>CM046875.1:7569367-12612969 GCA_025667525.1 Glebionis coronaria
GATGGAGAATCATAAATGGGTGAAGGTTCCAAATTGGAGAGAGAATCATCCACGTCATCTTCAAAAAGTGGATTATCATTGCAAGACTCGAATAGAGGATTGTTGTAGATGAAAAAATCATCGAGCACATTAATCATATTCGCAGATTCTCGTCCATAGGATTTGCTTGTAAGCTTCCCCATTTTAAAAACTTGTGCATCATCCCCGACTCTTAAGATTAACTCACCTTCGGCAACATCAACTAAAGCTCTTCCGGTTCTCAAGAATGGCCGACCAAGTATTAAAGGAATACGAGGGTCCACTTCATAATCAACAACGACAAAGTCGACCGGGAAAGTAAATGTGCCAACTTTAATGAACACGTCTTCGGCAATACCAACAGGGTAAGCGAGAGTGAGATTTGCTAGCTCGAGTGTCATCCTTGTTGGAGTAAGGTCGGGTAATGATAGTGTTTTCCAAACACTCAAAGGCATAAGATTAATACTGGCCCCGAGATCAGCAAGGGCAGTAAATTCTTCGGTCTTGTTAAAAATGCAAGGCAACACAAAACGACCGGGATCTCCAAGTTTTTCTGGAAGTTCTTTAAGAATAACTGCAGAACAGTTTTCATTTCAGCGTGTGTTGGCGAGCTCAATCAACTTCTCCTTCTTGTAAAGCAATTCCTTAAATGCTTTGACAAATTTCGGCATGTGGACAAGTGCTTCAACAAGGCTAATGTTGAAATTCATTTGAGAGATCATCTTCAAATAATTTGACATTTGACAGTCATCCTTGGTTAGCATTGTTGTCTTGCCTAGTCGTGAAGGATAAGGGATATTGGGTTTAGGTGGTGAAGGTGTAGGTGTAGGTAAAGGTTGAGATGTTGAAGGGTTCTTCTTGGTGACATCATCATGACAAGGCGGAGACGGTAATGGTGCACTGATACTAGGTGTGGGAGGAGAAGGGATAAATGGTGGTGGAGGAGGTGTAGATGATGGGGGCGGGATAGGTGGTCCTACTATGGTAACTCCACTACGGGTAGTAATAGCACTCACATTCGCTCGCGGATTGGTGACGGTGTTTGAAGGTAGAGAACTCGAAGAAGAAGGTTGAGTTGTGGGCAAGAAACTAGCAAGCATATTCTTCAAATCATTCGTTTGATTGCTGAAGGAGGATTGAATATTATCTCGAAGCTCGGATCTTATGTCATTTCCTTGCTTGGTAATATCTCCTTTCAGATTGATAATTTGGCTCTGCAGATTCTTGATTTGCTCACCTTGGGTTCTCATGATGGCTTCAACATCTTGATTGATGGGTGGGGCTTGTTGGGCGGGTGGATGATAAGGATTAGAAGCTCTTGGTGGGATTTGGTTGCTTCTATTGTAGTTGTTGGCGGGGTTTTGGTTTTGAGGAGAAAAACCGGGTGAAAGGTAGTTGTTTGACCAGTAACTCAGCAAATTTCTATCCCCTTGAGGTCGAGCTTGGTAATTTTCTGGTGAATAATTACCATAAGTTGCATACACATTTTTCGGATTTCCTTGGGTAGAAGGACAATCGGTGTATGAGTGTGGACCGCCGCATGTTTCACAAGAAGGTGCAAACGCTTTAACTTGTTGTTGTTGGTTTGAAGCGAGAAGCAAGATACTTTTGTTCATTTCGGTCATCATGCGGGTGAATTCGGTCATATCGGGGCTTGCTGAAGTAGAAGAAACATTGACTCTCGGGTTGTTCCTTGAAGAAGCGGAGGAATCCCAGTTTTTGTGGTGAGTAGTCATGTTCTCAATAAGCTCTTTACACTCCTCGGGTCTCCTTTTCATAAATGTGCCACCGGCGGCTACATTAATCGTATCACGATCACGAAAAGTCAACCCATTGTAGAATGTATCAATTAAGGTCACGGGGAGCATGTTATGGTTTGGACAACGATCAATCAAAACATTATATCTTTCCCAAGCATCAAAAAGAGATTCATCGGGGTCTTGCATGAAACCGCTGATTTGTTTGCGAAGGCTCGTGACCATGGATGGTGGAAAGTAGCGCGACAAAAAGCGTTGAGTTATGTCATCCCAAGTATGAATAGAATTCTTTAGAAGACGATCAAACCATTTCTCGGCGTGGTGTGATAAAGTATGTGGAAAGAGTTGTAGGCGTAGAACATCCATTGTGGCACCGGGCAACTTCATGCTTTGGGTGATTGTAATGAACTTGTCGAGGTGTTTGTTGGCATCATCATCAGGCATTCCGGCGAATGGATTAGTTTGCACTTGCTGAATCATGTGGTGCTTCAACAAAAACTCCGGAGCCGTGATTCATCGGCGCAATCGGTCCTCCTCGTCCAAACATGGTAGGTTGACAAAGCTCCTCCATTGTCCGAAGATCGGGCTGTGGAAGAACATTGTTGTTATTATTATTGAGGTGCGGAGGATTATTGTTGTTGTTAACACCTGCCATACTTAAATCTTCTCGAGTCTCGGGCTCTTGATAATTAGAAGATCTAGTACGCATACACCTACAAAGACAAAAGAAAACAATACCAAACGCAAAGACAATATATATACACAATAAAAATAAAATCTTTTTGGATTTTTGAAATTTTTAATTTTTATGGATTTTTAACAATTTTTAATTTTTATGGTTTTTTGAATTTTTTAAGCAAGAAAATAACGTTCACAAGTGAACGGATCCCAAAAAGCAACGCGTCTCTCACAGAAAACCGTTAATCTTTACGAAAAGAGCCGGCAGCGACGCCATTTGATAACTAGGCTTTTACCTAGTTAAAAAGATTATTTGTCGTGTGTCTAATCGAATTGATCCTGGTTAACTATACGACTCAGTCGTTCTTTGGTGGAAACAAAAGTTGTGTCGTTGTAGTAATTAAAAGTGCAAAACAATTAAAGTAAATGACGTTAACTTAAATCTAAGTCTAATTTAAAATAAATGGCAAGTATTTAAAAGCGAGACGAAAATTAAAAGGCACTAAAAGTAAATAACGCAAAATTAAATCTATCTAAGGCAAACTTAAAACGCAACTAAAACTTAAAAGTAAGGCAAGGCTAAAAATAAATCTAAGGCAAGTAATCTTAAAGTGCAACTAAATAAAAAGGCGGGAAAAATAAAGCTTGAAAATTAAAAACAGAAAATTAAAAACAGTAACTTAAAAGAACCTGAAAAATAGCTCATCCGGAATAATCCTTCGTTCGGAATAATCATTCATCCGGAATGTCACCTTCGTTCGAAATGATCTTCTTTACTCGGAATATTCACCAAATCCCTTGATCCGGAATAAATCCTTTATCCGGAATATGTCACTTAATCCGGATGGAAGCCCTTGATTCGGAATAATGCCTTGATCCGGAATATCTTGATTCGGAATGTTCTGTTGATCCGGAATATTCTGTTGATCCGGAATAATTTCCTTGATCCGAAATATTGGATATTCCGGATGAACCTTTTGCTAACCCTTGATCCGGAATGTTAGGTTATTCCAAATAGAACACTTTGATCCGGAATAATAAATTATTCCGGATGAACTTGCTAATCCGGAATATACTTGCACAAAATCCTTCACTCGGAATAACTGGGGAAGAATAGTACCTGGGAATACAGTAACAGACACACGAAGAACAAGGAACCAAGATATACACGTATCTAATAAAAACTAAACAAAATCAACCACAAGATTAAATCAAACTAATGAATAAACATCTATTAATCATAAACAATCCATTTGATAACTTGTTTTTGGCCAGGTAAAAAGTTCGTTGATGTGTGTCTATTCGAATTGATCTGGTTTATCTATGCGACTCAGTCGTTCTTTGGTGAAACAAAAGTTGTGTCGTTGTAGTAATTAAAAGTGCAAAACAATTAAAGTAAAATGACGTAAAGTAAATCTAAGTCTAATTTAAAATAAAAGGCGAGTATTTAAAAGCGTGACGAAAAGTAAATAGCACTAAAAGTAAATAACGCAAAATTAAAACTATCTAGGCAAACTTAAAACGCAACTAAAACTTAAAACTAAGGCAAGGCTAAAAATAAATCTAAGGCAAAGAATCTTAAAGTGCGACTAAGTAAAAAGGCGGGAAAAATAAAGCTTGAAAAATAAAAGCAGAAAGTTAAATACTGAAATTAAAGGAACCTGAAAAATAGCTCATCCGAAATAAACCATCGTTCGGAAAAATCACTCATCCGGAATGTCACCTTCGTTAGGAATGATTCTTCTTCACTCGGAATATTTACCCAAAACTTTGATCCGGAATAAATCCTTTATCCGGAATATGTCACTTATCCGGAATAAAGTATTTGATTCGGAATACTTGTCTTGATCCGGAATGTTGCCCTTGATCCGGAATATTGGTCTTGATCCGGAATGTTGCTGATCCGGAATATTATTCCGAATAAAGCACCTTGATTCGGAATGTTTTAATATTCAGAATAAAACACCTTGATTCGGAATATTCTGTTGATCCGGAATGAGAGGTTGATCCGGAACTTTTGGTTGATCCGGAATAATTTTTTATTCCGGATGAAGAACCTTGATGCGGAATAATAATTATTCCGAATAAACTCAATTGATCCGGGATATCCAATATTCCGGATGAACACCCTTTGAAATCCTTCACTCGGAATATCTTGCTTGATCCGTAACTTTTCCTGGGAAGATCAGTAACAATGCAGCGAAGAACAAGGAACCAAGATATACACGAATCTAATAAAAACTAAACAAAATCAACCAAAAGATTAAATCAAACTAATCAGAAAACATCTACTAATGATAATCAAACAATCCAAAACAACAAAACTAACAATAATGATCAAAATAATCAAAACCCACTTAATCAAATCAATAAAATACCAAAAACATAAACATGAACATGAACAATAAACATAAAGGTTAAAGATTAAGAAAGGTAGATGGGAGATCAACAATAAAGTAAAGATTGACAAGAATTAAAAGGAAACTTACTTGAAATTAAAGGTAATTAAGGTGCAAGACAAGTATTTAAATTTGACAAGTAATTAAATGGACATGAATTTAAATGTGCAGGAAAGTAAAATGGAAGAAATAGTTTGTCAAGCTATCCAACAAAAACTAATGAAATGAAATCCTAAACTATATATATGGGAGATTAAGGAGTGCTTAGGAAGCTTCCTCCTTCTTTCATCTTTTCCTTAATTGCACACTTAAGTCCTTCTCTTCTTAATCTTTTGTTAATCTTGGACTTTAATGTCTTTGTCTCGGGATTTCTTTAAACACGTCTTTGAATTTTCTTCATAAATAAGACTTGAGTTCTTCGGCTTTTAATAAACTTCCGTCTTTTGACTTTTTCTTCGATAAATCTTCAGAATTGGTCTTGGACTTCCGTTCTTTTTGCACTCTTGACTTCTTGACTTCCTCTTTCGTCTTTTTCTTCGATAAAAGCCCGTGAATGCCCGTGTTTTCTCCACTTTTCACCTTTTCGTCCTAAATCACAACAAAAACACAAACCACGCATAATTCCGACATAAATGACATAAAATACACGTTTTGGCTCGGTTATTATTGTAATTAAGTGGTAAAAAGGATGGGTGTTTACACACCTATCAGAGGACTAGGTGGTGTGAAGGTTAAAGTGTGGATTTTGTGGCTTCCTATTACGAATATCAATAGGAACCAAGACACAATAAATATAGAGATAATCAGTATCGGGACCAAATCGTTCCCAGTTAGTATATTTAGTTCTTCTCCTGAATGTAGCATGTCCCTGAAACAACTCAATAGTCGTCGTATTCATGGATGAACTCGTGGAAGATTTTTAAATTATCATCCTATTTATGGATGAACCAAATCATTCAATGTAGTTTCTTCTCCTAAATATATGATTTCTCTGTCACTTTTATTTGATCTTCTTACATTTCATTGTTATGATCTATTTGTGTTTCATGTCTTAACTTACTTAGGATACTAATGTACGAAGTATATCACAAGTAAGTTATTGCACGAGGATATAAAACTTGTGTGTTTCGTCTCTCATTGAGCCATGATCATAACTTTATATAAAGTTTTATATGTGTAAACTTTTCTATTATCAACTGATCATTTATATCAGTAGTTTTTAAAAACTTTGTCTGTAATTGTTCGATTAACATATGTTTTGAAATATAAAACTTTGTCTGTAATTGTTCGATTAACAGATGTTTTGGTTCGGGAGCTTACCATCCATAACAGCCTATGCCATTTTCAACCCCCAACTCAAATGAATCTCAATATGACAATGCATAAACCAAACCCCTGGATTATCAACACGAAACCAGATAGCTACCCATCCACCTGCAGGCACGCCAACTGTGTTCCTTTCAACATGATTAGCAAGATTGAAGTTAGCAGGGTCACTAGCTGAGTTGAAGTTCCCGGTCCCTTGTCCCACAACGTAAAAGTTGAAGTCGTGGAGGTGAAGGGGATGGTTTTCAGCCCCCTGGATGCTAGTACCTTGCATCACTAGCTCAACAGTGGTGTTGTATGGTAGGGTTACCACTTCTATCCCATGTGAAACCATGGTGTTGTTTGGTGGTGGGCCAGTGTAGTTAAATTGGTTAAGAGGGAAAGATGGGAAACTAGCGGTAAGCGTGTTAAGTTTCCTGAAGTATTGGGCTTGAAGAAGGGCGGTTGTTGGAGTATTGAAGGAAGCATTGTTAATCGAGGCCGAAAATTTGGTTCCATTTGGACGTTGACATGTTTGGTTTTTTGGACACGGGTCGGTTCCAAGCCCAACCGTGAAAAAGTATCGGTTTTGAATAGTTTGTGCCTTTGTGGAACGTTCACTGGAAATTGTGAATATCCCAGACTACGGAATTTATTGGTCCAGTTGGCAACATATGACGTGGAATTGATAGCGGGTAGTGGAGGTAGGGTGAGGCCTTGGATGGAGCTATTAGAGAATTTTTTGATATGATGGTTGTATTCCAAAACACCAACTACAGTTGTGTTATCAAAACTTCCTGAAGCAGCAGCAGAATAGGGCTGGGCGCGCGGCCATCAAGAATTTGGAATTTGAGGTGAGACATTTGGTCTTCAAAATAACGTTGGTCGTTTGCCCCGGTGTTATGAAGATTGTATATGTTATGAAGATTGTAAATTTGAATTTACTTGACGGAAAAATTTTAAATCTTTTTTTTTATTCTTCGTGTAAACAATATTCCGAAACTAGTCTAGATAGTGGCTAAGTCTAAAAAATACTCGAACAAAATTTAGCTAAACATGTCATCGGAATGTCCATCGGAATGTTGTCGGAATGTGGCATCGGAATACTGTCGGAATGTTGTATCGAAATACAGTCGGAATGTAGTACTGTCGGAATATAAGCTATCGGAATACCTATCGGAATCACTGTCGGAATAAGGCTGTCGGAATCACCTATCGGAATACACCATCAGAATAATGGTGAAGGTACCAACTTTAATAAACACATCTTCGGCAATACCAACGGGGTAAGCGAGAGTGCGATTTGCTAGTTCAAGAGTCATCTTTGTTGGAGTAAGGTCGGGTAATGATAGTGTTTTCCAAACACTTAAAGGCATCAAATTTATACTTGCTCCGAGATCAGCTAAGGCAGTAAATTCTTTGATTTTGTTAAAAATGCAAGGCAACACAAAATGACCGGGATCTCCAAGTTTTTCCGAAAGTTCTTTAAGAATGACTGAACAGTTTTCATTTAAGCGTGTGTTGACAAACTCAGCCATCTTTTCCTTCTTGTTAAGCAATTCCTTGAATGCTTTGACGAATTTCGGCGTTTGGACAAGTGCTTCAACGAGGCTAATGTTGAAATTCATTTGAGATATCATCTTCATAAAAGAAGTGATTTGAGCATCCTCTTTAGAAAGCAATTTGCTCTTGTCTAACCGAGAAGGATAAGGGATGTTGGGTTTATAGGTGGAAGGTGGGGTTGGTGAAAGGTTCTTCGTGGGTACTTCTGCTGGTAGAGGTGGAGACGGTAATGGAGAACTAATACTAGGCGTGGGAGTAGGAGGGATAAATGATGGTGGAAGAGGTGTAGATAGAGTAACTGGGGGAGGGATAGATGGTCCTACTAAGGTTGCTCCACTGCGTGTAGTAATAGCACTCACATTCGCTCTCGGGTTGGTGATGGTAGTTGAAGGAAGAGAGCCCGAAGTAGAGGGTTGAGTAGTTGGTAAGAAAATAGCCAGCATATTCTTCAAATCATTTGTTTGAGTGCTAAAAGAGGTTTGTATATCATGTCGAAGCTCGGGTCTAATATCATTACCTTGCTTAGTGATATCTCCTTTCAAGTTGATAATTTGGCTTTGTAGATTCTTGATTTGCTCTCCTTGGGTCCTCATGAAAGCTTCAACATCTTGATTAATGGGTGGTGCTTGTTGAGTGGGTGGGTGATAAGGATTAGAAGCTCGAGGTGGGTTTGGATTTCTTCTATTGTAGTTGTTGGGATTGTGGTTTTGAGGAGAAACTGGGTGCAAGAAAGTTGTTAGAACGGTAACTTAGCAAGTTACGATCACCTTGAGGTCGGGCTTGATAACTTTCCGTTGAATAGTTACCATAAGCCGCATACACGTTTTTCGGATTGTCCTGAGTAGAAGGACAATCAGTGTATGAATGAGGACCGCCGCAGGTCTCACAAGAAGTTGCAACAGCTTTAACTTGTTGTTGTTGATTTGTAGCCAAGAGTTGCATGTTTTTGCTTATTTCAACCATTGCACGGGTCAATTCGGTGATATCAGGGTTTGAAGAAGTAGAAGACACATTGACTCTCGGGTTTGGTCTTGAGGATGCGGATGAATCCCAATTTTTGTGATGAGTAGTCATGTTCTCTATAAGCTCTCTACACTCCTCGGGTCTTCTTTTCATAAATGTGGCACCGGCGGCTGCATTAATCGTATCACGATCACGAAGAGTTAAACCGTTGTAGAAAGTATAAATTAAGTTGACGGGGAGCATGTTGTGGTTTGGACATCGATCGATCAAAACATTATATCGTTCCCAAGCATCAAAAAGTGATTCATCAGGTTCTTGTGTAAATCCACTAATTTGATTCCGAAGGCTCGTGACCATGGATGGTGGAAAGTAGCGCGACAAAAAGCGTTGAGTCATCTCATCCCAAGTATGAATTGAATTCTTTGGAAGACGATCAAACCAATTTTCGGCATGGTGGGATAAGGTGTGTGGAAATAGGTGAAGGCAAAGAAAATCCATTGTAACACCGGGCAACTTCATGCTTTGAGTAACGGTAATGAATTTGTCGAGGTGTTTGTTGGCATCATCATCCGGTAATCCGCGAAATGGACAAGTATTTTGAACTTGTTGGATCATGTGATGCTTCAACGAAAACTCAGGAGCCGTGATTTGCATCGGCGCAATCGGTCCTCCTCGTCCATTCATCGTAGCTTGACACAACTCCTCCATCGTTCGAAGGTCGGGTGGGGGAACATTGTTGTTGTTATTCATGTTGGGGTGGGGTGGATTATTGTTATTGTGGTGGGGTGGATTATTGTTGTTGTGCACACCAGCCATAACTAAATCTTCACGAGTCTCGGGCTCTGAATAAGATGAAGATCTAGTACGCATACACCTGTAAAAGAAAAAGAAGAAGATACCAAATAAATAGAGAATATAGATGTACGTGTAAAAATAGAAATAAAAATCTTTTTGGTGCAAGACTTTGAAAAAGAAATGCTTTTTTATATCGTTTTTTAATGTTTTTGTATCTTTGAAAAAAAAAATTTATGGATTTTTGAAAATTTTTTGACACGAAAAATAACGTTCACGAGTGAACGGATCCCAAAATTCAACGCGTCTCTCACCGAAAACCGTTAATCTTCACGAAAAGAGCCGGCAGCGGCACCATTTAATACAAAGTTTTTGCCTAGTATAAAAATATCGTTGTTCCAGTCTTTTCGAATTGATCTCCGGTTGAATGTGCGACTCAGTCGTCTTTTGGTGGAAAACAAATATATTGGTCGTTGTAGTAAAGTAAATTGCAAGACTTTAAAAGTAAATGACGGGTAATTAAAGCTAAAACTAATTAAAAAGTAATTGTGCAAAATTTAAAACTTTAAAAGTAATTAATTAAATGACAAAATTTAAAGCTTGATGAAAAATTAATTTGACAATGTAATAAAAATGTAAACTTAAATTTAAAATAAAGAAAAACGATTAAAATAACACTAAAGTAAAATGGCGGAAAAATAAGCTTTAACAATTAAACTAAAAACTTTGTAAAAATAGAATAAGACAAAACTCGTTTAAAATAATACTAAGTAAATTGCGGGAAAAGTTAAATTTGAAAACTTAAAATAAAAACAGGAAATAAAGTCAAACACAAGTCAGATCGCAGTCACGATCGCAACCAATGATCGTGGTTTGGATCGTACCCTGGATCGCATCCAAGCGATCGCACTCTATATCTAAGTCTAGATCGCAGTCAGTGATCGTACTATTGGATCGTACTCTACCACGATCACAACAAGTGGATCGCAGTGGACGATCGTGACCAAGTGATCGTATCCACAGATCGCAACCAACGATCTCAGTCACAGATCGCAACAGGGCAATCGTGACTTAGATCGTGATGGACGATCGTAGTCTGATCTTAGTCCTTGATCGATGTAAAGGATCGCAAGTAGAAACCCTAGGGTTTATAGATCACACTTACTTGATCGGAATGGGTAAACTCTTAAGAAAGTTACGATGGAATCCAATAAGCAAATAAGCTGAACCAAATAAGCACTTAACAATAAGCAAATAACAAAAACTTAACTAAAACAATAATAAGTAAAACTAAATAAGCACAAATTTAAAGACTTTCAAGATACAAATTAAGCAAACTTTATAAATCAAACTTTAAAAAAGATAAAACTTTTAAGAAGAATTTAAAACAAATAAGCTAAATACAAAATAAGCCAATAAGATTGTCAAGCTTATAGCTTAATTCGTATAAAAGCCTAGATAGAAATAAAAAGATAAACTTTTTACTCAAATTATCAATAAGGTTAAGCAAAAGAATGCTTAATCCGAATTAATAATCAAAATCAAAAGCAAGAAAAGTAGAATAAGATGGATAATAAAAAGCTTGATTAAAGGAAAACAAAGATTCAACAACAAAATTAAAAGACTTACTTGAATTAAAGGCAAGAAATTTAAGGTGCAAAACAAGGTAATTAAATTGACAATTAAGTAAATGACATGAAAATAAATGTGCAAGTAATGAAAATGGTGGAAGACTAGTTTGACAAAATAGCCAACACCTCCTAATGTAAGATTAGGAGGGTATTTATAATGATTAGTGAGGTAAGCATGTGTTGGAAGCTTCCTTCTTTCTTTCTTTCTTTCTCGTATTTTCGTCTTCTAAATTCTTCGACTTTTTCGACTTTGTCTCGGGATTAATTGAACTCGTCTTATAATATCTTCACTTATTTAGACTTGAGTTCTTCGGCTTTATTAAACTTCCGTCTTTAGAATTTTCTTTGATAAATCTTCAGAATAGGCCTTGGACTTCCGTTCTTTTTGCACTCTTGATCTTTTGACTTCGTCTTTTGTCTTTTTCTTCGATAAAAGCCCGTGAAAGCCCGTGTTTTCTTCCCTTTTCATATTTTGGTCCTAAATCACAACAAAAAAACACAAACCACGCATAATTCCGACATCTACGACATAAAATACACGTTTTGGCTTGGTTATTATTACAATTAAGTGGTAAAAGGATAAGTGTTTTCACACTTATTAAATCCCCTACACTTGACCATTGCAATGTCCTCATGCAATGCATTAGTTACAAAGCAAGTTTTACATTTTCCATCATAATCAATCCACATTGGCCTTTATTAAAGAGACAAAATATTTAAAGGAAGAAAATAAGTAAAAAAAACTTACCTTGGGGTTTTGGAATGTCATGAATGATTATCATCTTCAAGTTTCACGTTCCCCATACCAAGCTTAAAAACGAGATCATTGTTATTATAAGTTAGCAAACTAACATAAATTCATGTGGGCCAATTACTCACTTAGACTCCATTATTCCTAGGTGTATCTCTTATATTTTATGATTGTCTTGAATGATCTCGAGGATGCATTGTTGACTTATTTCGATAGTTATTAGGCTGAAAATAAAGTAGGACGATTTAATCAATAGTTAGCTAAAGGACAAAATCTTTTAAAACTGCTTCTCGGGACCTCATAAAGTTCATATCTTGGCATAACTCGCTTCACGATTTGAGACCTTTCTCGGACCGATATTTGGCAGCGACTTCATACTTCAAATCTTGAGAGACGTTCATGAAATAATGGTCTTCTCTTCATAATAGGAATTTCTTCACTTGAAGTTTTGAGAGATTCTTCATACTTGGACCACGACTTCTTCATTTTTCTCCAAACTTTATTTGGGATTTTGATATACAACGATCCGCCTCCTTTTAGGACTTGGATCTATTTATCCTCATACCTTGTTAGGGCCTTTTTGGATAGACTTCTCCATGATCTTTAGGGGAGTATTTGCTTTTTGTCATGTGTCTCGATCCTTCATATTGATTTTTGATAAATGATTCTTCACATCACTTTGGATCTTTAGCAACAAAATGTAGCCCTCATGCCTTGTTAGGGCCTTTTCGGACTCGCCAATCTTCGCATCCCGCTTCAATAAGTTATGCCTTGGCTATGAACTCTAATCAATACAGAGCAACCTTTAAACGATCTTGTGCTAGAAGCTAAGTAACTTTTCAAATCGTACAACCTTATTTATTGCAATTATATTTATTAACAAGCGATGGGAGAAAAAGCTTATAATCAACACACATAAATTCATGAAAGAATACCAAACTTATAATTGACTCTATCATCTCTCGTTCTCCACAATTTAAAATCTCAAGGAATGAGACTCGTGGATGCTTAGCCTATTAAATCAAAGTTTTGGGTTTTCAAGTCATCTATAGGATCTTGCAACTTCTTAGACTTTTTCAAGTTTAGAATTCGCCTTTTAAAGTTCCCTTGATAAACAACTTTCTAGGATCAATTATAGGAACTTGCGAAAAGTTCTTGTTCTTAACCCGTAAGAGCTAAGACTTTCGCGTTTTAAAGTTCCCTATATAAAAGCCTAGCAAAACTTGACTTTAACACGTTAAGGATACTAGCTAGAGTGAACTTAGATAAGTAAACTCGGGTTGAGTCAAAAGATTCACAACGTTTAAAAGTTAAAACCACTTTATTAAAATTTATTCTAGCAAAGAAGGAAAATAACTATAACAAAGGAAAATACGACTATACTACTAGGCCATAATAGATCAAATTTTTGAAAAATGTCGAAAAATTTGATTTTCCGGTTAAAATGAGGACAAAAACAAGGAAAAGGCCACTTAACTTCGATAGAAGTCCCCCCTACACTTAATATAAACATTGTCCTCAATGTTTAAGCATATGGGAGTAAACTCCCCTACACTTAGGACATTGTGCACGTTGTTTAAATCTCGCTAAGGAAGAGACAACTAAAGTGATTCCTATTTTAATATTGGAAAATATAAAATAGAGAATCAAAAGAGTTTAGGATAAAACCGGGAAGACGGGTACACGGGATCACGGTTCGTCAAAAGTCATCAAGAATGGATCTTTGAAAGCTTGAATCCCTGCACATGATAAGAAAGAAAACAGCAAACACATATTAGGGTCTCCCCCTACACTTATTATAAAAACAAAAGAAAAAAAAGATAGATACTGCGGGTTGCCTCCCGAGAAACGCTTGTTTTTGTTAACCGAGTCGTGAGCCTGACTCGACCTTGATTAGCATGAAAAGAAGCTTGAAACATATCCACTGGGATCAAATACATGGTTTTAATCCATCAAGTAACACAAGCTTATGGCGAACAAAGCAAGCCAAAGAAGAGTAGGTAAGGTTCCCTTAAGCAGTTGTTGAGCGGTAGCAAAGGTGATGAGGTGTAAGCATATCTTCATAAGTTCCAAAGATCTTTCCTTTTATTTCATCATATGGATACTGAGATGGCTTGAAAATTGCAATACCAGGATCGAACACCTTTTCCTTTAGGGGAAAATAACACTCGGGCTCAGTAGACCTTGAAGAAGATCCGCTCATAAATCGCACAATCTCATCCTCAGAAGGTGGATAGAGAGGTGTCAAAACATAAGTGCTACGGATATCAGTGTCGTCTCACTTCTTCTCCTTTGAAACGGGTTTCTTCGTATCCGAAGGAGGATAAAGACCATAATCAAAGTCCAAAGGAGGAGAATCATTCTCATTTTGGAAGTAACTGTTGAGAAAAGTAGAAAAGTCTTCCTCAAATGAGTAGTCATCCAAAGTGGGATCAAGCATTGTTGGTGGAGGATCTTCATCAAAAGTAGGTGCAAGGTCATCATGTGAAGAATCACTCGAAAGAGTATCGACATCCTCAAAATCATCATATGTTGGCATGTCTTTATACTCAGAAGAAAGATCATTAGAATCATCCATGTCAGAACTAGAATCATCATCATAGTCATCATAGGTTGGTGGAGACTCATGAATTGGTGGAGGATCTAAATTGGATAGAGAATCGTCCACATCATCTTGGAACAGTGGATTATCATAGGAAGAATCGAACAGAGGATTGTTGTAGACGACAAAATCATCAAGCACATTAATCATATTCGCCGATTCTCTTCCCTTGGATTTGGTTGTGATCTTCCCCATTTTAAAAACTTGTGCATCATTCCCGACTCTCAAAATCAGCTCACCTTCGGCAACATCGACTAATGCTTTCCGGTTCTCAAGAATGGTCGACCAAGTATTAACGTAATACGAGGGTCCATTTCATAATCCACGACAACAAAGTCGACCGGAAAAGTGAAGGTACCAACTTTAATAAACACATCTTCGGCAATACCAACGGGGTAAGCGAGAGTACGATTTGCTAGTTCAAGAGTCATCTTTGTTGGAGTAAGGTCGGGTAATGATAGTGTTTTCCAAACAATTAAAGGCATCAAATTTATACTTGCTCCGAGATCAGCTAAGGCAGTAAATTCTTCGATTTTGTTAAAAATGCAAGGCAACACAAAATGACCGGGATCTCCAAGTTTTTCCGAAAGTTCTTTAAGAATGACTGCAGAACAGTTTTCATTTAAGCGTGTGTTGACAAACTCAGCCATCTTTCCTTCTTGTTAAGCAATTCCTTGAATGCTTTGACGAATTTCGGCATTTGGACAAGTGCTTCAACGAGGCTAATGTTGAAATTCATTTTAGAGATCATCTTCATAAAAGAAGTGATTTGAGCATCCTCTTTAGTGAAAGGTTCTTCTTGGGTACTTCTGCTGGTAGAGGTGGAGCCGGTAATGGAGAACTAATACTAGGTGTGGGAGTAGGAGGGATAAATAATGGTGGAAGAGGTGTAGATAGAGTAACTTGGGGAGGGATAGATGGTCCTACTAAGGTTGCTCCACTACGTGTAGTAATAGCACTCACATTCGCTCTCGGGTTGGTGACGGTAGTTGAAGGAAGAGAGCCTGAAGTAGAGGGTTGAGTAGTTGGTAAGAAACTAGCCAGCATATTCTTCAAATCATTTGTTTGAGTGCTAAAAGAGTTTTGTATATCATGTCGAAGCTCGGCTCTAATATCATTACCTTGCTTAGTGATATCTCCTTTCAAGTTGATAATTTGGCTTTGTAGATTCTTGATTTGCTCTCCTTGGGTCCTCATGAAAGCTTCAACATCTTGATTAATGGGCGGTGCTTGTTGAGCGGGTGGGTGATAAGGATTAGAAGCTTGAGGTGGGTTTGGATTGCTTCTATTGTAGATGTTGGGGTTGTGGTTTTGAGGAGAAACCGGGTGCAAGAAAGTTGTTAGAACGGTAACTTAGCAAGTTACGATCACCTTGAGGTCGGGCTTGATAACTTTCCGTTGAATAGTTACCATAAGCCGCATACACGTTTTTCGGATTGTCATGAGTAGAAGGACAATCAGTGTATGAATGAGGACCGCCGCAGGTCTCACAAGAAGTTGCAACAGCTTTAACTTGTTGTTGTTGATTTGTAGCCAAGAGTTGCATGTTTTTGCTCATTTCGACCATAGCGCGGGTCAATTCGGTGATATCAGGGTTTGAAGAAGTAGAAGACACATTGACTCTCGGGTTTGGTCTTGAGGATGTGGATGAATCCTAATTTTTGTGATGAGTAGTCATGTTCTCTATAAGCTCTCTACACTCCTCGGGTCTTCTTTTCATAAATATGGCACCGGCGGCTGCATTAATCGTATCACGATCACGAAGAGTTAAACCGTTGTAGAAAGTATAAATTAAGTTGACGGGGAGCATGTCGTGGTTTGGACATCGATCGATCAAAACATTATATCGTTACCAAGCATCAAAAAGTGATTCATCGGGTTCTTGTGTAAATCCACTAATTTGATTCCGAAGGCTCGTGGCCATGGATGGTGGAAAGTAGCGCGACAAAAAGCGTCGAGTCATCTCATCCCAAGTATGAATTGAATTCTTCGGAAGACGATCAAACCATTTTTCGGCATGGTGGGATAAGGTGTGTGGAAATAGGTGAAGGCAAAGAAAATCCATAGTAACACCGGGCAACTTCATGCTTTGAGTAACGGTAATGAATTTGTCGAGTTGTTTGTTGCCATCATCATCCGGTAATCCGCGAAATGGACAAGTATTTTGAACTTGTTGGATCATGTGATGCTTCAACGAAAACTGAGGAGCCGTGATTTGCATCGGCGTAATCGGTCCTCCTCATCCATTCATCGTAGGTTGACACAACTCCTCCATCGTTCGAAGGTCGGGTGGGGGAACATTGTTGTTGTTATTCATGTTGGGGTGGGGTGTATTATTCTTATTGTGGTGGGGTGGATTATTGTTGTTGTGCACACCAACCATAACTAAATCTTCACGAGTCTCGGACTCTGAATAAGATGAAGATCTAGTACACATACACCTATAAAAGAAAAAAAAAGATACCAAAGAAATAGAGAATATATATGTACGTGTAAAAATAGAAATAAAAATCTTTTTGGTGCAAGACTTTGAAAAAGAAATGCTTTTTTTATCGTTTTTTAATGTTTTTGTATTTTTGAAAAAAAATAATTTTTTTATGGATTTTTGAAAATTTTTTGACACGAAAAATAACGTTCATGAGTGAACGGATCCCAAAATTCAACGCGTCTCTCACAGAAAACCGTTAATCTTCATGAAAAGAGCCGGCAGCGGCACCATTTAATACAAAGCTTTTGCCCAGTATAAAAAATATCGTTGTTCCAGTCTTTTCGAATTGATCTCCGGTTGAATGTGCGACTCAGTCGTCTTTTGGTGGAAAACAAATATATTGGTCGTTGTAGTAAAGTAAATTGCAAGACTTTAAAAGTAAACGACGGGTAATTAAAGCTAAAACTAATTAAAAAGTAATTGTGCAAAATTTAAAACTTTAAAAGTAATTAATTAAATGACAAAAATTAAAGCTTGACGAAAAATTAATTTGACAATGTAATAAAAATGTAAACTTAAATTTAAAATAAAGAAAAACGATTAAAATAACACTAAAGTAAAATGGCGGAAAAATAAGCTTTAACAATTAAACTAAAAACTTTGTACAAATAAAATAAGACAAAACTCGTTTAAAATAATACTAAGTAAAAATGCGGGAAAAGTTAAATTTGAAAACTTAAAATAAAAACAGGAAATAAAGTCAAACACAAGTCAGATCGCAGTCACGATCGCAACCAATGATCGTGGTTTGGATCGTACCCTGGATCGCATCCAAGCGATCGCACTCTATATCTAAGTCTAGATCGCAGTCTACGATCGTACTATTGGATCGTACTCCACCACGATCGCAATAAGTGGATCGCAGTGGACGATCGTGACCAAGTGATCGTATCCACAGATCGCAACCAACGATCGCAGTCACAGATCGCAACAAGGCAATTGTGACTTAGATCGTGATGGACGATCGTAGTCTGATCTTAGTCCTTGATCGATGTAAAGGATCGCAAGTAGAAACCCTAGGGTTTATTGATCACACTTACTTGATTCGAATGGGTAAACTCTTAAGAAAGTTACGATGGAATCCAATAAGCAAATAAGCTGAACCAAATAAGCACTTAACAATAAGCAAATGACAAAAACTTAACTAAAACAATAATATGTAAAACTAAATAAGCACAAATTTAAAGACTTTCAAGGTACAAATTAAGCAAACTTTATAAATCAAACTTTAAAAAAGATAAAACTTTTAAGAAAAATTTAAAACAAATAAGCTAAATACAAAATAAGCCAATAAGATTGTCAAGCTTATAGCTTAATTCGTATAAAAGCCTAGATAGAAATAAAAAGATAAACTTTTTACTCAAATAATCAATAAGGTTAAGCAAAAGAATTCTTAATCCGAATTAATAATCAAAATCAAAAGCAAGAAAATTAGAATAAGATGGATAATAAAAAGCTTGATTAAAGGAAAACAAAGATTCAACAACAAAATTAAAAGACTTACTTGAATTAAAGGCAAGAAATTTAAGTTGCAAAACAAGGTAATTAAGTTGACAATTAAGTAAATGACATGAAAATAAATGTGCAAGTAATGAAAATGGTGGAAGACTAGTTTGTCAAAATAGCCAACACCTCCTAATGTGAGATTAGGAGGGTATTTATAGTGATTAGGGAGGTAAGCATGTGTTGGAAGCTTCCTTCTTTCTTTCTTTCTTTCTTTCTCGTCTTTTCGTCTTCTAAATTCTTCGACTTTGTCTCGGGATTAATTGAACTCGTCTTATAATATCTTCACTTATTTAGACTTGAGTTCTTCGGCTTTATTAAACTTCCGTCTTTAGACTTTTTTTCGATAAATCTTCAGAATAGGCCTTGGACTTCTGTTCTTTTTGCACTCTTGATCTTTTGACTTCGTCTTTTGTCTTTTTCTTCGATAAAAGCTCGTGAAAGCCCGTGTTTTCTTCCCTTTTCATATTTTGGTCCTAAATCACAACAAAAAAATACAAACCACGCATAATTTCAAAATTTACGACATAAAATACACGTTTTGGCTTGGTTATTATTACAATTAAGTGGTAAAAGGATAAGTGTTTTCACACTTATTATGCATCAACCGTGGAATAAATACCATCTCCAATTCCACTGAGAATTAAGTAGATTGCTTCCTTCTCTGCATCAAACCAAGCACGGTTCTCTGGTGTGAGGTCGTTCCTCTTTTCATCACGTTTATAAGCGGGTTGTTCTTCAGTAGTGTCTGTGGTTGGTACTCTAGGAACTTGAATCCTTGAGAGTTTATAGGGTCCTTCCAAAATACATTGCCTTAAATCATCACCGTTAGGTTTTATGTCAAGATAACGTAGAAAACGGGATTGCCATTGATCATATCGACGTGACACAAGCATTGGTGGTCTTTCTTTGTTACCCGCCACCATTATGTTGTTGTTCGTCACACGATATTCGGTAGTAGAATCCATCTCAATATTCTCTGAAATGATGAAGTGAATATGGATCTTAAGTAGATTTGTTGTGATTGTTGTTGTGGTTAAAATTCCGAAAATTGTAATTTTTCTTCAGTCCGACAATAAATTCTCCAGTCCGACAAAACGGTAAACCAAAAAATTTTGTAATCGCCAAATTTTGAAATCGAGCTAGAAATGTCCTAAAACTAGTATGGAAAAAAATTGAATTTACTTGACGGAAAAATTTTAAATCTTTTTTTTTAATCTTCGTGTAAACGATATTCCGAAACTAGTCTAGATAGTGGCTAAGTCTAAAAAATACTCGAACAAATTTTAGCTAAACATGTCATCAGAATGTCCATCGGAATGTTGTCGGAATGTGGCATCGGAATACTGTCGGAATGTGGTATCGGAATACTGTCGGAATGTGGTATCGGAATACTGTCGGAATGTTGTATCGAAATACAGTCGGAATGTAGTACTGTCGGAATATGAGTTGTCAGAATACCTATCGGAATCACTGTTGGAATAAGGTTGTCGGAATACACCATCGGAATAATGGTCGGAATACTAAAATACTTTTCCGATGGAGTGCAATCGGAATAACTGTCGGAAAATTTAAACCCTATTTCGATGGAATTCGATCGGAATGCTTGTACTTTTCCGAAACTTTAGGTAAAAAATGAGATTTTTGACAAGAAATCCGTGATTTTAACCAACCAAAAGCAACCAAATCCCTACCACAACTATGTAGGAGATGAATACCAAGATATAGAGCACGGAAAACACAAAAAGATTTGAATTCGAGAGATGTTTAGGAGATGAAATGATACGAATCACACAAAAAAACACAACAATCAATCAGAAAGCTAAGCCATGGCGATTGATACCAATTGTTGTCCCATAATTTTAGATAATAGAGCACGAATTAAAGTAAGAAAATAGATGAAGAAGATGAATTCTAGAGAGAGAAATTAGAGAGAGAAAAAAGAGAGAATTTGTTGGAACTAGGTGAATATTAGATTAAGTGAGAGAGAATAAAATGAACCAATACCCTTCCTAACATGCTAGGAAGGGTATATATAGTCCACCCACATGCGGGCTTGCTTATGGACTATAGTCTAATGGGCCGGGCATTCCTTTTGGGCTTTGGTTACTTATGAATGAACCTTAGCTTAAAGTTAACCCGTAATACACGACTAATCTACTACCTATTACAAAGTTCTAATATACGATACATAATAAACATATGACCGAGAATTCTTGTTTGACGCAATATTTTGAGGCTAACACTAACCATTTTCCCTATTTCTTGTTTTACAAATGAATGCTTGTATTCCACACCTTTACTTATAAACCTATGAATATCACTCAACTTTGTGTTGACGATTTTACATGTTAATCTCAGGTATTAATACTTAGCTTTGCTTGGATGGGAGCCCACAAGATATTATCGCAGCTTGGAGATTTCTGTGTATATTTAACTTTGTTTTGGTAAAAACTGTCAGGCGTTTATCATATATTCTTGGTAACTGTATGTTACAAAATACTAATTAAATAATAGATTTTTCCGCTGATAAAACTCTGGGACCTTTATTTAAAAACTTTGATCTTTTATGATGTAATGTATATGTTTTTATTACGTCAACTTTGTATCAACAGTATTTCATTGTTTCTTGTACCATGACGTGGCACCCCCTTGCTGCCTACGTGTTTCCTTACCTGATTTTTGGGGGTCTCACAAAGTACCTCTTACTTTGACCTTCATAATCGCTTTTTCATGGGTATCAAAATCATCAATCAAATCACCCATTTAGGTCATTAATGAGTGACCATTTTCTTTTATGTTGATTGATCGTAGTTTTTCCTTCCTAGTTCTCACTTTTGGAGCTTCTTTAGGTAGCAAATATTCTGAGTCATCACTCTGAATTTTGTCACATTCACTTTCACTTTCAGTATGTGAATACTCTTTTTCAGTTTGAGTATCTGGATACATCAAAGTGTGGATTATATCATGTATTGAGTGGTTGGATTGATCCAAGTGTAGATTATATTCAGATACCCAAAGTGAAAGTTAGAGTATTCAGAGTGATGGAATATGAGTCGATTTGTTTCCCAAATAAGCACAAAAAGTGACACCAAAATGGGAAGGAAAAACTTCGACCAATCAATAGAAAGGAAAAAGGTCGCTCATTAATTACCGAACTGGATGATTTGATAGATGATATTGATGCCCATGAAAAAGTGAATACAAAGGGAAAATTAAGAGGTCCTTACCTAAAAAAAGGTTAAACCAAAAGATGTTGGTGCATCTACAGATGTTATATTAGATTTGGTTATTGGGCAAGAAGACGACGTTCAAAATAAAGTCATTGGTGATTGTATAGCCAAATAAAGTTTAGACATATGTTGATCCGGAGGACAAATCTTCATGTCAAACAACATATGAATCTGATCTCGAAGCCCAATATCAATAACATGAATGTTGAGCTCCAGTCTGAAGAAATAGGTTGTTATGGAAACCCAATGGTTAGTTTCTATTCTTGACTTGCATTTAGTAACAGAAATTGTCTTGCTTATGACGTTACTAGTGTAAATCCTTACTTTATATTCTGTTTAAGAAGGCTGAGAGTCAAGACAATAGGTTCCTATTGAAACCCAAAAGGGTTCATTATGGCGATATCTACCTTGAAGACTAACCGAGCTTAAGATGTGGTTTATGTGGAGCTGTAATTATTGAAAGCAGATATGTGATGCCAAAGCTAGTGAGTAACTGTATATCTTGACGCCTTTAATTTGTCCTCATGACTGATAAGATTAGCTAGATTTAATAGGTTTAAATGTGCATGTTCATTTTCAAAAATCAGTTTTAACTTAAATGCATCATTTAACAATATCCTATCACATATTGCAGGAACCTATGCACCTAATAGGCAGAGAATAGGTCATCATTCTAGTGAACAACAATTTCTTAATATCGAGGGCTTGAGATTGAGTACAATTGTATGTATATAGATGTCTTCTTGATCTCTTCTGGTACTGAAGTGTAAATAATGGGTGCATTTAACAAGAAAAAACTTTGTGGGCGGAATGTTCGTTATAGCTATACATTGGTTTTGATTTAAAATGTTATTGGGAGCACCGAATCTTTGCTCATTTGCGTTAGTGTTTTTTAATAATTTTTGCGTTAATGTATCATTTGTCTTTTTCGTTCGTCAAACGTTGAATTTTATATTCACACGTTCAAAACTAATTACATATACAACCAGTTCATAGCTACACTTTTGAACAAATGAGTATATCTAGTTAGGCGGCAATTTTCTTTACCATTTTCGACAATTAGGATAAATATGCTCATTTATATCCATTACTAGCTTCAACTCCCGTACGCTTCATGAAAGTATATGAGTAATAATAATTTAAAAAAACTTATTGTTATAAGTTGTAAACCATATTAAATTAAAAAATTATAATAGAATTCTTATACCACTCACAAGCAGCGACACAACACAAACTCTCCCACCATCTGATCTATTTGTCTTTCTTGTTTATAGTTCCTTCTTTTCTCTTGTTCTACTTTTTTTACTTCGTGTGTTTAAGCCTATAAGATGCTCGTTTCAACTTATTTTGTTTTTAAGAGTTATCTAGTCAATTACAATTTAAGATTTTATAGTATACTTCATTTTCTCACTTATTTACCTTTGGAGATTGAACATTTGTTGTTTACTTTTGTTAGAGTTTTAATTATTTTTTTTCATTAAGTGCTTATTTAGTAATAAGTGCTTATTCCTTTGGATAATTACATATTTTTCTGTTCCAAAATCTTTTTAATCTATTTTCACTAGTCCTCCCAAGTATTCATTCCATTTGGTGTCAAATTTCTCAAAAACAACTATTTTGTCTTATATGAGAATATGATTTTTGCTTATTCTTGATCAGACATTTTGCTTATTAATCAAATTGAAAATGAAAACATTGAAACGACTAAAGTATTATGAAACACAAGATGAAAACTTTACAAACATAATTCCATTTATTTAGTTTCTAGCAATCTCACTTGGGAGATTTCTCACGATCAAACAAGAGATGAAGTTCATCGGAATCATACGTCTCCTTGAACTCATCTTCTTGTTCGTCGATTTCCTACTCAGAGTCGTAAACATCATCCTCCTCTTCAAACCTTTGTTGTTCCTCATCTTGCCTCCTTCATAAAGAAGCAGCTTCCTCCCTCTGGCCTTGTTGTTCATCTTCTTGCCTCCTTCTTAAAGAAGCAGCTTCCTCCCTTTGGCGATGTTATTCTAGTCGGGCATTCTTTTCATCTTCAAGCTTCTATTGTAGCTGGTTTTCAACTTCCATAACATAGTATTTGTACTCATCATAATGATCATCAAAAGGAGCAAAAATAGAGAACTTTCCATCTTCATTTACTATGGCTTTTGTAGACTCCACACAAGGTTTCCTGAAACATTGTAGAGTAACTATTAGTATTAATCATTAACACAAAAAAATTAAGAAGAAAAATTAGATACAATACTTGTTTTCTACGATATTGGTGTCTTCAAATCAACGGCAGTAGAACTCCTTTTTGATGATGAAACCATTTTTGTGAATTTCAAAAAATTCTTTGTACGTAATTAGATTGTGTTATTAGTTTTGGTTCTTTAAATTGTTTGGTAACTGATGTGTTTTCCAAGAGTGCTTGCTTTGGAGATAAACCAAAATATATCAGTTGCACATAAAAAGGATCAAGAATCGAGTATGATATCCTTTCGTCGTGCTCCTCGGAGTGGTGTTGATGCCACTCAGTGGGAACAAATTATGCAAATTATAGACTCGGTTTGTTTGACTTCAATGGAAGACAGCTGGATATGGTCCGTGAATAGGTCGGGGTTATTTTCGGTAGCCTCTACTCGAGTCATGATAGATAATTTATTATTGAGATCGGATGGTGATTCAACTAAATGGTGTAAGCTTCTTCCCATAAAGGTTAATATTATGGTTTGGAAGCTCTCGCTAGATAGGCTTCCAACTCGTATAAATCTTTCGTCTCGTAGCATTGATATTTCAACTCTTCATTGTCCGATTTGTGAAGATCATTCAGAATCGAGAGATCGCCTTATCTTTTCTTGTACGTTTGTTAAGAATGTTATTAACAGGTATGCGAGATGGTGGGAGATTCAAATTCCTAATAGGTCGACATTTAAACAGTGGGTGGATTGGTCTAATTCTCTTCACTTAAATAATAAGCAAAAAGATTATGTTCAAGAAACTTTCTTCTCTCTATGGTGGCACGTTTGGGCGTTTCGTAATGCTTGCATTTTTGGATCGACGAGACTTAACTAAAACTTGTTTTTTTATAATTTTCTTTCAGTAGCTTTTAGTTGGGTCAATAGTAGAGGTAAGTCAAATTTAAGTTGGGTCGATTGGCTTAAAAACTCATCTATGTACTTCTTCTTTGTAGTTTTGTTTTGATCTAGCTCCTTGCTAGTTAAATAAAATATCGTTGTTTGAAAAAATAATAATTATACTAAATAAGAACCAAAATCATACTCCTTTTGTCTCAAAATTCATTTTGATTTTTTCGCTCTTTCTTTGTCGACTTTGACCTTAAATATATATTTGTACGATATAACAGTTGATAAAATTTGTACCAATGAAAATACATATAAAACCCAGTTTGATTCTGAAAAGTCAAACCGAACACTTATTCTTAAACGGAGGTAGTAGCATTTAACATATTACTACATTCTTTGAAAATGTTAGCATATCTACACGCATGTTCAAAATCATGATCAAATATGACCGGGTGTATAAACTATTTTTCAAGTATACTAATTAAATAACATCATAAAAACATTTCCATAGAACGAAAGCATTTATAAAAAATTGAGTTTTTTTCAAAAATTAACAGTAAATCGTATTCTGAAACCCCATAAGTTCGTCGTCTATGCAAACATATAAAACTTACTAAGTCAAGGAAGCTATTAATTTACTTTGCTAATTACTATAGATTCGTGTGAATATAATCTAGTAGACTAGCAAGCATAGCATAAAGTACACTTATTTATAAATATACTAAGTTAATTATGATCAAAAGCATAAGTTAAATATGAAACCATTGAAAGTATCACTACCAAAAATCAAAAAGTAGTAAATTTATTACATGCTAAAGTTGCCTTGATAAGTAGTTATGACATTGTTATTTGAAACAAAGACAAATATTACTTTTTTTTACCACAATTCATGTATATTTGACTATTTGTAATAGATTGTAGTATACAATAAACAAATGCCAATATACATTTTTGGACCTTATATATACATGGCCACATTGTTCACTAAGTCCATAAAAAAACATTATATCATATTAACAATGTCACTCATTACCAAAATATTTGGAATGACTTTTCTTTGTATTTCCCTTTGTCTGATGTCTTCATCGTCCGAAGAAAATGCTTCGTCGGCCTATGAAGTCCTAAAAACCTACAACCTCCCAGTTGGTTTACTTCCATTGGGCGTCGCTGGACACACTTTGGACTCAAATAGTGGTCACTTTTCGGTTAATATCACTAATGGGTGTCATCTTCATGTAGGTGGTTATCAGATAAAATATGCCCCGACAATCACAGGTGTGATTAAACAAAACAATTTAGGAGGACTAGGTGGTGTGAAGGTTAAAGTGTGGATTTTGTGGCTTCCTATTACGAATATCAATAGGAACCAAGACACAATAAATATAGAGATAATCAGTATCGGGACCAAATCGTTCCCAGTTAGTATATTTAGTTCTTCTCCTGAATGTAGCATGTCCGTGAAACAACTCAATAGTCGTCGTATTCATGTATGAACTCGTTGAAAAATTTTTAATTATCATCCTATTTATGGATGAACCAAATCATTCAATGTAGTTTCTTCTCCTAAATATATGATTTCTTTGTCACTTTTATTTGATCTTCTTACATTTCATTGTTATGATCTATTTGTGTTTCATGTCTTAACTTACTTAGGATACTAATGTACGAAGTATATCACAAGTAAGTTATTGCACGAGGATATAAAACTTGTGTGTTTCGTCTCTCATTGAGCCATGATCATAACTTTATATAAAGTTTTATATGTGTAAACTTTTCTATTATCAACTGATCATTTATATCAGTAGTTTTTAAAAACTTTGTCTGTAATTGTTCGATTAACAGATAGAAAGGAAAAACACGAAGCTAACTTTTGCATTAGACGGGCTTTGGATCTAGTTTTATATGAATCAAGAAACTAGAAACATTGAATCAAATATGTATATATTCAACAAATAACTCCTCATTGTTCATTACATTTAAAAAGCAAAACCGGATATTCAGTTGGTTGAGCAAACTTCAAAAACCAATGGAAACAATCACGAATACGTAACTTAACAAAAATCCAGAAAACAAAAGACTCATGGAGTCGAAGAAAAAAATATTTTGGATATAATGAAACAAAAGGCCAAAATCAACACTTTGCAGCTTTTGGTTCGGGAGCTTACCATCCATAATAGCCCATGCCATTTTCAAACCCCAACTCAAATGAATCTCAATATGACAATGCCTAAACCAAACCCCTGGATTATCAGAACGAAACCGGATAGCTACCCATCCACCTGCAGGCACGCCAACTGTGTTCCTTTCAACAGGATCAACAAGATTGAAGTTAGCAGGGTCACTAGCTGAGTTGAAGTTCCCGGTCCCTTGTCCCACAACGTAAAAGTTGAAGCCATGGAGGTGAAGGGGATGGTTTTCAGCCCCCTGGATGCTAGTACCTTGCATCACTAGCTCCACAGTGGTGTTGTATGGTAGGGTTACCACTTTTGTCCCATGTGAAACCATGGTGTTGTTTGGTGGTGGGCCACTGTAGTTAAATTGGTTAAGAGGGAAAGATGGGAAACTAGCGGTAAGCGTGTTAAGTTTCCTGAAGTATTGGGCTTGAAGAAGGACGGTTGTTGGAGTATTGAAGGAAGCATTGTTAATCGAGGCCAAAAATTTGGTTCCATTTGGACCTTGACATGTTTGGTTTTTTGGACACGGGTCGGTTCCAAGCCCAACCGTGAAAAAGTATCGGTTTTGAATAGTTTGTGGAACGTTCACTAGAAATTGTGAATTTCCCAGACTACGGAATTTATTGGTCCAGTTGGCAACATATGACGTGGCATTGATAGCGGGTAGTGGAGGTAGGGCGAGGCCTTGGATGGAGCTATTAGAGAATTTTTTGATATGATGGTTGTATTCCAAAACACCAACTACAGTTGTGTTATCAAAAGTTCTTGAAGCAGCAGTAGAATAGGGCCGGGCGCGCGGCCATCAAGAATTTGGAATTTGAGGAGAGGCATTTGGTCTTGAAAAGAACGTTGGTCGTTTGCCCCGGTGTGATGAAAATTGTATCTGTTTGAAATGGCTTCACATAGCTTGCATCAGCATCAACAACTGTAAATGTTGTTTGAGACATGGTTAACAACTTTGATCACCAATCGGTCACCTTCCCTAGCGATAATCCTAGGCCCCGGGAACTTCCCATTGACGGTTACTATGCTTTTTGTTTTACACAATCTCGTCACATTTTGCATCCGTATCTATAAACAGAAACAGGTTAGAAGTAAAGAAAATTATATTAATTTGTAGTTATCACAAGTCTTACGTTGAACTTGTAGTGTCTGGTAACACCTGTAATAGCATTTTGGGCAGCAGCAAATAAAGCAAGAGATGAAGAGAAAAGCAACCAAGGAAGTTGATGATACACCCATGTTAGTACTTGGAAAGATGGTTAGAACATACTATTTACCTACTGCATGTGGACCATGTATCATAGAGTGGTATTAAAGTCAATTTATCTGACATTGACTTGTATATTCTTGTCAACTCTTACTAATTTTAGCATGACATATTGACTAAGTTACCCTTGTTTATTTTGGACTTCCGGAACCGCACCGAACCGAATCGGAACCGCAAGAACCGAGAACCGAAAAACGTAAAATATAGGAACCGAGAACCGAACCGTATACCATGTTTCGGTTCCGCTCGGTTCTCGGATCCAGTTCGGGTATTTCGGGTCTTACCCGATTGGAACCGCAAAATTTTAAAAACACCTAAACATTCAATATCTTTTATGTGTTTACGCATAGTTACTTCTAAACCAAAAAAAATATAGCAACTATACTATAAGAAGATAAAAAAAGTAATAGTTTTAATATAAAATTACTTTAAAAATTCAATTGTAATTTAAATCGTATGTATTTAACGACTTTTTTGTTGTTGTTTATTTATTACAAAATATCATAGAATTTATTATGTATAAATATAAACATCATGTTACTATAACGATGAACTTGTATATTAGGATTTTCGATATGTGAAATATTACGTAAAAAACATAAAATTTCGATATACTTGAAATTTGAACGGTTCTTCGGGTCCGGAACCGAGAACCGCGGAACGGAACCGAACCGAACCGAGAACCGCAATTCCATAAATTAGGAACCGAGAACCGAACCGTGGTTCTGAAATACGGTTCGATTTGAGTCGGTTCCAGTTCGGTTCTTAGTTCCGGTTCGATTCTCGGTCCATATGCTCACCCCTACAGTATATAACTGATGAATAGTGATTGTGCTGATATATAAATTATTCATTAGCCTTAGAGCAATGCTGAAATGGTAACATGTTTCTAAATTTATTAACCTTTGGCCGTGATATATCTGATATCACATTGAATAAAAGTCGTCACAATTCATTAGAGATATATATATCAGACTATTCGTTGGACAGTGTAGCTTTTCTGTATTCGTGTATCTATCAATCGCCTTTGTACGAGATATTGGATCATCACCTTAGATGCGCTCAAATTGAGAGCAACAATTTATTGTTAGACAATATTATAAAACATCCTAAAAAGGAAAGAAGAAGAAAAAAAAGTATCAGGAGGGTGGTATTTTGGGAAAGTATGATATAGTTGAGTTTGGCAATAACAAAAAAAAGCAGAAAATAAAAATGCATATGTAGAGTTCAACTCTTGTTAATTAAGACAAAAGGTTAGATTAGTTAACCAATTGTATGTTTTTGTTACACTTGAAAGATTATATAATGACAGAATGTTTTGTGTGATTACATAATGAAGATTGCTAATGTATTTATAACATATACATAGCTTATTGAACAAGCAAACCTAACCCTAATGGACCCAAATTCACAATCGGGTTTGGGCCATACAATAACCGTCTAATACTCCCCCGCAGTTTGAACGGAAGGCTTCCGAATGTTCAAGCTTGAATGAATGTTGAGACCCGCATCTTCTTTTCTTCATTTTTTTTTGTTTGAGCGAAAATATAATCGTATTCTACGACATATTTGTTTGCTGCTTGCGGCTTCCTCCTTTGCGTGGCTTGCTTTGCCTTTAGGTAGGTGCTGTATTTTTTAACCAACTATTTTCGAAAAATGGCAATGAGATATTCGACACAACGAACACAAATAAATGAAGGAAAAAAAATGGTTGATTGAAGGTGATTGAACATAATTTTTTTTTTGTTTTTGACGGCTAGGGTGTAGGGTTTATGCAGGATACAAAGACACGATCCTAATAAAAGAAAAAGCAATAAAGCAAAAAATAACGAGGATCCCTCCGGATCACCGGCATGTAGGCCGATGACCGGAGGATAAGAAATTTTGTTGGTGGATCTAACCTGCTCTTGATACCATGAAAAATAACAAAATGGTTGTCTTGATTGAATCAAGACTACAGGAGATGGCATATGTATTTATATTAAATACGTAGCTTTGATAATAAGCAACATAACCTAAACCCTAGATCTAATAGAGCACAAGCCCATCGGGCTTGGGACAACCTATCCTCTAACACCCCCCCCCCCCCTCCGCCGCAGTTTGAACGAGAGGGAGGCTTCCGAACGTACAAGCTGGAATAAAACGCTTCTTCTTTTCTTCATCCTCTTTGTTTGTTTGAGCGAAAATATAATTGTGTTCTATGGCATAGTTGTTTGCTGCTTGCGGCTTCCTCCTTTGCGTGACTTACTTTGCCTTTAGGTAGGAGCGACATTTTTTTAACAACTATTTTCGAAAAATGGCAATGATCTTCGACGGCAAAACAAAAAACAATGGTGATGAGAAACAAACAAGATGTGTTATGACGGCTAGGGTTTTAGTTGCCAGGGTTTATTTGATAAAAAAGAAATTATTGAAATCAATAAAGCGGAAGAAAGTAAGCGGGATCCCTCCGAATCATCAGCGAGTAACCGATGACCGGGGGATAAATGTGTTATGGTGGGTTGTACATGGTATTAGAGCTCTAGGTACAACCCAACACAACACAGTGATATTACAAAACACTACACCTAACCCGTCCTTACTCTTCGGATAAAAAATGAAATATCAAATCAAGACTAAATGCATCATTGTTGTAGTATAGTGATCATTTCTAAATTGTTGTTATTCGTTAGACTCTAAACAAATATAAAAAAAGAGTTAACACGATAACTCATACCATTTCAAACTATCATACAATTTAATTTGTTACACACGACCTATCCGACATGTTCATTGTGCCACAATCAGCAAAAGACAATTATACTACTTATATATTCTTCTATAGTTCTACTCATACAACTATACTAATCACTAATCAACTGATGTATGCGTGTCTATATTTATTTCAGTCATAAAACGGGTGTAAATGTTGTAAATACCCGGTATATTTGTTGCAGATGTTGTAGGAGCCGTTGTCTCTCGTTTATCTACTTCAGCAAGTGCATTTGTTGAAGTCACGGCGGGTTTGTACCCATGTCCCTGTAAAAAGTTACTTTATTCACGAACCACTTTATTGCATATAATATGCAAGCGACATCGATGTATGGCCAACCCAAATCACCCACACAGTCCAAAATAGAATATATGCAATGAGCAATATGTCTTTGTCTTATTTCTATTTTTTTTGTAACTTAGTACCAAATATGTATACATCCCAATTCCATTGGACTCCACTGTAGCAGTCTATAATTATTCATGATAAATCAAGTGTCTTATTTTATCAAGTTTTGCTTTCTACCCCACTTAATATTATAACACACTATTCAATTCCCTATAGCCCATAAGCTTCCTCTTTTGATCATTAACCATTAATTTGCTTGTGTTGCTAAACGCGAATGTTGGGGGTGGATCCATCGGGATTGACTATCCCCGTCCTATGTTGCGGTTGTTTAACCACTGACGCACTTAACATTTGATTTGTTACTTGAATATTAGGGTTGAATACTCCCTTTAGGAACTTACATTGATGTTAAGCTTCGGTTCATAAACTAAATAGCAATAATACTAGTTTCAGACTATGGTGAATGTACATAACCATTTTCCCTATTTCTTGTTTTACAAATGAATGCTTGTGTTCCACACCTTTACTTCTAAACCTATGAATATCACTTAACTTTGTTTTGATAATTTTACATGTTTAATCTCAGGTATTAATACTTAGCTTTGCTTGGATGGGAGCTCGCAAGATATTATCGCAGCTTGGAGATTTCTGTGTATATTTAACTTTGGTTTTGGTAAAAACTGTCAGAAGTTTATCATATATTCTTGGTAACTGTATGTTACAAAACCTTAATTAAATAATAGACTTTTCCGCTTATAAAACTCTGGGACCTTTACTTAAAAACTCTGATCTTTTATGATGTAATGTATATGTTTTTATTACGTCAACTTTGTGTCAATAGTATTTCATTGTTTCTTGTACCATGACGTGGCACCCCCTTGCTGCCTACGTGTTTCCTTAACTGATTTTTGGGGGTCTCACAAAGTACCTCTTACTTTGACCTTCATAATCGCTTTTTCATGGGTATCAAAATCATAAATCAAATTACCCATTTAGGTCATTAATGAGTGACCGTTTTCTTTTATGTTGATTGATCGTAGTTTTTTCTTCCTAGTTCTCACTTTTGGAGCTTCTTTAGGTAGCAAATATTCTGATTCATCACTCTGAATTTTGTCACATTCACTTTCACTTTCAGTATGTGAATACTCTTTTTTTAGTTTGAGTATCTGGATACATCAAAGTGCGGATTATATCATGTCTTGAGTGGCTGGATTGATCCAAGTGTAGATTATATTTAGATACCTAAAGTGAAAGTTAGAGTATTCAGAGTGATGGAATATGAGTCGATTTGTTGCCCAAACAAGCGTAAAAATTGACACCAAAATGGGAAGGAAAAACTTCGACCAATTATTAGAAAGAAAAAGGTCGCTCATTAATGACCGAACTGGATGATTTGATAGATGATATTGATGCCTATGAAAAAACGAATACAAAGGTCAAAGTAAGATGTCCTTACATAAAAAATGGTAAACCAAAAGATGTTGGTGCATCTACAGATGTTATATTGGATTCAGTTATTGGGCAAGAAGACGACGTTCAAAATAAAGTCATTAGTGATTGTATAGCCAAATAAATTTCAAACATATGGTGATCCGGTGGACAAATCTGCATGTCAAACAACATATGAATCTGATCTCGAAGCTCAATATCAATAACATGAATCTTGAGCTCCAGTCTGAAGAAATAGGTTGCTATGGAAACCCAATGGTTAGTTTCTATTCTTGACTTGCATTTAGTAACAGAAATTGTCTTGCTTATGACGTTACTAATGTAAATTCTTACTTTATATTATGTTTAAGAAGGCTGAGAATCAAGACAATAGGTTCCTATGAAAACCCAAAGGGGTTCATTATGGCGATGTCTACCTTGAAGACTAACCGGGCTTAAGATGTGGTTTATGTGGAGCTGTAATTATTGAAAGCAGATATGTGATGCCAAAGCTAGTGAGTAATTGTATATCTTGACGCATTTAATTTGTCCTCATGACTGATAAGATTAGCTAGATTCAATAGGTTTAAATGTGCATGTTCATTTTCAAAAATCAGTTTTAACTTAAATGCATCGTTTAACAATATCCCATCACATATTGCAGGAAACCTATGCACCTAATAGGCAGAGAAGAGGTCATCATTCTAGTGAACAACAATTTCTTAATATCGAGGGCTTGAGATTGAGTAAAGTTGTATGTATATAGATGTCTTCTTGATCTCTTCTGGTACTGAAGTGTAAATAATGGGTGCATTTAACAAGAAAAAACTTTGTGGGCGGAATGTTCGTTATAGCTAGACATTGGATTTGATTTAAAATGTTGGGAGCACCGAATATTTGCTCATTTGCGTTAGTGTTTTTTAATAATTTTTACGTTAATGTATCATTTGTCTTTTTCGTTCGTCAAATGTTGAATTTATATTCACACGTTTAGAACTACTTACATATACAACTAGTTCATAGTTACACTTTTGAACAAATGATATATCTAGTTAGGCGGCAATTTTCTTTACCATTTCCGACAATTAGGATAAATATGCTCATTTATATCCATTACTAGCTTCATCACCCGCCAAATGGGGTGTACGCTTCATGAAAGTATATGAGTAATAATAATTTGAAAAAACTTATTGTTATAAGTTATAAACCATATTAAATTAAAAAATTATAATAGAATTCTTATACCACTCACAAGCAGCGAACACAACACAAACTCTCCCACCATCTGATCTATTTGTCTTCCTTGTTTATAGTTCCTTCTTTTCTCTTGTTATACTTTTTTTACTTCGTGTGTTTAAGCCTTTAAGATGCTCGTTTCAACTTATTTCATTTTTAAGCGTTATCTAGTCAAGCATAACTTAAGATTTTGTAGTATACTTCATTTTCTCACTTACTTACCTTTGGAGATTGAACATTTGTTGTTTACTTTTATTAAAGTTTTAATTTATTTTTATTTTTATTAAGTGCTTATTTAATAATAAGTGCTATTTCCTTTGGATAATTGCATATTTTTCTGTTCCAAAATCTTTTTAATCTATTTTCACTAGTCCTCCCAAGTATTCATCCTATTTGGTGTCACATTTCCCAAAAACAACTATTTTGTCTTATATGAGAATATGATTTTTGCTTATTCTTGATCAGACATTTTCCTTATTAATCAAATTGAAAATGAAAACATTGAAACGACTAAAGTATTATGAAACACAAGATGAAAACTTCACAAACATAATTCCATTCATTTAGTTTCTAGAAATCTCACTTGGGAGATTTCTCACGATCAAACAAGAGATGAAGTTCATCGTAATCATACGTCTCTTTGAACTCTTCTTCTTGTTCGTCGATTTCCTCCTCAAAGTCGTAAACATCATCCTCCTCTACAAACCTTTGTTGTTTCTCATCTTGCCTCCTTTTTAAAGAAGCAGCTTCCTCCCTCTGGCCTTGTTGTTCCTCTTTTTGCCTCCTTTTTAAAGAAGCAGCTTCCTCCCTTTGGCGATGTTATTCTAGTCGGGCATTCTTTTCATCTTCAAGCTTCCATTGTAGCTGGTTTTCAGCTTCCATAACATAGTATTTGTACTCATCATAATGATCATCATAAGGAGAAAAAATAGAGAACTTTCCATCTTCATTTACTATCGCTTTTGTAGACTCCACATAAGGTTTCCTGAAACATGGTAGAGTAACTATTAGTATTAATCATTAACACAAAAAAATTAAGAAGAAAAATTAGATACAATACTTGTTTTCAATGGTATTGGTGTCTTCAAATCAACGGCAGTCGAACTCCTTTTTTATGATGAAACCATTTTTGTGAATTTCAAAAAATTCTTTGTATGTAATTAGTTTGTGTTATTAGTTTTGGTTCTTTAAATTGTTTGGTAACTGATGTGTTTTCCAAGAGTGTTTGCTTTGGAGATAAACAAAAATATATTAGTTGCACATAAAAAGGATCAAGGATCGAGTATGATATCCTTTCGCCGTGCTCCTCAGAGTGGCGTTGAAGCCACTCAATGGGAACAAATTATGCAAATTATAGACTAGGTTTGTTTGACTTCAATGGAAGACAACTGGATTTGGTCCGTGAATAGGTCGGGGTTATTTTCGGTAACCTCTACTCGAGTCATGATAGATAATTTGTTATTGAGCTCGGATGGTGATTCAACTGAATGGTGTAAGCTTCTTCCCATAAAGGTTAATATTATGGTTTGGAAGCTCTCGCCAGATAGGCTTCCAACTCGTATAAATCTTTCGTCTTGTAGCATTGATATTCTGACTCTTCATTGTCCGATTTTTGAAGATCATTCAGAATCGAGAGATCGCCTTTTCTTTTCTTGTGCGTTTGTTAAAAATGTTATTGGCAGGTATGCGAGATGGTGGGAGATTCAAATTCTTAATAGGTCGACATTTTAACACTGGGTGGATTGGTCTAATTATCTTCACTTAAATAACAAGCAAAAAGATTATGTTCAAGCAACTTTCTTCTCTCTATGGTGGCACGTTTGGGCGTTTCGTAATGCTTGCATTTTTGGATCGACGAGACCTAACTTAAACTTGTTTTTTGATAATTTTGTTTTAGTAACTTTTAGTTGGGTCAATAGTAGTGGTAAGTCAAATTTAAGTTGAATCGATTGGCTTAAAAACTCATCTATTTGTACTTCTTTGTAGTTTTGTTTTGATCTAGCTCCTTGCTAGTTAAATAAAATATTGTTGTTCGAAAAAATGATAATTATACTAAATAAGAACCAAAATCATACTCCCTCTGTCTCAAAATTCATTTTGATTTTTTTCGCTCTTTCTTTGTCGACTTTGACCTTAAATATATATTTGTACGATATAACATATGATAAAATTTGTACCAATGAAAATACATATAAAACCCAGTCCATTCGTATATCTTGCATTAAATATTGTATATCACGCGAAAAAGGTGAACGTTAAAGTTGAAACAATTTGATTCTGAAAAGTCAAACCGAACACTTATTCTTAAATGGAGGTAGTAGCATTTAACATATTACTACATTCTTACAAAATGTTAGCATATCTACGCGCATGTTCAAAATCATGATCAAATATGACCGCGTGTATAAACTATTTTTCAAGTATACTAATTAAATAACATCATAAAAACATTTCCATAGAACGAAAGCATTTATAAAAAGATTGATTTTTTTTTCAAAAATTAACAGTAACCCCATAAGTTCGTCGTCTATACAAACATATAAAACTTACTAAGTCAAGGAAGCTATTAATTTACATTGCTAATTACTATAGATGTGTGAATATAATCTAGTAGACTAGCAAGTATAGCATAAAGTACACTTATTTATAAATATACTAAGTTAATTATGATTAAAAGCATAAGGTAAATATGAAACCATTAAAAGTATCACTACCAAAAATCAAAAAGTAGTAAATTTATTACATGCTGAAGTTGCTTTGATAAATAGTTATGACATTGTTATTTGAAACAAAGACAAATATTACTTTTTTTTACCACAATTCATGTATATTTGACTATTTGTAATAGATTTTAGTATACAATAAACAAATGCCAATATACATTTTTGGACCTATATATACATGGCCACATTGTTCACAAGTCCATAAAAAAAACATTATATCATATTAACAATGTCACTCACGACCAAAACATTTGGAATGACTTTTCTTTGTATTTCCCTTTGTCTGATGTCTTCATCGGCCGAAGAAAATGCTCCGTCGGCCTATGAAGTCCTAAAAAGCTACAACCTCCCAGTTGGTTTACTTCCATTGGGCGTCACTGGACACACTTTGGACTCAAATAGTGGTCACTTTTCGGTTAATATCACTAATGGGTGTCATCTTCATGTAGGGGGTTATCAGATAAAATATGCCCCGACAATCACAGGCATGATTAAACAAAACAATTTAGGAGTACTAGGTGGTGTGAAGGTTAAAGTGTGGATTTTGTGGCTTCCAATTACGAATATCAATAGGAACCAAGATACAATAAATATAGAGATAATCAGTATCGGGACGAAATCGTTCCCAGTTAGTATATTTAGTTCTTCTCCTGAATGTAGCATGTCCGTGAAACAACTCAATAGTCGTCTTATTCATGGATGAACTCTTTGAAAAATTTTAAATTATCATCCTATTTATGGATGAACCAAATCATTCAATGTAGTTTCTTCTCCTAAATATATGATTTCTCTGTCACTTTTATTTGATCTTCTTATATTTCATTGTTATGATCTATTTGTGTTTCATGTCTTAACTTACTTAGGATACTAATGTACGAAGTACATCACAAGTAAGTTATTGCACGAGGATATAAAACTTGTGTGTTTCGTCTCTCATTGAGCCATGATCATAACTTTATATAAAGTTTTATATGTGTAAACTTTTCTATTATCAACTGATCATTTATATCAGTAGTTTTTAAAAACTTTGTCTGTAATTGTTCGATTAACAGATGTTTTGGTTCGGGAGCTTACCATCCATAACAACCCATGCCATTTTCAAACCCCAACTCAAATGAATCTCAATATGACAATGCATAAACCAAACCCCTGGATTATCAGCACGAAACCGGATAGCTACCCATCCACCTGCAGGCACGCCAACTGTGTTCCTTTCAACAGGATCAACAAGATTGAAGTTATCAGGGTCACTAGTTGAGTTGAAGTTCTCGGTCCCTTGTCCCACAACGTAAAAGTTGAAGCCGTAGAGGTGCAGCATTATTGATCAATCGAAGGAGGTAAGTCTTCCCAGGCTTCACCTTTAGTGGAAAAGTTTTCTGCATGTAAATTAATGTTAGTTCTTATTAGTAAAATGATAGAAAAGAATATAATATAACGATTTGATCATTATTTTAGGTTATTCGGATCGTTATGTTACGTTACGCTGATTAATTGATAAGGAGGTCTTTTGATGAGCTTATTTGATAGAATTGTTGGCTTATTGGCTTACTATTATTTTAGGTGGGTTTTTTCTTTTTGGTAAGTCGAATCTTGCAATTTATTCTACTTTATTATTATATTTAATATTAAAAAATTACTGTATATTTTATTTTTAACACATGTTTTAATATATACTTTATTTTTTTAATATTATATTTTTCTTTCTCTAAAACTTACAATTTTTTTTAACCCCATCTAATCTGAAAACACCCATTTTATAAATTCACACTTAAAATCAAATGAACCCTTATTATATGAAATAATATTTCATTTAATATTTTATATTTAATTTTATATTAAACAACACTAAAGGTTAAAATGATAATCATTTCTTTTAATTCGTTATCCTGGAACTTATCAAACATTTTTATTCAGAAATATTTGTTTTTATTTTCTTCGGCCCAAGACCCAATAGGGAGAAACATAAAACTAAGGCCCACCAAAGAACCACATATAAAAAAAAAAAGCCGAAAAGCTTTTCTTGGTCACCACTACATCAACCGCTTGAGACACCGTGAACTGGTTTGATCATTCGGTCAACTCAATCGAGTTATCACATCACTGATTCAGCCCACTAGTTTAACCTGATTGAGTCAACAGGTCATTCATTCATCATTATTATTCAATAATTATAATTTACATATTAAGAGAAGACAAACAGGCAATAAACTGCGCCGTTAATCTTTTTTGTATAGCAAAACCAAGTCTATTAAATATGACGTTTGTGGATTCAAAACAATGCTATTCATAACACGTTGTATTCTGGTAAGTATTTCCATCGCCTCAGGTGCAAGAAAACTAAATGTATCAAACGCGAAAGGAATAAACACGTGTTGATTTTCAATACATGTTTTCTCGTGTTTAGTCACTTTACACGAGATAACTTTTATAGCAGCTTGACCCGTTTTCTCATTTTTAGTCATTAATTCGATCATTAAGTAAACTCTAGAGTAAAAGTCATTGAATATACGTATTTATATCCTACAAATGAAGTCTTTGAAACCTATTTATTTCCTCGGCCCATATACCAACAAAAACCCACCAACTGGGGCCCACTAAAAACCCCATATAAAAAGAAAGTGAAAACCTTTTCGACCTGATATTGCTAACTGATACTAGTGCTGAGCATCAGTTCAGGACCAGATCGGACCAGTCAAGACTAGACTGGATCAAGGACCAAAATGGTCCGAAACTCCGGACCGAGACCGGACCGAAATAATCCGGTCCTTGGTCCAGTCCTATTAGACAAAATCGATAAGATTTTTTGTGAGAGCGAACCGAAACGATGACCGAATTTATCCAAAACCCTCGGACCGAAATTATACGATCCGGTTCGATTCGGTCCGGTTCATATCAGTTTTGGGTCTGTCATGCTCAATCTTAGCTGATACTGCTAAACTGTCAAATATTTTTTAAATTAACTATTACTGCAGTATATTACTAACTCCTATTGTTAACCGATATTAATAACTACTGTTAACTAATATTAATAATTGCTACTACTAGTTTCACCAAACACACTTTTAATATCTATACTAACATTTTAGTATCTCTCTCCTTATTTAATTTTAAGTAATACAACTATTAAAACATATGATACAATCTCTAAATGCATAAAACTTAATTTTAATTAAACTTACAAAACCTATCATGCACTAAATGTCTTTAAATTTTTAAAATTTTAAACAATACACATTAAAACATAAGGTACCTGAAAAACTAATTAAATACAATAATTAATGTTAAAATCTTAAAATTAAAATATAAAATCTTTGTATACATATATTGTACAAACTAATAAAACATGTATCATGCCATTTATATGCCAAGTTGATGGCTGAAATGGTTTTGGACCGGTCAGAACTGGGTAAATCAGGTAAATCAGATCGGGTTCTAATCATTTTGTTCAGCTAATCAAATTGTTATAGTTATTTTGTTTTCGCCTAAACTTTAATTACCAGGTATCCGCAGCTGCAACGCGCGGGGTACCTTGCTAGTGTTTTAAAATGTATTTATAACTTATAGAGAGAAGTGCAAAAATCATCCCTGTGGTATGTCGAAAAATCGAATTACATCCTTCGTCAACTTTTTGGACAAAAGCCATCCCTCCGTTAGTGCGCGGGGCACAATACATCCCTCATGGACTAACGGTGCAAATGTTTTCTCGTTAAAAATTAATAAAATCTAAAAGGGAGGGTATTCTTATCTTTTTCCTTTCCCAGGGATGTATTGTGAACCTTATCATAAATAGTTTCAAAAACAGAAAAATTATTTTTGAAAAATAAAATTATTTTCAGAAAAAATAAGTTTTATTTTCTCGAAAAAAAATTTATTTTCGAAAAAAAAAATTATTTTCGGAAAAAAAAGTTTTATTTTCTAAAAAATAAGTTTTATTTTGGAAAAAAAAAGTTTTATTTTCGAAAAAATATGTTTTATTTTCGGAAAAATATGTTTTATTTTCGGGAGAAAAAAATTTTAGCGAAACAAAATTCTGAAAAAAGAAGTTTAATTTTTTTTTGAAAAATAATTCTTTTTTTTTTCGAAAAAGAAGTTTAATTTTTTGAAAAAATGTTTGTTTCAAAAAAAATAAACTTTTTTTTTTAAATTTTTTGTTTCGAAATATTTTATTAATTTTCTAAAAAAGATTTATTTTAAAAAAAATTATTCTTGAAAAAAACTTGTTTCAAAACAAAAAATTATTTTAAAAAAAAAGGTTTTATCTTTTTCTAAAAAGAAAAAAAATATTTTTTAAAAAAAAATTAAATTTTTAAACCAAATTTGTTTCGAAAAATATTCTTTTTTTCTTAAAAATATTGTTTTGAAAAAAGAAATGACTTTCTTTTTCAAAAAAAATCTATTTCTTGTTAAACTTTTTTTCGAAAATAAATATTTTTTTTTCAAAAATTAACCATTTTTTCAAAAATAAAACTTTTCTCCGAAAATAAAACATATTTTTTCCAAAATAATTTTTTTTTTTTCGAAAATAAAACTTTTTTTCGAAAATAAAACTTATTTTTTAGAAAATAAAACCTTTTTTCCGAAATTAAATTTTTTTTTTGAAAATAAATTTTTTTTCGAGAAAATAAAACTTATTTTTTCTGAAAATAATTTTTTTTTTCAAAAATAAATTTTTTTTTGAAAACTATTTATGATAAGGTTCACAATACATCCCTGGGAAAGGAAAAAGATAAGAATACCCTCTCTTTTAGATTTTGTTAATTTTTAACGAGAAAACATTTGCACCGTTAGTCCATGAGGGATGTATTGTGCCTCGCGCACTAACGGAGGGATGGTTGTTGTCCAAAAAGTTAACAAAAGATGTAATTCGATTTTTCGACATACCACAAGATGATTTTTGCTCACCACGGGTCCAACCCGTCATCATCACCTAAACAACGAAACCCTAATTTTTTTTTTCATACCCAAATCCCCAAAAAAAAACCCATCAATGGAGAAACTATTCCCACCAGGGTTCAGGTTTCATCCTACAGATGAAGAACTGGTTTTATATTGGTTGAAAAGAAAGATTTCTGGGAGGTCTTTTAAGATTGATTTTATTGCCGATCTTGATGTTTATAAGTGGGACCCTGATGATTTTCCTGGTAATTTTGTTTTTTTTTACCTTGATCTCTTTTTTTTTACTGTTCAATTTTTTTACTGATTGCTTTAATTATTTCAGTTACTGGTAGGGTTTACTTTTTGTTTTTTACCCGGATCTTTTTTTACTGTTTATTTTTTACTGATTGGTTTTAAGGATGACCCACTTTCGATTAGTTGGCTAAAAGTCGGAAACCGTAAAAAAAACATTACCGGTAGGGTTAATTTTTTTTACCCGGATCTTTTTTTACTGTTTATTTTTTTTACTGATTGTTTATGTTTTTACCTGGATCTTTTTTTATGTTTTTTACTGTTTAGTTTTTACTAATCGTTTATGTTTAATTGGTCATTAAGTCGGAAATCATAAAAAATGATCATTTGGTTGATAAGTGGGACCCTGATGATTTTTCTGGTAGGGTTAATTTTTTTTACCCTGATCTTTTTTTTACTGTTTATATTTTACTGATGGCTTGTTTTTTGTTTATGATTTGACCCTGGTAATTTTGTTTTACCTTGATCTTTGTTGTACTGTTTATTTTTTACTGATTTCTTTTAAGGATGACCCACTTTGGATTAGTCCAATCAGTAAAAATTAAACAGTAAAAAATAAACAGTAAAAAAACTCCAGTAAAAAAATATAACCCTACCGGGAATGTGGGACCCTGATGATTTTCCTGGTAGGGTTAATTTTTTTACCTGTTTTTTTTTACTGTTTAGTTTTTACTAATTGTTTATGTTTTGACACATATTAGATTTAGTTGGTCAATAGGTCGGAAACAATAAAAAAATGATTATTTGGTTGATTATTTGATTGCTTATTGGGGTTTGTTTGGGCTTATATAGCGGGCTTATGGCTTATGTGGTTTTCGGCTTATGTGTCATAAGCCCACTTTTTATGGGTTATTTTGAGACTTTTCGGAGTTTATAATGTCATAAGCCGAAAAGTTTCAAAATAAGCCACAGAAAGTGAACTTATGAAACATAAGCCGAAACCCAAATAACCAATGTTTTTATGTTTTAGCTGTATAAAGGATGTCCCACATTGGATTAGTCAGCCAGAATGTCTGAAAATATAAAAAGTGAGAGTGGTTTTCGGCTTATTTAGTGGGCTTATGTGGTTTTCGGCTTGTTTTTGTAATTGTTATCGTTAACAATTTGTGTCGAAATAAATAAAACAATGTGGGTGGTGTTTGGGTATGTTCTAAGATTAAGCTTTATCTAGACATCCCTTGAACTTGCGAAACTTAAGCTTTCTTTCATTTTGTCTGTTAAAATAGTTGTCGATATCGTTCTTTATAAAATTTGAATCAATGCTAACGATTGTCTTCTTAAAATCTGGTTTATAGGTTTATCAAAATGGAAGACTGGTGACAGGCAATGGTTCTTTTTTTGCCCAAGGGATCGAAGGTATCCAAGCGGAGCAAGAGCACACAGGGCAACTATGCACGGCTACTGGAAGGCTACCGGAAAAGACCGTATCATTACTTGCAACTCACGTACAGTTGGGTCAAAGAAAACGCTCATCTATTACATAGGCCGTGCACCCTCTGGTCAACGCACGGATTGGGTGATGCACGAGTATACTCTTGACGAGGAGGAGCTTAGGAGATGCAATCATGTGGAAAGTTACTACAATGTGTGCAAATTCTTCAAGAAAAGTGGGGCCGGTCCAAAGAATGGCGAGCAGTATGGTGCTCCGTTTGTTGAAGAAGAATGGGCCCACGATGATGATCATGTAAACGTTGATGCGCTTTTCGCGCAGAACGTTAACACGTTTGTGAATGAGCCTAACCCAACAAGTGCTATCACAGCTGAACCAGCGATTGTTCCACTAATGGCTCAGATCAATCCGGTCAACGGTGAGAGTTTTGACCAGAGGGTTGCAAATGAACCGTCTGTGGAGGAGCAACACCGTTTCCCTCTGGGTGAGGATTTTCTCGAATTAGATGATCTAATCAGTACACAACCCGCTCTCCCCAACTCCGAACAACCCTCCGTGGCGGATGATCTACCGTTTGATGACGTGGACCAGTTTTGTGCTTTTGATTTTGGTAGCGATTCAACCTTGAATCCAGTAATAAGTCGTCAGCACATTCAACAGCCGTCTTATGCAACTAACCTTCAATATGGAACGGAAAATTCTGAATTTCGTTCATATTTTAACACCGACATTCAAACTGATCACAACAGCTGGAGACCTGACCAAAGCAACCCTAACTTCACGGACCCACAAGCATCTACACACACCTTAGCCGCTCCTTCAGGTACTGTATTTGCTACGATATCTGAATCTTGACACATTTTGACAAATGGGGTTTGCGATTAGTTATTGACATGTAAAAAAGTTTAAATTTTGAGTCGTGTGTAGAGTATGTTTACACGTAGCTACCATTTGGTCAGGCTCTTGGGAGTTTTTGCCAAAACCGTCGAGGGCTTCATTACTTTCAGTGTGTGGTACTATATTCTAAGATTGTATGCTGACAGACGAGTTTTTTTGCGGTTTTTCTAGGTGTGATAACCAATGATGTGAACCAACTTCAAAACACTGGAGAAGGTTACGGGGGTTCGTTCTTTTCTTCTGCTCTATGGGATTATGTTGAGTCGGTTCCAGCGAGTCCAGCTTTTGCTTTGGAGAGCAGCGATCTTGTGAATAAGGTGTTTGTACAGATGCCGTCTGGCTTAAGTAGTGTCAGCGGTACTAGGAGGGTTAAGCGATCATCAAGATCGAGCAGTATTGGTATCCTCTATTTTTCAGTTGTTGCAGCGTTGTTTGCTGTGTTATGTGTATTCTTAGGGACATCTATCGAGTTTCTGGGTAGAACTATATTATGATAGATTATGTAGGATTTATTAAATATTATCATATTTTTTGAGAACCAAGGGATTTTCATCTTCCTGTGAATAATGCTGGTCTTTTACGGTCTATTGTCTTCGTGTTCATATTTTGAGCTGCACTTACAGGTCCTGACTTATAAATGACTGAATGCGGTTCAAATGTTACATTGAAACCTAGTACGACTGTACGACCTTAGTATTGTTAAACATAAGACTCTCATGGCCTGGGAACAACATACTCATGGGTTACCGTTTGCAGGAATCACTGTACCAAATGATCATATAGACACGTGTTTCACTTCCGAATCTTGATCACTGATGTTCACTGGTAACATGTAATATATCACCTCAGCGAGGAAGCAGCGGGACCAAAGATCAATTCAATATTCTGAAACTGGACTGATTCTAACTTTGTGCTAGCGCAGAGAAGTGCCAATTTTGAGTTATCCCGCGTTTGCTGCATTAGACTGACAATGGAGCCGGGAGATTATTTAGTTTTTGACTGCACATCTACCACTTTCCGCTTTGCTGCACATACTCGTCTGTAGGGTCTGACCCACTTTCATCCGACCTGAACTATCTTGCAGAGCGAGTTCGATTCTATCAGCACTTCTAATAGCCCATAGATTCCGCCTCTCAGCATATGAAAAAAATCAAACCCTGCAAAAAATCATACGTAACTAGTAAGGTTAACAGCAAATTTTGATATTAAACGTAATGTAAGAACCTTTTTAAGAAAGCAAGTAAGTATTGTATGTAGATGATAAAACATTTTGTTATTTATTAGCTTTCCTTGAAACAGAACCGCTCATCGCCAAAGGAGCCAAGAACCAAAGTTGCCATGAACCAACTTGGTTCTTGGCTCCTTCACAAAGGAGCCGTTCTGAACGAATATCCCCATCACAGCAAAAATCGTTGACAGTCTTTTACATTAAACATAAAGACATGTTTAGTGACCTGAACCTTTATCAAGAAATCATTTCTGTGACCGTGTTATAGATATCAGTCACCACGTGTTAGCTATTACTCCGTAGCAGCGAAACTGGTGAAGCACCAGGAATCGGCATAGACCTGGGAACAACATACTCATGTGTTGCTGTATGGAGGAATGGTCGAATCGAAATCATTCCAAATGATCAAGGCAATAGAACAACACCGTCTGCTGTTGCTTTCCTTGAGACAGAACGGCTCATCGGTGAAGGAGCCAAGAACCAAGTAGCTATGAACCCTGCTAGCACCATATTTGGTCAGCCAATTCACCACCTTTTCTCCTTTTATAGATGCTAAGAGGTTGATTGGAAGAAGATTCAGTGATTCCGAAGTGCAGGAAGACATGAAGTTGTGGCCTTTTAAGGTCATACAAGGTCTTGCCGACACACCGAAAATTGTGGTCACCTACAAAGGTCAAAAGAAGGAATTTCTCGCTCAAGAAATTTCTTCAATGATTCTTTGCAAGATGAAAGAAATTGCTGAGGCGTACCTTGGAAAGGATGTGAAAAATGCAGTGATAACGGTCCCAGCCTATTTTAATGATTCACAGCGTCAAGCAACAAAGGATGCAGGCACTATTGCTGGCTTAAACATCATTCGCATGATAAACGAGCCTACCGCAGCTGCCATTGCATACGGTCTTGACCACAAATCTGCCATTCCTGGCAAGATAAATGTGCTCATCTTTGATCTGGGTGGTGGTACTTTTGACGTATCTTTAAGGACCATTGAAGAAGGGGGTATTTATGAAGTGAAAGCAGTTGATGGTGACACTCATTTAGGAGGCGAGGATTTTGATAACCAAATGGTGGATTACTGTGTTCGAGAATTCGAAAGGAAATGGAAGAAAGACTTGACAGTGAACAAAAGAGCAATGGGGAGGTTACGATCTGCGTGTGAAAAAGGGAAAAGGACTTTATCATCCGCTGCTCAGACATCAATCGAATTGGATGGCTTGCATGCGGGGAATTGATTTTTCTATAAGATTTACTCGGGCTAAATTTGAAGAGCTAAACATGAGCTTGTTCGATAACTGCATCAAGACTCTAGACACATGTTTAACCGAAGCGAAGATGGAAAAATCATGGATAGATGAGATACTTCTTGTTGGAGGCTCGACTAGGATACCGAAAGTCCAGCATATGTTGCAAGAATATTTCGATTGCAAAGAGCTATGCAAGAGTCTGCACCCTGACGAGGCTATTGCATATGGTGCAGCCATTTTAGCTGCAAAGTTAACGGGTACTAGTGATAAGAATGTGCAAGAGGTATCGCTAAAGGATGTCACTCCTTTGTCACTTGGTCTAGCGATACAAGGAGATTTATTTGATGTTGTGATTCCGCGCAACACTCAAATTCCCACGAAGAAATACAAAAATTATTGTACAAGTGTCGACAACCAAACGTGTGTAGACACCTATGTTTATCAAGGTGAAAGAACCAAATCCACAGATAACCATTTGTTAGGGATGTTCTTAACAATCGGAATACCACCCGCTCCCAAAGGAGACATAACATTCGAGGACTGCTTTGAAATAGACGCTGATGGTATCCTCACAGTTACATCACAAATACGATCAGCTGGTATTACGAGCAAGCTCACTATTACCAACAAAAAGGGAAGGCTCCCAAAGGAAGAGATTGAAAGGATGATAAAAGACACCGAGAAGTACAAGAAACGAGTGAATGCATACAACGCGTTAGACGATTGCCTATACACCATAAAGAAAAAGATCAAAGAATGCAATGTCAGCGATAAAGATATACGCAATAATTTGAAGAAGATGGAGCATGCCATTGCTGACGTGACTCGGTGGCTCAACGACAACCAAGGTGCATCTATTGACGAGCTTCAACGTAAAAAGATATTCTTAGAGTTTGTTTGCATACCACTAATCTAGTCCTCAGACAGTGGTTTAACCTTGGGATTTTCTGTGTGCGTGTGTCGATTTGTCGCTTATCTATCTGCTATAAGCCTGTAATATACCTTGATTTGAATATATAAGTATCGGGTCTGTTAAAGTGTTGAACGTGTCAAAAACAATTTGTATGCTTGCTAGATATGTTAACAAAACTGTCTAGTACCTTCATCCTACAAGATTCATAATTGGTACTAGTGAACTGAACATCGACCGTGCTTCATTAACCATCCAACATTTCCCGTGCCCATCTATGAGTGCTGTCCCCACTACCGTATTCCGATTAAGTCCAGTAACAACCGAATGTGCATGAATTAACCGGCATTGTTCTAAAGCTGTTAGTTCAGCAGAGGCACGTAAAGCAGCAGATGCACTATAGTCAGTTGAACCAAAACCAGAAGCTCTCATCTCAGCAAAGTAAGACAAAGCATCAACAGGTTTTGAGTTTGGAGCAAGGCCAACGATAACAGAAGATGCCAGAGGCTGTAAAGTGTTCAGTAGCAAGGGAGAGTTTGATAGAGAGGACGTGAACTTGGAGCCCAAAGGTTAGTGAAGAGAGACATACACAGGTTTTGAGAACTATTGTTAAGGTGCGTTGGTTGGGTTGGGTGGGGTGGGGTGGGGTGGGGTGACGGAGCATTGAGACGAAGTGGGTGAGGGTGGGAAGAGTATTGGAGTAGCCGGATATGAGGGATGTCCATGACACGACATTGGGTGATGGAATATGTTGGAAGAGCTGACGGTACTCGGTGGGGCCTGTGGTGTTAGTTTTAATGACTTGCGCATGTATGCAGCGGGGATCCGGTTCCATGACTTGGATTGGGTGATGCAATCATGTGGAAAATTACTATAATGTGTGAAAACGTTGATGCACTTTTCGTGCAGAATGCTAACACATTACACGTTTGTGAATGAGCCTAACCTAACAAGTGCTATCACAGCTGAACAGGCGATTGTTCCACTAATGGCTCAGTTTAATCCGTTTGACGGTGAGAGTTTTGACCCGACGGTTGCAAATGAACCGTCTGTGGAGGAGTAACAGCATTTCACTGTGAATGAGGATTTTCTCGAATTAGATGATCTAATTAGTCCACAACACGTTGTGGATGATCTACCGTTTGATGACGTGGACGAGTTTTGTGCATTTATTTTTTGCAACGATTCAACCACACTGAACGAGACGAATCCAGTTATAAGTCAGTACATTCAACATCTGTCCTATGCATCTAATTTTGAATATGGAACGGAAAACTCTGATTTTCGTTCATATTTTAACACTGCCATTGAAACGGATCACAACAGCTGAGAACTGACCAAACAACCATAATTTCACAGACCTACAGGCATCTGAACACCCCTTCTCCGCTCCTTCAGGTTCTGTATTATGTTTATTCGTAGGGACATCTAGCGAGTTGCTGGTGTAGAAGCATATTATGATGACTGCAGGATCTTATAAAATCTTTATCATCATTAATGAAAACCAAAAGATTTTCATCTGTCCATTGAGCACCAGTGTACGTTTGTTCATGTTGGACCAGGCTGATCTGAAACAGAAAAACCAAAGATTAAGGAAACAAGATAGCGCAGACCAGAAACGCTCACGTGTAACACCTGTTTGGTCTCGAGTTTGCCAACCAGTTAACCTTTTTTAGTTTTTGAAAGTTAGAAACACGAATATGGTAACCGTTCAGGTGCGGTTTTGGCTAGATTATATGCAGTTCATACTAATCATCTGTTACTTTCGTTTAGGCGAGGAAACTGTGAATGTCACTGATAAAAAAGTAAAAATGATGGTTGCTGCGTTGCTGGTCTGGTGCATTCGCAACTGACTGGACAACGGAAAACCTTAACCAAAAGACGAGGAGGTATAGCATCTCCGAACAGTCTGAAAATATAGTAGTCCATGATACAGAACTACCAAACACATCATCACAAACTCATGGTCTTAGACATGTCAGTGGCTTGATATGGAACATCAAAAGCCGTTAACGCGCGAGATGATAACTGTCTTGCTAAGAGAAGGGGGAATCCGTGAGCCATGGCTTGGTGCCATGGCTCAAAAAGTGCTGCCACGTCAGATTTTTTCCCACGGCACCAGTTTTTCCCACGGCACCAGTTTTCACTGGCAACCCTGAGCCGTGGGAAAACTGGTGTCATGGGAGTAAAAAGTGGTATAATGGGCCCACATATACCCACTTTAATAATTAAAATTAAAAAAAAATAAAAAAAAATCTGAAAAATCCATGGCGAGAGCTGGTGGCCATGGCGCCAGCCCCACGGCTCAGGGGGACGGAGTCCTAAGCCATCGTTTTTTCTTGCGTTTTGGCCTTGGCGCCTCGCCAAGGTTATGGATTCCCCCAGCTCTAACAAGGTAAAAGGTCAAAATGTTGTTAAACCAGTGGGGGAGTAGTGGCTAACCACTTGGCTGGTAAGCCTTTGGCGCCAGACAGTGGTTGGCTCACCACTCCGTGCCTCGCGCCATCTCGTCGAGTTTAGCTGGTAGATTTTCTGTTTTTTTTTATTAATAAAAGTGGTTATATGTGGGTCCACTATACCATTTTGGCACAACTTTTTCTCGTGCCAACTACTCTCCAAAAAATTGTGGTGCCAAAGACGTTCTCGTGCAAAGCCCCAAAATCCTACGTGTCGCTTTGACACCACTTTTGGGCTCCAACGGTTCCTAGCTCTCTTAAAGTCGTGATTAATGGAAAAAATCTCATTTGGGAGAGATACTACCCATCGAGGTACCGAGCAAACTCCTGCGGGAGATTAGTCCACTCGTCCTAAGGGCGGTGGGAACTTCTCGTAGTAGACTAAAAAAAAGTCGTGATTAATGTGCGATAATTAGCAAGATGTTAGATTGCTTTCTCGTTTTTTACGCAAAATGATAATTTTAATCTAAACCAATCGATTCTTCATTTTCTAAAGTTTGCAATGACAATCTTTAACTATATATAAATGAAAAATGATACCTTTATAAAGGTCATGAGTTCGATCGTCGAGTTAGCCTTGCCAGGTCATGGGTCAAAGGTTCGATCATTTGGTCAACTCAGTCGAGACAGCGGGTCAAGTATTCGACTACCGAATCAATTAGCATATCATTAACTATCTGGTGCTAAAAAATAACTGTCGTGTGTACGCATTTAGTGTTAACTTAACGCTCTATTTTCGAGTTTAATTTATGAGTGAAAAAGAAAATTTTAAGGTGAGAATAAAAAATTGTGTTATTAAAAATTTTTAAGAGAGAAGAAGAAAATATGGATAGTAGATCCAAAGTTTCACTCATAGTTACTTTTTAATTTGAGATGATTTGAAAAAAAAAGTAAGATGGATAACGTTTTATTTTACTTATTTAATTAAAATTATTTATTTTCTACACTTTTTTCGAACTCAAAAATACAAAAAACTATTTCATCTTTCATTTTCCCTCTTCCGACATACTCCCTCCGTTTTTAAATAAATGTGCAATGTTGACTTTCAAAGTCAACCGCTTTTAACTTTGACGTTATATTATTTTGTTTGTTTTATATAATACTTGATACAAATTATATAAATAAATTAAGTTTTAACTACATTTTCATTAATATAACTTTCATAAAATATTGTATAACCATGGTTCTAAAAGGCTCGCAAAGGCATAAGGCTCCACCATCACGCCACGCTATACGCCAAGGCGTGAGGTTAAGGCTTGACGTGCAATGAGAAGCAAAAAGTATCATAAGGCGTGATACAGGGGCGGACCTAGCTTATAGCACGGGTATGCACGTGCATACCCTCCATTTCAACGGGTTAGTGTTAATTTTTAATTTTTTATAATCTTATACATGAAGTGCATACCTTCCGAAAGTACTCGAAGAAAAGTGCATACACTTCGTTGAAATCTTAGATCTGCCACTGGCGTGATAAGTCATGATGGATCAAGGCTTTCTTCATTTTGATTTCGATAAAATCGATCTCTTTTATATATAAATGAAAATAATTACATGTAAATATAGTTTTTTAACTTTAGTTTGTATGTAAGACGTTTTCGTAAACTTAATACATTTGAAATATGCTATAAATACTAATAATTTATAAATATTTTCGTATTTTGTGCCGCCTTACTTCACGCCTTAAAAACGCAAAAGCTTCGCCATAATCACTAAAACTTGAGGCTTGATCATGCCGTCACGCCACGCCTCACGTTATTTAGCCCCTTGTGTATAACACAAACAAAATAATTTAAAATTAAAGTTTAAAAAAATAACTTTGAAAGTTAAAAATAGACATTTAATTAAGGACGGAGAAAATATCGTTTATCTCAGTAGAAGATCGGGTCTCATTTTTTTTTTATGAAACAAAATATATAACTCTAAAATAAAGAAAGCATGTCCACATATCCAACTCTAAAATAAAAAACTAGGCCGCGACCTAGTAGCGTTGTGGGTAGCCTAAGGCTACCCACAATGCTACTAGGTCGCGACCTAGTTTTTTGGGTCGGCGACCTAGTGCGACTTATTTGCCACAACCCAGCGACCTAGTGCGACCTAATTCAAAATTTATTTTTTTATTTTCAATAAAAATAACATTTTATATTCAATAAAAATAACATTTTGTATTTAATAAAAATAACATTTTAATAAAAATAAACATAAACTAAAAAACGTTACGAAACATAGAAGTAAAGAGGGTATAATGCATTAGCTAAAACTAACTCCAAAAATTGTCAAATTAATATATGTTGTGAGAAATTAAAAAAAACTCAATATATTAAAATTTGAAATTTTTTTATAAAGTTTATATAAATTAAACACGATTAAAACATGTTAAATTTAAAAAAAAAAGTTTTTTTTTTATTTAAATACACAAACACACAGACAAAAACACAAACACAAACACAGACAAAAACACAAACACAAACACAAACAGGTCGTGACTAGGGTCGAATTCGGTCCGAGCGACCGAATCGCCGCAACGCAGCGAATCGGTCGCGACCTAGAGTCGACCGAGAAAATCCCGGTGCATTGCGGGTAGCCTTATCTCGAGGTTTATGATAGGCTTAACTTATATAATAAGTCCATAAACTTTCAAATAAATCATATTTTATAAGTCAAATTAAAAGTAAATTGTATTTTTAGTCTTTATGGTTTAGTCAAATTGCAAGTTATAGTTTTTATTTTTTTAAAATTGCAGTGAGTGTTTCTGTGATGGTTATAAATAGCGTAAGGCGTGGCGTGACGGTATGTCCAAGCTACACGTTTTATCAGCTAAGGAGAAGCTTTAGCGTTTCTAAAGCGTGCCTTATAGCGGCACAACATATAAAAATTTATATTTGTTTTATCATATTTCAATATTATATTTATCTTAAGTTCATAATAAGTGTTAAACGTAATAATTAAAGATATAAAATTCTCCTTACATGAAACAATATTCATTTTTTAGAGTTAAATTCAAAAATTTACCGCACATAATGTCGTAGCGCGCCTTGACATATTGGGTGTAGCGTGGAAGCCACGTCTCAAGCTTTAGCGCGCCTTAAGGCAGGTTATAGCGAGATATTTAGAACTGTGTTTTGTGTTTTCAAGTTTGCAAATTCAGTCCTTATCCAAAGTGTTATGTTTTTTGATAAGCCCATGATTTGAAGTAGGGGTGAGCATCGGGACGAAACCGACCCGTCCCGACCCGATCCCGACTTATTCCGAAACCGAAATAACGAAAAACTCAAACCGAATCCCGACCCGAGTTAGGCCCGAGTCCCGAACCGAACCGATTTAAGCCCGAGTTACTCCTGATTTGTGTGGTTTTCTTTGTGCGATCCCGAATTAATCCCGAGTCCCGATCCGACCCGAGTCCCGAAAGCATGAAAAACGCATCCCGAATCCCGACCCGAATTTGGTCGATTTGTGTCGGTCGGTTTCGGTTTCGGTCGGTTTGTGTCGGTTTTCGGTTGTCGGTCGGTTTTGCATTTTGAAGTATGTTAAGGAACCCAATAGTACTAGGTTAGTTGACTGGCCCACAAGCCCAAAAAACACAAACCAAATCTTTGTTTGACCGACAGACATTTCTCAAAGTAACTCCATTGTTTCCGGCGTCTACTTGCTCCGGTAAGCTGCTATTCACTTACTTTTGTTTTATACATAGTCAAACGTAGGATACAATACTAATACTAATACTAAGGGGTGCTTATGGCTTATTTGGTTTTCGGCTTATTATGTTTCATAACCTTACTTTTTTTAATACATAGTCAAACCAAAGACTTTAGGAGGGTGGAGGGGGTCACCCGGTCTATGGCTTATTTAGTTTTCAGCTTATTATGTTTCATAACCTTCCTTTTTGTGGCTGATTTTGAATCATTTCACCTTATATATATATATAAGTTTATTATGTCAAACATAGGATACAAGACTTTTTTTTTTTTGGGGGGGGGGGGGAGGGGGGTTGTTTCTTTTACCCGGCTTATGGCTTATTTGGTTTCGGGCTTATTATGTTTCATAACCTCACTTTTTGTGGCTTATTTTGACACATTTCACCTTATATATAAGTTTATTATGTCATAGTAAGCTTATATAAGCTGAAATGTTTCTAAATAAGCCATAAAAAGTAAGCTTATGAAACATAATAAGCCCCAAACCAAATCGGCTTTTTTGGTTTTCGCCTTATTATGTTTCATAAGCTCGCTTTTTATGGCTTATTTTGAAACTTCTAGACTCATATGAGTTTATTTTGTCATAATAAACTTATATAAGCTGAAATGTTCAAAATAAGCCATGAAAAGTAAGCTTACAAAACATAAGCACAAAAACAATTTAGAAGTGAACACCCCCTAAGGGGGTGTTTGTTTCAGCTTTTTTGGTTTTAGGCTTATGTTTCGTAAGCTCACTTTTTGTGGCTGATTTTGAAACATTTCACCTTTTATATAAGTTTATTATGTAATAATAACCTTATATAAGCTGAAAAACTTCAAAATAAGCCATGAAAAGTAAGCTTGCGAAGCATAAGCCCAAGACCAAATTAGCAGTAAGACAACTATATAAACACCCTCCTATGGGGGTGTTTGTTTCGGCTTATATTGTTTCCGGCTTATATTTCACAAGCTCACTTTTTGCGACTTTCTTCGAAATTGTTCGGCTTATATAATTTTGTTACGACATGATGACCTTATGTATATGATGAAATGTTTCAACATAAGCCATACAAAGTAAGCTTATGAAACATAATAAGCCCAAACCCAAATTAGCAGTATGCCGGCTATATAAACACCCCCTACGGGGGTGTTTGGTTCGGCTTATTTGGTGTTGGGCCCATATTTCACAAACTCACTTTTTGCGGCTTACTTTGAAATATTTCGGCTTATATAAGTTTATTACTAACATAATGAACTTATATATAAGCCGAAGTGTTTCAAAATAAGCCATAAAAAGTAAGCTTACAAAATATAAGCCCAAAACCAAATAAGCTATAACCCCGTGGTGCTTGTTTTAGCTTATTTACGGGCTTATGATCTTAGTTAATTATGGATTAGATTTTATAAGCCTGAATTTTACGGCTTATCTGAGTTTATTATATCAAAAGAAGCTTTTATAAGCCCGTAAATCTCAAAATAAGCTGCAAATGATAGGGTTATGAAATATAAGCCGAAAGCGAATAAGCACGTAAGCCCATAAATAAGTTTAAACAACCACCCATATTGGGACCGAGAGAGTATGTCTTATACATACAAACTAGCTAGCCGTTTTAATGTGCTTGTCACGCGTAATCTATGATATTAGGATAGTATCAGGTTTCATGTTAAGTCGTAGAATAACTAGCTGTTTTTATTCATATTATAATGTGACGTATTTAGTATTCTAGTAGCTATATATAAGCGTTTCTTTTTTTGTTTTTAGAAGTAATCATACGGTGGTATGTCCGTCCTCGAGCCGTTACTCAAAAAATGTGTCACTATATCTCACATTAAACAGCTTCAAGCTCATCTAGTCATTTCCGGCATTTTTGACTCCTATCCTTTCACCCGAGCCAAATTCCTAGACTTTTGCGCAGTTTCCGCTGCTGGCAGCCTCCTTTACGCCCGTCAAATCTTTCGTCATATCACATTTCCAGTCACTAATGACTGGAATGCCATCATTCGTGGTTCAGCACAGAGCGATGCACCATTAGACGCTATCACCCTTTATAGCCAAGGGTTGCGTTTCTTACCGTGTAGACCTGATGCTTTGACGTGTTCTTTTGCTTTGAAAGCGTGTGCGCGAGCGTTGGCGTGTAATGAAGCGATGCAGGTGCATTCTCAAGTAGTGAGGCACGGGTTTATAGGAGATGTGTTGCTGCAGACGACTTTGTTGGACGTTTATGCCAAATGTGGTGAGTTGGATAATGCGTGTAAATTGTTTGATGACATGGCTGTGAGAGACGTAACGTGTTGGAATGCGATTATTGCGGGGCTGGCTCAAGGGAACAGACCGGATGAAGCGTTGAATTTTTTTAAAAAGATGAGAGATGTCGGGTTTAAGCCGAATGGGATCACGGTTCTAGGTGCTTTATCTGCGTGTGCGCAGTTGGGTGCAGTGCAGCAGGGTGAGAACGTTTATAGTTACATACGGGATCAAAATCTCGACATGAATGAGCAAGTTTGTAATGTCGTAATAGATATGTTTGGGAAATGCGGGTATGTTGAAAAAGCTTATCACGTTTTTAATAACATGAGGTGTCGAAAGACGATTGTTACTTGGAATACTATGATCATGGTTTTGGGGACGAACGGTGAAGGTGTTGAAGCACTTCAACTTTTCGAGAGAATGAGTGAAGAAGGATTCCGACCTGATAACGTTAGTTATTTAGCTTTTCTATGTGCTTGTAATCACGTCGGTATGGTAGATGAAGGGGTTAAGCTGTTTGAAGCAATGGGTAAAGATGGTTCGGTGATTCCTAATATCAAGCATTATGGTACTATGGTTGATCTATTAGGTAGAGCGGGTCGGTTAAAGGAGGCGTATGATATTATCGATTCGATACCTATAACGCCGGATATTGTACTATGGCAGACGTTGTTAGGTGCTTGCAAGACGTATGGGAATGTAGAAATGGCAGAAAAGGCGTCAAGAAAGCTAGTAGAGATGGGTTCGAGTAGTGATGGCGACTTCGTGTTACTATCAAACATTTACGCAGCTCAACATAGGTGGAAAGACGTGGGTCGAGTGAGGGACAGTATGAAGATCAAGGAAGTTAAAAAGGTGCCCGGATTTAGCTACATTGACGTGAACGGCGTGATACACAAGTTTGTAAACGGAGATCAAACCCATTCAAATCTGCAAAAAATATACAGGAAGCTTGAGGAGATTATGAGCCGGATTATGGAACACGGGTATGTCCCTGAGACGGGTTACGTGTTGCATGATATAGGATTGGAAGAGAAAGAGAACGCGCTGAGTTATCATAGTGAGAAGCTGGCTGTTGCTTTTGGGCTGCTTAGTAATAACGATGAAAATACAGCAATCCGTGTGAACAAAAATCTTCGAATATGTGGAGATTGTCATGAGGTGATGAAGCTTGTTTCAAAGGCTTACAAGCGGGAGATTATTGTGAGGGATCGGACCCGGTTTCATAGATTCAAAGACGGGCTGTGCTCTTGTAAAGATTATTGGTGAAACATCATTTGTTAGTCTTTTTTCCGCCAAACTTCTTAAACATAAATTTCTTTGTTAACATCGTCTTCTATCCGCTGTTCGTATCTCTTCCTCGATATATCCTCTGATCAAATAATCCTTCGGAATCAATCAGGTATTAAGTAATTTCATCCTCGCACATAACAATTTCTCTTTTGATTTCTGTAAATGTTGTTTAGGGCGCATAGTGTTATTGAGTCGGCGAAAGTATACGGTCCAACACGAAAATACATATTTATATATGATCAATATGGAGTAATTGTATTATACTCCGTATAAAACGAAGCTTAACATATCTGTTTTACCTGCAGGCTGGACAAGTTGTGATTGTGGATGGCGTGATTGCAGAATGGAAAAAATGGAACCGGATCCCCGCTGCATACACGCCCAAATCATCAAAACCAACACCGCAGGCCCCACCGAGTACCGGTTCCAGCTCAACAATCTTATGAACCTCTACTTCAAATCTCACCTCATCCCGGAAGCCACGAGTCTCTTCCGACATATCCCATCACCCAATGTCGTGTCATGGACATCCCTCATCTCTGGTCACTCCAATACTCTTCCCGCCCTTACTCACTTCGTCTCGATGCTCCGTCACCCCACCCAACCCAACCAACGCACGTTAGCAATAGTTCTCAAAACCTGTGCTTTTCTCTCTTCGCTAACTTTTGGGTTCCAAGTTCATGCCCTCGCTATCAAACTCTCCTCTGCTACTGAACCCTTTACAGCCTCTGGCCTCGTGCATTTCTATGCCAAGACTCACCTCCCGAATAACGCCAGGAAGGTTTTCGATGAAATGCCTCAGAAAGACGCAGTTTGTTTTTCTTCCGTTATCGTTGGCCTTGCCCAAAACTCAAAACCTGTTGATGCTTTGTCTTACTTTGCTGAGATGAGAGCTTCTGGGTTTGGGTCAACTGACTATAGCGTATCTGCTGCTTTACGTGCCTCTGCTGAACTAGCAGCTTTAGAACAATGTCGGTTAATTCATGCACATTCGGTTGTGAACGGGCTTAATTTGAATACAATAGTGGGGACAGCACTCATAGACGGGTACGGGAAATGTGGAATGGTAAATGAGGCACGATCGGTGTTCAATTCACTAGTACCAATTATGAATCTTGTAGGATGGAATGCGCTAATGTCGAGCTATGCACAACAAGGGGACAAAGATTCAGTTCTGGAATTATTTTCATTAATGGAGTATCGAGGTCTTGCACCTGACGGATATACCTTTTTATCCATCATGACAGCTTTTTGCAATGCGGGTTTCGTCAATGAAACCGAACAATGGTTTAAAAGAATGGAACTTGAGTACAAATTAGAACCATGGATCGAGCATTACACATGTTTAGTTGGTGCTTTGGGTCGATCAGGTAGGCTAGAGGAAGCAAAAAAAATTGCTTTAACAATGTCAAATTATAAACCCGATTCTGCAATGTGGCGAGCTTTATTATCAACCAGTGCACATCATGGTAACATCGAAATGGTCAAGGAAATGAGTCAAAGGTTACAAGAACTCGATCCGCAAGACGATTCCGCTTATGTGATTGCTGCAAATGCTTTCTCTGGTTCTGGTCGGTTAGACGAAGTACAAGATATTAGGAGGTTGATGAGAGATAGGAGGGTACAAAAGGAAGGTGGGTTAAGCTGGATAGAAGTTTGTGGGCAAGTTCACGTCTTTTTAGCTGGAGATCGTCGTCACGAAGATACAGAAAAAATCTACAGAAAGTTATCCGAGTTACAGGAGAAGATACTAAAACTAGGATACGTACCGGTTTATGATCAAATGATGCATGAAGTAGGGAGAGGGGAAAAGATGGAAGCACTTTGGTATCACAGTGAAAAATTGGCATTGGCGTTTGGATTGGTTATTGGGGCGGCCCCGCCAGGAAAGGCGTTGAGGATTGTCAAGAATCTAAGAATTTGTAAGGATTGTCACGAGGCATTTAAATATATTAGTCGAGTGGTGGACAGGGAAATTATAGTGAGGGACGTTAACAGATACCATAGGTTTTTAGACGGTGGTTGTAACTGTGGTGATTACTGGTGATGATTTATGAAGGTTTTTGTGTCGGGTGTCTGCAACATTTCAAACATATAGTAGCTCAACCTGTGAAGCCCCGCATTTGTGAAATCTTTTGAAATGAGCACAGGGCCGGTTATAATGATCGAGTTCTAACTGCTGAAGAAATAGGCCACGAGGAGACCAAAGTGGAGATTTTTTTAGCATCAAACCACCAAGATGAAAAACCGATGAAGGTACTGTACAACTTTGTTACTTTTTAACAGCGAAATGACAACCAAGTTAGTTTCATCATTCATTTTCTGAAATTCGTAGTTTAATAGATACCATAGGTTTTTAGACGGTGGTTGCAACTGTGGTGATTATTGGTGATAATTTATGAAGGTTGTCGTTTTTGTGAGACACCCACATTGTCGGGTGTCTGCAAGATTTCAAACCCTTAGAAGCCATACTATCAGATATAGGAGCTCAACCTGTGAAGCCTGACATTTGTGAGATCTTATGAAACGAGCACAGGGTTGGGTATGATGATCGGGTTCTAACAACTGCTGAAGAAGTAGGCCACGAGGAGACAAAAGTTGAGATTTTTTAGTATCAAACCACCAAGATGAAAAACCGATGAAGGTACTGTACAACTTTTTTAACATGATTTATTTGTTACTTAGAAACAGCGAATTTGAGGATTTCATCATTCATTTTCTGAAGTCCTTAGTTTAATTTATGTAAATCAAAGGATTTCAGACAATCGAGATCAAATAATATCAATTAAAGAACTAGATAAGCGAACAAACCAATACACACACCCACACAAACATATATACAGAAAATCCGAAGGTCCGTTAAACCTCCATCACGAGAATTTGAGGACTAAATTAGTGGCATGCAAACAAACTCCAAGTATATCTTTTTGCGTTGAAGCTTATCAATAGATGCACCATTGTTGTCGTCAAGCCACCGAGTCACGTCAGCAATGGCACGCTCCATCTTCTTCAAGTTATTGCGTATATCTTTATTGTTGACATTGCATTCTTTGATCTTTTTCTTGAAGGTGTATAAGCAATCCTCTAAAGCGTTGTACGCTTTCACTCTTTTCTTGTATTCTTGGTCCTCAAGTTTGTACTTCTCGGCATCTTTTATCATCCTTTCAATCTCTTTTTTTGGGAGCCTTCCGTTTTTGTTGGTGATAGTGAGCTTGCTTGTAATATCAGTTGATAGTACTTGCGATGTGACTGTGAGGATACCATCAGCGTCTATTTCAAAGCAGGCCTCGAGTTTTATCTCTCTTTTTGGAGCAGGTGGTATCCCAGTAGTTGAGAACATCCCCAACAAATGGTTATCTGTAGATTTGGTTCTTTCACCTTGATACACGTAAAAATCTGCGCAAGTTTGGTTGTCGTCACTTGTAAAATAATCTTTGTATTTCTTCGTTGGAATTGGAGTGTTGCGCGGGATCACAACATCCAGTAAGTCTCCGTTTATTTCTAAACCAAGTGACAAAGGAGTGACATCCATTAGCAACACCTCTTGAACACTTTTATCACTAGCACCAGTTAAGTTTGCGGCTATAATGGCTGCACCATATGCAATAGCCTCATCAGGGTGCACGCTTTTGCATAGCTCTTTCCCGTTGAAAAACTCTTGCAACATATGCTGGACTTTGGGTATCCTAGTCGAACCTCCAACAAGAATAATTTCATCTACCCACGATTTTTCCATCTTTGCGTCGGTTAAACATTTGTCTAGAGTCTTGATGCAGTTATCGAACAAGCTCATGTTTAGCTCTTCAAATTTAGCCCGAGTAAATCTTATAGAAAAATCAATCCCCGCATGCAAGGCATCCAATTCGATTGATGTCTGAGTAGCGGACGATAAAATCCTTTTTCCTTTCTCACAAGCAGATCGTAACCTCCCCATTGCTTTTTTGTTCTCTGTCAAGTCTTTCTTCCATTTCCTTTCGAATTCTCGAACACAGTGATTCACCATTTGGTTATCAAAATCCTCCCCTCCTAAATGAGTGTCACCATCAACTGCTTTCACCTCGATAATACCCCCTTCTTCAATCGTCGATAAAGATACATCAAAAGTACCACCACCCAGATCAAATGTAAGCACATTTATCTTGCCAGTGATAGCAGATTTGTGGTCAAGACCGTATGCAATGGCAGCTGCGGTAGGCTCGTTTATCATGCGCATGATGTTTAAGCCAGCAATAGTACCTGCATCCTTTGTTGCTTGACGCTGCGAATCATTAAAATAAGCCGGGACCGTTATGACTGCATTTTTCACTTCCTTTCCAAGGTACGCCTCGGCAATTTCTTTCATCTTGCCAAGAATCATTGAAGATACTTCTTCAGCGAGAAATTCCTTCTTTTTCCCTTTGTAGGTGACCACAATTTTTGGTGTGTCCTCGAGACCTTGTATGACCTTAAAAGGCCATAACTTCATGTCATCCTGCACTTTAGAATCACTGAATCTTCTTCCGATCAACCTCTTAGCATCTGAAAGTATGTCATGTTATTATGCGATTTCAGTAGCCAAGAGAAATCAAATATATTGCTACAAACATCATCAGGTAGATCGATTTCCAGTTTCCACACATGTTACTTAGATCAAGTTAAGTACTGCAACTAGTGTAAGAATATAATGTTGGTGATTTTGCGTTTGACTAATGTGTAATCGTGATAAATATTAAACAAGTCGGGGTTGTGCGGAGTGCACACTTGTATGACGTTATTGTTATTATCATTCGGGGGCGAACCACGCGGTCCGGGGATAGCGCCCCTGGTAGCAGGGTCCAAGGGGCAGGGCTGGACTCGGTTTTGCCCGTTATTTGGTGTAAAGTGCTAAGTTAAAAACGCACTTGATAATAAAATTCTCGTTAAATTATGGACTCGGTTTTGCCTGTTATTATTTTAACTGTTATTCAGTTTGTTGGTCATATATACATCTATTTTCTGGTTCGTAACATCAAGACATATTCTCGTTTCTAATATGAGTTTTATCCTATCTGAGTTTTCGATAGAACAATCGAAATACTTCGATCTGAAAGTGTTTACACGAATCTCAGATTTCTATGATCCTAAATTTATAACATTTAATTAACATTTCTTAACTCCATCACTTACAAACGATAATTAATTAGTATGAAAAAACGTAGAAAAGTTAAATAAATGGCTGACCAAATATGGTGTTAGCTGGGTTCATGGCAACTTGGTTCTTGGCTCCTTCGCCTATGAGCCGTTATGTCTCAAGGAAAGCAACAGCAGACGGTGTTGTTCTGTTTCCTTGATCATTCGGAATGATTTCGATTCGATCGTTCTTCCATACAGCAACACATGAGTATGTTGTTCCCAGGTCTATGCCGATCCCTGGTGCTTCACTTACTTTTCCCGCCATCGCGTATATATGCCTTTTGCCTATTGTACTAAAACTGATTAGCAATTTCGTTCCATGATGAGCATAGACAAAGTCATCCTTGATTTGCAATGTAGAGTAGACTTTGACAAAGTCACAAAACTAGAAAGTAAACTTAAACTACAAAGTCGTCTTTGATTACTCGCATCACCTTTAAGTGGTCCATTGAGTCCCACTCTTGTTTGACAATGCTAGCGATGTTGTAGCTAAGAGCCACACAAGCCAAACTGTCAGCTATGAGTCACCTCATCGTTTTTGTGACACGGAATGAACCTGATGAGTTGACCGTTCCTCCACCCCATTCCAAAAATTCCTTCGATCAGAAGTAGGTCGCATATATGCGACCGAGTTGTGTTGTATGTTTGTGCGTGCGTGCGAGTGAGTGAGTTTATTTGTGAGGTAGTTTTGGTTGTGTCACGGGTCTCCTGGAGAAAGAAAACTAAAGTCTCTATCGCCTCTTTCACCCCAAAACCTTAATTGGCTATCTTAGTTAGGTTATCCGACTAAACTGGATGGATCCACTTCTCATCCACTACCGCGTGTAAGAGATAGGCTCTTCAACGAAAGCGGATCCACATCTCCTCTACTATCCTTCCGTTTCTACTAGCTTTCGTTCTCTCGTTCGTAGCTTATTCGACTTTCTTGATCCCACTTGCGACTCAACTTTTGAGCTGATTGGGTTGGTGTTCAGTGTTTGGTCTTTTCCCATGCTTTCCGTTGGTCAACAACCAACAAAAGTTCTCGTTTAGTTCTTCACTACTCCTACAGAAAGGACTCTCTTTCTGTCTTGAGGGAATTAAAAAAATGGAAAAAATGTCAATTATATTCTACTTAAGACTGTGAAATCCGCGTACTTGGTGTGTCGGTGATCACCATTATACTTAAGCTAAAAAAACTGAGCACTAATCAAGTTAACGCTAGTTACTAGGTTTGTTAAAACTCACTTGTTAATCTGATATTCATGTTTTCAGGGACTAATGTTGCCAATGTTGATATTTCAGGGACTTATGTTGGAATTTTGCTAAAGCTATGTTGAACTCTTGATTGTGGGCTTAAGGATAGCTGGGCTTTTACTTATTGAAGGCCCATCCTTGTTTTGGGTTAGTGACCGTTGGTCAAAGAGTGTATAATACCCTAACTCTTCAGAGTTAGGGTTAAGAGAGCTTGTGTGTGTTTTGTGCAGCCATCAATGGCGTCTTAACACTCTCTCTTCATATTTTGTTTAAATCATATCTTTATTTTGTTTTAAGATTTGTAAGACTATTATCAAGTTAGATAATAGATCCACACCAGTTTAATCTGTGGTGGATTTTATTTTATTAACTCTCTCTTTCAGTTTTGATCTCTTTAGGTTAATAAAAGTGTTTTGAATCATCATATCTAGTTTTTCTACATGGTATCAGAGACAGGTTTACGAATCTGACTCTGTTATTGAGAAAAGTGTTTTGATAAAATCTTTTCTTTTGATTCCTTTTTGATACTTGCTTTCAAAAAATTGTTTTTCCTTTGATTCTGCTATTGAAATAGCTTTATACTCTCTCGATTTACAAAACCCCTAACTTTTTGAAAAAAATAGGGTTTGACTTTTTTAGGGATCTTTTGATTTAAAGGTTCGGGTGTCTTGTTGGTGGTACTTTTGGGACTCTTGTGGTATTATCTTACTCATAAGTGGTAATCCCTAATTTTTTTAAAAAATTAGGGTTTACTGTTTGTGATTGGTTCTTGAGGTTTTGCTGGTGTTATTTGGCTACGTTGGTGACAGATTCACTGGCTTTTTTGTTTTTCCCTAATTTCTTTCCCTTGAAGGAGAAAATTAGGGAAATGTCATTTGGAGGTTCTGATATCTTCTAGACTAAATGAATCTAGAAATAGCATATCGATCGTGCTTATATTTGTGTCTCACTGTAACACCTCTCATACTCTCTTTTTTATTGCTATTTGATTTATCTGCTTATTTGTTTAATTTATTGGGTTGGTTGCATTTACTCTTTTGACCTCTTATTTCCGGATCCTCACACATTGCTTGCCCTTAACCTGCCACCCTTGAGTGGTTTGGAAGCTTGGGAACTTAGTTTGTAGTGTTGTGAGTTGTTTTATTACCCTTTTGACCCTTCACCATGGCTGACCATGTTGATGAGTCTGTTCATGGTGATGATGATACTTTGAGTGTGACTGATCCAGTCACACTCATTAGTAAATTGGACTTGAGTGACCCTTACATTTGTACCCCAATGATACTGTTGTGTTGACTGTTGTGAGTGTTAAACTTAAAGGTACTGAAAATTATCAAGTTTGGGCCAATGCTATGTTGTTAGCTTTGGAAGGAAAAACAAAATTGTTTTTATTGATGGGTCATGTAAAAGGTCTATAACTGATGAAGTTTTGGGAAAACAATGGGATATAGTCAATGTTGTGGTTCTTGGGTAGATTTTGAACTCCATATCTAAGGAATTATTTCTTGGTCAAATCTTTTTTAAAAGAGCTAGCATGTTTGGAATGAACTTAAAGAAACTTACCATAAAGTTGATGGGTCTTTTATTTTCAATCTTCATCACAAGATTAACACTCTTAAGCAAAATAGATCTAATTTGTCTGATTATTACCATAAATTGAATGCTTACTAGAAATAGTATGATGCTATGATTGAGTTGCCTAATTGTGTGTGTTCTGCTTCTGGTGAATTTAAAAGGCATAATCAGTTGTTAAAACTTATGCAATTCTTGATGAGTTTGGATGACTCTTACATGAGCATTAGGAGCTCTATTCTCTCTAGAGAAACAATGCCTCATGTTAAAGGAACCTATGCTATAATTTCCAGTGAGGAATCTCACAGGTTAGCATCTGGTACTCTTGCTGGATCCTCTCAGAGGACTCAGAGGACTCAGACATCAGCTTTTTTGTCTAATGGGCCTGCTAGAAACAATTTTCAAAGGAACCAGACCACTAACAATGGCAATTTTAGACCTAACTTTGGTAACAATGACAGTTTTACCAAAAAATTAAGTAGTACAACAAATACAACATAATGTACAACATATTAGTGCAGCCAAAAAAATAAAATTTAAGTAATACAAGATTTTAATGCATATGAACAACTTTATATCTCTAATATATACAAAGCATTTAATTATACTTAATTAAAACATAATTAATAATATAATTAAAACACACCGTCACCATAATTTACAAACAAAACAAACCATTGTACAAATCTCTTCTGTCATATTTTTCTCCCTTTTTTCTTGCAATCATATGTACAAACTATTTTTAGGTTGATCTTCTCATTCAAATGTTCAAAAGAGGTTATATCAATTCTCGCGTTTAATTAAGTTCTGAAAATAAAGTTACACATATTACATATTACATATACACCACGAGTAATAATATCTTTAGATCAAAATTACGTTTTGAGACATTTTTTAGGTGAAAACTATCGTCATCCATAAATTGTTGATATGAAAGACGAATAACCGAATAACATTCACTCTCAAGAAAATTTAGTCACGGGGTACCCGCCACCGCATCGCGCGGGTACCCTGCTAGTTACTTAAGAAATGGTTTATGGGTGTTAAGATGATTTCTTGGTATTTGCTTCAGAATGTCATGTACATAATTCATATGAAACATATTATGTACAAATGGAATGGTTTAAGCCTTTAATTATTGACGGTCGGTGTAATTTTAAGTATATTAAGTTGCCTTTAGGTTAAAATATATAAATATTTATAAACACAAAGCAGGTACACGCGCGGAGTACATTGAAACAAAAATTATTCGTGTATAATGTTTTACTATTATATATATTTTTTGATAATAATTTTGCGAATAATGATAATAGTTTTAAGTTGTAATAACTTTAGGCAATGAGCCATATCATATAAAATAGTATTACGATATTCTGATGATTGATGTTGAAAGTTATTGCTAATCTATCTAACGTTCGTCACAATATTATATAACGTGTAAATATCGTCAATCTAGTTTATATGTTTACACGTTTTCATACATTACAATAACCTTAAAGTCTTCCTACTGCTTATAAAGCAGAAAAAAACTAAGATGCAAACAAGACTCGAAGGGATTATTGACACGAAAACAAAAATTAATTTATAAAGTTTTGTATTGTAAAGGTTCGTACCAAAAATGTGTAAGGTCATACTGCTTAAAATCTTAGAAGGAAAGTGCAATCTCTTTTATAAGTAGTATAAATTTATGTATCTGTGCAATTTTTCTCAGTTTCTACGGGTCCTTTCGAGTTCGCTTTCGAACGAATTTTATTGGCTAGTCGGATCGATGGTGACTCCTGTACCCGGTTGAACCTTTTGGCCCGATTCGACTTTTAAAACTATGTACACCATCAATTTAGTTAAACAACTTTTGTGGATACATGTTTTTAACTGTTGTATAATGTGAATATATAATTGTAATTTTAAGTAATGTGACATATTATTTATATATTAATTAATATTAATAGTTTTTATTTTCAAATATGTAAGAAAAACATCAAAAAGTTAATGAAACGCATATTTCGAATGATATAAACAAAAAGGCCGAGGCAACCGATGGTTGTAAGAAAAACATCAAAAAGTTAGAAACCAAGAGATCCATAAAAGAAAAGCTTCAAAACTTGATTATTTGTGAGACATATATAAAAAAACTCAAAAGATACCTCAAAACTTGATCCAGTGGTGGAGCATTCCGGTGGTCTAGGTGTAACTGTGGTTGAGGAGAGGTTCGCTTGTGGGTGTAACTATGCGATATATCAATGGACATATTCTATGTTTGTTTGTTTTGTACGTTTGTGGGTGAAAATATATATGTCATTAGTTTTAGTGTTACTTAATGGGTTGTTATAATAGTTAAAGTTGACTGGACGGTTATAAAATTGATTACACATTAAGACATTTCAAATTTCAGTTATAACTTTTAGTTATATGTGTATGGTTTTGTAGCAAAATTAATACATATCTTTCCTAAAAAAGAAATGTTTAAGGCTTAAACTTTTTAAGACTTATAAAAATAAAAAGGTCTAAATGCTTTATAAAGTATTAAGATATTGTAACCTGAAAATTTCAAGTATTCTAAAAATAAAAGAGCAAAATAATTAATAAGACAATATGATTTCGGACTTAAATGGTATAAAGTTCATTTATTTTTTAACATGGTTTTATTAAGTTGATAGTGAAGATGATTATGATGACAAAATTTAATTCAAATTTTGTAACCGACTTTTATATTAAGTTGTACAACATGCATATAAATATGTATTATATTACTTAAGTGTGTAGTATAGGTAGCTTATACAATATGCATAAAAATGTATTACTTAAATAACTAATAAGAGAGATACAATATCTTTTATATGTAGTATAGATAAAGATTTATAAACACAAAGTATTTAACATGATTTTATCAATTATTATACTCCCTCCGTCCCATTTTTATTGTCCATGTTTCTATTTTGGGATGTCCCAATTTAATTGTCCACTACTAAAATTAGGTCGGGATGTTTGGTCAAGTTTACTATATTACCCTTCTTTGAAATTAATATTACAAAATTTAAAGAAGACTCTAATTAATTAGTTAAGGGTAAGATCGTCATTCTGTCAAAAAATAAGAAAGAGAAAGTTGTAATAAATGCACTTTTCTTAATCTGTGTATTTTTGTCGGAGGACAATAATTTTGGGACGGAGGGAGTAGTTAATATGTTTGAATCATTAGAACATTGCTTCAATGATATATCTCTCTTTAACACAAATCTTTAGTTGGCCGATTAAGAAGGTTTTTTTAAAAATAAGTTATGTGTTTAATCCGGACTCATGACTCACACAAACACGTGTTCATTGCATGTGGCTTGTTCCTTGGATGAGTCAAGACCTAAAAAGATACAAAGAGTTACATTTTTCACCGGTTTTAACCTTCTGTACAATATGTTTGAACCAAAGAATTAGTAAAGCACTCTAAGAATATTATCCACCATGATGGTTCCAATTCTATGCACATATGCGTACTAATACACAACTAAAAACATATAATACTAATCAACATGTTGAATAACAAGTTTTTCTTGTTACAAAACTATGGGAGACTTGTTTTGACAAGTTGTATAACTTCTAGCCCTTTAACATTCTTTTTTTCTGGTTTTGTACTTTGTATTGTGTAAAGACTAAACTTGCAATTATGGAATTATGCTAGAGTATATAAGCTGGAGTGTTGCTAACGTTTCTTTACTTTTTTCACATACAACCGCTATAAACTCTCTCAATATTGATCGTTTTTGTTCTTGTTAGTCTATATAGATCCATATGTTTTGATCTATATTAGTGATAGTAATGTATTGATTGATCATCTATTATGATCAATCTTGTTTCTGTTTCTCTTGTATTGTAAACTCTGAATCGTTTGTAAGTGAATCGAGGGAAGGTTAGTTGGAGTCACATATATACCATTGTTTTTACATGGTATCAGAGCCTTGGTTGCTCTCGATTGTGTGGATCTTGATTCTAGAGTTTGAATACTTTAGGGTTTTTTGGATCTTGATTTTGGATGTGTTATTGGATGCTTGGAAGGTGGTTTTGTGGTTAATTGTAAGTTTATGTAAGTATATTGGTATTCGGAATTAGGGTTTTGTGAAAACCTAATTTGGATTTTGGAGGTTTTATGGTCTAGAGGTGTTTCTGGAGTTCTGGGTATTGTATCTTAACGACCGTGTTAAGATCTGGTGGTTTATAGGTAGTCTTGGTTTTTGTTGATCTGTTATCTCCTAAACTAAGTGAATATATGGATAACAGACTAGTTCTGCTCCGTTCTTGGATTGTGTTCTCTGTTACACTACACTCTCCTTTATCTTTAGCATCTTTTTAATATATGTTCTTTAATTGCTTATCTCCTTTATTGTTTTGATTTTTTGTGTCTTGGTGTGTTTATTTTCTTGTCTGTTCTTGTTTTCTTATTTCATCCGTTTTGATCCTTGATCTTTGCTTTACTCTTGACTTACCATCTTGAGTGGTTAGGAAGCTTGGGAACTTAGTTGGGCGTTGATAAAGTTCCATTCTATTGTCTTGTTGTTTTCTTTTTCTTGTGTGTTGTTGCATTATGTCTACTAGTAGCAGTCTTGATGCTGGTAATGTTTTGCATCTACAGACTAGTGATTTCAATTATAGTACTATTGTGTCTGTGAAATTAACTAGGAATGAAAATTATAGAGTATGTGCTGCTGCTATGAAACTGGCTTTAAGTATAAGGAATAAAATTGGATTTATTCATAGTACTTGTACTAAGACTATATATGCTTCTAGTGAACCTTTGTCTAATCAGTGGAATATGTGTAATTCTATTGTGCTTTCTTGGATATTAAATTTTGTTTCTGAAGATTTATTTCTTAGTCGAATCTTATCTGAAAATGCTAGTGAAGTATGAGTAGAGTTAAAAGAAACTTATGATAAACTTGATGGATCTGTTATTCGTAATCTGTTAAATAAAAATCATACTTTTAAACAAGGTGAAATGACTGTTTTCTAAGTATTATCATAAGCTTAACTCTTTATGGAGAGAATTTGATATCATGACTAAATTGCCTAAGTGTTCCTGTGCTGCTAGAGAAGATGTGCTTAAACATAATCAATTAATGAAACTTATGCAATTTCTCGTGGGCCTCAATGATGTGTATCAACCTATTAGAAGTTGTTTGTTGTCTAGAGAGACGCTTCCTGAGGTTAAAGATGAGTTTGCTATCATATCCAGAGAAGAGTCTCATAGAGGCATTGTCTCTTCCTCTACTAGTTCTTTTGTTAAACATGTTTAGATTTGTTGTTAAGACTAATAACTGGTCTAATAACAATAATAATAAGAGGTTTGATAATTCTAAAAGCTTTAACAACTCTGACAATAATAACATTAATAACAGGGGTCCCAATCCTAATCTGACATGTAAGAATTATGGTAAAATTGGAAATATTTGGATAGTTCTTTTGATATTATTAGATATATTCATAGTTATGTTAAGAATATTTCTCCTGCGAAGCCTAAGTCTTATAATGCTAATAGTGCTACTTCTACTAGTGATAATAGTACCACTTCTTTATCATTCACTAATGAACAGACGATGAAATTAATGCATCTTATCAATGAAGTTCCTTCTGGAAGTGCGCAAGCCAATATGGCTAGTAAGTGTAGTTTTATGAACAATAATGTCTTTTTAATGCTAACTTTAAGTTATTCTATAACAGTAATAATTTGTTATGTAAAATTACTTTGGGATGGATCATAGATTCTGGAGCCAATCAACACATGACTGTTTCTATTAAAAACATGTTTGGAGTCATTGATGTATCAAACTTAAATTTGACTATTGGTCATCCTAATAGGACTATTGCTAAAATCAAATATGTTAGAAATCTTTGACTTTATGAGAAAAAAATGTTATTTTATGTGTTGGGGGTTCTTGAGTACTATGTTAGTCTATTGTCTGTTAACAAGTTAGTAAGATATAATGAAATGTTTGTTAGGTTTTTTGAGGCTAAGTGTTATATTCAAGATTTTCATCTCAGTTAAATTGTGGGGACTAGTAATGAGAATGATGGCCTATACTTGTTTGACTCTTCTTCTATATGTCACAATATAGGTAATGTGAATATTGTTTTTCATGTGTCTAAATCTATGTGGCATTCAAGGCTTGGTCATCCCTATAATAAAGCTATAGATGTGCTACAAAATGATCTTAAGTTCACCAAGGACTCTATTGTGTCACCTTGTGATGTTTGTCACAATGCTAAACAGACTAGAGAACCATTTTCTTTTTAGTGATCGTAAGACCACTAAGGTTGGTGAATTAGTTCATTTGGATGTTTGGGGTCCTTACAAGGTTATTAGTGAGGATGGGTTTAGATATTTTCTGACTATTGTTGATGATTATATTGGGGTTGTCTGGATTTTTCAGATTAAAACTAAAGATGAAGTTTATAATCAAGTTTTAAGCTTTATCAGTTTGATTCTTAATTAGTTTAAATGTAGTGTTACAACTATTAGATATGATAATGTCACCGAGTTTGTTAATAACAAAATGTCTCATCTCTTTGATAGTCTTAGTATAATTCATCAGACTTCTTGTGCTTATACACCTCAGCAAAATACGATCGCTAAAAGAAAGCACATACATTTGTTAAATGTTGTTAGAAGTCTGTTATTTCAAAGTGGCATTCCTTTGTTTATATGGAAGGAATGTATTTTAACTGCTGCTTATCTTATAAACAGGTTACCTCTTTATGTTTTCAATGGCAAATCCCCTTTTGAGCTTGTATATAATGTCAAACCTAAACTATCTCACTTGAGAAGTTATGGTTCCCTATGCTTTTATTTTATTTTAAATAATTCTGATAAGTTTTCTTCTAGATCTAAGAAATGTATTCAAAATGGTTTTTATACTTCTAAAAGGCATACAAAGTTTATAGTCTTGAGTTTAAAGTGGTTTCTTTTTCTAGAGATGCCAAATTTTATGAAACTATTTTTCCATACAAAATAAACGAGTCTCTTCAAGAATATAATAAGGATTATTCTTCTAAAAGTGTTGTTTCTATAAACTTTTTAAATGAAAAGCAAACTGGTAGTCTATCTTCAAGTCTCTATGATGAAGGGAGAGTTTCAAAGTCATCTTATGATGATGACAATGTTCAATCTTTTCCCAGAGATAACTCTGTTGAATAAGATGACTTTGCAACTTCTATACATGATAATACTTCCTACGAGGGAAATGAACCTTCTCCTTTTGGTTTGAATACTCAAACTGGGGTGCCAGAGAGCAGGAATCAAGTGCAGCCTCAAGTTCGGAGATCTGATAGACAAACTAAAAGCATGAAGTTTAATGACTATGTGGTTAGTAGCAATAAGCTTTATGGTCTTGAAAAATATGTTTTTATGCTTATTTAAGGGATGATAATTTGTATTTTTCTATTAATCTCAATAAAGCCTCTAAACCTTCTTCTTATTATGAGGCTAGTAAAGATCCTAGATGGATTCAGGCTATGAATATTGAAATTGAAGCTTTAAATATGAAAAACACTTGGAGTATATGTGATCTTCCTAATGGAAGAAAACGTGTAACCTTTAACTAGTTATGGAAGATTAAGTATAGGTCTTCTGGTGAGGTAGAGAGATATAAGGTCAGGCTTGTAGCCAGAGGCTTTAGCTAGAGGCTTTAGCTAGAGAGGGATTTGATTATATGGAAACTTTTAATCCTGTTTTTAAGATGGACACTGTTAGATGTATGCTTAATGTTGTTATTTGCAAAGGCTGGGATTTGTTTTAGCTTGATGTGAATAATGTTTTTTTGTATGGTGACTTAACCGAGGATGTTTATATAACTCTTCCTCCTGGTTTTGATACTCAAAAAGGTAAAGTTTGCAAACTTAACAAATGTTTATATGGTTTGAAATAAGCCCCTAAGTGCTTTGATTGAAAATGGGTTTGTTCAATATAAATTTGACTATTCTTTGTTTACCAAGTGCAATGGTAATATGTTTGTTGCTTTACTGATTTATAAAGATGACATTGTTAAAACTGGTAATGACATTTATGAAATTAAGAAGTTTAAAGTGTTTCTCAATACTAAGTTTCAAATAAAAGATCTGGAAAATTAAAATATTTTTTTTGGTATTGAAGTTCTTGATAATGATAAAGGTATTTGTCTAAGTCAAAGGAAATATTGTCTTGAGTTGTTGCATGAATATGGATTATTAGATGTTAAACATGTTGACACTCATAAGCCTGAAAATACAACCTTGAGTCATATTAAAACAGATGATGATAAATTTCTTGTTGATATTCGCAATTAACAAAGGCTTGTTGGTGAATTAAAATATCTGACCAATACAAGGCCTGATATTTCATATTTAGTACATTGTCTTAGTGAGCATATGCATTCTCCTCTTACATCGCATCTAGATGTTGCCCTGAGGGTCTTAAGGTATCTTAAGAAATCCTTAAGGAGTGGTATTCAGATTAACAGTGATGGCAATATTAAGCTTAAAGCTTTTGCTGATTCTGACTGGGCAAGGTATCCTGCTATAAGGAAATTTGTATCTGGTTATTGTGTTTGTCAGGGTGATTCTTTGATAACCTAGAAAAGTAATAAACAATCTACGTTGTGCAGGTCATCTGCTGAGGCAGAGTACAGAAGTATGGCTTTTGCCACTTGTGAGGTTATTTGGTTGTCTAACTTGCTGAGTGACATGGGTCTCAAAGAATTGTTGCTTGGTGTGTAATATTGTGATAAATGCTCTGCTTTGGAGATTGCTACTAATCTAGTATTTCATGAAAAATCTAAGAATTTTTAGATTGATGTGCATTTGGTAAGAGAAAAAGTGTATAGTGGTGTGATTAAGACTGGGAAGATTCATACTTCTTAACAGACAGGTAATGTTTTTGCATAAGCTCTTGGTTTTGTGAAACATGATGAGTTGTACAGAAAGATTGGTATGATGGATATGTTTCAAGTTGAAAAACTTAAGGGATGGTGTTGAATAACAAGTTTTTCTTGTTATCAAACTACAACGGACTTGTTTTGACAAGTTGTATAACTTCTAGCCCTTTGACATTCATTTTGTCTGGTTTTGTATACTTTGTATTGTGAAGGGACTAAAACTGCAATTATGAAATCATGATCGAGTATATAAGCTGGAGCGTTGCTAGGGTTTCTTCACTTTTTTCACACACAACCTCTATGAACTCTCTCAATCTTGATCGTATTTGTTCTTGTTAGTCTATATAGATCAATCTATCTTTGTTGAGCTAATGAAACACATGAATTGAACCATATTAGATTTGATTATAAATTAGATTAAGTGTTGATCGTTGATGTGACATTCATGATATGAATCGACCAGATGAAGGCATAATCTCAGCTGGCACCTCAAACATATTCAAGTCGGATACATTGTAAAAAAATAAAAAATTACTTGAAGACATACTTGTCAGTTTGGATGGACAACAACTGGTATGTAGAAAGAATTTGTTGAAAATTCGAAGACCCCAGAGATGACAATACCTTATGATCACTCGATACCTTTTGAAGATAAACAAGTTTGAGTTAGCCTTTAGAGTAGATGTACTTGTTATTTTAGTTCGCTAGATGTAAGATTTCGAGGGTGTTTGTTTTAGCTTATATAGTAGGCTTATAAGCTTATTAGCTTATATAAGCTTATAAGACAAAACTAAGTGTTTGGTTAAGCTTATATAAGTAGGCTTATAAGCTTATATATGAAGGTTTTGGTAAGCCCAAAATTTGAGGCTTTTATAACAATGAATGAGCTTATATAAAAATAACATATAAAAAGACATTAATGCCCTATTTAATGACCACATCATTTAATATTTATGTATATTTTTGTAATTTTACCTTATTAATTATGATAAGCTAAACCAAATACTAAATATGGGCTTATAAGCTTATAATATATAAGCCATAAATGGCTTATATAATATAAGCCTAAGCAAACAAATAAGCTTAACCAAACACCCCCTTACTCGCATTTATTGTACTGAATCTTTATTTAGACTAATACTATCTCCGTCCTAATATTATTGTCTACTATTTCATTTTGGGTTGTCCCAAAATTATTTTTCACTTCCAAAACTTCTAAAATTAGATAGAGAAATTTGTTTAAGTTTACCATATTACCATCACTTGAGGTTATTATTACAAACATTAAAAAAATATAAAATTAATTGGTTAAGGGTTAAACTGTCATTCTGAAAAAGTAAAAGAAAGAAAGCTGAAAAAATAATATTTTTCTAAAACTGTGTGTTTTTTGTCTGTGGATAATAATTTTTGGACAGAGGTAGTACCTTTACCGAGAAAATCCTTTATTTAGACAAATTGGTCAAATTTTGGTCCACTAAAACCACATTCAAATTTATTCCTTTATCGGCCCATTATAATCCACTGGACAAGTTATTTCTTCTAGCACAAATATGTGGTCCATTTCAGGCCCACTCCTTTTTAAGCAATCTATATGGAACAGTTTGGTAGATAATGATATAAAGCTGAAGCTGATTTTTATAAGCTACTTTAAGCAACTAACCTTTTTAAAAAGTAAGCTTTAATATCTAAACAGAGATTATGGAAGCTTTTCTCTAAAGAATAACCAAATCACACTCATATGTTATATAGAGCTAGTGGCGCAATTTGCTATTCCTTTCACAACAATTTGTAAATAATAAGTGTAATTATTCGTTCACTACAACCTGTTAACTAGATACGGAATATTCTGATCGAAAATGCAATAAAAAAAGTAAACCACACAAGGTATGAATCCCCTAATCGCATAGATTAGCTTTATTGATAAAATAAACATTATGAAATCCCTTCTTCCTCACCTCCTTTTATAGAGATTAAGGGAACCGATTATTACATAGGCTACGGGTCGGGTTGAGCTTGGACACAACCAACCGATCTTTATTGCTAGAAGCTATTTAGGAAATTCGGAAAATATTCCCTAAACACGACTTAAACTAATAAAGACTAATACATAATAATAAGCTTTTATATATAAATAACTTTCGGTTTAAGGTTTACTTCGAATTAATGTAAATTATAAGAAATGGGTTATTATTATGCTAACTTACTCAATAATCTTGCATTAAATGTTTTTTTTTTTTTTAAAACCAACTCATTTAAAACGCAAATACACGTGACATACATGTATATCTATATTGAAAAAAAACCCAACGTCAATATATATTGAAAAGTCAGTTGGTTGAATAAAATTCTCATACTTGCAATACATGTTGGTTTGCTTTCTATTTTGTTGATTTAACAAAAAAAAAAAAATTAAAAAATAATAAAAGTTATTAAAATCTCGATCTTAACTTTATGATCTTATAATTTTTGTTTTGGTAAAAGATTTTCCCGATAAATATTTAATGTTACTAGAAAAAACGATAACGTTCTTACGTAAGATCTTTGCAATATATGATCTTAATAGGTTTCTAATTTTGACTATAAGGGCTTCCGATCTGGTTTGATCTATTCTTACTTTTTTCGAACCATAAGTTATAAAGTACAAATTTTTTATTAAGTTTTGTATAATAAGAAAAACAAAAGAATAATTATATTAAATAGTTCTAATTAATCATAATTTTAGCATATATTTTCATGATATATGAGAAATAATAATATGTATATTGCAAAATTCCATACCTACTCAAACATTGGCTTTTAAAATTAGAATATGCAGGCGGCTATTGTCATAAAATAATTCATATAATCATCATTAGAAATTTTTTAACATCTTAATAATCCTTATTAGCGCATAAGCAACTATTCGCATGTGTTTGGTCACTAGTAATATTTTAGAATCTTTCTTTCTTATCTAATACCTAAAATAAAACTGATGTTAACTGCATGACCTTCGAACAAAACTTAAATGTGTCGGTGATCAAACTGAAAACAAACTCATATCACTAAAAACTCGAAAAAGATCCGCAAGTTCTTCCTAAAAAAGCAGAAGACCTTGCAGATCTTTCTTTTTTTCTTATTGGAACGACATTTTTATTACAAACTAGCAAGAAGCTTTAAGAGGTAAACTTCGAACACCGAAGCGGACGAAAAACTGAATATCGGCGTACTTGAAGGACGTACTATAACTTGCTAGCTAATACCTTCCATTAGCTAATGGGAAATGATTGAGACACTCTTAAAATTAATTAGGACACTCACATGTACAAATAGTTAAAACAGCAGTACAACAGTTTAATTTATCTTTTGGAATGTCCCAATCAATTTTAGTAGTATGTAAATCATTTACTTCTATTACCTTTTGATTGTATCAAACACAAGTACTCTACAAATAGTTTATTATACGTTAAACAATCTCATTTTAAACTAGTACGTAAGCAAAGTATTCTTTAATGTAAAGCTAGCAACTAATTTTGTTGATTACTGCAACTGGGAATTCTTAAATCACATAAAAGTACGTTGGTTTTTGAATAAAACTATTAGGCTGTGCCAGAGAGGAAACCTAATTAACGCGTTGGCTTAAACGCATGTAACCTTTATCACCCGTTCAAAAACCGTTTACATGATGGATCGTGTCGTTATCAGTCCAAATGATCTACCGTTGATGGCTCCAAATATTCGAAATATTTAAACCAATGTTCTTTCATATATCATTTGGATTTGGTGTAAATTTCCTTTCAGTTAAGTTGACATATTCACAAGTATGAATACATGAAAAGTTCTTGTTTACAGACAGGTCATTATGCGGAAATAAACCAAGGATTTAAGACCTATCTATTTGGTGTTTGCAGCTGAATATACTGAGAATATATACTTCCGGGTCTAAAAATCGATATGTGATCAGCAATATGCTTGTAACCCTAATCACAATGGCGAAACACATGTATATCAGTCATATAATATAAGTGTACATTGATACGTACCAAGAGTTTTATGCAAAAGTACACCACCATATTGTCCGGCCGATAATTTTTGTTACGATGATCGATCGTTCGGTTTTTGGTTTCATGGATATCAAACTAATTTATTAACTTTATGGACCTTATAATGATACACAAGCAGACACAAGGACTTTTGCTGGAACTCTTTTCACATTGAGTTTTTTTTTTTTTTTTTTTTTTACTTTGTAAGTTTATTAATATATATATTGATCAAATATTAGATTTACATATTAGGAGAAGGTAAACGGGCAACAAGCTGCGCCGCTAGCCCTTTTTATATAGCAAAACCAAGTCTATTAAATACAACGTTTGTGGATTTAGAAGTCAAAACATTACTATTCATAACACGTTGTATTCTCGTAAGTAGCTCCACCGCCTCAGGTGCAAGGAAACCAAATGTATCAAACGCGAAAGGAATAAACACGTGTTGATTTTCAACACATGCTTTCTCGTGTTTAGTCACTTTGCACGAGGCGGCTTTTATAGCAGACTGACCCACTGTAAATCTCGGCTTTTAGTGACGCATTTCTGTACGATGAAATGGTTTGTTTAATTTGATTTATTTATTTATTCTTGTGATTAAAGAGAACAACTCTAGTATCCGATGTATCGATTTTGATGTTATTATTATTGTGATACTCTCGAGGAACTTTCTTTTTCAGACTTTTAGTGTTAAAATTTCCGCCAATTTTAAAATCGCATTGATTTTTCACGGCAGAAATTTTAACACTGTAAAGCATCCATATATATTATTCGGTGTTGTTGGAAAACCACAACATTTAAATATCAAAGATACTTGAGACAAAAAAATGACACCAAAGTAGTTAAAGAAACATTCAAACATCAAAGAGTCTTTCAATAAGGAAGCAAAATTAAATAGTAACTAAGCAAAATGTACTACAAGGGTTACTAATTACTAAATAAGCCAGTACTTTGTGTAGTACAATGAGTGTGGTGTTTTATAAACTGAGAATGGATTGTAAGCAAGAGAAGTAAAACATGTAGACTAGCTAAAACTATCTAAAAAATAATAGTTTTGGCAACTCTTCTGGTGGAGATAGCATGTCCGTCTCATAAAGAATATATCCGATAACTCTTCTGATTTAGCGAAGCATCAACGAGAGAGTGATCAGCACGAACCGAAGACTTATAAGTTTTTCAAAAGTTGATATTAACTGAGCCAAAAAACCTTCTGGTAACTATTTGAGGTATATTTCATACCAATTACATGCATGCATGTTTATTAAGTTACCTAATAATTTTGATATGCGTCTTAAACTATATATATATATATATATATATATATATATATATATATGTGAAAGGTTATTTTCAGAACCAAATAAATGTACAGAACTGCGAGAACCACCTTAATACTCTTAACAATGCATATGTATTTTCATTATTATGTTTAAATTAACATTTAATAGTTGTTTTGTTGGTTATATATCCGAGTATGATGAGCTATATGAAAAGTGCACATGTGTTTTCTTATTATCCAACGAAAAGATAGTTATCATACATACAAAACAAATACATGTGCATACATGTTCTTAGTGACCTACGACAATAAAAATTCATGTATTTCTACCTAATAAACTAACCCGATATATATACATGTGCATTTTAAGAGTAAAAAGGTGGTTCTCGCAGTTCTGTACATTTATTTAGTTCTGGAAATAACCTCACCCATATATATATATATATATATATATATATATATATATATATATATATATATATATATATATATATATATATATATATATATATATATGCATGTACCTCTTAGCACTGAGGAAATGTTACTCCTGTCAAAATTTATCTGTTAAATGACGGTATATCACAAGGTTGAAATAATGAAATGGTTCCTTAATTAGCTGATATGTGGTGTTTAAGCCATTATGTCTCAATTTTAAGGTTTTAAAAGACCAAAGCTTCCTCTTCGACTTGTGGTGATCGACATCTGGGAGGTACACTATGATTATCACGACTACGAAGCCATAGCGAGTCTCGAGACACCCATAATTCCTCTCTTTGTTAAATGCAATACGTACATTAGACCAATGTGTTAAGATAAGAAAAGTAAATAACTCGATCTTTGTTTAAGGAATTGAAACATAATTATATAACCATCGAATGATTCATTTCTTTGCTTTGTTTCACCTTTGCGACACAATTATAAACTATCAATTAGTATACGTAATCTAGACTAGGGCCATCATTGTTATACGTGTATTTAACCTTTTATTATTAGAGGGCCGGGTACGGTGAGCTATGGCTCGGCTGGTCACTATGGCGCGAGACTATTGTTTGAGCCAACTGTACCGTGTGTTGAGTTATGAGGTTTTGGCTGGCTATCACCGGCCAGCGTTATGCCCTATAACGCGAGCTCATGGTTTAGCCAACTGTACCGTGACTCGTGTTATGGGGGGCTCGAGCCGTGGGTGTTTATTTTTTATTTATTTTTTAATTTTTTTATTAGTTTTTTATTCAAAAAGGAACCATTATAAAACTAGAATTTTGGTGTTAACCAGGGAGGGGGTTTGATGGGTTATGGGGTGTTTTGGTGTTATGGGAGAAAAAGCTAACGTAGCACACCTTTTTGCCCACGATTTGAGCTACACGGCTCAACCATACCTAGCCCTCTTAGTTTAACATGGAATGATAATTGAATGTTAGTTGGGTTTTCGTTTCTCTTATTGTTTAAGATTGTTGAATTTTAGTTAGTACATAAACAACGAATGAGACAATATAAAGTCTCATTTAAAATGCATACTTTTGTAGAGTCAGTAAATTAATATACATATTTAACTTCAAGTTTTTTTTGTCATGAACCCGTTTGAAATATCAAGACTAAGACATAAACTTAAATTATACATATTAGTTTAAAGAGTTCGAATCTAATACAGACACAAATGATGACGAAGCCGGCTAAAGCTTTCTTGGACTAGTGGCCGATTTGCAGACTATATAATCAGGTGAAAGCGACTTTGATTAACTTGAATCTAACACCTTCCCAAAAGTCGTAGGTCTTGAATTGTATACAGAAGAGACATTATTGCCGATTTAGCTAGGTTACCCGCAAGAACGAGTCTTTTAATTAAGGTATATACATTTTAGGATTTTTGATGTCATTTTTAATGATCGGGAAAACCTGTAAATCATCAAAGTATTACTGAAATTAAAGCTAAAGACGTGACACTTTTATACAAATATAGTTCGATACACTTCAGCAGCATATATATACCTACCAATACCATGCATGTCTAACAATCAAATCATTAAAGTCTTCTCTCACATTTTTTAATCAAACAAGATCATCGACTAGAAATATAACACAATTACAGCTGTGGAAGTTAAGATTTTCTAGACATAACAAAATATTGCATCCGTTTGATCGTGCATGTACGTTCTCATGCACTAATTGAAGACGGAAAATGATTTGTACACTCATCTTTTTAATCCGGAGACAACAAGTTATGCATTAACCGATTGCATTGTGTAAATATTTTGCTTTACCTGCTCGTCTATGGGGTGTGCAAATCATAATTCGCAGATGAACAAGAAAAACAAAAAGCTGAACCAAAGTCCATCAAGCTTAAAAAATCGTCCGAAAAAACCAAACCACTTCCAAAGAACAATGATTCGTTTTTGTTTTCTCATAATGGAAAGTTTTGTTCCATTTTTAATTTCATGTAAAAACCTGCACAAAAAATAACCAAATCACACCCGTATGGTTTATAGAGATAGCGGGACAGCTTGTTGCTCACTTTCCTTCCACGATTATGTAAATAATAAGCTTTTATAAATAAATTAAAATAACTTTCGGTTTAGGGTTTTCTTGTAATTAGCGTAAACACATATAAAACTTACGCCATAATCTTGCATTAAATATATTTTTAAAAAAACTTGAGAAATCATGTAAAACGCAAATACATGTGTAATACATGTATACATATTGAAAAAAAACCAACGTCAATATATATCGAAAAGTCAATAGTTGAATAAATTTGCAATACATGTGGGTTTGCTTTCGATTTTGTTGATTTAACTCAACGTTAACAAAACATGGTTGTTAAAATCTCGATTCTAATTTAGTATCTTACGATTTTAATTTTCGTAATAGATTTCCTCGGCAAAAATTATACGTGACTGCAAAACAAAAAACGATAACACTTCTACGTGAGACTTTATACGATCTTAATAGGTTTCTAATATTGACTATAAGATCTCCAGATCTCGTTCGATCTGTTCTTGCTTTTTCCAAACCACAAGTTATAAAGTACAAATTTTTTTTATCAAGTTTTGTATAATATAAAAAACAAAATAATAATTGTAATCTATAGTTCTAACTAATCATAATTTTAACATATATTTTCATAACATATGAGAAATAATAATATGCATATTTTCATAAATTTGCCACTGTTTTATTAAGATATAACACTATTGTGAATCTTAAGATTTGGATTCGATTAAGATTTTGCAACAACTAAAATAATTTCTACTACCTTATAAAGAGTGTGTGTTATGATTGAAAAATCTTATATAAAAAAACTATTGAAAACATAAATGCTAACTAATTTAAGAAATATTGAAAATGGCATATTAGGATGTTAAATGCTAATTAATTTTATTCATTATTACTAGTTTGTTGGTTTTTTTATACGAGTCAACTCGGTTGAATTATCAGGTCATTGATTCGACTATCAAATTAATCTGATAAAATTATTAAATTACCGGTTGATCACTGAATTAATTAGGGCACTACTAAATCTACCATAAAATAAATTTAGTCAAATGGTCAACACATAGGGATTAGCATTTTTCTATGTCAAATTCATTTAATGAATATTGATCATACAGATTTTTATAAAGCTACGAATATTAACAAATTACCTCTAAAATAATACAATTAATTAGTTCAAACGAGATTAAGCATGTACTATATAATTTACTACTATAAACATACTAACTTAAAAAACTAGATCCACTGATATTTCTTATGTAACAATATTCAAATTTAATATTTCCACAACTTTAGTAATGAACAATACCACTCGCTTAATAATGTCTAACAATTTTAATTAAATAGGCACGTTTATTTTTTTTATCTATTATATATAAATTTTAGGTTCTAAAATTAAATGTAAGGAACCTACCCGATATCCTTAACAAGATCTTGAAGTCTTTATCTTACTTGAGCTCTTTCTGGATTAGAGTAAATGAATGAAAACATTAAAAAGAAAATGTGTGTGATCTTTATAAGTTATCGATTTATCAGAGGTTATTGATTTATCGTTCGTTGGTTTTGTTCTTAGATAAGAAGAAGATTCAGATGATATTAAGGTGAAAATAAGGAGATGCAGATGGAGGAGGTGAAAATAAGGAGATGAAGATGGAGGCGGTGAAAATTATGAAAACATAATTAAAAAAAAATATTTTGTTGGAAAAAATTGAATTTTTGTTTTGAAAAAAACTTTTCAAAAAACATTCCATAAAAAACTATTTGAAAAGTTAAAAAACAAAAATAAACACTCGTTAGTGAAACTAACAATCCAAATGTTTGATACAAACGCTCGTTAATCATTTGCCACATAAGCAAAATTGCAGGTTAAACATGTAGGAAAATAGATACACGTATCATATTAGCCGGTTTGCTAAAGTAGACGTATAATATATATAATAAAAAAATATACGTACCATATCGATACACTTTTAAAAGTAGGTAGCTATTTTATGTATTAAACCTATGTTTTATTCCTATTTATTATAGTTTTAGTTTATTTATTAATAAATGTTTTAATATTTTGTTACTTTTTTTTATTATGTGTATTCCTAAACGAATGGAATATATGGATCAAATATAGACTTTTCTTTTACTGTTATGAATTTTGTAAAAGATCACCATGATAAAAAGTATTATAATTACATTAAATATGGTAAATAAAGTGAAGGTCATTGCATGATTATTAAAAAAACACAATCATTACACTAATCATGGTATGTTTAGAAAATTTATTTGGTAGATTTAGATTTACCCATTAATTAACATATTGTTAATTTTAAGCTGCTAAGCAATAATAATAGTTATGCGCAGACACACGTCTGATTCTAAAGAATTTGCTGATCCTGAAAACCTCGAAAACAGAAAATGTTGATGCAAAAGTTGTGTGATCCTTGCTAGACCCGAATTAGGCTCAATTCGGGTTGGCTGGGCTCCGACTCCTGCACCAAGTGAACTATTTGGTTGGGATCCTGCACACTAAACAATACGCGTTAGGCTTACCGTGGGAGGGTTTCCCACGATTAGACTCCGGCGTGAGAGTAAGTAATCGGTTAGGGTTATATGTGAGTTGAGAGTAACCCTTGGGGGTTCCTTTTATAGGCAGTGGAACCCTAGTGGGCTGCCACTGATACTTCGGCCCCAAGGAAAGGATAACTACCAGAATTAGAATGATTGTTATCTTCTAATCATGGTAGTGAATATCCTCCTCTTTTGGGGTAAACCTATTCCTAGACAGAATATGATTCTGTCTAACCCTATGCCGCCCGCACCGGGCCGTGGGCCGCACACATGTGTGCGGTTACTGTTCATCCAAGCCCATAAGCTTAAATGACATTATTCCCACCCATCCGTGATGGGCCGGATACGGGTAGTACCCATGGGCCGGGTTCCTGACCCGGCTGGGGACTATACGTCATCATGTCCCTCAGTCTAGTTGTTACAGCCATAGGCGTAACCTCTAGACTACCAAGATGCTCTCCGGACATACCAAAAGAACTAGGGAATGAAAAATACAGAAAATTTTGCTATGGCCGCACGTGGCTGCCCATACTAGGAATATTATTCGAATAGCACCTCAGCCGCACGTAACGACCGAGGCAAATTAAATGCAACATTAAATACGGTCTTATGTAAGAGACGCATATCCTGACACAAGAATAAAAACATTAATGGTAGTCAACTTTCCAGCCGCACGTCTGCAAAAGTGCACCATTAATGCCCACCATTGAGCCACGTAAAACTGCCAAGAAGTGACCCATGGGCCCCCTCTGATTTGGCAGAAGTGTCAGAAATCCTATCCGTTGGATAGGCGTGGTGGCCTACACGTGTCGAATATCTACGTTAGCTCGGAAACCGAGGCAACCCTATATAAGAGTTAGTGTGTGTGTTTGTTACACACAATTCACCCTTTCTTCCGCCATTGTTATTCTCAAGCTTCTACCTCCAAAACTTTGCCTTCTTTTCCACGGATTTCCTCCGCCGCAGGTTAGATCATCACGCCCTTTAAAACCTTTTTATAAAACATGGTAAAGGACAACCCACTTATCACGGATGTCCTTAACGTGATGTCGGCGGAAAAATACATCGACTTTCTGTCGAAGTATTATTACCCGAAAGTGTACACCCCACCTATCCAGGTGAAGGTGAGGCGATTACAGATGCACCGGCGAGGAAAATAGGCGTGTACACGCGCCTATTTGACTCGGCCAACTACCGTATCCCCCTATCCAAATTCTTGGTTGACCTACTATTGTATTATGACTTCCACATAACCCAGCTTCACTACATAGGGGCGTGTAAAATCAACCAGTTTGAAATTACATGCCATACATGCGGAGTAACCCCAACCGTGAATCTTTTTAGGGCTTTTTACTTCCCCCAGCTAGTGAATGGGTGGTTGTCGTTTAAAAAACGACCCGGGAATGCTCCTATGACGTATAGGAAGCCTCTAGACTCCCTTAAGAATTGGTACGACCATTACTTCTTTGTAGATGAGAAGGTGTTCCCTACTCCTTTCGTACTCAAAACCAAAGCACCCAAAGATTATCCGCCCAAAGCAAAAGACTATAGCAGCAAAGACCTAAAAACACTAGATACCCACCGCACAGAATTCCATAGAGGGTTGCCGGAACACTTTCTGTGCTTAGTAGGAATAAGCCGCCGCTACTTTGGGAGGGATGACTTATATCCGTTCTTCCTGACGGAACAGGGAGAGGTTAGGTCTATCTATACTTTGTAGATTTGAATTGTCATGCATATTTGTAGAACTTTACTAACCCATATACTTATAAATGTCCGTAGAAATGAACCTACACGGACTAATCCGCCAGGGAGACCCAATGAAGGTGGCCGAAGGATTCCGTCCTCTGAAGGAAAATGAGCTCCCCCTGCTGGAAGCGACCGCTGACCGCACCATGCCGCTCGAAGAGACGTCCGAGCCCAGATCAGATGAAGGGGAGCCCCTCATTGAGAAGTCCCCATTGGACTTCCATAATGAAGATGGTGAACTATTGTTGGAGGGGGGGCGCGACCAACCAGGAAGAGGAAAATGATCCTAATGAAGACACCACTCAAGCGTCCGGGTCCGCCCCGCTCACATCTAGGAAGAGAAAGACCACCAGGAGGGTGGCAAAGAAAATAGGGGATGAGGCCGGGGCCGCGAATGCTCCCCCAAAGAAACTAAGGAAGGATCATCCGCAGTACCAAGAGGGGAGTGGTACTGGACTGCGCAGGCCGACTCCACCCCGAACACGGGAGAGCCAGCCTTGAGAGTTACGTCTGTGAGCGCCGTAGCTCCTCCCGGCCCAGACCCTGCCATTGATACCACGTAAGTATCCTTCAAATATTTAGTCGCGTCACTATACTTTGTTAAATATAGAATGCTTAGACTAATTTTGCCATGTCAATAACAGGGCTAATCCGTCGGCCGTAGCACATGAGGGAGAAGTGGAGAAGAATCCATCCCCCGCACCAACTAACAGACCCCCATCCCCTGCTGCGACACACTCCAAGGAACCACACCCCGAAGGGCCAGAAGAAAGCTTGCGCCTAGCATGGAACCTTTCAAGCCTGACAAGGTTGGAAGCAGAATCTGAGTGCTCAGAATTTATTGAGCACATCACCCCGCCAGTCCTTGCACAATATTTAGACGAGTTGGATCATGAATCCCTTCTTGAGCAATTTGACGTGTCGTCCGCACACTAAGTGACGGTGGGAGCCGCTTTGAGACGCCACTTGATCAAGGCCCTTACAAATGTGAATCGGGCAGATAAGAAGATAGCCCGTCGTGAGGCGATGGTCGTGAAGAACGAGAGGACCATCACGTCCTTGCAGGCAGCGCTGGTGACAGCCGAGGCTACGGTAAAAGAGCAAGCTCATCACGCCGACACCCGAGAGAAGCGTATTGCCGAGCTCGAAGCCCTTATAGCCGCATCAAATGAGAAGGTACACTTTCGAAACTTTTGTACATATACTTAAACCTTGAGTATTTATTCGACCCAAAAAAGTATATATCCTTGTAATAGCTCAAAGTTCTATATGCAGGTGTCTGCGGCCGAAGCTGCTACCAAGGCCATGACCGTACAATCCTTCAACATCGCCCAAGAGCGTGATGCGCTGAAAGATGAGCTGACACAGGCACGGGCCAACCTGGAAGAGCAGGCTGCCACAGCGGATGAAAAGCTAAACAGGATGGCCATAAGCTGTGCTGAAAGACTATGCCCTCCCCTGTTATCCGCCATAGCTGGACGCAGGTGGATAACTGGGCAAGGACTGCGACTTGCTGTGAGCAGGGCCCTGGAAGCTCCACACCTACTGCATGCATTCGCCGGGGTCGTATCCGATGGAATCGACCGTGGTCGACATGAGGGTTTGGTCAAAGCTGCGGAACTGATAGGCAAAAATGAAGACATCATGCAGCATCCTTACCATAATCCCTCAGCCGCGGATAATATGACCACGTCCATGAATGCCTTGGCGGAAATCCAACACCCCCTCTTGGATGAGCTTGAGACACTTAGAGATGCTCCAACCGAGGCAATAATGTCCCGGCTTACTGCGGATCCCATCCCTTTGACCTTGGCCACTTATGATTCCGCCTCCAAAACGATGAAAGGTGAGAAGCTGCTTGTAGAAGCATTGGATGCGATTGCGGTCAAGGCCCAGGATGGGAAGGATGCTCGTGGGGAGGTCCTCCGTGCTCTGATTGAAGAAGGGAAGAAGGACATAGGGGAATTCCTACCCCCCTTGTAATTTATCAGTTGTAAACATTTGTAATTTTATTCGTCCGTGCATGTACACGGCTAAGACATATGTGAAATGACTGCCTTTTATATGGAAGTCCGTGATGACCACGGCCATTTTGCTATTTATTTTGAAACTTGTGTATTTTCATTTTGTTTGAACATTGTATGCCAATACCGCATGACACGTCACGTCTTACACAAAAAAGGAAAATACCTACAAGCCTATAATTTACTAGACATGCGACGTGCGTCTTTACTATGCGGAGCACTGCGTGAGTACGGCATACGAAACTTACCACAACGTCTTGTGAGTAAGGTGTCCAGTAAGGATACATGATCCGTGCGGCTGGGGTTGCATCCCTCTTACGCGGCAAGTTGAATTAGTAGGTTCACTTAATCCTCTTACCCCGCCTGGGGGCGTATAGTACATGTACAGTAATTTGAATGAATGCATACGAATGAAACATGACATACTATAACAACTACTAAAATTCATATGACTGACAAAAATCTAAAAAATGATTTGCACAAAACAAGCCGTGGAGCTAGCTAGGCACCACGGCATTTTATTAGAACGTTTACATTTTTTTGTTTGAACAATAATGATAAGTCCTATAAAACAAAAAAGGAAACTAAACAAAACATAAGAAGAAAAACAGATAGAACACATGGTTCTTCATTAAAGCCACGTATAGCGAAGCACCCATGCGGAAGCCGTAGCTTTCAAAGATAGCACCTTTTGAGATTGGAGATGTTCCATGTGCGTTCCAGGTCGCGGCCATCCATGTCACGTAACTTGTACGCGCCTCGTCCCAAGGCTTCCGTGACTTCATACGGTCCTTCCCACTTAGGGCCCAACTTTCCTGTATTCTCCGCTCGACTTGCTTCATTAGCACAGTAGACATAATCTCCCGGTCGAAAAGAAACACCTTTAACCTTGGCGTCGTAATAAGCCTTCATTTTAGCCTTGGACTTAGCCTCATTGATGGCTGCTATCTCCCTTTTTTCTTCCAAAAGATCCAGGTTGATTCGCAGCTGCTCGTCATTCGTAACGACATTAACCTCCGTCGTGCGGATGGTAGGCATTCCTATTTCTGCTGGTATAACAGCTTCAGTGCCGTAGGCCAATGCAAATGGAGTATCTCCGTTGGCTGTTTTGATCATGGTCCTATGCGCCCATAGAACATGTGGTAACTCGTCCACCCATTTGGCACTTCGTTCATCCAATCGTGCCTTGATGCCATTTCCCAAGCTTCTATTTGCTCGTTCCACGAGGCCATTTGTCTGCGGATGCTTAACAGACGCAAAGCACCGCTTGATATTCAATGATGCACACCAGTCCTTGAACGGATTGTCCGCGAACTGTTTACCGTTATTCAAGATGATTTCTCCTGGTAGGCCAAAACGGCACACGATATGCTCCCAAACAAACTTTTTGACTTGTTTGCATGTGATGGATTTGACTGCCTTGGCCTCTATCCATCGTATGAAGTAATCCATCGCGACAATCAAGAACTTAACTCCCCCCGCAGCTACAGGAAATGGTCCTGCAATGTCGATTCCCCATTTATAGAATGGCCATGGGGACGTGATAGGTGTAAGCTCCTGCTGCGGGTGCCGTGGCACTGGTCTATGCACTTGGCAATCACTACACTTGCGAATCATGTCGCGCGCGTCCCTGTGCATGGTAGGCCAGTAGTATCCTGTCCGTAAGGCTCTAGCTACCACGGATCGCGGACCTGCGTGCATGCCGCACAACCCTTCATGTATTTCACTGATTACATAGGTAGCCTGCCGTGGTCCAACACACCGCAACCATGGCTGCAAGAAAGAGCGCTTATAAAGAATACCTTCTCGGAGTTTGAAGTGTTGCGACTTCCTTCTGATGCGCCGTGCTGCTTTTTCCTCGTCCGGAAGGGTCTCGCTAGTCAAATAGTTGATGATCGGGGTCATCCATGTAGGTCCATCCTCCTCAACTATAGTAGCGACCTCCCCTTCTGTTATAGATTTCTCCTTGAGTATTTCCACCAAGACTTGTTTGGACAAGTGAGCGAAGCTTGTGGATGCGATCTTGCTAAGAGCGTCCGCCTTCTTATTCTCGCCTCTTGGCACCTGCTTGATGGAAAACTTGCTGAAAGCCGCGATTAAGGACTTGACTTTTTCCAAGTATCTGACCATGTTGTCCTCCTTAGCCACATATCCACCTAGAATATGGTTCGCCACAAGCCGTGAGTCCACATAGGCTTCAAGGTTGCGGACACCCATTCTAGCGGCGATTTTCAAACCCGCAATTAATGCTTCATATTCCGCTTCGTTATTGGTGGCCGTGAACTTAAAACAGAGGGCGTACGTGAACTCCATTCCTTCCGGATTTGTGAGGATGAGACCAGCTCCGGACCTATCCATACACGAAGATCCGTCCGTAAATAACACCCATGGTTCTGTTGGAGTCTCGTCTTGTTTAACGATTGGCCCTTCCTCATCCGGCTTCTCAATCAGGAAATCTGCCAAGATCTGGCCTTTCACAGCCGTCCTTGGCCTATAAGATATATTGTGCTCCCCCAATAAGATGCTCCATTTTTGTAGCCTCCCTGCCACATCCGGTCTAGAAATGACCTGCTTGATTTGTTGGTCCGTAATGACTACAATTGGGTGCGCCTGAAAGTATCGGCGCAACCGCTTTGTAGCAAACACTAGTGCCAACACCAATTTTTCCATAGAGGAGTAATTCAGCTCCGGACCTTGTAATGTTCTACTTATGAAGTAGACCGGAGTTTGCACTGTATCTCTATCAGTCATGAGTACCGCGCTTATTGCGCCATGAGTGGCTGAGAGGTACATAATGAGTTCCTCCTTCGGCCGGGGAGCTACTAGCATAGGGAGAGATGCAAGGTGCTGCTTGAGTTGGCCAAAAGCTTCCTCGGCTTCCTTTGTCCACCGGAAGTCTCCTTCCTAATGCACTTCTTAAGTGTCTTAAATAGGGGTAATGATTTCTCTGCGGATTTGGATAGGAACCTATTTAGCCCGGCCAATTTCCCATTTAAGGATTGCACCTCCTTCCGTGTCTGAGGGGATGGCAGCTGTATCACTGCGTCCGTTTTCTACGGGCAAGGTTTGATGCCGTTTGGATCAATCAAATATCCAAGGAACATTCCCTATGTTGCCCCAAACGTGCATTTCTTTGGATTTAGCTTCATGTTAATCCTCCTCAGTGTGCCGAATGTCTATTGGACATCCCGGAGAAGTGCATCCTCCGTATGACTTTTTATGACTAAGTCATCCACATAGACTTCCAAGTTGCGGCCTATATGTGATTCAAAAGCTTTGTCCACAAGCCGCTGGTATGTAGCACCAGCGTTCTTTAATCCAAACGGCATTTTCGTATAGCAATATACGCCCTAACTTGAATGGAACGCCGTTTTTTCCGCGTCCTCCTCCGCCATCTAGATCTGGTGATATCCTTTATATGCATCTAAGAAGCATTTAAAGGGATATCCACACAGGGATTCCACATTCCAGTCAATCTCCGGTAACGGGTAACAATCCTGTAGACAGGCTTTGTTCAGATCCGTGAAATCCACACACATGCGCCAACTTCCGTCATGTTTTTTGACCATGACCGGATTGGATAACCACTTTTGGTAGTATACCTCGCGCATGATACCTGCGTCCACTAGTTTCTGTACTTCCTCCAATATCACTTGGCTGCGCTCAGGCGCCTGGCCGCGCTTCTTTTGCTTGATGGGTTGGTACCCCTGGCGGATCTGGAGCTTATGTTCTGCTATCGCGCGTGGCACGCCTGTCATATGCTTTGGCTCCCATGCGAATACATCTAGGTTTGCACTTAAAAGAGAGCACATGACCCTCTTGCCGCTATCCGAGAGCGCCCCACCTATGGATATCTCCTGTTTCGGGTAGTCGGGATGAATTGCCACCTTCCAATTGGGAGGTGGTGATCCATCCTTGGGTGGAACAGGTGGAGCCGGTGTTGTCACGGTATGACACTCGGATGCTGGTACGATTGTGTTGTAAATGGTGACGATTCCTCCCTCAACAGGGAATTTGATCATTCCGTGTACTGTGGAGGGTACCGCCCGTATAGCCAGAATACCTGGTCTGCTTATAATCTCATTGTACGGAGAATGTGAGCGTATCACCATGAAGTTCATCTACGCAGTAGTGGAGTGTTCCTCATTCCCAATGGTTACAAGCAGACGCAGTTGCCCTATCGGCCAGATAGTGTCTCCACTAAAGCCAGTGAGCGGCGCCGTGGCCGGTACTAATTGGCTTCTTATTTCTGGGCATAACTGCACAAAACAGTGTTCATACAGTACCTCTGCTGACGACCCTCCATCCACATACATGCGACGAACATTGTGTGTTCCAATGCTTATCTCAATAGTGAGAGGCGCATCAATCACATCGCTTGCTGTGATGGGAGGGAATGAGATTTCCCTGCCGCGTGAAAATTTTTGGCCAAATTTCTGCCTCGTGCGGCGTTGTCTGGATTGGATCATGTATATGGTCGAAGGTTTGTCCTTTTGGGGATCCTTCTTATCATACTTCTTGTTGTCTTTTCCATCCTTCCAATCCTTAACTAAGTGCTTGAGTTTACCTGATTTGATTAGTGACTCAATGTGCTTCTTGAGCTGGATACACTCCTCCGTACCATGGCCCTTGTCATTATGGAACTCGCAGAAGCGATTTCCTTGCCGACGGTCCGGCGGAGTTGTCATTGGGGGAGGCCTTGGAAAATTTGCCCCTTCCGTCAGCAAGATCTCCGGTAGGACATCTTTAGGGGGGTAAACTTATCGTCCGGTCGCCCTCCTTTGTTCTGGCTCTTATAGTATGAGCCCTTGCTATTGTTCTGATTGCCTTGACCGCCCGACTGTCTCCGAGACTGGTCGTTTGACCGGTACCCATTTCCTCTAGATGGATAAGCCGCGGCCACAGCTGTTTCTCCCTCTATGAAATTTCTGACCCTTTCCATGAGGTCATCATATCTCTCTGGACGCTTGTCATTGAGACGCCTGATCATTTCCCTGTCTGTTATGGCGTGCATGTAGTCAGCGATTTTCAGGAGTCCCGGCATTGTTTTTGTGCGCGTGTACTCATCATTGAAGCGTTCAGTGAAGGCTTCTGTGGACTCCCCCGGCCGTTGCTTGACAGTTGCCAATGAGACCGGATCTCTATTATACTTCTTCCTCTGAGTATAATTATTCTTGAACGCAAATGCGTAGTTCCGTGAAACTATCAATGCTTCGTGGAGGGAGTCCCTCAAACTAGTCACGAGCATTGCCGATCAGAGTTGAATTGAACATTTGGCACCATATAGGCATGGGCCATCGCTCAATTTTAGCCTGCGTATCGAATATTTTGAGGTGATCATCCGGATCACCAGTTCCATCATAGGTCTTGACACACGCCGACATGCGACGTTTGGTGTCCTCGGAGTAGTTCCGTATGCGGAGGGTGAATGGGTCTTCCCTGGGATCCGCCCATGGCCGGGTGAGCCTAGGGTCATCCCATGGTTCACACCACGGGCGGGAAAGATCCTCCGCTTCTGCATCTCGATAATAAGGGCCACCATAATATTCATCATTGTTTGGTGGTGGTGGAGGGGTACGCCTAGGTCGGCGACGCTTGGGTGGATGGTCATCCGAGTCGTCTCCCGACGGATCTGGAGACGGGGGTGGCGCCCCATCCCTTGGGCGAGGTCCGCTCTTTTGAGAAGAGCCTGGAGTCTTCTTCCCGGTGTCCACCCTATCCCACACACTTGTGCGGCGCGGGGCTCTAGTCAGCTCTCGATCTGGTCGATCGGGTGAACCGTCGGACTTATCTCCCCCTTCTCGAGATTGCGTTAGCTCCTGTATGAGGCGATCTCCTATGCGCTCAAACACATTCCTAGGTTGAGGGGTTTCCTCAAAGATGCCCTGGCCCTGAGTCCAGGTTTTCCTTTTCCTCTGATATTGGGAAGAGGTGATTGGTCCAGTATTGCCAAAGTTGAGCCTAGACTGGAGGTTCCTCCCTAGATTCAACCTTGATGCAATCCCTGGGACGATCTTATCAAAGTTCTGCGTGAGAACTCGAGTGAGATCCTCCTCGCTGAGTGGCTGGACTTCTACTTCCTCCTCAAATGATGGCCTGCGCGGCTCCTTGTTAGGAGGATTGGGCGCACTCCCTGGATCAGGATTATCCAGGGTTGAAGTAGGTGGGGGTGTTATGGAGATCGTGCTCGTCACCTCCCAAGGGCTGAAAACCACCACGGTTACCAGATCCGCCTGCAAGGCGGCTAGGAGATTGATTTAGGATGAGTATCCCTTCCCCTTGGGACTTCCGATTTCCAGGATTCGTGTTCCTGGGATTAGCTTGCGGATGCCCCTTCGTCATTGGAAATTCAAGATGAGGTTTTGCTCTAGCTTAGTGTAATGGGTCCCACGGATGGCGCCAACTTGTTGATGCAAAAGTTGGGTGATCCGTCTAGACCCGAATTAGGCTCAATTCGGGTTGGCTGGGCTCCGGCTCCTGCACCAAGTGAACTATTTGGTTGGGATTCTGCACACTAAACAATACGCGTTAGGCTTACCGTGGGAGGGTTTCCCACGATTAGACTCCGGCGTGAGAGTAAGTAATCGGTTAGGGTAATATGTGAGTTGAGAGTATAGAACGTAATACCTTTGTGGAACCCTTGGGGGTTCCTTTTATAGGCAGTGGAACCCTAGTGGGCTGCCACTGATACTTCAGCCCCAAGGAAAGGATAACTACCAGAATTAGAATGATTGTTATCTTCTAATCATGGTAGTGAATATCCTCCTCTTTTGGGGTAAACCTATTCCTAGACAGAATATGATTATGTCTAATCCTATGCCGCCCGCACCGGGCCGTGGGCCGCACACATGTGTGCGGTTACTGTTCATCCAAGCCCATAAGCTTAAATGACATTATTCCCACCCATCCGTGATGGACCGGATACGGGTAGTACCCATGGGCCGGGTTCCTGACCCGACTGGGAACTATACGTCATCAGAAAAATTATTCTAGGTTTAAGAGAGAAAGATACTAATTCACGACCAATGAGCATGTCGTTGCCAACCAAGATTTTCTTCCATGCAAAATTCCATACCTACTCAAATTAACTTTTAAAATTATAATATGCAGGCGGCTATTGTCATAAAATAATTCAGATAATCATCATTAAAAATTCTTAACATATTAATAATCCTTATTAGCGCATAACCAACTATTTGCATGTGTCTGGTCACTAATATTTTAAGATCTTTCTTTCTCAATGCCTAAAACATAATTATACCATTACACTTTGATTGTATCAAACAGGAGCACGTAGAAAAATCATGTAGATTGAAAGTATTCTTTAATGTAAAGCTAGCAACTATTTTGTTGATTACTGCAATTGGGAATTCTTAAATCACATAATAGTACGTAGGTTTTTGAATAAAACTATTAGGCAGCCAGAGAGGAAACCCTAATTAACGCGTTGGTTGAAACGGATGTAACCTTTATCGGCCTGTTCAAAAACCGTTTACATGATATATGTAATTTACAATAGTAAGTTGATGTATCATGTCGCGTTTTCAGTTAAAATTTGATCGCTTCATCAGCAATATGCTTGTAACATACACTAGTCATAAAAATTGACAAAGTGATACGTGCCAAAAGTTGTATGTGACAGTAGTCGAACACCAGCATATTGTCCGGATAATTTTTGTTACAATGATCGTTTGGTTTTTGGTTTCACTTATATGAAACTTACTAAATTTACGGATCTTATAATGATAGATTGTGAGTTTAAAGCTTCATGGGTAAACTACGAATATTCTCAAGCTTTTGTTGTTTCTGGCTGCTGCCAAGCTTAAAACAAACAAGTGACATACATGTTTTGTATAAGATAATGAAGGTAGCTAGGTCAAATAATTTGTACACCATTAGTCTTATAATATATTCTTAGGCATATCATTGTTTACCCACAATGTTGATTTGTAGAAAGTGGTTTAGTACCAACTTTACGAATGTTTAAAAGAGCATATTGACTTTTAATATTCTTTTAATGATGAAAACTATTAGTTGTTATAAAGATTTATCATTATTTAAATGTGTGTAGAAGCATTTGTTAGGAATTAAGGGTCTTGATGATCAATGGTCTTTGGATAGTTTTTGAATTGTGTATGTAAATACTTTTCAAATATAATATTCGGATCTTATTTGTATCTTGAGTTACATAAAATTTGTATAAAGATAAAAAAACATATTCAATTCTAGACACATAAATAAAAGCAAAACTTCATCTTACATATAAAAAGAACAAAGTTATGTTTGTAAATATATAAAACAAATGTATTGAAATATTGTGTTTTTTGGGTAAAAAGGCACAATGTTTTTTTTATTTTTTCTGCAAAAGTTTTGCAACAACGAAAATCTGTCACTAACTGTGTCAAAAAAACAAGTAAATGGATCATATCATGACACATTAGTTCTGTCACTAAATATAATTTAGTGAACCGAAAATTCAGTCACTATATGTCAATTAACTTACATAGAAAACCCTTTCGGTTCTCTGTACCCAAATTCAAATAATTAGTTGATACAAGCGTGCACTCCGTACTTTCAAACTTGAATTATAACTTAACCCGAAAACCCTTTTAGTCTATGGTAAACCACTATCATACAAAATGCCTTGATGAAACTAAAATTATCAACAACCTTAGCATAAACTAACTAAACGCATACATGCATACTACAATATCTTAAATCAACAAATGTGATTTCACATAAAAGTAATTTTACATGTCGTTGGATAGTTGGATAGGAGTAGGTAGTATAATATCGATTGGTTTTAATGGATATTGGATCCTAAAATTTCATGTAAAAACACAATGTAATCTCTTTTTCCCTTAGCATCTTGCTAGTGTGTTAATCAAATCGTCATTCAAGAAAAAAACATAAAAGTAATTTTACAATTAAAAATCATTTGGGTTGTAGCTTGTTATTTATTTGTCTTTTATAATTATATGAAAGTAATTTATAAATACACATGTGTTGGAGTATCAAATAAAGAAAACAATATTCATATATAATGGATGAAATTAGTCAAACATATCACAATTTTGAACATAACAATACATCATACATCAAAATGTTTATGTTAAAACACTTTATGAATAGTTTATTGTATTTAACTAGAACGGTACCCGCGTAATGCGACGGCGAGTGTCTAATAACGAATTTTTAGACTAACAAATATTAATCTCTTACTCATTGTAAAATTATAAAAAAATCGAATTAAAAAACCTACTAAAATTGAAAAAGATTAAAAGTTAATAAAAATATATCAAAATAGATATCAAATTAAAAAACACAAAATTTAAAAAATATAATGAAATTAAATTATAAAAATAATAAATAAATAAAAAGATTTTTCAATTTAAAAGAAAAAATGTTATTTTAAAAGGTTGTTACAAAAGTTTGTTAAAAAAAGTTGTTACAAAAAGTTATAGTTAATGTTAATAAAGATATCAATAACTTGCTTTATTTATTAAGTAACAAAGTTTGAATTTTTAGCCTTAATATTTTAAGAAGTTCCCAAATGATTTATAAAATAGTATAGATAATATTTTTATTGTTCACGTACTAAAATGAGACTTTTAAGCAAAATCGTTGTTATTTAAGGTCCTGTATAATCTTAACATTAGAAATGATGACGTGAAAGAGTAACACTAAAATAAGTGTCGTATGAAATTGGCACGAAAATCCCTTTGACACATATAGATAAAATTACAAGATGAGCAATAACTCAAAAGTAAAAAAAGGCATAATTACTCAAACTTTTTACTTTCAGGACTAGGTCTTTGATGGCCATGTTAGGTAACACTAATAATACAAACATTTATATGAAAAGAGACACATTGGTCAACTTAAGTACATTAAGAAATCCAATGACTATTGCCAACAATGTTCGAAGCATTTCTGTCTCTTTGAACTAGTATATATACATGCACCTCATTCATGGAAAAAACCATCATTAAAACACAAAGTCTAGGGTTTTCAAACCACCATTGATAAAAATGAAGATGAGCTTCCAAGCTCTAGGGTTTCTTTTAATTCTTTCATTCATTCATGCACAAGCCGCTACACTTCGATATACTTTTGTGGTTGAAGAAACGAACCACACAAGGCTTTGCACGAACAAGCAACTATTAACGGTTAATGGACAATTCCCGGGGCCAACTATTACTGCTCGTCGAGGAGACACCGTCATCGTTGATGTAATCAATAGGGGCGACCACAATATCACAATTCATTGGTGTGCATATTTTACTTTCTTTCAATTACTATTCTTCTAGCATAAAAAGATCGACAATTTAAATACTAGAGACACTAAATTTTTATTCATAATGTTATGATTGCAGGCATGGAGTGAAAATGCCGAGGTATCCTTGGTCAGACGGACCCGAGTTTGTGACACAATGCCCGATCAAACCAGGGGGTAACTTCACTCAGATGGTCTATCTCTCCGATGAAGAAGGCACGTTATGGTGGCATGCACATAGTGACTGGTCACGAGCCACCGTACACGGTTTAATCTACATTTTACCTAGGCTTGGAACTACTTACCCTTTTCGTCAACCTGACGCCGAAGTCCCCATGATCATAGGTTTTTACCATTCTTTTTTAAGCTTAACATCATACATAACTTGTCGTATGGTTTTCATGAAAAGTTTTGAAATAAATTAAGATTTCTTACAATTATTGGTGTTTGAAACATTCTTCAAAAGGATTAAATATATTCGGACCAATGGTTTAAGATAACTTGTATACTTATATACGTGCAAACATGTTTTTAGTTGATTCACACCTCCTAATTAATAAACAATGTAGGTGAATGGTGGAACGACGATATACAAAATGTGTTTGAAGAGTTCATGAGTAGCGGAGCGGATCCAGCCAACTCCGATGCTCTTACCATCAATGGCCAACCCGGCGATCTTTACAATTGCTCAGCAGCAGGCACTACTAGGATCCAAGTCGAATCAGGAAAAACATACTTGCTCCGAATGGTCAATGCCGCCATGAACAACATTGCCTTCTTTGGCATTGCCAACCACTCACTCACCGTTGTCGGAACTGACGGAGCATACACCAAACCCCTCACATCTACCTACATCGCCATATCCCCTGGTCAAACAATAGACATTCTTCTCGAAGCAAACCAACCTAGTAACCACTACTACATTGCATCCAAGTTATTTAACGCACAACGTGGTAGTGCATTCGACAACACAACAACTACCGCCATCGTTGAGTATATCGGAAACTACACTGCGACATCCCCGCCAATTTTCCCAGTTCTTCCAGCTTTTAACGATAGTAACGCGTCATTTAACTTCACTGCAAGCTTACGTAGTTTAGCTAGCGCTGAACACCCCATTGACGTTCCATTAACGATCAAAAGGACACTCCTTTACACTTTATCCATCAATCTATTACCATGTGCCGTGAACGGGACATGTGAAAGACCAGGTCAGTGGTTAAAGAGCTGAACATTTTGTTTAATACGTTTTAGCTAATTAGTGGAGTAAAATTGTAAAAGTACTCGATCGTTTTATATAGAAGGCATTTAAATGTAGTTCTAACATAAAATTTGCCATTTGCAGACGGAAACCGATTTGCAGCAAGCATCAACAACATAACATTTGACATGCCATCAACGTCAATTCTCCAAGCTTATTACCGAGGAGTAAACAATGGTACATACGGAGAAGACTTTCCAGATGACCCCCCATTGAAGTTCAATTACACGCAACGAACTGGTTTAAACGCTTCATGGCGGTTTCCCGAGACTGGGACAGATGTGCAACAGTTGAAACATAACGAGACGGTGGAGCTTGTATTCCAAGGAACAAATTTGGTGGGAGGAGTAGATCATCCTATGCATCTTCATGGACATAGTTTTTACGTTGTTGGAGCGGGATTTGGTAACTTTAAAAGAAGTCGAGATGTTGCAAATTATAATTTAGTTGATCCTCCATTGATGCAAACAATTGCTGTTCCTCAAAATGGTTGGACTGCCATTCGATTCAAAGCTGATAATCCAGGTAATATTTTTGTACATAAAGACATCATTTAAAACTAGCATGTATATATCTAGGTCTAAATCAAATACTCAAATTTTCGTATCGATTTCAGGTGTATGGTTCATGCATTGTCATCTAGAACGACACGTGAGTTGGGGAATGGGAATGGTATTCATTGTAAGGAACGGGAAGACCACGAATGCTAGAGTTTTGCCACCACCTCCCGATATGCCCCCATGCTGATCTCGTCCATCCTTGGAAAACTTGTTACTCGATCGTTCTTTTGTAATTTCTATTAGTTTTTTTTGTCCTGAGTGTAATAAGTCAGTTCTATTCTTTACCAAAATTATCGCACATCATTGAGTCCATAATCAATAATACTTAGTACGTATAAAATTTCTTACAATGTTGTAAATCTGTCGAGTAAATGAGCAATATAAAGTACTACTGTAAAAGTTTATATATATCATTTTATTATGTAGATAACCTTGTGCAAACAACGAATCTATTAGCATCGACGAAGAACGAGTTTGCACAATTAAACATCCTTACGGTTTGAACTTTCACAATAATTAATCGTTTTTAATCATTATAATTAGCAGGCCTCCAGCTAATTAATATTGAATAAAGACTTTAGATTAATTAATCATAAGTTGAAGAATTAAAAAAGTGTTGTATCCTTTTCTTTCTTTGCCTTCTTGAAAACAAGAAAACTAAATCATCTGCAAAACAAGGTCAAATAATTTCTTTTGCAGTGTTCACAGCATGTTCTTAGGCTGTTATACCAACTCTGATAAAGTCGAAAATGCAAATTAGGTAAGAAAATGCAACTAAATGCACACAATGGCGACCCTTAATTTAAGTGTCAATCACGACAACCATTAGCTTGTTCGGAGAATGTGTCCGGCCTGTCAAAACACGTTAATATGTCCTCAGTAATTAAAGGCTGGTAGTCAGAGGCGGAGCAAGAACATTAAGTTATGAGGTGCACAAACTTCTTAAAACAAAACTTATATAATAATTTTTGGACTAAGTTCATTTTAAAGAAATCGACATTCTTGAGAAATAAATACATTATGCGTTAAAATTTCATCAGTACTCCCGAAAACACCTAGCTCCCTCTAGCTCCGCTCCTGCCGGTAGTCACAAACTTTATATATGTCAACTTTTTAACTATATAAAATGTTATAATGATTCGTACAAGAAACAATGACATGTTAACAATAACAATAAACCCTAGCGTACACGTTTTTAACTTTTAGTAAACAATTCCCAGAAATTAATTATTTAAATAATTGTATTAAAAATTACTACATGAAGATTTTGTAACATATATATGTTTGGACACACGAAAAACACGTATAAATACAAATGCTTTAAATGTTTAATATATTTTTAGTTTGACCTATTTATAAATAATTTTTATCGTAATAATCGTTACATCACACAATTTCTTTTCTCTTTTCATTTCTTGTCCGAGAGTCGAATACAAATTACAAAAACATAGCAATAGTGTTTAGATATTCCGTGAGAAGAAGATTTAACATAACCAGAAATTCTCGCGGGTGTTCGAAAACTTGAAACTTGTTTGATGTAAAGGAAATTTATACCAAATCCAAATGATATATAAAAGAACATTCCATTAAATATTTTTCAATATAACACTAAAACAAATTAGTTGATTTTTCACACTTATTATTACATTTTTTCACACTTTAGAATGTGCTAATTTGTAAAGTTCAGCATATTGTTAGTATTCTTGGTGTGAACAAATTGGGTTTAATAAATAATTTCACATTTTTAAGTATGAAGATTTATAATAAAAACACTTTTATATGTGAAATTTTTAATAATAATTCACACATTTTTATGTGTGAACTTTTTAATACTTCACACTTTTTTAATAATTCACACTTATAAGTGCGAATATTTTACAAATAAAGTTCACATTTTTCAAAATGTGAAAAAGTCCAAATTTGTTGTAGTGTAACCTATTTTATGAAAACATTTCCCGTCGTGAACTAAAATAAAGTGTAGCCCACACCCGGTTTTCATGTAGATCCGCCCATGACGGTAGATCATTCGGACTGATAACGACATGATCCATCAACTTACTAATGTAAACTACATAGTATATCATGTAAACGGTTTTTGAACGGGTGATAAAGGTTACATCCATTTCAACCAACGCGTTAATTAGGTTATATTTAAAAACCTAGGTACTTTTATGTGATTTAAGTATTCCCAGTTGCATTAATCGACAGAATTAGTTGTTAGCTGTACATAAAAGAAAAATCTAGCAACTGGAGATAAGATTATACTAGTAGTTTAATTCTGAAACGAAATATTAGCAAGGCATATAGTACGTCTTTCAACTAGGCCGAAATTCAGTTTTGCGCCAGCTCCTGTTGTTCGAAGATTTAGTTGCTTGTTAATTAACTAGATCGATCTGGAAGGTTTCTTTGCTCTTCAAGCTTCTTGGTACCGAGTTTGTTTCTAAAAAAACGATGTTCCAGAAAGAAAATATAAAAATTTCGCAAGGTCTTCTTTAATACGAAGACCTTGCCTTGTTTGTTATGTGGTTTAACCCTTGATTTGCTCTAATCATAGAGTGGATATTTACTAGGTCTGTTTCTTTCTTATTAATTTCGAGTTTCTAGTGATATAGGTTTGTTTTCACGTACTTTGAACCGATACATATAAACTTTGTTTGAAGGTCTAATCATCATTTCAATTGGAGCATGAGAACTCATCTGTTCACGATTCAAGACCTACGACTTTTAGGAAGGTGTTCGGTTCAAGTTAATCGAAGTCGCTTTCACGTATTTATGTAATCTGCAAATCGGCCACTACTCGAAGAAAGCTTTAGCCGGCTGCACGGCTTCGTCACCATTTGTGTCGGTATGAAATTCGAACTGTTTAAACTAATACATATAGTTTAAGTATATGTCTTAGTCTTGATATTAAATTACTGACTTTACAAAAGTATGCATTTTAAACGAGACTTTATATTGTCTTCCTCTTTGTTTATGTACTACCTAAAATTCAAGAGTCTTAAACAATAAAAGAGAAACCAAAACCCAACTAACCTTCAATTATCATTCCATGTTAGACTAATAATAAAAGGTTAAACACACGTATAACAATGATGGCCTAGTCTAGATTACGTATACTAATTGATAGTTTATAATTGTGTCGCAAAGGTAAACAAAAGAAATGAAATGAATCATTCGACGGTTATATAATAATGTTTTAATTCCTTAAACAAAGATCGAGTTATTTCCTTTTCTTATCTTAACACATTGGTCTAATGTATGTATTGCATTTCACGAAGAGAGAATTTCTCGAGACTCACCATGGTTTCGTCGTCGTGATAATCATAGTGTACCTCTTAGATGTCACCACGAGTCGAAGCGGAAACCTCTATACTCTTTCATCTTCTAAAACCTTAAAATGTTTGATCATTAGGCGCGTGCTTTAAAGCCTTCATCCTTTGAAAAACCTGTCGAAATTGAAACATAATGGCTTTAACACCTCATACCAGCTATTTATTAAGGAACCATCTCATTAATTCAACCTTATGATATGCCAACATTTTAACAGATAACCTTTGACAGGAGTATCGTTTCTTCAGTGCGAATAGTACATGTATATATATATATATATACACATACTTTATGATGCATGTAATCGGTATGAAATATACCTCAAAAAGTTAGCAGAGGGCTTTTTGGCTCGGTTGATACCCACTTTGAGAAACTTATCAGCTTGCTGGACAAATTTTGTAGATAAAATGTCACGGGTAAGTTTTGGCTACTTTGTGTCATTTTGTCTCAAGTATCTTTTATATTTAAATGTTGTGGTTTTCCAACAACGCCGAATAATATATATGGATGCTTTATGGTGTTGAAATTTTTGCCGTGACAAATCGCATGTGATTTAAAATTGGCAGAAGTTTTAACATTAAAAGAAGTTTGGAAAAAAAAGTTCCTCGAGAATGTATCACAAGAATAATAACATCAAAATCCATACATCAGATGTTCACCCTCATACTAGAGTTGTTCTCTTTAATCACAAGAATATATAAATCAAACTAATTAAACAAACCATTTCATTTACTGGAAAAACAAACCAACACAATCAACAAAACTAGCGGATGCCAACATAAATAGAAGATTTTTTTTAGAGGCATTTTATAGAGACTAGCAAGATGCTAGAATTAAAGAGTTATAAGGTAAGGAGATTTGAGCCAATCGTTCCAACTAAACGAGGCTTTACAACGGTACTTACACTAATAAAAACACCTAGAGACTATGTCGTCAAATATTATCGCCTTCGAAGGTGTCTTTGACTCAAAAAGAAGCTTGTTTCGGTATATCCAAATATGCCACCACATGATGTAAAAAATTCCTTGAAGCATATCTTTGTGTTTAGATTGTAACCACAAAGAATCAATCCAGGAGCTCCAAGAGTCTTGAGAATCACCATCAACCGGAGGAGTGTTCCACCACTGAGTAATTTTAAGCGAAAGTTGAACCGCTAAGTTGCACGAGAAAGACAGATGGTTGGACAATTCTACACTTCTATCGCAAATAGGGAAAACAATGGAATTAATAACAATACCTCGTCTCGAGATATTAAGGCGAGTAGGAAGACCATCCAGCTTCAGTTTCCACGCAAGAATGTTCACTTTAATGGGAACATATTTGATCCATCGTGTTTTAGTAGGCAGAGAAGGTAATCTTTTATCATCAATCTCCTTGCGAATATAGGCAACAGAAAACTCCCCAGGCCCTTCTAAGGACCAGTACCACCTATCCAACATGGGCGAGAGGGTTACCTGGGAGACCATATCGGATAACGCAACGAACTGAGCTTGCTCGATACCACCTCTTGGTTTCCTGCGAAATGAGTGATCGAGGCTGGCATCATTCAGCTTCAAACTAGCAGTAATTTCTTTAGATGATTCAAGAGCAAACAGGTGAGGGAATTAAATTTTAAGAGTTGTATTTCCAATCCACTAATCGTCCCAAAAAGATGTGTTCCATCCGTTACCAAGTTTTAAACGCATGAATTCCATGAAATTAAAACCTTGTTGTTGAAGAATACCGATTTCTTTGACGAGTTGCAGGCAGCTAGAATTATTACAAACATTGATATTCTTACCAACTTGACCATCCTCACCATGGATGGCCTTAATGATTTTGGCCCAAAAGGAAGAATTTTGGGTGTGAAATTTCTAAACCCATTTAAGCATAAGGGATCGGTTAACATCGAAGAGAGTAGAGACACAGAGACCACCCTTTGCTTTAGAAGATAGAACCTTCGACCATTTTATCCAAGAAGCTTTGTAACCCTTAGAATCATGAGCATTGAAAAACCGGCTTTGAATAGACTCAAGCTTTTGAAGAACAGTAAGAGGAGCCTTAAAAATGGACAAATGAATATAGGAATGTAGCTTAAAACTGATTTAATAAGTGTTAATCTCCATCCTATAGAAAGGCATTTCATGTTCCACTTTGAGAGACGAGAACATGCCTTAGTAATGATGTCCTCCTATGCTTTGATCTTAGTCATTGAACTTCCTACTTTGGTACCGAGGTACTTAAAAGGAGTGTCGAGGATAAGACACCCTAATTTTGAAGCAGCATTAACGACTGTGTTCTTTGCTACCAAGGTACCCATGATTTTACTTTTAACCATGTTGATACGCAGCCCGGATGCTTGATAGAAACATTCATGCACATGAGTAAGAAGAGTGAGATTACCCTCATACCATTCTCCCATGAATACAACATCATCTGCATAAAGCGTATGAGTAAGGGTCGTTGAAGGATTTAATTTAATACCCTTAAACAACCTTGTATCCACCACCCTTTGAAAGGAAACATGAAGACTTTCCATCAATAAAATAAACAAGGAAGGGGATAGAGGATCACATTGCTTAAGACCTTTATGAAAATGAAACTCCTCCGTAGGGCTATCATTAACGAGAATAGAACCTTTCGATGATCGAAGACACCTTTGGATCCAGTTACACCATTTTTCCTTGAAACCAAAATCTTTCAAAACATCGTCTAAGAAATCCCAACGAGCCGAATCAAACGCCTTTTTGAAATCTACCTTAAAAATTAGGGAATGTTTTCTTTTGATCTGGCACCATTGAAGAACTTCATTAAGGATAAACGGCCCATCAAGGATTTCTATCAACAACAAAGGCGGATTGCGCCTCATTGACAATTTCACCTAGCACCTCGACAATGAGATTCGATAAGATCTTAGCAACGATTTTATAAAGACTTCCAATAATACTTATAGGATGGAAGTCTTTCACTGTATTAGCGTTTGGCGTTTTGGGGATCAAAGTAATAAAAGTGAAGTTGCAACCTATAGGGATGTTGCTGCCATTTAAAAAACAGTTTACCGCTTCAAAGACATCATTTTCAAGGATATGCTAGTAATGCCTATAGAACGCGAATGTGAATCCATCAGGTCCGGGGGATTTATCGATCCCACAGATCCAAACCTCCTTTTTTAACTTCATTTTTGAAGCATCTCTCTCTAGGTCAATCTGTTTGTCAAGGAAATCTTATTTGGGTATTCCATATTGAGATGAGCTTGCCTCTGGTCCGGTCTGTCAAATCTTTGAGAAAAATGAAGGATAAATTCTTTTTTAACTCTATAGGGGTCTTGTATGAATCTTACTTCAACCATGATACCACAAATGGTTAGTTGACTACGCTTTTTATTGTGCATGACGTGGTAGAAACTAGAATTTTCGTCGCCTTCAATACTCCATTTTATCTTAGCCATTTGAGCCATTTCACTTGTTGCAAGCTTATCAATTTTTGACAAAGAGTTGACGATCTCTGATCTTTTAGCCAGCAGTTGATCAAAGATGTTACCACTGTCGATGGATGAATCCAGAATCTGAAGGTCATTATAGAGTTTTACCTTTCCTGATTTCGTGTCCTTATTGTTGCATGTGAACCATTCCTTTATCTTCGATTTGAGATACTTCAGTTTAAGAGAAAGACGACTCAACTCATTTGGAGCGTCATCTGGTGAATTACACCAGCTATCTTCAATGAGTTTATCAAAACCTTCAAATTCCAGCCAATTATGATAAAACTTGAACGGGGTAGGACCATAGTCAAGAAATATTTCACGAAGTAGAATAGAGCGATGATTTGACAGGTATCGATCCAAAGTATTGGCTGAAGTATTATGCCACATGTTAAATAAACTTTCTGAAACAAGAAATCTATCTAACTTACTTATCTTAGTGGTAGATTTATGAAACCACGTGAATGGACTACCACCAAGAGGAACTTCTTTTAGCTCAACATTAGCTATGAAAGAGTTAAACAAATTGGCACCATGAGCATGATATACAGATCATAATCTATCAGTCTTGGTCCTGACTTTATTGAAGTCGCCCATGATAATCACCTGACCCTTCCATTGTTGCACAACGCGATGAAGATACTCCCATAGTAAATGTTTATATTTCAAGTTATGGGGAGCATACACAGAAATGATAAGAAAATCCTCACCCGATTTCAACCACACTTTCCTAATAATTACAAAGGAGCCCGAGATATGTGTAGTTAGAAATACGAAAGGAATTAACATCCCAAACATATAATATCCCTCCCGAATTACCAACTGAATCACTATGAACAAATTCGAATCTGAAATTACCCCAACACTATTTAACTGTAATGAGATCCATGTCTTCCATTTTTGTTTCCTAGAGAGTTAGGAAGTTCACCTTATGTTTAATACACAACTCCTTTACCCAATCTTTTCTAGCCTTTTGGGAAAGGCCTTGGATGTTTAGTGACAAAAAATTCATTGATCCACAACTGCCGCTCCTTGTGAATCAATAATTTGGGTCATGTTGCTTAAGACACCGTCTATATTATAACCCATAGTGTTACCAACTTAGATCAAAATCTTACATCAAACATAATATTGAGCGACCTGTGCGTGAGACAGAAGGTTTATTGAAGCTTCAAGAGCAAATAAATTCTAAAGTATCCTTCTTGTACCCTTCCTGGTCGACATTTAAGTCTTCAGCATTATGGTCTTGGGTTTTGAATTACTATGTTCAGCCGACGAGGTATAAGGTGTGTATCTAGGGGGTGATTAGGTGTATGGTTTGCGGTACCTTCGATCCCAGTAGTTACTTTCCTCTTTATGATCAATGGATATAAGTCAAAAGGATCTTCTGATACATTCGTATCCTGCTTTAAAGGCTTCACTGGTGGAGTGTCCTTGCTTTGCCCCTGTGAGCCAAATTGTGTTTCCGGTACATCACCATTATTGACTTCAATACAGTGTTGATCATTATCACCTTCGCTGTTTATTGATTCACCATCATTTGATTCGGCATCTGACTCCACATCTAAATCATCCAGGAAGTCTGCTTCTCATCCTAGAACTTCATTAGCACGGATCCATGTAATATTCCCTTTATAAATGATTTTGACATTCTCAAGAATATTCTTTGAAGACTTAGTGATGAGGCACACATGTTTGGAGTGAATGTATGTGTCATCTTGATCAATGCTATCCAGAATATCCCCCCATTTAGAAGCTTTACGCTTAAAGGTACTCTTGGACCAAAACTAGATACGTACCCCCTCAATATCAACCCAAGAAATTCTCCCTGGTGTCGTAAAATCTATGTGAGCATCTTTTAGTTGAGAGAACCATAATCTAGCCCCAATTATTCATAAAAAGCTATTTGGAATTAAAAGAGACAAAGTCCAATAGAACCCACAGTTTGCCTATATAATGAATTTTAAAGTCATCAAAGCCTTCATTGGTGAGAACATTCTTGAGATTGGATATTGAAGCAAGTTTGTTTACCCTACCGAGCACTGAATAATTTATGTCCTTCTAATATAAGCAATCAGAATCCAGAACAATAGCAGGTGAAGAATCACCTTCCGAAGTCACAAAATGGGTGTCATTAACCACATTAACATATGACATGTTTGCAGGCTTATTTGCGTTAACAGATTTATTCACGTTAACATTGCTGTTTCGTGGAGGGTTTAGCAGCCCGAGTACGATTTGTAGTTAAGGGACGTCTCTGACACCTAGCGGTATTTGCTTGAAACTTGAGTTTGCCAAACCAAATCGTACATAAGTTATTCACCAGCCTATCAACATTAAAAACATCGATGAAACGGACAAATAAAAAACGCTTTCCTTCTTTCGATCTCTTAAACGGGATAAAAAATCGACAACATGTCCATAAACTATACAAGCATGAAATAGATCTTTAGCTGAGTAGGAATATGGAAAATTTGTTAAGAAAATTGATATGGATATATTAGCCACATCGTCTTCTTTAGTTCTGGGCCCTTTCTTCTTCCTTGCGACCTCATGCCAGATGTGATCGCCCATGATTTTACTCCGAAAGTAGAAAAAATTAAAAACAATTGAAAAAAAACCCTAAAAAGAAGAAAACTACCTAAGAAGATGAAGAGTCACAGAAAACCTAAAATGCTCGTCGAATCAATTAAGCAATGATTATAGATGAGAACATCACTAGATCTTGATCCCCAGTTATTAATGATCATAATGAAAAAAGGGGACGAATGAATCGAAGCCCTAGAATCACTAATAGCAACGAAATAAGGAACTAACGATGAAGAATCATGTATTTATACGTTAATCGATGAATGGAGGCTAACAATATATGATTCCCTAAATCAAAAAGGAAGAAGATGAATCGCCCATAGTTAGGTTTAGATTTTTATTGATTATTGATTTTCTATAGAAATACTTGAATTACATTTTTTAACAGAAACAGACGATTGTTGTGCTTCTAAGATTGATTTGGATCTTCAAACAAAATGGCTCCACGTTGGTCCCTAGAGCACAATGTGCTTTGATTAATCGTGTTTGCCAAGTGGCTTGTAGTTTCGATTTTAGTGATACTTTTAAAGTTCGTAAAACTGGCAAAGAACTAGGTACCTATTATCAAGATGAATCTGATAGTGAATGGTTGGTCGGGACCGATAGTTTAACTTGCCAACCAAGTTTGGGTGAGTTTCCTTCTTCTTAATGCATATTTTATCTATTAACTCTTGTGATCTCTCTTTGTATTTAAAAAAGCAATTAAGTGATGGGTAAAACTGAAGAATCTTTAAATTCTTGGTATTCAAGAAACAAGACTCAAACACGTGGACAATAATTTAGTATGTGCCTTATGAGGTGAATCTGATTTTTATTACTCTTTTGGATGTTCGAGAGGACATTCTGGCGGAATTCTGATTATTTGGAATACCGACTGGTTTTTGAAAGTCAGTTTGTTTTGTGGCTTGAATTGTTGCGTGGTGATTGGGAATTTTAATCGTATAATGAATATGTGATTTTGGTAAGTATTTATGCACCTCAGTCGGAATCACTCAAGCAATCCATTTGGAAAGAGCTCATTGACCTAACAATTAAGATGACGAGACTCTGGATTTTATTTGGAGATTTCAATTATGTGAGATGTAGACACGAAAGGTGTGGCTCATGATTCATTGAAAGTAATGCGAACGAATTTAGTGAGTTTATTTGTAACGCGGGTTAATGGTATGAAATTAGTTGGTCGGCGTTTCACTTATAATAGCATGTTTACGTAAAAATAAGCAAACTAGAACGATTTCTTTTTCTCCTAATTTCTTTGACTTTTGGTATGATGCTTAAGTAATAGCTCTAGATCGGGTTATCTGTGATCATAGTCCCATCGTTTTAAATTTTGACCTTGCAAATTTGGCCCCAAACCGTTTAGGTTTTTTTCTTCATGGATGGAGCAAGCCAGGTTCATGGATAGAGTTAAAACGTCTTGGATAGCACACATAGATGGAAACACAACTCATGCCGTTCTTAAAAACAAACTAAAAAGACTTAAAGAAGATCTAAAAGAGTGGTGTTCAAGTCTTGATCGAATTCACAGAAAAAAAGGATGAACTTCGTAACAACCTTTCTTATTAGATACTAAGGCTGTGGCAAGTCATGTTATAGAAGCAGATGTTGCTTCAAGTGATGCGAATCTTGCTGAATTTATGCATCTTCAAAAATTAAAAAAACATGATGAAACAAAAAATTAGGATAAAATGGGTGAAGGCGATAAAAACACAAAATTCTTTCTCATTGTCTTAAAGAAGAATAATTTAAAGAACAATATTAAAGGGTAACTTAAGATCCAGAAACTACAAAGGCTGCCATTTTCCCACTTTGAAAATCGCTTTAAAGACTCGTTTGCTAGAACAAAATTTAGTAACTCATATATTTTGAAACTTCATGGTGATGATCATTCTCTCCTGGATGCTTCTATATCAATGGTGGAAGTGAAAAGAGCTTGTTTAGGAATGTGGAAGTTCAAAATTTCCTAGTGTGATGGCTTTAACATCAACTTTACAAAAGAACATGAGAAGTGATTAAAGGTGACTTTTTTTACTGTATAAATTTGTTTAAGGCTACTAAACCCCTTATCATTGTCCATACATGTAGCCACCCCATTGATATATATTTGATTTTCTCCCAATTAGTCTAATTGGGTGTTTACATAAAATTCTGGGAATCGTTCTCGCTACCCACCAAGCTTATGTTATTTCAAAATATCATCCATCATAATCAAAGTGGTTTTGTTTTCTGTCGGGAAATCTTGGATGGGGCCCTGCTCGCTAGTAAAATAATTAATTATGCTAAAAAATGGGTTAAAGCTTCTCTTGTTTAAATTAGATTTTGAGAAAGCCTTTGATAACATCTCAGTATTTTATTGATGATATTATGAGGTATATGAACTTGGGTGATAAGTGGCATCAATGGATCTACGTTTGTTTGACATCAGCCTATGTGTCGGTATTAGTTAATGGCTCTCCAATTCATGAATTCAAAATGGAAAAGGTTCTACATCAAGGCGACCCATTCTCTCGTTTTATTTTTGTTATTGCCATGACAGCTCTACAAGTGATGGTTATTCATGCTTGAAATAACAATATATTTTTGTGTCTATATCTCTCAAGTGATGGGTCGATATATCTTTGCTTTAGTTTGCATATGATGCATTATTCTTCAGAGCATGGCCAGAACAAATGTTAACATATTGATTTTGTTACTAAAGTGTTTCCAGGATGTTTCAAGCCTAAACATAGATTTGTCCAAAATTCATTTATATGGTGTTGGGGCGAGTGATAGTGAGGTTGAGTGTGTCGCTCAAGCTTCTCATTGTAAGCAAGAATGCTTGCTTTTTTCTAATTCCGGGCCCTGGTGGGTACTGACATGTCTAAAGTTGTAAATTGGGTAGATAATACAGAGTGGTTCTAGTATACACTCTCATCTACGAAGTCTAAAACCTTGTCAATAGGTGATCGAATGACTCTCACAAAGTTAGTTTTGGGAAGTCTCTTATTATATTTCTTATTGCTATATTGAGCTCCTGTAAAAGTGTTAAACATGTTGGAAAATATCATGAGGCATTTAGAAAGAGGCATGACGTGGATTGGATGAAAAAAAGTCTTATATGCATTCGAAAAATGAGGTTTGGTATCGGCAACTTCCGGGAAAAAATCTTGCACTCCTTGGAAAGTGGTACTAGCGGTTCAAGATCGAGTCTGGTATTTTATGGTTAAAGTTTATTAATTGTCTTTATTGAGAAGATGGAGTTTACTTTCGGCCACATGGACAAGAATTAAAAAGGTGTTTTGGAATAATATCATCAACATTGGTAATGGAATTGATCGGTTATGTGTACCTTTCTCAAAATCATGAACTTGGAGAGTAGGTAGTCGTGTTTCAATTAAAATCCGACAAGACAATTGTCATAAATCAAGCTCCCGTTTATTTGATAATTTGCCTCAGTTATTTTCTTTGGAGGTTGAGAAACATTTCAAGATTAGTGATATATGTGTTTGAAGAGATAATCGATGGCAAACAACTTGGTGTTCGAGAAACGAACCCCATGGTTGATGTTATGTTGAATCGATTATGTTTTCCTCTATAATTGAATCCGTGTCTCTGATAACTAATTCTGATGACGGATGTAAATGGATCTTGGATGCAACAAATAGATTTTCTGTTAAAACCTATCATTCTTAATTAATGACCATGTTCTCTCCATGAAAAACTTAGGCAAAAATTCAAATGGAATAATTTTATTCCTCGAAAAGTGAACATCTTTATTTGGTGTGCTTTCATGATCAACTTCCTCACCTTGTTAAGCTTGATAAACGTGGTATAGATTTCAATTATATATTGTGCCTATTGTGTCAAGAGGAAACTGAAGCTTCAAATCACGTGTTATTTAATTTTCATCGAGTGAGACTTATTTGGTTGAAGATTTTCAGCTAGCGGAGTGTAAACCCGTCTCCAACCATCACCATATTAGATATACTTTCTACCCCTTTTGATAGTAATATGAATAAGCCATCTTTGAAAGTCTTTATCTGCATTTGTTTTGTGTCGATATGGAGCATTTGGAATTGGAGGAATCGCTACGTCCATGAGACGACTAAGAAAAGAAACGTTCTTCTATAAGAAAATATTTCTCAAAGATTCAATAATTAAAACCTGCATTGGATATCAAATCGACGCTCAATCGATCCTTTAATTCGGCTTTGTGGATCACACATCTAATGGCCATCGACTGATTGTATTCGTATATTTTTGTTCATGTTTTCTTGTTTCCCTTGGTGGTTCTAGTAGCGTTTTTTTGTGTTTTTGTGGGTTTTCCCTCTTTGAGTAACCTTTTGTGTTTTATGTTTTCATCTGTAGTCTGGTTCATATAAAAGCTTCCATCCCTGCCAAAAACAGAATATAACAAAGGGTTCATCAAGGAACATTTGAAGTACCTCTCCATCAACTCGTTTTTAAGCAGGCGTGTCTGATGCTAGATCTCTTTCAGCACAAATATGAGCATGTGAACATTTTTAGCGTAAGTGAAATCATACATGTTTGTATCATCCCCAATGATAAAATGTAATCCATCATCAAAGAGAACAACAATTAGTTTTACTTAATTACTGATTACAAAACTAGCAATCTCGTTTCACAATGACATAAAGTTCGAATAATGTATTACCTTTGACTTTGTTCCCTTGCTGTAACAAATAAAGATGGAACAAGCAACTTATTTCACCAAGGTTGTTCTTCCTCACATATTGTAATTTCGAGATCACATGTTTTTCATTCTCGGCCCCTCCTTATCGTAACAACGAAGCCCGTTAAAATCCTTTAAATCAAACCTCGCGAGAAGTTTTTTATGCAACAAATATTAGTACACCCGATTGTTTTTTTCTTGGACCATTAGAAGGAACATCCATCTCTGATGCACGTGACTGATCTCGTGCATGCGTCGTGCTCTTGCTGTCTTGATTGTGTGCTGATTGCGAAGCTCCAATGCATGTGCCACTGTCTTCTAAATTCATACTCTTAAGTATACGACTTGTTTGTGGTAGGTTTACCCCCATCATATACATCAGCAGCTTCTTTTGAACCTGTCCTAAACCTCTGACATGAACACCTTTAAAAACGATGTTTTCCACTTTCTTTTTCACCTCGTCTCTACTGGTATAACTTTCCCACTTTTTTCTTAAGCATGTGGTATTTTGAACCGGTTTTGTGGGTACCTTGGATGTTATTCGTGACTATATGAGATTCCATAAAGACCGAAATAGATTTTTGATGGAGGCCCAAGTATTGAAGAACGGGCTGACTTGTTTCTGTAAGCCCAAGATAATGTGACGAAGAAGGCTTTCTTAAAACGATCATAACTTGAGCATCGTAAGTCCGTTTTCAGTCTATGACTTGTCAACACGAGCGAAAAAATGAGAGGACCGCCCTGTAACCACCTTTGTTGGGAATAAAATGACCAAGTATTTAGACGCTGACAAGTGAATCCACTAAAGAGAATTATTCTATCCACTATCAAGTGTTGTGTAGCCACTGACATGAAGCCATCGAATGGAAGACTCCCACCTACTTTGGAATTGCATGGATCAACACGTTTCTTAATTTTAGAAAGATAGAGTCGAATATGTTATTTTCTATGTATATCTTTTTATATCTTTCAAGTTTAGTTGATCATAACTTTTTGTACAAGGCTCCTTATGTTATAAAAAGAAACCTTAGGGTTAGGTGTACGATATGCTTTTCATACACTGTTCTCGTTATTATTGTTAATTGTTTAGAAAGTTTGGTAATCGTTTGTGTTAATTTGTTCTTTGTTTTAAGTGCTAAATGCCGCATAACACTTACATTGTTAACTGCACAAAGTTTCTCTACGTATTTTACCTAATTTATCTCGATAATACAAAAGGTAAACCGACCTAGTTTGGGATCAACAACCTTTAGGATGGTTAAGGATTTTTCGAGTCTCAAAAAGCCATTTTAATATCATTTATTTGTATTTTTGTGTTATTTACATTTTATGGTGAATTTTTTTTGGGCCACAGTCTAGCCCATTGGTATTATAGGGTTTTTCTTTGTTATTTTAGGGTTTTTTCTTTGTTTCCTATCATTATTTAAACATTCTGTTATAACCCTAGAATGACAGTTTTCAGTTTAATAAAAATTAAATCATTGGATCCAATTTATCTAGGCAAAAGTTATTTTGCAAACTTGTTTTTCTAAGAAACCAAAGGACTCATCTTGACCCTTCATTCACCTTTCATCCAATGGCTAGGATTAATATAAGATTTAATCAAGAAAACCTTATTATATAGACTTTTAGGGTATTTGTAGTTTAGTCCTTTTCAAAAATACACAAATCTTTTTTATGAACGGTAAAATTTTATTTTATTTTTATCGAGCGGCAAAAAAAAATTCTTTTTTTTCGAGCGGAAAAAAAATACACAGTTACCACCGAAATATTATCTGATCATAATTATTAAAAAATTGACCCTTATATCTATATATATTTTATATATATTCAGAAATACTTTATATATATTTAGATATACTTTTTTTATATCCACATATACTTCAAATTTATCTATATATACTTTATATATATCTGATCACAATTATTAAATTGACCCTTATATGTAGATATAAAGTGACATTAAAAAGTTAAAAATGTTATATCTAGATATACTTTATATATATCCAGATATACTTTATATATATAAAGATATACTTTTTATATATCTAAATATACTTTATATATATTTAGATATACTTTATATATATCTGATCATAATTATTAAATTAAACCTTATATCTGGATATAAAGTGAAATTAAAAAGTTAAAAATGTACATCTAGATATATTTAATATATATCTAGATATATTTTATATATATATATCTGCATATAAATAAGAAAATATGATATTTATAGTTTAGTCCCCAAATAGTTTTAGTTATTTGCAACTTAATTCTTCCGGTTTTTTCCCTGAAATATTCCCTTAGTTTCCATAAAAATATTAGTTTGTATAATAAACCAACTCATTTATCTATCTTGTTTCTAGTCTATATCAATTTCCCACTTCTTCAATTTTTTAATTCCATTCTTCACGCATTTTTTTTCTGTAAGCTCTAGTATCCATTTGTTCTCGTTTTTAGACAAGTACTTTCTTTATGTTATATCCATTTCCATTCTTTGTTGCACGATTGTCAGATCTCACAGTCTCTCTATAGACCTTTTTTAAGCTTCCATGCTTGCTCGATACTCGTCCGTCATAGCACGCCATGTGTGTGCCATTGATACCTTAAACAAACTAGTTAGTCTTAAAGATATGAAGAGGCATTCGCCAATAATAATAGTTGTACCTAATTATGTTCCAACAATATATTCCAAGTATCCCATTAAAATAAAACCACACTTGGGTAACTAGTATAGATAAGCCTCGTCACGTTGAGCTTAGTATAACGATGTCCGATAACTTGGTAAAGAATGGAACCGATCACTTATTACACTCAGGAAGAAAAAAGCTAATAAAAATTACATAAGAACAATCAAGTAACAAGTTTTACAAGAATAGATGATCGATCAGCATGGGGGCATATCCGGAGGTGGTGGTAAAACCCTAGCGTTCGTGGTCTTCCCGTTCCTTACAATGAATACCATTCCCATTCCCCAACTCACGTGTCGTTCTAGATGACAATGCATGAACCATACACCTGAAATCGATACGAAAAGTATTTAATTTAGACCTAGATACATGCAAGTTTTAAAACGACGTCAAGCTCTATTTATTTACTAAGAATTGGATGGTTGTATACAAAAATGTTACCTGGATTATCAGCTTTGAATCGAATGGCAGTCCAACCATTTTGAGGAACAGCAATTGTTTGCATCAACGGAGGATCAACTAAGTTATAATTTGCAACATCTCGGCTTCTTTTAAAGTTACCAAATCCCGCTCCAACAACGTAAAAACTATGACCATGAAGATGCATAGGATGATCTACTCCTCCTACCAAATTTGTTCCTTGGAATACAAGCTCCACTGTCTCATTATGTTTCAACTGTTGCACATCTGTCCCAGTCTCTGGAAACCGCCATGAGGCATTTAAACCAGTTCGTTGCGTGTAATTGAACTTCAATGGGGGGTCATCTGGAAAGTCTTCTCCGTATGTACCATTGTTTACTCCTCGATAATAAGCTTGGAGAATTGAGGTTGATGGCATGTCAAATGTTACGTTGTTGATACTTGCTGCAAATCGGTTCCCGTCTGAAATTGGCGAAAGTTTTGTTAGAACTACACTTGAATAATAAGCTAAAACGATTAAATAAACTGGTCAGCTCTTTAATCACTGACCTGGTCTTTCACATGTCCCGTTCACGGCACATGGTAATAGATTAATGGATAACGTGTAAAGGAGTGTCCTTTTGATCGTTAATGGAACGTCAATGGGGTGTTCAGCGCTAGCTAAACTACGTAAGCTTGCAGTGAAGTTAAATGAGGCGACACTATTGTTAAAATCAGGAAGGACAGGGAAAAATGGAGGAGATGAGGCAGTGTAGTTTCCAGTGTACTCAACGATGGCAGTGGTTGTTGTGTTGTCGAATGCACTACCACGTTGTGCGTTAAATAACTTGGAAGCAATGTAGTAGTGGTTACTAGGTTGGTTTGCTTCGAGAAGAACGTCTATTGTTTGACCTGGGGATATGGCGATGTAGGTAGATGTGAGGGGTTTGGTGTATGCACCGTCAGTTCCGACAACGGTGAGTGAGTGGTTGGCAATGCCAAAGAAGGCAATGTTGTTCATGGCGGCATTGACCATTCGGAGCAAGTATGTTTTTCCTGATTCGACTTGGATCCTAGTAGTGCCTGCTGCTGAGCAATTGTAAAGATCGCCGGGTTGGCCATTGATGGTAAGAGCATCGGAGTTGGCTGGATCCGCTCCGCTACTCATGAACTCTTCAAACACATTTTGTATATCGTCGTTCCACCATTCACCTAAAAACGTGTTTGCACGTATATAAATAAACAAGTTATCTTAGACCATTGGTCCGACAGAACATATTTAATCCTTTTGAAGAATGTTTCACACACAAACCGTACGATATGTTATGTATAAAAATTGTTTGTTAAATGTAAGAAATGGATCATCAGATATCATGAGTTTAATAGAATGGTGAAAACCTATGATCATGGGGACTTCGGCATCCGGTTGTCGAAAAGGGTATGTAGTTCCAAGCCTAGGTAAAATGTAGATTAAACCGTGTACGGTGGCTCGTGACCAGTCACTATGTGCATGCCACCATAACGTGCCTTCTTCATCGGAGAGAAAGACCATCTGAGTGAAGTTACCCCCTGGTTTGATCGGGCATTGTGTCACAAACTCGGGTCCGTCTGACCAAGGATACCTCGGCATTTTCACTCCATGCCTTCAATCATAACATTTTAAAAACAAATTTAGTATTTAAATTCTCGATCTTATTATGTTAGACGAATAGTAATTGAAAGAAAATATAATAGGCATACCAGTGAATTGTGATATTGTGGAGTGCCCTATTGATTACATCAACGATGACGGTGTCTCCCCGACGAGCAGTAATGGTTGGCCCTGGGAATTGCCCATTAACCGTTATTAGTTGCTTGTTCGTGCAAAGTCTTGTGTGGTTCGTTTCTTGAACCTGAAATAAGTTTGAGTTTGTTAGATTAGCCAGAACCAGTCATGTTAAATATATATAGCCAAATTACAATAGAATTCGCGGGGTTTCAAAACATGAATAAGAAGCTAATTACCACAAAAGTATATCGAAGTGTAGCGGCTTGTGCATGAATGAATGAAAGAATTAAAAGAAACCCTAGAGCTTGGAAGCTCATCTTCATTTTTATCAATGGTGTTATGAAAACCTTAGACTTTGTGTTTTAATGATGTTTTTTCCATGAATGAGAAGCATGTATATATACTAGTTTAAAGTGACAGAAATGCTTCTAATACTGTTGCATTTCTTAATGTACTCAAGTTGACCCATGTGTGTCTTTTCATATACATGTTCGTATCATTAGTATTACCTACCATGGTCATGAACGACCTGGTCCTAAAGAGATTAAGATCGTGTATTTCTATCGCTGTGTTTTTAATTGGTGTCGTCTGTCGTGCCCATCAACGCCTTCGTGTAAGGCCGGTGTTAATTAGCTCTAGCAAGGAGCTAGATGAATAGTTGTTACTTATGTCATTTGAGACTCAATGCGGTGATCAAACCATATGATCGGATGTAACGAGACATGATATGTTAACGATTAGTGATCCCCCTTTACAATATTCATGTATGCGTTGGGTGTTATTTGTGCACGCAACGCATACATGATTTCTTATACCTTATACTCGGTAATGATTATAACAACTCATAGCTTTCCATCATGCATTAAAAAATATTAGAAAGTCCATATACTAGTGAAACTTCCGTAAAGTTGGTACCACTTTCTACAAATCAACATTGTTGGTAAAACATTGACACCTATGAATATTATATAAATTTTGACCTAGCTTCATTATCTTATACAAAACATGTCACTCGTTTGTTTTATACAGGGTTCTAAATAGTAGTTATAGCGCGCTTTATAACGGGCTATAACGTGAAGCGTGCCTCTACGTTACGAAACAGATTAAGGCAGCGTCTTAAGGCGTAGCGTGCTAAAAAGCGCCATAAAGCGTGATATAGCGCGTAATGTGACGTTTTTTTTCGAATCTTTTTGCAGATTTACAAGAATTTTGCTCGTTTACTAATTTTTGACTATTTAGTTGACTTAGGCTTAATAATTTTACTATAGAGATAAACCCTTGAGTAACTATTAGCCGGTTTTGTTTTCAACTAAAATTAAAATATTGCTCCATTTTGTAAACTCGTTATATAAATACTAATTTATAAACTATTTTGTGCCGCTATATATCACGTTTCAGAAAACGTCATACCTTCGCTATAGCTTCTGTAACTTGTAGCTTGGCAATAACGTTACACCACGCTTCACGCTATTTACAACCTTAGTTTTATACAAGGCAGCAGCCGGAACACAACAAAGCATGAGAACATTCGTAATTTATCATGAGAATTGAACTCATAATTTATCATTATAAGATCCATAAATCAGAAACCAAATGATCATCCTAAGTTGTCAAAACTACTATTTGAGTTCTTTGGCGTTTAAGAAATGAATCTTCATTCGGGTCAAAAAGGCCTAAGAGAGAGCTTATTCTAAGTGACATTAAGCAACATATACTCTTTAACTTGGATCTCTAGCTAGTGTGTTGATACAAATTGTTGTTCGAAAAAAACTACCGGGACAATTTGTTGGCTTACTTAACTTATATTATACGACTGATATACTACATGTTTTTCGCCATTGTAACTACTGTCAAGCATAGTCACAGATCACTTACCGATTTTTAGACCCGAAAGTATATTTGTTCAGTATATTCAGCTGCAAAGACCAAATATATAAGCCTTAAGGCCTTGGTTTATTTTCACACAATCATCTGTAAACAAGAACTTTTCATGTATTCATAAATGAGAGTTACTTAGCTTGTTGTTAGACCGTCTACATTTCCTATAACCGAAAGGAAATTTACACCAAATCCAAACGATATATGAAAGAACATTCCTTTAAATATTTTGAATATTTGAAGCCATCAACTGTAGATCATCTGGACTGATAACGACATGATCAATCAAATTATGTATATCATGTAAACGGTTTTTGAACGCGTGATAAAGGTTGCATCCGATTAAACCAACGCGTTAATTAGGGTTTCCTCTCTGGACGCCTAATAATTTTATTCAAAAACCTACGTACTTTTATGTGATTTAAGAATTCCCAGTTGCAGTAATCAACAAAATTATAGTTGCTAGCTTTACATTAAACAATATACTTTTGCTTACGTACTAGTAGTTTAAAATGAGATTGTTTAAGGACGTATAATAAATTGTTTGTAGAGTACTAGAACGAAATAGAACAAGAACTACTGTGAAGTTCTTAGTTACAAGTCTTGGCTACGTACGTGGTTTATATATAAATTAAATTTATTTTAATATTTTATATAATATATAAATATATATATATATAAATATGTGTTTAATATTTTATATGTATGATATTAGTATATAAAAAATATTTCATTATTACCTCTAATAAAATCGTGTGAAGAGATAGAATTAGGATTAGCGGGAGTTACAAGTCTTGCGTTCAGGCTTTTTCTTATATTTTTTTTAATTTTTTGCCATTTGATTTAGCACCCTTTACTTTTTATTAGGCTAGTCTTTCTTTAGATGCTTGGTTTCCCATACCTTACACTTTAGTTGAGGTTTTAGACTTTGTCTTTAGTCACTTGCATCCTGAACTGATTTGATGCTCTATTGTTTGCGTTTGTGGATTATAGTAGGGTTTGCGTTTTTAGTATGGTTCTATTTGTTCGGGTTTCTCCTATGTTGTTGTGCTACTTCTTGTGTATACTTGTTTCTTTGATCGTTGGGTGTTTGTATGCATGTTTGTTTTGCACATTGGCTTGTTTTCTATATATGTTGACTTTTGCCCTTCTTTGCATTGTTGTGTGTCTTTCTGTGCTTCGTTTGTTACTTTTACCCTTTGTCTATTTCTCTATTTTTCTAGTGTTATGATGTTTATTGCCTGTATATTTGTTCTTTATTTTATTTTTCTTTGTTTTCCATGCTTTGCATGTGTTCTTGTTCTCGTGTTTCCTTTTACCACACCCTTATGCACACATACACTGGTCGGAGCCTGATTGAAATGAGTCTCTTTACATTCGGGTTTATCCTAAAAGTAGAGGTACGATCTGTCTATATTTCACTTTTCTCATACCTCGCTCCAGCGGGATTGGGTACGTTGTTATTATTGTTGTTGTATTAATATTAGTGTTTATATATATATTTTATGAATTTTCATGTTTAGAATATAAAGTTTAGAACGTATAAAGTGTAACGGTATTTGTTTATTTTCTAAAATTATTGTGAAAACAAAAAAAATTATAAGTTTCACTTAAGTCCTTCTAAATTAATTAAAAGTTAACAACTAAACTTTTATTTATTGCGTTCTTTTTTTTAAGTTTGTTTTATAAATTTGAAACATATACTTTTATATCATCTTTTTCTTCATCAAATTCTTCACAAATATTTTACTTGATTTTTTTAAAATTTTAGCCAAATTTAAATATAATTTGATTTTTATTATTTTAAAATTTTAGTAACATATTTAATTTTTAAAAGAACATTACTAAATAGGGTAAGAATTGAATTTTTTTTGGAAAAATGAAATCTTCACGAAATATTTTGCTTTGCTAAGTAAATTGTTATTTATTTATGACGATTTTAAGCATATTTAATGTGAACTAATGTATTTTTAGATATAAAAAGAAAGTTAGTATTTCATAAATTTGGCTTAATTTGTGCTTGAGGACACATGTTAAAAAAACCCTAATTATAATTATTATATACAACTATTCTTTTGTTTGTCATATTATATAAAATTCATCAAAAAAATTTATAGTTTATAACTTGTGATTCGAGAAAAATAAGAATGAAATCGAATAGTTAATATTTATTGTTTATGTTTTGTAGTAACATAAGATATTTATCGAAATAATATTTTACTAAAACAAGAATTGTAAGATCCTAAAATAAAAGTCGTGATTTCAGCAACCATGATTTTTTTTCTAATATTGACGTTGGGTTAGATCAACAAAATCGAAAGCAAACCCACATGTATTGCAAGGATGAGAATTTTATTAAACTATTGACTTTTCAATATATATTGAGGTTGTTGTTTTTTCAATATATATACATGTATTTCACATGTATTTGCGTTTTACATGAGTTGTCAAAATTTCATACATATAAATTTATTATTTATATGATCGTGGAAAGCAAGCGAGTAACAAGTTGTGCGCTAGCTTTATATAACATACGAGTGTGATTGCTTTTTTCCGTTGTAGGTTTTTCTATGAAATTAAAGATCGAACGAAACTTTCGATTATTAGAACACAAAACCGAATGGTTGTTTCATTAGAAGTGGCTTGGTTTTTTTGGTCGATTTTTTGAGATTGGGGACTTTGGTTCAGTTTTTTGTTTTTTCTTGATCACCGCATAATAAAATAGTGCCAAAAACAAAACAACCTTAAGTGTTTTCATGAGTATAGATTCGCAACATCGTTAATTAAAAACCTATAACTTCTACTTAATTGATTTATCTGAGAATCTATAAAACCAGCAAATTAACATGAAGGTAGAAAGCCGACAAACGATGTACAAATTCAGCTTGATTTAACCTCATGGCAACATGAAATCCTTCAATGGAGATGATGTAAATCACTGAGTTCTGATTTGCATACTTCAATAGAGCATCGGGTACCTATCACATTATGGTTTGAGTCGTGAGCAAAACATATAATCGCTTCAGCAAAAATCATCATGGCACCAGAAAATATGATGTGTTAGAAAAAAAATTATTTATTACGTAGAATTAAAAATACTTAATATAACTTAAATAAACTACGTTAAATTAAAAATTCATTACATTAAATAAAATAAAAAACATTACATAAAAGTAAAAAACATAGTACGTAAAAAGATAGAAATTACAATTTATTCATTGAGGTTTTATAAGTGTTCCGCAATGTCTTGTCGAAGTTTAGCGTGCACTCTTCTATCTCAATGTTCTTTGGTTTTCCTAACATGTAAATCGCATCGTTCAATCTCGGTACGAACATGAACCCTCCTCTTGTTGATTACACATAGCTAAAAGTTGTTTATACATGATATCGCTCCGCAACGCATTGGAAATACATATCGTAATGATCGTAGGTGTCAGGAGTGTTTGGATCTATAGTGGGGGTTTTTAAATGAATATTATAGAAGGTATAAATTATAATAGAAGAGTATTTAAGTATTATTAAAGTAGAAAATATGACTTAATAAGGAGATATTTGTTAAAATTTTAAATGGTAAATGTTTACAACTGAGGTTTTCTAGAAAAAAAACGGCTCTTTTTTTACTTTACCGTTGCCAACGTTTACATTTCAAAAAAATATTATAAAGAAAATAACCACGGCCTGGGTTGATGGCTACCACGCCAAACGTTACGATGCAGGCAGAGGCGTGTTGGGAAACACACGGGCCTTTTAGGCTAATATTAGAGGAAGAGATAAGTTTTGGAATGTAAGTTTATTGCTTGAACTTTTTCTTGGTGCTTTTCGGATGCTACACAAATTTTTACACTACTACATATTTATACTACATCATGGAACTTTCTAGAGACAAGATATTTTCATGGTTTTCTATATTATTCCTACTTCATCATTATCACTAATCTAGATAGTTTTTATTACATATCTTTCCATACTTATCTTCTTATTTCTACACATTTTTATAGATATTTTCTATGAGAATTCTACGGGTTTCTAGAAGCTTTCTCATCGTGGGCTCGGGCTTTTATGTATATTCTGATCTTTATCGGACTAAATCAAGTTTACCATCCAACACCCCCTTTTAAACTTGATTTACCGACTCCAAGTAGCATCCTTTGTCTTGAGAAATCTCGCTTGTCGAGCGGCTTAGTGAAGATATTTGCAACTTCATCTTTAGACCTCGTATATATCACTCGACCATCCTTCCTTGCGATGCAATCCTGAATAAAGTGATGTCGAGTATTGATATGCTTATTTCGATCATGGTAGACTCGATTATTCAGTAACTCAATCCTATGCTTCTTTTTGTAGCCTTTGGCCACATGTCTTGCCTTGTGATTCTCCACTATGCCTTTGGCGTTTCTATTTTTCTTGTATACCAACTTGACTCCACTAGCCTTTTTCCATTTTGGAAGGATTGTCAAATCCCACGTGACATTCTTTTCTATGAACTTTATCTCCTTGTCCATGGCTTGTCTCTATTTTTTACTCTTCATGGCCTCTTCAAAACATAAAGGTTCACAATCAGCATATAAAAAGAGAAGGGATATCTCTTCAGTTACCTCATAGAGCTCTTGCAAACTTCTTGTCTTGGGCTCTCCTTCACTTGAACTTGCTGGCGAACCTTGGGTTGGACTTGGAGCTGGACGTTCAAGTTGCTGAACTTCTTCTCTTGATTCACCTGTCTCTTTTTTATTAGCCAGAGGAAGAAAGTCATACCTTTCAGTTTCTTTAATGCTCCAATCCCATGTTCCTTCTTCATCGAACTCCACATCTCTGCTGACTACCACCTTCCTTGTGATCGGGTTATACAACTTGTATCCTTTGGACTGCTTGTCATAGCCCACGAACACATGCTTCTTGCTTCTATCATCAAGCTTGATTCGCCTTTGGCTTGGAACGTGAACATACGCTATGCTCCCGAATATCTTTAGATGGGATACAGTAGGCTTCATCCCATTTCATGCTTCTTGTGGGGTCTTGTTGTCCAAACTCTTTGACGGACACCGGTTCAATAAATACACCGCGCAATCAACCGCTTCAGCCCAAAACTCTTTTCGCATCTTCTTACTTTTCAACATGCTTCGGACCATGTTAAGAATGGTTATATTCTTTCTCACCACCACTCCATTTTGTTGTGGGGAGTAAGGAGCCGTTACAAATCTTCGGATCCTATTATCCTCACAGAATTTGTTAAATTCTTTTGACAAGAATTCTCCACCTCTATCCAATCTCATGGATTTAATTTTTAAACCTTTCTCCTTTCCAACCATAGCTTTAAGTTTCTTAAAAGCTTCAAAGGCTTGTGATTTTTCTTTTAAAAAATAGACCCAAGTTTTTCTAGAATAATCATCAATAAAGAGCATAAAATAGAGATTCATACCATGAGAAGGTGGAGTAATGCGACCGCACAAATCTGTGTGAATTAGTTGTAGAGGCTCCTTAGCTCTTGACGTCGCTTCATTTAGAAACGGACTCCTTGCATGCTTTCCAAGAAGACACTCTTCACACACTTAATTGGGATGATCAATTTAATCTAACCCTTTCACCATTCCCTTTGAAGATAACAACTTTAAGTCACCAAAATTGAAGTGCCCGTACCTCATGTGCCAAAGCCACGGATGGTCCTTCAAACAAATCCTTAAGCACTTAGCTTCATCATGTTGAATATCCAAGATGAACATTCGGTTTTTAGTCATAGTCACTTTTGCGATGAGCTTTCCTTCAGGATTTCTTATCGTGGCACTACGATCTTTAAAATGAATATCGTAGTTTTTCTCCAATAGTTGTCCCACGCTTAAAATGTTACTTTTAAGATTGGGCACATTGTATACGTCTGAAATATATTGGTGACTTCCATCTTTAGCTCGGATAAGTATTTTACCTTTTCCTCTCACCGGTACGTTGGACTCGTCTCCGAAGGTGACGTTGCCTTGCTCCATCTCCATGAACAAGTCTTCTTCACCCGTCAAATGGCTACTGGCAGCGGAATCTATATGCCATGGCTCTGTCCTTTCTTGTTCGACATGTCTCGCCATTAGCAAAGTAAGTTTGTCTTCGTCATCTACCTCCACAAGATTGGCCTTTTCTTCCACTTGTCTCGAGCGAGTACACTCGCTAGCATAATGACCAAATTTTCGACAATTATAACATTGTATTTGAGACTTACCTCCTCTTTGAGATTGGTAGCATCTTCCACGACCTCTCCTATTTGAAGACCAATGGATCTCATCTTCTTTTGAACATCTTCTCTTCCTCTTCCTCGTCCTCGTCCTTGAAATTCTCCACGACCTCGAAAAGTACCGCGTCCTCGTCCTTACTCGCGTCCATGTAAAAAGCTCCTTTCTTTTTCTTTGAAAGAGACCTTTGAGTATAAAGCTTGCTCCAAGGGTTCTTTCCCCTTCTTTTCTTTAACTTCTCTTCATGGGCTTGCAAAGATCCCATGAGTTGATCGACGGTCATAGAGTCGATGTCTTTTGACTCCTCTATGGCCACAACAATGTAATCAAAGCTTGGTGACAAAGAGCGAATAATCTTTTCTATCACCCTTGTGTCAGTCAAGCTTTCACAATTTCTCTTCATCTCATTTGAAATGGTCAAGACACGAGTGAAATCATCCGAAATGGTTTCAGATTCCTCCATTTGGAGTTTTTCGAACTCTCCTCTAAGAGTTTGAAGACGTACCTTCTTCACTTTATCGATTCCTTTGAAAGCATTTTGAAGGATCTCACACGCTTCCTTAGAAGTGGTTGCATATTTGAAACTTTCTCGAACATCACATCATCAAGACATTGATAGATGAGAGTAAGAGCAATTTGATCCTTCTTTCTCGCCTTCTTTAGATCTACCCTTTGGGCAGCACTCAACGAGTTTTCATCATCGACTTTCTCGATATCTTTCTTAACTATCTCTCACACATCATGTGAACCGAGTACCGCCTTCATCCGAATACACCAACTACCATAGTTATCTTTGGTGAGACGAGAAAATTGGAATAAGTTCACTGAACTCGACATCTTAATCTTCTTCGAGGCTAGAACCTTTTAGGCTCTGATACCAGTTTGTTGAGAAACACATGGGTCTTTTTGGCTAATATTAGAGGAAGAGATAAGTTTTGGAATGTAAGTTTATTGCTTGAACTTTTTCTTGGTGCTTTTCGGATTCTACATAAATGCTTACACTACTACATATTTATACTACATCATGGAACTTTCTAGAGACAAGATATTTACATGGTTTTCAAGATTATTCCTATTTCATCCTTATCACTAATCTAGATATTTCTTATTACATATCTTTCCAAACTTATCTTCTTATTTCTACACATTTTCATAGATATTTTATATGAGAATTCTACGGATTTCTAGAAGCTTCCTCATCGTAGGCTCAGGCTTTTATGTATATTCCGATCTTTATCGGACTAAATCAAGTTTACCACCCAACAAGACGGACCCAGGATTTGTAATAGGGTGTTGCACATGTCGAGAAAACCTCTATTTTATATAAAATTTACCTTTCATGAGATAAAATAGGGTGTAGCCCGTGCTACACCCGGCTCTCATGTAGGTCCGCCCATAAATGCAGCCCACGGTATTACGTGTCATCCCATGTATAGCTCGCACCGCAGACAAAAACACAAGCAATTGTTCAATGACTAGGGCTTTGGTGATTCGATTCCAATCATCATTTCATTTGGTGCATGAGAACGTATATGCACGATCAAACAGATGCAATATTTTGTCATGTCTAGAATCTCAACCTCCACAGCTGTAATTATGTTAGATGTCTAGTCGATGTAATTTTAATAATTTAGACTAGACTTTTTTGCTCAAGTGTAAAAGTAAATAAGGAATTTCTTGTTAGGGACGTTCTTTACGACATATGTAGGCGTGTCGGGATCTTCGCCAAAAAAGAGGCACCTGTGAATTTCTTGACCGACCCATCAGATGGAAGATCCACACTGAGACCCGCTGATGTTTTGGTTTTTGGATGGATTGGAGGTAAACATGCGTGCGTTAATTTGACAGGGGTTTCTCCTCTCGTGGGGCTAGGCAGTCGAGATTTTACAGCGGGTCAGGCTGCTATAATAGCCGCCTCGTGCAAAGTAACTAAACACGAGAAAGCATGTGTTGAAAATCAACACGTGTTTATTCCTTTCGCGTTTGATACATTTGGTTTCCTTGCACCTGAGGCGGTGGAGCTACTTACGAGAATACAACGTGTTATGAATAGTAATGTTTTGACTACTAAATCCACAAACGTTGTATTTAATAGACTTGATTTTACTATAAAAAATGACTAGCGGCGCAGCTTGTTGCCCGTTTGCCTTCTTCTAATATGTAAATTATAATTATTAATAAAAATGAATCTTATTCTTTCTTATTAATAAGAGAGGTGATTTGCACACTCTCAAAAGTTATTGGCACACTCAAATTATGTGTATTATGACATTTATACCCTTAATAATTATACATTCCACTAAGTGATTTAAGAGTATAAATGACAAAACATCCAACATTTGGAGTGTGCCAATAACTTTTGAGAGTGTGCAAATCACCTCTCTATTAATAAGGAAGTAATGCATCATTACGAAATGCTCGATCTTTGCCTATTTAGAACAGTAGTACGTATATAAATATTCATGAAAAATGAGAGTTGTGTTAGTATACTAAAAAGTTCGAATTTCATACTAGTGAAACTTTCGTAAAGTTGGTACCACTTTCTACAAATCAACATTGTTGGTAAAACATTGACACCTATGAATATTATATAAATTTTGACCTAGCTTCATTATCTTAAACAAAACATGTCACTCGTTTGTTTTATACAAGGCAGCAGCCAGAAACAACAAAGCATGAGAATATTCCTCCTAGTTATTGAACTCGTAATTTATCATAAGAAGAATTATTACCGGGACAATTTGTTGGCTAACTTAACATAAAACTCTTGGTACACAACCAACGTACTTATGTTATATGAATGATAGTTTTTCGTCATTGTGGCTACCGTCAAGCATATACAATGCTTGACATTAGTCATAATGGTGAAAACATGTATATGAGTCATATAATAGAAGCACGTTGGATATTGCGTACCAAGAGTTTTAGACCCGAAGGTATATTTGTTCAGTATATTCAGCTGCAAAGACCAAATATATACTAGGCCTTAAAGCCTTGGTTTATTTCCAAATAATGATCTGTAAACTAAAACTTCTCATGTATTCGTAAATGAGAGTTACTTAGCTTGTTGTTAGACTGTAAAAGGCTGTTATATTGTGAATATCACAATTTAACCGAAAGGAAATTTACACCAAATCCAAATGATATATGAAAGCACATTCGTTTAACTACTGATAAAAAAACTTACGGGACATGTTTGCTAAATCTTACAGTGAATAAAAGTTGAGAGATAAATCGAACCAGTATGCATGATAAAAGGGATAGTTTTATTTTAGGGATTGAGAAAGAAAGATCTTAAAATATTAGTGACCAAACACATGCAAATAGTTAGTTGGTTATGCGCTAATAAGGATTATTAATATGTTAAAAAATTTATAATGATGATTATCTGAATTATTTTATGACAATAGCCCCACTTTGTCCCCTCATTGGTCGGTATATAAGTTGGTATCTTTCTCGTATCCATATTATTATTTTTCTTACTTACAAGCCTTGGGTACATACGTGGTTTACAAATAAATTAAATTTGTTTTAGTATTTTATTTAATATATAAATATATAAAAAAAAAGTATGTGCTTAATGTTTTATAAGTGTGATATCAGTATATAAAAAAATTTCATTATTACCTCTGATAAAATCGTATGAAAAGATAAAATTAGGATTAGCGGTGGGAGTTATAGGTCTTGCGTTTAGGCTTTTATTTAGATTTTTTTTTATTTTTTTTGCCTTTTGATTTAGCACCCTTTACTTTTTATTAGGCTAGTCTTTTTTAGGTGTTTGGTTTCCCATTCCTTTCACTTTAGTCGAGGTTTTAGACTTCGTCTTTAGGCACTTGCATCTTGAACTGATTTGATGCTCTATGGTTTGCGTATATGGAATTATGGTAGGCTTTGCGTTTGTGGTATGGTTTCTTTTGTTCAAGTTTCTCCTTTGTTGTTATGCTCTTTCTTGAGTATACTTGTTTCATTTGATGGGTGTGTGCTTGTATGCATATTTGTTTTGCACGTTAGTTTGTTTTTTTATATATGTTGACTTTTGTCTTTCTTTGCATTGTTGTGTGTCTTTATGTGTTTTGTTTGTTACTTTTCCCGTTTGTCTGTTTGTTCATTTTTCTAGTGTTATGATGTTTATTGCTTGTATACTTGTTATTTGTTTTATGTTTGCTTTGTTTCCGTGCTTTGCATGTGCTCTTTTTCTCGTATTTTCTTCTACCACACCTTTATGCACACATACACTAGTCGGAGGTCGATTGGAAGCAATCTTTTTACATTCGAGTTTATCCTGAAAGTAAAGGTAGAATCTGTCTACATTCTACCTTCCCCATACCCACTACAACAAAATGAATTTAGGGTCGCCCCTTTTCTAGGGTCGACTTAGTCGTCCCTAGATTAAGGGGGGACCCACCACTTTTACAACAAAATCTTGGTCAAAAGGGCTGAGGGGACAAAGTGGGGCCCAACAAACCTAGGGACGACTAAGTCGTCCCTAGGTTAAATAAACTTATTATTCCGTTTTTAAATCTTTTTTATATATTTAAAATTAATATAATTTTTTTTTATTTAAAAAGTTTAAAATGAAAGAGGGGACCACAAACCCTAGGGACGACTTAGTCGTCCCTAGGTTGAATAAACTTATTATTCCGATTTTTAAATCTTTTTTATATATTTAAAATTAATATAAATTTTTTTTATTTAAAAAGTTTAAAATGAAACTGGGGACCACAAATCCTAGGGACGACTTAGTCGTCCCTAGGTTAAGTAAAATTATCTTATTTATTTAAAATTATTTAAACTCTATACATATTTAAAAAAATATATATATTTAGTTAAAATTAACTTTATACATATTTAAAAAAAACTTTATATATATTTAAAAAAAATTTATATATTTAGAAAAAAAATTATACATATTTAAAAATAACTTTATACATATTAAAAAAAACTTTATACATATTTAAAAAAAAATTTATACATATTTAGAAAAAAAAATTATACATATTTAAAAATAACTTTATACATATTTAAAAAAAACTTTATATTTATTTAAAAAAAACTTATATGTATTTAAAAAAAAAACTTTAGATATATATTTAACAGTTACAAACTAGTTACAACGATAATAGATTCATAAATAAGAAAAAAAACACATTACAAACTAGTTAAAATACAAATTAACACATTAAAATAACAAATAGATTCATAAATAAGAAAAAAAACACATTACAAACTAGTTAAAACTAAACGTACAGATTAACACATAATAATAAAATACAAATTAACACATTAAAATAACAAATAGATTACTACTCAAAGCTAAGATTTTCCATATCATTTAAAAACTCATGAAGTATTGCAGCCGATTGACATGCGTGGTCTTCAGGATGCCTTTCCATTTCTAGTCTTGTCTCTAGCATCTTTATCTTTAGATCTTTGATCTTGCAATTAGAGCACTCAGTTGGTGCAGATTGAGAAGGACCTGTAGAAGAACTTGGATGTGAACCTTGAGGTGTTGAAGATCCAGGGGAAGATCTTATACGGAGTTCGAGATCAAAATCATCCTTCCATTTAAAATATTTACATCCATAATCATCTGTTTTTGGCTGTTACAAAGTAAACAAATAACATGACATGTCATTTTAATAATCACACGTATTACATAACTAAAACATTTGATTGTTTACCTTCGAAAGAGGACATGCATAGTAAAGTTTACCAAAGCTATGAGGTTGATGTGACTGTCTCAACACAATATATCCCTTTCTACATGTACACTTATAAGCTTCAAGCGGATCCATATTATGCAAAATCGGGTGGTGGTGGTGGTGAGTTTGGTATGAGAGGATAAGAGTTTGTGAGGATAAGAGCTACCATAAATAAAGATAAAAATTTAGGGTCGACACATTTAGGGACGACTTAGTCGACCCTAGCTTTCCCGCCAACATTTTCCCGCCAGCATTTCCCGCCAACATTTCCCGCCAATATTTGATCACTTAAACATGCTTAAGCTCAGTATTTGAACCTATAACGTATAACCGTAACATATGGACTCGTCGGTTGAACCTATAACGTATAACCCTAACATATGGACTCGTCGGTTGAACCTATAACGTATAACCCTAACATATGGACTCGTCGGTTGAACCTATAACGTATAACCGTAACATATGGACTCGTCGGTTGAACCTATAACGTATAACCCTAACATATGGACTCGTCGGTTGAACCTATAACGTATAACCGTAACATATGGACTCGTCGGTTGAACCTATAACGTATAACCCTAACATATGGACTCGTCGGTTGAACCTATAACGTATAACCGTAACATATGGACTCGTCGGTTGAACCTATAACGTATAACCGTAACATATGGACTCGTCGGTTGAACCTATAACGTATAACCCTAACATATGGACTCGTCGGTTGAACCTATAACGTATAACCCTAACATATGGACTCGTCGGTTGAACCTATAACGTATAACCGTAACATATGGACTCGTCGGTTGAACCTATAACGTATAACCGTAACATATGGACTCCTCGGTTGAACCTATAACGTATAACCGTAACATATGGACTCGTCGGTTGAACCTATAACGTATAACCCTAACATATGGACTCGTCGGTTGAACCTATAACGTATAACCGTAACATATGGACTCGTCGGTTGAACCTATAACGTATAACCCTAACATATGGACTCGTCGGTTGAACCTATAACGTATAACCGTAACATATGGACTCGTCGTTTGAACCTATAACGTATAACCGTAACATATGGACTCGTCGGTTGAACCTATAACGTATAACCCTAACATATGGACTCGTCGGTTGAACATATAACGTATAACCGTAACATATGGACTCGTCGGTTGAACCTATAACGTATAACCCTAACATATGGACTCGTCGGTTGAACCTATAACGTATAACCCTAACATATGGACTCGTCGGTTGAACCTATAACGTATAACCGTAACATATGGACTCGTCGGTTGAACCTATAACGTATAACCGTAACATATGGACTCATCGGTTGAACCTATAACGTATAACCGTAAAATATGGACTCGTCGGTTGAACCTATAACGTATAACCGTAACATATGGACTCGTCGGTTGAACCTATAACGTATAACCGTAACATATGGACTCATCGGTTGAACCTATAACGTATAACCCTAACATATGGACTCGTCGGTTGAACCTATAACGTATAACCGTAGCATATGGACTCGTCGGTTGAACCTATAACATATGGACTCGTCGATTGAACCTATAACGTATAACCGTAACATATGGACTCGTCGGTTGAACCTATAACGTATAACCGTAACATATGGACTCATCGGTTGAACCTATAACGTATAACCGTAACATATGGACTCGTCGGTTGAACCTATAACGTATAACCGTAACATATGGACTCGTCGGTTGAACCTATAACGTATAACCGTAACATATGGACTCGTCGGTTGAACCTATAACGTATAACCGTAACATATGGACTCATCGGTTGAACCTATAACGTATAACCGTAACATATGGACTCGTCGGTTGAACCTATAACGTATAACCGTAACATATGGACTCGTCGGTTGAACCTATAACGTATAACCGTAACATATGGACTCATCGGTTGAACCTATAACGTATAACCCTAACATATGGACTCGTCGGTTGAACCTATAACGTATAACCGTAGCATATGGACTCGTCGGTTGAACCTATAACATATGGACTCGTCGGTTGAACCTATAACGTATAACCGTAACATATGGACTCGTCGGTTGAACCTATAACGTATAACCGTAACATATGGACTCATCGGTTGAACCTATAACGTATAACCCTAACATATGGACTCGTCGGTTGAACCTATAACTTATAACCGTAGCATATGGACTCGTCGGTTGAACCTATAACATATAATCGTAACATATGGACTCGTCGGTTGAACCTATAACGTATAACCGTAACATATGGACTCGTCGGTTGAACCTATAACGTATAACCGTAACATATGGACTCATCGGTTGAACCTATAACGTATAACCCTAACATATGGACTCGTCGGTTGAACCTATAACGTATAACCGTAACATATGGACTCGTCGGTTGAACCTATAACGTATAACTGTAACATATGGACTCGTCGGTTGAACCTATAACGTATAACCGTAACATATGGACTCATCGGTTGAACCTATAACGTATAACCGTAACATATGGACTCGTCGGTTGAACCTATAACGTATAACCGTAACATATGGACTCGTCGGTTGAACCTATAACGTATAACCGTAACATATGGACTCATCGGTTGAACCTATAACGTATAACCCTAACATATGGACTCGTCGGTTGAACCTATAACGTATAACCGTAGCATATGGACTCGTCGGTTGAACCTATAACATATAACCGTAACATATGGACTCGTCGGTTGAACCTATAACGTATAACCGTAACATATGGACTCGTCGGTTGAACCTATAACGTATAACCGTAACATATGGACTCATCGGTTGAACCTATAACGTATAACCCTAACATATGGACTCGTCGGTTGAACCTATAACGTATAACCGTAGCATATGGACTCGTCGGTTGAACCTATAACATATAACCGTAACATATGGACTCGTCGGTTGAACCTATAACGTATAACCGTAACATATGGACTCGTCGGTTGAACCTATAACGTATAACCGTAACATATGGACTCATCGGTTGAACCTATAACGTATAACCCTAACATATGGACTCGTCGGTTGAACCTATAACGTTTAACCGTAGCATATGGACTCGTCGGTTGAACCTATAACATATAACCGTAACATATGGACTCGTCGGTTGAACCTATAACGTATAACCGTAACATATGGACTCGTCGGTTGAACCTATAACGTATAACCGTAACATATGGACTTATCGGTTGAACCTATAACGTATAACCCTAACATATGGACTCGTCGGTTGAACCTATAACGTATAACCGTAGCATATGGACTCGTCGGTTGAACCTATAACATATAACCGTAACATATGGACTCGTCGGTTGAACCTATAACGTATAACCGTAACATATGGACTCGTCGGTTGAACCTATAACGTATAACCGTAACATATGGACTCATCGGTTGAACCTATAACGTATAACCCTAACATATGGACTCGTCGGTTGAACCTATAACGTATAACCGTAGCATATGGACTTGTCGGTTGAACCTATAACGTATAACCGTAACATATGGACTCGTCGGTTGAACCTATAACGTATAACCGTAACATATGGACTCATCGGTTGAACCTATAACGTATAACCCTAACATATGGACTCGTCGGTTGAACCTATAACGTATAACCGTAGCATACGGAATCGTCGGTTATTAATTATTACAAACTAAGTATAACGTATATTTTAATATTAATTATAATAATTTATTTTGATTTTTATTATTAATTTATATTATTAATTTTATTACATAGAAGGTAAAATGTATATTAAATGTATGAAAAATACCTAGGGACGACTTAGTCGTCCCTAAATATTAAACAAAGTCGTCCCTAAAAAAACCCTCCAACACTTAGCAAATTTTTTGGGAAAAGTTGAAATTTTCGGTGAAATTTTAAAAAACCCGCTTTGGGTTTAAGTTTTCCCGGTATACACCTAGGGACGACTAAGTCGTCCCTAGGTTCCAAAAGTCGTCCCTAAGTAATATTTATAAACGAAAAAAAAAAAGTTTTTATTATTATCCTAGGGACGACTAAGTCGTCCCTAGGTTACAAATAGCAAGTCGTCCCTAGGCTTCATTTACAGAAACTCACCTTATCCTCTCTATCTCATTCTTCATTATTGCTAAAAAAAAAAAACCGGGACGACACCACCATCAATTCAACCACTCCCATCCACCACCCACCAGCAATCCGACCACTCCCATCCACCACCCACCATCAATCCGACCACTCCCATCCGTCTCATTCCCACCCACCATCAATCCGACCAACCGTCTCATCTCCGTCTCCACCACCGTCTCATTTCCACCACCACCATCAAATTAGGTAATTGATAATAATGTATAATTATTAGTTTAATTATTAGTTTTTATAATTTTTTTATAATGTTTAATTTTTGTATAATGTATAATTTTTCTATAATGTTTAATTTTTCTATAATTTTTAGGAATTGTAATAATGTATAATGTTTTTTTTGTTATGGTAGCAAAACCACCACCACCGCGATGTTGTAGGAGCGGCGGCTGTACGACAGTAGCAAAACCACCACCACCACTAGTTTAATTTTTCTATTTTTAAAGGTAATTGATTTTTCTATTTTTAATTTTGGTATAATGTTTATTTTTGGTGTATAATGTATAATGTTTTTATGGTAGCAACAACAACACCACCACCGTTGCGGCAGTCGGCAGCAACACCACCACCACATCAGCAGCAGTAGCCATCACCACCACCACTGCCGTCGCGGCAGCAGTAGCAACCACCGCCGCCGGCAGCAGCAGCAGTAGCCACCACCACCGACAGTAGCAGTAGCCACCACCACCACCAATAAAGGTGATTTTGGCTTAATATTTTGCCTTATGATTTCGGATTATATTTAAGTTTAATTGATTTAGGCTTAGTTGATTTCGGCTTAATATATATATATATAATTGATTTCGGCTTAATTGATTTAGCATTAGTTGATTTCCGTTGTATATAGTGCTTAATATATATATATATAGATGATTTCGGCTTAATTGATTTAGCATGAGTTTAATTTTTTTTATATGTTTCTCGTAGCCGAGACCCGAGTCACAGTCGAAGGGAACCGAGTCACAGGACAGTCAGGACAACTTCCTCATCCGGATCTCTTTTTCTATCTTTCTATCTTTGCTTATTCCAGTCGTGACCGAGGTGTGTAATTAATATTATGCATATGTTTATTATATTATATATATATGATATACGATTGTTAGTCTTTTGTAGTAAATAATTTTAGGAATATTTTAGGATTTTATCGATTAATTTCGGAAAATTCCCGTCCGAAGTTAAACAACCTATAGAAAACCCGTCCGAAATTAATTTATTAGGAATTAATTTTGGGACTGCTTTTTGATGTTTCGTCTCATTTAGGATATGAATGCGTATAACTGGTTTATTATTTGAGATGATTTCGACAGTGTTTCTCCTTTACTCCTACGAATATGTCTTTAAACACATATTTGGGGAGTAGAGGGGAAATGCTGCCGAAATTTACTCAAATAGTAAACCGGTTATACGCATTCATATATGGGACGAAACATTCAAAAGGTGGGTTAGGATTGCCTTCCATAGTTGCACTAGGAAGAAAAAAAAGAGTTCATATTCATTTTGTTAGTATGACATTTTACGTATAAAAAAATAATTTATCTGAGTATGTTTATTTGCAACGCAGTTATGACAATTGATAAGAGTTGGACCACTGTAAACAATCGTAATTCCAATGAGTTTTTAGATGGTCTTTTTGGATTCATCCAGGATTGTGAGAAATTTTTGCACCCCATCTCACAAAAGCTCCGTTGCCCATGTAGTCATTGTTGTAACCGTGAAAAGTTGGTTACCCTCGGCCAACTTGAGGCACACATATCCAAATTCGGGTTTGACAAACATTACACCACTTGGATATATCACGGTGAACCAATTCTTCCTTTACCTCCACTATTACCACATTCACCTGATCGAATTCACATGGATGCGTTCTTCGAAGATATTTCTGCAAATAATATTCCAAATCCACCATCTGAAACTCCACCCTCTCAAACTCCACCAACTCAAACAACCGGTCCTCAACCAACCCAAACATCGGGTCCTAGTAACGAGTTTGAAGAGTTACTCGCTAGGTCTGCCCAAAAGTTGTACCCGGGTTATGATATGACCACATTGGAATTTACATTAGAGATTTCGCACATCAAGGTTTTACACAAAATAACTGATGCCGGGTTTAACAAAATTCTAGCTCTTCTCCAAAAGGCATGTTCCCCTAGTAAAGGATACAATTTCCCGTCTTCATACTATGAAATAAAAAAGACATACAAAAAGATCGGGTTAGGATACGAATCGATCCATGCTTGTATAAATGATTGTTTTTTATATTGGGGATCACCAGAAAACAAGGAGAGGCAAACTTGTCCAATCTGTAACGCGAGCAGATGGAAAAACCCAAAAAAGAAAAAGGGGACGCAATTAGTTGCCAACAAGGTGGTGCGTTACTTTCCGATAACACCTAGACTACAACGTATGTTCAACACAAAAGACATAGCAAAGTGGATGACTTGGCATGCGACCGGACAGTCTAAGGAAGACGGTAAAATGAATCACCCCTGTGACGGCAAAGCATGGAAATATTTTGACATGATGAAACCTGAGTTCTCTTGTGACCCTAGAAACGTTCGATTAGGGTTGGCTGCTGATGGTTTTAATCCTTATGGCATGATGAGCCAAACTTACAGCATGTGGCCGGTTATATTGACAACATACAACACACCACCGTAGATGTGTTTGAAAGAAACTTCTTTAATGTTGACGATGTTAATTCCCGGCCCTAAATCAGCTGCAAAGGACATTGATGTTTACTTGCAGCCTCTAATTAAAGAACTCAAAGATTTATGGGAGGGAGTCTGGACGAAAGACGCTGCTACGGGTACTCATTTCAAAATGAAAGCGGCGGTTTTATGGACCATCAATGATTTTCCAGCTCGAGGTAGTTTGTCTGGGTGGACTGGGCAAGGGTACCTCGCATGCCCTACTTGTAATGTTGACACTCCATCGATGCGTATCAACAGCAAAATCGTTTATGTTGGTTACAGAAGATGGTTAAGAACAAATCATCCAGATCGGAAAAAATCCAAGGAATTCTACGGTTTTCCCGAAAATAAGCCTAAACCAAGAAAGTTTTCAGAACTTGATATTCAATTGCAGATTAGTAAAGTCTTTAAACGTAAACCGGGGAAACATAAACTAATTCTCAAAGAGAACCGCCCCAAAAATCGAGATGTTGAATTGAACTGGAGTAAGCGTTCTATCTTTTGGGATCTTGAGTATTGGCCATTTCTTCTACTAAAACACTGTTACGATGTCATGCACATCGAAAAGAATTTCCTTGAGGCTTTACTGAATACCCTGTTACAGAACGACAAATCCAAAGACACGCCAAAGGCAAGGCTAGACTTAGAAAAAATGGGAGTTCGAAAGGAGTTGTGGTTAGTTAAAAAAGATAACGGGAAGTTCGATAAGCCTCATCCAAAGTTCTCTTTCACTCCAGAAAAAAGAAAACTTTTTTGTAAATTCATTAAAGGAGTCAGACTACCTGATGGCTTTGGATCCAACTTCAAGAAAAAAGTGACCGCTGATGATGACAATATAACGAACTTGAAATCTCATGACTGTCATATAATGATGCATCGGTTACTTCCTTATGGAGTGCAACAATACTTGCCCAAAGACGTTGCAAAACCTATAATCGACATTTGCTAATTCTTTAAGCAGCTTTGTGCTCGAAGTTTGACTGTGCAGGACATGAAAGAAGCTAAAAACAAATTGATCATTATGATGGTTAATTTAGAGCAAATCTTTCCTCCTGCTTTTTTCGACATAATGACTCATTTGGTTATACATCTACCCGATGAGGCTATTCTAGGTTCCGTTACTCGCGGCAGGTGGATGTATCGATTTGAAAGATACATGAAAAAGCTAAAGAATTATGTACGAAATAAAGCAAAGCCTGAAGGTTCTATTGCTGAGGGTTATGTTGCAGAAGAGGCATTAACTTTTTGTTCGCGTTACCTTAAGGATGTCGAGACGAGATTTAACCGCCTTGGCAGAAATGAAGACGATTTGCCTGGACAACCAGATAAATTTGAGGTGTTCCGGACCGTATGCACACCGACGGGTGGAATCAAACCAACTCGTATGACTAATGACGACATGCAGGCAGTTACGTGGTTTATACTTAACAACAGTCCTGAAGTCGAAGCCGACATCTCAGCTTACAGCGAGTATGTTTCTTCCTATTTTTTATAATTTTGAAAATTCTTCTTTCTCGATAACTTCTGCTAATATCATGAACCTTTGCAGAGAGGTGCCTGATAATGTGGAAACGAGTTTTCCTGCGTGGTTTAATAACATGGTAAATACATTAGATATATTACCTTGGAGTTATTCCTCATCTAATAAACCTTTTTGTATCTCATTTTTGTAGACTCGTGAAAAAAAAGTGAGTGTGGGCTGTAGTGACGAGTTATTCTCTTTGGCATGTGGACCTATTAGTTCATGTACATACCCCTCTTGCATAGTGAACGGTGTGAAGTTTGTGGTACGTGAACGCGATATACTTCGTACCACTCAATGCAGCGGAGTTTCAACACCCGGGGTTGATGGAGAGATGTATTATGGTCAACTCGAAGAAATTCTGGAGCTCACTTATATCGGCAACCGCAAGGTTTTGTTGTTTCGATGTAAATGGTTTGACACAATTAACCCTACCAATTGCACCAAACGCAACAGACGTTCTTACACTGAGCAAGGCATACATCATATTTTGACCGATAGGCTATTTCACCAAAATAACCCATACATTTTCCCGACACAAGCAACACAAGTATTCTACCTTGAAGACCTTGCTAGACGACCGCTTCATTGGAAGGTCGTCGAACAGGTTTATCATCGAGATGTGGTAGAGTCCGATGAAGATGTTATACATGGTAGCAGTTCATTAGATGTTACACTGTCTGTTGCTTTGCCTAATTTGGGTATTACGGATTTGAGTGTAAATACTCAACCAACGGAAGTGGACGCCCCACCGGTTGATGATGATATTATTAATATTGAAGATGATGAAGTAGTTGCACACGTCATTGGTGATGTTGATGATGATGATTTAGTGTCGGATGATGATGAAGTGAACCCTAATAATGATGTTCAAGAAGTTTTATCTAGCGATGATTCTGAAGATGATGACAATTGATATTAAGTTGTATTTTGAATGAAACAGTTGTTATATGCTTTAATGTGTAATTTTTTATTTGTAAACGATTGTTATATGCTTAAGTTGTTGTTTGAATGAAACAATTGTTATACGTTTAAATGATGATGAGTTGTTTTTATTTGTTTAAATGTGTAATTTTGTATTTTAATGAAAACGTTTTTATATGTTAAAATGTGTATATTGATATGAATTTGTGTATTAGTATTAATTGGTTAATTAAATTGTGTAATTTTGTTTTTTTAATGAAAATGTTTTTATATGTTAAAATGTGTATATTGATAAAATGTGTATACTGATATGAACTTGTTATTTTACAGATGGCATGTGTAGCTCCTAGGTCACACGGTGGGGATGCTGGTGGTAGTCCACCCAGACGGCCCACACGTCCTGTACCGGCCGAGTGTCAGCGTAAGAAATCATTATATTTTTTTATAACACTGATATTTATAATTTATGTCACTTGAATTTTTACGAGTAAATAACATATCTTTTGTAGGTTCAAATCAACGCTTTGTGACCAACCTAGGAAAATTAAGGACGGCGTACAGAAATAATAACGAAAAACCTTTGACAATTGGCTTTGAATTTAAAGATCTGAAAACCTTACATTTTCTGGGCGATTATGCATCATTGTTGACTCATCTTATGGGGGAATTAATCCGGTCACTTCCCCTGAACTGCGAATGGGACGAAATTCCAGAGTTTGATAAAGCTCATATTTATCCTACAATTGAGGTGAAAATTGTTTATTTTACTTATATTGTTATTGTTATCGACATTTAGATATGTGTGTTATGTTTAATTTGTTTGTTTATTTAAATTCATATGTTTTTATGCAGACATATTTCGACCTCGAGCCATGGTACAATGATCGTACTCAGGTGGTGTGTGGCAGTGGTGTGTATGAGGTGTGTACTCGGGTTAGGCTTGCGTTGGAATATCATCTGAGGTTGCTGTATAGAAAATACAAGAACAGGATCAAGAAACATTTTTATTCGAAATATGAGACGCCCGCACTGGCACAAGAACATGTACCGCCGTCGAGTGTGTGGGACAGTAGAACCGAAGGTGATTGGGCTGAATTGGTTCAGTGGTGGTCAGACCCAAAGAGGGTGGCAAGAAGTGAGGTTAATACTGTTAATCGTTCCAAAAACACGGTACCGACCACTCAAGGCAAAAAACCATTCGCCCGAGGAAGGAATGAATACGTAAGACTCTTTATAATTTTTGTGATTTATTTAAAAGCGTTTATATTGTTTATTTATTATAGCTCGTTACTAATTTATTTGAGATTTTACAGAAAGTCAAAGAAGGGGTTTACGAGGACCTGGTTGAAACATGGAGGAAGGGGCACTCAAGTGGTGGCACGTTTAAAAGTAAAGAAAACGAGGAAAGATATGTAAGTAATATATAACTCTTTACATGCCTTAGTAACTAATTTCATTTGTTTTAAATCGTTTTTTTTTTCCAGCAAAAGATGAAAGCCCTCAGTGACCAAGTGAGAGCCGGTATAGTCCCGCACATGTCTGATAAAGAAATAGTGGCTCAAATCATGCCAAGTCAAAATAAGCAAAATGTGTCGGGACAAGGCAGAAAGTTACCGGGTGGTGCCAATAACACAACTCGCAGGTTATATATCCTCAATAAAACAAAATGTAAATCAATTGTTCATATTTATGTCTTGTTGTATATAATGAAACATTGTTGTTGTAACTTATCGCAGGCGGGGTGCTCCACGTCGACCAGATGTTCCCTCTCGTAGTGAATTTCAAGAATTGATAGAACGAAATGAGCGACAGATGGAGCTGCTGAGGAAAGAGAATCAGGCGGCGCAGCAACGGGCTTACTTGGCAGCGTTAAAGGCAGATGTGGCACAACAATATAGTCAGACGTCGTACCAGCATATGGCGCAATATCAGAGTCAATTGGGTGAGTTTTTCCAGAACTACAACTCAAATACTGATCACCCAATTAGACCTCCTACTTTTGTACCCCCGCCCCGACCCTTTGTTATGCCCACCCTAGCTCCTGATTGGGCTCATTTAGTCCAACCCCCCTATCCTTGGGCACAACCAGTGCAACCTCCTTCCATCGACCCATACCGACCATCTTTGCCCGACAATCTCCAACCACTCCAACCTCCCTATACCGGCACTTATCCTATTGCTCCCGTCACCAACAATAACACATTTAACTATTGTTATCGTCCCACCACACACTCGGCTTATGAGATCGGCTCTACTTCACAATCCATACCCGGAGGTTCTCATGTAATCACAAATCCCCATGAGCACGATTACCGGTCCGTTGACGAGTTGGGTCGAGATAGGAATGTACAAAACAGTGGTGACGACTTATCAGGCGATGACGAGGTGAATGACGAGGGGAGTGACGAGGGGGGTGACGAGGAGGGTGACGATAGGGAAGGTGACTTTTCACCTAACGAGGATGCGGAGTAGAGGTTGTGGTAGTATTTTTCTTATTATGCATGTTTAATAAAGTTTGAGACTTGTAGCGTTTGAAACATTTGATTTAGGATTGAATAAGTGTATTTGATGAATATTGTATCGTGACGTTGGATAATTTATCGTAATATGGTATTGTAACGTTTATTGATTTGTTATTATTCTGTATTTGTCGAATTCTGCCATTTTGAATTGTGGATTTTGTCCGGAAAAAGTTCTGGAAAAAATCTGGAAACTGCAAAATAGCCCAGTTTTTTTTTAGCCCCCAGGTACATCTAGGGACGACTTAGTCGTCCCTAGGATATTAAATATCATCCAGGTTATCACCCTAGGGACGACTTAGTCGTCCCTAGGTTTAAAAATGCCCAGGTGTCAATACCTAGGGACGACTTAGTCGTCCCTAGGTATTGAATACCTGGGCATTTTTAAACCTAGGGACGACTAAGTCGTCCCTAGGGTGATAAATATATTTTTTTTTATTTTCTAAAAATGTTTTTTTTAATATTTATAAAAAAGATTTTATTAAAAATAATAAAAAAAGAATTTTTAAGAAAAATTTTGAAAAAGATTATTTTTATTTATAACCTAGGGACGACTTTGTCGACCCTAGGTTACAAAGAGGGTCGTCCCTAGGTTAGTCAATTTTTTCAACGTAGTGGGTTGCGGGACCCACTAAGTCGTCCCTAGGATACAAAGAGGAGTTCGTCCCTAGGATCCTAGAGACGATTTTTTAGGCACAACCTCCTAGGGTCGACTTAGTCGTCCCTAGGAGTTTAGGGTCGAATATTGGCGTCCCTAGGGACGAATAAGTCGTCCCTAGGGTAGAAAATTGTTGTAGTGACCTCGCTCCAGTGGGATTGAGTATGTTGTTATTATTGTTGTATTAATATTAGTGTTTAAATATATAAGAAATAGCCCTTAATTCAAAATAGCGGATGTAGGTTTCTTTTTTTGGACAAATAATATTTTTTTTTCTTCGGAACGCGAGAAGCAGAAGATTAATCATCTGCTCTGTGTCGGGTGACTGGAATCCTCTGAGGTCAGCTGAACAGGCTGACAATCGGCATGTATTTTGTATGTTTAAAAATATAAAGTTTAGAAGATATAAAGTGTAAGCGTATTTGTTTATTTTCTAAAATTATTGTAAAAATATGAAAATTTATAAGCTTCACTTAAGTTCATTTAAATTATTTAAAAGTTAACCACTAAAGTATTATTTATTACATTCTCTTTTTTTAAGTGTTGTTTTTTACAAATTAATATACTTTTATGTCATTTTTTCATCAATTTTTCACCTTTTTTTTTAATTTTGTAACCAAATTTAAAAATAAATTGATTTTTATTATTTTAAAATTTTAATAACATATTTAATTTTTTAAAAACATTATTAAAAAAGTTAAAAATTGCATTTTTTTAAACAAATGAAATTTTCACTAAACATTTTGCTTTGCTAAGTAAAAGATATTATGAAAATATATGTTAGAATTATGATTAATTGGAATTATTTGATAGAACTCTTGTTTTGTTTTTCATATTATATAAAACTTCATCCAAGAAAGTTTTAGTTTATAACTTGTGGTTCGAGAAAAATAAAAACGAAACAAACGAAATCTGAAAATCTTATAGTCAATATTAAAAACCTATTAAGATCGTATATTGCAAAGGTACTATGTAGGAACGTTATTGCTTATTGTTTTGTAGTAACGTAAGATATTTATTGAAAAAATATTTAACCAAAACAAGAATCGTAAGATCTTTAAAAAAAAATCGTGATTACAGCGACCATGGTTTTTATTTTAAATATTGACGTTGGGTTATGTCAAATTTCCATTGACGTTGGTTTTTTACATGAAATTTATATAAGTTTATTATTTATTATTTATATAAATTTATTATATATATATTTGGTTTAATATTTATTTATTATTTTGTCAAATTTTCATATATATATATATATATATAAATTTATTATTTATATAAAAGTGAAAACAAGCGAATAACAAGTTGTGCCGCTAGCCTTATATAACATACGAGTGTGATTGATTTTTTCCGGTATAGATTTTTACATGAAATTAAAGATCGAATGAAACTTTCAATTATGAGAACACAAAACCAATGTTTGTTTCTTTAGAAGTGAATTGTTTTTTTTTGGCCGATTTTTCGAGGTTGTGCGACTTTGGTTCAGTTTTTTATTGATCACCGTATAATAAAATGGTGCCAAAAACAAAACAACCTTAATTGTTTTCATGAGTATAGATTTGCAACACCCTTAATTCAAAACCTATAACTTCCGCTTAATTGATTTATATGAGAAAACCAGCAAATTAATATGAAGCTAGAGAGCCGACAAAAAATGTACAAATTCAGCTTGATTTAACCTCATGGCAACATCAATTCTTCAAAGGGAGATGATGAAAATCATTAAGTTCTGATTTGCACACTTCATTAAAGCATCGGGTACCTATCACGTTATAGTGTGAGTCGTAGGCAAAAAATGTGACCGCTTCAACAAAAATCATCATGGCACCAAAATTTATGATATGTTAGAAAAAAAATCAATTAATTACATAGAATTAAATACTTAATAATTAATATAACGCAAATAAACTTCATTAAATTAAAAATTCAACATATTAAATAAAATAAAAAGCATTACATAAAAGTAAAAAACCTAGTACGTAAAAAAATAGAAAGTACAATTTATTTATTAAGGTTTCATAAATGTTTCACAATGTCTTGTCGAAGTTTGGCGTGCACTCTTCTATCTTAAAATTCTTTGATTTTCTTAACATGTAAATCGCATCATTCAACCTAGGTACGGACATGAACCCTCCTCTTGTTGATTACATATAGCTAAAAGTTGTTTATACATATCGCGGTATATTGCTTCGCGTCGCATTGAAAATACATATCATAATAATCGTAGGTGTTGAGATCTATAGTGACTTTTTAAAAGAAAATTAAATATTATTGAAGTGAAAATTATAATAAAGGAGTATTTAAATATAATTGAAGTAGAGAACATGGCTTAATAGGATTTTTAAGCGGTAAAAATCTTAAAAAGTGAGGTTTTTTTCTAAAATTTGCTCTTTTTTTACTTGACCCTTGCCAACGTTTACATTTCAAAAAAAAATTTTAGAAAAGTAAATAGCCATTGGCGTGGGTTGATGCTACGGCGCGAAATGCTACGACGCAATAGCCATCAACCATAGCTCGCGTCGTGGACAAAAACACAAGCCACCATCCAAGGTTACCATTCGCTCTTAAACGAGCAGAAAAAAAAAACAAAATCCTATTGTTTAATGAACAAGTTGGTGTCTCATATTTCCCATCTTCAAAATGACTAGGGCATTGGTGATTCGATTTCCAATCATCATTTCATTTGGTGCATGAGAACGTAAATGCACGATCAAACGGATGAAATGTTTTGTCATGTCTAGCTAGAATCTTAACCTCCACAGCTGTAATTTATGTTAGATGTCTAGTCGATGTAATTTTTAATAATTGAGACTTGACTTTTTTTATTTGATGGTTAGAAATGCATGGTAGGTGTACTTGTATCACCTAGCTTGCAACCAAAACAAAATAGAACAAGAACTACTAAACTTATGGAGCAAGTATATTCATAAAATCAATCAGACAGCTTTTAGGATCGAGAACCCTTTGTAGCCATATTCGATTTTATGTAAATTCAAATGGGACAAAACATGTTCGATCCACATGATTTTTCTACGTGCTCCTATTTGATATAATCAAAATGTAATGGTACGTCCTTCAAGTACGCCGAAATTTAGTTTCACGCTCCTCGTGTTCGAAGTTTAAGTTGCTTGTTAATTAGATCTGCAATATCAGTTTCACGCTCCTGGTAAGTTATTCTTAGTAGTTTGTCTCTAATAAAAATTTCGTTCGAATAAGAAATATTTGTAAGGTCTTCTGCTTCTTCATGAAGACTTTTCGAGAAAGAAAGAAAGATCTTAAAATATTAGTGACCAAACACATGCAAATAGTTGGTTATGCGTTAATAAGGATTATTAATAGGTTAAAAAAAATAATGATGATTATCTGAATTATTTTATGACAATAGCCGCCTGCATATTGAAATTTTAAAAGTTAATATGAGTGAGTAGGTATGGAATTTTGCATGGATGAAAATCTTGGTTGGCAATGACATGCTCATTGGTCGGATGTGAATTGGTATCTTTTTCTCTTAATCTTTTGGAATAATTTTTTTTAAGGTTTTTAAATTATTTTTGTTTTTGCAAAATTTGAACCAAATCCAAATCATAAGATTCATAATAGTGTTATTTTTAAGACGTCGTAATATATGCAAATATACATATTATTATTTCTCATATATCATTATGGTTAAGATTAATTATGATTAATTAAAACTATTTAATATAATTATTTTTTTGTTTATAAAAAATTTAATAAAATTTTTGTAGTTTATAAGTCGTGGTTTAGAAAAAGTAATAACGGTTTGAATGAGATTTGAAGATCTTATAATCTTATAATCTTATTACTTTATAAAAGGTTTAAACTATTTTTTATTATTGGAAGTCTTAAAATATTAATCCTCCAACATTGTCAAAAAAAGAAATATTAACAATTGAGTCAATTGAGTCAATATTAATCAACCTGAAATTTTATTACTCTAGCAAAACGTATGCCACAATTTATTATTGTAACAACCCTTCATTATTGGATTCATAATTTTCATAAACAAAAAATACTGTTCTTTAAATATGCAAAATAAGTTACAGTTTTCAAATCATATATAAATTATCATAAACCACCCACTCATACACATATTTACGTCTCTTTCTCTTTCTCTTTGTTAAAAAAATACAATACAAAAGACAACACACAACTTCCTTATCACCTTCTCAACAGCCACAACCTTCACCACTTTCGTCGATGCCACTAATTCAGCCGCCGCCACCATCAAGCGTAAACATTAAAGGTTTGATGTGATTTGGTGGTTTTTGTTAAAGAAATAAAGTTTGGTGTTTGGGTTATAACAGAAGCAAAAACCATTGGTTTTATGGTGGTTGATATTTCGGTTTTATAATATATGTTCGTCACAAAATTAGTCATCGAGTACCCGCTGTCGCATTGCGCGGGTACACCTTAAACCGAAAGTTATTTTATATATAAACGCTTATTATTTACATAATAGAGGTGAGATCCTTATAGAATATGCATCAAAAAAAGAATGAAGGAAATAATCTCAACCATTCATTCAAGTTCCATCTAATGGTTTATATTAATATTTTTAAATTTAATTAAAAAACCCATTTTCATCCTATTTCTTAAAAATTAAATATCTCTCAAACCGTTAATCGTTACGAAAAACTAATTATACCATCGCGACGAGAATTAAGTTATCTTTCTATAGATAGGCACTTCTATACACTTTCGGCAAACTTTTTTTTTTAAATTTACGCATAAAAAATTACATGTGATTCTCGAAAAATTACATGTAATTTTCGAAAATTACGTGTAATTTTCGAAAATTACGTGTAATTTTTTTGGCGAGAATTTTTAACACTGTAAATCGTTAACTTTTGTGTGAATTACATGTAATTATGTGTGAATTACATGTAATTTTTGTAATAAAATAGTTTATTAGTGTTAAATGCAAATCACATGTAATTATGTGTGAATTACATGTGATTTTTGTAATAAAGTGTTAGTTAGTGTTGAATGAAAATTACATGTAATTTTGTGTGAATTACATGTAATTTTGCTCAAATCACATGTGATTTTATAAATAATTACATGTAATTTTGCTCAAATTACATGTGATTTTATACAAAATTACATGTAATTTTGCTTTAAATCACATGTGATTTTATAAATAATTACATGTAATTTTGCTTTAAATCACATGTGATTCATGTAGACTCACATAACTTTACATCTAACTTTCGTCCCATTTGACGCGTTAGTCTTTTTTTAAAGTTACATGTTTTCATAGATTTTTATTTTCAACTTTAATACCAATAATCTAGAAACCATGTAAATCACATGCGATTCGTGATAAATCACATGTAATTCGTGGTAAATCACATGTGATTCGTGGTAAATAACATTTTCTCTCCATTCCTCACATCATCCATCCTTCCGAAGTGGTCTTGTGATCCATGTATGCTATCTAAAGTAGTCTTGTGATCCATGTATGCTATCTTGTGATCCATGTATGATAATTACATGTGAATTTGCTTGCATTACATGTAATTCGTGGTAAATTACATGTGATTCAAACAAAAGCACATGTGATTCATCTAAAGTGGGTTTGTTAGAAGAAGTTAAAGTTTTGAAATGTTTTAATCACATGTAATGCAAGCAAATTCACATGTAATTATCATCGAATTACATGTGATCCAATGCAAGCAAAATCACATGTAATTATCATCGAATTACATGTAATTCAAGCAGACAATTTAATATATTAACAAGATTACATGTGATTAAAAAAATCACATGTGATTCATCTAAAGTGAGTTTGTTAGAAAAAGTTAAGGTTTCGGAATGCTTGAATCACATGTAATGCAAGAAAAATCACATGTAATTATCACCGAATCACATGCAATTCAAGCAGAATTACATGTGATTCAAACAAAATCACATGTAATTTAGAAGCCAATTTGTTTTATATATTTTACATAAATGAAAACATAATACGTGATTAAAAAAATCACATGTGATTCATCTAATGAGGGTTTGTTAGAAAAAGTTACGGTTTCGGTATGCTTGAATCATATGTAATGCAAGCAAAATCACATGTAATTATCACCGAATCACATGTAATTCAGAAGCCAATTTGTTTTACATATATTTTTTTTTGGTAAAGGGGACTTCACCCCTGTAAAATGAACATATTTTATATTAATGGCAACAAACATTTTAATATATTAACAAAATTACATGTGATTCAAACATTTTAATGTAATTCACATAAATCACGTGTGGTTTTAAAATAATAACGAAAATATTTTTGTCATTTAATAAACAGTTATTTTCATATACTTTTAACGATTTTACAATGTTGAAATTCTCGTCAAAAAAATACACGGGATTTCACAAATCGCATGTGACGTTACAAATTCAAATGTGATTTTTAAAATAATTAATCAAACATGAGTTTTCGAGAATTACATGTAATTTTTCGAGAATTACATGTGATTTTTTTACGAAATTTTTTAAAAAAAGTTCGTTGAAAGTATATAGAAGTGCATATCTATGGAAAGATAATTTAATTCCCGTCGTGACGGTATAATTATTTTTTCATAACGATTAACGGTTTGAGAGATATTTAATTTTTAAGAAATATGATGAAAATGTGTTTTTTTAATTAAATTTAAAAAGATTAATATTGGATGGTGGAGATTGCTTCCTTTATTCTTTTTTGGATACATGTTCCTTATAGAACTTTTCTCTTACATAGTAATGGAAGATAAGTGAGCAACAAGTTGCGTCACTAACCTGATATAATACATGAGTTTGGTTGGTCTTTTCCGGTGTAGGTTTCTACATGAAATTAAAGATCGAACGAAATTTTTGATTATGGGAACACAAAACCGAATCGTTGTTTTTTAAAAGTGGTTTTGATTTATTTATCGATTTTTCAAGATTGAAGGATTTTGGTTCAATTTTTTGTTTCTCTTGATCACCATAATAAAATGATCCAAAAACATAACAAACTCTAACTACCTCTACATCTGTTTTCATGAGTATAGATTGGCAACACGTCTAATTAAAAATCTATAACTTCTGCTTAATTGATTTACCTGAGAATCTAGAGAACTAGCAAATTAACATGAAGCTAGAAAGCCGTCAAATTCAGCTTGATTGAACCTTACGGCAACATCAATTCTTCAAAGGGAGATGATGTAAATCATTGAGTCATGATTTGCACACTTTATTAGAGCGTCGGGTACCTATCATGTTATGGCTTGAGTCGTGAGCAAAAAATGTGATCGCGTCAGCAAAAGTAGGACAAGAAAATATGATATTTTCGAAAAAAAGTTCATTTATAATATAGAATTAAGAATATTTAATGTAACTTATTGAGATATAAGTTGCTTTTGATAAGTCTTTCATACTTCAAGGGTAAGAAAGGTAATTATCTCTATTTACTTTTTCCTATATTTGTAATTGTGTTTTTGTTTTGCAGGCTATATAATGTTGAGTGACTATTTGTGGTAAATGTTGAAAGACGAGTGTTGCCCTACTTCAGCACTATATATATATAGAATAGTTTCTCATAGTTCTTAGGTATTTTGTTTTGTATCTTTAGCCACCATTTTTGATCGTTCATGAGTTGTTTGTTCAGGTTCATGAGATTGTTTGTGAACATCGATCGCGTTGTTAAGATCATAGATTCACAGAGTTTACTTTTCTCTTTTTTGTAAGTATTGATCACAAATCTAGGTATCACATTTGAAGTGATAGCCTGAAGCTGTTAATAAAAAATAAAAGGAGAGGTTGGTGGAATTACTTCTGATCTTGATTTTTGTTGAATCTTTTTATGAAATCGTTTATGGTATTAGAGCTTTTGGTTCTTGATGCTTGTTTTTGAATCAAACTTGGTTTTAAAAGTAATCTTGATTAATAAGTGGTTAATTAGGGTTTTTGTTGGGTTAATCGTTTTTTCCAAAATTGGGGTTTCATCTTTTTTGGGGGTTTTCTGATCCTTGGTGTTTTGTAGGTTGTTCTTGGGTTCAATTGAAATTATCTTGTGTTAATTGCATTCTTCCGATGATAGATTAAAAAAACCCTAAATTCAGAAATTGGGGTTTTTCAATTAAAGGTGATTCTTGATTATTGTTGGTTATTCTATTATAACTAACATTTCAGGTTTCTTGTTCCGCTGTGCATTGTGGGGTTTTTGTGGTGATCTGCTTGATCTCCCTGTTCTTGGTTTGCTTGTTGCTTCGCGTGCTTTATAATACCTCTCACTCTCTCTCTCTTAGGTTTTTTAGGATTAGTGGGTGTTAGCTGTCGAAGGGATCTAGTTAGTGATTATTGGTTTGATTGAGTTTTCTCTTGTGATTTATCTAGTAGTTTTGTGTGTAGAGGAGTTACAAGGGGTTCATTATTTTTTGTTTCTTGGTTTTCTTGATTCTTGTTGGTAAGTAATCATGATTGGTCCTAAGAAGGATGATAAACTTACTAGCTCGAGTGAAAATATATAAAATGTCATTCACACTAATGACCATCTTTACTTACACACTACTGATACTAATGGGCAACCTATTGTGGCTGTTAAACTTAGTGGTCCAAAAAACTATAAAGTTTGGGCTGCTGCTTTTAAACTGGTTTTACATACTAAAAATAACCTAGGTTTTATTGATGGTACTTGTGTTAACGATGAGGAAGATGAGGTTCTTCAAGAACAGTGGAATAGGTGTAATGTTGTTATGTTATCTTGGATTCTTGCCTGTATTTCACATGAGATGTATCAAGGGAAAAAAATTTCAAAAAATGCTTATGATGTGTGGGATAAATTTAAAGAAACATATGATAAGATTGATAGATCTGTGATCTATAATTTGCACTATAAGATGTGTTCTCTTACTTAGACTAGATCTTCATTGTAGAAATGTAAATCTATGCTTATGTTTTTAGAGAGAGAAAGAGATAGATAGATGGTGGATTTCACACTTTAGAGAGAGAAAGTTAAAAGAAACTATGTGAAAATAATGAAACCACACCACCCTCTCCATCAAAGGAGAGGGTTTATATACCCAAGCCTTGTAATGGGCTTGGTTTTACACGTTTGGGCCGACCTACACAAGTTGTAGGCTAGGCTTGAACTTGTTTGTTAAATAACGAAAATTAACTAAACTACGAGCTATTACATGGACTATCGTTGGAGTGACCGATCCTTCTTAATACGTAAAACGTATTTCCAACAATCTCCCCCTAAGGGAGGTCACTTCAAACAAGGGCGTTACCCGAGTTACAATAATAAGAAAAACCTAGCATACTATGCTTGTCTTGAGCTCGTAGTCTTTGTCTTTCTTTTCTTTTTCTTTTTCTGGTGAACATGCTGATGTGATCTTTGATGTCAATCTTGAGCATTAATCTCTTGCCTTGATCTCGTGCATCCATCACTTGTGATTTACGCCTCCTCGTGACACCATGTCCCACATACTTATACCTTCGTAATTCTTGAAAGCTTCAGAGTTCGATACAGCGGAAGACTTAACTTTTAGGCTTTCTTGAATTAAATGAGGTATTAAGTGCACAAAGTATAAGCATGCGGGGACGACTTCTTCTTGGATTCCGCAACGCCACCGTCTTCAAATGCCGCAACATAAGTAGACACGAACGAAATGGCTTTGAACATTTCATTCTAAATCGGTAGCATTTTACCTCTGGTCGGTGAAGACCGTTGGACGATATTAGATATCGTACCCGTGACGGATAGTTTCAATTAAGTAACTTCCTGACAGGATTTCGCGGGTAAACCCGTTCTCTTTATTCGACCGTCCAAAGCTGACTGCGAACATAAAGAGTGAATCATTTGGATAATAATATCCGCATGATTTGAAGCCGTCAATTCATGTTCCTGGAACAAGTGAAATTCAATTAAGAACCGCACCATCGTTGCTTTCCAGTTGTCACGAGCTTGATTCGTATAGAATCTTGCAAGTTACCTACCAAGTGCTGTTTGAGGTTAACACTAGAAGGATTTCCACTCATCACTGTGAACACTAAGGTATCACTCTGAGTGTTCTGGCAAGATCACTAAGATTTGCGTAGAGGCCTGGAACGTGTTTAAATTCAGTTAAGAATTAAACAGCTGTTGCTTTCCAGTTATCACAAGTTTGATTCATAAAGAATCGCACAAGTCACCTACCATGAGCTTTTTGATATTCGCTCAAGAAGGATTTCCATCTTCATTGTAAATACTTTCGTATTACTCAGATGTTCAGGCAAGATCATAAAGATTTTGCGTAGGACTCTTAAAATCTTTCTTACTTTTCACAGTGTGTGAAGAAGCAAGGAAATATGAAAGTGTGTCCTAATGAGATATTTGATGATCTCAAATAGCTCTAGACTCGATCGTGCATTTTGGATTTTAGTATCGGAGGCTGGAGAGGAGTGCCACCATTTCAATACCAATTTATTCGGAGTGAATAAATCAATAGATAACGTGTTGTCTCCGTGTGATTAAAACAAATACCTTTTGAGAGATATCTGAGTTAGCTGGGATGGGTTGTGCATTGCATCACTGGGTCCATGATGTCTGTCTTCAATATCAAGAATCATTAAAATGATCTCAATAGCATATGTGTTGACCCGGTTTCTGCCTAAGTTGTAAGGAGGGCTTCTTTCTTTACACCCTTTATCTTTACAATTCTTTTTCATTCTTCAACCCCTTCAATGCTTACCAGTACGTCATAACTAGCACCTTGTTGTGATTGTTCCAGTGCTAACTTAAGTACTTGGTCGGCATTCAGCTACGTTCACAATCTTTCTCCATCTTTCCTAAGGACTACTATTTCTAGCTATGGAATGTCCTTGGGAAGATTCCTCCGGTTCTGGAAGAATCATAGGACTTAACCTATCCTACCATCCTTATGTCACCACAATCTTCATCGTCGTGAAATAAATGGGTTTTGGGTAAGTATATGTAACACCCCACTTGGATAAGTGGACCGTTACGTGTATTTATGGCGTGTCATCAAAGCATAAGGTAAATGTCCTAAAACATTAACTGACCATAAAGGAATACCGGAATCAAACATCGGTACTCCAAACATAAGCCCAAAACATGAAAAATAAAATACTGAAGGAAAGGACTAAACAATGTCCAAATAAGCAGAATAATGTAAGAAATGCATAAAGTAAGAAGTCTGGATAGCTTCCATCCAAATGCACATGCGCTTAGAATCCTAAAAGCGTCCCGGTGTACCTGCCGTTAGAACATGAAAGGAACTACGACTGAGCATAACGCTCAGTGAACGGATATAAAGCATGATAAGAATATACTGAACGAAACAAGCGATAGAATACTGGAGCTGTAAGACTGATATGTAACATGTGGTAGAACTCTGCATAAAATCTGAGAAACCTGGTTCATATATACTGATACTGAAATATAACTTTTAAATTCTGAAAACATGCATTTACTGTATTTTATTTGCCAGAGCTTATATAGGTCACGTGCTGTAACAACCGTGCATGAATAACTGGAGGGGTGACCTCGTCATGCTGTAGAGGGGTGACCTCTAAATAACTGTGCTGGGTGGAGGGATCAGCTCCAATGTGAAGGATGTAGAGCACACACCACATTCACCCTGATAAACATGAAACACTTGAAAGCCTAGGATGCATCCATACGCCCCACTAAAAATATACTGATAAAATGGCCAAGCTGAGCTGAGTGGGACGATGCAGGATATCACTCTCCTGCATGTGAGTCACGACACCGGTGCCTCTAGTGCCGTGGTTACGGTACCTCCGTAACTAGTACATAAACTGGTCGTGCTTGTATATAATGCTCAGGCAATTCATTTAGTTATTAACATGATTTCTGATAAACTTAAACATATACTGGGGAAAACATTTGGCTGCAGACGGGAAATCCTAATCATGCATAGAAAGGAAATCCTTACTGAAAGGACGGAAAATCCGTACCTCTAGTCCAGTACCGACTGAAAGGAAGACTGAACGAATACTACTCGGGCTTCACGCGTGCTACATAATTACAAGACGCGAGTAAGTTAACTGGTATCCGTTATCAAATTTTCTGGTCTTATTGGTTTCTTATATTTATTTTAATGTATTAACGTTATACTAATGGTTACGTACAATGTATATCTGTCGGTAATTAATTTCATAATAAATATTTCGCTAATATAAGTACGTTCTTAATTTGTTTAATTCGTTTTCCCAAAATATACCCTTTTTATATTTTTATAAAACCAGTTTATATTTAACTTACTAAATGCATTTCACAACGTTTATTTCAAGTAAACACATAAAAAGAAATGAGATTTAACAGTCCCAAACGCACTCTTAACTGTTTTAAAACCGGTTGCCAAACAGCCCGTTACCCCTGTAGCCAAACAGCCCTATTTCTTGTTTAAAACCCACTGCCAACCACCCCGTTAGTGTAAACCCCAAATCAAACCCAAATGATTAGCGGCTGGTTGTGCAGTCAATCACCGAGAGTCTTTTGGCTCTCGGTTTGAGTGCCAAACAACATAACAACATCCCGACATACCGCCCAAATCATAATATTCATAAAACATGTTTAAAACTCAATGAATCGGATTAAAAGAACTAAACAGAATGAATTAGGGTTCATGCAAGCTTACAACTCGTTTAGGGTTTTTAGATAGCAACCCTCGTCTTTCTTGATTTCTGGATTAAACACACTATCAATCTTCTTGTTTCTTGGTTTGGGTCGTGGCAGGGAAGGAGAGAACACAAGGAAAAGATAGGCGGCTGCTTGTTTTGATTTTTAGGGTTTCTATGTGTTTTGTTCGTCTGTATAGAAAAGAAAAGGGATACTCTCCCGTCTGTTTTATTTTCTTCAAACGGGCCTGGCCCAGTTCACGAGTTGCGGCGCAAGATACTTGCGTTGCGGCGCAAGAGATGAAGGGGGCTACGGATCATAGTGCTGCGGATCATGAGTTGCGGCGCAAGACACATCTGTTGCGGCGCAATTGAAGGGCCGACAGATCTTGGTGCTGCGGATCAAGAGTTGCGGCGCAAGACGCATCTGTTGCGGCGCAACATATGCTGCTGGCAATTAACCCACGTAAAGGAATAATAAACCGCGTATTTATAAATTCTCGATTTAAATACGGGTTTTACAATTCTTCCCCTCTAAAAATAATAATTCGTCCCCGAATTAAAATGCGGCGTACTGGGTTTTACAATTCTTCCCCTCTAAAAGGAGAAATTCGTCCTCGAATTAAAGATGATAAGCTGACGAAGTTATAAGAACTGAAAGAACACGTAGACTGAAAAGACAATTAAGCTGAAGGATGAATTGTCTTCTAATTAAGACATAATGCTGCTTATAGGTATAAACCTGACATGACTGGAATTATCATATAACGTGACATGGCTGAAGAGAACGTAACTAAATTTATTGAAGAAAACAATGAGAGGTCCGGATGGACTCCTCCGTTTCGAGTGGCCTCCCGCTCGAAACGATCCCTTCAAATGTCTAACATAATAAATAAAGTCTTGGTCCTGTTGACCCTGTCCTGATGATGCTGACTGGTTTCTGGTTCCATACTTAAGATGGATTTGCTAAATCTGATAGACTGAATAACTATAGCATGTATGATACATGAAACGATACGTGTAAAATATTCTGAAAAGGTAATATTTATATCTTTGAGCAAGCTGCTGAGAATATATATATAGGGACGAACTACGTGAACAATTGTGAACATGCTAAATGAGCAATTGTGAACGTGGTTCATAATTATATGAGGAGCTTGGAATGAATATATCATGAATGTAATACGTGAATCATACTGTAGAAGTGGTACTAAAACATATCATGAACATAGGCTGACTGAGGAATGAATGCCAAACGATACGGCCTGAGATGTGAAACGTCTGCCTGGTCATGGAATAGTGGTGCTAAACTCGAGTCTGTTCTCTCAAGCTTTCTGTAACCGTATTCGGTAATAACTGAGAAATGTGCATCGTGAAATGGCACACGAACTTGAACGTGAACAACGTTATGAACGCTGACGTGAGCTTAAATCAGGAGATAGCATAAAAGATGAACTGAAATAGCATCATACTGCGAATGAGACTTAAACGTGAAAGTGAGAATAAACATGAAATTAAAGTGGACGTAAACATACACTTGATCGTGAACATGTATTCTGTTTGATATGATGGTCAAAGGAAGGTCTTGAATTCGTACGATTTACTGCTGAATTTTTAAAATTTCTGCAGATCTGCTACTACATGATCCTTCCAGATGAAAGAGACGCGCAGGCTGACCACATGGTTGATGATAACTTAGATAGCATCATAATTTCTCTGAGTCTGTGGTAAACTGATTACAATTTTTCATGAAATTTCGTCTCATTTCTGTTTCAGACTCCAAGGGTTGCAGTAACTCACTAACATGACGGTGTTCTGTCTTGAACCTGCAGTAGGTCAGGCATCTAGATATGAACATAGCTGCATTAACGTGTGATGCGGATTCTATCAGTGTTTTGTCTGGGATTATGGAACATTCTGGCGGAAATCTTGTTGAATAGTCATAAAAGAATTTCTAGTGATGACTGTCGGCGATTTCTGCGGTAGCAGTCAATTGAGTTCTAGAAATTTTATACTGCGTTCACAGTCGTCAGTCGGGACCATCAGGTGATGGCCTTCACCTTCGCAGGATTGTCTGGAATTTCTTTCTGTTGAAATAGGGTGGTTCAGATAAGCCACCTTGTTCATCTGAAACATACATCTAGAAAGCTTGCGTATATAATTTTCTCCTATCGGAGAATCTGCGGGGTCGTGAAAAGATGATTCCCATGTCCTTCTCTAGAATTTAGGAGATCAAAATCTTGTCAACGAATGTACTGCCAAATTTGTCTGAGAATTCAAGGAAAATTTATTCATACATTTTCATACTATAGTTGGAGCATTAGGGAGCTCAGAAGTAAAAATTCAAAAATTCTTAGAGTGGCTATAATATGTGCAACAACGGTCTGAAGATCATCATGTTCTTTCCTCACCACTGATGGTAGCATGATCTTGAATTTTCCTGGAAGGATGTTTAAGACACCTCGTAGTAGGTCAATTAAACTTTCTATTCGTGGAATGAATATCGATTTGGAAAGGTGATCTGATAAATTTCTCGATGGGGCGCTAGGGCGAATAAAGTCTAGTTTTGGTAACTCTTGCAGCAATTGCTGCAATTCTTTTAATCGTAGCTAGAACCTTGTAATAAAGAGTTTTGAAAACAGGTTCTGTTCTTGAGACTAGCTCGATGTTAAAATTTCTGTCTCGTGTTTAGGGAGGAATTTCTGGAACACCTTCTGGAATGACATCGGGAAATTTAGGATAATCTGCTGGTCATGGATTCGAGGAATTTCAGAAGTGAATTTATAACTGATAGCCAAAAGTCTTCGTAACTATGTATTGGTAAGTCACGCGCTCGTAAGGAAGAAACAGCTTGTACTGATTTTTCTGGCAAAATATATAATGAATATATTTGGGATTTAATAAGACGGATCTCGTCGTTAACTGAAGGATAACTTAATAAACATGGGAGGTACTGTGGATTCTTTTCTGGCTGAGAGGTAGGTAACTACCTGATTTACATAAAGCTGACATAGGGATACGTGAGTAACGTGGCGACTTCCACTGAGTGGGTTCGTCTGTAACTTTACAGAGTGAATACTGCGTTTTTTTTAGCTGAGTAATAATCTGGTGGTGGTAACTGAATTTTAATGGTCTGATTTTATGCGTGGCATAACAGAATGAGTATACCCTTTTCTAAAAGATACCCTGAATTACTGAGGGTCTTGCTTGGAACATACTGGAATTAGGAGCTCTGACTCGTACTCTGAGAAGATAATTCGTATGACGTGTATCATGACGGTGCCCTGATATGTGTCTTCCGAAATGATACCTGAGAACTATGTCTTGACTGATGTCTTGGCACGTGTTTTAATGGGTGAGTCTGAATAAGATTAAGAATTTATGGTAACTGCTAGGGTCGGCGGACCGGTTAGACCACTGACCTCTTGTATTGTTGGTCATGTCCGTGCCGGAGTTCCGATGGTTACTGACTGATTAATTATAAGCACGATGATTGTCACCACTGCTTTGTCTGTCAATTTATGACGGTCATTATCATGACCGTGATTCATGTGACTATTCTGCTGAGTGGCCGGCGGGGTTCCGGTTCCCACTCTTCGGAATGAAAGTTGGCTGGGTGAAGTGTGACATCTAACTGAGAAGGTAACAGCATAAAATCGAATGGTAGCGTCTGATGGTTGAATTTATTCTTGTCAGAAATTTCAAGTTTATAGTTTTCGTCCTCGTTCCGCGGCGTCAGCATCTTGAGAAATCTCCAAGGTTCAGCGGCATCAGCATCAGTGTGGTCTTCAGAGTGTTAGCAGCATCAGCGTCTGGTAAAATCTTCAACTCACGAGCAGCATCGGCACCTGGTAGAATATCGACAAGTGGGAACGTCCGCGATGTTTAAGGATCGATTAGTAATATCTATGGAGTAGGGTACCTGGAATACACCTGGACTACTGTACATGAAGTACACAATGAATACTGCACATGGAACACATATGAGACACTATACGTGGAGTACACGTGAAATACTGTACATGGAGTATAACTGAGACACTGTACATGGGGTACATATGGAATACTGTACATGAAGCTGGTGGAAATTTTATGGGATGATCGATACTGGTGTCGATTTTCTGACATTCTCAACGGAAAATAATTTGATTTAACTGGTTAGCAACTGAACTGAAACAGTTACTATGATGGCTGAAAATTTCTGCATGGACTTAATGCTGGTTGCATAGAGGCTGAAAGTATGATTAAACAGAGTTTCATCAATGTTCAGTATGAAGACAGAAGACATGATTGATAAAGACCAGAACATGATTTATCATGAAATAGGATTTTACTATAATCCTTCTGTATTTTAGCCTGAAGGCATCATCACTTTGCTGGAAACATAATCCTCGTAAGGAGACATGAAACTGAATCATCATGTAGATGACATCAACGTGAGGGTATGCAAATTTGACTGTTATAAGGAACACAAAAAGTTAAATCAACTGAGGTGTAATATTAACTGATGTGGACGGCTATGGTTCAATCCACGTTCTTCAAGGAAGGAAAACATGAGACTAAGTATGGGCTATTCTGGTTTGATCCATACTGGTCAAAATTTTCTTAGAACTGTCATGTATGGAAATTTATAATCTCGGACTAAATATGGATGGCTGTAGCTCAATCCACACTTGTCAAAATTTATGAACTGTCCTGATATGACAAAGGTGAACAACTGTGGATCGGTTCATAAAACATCATTTGACTGAAAAGCATGAAATTTGACTTGAGAACTAAGGAACGATTATGACTGGTTCACTAAGTAATATTTGACTGAAAACATGAATCTGACATGAGTAAGGGTAAACGCCTATGGGTCGGTTTACCAATACAAAATCTGAACGGGCAAGGGTGAACGCCTATGGGTCGGTTCACCAAAACAAAATTCGAATGAAAAGCACATGCGACTAAATATGGCCAGTCCTGTACCAACCTTTTACTTAGTCAAAAACTTTAAGAAAACGACTGATAACTGCAGAAAACTGACTGAATAATCCGTGAGAGACATGAAAGATAACAACGCCAAAATCTGGAAAGTTCCTGGTGACTACCCACTAGTCACAGGTCAAGTTTTAGAGCCTACAGGTCGAACCAGGCTCTGATACCATAATTGTAACACCCCACTTGGATAAGTGGACCGTTACGTGTATTTATGGCGTGTCATCAAAGCATAAGGTAAATGTCCTAAAACATTAACTGACCATAAAGGAATACCGGAATCAAACATCGGTACTCCAAACATAAGCCCAAAACATGAAAAATAAAATACTGAAGGAAAGGACTAAACAATGTCCAAATAAGCAGAATAATGTAAGAAATGCATAAAGTAAGAAGTCTGGATAGCTTCCATCCAAATGCACATGCGCTTAGAATCCTAAAAGCGTCCCGGTGTACCTGCCGTTAGAACATGAAAGGAACTACGGCTGAGCATAACGCTCAGTGAACGGATATAAAGCATGATAAGAATATACTGAACGAAACAAGCGATAGAATACTGGAGCTGTAAGACTGATATGTAACATGTGGTAGAACTCTGCATAAAATCTGAGAAACCTGGTTCATATATACTGATACTGAAATATAACTTTTAAATTCTGAAAACATGCATTTACTGTATTTTATTTGCCAGAGCTTATATAGGTCACGTGCTGTAACAACCGTGCATGAATAACTGGAGGGGTGACCTCGTCATGCTGTAGAGGGGTGACCTCTAAATAACTGTGCTGGGTGGAGGGATCAGCTCCAATGTGAAGGATGTAGAGCACACACCACATTCACCCTGATAAACATGAAACACTTGAAAGCCTAGGATGCATCCATACGCCCCACTAAAAATATACTGATAAAATGGCCAAGCTGAGCTGAGTGGGACGATGCAGGATATCACTCTCCTGCATGTGAGTCACGACACCGGTGCCTCTAGTGCCGTGGTTACGGTACCTCCGTAACTAGTACATAAACTGGTCGTGCTTGTATATAATGCTCAGGCAATTCATTTAGTTATTAACATGATTTCTGATAAACTTAAACATATACTGGGGAAAACATTTGGCTGCAGACGGGAAATCCTAATCATGCATAGAAAGGAAATCCTTACTGAAAGGACGGAAAATCCGTACCTCTAGTCCAGTACCGACTGAAAGGAAGACTGAACGAATACTACTCGGGCTTCACGCGTGCTACATAATTACAAGACGCGAGTAAGTTAACTGGTATCCGTTATCAAATTTTCTGGTCTTATTGGTTTCTTATATTTATTTTAATGTATTAACGTTATACTAATGGTTACGTACAATGTATATCTGTCGGTAATTAATTTCATAATAAATATTTCGCTAATATAAGTACGTTCTTAATTTGTTTAATTCGTTTTCCCAAAATATACCCTTTTTATATTTTTATAAAACCAGTTTATATTTAACTTACTAAATGCATTTCACAACGTTTATTTCAAGTAAACACATAAAAAGAAATGAGATTTAACAGTCCCAAACGCACTCTTAACTGTTTTAAAACCGGTTGCCAAACAGCCCGTTACCCCTGTAGCCAAACAGCCCTATTTCTTGTTTAAAACCCACTGCCAACCACCCCGTTAGTGTAAACCCCAAATCAAACCCAAATGATTAGCGGCTGGTTGTGCAGTCAATCACCGAGAGTCTTTTGGCTCTCGGTTTGAGTGCCAAACAACATAACAACATCCCGACATACCGCCCAAATCATAATATTCATAAAACATGTTTAAAACTCAATGAATCGGATTAAAAGAACTAAACAGAATGAATTAGGGTTCATGCAAGCTTACAACTCGTTTAGGGTTTTTAGATAGCAACCCTCGTCTTTCTTGATTTCTGGATTAAACACACTATCAATCTTCTTGTTTCTTGGTTTGGGTCGTGGCAGGGAAGGAGAGAACACAAGGAAAAGATAGGCGGCTGCTTGTTTTGATTTTTAGGGTTTCTATGTGTTTTGTTCGTCTGTATAGAAAAGAAAAGGGATACTCTCCCGTCTGTTTTATTTTCTTCAAACGGGCCTGGCCCAGTTCACGAGTTGCGGCGCAAGATACTTGCGTTGCGGCGCAAGAGATGAAGGGGGCTACGGATCATAGTGCTGCGGATCATGAGTTGCGGCGCAAGACACATCTGTTGCGGCGCAATTGAAGGGCCGACAGATCTTGGTGCTGCGGATCAAGAGTTGCGGCGCAAGACGCATCTGTTGCGGCGCAACATATGCTGCTGGCAATTAACCCACGTAAAGGAATAATAAACCGCGTATTTATAAATTCTCGATTTAAATACGGGTTTTACAGTATATGTCACCATGAAATCCATTTTGATATGCAAATCCATTTTGCTCCCCCTTAACATATGCCACGATATTCGAAAACATTTCGCACATGTCGGGATGAGCCAGCACTTTAAGTCAGACCATTTGTGATAATATCCCATATTAAATCACATTTTCTCCCCCATATTAAAAATATTAACCCAATCGATGTTTTTAATATCAATTGATTTAATGAAGTTTTAACAAAGGTTTTGGGAAGAAAAATGCAAGTCCATTTTATCTTTATGATACCAAACGTATGAGATATGGTATCGAATTGTAGCATGATCATATATTCACCATATTAAAAAGAATTGACAAGGTTGGACCTGATAGATGAGAACATCATATGATAAGATCAAATGGTTCTTTTCAGCATATGTTGGTCACCTCGTCACGTCTGAAGTCATCTCTTGTCACCACATGTACGATTGGTATTGTTGTCTTGACACCAGTTAGTGAGCTTGGCACGTTCGGCATCGAAGATTCTGAATGCTTGACAATTGCTCCCCCTCAATTGTTGACCCGTGTTCTATCGAAAGAGCTGTAGTCGTCGGTTGAGTAGTCGCATCGTCGAGTATGTAGATACCAATTGTAGATAGAATGGTTGTAGAGATGATAGCTTCATAAAAACAAGACTTCTCTTGTTTTAACAAATAAATGCACTGAGGCGTACATATATTTGTGTTAGACCAAGTTATAAAGTAAACTTGATCCCTTACAAGGTTTTAAAGTAAACCTTGCCCGAGAAAATTAATTCCCGTTGTGAGCCAAAGCTTTCATAAGAAATACTTGACTTTAATGTGAAAACCGGGTTGCAGTCTGAAATAACTACAAGCCATTTAGGCATGTTTTATGAAATATTTACAACTTTTGTACGAACTCTATTTATGGCGCCGTATCAATATTAATCGACATTTCTAAGGCCGTAAATATTATCGTACCAAAAGACATGCCTTTGAAAAATAAAGTAAAAATATTTTTGGATTTTTCTAGATTTTTCAATTTTTATGGTTTTTATATGGTTTTATATTTTTGTATTTTGCTTTTGTGGATAAAAATATGAACAATATAAACAGATGATCACCAAGGATACGGAGAATAGTTTTACCACCACTATTCTTTCGCTTTATCTGCTAGTTCCTTTAGAGTCTCGGGCGAGAAAGTTCTCATTCCTAGCTTGTCGGCCAAAAATTCAATTCGAGCGCGATCTAAAGCCTTCGTGAAAATATCCGCCAATTGATACTCAGATCGGACAAAGTAAAGCTCTATTACTCCATTTTCCACTTGCTCCTTGATGAAATGGTAGCGAATGTCAATATGCTTCGACCGGGAGAATTGAACATTGTTGCAGCATAAGGCAATTGCACTTTTGTTGTCGCAGTACATCGGAATCTTGTTGAAACCTAGACCATAGTCGGTTAATTGTGATCTCATCCAAAGAATTTGAGCACAGCAACCGGACATAGCTATGTATTCTGCTTCCGTACTTGAAATTGCAGCGCTTTTCTGCCTTTTTGATGCCCAACTAATTAGTCGATCTCCTAGTAGTTGCAAAGTTCCACTCGTGCTACGCCTGGTATCTTGACAACCCGCGTGATCCGCATCTGCATATGCCATTAGTGCAATAGAAGAGTCCTTCGAATACCAAAGTCCCCGATTAATGGTTCCTTTAAGATATCGAAAGATCCTTTTAACAGTAGCTAAGTGTAATTCAGTAGGCCTAGTTTGATACCTGGCACACATACACATAGCAAACTGAAGATCAGGTCGACTGGCTGTGATATACAGAAGAGTACCGATCATTCTACGATAAAGTGTCGGATCAACGGCAACTCCATGTGGATCTGCATCAAGCTTAGATTTCTCCACCATTGGAGTGTCCACGGGGTCGCAAGATTCCATCTTATATTTCTTAAGCGATTCAAGGGCATATTTGGATTGATTAATAAAGATGCCTCTGGGACTCTGAGATACCTGAAGACCTAAGAAGAATGATACCTTGCCCATCATTGACATCTTAAACTTGGAAGACATGAGTTTCCCAAATTCGTCGGATAAGGTTTGGGTCGTGGCTGCAAATATAATATCATCAACATATATTTGTACCATAATCATATCTTTACCTCGTTTCTGAATGAACAGCGTAGGATCCACCTTGCCTTTAGCGAAGCCTTGCGTAATGAGGAATTGTGACAAAAGATCATACCATGCGCGAGGAGCTTGCTTCAACCCATAGAGAGCCTTCTTAAGCTTGTACACATGATTAGGATAATTAGGATTCACAAAACCATCCGGCTGTTGAACATAGACTTCTTCCTTGATTTCACCATTAAGAAATGCCGTCTTCACATCCATCTGATAGACGATCATATTCATATGGGCTGCATAAGCGAGGAATAGTCTAATAGCTTCCAAACGAGCAACAGATGCAAAGGATTCCATAAAGTCGACGCCCAATAATTGCTTGTATCCACGAGCTACTAGTCGAGCTTTGTTCTTCAATATTCCGCCTAACTCATCGAGTTTCACCTTGTAAACCCATTTCAAAGTGAGTAACTGCACTTGATCCGGGCATGGGACAAGTTCCCATACTTCAAGATGTATAAATTCATTAAGTTCTTCTTGCATAGCTTCTATCCAACATGATTGAGTAAAAGCTTGTTGCCATGTCTTAGGTTCAACTTCAGTGAGAAAAGCATCAAAGTGACAAAACAATGCACTTTCTTGTAACTGACTTCGTGTGGATACCGGACGATTAGGGTCACCAATAATAGAATCTATAGGATGATCCTTTGTCCACTTGCTGTCATGTTCACGAATCCGTGGATTGGAGTAAACTATAGAAGGAGCTTCTTCTGAGGTGGACGACCCGACTTGATTAGAGGCGAGAATTGGTACACCAAAGAATGGAAGTTCACGCATTTGAGCGAATTCCAAATCGTGATCATCATCATCCTCTTCATCATCAATAGGCATGACGTGGGTAGTTGTTACATGTGTTGGTTGAGAATTACTCGTTGAAGGTATATCTTGACCAATTGTAGGTGCAGATGTGTCTGATTGTGCAACTGTTGCTGGAGCGACAACTTCGGTTACCGGAGCTATTACCTCAGGTTCTGGAGCAACAATAGTTGGAGGAGTAAAGAATTCATCAAAGAACGGTTGAAACAATGTATCCCATTCATTCCTAGTAGGTGGTGTAAATGATGATGAAGTAAGGTTATTTGGGACAAGACCAGAACTAATGTTACTGGGTCCCATTTCATGAAGTGCGGGTTCAGAGCTGCTTTGCAGAAGCCATAGCTGTCAGCTCGTCAAAATCAACATTCATAGTTTCGAGGATCTTGCGAGAGTTACGGTTGTAGATTCGGTATGCCTTCTTTGCGGGTGCGTAACCAATGAAAATACCAATATCAGCCTTTGGTTGAAGTTTTCCCAAATTTTCACCATCATTATTTGGATAGCAAAGAGAACCAAATACATGAAGATATGATAAATCTGGTACTTTTCCATGGAGAAGCTCATAAGGTGTTTTACCATGGCGTTTACGGATTAGTGACCGGTTTTGGGTGTACACTGCTGTAGATACTGCTTCTGCCCATAAAAACAATGGAGCCTTTGCGTAAATTAACATCGTTCGAGCAGCTTCCATAAGTGTGCGATTTCGCCTTTCAACGACACCGTTTTGTTGTGGAGTGCGAGCCACGGATGTTTCATGATAAATGCCAACTTCTTCATAATAATCACGCAAGATTTGATTCACAAATTTGGTTCCATTATCTGTACGAATGCGTCGGACAGTAGTGTTGAGATGCACTTGAATCATCTTGAGAAATCTGATGATGAATTTAGGTGCCTCATTTTTTCCTTTAAGAAATTTCACCCATGTAAACCGAGAGTAATCATCGACAATGACGAGGATGTACTTTTTGCCACTAAGACTTTGAACACGCATTGGCCCACAAAGATCCATATGCAACAGATAAAGTTTCTCTTGGTTGGTGTCTTCAGTCTTGGGTTTGTAAGACTTCTTAGTGCTTTTCCCCATTGTACACGCAGAACACAAATGATCCTTGTGAAATGATAGTTTAGGAAGACCACGAACAAGTTCGTTTTTCGCCAAGTGATTAATAGCGTCAAAGTTAAGATGAGATAACCGTCGATGCCATAACCATGACTTAGTCTTCGATGCTTTGGAGAGAAGACATACGGGAGAAGCGGCCATCATGTCTTGTAGAGACAAAGTATACAAATTATTCCCTCGAGTACCTTTCAATAAATCAACCCCTTCCAAATTACGAATGAAGCAGGTATGCTCTCGAAAAGCAACTTCTAGGTTTGCATCACAAAATTGTCCTACAGAAAATAAGTTGTGACCAAGACCTTCCACGTAATACACTCTCGAAATTATAACATTCCCAATATGATATTCACCATAACCCATTATCTTTGCAATATGATCATTTCCAAATCGAACCGTACCAGGAAACTTGCTGACGAAATTTCTGAGCTGAGAGCGATCTCCGGTCATATGCTTGGAGCAACCAGAGTCCAAATACCAGAGAACAATTTGGACCACCTGTTTTCAATAACAACAGTAGACAATGCATTGGAAACTATTGGTTCCGGAGTGTTAGCAGATACAGATATAGAATTATCAGAATTGCTAACATTTTTGAGACCCTTAGATTTCCTGCATTTTCTAATGTGAGTTTTAGCACTAACAGGTTTTACTGTTCCAACTTTCTTTGGTTTTGGATTATTTGCGGGCACTACAGTGGGAGTAGACCTATTTAAAGGGCACTTGGTTCCTACAGTAGTATCGGTGTTCCTAGTTAAAGGAAACGCTTGTGTTTGGTAGCCTTGGTACTCCTAGTTAAAGGGCACGCTTTCTTCACTTCAGTGGGAGTGATCCTAGTTAAAGGGCACATATTTCCTACTATAGTGAAAGTTCTACCAGTGGGGCGCCACATCCAACCAACTTGAGTTAACACTTTCCCAGTCGGTTTCAATTCTAATCCATTTTTCCGGGCATACATCTCATTCACATGGTCAATAAGGCAAGAATCATGACGACTAGAAAACATACATTCATTGCAATTCCAACATTTCAAAGTAGAATTCACACTAGGCTTAGAACGCTGCACAACCGCAGAGCCTTTAGGTTTAGCTACATGATTCTTTTTATTCAAAACAGAAATAACATTCCTAGGATGGGCTTCTACTTTCTTCTTCACTTGACTACTAGATGGGGGCAAGATCCTATCATTCTTCTTGTTTCTCTTAAGCTTAGATCTTTGAGCCTTAGTAGTGGTGCTTACTCCTGTAGAAGGCAACACGAGAATATTAGAAGCTGGTTTTGATTCCGCCTTATCTTTAGTGACCAAAGTTTGAGATGGTTTAGTCCTAGGGCCCTTGTTAAGTGGTGTGACGGCTATTAGGTTCCTTTTGATTGCACTAGAGGACGAAGCTGAGATAGTGGCTGCGTTATCCACAACATTCTTACCTTTTAGAGTACGAAGTGTTTCCTTTAACTCAGCCAAGACCAAATTTTTATCACAAATTTGTTCCCTCAAATCAGATATTTCCATCGACTTTCGATTCAATTGTTCAATCAATGATTGATTCTGTGCAGTGGTATCAACACATGCGGGCTGTACTGAATCGAAGAGTCGTGTATTTTTCTGTTTTAAGTTATCAACTTTGGACAAAATCTTGGAAACTCGATAATCTAGATCAAGTCTAAAGTTCTCAGCGGCCTCAAGTACGTTCACACAATTAAGCTCCTTAGATTTCTCTATGTCTATCGGCAAAGACTTAGCAACCTTGTCACTTGGCTGACGCTGTTTTGATTGTAAATTCAATCGAAAATTCTTTTCAAAGTTTGCATCATCGATATTAACACCTTCGAATGACGTTTCAAATATTTCTTGAATAAATTATTGCTTGCATTCAAGAGAAATACAATGTGTTTGAATCTCATCAAAATGTTTTGAAAGCGAAGAATATGAATCTTGAAGCTTTAAAAATTCAGCGTCAGATTCGTGACAAGTACTATCTGCCACAGTATCCACAGATTCAACATTATGCACAATAGAATCATTATCAACACTTGTATTCACACAGACAGAAACTATATCATGAGACATCACTTGATTCAGAAGCAGATCATTATGGCGTGAAACCCGTTCTATTTCAAGTAAACTGTTTTCATAAGCATCTTCCATTTCGTTGAAAACACGTCTAACTTCTTCTATTTCCAGAAACAAATCTTGATCAATATTACGAAGACAAGCTTTAACATTGTTTACAAACGGAACAATTTCATCTCGAAACGCAGCTCTAGTGTGCTCAAAGTTCCATTCACCTTCCGTTATGGTCGTGGCCGTCGTACGTTCCAAAATGACCTTATCAAAATCGGCTAAGTGTTGGTGAACCGTATTTAAGTTAACGGACGCCTTACTTACCGGTGGAATTAACTTCGTTAAATCCTTTTTGACGAGTGTAGGAGACGTACTAGGAAGATTTTCATTTGACAAACTTTGGGGCACAAGAACTGTTAATTCTGCTAATTCCTTTTGTAAGCGAATGCGTGTCTTTTTCGAAAATTGATCTTTGTTATGTTGATCATAATCAATTGTATGGAATTTTGAAAGCATTTTAGAATGAGTTTCATCCCCAAGTGATTGTGTCTCCTCAGTACTACGAACAAAAGGTGCTTCTTTTGATTTGCCAATTATGGTCATATCATAGAGACCGGGAATATATTCCTGAGCTTGTTTTGCATAACCGGGATTTGGTGGTAAATCTTGAAGACGCTTAAGTTCGAATTCTTTAAATGATTTAGTTAAAAGATGAACCTTTTCTGTGGAAGCGTATTGTTTTAAAAGCTGTTGTTCTTTGAATTTAAGAAGTTTGGTAGCATTAATTTCCGATTCAACCTTTTTAGACTCGAGAGTTTCGAAATCCATTTTAAGTTTCTGAAAATCATTGACAACCGACTCTTTTGCTTTTAATTCATTGGAAAGATTAGCTTTTAATTATTCTATTTCTTTCAAGTGTTCAATCTTTTCAAAACGAAATTGGTCAAATTCAGAACATGTTATTTTCTCTTCTTGAGGGACCATTTCAAAAGTTTTGACCTTTTCTTTATGCTACGCAAGCTCAGCAGTTAGGGTGCAATTCATATCTACGGATTGTCTGAGGGCCATATGCATTTGATCAATAATATGTTTAGGCACCATGACCAAATCATGTTGAGCATAAGATTCCATACCCGTCGTAGCATTTGGTTGAGGTTCACTCAAATGTGTAGAATTGGGTACCACATCATTTGAGTTACTAGTTCCCGAATGCTGTTCGAGGTTGTCCTTTTCATGCCCAACTTGATGTTGGTTATCATCAATATTATTAGATGTGGTTGGTACCTCACTGATGACATCAGAACCGTAGTGAGAGAGATTAGCAATGAGAGCAGCTTGGGCAGAGTGAATGTCATCACAATTCGAATCGTATGCATCAAGATCATCCGCTTGATAAGCTGCATTAGAAGTGGAAACGACTGCAATGCCTTCAGTATCTGCTGCCCCTGGGTCTGCAAGAAATGCCAACTCCTCTGAATCCAAAATCTTCCCCTTAGACTGAGCATCAACCAAATACATCTTCTCACGAAACCATGCATCATCCCTTCTCCTTTTCGGCTGAGTGCATTCCCTCGCCATATGACCTTGTCCTCGGCAATTGTAGCAAGTCACAACCTTCTTAGGACCAATAGGACTCCCATTTCCACTAGCTTGAGAATTCACAGCTTGATTGTTCCCAGTCCTTGTAGGAGGTCCATATGAATTTTGCCTTCCCTGAATAGGTTGCACCGTCACTTGACCATCTTGAACAGTGGCTTGTTGTCGAGGATTTGATGAGGTGCGGAGCTGATTGTTTGTTGGTGGAAATCCTCTAGTTGCAACAAGTTTTGACAAGTAGGCGGTGAGATGGTTTAAAACATCAGCTGGCGTATCATTTGGAGTAAAGACCGGTGCTTGGATTGGTGGAAGTTCATTAGAGTAGAAAGCTTGTGCTGGTTGTGCTTCAATTGGAAAATATCCTTGCTGAGGAGTATAGCCCAATGGAGAAGTGTTGGTTTGTGTTGGTGATGTTTGATATGGTGGTTGATGTTGAAAAGATTGTTGATGAACACTTTGTTGATATTCTTGCTGTGGCATCATTGGTGGTTGATAAGATGGTTGCTGTGGTTGCTGATAGATGTGTGGTGGTGGCTGCTGCAAGTATGATGGTTGTTGATAAGTATAAGCCATGTTTTGTTGAGAAGCATACATAGCAAGTGGATCATGAACTTGAGGTGTAGACAACCGAGCCTCGATCACATGGCATTCGTGTTGTTGAAGAAAAGCTTGAAGTTGATCCACATTGGTGTTATGCAAGTCCTTAGCCAATTTAACATCCGTCACGTATTTTTTCCATTCTGGAGGAAGAGTGTTCAAATACTTGGTGTTCAATTGAAAGGTAGGAATTGTCATGCCATAAATATTTAGCTCATTCAACAATAGGGTAAATCTCAGATAGTAGTCATTGAGAGTCTCCCCTGGCACATAGGCAAACTTATCAAACGCATCATAAAGCTTACACTCTCGTTCTTGTTTAGTTAACGAGGTGCCTTGCATTAGAACCCGAATTCTATCCCATAACTCTTTGGCAACTTTATGTTTGCTGACGAGTTTGTAGACATCTGGAGGAAGGGCTTGGAGAATGATGTTTGTAGCATACTTATCACATTTATCTTGAATCTTCATATCTCCAGTCAACTCACCCGTTGTGCGAGGACGAGTAGTCGTACCTTCCGTCACTGTACCATAATCTAATGGTCCATTGAGCACCGATGCCCAAATTAGATGTCCATTCTCCTTGTTCAACATATAAAGTTCCATTCGGGAAGCCCATTCCTCATACATAGTCTTCACCAACATTGGTGGACGATTATCCGTACCCAAGAGGATGGACTTATCCGTAAGAGATGTGTACTCCATTTCAATAAGTTAAGATTTACAAAGTTGATCGAACAATGAAATAAGGTTAAGTGTTTTTGTGTTGAAGTCGAGAAACAATGTTAAAATCCCTTAAAATATGTTCTCGATAAACCAAAAATTCCAAGAAAAAATTACACACGATCGAAATTTTTTATGGAAAAATTTGTGATTATCGGAATGTTGATCGGAATATCAGATCGGAATACCAGATCGGAATGTCAGATCGTAATGTAACCCTATCGGAATGATGATGGTATCGGAATGCCTAGATCGCAATGCAGAGCGGTCGAAATGTTCAGATCACAAAGAACTATCGTATTACTCAGATCGCAAAACCTATCGGAATACTCAGATCGCAATACCCAGATCGCAAAGTAGCTGACAAAATTCGAGCAGAGTAACGACTTAAAATACTTCCTTATACCCGTCGGAATCCCAGATCGCAAAGTACGATCGGAATGTCCAGATCGGAATAAGTAAGAAAATACAACGATCGCAATGTAGAACCAAACCCTTTCCGATGGTAAGGTTATTGCGATGGAACCCCACGTACAAATTGTACTTTCCGATGGATGTTTCTGCTAGAATTTCGGAATGAAGAACACGACCTTTTTTGCACTTTTGATCCAAGAAAACTGATGTTTCAATGAAAACCAAGATACCAAGGACACGTTAAAGCACAAATCCCTATGTTACACTACTTAATACTACGATCAAACCAAAAAATTTTGAAGATTTCGGCAAAAACCAACTTGTACTCTACGAATTGTTAAGAAGACAATACTCAACACAAAAACAAACCTATATTTCATCCCAAGCTCTTGATACCATTTGTAGAAATGTAAATCTATGCTTATGTTTTTAGAGAGAGAAAGAGATAGATAGATGGTGGATTTCACACTTTAGAGAGAGAAAGTTAAAAGGAACTATGTGAAAATAATGAAACCACACCACCCTCTCCATCAAAGGAGAGGGTTTATATACCCAAGCCTTGTAATGGGCTTGGGTTTACACGTTTGGGCCGGCCTACACAAGTTGTAGGCTAGGCTTGAACTTGTTTGTTAAATAACGAAAGTTAACTAAACTACGAGCTATTACATGGACTATCGTTGGAGTGACCGATCCTTCTTAATACGTAAAACGTATTTCCAACATTCATTGTCTGAGTATTATCATAACTACAATAGTTTGTGGAGGCAGTCTGACTCCCTTGTCAATCTACCTTCTTGTAGTTGTGCTAGTGCTCCTCAGTTAAATGGTCATAATGCTCTTATGAGGCTTATGCAGTTTCTTATGGGTCTTGATGATACTATTAGTGTTGCCAGTAGTCAACTTTTAACTATTGATCCTTTACCGGATATTAAATATGCTTTTGCTACTTTGTCTAGGGTTGAGTCTCATAAGAATAGTTTGATTCATAATAGTACTGTTAAAAGCACTGTTTCTGCTTTTGTTTCTAAGCCAAATACTTGGTCTAGTAACAAGAACACTCAGAACAGGAGCTTTACAGAATTAATAATAATAACAACTTTGTTTGTAAGCATTGTAATATGAATGGGCACACCATTGACAGATGCTTTGAGCTTAATGGGTATCCTCCAAGTTTCAAGAAAAGAAATTCTGGAGGATCCAATGGGTCTAATAATGCTTCTAGTTATGTTACTAATAGTGTTGATCAGGGAGTAGGGAAATCTCTTCCTTTTACTACTGATTAGATAAATAGGCTAATGGCTTTAACTAGATCTAAGTGTTATACTGGTGATGTGCAGTCCTGTGCTGCAGGTATTGCTGTTGGTTCTAATCATGTGATAAATTTTGTTACTTGTAGATTTTTTTAACTAAATACCAATATAAATACATATAGTACCTATATTGGTTGGATCTTTGACTCTATAGCATCCCAACATATAAATTTTTTACAGACCACTTATATGATGTTATTGATGTGTCAAACTTAAACATCTATGTTTCTCATCCTAATGGAAATATTGAACAAGTTAAACATGTTGGTAATTTTAAATTATCTGATAAAGTTGTGTTAAAAAATGTGTTGGTTGTTCCAGGGTATAAAGTTAGTCTTATATATGTTCATAAATTGGCCAAGGATGATGTAACACCCCATTTTGGTAAATGGAATATCACAGGTAATTATGGCGTGTCATCAAAGCATGCAAGGTAAATGTCCAAAAACATTAAATGACCATGAATGGAAATACTGCTAACAAACATCAGTAGTCCAAGTATAAGCTCACACACATGAATATAAGTACTGAAACGGAAAAGGACTAAACAATATCCAAAGAAATAAAGTAACGTAATGTATGGAAATGCATAAAGTAATGAAGGCTAGATAGCTTCCATCCGTATGCACATACTCTCAAAGTCTACGAACGTCCTTGAGTAACTTCCATTTGGGAACATGAAAGGAAAATGACTGAGCATAACGCCCAGTGAACGGATATACAAGTATAGCATGAAATGACATAAGCATAAAAGACTAATAGCAGCGGAAATGTATAAGTCCTAGATAACCTGGAACATGTTCATAAAACTGGTTTTATAGTTTGAAAAGACTTATGTTTTGATATGAAAACTATATTAATTACCCAACCATATAGGTCATGAGATTCAACCGTGCATGAATACCTAGAGGGGATACCTCGTCATGCAATTAGAGGGGTTGCCTCTAATTAATTAGTCTGGGTAGGAGGTATCACCTCCTTGTGAAGGATGCAAGGCACACATCGCATTCACCATGAAAATCCTGTAAAACATGTAACTAGGATGCACCCATACGCCCCACATGATAATACAAATATAAGGCCAAAACTATAAAGGGACGCCACGAGCAATCACTACGCCGTGGAGAAGTCATAACACTGGTGCCTCCAGTGTTATGGTTATGGTACCTCCATAACTAGGTGACACTGGTCATACATATATATGGCTTAGGCATTTAAAACTAAACATAAGTAATAACAACATATAAAACATATACTTGGGAAAACAGTTGGCTGTAAACGGGGAATCCTAATAAGGAAAGAATGTCCATACTGAAGGACGAAAAATCCGTACCTTGTGTCTAGTGAACGAGAAAAGATGAAATGATGAATAGTCCTACTCCGACCTCACTAATGCTACATAAATAAGGGACATGTATAACTTGTCTGATTACTAAGTACGTTACTGGTTATAGCATGTTCTTAGCTTGTTTATATGTTCTTGGCTTAATTTACTGTTTTAAATGATATGATGTATTAATCATGTATTTCATGTATTCTCATCAAGTATTATCTTGTATTCTTGTATTATTATACTTGTAGTTTAATAATAATTAACTTTTTTAAAATAGCAGGTTTCCAAAAATAGAAAGTTTCTAAAAATAGAATGTTTCCAAAAATAGAAAGTTTCCAAAAATAGATCAGTTTCTAAAAATAGATCAGTTTCTAAAAATAGATCAGTTTCTAAAAATAGATCAGTTTCTAAAAATAGTAAGTTTCCTGAAATAGAAAGTTTCCATATTTAAAAATAAGCTGGATTAATAAGCTAATTATATAAGCTAATGTTTACTAGTTAGAAATCATAAGTCATGTAATTAATAGTAAAATTTATTAAATAAATGACATGGTAATTTAATAAACTATAGGTTATATAATTTAATTAAATAAAGAATGTTTTAATTAAATTATTCTAAATAAAATACTTAGATTAATCATGAATTATTATATTTAATAATTATAACCTAAGTCATGTTTTGTTAATTAATTATAAGTCCATGTTTTAATAATTAATTAATAACTATAGTCTAATTTAAATGATAAAATACTTAGGTTAAAACATGTATTTTTACTAAAAAAATAATATAACCTAAGTCCATGTTTAAATTAAATTAATTATTAATCATGTTTAATTAATTTAATTTTTCTTGTAAAATTATAACTTGTAAAAATAATCCCGTGCCCGTTTCCGTGTTTTAATATAAGCCGAACAAATAAGCCGAACCAAACATCCCCGACAGTGGCTACCCGGCCTAGTCGGTTGCCACCGTCCGAATGAATTTCCCACCGGCTGTTAGCCGGTGGTTCCCCCTGCTTGGTTGTGTTTCCCCCTGCTCGAACCAAAACAGCCACCGGCTTAAGCCGGTGGTGCTTGTTGCTGCGCCGAGACCTACACGAGACCTTGTAGGGTCTCGGTTGGACTAAACCAAAACCAAACATCACCCCGACTCACGTCGAGGTTCCCTTTTCCCTGCGGCCAACAACCAAACCACACCGAGACCATGGGGTCTCAGCTGGTGGTGCGAAACAAACCCACCGAGAGCCTAGGGCTCTCGGTTTGACCCTCGGCCGAACCAAAGCACAACCCAAACTAAATCTTTTTCATTTCTCTTGAATTCTTATACCATGTTTAATTATGTTTTTATTATTAAATCACATGAACTTAATTAAAAGAAAAGAATGATAAAAAGATTAAGGTTTTGATGTTACCGAATACATGAATGGAAAAGACTTATGAACACGAACACACTTAACCCAAAATCAAAGATCAAAATCAACCAAACATCCCTTGGTGTTCTTGTGTAGCCGACGGCAAGGGAGAGAAGAGGGGCTAGGGTTTCTAATTTTTTTGTAAAAATTCTGTTATGGAAACTTTGTGTTTTACTTTTTACCCTTTTAGTCAAAATCAAAGTTGGGCTTGGCCCCCTTGTCTTTTGGTTTTCGTGGACACCATAGGCCCACAAGGGTCTCCCGGGCTTTTTCCGTGTTTAATTAATTTACGTGTTCGTTTGTGTTTATCATTCGTTCTAGTTCGTGTTAAATATACTACGTACATATATCTTGTTCTAATAGTCGTGTTATAATTATTATTATACGTAACAATTATCATGTTCATGAATGTTCGTGATTATAATTATTATAATTAATAATTATCGTGTATTATCACGTACTTAATAATTATCGTGCACTAACACGTACGTAGTCTTTGAATTTAATGTTCGTGACACGTGTACATGACATAAATAGAAAGTTTTAATTGGTTCGTAGGTTTACGTATTGTACTGTTCATGGAATTTATATGCGGGTTTTACAACTCTTCCCCCCTAAAAAGAATAATTCGTCTCCGAATTATAGATAACGTAAACTGAAAGAGGAACATACCTGAATCAAAACTTGAAATGAGGGTAAGAAGTTCGGATAGACTCCTCTGTCTCCCAAGTGGATTCCCGCTCGATATGGTCCCTCCAAAGGATTTTGACGAACGGAATCGTCTTCTTCCTCATGACTCGCTCTTGGCGATCAAGAACTCGTTCAGGTTCCTCAATGAAGGTAAGATCTTCACGGATTTGTTCAAGTGGATACGGAACCATGTGAAGGGGATGATACTTGTATCCTCTGAGTAAGGACACATGGACAACGTCATGAACGTGAGAAAGCTGCGGGGGTAATGCTAAACGATACGATACTTCACCGACTCGCTCGATGATATCAAACGGTCCGATGAATCGAGGACTGAGTTTTCCTTTGATTCCAAAACGTATAACACCACGTGCCGGTGATACCTTAAGAAAAACATGATTTCCCACGTTGAAATGCAAATCCTTCCGATGCTTGTCGGCATAACTCTTTTGACATGCACGAGCTTCTTGTAATTTCGCCTTAGCCACGACAACTTTCTCGTTGGTTAAATCTTTCATCTCTGGACCTTCAAGTGTTCGCTCACCAACCTGATCCCAGCAGCTTGGGGCGCGACACTTCTTGCCATACAACATCTCAAACGGTGCACACTTGATGTTGGCGTGCCAACTGTTGTTGTATGCAAATTCTACCAAGCAGATATAATCGTCCCAGCTTCCTGTCCATTCTAAAGCACACGCTCAAAGCATGTCTTCTAATGTCTGAATGCTACGCCCCGACTGTCCGTCTGTTTGAGGATGAAAAGCCGTGCTAAGCTTAAGTTTGGTACCCCCCAGCTTTCTTCAGACTCCTCCAAAATCGTGAAGTAAACCGAGGATCTCTGTCCGAGATGATACTGGATGGAGCACCATTAAGTATCATGATCTCCTTCTTACATGTGTTAGCCAATTTGCTATCTGGATCATCCTTGCGGATTGGTAAGAAATGAGCCGATTTGGTAAGTCGGTCAACGATAACCCAAATTGCATCATTCTTTCTCTTGGTCTACAAAAGTCCGGTGATAAAATACGTGGTGATCTTGTCCCATTTCCACTCTGGAATGTCTAATGGTTGTAGTAGACCACTAGATCTTTGATGCTCGGTCTTAACCTGCTGGCAGGTAAGACATTTGGAGACATAGGTAGCAACATCCTGTTTCATACCACTCCACCAGAAATATTGCTTGATGTCGTGGTACATCTTGGTTGAACCAGGATGAATAGAGAATGGGGAACTATGAGCTTCAGCCAATAACACTTCCCTGGCTGTAAGATCATCAGGAACCCAAAGTCGAGTGCCCTGCCATAAGATACTGTCGTCATCAAACCGAAACTCCGTTTGCTGCTCTAAGTTCTGAATAATTGCCCAGATTTTACCATCATCCTTTTGAGCTTCCTTGATCCTAGAGAGTAAGTCAGGATCCACTCTAAGATTAGCCCAGTAACCATGTTGTCCACGTACCATGATCTCAATATCTAGTCGCTCCAAGTCTCGTATAATCTCTTCCTCTATCTTAATTCCTTTGATCATACCCGACTTCCTACTAAGAGCACATGCCACTACATTCGCCTTGCCGGGATGATACTGCAGATTTATGTCACAATCCTTCAACAGCTCTAACCACCTTCTCTGCCTCATGTTCAGTTCACGCTGAGCGAAGATGTATTTCAGGCTCTTGTGATCTATGAAGATATCACATGATTTGCCATACAAGTAGTGCCTCCATATCTTTAGTGCAAACACGACTGTTGTAAGTTCCAAGGCATGCATAGGGTAGTTCTCCTCATAAGGCTTAAGCTGTCGTGATGCGTAAGCAATCACTTTTCCATGTTGCATGAGAAAACAGCTAAGTCCTTTCCCTGAAGCATCACTATAGATCTGAAATCCACATGTACTAGATAGGAGAGTAAGAATCGATGTAGATTGTTGTACCCATAATTATTCACTTCATCATGATAGATTATATAAAACAAAGAAGAAAGATAGAAGATTTCTAGAGAGAGAAAGTAGTGAGAGAAAGTAGAGAGAGAGGTGATTAACTAGGAGAAATTAGATTAAGAAAAATGATTACTTGTCCACCCTCCTAACATGCTAGGAGGGTGCTTATATAGTCCACCCACATGCGGGCTTTCTAATGGACTATATTGTTTTGGGCCAGGCTTGAATAAATGCTTAGTATCTTGAAAGAGGCCTTTTAGGCTAGCCATCAAGCCCGTAATATCACGACTATTTTAACTAACTATTACAACGTTCTAATAAATACTACAATAAAACCTATGACCGAACATTCTTGTTTGACTCAATATTTTAAGGCTAACAATTTCCCCCAATGTGAGGTCATTCCTCTTCGATATTTGGAGATCAATGGAGATTACGAATTTCGTCATAAATGAGTCTTGAACGTGTAATAGTAGTTTTTGTTCCTTCATGCTGTGATCATTGAGCCTTTGTCGTTGTCTTTCGACTTTGTGTTTTATCTTGAGATCTTCAAATTATCCTTGACTTATCTTTTCCATCTTACGATCTTGTGTCTTTATCCACATGCTCATACTTTGTATCATCTTGAAAGCTTGCTAACAATCTCCTTTGAATAGAGGTCATTCCTCTTCATTAATTGTTAAGGAAGATTTTGATCATCAGAGTTGCAGAAGTATTTAGCTTTCTTGATTGTTGAATGTCTTTGGGCATGAATATGTGGTTTTGAATCATTGAATTTGCTGAGTACACCGTAACGCCACCTTCTTGAGATAAAAAATGGACACGGACTGATTGGCTTTGACATTCGTTATAAATCGGTAGCGTTTTACCTCCGGTCGGTGAAGACCGTTTCACGATATTAAATATCGTACCTGTGATTAGATAGATTCAATTAAGAACCTCCTTGACAGGGTTTTGCGGCATTATTAGCCGTTTCTTTACTCGACCGTCTCAAAGCAAGACTGCGAACATAAAGAGTGAATCAATTGGATAAGTATCCACTTGATTAAAGTCGTCAATTCAAATTCCTGGAACAAGTTTGATTCATTAAGAATCTTACCATTGTTGCTTTCCAGTTGACACAAGCTTGATTCCTAAGAATCTCGCAAGTTACCTACCGTAGCGCTGTTTGATGTTGACGCCAGAAGGATTTCCATTCATCACTGTGAATATTAATGAATATCACTCTGAATGTTCTGGCAAGACCATAAAGATATTGCGTAGAAACCTGAAACGAGTTTGAATCGATAAAGAAACAAACCACTGTTGCTTTTCAGTTTTACATATGTTCAATTCATAAAGAATCTTACACATGACCTACCGCAGTGCTGTTTGAGGTTAACACTGGAAGGATTTCCACTCATCATTGTTAATACTAGGTAGTATCACTCTGAGTGTTCTAGCAATATCACAAAGATATAGCGTAGGACTCTCTTGATCGTCATCCGTGTGTCCTAACAAGATTTGATTGATCTCTTGGCTCTAGACTCGATTTTGTGCACTTTTAGTGGTCGGAGGCTAGAGCAGATGCCACCTATTCAATATCAACTATCTCAGAGTGAGAAAGTCAATAGAAGTCGTGTTGATCTCCGTGACAATAAAACAAACTTCTTTTGAGAGAAGCCTGAGTCAGCTGAGGAAGGGTTGTGCATTACATCACTGGGTTCATGATGTGTAATCTTCATGATGTGTTGACCCGGTTTCTGCCTAAGTTGTATGGAGGACTTCTTTGTTTACACCCTTTATCCTTACATTTCTTTTTCATTCTTCACCCCCTTCAATGCTTACCAAGACATCATTACTAGCACCTTGTTGTGATTGTTCTAGTGCTAGAATCAGTACTTAGTTGGCATTCAACTTCATTCACATTCTACTCCATCTTTCCTAAGGACTTCTAATAATCTATTGGATTGTCCCTAGGAAGATCCCTCCGGTTCTGGTTGGATTATAGGACTTAAACCTAACCATCCTTTTGACATCAATAACGTCGTGAACTAAAGATGTTGTGGGTATTTGATCGTAACCATGAGTGCTTGAGTCTTTAGATCACATTTTAATCACATTTTCTCCCCTATCTCTAATATATAAAATCGTTTGATAGTAGAGATACCAAATTTGATTAAAATATATTGTGAAAAAATAGTCTTGAAAAACTTTCGGGAGAAAAATGTGTCAAACTTAGCATGAATTTGGAACGCTCCCCCTCAAAAATTGATCCAATTGAATTGTCATTGTGAGGATGTGATCCGCATTTCGCTTTTTGAGGATGGGAGTTGTTGACACACAATTTTTGAAAGATTTTGAATAATCATTGAGAAATTCTTGAAAAAAAATATGTTCAACGCTTTTGAAAAACTCTATTTCTTTTTGGCGAAAAAGTTTTTCTAGAGCATAAACTTGAGTTCATAGACTTTGAATGTCTTGACAAATCCACTCAAGTGTAAGAAGATTCCTCTTCTTTTGCTGCGGGTAAGGGCACTAAATCGTACACTCTCCCGTGAATATAGATCCGGGTTACAATCTGAAAGTGATTACAAGCTATTGTGTTGAGCTCAAAACGTTGAATGTTTTGTGACAAGCTCAACCCAAGATAGATTGCTCTACCCGTTGTTGGAAAAATTATCCAAAATAGACATTTTCCTTTAGAAAAATAGGAATGACATGTTTTGAAAAATATTTACAACTTTCATTCGAGCTTTATGTACACACCCGTGTCGTTATTGAGCGAAATTTCTAGGTACGTCCATATTTTCGATACTGAAAGACATGTCGAGAAGAATCTTTTTGTATTTTAAAAGATTTTTTTATTTTGTGTTTTGCTTTTTTTTAATAATATATACATGTAGATGTTTGATAGATGAATCAAGCAGGCTTCTTTGCCAGAATCTCGAGTTCTGCTGGAGTCAAACATCTCATACCAATTTGCCTAACTAGATACGCAAACCTCTCTTTCAAAAGAGCTTTTGTAAACAAGTCAGCTAATTGGTAATTAGTTCCAACAAAGTATAATTCAACAATACCCCTTTCAACTTGTTCCTTAATGAAGTGATATCTGACATCAATGTGTTTCGTGTGGGAATGTTGTACCGGATTGCAGGAGATGGTTATGGCGGACTTTGAGTCACAATACATAGGTACTTTATCAAAGTGGAAGCCATAATCCGTGAGTTGTGTTCTCATCCATAGAACTTAAGCACAGCACACAGATAGAGACACATACTCCACTTCAGCTGATGACAGTGACGTGCAATCCTGCTTCTTAGAAGACCATCCCACAAACTTATCTTGACCTAGAAATTGTGTACCACCAGAAGTACTTTTTCGTGTATCAAGACACCCTGCATGATCAGAATATGAATAGGCCGTTAGAAAAAAACCGGTTTCCCTCGGATACCAGAGTCCCATGTGAATGGTATTCTTAAGGTACTGAAAGATTCGTTTAACCTCCTTGAGGTGCTTTTTAGTGGGTCGTGCTTGATATCGTGCACAATAACACGTAGCATGTGATATATCTGGTCGGCTTGCTGTTAAGTACATGAGGGAGCCGATCATGGAACGATATCTCGTTTGATCTATGACATCTCCCTCTAAATCAGCATCTAGGGATGTTGATACAAGTTGTTTGCTATGGGTTCAAGATTAAGTCTCTCGGTATCCTCTCGAATTGATCACGGTTCTAAGTGGAATGATTTGTTCTTGGTTAATAAAAAGGTGTTGGTTTGTTTATCTATTTTAAACTAATGACAAATAAGTAAGTGGCGAAGAGTAAAATTAAAGCTTTAAAAGATTGAACTAAATTGACAAGTTAAAAATAAATGTTTGAAAACTTAAAGGCAAAATGAGAAAAATACTTGAACACTTAATAAAACTAACACTTGAAAACAATGTAAAAACGAAAAACTAAATCCACGGAATATTTGAAACCTACACTAATCGGAATGACAAATTCACCCCTGGTCGGAATACCTATGCAATCGGAATAAGGCCAAGCAGCTGATCGGAATATTTGATTAAAACTCTAATCGGAATGTGCTAAAACCCATAATCGGAATATCTTAAAGTGAGTCAAATCGGAATACATATAAACCTAACCAATCGGAATAGTGGCAACAAGCTCCAAATCGGAATCCACCAAAACCCTTTTCCGATCGGGTGATCGGAATAAGGGTGCTGTTGGTCGGAATACACAAATCGGAAAGGGGTTTATAACCCTTTCCGATTACCCTTTTTGATCCGAAAATTAAGCTAGTGTAATAAGCTATTGGAATAAGCTAATACCCAAATCTAAAACGAATCTAAATTGAATCGGATCAAGTAAGCACTAAAAACAACTTTTCTAACTTTAAATAAGCAAACTTATAAATCAAATAATAAAAAGATGAATTTTTTATGAAAACTTTAAAAAGTAAATAAGCTAAACTAACAAATAAGCCAATAAGCACAAAGATCTTAAAGCTTATTTGTATAGAAACTTAAGGAAACATAAAAAGATTAACTTTTTAAGCACGAAAACATAGATGAACAACACGGATCATAAGTAATTCGTACCAAAAGTGAATCAAAATCAAATAAAGGTAGAATAAGATTAAAGATTAAAAGCTTGAAATTAAACTTGATTAATGAAAAACAATACAAAGGTTTGATCTTGAAAGAGAGAAAGATGAAAACTAGTGAGAGAAAGTTGAGAACTTTCTCCTAAAACTAGAGAGAATGAAAAACTAAAAACTAACTAAAGACTAACTCCCTAAAATGTGAAGTGAAATCCTATATATATATAGGCGTCTCTTGTGATGGTGGGCTTGTGAATGGGCTTTGTTTTGGGCTTCTTTTCTTCTTTCTTCTTTAGTCTTTACGTTTCTTTTAAATAAACGTTTCCGACTTTGGATTTTGAGAAGTGTCGGTGAATAATTCCAACTCGTCTTATAATCTTATGTTTAATAGACTCGAGTTCTTTGACATATAAGAATCTTCCATCTTTGGCCTTTTCTTCGATAAATCTTCAAATAGGCGCAATGACTTCAAATCTTTTGCATCTCTTGGACAATAGACTTCGTCTTGAGTCTTTTTCTTCGATAAAACCCGTGCAATCCCATGTTTTATTCAATATTCATCCGGTTGACTCTGAAAACACAATAAACACAAAAACCACGCATAATTCCAAACAAATGATATTACATACGTGTTTTGGTCTTGTTTTAGCCAGAAATAAGTGGTAAAAGGATGGGTGTTTTCACACCTATCAAATCCCCTACACTTAACCATTGCCATGCCCTCATGCAATGCTTAGTGATAAAGCAATGTTACACTTTTCTCATAATCAATCAACCTTGGCCTTATTAACATACAAAAATTAAAGTACTAAGAGAAATTTAAAACTTTAAAGCAAACAAAAGGATAGATAACCATTTTCACTTGAAAATAGCTATATGGAAATAACTTGCAAAGAGATCAAGGACTTACATTAGGGCTTTGTTGCTGCGAAGATTTATCACCCTCAAGTTTCACGTTCCCCAAACTAAGCTTAAAAACGATATCATTGTTATTATAAGTTAGCAAATCAAACCCTTACACACATGGCTTAATTATATGCTTAAACTCCCTTATTCCTAGGTGTATCTCTTATATTTTATTTAATTTGATAGAAAATCCACAACTGGTGGATGTCAGTTTCTTGGGAGTAGGTTGATATCTTGGCAATGCAAGAAACAAACAGTAGTGGCCAATTCTACAACTGAAGCAGAGTATGTAGCTGCAGCTGCTTGTTGTGGACAAGTCTTATGGATTCAAAACCAGCTATTGGATTATTGGTATAAATTCATGCATACCAAGATTTTTGTAGACAATAACAGTACTTTATGCATTATTAAAAATCCTGTACATCATTCTAAAACAAAACACATAGAAATTAGACATCATTTTATAAGAGATTGTTTTGAAAAGGGTTTGATACAACCAGATAGGGTTGGCATAGAATAAAATGTGTCTGATTTATTAACTAAACCTTTTGATACTGGAAGGTTCCAATACTTGGTAACAAGTATTGGAATGATCAATCTCACTTAATATGTGTTTTAGGGTCTTTTTGTAAAAGTATGTACAGGATATGCATTGTTATTGGTCTTTTTGAAAAGTTAGATTTTCCACTATATTTGTCTAACACTAACAAAGGTTATTTTAACGCTGATAAGTGTTATCGTGACGTTGTCAGCAACATGTTAGATTTGTGGTTTTCGATCTAAGTGTGCAGGCGTTGTTAGCATTGTCCCATTGGATATAGAGTTGCTTATGGATCCTTGGAGAATCATTTGAGCATGTTTTCATTTATGGATGATGGTTGGAATATTTATATTCCTATATTGACATAAATTTTTATATTCATGCATAGTATTGGGCAACATATGTATCACAGTTTAAGGGGAGGTTTTAGGAACCTTTAGGACTTTTGGGTATTCTTATAATACTCTTATCACAATTCTAGATTGTGTCCACAGGTGAGTATGAGTTAGTTTACTAAATCATGAGGCACTGTAGCATGCAAAGTTGATATACTATGCATGCTGCCAAGACATTTATGGCCTAGAATTGGATGTGGTTACCTGGGAGTTATCAAGGAATTTTATGAGATAACTTAATTGTTAAGAATTTTGGTTAGCAAGGGACACTAGAGGACTGTTATGTCTACCTGGGAGTTACAAGGAATTTTATGATGGGTTTACCTGGGAGTTACAAGGAATTTTATGAGATAACTTAATTGTTAAGAATTTTGGTTAGCAAGGGACACTATAGGACTGTTATGTCTATCTTGCATAAGCAAGTGTGCATAACTGGACAGTGCTTGCCGCCCTATAATAATTATCAATTTATTGTTTATCTTCACTAGGATAAATTACTTTGTTAAGGTCCTTTTTCATTTTTATTACTTTTATTTTTGGACGCTGACAAATATTTTTCCAAGCGTTGTTATGACCAATTTAGACGCTGACATGGCTTTGGCAAACGTTGACAAGAATATAGTCGTTGGGCGTTGATGGGTTATTTTTGACCGTTGACACTCATTGGGACGTACACTGTTGTTATTTTTGACGAATTTTGGGGCCGTAATTTTGGGAGTAGATAACTTTTAATTAATGCACAAGATAAATTATTTTCTTTTCACGATTTTCATCATTATATTTTGAAAATTTCTTGCCTTATTTTTTACCAATCACATGTGTCTATCTCTCCTATATATTTGGCTCCTATTTTTAAAAAGGGTATCTCCTATTCTTGTCTAACACTTTTTCTCCTATAAATCATCTTTCGCAATACTTCACAAACAGCTTTCTTCAAACAATGGCACCAAAGTTTAAACCAAGTGACTTGGTATTGGGATTCAGGAGTCAGCACAACATGATTGCTTATTTGGAGGCTGATGATACTTTGTTTCCACAATACACTCAGATGGTGGCGTATTTGAATGCATCTCCAATTAGGTATGCACTTTCTCATGCTCCTCTCATCCTTGTCACTCATATTAAACAGTTTTGGAACACTGTTAGTTCCTCAACAATTAATAATGTGACTACATTATCAGCTATTGTTCATGGGCGTACATGGGTGGCTACTGAAGCCTTGGTTCGCCAGGCTTTGCATCTTAATGATGAAGATGGTATAACTACCCTCCCCATTAATGAAATAGAACAAGGAGTTCGGGCTTTGGGGTATCCTTTTCCTGATGAGGGCACTTTAAATAAATATCATAAACAAGAGTTTCCCCCAGCCTGGAAGTACCTCATACATGTCATCCTTCAATGTTTGAGTCCCAAATGTACTGCACACAATGAAATTAATAGATCAATTGCTAGTGCAATTGTGTACATTGCAAATGGGCAAAAGTTTAATTTTTCAAAACTGATTTTTGATGGCATGTGTAAAAACAAAGGGAATAAGATGACCTTGGCTTATCCCAGATTTTTGCAAATGGTTTTTGATGTGCAAAATTACTGAACAAGAGATCATGATGACTTTTATGAGATCCCTGTGCAAACGAAAGCTATTTTTACCAAGATGAACTCACCCCCTCACCGTGAATTACCCCTCACCCAAGCTATGCTTGCTGTTATTGCAGCAGCAAAACCCCAACCAGACCCACAACCACAACTTCACCCAATACCAGAACCTTTGCCTTCACCTCAACACATGGAACTTGACCAAGAACCCTTCAACGCTGACACATTAAATGTTAGCGTTGACACAAGTAATCCAAACGTTGACACCTTTCCTTCACAGACCCAAACACCCCTTAACCTTCAAACTACCACCCAATCCACATCATCTTCTACCCCACCTGAATATAGGTTGCAAAAATGCCCAAGGACTACTAGAGTGTTCTCCTCTGGTGGTCCTAGCCATGTAGCAGAGAGAACCACCACCACAAGTGTGGTTGGTGCTATGGATGAGGCTGGGACTATTGGTACTAGCTTAGATGCAGGCCAAGACAGTCCTAACATCTTTAAGACCTCATCCATGCCCCATGACTCTACTTTGGGAGGTTAAATCCCCATTCTAGAGGAGGGCAGATTAGAACCATACACATTGATGGAATTAACGGTTGTCAGCATTAGCTTGCAAAAGAAAAAAGCAGACTTGGTACAAACAGTCAGTACATAAAGCCTTGAACTCAAGCAATTGAGGGAGATGATTGTTATTTTGGAAACTGCTGAGTCTAGGAGAAGGCAGACAAGAGTCCTTTTATCAGAGGAGGATTCTTACAAAGGGGAGGAAGCTGCTACAGAGCCTGTTAATTTGAGTGATAAAGGCTCACATGAAGCTGCTACAGAGCCATTTGATTTGAGTGGAAAGGGCTCATATGATGGAGAATCTTTGGGTGTTGCTGAAGCCCTCACTGAATTGAAGAAGCAATCAGGTTTTGATACATCTCTGGTTACTCCTACAAATTTGAACTTGTCTTTTACAGCTATGTGGAGCAGTTCACTAGAGACGCTGAGACAAGTAAGTTGGGCGTTGACAAGCAAAATTTGAACGCTGTCACACCAAGCGCTGACATGAGTAAATTGGGCGCTGACACAAGGAATTTGAGCGTTGACAGACCTGCAGATATGGTTGATGTATTCCAGTCATCAGCTATCATCAAAGAAGTATCTTCACAGGTATTACCATCATCCTTACCCATCATTGATCCATTAGATAAGGGTAAAGGGATTATGGTAGAAGTAGAAGTTCTAAAAGATGCAGCACAAGTAGAGTTTGATTCAAAGTTGGTTGCACAACTTATGGAACAAGAAAGGAAGAAGGTTGGTGAATCACCATTTGTGTCACTTCAGAGGAACAAGAAGGAAGTGATGAAGAAAGTTCAGATTCAAGTGTGATGATAATTGAACAACCAGAAATACTTGAATATGGTGATGACTTGGCAAGAGAGAAGCTTAGAGAGTTAAAATTGCAAGTAGACTTTGATATGCCAGAAGTAGTCAGATGTACCATGCTTGGGAGAATAGGATAATGGAGAATCCAGATTTGACTATTTCAGACCAAATTTGGGGATTGGAGATTCTTCTAAGAGTTCAAATAGACTACAAGAACATAAGGCTAGCAATGTTTTCTCACTGCTGAAGAGGGATAGAAGAGAGCTTTACTACATGTTACTCTGATGTCATGGAACTAGATGGACCTTCAAGAAATTGCAGGGATTATCCTTTCAAGAATTGGAGTACAAGGTTTATCCCATTTGGGCAAGAGTGTAGGAAATGAACACTCTTAGACTTCTTTCAGATGAAAGGAAAGAAGAACTTGCAGAAGAGATGGAGATTCAGAAGGCAATGATTGTTCCAAGGCCTTTGAAGAAGGGAGTTCCACTTGAGTTTCCTAAAGATCTAAATAAAGTGGTTCCCAGTAAAGCTTTTCTTAGAAGGAGCATTAAGCTCTCACCCATGGAAGCTTCAGATATGGTACAAGTGTTACCTCTTGATGCCAGAAACCCTATCATTAGCTATGAGGAAGATGCAAGTGGGTTTTGGAAGATTGGCAGATATGGGAAAGAGGTACACACATTTACTACTCTTATGTCTCTCTTTGCAAGTATGGATAGGGAAGACTTGGCAGACCTTTGGAGGTTGTTGATAGCCAAGTATGAGACTGAAGCTCCTACTTCAGTCAATGGAATAAAACTTTGGTCAGCATTCAAGAGAATGTGTGCACCAGAAGAAGAAGATCATGTTTGGAAGGATCTTGAGGATGATATCAGTGGTCTTCAATGGCGTTTGTATTCAGCTGCTGGTGTGTATTATTTGAGCTCTACAAAGTTTGTTGAGTATCTTCTTGTAGATGCTCAGTATCCCATGTCCAAAGAAGTTTTGGACAAGATGAAGACAACACAGCTGGAGATTGACTATTCAAGTGAGGTGGCCAAAGATTTGATTAGGCATGTTTATTACCAATATGATAAGATTTGTAAGATTCCTCCTAGTTCTTAATTTTTATTCAGAAACTTGATTACTAGAGTAGATATCAATTTTAGGGGAGGATTGTTGGGAATAAAATGTAGCCAGCACACTTGAACGCTGACAAGAAGAAAACAAGCGTTGATAAGAAGAGAACAAGCGCTGACAGATCAAGCGTTGACAGGAAGAAGTCAAGCGTTGATAGGTTGAAGACAAGCACTCATAGAAAGATATGGTCTACGCGTATTTTGTTTCTAGTTTGTTTCTAGTAAAGATAGGATCAACAATGTATTTTCTATAATTATCTTTACCTAAAATAGTTGATACGTAGACTCTTGTACAAGGCTTCTTATGTCTATAAAAGAAGACCTTTAGGTTATGTTTCAAATAAGTTTTTCATACGTTTAACACTTTCATTGTAAGCAAGTTCGTTATTATCAATCAAGTGAAAGTTTGTTTTACTACTGTTTGTGTGTTCTTGTTTAAGTATTAATTCTGCATAATACTTGAATTGTTTTATACACAACAAAGTTTCTCTACGTGTTTTACTTGATCTAATCTCGTTTACACAAGCTAAATCGATCTAAGTTTGGGATCAACATAGTATCTTGGTGAAGAGGATGTAGTGGAGTATCTTGGTGAGGAGGATGTAGTGGAGTATGACTTTGGAGCACGAGAGCGATGATCTTGAATGTGTTGAGTGGTAGACACCAAAGCAAGTGGATTAGCAGTCTTTGCTATCCTTTCAGCTCGAAGTTCATTTGCCTCATTCTGAAATTGTTTCAAAATGTCAAAGAGCGTGTGATAGTTGACCTCGTCTAACTTACTTTGTTGTTTCACCAAAGTTACGAACCGTGTCCACTCTGGTTGAAGTTGTTGTAGAAATTGCACACTTACTTGCATGGTGGAGACTTGCAAATTGTTTCTTGTCATGTCATTCATCATCTTGTAAAACCTTGAGTAATATGAATCAATTGATTCCTCATCCAATGAAGTAAACTTGCCAAAATTCCAAAACAAGTTAGTTTTGACATCTTGCTTGTTAAGTGATTCTCCTTGTTGCAAGCGTTCAATGGCAAACCACATTTCTTTTGCAGTAGAGCACGCATCAACCGTTGAGTAAATATCATCCCCAATCCCACTGAGATTCACATAGATTGCTTCTTTCTCTGCATCAATCCAAGCACGTTTCTCTTTTGAAGTGTTCTCATATGTTTCCTCAATTGTTTGCTCATCGGAACCGGTCGTCGAGTCGGTTGCTGGAATTGCAGGAATGGTTATTGTAGTGAGAGTATAGGGTCCTTCTTTGATACAACGTCAAAGAACATCACCATTGCGTTTAGTGTCAAGATATCGAAGGAATCGTGATTTCCATTGTGCATATCGACCCATCACAAGCATTGGTGGTCTCTCTATGTTACCCGCCACCATGATGTTGTTGTTTGTCACACGATACTCTTAAGTAGAATCCACTTTGAAAAACTTGAAATTGTTGAAGTGAAAAGGATCTTAAGTAGATGTGTTGTGATTGTTGTTGTCGAAGAAAGATGTTAAAATCCCCTAAAAAATTGTCTTCACAAGAAACCAAAAGTTCTAAGGACAAAAACACACGATTAAAAATTTTCACTTTTGCAAAAATCAAACTTTCGTAGAACTAAACTCTCTTAGAACACAACTAACAACCTGTCGTAGTAACAACCTTTCGTAGAACCAAAACTTTCGTAGAAACAACCTTTCGTAGAAATCAAGTTTTGTAGAAATCCAGTTTCGTAGAAAACTTTCGTAGGAATCAAGTTTCGTAGAAAAACCTTTCGTAGATATCCAGTTTTGTAGAAAACTTTCGTAGGTATCAAGTTTCGTAGAAAAAGACCTTTCGTAAAAAAGACTTTCGTAGAACTAAAACTTTCATAGAAAGGAACTTTCTTAGAATACAAACCTTCATAGAATTGAACTTTCGTAGAAAGACCTTTCGTAGAAACAAACCTTCGTAGAATTGAACCTCCGTAGAAAGACCTTTCGTAGAAACAAACCTTCATAGAATTGAACCTTCGTAGATTTGAACTTTCGTAGAAATATTTCGCAGAGGTAACTTTCGGAAGAAAAAAACTTTCGCAACAATCCAGACTTTCGGAAGAGTAAACCTTGGTGAACTTTCGGAACAAGAACCTTTCGTAAGAATTTGGGTTCCGTAACTTTGTGAACTCTGGTAACTTTTTGAACTCTCGTAACTTTGATGAATTTCGTAGCTGAAAGTAACTTTCGTAAGAAACTTAACTTTCAGAAGTAAAACTCTTTCATGACTTGTGGTAAACTCTCGTAACTTTCTAGTAAACCCTATTACGGAAGTTGAACTTTCGTAAGATACTCATAAACCCTTCAACGAAAGTTATAACAGCCAACCACAAAGCTAATGCGAACCAACTTTTTACGAACCGTATCCCAAAATCAATCCAAAACGCCCCATAAACTTGTGATTTTAACCACAATAACTATCATAAATCTGTACCACAACTATGTATGTGATGTATATCAAGATTTAGAACCCGAAAAGCATTAAATAAAATTCAATTCGTGATGATTTTTGATTAAATCACACAAATCAAACCAGTAACAACAACCAATCACTAATCTACCCCGTGGCGATTGATACCAAATGTTGTACCCATAAGTATTCACTTCACCATAATAGATTATAGAAAATAAAGAAGTAAGATAGAAGATTTCTAGAGAGAGAAAGTAGTGAGAGAAAGTAGAGAGATAGGTGATTAACTATGAGAAATTAGATTAAGAAAAATGATTACTTGCCCACCCATTGTTTTGGGCAAGGCTTGAATAAATGCTTAGTACCTTGAAAGAGGCCTTTTAAGCTAGCCATCAAGCCCGTAATGTCACGACTATTTTAACTAACAATTACAACGTTCTAATAAATATTACAATAAAACCTATGACTGAACATTCTTGTTTGACTCAATATTTTGAGGCTAACACAGATACCAGCCTCTGCTTTAGGTCTTCAAATCTCTTCTCTCTTTCTTCAATCCAGATGAATTTCTCCCCTTTCCGCATTAGTTTGGTCAATGGCAGTGCTAATCGGGAAAAGTACTCTACGAACCTATGGTAGTAACCAGCTAAGCCTAGAAAGCTGCGAACTTCAGTCGTTGACGTCGGTCTTCGCCACTTGGTAATAGCCTCAACCTTCGTAGGATCCATGGTTATTCCCTCTGTGGATACTATGTGGCCTAGAAACGCCACCTTACTCAACCAGAATTCGCATTTGGAGAACTTGGCTTACAGTTGCTTCTGGCGAAGTATCTGTAATACTGTACGAAGATGGTCTTCGTGTTCTTCCTTTGACCTAGAGAAAATTAGAATATCGTCAATGAAAACAATGACGAACTTTCCCAGAAACTCATGGAAGATACGGTTCATCAAGTCCATGAAAACTGTTGGAGCATTAGTAAGGCCAAATGGCATGACTACAAATTCGTAGTGTCCATAACATGTACGAAAACCACTCTTGGCGATGTCCTGCTCTTTCACCCGTAACTGATGATAGCCTGACCTCAGATCGATCTTAAATGTGAGTTAGTCAAACAGATCATCAATACGTGACAAAGGCTATCGATTCCTGATGGTGATCTTATTAAGGTCACAATAATTAATGTAGAGACGCATACTACCGTCCTTCTTCTTCACGAATAGAACTGGTGCTCCCCATGGAGATGCACTAGGTCGTATGAAACCTCGTTCCAAAAGTTCATGTAGTTGTTCCTTTAACTCCTTAAGCTCTATTGGAGCCATGCGATAAGGAGCCTCAGAAATTGGCTCAGCTCCTGGGATGAGCTCAATATTAAACTCTACTTCACGAGCTGGTGGTATGCCCGGAAGTTCTTCAAGAAACATATCTGGAAATTCTAACACGATCGGCTGATTCTGGATAGATGGAGATTCAGCCTCCATATCATGAATAGTAGCTAAGTAGCCCTCGCAACCATGTGACAATAATGCACGTGCTTGTAAGGTTGAAATTATTTGTACAGACCTTCCGGGTATAAAACCGCTGTGAATGTACTCTGGTGCATTAAGATCACCGAAGATGGCCCGATATGAATGGCAGTCTATGGTGGCGTGGTGTTTAGATAGCCAGTACATGCCTAATATCATGTCGAAATCACACATGTCCAATGGAAGTGCGTCAACTGGACGAATTTTATCGTCAAACTCAAGGGGAAGACCCTTGTACCCATGTGTGATGCGTACAGAGTCTCTTAAGGGCGTGGAAATGTTTAAGACATTTTCTAATGGCATAGGGTATATCCTAACACTCTTGGCATAAGCAGTAGATATGACCCAATGAGTAGCACCCGTGTCAAATAAGACGCATGCAGCTTGACTATACATATACAAGATTCCAGTGATGGTACCTATTGACTTGTTGGCCTGATCACGCGAGGTCGTGTACATCGGTCCAGTAGTAGGAGGTGGCTTGGAGTCGGCATGTCCAAAAGTGCCCTCAATATCACCCTTACGGCAGTCCTTCATGCGATGGCCTGGCTGGCCACACTTGAAGAAAGCATCGGTATCACGATGAAACGGCCCTGGGTGCCTGCGGTTGCACGTAGTGCAGAGAGGGTGAGTATACCCTCCAACAGGTGCCCTAGCTGGTTGGGATCCTGTTTAGAAAATTATACGTGCGACATGATTAATGGGTACAACCAGGATACTGCAAAAAATCGTAAGACGTAATACCAGATGTAGCTGCACGGTTAAGCTGTGAACCTCTACGGTCCTGCTCCCGTCCGTTGCCATGATTCCTGGTAGTAGATGTTGAAGTGTCAGAATTACGAATCATAAAGCATACAACATGAAAATGAGTAAGTATAGGGACTTGCTGATGTTGGAGTGTTTGGCGTTGCTACGGTAATTGTCATTACCGCCACGCCTATCCGAAGCAGAATGGTATTGGGTCTGACCGTTACCCTTTTGCTGACTCTGTTGCTGAGTAGCCGGTGGGGACCGGTCCCCAGTCTTCTGCCTGAAAGATGCAATTCAATAGAGAAAGATAAATATTTGGATTGTACTGAATGAAATGAAATGATCACCGCTGATGACGAGATATACCTCTTGTCGAGTCTTTCTGCCTCTCCAAACTCATCCCTTTCCTACAGCATCTCCAACTTGCGGGTTGCATATGCTACTTGTGCCACAGTATTGAATGTAGCACACACCAAGTTATTGGCGATAGATGTACGAAGAGCCCAGCGAAAGTGATACGCTTGCTCCTCTGTAGTCCCAGCTGCTGCACCAAGGAATCCACCCAATCGAAGAAACCTCTGCATGAACTCATTACTGTTTTCGCCAGCTCTCTGCCTAATCCCATGATACTCCCTCTTGAGCTTGTCTTGCTCAACTTTCGGGAAGAACTGCCCCATAACCAACTCCCTGAACTGTTCCCAAGTCAAGCCAACCACCCAATTGTCGCCTCCCTCCGACAGTTTCAGTGTCTTCCACCATGCAAGGACGTTCCCTTCAAACTTGTAACAAGCTAACTTTGCCTTAAAGACAGGGTCGCATCCCATCGTGTCAAAGATCTTCTCAATGTGAGCTATCCAGCTCTCAGCCTCAGCGGGGCTGTCAGTCTTCTCGAAAGATTTTGGACGCTACTTATTGAATCGCTCCAGCCATGTGATCAGGGTAGCTGGAGGTGGAGGAGGAGGATTCTGGTGCTGGTGCTGATTGTTGGCAGCTTGCACCTCTGCTCGAAACGCATTCCTTAGTTGAGGAAGCATAGCCTGCATAGCAGCTTGAACGGCTGCATTCAGTTACTCTTGTTCAGTGTGAGAACCATCTGATAGTATAAAACAAAATGCAATGATTAAGCTGATTAAAACATAATAGATATACATGAAAAAAATTTATGCATATAAACATGAAAAAAAATTATGCATGAAAACAGTGTATGAATGCATGATAATGAAAATGACATGGGTTTGGGTGAAGGCCTATGGGTCGGTTCACCTAAACAAAATGACATGACGAGGATGAACGCCTATGGGCCGGTTCTTCAAAATAAAATGATTCGATTAAAAGCACATGCGACTAAATATGGCCAGTCCTGTACCAACCATTACTTAGTCACAATTCCTGCGACAATGATACATGAAACAAATACATGAAAACAAACTGTCAGTTCTAGGAAGACCATAATGATTACCCACTAATCACAGGTCATGTTTTAAGAGCCTACAGGTCAAAACCTTGGCATTGATACCATAATTGTAACACCCCATTTTGGTAAACGGAATATCAAAGGTAATTATGGCGTGTCATCAAAGCATGCAAGTTAAATGTCCAAAAACATTAAATGACCATGAATGGAAATACCGGTAACAAACATCGGTAGTCCAAGAATAGGCTCACACACATGAATATAAGTACTTAAATGGGAAAGGACTAAACAATGTCCAAAGAAATAAAGTAACGTAATGTATGGAAATGCATAAAGTAATGAAGGCTAGATAGCTTCCATCCGTATGCACATACTCTCAAAGTCTACGAGCATCCTTGAGTACCTGCCGTTTGGGAACATGAAAGGAAAACGGTTGATCATAACGCCCAGTGAACGGATATACATGTATAGCATGAAATGACATAAACATAAAATACTAATAGCAGTGGAAATGTATAAGTCCTAGATAACCTAGAACATGTTCATAAAACTGGTTTTATAGTTTGAAAAGGCTTATGTTTTTATATGAAAACTGTATTAATTAGCCAATAGCCCATATAGGTCATGAGGTTCCACCGTGCATGAATACTTGGAGGGGAGACCTCGTCTTGCAATGACAAGGTTTTCCACTAATTAATTAGTCTGGGTAGGAGGGATCAAATCCTTGTGAACGATGCAAGGCACACATCGCATTCACCATGAAAATCCTATAAAACACGTAACTAGGATGCACCCATACACCCCACATGATAATATAAATATAAGGCCAAAACTGTAAAGGGACGCCACGAGCAATCACTCCGCCGTGGGGAAGTCATAACACTGGTGCCTCCAGTGTTATGGTTATGGTACCTCCATAACTAGGTGACATTGGTCATGCATGTATATTTCTTAGGCATTTAAAACTAAACATAAGTAACCAAAACATATAAAACATATACTTGAGAAAAAAGTTGGCTGCAAACGGGGAATACTAATAAGGAAAGAATGTCCATACTGAAGGATGGAAAATCCGTACCTTGTGTCTAGTGAACGAGGAAAGATGAAAGGATGAATAGTCCTACTCCGACCTCACTAATGCTACATAAATATGGGACATGTATAAGTTGTCTGACTATTGAGTACGTTACTGGTTATAGCATGTTCTTAGCTTGTTTTATATGTTCTTGTCTTATTCTATTGTTTTAAATGATATGTTGTATTAATCATGTATTTCATGTATTCTGATCAAGTATTATCTTGTATTCTTGTATTATTATACTTGTAGTGTAATAATAAGTAACTTTCTAAAAATAGTAGGTTTCTAAAAATAGAAAGTTTCCAAAAATAGAAAGTTTCTAAAAGTATAAAGTTTTCAAAAATAGAAAGTTTCCAAAAATAGATCAGTTTCTAGAAATAGATCAGTTTCTAAAAATAGATCAGTTTCTAAAAACAGAAAGTTTCTAAACATAGTAAGTTTCCTAAAAATAGAAAGTTTCTATATTTAGAAATAAGCTAGATTAATAAGCTAATTATATAAGCTAATGTTTATTGGTTAGAAATAATAAGTCATGTAATTAATAGTAAAGTTTATTAAATAAATGACATGGTAATTTAATAAACTATAGGTTATATGATTTAACTAAATAAAGCATGTTTTAATTAAATTAGTCTAAATAAAATACTTAGGTTAATCATGAATTTTTATATTTAATAATTATAGCCTAAGTCATGTTTTATTAATTAATTATAAGTTCATGTTTTAATAATTAATTAATAACTATAGTCTAATTTAAATGATAAAATACCTAGGTTAAAACATGTATTATTTACTAAAAAAATATAACCTAAGTCCATGTTTAAATTAAATTAATTATTAATCATGTTTAATTAATTTAATTTTTCTTGTAAAAATAATCCCGTGCCCGTTTCCGTGTTTTAATATAAGCCGAACAAATAAGCCGAACCAAACAGCCCCGACAGTGGCTACCCGGCCTAGCAGGTTGCCACTGTCCGAATGAATTTCCCACCGGCTGTTAGCCGGTGGTCCCCCCTGCTTGGCTACGTTTCCCCCTGCTCGAACCAAAACAGCCACCGGCTTAAGCCGGTGGTGCTTGCTGTTACGTCGAGACCCAAACCGAGATCTTGTAGGGTCTCGGTTGGACTAAACCAAAATTCGGGGTTCCCTTGTCCCTGCGGCCGAACAACCAAACCACACCGAGACCATGGGGTCTCGGCTGGTGGTGCGAAACAAACCCACCGAGAGCCTAGGGCTCTCGGTTTGATCCTCTGCCGAACCAAAACACAACCCAAACTACTATTTTTCATGTTTCTTGAATTCTTATACCATGTTTATTTATTTTTTATTATTAAATCACATGAACATAATTAAAAGAAAAGAATGATAAAAAAGATTAAGGTTTTGATGTTACCGAATACGTGAATGGAAAAGGCTTATGAACACGAACATACTTAACCCAAAATCAAAGATCAAAATCAACCAAACACCCCTTGGTGTTCTTGTGTAGCCGGCAGCAAGGGAGAGAAGAGGGGCTAGGGTTTCTAATTTTTTTGTAAAAAATCTGTTATGAAAACTCTGTGTTTTCCTTTTTACCTTTTTAGTTAAAATCCAAGTTGGGCTTGGCCCCCTTGTCTTTTGGTTGCCGCGGACACCATAGGCCCACAAGGGTCTCCCGAGCTTTTTCCATGTTTTATTAATTTACGTGTTCATTCTTCGTTCTAGTTCGTGTTAAATATACTACGTACATATATCGTGTTCTAATAGTCGTGTTATAAATTATTATTATACGTAACAATTATCATGTTCATATATGTTCGTGATCATATGTTCGTGACTATAATTATTATACTTAATAATTATCGTGTATTATCATGTACTTAATAATTATCGTGCACTAACACGTACGTAGTTTCTGAATTTAATGTTCGTGACACGTGTACATGACATAAATGGAATGTTTTAACTGGTTTGTAGGTTTACATAGTGTACTGTTCATGGTATTTATATGCGAGTTTTACAGATGATAAGTTTGTTGTTTCTTTTACTGAGTCCAGATGTTTTGTTCATGATTCTCTTCAAAAGTCCCTTCTAGGGACTGGTAGTAAGAACAATGGACTTTACTTGTTTGATTCAGGTAGAATATTTACTAATAGTGCTATATCAAAATGTTATTTGTCTAAGTGTTTATGGCATAATAGACTTGGTCATCCCTCTGACTAAGTTTTAGCTATTCTTAAAGATAAAAGTCATATGGATTCTATTAGTTATGTTCAGCCTTGTGAGGTGTGTCACAAGGCTAAACAAACAAGGGGCCCATTTCCTTTAAGTGAGCATAAGACCAAATCCAGGTGATATTGTTCATTTAGATGTTTGGGGGCCTTATAAAGTGAAAAGTAGGGATGGATATAGGTTTTTTCTTACTGTGGTTGATGATTATACCAGGACTGTGTGGTTATACATGCTTAAAGGCAAAGATGAGGTTTTTGAGAAAATTGTTGAGTTTTTTAATCTGATTAAAAATCAGTTTGATGTTTCTGTTAAAAATTTTAGAAGTGATAATGGAACTGAAATTATAGATCATAAATTTGAAAATTTTATTCAAAATCATGGTATTGTACATCAAACTACTTGTGTGTATACACCACAGAAGAATGGTATAGCAGGGAGAAAACATAGGCACTTACTTAATGTTGCTAGAGCCCTCATATTTCAGGGGGATTATCGTTGAACATGTGGCCTGAGTCTATTCTGACTGTTGTTGATCTCATTAACAGGATTCCTAGCTCTGTTCTCTCTGGAAAAAGCCCTTATGAAACTATATATAAAATGGAACCTAGTATCTCTCATTTAAAGTCTTTTTGTTGCTTGTGTTTTAGTACTATGCTTAACAATATGGATAAGTTTGCTGCTAGGTCTGACAAATGTGTGTTCATTGGTTATTCTTTTATAAAAAGGGTTATAAACTTTTTAATATTGAGTCTAAAACTATTTTGTTTTCAAGGGATGTCAAATTCTATGAAATAGTGTTTCCTTTTAAAAATGATGTTAGTAAAATGATTTGATCTTTGAGGATCAGGGTGTAAACAGTTTAAATATTTTTGACTTAGCAGTGAACACGTCTGATGATCCCCATGATGAAATGAGAGGTAAATACTTAGGTGATAGAGGTAGCATCCCTAAAGGTTATGATTCAGCTAAAGTATCTTCTGATACTTCTTCTACTATTACCAATCATTCTCAGGGGTCAGACTCTGTAATTAATAAGGATCATCGTATTGGAAACCAGAATGGTCTAGGCTGTAGTGAGGCTAGTCCTATAGATCCTGATGTTGCCCTGAATGATGATGATTATGAATCAGAGGGTGAGGATTTTGTAGAGTTTCGTAAACTTTTTCAAAATAATCTAGAGAGATCTGAGCTAATAAGGTCAAGTAGACCTCATAAATTGCCTGCTAAATTTGATAACTATGAGCTTGATAAAAGGTTTAAGTATGATATTAATACTGTAGTGAATTATGCTAATTTATCTATGCATAACTTTGTTTCTTTAATAATCTGAATAAAATTCATGAGCCTAAGACATACTGAGGCTTCCAAAGACCCGAGGCGGGTTGAGGCTATGAATGAGGAAATGGAGGCTCTTAATAGAAACCATACTTGGGTTATTGTTGATTTACCTCTAGGCAGAAAACTGTTGCATGTAAATGGTTGTGGAAAGTAAAATACAAGTCTAGTGGAGATGTAGAAAGATTTAAAGCTAGATGTGTTGCTAAAGGTATCAGTCAGAAAGAAGGAATTGACTATGAGGAAACTTTTTCACCAGTAGTGAAAATTGTAACTGTTAGATGTCTTCTGTCTGTTGCTGTGCACTATAATTGGCATGTATATCAATTAGATGTTAATAATGCATTCTTATGGTGATTTAGATGAAGAGATATATATGAATCTTCCGAAAGGATATGGGTCTGAATATGATAACAAGGTTTGCAAGTTAACTAAGTCTTTATACGGCCTAAAACAAGCACCTAGAAAATGGAATGAAAAATTAACAAGTTTGCTAAATGATAAGGGATTTGTTCAAAGTAAAAGTGATGTTTCTTTGTTTACCAAATCTGAAAATGAGTCATTTGTTTCCCTACTGGTTTATGTAGATGATATTATTATAACATGGAACAATAAAGTTGTTATTAATACCTTTAAAGAATATTTGAGTTCTAAATTTAAAATTAAAGATCATGGTAAACTCAAGTATTTTTTAGTTATTGAGGTGCTTGATACTAGTTCTAGTTTATGTCTTAATCAAAGAAAATATTGTCTTGAATTTTTGTCTGAGTATGGGATGCTGGCTTACAAGCCAGCTAAAGCACCTATACCAGATCCTACTAAAAGGAAGAAAAATCAAGCTAATAATGATGTTGATGTTCTTCTTGATAAAAAAAGTTATTATCAGAAGATTGTTGGCAAACTGATATATCTTACTTTGACTAGGCCTGATATTGCATATTTTGTTCATTGTCTTAGTCAATTTATGCATGCTTTATATAAGTCTCATCTTAAGCTTTCCTCCTATGTGCTTAGATATCATAAAAGTTCTCCTGGAACTGGTATTTCTTTTGTGAAGCATAATAATTTAAGTCTTATAGCTTTTGTTGATTCTGACTGGGCTAAATGCAAAATCACTAGAAAATCTATTACTGGCTATACTATGTATCTGGGAAATAACCTTGTTTCTTGGAAAAGTAGGAAACAGTCTGTTATAGCTAAATCTTCAGCTGAAGCTGAATATAGAGATATGAATAGTGTAGCTTGTGAAGTGATGTGGATACTTAAGATCATGAAAGATCTTAAGGTTGATGCTACTCTGCCTGTTCCTATAAGTTGTGATAGTAGCTCTTCTATACAAATTGCTGCTAATCTTGTATTTTAGGAAAGGCTAAAGCATTTTGAAATTGATTTGTACTTTCTGAGAGAAAAATCTGCAGGTTTGATCAAAACATTTAAGATCAAGTCTGAGGACAATGTTGCAAATTTGTTCACCAAAGGATTACCTATTAAAGATCACAAGTGCTTTTGTGATTAGTTGAAGCTTATTGACTTATACCACAAAACAAGTTAAGAGGGGGTATTGAGATATAAGTTGATTTTAATAAGTCTTACATACTTCAAGGGGAAGAAAGGTAATTATTTCTATTTACTTTTTCCTATATTTGTAGTTTGGTTTCTGTTTTGCAGGTTATATAATGTTGAGGGACTATTTGTGGCAAATGTTGAAAGACGAGTGTTGCCCTACTTCATCACTATATATATAATAGTTTTTCATAGTTGTTAGGTATTTTGTTTTGTATCTTTAGCCACCATTGTTTATCGTTCTTGAGTTGTTTGTTCAGATTCTTGAGATTGTTTGTGAGCATTGATCTTGTTGTTAAGATCATAGATTCATAGAGTTTACTTTTCTTTTGTTTGTAAGTATTGATCACAAATCCAGGTATCACATTTGAAGTGATATCCTGAAGCTGTAAATAAAAAATAAAAGGGGAGGTTGGTTGAATTACTTCTAATCTTGATTTTTGTTGAATCTTTTTATAAAATCGAATATAACTTAGATAAACTTCACTAAATTAAAAATTCATAATATCCAATAAAGCAAAAACATTACATAAAAGTAAAAAACATAGTACGTAAAAAAATAAAAACTACAGTTTATTCATTGAGGTTCCGTAAATGTTTCATAATGTCTTGTCGAAGTTCGGTTGTACTCTTGTATCTCAAAGTTCTTTGATTTTTCTAACATGTAAATCGCATCGTTCAACCAAAGTACGAACCTCAACACTCCTCTTGTTGATTACGCATAGCTAAAAGTTGTATATACATACTCCGTATAAGCCTGGATATATCGTTCCGCATCGTCATGGGAATCCATATCGTAATGATCGTAGATTTTTTTTGAACGGCAATTTATTAGAAACTAGCAAGGAGCTAGAAAAAAATTACAAAGAAATTAGATGGGGGGTTTTGAACCAATCCATCCAAGAAAATTTCCTATGAGAACGACTATTACACCAAGTAAAAGAACAAGAGACAGTGTCATCGAAAACCTCTGATCGACTAGGAGGAGTCTCCACAAAAATAGTGTTATTTCGGAACCGCGAGATAGTCCACCAAGTTACATAAAATGGGGCCTCTAAAAGAGCTTTTACCGAAGACGAAAGTCGAACCAAAGTGAACCAGGATTGCCACTCCTGGAAATTTGACCATTCTTGATAATCCAACTCCCACCATCAACATATACGGCGCAAGATAAGCAGAGCAGAATTACATTGAAGGAACAGATGTTTATTATCTTCATCACTAGCTGTACAAATCGGACATAAGGAGGACCCGATAATCATTCTCTACGAGCCAAATTACTCCTGGTAGCCAAACCATTCATCCGAGCACGCCACATAAACATGTTCACCTTAATGGAGACAAGACTAATCCATCTGGTATGATCAAGTTGAGAAGGCAGAATTAGATTGGCGATGCATTTACGGACCTCCATGACACGAAATTCACCATCACTAGATAAGTCACAAATCCAACGATCACTAGAATTGGAGAGAACGACCGTAGCTAATAAAGATACTAGGTTCTCCAGCTGATGCGACTCAATTCTACCCGAAACACTTCTACGAAAGGATGAAGTAATCTGACCAATTAATTTAGCCGCAACAGTGATGTCTTTATTCAACTCCAAAGCAAGCAACCTGGGAAATTTAGCATAAAAAGGTAATTCTCCTAACCAACAATCATACCAGAATGAAGAATGGGAGCCGTCCCCTATACGTTTCTTTACATGAGATCCGAAATCAAACCCTTGCGCATTAAGACTATAGAACTCCCGAAGAATAGAGCACCAATTAGAGGACAATTTAGTATAATGCACCTCCAGAGATCTCCCATAAATCGCTTGAATAATCTGGTTCCAAAGAGACCCATCTTGGGAAATAAAACGCCAAATCCACTTAAGCAAAAGGGCACGATTAAGGTCAAAATAACTCGACACTCCTAAACTTCCATGATATTTGGCTGCAAGTACTTTATCCCAAGCCACACAAGTTATTTTATTTCCCCCTTGTTGCAAACCAATAAAAACCCGGTTACGAATGGATTCCATGATCTTCAAGACACCTCGAGGAACTGTTAGAAATACGTTTTAATGTATATTAGAAGTATCGGTCACTCCACAATATGATTTATGTTGTAATAGCTCGTAGTTAGCAATTAGTTAAATGTTACTTATTAAGTTAAGTAAGAACCGGTCCATGGGCTTGTCATGGACCGGCCCAAGCCCAATGTTAGGCTTGGAGTATAAATACCCCTTTCCACCATGGAAAGGGGTTGGTTGTTGTTCTCATTTGCACTTTCATATTAATAAAATCATACACATTTTCTCTCACTTTCTCTCTCTAGTTTCTCTCACTAGAAAACATCAACCCACTTCATAGATTCATAGGTTATCAATATTCTACATTTGGTATCAAGAGCTATGGGGTGATTGAAGGTAAGGATTGTGTTGCTTTTTTAGTTTTTGAATCTATTAGTGATCTTTAGAAAAAATCAATCTTGAATCTTGTTGTTTTTGGTGTTTTTGTTATTGGGATTGATTGATAAGGATTGGGTTTAGCTTATTTTGGTAAAAATCATAAAACTTTTTGTCGTTTTGGATCAAAAATCGGATTTAAAGCTGTTTTTTTAAGTCTCGGAAACTTATTTTCAGAACATTCCGAATAGGGATTCCGAATAGGAAGATTTTCAGAATAGAAGGATTATTCCGAATAGGGATTCCGAATAGGAGCAATATTCAGAATAGCATAAGTTTCCGAATAGACTTTCCGAATAGAAGGGTTTTTCCGAATAACAGTTTTTTTTCCGAATAGCAAATACTTTCCGAATAGCCAATTTTTCCGAATAGCCAAAAACTTTCCGAATAGCCAAAATTTTTCCGAATAGCCAAAATTTTTCCGAATAGGAGAAATATTCCGAATAGCTTTCCGAATTGCCTATTATTCCGAATAGCAAGTTTTCCGAATAAGGGTTTTTCCGCATAAGGGTTATTCAGCATAAGGTTTATTCCGAATAGGGCATTTTCAGAATAGGGTTATTCCGCATAAGGGTTATTCAGAATAAGGATTTTCAGCATAGGATTATTCCGAATAGGTATTATTCCGAATAGGGTTTATTCTGAGTTTGGGTTATTCCGTATAAGCAAGTTCAAGGGGTATTTGAGTTTTTTCGACGATCTTTAGTGGATTTAATCTTGATTACAACCAACACAAATTCTCAACCTTTCTTCACTGCTCGATCAACCGATAATCTTTGAGTCTTTTAAGTGATCACAATGAATCCAAGTTCATTAATGCCTCAGATGACATCTCTTACGGATATCTCGATCATAACGGGGACTGATAGTCGTCCACCGATGCTTATTAAAGAGGTGTTTGAGGCATGGCAGGGCCGTATGATGCAATACTTGAAGGGCAAACCAACATACGGAAGGCTTATGGTCAAATCGATTTTGAATGGTCCACTCGACTATGGTACCATTGTGGCAAATAACGTGTCTCGACCAAGAGAATATGAAGAACTCACACTGGCACAACAACTCATTGCTGATGCTGATGAAATGGCTTCTGAGCAACACAGCTCTGAACCCGCGCTTCATGAGATGGGAACCGGTGCTATTAGTTCCGGATTAATTCCCAATAATCCTACTTCTACATCATTTTTACCACCAACAAGGCCCGAGTGGGATACACTGTTTCAACCGTTGTTTGATGAATTCTTCGATCCCCCGACTGATGAAGTTCCAGCACCTGTAGTAATTGCTCCAATACCTGAAGTGGTTGCTCAAGCTAATGAACCTTTATCTAATGCATCTACAATTCACATTGAACCGGATGCACCTTCACCAAGTGATTCTCAAACTACACCTGAATCATCTCCCCTACTTGTGCCTAATGATGTGGAAGAGGATTCTACTGATCACGACTTGGAATATGCTCACTTGCAAGAGCTTCCTTTCTTTGGTGTAGCGATCCCTGAAAACCCTTCAGCCGCGTCTACCTCAGAAGAAGCTCCTTCTATTGTTCACTCCAGACCACCTAGGATTGAAAACCATAGCACTAAATGGACAAAAGATCACCCAATTAGGAATGTTATTGGAGATCTAGATCGACCAGTCTCTACACGCCATCAATTACAAGAGAGTGCACTTTATTGCTACTTTGATGCATTTCTCTCTGAAGTTGAACCTAAAAATTGGCCCAATCATCTTGGATTGAAGCTATGCAGGAGGAACTAAATGAATTCCAACGACTTGAAGTATGGGAATTGGTTCCTCTCCCTGACAAGGTTAACATCCTTACTTTGTTATGGGTTTATAAGGTTAAACTTGATGAGATGGGTGCGGTATTGAAGAATAAGGCTCGATTGGTCGCTAGAGGATATAAACAAGCCTTGGGTATAGACTTTGAGGAATCTTTTGCTCCATTGGCTAGATTGGAGGCGATTAGACTATTCCTTGCGTTTGCTGCTCATATGAACATGATCGTCTATCAAATGGATGTGAAGACGGCATTTTTGAACGGTGAACTAAGGGAAGAAGTTTATGTTAGTCAACCGGATGGGTTCGTCAGTACGGAGTTTCCTAATCATGTGTACAAGCTTAAGAAGGCTCTCTATGGGTTGAAACAAGCTCCACGCGCGTGGTATGATCTCCTGTCAACATATCTCGTTTCAGAAGGCTTCTCCAAAGGCAAAGTGGACCCCACTCTATCCACTCTCAAGGAAGGCAACGACATGATTCTGGTACAAATTTATGTTGATGATATAATTTTTGCTGCCACTAACATAGAATTGTCAAACCGATTTGAGAAGATAATGTCCACACGCTTTCAGATGTCGATGATGGGAAAAATTTCATTTTTCTTAGGATTACAGATTTCTCAAAATCCCAGAGGCATCTTTATTAATCAATCCAAATATGCTCTAGAATCTCTTAAGAAATATAACTTTGAGAATTGTGACCCCGTGGACACTCCAATGGTGGAGAAATCCAAGTTAGATGAAGATAGGAATGGGACTATTGTCGATCCAAAACTTTACCGTGGGATGATCGGCACCCTTCTATATCTGACTGCTAGCAGGCCTGATTTGCAATTTGCTGTATGCATGTGTGCCCGGTATCAGGCTCGGCCTACCGAAAAGCACCTACATGTTGTAAAAAGGATCTTTCGGTATCTAAAAGGAACACTTCATCGTGGTCTATGGTATCCGAAAGATTCCTCAATTGCTTTAATATCATACGCAGATGCCGATCATGCTGGATGTCAAGACACGAGGCGTAGCACTTCTGGATCTGTGCAACTCCTTGGAGATAGATTGATCAGTTGGTCTTCAAAAAGGCAGAAAAGCGCTGCAATATCAAGCACGGAGGCTGAATACATCGCCATGTCCGGTTGTTGTGCTCAAGTCCTTTGGATGAGATCACAATTAACTGACTACGGTTTGGGATTCAACAAAATCCCGATGTATTGTGACAACAAGAGCGCCATTGCCCTTTGCTGCAACTATGTTCAACACTCCCGGGCCAAGCACATAGACATTCGCTACCATTTCATTAAGGAGCAGGTGGAGAACGGAGTGATCGAGCTGTATTTTGTCACTACTGAGTACCAGCTGGCGGATATGTTCACCAAAGCCTTAGATCGAGGACGAATCGAGTTTTTGATCGACAAGCTTGGCATGAAATCATTCACTCCAGCGACTCTCAAAGAGTTGGCAGAAGAATCAGCTGAATAGTCGTGGTAAACTATTCAGAGTATCCTTTGTTCGTGATCATGTATATTATAGTAAATATATAAACCACAAAAGAAAATACAAAAATATAAAACCAACAAAAACCATAAAAAATATAAAACCTAGAAAAACCATAAAAACTATAAAATCAAGAAAAACCAAAAATATTTTTCGTTTTAAAACGGGCATGTCTTTTAGTACGGTAATATTTACGGCCTTAGAAATGTCGATCAATATTGACACGGTGCCATAAATAGAGTCCGTATAAAAGTTGTACATTTTTAAAACATGCCCATTATGGCTTGTAGTTATTTCTGACTGCAACCCGGTTTTCATATTAAAGTCACGTATTTCTTTGGAAAACGTTGGCTCAGAACGGGAATTAATTTTCTCGGGCGTGATTTACAAGCCAAATCATGCAAAGGGATCAAGTTTACTTTACAACTTGGTCTAACACGAATTAGTGTACGTCTCAGTGCATTAATTTGTTAAAATAAGAGAAATCTTATTGACACCACGAATCAAACTTTTTCAAGATATCAATTGGGAAATGTTTTTCATCATCATGTGCCTCGTTAAACAATGACTACAGCTCTTTAAATAGAAAACGGGTCATCGTTTAAGGGGGAGAAAATGTTACATCATCTTTCACATCAAAAAGATCTTCAAAAGTTTTCAAGGAAACTCAAAAAGCTTAACGGTTAATGGTTGGATTGCTTTGGAATTTGTCTTGTTGTTGCTTATAAGCTTGTCATGAATAGTTTTGTGCTTGTGTTAAGATAAGTTAATCACTAAGGCTCGGGTAGTTAACATAAAATAGGGTCAAAATGACAAGAATTAGAACTTGGAAAAACAAAAGAACTTTGTTTGTTGAAAGTAGAAAAATTTGAGGGGGTAAAGTTGACAATAGGTCAAACTTGTAAAAATTTGACCTAGTCAAATTCACCCACCCCCGTTCCCTTTCTTCTTTCACTGTTTACTTGTTTATCTTTAGCCGCCATTATCACCCTAGCACTCAAACACACGAAAATCAAACAAAACAAATTCAATCCAACATCTTCTAGATCAGATCTTCAAAAAAGGTATTCAATCGGATTAATCATTCATGCAAATCAAGTTATTTATCTGTTTTTGTTGAAAATCAAGCGAATTAGTTTCTGCTTCAATTAGGGTTAATTAAATTGGGGTTTTTGCCTGGGAATGATTCGGAATGGCTCTAATTGCACTAATTTGGCCTTTAGAACACTTGAATCAAACGATTTCATGCTTAATTAGAAAATATATAAGTGTTGAAAACTTTCCGAGTAAGAATGACTTTCCGAATAACGGTTTCATTCAGAATAGAAAGAACTTTCCGCATGGAGAAATCTTTCCGCATAGAAGCTGTTTTCCGAATAGAATGAATTCTCCGCATAGAGCATTTTTTTTGAATAGACTGAATATTCCGCATAGGCAACGTCTTTCCGAATAGGATTTTATTCCGCATAAGGCCCAATGTTCCGAATAAGATGTTATTCCGCATAGACCAAATGTTCCGTATAGGGAATTTATTCCGCATAGGCAAAGTCTTTCCGAATAGGATTTTATTCCGCATAAGGCCCAATGTTCCGAATAGGATTTTATTCCGCATAGACCAAATGTTCCGAATAGGGAATTTATTCCGTATAGGCCAAGTCTTTCCGAATAGAAGATTTTATTCCGCATAGACAAGTCTTTCCGAATAGGATTTTTATTCCGCATAGACTGTTCTTTCCGAATAGAGTTTTTATTCCGCATAGGCCTTATGTTCCGAATTTACTTATCATTCCGCATAGGGTTTATATTCAGCATAGACCAAGTATTCCGAATTGAATGAATATTCCGTATAGAAGATATTTGAATGGTTTACAAGCTTAAGGGATTAGGTCATATGTTCTATGCTTAGGTTTAAAGTCATATTGATATTCATATTTGTATGTTTCAACCTTTGTGTTTTATCTTAAGCAGAGACGATGACTAACCCTACAGTACAACAAATACAACACACCAGAGCCACCGCCATTGCCGAAGCCAAGACTCTAAAGTTTATTCCGAACAACTTTCGTTTGAAGGAGGTATCTCACTCTACCCATAATGGATTTAAGGTAGGTACAGCCATGCTTGATAAATCTCATTTCAAGCATGCGCTAAGGAGAAGTGCTTCAGTGCCCTATGAATACCTTTACGAGTTCTGGGCTACCAAAGAGAGGACGTCGAACAAAATCACTTTTTCCTTGGACAACAAGCAGCAGACGCTTACTGTGTCAGACTTTAGGAAAATCTTTGGATTTCGGCCGACACTCAAAGACCTATCATACTCAGCCAACCCGACTAAGGACCAGATCATGGAGATGTTCACCGCCATTGGATGTCTTGACATACGAACCCCGTCTGAGTTTACTACTGCCAAAGTTGGTCAACCATGGAAAGCTATTTTTGGGATTCTAAGCCGATGTTTAACACCCAAAACAACTGGGTTTGATGCTGTTCGTCCACCAATCATCAAGATGTTTTATGGTATGTTTAAAGGTATGGGTATTGATTATGCATCACTGCTGTGGGAGGAGTTTACTTTTCAACTCTTCACTAACACGAAGGGTAAGGTTAAAAGTTACCAGTACCCTAGGTTCATTAAGTTGATCATACATTACTTTATGGAAATCGATGCATCCATTAACAAGCGTGCAGGTAGTCGTCACCACACGATGGATGATGATGATTTGGTAGACTTAAGGCAGGAGACTCATTCGAATACGGTTATTCCTGGTCCCATTCCCAGTCATCTTCTGACCGATGAGATTATAGCATCTGAGGATTACAAGAACTTGCTAACAGAAATTGAGAATCAACGAGCAAGCATTCTAGCAGGTGAAGACTCTTCCACCACGGTTAAGAGCAAAGGTAAACGGAAGCAAGCAGATTTACCTGAACCCAAAACCAAGAAGAAGAAGACAGAGGGTAAGAAGGGAAAGGGTAAGGCTGATGAGATGCGTCTACGTGACGAAGAAGACGTTGTTGATCCTACTCTTGATAAAACTGAGAAACAAATGATGAAGATAGCTATTCAAAGGAGTAGGAAAGATACTGGCGGTAGTGGTTCAGGTGCAAGGGTAGATGTTGAGGATGAGTACGTGGAACCAGATGATGTTGATGAGTTTGGGTCACCTGAACATTATTCCACTTCGAAGGAGCCATCAATCCCTATTTCAGCAAGTGTGGAAAAGGAGTCTGTTGCTCCTACGATCATGGTGTCAACCCAACCTTTAGCAACTCAACCTCCACCAATACAACCCTTACCAACCAGACCGGCTTCAACACCATTTCCTCCACCAACAATAAACCCCATCCTTAGTACCGCAGTTACAACCGAGCCTATTCCATCAACCCAGAGCAGCTCTGCAACGTCTGCAATGGCTGCATTGGTGATGGCCGAAATGTTGGATAAACATGTGGATAATCACAAGAGAGAAATGGATGAACTTCGCTAAGAGTTACTTAGACGAGCTCAAAGTGAAGAAGCATCTAAGAAAGCTCAAGAAGAGTTGATTGCTAAGTTCGCTGCAGACATGGAATTTACACGTAAAGCTCATGCAGAAGAACTTGCTCGGGTTAAAAAGGCTGAAGCTGATAGGCATCAAGCACGAATTACGAGACTTAAAGCTATTAAGGATGACCTTAAAGAGCAAAAAGCAGCTCTTGAAGCTTCTATTGAGCAGAGAGTGAAAGACTCCGTTGAATCCCTAATGCCTAAACTGCGTGATGATTTGAAGACACTTGCTGCTGACAACTTAATGATCAAATCATCCAATCCTGCAGAAGCCGCCTACAAGATTGCTTATGACTTGACGGATTTTGAACTTAAGAAGATCCTCAAAGCTCGAATGAGGGAACTTGGATCGTTTGATAAATCGAGGATTCAACGGGCTCTCTTCAAATCCCTGAATGACGCTATCATGGAGGATGATAGGTTGTTCAAGACGTTTGGAAGTGTGGTACCCTACCACATTCTCCCTGAAGAAGAAAGGGAAGAGAGTGACGAAGAAGAGGGTACTGGTGGAGAAGAGGAAGAAGAAGAAGAAGAAGATAAGAATGATGATGATGATGAGGATGATGAGGATCAGAATGATGAGGATGATGAGGATGATAATGATAAGGATGATGATAATGATGATGAGGATGATGATGACGATGATGATGATGGCGATGATGGTGGTGATGGTAATGAGGAGAGTGTTCGGGGGAGCAACGGGGATGATAATGAGGATGCTGATGGGGGTAAACAGCCTGAGAAAGGGGATAAGGCTGCCAGCTCAAAGAAACCTGCTAAGTCTGGCACCAAGTCAAAGAAAGATGCAACAGCAAAGGAGAAATCTACTTCCACGAAATCCAGACGATCGAAGTGGCGCCACGATGTGAATGCCACTACAGGGTCATCTATTCCTGGTACATTTATCCCTGCATCCATACCTGTTACCACTAACCATGTTAGTTCTATTGTTGTTGTTCCTGTGATTGCAGAATCGGTAACCGAACCTGAAGCTGCACAACACTCACCCATTCATGACACTGCCGACATGCCTGAAACAGAACAAGCAGATGTTCACGTCTCCACTCCTCTACAACAAGACCCACAATCTACTGTTCCAAACACAAGGGACTGGGCAGACACGTTAGATATTGACGAGACTGCACCACCACAGGCTTGGATTACAGCAGCGGCGCTATATGATCCGATCACCGACGCTGACAAAGATGTCTTGTATCTTCGTATCCGCAGTCCGATTGACTTATGTGCATTTCTTGCTCATGAGTATAAGACTTCGGTTACTCCGTCTTTGGTGAAGAAAACACTGAAGGATAAGAGACTACGCGCCAAAAACCGGTTGACCCAAATGGAGTTCGAGTATTATGCCGATGAGATCCTGAAGGCTCTGAATACCGTTCAACGGCCAGGACTTCATGAATCAGAAAGAGCTCCACCTCCAATGGATCCTTCTCAAGATAATCAGATTGCTCTTGACTTCTTCGTCACCAATGATCTTGTGTATCTTCTGAAGGGGTCATCAAAGTACGCAACCTCCCTGACCTTGCTGAAAGCTGCCAACTGGGGGACAATACCCTTTATCGAGGAAAAGGTAAACCGACTCTGGGTCCCAAAGATAAATCGTAATTATGATATGTATGCTGTCATAGGTGCATCTCATTGGGACGAACGAGTCCGAAGGGCGTATAGGGGTTGCTGCCTAGTCAATTCTGGAAGCAACGTTAGATCCGACATCCGCATCTCCAGCATCCTAGGGATGAAAACTGAAGCCAGGAATGGCTATTATCATGTGACGGAGATTCGTTTGAAAAGGGAGGATGATAGGGAATACAAAATCCAGCAGGGAGATTTTTCCATCATTCGCCTTGAGGATATCGAAGATATGCTGCTTCTGATGACCCGAGATCAACTCACACATATTCCTCGTGAAGACCTCATTGCTTTGAATACAGCACTTCGTATGTTCACACGAAGCGTTGTCATAAAGACACGAGTTGAAGATCTTCAGTTGGGAGTCGAAAGCTATCAAAGGAAGCTTAACCTAACCCGTCCAGTGAATCAAGTGCTACCTCAACATGTAGAAAGATGTCCCTATACCGGCATTTCTGTCCCAAATTACGGCATTTTCTACTTGAACAGTCGAGGTTTAATGAAGTTTATGAGGGTGGGTGAGCTCCATAAGTACAGTGATGGGACTCTTCTACAAGTCAGAGGAAAGTTAGAGCATCTGAACTCGGGTGGGACTTTGCCAGAAATGACGGAGGATTGGCATCCGGGTTACCGGCAGATGGCGAAGTATGTCATCAAGAAGATCGATCAGAAGCTCCGTGAACGTAGATTGATGAGGAGCTTGGAAAGATTCGTGGGTGGAAGACCATATTTAGTGCACCACAAGCTACTGCAACGATCCATCTAATGGGTTGTACATTTCAGGTCCACTTTATATTGGTTTTCAATTGTGAATATGTATATTTGTGAATATTGTGCTGTAATGGCTTGATGTAGTGTTAAGGTATGATAATTCTTCAAGAATTTCTCACGAGATTCTAAATCTTTCAAATTATATATCATACTAAAGCACTACAACCATCCCTTATTAAATTAAGGGGGAGCAATAACTTGTTCTATGGCCAAACATCGATTTCATTTTTACCCAAAGACCGGTTAATCCATTCAATATCCCAAATATTAATGGTTAACATTTTGGATAAGGGGAGAAAATGGGATTAAGGAGACTTAAGTGATACTTGGCTAAAAGATGAAAAAGACTTAACGATAATCCAACTTAATATGTGTTAAGCACATGTTAAGGGGGAGCGTTTTTGATGAACAAAACACCTAAGGTACAAAACTTTTGATTTTAATATCACAAGTACCTTATGTGATTTTCAATGATTTTTTCATGGTGGCAATTTCTTCCCAAAACACGCTTAATTCACGACGAATGTGGTGACAAAAGGGTGGTAGGAATAGGTTTAGTCCAATGATTCATCAGAGCCGATGGAATCTTCCCAAGGACAATTCCCTAGATAGAATTAAAAGTCCTAGGAAAGATGGAGAAAGAATGTGAACGTAGCTGAATGCCGACCAAGTACTTAAGCTAGCACTGGAACAATCACAACAAGGTGCTAGTGATGACGTATTGGTAAGCATTGAAGGGGTTGAAGAATGAAAAAGAATTGTAAAGATAAAGGGTGTAAAGAAAGAAGCCCTCCTTACAACTTTAGGCAGAAACCGGGTCAATACATATGCTATTGAGGTCATTTTTGCTAATGATTCTCGGTATTGAAGAAAGACATCATGGACCCAGTGATGCAATGCACAACCCTTCCCAGCTAACTCAAATATCTCTCAAAAGGTATTTGTTTTAATCACACGGAGATCAACACGTTATCTATTGGTTTATTCACTCTGAATAGACTGGTATTGAAAAGGTGGCACTCCTCTCCAGCCATCGCTCACTAAATCAAAACGCACAATCGAGTCTAGAGCCAAGAGATCATCAAAAGTCTCATTAGGACACTTTCCATTTATTCCTTGCTTTCTCACACATTGTGAAAAGTAAGAGATTTTTCATGAGTCCTACGCAATATTCCCGTAATATTGCCAGAACATCCGAGTAATATGTAAGTATTACAATGAAGATGGAAATCCTGCTTGAGCCAACATCAAACAAGCTCATGGTAGGTTACACGTGCGGTTCTTTTAGAACCAATCTTGTGAAAAACTGGAAGGTAACAGTGGTTTAATTCTTAATTGAACTTAAACTCGTTCCAGGCCTCTTCGCATTATCATATGATCTTGCCAGAACACTCAGAGTGACTCTTTATTGACCATAGTGACGAGTGGAAATCCTTCTAGTGTTAACATCAAACAGCACTTGGTAGGTGACGTGCAAGATTCTTTATGAATTGAGCTCGTGACAACTGGAAAGCAACGATGGTGAAAATCTTAATTGAAATTCACTTGTTCCAGGTCTCATGAATTGACGGCTTCAAATTACAAGGATAATTTATCCAAGTGATTCACTCTTTATGTTCGCAGTCAGCTTTAGACGGTCGAATAAAGAGAACGGGTTTACCCGCGAAATCCTGTCAGGAAGTTACTTAATTGAAACTATCCGTCACGGGTACGATATCTAATATCGTCCAACGGTCTTCACCGACCGGAGGTAAAATGCTACCGAATTAGAATAAAATGTTCAAAGCCATTTTATTCGTGTCGTTGCTGTGTACCTGTTAAAGACGGTGGCGTTGCTGTGTACCTGTTGAAGACGGTGGCGTTGCTGTGTACCAGTGAAGACGGTGGTGTTGCGGTGTACCTGTAAAAGTCGTTCCCACATGCTTATGTCTTTTGCAACAAAGTTCAGCAAAAATTCAAGAAAGTACAAGATGAAGTCTTCCGCTGTACCAAACTCTGAAGCTTTCGAGAATTCAACAAAAAGACGTAAGTGTGTGGAACATGAAGTCACGAGGAGGCAAAGTTCACAAGAAAGGCAAAGATCGCACGTGAAAGGCCAAAGAACAATGCTCTCAAGTCAAAGCCAAAAAGATCAAACCAACATATTCACAACAAAAGAAAGAAAAGAAGAAAAGACTACGAGCTAAAGAACGAAGACTTAGTATAGTATGCTAGGTTTAGGACTTTGTAACGTGGAGTGACCTCCCTTAGGGGGAGATTGTTAGAAATACGTTTTAACGTATATTAGAAGTATCGGTCACTCCACAATATGATTTATGTTGTAATAGCTCGTAGTTAGCAATTAGTTAAATGTTACTTATTAAGTTAAGTAAGAACCGGTCCATGGGCTTGTCATGGACCGGCCCAAGCCCAATGTTAGGCTTGGAGTATAAATACCCCTTTCCACTATAGAAAGGGGTTGGTTGTTGTTCTCATTTGCACTTTCATATTAATAAAATCATACACATTTTCTCTCACTTTCTCTCTCTAGTTTCTCTCACTAGAAAACATCAACCCACTTCATAGATTCATAGGTTATCAATATTCTACAGGAACTTTAAAGATAGACATGTTATAGATGGGAGAAGCTCTAAGAACCGATTTAAGAAGAGTAAATCGACCACTGATTAACAAACTGTTTGCTTTCCATTTGGAATGACGACCTCTAAGCGTTGCTATTATATCATTCCAAGAGCTAGATCGAGAGGAGCATTTACCAACAGTAACTCTTAAGTATTTAAATTGGTTACTCATAACCGAGCACCCAACTGAAGCAGCAGCCATATCTACCTCATCATGAGACACACCCATACCCAACAATTGGCTTTTAGAAACGTTAATTTGGAGACCGGATGCAAGGTAAAAACACTTCAAGATATTTAGGATGCCTTTGATATTTCCATCAGACCATTCCCCTAAGAACACAGCGTCATCCGCATAAAAAAGATGCGAGATAGTAGTCGAACTTGGAAGTTTAATGCCATGGAATAACCCCTCTTGGAGGGCTTTGGAGAAAGTCAAATGTAAGGTTTCCATGATTAAGATGAAGAGATACGGGGCAAGAGGGTTGCCTTGTTTGAGACCACAGTGACTAGAAAACTCCGTAGATAGACTCCCGTTAATAAGGACCGCGGACCTGGATGAATAAAGAATACCCCGGGATCCAATTGCACCAAGTATTCCCGAATCCAAACGTCACAAGAACATCAAGCAAATAATCCCAACGTACGAAGTCATAAGCTTTCGCGAAATCAACTTTGGAAAACATAGTTTTTTTGTTCTTCCTTTTACACCAATGAAGGATTTCTTAAGAATAAAAGGACCATCTAAGATATGTCGACCGGTAATGAAAGCGGATTGAGTATCTGACACAAGCTCATCAATTACTGAAACTAGGGGTGTAAACGAGCCGAGCTTTTAACGAGCTACTCGAGCTCAAGCTCGATTAACTCGAGCTCGAGCCTACATATTTTCAAGCTCGAGCCGAGCTCGAACAAAAAAAGATGCTCGTTTAGTTAAACGAGCTGATCTTTTAAAAAGCAATATTTGGCTCGGCTCGTTCGAAAGCTCGTTGAGTTACTCGAGCCGATCGAGCTTAACGAGCCGAACAAGCTAATCGAGCCAGACATTTAAATTTTTTTGAAAATTTATATATTTTAAAATTTAGTAAGTATTGATAATTTAATTTTAATTAAAACAATAACTATAAAGATATTAAACTTTGTTAAGTAAAAAACACTACGAAATCACTCAAAACATAGAGCAAGATGCTAAAACACTTTTTAAACTTTTTGTTGCTTTCGCCTTACAATTTCTGGAACACTTCAACTCCGTAATTTCTTACAACTATCGATGTGACATGAGATATTCAATAAAATATCTTCAAGACATGTATCACAAAACAAATTTGGATATAGTTATTCGAATTTAGATCAAACTTTAAAAAGAGACATAATTTGGCTGAATATGATCTTTTAACTAGTATAAGAAGGACATGAATAGTAAATTTATCCCACATTGCTTGAAGTAGAAAACTTTCATAGGAAAAAACTTTATATAAGCAAAGATCTCGTCCTAATTTTGAACTTAGTTAAGCTTTAGATGTAATTAAACATGAGTTTTGTATTCATAAACAATCCATTTTGAGCTTATAAGTATAAGTTTTACTTTGAACATTATAAAAAAAATTATAATTGTAAACGAGCTTTCGAGTTCGAGGTTGAGTTAACAAACGAGCCTATCAAGTTCGAGCATAAAAGTTAGTTTATTGTAGGAGTACAAGAAATATTAAAATTCTTAAACGAGCCTCGAGCTCGAGCTCGAACAACAATAAAAATTTTGATTTCGAGCTCGAGCCTATTTGTAAAACATTTTTCGAGCTCGAGCCGAGCTCGAGCCTGACAGTTAATAAACAAGCCTGGCTCGTTTAAGCCAAAACTCGACTCGGCTCGGATCGTTTACACCCCTAACTGAAACTAACCTACTGGAAAGGATTTTGGTGACTACTTTGTAAATACACCCGATCAAGCTTATGGGACGAAAATCGGCCACAAATTTGGCCTCAAGAATCTTCGGGATAAGCGCAATAAAAGATGAATTGCAACCCTTGGAAAATTCACCATGATCAAAAAAATATTTAACCGCGTCACAGAAGTTGGTCCCAACTAAATCCCAAAAGTGTTTGAAGAATTCAAAAGTGAATCCATCAGGTCCCGGGGATTTGTTATCACCACATTTCCAGACCGCATCCCGAATCTCCTCATTCGAGACAGTACGTTCAATATCCTCCACTTGGAATAAAGATAATTTTTTGTGAAACTGGAAATTAATCTTGAACCTATGCGCAGTAGGATTTTTTAATCGAGCAGCAAAATGATCCTTGAAGGTGCACTTGATCATACCTGGATCCGTAAGCCAAATCCCGTCTACAAATACCCCACGAATGGCCAATTGGGATCTTCTCTTATTGATGATTCCATGGAAAAAATTTGAATTCTCATCCCCTTCGATCGCCCATTTTATTTTTGATTTTTGCAAGTGATCTTTAGCTTCCATTTGATTTACCTTGACGAGATTAAGTTTCAGCTCTAACCGACGTAAAACAGCAACATCATCATGCTCCCCATGGTCCATCACTTTGTCAAGGTCCCGTAACTTACTAACATTGTCAGATTTGGTGCGCGACATCTCCAGCCTTTTACTTTTAACCCACTGACGAATAACAATTTTAAGAAATTGCAACTTCTTCTTAAACCGAATCATAGCATTAGGTTCCGATGAAGAAAATGATAGCCAAGATTGTTTAATCATATCATCAAAACCCTCTAAGTCAAACCAGGAGTGATAAAATCGAAAAGGACTTGGACCAAAATCCAAAGGAACTTCACAAAGCATTATCGGCATGTGATCCGACAAATGACGATCAAGGAAAATTGTTGTAATGGAAGGGAAAAGAGTGAACATAACCTCAGAAATAAGAAACCGGTCAAGTTTGCTCATCTTGGAAGTCGAGGGATGAGACCAAGTAAACGTGTAGCCCTTCATTTTGATATCAACAAGCCCCGAATTGATTATGAACTGATCAAAGTATCTAGCAGTGTACGGATTGAAACAAGATCCCCGACGTTCTTTGCTAGAATGAACTTCATTAAAATCCCCCATAAGAATAATATCTCCATTCCAACGACCTAAAATCATAGCAATATAGTCCCAAAGTAGCCTTTTACAAGAAGGATGTTGCGGAGCATAAACATTAACAAAGAGGATCTTGGTATTATTTGGAAGCCACGTGCCATAAATCGCGACAAAATTATCCGAAATCCATGCTTCCCAAACACAAAGAATACCAGCAGAATGACCAAGAGAATCACTACATACGAAGTCATAGTTGGAATTCCCCGATAAGAATTTCACATCCATATGAGAAACCCGAGACATCTTAGTTTCTTGAATAGCTATAAAATTAACTTCATTGGATGTTACTAGCGCCTTGACCCACTCCTTTTTCGTCTTGTGACCAAGACCTTGTACGTTGATAGAGATGAAATTCATTTAAAACCATTGTCCTCACCTTGCTGCCCAATGATACGTTCCAAATCCCTGGCACGACCCTCTATCGTAAAGTCCATAGCAAGACCAACACGAATAACATCTTCCATGAGATTCAGAACTGAACCACCATTGTTGATAGATTTCTGTCCCATGGATGCATTGTGAGATTCAACAGAAACGTTATGTGATGTACTGTTCATGACCTTGGCGCTCACTGATTTTGTTGCTCCCATATCTGCATCATCATTGTTTCTTTCGTCATGCACCTCTGGTGTATAACCTGGCGGATGAGGTGCAGTTAAACTCGATACAGTATTTTCTCCAGTGTGCATCTTATTAATTGCCTCATAAATCTCAAACGGGTCCGCAGATTTCACCTCATCTTCGTTAGAGTGAGTTTTTGAAGAAGAACCAAAAATAGTTTCTGGTACACCAACATCGTCCCCGTCCGTATCATCAACCAATTCCTCACCATTTTGTTTATTATCATCGTCCTTAGAATTGTGACATGACACGTCATCCGACATACATTCGTCCTCCTTAGGTATAGAAAATATGGGATTCCAAGAAAAATGTTCTTTCGCTCGAACCATATAAATTCTACCTTTAAATATTACCTTAAACGACTCCAGAATAGACACCGGATGCTTAGTCGCAATGCAAACACGTTTACGGCTAAAAGAAGAATCAACATTAGCTTCCATATCCAAAATATCTCCCCATTTCTTGCCAATTTTAACAAAAGTTTCTTTAGACCAAGCACGAATAGGAACACCCTCTATATCCATCCAAACGATGTGTTCATCGCTAACAAATTCATTACTAACGTTATGGAAGGTGTGGAACCATGATTTAGCACCTGTATGGTTCAGAAGGTCTGTTTTAGTTTCTAGGGTATCAAGTTCAATCAACACCCACAAGCCTCCAAGGTAAGATAATTTAACATTACAAAACCCTCCGTCCTTAAGAATGGTGTACAAGTTTGGAATAGACGTAACTTCTTTCACTTTGCCCATGATATGCTTGGATAAATTATGCTCAATCAAACAAGAATCATCAAGAACCAGCGCTGGAGATGAGGAAAACATAGGCCCTTTCGAGCCAGGGGAAATACCACTCACAACGTTAGCAAAAGAACCAGCAAAATCACGAGGGACAGATGAAGGAACAGGTTTGCTTGAATAACCAGCATTAGCCTTAGGATTGGGCTTAACTGGTCGCTCAAACCTAACACGACTAGCATAGAGGTGATGTCGACCAATCCAAATGGTACAAAGGTTCCCCACAAGACGTGCAAGATCAATCACCTTAATGAATCGAACAAAAGCAAACCGCTTGCCTACCTTCGATTTTTTATTAGGAATAAACACGTCCACAACCGTGCCATAGTCGTTACAGGTTCTCCACAGATCACGTGATGTAACCGAATCAAGAAAATTGTTAACGTAAATGGATGGGATACCTTTTGTGTATAATCTTCATTGGAATGGTGATTACGGGATGAGAATGCCATAGGAGCCAACAGATCTGAATGTAGTAAACAAAACGAGATACTAAAAAACTAAATGTGCTATTTGGATTGAAGGGAGATCTGGGATGTGGTATGAATGAAAACAAAAAGGGGATCTGGGCCAACACCGGTAAACCCTAAAAAAGCAGCCTAAAAACAATATATAGAGAACGTCAAATCAATTAATAAACGTATATGGATATCAAATCAACGCACAATCCAATCTCCGGTAAATCAATTGTTCACAGAAGATATGGGGGGATAAAAATCACAAGCACATATCCCCTCACAGTTAATAGCAGCAAGAATGGATTGAAACATTAATGAATCGATTGGATATGAGTGTTAATTGATGAATGGTCTCTATCAGATTTGGTTTAGGCAGCCTGGAGAAGAGAGGGTTTCGCCCATTTTTTCGATTGACACGAGTTTTTAATATAATTATTCGTAATGATCGTAGATGTTGGGAGTATTTAGATCCATAGTAATTTTTTGTAAAGAAAAATAAGTATTATTGGAGTAGAAATTTTAATAATAGAGTATTTAAGTATTATTGAAGTAGGAAATATGGCTTAATAAAGAGATATTTTTAGGATTTTAAACGATAAACTTTTTAAAAGTGAGGTTCTTTTTGAAAAACCGGATCTTTTTTTACTTGACCCTTGCGAACGTTTACATTTCAAAAAAATATATTTAGAAAAGGTAATAGCTATGGCGTGAGTTGATGCTACGGCGTCAAAAGCTACGACGCTGTTATGTTTAGTCTTTATATTTCCTAAGTCGTGCCTAGGGATAGTGTCGAGTAGCCTAATAATAGCTATGAATAAAGGTCGGTTGGTCCAAGCCCAACCCGACCCGTAGGACTTGTAATAGTCGGTTCCCCCTCATCTCTATAAAAGGAGGTGAGGGGGAACGAACCAAGCACGCATTCTTTCAATAAACTAATCGAGAATCGGTTAGAGATTTACCTTGTGGGCGACACTTCTCTTTTCTGTCGATTCTGCTTGTGTGTGTTCTATACGATCGATATTCCGCATCTAGTAATCAGGGTTGTATGGATTAAACCCTACAAGTGGTATCAAGAGCCCAGGTTCACAGGGTTCGCTGGTTTCTAGGAGATCGTTGAAGGTTATTGTTGATCGGGTTTAGATCAGCAAGGGTGTAGCAGCAATAATTGACTTGAAAGGGTGGTTGGTTTTTCGGGTTTAAAAATCAACAAGATCTTCCATTGTTTTTTTTTGTCGGTGGAGTCACAAAGAGAGAAGAGGAAGAAGATAACTGTTGGTTTTTTTTGTTTTACCTAAAAGTCAACGAAGGAAAAAAAATATATACTACAAGGTTGTTAAGAGTTATATTTTTCTTGGGCTATTGTTTGGGCCAAGATTAATATTGGGTTAAGATATTTTTCAAGTTGAATTTAAAGTATATTAGCTTAAGATTGTTTTTGTTTTTAATAAAACAAAAAGATTTACTTTGTAGGATACTTCGTAATTCGTGATTGTGAGGTTTAACGTATCACAAGGTTTAGCGAGTTACCGAAGGGACTTTATTCGTTTGTGATTGTGAGGTTTTTCACAAGGTTTAGCAAACTAATAAAGGGATTAAAGAATGTCAAGAACCAACTTTGACATCAAAAAATTCGATGGAACTGGTGATTTCGGGTTATGGAGAATCAAGATGCGTGCTTTATTAATCCAGAACGGATGTGAAGCAGCTCTGGAGGTTTTACCCGCGAATATGGAAGCTGAAGAGAAATCTAAGCTTGACAAGAAAGCTCACAGTGCCATGATTTTGTGTTTAGGTAACAAGGTCCTGAGAGAGGTTACCGGGGAGACGACTGCAGCGGGGGTTTGGTCAAAGCTCGAGTCTTTGTACATGACAAATTCATTGGCCAACAAGTTGTACTTGAAGAATAAGTTGTATACATTCTACATGCCGACTGGACGAAACATTTCCGAGCATATAGATGATTTCAACAAAATTGTTCTTGATTTAGCAAGTATTGAGGTAAAATTCGAGGATGAAGATCTTTCTTTATTATTACTCACTTCTTTACCAGCATCATACGAATACTTTGTGGATACCTTACTTTATGGACGGGAAGCTTTGACTTAGAGGACGTGATGGCCACACTATATTCAAACGAAATCATAGAAAGATCCAAGGCGAAGGGGGATGATGGTGAAGGGTTATACGTGAGGGGAAGAACTGATCGCAGGAATTTGCATCAGTCAAGGGGAAAGTCAAGATCGAAGTCTCGAGGTGGAAGACTCAAATGCTTTATTTGCCAATCTGAGGAGCACTTGATTAGAGACTGTCCGAAGAACAATCGCAAGAATTCAAAAGGTTACGTCAAGAAAAATGGTCAACCAAGCTCTAGTGGTTCGATTTATGACTGTTCTGTGGTGATGATGGTGATGAGTGCAGAGAGACTGCAAGATTGGATCATGAATTCAGGAGGTTCATATCACATGTCACCCAGGTTAGAGGTATTTTTTTGATTTTCGGGAATGCGATGGGGGCAGGGTACTGTTGAGAGACAACAGAGAGTGCAAGATCAGGGGTATTGGCAAGGTAAAGGTACAACTGAGAGATGGGTCAAGTTTTGTGTTACGCAATGTCAGGTATATTCCTGAACTGAAAAGAAACTTGATATCGCTGGGAACTCTTGAAAAAGAGGGATATACCGTAAAATTGCAGTCGGGCAAAGTCAAGGTGATTAATGGTTCTAGGGTTATTATATCTGGAACCCGAAGGGATAACTGTGTGTACTCTTTGGATGGCCATGCGGTGGCTGGTGAGCTTAATGCTAGTGTTGAAGAAAAAGATAGTCTTGTGCAGGTTTGGCATAAAAGTCTTGTTGAGATATGAGATCGTTTAGCCATCGGTAAATGCGTGAGCCTATCGGGGGCACACACTCAATACGGAGAACACACGTTTATTTACGTTTTATTATTTATAATTAAACGTATAATAAAAACTTTACGATTTATTTAATTAACGGTGGTTTAATTAATTACGGAATTTAATTAATTAAAGGCGAGTGCGTTATTTAAATTTAAGGAAAGGAAATCGACTTCTAGAACCCTCCGGTGCCCTATAGGCGACCGAATTCTATAAGGGGTCTAGAAGATCCTTTGTTTGGTAATCAAGTAATTAAGTTACTTAATTTAGGTGTTGGGTTGGGCCTAATTAATTTTGAGGAGGTTCAAGGATATGTATAAATACAATCCTATACCCCTCATAATTTATCATCCCCTCTTTCTTGTTTGTTGTAGCCGATCGACACAAGCACCCCACACCAAACCCTTACGAACTTTTCCTTTAACCCTAAATTCACTTAAAGTGTAAACCTTTGCAAGATCAACTACCTTAGGGTACTTACTTGTGAAGTTTCTTAGCCTTATACTAAACCTTTGATCCTCGTATCAAAGTTTTGGTTTCTTGTTTGGTTCCCCTTGTGGTTCGTCCAAACCCTAACCCTAATTAGGGTTTTCCGGTGAATTTTTCCAAGTATCTTGTTTCTATCTATAAACCGTATCCTTAACCTATCAACTTAGGGTTTTGGATATTAGGGTTTCTAGTAGCAAGATTATCGAAGTGAAGTTACCACTAGCATCGTGGTGTGTTCGTTTGACGTGTCGTGTGAGCAATTGCTAGAGGACGGTTACTTTACCGTTGTAGATTCAAGATCAAGATCAATTAATTGATTTATTCAATTAATTAAAAGGTTGGTTTTATTATTGTTTTATTATGTGTTAATCATGAATATTATACTAGATCCATTCCGCTGCGCACTCGTAGTTAATGGTTTAACTAGTTCTAAATCCCAACAGTGGCATCACGAGTCAAATCGTATGGCATTCATGGGTTACACATAGAATAAAACACGCTTGCTTCGCTTTAAAATCTCTTTTATTTATGTTTTTATGACAACTACATGCATACTTGTCATAAAGTTTTAATCTTGATCTAGATCTATTAAAATTGGGTAGGTTAAAATTGAACCGGTTAATAATTACTTTTGTTTTTTATTATCCGTCAAAGACCCTTGCATCTCACTTTTGTGATACTTTGCACGTCATCAAGTACCTTGCTCGAAAACTTGATGAGGGTCTTTGGTCCTCAATTTGGGGAAGACTCATTCGAGACTTGGATCTTATATGATTTACCGCTTTCATATAGAGTCTGTCTTCTGCTTCTACCCCCTTCTGTCTGTTTTTATGTGCTTATTTGTTTTCCATTATGAATTGCAAAACATAATAATTCAAGATTCTAGGAATCATAAAACGGATGGTACTTATATCAAAACTAGCTTTAAAACTATGTCATATTAATACACCATATTTTCCTTGCGAATCGGCTATGTGTTATTTGTTAAAATCTTGATTTTTTGAACAAATATTAATATTGACATAAGAACTATGAAACTTGGTTTTATTGTATTCTAATTGTTTTGCGAAATCATATTGTCACTTGAGTTGGGCTTACATACCGTAATGATGGCTTATAAACTATCTTCTCAACGACGTGATTTGCAAAATCAATTAGTTTATAATACTTAAAATTACAACACCGTTTGTGTCTTTACTAATGATGGACTTGCTATTGCACTTCGTGCTCTAGTCGAGCTATCTAGGGTTTGAGAAATCTGTAATCTTCTCCCGTGTTCCATAGTTGTTTCGACACCTATGGAATAACTATCCCAAGCACTTGCACCCTCGGGTGCATGAAGAGTAGGATATAGGGTTTGATCTCTCTTTAATGTTCTCCCGCGGTACAACACGTCTAAACCAAAAAGTTAACAAATTGTTTTCTTAACTTGTGTTAAGAGAATGAATTGCATGCATTCTTTTACACACTTTGACATTTGTTTTCTAAAACTTATGTGATACCTATTTGAAATTTTTAAGTCTATGCCATCCAATTTAGAAGCACTTGTAGTTGTTTTTCGTCAACTGGTCAGACCTAGGGCGAATTACATACCCAAGGCGATCTTTGTCACTGGTCAGACCTTTGCCAATAATTGCTGCTTCAAATTGGTACGACTTAAAGTCGAGTTCCCGGTCAGATTCGGAACCCGAGGCATAAAGATGAGATGAAACATACTCATGACTTTATTATGTGTAGAACAAGTTTGTTTGAGATGTTCAAAGGTTCTCGAAAGAGATGAGAGAACATCCCATCCAAACACTCTACGACAAAATAAACTTCATGAATCGTCTCATACAAACTAAGAGTTGCACTTGTAATGCAATTAACGCCCGTCGCTTACCTCTTGCCCCACTTGAATACTAGACGGTCGGACCTCTAATATTAAGTGGGAGTGCAAGCAAGGATCTTAGTCTCAACATTATTAATTGGGTAGTTAATTCTTTGAGAATGTAATTATCGAAAATACTAATCGTTGAACTTTTATTTTGTAGATGAATAATCAAAACTCTTGCTTAAACAGCACAGTTGTTAAGTCATTCCTTGAAAAGATGAAATTGACTGAGAATAACTTTGTTGATTGGTATCGTGCTCTTCGGATAGCGCTCGAAACTGATGACTTGGTTCAATACCTTGAGCAACCAATTCCTGATCTACCTGCAATTCTGCCTCATGGTCATGAAGGACCAGAGCAAGACCCGGATTTACATCCAACTTGGGTCAGAAGGTCACGAGAAATCGCTGGCCTTATGCTCATGACTATGTCCCCTGAACTCCAGAAACTTTTGGAGGGTCACGGCGCATGGTCTATGATGGAAGAGTTGAAGACCATGTTCACTGAACAAGCTGATCAAGAACTCCTTGATGTTGCACGTGCCTTTCACGCGTGTAAACAAGAGGATGGACAATCTGTGAGCTCCTATGTCTTGAAGATGAAGGGGTTCATAGAGAATTTGAAACGTTTGGGTCACCCCATGTCCTTGAAACTTTCGGTCAGCCTAATTTTAGCCTCACTGAATAAGGACTATGATAGGTTTGTGCAAGACTATAACATGCATGGCCTGGGGAAGACAATACCTGAATTGCATGCCATGCTGAAGTTGCATGAGAAAACGTTGCCAAAGAAGGTTGCACCTGCCACTCCTAATACCATTAATGCTATTAGGGCAGGAAGGGTTCAGAAGCCTAACAAGGCTAAACCGTCTAATGCTGCAAAGGGTAAGAATCGTGGTAAAGGGAAGAAAGTAGCTAACTTTACTCCCAGAGCCAAGATTCCCCCTCCACCAAGGAAAGAGAATCCTGCTAAGGATGCCATTTGTCACCAATGTGGTGAAATTGGTCATTGGAAGAGAAACTGTCCAGAGTATCTCACTGAGTTGTGGAAGAGAAAGAAGTCCTCGCAAGGTGCTAGCACTTCAGGTATCTTCACGATAGAACTCTTTACTTTTCCTAATAAATCTTGGGTTTATGACACTGGTTGTGGTACTCACATCTGTAATACTACTCAGGGTCTAAGGATAAGTAAGAAGCTGAAGCCAGGAGCTTTGAATCTGTAAGTGGGCAATGGTCATCGTGCAGCTGTTGAAGCTATTGGTGTTTTTCAATTATTTCTCCCTAGTGGACTGGTTGTTATGTTGAATAATTGTCATTACGCACCTTCTATTTCTAGAGGGATTGTTTCAGTTTCATGTTTGTATGACGATGGTTTTGTTAATCGTTTTGAGAATAATGCAACTATTTCGGTTTCGAAAAATAATATGTTTTATTTTAATGCTATTCCTAGTAATGGTATTTATGAAATTGATATGTGTGATTCTAATGCAAACAATAGTTCTATGTATGCTATGAGCAACAAAAGGGCCAAATCTAATTTGGACTCTACATTGCTATGGCATTGTCGCCTTGGCCACATAAGCAAAAAGCGCATTAAGCAATTACAATCTGATGGATTGCTCAAGTCAAACGATGATGATTCCTTTGACAAATGTGTTTCATGCTTATCTGGAAAGATGGCACGTAAACCTTATTCACATCAAGTGGAGAGGGCTAAAGATCTACTTGGACTAACCCATACCGATGTATGTGGTCCATTTAGAACCGTGTCAAGACAAGGTGCAAGTTACTTCGTCACTTTCACTGACGACTATAGTCGTTATGGTTATGTTTGCTTGCTAAAGCATAAACATGAAGTGTTTGAAACATTTAAGGTGTTTCAAAAGGAAGTAGAAAATCAACTCGGTAAAACCATAAAGGCACTACGATCGGATCGCGGAGGTGAATTTATGAGTTATAAATTTCTGGAGCATCTTAAGGAACATGGAATAGTTTCCCAAAGAACTCCTCCATATACGCCACAACACAATGGTGTGTCTGAGAGGAGAAACAGAACCCTACTTGATATGGTTCGTTCCATGATGGCCCAAACAACTCTTCCTAAATCCTTTTGGGATTATGCTCTTGAGTCTGCTGCTCGCATACTCAATATGGTTCCAACTAAGAAGGTTGAAAAGACTCCATACGAAGTATGGTATGGGCAAGCCCCTAAGCTGTCTTACTTAAAGGTCTGGGGATGTGAGGCTCTTGTTAAGCGTGACACGCTTATCAAACCTGACAAACTAGAGCCCCGATCTGTTAAGTGTATATTTGTAGGTTGCCCAAAGGAAACGATGGGTTACTCCTTCTACTACCCACCCGAGAACAAAGTATTTGTTGCTCGTAATGCTGAATTCCTAGAGAGCAATCTTATGAATCAAGAAGCAAGTGGGAGTATAGAGGATCTTGAAGTAATTCAAGATGAAGATATACATCCTTCTGAAAACACTAGCAATCATGAAGAGGATGATCAAGAAATTGATGAACCTATAAGTGATATAGCTCCCATTCGAAAGTCTACAAGGACTAGGCGTGCTCCTGACCGTATGTGTTTATACATTGACGCTGAGGAACATGAGTTAGGGGATCATAATGAACCCACTAACTTCAAAGCTGCATTGGCAGATCCTGAATCTGACAAATGGCTGGATGCTATGAATGTGGAGATGCAATCCATGAAAGACAATGATGTCTGGATCTTAGTTGACCTTCCCCCTAACGCTAGAACTGTTAGTGGCAAGTGGTTGTACAAGAAGAAGACCGACATGGATGGCAATGTACACACCTTTAAAGCTCGATATGTAGCGAGGGGCTTCACTCAAACCTTCGGGGTTGATTATGAAGAGACCTTCTCTCCTGTTGCGGATATCAAAGCTATAAGGATTCTTTTAGCCATAGCTGCGTTCTATGACTATGAGATTTGGCAAATGGATGTTAAAACCGCCTTCCTCAATGGACTGCTTTACGAAGAAGTCTATATGAAGCAACCTGAGGGTTTTGTAGATCCAAAGTATCCAAACCGTGTATGCAAGCTACAAAGATCCATTTATGGACTTAAGCAAGCATCAAGGCAATGGAACAAGAGGTTCGATGATGAAATCAAGAAATTTGGTTTCAATCAAAATCCTGATGAGCCATGTGTATATATCAAAGCTAGTGGGAGTAGCGTAGTGTTTCTTGTCATGTATGTTGATGACATATTGTTGATGGGAAAAGACATTCCAATGTTGCAAAGTGTAAAAGCTTACCTTGGAAGGTGTTTTTCCATGAAGGATTTGGGAGATGCTGCGTATATTCTTGGAATCAAGATCATACGTGATAGACCTAGACGGTTAATTGGTTTATGTCAAAGTGCTTACTTAGATCAGATTTTGAAGAAGTATAACATGGACAACTCCAAACGTGGCTTTGTTCCCATGCAAACTAAATCAAAATTATCTAAGACTCAAGGAGCATCAACATTTGATGAGGTGAGACGCATGCAGAGAATTCCTTATGCTTCGGCAATAGGATCAATCATGTATGCTGTTAGATGTACGAGACCTGATGTTGCGTTCTCTCAGAACATGACTAGCCGATTTCAGCAGAATCCTGGCGATTCTCACTGGACCGCTGTTAAGAACATTCTGAGGTATCTTAGGCATACCAAAGACATGTTTCTTGTGTATGGAGGAGGTATGAAAAGAGAGCTCAGGGTTGCTTGCTACACTGATGCTGGATATCTTACGGATGCTGATGACACGAAGTCTCAGACGGGATATGTTTTCATGCTGAACGGAGGTGCTGTAAGCTGGAAAAGCGCAAAGCAGACCATCCATGCAAACTCATCTACAGAGGCTGAGTATATAGCCGCTTCGGAGGCTGCTAAAGAGGCAGTTTGGATTAGGAAGTTTATTTCTGGGCTTGGTGTTGTTCCCACAAATAATGAACCTATGACGATGTATTGTGACAATACCGGAGCCATTACTATAGCTAATGAACCAGGAATCACTAAAGGTGCGAAACATTATCGTTCCAAAGTTCACTACCTCAGAGAAGTGATTGAACTTGGTGATGTTAGTCTGGAGAAAGTTCACACAGACGACAATTTAGCTGACCCCTTCACGAAGGCGTTAGACCTCAAAAAGCATTCCATGTTGACTCATGGAATTGGTTTGCTTCCAGCTAATAGTCTCATGTAATCTGTGTTAATCGTAAGTATTTGGATAATTTGGGATTGTAAGACAATTTAATTATTTTCTGATGAATAAAGATATTTGATGTTTGTTATCTTCATATAATTATTGTTGCCCTATGTTTGTATGTTTAAATCTTTGAATAGTTTAATTATTCTAAACATGTCCATTGTCGGTTAAACAATATGGGAATATTGTATACATTAAGACAATTATGAGTGTTGGTTATATATACTGGTATATATGGTGGACGGTTTCTAACCAAACTCATATGTTATTCATTGATATGAATATTGGACACCCCGAACTTTCGAATGGTTACTTTTGGATCCGTTGTCATGAGTAAATTCGAATACATAAATGGTGAGGATTAGGTCATCCTTAGACTTGAGATGCAAACAAGTTGTGCATGTGTGGATATCGCTTCTTGATTTTATGTCCAACGCTAGTTCGGAAGATCTAGCTATAAGGACTCTAATTGGAAGTGTTGTGAAGCAGCATCCACAGACACTTGCAGTCAATATAGAATTCGTTCCTCCACTCTGATATAGTGCAGTGAAGTACCCTGGATCCCCTCCAGAATTAATTAGGTAATTGTATGGCCGTACCCAAAGTGTAATCAAGATGATGCTTGTTACAATTTGGACTATCTAAATTAATTTGTAAACGAGGAATTAAAGTTAAACTATATGGAATGAGTTAGGATCCATATCCATGGTTTAACCGGTACATTGTAACGAAGGGATGATTATCAGCAAGCTCAAATAATCGTACACCATTACTAGTCTTTAAGATCTTATTCTTGAAATTATTTAACTCAACATTTTCCGGTTATAATGAAGTGTTGCTAGATGCTTCATTATGGACGCTGTATGTCTAAACTCTCACAAGTGGGAGCTGTTGAGATATGCGATCGTTTAGCCATCGATAAATGCGTGAGCCTATCGGGGGCACACACTCAATACGGAGAACACACGTTTATTTACGTTTTATTATTTATAATTAAACGTATAATAAAAACTTTACGATTTATTTAATTAACGGTGGTTTAATTAATTACGGAATTTAATTAATTAAAGGCGAGTGCGTTATTTAAATTTAAGGAAAGGAAATCGACTTCTAGAACCCTCCGGTGCCCTATAGGCGACCGAATTCTATAAGGGGTCTAGAAGATCCTTTGTTTGGTAATCAAGTAATTAAGTTACTTAATTTAGGTGTTGGGTTGGGCCTAATTAATTTTGAGGAGGTTCAAGGATATGTATAAATACAATCCTATACCCCTCATAATTTATCATCCCCTCTTTCTTGTTTGTTGTAGCCGATCGACACAAGCACCCCACACCAAACCCTTACGAACTTTTCCTTTAACCCTAAATTCACTTAAAGTGTAAACCTTTGCAAGATCAAATACCTTAGGGTACTTACTTGTGAAGTTTCTTAGCCTTATACTAAACCTTTGATCCTCGTATCAAAGTTTTGGTTTCTTGTTTGGTTCCCCTTGTGGTTCGTCCAAACCCTAACCCTAATTAGGGTTTTCCGGTGAATTTTTCCAAGTATCTTGTTTCTATCTATAAACCGTATCCTTAACCTATCAACTTAGGGTTTTGGATATTAGGGTTTCTAGTAGCAAGATTATCGAAGTGAAGTTACCACTAGCATCGTGGTGTGTTCGTTTGACGTGTCGTGTGAGCAATCGCTAGAGGACGGTTACTTTACCGTTGTAGATTCAAGATCAAGATCAATTAATTGATTTATTCAATTAATTAAAAGGTTGGTTTTATTATTGTTTTATTATGTGTTAATCATGAATATTATACTAGATCCATTCCGCTGCGCACTCGTAGTTAATGGTTTAACTAGTTCTAAATCCCAACAAGTCTGGGACATATCAGTGAGGCGGGACTACAGGTGCTGGAAAAGCGCGGTTTGTTTGGCAAGAAGAGTCTAGGTAAGCTCGATTTTTTTGAGAATTGTGTTCTGGGAAAGTCACATCGAGTCATTTTAGGTGTAGGAAGACACACTACTCAGGGAGTGATAGACTATGTTCATTCAGACTTATGGGTTCCGTCTCAGGTGGAATCATTGGGAGGTAAGAGGTATTTCTTATCTATAGTTGATTATTATTCCAGGAGGGTATGGGTTTATGCTCTCAAGTTCAAACACGAAGCATTTGGGAAGCTCAAAGAGTGGAAGCAGTTAGTAGAGAATCAGACTGGGAGGACGGTTAAGAAGCTTAGGACGGATAATGGTCTTGAGTTCTGTAACTGGGAGTTTAATCAGCTATGCACTGAGAGTGGGATTGCTAGACATTTGACAGTTATCGGGACGCTGTAGCAAAATGGGTTAGCAGAACGGATGAACAGAACTCTCATAGACAAGGTACGATGTTTATTAATACAGTCTGGATTGCCCAAGACCTTCTGGGCGAAAGCGACATGTACGGCCGCATATCTTATATATAGGTCACCATCGACAGCGATTGAGAAGAAGACACCTATGGAGATGTGGTCGGGACATCCTAGTGATTATGGGATGTTGAGGGTTTTCGGCTGTGTCGCGTATTCACACGTTAAACAAGGTAAGCTCAAGCCGAGAGCGGTAAAATGCATTCTTTTGGGGTATCCTGAAGGTGTGAAGGTGTACGGACTATATAGACTTGATAATGAATCACCTAAAATAGTCACAAGCAGGAACGTAGTCTTCAATGAAAGTGTCATGTACAAAGACACGTTGAAGGATACTGGTGCAGGTAATGATAAGTCTGTTGAGGAATTACAGGTTGAGGTGGAACTGCAGAGGTTAAATAATCATATGTCTGAGGAAGATCAGACACGTCAGGAAGATCAGTTAGATCAAGAAGACCAGACATATCAAGAAGATCAGTCAGATCAAGAAGATGGCTATGATGAAGATGCAGGGGTTCAAGAAATTGATCAACCACCGAATCTCACGGATTATCAATTGGTTCGGGATAGAGAACCAAGGACACGAACGAAACCGGCAAGGTTTCGTGATGAGAGTAATATGGTTGCTTACGCGTTTGCTGCAGCAGAGAAAGAAGATACTCATGAACCATTGACATACCAGGAAGTAGTTGTTTGTGAAGACAGTTCTAAGTGGAAAGCTGCTATGAAAGAAGAGATGAATTATCTAAGGAAGAACAAGACCTGGGTGTTAGTAGATCATCTAGCTGGGCAAAAGCTGATGAGTTGCAAATGGTTGTTCAAAATAAAGGAAGGGATTGAAGGTGTTTAAAAGCCTAGGTACAAGGCAAGGTTGGTGGCTTGTGGATTCACACAAAGCGCAGGTATTGATTACAATGAAGTATTTTCGTCGGTAGTTCGCACATATCTACTCGGGTTATACTTGCATTGACTGCGTGTAAAGGTTATAAGCTGGAGCAGCTTGATGTAAAGACGGCGTTTTTACATGGAAATCTTGAAGAAGTGATTTACATGAGGCAGTCACCGGGATTTGAACAAGGTAACAAGGTATGTTTGTTAAAGAAATCTCTTTATGGTTTGAAGCAGTCACCTAGGCAATGGTACAAGAGGTTCGATGAGTATATGTTGAGCAATGGGTTTAAGCGTAGCAGTTACGACAGCTGCGTATATTACAGGAGTTATGCACAAGGGGAGTATATCTATATATTGTTATATGTAGACATTATGTTGATTGCTTGTAAAAGCAAGGCTGAGATCGTGGCTACCAAGTCTTTGCTTAAAAGGGAGTTCGACATGAAAGAGCTCGGGGAAGCAAAGAAGATTCTTGGTATGGAGATCGTCAGGGATCGGAGTCACAAGATTCTTAGGGTGTCACAATCCGGGTACGTTTCTAAAGTTTTAAACAGGTTTAGAATGGACAATGGGGAGTCGGTTCAGACACCACTGGATAGGCAATTCAAGTTGTCGTTGAAAGATTGCCCAATTAGGGATTGTGATGTTGAAAGAATGAGTAGGGTGCCGTATGGAAATGTGGTTGGGAGCTTGTTGTACTTGATGGTATGCACGAGGCTAGACATAGCGTATGCAGTAAGTGTAGTTAGCAGATATTTGTCGAATCCGAGTAAACTACATTGGGAAGCAGTAAAGTGGATTGTGAAATATTTTCAGGGCACTGTAAACGTGGGTTTGGTGTATGGGACAAATCGTGGAAACCATGTGGACGTAACAAGCTTTGTTGATTCAGACTACGCTAAGGATCCAGATAAGGGTAGGTCTCTCACTGGTTAGCATTTTTAGTATAAGGATGTGTTGTAAGCTGGAAGGCAACGCTACAACACGTGGTGGCTCTTTCAACTACAGAAGCGGAGTATACGTCCCTTACGGAGGTTGTGAAGGAAGCTATTTGGTTAAGAGGACTCTTGGAAGAGTTGGGCGTGAAGCTCAACACTGTTGTAGTTAATTGTGATAATCAGGGTGTGATTCACTTATCGCGGAATCATATTTTAATGAAAGGACTAAGCACATCAATGTGCGCTATCACTTTATCAGAGAAGTCTTGGAAGCAAAGACGGTTGAAGTTCTAAAGGTGGGTACTGAACACAATGATGTGGATGCCTTGACGAATGTGGTACCTGGACGCAAGTTACAACACTGCTTGGAGTTGCTGAGTGTTGGGATAGGCTAATATAAAGTCTAAGGTGGAAATTGTTATGTTTAGTCTTTATATTTCCTAAGTCGTGTCTAGGGATAGTGTCGAGTAGCCTAATAATAGCTATGAATAAAGGTCGGTTGGTCCAAGCCCAACCCGACCCGTAGGACTTGTAATAGTCGGATCCCCCACATCTCTATAAAAGAAGGTGAGTGGGAACGAACCAAGCACGCATTCTTTCAATAAACTAACCGATAATCGGTTAGGGATTTATCTTGTGGGCGTCGCTTTTCTTTTTTGTCGATTCTGCTTGTGTATGTTCTTTACGATCGATATTCCGCATCTAGTAATCAGGGTTGTAGGGATTAAACCTTACAGACGCAACTCATGATATCATGCGTCATCCCATAGCTCGCGTCGTGAACAAAAACACAAGCCACCCATCTAGATTTTCATTGGATAATGGTCCAGTAATAATATTGAGCATATTATGCATGTTCTTTTTTGGTTTTCCCTTGCTTCTGGGCTGAAGATTAACCTTAAAAAAAGTCACCTCTTAGTTTTGGGAGTTTCATGTGAGACTGTGGCAGCAGCGGCTGTTTCTCTTGGGTGTGCTGTCATGAAGACTCCGTTTAAATACTTGGGGGTTATGGTTGGAGGGAATATGTCATTGGTTAACACTTGGGATGAGATTATAGGTAAACTTAAAGCTAGACTGTCCAAATGGAAGTGCAATACATTGTCTATTGGAGGAAGACTCACTCTCCTAAAGTCGGTCTTAGGTTCTACTCCTATCTACACTTTGTCATTATACAAGGCTCCCAAATAAGTTTTGAACGTTATGGAATCTATTAGGAAAAAAAATTTCTATGGATCTAATGGAGTGGATAAGAAGATTACATGGGTGAAATGGTCCAAAGTGCTTGCGGCTAAAAAAACATGGTGGTCTTGGGGTTTCTAGTTTTTTTGCTCTAAATAGGGCCCTCTTATTTAAATGGATTTGGAGATTCATTTCTCACGAATGTTCGTTATGGTCTCGTGTGGTTCACGCTATGCATGGCTCTGATCTGCTTCAAGGTTCACCTCGTTTCTCTTCGGTATGGGGTAAAATTATTAAGGAAGTTCAGGTGTTAAAATCCCAGGGGATAGACCTGCTCTCTTTCTGTCGGATTCGAGTGGGTAATGGTCTTCAAACAAGCTTTTGGAAAGATCACTGGATTGGTGACTCTCAACTTTGTCACTTATTTCCGCGAGTTTTCTCTTTGGAAAATAATGAGGATATTTCGGTTGCAAATAAGCTCCTTGGTCCGATTTATGATTCCTTTTGGTCGTCCTGCTAGAGGAGGAATTGAATCCCAGCAATTTTCCCAGCTCCAGGATTTAGTTGGGTCGTATGTCCTCTCTTCTTCGGCTGACAGATGGGTTTGTAGCTTAAGTGGAGATGGGGATTTTCATGTTAAGTTTATTCGTAGTGTATTGGACGAGTTCTTTCTCCCTAATAACAATGCAGCAACTCGTTAGGTTAAATTCATTCCGATCAAAGTAAATGTTTTCGGTTGGAGGGTCTCCTTGGATCGTCTTCCTACGCGTATGAATCTTTCTCGTAGAGGCATTCACATGTCTGATTTGTCTTGTCCTATTTGTCTGAATTATACTGAAGATCTTTCCCACCTTCTGTTCTCATGTGACTTGGCTGGTGATGTCCATCAGTTGATTTGTCGCTGGTGGAATTTGGATAGTTCTCCATTAAGCTCGTACGATGATTGGTTGTCGTGGTTCAAAGACATTCGCCTCTGCGCTGTTCTTAAAACCATGCTGGAAGGAGTTTTTTATACCTCTTGGTGGATCATATGGAAGTTTCGGAACAATATTCTTTTTGTGGATCGACCTCTTCGAAAAGACACCATTTTTGATGATATTGTTTTGTACTCGTATTTATGCTGTCATGCTAGATGTAATAGGGCGTTTAGTTGGGATAGCTGGTTACAACGTCTATATTTACTTTCTTTGTAATTTTCTAACTCCTTGCTAGTTTTTTAATACAAGTTGTCGTTTAAAAAAAAAAGGTTACCATTCGCTCTTAAACGATCAGAAAAAAAAAGCAAAATGTTTACACAGTGCTATTGTTTAATGAATAAGTAGGTGTCTCATTTGACTAAGGTATTGGTGATGCGATTCCAATCATCATGTCATTTGGTGCATGAGAACGTACATGCACGATCAAACGGATGAAATGTTTTGTCATGTCTAGCTAGAATCTTAACCTCCACAGCTGTAATTATGTTAGATGTAAAGTCGATGTAATTTTATTTTTAATAATTAGACAAGACTTTTTTATTTGATGGTTAGACATGCATGGTAGCTAGGTATATATAAATCAATCGTGTAAAAGTAAATAAGGAAATTATAAATGATTACGAAATGCTGTTTGCCTATTTAGAACATTGAGTTTGAGTTATTTTGTATTTTTTTTATTTACAATTTAAAAAACTAAATTTATTTATTTATTATTTAATATTAAATCTTATTAAAAACACGGATAGGTCAATTTTTTTTCAAAAAGTCTAAAATTTGCAAAAAAAATCGACGGAAGGAGTAAAGTTATAAACTTAACGAAAAATATATATCAACGGTTATATTTCACTTCTAAAAAAACCAAAAAACTATAAAATATTATTAGTAATACACAATGGAATATCATTTATGATATTTAATAAACATCATTACAATGTACGAGTGATATTCATCACTTTATGATATATTTTATTATTTTATTACTAGTGAAATATCAATTCTGATAAAAATTAGTTCGAAAAATTTACAACTTTACTCCCTCCGTCGGATTTTTGAAACTTTTAAACTTTTAATAGTCATTCCACGGTTTTTTTAAATCTTATATTGATCTTCACCTTAAATCAAACAAAAAAAGATGGTGAAGATTTGTCTCTTAACTTGTGAGCAGAAACAATAATGCAGTTGAATTTTTCTCTTAGGGTGTGTTTGATAGAGAGAATTGGAGGAAGAGAAATGGAAATGATTTCATTTTCTTTATTTGGTTGGTAGAAAAATAAAAAAGATAGAGAGTTGAATTTTTAGGGTATTTGATCCTTTATAATTTGTGTGAAAATCATTTCCACTATCTTTGGTATGGAAACCATTTTCTAGTTATATATTAATATTTTTTTTTTTTAAACACCATTTTTTTTATAAACATCACTTTATTATTATTATTTTTTTTTTAATTTATTTATTTATTTATTAAACCATCACTTTATTAGAAACAAAAAGGGATTTACAAAAAATTTGGATGGGATACGAGATACTATCTACGCTCCCATCCCTTTAGCAATAGCATCACTTTATTATTATTATTATTATTATTATTTATTTTTATTTATTTTTTTTTTTTTTAATAAAATTCCAATTTTATTAATCACACAAAATTGGAAGGGAGCCGCGAAACAAGTTGCGCGCCCACCCCTTTTTGAATACAAAAACTAAGCCTAGACATCAAAAAACCGCCACTCCTCGCGTCATTAGAATGACAACCAGCTAACCGCTTAAGACGCGAGAGAGTACCCATCGCCTCCTCCTCAAACTCCCCAAAAGTCGAGAAGGCGAATGGAATAAACGAGTAACCATGCTCAGCACAAATAGAAGAATACTTCCTCTTCTTCTTCTGAACAGCCGACTGCAAAGCACTCCCAGGAACCCATGAATCCAACCCCGACCCTGCAAACGGAGAAACCCCTGTAACATCTAAACACGCATCTTTGCCCTGGGACCAGTTGTGTAGTAACAAATCTGCTGGCCGAAGATCACGCCCACCATCAGAAACAAAACCCATATCAGCTTCTTTCCTCACCGACACACCAACCTTAGAACAAATATCAAACAACACATCACGAACAAGATTGTGCCGAAACTTAACCCCCAAATCACTAGCGCAATGAACAGCATGATCACCCCACAGATCCATCCGATGTACATGGCAACCCGAGCACAAAGAACCATCAGGAAATAAAGGAATCGACAAACGATAACACAATACCGCCTGAAACTGTCTCGGGTTCATCCGCTGACCCAGCCCATCAATCGGAATAGTGAAGAGGTAATCTTGTGCATGAGGAGCACGTACACAGCTGAGAAGTGCCTCCTGACGACGACTCAACCCGAAACGCGACGTCAAACAACCATCAATGAAACCAAAGTAACTCTTTGCCAAAGACTTCATAAACTGGGGGACAGGAGAGCTAGTGGTGACAGAGAGAGGATCGACACCACAACAAGTTGAGAAAGCATCAAGAGCAGACTGAAAAATAGGGCCCGGCGAAACAATCCCAGACCTCGCCAAAATCCGATCCTGCAAATCACTAGACTGTAAACGAGAAGCAATAAAGGCAAAGCACCTGACATCCTCAGCACATAAAATCCCTAGGCCACCAATACTGATAGGAAGAGTAGCAAGACGCCACTGCAAATCACCAAACCCAGGCCCTGAACCCGTAACAATCAACTCCAAAGACGCGCGTAAGGCCTGATCAAACTGTGACAAAACACCCTCAAGAAACCCAGGGGGGCAAGTCCTCAAAGCATACACCAACTTAGAAACACCAGCACAATAACGAAGGAGAAGAAGTTCACATTGCGGGTCATCAAGCCCCCTAATAGCCTCTAACAAAGAAATAGCCTTAGAAACCCGACGCGCAACAAAATTACCAGCAAAACCTGAATCACGACTAATAGAGCCACCAAGGAGCTTGACACCAGACCTCGGACGAGAAATAGAAGCAGGGAAGAGGCCATCTACCAACCCCCGAGGATCCTCCACCGGCCAGAAAAGCTCAGACTTATCAACATTAAGATGTAGCCCACGAGTCGGTCCCTCTATACTAATAATATCCAAAGCCTTAGCAACCATAAGAGTATCACCAATAATAGTGCCGTCATCAAGGTACCATGCATGAAGGGAGAGCTCACACGCTTGATGAATAGCATGAACAAGTGGATGCAGAGCAAGAGAGAATAATAAGGGACCCAATGGATCACCCTGCTGAACCCCCTGAGAAGACCAAAGAATAGAATCCCCATAATAAAGCCGAGCTGGCCGAGAATAGCAAAACTCCACCCAAGGCGAGATAGCCGGACACCTCAGCCGAACTTCATGAATAATGGTGCTCCTATCAACAAGATTAAAGGCATTCCGAAAATCCACCAAAAGCATAGAAAGTCCGGCCTCATCCCCTCTCTCCTCCACAAATCTGCTGACAGAATGAAGAACCGCCTCACACCCACCTGGCACCCCCACACCAAACTGAAAATCATGCAGATAAGAGGTCATCGATTCCCCAACAGAAGAAGATGCAACCTTAGAGACAAGCCTCCTCCACACAGTACCAATAGCAATAGGCCGAATGCCCCCTCCAGGCTTAACAAGCGGAGTCAAAGGAGCACTGGCAATAAACTCACCAAGCAGACTAGGACACTTACCAGAAAGAAACAGATTAACCACACCAGTGATAGAAACCAAAAGATCATCAGCCACAGCAGAAGCTGCTCCTCCCAAAACATCTAAAAAATGTTGAGCTCTAAGCCCGTCTCGACCACAAGACGTACCTTTGGGAAAACTTCGAATCCGATTCAATACAAGATCCTTACGAACAGAGAGCGTGTCCACCCCACAGGAAGAAGAAGGCACAACAGGAGGAGAGGCAAAGGGATGCTTAGCCTACAAATCCCCCAGGGTGTCAGGAGAATCAGGAGCAACACCCGAAGAAGTGAGGACCTTAATAGCCGCTGAAAAGTGGCCATCACTCAACTTACGCTTGCACTGAGAAATATTAGCTGCCATAGCATCTTTCGACCTCAAGTACCTACGCGAAGAAAAGGAAAGACCACCTAAACGATCTCTAATCAAACCAATCCTCTCCCCAGGATCCCTCCACCGAGCAATGGCACTAGAAATACTAACAAACTGACCACGCTCCCTCTCACCAGATCGACGCTGAGCCCTGCAAGACGGTACGAACACCGCCAAAATACAACCCGGTAAGATGAGAAGTTCCACCCACGCTGCAATATCACTTGGGCTAGATAAAACTTTGTCAAGAGCACTAAGAAAAATCCTAGCAAAACCAAGCCTCAACTTAGGCGGGATGCACTTGACTATGCGTATGCGCGTCAAAAAGAAACGGTCAAGGAGGTCAACATCTAAACAAAGTGAACCCACCCCTAAGCTAGTTCCAACAGAACCCTCGTCACAATCTGTGGGATGCCCAGAACCTGATAACGAACCCTGACCTCGATCAACATCAACATCCACACTAGGCGAACAAACCGGCAAAACAATCCCCCAAATCGCACAATCCTCAAAATCTGGAGACTCAACCACAACACCATCCATATGTCTATAATTCTTACCAAAAGTATGCGTACAAAGACACTCACCACATAGCCAAATCCCCGCTTGATGCAAAGCAAGATCAAGGGCCGAAAACAAGGAAAAATCATTCGCGATACGCGCTTTATACACTCCCTTCAACACATCCGTCTTAAAATGACGAGTACCCAAGTGGTCGATAAAATACTTTTTAGAATGCCCCCGCCCACCTCTACCAGCTCCACACCCTTCTCCCCCTTGCAAAGGGCAAGAAATTCTAAGTGAATCACCCATAATCACAACAATAAAAACCAACACTCACAACTAACCACTCAAAAAACCCCAATCTGAAACGACCCAAGACAACCTATTGTTCACTGCTGAAGCACTAACCCACCACACACTAACTAAACCCAGACCTAATACAACAAGCGAACAACCCTTGAAACCACAAACAACCAACAATCAGCACACAAACGCCCACCCAAAAACCAGTCCGAACCACTAACAAACAGTAAGGAAACCAACAGCTTTGAAACGAACCACTAACAAACTGTATGGAAACCACTAACAAACTGTATGGAAATCAGTCACAACCCGTAACTGTTCGGACAAGCACAATATTGAACCCGTAACTGTTTCGGCCAAGCAAACCCGAACAATAGAAACCAGTATGATAAGAATTAAAGAACCCCTAACAAACAACCACCAATCTGAAACAGTTCCGAAACAGTTCTCGAATGGAATTATGCGACAAAATTTGTTGAGTTGGAACAGTAACATGAATTCTGTTATGGTGAATCTTGTTAAACAGTTATGGTGAATCTGTTAACTGCTAATGGAGATGGAGCGTGAATCTGTTAATGGTGATGGTGATGAAGGGTGTCAGGAGAATCGAATCTGTTAATGGTGATGGGGATGGAGCGTGAATCTGTTAATGGAGATGGTGATGGGGCGTAGATGGAGATGGTGATGGAGCGTAGATGGTGATGGAGCGTAGATGGTGATGGAGCGTAGATGGTGATGGAGCGAAGATGGTGAATCTGTTAATCGCCCACAGTGGATGGTGAATCTGTTAATCTGTTAATGGAGATGGAGATGGAGCGTGAATCTGTTAATGGAGATGGTGATGGAGCGAAGATGGAGATGGTGATGGAGCATAGATGGTGATGGAGCGCAGATGGTGAAGAATCTGTTAATCGCCCACAGTAGATGGTGAAGAATCTGTTTAAGATGGTAATGGAGGATTGGAGGTTGAAGATGGTAATGGAGGATTGAAGGTGGTAACAGCGTGAAACGCCCGCAGTCCAAGGAGATGAAAGAGATGGTGATGAATGTTCCTGTCAATGGAGAATTGACAGCTTTCTGCTAATGGAGGATTGAAGATGGTAATGGAGGATTGGAGGTTGAAGATGGTAATGGAGGATTGGAGGTTGAAGATGGTAATGAAGGTGGTAACAGCGTGAATCGCCCGCAGTCCAAGGAGGATTGACAGCTTTCTATTATTATTATTATTATTATTATTATTATTATTATTTTATTTTTTTTTTATATAATATCAATTTTATTAATCACACAAAATTGGAAGGGAGCCGCGAAACAAGCTGCGCGCCCACACCTTTTTGAATACAAAAACTAAGTCTAGACATCAAAAAACCGCCACTCCTCGCGTCATTAGAATGAAAACCAACTAACCGCCTAAGACGCGAGAGAGTACCCATCGCCTCCTCCTCAAACTCCCCAAAAGTCGAGAAGGCGAATGGAATAAACGAGTAACCATGCTCAGCACAAATAGAAGAATACTTCCTCTTCTTCTTCTGAACAGCTGACTGCAAAGCACTCCCAGGAACCCACGACTCCAACCCCGCCCCTGCAAACGGAGAAACCCCTGTAACATCTAAACACGCATCTTTGCCCTGGGACCAATTATGGAGCAATAAATCTGCTGGCCGAAGATCACGCCCACCATCAGAAACAAAGCCCATATCAGCTTCTTTCCTCACCGACACACCAACCTTAGAACAAATATCAAACAACACATCACGAACAAGATTGTGTTGAAACTTAACCCCCAAATCACTAGCACAATGAACAGCATGATCACCCCACAGATCCATCCGATGTACATGGCAACCCGAGCACAAAGAACCATCAGGAAATAAAGGAATCGACAAACGATAACACAATACCGCACGAAACTGTCTCGGGTTCATCCGCTACCCCAACCCATCAATCGGAATAGTGAAGAGATAATCTTGCGCATGAGGAGCACGCACACAGCTGAGAAGTGCCTCCTGACGACGACTCAACCCGAAACGCGACGTCAAACAACCATCAATGAAACCAAAGTAACTCTTTGCCAAAGACTTCATAAACTGGGGGGCAGGAGAGCTAGTGGTGACAGAGAGAGGATCGACACCACAACAAGTCGAGAAAGCATCAAGAGCAGACTGAAAAATAGGGCCCGACGAAACAATCCCAGACCTCGCCAAAATCCGACCCTGCAAATCACCAGACTGTAAACGAGAAGCAATAAAGGCAAATCGCCTGACATCCTCAGCACATAAAACCCCTAGGCCACCAATACTGATAGGGAGAGTAGCAAGACGCCACTGCAAATCACCAAACCCAGGCCCTGAACCCGTAACAATCAACTCCAAAGACGTGCGTAAGGCCTGATCAAACTGTGACAAAACACCCTCAAGAAACCCAGGGGGGCAAGTCCTCAAAGCATACACCAACTTAGAAACACCAGCACAATAACGAAGGAGAAGAAGTTCACATTGCGGGTCATCAAGCCCCCTAACAGCCTCTAACAAAGAAATAGCCTTAGAAACCCGACGCGCAACAAAATTACCAGCAAAACCTGAATCACGACTAATAGAGCCACCAAGAAGCTTGACACCAGACCTCGGACGAGAAATAGAAGCAGGGAAGAGGCCATCTACCAACCCCCGAGGATCCTCCACCGGCTAGAAAAGCTCAGACTTATCAACATTAAGATGTAGCCCACGAGCCGGTCCTTCCACACTTATAATATCCAAAGCCTTAGCAACCATAAGAGTATCACCAATAATAGTGCCGTCATCAAGGTACCATGCATGAAGGGAGAGCTCACACGCCTGATGAATAGCATGAATAAGTGGATGCAGAGCAAGAGAGAATAATAAGGGACCCAATGGATCACCCTGTTGAACCCCCTGAGAAGACCAAAGAATAGAATCCCCATAATAAAGCCGAGCTGGCCGAGAATAGCAAAACTCCACCCAAGGCGAGATAGCCGGACACCTCAACCGAACTTCATGAATAATGGTGCTCCTATCAACAAGATTAAATGCATTCTGAAAATCCACCAAAAGCATAGAAAGTCCGGCCTCATCCCCTCTCTCCTCCACAAACCTGCTGACAGAATGAAGAACCGCCTCACACCCACCTGGCACCCCCACACCAAACTGAAAATCATGCAGATAAGAGGTCATCGATTCCCCAACAGAAGAAGATGCAACCTTAGAGACAAGCCTCCTCCAAACACTTTATTAGAATAATAGAATTTACAAGAAATTAGTGGGAAGCCGAGATACTATCTAGGCTCCCACTCCTTTAGATATAGCAAAACCTATCCTATTAAAAATGTGCGCAGCAGCGTGTGCCCCAGTATCTTGAGTCATGGAGAATCTTCGGATCCGTTTTAGTAAGTTTGTTGCATATGTCTCAAGTTCCCCAAAAATGAGAAAGAGAAGGGGAGAAAACCGTATCCAATATTATTATTATTTTAATTATTATTATATTATTTTATCATTATTATTAATTATTTATTAATATTATTATTATTATTATTATTTTAATTATTTATTAAGTTTATTATTATAATTATTATTATTTATTTACTTGTTTTATTATTACTATTAATTATTAATTCTTTTATTGTTATTTATTAATATGTATAATTATTATTTTATTATTATTTATTTACTTGTTTTATTATTACTATTAATTATTAATTCTTTTATTGTTATTTATTAAAATGTATAATTATTATTTTATTATTATTATTATTATTATTATTTATTTTATATTATATATTACTATTGTTGTTATTATTTATTATAATAACAATAATATTTTTTTTATTATTCTATATTTTTTCTATTTAAATCTTTTTTAAAGAAAAATAAGATTTACATGAGTATTTTTTTTAAATCTCTGACGCTACCAAATAAAAAAATTTAATAAACTATTTCATTGAATTTCATTTGTAAGAATACAACTCTCAACTTTATTTTTAATATTTAAAATTCTCTCTGTAAAAAAGATGGTGAAGATTTATCTCTTTAACTTGTGACTCCTAATATATGCTGACCCAATTATTTAAGTGTATTGAATTCTATTTGAATAAAAGTATCACGCATTTAGCATTTTTAGATTCATCAAACTAAATCTTTTAATCAATAATTAGGCAAAAAAAAAACTTTAATTTAATTAATTCGTTCTTTCCGGGTAACCTAGCTAAATCAGCAATATCTCATCTTTTTACGATTCAAAACCTACGAATTTTAGGAAGGTGTTAGGTTCAAGTTAATCGAAGTCGCTTTCACCTGATTATATAATCTGCAAATCGACCACTAGTCGAAGAAAGCTTAGCCGGCTTCGTCATCACTTATGTCGGTATTAGAATCGAGCTGTTTAAACTAATACATATAGTTTAAGTTTATGTCTTAGTCGATCTTGATACCTCCTTAATAAAAAGTAATGCATTTTAAACGAGAGTTTATGTAGTCTTTTTCTTACCTAAAGTTCAAAAATCTTAAACAATTAAAGAAAAACGAAAACCCAACTAACCCTCAATTATCATTCCATGTTAGACTAATAATAAAAAGGTTAAATACACATATAACAATGATGGCCTAACCTAGATTATGTATATTGAAGTCATAATTATGATTTATATAATATGAGAAAATAAATAGACAATGAGTTGTGTTGTTTAGGTTGTCAAAAAAGTCGATCTGATCCGAATCTGACATGAATCTGAATAAGTTATTTGGGTCAGGTTATTTGGGTTCAAAAATGTATTTTGGTTGATCCGAATTGACCCGGGTTCTAATTAGACTCGAGTTCAGGGTTATATTTTTTAACCTTGACCCGAATTGACCCGATCAACCCGACTCAAATAACACATTTTACATTGTATTATTACTTAAATAAACCAATTTTCATACTTTTTTTTTTATACTCGGGTTGACCCGAACTCAAATTGATCCGACCCAAATTGACCCGACCCGAATTGGCCCGAACCCGAGTGACCCATTCTAATTAGGCTCGGGTTCGGGTATGATTTTTTTGAGTCTTGACCCGACTCGAATTGATACGAACTCGGTTGACCCGACCCGATTCCCACCCCTAGTGCCGTTAGCTTTTTTTTATAACAAAATCAAATTTATTAAATACAATGTTTGTGGATGAAAACATTATTGTTAATAACACGATCTATTTTGGTAAGTACTACCTTCATCACATATTAAGTGTTCACAATAGAATATTCCAAGTTTTTGTTATTGAAGTTTGATCATAAATATTTGTATTTGTGTTATATAATAACTGATGAAAGTTATACGAATAGATTCGGTCTTAAAATGTATTTTCATTGATATAATTTTTCATTAAATATTATATAACACGAATAAAAATATTTATAGCCAAAGTAGGATAAAAAATACTTAAAAAGTTAAAATAGGGTACTTAATATGGGACGAAGGGAGTAAAAAATTAAACCAAATGTATTAAACGTGAAAAGTATAAACACGTGTTGATTTTCAACACATGTGTTCTCGTGCTTAATCACTTTGCACGAGATGTTTTTATAGCTTAACCCTATGTGAGGAGAAACTCCTATCAAATCAAAGCATGCATGTTTATCTCCAACCCATTCAAAAACCAAAACGTCAGCAAGCCATGAGTCAGTCGAAAATTCATAAGTGCCAATTTTTTTACAGAGATCTCGATCCGCCTACACATATAAAAAATAGTCTCTAATAAAATAACGTCAATACCTGAAATTCAAGAGTTCTTTACAATGAACCACGTATACTTAGATAGTTAATAATTGTGACACAAAAGTGATCAAAAGCAAAGAATGAATCATTCGATTGTTATATAATTATGTTTCCTTAAACAAAAATCAAATTATTTACTTTTTTTTATCTTAACACATTGGGTGTCTCGGGACTTATCATGATTTCGTCGTCGTGATAATCATCGTCGTGATAATCATAGTGTACCTGAAGAGGAAGCCTCCTCTTTAATCTTTTAAAACCTTAGACTTTAAAGCCTTCATCCTTTGAAAAACATGTCGAAATTGAGACATAATGGCTTATGAAGTATGAAATGTACCTCAAATAGTTATTAAAGAGTCTCGTAGAGGTATATTCAGAAGCAGTCTTCTTATCTATGATATGATATATCTACGCTCTACCTCCCTCATACTTTGTTTTGGCGGGATTAGTATCGTTGTTTTTGCTTTTGTTGTTGTGTAGTTATCAAAGGGCTTTTTGGCTCGGTTGATAATTTGATACCCACTTTTGAAAAACTTCTATGCTAAATCACGAATCTAGGTCTCGGCTTGTCCTGACTCGAGTTGGTGCTGCTCTGGACATAAGAGTCTTTGCAGCAGTTCTTTATCAGGTGGACAAGCTACTTCCGCTGAGCCATGAGAATTACCGGAGCTATTATTTTGATAGTTCGTTTATTTTATTTTTCTTGGTTACAATCCATTTTCAGCTTATAAAACACCACTCGTTGTACACTTGTACTACACTGCTTAAGGTGTTGTTTGTTTTAGCTTATATAACGTAAATTTATTTCGACTTATATAACATAAGCCTCAATTTTGTGGCTTATTTGGAGACTTGTTGGCTTATCTAAGTTTGTTATGATTTAATAAACTTATATAAGCTCATAAGTAACCAATAAGCTTCAAAAATTAGTGTTTATAAAATATAAGCCGAAAGATGGCTTATTTTTAGCTTATATAACGTAAACCCTAATTTTGTGGCTTATTTTGAGACTTATCGGCTTATATGAGTTTATCATGATATAATAAACTTATATAAGCCCATAAACCTCCAAATAAGCAACAAAATTAGGGCTTATGTTATATAAGCCAAACCGAACACCCCCTAAATAAATTTTTCTTCGATATTGAAAGACTGTAGTTCCCCACTAGTGTTATTTTAATTTTTCTGGGCGGAAATTTCTAACACTAAAAAAAACTTGAAAAAAAAGTTCGTCGAAAGTGTATCACAAAAATAATTTTAAAATCCATACATCAAATGCTGACTCTCATACTAGAGTTGTTCTCTTTAATCACAAGAATAAATAAATCAATCAAATTAAACAAACCGTTTCATCGTACAAAAACGCGTCACTAAAAGATAAACCCGACGTGAAACGAGTTCCAGCAAAAGTCCCTAAAATCGCTGTTTCTGCTCGTGTCCATTTTCTGGAAAAAAAAAAACAAATCATCAAACCAACACAATTAACAACAGTTGTGGATGCCAATGGAAGGCTGTCGTGCCGTGCTTCTGAACTGATCTGAGTAGAGAACGGTTGCGTTGACTAATCGTGTTTGTCAAGTGGCTTGAAAGGATTCAATAATTTTAGAAAGTCGGGATTGGACAAGCGTTCGACTGGGAAAACTACTTTAAGAATCCTGTCAACTTCATCTTCATATCTATCGTATATGTAGAACAAAGCAAACACGAACGGGAGTACTGCAACAATGACATCATAAAAAGTACGTTGTTTAATTTTGGCGATAAGGTTTAGCGGAAGTCTTTGACTAAAAAATAGAGAGACTGTACGAAGTACGAACCTTTAACAAAAAAGCTGTGCAGTGACATTGACCCGATCCAGCTTATAATGAAAAGTGATAGAGCTATCTGTTGAGATCAAAGATTTATTCACGTGTCCGTGTTTCGAGCAAATAGTAATAATCAGAAGAACGCATTCAATGAAGTACCTTGAAGAATAGCATCCAGTCGTTACCGGTTGATATAGATTTTAAACAATCTACGGCACAATTCCATGACGAAGCCACTGATAAAGCAGTTTTACGGGTCAATTCTTCTGGATACTGAAACTTTGATTCCGGAATTTTCTCAACTGTATATCCCATTCTGCGCCATCGGAAAAAGGAGTTAAGTTTTTGTAATATTTGGTGCGAAACAATATAACGGGATCTCAACTTACAAACGGCTAGGCAATTTCCCGTGTACAAACAAAAAGAGGGATGACCAGATGAGGATCTTGCAAATTGCAGTTATCATAGTACTTCCAGGTAATACGAAACTGAAGTAAAATACAACCAATGCAAGCATTGCAGTGAACGTCGACTTTTTATCTCTCCAAAGAAGTATGTCCGCAACTGCAGTATATGAAATATCATTAAGTCCACGCCTATGTTAAAGATAATCAGATTGTAATATTTTTTATGACTATACCCAATCCATTTCCAAGATATACGGCAGCTTTCGAAGGCCCTTCTTTTCTAGGCAAAAGCTCAGCCCTGAGATCTGAATACGATTCAATAGTCCTTTTGAGACCCTCCTGCAGTAATGAAATAGAACGCATTTTTTATAATTCAGTAGACATATCAACTTTGAAACTAGTAATGGAACACGAACGGACCTGAAGGGACACGATAGGTTGATAACCAAGACGATCATTTGCTTTAGCAGCATTGAATGTTCTGTTGCAAGTCAAAAGTCTGATTCTTGAAGGCGTCAATTGTGGTACCTTCATTCCATATGGAGCTAATATTGTATAAATACGCTCGACCATGCGTGCAATAGGCATCATGACAGACGCGGGAATCTTGATTCGTGGCCTGCAAACTACATAAAATCAGAAATAAAGATATGGTGCAGCTAACATATTATCTTTCCTACGAATGTATTATTTTATGAACAGTAAGTGATTGAACGAATGAGAGAACGAGAAACCGATACCTTTCATAGCCAAGGCCGACAAGTATAAGTGACATGAACTCCCAAAACTTGATCGGCTCCATATTGGTTATAAAGTAAGCCTGGTAAAACAATTTGAAATAGTAAATTATCAAGTTATAATCAGAACTTATACATATGTTGGTTTCCGCAGGTAAAACCGTTTACATATATAACTTGCAGAATTACATCGAGATATGAATAGGGGTTCATCTGAAAAGGCAGATTTGGATTACCTCGCCTGCAGCTCGTTTTGAGGCAGACCCGTCTGAGGCTAGAGCTCTTTCAGCACATATATGAGCATGTGCAACGTTTTCGACGTAAGTGAAATCATACATGTTTGTGCCATCCCCGATGATAAACTGTAATCCATAAATCAAAAAGATCAAAAATTAGTTATACAGAATTACACGTTACAAAACGTCCAAATAATGTATTACCTTTGACTTCCCTGCCCTTGCTGCAGCAACTAAAGATGGAACGAGCAACTTATCACCAGGACCGAAGATACTGCTAGGACGGATGCAGCATGTTAAAAGTCCGTTGACGCCATTAGCCTTGATAACTAGTGCCTCTCCCTCAGCTTTTGTTTCAGAATATGAATCGTTGTGCTGAAACATTGATAAAAAAATCTTTGTTATCTAAAATTACTAGATACGTTAAAACTAAAATAAAGTTTCACATTGATGTACTTTCTTCCCGCACCACCTCTCATCTACTACGAGATGAATAGACAAAAATCTAAAAGAAGGAAACGCATACACCAAACAATTTGCTTAAGTGTAAAGGCTAATGGTCAAAGGATTTTTAATAGTATACCTGATTCTTCTCCGTTATATAAAGTCTAAAACTAAATAGGCATTACCTTAGAAGGATATGGCATTGATTCTTCTCCGTTATATATTCCATGTATCCCATCAAAAACCACGCTGGGGGAACTAGTATAGATAAGCCTCTTCACGTTGAGCTTAGTACAAGCATCAATGATATTCTTCGTGCCTGCAGGTTCAAATTGAAATTCAAACTGCATAAGCTGGAAAAAGAAAGCGTATTATCATCTGGGAATGTCTCCCTCAGATATTAACTGAACTATGATCACCGTCGTTCTTTATACCTTGTACGTTAACTGAATGATGCAGCTTGTAGTTATTAATCGATGAATCTGGTGCAGCCATGTGAAAAACTACTTCGGCCCCTTGACAAGCTGCAAACGATAATGGACACAAAATAGAATGAAGATTGGCCATAATATGTTGGAATACTGAAGCATTAAGAGTTTGGCATAGACGGCAATCTTCGGGTTTGTAATTGAGAATGTGGCCATATTATAGGGGTGTTTGTTTCGCCTTATATAGCGAGCTTATAGCTTATATGCTTTGCGGCTTAGGTTTCATAAGCTCGCTTTTGTGGCTTATTTTGTCACTTTTCGGCTTACACGAGCTTTGGGGGTGTTTGTCTCGGCTTATAGAGCGGGATTATGGCTTATTGGGTTTTGGGCTTATGTTTTATAAGCTCATTATTTTGAAACTTTCGCTTATATAAGCTTCATGTCATATAACCTTATTTAAGCGAACAAGCCACAAAAAATGAGCTTATGAAACATAAGCCGAAAACCACAAGTCATAATCTCGCTATATAAGCCATAATAAACACCCGGATGCCAATAAAAAGTCCACTATTCATATTTAGCAATGATATAACTTCACGATGGGCGAGATAAAAGGTGCGACTGAAACAAACAGAATTGGATTACAAAGCTAACTAATTAAGTTACCTTTATCTACTTGAGATGTATCACGGAGATCCATAGTAACATATTGAGCACGACCTATTCGTAAAGCTTGACCAAGGCTTCCCTTCTCTTCGTGGGGTTCAAGCTTGATCTCAGGACCTAAATCAGCAATCCGGACGGAATAGATTTCATAGCGGATAAGCATCTCAACTAAATGACGTGCAGCAAAGCCTCTCCCACCAGTTACAACACACCACCTCTCATTTGTAGTAGCCATTTCGAAGTTTTATTCGACCCTACAATATTATAACAATCTGAATCAGCCTAATCTGGCAAAAAAAAGCCCGCGACACTCACAACAATATGATAAATACTCTGCATTCAAAAAGGAGATAAAGCGCCTTTTCAATATTTACAGCTTTATAATCCAATACTAATACGAGTAATATGTATTTATATATGTGTTTTATGCTTACATAGCTTCTCTTACCATGTATCCTTGCATAATCATGCATTTACATATATTTTTTAGCACTATCACATTCATACATACACTTTGCCGGAGTCCTTACCCTCGGGTTTACCCTTTGGGTAGGGGTATGATTTGTCTGTATTCTACCTCCCATACCCTGCTCAGGCGGGATTGGGTATTGTAATACGAGGAAAACCCCTCTAGCACGGTCCGGGCGGAGGCAGCGGGCAGGAAAGCGTACACCTTATCTCTAGCCATAGGGGCGAAAGGGTAATCTTTGATCTATGATCTCAGAGCTAAGCAGGGCTCGGGAGGGCCGGGTTAAGCTGGATCGTAGTGTCCAGAGGGTTATTGGCCTTGCTTTCTGCCCTTGTGCCCCCTATGACTAGCCCGACAAAATGAGATTCTAGTGTAATTTTTCTTCGATTTTGAGGTTTTTTCAAAATTGCCCTCCACCAAAAACTCAAATTGCCCCCCACCCACGTACTAAATCTCAACATTCATCGCTATAACACCTTATAAATCCTTCATCTTTAAGTAAAAATACTAGTTTATTTTTCCCGCATTTTGTTGCTATTGTCAAACAAAAAAAAAAACTTTGGCCCCCCACTACCTATTTCCCTGGTTCCATCGCTGCCTCCCACCATTGGTTACCTAAGTTTAGAGGTGGCAAAATGGGCGGGCGGGCACGGGCGGCGGGCTGAACGCGCAACGGGCTAAACGGGCGCGGGCTAAACGGGCGGGCTAAACGGGCGGGCTAAACGGGCGGGCTAAACGGGCGCAAGCTAAAAAAGAAAAGAAACATATAAAAACTTACAAATAAAAAATAAAAATACTTGTTTGAAAGCCGGGATAAAAAATTTAATAAAAAATATTCGTAATACTAATTTGTATTTTACAAGTGCGCCCGTTAAGCCCATTTAGTTTCTTACATATGCGCCCGTTTAGCCCATTCATTATAAAGAATGGGCAAAGAGTGCACCATCCTTTTTTGAAAATGGACAAAAGGTGCCCATATGTATCAAAATGGGCAAGATTTGCCACCTCTACCTAAGTTAAAACCCCGAACCTCCCCACACCACCCCCGGTAAAAAAAAAAAAAAACGCTCTCTACATTTCTACATCATACGTCTATAGTGGGTGATCCAACGAAGATCTAAACTTGGGACCCCACATCCCTTATTCTACAAATTGATGTAACGAAACCATTTAGCTTAACAATCAATGTTGACCATCCAAAATGTAGAATGTAGCTTATGGGGCTGTTTGTTTTAGCTTATATAACGTTTATATAACACAAGCCCCATTTTTTAAAGCTTATTTGGAGATTTTTTGGCTTATATAAGTTTATTATATCATGATACACCTATATAAGCCAATAAGTCTCCAAATAAGCTTAAAAAATTAGGGCTTACGAAATATAAGCCAAAATATGGCATATTTTCGGCTTATATTTATAAACCCCAATTTTTTAAGCTTATTTGAAGACTTATGGGCGTAAATAAGTGTATTATATCACAATAAACTTATATAAGCTCATAAGTCTCCAAAAAAGCCACAAAATTAAGGCTTACGTTATATAAGCTAAAACAAACAGCCATATAATGGGGTGTTTGTTTCGGTTTATATTTCATAAGCCCCAATTTTCTGGCTCATTTTGAGATTTGTGAGCTTATATAAGCTCATAAGCCCACATAAGCCGAAATCAAATAATGTATCTACCAATCATAAGCATCAAATTCACATAAATAATAATATTATACCGGAATTTGGGTCACCGGAGAATTGATCGAGTGACTGACAGTTATTTATTTATTTATTTGTACTCACGATCTGATGATGAATGAGTGTTTGTGTGGGATTATGACCAAATGTACAACTTCTTATGCACGTGGTACTTTTGCTAACTGCATAGATTTGTACAAACTGGTGGAACACATGTTTGCCTGACAAAAATTAATGTTTTCAATTGGTTTTCATTATTTTTATTTTTATTTTATTGAAGATCTCTTATATTTAAAAGAAAAAACAAAGTATAAGAATATATAAGTATATATTGCTGCGTTTAATTAGATGGAAAATACCATGTTTTCTACAAAATGTTTTTTAGAAAATAAGAAAAACAAAACACCCGTTCAAATCATCATTTTATATAAATATTTTCTAAAAAAAATAAAAAATTGTTTTTCCCTTTTGCACACAAAACAAAAAAAACTCATTTTTTTTGTTTTTCTAAGTTTCCTTTATAGTTTTGAAAAATGAAAAACACAAATTTTTCCATTTAAACGCGTTTTTTAAATTTTTAATTATAAAGAAATCTCATTTCTTTTTCTATAAAATAGAAATGATAGAAAATGTTATCCAACTAAACGCACTCATAGGTTTGATTTAACTTATTTGGCTCGTTTTATATACCAAAGGGCTTGTTTACTTTTAAGTGTTATAATATAAGCCTCTTAATTAGCTTCTTAGTGAGAAAAGAAATGTTTTTTGTATGAGTGTAGAAAAAGATGTTCAAAATAATTTGGGCCCACAAATTTCCCTGCTAAAAAATACAAATAGAAAACAAAACACCTCTGAGACATTACACATGTTAAATAGGTTTATACGTTAGACCTCTTTAACTATTTAGCATATTTACAAATAAATAATTTTTAATTTATGAAAAAAGAATTAAATACATTATAGCGTTGACTCGTTTAACCAAATTAACATTTATATTATACTTTTATCCTAAGAGTACTGGGAACGGTTGGCTTCAAAATTAGTGTCATTGGAAAAAAGTTGTGTCACGTAAATTATGACATAAAAAACTCTATGAAATCACATTTTAAGAGGAATGGTTAGTAAAAAAAAGTAGTTCAAATTTTTAAAAAGTGATATCATGGGTCTAAATATATCTTACTTTATTAATTAAAACAATAAATCAAAACGTCACTTTTAGCTAGCTAGTCTTCACGGCACGACGAAGGGGAGTGATGCGCCATACCATTTTTGGGTTGGAAGGTTTGGCGCTGCCTAGCGGCCAACCATTCCCTGGGCTATAACTCCAAAACAAAAATTAAGAATAACATATCAAAACTCAACTATTTGATCATTTTTAATTAAACTCAACTTCAAACCAAATATGCAATCTTAACTATCCATCTTTTTTATAAAAAAAATTAAAACAACTTATTAAACAATCACTTTTGTTTTTAAATTGAAATATTTTTAATTCATTTATTTCTTTTCCTAATCTAATTTTATCATATTTTTTAGAATTTTGTTCTTTTTAATTTAACATTTACTTTCGTATACTTATATATATTTTTTCTTTCTCATTTTTAGTGGTTTTATTTATTGTAATTCATTTTTTTTTTACTTTAACATTAATTTAATTGCCAAAAAAATTGTCATTAGCTAAATGTTGTTGCATTAAGTGGATACCATACTAATTTACACAAGAACAACATATAAACACAAGAACAACATATAAACACATTTACATGTTAACTCGTTTAATCTATTTAATCTATTTTATATAAAAACATTTGAGTTTACAGGTTGACATATTAACCAATTTAACATATAATAATTTTTATTTCATAAAAAATAAATCTCTAACGTGATAGTGGGTCGATATTTGACCCGTTCTTTTTTAATGGCAATTTTATTAAAAACCACTTTAGCATGTTTTGGTTGGGTTTGACTATGTTTTAACCAGACTTGAATATAGCAAATTAGTTGGTGATGTAGTTGTGGTTTTACTAGACAAGGAAATCGTGATGGCATACCATCAATTGATATTAAAAATACGAGTGAGCTTCAACAACATTTAACATTGTTTGATCAACAAAACAATGATATTGATTTTCCTTCGGAAACCTACAAAGGTGGATAATATACAAAATAATGAAAAAATCATAGTAAAATGGCTTTTTGGGCCTTCAAAAATCCTTAACCTGCTTAAAGATGGTTACAACGATGTTCCTCTTGTTTTTTTGGTCGTTTTGACAGGTCACGGGCTGAAAACGAACTTACGATGCTCAAGTTATGACCATTTTAAGAAAGCCTTCTTCATCACACGATCTTGGGCTTCGAGAACCAAGTCAGTCTTTTCTTCAATACTTTTGCCTCCATCAATATATAATTTCATAGGCATATACTAACTGTACAACTCTCAAACATGGTCATACACATCCAAATCCGTCTGAAACGGGCTAAACCGTTCGAAACATATCAAAACGGACGAGATCGGAGGAGATCGGACGAAATCGAACGAGATCGGACGGAATCGGACGTTAACCGTGGAAAGCCGGAGAAAGTATGAATAAACCGCGCAAACCATGCCAAATCCGTGGAAATAGGATTTCTACTATGTTTTGATTGTATTGATCATGTTGTGGTCATCTTTAGCATGTTTTGGTTGGGTTTGGCTATGTTTTAACCAGACTTGAATGTAGCAAATTAGTTGGTGATGTAGTTGTGGTTTTACTAGACAAGGAAACCGTGATGGCATACCATCAATTGATATTAAAAATACGAGTGAGCTCCAACAACATTTAACATTGTTTGATCAGCAAAACAATGATATTGATTTTCCTTCGGAAACCTACAAAGGTGGATAATATACAAAATAATGAAAAAAGCATAGTAAAATGGCTTTTTGGGCCTTCAAAAATCATTAACCAGCTTAAAGTTGGTTACAACGATGTTCCTCTTGTTTTTTCGGTCGTTTTGACAGGTCACGGGCTGAAAACGAACTTACGGTGCTGAAGTTATGACCATTTTAAGAAAGCCTTCTTCGTCACACGATCTTGGGCTTCGAGAACCAAGTCAGTCTGTTCTTCAATACTTTTGCCTCCATCAATATATAATTTCATAGGCATATACTAACTGTACAACTTTCAAACATGGTCATACACATCCAAATCCGTCTGAAACGGGCTAAACCGTTCGAAACATATCAAGACGGACGAGATCGGACGAGATCGGACGGAATCGGACGTTAACCGGGGAAAGCCGGAGAAAGTATGAATAAACCGGGCAAACCATGCCAAATCCATGGAAATAGGATTTCTACTATGTTTTGATTGTATTGATCATGTTGTGGGCGTCTTTAGCATGTTTTGGTTGGGTTTGGCTATGTTTTAACCAGACATGAATGTAGCAAATTAGTTGGTGATGTAGTTGTGGTTTTACTAGACAAGGAAATCGTGATGGCATACCATCAATTGATATTAAAAATACGAGTGAGCTCCAACAACATTTAACATTGTTTGATCAACAAAACAATGATACTGATTTTCCTTCGGAAACCTACAAAGGTGGATAATATACAAAATAATGAAAAAATCCGTCTGAAACGGGCTGAAGTTATGACCATTTTAAGAAAGCCTTCTTCGTCACACGATCTTGGGCTTCGAGAACCAAGTCAGTCTGTTCTTCAATACTTTTGCCTCCATCAATATATAATTTCATAGGCATATACTAACTGTACAACTTTCAAACATGGTCATACACATCCAAATCCGTCTGAAACGGGCTAAACCGTTCGAAACATATCAAAACGGACGAGATCGAACGAGATCGGACGAAATCGGACGAGATCGGACGGAATCGGACGTTAACCGGGGAAAGCCGGAGAAAGTATGAATAAACCGGGCAAACCATGCCAAATCCATGGAAATAGGATTTCTACTATGTTTTGATTGTATTGATCATGTTGTGGGCGTCTTTAGCATGTTTTGGTTGGGTTTGGCTATGTTTTAACCAGACTTGAATGTAGCAAATTAGTTGGTGATGTAATTGTTGTTTTATAAGACAAGGAAATCGTGATGGCATACCATCAATTGATATTAAAAATACAAGTGAGCTCCAACAACATTTAACATTGTTTGATCAACAAAACAATGATATTGATTTTCCTTCGGAAACCTACAAAGGTGGATAATATACAAAATAATGAAAAAAGCATAGTAAAATGGCTTTTTGGGCCTTCAAAAATCCTTAACCAGCTTAAAGTTAGTTACAACGATGTTTCTCTTGTTTTTTCGGTCGTTTTGACAGGTCACGGGCTGAAAACGAACTTACGGTGCTGAAGTTATGACCATTTTAAGAAAGCCTTCTTCGTCACACGATCTTGGGCTTCGAGAACCAAGTCAGTCTGTTCTTCAGTACTTTTGCCTCCATCAATATATAATTTCATAGGCATATACTAACTGTACAACTTTTAAACATGGTCATACACATCCAAATCCGGCTGAAACGGGCTAAACCGTTCGAAACATATCAAAACGGACGAAATCAGACGAGATCGGACGAAATCGGACGAGATCGGACGAAATCGGACGTTAACCGGGGAAAGCCGGAGAAAGTATGAATAAACCGCGCAAACCATGTCAAATCCGTGGAAATAGGATTTCTACTTTGTTTTGATTGTATTGATCATGTTGTGGTCGTCTTTAGCATGTTTTGGTTGGGTTTGGCTATGTTTTAACCAGACTTGAATGTAGCAAATTAGTTGGTGATGTAGTTGTGGTTTTACTAGACAAGGAAATCGTGATGGCATACCATCAATTGATATTAAAAATACGAGTGAGCTCCAACAACATTTAACATTGTTTGATCAACAAAACAATGATATTGATTTTCCTTCGGAAATCTACAAAGGTGGATAATATACAAAATAATGAAAAAATCATAGTAAAATGGCTTTTTGGGCCTTCAAAAATCCTTAACCTGCTTAAAGTTGGTTACAACGATGTTCCTCTTGTTTTTTCGGTCGTTTTGACAGGTCTAGGGCTGAAAACGAACTTACGGTGCTGAAGTTATGACCATTTTAAGAAAGCCTTCTTCGTCACACGATCTTGGGCTTCGAGAACCAAGTCAGTCTGTTCTTCAATACTTTTGCCTCCATCAATATATAATTTCATAGGCATATACTAAATGTACAACTTTCAAACATGGTCATACACATCCAAATCCGTCTGAAACGGGCTAAACCGTTCGAAACATATCAAAACGGACGAGATCGGACGGGATCGGACGAAATCGGACGAGATCGGACGGAATCGGACGTTAACCGGGGAAAGCCGGAGAAAGTATGAATAAACCCCGCAAACCATGCAAAATCCGTGGAAATAGGATTTCTACTATGTTTTAATTGTATTGATCATGTTGTGGTCGTCTTTAGCATGTTTTGGTTGGGTTTGGCTATGTTTTAACCAGACTTGAATGTAGCAAATTAGTTGGTGATGTAGTTGTGGTTTTACTAGACAAGGAAATCGTGATGGCATACCATCAATTGATATTAAAAATACGAGTGAGCTCCAACAACATTTAACATTGTTTGATCCACAAAACAATGATATTGATTTTCCTTCGGAAACCTACAAAGGTGGATAATATACAAAATAATGAAAAAATCATTGTAAAATGGCTTTTTGGGCCTTCAAAAATCCTTAACCTGCTTAAAGTTGGTTACAACGATGTTCCTCTTGTTTTTTCGGTCGTTTTGACAGGTCACGGGCTGAAAACGAACTTACGGTGCTGAAGTTATGACCATTTTAAGAAAGCCTTCTTCGTCACACGATCTTGGGCTTCGAGAACCAAGTCAGTCTGTTCTTCAATACTTTTGCCTCCATCAATATATCGTTTCATAGGCATATACTAACTGTACAACTTTCAAACATGGTCATACACATCCAAATCCGGCTGAAACGGGCTAAACCGTTCGAAACATATCAAAACGGACGAGATCGGACGGGATCGGACGAAATCGGACGAGATCGGACGGAATCGGACGTTAACCGGGGAAAGCCGGAGAAAGTATAAATAAACCCCTCAAACCATGCAAAATCCGTGGAAATAGGATTTCTACTATGTTTTAATTGTATTGATCATGTTGTGGTCGTCTTTAGCATGTTTTGGTTGGGTTTGGCTATGTTTTAACCAGACTTGAATGTAGCAAATTAGTTGGTGATGTAGTTGGGGTTTTACTAGACAAGGAAATCGTGATGGCATACCATCAATTGATATTAAAAATACGAGTGAGCTCCAACAACATTTAACATTGTTTGATCCACAAAACAATGATATTGATTTTCCTTCGGAAACCTACAAAGGTGGATAATATACAAAATAATGAAAAAATCATTGTAAAATGGCTTTTTGGGCCTTCAAAAATCCTTAACCTGCTTAAAGTTGGTTACAACGATGTTCCTCTTGTTTTTTCGGTCGTTTTGACAGGTCACGGGCTGAAAACGAACTTACGGTGCTGAAGTTATGACCATTTTAATAAAGCCTTCTTCGTCACACGATCTTGGGCTTCGAGAACCAAGTCAGTCTGTTCTTCAATACTTTTGCCTCCATCAATATATAATTTCATAGGCATATACTAACTGTACAACTTTCAAACATGGTCATACACATCCAAATCCGGCTGAAACGGGCTAAACCGTTCGAAACATATCAAAACGGACGAAATCAGACGAGATCGGACGAAATCGGACGAGATCGGACGAAATCGGACGTTAACCGGGGAAAGCCGGAGAAAGTATGAATAAACCGCGCAATCCATGTCAAATCCGTGGAAATAGGATTTCTACTTTGTTTTGATTGTATTGATCATGTTGTGGTCGTCTTTAGCATGTTTTGGTTGGGTTTGGCTATGTTTTAACCAGACTTGAATGTAGCAAATTAGTTGGTGATGTAGTTGTGGTCTTACTAGACAAGGAAATCGTGATGGCATACCATCAATTGATATTAAAAATACGAGTGAGCTCCAACAACATTTAACATTGTTTGATCAATAAAACAATGATATTGATTTTCCTTCGGAAATCTACAAAGGTGGATAATATACAAAATAATGAAAAAATCATAGTAAAATGGCTTTTTGGGCCTTCAAAAATCCTTAACCTGCTTAAAGTTGGTTACAACGATGTTCCTCTTGTTTTTTCGGTCGTTTTGACAGATCACGGGCTGAAAACGAACTTACGGTGCTGAAGTTATGACCATTTTAAGAAAGCCTTCTTCGTCACACGATCTTGGGCTTCGAGAACCAAGTCAGTCTGTTCTTCAATACTTTTGCCTCCATCAATATATAATTTCATAGGCATATACTAAATGTACAACTTTCAAACATGGTCATACACATCCAAATCCGTCTGAAACGGGCTAAACCGTTCGAAACATATCAAAACGGACGAGATCGGACGGGATCGGACGAAATCGGACGAGATCGGACGGAATCGGACGTTAACCGGGGAAAGCCGGAGAAAGTATGAATAAACCCCGCAAACCATGCAAAATCCGTGGAAATAGGATTTCTACTATGTTTTAATTGTATTGATCATGTTGTGGTCGTCTTTAGCATGTTTTGGTTGGGTTTGGCTATGTTTTAACCAGACTTGAATGTAGCAAATTAGTTGGTGATGTAGTTGTGGTTTTACTAGACAAGGAAATCGTGATGGCATACCATCAATTGATATTAAAAATACGAGTGAGCTCCAACAACATTTAACATTGTTTGATCCACAAAACAATGATATTGATTTTCCTTCGGAAACCTACAAAGGTGGATAATATACAAAATAATGAAAAAATCATTGTAAAATGGCTTTTTGGGCCTTCAAAAATCCTTAACCTGCTTAAAGTTGGTTACAACGATGTTCCTCTTGTTTTTTCGGTCGTTTTGACAGGTCACGGGCTGAAAACGAACTTACGGTGCTGAAGTTATGACCATTTTAAGAAAGCCTTCTTCGTCACACGATCTTGGGCTTCGAGAACCAAGTCAGTCTGTTCTTCAATACTTTTGCCTCCATCAATATATAATTTCATAGGCATATACTAACTGTACAACTTTCAAACATGGTCATACACATCCAAATCCGTCTGAAACGGGCTAAACCGTTCGAAACATATCAAAACGGACGAGATCGGACGAGATCGGACGAAATCGGACGAGATCGGACGGAATCGGACGTTAACCGTGTTGATCCCAAACTTAGATCGATTTAGCTTTATGTATACGAGATTAGATCAAGTAATACACGTAGAGAAACCTTTGTGTATGCTTATGAATTTAAGTGTTATGCGGAATTTAACACTTAAACAAGAACACACAATGATATAAACAAACTTTCACTTTGATTAATAATATCAAACTTGCTTACAATGAAAGTAGTTTACGAATGAAAAACTTATATCAACATTAACCTAAAGGTCTTCTTTTATAGACACAAAAAACCTTGTACAATAATCTACGTATCAACTATTCTAGGTAAAGATAAATATAGAAAATACATTGTTGTTCCTATCTTTACTAGAAGTATTCTAGAATACAATAAACGCGTAGAGTATATCTTCCTATCAGTGCTTGTCTTCAATGTGTCAACGCTTGACTTTATCTTGTCAACGCTTGAGCTTTCAGCGCTTATTTTATTCTTGTCAACGCTTGTTTTACTCTTGTCAGCGCTCAAGTGATCTGGCCTTAATTTATTCCCAACAATCCTCCCCTAAACTTGATATCCACTCTTATGATCAAGTTTCTGAATAAGCATTAAGGACTAGGAGGAATCTTACAAACCTTCTCATATTGGTAATGAATAAATCTGATCAAATCTTTTGCCACGTCACTTGAATAATCTATTTCCAGCTGAGTGTCCTTCATCTTCTCCAAAATAGCTTTGGATATGAAATACTGACCATCCACAAGTAGATACTCAGCAAACTTTGTAGAACTCAAATGATAAACACCAGCAGCTGAATATAACCTCCATTGAAGACCACTGAGGTCATCTTCAAGATCCTTCCAAATAGCAGGATCCTCATCTTTTGGTCCACACATTCTTTTGAATGTGGACCAAAGTTTTATTCCATTAGCTGAAGTTGGTGCCTTAGCCTCATACTTGGTCTCCAGCAACCTCCAAAGGTCCACCAAGTCTTCTCTATCACAACTTGCAAACAAAGATATGAGAGTGGTAAAAGTGTGTACCTCTTTGCCATATCTGCCAATCTTCCAAAACCCACATTCATCTTCTTCATAGCTCACAATTGGGTTCCTGGAATCTAATGGTAACACTTGCACCATATCTGAAGCTTCTAATGGTGAGAGCTTGAGGCTCTTTCTAATGACAGCTTCACTTGGATATAGTGGATCCATATCTTTGGGAAACTCAAATGAAATTCCCTTCTTCACTGGCCTGGGAACAAACATAGCTTTCTTGAGTTCCATTTCTTCTGCAAGTTCTTCCTTTCTTTCATCAGAAAGAAGTCTGAGAGTGTTTGCTTCCTGCACTCTCACCCAAATGGGATATGCCTTGCATTCCAATTCATCAAATGTCAATGCCCTCAACTTCTGATAAGTCCATCCAACTCCATGACATCTTAGCAACATGAAATATAGCTCCCTTCTATCCCTTTTTAACTCTGAGAGAATATTGCTTGCCTTGTGTTTCAAAATTACCTGTCAATCCTTCTGAACTCTAAGAAGAATTTCCAAACCCCATATTTGATCTGAAGGTCAAGTCTGGATTCTCCATACATCTTTCTTCCCAAGCATTGTACATTTGAACCACCTCTGGCATGTCAAAGTCAACCTGCAATTTCAACTCTCTCAGCTTCTCCTTAGCCAACTCATCCCCATACTCAAGTCTTTCTGGTTCTATTATCATCACACTTGAATCTGAGCTAGCTACATCACTTCCTTCTTCTGAAGTCACAACAAATGGTGACTCCTCCTTTTTATCTTGTTTCATGATTTGTGCAGCTAATCTTCTATCAAACTCAACTTGAGCTGCATCCTTTGGAACAATCTCTTCTACCATTATACCCTTACCCTTATCTAATGGTGCAATGGTTGGTAAGGTAGATGGTGATACCTGTGCAGAAACCTCCTTGATGATAGATGATGACTGGGATACATCACCTTTATGTGCAGATTTGTCAACGCCCAATTTTGTTCTATCAGCGCCCAAAATATTTCTTTCAGCGTCCAAATTCTCCTTGTCAACGCCCAAAAATCCTCCCTCCGCGCCTTTTGCAACCTCTCTCAACATAGCTGTAAATGATAAATTTAAGTTGGTAGGAGAGACTAAGGACGTATCAAAACCTGTTTGTTTCTTCAAAGTTGTAAGGGCCTCAGCAACATCCATTGATTGACCATCATGGCTGCCCTTATCACTCAGATTTATTGGATCTTCCTCCCCTTTGGAAGATTCCTCCATACCCCTCCTTGCACTAGCACTCTCCAAAACAACAATCCTCTCCCTCAATTGCTTGAGTTCAAGGCCTTGGGAGCTGACAACTTGTACTAAGTCTGCATTTTGCTTTTGCAAGCTCATGCAGGCTGCCGTCAATTCCATAAGAGTCATTGGTTCCAGTCTGCCCTCTTCTGAAATGGGGATTTGACCTCCCAAGTTAGATTCATTGGGCAAGGATGAGGACTTAATGATGGTGGGACTGCCTTGGCCAGCTTCTAAGCCAGAACCAATAGTCCCAGCCTCATCCAGGTCACCAGCCACACTTGTGGTGGTGGTTCTCTCTGCTACATGGCTAGGACCACCAGAGGAGAACACTCCAGTAGTCCTTTGGCGTTTCATCAACCTATATTCAGGGGGTGTGGAAGATGGTGTGGAAGAATGGGTGGATGTGGGTTGGTTAAGGGGTGTTTAGGTTTGAAAAGGTTGTGTGTCAGCGTTGGAAATAGGCACATCAACGCCAACATTGAGTGTGTCAGCGTTGAAGGAATCTTGGTCAATTTGCATAGGTTTAGACGAAGGTATGGGTTCAGGTATTGGATCAAGTTGTGGTGGGGGGTCAATTTGTGGTTGCGGGTCTGGTTGGGGTTGTGCTGCTGCAATAACAGCAAGCATAGCTTGGGGTAAAGGTAGGTCACGATGGGGTGGTGAGTTCATCTTCATAAAAATAGCTTTCTTTTGCTCAGGGATCTTATAAAAATCATTGTGATCCCTTGAGCAGTAACCTTGGACATCAAAAACCATTTGTAGAAAACGGGGATAAGCTAAAGTCATTTTGTTCCCCTTGTTTTTACACATGCCCTCAAAAATCATTTTAGAATAGTTAAATTTTTGCCCTGTTGCAATACACACAATAGCACTTGCAATGGATCTATTGATCTCATTGTGTGCAGTGCATTTGGGACTCAAACATTGAAGGAGGACATGTATGAGGTACTTCCAGGCTGGGGAAATTCCTGCTTATGATACTTGTTTAAGGTACCTTCATCAGGAAAAGGATATCCCAAAGCCCTTAGCCCTTGTTCTATTTCATTTATGGGAAGGGTGGCTATACCATCAGCATCATCAAGATGCAAGGCTTGGCGTACCAAAGCCTCAGTAACCACCCAAGGTCTCCCATGAACAATAGAAGTCAATGTAGTCACTCTATTAACTGTTGAGGAACTGACAGTGTTCCAAAACTGTTTAATATGTGTGACTGGAATGAGTGGTGTGATACACTTATTTGCAACGGGTTCAGATTATGTCTCTCGATATCCTCTCGAATTGATCTCGGCCTTAAGTGGAATGATTTGTTCTTGGTTACTAAAAAGGAGTTGGTTTGTTTATCTATTTTTAAACTAATAACAATTAAATGTAAATGACGTTGAGTAATTTAAAACTTTGGAAGATTAACTAAATTGACAAGTTAAAATTGAGTGCTTGAAAACGTAAAGGAAAGATTAGAAAATTACTTTAAAAACTTGTTCTTATCGGAATGTCGAAAGTTATTACTATCGGAATGCAATTAATATGATCCATCGGAATGTCTCAAATGAAAGTCCATCGGAATGTTTCTAACAATCACTATCGGAATATTCAAGAATCTAGCTATCGGAATGTTTAACATGCAAGCTATCGGAATGATGATCAATCGCAATGAGGTCGATCGGAATGTACCTATCGGAATATGGAAAACAAAAATTTGCCAGAGTTTCAACTAAAAAAAAAGACCTAAACCCGTCGGAATGTGCGATCGCAATATGCGATCGCAATCCCTGATCGGAATAGGGAAACTTCCAAACTATCGCAAAGTAAAACCCCTTTTGGGTTATTGCGATACCAAGCAAAGAAGACCCGTCGGAATGTGTCAAAACCCTTGTATTGCGATGGAAGTGGCTATGTTCCGAAAATGGTGGCAACTTTAAAAACTCAATAAGCAAAGGAAATAAGCTAGGTGATTCGAAATCTAAATACTTCAAAAAGATTAAATTCGATAACTTTTGAAAGTAAGAAACTTTAAAACTTAATAAACAAAACTTTTGAATGATTAAAACTTGAAGAAATCCGAAATCAATAAGCTTGAACAAGCAATAAGCCGCTAAGCATGGAGAGCTTATGGCTTATTCACGTAGAGCTTAAAAAGACTTAGAAAGATCAAACTCTATTCACGAACACATCCAAAATCCCAACCGTATGGTTTTAACAATCGGATCAAGGATTGACAAATCAAGAAAAGTAGAAAAAGATTAAGGAACTTAAAAGCATAAACTTGATTAATGAAATCAAAAGTACAAGAAAGCTTAAATTTAAAAGATGAAATCAAAAGAAAAGTTTAGTGAGAGAAAGTATGGAACTTTCTCTCTCTAAAAACTAGAGAGAAAATGAAAAGCTAAAGACTAGCTAAAAACTAAGTGTGTGAAATTTTGTGAGGTGAAGGCTTTATATAGGCGTGTGTATGGTGTTGATGGGCTCTTGATTGGGCTTTGATTCGGGCTTCTTTTTCTTCTTTCTACTTAAGTCTTCACGCGTCTTTTAAATAAACGTTTCCGACTTTGGATTTTGAGAAGTGTCGGTGAATAATTCCAACTCGTCTTATAATCTTTAATTTAATAGACTCGAGTTCTTCGACATAAATGAATCTTCCGTCTTTGGCTCTATTCTTCGATAAATCTTCAAATAGGCACAATGACTTCAAATCTTTTGCATCTCTTGGACAATAGACTTTGTCTTGAGTCTTTTTCCTTGATAAAACCCGTGCAATCCCATGTTTTCTTTAATATTCATCTGGTCGACTCTGAAAACACAATAAACACAAAAACAACGCATAATTCCAAACAAATGATATTAAATACGTGTTTTGGTCTCGTTTTAGCCCGATTTAAGTGGTAAGAGGATGGGTGTTTTCACACCTATCAAATCCCCTACACTTAACCATTGCCATGCCCTCATGCAATGCTTAGTGACAAAGCATAATTACACTTTTCTCATTATCAATTAACCTTGGCCTTATTAAAATACTACTAAACAAAAATTTTAAAGTACTAAGAAATTAAAATTTTAATGTAAACAAGAGAATAGAAAATAACTTAAGTGGTAATAACTTGGAAAGAGATCGAGGACTTACATTAGGGCTTCGGTGCTGCGAAGATTTATCACCCTCAAGTTTCACGTTCCCCAAACTAAGCTTAAAAACGAGATCATTGTTATTATAAGTTAGCAATTCAAACACTTACACACATGGCTTAATTAAATGCTTAAACTCCCTTATTCCTAGGTGTATCTCTTATATTTTATTTTTGTCTTAGAATGATCATGAAGATGCATTTTTGGACTTATTTCGATAGTTTATTAGGGCTGAAAGCAAAGTAGGACGATTTGATCAATAGTTAGCTAAAGGACAAAATCTTTTAAAACTGCTTCTCGGGATATCAAAAAGTTCATATCTTGGCATAACTTGGTTCGCGATTTGAGACCTTTCTCGGGCCGATATTTGGCATGTACTTCATACTTCATATCTTGAGAGACGTTCTTGAGATAATGGTCTTCTCATCGTTCATAGAGTTCCTTCACTTGGAGACTTTTGAGAGGTACTCCAACTTTGTTGACCACGACTTCATGATTATTTCTTCAATCTCTAATTGGGATTTTGAGATACAACGATCCGCCTCCTTTTCGGACTTGGATCTATTTATCCTCATACCTTGTTAGGGTCTTTTCGGATAGACTTCTCCATGATCTTTATGGGAGTTGATTGCTTTTCGTCGTGAGTCTTGATCCTTCATATTGATTTTGGGAATAATGCTTTTCACATCACTTTGGATCTTCAGCAATAAAATGGAATCCTCATGCCTTGTTAGGGCCTTTTTGGACTCGCCAATCTTCGCGCCCCGCTTCATAAGTTATGCCTTGGCTATGAACTCTCGTCATTACCGAGCAACTTTTAAACGATCTTGGGCTAGAAGCTAAGTAACTTTTCAAATCGTACGACCTTACTTATTGCAGATAATTTATTAGCAAGTGATGGGAGAATGGGCAAATAATTACACCAAGTGAGCTTGCGCAAGAATACCGACTTATAATTGACTCTATCATTTCTCGTCCTCCACAATTTAAAATCTCAAATAATGAGGCTCGTGGACACTTAGCCTAATAAACCAATTAAGGTCTACATGGTTAAGGATACTAGCTAGAATAAACTTGGATAAGTCTATTCGGGTTGAGTCAAAATAAACGCAACGGGCCTAATATGTCAAAGACTTCTAAACTAGCTACACCACTTTATTACAATTTTTGACTTTATTGCGGAATATATACATATGAAAGCAACGATAAAAATTTAAAAATTACGACTAAATGGCCAAAGTTAATTAAAAATTTGAAAAATGTTGAAAAATATGATTTTCCGGTTAATTGAAGGCATATTCATGGAAAAGTCCACTTAAAACTTCGATAGAAGTCTCCCCTACACTTAAGATAAACATTGTCCTCAATGTTTAAGCATGTGGGAAGAGTCTCCCCTACACTTATGACATTGTGCACGTTTGGTTAACTCAAGTTAAGGAAGAGACGACTAAAGTGATCAATTTCAAATGTGAGTATGAAGAAAATTGAATCACGATAGTTGAGAGATAGAACCGGATTTCGGATAACACGGGAGCACGGTTCTTCAAAGTTTCCAAGATTGCAGTAATCCCTGTAAGCACATCACCACACAAACACAAATGACCAAAATAGGTCCTCCCCTACACTTAGGGGGTTAAAGGGATAGATACTCGGGCTGCCTCCCGAGGAGCGCTTGTTTTTGATAACCGAGTCACGAGCCTGACTCGACCCAAATTCAGTTCATGGGGAACGTGGTGAGGGATGGAATCACCTCCGGAGAGGTGTCCTCACCAAAGTACAACTTCACTCGTTGGCCATTCACCTTAAAATTTGGTCCATTAGGTTGAGCGAGCTCGAGAGTACCATATGGGAAAATTTGGGCGATGGTGAATGGGCCGGACCAACGAGATTTGAGCTTGCCCGAAAAGATTTTTAACCGAGAGTTAAAAAGTAAGACTTTGTCTCCAACATGGAACTCTCGGTTTTTGATCTTGGAGTCGTGAATGAGCTTAGTTCTTTCCTTATAGATCAAAGAATTTTCATAAGCCTCATTCCGAAGTTCATTCAGCTCATTGAGTTGGATCTTGCGTAGGTCACCGGCTTTGTTGATATCAAAATTGACCCACTTCAAGGCCCAATAGGCCTTGTGCTCCAACTCAATGGGGAGGTGGCACGCTTTCCCGTACACAAGACGATAAGGCGTACAGCCGATCGGGGTCTTGTAAGCAGTACGGAAAGCCCACAAAGCATCATCGAGTTTATCAGCCCATGCGGCACGATGCTCTCCCACGGTTCTTTCCAAAATTCGCTTCAGCCCTCGGTTGGATATTTCGGCCTGGCCATTAGTTTGTGGGTGGTAGGCTGTGGAAAGACGATGGTTTACACCGTACTTAGCCATGACTCGAGCAAATTGGTCATTGCAGAAATGAGTCCCACGATCACTAATAATGGCACGAGGCACACCGAAGCGAGCGAATAGAGCTTTCAAAAAGTTACAAACCACCCTTGCGTCATTAGTGGGCAAAGCTTTGGCTTCAACCCACTTTGAAACGTAGTCAACGGCTACAAGGATGTATTTGTTTCCTTTAGATGAAGGGAATGGCCCCATAAAGTCGATACCCCAAACATCAAAAATTTCACACTCTTGAATGAAATTCTGAGGCATCTCGTCTTTATGTGTGATTTTGCCTTGCTTTTGGCAAACATCACATCGCTTAACCATATTGTGAGCATCACGATATATGGAGGGCCAATAAAATCCCGAATCAAACACTTTCTTAGCGGTGTAGTTGGGACCAAAGTGACCACCGGTGGGTCCTTTGTGGCAAGCATCAAGGATGTCCGACGTTGCCGGTCCATCAACACATCGGCGAATTATCAGATCAGCACATTGTTTGAATAGGTAAGGGTCGTCCCAAAAGTAAGTCTTGATGTCGGTAAAGAACTTCTTCTTTTGCTGGGACGTCAACCCTTCTTTGAGAATTCCACCCGCCAAATAGTTTGCAAAGTCCGCAAACCACGGGGTTTCATTCGGCTTCGAGTTTATAGACATTAAGGTCTCCAAGGGAAAAGAATCATTGATTTCTTTGGTCGGATGATCCCCTTGGTATGGATCCTCAAGTCTACTAAGATGGTCCGCGGCTAAGTTTTCTGCTCCTTTTTTATCGCGGATTTCGATTTTAAATTCCTGGAGTAGCAAAACCCAGCGAAGAAGTCTTGGTTTGGAATCTTGCTTTGTCAACAAGTACTTCAACGCGGAATGATCGGTGTACACAATGGTGGTAGAAAGGACAAGATAGGGGCGGAATTTCTCAAAAGCATAGACAACAGCTAGAAGCTCTTTTTCGGTTGTCGTATAATGCAATTGTGCCCCAGTCATTGTCTTGCTAGCGTAATGGATTGGTTGGAAGTGTTTGTTCACTCTTTGTCCAAGAACCGCTCCAATAGCAAAATCACTAGCATCGCACATTAACTCGAAAGGCAGCTCCCAATTGGGGGTGACCAAGACGGGTGCCTTAGTAAGCTTATCCTTAAGCGAGTCAAAGGCTTCAAGACACTCTTTGGAGAAGATAAAAGGAGTATCTTTTTCCAAGAGGTGGGTCATCGGGCGAGCGATTTGAGAAAAATCTTTGATAAATCGACGGTAGAAGCCCGCATGACCCAGAAAACTTCGCACACCCTTCACGGTTGAAGGTGGAGGCAACTTATCGATAACATCGACTTTAGCACGGTCTACTTCAAGACCGGCTTTGGAGATTTTGTGTCCTAGCACGATGCCCTCTTTTACCATAAAATGGCATTTTTCCCAATTAAGAACTAGGCGAGTGTCTTCGCACCGCTTGAGCATACGTTCCAAATTGGCAAGGCACGCAGAGAATGAATCGCCATAGACCGAGAAATCATCCATGAATACTTCCATAGTGTCTTCCACCATGTCATGGAAGATAGCCATCATACACCTTTGGAATGTCCCAGGAGCATTACATAAACCAAAAGGCATGCGTTTGTAAGCAAATGTTCCATAGGGACAAGTGAATGTGGTCTTTTCTTGGTCCTTGGGATCGATGGGAATTTGAAAATACCCGGAGAAACCGTCTAAGAAGCAGTAATAGTCATTACCAGCTAGACGCTCGAGCATTTGATCCATGAAGGGAAGAGGAAAGTGGTCTTTTCTTGTGGCATCATTGAGCTTGCGATAATCAATACAAACTCTCCACCCAGTAACGAGACGAGTGGGAATCAACTCGTTGTGTTCATTGGGAACAACGGTTATTCCGCCCTTCTTGGGCACACAATGGACGGGACTTACCCATGGCGAATCCGAAATAGGGTAGATCAATCCGGCATCTAGAAGTTTGATAACCTCTTGTTTGATGACGTCATGAATTTTAGGATTAACCCTTCTTTGGTTCTGGATTGTGGGTTTGAAGTCATCTTCCATGAGAATCTTGTGAGTACAAAAGTTCGGATCAATTCCGCGGATATCGGAAATTTTCCAAGCAATTGCCTTCTTATGAGCTTTAAGCACGCGATGAGACGAGTTTTCTCTTCATCCTTCAAATCCTTAGCAATGATGACTGGCGACTTCTTCTCTTCTTCAAGGAACGCATACTCGAGATGGGGTGGCAACTCCTTAAGTTCCAAATCCGGAGGATTGTCGACGGGAGGCGTATTCGAAGTCGGAGTATCGATAGCAATGATAGTGGGAGATGGAGGAGAAGGGTTGTCTTCTTTGAGGAGGTTTGCAATGAAACTGAGATCGTCATCCCAAGTGGCAGTAGAATCGTCATTGTCTTGCTTCACATCTTCCAAGGTGGCTTCCAAATCTTTCCAAAGGAAATCACTTTCTCCAAATAGAGATAGTGATGAGTCGATAGAGGAAACGATCTCAACATTGGGAAGAGAGGTAGGAATGTTTTTACAAGCATCCTTGAAGTGTTCTTCACAAGCCTCATCAAGAACGTCAATACAATTAACATTCTCGTAAGAAGAAGGCTGTTTAGATAACTTTCCCATGTTGAAGACTACTTTATCGTCACCCACTCTCATGATAAGCTCACCGGCTTCAACATCAATGAGAGTGCGACCGGTCCTCAAGAATGGACGACCAACAATGAGTGGCACACGGGGGTCCATCTCGTAGTCGACGACAACAAAATCAGCAGGGAAGGTGAATTTGTCGACTCCTACAATGACATCTTCGGCTATCCCCACTGGATAAGCAACCGTACGGTTGGCTAATTCCAAAGTCATTTTGGTGGGGACAAGCTCTGGGAGAGATAATTGCTTCCAAACACTTAGAGGCATGAGATTAATACTGGCACCTAGATCGGCTAGGGCCATGCAATTCTCTACTCCCGGGAAATTGCAAGGGATAAGGAAACGACCCGGATCACCAAGCTTGATTGGCAATTTCCTTAAGAGCACTGCAGAGCAGTTCTCATTAAGTTGGGTGTTGGCGAGATCGAGGAGCTTTTCCTTGTCGCTCAGAAGATCTTTAAACATTTTCGCGTACTTAGGCATGTGAGCGAGAGCCTCAGCGAAGGAGATATTGAAATTCAGTTGTTTAAACATTTTAAGAAAGTTAGAAACCTGAATATCGTCCTTGCTTTTGAGCTTCTCTTTCCTCAACCTAGATGGATAAGGTATGTTGGAAGAAGAGGAAGGCTTTGGGATGATAGGATCACTCACATCCTTGGGTGGAGGAGGGGTAGAAGGAAGAGGTGGAGAAATTGGGGAAGGAGAAGGGTGAGGAATAGGAGCAGGTGACTCGTTCTCCTTAGTCACAACCACCGGTGGAGGTATAGGAAGCTCGGGTTCCTTGGTACCTTTACCACTGCGAGTAGTGATTGCTTTCATCTCCCCTCTTGGGTTCGCAACGGTATTACTCGGAAGAGTACCCGAAGAAGAGGGTTGATTACTGTTGAAGAAACTAGCCATCATGTTCCTCAAGTCATTCGTTTGACTATCCATAGTGTTCTTCATATCAGCTCTTAGATCATTCCCTTGTTTCATCAGATCTGCTTTCAAGTTGCGCACTTCCTGTTGAAGATTATCCACGATCACATCGTTAGTCCTCATGTAGGTTCCAATGTCTTGATGTGATGCGGGGGTTTGGTTGGAAGGAGCAGTGTATGCGGGTGGTTGATAAGCAGGTTGCTGGTAAACTTGGGTGTTTCGTTATTGTGGTTGTTGCTGCTTATGAGGAGGGATGTATGGTGTGCGAGTTTGTTGTTGTTGAGGAGGGCGGTTGAGGTGTTGTTGTTGGTTTTGGTTGTGAGAGTTAAAACCAGGTGGTGAGAGATAGTTGTTGGAACGGTAGCTAAGCAGGTTGCGGTCACCTTGAGGTTTTGCTTGATAAGCAGGTTGAGTATAGGTGCCATATGCTGCATTAACATTCTCAGCAGGGTAATCTTGGGTGGCGGTACAAGTTGTGTAAGAGTGAGGACCACCGCATATCTCACAAGGTTGGCTGACAGCGTTCACTTGAGCGTTTTTGCCGTTGTTGCTGTTGTTGTTGCTGACGGTGTGGGTGACAAGCGATTCAAGAAGCGTGGTGATTTTGTCTAATCGCTTGTCGCTGTCATTAGTGCTAGCACTAGCAACATTGGTCCTAACACTCTTGGTTTGCACACGAGATTTATTCTCAATGATGTCCCAAGCAGCATTGGAAGTCTTAGCCAATAAATTACCCCCTGAGGCACTATTCAGTGAATCTTGGTCACTCATGCTTAAACCATTGTAAAAAGTATTTATTTGATGTACTTTGGTAAAACCATGTTGTGGGCATTTTCTTAAAAGATCTTTAAAACGATCCCAAGATTCACTGAATGACTCATCGTACTTTTGTTCAAAGTTTATAATCTCATTCCGCAAAGCGGTAGTACGAGAGGGTGGAAAAAAGTAGTTAATGAACTTTGTTTCCAAATCCGTCCACGAGAGAATACTCTGTGGCGGTTCCTTAGCAAGCCAATGCCGGGCTTGTCCTTCTAAAGAAAAGGGAAAAAGTTGTAACCGTATAACCTCTTGCGAAACTCCATTGAATTTGACCGTGTTGGTGAGTTGTAGAAATCTCTTGATATGGTCATGTGGATCATCAATGGTGCGTCCCAAGAATGGCTGAGCGGAGACCATCTGGATAAAGCCTGACTTGAGCTCGAAATTGTTGGCGGCAATTGGTGGTATAACAATTGGATCCGTGTTGCCATCAACATGAGCTTGCAGCAGTTCAATCATTGGACGATTATCCGGAAGGTGCTCATTGTTGTTGTTATTCATGTTGTTGAAAGGTGGGTTGTTGTTATTATTATTGTTGTTCGGAGGTGGTATGTTATTGTTGTTTTGAACACCAGCCATGTCTAAGTTATCGAGAGGCTCGGGCTCTTGATAAGACGTGGATCGAGTGCGCATACACCTGCAAAAGAACGAACAAACAAAGCAAAAATATTTTTGGTTTTTATGTTTTTTACTTTTTAGGATTTTTTTTTTTGAAAATTTTATATTTTTTAGTGTTTTTGAAAATTTTTATGAAAAAGTAACGTTCACGGGGAACGGATCCCAAAATCCAAATTCTACAAAAAACTTTTGATCTTAACGAGAAGAGCCGGCAGCGGCGCCATTTGATACACTTATTTGCAACGGGTTCAGATTATGTCTCTCGATATCCTCTCGAATTGATCTCGGCCTTAAGTGGAATGATTTGTTCTTGGTTACTAAAAAGGAGTTGGTTTGTTTATCTATTTTTAAACTAATAACAATTAAATGTAAATGACGTTGAGTAATTTAAAACTTTGGAAGATTAACTAAATTGACAAGTTAAAATTGAGTGCTTGAAAACGTAAAGGAAAGATTAGAAAATTACTTTAAAAACTTGTTCTTATCGGAATGTCGAAAGTTATTACTATCGGAATGCAATTAATATGATCCATCGGAATGTCTCAAATGAAAGTCCATCGGAATGTTTCTAACAATCACTATCGGAATATTCAAGAATCTAGCTATCGGAATGTTTAACATGCAAGCTATCGGAATGATGATCAATCGCAATGAGGTCGATCGGAATGTACCTATCGGAATATGGAAAACAAAAATTTGCCAGAGTTTCAACTAAAAAAAAAGACCTAAACCCGTCGGAATGTGCGATCGCAATATGCGATCGCAATCCCTGATCGGAATAGGGAAACTTCCAAACTATCGCAAAGTAAAACCCCTTTTGGGTTATTGCGATACCAAGCAAAGAAGACCCGTCGGAATGTGTCAAAACCCTTGTATTGCGATGGAAGTGGCTATGTTCCGAAAATGGTGGCAACTTTAAAAACTCAATAAGCAAAGGAAATAAGCTAGGTGATTCGAAATCTAAATACTTCAAAAAGATTAAATTCGATAACTTTTGAAAGTAAGAAACTTTAAAACTTAATAAACAAAACTTTTGAATGATTAAAACTTGAAGAAATCCGAAATCAATAAGCTTGAACAAGCAATAAGCCGCTAAGCATGGAGAGCTTATGGCTTATTCACGTAGAGCTTAAAAAGACTTAGAAAGATCAAACTCTATTCACGAACACATCCAAAATCCCAACCGTATGGTTTTAACAATCGGATCAAGGATTGACAAATCAAGAAAAGTAGAAAAAGATTAAGGAACTTAAAAGCATAAACTTGATTAATGAAATCAAAAGTACAAGAAAGCTTAAATTTAAAAGATGAAATCAAAAGAAAAGTTTAGTGAGAGAAAGTATGGAACTTTCTCTCTCTAAAAACTAGAGAGAAAATGAAAAGCTAAAGACTAGCTAAAAACTAAGTGTGTGAAATTTTGTGAGGTGAAGGCTTTATATAGGCGTGTGTATGGTGTTGATGGGCTCTTGATTGGGCTTTGATTCGGGCTTCTTTTTCTTCTTTCTACTTAAGTCTTCACGCGTCTTTTAAATAAACGTTTCCGACTTTGGATTTTGAGAAGTGTCGGTGAATAATTCCAACTCGTCTTATAATCTTTAATTTAATAGACTCGAGTTCTTCGACATAAATGAATCTTCCGTCTTTGGCTCTATTCTTCGATAAATCTTCAAATAGGCACAATGACTTCAAATCTTTTGCATCTCTTGGACAATAGACTTTGTCTTGAGTCTTTTTCCTTGATAAAACCCGTGCAATCCCATGTTTTCTTTAATATTCATCCGGTCGACTCTGAAAACACAATAAACACAAAAACAACGCATAATTCCAAACAAATGATATTAAATACGTGTTTTGGTCTCGTTTTAGCCCGATTTAAGTGGTAAGAGGATGGGTGTTTTCACACCTATCATGGTGCATGAGAAAGAGCATACCTTAAAGGGGATGCGTTCAAATACGCCACCATTTGTGTGTATTGGGGAAACAGAGTATCATCAGCTTCAAGATACGCGATCATGTTATGTTGACTTCTGAACCCCAATTCCAAATCTGATGGTCTAAACTTTGGTGCCATTGATGAAAGCTGTTAAATTTTAGTGAAGAAGATGAAGTTGATAAGAGAAAATTGTGTTAGACAAGAATTATAGATACCCTGTTTAAAAATAGGAGCCAAATTTATAGGAGAAGAAAATGCATGTGATAGGCCCAAAAATAGGCAAGTATTTTCAAAAATCAATCATGAAAATATTGAAAAAGTATAAGTTTATCTCATGCATTAAATGTAAAGTAACAACTCCCAATATTACGGCCTAAAAATATGTCAAAAAGTAACAACTGGGTAGGACCCATTGAGTGTCAACGGTCAAAAATAACCTATCAACACCCAACGGCTATAATCTTGTCAATGTTAGCCTATAGCCATGTCAGCGTCTAATTTGGTCACAACAACGCTTGGAAAATTCTTGTCAGCGTTCAAAAATAAAAATGTTTTTTTAAATAATGAAAAATGACCTTAACAAGTAATTTATCCTAGAGAAGATAACCAAAAAGCTGATAATTATTATAGGGCGGCAAGCACTGTCCAGTTATGCATACTTGCTTAAGCAAGATAGACATAACAGTCCTCTAGTGTCCCTTGCTAACCAAAACTCTTAACAACCAAGTTACCTTACAAAATTCCTTGTTACTCCCAGGTAAATCCCATAACAAAATTATTCCCAAGTCTCCCAACAGACCACAACAAAATCTAGGCCAAAAATGTCTTGGCAGCATGCATAGTATATCAACTTTGCATGCTACAGTGCCTCATGATTTAGTAAAACTAACTCATACTCACCTGTGGACACAATCTAGAATTGTGATAAGAGTATCATATGGATACCCAAACATCCTAAGGGTTCCTAAAACCTCCCCTTAAACTATGATACATAAGTTTGCTAAAATCATGCATGAACATAAAAAATTTATGTCAAGATAGGAATTTAAAATTCCAACCATCATCCATAAATAAAAACTTGTCCAAATGCTTCTCCATTGATCCATAAGCAACTCTGTATCCAATGGTATACTTCTAACATCATCTGCACATTTAGATTGAAAACCACAAAACTAACATTGTTGCTGACAACGCTCCGATAACACATGACAGCGTTGAGGGAAGCTTTGTCAGCGTTAGACAATTATATTGCTGACAACGTTGCAAAAACACTTATCAGCGTTCAAGCAACCTTTGTCAGTGCTAGAAAAATATAGTGGAAAATCTAAATCATAAATAAGACCAATAACAATGCATCATCCTGTACATACTTTTACAAAAAGACTCCAAAACACATATTATGTGAGATTGACCATTCCAATACTTGTTACCAAGTATTGAAACCTCCCAGCATCAAAAGGTTTAGTTAATAAATCTGACACATTATCCTCAGTGTCAACCCTATCTGGTTGTATTAAACCTTTTTCAAAGCAATCTCTTATAAAATGGTGTCTAATTTCTATGTGTTTAGTTTTAGAATGATGTACAGGATTCTTAATGATGCATAAAGTGCTGTTATTGTCAACAAATATCTTGGTATGCATGAAATTATACCCATAGTCCAACAGTTGGTTCTGAATCCACAAAACTTGGCCACAACAACCAGCTGCAGCCACATACTCAGCTTCAGTTGTAGAATTAGCCACCACTGTTTGTTTCTTGCATTGCCAAGATATCAACCTGCTCCCAAGAAACTGACATCCACCAGTTGTGGATTTTCTATCAAATTTATAACCTCCATAATCACTATCTGAATATGCAATCAGCTCCAATGGCGAATCCTTTGGGTACCACAAACCAAGACTAGGATAGCATCTTAGGTACCTAACGATCCTCTTCACAGCATAAAGGTGACATCCTTTAGGAGTCACTTGATGGCGTGCACAAGCACACACAGCAAACATGATGTCAGGTCTGGAGGCAGTAAGATACATCAAGGATCCAGTCATGGATCTATAATGCCTGACATCAACATCTTTCCCATCTCCAATCTTTCCCCAAGGGTGTTCTCTATCCATAGGAGTAGTAGCCCTCTTTTCATGTGGAGAAAAGCCAAACTTCTTCAAGATCTCAGCAACATATTTGTCCTGGGAGATGAAAATACCATCTTCTTTCTACTGAACTTGTAAACCAAGAAAGAAGTTCATCTCCCCCATAGCACTCATCTTGAATTTGTCTGTCATAAGCTTGGAGAAATCCTCACTCATCTTTGAATCAGTAGACCCAAAAATGATATCATCAACATAGACCTGCACAAGCAACACATCCTTGCCTTTCTTTTTTGTAAACATTGTCTGATCTATGGTGCCCCTTTTGAATCCATTGTCCACCAAATAGGTAGACAAAGTACCATACCATGCTCTAGGGGCTTGATGAAGGCCATACATAGCCTTTTTGACTCTATACACTTTATCAGGATGCTATGGATCCTCAAAACTAGGAGGTTGCATCACATATACCTCCTCAACAATAGTTCCATAGAGGAAAGCACTCTTGACATCCATTTGATAGACTGTGAAGCCCATGCAGGATGCATAGGCAAGAAAAATCCTAATAGCTTCAATCCTTGCAACTGGTGCAAAGACCTCCTCATAGTCTATCCCCTCCTCTTGTGTATATCCTTGAGCCACTAAGAAAGCCTTGTTTCTGACCATAATGCCTCTTTCATCTCTCTTGTTCCTTAGAACCCATCTTGTCCCTATAGGTCTGACATATCTGGGACAATCAACCAGCTCCCAAACATCCTGAATTGCAAATTGGTGAAGCTCATCCTGCATTGCTTCCACCCAACTTGGTTCTTTGAGAGCATCAAATATTTTCTTGGGTTCCTGTTGTGACAGAAAACAGGCAAACAAACATGCTTGCACAAAAGGGGTATCAACCTTCTTGTGTATATTGGCAATAAACCCACCAAGACCTTGATGCGATCTTCTAGTCTGAACTGGAGTATCAACATTACCAATGATTTGAGAAGGAGGATGATTCTTCATGACTGAAGTAAGTACTCCTCCCTCAAAAAGTTTGGTATCTTCAACTTCATTCTCCATGTTGCCAATACCTTCTTCATCAGACTCTCTTTCATCAACATGAGGATGAACCTCTTCATATATATTGGAAGGTTTACCTTGTTTAAAAATGGAAGAGAAAAGATGGGCAGAATTGTTGTCAACGCCTGAATCTTGTTTGTCAGCGCCTGGGCTAACAAAGCTTGAACTGTTGTTGTCAACGTCTGATCCATCAACGTCTGAATTGGTCTTGTCAGTGCTAGATTTGCCTTTGTCAGTGCCTGAAGGACCATGCATGTTTGTATCTGGTGGTACTTGGAAACCACCATTATCTTTTCCACCAGCAGCAGCAGCAGCAAAAGCATCTGTCCAAATGGGAATTGTAACATATTCTTGAATAGGAGATGTCTTTTCTGCTTGTGATCCAACCTTTTCATGAACCTGAGTACCTGAAACATCAACAACTTGTTCCTCCATAACATTTGAAGTTACCTTCACAATGTCTGGGTTAGTGACAGGCATATAATTTAAAGTTCTAGGTAAAGGTTCCAAGTCAAACAACCAATTAGGACCACTTTCAGGATCACTAGGTTTATTTTCTAAAAACCTAACATGTACTCTTTCAAGTATACGTTTTTCTTCTTTAAGATAAACCCTATATCCCTTGCTCTGCACTGAATACCCCATGAAGTAACCCTCATCACCTTTTGCACTAAATTTCCCTAAGGCATCACTAGTATCCAATACTACTACATGACACCCAAAAGGTCTGAGAAAACCAATATTAGGTTTTCTTCCCCAAAGTAACTCATAAGGTGTTTTGTTCTGAATTTTGTTAACCAATGCTCTATTTTGAACATAACAAGCTGTATTAACAGCCTCAGCCCAAAAGGCTATAGGAAAATGAGCATCAGCCAACATTGTTCTGGCTGCTTTAATTAGGGTTCTATTTTTCCTCTCAGCAACCCCATTTTGTTGTGGGGTTCTAGCAATACTAAATTGCCTAGTAATTCCTTTCCTGGCACAGAAATCATCTAGCTTCTTATTCCTAAATTCACCACCATTATCACTCCTAAGCATTTTAACCTCATTGCCAGACCTCTTCTCAATCTGAGTGATAAAATCAATTAGAATATCAACTGTGTCACTCTTTATAGCTAGAAAGAATGTCCAAGTAAACCTAGAAAAGTCATCTATGATGACAAAGCAATATGACTTACCATTCAAACTTTCTATATTGGTTGGAGCAAAAAGGTCCATGTGTAGTATATGAAGAGGTCTAGAACTTGTATGCCCCTGTTTGGACTTGAAGGAGACTTTGTGTTGCTTGACTTTAAGACATGCAACACAAGAGTGGTCATTGTGGAAGGCCTTCTCAGGCAAACCATCAACTAAACCATGTCTCACAAGCCTATTTATATTTTTAAAATTTATGTGCCCTAGTCTCCTGTGCCACAAATTACTCTCATCTACTGAGGCCTTAGCATAAAAACAAGACATATTATTATTCATTTTAATCCCATTCAAATTCACATTATATATGTCCTTATGCCTAGGTGTTCTATACTCAATATATTTCTCATCAGGGATCTTAAAATCCTTGCTTAACACCAAACACTCAGTATCAGTAAACAGAACTTTATTTTTGTTATCACAAACTTGTGATACACTAAAAAGGTTGTAATCAAGTTCTTTTACCAGAAAGACATTCTCAAAACGCAAATTCTTGGTGAGAAGGGTTCCTTTGCCTGTGATAGTGCCATATCCGCCTCCAAAGTATACCTTATCACCATCCTTAATGGGAGTGAAGTTGGTCAAGTAGTCTTCCTTCCCTGTCATGTGCCTTGAGCATCCACTATCCCAATATCCATAATCATTGACCTGTCTTTGAATGCCCTGCACATAAAGAAAACAAATTAGTTTTCTTTGGGAATCCAAGTCTTAAAAGACTTGGATTCATCTGGTTGTTCAATAAGAACAGACTTAGTTCTCACAACAACCCCATTCTCATCCTTCTTAGGATGAAATACCCAGTTAACCCTAATAGGTTTTGTAATGACCTTTGAAATGTAATTAAATCTGTTGCAGGTCATTGAAATCCCATTATCATTAGGGTTTTGATCTTTCTTGGGTCTCCATGTTAAGCTTGAAGAAGCTTTAGACCTCTTACCCTATGGTTTCAAATATTTAGGTCTGGTCACGTTTCTGTCAGCGTTAGAATTAGTCTTGTCAACGCTGAGATTGCCCTTGTCAGCGTTGAACCTAGGGTTTGCTACAGAAACCCATTGCCTATTTGACCAGGTGTTTGTCTTTTGAAATGGTCTTTGTCCATGAGTGTTAGACCCTCTAGTAAAGAATGGGGCAGGTCTAATCACTTGTGGACTTTGCTGCACACAAGGTTTGGGTCTGACAACGTTTGACTTTCTAACAACGTTGACTTTGTTCCTGTCAGCGCTGAAATTGTTCCTGTCAGCGCTGGCTTTGGGAGCGTTGACACACTTGTATGCCAAGTGTGAAAAGCTACCATAAGTGTAACAAGCTTTCTTAGACACAACCTTAGGTCTAGAAGAGAAGAAGCCTGTTCCATTATTGCTAACTTGGTTCTTGGGTGACCTAGTATTCCTATACATTTCTGCATATTTAATGCTAGGTTTTCTATCAGTGTTTGAGCCTAGGTCAACAACTTTACCAATGAGTGGGTTAGTAACCTTAATGGGTGTTGACTCATTGGGACTTTCACATAGTAAGCCACCCTTAACAAATAAAGTAGGGTTAGCTTTCTTCCAATCATTCAGGTCAGTCAACTTTTGTTGATACTCTTCAACTGGAGTGACAACTCTTGGTGGAGGAATGAATTCCTCCTCTTGGAGCTCTGGCAAACCAGTCCAAGATAAGTCCCTTTGTTGGACACCATAGAAGTCACCAGCTGGTGGTGGAACCAAAGAGTAATCATTCATCCCAATCCCAGTCATGTCCTTAGGATCCATTTGTTTACCCCACACATTCTCCTAGGGTTTGGGTGGCTCTATCAAATCTTTGAATTTTAAGGCCAATATTATCTTTATTCTTAATGGCCTCATCTAACTTAGCCTGTAACTCACCATTAACCCTTTCCATGATGTTTCTAATATCCATACTAGCATCTAACTCATGTTTTAAGATGTTTATTTTATCTTTTAAGTCAAATTCCATTTTCTTGTATTCAGAAACGGTTTTCTCAGTTTCAGTGAGAGCTAGTTGGTAATTAGACAATTTACATCTTTCAGTACTCATATCATCTAATAATCTTAACACCTCTTTGTTAAGTCTTTCGGTATTTAACCTACAACCTTTGCTACAAAAAGCTTCATCATATACCTCATTGTCAGATGAAGAGGAGGAGTGTGCCATGAGAGCATATTCAACATGCTCTTCTTCTTCAATATCAGCAACCAAAGCTTTATCCTCTTCAATATTCTTAGCCAGATAGCTCCAATCCCATCCCATACCATCAATTCCTTGAACTGCAACCATGGCTTTGGAATCCTGAGCTTTAACAACTTGACTTGAGGGTTTACCAGCATCAGTTCTTTTAGGAGATCTGCACTCCCTCATGAAGTGCCCCATACGACGACAGTTGTAGCATTCAACTTTGGATTTATCAAATCCAGCTGTGTCTTTAGCATTGAAGGTCATCTTCTTTTTAAACCTTCTGTTCCACCTATTTGCTATGATACCACTTGTTGATCCCAAACTTAGATCGATTTAGCTTTATGTATATGAGATTAGATCAAGTAATACACTTAGAGAAACCTTTGTATATGCTTATGAATTTAAGTGTTATGCGGAATTTAACACTTAAACAAGAACACACAATGATATAAACAAACTTTCACTTTGATTAATAATATCAAACTTGCTTACAATGAAAGTAGTTTACGAATGAAAAACTTATATCAAACATTAACCTAAAGGTCTTCTTTTATAGACACAAGAAACATTGTACAATAATCTACGTATCAACTATTCTAGGTAAAGATAAATATAGAAAATACATTGTTGTTCCTATCTTTACTAGAAGTATTCTAGAATACAATAAACGCGTAGAGTATATCTTCCTATCAGTGCTTGTCTTCAATGTGTCAACGCTTGACTTTATCTTGTCAACGCTTGAGCTGTCAGCGCTTGTTTTGTTCTTGTCAACGCTTGTTTTACTCTTGTCAGCGCTCAAGTGATCTGGCCTTAATTTATTCCGCGCAAACCATGCCAAATCCGTGGAAATAGGACTTCTACTATGTTTTGATTGTATTGGTCATGTTGTGGTCGTCTTTAGCATGTTTTTGTTGGGTTTGGCTATGTTTTAACCAGACTTGAATGTAGCAAATTAGTTGGTGATGTAGTTGTGGTTTTACTAGACAAGGAAACCGTGATGGCATACCATCAATTGATATTAAAAATACGAGTGAGCTCCAACAACATTTAACATTGTTTGATCAACAAAATAATGATATTGATTTTCCTTCGGAAACCTACAAAGGTGGATAATATACAAAATAATGAAAAAAGCATAGTAAAATGGCTTTTTGGGCCTTTAAAAATCTTAACCAGCTTAAAGTTGGTTACAACGATGTTCCTCTTGTTTTTCGGTCGTTTTGACAGGTCACGGGCTGAAAACGAACTTACGGTGCTGAAGTTATGACCATTTTAAGAAAGCCTTCTTCGTCACACGATCTTGGGCTTCGAGAACCAAGTCAGTCTGTTCTTCAATACTTTTGCCTCCATCAATATATAATTTCATAGGCATATACTTACTGTACAACTTTCAAACATGGTCATACACATCCAAATCCGGCTGAAACGGGCTAAACCGTTCGAAACATATTAAAACGGACGAAATCGGACGAGATCGGACGAAATCGGACGAGATCGGACGAAATCGGACGTTAACCGGGGAATGCCGGAGAAAGTATGAATAAACCGCGCAAACCATGCCAAATCCGTGGAAATAGGATTTCTACTATGTTTTGATTGTATTGATCATGTTGTGGTCGTCTTTAGCATGTTTTGGTTGGGTTTGGCTATGTTTTAACCAGACTTAAATGTAGCAAATTAGTTGGTGATGTAGTTGTGGTTTTACTAGACAAGGAAATCGTGATGGCATACCATCAATTGATATTAAAAATACGAGTGAGATCCAACAACATTTAACATTGTTTGATCAACAAAACAATGATACTGATTTTCCTTCGGAAACCTACAAAGGTGGATAATATACAAAATAATGAAAAAATCATAGTAAAATGGCTTTTTGGGCCTTCAAAAATCCTTAACCTGCTTAAAGTTGGTTACAACGATGTTCCTCTTGTTTTTCGTTCGTTTTGACAGGTCACGGGCTGAAAACGAACTTACGGTGCTGAAGTTATGACCATTTTAAGAAAGCCTTCTTCGTCACACGATCTTGGGCTTCGAGAACCAAGTCAGTCTGTTTTTCAATACTTTTGCCTCCATCAATATATAATTTCATAGGCATATACTAACTGTACAACTTTCAAACATGGTCATACACATCCAAATCCGTCTGAAACGGGCTAAACCGTTCGAAACATATCAAGACGGACGAGATCGGACGAGATCGGACGAAATCGGACGAGATCGGACAGAATCGGACGTTAACCGGGGAAAGCCGGAGAAAGTATGAATAAACCGCGCAAACCATGCCAAATCCGTGGAAATAGGATTTCTACTATGTTTTGATTGTATTGATCATGTTGTGGTCGTCTTTAGCATGTCTGGTTGGGTTTGGCTATGTTTTAACCAGACTTGAATGTAGCAAATTAGTTGGTGATGTAGTTGTGGTTCTACTAGACAAGAAAACCGTGATGGCATACCATCAGTTGATATTAAAAATACGAGTGAGCTCCAACAACATTTAACATTGTTTGATCAACAAAACATTGATATTGATTTTCCTTCGAAAACCTACAAAGGTGGATAATATACAAAATAATGAAAAAAGCATAGTAAAATGGCTTTTTGGGCTTTCAAAAATCCTTAACCAGCTTAAAGCTGGTTACAACGATGTTCCTCTTGTTTTTTCGGTCGTTTTGACAGGTCCCGGGCTGAAAACGAACTTACGGTGCTGAAGTTATGACCATTTTAAGAAAGCCTTCTTCGTCACACGATCTTGGGCTTCGAGAACCAAGTCAGTCTTCTCTTCAATACTTTTGCCTCCATCAATATATAATTTCATAGGCATATACTAACTGTACAACTTTCAAACATGGTCATACACATCCAAATCCGTCTGAAACGGGCTAAACCGTTCGAAACATATCAAAACGGACGAGATCGGACGAGATCGGACGAAATCAGACGAGATCGGACGGAATCGGACGTTAACCGGGGAAAGCCGGAGAAAGTATGAATAAACCGGGCAAACCATGCCAAATCCATGGAAATAGGATTTCTACTATGTTTTGATTGTATTGATCATGTTGTGGTCGTCTTTAGCATGTTTTGGTTGGGTTTGGCTATGTTTTAACCAGACTTGAATGTAGCAAATTAGTTGGTGATGTAATTGTTGTTTTACAAGACAAGGAAATCGTGATGGCATACCATCAATTGATATTAAAAATACGAGTGAGCGCTCCAACAACATTTAACATTGTTTGATCGACAAAACAATGATATTGATTTTCCTTCGGAAACCTACAAAGGTGGATAATATACAAAATAATGAAAAAAGCATAGTAAAATGGCTTTTTGGGCCTTCAGAAATCCTTAACCAACTTAAAGTTGGTTACAACGATGTTCCTCTTGTTTTTCGGTCGTTTTGACAGGTCACGGGCTGAAAACGAACTTACGGTGCTGAAGTTATGACCATTTTAAGAAAGCCTTCTTCGTCACACGATCTTGGGCTTCGAGAACCAAGTCAGTCTTCTCTTCAATACTTTTGCCTCCATCAATATATAATTTCATAGGCATATACTAACTGTACAACTTTCAAACATGGTCATACACATCCAAATCCGTCTGAAACGGGCTAAACCGTTCGAAACATATCAAAACGGAAGAGATCGGACGAGATCGGACGAAATCGGACGAGATCGGACGGAATCGGACGTTAACCGGGGAAAGCCGGAGAAAGTATGAATAAACCGGGCAAACCATGCCAAATCCGTGGAAATAGGATTTCTACTATGTTTTGATTGTATTGATCATGTTGTGGTCGTCTTTAGCATGTTTTGGTTGGGTTTGGCTATGTTTTAACCAGACTTGAATGTAGCAAATTAGTTGGTGATGTAGTTGTTGTTTTACAAGACAAGGAAATCGTGATGGCATACCATCAATTGATATTAAAAATACGAGTGAGCGCTCCAACAACATTTAACATTGTTTGATCAACAAAACAATGATATTGATTTTCCTTCGGAAACCTACAAAGGTGGATAATATACAAAATAATGAAAAAAGCATAGTAAAATGGCTTTTTGGGCCTTAAGAAATCCTTAACCAGCTTAAAGTTGGTTACAACGATGTTCCTCTTGTTTTTCGGTCGTTTTGACAGGTCACGGGCTGAAAACGAACTTACGGTGCTGAAGTTATGACCATTTTAAGAAAGCCTTCGTCGTCACACGATCCTGGGCTTCGAGAACCAAGTCAGTCTGTTCTTCAATACTTTTGCCTCCATCAATATATAATTTCATAGGCATATACTAAGTGTATAACTTTCAAACATGGTCATACACATCCAAATCCGTCTGAAACGGGCTAAACCTTTCGAAACATATCAAAACAGACGAGATCAGACGAGATCGGACGAAATCGGACGAGATCGGACGGAATCGGACGTTAACCGGGGAAAGCCGGAGAAAGTATGAATAAACCGGGCAAACCATGCCAAATCCGTGGAAAGAGGATTTCTACTATGTTTTGATTGTATTGATCATGTTGTGGTCGTCTTTAGCATGTTTTGGTTGGGTTTGGCTATGTTTTAACCAGACTTGAATGTAGCAAATTAGTTGGTGATGTAGTTGTTGTTTTACTAGACAAGGAAATCGTGATGGCATACCATCAATTGATATTAAAAATACGAGTGAGCTCCAACAACATTTAACATTGTTTGATCAACAAAACAATGATATTGATTTTCCTTCGGAAACCTACAAAGGTGGATAATATACAAAATAATGAAAAAAGCATAGTAAAAGGCTTTTTGGGCCTTCAAAAATCCTTAACCAACTTAAAGTTGGTTACAACGATGTTCCTCTTGTTTTTTCGGTCGTTTTGACAGGTCACGGGCTGAAAACGAACTTACGGTGCTGAAGTTATGATCATTTTAAGAAAGCCTTCTTCGTCACACGATCTTGGGCTTCGAGAACCAAGTCAGTCTGTTCTTCAATACTTTTGCCTCCATCAATATATAATTTCATAGGCATATACTAACTGTACAACTTTCAAACATGGTCATACACATCCAAATCCGTTTGAAACGGGCTAAACCGTTTGAAACATATCAAAACGGACGAGATCGGACGAGATCGGACGAAATCGGACGAGATCGAACGGAATCGGACGTTAACCGGGGAAAGCCGGAGAAAGTATGAATAAACCAGGCAAACCATGCCAAATCCGTGGAAATAGGATTTCTACTATGTTTTGATTGTATTGATCATGTTGTGGTCGTCTTTAGCATGTTTTGGTTGGGTTTGGCTATGTTTTAACCAGACTTGAATGTAGCAAATTAGTTGGTGATGTAGTTGTTGTTTTACTAGACAAGGAAATCGTGATGGCATACCATCAATTGATATTAAAAATACGAGTGAGATCCAACAACATTTAACATTGTTTGATCAACAAAACAATGATATCGATTTTCCTTCGGAAACCTACAAAGGTGGATAATATACAAAATAATGAAAAAAGCATAGTAAAATGGCTTTTTGGGCCTTCAAAATTCCTTAAGCAGCTTAAAGTTGGTTCCAACGATGTTCCTCTTGTTTTTTTGGTCGTTTTGACAGGTCACGGGCTGAAAACGAACTTACGGTGCTGAAGTTATGACCATTTTAAGAAAGCCTTCTTCGTCACACGATCTTGGGCTTCGAGAACCAAGTCAGTCTGTTCTTCAATACTTTTGCCTCCATCAATATATAATTTCATAGGCATATACTAACTATAACACTTTCAAACATGGTCATACACATCCAAATCCGTCTGAAACGGGCTAAACCGTTCGAAAAATATCAAAACGGACGAGATCGGACGAGATCGGACGAAATCGAACGAGATCGGACGAAATCGGACGTTAACCGGGGAAAGCCGGAGAAAGTATGAATAAACCGGGCAAACCATGCCAAGTCCGTTGAAATAGGATTTCTACTATGTTTTGATTGTATTGATCATGTTGTGGTCGCCTTTAGCATGTTTTGGTTGGGTTTGGCTATGTTTTAACCAGACTTGAATGTAGCAAATTAGTTGGTGATGTAGTTGTTGTTTTACTAGACAAGGAAATCGTGATGGCATACCATCAATTGATATTAAAAATACGAGTGAGCTCCAACAACATTTAACATTGTTTGATCAACAAAACAATGATATTGATTTTCCTTCGGAAACCTACAAAGGTGGATAATATACAAAATAATGAAAAAATCATAGTAAAATGGCTTTTTGGGCCTTCAAAAATCCTTAACCAGCTTAAAGGTGGTTACAACGATGTTCCTCTTGTTTTTTCGGTCGTTTTGACAGGTCACGGGCTGAAATCGAACTTACGGTGGTGAAGTTATGACCATTTTAAGAAAGCCTTCTTCGTCACACGATCTTGGGCTTCGAGAACCAAGTCAGTCTGTTCTTCAATACTTTTGCCTCCATCAATATATAATTTCATAGGCATATACTAACTGTACAACTTTCAAACATGGTCATACACATCCAAATCCGTCTGAAACGGGCTAAACCGTTCGAAACATATCAAAACGGACGAGATCGGACGAAATCGGACGAGATCGGACGAAATCGGACGTTAACCGGGGAAAGCCGGAGAAAGTATGAATAAACCGGGCAAACCATGCCAAATCCGTGGAAATAGGATTTCTACTATGTTTTGATTGTATTGATCATGTTGTGGTCGTCTTTAGCATGTTTTGGTTGGGTTTGGCTATGTTTTAACCAGACTTGAATGTAGCAAATTTGTTGGTGATGTAGTTGTTGTTTTACTAGACAAGGAAATCGTGATGGCATACCATCAATTGATATTAAAAATACGAGTAAGCTCCAACAACATTTAACATTGTTTGATCAACAAAACAATGATATTGATTTTCCTTCGGAAACCTACAAAGGTGGATAATATACAAAATAATGAAAAAAGCATAGTAAAATGGCTTTTTGGACCTTTAAAAATCCTTAACCAGCTTAAAGGTGGTTACAACGATGTTCCTCTTGTTTTTTCGGTCGTTTTGACAGGTCACGGGCTGAAAACGAACTTACGGTGGTGAAGTTATGACCATTTTAAGAAAGCCTTCTTCGTCACACGATCTTGGGCTTCGAGAACCAAGTCAGTCTGTTCTTCAATACTTTTGCCTCCATCAATATATAATTTCATAGGCATATACTAACTGTACAACTTTCAAACATGGTTATACACATCGAAATCCGTCTGAAACGGGCTAAACCGTTCGAAACATATCAAAACGGACGAGATCGGACGAAATCGGACGAGATCGGACGAAATCGGACGTTAACCGGGGAAAGCCGGAGAAAGTATGAATAAACCGGGCAAACCATGCCAAATCCGTTGAAATAGGATTTCTACTATGTTTTGATTGTATTGATCATGTTGTGGTCGCCTTTAGCATGTTTTGGTTGGGTTTGGCTATGTTTTAACCAAACTTGAATGTAGCAAATTAGTTGGTGATGTAGTTGTTGTTTTACTAGACAAGGAAATCGTGATGGCATACCATCAATTGAAATTAAAAATACGAGTGAGCTCCAACAACATTTAACATTGTTTGATCAACAAAACAATGATATTGATTTTCCTTCGGAAACCTACAAAGGTGGATAATATACAAAATAATGAAAAAAGCATAGTAAAATGGCTTTTTGGGCCTTCAAAAATCCTTAACCAGCTTAAAGGTGGTTACAACGATGTTCCTCTTGTTTTTTCGGTCGTTTTGACAGGTCACGGGCTGAAATCGAACTTACGGTGGTGAAGTTATGACCATTTTAAGAAAGCCTTCTTCGTCACACGATCTTGGGCTTCGAGAACCAAGTCAGTCTGTTCTTCAATACTTTTGCCTCCATCAATATATAATTTCATAGGCATATACTAACTGTACAACTTTCAAACATGGTCATACACATCCAAATCCGTCTGAAACGGGCTAAACCGTTCGAAACATATCAAAACGGACGAGATCGGACGAAATCGGACGAGATCGGACGAAATCGGACGTTAACCGGGGAAAGCCGGAGAAAGTATGAATAAACCGGGCAAACCATGCCAAATCCGTGGAAATAGGATTTCTACTATGTTTTGATTGTATTGATCATGTTGTGGTCGTCTTTAGCATGTTTTGGTTGGGTTTGGCTATGTTTTAACCAGACTTGAATGTAGCAAATTAGTTGGTGATGTAGTTGTTGTTTTACTAGACAAGGAAATCGTGATGGCATACCATCAATTGATATTAAAAATACGAGTGAGCTCCAACAACATTTAACATTGTTTGATCAACAAAACAATGATATTGATTTTCCTTCGGAAACCTACAAAGGTGGATAATATACAAAATAATGAAAAAAGCATAGTAAAATGGCTTTTTGGACCTTCAAAAATCCTTAACCAGCTTAAAGGTGGTTACAACGATGTTCCTCTTGTTTTTTCGGTCGTTTTGACAGGTCACGGGCTGAAAACGAACTTACGGTGGTGAAGTTATGACCATTTTAAGAAAGCATTCTTCGTCACACGATCTTGGGCTTCGAGAACCAAGTCAGTCTGTTCTTCAATACTTTTGCCTCCATCAATATATAATTTCATAGGCATATACTAACTGTACAACTTTCAAACATGGTTATACACATCCAAATCCGTCTGAAACGGGCTAAACCGTTCGAAACATATCAAAACGGACGAGATCGGACGAAATCGGACGTTAACCGGGGAAAGCCGGAGAAAGTATGAATAAACCGGGCAAACCATGCCAAATCCGTTGAAATAGGATTTCTACTATGTTTTGATTGTATTGATCATGTTGTGGTCGCCTTTAGCATGTTTTGGTTGGGTTTGGCTATGTTTTAACCAGACTTGAATGTAGTAAATTAGTTGGTGATGTAGTTGTTGTTTTACTAGACAAGGAAATCGTGATGGCATACCATCAATTGAAATTAAAAATACGAGTGAGCTCCAACAACATTTAACATTGTTTGATCAACAAAACAATGATATTGATTTTCCTTCGGAAACCTACAAAGGTGGATAATATACAAAATAATGAAAAAAGCATAGTAAAATGGCTTTTTGGGCCTTCAAAAATCCTTAACCAGCTTAAAGGTGGTTACAACGATGTTCCTCTTGTTTTTTCGGTCGTTTTGACAGGTCACGGGCTGAAATCGAACTTACGGTGGTGAAGTTATGACCATTTTAAGAAAGCCTTCTTCGTCACTCGATCTTGGGCTTCGAGAACCAAGTCAGTCTGTTCTTCAATACTTTTGCCTCCATCAATATATAATTTCATAGGCATATACTAACTGTACAACTTTCAAACATGGTCATACACAACCAAATCCGTCTGAAACGGGCTAAACCGTTCGAAACATATCAAAACGGACGAGATCGGACGAAATCGGACGAGATCGGACGAGATCGGACGAAATCGGACGTTAACCGGGGAAAGCCGGAGAAAGTATGAATAAACCGGGCAAACCATGCCAAATCCGTGGAAATAGGATTTCTACTATGTTTTGATTGTATTGATCATGTTGTGGTCGTCTTTAGCATGTTTTGGTTGGGTTTGGCTATGTTTTAACCAGACTTGAATGTAGCAAATTAGTTGGTGATGTAGTTGTTGTTTTACTAGACAAGGAAACCGTGATGGCATACCATCAATTGATATTAAAAATACGAGTGAGCTCCAACAACATTTAAAATTGTTTGATCAACAAAACAATGATATTGATTTTCCTTCGGAAACCTACAAAGGTGGATAATATACAAAATAATGAAAAAATCATAGTAAAATGGCTTTTTGGACCTTCAAAAATCCTTAACCAGCTTAAAGGTGGTTACAACGATGTTCCTCTTGTTTTTTCGGTCGTTTTGACAGGTCACGGGCTGAAAACGAACTTACGGTGGTGAAGTTATGACCATTTTAAGAAAGCCTTCTTCGTCACACGATCTTGGGCTTCGAGAACCAAGTCAGTCTGTTCTTCAATACTTTTGCCTCCATCAATATATAATTTCATAGGCATATACTAACTGTACAACTTTCAAACATGGTCATACACATCCAAATCCGTCTGAAACGGGCTAAACCGTTCGAAACATATCAAAACGGACGAGATCGGACGAAATCGGACGTTAACCGGGGAAAGCCGGAGAAAGTATGAATAAACCGGGCAAACCATGCCAAATCCGTGGAAATAGGATTTCTACTATGTTTTGATTGGATTGATCATGTTGTGGTCGTCTTTAGCATGTTTTGGTTGGGTTTGGCTATGTTTTAACCAGACTTGAATGTAGCAAATTAGTTGGTGATGTAGTTGTTGTTTTACTAGACAAGGAAATCGTGATGGCATACCATCAATTGATACTAAAAATACGAGTGAGCTCCAACAACATTTAACATTGTTTGATCAACAAAACAATGATATTGATTTTCCTTCGGAAACCTACAAAGGTGGATAATATACAAAATAATGAAAAAAGCATAGTAAAATGGCTTTTTGGACATTCAAAAATCCTTAACCAGCTTAAAGGTGGTTACAACGATGTTCCTCTTGTTTTTTTGGTCGTTTTGACAGGTCACGGGCTGAAAACGAACTTACGGTGGTGAAGTTATGACCATTTTAAGAAAGCCTTCTTCGTCACACGATCTTGGGCTTCGAGAACCAAGTCAGTCTGTTCTTCAATACTTTTGCCTCCATCAATATATAATTTCATAGGCATATACTAACTGTACAACTTTCAAACATGGTTATACACATCCAAATCCGTCTGAAACGGGCTAAACCGTTCGAAACATATCAAAACAGACGAGATCGGAAGAAATCGGACGAGATCGGACGAAATCGGACGTTAACAGGGGAAAGCCGGAGAAAGTATGAATAAACCGGGCAAACCATGCCAAATCCGTGGAAATAGGATTTCTACTATGTTTTGATTGTATTGATCATGTTGTGGTCGTCTTTAGCAAGTTTTGGTTGGGTTTGGCTATGTTTTAACCAGACTTGAATGTAGCAAATTAGTTGGTGATGTAGTTCTTGTTTTACTAGACAAGGAAATCGTGATGGCATACCATCAATTGATATTAAAAATACGAGTGAGCTCCAACAACATTTAACATTGTTTGATCAACAAAACAATGATATTGATTTTCCTTCGGAAACCTACAAAGGTGGATAATATACAAAATAATGAAAAAAGCATAGTAAAATGGCTTTTTGGGCCTTCAAAAATCCTTAACCAGCTTAAAGTTGGTTACAACGATGTTCCTCTTGTTTTTTCGGTCGTTTTGACAGGTCACGGGCTGAAAACGAACTTACGGTGCTGAAGTTATGACCATTTTAAGAAAGCCTTCTTCGTCACACGATCTTGGGCTTCGAGAACCAAGTCAGTCTGTTCTTCAATACTTTTTCCTCCATCAATATATAATTTCATAGGCATATACTAACTGTACAACTTTCAAACATGGTCATACACATCCAAATCCGTCTGAAATGGGCTAAACCGATTGAAACATATCAAAACGGACGAGATCGGACGAGATCAGACGAAATCGGACGAGATCGAACGGAATCGGACGTTAACCAGGGAAAGCTGGAGAAAGTATGAATAAACCGGGCAAACCATGCCAAATCCGTGGAAATAGGAATTCTACTATGTTTTGATTGTACTGATCATGTTGTGGTCGTCTTTAGCATGTTTTGGTTGGGTTTGGCTATGTTTTAACCAGACCTGAATGTAGCAAATTAGTTGGTGATGTAGTTGTGGTTTTACTAGACAAGGAAATCGTGATGGCATACCATCAATTGATATTAAAAATACGAGTGAGCTCCAACAATATTTAACATTGTTTGATCAACAAAACAATGATATCGATTTTCCTCCGGAAACCTACAAAGGTGGATAATATACAAAATAATGAAAAAAGCATAGTAAAATGGCTTTTTGGGCCTTCAAAATTCCTTAAGTAGCTTAAAGTTGGTTTCAACGATGTTCCTCTTGTTTTTTTGGTCGTTTTGACAGGTCACGGGCTGAAAACGAACTTACGGTGCTGAAGTTATGACCATTTTAAGAAAGCCTTCTTCGTCACACGATCTTGGGCTTCGAGAACCAAGTCAGTCTGTTCTTCAATACTTTTGCCTCCATCAATATATAATTTCATAGGCATATACTAACTGTAACACTTTCAAACATGGTCATACACATCCAAAACCGTCTTAAACGGGCTAAACCGTTCGTAAAATATCAAAACGGACGAGATCGGACGAGATCGGACGAAATCGGACGAGATCGGACGAAATCGGACGTTAACCGGGGAAAGCCGGAGAAAGTATGAATAAACCGGGCAAACCATGCCAAAACCGTGGAAATAGGATTTCTACTATGTTTTGATTGTATTGATCATGTTGTGGTCGTCTTTAGCATGTTTTGGTTGGGTTTGGATATGTTTTAACCAGACATGAATGTAGCAAATTAGTTGGTGATGTAGTTGTTGTTTTACTAGACAAGGAAATCGTGATGGCATACCATCAATTGATATTAAAAATACCAGTGAGCTCCAACAACATTTAACATTGTTTGATCAACAAAACAATGATATTGATTTTCCTTCGGAAACCTACAAAGGTGGATAATATACAAAATAATGAAAAAAGCATAGTAAAATGGCTTTTTGGGCCTTAAAAAATCCTTAAGCAGCTTAAAGGTGGTTACAACGATGTTCCTCTTGTTTTTTCGGTCGTTTTGACAGGTCACGGGCTGAAAACGAACTTACGGTGGTGAAGTTATGACCATTTTAAGAAAGCCTTCTTCGTCACACGATCTTGGGCTTCGAGAACCAAGTCAGTCTGTTCTTCAATACTTTTGCCTCCATCAATATATAATTTCATAGCCATATACTAACTGTACAACTTTCAAACATGGTCATACACATCCAAATCCGGCTGAAACGGGCTAAACCGTTCGAAACATATCAAAACGGACGAGATCGGACGAGATCGGACGAAATCGGACGAGATCGGACGGAATCGGACGTTAACCGGGGAAAGCCGGAGAAAGTATGAATAAACCGGGCAAACCATGCCAAATCCGTGGAAATAGGATTTCTACTATGTTTTGATTGTATTTATCATGTTGTGGTTGTCTTTAGCATGTTTTGGTTGGGTTTGGCTATGTTTTAACCAGACTTGAATGTAGCAAATTAGTTGGTGATGTAGTTGTGGTTTTACTAGACAAGAAAATCGTGATGGCATACCATCAATTGATATTAAAATTACGAGTGAGCTCCAACAACATTTAACATTGTTTGATCAACAAAACAATGATATTGATTTTCCTTCGGAAACCTACAAAGGTGGATAATATACAAAATAATGAAAAAATCATAGTAAAATGGCTTTTTGGGCCTTCAAAAATCCTTAACCTGCTTAAAGTTGGTTACAACGATGTTCCTCTTGTTTTTTCGGTCGTTTTGACAGGTCACGGGCTGAAAACGAACTTACGGTGCTGAAGTTATGACCATTTTAAGAAAGCCTTCTTCGTCACACGATCTTGGGCTTCGAGAACCAAGTCAGTCTGTTCTTCAATACTTTTGCCTCCATCAATATATAATTTCATAGGCATATACTAACTGTACAACTTTCAAACATGGTCATACACATCCAAATCCGTCTGAAACGGGCTAAACCGTTTGAAACATATCAAAACGGACGAGATCGGACGAAATCGGACGAGATCGAACGGAATCGGACGTTAACCGGGGAAAGCCGGAGAAAGTATGCATAAACCGGGCAAACCATGCCAAATCCGTGGAAATAGGAATTCTACTATGTTTTGATTGTATTGATCATATTGTGGTCGTCTTTAGCATGTTTTGGTTGGGTTTGGCTATGTTTTAAGCAGACTTGAATGTAGCAAATTAGTTGGTGATGTAGTTGTGGTTTTACTAGACAAGGAAATCGTGATGGCATACCATCAATTGATATTAAAAATACGAGTGAGCTCCAACAACATTTAACATTGTTTGATCAACAAAACAATGATATCGATTTTCCTTCGGAAACCTACAAAGGTGGATAATATACAAAATAATGAAAAAAGCATAGTAAAATGGCTTTTTGGGCCTTCAAAATTCCTTAAGCAGCTTAAAGTTGGTTTCAACGATGTTCCTCTTGTTTTTTTGGTCGTTTTGACAGGTCACGGGCTGAAAACGAACTTACGGTGCTGAAGTTATGACCATTTTAAGAAAGCCTTCTTCGTCACACGATCTTGGGCTCCGAGAACCAAGTCAGTCTGTTCTTCAATACTTTTGCCTCCATCAATATATAATTTCATAGGCATATACTAACTGTAGCACTTTCAAACATGGTCATACACATCCAAAACCGTCTGAAACGGGCTAAACCGTTCGAAAAATATCAAAACGGACGAGATCGGACGAAATCGGACGAGATCGGACGAAATCGGACGTTAACCGGGGAAAGCCGGAGAAAGAATGAATAAACCGGGCAAACCAAGCCAAATCCGTGGAAATAGGATTTCTACTATGTTTTGATTGTATTGATCATGTTGTGGTCGTCTTTAGCATGTTTTGGTTGGGTTTGGCTATGTTTTAACAAGACTTGAATGTAGCAAATTAGTTTGTGATGTAGTTGTTGTTTTACTAGACAAGGAAATCGTGATGGCATACCATCAATTGATATTAAAAATACGAGTGAGCTCTAACAACATTTAACATTGTTTGATCAACAAAACAATGATATTGATTTTCCTTCGGAAACCTACAAAGGTGGATAATATACAAAATAATGAAAAAGCATAGTAAAATGGCTTTTTGGGCCTTCAAAAATCCTTAACCAGCTTAAAGGTGGTTACAACGATGTTCCTCTTGTTTTTTCGGTCGTTTTGACAGGTCACGGGCTGAAAACGAACTTACGGTGGTGAAGTTATGACCATTTTAAGAAAGCCTTCTTCGTCACACGATCTTGGGCTTCGAGAACCAAGTCAGTCTGTTCTTCAATACTTTTGCCTCCATCATAATATAATTTCATAGGCATATACTAACTGTACAACTTTCAAACATGGTCATACACATCCAAATCCGGCTGAAACGAGCTACACCGTTCGAAACATATCAAAACGGACGAGATCGGACGAAATCGGACGAGATCGGACGAAATCGGACGTTAACCGGGGAAAGCCGGAGAAAGTATGAATAAACCGGGCAAACCATGCCAAATCCGTGGAAATAGGATTTCTACTATGTTTTGATTGTATTGATCATGTTATGGTCGTCTTTAGCATGTTTTGGTTGGGTTTGGCTATGTTTTAACCAGACTTGAATGTAGCAAATTAGTTGGTGATGTAGTTGTGGTTTTACTAGACAAGAAAATCGTGATGGCATACCATCAGTTGATATTAAAAATACGAGTGAGCTCCAACAACATTTAACATTGTTTGATCAACAAAACAATGATATTGATTTTCCTTCGGAAACCTACAAAGGTGGATAATATACAAAATAATGAAAAAATCATAGTAAAATGGCTTTTTGGGCCTTCAAAAATCCTTAACCTGCTTAAAGTTGGTTACAACGATGTTCCTCTTGTTTTTCGGTCGTTTTGACAGGTCACGGGCTGAAAACGAACTTACGGTGCTGAAGTTATGACCATTTTAAAAAAGCCTTCTTCGTCACACGATCTTGGGCTTCGAGAACCAAGTCAGTCTGTTCTTCAATACTTTTGCCTCCATCAATATATAATTTCATAGGCATATACTAACTGTACAACTTTCAAACATGGTCATACACATCCAAATCCGTCTGAAACGGGCTAAACCGTTCGAAACATATCAAAACGGACGAGATCGCACGAGATCGGACGAAATCGGACGAGATCGGACGGAATCTGACGTTAACCGGGGAAAGCCGGAGAAAGTATGAATAAACCGGGCAAAGCATGCCAAATCCGTGGAAATAGGATTTCTACTATGTTTTGATTGTATTGATCATGTTGTGGTCGTCTTTAGCATGTTTTGGTTAGGTTTGGCTATGTTTTAACCAGACTTGAATGTAGCAAATTAGTTGGTGATGTAGTTGTTGTTTTACTAGACAAGGAAATCGTGATGGCATACCATCAATTGATATTAAAAATACGAGTGAGCTCCAACAACATTTAACATTGTTTGATCAACAGAACAATGATATTGATTTTCCTTCGGAAACCTACAAAGGTGGATAATATACAAAATAATGAAAAAAGCATAGTAAAATGGCTTTTTGGGCCTTCAAAAATCCTTAACCAGCTCAAAGTTAGTTACAACGATGTTCCTCTTGTTTTTTCGGTCGTTTTGACAGGTCACGGGCTGAAAACGAACTTACGGTGCTGAAGTTATGACTATTTTAAGAAAGCCTTCTTCGTCACACGATCTTGGGCTTCGAGAACCAAGTCAGTCTGTTCTTCAATACTTTTTCCTCCATCAATATATAATTTCATAGGCATATACTAACTGTACAACTTTCAAACATGGTCATACACATCCAAATCCGTCTGAAACGGGCTAAACCGTTCGAAACATATCAAAACGGACGAGATCGGACGAGATCGGACGAAATCGGACGAGATCGAACGGAATCGGACGTTAACCTGGGAAAGCCGGAGAAAGTATGAATAAACAGGGGAAACCATGCCAAATCCGTGGAAATAGGATTTCTACTATGTTTTGATTGTATTGATCATGTTGTGGTCGTCTTTAGCATGTTTTGGTTGGGTTTGGCTATGTTTTAACCAGACTTGAATGTAGCAAATTAGTTGGTGATGTAGTTGTGGTTTTACTAGACAAGGAAATCGTGATGACATACCATCAATTGATATTAAAAATACGAGTGAGCTCCAACAACATTTAACATTGTTTGATCAACAAAACAATGATATCGATTTTCCTTCAGAAACCTACAAAGGTGGATAATATACAAAATAATGAAAAAAACATAGTAAAATGGCTTTTTGGGCCTTCAAAATTCCTTAACCAACTTAAAGTTGGTTACAACGATGTTCCTCTTGTTTTTTGGTCGTTTTGACACGTCACGGGCTGAAAATGAACTTACGGTGCTGAAGTTATGACCATTTTAAGAAAGCCTTCTTCGTCACACGATCTTGGGCTTCGAGAACCAAGTCAGTCTGTTCTTCAATACTTTTGCCTCCATCAATATATAATTTCATAGGCATATACTAACTGTAACACTTTCAAACATGGTCATACACATCCAAATCCGTCCGAAACGGGCTAAACCGTTCGAAAAATATCAAAACGGACGAGATCGGACGAAATCGGACGAGATCGGACGAAATCGGACGTTAACCGGGGAAAGCCGGAGAAAGTATGAATAAACCGGGCAAACCATGCCAAATCCGTGGAAATAGGATTTCTACTATGTTTTGATTGTATTGATCATGTTGTGGTCGTCTTTAGAATGTTTTGGTTGGGTTTGGCTATGTTTTAACCAGACTTGAATGTAGCAAATTAGTTGGTGATGTAGTTGTTGTTTTACTAGACAAGGAAATCGTGCTGGCATACCATCAATTGATATTAAAAATACGAGTGAGCTCCAACAACATTTAACATTGTTTGATCAACAAAACAATGATATTGATTTTCCTTCGGAAACCTACGAAGGTGGATAATATACAAAATAATGAAAAAAGCATAGTAAAATGGCTTTTTGGGCCTTCAAAAATCCTTAACCAGCTTAAAGGTGACTAGAACGATGTTTCTCTTGTTTTTTCGGTCGTTTAAACAGGTCACGGGCTGAAAACGAACTTACGGTGGTGAAGTTATGACCATTTTAAGAAAGCCTTCTTCGTCACACGATCTTGGGCTTCGAGAACCAAGTCAGTCTGTTCTTCAATACTATTGCCTCCATCAATATATAATTTCATAGGCATATACTAACTGTACAACTTTCAAACATGGTCATACACATCCAAATCCGTCTGAAACGGGATAAACCGTTCGAAACATATCAAAACGGACGAGATCGGACGAGATCGGACGAAATCGGACGAGATCGGACGAAATCAGACGTTAACCGGGGAAAGCCAGAGAAAGTATGAATAAACCGGGCAAACCATGCCAAATCCGTGGAAATAGGATTTCTACTATGTTTTGATTGTATTGATCATGTTGTGGTCGTCTTTAGCATGTTTTGGTTGGGTTTGGCTATGTTTTAACCAGACTTGAATGTAGCAAATTAGTTGGTGATGTAGTTGTTGTTTTACTAGACAAGGAAATCGTGATGGCATACCATCAATTGATATTAAAAATAGGAGTGAGCTCCAACAACATTTAACATTGTTTGATCAACAAAAAAATGATATTGATTTTCCTTCGGAAACCTACAAAGGTGGATAATATACAAAATAATGAAAAAAGCATAGTAAAATGGCTTTTTGGGCCTTCAAAAATCCTTAACCAGCTTAAAGGTGGTTACAACGATGTTCCTCTTGTTTTTTTGGTCGTTTTGACAGGTCACGGGCTGAAAACGAACTTACGGTGCTGAAGTTATGACCATTTTAAGAAAGCCTTCTTCGTCACACGATCTTGGGCTTCGAGAACCAAGTCAGTCTGTTCTTCAATACTTTTGCCTCCATCAATATATAATTTCATAGGCATATACTAACTGTACAACTTTCAAACATGGTCATACACATCCAAATCCGTCTGAAACGGGCTCAACCGTTCGAAACATATCAAAACGGACGAGATCGGACGAGATCGGACGAACTCGGACGAGATCGGACGGAATCGGACGTTAACCGTGGAAAGCCGGAGAAAGTATGAATAAACCGCGCAAACCATGCCAAATCCGTGGAAATAGGATTTCTACTATGTTTTGATTGTATTGATCATGTTGTGGTCGTCTTTAGCAAGTTTTGGTTGGGTTTGGCTATGTTTTAACTAGACTTGAATGTAGCAAATTAGTTGGTGATGTAGTTGTGGTTTTACTAGACAAGGAAACCGTGATGGCATACCATCAATTGATATTAAAAATACGAGTGAGCTCCAACAACATTTAACATTGTTTGATCAACAAAACAATGATATTGATTTTCCTTCGGAAACCTACAAAGCTGGATAATATACAAAATAATGAAAAAAGCATAGTAAAATGGCTTTTTGGGCCTTCAAAAATCCTTAACCAGCTTAAAGGTGGTTACAACGATGTTCCTCTTGTTTTTTCGGTAGTTTTGACAGGTCACGGGCTGAAAACGAACTTACGTGCTGAAGTTATGACCATTTTAAGAAAGCCTTCTTCGTCACGGGATCTTGGGCTTCGAGAACCAAGTCAGTCTGTTCTTCAATACTTTTGCCTCCATCAATATATAATTTCATAGGCATATACTAACTGTACAACTTTCAAACATGGTCATACACATCCAAATCCGTCTGAAACGGGCTAAACCGTTCGAAACATATCAAAACGGACGAGATCGGACGAAATCGGACGAGATCGTACGAAATCACACGTTAACCGGGGAAAGCCGGAGAAAGTATGAATAAACCGGGCAAACCATGCCAAATCCGTGGAAATAGGATTTCTACTATGTTTTGATTGTATTGATCATGTTGTGGTCGTCTTTAGCATGTTTTGGTTGGGTTTGGCTATGTTTTAACCAGACTTGAATGTAGCAAATTAGTTGGTGATGTAGTTGTGGTTTTACTAGACAAGGAAACCGTGATGGCATACCATCAATTGATATTAAAAATACGAGTGAGCTCCAACAACATTTAACATTGTTTGATCAACAAAACAATGATATTGATTTTCCTTCGGAAACCTACAAAGGTGGATAATATACAAAATAATGAAAAAGCATAGTAAAATGGCTTTTTGTGCCTTCAAAAATCCTTAACCAGCTTAAAGTTGGTTACAACGATGTTCCTCTTGTTTTTTCGGTCGTTTTGACAGGTCACGGGCTGAAAACGAACTTACGGTGCTGAAGTTATGACCATTTTAAGAAAGCCTTCTTCGTCACACGATCTTGGACTTCGAGAACTAAGTCAGTCCGTTCTTCAATACTTTTGCCTCCATCAATATATAATTTCATAGGCATATACTAACTGTAACAACTTTCAAACATGGTCATACACATCCAAATCCGTCTGAAACGGGCTAAACCGTTCGAAACATATCAAAACGGACGAGATCGGACGAGATCGGACGAAATCGGACGGGATCGGATGGAATCGGACGTTAACCGGGGAAAGCCGGAGAAAGTATGAATAAACCACGCAAACCATGCCAAATCCATGGAAATAGGATTTCTACTATGTTTTGATTGTATTGATCATGTTGTGGTCGTCTTTAGCATGTTTTGGTTGGGTTTTGCTATGTTTTAACCAGACTTGAATGTAGCAAATTAGTTGGTGATGTAGTTGTGGTTTTACTAGACAAGGAAACCGTGATGGCATACCATCAATTGATATTAAAAATACGAGTGAGCTCCAACAACATTTAACATTGTTTGATCAACAAAACAATGATATTGATTTTCCTTCGGAAACCTACAAAGGTGGATAATATACAAAATAATGAAAAAAAGCATAGTAAAATGGCTTTTTGGGCCTTCAAAAATCCTTAACCAGCTTAAAGTTGGTTACAACGATGTTCCTCTTATTTTTTCGGTCGTTTTGACAGGTCACAGGCTGAAAACGAACTTACGGTGCTGAAGTTATGACCATTTTAAGAAAGCCTTCTTCGTCACACGATCTTGGGCTTCGAGAACCAAGTCAGTCTGTTCTTCAATACTTTTGCCTCCATCAATATATAATTTCATAGGCATATACTAACTGTACAACTTCCAAACATGGTCATACACATCCAAATCCGTCTGAAACGGGCTAAACCGTTCGAAACATATCAAAACGGACGAGATCGGACGAGATCGGACGAAATCAGACGTTAACCGTGGAAAGCCGAAGAAAGTATGAATAAACCGCGCAAACCATGCCAAATCCGTGGAAATAGGATTTCTACTATGTTTTGATTGTATTGATCATGTTGTGGTCGTCTTTAGCAAGTTTTGGTTGGGTTTGGCTATGTTTTAACCAAACAATGATATTGATTTTCCTTCGGAAATAGGATTTCTACTATGTTTTGATTGTATTGATCATGTTGTGGTCGTCTTTAGCATGTTTTGGTTGGGTTTGGCTATGTTTTAACCAGACTTGAATGTAGCAAATTAGTTGGTGATGTAGTTGTGGTTTTACTAGACAAGGAAACCGTGATGGCATACCATCAATTAATATTAAAAATACGAGTGAGCTCCAACAACATTTAACATTGTTTGATCAACAAAACAATGATATTGATTTTCCTTCAGAAACCTACAAAGGTGGATAATATACAAAATAATGAAAAAAGCATAGTAAAATGGCTTTTTGGGCCTTCAAAAATCCTTAACCAGCTTAAAGGTGACTACAACGATGTTCCTCTTGTTTTTTCGGTCGTTTTAACAAGTCACGGGCTGAAAACGAACTTACGGTGCTGAAGTTATGACCATTTTAAGAAAGCCTTCTTCGTCACACGATCTTGGGCTTCCAGAACCAAGTCAGTCTGTTCTTCAATACTTTTGCCTCCATCAATATATAATTTCATAGGCATATACTAACTGTACAACTTTCAAACATGGTCATACACATCCAAATCCGTCTGAAACGGGCTCAACCGTTCGAAACATATCAAAACGGACGAGATCGGACGAACTCGGACGAGATCGGACGGAATCGGACGTTAACCGTGGAAAGCCGGAGAAAGTATGAATAAACCGCGCAAACCATGCCAAATCCGTGGAAATAGGATTTCTACTATCTTTTGATTGTATTGATCATGTTGTGGTCGTCTTTAGCAAGTTTTGGTTGGGTTTGGCTATGTTTTAACTAGACTTGAATGTAGCAAATTAGTTGGTGATGTAGTTGTGGTTTTACTAGACAAGGAAACCGTGATGGCATACCATCAATTGATATTAAAAATACGAGTGAGCTCCAACAACATTTAACATTGTTTGATCAACAAAACAATGATATTGATTTTCCTTCGGAAACCTACAAAGCTGGATAATATACAAAATAATGAAAAAAGCATAGTAAAATGGCTTTTTGGGCCTTCAAAAATCCTTAACCAGCTTAAAGGTGGTTACAACGATGTTCCTCTTGTTTTTTCGGTAGTTTTGACAGGTCACGGGCTGAAAACGAACTTACGTGCTGAAGTTATGACCATTTTAAGAAAGCCTTCTTCGTCACGCGATCTTGGGCTTCGAGAACCAAGTCAGTCTGTTCTTCAATACTTTTGCCTCCATCAATATATAATTTCATAGGCATATACTAACTGTACAACTTTCAAACATGGTCATACACATCCAAATCCGTCTGAAACGGGCTAAACCGTTCGAAACATATCAAAACGGACGAGATCGGACGAGATCGGACGAAATCGGACGAGATCGTACGAAATCGCACGTTAACCGGGGAAAGCCGGAGAAAGTATGAATAAACCGGGCAAACCATGCCAAATCCGTGGAAATAGGATTTCTACTATGTTTTGATTGTATTGATCATGTTGTGGTCGTCTTTAGCATGTTTTGGTTGGGTTTGGCTATGTTTTAACCAGACTTGAATGTAGCAAATTAGTTGGTGATGTAGTTGTGGTTTTACTAGACAAGGAAACCGTGATGGCATACCATCAATTGATATTAAAAATACGAGTGAGCTCCAACAACATTTAACATTGTTTGATCAACAAAACAATGATATTGATTTTCCTTCGGAAACCTACAAAGGTGGATAATATACAAAATAATGAAAAAGCATAGTAAAATGGCTTTTTGTGCCTTCAAAAATCCTTAACCAGCTTAAAGTTGGTTACAACGATGTTCCTCTTGTTTTTTCGGTCGTTTTGACAGGTCACGGGCTGAAAACGAACTTACGGTGCTGAAGTTATGACCATTTTAAGAAAGCCTTCTTCGTCACACGATCTTGGGCTTCGAGAACTAAGTCAGTCCGTTCTTCAATACTTTTGCCTCCATCAATATATAATTTCATAGGCATATACTAACTGTAACAACTTTCAAACATGGTCATACACATCCAAATCCGTCTGAAACGGGCTAAACCGTTCGAAACATATCAAAACGGACGAGATCGGACGAGATCGGACGAAATCGGACGGGATCGGATGGAATCGGACGTTAACCGGGGAAAGCCGGAGAAAGTATGAATAAACCACGCAAACCATGCCAAATCCATGGAAATAGGATTTCTACTATGTTTTGATTGTATTGATCATGTTGTGGTCGTCTTTAGCATGTTTTGGTTGGGTTTTGCTATGTTTTAACCAGACTTGAATGTAGCAAATTAGTTGGTGATGTAGTTGTGGTTTTACTAGACAAGGAAACCGTGATGGCATACCATCAATTGATATTAAAAATACGAGTGAGCTCCAACAACATTTAACATTGTTTGATCAACAAAACAATGATATTGATTTTCCTTCGGAAACCTACAAAGGTGGATAATATACAAAATAATGAAAAAAAGCATAGTAAAATGGCTTTTTGGGCCTTCAAAAATCCTTAACCAGCTTAAAGTTGGTTACAACGATGTTCCTCTTATTTTTTCGGTCGTTTTGACAGGTCACAGGCTGAAAACGAACTTACGGTGCTGAAGTTATGACCATTTTAAGAAAGCCTTCTTCGTCACACGATCTTGGGCTTCGAGAACCAAGTCAGTCTGTTCTTCAATACTTTTGCCTCCATCAATATATAATTTCATAGGCATATACTAACTGTACAACTTCCAAACATGGTCATACACATCCAAATCCGTCTGAAACGGGCTAAACCGTTCGAAACATATCAAAACGGACGAGATCGGACGAGATCGGACGAAATCGGACGAGATCGGACGGAATCGGACGTTAACCGGGGAAAGCCGGAGAAAGTATGAATAAACCGCGCAAACCATGCCAAATCCGTGGAAATAGGATTTCTACTATGTTTTGATTGTATTGATCATGTTGTGGTCGTCTTTAGCATGTTTTGGTTGGGTTTGGCTATGTTTTAACCAGACTTGAATGTAGCAAATTAGTTGGTGATGTAGTTGTGGTTTTACTAGACAAGGAAACCGTGATGGCATACCATCAATTGATATTAAAAATACGAGTAAGCTCCAACAACATTTAACATTGTTTGATCAACAAAACAATGATATTGATTTTCCTTCGGAAACCTACAAAGGTGGATAATATACAAAATAATGAAAAAAAGCATAGTAAAATGGTTTTTGGGCCTTCAAAAATCCTTAACCAGCTTAAAGTTGGTTACAACGATGTTCCTCTTGTTTTTTCGGTCGTTTTGACAGGTCACGGGCTGAAAACGAACTTACGGTGCTGAAGTTATGACCATTTTAAGAAAGCCTTCTTCGTCACACGATCTTGGGCTTCGAGAACCAAGTCAGTCTGTTCTTCAATACTTTTGCCTCCATCAATATATAATTTTATAGGCATATACTAACTGTACAACTTTCAAACATGGTCATACACATCCAAATCCGTCTGAAACGGGCTAAACCGTTCGAAACATATCAAAACGGACGAGATCGGACGAGATCGGACGAAATCGGACGAGATCGGACGGAATCGGACGTTAACCGGGGAAAGCCGGAGAAAGTATGAATAAACCGCGCAAACCATGCCAAATCCGTGGAAATAGGATTTCTACTATGTTTTGATTGTATTGATCATGTTGTGGTCGTCTTTAGCATGTTTTGGTTGGGTTTGGCTATGTTTTAACCAGACTTGAATGTAGCAAATTAGTTGGTGATGTAGTTGTGGTTTTACTAAACAAGGAAATCGTGATGGCATACCATCAATTGATATTAAAAATACGAGTGAGCTCCAACAACATTTAACATTGTTTGATCAACAAAACAATGATATTGATTTTCCTTCGGAAACCTACAAAGGTGGATAATATACAAAATAATGAAAAAAGCATAGTAAAATGGCTTTTTGGGCATTCAGAAATCCTTAACGAGCTTAAAGTTGGTTACAACGATGTTCCTCTTGTTTTTTCGGTCGTTTTGACAGGTCACGGGCTGAAAACGAACTTACGGTGCTGAAGTTATGACCATTTTAAGAAAGCCTTCTTTGTCACACGATCTTGGGCTTCGAGAACAAAGTCAGTCTGTTCTTCAATACTTTTGCCTCCATCAATATATAATTTCATAGGCATATACTAACTGTACAACTTTCAAGCATGGTCATACACATCCAAATCCGTCTGAAACGGGCTAAACCGTTCGAAACATATCAAAACGGACGAGATCAGACGAGATCGGACGTAATCGGACGAGATCGGACGGATTCGGACGTTAACCGGGGAAAGCCGGAGAAAGTATGAATAAACCGCGCAAACCATGCCAAATCCGTGGAAATAGGATTTCTACTATGTTTTGATTGTATTGATCATGTTGTGGTCGTCTTTAGCATGTTTTGGTTGGGTTTGGCTATGTTTTAACCAGACTTGAATGTAGCAAATTAGTTGGTGATGTAGTTGTGGTTTTACTAAACAAGGAAATCGTGATGGCATACCATCAATTGATATTAAAAATACGAGTGAGCTCCAACAACATTTAACATTGTTTGATCAACAAAACAATGATATTGATTTTCCTTCGAAAACCTACAAAGGTGGATAATATACAAAATAATGAAAAAAGCATAGTAAAATGGCTTTTTGGGCATTCAGAAATCCTTAACGAGCGTAAAGTTGGTTACAACGATGTTCCTCTTGTTTTTCGGTCGTTTTGACAGGTCACGGGCTGAAAACGAACTTACGGTGCTGAAGTTATGACCATTTTAAGAAAGCCTTCTTTGTCACACGATCTTGGGCTTCGAGAACAAAGTCAGTCTGTTCTTCAATACTTTTGCCTCCATCAATATATAATTTCATAGGCATATACTAACTGTACAACTTTCAAACATGGTCATACACATCCAAATCCGTCTGAAACGGGCTAAACCGTTCGAAACATATCAAAACGGACGAGATCGGACGTAATCGGACGAGATCGGATGGAATCGGACGTTAACCGGGGAAAGCCGGAGAAAGTATGAATAAACCACGCAAACCATGCCAAATTGATGAGATGGCATTTATACATGATCTCATCGTTCTTTTCGGGCTTTAAATGCAATAAAATGTCATAAAATACCATATATATGCTTGTGTTTGTTTACTTGTGTGTTTTAGGTATGGATATCGTGAAAAAGACAAAAGATCACAAGATACAAGGAAAAACGGACACGAGAAACGAAGCCGTACAATGAACCGGGCCCTAATCATGGAATTTTCATCAAATACCCTTGAAGACTTGAAGACAAGCAAGATTGATCATCATTTATTGAAGAAATGACACTTAAAACCTTTGTATAGTAATAATTACAAGTTTGGTCCCTTAAGTTTGTCAAAATTACAAAAAGGTCCTTCAACTTTGAAGAAATGGCAAGTTTAGTCCCTCAACAAATTCAAATTGCCAATTATGGTCCCTCATAAAGTGGAAGACTCATTGAAGACCTTTGAAGATCAACTTTGTCCAAATTCAGCCCTTGAAATTACTCAAGGTGTCAAAAATAGTCCTTGAAACATTTTTTGGAAAAGTTGGTGCCAAATATGTCAAAAGGTGAAAGTTATTATCAAAGGGATGCAAGTTTTAGGGCTGGAAACCTTAAAAGCCAAAAATATCAAAAGTAAAGGACCATTTGTGCCAAACCTGGAACTTTCAAACAAAAAATGCGCCTAACATGTTCTCTCCCAAAAAAAAACGGATCAAATGAGCTTTTACTATTCATCTTTTACCCCAGGTTCTATTTTACTCATTCCTTGGGTAAAACTCAATTAAACTCTCACACACTTAATTCACACACTCACAAACCTTTCCCACTCCTAAAAACCTGCATCCCACTCATGTGCACCAAACCCCCAATTCCCCAATCCACCAATCACATCATTCCTTTGTCCCCAAGTTATGTGACGTGGCAAAATGGACGTCCAAGATGCTATGCTTGCTCACAAAGCAAAATTTAAAGGCCAAGATCAAATGTGAGGACAAAATGCACTCAAAACCATTCAAGGGCACATTTGGGATTTTCTTATGATTAGGGTTTAGTTTTTTCTCTTCTAGGATGTTCTATAGGCTCTATAAAAGGAGCTCACAACTTGTGTGAAGCCCTTGTTCCAGTTTCTAGTCTCTCTCATGTAATTCCTTTTTAAAGAAATAAAAAGTTTGGTTTTTGAAATATTCAAGTGTAATTCCTTTTTTATTGTTTTTAAAAGATTGTGTGTTGTGAGGAGATTGATTCTGAGTTCCACTTTGTTTTATGGTTAAGCAACTTTGATTTTCAAAGTTGTTTAAGGTTTTGAGATTTTGAGAGATTTTGGTAAAATCTTCTCAAAAGTATTTTGGTGTTTATGGTTAATGTTATTGGTGATATAGGGTTTTAGAAAACGTATTTAGAAGGTTGGAAAGATTTTGAAAGTATTTTGGAAAGAAGAAAAAGGAAACAAAAAAAAAAAAATATATATATTGTTATATTATTTTGTTGTTTTCTTGTTTTGTGATTGCAATAGGTTGAAGGCTTGTTGATTTAGTTCAGCTCCAACCCGGGTTGGATTGGAGGAGGGTTACACACCCTCTAGGGCTTTGGATGTAAAGCCCTAAGGTACAAAACCTTGTTCCTTGTTTAAAGTTCAAAAATAGCTAGTTGGTATGATCTTAAGTGATTTGGTGATTAAGTGTGTTTACATTGCATGATTTGTGTTCTAGTGTGTATGTTTACATGTTAGATGCACTTGGAATCAATTTGGTAGCTTTTGTAAGCATTTTGGTTTGATAATTTTGGTTTACAAGTTTTTAAAGTGGTGTTTGGCAACAGGTGTTAGCAGGGCAACATCATTGATTTGGTTGATCTAAGTTGTTAGGAGGGATTAAAAAGGGTTAAGTTAGGTTAATAATAAGTAATTAATCAGTTTGGAACACTTTTGGATCAAGTTGGTGAGGTTTAAAAGGATATAGGATAGCAAAAATCTGTGAATGCCATAAGTTGCTTATTTTCATAAATCTTGTGCTTGATTTGATCATTTTTGTGGTGTGTTTGGTGTTTAATTTGTGTGTTATTGACTCCTTGTGCTTCATTGAGCACAAGGGTGCCCAATTGATCCAAAATACCATCAAACAAGCTCATTACCAAGCTCCTCTTGGCATCAAAAGTGCACAAGTGTGCACTTGTTTGGTTCATCAGAAAACAACCAGGCACGTTTTGCATAGTATTGCGCCGCAAGACCTAAGCGTTGCGGCGCAACTGAAGGAGCTTCAGACCAAAGGTACTCCCGTTTCACTAGTTGCGGCGCAAGACCTACCTAGTTGCGGCGCAACTGAAGGAGCTGCTGATCAAGGTGCTATCGCAACACTAGTTGCGGCGCAAGGCAAAAGCGTTGCGGCGCAACTAAGTGATAAAAAGGGGGGGCTTCAGGATTCGAACCCTGGTCACCACGTTCACACCACACCACACTCACCACTGCGCCCTAGGGTCTTTGACTACTAGGGAGTGGTTTTGTTTTTTTTACTTAACCTATTTTTCTTTTGTCTTACTTTAAATAAGCCATATCATTTTTCATTTTTCCTAGCTTATTCTGTAAGCTTATTTTACATTTCTTATTTTTCCTAGGTAAGTTAATAGGTTTATAGATTTTTCAAAATTAGTTTCATAATTTTCCTTTTATTAGATTATTTTTTTAGAATTTATTTAATATACGTTTTTATTAAATCATTAAAAAATACCAAAAAGAGTTTTAATTTTTAGAAAATTACTTTTTAGTCTTATAATAATATAAGTTAAGTAATTGTTCAATAAAATCATATTTTTGACATTTGAATTAATTAAATTTAATTTTAGGGTTTTAATTAGCATTTAAAATTAATTATTTAATTAATAAAAGGTTTTAAAATATCTTTGTTGGATTTTTATTCTTTATTTATATTATTTTAGACTTCTTTTTAGTCTTTTTATTTTTTTATATTTTGTTTTTGGTTTTAATAATTTTTAATTTTTGTGGTTTTTCTACGGCTTTACGTTTTCGTTTTTTACGTCATAGTGTAATTTCCAAGAAACCGTCATTCCATCTTCTCAATATTAATCTCAAAGAAATACAAGTTAATTCACAACACCATACCTCCTTGGGAAACGAATCTTTCATCTCTTTTAAGTGATTGTGGGTCATTACTTGTGGTTTTCCTAAATCACTCGTCGATACTTACCGCTCATATACGTTCTTTTTGTTTTCCTAAACAAGAGACGTGTTTTTACTACAATCATTTTTGGCGCCGCTGCCGGGGAGGTGTGTCGTGATTTAATTTGGAAAATTTTGTTTTTAATATTATCCAAAATAGTATTTGTGTTAAGTGGAACTCCCTTAACACGTATTATCGGTTTTCTCGGTTTTTCTTTGTGAATATTATTAATATATTGTATTAAGTATCACAACCAAAATACAATATCTCCAAAAGTGTGAAAACACAACCTTGATTCGGGATTTCATCACTCGATCATTGTATTCGAATCTCAAACAAAAAGAAAAGGCAAAAATAGATAAATACTTTCGAGAAGCTCGATTTTGAAAGATACGAACTATAAGGTGGGTATAAGGCGGGTATTATAAAATATACCCTAAGGAAAAAGGCTCTTAAGTGCTTCGCGCCGCCTCGTTTCCCCGCTTGCTTGTGAGTATTTTGAGATTGAAGGCTAATCGAGGGTTTTGCCGCCCAAAGTATTAATACGTATACTATATTTGCTTGGTTTTCTTTGTGATTAAACCCTCGTGAACAATTTGGTTTTCACCAAAGTTCTAAAGTCATTCGAAGGCGTTCACTCCACGTGATCGTTTTCATTCCTTTGAGGCTTCTTTAATCAAGAGTTTGATTCGAGGAGAGATTTTGTAGATTGTTGTCTACGAAGATACACCAAAATCCAAAAAAATTAAATATCATCAAAAACACAAAAAAATTGAAAATTCACAAAACAACCAAAAAGAATCTTCTTTGCTCACCTCCCATTCTTCGTGAAGTTTATGATCACTCGTAATCAAGCTAAACGAGCTCGTAAACGACTTCAAAAGCAAGCCAATCAATCGTTGATTGTTGAAGAACCTCCAATTGTTGAACCTATTATAGAACAAGAAGTCGTAATGGCTAATCGTACTATGATGGAGTTGCTACAAGCACCCACCGAGGGTTTTGGAGAGGCCATTGTTATTCCCGCCATCCTTGCGGAGAATTTCGAGATTAAGACGGGTTTAATGTCGATGCTACAAGCAAACAAATTTCGAGGTCATGAGAAAGACAACCCGCATTACCACATTAGGAATTTCAACCGTCTCACGGCCACTAGCAAATTCAAAGATGTTCCGCATGACACCATTAAGATGATGTTGTTTCCATATTCGTTGGATGGACCCGCTAAAATTTGGCTCGAGAAAGAACCGCCAAATTCGATTTTGACATGGGCCGATCTCGTTTCTAAGTTTGTGAACAAGTTTTTTCCACCATCAAAAACAACACACTTAAAAAATGAGATTTCACGATTTGTGCAACGTAACAATGAAAGTTTTTCAATGGCATGGGAACGATTTAAGGAGATGTTACATGAATGTCCTCATCATGATTTTTCGGAATTGCATCAAATTGATACCTTTTATAATGGGCTTAATGATCATGAACGAGATTATTTGAATGCCGCCGCGGGTGGTAATTTTTTGTGCAAGACGACAAATGAGGCTTTACAAATCATTGAAAATCGATCTAAGGTTTATAGCCCTCGTAACACACCGAGTGTTGCCAATATGGGTTCGTCATCGTCATCACAATCGTCTCGTGGCATTAATGCCTTACATGATGAAGCTAATGAGGAAAATCGGTTTTTTGATAGATTTGCTAATCTAATGTCCCATTGGAAGGCTCAAGAAGCTTCCAAATCCGCTTCGGTTAAAGCGGTTGCTAAGAGTTGTTTATCATGTGGAGGAGCTCATGATTTATCCGAGTGCATTACCGCGGATGGTAACACTTCGAGTGCTTATGTAGCAACGGGAACTTACAACCAAAACGGCCAAGGTTCCCGCCAAAATCAAGCTCCACCAAACCAAAATGCTAATAATTATCGAAACAACAACCAAGGTAATTACCAAGGCAACACACGCAATTACAACAAAGGGAATTATCAAAGTGGGAATGGACAAATCTCTAATCAAAACCAAAACCGTGATTTTCAAAACACCACACAAGGTTTTCAAAATGCTCACACGAAAAATTTGCAAGGAGAATTTTTAGATTATGCAAAAGCAAATGATGCAAAATTTGATAATATGCAACGTGAGATGATTAGCTTAAGGTCCGAGTTGAAAAACGAGCTTAAAAATGAACTTGCTAATGAACTTAAAACTCATGCAAATAAAATGGAAGGAAATGTCCAACGTCTTCAACAAAACCAACAAAAGATGGAATTAGGACAACATGCGATTAAGCAAGAGTTATTGAAAGCGGATGCTAGGCAATCAAAATTTGAGGACCGAATGGCTAAGATGTTCGAAGCAATCATGTGTAAGCCCTCTTCTTCGGGTGGTCTTCCTAGTGATACCATTGCAAACCCGAAGGGAGAAATGAAGGTTATTACTACACGAAGTGGTAAAACTTTCAAGGAACCAATCTCTCGTCCAAGTACTTCTACGGAGAAGGAAATCGAGAAAGAACCCGAGGTGATGGTCGAAAAGGAGCACATTACAATCCCACGAAGTACCGCTCAAACCACACCTACGGTTACACCAATACCAATTATGGAACCCGAGATTCCAAGGCCGTTGCCTAATGACCTACCCACACCACCTTTACCCTACCCTTCGAGACGAAACAAAGAGAAAGCACAAGAACGGAACAATTATCAATTTGAGCTATTTATGAAAATGTTTCGTGATCTACATTTTAACATAAGTTTTGCCGATGCTTTAATCATGATGCCTCGATTCGCCGCAAACTTCAAAAGTATGCTAAACAACAAAGAGAAGTTACAACAAACGTCTAGTTGTTCATCGGTTTTTCTAAGCCGCATACCACAAAAAGTCGGTGATCCCGGTAAATTTTTGATTCCGTGTGCTATTCAAGATATGGAGGAATGCTACGCCTTGGCCGATCTTGGCGCTAGTATTAATTTAATGCCTCTCGAGATTTTCAAATCGCTTTCGCTTCCGGCTCTTACTCCTTCGAACATGTCCATCGAGATGGCCGATCATTCTACGATCATGGCATGTGGAGTAGCCGAGGACGTTTTCGTTAAAGTCGGAAAGTTTTACTATCCCGTTGACTTTATCGTTGTAGACATTCCCATCGATCGAAAAGTTCCTCTCATTTTGGGTCGTTCATTTTTGGATACATCACGAGCACTTATTGATGTTCATGCTCGAAAAATCACCCTTCGTTTCAATGAAGAAGAACTTGTCATCAATGCAACACAAAACTCCAATCTTTCTCATGTATATTCTATTGCAACTTTAAACCATGGTGACTCGACCAATGTCGTTTGCAAAGAATTTTCACCAAGAGTTTTAGGGAATGTCGCCAAAAACAATTTACCATTTCCTCCGCCGGTGGAGGTTATGAGTGCTAAGCCTACAAAGAAGAAACCATCAATACTTGAATCGAAAAATCCTTCACATTCATTCTTGAAAAGTGTTGATAAGTTGCCGGTTTCTACGGAAGATCTTTCGGATGATGAATATGTAGACCCCAATGGGGAAGTTTTCTTCGTCGATAAACGTTTTGAGAACTTGCCACCACCAAAACCAAAACGGTTTCAAAATGTGAGAATTTTTAGTGTGACTAACATCGTCTTAGAAACACCGAATATTTTCGACATAATTAAAAAGGGTTTTCATAAGGAGAGTTTAAAAGATAAAAAAGGAAATGATCTTAAATGTGATTTAATTGATTTTTCTACAAATCTAACTCCGTCATCACCGTGTGTTTTGAGTGCTACAAGCTCGTCTACTCCTTTTGACGATGTTTTGTGTGGTTCTAGTATGGGGGAAGCCCCTTATGTTCCCTCATCCTTGTCCACCGAGGACGAGATATTCGATCCCGGAATTTCATGTAAAGGGAAATCTCGGTCTTCCACCGATGCAATAAATGGAAACTATATCTATTTGCTTGGTGCGAGTCTACCTCGAGTAGCTCAAACGTTTGTCTTACCAATTGTCTCACCCTTCTACTTCTTATCTATTTTCTTCAAACTCTTTGAGTTTATGGCGCATGTTGGAGTGGCTTTGATTTGTTTTTCCAATGGAAACGAGAACGCCATCTTCGACCCCGATATTTTGCATCAACTAAGGACTTAGTCCTTTTTACCGGTTGCTTTTTGGGCCTTGTTAATCATGTAAGCCCCATTGACCACACCATGATATCCCTAAATGTTCATTGAGGGGATCGAGTCGAGCTCATGACTCGGTAATCAAAAACGAGGTGCCTCGTGGGGGAGATCCCATGCTTATCTTTATGCTTTATGTTCACTAATAAGGGGACTTGTACCCTTCCAACTCGTTGTCTCGTGGTTGTTTGTGATTGTGTTATCTAGATCATCATCATCGTCTACGATTGAAGACTCTCGTGTTCGTTTACGTGAGCCTCCATCGTTCGTTTGAAGAAGTTTTTCACGAATCCATGACATATCCTTTATTGTTCTAACAATTATCTTTTAGCATAATTAATAAACGGCTTTAGATATATTGTTGATCACCCTTTCCATGCTAGATCCTAAGCATTCGATTCTTCGTCTCTAGTATGGGGGTGCTCCACCTTTAGACTCGAAACATTGAGGACAATGTTTACTTTTAGTATGGGGGGGGTGAATAGGTACTTGCTTTGCTACGCCCTCACGTTTTCCAACTTTCAATGTTTTGTTTTGTTAATAAGGCTAAATATGGCAAAATTTTAAAATTTTTCTTAAGTTTTCATAAGTGTTTTTAAGACACGAATGTATATTTTCCGATGGGTAGAATAAGAGTTAATTTTTGACTTGATGGGCATTTGGAGCCATTTACATTCCTTAACCCGCTCAATTCAAGTTTTGCTAGACTTTTATATAGGGAGCTTTAAAACGCGAAAGTCTTAATTCATTCGGGTTAAGAACAAGAACTTTTCGCAAGTTCCTATAATTGATTCTAGAAAGTCACTTATCAAGGGAACTTTAAAATGCATTCTCTAAACTTGAAAAAGTCCAAGAAAGTGCAAGATCCTATAGGTGGCTTGAAAACCCAAAACTTTGATTTGATATAGTCTTAATGAAAGCTAATCCAAATTTGGCTTAATTTTGACTTGCATGGCTAAGTATTCACGAGTCTCTTTAATTAGAGGTCTTTAAATAGTGAAGAACGAGAAATGATAGAGTTAGACAAGTGATCATGCTAAACGTAGAACATGAAAATGTTCTTTCAAAAATTCATATGTTTTTAATTGTGGCTTTTTCTTCCCATAAGATCAATGCATTAGGAATAAAACATAATTGCAATAAGTAAGGTCGTACGATTTGAAAGGTTACTTAGCCTCTAGCGCAAGATCGTTTAAAAGTTGCTCGGGGTTGAATAGAGTTCATAGCCAAGGCATAACTTATTGAAACGGGACGCGAAGATTGGCGATCATCCAAAAAGGCCCTAACAAGGCATGAGGAGCTCTATTTTTGCTAAAGATCCAAAGATGATGTGAAGTATCATTGTTCCAAAATCAATATGAAGGATCGAGACACACGACGAGAAGCTATTACTCCCCTAAAGAATGGAGAAAGTCTATCCAAAAAGACCCTAACAAGGTATGAGGATAAATATATCCAAGTCCGAAAAGGAGGCGGATCGTTGTATATCAAAGTCCAAAGTAAAGATTAAAGAAAAATGATGAAGTCGTGGTCCTATATGAAGAATCTCTCAAAAACGTCAAGTGAAGAAATTCCAAATATATGAAGAGAAGACCATAATTTCGAGAACGTCTTCCCAAGATTTGAAGTATGAAGTACATGCCAAATATCGGTCCGAGAAAGGTCTCGAATCGTGAAACGAGTTATGCCAAGATATGAACTTAAGGAGATACACGAGAAGCCGTTTTAAAAGATTTTGTCCTTCGGCTAACTATTGATCAAATCGTGCTACTTTGCTTTCGGACTAATAACTACTTGAATAAGTCAATATGAATCACTTGTGATCCATGACAAATAGATAAAAAAATGCTAGTAACCCATTTCCTTTTATAATAACTAGGATTGCGGGGAGAAAAAGTATTACACAATTTGGACGTATGAGTAGTGTTAGCATTGTGACTTGTACCAACAATGATCTTGTTTTTGCACTTAGCATGGAATGTATGACAATCAAGGATGACGAAATTTACTCTAAGGGACATTAACTTGTTTCTATTCTTAGACCCTAAAAGTCACCTTTTGGTGATGAAAATCATACATTATGTCTTTACACATTCTCGTAGTATGTTGCAAGTCTTTTACTCTTCAATAAAGGTTAATAAAATTGAACTTTGGTGATGCTTAGATACTTTATTCTAGCATTGCGTGAGGGCACGGCAATGGCTTAGTATGGGGGAGTGATGAGATGGCATTTATACATGATCTCATCGTTCTTTTCGGGCTTTAAATGCAATAAAATGTCATAAAATACCATATATATGCTTGTGTTTGTTTACTTGTGTGTTTTAGGTATGGATATCGTGAAAAAGACAAAAGATCACAAGATACAAGGAAAAACGGACACGAGAAACGAAGCCGTACAATGAACCGGGCCCTAATCATGGAATTTTCATCAAATACCCTTGAAGACTTGAAGACAAGCAAGATTGATCATCATTTATTGAAGAAATGACACTTAAAACCCTTGTATAGTAATAATTACAAGTTTGGTCCCTTAAGTTTGTCAAAATTACAAAAAGGTCCTTCAACTTTGAAGAAATGGCAAGTTTAGTCCCTCAACAAATTCAAATTGCCAATTATGGTCCCTCATAAAGTGGAAGACTCATTGAAGACCTTTGAAGATCAACTTTGTCCAAATTCAGCCCTTGAAATTACTCAAGGTGTCAAAAATAGTCCTTGAAACATTTTTTGGAAAAGTTGGTGCCAAATATGTCAAAAGGTGAAAGTTATTATCAAAGGGATGCAAGTTTTAGGGCTGGAAACCTTAAAAGCCAAAAATATCAAAAGTAAAGGACCATTTGTGCCAAACCTGGAACTTTCAAACAAAAAATGCGCCTAACATGTTCTCTCCCCAAAAAAACGGATCAAATGAGCTTTTACTATTCATCTTTTACCCCAGGTTCTATTTTACTCATTCCTTGGGTAAAACTCAATTAAACTCTCACACACTTAATTCACACACTCACAAACCTTTCCCACTCCTAAAAACCTGCATCCCACTCATGTGCACCAAACCCCCAATTCCCCAATCCACCAATCACATCATTCCTTTGTCCCCAAGTTATGTGACGTGGCAAAATGGACGTCCAAGATGCTATGCTTGCTCACAAAGCAAAATTTAAAGGCCAAGATCAAATGAGAGGACAAAATGCACTCAAAACCATTCAAGGGCACATTTGGGATTTTCTTATGATTAGGGTTTAGTTTTTTCTCTTCTAGGATGTTCTATAGGCTCTATAAAAGGAGCTCACAACTTGTGTGAAGCCCTTGTTCCAGTTTCTAGTCTCTCTCATGTAATTCCTTTTTAAAGAAATAAAAAGTTTGGTTTTTGAAATATTCAAGTGTAATTCCTTTTTTATTGTTTTTAAAAGATTGTGTGTTGTGAGGAGATTGATTCTGAGTTCCACTTTGTTTTATGGTTAAGCAACTTTGATTTTCAAAGTTGTTTAAGGTTTTGAGATTTTGAGAGATTTTGGTAAAATCTTCTCAAAAGTATTTTGGTGTTTATGGTTAATGTTATTGGTGATATAGGGTTTTAGAAAACGTATTTAGAAGGTTGGAAAGATTTTGAAAGTATTTTGGAAAGAAGAAAAAGGAAACAAAAAAAAAAAAATATATATTGTTATATTATTTTGTTGTTTTCTTGTTTTGTGATTGCAATAGGTTGAAGGCTTGTTGATTTAGTTCAGCTCCAACCCGGGTTGGATTGGAGGAGGGTTACACACCCTCTAGGGCTTTGGATGTAAAGCCCTAAGGTACAAAACCTTGTTCCTTGTTTAAAGTTCAAAAATAGCTAGTTGGTATGATCTTAAGTGATTTGGTGATTAAGTGTGTTTACATTGCATGATTTGTGTTCTAGTGTGTATGTTTACATGTTAGATGCACTTGGAATCAATTTGGTAGCTTTTGTAAGCATTTTGGTTTGATAATTTTGGTTTACAAGTTTTTAAAGTGGTGTTTGGCAACAGGTGTTAGCAGGGCAACATCATTGATTTGGTTGATCTAAGTTGTTAGGAGGGATTAAAAAGGGTTAAGTTAGGTTAATAATAAGTAATTAATCAGTTTGGAACACTTTTGGATCAAGTTGGTGAGGTTTAAAAGGATATAGGATAGCAAAAATCTGTGAATGCCATAAGTTGCTTATTTTCATAAATCTTGTGCTTGATTTGATCATTTTTGTGGTGTGTTTGGTGTTTAATTTGTGTGTTATTGACTCCTTGTGCTTCATTGAGCACAAGGGTGCCCAATTGATCCAAAATACCATCAAACAAGCTCATTACCAAGCTCCTCTTGGCATCAAAAGTGCACAAGTGTGCACTTGTTTGGTTCATCAGAAAACAACCAGGCACGTTTTGCATAGTATTGCGCCGTAAGACCTAAGCGTTGCGGCGCAACTGAAGGAGCTTCAGACCAAAGGTACTCCCGTTTCACTAGTTGCGGCGCAAGACCTACCTAGTTGCGGCGCAACTGAAGGAGCTGCTGATCAAGGTGCTATCGCAACACTAGTTGCGGCGCAAGGCAAAAGCGTTGCGGCGCAACTAAGTGATAAAAAGGGGGGGCTTCAGGATTCGAACCCTGGTCACCACGTTCACACCACACCACACTCACCACTGCGCCCTAGGGTCTTTGACTACTAGGGAGTGGTTTTGTTTTTTTTACTTAACCTATTTTTCTTTTGTCTTACTTTAAATAAGCCATATCATTTTTCATTTTTCCTAGCTTATTCTGTAAGCTTATTTTACATTTCTTATTTTTCCTAGGTAAGTTAATAGGTTTATAGATTTTTCAAAATTAGTTTCATAATTTTCCTTTTATTAGATTATTTTTTTAGAATTTATTTAATATACGTTTTTATTAAATCATTAAAAAATACCAAAAAGAGTTTTAATTTTTAGAAAATTACTTTTTAGTCTTATAATAATATAAGTTAAGTAATTGTTCAATAAAATCATATTTTTGACATTTGAATTAATTAAATTTAATTTTAGGGTTTTAATTAGCATTTAAAATTAATTATTTAATTAATAAAAGGTTTTAAAATATCTTTGTTGGATTTTTATTCTTTATTTATATTATTTTAGACTTCTTTTTAGTCTTTTTATTTTTTTATATTTTGTTTTTGGTTTTAATAATTTTTAATTTTTGTGGTTTTTCTACGGCTTTACGTTTTCGTTTTTTACGTCATAGTGTAATTTCCAAGAAACCGTCATTCCATCTTCTCAATATTAATCTCAAAGAAATACAAGTTAATTCACAACACCATACCTCCTTGGGAAACGAATCTTTCATCTCTTTTAAGTGATTGTGGGTCATTACTTGTGGTTTTCCTAAATCACTCGTCGATACTTACCGCTCATATACGTTCTTTTTGTTTTCCTAAACAAGAGACGTGTTTTTACTACAATCACAAATCCATGGAAATAGGATTTCTACTATGTTTTGATTGTATTGATCATGTTGTGGTCGTCTTTAGCATGTTTTGGTTGGGTTTTGCTATGTTTTAACCAGACTTGAATGTAGCAAATTAGTTGGTGATGTAGTTGTGGTTTTACTAGACAAGGAAACCGTGATGGCATACCATCAATTGATATTAAAAATACGAGTGAGCTCCAACAACATTTAACATTGTTTGATCAACAAAACAATGATATTGATTTTCCTTCGGAAACCTACAAAGGTGGATAATATACAAAATAATGAAAAAAGCATAGTAAAATGGCTTTTTGGGCCTTCAAAAATCCTTAACCAGCTTAAAGTTGGTTACAACGATGTTCCTCTTATTTTTTCGGTCGTTTTGACAGGTCACAGGCTGAAAACGAACTTACGGTGCTGAAGTTATGACCATTTTAAGAAAGCCTTCTTCGTCACACGATCTTGGGCTTCGAGAACCAAGTCAGTCTGTTCTTCAATACTTTTGCCTCCATCAATATATAATTTCATAGGCATATACTAACTGTAACAACTTCCAAACATGGTCATACACATCCAAATCCGTCTGAAACGGGCTAAACCGTTCGAAACATATCAAAACGGACGAGATCGGACGAGATCGGACGAAATCGGACGAGATCGGACGGAATCGGACGTTAACCGGGGAAAGCCGGAGAAAGTATGAATAAACCGCGCAAACCATGCCAAATCCGTGGAAATAGGATTTCTACTATGTTTTGATTGTATTGATCATGTTGTGGTCGTCTTTAGCATGTTTTGGTTGGGTTTGGCTATGTTTTAACCAGACTTGAATGTAGCAAATTAGTTGGTGATGTAGTTGTGGTTTTACTAGACAAGGAAACCGTGATGGCATACCATCAATTGATATTAAAAATACGAGTAAGCTCCAACAACATTTAACATTGTTTGATCAACAAAACAATGATATTGATTTTCCTTCGGAAACCTACAAAGGTGGATAATATACAAAATAATGAAAAAAAGCATAGTAAAATGGTTTTTGGGCCTTAAAAAATCCTTAACCAGCTTAAAGTTGGTTACAACGATGTTCCTCTTGTTTTTTCGGTCGTTTTGACAGGTCACGGGCTGAAAACGAACTTACGGTGCTGAAGTTATGACCATTTTAAGAAAGCCTTCTTCGTCACACGATCTTGGGCTTCGAGAACCAAGTCAGTCTGTTCTTCAATACTTTTGCCTCCATCAATATATAATTTCATAGGCATATACTAACTGTACAACTTTCAAACATGGTCATACACATCCAAATCCGTCTGAAACGGGCTAAACCGTTCGAAACATATCAAAACGGACGAGATCAGACGAGATCGGACGAAATCGGACGAGATCGGACGGAATCGGACGTTAACCGGGGAAAGCCGGAGAAAGTATGAATAAACCGCGCAAACCATGCCAAATCCGTGGAAATAGGATTTCTACTATGTTTTGATTGTATTGATCATGTTGTGGTCGTCTTTAGCATGTTTTGGTTGGGTTTGGCTATGTTTTAACCAGACTTGAATGTAGCAAATTAGTTGGTGATGTAGTTGTGGTTTTACTAGACAAGGAAACCGTGATGGCATACCATCAATTGATATTAAAAATACGAGTAAGCTCCAACAACATTTAACATTGTTTGATCAACAAAACAATGATATTGATTTTCCTTCGGAAACCTACAAAGGTGGATAATATACAAAATAATGAAAAAAAGCATAGTAAAATGGTTTTTGGGCCTTCAAAAATCCTTAACCAGCTTAAAGTTGGTTACAACGATGTTCCTCTTGTTTTTTCGGTCGTTTTGACAGGTCACGGGCTGAAAACGAACTTACGGTGCTGAAGTTATGACCATTTTAAGAAAGCCTTCTTCGTCACACGATCTTGGGCTTCGAGAACCAAGTCAGTCTGTTCTTCAAAACTTTTGCCTCCATCAATATATAATTTCATAGGTATATACTAACTGTACAACTTTCAAACATGGTCATACACATCCAAATCCGTCTGAAACGGGCTAAACCGTTCGAAACATATCAAAACGGACGAGATCGGACGAAATCGGACGAGATCGGACGGAATCGGACGTTAACCGGGGAAAGCCGGAGAAAGTATGAATAAACCGCGCAAACCATGCCAAATCCGTGGAAATAGGATTTCTACTATGTTTTGATTGTATTGATCATGTTGTGGTCGTCTTTAGCATGTTTTGGTTGGGTTTGGCTATGTTTTAACCAGACTTGAATGTAGCAAATTAGTTGGTGATGTAGTTGTGGTTTTACTAAACAAGGAAACCGTGATGGCATACCATCAATTGATATTAAAAATACGAGTAAGCTCCAACAACATTTAACATTGTTTGATCAACAAAACAATGATATTGATTTTCCTTCGGAAACCTACAAAGGTGGATAATATACAAAATAATGAAAAAAAGCATAGTAAAATGGTTTTTGGGCCTTCAAAAATCCTTAACCAGCTTAAAGTTGGTTACAACGATGTTCCTCTTGTTTTTTCGGTCGTTTTGACAGGTCACGGGCTGAAAACGAACTTACGGTGCTGAAGTTATGACCATTTTAAGAAAGCCTTCTTCGTCACACGATCTTGGGCTTCGAGAACCAAGTCAGTCTGTTCTTCAATACTTTTGCCTCCATCAATATATAATTTCATAGGCATATACTAACTGTACAACTTTCAAACATGGTCATACACATCCAAATCCGTCTGAAACGGGCTAAACCGTTCGAAACATATCAAAACGGACGAGATCGGACGAGATCGGACGAAATCGGACGAGATCGGACGGAATCGGACGTTAACCGGGGAAAGCCGGAGAAAGTATGAATAAACCGCGCAAACCATGCCAAATCCGTGGAAATAGGATTTCTACTATGTTTTGATTGTATTGATCATGTTGTGGTCGTCTTTAGCATGTTTTGGTTGGGTTTGGCTATGTTTTAACCAGACTTGAATGTAGCAAATTAGTTGGTGATGTAGTTGTGGTTTTACTAGACAAGGAAACCGTGATGGCATACCATCAATTGATATTAAAAATACGAGTAAGCTCCAACAACATTTAACATTGTTTGATCAACAAAACAATGATATTGATTTTCCTTCGGAAACCTACAAAGGTGGATAATATACAAAATAATGAAAAAAAGCATAGTAAAATGGTTTTTGGGCCTTCAAAAATCCTTAACCAGCTTAAAGTTGGTTACAACGATGTTCCTCTTGTTTTTTCGGTCGTTTTGACAGGTCACGGGCTGAAAACGAACTTACGGTGCTGAAGTTATGACCATTTTAAGAAAGCCTTCTTCGTCACACGATCTTGGGCTTCGAGAACCAAGTCAGTCTGTTCTTCAAAACTTTTGCCTCCATCAATATATAATTTCATAGGTACATACTAACTGTACAACTTTCAAACATGGTCATACACATCCAAATCCGTCTGAAACGGGCTAAACCGTTCGAAACATATCAAAACGGACGAGATCGGACGAAATCGGACGAGATCGGACGGAATCGGACGTTAACCGGGGAAAGCCGGAGAAAGTATGAATAAACCGCGCAAACCATGCCAAATCCGTGGAAATAGGATTTCTACTATGTTTTGATTGTATTGATCATGTTGTGGTCGTCTTTAGCATGTTTTGGTTGGGTTTGGCTATGTTTTAACCAGACTTGAATGTAGCAAATTAGTTGGTGATGTAGTTGTGGTTTTACTAAACAAGGAAATCGTGATGGCATACCATCAATTGATATTAAAAATACGAGTGAGCTCCAACAACATTTAACATTGTTTGATCAACAAAACAATGATATTGATTTTCCTTCGGAAACCTACAAAGGTGGATAATATACAAAATATTGAAAAAAGCATAGTAAAATGGCTTTTTGGGCATTCAGAAATCCTTAACGAGCTTAAAGTTGGTTACAACGATGTTCCTCTTGTTTTTTGGGTCGTTTTGACAGGTCACGGGCTGAAAAAGAATTTACGGTGCTGAAGTTATGACCATTTTAAGAAAGCCTTCTTTGTCACACGATCTTGGGCTTCGAGAACAAAGTCAGTCTGTTCTTCAATACTTTTGCCTCCATCAATATATAATTTCATAGGCATATACTAACTGTACAACTTTCAAACATGGTCATACACATCCAAATCCGTCTGAAACGGGCTAAACCGTTCGAAACATATCAAAACGGACGAGATCGGACGAGATCGGACGTAATCGGACGAGATCGGATGGATTCGGACGTTAACCGGGGAAAGCCGGAGAAAGTATGAATAAACCGCGCAAACCATGCCAAATCCGTGGAAATAGGATTTCTACTATGTTTTGATTGTATTGATCATGTTGTGGTCGTCTTTAGCATGTTTTGGTTGGGTTTGGCTATGTTTTAACCAGACTTGAATGTAGCAAATTAGTTGGTGATGTAGTTGTGGTTTTACTAAACAAGGAAATCGTGATGGCATACCATCAATTGATATTAAAAATACGAGTGAGCTCCAACAACATTTAACATTGTTTGATCAACAAAACAATGATATTGATTTTCCTTCGAAAACCTACAAAGGTGGATAATATACAAAATAATGAAAAAAGCATAGTAAAATGGCTTTTTGGGCATTCAGAAATCCTTAACGAGCTTAAAGTTGGTTACAACGATGTTCCTCTTGTTTTTTCGGTCGTTTAGACAGGTCACGGGCTGAAAACGAACTTACGGTGCTGAAGTTATGACCATTTTAAGAAAGCCTTCTTCGTCACACGATCTTGGGCTTCGAGAACCAAGTCAGTCTGTTCTTCAAAACTTTTGCCTCTATCAATATATAATTTCATAGGCATATACTAACTGTACAACTTTCAAACATGGTCATACACATCCAAATCCGTCTGAAACGGGCTAAACCGTTCGAAACATATCAAAACGGACGAGATCGGACGAAATCGGACGAGATCGGACGGAATCGGACGTTAACCGGGGAAAGCCGGAGAAAGTATGAATAAACCGCGCAAACCATGCCAAATCCGTGGAAATAGGATTTCTACTATGTTTTGATTGTATTGATCATGTTGTGGTCGTCTTTAGCATGTTTTGGTTGGGTTTGGCTATGTTTTAACCAGACTTGAATGTAGCAAATTAGTTGGTGATGTAGTTGTGGTTTTACTAAACAAGGAAATCGTGATGGCATACCATCAATTGATATTAAAAATACGAGTGAGCTCCAACAACATTTAACATTGTTTGATCAACAAAACAATGATATTGATTTTCCTTCGGAAACCTACAAAGATGGATAATATACAAAATATTGAAAAAAGCATAGTAAAATGGCTTTTTGGGCATTCAGAAATCCTTAACGAGCTTAAAGTTGGTTACAACGATGTTCCTCTTGTTTTTTCGGTCGTTTTGACAGGTCACGGGCTGAAAAAGAATTTACGGTGCTGAAGTTATGACCATTTTAAGAAAGCCTTCTTTGTCACACGATCTTGGGCTTCGAGAACAAAGTCAGTCTGTTCTTCAATACTTTTGCCTCCATCAATATATAATTTCATAGGCATATACTAACTGTACAACTTTCAAACATGGTCATACACATCCAAATCCGTCTGAAACGGGCTAAACCGTTCGAAACATATCAAAACGGACGAGATCGGACGAGATCGGACGTAATCGGACGAGATCGGACGGATTCGGACGTTAACCGGGGAAAGCCGGAGAAAGTATGAATAAACCGCGCAAACCATGCCAAATCCGTGGAAATAGGATTTCTACTATGTTTTGATTGTATTGATCATGTTGTGGTCGTCTTTAGCATGTTTTGGTTGGGTTTGGCTATGTTTTAACCAGACTTGAATGTAGCAAATTAGTTGGTGATGTAGTTGTGGTTTTACTAAACAAGGAAATCGTGATGGCATACCATCAATTGATATTAAAAATACGAGTGAGCTCCAACAACATTTAACATTGTTTGATCAACAAAACAATGATATTGATTTTCCTTCGAAAACCTACAAAGGTGGATAATATACAAAATAATGAAAAAAGCATAGTAAAATGGCTTTTTGGGCATTCAGAAATCCTTAACGAGCTTAAAGTTGGTTACAACGATGTTCCTCTTGTTTTTTCGGTCGTTTTGACAGGTCACGGGCAGAAAACGAACTTACGGTGCTGAAGTTATGACCATTTTAAGAAAGCCTTCTTTGTCACACGATCTTGGGCTTCGAGAACAAAGTCAGTCTGTTCTTCAATACTTTTGCCTCCATCAATATATAATTTCATAGGCATATACTAACTGTACAACTTTCAAACATGGTCATACACATCCAAATCCGTCTGAAACGGGCTAAACCGTTCGAAACATATCAAAACGGACGAGATCGGACGAGATCGGACGTAATCGGACGAGATCGGATGGAATCGGACGTTAACCGGGGAATGCCGGAGAAAGTATGAATAAACCACGCAAACCATGCCAAATCCATGGAAATAGGATTTCTACTATGTTTTGATTGTATTGATCATGTTGTGGTCGTCTTTAGCATGTTTTGGTTGGGTTTTGCTATGTTTTAACCAGACTTGAATGTAGCAAATTAGTTGGTGATGTAGTTGTGGTTTTACTAGACAAGGAAACCGTGATGGCATACCATCAATTGATATTAAAAATACGAGTGAGCTCCAACAACATTTAACATTGTTTGATCAACAAAACAATGATATTGATTTTCCTTCGGAAACCTACAAAGGTGGATAATATACAAAATAATGAAAAAAGCATAGTAAAATGGCTTTTTGGGCCTTCAAAAATCTTTAACCAGCTTAAAGTTGGTTACAACGATGTTCCTCTTATTTTTTCGGTCGTTTTGACAGGTCACAGGCTGAAAACGAACTTACGGTGCTGAAGTTATGACCATTTTAAGAAAGCCTTCTTCGTCACACGATCTTGGGCTTCGAGAACCAAGTCAGTCTGTTCTTCAATACTTTTACCTCCATCAATATATAATTTCATAGGCATATACTAACTGTACAACTTCCAAACATGGTCATACACATCCAAATCCGTCTGAAACGGGCTAAACCGTTCGAAACATATCAAAACGGACGAGATCGGACGAGATCGGACGAAATCGGACGAGATCGGACGGAATCGGACGTTAACCGGGGAAAGCCGGAGAAAGTATGAATAAACCGCGCAAACCATGCCAAATCCGTGGAAATAGGATTTCTACTATGTTTTGATTGTATTGATCATGTTGTGGTCGTCTTTAGCATGTTTTGGTTGGGTTTGGCTATGTTTTAACCAGACTTGAATGTAGCAAATTAGTTGGTGATGTAGTTGTGGTTTTACTAGACAAGGAAACCGTGATGGCATACCATCAATTGATATTAAAAATACGAGTAAGCTCCAACAACATTTAACATTGTTTGATCAACAAAACAATGATATTGATTTTCCTTCGGAAACCTACAAAGGTGGATAATATACAAAATAATGAAAAAAAGCATAGTAAAATGGTTTTTGGGCCTTCAAAAATCCTTAACCAGCTTAAAGTTGGTTACAACGATGTTCCTCTTGTTTTTTCGGTCGTTTTGACAGGTCACGGGCTGAAAACGAACTTACGGTGCTGAAGTTATGACCATTTTAAGAAAGCCTTCTTCGTCACACGATCTTGGGCTTCGAGAACCAAGTCAGTCTGTTCTTCAATACTTTTGCCTCCATCAATATATAATTTCATAGGCATATACTAACTGTACAACTTTCAAACATGGTCATACACATCCAAATCCGTCTGAAACGGGCTAAACCGTTCGAAACATATCAAAACGGACGAGATCGGACGAGATCGGACGTAATCGGACGAGATCGGACGGATTCGGACGTTAACCGGGGAAAGCCGGAGAAAGTATGAATAAACCGCGCAAACCATGCCAAATCCGTGGAAATAGGATTTCTACTATGTTTTGATTGTATTGATCATGTTGTGGTCGTCTTTAGCATGTTTTGGTTGGGTTTGGCTATGTTTTAACCAGACTTGAATGTAGAAAATTAGTTGGTGATGTAGTTGTGGTTTTACTAAACAAGGAAATCGTGATGGCATACCATCAATTGATATTAAAAATACGAGTGAGCTCCAACAACATTTAACATTGTTTGATCAACAAAACAATGATATTGATTTTCCTTCGGAAACCTACAAAGGTGGATAATATACAAAATAATGAAAAAAGCATAGTAAAATGGCTTTTTGGGCATTCAGAAATCCTTAACGAGCTTAAAGTTGGTTACAACGATGTTCCTCTTGTTTTTTCGGTCGTCTTGACAGGTCACGGGCTGAAAACGAACTTACGGTGCTGAAGTTATGACCATTTTAAGAAAGACTTCTTCGTCACACGATCTTGGGCTTCGAGAACCAAGTCAGTCTGTTCTTCAATACTTTTGCCTCCATCAATATATAATTTCATAGGCATATACTAACTCTACAACTTTCAAACATGGTCATACACATCCAAATCCGTCTGAAACGGGCTAAACCGTTCGAAACATATCAAAACGGACGAGATCGGACGAGATCAGACGAAATCGGACGAGATCAGACGAAATCGCACGTTAACCGGGGAAAGCCGGAGAAAGTATGAATAAACCGGGCAAACCATGCCAAATCCGTGGAAATAGGATTTCTACTATGTTTTGATTGTATTGATCATGTTGTGGTCGTCTTTAGCATGTTTTGGTTGGGTTTGGCTATGTTTTAACCAGACTTGAATGTAGCAAATTAGTTGGTGATGTAGTTGTGGTTTTAATAGATAAGGAAACCGTGATGGCATACCATCAATTGATATTAAAAATACGAGTGAGCTCCAACAACATTTAACATTGTTTGATCAACAAAACAATGATATTGATTTTCCTTCGGAAACCTACAAAGGTGGATAATATACAAAATAATGAAAAAGCATAGTAAAATGGCTTTTTGTGCCTTCAAAAATCCTTAACCAGCTTAAAGTTGGTTACAACGATGTTCCTCTTGTTTTTTCGGTCGTTTTGAGAGGTCACGGGCTGAAAACGAACTTACGGTGCTGAAGTTATGACCATTTTAAGAAAGCCTTCTTCGTCACACGATCTTGGGCTTCGAGAACCAAGTCAGTCTGTTCTTCAATACTTTTGCCTCCATCAATATATAATTTCATAGGCATATACTAACTGTACAACTTTCAAACATGGTCATACACATCCAAACCCGTCTGAAACGGGCTAAACCGTTCGAAACATATCAAAACGGACGAGATCGGAGGAGATCGGACGAAATCGGACGAGATCGGACGGAATCGGACGTTAACCGGGGAAAGCCGGAGAAAGTATGAATAAACCACGCAAACCATGCCAAATCCGTGGAAATAGGATTTCTACTATGTTTTGATTGTATTGATCATGTTGTGGTCGTCTTTAGCATGTTTTGGTTGGGTTTGGCTATGTTTTAACAAGACTTGAATGTAGCAAATTAGTTGGTGATGTAGTTGTGGTTTTACTAGACAAGGAAACCGTGATGGCATACCATCAATTGATATTAAAAATACGAACTTACGGATGAGGTCGGACGAGATCGGATGAGATCGGACGAAATCGGACGAGATCAGACGGAATCGGACGTTAACCGTGGAAAGCCGGAGAAAGTATGAATAAACCGCACAAACCATGCCAAATCCATGGAAATAGGATTTCTACTATGTTTTGATTGTATTGATCATGTTGTGGTCGTCTTTAGCAAGTTTTGGTTGGGTTTGGCTATGTTTTAACCAGACTTGAATGTAGCAAATTAGTTGGTGATGTAGTTGTGGTTTTACTAGACAAGGAAACAGTGATGGCATACCATCAATTGATATTAAAAATACGAGTGAGCTCCAACAACATTTAACATTGTTTGATCAACAAAACAATGATATTGATTTTCCTTCGGAAACCTACAAAGGTGGATAATATACAAAATAATGAAAAAAGCATAGTAAAATGGCTTTTTGGGCCTTCAAAAATCCTTAACCAGCTTAAAGGTGGTTACAACTATGTTCCTCTTGTTTTTTCGGTCGTTTTGACAGGTCACGGGCTGAAAACGAACTTACGGTGCTGAAGTTATGACCATTTTAAGAAAGCCTTCTTCCTCACGCGATCTTGGGCTTCGAGAACCAAGTCAGTCTGTTCTTCAATACTTTTGCCTCCATCAATATATAATTTCATAGGCATATACTAACTGTACAACTTTCAAACATGGTCATACACACCCAAATCCGTCTAAAACGGGCTAAACCGTTCGAAACATATCAAAACGGACGAGATCGGACGAAATTGGACGAGATCGGACGAAATCGCACGTTAACCGGGGAAAGCCGGAGAAAGTATGAATAAACCCGGCAAACCATGCCAAATCCGTGGAAATAGGATTTCTACTATGTTTTGATTGTATTGATCATGTTGTGGTCGTCTTTAGCATGTTTTGGTTGGGTTTGGCTATGTTTTAACCAGACTTGAATGTAACAAATTAGTTGGTGATGTAGTTGTGGTTTTACTAGACAAGGAAACCGTGATGGCATACCATCAATTGATATTAAAAATACGAGTGAGCTCCAACAACATTTAACATTGTTTGATCAACAAAACAATGATATTGATTTTCCTTCGGAAACCTACAAAGGTGGATAATATACAAAATAAAGAAAAAAGCATAGTAAAATGGCTTTTTGGGCCTTCAAAAATCCTTAACCAGCTTAAAGTTGGTTACAACGATGTTCCTCTTATTTTTCGGTCGTTTTGACAGGTCACGGGCTGAAAACGAAGTTACGGTGCTGAAGTTATGATCATTTTAAGAAAGCCTTCTTCGTCACACGATCTTGGGCTTCGAGAACCAAGTCAGTCTGTTCTTCAATACTTTTGCCTCCATCAATATATAATTTCATAGGCATATACTAACTGTACAACTTTCAAACATGGTCATACACATCCAAATCCGTCTGAAACGGGCTAAACCGTTCGAAACATATCAAAACGGACGAGATCGGACGAGATCGGACGTAATTGGACGAGATCGGATGGAATCGGACGTTAACCGGGGAAAGCTGGAGAAAGTATGAATAAACAGCGCAAACCATGCCAAATCCGTGGAAATAGGATTTCTACTATGTTTTGATTGTATTGATCATGTTGTGGTCGTCTTTAGCATGTTTTGGTTGGGTTTGGCTATGTTTTAACTAGACTTGAATGTAGCAAATTAGTTGGTGATGTAGTTGTGGTTTTACTAGACAAGGAAATCGTGATGGCATAGCATCAATTGATATTAAAAATACGAGTGAGCTCCAACAACATTTAACATTGTTTGATCAACAAAACAATGATATTGATTTTCCTTCGGAAACCTACAAAGGTGGATAATATACAAAATAATGAAAAAAGCATAGTAAAATGGCTTTTTGGGCCTTCAGAAATCCTTAACCAGCTTAAAGTTGGTTACAACGATATTCCTCTTGTTTTTTCGATCGTTTTGACAGGTCACGGGCTGAAAACGAACTTACGGTGCTGAAGTTATGACCATTTTAAGAAAGCCTTCTTCGTCACACGATCTTGGGCTTCGAGAACCAAGTCAGTCTGTTCTTCAATACTTTTGCCTCCATCAATATATATATTCATAAGCATATACTAACTGTACAACTTTCAAACATGGTCATACACATCCAAACCCGTCTGAAACGGGCTAAACCGTTCGAAACATATCAAAACGGACGAGATCGGACGAGATCGGACGAAATCGGACGAGATCGGACGGAATCGGACGTTAACCGGGGAAAGCCGGAGAAAGTATGAATAAACCACGCAAACCATGCCAAATCCGTGGAAATAGGATTTCTACTATGTTTTGATTGTATTGATCATGTTGTGGTCGTCTTTAGCATGTTTTGGTTGGGTTTGGCTATGTTTTAACAAGACTTGAATGTAGCAAATTAGTTGGTGATGTAGTTGTGGTTTTACTAGACAAGGAAACCGTGATGGCATACCATCAATTGATATTAAAAATACGAACTTACGGACGAGGTCGGACGAGATCGGATGAGATCGGACGAAATCGGACGAGATCGGACGGAATCGGACGTTAACCGTGGAAAGCCGGAGAAAGTATGAATAAACCGCACAAACCATGCCAAATCCGTGGAAATAGGATTTCTACTATGTTTTGATTGTATTGATCATGTTGTGGTCGTCTTTAGCAAGTTTTGGTTGGGTTTGGCTATGTTTTAACCATACTTGAATGTAGCAAATTAGTTGGTGATGTAGTTGTGGTTTTACTAGACAAGGAAACGGTGATGGCATACCATCAATTGATATTAAAAATACGAGTGAGCTCCAACAACATTTAACATTGTTTGATCAACAAAACAATGATATTGATTTTCCTTCGGAAACCTACAAAGGTGGATAATATACAAAATAATGAAAAAAGCATAGTAAAATGGCTTTTTGGGCCTTCAAAAATCCTTAACCAGCTTAAAGGTGGTTACAACTATGTTCCTCTTGTTTTTTCGGTCGTTTTGACAGGTCACGGGCTGAAAACGAACTTACGGTGCTGAAGTTATGACCATTTTAAGAAAGCCTTTTTCCTCACGCGATCTTGGGCTTCGAGAACCAAGTCAGTCTGTTCTTCAATACTTTTGCCTCCATCAATATATAATTTCATAGGCATATACTAACTGTACAACTTTCAAACATGGTCATACACATCCAAATCCGTCTAAAACGGGCTAAACCGTTCGAAACATATCAAAACGGACGAGATCGGACGAAATTGGACGAGATCGGACGAAATCGCACGTTAACCGGGGAAAGCCGGAGAAAGTATGAATAAACCCGGCAAACCATGCCAAATCCGTGGAAATAGGATTTCTACTATGTTTTGATTGTATTGATCATGTTGTGGTCGTCTTTAGCATGTTTTGGTTGGGTTTGGCTATGTTTTAACCAGACTTGAATGTAACAAATTAGTTGGTGATGTAGTTGTGGTTTTACTAGACAAGGAAACCGTGATGGCATACCATCAATTGATATTAAAAATACGAGTGAGCTCCAACAACATTTAACATTGTTTGATCAACAAAACAATGATATTGATTTTCCTTCGGAAACCTACAAAGGTGGATAATATACAAAATAAAGAAAAAAGCATAGTAAAATGGCTTTTTGGGCCTTCAAAAATCCTTAACCAGCTTAAAGTTGGTTACAACGATGTTCCTCTTATTTTTCGGTCGTTTTGACAGGTCACGGGCTGAAAACGAAGTTACGGTGCTGAAGTTATGACCATTTTAAGAAAGCCTTCTTCGTCACACGATCTTGGGCTTCGAGAACCAAGTCAGTCTGTTCTTCAATACTTTTGCCTCCATCAATATATAATTTCATAGGCATATACTAACTGTACAACTTTCAAACATGGTCATACACATCCAAATCCGTCTGAAACGGGCTAAACCGTTCGAAACATATCAAAACGGACGAGATCGGACGAGATCGGACGTAATTGGACGAGATCGGACGGAATCGGACGTTAACCGGGGAAAGCTGGAGAAAGTATGAATAAACAGCGCAAACCATGCCAAATCCGTGGAAATAGGATTTCTACTATGTATTGATTGTATTGATCATGTTGTGGTCGTCTTTAGCATGTTTTGGTTGGGTTTGGCTATGTTTTAACTAGACTTGAATGTAGCAAATTAGTTGGTGATGTAGTTGTGGTTTTACTAGACAAGGAAATCGTGATGGCATAGCATCAATTGATATTAAAAATACGAGTGAGCTCCAACAACATTTAACATTGTTTGATCAACAAAACAATGATATTGATTTTCCTTCGGAAACCTACAAAGGTGGATAATATACAAAATAATGAAAAAAGCATAGTAAAATGGCTTTTTGGGCCTTCAGAAATCCTTAACCAGCTTAAAGTTGGTTACAACGATGTTCCTCTTGTTTTTTCGATCGTTTTGACAGGTCACGGGCTGAAAACGAACTTACGGTGCTGAAGTTATGACCATTTTAAGAAAGCCTTCTTCGTCACACGATCTTGGGCTTCGAGAACCAAGTCAGTCTGTTCTTCAATACTTTTGCCTCCATCAATATATAATTTCATAGGCATATACTAACTGTACAACTTTCAAACATGGTTATACACATCCAAATCCGTCTGAAACGGGCTAAACCGTTCGAAACATATCAAAACGGACGAGATCGGACGAGATCGGACGAAATCGGACGAGATCGGACGGAATCGGACGTTAACCGGGGAAAACCGGAGAAAGTATGAATAAACCGCGCAAACCATGCCAAATCCGTGGAAATAGGATTTCTACTATGTTTTGATTGTATTGATCATGTTGTGGTCGTCTTTAGCATGTTTTGGTTGGGTTTGGCTATGTTTCAACCAGACTTGAATGTAGCAAATTAGTTGGTGATGTAGTTGTGGTTTTACTAGACAAGGAAACCGTGATGGCATACCATCAATTGATATTAAAAATACGAGTGAGCTCCAACAACATTTAACATTGTTTGATCAACGAAACAATGATATTGATTTTCCTTCGGAAACCTACAAAGGTGGATAATATACAAAATAATGAAAAAAGCATAGTAAAATGGCTTTTTGGGCCTTCAAAAATCCTTAACCAGCTTAAAGTTGGATACAACGATGTTCCTCTTGTTTTTTCGGTCGTTTTGACAGGTCACGGGCTGAAAACGAACTTACGGTGCTGAAGTTATGACCATTTTAAGAAAGCCTTCTTCGTCACATGATCTTGGGCTTCGAGAACCAAGTCAGTCTGTTCTTCAATACTTTTGCCTCCATCAATATATAAATTCATAGGCATATACTAACTGTACAACTTTCAAACATGGTCATACACATCCAAATCTGTCTGAAACGGGCTAAACCGTTTGAAACATATCAAAACGGACGAGATCGGACGAGATCGGACGTAATCGGACGAGATCGGACGGAATCGGACGTTAACCGGGGAAAGCCGGAGAAAGTATGAATAAACAGAGCAAACCATGCCAAATCCGTGGAAATAGGATTTCTACTATGTTTTGATTGTATTGATCATGTTGTGGTCCTCTTTAGCATGTTTTGGTTGGGTTTGGCTATGTTTTAACCAGACTTGAATGTAGCAAATTAGTTGGTGATGTAGTTGTGGTTTTACTAGACAAGGAAATCGTGATGGCATACCATCAATTGATATTAAAAATACGAGTGAGCTCCAACAACATTTAACATTGTTTGATCAACAAAACAATGATATTGATTTTCCTTCGGAAACCTCCAAATGTGGATAATATACAAAATAATGAAAAAAGCATAGTAAAATGGCTTTTTGGGCCTTCAGAAATCCTTAACCAGCTTAAAGTTGGTTACAACGATGTTCCTCTTGTTTTTTTGGTCGTTTTGACAGGTCACGGGCTGAAAACGAACTTACGGTGCTGAAGGTATGACCATTTTAAGAAAGCCTTCTTCGTCACACGATCTTGGGCTTCGAGAACCAAGTCAGTCTGTTCTTCAATACTTTTGCCTCCATCAATATATAATTTCATAGGCATATACTAACTGTACAACTTTCAAACATGGTCATACACATCCAAATCCGTCTGAAACGGGCTAAACCGTTCGAAACATATCAAAACGGACGAGATCGGACGAGATCGGACAAAATCGGACAGAATCGGACGTTAACCGGGGAAAGCCGGAGAAAGTATGAATAAACCGCGCAAACCATGCCAAATCCGTGGAAATAGGATTTCTACTATGTTTTGATTGTATTGATCATGTTGTGGTCGTCTTTTGCATGTTTTGGTTGGGTTTGGCTATGTTTTAACCAGACTTGAATGTAGCAAATTAGTTGGTGATGTAGTTGTGGTTTTACTAGACAAGGAAACCGTGATGGCATACAATCAATTGATATTAAAAATATGAGTGAGCTCCAACAACATTTAACATTGTTTGATCAACGAAACAATGATATTGATTTTCCTTCGGAAACCTACAAAAGTGGATAATATACAAAATAATGAAAAAAGCATAGTCAAATGGCTTTTTGGGCCTTCAAAAATCCTTAACCAGCATAAAGTTGGATACAAAGATGTTCCTCTTGTTTTTTCGGTCGTTTTGACAGGTCACGGGCTGAAAACGAACTTACGGTGCTGAAGTTATGACCATTTTAAGAAAGCCTTCTTCGTCACACGATCTTGGGTTTCGAGAACCAAGTCAGTCTGTTCTTCAATACTTTTGCCTCCATCAATATATAATTTCATAGGCATATACTAACTGAACAACTTTCAAACATGGTCATACACATCCAAATCCGTCTGAAACGGGCTAAACCGTTCGAAACATTTCAAAACGGACGAGATCGGACGAAATCGGACGAGATCGGACGGAATCCGACGTTAACCGGGGAAAGCAGGAGAAAGTATGAATAAACCGCGCAAACCATGCCAAATCCGTGGAAATAGGATTTCTACTATGTTTTGATTGTATTGATCATGTTGTGGTCGTCTTTAGCATGTTTTGGTTGGGTTTGGCTATGTTTTAACCAGACTTGAATGTAGCAAATTAGTTGGTGATGTAGTTGTGGTTTTACTAGACAAGGAAACCGTGATGGCATACCATCAATTGATATTAAAAATACGAGTGAGCTCCAACAACATTTAACATTGTTTGATCAACAAAACAATGATATTGATTTTCCTTCGGAAACCTACAAAGGTGGATAATATACAAAATAATGAAAAAAGCATAGTAAAATGGCTTTTTGGGCCTTCAAAAATCCTTAACCAGCTTAAAGTTGGTTACAACGATGTTCCTCTTGTTTTTTCGGTCGTTTTGACAGGTCCCGGGGTGAAAAAGAACTTACGGTGCTGAAGTTATGACCATTTTAAGAAAGCCTTCTTCGTGACACGATCTTGGGCTTCGAGAACCAAGTCAGTCTGTTCTTCAATAATTTTGCCTCCATCCATATATAATTTCATAGGCATATACTAACTCTACAACTTTCAAACATGGTCATACACATCCAAATCCGTCTGAAACGGGCTAAACCGTTCGAAACATATCAAAACGGACGAGATCGGACGAGATTGGACGAAATCGGACGAGATCGGACGGAATCGGACGTTAACCGGGGAAAGCCGGAGAAAGTATGAATAAACCGCGCAAACCATGCCAAATCCGTGGAAATAGGATTTCTACTATGTTTTGATTGTATTGATCATGTTGTGATCGTCTTTAGCATGTTTTGGTTTGGTTTGGCTATGTTTTAACCAGACTTGAATGTAGCAAATTAGTTGGTGATGTAGTTGTGGTTTTACTAGACAAGGAAATCGTGATGGCATACCATCAATTGATATTAAAAATACGAGTGAGCTCCAACAACATTTAACATTGTTTGATCAACAAAACAATGATATTGATTTTCCTTCGGAAACCTACAAAGGTGGATAATATACAAAATAATGAAAAAAGCATAGTAAAATGGCTTTTTGGGCCTTCAGAAATCCTTAACCAGCTTAAAGGTGGTTACAACGATGTTCCTCTTGTTTTTTCGGTCGTTTTGACAGGTCACGGGCTGAAAACGAACTTACGGTGCTGAAGTTATGACCATTTTAAGAAAGCCTTCTTCGTCACACGATCTTGGGCTTCGAGAACCAAGTCAGTATGTTCTTCAATACTTTTGCCTCCATCAATATATAATTTCATAGGCATATACTAACTGTACAACTTTCAAACATGGTCATACACATCCAAATCCGTCTGAAACGGGCTAAACCGTTCGAAACATATCAAAACGGACGAGATCGGACGAGATCGGACGAAATCGGACGAGATAGGACGAAATCAGACGTTAACCGGGGAAAGCCGAAGAAAGTATGAATAAACCGCGCAAACCATGCCAAATCCGTGGAAATAGGATTTCTACTATGTTTTGATTGTATTGATCATGTTGTGGTCGTCTTTAGCATGTTTTGGTTGGGTTTGGCTATGTTTTAACCAGACTTGAATGTAGCAAATTAGTTGGTGATGTAGTTGTGGTTTTACTAGACAAGGAAACCGTGATGGCATACCATCAATTGATATTAAAAATACGAGTGAGCTCCAACAACATTTAACATTGTTTGATCAACAAAACAATGATATTGATTTTCCTTCGGAAACCTACAAAGGTGGATAATATACAAAATAATGAAAAAAGCATAGTAAAATGGATTTTTGGGCCTTCAAAAATCCTTAACCAGCTTAAAGTTGGTTACAACGATGTTCCTCTTGTTTTTCGGTCGTTTTGACAGGTCCCGGGCTGAAAAAGAACTTACGGTGCTGAAGTTATGACCATTTTAAGAAAGCCTTCTTCGTGACACGAACTTGGGCTTCGAGAACCAAGTCAGTCTGTTCTTCAATAATTTTGCCTCCATCCATATATAATTTCATAGGCATATACTAACTCTACAACTTTCAAACATGGTCATACACATCCAAATCCGTCTGAAACGGGCTAAACCGTTCGAAACATATCAAAACGGACGAGATCGGACGAGATCGGACGAAATCGGACGAGATCGGACGGAATCGGACGTTAACCGGGGAAAGCCGGAGAAAGTATGAATAAACCGCGCAAACCATGCCAAATCCGTGGAAATAGGATTTCTACTATGTTTTGATTGTATTGATAATGTTGTGATCGTCTTTAGCATGTTTTGGTTTGGTTTGGCTATGTTTTAACCAAACTTGAATGTAGCAAATTAGTTGGTGATGTGGTTGTGGTTTTACTAGACAAGGAAATCGTGATGGCATACCATCAATTGATATTAAAAATACGAGTGAGCTCCAACAACATTTAACATTGTTTGATCAACAAAACAATGATATTGATTTTCCTTCGGAAACCTACAAAGGTGGATAATATACAAAATAATGAAAAAAGCATAGTAAAATGGATTTTTGGGCCTTCAAAAATCCTTAACCAGCTTAAAGTTGGTTACAACGATGTTCCTCTTGTTTTTTCGGTCGTTTTGACAGGTCACGGGCTGAAAACGAACTTACGGTGCTGAAGTTATGACCATTTTAAGAAAGCCTTCTTCGTCACACGATCTTGGGCTTCGAGAACCAAGTCAGTCTGTTCTTCAATACTTTTGCCTCCATCAATATATAATTTCATAGGCATATACTAACTGTACAACTTTCAAACATGGTCATACACATCCAAATCCGTCTGAAACGGGCTAAACCGTTCGAAACATATCAAAACGGACGAGAACGGACGAGATCGGACGAAATCGGACGAGATCGGACGGAATCGGATGTTAACCGGGGAAAGCCGGAGAAAGTATGAATAAACCGCGCAAACCATGCCAAATCCGTGGAAATAGGATTTCTACTATGTTTTGATTGTATTGATCATGTTGTGGTCGTCTTTAGCATGTTTTGGTTGGGTTTGGCTATGTTTTAACCAGACTTGAATGTAGCAAATTAGTTGGTGATGTAGTTGTGGTTTTACTAGACAAGGAAACCGTGATGGCATACCATCAATTGATATTAAAAATACGAGTGAGCTCCAACAACATTTAACATTGTTTGATCAACAAAACAATGATATTGATTTTCCTTCGGAAACCTACAAAGGTGGATAATATACAAAATAATGAAAAAAGCACAGTAAAATGGCTTTTTGGGCCTTCAAAAATCCTTAACCAGCTTAAAGTTGGTTACAACGATGTTCCTCTTGTTTTTTCGGTCGTTTTGACAGGTCACGGGCTGAAAACGAACTTACGGTGCTGAAGTTATGACCATTTTAAGAAAGCCTTATTCGTCACACGATCTTGGGCTTCGAGAACCAAGTCAGTCTGTTCTTCAATACTTTTGCCTCCATCAATATATATATTCATAGGCATATACTAACTGTACAACTTTCAAACATGGTCATACACATCCAAATCCGTCTGAAACGGGCTAAACCGTTCGAAACATATCAAAACGGACGAGATCGGACGAGATCGGACGAAATCGGACGAGATCGGACGGAATCGGACGTTAACCGGGGAAAGCCGGAGAAAGTATGAATAAACCGCGCAAACCATGCCAAATCCGTGGAAATAGGATTTCTACTATGTTTTGATTGTATTGATCATGTTGTGGTCGTCTTTAGCATGTTTTGGTTGGGTTTGGCTATGTTTTAACCAGACTTGAATGTAGCAAATTAGTTGGTGATGTAGTTGTGGTTTTACTAGACAAGGAAATCGTGATGGCATACCATCAATTGATATTAAAAATACGAGTGAGCTCCAACAACATTTAACATTGTTTGATCAACAAAACAATGATATTGATTTTCCTTCGGAAACCTACAAAGGTGGATAATATACAAAATAATGAAAAAAGCATAGTAAAATGGCTTTTTGGGCCTTCAAAAATCCTTAACCAGCTTAAAGTTGGTTACAACGATGTTCCTCTTGTTTTTTCGGTCGTTTTGACAGGTCACGGGCTGAAAACGAACTTACGGTGCTGAAGTTATGACCATTTTAAGAAAGCCTTCTTCGTCACACGATCTTGGGCTTCGAGAACCAAGTCAGTCTGTTCTTCAATACTTTTGCCTCCATCAATATATAATTTCATAGGCATATACTAACTGTACAACTTTCAAACATGGTCATACACATCCAAATCCGTCTGAAACGGGCTAAACCGTTCGAAACATATCAAAACGGACGAGAACGGACGAGATCGGACGAAATCGGACGAGATCGGACGGAATCGGACGTTAACGGGGAAAGCCGGAGAAAGTATGAATAAACCGCGCAAACCATGCCAAATCCGTGGAAATAGGATTTCTTCTATGTTTTGATTGTATTGATCATGTTGTGGTCGTCTTTAGCATGTTTTGGTTGGGTTTGGCTATGTTTTAACCAGACTTGAATGTAGCAAATTAGTTGGTGATGTAGTTGTGGTTTTACTAGACAAGGAAACCGTGATGGCATACCATCAATTGATATTAAAAATACGAGTGAGCTCCAACAACATTTAACATTGTTTGATCAACAAAACAATGATATTGATTTTCCTTCGGAAACCTACAAAGGTGGATAATATACAAAATAATGAAAAAAGCACAGTAAAATGGCTTTTTGGGCCTTCAAAAATCCTTAACCAGCTTAAAGTTGGTTACAACGATGTTCCTCTTGTTTTTTCGGTCGTTTTGACAGGTCACGGGCTGAAAACGAACTTACGGTGCTGAAGTTATGACCATTTTAAGAAAGCCTTATTCGTCACACGATCTTGGGCTTCGAGAACCAAGTCAGTCTGTTCTTCAATACTTTTGCCTCCATCAATATATATATTCATAGGCATATACTAACTGTACAACTTTCAAACATGGTCATACACATCCAAATCCGTCTGAAACGGGCTAAACCGTTCGAAACATATCAAAACGGACGAGATCGGACGAGATCGGACGAAATCGGACGAGATCGGACGGAATCGGACGTTAACCGGGGAAAGCCGGAGAAAGTATGAATAAACCGCGCAAACCATGCCAAATCCGTGGAAATAGGATTTCTACTATGTTTTGATTGTATTGATCATGTTGTGGTCGTCTTTAGCATGTTTTGGTTGGGTTTGGCTATGTTTTAACCAGACTTGAATGTAGCAAATTAGTTGGTGATGTAGTTGTGGTTTTACTAGACAAGGAAATCGTGATGGCATACCATCAATTGATATTAAAAATACGAGTGAGCTCCAACAACATTTAACATTGTTTGATCAACAAAACAATGATATTGATTTTCCTTCGGAAACCTACAAAGGTGGATAATATACAAAATAATGAAAAAAGCATAGTAAAATGGCTTTTTGGGCCTTCAAAAATCCTTAACCAGCTTAAAGTTGGTTACAACGATGTTCCTCTTGTTTTTTCGGTCGTTTTGACAGGTCACGGGCTGAAAACGAACTTACGGTGCTGAAGTTATGACCATTTTAAGAAAGCCTTTTTCGTCACACGATCTTCGGCTTCGAGAACCAAGTCAGTCTGTTCTTCAATACTTTTGCCTCCATCAATATATAATTTCATAGGCATATACTAACTGTACAACTTTCAAACATGGTTATACACATCCAAATCCGTCTGAAACGGGCTAAACCGTTCGAAACATATCAAAACGGACGAGATCGGACGAGATCGGACGAAATCGGACGAGATCGGACGGAATCGGACGTTAACCGGGGAAAGCCGGAGAAAGTATGAATAAACCGCGCAAACCATGCCAAATCCGTGGAAATAGGATTTCTACTATGTTTTGATTGTATTGATCATGTTGTTGTCGTCTTTAGCATGTTTTGGTTGGGTTTGGCTATGTTTTAACCAGACTTGAATGTAGCAAATTAGTTGGTGATGTAGTTGTGGTTTTACTAGACAAGGAAATCGTGATGGCATACCATCAATTGATATTAAAAATACGAGTGAGCTCCAACAACATTTAACATTGTTTGATCAACAAAACAATGATATTGATTTTCCTTCGGAAACCTACAAAGGTGGATAATATACAAAATAATGAAAAAAGCATAGTAAAATGGCTTTTTGGGCCTTCAAAAATCCTTAACCAGCTTAAAGTTGGTTACAACGATGTTCCTCTTGTTTTTTCGGTCGTTTTGACAGGTCACCGGCTGAAAACGAACTTACGGTGCTGAAGTTATGACCATTTTAAGAAAGCCTTTTTCGTCACACAATCTTCGGCTTCGAGAACCAAGTCAGTCTGTTCTTCAATACTTTTGCCTCCATCAATATATAATTTCATAGGCATATACTAACTGTACAACTTTCAAACATGGTCATACATATCCAAATCCGTCTGAAACGGGCTAAACCGTTCGAAACATATCAAAACGGACGAGATCGGACGAAATCGGACGAGATCGGACGGAATCGGACGTTAACCGAGGAAAGCCGGAGAAAGTATGAATAAACCGCGCAAACCATGCCAAATCCGTGGAAATAGTATTTCTACTATGTTTTGATTGTATTGATCATGTTGTGGTCGTCTTTATCATGTTTTGATTGGGTTTGGCTATGTTTTAACCAGACTTGAATGTAGCAAATTAGTTGGTGATGTAGTTGTGGTTTTATTAGACAAGGAAACCGTGATGGCATACCATCAATTGATATTAAAAATACGAGTGAGCTCCAACAACATTTAACATTGTTTTATCAACAAAACAATGATATTGATTTTCCTTCGGAAACCTATAAAGGTGGATAATATACAAAATAATGAAAAAAGCATAGTAAAATGGCTTTTTGGGCCTTCAAAAATCCTTAACCAGCTTAAAGTTGGTTACAACGATGTTCCTCTTGTTTTTTCGGTCGTTTTGACAGGTCACGGGCTGAATACGAACTTACGGTGCTGAAGTTATGACCATTTTAAGAAAGCCTTTTTCGTCACACGATCTTCGGCTTCGAGAACCAAGTCAGTCTGTTCTTCAATACTTTTGCCTCCATCAATATATAATTTCATAGGCATATACTAAATGTACAACTTTCAAACATGGTTATACACATCCAAATCCGTCTGAAACGGGCTAAACCGTTCGAAACATATCAAAACGGACGAGATCGGACGAGATCGGACGAAATCGGACGAGATCGGACGGAATCGGACGTTAACCGGGGAAAGCCGGAGAAAGTATGAATAAACCGCGCAAACCATGCCAAATCCGTGGAAATAGGATTTCTACTATGTTTTGATTGTATTGATCATGTTGTGGTCGTCTTTAGCATGTTTTGGTTGGGTTTGGCTATGTTTTAACCAGACTTGAATGTAGCAAATTAGTTGGTGATGTAGTTGTGGTTTTACTAGACAAGGAAATCGTGATGGCATACCATCAATTGATATTAAAAATACGAGTGAGCTCCAACAACATTTAACATTGTTTGATCAACAAAACAATGATATTGATTTTCCTTCGGAAACCTACAAAGGTGGATAATATACAAAATAATGAAAAAAGCATAGTAAAATGGCTTTTTGGGCCTTCAAAAATCCTTAACCAGCTTAAAGTTGGTTACAACGATGTTCCTCTTGTTTTTTCGGTCGTTTTGACAGGTCACGGGCTGAAAACGAACTTACGGTGCTGAAGTTATGACCATTTTAAGAAAGCCTTTTTCGTCACACGATCTTCGGCTTCGAGAACCAAGTCAGTCTGTTCTTCAATACTTTTGCCTCCATCAATATATAATTTCATAGGCATATACTAACTGTACAACTTTCAAACATGGTCATACATATCCAAATCCGTCTGAAACGGGCTAAACCGTTCGAAACATATCAAAACGGACGAGATCGGACGAAATCGGACGAGATCGGACGGAATCGGACGTTAACCGAGGAAAGCCGGAGAAAGTATGAATAAACCGCGCAAACCATGCCAAATCCGTGGAAATAGTATTTCTACTATGTTTTGATTGTATTGATCATGTTGTGGTCGTCTTTATCATGTTTTGGTTGGGTTTGGCTATGTTTTAACCAAACTTGAATGTAGCAAATTAGTTGGTGATGTAGTTGTGGTTTTATTAGACAAGGAAACCGTGATGGCATACCATCAATTGATATTAAAAATACGAGTGAGCTCCAACAACATTTAACATTGTTTTATCAACAAAACAATGATATTGATTTTCCTTCGGAAACCTATAAAGGTGGATAATATACAAAATAATGAAAAAAGCATAGTAAAATGGCTTTTTGGGCCTTCAAAAATCCTTAACCAGCTTAAAGTTGGTTAAAACGATGTTCCTCTTGTTTTTTCGGTCGTTTTGACAGGTCACGAGCTGAAAACGAACTTACGGTGCTGAAGTTATGACCATTTTAAGAAAGCCTTCTTCGTCACACGATCTTGGGCTTTGAGAACCAAGTCAGTCTGTTCTTCAATACTTTTGCCTCCATCAATATATAATTTCAGAGGCATATACTAACTGTACAACTTTCAAACATGGTCATACACATCCAAATCCGTCTGAAACGGGCTAAACCGTTCGAAACATATCAAAACGGACGAGATCGGACGAGATCGGACGAAATCGGACGAGATCGGACGGAATCGGACGTTAACCGGGGAAAGCCGGAGAAAGTATGAATAAACCGCGCAAACCATGCCAAATCCGTGGAAATAGGATTTCTACTATGTTTTGATTGTATTGATCATGTTGTGGTCGTCTTTAGCATGTTTTGGTTGGGTTTGGCTATGTTTTAACCAGACTTGAATGTAGCAAATTAGTTGGTGATGTAGTTGTGGTTTTACTAGACAAGGAAACCGTGATGGCATACCATCAATTGATATTAAAAATACGAGTGAGCTCCAACAACATTTAACATTGTTTGATCAACAAAACAATGATATTGATTTTCCTTCGGAAACCTACAAAGGTGGATAATATACAAAATAATGAAAAAAGCATAGTAAAATGGCTTTTTGGGCCTTCAAAAATCCTTAACCAGCTTAAAGTTGGTTACAACGATGTTCCTCTTGTTTTTTCGGTCGTTTTGACAGGTCACGGGCTGAAAACGAACTTACGGTGCTGAAGTTATGACCATTTTAAGAAAGCCTTCTTCGTCACACGATCTTGGGCTTCGAGAACCAAGTCAGTCTGTTCTTCAATACTTTTGCCTCCATCAATATATAATTTCATAGGCATATACTAACTGTACAACTTTCAAACATGGTCATATACATCCAAATCCGTCTGAAACGGGCTAAACCGTTCGAAACATATCAAAACGGACGAGATCGGACGAGATCGGACGAAATCGGACGAGATCGGACGGAATCGGACGTTAACCGGGGAAAGCCGGAGAAAGTATGAATAAACCACGCAAACCATGCCAAATCCGTGGAAATAGGATTTCTACTATGTTTTGATTGTATTGATCATGTTGTGGTCGTCTTTAGCATGTTTTGGTTGGGTTTGGCTATGTTTTAACCAGACTTGAATGTAGCAAATTAGTTGGTGATGTAGTTGTGGTTTTACTAGACAAGGAAACCGTGATGGCATACCATCAATTGATATTAAAAATACGAGTGAGCTCCAACAACATTTAACATTGTTTGATCAACAAAACAATGATATTGATTTTCCTTCGGAAACCTACAAAGGTGGATAATATATAAAATAATGAAAAAAGCATAGTAAAATGGATTTTTGGGCCTTCAAGAATCCTTAACCAGCTTAAAGTTGGTTACAACGATGTTCCTCTTGTTTTTTCGGTCGTTTTGACAGGTCACAGGCTGAAAACGAACTTACGGTGCTGAAGTTATGACCATTTTAAGAAAGCCTTCTTCGTCACACGATCTTGGCTTCGAGAACCAAGTCAGTCTGTTCTTCAATACTTTTGCCTCCATCAATATATAATTTCATAGGCATATACTAACTGTACAACTTTCAAACATGGTCATACACATCCAAATCCGTCTGAAACGGGCTAAACCGTTCGAAACATATCAAAACGGACGAGATCGGACGAGATCGGACGAATGTGACAACCCTAGGTTTTGGATTTGTCACTTGGTCTTACTTTTAAGTTATTTTATGTGTGCTTACTTGAATTGTGTGTTTACGTGTTTATTTTGTATGAACGAGGTTGGTGTGGTTATCATTTATGAGTATAGAAGTACTCATAAGTAAATCGAGGAACGGTTATTTCATGTTCATGAGCTCACAATTAGTGATTATGAAATGAAATGGTGATATTTTGGTGTTTATGTATACGTATAAGTATTATCGTAATAGTGTATTTTTTTAGGATCTACGGTTTAGCATTTAGAGGTCTCGGGTGAGGTAATTATCCATATGAATATTTTTTGGGATGGTTTTAAGTCATTTAGGACTTAGTTATAAAGTTTATTTCAAAATTTGAGATTTTTTTTAAAAGTGTATATTTTACGTCTTTTACGGTAATCGCGTAAAAACTGACTAGTTTTATGGTTTTGAGGTTTTGGAGGCTTTAGGAGCTGAAATAAATTAAGGAAAATTAAGGTAATATTATTAATACATATATTAATAATAAAAAAGAAAAAAAAAACGAATTTTATGGGTGAATAGTCGGTTTTGGACGCAGAAAAGAAGGGAAAAAGGGAAAAAGAGGAAAAAAAGGAAAGTGGGATTATTTTTGGACTAGGATTTTATGTACACCCTATATATTGTTTTTAATCACAATCAAAATTCACTATTATTCCCTGGAGATTAAAATAATTCGTGGGTTTTCATGAGGGTTTTTAGGGTTCTTCATAATTTTGGGGGTTTTCATAAATCAAAGGTAAACCTTCAAATCCCTTTTTAATTTAATTGTTTTTATGTTTTGTTTAATCATCTTATGATGGAATTATGTTAGGGCTTAATTTAAAAACAGTAAATTAATGTATTAATAATGAGGTTATAATGATTACATAAGTTAGGGTTTGTAATTAGTGGGGTTAGGGTTAATTAATTAGTTTAATTTGATTAAGCCCGTTTTTAAAAACTGGGCAGAATTTTGAGTCAATTGTTTTGATCATATTATGAGTTCTACAAACTCTTATTTTGCGATCCAAGTATCTCTGAAAAGGTGATTGAAGTGGCTTTCCAATGCAAGAAACGAGAACTAAATTGGAGGTAGGGAAGTGGGTCAAAAACAGGTTATAACAGTCGGAGGTCAAAACAGTTTTGTAATCAGCCTGTTTTCTTTTTAAGTTTTGGGTTGTTTGGGGTACCTAGGGGTGCATTGGGATCTTCTCACGAACATGAGAGATGGTTTATATATTGTAGTAAGTATCTGAACTTGGGCTAAGGTTGTGGTTTAGGGTAAGACCCCTTAATTGTAACAAACTTTTAGTATGTTTAAAATCAGGAAATCTGGAATGACAAAAGTATATATATATATATATATATATATATATATATATATATATATATATATATATATATATATATATATATATATATATATATATATATATATATATATATATATATATATATATATATATATATATATATATATATATATATATATATATATATCGGGGCCTTAACCGTAGCTTTAAGGTTAGGTCCAGTGGGAGGTGTTAGTAAACATATGTAAGGGTATGAATATTCTATTTACAGAAACCATGGGTATGTTTAAGTGGACGTTTGACTTAAAGTTTTGAGACTTAAAAACTGGGACTGTTTTGTGTAAAATATGAACGGGATAATTATTAAACTTAATCAAGTTAAGGACATGTTAGGGAAGGTTAATGGGATGGTTAGAGCTTATCAATGAGGTAATTATACGGGAATAGACTAGATGTCCATCATAGGTTGATGAGCCATCTTAGTGATTGGTTCGTGTATTGATTTCGTGTTTTTGGTTTGTTAGCTTGTTGCTAGTGCGAGGACTTGTGAAGAAGCTATCAGGTGAGTTTCATAGTCCCATGTTTATTATTGATTTTGACTTCCAGATGGGATGGAAGAGACACTGTGTTGAGTTATTTTCTAAATTTATGCTGTGAATGTTTTTGTGATTTGAGATGGACTTGTGTGTACATTGTGTGATTAACTGCTATGTGATTCTTGATTGTGTATGATTTGGATCGGGGGACACGTGCCGTCTCAGTTATTGTGGTTTGACAAGGTAGTGGCCTTGTGGTTTGACAAGGTAGTGGCCTTGTGGTTTGACAAGGTAGTGGCCTTGTGGTTTGCCAAGGTAGTGGCCTTGGGATAGGTACATAGCGTGATCGTCTATGGGACCAATGGTTAATGACAAGGTAGTGGCCTTGGGATTGGTACATAGGTGTATGGGCGCCTATGGGACCATGGTGTTTGGCAAGGTAGGAGCCTTGGATTGGTTTGGTATGATTGGTCTTGATTGATAGTTGTTAATACATAATTGTAACACATTGTCCATATGTTCTTTTGTTGATGATTGTTATTCACAGCTTGTAATTGATTTAGCGTTGGAGTCTAAACCTATGACTCTCACCAACTTTATGTTGACGTGATTTAGTGTCTCTTTCAGGTGATACTATGGTTAAGCATGAGAACTTAAGTGGCTAGGACTTGGAGAGAGTAGGAATGCATATAGAAGGATATCCTCGTTTCCTTCTTAGTTTACCTTTATGTTTCTTTGAATAAGTGATACTGTTGGCACATTTATGTTTGTTTTGTTTGTGTTATTTGTTTGTCTTGGGTAAGAGGTAGGACTGTTACCTACTTACCTAGACTCCTGCATGTTGAGATATTGTCATGACATTTGTGTCGCCATTTATGACATTTCCTATATCATTTAGTTATCTCTATAGACACGCTATTATTGTGATGATATCCATACGTCATGCCCTATATTCCGCCATGGTGGGGTGTGACAGAATGGTATCAGAGACAATGGTTATAGAGAATTAGGTTACCTAGTCGCGTAGCCTAGTCTATAGCTTAAGGGTCCCTGCATATAGGCGTCATAGGGGTATGTGTGCATTTTATAATAGTTGATGTGTTTGATGTTATTTTTGCGATATGTGTTAAGTTATGAACTAGTATGGTTCATACTTAACTACATGTTATTTTCTTTTCGAGTTTTGAATAGTGCGGGTTGAACTATAGTCGTATACGTTCGTCATTGTTGGATTTCGTTTAATTAGTTTTCATGTTCTTTATACATTTTGAATTTTGTCTACGGTGGTTCAGCTGGATTACGAGTTTATATGTTTCATGCATTGGCTACGTTATTTTAATACATGGATTTTGGATCTTACTTTATGTTGTGGTTATGTGCTTATATGAGTTGTAGGATCTATGTGCTTATTTGAGTTGGTAGACTGATGTGTTATGTGTAGTATTAATTCTTATAAGTGTCATCATAGGAGGGAGTGCATTAGTGAAAGGGGACTGGTATAAGTATGGTGGCCAACATAGTTATACAAGTACCACAACATTAATGGATTCCTGAGTATGGTTGCATGGAAGAGGGTTAATACATGTTTGTATAGTATACGTTGGATGGATTTGAGTGTATGTACGCATATGCCTATATATGTATATATCCCTTCTACTTATCGGTTGTATTCTTAGGATGGTTTTCTAGCTCTTTTCTCTTTGGGATGTTCAACTTCTGTAGTAGCGCATTTATCGAGTTCTCATTTCACGTGGTTGTTTGTACGGCACTTTTGGTGTAGAAGCTATTGGGAGGGTGAAGATTTATTTTGGAATAACGATATCTTTTGTTTTGAGTCTTACATGGTAAAAAAATGGAACTTGCAAATAGTAAAAAAAAATTAGTTGTTGGTAGTCCATAAAATGAGGGTAAAGTGTCGAAAACGTGTTTGAAATAAAGTGGAATATAAATTTTTTTTTTTTTTTTTTTACATTTAAGCATGGCTTGTTTATTTTAAAATATTTTGGTTTTGATCACCTAAAGTTATTGTTCTTTAGTTAGAAATTTTTTTTTATTAAATTAAATATGTTAAAGTCATGTATTTAATCATATGATGTGTGAGAGTTTTAATTTTCTGGAATTAAAATAAATTAGGGTTTAAAATCGTTTTTTGGGTATAAATCGGAGTAGGCAGAAACTGTCGCTAAACTGTCAAAATTCGTCGTTAAACTGTCAGAAACTGTCGCTAATGTCTTGGCAGATTTTAGGTAAAATTGTTTTGGTCATAACTTATTCGTTTTTAAAGCTTATTGAGTGATTCAAAAGCCTAAAATTATGTAATCGGAACATACTTTTAGAATATTCAGAAAGTTTGGTAATTATAAGTCAGTAGCTTGGTCGAATTAATTGTGAAAGTGTCGAGTTCAAGGTTAATTTTCGGACAACATGGTTTAAACTTGTGTTTTGGGTATTTTGTGGTAATGAACACTTGGAGGGTTAACATAGAGATGAGTTGGGATGGAATGTGAGAGTTATTTAGACTTTAGAATATGTGGTTATATTTGATGAGTTTTGATTTATGGTATTTATGAGTAAGACTGAAATCGGGGGTGACAGTTTTAAACCCGTCGAGTTATGTGATGGCTCCTAACTTGGTTTCAAGACAGTTCTTGTTTGATGAGTTGCGAGATTTAGTTAGGTTGGTTACATAAATTTATGGTTTTAATAAGTTTCCTCGCGGACGGTTAAGGCTCATGTCTTGTTGGTTGAGATTATTTTAGTATAAACTGAGTTCACGTTTGAACGTGGAGGTTTTATCAGGGATATGTATCCTCGTTTGTTTGCTGAGAATAAGTTGGAGTTTGGGAGTAAATCTCGGGACGAGATTTCTATTAGGAGGGAGTGATGTGACAACCCTAGGTTTTGGATTTGTCACTTGGTCTTACTTTTAAGTTATTTTATGTGTGCTTACTTGAATTGTGTGTTTACGTGTTTATTTTGTATGAACGAGGTTGGTGTGGTTATCATTTATGAGTATAGAAGTACTCATAAGTAAATCGAGGAACGGTTATTTCATGTTCATGAGCTCACAATTAGTGACTATGAAATGAAATGGTGATATTTTGGTGTTTATGTATACGTATAAGTATTATCGTAATAGTGTATTTTTTTAGGATCTACGGTTTAGCATTTAGAGGTCTCGGGTGAGGTAATTATCCATATGAATATTTTTTGGGATGGTTTTAAGTCATTTAGGACTTAGTTATAAAGTTTATTTCAAAATTTGAGATTTTTTTTAAAAGTGTATATTTTACGTCTTTTACGGTAATCGCGTAAAAACTGACTAGTTTTACGGTTTTGAGGTTTTGGAGGCTTTAGGAGCTGAAATAAATTAAGGAAAATTAAGGTAATATTATTAATACATATATTAATAATAAAAAAGAAAAAAAAACGAATTTTATGGGTGCATAGTCGGTTTTGGACGTAGAAAAGAAGGGAAAAAGGGAAAAAGAGGAAAAAAAGGAAAGTGGGATTATTTTTGGACTAGGATTTATGTACACCCTATATATTGTTTTTAATCACAATCAAAATTCACTATTATTCCCTGGAGATTAAAATAATTCGTGGGTTTTCATGAGGGTTTTTAGGGTTCTTCATAATTTTGGGGGTTTTCATAAATCAAAGGTAAACCTTCAAATCCCTTTTTAATTTAATTGTTTTTATGTTTTGTTTAATCATATTATGATGGAATTATGTTAGGGTTTAATTTAAAAACAGTAAATTAATGTTATAATAATGAGGTTATAATGATTACATAAGTTAGGGTTTGTAATTAGTGGGGTTAGGGTTAATTAATTAGTTTAATTTGATTAAGCCCGTTTTTAAAAACTGGGCAGAATTTTGAGTCCATTGTTTTGATCATATTAGGAGTTCTACAAGCTCTTATTTTGCGATCCAAGTATCCCTGAAAAGGTGATTGAAGTGGATTTCCAATGCAAGAAACGAGAACTAAATTGGAGGTAGGGAAGTGGGTCAAAAACAGGTTATAACAGACGGAGGTCAAAACAGTTTTGTAATCAGCCTGTTTTCTTTTTAAGTTTTGGGTTGTTGGGGGTACTTAGGGGTGCATTGGGATCTTCTCACGAACATGAGAGATGGTTTATATATTGTAGTAAGTATCTGAAGTTGGGCTAAGGTTGTGGTTTAGGGTAAGACCCCTTAATTGTAACAAACTTTTAGTATGTTTAAAATCAGGAAATCTGGAATGACAAAAGTATATATATATATATATATATATATATATATATATATATATATATATATATATATATATATATATATATATATATATATATATATATATATATATATATATATATATATATATATATATATATATATATATATATATATATATATATATATATATATATATATATATATATATATCGGGGCCTTAACCGTAGCTTTAAGGTTAGGGCTAGTGGGAGGTGTTAGTAAACATATGTAAGGGTATGAATATTCTATTTACAGAAACCATGGGTATGTTTAAGTGGACGTTTGACTTAAAGTTTTGAGACTTAAAAACTGGGTCTGTTTTGTGTAAAATATGAACGGGATAATTATTAAACTTAATCAAGTTAAGGACATGTTAGGGAAGGTTAATGGGATGGTTAGAGCTTATCAATGAGGTAATTATACGGGAATATACTAGATGTCCATCATAGGTTGATGAGCCATCTTAGTGATTGGTTCGTGTATTGATTTCGTGTTTTTGGTTTGTTAGCTTGTTGCTAGTGCGAGGACTTGTGAAGAAGCTATCAGGTGAGTTTCATAGTCCCATGTTTATTATTGATTTTGACTTCCAGATGGGATGGAAGAGACACTGTGTTGAGTTATTTTCTAAATTTATGCTGTGAATGTTTTTGTGATTTGAGATGGACTTGTGTGTACATTGTGTGATTAACTGCTATGTGATTCTTGATTGTGTATGATTTGGATCGAGGGACACGTGCCGTCTCAGTTATTGTGGTTTGACAAGGTAGTGGCCTTGTGGTTTGACAAGGTAGTGGCCTTGTGGTTTGACAAGGTAGTGGCCTTGTGGTTTGCCAAGGTAGTGGCCTTGGGATAGGTACGTAACGTGATCGTCTATGGGACCAATGGTTAATGACAAGGTAGTGGCCTTGGGATTGGTACATAGGTGTATGGGCGCCTATGGGACCATGGTGTTTGGCAAGGTAGGAGCCTTGGATTGGTTTGGTATGATTGGTCTTGATTGATAGTTGTTAATACATAATTGTAACACATTGTCCATATGTTCTTTTGTTGATGATTGTTATTCACAGCTTGTAATTGATTTAGCGTTGGAGTCTAAACCTATGACTCTCACCAACTTTATGTTGACGTGATTTAGTGTCTCTTTTAGGTGATACTATGGTTAAGCATGAGAACTTAAGTGGCTAGGACTTGGAGAGAGTAGGAATGTATATAGAAGGATATCCCCGTTTCCTTCTTAGTTTACCTTTATGTTTCTTTGAATAAGTGATACTGTTGGCACCTTTATGTTTGTTTTGTTTGTGTTATTTGTTTGTCTTGGGTAAGAGGTAGGACTGTTACCTACTTACCTAGACTCCTGCATGTTGAGATATTGTCATGACATTTGTGTCGCCATTTATGACATTTCTTATATAATTTAGTTATCTCTATAGACACGCTATTATTGTGATGATATCCATACGTCGTGCCCCATATTCCGCCATGGTGGGGTGTGACAACGAAATCGGACGAGATCGGACGGAATCGGACGTTAACCGGGGAAAGCCGGAGAAAGCATGAATAAACCGCGCAAACCATGCCAAATCCGTGGAAATAGGATTTCTACTATGTTTTGATTGTATTGATCATCTTGTGGTCGTCTTTAGCATGTTTTGGTTGGGTTTGGCTATGTTTTAACCAGACTTGAATGTAGCAAATTAGTTGGTGATGTAGTTGTGGTTTTACTAGACAAGGAAATCGTGATGGCATACCATCAATTGATATTAAAAATACGAGTGAGCTCCAACAACATTTAACATTGTTTGATCAACAAAACAATGATATTGATTTTCCTTCGGAAACCTACAAAGGTGGATATTATACAAAATAATGAAAAAAGCATAGTAAAATGGATTTTTGGGCCTTCAAAAATCCTTAACCAGCTTAAAGTTGGTTACAACGATGTTCCTCTTGTTTTTTCGGTCGTTTTGACAGGTCACGGGCTGAAAACGAACTTACGGTGCTGAAGTTATGACCATTTTAAGAAAGCCTTCTTCGTCACACGATCTTGGGCTTCGAGAACCAAGTCAGTCTGTTCTTCAATACTTTTGCCTCCATCAATATATAATTTCATAGGCATATACTAACTGTACAACTTTCAAACATGGTCATACACATCCAAATCCGTCTGAAACGGGCTAAACCGTTCGAAACATATCAAAACGGATGAGATCGGACGAGATCGGACGAAATCGGACGAGATCGGACGGAATCGGACGTTAACCGGGGAAAGCCGGAGAAAGTATGAATAAACCGCGCAAACCATGCTAAATCCGTGGAAATAGGATTTCTACTATGTTTTGATTGTATTGATCATGTTGTGGTCGTCTTTAGCATGTTTTGGTTGGGTTTGGCTATGTTTTAACCAGACTTGAATGTAGCAAATTAGTTGGTGATGTAGTTGTGGTTTTACTAGACAAGGAAACCGTGATGGCATACCATCAATTGATATTAAAAATACGAGTGAGCTCCAACAACATTTAACATTGTTTGATCAACAAAACAATGATATTGATTTTCCTTCGGAAACCTACAAAGGTGGATAATATACAAAATAATGAAAAAAGCATAGTAAAATGGCTTTTTGGGCCTTCGAAAATCCTTAACTAGCTTAAAGTTGGTTACAACGATGTTCCTCTTGTTTTTTCGGTCGTTTTGACAGGTCACGGGCTGAAAACGAACTTACGGTGCTGAAGTTATGACCATTTTAAGAAAGCCTTCTTCGTCACACGATCTTGGGCTTCGAGAACCAAGTCAGTCTGTTCTTCAATACTTTTGCCTCCATCAATATATAATTTCATAGGCATATACTAACTGTACAACTTTCAAACATGGTCATACACATCCAAATCCGTCTGAAACGGGCTAAACCGTTCGAAACATATCAAAACGGACGAGATCGGACGAGATCGGACGAAATCGGACGAGATCGGACGGAATCAGACGTTAACCAGGGAAAGCCGGAGAAAGTATGAATAAACCGCGCAAACCATGCCAAATCCGTGGAAATAGGATTTCTACTATGTTTTGATTGTATTGATCATGTTGTGGTCGTCTTTAGCATGTTTTGGTTGGGTTTGGCTATGTTTTAACTAGACTTGAATGTAGCAAATTAGTTGGTGATGTAGTTGTGGTTTTACTAGACAAGGAAATCGTGATGGCATACCATCAATTGATATTAAAAATACGAGTGAGCTCCAACAACATTTAACATTGTTTGATCAACAAAACAATGATATTGATTTTCCTTCGGAAATCTACAAAGGTGGATAATATACAAAATAATGAAAAAAGCATAGTAAAATGGATTTTTGGGCCTTCAAAACTCCTTAACCAGCTTAAAGTTGGTTACAACGATGTTCCTCTTGTTTTTTCGGTCGTTTTGACAGGTCACGGGCTGAAAACGAACTTACGGTGCTGAAGTTATGACCATTTTAAGAAAGCCTTCTTCGTCACACGATCTTGGGCTTCGAGAACCAAGTCAGTCTGTTCTTCAATACTTTTGCCTCCATCAATATATAATTTCATAGGCATATACTAACTGTACAACTTTCAAACATGGTCATACACATCCAAATCCGTCTGAAACGGGCTAAACCTTTCGAAACATATCAAAACGGATGAGATCGGACGAGATCGGACGAAATCGGACGAGATCGGACGGAATCGGACGTTAACCGGGGAAAGCCGGAGAAAGTATGAATAAACCGCGCAAACCATGCCAAATCCGTGGAAATAGGATTTCTACTATGTTTTGATTGTATTGATCATGTTGTGGTCGTCTTTAGCATGTTTTGGTTGGGTTTGGCTATGTTTTAACCAGACTTGAATGTAGCAAATTAGTTGGTGATGTAGTTGTGGTTTTACTAGACAAGGAAACCGTGATGGCATACCATCAATTGATATTAAAAATACGAGTGAGCTCCAACAACATTTAACATTGTTTGATCAACAAAACAATGATATTGATTTTCCTTCGGAAACCTACAAAGGTGGATAATATACAAAATAATGAAAAAAGCATAGTAAAATGGCTTTTTGGGCCTTCAAAAATCCTTAACCAGCTTAAAGTTGGTTACAACGATGTTCCTCTTGTTTTTTCGGTCGTTTTGACAGGTCACGGGCTGAAAACGAACTTACGGTGCTGAAGTTATGACCATTTTAAGAAAGCCTTTTTCGTCACACGATCTTGGGCTTCGAGAACCAAGTCAGTTTGTTCTTCAATACTTTTGCCTCCATCAATATATAATTTCATAGGCATATACTAACTGTACAACTTTCAAACATGGTCATACACATCCAAATCCGTCTGAAACGGGCTAAACCGTTCGAAACATATCAAAACGGACGAGATCGGACGAGATCGGACGGAATCGGACGTTAACCGGGGAAAGCCGGAGAAAGTATGAATAAACCGCGCAAACCATGCCAAATCCGTGGAAATAGGATTTCTACTATGTTTTGATTGTATTGATCATGTTGTGGTCGTCTTTAGCATGTTTTGGTTGGGTTTGGCTATGTTTTAACCAGACTTGAATGTAGCAAATTAGTTGGTGATGTAGTTGTGGTTTTACTAGACAAGGAAATCGTGATGGCATACCATCAATTGATATTAAAAATACGAGTGAGCTCCAACAACATTTAACATTGTTTGATCAACAAAACAATGATATTGATTTTCCTTCGGAAACCTACAAAGGTGGATAATATACAAAATAATGAAAAAAGCATAGTAAAATGGATTTTTGGGCCTTCAAAAATCCTTAACCAGCTTAAAGTTGGTTACAACGATGTTCCTCTTGTTTTTTCGGTGGTTTTGACAGGTCACGGGCTGAAAACGAACTTACGGTGCTGAAGTTATGACCATTTTAAGAAAGCCTTCTTCGTCACACGATCTTGGGCTTCGAGAACCAAGTTAGTCTGTTCTTCAATACTTTTGCCTCCATCAATATATAATTTCATAGGCATATACTAACTGTACAACTTTCAAACATGGTCATACACATCCAAATCCGTCTGAAACGGGCTAAACCGTTCGAAACATATCAAAACGGACGAGATCGGACGAGATCGGACGAAATCGGACGAGATCGGACGGAATCGGACGTTAATCGGGGAAAGCCGGAGAAAGTATGAATAAACCGCGCAAACCATGCCAAATCCGTGGAAATAGGATTTCTACTGTGTTTTGATTGTATTGATCATGTTGTGGTCGTCTTTAGCATGTTTTGGTTGGGTTTGGCTATGTTTTAACCAGACTTGAATGTAGCAAATTAGTTGGTGATGTAGTTGTGGTTTTACTAGACAAGGAAATCGTGATGGCATACCATCAATTGATATTAAAAATACGAGTGAGCTCCAACAACATTTAACATTGTTTGATCAACAAAACAATGATATTGATTTTCCTTCGGAAACCTACAAAGGTGGATAATATACAAAATAATGAAAAAAGCATAGTAAAATGGATTTTTGGGCCTTCAAAAATCCTTAACCAGCTTAAAGTTGGTTACAACGATGTTCCTCTTGTTTTTTCGGTCGTTTTGACAGGTCACGGGCTGAAAACGAACTTACGGTGCTGAAGTTATGACCATTTTAAGAAAGCCTTCTTCGTCACACGATCTTGGGCTTCGAGAACCAAGTCAGTCTGTTCTTCAACACTTTTGCCTCCATCAATATATAATTTCATAGGCATATACTAACTGTACAACTTTCAAACATGGTCATACACATCCAAATCCGTCTGAAACGGGCTAAACCGTTCGAAACATATCAAAACGGACGAGATCGGACGAGATCGGACGGAATCGGACGTTAACCGGGGAAAGCCGGAGAAAGTATGAATAAACCGCGCAAACCATGCCAAATCCGTGGAAATAGGATTTCTACTATGTTTTGATTGTATTGATCATGTTGTGGTCGTCTTTAGCATGTTTTGGTTGGGTTTGGCTATGTTTTAACCAGACTTGAATGTAGCAAATTAGTTGGTGATGTAGTTGTGGTTTTACTAGACAAGGAAATCGTGATGGCATACCATCAATTGATATTAAAAATACGAGTGAGCTCCAACAACATTTAACATTGTTTGATCAACAAAACAATGATATTGATTTCCTTCGGAAACCTACAAAGGTGGATAATATACAAAATAATGAAAAAAGCATAGTAAAATGGATTTTTGGGCCTTCAAAAATCCTTAACCAGCTTAAAGTTGGTTACAACGATGTTCCTCTTGTTTTTTCGGTGGTTTTGACAGGTCACGGCCTGAAAACGAACTTACGGTGCTGAAGTTATGACCATTTTAAGAAAGCCTTCTTCGTCACACGATCTTGGGCTTCGAGAACCAAGTTAGTCTGTTCTTCAATACTTTTGCCTCCATCAATATATAATTTCATAGGCATATACTAACTGTACAACTTTCAAACATGGTCATACACATCCAAATCCGTCTGAAACGGGCTAAACCGTTCGAAACATATCAAAACGGACGAGATCGGACGAGATCGGACGAAATCGGACGAGATCGGACGGAATCAGACGTTAACCGGGGAGAGCCGGAGAAAGTATGAATAAACCGCTCAAACCATGCCAAATCCGTGGAAATAGGATTTCTACTATGTTTTGATTGTATTGATCATGTTGTGGTCGTCTTTAGCATGTTTTGGTTGGGTTTGGCTATGTTTTAACCAGACTTGAATGTAGCAAATTAGTTGGTGATGTAGTTGTGGTTTTACTAGACAAGGAAATCGTGATGGCATACCATCAATTGATATTAAAAATACGAGTGAGCTCCAACAACATTAACATTGTTTGATCAACAAAACAATGATATTGATTTTCCTTCGGAAACCTACAAAGGTGGATAATATACAAAATAATGAAAAAAGCATAGTAAAATGGATTTTTGGGCCTTCAAATATCCTTAACCAGCTTAAAGGTGGTTACAACGATGTTCCTCTTGTTTTTCGGTCGTTTTGACAGGTCACGGGCTGAAAACGAACTTATGGTGCTGAAGTTATGACCATTTTAAGAAAGCCTTCTTCGTCACACGATCTTGGGCTTCGAGAACCAAGTCAGTCTGTTCTTCAATACTTTTGCCTCCATCAATATATAATTTCATAGGCATATACTAACTGTACAACTTTCAAACATGGTCATACACATCCAAATCCGTCTGAAACGGGCTAAACCGTTCGAAACATATCAAAACGGACGAGATCGGACGAGATCGGACGAAATCGGACGAGATCGGACGGAATCGGACGTTAACCGGGGAAAGCCGGAGAAAGTATGAATAAACCGCGCAAACCATGCCAAATCCATGGAAATAGGATTTCTACTATGTTTTGATTGTATTGATCATGTTGTGGTCATCTTTAGCATGTTTTGGTTGGGTTTGGCTATGTTTTAACCAGACTTGAATGTAGCAAATTAGTTGGTGATGTAGTTGTGGTTTTACTAGACAAGGAAACCAAGATGGCATACCATCAATTGATATTAAAAATACGAGTGAGCTCCAACAACATTTAACATTGTTTGATCAACAAAACAATGATATTGATTTTCCTTCGGAAACCTACAAATGTGGATAATATACAAAATAATGAAAAAAGCATAGTAAAATGGCTTTTTGGGCCTTCAAAAATCCTTAACCAGCTTAAAGTTGGTTACAACGATGTTCCTCTTGTTTTTTCGGTCGTTTTGACAGGTCACGGGCTGAAAACGAACTTACGGTGCTGAAGTTATGACCATTTTAAGAAAGCCTTCTTCGTCACACGATCTTGGGCTTCGAGAACCAAGTCAGTCTGTTCTTCAATACTTTTGCCTCCATCAATATATAATTTCATAGGCATATACTAACTGTACAACTTTCAAACATGGTCATACACATCCAAATCCGTCTGAAACGGGCTAAACCGTTCGAAACATATCAAAACGGACGAGATCGGACGAGATCGGACGAAATCGGACGAGATCGGACGGAATCGGACGTTAACCGGGGAAAGCCGGAGAAAGTATGAATAAACCGCGCAAACCATGCCAAATCCGTGGAAATAGGATTTCTACTGTGTTTTGATTGTATTGATCATGTTGTGGTCGTCTTTAGCATGTTTTGGTTGGGTTTGGCTATGTTTTAACCAGACTTGAATGTAGCAAATTAGTTGGTGATGTAGTTGTGGTTTTACTAGACAAGGAAATCGTGATGGCATACCATCAATTGATATTAAAAATACGAGTGAGCTCCAACAACATTTAACATTGTTTGATCAACACAACAATGATATTGATTTTCCTTCGGAAACCTACAAAGGTGGATAATATACAAAATAATGAAAAAAGCATAGTAAAATGGATTTTTGGGCCTTCAAAAATCCTTAACCAGCTTAAAGTTGGTTACAACGATGTTCCTCTTGTTTTTTCGGTCGTTTTGACAGGTCACGGGCTGAAAATGAACTTACGGTGCTGAAGTTATGACCATTTTAAGAAAGCCTTCTTCGTCACACGATCTTGGGCTTCGAGAACCAAGTCAGTCTGTTCTTCAATACTTTTGCCTCCATCAATATATAATTTCATAGGCATATACTAACTGTACAACTTTCAAACATGGTCATACACATCCAAATCCGTCTGAAACGGGCTAAACCGTTCGAAACATATCAAAACGGACGAGATCGGACGAGATCGGACGAAATCGGACGAGATCGGACGGAATCAGACGTTAACCGGGGAAAGCCGGAGAAAGTATGAATAAACCGCTCAAACCATGCCAAATATGTGGAAATAGGATTTCTACTATGTTTTGATTGTATTGATCATGTTGTGGTCGTATTTAGCATGTTTTGGTTGGGTTTGGCTATGTTTTAACCAGACTTGAATGTAGCAAATTAGTTGGTGATGTAGTTGTGGTTTTAATAGACAAGGAAATCGTGATGGCATACCATCAATTGATATTAAAAATACGAGTGAGCTCCAACAACATTTAACATTGTTTGATCAACAAAACAATGATATTGATTTTCCTTCGGAAACCTACAAAGGTGGATAATATACAAAATAATGAAAAAAGCATAGTAAAATGGATTTTTGGGCCTTCAAAAATCCTTAACCAGCTTAAAGTTGGTTACAACGATGTTCCTCTTGTTTTTCGGTCGTTTTGACAGGTCACGGGCTGAAAACGAACTTATGGTGCTGAAGTTATGACCATTTTAAGAAAGCCTTCTTCGTCACACGATCTTGGGCTTCGAGAACCAAGTCAGTCTGTTCTTCAATACTTTTGCCTCCATCAATATATAATTTCATAGGCATATACTTACTGTACAACTTTCAAACATGGTCATACACATCCAAATCCGTCTGAAACGGGCTAAACCATTCGAAACATATCAAAACGGACGAGATCGGACGAGATCGGACGAAATCGGACGAGATCGGACGGAATCGGACGTTAACCGGGGAAAGCCAGAGAAAGTATGAATAAACCGCGCAAACCATGCCAAATCCGTGGAAATAGGATTTCTACTATGTTTTGATTGTATTGATCATGTTGTGGTCATCTTTAGCATGTTTTGGTTGGGTTTGGCTATGTTTTAACCAGACTTGAATGTAGCAAATTAGTTGGTGATGTAGTTGTGGTTTTACTAGACAAGGAAACCGTGATGGCATACCATCAATTGATATTAAAAATACGAGTGAGCTCCAACAACATTTAACATTGTTTGATCAACAAAACAATGATATTGATTTTCCTTCGGAAACCTACAAATGTGGATAATATACAAAATAATGAAAAAAGCATAGTAAAATGGCTTTTTGGGCCTTCAAAAATCCTTAACCAGCTTAAAGTTGGTTACAACGATGTTCCTCTTGTTTTTTCGGTCGTTTTGACAGGTCACGGGCTGAAAACGAACTTACGGTGCTGAAGTTATGACCATTTTAAGAAAGCCTTCTTCGTCACACGATCTTGGGCTTCGAGAACCAAGTCAGTCTGTTCTTCAATACTTTTGCCTCCATCAATATATAATTTCATAGGCATATACTAACTGTACAACTTTCAAACATGGTCATACACATCCAAATCCGTCTGAAACGGGCTAAACCGTTCGAAACATATCAAAACGGACGAGATCGGACGAGATCGGACGAAATCGGACGAGATCGGACGGAATCAGACGTTAACCGGGGAAAGCCGGAGAAAGTATGAATAAACCGCTCAAACCATGCCAAATATGTGGAAATAGGATTTCTACTATGTTTTGATTGTATTGATCATGTTGTGGTCGTATTTAGCATGTTTTGGTTGGGTTTGGCTATGTTTTAACCAGACTTGAATGTAGCAAATTAGTTGGTGATGTAGTTGTGGTTTTACTAGACAAGGAAATCGTGATGGCATACCATCAATTGATATTAAAAATACGAGTGAGCTCCAACAACATTTAACATTGTTTGATCAACAAAACAATGATATTGATTTTCCTTCGGAAACCTACAAAGGTGGATAATATACAAAATAATGAAAAAAGCATAGTAAAATGGATTTTTGGGCCTTCAAAAATCCTTAACCAGCTTAAAGTTGGTTACGACGATGTTCCTCTTGTTTTTCGGTCGTTTTGACAGGTCACGGGCTGAAAACGAACTTATGGTGCTGAAGTTATGACCATTTTAAGAAAGCCTTCTTCGTCACACGATCTTGGGCTTCGAGAACCAAGTCAGTCTGTTCTTCAATACTTTTGCCTCCATCAATATATAATTTCATAGGCATATACTAACTGTACAACTTTCAAACATGGTCATACACATCCAAATCCGTCTGAAACGGGCTAAACCGTTCGAAACATATCAAAACGGACGAGATCGGACGAGATCAGACGAAATCGGACGAGATCGGACGGAATCGGACGTTAACCGGGGAAAGCCAGAGAAAGTATGAATAAACCGCGCAAACCATGCCAAATCCGTGGAAATAGGATTTCTACTATGTTTTGATTGTATTGATCATGTTGTGGTCATCTTTAGCATGTTTTGGTTGGGTTTGGCTATGTTTTAACCAGACTTGAATGTAGCAAATTAGTTGGTGATGTAGTTGTGGTTTTACTAGACAAGGAAACCGTGATGGCATACCATCAATTGATATTAAAAATACGAGTGAGCTCCAACAACATTTAACATTGTTTGATCAACAAAACAATGATATTGATTTTCCTTCGGAAACCTACAAATGTGGATAATATACAAAATAATGAAAAAAGCATAGTAAAATGGCATTTTGGGACTTCAAAAATCCTTAACCAGCTTAAAGTTGGTTACAACGATGTTCCTCTTGTTTTTTCGGTCGTTTTGACAGGTCACGGGCTGAAAACGAACTTACGGTGCTGAAGTTATGACCATTTTAAGAAAGCCTTCTTCGTCACACGATCTTGGGCTTCGAGAACCAAGTCAGTCTGTTCTTCAATACTTTTGCCTCCATCAATATATAATTTCATAGGCATATACTAACTGTACAACTTTCAAACATGGTCATACACATCCAAATCCGTCTGAAACGGGCTAAACCGTTCGAAACATATCAAAACGGACGAGATCAGACGAGATCGGACGAAATCGGACGAGATCGGACGGAATCGGACGAGATCGGACGAATCGGACGTTAACCGGGGAAAGCCGGAGAAAGTATGAATAAACCGCGCAAACCATGCCAAATCCGTAGAAATAGGATTTCTACTATGTTTTGATTGTATTGATCATGTTGTGGTCGTCTTTAGCATGTTTTGGTTGGGTTTGGCTATGTTTTAACCAGACTTGAATGTAGCAAATTAGTTGGTGATGCAGTTGTGGTTTTACTAGACAAGGAAATCGTGATGGCATACCATCAATTGATATTAAAAATACGAGTGAGCTCCAACAACATTTAACATTGTTTGATCAACAAAACAATGATATTGATTTTCCTTCGGAAACCTACAAAGGTGGATAATATACAAAATAATGAAAAAATCATAGTAAAATGGCTTTTTGGGCCTTCAAAAATCCTTAACCAGCTTAAAGTTGGTTACAATGATGTTCCTCTTGTTTTTCGGTCGTTTTGACAGGTCACGGGCTGAAAACGAACTTATGGTGCTGAAGTTATTACCATTTTAAGAAAGCCTTCTTCGTCACACGATCTTGGGCTTCGAGAACCAAGTCAGTCTGTTCTTCAGTACTTTTGCCTCCATCAATATATAATTTCATAGGCATACACTAACTGTACAACTTTCAAACATGGTCATACACATCCAAATCCGTCTGAAACGGGCTAAACCGTTCGAAACATATCAAAACGGACGAGATCGGACGAGATCGGACGAAATCGGACGAGATCGGACGGAATCGGACGTTAACCGGGGAAAGCCGGAGAAAGTATGAATAAACCGCGCAAACCATGCCAAATCCGTGGAAATAGGATTTCTACTATGTTTTGATTGTATTGATCATGTTGTGGTCCTCTTTAGCATGTTTTGGTTGGGTTTGGCTATGTTTTAACCAGACTTGAATGTAGCAAATTAGTTGGTGATGTAGTTGTGGTTTTACTAGACAAGGAAACCGTGATGGCATACCATCAATTGATATTAAAAATACGAGTGAGCTCCAACAACATTTAACGTTGTTTGATCAACAAAACAATGATATTGATTTTCCTTCAGAAACCTACAAATGTGGATAATATACAAAATAATGAAAAAAGCATAGTAAAATGGCTTTTTGGGCCTTCAAAAATCCTTAACCAGCTTAAAGTTGGTTACAACGATGTTCCTCTTGTTTTTTCGGTCGTTTTGACAGGTCACGGGCTGAAAACGAACTTACGGTGCTGAAGTTATGACCATTTTAAGAAAGCCTTTTTCGTCACATGATCTTGGGCTTCAAGAACCAAGTCAGTCTATTCTTCAATACTTTTGCCTCCATCAATATATAATTTCATAGGCATATACTAACTGTACAACTTTCAAACATGGTCATACACATCCAAATCCGTCTGAAACGGGCTAAACCGTTCGAAACATATCAAAACGGACGAGATCAGACGAGATCGGACGAAATCGGACGGAATCGGACGAGATCGGACGAATCGGACGTTAACCGGGGAAAGCCGGAGAAAGTATGAATAAACCGCGCAAACCATGCCAAATCCGTGGAAATAGGATTTCTACTATGTTTTGATTGTATTGATCATGTTGTGGTCGTCTTTAGCATGTTTTGGTTGGGTTTGACTATGTTTTAACCAGACTTGAATGTAGCAAATTAGTTGGTGATGTAGTTGTGGTTTTACTAGACAAGGAAATCGTGATGGCATACAATCAATTGATATTAAAAATACGAGTGAGCTCCAACAACATTTAACATTGTTTGATCAACAAAACAATGATATTGATTTTCCTTCGGAAACCTACAAAGGTGGATAATATACAAAATAATGAAAAAAGCATAGTAAAATGGCTTTTTGGGCCTTCAAAAATCCTTAACCAGCTTAAAGTTGGTTACAACGATGTTCCTCTTGTTTTTTCGGTCGTTTTGACAGGTCACGGGCTGAAAACGAACTTACGGTGCTGAAGTTATGACCATTTTAAGAAAGCCTTCTTCGTCACACGATCTTGGGCTTCGAGAACCAAGTCAGTCTGTTCTTCAATACTTTTGCCTCCATCACTATATAATTTCATAGGCATATACAAACTGTACAACTTTCAAACATGGTCATACACATCCAAATCCGTCTGAAACGGGCTAAACCGTTCGAAACATATCAAAACGGACGAGATCGGACGAGATCGGACGAGATCGGACGAAATCGGACGAGATCGGACGGAATCGGACGTTAACCGGGGAAAGCCGGAGAAAGTATGAATAAACCGCGCAAACCATGCCAAATCCGTGGAAATAGGATTTCTAATATGTTTTGATTGCATTGATCATGTTGTGGTCGTCTTTAGCATGTTTTGGTTGGGTTTGGCTATGTTTTAACCAGACTTGAATGTAGCAAATTAGTTGGTGATGTAGTTGTGGTTTTACTAGACAAGGAAATCGTGATGGCATACCATCAATTGATATTAAAAATACGAGTGAGCTCCAACAACATTTAACATTGTTTGATCAACAAAACAATGATATTGATTTTCCTTCGGAAACCTACAAAGGTGGATAATATACAAAATAATGAAAAAAGCATAGTAAAATGGCTTTTTAGGCCTTCAAAAATCCTTAACCAGCTTAAAGTTGGTTACAACGATGTTCCTCTTGTTTTTTCGGTCGTTTTGACAGGTCACGGGCTGAAAACGAACTTACGGTGCTGAAGTTATGATCATTTTAAGAAAGCCTTCTTCGTCACACGATCTTGGGCTTCGAGAACCAAGTCAGTCTGTTCTTCAATACTTTTGCCTCCATCAATATATAATTTCATAGGCATATACTAACTGTACAACTTTCAAACATGGTCATACACATCCAAATCCGTCTGAAACGGGCTAAACCGTTCGAAACATATCAAAACGGACGAGATCGGACGAGATCGGACGAAATCGGACGAGATCGGACGGAATCGGACGTTAACCGGGGAAAGCCGGAGAAAGTATGAATAAACCGCGCAAACCATGCCAAATCCGTGGAAATAGGATTTATACTATGTTTTGATTGTATTGATCATGTTGTGGTCGTCTTTAGCATGTTTTGGTTGGGTTTGGCTATGTTTTAACCAGACTTGAATGTAGCAAATTAGTTGGTGATGTAGTTGTGGTTTTACTAGACAAGGAAACCGTGATGGCATACCATCAATTGATATTAAAAATACGAGTGAGCTCCAACAACATTTAACATTGTTTGATCAACAAAACAATGATATTGATTTTCCTTCGGAAACCTACAAAGGTGGATAATATACAAAATAATGAAAAAAGCATAGTAAAATGGCTTTTTGGGCCTTCAAAAATCCTTAACCAGCTTAAAGTTGGTTACAACGATGTTCCTCTTGTTTTTTCGGTCGTTTTGACAGGTCACGGGCTGAAAACGGACATACGGTGCTGAAGTTATGACCATTTTAAGAAAGCCTTCTTCGTCACACGATCTTGGGCTTCGAGAACCAAGTCACTATGTTCTTCAATACTTTTGCCTCCATCAATATATAATTTCATAGGCATATACTAACTGTACAACTTTCAAACATGGTCATACACATCCAAATCCGTCTGAAACGGGCTAAACCGTTCGAAACATATCAAAACAGACGAGATCGGACGAGATCGAACGAAATCGGACGAGATCGGACGGAATCGGACGTTAACCGGGGAAAGCCGGAGAAAGTATGAATAAACCGCGCAAACCATGCCAAATCCGTGGAAATAGGATTTCTACTATGTTTTGATTGTATTTATCATGTTGTGGTCGTCTTTAGCATGTTTTGGTTGGGTTTGGCTATGTTTTAACCAGACTTGAATGTAGCAAATTAATTGGTGATGTAGTTGTGGTTTTACTAGACAAGGAAACCGTGATGGCATACCATCAATTGATATTAAAAATACGAGTGAGCTCCAACAACATTTAACATTGTTTGATCAACAAAACAATGATATTGATTTTCCTTCGGAAACCTACAAAGGTGGATAATATACAAAATAATGAAAAAAGCATAGTAAAATGGCTTTTTGGGCCTTCAAAAATCCTTAACCAGCTTAAAGTTGGTTACAACGATGTTCCTCTTGTTTTTTCGGTCGTTTTGACAGGTCACGGGCTGAAAACGAACTTACGGTGCTGAAGTTATGACCATTTTAAGAAAGCCTTCTTCGTCACACGATCTTGTGCTTCGAGAACCAAGTCAGTCTGTTCTTCAATACTTTTGCCTCCATCACTATATAATTTCATAGGCATATACAAACTGTACAACTTTCAAACATGGTCATACACATCCAAATCCGTCTGAAACGGGCTAAACCGTTCGAAACATATCAAAACGGCCGAGATCGGACGAGATCGGACGAGATCGAACGAGATCGGACGAGATCGGACGAAATCGGACGAGATCGGACGAGATAGGACGGAATCGGACGTTAACCGGGGAAAGCTGGAGAAAGTATGAATAAACCGCGCAAACCATGCCAAATCCGTGGAAATAGGATTTCTAATATGTTTTGATTGCATTGATCATGTTGTGGTCGTCTTTAGCATGTTTTGGTTGGGTTTGGCTATGTTTTAACCAGACTTGAATGTAGCAAATTAGTTGGTGATGTAGTTGTGGTTTTACTAGACAAGGAAATCGTGATGGCATACCATCAATTGATATTAAAAATACGAGTGAGCTCCAACAACATTTAACATTGTTTGATCAACAAAACAATGATATTGATTTTCCTTCGGAAACCTACAAAGGTGGATAATATACAAAATAATGAAAAAAGCATAGTAAAATGGCTTTTTAGGCCTTCAAAAATCCTTAACCAGCTTAAAGTTGGTTACAACGATGTTCCTCTTGTTTTTTCGGTCGTTTTGACAGGTCACGGGCTGAAAACGAACTTACGGTGCTGAAGTTATGACCATTTTAAGAAAGCCTTCTTCGTCACACGATCTTGGGCTTCGAGAACCAGGTCAGTCTGTTCTTCAATACTTTTGCCTCCATCAATATATAATTTCATAGGCATATACTAACTGTACAACTTTCAAACATGGTCATACACATCCAAATCCGTCTGAAACGGGCTAAACCGTTCGAAACATATCAAAACGGACGAGATCGGACGAGATCGGACGAAATCGGACGAGATCGGACGGAATCGGACGTTAACCGGGAAAGCCGGAGAAAGTATGAATAAACCGCGCAAACCATGCCAAATCCGTGGAAATAGGATTTCTACTATGTTTTGATTGTATTGATCATGTTGTGGTCGTCTTTAGCATGTTTTGGTTGGGTTTGGCTATGTTTTAACCAGACTTGAATGTAGCAAATTAATTGGTGATGTAGTTGTGGTTTTACTAGACAAGGAAACCGTGATGGCATACCATCAATTGATATTAAAAATACGAGTGAGCTCCAACAACATTTAACATTGTTTGATCAACAAAACAATGATATTGATTTTCCTTCGGAAACCTACAAAGGTGGATAATATACAAAATAATGTAAAAAGCATAGTAAAATGGCTTTTTGGGCCTTCAAAAATCCTTAACCAGCTTAAAGTTGGTTACAACGATGTTCCTCTTGTTTTTTCGGTCGTTTTGACAGGTCACGGGCTGAAAACGAACTTACGGTGCTGAAGTTATGACCATTTTAAGAAAGCCTTCTTCGTCACACGATCTTGGGCTTCGAGAACCAAGTCAGTCTGTTCTTCAATACTTTTGCCTCCATCACTATATAATTTCATAGGCATATACAAACTGTACAACTTTCAAACATGGTCATACACATCCAAATCCGTCTGAAACGGGCTAAACCGTTCGAAACATATCAAAACGGACGAGATCGGACGAGATCGGACGAGATCGGACGAGATCGGACGAGATCGGACGAAATCGGACGAGATCGGACGAGATCGGACGGAATCGGACGTTAACCGGGGAAAGCCGGAGAAAGTATGAATAAACCGCGCAAACCATGCCAAATCCGTGGAAATAGGATTTCTAATATGTTTTGATTGCATTGATCATGTTGTGGTCGTCTTTAGCATGTTTTGGTTGGGTTTGGCTATGTTTTAACCAGACTTGAATGTAGCAAATTAGTTGGTGATGTAGTTGTGGTTTTACTAGACAAGGAAATCGTGATGGCATACCATCAATTGATATTAAAAATACGAGTGAGCTCCAACAACATTTAACATTGTTTGATCAACAAAATAATGATATTGATTTTCCTTCGGAAACCTACAAAGGTGGATAATATACAAAATAATGAAAAAAGCATAGTAAAATGGCTTTTTAGGCCTTCAAAAATCCTTAACCAGCTTAAAGTTGGTTACTAGGGGTGTGCACGGTTCGGTTTGGGTCGGTTTTTGGTTAAAACCGAAACCGAACCGACATACTCGGTTTTCATAAAACCAAAAACCGAAACCGTTCGGTTTTGGGCGGTTCGGTTTTTTTCGGTTTGTAATCGGTTTCGGTTCGGTTTTTCGGTTTTTTTCGGTTTTAAAACCGTTTATATTTCAGTACGTCGGATTTAGATTAAAAAACTTGTTTTGCGTGAAATTTTTTTTTTCTTTATTTTCAATCTAAGCCCAATAATGTTTATCTCAAATTTCTAATCTAGAATTACACACATATTAACAAGATAAACACATATGCAAGTAAATATACATACAAACGATTATTGTCACATGTATAATGATATATTGTCAAGTAAGCACAAATATATATCAAACACGCGTATAAACAATAAGATAAATATACTACTCTTATTTTCCTAAAAAACGGATATTAATTTATAATGATATATTACTTATTTATTTATATTATATTATATTTATATTTTTTATATAATAATATGGTTCGGTTCGGTTTTTACGGTTCGGTTTTTGAATGAAAAGCGAAACCGAACCGAAACTTTTCGGTTTTTGAAAACGTAAAAACCGAACCATCGGTTTTTATATTCGGTCGGTTTTTTCGGTTCGGTTTTTCGGTTTTTCGGTTCGGTTTCGGTTTTCCGGTTTTTTTTGCTCACCCCTATTGGTTACAACGATGTTCCTCTTGTTTTTTCGGTCGTTTTGACAGGTCACGGGCTGAAAACGAACTTACGGTGCTGAAGTTATGACCATTTTAAGAAAGCCTTCTTCGTCACACGATCTTGGGCTTCGAGAACCAGGTCAGTCTGTTCTTCAATACTTTTGCCTCCATCAATATATAATTTCATAGGCATATACTAACTGTACAACTTTCAAACATGGTCATACACATCCAAATCCGTCTGAAACGGGCTAAACCGTTCGAAACATATCAAAACGGACGAGATCGGACGAGATCGGAAGAAATCGGACGAGATCGGACGGAATCGGACGTTAACCGGGGAAAGCCGGAGAAAGTATGAATAAACCGCGCAAACCATGCCAAATCCGTGGAAATAGGATTTCTACTATGTTTTGATTGTATTGATCATGTTGTGGTCGTCTTTAGCATGTTTTGGTTGGGTTTGGCTATGTTTTAACCAGACTTGAATGTAGCAAATTAGTTGGTGATGTAGTTGTGGTTTTACTAGACAAGGAAACCGTGATGGCATACCATCAATTGATATTAAAAATACGAGTGAGCTCCAACAACATTTAACATTGTTTGATCAACAAAACAATGATATTGATTTTCCTTCGGAAACCTACAAAGGTGGATAATATACAAAATAATGAGAAAAGCATAGTAAAATGGCTTTTTGGGCCTTCAAAAATCCTTAACCAACTTAAAGTTGGTTACAACGATGTTCCTCTTGTTTTTTCGGTCGTTTTGACAGGTCACGGGCTGAAAACGGACTTACGGTGCTGAAGTTATGACCATTTTAAGAAAGCCTTCTTCGTCACACGATCTTGGGCTTCGAGAACCAAGTCACTATGTTCTTCAATACTTTTGCCTCCATCAATATATAATTTCATAGGCATATACTAACTGTACAACTTTCAAACATGGTCATACACATCCAAATCCGTCTGAAACGGGCTAAACCGTTCGAAACATATCAAAACGGACGAGATCGGACGAGATCGGACGAAATCGGACGAGATCGGACGGAATCGGACGTTAACCGGGGAAAGCCGGAGAAAGTATGAATAAACCGCGCAAACCATGCCAAATCCGTGGAAATAGGATTTCTACTATGTTTTGATTGTATTTATCATGTTGTGGTCGTCTTTAGCATGTTTTGGTTGGGTTTGGCTATGTTTTAACCAGACTTGAATGTAGCAAATTAGTTGGTGATGTAGTTGTGGTTTTACTAGACAAGGAAACCGTGATGGCATACCATCAATTGATATTAAAAATACGAGTGAGCTCCAACAACATTTAACATTGTTTGATCAACAAAACCATGATATTGATTTTCCTTCGGAAACCTACAAAGGTGGATAATATACAAAATAATGAAAAAAGCATAGTAAAATGGCTTTTTGGGCCTTCAAAAATCCTTAACCAGCTTAAAGTTGGTTACAACGATGTTCCTCTTGTTTTTTCGGTCGTTTTGACAGGTCACGGGCTGAAAACGAACTTACGGTGCTGAAGTTATGACCATTTTAAGAAAGCCTTCTTCGTCACACGATCTTGGGCTTCGAGAACCAAGTCAGTCTGTTCTTCAATACTTTTGCCTCTGTTAGAAATACGTTTTAACGTATATTAGAAGTATCGGTCACTCCACAATATGATTTATGTTGTAATAGCTCGTAGTTAGTAATTAGTTATTAATTGCTTATTAACTTAAGTAAGAACCGGTCCATGGGCTTGTCATGGACCGGCCCAAGCCCATGTTATGCTTGGAACTATAAATACCCCTTTCCACTAAGGAAAGGGGTTGGTTGTTGTCATTTCTTGTTTTCCACTTAATAAAATACACATAGTTTCTCTCACTTTCTCTCTCTAACTTTCTCTCTCTAGAAATCAACAAACCCCTTCATAGATTCATTGATTATCAATATTCTACATTTGGTATCAAGAGCTATGGGGTGATTTAAGGTGGTGATTTGTGTGGTTTTTTAGTTTTTGATTGTATTAGTGTTCTTTAAGAAAAATCATCTTGATTCTTGGTGTTTTTGGTGTTTTTGTGATTGGGATTAGTGGATAAGTATTAGTTGTTACTTATTTTAGTCGAAAGCACAAAACTTTTTGGGTTATTTGGTCAAAATCTGGGCTTAATCTTAATTTTTACTGTTCGACTGTTCATCGGAGGAAGTTTCTGTTTATTCAGCAAAACTTCCGGATCAAGGAGTTCCGGATCAAGAAGTTCCGGATCAAGAAGTTCCGGATCAAGGAGTTCCGGATCAAGGAGTTCCGAGTCAAGAAGTTCCGAATCAAGAAACTTCCGAACCAAGAAGTTCCGAATCAAGAAACTTCCGAACCAAGAACTTCCGAGTCAAGAAGTTCCGGATCAAACCAAACTTCCGAACCAAGAACTTCCGAGTCAAGAAGTTCCGGATCAAGCCAAACTTCCGAACCAAGAACTTCCGAGTCAAGAAGTTCCGGATCAAGCTCAAAACTTCCGAACCAAGAACTTCCGAGTCAAGAAGTTCCGGATCAAGCCAAAGTTCCGAATCAAGGTAATCTTCCGAATCAACAAAAAGTTCCGAATCAAGGGTTATTTTGCTTGTTTTTTCGACGATTTTTTAGAGGATTTAATCTTGGTTTCTTACAACAAAAACACAACACAATTCACAAGCTTTACTTCACTGCTCGATCAACCGATAATCTCTGTTTCTTTGAAGAAAACAAAATGAATCCAAATTCAGTAATGCCTCAGATGACATCTCTTACGGATATATCAATAATAACGGGAACTGATAGCCGTCCACCGATGCTTATTAAAGAGGTGTTTGAGGCATGGCAAGGTCGAATGATGCAATATCTAAAGGGGAAACCGATATACGGAAGGCTTATGGTCAAATCGATTTTGAATGGTCCACTCGTCTATGGTACCATTACGGTTGACAACGTGACTAGACCACGAGAATTTGAAGAACTCACTCCAGCTCAACAACTTGTTGCAAATGCAGATGAAAAAGCTCTTCAAACAATTCTCCAAGCTCTTCCCCATGACATCTATAGGATGGTGAGTCAGTATACGGTGGCAAAGGATCTATGGGAACGTCTTAAGGTATTGCTACAAGGCACGTCTCTCACCAAACAAGAAAGGGAGTGTCAGCTGTATGATTTGTTTGATAGATTCACCTACAACCCAGGGGAAACGCTTCACGATTATTACTTCAGATTCACCACACTCATGAATGATCTGAATGTATACAATCTTGTGATTGCACCATTCCAGGTTAACACCAAATTCTTGAATACTCTACCTCAAGCTGAATGGGGTGAGTACATTACCGATGTCAAGTTAACCAGGGATCTGCATAAGTGCAATTTGGATCAAATATATGCCTTCCTTCAGCAGCATGAGAAGCATGTGATTATGCATCATTCTCCTCGTGGTATGCACCCAGATTCTTTAGCTTTGATGGCGAATCAACCAAGCTTGTCTCACAACAACACACCCTATATCTTGGGACATCAAGCTTATCATCAATCACCTTACATGACTCCAACCTTTCCCCAATACTCGATTCTACCACAACCACCCACCTCACATCAGCAACAATATCGGTTCAATGCACCTTCACCACAGTATGCTTCACAACTTCATCCAGCAAATGTTGCACATTATGCTCAGCCATCATATTCTTCTTATCAAGAGAATGCAGCATATCCAACAAGCTACCCTGATCAAATGAGTATTCCTTCTACTGATTATGCAGCTCATCTAGATCAAGCACTATATTGTGATGATGAGGAAGTCCCCGTTCCTGTATTCCAACAAGGAGCTGACCCAGTTGAAGTGCTAACTACTATGTCTGCTTATCTCACAAGAACTTTAAGCAAACGAGGATTCAGAGGATCAGCTCCTACCAACAATCAGTTGAGGAATTCATCCAATTCTCGCCAACAAGCTACAATTGAGAATGGCAGGGTAATGGTTCAGCCAATTCAACCATATCAGGGGAGAACTTCCACTTCAACCAATGTTCGCACCGTCAATCCTGCTCCTGCTCCAATGGTCAACAACCCTCCACGGGCTAATACAGGCAAGTTGAGAATGATCACATGCTACAATTGCAAGGAAGAGGGTCATATGTCCAGGGATTGTAAGAAACCCAAGAGGAGAAGGGATGGACAGTGGTTTGCAGAAAAGATCTATCTGGTAAATGCTCAGGCGCAAGGAAGGGAACTTGATGAAGAGGAGCTTGCATTTCTTGCTGACCCAGGGATTGCTGAACAAGACGTTGTCACTACGCGGAATGCAGCTTACCAAGCCGATGATCTTGATGCGTATGATTCCGACTGTGATGACTTTCAAACTGCAAAGGCTGCTTTCATGGCAACTTTCTCCAGCTTAGGGCCAGATAAGAGATCTGAGGTACTTATTAATAACACCGATAATGCCACTGATGCTAGTATTCAACCACATCAAGTTGGGCAAGAGAGTGCTGATTCGAATGAATCTTCAGTGGTGAGTCTTTCAAATGAGGAGACAAACAATGATAGCAATATCAATGTGAGTTCCCAGACCTTGAGTGAATCACAACCGGGACCCAGTTCGCATACGCCTACTCCTGCTCAACAAGATTTGGTCATGGTTCCTGCTACATTACTTAGCCAAATGAATGCTGCACTCTTAGAAACCTTAGCTAAGAATAAGAATTTGTCTGATGAGCTTGCCTTAAGCAATGAGAAAGTGCAAACTTTGGAATTAGTGCCTTCGTCTAGTGTTCTCACAAATCTCGAATATGATCACTTTAGAAACAAACAAATGGGTCACTTGCAAGAAATCGAAAACTTAAGAGCAAATCTGTCTAGTGAACTTTAAGAAAAGGAGTTAGTGGTCACTAATTTTCAAAAACTTCAAACTGATTTTGAATTACTCGAATCTAAGAAGACTGAAATGGAGATTAATGCTACTAATAAGATTAGAAGTCTAGACTACTTGCTGTTAAGACAATACGCTGCGTCACAACTAGTTCACTTATTTGATGCTTCGTTTAAAGAGTTTAACTTATCACGTCTAAAAGGCCTTCCCCCTAATCCACGATATGCAAAACAAGCTTTAAGACATAGTCCTAGACTTTATAATGCAACTCAATTAGGATTGGCTTTAGACCCGATTGTTTTTCCCAAATCGAACAAGTAAGGTTCTAGTTGATGAGGATCGGTCATACAATTCAGCAAAATATCCCGATTGTGATTATTTTAAAATGAATAAGGAGCTTGCTAAAACTGATTTTAGAGATCGCTTCCATATGGACAAAGATCTCATTACAGCACCAACCTACATGATAGAGGAAGAAAGCCCTAGTACATTTCCTACACTTGTCAACTTGGAAGATCCTAAGGAAATTCCAAAGAATCTTCCACCTGTTAGCACTGTATGGTTAAACTTGCAAGAGATTAACCGATACTTTACTAACTTTGACAAGGTCATTTTGGAATGTACGACTTCAAATGGCTTAAACGCCGGAGAATGGGCTTTCGAACACATGAACGAGGTGTTTAAAACTGAGATCAATCCGTTTGTCGAAAGTCTAAAAGGAAGTTTTGCATCTCTTAAGGAAAATCTTCAGTTTGAAATTGGTGAAGTTCAAAAAGTGTTTTATGAAATGGACACCGCTTACGAACTGCAACTAATTGAAAAAGAAAAGATTTTAACTGAATATGACCGATTCTTGTCCGAAGTAATCTCATGTGATGTGCTTACTACTGTAAATGTTTATTATTCGAATGAGCTTACATCTGCTGTGATTAATTGTGATGCTGTGCATATGTGTGATGATGTTTGTGATATTTCTGTAAATGTTGCTGAAACTGTAAATGAGGTAGATAATCATTCTTGTCACGAATCTAACGCTGAGTTTTTAAAGCTACAAGATTCTTATAATTTACTTTCACAACGCTTTAATCAACTAGAACAACATTGTATATCTTTAGAATTAAAACAACAAGCTCAAAATGAAAATCTTTTGATATCAAATGTTTGTGAAAACGGTGTTGAGAATAGTGACAAGATGATTGCAATTGTTAAGACATTAGAGGAAGAAATCATGAGATTGAAGAGAGAGGTATCATCAAAGGAAACATTAAGAATGAAACTAGAGGCTGCAGAGTCTAAAAACCAGGTCTTAGAAATTAGACTATCAACTGTTCTAGGGGAGATGGATCGGACAAGGCAGGGACTATCCGCTCTTTATGGTTCACTAGAAGAACGCTTCGCTTTTAATGCGGCACAGCAACAATATTATGTTGAACAACTGAACCAAAAGTGCGAAGAAATCTCTGACTTGAACATCCTGCTCATAGACAAGAATATGGTTTTGGCTGAGTTAAAGGAGACACTTCTTCTCACCCGACAAGAAGTTGTTGATAACTTAGCTACCGACTCTGCACCGTCCACTAGTGCTCCAACAACCAAGTCAGTAGTGCTTTATAAGAATCCGCTTCATAAGAGAAACCAGGTTACCTACGATGATTATATGAGGAATGCCATTAAGCATGTCGATCTTCTTAGGGATATTTTAGACGATCTTTATGCCTTAGATCCCTCAAGTAGCGACTATTATTCGGCTCATGAATATGTTAAGCGAGTTCAATATTGCTTGGCTTATTTGCAATACATAGGTACACCAGGTTCTGCACTACTTAATAATAGGCCCATTGCTGTCACTCCATTTAATAAGACTCCAGGAGCGAAACCGTCATTGGCACAATCAAGTAAGACACCTTTAAAATCTGTTGCTAATGTTCCCAATTTGCCTTCTACAGGATTAAAAGCGACTACTAAGGCTAAAGGATCGCCACTCAAGAAAGATAAGATCAAGCCCGCCACTAGTAGTGCCACAAAGAAGAAAGTAGAAGTCCACAATAGGAATGCTAGTTCAGTTTTAAATAAAAAGAATCATGTTAAGACTAAAAGCTCTGCGCCTGTGCAGCAGCCTAAACCATTCGTGAATTCTGATTTAAATTGTTGGAATTGTAATGAATGTATGTTTTCCCAGCGTCATGATTTGTGTCTGATTGATCACGTTAATGAAATGAATGCTATTAAGAATGGTCTTGAATGGAAGCCAACGGGTAGAACTCGTGCCCAAGTTGGCTGGCAATGGCGTCCCACTGGTAGGACCTTTACACTAGATGGTAAAATGTGCCCTTTAACTAGGAAGGCATCCATTGAGGTTAGGTCTGAGCGTCCTTTAGTTAGGAACACTCGCACTCAAGTATGGAAACAGCACCCTTTAATTAGGTCAGCCCCCACTATAGTGCCTATCAGTGAAGAAATACCTCAGGATTTGAGCCAATTAGAATCTACACCACCAATTAAGAAGAAGAAGGCTAGGAAATCTAAGAAACCTAGAGTTAGCAAATCTAAGATTATTAAATCTGTACCTGCTAATAACAAGGAACACTCAGATTCCGATACCTCTACATTGTCTTTGTGTGGTGATATTTTCAGGTGGTCCAAATCATCCTATGGTATTTGGACTCCGGTTGTTCAAAACATATGACCGGAAATCGCTCGATGCTCCGAAATTTCGTCAGCAAGTTTCTTGGTACGGTTAAATTTGGGAATGATCATATAGCAAAGATTATGGGGTATGGTGAATATCAGATTGGAAACGTGACGATTTATAGGGTATACTATGTAGAAGGTCTTGGTCATAACTTATTCTCAGTAGGACAGTTTTGTGATTCCAACCTTGAGGTTGCTTTTCGACAACACACTTGTTTCATCCGCAACTTGGAAGGAAAAGATTTGTTGAAGGGATCTCGTGGTGCAAATCTTTACACTTTGTCCTTACAAGACATGATGGCTGCTTCTCCAGTATGTCTTCTCTCTAAAGCTTCTAAGACCAAGTCATGGTTATGGCATCGCAGATTATCTCATCTTAATTTTGATGCTATTAATCATCTGGCTAAAAACGAGTTAGTTCGTGGTCTTCCCAAGCTTAAATTTCACAAGGACCATTTATGTTCCGCGTGTTCAAGGGGGAAAAGCACCAAGAAATCTTACAAACCCAAAGCTGAAGACACTAATCAAGAAAAACTTCATCTTTTGCATATGGATCTTTGTGGACCGATGAGAACTGAAAGTGTGAGCTGTAAGAAATTCATTCTGGTAATAGTGGATGATTTCTCAAGGTTTACATGGGTTAGATTTCTACGTACAAAGGATGAAGCTCCGAAGGCTATCATTACTTTTCTGAAATTCATTCAGGTACGTTTGAATACCACTGTTCGCCGTATTCGTATAGACAATGGTACAGAGTTCGTCAACCAGACTCTTCGTGATTATTATGAAGGAGTTGGTATATCACATGAAACATCCGCTGCACGCACTCCACAACAAAACGGTGTCGTTGAAAGACGGAATCGTACACTTATGGAAGCTGCTAGGACCATGCTTATTTATGCGAACGCTCCATTGTTCTTGTGGGCAGAGGCTATTTCTACTGCATGTTTCACCCAAAACCGTTCTATCATTCGGAAACGCCATGGAAAAACACCTTATGAGCTTCTACATGACCGCAAACCTGATGTTTCATTTTTCCATGTGTTTGGTGCCCTGTGTTATCCAAACATCAATAGTGAGAACTTGGGTAAGCTTCAACCAAAAGCCGATATAGGTATTTTCATTGGTTACTCACCGTCCAAAAGAGCATACCGAATCTATAACCGTCGTCTTGGCAAGATTGTAGAAACTATGGACGCAGATTTCGACGAGCTGACAGCGATGGCTTCTGAGCAACTCAGCTCTGAACCCGCGCTTCATGAGATGGGAACCGGTGCTATTAGTTCCGGATTAGTTCCCAATAATCCTTCTTCTACATCATTTTTACCACCTTCAAGGCCCGAGTGGGATAAACTGTTTCAACCGTTGTTTGATGAATTCTTTGATCCCCCGACTGATGAAGTTCCAGCACCTGTAGTAATTGCTCCAATACCTGAAGTGGTTGCTCAAGTTAATGAACCTTTATCTAATGCATCTACAATTCACATTGAACCGGATGCACCTTCACCAAGTGATTCTCAAACTACACCTGAATCATCACCCCTACTTGTGCCTAATGATGTAGAAGAGGATACTACTGATCACGACCTGGAATATGCTCACTTGCAAGAGCTTCCTTTCTTTGGTGTAGCGATCCCTGAAAACCCTTCAGCCGCGTCTACCTCAGAAGAAGCTCCTTCTATTGTTCACTCCAGACCACCAAGGATTGAAAACCATAGCACTAAATGGACAAAAGATCACCCGATTAGGAATGTTATTGGAGATCTAGATCGACCAGTCTCTACACGCCATCAATTACAAGAGAGTGCACTATATTGTTACTTTGATGCATTTCTCTCTGAAGTTGAACCCAAAAATTGGCAGCAGGCTATGACCCAATCATCTTGGATTGAAGCTATGCAGGAGGAACTAAACGAATTCAAACGACTTGAAGTATGGGAATTGGTTCCTCGCCCTGACAAGGTTAACATCCTTACTTTGTTATGGGTTTATAAGGTTAAACTTGATGAGATGGGTGCGGTATTGAAGAATAAAGCTAGACTGGTCGCTAGAGGATATAAACAAGCCTTGGGTATAGACTTTGAGGAATCTTTTGCTCCTGTGGCTAGATTGGAGGCGATTAGACTATTCCTTGCGTTTGCTGCTCATATGAACATGATTGTCTATCAAATGGATGTAAAGACGGCATTTTTGAACGGTGAACTAAGGGAAGAGGTTTATGTTAGTCAACCGGATGGGTTCGTCAGTACGGAGTCTCCTACTCATGTGTACAAGCTTAAGAAGGCTCTCTATGGGTTGAAACAAGCTCCACGCGCATGGTATGATCTCCTGTCAACATATCTCATGTCGGAAGGCTTCTCCAAAGGCAAAGTGGACCCCACTCTATTCACTCTCAAAGACGGCAACGACATGCTTCTGGTACAAATTTATGTTGATGATATAATATTTGCCGCCACTAACATAGAATTGTCTAAACAATTTGAGAAGATAATGTCCACACGCTTTCAGATGTCGATGATGGGAAAAATCTCATTTTTCTTAGGATTACAGATTTCTCAGAATCCCAGAGGCATCTTTATTAATCAATCCAAATATGCTCTAGAATCTCTTAAGAAATATAACTTTGAGAATTGTGACCCCGTAGACACTCCAATGGTGGAGAAATCCAAGTTAGATGAAGATAGGGATGGGATTATTGTCTATCCGAAACTTTACCGTGGAATGATCGGCACCCTTCTCTATCTGACTGCTAGCAGGCCTGATTTGCAATTTGCTGTATGCATGTGTGCCCGGTATCAGGCTCGGCCTACCGACAAGCACCTACATGTTGTGAAAAGGATCTTTCGGTATCTAAAAGGAACACTTCATCGTGGTCTATGGTATCCGAAGGATTCCTCTATTGCTTTAATATCATACGCAGATGCCGATCATGCTGGATGTCAAGACACGAGGCGTAGCACGTCTGGATCTGTGCAACTCCTTGGAGATAGATTGATCAGTTGGTCTTCAAAAAGGCAGAAAAGCGCTGCAATATCAAGCACGGAGGCTGAATACATCGCCATGTCCGGTTGTTGTGCTCAAGTCCTTTGGATGAGATCACAATTAACTGACTACGGTCTTGGATTTAACAAAATCCCGATGTATTGTGACAACAAGAGCGCCATTGCCCTTTGCTGCAACTATGTTCAACACTCCCGGGCCAAGCACATAGACATTCGCTACCATTTCATTAAGGAGCAGGTGGAAAACGGAGTGATCGAGCTGTATTTTGTCACTACTGAGTACCAGCTGGCGGATATGTTCACCAAAGCCTTAGATCGAGGACGAATCGAGTTTTTGATCGATAAGCTTGGCATGAAATCATTCACTCCAGCGACTCTCAAAGAGTTGGCAGAAGAATCAGCTGAATAGTCGTGGTAAACTATTCAGAGTATCCTTTGGTTGTGATCATGTATATTATCGTAAATATATAAACTACAAACAGAAAAAAAAAAATATAAAACCAACAAAAACCATAAAAAATATAAAACCTAGAAAAACCATAAAAAGTATAAAATCAAGAAAATCCAAAAATATTTTTCGTTTTTAAATCGGGCATGTCTTTTAGTACGGTAATATTTACGGCCTTAGAAATGTCGATCAATATTGACACGGTGCCATAAATAGAGTCCGTATAAAAGTTGTACATTTTTAAAACATGCCCATAATGGCTTGTAGTTATTTCAGACTGCAACCCGGTTTTCATATTAAAGTCACGTATTTCCTTGGAAAACGTTGGCTCAGAACGGGAATTAATTTTCTCGGGCGTGATTTACAAGCCAAATCATGCAAAGGGATCAAGTTTACTTTATAACTTGGTCTAACACGAATTTGTGTACGTCTCAGTGCATTAATTTGTTAAAATAAGAGAAATCTTATTAAACCCACGAATCAAAATTTTTCAAGAGATAAATTGGAAATGCTTTCATCACTATTTGATTCTTTAAACAATGACTACAGCTCTTTAAATAGAAAACGGGTCATCGTTTAAGGGGGAGAAAATAGTAAAATCATCTTCGTCATTAAAATTGATTTTCAAAAGTGATTGTGAAAATTAAGGGCTACATGGTAATTGAGTGGTTTTGCTTTAGAATATGACTTGTGTTCGTTCTAAGTGATAGGCATTGCTCTTAGAAATTGGAGATATGCTAATAGATTGCGTTTGTTAAGTTGTGTGTACGTTTAACAAGAGTTAGGTGAAATGAAAAATTTAGAAACAAAAAGGAAAAGCATAGAAAATAAAGGGACTAAAAGTGAGATTTATTGGAACTAGTCAAAATTGACCTAAGTCAAAAAATCAAACACCCCGCCCCTCACTTTCTACATTCACTGTTTCTATTTCATTCTTGCCGCCATTGTTGCTTAAACACACACAAACTCTTACAATCATCACGTCTGATCATTCCTTCCTATTCATTCACTAAATAAGGTAATTTACATCAATATGTTAACTTCTAATCCACATTTCTTATCATATAATTCTGTTAAACATGCTCAATTAATCAGTTTAATCCATTTAGGGTTTATGATTAAATTTAGGCTTAATTGATTAGGATTTGTGGTGGGTTTTGCTCGGATTAGTAAGATATGATGTTTTATATGCCTTAGTTTGCCTTAGAAACTCACAAACGCGCTAGAATAAACATCTGAGATTCGTTTGTAAAAGTTCCGGATGAACATGGCTTAGAACTTCCGAATGAAGGATTTCTTCTGAAAAACTTCCGAATGAGGAAGTTCCGAATGAAGGACTTCCGAATGAGGAAGTTCCTAATGAAGAACTTCCGAATGAAGGAAGTTCCGAATGAAGAACTTCCGAATGAAGGAAGTTCCGAATGAAGAACTTCCGAATGAAGGAAGTTCTGAATGAAGAACTTCCGAATGAAGGAAGTTCCGAATGAAGAACTTCCGAATGAAGGAAGTTCCGAATGAAGAACTTCCGAATGAAGGAAGTTCCGAATGAAGAACTTCCGAATGAAGGAAGTTCCGAATGAAGAACTTCCGAATGAAGGAAGTTCCGAATGAAGAACTTCCGAATGAAGGAAGTTCCGAATGAAGAACTTCCGAATGAAGGAAGTTCCGAATGAAGAACTTCCGAATGAAGGAAGTTCCGAATGAAGAACTTCCGAATGAAGGAAGTTCCGAATGAAGAACTTCCGAATGAAGGAAGTTCCGAATGAAGAACTTCCGGATGAAGGAAGTTCCGAATGAAGAACTTCCGGATGAAGGAAGTTCCGAATGAAGGAATGTTCCGGATGAAGGAAGTTCCGAATGAAGAACTTCCGGATGAAGAAGTTCCGAATGAGGAGAAGTTCCGAATGAGGAAAAGTTCCGGATGAAGATGTTCCGAATGAGGAAAAGTTCCGGATGAAGAGTTTGATTATTCTTGTTTGCATGCTATCTATGTACTTGTTGTTTTATCTTATGAAATGTGTTATGCTTAGAAGTAAGAATGATATATATCTATCTGTTTTTGTGCATCAACCTTTCATGTCTTATCTTAAGCAGATAAAATGACTAATCCAACAGTACAAGCTATCCAAGAATCTAGAGAAGCCGATATTGCTAAAGCTCGAACCCTTAAGTTTATACCCAACAACTATAGGCTGAAGCAAGTCTCTAAATCTACTCACCATGGTTTTAAGGTCGCCATAGCCATCCTCGATAACTCTCATTTCAAGAACGCCCTTAGGAATACAGCCTCGGTGCCTTATGAGTATATGTTTGAATTTTGGGCAACCAAGGAAATCACTTCGAACAAGATCACCTTCACCATCGACAACAAGCAGCAGACACTCACCGTTTCAGACTTCCGTAAGATTCTTGGTATACGGGATACACCCAAGGGCATGTCTTTCTCAAGGGATCCTACTAAAGATGAACTCGTGGAGTTATTTGAAGCACTTGGATGTCCGGAAATACGAGTTGCATCTGAGTTTACCACTGCAAAGGTGGGACAACCTTGGAGAGCATTGATGGGTATTCTCAGTAAATGTCTTACACCAAAAACGAGTGGCCATGATGCACTGCGCAGTCCTATAATAAACCTCTTCTATGGCATGTACAAAGCTGCAAATTCAGATTATGCTTTGTTGATATGGGAAGAATTCACATTTCAACTCTTCTACAACAAGAAGCTGAAGACAAACTTCTTTCCTTATCCTCGGTTTATTAAGCTAATCATTAATTATTTTATGAAGCTTGATAATACTATTGATAGGCGTACAGCAGGTCGCTATCACACTGAAGAAGCTGATGATACTGTAGATCTGAGGCATGAAGGACCGTCTATTGGTGTGATTCCGGGTCCTATTCCTGATTACCTTCTATCTGATAAAATCAAAGGTTCTTCAGATTACAAGCTACTGCAGATAGAGATCAAGAGGCTGAAAGAAAACCTTCAGACTGGAGAAGACTCGTCCACAACGGTTAAGAGTAAAGGTAAACGCAAACAACCAGCTGCGTTACCTGAACCCGAACCCAAGAAGAAGAAGACAGAGGGTAAGAAGGGAAAGGGTAAGGATGTGATGCGTCTACGTGATGAAGAAGATATTGTTGATCCTACTCTTGATAAATCCGAGCAACAAATGATGAAGATTGCTATTAAAAGGAGTAGGAAAGATACAGGCGGTAGTGGTTCAGGTGCGAGGGTAGATATCGAGGATGAGTACGAGGAACCGGATGATGTTGATGAGTTTGGGTCACCTGAACACTATTCCACTTCGAAGGAGCTATCAATCCCTATTTCAGCAAGTGTGGAAAAGGAACCTGTTGCTCCTACGATCATGGTGTCAACTCAACCCTTAGCAACTCAACCTCCACCCATACAACCCTTAACCACCAGACCGGCTTCAACACCATTTCTTCCACCACCCATAATTCCCATCCTTAGCACCGCAGTAACAACCGATCCTATTCAATCAACCCAGAGCAGCTCTGCAACATCTGCAATGGCTGCATTAGTGATGGCCGAAATGTTTGACAAACATGTGGATACTAACAAACGCGAAATGGATGAACTTCGCCAAGAGTTGCAAAGACGAACTCAGAGGGAAGAAGAATCTAGGAAAGCCCAAGAGGAGATGATTGCTAGGTTCGCTTCAGATATGGAGTTGACTAGAAAAGCACATGCAGAAGAACTTGCTCGGGTTAAGCAGGCTGAGGCTGATAAGCATGCGGCACGTATTACCAGACTTCAAGCGATGAGGGATAAATATAAGGAACAAAAAGAAGCACTTGAAGCATCTGTGAAAGAAAGAGTGCAAGAATCCGTTGAATCCTTAATGCCTAAACTTCGTGATGAGTTAAAGACACTTGCTGCTGACAACTTGATGGTCAAATCATCCAACCCTTCAGAAGCCGCCTACAAGATTGCTTATGACCTGACGGATTTTGAATTGAAGAAGATCCTTAAGGCTCGTATGGTGGAACTTGGGTCGTTTGATAAGTCAAGGATTCAACGGGCTCTATATAAATCCCTGAATGATGCTATCATGGAGGATGATAGATTATTCAAGACGTTTGGAAGTGTGGTACCATATCACATCTTACCTGAGGAAGAAAGGGAAGAAAGTGAAGAAGAGGGTACGGGTGAAGAAGAGGAAGAAGAAGAAGAAGAAGGAGAAAAGGATAAAGACGATGACGAGGGTGGTGATGATGATGAGGATGATGACGATGATGACGAGGATGAGGATGATGATGATGGCGATGATGGTGGTGATGAGAATCAGGAGAGTGCTAGAGGTAGTAACGGGGATGACAATCAGGATGATGATGGGGGTGAACAGCCGAAAGAGGGAGACAAGGTTACCAGCTCCAAGAAAACTGCTGCTAAGACTGGAACCAAGTCCACAAAAGATGCAGCACAGAAGGACAAATCGACATCCTCGGAATCAAGACGAACTAAGTGGCGCCAGGATGTGAATGCCACTACAGCGTCTTCGGCTCCCGGTATCTCTATCGCTGTATCTTTACCTATTACCACTAACCCCATTAGTTCTGTTGTTGTTGCTCCTGTGATCGCAGAATCAGTGACGGAACCCGAAGCTGCACAACACTCACCAGTTCACGACACTGCTGAAATGCCTGAAACTGAACCAACAGATGTTCGCACTTCAACTCCTCAACAACAAGCTCAACAATCTACGGTTCCTGAACCAAGCATACGAAATTGGGAAGACACGTTGGAGATAGACGAGTCTGCACCACCACAAGCTTGGATCACGGCAGCAGCACAATATGATCCGATCACAGATGCTGACAAAGATGTGCTGTATCTCCGTATCCGAAGTCCGATTGACTTATGTGCATTTCTTGCTCATGAGTATAAGACTTCGGTTACTCCATCCTTGGTGAAGAAAGCACTGAAAGATAAGAGACTGCGTGCCAAAACCCGATTACCCCGAATGGAGCTCGAGTACTATGCCGATGAGATCCTGAAGGCTCTGAATACCGTTCAACGGCCAGGTCTTCATGAATCAGAACGAGCTCCACCTCCAATGGATCCTGCTCAAGATAATCAGATTGCTCTTGACTTCTTCGTCACCAATGATCTTGTGTATCTACTGAAGGGGTCATCAAAGTACGCAACATCCCTGACTTTGCTGAAAGCTGCCAACTAGGGGACAATACCCTTCATCGAGGAAAAGGTAAATCGACTCTGGGTCCCAAAAATGAATCGTAATTATGATATGTATGCTGTCATAGGTGCATCTCATTGGGACGAACGAGTCCGAAGGGCGTACAGGGGTTGCTGCTTGGTCAATTCTGGAAGCAATGTTAGATCCAACATCCGCATCTCCAGCATCCTAGGAATGAAAACTGAAGCCAAGAACGGCTACTATCATGTGACGGAGATTCGTTTGAAAAGGGAGGATGACAGGGAATACAAAATCCAGCAAGGAGACTTTTCCATCATTCGCCTTGAGGATATCGAAGATATGCTGCTTCTGATGACCCGAGATCAACTTACACACATTCCTCGTGAAGACCTGATTGCTTTGAATACAGCACTTCGTATGTTCACACGAAGCGTTGTCATCAAGTCACGAGTTGAAGATCTTCAGTTGGGAGTCGAAAGCTATCAGAGGAAGCTCAATTTAACCCGTCCTGTGAATCAAGTGCTACCTCAACATGTAGAAAGATGTCCCTATACCGGCATTTCTGTCCCGAATTCCGGCATTTTCTACTTGAACAGTCGAGGTTTGATGAAGTTTATGAGGGTGGGGGAGCTTCACAAGTATAGTGATGGAACTCTTCTACAAGTCAGAGGAAAGTTGGAGCATCTGAACTCGGGTGGGACTTTGCCAGAGATGACGGAGGATTGGCATCCGGGTTACCGGCAGATGGCAAAGTATGTGATCAAAAAGATCGATCAAAAGCTCCGTGAACGTAGATTGATGAGGAGCTTGGAAAGATTCGTGGGTGGAAGACCGTATTTAGTGCACCACAAGCTACTGCAACGATCCATCTAATGGGTTGTACATTTCAGGTCACTTTATATTGGTTTTTCAATTGTGAATATGTATATTTGTGAATAATGTGCTTGTATGGCTTGCTGTAGTGTTAAGGTATGATAATTTTTCAAGAATTTCTCACGAGATTCTAAATCTTTCAAAATATGTCATACCAAAGCACTACAACTATCCCTTATTAACTTAAGGGGGAGCAATAACTTGTTCTATGGCCAAACATTGATTTCATTTTTACCCAAAGACCGGTTAATCCATTCAATATCCCAAATATTAATGGTTAACATTTTGGATAAGGGGAGAAAATGGGATTAAGGAGACGTAAGTGATACTTGGCTAAAAGATGAAAAAGACTTAACGATAATCCAACTTAATATGTGTTAAGCACATGTTAAGGGGGAGCGTTTTTGATGATCAAAACACCTAAGGTACAAAACTTTTGATTTCAATATCACAAGTACCTTATGTGATTTTCAATGATTTTTCATGGTGGCAATTCCTTCCCAAAACACGCTTAATTCACGACGGAAGTGGTGACAAAAGGGTGGTAGGAATAGGTTTAGTCCAATGATTCATCAGAGCCGATGGAATCTTCCCAAGGACAATTCCCTAGATAGAATTAGAAGTCCTAGGAAAGATGGAGAAAGAATGTGAACGTAGCTGAATGCCGACCAAGTACTTAAGCTAGCACTGGAACAATCACAACAAGGTGCTAGTGATGACGTATTGGTAAGCATTGAAGGGGTTGAAGAATGAAAAAGAAATGTAAAGATAAAGGGTGTAAAGAAAGAAGCCCTCCTTACAACTTTAGGCAGAAACCGGGTCAATACATAAACTATTGAGGTCATTTTTGTTAATGATTCTCGGTATTGAAGAAAGACATCATGGACCCAGTGATGCAATGCACAACCCTTCCCCAGCTAACTCAAATATCTCTCAAAAGGTATTTGTTTTAATCACACGGAGATCAACACGTTATCTATTGGTTTATTCACTCCGAATAAACTGGTATTGAAAAGGTGGCACTCCTCTCCAGCCATCGCTCACTAAATCAAAACGCACAATCGAGTCTAGAGCCAAGAGATCATCAAAAGTCTCATTAGGACACTTTCCATTTATTCCTTGCTTTCTCACACACTGTGAAAAGTAAGAGATTTTCATGAGTCCTACGCACTATTCCTGTAATATTGCCAGAACATCCGAGTAATACGCAAGTATTACAATGAAGATGGAAATCCTGCTTGAGCCAACATCAAACAAGCTCATGGTAGGTTACACGTGCGGTTCTTTTAGAACCAATCTTGTGAAAAACTGGAAGGTAACAGTGGTTTAATTCTTAATTGAACTTAAACTCGTTCCAGGCCTCTTCGCATTATCATATGATCTTGCCAGAACACTCAGAGTGACTCTTTATTGACCACAGTGACGAGTGGAAATCCTTCTAGTGTCAACATCAAACAGCACTTGGTAGGTAACGTGCAAGATTCTTTATGAATTGAGCTCGTGACAACTGGAAAGCAACGATGGTGAAAATCTTAATTGAAATTCACTTGTTCCAGGTTTCATGAATTGACGGCTTTTAATCACAAGGATAATTTATCCAAGTGATTCACTCTTTATGTTCGCAGTCAGCTTTGGACGGTCGAATAAAGAGAACGGGTTCACCCGCGAAATCCTGTCAGGAAGTTACTTAATTGAAACTATCCGTCACGGGTACGATATCTAATATCGTCCAACGGTCTTCACCGACCGGAGGTAAAATGCTACCGAATTAGAATAAGATGTTCAAAGCCATTTTATTCGTGTCGTTGCTGTGTACCTGCTAAAGACGGTGGCGTTGCTGAGTACCTGTTGAAGACGGTGGCGTTGCTGTGTACCAGTGAAGACGGTGGTGTTGCGGTGTACCTGTAAAAGTCGTTCCCACATGCTTATGTCTTTTGCAACAAAAATTCAAGAAAGTACAAGATGAAGTCTTCCGCTGTACCAAACTCTGAAGCTTTCGAGAATTCAACAAAAAGACGTAAGTGTGTGGAACATGAAGTCACGAGGAGGCAAAGTTCACAAGAAAGGCAAAGATCGCACGTGAAAGGCCAAAGAACAATGCTCTCAAGTCAAAGCCAAAAAGATCAAATCAACATATTCACAACAAAAGAAAGAAAAGAAGAAAAGACTACGAGCTAAAGAACGAAGACTTAGTATAGTATGCTAGGTTTAGAACTTTGTAACGTGGAGTGACCTCCCTTAGGGGGAGATTGTTAGAAATACGTTTTAACGTATATTAGAAGTATCGGTCACTCCACAATATGATTTATGTTGTAATAGCTCGTAGTTAGTAATTAGTTATTAATTGCTTATTAACTTAAGTAAGAACCGGTCCATGGGCTTGTCATGGACCGGCCCAAGCCCATGTTATGCTTGGAACTATAAATACCCCTTTCCACTAAGGAAAGGGGTTGGTTGTTGTCATTTCTTGTTTTCCACTTAATAAAATACACATAGTTTCTCTCACTTTCTCTCTCTAACTTTCTCTCTCTAGAAATCAACAAACCCCTTCATAGATTCATTGATTATCAATATTCTACAGCCTCCATCACTATATAATTTCATAGGCATATACAAACTGTACAACTTTCAAACATGGTCATACACATCCAAATCCGTCTGAAACGGGCTAAACCGTTCGAAACATATCAAAACGGACGAGATCGGACGAGATCGGACGAGATCGGACGAAATCGGACGAGATCGGACGGAATCGGACGTTAACCGGGGAAAGCCAGAGAAAGTATGAATAAACCGCGCAAACCATGCCAAATCCGTGGAAATAGGATTTCTAATATGTTTTGATTGCATTGATCATGTTGTGGTCGTCTTTAGCATATTTTGGTTGGGTTTGGCTATGTTTTAACCAGACTTGAATGTAGCAAATTAGTTGGTGATGTAGTTGTGGTTTTACTAGACAAGGAAATCGTGATGGCATACCATCAATTGATATTAAAAATACGAGTGAGCTCCAACAACATTTAACATTGTTTGATCAACAAAACAATGATATTGATTTTCCTTCGGAAACCTACAAAGGTGGATAATATACAAAATAATGAAAAAAGCATAGTAAAATGGCTTTTTAGGCCTTCAAAAATCCTTAACCAGCTTAAAGTTGGTTACAACGATGTTCCTCTTGTTTTTTCGGTCGTTTTGATAGGTCACGGGCTGAAAACGAACTTACGGTGCTGAAGTTATGACCATTTTAAGAAAGCCTTCTTCGTCACACGATCTTGGGCTTCGAGAACCAAGTCAGTCTGTTCTTCAATACTTTTGCCTCCATCAATATATAATCTCATAGGCATATACTAACTGTACAACTTTCAAACATGGTCATACACATCCAAATCCGTCTGAAACGGGCTAAACCGTTCGAAACATATCAAAACGGACGAGATCGGACGAGATCGGACGAAATCGGACGAGATCGGACGGAATCGGACGTTAACCGGGGAAAGCCGGAGAAAGTATGAATAAACCGCGCAAACCATGCCAAATCCGTGGAAATAGGATTTCTACTATGTTTTGATTGTATTGATCATGTTGTGGTCGTCTTTAGCATGTTTTGGTTGGGTTTGGCTATGTTTTAACCAGACTTGAATGTAGCAAATTAGTTGGTGATGTAGTTGTGGTTTTACTAGACAAGGAAATCGTGATGGCATACCATCAATTGATATTAAAAATACGAGTGAGCTCCAACAACATTTAACATTGTTTGATCAACAAAACAATGATATTGATTTTCCTTCGGAAACCTACAAAGGTGGATAATATACAAAATAATGAAAAAAGCATAGTAAAATGGCTTTTTGGGCCTTCAAAAATCCTTAACCAGCTTAAAGTTGGTTACAACGATGTTCCTCTTGTTTTTTCGGTCGTTTTGACAGGTCACGGGCTGAAAACGAACTTACGGTGCTGAAGTTATGACCATTTTAAGAAAGCCTTCTTCGTCACACGATCTTGGGCTTCGAGAACCAAGTCAGTCTCTTCTTCAATACTTTTGCCTCCATCACTATATAATTTCATAGGCATATACAAACTGTACAACTTTCAAACATGGTCATACACATCCAAATCCGTCTGAAACGGGCTAAACCGTTCGAAACATATCAAAACGGACGAGATCGGACGAGATCGGACGAGATCGGACGAAATCGGACGAGATCGTACGAGATCGGACGTTAACCGGGGAAAGCCGGAGAAAGTATGAATAAACCGCGCAAACCATGCCAAATCCGTGGAAATAGGATTTCTACTATGTTTTGATTGTATTGATCATGTTGTGGTCGTCTTTAGCATGTTTTGGTTGGGTTTGGCTATGTTTTAACCAGACTTGAATGTAGCAAATTAGTTGGTGATGTAGTTGTGGTTTTACTAGACAAGGAAACCGTGATGGCATACCATCAATTGATATTAAAAATACGAGTGAGCTCCAACAACATTTAACATTGTTTGATCAACAAAACAATGATATTGATTTTCCTTCGGAAACCTACAAAGGTGGATAATATACAAAATAATGAAAAAAGCATAGTAAAATGGCTTTTTGGGCCTTCAAAAATCCTTAACCAGCTTAAAGTTGGTTACAACGATGTTCCTCTTGTTTTTTCGGTCGTTTTGACAGGTCACGGGCTGAAAACGAACTTACGGTGCTGAAGTTATGACCATTTTAAGAAAGCCTTCTTCGTCACACGATCTTGGGCTTCAAGAACCAAGTCAGTCTATTCTTCAATACTTTTGCCTCCATCAATATATAATTTCATAGGCATATACTAACTGTACAACTTTCAAACATGGTCATACACATCCAAATCCGTCTGAAACGGGCTAAACCGTTCGAAACATATCAAAACGGACGAGATCAGACGAGATCGGACGAAATCGGACGGAATCGGACGAGATCGGATGAATCGGACGTTAACCGGGGAAAGCCGGAGAAAGTATGAATAAACCGCGCAAACCATGCCAAATCCGTGGAAATAGGATTTCAACTATGTTTTGATTGTATTGATCATGTTGTGGTCGTCTTTAGCATGTTTTGGTTGGGTTTGGCTATGTTTTAACCAGACTTGAATGTAGCAAATTAGTTGGTGATGTAGTTGTGGTTTTACTAGACAAGGAAATCGTGATGGCATACCATCAATTGATATTAAAAATACGAGTGAGCTCCAACAACATTTAACATTGTTTGATCAACAAAACAATGATATTGATTTTCCTTCGGAAACCTACAAAGGTGGATAATATACAAAATAATGAAAAAAGCATAGTAAAATGGCTTTTTGGGCCTTCAAAAATCCTTAACCAACTTAAAGTTGGTTACAACGATGTTCCTCTTGTTTTTTCGGTCGTTTTGACAAGTCACGGGCTGAAAACGAACTTACGGTGCTGAAGTTATGACCATTTTAAGAAAGCCTTCTTCGTCACACGATCTTGGGCTTCGAGAACCAAGTCAGTCTGTTCTTCAATACTTTTGCCTCCATCACTATATAATTTCATAGGCATATACAAACTGTACAACTTTCAAACATGGTCATACACATCCAAATCCGTCTGAAACGGGCTAAACCGTTCGAAACATATCAAAACGGACGAGATCGGACGAGATCGGACGAGATCGGACGAGATCGGACGAAATCGGACGAGATCGGACGGAATCGGACGTTAACCGGGGAAAGCCGGAGAAAGTATGAATAAACCGCGCAAACCATGCCAAATCCGTGGAAATAGGATTTCTAATATGTTTTGATTGCATTGATCATGTTGTGGTCGTCTTTAGCATGTTTTGGTTGGGTTTGGCTATGTTTTAACCAGACTTGAATGTAGCAAATTAGTTGGTGATGTAGTTGTGGTTTTACTAGACAAGGAAATCGTGATGGCATACCATCAATTGATATTAAAAATACGAGTGAGCTCCAACAACATTTAACATTGTTTGATCAACAAAACAATGATATTGATTTTCCTTCGGAAACCTACAAAGGTGGATAATATACAAAATAATGAAAAAAGCATAGTAAAATGGCTTTTTAGGCCTTCAAAAATCCTTAACCAGCTTAAAGTTGGTTACAACGATGTTCCTCTTGTTTTTTCGGTCGTTTTGACAGGTCACGGGCTGAAAACGAACTTACGGTGCTGAAGTTATGACCATTTTAAGAAAGCCTTCTTCGTCACACGATCTTGGGCTTCGAGAACCAAGTCAGTCTGTTCTTCAATACTTTTGCCTCCATCAATATATAATTTCATAGGCATATACTAACTGTACAACTTTCAAACATGGTCATACACATCCAAATCCGTCTGAAACGGGCTAAACCGTTCGAAACATATCAAAACGGACGAGATCGGACGAGATCGGATGAAATCGGACGAGATCGGACGGAATCGGACGTTAACCGGGGAAAGCCGGAGAAAGTATGAATAAACCGCGCAAACCATGCCAAATCCGTGGAAATAGGATTTCTACTATGTTTTGATTGTATTGATCATGTTGTGGTCGTCTTTAGCATGTTTTGGTTGGGTTTGGCTATGTTTTAACCAGACTTGAATGTAGCAAATTAGTTGGTGATGTAGTTGTGGTTTTACTAGACAAGGAAACCGTGATGGCATACCATCAATTGATATTAAAAATACGAGTGAGCTCCAACAACATTTAACATTGTTTGATCAACAAAACAATGATATTGATTTTCCTTCGGAAACCTACAAAGGTGGATAATATACAAAATAATGAAAAAAGCATAGTAAAATGGCTTTTTGGGCCTTCAAAAATCCTTAACCAGCTTAAAGTTGGTTACAACGATGTTCCTCTTGTTTTTTCGGTCGTTTTGACAGGTCACGGGCTGAAAACGAACTTACGGTGCTGAAGTTATGACCATTTTAAGAAAGCCTTCTTCGTCACACGATCTTGGGCTTCAAGAACCAAGTCAGTCTATTCTTCAATACTTTTGCCTCCATCAATATATAATTTCATAGGCATATACTAACTGTACAACTTTCAAACATGGTCATACACATCCAAATCCGTCTGAAACGGGCTAAACCGTTCGAAACATATCAAAACGGACGAGATCAGACGAGATCGGACGAAATCGGACGGAATCGGACGAGATCAGACGAATCGGACGTTAACCGGGGAAAGCCGGAGAAAGTATGAATAAACCGCGCAAACCATGCCAAATCCGTGGAAATAGGATTTCTACTATGTTTTGATTGTATTGATCATGTTGTGGTCGTCTTTAGCATGTTTTGGTTGGGTTTGGCTATGTTTTAACCAGACTTGAATGTAGCAAATTAGTTGGTGATGTAGTTGTGGTTTTACTAGACAAGGAAATCGTGATGGCATACCATCAATTGATATTAAAAATACGAGTGAGCTCCAACAACATTTAACATTGTTTGATCAACAAAACAATGATATTGATTTTCCTTCGGAAACCTACAAAGGTGGATAATATACAAAATAATGAAAAAAGCATAGTAAAATGGCTTTTTGGGCCTTCAAAAATCCTTAACCAGCTTAAAGTTGGTTACAACGATGTTCCTCTTGTTTTTTCGGTCGTTTTGACAGGTCACGGGCTGAAAACGAACTTACGGTGCTGAAGTTATGACCATTTTAAGAAAGCCTTCTTCGTCACACGATCTTGGGCTTCGAGAACCAAGTCAGTCTGTTCTTCAATACTTTTGCCTCCATCAATATATAATTTCATAGGCATATACTAACTGTACAACTTTCAAACATGGTCATACACATCCAAATCCGTCTGAAACGGGCTAAACAGTTCGAAACATATCAAAACGGACGAGATCGGACGAGATCGGACGAAATCGGACAAGATCGGACGGAATCGGACGTTAACCGGGGAAAGCCGGAGAAAGTATGAATAAACCGCGCAAACCATGCCAAATCCGTGGAAATAGGATTTCTACTATGTTTTGATTGTATTGATCATGTTGTGGTCGTCTTTAGCATGTTTTGGTTGGGTTTGGCTATGTTTTAACCAGACTTGAATGTAGCAAATTAGTTGGTGATGTAGTTGTGGTTTTACTAGACAAGGAAACCGTGATGGCATACCATCAATTGATATTAAAAATACGAGTGAGCTCCAACAACATTTAACATTGTTTGATCAACAAAACAATGATATTGATTTTCCTTCGGAAACCTACAAAGGTGGATAATATACAAAATAATGAAAAAAGCATAGTAAAATGGCTTTTTGGGCCTTCAAAAATCCTTAACCAGCTTAAAGTTGGTTACAACGATGTTCCTCTTGTTTTTTCGGTCGTTTTGACAGGTCACGGGCTGAAAACGAACTTACGGTGCTGAAGTTATGACCATTTTAAGAAAGCCTTCTTCGTCACACGATCTTGGGCTTCAAGAACCAAGTCAGTCTATTCTTCAATACTTTTGCCTCCATCAATATATAATTTCATAGGCATATACTAACTGTACAACTTTCAAACATGGTCATACACATCCAAATCCGTCTGAAACGGGCTAAACCGTTCGAAACATATCAAAACGGACGAGATCAGACGAGATCGGATGAAATCGGACGGAATCGGACGAGATCAGACGAATCGGACGTTAACCGGGGAAAGCCGGAGAAAGTATGAATAAACCGCGCAAACCATGCCAAATCCGTGGAAATAGGATTTCTACTATGTTTTGATTGTATTGATCATGTTGTGGTCGTCTTTAGCATGTTTTGGTTGGGTTTGGCTATGTTTTAACCAGACTTGAATGTAGCAAATTAGTTGGTGATGTAGTTGTGGTTTTACTAGACAAGGAAATCGTGATGGCATACCATCAATTGATATTAAAAATACGAGTGAGCTCCAACAACATTTAACATTGTTTGATCAACAAAACAATGATATTGATTTTCCTTCGGAAACCTACAAAGGTGGATAATATACAAAATAATGAAAAAAGCATAGTAAAATGGCTTTTTGAGCCTTCAAAAATCCTTAACCAGCTTAAAGTTGGTTACAACGATGTTCCTCTTGTTTTTTCGGTCGTTTTGACAGGTCACGGGCTGAAAACGAACTTACGGTGCTGAAGTTATGACCATTTTAAGAAAGCCTTCTTCGTCACACGATCTTGGGCTTCGAGAACCAAGTCAGTCTGTTCTTCAATACTTTTGCCTCCATCAATATATAATTTCATAGGCATATACTAACTGTACAACTTTCAAACATGGTCATACACATCCAAATCCGTCTGAAACGGGCTAAACAGTTCGAAACATATCAAAACGGACGAGATCGGACGAGATCGGACGAAATCGGACAAGATCGGACGGAATCGGACGTTAACCGGGGAAAGCCGGAGAAAGTATGAATAAACCGCGCAAACCATGCCAAATCCGTGGAAATAGGATTTCTACTATGTTTTGATTGTATTGATCATGTTGTGGTCGTCTTTAGCATGTTTTGGTTGGGTTTGGCTATGTTTTAACCAGACTTGAATGTAGCAAATTAGTTGGTGATGTAGTTGTGGTTTTACTAGACAAGGAAACCGTGATGGCATACCATCAATTGATATTACAAATACGAGTGAGCTCCAACAACATTTAACATTGTTTGATCAACAAAACAATGATATTGATTTTCCTTCGGAAACCTACAAAGGTGGATAATATACAAAATAATGAAAAAAGCATAGTAAAATGGCTTTTTGGGCCTTCAAAAATCCTTAACCAGCTTAAAGTTGGTTACAACGATGTTCCTCTTGTTTTTTCGGTCGTTTTGACAGGTCACGGGCTGAAAACGAACTTACGGTGCTGAAGTTATGACCATTTTAAGAAAGCCTTCTTCGTCACACGATCTTGGGCTTCGAGAACCAAGTCAGTCTGTTCTTCAATACTTTTGCCTCCATCAATATATAATTTCATAGGCATATACTAACTGTACAACTTTCAAACATGGTCATACACATCCAAATCCGTCTGAAACGGGCTAAACCGTTCGAAACATATCAAAACGGACGAGATCGGACGAGATCGGACGAGATCGGACGAGATCGGACGAAATCGGACGAGATCGGACGGATTCGGACGTTAACCGGGGAAAGCCGGAGAAAGTATGAATAAACCGCGCAAACCATGCCAAATCCGTGGAAATAGGATTTCTACTATGTTTTGATTGTATTGATCATGTTGTGGTCGTCTTTAGCATGTTTTGATTGGGTTTGGCTATGTTTTAACCAGACTTGAATGTAGCAAATTAGTTGGTGATGTAGTTGTGGTTTTACTAGACAAGGAAACCGTGATGGCATACCATCAATTGATATTAAAAATACGAGTGAGCTCCAACAACATTTAACATTGTTTGATCAACAAAACAATGATATTGATTTTCCTTCGGAAACCTACAAAGGTGGATAATATACAAAATAATGAAAAAAGCATAGTAAAATGGCTTTTTGGGCCTTCAAAAATCCTTAACCAGCTTAAAGGTGGTTACAACGATGTTCCTCATGTTTTTTCGGTCGTTTTGACAGGTCACGGGCTGAAAACGAACTTACGGTGCTGAAGTTATGACCATTTTAAGAAAGCCTTCTTCGTCACACGATCTTGGGCTTCAAGAACCAAGTCAGTCTATTCTTCAATACTTTTGCCTCCATCAATATATAATTTCATAGGCATATACTAACTGTACAACTTTCAAACATGGTCATACACATCCAAATCCGTCTGAAACGGGCTAAACCGTTCGAAACATATCAAACGGACGAGATCAGACGAGATCGGACGAAATCGGACGGAATCGGACGAGATCGGACGAATCGGACGTTAACCGGGGAAAGCCGGAGAAAGTATGAATAAACCGCGCAAACCATGCCAAATCCGTGGAAATAGGATTTCTACTATGTTTTGATTGTATTGATCATGTTGTGGTCGTCTTTAGCATGTTTTGGTTGGGTTTGGCTATGTTTTAACCAGACTTGAATGTAGCAAATTAGTTGGTGATGTAGTTGTGGTTTTACTAGACAAGGAAACCGTGATGGCATACCATCAATTGATATTAAAAATACGAGTGAGCTCCAACAACATTTAACATTGTTTGATCAACAAAACAATGATATTGATTTTCCTTCGGAAACCTACAAAGGTGGATAATATACAAAATAATGAAAAAAGCATAGTAAAATGGCTTTTTGGGCCTTCAAAAATCCTTAACCAGCTTAAAGTTGGTTACAACGATGTTCCTCTTGTTTTTTCGGTCGTTTTGACAGGTCACGGGCTGAAAACGAACTTACGGTGCTGAAGTTATGACCATTTTAAGAAAGCCTTCTTCGTCACACGATCTTGGGCTTCGAGAACCAAGTCAGTCTGTTCTTCAATACTTTTGCCTCCATCACTATATAATTTCATAGGCATATACAAACTGTACAACTTTCAAACATGGTCATACACATCCAAATCCGTCTGAAACGGGCTAAACCGTTCGAAACATATCAAAACGGACGAGATCGGACGAGATCGGACGAGATCGGACGAGATCGGACGAAATCGGACGAGATCGGACGGAATCGGACGTTAACCGGGGAAAGCCGGAGAAAGTATGAATAAACCGCGCAAACCATGCCAAATCCGTGGAAATAGGATTTCTAATATGTTTTGATTGCATTGATCATGTTGTGGTCGTCTTTAGCATGTTTTGGTTGGGTTTGGCTATGTTTTAACCAGACTTGAATGTAGCAAATTAGTTGGTGATGTAGTTGTGGTTTTACTAGACAAGGAAATCGTGATGGCATACCATCAATTGATATTAAAAATACGAGTGAGCTCCAACAACATTTAACATTGTTTGATCAACAAAACAATGATATTGATTTTCCTTCGGAAACCTACAAAGGTGGATAATATACAAAATAATGAAAAAAGCATAGTAAAATGGCTTTTTGGGCCTTCAAAAATCCTTAACCAGCTTAAAGTTGGTTACAACGATGTTCCTCTTGTTTTTTCGGTCGTTTTGACAGGTCACGGGCTGAAAACGAACTTACGGTGCTGAAGTTATGACCATTTTAAGAAAGCCTTCTTCGTCACACGATCTTGGGCTTCGAGAACCAAGTCAGTCTGTTCTTCAATACTTTTGCCTCCATCACTATATAATTTCATAGGCATATACAAACTGTACAACTTTCAAACATGGTCATACACATCCAAATCCGTCTGAAACGGGCTAAACCGTTCGAAACATATCAAAACGGACGAGATCGGACGAGATCGGACGAGATCGGACGAGATCGGACGAAATCGGACGAGATCGGACGGAATCGGACGTTAACCGGGGAAAGCCGGAGAAAGTATGAATAAACCGCGCAAACCATGCCAAATCCGTGGAAATAGGATTTCTAATATGTTTTGATTGCATTGATCATGTTGTGGTCGTCTTTAGCATGTTTTGGTTGGGTTTGGCTATGTTTTAACCAGACTTGAATGTAGCAAATTAGTTGGTGATGTAGTTGTGGTTTTACTAGACAAGGAAATCGTGATGGCATACCATCAATTGATATTAAAAATACGAGTGAGCTCCAACAACATTTAATATTGTTTGATCAACAAAACAATGATATTGATTTTCCTTCGGAAACCTACAAAGGTGGATAATATACAAAATAATGAAAAAAGCATAGTAAAATGGCTTTTTAGGCCTTCAAAAATCCTTAACCAGCTTAAAGTTGGTTACAACGATGTTCCTCTTGTTTTTTCGGTCGTTTTGACAGGTCACGGGCTGAAAACGAACTTACGGTGCTGAAGTTATGACCATTTTAAGAAAGCCTTCTTCGTCACACGATCTTGGGCTTCGAGAACCAAGTCAGTCTGTTCTTCAATACTTTTGCCTCCATCAATATATAATTTCATAGGCATATACTAACTGTACAACTTTCAAACATGGTCATACACATCCAAATCCGTCTGAAACGGGCTAAACCGTTCGAAACATATCAAAACGGACGAGATCGGACGAGATCGGACGGAATCGGACGTTAACCGGGGAAAGCCGGAGAAAGTATGAATAAACCGCGCAAACCATGCCAAATCCGTGGAAATAGGATTTCTACTATGTTTTGATTGTATTGATCATGTTGTGGTCGTCTTTAGCATGTTTTGGTTGGGTTTGGCTATGTTTTAACCAGACTTGAATGTAGCAAATTAGTTGGTGATGTAGTTGTGGTTTTACTAGACAAGGAAACCGTGATGGCATACCATCAATTGATATTAAAAATACGAGTGAGCTCCAACAACATTTAACATTGTTTGATCAACAAAACAATGATATTGATTTTCCTTCGGAAACCTACAAAGGTGGATAATATACAAAATAATGAAAAAAGCATAGTAAAATGGCTTTTTGGGCCTTCAAAAATCCTTAACCAGCTTAAAGGTGGTTACAACGATGTTCCTCTTGTTTTTTCGGTCGTTTTGACAGGTCACGGGCTGAAAACGAACTTACGGTGCTGAAGTTATGACCATTTTAAGAAAGCCTTCTTCGTCACACGATCTTGGGCTTCAAGAACCAAGTCAGTCTATTCTTCAATACTTTTGCCTCCATCAATATATAATTTCATAGGCATATACTAACTGTACAACTTTCAAACATGGTCATACACATCCAAATCCGTCTGAAACGGGCTAAACCGTTCGAAACATATCAATACGGACGAGATCAGACGAGATCGGACGAAATCGGACGGAATCAGACGAGATCGGACGAATCGGACGTTAACCGGGGAAAGCCGGAGAAAGTATGAATAAACCGCGCAAACCATGCCAAATCCGTGGAAATAGGATTTCTACTATGTTTTGATTGTATTGATCATGTTGTGGTCGTCTTTAGCATGTTTTGGTTGGGTTTGGCTATGTTTTAACCAGACTTGAATGTAGCAAATTAGTTGGTGATGTAGTTGTGGTTTTACTAGACAAGGAAACCGTGATGGCATACCATCAATTGATATTAAAAATACGAGTGAGCTCCAACAACATTTAACATTGTTTGATCAACAAAACAATGATATTGATTTTCCTTCGGAAACCTACAAAGGTGGATAATATACAAAATAATGAAAAAAGCATAGTAAAATGGCTTTTTGGGCCTTCAAAAATCCTTAACCAGCTTAAAGTTGGTTACAACGATGTTCCTCTTGTTTTTTCGGTCGTTTTGACAGGTCACGGGCTGAAAACGAACTTACGGTGCTGAAGTTATGACCATTTTAAGAAAGCCTTCTTCGTCACACGATCTTGGGCTTCGAGAACCAAGTCAGTCTGTTCTTCAATACTTTTGCCTCCATCACTATATAATTTCATAGGCATATACAAACTGTACAACTTTTAAACATGGTCATACACATCCAAATCCGTCTGAAACGGGCTAAACCGTTCGAAACATATCAAAACGGACGAGATCGGACGAGATCGGACGAAATCGGACGAGATCGGACGAAATCGGACGTTAACCGGGGAAAGCCGGAGAAAGTATGAATAAACCGCGCAAACCATGCCAAATCCGTGGAAATAGGATTTCTAATATGTTTTGATTGCATTGATCATGTTGTGGTCGTCTTTAGCATGTTTTGGTTGGGTTTGGCTATGTTTTAACCAGACTTGAATGTAGCAAATTAGTTGGTGATGTAGTTGTGGTTTTACTAGACAAGGAAATCGTGATGGCATACCATCAATTGATATTAAAAATACGAGTGAGCTCCAACAACATTTAACATTGTTTGATCAACAAAACAATGATACTGATTTTCCTTCGGAAACCTACAAAGGTGGATAATATACAAAATAATGAAAAAAGCATAGTAAAGTGGCTTTTTAGGCCTTCAAAAATCCTTAACCAGCTTAAAGTTGGTTACAACGATGTTCCTCTTGTTTTTTCGGTCGTTTTGACAGGTCACGGGCTGAAAACGAACTTACGGTGCTGAAGTTATGACCATTTTAAGAAAGCCTTCTTTGTCACACGATCTTGGGCTTCGAGAACCAAGTCAGTCTGTTCTTCAATACTTTTGCCTCCATCAATATATAATTTCATAGGCATATACTAACTGTACAACTTTCAAACATGGTCATACACATCCAAATCCGTCTGAAACGGGCTAAACCGTTCGAAACATATCAAAACGGACGAGATCGGACGAGATCGGACGAAATCGGACGAGATCGGACGGAATCGGACGTTAACCGGGGAAAGCCGGAGAAAGTATGAATAAACCGCGCAAACCATGCCAAATCCGTGGAAATAGGATTTCTACTATGTTTTGATTGTATTGATCATGTTGTGGTCGTCTTTAGCATGTTTTGGTTGGGTTTGGCTATGTTTTAACCAGACTTGAATGTAGCAAATTAGTTGGTGATGTAGTTGTGGTTTTACTAGACAAGGAAACCGTGATGGCATACCATCAATTGATATTAAAAATACGAGTGAGCTCCAACAACATTTAACATTGTTTGATCAACAAAACAATGATATTGATTTTCCTTCGGAAACCTACAAAGGTGGATAATATACAAAATAATGAAAAAAGCATAGTAAAATGGCTTTTTGGGCCTTCAAAAATCCTTAACCAGCTTAAAGTTGGTTACAACGATGTTCCTCTTGTTTTTTCGGTCGTTTTGACAGGTCACGGGCTGAAAACGGACATACGGTGCTGAAGTTATGACCATTTTAAGAAAGCCTTCTTCGTCACACGATCTTGGGCTTCGAGAACCAAGTCACTATGTTCTTCAATACTTTTGCCTCCATCAATATATAATTTCATAGGCATATACTAACTGTACAACTTTCAAACATGGTCATACACATCCAAATCCGTCTGAAACGGGCTAAACCGTTCGAAACATATCAAAACAGACGAGATCGGACGAGATCGGACGGAATCGGACGTTAACCGGGGAAAGCCGGAGAAAGTATGAATAAACCGCGCAAACCATGCCAAATCTGTGGAAATAGGATTTCTACTATGTTTTGATTGTATTTATCATGTTGTGGTCGTCTTTAGCATGTTTTGGTTGGGTTTGGCTATGTTTTAACCAGACTTGAATGTAGCAAATTAATTGGTGATGTAGTTGTGGTTTTACTAGACAAGGAAACCGTGATGGCATACCATCAATTGATATTAAAAATACGAGTGAGCTCCAACAACATTTAACATTGTTTGATCAACAAAACAATGATATTGATTTTCCTTCGGAAACCTACAAAGGTGGATAATATACAAAATAATGAAAAAAGCATAGTAAAATGGCTTTTTGGGCCTTCAAAAATCCTTAACCAGCTTAAAGTTGGTTACAACGATGTTCCTCTTGTTTTTTCGGTCGTTTTGACAGGTCACGGGCTGAAAACGGACTTACGGTGCTGAAGTTATGACCATTTAAAGAAAGCCTTCTTCGTCACACGATCTTGGGCTTCGAGAACCAAGTCACTATGTTCTTCAATACTTTTGCCTCCATCAATATATAATTTCATAGGCATATACTAACTGTACAACTTTCAAACATGGTCATACACATCCAAATCCGTCTGAAACGGGCTAAACCGTTCGAAACATATCAAAACGGACGAGATCGGACGAGATCGGACGAAATCGCACGAGATCGGACGGAATCGGACGTTAACCGGGGAAAGCCGGAGAAACTATGAATAAACCGCGCAAACCATGCCAAATCCGTGGAAATAGGATTTCTACTATGTTTTGATTGTATTGATCATGTTGTGGTCGTCTTTAGCATGTTTTGGTTGGGTTTGGCTATGTTTTAACCATACTTGAATGTAGCAAATTAGTTGGTGATGTAGTTGTGGTTTTACTAGACAAGGAAACCGTGATGGCATACCATCAATTGATATTAAAAATACGAGTGAGCTCCAACAACATTTAACATTGTTTGATCAACAAAACAATGATATTGATTTTCCTTCGGAAACCTACAAAGGTGGATAATATACAAAATAATGAAAAAAGCATAGTAAAATGGCTTTTTGGGCCTTCAAAAATCCTTAACCAGCTTAAAGTTGGTTACAACGATGTTCCTCTTGTTTTTTCGGTCGTTTTGACAGGTCACGGGCTGAAAACGGACTTACGGTGCTGAAGTTATGACCATTTAAAGAAAGCCTTCTTCGTCACACGATCTTGGGCTTCGAGAACCAAGTCACTATGTTCTTCAATACTTTTGCCTCCATCAATATATAATTTCATAGGCATATACTAACTGTACAACTTTCAAACATGGTCATACACATCCAAATCCGTCTGAAACGGGCTAAACCGTTCGAAACATATCAAAACGGACGAGATCGGACGAGATCGGACGAAATCGGACGAGATCGGACGGAATCGGACGTTAACCGGGGAAAGCCGGAGAAAGTATGAATAAACCGCGCAAACCATGCCAAATCCGTGGAAATAGGATTTATACTATGTTTTGATTGTATTTATCATGTTGTGGTCGTCTTTAGCATGTTTTGGTTGGGTTTGGCTATGTTTTAACCAGACTTGAATGTAGCAAATTAGTTGGTGATGTAGTTGTGGTTTTACTAGACAAGGAAACCGTGATGGCATACCATCAATTGATATTAAAAATACGAGTGAGCTCCAACAACATTTAACATTGTTTGATCAACAAAACAATGATATTGATTTTCCTTCGGAAACCTACAAAGGTGGATAATATACAAAATAATGAAAAAAGCATAGTAAAATGGCTTTTTGGGCCTTCAAAAATCCTTAACCAGCTTAAAGTTGGTTACAACGATGTTCCTCTTGTTTTTTCGGTCGTTTTGACAGGTCACGGGCTGAAAACGAACTTACGGTGCTGAAGTTATGACCATTTTAAGAAAGCCTTCTTCGTCACACGATCTTGGGCTTCGAGAACCAAGTCAGTCTGTTCTTCAATACTTTTGCCTCCATCAATATATAATTTCATAGGCATATACTAACTGTACAACTTTCAAACATGGTCATACACATCCAAATCCGTCTGAAACGGGCTAAACCGTTCGAAACATATCAAAACGGACGAGATCGGACGAAATCGGACGAGATCGGACGGAATCGGACGTTAACCGGGGAAAGCCGGAGAAAGTATGAATAAACCGCGCAAACCATGCCAAATCCGTGGAAATAGGATTTCTACTATGTTTTGATTGTATTGAACATGTTGTGGTCGTCTTTAGCATGTTTTGGTTGGGTTTGGCTATGTTTTAACCAGACTTGAATGTAGCAAATTAGTTGGTGATGTAGTTGTGGTTTTACTAGACAAGGAAACCGTGATGGCATACCATCAATTGATATTAAAAATACGAGTGAGCTCCAACAACATTTAACATTGTTTGATCAACAAAACAATGATATTGATTTTCCTTCGGAAACCTACAAAGGTGGATAATATACAAAATAATGAAAAAAGCATAGTAAAATGGCTTTTTAGGCCTTCAAAAATCCTTAACCAGCTTAAAGTTGGTTACAACGATGTTCCTCTTGTTTTTTCGGTCGTTTTGACAGGTCACGGGCTGAAAACGAACTTACGGTGCTGAAGTTATGACCATTTTAAGAAAGCCTTCTTCGTCACACGATCTTGGGCTTCGAGAACCAAGTCAGTCTGTTCTTCAATACTTTTGCCTCCATCAATATATAATTTCATAGGCATATACTAACTGTACAACTTTCAAACATGGTCATACACATCCAAATCCGTCTGAAACGGGCTAAACCGTTCGAAACATATCAAAACGGACGAGATCGGACGAGATCGGACGAAATCGGACGAGATCGGACGGAATCGGACGTTAACCGGGGAAAGCCGGAGAAAGTATGAATAAACCGCGCAAACCATGCCAAATCCGTGGAAATAGGATTTCTACTATGTTTTGATTGTATTGATCATGTTGTGGTCGTCTTTAGCATGTTTTGGTTGGGTTTGGCTATGTTTTAACCAGACTTGAATGTAGCAAATTAGTTGGTGATGTAGTTGTGGTTTTACTAGACAAGGAAACCGTGATGGCATACCATCAATTGATATTAAAAATACGAGTGAGCTCCAACAACATTTAACATTGTTTGATCAACAAAACAATGATATTGATTTTCCTTCGGAAACCTACAAAGGTGGATAATATACAAAATAATGAAAAAAGCATAGTAAAATGGCTTTTTGGGCCTTCAAAAATCCTTAACCAGCTTAAAGTTGGTTACAACGATGTTCCTCTTGTTTTTTCGGTCGTTTTGACAGGTCACGGGCTGAAAACGAACTTACGGTGCTGAAGTTATGACCATTTTAAGAAAGCCTTCTTCGTCACACGATCTTGGGCTTCGAGAACCAAGTCAGTCTGTTCTTCAATACTTTTGCCTCCATCAATATATAATTTCATAGGCATATACTAACTGTACAACTTTCAAACATGGTCATACACATCCAAATCCGTCTGAAACGGGCTAAACCGTTCGAAACATATCAAAACGGACGAGATCGGACGAGATCGGACGAAATCGGACGAGATCGGACGGAATCGGACGTTAACCGGGGAAAGCCGGAGAAAGTATGAATAAACCGCGCAAACCATGCCAAATCCGTGGAAATAGGATTTCTACTATGTTTTGATTGTATTGAACATGTTGTGGTCGTCTTTAGCATGTTTTGGTTGGGTTTGGCTATGTTTTAACCAGACTTGAATGTAGCAAATTAGTTGGTGATGTAGTTGTGGTTTTACTAGACAAGGAAACCGTGATGGCATACCATCAATTGATATTAAAAATACGAGTGAGCTCCAACAACATTTAACATTGTTTGATCAACAAAACAATGATATTGATTTTCCTTCGGAAACCTACAAAGGTGGATAATATACAAAATAATGAAAAAAGCATAGTAAAATGGCTTTTTAGGCCTTCAAAAATCCTTAACCAGCTTAAAGTTGGTTACAACGATGTTCCTCTTGTTTTTTCGGTCGTTTTGACAGGTCACGGGCTGAAAACGAACTTACGGTGCTGAAGTTATGACCATTTTAAGAAAGCCTTCTTCGTCACACGATCTTGGGCTTCGAGAACCAAGTCAGTCTGTTCTTCAATACTTTTGCCTCCATCAATATATAATTTCATAGGCATATACTAACTGTACAACTTTCAAACATGGTCATACACATCCAAATCCGTCTGAAACGGGCTAAACCGTTCGAAACATATCAAAACGGACGAGATCGGACGAGATCGGACGAAATCGGACGAGATCGGACGGAATCGGACGTTAACCGGGGAAAGCCGGAGAAAGTATGAATAAACCGCGCAAACCATGCCAAATCCGTGGAAATAGGATTTCTACTATGTTTTGATTGTATTGATCATGTTGTGGTCGTCTTTAGCATGTTTTGGTTGGGTTTGGCTATGTTTTAACCAGACTTGAATGTAGCAAATTAGTTGGTGATGTAGTTGTGGTTTTACTAGACAAGGAAACCGTGATGGCATACCATCAATTGATATTAAAAATACGAGTGAGCTCCAACAACATTTAACATTGTTTGATCAACAAAACAATGATATTGATTTTCCTTCGGAAACCTACAAAGGTGGATAATATACAAAATAATGAAAAAAGCATAGTAAAATGGCTTTTTGGGCCTTCAAAAATCCTTAACCAGCTTAAAGTTGGTTACAACGATGTTCCTCTTGTTTTTTCGGTCGTTTTGACAGGTCACGGGCTGAAAACGAACTTACGGTGCTGAAGTTATGACCATTTTAAGAAAGCCTTCTTCGTCACACGATCTTGGGCTTCGAGAACCAAGTCAGTCTGTTCTTCAATACTTTTGCCTCCATCAATATATAATTTCATAGGCATATACTAACTGTACAACTTTCAAACATGGTCATACACATCCAAATCCGTCTGAAACGGGCTAAACCGTTCGAAACATATCAAAACGGACGAGATCGGACGAGATCGGACGAAATCGGACGAGATCGGACGGAATCGGACGTTAACCGGGGAAAGCCGGAGAAAGTATGAATAAACCGCGCAAACCATGCCAAATCCGTGGAAATAGGATTTCTACTATGTTTTGATTGTATTGATCATGTTGTGGTCGTCTTTAGCATGTTTTGGTTGGGTTTGGCTATGTTTTAACCAGACTTGAATGTAGCAAATTAGTTGGTGATGTAGTTGTGGTTTTACTAGACAAGGAAACCGTGATGGCATACCATCAATTGATATTAAAAATACGAGTGAGCTCCAACAACATTTAACATTGTTTGATCAACAAAACAATGATATTGATTTTCCTTCGGAAACCTACAAAGGTGGATAATATACAAAATAATGAAAAAAGCATAGTAAAATGGCTTTTTGGGCCTTCAAAAATCCTTAACCAGCTTAAAGTTGGTTACAACGATGTTCCTCTTGTTTTTTCGGTCGTTTTGACAGGTCACGGGCTGAAAACGGACTTACGGTGCTGAAGTTATGACCATTTTAAGAAAGCCTTCTTCGTCACACGATCTTGGGCTTCGAGAACCAGGTCAGTCTGTTCTTCAATAGTTTTGCCTCCATCAATATATAATTTCATAGGCATATACTAACTGTACAACTTTCAAACATGGTCATACACATCCAAATCCGTCTGAAAGGGGCTAAACCGTTCGAAACATATCAAAACGGACGAGATCGGACGAGATCGGACGAAATCGGACGAGATCGGACGGAATCGGACGTTAACCGGGGAAAGCCGGAGAAAGTATGAATAAACCGCGCAAACCATGCCAAATCCGTGGAAATAGGATTTCTACTATGTTTTGATTGTATTGATCATGTTGTGGTCGTCTTTAGCATGTTTTGGTTGGGTTTGGCTATGTTTTAACCAGACTTGAATGTAGCAAATTAGTTGGTGATGTAGTTGTGGTTTTACTAGACAAGGAAACCGTGATGGCATACCATCAATTGATATTAAAAATACGAGTGAGCTCCAACAACATTTAACATTGTTTGATCAACAAAACAATGATATTGATTTTCCTTCGGAAACCTACAAAGGTGGATAATATACAAAATAATGAAAAAAGCATAGTAAAATGGCTTTTTGGGCCTTCAAAAATCCTTAACCAGCTTAAAGTTGGTTACAACGATGTTCCTCTTGTTTTTTCGGTCGTTTTGACAGGTCACGGGCTGAAAACGAACTTACGGTGCTGAAGTTATGACCATTTTAAGAAAGCCTTCTTCGTCACACGATCTTGGGCTTCGAGAACCAAGTCAGTCTGTTCTTCAATACTTTTGCCTCCATCAATATATAATTTCATAGGCATATACTAACTGTACAACTTTCAAACATGGTCATACACATCCAAATCCGTCTGAAACGGGCTAAACCGTTCGAAACATATCAAAACGGACGAGATCGGACGAAATCGGACGAGATCGGACGGAATCGGACGTTAACCGGGGAAAGCCGGAGAAAGTATGAATAAACCGCGCAAACCATGCCAAATCCGTGGAAATAGGATTTCTACTATGTTTTGATTGTATTGATCATGTTGTGGTCGTCTTTAGCATGTTTTGGTTGGGTTTGGCTATGTTTTAACCAGACTTGAATGTAGTAAATTAGTTGGTGATGTAGTTGTGGTTTTACTAGACAAGGAAACCGTGATGGCATACCATCAATTGATATTAAAAATACGAGTGAGCTCCAACAACATTTAACATTGTTTGATCAACAAAACAATGATATTGATTTTCCTTCGGAAACCTACAAAGGTGGATAATATACAAAATAATGAAAAAAGCATAGTAAAATGGTTTTTTGGGCCTTCAAAAATCGTTAACCAGCTTAAAGTTGGTTACAACGATGTTCCTCTTGTTTTTTCGGTCGTTTTGACAGGTCACGGGCTGAAAACGAACTTACGGTGCTGAAGTTATGACTATTTTAAGAAAGCCTTCTTCGTCACACGATCTTGGGCTTCGAGAACCAAGTCAGTCTGTTCTTCAATACTTTTGCCTCCATCAATATATAATTTCATAGGCATATACTAACTGTACAACTTTCAAACATGGTCATACACATCCAAATCCGTCTGAAACGGGCTAAACCGTTCGAAACATATCAAAACGGACGAGATCGGACGAAATCGGACGAGATCGGACGGAATCGGACGTTAACCGGGGAAAGCCGGAGAAAGTATGAATAAACCGCGCAAACCATGCCAAATCCGTGGAAATAGGATTTCTACTATGTTTTGATTGTATTGATCATGTTGTGGTCGTCTTTAGCATGTTTTGGTTGGGTTTGGCTATGTTTTAACCAGACTTGAATGTAGTAAATTAGTTGGTGATGTAGTTGTGGTTTTACTAGACAAGGAAACCGTGATGGCATACCATCAATTGATATTAAAAATACGAGTGAGCTCCAACAACATTTAAAATTGTTTGATCAACAAAACAATGATATTGATTTTCCTTCGAAAACCTACAAAGGTGGATAATATACAAAATAATGAAAAAAGCATAGTAAAATGGCTTTTTGGGCCTTCAAAAATCCTTAACCAGCTTAAAGTTGGTTACAACGATGTTCCTCTTGTTTTTTCGGTCGTTTTGACAGGTCACGGGCTGAAAACGGACTTACGGTGCTGAAGTTATGACCATTTTAAGAAAGCTTTTTTTGTCACACGATCTTGGGCTTCGAGAACCAAGTCACTATGTTCTTCAATACTTTTGCCTCCATCAATATATAATTTCATAGGCATATACTAACTGTACAACTTTCAAACATGGTCATACACATCCAAATCCGTCTGAAACGGGCTAAACCGTTCGAAACATATCAAAACGGACGAGATCGGACGAGATCGGACGAAATCGGACGAGATCGGACGGAATCGGACGTTAACCGGGGAAAGCCGGAGAAAGTATGAATAAACCGCGCAAACCATGCCAAATCCGTGGAAATAGGATTTCTACTATGTTTTGATTGTATTTATCATGTTGTGGTCGTCTTTAGCATGTTTTGGTTGGGTTTGGCTATGTTTTAACCAGACTTGAATGTAGCAAATTAGTTGGTGATGTAGTTGTGGTTTTACTAGACAAGGTGATGCGAAAAATCTAGTTTTCCCAAAATTAACCTTTACTAGATTATGACACGGGCAGTGTACCCTTGTCAGTTGTAAAATAGTATTAGCAAATATCGGGTTCGAACACAGGGACTATTTATAGTTGGAAGTATTAGTTTATAAAAACGCGTAACGAGTAACAAGTTGGTTTTAGTCTTAGTGAAGACTTGCTTATAATAACAGTAAAAATATTTAAGATTTCAAATATGAATAAAAGAAACGCTTGCTTGGACCGTTAATGAATATGCGTTATCTCTTAGGTATGAAAATATCGATAAACTTCTAATGTAAAATCCTAAGTTCCTTTCGAATACCGGATTTCTCCAATTCCCTAACCATGCAACGATTCCTTTCGAATACCGTTAACACCTCAAGATATTGTGCATAAAGTTCCAAGCTGATGTGTGAGAATTAATTTATAAGCTTCCTTTCGAATAGCTTACCAACTCCTAAACCGATTTCTCTTAATTTAGTAGCTAGCGTTTGTGTGAATAACTACTTGTAAAAATTGTTGTTAATGACTCCTTTCGAATATCATTCACTTATAATCAACTAAAGACAGGCCGATTAATTCGTTCCTATTTTAGTAAAAATTACGGATTCCTTTCGAATACCCGTTTTTAGATTACCAAACAAGAGTATAAACAATTTTAACAAGATAATTAAGTTATTAACCCAAACGGATCCCCAATTAATCTCAACACATCAATCGAATTTCAAACCCAAAACCTAACACATAAACATCACATAATCCTAGCAAACGTATTAAGAAATTAGCTACTCATGATCGTAACAAACACAATTAAATATGTAAAAGACATACTTCAAATTGCAATTAAAATGATAGAAGATTCAATACCAAACTGAGAAATAGGTTCCAATGATCTCCCAAATTAACAAAGTAGAAATTGAAAACAACGATTGTTCAACAGAAAATTATGATTATGATGATGTGTGATGATAGATGATGCTTCTGTGTATGATGGTAATGCTTGTTTCTTTTCTTCCACTCACTCCTTTGTTATATATTCCTCCTGGTAGTTTAAAAAAACGTTCAGCCATAATGTCCCACTAACTCTTTGGGCTCCCCCTTAATTAGGAATAAAAACACAATTTCGTAACTGCATCTGTTGCGCCGCAACTCATGTGTCTTGCGCCGCAACTAGTGATCCGCAAGCACCATGATCTGTAGCCCCTTCAATTGCGCCGCAATAGGTAGGAGTTGCGCCGCAACTCGGCTTCCGAGGCTGGTACTGATTTGGGTGTCAATCACTTGCGCCGCAGTAGGTAGGAGTTGCGGCGCAACATTAGACCAATTGATCCCTGACTTGTTTGCTTAGCTCCTTTTGGTCCCAAATCGCCTCCAATAACTCCAAACATAACTAAAACCTGTTGAGTTCAAGTTTCCTGGTACACAGTGCAATAAGGCTTGAGGATTGATCCAGCAAAAAGAACAGCAGCAGCACAAGAACCAATAGAACCGCCGCACCAAGGAACACTAGAAGTTTCTCCAAAGCTTGAAACAAATCAGCATCGTGTTGAATCTTTACAGCAACATGAGCAGATTTGATGAGCCTTTACCAAGTAGCTGCTCGCTCTTGGGCTAGCCAGTCTTTCTGGTGGAATAAGCATCACCCTGGGAGACTAGAACCCAGCCCAACTCTTAGAACGTGAATCAATGGTGAGTGGGGGTACCCTGATGATTTTAGGCAAACCATCACAGCCGTCAACGGATTTGATATGTCTTTACCAGAAGCCGTACCCTTCTGGACTCGCCAATTCTTAGCAATGAAGCATCGGTGAGTTGAACACCCTATAGCTTTAAGCAAGCTATTACAGCTATCAACGGATTTGATAAAATCTTTACCAAGAGCCGTACCCCCTTGGATTAGCCACTTTTCAGTCTAGGACCATGGCAAGTGAAAACCATCCAGTTTTGGGTAACCTGGCAACCATCAACGGATTTGATGTATCACACCAAGAGCCGTACCCTCAAGGTGAATCAACTCTTTCTTGTCGGTAAGACATGGTGAGTTGAGAACCTATAAAACACACTTTACACAAAATATAAGCAATACGGGGTCTATCCATTACGTTTAGGACACAAAACATAACAAATATCGCTATGAAAAACTCGTATAAATGAGCGATATCAAACCCCCCATACTTAAGCATTTGCTTGTCCCTAAGCAAATCCGACTCAAACCTACTAACAATTTTACAAAACATACAACTTAAGAAAAGCTAAGAGTTTTTTTTTTTTTTTTTTTTTTTTTTTTTTTTTTTTTTTTAAATTACTTAAACACTTATACAAAACCATACTTTTAAAACTCCTAAGTTACTAAAATAACTAGAATCAGCAAAAATAACCAAAATAAGAGAAATTAAAAGAGAAATGATACAACAAACCGGGGTTTAATCCGGAAGTGCTCGTTTTTTCCTCGAGTCATGAGCTTGACTCCTCGTTGTGCCGAGAATCTAGAACGGGTAAAACCCATCCTCCATCGTCATACCGTTCTCCTCATCTTCCTCATGATAAAGTTTGACTCTTTGACCATTAACGATAAATGATCCGCCCTCATCCGTTTCTAGCTCCACATATCCACCCGAAAAGACCCGTCTCACCAAGTAAGGACCCGTCCACTTTGATCTCAACTTAGGTGCTTTAAATTTGTACTTCGATTGAAACAAAAGCACCTTGTCCCCTTCCTTAAACTCTTTCCGCCTAATTTTCAAATCATGGACCATCTTAGTTCTCGCCTTATAAAGAGCGGAATTCTCGTATGCGTTCCATCTTAACTCGTCTAACTCATGGAGTTGTAGAAATCTGGTTTCGCCACTAGCTAGTAAATCCATGCTACACTCTTTAAGTGCCCAATACGCCTTATGCTCTATCTCCATGGGTAAATGACACGTTTTCCCATATAGCATCTTGAACGGGGTGGTCCCAATCGGAGTCTTGTAAGCTGTCCTAAATGCCCATAATGCTTCATCCAATTTCTTTGACCATAAAGACGGGTTATTGTTGACCGTCTTCTCCAAAATCCGTTTAATCGCCCGATTGGTGTTTTCGACTTGCCCACTTGTTTGAGGGTGGTAGGAAGTCGAAAACCGGTGTTGTACCCCATATTTCTTCAAAACTTTTTCCATTTGGGTGTTTGCAAAATGGGTTCCCCGATCACTTATCAAAGCTTTTGGCATGCCAAACCTACAAAACAAACTTCGTAAAAAATCAATAACAACGTTAGCATTATTAGTAGGTAGTGCCTTTGCCTCGACCCATTTAGATACATAATCCACCGCCACCAAGATGTAGACATTCTTGTTCGACGGTTTAAACGGCCCCATGAAATCAATTCCCCAAATATCAAAAACTTCGCACACTTGTATACTTTGTTGCGGCATCTCGTCTCGTTTTGTAACCGTACCTTGCCTTTGACACGAATCACATGTCCTCACTAAGGTGTGTGCTTCCTTAAAAATAGTAGGCCAATAGAAACCCGCATCAAACACCTTCTTTCCCGTCACGGTTGGACCATAATGCCCTCCCGTTGGACCATGGTGACATTCATCGAGAATTCGCCTTGTATCGGCTCCATAAACACACCTTCTCACCATTCCATCGGCACACATTCTAAATAGAAACGGCTCCTCCCAAAAGTAATACTTGGCATCCGAGTATAGCTTTTTCCGTTGTTGATAAGTAAGCAATCTACTAACGACTCCACCCGCTAAATAATTGGCTATGTCGGCGTACCAAGGACCCCGTTCACCAACTGCTTTTCCAACAAATGCCAATCTTTCATCCGGAAAGGTGTCTCGAATATCCTCCTCATTCAAAGCTCCAAGACTCGGATTCTCCAAACGGCTCAAATGATCCGCCGCCACATTTTCTCTACCCCGCTTATCTTGGATCTCCACATCAAATTCTTGCAAAAGTAAGATCCACCTAATCAATCTCGGCTTCGCATCTAACTTTGAAAACAGAAACTTCAAGGCCGAGTGATCCGTGAACACTACCGTTTTACTCAATACCAAATAAGACCGAAATTTATCGAATGCGAACACAACAGCTAGTAATTCCTTCTCGGTAGTGGTATAATTTTGCTGAGCTTCATTTAATGTCTTGCTTGCAAAATAAATCGGCCTAAAATGTTTCTCAATCCTTTGACCCAATACCGCCCCTACCGTAAAATTGCTCGCGTCACACATCAACTCAAAGGGTAGATCCCAATTTGGCGAGATTAGAATGGGTGTGTTCGTTAATCTTTCCTTCAACAATTCAAATGCCTTCATACAATCCTCCGAAAATTCGAACTTTGTATCCTTCTCTAACAAACGAGTCATCGGCCTAGTTATCTTTGAAAAATCCTTAATAAACCGCCTATAAAACCCCGCGTGTCCTAGAAAGCTTCTAACTGATTTCTCGTTCGTTGGAGGTGGTAACTTTGCTATAACTTCAATCTTTGCTCTATCAACCTCAATTCCCGCCTTAGAAATTTTGTGCCCCAATACTATTCCTTCCTTCACCATGAAATGGCATTTTTCCCAATTAAGCACCAAATTTGTTTCTTCACACCGTGCTAGCATCTTATCTAAACTTTCTAAACAACCATCAAATGAACTCCCATAAACCGAAAAATCGTCCATAAAAACCTCCATAGAATTCTCAACCATATTCTGAAAAATCGCCATCATACACCTCTGAAATGTTCCCGGTGCATTACATAACCCGAATGGCATCCGTCTATAAGCAAAGGTACCGAAAGGACAAGTAAATGTTGTTTTCTCTTGGTCCTCGGGGTCAATTGGAATTTGAAAATAACCCGAGAAACCATCAAGAAAACAATAAAACTCGTTTTCCGCCAACCTTTCTATCATTTGATCCATAAATGGCAATGGAAAATGATCCTTTCGAGTCGCCTCATTTAACCTCCTATAATCGATACAAACCCTCCAGCCCGTCACTGTTCTTGTCGGTACCAATTCGTTCTTTTCATTCAATACCACAGTCATTCCACCTTTCTTGGGCACACAATGGACCGGACTAACCCAGGGGCTATCTGCTATCGGGTAAATTATACCTGCATCCAAGAGTTTAACAATTTCCTTTTTGACCACATCTTGCATATTCGGGTTAAGTCTCCGTTGTCTTTGGACAACGGGTTTTACATTATCTAAAAAGTTGATTTTATGTTTACAAAAATCAGAACTTATACCCGGAATATCAGAAATACGCCAAGCGAAAGCCTTTTTATGGCTTTTAAGGACCGTTAGTAATTTAACCTTCTCGTCTTCCAAAAGTGAGGACGAAATAATAAGTGGGAGACTAGAATTACCATCTAAGAATGCATACTCTAGATGTGCCGGTAATTGCTTAAGTTCCAAATCCTTCGGGGGATCCTCAATAGAAGTTTTGATCCTCTCCCCGTCGTTAACTACCAACTCCTTCACTTCATTCGAGCTTTCCTCATCATTCGCCTCTTCTTTAACAATGGAATTCAGCATTTCCATTTCCGCCTCTGCTTCCAAAATGCCTTCCCAATCGAGGTCATAAGCTTCATCTATAACATCAATTCTAAAACAAGATTCATCAGTAGAATATGAATGTTTCATTGCTTGATTCAAAGAAAATGTTGCCCTTTCATCACCCAAACCCAAAGAAATTTCGGTATCCCGAACCCTGATGATAGCATCCGCGGTGTTCAAAAATGGTCTACCCAAAATGAGAGGAACTTTTTCATCCTCCTCCATTTCAAGAATAACAAAATCCACGGGATATAAAAATTCTCCAACCCGTATGAGCATATTTTCGGCAATACCCAATGGATATTGATAAGATCGATCGGCCAATCTTATGCTCATACGTGTTGGGGTTAAAACATTTGAAGACAATTTAGTGTAAATAGAGTAGGGCATTAAGTTAATGCTTGCCCCTAAATCCGCTAATGCACTAAAAGTAAATGTATCGTTAAAAGTGCAAGTTAAAAGAAAACTTCCGGGGTCTTCAAGTTTCGGTGGAATAGACCTCTTCACAATTGCTGAACATTCGGCATTTAAGAACGCGGTGATTTTCTCCATGTAATCACCTTTCCCGCTCACGAGTTCCTTCATGAATTTTGCATAATTTGGCATACCCGCAATAAGATCAACTAAAGGAACATTAATCTTAACAGTTTTCATTAACTCGATGAATTTCCCGTATTGTTCCTTTTTCTTTTCTTTTCGAAGTCTATGCGGATATGGGATATGTGGCTTGTATGGCCCTTTTGGTTCGATTTCCGGTTCTTTTTCTTTATTATCACCCTTTGGTTCCTTCCCAGGTTTCGACTCCATTTCTATCTCTTCCTCGTCGTCCGAATCACTATCGATGGGTTCATGGTTCTTTTCGAAGTCTCGGATCTCGAGTTGCGGCGCAACTACATTATCTTGCGGCGCAATTGGTTGGTCAATGACAATCGGGTTCCCCACGGAGTACGAGTTGCGGCGCAAGTCCCTGTTGTTGCGGCGCAAGATGTCTGTTTCAGCTGAAATTTCCGTTTTGTCTTTGTTCAGCACCATTTTTCGGTCCCCCCCATACTTAGGTCCAGACCTAGTTTCCACAACGTTCACTTGCTCATCACGATTATTTGGTGGTACATACTTCGACCCTTGGTTCGATGATCCTCCGGTGTTGTTTTGATTTTGCCTCGGATTTGGTTGGGTTGAACTTGGCATTTGACCCGTTGGTCGGTTCGAGAACTTTTCACTTAATCTTTCAAATTTTCGCTCCAAGTCTTGCATGTTAGCTTGGGTGTTCCGTTGGTTTTGCTCCCATTTTGCGGTGAATCCTTTCATGGAGTTAGCCATAATATCATTTGCCGCCTTTTGGGAGTAGACAAAATCTTTCATCATTTCCTCAAAATTCTGTTCGGTATGCTTCTCCTTTTGTTTCGATTGGTTGGGTTGAAATCTCGCCTCATTTCTGTTTCCCTGATTCTTATTTCCATACCCACTATTTCCCCGGTTTTGATACCCATAGTTGGCATAGTTAGCCTCCTCAGATTTCGGCTCACAATCATCCGTGTAGTGAGGTCCCCCGCATTTCCCGCAACCGTTCTTCACTAAGTGTACATCTTTTTCCAAACGACCCATTCGGTTTTTCATTTCATTACCCAAGGCTTTAATCTCGTTCACCACTTCTTTGTTGCTACCACTACTACCTCCTTCTTCAACTTGGTTCACCGTTCCTCTAACTCTCCTATTCCTATTAACCCGATCCCTAGCAATATGAGCTTGAACTTGGTCTTCCATCATTCGGTGAGCCTCGTTTGGTGACTTGTATAGGAAACTGCCACCACCCGCCAAATCCAAGTCGTGTTGAGAACGACTATCCAAACTGTAGTAGAAGATATCAATAACTTCATCTTTATCTAACTCGTGCCCATGGCAGTTCCTTAACAATTCCTTAAGCCTAATCCAAGCACTTGTTATGGTCTCGTTGTCCCATTGTTGAAAAGAACGGATTTGGTTCAATAGCTTCCTGCGCAAGATGGGTGGAAAAAATCTTGTTACAAAAAGCTCCCTCATTTCTTCCCAAGTTGCAATCGTACCCGGCTCTAATTCATTAAACCACGTTTTAGCCTCTCCCGTGAGAGACGATGGAAACAAACTTAGCATAACGCTTTCCTCGTGACCCGCTCCATATCGAAACATTCTACATGTCTCTATGAAACTCGCCACATGCTTGTGCGGGTCGGACTTGAAATGTCCGTCAAAAGTACTATCTTGATCAACAAAACAATGATATTGATTTTCCTTCGGAAACCTACAAAGGTGGATAATATACAAAATAATGAAAAAAGCATAGTAAAATGGCTTTTTGGGCCTTCAAAAATCCTTAACCAGCTTAAAGTTGGTTACAACGATGTTCCTCTTGTTTTTTCGGTCGTTTTGACAGGTCATGGGCTGAAAACGAACTTACGGTGCTGAAGTTATGACCATTTTAAGAAAGCCTTCTTCGTCACACGATCTTGGGCTTCGAGAACCAAGTCAGTCTGTTCTTCAATACTTTTGCCTCCATCAATATATAATTTCATAGACATATACTAACTGTACAACTTTCAAACATGGTCATACACATCCAAATCCGTCTGAAACGGGCTAAACCGTTCGAAACATATCAAAACGGACGAGATCGGACGAGATCGGACGAAATCGGACGAGATCGGACGGAATCGGACGTTAACCGGGGAAAGCCGGAGAAAGTATGAATAAACCGCGCAAACCATGCCAAATCCGTGGAAATAGGATTTCTACTATGTTTTGATTGTATTGATCATGTTGTGGTCGTCTTTAGCATGTTTTGGTTGGGTTTGGCTATGTTTTAACCAGACTTGAATGTAGTAAATTAGTTGGTGATGTAGTTGTGGTTTTACTAGACAAGGAAACCGTGATGGCATACCATCAATTGATATTAAAAATACGAGTGAGCTCCAACAACATTTAACATTGTTTGATCAACAAAACAATGATATTGATTTTCCTTCGGAAACCTACAAAGGTGGATAATATACAAAATAATGAAAAAAGCATAGTAAAATGGTTTTTTGGGCCTTCAAAAATCCTTAACCAGCTTAAAGTTGGTTACAACGATGTTCCTCTTGTTTTTTCGGTCGTTTTGACAGGTCACGGGCTGAAAACGAACTTACGGTGCTGAAGTTATGACCATTTTAAGAAAGCCTTCTTCGTCACACGATCTTGGGCTTCGAGAACCAAGTCAGTCTGTTCTTCAATACTTTTGCCTCCATCAATATATAATTTCATAGGCATATACTAACTGTACAACTTTCAAACATGGTCATACACATCCAAATCCGTCTGAAACGGGCTAAACCGTTCGAAACATATCAAAACGGACGAGATCGGACGAAATCGGACGAGATCGGACGGAATCGGACGTTAACCGGGGAAAGCCGGAGAAAGTATGAATAAACCGCGCAAACCATGCCAAATCCGTGGAAATAGGATTTCTACTATGTTTTGATTGTATTGATCATGTTGTGGTCGTCTTTAGCATGTTTTGGTTGGGTTTGGCTATGTTTTAACCAGACTTGAATGTAGGAAATTAGTTGGTGATGTAGTTGTGGTTTTACTAGACAAGGAAACCGTGATGGCATACCATCAATTGATATTAAAAATACGAGTGAGCTCCAACAACATTTAACATTGTTTGATCAACAAAACAATGATATTGATTTTCCTTCGGAAACCTACAAAGGTGGATAATATACAAAATAATGAAAAAAGCATAGTAAAATGGCTTTTTGGGCCTTCAAAAATCCTTAACCAGCTTAAAGTTGGTTACAACGATGTTCCTCTTGTTTTTTCGGTCGTTTTGACAGGTCACGGGCTGAAAACGGACTTACGGTGCTGAAGTTATGACCATTTTAAGAAAGCCTTCTTCGTCACACGATCTTGGGATTCGAGAACCAAGTCAGTCTGTTCTTCAATACTTTTGCCTCCATCAATATATAATTTCATAGGCATATACTAACTGTACAACTTTCAAACATGGTCATACACATCCAAATCCGTCTGAAACGGGCTAAACCGTTCGAAACATATCAAAACGGACGAGATCGGACGAAATCGGACGAGATCGGACGGAATCGGACGTTAACCGGGGAAAGCCGGAGAAAGTATGAATAAACCGCGCAAACCATGCCAAATCCGTGGAAATAGGATTTCTACTATGTTTTGATTGTATTGATCATGTTGTGGTCGTCTTTAGCATGTTTTGGTTGGGTTTGGCTATGTTTTAACCAGACTTGAATGTAGTAAATTAGTTGGTGATGTAGTTGTGGTTTTACTAGACAAGGAAACCGTGATGGCATACCATCAATTGATATTAAAAATACGAGTGAGCTCCAACAACATTTAATATTGTTTGATCAACAAAACAATGATATTGATTTTCCTTCGGAAACCTACAAAGGTGGATAATATACAAAATAATGAAAAAAGCATAGTAAAATGGCTTTTTGGGCCTTCAAAAATCCTTAACCAGCTTAAAGTTGGTTACAACGATGTTCCTCTTGTTTTTTCGGTCGTTTTGACAGGTCACGGGCTGAAAACGGACTTACGGTGCTGAAGTTATGACCATTTTAAGAAAGCCTTCTTCGTCACACGATCTTGGGATTCGAGAACCAAGTCAGTCTGTTCTTCAATACTTTTGCCTCCATCAATATATAATTTCATAGGCATATACTAACTGTACAACTTTCAAACATGGTCATACACATCCAAATCCGTCTGAAACGGGCTAAACCGTTCGAAACATATCAAAACGGACGAGATCGGACGAAATCGGACGAGATCGGACGGAATCGGACGTTAACCGGGGAAAGCCGGAGAAAGTATGAATAAACCGCGCAAACCATGCCAAATCCGTGGAAATAGGATTTCTACTATGTTTTGATTGTATTGATCATGTTGTGGTCGTCTTTAGCATGTTTTGGTTGGGTTTGGCTATGTTTTAACCATACTTGAATGTAGCAAATTAGTTGGTGATGTAGTTGTGGTTTTACTAGACAAGGAAACCGTGATGGCATACCATCAATTGATATTAAAAATACGAGTGAGCTCCAACAACATTTAACATTGTTTGATCAACAAAACAATGATATTGATTTTCCTTCGGAAACCTACAAAGGTGGATAATATATAAAATAATGAAAAAAGCATAGTAAAATGGCTTTTTGGGCCTTCAAAAATCCTTAACCAGCTTAAAGTTGGTTACAACGATGTTCCTCTTGTTTTTTCGGTCGTTTTGACAGGTCACGGGCTGAAAACGGACTTACGGTGCTGAAGTTATGACCATTTTAAGAAAGCCTTCTTCGTCACACGATCTTGGGCTTCGAGAACCAAGTCAGTCTGTTCTTCAATACTTTTGCCTCCATCAATATATAATTTCATAGGCATATACTAACTGTACAACTTTCAAACATGGTCATACACATCCAAATCCGTCTGAAACGGGCTAAACCGTTCGAAACATATCAAAACGGACGAGATCGGACAGAATCGGACGTTAACCGGGGAAAGCCGGAGAAAGTATGAATAAACCGCGCAAACCATGCCAAATCCGTGGAAATAGGATTTCTACTATGTTTTGATTGTATTGATCATGTTGTGGTCGTCTTTAGCATGTTTTGGTTGGGTTTGGCTATGTTTTAACCATACTTGAATGTAGCAAATTAGTTGGTGATGTAGTTGTGGTTTTACTAGACAAGGAAACCGTGATGGCATACCATCAATTGATATTAAAAGTACGAGTGAGCTCCAACAAAATTTAACATTGTTTGATCAACAAAACAATGATATTGATTTTCCTTCGGAAACCTACAAAGGTGGATAATATACAAAATAATGAAAAAAGCATAGTAAAATGGCTTTTTGGGCCTTCAAAAATCCTTAACCAGCTTAAAGTTGGTTACAACGATGTTCCTCTTGTTTTTCGGTCGTTTTGACAGGTCACGGGCTGAAAACGAACTTACGGTGCTGAAGTTATGACCATTTTAAGAAAGCCTTCTTCTTCACACGATCTTGGGATTCGAGAACCAAGTCAGTCTGTTCTTCAATACTTTTGCCTCCATCAATATATAATTTCATAGGCATATACTAACTGTACAACTTTCAAACATGGTCATACACATCCAAATCCGTCTGAAACGGACTAAACCGTTCGAACCATATCAAAACGGACGAGATCGGACGGAATCGGACGTTAACCGGGGAAAGCCGGAGAAAGTATGAATAAACCGCGCAAACCATGCCAAATCCGTGGAAATAGGATTTCTACTATGTTTTGATTGTACTGATCATGGTGTGGTCGTCTTTAGCATGTTTTGGTTGGGTTTGACTTTGTTTTAACCAGACTTGAATGTAGCAAATTAGTTGGTGATGTAGTTGTGGTTTTACTAGACAAGGAAACCGTGATGGCATACCATCAATTGATATTAAAAATACGAGTGAGCTCCAACAACATTTAACATTGTTTGATCAACAAAACAATGATATTGATTTTCCTTCGGAAACCTACAAAGGTGGATAATATACAAAATAATGAAAAAAGCATAGTAAAATGGCTTTTTGGGCCTTCAAAAATCCTTAACCACCTTAAAGTTGGTTACAGCGATGTTCCTCTTGTTTTTTCGGTCGTTTTGACAGGTCACGGGCTGAAAACGAACTTACGGTGCTGAAGTTATGACCATTTTAAGAAAGCCTTCTTCGTCACACGATCTTGGGCTTCGAGAACCAAGTCAGTCTGTTCTTCAATACTTTTGCCTCCATAAATATATAATTTCATAGGCATATACTAACTGTACAACTTTCAAACATGGTCATACACATCCAAATCCGTCAGAAACGGGCTAAACCGTTCGAAACATATCAAAACGGACGAGATCAGACGAGATCGGACGAAATCGGACGAGATCAGACGGAATCGGACGTTAACCGGGGAAAGCCGGAGAAAGTATGAATAAACCGCGCAAACCATGCCAAATCCGTGGAAATAGGATTTCTACTATGTTTTGATTGTATTGATCATGTTGTGGTCGTCTTTAGCATGTTTTGGTTGGGTTTGGCTATGTTTTAACCAGACTTGAATGTAGCAAATTAGTTGGTGATGTAGTTGTGGTTTTACTAGACAAGGAAACCGTGATGGCATACCATCAATTGATATTAAAAATACGAGTGAGCTCCAACAACATTTAACATTGTTTGATCAACAAAACAATGATATTGATTTTCCTTCGGAAACCTACAAAGGTGGATAATATACAAAATAATGAAAAAAGCATAGTAAAATGGCTTTTTGGGCCTTCAAAAATCCTTAACCAGCTTAAAGTTGGTTACAACGATGTTCCTCTTGTTTTTTCGGTCGTTTTGACAGGTCACGGGCTGAAAACGGACTTACGGTGCTGAAGTTATGACCATTTTAAGAAAGCCTTCTTCGTCACACGATCTTGGGATTCGAGAACCAAGTCAGTCTGTTCTTCAATACTTTTGCCTCCATCAATATATAATTTCATAGGCATATACTAACTGTACAACTTTCAAACATGGTCATACACATCCAAATCCGTCTGAAACGGGCTAAACCGTTCGAAACATATCAAAACGGACGAGATCGGACGAAATCGGACGAGATCGGACGGAATCGGACGTTAACCGGGGAAAGCCGGAGAAAGTATGAATAAACCGCGCAAACCATGCCAAATCCGTGGAAATAGGATTTCTACTATGTTTTGATTGTATTGATCATGTTGTGGTCGTCTTTAGCATGTTTTGGTTGGGTTTGGCTATGTTTTAACCATACTTGAATGTAGCAAATTAGTTGGTGATGTAGTTGTGGTTTTACTAGACAAGGAAACCGTGATGGCATACCATCAATTGATATTAAAAATACGAGTGAGCTCCAACAACATTTAACATTGTTTGATCAACAAAACAATGATATTGATTTTCCTTCGGAAACCTACAAAGGTGGATAATATATAAAATAATGAAAAAAGCATAGTAAAATGGCTTTTTGGGCCTTCAAAAATCCTTAACCAGCTTAAAGTTGGTTACAACGATGTTCCTCTTGTTTTTTCGGTCGTTTTGACAGGTCACGGGCTGAAAACGGACTTACGGTGCTGAAGTTATGACCATTTTAAGAAAGCCTTCTTCGTCACACGATCTTGGGCTTCGAGAACCAAGTCAGTCTGTTCTTCAATACTTTTGCCTCCATCAATATATAATTTCATAGGCATATACTAACTGTACAACTTTCAAACATGGTCATACACATCCAAATCCGTCTGAAACGGGCTAAACCGTTCGAAACATATCAAAACGGACGAGATCGGACAGAATCGGACGTTAACCGGGGAAAGCCGGAGAAAGTATGAATAAACCGCGCAAACCATGCCAAATCCGTGGAAATAGGATTTCTACTATGTTTTGATTGTATTGATCATGTTGTGGTCGTCTTTAGCATGTTTTGGTTGGGTTTGGCTATGTTTTAACCATACTTGAATGTAGCAAATTAGTTGGTGATGTAGTTGTGGTTTTACTAGACAAGGAAACCGTGATGGCATACCATCAATTGATATTAAAAGTACGAGTGAGCTCCAACAAAATTTAACATTGTTTGATCAACAAAACAATGATATTGATTTTCCTTCGGAAACCTACAAAGGTGGATAATATACAAAATAATGAAAAAAGCATAGTAAAATGGCTTTTTGGGCCTTCAAAAATCCTTAACCAGCTTAAAGTTGGTTACAACGATGTTCCTCTTGTTTTTTCGGTCGTTTTGACAGGTCACGGGCTGAAAACGAACTTACGGTGCTGAAGTTATGACCATTTTAAGAAAGCCTTCTTCTTCACACGATCTTGGGCTTCGAGAACCAAGTCAGTCTGTTCTTCAATACTTTTGCCTCCATCAATATATAATTTCATAGGCATATACTAACTGTACAACTTTCAAACATGGTCATACACATCCAAATCCGTCTGAAACGGACTAAACCGTTCGAACCATATCAAAACGGACGAGATCGGACGGAATCGGACGTTAACCGGGGAAAGCCGGAGAAAGTATGAATAAACCGCGCAAACCATGCCAAATCCGTGGAAATAGGATTTCTACTATGTTTTGATTGTACTGATCATGGTGTGGTCGTCTTTAGCATGTTTTGGTTGGGTTTGACTTTGTTTTAACCAGACTTGAATGTAGCAAATTAGTTGGTGATGTAGTTGTGGTTTTACTAGACAAGGAAACCGTGATGGCATACCATCAATTGATATTAAAAATACGAGTGAGCTCCAACAACATTTAACATTGTTTGATCAACAAAACAATGATATTGATTTTCCTTCGGAAACCTACAAAGGTGGATAATATACAAAATAATGAAAAAAGCATAGTAAAATGGCTTTTTGGGCCTTCAAAAATCCTTAACCACCTTAAAGTTGGTTACAGCGATGTTCCTCTTGTTTTTTCGGTCGTTTTGACAGGTCACGGGCTGAAAACGAACTTACGGTGCTGAAGTTATGACCATTTTAAGAAAGCCTTCTTCGTCACACGATCTTGGGTTTCGAGAACCAAGTCAGTCTGTTCTTCAATACTTTTGCCTCCATAAATATATAATTTCATAGGCATATACTAACTGTACAACTTTCAAACATGGTCATACACATCCAAATCCGTCAGAAACGGGCTAAACCGTTCGAAACATATCAAAACGGACGAGATCAGACGAGGTCGGATGAAATCGGACGAGATCAGACGGAATCGGACGTTAACCGGGGAAAGCCGGAGAAAGTATGAATAAACCGCGCAAACCATGCCAAATCCGTGGAAATAGGATTTCTACTATGTTTTGATTGTATTGATCATGTTGTGGTCGTCTTTAGCATGTTTTGGTTGGGTTTGGCTATGTTTTAACCAGACTTGAATGTAGCAAATTAGTTGGTGATGTAGTTGTGGTTTTACTAGACAAGGAAACCGTGATGGCATACCATCAATTGATATTAAAAATACGAGTGAGCTCCAACAACATTTAACATTGTTTGATCAACAAAACAATGATATTGATTTTCCTTCGGAAACCTACAAAGGTGGATAATATACAAAATAATGAAAAAAGCATAGTAAAATGGCTTTTTGGGCCTTCAAAAATCCTTAACCAGCTTAAAGTTGGTTACAACGATGTTCCTCTTGTTTTTTCGGTCGTTTTGACAGGTCACGGGCTGAAAACGAACTTACGGTGCTGAAGTTATGACCATTTTAAGAAAGCCTTCTTCGTCACACGATCTTGGGCTTCGAGAACCAAGTCAGTCTGTTCTTCAATAATTTTGCCTCCATCAATATATAATTTCATAGGCATATACTAACTGTACAACTTTCAAACATGGTCATACACATCCAAATCCGTCTGAAACGGGCTAAACCGTTCGAAACATATCAAAACGGACGAGATCGGACGAGATCGGACGAAATCGGACGAGATCGGACGGAATCGGACGTTAACCGGGGAAAGCCGGAGAAAGTATGAATAAACCGCGCAAACCATGCCAAATCCGTGGAAATAGGATTTCTACTATGTTTTGATTGTATTGATCATGTTGTGGTCGTCTTTAGCATGTTTTGGTTGGGTTTGGCTATGTTTTAACCAGACTTGAATGTAGCAAATTAGTTGGTGATGTAGTTGTGGTTTTACTAGACAAGGAAACCGTGATGGCATACCATCAATTGATATTAAAAATACGAGTGAGCTCCAACAACATTTAACATTGTTTGATCAACAAAACAATGATATTGATTTTCCTTCGGAAACCTACAAAGGTGGATAATATACAAAATAATGAAAAAAGCATAGTAAAATGGCTTTTTGGGCCTTTAAAAATCCTTAACCAGCTTAAAGTTGGTTACAACGATGTTCCTCTTGTTTTTTCGGTCGTTTTGACAGGTCACGGGCTGAAAACGAACTTATGGTGCTGAAGTTATGACCATTTTAAGAAAGTCTTCTTCGTCACACGATCTTGGGCTTCGAGAACCAAGTCAGTCTGTTCTTCAATACTTTTGCCTCCATCAATATATAATTTCATAGGCATATACTAACTGTACAACTTTCAAACATGGTCATACACATCCAAATCCGTCTGAAACGGGCTAAACCGTTCGAAACATATTAAAACGGACGAGAACGGACGAGATCGGACGAAATCGGACGAGATCGGACGGAATCGGACGTTAACCGGGGAAAGCCGGAGAAAGTATGAATAAACCGCGCAAACCATGTCAAATCCGTAGAAATAGGATTTCTACTATGTTTTGATTGTATTGATCATGTTGTGGTCGTCTTTAGCATGTTTTGGTTGGGTTTGGCTATGTTTTAACCAGACTTGAATGTAGCAAATTAGTTGGTGATGTAGTTGTGGTTTTACTAGACAAGGAAACCGTGATGGCATACCATCAATTGATATTAAAAATACGAGTGAGCTCCAACAACATTTAACATTGTTTGATCAACAAAACAATGATATTGATTTTCCTTCGGAAACCTACAAAGGTGGATAATATACAAAATAATGAAAAAAGCATAGTAAAATGGCTTTTTGGGCCTTCAAAAATCCTTAACCAGCTTAAAGTTGGTTACAACGATGTTCCTCTTGTTTTTTCAGTCGTTTTGACAGGTCACGGGCTGAAAACGAACTTACGGTGCTGAAGTTATGACCATTTTAAGAAAGTCTTCTTCGTCACACGATCTTGGGCTTCGAGAACCAAGTCAGTCTGTTCTTCAATACTTTTGCCTCCATCAATATACAATTTCATAGGCATATACTAACTGTACAACTTTCAAACATGGTCATACACATCCAAATCTGTCTGAAACGGGCTAAACCGTTCGAAACATATCAAAACGGACGAGATCGGACGAAATCGGACGAGATCGGACGGAATCGGACGTTAACCGGGGAAAGCCGGAGAAAGTATGAATAAACCGCGCAAACCATGCCAAATCCGTAGAAATAGGATTTCTACTATGTTTTGATTGTATTGATCATGTTGTGGTCGTCTTTAGCATGTTTTGGTTGGGTTTGGCTATGTTTTAACCAGACTTGAATGTAGCAAATTAGTTGGTGATGTAGTTGTGGTTTTACTAGACAAGGAAACCGTGATGGCATACCATCAATTGATATTAAAAATACGAGTGAGCTCCAACAACATTTAACATTGTTTGATCAACAAACAATGATATTGATTTTCCTTCGGAAACCTACAAAGGTGGATAATATACAAAATAATGAAAAAAGCATAGTAAAATGGCTTTTTGGGCCTTCAAAAATCCTTAACCAGCTTAAAGTTGGTTACAACGATGTTCCTCTTGTTTTTTCGGTCGTTTTGACAGGTCACGGGCTGAAAACGGACTTACGGTGCTGAAGTTATGACCATTTTAAGAAAGCCTTCTTCGTCACACGATCTTGGGCTTCGAGAACCAAGTCAGTCTGTTCTTCAATACTTTTGCCTCCATCAATATATAATTTCATAGGCATATACTAACTGTACAACTTTCAAACATGGTCATACACATCCAAATCCGTCTGAAACGGGCTAAACCGTTCGAAACATATCAAAACGGACGAGATCGGACGAGATCGGACGAAATCCGACGAGATCGGACAGAATCGGACGTTAACCGGGGAAAGCCGGAGAAAGTATGAATAAACCGCGCAAACCATGCCAAATCCGTGGAAATAGGATTTCAACTATGTTTTGATTGTATTGATCATGTTGTGGTCGTCTTTAGCATGTTTTGGTTGGGTTTGGCTATGTTTTAACCATACTTGAATGTAGCAAATTAGTTGGTGATGTAGTTGTGGTATTACTAGACAAGGAAACCGTGATGGCATACCATCAATTGATATTAAAAATACGAGTGAGCTCCAACAAAATTTAACATTGTTTGATCAACAAAACAATGATATTGATTTTCCTTCGGAAACCTACAAAGGTGGATAATATACAAAATAATGAAAAAAGCATATTAAAATGGCTTTTTAGGCCTTCAAAAATCCTTAACCAGCTTAAAGTTGGTTACAACGATGTTCCTCTTGTTTTTTCGGTCGTTTTGACAGGTCACGGGCTGAAAACGAACTTACGGTGCTGAAGTTATGACCATTTTAAGAAAGCCTTCTTCGTCACACGATCTTGGGCTTCGAGAACCAAGTCAGTCTGTTCTTCAATACTTTTGCCTCCATCAATATATAATTTCATAGGCATATACTAACTGTACAACTTTCAAACATGGTCATACACATCCAAATCCATCTGAAACGGGCTAAACCGTTCGAAACATATCAAAACGGACGAGATCGGACGAGATCGGACGAAATCAGACGAGATCGGACGGAATCGGACGTTAACCGGGGAAAGCCGGAGAAAGTATGAATAAACCGCGCAAACCATGCCAAATCCGTGGAAATAGGATTTCGACTATGTTTTGATTGTATTGATCATGTTGTGGTCGTCTTTAGCATGTTTTGGTTGGGTTTGGCTATGTTTTAACCAGACTTGAATGTAGCAAATTAGTTGGTGATGTAGTTGTGGTTTTACTAGACAAGGAAACCGTGATGGCATACCATCAATTGATATTAAAAATACGAGTGAGCTCCAACAACATTTAACATTGTTTGATCAACAAAACAATGATATTGATTTTCCTTCGGAAACCTACAAAGGTGGATAATATACAAAATAATGAAAAAAGCATAGTAAAATGGCTTTTTGGGCCTTCAAAAATCCTTAACCACCTTAAAGTTGGTTACAGCGATGTTCCTCTTGTTTTTTCGGTCGTTTTGACAGGTCACGGGCTGAAAACGAACTTACGGTGCTGAAGTTATGACCATTTTAAGAAAGCCTTCTTCGTCACACGATCTTGGGCTTCGAGAACCAAGTCAGTCTGTTCTTCAATACTTTTGCCTCCATAAATATATAATTTCATAGGCATATACTAACTGTACAACTTTCAAACATGGTCATACACATCCAAATCCGTCAGAAACGGGCTAAACCGTTCGAAACATATCAAAACGGACGAGATCAGACGAGGTCGGACGAAATCGGACGAGATCAGACGGAATCGGACGTTAACCGGGGAAAGCCGGAGAAAGTATGAATAAACCGCGCAAACCATGCCAAATCCGTGGAAATAGGATTTCTACTATGTTTTGATTGTATTGATCATGTTGTGGTCGTCTTTAGCATGTTTTGGTTGGGTTTGGCTATGTTTTAACCAGACTTGAATGTAGCAAATTAGTTGGTGATGTAGTTGTGGTTTTACTAGACAAGGAAACCGTGATGGCATACCATCAATTGATATTAAAAATACGAGTGAGCTCCAACAACATTTAACATTGTTTGATCAACAAAACAATGATATTGATTTTCCTTCGGAAACCTACAAAGGTGGATAATATACAAAATAATGAAAAAAGCATAGTAAAATGGCTTTTTGGGCCTTCAAAAATCCTTAACCAGCTTAAAGTTGGTTACAACGATGTTCCTCTTGTTTTTTCGGTCGTTTTGACAGGTCACGGGCTGAAAACGAACTTACGGTGCTGAAGTTATGACCATTTTAAGAAAGCCTTCTTCGTCACACGATCTTGGGCTTCGAGAACCAAGTCAGTCTGTTCTTCAATAATTTTGCCTCCATCAATATATAATTTCATAGGCATATACTAACTGTACAACTTTCAAACATGGTCATACACATCCAAATCCGTCTGAAACGGGCTAAACCGTTCGAAACATATCAAAACGGACGAGATCGGACGAGATCGGACGAAATCGGACGAGATCGGACGGAATCGGACGTTAACCGGGGAAAGCCGGAGAAAGTATGAATAAACCGCGCAAACCATGCCAAATCCGTGGAAATAGGATTTCTACTATGTTTTGATTGTATTGATCATGTTGTGGTCGTCTTTAGCATGTTTTGGTTGGGTTTGGCTATGTTTTAACCAGACTTGAATGTAGCAAATTAGTTGGTGATGTAGTTGTGGTTTTACTAGACAAGGAAACCGTGATGGCATACCATCAATTGATATTAAAAATACGAGTGAGCTCCAACAACATTTAACATTGTTTGATCAACAAAACAATGATATTGATTTTCCTTCGGAAACCTACAAAGGTGGATAATATACAAAATAATGAAAAAAGCATAGTAAAATGGCTTTTTGGGCCTTCAAAAATCCTTAACCAGCTTAAAGTTGGTTACAACGATGTTCCTCTTGTTTTTTCGGTCGTTTTGACAGGTCACGGGCTGAAAACGAACTTATGGTGCTGAAGTTATGACCATTTTAAGAAAGTCTTCTTCGTCACACGATCTTGGGCTTCGAGAACCAAGTCAGTCTGTTCTTCAATACTTTTGCCTCCATCAATATATAATTTCATAGGCATATACTAACTGTACAACTTTCAAACATGGTCATACACATCCAAATCCGTCTGAAACGGGCTAAACCGTTCGAAACATATCAAAACGGACGAGAACGGACGAGATCGGACGAAATCGGACGAGATCGGACGGAATCGGACGTTAACCGGGGAAAGCCGGAGAAAGTATGAATAAACCGCGCAAACCATGTCAAATCCGTAGAAATAGGATTTCTACTATGTTTTGATTGTATTGATCATGTTGTGGTCGTCTTTAGCATGTTTTGGTTGGGTTTGGCTATGTTTTAACCAGACTTGAATGTAGCAAATTAGTTGGTGATGTAGTTGTGGTTTTACTAGACAAGGAAACCGTGATGGCATACCATCAATTGATATTAAAAATACGAGTGAGCTCCAACATCATTTAACATTGTTTGATCAACAAAACAATGATATTGATTTTCCTTCGGAAACCTACAAAGGTGGATAATATACAAAATAATGAAAAAAGCATAGTAAAATGGCTTTTTGGGCCTTCAAAAATCCTTTACCAGCTTAAAGTTGGTTACAACGATGTTCCTCTTGTTTTTTCAGTCGTTTTGACAGGTCACGGGCTGAAAACGAACTTACGGTGCTGAAGTTATGACCATTTTAAGAAAGTCTTCTTCGTCACACGATCTTGGGCTTCGAGAACCAAGTCAGTCTGTTCTTCAATACTTTTGCCTCCATCAATATACAATTTCATAGGCATATACTAACTGTACAACTTTCAAACATGGTCATACACATCCAAATCCGTCTGAAACGGGCTAAACCGTTCGAAACATATCAAAACGGACGAGATCGGACGAAATCGGACGAGATCGGACGGAATCGGACGTTAACCGGGGAAAGCCGGAGAAAGTATGAATAAACCGCGCAAACCATGCCAAATCCGTAGAAATAGGATTTCTACTATGTTTTGATTGTATTGATCATGTTGTGGTCGTCTTTAGCATGTTTTGGTTGGGTTTGGCTATGTTTTAACCAGACTTGAATGTAGCAAATTAGTTGGTGATGTAGTTGTGGTTTTACTAGACAAGGAAACCGTGATGGCATACCATCAATTGATATTAAAAATACGAGTGAGCTCCAACAACATTTAACATTGTTTGATCAACAAACAATGATATTGATTTTCCTTCGGAAACCTACAAAGGTGGATAATATACAAAATAATGAAAAAAGCATAGTAAAATGGCTTTTTGGGCCTTCAAAAATCCTTAACCAGCTTAAAGTTGGTTACAACGATGTTCCTCTTGTTTTTTCGGTCGTTTTGACAGGTCACGGGCTGAAAACGGACTTACGGTGCTGAAGTTATGACCATTTTAAGAAAGCCTTCTTCGTCACACGATCTTGGGCTTCGAGAACCAAGTCAGTCTGTTCTTCAATACTTTTGCCTCCATCAATATATAATTTCATAGGCATATACTAACTGTACAACTTTCAAACATGGTCATACACATCCAAATCCGTCTGAAACGGGCTAAACCGTTCGAAACATATCAAAACGGACGAGATCGGACGAGATCGGACGAAATCCGACGAGATCGGACAGAATCGGACGTTAACCGGGGAAAGCCGGAGAAAGTATGAATAAACCGCGCAAACCATGCCAAATCCGTGGAAATAGGATTTCAACTATGTTTTGATTGTATTGATCATGTTGTGGTCGTCTTTAGCATGTTTTGGTTGGGTTTGGCTATGTTTTAACCATACTTGAATGTAGCAAATTAGTTGGTGATGTAGTTTTGGTATTACTAGACAAGGAAACCGTGATGGCATACCATCAATTGATATTAAAAATACGAGTGAGCTCCAACAAAATTTAACATTGTTTGATCAACAAAACAATGATATTGATTTTCCTTCGGAAACCTACAAAGGTGGATAATATACAAAATAATGAAAAAAGCATAGTAAAATGGCTTTTTAGGCCTTCAAAAATCCTTAACCAGCTTAAAGTTGGTTACAACGATGTTCCTCTTGTTTTTTCGGTCATTTTGACAGGTCACGGGCTGAAAACGAACTTACGGTGCTGAAGTTATGACCATTTTAAGAAAGCCTTCTTCGTCACACGATCTTGGGCTTCGAGAACCAAGTCAGTCTGTTCTTCAATACTTTTGCCTCCATCAATATATAATTTCATAGGCATATACTAACTGTACAACTTTCAAACATGGTCATACACATCCAAATCCATCTGAAACGGGCTAAACCGTTCGAAACATATCAAAACGGACGAGATCGGACGAAATCAGACGAGATCGGACGGAATCGGACGTTAACCGGGGAAAGCCGGAGAAAGTATGAATAAACCGCGCAAACCATGCCAAATCCGTGGAAATAGGATTTCTACTATGTTTTGATTGTATTGATCATGTTGTGGTCGTCTTTAGCATGTTTTGGTTGGGTTTGGCTATGTTTTAACCAGACTTGAATGTAGCAAATTAGTTGGTGATGTAGTTGTGGTTTTACTAGACAAGGAAACCGTGATGGCATACCATCAATTGATATTAAAAATACGAGTGAGCTCCAACAACATTTAACATTGTTTGATCAACAAAACAATGATATTGATTTTCCTTCGGAAACCTACAAAGGTGGATAATATACAAAATAATGAAAAAAGGATAGTAAAATGGCTTTTTGGGCCTTCAAAAATCCTTAACCAGCTTAAAGTTGGTTACAACGATGTTCCTGTTGATCCCAAACTTAGATCGATTAGCTTTGTGTATACGAGATTAGATCAAGTACTACACGTAGAGAAACCTTTGCTTATGAATAAAGTAACAAAGTGTTATGCGGAATTAACACTTGATCTAAAACACAATGATGTTAAACAAACTTTCACTTGTATTAGAATAATCGTGTTGATTACAATGAAAGGTTTAACTTGCGAATACTATGAAAACTGATATATGACTTTAACCTAAAAGACCTTCTTTTATAGAACAAGAAGTCTTGTACAATAAGCTACGAATCAACTATTCTAGGTAAAGATAATAATAGAAAATACAATGTCGTGCTTATCTTTACCATACATAAATAAAGAAACAAATAAACAAAAGATATTCTATCAGTGTCAATCTTCAAGGCTGTCAGCGTTGACTTCTATCAGCGTCCAAAGTCAATCTATCAGCGTTGACTTTCTTCTTATCAGCGTTTGGTGATCTGACCCATATTTTATTCCCAACAATCCTCCCCTAAACTTGATATCCATTCCAATGATCAAGTTTCTGAATAAAAACTAAAGGCTTAGGAGGAATCTTTCAATAACTTCTTATGTTGGTGATAAACATATCTGATCAAGTCCTTGGCCACATCACTCGTATAATCAATCTCCAAGGGTGTCTCTAGCATCTTCTCCAATACTTCTTTGGACAAGAAATAGTCAGCATCCACAAGCAAATATTCTGAAAACTTTGTAGAGCTCATATGAAATACACCACAAGTAGAATATAGCCTCCAATGAAGATTACTGAGATCATCTTCAAGATCCTTCCAAATGGCAGGATCTGCTTCTTTTGGACCACACAAAGTCATAAATGTGTTCCAAAGTCTTATTCCATTAGCTGAAGTAGGTGCTTCAGCTGTATACTTGGCCTCTATTAACCTCCATAGATGCACCAAGTCTTCCCTGTCTATGCTTGCAAATATAGAAATAACTGAAGTGAAAGTATGTACCTCCTTTCCAAATCGTCCAACCTTCCAAAATCCACACTCATCTTCATCAAAACTGATGATTGGATTTCTGTCATCTAGAGGTACTACATTTACCAAATCTGAAGCTTCCAAGGGAGAAAGCTTGAGATGCTTCCTTATAACACCTTCAGTTGGAAAATACACATCCATGTCTTTAGGAAATTGGAAAGGATCTCCTTTCTTCACTGGTCTTTGAGCAATCCTTATTTCCTTTTGAATCTGCATCTCCTCTGCAAGCTCTTGTTTTCTTTCTTCTGAAAGAAACTGGTAGACATTCTGTTCTTGCACCTTCCTCCAAATAGGATGTGCCCTATACTCTAGCTCCTCAAAAGATAAGGCCAGCAACTTCTTTGATGTCCAATTAGGCTGATGACATCTAAGCAACTTATAGTACAACTGCCTTCTATCTCTCTTGAGCCAGGTTTTGACCTCTTGTGCATTAAATCTCATAATCACCTTTATGTCTTCTTGTACCCTAAGAAGAACTTCCAACCCCCAAATTTGATCTGATAAACTCATACCTGGGTTGTCCATCACCTGGTCTTCCCAAGCATGGTACATTCTGGTGATTTCTGGTAGGTCCCAATCAACCTGATTCTTCAACTCACTCAACCTTTCCTTTGCTAGCTCATCCCCATATTCAAGCCTTTCTGGATCTTCAATAATTTGAATGCTTGAATCTGAGCTATCATCATCTTTTCCATCACCACTTTCTTCCTCACTTTCAGAAACAACAAATGGTGATCTTCTACTCCTCTTCAAATCTCTTTCCACAAGTTGTGCAGCCAACTGTTCATCAAATGCTATTTGTGCTGCATCTTTCTTTGGAACATCTTCTTCAATCAAAATACCTTTACCTTTGTCTTTTGGATCAATAATTGGTAAAGTAGAAGAAGAAACCTGTGTGGACACATCTTTGATAATTGTTGATGGCTGGAATACATCAACACTACCTGCAACTTTGTCAGCGTCCAAGTTGCTCCTATCAGTGCCACGAGTACCTTTATCAGCGTTGGATGTGTCAGCGTCCAAACCTGTATCAGCGCCCAATGTTTCTTTGAAAAATCCTTCCAAGTTCTTTGGTGTCATCTTGGATATATCAACAACTGGATGCTTCTTCAAGTTGGTGAGAGCTTCAGCAATCTGCAAAGATTCACTAAATTGTGAACTCTTTTCTGAACTCTTTTCACTAGCTGTGTGAATCAACTCATCCTCCTCATCCTCTTTATCCTCCCCTTTGGAAGATTCCTCCATTAAACTCCTGCTACTTGGATTCTCCAAAACAGTTACTCTCTCCCTCAAAACTTGGAGTTCTCTTCCCTGGTTGTTGACAGTTTGTACAAGACTGACATTTTGCTTTTGCAAGCTAATGACAGCCGCCGTCAATTCAATTATTGTCATAGGTTCCAATCTGCCCTCAGCTAGAATGGGGATTTGACCTCCCAAAATAGAATCATGGGGCATGGATGAGGTCTTAATGATGTTAGGACTGTCTTGACCAGCGTCTAAGCCTGTGTCAATAGCCCCAGCCTCACCCATTTCACCAGCCACACTTGTGGAGGTGGTTCTCTCTGCTACAAGGCTAGGATCACTAGAGGAGAACACTCCAGTAACCCTTTGGCGTTTAGTCAACCTAGATTGCAAGGGGGTGGAAGATGAAGTAGATTGGGTGGGTGTGGGTTGATAAAGGGGTGTTTGGGATTGTTCAAGAATTGTATCAGTGTTGGGATTGGCTGTGTCAGCGCCCACATTTTGAGTGTCAGCGCTGGGTTGGTCAATGTCCATGTTTTCTGGTGAAGGTGATGGTTCATGAATAGGCACAAGTTGGGGTTCAGGGTCTGGTTGTGGTTGTGGTTGTGGTTGTGGTTGTGGTTGTGGTTGTGGTTGTGCAGCCTGAATTACTTCAAGTATTGGTTGGGTAAGAGGTATGGATTCATTGGTGGAGCTCATTTTAGCAAAAATGGTTTTCTGTTGTTTAGGGATCTCATAAAAAGTTTCATGATCCCTAGAACAATATGCTAAACTGCCTAGTAATCCCTTTCTTGGCACAAAAATCATCCAACAACTGATTTCTAAACTCACCCCCATTGTCACTTCTAATAATTTTGACCTCATTACCATTTTTCTTTTCAATCTGGGTAATAAAATTAATCAGACTTAGGGCAGTTTCACTTTTCTTGGCTAAAAAGAAAGTCCATGTGAACCTGGAGTAATCATCAGTAATGACAAAACAATATGATTTACCCTTCAAACTTTCTATATTAGTTGGACCAAAGAGGTCCATATGCAATAAGTGAAGGGGTTTAGAACTAGAGTGCACCTGTTTAGACCTGAATGAGACCTTGTGCTGCTTGCCCTTAAGACATGCAACACAAGAGTGGTCATTGTGGAAAGCCTTTTCAGGCAAACCATCAACTAAGCCAAGCCTCACAAGTCTATTAATATTCTTAAAGTTTATGTGCCCTAGTCTCCTGTGCCAAAGATTACTTTCATCTACTGAGGCTTTAGCATACAGACATGACATTTTATTATTTACCTTAATCCCATTAAGATTCACATTATATATGTCTTTATGCCTTGGTGTTCTAAAATCTATGTATTTCTCCTCAGGGAGCTTATAATCTTTTCTTAACACCAAGCACTCAGTATCTGTGAAAAGAACCTTATTTTTGTTATCACACACTTGTGATACACTAAACAAATTATAATCCAAGTCTTTCACCAAGAAGACATTATCAAACCTAAGATTGTTGGTGACAAGGGTTCCTTTTCCTGTGATTGTGCCGTAGCCACCCCCAAAGTATACCTTATCACCATCTTGAATAGGAGAGAAATTGGTCAGATAGTCTTCCTTTCCAGTCATGTGCCTTGAGCATCCACTATCCCAGTATCCATAGTCATTGATCTTCTTCTGAATGCCCTGCACATAAAGAAAACACATTAGTTTTCTTTGGGAACCCAAGCCTTGGAAGACTTGGATTCATTTGGTTGTTCAACAAGAACAGACTTGGTTCTCATAACAACCCCATTTTCATCCCTGTTTGAATGAAATTCCCAGTTAACCCCAATTGGTGTTGACAATGCCTTAGAAATATAATGAAACCTGTTGCATGTCATAGAAATACCAGTATTATTAGGGTTCTGGTCTTGTTTTGGTCTCCATGATAAGCTAGTAGAAGCTTTAGACCTATTTCCCTGTGGTTGCAAATACCTAGATTTAGCAGTGTGTCTGTCAGCGCTGAAATTACTCCTGTCAGCGCCCCGATTGCTCTTATCAGCGTTGAACCTAGGGTTTGCTACAGGAACCCATTGCCTATTTGACCAAGTATTTGACTTTTGAAAAGGTCTTAGGCCTTGTGTGTTAGACCCTCTAGAAAAGAATGGGGCTGGTCTAACAACTTGTGAACTCTTGTTCACAAAGGTATTGGGTCTGACAGTGTTTGACCTATGTTGACTTTTGTCAGCGCTGAAATGGTTCCTGTCAGCGTTGACATTGGAAGCGTTGACACATTTGTAGGCCAAATGTGAAAAGCTCCCACATGTGTAACAAGCTTTTCTAGACATAGTCTTTGGTCTAGAAGCAAAGAAGCCTGTTCCATGGTTACTAACTTGGCTTTTTGGTGACCTAGAATTTCTATACATTTCTGCATATTTAACACTAGGTTTTCTAACATTTTGTGGGCCAAGGTCAATAGGTTTGCCAGTGGTAGGGTGTGTGATCTTAATAGGTTTAGGATCATCAATTGGTTTTGTGATTGGTGTGGGCTCATTTGGACTTTCACACAATAACCCTCCCTTAACAAACAAAGTGTGGTTAGCTTTCTTCCACTCTTCTAGGTCAGTCAGCTTTTGCTGATATTCCTCAACTGGGGAAGTCACTCTAGGTGGAGGAATGAACTCCTCCTCTTGGCATTCTGGCAAGCCAGTCCAAGATAAGTCCTTTGATTGCACACCATAGAAATCCCCAGCTGGTGGTGGGACAACAGTATAATTATTCATCCCAATCCCACTCATATCCTTAGAGTCTCTTTGTTTACTAACACACTCTCCTAGGGTTTGTGTGGCCTTATCAAACCTCTGGATTTTAAGACTCACATTATCTTTATTTTTGTTAGCCTCCTCTAACTGAGCTATCAAATCAAGATTAACCCTATTTACTATATCTTGAACATCCTTACTCTGATGTAACTCATGTTTTAAGATATTTATTTGATCCTTTAAATCAAACTCCATTTTCTTATACTCAGTTACTGTCTTTTCTGTTTGGGTAAGAGCAATTTGATAGTTAGATACTTTGCACCTTAGAGTACTTGCTTCATCTAATAATTTAACTATCTCTTGTTTTGATTTTTCAGTATTTAAACGACAACCCTTAGAACAGAAAGCATCATCATATACCTCATTATCTGATGAAGAGGAGGAGTGTGCCATGAGAGCATATTCAGCATGCTCTTCTTTAACTTCAGCAACCAAAGCTCTGTCCTCTTCCTCATTCTTAGCCATCCAGCTCCAATCCCATTCTCCAACACCATCAATTTGTTGAACAGCAACCATGGCCTTGGGATCTGGGTTCTTAATCATTTGGCTAGAAGGCTTCCCAGCATCAGATCTCCTTGGAGATCTACATTCCCTCATAAAGTGCCCCATCCTATGACAGTTGTAGCACTCTACCTTGGACTTGTCAAAGCCAGCAACATCCTTAGCATTAAAGGTCATCTTCTTCTTGAACCTTTTATTGAACCTGTTTGCTCTTAAACTTACAAGAGCCATAGTCCACTTGATGTCCATCTCTTCCAATTGCTCATCACTTATCTGCTCAAGATCTTCATAAGTAATCCTTGAATCACTAGGCAAAGAAGCAATGAATGCACACACAGTATCAAGATCAAAACCAGCAGGTTTAATTCTATCAGCGCCATGATTTTGTGTGTCAGCGCTTGAGTACAAGGCGTTGACAGGATATGATCCAGCGCTGACAGATTGACATCCAGCGCTGACACCTTGAGATCCAGTTGCTGAATGTCCATAGAAGTTCATGGAATCAAATTGGCCTTCACTTTGTGAAAAGAAGGCCATGTTGCTGCTAGAAGATTTGTTATCACTCTCCAATTGCCATTCATTCTCCAACAGCCTTAACTTGTTGAAGATGTCATCAAACCTGGAAGTCTTGTGGGTGTTATTGACAAGAATAGATCTTGTCTCAATCTTCCATACATCACCAAGGCTTTTGAGAAAAGTAGCATTTAATTCAGGGTCATCAATCTGTTTTCCCATGAAGGAAAGTTGACTTGTGATGTCAAGAAGTCTACTTCTCACACTGCTGAGATTCTCATTAGGTTGAGCTTTAAAGACAGCATACTCATGCAAGAGTTGCTTCTTCTTTTCTTCTTTTGTGTCAGCATTGCCACCATGTGCTACTTCAAGAGCTTCCCAAAGCTCTTTTGCAGACTCAAAACGTTTGTACTTGTGCTGATTCTCATGACCTAGGGCATGTTTCAAGATGTTCAGAATTTTCATGTCCACCCTCTTCTTGGCTATGTCTTCAACAGCAACAGCTCTCCCATCATCAGGCTTTTCCACTTTATCAGCTTCAGGACAATTAGGAACAGCTGTCCTTGCGGCAATAGCAGCAGTAATCTTTGCTGCTTTATCGAATGTGTTCCCATATTCGATAATTTCCCAAAGAGTGTAGTCATGAATAGCTATGTATTGCTCAAAGTTGGACTTCCAAAGTTCAAAGTTCCTGGCATCAAACATGGGAATTTTGATACTAGGGTTTGAGAAGTTGTTTTGAAGCAAAGCAGGAGGTTGATTTGTTCCAGACATGATGTTTTTAGGGTTTTGAGAATTTTAGGGTTTTAGGGTTTGGTGTTTTAGGGTTCTGCGTTACTTAAAGATCAAAAGTTTCTCAACAAGCTCTGATACCACTTGTTGATCCCAAACTTAGATCGATTAGCTTTGTGTATACGAGATTAGATCAAGTACTACACGTAGAGAAACCTTTGCTTATGAATAAAGTAACAAAGTGTTATGCGGAATTAACACTTGATCTAAAACACAATGATGTTAAACAAACTTTCACTTGTATTAGAATAATCGTGTTGATTACAATGAAAGGTTTAACTTGCGAATACTATGAAAACTGATATATGACTTTAACCTAAAAGACCTTCTTTTATAGAACAAGAAGTCTTGTACAATAAGCTACGAATCAACTATTCTAGGTAAAGATAATAATAGAAAATACAATGTCGTGCTTATCTTTACCATACATAAATAAAGAAACAAATAAACAAAAGATATTCTATCAGTGTCAATCTTCAAGGCTGTCAGCGTTGACTTCTATCAGCGTCCAAAGTCAATCTATCAGCGTTGACTTTCTTCTTATCAGCGTTTGGTGATCTGACCCATATTTTATTCCCAACAGTTCCTCTTGTTTTTTCGGTCGTTTTGACAGGTCACGGGCTGAAAACGGACTTACGGTGCTGAAGTTATGACCATTTTAAGAAAGCCTTCTTCGTCACACGATCTTGGGCTTCGAGAACCAAGTCAGTCTGTTCTTCAATACTTTTGCCTCCATCAATATATAATTTCATAGGCATATACTAACTGTACAACTTTCAAACATGGTCATACACATCCAAATCCGTCTGAAACGGGCTAAACCGTTCGAAACATATCAAAACGGACGAGATCGGATGAAATCCGACGAGATCGGACAGAATCGGACGTTAACCGGGGAAAGCCGGAGAAAGTATGAATAAACCGCGCAAACCATGCCAAATCCGTGGAAATAGGATTTCTACTATGTTTTGATTGTATTGATCATGTTGTGGTCGTCTTTAGCATGTTTTGGTTTGGTTTGGCTATGTTTTAACCATACTTGAATGTAGCAAATTAGTTGGTGATGTAGTTGTGGTTTTACTAGACAAGGAAACCGTGATGGCATACCATCAATTGATATTAAAAATACGAGTGAGCTCCAACAAAATTTAACATTGTTTGATCAACAAAACAATGATATTGATTTTCCTTCGGAAACCTACAAAGGTGGATAATATACAAAATAATGAAAAAAGCATAGTAAAATGGCTTTTTAGGCTTTCAAAAATCCTTAACCAGCTTAAAGTTGGTTACAACGATGTTCCTCTTGTTTTTTCGGTCGTTTTGACAGGTCACGGGCTGAAAACGAACTTACGGTGCTGAAGTTATGACCATTTTAAGAAAGCCTTCTTCGTCAAACGATCTTGGGCTTCGAGAACCAAGTCAGTCTGTTCTTCAATACTTTTGCCTCCATCAATATATAATTTCATAGGCATATACTAACTGTACAACTTTCAAACATGGTCATACACATCCAAATCCGTCTGAAACGGGCTAAACCGTTCGAAACATATCAAAACGGACGAGATCGGACGAAATCGGACGAGATCGGACGGAATCGGACGTTAACCGGGGAAAGCCGGAGAAAGTATGAATAAACCGCGCAAACCATGCCAAATCCGTGGAAATAGGATTTCTACTATGTTTTGATTGTATTGATCATGTTGTGGTCGTCTTTAGCATGTTTTGGTTGGGTTTGGCTATGTTTTAACCAGACTTGAATGTAGCAAATTAGTTGGTGATGTAGTTGTGGTTTTACTAGACAAGGAAACCGTGATGGCATACCATCAATTGATATTAAAAATACGAGTGAGCTCCAACAACATTTAACATTGTTTGATCAACAAAACAATGATATTGATTTTCCTTCGGAAACCTACAAAGGTGGATAATATACAAAATAATGAAAAAAGCATAGTAAAATGGCTTTTTGGGCCTTCAAAAATCCTTAACCAGCTTAAAGTTGGTTACAACGATATTCCTCTTGTTTTTTCAGTCGTTTTGACAGGTCACGGGCTGAAAACGGACTTACGGTGCTGAAGTTATGACCATTTTAAGAAAGCCTTCTTCGTCACACGATCTTGGGCTTCGAGAACCAAGTCAGTCTGTTCTTCAATACTTTTGCCTCCATCAATATATAATTTCATAGGCATATACTAACTGTACAACTTTCAAACATGGTCATACACATCCAAATCCGTCTGAAACGGGCTAAACCGTTCGAAACATATCAAAACGGACGAGATCGGACGAGATCGGACGAAATCCGACGAGATCGGACAGAATCGGACGTTAACCGGGGAAAGCCGGAGAAAGTATGAATAAACCGCGCAAACCATGCCAAATCCGTGGAAATAGGATTTCAACTATGTTTTGATTGTATTGATCATGTTGTGGTCGTCTTTAGCATGTTTTGGTTGGGTTTGGCTATGTTTTAACCATACTTGAATGTAGCAAATTAGTTGGTGATGTAGTTGTGGTATTACTAGACAAGGAAACCGTGATGGCATACCATCAATTGATATTAAAAATACGAGTGAGCTCCAACAAAATTTAACATTGTTTGATCAACAAAACAATGATATTGATTTTCCTTCGGAAACCTACAAAGGTGGATAATATACAAAATAATGAAAAAAGCATAGTAAAATGGCTTTTTAGGCCTTCAAAAATCCTTAACCAGCTTAAAGTTGGTTACAACGATGTTCCTCTTGTTTTTTCGGTCGTTTTGACAGGTCACGGGCTGAAAACGAACTTACGGTGCTGAAGTTATGACCATTTTAAGAAAGCCTTCTTCGTCAAACGATCTTGGGCTTCGAGAACCAAGTCAGTCTGTTCTTCAATACTTTTGCCTCCATCAATATATAATTTCATAGGCATATACTAACTGTACAACTTTCAAACATGGTCATACACATCCAAATCCGTCTGAAACGGGCTAAACCGTTCGAAACATATCAAAACGGACGAGATCGGACGAAATCGGACGAGATCGGACGGAATCGGACGTTAACCGGGGAAAGCCGGAGAAAGTATGAATAAACCGCGCAAACCATGCCAAATCCGTGGAAATAGGATTTCTACTATGTTTTGATTGTATTGATCATGTTGTGGTCGTCTTTAGCATGTTTTGGTTGGGTTTGGCTATGTTTTAACCAGACTTGAATGTAGCAAATTAGTTGGTGATGTAGTTGTGGTTTTACTAGACAAGGAAACCGTGATGGCATACCATCAATTGATATTAAAAATACGAGTGAGCTCCAACAACATTTAACATTGTTTGATCAACAAAACAATGATATTGATTTTCCTTCGGAAACCTACAAAGGTGGATAATATACAAAATAATGAAAAAAGCATAGTAAAATGGCTTTTTGGGCCTTCAAAAATCCTTAACCAGCTTAAAGTTGGTTACAACGATATTCCTCTTGTTTTTTCAGTCGTTTTGACAGGTCACGGGCTGAAAACGGACTTACGGTGCTGAAGTTATGACCATTTTAAGAAAGCCTTCTTCGTCACACGATCTTGGGCTTCGAGAACCAAGTCAGTCTGTTCTTCAATACTTTTGCCTCCATCAATATATAATTTCATAGGCATATACTAACTGTACAACTTTCAAACATGGTCATACACATCCAAATCCGTCTGAAACGGGCTAAACCGTTCGAAACATATCAAAACGGACGAGATCGGACGAGATCGGACGAAATCCGACGAGATCGGACAGAATCGGACGTTAACCGGGGAAAGCCGGAGAAAGTATGAATAAACCGCGCAAACCATGCCAAATCCGTGGAAATAGGATTTCAACTATGTTTTGATTGTATTGATCATGTTGTGGTCGTCTTTAGCATGTTTTGGTTGGGTTTGGCTATGTTTTAACCATACTTGAATGTAGCAAATTAGTTGGTGATGTAGTTGTGGTATTACTAGACAAGGAAACCGTGATGGCATACCATCAATTGATATTAAAAATACGAGTGAGCTCCAACAAAATTTAACATTGTTTGATCAACAAAACAATGATATTGATTTTCCTTCGGAAACCTACAAAGGTGGATAATATACAAAATAATGAAAAAAGCATAGTAAAATGGCTTTTTAGGCCTTCAAAAATCCTTAACCAGCTTAAAGTTGGTTACAACGATGTTCCTCTTGTTTTTTCGGTCGTTTTGACAGGTCACGGGCTGAAAACGAACTTACGGTGCTGAAGTTATGACCATTTTAAGAAAGCCTTCTTCGTCACACGATCTTGGGCTTCGAGAACCAAGTCAGTCTGTTCTTCAATACTTTTGCCTCCATCAATATATAATTTCATAGGCATATACTAACTGTACAACTTTCAAACATGGTCATACACATCCAAATCCATCTGAAACGGGCTAAACCGTTCGAAACATATCAAAACGGACGAGATCGGACGAGATCGGACGAAATCAGACGAGATCGGACGGAATCGGACGTTAACCGGGGAAAGCCGGAGAAAGTATGAATAAACCGCGCAAACCATGCCAAATCCGTGGAAATAGGATTTCTACTATGTTTTGATTGTATTGATCATGTTGTGGTCGTCTTTAGCATGTTTTGGTTGGGTTTGGCTATGTTTTAACCAGACTTGAATGTAGCAAATTAGTTGGTGATGTAGTTGTGGTTTTACTAGACAAGGAAACCGTGATGGCATACCATCAATTGATATTAAAAATACGAGTGAGCTCCAACAACATTTAACATTGTTTGATCAACAAAACAATGATATTGATTTTCCTTCGGAAACCTACAAAGGTGGATAATATACAAAATAATGAAAAAAGCATAGTAAAATGGCTTTTTGGGCCTTCAAAAATCCTTAACCAGCTTAAAGTTGGTTACAACGATGTTCCTCTTGTTTTTTCGGTCGTTTTGACAGGTCACGGGCTGAAAACGGACTTACGGTGCTGAAGTTATGACCATTTTAAGAAAGCCTTCTTCGTCACACGATCTTGGGCTTCGAGAACCAAGTCAGTCTGTTCTTCAATACTTTTGCCTCCATCAATATATAATTTCATAGGCATATACTAACTGTACAACTTTCAAACATGGTCATACACATCCAAATCCGTCTGAAACGGGCTAAACCGTTCGAAACATATCAAAACGGACGAGATCGGATGAAATCCGACGAGATCGGACAGAATCGGACGTTAACCGGGGAAAGCCGGAGAAAGTATGAATAAACCGCGCAAACCATGCCAAATCCGTGGAAATAGGATTTCTACTATGTTTTGATTGTATTGATCATGTTGTGGTCGTCTTTAGCATGTTTTGGTTTGGTTTGGCTATGTTTTAACCATACTTGAATGTAGCAAATTAGTTGGTGATGTAGTTGTGGTTTTACTAGACAAGGAAACCGTGATGGCATACCATCAATTGATATTAAAAATACGAGTGAGCTCCAACAAAATTTAACATTGTTTGATCAACAAAACAATGATATTGATTTTCCTTCGGAAACCTACAAAGGTGGATAATATACAAAATAATGAAAAAAGCATAGTAAAATGGCTTTTTAGGCTTTCAAAAATCCTTAACCAGCTTAAAGTTGGTTACAACGATGTTCCTCTTGTTTTTTCGGTCGTTTTGACAGGTCACGGGCTGAAAACGAACTTACGGTGCTGAAGTTATGACCATTTTAAGAAAGCCTTCTTCGTCAAACGATCTTGGGCTTCGAGAACCAAGTCAGTCTGTTCTTCAATACTTTTGCCTCCATCAATATATAATTTCATAGGCATATACTAACTGTACAACTTTCAAACATGGTCATACACATCCAAATCCGTCTGAAACGGGCTAAACCGTTCGAAACATATCAAAACGGACGAGATCGGACGAGATCGGACGAAATCGGACGAGATCGGACGGAATCGGACGTTAACCGGGGAAAGCCGAAGAAAGTATGAATAAACCGCGCAAACCATGCCAAATCCGTGGAAATAGGATTTCTACTATGTTTTGATTGTATTGATCATGTTGTGGTCGTCTTTAGCATGTTTTGGTTGGGTTTGGCTATGTTTTAACCAGACTTGAATGTAGCAAATTAGTTGGTGATGTAGTTGTGGTTTTACTAGACAAGGAAACCGTGATGGCATACCATCAATTGATATTAAAAATACGAGTGAGCTCCAACAACATTTAACATTGTTTGATCAACAAAACAATGATATTGATTTTCCTTCGGAAACCTACAAAGGTGGATAATATACAAAATAATGAAAAAAGCATAGTAAAATGGCTTTTTGGGCCTTCAAAAATCCTTAACCAGCTTAAAGTTGGTTACAACGATATTCCTCTTGTTTTTTCGGTCGTTTTGACAGGTCACGGGCTGAAAACGGACTTACGGTGCTGAAGTTATGACCATTTTAAGAAAGCCTTCTTCGTCACACGATCTTGGGCTTCGAGAACCAAGTCAGTCTGTTCTTCAATACTTTTGCCTCCATCAATATATAATTTCATAGGCATATACTAACTGTACAACTTTCAAACATGGTCATACACATCCAAATCCGTCTGAAACGGGCTAAACCGTTCGAAACATATCAAAACGGACGAGATCAGACGATATGGGATGAAATCCGACGAGATCGGACAGAATCGGACGTTAACCGGGGAAAGCCGGAGAAAGTATGAATAAACCGCGCAAACCATGCCAAATCCGTGGAAATAGGATTTCTACTATGTTTTGATTGTATTGATCATGTTGTGGTCGTCTTTAGCATGTTTTGGTTGGGTTTGGCTATGTTTTAACCATACTTGAATGTAGCAAATTAGTTGGTGATGTAGTTGTGGTTTTACTAGACAAGGAAACCGTGATGGCATACCATCAATTGATATTAAAAATACGAGTGAGCTCCAACAAAATTTAACATTGTTTGATCAACAAAACAATGATATTGATTTTCCTTCGGAAACCTACAAAGGTGGATAATATACAAAATAATGAAAAAAGCATAGTAAAATGGCTTTTTAGGCCTTCAAAAATCCTTAACCAGCTTAAAGTTGGTTACAACGATGTTCCTCTTGTTTTTTCGGTCGTTTTGACAGGTCACGGGCTGAAAACGAACTTACGGTGCTGAAGTTATGACCATTTTAAGAAAGCCTTCTTCGTCAAACGATCTTGGGCTTCGAGAACCAAGTCAGTCTGTTCTTCAATACTTTTGCCTCCATCAATATATAATTTCATAGGCATATACTAACTGTACAACTTTCAAACATGGTCATACACATCCAAATCCGTCTGAAACGGGCTAAACCGTTCGAAACATATCAAAACGGACGAGATCGGACGAGATCGGACGAAATCGGACGAGATCGGACGGAATCGGACGTTAACCGGGGAAAGCCGGAGAAAGTATGAATAAACCGCGCAAACCATGCCAAATCCGTGGAAATAGGATTTCTACTATGTTTTGATTGTATTGATCATGTTGTGGTCGTCTTTAGCATGTTTTGGTTGGGTTTGGCTATGTTTTAACCATACTTGAATGTAGCAAATTAGTTGGTGATGTAGTTGTGGTTTTACTAGACAAGGAAACCGTGATGGCATACCATCAATTGATATTAAAAATACGAGTGAGCTCCAACAAAATTTAACATTGTTTGATCAACAAAACAATGATATTGATTTTCCTTCGGAAACCTACAAAGGTGGATAATATACAAAATAATGAAAAAAGCATAGTAAAATGGCTTTTTAGGCCTTCAAAAATCCTTAACCAGCTTAAAGTTGGTTACAACGATGTTCCTCTTGTTTTTTCGGTCGTTTTGACAGGTCACGGGCTGAAAACGAACTTACGGTGCTGAAGTTATGACCATTTTAAGAAAGCCTTCTTCGTCAAACGATCTTGGGCTTCGAGAACCAAGTCAGTCTGTTCTTCAATACTTTTGCCTCCATCAATATATAATTTCATAGGCATATACTAACTGTACAACTTTCAAACATGGTCATACACATCCAAATCCGTCTGAAACGGGCTAAACCGTTCGAAACATATCAAAACGGACGAGATCGGACGAGATCGGACGAAATCGGACGAGATCGGACGGAATCGGACGTTAACCGGGGAAAGCCGGAGAAAGTATGAATAAACCGCGCAAACCATGCCAAATCCGTGGAAATAGGATTTCTACTATGTTTTGATTGTATTGATCATGTTGTGGTCGTCTTTAGCATGTTTTGGTTGGGTTTGGCTATGTTTTAACCAGACTTGAATGTAGCAAATTAGTTGGTGATGTAGTTGTGGTTTTACTAGACAAGGAAACCGTGATGACATACCATCAATTGATATTAAAAATACGAGTGAGCTCCAACAACATTTAACATTGTTTGATCAACAAAACAATGATATTGATATTCCTTCGGAAACCTACAAAGGTGGATAATATACAAAATAATGAAAAAAGCATAGTAAAATGGCTTTTTGGGCCTTCAAAAATCCTTAACCAGCTTAAAGTTGGTTACAACGATGTTCCTCTTGTTTTTTCGGTCGTTTTGACAGGTCACGGGCTGAAAACGGACTTACGGTGCTGAAGTAATGACCATTTTAAGAAAGCCTTCTTCGTCACACGATCTTGGGCTTCGAGAACCAAGTCAGTCTGTTCTTCAATACTTTTGCCTCCATCAATATATAATTTCATAGGCATATACTAACTGTACAACTTTCAAACATGGTCATACACATCCAAATCCGTCTGAAACGGGCTAAACCGTTCGAAACATATCAAAACGGACGAGATCGGACGAGATCGGACGAAATCCGACGAGATCGGACAGAATCGGACGTTAACCGGGGAAAGCCGGAGAAAGTATGAATAAACCGCGCAAACCATGCCAAATCCGTGGAAATAGGATTTCTACTATGTTTTGATTGTATTGATCATGTTGTGGTCGTCTTTAGCATGTTTTGGTTGGGTTTGGCTATGTTTTAACCATACTTGAATGTAGCAAATTAGTTGGTGATGTAGTTGTGGTTTTACTAGACAAGGAAACCGTGATGGCATACCATCAATTGATATTAAAAATACGAGTGAGCTCCAACAAAATTTAACATTGTTTGATCAACAAAACAATGATATTGATTTTCCTTCGGAAACCTACAAAGGTGGATAATATACAAAATAATGAAAAAAACATAGTAAAATGGCTTTTTAGGCCTTCAAAAATCCTTAACCAGCTTAAAGTTGGTTACAACGATGTTCCTCTTGTTTTTTCGGTCGTTTTGACAGGTCACGGGCTGAAAACGAACTTACGGTGCTGAAGTTATGACCATTTTAAGAAAGCCTTCTTCGTCACACGATCTTGGGCTTCGAGAACCAAGTCAGTCTGTTCTTCAATACTTTTGCCTCCATCAATATATAATTTCATAGGCATATACTAACTGTACAACTTTCAAACATGGTCATACACATCCAAATCCGTCTGAAACTGGCTAAACCGTTCGAAACATATCAAAACGGACGAGATCGGACGAGATCGGACGAAATCGGACGAGATCGGACGGAATCGGACGTTAACCGGGGAAAGCCGGAGAAAGTATGAATAAACCGCGCAAACCATGCCAAATCCGTGGAAATAGGATTTCTACTATGTTTTGATTGTATTGATCATGTTGTGGTCGTCTTTAGCATGTTTTGGTTGGGTTTGGCTATGTTTTAACCAGACTTGAATGTAGCAAATTAGTTGGTGATGTAGTTGTGGTTTTACTAGACAAGGAAACCGTGATGGCATACCATCAATTGATATTAAAAATACGAGTGAGCTCCAACAACATTTAACATTGTTTGATCAACAAAACAATGATATTGATTTTCCTTCGGAAACCTACAAAGGTGGATAATATACAAAATAATGAAAAAAGCATAGTAAAATGGCTTTTTGGGCCTTCAAAAATCCTTAACCAGCTTAAAGTTGGTTACAACGATGTTCCTCTTGTTTTTCGGTCGTTTTGACAGGTCACGGGCTGAAAACGGACTTACGGTGCTGAAGTTATGACCATTTTAAGAAAGCCTTCTTCGTCACACGATCTTGGGCTTCGAGAACCAAGTCACTATGTTCTTCAATACTTTTGCCTCCATCAATATATAATTTCATAGGCATATACTAACTGTACAAATTTCAAACATGGTCATACACATCCAAATCCGTCTGAAACGGGCTAAACCGTTCGAAACATATCAAAACGGACGAGATCGGACGAGATCGGACGAAATCGGACGAGATCGGACGGAATCGGACGTTAACCGGGGAAAGCCGGAGAAAGTATGAATAAACCGCGCAAACCATGCCAAATCCGTGGAAATAGGATTTCTACTATGTTTTGATTGTATTTATCATGTTGTGGTCGTCTTTAGCATGTTTTGGTTGGGTTTGGCTATGTTTTAACCAGACTTGAATGTAGCAAATTAGTTGGTGATGTAGTTGTGGTTTTACTAGACAAGGAAACCGTGATGGCATACCATCAATTGATATTAAAAATACGAGTGAGCTCCAACAACATTTAACATTGTTTGATCAACAAAACAATGATATTGATTTTCCTTCGGAAACCTACAAAGGTGGATAATATACAAAATAATGAAAAAGCATAGTAAAATGGCTTTTTGGGCCTTCAAAAATCCTTAACCAGCTTAAAGTTGGTTACAACGATGTTCCTCTTGTTTTTTCGGTCGTTTTGACAGGTCACGGGCTGAAAACGAACTTACGGTGCTGAAGTTATGACCATTTTAAGAAAGCCTTCTTCGTCACACGATCTTGGGCTTCGAGAACCAAGTCAGTTTGTTCTTCAATACTTTTGCCTCCATCAATATATAATTTCATAGGCATATACTAACTGTACAACTTTCAAACATGGTCATACACATCCAAATCCGTCTGAAACGGACTAAACCGTTCGAAACATATCAAAACGGACGAGATCGGACGAGATCAGACGAAATCGGACGAGATCGGACGGAATCGGACGTTAACCGGGGAAAGCCGGAGAAAGTATGAATAAACCGCGCAAACCATGCCAAATCCGTGGAAATAGGATTTCTACTATGTTTTGATTGTATTGATCATGTTGTGGTCGTCTTTAGCATGTTTTGGTTGGGTTTGGCTATGTTTTAACCAGACTTGAATGTAGCAAATTAGTTGGTGATGTAGTTGTGGTTTTACTAGACAAGGAAACCGTGATGGCATACCATCAATTGATATTAAAAATACGAGTGAGCTCCAACAACATTTAACATTGTTTGATCAACAAGACAATGATATTGATTTTCCTTCGGAAACCTACAAAGGTGGATAATATACAAAATAATGAAAAAAGCATAGTAAAATGGCTTTTTGGGCCTTCAAAAATCCTTAACCAGCTTAAAGTTGGTTACAACGATGTTCCTCTTGTTTTTTGGTCGTTTTGACAGGTCACGGGCTGAAAACGGACTTACGGTGCTGAAGTTATGACCATTTTAAGAAAGCTTTCTTTGTCACACGATCTTGGGCTTCGAGAACCAAGTCAGTCTGTTCTTCAATACTTTTGCCTCCATCAATATATAATTTCATAGGCATATACTAACTGTACAACTTTCAAACATGGTCATACACATCCAAATCCGTCTGAAACGGGCTAAACCGTTCGAAACATATCAAAACGGACGAGATCGGACGAAATCGGACGAGATCGGACGGAATCGGACGTTAACCGGGGAAAGCCGGAGAAAGTATGAATAAACCGCGCAAACCATGCCAAATCCGTGGAAATAGGATTTCTACTATGTTTTGATTGTATTTATCATGTTGTGGTCGTCTTTAGCATGTTTTGGTTGGGTTTGGCTATGTTTTAACCAGACTTGAATGTAGCAAATTAGTTGGTGATGTAGTTGTGGTTTTACTAGACAAGGAAACCGTGATGGCATACCATCAATTGATATTAAAAATACGAGTGAGCTCCAACAACATTTAACATTGTTTGATCAACAAAACAATGATATTGATTTTCCTTCGGAAACCTACAAAGGTGGATAATATACAAAATAATGAAAAAAGCATTGTAAAATGGCTTTTTGGGCCTTCAAAAATCCTTAACCAGCTTAAAGTTGGTTACAACGATGTTCCTCTTGTTTTTTCGGTCGTTTTGACAGGTCACGGGCTGAAAACGAACTTACGGTGCTGAAGTTATGACCATTTTAAGAAAGCCTTCTTCGTCACACGATCTTGGGCTTCGAGAACCAAGTCAGTCTGTTCTTCAATACTTTTGCCTCCATCAATATATAATTTCATAGGCATATACTAACTGTACAACTTTCAAACATGGTCATACACATCCAAATCCGTCTGAAACGGGCTAAACCGTTCGAAACATATCAAAACGGACGAGATCGGACGAGATCAGATGAAATCGGACGAGATCGGACGGAATCGGATGTTAACCGGGGAAAGCCGGAGAAAGTATGAATAAACCGCGCAAACCATGCCAAATCCGTGGAAATAGGATTTCTACTATGTTTTGATTGTATTGATCATGTTGTGGTCGTCTTTAGCATGTTTTGGTTGGGTTTGGCTATGTTTTAACTAGACTTGAATGTAGCAAATTAGTTGGTGATGTAGTTGTGGTTTTACTAGACAAGGAAACCGTGATGGCATACCATCAATTGATATTAAAAATACGAGTGAGCTCCAACAACATTTAACATTGTTTGATCAACAAAACAATGATATTGATTTTCCTTCGGAAACCTACAAAGGTGGATAATATACAAAATAATGAAAAAAGCATAGTAAAATGGCTTTTTGGGCCTTCAAAAATCCTTAACCAGCTTAAAGTTGGTTACAACGATGTTCCTCTTGTTTTTTCGGTCGTTTTGACAGGTCACGGGCTGAAAACGGACTTACGGTGCTGAAGTTATGACCATTTTAAGAAAGCCTTCTTCGTCACACGATCTTGGGCTTCGAGAACCAAGTCAGTCTGTTCTTCAATACTTTTGCCTCCATCAATATATAATTTCATAGGCATATACTAACTGTACAACTTTCAAACATGGTCATACACATCCAAATCCGTCTGAAACGGGCTAATCCGTTCGAAACATATCAAAACGGACGAGATCGGACGAAATCACACGAGATCGGACGGAATCGGACGTTAACCGGGGAAAGCCGGAGAAAGTATGAATAAACCGCGCAAACCATGCCAAATCCGTGGAAATAGGATTTCTACTATGTTTTGATTGTATTGATCATGTTGTGGTCGTCTTTAGCATGTTTTGGTTGGGTTTGGCTATTTTTTAACCAGACTTGAATGTAGCAAATTAGTTGGTGATGTAGTTGTGGTTTTACTAGACAAGGAAATCGTGATGGCATACCATCAATTGATATTAAAAATACGAGTGAGCTCCAACAACATTTAACAATGTTTGATCAACAAAACAATGATATTGATTTTCCTTCGGAAACCTACAAAGGTGGATAATATATAAAATAATGAAAAAAGCATAGTAAAATGGCTTTTTGGGCCTTCAAAAATCCTTAACCAGCTTAAAATTGGTTACAACGATGTTCCTCTTGTTTTTTCGGTCGTTTTGACAGGTCACGGGCTGAAAACGGACTTACGGTGCTGAAGTTATGACCATTTTAAGAAAGCCTTCTTCGTCACACGATCTTGGGCTTCGAGAACCAAGTCAGTCTGTTCTTCAATACTTTTGCCTCCATCAATATATAATTTCATAGGCATAAACTAACTGTACAACTTTCAAACATGGTCATACACATCCAAATCCGTCTGAAACGGGCTAAACCGTTCGAAACATATCAAAACGGACGAGATCGGACGAGATCGGACGAAATCGGACGAGATCGGACAGAATCGGACGTTAACCGGGGAAAGCCGGAGAAAGTATGAATAAACCGCGCAAACCATGCCAAATCCGTGGAAATAGGATTTCTACTATGTTTTGATTGTATTGATCATGTTGTGGTTGTCTTTAGCATGTTTTGGTTGGGTTTGGCTATGTTTTAACCATACTTGAATGTAGCAAATTAGTTGGTGATGTAGTTGTGGTTTTACTAGACAAGGAAACCGTGATGGCATACCATCAATTGATATTAAAAATACGAGTGAGCTCCAACAAAATTTAACATTGTTTGATCAACAAAACAATGATATTGATTTTCCTTCGGAAACCTACAAAGGTGGATAATATACAAAATAATGAAAAAAGCATAGTAAAATGGCTTTTTGGGCCTTCAAAAATCCTTAACCAGCTTAAAGTTGGTTACAACGATGTTCCTCTTGTTTTTTCGGTCGTTTTGACAGGTCACGGGCTGAAAACGAACTTACGGTGCTGAAGTTATGACCATTTTAAGAAAGCCTTCTTCGTCACACGATCTTGGGCTTCGAGAACCAAGTCAGTCTGTTCTTCAATACTTTTGCCTCCATCAATATATAATTTCATAGGCATATACTAACTGTACAACTTTCAAACATGGTCATACACATCCAAATCCGTTTGAAACGGACTAAACCGTTCGAACCATATCAAAACGGACGAGATCGGACGAGATCGGACGAAATCGGACGAGATCGGACGGAATCGGACGTTAACCGGGGAAAGCCGGAGAAAGTATGAATAAACCGCGCAAACCATGCCAAATCCGTGGAAATAGGATTTCTACTATGTTTTGATTGTACTGATCATGGTGTGGTCGTCTTTAGCATGTTTTGGTTGGGTTTGACTTTGTTTTAACCAGACTTGAATGTAGCAAATTAGTTGGTGATGTAGTTGTGGTTTTACTAGACAAGGAAACCGTGATGGCATACCATCAATTGATATTAAAAATACAAGTGAGCTCCAACAACATTTAACATTGTTTGATCAACAAAACAATGATATTGATTTTCCTTCGGAAACCTACAAAGGTGGATAATATACAAAATAATGAAAAAAGCATAGTAAAATGGCTTTTTGGGCCTTCAAAAATCCTTAACTACCTTAAAGTTGGTTACAGCGATGTTCCTCTTGTTTTTTCGGTCGTTTTGACAGGTCACAGGCTGAAAACGAACTTACGGTGCTGAAGTTATGACCATTTTAAGAAAGCCTTCTTCGTCACACGATCTTGGGCTTCGAGAACCAAGTCAGTCTGTTCTTCAATACTTTTGCCTCCATCAATATATAATTTCATAGGCATATACTAACTGTACAACTTTCAAACATGGTCATACACATCCAAATCCGTCTGAAACGGGCTAAACCGTTCGAAACATATCAAAACGGACGAGATCGGACGAAATCGGACGAGATCGGACGGAATCGGACGTTAACCGGGGAAAGCCGGAGAAAGTATGAATAAACCGCGCAAACCATGCCAAATCCGTGGAAATAGGATTTCTACTATGTTTTGATTGTATTGATCATGTTGTGGTCGTCTTTAGCATGTTTTGGTTGGGTTTGGCTATGTTTTAACCAGACTTGAATGTAGCAAATTAGTTGGTGATGTAGTTGTGGTTTTACTAGACAAGGAAACCGTGATGGCATACCATCAATTGATATTAAAAATACAAGTGAGCTCCAACAACATTTAACATTGTTTGATCAACAAAACAATGATATTGATTTTCCTTCGGAAACCTACAAAGGTGGATAATATACAAAATAATGAAAAAAGCATAGTAAAATAGCTTTTTGGGCCTTCAAAAATCCTTAACTACCTTAAAGTTGGTTACAGCGATGTTCCTCTTGTTTTTTCGGTCGTTTTGACAGGTCACGGGCTGAAAACGAACTTACGGTGCTGAAGTTATGACCATTTTAAGAAAGCCTTCTTCGTCACACGATCTTGGGCTTCGAGAACCAAGTCAGTCTGTTCTTCAATACTTTTGCCTCCATCAATATATAATTTCATAGGCATATACTAACTGTACAACTTTCAAACATGGTCATACACATCCAAATCCGTCTGAAACGGGCTAAACCGTTCGAAATATATCAAAACGGACGAGATCGGACGAGATCGGACGAAATCGGACGAGATCGGACGGAATCGGACGTTAACCGGGGAAAGCCGGAGAAAGTATGAATAAACCGCGCAAACCATGCCAAATCCGTGGAAATAGGATTTCTACTATGTTTTGATTGTATTGATCATGTTGTGGTCGTCTTTAGCATGTTTTGGTTGGGTTTGGCTATGTTTTAACCATACTTGAATGTAGCAAATTAGTTGGTGATGTAGTTGTGGTTTTACTAGACAAGGAAACCGTGATGGCATACCATCAATTGATATTAAAAATACGAGTGAGCTCCAACAAAATTTAACATTGTTTGATCAACAAAACAATGATATTGATTTTCCTTCGGAAACCTACAAAGGTGGATAATATACAAAATAATGAAAAAAGCATAGTAAAATGGCTTTTTGGGCCTTCAAAAATCCTTAACCAGCTTAAAGTTGGTTACAACGATGTTCCTCTTGTTTTTTCGGTCGTTTTGACAGGTCACGGGCTGAAAACGAACTTACGGTGCTGAAGTTATGACCATTTTAAGAAAGCCTTCTTTGTCACACGATCTTGGGCTTCGAGAACCAAGTCAGTCTGTTCTTCAATACTTTTGACTCCATCAATATATAATTTCATAGGCATATACTAACTGTACAACTTTCAAACATGGTCATACACATCCAAATCCGTCTGAAACGGACTAAACCGTTCGAACCATATCAAAACGGACGAGATCGGACGAGATCGGACGAAATCGGACGAGATCGGACGGAATCGGACGTTAACCGGGGAAAGCCGGAGAAAGTATGAATAAACCGCGCAAACCATGCCAAATCCGTGGAAATAGGATTTCTAATATGTTTTGATTGTACTGATCATGGTGTGGTCGTCTTTAGCATGTTTTGGTTGGGTTTGACTTTGTTTTAACCAGACTTGAATGTAGCAAATTAGTTGGTGATGTAGTTTTGGTTTTACTAGACAAGGAAACCGTGATGGCATACCATCAATTGATATTAAAAATACAAGTGAGCTCCAACAACATTTAACATTGTTTGATCAACAAAACAATGATATTGATTTTCCTTCGGAAACCTACAAAGGTGGATAATATACAAAATAATGAAAAAAGCATAGTAAAATGGCTTTTTGGGCCTTCAAAAATCCTTAACTACCTTAAAGTTGGTTACAGCGATGTTCCTCTTGTTTTTTCGGTCGTTTTGACAGGTCACGGGCTGAAAACGAACTTACGGTGCTGAAGTTATGACCATTTTAAGAAAGCCTTCTTCGTCACACGATCTTGGGCTTCGAGAACCAAGTCAGTCTGTTCTTCAATACTTTTGCCTCCATCAATATATAATTTCATAGGCATATACTAACTGTACAACTTTCAAACATGGTCATACACATCCAAATCCGTCTGAAACGGGCTAAACCGTTCGAAACATATCAAAACGGACGAGATCGGACGAGATCGGACGAAATCGGACGAGATCGGACGGAATGGGACGTTAACCGGGGAAAGCCGGAGAAAGTATGAATAAACCGCGCAAACCATGCCAAATCCGTGGAAATAGGATTTCTACTATGTTTTGATTGTATTGATCATGTTGTGGTCGTCTTTAGCATGTTTTGGTTGGGTTTGGCTATGTTTTAACCAGACTTGAATGTAGCAAATTAGTTGGTGATGTAGTTGTGGTTTTACTAGACAAGGAAACCGTGATGGCATACCATCAATTGATATTAAAAATACAAGTGAGCTCCAACAACATTTAACATTGTTTGATCAACAAAACAATGATATTGATTTTCCTTCGGAAACCTACAAAGGTGGATAATATACAAAATAATGAAAAAAGCATAGTAAAATGGCTTTTTGGGCCTTCAAAAATCCTTAACTACCTTAAAGTTGGTTACAGCGATGTTCCTCTTGTTTTTTCGGTCGTTTTGACAGGTCACGGGCTGAAAACGAACTTACGGTGCTGAAGTTATGACCATTTTAAGAAAGCCTTCTTCGTCACACGATCTTGGGCTTCGAGAACCAAGTCAGTCTGTTCTTCAATACTTTTGCCTCCATCAATATATAATTTCATAGGCATATACTAACTGTACAACTTTCAAACATGGTCATACACATCCAAATCCGTCTGAAACGGGCTAAACCGTTCGAAACATATCAAAACGGACGAGATCGGACGAGATCGGACGAAATCGGACGAGATCGGACGGAATCGGACGTTAACCGGGGAAAGCCGGAGAAAGTATGAATAAACCGCGCAAACCATGCCAAATCCGTGGAAATAGGATTTCTACTATGTTTTGATTGTATTGATCATGTTGTGGTCGTCTTTAGCATGTTTTGGTTGGGTTTGGCTATGTTTTAACCAGACTTGAATGTAGCAAATTAGTTGGTGATGTAGTTGTGGTTTTACTAGACAAGGAAACCGTGATGGCATACCATCAATTAATATTAAAAATACGAGTGAGCTCCAACAACATTTAACATTGTTTGATCAACAAAACAATGATATTGATTTTCCTTCGGAAACCTACAAAGGTGGATAATATACAAAATAATGAAAAAAGCATAGTAAAATGGCTTTTTGGGCCTTCAAAAATCCTTAACCAGCTTAAAGTTGGTTACAACGATGTTCCTCTTGTTTTTTCGGTCGTTTTGACAGGTCACGGGCTGAAAACGAACTTACGGTGCTGAAGTTATGACCATTTTAAGAAAGCCTTCTTCGTCACACGATCTTGGGCTTCGAGAACCAAGTCAGTCTATTCTTCAATACTTTTGCCTCCATCAATATATAATTTCATAGGCATATACTAACTGTACAACTTTCAAACATGGTCATACACATCCAAATCCGTCTGAAACGGGCTAAACCGTTCGAAACATATTAAAACGGACGAGATCGGACGAGATCGGACGAAATCGGACGAGATCGGACGGAATCGGACGTTAATCGGGGAAAGCCGGAGAAAGTATGAATAAACCGCGCAAACCATGCCAAATCTGTGGAAATAGGATTTCTACTATGTTTTGATTGTATTGATCATGTTGTGGTCGTCTTTAGCATGTTTTGGTTGGGTTTGGCTATGTTTTAACCATACTTGAATGTAGCAAATTAGTTGGTGATGTAGTTGTGGTTTTACTAGACAAGGAAACCGTGATGGCATACCATCAATTGATATTAAAAATACGAGTAAGCTCCAACAACATTTAACATTGTTTGATCAACAAAACAATGATATTGATTTTCCTTCGGAAACCTACAAAGGTGGATAATATACAAAATAATGAAAAAAGCATAGTAAAATGGCTTTTTGGGCCTTCAAAAATCCTTAACTAGCTTAAAGTTGGTTACAACGATGTTCCTCTTGTTTTTTCGGTCGTTTTGACAGGTCACGGGCTGAAAACGAACTTACGGTGCTGAAGTTATGACCATTTTAAGAAAGCCTTCTTCGTCACACGATCTTGGGCTTCGAGAACCAAGTCAGTCTGTTCTTCAATACTTTTGCCTCCATCAATATATAATTTCATAGGCATATACTAACTGTACAACTTTCAAACATGGTCATACACATCCAAATCCATCTGAAACGGGCTAAACCGTTCGAAACATATCAAAACGGACGAGATCGGACGAGATCGGACATCGGACGAGATCAGACGGAATCGGACGTTAACCGGGGAAAGCCGGAGAAAGTATGAATAAACCGCGCAAACCATGCCAAATCCGTAGAAATAGGATTTCTACTATGTTTTGATTGTATTGATCATGTTGTGGTCGTCTTTTAGCATGTTTTGGTTGTGTTTGGCTATGTTTTAACCAGCATTGAATGTAGCAAATTAGTTGGTGATGTAGTTGTGGTTTTACTAGACAAGGAAACCGTGATGGCATACCATCAATTGATATTAAAAATACGAGTGAGCTCCAACAACATTTAACATTATTTGATCAACAAAACAATGATATTGATTTTCCTTCGGAAACCTACAAAGGTGGATAATATACAAAATAATGAAAAAAGCATAGTAAAATGGCTTTTTGGGCCTTCAAAAATCCTTAACCAGCTTAAAGTTGGTTACAACGATGTTCCTCTTGTTTTTTCGGTCGTTTTGATAGGTCACGGGCTGAAAACGGACTTACGGTGCTGAAGTTATGACCATTTTAAGAAAGCCTTCTTCGTCACACGATCTTGGGCTTCGAGAACCAAGTCAGTCTGTTCTTCAATACTTTTGCCTCCATCAATATATAATTTCATAGGCATATACTAACTGTACAACTTTCAAACATGGTCATACACATCCAAATCCGTCTGAAACGGGCTAAACCGTTCGAAACATATCAAAACGGACGAGATCGGACGAAATCGGACGAGATCGGACGGAATTGGACGTTAACCGGGGAAAGCCGGAGAAAGTATGAATAAACCGCGCAAACCATGCCAAATCCGTGGAAATAGGATTTCTACTATGTTTTGATTGTATTGATCATGTTGTGGTCGTCTTTAGCATGTTTTGGTTGGGTTTGGCTATGTTTTAACCAGATTTGAATGTAGCAAATTAGTTGGTGATGTAGTTGTGGTTTTACTAGACAAGGAAACCGTGATGGCATACCATCAATTGATATTAAAAATACGAGTGAGCTCCAACAACATTTAACATTGTTTGATCAACAAAACAATGATACTGATTTTCCTTCGGAAACCTACAAAGGTGGATAATATACAAAATAATGAAAAAAGCATAGTAAAATGGCTTTTTGGGCCTTCAAAAATCCTTAACCAGCTTAAAGTTGGTTACAACGATGTTCCTCTTGTTTTTTCGGTCGTTTTGACAGGTCACGGGCTGAAAACGAACTTACGGTGCTGAAGTTATGACCATTTTAAGAAAGCCTTCTTCGTCACACGATCTTGGGCTTCGAGAACCAAGTCAGTCTATTCTTCAATACTTTTGCCTCCATCAATATATAATTTCATAGGCATATACTAACTGTACAACTTTCAAACATGGTCATACACATCCAAATCCGTCTGAAACGGGCTAAACCGTTCGAAACATATTAAAACGGACGAGATCGGACGAGATCGGACGAAATCGGACGAGATCGGACGGAATCGGACGTTAATCGGGGAAAGCCGGAGAAAGTATGAATAAACCGCGCAAACCATGCCAAATCCGTGGAAATAGGATTTCTACTATGTTTTGATTGTATTGATCATGTTGTGGTCGTCTTTAGCATGTTTTGGTTGGGTTTGGCTATGTTTTAACCATACTTGAATGTAGCAAATTAGTTGGTGATGTAGTTGTGGTTTTACTAGACAAGGAAACCGTGATGGCATACCATCAATTGATATTAAAAATACGAGTAAGCTCCAACAACATTTAACATTGTTTGATCAACAAAACAATGATATTGATTTTCCTTCGGAAACCTACAAAGGTGGATAATATACAAAATAATGAAAAAAGCATAGTAAAATGGCTTTTTGGGCCTTCAAAAATCCTTAACTAGCTTAAAGTTGGTTACAACGATGTTCCTCTTGTTTTTTCGGTCGTTTTGACAGGTCACGGGCTGAAAACGAACTTACGGTGCTGAAGTTATGACCATTTTAAGAAAGCCTTCTTCGTCACACGATCTTGGGCTTCGAGAACCAAGTCAGTCTGTTCTTCAATACTTTTGCCTCCATCAATATATAATTTCATAGGCATATACTAACTGTACAACTTTCAAACATGGTCATACACATCCAAATCCATCTGAAACGGGCTAAACCGTTCGAAACATATCAAAACGGACGAGATCGGACGAGATCGGACATCGGACGAGATCAGACGGAATCGGACGTTAACCGGGGAAAGCCGGAGAAAGTATGAATAAACCGCGCAAACCATGCCAAATCCGTAGAAATAGGATTTCTACTATGTTTTGATTGTATTGATCATGTTGTGGTCGTCTTTTAGCATGTTTTGGTTGTGTTTGGCTATGTTTTAACCAGCATTGAATGTAGCAAATTAGTTGGTGATGTAGTTGTGGTTTTACTAGACAAGGAAACCGTGATGGCATACCATCAATTGATATTAAAAATATGAGTGAGCTCCAACAACATTTAACATTATTTGATCAACAAAACAATGATATTGATTTTCCTTCGGAAACCTACAAAGGTGGATAATATACAAAATAATGAAAAAAGCATAGTAAAATGGCTTTTTGGGCCTTCAAAAATCCTTAACCAGCTTAAAGTTGGTTACAACGATGTTCCTCTTGTTTTTTCGGTCGTTTTGATAGGTCACGGGCTGAAAACGGACTTACGGTGCTGAAGTTATGACCATTTTAAGAAAGCCTTCTTCGTCACACGATCTTGGGCTTCGAGAACCAAGTCAGTCTGTTCTTCAATACTTTTGCCTCCATCAATATATAATTTCATAGGCATATACTAACTGTACAACTTTCAAACATGGTCATACACATCCAAATCCGTCTGAAACGGGCTAAACCGTTCGAAACATATCAAAACGGACGAGATCGGACGAAATCGGACGAGATCGGACGGAATTGGACGTTAACCGGGGAAAGCCGGAGAAAGTATGAATAAACCGCGCAAACCATGCCAAATCCGTGGAAATAGGATTTCTACTATGTTTTGATTGTATTGATCATGTTGTGGTCGTCTTTAGCATGTTTTGGTTGGGTTTGGCTATGTTTTAACCAGATTTGAATGTAGCAAATTAGTTGGTGATGTAGTTGTGGTTTTACTAGACAAGGAAACCGTGATGGCATACCATCAATTGATATTAAAAATACGAGTGAGCTCCAACAACATTTAACATTGTTTGATCAACAAAACAATGATACTGATTTTCCTTCGGAAACCTACAAAGGTGGATAATATACAAAATAATGAAAAAAGCATAGTAAAATGGCTTTTTGGGCCTTCAAAAATCCTTAACCAGCTTAAAGTTGGTTACAACGATGTTCCTCTTGTTTTTTCGGTCGTTTTCACAGGTCACGGGCTGAAAACGAACTTACGATGCTGAAGTTATGACCATTTTAAGAAAGCCTTCTTCGTCACACGATCTTGGGCTTCGAGAACCAAGTCAGTCTGTTCTTCAATACTTTTGCCTCCATCAATATATAATTTCATAGGCATATACTAACTGTACAACTTTCAAACATGGTCATACACATCCAAATCCGTCTGAAACGGGCTAAACCGTTCGAAACATATCAAAACGGACGAGATCGGACGAAATTAGACGAGATCGGACGGAATCGGACGTTAACCGGGGAAAGCCGGAGAAAGTATGAATAAACCGCGCAAACCATGCCAAATCCGTGGAAATAGGATTTCTACTATGTTTTGATTGTATTGATCATGTTGTGGTCGTCTTTAGCATGTTTTGGTTGGGTTTGGCTATGTTTTAACCAGACTTGAATGTAGCAAATTAGTTGGTGATGTAGTTGTGGTTTTACTAGACAAGGAAACCGTGATGGCATACCATCAATTGATATTAAAAATACGAGTGAGCTCCAACAACATTTAACATTGTTTGATCAACAAAACAATGATATTGATTTTCCTTCGGAAACCTACAAAGGTGGATAATATACAAAATAATGAAAAAAGCATAGTAAAATGGCTTTTTGGGCCTTCAAAAATCCTTAACCAGCTTAAAGTTGGTTACAACGATGTTCCTCTTGTTTTTTCGGTCGTTTTGACAGGTCACGGGCTGAAAACGAACTTACGGTGCTGAAGTTATGACCATTTTAAGAAAGCCTTCTTCGTCACACGATCTTGGGCTTCGAGAACCAAGTCAGTCTGTTCTTCAATACTTTTGCCTCCATCAATATATAATTTCATAGGCATATACTAACTGTACAACTTTCAAACATGGTCATACACATCCAAATCCGTCTGAAACGGGCTAAACCGTTCGAAACATGTCAAAACGGACGAGATCGGACGAGATCGGACGAAATCGGACGAGATCGGACGGAATCGGACGTTAACCGGGGAAAGCCGGAGAAAGTATGAATAAACCGCGCAAACCATGCCAAATCCGTGGAAATAGGATTTCTACTATGTTTTGATTGTATTGATCATGTTGTGGTCGTCTTTAGCATGTTTTGGTTGGGTTTGGCTATGTTTTAACCAGACTTGAATGTAGCAAATTAGTTGGTGATGTAGTTGTGGTTTTACTAGACAAGGAAACCGTGATGGCATACCATCAATTGATATTAAAAATACGAGTGAGCTCCAACAACATTTAACATTGTTTGATCAACAAAACAATGATATTGATTTTCCTTCGGAAACCTACAAAGGTGGATAATATACAAAATAATGAAAAAAGCATAGTAAAATGGCTTTTTGGGCCTTCAAAAATCCTTAACCAGCTTAAAGTTGGTTACAACGATGTTCCTCTTGTTTTTTCGGTCGTTTTGACAGGTCACGGGCTGAAAACGAACTTACGGTGCTGAAGTTATGACCATTTTAAGAAAGCCTTCTTCGTCACACGATCTTGGGCTTCGAGAACCAAGTCAGTCTGTTCTTCAATACTTTTGCCTCCATCAATATATAATTTCATAGGCATATACTAACTGTACAACTTTCAAACATGGTCATACACATCCAAATCCGTCTGAAACGAGCTAAACCGTTCGAAACATATCAAAACGGACGAGATCGGACGAGATCGGACGAAATCGGACGAGATCGGACGGAATCAGACGTTAACCGGGGAAAGCCGGAGAAAGTATGAATAAACCGCGCAAACCATGCCAAATCCGTGGAAATAGGATTTCTACTATGTTTTGATTGTATTGATCATGTTGTGGTCGTCTTTAGCATGTTTTGGTTGGGTTTGGCTATGTTTTAACCAGACTTGAATGTAGCAAATTAGTTGGTGATGTAGTTGTGGTTTACTAGACAAGGAAACCGTGATGGCATACCATCAATTGATATTAAAAATACGAGTGAGCTCCAACAACATTTAACATTGTTTGATCAACAAAACAATGATATTGATTTTCCTTCGGAAACCTACAAAGGTGGATAATATACAAAATAATGAAAAAAGCATAGTAAAATGGCTTTTTGGGCCTTCAAAAATCCTTAACCAGCTTAAAGTTGGTTACAACGATGTTTCTCTTGTTTTTTCTGTCGTTTTGACTGGTCACGGGCTGAAAACGAACTTACGGTGCTGAAGTTATGACCATTTTAATAAAGCCTTCTTCGTCACACGATCTTGGGCTTCGAGAACCAAGTCAGTCTGTTCTTCAATACTTTTGCCTCCATCAATATATAATTTCATAGGCATATACTAACTGTACAACTTTCAAACATGGTCATACACATCCAAATCCATCTGAAACGGGCTAAACCGTCCGAAACATATCAAAACGGACGAGATCGGACGAGATCGGACGAAATCGGACGAGATCGGACGGAATCGGACGTTAACCGGGGAAAGCCGGAGAAAGTATGAATAAACCGCGCAAACCATGCCAAATCCGTGGGAATAGGATTTCTACTATGTTTTGATTGTATTGATCATGTTGTGGTCGTCTTTAGCATGTTTTGGTTGGGTTTGGCTATGTTTTAACCAGACTTGAATGTAGCAAATTAGTTGGTGATGTAGTTGTGGTTTTACTAGACAAGGAAACCGTGATGGCATACCATCAATTGATATTAAAAATGCGAGTGAGCTCCAACAACATTTAACATTGTTTGATCAACAAAACAATGATATTGATTTTCCTTCAGAAACCTACAAAGGTGGATAATATACAAAATAATGAAAAAAGCATAGTAAAATGGCTTTTTGGGCCTTCAAAAATCCTTAACCAGCTTAAAGTTGGTTACAACGATGTTCCTCTTGTTTTTTCGGTCGTTTTGACAGGTCACGGGCTGAAAACGAACTTACGGTGCTGAAGTTATGACCATTTTAAGAAAGTCTTCTTCGTCCCACGATCTTGGGCTTCGAGAACCAAGTCAGTCTGTTCTTCAGTACTTTTGCCTCCATCAATATATAATTTCATAGGCATATACTAACTGTACAACTTTCAAACATGGTCATACACATCAAAATCCGTCTGAAACGGGCTAAACCGTTCGAAACATATCAAAACGGACGAGATCGGACGAGATCGGACGAAATCGGACGAGATCGGACGGAATCGGACGTTAACCGGGGAAAGCCGGAGAAAGTATGAATAAACCGCGCAAACCATGCCAAATCCGTGGAAATAGGATTTCTACTATGTTTTGATTGTATTGATCATGTTGTGGTCGTCTTTAGCATGTTTTGGTTGGGTTTGGCTATGTTTTAACCAGACTTGAATGTAGCAAATTAGTTGGTGATGTAGTTGTGGTTTACTAGACAAGGAAACCGTGATGGCATACCATCAATTGATATTAAAAATACGAGTGATCTCCAACAACATTTAACATTGTTTGATCAACAAAACAATGATATTGATTTTCCTTCGGAAACCTACAAAGGTGGATAATATACAAAATAATGTAAAAAGCATAGTAAAATGGCTTTTTGGGCCTTCAAAAATCCTTAACCAGCTTAAATTTGGTTACAACGATGTTCCTCTTGTTTTTTCGGTCGTTTTGACTGGTCACGGGCTGAAAACGAACTTACGGTGCTGAAGTTATGACCATTTTAAGAAAGCCTTCTTCGTCACACGATCTTGGGCTTCGAGAACCAAGTCAGTCTGTTCTTCAATACTTTTGCCTCCATCAATATATAATTTCATAGGCATATACTAACTGTACAACTTTCAAACATGGTCATACACATCCAAATCCATCTGAAACGGGCTAAACCGTTCGAAACATATCAAAACGGACGAGATCGGACGAGATCGGACGAAATCGGACGAAATCGGACGAGATCGGACGGAATCGGACGTTAACCGGGGAAAGCCGGAGAAAGTATGAATAAACCGCGCAAACCATGCCAAATCCGTGGAAATAGGATTTCTACTATGTTTTGATTGTATTGATCATGTTGTGGTCGTCTTTAGCATGTTTTGGTTGGGTTTGGCTATGTTTTAACCAGACATGAATGTAGCAAATTAGTTGGTGATGTAGTTGTGGTTTTACTAGACAAGGAAATCGTGATGGCATACCATCAATTGATATTAAAAATACGAGTGAGCTCCAACAACATTTAACATTGTTTGATCAACAAAACAATGATATTGATTTTCCTTCGGAAACCTACAAAGGTGGATAATATACAAAATAATGAAAAAAGCATAGTAAAATGGCTTTTTGGGCCTTCAAAAATCCTTAACCAGCTTAAAGTTGGTTACAACGATGTTCCTCTTGTTTTTTCGGTCGTTTTGACAGGTCACGGGCTGAAAACGAACTTACGGTGCTGAAGTTATGACCATTTTAAGAAAGCCTTCTTCGTCACACGATCTTGGGCTTCGAGAACCAAGTCAGTCTGTTCTTCAATACTTTTGCCTCCATCAATATATAATTTCATAGGCATATACTAACTGTACAACTTTCAAACATGGTCATACATGTCACACACGTGAATTTTGAATCTATTTAATTTACGTGAAACGAGATAGTTCGGGTTAGACTTGTCTGTCTATTGATGTTACCGATTGGTTACGCGTATTTTGCGTAGGAATTTAAATTTTTATGAATGACGCTCATATAAATGACTTATTATTTTGTTTACGTTACGTGATAAGAACTACTATTTTAGGAGTCGACAGTTATTTATGTCGACGCGATTTATGTTAATTATGTTCAATACGAAATTAGTTATTTCACCCAATTTATTTACGAAACACTTAGAAACTTCTCCATATTATCTTTTCACCAAATTGTTTAAAACTACTAGTACCAAAAATTTACACTGGACCATATTATACTAAAAAAAATATACTTCACAACAAATAAACTTTTCTAAATAATACCCAAAATAAAAGGAAACTATTTTATTTCCTTTGTTTTTAACAAAACCGGTCCCCCTTGTAGCATCTCCTAAAACCCACGTTCTAAATGGTCACCCCACAATTCAACTTTGCAAATGTTAGTACTACACTCAACCAATTAATTCTTGTACTTCTTGTCTTCCCTAATACCCCTGCAACCATTGAATAACAACAATACTTTTCATAGTTTTTTTTTCATAAGTACTTGTACAACAACCCATAAATTAATGGAGTCAAGAAAAGGACTCACTCTCTCCCATTTCTCCCTGCCATAAAACGAACCCGAGGCTTTCTTTATATTTTTCCCAGGTCTTGCCATTTCCCCATAATGTAACTAGTGATTAGTTTCCAAGTTACCAAACTAACTAGGTTTACAAACCCTAACTAAACCAACTAGTCCTAATACTCCTACTCCTTGCCTATAAGTACCCACTCCCTCCTCACTTGAAACACACAAACTCAATAACTAAAACACCAAGAAAAAAAAAACATTAAACCCCTGTGGGGATTAGCTCACGGCAGCAGTAAAACAACAAGTTATGGGGTTGATTTTAAGCAAGCAAGAATGTTTGATAGTTGATCATTAGTTCTACTCAATTTCCTTCAAATAACTTAGAACCCTTTGTAAGTTCCTTGAACTTTGTTTTCTCATGATTTGGTTGATATAATACTTGCTCAAAACTTTGAAACCAAGAAATTGAACTAAATAAGTCACGGGTTGGAGGTGTTATGTATATGAATAATAACCTAAACCGAATCATGGACAAACATTATACGCATGAGGCGTAAGCATTAAAGATTCGGAACATGAGACCCAAAGTTTGTGAATGATATGCTAAACGTGAATAAACCTTGGTTGTTTGGTTTTCATAAGTGATGCCAAGTATAAGGTTTAATGTGTGATTTTGTATATGGCATAACCAAGAACCCTACTAGGGACAAAGGCTTGTATGAATGTATGCATGTAAATAACCACCTGCCAAAGTGATATAGTTATGTGAATAGGATGTTGTTTGATCACGTTCGACGTTGTATACATCACATGAATAAGCTATGAAGCTCCGTGTGTATAGCCACGAAATTGTATGTTATATGCTCCTTGCATAGTTTTTGTATGATTGTATATGCAACCTAGTCTAACATGAATTGTATGAGTGCATGATGCATGGGAAAACTATAGAACAACTAACAGTGATCTATACATATGTGTCCTTTTATATGCATATTGTGTGTGAAGCCACAAGTATGTGTCGTGTAAATTATGTGTGTGCGTATGTGTAGACCAACAAGAATGAACAAAGAACTAAACAAGTACCCTATAAACATGGATCTATCGAGAGTGTGCTTGCAAATCATCATAAGTGCATAACCTATGATTTTGTGTGTATCTTTTACTTGTCTGTATATGCATGAAAAAGCTCCAAAGAGATCTCTCTGCCATAGTAATCTGCATGAAATAATCGTGTCACTGTGTACATGGTGTGTTGAGATTTTTGGCTTGCATGAAATAATGTTTTTATATGCATGGTTGAGCGTCTCACGGTAAGGGCAGAAAGAAAGTGAACACAAAATCAAACAGGTGTGTGTGTAGTGTGTGAGTACTTACTAACAATAAGGTTTTACTTTTACCATCTATAAAACAACTTTTCCTGCTTTTCCATCTATGTCCTTATGTTAGAGCGCGAACAGGACCACAAGGCAGGGATATAGGCAGAAAACGAGTAGACTAAAACTTTCCCAAATGTGTTTTGAAGCTAGTTTGTACTGTGTGTATGAATAGCCAGGAGAAATACAATGACCCCAAGTTGGTGTGTGCTAAATATTTAAAATAAAATGAACAATTATTGTATGAATAAAATGAGTACACCAAATCCCTCTTTGGGGTACCTTGCTGCAAAGACAGCCAGAAAACAACAAGCACAGCCTTCCCTTTTTCTTCCTTAGGATGTATGCTATGTGATTTATGTGCTGATGTATGTATGTATGTATGTGTGATAAACATTGGAAACAAATAAAAGAACTACTTCTCCTTTTCTTTCTTGTGCACCTGCATGAACAGTAAGTAAACCACAAACAATAGCAAGAGTAGGTGTCTTTTCCTCCTTTTTAACTTGCTACATGAAAAAGTATGCCATGTGGGTATGTGTGTTGGCATGATGTATGTATGTATGATAATGTTTTGAGAAAATAAAGACATCATGGGTTTTGTTCGTGTGTACCCATTTGCCAAAAACCATGAGATTTTTAAAATAGTACTACTATAAACTAAAAAGGGGTATATGCATGTGTGTAAGAAATGTGTAAGACAATACATTGACAAAAAGGGGTATTTGTACTAGCTTTACTTAATATAAAAAGAATACTACAAAAGAGTGCGTAGGTTGAGGCGTGAGACTGAAGACATTAGGCTGTTTTCACTCTTCATTTAATTACAAACATGGATAAAGCTCTTATAGTAAGAATTAAACTAGCCCGAATACTCTACTTAGCGCCTATTTTTAACCCATCAAATGACTATGCCCCGAAAATATGAAAACACTTTATTAAACTTGACGCGGCCTAGTTTTCAAAACAATTTTCTGTTTGTCTTGAAGCTAGGCAACGGACTCGCAATAAATTTCCAAAGATGGCCGATTGACACTTATAAATAATTGAGCCTTACTTATTTATTTTTGGTTGCGAGTACACCACTTTGTCTAACTATTTGAAATACTTAGAAACTTCATAAAAAAAAATACGATATTTGTCAAATATCGAAGACCTCGCGGCCTAGTTTTTATAACAAGAACCCGTTTATTTTTCGGACTATTATTTAACGAGATATTGAGACCCAAACTTGACCCCGTGACTAAATTGTTGAACGAGAAAAATGTATGAAAACATTTTTATAAATCAAGAGCAAGTATAAATTATCAACCAAGTGCATTGTACGTTATTATTTATTTTATTTAGCCTAAGTACGGATATTTTACTTAGGTTACGAGTAGATCGTTTGCGCATTGTTTTGCGTGCCTTGATATTCCGTGCTATCCTTGTTGATCATATTTACCTACTTCATCGAGGTGAGTTTCATAGCCCCACTTTTAATTGCTTTAACTATTTTGGGGTGAGAACATTGCTTGTTTTTAACGGATGAACATAAGTGCTTTAAACTCATACGTTTGCCTACATGATGTCTAAGTAGCGATATCCCTATATGCTTTAGCCCACTATCGTGAACCGTTAATTACTTTGTGTAAGCGCGAATGTTATGGATAGATCTATCGGGACTAACCTCCCTATCTAATTTGGTTGTGTGGCCAAAGTTAGATACACTTACATTTGAGGATTTACAAATGCTTCGGGATAGGCATTTGCTCGGGCTCTTATTATTTCTTGTTGGTTGAGGTTAACGCTTCGGTGTCACGAGCTTAGGCGTAGGTGATTAAAACGTATACTTTTGCTTATAATCTTGTATTTGTTATAAGATTATATGTCGGTTGCCTTGGAAAATCTTATGGTTCATCACACTATTTAAACTTAAACCTATGAACTCACCAACCTTTGTGTTGACACTTTAGCAATGTTTTTCTCAGGTATCAAGACGAAGGAGTGACGTGGTTATGCATGGGAGATTTTTAAATGAAAATGGTCGTGACTAGTATATGGATATTTGGATCAATGTTAAAGCCTTTTGAAACAATGTCTTATTATGATCTGGTGTAATTCGCTTCCGAAACAAGTTTTATGCTTTTAATTAAATTAAAACGACTTTTAAATAGTCGTTCTTTGTATCTATGTCTTTTGATAGTCATGACCGTCGCACCCCATTGTGTTGTATTACTCTGATAAATTGGGGGTGTGACAGATTGGTATCAGAGCTGTAGTTATAGAGAACTAGGTTATTTTACAAAATAATTTTTATAAACGTGAGTCAAAAATTTATTTATCGGAAAAATAATTCTAGACTATAACTGTCTCTCAAAAATCTCCAAGAACCACTTCACTCCACGTCTTCGATACAAGTAAGTTGTGACTTGAGATAGTTTATGATTTTTGCAATGCTAAGTTTTGAATTTGATTGCTAAGTATTATTAGCATTAGGTATACCCTTCCCATGTTTGAGTGATAACCATAGGGACATGTAATAAAATGATTTTTAAAATATCCTTGTATGGATCGTTACGATACGCAAATGGTTTGTGCCATATTTATTTGAATGGTTTGTGCCATCTTTGTTTAAATGGTTTGTGCCATATTTATTTGAATGGTTTGTGCCATCTTTGTTTAAATGGTTTGTGCCATATTTATTTGAATGGTTTGTGCCATATATATATTTTCCTTTGAGATTAAACGTACGCATACTTATATTTTAGATAGTCTACGGGACTATTATCGACTATCGAAACGTTTTGTGTTTCATATTACTATGCGCCGAATTAAAAATATCGCCATGATTCCTAGAACGAAAACTATATGAATATATTTATTTACCATGGGTTTGGTAGTGTGTTAATTTGTAGTAATACTTGAATCAAGCGATACTATTATAAATGTCGAGAGGAGCAACTGTTTACTGGGTTCGGTAAATTGTTACTCCACTAAACATTTATAGTAGACTCGGTTGAGTAAAAGTGACCTACATTAATTAACGGTTTCGAATTGAAATTGAACGCGTAAGTTATCATATCAAAATATTTGAGCACGACCGAGGAACGATGACGACGTCACTATTTAAGATGACATATGACGATAAAACACATATTACAAGTATTACTCTTGTAATGCTCCAAAGAATACTACAATTTAAAGAACGAATAAAATTTCACGAATATATGAACTATCCATAAATACGCTGACGCGTAGGTCAAATAGTTATCGAAGGAATTTTTTTTTTTGGAAATAAATTACGCAAAGATGAATCAAAGTTTTTAGTCCATTGGTTGAGACTAAGTTATCATGACTTTATTTTAAATTTCGGAGTTACGATATCGATATAAATTAAAGGGTTTACCCTTGGGTAAACAATTATGCCAAATTCTACATCAAAGGGATTATCGCGTTGAGCGATATTTGAGAACCCCAGATGAGAAATGTGGGCGTATATGGAGATCTTAAAAACAAGGTATAAATATACGACAATGACTGTAAAGTTTATCTAAGATTGCGAGCAAAACGCTAGATGAGAGCAAGATAAACGAAACATATAAGTTATAACGGAATATATTCCAAGGTTAGAGAAATTCTTGTAAATAAGATTTAGTAATTTCTCGAATCGAACATTTTGAACGATTACGGATTAAAAATATATGGAACAATTCTTGTGATAAAATTTTTGTGATAAAATTTTAGAACTCTACTTGTTTAAATCAAATAAACAATTTTTCAAGGTGTAAAAATTGTCGAAAGTGTACGAACTAGCAATACTAAGTTATGGAAAGACTTTTGAATGAACAAGAACTAGTACGGGCTGCGTAATAGCCATAAGCCGACTAAACCTCAAAAACATACTTACTCATCCGAGTTGCAAACGGTAGACGTTTAACAAGAGGAAATTGCACAAAAATAAACGTCGTAATAGACCCAAATTGATGAAAGAATTAATTAAGGATAACTGTATTTATCCATCCGTGCATAATCACTACTAAGAGAAGGTATAAATAATAAGTATGTGGAAGAGCATGTTAGAGGACTTTAACATTCCACGATTCACTTATTGTTTTCCATGTAAGGACTACTTGGACGTTTAAGTAGACTTATGGATCGATGTACGAGAACTTACTCTAAATAAAAGAAAATTTACAAAACATCATACAACTCGTTTCTATTTTGAGAACCTTAGAAAAATACTTCGTTTCTACCCATCTAATAACCGTCATTTTACATTTAGTGACAGGAGAAAAAGGAAAAATGCCTCTCATTCCGTTTGTCATTTTGCAATCCGAAACCGACAAGGAAGTTACCCCTATCTGGAGCATAATCACAATAAATTCGGATGACGAGCAAGATTCTCCTGTCATGATGCCAAATGTCACTACGAGACTTCCGTCCATCATCCCAAATGTTTCTACCACTACTACTATGCCAATCCCCACCCCTATGCCTTCAACAATGCCTAAAAATTCTAGAAAAAGAAACCGTGCTTCATCACCACCACCTAATGTTGCTTTTTCCCCAGAAGACGAGCCTACTTAAGAAGCACTCGGATTCGATGCAGAACACCTGATAGGCCGTCTGGAGGATGTAGAGGTTGATGTGGATCGCCTTATCGAGCAAGATGAGGACAAGGACTTGGTGATAGCCGAGTTACGAGAGTCTCTTGAGGCTGCTGAGTCCCAGATTGCAATTTTTCAAATGAGGAACGATGATGTCGAGGCTAGGCAAGCTGCAGATCATGCTCAGATTCAAGAAATCCTACACCACCTAGGTCTCTAGGATTTTCTCGCCTTTCTAATAAAAGTATGATGTTTTGTAATAAATGTATGACGTGTTGTCAAGACTAAAAGAAGCCATTCATTAGTTTAATGAAATTTTGTACTCTATGATCCAAAACTATGTATGGAACATAGTTCAAGAATGAAATGTACGAATTTTATGATCCGATCCCTTGAAAATTGTATTACAATAATTGTGATAAAAGTTTGGTCAAATTTGAACAATCGTAAGAATTGATAACAATGAAAGGACTAAAAAAAAAATATACATCGTTTGTGCGATAATGTATACAGAAAAATTGAAATGACAGAACAAGGTTGCAAGGACCTCAAAGAGGTCATCACTCGTCAATACCAAAATGCCATTAGGGTCATTGATGCGTTTGAAGCTAGTATCCGCACGGTTGACCGAACCATGGATACTAGTGTTTACGAAAAAGCTAAGGAAACAAGCGCTACTCCGGTTAACACCTTTGGACCTCGAAAGACCTTTTCAAAAACTAAGGTAAGTCATACCGTTAGTGGAAGAAAAGGGCCTTATGAGAGGAGATGCTATGTGTTGAAGAACCACACAAGGTTTAACACCATGAAGCAAGGTGCCGAAAGGACAAATTTCTGGGAGGATGTTCCTAAAACAACTCCCATCTTGAACAAAAAGTATCTCGGCAACCTTCCATATTGCCGCAAGTGTGACTACCACCACAAAGGTAGTTGTGCGAACCATTGAATGCTTTGCGATGAATTTGGGCACTTGGAGGGTGATTGTCGAGTGGTAAAGTCCCATGAGAAGAATATGAAGGAACGCTACATGTAGGAATGCCGGTTAAGACAAGAAATACTTGAAATCTCCCAAGAAGGAAGCTCGAGGGCAAAGAGCATCCAATACCCCACCAACGTTTTACACCGTCTGTCTTACAAGAAAGATGCGCCGACAATCTTCAAGTATCAACCCAAGGGTTTCTACTCTCGTCATGGATAGAGCGTGAAAATTCATGTATTAGGAACTATTTTACTTTTATGCAAATCAATTGACTCGACGTCCGTCGATGTTACCACCAGCAAACTTAATTATGTAATCGTATCCATGTCTTCAATTAAATTGTCTTGTTTAATCTTTAAAGCCTCTTTTGTTTATTTACGAGAAAAATTTTATTTTTAATTTTCATGTGTCGGAGCAAAATTTATCCACCAAAAAAATTTACTTATGAAGGAACTTCCTTCTACAATATTCTCTTTACCTATTGAAGAGAAGTAAATAAATTTTTTTTTTTCTCGCTAAAATACTTTTGTAAAAAAAAAAAAAAAAAAAAAAAAAATTATTTAGAAAATATCAAATATTTTTTTTAAATTACCATCGGAAACACTCATTAGTGGGAATAATAACAATCGTGATAATGTAAGTTGAAAGATTAGTAAAGGTATTATTAATCAAATACCACAACTAATAGCGAAATATTTTTCTTTTGATAAGAACTACCATGTAAAGTTGTGGAACTTGTTTGACGACCAATTCAATGTGGAGAACAAAAACTATTGATGAACTTGACAAGAACTAGTACGAATAATTATGGGAATTATTTTGTCGACGTGAAAAGTGAGCGTTGGTAACAAATGAAATGCATTATGAACTAACTTGTTGGTTCTGAAAGTGAATAACAGTAACGAACGAAATGCACTATGGACTACCAATATATAATTACAACCTCAAAGAGTCAAATTATGATGAAAAGGAGGATGCAACCGTTGTTCTCGAGACGTACGTAGCCTGATCAACTACGTATGATCGTGGTCGAACGCGAGCATGCTCATAGTAGTCATCCTAAAAATGAAACATATTAGTACTAGTAAAATATACTCAAGTTGCCCTATTCGCCAAGGAAAAATTTATTATGTGCTATGAAAGTCGAACATTTTTATACTATCTTAAGTAAGAGCGTCAAGTACACGATACGAGTAAACCTAGAATAATTATTTTCTTCGCCGCTATTACATGCAAAAGCATATATGACACGAAAATACTAAGAGCGCCACTTGTTTTTGACGACAATTAAACTCAAAAGATAGAGTTGGAAAATCGAAAACAAATTTTAAAAGAGAAGAACGAAACGTCATTTGAGTAAAACCCAGATTTAACGGATATCCAGAACAAGCCGTAACATAACCCATGTTAAAGAGCAATTGAGTCAGGATAAGTATACTTTTGTATATAATTGGAACACCGAAACCACTCGGACAGAGATCTATTTAACCTAACGACGTTTGAGCATCACACCATACTCATATGCTTAAGAAATATTATATACTTTCCTCACAAAAGGAATCCGAACGAACTATGATTATAAATTGTGCACCCGTTTTCCCCTCCATGAAAAAGGAGATAGACGAGAAAGAACGCAAACTAAATTGATTAATTAACGAAGTTACCTAATGTCACATAAAAGGAAGAAACGTCTTGACCACCATGTGTTAAGACGCTCAATTGTTCTAGATTTTTGGGAAACCTTGACGCATACGCTACTTATCACTACCAAGTAGTCGGATAATGTAAACGAGATTAATCAAACTATGTGGAACGATTTTTACATGTGCAATATATAGCCATCTAGGCGAAAAATGACAATACGTGACACTTTAAAGTGGACGTAATACGCGGGATGACGCGGAACTTAATAATGAGAAAACTCATCAAACAAAACCGACATCGTCGAGAAAAATTTGACATACAGGAAAAGACTCAAGGAAGCTATAGAACCATGTACAAATCGGAAGAAATTTTCGTTCGTTTTCATCATAACAAGATTATAGTAATTTTAATCTTAGCAATAAACTAAAGAAAAGAGAACGCATTGAACATCATGAAAGGAAGATAAAATTTAATTGACCTCTTGTTTCGATAACGACATCGACGTGCTAGTTTTGAGGACAAAACTCAATTTAAGGGATTACGAATGTCACACACGTGAATTTTGAATCTATTTAATTTACGTGAAACGAGATAGTTCGGGTTAGACTTGTCTGTCTATTGATGTTACCGATTGGTTACGCGTATTTTGCGTAGGAATTTAAATTTTTATGAATGACGCTCATATAAATGACTTATTATTTTGTTTACGTTACGTGATAAGAACTACTATTTTAGGAGTCGACAGTTATTTATATCGACGCGATTTATGTTAATTATGTTCAATACGAAATTAGTTATTTCACCCAATTTATTTACGAAACACTTAGAAACTTCTCCATATTATCTTTTCACCAAATTGTTTAAAACTACTAGTACCAAAAATTTACACTGGACCATATTATACTAAAAAAAATATACTTCACAACAAATAAACTTTTCTAAATAATACCCAAAATAAAAGGAAACTATTTTATTTCCTTTGTTTTTAACAAAACCGGTCCCCCTTGTAGCATCTCCTAAAACCCACGTTCTAAATGGTCACCCCACAATTCAACTTTGCAAATGTTAGTACTACACTCAACCAATTAATTCTTGTACTTCTTGTCTTCCCTAATACCCCTGCAACCATTGAATAACAACAATACTTTTCATAGTTTTTTTTTCATAAGTACTTGTACAACAACCCATAAATTAATGGAGTCAAGAAAAGGACTCACTCTCTCCCATTTCTCCCTGCCATAAAACGAACCCGAGGCTTTCTTTATATTTTTCCCAGGTCTTGCCATTTCCCCATAATGTAACTAGTGATTAGTTTCCAAGTTACCAAACTAACTAGGTTTACAAACCCTAACTAAACCAACTAGTCCTAATACTCCTACTCCTTGCCTATAAGTACCCACTCCCTCCTCACTTGAAACACACAAACTCAATAACTAAAACACCAAGAAAAAAAAAACATTAAACCCCTGTGGGGATTAGCTCACGGCAGCAGTAAAACAACAAGTTATGGGGTTGATTTTAAGCAAGCAAGAATGTTTGATAGTTGATCATTAGTTCTACTCAATTTCCTTCAAATAACTTAGAACCCTTTGTAAGTTCCTTGAACTTTGTTTTCTCATGATTTGGTTGATATAATACTTGCTCAAAACTTTGAAACCAAGAAATTGAACTAAATAAGTCACGGGTTGGAGGTGTTATGTATATGAATAATAACCTAAACCGAATCATGGACAAACATTATACGCATGAGGCGTAAGCATTAAAGATTCGGAACATGAGACCCAAAGTTTGTGAATGATATGCTAAACGTGAATAAACCTTGGTTGTTTGGTTTTCATAAGTGATGCCAAGTATAAGGTTTAATGTGTGATTTTGTATATGGCATAACCAAGAACCCTACTAGGGACAAAGGCTTGTATGAATGTATGCATGTAAATAACCACCTGCCAAAGTGATATAGTTATGTGAATAGGATGTTGTTTGATCACGTTCGACGTTGTATACATCACATGAATAAGCTATGAAGCCCCGTGTGTATAGCCACGAAATTGTATGTTATATGCTCCTTGCATAGTTTTTGTATGATTGTATATGCAACCTAGTCTAACATGAATTGTATGAGTGCATGATGCATGGGAAAACTATAGAACAACTAACAGTGATCTATACATATGTGTCCTTTTATATGCATATTGTGTGTGAAGCCACAAGTGTGTGTCGTGTAAATTATGTGTGTGCGTATGTGTAGACCAACAAGAATGAACAAAGAACTAAACAAGTACCCTATAAACATGGATCTATCGAGAGTGTGCTTGCAAATCATCATAAGTGCATAACCTATGATTTTGTGTGTATCTTTTACTTGTCTGTATATGCATGAAAAAGCTCCAAAGAGATCTCTCTGCCATAGTAATCTGCATGAAATAATCGTGTCACTGTGTACATGGTGTGTTGAGATTTTTGGCTTGCATGAAATAATGTTTTTATATGCATGGTTGAGCGTCTCACGGTAAGGGCAGAAAGAAAGTGAACACAAAATCAAACAGGTGTGTGTGTAGTGTGTGAGTACTTACTAACAATAAGGTTTTACTTTTACCATCTATAAAACAACTTTTCCTGCTTTTCCATCTATGTCCTTATGTTAGAGCGCGAACAGGACCACAAGGCAGGGATATAGGCAGAAAACGAGTAGACTAAAACTTTCCCAAATGTGTTTTGAAGCTAGTTTGTACTGTGTGTATGAATAGCCAGGAGAAATACAATGACCCCAAGTTGGTGTGTGCTAAATATTTAAAATAAAATGAACAATTATTGTATGAATAAAATGAGTACACCAAATCCCTCTTTGGGGTACCTTGCTGCAAAGACAGCCAGAAAACAACAAGCACAGCCTTCCCTTTTTCTTCCTTAGGATGTATGCTATGTGATTTATGTGCTGATGTATGTATGTATGTATGTGTGATAAACATTGGAAACAAATAAAAGAACTACTTCTCCTTTTCTTTCTTGTGCACCTGCATGAACAGTAAGTAAACCACAAACAATAGCAAGAGTAGGTGTCTTTTCCTCCTTTTTAACTTGCTACATGAAAAAGTATGCCATGTGGGTATGTGTGTTGGCATGATGTATGTATGTATGATAATGTTTTGAGAAAATAAAGACATCATGGGTTTTGTTCGTGTGTACCCATTTGCCAAAAACCATGAGATTTTTAAAATAGTACTACTATAAACTAAAAAGGGGTATATGCATGTGTGTAAGAAATGTGTAAGACAATACATTGACAAAAAGGGGTATTTGTACTAGCTTTACTTAATATAAAAAGAATACTACAAAAGAGTGCGTAGGTTGAGGCGTGAGACTGAAGACATTAGGCTGTTTTCACTCTTCATTTAATTACAAACATGGATAAAGCTCTTATAGTAAGAATTAAACTAGCCCGAATACTCTACTTAGCGCCTATTTTTAACCCATCAAATGACTATGCCCCGAAAATATGAAAACACTTTATTAAACTTGACGCGGCCTAGTTTTCAAAACAATTTTCTGTTTGTCTTGAAGCTAGGCAACGGACTCGCAATAAATTTCCAAAGATGGCCGATTGACACTTATAAATAATTGAGCCTTACTTATTTATTTTTGGTTGCGAGTACACCACTTTGTCTAACTATTTGAAATACTTAGAAACTTCATAAAAAAAAATACGATATTTGTCAAATATCGAAGACCTCGCGGCCTAGTTTTTATAACAAGAACCCGTTTATTTTTCGGACTATTATTTAACGAGATATTGAGACCCAAACTTGACCCCGTGACTAAATTGTTGAACGAGAAAAATGTATGAAAACATTTTTATAAATCAAGAGCAAGTATAAATTATCAACCAAGTGCATTGTACGTTATTATTTATTTTATTTAGCCTAAGTACGGATATTTTACTTAGGTTACGAGTAGATCGTTTGCGCATTGTTTTGCGTGCCTTGATATTCCGTGCTATCCTTGTTGATCATATTTACCTACTTCATCGAGGTGAGTTTCATAGCCCCACTTTTAATTGCTTTAACTATTTTGGGGTGAGAACATTGCTTGTTTTTAACGGATGAACATAAGTGCTTTAAACTCATACGTTTGCCTACATGATGTCTAAGTAGCGATATCCCTATATGCTTTAGCCCACTATCGTGAACCGTTAATTACTTTGTGTAAGCGCGAATGTTATGGATAGATCTATCGGGACTAACCTCCCTATCTAATTTGGTTGTGTGGCCAAAGTTAGATACACTTACATTTGAGGATTTACAAATGCTTCGGGATAGGCATTTGCTCGGGCTCTTATTATTTCTTGTTGGTTGAGGTTAACGCTTCGGTGTCACGAGCTTAGGCGTAGGTGATTAAAACGTATACTTTTGCTTATAATCTTGTATTTGTTATAAGATTATATGTCGGTTGCCTTGGAAAATCTTATGGTTCATCACACTATTTAAACTTAAACCTATGAACTCACCAACCTTTGTGTTGACACTTTAGCAATGTTTTTCTCAGGTATCAAGACGAAGGAGTGACGTGGTTATGCATGGGAGATTTTTAAATGAAAATGGTCGTGACTAGTATATGGATATTTGGATCAATGTTAAAGCCTTTTGAAACAATGTCTTATTATGATCTGGTGTAATTCGCTTCCGAAACAAGTTTTATGCTTTTAATTAAATTAAAACGACTTTTAAATAGTCGTTCTTTGTATCTATGTCTTTTGATAGTCATGACCGTCGCACCCCATTGTGTTGTATTACTCTGATAAATTGGGGGTGTGACAATACACATCCAAATCCGTCTGAAACGAGCTAAACCGTTCGAAACATATCAAAACGGACGAGATCGGACGAGATCGGACGAAATCGGACGAGATCGGACGGAATCAGACGTTAACCGGGGAAAGCCGGAGAAAGTATGAATAAACCGCGCAAACCATGCCAAATCCGTGGAAATAGGATTTCTACTATGTTTTGATTGTATTGATCATGTTGTGGTCGTCTTTAGCATGTTTTGGTTGGGTTTGGCTATGTTTTAACCAGACTTGAATGTAGCAAATTAGTTGGTGATGTAGTTGTGGTTTACTAGACAAGGAAACCGTGATGGCATACCATCAATTGATATTAAAAATACGAGTGAGCTCCAACAACATTTAACATTGTTTGATCAACAAAACAATGATATTGATTTTCCTTCGGAAACCTACAAAGGTGGATAATATACAAAATAATGAAAAAAGCATAGTAAAATGGCTTTTTGGGCCTTCAAAAATCCTTAACCAGCTTAAAGTTGGTTACAACGATGTTCCTCTTGTTTTTTTCAGTCGTTTTGACTGGTCACGGGCTGAAAACGAACTTACGGTGCTGAAGTTATGACCATTTTAAGAAAGCCTTCTTCGTCACACGATCTTGGGCTTCGAGAACCAAGTCAGTCTGTTCTTCAATACTTTTGCCTCCATCAATATATAATTTCATAGGCATATACTAACTGTACAACTTTCAAACATGGTCATACACATCCAAATCCATCTGAAACGGGCTAAACCGTTCGAAACATATCAAAACGGACGAGATCGGACGAGATCGGACGAAATCGGACGAGATCGGACGGAATCGGATGTTAACCGGGGAAAGCCGGAGAAAGTATGAATAAACCGCGCAAACAATGCCAAATCCGTGGGAATAGGATTTCTACTATGTTTTGATTGTATTGATCATGTTGTGGTCGTCTTTAGCATGTTTTGGTTGGGTTTGGCTATGTTTTAACCAGACTTGAATGTAGCAAATTAGTTGGTGATGTAGTTGTGGTTTTACTAGACAAGGAAACCGTGATGGCATACCATCAATTGATATTAAAAATACGAGTGAGCTCCAACAACATTTAACATTGTTTGATCAAAAAAACAATGATATTGATTTTCCTTCGGAAACCTACAAAGGTGGATAATATACAAAATAATGAAAAAAGCATAGTAAAATGGCTTTTTGGGCCTTCAAAAATCCTTAACCAGCTTAAATTTGGTTACAACGATGTTCCTTTTGTTTTTTCGGTCGTTTTGACAGGTCACGGGCTGAAAACGAACTTACGGTGCTGAAGTTATGACCATTTTAAGAAAGCCTTCTTCGTCACACGATCTTGGGCTTCGAGAACCAAGTCAGTCTGTTCTTCAATACTTTTGCCTCCATCAATATATAATTTCATAGGCATATACTAACTGTACAACTTTCAAACATGGTCATACACATCCAAATCCGTCTGAAACGGGCTAAACCGTTCGAAACATATCAAAACGGACGAGATCGGACGAGATCGGACGAAATCGGACGAGATCGGACGGAATCGGACGTTAACCGGGGAAAGCCGGAGAAAGTATGAATAAACCGCGCAAACCATGCCAAATCCGTGGAAATAGGATTTCTACTATGTTTTGATTGTATTGATCATGTTGTGGTCGTCTTTAGCATGTTTTGGTTGGGTTTGGCTATGTTTTAACCAGACATGAATGTAGCAAATTAGTTGGTGATGTAGTTATGGTTTTACTAGACAAGGAAATCGTGATGGCATACCATCAATTGATATTAAAAATACGAGTGAGCTCCAACAACATTTAACATTGTTTGATCAACAAAACAATGATATTGATTTTCCTTCGGAAACCTACAAAGGTGGATAATATACATAATAATGAAAAAATCATAGTAAAATGGCTTTTTGGGCCTTCAAAAATCCTTAACCAGCTTAAAGTTGGTTACAACGATGTTCCTCTTGTTTTTTCAGTCGTTTTGACAGGTCACGGGCTGAAAACGAATTTACGGTGCTGAAGTTATGACCATTTTAAGAAAGCCTTCTTCGTCACACGATCTTGGGCTTCGAGAACCAAGTCAGTCTGTTCTTCAATACTTTTGCCTCCATCAATATATAATTTCATAGGCATATACTAACTGTACAACTTTCAAACATGGTCATACACATCCAAATCCGTCTGAAACGGGCTAAACCGTTCGAAACATATCAAAACGGACGAGATCGGACGAAATCGGACGAGATCGGACGGAATCGGACGTTAACCGGGGAAAGCCGGAGAAAGTATGAATAAACCGCGCAAACCATGCCAAATCCGTGGAAATAGGATTTCTACTATGTTTTGATTGTATTGATCATGTTGTGGTCGTCTTTAGCATGTTTTGGTTGGGTTTGGCTATGTTTTAACCAGACATGAATGTAGCAAATTAGTTGGTGATGTAGTTATGGTTTTACTAGACAAGGAAATCGTGATGGCATACCATCAATTGATATTAAAAATACGAGTGAGCTCCAACAACATTTAACATTGTTTGATCAACAAAACAATGATATTGATTTTCCTTCAGAAACCTACAAAGGTGGATAATATACAAAATAATGAAAAAAGCATAGTAAAATGGCTTTTTGGGCCTTCAAAAATCCTTAACCAGCTTAAAGTTTGGTACAACGATGTTCCTCTTGTTTTTTCAGTCGTTTTGACAGGTCACGGGCTGAAAACGAACTTACGGTGCTGAAGTTATGACCATTTTAAGAAAGCCTTCTTCGTCACACGATCTTGGGCTTCGAGAACCAAGTCAGTCTGTTCTTCAAAACTTTTGCCTCCATCAATATATAATTTCATAGGCATATACTAACTGTACAACTTTCAAACATGGTCATACACATCCAAATCCTTCTGAAACGAGCTAAACCGTTCGAAACATATCAAAACGGACGAGATCGGACGAGATCGGACGAAATCGGACGAGATCGGACGGAATCGGACGTTAACCGGGGAAAGCCGGAGAAAGTATGAATAAACCGCGCAAACCATGCCAAATCCGTGGAAATAGGATTTCTACTATGTTTTGATTGTATTGATCATGTTGTGGTCGTCTTTAGCATGTTTTGGTTGGGTTTGGCTATGTTTTAACCAGACATGAATGTAGCAAATTAGTTGGTGATGTAGTTGTGGTTTTACTAGACAAGGAAATCGTGATGGCATACCATCAATTGATATTAAAAATACGAGTGAGCTCCAACAACATTTAAGATTGTTTGATCAACAAAACAATGATATTGATTTTCCTTCGGAAACCTACAAAGGTGGATAATATACAAAATAATGAAAAAAGCATAGTAAAATGGCTTTTTGGGCCTTCAAAAATCCTTAACCAGCTTAAAGTTGGTTACAACGATGTTCCTCTTGTTTTTTCAGTCGTTTTGACAGGTCACGGGCTGAAAACGAATTTACGGTGCTGAAGTTATGACCATTTTAAGAAAGCTTTCTTCGTCACACGATCTTGGGCTTCGAGAACCAAGTCAGTCTGTTCTTCAATACTTTTTCCTCCATCAATATATAATTTCATAGGCATATACTAACTGTACAACTTTCAAACATGGTCATACACATCCAAATCCGTCTGAAACGGGCTAAACCGTTCGAAACATATCAAAACGGACGAGATCGGACGAGATCGGACGAAATCGGACGAGATCGGACGGAATCGGACGTTAACCGGGGAAAGCCGGAGAAAGTATGAATAAACCGCGCAAACCATGCCAAATCCGTGGAAATAGGATTTCTACTATGTTTTGATTGTATTGATCATGTTGTGGTCGTCTTTAGCATGTTTTGGTTGGGTTTGGCTATGTTTTAACCAGACATGAATGTAGCAAATTAGTTGGTGATGTAGTTGTGGTTTTACTAGACAAGGAAATCGTGATGGCATACCATCAATTGATATTAAAAATACGAGTGAGCTCCAACAACATTTAACATTGTTTGATCAACAAAACAATGATACTGATTTTCCTTCGGAAACCTACAAAGGTGGATAATATACAAAATAATGAAAAAAGCATAGTAAAATGGCTTTTTGGGCCTTCAAAAATCCTTAACCAGCTTAAAGTTGGGTACAACAATGTTCCTCTTGTTTTTTCAGTCGTTTTGACAGGTCACGGGCTGAAAACGAACTTACGGTGCTGAAGTTATGACCATTTTAAGAAAGCCTTCTTCGTCACACGATCTTGGGCTTCGAGAACCAAGTCAGTCTGTTCTTCAATACTTTTGCCTCCATCAATATATAATTTCATAGGCATATACTAACTGTACAACTTTCAAACATGGTCATACACATCCAAATCCTTCTGAAACGAGCTAAACCGTTCGAAACATATCAAAACGGACGAGATCGGACGAGATCGGACGAAATCGGACGAGATCGGACGGAATCGGACGTTAACCGGGGAAAGCCGGAGAAAGTATGAATAAACCGCGCAAACCATGCCAAATCCGTGGAAATAGGATTTCTACTATGTTTTGATTGTATTGATCATGTTGTGGTCGTCTTTAGCATGTTTTGGTTGGGTTTGGCTATGTTTTAACCAGACATGAATGTAGCAAATTAGTTGGTGATGTAGTTGTGGTTTTACTAGACAAGGAAATCGTGATGGCATACCATCAATTGATATTTAAAATACGAGTGAGCTCCAACAACATTTAACATTGTTTGATCAACAAAACAATGATATTGATTTTCCTTCGGAAACCTACAAAGGTGGATAATATACAAAATAATGAAAAAAGCATAGTAAAATGGTTTTTTGGGCCTTCAAAAATCCTTAACCAGCTTAAAGTTGGGTACAACGATGTTCCTCTTGTTTTTTCAGTCGTTTTGACAGGTCACGGGCTGAAAACGAACTTACGGTGCTGAAGTTATGACCATTTTAAGAAAGCCTTCTTCGTCACACGATCTTGGACTTCGAGAACCAAGTCAGTCTGTTCTTCAATACTTTTGCCTCCATCAATATATAATTTCATAGGCATATACTAACTGTACAACTTTCAAACATGGTCATACACATCCAAATCGTTCTGAAACGAGCTAAACCGTTCGAAACATATCAAAACGGACGAGATCGGACGAAATCGGACGAGACCGGACGGAATCGGACGTTAACCGGGGAAAGCCGGAGAAAGTATGAATAAACCGCGCAAACCATGCCAAATCCGTGGAAATAGGATTTCTACTATGTTTTGATTGTATTGATCATGTTGTGGTCGTCTTTAGCATGTTTTGGTTGGGTTTGGCTATGTTTTAACCAGACATGAATGTAGCAAATTAGTTGGTGATGTAGTTGTGGTTTTACTAGACAAGGAAACCGTGATGGCATACCATCAATTGATATTAAAAATACGAGTGAGCTCCAACAACATTTAACATTGTTTGATCAACAAAACAATGATATTGATTTTCCTTCGGAAACCTACAAAGGTGGATAATATACAAAATAATGAAAAAAGCATAGTAAAATGGCTTTTTGGGCCTTCAAAAATCCTTAACCAGCTTAAAGTTGGTTACAACGATGTTCCTCTTGTTTTTTCGGTCGTTTTGACAGGTCACGGGCTGAAAACGAACTTACGGTGCTGAAGTTATGACCATTTTAAGAAAGCCTTCTTCGTCACACGATCTTGGGCTTCGAGAACCAAGTCAGTCTGTTCTTCAATACTTTTGCCTCCATCAATATATAATTTCATAGGCATATACTAACTGTACAACTTTCAAACATGGTCATACACATCCAAATCGTTCTGAAACGAGCTAAACCGTTCGAAACATATCAAAACGGACGAGATCGGACGAAATCGGACGAGACCGGACGGAATCGGACGATAACCGGGGAAAGCCGGAGAAAGTATGAATAAACCGCGCAAACCATGCCAAATCCGTGGAAATAGGATTTCTACTATGTTTTGATTGTATTGATCATGTTGTGGTCGTCTTTAGCATGTTTTGGTTGGGTTTGGCTATGTTTTAACCAGACATGAATGTAGCAAATTAGTTGGTGATGTAGTTGTGGTTTTACTAGACAAGGAAATCGTGATGGCATACCATCAATTGATATTAAAAATACGAGTGAGATCCAACAACATTTAACATTGTTTGATCAACAAAACAATGATATTGATTTTCCTTCGGAAACCTACAAAGGTGGATAATATACAAAATAATGAAAAAAGCATAGTAAAATGGCTTTTTGGGCCTTCAAAAATCCTTAACCAGCTTAAAGTTGGTTACAACGATGTTCCTCTTGTTTTTTCGGTCGTTTTGACAGGTCACGGGCTGAAAACGAACTTACGGTGCTGAAGTTATGACCATTTTAAGAAAGCCTTCTTCGTCACACGATCTTGGGCTTCGAGAACCAAGTCAGTCTGTTCTTCAATACTTTTGCCTCCATCAATATATAATTTCATAGGCATATACTAACTGTACAACTTTCAAACATGGTCATACACATCCAAATCCGTCTGAAACGAGCTAAACCGTTCGAAACATATCAAAACGGACGAGATCGGACGAGATCGGACGAAATCGGACGAGATCGGACGGAATCAGACGTTAACCGGGGAAAGCCGGAGAAAGTATGAATAAACCGCGCAAACCATGCCAAATCCGTGGAAATAGGATTTCTACTATGTTTTGATTGTATTGATCATGTTGTGGTCGTCTTTAGCATGTTTTGGTTGGGTTTGGCTATGTTTTAACCAGACTTGAATGTAGCAAATTAGTTGGTGATGTAGTTGTGGTTTACTAGACAAGGAAACCGTGATGGCATACAATCAATTGATATTAAAAATACGAGTGAGCTCCAACAACATTTAACATTGTTTGATCAACAAAACAATGATATTGATTTTCCTTCGGAAACCTACAAAGGTGGATAATATACAAAATAATGAAAAAAGCATAGTAAAATGGCTTTTTGGGCCTTCAAAAATCCTTAACCAGCTTAAAGTTGGTTACAACGATGTTCCTCTTGTTTTTTCGGTCGTTTTGACTGGTCACGGGCTGAAAACGAACTTACGGTGCTGAAGTTATGACCATTTTAAGAAAGCCTTCTTCGTCACACGATCTTGGGCTTCGAGAACCAAGTCAGTCTGTTCTTCAATACTTTTGCCTCCATCAATATATAACTTCATAGGCATATACTAACTGTACAACTTTCAAACATGGTCATACACATCCAAATCCATCTGAAACGGGCTAAACCGTTCGAAACATATCAAAACGGACGAGATCGGACGAGATCGGACGAAATCGGACGAGATCGGACGGAATCGGACGTTAACCGGGGAAAGCCGGAGAAAGTATGAATAAACCGCGCAAACCATGCCAAATCCGTGGGAATAGGATTTCTACTATGTTTTGATTGTATTGATCATGTTGTGGTCGTCTTTAGCATGTTTTGGTTGGGTTTGGCTATGTTTTAACCAGACTTGAATGTAGCAAATTAGTTGGTGATGTAGTTGTGGTTTTACTAGACAAGGAAACTGTGATGGCATACCATCAATTGATATTAAAAATACGAGTGAGCTCCAACAACATTTAACATTGTTTGATCAACAAAACAATGATATTGATTTTCCTTCGGAAACCTACAAAGGTGGATAATATACAAAATAATGAAAAAAGCATAGTAAAATGGCTTTTTGGGCCTTCAAAAATCCTTAACGAGCTTAAAGTTGGTTACAACGATGTTCCTCTTGTTTTTTCGGTCGTTTTGACTGGTCACGGGCTGAAAACGAACTTACGGTGCTGAAGTTATGACCATTTTAAGAAAGCCTTCTTCGTCACACGATCTTGGGCTTCGAGAACCAAGTCAGTCTGTTCTTCAATACTTTTGCCTCCATCAATATATAATTTCATAGGCATATACTAACTGTACAACTTTCAAACATGGTCATACACATCCAAACCCATCTGAAACGGGCTAAACCGTTCGAAACATATCAAAACGGACGAGATCGGACGAGATCGGACGAAATCGGACGAGATCGGACGGAATCGGACGTTAACCGGGGAAAGCCGGAGAAAGTATGAATAAACCGCGCAAACCATGCCAAATCCGTGGGAATAGGATTTCTACTATGTTTTGATTGTATTGATCATGTTGTGGTCGTCTTTAGCATGTTTTGGTTGGGTTTGGCTATGTTTTAACCAGACTTGAATGTAGCAAATTAGTTGGTGATGTAGTTGTGGTTTTACTAGACAAGGAAACCGTGATGGCATACCATCAATTGATATTAAAAATACGAGTGAGCTCCAACAACATTTAACATTGTTTGATCAACAAAACAATGATATTGATTTTCCTTCGGAAACCTACAAAGGTGGATAATATACAAAATAATGAAAAAAGCATAGTAAAATGGCTTTTTGGGCCTTCAAAAATCCTTAACCAGCTTAAAGTTGGTTACAACGATGTTCCTCTTGTTTTTTCGGTCGTTTTGACAGGTCACGGGCTGAAAACAAACTTACGGTGCTGAAGTTATGACCATTTTAAGAAAGCCTTCTTCGTCACACGATCTTGGGCTTCGAGAACCAAGTCAGTCTGTTCTTCAATACTTTTGCCTCCATCAATATATAATTTCATAGGCATATACTAACTGTACAACTTTCAAACATGGTCATACACATCCAAATCCGTCTGAAACGGGCTAAACCGTTCGAAACATATCAAAACGGACGAGATCGGACGAGATCGGACGAAATCGGACGAGATCGGACGGAATCGGACGTTAACCGGGGAAAGCCGGAGAAAGTATGAATAAACCGCGCAAACCATGCCAAATCCGTGGAAATAGGATTTCTACTATGTTTTGATTGTATTGATCATGTTGTGGTCGTCTTTAGCATGTTTTGGTTGGGTTTGGCTATGTTTTAACCAGACTTGAATGTAGCAAATTAGTTGGTGATGTAGTTGTGGTTTTACTAGACAAGGAAACCGTGATGGCATACCATCAATTGATATTAAAAATACGAGTGAGCTCCAACAACATTTAACATTGTTTGATCAACAAAACAATGATATTGATTTTCCTTCGGAAACCTACAAAGGTGGATAATATACAAAATAATGAAAAAAGCATAGTAAAATGCTTTTTGGGCCTTCAAAAATCCTTAACCAGCTTAAAGTTGGTTACAACGATGTTCCTCTTGTTTTTTTCGGTCGTTTTGACAGGTCACGGGCTGAAAACGAACTTATGGTGCTGAAGTTATGACCATTTTAAGAAAGCCTTCTTCGTCACACGATCTTGGGCTTCGAGAACCAAGTCAGTCTGTTCTTCAATACTTTTGCCTCCATCAATATATAATTTCATAGGCATATACTAACTGTACAACTTTCAAACATGGTCATACACATCCAAATCCGTCTGAAACGGGCTAAACCGTTCGAAACATATCAAAACGGACGAGATCGGACGAGATCGGACGAAATCGGACGAGATCGGACGGAATCGGACGTTAACCGGGGAAAGCCGGAGAAAGTATGAATAAACCACGCAAACCATGCCAAATCCGTGGAAATAGGATTTCTACTATGTTTTGATTGTATTGATCATGTTGTGGTCGTCTTTAGCATGTTTTGGTTGGGTTTGGCTATGTTTTAACCAGACTTGAATGTAGCAAATTAGTTGGTGATGTAGTTGTGGTTTTACTAGACAAGGAAACCGTGATGGCATACCATCAATTGATATTAAAAATACGAGTGAGCTCCAACAACATTTAACATTGTTTGATCAACAAAACAATGATATTGATTTTCCTTCGGAAACCTACAAAGGTGGATAATATATAAAATAATGAAAAAAGCATAGTAAAATGGCTTTTTGGGCCTTCAAAAATCCTTAACCAGCTTAAAGTTGGTTACAACGATGTTCCTCTTGTTTTTTCGGTCGTTTTGACAGGACACGGGCTGAAAACGAACTTACGGTGCTGAAGTTATGACCATTTTAAGAAAGCCTTCTTCGTCACACGATCTTGGGCTTCGAGAACCAAGTCAGTCTGTTCTTCAATACTTTTGCCTCCATCAATATATAATTTCATAGGCATATACTAACTGTACAACTTTCAAACATGGTCATACACATCCAAATCCGTCTGAAACGGGCTAAACCGTTCGAAACATATCAAAACGGACGAGATCGGACGAGATCGGACGAAATCGGACGAGATCGGACGGAATCGGACGTTAACCGGGGAAAGCCGGAGAAAGTATGAATAAACCACGCAAACCATGCCAAATCCGTAGAAATAGGATTTCTACTATGTTTTGATTGTATTGATCATGTTGTGGTCGTCTTTAGCATGTTTTAGTTGGGTTTGGCTATGTTTTAACCAGACTTGAATGTAGCAAATTAGTTGGTGATGTAGTTGTGGTTTTACTAGACAAGGAAACCGTGATGGCATACCATCAATTGATATTAAAAATACGAGTGAGCTCCAACAACATTTAACATTGTTTGATCAACAAAACAATGATATTGATTTTCCTTCGGAAACCTACAAAGGTGGATAATATACAAAATAATGAAAAAAGCATAGTAAAATGGATTTTTGGGCCTTCAAAAATCCTTAAACAGCTTAAAGTTGGTTACAACGATGTTCCTCTTGTTTTTTCGGTCGTTTTGACAGGTCACGGGCTGAAAACGGACTTACGGTGCTGAAGTTATGACCATTTTAAGAAAGCCTTCTTCGTCACACGATCTTGGGCTTCGAGAACCAAGTCAGTCTGTTCTTCAATACTTTTGCCTCCATCAATATATAATTTCATAGGCATATACTAACTGTACAACTTTCAAACATGGTCATACACATCCAAATCCGTCTGAAACGGGCTAAACCGTTCGAAACATATCAAAACGGACGAGATCGGACGAAATCGGACGAGATCGGACGGAATCGGACGTTAACCGGGGAAAGCCGGAGAAAGTATGAATAAACCGCGCAAACCATGCCAAATCCGTGGAAATAGGATTTCTACTATGTTTTGATTGTATTGATCATGTTGTGGTCGTCTTTAGCATGTTTTGGTTGGGTTTGGCTATGTTTTAACCAGACTTGAATGTAGCAAATTAGTTGGTGATGTATTTGTGGTTTTACTAGACAAGGAAACCGTGATGGCATACCATCAATTGATATTAAAAATACGAGTGAGCTCCAACAACATTTAACATTGTTTGATCAACAAGACAATAATATTGATTTTCCTTCGGAAACCTACAAAGGTGGATAATATACAAAATAATGAAAAAAGCATAGTAAAATGGCTTTTTGGGCCTTCAAAAATCCTTAACCAGCTTAAAGTTGGTTACAACGATGTTCCTCTTGTTTTTTCGGTCGTTTTGACAGGTCACGGGCTGAAAACGAACTTACGATGCTGAAGTTATGGCCATTTTAAGAAAGCCTTCTTCGTCACACGATCTTGGGCTTCGAGAACCAAGTCAGTCTGTTCTTCAATACTTTTGCCTCCATCAATATATAATTTCATAGGCATATACTAACTGTACAACTTTCAAACATGGTCATACACATCCAAATCCGTCTGAAACGGGCTAAACCGTTCGAAACATATCAAAACGGACGAGATCGGACGAAATCGGACGAGATCGGACGGAATCGGACGTTAACCGGGGAAAGCCGGAGAAAGTATGAATAAACCGCGCAAACCATGCCAAATCCGTGGAAATAGGATTTCTACTATGTTTTGATTGTATTGATCATGTTGTGGTCGTCTTTAGCATGTTTTGGTTGGGTTTGGCTATGTTTTAACCAGACTTGAATGTAGCAAATTAGTTGGTGATGTAGTTGTGGTTTTACTAGACAAGGAAACCGTGATGACATACTATCAACTGATATTAAAAATACGAGTGAGCTCCAACAACATTTAACATTGTTTGATCAACAAAACAATGATATTGATTTTCCTTCGGAAACCTACAAAGGTGGATAATATACAAAATAATGAAAAAAGCATAGTAAAATGGCTTTTTGGGCCTTCAAAAATCCTTAACCAGCTTAAAGTTGGTTACAACGATGTTCCTCTTGTTTTTTCGGTCGTTTTGACAGGTCACAGGCTGAAAACGAACTTACGATGCTGAAGTTATGACCATTTTAAGAAAGCCTTCTTCGTCACACGATCTTGGGCTTCGAGAACCAAGTCAGTCTGTTCTTCAAAAATTTTGCCTCCATCAATATATAATTTCATAGGCATATACTAACTGTACAACTTTCAAACATGGTCATACACATCCAAATCCGTCTGAAACGGGCTAAACCGTTCGAAACATATCAAAACGGACGAGATCGGACGAAATCGGACGAGATCGGACGGAATCGGACGTTAACCGGGGAAAGCCGGAGAAAGTATGAATAAACCGCGCAAACCATGCCAAATCCGTGGAAATAGGATTTCTACTATGTTTTGATTGTATTGATCATGTTGTGGTCGTCTTTAGCATGTTTTGGTTGGGTTTGGCTATGTTTTAACTAGACTTAAATGTAGCAAATTAGTTGGTGATGTAGTTGTGGTTTTACTAGACAAGGAAACCGTGATGGCATACCATCAATTGATATTAAAAATACGAGTGAGCTCCAACAACATTTAACATTGTTTGATCAACAAAACAATGATATTGATTTTCCTTCGGAAACCTACAAAGGTGGATAATATACAAAATAATGAAAAAAGCATAGTAAAATGGCTTTTTGGGCCTTCAAAAATCCTTAACCAGCTTAAAGTTGGTTACAACGATGTTCCTCTTGTTTTTTCGGTCGTTTTGACAGGTCACGGGCTGAAATCGAACTTACGGTGCTGAAGTTATGACCATTTTAAGAAAGCCTTCTTCGTCACACGATCTTGGGCTTCGAGAACCAAGTCAGTCTGTTCTTCAATACTTTTGCCTCCATCAATAAATAATTTCATAGGCATATACTAACTGTACAACTTTCAAACATGGTCATACACATCCAAATCCGTCTGAAACGGGCTAAACCGTTCGAAACATATCAAAACGGACGAGATCGGACGAGATCGGACGAAATCGGACGAGATCGGACGGAATCGGACGTTAACCGGGGAAAGCCGGAGAAAGTATGAATAAACCGCGCAAACCATGCTAAATCCGTAGAAATAGGATTTCTACTATGTTTTGATTGTATTGATCATGTTGTGGTCGTCTTTAGCATGTTTTGGTTGGGTTTGGCTATGTTTTAACCAGACTTGAATGTAGCAAATTAGTTGGTGATGTAGTTGTGGTTTTACTAGACAAGGAAAGCGTGATGGCATACCATCAATTGATATTAAAAATACGAGTGAGCTCCAACAACATTTAACATTGTTTGATCAACAAAACAATGATATTGATTTTCCTTCGGAAACCTACAAAGGTGGATAATATACAAAATAATGAAAAAAGCATAGTAAAATGGCTTTTTGGGCCTTCAAAAATCCTTAACCAGCTTAAAGTTGGTTACAACGATGTTCCTCTTGTTTTTTCGGTCGTTTTGACAGGTCACGGGCTGAAAACGGACTTACGGTGCTGAAGTTATGACCATTTTAAGAAAGCCTTCTTCGTCACACGATCTTGGGCTTCGAGAACCAAGTCAGTCTGTTCTTCAATACTTTTGCCTCCATCAATATATAATTTCATAGGCATATACTAACTGTACAACTTTCAAACATGGTCATACACATCCAAATCCGTCTGAAACGGGCTAAACCGTTCGAAACATATCAAAACGGACGAGATCGGACGAAATCGGACGAGATCGGATGGAATCGGACGTTAACCGGGGAAAGCCGGAGAAAGTATGAATAAACCGCGCAAACCATGCCAAATCCGTGGAAATAGGATTTCTACTATGTTTTGATTGTATTGATCATGTTGTGGTCGTCTTTAGCATGTTTTGGTTGGGTTTGGCTATGTTTTAACTAGACTTAAATGTAGCAAATTAGTTGGTGATGTAGTTGTGGTTTTACTAGACAAGGAAACCGTGATGGCATACCATCAATTGATATTAAAAATACGAGTGAGCTCCAACAACATTTAACATTGTTTGATCAACAAAACAATGATATTGATTTTCCTTCGGAAACCTACAAAGGTGGATAATATACAAAATAATGAAAAAAGCATAGTAAAATGGCTTTTTGGGCCTTCAAAAATCCTTAACCAGCTTAAAGTTGGTTACAACGATGTTCCTCTTGTTTTTTCGGTCGTTTTGACAGGTCACGGGCTGAAAACGAACTTACGATGCTGAAGTTATGACCATTTTAAGAAAGCCTTCTTCGTCACACGATCTTGGGCTTCGAGAACCAAGTCAGTCTGTTCTTCAATACTTTTGCCTCCATCAATATATAATTTCATAGGCATATACTAACTGTACAACTTTCAAACATGGTCATACACATCCAAATCCGTCTGAAACGGGCTAAACCGTTCGAAACATATCAAAACGGACGAGATCGGACGAAATCGGACGAGATCGGACGGAATCGGACGTTAACCGGGGAAAGCCGGAGAAAGTATGAATAAACCGCGCAAACCATGCCAAATCCGTGGAAATAGGATTTCTACTATGTTTTGATTGTATTGATCATGTTGTGGTCGTCTTTAGCATGTTTTGGTTGGGTTTGGCTATGTTTTAACCAGACTTGAATGTAGCAAATTAGTTGGTGATGTAGTTGTGGTTTTACTAGAAAAGGAAACCGTGATGGCATACCATCAACTGATATTAAAAATACGAGTGAGCTCCAACAACATTTAACATTGTTTGATCAACAAAACAATGATATTGATTTTCCTTCGGAAACCTACAAAGGTGGATAATATACAAAATAATGAAAAAAGCATAGTAAAATGGCTTTTTGGGCCTTCAAAAATCCTTAACCAGCTTAAAGTTGGTTACAACGATGTTCCTCTTGTTTTTTCGGTCGTTTTGACAGGTCACGGGCTGAAATCGAACTTACGGTGCTGAAGTTATGACCATTTTAAGAAAGCCTTCTTCGTCACACGATCTTGGGCTTCGAGAACCAAGTCAGTCTGTTCTTCAATACTTTTGCCTCCATCAATATATAATTTCATAGGCATATACTAACTGTACAACTTTTAAACATGGTCATACACATCCAAATCCGTCTGAAACGGGCTAAACCGTTCGAAACATATCAAAACGGACGAGATCGGACGAGATCGGACGAAATCGGACGAGATCGGACGGAATCGGACGTTAACCGGGGAAAGCCGGAGAAAGTATGAATAAACCGCGCAAACCATGCCAAATCTGTAGAAATAGGATTTCTACTATGTTTTGATTGTATTGATCATGTTGTGGTCGTCTTTAGCATGTTTTGGTTGGGTTTGGCTATGTTTTAACCAGACTTGAATGTAGCAAATTAGTTGGTGATGTAGTTGTGGTTTTACTAGACAAGGAAACCGTGATGGCATACCATCAATTGATATTAAAAATACGAGTGAGCTCCAACAACATTTAACATTGTTTGATCAACAAAACAATGATATTGATTTTCCTTCGGAAACCTAGAAAGGTGGATAATATACAAAATAATGAAAAAAGCATAGTAAAATGGCTTTTTGGGCCTTCAAAAATCCTTAACCAGCTTAAAGTTGGTTACAACAATGTTCCTCTTGTTTTTTCGGTCGTTTTGACAGGTCACGGGCTGAAAACGGAGTTACGGTGCTGAAGTTATGACCATTTTAAGAAAGCCTTCTTCGTCACACGATCTTGGGCTTCGAGAACCAAGTCAGTCTGTTCTTCAATACTTTTGCCTCCATCAATATATAATTTCATAGGCATATACTAACTGTACAACTTTCAAACATGGTCATACACATCCAAATCCGTCTGAAACGGGCTAAACCGTTCGAAACATATCAAAACGGACGAGATCGGACGAAATCGGACGAGATCGGATGGAATCGGACGTTAACCGGGGAAAGCCGGAGAAAGTATGAATAAACCGCGCAAACCATGCCAAATCCGTGGAAATAAGATTTCTACTATGTTTTGATTGTATTGATCATGTTGTGGTCGTCTTTAGCATGTTTTGGTTGGGTTTGGCTATGTTTTAACCAGACTTAAATGTAGCAAATTAGTTGGTGATGTAGTTGTGGTTTTACTAGACAAGGAAACCGTGATGGCATACCATCAATTGATATTAAAAATACGAGTGAGCTCCAACAACATTTAACATTGTTTGATCAACAAAACAATGATATTGATTTTCCTTCGGAAACCTACAAAGGTGGATAATATACAAAATAATGAAAAAAGCATAGTAAAATGGCTTTTTGGGCCTTCAAAAATCCTTAACCAGCTTAAAGTTGGTTACAACGATGTTTCTCTTGTTTTTTCGGTCGTTTTGACAGGTCACAGGCTGAAAACGAACTTACGATGCTGAAGTTATGACCATTTTAAGAAAGCCTTCTTCGTCACACGATCTTGGGCTTCGAGAACCAAGTCAGTCTGTTCTTCAAAAATTTTGCCTCCATCAATATATAATTTCATAGGCATATACTAACTGTACAACTTTCAAACATGGTCATACACATCCAAATCCGTCTGAAACGGGCTAAACCGTTCGAAACATATCAAAACGGACGAGATCGGACGAAATCGGACGAGATCGGACGGAATCGGACGTTAACCGGGGAAAGCCGGAGAAAGTATGAATAAACCGCGCAAACCATGCCAAATCCGTGGAAATAGGATTTCTACTATGTTTTGATTGTATTGATCATGTTGTGGTCGTCTTTAGCATGTTTTGGTTGGGTTTGGCTATGTTTTAACCAGACTTGAATGTAGCAAATTAGTTGGTGATGTAGTTGTGGTTTTACTAGAAAAGGAAACCGTGATGGCATACCATCAATTGATATTAAAAATACGAGTGAGCTCCAACAACATTTAACATTGTTTGATCAACAAAACAATGATATTGATTTTCCTTCGGAAACCTACAAAGGTGGATAATATACAAAATAATGAAAAAAGCATAGTAAAATGGCTTTTTGGGCCTTCAAAAATCCTTAACCAGCTTAAAGTTGGTTACAACGATGTTCCTCTTGTTTTTCGGTCGTTTTGACAGGTCACGGGCTGAAAACGAACTTACGGTGCTGAAGTTATGACCATTTTAAGAAAGCCTTCTTCGTCACACGATCTTGGGCTTCGAGAACCAAGTCAGTCTGTTCTTCAATACTTTTGCCTCCATCAATATTTAATGTCATAGGCATATACTAACTGTACAACTTTCAAACATGGTCATACACATCCAAATCCGTCTGAAACGGGCTAAACCGTTCGAAACATATCAAAACGGACGAGATCGGACGAAATCGGACGAGATCGGACGGAATCGGACGTTAACCGGGGAAAGCCGGAGAAAGTATGAATAAACCGCGCAAACCATGCCAAATCCGTGGAAATAGGATTTCTACTATGTTTTGATTGTATTGATCATGTTGTGGTCGTCTTTAGCATGTTTTGGTTGGGTTTGGCTATGTTTTAACCAGACTTGAATGTAGCAAATTAGTTGGTGATGTAGTTGTGGGTTTACTAGACAAGGAAACCGTGATGGCATACCATCAATTGATATTAAAAATACGAGTGAGCTCCAACAACATTTAACATTGTTTGATCAACAAAACAATGATATTGATTTTCCTTCGGAAACCTACAAAGGTGGATAATATACAAAATAATGAAAAAAGCATAGTAAAATGGCTTTTTGGGCCTTCAAAAATCCTTAACCAGCTTAAAGTTGGTTACAACGATGTTCCTCTTATTTTTTCGGTCGTTTTGACAGGTCACGGGCTGAAAACGAAATTACGGTGCTGAAGTTATGACCATTTTAAGAAAGCCTTCTTCGTCACACGATCTTGGGCTTCGAGAACCAAGTCAGTCTGTTCTTCAATACTTTTGCCTCCATCAATATATAATTTCATAGGCATATACTAACTGTACAACTTTCAAACATGGTCATACACATCCAAATCCGTGTGAAACGGGCTAAACCGTTCGAAACATATCAAAACGGACGAGATCGGACGAGATCGGACGAAATCGGACGAGCTCGGACGGAATCGGACGTTAACCGGGGAAAGCCGGAGAAAGTATGAATAAACCGCGCAAACCATGCCAAATCCGTGGAAATAGGATTTCTACTATGTTTTGATTGTATTGATCATGTTGTGGTCGTCTTTAGCATGTTTTGGTTGGGTTTGGCTATGTTTTAACCAGACTTGAATGTAGCAAATTAGTTGGTGATGTAGTTGTGGTTTTACTAGACAAGGAAATCGTGATGGCATACCATCAATTGATATTAAAAATACGAGTGAGCTCCAACAACATTTAACATTGTTTGATCAACAAAACAATGATATTGATTTTCCTTCGGAAACCTACAAAGGTGGATAATATACAAAATAATGAAAAAAGCATAGTAAAATGGCTTTTTGGGCCTTCAGAAATCCTTAACCAGCTTAAAGTTGGTTACAACGATGTTCCTCTTGTTTTTCGGTCGTTTTGACAGGTCACGGGCTGAAAACGAACTTACGGTGCTGAAGTTATGACCATTTTAAGAAAGCCTTCTTCGTCACACGATCTTGGGCTTCGAGAACCAAGTCAGTCTGTTCTTCAATACTTTTGCCTCCATCAATATATAATTTCATAGGCATATACTAACTGTACAACTTTCAAACATGGTCATACACATCCAAATCCGTCTGAAATGGGCTAAACCGTTCGAAACATATCAAAACGGACGAGATCGGACGAGATCGGATGAAATCGGACGAGATCGGACGGAATCGGACGTTAACCGGGGAAAGCCGGAGAAAGTATGAATAAACCGCGCAAACCATGCCAAATTCGTGGAAATAGGATTTCTACTATGTTTTGATTGTATTGATCATGTTGTGGTTGTCTTTAGCATGTTTTGGTTGGGTTTGGCTATGTTTTAACCAGACTTGAATGTAGCAAATTAGTTGGTGATGTAGTTGTGGTTTTACTAGACAAGGAAACCGTGATGGCATACCATCAATTGATATTAAAAATATGAGTGAGCTCCAACAACATTTAACATTGTTTGATCAACAAAACAATGATATTGATTTTCCTTCGGAAACCTACAAAGGTGGATAATATACAAAATAATGAAAAAAGCATAGTAAAATGGCTTTTTGGGCCTTCAAAAATCCTTAACCAGCTTAAAGTTGGTTACAACGATGTTCCTCTTGTTTTTTTCGGTCGTTTTGACAGGTCACGGGCTGAAAACGAACTTACGGTGCTGAAGTTATGACCATTTTAAGAAAGCCTTCTTCGTCACACGATCTTGGGCTTCGAGAACCAAGTCAGTCTGTTCTTCAATACTTTTGCCTCCATCAATATATAATTTCATAGGCATATACTAACTGTACAACTTTCAAACATGGTCATACACATCCAAATCCGTCTGAAACGGGCTAAACCGTTCGAAACATATCAAAACGGACGAGATCGGACGAAATCGGACGAGATCGGACGGAATCGGACGTTAACCGGGGAAAGCCGGAGAAAGTATGAATAAACCGCGCAAACCATGCCAAATCCGTGGAAATAGGATTTCTACTATGTTTTGATTGTATTGATCATGTTGTGGTCGTCTTTAGCATGTTTTGGTTGGGTTTGGCTATGTTTTAACCAGACTTGAATGTAGCAAATTAGTTGGTGATGTAGTTGTGGTTTTACTAGACAAGGAAACCGTGATGGCATACCATCAATTGATATTAAAAATACGAGTGAGCTCCAACAACATTTAACATTGTTTGATCAACAAAACAATGATATTGATTTTCCTTCGGAAACCTACAAAGGTGGATAATATACAAAATAATGAAAAAAGCATAGTAAAATGGCTTTTTGGGCCTTCAAAAATGCTTAACCAGCTTAAAGTTGGTTACAACGATGTTCCTCTTGTTTTTTCGGTCGTTTTGACAGGTCACGAGCTGAAAACGAACTTACGGTGCTGAAGTTATGACCATTTTAAGAAAGCCTTCTTCGTCACACGATCTTGGGCTTCGAGAACCAAGTCAGTCTGTTCTTCAATACTTTTGCCTCCATCAATATATAATTTCATAGGCATATACTAACTGTACAACTTTCAAACATGGTCATACACATCCAAATCCGTGTGAAACGGGCTAAACCATTCGAAACATATCAAAACGGACGAGATCGGACGAGATCGGACGAAATCGGATGAGATCGGACGGAATCGGACGTTAACCGGGGAAAGCCGGAGAAAGTATGAATAAACCACGCAAACCATGCCAAATCCGTGGAAATAGGATTTCTACTATGTTTTGATTGTATTGATCATGTTGTGGTCGTCTTTAGCATGTTTTGGTTGGGTTTGGCTATGTTTTAACCAGACATGAATGTAGAAAATTAGTTGGTGATGTAGTTGTGGTTTTACTAGACAAGGAAATCGTGATGGCATACCATCAATTGATATTAAAAATACGAGTGAGCTCCAACAACATTTAACATTGTTTGATCAACAAAACAATGATATTGATTTTCCTTCGGAAACCTACAAAGGTGGATAATATACAAAATAATGAAAAAAGTATAGTAAAATGGCTTTTTGGGCCTTCAAAAATCCTTAACCAGCTTAAAGGTGGTTACAACGATGTTCCTCTTGTTTTTTCAGTCGTTTTGACAGGTCACGGGCTGAAAACGAACTTACGGTGCTGAAGTTATGACCATTTTAAGAAAGCCTTCTTCGTCACACGATCTTGGGCTTCGAGAACCAAGTCAGTCTGTTCTTCAATACTTTTGCCTCCATCAATATATAATTTCATAGGCATATACTAACTGTACAACTTTCAAACATGGTCATACACATCCAAATCCGTCTGAAACGGGCTAAACCGTTCGAAACATATCAAAACGGACGAGATCGGACGAGATCGGACGAAATCGGACGAGATCGGACGAAATCGGACGTTAACCGGGGAAAGCCGGAGAAAGTATGAATAAACCGCGCAAACCATGCCAAATCCGTGGAAATAGGATTTCTACTATGTTTTGATTGTATTGATCATGTTGTGGTCGTCTTTAGCATGTTTTGGTTGGGTTTGGCTATGTTTTAACCAGACATGAATGTAGCAAATTAGTTGGTGATGTAGTTGTGGTTTTACTAGACAAGGAAATCGTGATGGCATACCATCAATTGATATTAAAAATACGAGTGAGCTCCAACAACATTTAACATTGTTTGATCAACAAAACAATGATATTGATTTTCCTTCGGAAACCTACAAAGGTGGATAATATACAAAATAATGAAAAAAGCATAGTAAAATGGCTTTTTGGGCCTTCAAAAATCCTTAACCAGCTTAAAGTTGGTTACAACGATGTTCCTCTTGTTTTTTCGGTCGTTTTGACAGGTCACGGGCTGAAAACGAACTTACGGTGCTGAAGTTATGACCATTTTAAGAAAGCCTTCTTCGTCACACGATCTTGGGCTTCGAGAACCAAGTCAGTCTGTTCTTCAATACTTTTGCCTCCATCAATATATAATTTCATAGGCATATACTAACTGTACAACTTTCAAACATGGTCATACACATCCAAATCCTTCTGAAACGAGCTAAACCGTTCGAAACATATCAAAACGGACGAGATCGGACGAGATCGGACGAAATCGGACGAGATCGGACGGAATCGGACGTTAACCGGGGAAAGCCGGAGAAAGTATGAATAAACCGCGCAAACCATGCCAAATCCGTGGAAATAGGATTTCTACTATGTTTTGATTGTATTGATCATGTTGTGGTCGTCTTTAGCATGTTTTGGTTGGGTTTGGCTATGTTTTAACCAGACTTGAATGTAGCAAATTAGTTGGTGATGTAGTTGTGGTTTTACTAGACAAGGAAATCGTGATGGCATACCATCAATTGATATTAAAAATACGAGTGAGCTCCAACAACATTTAACATTGTTTGATCAACAAAACAATGATATTGATTTTCCTTCGGAAACCTACAAAGGTGGATAATATACAAAATAATGAAAAAAGCATAGTAAAATGGCTTTTTGGGCCTTCAAAAATCCTTAACCAGCTTAAAGTTGGTTACAACGATGTTCCTCTTGTTTTTTCGGTCGTTTTGACCGGTCACGGGCTGAAAACAAACTTACGGTGCTGAAGTTTTGACCATTTTAAGAAAGCCTTCTTCGTCACACGATCTTGGGCTTCGAGAACCAAGTCAGTCTTTTCTTCAATACTTTTGCCTCCTTCAATATATAATTTCATAGGCATATACTAACTGTACAACTTTCAAACATGGTCATACACATCCAAATCCGTCTGAAACGAGCTAAACCGTTCGAAACATATCAAAACGGACAAGATCGGACGAGATCGGACGAAATCGGACGAGATCGGACGGAATCAGACGTTAAACGGGGAAAGCCGGAGAAAGTATGAATAAACCGTTTGCCAAATCCATGGAAATAGGATTTCTACTATGTTTTGATTGTATTGATCATGTTGTGGTCGTCTTTAGCATGTTTTGGTTGGGTTTGGCTATGTTTTAACCAGACTTGAATGTAGCAAATTAGTTGGTGATGTAGTTGTGGTTTTACTAGACAAGGAAACCGTGATGGCATACCATCAATTGATATTAAAAATACGAGTGAGCTCCAACAACATTTAACATTGTTTGATCAACAAAACAATGATATTGATTTTCCTTCGGAAACCTACAAAGGTGGATAATATACAAAATAATGAAAAAAGCATAGTAAAATGCCTTTTTGGGCCTTCAAAAATCCTTAACCAGCTTAAAGTTGGTTACAACGATGTTCCTCTTGTTTTTTCGGTCGTTTTGACAGGTCACGGGCTGAAAAAGAACTTACGGTGCTGAAGTTATGACCATTTTAAGAAAGCCTTCTTCGTGACACGATCTTGGGCTTCGAGAACCAAGTCAGTCTGTTCTTCAATAATTTTGCCTCCATCAATATATAATTTCATAGGCATATACTAATTGTACAACTTTCAAACATGGTCATACACATCCAAATCCGTCTGAAACGGTCTAAACCGTTCGAAACATATCAAAACGGACGAGATCGGACGAGATCGGACGAAATCGGACGAGATCGGACGGAATCGGACGTTAACCGGGGAAAGCCGGAGAAAGTATGAATAAACCGCGCAAACCATGCCAAATCCGTGGAAATAGGATTTCTACTAGGTTTTGATTGTATTGATCATGTTGTGGTCGTCTTTAGCATGTTTTGGTTGGGTTTGGCTATGTTTTAACCAGACTTGAATGTAGCAAATTAGTTGGTGATGTAGTTGTGCTTTTACTAGACAAGGAAACCGTGATGGCATACCATCAATTGATATTAAAAATACGAGTGAGCTCCAACAACATTTAACATTTTTTGATCAACAAAACAATGATATTGATTTTCCTTCGGAAACCTACAAAGGTGGATAATATACAAAATAATGAAAAAAGCATAGTAAAATGGCTTTTTGGGCCTTCAAAAATCCTTAACCAGCTTAAAGTTGGTTACAACGATGTTCCTCTTGTTTTTTCGGTCGTTTTGACAGGTCACGGGCTGAAAACGAACTTATGGTGCTGAAGTTATGACCATTTTAAGAAAGCCTTCTTCGTCACACGATCTTGGGCTTCGAGAACCAAGTTAGTCTGTTCTTCAATACTTTTGCCTCCATCAATATATAATTTCATAGGCATATACTAACTGTACAACTTTCAAACATGGTCATACACATCCAAATCCGTCTGAAACGGGCTAAACCGTTCGAAACATATCAAAACGAACGAGATCGGACGAGATCGGACGAGATCGGACGGAATCGGACGTTAACCGGGGAAAGCCGGAGAAAGTATGAATAAACCGCGCAAACCATGCCAAATCCGTGGAAATAGGATTTCTACTATGTTTTGATTGTATTGATCATGTTGTGGTCGTCTTTAGCATGTTTTGGTTGGGTTTGGCTATGTTTTAACCAGACTTGAATATAGCAAATTAGTTGGTGATGTAGTTGTGGTTTTACTAGACAAGAAAACCGTGATGGCATACCATCAATTGATATTAAAAATACGAGTGAGCTCCAACAACATTTAACATTGTTTGATCAACAAAACAATGATATTGATTTTCCTTCGGAAACCTACAAAGGTGGATAATATACAAAATAATGAAAAAAGCATAGTAAAATGGCTTTTTGGGCCTTCAAAAATCCTTAACCAGTTTAAAGTTGGTTACAACGATGTTCCTCTTGTTTTTTCGGTCGTTTTGACAGGTCACGGACTGAAAACGAACTTACGGTGCTGAAGTTATGACCATTTTAAGAAAGCCTTCTTCGTCACACGATCTTGGGCTTCGAGAACCAAGTCAGTCTGTTCTTCAATACTTTTGCCTCCATCAATATATAATTTCATAGGCATATACTAACTGTACAACTTTCAAACATGGTCATACACATCCAAATCCGTCTGAAACGGGCTAAACCGTTCGAAACATATCAAAACGGACGAGATCGGACGAGATCGGACGAGATCGGACGGAATCGGACGTTAACCGGGGAAAGCCGGAGAAAGTATGAATAAACCGCGCAAACCATGCCAAATCCGTGGAAATAGGATTTCTACTATGTTTTGATTGTATTGATCATGTTGTGGTCGTCTTTAGCATGTTTTGGTTGGGTTTGGCTATGTTTTAACCAGACTTGAATGTAGCAAATTAGTTGGTGATGTAGTTGTGGTTTTACTAGACAAGGAAATCGTGATGGCATACCATCAATTGATATTAAAAAAACGAGTGAGCTCCAACAACATTTAACATTGTTTGATCAATGATTGTAGGGTTTTTAATACTCTTTGGGAAAAGAGCGTAAATAGCGGTAAGTATTAACGAGTGATTTAGGAAAACCACAAGTAATGACCCTTAATCAAATAAAAAGATGAAAAAGTTCGTTTCCCAAGGAGGTATATGTGTGTGAATTAACTTGTAGTTATTTGAGATTAATATTGAGAAGAATGGGGATGAGAAGATGAAAAGACGGTTACGCTAAAATTAAACTACGACGTAAAAGACGTAAAGTCGTGAAAAACTACCCAAATTAAAAATTTTATACTAAGACCAAAAATAAAATCAATAATTAAAAAGACTAAAAAGAAGTCTAAAATAATATAAATAAAGATAAAAATCCAACAAAGATATTTTAAAACCTTTTATTAATTAAATATTTAATTTTAAATGCTAATTAAAGCCCTAAAATTAAATATAACTAATTCAAATGTCTAAAATATGATTTTATTGAATAATTACTTAACTTATATTATTAGAAGACTTAAAAAGTAATTTTATAAAAATTAAAAGCTATTAAAACTCTTTTTAAAACTCTAAAAATGATTTAAAATAATTAAAACCTAATTAAACTTAAAATAATTATAAAAATAAATCTAAAAGCTATAAAAATATTCTAAAAATGGAAAAGGTCTTAATTAATGCTAAAGAACTTAAGAAAAATGGAAAAGAAATAAAAATAAAATTTTGAAATTTAATTAATAAAATAATATTAAAATATTCCTAAAAATAAAAAGTTTTCAAATAAATTCTAAAAAATTCTCAAAACTCCTAAATATTATAACTAAGAGAAAAACACAAATTAGAGCTCCTAAAACCTTTTTAATAATTTTATAAAAATGTTTAAAGTTTATAAAAAACCTTAAAATAATATAAAATTAAAAATTAAAGATTTTAAAACCAAAACTTAACGTAAACCTCAAAATGTTTATTAAAAAGCTAAAAACTATTTTTTCTGAAAATTAAAACTATTTTTACTATTTTTTAATGATTTTATAAAAAACGTATAATAAATAAATCCTAGAAAATAATTAAATAAAAGGAAAAATATAAAATTTAGCTAGAAAAGTCTATAAACCTATAATGGTCCTAGGAAAAATAAGCTACACAAAATAACTTAATAGATAAGCTGGAAAAGCTCAAAATAAGCTACGGCTTATATTTAAGCAAACAAATGAAAAACTAGTTAACTTAATAACCTTTGCACCCTTAGTCAGTAAAAGACCCAAGGGCGCAACGGTTAAGGATGATGTGTGTGAGTGTGGTGATGCGGGTTCGAGGCTTAGCAACCCCCTTTTTGCACTTCTTATTTTTTTTTTTTTCTTTTCCAATCCTACTGACAACTTGTAAACTTGTAATTCTCAAACTAATTTCACTTTTTAACCAAGTTTTAACAAGAATCAAAGGAAAAACGTATCCAGTTTTATCAATGACCACAAGCAGTTGCTTGTGTCTTGCTGATTTCTTCACAAAGGTTTTTTTAGCCAAGAGGTCTTGGCTATGAGCTTGTTTGGTGGTTGTTTTGGAACAATGGGGCACCCTTGTGCTCATAGAAGCACAAGGAGTCAGAATATAAGCAGTAAACAAGCACACTAACACCAAAAAGGCAAACAAATGCACACCAAATCCAAATCAAGTTGCTGATATAAAAAGACTAGGTCTGAGGACTTATGAGCTTATTACATGCACTCAAGTGAACTTTAGAGGCCAATATTTGGCACACACAAACTTCAAATGGCATACAATCAACTTCAATAAACCAATTAACCTGATACTCAACAGTTTTGCAAGATCATGAATCAAAAACCTTATAAAAAATGAGCAGACTATGACTTATGCAGATTTCTATCTTACTTATCCTTTTTAACTCACCAAACTTGTTACCACTTGATCCAAACTGACCTATAACTACCTAATAAACTTAACTCAACTTATTTCAATACTCCTAACACCTTTTAATAACCAAATCAAAAACTTTTACCCTGCTAAACCAAGGATCCAAACACCCTGTTAAAATCTGAAAACCAACTTTTCTCAAACAAAAACCTTACAAACTTGCTCAAACTTGATCCAACTAGCATCAATCATGCATAATAACTCAAATGAACACAGATCAATCACCTTAAACACACAAAAATACCAAATCAAACAAAATCACTTATAACTGCTATTTTTCTGAAATTTCTAAATGGAAATAAGAAGATACCTTAGGGCCTTACATCCAAGGCCCTAGTGGATGAATATCTACCTCCTTATGCACCCGGGTGCATGCAGATCAATCAACAAAAATCCCTCAAACCTGCTTAACAAATCAAAGAGAACAAAAACAAAAACAAGCAATATGATATAATACTGATTTCACTTAACCTTCTTAAAACCTTTTCCAAAACTTTTCAAACCTTATCAAATACGTTTTGATAACACTATTTCACCAAATTCTTAAACCTCTTAACATCAAAACCTTAAACAGATTTTTTACCAAGAAATCTCAGAATTTCAGAAAACCTTTAAATAACTTTGAAAATCAAAGTTACTTAACCAAAATACAAATGGAACTCAGAATCAAGCTTCACACAATACACAACTTTTAAAAACAATAAAAAGGCATTACACTTGATTAAATCAAAAACCAAACTTTTATTTCTTTAAAAAGGGATTACAAGTGAGAGCTTGAAAACTGGAACAAGGGGTCATCACAGGTTGATGCCTCCTTTTATACTACTCTAATGAACATACTAGAAGGCTTAAAACAAAACCCTAATCACTAGAAAATCTCCAAAATGCCCTTGACGGTTTTGAGGTATGAGTTGTCACATTTTGATCCTGGACGTTTATTCTTGCGTTGTGAGTAAGCAATGAACCTCAGTGTTTGATTTGGGACACGTCACATGCCTTGGAGGCCAAGGTGTGCTCTGATTGGGTGAAAGGGAATTTGGGGGTGGGGTCTACAGTGAGTGGGAGGAGAGTTTTGTGCGTGGGTTTTGTTTCTGCATGTGTGAATCACACATGTGCAAGGTGAATTGGATTTTTACCCAAGTTTAAGTGAGATAGAACCTGGGGTGAAAAAGGGAACAGTAACTTTCATTTGATCCGTATTTGGGGGAAGTGAAAGTGTTAGGCGCGTTTTTTGTGTTTGAATGTTTGAGTGTGCACCTTTGGTCCTTGTGTTTTGATTTTTTTGGCAAAACAAGTTTCCAGCCCTAAAAACGTATCTTCCTTTGTTAATATCTTTCATGACTTGGTAGTTTTGGCACAAACCTTTTGGAAAAGGTTTCAAAGGTAATTTTTGACATTTTTGAATATTTCAAGGGCTGTTTTTGGGCAATCTTGATCTTCAAAGGTCTTCAATGTCTCTTAATCTTCATGAGGGACCATATTTGACAAATTGATTTTGTTGAGGGACCAATCTTGTCATTTCTTCAAAGTTGAAGGACCTTTTTGCAATTTTGACAAACTTAAGGGACCAAACTTGTAATTATCAATATACAAGGGTTTTAAGTGTCATTTCTTCATTAATGGAGGATCAATCTTGTTTGTCTTCAAGTCTTCAAGGTATTTTGTTGAATATTCCATGATTAGGGCCCGGTTCTTTGTACGGCTTCGTTTCTCGTGTTCGTTTTTCCTTGTATCTTGTGATCTTTTGTCTTTTTCACGATATCCATACCTAAAATACACAAGTAAACAAACACAAGCTTATATATGGTATTTTATGACATTTTAATGCATTTAAAGCCCGAAAAGAACGATGAGATCATGTATAAAGGCCATCTCATCACTCCCCCATACTAAGCCATTGTCGTGCCCTCACGCAATGCTAGAATAAAGTATCTAAGCATTACCAAAGTTCAATTTTATTAACCTTTATTGAAAAGTAAAAGACTTGCAACATACTACGATAAGGTGTAAAGACATAATGTATGATTTTCATCACCAAAAGGTGATTTTTAGGGTCAAAGAATAGAAACAAGTTAATGTCCCTTAGAGTAAACTTCGTCATCCTTGATTGTCATACATTCCATGCTAAGTGCAAAAACAAGATCATTGTTGGTACAAGTCACAATGCTAACACTACTCATACGTTCAAATTGTGTAATACTTTTTCTCCCCGCAATCCTAGTTATTATAAAAGGAAATGGGTTACTAGCATTTTTTACCTATTTGTCATGGATCACAAGTGATTCATATTGACTTATTTGAGTAGTTATTAGTCCGAAAGCAAAGTAGCACGATTTGATCAATAGTTAGCTGAAGGGCAAAATCTTTTAAAACGGCTTCTCGTGTATCTCCTTAAGTTCATATCTTGGCATAACTCGTTTCACGATTTGAGACCTTTCTCGGACCGATATTTGGCATGTACTTCATACTTCAAATCTTGGGAAGACGTTCTCGAAATTATGGTCTTCTCTTCATATATTTGGAATTTCTTCACTTGACGTTTTTTGAGAGATTCTTCATATAGGACCACGACTTCATCATTTTTCTTCAATCTTTACTTTGGATTTTGATATACAACGATCCGCCTCCTTTTCGGACTTGGATATATTTATCCTCATACCTTGTTAGGGTCTTTTTGGATAGACTTTCTCCATTCTTTAGGGGAGTAATTGCTTCTCGTCGTGTGTCTCGATCCTTCATATTGATTTTGGAATAATGATACTTCACATCATCTTTGGATCTTTAGCAAAAATAGAGCTCCTCATGCCTTGTTAGGGCCTTTTTGGATGATCGCCAATCTTCGCGTCCCGCTTCAATAAGTTATGCCTTGGCTATGAACTCTATTCAACCCCGAGCAACTTTTAAACGATCTTGCGCTAGAGGCTAAGTAACCTTTCAAATCGTACGACCTTACTTATTGCAATTATGTTTTATTCCTAATGCATTGATCTTATGGGAAGAAAAAAAGCCACAATTAAAAACATATGAGTTTTTGAAAGAACATTTTCATGTTCTACGTTTAGCATGATCACTTGTCTAACTCTATCATTTCTCGTTCTTCACTATATAAAGACCTCTAATTAAAGAGACTCGTGAATACTTAGCCATGCAAGTCAAAATTAAGCCAAATTTGGATTAGCTTTCATTAAGACTATATCAAATCAAAGTTTTGGGTTTCCAAGCCACCTATAGGATCTTGCACTTTCTTGGACTTTTTCAAGTTTAGAGAATGCATTTTAAAGTTCCCTTGATAAGTGACTTTCTAGAATCAATTATAGGAACTTGCGAAAAGTTCTTGTTCTTAACCCGAATGAATTAAGACTTTCGCGTTTTAAAGCTCCCTATATAAAAGTCTAGCAAAACTTGAATTGAGCGGGTTAAGGAATGTAAATGGCTCCAAATGCCCATCAAGTCAAAAATTAACTCTTATTCTACCCATCGGAAAATATACATTCGTGTCTTAAAAACACTTATGAAAACTAAGAAAAATTTTAAAATTTGGCCATTTTTAGCCTTATTAGCAAAACAAAACATTGAAAGTTGGAAAACGTGAGGGCGTAGCAAAGCAAGTACCTATTCACCCCCCCCATACTAAAAGTAAACATTGTCCTCAATGTTTCGAGTCTAAAGGTGGAGCACCCCCATACTAGAGACGAAGAATCGAATGCTTAGGATCTAGCATGGAAAGGGTGATCAACAATATATCTAAAGCCGTTTATTAATTACGCTAAAAGATAATTGTTAGAACAATAAAGGATATGTCATGGAATCGTGAAAAACTTCTTCAAACGAACGATAGAGGCTCACGTAAACGAACACGAGAGTCTTCAATCGTAGATGATGATGATGATCTAGATAACACAATCACAAAAAACCACGAGACAACGAGTTAGAAGGGTACAAGTCCCCTTATTAGTGAATATAAAAGATAAGCATGGGATTTCCCCCACGAGGCACCTCGTTTTTGATTACCGAGTCATGAGCTCGACTCGATCCCCTCAATGCTAATTATCATTGGGGAAGGTGTCTTGGTCGGGGGCAACCATTGAAGGAATTTCCCCACCAAAGTAGTGCTTAAGCCTATGTCCATTCACCTTGAAATTGGGACCATCATCTTGAGCTAGCTCAATGGTCCCATATGGAAACACTTGTGTAATGGTGAACGGACCCGACCAACGAGATTTCAATTTCCCGGAAAATATCTTAAGACGAGAGTTAAAAAGCAACACTTGATCACCAACATTAAAAACCCGGTTTTTAATCTTTGAATCATGAAACTTTTTAGTCTTTTCTTTAAAAATTAATGAATTTTCATAAGCATTATCCCTTAATTCATCTAATTCATTCAATTGTATTTTCCGGTGATCTCCCGCGGTCTTCAAGTCAAAATTAGCATGCTTAAGGGCCCAATATGCCTTATGCTCCAATTCAATGGGCAAATGACAATTCTTCCCATTGACTAACTTATAAGGAGTGCAACCGATAGGTGTCTTATAAGCGGTCCTAAAGGCCCATAAAGCGTCATCGAGTTTGTCGGACCACGAAGCACGGTTTTCTCCAATTGACCTTTCTAAAATCCTCTTCAAAGCTCGGTTCGAAACCTCGACTTGCCCACTCGTTTGCGGGTGATAAGCCGTAGAAAGACGATGTGTAACCCCATATTTCTTTAGAACCTTTTCGAATTGGTCATTACAAAAATGGGTTCCACGATCGCTTATAATAGCACGAGGGGTTCCGAACCGAGAGAATAGTTGCTTCAAAAACTTCACTACCACACGAGCATCATTAGTAGGCAAAGCCTTAGCTTCCACCCACTTAGAAAGGTAGTCCACCGCGACGAGGATATATTTGTTGCCATGAGACGATGGGAACGGCCCCATAAAGTCTATTCCCCATATGTCGAAAATCTCACACACTTGAATTATATTTTGTGGCATTTCATCACGTTGAGACGATTTTCCTTGACGTTGGCACGAATCACACGACTTCACAAGTGCGTGTGCATCACGATAGATAGAAGGCCAAAAGAAACCGGCATCGAACACTTTCTTAGCCGTGAGATTAGCACCGTGGTGACCACCCGTGGGTCCCTCGTGACAAGCTCTAAGGATATTAGAAGCTTCGGCACCAAACACACAACGTCGAACGAGTTGATCCGCACAAATCCGAAAGAGATAAGGGTCGTCCCAAAAATAGAACTTGACGTCACGAAAGAATTTTCGTTTTTGTTGTGTCGTCATACCCTTGATTATGAAATTGCCCGCATGGTAATTTGCAATGTCGGCAAACCATGGGGTGGTGTCTTTAGAATTCACTATACCGAGAGTCTCAAGAGGAAATGTTTCGGTAATTTCCTTGTTCTCGAAAACATCTTTGTGAGGATCTTCTAGACGAGAGAGATGATCGGCCGCTAGATTCTCGGCTCCTTTTTTGTCAAGCACGGTGACATCAAATTCTTGGAGGAGGAGCATCCAACGAAGCAATCTCGGCTTAGCATCTTGCTTAGCTAAGAGATACTTGATAGCCGAATGGTCGGTATACACGATGCTTTTAGTCAAGACGAGATAAGGTCAAAATTTCTCAAAAGCGTAGACCACGGCAAGGAATTCCTTTTCCGTTGTGGTGTACTTTAATTGAGCCTCGGTCATCGTCTTACTAGCATAGTGGATAGGACGAAAATGCTTGTCATAACGTTGCCCTAAGACGGCCCCTATAGCATAATCACTTGCATCGCACATGATTTCAAAGGGTAATTCCCAATTAGGAGCAACAAGAATGGGAGCTTCGGTAAGTTTCCTTTTTAGAGTCTCGAAAGCCTTAACACAATCCTCATTAAAGTTAAAAGGAGCATCCTTCTCGAGAAGGTGTGTCATAGGACGAGAAATCTTCGAAAAGTCCTTGATGAAACGACGATAAAAGCCCGCGTGGCCTAGGAAACTACGAACTCCCTTAACGGTTTTGGGATGAGGTAACTTGGCGATGACGTCTACCTTAGCTTTATCGACCTCAATCCCCGCCTTCGACACCTTATGTCCTAAGACGATTCCTTGTTTACACATGAAATGACATTTCTCCCAATTTAGCACAAGATTGGTTTCTTCACAACGTTTTAACATTTGTTCGAGATTAGATAAACATGACGTGAACGAATTACCAAACACCGAGAAGTCATCCATAAACACTTCCATCGACTTCTCGATCATATCGTGAAAAATTGCCATCATACACCGTTGAAACGTACCGGGTGCATTACAAAGTCCGAAAGGCATCCTACGATAAGCGAACGTTCCATAAGGACACGTAAACGTAGTCTTCTCTTGATCACGAGGGTCGATAGGGATTTGAAAGTAACCGGAAAAACTATCTAAAAAGCAATAGAATTCATTTCCCGCAAGTCGCTCCAACATTTGATCCATGAAGGGCAAAGGAAAGTGGTCTTTACGAGTGGCGTCATTTAACTTTCGGTAGTCAATACACACCCTCCAACCGGTCACAACACGAGTGGGAATTAACTCGTTGTTTTCATTAGGCACAACGGTCATTCCTCCCTTTTTAGGGACACAATGGATTGGGCTCGCCCATGGGCTATCGGATATAGGATAAATCATTCCCGCGTCAAGGAGTTTAAGGACCTCCTTTTTAATGACATCGTGAATTTTGGGATTCACCATTCTTTGACTTTGAATTGCGGGTTTGTAGTCCTCCTCCATTAAAATCTTGTGAGTACAAAATTTTGGGTCAATACCCTTAATGTCGGAGATTTTCCACGCAATTGCCCCTTTGTGAGCCTTAAGAACTTTCAAGAGCTCGGTTTTTTCATCATTAGCAAGATCTTTTGCAATAATAACCGGCAACTTGTCATCACCTTCCAAGAATGCATATTCAAGGTGAGAAGGAAGATCTTTCAATTCAAGGATAGGCGGTTCCTCGATTGAAGATTTTGGTTCAACACTCATAACTCCCATCGGCGGAAGAAATGGTGGAATAGAAGTATCATCACTAATCAACACCTCATCTTCATTTTCGATTTCATTTGAAGTGAGATCGCCTCCTTGGAATGGAGTGAGATTTGGTGTGGAATTAGCAAGAATCGGATCCAAAATAGTGGGATTGCCACTTGACGAGCTATCGGAAAAACCTAACACTTCTTGTGAAAACTCATCGCAAACCACATCAACGATGTCAATGTGATTGATGGTAGCGATTGCATAAACATGAGAAGGTTTCGAGTTTTGAGTAGCGTTTATAACAAGTTCCTCTTCGTTGAATCTCAAAGTGATAGTTCTTGCATGAACATCGATAAGCGATCTCGAAGTATCTAAAAATGAACGACCTAAAATTAGAGGAACTTGAGGATCCGCGGGGATGTCAACTACTATAAAATCAACGGGATAGTAGAACTTCCCCACTTTCACGAAAACATCTTCGGCTATTCCACATGCCATAATCGTAGAATGATCGGCCATCTCGATGGACATGTTCGAAGGAATGAGAGCCGGAAGCGAAAGCGATTTCCAAATGGAAAATGGCATCAAATTAATGCTCGCACCAAGATCGGCCAAGGCGAGGCATTCTTTCATATCTTGTATGTCACAAGGAATGAGAAACTTTCCGGGATCACCAACTTTTTCCGGTATGCGGTTAAGATAAACCGAAGAACAATTAGCAAGCTTTGAAAGCTTTTCCTTATCGCTCATCATACTTTTAAAAGTGGAAGCGAAACGAGGCATATATAACAACGCGTCGGCTAAACTCACATCAAAATGCACTTGTTGAAACATTTTTATAAAAAGCTCGATTTGTTGTTTGTTACGTTCTTGCAACTTTTCTTTGTTTCGTCTTGAAGGGTAGGGTAAGGGTGGTGTGGGTTGGTCATTAGGCAACGGCCTTGGAAAGTCGGGTTCCACAATTGGTATTGGTATAACCGTAGGTGTGGTTTGAGCGGTACTTCGTGGGATTGTAATGTGCTCTTTTTCGACCATCACCTCGGGTTCTTTCTCGATTTCCTTCTCCGTAGAAGTACTTGGACGAGAGATTGGTTCCTTGAAAGTTTTACCACTTCGTGTAGTAATAACCTTCATTTCTCCCTTCGGGTTTGCAATGGTATCACTAGGAAGACCACCTGAAGAAGAGGGCTTACACATGATAGCTTCAAACATCTTAGCCATTCGGTCCTCAAATTTTGATTGCCTAGCATCCGCTTTCAATAACTCTTGCTTAATCTCATGTTGTCCTAATTCCATCTTTTGTTGGTTTTGTTGAAGACGTTGGACATTTCCTTCCATTTTGTTTGCATGAGTTTTAAGTTCATTAGCAAGTTCATTTTTAAGCTCGTTTTTCAACTCGGATCTTAAGCTAATCATCTCACGTTGAATATTATCAAATTTAGCATCATTTGCTTTTGCATAGTCCAAAAATTCTCCTTGCAAATTTTTCGTGTGAGCATTTTGAAAACCTTGAGTAGTGTCTTGAAAATCACGGTTTTGGTTTTGATTAGAGATTTGTCCATTCCCACTTTGATAATTCCCTTTGTTGTAATTGCGTGTGTTGCCTTGGTAATTACCTTAGTTGTTGTTTCGATAATTGTTAACATTTTGATTTGGTGGAGCTTGATTTGGACGAGAACCTTGGCCGTTTTGGTTGTAAGTTCCCGTTGCTACATAAGCACTCGAAGGGTTACCATCCGCGGTAATGCACTCGGAAAGATCATGAGCTCCCCCACAAGATAAACAACTCTTAGCAACCGCTTTAACCGAAGCGGAATTGGAAGCTTCTTGAGCCTTCCAATGGGACATTAGATTAGCAAATCTATCAAAAAACCGATTTTCCTCATTAGCTTCATCATGTAAGGCGTTAATGCTACGAGACGATTGTGATGACGATGACGAACCCATATTGGCAACACTCGGTGTGTTACGAGGGCTATAAACCTTAGATCGATTTTCAATGATTTGTAAAGCCTCATTTGTCGTCTTGCACAAAAAATTACCACCCGCGGCGGCATTCAAATAATCTCGTTCATGATCATTAAGCCCATTATAAAAAGTATCAATTTGATGTAATTCCGAAAAATCATGGTGAGGACATTCATGTAACATCTCTTTAAATCGTTCCCATGCCATTGAAAAACTTTCATTGTTACGTTGCACAAATCGTGAAATCTCATTTTTTAAGTGTGTTGTTTTAGATGGTGGAAAAAACTTGTTCACAAACTTAGAAACGAGATCGGCCCATGTCAAAATCGAATTTGGCGGTTCTTTCTCGAGCCAAATTTTTGCGGGTCCATCCAACGAGTATGGAAACAACATCATCTTAATGGCGTCATGCGGAACATCTTTAAATTTGCTAGTAGCGGTGAGACGGTTGAAATTCCTAATGTGGTAATGCGGGTTGTCTTTCTCGTGACCTCGAAACTTGTTTGCTTGCAACATCGACATTAAACCCGTCTTAATCTCGAAATTCTCCGCAAGGATGGCGGGAATAACAATGGCCTCTCCAAAACCCTCGGTGGGTGCTTGTAGCAACTCCATCATAGTACGATTAGCCATTACGACTTCTTGTTCTACAATAGGTTCAACAATTGGAGGTTCTTCAACAATCAACGATCCTTGATTTGCTTGCTTTTGAAGACGTTTACGAGCTCGTTTTGCTTGATTACGAGTGATCATAAACTTCACGAAGAATGGGAGGTGAGCAAAGAAGATTCTTTTTGGTTGTTTTGTGAATTTTCAATTTTTTTGTGTTTTTGATGATATTTAATTTTTTTTGGATTTTGGTGTATCTTCGTAGACAACAATCTACAAAATCTCTCCTCGAATCAAACTCTTGATTAAAGAAGCCTCAAAGGAATGAAAACGATCACGTGGAGTGAACGTCTTCCAATGACTTTAGAACTTTGGTGAAAACCAAATTGTTCAAGAGGGTTTAATCACAAAGAAAACCAAGAAAATATAGTATACGTAATAATACTTTGGGCGGCAAAACCCTCGATTATCCTTCAATCTCAAAATACTCACAAGCAAGCGGGGAAACGAGGCGGCGCGAAGCACTTAAGAGCCTTTTTCCTTAGGGTATATTTTATAATACCCGCCTTATACCCACCTTATAGTTTGTATTTTTCAAAATCGAGCTTCTCGAAAGTATTTATCTATTTTTGCCTTTTCTTTTTGTTTGAGATTCGAATACAATAATTAGGAGATCAAATCCCAATTAAGGTTGTGTTTTCACACTTTTGGAGATATTGTATTTTGATTGTGATACTTAATACAATATATTAATAATATTTGTACAAGAAAAACCAAGAAAACCGATAATACCTGTTAAGGGAGTTCCACTTAACACAAATACTATTTATGGATAATATCAAAACAAAAGCTTCCAAATTAAAGCACAACACACCTCCCCGGCAGCGGCGCTAAAATGATTGTAGGGTTTTTAATACTCTTTAGGAAAAGAGCGTAAATAGCGGTAAGTATTAACGAGTGATTTAGGAAAACCACAAGTAATGACCCTTAATCAAATAAAAAGATGAAAAAGTTCGTTTCCCAAGGAGGTATATGTGTGTGAATTAACTTGTAGTTATTTGAGATTAATATTGAGAAGAATGGGGATGAGAAGATGAAAAGACGGTTACGCTAAAATTAAACTACGACGTAAAAGACGTAAAGTCGTGAAAAACTACCCAAATTAAAAATTTTATACTACGACCAAAAATAAAATCAATAATTAAAAAGACTAAAAAGAAGTCTAAAATAATATAAATAAAGATAAAAATCTAACAAAGATATTTTAAAACCTTTTATTAATTAAATATTTAATTTTAAATGCTAATTAAAGCCCTAAAATTAAATATAACTAATTCAAATGTCTAAAATATGATTTTATTGAATAATTACTTAACTTATATTATTAGAAGACTTAAAAAGTAATTTTCTAAAAATTATAAGCTATTAAAACTCTTTTTAAAACTCTAAAAATGATTTAAAATAATTAAAACCTAATTAAACTTAAAATAATTATAAAAATAAATCTAAAAGCTATAAAAATATTCTAAAAATGGAAAAGGTCTTAATTAATGCTAAAAAACTTAAGAAAAATGGAAAAGAAATAAAAATAAAATTTTGAAATTTAATTAATAAAATAATATTAAAATATTCCTAAAAATAAAAAGTTTTCAAATAAATTCTAAAAAATTCTCAAAAATCCTAAATATTATAACTAAGAGAAAAACACAAATTAGAGCTCCTAAAACCTTTTTAATAATTTTATAAAAATGATTAAAGTTTATAAAAAACCTTAAAATAATATAAAATTAAAAATTAAAGATTTTAAAACCAAAACTTTATGTAAACCTCAAAATGTTTATTAAAAAGCTAAAAACTATTTTTTCTGAAAATTAAAACTATTTTTACTATTTTTTAATGATTTTATAAAAAACGTATAATAAATAAATCCTAGAAAATAATTAAATAAAAGGAAAAATATAAAATTTAGCTAGAAAAGTCTATAAACCTATAATGGTCCTAGGAAAAATAAGCTACACAAAATAACTTAATAGATAAGCTGGAAAAGCTCAAAATAAGCTACGGCTTATATTTAAGCAAACAAATGAAAAACTAGTTAACTTAATAACCTTTGCACCCTTAGTCAGTAAAAGACCCAAGGGCGCAACGGTTAAGGATTATGTGTGTGAGTGTGGTGATGCGGGTTCGAGGCTTAGCAACCCCCTTTTTGCACTTCTTATTTTTTTTTTCTTTTCCAATCCTACTGACAACTTGTAAACTTGTAATTCTCAAACTAATTTCACTTTTTAACCAAGTTTTAACAAGAATCAAAGGAAAAACGTATCCAGTTTTATCAATGACCACAAGCAGTTGCTTGTGTCTTGCTGATTTCTTCACAAAGGTTTTTTTAGCCAAGAGGTCTTGGCTATGAGCTTGTTTGGTGGTTGTTTTGGAACAATGGGGCACCCTTGTGCTCATAGAAGCACAAGGAGTCAGAATATAAGCAGTAAACAAGCACACTAACACCAAAAAGGCAAACAAATGCACACCAAATCCAAATCAAGTTGCTGATATAAAAAGACTAGGTCTGAGGACTTATGAGCTTATTACATGCACTCAAGTGAACTTTAGAGGCCAATATTTGGCACACACAAACTTCAAATGGCATACAATCAACTTCAATAAACCAATTAACCTGATACTCAACAGTTTTGCAAGATCATGAATCAAAAACCTTATAAAAAATGAGCAGACTATGACTTATACAGATTTCTATCTTACTTATCCTTTTTAACTCACCAAACTTGTTACCACTTGATCCAAACTGACCTATAACTACCTAATAAACTTAACTCAACTTATTTCAATACTCCTAACACCTTTTAATAACCAAATCAAAAACTTTTACCCTGCTAAACCAAGGATCCAAACACCCTGTTAAAATCTGAAAACCAACTTTTCTCAAACAAAAACCTTACAAACTTGCTCAAACTTGATCCAACTAGCATCAATCATGCATAATAACTCAAATGAACACAGATCAATCACCTTAAACACACAAAAATACCAAATCAAACAAAATCACTTATAACTGCTATTTTTCTGAAATTTCTAAATGGAAATAAGAAGATACCTTAGGGCCTTACATCCAAGGCCCTAGTGGATGAATATCCACCTCCTTATGCACCCGGGTGCATGCAGATCAATCAACAACAATCCCTCAAACCTGCTTAACAAATCAAAGAGAACAAAAACAAAAACAAGCAATATGATATAATACTGATTTCACTTAACCTTCTTAAAACCTTTTCCAAAACTTTTCAAACCTTATCAAATACGTTTTGATAACACTATTTCACCAAATTCTTAAACCTCTTAACATCAAAACCTTAAACAGATTTTTTACCAAGAAATCTCAGAATTTCAGAAAACCTTTAAATAACTTTGAAAATCAAAGTTACTTAACCAAAATACAAATGGAACTCAGAATCAAGCTTCACACAATACACAACTTTTAAAAACAATAAAAAGGCATTACACTTGATTAAATCAAAAACCAAACTTTTATTTCTTTAAAAAGGGATTACAAGTGAGAGCTTGAAAACTGGAACAAGGGGTCATCACAGGTTGATGCCTCCTTTTATACTACTCTAATGAACATACTAGAAGGCTTAAAACAAAACCCTAATCACTAGAAAATCTCCAAAATGCCCTTGACGGTTTTGAGGTATGAGTTGTCACATTTTGATCCTGGACGTTTATTCTTGCGTTGTGAGTAAGCAATGAACCTCAGTGGTTGATTTGGGACACGTCACATGCCTTGGAGGCCAAGGTGTGCTCTGATTGGGTGAAAGGGAATTTAGGGGTGGGGTCTACAGTGAGTGGGAGGAGAGTTTTGTGCGTGGGTTTTGTTTCTGCATGTGTGAATCACACATGTGCAAGGTGAATTGGATTTTTACCCAAGTTTAAGTGAGATAGAACCTGGGGTTAAAAAGGGAACAGTAACTTTCATTTGATCCGTATTTGGGGGAAGTGAAAGTGTTAGGCGCGTTTTTTGTGTTTGAATGTTTGAGTGTGCACCTTTGGTCCTTGTGTTTTGATTTTTTTGGCAAAACAAGTTTCCAGCCCTAAAAACGTATCTTCCTTTGTTAATATCTTTCATGACTTGGCAGTTTTGGCACAAACCTTTTGGAAAAGGTTTCAAAGGTAATTTTTGACATTTTTGAATATTTCAAGGGCTGTTTTTGGGCAATCTTGATCTTTAAAGGTCTTCAATGTCTCTTAATCTTCATGAGGGACCATATTTGACAAATTGATTTTGTTGAGGGACCAATCTTGTCATTTCTTCAAAGTTGAAGGACCTTTTTGCAATTTTGACAAACTTAAGGGACCAAACTTGTAATTATCAATATACAAGGGTTTTAAGTGTCATTTCTTCATTAATGGAGGATCAATCTTGTTTGTCTTCAAGTCTTCAAGGTATTTTGTTGAATATTCCATGATTAGGGCCCGGTTCTTTGTACGGCTTCGTTTCTCGTGTTCGTTTTTCCTTGTATCTTGTGATCTTTTGTCTTTTTCACGATATCCATACCTAAAATACACAAGTAAACAAACACAAGCATATATATGGTATTTTATGACATTTTAATGCATTTAAAGCCCGAAAAGAACGATGAGATCATGTATAAAGGCCATCTCATCACTCCCCCATACTAAGCCATTGCCGTGCCCTCACGCAATGCTAGAATAAAGTATCTAAGCATTACCAAAGTTCAATTTTATTAACCTTTATTGAAAAGTAAAAGACTTGCAACATACTACGATAAGGTGTAAAGACATAATGTATGATTTTCATCACCAAAAGGTGATTTTTAGGGTCAAAGAATAGAAACAAGTTAATGTCCCTTAGAGTAAACTTCGTCATCCTTGATTGTCATACATTCCATGCTAAGTGCAAAAACAAGATCATTGTTGGTACAAGTCACAATGCTAACACTACTCATACGTTCAAATTGTGTAATACTTTTTCTCCCCGCAATCCTAGTTATTATAAAAGGAAATGGGTTACTAGCATTTTTTATCTATTTGTCATGGATCACAAGTGATTCATATTGACTTATTTGAGTAGTTATTAGTCCGAAAGCAAAGTAGCACGATTTGATCAATAGTTAACCGAAGGGCAAAATCTTTTAAAACGGCTTCTCGTGTATCTCCTTAAGTTCATATCTTGGCATAACTCGTTTCACGATTTGAGACCTTTCTCGGACCGATATTTGGCATGTACTTCATACTTCAAATCTTGGGAAGACGTTCTCGAAATTATGGTCTTCTCTTCATATATTTGGAATTTCTTCACTTGACGTTTTTTGAGAGATTCTTCATATAAGACCACGACTTCATCATTTTTCTTCAATCTTTACTTTGGATTTTGATATACAACGATCCGCCTCCTTTTCGGACTTGGATATATTTATCCTCATACCTTGTTAGGGTCTTTTTGGATAGACTTTCTCCATTCTTTAGGGGAGTAATTGCTACTCGTCGTGTGTCTCGATCCTTCATATTGATTTTGGAATAATGATACTTCACATCATCTTTGGATCTTTAGCAAAAATAGAGCTCCTCATGCCTTGTTAGGGCCTTTTTGGATGATCGCCAATCTTCGCGTCCCGCTTCAATAAGTTATGCCTTGGCTATGAACTTTATTCAACCCCGAGCAACTTTTAAACGATCTTGCGCTAGAGGCTAAGTAACCTTTCAAATCGTACGACCTTACTTATTGCAATTATGTTTTATTCCTAATGCATTGATCTATGTTTTGATTGTATTGATCATGTTGTGGTCGTCTTTAGCATGTTTTGGTTGGGTTTGGCTATGTTTTAACCAGACTTGAATATAGCAAATTAGTTGGTGATGTAGTTGTGGTTTTACTAGACAAGGAAACCGTGATGGCATACCATCAATTGATATTAAAAATACGAGTGAGTTCCAATAACATTTAACATTGTTTGATCAACAAAACAATGATATTGATTTTCCTTCGGAAACCTACAAAGGTGGATAATATACAAAATAATGAAAAAAGCATAGTAAAATGGCTTTTTGGGCCTTCAGAAATCCTTAACCAGCTTAAAGTTGGTTATAACGATGTTCCTCTTGTTTTTTCGGTCGTTTTGACAGGTCACGGGCTGAAAACGAACTTACGGTGCTGAAGTTATGACCATTTTAAGAAAGCCTTCTTCGTCACACGATCTTGGGCTTCGAGAACCAAGTCAGTCTGTTCTTCAATACTTTTGCCTCCATCAATATATAATTTCATAGGCATATACTAACTGTACAACTTTCAAACATGGTCATACACATCCAAATTCGTCTGAAACGGGCTAAACCGTTCGAAACATATCAAAACAGACGAGATCGGACGAGATCGGACGAAATCGGACGAAATCGGACGAGATCGGACGAAATCGGACGTTAACCGGGGAAAGCCGGAGAAAGTATGAATAAATCGCGCAAACCATGCCAAATCCGTGGAAATAGGATTTCTACTATGTTTTGATTGTATTGATCATGTTGTGGTCGTCTTTAGCATGTTTTGGTTGGGTTTGGCTATGTTTTAACCAGACTTGAATGTAGCAAATTAGTTCGTGATGTAGTTGTGGTTTTACTAGACAAGGAAACCGTGATGGCATACCATCAATTGATATTAAAAATACGAGTGAGCTCCAACAACATTTAACATTGTTTGATCAACAAAACAATGATATTGATTTTCCTTCGGAAACCTACAAAGGTGGATAATATATAAAATAATGAAAAAAGCATAGTAAAATGGCTTTTTGGGCCTTCAAAAATCCTTAACCAGCTTAAAGTTGGTTACAACGATGTTCCTCTTGTTTTTTCGGTCGTTTTGACAGGTCACGGGCTGGAAACGAACTTACGGTGCTGAAGTTATGACCATTTTAAGAAAGCCTTCTTCGTCACACGATCTTGGGCTTCGAGAACCAAGTCAGTCTGTTCTTCAATACTTTTGCCTCCATCAATATATAATTTCATAGGCATATACTAACTGTACAACTTTCAAACATGGTCATACACATCCAAATCCGTCTGAAACGGGCTAAACCGTTCGAAACATATCAAAACAGACGAGATCGGACGAGATCGGACGAAATCGGACGAAATCGGACGAGATCGGACGAAATCGGACGTTAACCGGGGAAAGCCGGAGAAAGTATGAATAAACCGCGCAAACCATGCCAAATCCGTGGAAATAGGATTTCTACTATGTTTTGATTGTATTGATCATGTTGTGGTCGTCTTTAGCATGTTTTGGTTGGGTTTGGCTATGTTTTAACCAGACTTGAATATAGCAAATTAGTTGGTGATGTAGTTGTGGTTTTACTAGACAAGGAAATCGTGATGGCATACCATCAATTGATATTAAAAATACGAGTGAGCTCCAACAACATTTAACATTGTTTGATCAACAAAACAATGATATTGATTTTCCTTCGGAAACCTACAAAGGTGGATAATATACAAAATAATGAAAAAAGCATAGTAAAATGGCTTTTTGGGCCTTCAAAAATCCTTAACCAGCTTAAAGTTGGTTACAACGATGTTCCTCTTGTTTTTTCGGTCGTTTTGACAGGTCACGGGCTGAAAACGAACTTACGGTGCTGAAGTTATGACCATTTTAAGAAAGCCTTCTTCGTCACACGATCTTGGGCTTCGAGAACCAAGTCAGTCTGTTCTTCAATACTTTTGCCTCCATCAATATATAATTTCATAGGCATATACTAACTGTACAACTTTCAAACATGGTCATACACATCCAAATCCGTCTGAAACGGGCTAAACCGTTCGAAACATATCAAAACGGACGAGATCGGACGAGATCGGACGGAATCGGACATTAACCGGGGAAAGCTGGAGAAAGTATGAATAAACCGCGCAAACCATGCCAAATTCGTGGAAATAGGATTTCTACTATGTTTTGATTGTATTGATCATGTTGTGGTCGTCTTTAGCATGTTTTGGTTGGGTTTGGCTATGTTTTAACCAGACTTGAATATAGCAAATTAGTAGGTGATGTAGTTGTGGTTTTACTAGACAAGGAAACCGTGATGGCATACCATCAATTGATATTAAAAATACGAGTGAGTTCCAACAACATTTAACATTGTTTGATCAACAAAACAATGATATTGATTTTCCTTCGGAAACCTACAAAGGTGGATAATATACAAAATAATGAAAAAAGCATAGTAAAATGGCTTTTTGGGCCTTCAGAAATCCTTAACCAGCTTAAAGTTGGTTATAACGATGTTCCTCTTGTTTTTTCGGTCGTTTTGACAGGTCACGGGCTGAAAACGAACTTACGGTGCTGAAGTTATGACCATTTTAAGAAAGCCTTCTTCGTCACACGATCTTGGGCTTCGAGAACCAAGTCAGTCTGTTCTTCAATACTTTTGCCTCCATCAATATATAATTTCATAGGCATATACTAACTGTACAACTTTCAAACATGGTCATACACATCCAAATCCGTCTGAAACGGGCTAAACCGTTCGAAACATATCAAAACAGACGAGATCGGACGAGATCGGACGAAATCGGACGAAATCGGACGAGATCGGACGAAATCGGACGTTAACCGGGGAAAGCCGGAGAAAGTATGAATAAACCGCGCAAACCATGCCAAATCCGTGGAAATAGGATTTCTAGTATGTTTTGATTGTATTGATCATGTTGTGGTCGTCTTTAGCATGTTTTGGTTGGGTTTGGCTATGTTTTAACCAGACTTGAATGTAGCAAATTAGTTCGTGATGTAGTTGTGGTTTTACTAGACAAGGAAACCGTGATGGCATACCATCAATTGATATTAAAAATACGAGTGAGCTCCAACAACATTTAACATTGTTTGATCAACAAAACAATGATATTGATTTTCCTTCGGAAACCTACAAAGGTGGATAATATATAAAATAATGAAAAAAGCATAGTAAAATGGCTTTTTGGGCCTTCAAAAATCCTTAACCAGCTTAAAGTTGGTTACAACGATGTTCCTCTTGTTTTTTCGGTCGTTTTGACAGGTCACGGGCTGGAAACGAACTTACGGTGCTGAAGTTATGACCATTTTAAGAAAGCCTTCTTCGTCACACGATCTTGGGCTTCGAGAACCAAGTCAGTCTGTTCTTCAATACTTTTGCCTCCATCAATATATAATTTCATAGGCATATACTAACTGTACAACTTTCAAACATGGTCATACACATCCAAATCCGTCTGAAACGGGCTAAACCGTTCGAAACATATCAAAACAGACGAGATCGGACGAGATCGGACGAAATCGGACGAAATCGGACGAGATCGGACGAAATCGGACGTTAACCGGGGAAAGCCGGAGAAAGTATGAATAAACCGCGCAAACCATGCCAAATCCGTGGAAATAGGATTTCTACTATGTTTTGATTGTATTGATCATGTTGTGGTCGTCTTTAGCATGTTTTGGTTGGGTTTGGCTATGTTTTAACCAGACTTGAATATAGCAAATTAGTTGGTGATGTAGTTGTGGTTTTACTAGACAAGGAAATCGTGATGGCATACCATCAATTGATATTAAAAATACGAGTGAGCTCCAACAACATTTAACATTGTTTGATCAACAAAACAATGATATTGATTTTCCTTCGGAAACCTACAAAGGTGGATAATATACAAAATAATGAAAAAAGCATAGTAAAATGGCTTTTTGGGCCTTCAAAAATCCTTAACCAGCTTAAAGTTGGTTACAACGATGTTCCTCTTGTTTTTTCGGTCGTTTTGACAGGTCACGGGCTGAAAACGAACTTACGGTGCTGAAGTTATGACCATTTTAAGAAAGCCTTCTTCGTCACACGATCTTGGGCTTCGAGAACCAAGTCAGTCTGTTCTTCAATACTTTTGCCTCCATCAATATATAATTTCATAGGCATATACTAACTGTACAACTTTCAAACATGGTCATACACATCCAAATCCGTCTGAAACGGGCTAAACCGTTCGAAACATATCAAAACGGACGAGATCGGACGAGATCGGACGAAATCGGACATTAACCGGGGAAAGCTGGAGAAAGTATGAATAAACCGCGCAAACCATGCCAAATTCGTGGAAATAGGATTTCTACTATGTTTTGATTGTATTGATCATGTTGTGGTCGTCTTTAGCATGTTTTGGTTGGGTTTGGCTATGTTTTAACCAGACTTGAATATAGCAAATTAGTTGGTGATGTAGTTGTGGTTTTACTAGACAAGGAAACCGTGATGGCATACCATCAATTGATATTAAAAATACGAGTGAGTTCCAACAACATTTAACATTGTTTGATCAACAAAACAATGATATTGATTTTCCTTCGGAAACCTACAAAGGTGGATAATATACAAAATAATGAAAAAAGCATAGTAAAATGGCTTTTTGGGCCTTCAGAAATCCTTAACCAGCTTAAAGTTGGTTATAACGATGTTCCTCTTGTTTTTTCGGTCGTTTTGACAGGTCACGGGCTGAAAACGAACTTACGGTGCTGAAGTTATGACCATTTTAAGAAAGCCTTCTTCGTCACACGATCTTGGGCTTCGAGAACCAAGTCAGTCTGTTCTTCAATACTTTTGCCTCCATCAATATATAATTTCATAGGCATATACTAACTATACAACTTTCAAACATGGTCATACACATCCAAATCCGTCTGAAACGGGCTAAACCGTTCGAAACATATCAAAACAGACGAGATCGGACGAGATCGGACGAAATCGGACGAAATCGGACGAGATCGGACGAAATCGGACGTTAACCGGGGAAAGCCGGAGAAAGTATGAATAAACCGCGCAAACCATGCCAAATCCGTGGAAATAGGATTTCTACTATGTTTTGATTGTATTGATCATGTTGTGGTCGTCTTTAGCATGTTTTGGTTGGGTTTGGCTATGTTTTAACCAGACTTGAATGTAGCAAATTAGTTCGTGATGTAGTTGTGGTTTTACGAGACAAGGAAACCGTGATGGCATACCATCAATTGATATTAAAAATACGAGTGAGCTCCAACAACATTTAACATTGTTTGATCAACAAAACAATGATATTGATTTTCCTTCGGAAACCTACAAAGGTGGATAATATATAAAATAAAGAAAAAAGCATAGTAAATTGGCTTTTTGGGCCTTCAAAAATCCTTGACCAGCTTAAAGTTGGTTACAACGATGTTCCTCTTGTTTTTTCGGTCGTTTTGACAGGTCACGGGCTGGAAACGAACTTACGGTGCTGAAGTTATGACCATTTTAAGAAAGCCTTCTTCGTCACACGATCTTGGGCTTCGAGAACCAAGTCAGTCTGTTCTTCAATACTTTTGCCTCCATCAATATATAATTTCATAGGCATATACTAACTGTACAACTTTCAAACATGGTCATACACATCCAAATCCGTCTGAAACGGGCTAAACCGTTCGAAACATATCAAAACAGACGAGATCGGACGAGATCGGACGAAATCGGACGAAATCGGACGAGATCGGACGAAATCGGACGTTAACCGGGGAAAGCCGGAGAAAGTATGAATAAACCGCGCAAACCATGCCAAATCCGTGGAAATAGGATTTCTACTATGTTTTGATTGTATTGATCATGTTGTGGTCGTCTTTAGCATGTTTTGGTTGGGTTTGGCTATGTTTTAACCAGACTTGAATGTAGCAAATTAGTTCGTGATGTAGTTGTGGTTTTACTAGACAAGGAAACCGTGATGGCATACCATCAATTGATATTAAAAATACGAGTGAGCTCCAACAACATTTAACATTGTTTGATCAACAAAACAATGATATTGATTTTCCTTCGGAAACCTACAAAGGTGGATAATATATAAAATAATGAAAAAAGCATAGTAAAATGGCTTTTTGGGCCTTCAAAAATCCTTAACCAGCTTAAAGTTGGTTACAACGATGTTCCTCTTGTTTTTTCGGTCGTTTTGACAGGTCACGGGCTGGAAACGAACTTACGGTGCTGAAGTTATGACCATTTTAAGAAAGCCTTCTTCGTCACACGATCTTGGGCTTCGAGAACCAAGTCAGTCTGTTCTTCAATACTTTTGCCTCCATCAATATATAATTTCATAGGCATATACTAACTGTACAACTTTCAAACATGGTCATACACATCCAAATCCGTCTGAAACGGGCTAAACCGTTCGAAACATATCAAAACAGACGAGATCGGACGAGATCGGACGAAATCGGACGAAATCGGACGAGATCGGACGAAATCGGACGTTAACCGGGGAAAGCCGGAGAAAGTATGAATAAACCGCGCAAACCATGCCAAATCCGTGGAAATAGGATTTCTACTATGTTTTGATTGTATTGATCATGTTGTGGTCGTCTTTAGCATGTTTTGGTTGGGTTTGGCTATGTTTTAACCAGACTTGAATGTAGCAAATTAGTTCGTGATGTAGTTGTGGTTTTACTAGACAAGGAAACCGTGATGGCATACCATCAATTGATATTAAAAATACGAGTGAGCTCCAACAACATTTAACATTGTTTGATCAACAAAACAATGATATTGATTTTCCTTCGGAAACCTACAAAGGTGGATAATATATAAAATAATGAAAAAAGCATAGTAAAATGGCTTTTTGGGCCTTCAAAAATCCTTAACCAGCTTAAAGTTGGTTACAACGATGTTCCTCTTGTTTTTTCGGTCGTTTTGACAGGTCACGGGCTGGAAACGAACTTACGGTGCTGAAGTTATGACCATTTTAAGAAAGCCTTCTTCGTCACACGATCTTGGGCTTCGAGAACCAAGTCAGTCTGTTCTTCAATACTTTTGCCTCCATCAATATATAATTTCATAGGCATATACTAACTGTACAACTTTCAAACATGGTCATACACATCCAAATCCGTCTGAAACGGGCTAAACCGTTCGAGACATATCAAAACAGACGAGATCGGACGAGATCGGACGAAATCGGACGAAATCGGACGAGATCGGACGAAATCGGACGTTAACCGGGGAAAGCCGGAGAAAGTATGAATAAACCGCGCAAACCATGCCAAATCCGTGGAAATAGGATTTCTACTATGTTTTGATTGTATTGATCATGTTGTGGTCGTCTTAGCATGTTTTGGTTGGGTTTGGCTATGTTTTAACCAGACTTGAATGTAGCAAATTAGTTCGTGATGTAGTTGTGGTTTTACTAGACAAGGAAACCGTGATGGCATACCATCAAGTGATATTAAAAATACGAGTGAGCTCCAACAACATTTAACATTGTTTGATCAACAAAACAATGATATTGATTTTCCTTCGGAAACCTACAAAGGTGGATAATATATAAAATAATGAAAAAAGCATAGTAAAATGGCTTTTTGGGCCTTCAAAAATCCTTAACCAGCTTAAAGTTGGTTACAACGATGTTGCTCTTGTTTTTTCGGTCGTTTTGACAGGTCACGGGCTGGAAACGAACTTACGGTGCTGAAGTTATTACCATTTTAAGAAAGCCTTCTTCGTCACACGATCTTGGGCTTCGAGAACCAAGTCAGTCTGTTCTTCAATACTTTTGCCTCCATCAATATATAATTTCATAGGCATATACTAACTGTACAACTTTCAAACATGGTCATACACATCCAAATCCGTCTGAAACGGGCTAAACCGTTCGAAACATATCAAAACAGACGAGATCGGACGAGATCGGACGAAATCGGACGAAATCGGATGAGATCGGACGAAATCGGACGTTAACCGGGGAAAGCCGGAGAAAGTATGAATAAACCGCGCAAACCATGCCAAATCCGTGGAAATAGGATTTCTACTATGTTTTGATTGTATTGATCATGTTGTGGTCATCTTTAGCATGTTTTGGTTGGGTTTGGCTATGTTTTAACCAGACTTGAATGTAGCAAATTAGTTGGTGATGTAGTTGTGGTTTTACTAGACAAGGAAATCGTGATGGCATACCATCAATTGATATTAAAAATACGAGTGAGCTCCAACAACATTTAACATTGTTTGATCAACAAAACAATGATATTGATTTTCCTTCGGAAACCTACAAAGGTGGATAATATACAAAATAATGAAAAAAGCATAGTAAAATGGCTTTTTGGGCCTTCAAAAATCCTTAACCAGCTTAAAGTTGGTTACAACGATGTTCCTCTTGTTTTTTTGGTCGTTTTGACAGGTCACGGGCTGAAAACGAACTTACGGTGCTGAAGTTATGACCATTTTAAGAAAGCCTTCTTCGTCACACGATCTTGGGCTTCGAGAACCAAGTCAGTCTGTTCTTCAATACTTTTGCCTCCATCAATATATAATTTCATAGGCATATACTAACTGTACAACTTTCAAACATGGTCATACACATCCAAATCCGTCTGAAACGGGCTAAACCGTTCGAAACATATCAAAACGGACGAGATCGGACGAGATCGGACGGAATCGGACATTAACCGGGGAAAGCTGGAGAAAGTATGAATAAACCGGGCAAACCATGCCAAATTCGTGGAAATAGGATTTCTACTATGTTTTGATTGTATTGATCATGTTGTGGTCGTCTTTAGCATGTTTTGGTTGGGTTTGGCTATGTTTTAACCAGACTTGAATATAGCAAATTAGTTGGTGATGTAGTTGTGGTTTTACTAGACAAGGAAACCGTGATGGCATACCATCAATTGATATTAAAAATACGAGTGAGTTCCAACAACATTTAACATTGTTTGATCAACAAAACAATGATATTGATTTTCCTTCGGAAACCTACAAAGGTGGATAATATACAAAATAATGAAAAAAGCATAGTAAAATGGCTTTTTGGGCCTTCAGAGATCCTTAACCAGCTTAAAGTTGGTTATAACGATGTTCCTCTTGTTTTTTCGGTCGTTTTGACAGGTCACGGGCTGAAAACGAACTTACGGTGCTGAAGTTATGACCATTTTAAGAAAGCCTTCTTCGTCACACGATCTTGGGCTTCGAGAACCAAGTCAGTCTGTTCTTCAATACTTTTGCCTCCATCAATATATAATTTCATAGGCATATACTAACTGTACAACTTTCAAACATGGTCATACACATCCAAATCCGTCTGAAACGGGCTAAACCGTTCGAAACATATCAAAACAGACGAGATCGGACGAGATCGGACGAAATCGGACGAGATCGGACGAGATCGGACGTTAACCGGGGAAAGCCGGAGAAAGTATGAATAAACCGCACAAACCATGCCAAATCCGTGGAAATAGGATTTCTACTATGTTTTGATTGTATTGATCATGTTGTGGTCGTCTTTAGCATGTTTTGGTTGGGTTTGGCTATGTTTTAACCAGACTTGAATGTAGCAAATTAGTTCGTGATGTAGTTGTGGTTTTACTAGACAAGGAAACCGTGATGGCATACCATCAATTGATATTAAAAATACGAGTGAGCTCCAACAACATTTAACATTGTTTGATCAACAAAACAATGATATTGATTTTCCTTCGGAAACCTACAAAGGTGGATAATATATAAAATAATGAAAAAAGCATAGTAAAATGGCTTTTTGGGCCTTCAAAAATCCTTGACCAGCTTAAAGTTGGTTACAACGATGTTCCTCTTGTTTTTTCGGTCGTTTTGACAGGTCACGGGCTGGAAACGAACTTACGGTGCTGAAGTTATGACCATTTTAAGAAAGCCTTCTTCGTCACACGATCTTGGGCTTCGAGAACCAAGTCAGTCTGTTCTTCAATACTTTTGCCTCCATCAATATATAATTTCATAGGCATATACTAACTGTACAACTTTCAAACATGGTCATACACATCCAAATCCGTCTGAAACGGGCTAAACCGTTCGAAACATATCAAAACAGACGAGATCGGACGAGATCGGACGAAATCGGACGAAATCGGACGAGATCGGACGAAATCGGACGTTAACCGGGGAAAGCAGGAGAAAGTATGAATAAACCGCGCAAACCATGCCAAATCCGTGGAAATAGGATTTCTACTATGTTTTGATTGTATTGATCATGTTGTGTTCGTCTTTAGCATGTTTTGGTTGGGTTTGGCTATGTTTTAACCAGACTTGAATGTAGCAAATTAGTTCGTGATGTAGTCGTGGTTTTACTAGACAAGGAAACCGTGATGGCATACCATCAATTGATATTAAAAATACGAGTGAGCTCCAACAACATTTAACATTGTTTGATCAACAAAACAATGATATTGATTTTCCTTCGGAAACCTACAAAGGTGGATAATATATAAAATAATTAAAAAAGCATAGTAAAATGGCTTTTTGGGCCTTCAAAAATCCTTAACCAGCTTAAAGTTGGTTACAACGATGTTCCTCTTGTTTTTTCGGTCGTTTTGACAGGTCACGGGCTGGAAACGAACTTACGGTGCTGAAGTTATGACCATTTTAAGAAAGCCTTCTTCGACACACGATCTTGGGCTTCGAGAACCAAGTCAGTCTGTTCTTCAATACTTTTGCCTCCATCAATATATAATTTCATAGGCATATACTAACTGTACAACTTTCAAACATGGTCATACACATCCAAATCCGTCTGAAACGGGCTAAACCGTTCGAAACATATCAAAACAGACGAGATCGGACGAGATCGGACGAAATCGGACGAAATCGGACGAGATCGGACGAAATCGGACGTTAACCGGGGAAAGCCGGAGAAAGTATGAATAAACCGCGCAAACCATGCCAAATCCGTGGAAATAGGATTTCTACTATGTTTTGATTGTATTGATCATGTTGTGGTCGTCTTTAGCATGTTTTGGTTGGGTTTGGCTATGTTTTAACCAGACTTGAATGTAGCAAATTAGTTCGTGATGTAGTTGTGGTTTTACTAGACAAGGAAACCGTGATGGCATACCATCAATTGATATTAAAAATACGAGTGAGCTCCAACAACATTTAACATTGTTTGATCAACAAAACAATGATATTGATTTTCCTTCGGAAACCTACAAAGGTGGATAATATATAAAATAATGAAAAAAGCATAGTAAAATGGCTTTTTCGGCCTTCAAAAATCCTTAACCAGCTTAAAGTTGGTTACAACGATGTTGCTCTTGTTTTTCGGTCGTTTTGACAGGTCACGGGCTGGAAACGAACTTACGGTGCTGAAGTTATTACCATTTTAAGAAAGCCTTCTTCGTCACACGATCTTGGGCTTCGAGAACCAAGTCAGTCTGTTCTTCAATACTTTTGCCTCCATCAATATATAATTTCATAGGCATATACTAACTGTACAACTTTCAAACATGGTCATACACATCCAAATCCGTCTGAAACGGGCTAAACCGTTCGAAACATATCAAAACAGACGAGATCGGACGAGATCGGACGAAATCGGACGAAATCGGATGAGATCGGACGAAATCGGACGTTAACCGGGGAAAGCCGGAGAAAGTATGAATAAACCGCGCAAACCATGCCAAATCCGTGGAAATAGGATTTCTACTATGTTTTGATTGTATTGATCATGTTGTGGTCATCTTTAGCATGTTTTGGTTGGGTTTGGCTATGTTTTAACCAGACTTGAATGTAGCAAATTAGTTGGTGATGTAGTTGTGGTTTTACTAGACAAGGAAATCGTGATGGCATACCATCAATTGATATTAAAAATACGAGTGAGCTCCAACAACATTTAACATTGTTTGATCAACAAAACAATGATATTGATTTTCCTTCGGAAACCTACAAAGGTGGATAATATACAAAATAATGAAAAAAGCATAGTAAAATGGCTTTTTGGGCCTTCAAAAATCCTTAACCAGCTTAAAGTTGGTTACAACGATGTTCCTCTTGTTTTTTTGGTCGTTTTGACAGGTCACGGGCTGAAAACGAACTTACGGTGCTGAAGTTATGACCATTTTAAGAAAGCCTTCTTCGTCACACGATCTTGGGCTTCGAGAACCAAGTCAGTCTGTTCTTCAATACTTTTGCCTCCATCAATATATAATTTCATAGGCATATACTAACTGTACAACTTTCAAACATGGTCATACACATCCAAATCCGTCTGAAACGGGCTAAACCGTTCGAAACATATCAAAACGGACGAGATCGGACGAGATCGGACGGAATCGGACATTAACCGGGGAAAGCTGGAGAAAGTATGAATAAACCGGGCAAACCATGCCAAATTCGTGGAAATAGGATTTCTACTATGTTTTGATTGTATTGATCATGTTGTGGTCGTCTTTAGCATGTTTTGGTTGGGTTTGGCTATGTTTTAACCAGACTTGAATATAGCAAATTAGTTGGTGATGTAGTTGTGGTTTTACTAGACAAGGAAACCGTGATGGCATACCATCAATTGATATTAAAAATACGAGTGAGTTCCAACAACATTTAACATTGTTTGATCAACAAAACAATGATATTGATTTTCCTTCGGAAACCTACAAAGGTGGATAATATACAAAATAATGAAAAAAGCATAGTAAAATGGCTTTTTGGGCCTTCAGAAATCCTTAACCAGCTTAAAGTTGGTTATAACGATGTTCCTCTTGTTTTTTCGGTCGTTTTGACAGGTCACGGGCTGAAAACGAACTTACGGTGCTGAAGTTATGACCATTTTAAGAAAGCCTTCTTCGTCACACGATCTTGGGCTTCGAGAACCAAGTCAGTCTGTTCTTCAATACTTTTGCCTCCATCAATATATAATTTCATAGGCATATACTAACTGTACAACTTTCAAACATGGTCATACACATCCAAATCCGTCTGAAACGGGCTAAACCGTTCGAAACATATCAAAACAGACGAGATCGGACGAGATCGGACGAAATCGGACGAGATCGGACGAGATCGGACGTTAACCGGGGAAAGCCGGAGAAAGTATGAATAAACCGCACAAACCATGCCAAATCCGTGGAAATAGGATTTCTACTATGTTTTGATTGTATTGATCATGTTGTGGTCGTCTTTAGCATGTTTTGGTTGGGTTTGGCTATGTTTTAACCAGACTTGAATGTAGCAAATTAGTTCGTGATGTAGTTGTGGTTTTACTAGACAAGGAAACCGTGATGGCATACCATCAATTGATATTAAAAATACGAGTGAGCTCCAACAACATTTAACATTGTTTGATCAACAAAACAATGATATTGATTTTCCTTCGGAAACCTACAAAGGTGGATAATATATAAAATAATGAAAAAAGCATAGTAAAATGGCTTTTTGGGCCTTCAAAAATCCTTGACCAGCTTAAAGTTGGTTACAACGATGTTCCTCTTGTTTTTTCGGTCGTTTTGACAGGTCACGGGCTGGAAACGAACTTACGGTGCTGAAGTTATGACCATTTTAAGAAAGCCTTCTTCGTCACACGATCTTGGGCTTCGAGAACCAAGTCAGTCTGTTCTTCAATACTTTTGCCTCCATCAATATATAATTTCATAGGCATATACTAACTGTACAACTTTCAAACATGGTCATACACATCCAAATCCGTCTGAAACGGGCTAAACCGTTCGAAACATATCAAAACAGACGAGATCGGACGAGATCGGACGAAATCGGACGAAATCGGACGAGATCGGACGAAATCGGACGTTAACCGGGGAAAGCAGGAGAAAGTATGAATAAACCGCGCAAACCATGCCAAATCCGTGGAAATAGGATTTCTACTATGTTTTGATTGTATTGATCATGTTGTGTTCGTCTTTAGCATGTTTTGGTTGGGTTTGGCTATGTTTTAACCAGACTTGAATGTAGCAAATTAGTTCGTGATGTAGTCGTGGTTTTACTAGACAAGGAAACCGTGATGGCATACCATCAATTGATATTAAAAATACGAGTGAGCTCCAACAACATTTAACATTGTTTGATCAACAAAACAATGATATTGATTTTCCTTCGGAAACCTACAAAGGTGGATAATATATAAAATAATTAAAAAAGCATAGTAAAATGGCTTTTTGGGCCTTCAAAAATCCTTAACCAGCTTAAAGTTGGTTACAACGATGTTCCTCTTGTTTTTTCGGTCGTTTTGACAGGTCACGGGCTGGAAACGAACTTACGGTGCTGAAGTTATGACCATTTTAAGAAAGCCTTCTTCGACACACGATCTTGGGCTTCGAGAACCAAGTCAGTCTGTTCTTCAATACTTTTGCCTCCATCAATATATAATTTCATAGGCATATACTAACTGTACAACTTTCAAACATGGTCATACACATCCAAATCCGTCTGAAACGGGCTAAACCGTTCGAAACATATCAAAACAGACGAGATCGGACGAGATCGGACGAAATCGGACGAAATCGGACGAGATCGGACGAAATCGGACGTTAACCGGGGAAAGCCGGAGAAAGTATGAATAAACCGCGCAAACCATGCCAAATCCGTGGAAATAGGATTTCTACTATGTTTTGATTGTATTGATCATGTTGTGGTCGTCTTTAGCATGTTTTGGTTGGGTTTGGCTATGTTTTAACCAGACTTGAATGTAGCAAATTAGTTCGTGATGTAGTTGTGGTTTTACTAGACAAGGAAACCGTGATGGCATACCATCAATTGATATTAAAAATACGAGTGAGCTCCAACAACATTTAACATTGTTTGATCAACAAAACAATGATATTGATTTTCCTTCGGAAACCTACAAAGGTGGATAATATATAAAATAATGAAAAAAGCATAGTAAAATGGCTTTTTCGGCCTTCAAAAATCCTTAACCAGCTTAAAGTTGGTTACAACGATGTTGCTCTTGTTTTTCGGTCGTTTTGACAGGTCACGGGCTGGAAACGAACTTACGGTGCTGAAGTTATTACCATTTTAAGAAAGCCTTCTTCGTCACACGATCTTGGGCTTCGAGAACCAAGTCAGTCTGTTCTTCAATACTTTTGCCTCCATCAATATATAATTTCATAGGCATATACTAACTGTACAACTTTCAAACATGGTCATACACATCCAAATCCGTCTGAAACGGGCTAAACCGTTCGAAACATATCAAAACAGACGAGATCGGACGAAATCGGACGAAATCGGATGAGATCGGACGAAATCGGACGTTAACCGGGGAAAGCCGGAGAAAGTATGAATAAACCGCGCAAACCATGCCAAATCCGTGGAAATAGGATTTCTACTATGTTTTGATTGTATTGATCATGTTGTGGTCATCTTTAGCATGTTTTGGTTGGGTTTGGCTATGTTTTAACCAGACTTGAATGTAGCAAATTAGTTGGTGATGTAGTTGTGGTTTTACTAGACAAGGAAATCGTGATGGCATACCATCAATTGATATTAAAAATACGAGTGAGCTCCAACAACATTTAACATTTTTTGATCAACAAAACAATGATATTGATTTTCCTTCGGAAACCTACAAAGGTGGATAATATACAAAATAATGAAAAAAGCATAGTAAAATGGCTTTTTGGGCCTTCAAAAATCCTTAACCAGCTTAAAGTTGGTTACAACGATGTTCCTCTTGTTTTTTCGGTCGTTTTGACAGGTCACGGGCTGAAAACGAACTTACGGTGCTGAAGTTATGACCATTTTAAGAAAGCCTTCTTCGTCACACGATCTTGGGCTTCGAGAACCAAGTCAGTCTGTTCTTCAATACTTTTGCCTCCATCAATATATAATTTCATAGGCATATACTAACTGTACAACTTTCAAACATGGTCATACACATCCAAATCCGTCTGAAACGGGCTAAACCGTTCGAAACATATCAAAACGGACGAGATCGGACGAGATCGGACGGAATCGGACATTAACCGGGGAAAGCTGGAGAAAGTATGAATAAACCGCGCAAACCATGCCAAATTCGTGGAAATAGGATTTCTACTATGTTTTGATTGTATTGATCATGTTGTGGTCGTCTTTAGCATGTTTTGGTTGGGTTTGGCTATGTTTTAACCAGACTTGAATATAGCAAATTAGTTGGTGATGTAGTTGTGGTTTTACTAGACAAGGAAACCGTGATGGCATACCATCAATTGATATTAAAAATACGAGTGAGTTCCAACAACATTTAACATTGTTTGATCAACAAAACAATGATATTGATTTTCCTTCGGAAACCTACAAAGGTGGATAATATACAAAATAATGAAAAAAGCATAGTAAAATGGCTTTTTGGGCCTTCAGAAATCCTTAACCAGCTTAAAGTTGGTTATAACGATGTTCCTCTTGTTTTTTCGGTCGTTTTGACAGGTCACGGGCTGAAAACGAACTTACGGTGCTGAAGTTATGACCATTTTAAGAAAGCCTTCTTCGTCACACGATCTTGGGCTTCGAGAACCAAGTCAGTCTGTTCTTCAATACTTTTGCCTCCATCAATATATAATTTCATAGGCATATACTAACTGTACAACTTTCAAACATGGTCATACACATCCAAATCCGTCTGAAACGGGCTAAACCGTTCGAAACATATCAAAACAGACGAGATCGGACGAGATCGGACGAAATCGGACGAGATCGGACGAGATCGGACGTTAACCGGGGAAAGCCGGAGAAAGTATGAATAAACCGCACAAACCATGCCAAATCCGTGGAAATAGGATTTCTACTATGTTTTGATTGTATTGATCATGTTGTGGTCGTCTTTAGCATGTTTTGGTTGGGTTTGGCTATGTTTTAACCAGACTTGAATATAGCAAATTAGTTGGTGATGTAGTTGTGGTTTTACTAGACAAGGAAACCGTGATGGCATACCATCAATTGATATTAAAAATACGAGTGAGCTCCAACAACATTTAACATTGTTTGATCAACAAAACAATGATATTGATTTTCCTTCGGAAACCTACAAAGGTGGATAATATATAAAATAATGAAAAAAGCATAGTAAAATGGCTTTTTGGGCCTTCAGAAATCCTTAACCAGCTTAAAGTTGGTTACAACGATGTTCCTCTTGTTTTTTCGGTCGTTTTGACAGGTCACGGGTTGAAAACGAACTTACGGTGCTGAAGTTATGACCATTTTAAGAAAGCCTTCTTCGTCACACGATCTTGGGCTTCGAGAACCAAGTCAGTCTGTTCTTCAATACTTTTGCCTCCATCAATATATAATTTCATAGGCATATACTAACTGTACAACTTTCAAACATGGTCATACACATCCAAATCCGTCTGAAACGGGCTAAACCGTTCGAAACATATCAAAACAGACGAGATCGGACGAAATCGGACGAAATCGGATGAGATCGGACGAAATCGGACGTTAACCGGGGAAAGCCGGAGAAAGTATGAATAAACCGCGCAAACCATGCCAAATCCGTGGAAATAGGATTTCTACTATGTTTTGATTGTATTGATCATGTTGTGGTCATCTTTAGCATGTTTTGGTTGGGTTTGGCTATGTTTTAACCAGACTTGAATGTAGCAAATTAGTTGGTGATGTAGTTGTGGTTTTACTAGACAAGGAAATCGTGATGGCATACCATCAATTGATATTAAAAATACGAGTGAGCTCCAACAACATTTAACATTGTTTGATCAACAAAACAATGATATTGATTTTCCTTCGGAAACCTACAAAGGTGGATAATATACAAAATAATGAAAAAAGCATAGTAAAATGGCTTTTTGGGCCTTCAAAAATCCTTAACCAGCTTAAAGTTGGTTACAACGATGTTCCTCTTGTTTTTTCGGTCGTTTTGACAGGTCACGGGCTGAAAACGAACTTACGGTGCTGAAGTTATGACCATTTTAAGAAAGCCTTCTTCGTCACACGATCTTGGGCTTCGAGAACCAAGTCAGTCTGTTCTTCAATACTTTTGCCTCCATCAATATATAATTTCATAGGCATATACTAACTGTACAACTTTCAAACATGGTCATACACATCCAAATCCGTCTGAAACGGGCTAAACCGTTCGAAACATATCAAAACGGACGAGATCGGACGAGATCGGACGGAATCGGACATTAACCGGGGAAAGCTGGAGAAAGTATGAATAAACCGCGCAAACCATGCCAAATTCGTGGAAATAAGATTTCTACTATGTTTTGATTGTATTGATCATGTTGTGGTCGTCTTTAGCATGTTTTGGTTGGGTTTGGCTATGTTTTAACCAGACTTGAATATAGCAAATTAGTTGGTGATGTAGTTGTGGTTTTACTAGACAAGGAAACCGTGATGGCATACCATCAATTGATATTAAAAATACGAGTGAGTTCCAACAACATTTAACATTGTTTGATCAACAAAACAATGATATTGATTTTCCTTCGGAAACCTACAAAGGTGGATAATATACAAAATAATGAAAAAAGCATAGTAAAATGGCTTTTTGGGCCTTCAGAAATCCTTAACCAGCTTAAAGTTGGTTATAACGATGTTCCTCTTGTTTTTTCGGTCGTTTTGACAGGTCACGGGCTGAAAACGAACTTACGGTGCTGAAGTTATGACCATTTTAAGAAAGCCTTCTTCGTCACACGATCTTGGGCTTCGAGAACCAAGTCAGTCTGTTCTTCAATACTTTTGCCTCCATCAATATATAATTTCATAGGCATATACTAACTGTACAACTTTCAAACATGGTCATACACATCCAAATCCGTCTGAAACGGGCTAAACCGTTCGAAACATATCAAAACAGACGAGATCGGACGAGATCGGACGAAATCGGACGAGATCGGACGAGATCGGACGTTAACCGGGGAAAGCCGGAGAAAGTATGAATAAACCGCACAAACCATGCCAAATCCGTGGAAATAGGATTTCTACTATGTTTTGATTGTATTGATCATGTTGTGGTCGTCTTTAGCATGTTTTGGTTGGGTTTGGCTATGTTTTAACCAGACTTGAATATAGCAAATTAGTTGGTGATGTAGTTGTGGTTTTACTAGACAAGGAAACCGTGATGGCATACCATCAATTGATATTAAAAATACGAGTGAGCTCCAACAACATTTAACATTGTTTGATCAACAAAACAATGATATTGATTTTCCTTCGGAAACCTACAAAGGTGGATAATATACAAAATAATGAAAAAAGCATAGTAAAATGGCTTTTTGGGCCTTCAGAAATCCTTAACCAGCTTAAAGTTGGTTACAACGATGTTCCTCTTGTTTTTTCGGTCGTTTTGACAGGTCACGGGTTGAAAACGAACTTACGGTGCTGAAGTTATGACCATTTTAAGAAAGCCTTCTTCGTCACACGATCTTGGGCTTCGAGAACCAAGTCAGTCTGTTCTTCAATACTTTTGCCTCCATCAATATATAATTTCATAGGCATATACTAACTGTACAACTTTCAAACATGGTCATACACATCCAAATCCGTCTGAAACGGGCTAAACCGTTCGAAACATATCAAAACAGACGAGATCGGACGAGATCGGACGAAATCGGACGAGATCGGACGAAATCGGACGTTAACCGGGGAAAGCCGGAGAAAGTATGAATAAACCGCACAAACCATGCCAAATCCGTGGAAATAGGATTTCTACTATGTTTTGATTGTATTGATCATGTTGTGGTCGTCTTTAGCATGTTTTGGTTGGGTTTGGCTATGTTTTAACCAGACTTGAATGTAGCAAATTAGTTGGTGATGTAGTTGTGGTTTTACTAGACAAGGAAACCGTGATGGCATACCATCAATTGATATTAAAAATATGAGTGAGCTCCAACAACATTTAACATTGTTTGATCAACAAAACAATGATATTGATTTTCCTTCGGAAACCTACAAAGGTGGATAATATACAAAATAATGAAAAAAGCATAGTAAAATGGCTTTTTGGGCCTTCAGAAATCCTTAACCAGCTTAAAGTTGGTTACAACGATGTTCCTCTTGTTTTTTCAGTCGTTTTGACAGGTCACGGGTTGAAAACGAACTTACGGTGCTGAAGTTATGACCATTTTAAGAAAGCCTTCTTCGTCACACGATCTTGGGCTTCGAGAACCAAGTCAGTCTGTTCTTCAATACTTTTGCCTCCATCAATATATAATTTCATAGGCATATACTAACTGTACAACTTTCAAACATGGTCATACACATCCAAATCCGTCTGAAACGGGCTAAACCGTTCGAAACATATCAAAACAGACGAGATCGGACGAGATCGGACGAAATCGGACGAAATCGGACGAGATCGGACGAAATCGGACGTTAACCGGGGAAAGTCGGAGAAAGTATGAATAAACCGCACAAACCATGCCAAATCCGTGGAAATAGGATTTCTACTATGTTTTGATTGTATTGATCATGTTGTGGTCGTCTTTAGCATGTTTTGGTTGGGTTTGGCTATGTTTTAACCAGACTTGAATGTAGCAAATTAGTTGGTGATGTAGTTGTGGTTTTACTAGACAAGGAAACCGTGATGGCATACCATCAATTGATATTAATAATACGAGTGATCTCCAACAACATTTAACATTGTTTGATCAACAAAACAATGATATTGATTTTCCTTCGGAAACCTACAAAGGTGGATAATATATAAAATAATGAAAAAAGCATAGTAAAATGGCTTTTTGGGCCTTCAAAAATCCTTAACCAGCTTAAAGTTGGTTACAACGATGTTCCTCTTGTTTTTTCGGTCGTTTTGACAGGTCACGGGCTGGAAACGAACTTACGGTGCTGAAGTTATGACCATTTTAAGAAAGCCTTCTTCGTCACACGATCTTGGGCTTCGAGAACCAAGTCAGTCTGTTCTTCAATACTTTTGCCTCCATCAATATATAATTTCATAGGCATATACTAACTGTACAACTTTCAAACATGGTCATACACATCCAAATCCGTCTGAAACGGGCTAAACCGTTCGAAACATATCAAAACAGACGAGATCGGACGAGATCGGACGAAATCGGACGAAATCGGATGAGATCGGACGAAATCGGACGTTAACCGGGGAAAGCCGGAGAAAGTATGAATAAACCGCGCAAACCATGCCAAATCCGTGGAAATAGGATTTCTACTATGTTTTGATTGTATTGATCATGTTGTGGTCATCTTTAGCATGTTTTGGTTGGGTTTGGCTATGTTTTAACCAGACTTGAATGTAGCAAATTAGTTGGTGATGTAGTTGTGGTTTTACTAGACAAGGAAACCGTGATGGCATACCATCAATTGATATTAAAAATACGAGTGAGCTCCAACAACATTTAACATTGTTTGATCAACAAAACAATGATATTGATTTTCCTTCGGAAACCTACAAAGGTGGATAATATACAAAATAATGAAAAAAGCATAGTAAAATGGCTTTTTGGGCCTTCAAAAATCCTTAACCAGCTTAAAGTTGGTTACAACGATGTTCCTCTTGTTTTTTCGGTGGTTTTGACAGGTCACGGGCTGAAAACGAACTTACGGTGCTGAAGTTATGACCATTTTAAGAAAGCCTTCTTCGTCACACGATCTTGGGCTTCGAGAACCAAGTCAGTCTGTTCTTCAATACTTTTGCCTCCATCAATATATAATTTCATAGGCATATACTCATTGTACAACTTTCAAACATGGTCATACACATCCAAATCCGTCTGAAACGGGCTAAACCGTTCGAAACATATCAAAACAGACGAGATCGGACGAGATCGGACGAAATCGGACGAAATCGGATGAGATCGGACGAAATCGGACGTTAACCGGGGAAAGCCGGAGAAAGTATGAATAAACCGCGCAAACCATGCCAAATCCGTGGAAATAGGATTTCTACTATGTTTTGATTGTATTGATCATGTTGTGGTCGTCTTTAGCATGTTTTGGTTGGGTTTGGCTATGTTTTAACCAGACTTGAATGTAGCAAATTAGTTCGTGATGTAGTTGTGGTTTTACTAGACAAGGAAACCGTGATGGCATACCATCAATTGATATTAAAAATACGAGTGAGCTCCAACAACATTTAACATTGTTTGATCAACAAAACAATGATATTGATTTTCCTTCGGAAACCTACAAAGGTGGATAATATATAAAATAATGAAAAAAGCATAGTAAAATGGCTTTTTGGGCCTTCAAAAATCCTTAACCAGCTTAAAGTTGGTTACAACGATGTTCCTCTTGTTTTTTCGGTGGTTTTGACAGGTCACGGGCTGAAAACGAACTTACGGTGCTGAAGTTATGACCATTTTAAGAAAGCCTTCTTCGTCACACGATCTTGGGCTTCAAGAACCAAGTCAGTCTGTTCTTCAATACTTTTGCCTCCATCAATATATAATTTCATAGGCATATACTAACTGTACAACTTTCAAACATGGTCATACACATCCAAATCCGTCTGAAACGGGCTAAACCGTTCGAAACATATCAAAACAGACGAGATCGGACGAGATCGGACGAAATCGGACGAAATCGGATGAGATCGGACGAAATCGGACATTAACCGGGGAAAGCCGGAGAAAGTATGAATAAACCGCGCAAACCATGCCAAATCCGTGGAAATAGGATTTCTACTATGTTTTGATTGTATTGATCATGTTGTGGTCATCTTTAGCATGTTTTGGTTGGGTTTGGCTATGTTTTAACCAGACTTGAATGTAGCAAATTAGTTGGTGATGTAGTTGTGGTTTTACTAGACAAGGAAACCGTGATGGCATACCATCAATTGATATTAAAAATACGAGTGAGCTCCAACAACATTTAACATTGTTTGATCAACAAAACAATGATATTGATTTTCCTTCGGAAACCTACAAAGGTGGATAATATACAAAATAATGAAAAAAGCATAGTAAAATGGCTTTTTGGGCCTTCAAAAATCCTTAACCAGCTTAAAGTTGGTTACAACGATGTTCCTCTTGTTTTTTCGGTGGTTTTGACAGGTCACGGGCTGAAAACGAACTTACGGTGCTGAAGTTATGACCATTTTAAGAAAGCCTTCTTCGTCACACGATCTTGGGCTTCGAGAACCAAGTCAGTCTGTTCTTCAATACTTTTGCCTCCATCAATATATAATTTCATAGGCATATACTAACTGTACAACTTTCAAACATGGTCATACACATCCAAATCCGTCTAAAACGGGCTAAACCGTTCGAAACATATCAAAACGGACGAGATCGGACGAGATCGGACGAAATCAGACGAGATCGGACGGAATCGGACGTTAACCGGGGAAAGCCGGAGAAAGTATGAATAAACCGCGCAAACCATGCCAAATCCGTGGAAATAGGATTTCTACTATGTTTTGATTGTATTGATCATGTTGTGGTCGTCTTTAGCATGTTTTGGTTGGGTTTGGCTATGTTTTAACCAGACTTGAATGTAGCAAATTAGTTGGTGATGTAGTTGTGGTTTTACTAGACAAGGAAACCGTGATGGCATACCATCAATTGATATTAAAAATACGAGTGAGCTCCAACAACGTTTAACATTGTTTGATCAACAAAACAATGATATTGATTTTCCTTCGGAAACCTACAAAGGTGGATAATATATAAAATAATGAAAAAAGCATAGTAAAATGGCTTTTTGGGCCTTCAAAAATCCTTAACCAGCTTAAAGTTGGTTACAACGATGTTCCTCTTGTTTTTTCGGTCGTTTTGACAGGTCACGGGCTGGAAACGAACTTACGGTGCTGAAGTTATGACCATTTTAAGAAAGCCTGCTTCGTCACACGATCTTGGGCTTCGAGAACCAAGTCAGTCTGTTCTTCAATACTTTTGCCTCCATCAATATATAATTTCATAGGCATATACTAACTGTACAACTTTCAAACATGGTCATACACATCCAAATCCGTCTGAAACGGGCTAAACCGTTCGAAACATATCAAAACGTACGAGATCGGACGAGATCGGACGAAATCAGACGAGATCGGACGGAATCGGACGTTAACCGGGGAAAGCCGGAGAAAGTATGAATAAACGGCGCAAACCATGCCAAATCCGTGGAAATAGGATTTCTACTATGTTTTGATTGTATTGATCATGTTGTGGTCGTCTTTAGCATGTTTTGGTTGGGTTTGGCTATGTTTTAACCAGACTTGAATGTAGCAAATTAGTTGGTGATGTAGTTGTGGTTTTACTAGACAAGGAAACCGTGATGGCATACCATCAATTGATATTAAAAATACGAGTGAGCTCCAACAACATTTAACATTGTTTGATCAACAAAACAATGATATTGATTTTCCTTCGGAAACCTACAAAGGTGGATAATATATAAAATAATGAAAAAAGCATAGTAAAATGGCTTTTTGGGCCTTCAAAAATCCTTGACCAGCTTAAAGTTGGTTACAACGATGTTCCTCTTGTTTTTTCGGTCGTTTTGACAGGTCACGGGCTGGAAACGAACTTACGGTGCTGAAGTTATGACCATTTTAAGAAAGCCTTCTTCGTCACACGATCTTGGGCTTCGAGAACCAAGTCAGTCTGTTCTTCAATACTTTTGCCTCCATCAATATATAATTTCATAGGCATATACTAACTGTACAACTTTTAAACATGGTCATACACATCCAAATCCGTCTGAAACGGGCTAAACCGTTCGAAACATATCAAAACAGACGAGATCGGACGAGATCGGACGAAATCGGACGAAATCGGACGAGATCGGACGAAATCGGACGTTAACCGGGGAAAGCCGGAGAAAGTATGAATAAACCGCGCAAACCATGCCAAATCCGTGGAAATAGGATTTCTACTATGTTTTGATTGTATTGATCATGTTGTGGTCGTCTTTAGCATGTTTTGGTTGGGTTTGGCTATGTTTTAACCAGACTTGAATGTAGCAAATTAGTTGGTGATGTAGTTGTGGTTTTACTAGACAAGGAAACCGTGATGGCATACCATCAATTGATATTAAAAATACGAGTGAGCTCCAACAACATTTAACATTGTTTGATCAACAAAACAATGATATTGATTTTCCTTCGGAAACCTACAAAGGTGGATAATATACAAAATAATGAAAAAAGCATAGTAAAATGGCTTTTTGGGCCTTCAAAAATCCTTAACCAGCTTAAAGGTGGTTACAACGATGTTCCTCTTGTTTTTTCGGTGGTTTTGACAGGTCACGGGCTGAAAACGAACTTACGGTGCTGAAGTTATGACCATTTTAAGAAAGCCTTCTTCGTCACACGATCTTGGGCTTCGAGAACCAAGTCAGTCTGTTCTTCAATACTTTTGCCTCCATCAATATATAATTTCATAGGCATATACTAACTGTACAACTTTCAAACATGGTCATACACATCCAAATCCGTCTAAAACGGGCTAAACCGTTCGAAACATATCAAAACGGACGAGATCGGACGAGATCGGACGAAATCAGACGAGATCGGACGGAATCGGACGTTAACCGGGGAAAGCCGGAGAAAGTATGAATAAACCGCGCAAACCATGCCAAATCCGTGGAAATAGGATTTCTACTATGTTTTGATTGTATTGATCATGTTGTGGTCGTCTTTAGCATGTTTTGGTTGGGTTTGGCTATGTTTTAACCAGACTTGAATGTAGCAAATTAGTTGGTGATGTAGTTGTGGTTTTACTAGACAAGGAAACCGTGATGGCATACCATCAATTGATATTAAAAATACGAGTGAGCTCCAACAACGTTTAACATTGTTTGATCAACAAAACAATGATATTGATTTTCCTTCGGAAACCTACAAAGGTTGATAATATATAAAATAATGAAAAAAGCATAGTAAAATGGCTTTTTGGGCCTTCAAAAATCCTTAACCAGCTTAAAGTTGGTTACAACGATGTTCCTCTTGTTTTTTCGGTCGTTTTGACAGGTCACGGGCTGGAAACGAACTTACGGTGCTGAAGTTATGACCATTTTAAGAAAGCCTGCTTCGTCACACGATCTTGGGCTTCGAGAACCAAGTCAGTCTGTTCTTCAATACTTTTGCCTCCATCAATATATAATTTCATAGGCATATACTAACTGTACAACTTTCAAACATGGTCATACACATCCAAATCCGTCTGAAACGGGCTAAACCGTTCGAAACATATCAAAACGGACGAGATCGGACGAGATCGGACGAAATCAGACGAGATCGGACGGAATCGGACGTTAACCGGGGAAAGCCGGAGAAAGTATGAATAAACGGCGCAAACCATGCCAAATCCGTGGAAATAGGATTTCTACTATGTTTTGATTGTATTGATCATGTTGTGGTCGTCTTTAGCATGTTTTGGTTGGGTTTGGCTATGTTTTAACCAGACTTGAATGTAGCAAATTAGTTGGTGATGTAGTTGTGGTTTTACTAGACAAGGAAACCGTGATGGCATACCATCAATTGATATTAAAAATACGAGTGAGCTCCAACAACATTTAACATTGTTTGATCAACAAAACAATGATATTGATTTTCCTTCGGAAACCTACAAAGGTGGATAATATATAAAATAATGAAAAAAGCATAGTAAAATGGCTTTTTGGGCCTTCAAAAATCCTTGACCAGCTTAAAGTTGGTTACAACGATGTTCCTCTTGTTTTTTCGGTCGTTTTGACAGGTCACGGGCTGGAAACGAACTTACGGTGCTGAAGTTATGACCATTTTAAGAAAGCCTTCTTCGTCACACGATCTTGGGCTTCGAGAACCAAGTCAGTCTGTTCTTCAATACTTTTGCCTCCATCAATATATAATTTCATAGGCATATACTAACTGTACAACTTTCAAACATGGTCATACACATCCAAATCCGTCTGAAACGGGCTAAACCGTTCGAAACATATCAAAACAGACGAGATCGGACGAGATCGGACGAAATCGGACGAAATCGGACGAGATCGGACGAAATCGGACGTTAACCGGGGAAAGCCGGAGAAAGTATGAATAAACCGCGCAAACCATGCCAAATCCGTGGAAATAGGATTTCTACTATGTTTTGATTGTATTGATCATGTTGTGGTCGTCTTTAGCATGTTTTGGTTGGGTTTGGCTATGTTTTAACCAGACTTGAATGTAGCAAATTAGTTCGTGATGTAGTTGTGGTTTTACTAGACAAGGAAACCGTGATGGCATACCATCAATTGATATTAAAAATACGAGTGAGCTCCAACAACATTTAACATTGTTTGATCAACAAAACAATGATATTGATTTTCCTTCGGAAACCTACAAAGGTGGATAATATATAAAATAATGAAAAAAGCATAGTAAAATGGCTTTTTGGGCCTTCAAAAATCCTTAACCAGCTTAAAGTTGGTTACAACGATGTTCCTCTTGTTTTTTCGGTCGTTTTGACAGGTCACGGGCTGGAAACGAACTTACGGTGCTGAAGTTATGACCATTTTAAGAAAGCCTTCTTCGTCACACGATCTTGGGCTTCGAGAACCAAGTCAGTCTGTTCTTCAATACTTTTGCCTCCATCAATATATAATTTCATAGGCATATACTAACTGTACAACTTTCAAACATGGTCATACACATCCAAATCCGTCTGAAACGGGCTAAACCGTTCGAAACATATCAAAACAGACGAGATCGGACGAGATCGGACGAAATCGGATGAGATCGGACGAAATCGGACGTTAACCGGGGAAAGCCGGAGAAAGTATGAATAAACCGCGCAAACCATGCCAAATCCGTGGAAATAGGATTTCTACTATGTTTTGATTGTATTGATCATGTTGTGGTCATCTTTAGCATGTTTTGGTTGGGTTTGGCTATGTTTTAACCAGACTTGAATGTAGCAAATTAGTTGGTGATGTAGTTGTGGTTTTACTAGACAAGGAAACCGTGATGGCATACCATCAATTGATATTAAAAATACGAGTGAGCTCCAACAACATTTAACATTGTTTGATCAACAAAACAATGATATTGATTTTCCTTCGGAAACCTACAAAGGTGGATAATATACAAAATAATGAAAAAAGCATAGTAAAATGGCTTTTTGGGCCTTCAAAAATCCTTAACCAGCTTAAAGTTGGTTACAAAGATGTTCCTCTTGTTTTTTCGGTGGTTTTGACAGGTCACGGGCTGAAAACGAACTTACGGTGCTGAAGTTATGACCATTTTAAGAAAGCCTTCTTCGTCACACGATCTTGGGCTTCGAGAACCAAGTCAGTCTGTTCTTCAATACTTTTGCCTCCATCAATATATAATTTCATAGGCATATACTAACTGTACAACTTTCAAACATGGTCATACACATCCAAATCCGTCTGAAACGGGCTAAACCGTTCGAAACATATCAAAACAGACGAGATCGGACGAGATCGGACGAAATCGGACGAAATCGGATGAGATCGGACGAAATCGGACGTTAACCGGGGAAAGCCGGAGAAAGTATGAATAAACCGCGCAAACCATGCCAAATCCGTGGAAATAAGATTTCTACTATGTTTTGATTGTATTGATCATGTTGTGGTCATCTTTAGCATGTTTTGGTTGGGTTTGGCTATGTTTTAACCAGACTTGAATGTAGCAAATTAGTTGGTGATGTAGTTGTGGTTTTACTAGACAAGGAAACCGTGATGGCATACCATCAATTGATATTAAAAATACGAGTGAGCTCCAACAACATTTAACATTGTTTGATCAACAAAACAATGATATTGATTTTCCTTCGGAAACCTACAAAGGTGGATAATATATAAAATAATGAAAAAAGCATAGTAAAATGGCTTTTTGGGCCTTCAAAAATCCTTAACCAGCTTAAAGTTGGTTACAAAGATGTTCCTCTTGTTTTTTCGGTCGTTTTGACAGGTCACGGGCTGGAAACGAACTTACGGTGCTGAAGTTATGACCATTTTAAGAAAGCCTTCTTCGTCACACGATCTTGGGCTTCGAGAACCAAGTCAGTCTGTTCTTCAATACTTTTGCCTCCATCAATATATAATTTCATAGGCATATACTAACTGTACAACTTTCAAACATGGTCATACACATCCAAATCCGTCTGAAACGGGCTAAACCGGTCGAAACATATCAAAACGGACGAGATCGGACGAGATCGGACGAGATCGGACGGAATCGGACGTTAACCGGGGAAAGCCGGAGAAAGTATGAATAAACCGCGCAAACCATGCCAAATCTGTGGAAATAGGATTTCTACTATGTTTTGATTGTATTGATCATGTTGTGGTCGTCTTTAGCATGTTTTGGTTGGGTTTGGCTATGTTTTAACCAGACTTGAATGTAGCAAATTAGTTGGTGATGTAGTTGTGGTTTTACTAGACAAGGAAACCGTGATGGCATACCATCAATTGATATTAAAAATACGAGTGAGCTCCAACAACATTTAACATTGTTTGATCAACAAACAATGATATTGATTTTCCTTCGGAAACCTACAAAGGTGGATAATATACAAAATAATGAAAAAAGCATAGTAAAATGGCTTTTTGGGCCTTCAAAAATCCTTAACCAGCTTAAAGTTGGTTACAACGATGTTCCTCTTGTTTTTTCGGTGGTTTTGACAGGTCACGGGCTGAAAACGAACTTACGGTGCTGAAGTTATGACCATTTTAAGAAAGCCTTCTTCGTCACACGATCTTGGGCTTCGAGAACCAAGTCAGTCTGTTCTTCAATACTTTTGCCTCCATCAATATATAATTTCATAGGCATATACTAACTGTACAACTTTCAAACATGGTCATACACATCCAAATCCGTCTGAAACGGGCTAAACCGTTCGAAACATATCAAAACAGACGAGATCGGACGAGATCGGACGAAATCGGACGAAATCGGATGAGATCGGACGAAATCGGACGTTAACCGGGGAAAGCCGGAGAAAGTATGAATAAACCGCGCAAACCATGCCAAATCCGTGGAAATAGGATTTCTACTATGTTTTGATTGTATTGATCATGTTGTGGTCATCTTTAGCATGTTTTGGTTGGGTTTGGCTATGTTTTAACCAGACTTGAATGTAGCAAATTAGTTGGTGATGTAGTTGTGGTTTTACTAGACAAGGAAACCGTGATGGCATACCATCAATTGATATTAAAAATACGAGTGAGCTCCAACAACATTTAACATTGTTTGATCAACAAAACAATGATATTGATTTTCCTTCGGAAACCTACAAAGGTGGATAATATATAAAATAATGAAAAAAGCATAGTAAAATGGCTTTTTGGGCCTTCAAAAATCCTTAACCAGCTTAAAGTTGGTTACAACGATGTTCCTCTTGTTTTTTCGGTCGTTTTGACAGGTCACGGGCTGGAAACGAACTTACGGTGCTGAAGTTATGACCATTTTAAGAAAGCCTTCTTCGTCACACGATCTTGGGCTTCGAGAACCAAGTCAGTCTGTTCTTCAATACTTTTGCCTCCATCAATATATAATTTCATAGGCATATACTAACTGTACAACTTTCAAACATGGTCATACACATCCAAATCCGTCTGAAACGGGCTAAACCGGTCGAAACATATCAAAACGGACGAGATCGGACGAGATCGGACGAAATCGGACGAGATCGGACGGAATCGGACGTTAACCGGGGAAAGCCGGAGAAAGTATGAATAAACCGCGCAAACCATGCCAAATCCGTGGAAATAGGATTTCTACTATGTTTTGATTGTATTGATCATGTTGTGGTCGTCTTTAGCATGTTTTGGTTGGGTTTGGCTATGTTTTAACCAGACTTGAATGTAGCAAATTAGTTGGTGATGTAGTTGTGGTTTTACTAGACAAGGAAACCGTGATGGCGTACCATCAATTGATATTAAAAATACGAGTGAGCTCCAACAACATTTAACATTGTTTGATCAACAAAACAATGATATTGATTTTCCTTCGGAAACCTACAAAGGTGGATAATATACAAAATAATGAAAAAAGCATAGTAAAATGGCTTTTTGGGCCTTCAAAAATCCTTAACCAGCTTAAAGTTGGTTACAACGATGTTCCTCTTGTTTTTTCGGTGGTTTTGACAGGTCACGGGCTGAAAACGAACTTACGGTGCTGAAGTTATGACCATTTTAAGAAAGCCTTCTTCGTCACACGATCTTGGGCTTCGAGAACCAAGTCAGTCTGTTCTTCAATACTTTTGCCTCCATCAATATATAATTTCATAGGCATATACTAACTGTACAACTTTCAAACATGGTCATACACATCCAAATCCGTCTGAAACGGGCTAAACCGGTCGAAACATATCAAAACGGACGAGATCGGACGAGATCGGACGAAATCGGACGGAATCGGACGTTAACCGGGGAAAGCCGGAGAAAGTATGAATAAACCGCGCAAACCATGCCAAATCCGTGGAAATAGGATTTCTACTATGTTTTGATTGTATTGATCATGTTGTGGTCGTCTTTAGCATGTTTTGGTTGGGTTTGGCTATGTTTTAACCAGACTTGAATGTAGCAAATTAGTTGGTGATGTAGTTGTGGTTTTACTAGACAAGGAAACCGTGATGGCATACCATCAATTGATATTAAAAATACGAGTGAGCTCCAACAACATTTAACATTGTTTGATCAACAAAACAATGATATTGATTTTCCTTCGGAAACCTACAAAGGTGGATAATATACAAAATAATGAAAAAAGCATAGTAAAATGGCTTTTTGTGCCTTCAAAAATCCTTAACCAGCTTAAAGTTGGTTACAACGATGTTCCTCTTGTTTTTCGGTGGTTTTGACAGGTCACGGGCTGAAAACGAACTTACGGTGCTGAAGTTATGACCATTTTAAGAAAGTCTTCTTCGTCACACGATCTTGGGCTTCGAGAACCAAGTCAGTCTGTTCTTCAATACTTTTGCCTCCATCAATATATAATTTCATAGGCATATACTAACTGTACAACTTTCAAACATGGTCATACACATCCAAATCCGTCTGAAACGGGCTAAACCGTTCGAAACATATCAAAACAGACTAGATCGGACGAGATCGGACGAAATCGGACGAAATCGGATGAGATCGGACGAAATCGGACGTTAACCGGGGAAAGCCGGAGAAAGTATGAATAAACCGCGCAAACCATGCCAAATCCGTGGAAATAGGATTTCTACTATGTTTTGATTGTATTGATCATGTTGTGGTCATCTTTAGCATGTTTTGGTTGGGTTTGGCTATGTTTTAACCAGACTTGAATGTAGCAAATTAGTTGGTGATGTAGTTGTGGTTTTACTAGACAAGGAAACCGTGATGGCATACCATCAATTGATATTAAAAATACGAGTGAGCTCCAACAACATTTAACATTGTTTGATCAACAAAACAATGATATTGATTTTCCTTCGGAAACCTACAAAGGTGGATAATATACAAAATAATGAAAAAAGCATAGTAAAATGGCTTTTTGGGCCTTCAAAAATTCTTAACCAGCTTAAAGTTGGTTACAACGATGTTCCTCTTGTTTTTTCGGTGGTTTTGACAGGTCACGGGCTGAAAACGAACTTACGGTGCTGAAGTTATGACCATTTTAAGAAAGCCTTCTTCGTCACACGATCTTGGGCTTCGAGAACCAAGTCAGTCTGTTCTTCAATACTTTTAGCTCCATAAATATATAATTTCATAGGCATATACTAATTGTACAACTTTCAAACATGGTCATACACATCCAAATCCGTCTGAAACGGGCTAAACCGTTCGAAACATATCAAAACAGACGAGATCGGACGAGATCGGACGAAATCGGACGAAATCGGATGAGATCGGACGAAATCGGACGTTAACCGGGGAAAGCCGGAGAAAGTATGAATAAACCGCGCAAACCATGCCAAATCCGTGGAAATAGGATTTCTACTATGTTTTGATTGTATTGATCATGTTGTGGTCGTCTTTAGCATGTTTTGGTTGGGTTTGGCTATGTTTTAACCAGACTTGAATGTAGCAAATTAGTTCGTGATGTAGTTGTGGTTTTACTAGACAAGGAAACCGTGATGGCATACCATCAATTGATATTAAAAATACGAGTGAGCTCCAACAACATTTAACATTGTTTGATCAACAAAACAATGATATTGATTTTCCTTCGGAAACCTACAAAGGTGGATAATATATAAAATAATGAAAAAAGCATAGTAAAATGGCTTTTTGGGCCTTCAAAAATCCTTAACCAGCTTAAAGTTGGTTACAACGATGTTCCTCTTGTTTTTTCAGTCGTTTTGACAGGTCACGGGCTGGAAACGAACTTACGGTGCTGAAGTTATGACCATTTTAAGAAAGCCTTCTTCGACACACGATCTTGGGCTTCGAGAACCAAGTCAGTCTGTTCTTCAATACTTTTGCCTCCATCAATATATAATTTCATAGGCATATACTAACTGTACAACTTTCAAACATGGTCATACACATCCAAATCCGTCTGAAACGGGCTAAACCGTTCGAAACATATCAAAACAGACGAGATCGGACGAGATCGGACGAAATCGGACGAAATCGGATGAGATCGGACGAAATCGGACGTTAACCGGGGAAATCCGGAGAAAGTATGAATAAACCGCGCAAACCATGCCAAATCCGTGGAAATAGGATTTCTACTATGTTTTGATTGTATTGATCATGTTGTGGTCATCTTTAGCATGTTTTGGTTGGGTTTGGCTATGTTTTAACCAGACTTGAATGTAGCAAATTAGTTGGTGATGTAGTTGTGGTTTTACTAGACAAGGAAACCGTGATGGCATACCATCAATTGATATTAAAAATACGAGTGAGCTCCAACAATATTTAACATTGTTTGATCAACAAAACAATGATATTGATTTTCCTTCGGAAACCTACAAAGGTGGATAATATACAAAATAATGAAAAAAGCATAGTAAAATGGCTTTTTGGGCCTTCAAAAATCCTTAACCAGCTTAAAGTTGGTTACAACGATGTTCCTCTTGTTTTTTCGGTGGTTTTGACAGGTCACGGGCAGAAAACGAACTTACGGTGCTGAAGTTATGACCATTTTAAGAAAGCCTTCTTCGTCACACGATCTTGGGCTTCGAGAACCAAGTCAGTCTGTTCTTCAATACTTTTGCCTCCATCAATATATAATTTCATAGGCATATACTAACTGTACAACTTTCAAACATGGTCATACACATCCAAATCCGTCTAAAACGGGCTAAACCGTTCGAAACATATCAAAACGGACGAGTTCGGACGAGATCGGACGAAATCAGACGAGATCGGACGGAATCGGACGTTAACCGGGGAAAGCCGGAGAAAGTATGAATAAACCGCGCAAACCATGCCAAATCCGTGGAAATAGGATTTCTACTATGTTTTGATTGTATTGATCATGTTGTGGTCGTCTTTAGCATGTTTTGGTTGGGTTTGGCTATGTTTTAACCAGACTTGAATGTAGCAAATTAGTTGGTGATGTAGTTGTGGTTTTACTAGACAAGGAAACCGTGATGGCATACCATCAATTGATATTAAAAATACGAGTGAGCTCCAACAACATTTAACATTGTTTGATCAACAAAACAATGATATTGATTTTCCTTCGGAAACCTACAAAGGTGGATAATATATAAAATAATGAAAAAAGCATAGTAAAATGGCTTTTTGGGCCTTCAAAAATCCTTAACCAGCTTAAAGTTGGTTACAACGATGTTCCTCTTGTTTTTTCGGTCGTTTTGACAGGTCACGGGCTGGAAACAAACTTACGGTGCTGAAGTTATGACCATTTTAAGAAAGCCTTCTTCGTCACACGATCTTGGGCTTCAAGAACCAAGTCAGTCTGTTCTTCAATACTTTTGCCTCCATCAATATATAATTTCATAGGCATATACTAACTGTACAACTTTCAAACATGGTCATACACATCCAAATCCGTCTGAAACGGGCTAAACCGGTCGAAACATATCAAAACGGACGAGATCGGACGAGATCGGACGAAATCGGACGAGATCGGACGGAATCGGACGTTAACCGGGGAAAGCCGGAGAAAGTATGAATAAACCGCGCAAACCATGCCAAATCCGTGGAAATAGGATTTCTACTATGTTTTGATTGTATTGATCATGTTGTGGTCGTCTTTAGCATGTTTTGGTTGGGTTTGGCTATGTTTTAACCAGACTTGAATGTAGCAAATTAGTTGGTGATGTAGTTGTGGTTTTACTAGACAAGGAAACCGTGATGGCATACCATCAATTGATATTAAAAATACGAGTGAGCTCCAACAACATTTAACATTGTTTGATCAACAAAACAATGATATTGATTTTCCTTCGGAAACCTACAAAGGTGGATAATATACAAAATAATGAAAAAATCATAGTAAAATGGCTTTTTGGGCCTTCAAAAATCCTTAACCAGCTTAAAGTTGGTTACAACGATGTTCCTCTTGTTTTTTCGGTGGTTTTGACAGGTCACGGGCTGAAAACGAACTTACGGTGCTGAAGTTATGACCATTTTAAGAAAGCCTTCTTCGTCACACGATCTTGGGCTTCGAGAACCAAGTCAGTCTGTTCTTTAATACTTTTTCCTCCATCAATATATAATTTCATAGGCATATACTAACTGTACAACTTTCAAACATGGTCATACACATCCAAATCCGTCTGAAACGGGCTAAACCGTTCGAAACATATCAAAACAGACGAGATCGGACGAAATCGGACGAAATCGGATGAGATCGGACGAAATCGGACGTTAACCGGGGAAAGCCGGAGAAAGTATGAATAAACCGCGCAAACCATGCCAAATCCGTGGAAATAGGATTTCTACTATGTTTTGATTGTATTGATCATGTTGTGGTCATCTTTAGCATGTTTTGGTTGGGTTTGGCTATGTTTTAACCAGACTTGAATGTAGCAAATTAGTTGGTGATGTAGTTGTGGTTTTACTAGACAAGGAAACTGTGATGGCATACCATCAATTGATATTAAAAATACGAGTGAGCTCCAACAACATTTAACATTGTTTGATCAACAAAACAATGATATTGATTTTCCTTCGGAAACCTACAAAGGTGGATAATATATAAAATAATGAAAAAAGCATAGTAAAATGGCTTTTTGGGCCTTCAAAAATCCTTAACCAGCTTAAAGTTGGTTACAACGATGTTCCTCTTGTTTTTTCGGTCGTTTTGACAAGTCACGGGCTGGAAACGAACTTACGGTGCTGAAGTTATGACCATTTTAAGAAAGCCTTCTTCGTCACACGATCTTGTGCTTCGAGAACCAAGTCAGTCTGTTCTTCAATACTTTTGCCTCCATCAATATATAATTTCATAGGCATATACTAACTGTACAACTTTCCAACATGGTCATACACATCCAAATCCGTCTGAAACGGGCTAAACCGTTCGAAACATATCAAAACGGACGAGATCGGACGAAATCGGACGAGATCGGACGGAATCGGACGTTAACCGGGGAAAGCCGGAGAAAGTATGAATAAACCGCGCAAACCATGCCAAATCCGTGGAAATAGGATTTCTACTATGTTTTGATTGTATTGATCATGTTGTGGTCGTCTTTAGCATGTTTTGGTTGGGTTTGGCTATGTTTTAACCAGACTTGAATGTAGCAAATTAGTTGGTGATGTAGTTGTGGTTTTACTAGACAAGGAAACCGTGATGGCATACCATCAGTTGATATTAAAAATACGAGTGAGCTCCAACAACATTTAACATTGTTTGATCAACAAAACAATGATATTGATTTTCCTTCGGAAACCTACAAAGGTGGATAATATATAAAATAATGAAAAAAGCATAGTAAAATGGCTTTTTGGGCCTTCAAAAATCCTTAACCAGCTTAAAGTTGGTTACAACGATGTTCCTCTTGTTTTTCGGTCGTTTTGACAAGTCACGGGCTGGAAACGAACTTACGGTGCTGAAGTTATGACCATTTTAAGAAAGCCTTCTTCGTCACACGATCTTGGGCTTCGAGAACCAAGTCAGTCTGTTCTTCAATACTTTTGCCTCCATCAATATATAATTTCATAGGCATATACTAACTGTACAACTTTCAAACATGGTCATACACATCCAAATCCGTCTGAAACGGGCTAAACCGTTCGAAACATATCAAAACGGACGAGATCGGACGAAATCGGACGAGATCGGACGGAATCGGACGTTAACCGGGGAAAGCCGGAGAAAGTATGAATAAACCGCGCAAACCATGCCAAATCCGTGGAAATAGGATTTCTACTATGTTTTGATTGTATTGATCATGTTGTGGTCGTCTTTAGCATGTTTTGGTTGGGTTTGGCTATGTTTTAACCAGACTTGAATGTAGCAAATTAGTTGGTGATGTAGTTGTGGTTTTACTAGACAAGGAAACCGTGATGGCATACCATCAATTGATATTAAAAATACGAGTGAGCTCCAACAACATTTAACATTGTTTGATCAACAAAACAATGATATTGATTTTCCTTCGGAAACCTACAAAGGTGGATAATATATAAAATAATGAAAAAAGCATAGTAAAATGGCTTTTTGGGCCTTCAAAAATCCTTAACCAGCTTAAAGTTGGTTACAACGATGTTCCTCTTGTTTTTTCGGTCGTTTTGACAAGTCACGGGCTGGAAACGAACTTACGGTGCTAAAGTTATGACCATTTTAAGAAAGCCTTCTTCGTCACACGATCTTGGGCTTCGAGAACCAAGTCAGTCTGTTCTTCAATACTTTTGCCTCCATCAATATATAATTTCATAGGCATATACTAACTGTACAACTTTCAAACATGGTCATACACATCCAAATCCGTCTGAAACGGGCTAAACCGTTCGAAACATATCAAAACGGACGAGATCGGACGAAATCGGACGAGATCAGACGGAATCGGACGTTAACCGGGGAAAGCCGGAGAAAGTATGAATAAACCGCGCAAACCATGCCAAATCCGTGGAAATAGGATTTCTACTATGTTTTGATTGTATTGATCATGTTGTGGTCGTCTTTAGCATGTTTTGGTTGGGTTTGGCTATGTTTTAACTAGACTTGAATGTAGCAAATTAGTTGGTGATGTAGTTGTGGTTTTACTAGACAAGGAAACCGTGATGTCATACCATCAATTGATATTAAAAATACGAGTGAGCTCCAACAACATTTAACATTGTTTGATCAACAAAACAATGATATTGATTTTCCTTCGGAAACCTACAAAGGTGGATAATATATAAAATAATGAAAAAAGCATAGTAAAATGGGTTTTTGGGCCTTCAAAAATCCTTAACCAGCTTAAAGTTGGTTACAACGATGTTCCTCTTGTTTTTTCGGTCGTTTTGACAGGTCACGGGCTGGAAACGAACTTACGGTGCTGAAGTTATGACCATTTTAAGAAAGCCTTCTTCGTCACACGATCTTGGGCTTCGAGAACCAAGTCAGTCTGTTCTTCAATACTTTTTCCTCCATCAATATATAATTTCATAGGCATATACTAACTGTACAACTTTCAAACATGGTCATACACATCCAAATCCGTCTGAAACGGGCTAAACCGTTCGAAACATATCAAAACGGACGAGATCGGACGAGATCGGACGGAATCGGACGTTAACCGGGGAAAGCTGGAGAAAGTATGAATAAACCGCGCAAACCATGCCAAATCCGTGGAAATAGGATTTCTACTATGTTTTGATTGTATTGATCATGTTGTGGTCGTCTTTAGCATGTTTTGGTTGGGTTTGGCTATGTTTTAACCAGACTTGAATGTAGCAAATTAGTTGGTGATGTAGTTGTGGTTTTACTAGACAAGGAAACCGTGATGGCATACCATCAATTGATATTAAAAATACGAGTGAGCTCCAACAACATTTAACATTGTTTGATCAACAAAACAATGATATTGATTTTCCTTCGGAAACCTACAAAGGTGGATAATATACAAAATAATGAAAAAATCATAGTAAAATGGCTTTTTGGGCCTTCAAAAATCCTTAACCAGCTTAAAGTTGGTTACAACGATGTTCCTCTTGTTTTTTTCGGTGGTTTTGACAGGTCACGGGCTGAAAACGAACTTACGGTGCTGAAGTTATGACCATTTTAAGAAAGCCTTCTTCGTCACACGATCTTGGGCTTCGAGAACCAAGTCCGTCTGTTCTTCAATACTTTTGCCTCCATCAATATATAATTTCATAGGCATATACTAACTGTACAACTTTCAAACATGGTCATACACATCCAAATCCGTCTGAAACGGGCTAAACCGGTCGAAACATATCAAAACGGACGAGATCGGACGAGATCGGACGGAATCGGACGTTAACCGGGGAAAGCCGGAGAAAGTATGAATAAACCGCGCAAACCATGCCAAATCCGTGGAAATAGGATTTCTACTATGTTTTGATTGTATTGATCATGTTGTGGTCGTCTTTAGCATGTTTTGGTTGGGTTTGGCTATGTTTTAACCAGACTTGAATGTAGCAAATTAGTTGGTGATGTAGTTGTGGTTTTACTAGACAAGGAAACCGTGATGGCATACCATCAATTGATATTAAAAATACGAGTGAGCTCCAACAACATTTAACATTGTTTGATCAACAAAACAATGATATTGATTTTCCTTCGGAAACCTACAAAGGTGGATAATATACAAAATAATGAAAAAAGCATAGTAAAATGGCTTTTTGGGCCTTCAAAAATCCTTAACCAGCTTAAAGTTGGTTACAACGATGTTCCTCTTGTTTTTTCGGTGGTTTTGACAGGTCACGGGCTGAAAACGAACTTACGAAGCTGAAGTTATGACCATTTTAAGAAAGCCTTCTTCGTCACACGATCTTGGGCTTCGAGAACCAAGTCAGTCTGTTCTTCAATACTTTTGCCTCCATCAATATATAATTTCATAGGCATATACTAAATGTACAACTTTCAAACATGGTCATACACATCCAAATCCGTCTGAAACGGGCTAAACCGTTCGAAACATATCAAAACAGACGAGATCGGACGAGATCGGACGAAATCGGACGAAATCGGATGAGATCGGACGAAATCGGACGTTAACCGGGGAAAGCCGGAGAAAGTATGAATAAACCGCGCAAACCATGCCAAATCCGTGGAAATAGGATTTCTACTATGTTTTGATTGTATTGATCATGTTGTGGTCATCTTTAGCATGTTTTGGTTGGGTTTGGCTATGTTTTAACCAGACTTGAATGTAGCAAGTTAGTTGGTGATGTAGTTGTGGTTTTACTAGACAAGGAAACCGTGATGGCATACCATCAATTGATATTAAAAATACGAGTGAGCTCCAACAACATTTAACATTGTTTGATCAACAAAACAATGATATTGATTTTCCTTCGGAAACCTACAAAGGTGGATAATATACAAAATAATGAAAAAAGCATAGTAAAATGGCTTTTTGGGCCTTCAAAAATCCTTAACCAGCTTAAAGTTGGTTACAACGATGTTCCTCTTGTTTTTTCGGTGGTTTTGACAGGTCACGGGCTGAAAACGAACTTACGGTGCTGAAGTTATGACCATTTTAAGAAAGCCTTCTTCGTCACACGATCTTGGGCTTCGAGAACCAAGTCAGTCTGTTCTTCAATACTTTTGCCTCCATCAATATATAATTTCATAGGCATATACTCATTGTACAACTTTCAAACATGGTCATACACATCCAAATCCGTCTGAAACGGGCTAAACCGTTCGAAACATATCAAAACAGACGAGATCGGACGAGATCGGACGAAATCGGACGAAATCGGATGAGATCGGACGAAATCGGACGTTAACCGGGGAAAGCCGGAGAAAGTATGAATAAACCGCGCAAACCATGCCAAATCCGTGGAAATAGGATTTCTACTATGTTTTGATTGTATTGATCATGTTGTGGTCGTCTTTAGCATGTTTTGGTTGGGTTTGGCTATGTTTTAACCAGACTTGAATGTAGCAAATTAGTTCGTGATGTAGTTGTGGTTTTACTAGACAAGGAAACCGTGATGGCATACCATCAATTGATATTAAAAATACGAGTGAGCTCCAACAACATTTAACATTGTTTGATCAACAAAACAATGATATTGATTTTCCTTCGGAAACCTACAAAGGTGGATAATATATAAAATAATGAAAAAAGCATAGTAAAATGGGTTTTTGGGCCTTCAAAAATCCTTAACCAGCTTAAAGTTGGTTACAACGATGTTCCTCTTGTTTTTTTCGGTCGTTTTGACAGGTCACGGGCTGGAAACGAACTTACGGTGCTGAAGTTATGACCATTTTAAGAAAGCCTTCTTCGTCACACGATCTTGGGCTTCGAGAACCAAGTCAGTCTGTTCTTCAATACTTTTTCCTCCATCAATATATAATTTCATAGGCATATACTAACTGTACAACTTTCAAACATGGTCATACACATCCAAATCCGTCTGAAACGGGCTAAACCGTTCGAAACATATCAAAACGGACGAGATCGGACGAGATCGGACGGAATCGGACGTTAACCGGGGAAATCTGGAGAAAGTATGAATAAACCGCGCAAACCATGCCAAATCCGTGGAAATAGGATTTCTACTATGTTTTGATTGTATTGATCATGTTGTGGTCGTCTTTAGCATGTTTTGGTTGGGTTTGGCTATGTTTTAACCAGACTTGAATGTAGCAAATTAGTTGGTGATGTAGTTGTGGTTTTACTAGACAAGGAAACCGTGATGGCATACCATCAATTGATATTAAAAATACGAGTGAGCTCCAACAACATTTAACATTGTTTGATCAACAAAACAATGATATTGATTTTCCTTCGGAAACCTACAAAGGTGGATAATATACAAAATAATGAAAAAATCATAGTAAAATGGCTTTTTGGGCCTTCAAAAATCCTTAACCAGCTTAAAGTTGGTTACAACGATGTTCCTCTTGTTTTTTTCGGTGGTTTTGACAGGTCACGGGCTGAAAACGAACTTACGGTGCTGAAGTTATGACCATTTTAAGAAAGCCTTCTTCGTCACACGATCTTGGGCTTCGAGAACCAAGTCCGTCTGTTCTTCAATACTTTTGCCTCCATCAATATATAATTTCATAGGCATATACTAACTGTACAACTTTCAAACATGGTCATACACATCCAAATCCGTCTGAAACGGGCTAAACCGGTCGAAACATATCAAAACGGACGAGATCGGACGAGATCGGACAGAATCGGACGTTAACCGGGGAAAGCCGGAGAAAGTATGAATAAACCGCGCAAACCATGCCAAATCCGTGGAAATAGGATTTCTACTATGTTTTGATTGTATTGATCATGTTGTGGTCGTCTTTAGCATGTTTTGGTTGGGTTTGGCTATGTTTTAACCAGACTTGAATGTAGCAAATTAGTTGGTGATGTAGTTGTGGTTTTACTAGACAAGGAAACCGTGATGGCATACCATCAATTGATATTAAAAATACGAGTGAGCTCCAACAACATTTAACATTGTTTGATCAACAAAACAATGATATTGATTTTCCTTCGGAAACCTACAAAGGTGGATAATATACAAAATAATGAAAAAAGCATAGTAAAATGGCTTTTTGGGCCTTCAAAAATCCTTAACCAGCTTAAAGTTGGTTACAACGATGTTCCTCTTGTTTTTTCGGTGGTTTTGACAGGTCACGGGCTGAAAACGAACTTACGATGCTGAAGTTATGACCATTTTAAGAAAGCCTTCTTCGTCACACGATCTTGGGCTTCGAGAACCAAGTCAGTCTGTTCTTCAATACTTTTGCCTCCATCAATATATAATTTCATAGGCATATACTAAATGTACAACTTTCAAACATGGTCATACACATCCAAATCCGTCTGAAACGGGCTAAACCGTTCGAAACATATCAAAACAGACGAGATCGGACGAGATCGGACGAAATCGGACGAAATCGGATGAGATCGGACGAAATCGGACGTTAACCGGGGAAAGCCGGAGAAAGTATGAATAAACCGCGCAAACCATGCCAAATCCGTGGAAATAGGATTTCTACTATGTTTTGATTGTATTGATCATGTTGTGGTCATCTTTAGCATGTTTTGGTTGGGTTTGGCTATGTTTTAACCAGACTTGAATGTAGCAAGTTAGTTGGTGATGTAGTTGTGGTTTTACTAGACAAGGAAACCGTGATGGCATACCATCAATTGATATTAAAAATACGAGTGAGCTCCAACAACATTTAACATTGTTTGATCAACAAAACAATGATATTGATTTTCCTTCGGAAACCTACAAAGGTGGATAATATACAAAATAATGAAAAAAGCATAGTAAAATGGCTTTTTGGGCCTTCAAAAATCCTTAACCAGCTTAAAGTTGGTTACAACGATGTTCCTCTTGTTTTTTCGGTGGTTTTGACAGGTCACGGGCTGAAAACGAACTTACGGTGCTGAAGTTATGACCATTTTAAGAAAGCCTTCTTCGTCACACGATCTTGGGCTTCGAGAACCAAGTCAGTCTGTTCTTCAATACTTTTGCCTCCATCAATATATAATTTCATAGGCATATACTCATTGTACAACTTTCAAACATGGTCATACACATCCAAATCCGTCTGAAACGGGCTAAACCGTTCGAAACATATCAAAACAGACGAGATCGGACGAGATCGGACGAAATCGGACGAAATCGGATGAGATCGGACGAAATCGGACGTTAACCGGGGAAAGCCGGAGAAAGTATGAATAAACCGCGCAAACCATGCCAAATCCGTGGAAATAGGATTTCTACTATGTTTTGATTGTATTGATCATGTTGTGGTCGTCTTTAGCATGTTTTGGTTGGGTTTGGCTATGTTTTAACCAGACTTGAATGTAGCAAATTAGTTCGTGATGTAGTTGTGGTTTTACTAGACAAGGAAACCGTGATGGCATACCATCAATTGATATTAAAAATACGAGTGAGCTCCAACAACATTTAACATTGTTTGATCAACAAAACAATGATATTGATTTTCCTTCGGAAACCTACAAAGGTGGATAATATATAAAATAATGAAAAAAGCATAGTAAAATGGCTTTTTGGGCCTTCAAAAATCCTTAACCAGCTTAAAGTTGGTTACAACGATGTTCCTCTTGTTTTTTCGGTCGTTTTGACAGGTCACGGGCTGGAAACGAACTTACGGTGCTGAAGTTATGACCATTTTAAGAAAGCCTTCTTCGACACACGATCTTGGGCTTCGAGAACCAAGTCAGTCTGTTCTTCAATACTTTTGCCTCCATCAATATATAATTTCATAGGCATATACTAACTGTACAACTTTCAAACATGGTCATACACATCCAAATCCGTCTGAAACGGGCTAAACCGTTCGAAACATATCAAAACAGACGAGATCGGACGAGATCGGACGAAATCGGACGAAATCGGATGAGATCGGACGAAATCGGACGTTAACCGGGGAAAGCCGGAGAAAGTATGAATAAACCGCGCAAACCATGCCAAATCCGTGGAAATAGGATTTCTACTATGTTTTGATTGTATTGATCATGTTGTGGTCCTCTTTAGCATGTTTTGGTTGGGTTTGGCTATGTTTTAACCAGACTTGAATGTAGCAAATTAGTTGGTGATGTAGTTGTGGTTTTACTAGACAAGGAAACCGTGATGGCATACCATCAATTGATATTAAAAATACGAGTGAGCTCCAACAACATTTAACATTGTTTGATCAACAAAACAATGATATTGATTTTCCTTCGGAAACCTACAAAGGTGGATAATATACAAAATAATGAAAAAAGCGTAGTAAAATGGCTTTTTGGGCCTTCAAAAATCCTTAACCAGCTTAAAGTTGGTTACAACGATGTTCCTCTTATTTTTTCGGTGGTTTTGACAGGTCACGGGCAGAAAACGAACTTACGGTGCTGAAGTTATGACCATTTTAAGAAAGCCTTCTTCGTCACACGATCTTGGGCTTCGAGAACCAAGTCAGTCTGTTCTTCAATACTTTTGCCTCCATCAATATATAATTTCATAGGCATATACTAACTGTACAACTTTCAAACATGGTCATACACATCCAAATCCGTCTAAAACGGGCTAAACCGTTCGAAACATATCAAAACGGACGAGATCGGACGAGATCGGACGAAATCAGACGAGATCGGACGGAATCGGACGTTAACCGGGGAAAGCCGGAGAAAGTATGAATAAACCGCGCAAACCATGCCAAATCCGTGGAAATAGGATTTCTACTATGTTTTGATTGTATTGATCATGTTGTGGTCGTCTTTAGCATGTTTTGGTTGGGTTTGGCTATGTTTTAACCAGACTTGAATGTAGCAAATTAGTTGGTGATGTAGTTGTGGTTTTACTAGACAAGGAAACCGTGATGGCATACCATCAATTGATATTAAAAATACGAGTGAGCTCCAACAACATTTAACATTGTTTGATCAACAAAACAATGATATTGATTTTCCTTCGGAAACCTACAAAGGTGGATAATATATAAAATAATGAAAAAAGCATAGTAAAATGGCTTTTTGGGCCTTCAAAAATCCTTAACCAGCTTAAAGTTGGTTACAACGATGTTCCTCTTGTTTTTTCGGTTGTTTTGACAGGTCACGGGCTGGAAACGAACTTACGGTGCTGAAGTTATGATCATTTTAAGAAAGCCTTCTTCGTCACACGATCTTGGGCTTCAAGAACCAAGTCAGTCTGTTCTTCAATACTTTTGCCTCCATCAATATATAATTTCATAGGCATATACTAACTGTACAACTTTCAAACATGGTCATACACATCCAAATCCGTCTGAAACGGGCTAAACCGGTCGAAACATATCAAAACGGACGAGATCGGACGAGATCGGACGAAATCGGACGAGATCGGACGGAATCGGACGTTAACCGGGGAAAGCCGGAGAAAGTATGAATAAACCGCGCAAACCATGCCAAATCCGTGGAAATAGGATTTCTACTATGTTTTGATTGTATTGATCATGTTGTGGTCGTCTTTAGCATGTTTTGGTTGGGTTTGGCTATGTTTTAACCAGACTTGAATGTAGCAAATTAGTTGGTGATGTAGTTGTGGTTTTACTAGACAAGGAAACCGTGATGGCATACCATCAATTGATATTAAAAATACGAGTGAGCTCCAACAACATTTAACATTGTTTGATCAACAAAACAATGATATTGATTTTCCTTCGGAAACCTACAAAGGTGGATAATATACAAAATAATGAAAAAAGCATAGTAAAATGGCTTTTTGGGCCTTCAAAAATCCTTAACCAGCTTAAAGTTGGTTACAACGATGTTCCTCTTGTTTTTTCGGTGGTTTTGACAGGTCACGGGCTGAAAACGAACTTACGGTGCTGAAGTTATGACCATTTTAAGAAAGCCTTCTTCGTCACACGATCTTGGGCTTCGAGAACCAAGTCAGTCTGTTCTTTAATACTTTTGCCTCCATCAATATATAATTTCATAGGCATATACTAACTGTACAACTTTCAAACATGGTCATACACATCCAAATCCGTCTGAAACGGGCTAAACCGTTCGAAACATATCAAAACAGACGAGATCGGACGAGATCGGACGAAATCGGACGAAATCGGATGAGATCGGACGAAATCGGACGTTAACCGGGGAAAGCCGGAGAAAGTATGAATAAACCGCGCAAACCATGCCAAATCCGTGGAAATAGGATTTCTACTATGTTTTGATTGTATTGATCATGTTGTGGTCATCTTTAGCATGTTTTGGTTGGGTTTGGCTATGTTTTAACCAGACTTGAATGTAGCAAATTAGTTGGTGATGTAGTTGTGGTTTTACTAGACAAGGAAACCGTGATGGCATACCATCAATTGATATTAAAAATACGAGTGAGCTCCAACAACATTTAACATTGTTTGATCAACAAAACAATGATATTGATTTTCCTTCGGAAACCTACAAAGGTGGATAATATATAAAATAATGAAAAAAGCATAGTAAAATGGCTTTTTGGGCCTTCAAAAATTCTTAACCAGCTTAAAGTTGGTTACAACGATGTTCCTCTTGTTTTTTCGGTCGTTTTGACAAGTCATGGGCTGGAAACGAACTTACGGTGCTGAAGTTATGACCATTTTAAGAAAGCCTTCTTCGTCACACGATCTTGGGCTTCGAGAACCAAGTCAGTCTGTTCTTCAATACTTTTGCCTCCATCAATATATAATTTCATAGGCATATACTAACTGTACAACTTTCAAACATGGTCATACACATCCAAATCCGTCTGAAACGGGCTAAACCGTTCGAAACATATCAAAACGGACGAGATCGGACGAAATCGGACGAGATCGGACGGAATCGGACGTTAACCGGGGAAAGCCGGAGAAAGTATGAATAAACCGCGCAAACCATGCCAAATCCGTGGAAATAGGATTTCTACTATGTTTTGATTGTATTGATCATGTTGTGGTCGTCTTTAGCATGTTTTGGTTGGGTTTGGCTATGTTTTAACCAGACTTGAATGTAGCAAATTAGTTGGTGATGTAGTTGTGGTTTTACTAGACAAGGAAACCGTGATGGCATACCATCAATTGATATTAAAAATACGAGTGAGCTCCAACAACATTTAACATTGTTTGATCAACAAAACAATGATATTGATTTTCCTTCGGAAACCTACAAAGGTGGATAATATATAAAATAATGAAAAAAGCATAGTAAAATGGCTTTTTGGGCCTTCAAAAATCCTTAACCAGCTTAAAGTTGGTTACAACGATGTTCCTCTTGTTTTTTCGGTTGTTTTGACAGGTCACGGGCTGGAAACGAACTTACGGTGCTGAAGTTATGATCATTTTAAGAAAGCCTTCTTCGTCACACGATCTTGGGCTTCAAGAACCAAGTCAGTCTGTTCTTCAATACTTTTGCCTCCATCAATATATAATTTCATAGGCATATACTAACTGTACAACTTTCAAACATGGTCATACACATCCAAATCCGTCTGAAACGGGCTAAACCGGTCGAAACATATCAAAACGGACGAGATCGGACGAGATCGGACGAAATCGGACGAGATCGGACGGAATCGGACGTTAACCGGGGAAAGCCGGAGAAAGTATGAATAAACCGCGCAAACCATGCCAAATCCGTGGAAATAGGATTTCTACTATGTTTTGATTGTATTGATCATGTTGTGGTCGTCTTTAGCATGTTTTGGTTGGGTTTGGCTATGTTTTAACCAGACTTGAATGTAGCAAATTAGTTGGTGATGTAGTTGTGGTTTTACTAGACAAGGAAACCGTGATGGCATACCATCAATTGATATTAAAAATACGAGTGAGCTCCAACAACATTTAACATTGTTTGATCAACAAAACAATGATATTGATTTTCCTTCGGAAACCTACAAAGGTGGATAATATACAAAATAATGAAAAAAGCATAGTAAAATGGCTTTTTGGGCCTTCAAAAATCCTTAACCAGCTTAAAGTTGGTTACAACGATGTTCCTCTTGTTTTTTCGGTGGTTTTGACAGGTCACGGGCTGAAAACGAACTTACGGTGCTGAAGTTATGACCATTTTAAGAAAGCCTTCTTCGTCACACGATCTTGGGCTTCGAGAACCAAGTCAGTCTGTTCTTTAATACTTTTGCCTCCATCAATATATAATTTCATAGGCATATACTAACTGTACAACTTTCAAACATGGTCATACACATCCAAATCCGTCTGAAACGGGCTAAACCGTTCGAAACATATCAAAACAGACGAGATCGGACGAGATCGGACGAAATCGGACGAAATCGGATGAGATCGGACGAAATCGGACGTTAACCGGGGAAAGCCGGAGAAAGTATGAATAAACCGCGCAAACCATGCCAAATCCGTGGAAATAGGATTTCTACTATGTTTTGATTGTATTGATCATGTTGTGGTCATCTTTAGCATGTTTTGGTTGGGTTTGGCTATGTTTTAACCAGACTTGAATGTAGCAAATTAGTTGGTGATGTAGTTGTGGTTTTACTAGACAAGGAAACCGTGATGGCATACCATCAATTGATATTAAAAATACGAGTGAGCTCCAACAACATTTAACATTGTTTGATCAACAAAACAATGATATTGATTTTCCTTCGGAAACCTACAAAGGTGGATAATATATAAAATAATGAAAAAAGCATAGTAAAATGGCTTTTTGGGCCTTCAAAAATTCTTAACCAGCTTAAAGTTGGTTACAACGATGTTCCTCTTGTTTTTTCGGTCGTTTTGACAAGTCATGGGCTGGAAACGAACTTACGGTGCTGAAGTTATGACCATTTTAAGAAAGCCTTCTTCGTCACACGATCTTGGGCTTCGAGAACCAAGTCAGTCTGTTCTTCAATACTTTTGCCTCCATCAATATATAATTTCATAGGCATATACTAACTGTACAACTTTCAAACATGGTCATACACATCCAAATCCGTCTGAAACGGGCTAAACCATTCGAAACATATCAAAACGGACGAGATCGGACGAAATCGGACGAGATCGGACGGAATCGGACGTTAACCGGGGAAAGCCGGAGAAAGTATGAATAAACCGCGCAAACCATGCCAAATCCGTGGAAATAGGATTTCTACTATGTTTTGATTGTATTGATCATGTTGTGGTCGTCTTTAGCATGTTTTGGTTGGGTTTGGCTATGTTTTAACCAGACTTGAATGTAGCAAATTAGTTGGTGATGTAGTTGTGGTTTTACTAGACAAGGAAACCGTGATGGCATACCATCAATTGATATTAAAAATACGAGTGAGCTCCAACAACATTTAACATTGTTTGATCAACAAAACAATGATATTGATTTTCCTTCGGAAACCTACAAAGGTGGATAATATATAAAATAATGAAAAAAGCATAGTAAAATGGCTTTTTGGGCCTTCAAAAATCCTTAACCAGCTTAAAGTTGGTTACAACGATGTTCCTCTTGTTTTTTCGGTCGTTTTGACAAGTCACGGGCTGGAAACGAACTTACGGTGCTGAAGTTATGACCATTTTAAGAAAGCCTTCTTCGTCACACGATCTTGGGCTTCGAGAACCAAGTCAGTCTGTTCTTCAATACTTTTGCCTCCATCAATATATAATTTCATAGGCATATACTAACTGTACAACTTTCAAACATGGTCATACACATCCAAATCCGTCTGAAACGGGCTAAACCGTTCGAAACATATCAAAACGGACGAGATCGGACGAAATCGGACGAGATCGGACGGAATCGGACGTTAACCGGGGAAAGCCGGAGAAAGTATGAATAAACCGCGCAAACCATGCCAAATTCGTGGAAATAGGATTTCTACTATGTTTTGATTGTATTGATCATGTTGTGGTCGTCTTTAGCATGTTTTGGTTGGGTTTGGCTATGTTTTAACCAGACTTGAATGTAGCAAATTAGTTGGTGATGTAGTTGTGGTTTTACTAGACAAGGAAACCGTGATGGCATACCATCAATTGATATTAAAAATACGAGTGAGCTCCAACAACATTTAACATTGTTTGATCAACAAAACAATGATATTGATTTTCCTTCGGAAACCTACAAAGGTGGATAATATATAAAATAATGAAAAAAGCATAGTAAAATGGCTTTTTGGGCCTTCAAAAATCCTTAACCAGCTTAAAGTTGGTTACAACGATGTTCCTCTTGTTTTTTCGGTCGTTTTGACAAGTCACGGGCTGGAAACGAACTTACGGTGCTGAAGTTATGACCATTTTAAGAAAGCCTTCTTCGTCACACGATCTTGGGCTTCGAGAACCAAGTCAGTCTGTTCTTCAATACTTTTGCCTCCATCAATATATAATTTCATAGGCATATACTAACTGTACAACTTTCAAACATGGTCATACACATCCAAATCCGTCTGAAACGGGCTAAACCGTTCGAAACATATCAAAACGGACGAGATCGGACGAAATCGGACGAGATCAGACGGAATCGGACGTTAACCGGGGAAAGCCGGAGAAAGTATGAATAAACCGCGCAAACCATGCCAAATCCGTGGAAATAGGATTTCTACTATGTTTTGATTGTATTGATCATGTTGTGGTCGTCTTTAGCATGTTTTGGTTGGGTTTGGCTATGTTTTAACTAGACTTGAATGTAGCAAATTAGTTGGTGATGTAGTTGTGGTTTTACTAGACAAGGAAACCGTGATGTCATACCATCAATTGATATTAAAAATACGAGTGAGCTCCAACAACATTTAACATTGTTTGATCAACAAAACAATGATATTGATTTTCCTTCGGAAACCTACAAAGGTGGATAATATATAAAATAATGAAAAAAGCATAGTAAAATGGGTTTTTGGGCCTTCAAAAATCCTTAACCAGCTTAAAGTTGGTTACAACGATGTTCCTCTTGTTTTTTCGGTCGTTTTGACAGGTCACGGGCTGGAAACGAACTTACGGTGCTGAAGTTATGACCATTTTAAGAAAGCCTTCTTCGTCACACGATCTTGGGCTTCGAGAACCAAGTCAGTCTGTTCTTCAATACTTTTTCCTTCATCAATATATAATTTCATAGGCATATACTAACTGTACAACTTTCAAACATGGTCATACACATCCAAATCCGTCTGAAACGGGCTAAACCGTTTGAAACATATCAAAACGGACGAGATCGGACGAGATCGGACGGAATCGGACGTTAACCGGGGAAAGCTGGAGAAAGTATGAATAAACCGCGCAAACCATGCCAAATCCGTGGAAATAGGATTTCTACTATGTTTTGATTGTATTGATCATGTTGTGGTCGTCTTTAGCATGTTTTGGTTGGGTTTGGCTATGTTTTAACCAGACTTGAATGTAGCAAATTAGTTGGTGATGTAGTTGTGGTTTTACTAGACAAGGAAACCGTGATGGCATACCATCAATTGATATTAAAAATACGAGTGAGCTCCAACAACATTTAACATTGTTTGATCAACAAAACAATGATATTGATTTTCCTTCGGAAACCTACAAAGGTGGATAATATACAAAATAATGAAAAAAGCATAGTAAAATGGCTTTTTGGGCCTTCAAAAATCCTTAACCAGCTTAAAGTTGGTTACAACGATGTTCCTCTTGTTTTTTTCGGTGGTTTTGACAGATCACGGGCTGAAAACGAACTTACGGTGCTGAAGTTATGACCATTTTAAGAAAGCCTTCTTCGTCACACGATCTTGGGCTTCGAGAACCAAGTCAGTCTGTTCTTCAATACTTTTGCCTCCATCAATATATAATTTCATAGGCATATACTAACTGTACAACTTTCAAACATGGTCATACACATCCAAATCCGTCTGAAACGGGCTAAACCGTTCGAAACATATCAAAACGGACGAGATCGGACGAAATCAGACGAGATCGGACGAAATCGGACGTTAACCGGGGAAAGCCGGAGAAAGTATGAATAAACCGCGCAAACCATGCCAAATCCGTGGAAATAGGATTTCTACTATGTTTTGATTGTATTGATCATGTTGTGGTCGTCTTTAGCATGTTTTGGTTGGGTTTGGCTATGTTTTAACCAGACTTGAATGTAGCAAATTAGTTGGTGATGTAGTTGTGGTTTTACTAGACAAAGAAACCGTGATGGCATACCATCAATTGATATTAAAAATACGAGTGAGCTCCAACAACATTTAACATTGTTTGATCAACAAAACAATGATATTGATTTTCCTTCGGAAACCTACAAAGGTGGATAATATATAAAATAATGAAAAAAGCATAGTAAAATGGCTTTTTGGGCCTTCAAAAATCCTTAACCAGCTTAAAGTTCGTTACAACGATGTTCCTCTTGTTTTTTCGGTCGTTTTGACAGGTCACGGGCTGGAAACGAACTTACGGTGCTGAAGTTATGACCATTTTAAGAAAGCCTTCTTCGTCACACGATCTTGGGCTTCGAGAACCAAGTCAGTCTGTTCTTCAATACTTTTGCCTCCATCAATATATAATTTCATAGGCATATACTAACTGTACAACTTTCAAACATGGTCATACACATCCAAATCCGTCTGAAACGGGCTAAACCGTTCGAAACATATCAAAACGGACGAGATCGGACGAGATCGGACGGAATCGGACGTTAACCGGGGAAAGCTGGAGAAAGTATGAATAAACCGCGCAAACCATGCCAAATCCGTGGAAATAGGATTTCTACTATGTTTTGATTGTATTGATCATGTTGTGGTCGTCTTTAGCATGTTTTGGTTGGGTTTGGCTATGTTTTAACCAGACTTGAATGTAGCAAATTAGTTGGTGATGTAGTTGTGGTTTTACTAGACAAGGAAACCGTGATGGCATACCATCAATTGATATTAAAAATACGAGTGAGCTCCAACAACATTTAACATTGTTTGATCAACAAAACAATGATATTGATTTTCCTTCGGAAACCTACAAAGGTGGATAATATACAAAATAATGAAAAAAGCATAGTAAAATGGCTTTTTGGGCCTTCAAAAATCCTTAACCAGCTTAAAGTTGGTTACAACGATGTTCCTCTTGTTTTTTTCGGTGGTTTTGACAGGTCACGGGCTGAAAACGAACTTACGGTGCTGAAGTTATGACCATTTTAAGAAAGCCTTCTTCGTCACACGATCTTGGGCTTCGAGAACCAAGTCAGTCTGTTCTTCAATACTTTTGCCTCCATCAATATATAATTTCATAGGCATATACTAACTGTACAACTTTCAAACATGGTCATACACATCCAAATCCGTCTGAAACGGGCTAAACCGTTCGAAACATATCAAAACGGACGAGATCGGACGAAATCAGACGAGATCGGACGAAATCGGACGTTAACCGGGGAAAGCCGGAGAAAGTATGAATAAACCGCGCAAACCATGCCAAATCCGTGGAAATAGGATTTCTACTATGTTTTGATTGTATTGATCATGTTGTGGTCGTCTTTAGCATGTTTTGGTTGGGTTTGGCTATGTTTTAACCAGACTTGAATGTAGCAAATTAGTTGGTGATGTAGTTGTGGTTTTACTAGACAAAGAAACCGTGATGGCATACCATCAATTGATATTAAAAATACGAGTGAGCTCCAACAACATTTAACATTGTTTGATCAACAAAACAATGATATTGATTTTCCTTCGGAAACCTACAAAGGTGGATAATATATAAAATAATGAAAAAAGCATAGTAAAATGGCTTTTTGGGCCTTCAAAAATCCTTAACCAGCTTAAAGTTGGTTACAACGATGTTCCTCTTGTTTTTTCGGTCGTTTTGACAGGTCACGGGCTGGAAACGAACTTACGGTGCTGAAGTTATGACCATTTTAAGAAAGCCTTCTTCGTCACACGATCTTGGGCTTCGAGAACCAAGTCAGTCTGTTCTTCAATACTTTTGCCTCCTTCAATATATAATTTCATAGGCATATACTAACTGTACAACTTTCAAACATGGTCATACACATCCAAATCCGTCTGAAACGGGCTAAACCGTTCGAAACATATCAAAACGGACGAGATCGGACGAAATCGGACGAGATCGGACGGAAACGGACGTTAACCGGGGAAAGCCGGAGAAAGTATGAATTAACCGCGCAAACCATGCCAAATCCGTGGAAATAGGATTTCTACTATGTTTTGATTGTATTGATCATGTTGTGGTCGTCTTTAGCATGTTTTGGTTGGGTTTGGCTATGTTTTAACCAGACTTGAATGTAGCAAATTAGTTGGTGATGTAGTTGTGGTTTTACTAGACAAGGAAACCGTGATGGCATACCATCAATTGATATTAAAAATACGAGTGAGCTCCAACAACATTTAACATTGTTTGATCAACAAAACAATGATATTGATTTTCCTTCGGAAACCTACAAAGGTGGATAATATATAAAATAATGAAAAAAGCATAGTAAAATGGCTTTTTGGGCCTTCAAAAATCCTTAACCAGCTTAAAGTTGGTTACAACGATGTTCCTCTTGTTTTTTCGGTCGTTTTGACAGGTCACGGGCTGGAAACGAACTTACGGTGCTGAAGTTATGACCATTTTAAGAAAGCCTTCTTCGTCACACGATCTTGGGCTTCGAGAACCAAGTCAGTCTGTTCTTCAATACTTTTTCCTCCATCAATATATAATTTCATAGGCATATACTAACTGTACAACTTTCAAACATGGTCATACACATCCAAATCCGTCTGAAACGGGCTAAACCGTTCGAAACATATCAAAACGGACGAGATCGGACGAGATCGGACGGAATCGGACGTTAACCGGGGAAATCTGGAGAAAGTATGAATAAACCGCGCAAACCATGCCAAATCCGTGGAAATAGGATTTCTACTATGTTTTGATTGTATTGATCATGTTGTGGTCGTCTTTAGCATGTTTTGGTTGGGTTTGGCTATGTTTTAACCAGACTTGAATGTAGCAAATTAGTTGGTGATGTAGTTGTGATTTTACTAGACAAGGAAACCGTGATGGCATACCATCAATTGATATTAAAAATACGAGTGAGCTCCAACAACATTTAACATTGTTTGATCAACAAACAATGATATTGATTTTCCTTCGGAAACCTACAAAGGTGGATAATATACAAAATAATGAAAAAAACATAGTAAAATGGCTTTTTGGGCCTTCAAAAATCCTTAACCAGCTTAAAGTTGGTTACAACGATGTTCCTCTTGTTTTTTCGGTGGTTTTGACAGGTCACGGGCTGAAAACGAACTTACGGTGCTGAAGTTATGACCATTTTAAGAAAGCCTTCTTCGTCACACGATCTTGGGCTTCGAGAACCAAGTCAGTCTGTTCTTCAATACTTTTGCCTCCATCAATATATAATTTCATAGGCATATACTAACTGTACAACTTTCAAACATGGTCATACACATCCAAATCCGTCTGAAACGGGCTAAACCGTTCGAAACATATCAAAACGGACGAGATCGGACGAGATCGGACGAAATCAGACGAGATCGGACGAAATCGGACGTTAACCGGGGAAAGCCGGAGAAAGTATGAATAAACCGCGCAAACCATGCCAAATCCGTGGAAATAGGATTTCTACTATGTTTTGATTGTATTGATCATGTTGTGGTCGTCTTTAGCATGTTTTGGTTGGGTTTGGCTATGTTTTAACCAGACTTGAATGTAGCAAATTAGTTGGTGATGTAGTTGTGGTTTTACTAGACAAGGAAACCGTGATGGCATACCATCAATTGATATTAAAAATACGAGTGAGCTCCAACAACATTTAACATTGTTTGATCAACAAAACAATGATATTGATTTTCCTTCGGAAACCTACAAAGGTGGATAATATATAAAATATAGAAAAAAGCATAGTAAAATGGCTTTTCGGGCCTTCAAAAATCCTTAACCAGCTTAAAGTTGGTTACAACGATGTTCCTCTTGTTTTTTCGGTCGTTTTGACAGGTCACGGGCTGGAAACGAACTTACGGTGCTGAAGTTATGACCATTTTAAGAAAGCCTTCTTCGTCACACGATCTTGGGCTTCGAGAACCAAGTCAGTCTGTTCTTCAATACTTTTGCCTCCATCAATATATAATTTCATAGGCATATACTAACTGTACAACTTTCAAACATGGTCATACACATCCAAATCCGTCTGAAACGGGCTAAACCGTTCGAAACATATCAAAACGGACGAGATCGGACGAGATCGGACGAAATCGGACGAGATCGGACGGAATCGGACGTTAACCGGGGAAAGCCGGAGAAAGTATGAATTAACCGCGCAAACCATGCCAAATCCGTGGAAATAGGATTTCTACTATGTTTTGATTGTATTGATCATGTTGTGGTCGTCTTTAGCATGTTTTGGTTGGGTTTGGCTATGTTTTAACCAGACTTGAATGTAGCAAATTAGTTGGTGATGTAGTTGTGGTTTTACTAGACAAGGAAACCGTGATGGCATACCATCAATTGATATTAAAAATACGAGTGAGCTCCAACAACATTTAACATTGTTTGATCAACAAAACAATGATATTGATTTTCCTTCGGAAACCTACAAAGGTGGATAATATACAAAATAATGAAAAAAGCATAGTAAAATGGCTTTTTGGGCCTTCAAAAATCCTTAACCAGCTTAAAGTTGGTTACAACGATGTTCCTCTTGTTTTTTTCGGTGGTTTTGACAGGTCACGGGCTGAAAACGAACTTACGGTGCTGAAGTTATGACCATTTTAAGAAAGCCTTCTTCGTCACACGATCTTGGGCTTCGAGAACCAAGTCAGTCTGTTCTTCAATACTTTTGCCTCCATCAATATATAATTTCATAGGCATATACTAACTGTACAACTTTCAAACATGGTCATACACATCCAAATCCGTCTGAAACGGGCTAAACCGTTCGAAACATATCAAAACGGACGAGATCGGACGAAATCAGACGAGATCGGACGAAATCGGACGTTAACCGGGGAAAGCCGGAGAAAGTATGAATAAACCGCGCAAACCATGCCAAATCCGTGGAAATAGGATTTCTACTATGTTTTGATTGTATTGATCATGTTGTGGTCGTCTTTAGCATGTTTTGGTTGGGTTTGGCTATGTTTTAACCAGACTTGAATGTAGCAAATTAGTTGGTGATGTAGTTGTGGTTTTACTAGACAAAGAAACCGTGATGGCATACCATCAATTGATATTAAAAATACGAGTGAGCTCCAACAACATTTAACATTGTTTGATCAACAAAACAATGATATTGATTTTCCTTCGGAAACCTACAAAGGTGGATAATATATAAAATAATGAAAAAAGCATAGTAAAATGGCTTTTTGGGCCTTCAAAAATCCTTAACCAGCTTAAAGTTGGTTACAACGATGTTCCTCTTGTTTTTTCGGTCGTTTTGACAGGTCACGGGCTGGAAACGAACTTACGGTGCTGAAGTTATGACCATTTTAAGAAAGCCTTCTTCGTCACACGATCTTGGGCTTCGAGAACCAAGTCAGTCTGTTCTTCAATACTTTTGCCTCCATCAATATATAATTTCATAGGCATATACTAACTGTACAACTTTCAAACATGGTCATACACATCCAAATCCGTCTGAAACGGGCTAAACCGTTCGAAACATATTATAACGGACGAGATCGGACGAGATCGGACGAAATCGGACGAGATCAGACGGAAACGGACGTTAACCGGGGAAAGCCGGAGAAAGTATGAATTAACCGCGCAAACCATGCCAAATCCGTGGAAATAGGATTTCTACTATGTTTTGATTGTATTGATCATGTTGTGGTCGTCTTTAGCATGTTTTGGTTGGGTTTGGCTATGTTTTAACCAGACTTGAATGTAGCAAATTAGTTGGTGATGTAGTTGTGGTTTTACTAGACAAGGAAACCGTGATGGCATACCATCAATTGATATTAAAAATACGAGTGAGCTCCAACAACATTTAACATTGTTTGATCAACAAAACAATGATATTGATTTTCCTTCGGAAACCTACAAAGGTGGATAATATATAAAATAATGAAAAAAGCATAGTAAAATGGCTTTTTGGGCCTTCAAAAATCCTTAACCAGCTTAAAGTTGGTTACAACGATGTTCCTCTTGTTTTTTCGGTCGTTTTGACAGGTCACGGGCTGGAAACGAACTTACGGTGCTGAAGTTATGACCATTTTAAGAAAGCCTTCTTCGTCAAACGATCTTGGGCTTCGAGAACCAAGTCAGTCTGTTCTTCAATACTTTTGCCTCCATCAATATATAATTTCATAGGCATATACTAACTGTACAACTTTCAAACATGGTCATACACATCCAAATCCGTCTGAAACGGGCTAAACCGTTCGAAACATATCAAAACGGACGAGATCGGACGAGATCGGACGAAATCGGACGAGATCGGACGGAATCGGACGTTAACCGGGGAAAGCCGGAGAAAGTATGAATAAACCGCGCAAACCATGCCAAATCCGTGGAAATAGGATTTCTACTATGTTTTGATTGTATTGATCATGTTGTGGTCGTCTTTAGCATGTTTTGGTTGGGTTTGGCTATGTTTTAACCAGACTTGAATGTAGCAAATTAGTTGGTGATGTAGTTGTGGTTTTACTAGACAAGGAAACCGTGATGACATACCATCAATTGATATTAAAAATACGAGTGAGCTCCAACAACATTTAACATTGTTTGATCAACAAAACAATGATATTGATTTTCCTTCGGAAACCTACAAAGGTGGATAATATATAAAATAATGAAAAAAGCATAGTAAAATGGCTTTTCGGGCCTTCAAAAATCCTTAACCAGCTTAAAGTTGGTTACAACGATGTTCCTCTTGTTTTTTCGGTCGTTTTGACAGGTCACGGGCTGGAAACGAACTTACGGTGCTGAAGTTATGACCATTTTAAGAAAGCCTTCTTCGTCACACGATCTTGGGCTTCGAGAACCAAGTCAGTCTGTTCTTCAATACTTTTTCCTCCATCAATATATAATTTCATATGCATATACTAACTGTACAACTTTCAAACATGGTCATACACATCCAAATCCGTCTGAAACGGGCTAAACCGTTCGAAACATATCAAAACGGACGAGATCGGACGAGATCGGACGGAATCGGACGTTAACCGGGGAAAGCTGGAGAAAGTATGAATAAACCGCGCAAACCATGCCAAATCCGTGGAAATAGGATTTCTACTATGTTTTGATTGTATTGATCATGTTGTGGTCGTCTTTAGCATGTTTTGGTTGGGTTTGGCTATGTTTTAACCAGACTTGAATGTAGCAAATTAGTTGGTGATGTAGTTGTGGTTTTACTAGACAAGGAAACCGTGATGGCATACCATCAATTGATATTAAAAATACGAGTGAGCTCCAACAACATTTAACATTGTTTGATCAACAAAACAATGATATTGATTTTCCTTCGGAAACCTACAAAGGTGGATAATATACAAAATAACGAAAAAAGCATAGTAAAATGGCTTTTTGGGCCTTCAAAAATCCTTAACCAGCTTAAAGTTGGTTACAACGATGTTCCTCTTGTTTTTTTCGGTGGTTTTGACAGGTCACGGGCTGAAAACGAACTTACGGTGCTGAAGTTATGACCATTTTAAGAAAGCCTTCTTCGTCACACGATCTTGGGCTTCGAGAACCAAGTCAGTCTGTTCTTCAATACTTTTGCCTCCATCAATATATAATTTCATAGGCATATACTAACTGTACAACTTTCAAACATGGTCATACACATCCAAATCCGTCTGAAACGGGCTAAACCGTTCGAAACATATCAAAACGGACGAGATCGGACGAAATCAGACGAGATCGGACGAAATCGGACGTTAACCGGGGAAAGCCGGAGAAAGTATGAATAAACCGCGCAAACCATGCCAAATCCGTGGAAATAGGATTTCTACTATGTTTTGATTGTATTGATCATGTTGTGGTCGTCTTTAGCATGTTTTGGTTGGGTTTGGCTATGTTTTAACCAGACTTGAATGTAGCAAATTAGTTGGTGATGTAGTTGTGGTTTTACTAGACAAAGAAACCGTGATGGCATACCATCAATTGATATTAAAAATATGAGTGAGCTCCAACAACATTTAACATTGTTTGATCAACAAAACAATGATATTGATTTTCCTTCGGAAACCTACAAAGGTGGATAATATATAAAATAATGAAAAAAGCATAGTAAAATGGCTTTTTGGGCCTTCAAAAATCCTTAACCAGCTTAAAGTTGGTTACAACGATGTTCCTCTTGTTTTTTCGGTCGTTTTGACAGGTCACGGGCTGGAAACGAACTTACGGTGCTGAAGTTATGACCATTTTAAGAAAGCCTTCTTCGTCACACGATCTTGGGCTTCGAGAACCAAGTCAGTCTGTTCTTCAATACTTTTGCCTCCATCAATATATAATTTCATAGGCATATACTAACTGTACAACTTTCAAACATGGTCATACACATCCAAATCCGTCTGAAACGGGCTAAACCGTTCGAAACATATCAAAACGGACGAGATCGGACGAGATCGGACGAAATCGGACGAGATCGGACGGAAACGGACGTTAACCGGGGAAAGCCGGAGAAAGTATGAATTAACCACGCAAACCATGCCAAATCCGTGGAAATAGGATTTCTACTATGTTTTGATTGTATTGATCATGTTGTGGTCGTCTTTAGCATGTTTTGGTTGGGTTTGGCTATGTTTTAACCAGACTTGAATGTAGCAAATTAGTTGGTGATGTAGTTGTGGTTTTACTAGACAAGGAAACCGTGATGGCATACCATCAATTGATATTAAAAATACGAGTGAGCTCCAACAACATTTAACATTGTTTGATCAACAAAACAATGATATTGATTTTCCTTCGGAAACCTACAAAGGTGGATAATATATAAAATAATGAAAAAAGCATAGTAAAATGGCTTTTTGGGCCTTCAAAAATCCTTAACCAGCTTAAAGTTGGTTACAACGATGTTCCTCTTGTTTTTTCGGTCGTTTTGACAGGTCACGGGCTGGAAACGAACTTACGGTGCTGAAGTTATGACCATTTTAAGAAAGCCTTCTTCGTCACACGATCTTGGGCTTCGAGAACCAAGTCAGTCTGTTCTTCAATACTTTTTCCTCCATCAATATATAATTTCATAGGCATATACTAACTGTACAACTTTCAAACATGGTCATACACATCCAAATCCGTCTGAAACGGGCTAAACCGTTCGAAACATATCAAAACGGACGAGATCGGACGAGATCGGACGGAATCGGACGTTAACCGGGGAAATCTGGAGAAAGTATGAATAAACCGCGCAAACCATGCCAAATCCGTGGAAATAGGATTTCTACTATGTTTTGATTGTATTGATCATGTTGTGGTCGTCTTTAGCATGTTTTGGTTGGGTTTGGCTATGTTTTAACCAGACTTGAATGTAGCAAATTAGTTGGTGATGTAGTTGTGATTTTACTAGACAAGGAAACCGTGATGGCATACCATCAATTGATATTAAAAATACGAGTGAGCTCCAACAACATTTAACATTGTTTGATCAACAAACAATGATATTGATTTTCCTTCGGAAACCTACAAAGGTGGATAATATACAAAATAATGAAAAAAACATAGTAAAATGGCTTTTTGGGCCTTCAAAAATCCTTAACCAGCTTAAAGTTGGTTACAACGATGTTCCTCTTGTTTTTTCGGTGGTTTTGACAGGTCACGGGCTGAAAACGAACTTACGGTGCTGAAGTTATGACCATTTTAAGAAAGCCTTCTTCGTCACACGATCTTGGGCTTCGAGAACCAAGTCAGTCTGTTCTTCAATACTTTTGCCTCCATCAATATATAATTTCATAGGCATATACTAACTGTACAACTTTCAAACATGGTCATACACATCCAAATCCGTCTGAAACGGGCTAAACCGTTCGAAACATATCAAAACGGACGAGATCGGACGAGATCGGACGAAATCAGACGAGATCGGACGAAATCGGACGTTAACCGGGGAAAGCCGGAGAAAGTATGAATAAACCGCGCAAACCATGCCAAATCCGTGGAAATAGGATTTCTACTATGTTTTGATTGTATTGATCATGTTGTGGTCGTCTTTAGCATGTTTTGGTTGGGTTTGGCTATGTTTTAACCAGACTTGAATGTAGCAAATTAGTTGGTGATGTAGTTGTGGTTTTACTAGACAAGGAAACCGTGATGGCATACCATCAATTGATATTAAAAATACGAGTGAGCTCCAACAACATTTAACATTGTTTGATCAACAAAACAATGATATTGATTTTCCTTCGGAAACCTACAAAGGTGGATAATATATAAAATAATGAAAAAAGCATAGTAAAATGGCTTTTCGGGCCTTCAAAAATCCTTAACCAGCTTAAAGTTGGTTACAACGATGTTCCTCTTGTTTTTTCGGTCGTTTTGACAAGTCACGGGCTGGAAACGAACTTACGGTGCTGAAGTTATGACCATTTTAAGAAAGCCTTCTTCGTCACACGATCTTGGGCTTCGAGAACCAAGTCAGTCTGTTCTTCAATACTTTTGCCTCCATCAATATATAATTTCATAGGCATATACTAACTGTACAACTTTCAAACATGGTCATACACATCCAAATCCGTCTGAAACGGGCTAAACCGTTCGAAACATATCAAAACGGACGAGATCGGACGAGATCGGACGAAATCGGACGAGATCGGACGGAATCGGACGTTAACCGGGGAAAGCCGGAGAAAGTATGAATTAACCGCGCAAACCATGCCAAATCCGTGGAAATAGGATTTCTACTATGTTTTGATTGTATTGATCATGTTGTGGTCGTCTTTAGCATGTTTTGGTTGGGTTTGGCTATGTTTTAACCAGACTTGAATGTAGCAAATTAGTTGGTGATGTAGTTGTGGTTTTACTAGACAAGGAAACCGTGATGGCATACCATCAATTGATATTAAAAATACGAGTGAGCTCCAACAACATTTAACATTGTTTGATCAACAAAACAATGATATTGATTTTCCTTCGGAAACCTACAAAGGTGGATAATATATAAAATAATGAAAAAAGCATAGTAAAATGGCTTTTTGGGCCTTCAAAAATCCTTAACCAGCTTAAAGTTTGTTACAACGATGTTCCTCTTGTTTTTTCGGTCGTTTTGACAGGTCACGGGCTGGAAACGAACTTACGGTGCTGAAGTTATGACCATTTTAAGAAAGCCTTCTTCGTCACACGATCTTGGGCTTCGAGAACCAAGTCAGTCTGTTCTTCAATACTTTTTCCTCCATCAATATATAATTTCATAGGCATATACTAACTGTACAACTTTCAAACATGGTCATACACATCCAAATCCGTCTGAAACGGGCTAAACCGTTCGAAACATATCAAAACGGACGAGATCGGACGAGATCGGACGGAATCGGACGTTAACCGGGGAAAGCTGGAGAAAGTATGAATAAACCGCGCAAACCATGCCAAATCCTTGGAAATAGGATTTCTACTATGTTTTGATTGTATTGATCATGTTATGGTCGTCTTTAGCATGTTTTGGTTGGGTTTGGCTATGTTTTAACCAGACTTGAATGTAGCAAATTAGTTGGTGATGTAGTTGTGGTTTTACTAGACAAGGAAACCGTGATGGCATACCATCAATTGATATTAAAAATACGAGTGAGCTCCAACAACATTTAACATTGTTTGATCAACAAAACAATGATATTGATTTTCCTTCGGAAACCTACAAAGGTGGATAATATATAAAATAATGAAAAAAGCATAGTAAAATGGCTTTTTGGGCCTTCAGAAATCCTTAACCAGCTTAAAGTTGGTTACAACGATGTTCCTCTTGTTTTTTCGGTCGTTTTGACAGGTCACGGGCTGAAAACGAACTTACGGTGCTGAAGTTATGACCATTTTAAGAAAGCCTTCTTCGTCACACGATCTTGGGCTTCGAGAACCAAGTCAGTCTGTTCTTCAATACTTTTGCCTCCATCAATATATAATTTCATAGGCATATACTAACTGTACAACTTTAAAACATGGTCATACACATCCAAATCCGTCTGAAACGGGCTAAACCGTTCGAAACATATCAAAACAGACGAGATCGGACGAGATCGGACGAAATCGGACGAATTCGGACGAGATCGGACGAAATCGGACGTTAACCGGGGAAAGCCGGAGAAAGTATGAATAAACCGCACAAACCATGCCAAATCCGTGGAAATAGGATTTCTACTATGTTTTGATTGTATTGATCATGTTGTGGTCGTCTTTAGCATGTTTTGGTTGGGTTTGGCTATGTTTTAACCAGACTTGAATGTAGCAAATTAGTTCGTGATGTAGTTGTGGTTTTACTAGACAAGGAAACCGTGATGGCATACCATCAATTGATATTAAAAATACGAGTGAGCTCCAACAACATTTAACATTGTTTGATCAACAAAACAATGATATTGATTTCCTTCGGAAACCTACAAAGGTGGATAATATATAAAATAATGAAAAAAGCATAGTAAAATGGCTTTTTGGGCCTTCAAAAATCCTTAACCAGCTTAAAGTTGGTTACAACGATGTTCCTCTTGTTTTTTCGGTCGTTTTGACAGGTCACGGGCTGGAAACGAACTTACGGTGCTGAAGTTATGACCATTTTAAGAAAGCCTTCTTCGTCACACGATCTTGGGCTTCGAGAACCAAGTCAGTCTGTTCTTCAATACTTTTGCCTCCATCAATATATAATTTCATAGGCATATACTAACTGTACAACTTTCAAACATGGTCATACACATCCAAATCCGTCTGAAACGGGCTAAACCGTTCGAAACATATCAAAACGGACGAGATCGGACGAGATCGGACGAAATCGGACGAGATCGGACAAAATCGGACGTTAACCGGGGAAAGCCGGAGAAAGTATGAATAAACCGCGCAAACCATGCCAAATCCGTGTAAATAGGATTTCTACTATGTTTTGATTGTATTGATCATGTTGTGGTCGTCTTTAGCATGTTTTGGTTGGGTTTGGCTATGTTTTAACCAGACTTGAATGTAGCAAATTAGTTGGTGATGTAGTTGTGGTTTTACTAGACAAGGAAACCGTGATGGCATACCATCAATTGATATTAAAAATACGAGTTAGCTCCAACAACATTTAACATTGTTTGATCAACAAAACAATGATATTGATTTTCCTTCGGAAACCTACAAAGGTGGATAATATATAAAATAATGAAAAAAGCATAGCAAAATGGCTTTTTGGGCCTTCAAAAATCCTTAACCAGCTTAAAGTTGGTTACAACGATGTTCCTCTTGTTTTTTCGGTCGTTTTGACAGGTCACGGGCTGGAAACGAACTTACGGTGCTGAAGTTATGACCATTTTAAGAAAGCCTTCTACGTCACACGATCTTGGGCTTCGAGAGCCAAGTCAGTCTGTTCTTCAATACTTTTGCCTCCATCAATATATAATTTCATAGGCATATACTAACTGTACAACTTTCAAACATGGTCATACACATCCAAATCCGTCTGAAACGGGCTAAACCGTTCGAAACATATCAAAACGGACGAGATATGACGAGATCGGACGAAATCGGACGAGATCGGACGGAATCGGACGTTAACCGGGGAAAGCCGGAGAAAGTATGAATAAACCGCGCAAACCATGCCAAATCCGTGGAAATAGGATTTCTACTATGTTTTGATTGTATTGATCATGTTGTGGTCGTCTTTAGCATGTTTTGGTTGGGTTTGGCTATGTTTTAACCAGACTTGAATGTAGCAAATTAGTTGGTGATGTAGTTGTGGTTTTACTAGTCAAGGAAACCGTGATGGCATACCATCAATTGATATTAAAAATACGAGTGAGCTCCAACAACATTTAACATTGTTTGATCAACAAAACAATGATATTGATTTTCCTTCGGAAACCTACAAAGGTGGATAATATATAAAATAATGAAAAAAGCATAGTAAAATGGGTTTTTGGGCCTTCAAAAATCCTTAACCAGCTTAAAGTTGGTTACAACGATGTTCCTCTTGTTTTTTCGGTCGTTTTTACAGGTCACGGGCTGGAAACGAACTTACGGTGCTGAAGTTATGACCATTTTAAGAAAGCCTTCTTCGTCACACGATCTTGGGCTTCGAGAACCAAGTCAGTCTGTTCTTCAATACTTTTTCCTCCATCAATATATAATTTCATAGGCATATACTAACTGTACAACTTTCAAACATGGTCATACACATCCAAATCCGTCTGAAACGGGCTAAACCGTTCGAAACATATCAAAACGGACGAGATCGGACGAGATCGGACGGAATCGGACGTTAACCGGGGAAAGCTGGAGAAAGTATGAATAAACCGCGCAAACCATGCCAAATCCGTGGAAATAGGATTTCTACTATGTTTTGATTGTATTGATCATGTTGTGGTCGTCTTTAGCATGTTTTGGTTGGGTTTGGCTATGTTTTAACCAGACTTGAATGTAGCAAATTAGTTGGTGATGTAGTTGTGGTTTTACTAGACAAGGAAACCGTGATGGCATACCATCAATTGATATTAAAAATACGAGTGAGCTCCAACAACATTTAACATTGTTTGATCAACAAAACAATGATATTGATTTTCCTTCGGAAACCTACAAAGGTGGATAATATATAAAATAATGAAAAAAGCATAGTAAAATGGCTTTTTGGGCCTTCAAAAATCGTTGACCAGCTTAAAGTTGGTTACAACGATGTTCCTCTTGTTTTTTCGGTCGTTTTGACAGGTCACGGGCTGGAAACGAACTTACGGTGCTGAAGTTATGACCATTTTAAGAAAGCCTTCTTCGTCACACGATCTTGGGCTTCGAGAACCAAGTCAGTCTGTTCTTCAATACTTTTGCCTCCATCAATATATAATTTCATAGGCATATACTAACTGTACAACTTTCAAACATGGTCATACACATCCAAATCCGTCTGAAACGGGCTAAACCGTTCGAAACATATCAAAACGGACGAGATCGGACGAAATCGGACGAGATCGGACGAAATCGGACGTTAACCGGGGAAAGCCGGAGAAAGTATGAATAAACCGCGCAAACCATGCCAAATCCGTGGAAATAGGATTTCTACTATGTTTTGATTGTATTGATCATGTTGTGGTCGTCTTTAGCATGTTTTGGTTGGGTTTGGCTATGTTTTAACCAGACTTGAATGTAGCAAATTAGTTGGTGATGTAGTTGTGGTTTTACTAGACAAGGAAACCGTGATGGCATACCATCAATTGATATTAAAAATACGAGTGAGCTCCAACAACATTTAACATTGTTTGATCAACAAAACAATGATATTGATTTTCCTTCGGAAACCTACAAAGGTGGATAATATATAAAATAATGAAAAAAGCATAGTAAAATGGCTTTTTGGGCCTTCAAAAATCCTTAACCAACTTAAAGTTGGTTACAACGATGTTCCTCTTGTTTTTTCGGTCGTTTTGACAGGTCACGGGCTGGAAACGAACTTACGGTGCTGAAGTTATGACCATTTTAAGAAAGCCTTCTTCGTCACACGATCTTGGGCTTCGAGAACCAAGTCAGTCTGTTCTTCAATACTTTTGCCTCCATCAATATATAATTTCATAGGCATATACTAACTGTACAACTTTCAAACATGGTCATACACATCCAAATCCGTATGAAACGGGCTAAACCGTTCGAAACATATCAAAACGGACGAGATCGGACGAGATCGGACGAAATCGGACGAGATCGGACGGAATCGGACGTTAACCGGGGAAAGCCGGAGAAAGTATGAATAAACCGCACAAACCATGCCAAATCCGTGGAAATAGGATTTCTACTATGTTTTGATTGTATTGATCATGTTGTGGTCGTCTTTAGCATGTTTTGGTTGGGTTTGGCTATGTTTTAACCAGACTTGAATGTAGCAAATTAGTTGGTGTTGTAGTTGTGGTTTTACTAGACAAGGAAACCGTGATGGCATACCATCAATTGATATTAAAAATACGAGTGAGCTCCAACAACATTTAACATTGTTTGATCAACAAAACAATGATATTGATTTTCCTTCGGAAACCTACAAAGGTGGATAATATATAAAATAATGAAAAAAGCATAGTAAAATGGGTTTTTGGGCCTTCAAAAATCCTTAACCAGCTTAAAGTTGGTTACAACGATGTTCCTCTTGTTTTTTCTGTGGTTTTGACAGGTCACGGGCTGAAAACGAACTTACGGTGCTGAAGTTATGACCATTTTAAGAAAGCCTTCTTCGTCACACGATCTTGGGCTTCGAGAACCAAGTCAGTCTGTTCTTCAATACTTTTGCCTCCATCAATATATAATTTCATAGGCATATACTAACTGTACAACTTTCAAACATGGTCATACACATCCAAATCCGTCTGAAACGGGCTAAACCGTTCGAAACATATCAAAACGGACGAGATCGGACGAGATCGGACGGAATCGGACGTTAACCGGGGAAAGCTGGAGAAAGTATGAATAAACCGCGCAAACCATGCCAAATCCGTGGAAATAGGATTTCTACTATGTTTTGATTGTATTGATCATGTTGTGGTCGTCTTTAGCATGTTTTGGTTGGGTTTGGCTATGTTTTAACCAGACTTGAATGTAGCAAATTAGTTGGTGATGTAGTTGTGGTTTTACTAGACAAGGAAACCGTGATGGCATACCATCAATTGATATTAAAAATACGAGTGAGCTCCAACAACATTTAACATTGTTTGATCAACAAAACAATGATATTGATTTTCCTTCGGAAACCTACAAAGGTGGATAATATACAAAATAATGAAAAAAGCATAGTAAAATGGCTTTTTGGGCCTTCAGAAATCCTTAACCAGCTTAAAGTTGGTTACAACGATGTTCCTCTTGTTTTTTCGGTCGTTTTGACAGGTCACGGGCTGAAAACGAACTTACGGTGCTGAAGTTATGACCATTTTAAGAAAGCCTTCTTCGTCACACGATCTTGGGCTTCGAGAACCAAGTCAGTCTGTTCTTCAATACTTTTGCCTCCATCAATATATAATTTCATAGGCATATACTAACTGTACAACTTTCAAACATGGTCATACACATCCAAATCCGTGTGAAACGGGCTAAACCGTTCGAAACATATCAAAACAGACGAGATCGGACGAGATCGGACGAAATCGGACGAATTCGGACGAGATCGGACGTTAACCGGGGAAAGCCGGAGAAAGTATGAATAAACCGCGCAAACCATGCCAAATCCGTGGAAATAGGATTTCTACTATGTTTTGATTGTATTGATCATGTTGTGGTCGTCTTTAGCATGTTTTGGTTGGGTTTGGCTATGTTTTAACCAGACTTGAATGTAGCAAATTAGTTGGTGATGTAGTTGTGGTTTTACTAGACAAGGAAACCGTGATGGCATACCATCAATTGATATTAAAAATACGAGTGAGCTCCAACAACATTTAACATTGTTTGATCAACAAAACAATGATATTGATTTTCCTTCGGAAACCTACAAAGGTGGATAATATATAAAATAATGAAAAAAGCATAGTAAAATGGCTTTTTGGGCCTTCAAAAATCCTTAACCAGCTTAAAGTTGGTTACAACGATGTTCCTCTTGTTTTTTTGGTCGTTTTGACAGGTCACGGGCTGGAAACGAACTTACGGTGCTGAAGTTATGACCATTTTAAGAAAGCCTTCTTCGTCACACGATCTTGGGCTTCGAGAACCAAGTCAGTCTGTTCTTCAATACTTTTGCCTCCATCAATATATAATTTCATAGGCATATACTAACTGTACAACTTTCAAACATGGTCATACACATCCAAATCCGTCTGAAACGGGCTAAACCGTTCGAAACATATCAAAACGGACGAGATCGGACGAGATCGGACGAAATCGGACGAGATCGGACGGAATCGGACGTTAACCGGGGAAAGCCGGAGAAAGTATGAATAAACCGCGCAAACCATGCCAAATCCGTGGAAATAGGATTTCTACTATGTTTTGATTGTATTGATCATGTTGTGGTCGTCTTTAGCATGTTTTAGTTGGGTTTGGCTATGTTTTAACCAGACTTGAATGTAGCAAATTAGTTGGTGATGTAGTTGTGGTTTTACTAGACAAGGAAACCGTGATGGCATACCATCAATTGATATTAAAAATACGAGTGAGCTCCAACAACATTTAACATTGTTTGATCAACAAAACAATGATATTGATTTTCCTTCGGAAACCTACAAAGGTGGATAATATATAAAATAATGAAAAAAGCATAGCAAAATGGCTTTTTGGGCCTTCAAAAATCCTTAACCAGCTTAAAGTTGGTTACAACGATGTTCCTCTTGTTTTTTCGGTCGTTTTGACAGGTCACGGGCTGGAAACGAACTTACGGTGCTGAAGTTATGACCATTTTAAGAAAGCCTTCTACGTCACACGATCTTGGGCTTCGAGAGCCAAGTCAGTCTGTTCTTCAATACTTTTGCCTCCATCAATATATAATTTCATAGGCATATACTAACTGTACAACTTTCAAACATGGTCATACACATCCAAATCCGTCTGAAACGGGCTAAACCGTTCGAAACATATCAAAACGGACGAGATATGACGAGATCGGACGAAATCGGACGAGATCGGACGGAATCGGACGTTAACCGGGGAAAGCCGGAGAAAGTATGAATAAACCGCGCAAACCATGCCAAATCCGTGGAAATAGGATTTCTACTATGTTTTGATTGTATTGATCATGTTGTGGTCGTCTTTAGCATGTTTTGGTTGGGTTTGGCTATGTTTTAACCAGACTTGAATGTAGCAAATTAGTTGGTGATGTAGTTGTGGTTTTACTAGTCAAGGAAACCGTGATGGCATACCATCAATTGATATTAAAAATACGAGTGAGCTCCAACAACATTTAACATTGTTTGATCAACAAAACAATGATATTGATTTTCCTTCGGAAACCTACAAAGGTGGATAATATATAAAATAATGAAAAAAGCATAGTAAAATGGGTTTTTGGGCCTTCAAAAATCCTTAACCAGCTTAAAGTTGGTTACAACGATGTTCCTCTTGTTTTTTCGGTCGTTTTTACAGGTCACGGGCTGGAAACGAACTTACGGTGCTGAAGTTATGACCATTTTAAGAAAGCCTTCTTCGTCACACGATCTTGGGCTTCGAGAACCAAGTCAGTCTGTTCTTCAATACTTTTTCCTCCATCAATATATAATTTCATAGGCATATACTAACTGTACAACTTTCAAACATGGTCATACACATCCAAATCCGTCTGAAACGGGCTAAACCGTTCGAAACATATCAAAACGGACGAGATCGGACGAGATCGGACGGAATCGGACGTTAACCGGGGAAAGCTGGAGAAAGTATGAATAAACCGCGCAAACCATGCCAAATCCGTGGAAATAGGATTTCTACTATGTTTTGATTGTATTGATCATGTTGTGGTCGTCTTTAGCATGTTTTGGTTGGGTTTGGCTATGTTTTAACCAGACTTGAATGTAGCAAATTAGTTGGTGATGTAGTTGTGGTTTTACTAGACAAGGAAACCGTGATGGCATACCATCAATTGATATTAAAAATACGAGTGAGCTCCAACAACATTTAACATTGTTTGATCAACAAAACAATGATATTGATTTTCCTTCGGAAACCTACAAAGGTGGATAATATATAAAATAATGAAAAAAGCATAGTAAAATGGCTTTTTGGGCCTTCAAAAATCGTTGACCAGCTTAAAGTTGGTTACAACGATGTTCCTCTTGTTTTTTCGGTCGTTTTGACAGGTCACGGGCTGGAAACGAACTTACGGTGCTGAAGTTATGACCATTTTAAGAAAGCCTTCTTCGTCACACGATCTTGGGCTTCGAGAACCAAGTCAGTCTGTTCTTCAATACTTTTGCCTCCATCAATATATAATTTCATAGGCATATACTAACTGTACAACTTTCAAACATGGTCATACACATCCAAATCCGTCTGAAACGGGCTAAACCGTTCGAAACATATCAAAACGGACGAGATCGGACGAAATCGGACGAGATCGGACGAAATCGGACGTTAACCGGGGAAAGCCGGAGAAAGTATGAATAAACCGCGCAAACCATGCCAAATCCGTGGAAATAGGATTTCTACTATGTTTTGATTGTATTGATCATGTTGTGGTCGTCTTTAGCATGTTTTGGTTGGGTTTGGCTATGTTTTAACCAGACTTGAATGTAGCAAATTAGTTGGTGATGTAGTTGTGGTTTTACTAGACAAGGAAACCGTGATGGCATACCATCAATTGATATTAAAAATACGAGTGAGCTCCAACAACATTTAACATTGTTTGATCAACAAAACAATGATATTGATTTTCCTTCGGAAACCTACAAAGGTGGATAATATATAAAATAATGAAAAAAGCATAGTAAAATGGCTTTTTGGGCCTTCAAAAATCCTTAACCAACTTAAAGTTGGTTACAACGATGTTCCTCTTGTTTTTTCGGTCGTTTTGACAGGTCACGGGCTGGAAACGAACTTACGGTGCTGAAGTTATGACCATTTTAAGAAAGCCTTCTTCGTCACACGATCTTGGGCTTCGAGAACCAAGTCAGTCTGTTCTTCAATACTTTTGCCTCCATCAATATATAATTTCATAGGCATATACTAACTGTACAACTTTCAAACATGGTCATACACATCCAAATCCGTATGAAACGGGCTAAACCGTTCGAAACATATCAAAACGGACGAGATCGGACGAGATCGGACGAAATCGGACGAGATCGGACGGAATCGGACGTTAACCGGGGAAAGCCGGAGAAAGTATGAATAAACCGCGCAAACCATGCCAAATCCGTGGAAATAGGATTTCTACTATGTTTTGATTGTATTGATCATGTTGTGGTCGTCTTTAGCATGTTTTGGTTGGGTTTGGCTATGTTTTAACCAGACTTGAATGTAGCAAATTAGTTGGTGTTGTAGTTGTGGTTTTACTAGACAAGGAAACCGTGATGGCATACCATCAATTGATATTAAAAATACGAGTGAGCTCCAACAACATTTAACATTGTTTGATCAACAAAACAATGATATTGATTTTCCTTCGGAAACCTACAAAGGTGGATAATATATAAAATAATGAAAAAAGCATAGTAAAATGGGTTTTTGGGCCTTCAAAAATCCTTAACCAGCTTAAAGTTGGTTACAACGATGTTCCTCTTGTTTTTTCTGTGGTTTTGACAGGTCACGGGCTGAAAACGAACTTACGGTGCTGAAGTTATGACCATTTTAAGAAAGCCTTCTTCGTCACACGATCTTGGGCTTCGAGAACCAAGTCAGTCTGTTCTTCAATACTTTTGCCTCCATCAATATATAATTTCATAGGCATATACTAACTGTACAACTTTCAAACATGGTCATACACATCCAAATCCGTCTGAAACGGGCTAAACCGTTCGAAACATATCAAAACGGACGAGATCGGACGAGATCGGACGGAATCGGACGTTAACCGGGGAAAGCTGGAGAAAGTATGAATAAACCGCGCAAACCATGCCAAATCCGTGGAAATAGGATTTCTACTATGTTTTGATTGTATTGATCATGTTGTGGTCGTCTTTAGCATGTTTTGGTTGGGTTTGGCTATGTTTTAACCAGACTTGAATGTAGCAAATTAGTTGGTGATGTAGTTGTGGTTTTACTAGACAAGGAAACCGTGATGGCATACCATCAATTGATATTAAAAATACGAGTGAGCTCCAACAACATTTAACATTGTTTGATCAACAAAACAATGATATTGATTTTCCTTCGGAAACCTACAAAGGTGGATAATATACAAAATAATGAAAAAAGCATAGTAAAATGGCTTTTTGGGCCTTCAGAAATCCTTAACCAGCTTAAAGTTGGTTACAACGATGTTCCTCTTGTTTTTTCGGTCGTTTTGACAGGTCACGGGCTGAAAACGAACTTACGGTGCTGAAGTTATGACCATTTTAAGAAAGCCTTCTTCGTCACACGATCTTGGGCTTCGAGAACCAAGTCAGTCTGTTCTTCAATACTTTTGCCTCCATCAATATATAATTTCATAGGCATATACTAACTGTACAACTTTCAAACATGGTCATACACATCCAAATCCGTGTGAAACGGGCTAAACCGTTCGAAACATATCAAAACAGACGAGATCGGACGAGATCGGACGAAATCGGACGAATTCGGACGAGATCGGACGTTAACCGGGGAAAGCCGGAGAAAGTATGAATAAACCGCGCAAACCATGCCAAATCCGTGGAAATAGGATTTCTACTATGTTTTGATTGTATTGATCATGTTGTGGTCGTCTTTAGCATGTTTTGGTTGGGTTTGGCTATGTTTTAACCAGACTTGAATGTAGCAAATTAGTTGGTGATGTAGTTGTGGTTTTACTAGACAAGGAAACCGTGATGGCATACCATCAATTGATATTAAAAATACGAGTGAGCTCCAACAACATTTAACATTGTTTGATCAACAAAACAATGATATTGATTTTCCTTCGGAAACCTACAAAGGTGGATAATATATAAAATAATGAAAAAAGCATAGTAAAATGGCTTTTTGGGCCTTCAAAAATCCTTAACCAGCTTAAAGTTGGTTACAACGATGTTCCTCTTGTTTTTTCGGTCGTTTTGACAGGTCACGGGCTGGAAACGAACTTACGGTGCTGAAGTTATGACCATTTTAAGAAAGCCTTCTTCGTCACACGATCTTGGGCTTCGAGAACCAAGTCAGTCTGTTCTTCAATACTTTTGCCTCCATCAATATATAATTTCATAGGCATATACTAACTGTACAACTTTCAAACATGGTCATACACATCCAAATCCGTCTGAAACGGGCTAAACCGTTCGAAACATATCAAAACGGACGAGATCGGACGAGATCGGACGAAATCGGACGAGATCGGACGGAATCGGACGTTAACCGGGGAAAGCCGGAGAAAGTATGAATAAACCGCGCAAACCATGCCAAATCCGTGGAAATAGGATTTCTACTATGTTTTGATTGTATTGATCATGTTGTGGTCGTCTTTAGCATGTTTTAGTTGGGTTTGGCTATGTTTTAACCAGACTTGAATGTAGCAAATTAGTTGGTGATGTAGTTGTGGTTTTACTAGACAAGGAAACCGTGATGGCATACCATCAATTGATATTAAAAATACGAGTGAGCTCCAACAACATTTAACATTGTTTGATCAACAAAACAATGATATTGATTTTCCTTCGGAAACCTACAAAGGTGGATAATATATAAAATAATGAAAAAAAGCATAGTAAAATGGCTTTTTGGGCCTTCAAAAATCCTTAACCAGCTTAAAGTTGGTTACAACGATGTTCCTCTTGTTTTTTCGGTCGTTTTGACAGGTCACGGGCTGGAAACGAACTTACGGTGCTGAAGTTATGACCATTTTAAGAAAGCCTTCTTCGTCACACGATCTTGGGCTTCGAGAACCAAGTCTGTCTGTTCTTCAATACTTTTTCCTCCATCAATATATAATTTCATAGGCATATACTAACTGTACAACTTTCAAACATGGTCATACACATCCAAATCCGTCTGAAACGGGCTAAACCGTTCGAAACATATAAAAACGGACGAGATCGGACGAGATCGGACGGAATCGGACGTTAACCGGGGAAAGCTGGAGAAAGTATGAATAAACCGCGCAAACCATGCCAAATCCGTGGAAATAGGATTTCTACTATGTTTTGATTGTATTGATCATGTTGTGGTCGTCTTTAGCATGTTTTGGTTGGGTTTGGCTATGTTTTAACCAGACTTGAATGTAGCAAATTAGTTGGTGATGTAGTTGTGGTTTTACTAGACAAGGAAACCGTGATGGCATACCATCAATTGATATTAAAAATACGAGTGAGCTCCAACAACATTTAACATTGTTTGATCAACAAAACAATGATATTGATTTTCCTTCGGAAACCTACAAAGGTGGATAATATACAAAATAATGAAAAAAGCATAGTAAAATGGCTTTTTGGGCCTTCAAAAATCCTTAACCAGCTTAAAGTTGGTTACAACGATGTTCCTCTTGTTTTTTCGGTGGTTTTGACAGGTCACGGGCTGAAAACGAACTTACGGTGCTGAAGTTATGACCATTTTAAGAAAGCCTTCTTCGTCACTCGATCTTGGGCTTCGAGAACCAAGTCAGTCTGTTCTTCAATACTTTTGCCTCCATCAATATATAATTTCATAGGCATATACTAACTGTACAACTTTCAAACATGGTCATACACATCCAAATCCGTCTGAAACGGGCTAAACCGTTCGAAACATATCAAAACAGACGAGATCGGACGAGATCGGACGAAATCGGACGAATTCGGACGAGATCGGACGTTAACCGGGGAAAGCCGGAGAAAGTATGAATAAACCGCGCAAACCATGCCAAATCCGTGGAAATAGGATTTCTACTATGTTTTGATTGTATTGATCATGTTGTGGTCGTCTTTAGCATGTTTTGGTTGGGTTTGGCTATGTTTTAACCAGACTTGAATGTAGCAAATTAGTTGGTGATGTAGTTGTGGTTTTACTAGACAAGGAAACCGTGATGGCATACCATCAATTGATATTAAAAATACGAGTGAGCTCCAACAACATTTAACATTGTTTGATCAACAAAACAATGATATTGATTTTCCTTCGGAAACCTACAAAGGTGGATAATATATAAAATAATGAAAAAAGCATAGTAAAATGGCTTTTTGGGCCTTCAAAAATCCTTAACCAGCTTAAAGTTGGTTACAACGATGTTCCTCTTGTTTTTTCGGTCGTTTTGACAGGTCACGGGCTGGAAACGAACTTACGGTGCTGAAGTTATGACCATTTTAAGAAAGCCTTCTTCGTCACACGATCTTGGGCTTCGAGAACCAAGTCAGTCTGTTCTTCAATACTTTTGCCTCCATCAATATATAATTTCATAGGCATATACTAACTGTACAACTTTCAAACATGGTCATACACATCCAAATCCGTCTGAAACTGGCTAAACCGTTCGAAACATATCAAAACGGACGAGATTGGACGAGATCGGACGAAATCGGACGAGATCGGGCGGAATCGGACGTTAACCGGGGAAAGCCGGAGAAAGTATGAATAAACCGCGCAAACCATGCCAAATCCGTGGAAATAGGATTTCTACTATGTTTTGATTGTATTGATCATGTTGTGGTCGTCTTTAGCATGTTTTGGTTGGGTTTGGCTATGTTTTAACCAGACTTGAATGTAGCAAATTAGTTGGTGATGTAGTTGTGGTTTTACTAGACAAGGAAACCGTGATGGCATACCATCAATTGATATTAAAAATACGAGTGAGCTCCAACAACATTTAACATTGTTTGATCAACAAAACAATGATATTGATTTTCCTTCGGAAACCTACAAAGGTGGATAATATATAAAATAATGAAAAAAAGCATAGTAAAATGGCTTTTTGGGCCTTCAAAAATCCTTAACCAGCTTAAAGTTGGTTACAACGATGTTCCTCTTGTTTTTTCGGTCGTTTTGACAGGTCACGGGCTGGAAACGAACTTACGGTGCTGAAGTTATGACCATTTTAAGAAAGCCTTCTTCGTCACACGATCTTGGGCTTCGAGAACCAAGTCAGTCTGTTCTTCAATACTTTTTCCTCCATTAATATATAATTTCATAGGCATATACTAACTGTACAACTTTCAAACATGGTCATACACATCCAAATCCGTCTGAAACGGGCTAAACCGTTCGAAACATATCAAAACGGACGAGATCGGACGAGATCGGACGGAATCGGACGTTAACCGGGGAAAGCTGGAGAAAGTATGAATAAACCGCGCAAACCATGCCAAATCCGTGGAAATAGGATTTCTACTATGTTTTGATTGTATTGATCATGTTGTGGTCGTCTTTAGCATGTTTTGGTTGGGTTTGGCTATGTTTTAACCAGACTTGAATGTAGCAAATTAGTTGGTGATGTAGTTGTGGTTTTACTAGACAAGGAAACCGTGATGGCATACCATCAATTGATATTAAAAATACGAGTGAGCTCCAACAACATTTAACATTGTTTGATCAACAAAACAATGATATTGATTTTCCTTCGGAAACCTACAAAGGTGGATAATATACAAAATAATGAAAAAAGCATAGTAAAATGGCTTTTTGGGCCTTCAGAAATCCTTAACCAGCTTAAAGTTGGTTACAACGATGTTCCTCTTGTTTTTTCGGTCGTTTTGACAGGTCACGGGCTGAAAACGAACTTACGGTGCTGAAGTTATGACCATTTTAAGAAAGCCTTCTTCGTCACACGATCTTGGGCTTCGAGAACCAAGTCAGTCTGTTCTTCAATACTTTTGCCTCCATCAATATATAATTTCATAGGCATATACTAACTGTACAACTTTCAAACATGGTCATACACATCCAAATCCGTCTGAAACGGGCTAAACCGTTCGAAACATATCAAAACAGACGAGATCGGACGAGATCGGACGAAATCGGACGAATTCAGACGAGATCGGACGTTAACCGGGGAAAGCCGGAGAAAGTATGAATAAACCGCGCAAACCATGCCAAATCCGTGGAAATAGGATTTCTACTATGTTTTGATTGTATTGATCATGTTGTGGTCGTCTTTAGCATGTTTTGGTTGGGTTTGGCTATGTTTTAACCAGACTTGAATGTAGCAAATTAGTTGGTGATGTAGTTGTGGTTTTACTAGACAAGGAAACCGTGATGGCATACCATCAATTGATATTAAAAATACGAGTGAGCTCCAACAACATTTAACATTGTTTGATCAACAAAACAATGATATTGATTTTCCTTCGGAAACCTACAAAGGTGGATAATATATAAAATAATGAAAAAAGCATAGTAAAATGGCTTTTTGGGCCTTCAAAAATCCTTAACCAGCTTAAAGTTGGTTACAACGATGTTCCTCTTGTTTTTTCGGTCGTTTTGACAGGTCACGGGCTGGAAACGAACTTACGGTGCTGAAGTTATGACCATTTTAAGAAAGCCTTCTTCGTCACACGATCTTGGGCTTCGAGAACCAAGTCAGTCTGTTCTTCAATACTTTTGCCTCCATCAATATATAATTTCATAGGCATATACTAACTGTACAACTTTCAAACATGGTCATACACATCCAAATCCGTCTGAAACGGGCTAAACCGTTCGAAACATATCAAAACGGACGAGATCGGACGAGATCGGACGAAATCGGATGAGATCGGACGGAATCGGACGTTAACCGGGGAAAGCCGGAGAAAGTATGAATAAACCGCGCAAACCATGCCAAATCCGTGGAAATAGGATTTCTACTATGTTTTGATTGTATTGATCATGTTGTGGTCGTCTTTAGCATGTTTTGGTTGGGTTTGGCTATGTTTTAACCAGACTTGAATGTAGCAAATTAGTTGGTGATGTAGTTGTGGTTTTACTAGACAAGGAAACCGTGATGGCATACCATCAATTGATATTAAAAATACGAGTGAGCTCCAACAACATTTAACATTGTTTGATCAACAAAACAATGATATTGATTTTCCTTCGGAAACCTACAAAGGTGGATAATATATAAAATAATGAAAAAAAGCATAGTAAAATGGCTTTTTGGGCCTTCAAAAATCCTTAACCAGCTTAAAGTTGGTTACAACGATGTTCCTCTTGTTTTTTCGGTCGTTTTGACAGGTCACGGGCTGGAAACGAACTTACGGTGCTGAAGTTATGACCATTTTAAGAAAGCCTTCTTCGTCACACGATCTTGGGCTTCGAGAACCAAGTCAGTCTGTTCTTCAATACTTTTTCCTCCATCAATATATAATTTCATAGGCATATACTAACTGTACAACTTTCAAACATGGTCATACACATCCAAATCCGTCTGAAACGAGCTAAACCGTTCGAAACATATCAAAACGGACGAGATCGGACGAGATCGGACGGAATCGGACGTTAACCGGGGAAAGCTGGAGAAAGTATGAATAAACCGCGCAAACCATGCCAAATCCGTGGAAATAGGATTTCTACTATGTTTTGATTGTATTGATCATGTTGTGGTCGTCTTTAGCATGTTTTGGTTGGGTTTGGCTATGTTTTAACCAGACTTGAATGTAGCAAATTAGTTGGTGATGTAGTTGTGGTTTTACTAGACAAGGAAACCGTGATGGCATACCATCAATTGATATTAAAAATACGAGTGAGCTCCAACAACATTTAACATTGTTTGATCAACAAAACAATGATATTGATTTTCCTTCGGAAACCTACAAAGGTGGATAATATACAAAATAATGAAAAAAGCATAGTAAAATGGCTTTTTGGGCCTTCATAAATCCTTAACCAGCTTAAAGTTGGTTACAACGGTGTTCCTCTTGTTTTTTCGGTCGTTTTGACAGGTCACGGGCTGAAAACGAACTTACGGTGCTGAAGTTATGACCATTTTAAGAAAGCCTTCTTCGTCACACGATCTTGGGCTTCGAGAACCAAGTCAGTCTGTTCTTCAATACTTTTGCCTCCATCAATATATAATTTCATAGGCATATACTAACTGTACAACTTTCAAACATGGTCATACACATCCAAATCCGTCTGAAACGGGCTAAACCGTTCGAAACATATCAAAACAGACGAGATCGGACGAAATCGGACGAATTCGGACGAGATCGGACGAAATCGGACGTTAACCGGGGAAAGCCGGAGAAAGTATGAATAAACCGCACAAACCATGCCAAATCCGTGGAAATAGGATTTCTACTATGTTTTGATTGTATTGATCATGTTGTGGTCGTCTTTAGCATGTTTTGGTTGGGTTTGGCTATGTTTTAACCAGACTTGAATGTAGCAAATTAGTTGGTGATGTAGTTGTGGTTTTACTAGACAAGGAAACCGTGATGGCATACCATCAATTGATATTAAAAATACGAGTGAGCTCCAACAACATTTAACATTGTTTGATCAACAAAACAATGATATTGATTTTCCTTCGGAAACCTACAAAGGTGGATGATATATAAAATAATGAAAAAAAGCATAGTAAAATGGCTTTTTGGGCCTTCAAAAATCCTTAACCAGCTTAAAGTTGGTTACAACGATGTTCCTCTTGTTTTTTCGGTCGTTTTGACAGGTCACGGGCTGGAAACGAACTTACGGTGCTGAAGTTATGACCATTTTAAGAAAGCCTTCTTCGTCACACGATCTTGGGCTTCGAGAACCAAGTCAGTCTGTTCTTCAATACTTTTTCCTCCATCAATATATAATTTCATAGGCATATACTAACTGTACAACTTTCAAACATGGTCATACACATCCAAATCCGTCTGAAACGGGCTAAACCGTTCGAAACATATCAAAACGGACGAGATCGGACGAGATCGGACGGAATCGGACGTTAACCGGGGAAAGCTGGAGAAAGTATGAATAAACCGCGCAAACCATGCCAAATCCGTGGAAATAGGATTTCTACTATGTTTTGATTGTATTGATCATGTTGTGGTCGTCTTTAGCATGTTTTGGTTGGGTTTGGCTATGTTTTAACCAGACTTGAATGTAGCAAATTAGTTGGTGATGTAGTTGTGGTTTTACTAGACAAGGAAACCGTGATGGCATACCATCAATTGATATTAAAAATACGAGTGAGCTCCAACAACATTTAACATTGTTTGATCAACAAAACAATGATATTGATTTTCCTTCGGAAACCTACAAAGGTGGATAATATACAAAATAATGAAAAAAGCATAGTAAAATGGCTTTTTGGGCCTTCAGAAATCCTTAACCAGCTTAAAGTTGGTTACAACGATGTTCCTCTTGTTTTTTCGGTCGTTTTGACAGGTCACGGGCTGAAAACGAACTTACGGTGCTGAAGTTATGACCATTTTAAGAAAGCCTTCTTCGTCACACGATCTTGGGCTTCGAGAACCAAGTCAGTCTGTTCTTCAATACTTTTGCCTCCATCAATATATAATTTCATAGGCATATACTAACTGTACAACTTTCAAACATGGTCATACACATCCAAATCCGTCTGAAACGGGCTAAACCGTTCGAAACATATCAAAACAGACGAGATCGGACGAGATCGGACGAAATCGGACGAATTCGGACGAGATCGGACGAAATCGGACGTTAACCGGGGAAAGCCGGAGAAAGTATGAATAAACCGCACAAACCATGCCAAATCCGTGGAAATAGGATTTCTACTATGTTTTGATTGTATTCATCATGTTGTGGTCGTCTTTAGCATGTTTTGGTTGGGTTTGGCTATGTTTTAACCAGACTTGAATGTAGCAAATTAGTTGGTGATGTAGTTGTGGTTTTACTAGACAAGGAAACCGTGATGGCATACCATCAATTGATATTAAAAATACGAGTGAGCTCCAACAACATTTAACATTGTTTGATCAACAAAACAATGATATTGATTTTCCTTCGGAAACCTACAAAGGTGGATAATATATAAAATAATGAAAAAAGCATAGTAAAATGGCTTTTTGGGCCTTCAAAAATCCTTAACCAGCTTAAAGTTGGTTACAACGATGTTCCTCTTGTTTTTTCGGTCGTTTTGACAGGTCACGGGCTGGAAACGAACTTACGATGCTGAAGTTATGACCATTTTAAGAAAGCCTTCTTCGTCACACGATCTTGGGCTTCGAGAACCAAGTCAGTCTGTTCTTCAATACTTTTGCCTCCATCAATATATAATTTCATAGGCATATACTAACTGTACAACTTTCAAACATGGTCATACACATCCAAATCCGTCTGAAACGGGCTAAACCGTTCGAAACATATCAAAACAGACGAGATCGGACGAGATAGGACGAAATCGGACGAAATCGGACGAGATCGGACGAAATCGGACGTTAACCGGGGAAAGCCGGAGAAAGTATGAATAAACCGCGCAAACCATGCCAAATCCGTGGAAATAGGATTTCTACTATGTTTTGATTGTATTGATCATGTTGTGGTCGTCTTTAGCATGTTTTGGTTGGGTTTGGCTATGTTTTAACCAGACTTGAATGTAGCAAATTATTTCGTGATGTAGTTGTGGTTTTACTAGACAAGGAAACCGTGATGGCATACCATCAATTGATATTAAAAATACGAGTGAGCTCCAACAACATTTAACATTGTTTGATCAACAAAACAATGATATTGATTTTCCTTCGGAAACCTACAAAGGTGGATAATATATAAAATAATGAAAAAAGCATAGTAAAATGGCTTTTTGGGCCTTCAAAAATCCTTAACCAGCTTAAAGTTGGTTACAACGATGTTCCTCTTGTTTTTTCCGTCGTTTTGACAGGTCACGGGCTGGAAACGAACTTACGGTGCTGAAGTTATGACCATTTTAAGAAAGCCTTCTTCGTCACACGATCTTGGTCTTCGAGAACCAAGTCAGTCTGTTCTTCAATACTTTTGCCTCCATTAATATATAATTTCATAGGCATATACTAACTGTACAACTTTCAAACATGGTCATACACATCCAAATCCGTGTGAAACGGGCTAAACCGTTCGAAACATATCAAAACAGACGAGATCGGACGAGATCGGACGAAATCGGACGAGATCGGACGAAATCGGACGTTAACCGGGGAAAGCCGGAGAAAGTATGAATAAACCGCGCAAACCATGCCAAATCCGTGGAAATAGGATTTCTACTATGTTTTGATTGTATTGATCATGTTGTGGTCATCTTTAGCATGTTTTGGTTGGGTTTGGCTATGTTTTAACCAGACTTGAATGTAGCAAATTAGTTGGTGATGTAGTTGTGGTTTTACTAGACAAGGAAACCGTGATGGCATACCATCAATTGATATTAAAAATACGAGTGAGCTCCAACAACATTTAACATTGTTTGATCAACAAAACAAAGATATTGATTTTCCTTCGGAAACCTACAAAGGTGGATAATATACAAAATAATGAAAAAAGCATAGTAAAATGGCTTTTTGGGCCTTCAAAAATCCTTAACCAGCTTAAAGTTGGTTACAACGATGTTCCTCTTGTTTTTTCGGTGGTTTTGACAGGTCACGGGCTGAAAACGAACTTACGGTGCTGAAGTTATGACCATTTTAAGAAAGCCTTCTTCGTCACACGATCTTGGGCTTCGAGAACCAAGTCAGTCTGTTCTTCAATACTTTTGCCTCCATCAATATATAATTTCATAGGCATATACTAACTGTACAACTTTCAAACATGGTCATACACATCCAAATCCGTCTGAAACGGGCTAAACCGTTCGAAACATATCAAAACAGACGAGATCGGACGAGATCGGACGAAATCGGACGAAATCGGACGAGATCGGACGAGATCGGACGAGATCGGACGAGATCGGACGAGATCGGACGAGATCGGACGAGATCGGACGAGATCGGACGAAATCGGATGAAATCGGACGAGATCGGACGAAATCGGACGTTAACCGGGGAAAGCCGGAGAAAGTATGAATAAACCGCGCAAACCATGCCAAATCCGTGGAAATAGGATTTCTACTATGTTTTGATTGTATTGATCATGTTGTGGTCGTCTTTAGCATGTTTTGGTTGGGTTTGGCTATGTTTTAACCAGACTTGAATGTAGCAAATTATTTCGTGATGTAGTTGTGGTTTTACTAGACAAGGAAACCGTGATGGCATACCATCAATTGATATTAAAAATACGAGTGAGCTCCAACAACATTTAACATTGTTTGATCAACAAAACAATGATATTGATTTTCCTTCGGAAACCTACAAAGGTGGATAATATATAAAATAATGAAAAAAGCATAGTAAAATGGCTTTTTGGGCCTTCAAAAATCCTTAACCAGCTTAAAGTTGGTTACAACGATGTTCCTCTTGTTTTTTCCGTCGTTTTGACAGGTCACGGGCTGGAAACGAACTTACGGTGCTGAAGTTATGACCATTTTAAGAAAGCCTTCTTCGTCACACGATCTTGGTCTTCGAGAACCAAGTCAGTCTGTTCTTCAATACTTTTGCCTCCATTAATATATAATTTCATAGGCATATACTAACTGTACAACTTTCAAACATGGTCATACACATCCAAATCCGTGTGAAACGGGCTAAACCGTTCGAAACATATCAAAACAGACGAGATCGGACGAGATCGGACGAAATCGGACGAAATCGGACGAGATCGGACGAAATCGGACGTTAACCGGGGAAAGCCGGAGAAAGTATGAATAAACCGCGCAAACCATGCCAAATCCGTGGAAATAGGATTTCTACTATGTTTTGATTGTATTGATCATGTTGTGGTCATCTTTAGCATGTTTTGGTTGGGTTTGGCTATGTTTTAACCAGACTTGAATGTAGCAAATTAGTTGGTGATGTAGTTGTGGTTTTACTAGACAAGGAAACCGTGATGGCATACCATCAATTGATATTAAAAATACGAGTGAGCTCCAACAACATTTAACATTGTTTGATCAACAAAACAATGATATTGATTTTCCTTCGGAAACCTACAAAGGTGGATAATATACAAAATAATGAAAAAAGCATAGTAAAATGGCTTTTTGGGCCTTCAGAAATCCTTAACCAACTTAAAGTTGGTTACAACGATGTTCCTCTTGTTTTTTCGGTCGTTTTGACAGGTCACGGGCTGAAAACGAACTTACGGTGCTGAAGTTATGACCATTTTAAGAAAGCCTTCTTCGTCACACGATCTTGGGCTTCGAGAACCAAGTCAGTCTGTTCTTCAATACTTTTGCCTCCATCAATATATAATTTCATAGGCATATACTAACTGTACAACTTTCAAACATGGTCATACACATCCAAATCCGTCTGAAACGGGCTAAACCGTTCGAAACATATCAAAACAGACGAGATCGGACGAGATCGGACGAAATCGGACGAATTCGGACGAGATCGGACGAAATCGGACGTTAACCGGGGAAAGCCGGAGAAAGTATGAATAAACCGCACAAACCATGCCAAATCCGTGGAAATAGGATTTCTACTATGTTTTGATTGTATTGATCATGTTGTGGTCGTCTTTAGCATGTTTTGGTTGGGTTTGGCTATGTTTTAACCAGACTTGAATGTAGCAAATTAGTTGGTGATGTAGTTGTGGTTTTACTAGACAAGGAAACCGTGATGGCATACCATCAATTGATATTAAAAATACGAGTGAGCTCCAACAACATTTAACATTGTTTGATCAACAAAACAATGATATTGATTTTCCTTCGGAAACCTACAAAGGTGGATAATATATAAAATAATGAAAAAAGCATAGTAAAATGGCTTTTTGGGCCTTCAAAAATCCTTAACCAGCTTAAAGTTGGTTACAACGATGTTCCTCTTGTTTTTTCGGTCGTTTTGACAGGTCACGGGCTGGAAACGAACTTACGATGCTGAAGTTATGACCATTTTAAGAAAGCCTTCTTCGTCACACGATCTTGGGCTTCGAGAACCAAGTCAGTCTGTTCTTCAATACTTTTGCCTCCATCAATATATAATTTCATAGGCATATACTAACTGTACAACTTTCAAACATGGTCATACACATCCAAATCCGTCTGAAACGGGCTAAACCGTTCGAAACATATCAAAACAGACGAGATCGGACGAGATAGGACGAAATCGGACGAAATCGGACGAGATCGGACGAAATCGGACGTTAACCGGGGAAAGCCGGAGAAAGTATGAATAAACCGCGCAAACCATGCCAAATCCGTGGAAATAGGATTTCTACTATGTTTTGATTGTATTGATCATGTTGTGGTCGTCTTTAGCATGTTTTGGTTGGGTTTGGCTATGTTTTAACCAGACTTGAATGTAGCAAATTATTTCGTGATGTAGTTGTGGTTTTACTAGACAAGGAAACCGTGATGGCATACCATCAATTGATATTAAAAATACGAGTGAGCTCCAACAACATTTAACATTGTTTGATCAACAAAACAATGATATTGATTTTCCTTCGGAAACCTACAAAGGTGGATAATATATAAAATAATGAAAAAAGCATAGTAAAATGGCTTTTTGGGCCTTCAAAAATCCTTAACCAGCTTAAAGTTGGTTACAACGATGTTCCTCTTGTTTTTTCCGTCGTTTTGACAGGTCACGGGCTGGAAACGAACTTACGGTGCTGAAGTTATGACCATTTTAAGAAAGCCTTCTTCGTCACACGATCTTGGTCTTCGAGAACCAAGTCAGTCTGTTCTTCAATACTTTTGCCTCCATTAATATATAATTTCATAGGCATATACTAACTGTACAACTTTCAAACATGGTCATACACATCCAAATCCGTGTGAAACGGGCTAAACCGTTCGAAACATATCAAAACAGACGAGATCGGACGAGATCGGACGAAATCGGACGAAATCGGACGAGATCGGACGAAATCGGACGTTAACCGGGGAAAGCCGGAGAAAGTATGAATAAACCGCGCAAACCATGCCAAATCCGTGGAAATAGGATTTCTACTATGTTTTGATTGTATTGATCATGTTGTGGTCATCTTTAGCATGTTTTGGTTGGGTTTGGCTATGTTTTAACCAGACTTGAATGTAGCAAATTAGTTGGTGATGTAGTTGTGGTTTTACTAGACAAGGAAACCGTGATGGCATACCATCAATTGATATTAAAAATACGAGTGAGCTCCAACAACATTTAACATTGTTTGATCAACAAAACAAAGATATTGATTTTCCTTCGGAAACCTACAAAGGTGGATAATATACAAAATAATGAAAAAAGCATAGTAAAATGGCTTTTTGGGCCTTCAAAAATCCTTAACCAGCTTAAAGTTGGTTACAACGATGTTCCTCTTGTTTTTTCGGTGGTTTTGACAGGTCACGGGCTGAAAACGAACTTACGGTGCTGAAGTTATGACCATTTTAAGAAAGCCTTCTTCGTCACACGATCTTGGGCTTCGAGAACCAAGTCAGTCTGTTCTTCAATACTTTTGCCTCCATCAATATATAATTTCATAGGCATATACTAACTGTACAACTTTCAAACATGGTCATACACATCCAAATCCGTCTGAAACGGGCTAAACCGTTCGAAACATATCAAAACAGACGAGATCGGACGAGATCGGACGAAATCGGACGAAATCGGACGAGATCGGACGAGATCGGACGAGATCGGACGAGATCGGATGAGATCGGACGAGATCGGACGAGATCGGACGAGATCGGACGAGATCGGACGAAATCGGACGAAATCGGACGAGATCGGACGAAATCGGACGTTAACCGGGGAAAGCCGGAGAAAGTATGAATAAACCGCGCAAACCATGCCAAATCCGTGGAAATAGGATTTCTACTATGTTTTGATTGTATTGATCATGTTGTGGTCGTCTTTAGCATGTTTTGGTTGGGTTTGGCTATGTTTTAACCAGACTTGAATGTAGCAAATTATTTCGTGATGTAGTTGTGGTTTTACTAGACAAGGAAACCGTGATGGCATACCATCAATTGATATTAAAAATACGAGTGAGCTCCAACAACATTTAACATTGTTTGATCAACAAAACAATGATATTGATTTTCCTTCGGAAACCTACAAAGGTGGATAATATATAAAATAATGAAAAAAGCATAGTAAAATGGCTTTTTGGGCCTTCAAAAATCCTTAACCAGCTTAAAGTTGGTTACAACGATGTTCCTCTTGTTTTTTCCGTCGTTTTGACAGGTCACGGGCTGGAAACGAACTTACGGTGCTGAAGTTATGACCATTTTAAGAAAGCCTTCTTCGTCACACGATCTTGGTCTTCGAGAACCAAGTCAGTCTGTTCTTCAATACTTTTGCCTCCATTAATATATAATTTCATAGGCATATACTAACTGTACAACTTTCAAACATGGTCATACACATCCAAATCCGTGTGAAACGGGCTAAACCGTTCGAAACATATCAAAACAGACGAGATCGGACGAGATCGGACGAAATCGGACGAAATCGGACGAGATCGGACGAAATCGGACGTTAACCGGGGAAAGCCGGAGAAAGTATGAATAAACCGCGCAAACCATGCCAAATCCGTGGAAATAGGATTTCTACTATGTTTTGATTGTATTGATCATGTTGTGGTCATCTTTAGCATGTTTTGGTTGGGTTTGGCTATGTTTTAACCAGACTTGAATGTAGCAAATTAGTTGGTGATGTAGTTGTGGTTTTACTAGACAAGGAAACCGTGATGGCATACCATCAATTGATATTAAAAATACGAGTGAGCTCCAACAACATTTAACATTGTTTGATCAACAAAACAATGATATTGATTTTCCTTCGGAAACCTACAAAGGTGGATAATATACAAAATAATGAAAAAAGCATAGTAAAATGGCTTTTTGGGCCTTCAGAAATCCTTAACCAGCTTAAAGTTGGTTACAACGATGTTCCTCTTGTTTTTTCGGTCGTTTTGACAGGTCACGGGCTGAAAACGAACTTACGGTGCTGAAGTTATGACCATTTTAAGAAAGCCTTCTTCGTCACACGATCTTGGGCTTCGAGAACCAAGTCAGTCTGTTCTTCAATACTTTTGCCTCCATCAATATATAATTTCATAGGCATATACTAACTGTACAACTTTCAAACATGGTCATACACATCCAAATCCGTCTGAAACGGGCTAAACCGTTCGAAACATATCAAAACAGACGAGATCGGACGAGATCGGACGAAATCGGACGAATTCGGACGAGATCGGACGAAATCGGACGTTAACCGGGGAAAGCCGGAGAAAGTATGAATAAACCGCACAAACCATGCCAAATCCGTGGAAATAGGATTTCTACTATGTTTTGATTGTATTGATCATGTTGTGGTCGTCTTTAGCATGTTTTGGTTGGGTTTGGCTATGTTTTAACCAGACTTGAATGTAGCAAATTAGTTGGTGATGTAGTTGTGGTTTTACTAGACAAGGAAACCGTGATGGCATACCATCAATTGATATTAAAAATACGAGTGAGCTCCAACAACATTTAACATTGTTTGATCAACAAAACAATGATATTGATTTTCCTTCGGAAACCTACAAAGGTGGATAATATATAAAATAATGAAAAAAGCATAGTAAAATGGCTTTTTGGGCCTACAAAAATCCTTAACCAGCTTAAAGTTGGTTACAACGATGTTCCTCTTGTTTTTTCGGTCGTTTTGACAGGTCACGGGCTGGAAACGAACTTACGATGCTGAAGTTATGACCATTTTAAGAAAGCCTTCTTCGTCACACGATCTTGGGCTTCGAGAACCAAGTCAGTCTGTTCTTCAATACTTTTGCCTCCATCAATATATAATTTCATAGGCATATACTAACTGTACAACTTTCAAACATGGTCATACACATCCAAATCCGTCTGAAACGGGCTAAACCGTTCGAAACATATCAAAACAGACGAGATCGGACGAGATAGGACGAAATCGGACGAAATCGGACGAGATCGGACGAAATCGGACGTTAACCGGGGAAAGCCGGAGAAAGTATGAATAAACCGCGCAAACCATGCCAAATCCGTGGAAATAGGATTTCTACTATGTTTTGATTGTATTGATCATGTTGTGGTCGTCTTTAGCATGTTTTGGTTGGGTTTGGCTATGTTTTAACCAGACTTGAATGTAGCAAATTATTTCGTGATGTAGTTGTGGTTTTACTAGACAAGGAAACCGTGATGGCATACCATCAATTGATATTAAAAATACGAGTGAGCTCCAACAACATTTAACATTGTTTGATCAACAAAACAATGATATTGATTTTCCTTCGGAAACCTACAAAGGTGGATAATATATAAAATAATGAAAAAAGCATAGTAAAATGGCTTTTTGGGCCTTCAAAAATCCTTAACCAGCTTAAAGTTGGTTACAACGATGTTCCTCTTGTTTTTTCCGTCGTTTTGACAGGTCACGGGCTGGAAACGAACTTACGGTGCTGAAGTTATGACCATTTTAAGAAAGTCTTCTTCGTCACACGATCTTGGTCTTCGAGAACCAAGTCAGTCTGTTCTTCAATACTTTTGCCTCTATTAATATATAATTTCATAGGCATATACTAACTGTACAACTTTCAAACATGGTCATACACATCCAAATCCGTGTGAAACGGGCTAAACCGTTCGAAACATATCAAAACAGACGAGATCGGACGAGATCGGACGAAATCGGACGAAATCGGACGAGATCGGACGAAATCGGACGTTAACCGGGGAAAGCCGGAGAAAGTATGAATAAACCGCGCAAACCATGCCAAATCCGTGGAAATAGGATTTCTACTATGTTTTGATTGTATTGATCATGTTGTGGTCATCTTTAGCATGTTTTGGTTGGGTTTGGCTATGTTTTAACCAGACTTGAATGTAGCAAATTAGTTGGTGATGTAGTTGTGGTTTTACTAGACAAGGAAACCGTGATGGCATACCATCAATTGATATTAAAAATACGAGTGAGCTCCAACAACATTTAACATTGTTTGATCAACAAAACAAAGATATTGATTTTCCTTCGGAAACCTACAAAGGTGGATAATATACAAAATAATGAAAAAAGCATAGTAAAATGGCTTTTTGGGCCTTCAAAAATCCTTAACCAGCTTAAAGTTGGTTACAACGATGTTCCTCTTGTTTTTTCGGTGGTTTTGACAGGTCACGGGCTGAAAACGAACTTACGGTGCTGAAGTTATGACCATTTTAAGAAAGCCTTCTTCGTCACACGATCTTGGGCTTCGAGAACCAAGTCAGTCTGTTCTTCAATACTTTTGCCTCCATCAATATATAATTTCATAGGCATATACTAACTGTACAACTTTCAAACATGGTCATACACATCCAAATCCGTCTGAAACGGGCTAAACCGTTCGAAACATATCAAAACAGACGAGATCGGACGAGATCGGACGAAATCGGACGAAATCGGACGAGATCGGACGAGATCGGACGAGATCGGACGAGATCGGATGAGATCGGACGAGATCGGACGAGATCGGACGAGATCGGACGAAATCGGACGAAATCGGACGAGATCGGACGAAATCGGACGTTAACCGGGGAAAGCCGGAGAAAGTATGAATAAACCGCGCAAACCATGCCAAATCCGTGGAAATAGGATTTCTACTATGTTTTGATTGTATTGATCATGTTGTGGTCGTCTTTAGCATGTTTTGGTTGGGTTTGGCTATGTTTTAACCAGACTTGAATGTAGCAAATTATTTCGTGATGTAGTTGTGGTTTTACTAGACAAGGAAACCGTGATGGCATACCATCAATTGATATTAAAAATACGAGTGAGCTCCAACAACATTTAACATTGTTTGATCAACAAAACAATGATATTGATTTTCCTTCGGAAACCTACAAAGGTGGATAATATATAAAATAATGAAAAAAGCATAGTAAAATGGCTTTTTGGGCCTTCAAAAATCCTTAACCAGCTTAAAGTTGGTTACAACGATGTTCCTCTTGTTTTTTCCGTCGTTTTGACAGGTCACGGGCTGGAAACGAACTTACGGTGCTGAAGTTATGACCATTTTAAGAAAGCCTTCTTCGTCACACGATCTTGGTCTTCGAGAACCAAGTCAGTCTGTTCTTCAATACTTTTGCCTCCATTAATATATAATTTCATAGGCATATACTAACTGTACAACTTTCAAACATGGTCATACACATCCAAATCCGTGTGAAACGGGCTAAACCGTTCGAAACATATCAAAACAGACGAGATCGGACGAGATCGGACGAAATCGGACGAAATCGGACGAGATCGGACGAAATCGGACGTTAACCGGGGAAAGCCGGAGAAAGTATGAATAAATCGCGCAAACCATGCCAAATCCGTGGAAATAGGATTTCTACTATGTTTTGATTGTATTGATCATGTTGTGGTCATCTTTAGCATGTTTTGGTTGGGTTTGGCTATGTTTTAACCAGACTTGAATGTAGCAAATTAGTTGGTGATGTAGTTGTGGTTTTACTAGACAAGGAAACCGTGATGGCATACCATCAATTGATATTAAAAATACGAGTGAGCTCCAACAACATTTAACATTGTTTGATCAACAAAACAATGATATTGATTTTCCTTCGGAAACCTACAAAGGTGGATAATATACAAAATAATGAAAAAAACATAGTAAAATGGCTTTTTGGGCCTTCAGAAATCCTTAACCAGCTTAAAGTTGGTTACAACGATGTTCCTCTTGTTTTTTCGGTCATTTTGACAGGTCACGGGCTGAAAACGAACTTACGGTGCTGAAGTTATGACCATTTTAAGAAAGCCTTCTTCGTCACACGATCTTGGGCTTCGAGAACCAAGTCAGTCTGTTCTTCAATACTTTTGCCTCCATCAATATATAATTTCATAGGCATATACTAACTGTACAACTTTCAAACATGGTCATACACATCCAAATCCGTCTGAAACGGGCTAAACCGTTCGAAACATATCAAAACAGACGAGATCGGACGAGATCGGACGAAATCGGACGAATTCGGACGAGATCGGACGAAATCGGACGTTAACCGGGGAAAGCCGGAGAAAGTATGAATAAACCGCACAAACCATGCCAAATCCGTGGAAATAGGATTTCTACTATGTTTTGATTGTATTGATCATGTTGTGGTCGTCTTTAGCATGTTTTGGTTGGGTTTGGCTATGTTTTAACCAGACTTGAATGTAGCAAATTAGTTGGTGATGTAGTTGTGGTTTTACTAGACAAGGAAACCGTGATGGCATACCATCAATTGATATTAAAAATACGAGTGAGCTCCAACAACATTTAACATTGTTTGATCAACAAAACAATGATATTGATTTTCCTTCGGAAACCTACAAAGGTGGATAATATATAAAATAATGAAAAAAGCATAGTAAAATGGCTTTTTGGGCCTTCAATAATCCTTAACCAGCTTAAAGTTGGTTACAACGATGTTCCTCTTTTTTTTCGGTCGTTTTGACAGGTCACGGGCTGGAAACGAACTTACGGTGCTGAAGTTATGACCATTTTAAGAAATCCTTCTTCGTCACACGATCTTGGGCTTCGAGAACCAAGTCAGTCTGTTCTTCAATACTTTTGCCTCCATCAATATATAATTTCATAGGCATATACTAACTGTACAACTTTCAAACATGGTCATACACATCCAAATCCGTCTGAAACGGGCTAAACCGTTCGAAACATATCAAAACAGACGAGATCGGACGAGATCGGACGAAATCGGACGAAATCGGACGAGATCGGACGAAATCGGACGTTAACCGGGGAAAGCCGGAGAAAGTATGAATAAACCGCGCAAACCATGCCAAATCCGTGGAAATAGGATTTCTACTATGTTTTGATTGTATTGATCATGTTGTGGTCGTCTTTAGCATGTTTTGGTTGGGTTTGGCTATGTTTTAACCAGACTTGAATGTAGCAAATTATTTCGTGATGTAGTTGTGGTTTTACTAGACAAGGAAACCGTGATGGCATACCATCAATTGATATTAAAAATACGAGTGAGCTCCAACAACATTTAACATTGTTTGATCAACAAAACAATGATTTTGATTTTCCTTCGGAAACCTACAAAGGTGGATAATATATAAAATAATGAAAAAAGCATAGTAAAATGGCTTTTTGGGCCTTCAAAAATCCTTAACCAGCTTAAAGTTGGTTACAACGATGTTCCTCTTGTTTTTTCCGTCGTTTTGACAGGTCACGGGCTGGAAACGAACTTACGGTGCTGAAGTTATGACCATTTTAAGAAAGCCTTCTTCGTCACACGATCTTGGTCTTCGAGAACCAAGTCAGTCTGTTCTTCAATACTTTTGCCTCCATTAATATATAATTTCATAGGCATATACTAACTGTACAACTTTCAAACATGGTCATACACATCCAAATCCGTGTGAAACGGGCTAAACCGTTCGAAACATATCAAAACAGACGAGATCGGACGAGATCGGACGAAATCGGACGAAATCGGACGAGATCGGACGAAATCGGACGTTAACCGGGGAAAGCCGGAGAAAGTATGAATAAACCGCGCAAACCATGCCAAATCCGTGGAAATAGGATTTCTACTATGTTTTGATTGTATTGATCATGTTGTGGTCATCTTTAGCATGTTTTGGTTGGGTTTGGCTATGTTTTAACCAGACTTGAATGTAGCAAATTAGTTGGTGATGTAGTTGTGGTTTTACTAGACAAGGAAACCGTGATGGCATACCATCAATTGATATTAAAAATACGAGTGAGCTCCAACAACATTTAACATTGTTTGATCAACAAAACAAAGATATTGATTTTCCTTCGGAAACCTACAAAGGTGGATAATATACAAAATAATGAAAAAAGCATAGTAAAATGGCTTTTTGGGCCTTCAAAAATCCTTAACCAGCTTAAAGTTGGTTACAACGATGTTCCTCTTGTTTTTTCGGTGGTTTTGACAGGTCACGGGCTGAAAACGAACTTACGGTGCTGAAGTTATGACCATTTTAAGAAAGCCTTCTTCGTCACACGATCTTGGGCTTCGAGAACCAAGTCAGTCTGTTCTTCAATACTTTTGCCGCCATCAATATATAATTTCATAGGCATATACTAACTGTACAACTTTCAAACATGGTCATACACATCCAAATCCGTCTGAAACGGGCTAAACCGTTCGAAACATATCAAAACGGACGAGATCGGACGAGATCGGACGAAATCAGACGAGATCGGACGGAATCGGACGTTAACTGGGGAAAGCCGGAGAAAGTATGAATAAACCGCGCAAACCATGCCAAATCCGTGGAAATAGGATTTCTACTATGTTTTGATTGTATTGATCATGTTGTGGTCGTCTTTAGCATGTTTTGGTTGGGTTTGGCTATGTTTTAACCAGACTTGAATGTAGCAAATTAGTTCGTGATGTAGTTGTGGTTTTACTAGACAAGGAAACCGTGATGGCATACCATCAATTGATATTAAAAATACGAGTGAGCTCCAACAACATTTAACATTGTTTGATCAACAAAACAATGATATTGATTTTCCTTCGGAAACCTACAAAGGTGGATAATATATAAAATAATGAAAAAAGCATAGTAAAATGGCTTTTTGGGCCTTCAAAAATCCTTAACCAGCTTAAAGTTGGTTACAACGATGTTCCTCTTGTTTTTTCGGTCGTTTTGACAGGTCACGGGCTGGAAACGAACTTACGGTGCTGAAGTTATGACCATTTTAAGAAAGCCTTCTTCGTCACACGATCTTGGGCTTCGAGAACCAAGTCAGTCTGTTCTTCAATACTTTTGCCTCCATCAATATATAATTTCATAAGCATATACTAACTGTACAACTTTCAAACATGGTCATACACATCCAAATCCGTCTGAAACGGGCTAAACCGTACGAAACATATCAAAACGGACGAGAACGGACGAGATCGGACGAAATCGGACGAGATCGGACGGAATCGGACGTTAACCGGGGAAAGCCGGAGAAAGTATGAATAAACCGCGCAAACCATGCCAAATCCGTGGAAATAGGATTTCTACTATGTTTTGATTGTATTGATCATGTTGTGGTCGTCTTTAGCATGTTTTGGTTGGGTTTGGCTATGTTTTAACCAGACTTGAATGTAGCAAATTAGTTGGTGATGTAGTTGTGGTTTTACTAGACAAGGAAACCGTGATGGCATACCATCAATTGATATTAAAAATACGAGTGAGCTCCAACAATATTTAACATTGTTTGATCAACAAAACAATGATATTGATTTTCCTTCGGAAACCTACAAAGGTGGATAATATATAAAATAATGAAAAAAGCATAGTAAAATGGCTTTTTGGGCCTTCAAAAATCCTTAACCAGCTTAAAGTTGGTTACAACGATGTTCCTCTTGTTTTTTCGGTCGTTTTGACAGGTCACGGGCTGGAAACGAACTTACGGTGCTGAAGTTATGACCATTTTAAGAAAGCCTTCTTCGTCACACGATCTTGGGCTTCGAGAACCAAGTCAGTCTGTTCTTCAATACTTTTGCCTCCATCAATATATAATTTCATAGGCATATACTAACTGTACAACTTTCAAACATGGTCATACACATCCAAATCCGTCTGAAACGGGCTAAACCGTTCGAAACATATCAAAACGGACGAGATCGGACGAGATCGGACGAAATCAGACGAGATCGGACGGAATCGGACGTTAACCGGGGAAAGCCGGAGAAAGTATGAATAAACCGCGCAAACCATGCCAAATCCGTGGAAATAGGATTTCTACTATGTTTTGATTGTATTGATCATGTTGTGGTCGTCTTTAGCATGTTTTGGTTGGGTTTGGCTATGTTTTAACCAGACTTGAATGTAGCAAATTAGTTCGTGATGTAGTTGTGGTTTTACTAGACAAGGAAACCGTGATGGCATACCATCAATTGATATCAAAAATACGAGTGAGCTCCAACAACATTTAACATTGTTTGATCAACAAAACAATGATATTGATTTTCCTTCGGAAACCTACAAAGGTGGATAATATATAAAATAATGAAAAAAGCATAGTAAAATGGCTTTTTGGGCCTTCAAAAATCCTTAACCAACTTAAAGTTGGTTACAACGATGTTCCTCTTGTTTTTTCCGTCGTTTTGACAGGTCACGGGCTGGAAACGAACTTACGGTGCTGAAGTTATGACCATTTTAAGAAAGCCTTCTTCGTCACAAGATCTTGGTCTTCGAGAACCAAGTCAGTCTGTTCTTTAATACTTTTGCCTCCATTAATATATAATTTCATAGGCATATACTAACTGTACAACTTTCAAACATGGTCATACACATCCAAATCCGTGTGAAACGGGCTAAACCGTTCGAAACATATCAAAACAGACGAGAATGTAGCAAATTAGTTCGTGATGTAGTTGTGGTTTTACTAGACAAGGAAACCGTGATGGCATACCATCAATTGATATCAAAAATACGAGTGAGCTCCAACAACATTTAACATTGTTTGATCAACAAAACAATGATATTGATTTTCCTTCGGAAACCTACAAAGGTGGATAATATATAAAATAATGAAAAAAGCATAGTAAAATGGCTTTTTGGGCCTTCAAAAATCCTTAACCAACTTAAAGTTGGTTACAACGATGTTCCTCTTGTTTTTTCCGTCGTTTTGACAGGTCACGGGCTGGAAACGAACTTACGGTGCTGAAGTTATGACCATTTTAAGAAAGCCTTCTTCGTCACAAGATCTTGGTCTTCGAGAACCAAGTCAGTCTGTTCTTCAATACTTTTGCCTCCATTAATATATAATTTCATAGGCATATACTAACTGTACAACTTTCAAACATGGTCATACACATCCAAATCCGTGTGAAACGGGCTAAACCGTTCGAAACATATCAAAACAGACGAGATCGGACGAGATCGGACGAAATCGGACGAAATCGGACGAGATCGGACGAAATCGGACGTTAACCGGGGAAAGCCGGAGAAAGTATGAATAAACCGCGCAAACCATGCCAAATCCGTGGAAATAGGATTTCTACTATGTTTTGATTGTATTGATCATGTTGTGGTCATCTTTAGCATGTTTTGGTTGGGTTTGGCTATGTTTTAACCAGACTTGAATGTAGCAAATTAGTTGGTGATGTAGTTGTGGTTTTACTAGACAAGGAAACCGTGATGGCATACCATCAATTGATATTAAAAATACGAGTGAGCTCCAACTACATTTAACATTGTTTGAGCAACAAAACAAAGATATTGATTTTCCTTCGGAAACCTACAAAGGTGGATAATATACAAAATAATGAAAAAAGCATAGTAAAATGGCTTTTTGGGCCTTCAAAAATCCTTAACCAGCTTAAAGTTGGTTACAACGATGTTCCTCTTGTTTTTTCGGTGGTTTTGACAGGTCACGGGCTGAAAACGAACTTACGGTGCTGAAGTTATGACCATTTTAAGAAAGCCTTCTTCGTCACACGATCTTGGGCTTCGAGAACCAAGTCAGTCTGTTCTTCAATACTTTTGCCTCCATCAATATATAATTTCATAGGCATATACTAACTGTACAACTTTCAAACATGGTCATACACATCCAAATCCGTCTGAAACGGGCTAAACCGTTCGAAACATATCAAAACGGACGAGATCGGACGAGATCGGACGAAATCAGACGAGATCGGACGGAATCGGACGTTAACCGGGGAAAGCCGGAGAAAGTATGAATAAACCGCGCAAACCATGCCAAATCCGTGGAAATAGGATTTCTACTATGTTTTGATTGTATTGATCATGTTGTGGTCGTCTTTAGCATGTCTTGGTTGGGTTTGGCTATGTTTTAACCAGACTTGAATGTAGCAAATTAGTTCGTGATGTAGTTGTGGTTTTACTAGACAAGGAAACCGTGATGGCATACCATCAATTGATATTAAAAATACGAGTGAGCTCCAACAACATTTAACATTGTTTGATCAACAAAACAATGATATTGATTTTCCTTCGGAAACCTACAAAGGTGGATAATATATAAAATAATGAAAAAAGCATAGTAAAATGGCTTTTTGGGCCTTCAAAAATCCTTAACCAGCTTAAAGTTGGTTACAACGATGTTCCTCTTGTTTTTTCGGTCGTTTTGACAGGTCACGGGCTGGAAACGAACTTACGGTGCTGAAGTTATGACCATTTTAAGAAAGCCTTCTTCGTCACACGATCTTGGGCTTCGAGAACCAAGTCAGTCTGTTCTTCAATACTTTTGCCTCCATCAATATATAATTTCATAAGCATATACTAACTGTACAACTTTCAAACATGGTCATACACATCCAAATCCGTCTGAAACGGGCTAAACCGTACGAAACATATCAAAACGGACGAGAACGGACGAGATCGGACGAAATCGGACGAGATCGGACGGAATCGGACGTTAACCGGGGAAAGCCGGAGAAAGTATGAATAAACCGCGCAAACCATGCCAAATCCGTGGAAATAGGATTTCTACTATGTTTTGATTGTATTGATCATGTTGTGGTCGTCTTTAGCATGTTTTGGTTGGGTTTGGCTATGTTTTAACCAGACTTGAATGTAGCAAATTAGTTGGTGATGTAGTTGTGGTTTTACTAGACAAGGAAACCGTGATGGCATACCATCAATTGATATTAAAAATACGAGTGAGCTCCAACAATATTTAACATTGTTTGATCAACAAAACAATGATATTGATTTTCCTTCGGAAACCTACAAAGGTGGATAATATATAAAATAATGAAAAAAGCATAGTAAAATGGCTTTTTGGGCCTTCAAAAATCCTTAACCAGCTTAAAGTTGGTTACAACGATGTTCCTCTTGTTTTTTCGGTCGTTTTGACAGGTCACGGGCTGGAAACGAACTTACGGTGCTGAAGTTATGACCATTTTAAGAAAGCCTTCTTCGTCACACGATCTTGGGCTTCGAGAACCAAGTCAGTCTGTTCTTCAATACTTTTGCCTCCATCAATATATAATTTCATAGGCATATACTAACTGTACAACTTTCAAACATGGTCATACACATCCAAATCCGTCTGAAACGGGCTAAACCGTTCGAAACATATCAAAACGGACGAGATCGGACGAGATCGGACGGAATCGGACGTTAACCGGGGAAAGCTGGAGAAATATGAATAAACCGCGCAAACCATGCCAAATCCGTGGAAATAGGATTTCTACTATGTTTTGATTGTATTGATCATGTTGTGGTCGTCTTTAGCATGTTTTGGTTGGGTTTGGCTATGTTTTAACCAGACTTGAATGTAGCAAATTAGTTGGTGATGTAGTTGTGGTTTTACTAGACAAGGAAACCGTGATGGCATACCATCAATTGATATTAAAAATACGAGTGAGCTCCAACAACATTTAACATTGTTTGATCAATAAAACAAAGATATTGATTTTCCTTCGGAAACCTACAAAGGTGGATAATATACAAAATAATGAAAAAAGCATAGTAAAATGGCTTTTTGGGCCTTCAAAAAACCTTAACCAGCTTAAAGTTGGTTACAATGATGTTCCTCTTGTTTTTTCGGTGGTTTTGACAGGTCACGGGCTGAAAACGAACTTACGGTGCTGAAGTTATGACCATTTTAAGAAAGCCTTCTTCGTCACACGATCTTGGGCTTTGAGAACCAAGTCAGTCTGTTCTTCAATACTTTTGCCTCCATCAATATATAATTTCATAGGCATATACTAACTGTACAACTTTCAAACATGGTCATACACATCCAAATCCGTCTGAAACGGGCTAAACCGTTCGAAACATATCAAAACGGACGAGATCGGACGAGATCGGACGAAATCAGACGAGATCGGACGGAATCGGACGTTAACCGGGGAAAGCCGGAGAAAGTATGAATAAACCGCGCAAACCATGCCAAATCCGTGGAAATAGGATTTCTACTATGTTTTGATTGTATTGATCATGTTGTGGTCGTCTTTAGCATGTTTTGGTTGGGTTTGGCTATGTTTTAACCAGACTTGAATGTAGCAAATTAGTTGGTGATGTAGTTGTGGTTTTACTAGACAAGGAAACCGTGATGGCATACCATCAATTGATATTAAAAATACGAGTGAGCTCCAACAACATTTAACATTGTTTGATCAACAAAACAATGATATTAATTTTCCTTCGGAAACCTACAAAGGTGGATAATATATAAAATAATGAAAAAAGCATAGTAAAATGGGTTTTTGGGCCTTCAAAAATCCTTAACCAGCTTAAGGTTGGTTACAACGATGTTCCTCTTGTTTTTTCGGTCGTTTTGACAGGTCACGGGCTGGAAACGAACTTACGGTGCTGAAGTTATGACCATTTTAAGAAAGCCTTCTTCGTCACACGATCTTGGGCTTCGAGAACCAAGTCAGTCTGTTCTTCAATACTTTTGCCTCCGTCAATATATAATTTCATAAGCATATACTAACTGTACAACTTTCAAACATGGTCATACACATCCAAATTCGTCTGAAACGGGCTAAACCGTACGAAACATATCAAAACGGACGAGAACGGACGAGATCGGACGAAATCGGACGAGATCGGACGGAATCGGACGTTAACCGGGGAAAGCCGGAGAAAGTATGAATAAACCGCGCAAACCATGCCAAATCCGTGGAAATAGGATTTCTACTATGTTTTGATTGTATTGATCATGTTGTGGTCGTCTTTAGCATGTTTTGGTTGGGTTTGGCTATGTTTTAACCAGACTTGAATGTAGCAAATTAGTTGGTGATGTAGTTGTGGTTTTACTAGACAAGGAAACCGTGATGGCATACCATCAATTGATATTAAAAATACGAGTGAGCTCCAACAATATTTAACATTGTTTGATCAACAAAACAATGATATTGATTTTCCTTCGGAAACCTACAAAGGTGGATAATATATAAAATAATGAAAAAAGCATAGTAAAATGGCTTTTTGGGCCTTCAAAAATCCTTAACCAGCTTAAAGTTGGTTACAACGATGTTCCTCTTGTTTTTTCGGTCGTTTTGACAGGTCACGTGCTGGAAACGAACTTACGGTGCTGAAGTTATGACCATTTTAAGAAAGCCTTCTTCGTCACACGATCTTGGGCTTCGAGAACCAAGTCAGTCTGTTCTTCAATACTTTTGCCTCCATCAATATATAATTTCATAGGCATATACTAACTGTACAACTTTCAAACATGGTCATACACATCCAAATCCGTCTGAAACGGGCTAAACCGTTCGAAACATATCAAAACGGACGAGATCGGACGAGATCGGACGGAATCGGACGTTAACCGGGGAAAGCTGGAGAAATATGAATAAACCGCGCAAACCATGCCAAATCCGCGGAAATAGGATTTCTACTATGTTTTGATTGTATTGATCATGTTGTGGTCGTCTTTAGCATGTTTTGGTTGGGTTTGGCTATGTTTTAACCAGACTTGAATGTAGCAAATTAGTTGGTGATGTAGTTGTGGTTTTACTAGACAAGGAAACCGTGATGGCATACCATCAATTGATATTAAAAATACGAGTGAGCTCCAACAACATTTAACATTGTTTGATCAACAAAACAATGATATTGATTTTCCTTCGGAAACCTACAAAGGTGGATAATATACAAAATAATGAAAAAAGCATAGTAAAATGGCTTTTTGGGCCTTCATAAATCCTTAACCAGCTTAAAGTTGGTTACAACGATGTTCCTCTTGTTTTTTCGGTTGTTTTGACAGGTCACGGGCTGAAAACGAACTTACGGTGCTGAAGTTATGACCATTTTAAGAAAGCCTTCTTCGTCACACGATCTTGGGCTTCGAGAACCAAGTCAGTCTGTTCTTCAATACTTTTGCCTCCATCAATATATAATTTCATAGGCATATACTAACTGTACAACTTTCAAACATGGTCATACACATCCAAATCCGTCTGAAACGGGCTAAACCGTTCGAAACATATCAAAACAGACGAGATCGGACGAGATCGGACGAAATCGAACGAAATCGGACGAGATCGGACGAAATCGGACGTTAACCGGGGAAAGCTGGAGAAAGTATGAATAAACCGCACAAACCATGCCAAATCTGTGGAAATAGGATTTCTACTATGTTTTGATTGTATTGATCATGTTGTGGTCGTCTTTAGCATGTTTTGGTTGGGTTTGGCTATGTTTTAACCAGACTTGAATGTAGCAAATTAGTTGGTGATGTAGTTGTGGTTTTACTAGACAAGGAAACCGTGATGGCATACCATCAATTGATATTAAAAATACGAGTGAGCTCTAACAACATTTAACATTGTTTGATCAACAAAACAATGATATTGATTTTCCTTCGGAAACCTACAAAGGTGGATAATATACAAAATAATGAAAAAAGCATAGTAAAATGGCTTTTTGGGCCTTCAAAAATCCTTAACCAGCTTAAAGTTGGTTACAACGATGTTCCTCTTGTTTTTTCGGTCGTTTTGACAGGTCACGGGCTGAAAATGAACTTACGGTGCTGAAGTTATGACCATTTTAAGAAAGCCTTCTTCGTCACACGGTCTTGGGCTTCGAGAACCAAGTCAGTCTGTTCTTCAATACTTTTGCCTCCATCAATATATAATTTCATAGGCATATACTAAATGTACAACTTTCAAACATGGTCATACACATCCAAATCCGTCAAAAACGGGCTAAACCGTTCGAAACATATCAAAACGGACGAGATCGGACGAGATCGGACGAAATCAGACGAGATCGGACGGAATCGGACGTTAACCGGGGAAAGCCGGAGAAAGTATGAATAAACGGCGCAAACCATGCCAAATCCGTGGAAATAGGATTTCTGCTATGTTTTGATTGTATTGATCATGTTGTGGTCGTCTTTAGCATGTTTTGGTTGGGTTTGGCTATGTTTTAACCAGACTTGAATGTAGCAAATTAGTTGGTGATGTAGTTGTGGTTTTACTAGACAAGGAAACCGTGATGGCATACCATCAATTGATATTAAAAATACGAGTGAGCTCCAACAACATTTAACATTGTTTGATCAACAAAACAAAGATATTGATTTTCCTTCGGAAACCTACAAAGGTGGATAATATACAAAATAATGAAAAAAGCATAGTAAAATGGCTTTTTGGGCCTTCAAAAATCCTTAACCAGCTTAAAGTTGGTTACAACGATGTTCCTCTTGTTTTTTCGGTGGTTTTGACAGGTCACGGGCTGAAAACGAACTTACGGTGCTGAAGTTATGACCATTTTAAGAAAGCCTTCTTCGTCACACGATCTTGGGCTTCGAGAACCAAGTCAGTCTGTTCTTCAATACTTTTGCCTCCATCAATATATAATTTCATAGGCATATACTAACTGTACAACTTTCAAACATGGTCATACACATCCAAATCCGTCTGAAACGGGCTAAACCGTTCGAAACATATCAAAACGGACGAGATCGGACGAGATCGGACGAATCAGACGAGATCGGACGGAATCGGACGTTAACCGGGGAAAGCCGGAGAAAGTATGAATAAACCGCGCAAACCATGCCAAATCCGTGGAAATAGGATTTCTACTATGTTTTGATTGTATTGATCATGTTGTGGTCGTCTTTAGCATGTTTTGGTTGGGTTTGGCTATGTTTTAACCAGACTTGAATGTAGCAAATTAGTTCGTGATGTAGTTGTGGTTTTACTAGACAAGGAAACCGTGATGGCATACAATCAATTGATATTAAAAATACGAGTGAGCTCCAACAACATTTAACATTGTTTGATCAACAAAACAATGATATTGATTTTCCTTCGGAAACCTACAAAGGTGGATAATATATAAAATAATGAAAAAAGCATAGTAAAATGGCTTTTTGGGCCTTCAAAAATCCTTAACCAGCTTAAAGTTGGTTACAACGATGTTCCTCTTGTTTTTTCGGTCGTTTTGACAGGTCACGGGCTGGAAACGAACTTACGGTGCTGAAGTTATGACCATTTTAAGAAAGCCTTCTTCGTCACACGATCTTGGGCTTCGAGAACCAAGTCAGTCTGTTCTTCAATACTTTTGCCTCCATCAATATATAATTTCATAGGCATATACTAACTGTACAACTTTCAAACATGGTCATACACATCCAAATCCGTCTGAAATGGGCTAAACCGTTCGAAACATATCAAAACAGACGAGATCGGACGAGATCGGACGAAATCGGACGAAATCGGACGAGATCGGACGAAATCGGACGTTAACCGGGGAAAGCCGGAGAAAGTATGAATAAACCGCGCAAACCATGCCAAATCCGTGGAAATAGGATTTCTACTATGTTTTGATTGTATTGATCATGTTGTGGTCATCTTTAGCATGTTTTGGTTGGGTTTGGCTATGTTTTAACCAGACTTGAATGTAGCAAATTAGTTGGTGATGTAGTTGTGGTTTTACTAGACAAGGAAACCGTGATGGCATACCATCAATTGATATTAAAAATACGAGTGAGCTCCAACAACATTTAACATTGTTTGATCAACAAAACTATGATATTGATTTTCCTTCGGAAACCTACAAAGGTGGATAATATACAAAATAATGAAAAAAGCATAGTAAAATGGCTTTTTGGGCCTTCAAAAATCCTTAACCAGCTTAAAGTTGGTTACAACGATGTTCCTCTTGTTTTTTCGATGGTTTTGACAGGTCACGGGCTGAAAACGAACTTACGATGCTGAAGTTATGACCATTTTAAGAAAGCCTTCTTCGTCACACGATCTTGGGCTTCGAGAACCAAGTCAGTCTGTTCTTCAATACTTTTGCCTCCATCAATATATAATTTCATAGGCATATACTAACTGTACAACTTTCAAACATGGTCATACACATCCAAATCCGTCTGAAACGGGCTAAACCGTTCGAAACATATCAAAACGGACGAGATCGGACGAAATCAGACGAGATCGGACGGAATCGGACGTTAACCGGGGAAAGCCGGAGAAAGTATGAATAAACCGCGCAAACCATGCCAAATCCATGGAAATAGGATTTCTACTATGTTTTGATTGTATTGATCATGTTGTGGTCGTCTTTAGCATGTTTTGGTTGGGTTTGGCTATGTTTTAACCAGACTTGAATGTAGCAAATTAGTTGGTGATGTAGTTGTGGTTTTACTAGACAAGGAAACCGTGATGGCATACCATCAATTGATATTAAAAATACGAGTGAGCTCCAACAACATTTAACATTGTTTGATCAACAAAACAATGATATTGATTTTCCTTCGGAAACCTACAAAGGTGGATAATATATAAAATAATGAAAAAAGCATAGTAAAATGGGTTTTTGGGCCTTCAAAAATCCTTAACCAGCTTAAAGTTGGTTACAACGATGTTCCTCTTGTTTTTTCGGTCGTTTTGACAGGTCACGGGCTGGAAACGAACTTACGGTGCTGAAGTTATGACCATTTTAAGAAAGCCTTCTTCGTCACACGATCTTGGGCTTCGAGAACCAAGTCAGTCTGTTCTTCAATACTTTTGCCTCCATCAATATATAATTTCATAGGCATATACTAACTGTACAACTTTCAAACATGGTCATACACATCCAAATCCGTCTGAAACGGGCTAAACCGTTCGAAACATATCAAAACGGACGAGATCGGACGAGATCGGACGAAATCGGACGAGATCGGACGGAATCGGACGTTAACCGAGGAAAGCCGGAGAAAGTATGAATAAACCGCGCAAACCATGCCAAATCCGTGGAAATAGGATTTCTACTATGTTTTGATTGTATTGATCATGTTGTGGTCGTCTTTAGCATGTTTTGGTTGGGTTTGGCTATGTTTTAACCAGACTTGAATGTAGCAAATTAGTTTGTGATGTAGTTGTGGTTTTACTAGACAAGGAAACCGTGATGGTATACCATCAATTGATATTAAAAATACGAGTGAGCTCCAACAACATTTAACATTGTTTGATCAACAAAACAATGATATTGATTTTCCTTCGGAAACCTACAAAGGTGGATATTATATAAAATAATGAAAAAAGCATAGTAAAATGGCTTTTTGGGCCTTCAAAAATCCTTAACCAGCTTAAAGTTGGTTACAACGATGTTCCTCTTGTTTTTCGGTCGTTTTGACAGGTCACGGGCTGGAAACGAACTTACGGTGCTGAAGTTATGACCATTTTAAGAAAGCCTTCTTCGTCACACGATCTTGGGCTTCGAGAACCAAGTCAGTCTGTTCTTCAATACTTTTGCCTCCATCAATATATAATTTCATAGGCATATACTAACTGTACAACTTTCAAACATGGTCATACACATCCAAATCCGTCTGAAACGGGCTAAACCGTTCGAAACATATCAAAACAGACGAGATCGGACGAGATCGGACGAAATCGGACGAAATCGGACGAGATCGGACGAAATCGGACGTTAACCGGGGAAAGCCGGAGAAAGTATGAATAAACCGCGCAAACCATGCCAAATCCGTGGAAATAGGATTTCTACTATGTTTTGATTGTATTGATCATGTTGTGGTCGTCTTTAGCATGTTTTGGTTGGGTTTGGCTATGTTTTAACCAGACTTGAATGTAGCAAATTAGTTGGTGATGTAGTTGTGGTTTTACTAGACAAGGAAACCGTGATGGCATACCATCAATTGATATTAAAAATACGAGTGAGCTCCAACAACATTTAACATTGTTTGATCAACAAAACAATGATATTGATTTTCCTTCGGAAACCTACAAAGGTGGATAATATACAAAATAATGAAAAAAGCATAGTAAAATGGCTTTTTGGGCCTTCAAAAATCCTTAACCAGCTTAAAGGTGGTTACAACGATGTTCCTCTTGTTTTTTCAGTCGTTTTGACAGGTCACGGGCTGAAAACGAACTTACGGTGCTGAAGTTATGACCATTTTAAGAAATCCTTCTTCGTCACACGATCTTGGGCTTCGAGAACCAAGTCAGTCTGTTCTTCAATACTTTTGCCTCCATCAATATATAATTTCATAGGCATATACTAACTGTACAACTTTCAAACATGGTCATACACATCCAAATCCGTCTGAAACGGGCTAAACCGTTCGAAATATATCAAAATGGACGAGATCGGACGAGATCGGACGAAATCAGACGAGATCGGACGGAATCGGACATTAACCGGGGAAAGCCGGAGAAAGTATGAATAAACCGCGCAAACCATGCCAAATCCATGGAAATATGATTTCTACTATGTTTTGATTGTATTGATCATGTTGTGCTCGTCTTTAGCATGTTTTGGTTGGGTTTGGCTATGTTTTAACCAGACTTGAATGTAGCAAATTAGTTGGTGATGTAGTTGTGGTTTTACTAGACAAGGAAACCGTGATGGCATACCATCAATTGATATTAAAAATACGAGTGAGCTCCAACAACATTTAACATTGTTTGATCAACAAAACAATGATATTGATTTTCCTTCGGAAACCTACAAAGGTGGATAATATATAAAATAATGAAAAAAGCATAGTAAAATGGGTTTTTGGGCCTTCAAAAATCCTTAACCAGCTTAAAGTTGGTTACAACGATGTTCCTCTTGTTTTTTCGGTCGTTTTGACAGGTCACGGGCTGGAAACAAACTTACGGTGCTGAAGTTATGACCATTTTAAGAAACCCTTCTTCGTCACACGATCTTGGGCTTCGAGAACCAAGTCAGTCTGTTCTTCAATACTTTTGCCTCCATCAATATATAATTTCATAGGCATATACTAACTGTACAACTTTCAAACATGGTCATACACATCCAAATCCGTCTGAAACGGGCTAAACCGTTCGAAACATATCAAAACGGACGAGATCGGACGAGATCAGACGAAATCGGACGAGATCGGACGGAATCGGACGTTAACCGGGGAAAGCCGGAGAAAATATGAATAAACCGCGCAAACCATGCCAAATCCGTGGAAATAGGATTTCTACTATGTTTTGATTGTATTGATCATGTTGTGGTCGTCTTTAGCATGTTTTGGTTGGGTTTGGCTATGTTTTAACCAGACTTGAATGTAGCAAATTAGTTGGTGATGTAGTTGTGGTTTTACTAGACAAGGAAACCGTGATGGCATACCATCAATTGATATTAACAATACGAGTGAGCTCCAACAACATTTAACATTGTTTGATCAACAAAACAATGATATTGATTTTCCTTCGGAAACCTACAAAGGTGGATAATATATAAAATAATGAAAAAAGCATAGTAAAATGGCTTTTTGGGCCTTCAAAAATCCTTAACCAGCTTAAAGTTGGTTTCAACGATGTTCCTCTTGTTTTTTCGGTCGTTTTGACAGGTCACGGGCTGAGAACGAACTTACGGTGCTGAAGTTTTGACCATTTTAAGAAATCCTTCTTCGTCACACGATCTTGGGCTTCGAGAACCAAGTCAGTCTGTTCTTCAATACTTTTGCCTCCATCAATATATAATTTCATAGGCATATACTAACTGTACAACTTTCAAACATGGTCATACACATCCAAATCCGTCTGAAACGGGCTAAACCGTTGGAAACATATCAAAACGGACGAGATCGGACGAGATCGGACGAAATCGGACGAGATCGGACGGAATCGGACGTTAACCGGGGAAAGCCGGAGAAAGTATGAATAAACCGCGCAAACCATGCCAAATCCGTGGAAATAGGATTTCTACTATGTTTTGATTGTATTGATCATGTTGTGGTCGTCTTTAGCATGTTTTGGTTGGGTTTGGCTATGTTTTAACCAGACTTGAATGTAGCAAATTAGTTGGTGATGTAGTTGTGGTTTTACTAGACAAGGAAATCGTGATGGCATACCATCAATTGATATTAAAAATACGAGTGAGCTCCAACAACATTTAACATTGTTTGATCAACAAAACGATGATATTGATTTTCCTTCGGAAACCTACAAAGGTGGATAATATACAAAATAATGAAAAAATCATAGTAAAATGGCTTTTTGGGCCTTCAAAAATCCTTAACCAGCTTAAAGTTGGTTACAACGATGTTCCTCTTGTTTTGTCGGTCGTTTTGACAGGTCACGGGCTGAAAACGAACTTACGGTGCTGAAGTTATGACCATTTTAAGAAAGCCTTCTTCGTCACACGATCTTGGGCTTCGAGAACCAAGTAAGTCTGTTCTTCAATACTTTTGCCTCCATCAATATATAATTTCATAGGCATATACTAACTGTACAACTTTCAAACATGGTCATACACATCCAAATCCGTCTGAAACGGGCTAAACCGTTCGAAACATATCAAAACGGACGAGATCGGACGAAATCGGACGAGATCGGACGGAATCGGACGTTAACCGGGGAAAGCCGGAGAAAGTATGAATAAACCGCGCAAACCATGCCAAATCCGTGGAAATAGGATTTCTACTATGTTTTGATTGTATTGATCATGTTGTGGTCGTCTTTAGCATGTTTTGGTTGGGTTTGGCTATGTTTTAACCAGACTTGAATGTAGCAAATTAGTTGGTGATGTAGTTGTGGTTTTACTAGACAAGGAAACCGTGATGGCATACCATCAATTGATATTAAAAATACGAGTGAGCTCCAACAACATTTAACATTCTTTGATCAACAAAACAATGATATTGATTTTCCTTCAGAAACCTACAAAGGTGGATAATATACAAAATAATGAAAAAAGCATAGTAAAATGGCTTTTTGGGCCTTCAAAAATCCTTAACCAGCTTAAAGTTGGTTACAACGATGTTCCTCTTGTTTTTTCGGTCGTTTTGACAGGTCACGGGCTGAAAACGAACTTACGGTGCTAAAGTTATGACCATTTTAAGAAAGCCTTCTTCGTCACACGATCTTTGGCTTCGAGAACCAAGTAAGTCTGTTCTTCTATACTTTTGCCTCCATCAATATATAATTTCATAGGCATATACTAACTGTACAACTTTCAAACATGGTCATACACATCCAAATCCGTCTGAAACGGGCTAAACCGTTCGAAACATATCAAAACGGACGAGATCGGACGAAATCGGACGAGATCGGACGGAATCGGACGTTAACCGGGGAAAGCCGGAGAAAGTATGAATAACCGCGCAAACCATGCCAAATCCGTGGAAATAGGATTTCTACTATGTTTTGATTGTATTGATCATGTTGTGGTCGTCTTTAGCATGTTTTGGTTGGGTTTGGCTATGTTTTAACCAGACTTGAATGTAGCAAATTAGTGGGTGATGTAGTTGTGGTTTTACTAGACAAGGAAACCGTGATGGCATACCATCAATTGATATTAAAAATACGAGTGAGCTCCAACAACATTTAACATTCTTTGATCAACAAAACAATGATATTGATTTTCCTTCAGAAACCTACAAAGGTGGATAATATACAAAATAATGAAAAAAGCATAGTAAAATGGCTTTTTGGGCCTTCAAAAATCCTTAACCAGCTTAAAGTTGGTTACAACGATGTTCCTCTTGTTTTTTCGGTCGTTTTGACAGGTCACGGGCTGAAAACGAACTTACGGTGCTGAAGTTATGACCATTTTAAAAAGCCTTCTTCGTCACACGATCTTTGGCTTCGAGAACCAAGTCAGTCTGTTCTTCAATACTTTTGCCTCCATCAATATATAATTTCATAGGCATATACTAACTGTACAACTTTCAAACATGGTCATACACATCCAAATCCGTCTGAAACGGGCTAAACTGTTCGAAACATATCAAAACGGACGAGATCGTACGAAATCGGACGGAATCGGACGTTAACCGGGGAATGCCGGAGAAAGTATGAATAAACCGCGCAAACCATGCCAAATCCGTGGAAATAGGATTTCTACTATGTTTTGATTGTATTGATCATGTTGTGGTCGTCTTTAGCATGTTTTGGTTGGGTTTGGCTATGTTTTAACCAGACTTGAATGTAGCAAATTAGTTGGTGATGTAGTTGTGGTTTTACTAGACAAGGAAATCGTGATGGCATACCATCAATTGATATTAAAAATACGAGTGAGCTCCAACAACATTTAACATTGTTTGATCAACAAAACGATGATATTGATTTTCCTTCGGAAACCTACAAAGGTGGATAATATACAAAATAATGAAAAAATCATAGTAAAATGGCTTTTTGTGCCTTCAAAAATCCTTAACCAGCTTAAAGTTGGTTACAACGATGTTCCTCTTGTTTTGTCGGTCGTTTTGACAGGTCACAGGCTGAAAACGAACTTACGGTGCTGAAGTTATGACCATTTTAAGAAAGCCTTCTTCGTCACACGATCTTGGGCTTCGAGAACCAAGTAAGTCTGTTCTTCAATACTTTTGCCTCCATCAATATATAATTTCATAGGCATATACTAACTGTACAACTTTCAAACATGGTCATACACATCCAAATCCGTCTGAAACGGGCTAAACCGTTCGAAACATATCAAAACGGACGAGATCGGACGAAATCGGACGAGATCGGACGGAATCGGACGTTAACCGGGGAAAGCCGGAGAAAGTATGAATAAACCGCGCAAACCATGCCAAATCCGTGGAAATAGGATTTCTACTATGTTTTGATTGTATTGATCATGTTGTGGTCGTCTTTAGCATGTTTTGGTTGGGTTTGGCTATGTTTTAACCAGACTTGAATGTAGCAAATTAGTTGGTGATGTAGTTGTGGTTTTACTAGACAAGGAAACCGTGATGGCATACCATCAATTGATATTAAAAATACGAGTGAGCTCCAACAACATTTAACATTCTTTGATCAACAAAACAATGATATTAATTTTCCTTCAGAAACCTACAAAGGTGGATAATATACAAAATAATGAAAAAAGCATAGTAAAATGGCTTTTTGGGCCTTCAAAAATCCTTAACCAGCTTAAAGTTGGTTACAACGATGTTCCTCTTGTTTTTTCGGTCGTTTTGACAGGTCACGGGCTAAAAACGAACTTACGGTGCTAAAGTTATGACCATTTTAAGAAAGCCTTCTTCGTCACACGATCTTTGGCTTCGAGAACCAAGTAAGTCTGTTCTTCAATACTTTTGCCTCCATCAATATATAATTTCATAGGCATATACTAACTGTACAACTTTCAAACATGGTCATACACATCCAAATCCGTCTGAAACGGGCTAAACCGTTCGAAACATATCAAAACGGACGAGATCGGACGAAATCGGACGAGATCGGACGGAATCGGACGTTAACCGGGGAAAGCCGGAGAAAGTATGAATAAACCGCGCAAACCATGCCAAATCCGTGGAAATAGGATTTCTACTATGTTTTGATTGTATTGATCATGTTGTGGTCGTCTTTAGCATGTTTTGGTTGGGTTTGGCTATGTTTTAACCAGACTTGAATGTAGCAAATTAGTGGGTGATGTAGTTGTGGTTTTACTAGACAAGGAAACCGTGATGGCATACCATCAATTGATATTAAAAATACGAGTGAGCTCCAACAACATTTAACATTCTTTGATCAACAAAACAATGATATTGATTTTCCTTCAGAAACCTACAAAGGTGGATAATATACAAAATAATGAAAAAAGCATAGTAAAATGGCTTTTTGGGCCTTCAAAAATCCTTAACCAGCTTAAAGTTGGTTACAACGATGTTCCTCTTGTTTTTTCGGTCGTTTTGACAGGTCACGGGCTGAAAACGAACTTACGGTGCTGAAGTTATGACCATTTTAAAAAGCCTTCTTCGTCACACGATCTTTGGCTTCGAGAACCAAGTCAGTCTGTTCTTCAATACTTTTGCCTCCATCAATATATAATTTCATAGGCATATACTAACTGTACAACTTTCAAACATGGTCATACACATCCAAATCCGTCTGAAACGGGCTAAACCGTTCGAAACATATCAAAACGGACAAGATCGGACGAAATCGGACGGAATCGGACGTTAACCGGGGAAAGCCGGAGAAAGTATGAATAAACCGCGCAAACCATGCCAAATCCGTGGAAATAGGATTTCTACTATGTTTTGATTGTATTGATCATGTTGTGGTCGTCTTTAGCATGTTTTGGTTGGGTTTGGCTATGTTTTAACCAGACTTGAATGTAGCAAATTAGTTGGTGATGTAGTTGTGGTTTTACTAGACAAGGAAACCGTGATGGCATACCATCAATTGATATTAAAAATACGAGTGAGCTCCAACAACATTTAACATTGTTTGATCAACAAACAATGATATTGATTTTCCTTCGGAAACCTACAAAGGTGGATAATATACAAAATAATGAAAAAAGCATAGTAAAATGGCTTTTTGGGCCTTCAAAAATCCTTAACCAGCTTAAAGTTGGTTACAAGATGTTCCTCTTGTTTTGTCGGTCGTTTTGACAGGTCACGGGCTGAAAACGAACTTACGGTGCTGAAGTTATGACCATTTTAAGAAAGCCTTCTTCGTCACACGATCTTGGGCTTCGAGAACCAAGTAAGCCTGTTCTTCAATACTTTTGCCTCCATCAATATATAATTTCATAGGCATATACTAACTGTACAACTTTCAAACATGGTCATACACATCCAAATCCGTCTGAAACGGGCTAAACCGTTCGAAACATATCAAAACGGACGAGATCGGACGAGATCGGACGAAATCGGACGAGATCGGACGGAATCGGACGTTAACCGGGGAAAGCCGGAGAAAGTATGAATAAACCGCGCAAACCATGCCAAATCCGTGGAAATAGGATTTCTACTATGTTTTGATTGTATTGATCATGTTGTGGTCGTCTTTAGCATGTTTTGGTTGGGTTTGGCTATGTTTTAACAGACTTGAATGTAGCAAATTAGTTGGTGATGTAGTTGTGGTTTTACTAGACAAGGAAATCGTGATGGCATACCATCAATTGATATTAAAAATACGAGTGAGCTCCAACAACATTTAACATTGTTTGATCAACAAAACGATGATATTGATTTTCCTTCGGAAACCTACAAAGGTGGATAATATACAAAATAATGAAAAAATTATAGTAAAATTTCTTTTTGGGCCTTCAAAAATCCTTAACCAGCTTAAAGTTGGTTACAACGATGTTCCTCTTGTTTTGTCGGTCGTTTTGACAGGTCACGGGCTGAAAACGAACTTACGGTGCTGAAGTTATGACCATTTTAAGAAAGCCTTCTTCGTCACACGATCTTGGGCTTCGAGAACCAAGTAAGTCTGTTCTTCAATACTTTTGCCTCCATCAATATACAATTTCATAGGCATATACTAACTGTACAACTTTCAAACATGGTCATACACATCCAAATCCGTCTGAAACGGGCTAAACCGTTCGAAACATATCAAAACGGACGAGATCGGACGAAATCGGACGAGATCGGACGGAATCGGACGTTAACCGGGGAAAGCCGGAGAAAGTATGAATAAACCGCGCAAACCATGCCAAATCCGTGGAAATAGGATTTCTACTATGTTTTGATTGTATTGATCATGTTGTGGTCGTCTTTAGCATGTTTTGGTTGGGTTTGGCTATGTTTTAACCAGACTTGAATGTAGCAAAATTAGTTGGCGATGTAGTTGTGGTTTTACTAGACAAGGAAACCATGATGGCATACCATCAATTGATATTAAAAATACGAGTGAGCTCCAACAACATTTAACATTCTTTGATCAACAAAACAATGATATTGATTTTCCTTCAGAAACCTACAAAGGTGGATAATATACAAAATAATGAAAAAAGCATAGTAAAATGGCTTTTTGGGCCTTCAAAAATCCTTAACCAGCTTAAAGTTGGTTACAACGATGTTCCTCTTGTTTTTTCGGTCGTATTGACAGGTCACGGGCTGAAAACGAACTTACGGTGCTAAAGTTATGACCATTTTAAGAAAGCCTTCTTCGTCACACGATCTTTGGCTTCGAGAACCAAGTAAGCCTGTTCTTCAATACTTTTGCCTCCATCAATATATAATTTCATAGGCATATACTAACTGTACAACTTTCAAACATGGTCATACACATCCAAATCCGTCTGAAACGGGCTAAACCGTTCGAAACATATCAAAACGGACGAGATCGGACGAAATCGGACGAGATCGGACGGAATCGGACGTTAACCGGGGAAAGCCGGAGAAAGTATGAATAAAACGCGCAAACCATGCCAAATCCGTGGAAATAGGATTTCTACTATGTTTTGATTGTATTGATCATGTTGTGGTCGTCTTTAGCATGTTTTGGTTGGGTTTGGCTATGTTTTAACCAGACTTGAATGTAGCAAATTAGTGGGTGATGTAGTTGTGGTTTTACTAGACAAGGAAACCGTGATGGCATACCATCAATTGATATTAAAAATACGAGTGAGCTCCAACAACATTTAACATTCTTTGATCAACAAAACAATGATATTGATTTTCCTTCAGAAACCTACAAAGGTGGATAATATACAAAATAATGAAAAAAGCATAGTAAAATGGCTTTTTGGGCCTTCAAAAATCCTTAACCAGCTTAAAGTTGGTTACAACGATGTTCCTCTTGTTTTTTCGGTCGTTTTGACAGGTCACGGGCTGAAAACGAACTTACGGTGCTGAAGTTATGACCATTTTAAAAAGCCTTCTTCGTCACACGATCTTTGGCTTCGAGAACCAAGTCAGTCTGTTCTTCAATACTTTTGCCTCCATCAATATATAATTTCATAGGCATATACTAACTGTACAACTTTCAAACATGGTCATACACATCCAAATCCGTCTGAAACGGGCTAAACCGTTCGAAACATATCAAAACGGACGAGATCGGACGAAATCGGACGGAATCGGACGTTAACCGGGGAAAGCCGGAGAAAGTATGAATAAACCGCGCAAACCATGCCAAATCCGTGGAAATAGGATTTCTACTATGTTTTGATTGTATTGATCATGTTGTGGTCGTCTTTAGCATGTTTTGGTTGGGTTTGGCTATGTTTTAACCAGACTTGAATGTAGCAAATTAGTTGGTGATGTAGTTGTGGTTTTACTAGACAAGGAAACCGTGATGGCATACCATCAATTGATATTAAAAATACGAGTGAGCTCCAACAACATTTAACATTGTTTGATCAACAAACAATGATATTGATTTTCCTTCGGAAACCTACAAAGGTGGATAATATACAAAATAATGAAAAAAGCATAGTAAAATGGCTTTTTGGGCCTTCAAAAATCCTTAACCAGCTTAAAGTTGGTTACAAGATGTTCCTCTTGTTTTGTCGGTCGTTTTGACAGGTCACGGGCTGAAAACGAACTTACGGTGCTGAAGTTATGACCATTTTAAGAAAGCCTTCTTCGTCACACGATCTTGGGCTTCGAGAACCAAGTAAGTCTGTTCTTCAATACTTTTGCCTCCATCAATATATAATTTCATAGGCATATACTAACTGTACAACTTTCAAACATGGTCATACACATCCAAATCCGTCTGAAACGGGCTAAACCGTTCGAAACATATCAAAACGGACGAGATCGGACGAAATCGGACGAGATCGGACGGAATCGGACGTTAACCGGGGAAAGCCGGAGAAAGTATGAATAAACCGCGCAAACCATGCCAAATCCGTGGAAATAGGATTTCTACTATGTTTTGATTGTATTGATCATGTTGTGGTCGTCTTTAGCATGTTTTGGTTGGGTTTGGCTATGTTTTAACCAGACTTGAATGTAGCAAATTAGTTGGTGATGTAGTTGTGGTTTTACTAGACAAGGAAACCGTGATGGCATACCATCAATTGATATTAAAAATACGAGTGAGCTCCAACAACATTTAACATTCTTTGATCAACAAAACAATAATATTGATTTTCCTTCAGAAACCTACAAAGGTGGATAATATACAAAATAATGAAAAAAGCATAGTAAAATGGCTTTTTGGGCCTTCAAAAATCCTTAACCAGCTTAAAGTTGGTTACAACGATGTTCCTCTTGTTTTTTCGGTCGTTTTGACAGGTCACGGGCTGAAAACGAACTTACGGTGCTGAAGTTATGACCATTTTAAAAAGCCTTCTTCGTCACACGATCTTGGGCTTCGAGAACCAAGTCAGTCTGTTCTTCAATACTTTTGCCTCCATCAATATATAATTTCATAGGCATATACTAACTGTACAACTTTCAAACATGGTCATACACATCCAAATCCGTCTGAAACGGGCTAAACCGTTCGAAACATATCAAAACGAACGAGATCGGACGAAATCGGACGAGATCGGACGAAATCGGACGTTAACCGGGGAAAGCCGGAGAAAGTATGAATAAACCGCGCAAACCATGCCAAATCCGTGGAAATAGGATTTCTACTATGTTTTGATTGTATTGATCATGTTGTGGTCGTGTTTAGCATGTTTTGGTTGGGTTTGGCTATGTTTTAACCAGACTTGAATGTAGCAAATTAGTGGGTGATGTAGTTGTGGTTTTACTAGACAAGGAAACCGTGATGGCATACCATCAATTGATATTAAAAATACGAGTGAGCTCCAACAACATTTAACATTCTTTGATCAACAAAACAATGATATTGATTTTCCTTCAGAAACCTACAAAGGTGAATAATATACAAAATAATGAAAAAAGCATAGTAAAATGGCTTTTTGGGCCTTCAAAAATCCTTAACCAGCTTAAAGTTGGTTACAACGATGTTCCTCTTGTTTTTCGGTCGTTTTGACAGGTCACGGGCTGAAAACGAACTTACGATGCTGAAGTTATGACCATTTTAAAAAGCCTTCTTCGTCACACGATCTTGGGCTTCGAGAACCAAGTCAGTCTGTTCTTCAATACTTTTGCCTCCATCAATATATAATTTCATAGGCATATACTAACTGTACAACTTTCAAACATGGTCATACACATCCAAATCCGTCTGAAACGGGCTAAACCGTTCGAAACATATCAAAACGGACGAGATCGGACGAGATCGGACGAAATCGGACGGAATTGGACGTTAACCGGGGAAAGCCGGAGAAAGTATGAATAAACCGCGCAAACCATGCCAAATCCGTGGAAATAGGATTTCTACTATGTTTTGATTGTATTGATCATGTTGTGGTCGTCTTTAGCATGTTTTGGTTGGGTTTGGCTATGTTTTAACCAGACTTGAATGTAGCAAATTAGTTGGTGATGTAGTTGTGGTTTTACTAGACAAGGAAACCGTGATGGCATACCATCAATTGATATTAAAAATACGAGTGAGCTCCAACAACATTTAACATTGTTTGATCAACAAACAATGATATTGATTTTCCTTCGGAAACCTACAAAGGTGGATAATATACAAAATAATGAAAAAAGCATAGTAAAATGGCTTTTTGGGCCTTCAAAAATCCTTAACCAGCTTAAAGTTGGTTACAACGATGTTCCTCTTGTTTTGTCGGTCGTTTTGACAGGTCACGGGCTGAAAACGAACTTACGGTGCTGAAGTTATGACCATCTTAAGAAAGCCTTCTTCGTCACACGATCTTGGGCTTCGAGAACCAAGTAAGTCTGTTCTTCAATACTTTTGCCTCCATCAATATATAATTTCATAGGCATATACTAACTGTACAATTTTCAAACATGGTCATACACATCCAAATCCGTCTGAAACGGGCTAAACCGTTCGAAACATATCAAAACGGACGAGGTCGGACGAAATCGGACGAGATCGGACGGAATCGGACGTTAACCGGGGAAAGCCGGAGAAAGTATGAATAAACCGCGCAAACCATGCCAAATCCGTGGAAATAGGATTTCTACTATGTTTTGATTGTATTGATCATGTTGTGGTCGTCTTTAGCATGTTTTGGTTGGGTTTGGCTATGTTTTAACCAGACTTGAATGTAGCAAATTAGTTGGTGATGTAGTTGTGGTTTTACTAGACAAGGAAACCGTGATGGCATACCATCAATTGATATTAATAATACGAGTGAGCTCCAACAACATTTAACATTCTTTGATCAACAAAACAATGATATTGATTTTCCTTCAGAAACCTACAAAGGTGGATAATATACAAAATAATGAAAAAAGCATAGTAAAATGGCTTTTTGGGCCTTCAAAAATCCTTAACCAGCTTAAAGTTGGTTACAACGATGTTCCTCTTGTTTTTTCGGTCGTTTTGACAGGTCACGGGCTGAAAACGAACTTACGGTGCTGAAGTTATGACCATTTTAAAAAGCCTTCTTCGTCACACGATCTTGGGCTTCGAGAACCAAGTCAGTCTGTTCTTCAATACTTTTGCCTCCATCAATATATAATTTCATAGGCATATACTAACTGTACAACTTTCAAACATGGTCATACACATCCAAATCCGTCTGAAACGGGCTAAACCGTTCGAAACATATCAAAACGGACGAGATCGGACGAGATCGGACGAAATCGGACGGAATTGGACGTTAACCGGGGAAAGCCGGAGAAAGTATGAATAAACCGCGCAAACCATGCCAAATCCGTGGAAATAGGATTTCTACTATGTTTTGATTGTATTGATCATGTTGTGGTCGTCTTTAGCATGTTTTGGTTGGGTTTGGCTATGTTTTAACCAGACTTGAATGTAGCAAATTAGTTGGTGATGTAGTTGTGGTTTTACTAGACAAGGAAACCGTGATGGCATACCATCAATTGATATTAAAAATACGAGTGAGCTCCAACAACATTTAACATTGTTTGATCAACAAACAATGATATTGATTTTCCTTCGGAAACCTACAAAGGTGGATAATATACAAAATAATGAAAAAAGCATAGTAAAATGGCTTTTTGGGCCTTCAAAAATCCTTAACCAGCTTAAAGTTGGTTACAACGATGTTCCTCTTGTTTTGTCGGTCGTTTTGACAGGTCACGGGCTGAAAACGAACTTACGGTGCTGAAGTTATGACCATCTTAAGAAAGCCTTCTTCGTCACACGATCTTGGGCTTCGAGAACCAAGTAAGTCTGTTCTTCAATACTTTTGCCTCCATCAATATATAATTTCATAGGCATATACTAACTGTACAATTTTCAAACATGGTCATACACATCCAAATCCGTCTGAAACGGGCTAAACCGTTCGAAACATATCAAAACGGACGAGGTCGGACGAAATCGGACGAGATCGGACGGAATCGGACGTTAACCGGGGAAAGCCGAAGAAAGTATGAATAAACCGCGCAAACCATGCCAAATCCGTGGAAATAGGATTTCTACTATGTTTTGATTGTATTGATCATGTTGTGGTCGTCTTTAGCATGTTTTGGTTGGGTTTGGCTATGTTTTAACCAGACTTGAATGTAGCAAATTAGTTGGTGATGTAGTTGTGGTTTTACTAGACAAGGAAACCGTGATGGCATACCATCAATTGATATTAATAATACGAGTGAGCTCCAACAACATTTAACATTCTTTGATCAACAAAACAATGATATTGATTTTCCTTCAGAAACCTACAAAGGTGGATAATATACAAAATAATGAAAAAAGCATAGTAAAATGGCTTTTTGGGCCTTCAAAAATCCTTAACCAGCTTAAAGTTGGTTACAACGATGTTCCTCTTGTTTTTTCGGTCGTTTTGACAGGTCACGGGCTGAAAACGAACTTACGGTGCTGAAGTTATGACCATTTTAAAAAGCCTTCTTCGTCACACGATCTTGGGCTTCGAGAACCAAGTCAGTCTGTTCTTCAATACTTTTGCCTCCATCAATATATAATTTCATAGGCATATACTAACTGTACAACTTTCAAACATGGTCATACACATCCAAATCCGTCTGAAACGGGCTAAACCGTTCGAAACATATCAAAACGGACGAGATCGGACGAGATCGGACGAAATCGGACGGAATTGGACGTTAACCGGGGAAAGCCGGAGAAAGTATGAATAAACCGCGCAAACCATGCCAAATCCGTGGAAATAGGATTTCTACTATGTTTTGATTGTATTGATCATGTTGTGGTCGTCTTTAGCATGTTTTGGTTGGGTTTGGCTATGTTTTAACCAGACTTGAATGTAGCAAATTAGTTGGTGATGTAGTTGTGGTTTTACTAGACAAGGAAACCGTGATGGCATACCATCAATTGATATTAAAAATACGAGTGAGCTCCAACAACATTTAACATTGTTTGATCAACAAACAATGATATTGATTTTCCTTCGGAAACCTACAAAGGTGGATAATATACAAAATAATGAAAAAAGCATAGTAAAATGGCTTTTTGGGCCTTCAAAAATCCTTAACCAGCTTAAAGTTGGTTACAACGATGTTCCTCTTGTTTTGTCGGTCGTTTTGACAGGTCACGGGCTGAAAACGAACTTACGGTGCTGAAGTTATGACCATCTTAAGAAAGCCTTCTTCGTCACACGATCTTGGGCTTCGAGAACCAAGTAAGTCTGTTCTTCAATACTTTTGCCTCCATCAATATATAATTTCATAGGCATATACTAACTGTACAATTTTCAAACATGGTCATACACATCCAAATCCGTCTGAAACGGGCTAAACCGTTCGAAACATATCAAAACGGACGAGGTCGGACGAAATCGGACGAGATCGGACGGAATCGGACGTTAACCGGGGAAAGCCGGAGAAAGTATGAATAAACCGCGCAAACCATGCCAAATCCGTGGAAATAGGATTTCTACTATGTTTTGATTGTATTGATCATGTTGTGGTCGTCTTTAGCATGTTTTGGTTGGGTTTGGCTATGTTTTAACCAGACTTGAATGTAGCAAATTAGTTGGTGATGTAGTTGTGGTTTTACTAGACAAGGAAACCGTGATGGCATACCATCAATTGATATTAAAAATACGAGTGAGCTCCAACAACATTTAACATTCTTTGATCAACAAAACAATGATATTGATTTTCCTTCAGAAACCTACAAAGGTGGATAATATACAAAATAATGAAAAAAGCATAGTAAAATGGCTTTTTGGGCCTTCAAAAATCCTTAACCAGCTTAAAGTTGGTTACAACGATGTTCCTCTTGTTTTTCGGTCGTTTTGACAGGTCACGGGCTGAAAACGAACTTACGGTGCTGAAGTTATGACCATTTTAAAAAGCCTTCTTCGTCACACGATCTTGGGCTTCGAGAACCAAGTCAGTCTGTTCTTCAATACTTTTGCCTCCATCAATATATAATTTCATAGGCATATACTAACTGTACAACTTTCAAACATGGTCATACACATCCAAATCCGTCTGAAACGGGCTAAACCGTTCGAAACATATCAAAACGGACGAGATCGGACGAGATCGGACGAAATCGGACGGAATCGGACGTTAACCGGGGAAAGCCGGAGAAAGTATGAATAAACCGCGCAAACCATGCCAAATCCGTGGAAATAGGATTTCTACTATGTTTTGATTGTATTGATCATGTTGTGGTCGTCTTTAGCATGTTTTGGTTGGGTTTGGCTATGTTTTAACCAGACTTGAATGTAGCAAATTAGTTGGTGATGTAGTTGTGGTTTTACTAGACAAGGAAACCGTGATGGCATACCATCAATTGATATTAAAAATACGAGTGAGCTCCAACAACATTTAACATTGTTTGATCAACAAACAATGATATTGATTTTCCTTCGGAAACCTACAAAGGTGGATAATATACAAAATAATGAAAAAAGCATAGTAAAATGGCTTTTTGGGCCTTCAAAAATCCTTAACCAGCTTAAAGTTGGTTACAACGATGTTCCTCTTGTTTTTTCGGTCGTTTTGACAGGTCACGGGCTGAAAACGAACTTACGGTGCTGAAGTTATGACCATTTTAAAAAGCCTTCTTCGTCACACGATCTTGGGCTTCGAGAACCAAGTCAGTCTGTTCTTCAATACTTTTGCCTCCATCAATATATAATTTCATAGGCATATACTAACTGTACAACTTTCAAACATGGTCATACACATCCAAATCCGTCTGAAACGGGCTAAACCGTTCGAAACATATCAAAACGGACGAGATCGGACGAGATCGGACGAAATCGGACGGAATCGGACGTTAACCGGGGAAAGCCGGAGAAAGTATGAATAAACCGCGCAAACCATGCCAAATCCGTGGAAATAGGATTTCTACTATGTTTTGATTGTATTGATCATGTTGTGGTCGTCTTTAGCATGTTTTGGTTGGGTTTGGCTATGTTTTAACCAGACTTGAATGTAGCAAATTAGTTGGTGATGTAGTTGTGGTTTTACTAGACAAGGAAACCGTGATGGCATACCATCAATTGATATTAAAAATACGAGTGAGCTCCAACAACATTTAACATTGTTTGATCAACAAACAATGATATTGATTTTCCTTCGGAAACCTACAAAGGTGTATAATATACAAAATAATGAAAAAAGCATAGTAAAATGGCTTTTTGGGCCTTCAAAAATCCTTAACCAGCTTAAAGTTGGTTACAACGATGTTCCTCTTGTTTTGTCGGTCGTTTTGACAGGTCACGGGCTGAAAACGAACTTACGGTGCTGAAGTTATGACCATTTTAAGAAAGCCTTCTTCGTCACACGATCTTGGGCTTCGAGAACCAAGTAAGTCTATTCTTCAATACTTTTGCCTCCATCAATATATAATTTCATAGGCATATACTAACTGTACAACTTTCAAACATGGTCATACACATCCAAATCCGTCTGAAACGGGCTAAACCGTTAGAAACATATCAAAACGGACGAGATCGGACAAAATCGGACGAGATCGGACGGAATCGGACGTTAACCGGGGAAAGCCGGAGAAAGTATGAATAAACCGCGCAAACCATGCCAAATCCGTGGAAATAGGATTTCTACTATGTTTTGATTGTATTGATCATGTTGTGGTCGTCTTTAGCATGTTTTGGTTGGGTTTGGCTATGTTTTAACCAGACTTGAATGTAGCAAATTAGTTGGTGATGTAGTTGTGGTTTTACTAGACAAGGAAACCGTGATGGCATACCATCAATTGATATTAAAAATACGAGTGAGCTCCAACAACATTTAACATTCTTTGATCAACAAAACAATGATATTGATTTTCCTTCAGAAACCTACAAAGGTGGATAATATACAAAATAATGAAAAAAGCAGAGTAAAATGGCTTTTTGGGCCTTCAAAAATCCTTAACCAGCTTAAAGTTGGTTACAACGATGTTCCTCTTGTTTTTTCTGTCGTTTTGACAGGTCACGGGCTGAAAACGAACTTACGGTGCTGAAGTTATGACCATTTTAAGAAAGCCTTCTTCGTCACACGATCTTGGGCTTCGAGAACCAAGTCAGTCTGTTCTTCAATACTTTTGCCTCCATCAATATATAATTTCATAGGCATATACTAACTGTACAACTTTCAAACATGGTCATACACATCCAAATCCGTCTGAAACGGGCTAAACCGTTCGAAACATATCAAAACGGACGAGATCGGACGAGATCGGACGAAATCAGACGGAATCGGACGTTAACCGGGGAAAGCCGGAGAAAGTATGAATAAACCGCGCAAACCATGCCAAATCCGTGGAAATAGGATTTCTACTATGTTTTGATTGTATTGATCATGTTGTGGTCGTCTTTAGCATGTTTTGGTTGGGTTTGGCTATGTTTTAACCAGACTTGAATGTAGCAAATTAATTGGTGATGTAGTTGTGGTTTTACTAGACAAGGAAACCGTGATGGCATACCATCAATTGATATTAAAAATACGAGTGAGCTCCAACAACATTTAACATTCTTTGATCAACAAACAATGATATTGATTTTCCTTCGGAAACCTACAAAGGTGGATAATATACAAAATAATGAAAAAAGCATAGTAAAATGGCTTTTTGGGCCTTCAAAAATCCTTAACCAGCTTAAAGTTGGTTACAACGATGTTCCTCTTGTTTTTTCGGTCGTTTTGACAGGTCACGGGCTGAAAACGAACTTACGGTGCTGAAGTTATGACCATTTTAAAAAGCCTTCTTCGTCACACGATCTTGGGCTTCGAGAACCAAGTCAGTCTGTTCTTCAATACTTTTGCCTCCATCAATATATAATTTCATAGGCATATACTAACTGTACAACTTTCAAACATGGTCATACACATCCAAATCCGTCTGAAACGGGCTAAACCGTTCGAAACATATCAAAACGGACGAGATCGGACGAGATCGGACGAAATCGGACGGAATCGGACGTTAACCGGGGAAAGCCGGAGAAAGTATGAATAAACCGCGCAAACCATGCCAAATCCGTGGAAATAGGATTTCTACTATGTTTTGATTGTATTGATCATGTTGTGGTCGTCTTTAGCATGTTTTGGTTGGGTTTGGCTATGTTTTAACCAGACTTGAATGTAGCAAATTAGTTGGTGATGTAGTTGTGGTTTTACTAGACAAGGAAACCGTGATGGCATACCATCAATTGATATTAAAAATACGAGTGAGCTCCAACAACATTTAACATTGTTTGATCAACAAACAATGATATTGATTTTCCTTCGGAAACCTACAAAGGTGGATAATATACAAAATAATGAAAAAAGCATAGTAAAATGGCTTTTTGGGCCTTCAAAAATCCTTAACCAGCTTAAAGTTGGTTACAACGATGTTCCTCTTGTTTTGTCGGTCGTTTTGACAGGTCACGGGCTGAAAACGAACTTACGGTGCTGAAGTTATGACCATCTTAAGAAAGCCTTCTTCGTCACACGATCTTGGGCTTCGAGAACCAAGTAAGTCTGTTCTTCAATACTTTTGCCTCCATCAATATATAATTTCATAGGCATATACTAACTGTACAATTTTCAAACATGGTCATACACATCCAAATCCGTCTGAAACGGGCTAAACCGTTTGAAACATATCAAAACGGACGAGATCGGACGGAATCGGACGTTAACCGGGGAAAGCCGGAGAAAGTATGAATAAACCGCGCAAACCATGCCAAATCCGTGGAAATAGGATTTCTACTATGTTTTGATTGTATTGATCATGTTGTGGTCGTCTTTAGCATGTTTTGGTTGGGTTTGGCTATGTTTTAACCAGACTTGAATGTAGCAAATTAGTTGGTGATGTAGTTGTGGTTTTACTAGACAAGGAAACCGTGATGGCATACCATCAATTGATATTAAAAATACGAGTGAGCTCCAACAACATTTAACATTCTTTGATCAACAAAACAATGATATTGATTTTCCTTCAGAAACCTACAAAGGTGGATAATATACAAAATAATGAAAAAAGCATAGTAAAATGGCTTTTTGGGCCTTCAAAAATCCTTAACCAGCTTAAAGTTGGTTACAACGATGTTCCTCTTGTTTTTTCGGTCGTTTTGACAGGTCACGGGCTGAAAACGAACTTACGGTGCTGAAGTTATGACCATTTTAAAAAGCCTTCTTCGTCACACGATCTTGGGCTTCGAGAACCAAGTCAGTCTGTTCTTCAATACTTTTGCCTCCATCAATATATAATTTCATAGGCATATACTAACTGTACAACTTTCAAACATGGTCATACACATCCAAATCCGTCTGAAACGGGCTAAACCGTTCGAAACATATCAAAACGGACGAGATCGGACGAGATCGGACGAAATCGGACGGAATCGGACGTTAACCGGGGAAAGCCGGAGAAAGTATGAATAAACCGCGCAAACCATGCCAAATCCGTGGAAATAGGATTTCTACTATGTTTTGATTGTATTGATCATGTTGTGGTCGTCTTTAGCATGTTTTGGTTGGGTTTGGCTATGTTTTAACCAGACTTGAATGTAGCAAATTAGTTGGTGATGTAGTTGTGGTTTTACTAGACAAGGAAACCGTGATGGCATACCATCAATTGATATTAAAAATACGAGTGAGCTCCAACAACATTTAACATTGTTTGATCAACAAACAATGATATTGATTTTCCTTCGGAAACCTACAAAGGTGGATAATATACAAAATAATGAAAAAAGCATAGTAAAATGGCTTTTTGGGCCTTCAAAAATCCTTAACCAGCTTAAAGTTGGTTACAACGATGTTCCTCTTGTTTTTTCGGTCGTTTTGACAGGTCACGGGCTGAAAACGAACTTACGGTGCTGAAGTTATGACCATTTTAAAAAGCCTTCTTCGTCACACGATCTTGGGCTTCGAGAACCAAGTCAGTCTGTTCTTCAATACTTTTGCCTCCATCAATATATAATTTCATAGGCATATACTAACTGTACAACTTTCAAACATGGTCATACACATCCAAATCCGTCTGAGACGGGCTAAACCGTTCGAAACATATCAAAACGGACGAGATCGGACGAGATCGGACGAAATCGGACGGAATCGGACGTTAACCGGGGAAAGCCGGAGAAAGTATGAATAAACCGCGCAAACCATGCCAAATCCGTGGAAATAGGATTTCTACTATGTTTTGATTGTATTGATCATGTTGTGGTCGTCTTTAGCATGTTTTGGTTGGGTTTGGCTATGTTTTAACCAGACTTGAATGTAGCAAATTAGTTGGTGATGTAGTTGTGGTTTTACTAGACAAGGAAACCGTGATGGCATACCATCAATTGATATTAAAAATACGAGTGAGCTCCAACAACATTTAACATTGTTTGATCAACAAACAATGATATTGATTTTCCTTCGGAAACCTACAAAGGTGGATAATATACAAAATAATGAAAAAAGCATAGTAAAATGGCTTTTTGGGCCTTTAAAAATCCTTAACCAGCTTAAAGTTGGTTACAACGATGTTCCTCTTGTTTTGTCGGTCGTTTTGACAGGTCACGGGCTGAAAACGAACTTACGTTGCTGAAGTTATGACCATTTTAAGAAAGCCTTCTTCGTCACACGATCTTGGGCTTCGAGAACCAAGTAAGTCTGTTCTTCAATACTTTTGCCTCCATCAATATATAATTTCATAGGCATATACTAACTGTACAACTTTCAAACATGGTCATACACATCCAAATCCGTCTGAAACGGGCTAAACCGTTCGAAACATATCAAAACGGACGAGATCGGACGAAATCGGACGAGATCGGACGGAATCGGACGTTAACCGGGGAAAGCCGGAGAAAGTATGAATAAACCGCGCAAACCATGCCAAATCCGTGGAAATAGGATTTCTACTATGTTTTGATTGTATTGATCATGTTGTGGTCGTCTTTAGCATGTTTTGGTTGGGTTTGGCTATGTTTTAACCAGACTTGAATGTAGCAAATTAGTTGGTGATGTAGTTGTGGTTTTACTAGACAAGGAAACCGTGATGGCATACCATCAATTGATATTAAAAATACGAGTGAGCTCCAACAACATTTAACATTCTTTGATCAACAAAACAATGATATTGATTTTCCTTCAGAAACCTACAAAGGTGGATAATATACAAAATAATGAAAAAAGCAGAGTAAAATGGCTTTTTGGGCCTTCAAAAATCCTTAACCAGCTTAAAGTTGGTTACAACGATGTTCCTCTTGTTTTTTCTGTCGTTTTGACAGGTCACGGGCTGAAAACGAACTTACGGTGCTGAAGTTATGACCATGTTAAGAAAGCCTTCTTCGTCACACGATCTTGGGCTTCGAGAACCAAGTCAGTCTGTTCTTCAATACTTTTGCCTCCATCAATATATAATTTCATAGGCATATACTAACTGTACAACTTTCAAACATGGTCATACACATCCAAATCCGTCTGAAACGGGCTAAACCGTTCGAAACATATCAAAACGGACGAGATCGGACGAGATCGGACGAAATCGGACGGAATCGGACGTTAACCGGGGAAAGCCGGAGAAAGTATGAATAAACCGCGCAAACCATGCCAAATCCGTGGAAATAGGATTTCTACTATGTTTTGATTGTATTGATCATGTTGTGGTCGTCTTTAGCATGTTTTGGTTGGGTTTGGCTATGTTTTAACCAGACTTGAATGTAGCAAATTAATTGGTGATGTAGTTGTGGTTTTACTAGACAAGGAAACCGTGATGGCATACCATCAATTGATATTAAAAATACGAGTGAGCTCCAACAACATTTAACATTCTTTGATCAACAAACAATGATATTGATTTTCCTTCGGAAACCTACAAAGGTGGATAATATACAAAATAATGAAAAAAGCATAGTAAAATGGCTTTTTGGGCCTTCAAAAATCCTTAACCAGCTTAAAGTTGGTTACAACGATGTTCCTCTTGTTTTTTCGGTCGTCTTGACAGGTCACGGGCTGAAAACGAACTTACGGTGCTGAAGTTATGACCATTTTAAAAAGCCTTCTTCGTCACACGATCTTGGGCTTCGAGAACCAAGTCAGTCTGTTCTTCAATACTTTTGCCTCCATCAATATATAATTTCATAGGCATATACTAACTGTACAACTTTCAAACATGGTCATACACATCTAAATCCGTCTGAAACGGGCTAAACCGTTCGAAACATATCAAAACGGACGAGATCGGACGAGATCGGACGAAATCGGACGGAATCGGACGTTAACCGGGGAAAGCCGGAGAAAGTATGAATAAACCGCGCAAACCATGCCAAATCCGTGGAAATAGGATTTCTACTATGTTTTGATTGTATTGATCATGTTGTGGTCGTCTTTAGCATGTTTTCGTTGGGTTTGGCTATGTTTTAACCAGACTTGAATGTAGCAAATTAGTTGGTGATGTAGTTGTGGTTTTACTAGACAAGGAAACCGTGATGGCATACCATCAATTGATATTAAAAATACGAGTGAGCTCCAACAACATTTAACATTGTTTGATCAACAAACAATGATATTGATTTTCCTTCGGAAACCTACAAAGGTGGATAATATACAAAATAATGAAAAAAGCATAGTAAAATGGCTTTTTGGGCCTTCAAAAATCCTTAACCAGCTTAAAGTTGGTTACAACGATGTTCCTCTTGTTTTGTCGGTCGTTTTGACAGGTCACGGGCTGAAAACGAACTTACGGTGCTGAAGTTATGACCATTTTAAAAAGCCTTCTTCGTCACACGATCTTGGGCTTCGAGAACCAAGTCAGTCTGTTCTTCAATACTTTTGCCTCCATCAATATATAATTTCATAGGCATATACTAACTGTACAACTTTCAAACATGGTCATACACATCCAAATCCGTCTGAAACGGGCTAAACCATTCGAAACATATCAAAACGGACGAGATCGGACGAGATCGGACGAAATCGGACGGAATCGGACGTTAACCGGGGAAAGCCGGAGAAAGTATGAATAAACCGCGCAAACCATGCCAAATCCGTGGAAATAGGATTTCTACTATGTTTTGATTTTATTGATCATGTTGTGGTCGTCTTTAGCATGTTTTGGTTGGGTTTGGCTATGTTTTAACCAGACTTGAATGTAGCAAATTAGTTGGTGATGTAGTTGTGGTTTTACTAGACAAGGAAACCGTGATGGCATACCATCAATTGATATTAAAAATACGAGTGAGCTCCAACAACATTTAACATTGTTTGATCAACAAACAATGATATTGATTTTCCTTCGGAAACCTACAAAGGTGGATAATATACAAAATAATGAAAAAAGCATAGTAAAATGGCTTTTTGGGCCTTCAAAAATCCTTAACCAGCTTAAAGTTGGTTACAACGATGTTCCTCTTGTTTTGTCGGTCGTTTTGACAGGTCACGGGCTGAAAACGAACTTACGGTGCTGAAGTTATGACCATTTTAAGAAAGCCTTCTTCGTCACACGATCTTGGGCTTCGAGAACCAAGTAAGTCTGTTCTTCAATACTTTTGCCTCCATCAATATATAATTTCATAGGCATATACTAACTGTACAACTTTCAAACATGGTCATACACATCCAAATCCGTCTGAAACGGGCTAAACCGTTCGAAACATATCAAAACGGACGAGATCGGACGAAATCGGACGAGATCGGACGGAATCGGACGTTAACCGGGGAAAGCCGGAGAAAGTATGAATAAACCGCGCAAACCATGCCAAATCCGTGGAAATAGGATTTCTACTATGTTTTGATTGTATTGATCATGTTGTGGTCGTCTTTAGCATGTTTTGGTTGGGTTTGGCTATGTTTTAACCAGACTTGAATGTAGCAAATTAGTTGGTGATGTAGTTGTGGTTTTACTAGACAAGGAAACCGTGATGGCATACCATCAATTGATATTAAAAATACGAGTGAGCTCCAACAACATTTAACATTCTTTGATCAACAAAACAATGATATTGATTTTCCTTCAGAAACCTACAAAGGTGGATAATATACAAAATAATGAAAAAAGCATAGTAAAATGGCTTTTTGGGCCTTCAAAAATCCTTAACCAGCTTAAAGTTGGTTACAACGATGTTCCTCTTGTTTTTTCTGTCGTTTTGACAGGTCACGGGCTGAAAACGAACTTACGGTGCTGAAGTTATGACCATTTTAAAAAGCCTTCTTCGTCACACGATCTTGGGCTTCGAGAACCAAGTCAGTCTGTTCTTCAATACTTTTGCCTCCATCAATATATAATTTCATAGGCATATACTAACTGTACAACTTTCAAACATGGTCATACACATCCAAATCCGTCTGAAACGGGCTAAACCGTTCGAAACATATCAAAACGGAAGAGATCGGACGAGATCGGACGAAATCGGACGGAATCGGACGTTAACCGGGGAAAGCCGGAGAAAGTATGAATAAACCGCGCAAACCATGCCAAATCCGTGGAAATAGGATTTCTACTATGTTTTGATTGTATTGATCATGTTGTGGTCGTCTTTAGCATGTTTTGGTTGGGTTTGGCTATGTTTTAACCAGACTTGAATGTAGCAAATTAGTTGGTGATGTAGTTGTGGTTTTACTAGACAAGGAAACCGTGATGGCATACCATCAATTGATATTAAAAATACGAGTGAGCTCCAACAACATTTAACATTGTTTGATCAACAAACAATGATATTGATTTTCCTTCGGAAACCTACAAAGGTGGATAATATACAAAATAATGAAAAAAGCATAGTAAAATGGCTTTTTGGGCCTTTAAAAATCCTTAACCAGCTTAAAGTTGGTTACAACGATGTTCCTCTTGTTTTGTCGGTCGTTTTGACAGGTCACGGGCTGAAAACGAACTTACGTTGCTGAAGTTATGACCATTTTAAGAAAGCCTTCTTCGTCACACGATCTTGGGCTTCGAGAACCAAGTAAGTCTGTTCTTCAATACTTTTGCCTCCATCAATATATAATTTCATAGGCATATACTAACTGTACAACTTTCAAACATGGTCATACACATCCAAATCCGTCTGAAACGGGCTAAACCGTTCGAAACATATCAAAACGGACGAGATCGGACGAAATCGGACGAGATCGGACGGAATCGGACGTTAACCGGGGAAAGCCGGAGAAAGTATGAATAAACCGCGCAAACCATGCCAAATCCGTGGAAATAGGATTTCTACTATGTTTTGATTGTATTGATCATGTTGTGGTCGTCTTTAGCATGTTTTGGTTGGGTTTGGCTATGTTTTAACCAGACTTGAATGTAGCAAATTAGTTGGTGATGTAGTTGTGGTTTTACTAGACAAGGAAACCGTGATGGCATACCATCAATTGATATTAAAAATACGAGTGAGCTCCAACAACATTTAACATTCTTTGATCAACAAAACAATGATATTGATTTTCCTTCAGAAACCTACAAAGGTGGATAATATACAAAATAATGAAAAAAGCAGAGTAAAATGGCTTTTTGGGCCTTCAAAAATCCTTAACCAGCTTAAAGTTGGTTACAACGATGTTCCTCTTGTTTTTTCTGTCGTTTTGACAGGTCACGGGCTGAAAACGAACTTACGGTGCTGAAGTTATGACCATGTTAAGAAAGCCTTCTTCGTCACACGATCTTGGGCTTCGAGAACCAAGTCAGTCTGTTCTTCAATACTTTTGCCTCCATCAATATATAATTTCATAGGCATATACTAACTGTACAACTTTCAAACATGGTCATACACATCCAAATCCGTCTGAAACGGGCTAAACCGTTCGAAACATATCAAAACGGACGAGATCGGACGAGATCGGACGAAATCGGACGGAATCGGACGTTAACCGGGGAAAGCCGGAGAAAGTATGAATAAACCGCGCAAACCATGCCAAATCCGTGGAAATAGGATTTCTACTATGTTTTGATTGTATTGATCATGTTGTGGTCGTCTTTAGCATGTTTTGGTTGGGTTTGGCTATGTTTTAACCAGACTTGAATGTAGCAAATTAATTGGTGATGTAGTTGTGGTTTTACTAGACAAGGAAACCGTGATGGCATACCATCAATTGATATTAAAAATACGAGTGAGCTCCAACAACATTTAACATTCTTTGATCAACAAACAATGATATTGATTTTCCTTCGGAAACCTACAAAGGTGGATAATATACAAAATAATGAAAAAAGCATAGTAAAATGGCTTTTTGGGCCTTCAAAAATCCTTAACCAGCTTAAAGTTGGTTACAACGATGTTCCTCTTGTTTTTTCGGTCGTCTTGACAGGTCACGGGCTGAAAACGAACTTACGGTGCTGAAGTTATGACCATTTTAAAAAGCCTTCTTCGTCACACGATCTTGGGCTTCGAGAACCAAGTCAGTCTGTTCTTCAATACTTTTGCCTCCATCAATATATAATTTCATAGGCATATACTAACTGTACAACTTTCAAACATGGTCATACACATCTAAATCCGTCTGAAACGGGCTAAACCGTTCGAAACATATCAAAACGGACGAGATCGGACGAGATCGGACGAAATCGGACGGAATCGGACGTTAACCGGGGAAAGCCGGAGAAAGTATGAATAAACCGCGCAAACCATGCCAAATCCGTGGAAATAGGATTTCTACTATGTTTTGATTGTATTGATCATGTTGTGGTCGTCTTTAGCATGTTTTCGTTGGGTTTGGCTATGTTTTAACCAGACTTGAATGTAGCAAATTAGTTGGTGATGTAGTTGTGGTTTTACTAGACAAGGAAACCGTGATGGCATACCATCAATTGATATTAAAAATACGAGTGAGCTCCAACAACATTTAACATTGTTTGATCAACAAACAATGATATTGATTTTCCTTCGGAAACCTACAAAGGTGGATAATATACAAAATAATGAAAAAAGCATAGTAAAATGGCTTTTTGGGCCTTCAAAAATCCTTAACCAGCTTAAAGTTGGTTACAACGATGTTCCTCTTGTTTTGTCGGTCGTTTTGACAGGTCACGGGCTGAAAACGAACTTACGGTGCTGAAGTTATGACCATTTTAAAAAGCCTTCTTCGTCACACGATCTTGGGCTTCGAGAACCAAGTCAGTCTGTTCTTCAATACTTTTGCCTCCATCAATATATAATTTCATAGGCATATACTAACTGTACAACTTTCAAACATGGTCATACACATCCAAATCCGTCTGAAACGGGCTAAACCATTCGAAACATATCAAAACGGACGAGATCGGACGAGATCGGACGAAATCGGACGGAATCGGACGTTAACCGGGGAAAGCCGGAGAAAGTATGAATAAACCGCGCAAACCATGCCAAATCCGTGGAAATAGGATTTCTACTATGTTTTGATTTTATTGATCATGTTGTGGTCGTCTTTAGCATGTTTTGGTTGGGTTTGGCTATGTTTTAACCAGACTTGAATGTAGCAAATTAGTTGGTGATGTAGTTGTGGTTTTACTAGACAAGGAAACCGTGATGGCATACCATCAATTGATATTAAAAATACGAGTGAGCTCCAACAACATTTAACATTGTTTGATCAACAAACAATGATATTGATTTTCCTTCGGAAACCTACAAAGGTGGATAATATACAAAATAATGAAAAAAGCATAGTAAAATGGCTTTTTGGGCCTTCAAAAATCCTTAACCAGCTTAAAGTTGGTTACAACGATGTTCCTCTTGTTTTGTCGGTCGTTTTGACAGGTCACGGGCTGAAAACGAACTTACGGTGCTGAAGTTATGACCATTTTAAGAAAGCCTTCTTCGTCACACGATCTTGGGCTTCGAGAACCAAGTAAGTCTGTTCTTCAATACTTTTGCCTCCATCAATATATAATTTCATAGGCATATACTAACTGTACAACTTTCAAACATGGTCATACACATCCAAATCCGTCTGAAACGGGCTAAACCGTTCGAAACATATCAAAACGGACGAGATCGGACGAAATCGGACGAGATCGGACGGAATCGGACGTTAACCGGGGAAAGCCGGAGAAAGTATGAATAAACCGCGCAAACCATGCCAAATCCGTGGAAATAGGATTTCTACTATGTTTTGATTGTATTGATCATGTTGTGGTCGTCTTTAGCATGTTTTGGTTGGGTTTGGCTATGTTTTAACCAGACTTGAATGTAGCAAATTAGTTGGTGATGTAGTTGTGGTTTTACTAGACAAGGAAACCGTGATGGCATACCATCAATTGATATTAAAAATACGAGTGAGCTCCAACAACATTTAACATTCTTTGATCAACAAAACAATGATATTGATTTTCCTTCAGAAACCTACAAAGGTGGATAATATACAAAATAATGAAAAAAGCATAGTAAAATGGCTTTTTGGGCCTTCAAAAATCCTTAACCAGCTTAAAGTTGGTTACAACGATGTTCCTCTTGTTTTTTCTGTCGTTTTGACAGGTCACGGGCTGAAAACGAACTTACGGTGCTGAAGTTATGACCATTTTAAAAAGCCTTCTTCGTCACACGATCTTGGGCTTCGAGAACCAAGTCAGTCTGTTCTTCAATACTTTTGCCTCCATCAATATATAATTTCATAGGCATATACTAACTGTACAACTTTCAAACATGGTCATACACATCCAAATCCGTCTGAAACGGGCTAAACCGTTCGAAACATATCAAAACGGAAGAGATCGGACGAGATCGGACGAAATCGGACGGAATCGGACGTTAACCGGGGAAAGCCGGAGAAAGTATGAATAAACCGCGCAAACCATGCCAAATCCGTGGAAATAGGATTTCTACTATGTTTTGATTGTATTGATCATGTTGTGGTCGTCTTTAGCATGTTTTGGTTGGGTTTGGCTATGTTTTAACCAGACTTGAATGTAGCAAATTAGTTGGTGATGTAGTTGTGGTTTTACTAGACAAGGAAACCGTGATGGCATACCATCAATTGATATTAAAAATACGAGTGAGCTCCAACAACATTTAACATTGTTTGATCAACAAACAATGATATTGATTTTCCTTCGGAAACCTACAAAGGTGGATAATATACAAAATAATGAAAAAAACATAGTAAAATGGCTTTTTGGGCCTTCAAAAATCCTTAACCAGCTTAAAGTTGGTTACAACGATGTTCCTCTTGTTTTTTCGGTCGTTTTGACAGGTCACGGGCTGAAAACGAACTTACGGTGCTGAAGTTATGACAATTTTAAGAAAGCCTTCTTCGTCACACGATCTTGGGCTTCGAGAACCAAGTCAGTCTGTTCTTCAATACTTTTGCCTCCATCAATATATAATTTCATAGGCATATACTAACTGTACAACTTTCAAACATGGTCATACACATCCAAATCCGTCTGAAACGGCTAAACCGTTCGAAACATATCAAAACGGACGAGATCGGACGAGATCGGACGAAATCGGACGGAATCGGACGTTAACCGGGGAAAGCCGGAGAAAGTATGAATAAACCGCGCAAACCATGCCAAATCCGTGGAAATAGGATTTCTACTATGTTTTGATTGTATTGATCATGTTGTGGTCGTCTTTAGCATGTTTTGGTTGGGTTTGGCTATGTTTTAACCAGACTTAAATGTAGCAAATTAGTTGGTGATGTAGTTGTGGTTTTACTAGACAAGGAAACCGTGATGGCATACCATCAATTGATATTAAAAATACGAGTGAGCTCCAACAACATTTAACATTGTTTGATCAACAAACAATGATATTGATTTTCCTTCGGAAACCTACAAAGGTGGATAATATACAAAATAATGAAAAAAACATAGTAAAATGGCTTTTTGGGCCTTCAAAAATCCTTAACCAGCTTAAAGTTGGTTACAACGATGTTCCTCTTGTTTTTTCGGTCGTTTTGACAGGTCACGGGCTGAAAACGAACTTACGGTGCTGAAGTTATGACCATTTTAAGAAAGCCTTCTTCGTCACACGAACTTGGGCTTCGAGAACCAAGTCAGTCTGTTCTTCAATACTTTTGCTTCCATCAATATATAATTTCATAGGCATATACTAACTGTACAACTTTCAAACATGGTCATACACATCCAAATCCGTCTGAAACGGGCTAAACCGTTCGAAACATATCAAAACGGACGAGATCGGACGAGATCGGACGGAATCGGACGTTAACCGGGGAAAGTCGGAGAAAGTATGAATAAACCGCGCAAACCATGCCAAATCCGTGGAAATAGGATTTCTACTATGTTTTGATTGTATTGATCATGTTGTGGTCGTCTTTAGCATGTTTTGGTTGGGTTTGGCTATGTTTTAACCAGACTTGAATGTAGCAAATTAGTTGGTGATGTAGTTGTGGTTTTACTAGACAAGGAAACCGTGATGGCATACCATCAATTGATATTAAAAATACGAGTGAGCTCCAACAACATTTAACATTCTTTGATCAACAAAACAATGATATTGATTTTCCTTCAGAAACCTACAAAGGTGGATAATATACAAAATAATGAAAAAAGCATAGTAAAATGGCTTTTTGGGCCTTCAAAAATCCTTAACCAGCTTAAAGTTGGTTACAACGATGTTCCTCTTGTTTTTTCTGTCGTTTTGACAGGTCACGGGCTGAAAACGAACTAACGGTGCTGAAGTTATGACCATTTTAAAAAGCCTTCTTCGTCACACGATCTTGGGCTTCGAGAACCAAGTCAGTCTGTTCTTCAATACTTTTGCCTCCATCAATATATAATTTCATAGGCATATACTAACTGTACAACTTTTAAACATGGTCATACACATCCAAATCCGTCTGAAACGGGCTAAACCGTTCGAAACATATCAAAACGGACGAGATCGGACGAGATCGGACGAAATCGGACGGAATCGGACGTTAACCGGGGAAAGCCGGAGAAAGTATGAATAAACCGCGCAAACCATGCCAAATCCGTGGAAATAGGATTTCTACTATGTTTTGATTGTATTGATCATGTTGTGGTCGTCTTTAGCATGTTTTGGTTGGGTTTGGCTATGTTTTAACCAGACTTGAATGTAGCAAATTAGTTGGTGATGTAGTTGTGGTTTTACTAGACAAGGAAACCGTGATGGCATACCATCAATTGATATTAAAAATACGAGTGAGCTCCAACAACATTTAACATTGTTTGATCAACAAACAATGATATTGATTTTCCTTCGGAAACCTACAAAGGTGGATAATATACAAAATAATGAAAAAAACATAGTAAAATGGCTTTTTGGGCCTTCAAAAATCCTTAACCAGCTTAAAGTTGGTTACAACGATGTTCCTCTTGTTTTTTCGGTCGTTTTGACAGGTCACGGGCTGAAAACGAACTTACGGTGCTGAATTTATGACCATTTTAAGAAAGCCTTCTTCGTCACACGATCTTGGGCTTCGAGAACCAAGTCAGTCTGTTCTTCAATACTTTTGCCTCCATCAATATATAATTTCATAGGCATATACTAACTGTACAACTTTCAAACATGGTCATACACATCCAAATCCGTCTGAAACGGGCTAAACCGTTCGAAACATATCAAAACGGACGAGATCGGACGAGATCGGACGAAATCGGACGGAATCGGACGTTAACCGGGGAAAGCCGGAGAAAGTATGAATAAACCGCGCAAACCATGCCAAATCCGTGGAAATATTTCTACTATGTTTTGATTGTATTGATCATGTTGTGGTCGTCTTTAGCATGTTTTGGTTGGGTTTGGCTATGTTTTAACCTGACTTGAATGTAGCAAATTAGTTGGTGATGTAGTTGTGGTTTTACTAGACAAGGAAACCGTGATGGCATACCATCAATTGATATTAAAAATACGAGTGAGCTCCAACAACATTTAACATTGTTTGATCAACAAACAATGATATTGATTTTCCTTCGGAAACCTACAAAGGTGGAAAATATACAAAATAATGAAAAAAACATAGTAAAATGGCTTTTTGGGCCTTCAAAAATCCTTAACCAGCTTAAAGTTGGTTACAACGATGTTCCTCTTGTTTTTTCGGTCGTTTTGACAGGTCACGGGCTGAAAACGAACTTACGGTGCTGAAGTTATGACCATTTTAAGAAAGCCTTCTTCGTCACACGAACTTGGGCTTCGAGAACCAAGTCAGTCTGTTCTTCAATACTTTTGCTTCCATCAATATATAATTTCATAGGCATATACTAACTGTACAACTTTCAAACATGGTCATACACATCCAAATCCATCTGAAACGGGCTAAACCGTTCGAAACATATCAAAACGGACGAGATCGGACAAAATCGGACGAGATCGGACGAAATCGGACGAGATCGGACGGAATCGGACGTTAACCGGGGAAAGCCGGAGAAAGTATGAATAAACCGCGCAAACCATGCCAAATCTGTAGAAATAGGATTTCTACTATGTTTTGATTGTATTGATCATGTTGTGGTCGTCTTTAGCATGTTTAGGTTGGGTTTGGCTATGTTTTAACCAGACTTGAATGTAGCAAATTAGTTGGTGATGTAGTTGTGGTTTTACTAGACAAGGAAACCGTGATGGCATACCATCAATTGATATTAAAAATACGAGTGAGCTCCAACAACATTTAACATTGTTTGATCAACAAACAATGATATTGATTTTCCTTCGGAAACCTACAAAGGTGGATAATATACAAAATAATGAAAAAAACATAGTAAAATGGCTTTTTGGGCCTTCAAAAATCCTTAACCAGCTTAAAGTTGGTTACAACGATGTTCCTCTTGTTTTTTCGGTCGTTTTGACAGGTCACGGGCTGAAAACGAACTTACGGTGCTGAAGTTATGACCATTTTAAGAAAGCCTTCTTCGTCACACGATCTTGGGCTTCGAGAACCAAGTCAGTCTGTTCTTCAATACTTTTGCCTCCATCAATATATAATTTCATAGGCATATACTAACTGTACAACTTTCAAACATGGTCATACACATCCAAATCCGTCTGAAACGGGCTAAACCGTTCGAAACATATCAAAACGGACGAGATCGGACGAGATCGGACGAAATCGGACGGAATCGGACGTTAACCGGGGAAAGCCGGAGAAAGTATGAATAAACCGCGCAAACCATGCCAAATCCGTGGAAATAGGATTTCTACTATGTTTTGATTGTATTGATCATGTTGTGGTCGTCTTTAGCATGTTTTGGTTGGGTTTGGCTATGTTTTAACCAGACTTGAATGTAGCAAATTAGTTGGTGATGTAGTTGTGGTTTTACTAGACAAGGAAACCGTGATGGCATACCATCAATTGATATTAAAAATACGAGTGAGCTCCAACAACATTTAACATTGTTTGATCAACAAACAATGATATTGATTTTCCTTCGGAAACCTACAAAGGTGGATAATATACAAAATAATGAAAAAAACATAGTAAAATGGCTTTTTGGGCCTTCAAAAATCCTTAACCAGCTTAAAGTTGGTTACAACGATGTTCCTCTTGTTTTTTCGGTCGTTTTGACAGGTCACGGGCTGAAAACGAACTTACGGTGCTGAAGTTATGACCATTTTAAGAAAGCCTTCTTCGTCACACGATCTTGGGCTTCGAGAACCAAGTCAGTCTGTTCTTCAATACTTTTGCTTCCATCAATATATAATTTCATAGGCATATACTAACTGTACAACTTTCAAACATGGTCATACACATCCAAATCCGTCTGAAACGGGCTAAACCGTTCGAAACATATCAAAACGGACGAGATCGGACGAAATCGGACGAGATCGGACTAAATCGGACGAGATCGGACGGAATCGGACGTTAACCGGGGAAAGCCGGAGAAAGTATGAATAAACCGCGCAAACCATGCCAAATCTGTGGAAATAGGATTTCTACTATGTTTTGATTGTATTGATCATGTTGTGGTCGTCTTTAGCATGTTTTGGTTGGGTTTGGCTATGTTTTAACCAGACGTGAATGTAGCAAATTAGTTGGTGATGTAGTTGTGGTTTTACTAGACAAGGAAATCGTGATGGCATACCATCAATTGATATTAAAAATACGAGTGAGCTCCAACAACATTTAACATTGTTTGATCAACAAAACAATGATATTGATTTTCCTTCGGAAACCTACAAAGGTGGATAATATACAAAATAATGAAAAAAGCATAGTAAAATGGCTTTTTGGGCCTTCAAAAATCCTTAACCAGCTTAAAGTTGGTTACAACGATGTTCCTCTTGTTTTTCGGTCGTTTTGACAGGTCACGGGCTGAAAACGAACTTACGGTGCTGAAGTTATGACCATTTTAAGAAAGCCTTCTTCGTCACACGATCTTGGGCTTCGAGAACCAAGTCAGTCTGTTCTTCAATACTTTTGCCTCCATCAATATATAATTTCATAGGCATATACTAACTGTACAACTTTCAAACATGGTCATACACATCCAAATCCGTCTGAAATGGGCTAAACCGTTCGAAACATATCAAAACGGACGAGATCGGACGAGATCGGACGAAATCGGACGAGATCGGACGGAATCGGACGTTAACCGGGGAAAGCCGGAGAAAGTATGAATAAACCGCGCAAACCATGCCAAATCCGTGGAAATAGGATTTCTACTATGTTTTGATTGTATTGATCATGTTGTGGTCGTCTTTAGCATGTTTTGGTTGGGTTTGGCTATGTTTTAACCAGACTTGAATGTAGCAAATTAGTTGGTGATGTAGTTGTGGTTTTACTAGACAAGGAAACCGTGATGGCATACCATCAATTGATATTAAAAATACGAGTGAGCTCCAACAGCATTTAACATTGTTTGATCAACAAAATAATGATATTGATTTTCCTTCGGAAACCTACAAAGGTGGATAATATACAAAATAATGAAAAAAGCATAGTAAAATGGCTTTTTGGGCCTTCAAAAATCCTTAACCAGCTTAAAGTTGGTTACAACGATGTTCCTCTTGTTTTTTCGGTCGTTTTGACAGGTCACGGGCTGAAAACGAACTTACGGTGCTGAAGTAATGACCATTTTAAGAAAGCCTTCTTCGTCACACGATCTTGGGCTTCGAGAACCAAGTCAGTCTGTTCTTCAATACTTTTGCCTCCATCAATATATAATTTCATAGGCATATACTAACTGTACAACTTTCAAACATGGTCATACACATCCAAATCCGTCTGAAACGGGCTAAACCGTTCGAAACATATCAAAACGGACGAGATCGGACGAGATCGGACGAAATCGGACGAAATCGGACGGAATCGGACGTTAACCGGGGAAAGCCGGAGAAAGTATGAATAAACGGCGCAAACCATGCCAAATCCGTGGAAATAGGATTTCTACTATGTTTTGATTGTATTGATCATGTTGTGGTCGTCTTTAGCATGTTTTGGTTGGGTTTGGCTATGTTTTAACCAGACTTGAATGTAGCAAATTAGTTGGTGATGTAGTTGTGGTTTTACTAGACAAGGAAACCGTGATGGCATACCATCAATTGATATTAAAAATACGAGTGAGCTCCAACAACATTTAACATTGTTTGATCAACAAACAATGATATTGATTTTCCTTCGGAAACCTACAAAGGTGGATAATATACAAAATAATGAAAAAAGCATAGTAAAATGGCTTTTTGGGCCTTCAAAAATCCTTAACCAGCTTAAAGTTGGTTACAACGATGTTCCTCTTGTTTTTTCGGTCGTTTTGACAGGTCACGGGCTGAAAACGAACTTACGGTGCTGAAGTTATGACCATTTTAAGAAAGCCTTCTTCGTCACACGATCTTGGGCTTCGAGAACCAAGTCAGTCTGTTCTTCAATACTTTTGCCTCCATCAAATATAATTTCATAGGCATATACTAACTGTACAACTTTCAAACATGGTCATACACATCCAAATCCGTCTGAAACGGGCTAAACCGTTCGAAACATATCAAAACGGACGAGATCGGACGAAATCGGACGAGATCGGACGAAATCGGACGAGATCGGACGGAATCAGACGTTAACCGGGGAAAGCCGGAGAAAGTATGAATAAACCGCGCAAACCATGCCAAATCCGTGGAAATAGGATTTCTACTATGTTGTGATTGTATTGATCATGTTGTGGTCGTCTTTAGCATGTTTTGGTTGGGTTTGGCTATGTTTTAACCAGACGTGAATGTAGAAAATTAGTTGGTGATGTAGTTGTGGTTTTACTAGACAAGGAAATCGTGATGGCATACCATCAATTGATATTAAAAATACGAGTTAGCTCCAACAACATTTAACATTGTTTGATCAACAAAACAATGATATTGATTTTCCTTCGGAAACCTACAAAGGTGGATAATATACAAAATAATGAAAAAAGCATAGTAAAATGGCTTTTTGGGCCTTCAAAAATCCTTAACCAGCTTAAAGTTGGTTACAACGATGTTCCTCTTGTTTTTCGGTCGTTTTGACAGGTCACGGGCTGAAAACGAACTTACGGTGCTGAAGTAATGACCATTTTAAGAAAGCCTTCTTCGTCACACGATCTTGGGCTTCGAGAACCAAGTCAGTCTGTTCTTCAATACTTTTGCCTCCATCAATATATAATTTCATAGGCATATACTAACTGTACAACTTTCAAACATGGTCATACACATCCAAATCCGTCTGAAACGGGCTAAACCGTTCGAAACATATCAAAACGGACGAGATCGGACGAAATCGGACGAGATCGGACGAAATCGGACGAGATCGGACGGAATCAGACGTTAACCGGGGAAAGCCGGAGAAAGTATGAATAAACCGCGCAAACCATGCCAAATCCGTGGAAATAGGATTTCTACTATGTTTTGATTGTATTGATCATGTTGTGGTCGTCTTTAGCATGTTTTGGTTGGGTTTGGCTATGTTTTAACCAGACGTGAATGTAGAAAATTAGTTGGTGATGTAGTTGTGGTTTTACTAGACAAGGAAATCGTGATGGCATACCATCAATTGATATTAAAAATACGAGTTAGCTCCAACAACATTTAACATTGTTTGATCAACAAAACAATGATATTGATTTTCCTTCGGAAACCTACAAAGGTGGATAATATACAAAATAATGAAAAAAGCATAGTAAAATGGCTTTTTGGGCCTTCAAAAATCCTTAACCAGCTTAAAGTTGGTTACAACGATGTTCCTCTTGTTTTTTCGGTCGTTTTGACAGGTCACGGGCTGAAAACGAACTTACGGTGCTGAAGTAATGACCATTTTAAGAAAGCCTTCTTCGTCACACGATCTTGGGCTTCGAGAACCAAGTCAGTCTGTTCTTCAATACTTTTGCCTCCATCAATATATAATTTCATAGGCATATACTAACTGTACAACTTTCAAACATGGTCATACACATCCAAATCCGTCTGAAACGGGCTAAACCGTTCGAAACATATCAAAACGGATGAGATCGGACGAGATCGGACGAAATCGGACGAAATCGGACGGAATCGGACGTTAACCGGGGAAAGCCGGAGAAAGTATGAATAAACGGCGCAAACCATGCCAAATCCGTGGAAATAGGATTTCTACTATGTTTTGATTGTATTGATCATGTTGTGGTCGTCTTTAGCATGTTTTGGTTGGGTTTGGCTATGTTTTAACCAGACTTGAATGTAGCAAATTAGTTGGTGATGTAGTTGTGGTTTTACTAGACAAGGAAACCGTGATGGCATACCATCAATTGATATTAAAAATACGAGTGAGCTCCAACAACATTTAACATTGTTTGATCAACAAATAATGATATTGATTTTCCTTCGGAAACCTACAAAGGTGGATAATATACAAAATAATGAAAAAAGCATAGTAAAATGGCTTTTTGGGCCTTCAAAAATCCTTAACCAGCTTAAAGTTGGTTACAACGATGTTCCTCTTGTTTTTTCGGTCGTTTTGACAGGTCACGGGCTGAAAACGAACTTACGGTGCTGAAGTTATGACCATTTTAAGAAAGCCTTCTTCGTCACACGATCTTGGGCTTCGAGAACCAAGTCAGTCTGTTCTTCAATACTTTTGCCTCCATCAAATATAATTTCATAGGCATATACTAACTGTACAACTTTCAAACATGGTCATACACATCCAAATCCGTCTGAAACGGGCTAAACCGTTCGAAACATATCAAAACGGACGAGATCGGACGAAATCGGACGAGATCGGACGAAATCGGACGAGATCGGATGGAATCAGACGTTAACCGGGGAAAGCCGGAGAAAGTATGAATAAACCGCGCAAACCATGCCAAATCCGTGGAAATAGGATTTCTACTATGTTTTGATTGTATTGATCATGTTGTGGTCGTCTTTAGCATGTTTTGGTTGGGTTTGGCTATGTTTTAACCAGACGTGAATGTAGAAAATTAGTTGGTGATGTAGTTGTGGTTTTACTAGACAAGGAAATCGTGATGGCATACCATCAATTGATATTAAAAATATGAGTTAGCTCCAACAACATTTAACATTGTTTGATCAACAAAACAATGATATTGATTTTCCTTCGGAAACCTACAAAGGTGGATAATATACAAAATAATGAAAAAAGCATAGTAAAATGGCTTTTTGGGCCTTCAAAAATCCTTAACCAGCTTAAAGTTGGTTACAACGATGTTCCTCTTGTTTTTTCGGTCGTTTTGACAGGTCACGGGCTGAAAACGAACTTACGGTGCTGAAGTAATGACCATTTTAAGAAAGCCTTCTTCGTCACACGATCTTGGGCTTCGAGAACCAAGTCAGTCTGTTCTTCAATACTTTTGCCTCCATCAATATATAATTTCATAGGCATATACTAACTGTACAACTTTCAAACATGGTCATACACATCCAAATCCGTCTGAAACGGGCTAAACCGTTCGAAACATATCAAAACGGACGAGATCGGACGAGATCGGACGAAATCGGACGAAATCGGACGGAATCGGACGTTAATCGGGGAAAGCCGGAGAAAGTATGAATAAACGGCGCAAACCATGCTAAATCCGTGGAAATAGGATTTCTACTATGTTTTGATTGTATTGATCATGTTGTGGTCGTCTTTAGCATGTTTTGGTTGGGTTTGGCTATGTTTTAACCAGACTTGAATGTAGCAAATTAGTTGGTGATGTAGTTGTGGTTTTACTAGACAAGGAAACCGTGATGGCATACCATCAATTGATATTAAAAATACGAGTGAGCTCCAACAACATTTAACATTGTTTGATCAACAAATAATGATATTGATTTTCCTTCGGAAACCTACAAAGGTGGATAATATACAAAATAATGAAAAAAGCATAGTAAAATGGCTTTTTGGGCCTTCAAAAATCCTTAACCAGCTTAAAGCTGGTTACAACGATGTTCCTCTTGTTTTTTCGGTCGTTTTGACAGGTCACGGGCTGAAAACGAACTTACGGTGCTGAAGTTATGACCATTTTAAGAAAGCCTTCTTCGTCACACGATCTTGGGCTTCGAGAACCAAGTCAGTCTGTTCTTCAATACTTTTGCCTCCATCAAATATAATTTCATAGGCATATACTAACTGTACAACTTTCAAACATGGTCATACACATCCAAATCCGTCTGAAACGGGCTAAACCGTTCGAAACATATCAAAACGGACGAGATCGGACGAAATCGGACGAGATCGGACGGAATCGGACGTTAACCGGGGAAAGCCGGAGAAAGTATGAATAAACGGCGCAAACCATGCCAAATCCGTGGAAATAGGATTTCTACTATGTTTTGATTGTATTGATCATGTTGTGGTCGTCTTTAGCATGTTTTGGTTGGGTTTGGCTATGTTTTAACCAGACTTGAATGTAGCAAATTAGTTGGTGATGTAGTTGTGGTTTTACTAGACAAGGAAACCGTGATGGCATACCATCAATTGATATTAAAAATACGAGTGAGTGATAGGTGTGTAAACACCCATCTTTTCTACCACTTAATTACAAAAATAACCGGACCAAAACGTGTATTTTATGTCTTTTATGTCGGAATTATGCGTGGTTTGTGTTTTTGTTGTATTTTAGGATGAAATTATGAAAATTGGAGAAAACACGAGAATTCACGGGCATTCACGGCTTTTATTGAAGAAAAAGATGAAAGGCGGAGTCGAGAAGTCAAGAGTGGAAAAAGAACGGAAGTCCAAGACCAATTCTGAAGATTTATCGAAGAAAAAGTCAAAAGACGGAAGTTTTATCAAAAGCCGAGAAACTCAAGTCTATTTTATTGAAGAAATTAAAGACGAGTTCAAAAGATATCCCGAGCCACAAGTCCTTAAAGTCCAAACTTAAAAGAAAGATGAGAAGAAAAGGACTAATGACGCAATTAATGAAGATTAAATGAAGGGAGGACTTAATCTTGCAATTAACAAGAAATGAAGGAGGGGAGGAAGCTTCCTAATCCTCCCCTATAAATAGATTAGGATTGTTATCATTTGTTTTGTTGGCTAAGTGTGACAATTAGCTCTTCCACCATTTTAAATACTTGTCATTTACATTAATTGTCAATTTAATTACCTTGTCTTGCACCTTAAATTCATTTAATTTCAAGTAAGTTTCCTTTTAATTATTGTTAATCTTTACTTTATCTTGTCAATCTCTTATCTACCTCTCTTATTCTTTGATTTGTGGTGTTTATGTTCATGTTCATGCTTTTATTTTGATCCAAAGTATTTTTGATTATTATGGTTAAAGTTGTTTAATTTCATGTTTTTGATTGTTTGTTGATGCTTATTCATTGAATCGTTACTGTTTATATTCATACGTGTGTTGATTTTGGTTACTTTTCATTGTTATTATCTGCTACTCATCTTCCTTGTTCTTCGGAAGAGTTTTGCTTGGTTTCTGTGTTTCCAGAAAAAGTTCCGAACCAAGGGAAGGATTGAGGTTTCATTCGGAAGTCAAAACTTCCGAACCAAGGCTTCATTCGGAAGTCTGAAACTTCCGAACCAAGGTTGTTCATTCGGAACTCAAAAAGTTCCGAATCAAGGAAACTCATTCGGAACTTCAAAAGTTCCGAATAAAGGAGCCTCATTCGGAACTTCAACAGTTCCGAACCAAACTTGTTCATTCGGAAGTCTAAAACTTCCGAACCAAGACTTCATTCGGAATCTTCCGAATCAGTAACTTCCGAACCAATTCCAAAAGTTCCGAACCAAGGTCCTTCATTCGGAACTTCAAAAGTTCCGAATAAAGGTGCTTCATTCGGAAAGTTCCGAATCAAGGGGTGACCAAAATTTCCGAATCAAGGGTGATTTTACAAGATTCCGAATCAGCAAGTTCCGAATGAAAGATTGTTTTGGATAAGTGACATATTCAGGCAAGTTTGTTCCGGATCAAGGACTTTGGTAATATCCCAAGTGAAGAAGAATCATTTCAACCAAAGGTGACATTTAAGTTGAGTGATTACTCCAAACGAAGGTTTATGCTAAATGAGCTGTATTCAGGTTCTTATTAGCTTTTGTCTTTGATTTTTATTTTCAAGCTTTATTTTTCTTTCCTTTTCATTTAATTGCACTTTTAGATTATTTGCCTTAGTTTTAGTCGCACTTTAAGATTGCCCTAGATAGATTTAAGTTTACGTCATTTTACTTTAGTGCCTTTTAATTTTAGTCACGCTTTTAATAATTGCACTTTATTTTAATTAGACTTAGATTTACTTTTAGAGCACTTTTACTTTTAAGTCTTTGCATTTAAATTTAAAAACAACCAAAAATATTCTTTTTCACCAAAGATCAAATTAGTCACACATAGAAGCTAAGATCAATTCGTTAAGATACCGAGAATACGAACTTAATCTTTAATTTTTATACGGGCAAAAGCCGTGTACCAAATGGCGCCGCTGCCGGCTCTTTACGTTAAGATCAACAGTTTTCTGTGCTAGACACGTTGCTTTTTGGGATCCGTTCACTTGTGAACGTTAATTTTCTTGCCTAAAAAATTCAAAAATCATAAAAATTAAAAATTGATAAAAAACCATAAAAATTAAAAATTTCAAAAATCCAAAAAGATTTTCTTTTTATTGTGTATATATATTGTCTTTGCGTTTGGTTTCTTTTTCTTTTGCATTTTCAGGTGTATGCGTACTAGATCTTCTAACTACCAAGAGCTCGAGCCTCAAGAAGATTTAGATATGGCAGGTGTTAACAACAATAATCAACTACCGCACCTCAACAATAATAACAATAACAACAATGCTCCTCCACAGCCCGATCTTCGGACCATGGAGGAACTTTGTCAACCAACAATGTTTGGACGAGGAGGACCGATTGCGCCGATGCAAATCAACGCTCCTGAGTTTTCGTTGAAGCACCACATGATTCAGCAAGTACAAACAAACCCATTTAGAGGATTGCCTGATGATGATGCCAACAAACACCTCGACAAGTTCATTACAATTACCCAAAGCATGAAGTTGCCTGGGGCCACAATGGATGTACTCCGCCTACAACTCTTCCCACATACTTTATCGCATCATGCCGAGAAATGGTTTGATCGTCTCCCGAAGAATTCTATTCACACTTGGGATGATATGACTCAACGCTTTCTTTCGCGCTACTTTCCACCATCCATGGTCACAAGCCTTCGCAATCAGATCAGCGGTTTCATGCAAGATCCCGATGAATCTCTTTTTGACGCATGGGAGAGATATAATGTCTTGATCGACCGTTGTCCAAACCACAACATGCTCCCGGTCACCTTGATCGATACTTTCTACAACGGATTGACTTTTCGAGATCGTGATACGATTAATGCAGCCGCCGGTGGCACATTCATGAAAAGGAGACCCGAGGAGTGTAGAGAGCTAATAGAGAACATGACTACTCATCATAAGAACTGGGATTCTTCTGCTTCTTCTAGAAACAACACGAGAGTAAATGTTTCCTCTACCTCAGCAAACCCTGAGATGACCGAACTCACCCGCATGATGGCTGAAATGAGCAAAAGTATTACGCTTCTCGCTTCAAACCAACAACAACATCAAGTTAAAGCGGTTGCTAATCCTTGTGAAACATGTGGCGGTCCTCACTCATACACCGATTGTCCTTCGACACAAGGAAATCCGGAAAATGTGTATGCAGCTTACGGTAATTATTCACCGGAAAATTACCAAGCTAGACAACAAGGGGATAGAAATCTGCTGAGCTACCGTTCAAACAATTACCTTTCACCCGGTTTTTCTCCTCAAAACCAAAACCTCGCCAACAACTACAATAGAAGCAACCAAATCCCACCTCGTGCTTCTAACCCGTATCAACCACCCACCCAACAACACCCACCCATTAATCCCGATGTTGACACAATCATGAGAACTCAAGGTGAGCAAATCAAGAACCTACAGAGCCAGATAATCAATTTGAAAGGAGATATCTTGAAGCAAGGTAATGACATCAGAACCGAGGTTCGTGAAAACCTTCAATCTTCTTTCATCACTCAAACAACTGAATTAAAGAATCTATTGGCTAGTTTCTTGCCCGAAGCTCAACCTTCTTCTTCTTCGGGTTCTCTACCTTCAAACACCGTCACCAATCCGCGAGCTAATGTGAGTGCTATAACTACGCGTAGTGGACTTACCATTATCGATCCACCTATCCCACCACCATCATCTACACCTCCTCCACCACCATGTAGCCCTACTCCTCCTACACCTAGTAATAGTGCACCATTACCGTCTCCGCCTCGTCATGACGATGTATCTCGGAAGGACCCTTCAACATCACAACCTTCACCAACTACACCTCCACCCAATCCTTATCAGCCCAGAATCCCATACCCTTCTCGCATAGGCAAGACCAACGAACTAACCAAGAATGATTGTAATGTAATGAAATATGTGGATATGCTATCTAAAATGACCATCAACATTAGCCTTGTTGAAGCACTTTGCCACATGCCGAAATTCGTCAAAACATTCAAGGATTTGCTTAGCAAGAAGGAGAAGTTACTTGAACTTGCCAACACACGCTTAAATGAAAACTGCTCTGCAGTCCTTCTTAAAGAACTTCCGGAAAAACTTGGAGATCCCGGTCGTTTTGTGTTGTCTTGCTTATTCAACAAAACTGAAGAATTTACTGCCCTTGCTGATCTCGGGGCTAGTATTAATCTTATGCCACTCAGTGTTTGGAAAACACTATCATTGCCCGATCTCATTCCTACAAAGATGACTCTCGAACTTGCAAACCGCACTCTCGCTTACCCCGTTGGTATAGCCGAAGACGTGTTTATCAAAGTTGGCACATTTACCTTCCCGGTCGATTTTGTTGTAGTTGATTATGAAATGGACCCTCGTATTCCTCTAATACTTGGTCGGCCATTCTTGAGAACCGGACGTGCTTTAATAGATGTGGCCGAAGGTGAGTTAATCTTACGAGTCGGGGATGATTCTAAAATTTTTAAAATGGGGAAGCTTACCGGCAGATCTTTTGGAGGCCGAGAATCAGTGAATATGATAAATGTGCTCGATGACTTTACCGTCTATGACAATCCTCTATTCGAATCTTCTACTGATAATCCACTCTTTGAAGATAATGTGGATGATTCTCTCCCTACTTTGGACGCATCTCCCATTTTTGATTCTCCACCGGTCTTTGATGCTTATGAAGATGATAATTCTAGCTCAGATTCGGATGATTTTGATTGTACTTCTGAGTATCCCGAGCTGCCTACATATGATGATTTTGATGAGGCCGATACTCTCTCGAGCGATTCTTCACATGATGAAGATCCTCCGCCATCACTCGATCCTACTTTGGACGATTACTCATTCGAGGAAGATTTCTCTGAATTTCTTAACACATACTTCCCTCATGAGAGTGATGCACCTCCTTTGGACTTTGAAGATTATCGTCTTGATCCTCCTTTGGATTTGAAGAGCATTTTGTCCAAGGAGAAGAAACCGGTTGACACCGAAATCCGTTGCACGTATGATTTGACACCTCTTTGTCCCACTTCTGAGGACGAGGTTGTGCTTCTTTGCGGATCTTCTTCACGCTCGGCTGAGCCTGAGTGCTATTTTCCCCTAAAGGAAAAGGTGTTCGATCCCGGTATCGAAGTCTTTAAGCCATCTCAGTATCCACCTGATGAAATAAAAGGAAATATCTTTGGAAATTTTGAAGACATGCTTGCTCCACTTCAACTTTGCTTCCACCGAGCTCCATCGCTGCTTAAGGGAACCTTGCCATTTCTCTTTTGGCTTGCCTTGTTCGCCTTAAGTTCTTGCTTATTGATGGACGAAAACTATGTCTTTGATCCTGGTGGATATTTTTCATGCTACTTCCGTTGATGATCAAGGTCGAGTCAGGCTCACGACTCGGTTAACAAAAATCAAGCGCTTCTTGGGAGGCAACCCATGCACCTATCTTTTCGCTTTCTTTACCATAAGTGTAGGGGGGACCCTTTGGATTGCTATTTCCTCCCCTCACTTCTTAATCAGGGATTCGAGCTTCAATGATCCACTCTTGATGATTCTTGACGACCCGTGATTCCGTGTTCTACTTCTTCCCGGTTCTATCCTAAACTCTTTTCGATTCACTATTTTATATTTCCTCAATATTAAAATAGGAATCTCTTTAGTTGTCTTTTCCTTAGCAAGATTTAAACAACGTGCACAAATGTCCTAAGTGTAGGGGAGCTTACTCCCACGTGCTTAAACATTGAGGACAATGTTTATCTTAAGTGTAGGGGGGACTTCTATCGAAGTTAAGTGGTCTTTTCCTTGTTTGTGTCCTCATCTTAACCGGAAAATCAATTTTTCGACATTTTTCAAAATTTTTGATCTATTTTGGCCTATTAGTTGTTATCTTTGTATAGTTGATTTCTTTCTTTGTTAGAATAAATGTTTAATAAGTGGTTTAAATTTTCAAACGTTGTGAATCTTTTGACTCAATCCGAGTTTACTCTAGCTAGTATCCTTAACGTGTTTAAGTCAAGTTTTGCTAGGCTTTTATATAGGGAGCTATAAAACGCGAAAGTCTTAACTTTCACGAGTTAAGAACAAGAACTTTTCGCAAGTTCCTATAATTGATCCTAGAGAGTCGTTTATCAAGGGAACTTTAAGATGCGATTTCTAAACTTGAAAGAGTCTAAGAATTTGCAAGATCCTATAGGCGACTCGAAAACCCAAAACTTTGATTTAATAGGCTAAGTATCCACGAGTCTCATTACTTGAGATTTTAAATTGTGGAGAACGAGAGATGATAGAGCCAATTATAAGTTCGGTATTCTTTCGTGAATTTATGTGAGTTAATTATAAGCCTATTCTCCCATCGCTTGCTAATAATTTATTTGCTAATAAATAAGGTTGTACGATTTGAAAAGTTACTTAGCTTCTAGCCCCAGATCGTTTAAAAGTTGCTCGGTAATGACGAGAGTTCATAGCCAAGGCATAACTTATGAAGCGGGGCGCGAAGATTGGCGAGTCCGAAAAGGCCCTAACAAGGCATGAGGGCTATGTTTTGTTGCTAAAGATCCAAAAGTGATGTGAAGAATCATTTATCGAAAATCAATATGAAGGATCGAGACACACGACGAAAAGCAAAAACTCCCCAAAAGTCATGGAGAAGTGTATCCGAAAAGACCCTAACAAGGTATGAGGATAAATAGATCCAAGTCAATAAAGGAGGCGGATCGTTGTATATCAAAATCCAAAATAAAGATTGGAGAAAAATGAAGAAGTCGTGGTCCATATATGAAGAATCTCTCAAAATTCCAAAGTGAAGAAATTCCAATTATGAAGAGAAGACCATTATTTCATGAACGTCTCTCAAGATTTGAAGTATGAAGTCGCTGCCAAATATCGGCCCGAGAAAGGTCTCAAATCGCGAACCAAGTTATGCCAAGATATGAACTTTCTGATATCCCGAGAAGCAGTTTTAAAAGATTTGGTCCTTTAGCTAACTATTGATTAAATCGTGCACTTTATTTTCAGACTAAATAACTATCGAAATAAGTCAAACAATGCATCTTCATGATCATTCAAGACAAATAATAAAATATAAGAGATACACCTAGGAATAAGGGAGTCTAAGTGAATAATTGGCCCACATGAGTTCGTGTTAGTTTATTAACTTATAATAACAATGATCTCGTTTTTAAGCTTGGTTTGGAGAAAGTGAAAAGTTGAGGATGATGATTATTCATGACATTTTCAAAACCCAAGGTATGCTTTTAATTTCTTTACTTTGCATTTTTATAATTTTCTATCTCTTTAATAAAGGCCAACATGGATTAATTATGATGAAAAGTGTAATCACGCTTTGTAACTAATGCATTGCATGAGGACATTGCAATGGTCAAGTGTAGGGGATTTGATAGGTGTGTAAACACCCATCTTTTCTACCACTTAATTACAAAAATAACCGGACCAAAACGTGTATTTTATGTCTTTTATGTCGGAATTATGCGTGGTTTGTGTTTTTGTTGTATTTTAGGATGAAATTATGAAAATTGGAGAAAACACGAGAATTCACGGGCATTCACGGCTTTTATTGAAGAAAAAGATGAAAGGCGGAGTCGAGAAGTCAAGAGTGGAAAAAGAACGGAAGTCCAAGACCAATTCTGAAGATTTATCGAAGAAAAAGTCAAAAGACGGAAGTTTTATCAAAAGCCGAGAAACTCAAGTCTATTTTATTGAAGAAATTAAAGACGAGTTCAAAAGATATCCCGAGCCACAAGTCCTTAAAGTCCAAACTTAAAAGAAAGATGAGAAGAAAAGGACTAATGACGCAATTAATGAAGATTAAATGAAGGGAGGACTTAATCTTGCAATTAACAAGAAATGAAGGAGGGGAGGAAGCTTCCTAATCCTCCCCTATAAATAGATTAGGATTGTTATCATTTGTTTTGTTGGCTAAGTGTGACAATTAGCTCTTCCACCATTTTAAATACTTGTCATTTACATTAATTGTCAATTTAATTACCTTGTCTTGCACCTTAAATTCATTTAATTTCAAGTAAGTTTCCTTTTAATTATTGTTAATCTTTACTTTATCTTGTCAATCTCTTATCTACCTCTCTTATTCTTTGATTTGTGGTGTTTATGTTCATGTTCATGCTTTTATTTTGATCCAAAGTGTTTTTGATTATTATGGTTAAAGTTGTTTAATTTCATGTTTTTGATTGTTTGTTGATGCTTATTCATTGAATCGTTACTATTTATATTCATACGTGTGTTGATTTTGGTTACTTTTCATTGTTATTATCTGCTACTCATCTTCCTTGTTCTTCGGAAGAGTTTTGCTTGGTTTCTGTGTTTCCAGGAAAAGTTCCGAACCAAGGGAAGGATTGAGGTTTCATTCGGAAGTCAAAACTTCCGAACCAAGGCTTCATTCGGAAGTCTGAAACTTCCGAACCAAGGTTGTTCATTCGGAACTCAAAAAGTTCCGAATCAAGGAAACTCATTCGGAACTTCAAAAGTTCCGAATAAAGGAGCCTCATTCGGAACTTCAACAGTTCCGAACCAAACTTGTTCATTCGGAAGTCTAAAACTTCCGAACCAAGACTTCATTCGGAATCTTCCGAATCAGTAACTTCCGAACCAATTCCAAAAGTTCCGAACCAAGGTCCTTCATTCGGAACTTCAAAAGTTCCGAATAAAGGTGCTTCATTCGGAAAGTTCCGAATCAAGGGGTGACCAAAATTTCCGAATCAAGGGTGATTTTACAAGATTCCGAATCAGCAAGTTCCGAATGAAAGATTGTTTTGGATAAGTGACATATTCAGGCAAGTTTGTTCCGGATCAAGGACTTTGGTAATATCCCAAGTGAAGAAGAATCATTTCAACCAAAGGTGACATTTAAGTTGAGTGATTACTCCAAACGAAGGTTTATGCTAAATGAGCTGTATTCAGGTTCTTATTAGCTTTTGTCTTTGATTTTTATTTTCAAGCTTTATTTTTCTTTCCTTTTCATTTAATTGCACTTTTAGATTATTTGCCTTAGTTTTAGTCGCACTTTAAGATTGCCCTAGATAGATTTAAGTTTACGTCATTTTACTTTAGTGCCTTTTAATTTTAGTCACGCTTTTAATAATTGCACTTTATTTTAATTAGACTTAGATTTACTTTTAGAGCACTTTTACTTTTAAGTCTTTGCATTTAAATTTAAAAACAACCAAAAATATTCTTTTTCACCAAAGATCAAATTAGTCACACATAGAAGCTAAGATCAATTCGTTAAGATACCGAGAATACGAACTTAATCTTTAATTTTTATACGGGCAAAAGCCGTGTACCAGTGAGCTCCAACAACATTTAACATTGTTTGATCAACAAATAATGATATTGATTTTCCTTCGGAAACCTACAAAGGTGGATAATATACAAAATAATGAAAAAAGCATAGTAAAATGGCTTTTTGGGCCTTCAAAAATCCTTAACCAGCTTAAAGTTGGTTACAACGATGTTCCTCTTGTTTTTTCGGTCGTTTTGACAGGTCACGGGCTGAAAACGAACTTACGGTGCTGAAGTTATGACCATTTTAAGAAAGCCTTCTTCGTCACACGATCTTGGGCTTCGAGAACCAAGTCAGTCTGTTCTTCAATACTTTTGCCTCCATCAAATATAATTTCATAGGCATATACTAACTGTACAACTTTCAAACATGGTCATACACATCCAAATCCGTCTGAAACGGGCTAAATCGTTCGAAACATATCAAAACGGACGAGATCGGACGAAATCGGACGAGATCGGACGAAATCGGACGAGATCGGATGGAATCAGACGTTAACCGGGGAAAGCCGGAGAAAGTATGAATAAACCGCGCAAACCATGCCAAATCCGTGGAAATAGGATTTCTACTATGTTTTGATTGTATTGATCATGTTGTGGTCGTCTTTAGCATGTTTTGGTTGGGTTTGGCTATGTTTTAACCAGACGTGAATGTAGCAAATTAGTTGGTGATGTAGTTGTGGTTTTACTAGACAAGGAAATCGTGATGGCATACCATCAATTGATATTAAAAATACGAGTGAGCTCCAACAACATTTAACATTGTTTGATCAACAAAACAATGATATTGATTTTCCTTCGGAAACCTACAAAGGTGGATAATATACAAAATAATGAAAAAAACATAGTAAAATGGCTTTTTGGGCCTTCAAAAATCCTTAACCAACTTAAAGTTGGTTACAACGATGTTCCTCTTGTTTTTTCGGTCGTTTTGACAGGTCACGGGCTGAAAACGAACTTACGGTGCTGAAGTTATGACCATTTTAAGAAAGCCTTCTTCGTCACACGATCTTGGGCTTCGAGAACCAAGTCAGTCTGTTCTTCAATACTTTTGCCTCCATCAATATATAATTTCATAGGCATATACTAACTGTACAACTTTCAAACATGGTCATACACATCCAAATCCGTCTGAAACGGGCTAAACTGTTCGAAACATATCAAAACGGACGAGATCGGACGAGATCGGACGAAATCGGACGAGATCGGACGTTAACCGGGGAAAGCCGGAGAAAGTATAATAAACCACGCAAACCATGCCAAATCCGTGGAAATAGGATTTCTACTATGTTTTGATTGTATTGATCATGTTGTGGTCGTCTTTAGCATGTTTTGGTTGGGTTTGGCTATGTTTTAACCATACTTGAATGTAGCAAATTAGTTGGTGATGTAGTTGTGGTTTTACTAGACAAGGAAACCGTGATGGCATACCATCAATTGATATTAAAAATACGAGTGAGCTCCAACAACATTTAACATTCTTTGATCAACAAAACAATGATATTGATTTTCCTTCAGAAACCTACAAAGGTGGATAATATACAAAATAATGAAAAAAGCATAGTAAAATGGCTTTTTGGGCCTTCAAAAATCCTTAACCAGCTTAAAGTTGGTTACAACGATGTTCCTCTTGTTTTTTCGGTCGTTTTGACAGGTCACGGGCTGAAAACGAACTTACGGTGCTGAAGTTATGACCATTTTAAAAAGCCTTCTTCGTCACACGATCTTGGGCTTCGAGAACCAAGTCAGTCTGTTCTTCAATACTTTTGCCTCCATCAATATATAATTTCATAGGCATATACTAACTGTACAACTTTCAAACATGGTCATACACATCCAAATCCGTCTGAAACGGGCTAAACCGTTCGAAACATATCAAAACGGACGAGATCGGACGAGATCGGACGAAATCGGACGGAATCGGACGTTAACCGGGGAAAGCCGGAGAAAGTATGAATAAACGGCGCAAACCATGCCAAATCCGTGGAAATAGGATTTCTACTATGTTTTGATTGTATTGATCATGTTGTGGTCGTCTTTAGCATGTTTTGGTTGGGTTTGGCTATGTTTTAACCAGACATGAATGTAGCAAATTAGTTGGTGATGTAGTTGTTGTTTTACTAGACAAGGAAACCGTGATGGCATACCATCAATTGATATTAAAAATACGAGTGAGCTCCAACAACATTTAACATTGTTTGATCAACAAACAATGATATTGATTTTCCTTCGGAAACCTACAAAGGTGGAGAATATACAAAATAATGAAAAAAGCATAGTAAAATGGCTTTTTGGGCCTTCAAAAATCCTTAACCAGCTTAAAGTTGGTTACAACGATGTTCCTCTTGTTTTTTCGGTCGTTTTGACAGGTCACGGGCTGAAAACGAACTTACGGTGCTGAAGTTATGACCATTTTAAGAAAGCCTTCTTCGTCACACGATCTTGGGCTTCGAGAACCAAGTCAGTCTGTTCTTCAATACTTTTGCCTCCATCAAATATAATTTCATAGACATATACTAACTAAACAACTTTCAAACATGGTCATACACATCCAAATCCGTCTGAAACGGGCTAAACCGTTCGAAACATATCAAAACGGACGAGATCGGACGAAATCGGACGAGATCGGACGAAATCGGACGAGATCGGACGGAATCAGACGTTAACCGGGGAAAGCCGGAGAAAGTATGAATAAACCGCGCAAACCATGCCAAATCCGTGGAAATAGGATTTCTACTATGTTTTGATTGTATTGATCATGTTGTGGTCGTCTTTAGCATGTTTTGGTTGGGTTTGGCTATGTTTTAACCAGACGTGAATGTAGCAAATTAGTTGGTGATGTAGTTGTGGTTTTACTAGACAAGGAAATCGTGATGGCATACCATCAATTGATATTAAAAATACGAGTTAGCTCCAACAACATTTAACATTGTTTGATCAACAAAACAATGATATTGATTTTCCTTCGGAAACCTACAAAGGTGGATAATATACAAAATAATGAAAAAAGCATAGTAAAATGGCTTTTTGGGCCTTCAAAAATCCTTAACCAGCTTAAAGTTGGTTACAACGATGTTCCTCTTGTTTTTTCGGTCGTTTTGACAGGTCACGGGCTGAAAACGAACTTACGGTGCTGAAGTAATGACCATTTTAAGAAAGCCTTCTTCGTCACACGATCTTGGGCTTCGAGAACCAAGTCAGTCTGTTCTTCAATACTTTTGCCTCCATCAATATATAATTTCATAGGCATATACTAACTGTACAACTTTCAAACATGGTCATACACATCCAAATCCGTCTGAAACGGGCTAAACCGTTCGAAACATATCAAAACGGACGAGATCGGACGAGATCGGACGAAATCGGACGGAATCGGACGTTAACCGGGGAAAGCTGGAGAAAGTATGAATAAACGGCGCAAACCATGCCAAATCCGTGGAAATAGGATTTCAACTATGTTTTGATTGTATTGATCATGTTGTGGTCGTCTTTAGCATGTTTTGGTTGGGTTTGGCTATGTTTTAACCAGACTTGAATGTAGCAAATTAGTTGGTGATGTAGTTGTGGTTTTACTAGACAAGGAAACCGTGATGGCATACCATCAATTGATATTAAAAATACGAGTGAGCTCCAACAACATTTAACATTGTTTGATCAACAAACAATGATATTGATTTTCCTTCGGAAACCTACAAAGGTGGATAATATACAAAATAATGAAAAAAGCATAGTAAAATGGCTTTTTGGGCCTTCAAAAATCCTTAACCAGCTTAAAGTTGGTTACAACGATGTTCCTCTTGTTTTTTCGGTCGTTTTGACAGGTCACGGGCTGAAAACGAACTTACGGTGCTGAAGTTATGACCATTTTAAGAAAGCCTTCTTCGTCACACGATCTTGGGCTTCGAGAACCAAGTCAGTCTGTTCTTCAATACTTTTGCCTCCATCAAATATAATTTCATAGGCATATACTAACTGTACAACTTTCAAACATGGTCATACACATCCAAATCCGTCTGAAACGGGCTAAACCGTTCGAAACATATCAAAACGGACGAGATCGGACGAAATCGGACGAGATCGGACGAAATCGGACGAGATCGGACGGAATCAGACGTTAACCGGGGAAGGCCGGAGAAAGTATGAATAAACCGCGCAAACCATGCCAAATCCGTGGAAATAGGATTTCTACTATGTTTTGATTGTATTGATCATGTTGTGGTCGTCTTTAGCATGTTTTGGTTGGGTTTGGCTATGTTTTAACCAAACGTGAATGTAGCAAATTAGTTGGTGATGTAGTTGTGGTTTTACTAGACAAGGAAATCGTGATGGCATACCATCAATTGATATTAAAAATACGAGTGAGCTCCAACAACATTTAACATTGTTTGATCAACAAAACAATGATATTGATTTTCCTTCGGAAACCTACAAAGGTGGATAATATACAAAATAATGAAAAAAACATAGTAAAATGGCTTTTTGGGCCTTCAAAAATCCTTAACCAGCTTAAAGTTGGTTACAACGATGTTCCTCTTGTTTTTTCGGTCGTTTTGACAGGTCACGGGCTGAAAACGAACTTACGGTGCTGAAGTTATGACCATTTTAAGAAAGCCTTCTTCGTCACACGATCTTGGGCTTCGAGAACCAAGTCAGTCTGTTCTTCAATACTTTTGCCTCCATCAATATATAATTTCATAGGCATATACTAACTGTACAACTTTCAAACATGGTCATACACATCCAAATCCGTCTGAAACGGGCTAAACCGTTCGAAACATATCAAAACGGACGAGATCGGACGAGATCGGACGAAATCGGACGAGATCGGACGTTAACCGGGGAAAGCCGGAGAAAGTATGAATAAACCGCGCAAACCATGCCAAATCCGTGGAAATAGGATTTCTACTATGTTTTGATTGTATTGATCATGTTGTGGTCGTCTTTAGCATGTTTTGGTTGGGTTTGGCTATGTTTTAACCAGACTTGAATGTAGCAAATTAGTTGGTGATGTAGTTGTGGTTTTACTAGACAAGGAAACCGTGATGGCATACCATCAATTGATATTAAAAATACGAGTGAGCTCCAACAACATTTAACATTCTTTGATCAACAAAACAATGATATTGATTTTCCTTCAGAAACCTACAAAGGTGGATAATATACAAAATAATGAAAAAAGCATAGTAAAATGGCTTTTTGGGCCTTCAAAAATCCTTAACCAGCTTAAAGGTGGTTACAACGATGTTCCTCTTGTTTTTTCGGTCGTTTTGACAGGTCACGGGCTGAAAACGAACTTACGGTGCTGAAGTTATGACCATTTTAAAAAGCCTTCTTCGTCACACGATCTTGGGCTTCGAGAACCAAGTCAGTCTGTTCTTCAATACTTTTGTCTCCATCAATATATAATTTCATAGGCATATACTAACTGTACAACTTTCAAACATGGTCATACACATCAAATCCGTCTGAAACGGGCTAAACCGTTCGAAACATATCAAAACGGACGAGATCGGACGAAATCGGACGGAATCGGACGTTAACCGGGGAAAGCCGGAGAAAGTATGAATAAACCGCGCAAACCATGCCAAATCCGTGGAAATAGGATTTCTACTATGTTTTGATTGTATTGATCATGTTGTGGTCGTCTTTAGCATGTTTTGGTTGGGTTTGGCTATGTTTTAACCAGACTTGAATGTAGCAAATTAGTTGGTGATGTAGTTGTGGTTTTACTAGACAAGGAAACCGTGATGGCATACCATCAATTGATATTAAAAATACGAGTGAGCTCCAACAACATTTAACATTGTTTGATCAACAAACAATGATATTGATTTTCCTTCGGAAACCTACAAAGGTGGATAATATACAAAATAATGAAAAAAGCATAGTAAAATGGCTTTTTGGGCCTTCAAAAATCCTTAACCAGCTTAAAGTTGGTTACAACGATGTTCCTCTTGTTTTTTCGGTCGTTTTGACAGGTCACGGGCTGAAAACGAACTTACGGTGCTGAAGTTATGACCATTTTAAGAAAGCCTTCTTCGTCACACGATCTTGGGCTTCGAGAACCAAGTCAGTCTGTTCTTCAATACTTTTGCCTCCATCAATATATAATTTCATAGGCATATACTAACTGTACAACTTTCAAACATGGTCATACACATCCAAATCCGTCTGAAACGGGCTAAACCGTTCGAAACATATCAAAACGGACGAGATCGGACGAAATCGGACGAGATCGGACGAAATCGGACGAGATCGGACGAAATCGGACGAGATCGGACGGAATCGGACGTTAACCGGGGAAAGCCGGAGAAAGTATGAATAAACCGCGCAAACCATGCCAAATCTGTGGAAATAGGATTTCTACTATGTTTTGATTGTATTGATCATGTTGTGGTCGTCTTTAGCATGTTTTGGTTGGGTTTGGCTATGTTTTAACCAGACGTGAATGTAGCAAATTAGTTGGTGATGTAGTTGTGGTTTTACTAGACAAGGAAATCGTGATGGCATACCATCAATTGATATTAAAAATACGAGTTAGCTCCAACAACATTTAACATTGTTTGATCAACAAAACAATGATATTGATTTTCCTTCGGAAACCTACAAAGGTGGATAATATACAAAATAATGAAAAAAGCATAGTAAAATGGCTTTTTGGGCCTTCAAAAATCCTTAACCAGCTTAAAGTTGGTTACAACGATGTTCCTCTTGTTTTTCGGTCGTTTTGACAGGTCACGGGCTGAAAACGAACTTACGGTGCTGAAGTTATGACCATTTTAAGAAAGCCTTCTTCGTCACACGATCTTGGGCTTCGAGAACCAAGTCAGTTTGTTCTTCAATACTTTTGCCTCCATCAATATATAATTTCATAGGCATATACTAACTGTACAACTTTCAAACATGGTCATACACATCCAAATCCGTCTGAAACGGGCTAAACCGTTCGAAACATATCAAAACGGACGAGATCGGACGAGATCGGACGAAATCGGACGAGATCGGACGGAATCGGACGTTAACCGGGGAAAGCCGGAGAAAGTATGAATAAACCGCGCAAACCATGCCAAATCCGTGGAAATAGGATTTCTACTATGTTTTGATTGTATTGATCATGTTGTGGTCGTCTTTAGCATGTTTTGGTTGGGTTTGGCTATGTTTTAACCAGACTTGAATGTAGCAAATTAGTTGGTGATGTAGTTGTGGTTTTACTAGACAAGGAAACCGTGATGGCATACCATCAATTGATATTAAAAATACGAGTGAGCTCCAACAGCATTTAACATTGTTTGATCAACAAAATAATGATATTGATTTTCCTTCGGAAACCTACAAAGGTGGATAATATACAAAATAATGAAAAAAGCATAGTAAAATGGCTTTTTGGGCCTTCAAAAATCCTTAACCAGCTTAAAGTTGGTTACAACGATGTTCCTCTTGTTTTTTCGGTCGTTTTGACAGGTCGCGGGCTGAAAACGAACTTACGGTGCTGAAGTAATGACCATTTTAAGAAAGCCTTCGTCGTCACACGATCTTGGGCTTCGAGAACCAAGTCAGTCTGTTCTTCAATACTTTTTCCTCCATCAATATATAATTTCATATGCATATACTAACTGTACAACTTTCAAACATGGTCATACACATCTAAATCCGTCTGAAACGGGCTAAACCGTTCGAAACATATCAAAACGGACGAGATCGGACGAGATCGGACGAAATCGGACGAAATCGGACGGAATCGGACGTTAACCGGGGAAAGCCGGAGAAAGTATGAATAAACGGCGCAAAGCATGCCAAATCTGTGGAAATAGGATTTCTACTATGTTTTGATTGTATTGATCATGTTGTGGTCGTCTTTAGCATGTTTTGGTTGGGTTTGGCTATGTTTTAACCAGACTTGAATGTAGTAAATTAGTTGGTGATGTAGTTGTGGTTTTACTAGACAAGGAAACCGTGATGGCATACCATCAATTGATATTAAAAATACGAGTGAGCTCCAACAACATTTAACATTGTTTGATCAACAAACAATGATATTGATTTTCCTTCGGAAACCTACAAAGGTGGATAATATACAAAATAATGAAAAAAGCATAGTAAAATGGCTTTTTGGGCCTTCAAAAATCCTTAACCAGATTAAAGTTGGTTACAACGATGTTCCTCTTGTTTTTTCGGTCGTTTTAACAGGTCACGGGCTGAAAACGAACTTACGGTGCTGAAGTTTTGACCATTTTAAGAAAGCCTTCTTCGTCACACGATCTTGGGCTTCGAGAACCAAGTCAGTCTGTTCTTCAATACTTTTGCCTCCATCAATATATAATTTATAGGCATATACTAACTGTACAACTTTCAAACATGGTCATACACATCCAAATCCGTCTGAAACGGGCTAAACCGTTCGAAACATATCAAAACGGACGAGATCGGACGAGATCGGACGAAATCGGACGAAATCGGACGGAATCGGACGTTAACCGGGGAAAGCCGGAGAAAGTATGAATAAACGGCGCAAACCATGCCAAATCTGTGGAAATAGGATTTTTACTATGTTTTGATTGTATTGATCATGTTGTGGTCGTCTTTAGCATGTTTTGGTTGGGTTTGGCTATGTTTTAACCAGACTTGAATGTAGCAAATTAGTTGGTGATGTAGTTGTGGTTTTACTAGACAAGGAAACCGTGATGGCATACCATCAATTGATATTAAAAATACGAGTGAGCTCCAACAACATTTAACATTGTTTGATCAACAAACAATGATATTGATTTTCCTTCGGAAACCTACAAAGGTGGATAATATACAAAATAATGAAAAAAGCATAGTAAAATGGCTTTTTGGGCCTTCAAAAATCCTTAACCAGCTTAAAGTTGGTTACAACGATGTTCCTCTTGTTTTTTCGGTCGTTTTGACAGGTCACGGGCTGAAAACGAACTTACGGTGCTGAAGTTATGACCATTTTAAGAAAGCCTTCTTCGTCACACGATCTTGGGCTTCGAGAACCAAGTCAGTCTGTTCTTCAATACTTTTGCCTCCATCAAATATAATTTCATAGGCATATACTAACTGTACAACTTTCAAACATGGTCATACACATCCAAATCCGTCTGAAACGGGCTAAACCGTTCGAAACATATCAAAACGGACGAGATCGGACGAAATCGGACGAGATCGGACGAAATCGGACGAGATCGGACGGAATCAGACGTTAACCGGGGAAAGCCGGAGAAAGTATGAATAAACCGCGCAAACCATGCCAAATCCGTGGAAATAGGATTTCTACTATGTTTTGATTGTATTGATCATGTTGTGGTCGTCTTTAGCATGTTTTGGTTGGGTTTGGCTATGTTTTAACCAGACGTGAATGTAGCAAATTAGTTGGTGATGTAGTTGTGGTTTTACTAGACAAGGAAACCGTGATGGCATACCATCAATTGATATTAAAAATACGAGTGAGCTCCAACAACATTTAACATTGTTTGATCAACAAAACAATGATATTGATTTTCCTTCGGAAACCTACAAAGGTGGATAATATACAAAATAATGAAAAAAGCATAGTAAAATGGCTTTTTGGGCCTTCAAAAATCCTTAACCAGCTTAAAGTTGGTTACAACGATGTTCCTCTTGTTTTTTCGGTCGTTTTGACAGGTCACGGGCTGAAAACGAACTTACGGTGCTGAAGTTATGACCATTTTAAGAAAGCCTTCTTCGTCACACGATCTTGGGCTTCGAGAACCAAGTCAGTCTGTTCTTCAATACTTTTGCCTCCATCAATATATAATTTCATAGGCATATACTAACTGTACAACTTTCAAACATGGTCATACACATCCAAATCCGTCTGAAACGGGCTAAACCGTTCGAAACATATCAAAACGGACGAGATCGGACGAAATCGGACGAGATCGGACGAAATCGGACGAGATCGGACGGAATCGGACGTTAACCGGGGAAAGCCGGAGAAAGTATGAATAAACCGCGCAAACCATGCCAAATCTGTGGAAATAGGATTTCTACTATGTTTTGATTGTATTGATCATGTTGTGGTCGTCTTTAGCATGTTTTGGTTGGGTTTGGCTATGTTTTAACCAGACGTGAATGTAGCAAATTAGTTGGTGATGTAGTTGTGGTGTTACTAGACAAGGAAATCGTGATGGCATACCATCAATTGATATTAAAAATACGAGTTAGCTCCAACAACATTTAACATTGTTTGATCAACAAAACAATGATATTGATTTTCCTTCGGAAACCTACAAAGGTGGATAATATACAAAATAATGAAAAAAGCATAGTAAAATTGCTTTTTGGGCCTTCAAAAATCCTTAACCAGCTTAAAGTTGGTTACAACGATGTTCCTCTTGTTTTTCGGTCGTTTTGACAGGTCACGGGCTGAAAACGAACTTACGGTGCTGAAGTTATGACCATTTTAAGAAAGCCTTCTTCGTCACACGATCTTGGGCTTCGAGAACCAAGTCAGTCTGTTCTTCAATACTTTTGCCTCCATCAATATATAATTTCATAGGCATATACTAACTGTACAACTTTCAAACATGGTCATACACATCCAAATCCGTCTGAAACGGGCTAAACCGTTCGAAACATATCAAAACGGACGAGATCGGACGAGATCGGACGAAATCGGACGGAATCGGACGTTAACCGGGGAAAGCCGGAGAAAGTATGAATAAACCGCGCAAACCATGCCAAATCCGTGGAAATAGGATTTCTACTATGTTTTGATTGTATTGATCATGTTGTGGTCGTCTTTAGCATGTTTTGGTTGGGTTTGGCTATGTTTTAACCAGACTTGAATGTAGCAAATTAGTTGGTGATGTAGTTGTGGTTTTACTAGACAAGGAAACCGTGATGGCATACCATCAATTGATATTAAAAATACGAGTGAGCTCCAACAGCATTTAACATTGTTTGATCAACAAAACAATGATATTGATTTTCCTTCGGAAACCTACAAAGGTGGATAATATACAAAATAATAAAAAAAGCATAGTAAAATGGCTTTTTGGGCCTTCAAAAATCCTTAACCAGCTTAAAGTTGGTTACAACGATGTTCCTCTTGTTTTTCGGTCGTTTTGACAGGTCACGGGCTGAAAACGAACTTACGGTGCTGAAGTTATGACCATTTTAAGAAAGCCTTCTTCGTCACACGATCTTGGGCTTCGAGAACCAAGTCAGTCTGTTCTTCAATACTTTTGCCTCCATCAATATATAATTTCATAGGCATATACTAACTGTACAACTTTCAAACATGGTCATACACATCCAAATCCGTCTGAAACGGGCTAAACCGTTCGAAACATATCAAAACGGACGAGATCGGACGAGATCGGACGAAATCGGACGAGATCGGACGGAATCGGACGTTAACCGGGGAAAGCCGGAGAAAGTATGAATAAACCGCGCAAACCATGCCAAATCCGTGGAAATAGGATTTCTACTATGTTTTGATTGTATTGATCATGTTGTGGTCGTCTTTAGCATGTTTTGGTTGGGTTTGGCTATGTTTTAACCAGACTTGAATGTAGCAAATTAGTTGGTGATGTAGTTGTGGTTTTACTAGACAAGGAAACCGTGATGGCATACCATCAATTGATATTAAAAATACGAGTGAGCTCCAACAGCATTTAACATTGTTTGATCAACAAAATAATGATATTGATTTTCCTTCGGAAACCTACAAAGGTGGATAATATACAAAATAATGAAAAAAGCATAGTAAAATGGCTCTTTGGGCCTTCAAAAATCCTTAACCAGCTTAAAGTTGGTTACAACGAAGTTCCTCTTGTTTTTTCGGTCGTTTTGACAGGTCACGGGCTGAAAACGAACTTACGGTGCTGAAGTAATGACCATTTTAAGAAAGCCTTCTTCGTCACACGATCTTGGGCTTCGAGAACCAAGTCAGTCTGTTCTTCAATACTTTTGCCTCCATCAATATATAATTTCATATGCATATACTAACTGTACAACTTTCAAACATGGTCATACACATCCAAATCCGTCTGAAACGGGCTAAACCGTTCGAAACATATCAAAACGGACGAGATCGGACGAAATCGGACGAAATCGGACGGAATCGGACGTTAACCGGGGAAAGCCGGAGAAAGTATGAATAAACGGCGCAAACCATGCCAAATCTGTGGAAATAGGATTTCTACTATGTTTTGATTGTATTGATCATGTTGTGGTCGTCTTTAGCATGTTTTGGTTGGGTTTGGCTATGTTTTAACCAGACTTGAATGTAGTAAATTAGTTGGTGATGTAGTTGTGGTTTTACTAGACAAGGAAACCGTGATGGCATACCATCAATTGATATTAAAAATACGAGTGAGCTCCAACAACATTTAACATTGTTTGATCAACAAACAATGATATTGATTTTCCTTCGGAAACCTACAAAGGTGGATAATATACAAAATAATGAAAAAAGCATAGTAAAATGGCTTTTTGGGCCTTCAAAAATCCTTAACCAGCTTAAAGTTGGTTACAACGATGTTCCTCTTGTTTTTTCGGTCGTTTTAACAGGTCACGGGCTGAAAACGAACTTACGGTGCTGAAGTTTTGACCATTTTAAGAAAGCCTTCTTCGTCACACGATCTTGGGCTTCGAGAACCAAGTCAGTCTGTTCTTCAATACTTTTGCCTCCATCAATATATAATTTATAGGCATATACTAACTGTACAACTTTCAAACATGGTCATACACATCCAAATCCGTCTGAAACGGGCTAAACCGTTCGAAACATATCAAAACGGACGAGATCGGACGAGATCGGACGAAATCGGACGAAATCGGACGGAATCGGACGTTAACCGGGGAAAGCCGGAGAAAGTATGAATAAACGGCGCAAACCATGCCAAATCTGTGGAAATAGGATTTCTACTATGTTTTGATTGTATTGATCATGTTGTGGTCGTCTTTAGCATGTTTTGGTTGGGTTTGGCTATGTTTTAACCAGACTTGAATGTAGCAAATTAGTTGGTGATGTAGTTGTGGTTTTACTAGACAAGGAAACCGTGATGGCATACCATCAATTGATATTAAAAATACGAGTGAGCTCCAACAACATTTAACATTGTTTGATCAACAAACAATGATATTGATTTTCCTTCGGAAACCTACAAAGGTGGATAATATACAAAATAATGAAAAAAGCATAGTAAAATGGCTTTTTGGGCCTTCAAAAATCCTTAACCAGCTTAAAGTTGGTTACAACGATGTTCCTCTTGTTTTTTCGGTCGTTTTGACAGGTCACGGGCTGAAAACGAACTTACGGTGCTGAAGTTATGACCATTTTAAGAAAGCCTTCTTCGTCACACGATCTTGGGCTTCGAGAACCAAGTCAGTCTGTTCTTCAATACTTTTGCCTCCATCAAATATAATTTCATAGGCATATACTAACTGTACAACTTTCAAACATGGTCATACACATCCAAATCCGTCTGAAACGGGCTAAACCGTTCGAAACATATCAAAACGGACGAGATCGGACGAAATCGGACGAGATCGGACGGAATCAGACGTTAACCGGGGAAAGCCGGAGAAAGTATGAATAAACCGCGCAAACCATGCCAAATCCGTGGAAATAGGATTTCTACTATGTTTTGATTGTATTGATCATGTTGTGCTCGTTTTTAGCATGTTTTGGTTGGGTTTGGCTATGTTTTAACCAGACGTGAATGTAGCAAATTAGTTGGTGATGTAGTTGTGGTTTTACTAGACAAGGAAATCGTGATGGCATACCATCAATTGATATTAAAAATACGAGTTAGCTCCAACAACATTTAACATTGTTTGATCAACAAAACAATGATATTGATTTTCCTTCGGAAACCTACAAAGGTGGATAATATACAAAATAATGAAAAAAGCATAGTAAAATGGCTTTTTGGGCCTTCAAAAATCCTTAACCAGCTTAAAGTTGGTTACAACGATGTTCCTCTTGTTTTTTCGGTCGTTTTGACAGGTCACGGGCTGAAAACGAACTTACGGTGCTGAAGTTATGACCATTTTAAGAAAGCCTTCTTCGTCACACGATCTTGGGCTTCGAGAACCAAGTCAGTCTGTTCTTCAATACTTTTGCCTCCATCAATATATAATTTCATAGGCATATACTAACTGTACAACTTTCAAACATGGTCATACACATCCAAATCCGTCTGAAACGGGCTAAACCGTTCGAAACATATCAAAACGGACGAGATCGGACGAAATCGGACGAGATCGGACGGAATCGGACGTTAACCGGGGAAAGCCGTAGAAAGTATGAATAAACCGCGCAAACCATGCCAAATCCGTGGAAATAGGATTTCTACTATCTTTTGACTGTATTGATCATGTTGTGGTCGTCTTTAGCATGTTTTGGTTGGGTTTGGCTATGTTTTAACCAGACTTGAATGTAGCAAATTAGTTGGTGATGTAGTTGTGGTTTTACTAGACAAGGAAACCGTGATGGCATACCATCAATTGATATTAAAAATACGAGTGAGCTCCAACAGCATTTAACATTGTTTGATCAACAAAATAATGATATTGATTTTCCTTCGGAAACCTACAAAGGTGGATAATATACAAAATAATGAAAAAAGCATAGTAAAATGGCTTTTTGGGCCTTCAAAAATCCTTAACCAGCTTAAAGTTGGTTACAACGATGTTCCTCTTGTTTTTCGGTCGTTTTGACAGGTCACGGGCTGAAAACGAACTTACGGTGCTGAAGTTATGACCATTTTAAGAAAGCCTTCTTCGTCACACGATCTTGGGCTTCGAGAACCAAGTCAGTCTGTTCTTCAATACTTTTGCCTCCATCAACATATAATTTCATAGGCATATACTAACTGTACAACTTTCAAACATGGTCATACACATCCAAATCCGTCTGAAACGGGCTAAACCGTTCGAAACATATCAAAACGGACGAGATCGGACGAGATCGGACGAAATCGGACGAAATCGGACGGAATCGGACGTTAACCGGGGAAAGCCGGAGAAAGTATGAATAAATGGCGCAAACCATGCCAAATCCGTGGAAATAGGATTTCTACTATGTTTTGATTGTATTGATCATGTTGTGGTCGTCTTTAGCATGTTTTGGTTGGGTTTGGCTATGTTTTAACCAGACTTGAATGTAGCAAATTAGTTGGTGATGTAGTTGTGGTTTTACTAGACAAGGAAACCGTGATGGCATACCATCAATTGATATTAAAAATACGAGTGAGCTCCAACAACATTTAACATTGTTTGATCAACAAACAATGATATTGATTTTCCTTCGGAAACCTACAAAGGTGGATAATATACAAAATAATGAAAAAAGCATAGTAAAATGGCTTTTTGGGCCTTAAAAAATCCTTAACCAGCTTAAAGTTGGTTACAACGATGTTCCTCTTGTTTTTTCGGTCGTTTTGACAGGTCACGGGCTGAAAACGAACTTACGGTGCTGAAGTTATGACCATTTTAAGAAAGCCTTCTTCGTCACACGATCTTGGGCTTCGAGAACCAAGTCAGTCTGTTCTTCAATACTTTTGCCTCCATCAAATATAATTTCATAGGCATATACTAACTGTACAACTTTCAAACATGGTCATACACATCCAAATCCGTCTGAAACGGGCTAAACCGTTCGAAACATATCAAAACGGACGAGATCGGACGAAATCGGACGAGATCGGACGAAATCGGACGAGATCGGACGGAATCGGACGTTAACCGGGGAAAGCCGGAGAAAGTATGAATAAACCGCGCAAACCATGCCAAATCCGTGGAAATAGGATTTCTACTATGTTTTGATTGTATTGATCATGTTGTGGTCGTCTTTAGCATGTTTTGGTTGGGTTTGGCTATGTTTTAACCAGACGTGAATGTAGCAAATTAGTTGGTGATGTAGTTGTGGTTTTACTAGGCAAGGAAATCGTGATGGCATACCATCAATTGATATTAAAAATACGAGTTAGCTCCAACAACATTTAACATTGTTTGATCAACAAAACAATGATATTAATTTTCCTTCGGAAACCTACAAAGGTGGATAATATACAAAATAATGAAAAAAGCATAGTAAAATGGCTTTTTGGGCCTTCAAAAATCCTTAACCAGCTTAAAGTTGGTTACAACGATGTTCCTCTTGTTTTTTCGGTCGTTTTGACAGGTCACGGGCTGAAAACGAACTTACGGTGCTGAAGTTTTGACCATTTTAAGAAAGCCTTCTTCGTCACATGATCTTGGGCTTCGAGAACCAAGTCAGTCTGTTCTTCAATACTTTTGCCTCCATCAATATATAATTTCATAGGCATATACTAACTGTACAACTTTCAAACATGGTCATACACATCCAAATCCGTCTGAAACGGGCTAAACCGTTCGAAACATATCAAAACGGACGAGATCGGACGAGATCGGACGAAATCGGACGAGATCAGACGGAATCGGACGTTAACCGGGGAAAGCCCGAGAAAGTATGAATAAACCGCGTAAACCATGCCAAATCCGTGGAAATAGGATTTCTACTATGTTTTGATTGTATTGATCATGTTGTGGTCGTCTTTAGCATGTTTTGGTTGGGTTTGGCTATGTTTTAACCAGACGTGAATGTAGCAAATTAGTTGGTGATGTAGTTGTGGTTTTACTAGACAAGGAAATCGTGATGGCATACCATCAATTGATATTAAAAATACGAGTTAGCTCCAACAACATTTAACATTGTTTGATCAACAAAACAATGATATTGATTTTCCTTCGGAAACCTACAAAGGTGGATAATATACAAAATAATGAAAAAAGCATAGTAAAATGGCTTTTTGGGCCTTCAAAAATCCTTAACCAGCTTAAAGTTGGTTACAACGATGTTCCTCTTGTTTTTTCGGTCGTTTTGACAGGTCACGGGCTGAAAACGAACTTACGGTGCTGAAGTTTTGACCATTTTAAGAAAGCCTTCTCCGTCACATGATCTTGGGCTTCGAGAACCAAGTCAGTCTGTTCTTCAATACTTTTGCCTCCATCAATATATAATTTCATAGGCATATACTAACTGTACAACTTTCAAACATGGTCATACACATCCAAATCCGTCTGAAACGGGCTAAACCGTTCGAAACATATCAAAACGGACGAGATCGGACGAGATCGGACGCAATCGGACGAGATCGGACGGAATCGGACGTTAACCGGGGAAAGCCCGAGAAAGTATGAATAAACCGCGCAAACCATGCCAAATCCGTGGAAATAGGATTTCTACTATGTTTTGATTGTATTGATCATGTTGTGGTCGTCTTTAGCATGTTTTGGTTGGGTTTGGCTATGTTTTAACCAGACTTGAATGTAGCAAATTAGTTGGTGATGTAGTTGTGGTTTTACTAGACAAGGAAATCGTGATGGCATACCATCAATTGATATTAAAAATACGAGTGAGCTCCAACAACATTTAACATTGTTTGATCAACAAAACGATGATTTTGATTTTCCTTCGGAAACCTACAAAGGTGGATAATATACAAAATAATGAAAAAATCATAGTAAAATGGCTTTTTGGGCCTTCAAAAATCCTTAACCAGCTTAAAGTTGGTTACAACGATGTTCCTCTTGTTTTTTCGGTCGTTTTGAAAGGTCACGGGCTGAAAACGAACTTACGGTGCTGAAGTTATGACCATTTTAAGAAAGCCTTCTTCGTCACACGATCTTGGGCTTCGAGAACCAAGTAAGTTTGTTCTTCAATACTTTTGCCTCCATCAATATATAATTTCATAGGCATATACTAACTGTACAACTTTCAAACATGGTCATACACATCCAAATCCGTCTGAAACGGGCTAAACCGTTCGAAACATATCAAAACGGACGAGATCGGACGAAATCGGACGAGATCGGACGGAATCGGACGTTAACCGGGGAAAGCCGGAGAAAGTATGAATAAACCGCGCAAACCATGCCAAATCCATGGAAATAGGATTTCTACTATGTTTTGATTGTATTGATCATGTTGTGGTCGTCTTTAGCATGTTTTGGTTGGGTTTGGCTATGTTTTAACCAGACTTGAATGTAGCAAATTAGTTGGTGATGTAGTTGTGGTTTTACTAGACAAGGAAACCGTGATGGCATACCATCAATTGATATTAAAAATACGAGTGAGCTCCAACAACATTTAACATTCTTTGATCAATAAAACAATGATATTGATTTTCCTTCAGAAACCTACAAAGGTGGATAATATACAAAATAATGAAAAAAGCATAGTAAAATGGCTTTTTGGGCCTTCAAAAATCCTTAACCAGCTTAAAGTTGGTTACAACGATGTTCCTCTTGTTTTTTCGGTCGTTTTGACAGGTCACGGGCTGAAAACGAACTTACGGTGCTGAAGTTTTGACCATTTTAAGAAAGCCTTCTTCGTCACATGATCTTGGGCTTCGAGAACCAAGTCAGTCTGTTCTTCAATACTTTTGCCTCCATCAATATATAATTTCATAGGCATATACTAACTGTACAACTTTCAAACATGGTCATACACATCCAAATCCGTCTGAAACGGGCTAAACCGTTCGAAACATATCAAAACGGACGAGATCGGACGAGATCGGACGAAATCGGACGAGATCAGACGGAATCGGACGTTAACCGGGGAAAGCCCGAGAAAGTATGAATAAACCGCGTAAACCATGCCAAATCCGTGGAAATAGGATTTCTACTATGTTTTGATTGTATTGATCATGTTGTGGTCGTCTTTAGCATGTTTTGGTTGGGTTTGGCTATGTTTTAACCAGACGTGAATGTAGCAAATTAGTTGGTGATGTAGTTGTGGTTTTACTAGACAAGGAAATCGTGATGGCATACCATCAATTGATATTAAAAATACGAGTTAGCTCCAACAACATTTAACATTGTTTGATCAACAAAACAATGATATTGATTTTCCTTCGGAAACCTACAAAGGTGGATAATATACAAAATAATGAAAAAAGCATAGTAAAATGGCTTTTTGGGCCTTCAAAAATCCTTAACCAGCTTAAAGTTGGTTACAACGATGTTCCTCTTGTTTTTTCGGTCGTTTTGACAGGTCACGGGCTGAAAACGAACTTACGGTGCTGAAGTTTTGACCATTTTAAGAAAGCCTTCTTCGTCACATGATCTTGGGCTTCGAGAACCAAGTCAGTCTGTTCTTCAATACTTTTGCCTCCATCAATATATAATTTCATAGGCATATACTAACTGTACAACTTTCAAACATGGTCATACACATCCAAATCCGTCTGAAACGGGCTAAACCGTTCGAAATATATCAAAACGGACGAGATCGGACGAGATCGGACGCAATCGGACGAGATCGGACGGAATCGGACGTTAACCGGGGAAAGCCCGAGAAAGTATGAATAAACCGCGCAAACCATGCCAAATCCGTGGAAATAGGATTTCTACTATGTTTTGATTTTATTGATCATGTTGTGGTCGTCTTTAGCATGTTTTGGTTGGGTTTGGCTATGTTTTAACCAGACTTGAATGTAGCAAATTAGTTGGTGATGTAGTTGTGGTTTTACTAGACAAGGAAATCGTGATGGCATACCATCAATTGATATTAAAAATACGAGTGAGCTCCAACAACATTTAACATTGTTTGATCAACAAAACGATGATTTTGATTTTCCTTCGGAAACCTACAAAGGTGGATAATATACAAAATAATGAAAAAATCATAGTAAAATGGCTTTTTGGGCCTTCAAAAATCCTTAACCAGCTTAAAGTTGGTTACAACGATGTTCCTCTTGTTTTTTCGGTCGTTTTGAAAGGTCACGGGCTGAAAACGAACTTACGGTGCTGAAGTTATGACCATTTTAAGAAAGCCTTCTTCGTCACACGATCTTGGGCTTCGAGAACCAAGTAAGTTTGTTCTTCAATACTTTTGCCTCCATCAATATATAATTTCATAGGCATATACTAACTGTACAACTTTCAAACATGGTCATACACATCCAAATCCGTCTGAAACGGGCTAAACCGTTCGAAACATATCAAAACGGACGAGATCGGACGAAATCGGACGAGATCGGACGGAATCGGACGTTAACCGGGGAAAGCCGGAGAAAGTATGAATAAACCGCGCAAACCATGCCAAATCCGTGGAAATAGGATTTCTACTATGTTTTGATTGTATTGATCATGTTGTGGTCGTCTTTAGCATGTTTTGGTTGGGTTTGGCTATGTTTTAACCAGACTTGAATGTAGCAAATTAGTTGGTGATGTAGTTGTGGTTTTACTAGACAAGGAAACCGTGATGGCATACCATCAATTGATATTAAAAATACGAGTGAGCTCCAACAACATTTAACATTCTTTGATCAACAAAACAATGATATTGATTTTCCTTCAGAAACCTACAAAGGTGGATAATATACAAAATAATGAAAAAAGCATAGTAAAATGGCTTTTTGGGCCTTCAAAAATCCTTAACCATCTTAAAGTTGGTTACAACGATGTTCCTCTTGTTTTTTCGGTCGTTTTGACAGGTCACGGGCTGAAAACGAACTTACGGTGCTGAAGTTATGACCATTTTAAGAAAGCCTTCTTCGTCACACGATCTTGGGCTTCGAGAACCAAGTCAGTCTGTTCTTCAATACTTTTTCCTCCATCAATATATAATTTCATAGGCATATACTAACTGTACAACTTTCAAACATGGTCATACACATCCAAATCCGTCTGAAACGGGCTAAACCGTTCGAAACATATCAAAACGGACGAGATCGGACGAGATCGGACGAAATCGGACGGAATCGGACATTAACCGGGGAAAGCCGGAGAAAGCATGAATAAACCGCGCAAACCATGCCAAATCCGTGGAAATAGGATTTCTACTATGTTTTGATTGTATTGATCATGTTGTGGTCGTCTTTAGCATGTTTTGGTTGGGTTTGGCTATGTTTTAACCAGACTTGAATGTAGCAAATTAGTTGGTGATGTAGTTGTGGTTTTACTAGACAAGGAAACCGTGATGGCATACCATCAATTGATATTAAAAATACGAGTGAGCTCCAATAACATTTAACATTGTTTGATCAACAAACAATGATATTGATTTTCCTTCGGAAACCTACAAAGGTGGATAATATACAAAATAATGAAAAAAGCATAGTAAAATGGCTTTTTGGGCCTTCAAAAATCCTTAACCAGCTTAAAGTTGGTTACAACGATGTTCCTCTTGTTTTTTCGGTCGTTTTGACAGGTCACGGGCTGAAAACGAACTTACGGTGCTGAAGTTATGACCATTTTAAGAAAGCCTTCTTCGTCACACGATCTTGGGCTTCGAGAACCAAGTCAGTCTGTTCTTCAATACTTTTGCCTCCATCATTATATAATTTCATAGGCATATACTAACTGTACAACTTTCAAACATGGTCATACACATCCAAATCCGTCTGAAACGGGCTAAACCGTTCGAAACATATCAAAACGGACGAGATCGGACGAAATCGGACGAGATCGGACGAAATCGGACGAGATCGGACGGAATCGGACGTTAACCGGGGAAAGCCGGAGAAAGTATGAATAAACCGCGCAAACCATGCCAAATCTGTGGAAATAGGATTTCTACTATGTTTTTATTGTATTGATCATGTTGTGGTCGTCTTTAGCATGTTTTGGTTCGGTTTGGCTATGTTTTAACCAGACGTGAATGTAGCAAATTAGTTGGTGATGTAGTTGTGGTTTTACTAGACAAGGAAATCGTGATGGCATACCATCAATTGATATTAAAAATACAAGTGAGCTCCAACAACATTTAACATTGTTTGATCAACAAAACAATGATATTGATTTTCCTTCGGAAACCTACAAAGGTGGATAATATACAAAATAATGAAAAAAGCATAGTAAAATGGCTTTTTGGGCTTTCAAAAATCCTTAACCAGCTTAAAGTTGGTTACAACGATGTTCCTCTTGTTTTTCGGTCGTTTTGACAGGTCACGGGCTGAAAACGAACTTACGGTGCTGAAGTTATGACCATTTTAAGAAAGCCTTCTTCGTCACACGATCTTGGGCTTCGAGAACCAAGTCAGTCTGTTCTTCAATACTTTTGCCTCCATCAATATATAATTTCATAGGCATATACTAACTGTACAACTTTCAAACATGGTCATACACATCCAAATCCGTCTGAAACGGGCTAAACCGTTCGAAACATATCAAAACGGACGAGATCGGACGAGATCGGACGAAATCGGACGAGATCGGACGGAATCGGACGTTAACCGGGGAAAGCCGGAGAAAGTATGAATAAACCGCGCAAACCATGCCAAATCCGTGGAAATAGGATTTCTACTATGTTTTGATTGTATTGATCATGTTGTGGTCGTCTTTAGCATGTTTTGGTTGGGTTTGGCTATGTTTTAACCAGACTTGAATGTAGCAAATTAGTTGGTGATGTAGTTGTGGTTTTACTAGACAAGGAAACCGTGATGGCATACCATCAATTGATATTAAAAATACGAGTGAGCTCCAACAGCATTTAACATTGTTTGATCAACAAAATAATGATATTGATTTTCCTTCGGAAACCTACAAAGGTGGATAATATACAAAATAATGAAAAAAGCATAGTAAAATGGCTTTTTGGGCCTTCAAAAATCCTTAACCAGCTTAAAGTTGTTTACAACGATGTTCCTCTTGTTTTTTCGGTCGTTTTGACAGGTCACGGGCTGAAAACGAACTTACGGTGCTGAAGTTATGACCATTTTAATAAAGCCTTCTTCGTCACACGATCTTGGGCTTCGAGAACCAAGTCAGTCTGTTCTTCAATACTTTTGCCTCCATCAATATATAATTTCATAGGCATATACTAACTGTACAACTTTCAAACATGGTCATACACATCCAAATCCGTCTGAAACGGGCTAAACCGTTCGAAACATATCAAAACGGACGAGATCGGACGAAATCGGACGAGATCGGACGAAATCGGACGAGATCGGACGGAATCGGACGTTAACCGGGGAAAGCCGGAGAAAGTATGAATAAACCGCGCAAACCATGCCAAATCTGTGGAAATAGGATTTCTACTATGTTTTGATTGTACTGATCATGTTGTGGTCGTCTTTAGCATGTTTTGGTTGGGTTTGGCTATGTTTTAACCAGACGTGAATGTAGCAAATTAGTTGGTGATGTAGTTGTGGTTTTACTAGACAAGGAAATCGTGATGGCATACCATCAATTGATATTAAAAATACGAGTGAGCTCCAACAACATTTAACATTGTTTGATCAACAAAACAATGATATTGATTTTCCTTCGGAAACCTACAAAGGTGGATAATATACAAAATAATGAAAAAAGCATAGTAAAATGGCTTTTTGGGCCTTCAAAAATCCTTAACCAGCTTAAAGTTGGTTACAACGATGTTCCTCTTGTTTTTCGGTCGTTTTGACAGGTCACGGGCTGAAAACGAACTTACGGTGCTGAAGTTATGACCATTTTAAGAAAGCCTTCTTCGTCACACGATATTGGGCTTCGAGAACCAAGTCAGTCTGTTCTTCAATACGTTTGCCTCCATCAATATATAATTTCATAGGCATATACTAACTGTACAACTTTCAAACATGGTCATACACATCCAAATCCGTCTGAAACGGGCTAAACCGTTCGAAACATATCAAAACGGACGAGATCGGACGAGATCGGACGAAATCGGACGAGATCGGACGGAATCGGACGTTAACCGGGGAAAGCCGGAGAAAGTATGAATAAACCACGCAAACCATGCCAAATCCGTGGAAATAGGATTTCTACTATGTTTTGATTGTATTGATCATGTTGTGGTCGTCTTTAGCATGTTTTGGTTGGGTTTGGCTATGTTTTAACCAGACTTGAATGTAGCAATTAGTTGGTGATGTAGTTGTGGTTTTACTAGACAAGGAAACCGTGATGGCATACCATCAATTGATATTAAAAATACGAGTGAGCTCCAACAGCATTTAACATTGTTTGATCAACAAAATAATGATATTGATTTTCCTTCGGAAACCTACAAAGGTGGATAATATACAAAATAATGAAAAAAGCATAGTAAAATGGCTTTTTGGGCCTTCAAAAATCCTTAACCAGCTTAAAGTTGGTTACAACGATGTTCCTCTGGTTTTTTCGGTCGTTTTGACAGGTCACGGGCTGAAAACGAACTTATGGTGCTGAAGTTATGACCATTTTAAGAAAGCCTTCTTCGTCACACGATCTTGGGCTTCGAGAACCAAGTCAGTCTGTTCTTCAATACTTTTGCCTCCATCAATATATAATTTCATAGGCATATACTAACTGTACAACTTTCAAACATGGTCATACACATCCAAATCCGTCTGAAACGGGCTAAACCGTTCGAAACATATCAAAACGGACGAGATCGGACGAGATCGGACGAAATCGGACGAAATCGGACGAAATCGGACGTTAACCGGGGAAAGCCGGAGAAAGTATGAATAAATGGCGCAAACCATGCCAAATCAGTGGAAATAGGATTTCTACTATGTTTTGATTATATTGATCATGTTGTGGTCTTCTTTAGCATGTTTTGGTTGGGTTTGGCTATGTTTTAACCAGTCGTGAATGTAGCAAATTAGTTGGTGATGTAGTTGTGGTTTTACTAGACAAGGAAATCGTGATGCCATACCATCAATTGATATTAAAAATACGAGTTAGCTCCAACAACATTTAACATTGTTTGATCAACAAAACAATGATATTGATTTTCCATCGGAAACCTACAAAGGTGGATAATATACAAAATAATGAAAAAAGCATAGTAAAATGGCTTTTTGGGCCTTCAAAAATCCTTAACCAGCTTAAAGTTGGTTACAACGATGTTCCTCTTGTTTTTTCGGTCGTTTTGACAGGTCACGGGCTGAAAACAAACTTACGGTGCTGAAGTTATGACCATTTTAAGAAAGCCTTCTTCGTCACACGATCTTGGGCTTCGAGAACCAAGTCAGTCTGTTCTTCAATACTTTTGCCTCAATCAATATATAATTTCATAGGCATATACTAACTGTACAACTTTCAAACATGGTCATACACATCCAAATCCGTCTGAAACGGGCTAAACCGTTCGAAACATATCAAAACGGACGAGATCGGACGAGATCGGACGAAATCGGACGAAATCGGACAGAATCGGACGTTAACCGGGGAAAGCCGGAGAAAGTATGAATAAACGGCGCAAACCATGCCAAATCCGTGGAAATAGGATTTCTACTATGTTTTGATTGTATTGATCATGTTGTGGTCGTCTTTAGCATGTTTTGGTTGGGTTTGGCTATGTTTTAACCAGACTTGAATGTAGCAAATTAGTTGGTGATGTAGTTGTGGTTTTACTAGACAAGGAAACCGTGATGGCATACCATCAATTGATATTAAAAATACGAGTGAGCTCCAACAACATTTAACATTGTTTGATCAACAAAACAATGATATTGATTTTCCTTCGGAAACCTACAAAGGTGGATAATATACAAAATAATGAAAAAAGCATAGTAAAATGGCTTTTTGGGCCTTCAAAAATCCTTAACCAGCTTAAAGTTGGTTACAACGATGTTCCTCTTGTTTTTCGGTCGTTTTGACAGGTCACGGGCTGAAAACGAACTTACGGTGCTGAAGTTATGACCATTTTAAGAAAGCCTTCTTCGTCACACGATCTTGGGCTTCGAGAACCAATTCAGTCTGTTCTTCAATACTTTTGCCTCCATCAATATATAATTTCATAGGAATATACTAACTGTACAACTTTCAAACATGGTCATACACATCCAAATCCGTCTGAAACGGGCTAAACCGTTCGAAACATATCAAAACGGACGAGATCGGACGAGATCGGACGAAATCGGACGAGATCGGACGGAATCAGACGTTAACCGGGGAAAGCCGGAGAAAGTATGAATAAACCGCGCAAACCATGCCAAATCCGTGGAAATAGGATTTCTACTATGTTTTGATTGTATTGATCATGTTGTGGTCGTCTTTAGCATGTTTTGGTTGGGTTTGGCTATGTTTTAACCAGACTTGAATGTAGCAATTAGTTGGTGATGTAGTTGTGGTTTTACTAGACAAGGAAACCGTGATGGCATACCATCAATTGATATTAAAAATACGAGTGAGCTCCAACAGCATTTAACATTGTTTGATCAACAAAATAATGATATTGATTTTCCTTCGGAAACCTACAAAGGTGGATAATATACAAAATAATGAAAAAAGCATAGTAAAATGGCTTTTTGGGCCTTCAAAAATCCTTAACCAGCTTAAAGTTGGTTACAACGATGTTCCTCTTGTTTTTTCGGTCGTTTTGACAGGTCACGGGCTGAAAACGAACTTACGGTGCTGAAGTTATGACCATTTTAAGAAAGCCTTCTTCGTCACACGATCTTGGGCTTCGAGAACCAAGTCAGTCTGTTCTTTAATACTTTTGCCTCCATCAATATATAATTTCATAGGCATATACTAACTGTACAACTTTCAAACATGGTCATACACATCCAAATCCGTCTGAAACGGGCTAAACCGTTCGAAACATATCAAAACGGACGAGATCGGACGAGATCGGACAAAATCGGACGAGATCGGACGTTAACCGGGGAAAGCCGGAGAAAGTATGAATAAACGGCGCAAACCATGCCAAATCCGTGGAAATAGGATTTCTACCATGTTTTGATTGTATTGATCATGTTATGGTCGTCTTTAGCATGTTTTGGTTGGGTTTGGCTATGTTTTAACCAGACTTGAATGTAGAAAATTAGTTGGTGATGTAGTTGTGGTTTTACTAGACAAGGAAACCGTGATGGCATACCATCAATTGATATTAAAAATACGAGTGAGCTCCAACAACATTTAACATTGTTTGATCAACAAACAATGATATTGATTTTCCTTCGGAAACCTACAAAGGTGGATAATATACAAAATAATGAAAAAAGCATAGTAAAATGGCTTTTTGGGCCTTCAAAAATCCTTAACCAGCTTAAAGTTGGTTACAACGATGTTCCTCTTGTTTTTTCGGTAGTTTTGACAGGTCACGGGCTGAAAACGAACTTACGGTGCTGAAGTTATGACCATTTTAAGAAAGCCTTCTTCGTCACACGATCTTGGGCTTCGAGAACCAAGTCAGTCTGTTCTTCAATACTTTTGCCTCCATCAAATATAATTTCATAGGCATATACTAACTGTACAACTTTCAAACATGGTCATACACATCCAAATCCGTCTGAAACGGGCTAAACCGTTCGAAACATATCAAAACGGACGAGATCGGACGAAATCGGACGAGATCGGACGAAATCGGACGAGATCGGACGGAATCGGACGTTAACCGGGGAAAGCCGGAGAAAGTATGAATAAACCGCGCAAACCATGCCAAATCCGTGGAAATAGGATTTCTACTATGTTTTGATTGTATTGATCATGTTGTGGTCGTCTTTAGCATGTTTTGGTTGGGTTTGGCTATGTTTTAACCAGACGTGAATGTAGCAAATTAGTTGGTGATGTAGTTGTGGTTTTACTAGACAAGGAAATCGTGATGGCATACCATCAATTGATATTAAAAATACGAGTTAGCTCCAACAACATTTAACATTGTTTGATCAACAAAACAATGATATTGATTTTCCTTCGGAAACCTACAAAGGTGGATAATATACAAAATAATGAAAAAAGCATAGTAAAATGGCTTTTTGGGCCTTCAAAAATCCTTAACCAGCTTAAAGTTGGTTACAACGATGTTCCTCTTGTTTTTTCGGTCGTTTTGACAGGTCACGGGCTGAAAACGAACTTACGGTGCTGAAGTTATGACCATTTTAAGAAAGCCTTCTTCGTCACACGATCTTGGGCTTCGAGAACCAAGTCAGTCTGTTCTTCAATACTTTTGCCTCCATCAATATATAATTTCATAGGCATATACTAACTGTACAACTTTCAAACATGGTCATACACATCCAAATCCGTCTGAAACGGGCTAAACCGTTCGAAACATATCAAAACGGACGAGATCGGACGAGATCGGACGAAATCGGACGAGATCGGACGGAATCGGACGTTAACCGGGGAAAGCCGGAGAAAGTATGAATAAACCGCGCAAACCATGCCAAATCCGTGGAAATAGGATTTCTACTATGTTTTGATTGTATTGATCATGTTGTGGTCGTCTTTAGCATGTTTTGGTTGGGTTTGGCTATGTTTTAACCAGACTTGAATGTAGCAATTAGTTGGTGATGTAGTTGTGGTTTTACTAGACAAGGAAACCGTGATGGCATACCATCAATTGATATTAAAAATACGAGTGAGCTCCAACAGCATTTAACATTGTTTGATCAACAAAATAATGATATTGATTTTCCTTCGGAAACCTACAAAGGTGGATAATATACAAAATAATGAAAAAAGCATAGTAAAATGGCTTTTTGGGCCTTCAAAAATCCTTAACCAGCTTAAAGTTGGTTACAACGATGTTCCTCTTGTTTTTTCGGTCGTTTTGACAGGTCACGGGCTGAAAACGAACTTACGGTGCTGAAGTTATGACCATTTTAAGAAAGCCTTCTTCGTCACACGATCTTGGGCTTCGAGAACCAAGTCAGTCTGTTCTTTAATACTTTTGCCTCCATCAATATATAATTTCATAGGCATATACTAACTGTACAACTTTCAAACATGGTCATACACATCCAAATCCGTCTGAAACGGGCTAAACCGTTCGAAACATATCAAAACGGACGAGATCGGACGAGATCGGACGAGATCGGACGAAATCGGACGAGATCGGACGTTAACCGGGGAAAGCCGGAGAAAGTATGAATAAACGGCGCAAACCATGCCAAATCCGTGGAAATAGGATTTCTACTATGTTTTGATTGTATTGATCATGTTGTGGTCGTCTTTAGCATGTTTTGGTTGGGTTTGGCTATGTTTTAACCAGACTTGAATGTAGCAAATTAGTTGGTGATGTAGTTGTGGTTTTACTAGACAAGGAAACCGTGATGGCATACCATCAATTGATATTAAAAATACGAGTGAGCTCCAACAACATTTAACATTGTTTGATCAACAAACAATGATATTGATTTTCCTTCGGAAACCTACAAAGGTGGATAATATACAAAATAATGAAAAAAGCATAGTAAAATGGCTTTTTGGGCCTTCAAAAATCCTTAACCAGCTTAAAGTTGGTTACAACGATGTTCCTCTTGTTTTTTCGGTAGTTTTGACAGGTCACGGGCTGAAAACGAACTTACGGTGCTGAAGTTATGACCATTTTAAGAAAGCCTTCTTCGTCACACGATCTTGGGCTTCGAGAACCAAGTCAGTCTGTTCTTCAATACTTTTGCCTCCATCAAATATAATTTCATAGGCATATACTAACTGTACAACTTTCAAACATGGTCATACACATCCAAATCCGTCTGAAACGGGCTAAACCGTTCGAAACATATCAAAACGGACGAGATCGGACGAAATCGGACGAGATCGGACGAAATCGGATGAGATCGGACGGAATCGGACGTTAACCGGGGAAAGCCGGAGAAAGTATGAATAAACCGCGCAAACCATGCCAAATCCGTGGAAATAGGATTTCTACTATGTTTTGATTGTATTGATCATGTTGTGGTCGTCTTTAGCATGTTTTGGTTGGGTTTGGCTATGTTTTAACCAGACGTGAATGTAGCAAATTAGTTGGTGATGTAGTTGTGGTTTTACTAGACAAGGAAATCGTGATGGCATACCATCAATTGATATTAAAAATACGAGTTAGCTCCAACAACATTTAACATTGTTTGATCAACAAAACAATGATATTGATTTTCCTTCGGAAACCTACAAAGGTGGATAATATACAAAATAATGAAAAAAGCATAGTAAAATGGCTTTTTGGGCCTTCAAAAATCCTTAACCAGCTTAAAGTTGGTTACAACGATGTTCCTCTTGTTTTTTCGATCGTTTTGACAGGTCACGGGCTGAAAACGAACTTACGGTGCTGAAGTTATGACCATTTTAAGAAAGCCTTCTTCGTCACACGATCTTGGGCTTCGAGAACCAAGTCAGTCTGTTCTTCAATACTTTTGCCTCCATCAATATATAATTTCATAGGTATATACTAACTGTACAACTTTCAAACATGGTCATACACATCCAAATCCGTCTGAAACGGGCTAAACCGTTCGAAACATATCAAAACGGACGAGATCGGACGAGATCGGACGAAATCGGACGAGATCGGACGGAATCGGACGTTAACCGGGGAAAGCCGGAGAAAGTATGAATAAACCGCGCAAACCATGCCAAATCTGTGGAAATAGGATTTCTACTATGTTTTGATTGTATTGATCATGTTGTGGTCGTCTTTAGCATGTTTTGGTTGGGTTTGGCTATGTTTTAACCAGACTTGAATGTAGCAATTAGTTGGTGATGTAGTTGTGGTTTTACTAGACAAGGAAACCGTGATGGCATACCATCAATTGATATTAAAAATACGAGTGAGCTCCAACAGCATTTAACATTGTTTGATCAACAAAATAATGATATTGATTTTCCTTCGGAAACCTACAAAGGTGGATAATATACAAAATAATGAAAAAAGCATAGTAAAATGGCTTTTTGGGCCTTCAAAAATCCTTAACCAGCTTAAAGTTGGTTACAACGATGTTCCTCTTGTTTTTTCGGTCGTTTTGACAGGTCACGGGCTGAAAACGAACTTACGGTGCTGAAGTTATGACCATTTTAAGAAAGCCTTCTTTGTCACACGATCTTGGGCTTCGAGAACCAAGTCAGTCTGTTCTTCAATACTTTTGCCTCCATCAATATATAATTTCATAGGCATATACTAACTGTACAACTTTCAAACATGGTCATACACATCCAAATCCGTCTGAAACGGGCTAAACCGTTCGAAACATATCAAAACGGACGAGATCGGACGAGATCGGACGAAATCGGACGAAATCGGACGTTAACCGGGGAAAGCCGGAGAAAGTATGAATAAACGGCGCAAACCATGCCAAATCCGTGGAAATAGGATTTCTACTATGTTTTGATTGTATTGATCATGTTGTGGTCGTCTTTAGCATGTTTTGGTTGGGTTTGGCTATGTTTTAACCAGACTTGAATGTAGCAAATTAGTTGGTGATGTAGTTGTGGTTTTACTAGACAAGGAAACCGTGATGGCATACCATCAATTGATATTAAAAATACGAGTGAGCTCCAACAACATTTAACATTGTTTGATCAACAAACAATGATATTGATTTTCCTTCGGAAACCTACAAAGGTGGATAATATACAAAATAATGAAAAAAGCATAGTAAAATGGCTTTTTGGGCCTTCAAAAATCCTTAACCAGCTTAAAGTTGGTTACAACGATGTTCCTCTTGTTTTTTCGGTAGTTTTGACAGGTCACGGGCTGAAAACGAACTTACGGTGCTGAAGTTATGACCATTTTAAGAAAGCCTTCTTCGTCACACGATCTTGGGCTTCGAGAACCAAGTCAGTCTGTTCTTCAATACTTTTGCCTCCATCAAATATAATTTCATAGGCATATACTAACTGTACAACTTTCAAACATGGTCATACACATCCAAATCCGTCTGAAACGGGCTAAACCGTTCGAAACATATCAAAACGGACGAGATCGGACGAAATCGGACGAGATCGGACGAAATCGGACGAGATCGGACGGAATCGGACGTTAACCGGGGAAAGCCGGAGAAAGTATGAATAAACCGCGCAAACCATGCCAAATCCGTGGAAATAGGATTTCTACTATGTTTTGATTGTATTGATCATGTTGTGGTCGTCTTTAGCATGTTTTGGTTGGGTTTGGCTATGTTTTAACCAGACGTGAATGTAGCAAATTAGTTGGTGATGTAGTTGTGGTTTTACTAGACAAGGAAATCGTGATGGCATACCATCAATTGATATTAAAAATACGAGTTAGCTCCAACAACATTTAACATTGTTTGATCAACAAAACAATGATATTGATTTTCCTTCGGAAACCTACAAAGGTGGATAATATACAAAATAATGAAAAAAGCATAGTAAAATGGCTTTTTGGGCCTTCAAAAATCCTTAACCAGCTTAAAGTTGGTTACAACGATGTTCCTCTTGTTTTTTCGGTCGTTTTGACAGGTCACGGGCTGAAAACGAACTTACGGTGCTGAAGTTATGACCATTTTAAGAAAGCCTTCTTCGTCACACGATCTTGGGCTTCGAGAACCAAGTCAGTCTGTTCTTCAATACTTTTGCCTCCATCAATATATAATTTCATAGGCATAAACTAACTGTACAACTTTCAAACATGGTCATACACATCCAAATCCGTCTGAAACGGGCTAAACCGTTCGAAACATATCAAAACGGACGAGATCGGACGAGATCGGACGAAATCGGACGAGATCGGACGGAATCGGACGTTAACCGGGGAAAGCCGGAGAAAGTATGAATAAACCGCGCAAACCATGCCAAATCTGTGGAAATAGGATTTCTACTATGTTTTGATTGTATTGATCATGTTGTGGTCGTCTTTAGCATGTTTTGGTTGGGTTTGGCTATGTTTTAACCAGACTTGAATGTAGCAATTAGTTGGTGATGTAGTTGTGGTTTTACTAGACAAGGAAACCGTGATGGCATACCATCAATTGATATTAAAAATACGAGTGAGCTCCAACAGCATTTAACATTGTTTGATCAACAAAATAATGATATTGACTTTCCTTCGGAAACCTACAAAGGTGGATAATATACAAAATAATGAAAAAAGCATAGTAAAATGGCTTTTTGGGCCTTCAAAAATCCTTAACCAGCTTAAAGTTGGTTACAACGATGTTCCTCTTGTTTTTTCGGTCGTTTTGACAGGTCACGGGCTGAAAGCGAACTTACGGTGCTGAAGTTATGACCATTTTAAGAAAGCCTTCTTTGTCACACGATCTTGGGCTTCAAGAACCAAGTCAGTCTGTTCTTCAATACTTTTGCCTCCATCAATATATAATTTCATAGGCATATACTAACTGTACAACTTTCAAACATGGTCATACACATCCAAATCCGTCTGAAACGGGCTAAACCGTTCGAAACATATCAAAACGGACGAGATCGGACGAGATCGGACGAAATCGGACGAAATCGGACGTTAACCGGGGAAAGCCGGAGAAAGTATGAATAAACGGCGCAAACCATGCCAAATCCGTGGAAATAGGATTTCTACTATGTTTTGATTGTATTGATCATGTTGTGGTCGTCTTTAGCATGTTTTGGTTGGGTTTGGCTATGTTTTAACCAGACTTGAATGTAGCAAATTAGTTGGTGATGTAGTTGTGGTTTTACTAGACAAGGAAACCGTGATGGCATACCATCAATTGATATTAAAAATACGAGTGAGCTCCAACAACATTTAACATTGTTTGATCAACAAACAATGATATTGATTTTCCTTCGGAAACCTACAAAGGTGGATAATATACAAAATAATGAAAAAAGCATAGTAAAATGGCTTTTTGGGCCTTCAAAAATCCTTAACCAGCTTAAAGTTGGTTACAACGATGTTCCTCTTGTTTTTTCGGTCGTTTTGACAGGTCACGGGCTGAAAACGAACTTACGGTGCTGAAGTTATGACCATTTTAAGAAAGCCTTCTTCGTCACACGATCTTGGGCTTCGAGAACCAAGTCAGTCTGTTCTTCAATACTTTTGCCTCCATCAAATATATATTCATAGGCATATACTAACTGTACAACTTTCAAACATGGTCATACACATCCAAATCCGTCTGAAACGGGCTAAACCGTTCGAAACATATCAAAACGGACGAGATCGGACGAAATCGGACGAGATCGGACGAAATCGGACGAGATCGGACGGAATCGGACGTTAACCGGGGAAAGCCGGAGAAAGTATGAATAAACCGCGCAAACCATGCCAAATCCGTGGAAATAGGATTTCTACTATGTTTTGATTGTATTGATCATGTTGTGGTCGTCTTTAGCATGTTTTGGTTGGGTTTGGCTATGTTTTAACCAGACGTGAATGTAGCAAATTAGTTGGTGATGTAGTTGTGGTTTTACTAGACAAGGAAATCGTGATGGCATACCATCAATTGATATTAAAAATACGAGTTAGCTCCAACAACATTTAACATTGTTTGATCAACAAAACAATGATATTGATTTTCCTTCGGAAACCTACAAAGGTGGATAATATACAAAATAATGAAAAAAGCATAGTAAAATGGCTTTTTGGGCCTTCAAAAATCCTTAACCAGCTTAAAGTTGGTTACAACGATGTTCCTCTTGTTTTTTCGGTCGTTTTGACAGGTCACGGGCTGAAAACGAACTTACGGTGCTGAAGTTATGACCATTTTAAGAAATCCTTCTTCGTCACACGATCTTGGGCTTCAAGAACCAAGTCAGTCTGTTCTTCAATACTTTTGCCTCCATCAATATATAATTTCATAGGCATATACTAACTGTACAACTTTCAAACATGGTCATACACATCTAAATCCGTCTGAAACGGGCTAAACCGTTCGAAACATATCAAAACGGACGAGATCGGACGAGATCGGACGAAATCGGACGAGATCGGACGGAATCGGACGTTAACCGGGGAAAGCCGGAGAAAGTATGAATAAACCGCGCAAACCATGCCAAATCCGTGGAAATAGGATTTCTACTATCTTTTGATTGTATTGATCATGTTGTGGTCGTCTTTAGCATGTTTTGGTTGGGTTTGGCTATGTTTTAACCAGACTTGAATGTAGCAAATTAGTTGGTGATGTAGTTGTGGTTTTACTAGACAAGGAAACCGTGATGGCATACCATCAATTGATATTAAAAATACGAGTGAGCTCCAACAACATTTAACATTGTTTGATCAACAAACAATGATATTGATTTTCCTTCGGAAACCTACAAAGGTGGATAATATACAAAATAATGAAAAAAGCATAGTAAAATGGCTTTTTGGGCCTTCAAAAATCCTTAACCAGCTTAAAGTTGGTTACAACGATGTTCCTCTTGTTTTTTCGGTCGTTTTGACAGGTCACGGGCTGAAAACGAACTTACGGTGCTGAAGTTATGACCATTTTAAGAAAGCCTTCTTCGTCACACGATCTTGGGCTTCGAGAACCAAGTCAGTCTGTTCTTCAATACTTTTGCCTCCATCAAATATATATTCATAGGCATATACTAACTGTACAACTTTCAAACATGGTCATACACATCCAAATCCGTCTGAAACGGGCTAAACCGTTCGAAACATATCAAAACGGACGAGATCGGACGAAATCGGACGAGATCGGACGAAATCGGACGAGATCGGACGGAATCGGACGTTAACCGGGGAAAGCCGGAGAAAGTATGAATAAACCGCGCAAACCATGCCAAATCCGTGGAAATAGGATTTCTACTATGTTTTGATTGTATTGATCATGTTGTGGTCGTCTTTAGCATGTTTTGGTTGGGTTTGGCTATGTTTTAACCAGACGTGAATGTAGCAAATTAGTTGGTGATGTAGTTGTGGTTTTACTAGACAAGGAAATCGTGATGGCATACCATCAATTGATATTAAAAATACGAGTTAGCTCCAACAACATTTAACATTGTTTGATCAACAAAACAATGATATTGATTTTCCTTCGGAAACCTACAAAGGTGGATAATATACAAAATAATGAAAAAAGCATAGTAAAATGGCTTTTTGGGCCTTCAAAAATCCTTAACCAGCTTATAGTTGGTTACAACGATGTTCCTCTTGTTTTTTCGGTCGTTTTGACAGGTCACGGGCTGAAAACGAACTTATGGTGCTGAAGTTATGACCATTTTAAGAAATCCTTCTTCGTCACACGATCTTGGGCTTCAAGAACCAAGTCAGTCTGTTCTTCAATACTTTTGCCTCCATCAATATATAATTTCATAGGCATATACTAACTGTACAACTTTCAAACATGGTCATACACATCCAAATCCGTCTGAAACGGGCTAAACCGTTCGAAACATATCAAAACGGACGAGATCGGACGAGATCGGACGAAATCGGACGAGATCGGACGGAATCGGACGTTAACCGGGGAAAGCCGGAGAAAGTATGAATAAACCGCGCAAACCATGCCAAATCCGTGGAAATAGGATTTCTACTATCTTTTGATTGTATTGATCATGTTGTGGTCGTCTTTAGCATGTTTTGGTTGGGTTTGGCTATGTTTTAACCAGACTTGAATGTAGCAAATTAGTTGGTGATGTAGTTGTGGTTTTACTAGACAAGGAAACCGTGATGGCATACCATCAATTGATATTAAAAATACGAGTGAGCTCCAACAACATTTAACATTGTTTGATCAACAAACAATGATATTGATTTTCCTTCGGAAACCTACAAAGGTGGATAATATACAAAATAATGAAAAAAGCATAGTAAAATGGCTTTTTGGGCCTTCAAAAATCCTTAACCAGCTTAAAGTTGGTTACAACGATGTTCCTCTTGTTTTTTCGGTCGTTTTGACAGGTCACGGGCTGAAAACGAACTTACGGTGCTGAAGTTATGACCATTTTAAGAAAGCCTTCTTCGTCACACGATCTTGGGCTTCGAGAACCAAGTCAGTCTGTTCTTCAATACTTTTGCCTCCATCAAATATAATTTCATAGGCATATACTAACTGTACAACTTTCAAACATGGTCATACACATCCAAATCCGTCTGAAACGGGCTAAACCGTTCGAAACATATCAAAACGGACGAGATCGGACGAAATCGGACGAGATCGGACGAAATCGGACGAGATCGGACGGAATCGGACGTTAACCGGGGAAAGCCGGAGAAAGTATGAATAAACCGCGCAAACCATGCCAAATCCGTGGAAATAGGATTTCTACTATGTTTTGATTGTATTGATCATGTTGTGGTCGTCTTTAGCATGTTTTGGTTGGGTTTGGCTATGTTTTAACCAGACGTGAATGTAGCAAATTAGTTGGTGATGTAGTTGTGGTTTTACTAGACAAGGAAATCGTGATGGCATACCATCAATTGATATTAAAAATACGAGTTAGCTCCAACAACATTTAACATTGTTTGATCAACAAAACAATGATATTGATTTTCCTTCGGAAACCTACAAAGGTGGATAATATACAAAATAATGAAAAAAGCATAGTAAAATGGCTTTTTGGGCCTTCAAAAATCCTTAACCAGCTTAAAGTTGGTTACAACGATGTTCCTCTTGTTTTTTCGGTCGTTTTGACAGGTCACGGGCTGAAAACGAACTTACGGTGCTGAAGTTATGACCAATTTAAGAAAGCCTTCTTCGTCACACGATCTTGGGCTTCGAGAACCAAGTCAGTCTGTTCTTCAATACTTTTGCCTCCATCAATATATAATTTCATAGGCATATACTAACTGTACAACTTTCAAACATGGTCATACACATCCAAATCCGTCTGAAACGGGCTAAACCGTTCGAAACATATCAAAACGGACGAGATCGGACGAGATCGGACGAGATCGGACGAAATCGGACAGAATCGGACGTTAACCGGGGAAAGTCGGAGAAAGTATGAATAAACGGCGCAAACCATGCCAAATCCGTGGAAATAGGATTTCTACTATGTTTTGATTGTATTGATCATGTTGTGGTCGTCTTTAGCATGTTTTGGTTGGGTTTGGCTATGTTTTAACCAGACTTGAATGTAGCAAATTAGTTGGTGATGTAGTTGTGGTTTTACTAGACAAGGAAACCGTGATGGCATACCATCAATTGATATTAAAAATACGAGTGAGCTCCAACAACATTTAACATTGTTTGATCAACAAACAATGATATTGATTTTCCTTCGGAAACCTACAAAGGTGGATAATATACAAAATAATGAAAAAAGCATAGTAAAATGGCTTTTTGGTCCTTCAAAAATCCTTAACCAGCTTAAAGTTGGTTACAACGATGTTCCTCTTGTTTTTTCGGTCGTTTTGATAGGTCACGGGCTGAAAACGAACTTACGGTGCTGAAGTTATGACCATTTTAAGAAAGCCTTCTTCGTCACACGATCTTGGGCTTCGAGAACCAAGTCAGTCTGTTCTTCAATACTTTTGCCTCCATCAATATATAATTTCATAGGCATATACTAACTGTACAACTTTCAAACATGGTCATACACATCCAAATCCGTCTGAAACGGGCTAAACCGTTCGAAACATATCAAAACGGACGAGATCGGACGAAATCGGACGAAATCGGACAGAATCGGACGTTAACCGGGGAAAGCCGGAGAAAGTATGAATAAACGGCGCAAACCATGCCAAATCCGTGGAAATAGGATTTCTACTATGTTTTGATTGTATTGATCATGTTGTGGTCGTCTTTAGCACGTTTTGGTTGGGTTTGGCTATGTTTTAACCAGACGTGAATGTAGCAAATTAGTTGGTGATGTAGTTGTGGTTTTACTAGACAAGGAAATCGTGATGGCATACCATCAATTGATATTAAAAATACGAGTTAGCTCCAACAACATTTAACATTGTTTGATCAACAAAACAATGATATTGATTTTCCTTCGGAAACCTACAAAGGTGGATAATATACAAAATAATGAAAAAAGCATAGTAAAATGGCTTTTTGGGCCTTCAAAAATCCTTAACCAGCTTAAAGTTGGTTACAACGATGTTCCTCTTGTTTTTTCGGTCGTTTTGACAGGTCACGGGCTGAAAACGAACTTACGGTGCTGAAGTTATGACCATTTTAAGAAAGCCTTCTTCGTCACACGATCTTGGGCTTCGAGAACCAAGTCAGTCTGTTCTTCAATACTTTTTCCTCCATCAATATATAATTTCATAAGCATATACTAACTGTACAACTTTCAAACATGGTCATACACATCCAAATCCGTCTGAAACGGGCTAAACCGTTCGAAACATATCAAAACGGACGAGATCGGACGAAATCGGACGAAATCGGACAGAATCGGACGTTAACCGGGGAAAGCCGGAGAAAGTATGAATAAACGGCGCAAACCATGCCAAATCCGTGGAAATAGGGTTTCTACTATGTTTTGATTGTATTGATCATGTTGTGGTCGTCTTTAGCATGTTTTGGTTGGGTTTGGCTATGTTTTAACCAGACTTGAATGTAGCAAATTAGTTGGTGATGTAGTTGTGGTTTTACTAGACAAGGAAACCGTGATGGCATACCATCAATTAATATTAAAAATACGAGTGAGCTCCAACAACATTTAACATTGTTTGATCAACAAACAATGATATTGATTTTCCTTCGGAAACCTACAAAGGTGGATAATATACAAAATAATGAAAAAAGCATAGTAAAATGGCTTTTTGGGCCTTCAAAAATCCTTAACCAGCTTAAAGTTGGTTACAACGATGTTCCTCTTGTTTTTTCGGTCGTTTTGACAGGTCACGGGCTGAAAACGAACTTACGGTGCTGAAGTTATGACCATTTTAAGAAAGCCTTCTTCGTCACACGATCTTGGGCTTCGAGAACCAAGTCAGTCTGTTCTTCAATACTTTTGCCTCCATCAAATATAATTTCATAGGCATATACTAACTGTACAACTTTCAAACATGGTCATACACATCCAAATCCGTCTGAAACGGGCTAAACCGTTCGAAACATATCAAAACGGACGAGATCGGACGAAATCGGACGAGATCGGACGAAATCGGACGAGATCGGACGGAATCGGACGTTAACCGGGGAAAGCCGGAGAAAGTATGAATAAACCGCGCAAACCATGCCAAATCCGTGGAAATAGGATTTCTACTATGTTTTGATTGTATTGATCATGTTGTGGTCGTCTTTAGCATGTTTTGGTTGGGTTTGGCTATGTTTTAACCAGACGTGAATGTAGCAAATTAGTTGGTGATGTAGTTGTGGTTTTACTAGACAAGGAAATCGTGATGGCATACCATCAATTGATATTAAAAATACGAGTTAGCTCCAACAACATTTAACATTGTTTGATCAACAAAACAATGATATTGATTTTCCTTCGGAAACCTACAAAGGTGGATAATATACAAAATAATGAAAAAAGCATAGTAAAATGGCTTTTTGGGCCTTCAAAAATCCTTAACCAGCTTAAAGTTGGTTACAACGATGTTCCTCTTGTTTTTTCGGTCGTTTTGACAGGTCACGGGCTGAAAACGAACTTACGGTGCTGAAGTTATGACCAATTTAAGAAAGCCTTCTTCGTCACACGATCTTGGGCTTCGAGAACCAAGTCAGTCTGTTCTTCAATACTTTTGCCTCCATCAATATATAATTTCATAGGCATATACTAACTGTACAACTTTCAAACATGGTCATACACATCCAAATCCGTCTGAAACGGGCTAAACCGTTCGAAACATATCAAAACGGACGAGATCGGACGAGATCGGACGAGATCGGACGAAATCGGACAGAATCGGACGTTAACCGGGGAAAGCCGGAGAAAGTATGAATAAACGGCGCAAACCATGCCAAATCCGTGGAAATAGGATTTCTACTATGTTTTGATTGTATTGATCATGTTGTGGTCGTCTTTAGCATGTTTTGGTTGGGTTTGGCTATGTTTTAACCAGACTTGAATGTAGCAAATTAGTTGGTGATGTAGTTGTGGTTTTACTAGACAAGGAAACCGTGATGGCATACCATCAATTGATATTAAAAATACGAGTGAGCTCCAACAACATTTAACATTGTTTGATCAACAAACAATGATATTGATTTTCCTTCGGAAACCTACAAAGGTGGATAATATACAAAATAATGAAAAAAGCATAGTAAAATGGCTTTTTGGTCCTTCAAAAATCCTTAACCAGCTTAAAGTTGGTTACAACGATGTTCCTCTTGTTTTTTCGGTCGTTTTGATAGGTCACGGGCTGAAAACGAACTTACGGTGCTGAAGTTATGACCATTTTAAGAAAGCCTTCTTCGTCACACGATCTTGGGCTTCGAGAACCAAGTCAGTCTGTTCTTCAATACTTTTGCCTCCATCAATATATAATTTCATAGGCATATACTAACTGTACAACTTTCAAACATGGTCATACACATCCAAATCCGTCTGAAACGGGCTAAACCGTTCGAAACATATCAAAACGGACGAGATCGGACGAAATCGGACGAAATCGGACAGAATCGGACGTTAACCGGGGAAAGCCGGAGAAAGTATGAATAAACGGCGCAAACCATGCCAAATCCGTGGAAATAGGATTTCTACTATGTTTTGATTGTATTGATCATGTTGTGGTCGTCTTTAGCACGTTTTGGTTGGGTTTGGCTATGTTTTAACCAGACGTGAATGTAGCAAATTAGTTGGTGATGTAGTTGTGGTTTTACTAGACAAGGAAATCGTGATGGCATACCATCAATTGATATTAAAAATACGAGTTAGCTCCAACAACATTTAACATTGTTTGATCAACAAAACAATGATATTGATTTTCCTTCGGAAACCTACAAAGGTGGATAATATACAAAATAATGAAAAAAGCATAGTAAAATGGCTTTTTGGGCCTTCAAAAATCCTTAACCAGCTTAAAGTTGGTTACAACGATGTTCCTCTTGTTTTTTCGGTCGTTTTGACAGGTCACGGGCTGAAAACGAACTTACGGTGCTGAAGTTATGACCATTTTAAGAAAGCCTTCTTCGTCACACGATCTTGGGCTTCGAGAACCAAGTCAGTCTGTTCTTCAATACTTTTGCCTCCATCAATATATAATTTCATAAGCATATACTAACTGTACAACTTTCAAACATGGTCATACACATCCAAATCCGTCTGAAACGGGCTAAACCGTTCGAAACATATCAAAACGGACGAGATCGGACGAAATCGGACGAAATCGGACAGAATCGGACGTTAACCGGGGAAAGCCGGAGAAAGTATGAATAAACGGCGCAAACCATGCCAAATCCGTGGAAATAGGGTTTCTACTATGTTTTGATTGTATTGATCATGTTGTGGTCGTCTTTAGCATGTTTTGGTTGGGTTTGGCTATGTTTTAACCAGACTTGAATGTAGCAAATTAGTTGGTGATGTAGTTGTGGTTTTACTAGACAAGGAAACCGTGATGGCATACCATCAATTAATATTAAAAATACGAGTGAGCTCCAACAACATTTAACATTGTTTGATCAACAAACAATGATATTGATTTTCCTTCGGAAACCTACAAAGGTGGATAATATACAAAATAATGAAAAAAGCATAGTAAAATGGCTTTTTGGGCCTTCAAAAATCCTTAACCAGCTTAAATTTGGTTACAACGATGTTCCTCTTGTTTTTTCGGTCGTTTTGACAGGTCACGGGCTGAAAACGAACTTACGGTGCTGAAGTTATGGCCATTTTAAGAAAGCCTTCTTCGTCACACGATCTTGGGCTTCGAGAACCAAGTCAGTCTGTTCTTCAATACTTTTGCCTCCATCAAATATAATTTCATAGGCATATACTAACTGTACAACTTTCAAACATGGTCATACACATCCAAATCCGTCTGAAACGGGCTAAACCGTTCGAAACATATCAAAACGGACGAGATCGGACGAAATCGGACGAGATCGGACGAAATCGGACGAGATCGGACGGAATCGGACGTTAACCGGGGAAAGTCGGAGAAAGTATGAATAAACCGCGCAAACCATGCCAAATCCGTGGAAATAGGATTTCTACTATGTTTTGATTGTATTGATCATGTTGTGGTCGTCTTTAGCATTTTTTGGTTGGGTTTGGCTATGTTTTAACCAGACGTGAATGTAGCAAATTAGTTGGTGATGTAGTTGTGGTTTTACTAGACAAGGAAATCGTGATGGCATACCATCAATTGATATTAAAAATACGAGTTAGCTCCAACAACATTTAACATTGTTTGATCAACAAAACAATGATATTGATTTTCCTTCGGAAACCTACAAAGGTGGATAATATACAAAATAATGAAAAAAGCATAGTAAAATGGCTTTTTGGGCCTTCAAAAATCCTTAACCAGCTTAAAGTTGGTTACAACGATGTTCCTCTTGTTTTTTCGGTCGTTTTGACAGGTCACGGGCTGAAAACGAACTTACGGTGCTGAAGTTATGACCATTTTAAGAAAGTCTTCTTCGTCACACGATCTTGGGCTTCGAGAACCAAGTCAGTCTGTTCTTCAATACTTTTGCCTCCATCAATATATAATTTCATAGGCATATACTAACTGTACAACTTTCAAACATGGTCATACACATCCAAATCCGTCTAAAACGGGCTAAACCGTTCGAAACATATCAAAACGGACGAGATCGGACGAGATCGGACGAAATCGGACGAAATCGGACAGAATCGGACGTTAACCGGGGAAAGCCGGAGAAAGTATGAATAAACGGCGCAAACCATGCCAAATCCGTGGAAATAGGATTTCTACTATGTTTTGATTGTATTGATCATGTTGTGGTCGTCTTTAGCATGTTTTGGTTGGGTTTGGCTATGTTTTAACCAGACTTGAATGTAGCAAATTAGTTGGTGATGTAGTTGTGGTTTTACTAGACAAGGAAACCGTGATGGCATACCATCAATTGATATTAAAAATACGAGTGAGCTCCAACAACATTTAACATTGTTTGATCAACAAACAATGATATTGATTTTCCTTCGGAAACCTACAAAGGTGGATAATATACAAAATAATGAAAAAAGCATAGTAAAATGGCTTTTTGGGCCTTCAAAAATCCTTAACCAGCTTAAAGTTGGTTACAACGATGTTCCTCTTGTTTTTTCGGTCGTTTTGACAGGTCACGGGCTGAAAACGAACTTACGGTGCTGAAGTTATGACCATTTTAAGAAAGCCTTCTTCGTCACACGATCTTGGGCTTCGAGAACCAAGTCAGTCTGTTCTTCAATACTTTTGCCTCCATCAAATATAATTTCATAGGCATATACTAACTGTACAACTTTCAAACATGGTCATACACATCCAAATCCGTCTGAAACGGGCTAAACCGTTCGAAACATATCAAAACGGACGAGATCGGACGAAATCGGACGAGATCGGACGAAATCGGACGGAATCGGACGTTAACCGGGGAAAGCCGGAGAAAGTATGAATAAACCGCGCAAACCATGCCAAATCCGTGGAAATAGGATTTCTACTATGTTTTGATTGTATTGATCATGTTGTGGTCGTCTTTAGCATTTTTTGGTTCGGTTTGGCTATGTTTTAACCAGACGTGAATGTAGCAAATTAGTTGGTGATGTAGTTGTGGTTTTACTAGACAAGGAAATCGTGATGGCATACCATCAATTGATATTAAAAATACGAGTTAGCTCCAACAACATTTAACATTGTTTGATCAACAAAACAATGATATTGATTTTCCTTCGGAAACCTACAAAGGTGGATAATATACAAAATAATGAAAAAAGCATAGTAAAATGGCTTTTTGGGCCTTCAAAAATCCTTAACCAGCTTAAAGTTGGTTACAACGATGTTCCTCTTGTTTTTTCGGTCGTTTTGACAGGTCACGGGCTGAAAACGAACTTACGGTGCTGAAGTTATGACCATTTTAAGAAAGCCTTCTTCGTCACACGATCTTGGGCTTCGAGAACCAAGTCAGTCTGTTCTTCAATACTTTTGCCTCCATCAATATATAATTTCATAGGCATATACTAACTGTACAACTTTCAAACATGGTCATACACATCCAAATCCGTCTGAAACGGGCTAAACCGTTCGAAACATATCAAAACGGACGAGATCGGACGAAATCGGACGAAATCGGACGGAATCGGACGTTAACTGGGGAAGCCGGAGAAAGTATGAATAAACGGCGCAAACCATGCCAAATCCGTGGAAATAGGATTTCTACTATGTTTTGATTGTATTGATCATGTTGTGGTCGTCTTTAGCATGTTTTGGTTGGGTTTGGCTATGTTTTAACCAGACTTGAATGTAGCAAATTAGTTGGTGATGTAGTTGTGGTTTACTAGACAAGGAAACTGTGATGGCATACCATCAATTGATATTAAAAATACGAGTGAGCTCCAACAACATTTAACATTGTTTGATCAACAAACAATGATATTGATTTTCCTTCGGAAACCTACAAAGGTGGATAATATACGAAATAATGAAAAAATCATAGTAAAATGGCTTTTTTGGCCTTCAAAAATCCTTAACCAGCTTAAAGTTGGTTACAACGATGTTCCTCTTGTTTTTTCGGTCGTTTTGACAGGTCACGGGCTGAAAACGAACTTACGGTGCTGAAGTTATGACCATTTTAAGAAAGCCTTCTTCGTCACACGATCTTGGGCTTCGAGAACCAAGTCAGTCTGTTATTCAATACTTTTGCCTCCATCAAATATAATTTCATAGGCATATACTAACTGTACAACTTTCAAACATGGTCATACACATCCAAATCCGTCTGAAACGGGCTAAACCGTTCGAAACATATCAAAACGGACGAGATCGGACGAAATCGGACGAGATCGGACGAAATCGGACGAGATCGGACGGAATCGGACGTTAACCGGGGAAAGCCGGAGAAAGTATGAATAAACCGCGCAAACCATGCCAAATCCGTGGAAATAGGATTTCTACTATGTTTTGATTGTATTGATCATGTTGTGGTCGTCTTTAGCATGTTTTGGTTGGGTTTGGCTATGTTTTAACCAGACGTGAATGTAGCAAATTAGTTGGTGATGTAGTTGTGGTTTTACTAGACAAGGAAATCGTGATGGCATACCATCAATTGATATTAAAAATACGAGTTAGCTCCAACAACATTTAACATTGTTTGATCAACAAAACAATGATATTGATTTTCCTTCGGAAACCTACAAAGGTGGATAATATACAAAATAATGAAAAAAGCATAGTAAAATGGCTTTTTGGGCCTTCAAAAATCCTTAACCAGCTTAAAGTTGGTTACAACGATGTTCCTCTTGTTTTTTCGGTCGTTTTGACAGGTCACGGGCTGAAAACGAACTTACGGTGCTGAAGTTATGACCATTTTAAGAAAGCCTTCTTCGTCACACGATCTTGGGCTTCGAGAACCAAGTCAGTCTGTTCTTCAATACTTTTGCCTCCATCAATATATAATTTCATAGGCATATACTAACTGTACAACTTTCAAACATGGTCATACACATCCAAATCCGTCTGAAACGGGCTAAACCGTTCGAAACATATCAAAACGGACGAGATCGGACGAGATCGGACGAAATCGGACGAGATCGGACGGAATCGGACGTTAACCGGGGAAAGCCGGAGAAAGTATGAATAAACCGCGCAAACCATGCCAAATCCGTGGAAATAGGATTTCTACTATCTTTTGATTGTATTGATCATGTTGTGGTCGTCTTTAGCATGTTTTGGTTGGGTTTGGCTATGTTTTAACCAGACTTGAATGTAGCAAATTAGTTGGTGATGTAGTTGTGGTTTTACTAGACAAGGAAACCGTGATGGCATACCATCAATTGATATTAAAAATACGAGTGAGCTCCAACAGCATTTAACATTGTTTGATCAACAAAATAATGATATTGATTTTCCTTCGGAAACCTACAAAGGTGGATAATATACAAAATAATGAAAAAAGCATAGTAAAATGGCTTTTTGGGCCTTCAAAAATCCTTAACCAGCTTAAAGTTGGTCACAACGATGTTCCTCTTGTTTTTTCGGTCGTTTTGACAGGTCACGGGCTGAAAACGAACTTACGGTGCTGAAGTTATGACCATTTTAAGAAAGCCTTCTTCGTCACACGATCTTGGGCTTCGAGAACCAAGTCAGTCTGTTCTTCAATACTTTTGCCTCCATCAATATATAATTTCATAGGCATATACTAACTGTACAACTTTCAAACATAGTCATACACATCCAAATCCGTCTGAAACGGGCTAAACCGTTCGAAACATATCAAAACGGACGAGATCGGACGAGATCGGACGAAATCGGACGAGATCGGACGGAATCGGACGTTAACCGGGGAAAGCCGGAGAAAGTATGAATAAACCGCGCAAACCATGCCAAATCCGTGGAATTAGGATTTCTACTATGTTTTGATTGTATTGATCATGTTGTGGTCGTCTTTAGCATGTTTTGGTTGGGTTTGGCTATGTTTTAACCAGACTTGAATGTAGCAAATTAGTTGGTGATGTAGTTGTGATTTTACTAGACAAGGAAATCGTGATGGCATACCATCAATTGATATTAAAAATACGAGTGAGCTCCAACAACATTTTGTGGTGTCCCTATGATCGTTAGACTCAATGGTTAAGAACCATTATATCTAGGTTGATCATCGTTCATATGATAACATAACGGAAAAGAACAATGATCATAACAAGGTGTTTGGACACAAAGAACACGAATTAAACAATTGGGTTGCTCATTATATTAATAATAAACAACCACTAGACGTGTATACATTGAATCCCACGTCTAGTGCGACACATACTTTAGGTTTACATTGTGAATGAATGATATGAATAAAACCTAAGACTCTTGTTCCTTTTATAGTGGAAGGAACAGAATCTACAAGAGATAATATCAAATAAACATCTAAATATTCTATTTCTATAGATATATATTGAATATATTATTTAGAATATATCCAATATATTCTAAATAGAATTTCCATCAGCGCCGTAGACTTCTGTCAGCGTCCAAACATGGCGTGTCAGCGTCTAGCATGTTTTCTTCGTTTTGGAGTTTCTGCCACATCAACTCATATTAATTTTGACCCAACAATCTTCCCCTAGTTGATGTCGGCAAAACTCTTTGTATATCTCTTGTAAGTTGTACATGATCTTCAAATTGCTTCCCCTCAAGTGTAGCATGTATATCTTCCCCTTTTTGTCACATCAACAAGGAAGTAAACAATGTATGCAATCTTTGAAGATTCTCCAAAAGTAGCTCTATGTAATGATCCTGAAGAAAAATAAATAAAGTATTCTTGATGTAGAAGTAAAATAACCCAATCTTATGTTCCATGTCTTGTTTATCCATGTGATAAAGAACTTATACTCATGCTATAAAGTATAAGTAGACCTCGATCCATTTGTCAAAATCCTCATCCTTTGTGAGACACTAAGCACGATAATGTAACTCCTTCAAGTGATAGCAATTGGCTTGCTAGATATGACAAGTCTTCATCACCAACCATGTAAAGCACGAACAAGTTACCTTTAAAGTCAGTGGCTGGAAGTCCACGACTTTAAGATATGATAGAACACAAACTCGCGAAAATCTTCTTCAATCATCAATCTTACCATAAGAATTCTTCCCCTTAAGCTAACACTTCTTCATGATGAATTTTAATGGAATAACACCTTCATACCATATGTAAAAGTATTTGGATGGATAACTCTTTCACAAGGCTATCCTGATTACATAGTTTAAATATCCATCAAATTCCCACGAATAATTGCTAACTCGCTTTAAGATCAATAATCCATTTTAAAAATATCCGAGCCATAAATATCACCATGATATTCTAAATTAAAACGGAGATTCCATGTACCTTCGTGTGTATAATCCTCCTTTTTGTGTGCTTAAAACGTCCAATTTTCTCAAACAGCAGCAAACTTTATGTTGTCCAATATCTCTTCTGTCCAATATCTTGGTCAGATGTATTGTCCAATATCTGACAATACGTATCAGCGTTTGAAACACATATCTCGGACAACACTGTCAACCTATCAGTGTTGACTTATTCCTGTCAGCGTCAAAATTCTTTTTGTCAGCGCCTCAATTACAAACGTCAGCGCCAACCTAAAATCTTGTCAGCGTCCATTCTTACCAGCAATCAGACCATATATCACACATCTTTTAATCTTAATATTCTTTCGAATGAGCTTTGATCATATAACCGCAGGTACACCATAACTAATTGTGTGACGTGAACACATACTTCTTTCCACCAATGAAAAATTATGCTTCATGTGAACACAGACAATCTTCACGTCACTAGCTTACTTTGATCAACCAATCAAAACTTTCAAACCGTGTGAACATAGATGTAATATATACTTCTTCTTTGGCCGTGTGAACATAAAGAAACTATTATGTAAACCGTGTGAACACACATGGAATAACCAATCAGAATCCTCAAACCGTGTGAATGCTTCAATACCAACGCTACACACTTGCGAAAACTTACACGTGAATAACAAGTTTTCTTGCTTTAATACGCTGCGTATATTCTTCTGTTAGCCAATCATCTTTTTCTCACAGCGAACAACCATAAACCAGATGACCATTAAAACTGCTGCTATGTTTTTAACTAAGACGAATCTAGGGTTTTACCTTAAACCCTAATATCACAGCCATGATGAATTAACTTCTTGCTTCAGTTTTTAGACAGATCTAGGGTTTAGAAAGTTAAACATCGAAACCCTAACTTAGGGTTTGTAGATTAACCATAGATCCTGAATTAATAGCCACCAATCTCATAAAATTCTGCTTTTCTATGTCGATCTAGGGTTTGAGAAACCCTAGGTCATGATTTTATGTGAAAGCAAAACGTTAATACCTTAACCCGCGAACTTCGACAGCAAATAACTTCTTCATTAGGGCTCAGATCGAAGATCGCTCCGGTGAGATTCAAGACACATGTGCCAAGAATCTACAGTCCAAAAATCACGAAGATCCAACGGTTAACGAAGGAGAGATCGTGTTTTGAACATGGCTGTCCACAGAAAACTGCATACACTCAGCTGCTGACTTTGACGCTTAATAACTTTTGCCTGTGGATAAAACTCGACAATCCCTCCGGTGGATGTTTAGATCTATGTATGTAGAACACACATATAAAATTTCGTGACGATCCAACGGTTCAATCAAAAGTTATGACCTTCTGAATACTTCTGCGCACACAAAAACGTCCAGAAAAACCCTAGACGGATTTTTCTTCTTCACGATACACGAACACCTCGTCGGACCTAGATATCAAGAGCCTTAGGCTCTGATACCAATTGTGGTGTCCCTATGATCGTTAGACTCAATGGTTAAGAACCATTATATCTAGGTTGATCATCGTTCATATGATAACATAGCGGAAAAGAACAATGATCATAACAAGGTGTTTGGACACAAAGAACACGAATTAAACAATTGGGTTGCTCATTATATTAATAATAAACAACCACTAGACGTGTATACATTGAATCCCACGTCTAGTGCGACACATACTTTAGGTTTACATTGTGAATGAATGATATGAATAAAACCTAAGACTCTTGTTCCTTTTATAGTGGAAGGAACAGAATCTACAAGAGATAATATCAAATAAACATCTAAATATTCTATTTCTATAGATATATATTGAATATATTATTTAGAATATATCCAATATATTCTAAATAGAATTTCCATCAGCGCCGTAGACTTCTGTCAGCGTCCAAACATGGCGTGTCAGCGTCTAGCATGTTTTCTTCGTTTTGGAGTTTCTGCCACATCAACTCATATTAATTTTGACCCAACACATTTAACATTGTTTGATCAACAAAACAATGATATTGATTTTCCTTCGGAAACCTACAAAGGTGGATAATATACAAAATAATGAAAAAAGCATAGTAAAATGGCTTTTTGGGCCTTCAGAAATCCTTAACCAGCTTAAAGTTGGTTACAACGATGTTCCTATTGTTTTTTCGGTCGTTTTGACAGGTCACGGGCTGAAAACGAACTTACGGTGCTGAAGTTATGACCATTTTAAGAAATCCTTCTTCGTCACACGATCTTGGGCTTCGAGAACCAAGTCAGTCTGTTCTTCAATACTTTTGCCTCCATCAATATATAATTTCATAGGCATATACTAACTGTACAACTTTCAAACATGGTCATACACATCCAAATCCGTCTGAAACGGGCTAAACCGTTCGAAACATATCAAAACGGACGAGATCGGACGAGATCGGACGAAATCGGACGAGATCGGACGGAATCGGACGTTAACCGGGGAAAGCCGGAGAAAGTATGAATAAACCGCGCAAACCATGCCAAATCCGTGGAAATAGGATTTCTACTATGTTTTGATTGTATTGATCATGTTGTGGTCGTCTTTAGCATGTTTTGGTTGGGTTTGGCTATGTTTTAACCAGACTTGAATGTAGCAAATTAGTTGGTGATGTAGTTGTGGTTTTACTAGACAAGGAAACCGTGATGGCATACCATCAATTGATATTAAAAATCGAGTGAGCTCCAACAGCATTTAACATTGTTTGATCAACAAAATAATGATATTGATTTTCCTTCGGAAACCTACAAAGGTGGATAATATACAAAATAATGAAAAAAGCATAGTAAAATGGCTTTTGGGCCTTCGAAAATCCTTAACCAGCTTAAAGTTGGTTACAACGATGTTCCTCTTGTTTTTTTGGTCGTTTTGACAGGTCACGGGCTGAAAACGAACTTACGGTGCTGAAGTTATGACCATTTTAAGAAAGCTTTCTTCGTCACACGATCTTGGGCTTCGAGAACCAAGTCAGTCTGTTCTTCAATACTTTTGCCTCCATCAATATATAATTTCATAGGCATATACTAACTGTACAACTTTCAAACATGGTCATACACATCCAAATCCGTCTGAAACAGGCTAAACCGTTCGAAACATATCAAAACGGACGAGATCGGACGAGATCGGACGAAATCGGACGAGATCGGACGGAATCGGACGTTAACCGGGGAAAGCCGGAGAAAGTATGAATAAACCGCGCAAACCATGCCAAATCCGTGGAAATAGGATTTCTACTATGTTTTGATTGTATTGATCATGTTGTGGTCGTCTTTAGCATGTTTTGGTTGGGTTTGGCTATGTTTTAACCAGACTTGAATGTAGCAAATTAGTTGGTGATGTAGTTGTGATTTTACTAGACAAGGAAATCGTGATGGCATACCATCAATTGATATTAAAAATACGAGTGAGCTCCAACAACATTTAACATTGTTTGATCAACAAAACAATGATATTGATTTTCCTTCGGAAACCTACAAAGGTGGATAATATACAAAATAATGAAAAAAGCATAGTAAAATGGCTTTTTGGGCCTTCAGAAATCCTTAACCAGCTTAAAGTTGGTTACAACGATGTTCCTATTGTTTTTTCGGTCGTTTTGACAGGTCACGGGCTGAAAACGAACTTACGGTGCTGAAGTTATGACCATTTTAAGAAAGCCTTCTTCGTCACACGATCTTGGGCTTCGAGAACCAAGTCAGTCTGTTCTTCAATACTTTTGTCTCCATCAATATATAATTTCATAGGCATATACTAACTGTACAACTTTCAAACATGGTCATACACATCCAAATCCGTCTGAAACGGGCTAAACCGTTCGAAACATATCAAAACGGACGAGATCGGACGAGATCAGACGAAATCGGACGAGATCGGACGGAATCGGACGTTAACCGGGGAAAGCCGGAGAAAGTATGAATAAACCGCGCAAACCATGCCAAATCCGTGGAAATCGGATTTCTACTATGTTTTGATTGTATTGATCATGTTGTGGTCGTCTTTAGCATGTTTTGGTTGGGTTTGGCTATATTTTAACCAGACTTGAATGTAGCAAATTAGTTGGTGATGTAGTTGTGGTTTTACTAGACAAGGAAACCGTGATGGCATACCATCAATTGATATTAAAAATACGAGTGAGCTCCAACAGCATTTAACATTGTTTGATCAACAAAATAATGATATTGATTTTCCTTCGGAAACCTACAAAGGTGGATAATATACAAAATAATGAAAAAAGCATAGTAAAATGGCTTTTTGGGCCTTCGAAAATCCTTAACCAGCTTAAAGTTGGTTACAACGATGTTCCTCTTGTTTTTTTGGTCGTTTTGACAGGTCACGGGCTGAAAACGAACTTACGGTGCTGAAGTTATGACCATTTTAAGAAAGCTTTCTTCGTCACACGATCTTGGGCTTCGAGAACCAAGTCAGTCTGTTCTTCAATACTTTTGCCTCCATCAATATATAATTTCATAGGCATATACTAACTGTACAACTTTCAAACATGGTCATACACATCCAAATCCGTCTAAAACGGGCTAAACCGTTCGAAACATATCAAAACGGACGAGATCGGACGAGATCGGACGAAATCGGACGAGATCGGACGGAATCGGACGTTAACCGGGGAAAGCCGGAGAAAGTATGAATAAACCGCGCAAACCATGCCAAATCCGTGGAAATAGGATTTCTACTATGTTTTGATTGTATTGATCATGTTGTGGTCATCTTTAGCATGTTTTGGTTGGGTTTGGCTATGTTTTAACCAGACTTGAATGTAGCAAATTAGTTGGTGATATAGTTGTGATTTTACTAGACAAGGAAATCGTGATGGCATACCATCAATTGATATTAAAAATATGAGTGAGCTCCAACAACATTTAACATTGTTTGATCAACAAAACAATGATATTGATTTTCCTTCGGAAACCTACAAAGGTGGATAATATACAAAATAATGAAAAAAGCATAGTAAAATGGCTTTTTGGGCCTTCAGAAATCCTTAACCAGCTTAAAGTTGGTTACAACGATGTTCCTATTGTTTTTTCGGTCGTTTTGACAGGTCACGGGCTGAAAACGAACTTACGGTGCTGAAGTTATGACCATTTTAAGAAAGCCTTCTTCGTCACACGATCTTGGGCTTCGAGAACCAAGTCAGTCTGTTCTTCAATACTTTTGCCTCCATCAATATATAATTTCATAGGCATATACTAACTGTACAACTTTCAAACATGGTCATACACATCCAAATCCGTCTGAAACGGGCTAAACCGTTCGAAACATATCAAAACGGACGAGATCGGACGAGATCGGACGAAATCGGACGAGATCGGACGGAATCGGACGTTAACCGGGGAAAGCCGGAGAAAGTATGAATAAACCGCGCAAACCATGCCAAATCCGTGGAAATAGGATTTCTACTATGTTTTGATTGTATTGATCATGTTGTGGTCGTCTTTAGCATGTTTTGGTTGGGTTTGGCTATGTTTTAACCAGACTTGAATGTAGCAAATTAGTTGGTGATGTAGTTGTGGTTTTACTAGACAAGGAAACCGTGATGGCATACCATCAATTGATATTAAAAATACGAGTGAGCTCCAACAGCATTTAACATTGTTTGATCAACAAAATAATGATATTGATTTTCCTTCAGAAACCTACAAAGGTGGATAATATACAAAATAATGAAAAAAGCATAGTAAAATGGCTTTTTGGGCCTTCAAAAATCCTTAACCAGCTTAAAGTTGGTTACAACGATGTTCCTCTTGTTTTTTCGGTCGTTTTGACAGGTCACGGGCTGAAAACGAACTTACAGTGCTGAAGTTATGACCATTTTAAGAAAGCCTTCTTCGTCACACGATCTTGGGCTTCGAGAACCAAGTCAGTCTGTTCTTCAATACTTTTGCCTCCATCAATATATAATTTCATAGGCATATACTAACTGTACAACTTTCAAACATGGTCATACACATCCAAATCCGTCTGAAACGGGCTAAACCGTTCGAAACATATCAAAACGGACGAGATCGGACGAGATCGGACGAGATCGGACGGAATCGGACGTTAACCGGGGAAAGCCGGAGAAAGTATGAATAAACCGCGCAAACCATGCCAAATCCGTGGAAATAGGATTTCTACTATGTTTTGATTGTATTGATCATGTTGTGGTCGTCTTTAGCATGTTTTGGTTGGGTTTGGCTATGTTTTAACCAGACTTGAATGTAGCAAATTAGTTGGTGATATAGTTGTGATTTTACTAGACAAGGAAATCGTGATGGCATACCATCAATTGATATTAAAAATACGAGTGAGCTCCAACAACATTTAACATTGTTTGATCAACAAAACAATGATATTGATTTTCCTTCGGAAACCTACAAAGGTGGATAATATACAAAATAATGAAAAAAGCATAGTAAAATGGCTTTTTGGGCCTTCAGAAATCCTTAACCAGCTTAAAGTTGGTTACAACGATGTTCCTATTGTTTTTTCGGTCGTTTTGACAGGTCACGGGCTGAAAACGAACTTACGGTGCTGAAGTTATGACCATTTTAAGAAAGCCTTCTTCGTCACACGATCTTGGGCTTCGAGAACCAAGTCAGTCTGTTCTTCAATACTTTTGCCTCCATCAATATATAATTTCATAGGCATATACTAACTGTACAACTTTCAAACATGGTCATACACATCCAAATCCGTCTGAAACGGGCTAAACCGTTCGAAACATATCAAAACGGACGAGATCGGACGAGATCGGACGAAATCGGACGAGATCGGACGGAATCGGACGTTAACCGGGGAAAGCCGGAGAAAGTATGAATAAACCGCGCAAACCATGCCAAATCCGTGGAAATAGGATTTCTACTATGTTTTGATTGTAGTGATCATGTTGTGGTCGTCTTTAGCATGTTTTGGTTGGGTTTGGCTATGTTTTAACCAGACTTGAATGTAGCAAATTAGTTGGTGATGTAGTTGTGGTTTTACTAGACAAGGAAACCGTGATGGCATACCATCAATTGATATTAAAAATATGAGTGAGCTCCAACAACATTTAACATTGTTTGATCAACAAAACAATGATATTGATTTTCCTTCGGAAACCTACAAAGGTGGATAATATATAAAATAATGAAAAAAGCATAGTAAAATGGCTTTTTGGGCCTTCAAAAATCCTTAACCAGCTTAAAGTTGGTTACAACGATGTTCCTCTTGTTTTTTTGGTCGTTTTGTCAGGTCACGGGCTGAAAACGAACTTACGGTGCTGAAGTTATGACCATTTTAAGAAAGCCTTCTTCGTCACACGATCTTGGGCTTCGAGAACCAAGTCAGTCTGTTCTTCAATACTTTTGCCTCCATCAATATATAATTTCATAGGCATATACTAACTGTACAACTTTCAAACATGGTCATACACATCCAAATCCGTCTGAAACGGGCTAAACCGTTCGAAACATATCAAAACGGACGAGATCGGATGAGATCGGACGAAATCGGACGAGATCGGACGGAATCGGACGTTAACCGGGGAAAGCCGGAGAAAGTATGAATAAACCGCGCAAACCATGCCAAATCCGTGGAAATAGGATTTCTACTATGTTTTGATTGTATTGATCATGTTGTGGTCGTCTTTAGCATGTTTTGGTTGGGTTTGGCTATGTTTTAACCAGACATGAATGTAGCAAATTAGTTAGTGATGTAGTTGTGATTTTACTAGACAAGGAAATCGTGATGGCATACCATCAATTGATATTAAAAATACGAGTGAGCTCCAACAACATTTAACATTGTTTGATCAACAAAACAATGATATTGATTTTCCTTCGGAAACCTACAAAGGTGGATAATATACAAAATAATGAAAAAAGCATAGTAAAATGGCTTTTTGGGCCTTCAGAAATCCTTAACCAGCTTAAAGTTGGTTACAACGATGTTCCTATTGTTTTTTCGGTCGTTTTGACAGGTCACGGGCTGAAAACGAACTTACGGTGCTGAAGTTATGACCATTTTAAGAAAGCCTTCTTCGTCACACGATCTTGGGCTTCGAGAACCAAGTCAGTCTGTTCTTCAATACTTTTGCCTCCATCAATATATAATTTCATAGGCATATACTAACTGTACAACTTTCAAACATGGTCATACACATCCAAATCCGTCTGAAACGGGCTAAACCGTTCGAAACATATCAAAACAGACGAGATCGGACGAGATCGGACGAAATCGGACGAGATCGGACGGAATCGGACGTTAACCGGGGAAAGCCGGAGAAAGTATGAATAAACCGCGCAAACCATGCCAAATCCGTGGAAATAGGATTTCTACTATGTTTTGATTGTATTGATCATGTTGTGGTCGTCTTTAGCATGTTTTGGTTGGGTTTGGCTATGTTTTAACCAGACTTGAATGTAGCAAATTAGTTGGTGATGTAGTTGTGGTTTTACTAGACAAGGAAACCGTGATGGCATACCATCAATTGATATTAAAAATACGAGTGAGCTCCAACAGCATTTAACATTGTTTGATCAACAAAATAATGATATTGATTTTCCTTCGGAAACCTACAAAGGTGGATAATATATAAAATAATGAAAAAAGCATAGTAAAATGGCTTTTTGGGCCTTCAAAAATCCTTAACCAGCTTAAAGTTGGTTACAACGATGTTCCTCTTGTTTTTTTGGTCGTTTTGTCAGGTCACGGGCTGAAAACGAACTTACGGTGCTGAAGTTATGACCATTTTAAGAAAGCCTTCTTCGTCACACGATCTTGGGCTTCGAGAAACCGTGATGGCATACCATCAATTGATATTAAAAATATGAGTGAGCTCCAACAACATTTAACATTGTTTGATCAACAAAACAATGATATTGATTTTCCTTCGGAAACCTACAAAGGTGGATAATATATAAAATAATGAAAAAAGCATAGTAAAATGGCTTTTTGGGCCTTCAAAAATCCTTAACCAGCTTAAAGTTGGTTACAACGATGTTCCTCTTGTTTTTTTGGTCGTTTTGTCAGGTCACGGGCTGAAAACGAACTTACGGTGCTGAAGTTATGACCATTTTAAGAAAGCCTTCTTCGTCACACGATCTTGGGCTTCGAGAACCAAGTCAGTCTGTTCTTCAATACTTTTGCCTCCATCAATATATAATTTCATAGGCATATACTAACTGTACAACTTTCAAACATGGTCATACACATCCAAATCCGTCTGAAACGGGCTAAACCGTTCGAAACATATCAAAACGGACGAGATCGGATGAGATCGGACGAAATCGGACGAGATCGGACGGAATCGGACGTTAACCGGGGAAAGCCGGAGAAAGTATGAATAAACCGCGCAAACCATGCCAAATCCGTGGAAATAGGATTTCTACTATGTTTTGATTGTATTGATCATGTTGTGGTCGTCTTTAGCATGTTTTGGTTGGGTTTGGCTATGTTTTAACCAGACATGAATGTAGCAAATTAGTTGGTGATGTAGTTGTGATTTTACTAGACAAGGAAATCGTGATGGCATACCATCAATTGATATTAAAAATACGAGTGAGCTCCAACAACATTTAACATTGTTTGATCAACAAAACAATGATATTGATTTTCCTTCGGAAACCTACAAAGGTGGATAATATACAAAATAATGAAAAAAGCATAGTAAAATGGCTTTTTGGGCCTTCAGAAATCCTTAACCAGCTTAAAGTTGGTTACAACGATGTTCCTATTGTTTTTTCGGTCGTTTTGACAGGTCACGGGCTGAAAACGAACTTACGGTGCTGAAGTTATGACCATTTTAAGAAAGCCTTCTTCGTCACACGATCTTGGGCTTCGAGAACCAAGTCAGTCTGTTCTTCAATACTTTTGCCTCCATCAATATATAATTTCATAGGCATATACTAACTGTACAACTTTCAAACATGGTCATACACATCCAAATCCGTCTGAAACGGGCTAAACCGTTCGAAACATATCAAAACAGACGAGATCGGACGAGATCGGACGAAATCGGACGAGATCGGACGGAATCGGACGTTAACCGGGGAAAGCCGGAGAAAGTATGAATAAACCGCGCAAACCATGCCAAATCCGTGGAAATAGGATTTCTACTATGTTTTGATTGTATTGATCATGTTGTGGTCGTCTTTAGCATGTTTTGGTTGGGTTTGGCTATGTTTTAACCAGACTTGAATGTAGCAAATTAGTTGGTGATGTAGTTGTGGTTTTACTAGACAAGGAAACCGTGATGGCATACCATCAATTGATATTAAAAATACGAGTGAGCTCCAACAGCATTTAACATTGTTTGATCAACAAAATAATGATATTGATTTTCCTTCGGAAACCTACAAAGGTGGATAATATACAAAATAATGAAAAAAGCATAGTAAAATGGCTTTTTGGGCCTTCGAAAATCCTTAACCAGCTTAAAGTTGGTTACAACGATGTTCCTCTTGTTTTTTTGGTCGTTTCGACAGGTCACGGGCTGAAAACGAACTTACGGTGCTGAAGTTATGACCATTTTAAGAAAGCCTTCTTCGTCACACGATCTTGGGCTTCGAGAACCAAGTCAGTCTGTTCTTCAATACTTTTGCCTCCATCAATATATAATTTCATAGGCATATACTAACTGTACAACTTTCAAACATGGTCATACACATCCAAATCCGTCTGAAACGGGCTAAACCGTTCGAAATATATCAAAACGGACGAGATCGGACGAGATCGGACGAAATCGGACGAGATCGGACGGAATCGGACGTTAACCGGGGAAAGCCGGAGAAAGTATGAATAAACCGCGCAAACCATGCCAAATCCGTGGAAATAGGATTTCTACTATGTTTTGATTGTATTGATCATGTTGTGGTCGTCTTTAGCATGTTTTGGTTGGGTTTGGCTATGTTTTAACCAGACTTGAATGTAGCAAATTAGTTGGTGATATAGTTGTGATTTTACTAGACAAGGAAATCGTGATGGCATACCATCAATTGATATTAAAAATACGAGTGAGCTCCAACAACATTTAACATTGTTTGATCAACAAAACAATGATATTGATTTTCCTTCGGAAACCTACAAAGGTGGATAATATACAAAATAATGAAAAAAGCATAGTAAAATGGCTTTTTGGGCCTTCAGAAATCCTTAACCAGCTTAAAGTTGGTTACAACGATGTTCCTATTGTTTTTTCGGTCGTTTTGACAGGTCACGGGCTGAAAACGAACTTACGGTGCTGAAGTTATGACCATTTTAAGAAAGCCTTCTTCGTCACACGATCTTGGGCTTCGAGAACCAAGTCAGTCTGTTCTTCAATACTTTTGCCTCCATCAATATATAATTTCATAGGCATATACTAACTGTACAACTTTCAAACATGGTCATACACATCCAAATCCGTCTGAAACGGGCTAAACCGTTCGAAACATATCAAAACGGACGAGATCGGACGAGATCGGACGAAATCGGACGAGATCGGACGGAATCGGACGTTAACCGGGGAAAGCCGGAGAAAGTATGAATAAACCGCGCAAACCATGCCAAATCCGTGGAAATAGGATTTCTACTATGTTTTGATTGTATTGATCATGTTGTGGTCGTCTTTAGCATGTTTTGGTTGGGTTTGGCTATGTTTTAACCAGACTTGAATGTAGCAAATTAGTTGGTGATGTAGTTGTGGTTTTACTAGACAAGGAAACCGTGATGGCATACCATCAATTGATATTAAAAATACGAGTGAGCTCCAACAGCATTTAACATTGTTTGATCAACAAAATAATGATATTGATTTTCCTTCAGAAACCTACAAAGGTGGATAATATACAAAATAATGAAAAAAGCATAGTAAAATGGCTTTTTGGGCCTTCAAAAATCCTTAACCAGCTTAAAGTTGGTTACAACGATGTTCCTCTTGTTTTTTCGGTCGTTTTGACAGGTCACGGGCTGAAAACGAACTTATAGTGCTGAAGTTATGACCATTTTAAGAAAGCCTTCTTCGTCACACGATCTTGGGCTTCGAGAACCAAGTCAGTCTGTTCTTCAATACTTTTGCCTCCATCAATATATAATTTCATAGGCATATACTAACTGTACAACTTTCAAACATGGTCATACACATCCAAATCCGTCTGATACGGGCTAAACCGTTCGAAACATATCAAAACGGACGAGATCGGACGAGATCGGACGAGATCGGACGAGATCGGACGAGATCGGACGGAATCGGACGTTAACCGGGGAAAGCCGGAGAAAGTATGAATAAACCGCGCAAACCATGCCAAATCCGTGGAAATAGGATTTCTACTATGTTTTGATTGTATTGATCATGTTGTGGTCGTCTTTAGCATGTTTTGGTTGGGTTTGGCTATGTTTTAACCAGACTTGAATGTAGCAAATTAGTTGGTGATATAGTTGTGATTTTACTAGACAAGGAAATCGTGATGGCATACCATCAATTGATATTAAAAATACGAGTGAGCTCCAACAACATTTAACATTGTTTGATCAACAAAACAATGATATTGATTTTCCTTCGAAAACCTACAAAGGTGGATAATATACAAAATAATGAAAAAAGCATAGTAAAATGGCTTTTTGGGCCTTCAGAAATCCTTAACCAGCTTAAAGTTTGTTACAACGATGTTCCTATTGTTTTTTCGGTCGTTTTGACAGGTCACGGGCTGAAAACGAACTTACGGTGCTGAAGTTATGACCATTTTAAGAAAGCCTTCTTCGTCACACGATCTTGGGCTTCGAGAACCAAGTCAGTCTGTTCTTCAATACTTTTGCCTCCATCAATATATAATTTCATAGGCATATACTAACTGTACAACTTTCAAACATGGTCATACACATCCAAATCCGTCTGAAACGGGCTAAACCGTTCGAAACATATCAAAACGGACGAGATCGGACGAAATCGGACGAGATCGGACGGAATCGGACGTTAACCGGGGAAAGCCGGAGAAAGTATGAATAAACCGCGCAAACCATGCCAAATCCATGGAAATAGGATTTCTACTATGTTTTGATTGTATTGATCATGTTGTGGTCGTCTTTAGCATGTTTTGGTTGGGTTTGGCTATGTTTTAACCAGACTTGAATGTAGCAAATTAGTTGGTGATATAGTTGTGATTTTACTAGACAAGGAAATCGTGATGGCATACCATCAATTGATATTAAAAATACGAGTGAGCTCCAACAACATTTAACATTGTTTGATCAACAAAACAATGATATTGATTTTCCTTCGGAAACCTACAAAGGTGGATAATATACCAAATAATGAAAAAAGCATAGTAAAATGGCTTTTTGGGCCTTCAGAAATCCTTAACCAGCTTAAAGTTGGTTACAACGATGTTCCTATTGTTTTTTCGGTCGTTTTGACAGGTCACGGGCTGAAAACGAACTTACGGTGCTGAAGTTATGACCATTTTAAGAAAGCCTTCTTCGTCACACGATCTTGGGCTTCGAGAACCAAGTCAGTCTGTTCTTCAATACTTTTGCCTCCATCAATATATAATTTCATAGGCATATACTAACTGTACAACTTTCAAACATGGTCATACACATCCAAATCCGTCTGAAACGGGCTAAACCGTTCGAAACATATCAAAACGGACGAGATCGGACGAGATCGGACGAAATCGGACGAGATCGGACGGAATCGGACGTTAACCGGGGAAAGCCGGAGAAAGTATGAATAAACCGCGCAAACCATGCCAAATCCATGGAAATAGGATTTCTACTATGTTTTGATTGTATTGATCATGTTGTGGTCGTCTTTAGCATGTTTTGGTTGGGTTTGGCTATGTTTTAACCAGACTTGAATGTAGCAAATTAGTTGGTGATATAGTTGTGATTTTACTAGACAAGGAAATCGTGATGGCATACCATCAATTGATATTAAAAATACGAGTGAGCTCCAACAACATTTAACATTGTTTGATCAACAAAACAATGATATTGATTTTCCTTCGGAAACCTACAAAGGTGGATAATATACCAAATAATGAAAAAAGCATAGTAAAATGGCTTTTTGGGCCTTCAGAAATCCTTAACCAGCTTAAAGTTGGTTACAACGATGTTCCTATTGTTTTTTCGGTCGTTTTGACAGGTCACGGGCTGAAAACGAACTTACGGTGCTGAAGTTATGACCATTTTAAGAAAGCCTTCTTCGTCACACGATCTTGGGCTTCGAGAACCAAGTCAGTCTGTTCTTCAATACTTTTGCCTCCATCAATATATAATTTCATAGGCATATACTAACTGTACAACTTTCAAACATGGTCATACACATCCAAATCCGTCTGAAACGGGCTAAACCGTTCGAAACATATCAAAACGGACGAGATCGGACGAGATCGGACGAAATCGGACGAGATCGGACGGAATCGGACGTTAACCGGGGAAAGCCGGAGAAAGTATGAATAAACCGCGCAAACCATGCCAAATCCGTGGAAATAGGATTTCTACTATGTTTTGATTGTATTGATCATGTTGTGGTCGTCTTTAGCATGTTTTGGTTGGGTTTGGCTATGTTTTAACCAGACTTGAATGTAGCAAATTAGTTGGTGATGTAGTTGTGGTTTTACTAGACAAGGAAACCGTGATGGCATACCATCAATTGATATTAAAAATACGAGTGAGCTCCAACAGCATTTAACATTGTTTGATCAACAAAATAATGATATTGATTTTCCTTCAGAAACCTACAAAGGTGGATAATATACAAAATAATGAAAAAAGCATAGTAAAATGGCTTTTTGGGCCTTCAAAAATCCTTAACCAGCTTAAAGTTGGTTACAACGATGTTCCTCTTGTTTTTTCGGTCGTTTTGACAGGTCACGGGCTGAAAACGAACTTACAGTGCTGAAGTTATGACCATTTTAAGAAAGCCTTCTTCGTCACACGATCTTGGGCTTCGAGAACCAAGTCAGTCTGTTCTTCAATACTTTTGCCTCCATCAATATATAATTTCATAGGCATATACTAACTGTACAACTTTCAAACATGGTCATACACATCCAAATCCGTCTGATACGGGCTAAACCGTTCGAAACATATCAAAACGGACGAGATCGGACAAGATCGGACGAGATCGGACGGAATCGGACGTTAACCGGGGAAAGCCGGAGAAAGTATGAATAAACCGCGCAAGCCATGCCAAATCCGTGGAAATAGGATTTCTACTATGTTTTGATTGTATTGATCATGTTGTGGTCGTCTTTAGCATGTTTTGGTTGGGTTTGGCTATGTTTTAACCAGACTTGAATGTAGCAAATTAGTTGGTGATATAGTTGTGATTTTACTAGACAAGGAAATCGTGATGGCATACCATCAATTGATATTAAAAATACGAGTGAGCTCCAACAACATTTAACATTGTTTGATCAACAAAACAATGATATTGATTTTCCTTCGGAAACCTACAAAGGTGGATAATATACCAAATAATGAAAAAAGCATAGTAAAATGGCTTTTTGGGCCTTCAGAAATCCTTAACCAGCTTAAAGTTGGTTACAACGATGTTCCTATTGTTTTTTCGGTCGTTTTGACAGGTCACGGGCTGAAAACGAACTTACGGTGCTGAAGTTATGACCATTTTAAGAAAGCCTTCTTCGTCACACGATCTTGGGCTTCGAGAACCAAGTCAGTCTGTTCTTCAATACTTTTGCCTCCATCAATATATAATTTCATAGGCATATACTAACTGTACAACTTTCAAACATGGTCATACACATCCAAATCCGTCTGAAACGGGCTAAACCGTTCGAAACATATCAAAACGGACGAGATCGGACGAAATCGGACGAGATCGGACGGAATCGGACGTTAACCGGGGAAAGCCGGAGAAAGTATGAATAAACCGCGCAAACCATGCCAAATCCGTGGAAATAGGATTTCTACTATGTTTTGATTGTATTGATCATGTTGTGGTCGTCTTTAGCATGTTTTGGTTGGGTTTGGCTATGTTTTAACCAAACTTGAATGTAGCAAATTAGTTGGTGATATAGTTGTGATTTTACTAGACAAGGAAATCGTGATGGCATACCATCAATTGATATTAAAAATACGAGTGAGCTCCAACAACATTTAACATTGTTTGATCAACAAAACAATGATATTGATTTTCCTTCGGAAACCTACAAAGGTGGATAATATACCAAATAATGAAAAAAGCATAGTAAAATGGCTTTTTGGGCCTTCAGAAATCCTTAACCAGCTTAATGTTGGTTACAACGATGTTCCTATTGTTTTTTCGGTCGTTTTGACAGGTCACGGGCTGAAAACGAACTTACGGTGCTGAAGTTATGACCATTTTAAGAAAGCCTTCTTCGTCACACGATCTTGGGCTTCGAGAACCAAGTCAGTCTGTTCTTCAATACTTTTGCCTCCATCAATATATAATTTCATAGGCATATACTAACTGTACAAGTTTCAAACATGGTCATACACATCCAAATCCGTCTGAAACGGGCTAAACCGTTCGAAACATATCAAAACGGACGAGATCGGACGAGATCGGACGAAATCGGACGAGATCGGACGGAATCGGACGTTAACCGGGGAAAGCCGGAGAAAGTATGAATAAACCGCGCAAACCATGCCAAATCCGTGGAAATAGGATTTCTACTATGTTTTGATTGTATTGATCATGTTGTGGTCGTCTTTAGCATGTTTTGGTTGGGTTTGGCTATGTTTTAACCAGACTTGAATGTAGCAAATTAGTTGGTGATGTAGTTGTGGTTTTACTAGACAAGGAAACCGTGATGGCATACCATCAATTGATATTAAAAATACGAGTGAGCTCCAACAGCATTTAACATTGTTTGATCAACAAAATAATGATATTGATTTTCCTTCAGAAACCTACAAAGGTGGATAATATACAAAATAATGAAAAAAGCATAGTAAAATGGCTTTTTGGGCCTTCAAAAATCCTTAACCAGCTTAAAGTTGGTTACAACGATGTTCCTCTTGTTTTTTCGGTCGTTTTGACAGGTCACGGGCTGAAAACGAACTTACAGTGCTGAAGTTATGACCATTTTAAGAAAGCCTTCTTCGTCACACGATCTTGGGCTTCGAGAACCAAGTCAGTCTGTTCTTCAATACTTTTGCCTCCATCAATATATAATTTCATAGGCATATACTAACTGTACAACTTTCAAACATGGTCATACACATCCAAATCCGTCTGATACGGGCTAAACCGTTCGAAACATATCAAAACGGACGAGATCGGACAAGATCGGACGAGATCGGACGGAATCGGACGTTAACCGGGGAAAGCCGGAGAAAGTATGAATAAACCGCGCAAGCCATGCCAAATCCGTGGAAATAGGATTTCTACTATGTTTTGATTGTATTGATCATGTTGTGGTCGTCTTTAGCATGTTTTGGTTGGGTTTGGCTATGTTTTAACCAGACTTGAATGTAGCAAATTAGTTGGTGATATAGTTGTGATTTTACTAGACAAGGAAATCGTGATGGCATACCATCAATTGATATTAAAAATACGAGTGAGCTCCAACAACATTTAACATTGTTTGATCAACAAAACAATGATATTGATTTTCCTTCGGAAACCTACAAAGGTGGATAATATACAAAATAATGAAAAAAGCATAGTAAAATGGCTTTTTGGGCCTTCAGAAATCCTTAACCAGCTTAAAGTTGGTTACAACGATGTTCCTATTGTTTTTCGGTCGTTTTGACAGGTCACGGGCTGAAAACGAACTTACGGTGCTGAAGTTATGACCATTTTAAGAAAGCCTTCTTCGTCACACGATCTTGGGCTTCGAGAACCAAGTCAGTCTGTTCTTCAATACTTTTGCCTCCATCAATATATAATTTCATAGGCATATACTAACTGTACAACTTTCAAACATGGTCATACACATCCAAATCCGTCTGAAACGGGCTAAACCGTTCGAAACATATCAAAACGGACGAGATCGGACGAAATCGGACGAGATCGGACGGAATCGGACGTTAACCGGGGAAAGCCGGAGAAAGTATGAATAAACCGCGCAAACCATGCCAAATCCGTGGAAATAGGATTTCTACTATGTTTTGATTGTAGTGATCATGTTGTGGTCGTCTTTAGCATGTTTTGGTTGGGTTTGGCTATGTTTTAACCAGACTTGAATGTAGCAAATTAGTTGGTGATGTAGTTGTGGTTTTACTAGACAAGGAAACCGTGATGGCATACCATCAATTGATATTAAAAATACGAGTGAGCTCCAACAGCATTTAACATTGTTTGATCAACAAAATAATGATATTGATTTTCCTTCAGAAACCTACAAAGGTGGATAATATACAAAATAATGAAAAAAGCATAGTAAAATGGCTTTTTGGGCCTTCAAAAATCCTTAACCAGCTTAAAGTTGGTTACAACGATGTTCCTCTTGTTTTTTCGGTCGTTTTGACAGGTCACGGGCTGAAAACGAACTTACGGTGCTGAAGTTATGACAATTTTAAGAAAGCCTTCTTCGTCACACGATCTTGGGCTTCGAGAACCAAGTCAGTCTGTTCTTCAATACTTTTGCCTCCATCAACATATAATTTCATAGGCATATACTAACTGTACAACTTTCAAACATGGTCATACACATCCAAATCCGTCTGAAACGGGCTAAACCGTTCGAAACATATCAAAACGGACGAGATCGGACGAGATCGGACGAAATCGGACGAGATCGGACGGAATCGGACGTTAACCGGGGAAAGCCGGAGAAAGTATGAATAAACCGCGCAAACCATGCCAAATCCGTGGAAATAGGATTTCTACTATGTTTTGATTGTATTGATCATGTTGTGGTCGTCTTTAGCATGTTTTGGTTAGGTTTGGCTATGTTTTAACCAGACTTGAATGTAGCAACTTAGTTGGTGATATAGTTGTGATTTTACTAGACAAGGAAATCGTGATGGCATACCATCAATTGATATTAAAAATACGAGTGAGCTCCAACAACATTTAACATTGTTTGATCAACAAAACAATGATATTGATTTTCCTTCGGAAACCTACAAAGGTGGATAATATATAAAATAATGAAAAAAGCATAGTAAAATGGCTTTTTGGGCCTTCAGAAATCCTTAACCAGCTTAAAGTTGGTTACAACGATGTTCCTATTGTTTTTTCGGTCGTTTTGACAGGTCACGGGCTGAAAACGAACTTACAGTGCTGAAGTTATGACCATTTTAAGAAAGCCTTCTTCGTCACACGATCTTGGGCTTCGAGAACCAAGTCAGTCTGTTCTTCAATACTTTTGCCTCCATCAATATATAATTTCATAGGCATATACTAACTGTACAACTTTCAAACATGGTCATACACATCCAAATCCGTCTGAAACGGGCTAAACCGTTCGAAACATATCAAAACGGACGAGATCGGACGAGATCGGACGAAATCGGACGAGATCGGACGGAATCGGACGTTAACCAGGGAAAGCCGGAGAAAGTATGAATAAACCGCGCAAACCATGCCAAATCCGTGGAAATAGGATTTCTACTATGTTTTGATTGTATTGATCATGTTGTGGTCGTCTTTAGCATGTTTTGGTTGAGTTTGGCTATGTTTTAACCAGACTTGAATGTAGCAACTTAGTTGGTGATATAGTTGTGATTTTACTAGACAAGGAAATCGTGATGGCATACCATCAATTGATATTAAAAATACGAGTGAGCTCCAACAACATTTAACATTGTTTGATCAACAAAACAATGATATTGATTTTCCTTCGGAAACCTACAAAGGTGGATAATATACAAAATAATGAAAAAAGCATAGTAAAATGGCTTTTTGGGCCTTCAGAAATCCTTAACCAGCTTAAAGTTGGTTACAACGATGTTCCTATTGTTTTTTCGGTCGTTTTGACAGGTCACGGGCTGAAAACGAACTTACGGTGCTGAAGTTATGACCATTTTAAGAAAGCCTTCTTCGTCACACGATCTTGGGCTTCGAGAACCAAGTCAGTCTGTTCTTCAATACTTTTGCCTCCATCAATATATAATTTCATAGGCATATACTAACTGTACAACTTTCAAACATGGTCATACACATCCAAATCCGTCTGAAACGGGCTAAACCGTTCGAAACATATCAAAACGGACGAGATCGGACGAGATCGGACGAAATCGGACGAGATCGGACGGAATCGGACGTTAACCGGGGAAAGCCGGAGAAAGTATGAATAAACCGCGCAAACCATGCCAAATCCGTGGAAATAGGATTTCTACTATGTTTTGATTGTAGTGATCATGTTGTGGTCGTCTTTAGCATGTTTTGGTTGGGTTTGGCTATGTTTTAACCAGACTTGAATGTAGCAAATTAGTTGGTGATGTAGTTGTGGTTTTACTAGACAAGGAAACCGTGATGGCATACCATCAATTGATATTAAAAATACGAGTGAGCTCCAACAGCATTTAACATTGTTTGATCAACAAAATAATGATATTGATTTTCCTTCAGAAACCTACAAAGGTGGATAATATACAAAATAATGAAAAAAGCATAGTAAAATGGCTTTTTGGGCCTTCAAAAATCCATAACCAGCTTAAAGTTGGTTACAACGATGTTCCTCTTGTTTTTTCGGTCGTTTTGACAGGTCACGGGCTGAAAACGAACTTACGGTGCTGAAGTTATGACCATTTTAAGAAAGCCTTCTTCGTCACACGATCTTGGGCTTCGAGAACCAAGTCAGTCTGTTCTTCAATACTTTTGCCTCCATCAATATATAATTTCATAGGCATATACTAACTGTACAACTTTCAAACATGGTCATACACATCCAAATCCGTCTGAAACGGGCTAAACCGTTCGAAACATATCAAAACGGACGAGATCGGACGAGATCGGACGAAATCGGACGAGATCGGACGGAATCGGACGTTAACCGGGGAAAGCCGGAGAAAGTATGAATAAACCGCGCAAACCATGCCAAATCCGTGGAAATAGGATTTCTACTATGTTTTGATTGTATTGATCATGTTGTGGTCGTCTTTAGCATGTTTTGGTTGGGTTTGGCTATGTTTAACCAGACTTGAATGTAGCAAATTAGTTGGTGATATAGTTGTGATTTTACTAGACAAGGAAATCGTGATGGCATACCATCAATTGATATTAAAAATACGAGTGAGCTCCAACAACATTTAACATTGTTTGATCAACAAAACAATGATATTGATTTTCCTTCGGAAACCTACAAAGGTGGATAATATACAAAATAATGAAAAAAGCATAGTAAAATGGCTTTTTGGGCCTTCAGAAATCCTTAACCAGCTTAAAGTTGGTTACAACGATGTTCCTATTGTTTTTTCGGTCGTTTTGACAGGTCACGGGCTGAAAACGAACTTACGGTGCTGAAGTTATGACCATTTTAAGAAAGCCTTCTTCGTCACACGATCTTGGGCTTCGAGAACCAAGTCAGTCTGTTCTTCAATACTTTTGCCTCCATCAATATATAATTTCATAGGCATATACTAACTGTACAACTTTCAAACATGGTCATACACATCCAAATCCGTCTGAAACGGGCTAAGCCGTTCGAAACATATCAAAACGGACGAGATCGGACGAGATCGGACGAAATCGGACGAGATCGGACGGAATCGGACGTTAACCGGGGAAAGCCGGATAAGTATGAATAAACCGCGCAAACCATGCCAAATCCGTGGAAATAGGATTTCTACTATGTTTTGATTGTATTGATCATGTTGTGGTCGTCTTTAGCATGTTTTGGTTGGGTTTGGCTATGTTTTAACCAGACTTGAATGTAGCAAATTAGTTGGTGATGTAGTTGTGGTTTTACTAGACAAGGAAACCGTGATGGCATACCATCAATTGATATTAAAAATACGAGTGAGCTCCAACAACATTTAACATTGTTTGATCAACAAAACAATGATATTGATTTTCCTTCGGAAACCTACAAAGGTGGATAATATACAAAATAATGAAAAAAGCATAGTAAAATGGCTTTTTGGGCCTTCAGAAATCCTTAACCAGCTTAAAGTTGGTTACAACGATGTTCCTATTGTTTTTTCGGTCGTTTTGACAGGTCACAGGCTGAAAACGAACTTACGGTGCTGAAGTTATGACCATTTTAAGAAAGCCTTCTTCGTCACACGATCTTGGGCTTCGAGAACCAAGTCAGTCTGTTCATCAATACTTTTGCCTCCATCAATATATAATTTCATAGGCATATACTAACTGTACAACTTTCAAACATGGTCATACACATCCAAATCCGTCTGAAACGGGCTAAACCGTTCGAAACATATCAAAACGGACGAGATCGGACGAGATCGGACGAAATCGGACGAGATCGGACGGAATCGGACGTTAACCGGGGAAAGCCGGAGAAAGTATGAATAAACCGCGCAAACCATGCCAAATCCGTGGAAATAGGATTTCTACTATGTTTTGATTGTATTGATCATGTTGTGGTCGTCTTTAGCATGTTTTGGTTTGGTTTGGCTATGTTTTAACCAGACTTGAATGTAGCAAATTAGTTGGTGATGTAGTTGTGGTTTTACTAGACAAGGAAATCGTGATGGCATACCATCAATTGATATTAAAAATACGAGTGAGCTCCAAAAACATTTAACATTGTTTGATCAACAAAACGATGATATTGATTTTCCTTCGGAAACATACAAAGGTGGATAATATACAAAATAATGAAAAAATCATAGTAAAATGGCTTTTTGGGCCTTCAAAAATCCTTAACCAGCTTAAAGTTGGTTACAACGATGTTCCTCTTGTTTTTCGGTCGTTTTGACAGGTCACGGGCTGAAAACGAACTTACGGTGCTGAAGTTATGACCATTTTAAGAAAGCCTTCTTCGTCACAAAATCTTGGGCTTCGAGAACCAAGTAAGTCTGTTCTTCAATACTTTTGCCTCCATCAATATATAATTTCATAGGCATATACTAACTGTACAACTTTCAAACATGGTCATACACATCCAAATCCGTCTGAAACGGGCTAAACCGTTCGAAACATATCAAAACGGACGAGATCGGACGAGATCGGACGGAATCGGACGTTAACCGGGGAAAGCCGGAGAAAGTATGAATAAACCGCGCAAACCATGCCAAATCCGTGGAAATAGGATTTCTACTATGTTTTGATTGTATTGATCATGTTGTGGTCGTCTTTAGCATGTTTTGGTTGGGTTTGGCTATGTTTTAACCAGACTTGAATGTAGCAAATTAGTTGGTGATGTAGTTGTGGTTTTACTAGACAAGGAAACCGTGATGGCATACCATCAATTGATATTAAATATACGAGTGAGCTCCAACAACATTTAACATTGTTTGATCAACAAAACAATGATATTGATTTTCCTTTGGAAACCTACAAAGGTGGATAATATACAAAATAATGAAAAAAGCATAGTAAAATGGCTTTTTGGGCCTTCAAAAATCCTTAACCAGCTTAAAGTTGGTTACAACGATGTTCCTCTTGTTTTTTCGGTCGTTTTGACAGGTCACGGGCTGAAAACGAACTTACGGTGCTGAAGTTATGACCATTTTAAGAAAGCCTTCTTCGTCACACGATCTTGGGCTTCGAGAACCAAGTCAGTCTGTTCTTCAATACTTTTGCCTCCATCAATATATAATTTCATAGGCATATACTAACTATACAACTTTCAAACATGGTCATACACGTCCAAATCCGTCTGAAACGGGCTAAACCGTTCGAAACATATCAAAACGGACGAGATCGGACGAAATCGGACGAAATCGGACGGAATCGGACGTTAACCGGGGAAAGCCGGAGAAAGTATGAATAAACCGCGCAAACCATGCCAAATCCATGGAAATAGGATTTCTACTATGTTTTGATTGTATTGATCATGTTGTGGTCGTCTTTAGCATGTTTTGGTTGGGTTTGGCTATGTTTTAACCAGACTTGAATGTAGCAAATTAGTTGGTGATGTAGTTGTGGTTTTACTAGACAAGGAAACCGTGATGGCATACCATCATTTGATATTAAAAATATGAGTGAGCTCCAACAACATTTAACATTGTTTGATCAACAAAACAATGATATTGATTTTCCTTCGGAAACCTACAAAGGTGGATAATATACAAAATAATGAAAAAAGCATAGTAAAATGGCTTTTTGGGCCTTCAAAAATCCTTAACCAGCTTAAAGTTGGTTACAACGATGTTCCTCTTGTTTTTTCGGTCGTTTTGACAGGTCACGGGCTGAAAACGAACTTACGGTGCTGAAGTTATGACCATTTTAAGAAAGCCTTCTTCGTCACACGATCTTGGGATTCGAGAACCAAGTCAGTCTGTTCTTCAATACTTTTGCCTCCATCAATATATAATTTCATAGGCATATACTAACTGTACAACTTTCAAACATGGTCATACACATCCAAATCCGTCTGAAACGGGCTAAACCGTTCGAAACATATCAAAACGGACGAGATCGGACGAGATCGGACGAAATCGGATGAAATCGGACGGAATCGGACGTTAACCGGGGGAAAGCCGGAGAAAGTATGAATAAACCGCGCAAACCATGCCAAATCCATGGAAATAGGATTTCTACTATGTTTTGATTGTATTGATCATGTTGTGGTCGTCTTTAGCATGTTTTGGTTGGGTTTGGCTATGTTTTAACCAGACGTGAATGTAGCAAATTAGTTGGTGATGTAGTTGTCGTTTTACTAGACAAGGAAATCGTGATGGCATACCATCAATTGATATAAAAAAATACGAGTGAGCTCCAACAACATTTAACATTGTTTGATCAACAAAACAATGATATTGATTTTCCTTCGGAAACCTACAAAGGTGGATAATATACAAAATAATGAAAAAATCATAGTAAAATGGCTTTTTGGGCCTTCAAAAATCCTTAACCAGCTTAAAGTTGGTTACAACGATGTTCCTCTTGTTTTTTCGGTCGTTTTGAAAGGTCACGCGCTAAAAACGAACTTACGGTGCTGAAGTTATGACCATTTTAAGAAAGCCTTCATCGTCACACGATCTTGGGCTTCGAGAACCAAGTCAGTCTGTTCTTCAATACTTTTGCCTCCATCAATATATAATTTCATAGGCATATACTAACTGTACAACTTTCAAACATGGTCATACACATCCAAATCCGTCTGAAACGGGCTAAACCGTTCGAAACATATCAAAACGGACGAGATCGGACGAGATCGGACGAAATCGGACGAGATCGGACGGAATCGGACGTTAACCGGGGAAAGCCGGAGAAAGTATGAATAAACCGCGTAAACCATGCCAAATCCGTGGAAATAGTATTTCTACTATGTTTTGATTGTATTGATCATGTTGTGGTCGCCTTTAGCATGTTTTGGTTGGGTTTGGCTATGTTTTAACCAGACTTGAATGTAGCAAATTAGTTGGTGATGTAGTTGTGGTTTTACTAGACAAGGAAACCGTGATGGCATACCATCAATTGATATTAAAAATACGAGTGAGCTCCAACAACATTTAACATTGTTTGATCAACAAAATAATGATATTGATTTTCCTTCGGAAACCTACAAAGGTGGATAATATACAAAATAATGAAAAAAACATAGTAAAATGGCTTTTTGGGCCTTCAAAAATCCTTAACCAGCTTAAAGTTGCTTACAACGATGTTCCTCTTGTTTTTTCGGTCGTTTTGACAGGTCACGGGCTGAAAACGAACTTACGGTGCTGAAGTTATGACCATTTTAAGAAAGCCTTCTTCGTCACACGATCTTGGGATTCGAGAACCAAGTCAGTCTGTTCTTCAATACTTTTGCCTCCATCAATATATAATTTCATAGGCATATACTAACTGTACAACTTTCAAACATGGTCATACACATCCAAATCCGTCTGAAACGGGCTAAACCGTTCGAAACATATCAAAACGGACGAGATCGGACGAGATCGGACGAAATCGGATGAAATCGGACGGAATCGGACGTTAACCGGGGAAAGCCGGAGAAAGTATGAATAAACCGCGCAAACCATGCCAAATCCGCGGAAATAGGATTTCTACTATGTTTTGATTGTATTGATCATGTTGTGGTCGTCTTTAGCATGTTTTGGTTGGGTTTGGCTATGTTTTAACCAGACGTGAATGTAGCAAATTAGTTGGTGATGTAGTTGTGGTTTTACTAGACAAGGAAATCGTGATGGCATACCATCAATTGATATTAAAAATACGAGTGAGCTCCAACAACATTTAACATTGTTTGATCAACAAAACAATGATATTGATTTTCCTTTGGAAACCTACAAAGGTGGATAATATACAAAATAATGAAAAAAGCATAGTAAAATGGCTTTTTGGGCCTTCAAAAATCCTTAACCAGCTTAAAGTTGGTTACAACTATGTTCCTCTTGTTTTTTCGGTCGTTTTGACAGGTCACGGGCTGAAAACGAACTTACGGTGCTGAAGTTATGACCATTTTAAGAAAGCCTTCTTCGTCTAACGATCTTGGGCTTCGAGAACCAAGTCAGTCTGTTCTTCAATACTTTTGCCTCCATCAATATATAATTTCATAGGCATATACTAACTGTACAACTTTCAAACATGGTCATACACATCCAAATCCGTCTGAAACGGGCTAAACCGTTCGAAACATATCAAAACGGACGAGATCGGACGAAATCGGACGAGATCGGACGAAATCGGACGAGATCGGACGGAATCGGACATTAACCGGGGAAAGCCGAAGAAAGTATGAATAAATCGCGCAAACCATGCCAAATCCGTGGAAATAGGATTTCTACTATGTTTTGATTGTATTGATCATGTTGTGGTCGTCTTTAGCATGTTTTCGTTGGGTTTGGCTATGTTTTAACCAGACGTGAATGTAGCAAATTAGTTGTTGATGTAGTTGTGGTTTTACTAGACAAGGAAATCGTGATGGCATACCATCAATGGATATTAAAAATACGAGTGAGCTCCAACAACATTTAACATTGTTTGATCAACAAAACAATGATATTGATTTTCCTTCGGAAACCTACAAAGGTGGATAATATACAAAATAATGAAAAAATCATAGTAAAATGGCTTTTTGGGCCTTCAAAAATCCTTAACCAGCTTAAAGTTGGTTACAATGATGTTCCTCTTGTTTTTTCGGTCGTTTTGACAGGTCACGCGCTAAAAACGAACTTACGGTGCTGAAGTTATGACCATTTTAAGAAAGCCTTCTTCGTCACACGATCTTGGGCTTCGAGAACCAAGTCAGTCTGTTCTTCAATACTTTTGCCTCCATCAATATATAATTTCATAGGCATATACTAACTGTACAACTTTCAAACATGGTCATACACATCCAAATCCGTCTGAAACGGGCTAAACCGTTCGAAACATATCAAAACGGACGAGATCGGACGAGATCGGACGAAATCGGACGAGATCGGACGGAATCGGACGTTAACCGGGGAAAGCCGGAGAAAGTTTGAATAAACCGCGTAAACCATGCCAAATCCGTGGAAATAGGATTTCTACTATGTTTTGATTGTATTGATCATGTTGTGGTCGCCTTTAGCATGTTTTGGTTGGGTTTGGCTATGTTTTAACCAGACTTGAATGTAGCAAATTAGTTGGTGATGTAGTTGTGGTTTTACTAGACAAGGAAACCGTGATGGCATACCATCAATTGATATTAAAAATACGAGTGAGCTCCAACAACATTTAACATTGTTTGATCAACAAAATAATGATATTGATTTTCCTTCGGAAACCTACAAAGGTGGATAATATACAAAATAATGAAAAAAACATAGTAAAATGGCTTTTTGGGCCTTCAAAAATACTTAACCAGCTTAAAGTTGCTTACAACGATGTTCCTCTTGTTTTTTCGGTCGTTTTGACAGGTCACAGGCTGAAAACGAACTTACGGTGCTGAAGTTATGACCATTTTAAGAAAGCCTTCTTCATCACACGATCTTGGGATTCGAGAACCAAGTCAGTCTGTTCTTCAATACTTTTGCCTCCATCAATATATAATTGCATAGGCATATACTAACTGTACAACTTTCAAACATGGTCATACACATCCAAATCCGTCTGAAACGGGCTAAACCGTTCGAAACATATCAAAACGGACGAGATCGGACGAAATCGGACGGAATCGGACGTTAACCGGGGAAAGCCGGAGAAAGTATGAATAAACCGCGCAAACCATGCCAAATCCTTGGAAATAGGATTTCTACTATGTTTTGATTGTATTGATCATGTTGTGGTCGTCTTTAGCATGTTTTGGTTGGGTTTGGCTATGTTTTAACCAGACTTGAATATAGCAAATTAGTTGGTGATGTAGTTGTGGTTTTACTAGACAAGGAAACCGTGATGGCATACCATCAATTGATATTAAAAATACGAGTGAGCTCCAACAACATTTAACATTGTTTGATCAACAAAACAATGATATTGATTTTCCTTCGGAAACCTACAAAGGTGGATAATATACAAAATAATGAAAAAAGCATAGTAAAATGGCTTTTTGGGCCTTCAAAAATCCTTAACCAGCTTAAAGTTGGATACAACGATGTTCCTCTTGTTTTTTCGGTCGTTTTGACAGGTCACGCGCTGAAAACGAACTTACGGTGCTGAAGTTATGACCATTTTAAGAAAGCCTTCTTCGTCACACGATCTTGGGCTTCGAGAACCAAGTCAGTCTGTTCTTCAATACTTTTGCCTCCATCAATATATAATTTCATAGGCATATACTAACTGTACAACTTTCAAACATGGTCATACACATCCAAATCCGTCTGAAACGGGCTAAACCGTTCGAAACATATCAAAACGGACGAGATCGGACGAGATCAGACGAAATTGGACGAGATCGGACGGAATCGGACGTTAACCGGGGAAAGCCGGAGAAAGTATGAATAAATCGCGTAAACCATGCCAAATCCGTGGAAATAGGATTTCTACTATGTTTTGATTGTATTGATCATGTTGTGGTCGTCTTTAGCATGTTTTGGTTGGGTTTGGCTATGTTTAACCAGACTTGAATGTAGCAAATTAGTTGGTGATGTAGTTGTGGTTTTACTAGACAAGGAAACCGTGATGGCATACCATGAATTGATATTAAAACTACGAGTGAGCTCCAACAGCATTTAACATTGTTTGATCAACAAAATAATGATATTGATTTTCCTTCGGAATCCTACAAAGGTGGATAATATACAAAATAATGAAAAAAACATAGTAAAATGGCTTTTTGGGCCTTCAAAAATCCTTAACCAGCTTAAAGTTGGTTACAACGATGTTCCTCTTGTTTTTTCGGTCGTTTTGACAGGTCACGCGCTGAAAACGAACTTACGGTGCTGAAGTTATGACCATTTTAAGAAAGCCTTCTTCGTCACACGATCTTGGGCTTCGAGAACCAAGTCAGTCTGTTCTTCAATACTTTTGCCTCCATCAATATATAATTTCATAGGCATATACTAACTGTACAACTTTCAAACATGGTCATACACATCCAAATCCGTCTGAAACGGGCTAAACCGTTCGAAACATATCAAAACGGACGAGATCGGACGAGATCAGACGAAATTGGACGAGATCGGACGGAATCGGACGTTAACCGGGGAAAGCCGGAGAAAGTATGAATAAACCGCGTAAACCATGCCAAATCCGTGGAAATAGGATTTCTACTATGTTTTGATTGTATTGATCATGTTGTGGTCGTCTTTAGCATGTTTTGGTTGGGTTTGGCTATGTTTAACCAGACTTGAATGTAGCAAATTAGTTGGTGATGTAGTTGTGGTTTTACTAGACAAGGAAACCTTGATGGCATACCATCAATTGATATTAAAACTACGAGTGAGCTCCAACAACATTTTACATTGTTTGATCAACAAAATAATGATATTGATTTTCCTTCGGAATCCTACAAAGGTGGATAATATACAAAATAATGAAAAAAACATAGTAAAATGGCTTTTTGGGCCTTCAAAAATCCTTAACCAGCTTAAAGTTGGTTACAACGATGTTCCTCTTGTTTTTTCGGTCGTTTTGACAGGTCACGCGCTGAAAACGAACTTACGGTGCTGAAGTTATGACCATTTTAAGAAAGCCTTCTTCGTCACACGATCTTGGGCTTCGAGAACCAAGTCAGTCTGTTCTTCAATACTTTTGCCTCCATCAATATATAATTTCATAGGCATATACTAACTGTACAACTTTCAAACATGGTCATACACATCCAAATCCGTCTGAAACGGGCTAAACCGTTCGAAACATATCAAAACGGACGAGATCGGACGAAATCGGACGAGATCGGACGAAATCGGACGAGATCGGACGGAATCGGACGTTAACCGGGGAAAGCCGAAGAAAGTATGAATAAACCGCGCAAACCATGCCAAATCCGTGGAAATAGGATTTCTACTATGTTTTGATTGTATTGATCATGTTGTGGTCGTCTTTAGCATGTTTTGGTTGGGTTTGGCTATGTTTTAACCAGACGTGAATGTAGCAAATTAGTTGTTGATGTAGTTGTGGTTTTACTAGACAAGGAAATCGTGATGGCATACCATCAATTGATATTAAAAATACGAGTGAGCTCCAACAACATTTAACATTGTTTGATCAACAAAACAATGATATTGATTTTCCTTCGGAAACCTACAAAGGTGGATAATATACAAAATAATGATAAAAGCATAGTAAAATGGCTTTTTGGGCCTTCAAAAATCCTTAACCAGCTTAAAGTTGGTTACAACGATGTTCCTCTTGTTTTTTCGGTCGTTTTGACAGGTCACGCGCTGAAAACGAACTTACGGTGCTGAAGTTATGACCATTTTAAGAAAGCCTTCTTCGTCACACGATCTTGGGCTTCGAGAACCAAGTCAGTCTGTTCTTCAATACTTTTGCCTCCATCAATATATAATTTCATAGGCATATACTAACTGTACAACTTTCAAACATGGTCATACACATCCAAATCCGTCTGAAACGGGCTAAACCGTTCGAAACATATCAAAACGGACGAGATCGGACGAGATCGGACGAAATCGGACGAGATCGGACGGAATCGGACGCTAACCGGGGAAAGCCGGAGAAAGTATGAATAAACCGCGTAAACCATGCCAAATCCGTGGAAATAGGATTTCTACTATGTTTTGATTGTATTGATCATGTTGTGGTCGTCTTTAGCATGTTTTGGTTGAGTTTGGCTATGTTTTAACCAGACTTGAATGTAGCAAATTAGTTGGTGATGTAGTTGTGGTTTTACTAGACAAGGAAACCGTGATGGCATACCATCAAATGATATTAAAAATACGAGTGAGCTCCAACAGCATTTAACATTGTTTGATCAACAAAATAATGGTATTGATTTTCCTTCGGAAACCTACAAAGGTGGATAATATACAAAATAATGAAAAAAAACATAGTAAAATGGCTTTTTGGGCCTTCAAAAATCCTTAACCAGCTTAAAGTTGCTTACAACGATGTTCCTCTTGTTTTTTCGGTCGTTTTGACAGGTCACGGGCTGAAAACGAACTTACGGTGCTGAAGTTATGACCATTTTAGGAAAGCCTTCTTCGTCACACGATCTTGGGATTCGAGAACCAAGTCAGTCTGTTCTTCAGTACTTTTGCCTCCATCAATATATAATTTCATAGGCATATACTAACTGTACAACTTTCAAACATGGTCATACACATCCAAATCCGTCTGAAACGGGCTAAACCGTTCGAAACATATCAAAACGGACGAGATTGGACGAAATCGGACGGAATCGGACGTTAACCGGGGAAAGCCGGAGAAAGTATGAATAAACCGCGCAAACCATGCCAAATCCGTGGAAATAGGATTTCTACTATGCTTTGATTGTATTGATCATGTTGTGGTCGTCTTTAGCATGTTTTGGTTGGGTTTGGTTATGTTTTAACCAGACTTGAATATAGCAAATTAGTTGGTGATGTAGTTGTGGTTTTACTAGACAAGGAAACCGTGATGGCATACCATCAATTGATATTAAAAATACGAGTGAGCTCCAACAACATTTAACATTGTTTGATCAACAAAACAATGATATTGATTTTCCTTCGGAAACCTACAAAGGTGGATAATATACAAAATAATGAAAAAAGCATAGTAAAATGGCTTTTTGGGCCTTCAAAAATCCTTAACCAGCTTAAAGTTGGTTACAACGATGTTCCTCTTGTTTTTTCGGTCGTTTTGACAGGTCACGCGCTGAAAACGAACTTACGGTGCTGAAGTTATGACCATTTTAAGAAAGCCTTCTTCGTCACACGATCTTGGGCTTCGAGAACCAAGTCAGTATGTTCTTCAATACTTTTGCCTCCATCAATATATAATTTCATAGGCATATACTAACTGTACAACTTTCAAACATGGTCATACACATCCAAATCCGTCTGAAACGGGCTAAACCGTTCGAAACATATCAAAACGGACGAGATCGGACGAGATCGGACGAAATTGGACGAGATCGGACGGAATCGGACGTTAAACGGGGAAAGCCGGTGAAAGTATGAATAAACCGCGTAAACCATGCCAAATCCGTGGAAATAGGATTTCTACTATGTTTTGATTGTATTGATCATGTTGTGGTCGTCTTTAGCATGTTTTGGTTGGGTTTGGCTATGTTTTAACCAGACTTGAATGTAGCAAATTAGTTGGTGATGTAGTTGTGGTTTTACTAGACAAGGAAACCGTGATGGCATACCATCAATTGATATTAAAAATACGAGTGAGCTCCAACAGCATTTAACATTGTTTGATCAACAAAATAATGATATTGATTTTCCTTCGGAAACCTACAAAGGTGGATAATATACAAAATAATGAAAAAAACATAGTAAAATGGCTTTTTGGGCCTTCAAAAATCCTTAACCAGCTTAAAGTTGCTTACAACGATGTTCCTCTTGTTTTTTCGGTCGTTTTGACAGGTCACGGGCTGAAAACGAACTTACGGTGCTGAAGTTATGACCATTTTAAGAAAGCCTTCTTCGTCACACGATCTTGGGATTCGAGAACCAAGTCAGTCTGTTCTTCAATACTTTTGCCTCCATCAATATATAACTTCATAGGCATATACTAACTGTACAACTTTCAAACATGGTCATACACATCCAAATCCGTCTGAAACGGGCTAAACCGTTCGAAACATATCAAAACGGACGAGATCGGACGAAATCGGACGTTAACCGGGGAAAGCCGGAGAAAGTATGAATAAACCGCGCAAACCATGCCAAATCCGTGGAAATAGGATTTCTACTATGTTTTGATTGTATTGATCATGTTGTGGTCGTCTTTAGCATGTTTTGGTTGGGTTTGGCTATGTTTTAACCAGACTTGAATATAGCAAATTAGTTGGTGATGTAGTTGTGGTTTTACTAGACAAGGAAACCGTGATGCCATACCATCAATTGATATTAAAAATACGAGTGAGCTCCAACAACATTTAACATTGTTTGATCAACAAAATAATGATATTGATTTTCCTTCGGAAACCTACAAAGGTGGATAATATACAAAATAATGAAAAAAGCATAGTAAAATGGCTTTTTGGGCCTTCAAAAATCCTTAACCAGCTTAAAGTTGGTTACAACGATGTTCCTCTTGTTTTTTCGGTCGTTTTGACAGGTCACGCGTTGAAAACGAACTTACGGTGCTGAAGTTATGACCATTTTAAGAAAGCCTTCTTCGTCACATGATCTTGGGCTTCGAGAACCAAGTCAGTATGTTCTTCAATACTTTTGCCTCCATCAATATATAATTTCATAGGCATATACTAACTGTACAACTTTCAAACATGGTCATACACATCCAAATCCGTCTGAAACGGGCTAAACCGTTCGAAACATATCAAAACGGACGAGATTGGACGAAATCGGACGGAATCGGACGTTAACCGGGGAAAGCCGGAGAAAGTATGAATAAACCGCGCAAACCATGCCAAATCCGTGGAAATAGGATTTCTACTATGCTTTGATTGTATTGATCATGTTGTGGTCGTCTTTAGCATGTTTTGGTTGGGTTTGGTTATGTTTTAACCAGACTTGAATATAGCAAATTAGTTGGTGATGTAGTTGTGGTTTTACTAGACAAGGAAACCGTGATGGCATACCATCAATTGATATTAAAAATACGAGTGAGCTCCAACAACATTTAACATTGTTTGATCAACAAAACAATGATATTGATTTTCCTTCGGAAACCTACAAAGGTGGATAATATACAAAATAATGAAAAAAGCATAGTAAAATGGCTTTTTGGGCCTTCAAAAATCCTTAACCAGCTTAAAGTTGGTTACAACGATGTTCCTCTTGTTTTTTCGGTCGTTTTGACAGGTCACGCGCTGAAAACGAACTTACGGTGCTGAAGTTATGACCATTTTAAGAAAGCCTTCTTCGTCACACGATCTTGGGCTTCGAGAACCAAGTCAGTATGTTCTTCAATACTTTTGCCTCCATCAATATATAATTTCATAGGCATATACTAACTGTACAACTTTCAAACATGGTCATACACATCCAAATCCGTCTGAAACGGGCTAAACCGTTCGAAACATATCAAAACGGACGAGATCGGACGAGATCGGACGAAATTGGACGAGATCGGACGGAATCGGACGTTAACCGGGGAAAGCCGGTGAAAGTATGAATAAACCGCGTAAACCATGCCAAATCCGTGGAAATAGGATTTCTACTATGTTTTGATTGTATTGATCATGTTGTGGTCGTCTTTAGCATGTTTTGGTTGGGTTTGGCTATGTTTTAACCAGACTTGAATGTAGCAAATTAGTTGGTGATGTAGTTGTGGTTTTACTAGACAAGGAAACCGTGATGGCATACCATCAATTGATATTAAAAATACGAGTGAGCTCCAACAGCATTTAACATTGTTTGATCAACAAAATAATGATATTGATTTTCCTTCGGAAACCTACAAAGGTGGATAATATACAAAATAATGAAAAAAACATAGTAAAATGGCTTTTTGGGCCTTCAAAAATCCTTAACCAGCTTAAAGTTGCTTACAACGATGTTCCTCTTGTTTTTTCGGTCGTTTTGACAGGTCACGGGCTGAAAACGAACTTACGGTGCTGAAGTTATGACCATTTTAAGAAAGCCTTCTTCGTCACACGATCTTGGGATTCGAGAACCAAGTCAGTCTGTTCTTCAATACTTTTGCCTCCATCAATATATAACTTCATAGGCATATACTAACTGTACAACTTTCAAACATGGTCATACACATCCAAATCCGTCTGAAACGGGCTAAACCGTTCGAAACATATCAAAACGGACGAGATCGGACGAAATCGGACGAAATCGGACGTTAACCGGGGAAAGCCGGAGAAAGTATGAATAAACCGCGCAAACCATGCCAAATCCGTGGAAATAGGATTTCTACTATGTTTTGATTGTATTGATCATGTTGTGGTCGTCTTTAGCATGTTTTGGTTGGGTTTGGCTATGTTTTAACCAGACTTGAATATAGCAAATTAGTTGGTGATGTAGTTGTGGTTTTACTAGACAAGGAAACCGTGATGCCATACCATCAATTGATATTAAAAATACGAGTGAGCTCCAACAACATTTAACATTGTTTGATCAACAAAATAATGATATTGATTTTCCTTCGGAAACCTACAAAGGTGGATAATATACAAAATAATGAAAAAAGCATAGTAAAATGGCTTTTTGGGCCTTCAAAAATCCTTAACCAGCTTAAAGTTGGTTACAACGATGTTCCTCTTGTTTTTTCGGTCGTTTTGACAGGTCACGCGTTGAAAACGAACTTACGGTGCTGAAGTTATGACCATTTTAAGAAAGCCTTCTTCGTCACATGATCTTGGGCTTCGAGAACCAAGTCAGTATGTTCTTCAATACTTTTGCCTCCATCAATATATAATTTCATAGGCATATACTAACTGTACAACTTTCAAACATGGTCATACACATCCAAATCCGTCTGAAACGGGCTAAACCGTTCGAAACATATCAAAACGGACGAGATCGGACGAGATCGGACGAAATTGGACGAGATCGGACGGAATCGGACGTTAACCGGGGAAAGCCGGAGAAAGTATGATAAAACCGCGTAAACCATGCCAAATCCGTGGAAATAGGATTTCTACTATGTTTTGATTGTATTGATCATGTTGTGGTCGTCTTTAGCATGTTTTGGTTGGGTTTGGCTATGTTTAACCAGACTTGAATGTAGCAAATTAGTTGGTGATGTAGTTGTGGTTTTACTAGACAAGGAAACCGTGATGGCATACCATGAATTGATATTAAAACTACGAGTGAGCTCCAACAGCATTTAACATTGTTTGATCAACAAAATAATGATATTGATTTTCCTTCGGAATCCTACAAAGGTGGATAATATACAAAATAATGAAAAAAACATAGTAAAATGGCTTTTTGGGCCTTCAAAAATCCTTAACCAGCTTAAAGTTGGTTACAACGATGTTCCTCTTGTTTTTTCGGTCGTTTTGACAGGTCACGCGCTGAAAACGAACTTACGGTGCTGAAGTTATGACCATTTTAAAAATGCCTTCTTCGTCACACGATCTTGGGCTTCGAGAACCAAGTCAGTCTGTTCTTCAATACTTTTGCCTCCATCAATATATAATTTCATAGGCATATACTAACTGTACAACTTTCAAACATGGTCATACACATCCAAATCCGTCTGAAACGGGCTAAACCGTTCGAAACATATCAAAACGGACGAGATCGGACGAGATCAGACGAAATTGGACGAGATCGGACGGAATCGGACGTTAACCCGGGAAAGCCGGAGAAAGTATGAATAAACCGCGTAAACCATGCCAAATCCGTGGAAATAGGATTTCTACTATGTTTTGATTGTATTGATCATGTTGTGGTCGTCTTTAGCATGTTTTGGTTGGGTTTGGCTATGTTTAACCAGACTTGAATGTAGCAAATTAGTTGGTGATGTAGTTGTGGTTTTACTAGACAAGGAAACCGTGATGGCATACCATGAATTGATATTAAAACTACGAGTGAGCTCCAACAGCATTTAACATTGTTTGATCAACAAAATAATGATATTGATTTTCCTTCGGAATCCTACAAAGGTGGATAATATACAAAATAATGAAAAAAACATAGTAAAATGGCTTTTTGGGCCTTCAAAAATCCTTAACCAGCTTAAAGTTGGTTACAACGATGTTCCTCTTGTTTTTTCGGTCGTTTTGACAGGTCACGCGCTGAAAACGAACTTACGGTGCTGAAGTTATGACCATTTTAAGAAAGCCTTCTTCGTCACACGATCTTGGGCTTCGAGAACCAAGTCAGTCTGTTCTTCAATACTTTTGCCTCCATCAATATATAATTTCATAGGCATATACTAACTGTACAACTTTCAAACATGGTCATACACATCCAAATCCGTCTGAAACGGGCTAAACCGTTCGAAACATATCAAAACGGACGAGATCGGACGAGATCAGACGAAATTGGACGAGATCGGACGGAATCGGACGTTAACCGGGGAAAGCCGGAGAAAGTATGAATAAACCGTGTAAACCATGCCAAATCCGTGGAAATAGGATTTCTACTATGTTTTGATTGTATTGATCATGTTGTGGTCGTCTTTAGCATGTTTTGGTTGGGTTTGGCTATGTTTAACCAGACTTGAATGTAGCAAATTAGTTGGTGATGTAGTTGTGGTTTTACTAGACAAGGAAACCGTGATGGCATACCATGAATTGATATTAAAACTACGAGTGAGCTCCAACAGCATTTAACATTGTTTGATCAACAAAATAATGATATTGATTTTCCTTCGGAATCCTACAAAGGTGGATAATATACAAAATAATGAAAAAAACATAGTAAAATGGCTTTTTGGGCCTTCAAAAATCCTTAACCAGCTTAAAGTTGGTTACAACGATGTTCCTCTTGTTTTTTCGGTCGTTTTGACAGGTCACGCGCTGAAAACGAACTTACGGTGCTGAAGTTATGACCATTTTAAGAAAGCCTTCTTCGTCACACGATCTTGGGCTTCGAGAACCAAGTCAGTCTGTTCTTCAATACTTTTGCCTCCATCAATATATAATTTCATAGGCATATACTAACTGTACAACTTTCAAACATGGTCATACACATCCAAATCCGTCTGAAACGGGCTAAACCGTTCGAAACATATCAAAACGGACGAGATCGGACGAGATCGGACGAAATTGGACGAGATCGGACGGAATCGGACGTTAACCGGGGAAAGCCGGAGAAAGTATGAATAAACCGCGTAAACCATGCCAAATCCGTGGAAATAGGATTTCTACTATGTTTTGATTGTATTGATCATGTTGTGGTCGTCTTTAGCATGTTTTGGTTGGGTTTGGCTATGTTTAACCAGACTTGAATGTAGCAAATTAGTTGGTGATGTAGTTGTGGTTTTACTAGACAAGGAAACCGTGATGGCATACCATGAATTGATATTAAAACTACGAGTGAGCTCCAACAGCATTTAACATTGTTTGATCAACAAAATAATGATATTGATTTTCCTTCGGAATCCTACAAAGGTGGATAATATACAAAATAATGAAAAAAACATAGTAAAATGGCTTTTTGGGCCTTCAAAAATCCTTAACCAGCTTAAAGTTGGTTACAACGATGTTCCTCTTGTTTTTTCGGTCGTTTTGACAGGTCACGCGCTGAAAACGAACTTACGGTGCTGAAGTTATGACCATTTTAAAAATGCCTTCTTCGTCACACGATCTTGGGCTTCGAGAACCAAGTCAGTCTGTTCTTCAATACTTTTGCCTCCATCAATATATAATTTCATAGGCATATACTAACTGTACAACTTTCAAACATGGTCATACACATCCAAATCCGTCTGAAACGGGCTAAACCGTTCGAAACATATCAAAACGGACGAGATCGGACGAGATCAGACGAAATTGGACGAGATCGGACGGAATCGGACGTTAACCCGGGAAAGCCGGAGAAAGTATGAATAAACCGCGTAAACCATGCCAAATCCGTGGAAATAGGATTTCTACTATGTTTTGATTGTATTGATCATGTTGTGGTCGTCTTTAGCATGTTTTGGTTGGGTTTGGCTATGTTTAACCAGACTTGAATGTAGCAAATTAGTTGGTGATGTAGTTGTGGTTTTACTAGACAAGGAAACCGTGATGGCATACCATGAATTGATATTAAAACTACGAGTGAGCTCCAACAGCATTTAACATTGTTTGATCAACAAAATAATGATATTGATTTTCCTTCGGAATCCTACAAAGGTGGATAATATACAAAATAATGAAAAAAACATAGTAAAATGGCTTTTTGGGCCTTCAAAAATCCTTAACCAGCTTAAAGTTGGTTACAACGATGTTCCTCTTGTTTTTTCGGTCGTTTTGACAGGTCACGCGCTGAAAACGAACTTACGGTGCTGAAGTTATGACCATTTTAAGAAAGCCTTCTTCGTCACACGATCTTGGGCTTCGAGAACCAAGTCAGTCTGTTCTTCAATACTTTTGCCTCCATCAATATATAATTTCATAGGCATATACTAACTGTACAACTTTCAAACATGGTCATACACATCCAAATCCGTCTGAAACGGGCTAAACCGTTCGAAACATATCAAAACGGACGAGATCGGACGAGATCAGACGAAATTGGACGAGATCGGACGGAATCGGACGTTAACCGGGGAAAGCCGGAGAAAGTATGAATAAACCGTGTAAACCATGCCAAATCCGTGGAAATAGGATTTCTACTATGTTTTGATTGTATTGATCATGTTGTGGTCGTCTTTAGCATGTTTTGGTTGGGTTTGGCTATGTTTAACCAGACTTGAATGTAGCAAATTAGTTGGTGATGTAGTTGTGGTTTTACTAGACAAGGAAACCGTGATGGCATACCATGAATTGATATTAAAACTACGAGTGAGCTCCAACAGCATTTAACATTGTTTGATCAACAAAATAATGATATTGATTTTCCTTCGGAATCCTACAAAGGTGGATAATATACAAAATAATGAAAAAAACATAGTAAAATGGCTTTTTGGGCCTTCAAAAATCCTTAACCAGCTTAAAGTTGGTTACAACGATGTTCCTCTTGTTTTTTCGGTCGTTTTGACAGGTCACGCGCTGAAAACGAACTTACGGTGCTGAAGTTATGACCATTTTAAGAAAGCCTTCTTCGTCACACGATCTTGGGCTTCGAGAACCAAGTCAGTCTGTTCTTCAATACTTTTGCCTCCATCAATATATAATTTCATAGGCATATACTAACTATACAACTTTCAAACATGGTCATACACATCCAAATCCGTCTGAAACGGGCTAAACCGTTCGAAACATATCAAAACGGACGAGATCGGACGAGATCAGACGAAATTGGACGAGATCGGACGGAATCGGACGTTAACCGGGGAAAGCCGGAGAAAGTATGAATAAACCGCGTAAACCATGCCAAATCCGTGGAAATAGGATTTCTACTATGTTTTGATTGTATTGATCATGTTGTGGTCGTCTTTAGCATGTTTTGGTTGGGTTTGGCTATGTTTAACCAGACTTGAATGTAGCAAATTAGTTGGTGATGTAGTTGTGGTTTTACTAGACAAGGAAACCGTGATGGCATACCATCAATTGATATTAAAACTACGAGTGAGCTCCAACAACATTTTACATTGTTTGATCAACAAAATAATGATATTGATTTTCCTTCGGAATCCTACAAAGGTGGATAATATACAAAATAATGAAAAAAACATAGTAAAATGGCTTTTTGGGCCTTCAAAAATCCTTAACCAGCTTAAAGTTGGTTACAACGATGTTCCTCTTGTTTTTTCGGTCGTTTTGACAGGTCACGCGCTGAAAACGAACTTACGGTGCTGAAGTTATGACCATTTTAAGAAAGCCTTCTTCGTCACACGATCTTGGGCTTCGAGAACCAAGTCAGTCTGTTCTTCAATACTTTTGCCTCCATCAATATATAATTTCATAGGCATATACTAACTGTACAACTTTCAAACATGGTCATACACATCCAAATCCGTCTGAAACGGGCTAAACCGTTCGAAACATATCAAAACGGACAAGATCGGACGAAATCGGACGAGATCGGACGAAATCGGACGAGATCGGACGGAATCGGACGTTAACCGGGGAAAGCCGAAGAAAGTATGAATAAACCGCGCAAACCATGCCAAATCCGTGGAAATAGGATTTCTACTATGTTTTGATTGTATTGATCATGTTGTGGTCGTCTTTAGCATGTTTTGGTTGGGTTTGGCTATGTTTTAACCAGACGTGAATGTAGCAAATTAGTTGTTGATGTAGTTGTGGTTTTACTAGACAAGGAAATCGTGATGGCATACCATCAATTGATATTAAAAATACGAGTGAGCTCCAACAACATTTAACATTGTTAGATCAACAAAACAATGATATTGATTTTCCTTCGGAAACCTACAAAGGTGGATAATATACAAAATAATGAAAAAAGCATAGTAAAATGGCTTTTTGGGCCTTCAAAAATCCTTAACCAGCTTAAAGTTGGTTACAACGATGTTCCTCTTGTTTTTTCGGTCGTTTTGACAGGTCACGCGCTGAAAACGAACTTACGGTGCTGAAGTTATGACCATTTTAAGAAAGCCTTCTTCGTCACACGATCTTGGGCTTCGAGAACCAAGTCAGTCTGTTCTTCAATACTTTTGCCTCCATCAATATATAATTTCATAGGCATATACTAACTGTACAACTTTCAAACATGGTCATACACATCCAAATCCGTCTGAAACGGGCTAAACCGTTCGAAACATATCAAAACGGACGAGATCGGACGAGATCGGACGAAATCGGACGAGATCGGACGGAATCGGACGTTAACCGGGGAAAGCCGGAGAAAGTATGAATAAACCGCGTAAACCATGCCAAATCCGTGGAAATAGGATTTCTACTATGTTTTGATTGTATTGATCATGTTGTGGTCGTCTTTAGCATGTTTTGGTTGGGTTTGGCTATGTTTTAACCAGACTTGAATGTAGCAAATTAGTTGGTGATGTAGTTGTGGTTTTACTAGACAAGGAAACCGTGATGGCATACCATCAAATGATATTAAAAATACGAGTGAGCTCCAACAGCATTTAACATTGTTTGATCAACAAAATAATGATATTGATTTTCCTTCGGAAACCTACAAAGGTGGATAATATACAAAATAATGAAAAAAAACATAGTAAAATGGCTTTTTGGGCCTTCAAAAATCCTTAACCAGCTTAAAGTTGCTTACAACGATGTTCCTCTTGTTTTTTCGGTCGTTTTGACAGGTCACGGGCTGAAAACGAACTTACGGTGCTGAAGTTATGACCATTTTAAGAAAGCCTTCTTCGTCACACGATCTTGGGATTCGAGAACCAAGTCAGTCTGTTCTTCAGTACTTTTGCCTCCATCAATATATAATTTCATAGGCATATACTAACTGTACAACTTTCAAACATGGTCATACACATCCAAATCCGTCTGAAACGGGCTAAACCGTTCGAAACATATCAAAACGGACGAGATTGGACGAAATCGGACGGAATCGGACGTTAACCGGGGAAAGCCGGAGAAAGTATGAATAAACCGCGCAAACCATGCCAAATCCGTGGAAATAGGATTTCTACTATGCTTTGATTGTATTGATCATGTTGTGGTCGTCTTTAGCATGTTTTGGTTGGGTTTGGTTATGTTTTAACCAGACTTGAATATAGCAAATTAGTTGGTGATGTAGTTGTGGTTTTACTAGACAAGGAAACCGTGATGGCATACCATCAATTGATATTAAAAATACGAGTGAGCTCCAACAACATTTAACATTGTTTGATCAACAAAACAATGATATTGATTTTCCTTCGGAAACCTACAAAGGTGGATAATATACAAAATAATGAAAAAAGCATAGTAAAATGGCTTTTTGGGCCTTCAAAAATCCTTAACCAGCTTAAAGTTGGTTACAACGATGTTCCTCTTGTTTTTTCGGTCGTTTTGACAGGTCACGCGCTGAAAACGAACTTACGGTGCTGAAGTTATGACCATTTTAAGAAAGCCTTCTTCGTCACACGATCTTGGGCTTCGAGAACCAAGTCAGTATGTTCTTCAATACTTTTGCCTCCATCAATATATAATTTCATAGGTATATACTAACTGTACAACTTTCAAACATGGTCATACACATCCAAATCCGTCTGAAACGGGCTAAACCGTTCGAAACATATCAAAACGGACGAGATCGGACGAGATCGGACGAAATTGGACGAGATCGGACGGAATCGGACGTTAACCGGGGAAAGCCGGAGAAAGTATGAATAAACCGCGTAAACCATGCCAAATCCGTGGAAATAGGATTTCTACTATGTTTTGATTGTATTGATCATGTTGTGGTCGTCTTTAGCATGTTTTGGTTGGGTTTGGCTATGTTTTAACCAGACTTGAATGTAGCAAATTAGTTGGTGATGTAGTTGTGGTTTTACTAGACAAGGAAACCGTGATGGCATACCATCAAATGATATTAAAAATACGAGTGAGCTCCAACAGCATTTAACATTGTTTGATCAACAAAATAATGATATTGATTTTCCTTCGGAAACCTACAAAGGTGGATAATATACAAAATAATGAAAAAAACATAGTAAAATGGCTTTTTGGGCCTTCAAAAATCCTTAACCAGCTTAAAGTTGCTTACAACGATGTTCCTCTTGTTTTTTCGGTCGTTTTGACAGGTCACGGGCTGAAAACGAACTTACGGTGCTGAAGTTATGACCATTTTAAGAAAGCCTTCTTCGTCACACGATCTTGGGATTCGAGAACCAAGTCAGTCTGTTCTTCAATACTTTTGCCTCCATCAATATATAATTTCATAGGCATATACTAACTGTACAACTTTCAAACATGGTCATACACATCCAAATCCGTCTGAAACGGGCTAAACCGTTCGAAACATATCAAAACGGACGAGATCGGACGAAATCGGACGAAATCAGACGTTAACCGGGGAAAGCCGGAGAAAGTATGAATAAACCGCGCAAACCATGCCAAATCCGTGGAAATAGGATTTCTACTATGTTTTGATTGTATTGATCATGTTGTGGTCGTCTTTAGCATGTTTTGGTTGGGTTTGGCTATGTTTTAACCAGACTTGAATATAGCAAATTAGTTGGTGATGTAGTTGTGGTTTTACTAGACAAGGAAACCGTGATGCCATACCATCAATTGATATTAAAAATACGAGTGAGCTCCAACAACATTTAACATTGTTTGATCAACAAAACAAAGATATTGATTTTCCTTCGGAAACCTACAAAGGTGGATAATATACAAAATAATGAAAAAAGCATAGTAAAATGGCTTTTTGGGCCTTCAAAAATCCTTAACCAGCTTAAAGTTGGTTACAACGATGTTCCTCTTGTTTTTTCGGTCGTTTTGACAGGTCACGCGTTGAAAACGAACTTACGGTGCTGAAGTTATGACCATTTTAAGAAAGCCTTCTTTGTCACACGATCTTGGGCTTCGAGAACCAAGTCAGTATGTTCTTCAATACTTTTGCCTCCATCAATATATAATTTCATAGGCATATACTAACTGTACAACTTTCAAACATGGTCATACACATCCAAATCCGTCTGAAACGGGCTAAACCGTTCGAAACATATCAAAACGGACGAGATCGGACGAGATCGGACGAAATTGGACGAGATCGGACGGAATCGGACGTTAACCGGGGAAAGCCGGAGAAAGTATGAATAAACCGCGTAAACCATGCCAAATCCGTGGAAATAGGATTTCTACTATGTTTTGATTGTATTGATCATGTTGTGGTCGTCTTTAGCATGTTTTGGTTGGGTTTGGCTATGTTTTAACCAGACTTGAATGTAGCAAATTAGTTGGTGATGTAGTTGTGGTTTTACTAGACAAGGAAACCGTGATGGCATACCATCAATTGATATTAAAAATACGAGTGAGCTCCAACAACATTTAACATTGTTTGATCAACAAAATAATGATATTGATTTTCCTTCGGAAACCTACAAAGGTGGATAATATATAAAATAATGAAAAAAACATAGTAAAATGGCTTTTTGGGCCTTCAAAAATCCTTAACCAGCTTAAAGTTGGTTACAACGATGTTCCTCTTGTTTTTTCGGTCGTTTTGACAGGTCACGGGCTGAAAACGAACTTACGGTGCTGAAGTTATGACCATTTTAAGTAGGGGTGTTCAAAAAAACCGAGAAACCGACGAACCGAGCCGAACCGCTCAATCCGAAACCGAAAAAATCCGAAACCGAAAAAACCGAAACCGAAAAAACCCGCTCATCACGGGTCGGTTTCGGTTTTTACTTTTAGATATCCGCGGTTAACCGAACCGAACCGTGCATATTATACATGTTTTTTGGCTATATATTTAAATAATCGTTTAAGTATTATCGATTTTATGACATCACTCTTATTTGATAAAATCTTTTTATCTCCTAATGTAAGCTTTATTAATAATTGGTGTGTAAAAATTAATTAATGTAATCGTTATATATAAACAAAATAACATTTATATTCGATTATACTACTTTTATATATCTTTTATACACTCGATATCATTTGATTATACTAAAATGACATATTATATTCTAGACCACGTTATTCTTTATAATGTTAAATTTAATTACACTTAAAAAATGGTTAACCGCGAACCGAACCGGGGGTAACCGCTCACTTCGGGTACCCGTATGTCCGGTTACCCGCCTAGTGCGGTTCGGTTTTGGATAGTAAAATTAATTACCCGCCCCGCGATGGATAGTTAAAATCTTCCAACTAACCGAACCGAACCGACCCGTGAACACCCCTAATTTTAAGAAAGCCTTCTTCGTCACACGATCTTGGGCTTCGAGAACCAAGTCAGTCTGTTCTTCAATACTTTTGCCTCCATCAATATATAATTTCATAGGCATATACTAACTGTACAACTTTCAAACATGGTCATACACATCCAAATCCGTCTGAAACGGGCTAAACCGTTCGAAACATATCAAAACGGACGAGATCGGACGAAATCGGACGGAATTGGACGAGATCGGACGGAATCGGACGTTAACCGGGGAAAGCCGGAGAAAGTATGAATAAACCGCGTAAACCATGCCAAATCCGTGGAAATAGGATTTCTACTATGTTTTGATTGTATTGATCATGTTGTGGTCGTCTTTAGCATGTTTTGGTTGGGTTTGGCTATGTTTTAACCAGACTTGAATGTAGCAAATTAGTTGGTGATGTAGTTGTGGTTTTACTAGACAAGGAAACCGTGATGGCATACCATCAATTGATATTAAAAATACGAGTGAGCTCCAACAGCATTTAACATTGTTTGATCAACAAAATAATGATATTGATTTTCCTTCGGAAACCTACAAAGGTGGATAATATACAAAATAATGAAAAAAACATAGTAAAATGGCTTTTTGGGCCTTCAAAAATCCTTAACCAGCTTAAAGTTGGTTACAACGATGTTCCTCTTGTTTTTTCGGTCGTTTTGACAGGTCACGGGCTGAAAACGAACTTACGGTGCTGAAGTTATGACCATTTTAAGAAAGCCTTCTTCGTCACACGATCTTGGGATTCGAGAACCAAGTCAGTCTGTTCTTCAATACTTTTGCCTCCATCAATATATAATTTCATAGGCATATACTAACTGTACAACTTTCAAACATGGTCATACACATCCAAATCCGTCTGAAACGGGCTAAACCGTTCAAAACATATCAAACCGGACGAGATCGGACGAAATCGGACGGAATCGGACGTTAACCGGGGAAAGCTGGAGAAAGTATGAATAAACCGCGCAAACCATGCCAAATCCATGGAAATAGGATTTCTACTATGTTTTGATTGTATTGATCATGTTGTGGTCGTCTTTAGCATGTTTTGGTTGGGTTTGGCTATGTTTTAACCAGACTTGAATATAGCAAATTAGTTGGTGATGTAGTTGTGGTTTTACTAGACAAGGAAACCGTGATGGCATACCATCAATTGATATTAAAAATACGAGTGAGCTCCAACAACATTTAACATTGTTTGATCAACAAAACAATGATATTGATTTTCCTTCGGAAACCTACAAAGGTGGATAATATACAAAATAATGAAAAAAGCATAGTAAAATGGCTTTTTGGGCCTTCAAAAATCCTTAACCAGCTTAAAGTTGGTTACAACGATGTTCCTCTTGTTTTTTCGGTCGTTTTGACAGGTCACGGACTGAAAACGAACTTACGGTGCTGAAGTTATGACCATTTTAAGAAAGCCTTCTTCGTCACACGATCTTGGGCTTCGAGAACCAAGTCAGTCTGTTCTTCAATACTTTTGCCTCCATCAATATATAATTTCATAGGCATATACTAACTGTACAACTTTCAAACATGGTCATACACATCCAAATCCGTCTGAAACGGGCTAAACCGTTCGAAACATATCAAAACGGACGAGATCGGACGAAATCGGATGAGATCGGACGAAATCGGACGAGATCGGACGGAATCGGACGTTAACCGGGGAAAGCCGGAGAAAGTAGGAATAAACCGCGCAAACCATGCCAAATCCGTGGAAATAGGATTTCTACTATGTTTTGTTTGTATTGATCATGTTGTGGTCGTCTTTAGCATGTTTTGGTTGGGTTTGGCTATGTTTTAACCAGACGTGAATGTAGCAAATTAGTTGGTGATGTAGTTGTGGTTTTACTAGACAAGGAAATCGTGATGGCATACCATCAATTGATATTAAAAATACGAGTGAGCTCCAACAACATTTAACATTGTTTGATCAACAAAACAATGATATTGATTTTCCTTCGGAAACCTACAAAGGTGGATAATATACAAAATAATGAAAAAAGCATAGTAAAATGGCTTTTTGGGCCTTCAAAAATCCTTAACCAGCTTAAAGTTGGTTACAACGATGTTCCTCTTGTTTTTTCGGTCGTTTTGACAGGTCACGCGCTGAAAACGAACTTACGGTGATGAAGTTATGACCATTTTAAGAAAGCCTTCTTCGTCACACGATCTTGGGCTTCGAGAACCAAGTCAGTCTGTTCTTCAATACTTTTGCCTCCATCAATATATAATTTCATAGGCATATACTAACTGTACAACTTTCAAACATGGTCATACACATCCAAATCCGTCTGAAACGGGCTAAACCGTTCGAAACATATCAAAACGGACGAGATCGGACGAGATCGGACGAAATCGGACGAGATCGGACGGAATCGGACGTTAACCGGGGAAAGCCGAAGAAAGTATGAATAAACCGCGCAAACCATGCCAAATCCGTGGAAATAGGATTTCTACTATGTTTTGATTGTATTGATCATGTTGTGGTCGTCTTTAGCATGTTTTGGTTGGGTTTGGCTATGTTTTAACCAGACTTGAATGTAGCAAATTAGTTGGTGATGTAGTTGTGGTTTTACTAGACAAGGAAACCGTGATGGCATACCATCAATTGATATTAAAAATACGAGTGAGCTCCAACAGCATTTAACATTGTTTGATCAACAAAATAATGATATTGATTTTCCTTCGGAAACCTACAAAGGTGGATAATATACAAAATAGTGAAAAAAACATAGTAAAATGGCTTTTTGGGCCTTCAAAAATCCTTAACCAGCTTAAAGTTGGTTACAACGATGTTCCTCTTGTTTTTTCGGTCGTTTTGACAGGTCACGGGCTGAAAACGAACTTACGGTGCTGAAGTTATGACCATTTTAAGAAAGCCTTCTTCGTCACACGATCTTGGGCTTCGAGAACCAAGTCAGTCTGTTCTTCAATACTTTTGCCTCCATCAATATATAATTTCATAGGCATATACTAACTGTACAACTTTCAAACATGGTCATACACATCCAAATCCGTCTGAAACGGGCTAAACCGTTCGAAACATATCAAAACGGACGAGATCGGACGAAATCGGACGAGACCGGACGAAATCGGACGAGATCGGACGGAATCGGACGTTAACCGGGGAAAGCCGGAGAAAGTAGTAATAAACCGCGCAAACCATGCCAAATCCGTGGAAATAGGATTTCTACTATGTTTTGATTGTATTGATCATGTTGTGGTCGTCTTTAGCATGTTTTGGTTGGGTTTGGCTATGTTTTAACCAGACGTGAATGTAGCAAATTAGTTGGTGATGTAGTTGTGGTTTTACTAGACAAGGAAATCGTGATGGCATACCATCAATTGATATTAAAAATACGAGTGAGCTCCAACAACATTTAACATTGTTTGATCAACAAAACAATGATATTGATTTTCCTTCGGAAACCTACAAAGGTGGATAATATACAAAATAATGAAAAAAGCATAGTAAAATGGCTTTTTGGGCCTTCAAAAATCCTTAACCAGCTTAAAGTTGGTTACAACGATGTTCCTCTTGTTTTTTCGGTCGTTTTGACAGGTCACGTGCTGAAAACGAACTTACGGTGATGAAGTTATGACCATTTTAAGAAAGCCTTCTTCGTCACATGATCTTGGGCTTCAAGAACCAAGTCAGTCTGTTCTTCAATACTTTTGCCTCCATCAATATATAATTTCATAGGCATATACTAACTGTACAACTTTCAAACATGGTCATACACATCCAAATCCGTCTGAAACGGGCTAAACCGTTCGAAACATATCAAAACGGACGAGATCGGATGAGATCGGACGAAATCGGACGAGATCGGACGGAATCGGACGTTAACCGGGGAAAGCCGAAGAAAGTATGAATAAACCGCGCAAACCATGCCAAATCCGTGGAAATAGGATTTCTACTATGTTTTGATTGTATTGATCATGTTGTGGTCGTCTTTAGCATGTTTTGGTTGGGTTTGGCTATGTTTTAACCAGACTTGAATGTAGCAAATTAGTTGGTGATGTAGTTGTGGTTTTACTAGACAAGGAAACCGTGATGGCATACCATCAATTGATATTAAAAATAAGAGTGAGCTCCAACAGCATTTAACATTGTTTGATCAACAAAATAATGATATTGATTTTCCTTCGGAAACCTACAAAGGTGGATAATATACAAAATAATGAAAAAAACATAGTAAAATGGCTTTTTGGGCCTTCAAAAATCCTTAACCAGCTTAAAGTTGGTTACAACGATGTTCCTCTTGTTTTTTCGGTCGTTTTGACAGGTCACGGGCTGAAAACGAACTTACGGTGCTGAAGTTATGACCATTTTAAGAAAGCCTTCTTCGTCACACGATCTTGGGATTCGAGAACCAAGTCAGTCTGTTCTTCAATACTTTTGCCTCCATCAATATATAATTTCATAGGCATATACTAACTGTACAACTTTCAAACATGGTCATACACATCCAAATCCGTCTGAAACGGGCTAAACCGTTCAAAACATATCAAACCGGACGAGATCGGACGAAATCGGACGGAATCGGACGTTAACCGGGGAAAGCTGGAGAAAGTATGAATAAACCGCGCAAACCATGCCAAATCCATGGAAATAGGATTTCTACTATGTTTTGATTGTATTGATCATGTTGTGGTCGTCTTTAGCATGTTTTGGTTGGGTTTGGCTATGTTTTAACCAGACTTGAATATAGCAAATTAGTTGGTGATGTAGTTGTGGTTTTACTAGACAAGGAAACCGTGATGGCATACCATCAATTGATATTAAAAATACGAGTGAGCTCCAACAACATTTAACATTGTTTGATCAACAAAACAATGATATTGATTTTCCTTCGGAAACCTACAAAGGTGGATAATATACAAAATAATGAAAAAAGCATAGTAAAATGGCTTTTTGGGCCTTCAAAAATCCTTAACCAGCTTAAAGTTGGTTACAACGATGTTCCTCTTGTTTTTTCGGTCGTTTTGACAGGTCACGGACTGAAAACGAACTTACGGTGCTGAAGTTATGACCATTTTAAGAAAGCCTTCTTCGTCACACGATCTTGGGCTTCGAGAACCAAGTCAGTCTGTTCTTCAATACTTTTGCCTCCATCAATATATAATTTCATAGGCATATACTAACTGTACAACTTTCAAACATGGTCATACACATCCAAATCCGTCTGAAACGGGCTAAACCGTTCGAAACATATCAAAACGGACGAGATCGGACGAAATCGGATGAGATCGGACGAAATCGGACGAGATCGGACGGAATCGGACGTTAACCGGGGAAAGCCGGAGAAAGTAGGAATAAACCGCGCAAACCATGCCAAATCCGTGGAAATAGGATTTCTACTATGTTTTGTTTGTATTGATCATGTTGTGGTCGTCTTTAGCATGTTTTGGTTGGGTTTGGCTATGTTTTAACCAGACGTGAATGTAGCAAATTAGTTGGTGATGTAGTTGTGGTTTTACTAGACAAGGAAATCGTGATGGCATACCATCAATTGATATTAAAAATACGAGTGAGCTCCAACAACATTTAACATTGTTTGATCAACAAAACAATGATATTGATTTTCCTTCGGAAACCTACAAAGGTGGATAATATACAAAATAATGAAAAAAGCATAGTAAAATGGCTTTTTGGGCCTTCAAAAATCCTTAACCAGCTTAAAGTTGGTTACAACGATGTTCCTCTTGTTTTTTCGGTCGTTTTGACAGGTCACGCGCTGAAAACGAACTTACGGTGATGAAGTTATGACCATTTTAAGAAAGCCTTCTTCGTCACACGATCTTGGGCTTCGAGAACCAAGTCAGTCTGTTCTTCAATACTTTTGCCTCCATCAATATATAATTTCATAGGCATATACTAACTGTACAACTTTCAAACATGGTCATACACATCCAAATCCGTCTGAAACGGGCTAAACCGTTCGAAACATATCAAAACGGACGAGATCGGACGAGATCGGACGAAATCGGACGAGATCGGACGGAATCGGACGTTAACCGGGGAAAGCCGAAGAAAGTATGAATAAACCGCGCAAACCATGCCAAATCCGTGGAAATAGGATTTCTACTATGTTTTGATTGTATTGATCATGTTGTGGTCGTCTTTAGCATGTTTTGGTTGGGTTTGGCTATGTTTTAACCAGACTTGAATGTAGCAAATTAGTTGGTGATGTAGTTGTGGTTTTACTAGACAAGGAAACCGTGATGGCATACCATCAATTGATATTAAAAATACGAGTGAGCTCCAACAGCATTTAACATTGTTTGATCAACAAAATAATGATATTGATTTTCCTTCGGAAACCTACAAAGGTGGATAATATACAAAATAGTGAAAAAAACATAGTAAAATGGCTTTTTGGGCCTTCAAAAATCCTTAACCAGCTTAAAGTTGGTTACAACGATGTTCCTCTTGTTTTTTCGGTCGTTTTGACAGGTCACGGGCTGAAAACGAACTTACGGTGCTGAAGTTATGACCATTTTAAGAAAGCCTTCTTCGTCACACGATCTTGGGCTTCGAGAACCAAGTCAGTCTGTTCTTCAATACTTTTGCCTCCATCAATATATAATTTCATAGGCATATACTAACTGTACAACTTTCAAACATGGTCATACACATCCAAATCCGTCTGAAACGGGCTAAACCGTTCGAAACATATCAAAACGGACGAGATCGGACGAAATCGGACGAGACCGGACGAAATCGGACGAGATCGGACGGAATCGGACGTTAACCGGGGAAAGCCGGAGAAAGTAGTAATAAACCGCGCAAACCATGCCAAATCCGTGGAAATAGGATTTCTACTATGTTTTGATTGTATTGATCATGTTGTGGTCGTCTTTAGCATGTTTTGGTTGGGTTTGGCTATGTTTTAACCAGACGTGAATGTAGCAAATTAGTTGGTGATGTAGTTGTGGTTTTACTAGACAAGGAAATCGTGATGGCATACCATCAATTGATATTAAAAATACGAGTGAGCTCCAACAACATTTAACATTGTTTGATCAACAAAACAATGATATTGATTTTCCTTCGGAAACCTACAAAGGTGGATAATATACAAAATAATGAAAAAAGCATAGTAAAATGGCTTTTTGGGCCTTCAAAAATCCTTAACCAGCTTAAAGTTGGTTACAACGATGTTCCTCTTGTTTTTTCGGTCGTTTTGACAGGTCACGTGCTGAAAACGAACTTACGGTGATGAAGTTATGACCATTTTAAGAAAGCCTTCTTCGTCACATGATCTTGGGCTTCAAGAACCAAGTCAGTCTGTTCTTCAATACTTTTGCCTCCATCAATATATAATTTCATAGGCATATACTAACTGTACAACTTTCAAACATGGTCATACACATCCAAATCCGTCTGAAACGGGCTAAACCGTTCGAAACATATCAAAACGGACGAGATCGGATGAGATCGGACGAAATCGGACGAGATCGGACGGAATCGGACGTTAACCGGGGAAAGCCGAAGAAAGTATGAATAAACCGCGCAAACCATGCCAAATCCGTGGAAATAGGATTTCTACTATGTTTTGATTGTATTGATCATGTTGTGGTCGTCTTTAGCATGTTTTGGTTGGGTTTGGCTATGTTTTAACCAGACTTGAATGTAGCAAATTAGTTGGTGATGTAGTTGTGGTTTTACTAGACAAGGAAACCGTGATGGCATACCATCAATTGATATTAAAAATAAGAGTGAGCTCCAACAGCATTTAACATTGTTTGATCAACAAAATAATGATATTGATTTTCCTTCGGAAACCTACAAAGGTGGATAATATACAAAATAATGAAAAAAACATAGTAAAATGGCTTTTTGGGCCTTCAAAAATGCTTAACCAGCTTAAAGTGGTTACAACGATGTTCCTCTTGTTTTTTCGGTCGTTTTGACAGGGCACGGGCTGAAAGCGAACTTACGGTGCTGAAGTTATGACCATTTTAAGAAAGCCTTCTTCGTCACACGATCTTGGCATTCGAGAACCAAGTCAGTCTATTCTTCAATACTTTTGCCTCCATCAATATATAATTTCATAGGCATATACTAACTGTACAACTTTCAAACATGGTCATACACATCCAAATCCGTCTGAAACGGGCTAAACCGTTCGAAACATATCAAAACGGACGAGATCGGACGAAATCGGACGAAATCGGACGGAATCGGACGTTAACCGGGGAAAGCCGGAGAAAGTATGAATAAACCGCGCAAACCATGCCAAATCTGTGGAAATAGGATTTCTACTATGTTTTGATTGTATTGATCATGTTGTGGTCGTCTTTAGCATGTTTTGGTTGGGTTTTGCTATGTTTTAACCAGACTTGAATGTAGCAAATTAGTTGGTGATGTAGTTGTGGTTTTACTAGACAAGGAAACCGTGATGGCATACCATCAATTGATATTAAAAATACGAGTGAGCTCCAACAACATTTAACATTGTTTGATCAACAAACAATGATATTGATTTTCCTTCGGAAACCTACAAAGGTGGATAATATACAAAATAATGAAAAAAGCATAGTAAAATGGCTTTTTGGGCCTTCAAAAATTCTTAACCAGCTTAAAGCTGGTTACAACGATGTTCCTCTTGTTTTTTCGGTAGTTTTGACAGGTCACGCGCTGAAAACGAACTTACGGTGCTGAAGTTATGACCATTTTAAGAAAGCCTTTTCGTCACACGATCTTGGGCTTCGAGAACCAAGTCAGTCTGTTCTTCAATACTTTTGCCTCCATCAATATATAATTTCATAGGCATATACTAACTGTACAACTTTCAAACATGGTCATACACATCCAAATCCGTCTGAAACGGGCTAAACCGTTCGAAACATATCAAAACGGACGAGATCGGACGAGATCGGACGAAATCGGACGAGATCGGACGGAATCGGACGTTAACCGGGGAAAGCCGGAGAAAGTATGAATAAACCGCGTAAACCATGCCAAATCCGTGGAAATAGGATTTCTACTATGTTTTGATTGTATTGATCATGTTGTGGTCGTCTTTAGCATGTTTTGGTTGGGTTTGGCTATGTTTTAACCAGACTTGAATGTAGCAAATTAGTTGGTGATGTAGTTGTGGTTTTACTAGACAAGGAAACCGTGATGGCATACCATCAATTGATATTAAAAATACGAGTGAGCTCCAACAGCATTTAACATTGTTTGATCAACAAAATAATGATATTGATTTTCCTTCGGAAACCTACAAAGGTGGATAATATACAAAATAATGAAAAAAACATAGTAAAATGGCTTTTTGGGCCTTCAAATATCCTTAACCAGCTTAAAGTTGGTTACAACGATGTTCCTCTTGTTTTTTCGGTCGTTTTGACAGGTCATGGGCTGAAAACGAACTTACGGTGCTGAAGTTATGACCATTTTAAGAAAGCCTTCTTCGTCACACGATCTTGGGATTCGAGAACCAAGTCAGTCTGTTCTTCAATACTTTTGCCTCCATCAATATATAATTTCATAGGCATATACTAACTGTACAACTTTCAAACATGGTCATACACATCCAAATCCGTCTGAAACGGGCTAAACCGTTCGAAACATATCAAAACAGACGAGATCGGACGAAATCGGACGGAATCGGACGTTAACCGGGGAAAGCCGGAGAAAGTATGAATAAACTGCGCAAACCATGCCAAATCCGTGGAAATAGGATTTCTACTACGTTTTGATTGTATTGATCATGTTGTGGTCGTCTTTAGCATGTTTTGGTTGGGTTTGGCTATGTTTTAAGCAGACTTGAATATAGCAAATTAGTTGGTGATGTAGTTGTGGTTTTACTAGACAAGGAAACCGTGATGGCATACCATCAATTGATATTAAAAATACGAGTGAGCTCCAACAACATTTAACATTGTTTGATCAACAAAACAATGATATTGATTTTCCTTCGGAAACCTACAAAGGTGGATAATATACAAAATAATGAAAAAAGCATAGTAAAATGGCATTTTGGGCCTTCAAAAATCCTTAACCAGCTTAAAGTTGGTTACTACGATGTTCCTCTTGTTTTTTCGGTCGTTTTGACAGGTCACGCGCTGAAAACGAACTTACGGTGCTGAAGTTATGACCATTTTAAGAAAGCCTTCTTCGTCACACGATCTTGGGCTTCGAGAACCAAGTCAGTCTGTTCTTCAATACTTTTGCCTCCATCAATATATAATTTCATAGGCATATACTAACTGTACAACTTTCAAACATGGTCATACACATCCAAATCCGTCTGAAACGGGCTAAACCGTTCGAAACATATCAAAACGGACGAGATCGGACGAGATCGGACGAAATTGGACGAGATCGGACGGAATCGGACGTTAACCGGGGAAAGCCGGAGAAAATATGAATAAACCACGTAAACCATGCCAAATCCATGGAAATAGGATTTCTACTATGTTTTGATTGTATTGATCATGTTGTGGTCGTCTTTAGCATGTTTTGGTTGGGTTTGGCTATGTTTTAACCAGACTTGAATGTAGCAAATTAGTTGGTGATGTATTTGTGGTTTTACTAGACAAGGAAACCGTGATGGCATACCATCAATTGATATTAAAAATACGAGTGAGCTCCAACAGCATTTAACATTGTTTGATCAACAAAATAATGATATTGATTTTCCTTCGGAAACCTACAAAGGTGGATAATATACAAAATAATGAAAAAAACATAGTAAAATGGCTTTTTGGGCCTTCAAAAATCCTTAACCAGCTTAAAGTTGGTTACAACGATGTTCCTCTTGTTTTTTCGGTCGTTTTGACAGGTCACGGGCTGAAAACGAACTTACGGTGCTGAAGTTATGACCATTTTAAGAAAGCCTTCTTCGTCACACGATCTTGGGATTCGAGAACCAAGTCAGTCTGTTCTTCAATACTTTTGCCTCCATCAATATATAATTTCATAGGCATATACTAACTGTACAACTTTCAAACATGGTCATACACATCCAAATCCGTCTGAAACGGGCTAAACCGTTCGAAACATATCAAAACGGACGAGATCGGACGAAATCGGACGGAATCGGACGTTAACCGGGGAAAGCCGGAGAAAGTATGAATAAACGCACAAACCATGCCAAATCCGTGGAAATAGGATTTCTACTATGTTTTGATTGTATTGATCATGTTGTGGTCGTCTTTAGCATGTTTTGGTTGGGTTTGGCTATGTTTTAACCAGACTTGAATATTGCAAATTAGTTGGTGATGTAGTTGTGGTTTTACTAGACAAGGAAACCGTGATGGCATACCATCAATTGATATTAAAAATACGAGTGAGCTCCAACAACATTTAACATTGTTTGATCAACAAAACAATGATATTGATTTTCCTTCGGAAACCTACAAAGGTGGATAATATACAAAATAATGAAAAAAGCATAGTAAAATGGCTTTTTGGGCCTTCAAAAATCCTTAACCAGCTTAAAGTTGGTTACAACTATGTTCCTCTTGTTTTTTCGGTCGTTTTGACAGGTCACGGGCTGAAAACGAACTTATGGTGCTGAAGTTATGACCATTTTAAGAAAGCCTTCTTCGTCACACGATCTTGGGCTTCGAGAACCAAGTCAGTCTGTTCTTCAATACTTTTGCCTCCATCAATATATAATTTCATAGGCATATACTAACTGTACAACTTTCAAACATGGTCATACACATCCAAATCCGTCTGAAACGGGCTAAACCGTTCGAAACATATCAAAACGGACGAGATCGGACGAAATCGGACGAGATCGGACGAGATCGGACGAAATCGGACGAGATCGGACGGAATCGGACGTTAACCGGGGAAAGCCGGAGAAAGTAGGAATAAACCGCGCAAACCATGCCAAATCCATAGAAATAGGATTTCTACTATGTTTTGATTGTATTGATCATGTTGTGGTCGTCTTTAGCATGTTTTGGTTGGGTTTGGCTATGTTTTAACCAGACGTGAATGTAGCAAGTTAGTTGGTGATGTAGTTGTGGTTTTATTAGACAAGGAAATCGTGATGGCATACCATCAATTGATATTAAAAATACGAGTGAGCTCCAACAACATTTAACATTGTTTGATCAACAAAACAATGATATTGATTTTCCTTCGGAAACCTACAAAGGTGGATAATATACAAAATAATGAAAAAAGCATAGTAAAATGGCTTTTTGGGCCTTCAAAAATCCTTAACCAGCTTAAAGTTGGTTACAACGATGTTCCTCTTGTTTTTTCGGTCGTTTTGACAGGTCACGCGCTGAAAACGAACTTACGGTGCTGAAGTTATGACCATTTTAAGAAAGCCTTCTTCGTCACACGATCTTGGGCTTCGAGAACCAAGTCAGTCTGTTCTTCAATACTTTTGCCTCCATCAATATATAATTTCATAGGCATATACTAACTGTACAACTTTCAAACATGGTCATACACATCCAAATCCATCTGAAACGGGCTAAACCGTTCGAAACATATCAAAACGGACGAGATCGGACGAGATCGGACGAAATCGGACGAGATCGGACGAAATCGGACGAGATCGGACGGAATCGGACGTTAACCGGGGAAAGCCGGAGAAAGTATGAATAAACCGCGCCCATGCCAAATCCGTGGAAATAGGATTGCTACTATGTTTTGATTGTATTGATCATGTTGTGGTCGTCTTTAGCATGTTTTGGTTGGGTTTGGCTATGTTTTAACCAGACTTGAATGTAGCAAATTAGTTGGTGATGTAGTTGTGGTTTTACTAGACAAGGAAACCGTGATGGCATACCATCAATTGATATTAAAAATACGAGTGAGCTCCAACAGCATTTAACATTGTTTGATCAACAAAATAATGATATTGATTTTCCTTCGGAAACCTACAAAGGTGGATAATATACAAAATAATGAAAAAAACATAGTAAAATGGCTTTTTGGGCCTTCAAAAATCCTTAACCAGCTTAAAGTTGGTTACAACGATGTTCCTCTTGTTTTTTCGGTCGTTTTGACAGGTCACGCGCTGAAAACGAACTTACGGTGCTGAAGTTATGACCATTTTAAGAAAGCCTTCTTCGTCACACGATCTTGGGCTTCGAGAACCAAGTCAGTCTGTTCTTCAATACTTTTGCCTCCATCAATATATAATTTCATAGGCATATACTAACTGTACAACTTTCAAACATGGTCATACACATCCAAATCCGTCTGAAACGGGCTAAACCGTTCGAAACATATCAAAACGGACGAGATCGGACGAAATCGGACGAGATCGGACGAAATCGGACGAGATCGGACGGAATCGGACGTTAACCGGGGAAAGCCGGAGAAAGTAGGAATAAACCGCGCAAACCATGCGAAATCCGTGGAAATAGGATTTCTACTATGTTTTGATTGTATTGATCATGTTGTGGTCGTCTTTAGCATGTTTTGGTTGGGTTTGGCTATGTTTTAACCAGACGTGAATGTAGCAAATTAGTTGGTGATGTAGTTGTGGTTTTACTAGACAAGGAAATCGTGATGGCATACCATCAATTGATATTAAAAATACGAGTGAGCTCCAACAACATTTAACATTATTTGATCAACAAAACAATGATATTGATTTTCCTTCGGAAACCTACAAAGGTGGATAATATACAAAATAATGAAAAAAGCATAGTAAAATGGCTTTTTGGGCCTTCAAAAATCCTTAACCAGCTTAAAGTTGGTTACAACGATGTTCCTCTTGTTTTTTCGGTCGTTTTGACAGGTCACGCGCTGAAAACGAACTTACGGTGCTGAAGTTATGACCATTTTAAGAAAGCCTTCTTCGTCACACGATCTTGGGCTTCGAGAACCAAGTCAGTCTGTTCTTCAATACTTTTGCCTCCATCAATATATAATTTCATAGGCATATACTAACTGTACAACTTTCAAACATGGTCATACACATCCAAATCCGTCTGAAACGGGCTAAACCGTTCGAAACATATCAAAACGGACGAGATCGGACGAGATCGGACGAAATCGGACGAGATCGGACGGAATCGGACGTTAACCGGGGAAAGCCGAAGAAAGTATGAATAAACCGCGCAAACCATGCCAAATCCGTGGAAATAGGATTTCTACTATGTTTTGATTGTATTGATCATGTTGTGGTCGTCTTTAGCATGTTTTGGTTGGGTTTGGCTATGTTTTAACCAGACTTGAATGTAGCAAATTAATTGGTGATGTAGTTGTGGTTTTACTAGACAAGGAAACCGTGATGGCATACCATCAATTGATATTAAAAATACGAGTGAGCTCTAACAGCATTTAACATTGTTTGATCAACAAAATAATGATATTGATTTTCCTTCGGAAACCTACAAAGGTGGATAATATACAAAATAATGAAAAAAACATAGTAAAATGGCTTTTTGGGCCTTCAAAAATCCTTAACCAGCTTAAAGTTGGTTACAACGATGTTCCTCTTGTTTTTTCGGTCGTTTTGACAGATCACGGGCTGAAAACGAACTTACGGTGCTGAAGTTATGACCATTTTAAGAAAGCTTTCTTCGTCACACGATCTTGGCATTCGAGAACCAAGTCAGTCTGTTCTTCAATACTTTTGCCTCCATCAATATATAATTTCATAGGCATATACTAACTGTACAACTTTAAAACATGGTCATACACATCCAAATCCGTCTGAAACGGGCTAAACCGTTCGAAACATATCAAAACGGACGAGATCGGACGAAATCGGACGAAATCGGATGGAATCGGACGTTAACCGGGGAAAGCCGGAGAAAGTATGAATAAACCGCGCAAACCATGCCAAATCTGTGGAAATAGGATTTCTACTATGTTTTGATTGTATTGATCATGTTGTGGTCGTCTTTAGCATGTTTTGGTTGGGTTTGGCTATGTTTTAACCAGACTTGAATGTAGCAAATTAGTTGGTGATGTAGTTGTGGTTTTACTAGACAAGGAAACCGTGATGGCATACCATCAATTGATATTAAAAATACGAGTGAGCTCCAACAACATTTAACATTGTTTGATCAACAAACAATGATATTGATTTTCCTTCGGAAACCTACAAAGGTGGATAATATACAAAATAATGAAAAAAGCATAGTAAAATGGCTTTTTGGGCCTTCAAAAATCCTTAACCAGCTTAAAGTTGGTTACAACGATGTTCCTCTTGTTTTTTCGGTAGTTTTGACAGGTCACGCGCTGAAAACGAACTTACGGTGCTGAAGTTATGACCATTTTAAGAAAGCCTTCTTCGTCACACGATCTTGGGCTTCGAGAACCAAGTCAGTCTGTTCTTCAATACTTTTGCCTCCATCAATATATAATTTCATAGGCATATACTAACTGTACAACTTTCAAACATGGTCATACACATCCAAATCCGTCTGAAACGGGCTAAACCGTTCGAAACATATCAAAACGGACGAGATCGGACGAGATCGGACGAAATCGGACGAGATCGTACGGAATCGGACGTTAACCGGGGAAAGCCGGAGAAAGTATGAATAAACCGCGTAAACCATGCCAAATCCGTGGAAATAGGATTTCTACTATGTTTTGATTGTATTGATCATGTTGTGGTCGTCTTTAGCATGTTTTGGTTGGGTTTGGCTATGTTTTAACCAGACTTGAATGTAGCAAATTAGTTGGTGATGTAGTTGTGGTTTTACTAGATAAGGAAACCGTGATGGCATACCATCAATTGATTTAAAAAATACGAGTGAGCTCCAACAGCATTTAACATTGTTTGATCAACAAAATAATGATATTGATTTTCCTTCGGAAACCTACAAAGGTGGATAATATACAAAATAATGAAAAAAACATAGTAAAATGGCTTTTTGGGCCTTCAAATATCCTTAACCAGCTTAAAGTTGGTTACAACGATGTTCCTCTTGTTTTTTCGGTCGTTTTGACAGGTCACGGGCTGAAAACGAACTTACGGTGCTGAAGTTATGACCATTTTAAGAAAGCCTTCTTCGTCACACGATCTTGGGATTCGAGAACCAAGTCAGTCTGTTCTTCAATACTTTTGCCTCCATCAATATATAATTTCATAGGCATATACTAACTGTACAACTTTCAAACATGGTCATACACATCCAAATCCGTCTGAAACGGGCTAAACCGTTCGAAACATATCAAAACGGACGAGATCGGACGGAATCGGACGTTAACCGGGGAAAGCCGGAGAAAGTTTGAATAAACCGCGCAAACCATGCCAAATCCGTGGAAATAGGATTTCTACTATGTTTTGATAGTATTGATCATGTTGTGGTCGTCTTTAGCATGTTTTGGTTGGGTTTGGCTATGTTTTAACCAGACTTGAATATAGCAAATTAGTTGGTGATGTAGTTGTGGTTTTACTAGACAAGGAAACCGTGATGGCATACCATCAATTGATATTAAAAATACGAGTGAGCTCCAACAACATTTAACATTGTTTGATCAACAAAACAATGATATTGATTTTCCTTCGGAAACCTACAAAGGTGGATAATATACAAAATAATGAAAAAAGCATAGTAAAATGGCTTTTTGGGCCTTCAAAAATCCTTAACCAGCTTAAAGTTGGTTACAACGATGTTCCTCTTGTTTTTTCGGTCGTTTTGACAGGTCACGCGCTGAAAACGAACTTACGGTGCTGAAGTTATGACCATTTTAGAAAGCCTTCTTCGTCACACGATCTTAGGCTTCGAGAACCAAGTCAGTCTGTTCTTCAATACTTTTGCCTCCATCAATATATAATTTCATAGGCATATACTAACTGTACAACTTTCAAACATGGTCATACACATCCAAATCCGTCTAAAACGGGCTAAACCGTTCGAAACATATCAAAACGGACGAGATCGGACGAAATTGGACGAGATCGGACGGAATCGGACGTTAACCGGGGAAAGCCGGAGAAAGTATGAATAAACCGCGTAAACCATGCCAAATCCGTGGAAATAGGATTTCTACTATGTTTTGATTGTATTGATCATGTTGTGGTCGTCTTTAGCATGTTTTGGTTGGGTTTGGCTATGTTTTAACCAGACTTGAATGTAGCAAATTAGTTGGTGATGTAGTTGTGGTTTTACTAGACAAGGAAACCGTGATGGCATACCATCAATTGATATTAAAAATACGAGTGAGCTCCAACAGCATTTAACATTGTTTGATCAACAAAATAATGATATTGATTTTCCTTCGGAAACCTACAAAGGTGGATAATATACAAAATAATGAAAAAAACATAGTAAAATGGCTTTTTGGGCCTTCAAATATCCTTAACCAGCTTAAAGTTGGTTACAACGATGTTCCTCTTGTTTTTTCGGTCATTTTGTCAGGTCACGGGCTGAAAACGAACTTACGGTGCTGAAGTTATGACCATTTTAAGAAAGCCTTCTTCGTCACACGATCTTGGGATTCGAGAACCAAGTCAGTCTGTTCTTCAATACTTTTGCCTCCATCAATATATAATTTCATAGGCATATACTAACTGTACAACTTTCAAACATGGTCATACACATCCAAATCCGTCTGAAACGGGCTAAACCGTTCGAAACATATCAAAACGGACGAGATCGGACGAAATCGGACGGAATCGGACGTTAACCGGGGAAAGCCGGAGAAAGTATGAATAAACCGCGCAAACCATGCCAAATCCGTGGAAATAGGATTTCTACTATGTTTTGATTGTATTGATCATGTTGTGGTCGTCTTTAGCATGTTTTGGTTGGGTTTGGCTATGTTTTAACGAGACTTGAATATAGCAAATTAGTTGGTGATGTAGTTGTGGTTTTACTAGACAAGGAAACCGTGATGGCATACCATCAATTGATATTAAAAATACGAGTGAGCTCCAACAACATTTAACATTGTTTGATCAACAAAACAATGATATTGATTTTCCTTCGGAAACCTACAAAGGTGGATAATATACAAAATAATGAAAAAAGCATAGTAAAATGGCTTTTTGGGCCTTCAAAAATCCTTAACCAGCTTAAAGTTGGTTACAACGATGTTCCTCTTGTTTTTTCGGTCGTTTTGACAGGTCACGCGCTGAAAACGAACTTACGGTGCTGAAGTTATGACCATTTTAGAAAGCCTTCTTCGTCACACGATCTTAGGCTTCGAGAACCAAGTCAGTCTGTTCTTCAATACTTTTTGTTGGGAATAAAATATGGGTCAGTTCACTAGACGCTGATAAGAAGAATTCAAGCGCTGATAGGATGACATTGGACGCTGACAGCCAAGCGTTGACACTTGAAGAAGTCAACGCTGACAGCCTTGAAGATTAGCACTGATGGAATATATCTTCATACGAATCTTTTTGTTTATTTGTTTCTTTATTTGTGTATGGTAAAGATAAGCTCGACATTGTATTTTCTATTATTATCTTTACCTAGAATAGTTGATTCGTAGCTTATTGTACAAGACTTCTTAATCTATAAAAGAAGGTCTTTTAGGTTAAAGTTATTAATCAGTTTTCATAAGTTTTCGCAAGTTAAACCTCTTTCATTGTAATCAAGTTCGATCATTCTAATACAAGTGAAAGTTTGTTTAACATCTTTGTGTTTTAGATTAAGTGTTAATTCCGCATAACACTTAGTTACTTTATTCATAAGCAAAGGTTTCTCTACGTGTATTACTTGATCTAATCTCGTATACACAAAGCTTAATCGATCTAAGTTTGGGATCAACAAGTGGTATCAGAGCTTGTTGAGAAACTTTTGATCTATAAGTAACGCAAGAACCCTAAAACACCAAAAACCCTAAAAACCCTAAAATTCTCAAAACCCTAAAAACATCATGTCTGGCACAGATCAACCTGCTGCTTTGCTACAAAACAACTCCACAAATCCTAGTATCAAAATTCCCATGTTTGATGCCAGGAAATTCGAGCTTTGGAAGTCCAATTTTGAGCAATATATTGCTATTCATGACTACACTCTTTGGGAGATTGTTGAATATGGGAACACATTCGACAAAGCACAAAAGATTGTTGCTGCTATTGCCACAAGGACAGCTGTTCCTAAATGTCCTGAAGCTGATAAGAAGGAAAAGCCTGGAGATGGAAGAGCTGTATCTGTTGAAGATATAGCCAAGAAAAGGGTGGACATGAAAATCTTGAACATCATGAAACACGCCCTAGGTCATGAGAATCAGCACAAGTACAAACGCTTTGAGTCTGCAAAAGAGCTTTGGGAAGCCCTTGAAGTAGCACATGGTGGCAATGCTGACACAAAAGAAGAAAAGAAGAAGCAACTCTTGCATGAGTATGCTGTCTTTAAGGCTCAACCCAATGAGAATCTCAGCAGTGTGAGAAGTAGACTGCTTGACATCACAAGTCAACTTTCCTTCATGGGAACACAGATTGATGACCCTGACTTGAATGCTACTTTTCTCAAAAGCCTTGGTGATGTATGGAAGATTGAGACAAGATCCATTCTTGTCAATAACACCCACAAGACTTCCAGGTTTGATGACATCTTCAACAAACTAAGACTGCTGGAGAATGAATGGCTTTTGGAGAGTGATAATAAATCTTCCAGCAGCAACATGGCCTTCTTCTCACAAAGTGAAGGCCAATTTGATTCCATGAACTCCTATGGACATCCAGTCACTGGATCTCAATGTGTCAACGTTGGATCACAGCCTGTCAGCGCTGGATCATATCCTGTCAACACTTTATACTCAAGCGCTGACACTCACAACTTTGGCGCTGATAGAATTAAACCTGCTGGTTTAGATCTAGATACTGTGTGTGCATTCATTGCTTCTTTGCCCAGTGATTCAAGGATTACATATGAAGATCTTGAGCAGATAAGTGATGAACAATTGGAAGAGATGGACATCAAGTGGACTATGGCTCTTGTAAGTTTCAGAGCAAACAGGTTTAATAAAAGGTTCAAGAAGAAGACGACCTTTAATGCTAAGGATGTTGCTGGATTTGACAAATCAAAGGTTGAGTGCTACAATTGTCATCGGATGGGGTACTTTATGAGGGAATGTAGATCTCCAAGAAGATCTGATGCTGGTAAGCCCTCAAGCCAAATGGTTAAGAGCCAAGATCCCAAGGCCATGGTTGCTGTTCAACAAATTGATGGTGTTGGAGGATGGGACTGGAGCTGGAACTTTATGGCTAAGGATGAGGAAGAGGACAGAGCCTTGGTTGCTGAAGTTAAAGAAGAGCATGTTGAATATGCTCTCATGGCACACTCCTCCTCTTCATCAGATAATGAGGTATATGATGATGCTTTCTGTTCTAAGGGTTGTCGTTTAAATACTGAAAAACTAAATCAGGAGATAGTAAAATTATTAGATGAGGCAAGTACTGAAAGATGCAAAGTATCTAATTATCAAATTGCTCTTACCCAAACAGAAAAGACAGTAGCTGAGTATAAGAAAATGGAGTTTGATTTAAAGGATCAAATAAATATCTTAAAACATGAGTTACATCAAAGTAAAGATATTTAAGATATAGTAAACAGGGTTAATCTTGATTTGATAGCTCAGTTAGATGAGGCTAACAAAAACAAAGATAATGTGAGTCTTAAAATCCAGAGATTTGATAAGGCCACACAATCCCTAGGAGAGTGTGTTAGTAAACAAAGAGACTCTAAGGACATGAGTGGGATTGGGATGAAAGATTATACTGGTGTTCCACCACCAGCTGGGGATTTCTATGGTGTCCAATCAAAGGACTTATCTTGGACTGGCTTGCTAGAACTTCAAGAGAAGGAATTCATTCCTCCACCTAGAGTGACTTCCCCAGTTGAAGAATACAAACAAAAACTGACTGACCTAGATGAGTGGAAGAAAGCTAACCACACTTTGTTTGTTAAGGGAGGGTTGTTGTGTAAAAGTCCAAATGAGCCCACACCAATCATGAGCCATGATCCTACACCTATTAAAATCACACACCCAACCACTGGCAAAGCTGTTGACCTTGGCCCACAAACTGTTAGAAAACCTAGTGTTAAGTATGCAGAGATGTATAGGAATACTAGGTCACCAAAAAGCCAAGTTAGTAACCATGGAACAGGCTTCTTTGCTTCTAGACCTAAGACTATGTCTAGAAAAGCTTGTTACTCATGCGGTATCTTTTCACATTTGGCATACAAATATGTCAACGCTTCCAATATCAACGCTGATATGAACCATTTCAGCGCTGCCAAAAGTCAACATAGGTCAAACACTGTCAGACCCAATACCTTTGTGAACAAAAGTTCACAAGTTGTTAGACCAGCCCCATTCTTTTCTAGAGGGTCTAACACACAAGGCCTAAGACCTTTCCAAAAGTCAAACACTTGGTCCAATAGGCAATGGGTTCCTGTAGCAAACCCTAGGTTCAACGCTGATAAAGGCAATCGGGGCGCTGACAAGAACAATTTCAGCGCTGACAGACACACTGCCAAACCTAGGTATTTGCAACCACAGGGAAATAGGTCTAAAGCTTCTACTAGCTTAACATGGAGACCAAAACAAGACCAAAACTCTAATTCTACTGGTGTTTCTATGACATGCAACATGTTTCATTATATTTCAAAAGCCATGTCAACACCAATTGGGGTTAACTGGGAATTTCATTCAAAAAGGGATGAAAATGGGGTTGTTATGAGAACCAAGTCTGTTCTTGTTGAACAACCAGATGAATCCAAGTCTTCCAAGGCTTGGGTTCCCAAAGAAAACTAATGTGTTTTCTTTATGTGCAGGGCATTCAGAAGAAGATCAATGATTATGGATATTGGGATAGTGGATGCTCAAGGCACATGACAGGAAAGGAAGACTATCTGACAAACTTCACTCCTATTCAAGATGGAGATAAGGTATACTTTGGAGGGGGCTATGGCACCATCACAGGAAAAGGAACCCTTGTCACCAACAATCTACGGTTTGAGAATGTCTTCCTGGTAAAAGAACTGGATTATAATTTGTTTAGTGTATCACAAGTGTGTGATAACAAAAATAAGGTTCTTTTCACTGATACTGAGTGCTTGGTGTTAAGCAAAGATTACAAGCTCCCTGAGGAGAAATACATAGAATTTAGAACACCAAGGCATAAAGACATATATAATGTGAATCTTAATGGAATTAAGATAAATAATAAAATGATGTCATGTCTTTATGCTAAAGCCTCAGTAGATGAAAGTAATCTTTGGCACAGGAGATTAGGGCACATAAACTTTAAAAATATCAATAGACTTGTGAGGCTTGGTTTAGTTGATGGTTTGCCTGAAAAGGCTTTCCACAATGACCACTCTTGTATTGCATGTCTTAAGGGCAAGCAGCACAAGGTCTCATTCAAATCTAAACAGGTGCACTCTAGTACTAGACCACTTCACTTATTGCATATGGACCTCTTTGGTCCAACTAATATAGAAAGTTTGAAGGGTAAATCATATTGTTTTGTCATCACTGATGATTTTTCCAGGTTTACATGGACTTTCTTTTTAGCCAAGAAAAGTGAAACTGCCCAAAGTCTGATTAATTTCATTACCCAGATTGAGAAGAAGAATGGTAATGAGGTCAAAATTATTAGAAGTGACAATGGGGGTGAGTTTAGAAATCAGTTGTTAGATGATTTTTGTGCCAAGAAAGGGATTACTAGGCAGTTTAGCATAGCTAGAACCCCACAGCAAAATGGGGTTGCTGAAAGGAAGAATAGAACCCTTATTGAAGCAGCCAGAACCATGTTGGATGATGCCCACTTTCCTATAGCCTTTTGGGCTGAAGCTGTTAACACAGCTTGTTATGTTCAAAATAGGGCATTGGTCAACAAAATACATAATAAGACACCTTATGAGTTACTTTGGGGAAGGAAGCCAAATATTGGCTTTCTCAAGCCTTTTGGTTGTCATGTAGTTGTTTTAGAAACTAGTGAAGCCCTAGGTAAATTTGATACAAAAGGTGATGAAGGCTACTTCATGGGTTATTCAGTGCAGAGCAAAGGATATAGGGTTTACATTAAAAAGGAAAAACGTATACTTGAAAAAGTACATGTTAGGTTTTTAGAGAGTAAACCTAGTGATCCTGAAAGTGGTCCAAATTGGTTGTTTGACTTGGAACCTTTATCTAGAGCTTTAAATTATATGCCTGTTACTGATCCAGACATTGTGAAGGTAACTTCAAGTGTTTTGGAAAAGAGAATTGGTAATGTTTCAGGTATACAGGTTGCTAAGAAGGATGGATCACCAGCAGTTGAGTCATCTCCCACACAAGAATATGTTACACTCCCTATATGGACAGATGAGTATTATGCTGCTGCTGCTGCTGCTAGAAAAGATAATGGTGGTTTCCAAATACCACCAAATACAAACATGCATGGTTCTTCAGGCGCTGACAAAGGGAAATCAAGCGCTGACAAGAGCAATTCAGACGCTGATGGATCAGACGCTGACACCAACAGTTCAAGCGCTGTTAGCCCAAGCGCTGACAAACAAGGTTCAGACTTTGACAACACCTTTGCACATCTTTTCTCTTCCCATTTTGAACAAGGTGGACCTTCCAATGTCCATGAAGAGATTTCTGTTGATCAAAGAGAGTCTGATGAAGAAGATATTGGCAACATGGAGCGTGAAGTTGAGGACACCAGACTTTTTGAAGGAGGAGTTCTCACTTCCACAGCAAAGGATCACCCCTCATCTCAGATCATTGGTGATGTTATGGCTCCAGTTCAGACAAGAAGATCCCATCAAAATCTTGGTGGATTTATTGCCAATATACACAAGAAGGTTGATACCCCTCTTGTACACGCATGTTTGTTTGCATGTTTTCTGTCACAAGAAGAACCCAAGAAGATTTTTGATGCTCTCAAAGAACCTAGTTGGGTGGAAGCAATGCAGGATGAGCTTCACCAATTTGCTATACAGGATGTTTGGGAGCTGGTTGATTGTCCTAGATATGTGAGACCAATTGGGACAAGATGGGTTCTAAGGAACAAGAAAGATGAAAGAGGTATTGTGGTCAGAAACAAGGCACGTTTGGTAGCTCAGGGATATACACAAGAGGAAGGAATAGATTATGAAGAGGTGTTTGCTCCTGTTGCAAGAATTGAAGCTATAAGAATTTTTCTAGCTTATGCCTCTTGTATGAACTTCACTGTTTATCAAATGGATGTGAAGAGTGCTTTCCTCTATGGGACAATTGTTGAGGAGGTATACGTTATGCAACCTCCTGGTTTTGAAGATCCTGAGAATCCAGACAAGGTTTATAGAGTGAAGAAAGCTATGTATGGACTTCATCAGGCCCCAAGAGCATGGTATGGTACATTGTCCACCTACTTGGTGGAAAATGGTTTTAAAAGGGGCACCATAGATCAGACATTGTTCACAAAGAAGAAAGGTAAGGATGTCTTACTTGTTCAGGTCTATGTTGATGATATCATTTTTGGATCAACTAATCCAAAGATGAGTGAAGACTTTTCCAAGCTTATGACAGATAAGTTCAAGATGAGTGCAATGGGTGAGATGAACTTCTTTCTAGGCTTACAAGTTCAGCAGAAAGAAGATGGTATCTTCATCTCCCAAGACAAGTATGTAGCTGAAATCTTGAAGAAATATGCATGGTTTTTCTCCACATGAAAAGGATGCTTCCACTCCTATGGATAGGGAACACCCTTGGGGAAAAATTAGAGCTGGAAAGGATGTGGATGTTAGGCACTATAGATCAATGATTGGTTCATTGATGTATCTTACAGCCTCAAGACCTGACATCATGTTTGCTGTGTGTGCTTGTACACGCCATCAAGTGACTCCCAAAGAGTGTCACCTTTTTGCTGTGAAAAGAATTTTTAGGTACCTAAGATGCTATCCAGATCTTGGCTTATGGTACCCAAAAGAATCTCCATTGGAGCTTATTGCATATTCAGACAGTGACTATGGTGGTGACAAGTTTGATAGGAAATCCACAACTGGTGGATGTCAATTTCTTGGGAGTAGACTGATATCTTGGCAATGCAAGAAACAAACAGTGGTGGCAAACTCTACAACTGAAGCAGAATATGTTGCAGCAGCTGCTTGTTGTGGACAAGTCTTATGGATTCAGAACCAGCTGTTGGATTATGGGTATAATTTCATGCATACCAAGATTTTTGTAGACAATAACAGTACTTTATGCATTATTAAAAATCCTGTACATCATTCTAAAACCAAACACATAGAAATTAGACATCATTTTATAAGAGATTGCTTTGAGAAAGGTCTAATACAACCAGATAGGGTAGCCACAGAAGATAATGTGGCTGATTTATTAACTAAACCTTTTGATGCTGGAAGATTTCAATATTTGGTAACAAATATTGGAATGGTTAATCTCACTTAATATGTGTTTTGGAACCTTTTTGTAAAAGTATGTACAGGATAATGCATTGTTATTGGTCTTTATGATGATTTAGATTTTTCCACTTTATTTTTCTAACACTGACAAAGGTAAATGTAACGCTGATAAGTGTTATTTTGCCGTTGTTAGAGATATTATTGTCTAACGCTGACAAGAGTTCTTTCAACGCTGATAAGTGTTGTCGGGGCGCTGTCAGCAACAAATGTTAGTTTTGTGGTTTTCAATCTAAATGTGTAGGTGGTGGTAGCTTTATGCCATTGGATACAGAGTTGCTTATGGATCTTTGAAGAGCTATTTGGACATGTTTTTGTTTATGGATGATGGTTGGAATATTTATATTCCTATCTTGACATAAATTTTTAATATTCATATATATTTTGAGGAACTCATGTATCATAGTTTAAGGGGAGGTTTAAGGAACCTTTAGGACTTTTGGGTATTCTTATAATACTCTCATCACAATTCTAGATTGTATCCACAGGTGAGTATGGGTTAGTTTTACTAAACCATGAGGCACTGTAGCATGCAAAGTTGATAAACTATGCATGCTGCCAAGACATTTTTGGCCTAGAATTGGTTGTGGTCTGATGGGAGACTTGGGAATAGTTTTGTTATGGGTTTACCTGGGAGTTACAAAGAATTTTATGAAATAACTTTGTTGGTAAGTATTTTGGTTAGCAAGGGACACTAGAGGACATTTGTGTCTATCTTGCTTAAGCAAGTGTGCATAAATGGACAGTGCTTGCCGCCCAGTAATTATTATCAACTTGTAAGATATTTCCCTTAGGATAAATTACTTTCTTACGGTCTTTTTCTTTTTAAATATTTTTATTTTTATTTTTAGAAGCTGACAAGTTTTTCTCCAAACGCTGTTACGTCCAATCGTGACGCTGACAAGGCTTTAGGCAAACGCTGACAAGAAAATATAGCCGTTGGGCGCTGATGGGCTATTTTTGACCGTTGACACCTAGTGGGCCCTACCCAGTTGTTATTTTTTACTAATCTTTGGCCGTAATTTTGGGGAGTTGTTACTTTTAATTAATGCATGAGATAAGTTATATTTGATTCAATATTTTCATCATTACTCTTTGAATATAACTGCCTCATTTTTGACCAATCAAACTCATGCATCTCTCCTATAAATTTGGCTAATCTTTTTATTCTGGGTATTCATATTTTCTTGTCTAACATTTTTCTCCTAGATTTTTCCCATATCACATAACCTAAACAGCTTTCAACATGGCACCAAAGTTCAACTCAAAGAAATTAACATTGGAGTTCAAGAGCCAACATAATATGGTAGCTTACTTGACTGCTGATAATGATTTGTTCCCTCAGTATTCACAAATGGTGGCATTTTTAAATGCATCCTCATTAAGGTATGCACTTTCTCATACACCATTAGTCCCTGTCGCACACATTAGACAGTTTTGGAATAATGTTAGTTCCACAACAGCTAATGGAGTGACCACATTAACATCTACTGTTCATGGAAGAACATGGGTGGTCACTGAAGCCTTGGTTCGCCAAGCTTTGCGTCTTGATGACGCTGATGGTGTGACTACCCTTGCCATTGCAACAATAGAACAAGGTCTTAGGGAATTGGGTTATCCTATTCCTGCTGATGTCACTTTAAATAAATATCATAAGCAGGAATTTCCCTCTGACTGGAAATATTTGATACATGTCCTTCTCCAATGCTTAAGTCCAAAATGTACTTCTTTTAATGAAATAAACAGGTCAATTGCAAGTGCTTTGGTTTGTATAACACGTGGGCTTAAGTATAATTTTTCAAAAATGATTTTTGAAGGGATGTGTAAAAATAAGGGAAGTAAAATGACTTTGGCTTACCCAAGATTTTTGCAAATGGTCTTTGATTTACAAGAATATTGTACTAGGGATCATGACACTTTTTATGAGATCCCTAAGCAACAGAAAACCATTTTTGCCAAAATGAGCTCCACAAACAGATCTATACCTCTTACCCAAGCCATGCTTGAAGTAATTCAGGCTGCTCAACCACAACCAGACCCTGCACCTCAACTTGAGCCTATCCATGAACCATTACCTTCACCAGACCAAATGGACGTTGACCAACCCAATGTCAACGCTGACACTCAAAATGTTGGCGCTGACACAGCCAATCCCAACGCTGATAACATCCCTGAACAATCCCAAACACCCCTTAACCAACCAACACCCACACAATCTACTTCATCTTCCACCCCATTACAATCTAGGTTGAATAAACGCCAAAGGACTACTGGAGTGTTCTCCTCTAGTGGTCCTAGCCTTGTAGCTGAGAGAACCACCTCCACAAGTGTGGCTGGTGACATGGATGAGGCTGGGGCTATTGACACAAGCTTAGATGCTGGTCAAGACAGTCCCAACATCATTAAGACCTCATCCATGCCCTATGATTCTATTTTGGGAGGTCAAATCCCCATTCTAGCTGAGGGCAGATTGGAACCTATGACATTGACTGAATTGACGGCTGCTGTCATTAGCTTGCAAAAGCAAAATGTCAGCCTTGTACAAATTGTCAACAAACAGGGCCGTGAACTCCAAGTATTGAGGGAGCGGGTAACTGTTTTGGAGAATCCAAGTAGCAGGAGTAGGATGGAGGAATCTTCCAAAGGGGAGGATGAAGAGGATGAGCTGATTCATACAGCCAGTGAGAAGAGTTCACAATTTAGTGAATCTTTAGGTATTGCTGAAGCTCTTACAAGTCTGAAGCAGCATCCTGTTATTGATACATCCAAGGTGACACCATTAAACTTGGAAGGATCTTTCACAGAAGCAATGGGCGCTGATACAGGTTTGAACGCTGACACATCCAGCGCTGACAAAGGTAATCGGGGCGCTGATAGAGGTAACTTGAACGCTGACAAAATTGCAGGTGGTGTTGATGTATTCCAGTCATCAACAATCATCAAAGATGTGTCCACACAGGTTTCTTCTTCTACCTTACCTATTATTGATCCAAACGACAAAGGTAAAGGAAAATTGGTTGAAGAAGAGGTTCCAAAGAAAGATGCAGCACAAATTGCGTTTGATGAACAGTTGGCTGCACAACTTTTGGAAAGAGATTTGAAGAGGAGTGGTAGATCACCATTTGTTGTCACTTCTGAGAGTGAGGAAGAAAGTGATGATGGAAAAGGAGATAGCTCAGATTCAAGTGTTCAAATTATTGAAGATCCAGAAAGACTTGAATATGGGGATGAGTTAGCAAAGGAAAGATTGAGTGATTTGAAGAATCAGATTGATTGGGACCTTCCAGAGATCACCAGAATGTACCATGCTTGGGAAGACAAGGTTATGGACAACCCAGGGATGAGTTTGTCAGATCAAATTTGGGGGTTGGAAGTTCTTCTCAGGGTACAAGATGATATAAAGGTGATTTTGAGGTTTAATGCACAAGAGGTCAAGACTTGGCTCAAAAGAGATAGAAGGCAGTTGTATTACAAGTTGCTTAGATGCCATCAACCTAGATGGACATACAAGAAGTTGCTGGCTTTATCTTTTGAGGAGTTAGAGTATAGGGCACATCCTATTTGGAGGAATGTGCAAGAAAATAATGTTTACCAGTTTCTTTCAGAAGAAAGAAAACAAGAGCTTGCTGAGGAAATGCAGATTCAAAAGGAGTTGAGGATTGCTCAAAGACCAGTAAAGAAAGGAGATCCTCTCCAATTTCCCAAAGATATGGATGTGTATTATCCAACTGAAGGTGTCATAAGGAAGCATCTCAAGCTTTCTCCATTGGAAGCTTCAGATTTGGTTAATGTAGTACCTCTAGATGATAGAAATCCAATCATAAGTTTTGATGAAGATGAGTGTGGATTTTGGAAGATTGGCAGATTTGGAAAGGAGGTACACACTTTCACTTCAGTTATTTCTATCTTTGCAAGCATAGACAGAGAAGACTTGGTGCATCTATGGAGATTAATAGAGGCCAAGTATACAGCTGAAGCACCTACTTCAGCAAATGGAATAAGACTGTGGAACACATTTTTGACTTTGTGTGGTCCAAAGGAAGCAGATCCTGCCATATGGAAGGATCTTGCAGATGATCTCAGTAATCTTCATTGGAGGCTTTATTCTACTTGTGGTGTGTTTCATTTGAGCTCTACAAAGTTTTCAGAGTATCTACTTGTGGATGCTGACTATTTCTTGTCCAAAGAAGTGTTGGAGAAGATGATGGAGACACCCTTGGAGATTGATTATACCAGTGACGTGGCCAAGGACTTGATTAGATATGTTTATCACCAACATAAGAAGTTTTTGCAAGATTCCTCCTAAGCCTTAAGTTTTTATTCAGAAACTTGATCATTGGAATAGATATCAAGTTTAGGGGAGGATTGTTGGGAATAAAATATGGGTCAGTTCACTAGACGCTGATAAGAAGAATTCAAGCGCTGATAGGATGACATTGGACGCTGACAGCCAAGCGTTGACACTTGAAGAAGTCAACACTGACAGCCTTGAAGATTAGCACTGATGGAATATATCTTCATACGAATCTTTTTGTTTATTTGTTTCTTTATTTGTGTATGGTAAAGATAAGCTCGACATTGTATTTTCTATTATTATCTTTACCTAGAATAGTTGATTCGTAGCTTATTGTACAAGACTTCTTAATCTATAAAAGAAGGTCTTTTAGGTTAAAGTTATTAATCAGTTTTCATAAGTTTTCGCAAGTTAAACCTCTTTCATTGTAATCAAGTTCGATCATTCTAATACAAGTGAAAGTTTGTTTAACATCTTTGTGTTTTAGATTAAGTGTTAATTCCGCATAACACTTAGTTACTTTATTCATAAGCAAAGGTTTCTCTACGTGTATTACTTGATCTAATCTCGTATACACAAAGCTTAATCGATCTAAGTTTGGGATCAACACTTTTGCCTCCATCAATATATAATTTCATAGGCATATACTAACTGTACAACTTTCAAACATGGTCATACACATCCAAATCCGTCTGAAACGGGCTAAACCGTTCGAAACATATCAAAACGGACGAGATTGGACGAGATCGGACGAAATTGGACGAGATCGGACGGAATCGGACGTTAACCGGGGAAAGCCGGAGAAAGTATGAATAAACCGCGTAAACCATGCCAAATCCGTGGAAATAGGATTTCTACTATGTTTTGATTGTATTGATCATGTTGTGGTCGTCTTTAGCATGTTTTGGTTGGGTTTGGCTATGTTTTAACCAGACTTGAATGTAGCAAATTAGTTGGTGATGTAGTTGTGGTTTTACTAGACAAGGAAACCGTGATGGCATACCATCAATTGATATTAAAAATACGAGTGAGCTCCAACAGCATTTAACATTGTTTGATCAACAAAATAATGATATTGATTTTCCTTCGGAAACCTACAAAGGTGGATAATATACAAAATAATGAAAAAAACCTAGTAAAATGGCTTTTTGGGCCTTCAAATATCCTTAACCAGCTTAAAGTTGGTTACAACGATGTTCCTCTTGTTTTTTCGGTCGTTTTGACAGGTCACGGGCTGAAAACGAACTTACGGTGCTGAAGTTATGACCATTTTAAGAAAGCCTTCTTCGTCACACGATCTTGGGATTCGAGAACCAAGTCAGTCTGTTCTTCAATACTTTTGCCTCCATCAATATATAATTTCATAGGCATATACTAACTATACAACTTTCAAACATGGTCATACACATCCAAATCCGTCTGAAACGGGCTAAACCGTTCGAAACATATCAAAACGGACGAGATCGGACGAAATCGGACGGAATCGGACGTTAACCGGGGAAAGCCGGAGAAAGTATGAATAAACCGCGCAAACCATGCCAAATCCGTGGAAATAGGATTTCTACTATGTTTTGATTGTATTGATCATGTTGTGGTCGTCTTTAGCATGTTTTGGTTGGGTTTGGCTATGTTTTAACCAGACTTGAATATAGCAAATTAGTTGGTGATGTAGTTGTGGTTTTACTAGAAAAGGAAACCGTGATGGCATACCATCAATTGATATTAAAAATACGAGTGAGCTCCAACAACATTTAACATTGTTTGATCAACAAAACAATGATATTGATTTTCCTTCGGAAACCTACAAAGGTGGATAATATACAAAATAATGAAAAAAACATAGTAAAATGGCTTTTTGGGCCTTCAAAAATCCTTAACCAGCTTAAAGTTGGTTACAACGATGTTCCTCTTGTTTGTTCGGTCGTTTTGACAGGTCACGCGCTGAAAACGAACTTACGGTGCTGAAGTTATGACCATTTTAAGAAAGCCTTCTTCGTCACACGATCTTGGGCTTCGAGAACCAAGTCAGTCTGTTCTTCAATACTTTTGCCTCCATCAATATATAATTTCATAGGCATATACTAACTGTACAACTTTCAAACATGGTCATACACATCCAAATCCGTCTGAAACGGGCTAAACCGTTCGAAACATATCAAAACGGACGAGATCGGACGAGATCGGACGAAATCGGACGAGATCGGACGGAATCGGACGTTAACCGGGGAAAGCCGGAGAAAGTATGAATAAACCGCGCAAACCATGCCAAATCCGTGGAAATAGGATTTCTACTATGTTTTGATTGTATTGATCATGTTATGGTCGTCTTTAGCATGTTTTGGTTGGGTTTGGCTATGTTTTAACCAGACTTTAATGTAGCAAATTAGTTGGTGATGTAGTTGTGGTTTTACTAGACAAGGAAACCGTGATGGCATACCATCAATTGATATTAAAAATACGAGTGAGCTCCAACCGAATTTAACATTGTTTGATCAACAAAATAATGATATTGATTTTCCTTCGGAAACCTACAAAGGTGGATAATATACAAAATAATGAAAAAAACATAGTAAAATGGCTTTTTGGGCCTTCAAAAATCCTTAACCAGCTTAAAGTTGGTTACAACGATGTTCCTCTTGTTTTTTCGGTCGTTTTGACAGATCACGGGCTGAAAACGAACTTACGGTGCTGAAGTTATGACCATTTTAAGAAAGCCTTCTTCGTCACACGATCTTGGCATTCGAGAACCAAGTCAGTCTGTTCTTCAATACTTTTGCCTCCATCAATATATAATTTCATAGGCATATACTAACTGTACAACTTTCAAACATGGTCATACACATCCAAATCCGTCTGAAACGGGCTAAACCGTTCGAAACATATCAAAACGGACGAGATCGGACGAAATCGGACGAAATCGGACGTTAACCGGGGAAAGCCGGAGAAAGTATGAATAAACCGCGCAAACCATGCCAAATCCGTGGAAATAGGATTTCTACTATGTTTTGATTGTATTGATCATGTTGTGGTCGTCTTTAGCATGTTTTGGTTGGGTTTGGCTATGTTTTAACCAGACTTGAATATAGCAAATTAGTTGGTGATGTAGTTGTGGTTTTACTAGACAAGGAAACCGTGATGGCATACCATCAATTGATATTAAAAATACGAGTGAGCTCCAACAACATTTAACATTGTTTGATCAACAAAACAATGATATTGATTTTCCTTCGGAAACCTACAAAGGTGGATAATATACAAAATAATGAAAAAAACATAGTAAAATGGCTTTTTGGGCCTTCAAAAATCCTTAACCAGCTTAAAGTTGGTTACAACGATGTTCCTCTTGTTTTTTCGGTCGTTTTGACAGGTCACGCGCTGAAAACGAACTTACGGTGCTGAAGTTATGACCATTTTAAGAAAGCCTTCTTCGTCACACGATCTTGGGCTTCGAGAACCAAGTCAGTCTGTTCTTCAATACTTTTGCCTCCATCAATATATAATTTCATAGGCATATACTAACTGTACAACTTTCAAACATGGTCATACACATCCAAATCCGTCTGAAATGGGCTAAACCGTTCGAAACATATCAAAACGGACGAGATCGGACGAGATCGGACGAAATCGGACGAGATCGGACGGAATCGGACGTTAACCGGGGAAAGCCGGAGAAAGTATGAATAAACCGCGCAAACCATGCCAAATCCGTGGAAATAGGATTTCTACTATGTTTTGATTGTATTGATCATGTTATGGTCGTCTTTAGCATGTTTTGGTTGGGTTTGGCTATGTTTTAACCAGACTTGAATGTAGCAAATTAGTTGGTGATGTAGTTGTGGTTTTACTAGACAAGGAAACCGTGATGGCATACCATCAATTGATATTAAAAATACGAGTGAGCTCCAACAGCATTTAACATTGTTTGATCAACAAAATAATGATATTGATTTTCCTTCGGAAACCTACAAAGGTGGATAATATACAAAATAATGAAAAAAACATAGTAAAATGGCTTTTTGGGCCTTCAAAAATCCTTAACCAGCTTAAAGTTGGTTACAACGATGTTCCTCTTGTTTTTTCGGTCGTTTTGACAGATCAAGGGCTGAAAACGAACTTACGGTGCTGAAGTTATGACCATTTTAAGAAAGCCTTCTTCGTCACACGATCTTGGCATTCGAGAACCAAGTCAGTCTGTTCTTCAATACTTTTGCCTCCATCAATATATAATTTCATAGGCATATACTAACTGTACAACTTTCAAACATGGTCATACACATCCAAATCCGTCTGAAACGGGCTAAACCGTTCGAAACATATCAAAACGGACGAGATCGGACGAAATCGGACGAAATCGGACGGAATCGGACGTTAACCGGGGAAAGCCGGAGAAAGTATGAATAAACCGCGCAAACCATGCCAAATCTGTGGAAATAGGATTTCTACTATGTTTTGATTGTATTGATCATGTTGTGGTCGTCTTTAGCATGTTTTGGTTGGGTTTGGCTATGTTTTAACCAGACTTGAATGTAGCAAATTAGTTGGTAATGTAGTTGTGGTTTTACTAGACAAGGAAACCGTGATGGCATACCATCAATTGATATTAAAAATACGAGTGAGCTCCAACAACATTTAACATTGTTTGATCAACAAACAATTATATTGATTTTCCTTCGGAAACCTACAAAGGTGGATAATATACAAAATAATGAAAAAAAGCATAGTAAAATGGCTTTTTGGGCCTTCAAAAATCCTTAACCAGCTTAAAGTTGGTTACAACGATGTTCCTCTTGTTTTTTCGGTAGTTTTGACAGGTCACGCGCTGAAAACGAACTTACGGTGCTGAAATTATGACCATTTTAAGAAAGCCTTCTTCGTCACACGATCTTGGGCTTCGAGAACCAAGTCAGTCTGTTCTTCAATACTTTTGCCTCCATCAATATATAATTTCATAGGCATATACTAACTGTACAACTTTCAAACATGGTCATACACATCCAAATCCGTCTGAAACGGGCTAAACCGTTCGAAACATATCAAAACGGACGAGATCAGACGAGATCAGACGAAATCGGACGAGATCGTACGGAATCGGACGTTAACCGGGGAAAGCCGGAGAAAGTATGAATAAACCGCGTAAACCATGCCAAATCCGTGGAAATAGGATTTCTACTATGTTTTGATTGTATTGATCATGTTGTGGTCGTCTTTAGCATGTTTTGGTTGGGTTTGGCTATGTTTTAACCAGACTTGAATGTAGCAAATTAGTTGGTGATGTAGTTGTGGTTTTACTAGACAAGGAAACCGTGATGGCATACCATCAATTGATATTAAAAATACGAGTGAGCTCCAACAGCATTTAACATTGTTTGATCAACAAAATAATGATATTGATTTTCCTTCGGAAACCTACAAAGGTGGATAATATACAAAATAATGAAAAAAACATAGTAAAATGGCTTTTTGGGCCTTCAAATATCCTTAACCAGCTTAAAGTTGGTTACAACGATGTTCCTCTTGTTTTTTCGGTCGTTTTGACAGGTCACGGGCTGAAAACGAACTTACGGTGCTGAAGTTATGACCATTTTAAGAAAGCCTTCTTCGTCACACGATCTTGGGATTCGAGAACCAAGTCAGTCTGTTCTTCAATACTTTTGCCTCCATCAATATATAATTTCATAGGCATATACTAACTGTACAACTTTCAAACATGGTCATACACATCCAAATCCGTCTGAAACGGGCTAAACCGTTCGAAACATATCAAAACGGACGAGATCGGACGAAATCGGACGGAATCGGACGTTAACCGGGGAAAGCCGGAGAAAGTATGAATAAACCGCGCAAACCATGCCAAATCCGTGGAAATAGGATTTCTACTATGTTTTGATTGTATTGATCATGTTGTGGTCGTCTTTAGCATGTTTTGGTTGGGTTTGGCTATGTTTTAACCAGACTTGAATATAGCAAATTAGTTGGTGATGTAGTTGTGGTTTTACTAGACAAGGAAACCGTGATGGCATACCATCAATTGATATTAAAAATACGAGTGAGCTCCAACAACATTTAACATTGTTTGATCAACAAAACAATGATATTGATTTTCCTTCGGAAACCTACAAAGGTGGATAATATACAAAATAATGAAAAAAGCATAGTAAAATGGCTTTTTGGGCCTTCAAAAATCCTTAATCAGCTTAAAGTTGGTTACAACGATGTTCCTCTTGTTTTTTCGGTCGTTTTGACAGGTCACGCGCTGAAAACGAACTTACGGTGCTGAAGTTATGACCATTTTAAGAAAGCCTTCTTCGTCACACGATCTTGGGCTTCGAGAACCAAGTCAGTCTGTTCTTCAATACTTTTGCCTCCATCAATATATAATTTCATAGGCATATACTAACTGTACAACTTTCAAACATGGTCATACACATCCAAATCCGTCTGAAACGGGCTAAACCGTTCGAAACATATCAAAACGGACGAGATCGGACGAGATCGGACGAAATTGGACGAGATCGGACGGAATCGGACGTTAACCGGGGAAAGCCGGAGAAAGTATGAATAAACCGCGTAAACCATGCCAAATCCGTGGAAATAGGATTTCTACTATGTTTTGATTGTATTGATCATGTTGTGGTCGTCTTTAGCATGTTTTGGTTGGGTTTGGCTATGTTTTAACCAGACTTGAATGTAGCAAATTAGTTGGTGATGTAGTTGTGGTTTTACTAGACAAGGAAACCGTGATGGCATACCATCAATTGATATTAAAAATACGAGTGAGCTCCAACACCATTTAACATTGTTTGATCAACAAAATAATGATATTGATTTTCCTTCGGAAACCTACAAAGGTGGATAATATACAAAATAATGAAAAAAACATAGTAAAATGGCTTTTTGGGCCTTCAAATATCCTTAACCAGCTTAAAGTTGGTTACAACGATGTTCCTCTTGTTTTTTCGGTCGTTTTGACAGGTCACGGGCTGAAAACGAACTTACGGTGCTGAAGTTATGACCATTTTAAGAAAGCCTTCTTCGTCACACGATCTTGGGATTCGAGAACCAAGTCAGTCTGTTCTTCAATACTTTTGCCTCCATCAATATATAATTTCATAGGCATATACTAACTGTACAACTTTCAAACATGGTCATACACATCCAAATCCGTCTGAAACAGGCTAAACCGTTCGAAACATATCAAAACGGACGAGATCGGACGAAATCGGACGGAATCGGACGTTAACCGGGGAAAGCCGGAGAAAGTATGAATAAACCGCGCAAACCATTCCAAATCCGTGGAAATAGGATTTCTACTATGTTTTGATTGTATTGATCATGTTGTGGTCGTCTTTAGCATGTTTTGGTTGGGTTTGGCTATGTTTTAACCAGACTTGAATATAGCAAATTAGTTGGTGATGTAGTTGTGGTTTTACTAGACAAGGAAACCGTGATGGCATACCATCAATTGATATTAAAAATACGAGTGAGCTCCAACAGCATTTAACATAGTTTGATCAACAAAATAATGATATTGATTTTCCTTCGGAAACCTACAAAGGTGGATAATATACAAAATAATGAAAAAAACATAATAAAATGGCTTTTTGGGCCTTCAAATATCTTTAACCAGCTTAAAGTTGGTTACAACGATGTTCCTCTTGTTTTTTTCGGTCGTTTTGACAGGTCACGGGCTGAAAACGAACTTACGGTGCTGAAGTTATGACCTTTTTAAGAAAGCCTTCTTCGTCACACGATCTTGGGATTCGAGAACCAAGTCAGTCTGTTCTTCAATACTTTTGCCTCCATCAATAAATAATTTCATAGGCATATACTAACTGTACAACTTTCAAACATGGTCATACACATCCAAATCCGTCTGAAACGGGCTAAACCGTTCGAAACATATCAAAACGGACGAGATCGGACGAAATCGGACGGAATCGGACGTTAACCGGGGAAAGCCGGAGAAAGTATGAATAAACCGCGCAAACCATGCCAAATCCGTGAAAATAGGATTTCTACTATGTTTTGATTGTATTGATCATGTTGTGGTCGTCTTTAGCATGTTTTGGTTGGGTTTGGCTATGTTTTAACCAGACTTGAATATAGCAAATTAGTTGGTGATGTAGTTGTGGTTTTACTAGACAAGGAAACCGTGATGGCATACCATCAATTGATATTAAAAATACGAGTGAGCTCCAACAACATTTAACATTGTTTGATCAACAAAACAATGATATTGATTTTCCTTCGGAAACCTACAAAGGTGGATAATATACAAAATAATGAAAAAAGCATAGTAAAATGGCTTTTTGGGCCTTCAAAAATCCTTAATCAGCTTAAAGTTGGTTACAACGATGTTCCTCTTGTTTTTTCGGTCGTTTTGACAGGTCACGCGCTGAAAACGAACTTACGGTGCTGAAGTTATGACCATTTTAAGAAAGTCTTCTTCGTCACACGATCTTGGGCTTCGAGAACCAAGTCAGTCTGTTCTTCAATACTTTTGCCTCCATCAATATATAATTTCATAGGCATATACTAACTGTACAACTTTCAAACATGGTCATACACATCCAAATCCGTCTGAAACGGGCTAAACCGTTCGAAACATATCAAAACGGACGAGATCAGACGAAATTGGACGAGATCGGACGGAATCGGACGTTAACCGGGGAAAGCCGGAGAAAGTATGAATAAACCGCGTAAACCATGCCAAATCCGTGGAAATAGGATTTCTACTATGTTTTGATTGTATTGATCATGTTGTGGTCGTCTTTAGCATGTTTTGGTTGGGTTTGGCTATGTTTTAACCAGACTTGAATGTAGCAAATTAGTTGGTGATGTAGTTGTGGTTTTACTAGACAAGGAAACCGTGATGGCATACCATCAATTGATATTAATAATACGAGTGAGCTCCAACAGCATTTAACATTGTTTGATCAACAAAATAATGATATTGATTTTCCTTCGGAAACCTACAAAGCTGGATAATATACAAAATAATGAAAAAAACATAGTAAAATGGCTTTTTGGGCCTTCAAAAATCCTTAACCAGCTTAAAGTTGGTTACAACGATGTTCCTCTTGTTTTTTCGGTCGTTTTGACAGGTCACGGGCTGAAAACGAACTTACGGTGCTGAAGTTATGACCATTTTAAGAAAGCCTTCTTCGTCACACGATCTTGGGATTCGAGAACCAAGTCAGTCTGTTCTTCAATACTTTTGCCTCCATCAATATATAATTTCATAGGCATATACTAACTGTACAACTTTCAAACATGGTCATACACATCCAAATCCGTCTGAAACGGGCTAAACCGTTCGAAACATATCAAAACGGACGAGATCGGACGAAATCGGACGAGATCGGACGGAATCGGACGTTAACCGGGGAAAGCCGGAGAAAGTATGAATAAACCGCGCAAACCATGCCAAATCCGTGGAAATAGGATTTCTACTATGTTTTGATTGTATTGATCATGTTGTGGTCGTCTTTAGCATGTTTTGGTTGGGTTTGGCTATGTTTTAACCAGACTTGAATGTAGCAAATTAGTTGGTGATGTAGTTGTGGTTTTACTAGACAAGGAAACCGTGATGGCATACCATCAATTGATATTAAAAATACGAGTGAGCTCCAACAGCATTTAACATTGTTTGATCAACAAAATAATGATATTGATTTTCCTTCGGAAACCTACAAAGGTGGATAATATACAAAATAATGAAAAAAACATAGTAAAATGGCTTTTTGGGCCTTCAAAAATCCTTAACCAGCTTAAAGTTGGTTACAACGATGTTCCTCTTGTTTTTTCGGTCGTTTTGACAGATCACGGGCTGAAAACGAACTTACGGTGCTGAAGTTATGACCATTTTAAGAAAGCCTTCTTCGTCACACGATCTTGGCATTTGAGAACCAAGTCAGTCTGTTCTTCAATACTTTTGCCTCCATCAGTATATAATTTCATAGGCATATACTAACTGTACAACTTTCAAACATGGTCATACACATCCAAATCCGTCTGAAACGGGCTAAACCATTCGAAACATATCAAAACGGACGAGATCGGACGAAATCGGACGAAATCGGACGGAATCGGACGTTAATCGGGAAAAGCCGGAGAAAGTATGAATAAACCGCGCAAACCATGCCAAATCTGTGGAAATAGGATTTCTACTATGTTTTTTTGTATTGATCATGTTGTGGTCGTCTTTAGCATGTTTTGGTTGGGTTTGGCTATGTTTTAACCAGACTTGAATGTAGCAAATTAGTTGGTGATGTAGATGTGGTTTTACTAGACAAGGAAACCGTGATGGCATACCATCAATTGATATTAAAAATACGAGTGAGCTCCAACAACATTTAACATTGTTTGATCAACAAACAATGATATTGATTTTCCTTCGGAAACCTACAAAGGTGGATAATATACAAAATAATGAAAAAAGCATAGTAAAATGGCTTTTTGGGCCTTCAAAAATCCTTAACCAACTTAAAGTTGGTTACAACGATGTTCCTCTTGTTTTTTCGGTAGTTTTGACAGGTCACGCGCTGAAAACGAACTTACGGTGCTGAAGTTATGACCATTTTAAGAAAGCCTTCTTCGTCACACGATCTTGGGCTTCGAGAACCAAGTCAGTCTGTTCTTCAATACTTTTGCCTCCATCAATATATAATTTCATAGGCATATACTAACTGTACAACTTTCAAACATGGTCATACACATCCAAATCCGTCTGAAACGGGCTAAACCGTTCGAAACATATCAAAACGGACGAGATCGGACGAAATCGGACGAGATCGTACGGAATCGGACGTTAACCGGGGAAAGCCGGAGAAAGTATGAATAAACCGCGTAAACCATGCCAAATCCGTGGAAATAGGATTTCTACTATGTTTTGATTGTATTGATCATGTTGTGGTCGTCTTTAGCATGTTTTGGTTAGGTTTGGCTATGTTTTAACCAGACTTGAATGTAGCAAATTAGTTGGTGATGTAGTTGTGGTTTTACTAGACAAGGAAACCGTGATGGCATACCATCAATTGATATTAAAAATACGAGTGAGCTCCAACAGCATTTAACATTGTTTGATCAACAAAATAATGATATTGATTTTCCTTCGGAAACCTACAAAGGTGGATAATATACAAAATAATGAAAAAAACATAGTAAAATGGCTTTTTGGGCCTTCAAAAATCCTTAACCAGCTTAAAGTTGGTTACAACGATGTTCCTCTTGTTTTTTCGGTCGTTTTGACAGATCACGGGCTGAAAACGAACTTACGGTGCTGAAGTTATGACCATTTTAAGAAAGCCTTCTTCGTCACACGATCTTGGCATTCGAGAACCAAGTCAGTCTGTTCTTCAATACTTTTACCTCCATCAGTATATAATTTCATAGGCATATACTAACTGTACAACTTTCAACAAACATGGTCATACACATCCAAATCCGTCTGAACGGGCTAAACCATTCGAAACATATCAAAACGGACGAGATCGGACGAATCGGACGAAATCGGACGGAATCGGACGTAATCGGGGAAAGCCGGAGAAAGTATGAATAACCGCGCAAAACCATGCCAAATCTGTGGAAATAGGATTTCTACTATGTTTTGATTGTATTGATCATGTTGTGGTCGTCTTTAGCATGTTTTGGTTGGGTTGGCTATGTTTTAACCAGACTTGAATGTAGCAAATTAGTTGGTGATGTAGTTGTGGTTTTACTAGACAAGGAAACCGTGATGGCATACCATCAATTGATATTAAAAATACGAGTGAGCTCCAACAACATTTAACATTGTTTGATCAACAAACAATGATATTAATTTTCCTTCGGAAACCTACAAAGGTGGATAATATACAAAATAATGAAAAAAGCATAGTAAAATGGCTTTTTGGGCCTTCAAAATCCTTAACCAACTTAAAGTTGGTTACAACGATGTTCCTCTTGTTTTTTCGGTAGTTTTGACAGGTCACGCGCCTGAAAACGAACTTACGGTTCTGAAGTTATGACCATTTTAAGAAAGCCTTCTTCGTCACACGATCTTGGGATTCGAGAACCAAGTCAGTCTGTTCTTCAATACTTTTGCCTCCATCAATATATAATTTCATAGGCATATACTAACTGTACAACTTTCAAACATGGTCATACACATCCAAATCCGTCTGAAACGGGCTAAACCGTTCGAAACATATCAAAACGGACGAGATCGGACGAAATCGGACGAGATCGGACGGAATCGGCACGTTAACCGGGGAAAGCCGGAGAAAGTATGAATAAACCGCGCAAACCATGCCAAATCCGTGGAAATAGGATTTCTACTATGTTTTGATTGTATTGATCATGTTGTGGTCGTCTTTAGCATGTTTTGGTTGGGTTTGGCTATGTTTTAACCAGACTTGAATGTAGCAAATTAGTTGGTGATGTAGTTGTGGTTTTACTAGACAAGGAAACCGTGATGGCATACCATCAATTGATATTAAAAATACGAGTGAGCTCCAACAGCATTTAACATTGTTTGATCAACAAAATAATGATATTGATTTTCCTTCGGAAACCTACAAAGGTGGATAATATACAAAATAATGAAAAAAACATAGTAAAATGGCTTTTTGGGCCTTCAAAAATCCTTAACCAGCTTAAAGTTGGTTACAACGATGTTCCTCTTGTTTTTTCGGTCGTTTTGACAGATCACGGGCTGAAAACGAACTTACGGTGCTGAAGTTATGACCATTTTAAGAAAGCCTTCTTCGTCACACGATCTTGGCATTTGAGAACCAAGTCAGTCTGTTCTTCAATACTTTTGCCTCCATCAGTATATAATTTCATAGGCATATACTAACTGTACAACTTTCAAACATGGTCATACACATCCAAATCCGTCTGAAACGGGCTAAACCATTCGAAACATATCAAAACGGACGAGATCGGACGAAATCGGACGAAATCGGACGGAATCGGACGTTAATCGGGAAAAGCCGGAGAAAGTATGAATAAACCCGCGCAAACCATGCCAAATCTGTGGAAATAGGATTTCTACTATGTTTTTTTGTATTGATCATGTTGTGGTCGTCTTTAGCATGTTTTGGTTGGGTTTGGCTATGTTTTAACCAGACTTGAATGTAGCAAATTAGTTGGTGATGTAGATGTGGTTTTACTAGACAAGGAAACCGTGATGGCATACCATCAATTGATATTAAAAATACGAGTGAGCTCCAACAACATTTAACATTGTTTGATCAACAAACAATGATATTGATTTTCCTTCGGAAACCTACAAAGGTGGATAATATACAAAATAATGAAAAAAGCATAGTAAAATGGCTTTTTGGGCCTTCAAAAATCCTTACCAACTTAAAGTTGGTTACAACGATGTTCCTCTTGTTTTTTCGGTAGTTTTGACAGGTCACGCGCTGAAAACGAACTTACGGTGCTGAAGTTATGACCATTTTAAGAAAGCCTTCTTCGTCACACGATCTTGGGCTTCGAGAACCAAGTCAGTCTGTTCTTCAATACTTTTGCCTCCATCAATATATAATTTCATAGGCATATACTAACTGTACAACTTTCAAACATGGTCATACACATCCAAATCCGTCTGAAACGGCTAAACCGTTCGAAACATATCAAAACGGACGAGATCGGACGAAATCGACGAGATCGTACGGAATCGGACGTTAACCGGGGAAAGCCGGAGAAAGTATGAATAAACCGCGTAAACCATGCCAAATCCGTGGAAATAGGATTTCTACTATGTTTTGATTGTATTGATCATGTTGTGGTCGTCTTTAGCATGTTTTGGTTAGGTTTGGCTATGTTTTAACCAGACTTGAATGTAGCAAATTAGTTGGTGATGTAGTTGTGGTTTTACTAGACAAGGAAACCGTGATGGCATACCATCAATTGATATTAAAATACGAGTGAGCTCCAACAGCATTTAACATTGTTTGATCAACAAAATAATGATATTGATTTTCCTTCGGAAACCTACAAAGGTGGATAATATACAAAATAATGAAAAAAACATAGTAAAATGGCTTTTTGGGCCTTCAAAAATCCTTAACCAGCTTAAAGTTGGTTACAACGATGTTCCTCTTGTTTTTTCGGTCGTTTTGACAGATCACGGGCTGAAAACGAACTTACGGTGCTGAAGTTATGACCATTTTAAGAAAGCCTTCTTCGTCACACGATCTTGGCATTCGAGAACCAAGTCAGTCTGTTCTTCAATACTTTTACCTCCATCAGTATATAATTTCATAGGCATATACTAACTGTACAACTTTCAAACATGGTCATACACATCCAAATCCGTCTGAAACGGGCTAAACCATTCGAAACATATCAAAACGGACGAGATCGGACGAAATCGACGAAATCGGACGGAATCGGACGTTAATCGGGGAAAGCCGGAGAAAGTATGAATAAACCGCGCAAACCATGCCAAATCTGTGGAAATAGGATTTCTACTATGTTTTGATTGTATTGATCATGTTGTGGTCGTCTTTAGCATGTTTTGGTTGGGTTTGGCTATGTTTTAACCAGACTTGAATGTAGCAAATTAGTTGGTGATGTAGTTGTGGTTTTACTAGACAAGGAAACCGTGATGGCATACCATCAATTGATATTAAAAATACGAGTGAGCTCCAACAACATTTAACATTGTTTGATCAACAAACAATGATATTGATTTTCCTTCGGAAACCTACAAAGGTGGATAATATACAAAATAATGAAAAAAGCATAGTAAAATGGCTTTTTGGGCCTTCAAAAATCCTTAACCAACTTAAAGTTGGTTACAACGATGTTCCTCTTGTTTTTTCGGTAGTTTTGACAGGTCACGCGCTGAAAACGAACTTACGGTTCTGAAGTTATGACCATTTTAAGAAAGCCTTCTTCGTCACACGATCTTGGGCTTCGAGAACCAAGTCAGTCTGTTCTTCAATACTTTTGCCTCCATCAATATATAATTTCATAGGCATATACTAACTGTACAACTTTCAAACATGGTCATACACATCCAAATCCGTCTGAAACGGGCTAAACCGTTCGAAACATATCAAAACGGACGAGATCGGACGAAATCGGACGAGATCGTACGGAATCGGACGTTAACCGGGGAAATCCGGAGAAAGTATGAATAAACCGCGTAAACCATGCCAAATCCGTGGAAATAGGATTTCTACTATGTTTTGATTGTATTGATCATGTTGTGGTCGTCTTTAGCATGTTTTGGTTAGGTTTGGCTATGTTTTAACCAGACTTGAATGTAGCAAATTAGTTGGTGATGTAGTTGTGGTTTTACTAGACAAGGAAACCGTGATGGCATACCATCAATTGATATTAAAAATACGAGTGAGCTCCAACAGCATTTAACATTGTTTGATCAACAAAATAATGATATTGATTTTCCTTCGGAAACCTACAAAGGTGGATAATATACAAAATAATGAAAAAAACATAGTAAAATGGCTTTTTGGGCCTTCAAATATCCTTAACCAGCTTAAAGTTGGTTACAACGATGTTCCTCTTGTTTTTTCGGTCGTTTTGACAGGTCACGGGCTGAAAACGAACTTACGGTGCTGAAGTTATGACCATTTTAAGAAAGCCTTCTTCGTCACACGATCTTGGGATTCGAGAACCAAGTCAGTCTGTTCTTCAATACTTTTGCCTCCATCAATATATAATTTCATAGGCATATACTAACTGTACAACTTTCAAACATGGTCATACACATCCAAATCCGTCTGAAACGGGCTAAACCGTTCGAAACATATCAAAACGGACGAGATCGGACGAAATCGGACGGAATCGGACGTTAACCGGGGAAAGCCGGAGAAAGTATGAATAAACCGCGCAAACCATGCCAAATCCGTGGAAATAGGATTTCTACTATGTTTTGATTGTATTGATCATGTTGTGGTCGTCTTTAGCATGTTTTGGTTGGGTTTGGCTATGTTTTAACCAGACTTGAATATAGCAAATTAGTTGGTGATGTAGTTGTGGTTTTACTAGACAAGGAAACCGTGATGGCATACCATCAATTGATATTAAAAATACGAGTGAGCTCCAACAACATTTAACATTGTTTGATCAACAAAACAATGATATTGATTTTCCTTCGGAAACCTACAAAGGTGGATAATATACAAAATAATGAAAAAAGCATAGTAAAATGGCTTTTTGGGCCTTCAAAAATCCTTAACCAGCTTAAAGTTGGTTACAACGATGTTCCTCTTGTTTTTTCGGTCGTTTTGACAGGTCACGCGCTGAAAACGAACTTACGTTGCTGAAGTTATGACCATTTTAAGAAAGCCTTCTTCGTCACACGAACTTGGGCTTCGAGAACCAAGTCAGTCTGTTCTTCAATACTTTTGCCTCCATCAATATATAATTTCATAGGCATATACTAACTGTACAACTTTCAAACATGGTCATACACATCCAAATCCGTCTGAAACGGGCTAAACCGTTCGAAACATATCAAAACGGACGAGATCGGACGAAATTGGACGAGATCGGACGGAATCGGACGTTAACCGGGGAAAGCCGGAGAAAGTATGAATAAACCGCGTAAACCATGCCAAATCCGTGGAAATAGTATTTCTACTATGTTTTGATTGTATTGATCATGTTGTGGTCGTCTTTAGCATGTTTTGGTTGGGTTTGGCTATGTTTTAACCAGACTTGAATGTAGCAAATTAGTTGGTGATGTAGTTGTGGTTTTACTAGACAAGGAAACCGTGATGGCATACCATCAATTGATATTAAAAATACGAGTGAGCTCCAACAGCATTTAACATTGTTTGATCAACAAAATAATGATATTGATTTTCCTTCGGAAACCTACAAAGGTGGATAATATACAAAATAATGAAAAAAACATAGTAAAATGGCTTTTTGGGCCTTCAAAAATCCTTAACCAGCTTAAAGTTGGTTACAACGATGTTCCTCTTGTTTTTTCGGTCGTTTTGACAGGTCACGGGCTGAAAACGAACTTACGGTGCTGAAGTTATGACCATTTTAAGAAAGCCTTCTTCGTCACACGATCTTGGGATTCGAGAACCAAGTCAGTCTGTTCTTCAATACTTTTGCCTCCATCAATATATAATTTCATAGGCATATACTAACTGTACAACTTTCAAACATGGTCATACACATCCAAATCCGTCTGAAACGGGCTAAACCGTTCGAAACATATCAAAACGGACGAGATCGGACGGAATCGGACGTTAACCGGGGAAAGCCGGAGAAAGTATGAATAAACCGCGCAAACCATGCCAAATCCGTGGAAATAGGATTTCTACTATGTTTTGATTGTATTGATCATGTTGTGGTCGTCTTTAGCATGTTTTGGTTGGGTTTGGCTATGTTTTAACCATACTTGAATATAGCAAATTAGTTGGTGATGTAGTTGTGGTTTTACTAGACAAGGAAACCGTGATGGCATACCATCAATTGATATTAAAAATACGAGTGAGCTCCAACAACATTTAACATTGTTTGATCAACAAAACAATGATATTGATTTTCCTTCGGAAACCTACAAAGGTGGATAATATACAAAATAATGAAAAAAGCATAGTAAAATGGCTTTTTGGGCCTTCAAAAATCCTTAACCAGCTTAAAGTTGGTTACAACGATGTTCCTCTTGTTTTTTCGGTCGTTTTGACAGGTCACGCGCTGAAAACGAACTTACGTTGCTGAAGTTATGACCATTTTAAGAAAGCCTTCTTCGTCACACGATCTTGGGCTTCGAGAACCAAGTCAGTCTGTTCTTCAATACTTTTGCCTCCATCAATATATAATTTCATAGGCACATACTAACTGTACAACTTTCAAACATGGTCATACACATCCAAATCCGTCTGAAACGGGCTAAACCGTTCGAAACATATCAAAACGGACGAGATCGGACGAGATCAGACGAAATTGGACGAGATCGGACGGAATCGGACGTTAACCGGGGAAAGCCGGAGAAAGTATGAATAAACCGCGTAAACCATGCCAAATCCGTGGAAATAGTATTTCTACTATGTTTTGATTGTATTGATCATGTTGTGGTCGTCTTTAGCATGTTTTGGTTGGGTTTGGCTATGTTTTAACCAGACTTGAATGTAGCAAATTAGTTGGTGATGTAGTTGTGGTTTTACTAGACAAGGAAACCGTGATGGCATACCATCAATTGATATTAAAAATACGAGTGAGCTCCAACAGCATTTAACATTGTTTGATCAACAAAATAATGATATTGATTTTCCTTCGGAAACCTACAAAGGTGGATAATATACAAAATAATGAAAAAAACATAGTAAAATGGCTTTTTGGGCCTTCAAAAATCCTTAACCAGCTTAAAGTTGGTTACAACGATGTTCCTCTTGTTTTTTCGGTCGTTTTGACAGGTCACGGGCTGAAAACGAACTTACGGTGCTGAAGTTATGACCATTTTAAGAAAGCCTTCTTCGTCACACGATCTTGGGATTCGAGAACCAAGTCAGTCTGTTCTTCAATACTTTTGCCTCCATCAATATATAATTTCATAGGCATATACTAACTGTACAACTTTCAAACATGGTCATACACATCCAAATCCGTCTGAAACGGGCTAAACCGTTCGAAACATATCAAAACGGACGAGATCGGACGGAATCGGACGTTAACCGGGGAAAGCCGGAGAAAGTATGAATAAACCGCGCAAACCATGCCAAATCCGTGGAAATAGGATTTCTACTATGTTTTGATTGTATTGATCATGTTGTGGTCGTCTTTAGCATGTTTTGGTTGGGTTTGGCTATGTTTTAACCATAATTGAATATAGCAAATTAGTTGGTGATGTAGTTGTGGTTTTACTAGACAAGGAAACCGTGATGGCATACCATCAATTGATATTAAAAATACGAGTGAGCTCAAACAACATTTAACATTGTTTGATCAACAAAACAATGATATTGATTTTCCTTCGGAAACCTACAAAGGTGGATAATATACAAAATAATGAAAAAAGCATAGTAAAATGGCTTTTTGGGCCTTCAAAAATCCTTAACCAGCTTAAAGTTGGTTACAACGATGTTCCTCTTGTTTTTTCGGTCGTTTTGACAGGTCACGCGCTGAAAACGAACTTACGTTGCTGAAGTTATGACCATTTTAAGAAAGCCTTCTTCGTCACACGATCTTGGGCTTCGAGAACCAAGTCAGTCTGTTCTTCAATACTTTTGCCTCCATCAATATATAATTTCATAGGCACATACTAACTGTACAACTTTCAAACATGGTCATACACATCCAAATCCGTCTGAAACGGGCTAAACCGTTCGAAACATATCAAAACGGACGAGATCGGACGAGATCGGACGAAATTGGACGAGATCGGACGAAATCGGACGTTAACCGGGGAAAGCCGGAGAAAGTATGAATAAACCGCGTAAACCATGCCAAATCCGTGGAAATAGTATTTCTACTATGTTTTGATTGTATTGATCATGTTGTGGTCGTCTTTAGCATGTTTTGGTTGGGTTTGGCTATGTTTTAACCAGACTTGAATGTAGCAAATTAGTTGGTGATGTAGTTGTGGTTTTACTAGACAAGGAAACCGTGATGGCATACCATCAATTGATATTAAAAATACGAGTGAGCTCCAACAGCATTTAACATTGTTTGATCAACAAAATAATGATATTGATTTTCCTTCGGAAACCTACAAAGGTGGATAATATACAAAATAATGAAAAAAACATAGTAAAATGGCTTTTTGGGCCTTCAAAAATCCTTAACCAGCTTAAAGTTGGTTACAACGATGTTCCTCTTGTTTTTTCGGTCGTTTTGACAGGTCACGGGCTGAAAACGAACTTACGGTGCTGAAGTTATGACCATTTTAAGAAAGCCTTCTTCGTCACACGATCTTGGGATTCGAGAACCAAGTCAGTCTGTTCTTCAATACTTTTGCCTCCATCAATATATAATTTCATAGGCATATACTAACTGTACAACTTTCAAACATGGTCATACACATCCAAATCCGTCTGAAACGGGCTAAACCGTTCGAAACATATCAAAACGGACGAGATCGGACGAAATCGGACGGAATCGGACGTTAACCGGGGAAAGCCGGAGAAAGTATGAATAAACCGCAAACCATGCCAAATCCGTGGAAATAGGATTTCTACTATGTTTTGATTGTATTGATCATGTTGTGGTCGTCTTTAGCATGTTTTGGTTGGGTTTGGCTATGTTTTAACCAGACTTGAATATAGCAAATTAGTTGGTGATGTAGTTGTGGTTTTACTAGACAAGGAAACCGTGATGGCATACCATCAATTGATATTAAAAATACGAGTGAGCTCCAACAACATTTAACATTGTTTGATCAACAAAACAATGATATTGATTTTCCTTCGGAAACCTACAAAGGTGGATAATATACAAAATAATGAAAAAAGCATAGTAAAATGGCTTTTTGGGCCTTCAAAAATCCTTAACCAGCTTAAAGTTGGTTACAACGATGTTCCTCTTGTTTTTTCGGTCGTTTTGACAGGTCACGGGCTGAAAACGAACTTACGTTGCTGAAGTTATGACCATTTTAAGAAAGCCTTCTTCGTCACACGATCTTGGGCTTCGAGAACCAAGTCAGTCTGTTCTTCAATACTTTTGCCTCCATCAATATATAATTTCATAGGCATATACTAACTGTACAACTTTCAAACATAGTCATACACATCCAAATCCGTCTGAAACGGGCTAAACCGTTCGAAACATATCAAAACGGACGAGATCGGACGAAATCGGACGAGATCGGACGAAATCGGACGAGATCGGACGGAATCGGACGTTAACCGGGGAAAGCCGGAGAAAGTAGGAATAAACCGCGCAAACCATGCCAAATCCGTGGAAATAGAATTTCTACTATGTTTTGATTGTATTGATCATGTTGTGGTCGTCTTTAGCATGTTTTGGTTGGGTTTGGCTATGTTTTAACCAGACGTGAATGTAGCAAATTAGTTGGTGATGTAGTTGTGGTTTTACTAGACAAGGAAATCGTGATGGCATACCATCAATTGATATTAAAAATACGAGTGAGCTCCAACAACATTTAACATTGTTTGATCAACAAAACAATGATAATGATTTTCCTTCGGAAACCTACAAAGGTGGATAATATACAAAATAATGAAAAAAGCATAGTAAAATGGCTTTTTGGGCCTTCAAAAATCCTTAACCAGCTTAAAGTTGGTTACAACGATGTTCCTCTTGTTTTTTCGGTCGTTTTGACAGGTCACGCGCTGAAAACGAACTTACGGTGCTGAAGTTATGACCATTTTAAGAAAGCCTTCTTCGTCACACGATTTTGGGCTTCGAGAACCAAGTCAGTCTGTTCTTCAATACTTTTGCCTCCATCAATATATAATTTCATAGGCATATACTAACTGTACAACTTTCAAACATGGTCATACACATCCAAATCCATCTGAAACGGGCTAAACCGTTCGAAACATATCAAAACGGACGAGATCGGACGAGATCAGACGAAATCGGACGAGATCGGACGGAATCGGACGTTAACCGGGGAAAGCCGGAGAAAGTATGAATAAACCGCGCAAACCATGCCAAATCCGTGGAAATAGGATTTCTACTATGTTTTGATTGTATTGATCATGTTGTGGTCGTCTTTAGCATGTTTTGGTTGGGTTTGGCTATGTTTTAACCAGACTTGAATGTAGCAAATTAGTTGGTGATGTAGTTGTGGTTTTACTAGACAAGGAAACCGTGATGGCATACCATCAATTGATATTAAAAATACGAGTGAGCTCCAACAGCATTTAACATTGTTTGATCAACAAAATAATGATATTGATTTTCCTTCGGAAACCTACAAAGGTGGATAATATACAAAATAATGAAAAAAACATAGTAAAATGGCTTTTTGGGCCTTCAAAAATCCTTAACCAGCTTAAAGTTGGTTACAACTATGTTCCTCTTGTTTTTTCGGTCGTTTTGACAGGTCACGGGCTGAAAACGAACTTACGGTGCTGAAGTTATGACCATTTTAAGAAAGCCTTCTTCGTCACACGATCTTGGGCTTCGAGAACCAAGTCAGTCTGTTCTTCAATACTTTTGCCTCCATCAATATATAATTTCATAGGCATATACTAACTGTACAACTTTCAAACATAGTCATACACATCCAAATCCGTCTAAAACGGGCTAAACCGTTCGAAACATATCAAAACGGACGAGATCGGACGAAATCGGACGAGATCGGACGAAATCGGACGAGATCGGACGGAATCGGACGTTAACCGGGGAAAGCCGGAGAAAGTAGGAATAAACCGCGCAAACCATGCCAAATCCGTGGAAATAGAATTTCTACTATGTTTTGATTGTATTGATCATGTTGTGGTCGTCTTTAGCATGTTTTGGTTGGGTTTGGCTATGTTTTAACCAGACGTGAATGTAGCAAATTAGTTGGTGATGTAGTTGTGGTTTTACTAGACAAGGAAATCGTGATGGCATACCATCAATTGATATTAAAAATACGAGTGAGCTCCAACAACATTTAACATTGTTTGATCAACAAAACCATGATATTGATTTTCCTTCGGAAACCTACAAAGGTGGATAATATACAAAATAATGAAAAAAGCATAGTAAAATGGCTTTTTGGGCCTTCAAAAATCCTTAACCAGCTTAAAGTTGGTTACAACGATGTTCCTCTTATTTTTTCGGTCGTTTTGACAGGTCACGCGCTGAAAACGAACTTACGGTGCTGAAGTTATGACCATTTTAAGAAAGCCTTCTTCGTCACACGATCTTGGGCTTCGAGAACCAAGTCAGTCTGTTCTTCAATACTTTTGCCTCCAACAATATATAATTTCATAGGCATATACTAACTGTACAACTTTCAAACATGGTCATACACATCCAAATCCATCTGAAACGGGCTAAACCGTTCGAAACATATCAAAACGGACGAGATCGGACGAGATCGGACGAAATCGGACGAGATCGGACGGAATCGGACGTTAACCGGGGAAAGCCGGAGAAAGTATGAATAAACCGCGCAAACCATGCCAAATCTGTGGAAATAGGATTTCTACTATGTTTTGATTGTATTGATCATGTTGTGGTCGTCTTTAGCATGTTTTGGTTGGGTTTGGCTATGTTTTAACCAGACTTGAATGTAGCAAATTAGTTGGTGATGTAGTTGTGGTTTTACTAGACAAGGAAACCGTGATGGCATACCATCAATTGATATTAAAAATACGAGTGATCTCCAACAACATTTAACATTGTTTGATCAACAAACAATGATATTGATTTTCCTTCGGAAACCTACAAAGGTGGATAATATACAAAATAATTAAAAAAGCATAGTAAAATGGCTTTTTGGGCCTTCAAAAATCCTTAACCAGCTTAAAGTTGGTTACAACGATGTTCCTCTTGTTTTTTCGGTCGTTTTGACAGGTCACGGGCTGAAAACGAACTTACGGTGCTGAAGTTATGACCATTTTAAGAAAGCCTTCTTCGTCACACGATCTTGGGCTTCGAGAACCAAGTCAGTCTGTTCTTCAATACTTTTGCCTCCATCAATATATAATTTCATAGGCATATACTAACTGTACAACTTTCAAACATGGTCATACACATCCAAATCCGTCTGAAACGGGCTAAACCGTTCGAAACATATCAAAACGGACGAGATCGGACGAAATCGGACGAGATCGGACGAAATCGGACGAGATCGGACGTTAACCGGGGAAAGCCGGAGAAAGTATGAATAAACCGCGCAAACCATGCCAAATCCGTGGAAATAGGATTTCTACTATGTTTTGATTGTATTGATCATGTTGTGGTCGTCTTTAGCATGTTTTGGTTGGGTTTGGCTATGTTTTAACCAGACGTGAATGTAGCAAATTAGTTGGTGATGTAGTTGTGGTTTTACTAGACAAGGAAATCGTGATGGCATACCATCAATTGATATTAAAAATACGAGTGAGCTCCAACAACATTTAACATTGTTTGATCAACAAAACAATGATATTGATTTTCCTTCGGAAACCTACAAAGGTGGATAATATACAAAATAATGAAAAAAGCATAGTAAAATGGCTTTTTGGGCCTTCAAAAATCCTTAACCAGCTTAAAGTTGGTTACAACGATGTTCCTCTTGTTTTTCGGTCGTTTTGACAGGTCACGGGCTGAAAACGAACTTACGGTGCTGAAGTTATGACCATTTTAAGAAAGCCTTCTTCGTCACACGATCTTGGTCTTCGAGAACCAAGTCAGTCTGTTCTTCAATACTTTTGCCTCTATCAATATATAAATTCATAGGCATATACTAACTGTACAACTTTCAAACATGGTCATACACATCCAAATCCGTCTGAAATGGGCTAAACCGTTCGAAACATATCAAAACGGACGAGATCGGACGAAATCGGACGAGATCGGACGAAATCGGACGAGATCGGACGGAATCGGACGTTAACCGGGGAAAGCCGGAGAAAGTATGAATAAACCGCGCAAACCATGCCAAATCCGTGGAAATAGGATTTCTACTATGTTTTGATTGTATTGATCATGTTGTGGTCGTCTTTAGCATGTTTTCGTTGGGTTTGGCTATGTTTTAACCAGACGTGAATGTAGCAAATTAGTTGGTGATGTAGTTGTGGTTTTACTAGACAAGGAAATCGTGATGGCATACCATCAATTGATACTAAAAATACGAGTGAGCTCCAACAACATTTAACATTGTTTGATCAACAAAACAATGATATTGATTTTCCTTCGGAAACCTACAAAGGTGGATAATATACAAAATAATGAAAAAAGCATAGTAAAATGGCTTTTTGGGCCTTCAAAAATCCTTAACCAGCTTAAAGTTGGTTACAACGATGTTCCTCTTGTTTTTTCGGTCGTTTTGACAGGTCACGGGCTGAAAACGAACTTACGGTGCTGAAGTTATGACCATTTTAAGAAAGCCTTCTTCGTCACACGATCTTGGGCTTCGAGAACCAAGTCAGTCTGTTCTTCAATACTTTTGCCTCTATCAATATATAATTTCATAGGCATATACTAACTGTACAACTTTCAAACATGGTCATACACATCCAAATCCGTCTGAAACGGGCTAAACCGTTCGAAACATATCAAAACGGACGAGATCGGACGAGATCGGACGAAATCGGACGGAATCGGACGTTAACCGGGGAAAGCCGGAGAAAGTATGAATAAACCGCGCAAACCATGCCAAATCCGTGGAAATAGGATTTCTACTATGTTTTGATTGTATTGATCATGTTGTGGTCGTCTTTAGCATGTTTTGGTTGGGTTTGGCTATGTTTTAACCAGACGTGAATGTAGCAAATTAGTTGGTGATGTAGTTGTGGTTTTACTAGACAAGGAAATCGTGATGGCATACCATCAATTGATATTAAAAATACGAGTGAGCTCCAACAACATTTAACATTGTTTGATCAACAAAACAATGATATTGATTTTCCTTCGGAAACCTACAAAGGTGGATAATATACAAAATAATGAAAAAAGCATAGTAAAATGGCTTTTTGGGCCTTCAAAAATCCTTAACCAGCTTAAAGTTGGTTTCAACGATGTTCCTCTTGTTTTTTCGGTCGTTTTGACAGGTCACGGGCTGAAAACGAACTTACGGTGCTGAAGTTATAACCATTTTAAGAAAGCCTTCTTCGTCACACGATCTTGGGCTTCGAGAACCAAGTCAGTCTGTTCTTCAATACTTTTGCCTCTATCAATATATAATTTCATAGGCATATACTAACTGTACAACTTTCAAACATGGTCATACACATCCAAATCCGTCTGAAACGGGCTAAACCGTTCGAAACATATCAAAACGGACGAGATCGGACGAAATCGGACGAGATCGGACAAAATCGGACGAGATCGGACGGAATCGGACGTTAACCGGGGAAAGCCGGAGAAAGTATGAATAAACCGCGCAAACCATGCCAAATCCGTGGAAATAGGATTTCTACTATGTTTTGATTGTATTGATCATGTTGTGGTCGTCTTTAGCATGTTTTGGTTGGGTTTGGCTATGTTTTAACCAGACGTGAATGTAGCAAATTAGTTGGTGATGTAGTTGTGGTTTTACTAGACAAGGAAATCGTGATGGCATACCATCAATTGATACTAAAAATACGAGTGAGCTCCAACAACATTTAACATTGTTTGATCAACAAAACAATGATATTGATTTTCCTTCGGAAACCTACAAAGGTGGATAATATACAAAATAATGAAAAAAGCATAGTAAAATGGCTTTTTGGGCCTTCAAAAATCCTTAACCAGCTTAAAGTTGGTTACAACGATGTTCCTCTTGTTTTTCGGTCGTTTTGACAGGTCACGGGCTGAAAACGAACTTACGGTGCTGAAGTTATGACCATTTTAAGAAAGCCTTCTTCGTCACACGATCTTGGGCTTCGAGAACCAAGTCAGTCTGTTCTTCAATACTTTTGCCTCCATCAATATATAATTTCATAGGCATATACTAACTGTACAACTTTCAAACATGGTCATACACATCCAAATCCGTCTGAAACGGGCTAAACCGTTCGAAACATATCAAAACGGACGAGATCGGACGAGATCGGACGGAATCGGACGTCAACCGGGGAAAGCCGGAGAAAGTATGAATAAACCGCGCAAACCATGCCAAATCCGTGGAAATAGGATTTCTACTATGTTTTGATTGTATTGATCATGTTGTGGTCGTCTTTAGCATGTTTTGGTTGGGTTTGGCTATGTTTTAACCAGACGTGAATGTAGCAAATTAGTTGGTGATGTAGCTATGGTTTTACTAGACAAGGAAATCGTGATGGCATACCATCAATTGATATTAAAAATACGAGTGAGCTCCAACAACATTTAACATTGTTTGATCAACAAAACAATGATACTGATTTTCCTTCGGTAACCTACAAAGGTGGATAATATACAAAATAATGAAAAAATCATAGTAAAATGGCTTTTTGGGCCTTCAAAAATCCTTAACTAGCTTAAAGTTGGTTACAACGATGTTCCTCTTGTTTTTCGGTCGTTTTGACATGTCACGGGCTGAAAACGAACTTACGGTGCTGAAGTTATGACCATTTTAAGAAAGCCTTCTTCGTCACACGATCTTGGGCTTCGAGAACCAAGTCAGTCTGTTCTTCAATACTTTTGCCTCCATCAATTTATAATTTCATAGGCATATACTAACTGTACAACTTTCAAACATGGTCATACACATCCAAATCCGGCTGAAACGGGCTAAACCGTTCGAAACATATCAAAACGGAGGAAATCGGACGAGATCGGACGAAATCGGACGTTAACCGGGGAAAGCCGGAGAAAGTATGAATAAACCGCGCAAACCATGCCAAATCCGGGGAAATAGGATTTCTATTATGTTTTGATTGTATTGATCATGTTGTGGTCGTCTTTAGCATGTTTTGGTTGGGTTTGGCTATGTTTTAACCAGACTTGAATATAGCAAATTAGTTGGTGATGTAGTTGTGGTTTTACTAGACAAGGAAATCGTGATGGCATACCATCAATTGATATTAAAAATACGAGTGAGCTCCAACAACATTTAACATTGTTTGATCAACAAAACAATGATATTGATTTTCCTTCGGAAACCTACAAAGGTGGATAATATACAAAATAATGAAAAAAGCATAGTAAAATGGCTTTTTGGGCCTTCAAAAATCCTTAACCAGCTTAAAGTTGGTTACAACGATGTTCCTCTTGTTTTTTCGGTCGTTTTGACAGGTCACGGGCTGAAAACGAACTTACGGTGCTGAAGTTATGACCATTTTAAGAAAGCCTTCTTCGTCACACGATCTTGGGCTTCGAGAACCAAGTCAGTCTATTCTTCAATACTTTTGCCTCCATCAATATATAATTTCATAGGCATATACTAACTGTACAACTTTCAAACATGGTCATACACATCCAAATCCGTCTGAAACGGGCTAAACCGTTCGAAACATATCAAAACGGACGAGATCGGACGAGATCGGACGAAATCGGACGGAATCGGACGTCAACCGGGGAAAGCCGGAGAAAGTATGAATAAACCGCGCAAACCATGCCAAATCCGTGGAAATAGGATTTCTACTATCTTTTGATTGTATTGATCATGTTGTGGTCGTCTTTAGCATGTTTTGGTTGGGTTTGGCTATGTTTTAACCAGACTTGAATGTAGCAAATTAGTTGGTGATGTAGTTCTGGTTTTACTAGACAAGGAAACCGTGATGGCATACCATCAATTGATATTAAAAATACGAGTGAGCTCCAACAACATTTAACATTGTTTGATCAACAAAACAATGATATTGATTTTCCTTCGGAAACCTACAAAGGTGGATAATATACAAAATAATGAAAAAAGCATAGTAAAATGGCTTTTTGGGCCTTCAAAAATCCTTAACCAGCTTAAAGTTGGTTACAACGATGTTCCTCTTGTTTTTTCGGTCGTTTTGACAGGTCACGGGCTGAAAACGAACTTACGGTGCTGAAGTTATGACCATTTTAAGAAAGCCTTCTTCGTCACACGATCTTGGGCTTCGAGAACCAAGTCAGTCTGTTCTTCAATACTTTTGCCTCCATCAATATATAATTTCATAGGCATATACTAACTGTACAACTTTCAAACATGGTCATACACATCCAAATCCGTCTGAAACGGGCTAAACCGTTCGAAACATATCAAAACGGACGAGATCGGACGAGATCGGACGAAATCGGACGGAATCGGACGTCAACCGGGGAAAGCCGGAGAAAGTATGAATAAACCGCGCAAACCATGCCAAATCCATGGAAATGGGATTTCTACTATGTTTTGATTGTATTGATCATGTTGTGGTCGTCTTTAGCATGTTTTGGTTGGGTTTGGCTATGTTTTAACCAGACGTGAATGTAGCAAATTAGTTGGTGATGTAGCTATGGTTTTACTAGACAAGGAAATCGTGATGGCATACCATCAATTGATATTAAAAATACGAGTGAGCTCCAACAACATTTAACATTGTTTGATCAACAAAACAATGATATTGATTTTCCTTCGGTAACCTACAAAGGTGGATAATATACAAAATAATGAAAAAATCATAGTAAAATGGCTTTTTAGGCCTTCAAAAATCCTTAACTAGCTTAAAGTTGGTTACAACGATGTTCCTCTTGTTTTTCGGTCGTTTTGACATGTCACGGGCTGAAAACGAACTTACGGTGCTGAAGTTATGACCATTTTAAGAAAGCCTTCTTCGTCACACGATCTTGGGCTTCGAGAACCAAGTCAGTCTATTCTTCAATACTTTTGCCTCCATCAATATATAATTTCATAGGCATATACTAACTGTACAACTTTCAAACATGGTCATACACATCCAAATCCGGCTGAAACGGGCTAAACCGTTCGAAACATATCAAAACGGAGGAAATCGGACGAGATCGGACGAAATCGGACGTTAACCGGGGAAAGCCGGAGAAAGTATGAATAAACCGCGCAAACCATGCCAAATCCGGGGAAATAGGATTTCTATTATGTTTTGATTATATTGATCATGTTGTGGTCGTCTTTAGCATGTTTTGGTTGGGTTTGGCTATGTTTTAACCAGACTTGAATATAGCAAATTAGTTGGTGATGTAGTTGTGGTTTTACTAGACAAGGAAATCGTGATGGCATACCATCAATTGATATTAAAAATACGAGTGAGCTCCAACAACATTTAACATTGTTTGATCAACAAAACAATGATATTGATTTTCCTTCGGAAACCTACAAAGGTGGATAATATACAAAATAATGAAAAAAGCATAGTAAAATGGCTTTTTGGGCCTTCAAAAATCCTTAACCAGCTTAAAGTTGGTTACAACGATGTTCCTCTTGTTTTTTCGGTCGTTTTGACAGGTCACGGGCTGAAAACGAACTTACGGTGCTGAAGTTATGACCATTTTAAGAAAGCCTTCTTCGTCACACGATCTTGGGCTTCGAGAACCAAGTCAGTCTATTCTTCAATACTTTTGCCTCCATCAATATATAATTTCATAGGCATATACTAACTGTACAACTTTCAAACATGGTCATACACATCCAAATCCGTCTGAAACGGGCTAAACCGTTCGAAACATATCAAAACGGACGAGATCGGACGAGATCGGACGAAATCGGACGGAATCGGACGTCAACCAGGGAAAGCCGGAGAAAGTATGAATAAACCGCGCAAACCATGCCAAATCCGTGGAAATAGGATTTCTACTATCTTTTGATTGTATTGATCATGTTGTGGTCGTCTTTAGCATGTTTTGGTTGGGTTTGGCTATGTTTTAACCAGACTTGAATGTAGCAAATTAGTTGGTGATGTAGTTCTGGTTTTACTAGACAAGGAAACCGTGATGGCATACCATCAATTGATATTAAAAATACGAGTGAGCTCCAACAACATTTAACATTGTTTGATCAACAAAACAATGATATTGATTTTCCTTCGGAAACCTACAAAGGTGGATAATATACAAAATAATGAAAAAAGCATAGTAAAATGGCTTTTTGGGCCTTCAAAAATCCTTAACCAGCTTAAAGTTGGTTACAACGATGTTCCTCTTGTTTTTTTGGTCGTTTTGACAGGTCACGGGCTGAAAACGAACTTACGGTGCTGAAGTTATGACCATTTTAAGAAAGCCTTCTTCGTCACACGATCTTGGGCTTCGAGAACCAAGTCAGTCTGTTCTTCAATACTTTTGCCTCCATCAATATATAATTTCATAGGCATATACTAACTGTACAACTTTCAAACATGGTCATACACATCCAAATCCGTCTGAAACGGGCTAAACCGTTCGAAACATATCAAAACGGACGAGATCGGACGAGATCGGACGAAATCGGACGGAATCGGACGTCAACCGGGGAAAGCCGGAGAAAGTATGAATAAACCGCGCAAACCATGCCAAATCCATGGAAATGGGATTTCTACTATGTTTTGATTGTATTGATCATGTTGTGGTCGTCTTTAGCATGTTTTGGTTGGGTTTGGCTATGTTTTAACCAGACGTGAATGTAGCAAATTAGTTGGTGATGTAGCTATGGTTTTACTAGACAAGGAAATCGTGATGGCATACCATCAATTGATATTAAAAATACGAGTGAGCTCCAACAACATTTAACATTGTTTGATCAACAAAACAATGATATTGATTTTCCTTCGGTAACCTACAAAGGTGGATAATATACAAAATAATGAAAAAATCATAGTAAAATGGCTTTTTAGGCCTTCAAAAATCCTTAACTAGCTTAAAGTTGGTTACAACGATGTTCCTCTTGTTTTTCGGTCGTTTTGACATGTCACGGGCTGAAAACGAACTTACGGTGCTGAAGTTATGACCATTTTAAGAAAGCCTTCTTCGTCACACGATCTTGGGCTTCGAGAACCAAGTCAGTCTGTTCTTCAATACTTTTGCCTCCATCAATTTATAATTTCATAGGCATATACTAACTGTACAACTTTCAAACATGGTCATACACATCCAAATCCGGCTGAAACGGGCTAAACCGTTCGAAACATATCAAAACGGAGGAAATCGGACGAGATCGGACGAAATCGGACGTTAACCGGGGAAAGCCGGAGAAAGTATGAATAAACCGCGCAAACCATGCCAAATCCGGGGAAATAGGATTTCTATTATGTTTTGATTGTATTGATCATGTTGTGGTCGTCTTTAGCATGTTTTGGTTGGGTTTGGCTATGTTTTAACCAGACTTGAATATAGCAAATTAGTTGGTGATGTAGTTGTGGTTTTACTAGACAAGGAAATCGTGATGGCATACCATCAATTGATATTAAAAATACGAGTGAGCTCCAACAACATTTAACATTGTTTGATCAACAAAACAATGATATTGATTTTCCTTCGGAAACCTACAAAGGTGGATAATATACAAAATAATGAAAAAAGCATAGTAAAATGGCTTTTTGGGCCTTCAAAAATCCTTAAGCAGCTTAAAGTTGGTTACAACGATGTTCCTCTTGTTTTTTCGGTCGTTTTGACAGGTCACGGGCTGAAAACGAACTTACGGTGCTGAAGTTATGACCATTTTAAGAAAGCCTTCTTCGTCACACGATCTTGGGCTTCGAGAACCAAGTCAGTCTATTCTTCAATACTTTTGCCTCCATCAATATATAATTTCATAGGCATATACTAACTGTACAACTTTCAAACATGGTCATACACATCCAAATCCGTCTGAAACGGGCTAAACCGTTCGAAACATATCAAAACGGACGAGATCGGACGAGATCGGACGAAATCGGACGGAATCGGACGTCAACCGGGGAAAGCCGGAGAAAGTATGAATAAACCGCGCAAACCATGCCAAATCCATGGAAATAGGATTTCTACTATCTTTTGATTGTATTGATCATGTTGTGGTCGTCTTTAGCATGTTTTGGTTGGGTTTGGCTATGTTTTAACCAGACTTGAATGTAGCAAATTAGTTGGTGATGTAGTTCTGGTTTTACTAGACAAGGAAACCGTGATGGCATACCATCAATTGATATTAAAAATACGAGTGAGCTCCAACAACATTTAACATTGTTTGATCAACAAAACAATGATATTGATTTTCCTTCGGAAACCTACAAAGGTGGATAATATACAAAATAATGAAAAAAGCATAGTAAAATGGCTTTTTGGGCCTTCAAAAATCCTTAACCAGCTTAAAGTTGGTTACAACGATGTTCCTCTTGTTTTTTCGGTCGTTTTGACAGGTCACGGGCTGAAAACGAACTTACGGTGCTGAAGTTATGACCATTTTAAGAAAGCCTTCTTCGTCACACGATCTTGGGCTTCGAGAACCAAGTCAGTCTGTTCTTCAATACTTTTGCCTCCATCAATATATAATTTCATAGGCATATACTAACTGTACAACTTTCAAACATGGTCATACACATCCAAATCCGTCTGAAACGGGCTAAACCGTTCGAAACATATCAAAACGGACGAGATCGGACGAGATCGGACGAAATCGGACGGAATCGGACGTCAACCGGGGAAAGCCGGAGAAAGTATGAATAAACCGCGCAAACCATGCCAAATCCATGGAAATGGGATTTCTACTATGTTTTGATTGTATTGATCATGTTGTGGTCGTCTTTAGCATGTTTTGGTTGGGTTTGGCTATGTTTTAACCAGACGTGAATGTAGCAAATTAGTTGGTGATGTAGCTATGGTTTTACTAGACAAGGAAATCGTGATGGTATACCATCAATTGATATTAAAAATACGAGTGAGCTCCAACAACATTTAACATTGTTTGATCAACAAAACAATGATATTGATTTTCCTTCGGTAACCTACAAAGGTGGATAATATACAAAATAATGAAAAAATCATAGTAAAATGGCTTTTTGGGCCTTCAAAAATCCTTAACTAGCTTAAAGTTGGTTACAACGATGTTCCTCTTGTTTTTCGGTCGTTTTGACATGTCACGGGCTGAAAACGAACTTACGGTGCTGAAGTTATGACCATTTTAAGAAAGCCATCTTCGTCACACGATCTTGGGCTTCGAGAACCAAGTCAGTCTGTTCTTCAATACTTTTGCCTCCATCAATTTATAATTTCATAGGCATATACTAACTGTACAACTTTCAAACATGGTCATACACATCCAAATCCGGCTGAAACGGGCTAAACCGTTCGAAACATATCAAAACGGAGGAAATCGGACGAGATCGGACGAAATCGGACGTTAACCGGGGAAAGCCGGAGAAAGTATGAATAAACCGCGCAAACCATGCCAAATCCGGGGAAATAGGATTTCTATTATGTTTTGATTGTATTGATCATGTTGTGGTCGTCTTTAGCATGTTTTGGTTGGGTTTGGCTATGTTTTAACCAGACTTGAATATAGCAAATTAGTTGGTGATGTAGTTGTGGTTTTACTAGACAAGGAAATCGTGATGGCATACCATCAATTGATATTAAAAATACGAGTGAGCTCCAACAACATTTAACATTGTTTGATCAACAAAACAATGATATTGATTTTCCTTCGGAAACCTACAAAGGTGGATAATATACAAAATAATGAAAAAAGCATAGTAAAATGGCTTTTTGGGCCTTCAAAAATCCTTAACCAGCTTAAAGTTGGTTACAACGATGTTCCTCTTGTTTTTTCGGTCGTTTTGACAGGTAACGGGCTGAAAACGAACTTACGGTGCTGAAGTTATGACCATTTTAAGAAAGCCTTCTTCGTCACACGATCTTGGGCTTCGAGAACCAAGTCAGTCTGTTCTTCAATACTTTTGCCTCCATCAATATATAATTTCATAGGCATATACTAACTGTACAACTTTCAAACATGGTCATACACATCCAAATCCGTCTGAAACGGGCTAAACCGTTCGAAACATATCATAACGGACGAGATCGGACGAGATCGGACGGAATCGGACGTCAACCGGGGAAAGCCGGAGAAAGTATGAATAAACCGCGCAAACCATGCCAAATCCGTGGAAATAGGATTTCTACTATCTTTTGATTGTATTGATCATGTTGTGGTCGTCTTTAGCATGTTTTGGTTGGGTTTGGCTATGTTTTAACCAGACTTGAATGTAGCAAATTAGTTGGTGATGTAGTTCTGGTTTTACTAGACAAGGAAACCGTGATGGCATACCATCAATTGATATTAAAAATACGAGTGAGCTCCAACAACATTTAACATTGTTTGATCAACAAAACAATGATATTGATTTTCCTTCGGAAACCTACAAAGGTGGATAATATACAAAATAATGAAAAAAGCATAGTAAAATGGCTTTTTGGGCCTTCAAAAATCCTTAACCAGCTTAAAGTTGGTTACAACGATGTTCCTCTTGTTTTTTCGGTCGTTTTGACAGGTCACGGGCTGAAAACGAACTTACGGTGCTGAAGTTATGACCATTTTAAGAAAGCCTTCTTCGTCACACGATCTTGGGCTTCGAGAACCAAGTCAGTCTGTTCTTCAATACTTTTGCCTCCATCAATATATAATTTCATAGGCATATACTAACTGTACAACTTTCAAACATGGTCATACACATCCAAATCCGTCTGAAACGGGCTAAACCGTTCGAAACATATCAAAACGGACGAGATCGGACGAAATCGGACGGAATCGGACGTCAACCGGGGAAAGCCGGAGAAAGTATGAATAAACCGCGCAAACCATGCCAAATCCGTGGAAATAGGATTTCTACTATGTTTTGATTGTATTGATCATGTTGTGGTCGTCTTTAGCATGTTTTGGTTGGGTTTGGCTATGTTTTAACCAGACGTGAATGTAGCAAATTAGTTGGTGATGTAGCTATGGTTTTACTAGACAAGGAAATCGTGATGGCATACCATCAATTGATATTAAAAATACGAGTGAGCTCCAACAACATTTAACATTGTTTGATCAACAAAACAATGATATTGATTTTCCTTCGGTAACCTACAAAGGTGGATAATATACAAAATAATGAAAAAATCATAGTAAAATGGCTTTTTGGGCCTTCAAAAATCCTTAACTAGCTTAAAGTTGGTTACAACGATGTTCCTCTTGTTTTTCGGTCGTTTTGACATGTCACGGGCTGAAAACGAACTTACGGTGCTGAAGTTATGACCATTTTAAGAAAGCCTTCTTCGTCACACGATCTTGGGCTTCGAGAACCAAGTCAGTCTGTTCTTCAATACTTTTGCCTCCATCAATTTATAATTTCATAGGCATATACTAACTGTACAACTTTCAAACATGGTCATACACATCCAAATCCGGCTGAAACGGGCTAAACCGTTCGAAACATATCAAAACGGAGGAAATCGGACGAGATCGGACGAAATCGGACGTTAACCGGGGAAAGCCGGAGAAAGTATGAATAAACCGCGCAAACCATGCCAAATCCGGGGAAATAGGATTTCTATTATGTTTTGATTGTATTGATCATGTTGTGGTCGTCTTTAGCATGTTTTGGTTGGGTTTGGCTATGTTTTAACCAGACTTGAATATAGCAAATTAGTTGGTGATGTAGTTGTGGTTTTACTAGACAAGGAAATCGTGATGGCATACCATCAATTGATATTAAAAATACGAGTGAGCTCCAACAACATTTAACATTGTTTGATCAACAAAACAATGATATTGATTTTCCTTCGGAAACCTACAAAGGTGGATAATATACAAAATAATGAAAAAAGCATAGTAAAATGGCTTTTTGGGCCTTCAAAAATCCTTAACCAGCTTAAAGTTGGTTACAACGATGTTCCTCTTGTTTTTTCGGTCGTTTTGACAGGTCACGGGCTGAAAACGAACTTACGGTGCTGAAGTTATGACCATTTTAAGAAAGCCTTCTTCGTCACACGATCTTGGGCTTCGAGAACCAAGTCAGTCTGTTCTTCAATACTTTTGCCTCCATCAGTATATAATTTCATAGGCATATACTAACTGTACAACTTTCAAACATGGTCATACACATCCAGATCCGTCTGAAACGGGCTAAACCGTTCGAAACATATCAAAACGGACGAGATCGGACGAGATCGGACGAAATCGGACGAGATCGGACGGAATCGGACGTTAACCGGGGAAAGCCGGAGAAAGTATGAATAAACCGCGCAAACCATGCCAAATCCGTGGAAATAGGATTTCTACTATCTTTTGATTGTATTGATCATGTTGTGGTCGTCTTTAGCATGTTTTGGTTGGGTTTGGCTATGTTTTAACCAGACTTGAATGTAGCAAATTAGTTGGTGATGTAGTTCTGGTTTTACTAGACAAGGAAACCGTGATGGCATACCATCAATTGATATTAAAAATACGAGTGAGCTCCAACAACATTTAACATTGTTTGATCAACAAAACAATGATATTGATTTTCCTTCGGAAACCTACAAAGGTGGATAATATACAAAATAATGAAAAAAGCATAGTAAAATGGCTTTTTGGGCCTTCAAAAATCCTTAACCAGCTTAAAGTTGGATACAACGATGTTCCTATTGTTTTTTCGGTCGTTTTGACAGGTCACGGGCTGAAAACGAACTTACGGTGCTGAAGTTATGACCATTTTAAGAAAGCCTTCTTCGTCACACGATCTTGGGCTTCGAGAACCAAGTCAGTCTGTTCTTCAATACTTTTGCCTCCATCAATATATAATTTCATAGGCATATACTAACTGTACAACTTTCAAACATGGTCATACACATCCAAATCCGTCTGAAACGGGCTAAACCGTTCGAAACATATCAAAACGGACGAGATCGGACGAGATCGGACGAAATCGGACGAGATCGGACGGAATCCGACGTTAACCGGGGAAAGCCGGAGAAAGTATGAATAAACCGCGCAAACCATGCCAAATCCGTGGAAATAGGATTTCTACTATGTTTTGATTGTATTGATCATGTTGTGGTCGTCTTTAGCATGTTTTGGTTGGGTTTGGCTATGTTTTAACCAGACTTGAATGTAGCAAATTAGTTGGTGATGTAGTTGTGGTTTTACTAGACAAGGAAACCGTGATGGCATACCATCAATTGATATTAAAAATACGAGTGAGCTCCAACAACATTTAACATTGTTTGATCAACAAAACAATGATATTGATTTTCCTTCGGAAACCTACAAAGGTGGATAATATACAAAATAATGAAAAAAGCATAGTAAAATAGCTTTTTGGGCCTTCAAAAATCCTTAACCAGCTTAAAGTTGGTTACAACGATGTTCCTCTTGTTTTTTCGGTCGTTTTGACAGGTTACGGGCTGAAAACGAACTTACGATGCTGAAGTTATGACCATTTTAAGAAAGCCTTCTTCGTCACACGATCTTGGGCTTCGAGAACCAAGTCAGTCTGTTCTTCAATACTTTTGCCTCCATCAATATATAATTTCATAGGCATATACTAACTGTACAACTTTCAAACCTGGTCATACACATCCAAATCCGTCTGAAACGGGCTAAACCGTTCGAAACATATCAAAACGGACGAGATCGGACGAGATCGGACGAAATCGGACGAGATCGGACGGAATCGGGCGTTAACCGGGGAAAGCCGGAGAAAGTATGAATAAACCGCACAAACCATGCCAAATCCGTGGAAATAGGATTTCTACTATGTTTTGATTGTATTGATCATGTTGTGGTCGTCTTTAGCATGTTTTGGTTGGGTTTGGCTATGTTTTAACCAGACTTGAATGTAGCAAATTAGTTGGTGATGTAGTTGTGGTTTTACTAGACAAGGAAACCGTGATGGCATACCATCAATTGATATTAAAAATACGAGTGAGCTCCAACAACATTTAACATTTTTTGATCAACAAAACAATGATATTGATTTTCCTTCGGAAACCTACAAAGGTGGATAATATACAAAATAATGAAAAAAGCATAGTAAAATGGCTTTTTGGGCCTTCAAAAATCCTTAACCAGCTAAAAGTTGGTTACAACGATGTTCCTCTTGTTTTTTCGGTCGTTTTGACAGGTCACGGACTGAAAACGAACTTACGGTGCTGAAGTTATGACCATTTTAAGAAAGCCTTCTCCGTCACACGATCTTGGGCTTCGAGAACCAAGTCAGTTTGTTCTTCAATACTTTTGCCTCCATTAGTATATAATTTCATAGGCATATACTAACTGTACAACTTTCAAACATGGTCATACACATCCAGATCCGTCTGAAACGGGCTAAACCGTTCGAAACATATCAAAACGGACGAGATCGGACGAGATCGGACGAAATCGGACGAGATCGGACGGAATCGGACGTTAACCGGGGAAAGCCGGAGAAAGTATGAATAAACCGCGCAAACCATGCCAAATCCGTGGAAATAGGATTTCTACTATGTTTTGATTGTATTGATCATGTTGTGGTCGTCTTTAGCATGTTTTGGTTGGGTTTGGCTATGTTTTAACCAGACTTGAATGCAGCAAATTAGTTGGTGATGTAGTTCTGGTTTTACTAGACAAGGAAACCGTGATGGCATACCATCAATTGATATTAAAAATACGAGTGAGCTCCAACAACATTTAACATTGTTTGATCAACAAAACAATGATATTGATTTTCCTTCGGAAACCTACAAAGGTGGATAATATACAAAATAATGAAAAAAGCATAGTAAAATGGCTTTTTGGGCCTTCAAAAATCCTTAACCAGCTTAAAGTTGGATACAACGATGTTCCTATTGTTTTTTCGGTCGTTTTGACAGGTCACGGGCTGAAAACGAACTTACGGTGCTGAAGTTATGACCATTTTAAGAAAGCCTTCTTCGTCACACGATCTTGGGCTTCGAGAACCAAGTCAGTCTGTTCTTCAATACTTTTGCCTCCATCAATATATAATTTCATAGGCATATACTAACTGTACAACTTTCAAACATGGTCATACACATCCAAATCCGTCTGAAACGGGCTAAACCGTTCGAAACATATCAAAACGGACGAGATCGGACGAGATCGGACGAAATCGGACGAGATCGGACGGAATCGGACGTTAACCGGGGAAAGCCGGAGAAAGTATGAATAAACCGCGCAAACCATGCCAAATCCGTGGAAATAGGATTTCTACTATGTTTTGATTGTATTGATCATGTTGTGGTCGTCTTTAGCATGTTTTGGTTGGGTTTGGCTATGTTTTAACCAGACTTGAATGTAGCAAATTAGTTGGTGATGTAGTTGTGGTTTTACTAGACAAGGAAACCGTGATGGCATACCATCAATTGATATTAAAAATACGAGTGAGCTCCAACAACATTTAACATTGTTTGATCAACAAAACAATGATATTGATTTTCCTTCGGAAACCTACAAAGGTGGATAATATACAAAATAATGAAAAAAGCATAGTAAAATAGCTTTTTGGGCCTTCAAAAATCCTTAACCAGCTTAAAGTTGGTTACAACGATGTACCTCTTGTTTTTTCGGTCGTTTTGACAGGTCACGGGCTGAAAACGAACTTACGATGCTGAAGTTATGACCATTTTAAGAAAGCCTTCTTCGTCACACGATCTTGGGCTTCGAGAACCAAGTCAGTCTGTTCTTCAATACTTTTGCCTCCATCAATATATAATTTCATAGGCATATACTAACTGTACAACTTTCAAACCTGGTCATACACATCCAAATCCGTCTGAAACGGGCTAAACCGTTCGAAACATATCAAAACGGACGAGATCGGACGAGATCGGACGAAATCGGACGAGATCGGACGGAATCGGACGTTAACCGGGGAAAGCCGGAGAAAGTATGAATAAACCGCGCAAACCATGCCAAATCCGTGGAAATAGGATTTCTACTATGTTTTGATTGTATTGATCATGTTGTGGTCGTCTTTAGCATGTTTTGGTTGGGTTTGGCTATGTTTTAACCAGACTTGAATGTAGCAAATTAGTTGGTGATGTAGTTGTGGTTTTACTAGACAAGGAAACCGTGATGGCATACCATCAATTGATATTAAAAATACGAGTGAGCTCCAACAACATTTAACATTTTTTGATCAACAAAACAATGATATTGATTTTCCTTCGGAAACCTACAAAGGTGGATAACATACAAAATAATGAAAAAAGCATAGTAAAATGGCTTTTTGGGCCTTCAAAAATCCTTAACCAGCTTAAAGTTGGTTACAACGATGTTCCTCTTGTTTTTTCGGTCGTTTTGACAGGTCACGGGCTGAAAACGAACTTACGATGCTGAAGTTATGACCATTTTAAGAAAGCCTTCTTCGTCACACGATCTTGGGCTTCGAGAACCAAGTCAGTCTGTTCTTCAATACTTTTGCCTCCATCAATATATAATTTCATAGGCATATACTAACTGTACAACTTTCAAACCTGGTCATACACATCTAAATCCGTCTGAAACGGGCTAAACCGTTCGAAACATATCAAAACGGACGAGATCGGACGAGATCGGACGAAATCGGACGAGATCGGACGGAATCGGACGTTAACCGGGGAAAGCCGGAGAAAGTATGAATAAACCGCGCAAACCATGCCAAATCCGTGGAAATAGGATTTCTACTATGTTTTGATTGTATTGATCATGTTGTGGTCGTCTTTAGCATGTTTTGGTTGGGTTTGGCTATGTTTTAACCAGACTTGAATGTAGCAAATTAGTTGGTGATGTAGTTGTGGTTTTACTAGACAAGGAAACCGTGATGGCATACCATCAATTGATATTAAAAATACGAGTGAGCTCCAACAACATTTAACATTTTTTGATCAACAAAACAATGATATTGATTTTCCTTCGGAAACCTACAAAGGTGGATAATATACAAAATAATGAAAAAAGCATAGTAAAATGGCTTTTTGGGCCTTCAAAAATCCTTAACCAGCTTAAAGTTGGTTACAACGATGTTCCTCTTGTTTTTTCGGTCGTTTTGACAGGTCACGGGCTGAAAACGAACTTACGGTGCTGAAGTTATGACCATTTTAAGTAAGCCTTCTCCGTCACACGATCTTGGGCTTCGAGAACCAAGTCAGTTTGTTCTTCAATACTTTTGCCTCCATCAGTATATAATTTCATAGGCATATACTAACTGTACAACTTTCAAACATGGTCATACACATCCAGATCCGTCTGAAACGGGCTAAACCGTTCGAAACATATCAAAACGGACGAGATCGGACGAGATCGGACGAAATCGGACGAGATCGGACGGAATCGGACGTTAACCGGGGAAAGCCGGAGAAAGTATGAATAAACCGCGCAAACCATGCCAAATCCGTGGAAATAGGATTTCTACTATGTTTTGATTGTATTGATCATGTTGTGGTCGTCTTTAGCATGTTTTGGTTGGGTTTGGCTATGTTTTAACCAGACTTGAATGTAGCAAATTAGTTGGTGATGTAGTTCTGGTTTTACTAGACAAGGAAACCGTGATGGCATACCATCAATTGATATTAAAAATACGAGTGAGCTCCAACAACATTTAACATTGTTTGATCAACAAAACAATGATATTGATTTTCCTTCGGAAACCTACAAAGGTGGATAATATACAAAATAATGAAAAAAGCATAGTAAAATGGCTTTTTGGGCCTTCAAAAATCCTTAACCAGCTTAAAGTTGGATACAACGATGTTCCTATTGTTTTTTCGGTCGTTTTGACAGGTCACGGGCTGAAAACGAACTTACGGTGCTGAAGTTATGACCATTTTAAGAAAGCCTTCTTTGTCACACGATCTTGGGCTTCGAGAACCAAGTCAGTCTGTTCTTCAATACTTTTGCCTCCATCAATATATAATTTCATAGGCATATACTAACTGTACAACTTTCAAACATGGTCATACACATCCAAATCCGTCTGAAACGGGCTAAACCGTTCGAAACATATCAAAACGGACGAGATCGGACGAGATCGGACGAAATCGGACGAGATCGGACGGAATCGGACGTTAACCGGGGAAAGCCGGAGAAAGTATGAATAAACCGCGCAAACCATGCCAAATTCGTGGAAATAGGATTTCTACTATGTTTTGATTGTATTGATCATGTTGTGGTCGTCTTTAGCATGTTTTGGTTGGGTTTGGCTATGTTTTAACCAGACTTGAATGTAGCAAATTAGTTGGTGATGTAGTTGTGGTTTTACTAGACAAGGAAACCGTGATGGCATTCCATCAATTGATATTAAAAATACGAGTGAGCTCCAACAACATTTAACATTGTTTGATCAACAAAACAATGATATTGATTTTCCTTCGGAAACCTAGAAAGGTGGATAATATACAAAATAATGAAAAAAGCATAGTAAAATAGCTTTTTGGGCCTTCAAAAATCCTTAACCAGCTTAAAGTTGGTTACAACGATGTTCCTCTTGTTTTTTTGGTCGTTTTGACAGGTCACGGGCTGAAAATGAACTTACGATGCTGAAGTTATGACCATTTTAAGAAAGCCTTCTTCGTCACACGATCTTGGGCTTCGAGAACCAAGTCAGTCTGTTCTTCAATACTTTTGCCTCCATCAATATATAATTTCATAGGCATATACTAACTGTACAACTTTCAAACCTGGTCATACACATCCAAATCCGTCTGAAACGGGCTAAACCGTTCGAAACATATCAAAACGGACGAGATCGGACGAGATCGGACGAAATCGGACGAGATCGGACGGAATCGGACGTTAACCGGGGAAAGCCGGAGAAAGTATGAATAAACCGCGCAAACCATGCCAAATCCGTGGAAATAGGATTTCTACTATGTTTTGATTGTATTGATCATGTTGTGGTCGTCTTTAGCATGTTTTGGTTGGGTTTGGCTATGTTTTAACCAGACTTGAATGTAGCAAATTAGTTGGTGATGTAGTTGTGGTTTTACTAGACAAGGAAACCGTGATGGCATACCATCAATTGATATTAAAAATACGAGTGAGCTCCAACAACATTTAACATTTTTTGATCAACAAAACAATGATATTGATTTTCTTTCGGAAACCTACAAAGGTGGATAATATACAAAATAATGAAAAAAGCATAGTAAAATGGCTTTTTGGGCCTTCAAAAATCCTTAACCAGCTTAAAGTTGGTTACAACGATGTTCCTCTTGTTTTTTCGGTCGTTTTGACAGGTCACGGGCTGAAAACGAACTTACGGTGCTGAAGTTATGACCATTTTAAGAAAGCCTTCTTCGTCACACGATCTTGGGCTTCGAGAACCAAGTCAGTCTATTCTTCAATACTTTTGCCTCCATCAATATATAATTTCATAGGCATATACTAACTGTACAACTTTCAAACATGGTCATACACATCCAAATCCGTCTGAAACGGGCTAAACCGTTCGAAACATATCAAAACGGACGAGATCGGACGAGATCGGACGAAATCGGACGAGATCGGACGGAATCGGACGTTAACCGGGGAAAGCCGGGGAAAGTATGAATAAACCGCGCAAACCATGCCAAATCCGTGGAAATAGGATTTCTACTATGTTTTGATTGTATTGATCATGTTGTGGTCGTCTTTAGCATGTTTTGGTTGGGTTTGGCTATGTTTTAACCAGACTTGAATGTAGCAAATTAGTTGGTGATGTAGTTGTGGTTTTACTAGACAAGTAAACCGTGATGGCATACCATCAATTGATATTAAAAATACGAGTGAGCTCCAACAACATTTAACATTGTTTGATCAACAAAACAATGATATTGATTTTCCTTCGGAAACCTACAAAGGTGGATAATATACAAAATAATGAAAAAAGCATAGTAAAATGGCTTTTTGGGCCTTCAAAAATCCTTAACCAGCTTAAAGTTGGTTACAACGATGTTCCTCTTGTTTTTTCGGTCGTTTTGACAGGTCACGGGCTGAAAACGAACTTACGGTGCCGAAGTTATGACCATTTTAAGAAAGCCTTCTTCGTCACACGATCTTGGGCTTCGAGAACCAAGTCAGTCTGTTCTTCAATACTTTTGCCTCCATCAATATATAATTTCATAGGCATATACTAACTGTACAACTTTCAAACATGGTCATACACATCCAAATCCGTCTGAAACGGGCTAAACCGTTCGAAACATATCAAAACGGACGAGATCGGACGAGATCGGACGAGATCGGACGAGATCGGACGGAATCGGACGTTAACCGGGGAAAGCCGGAGAAAGTATGAATAAACCGCGCAAACCATGTCAAATCCGTGGAAATAGGATTTCTACTATGTTTTGATTGTATTGATCATGTTGTGGTCGTCTTTAGCATGTTTTGGTTGGGTTTGGCTATGTTTTAACCAGACGTGAATGTAGCAAATTAGTTGGTGATGTAGTTGTGGTTTTACTAGACAAGGAAATCGTGATGGCATACCATCAATTGATATTAAAAATACGAGTGAGCTCCAACAACATTTAACATTGTTTGATCAACAAAACAATGATATTGATTTTCCTTCGGAAACCTACAAAGGTGGATAATATACAAAATAATGAAAAAAGCATAGTAAAATGGCTTTTTGGGCCTTCAAAAATCCTTAACTAGCTTAAAGTTGGTTACAACGATGTTCCTCTTGTTTTTTCGGTCGTTTTGACAGGTCACGGGCTGAAAACGAACTTACGGTGCTGAAGTTATGACCATTTTAAGAAAGCCTTCTTCGTCACACGATCTTGGGCTTCGAGAACCAAGTCAGTCTGTTCTTCAATACTTTTGCCTCCATCAATATATAATTTCATAGGCATATACTAACTGTACAACTTTCAAACATGGTCATACACATCCAACTCCGTCTGAAACGGGCTAAACCGTTCGAAACATATCAAAACGGACGAGATCGGACGAGATCGGACGAAATCGGACGAGATCGGACGGAATCGGACGTTAACCGGGGAAAGCCGGAGAAAGTATGAATAAACCGCGCAAACCATGCCAAATCCGTGGAAATAGGATTTCTACTATGTTTTGATTGTATTGATCATGTTGTGGTCGTCTTTAGCATGTTTTGGTTGGGTTTGGCTATGTTTTAACCAGACTTGAATGTAGCAAATTAGTTGGTGATGTATTTGTGGTTTTACTAGACAAGGAAACCGTGATGGCATACCATCAATTGATATTAAAAATACGAGTGAGCTCCAACAGCATTTAACATTGTTTGATCAACAAAATAATGATATTGATTTTCCTTCGGAAACCTACAAAGGTGGATAATATACAAAATAATGAAAAAAGCATAGTAAAATGGCTTTTTGGGCCTTCAAAAATCCTTAACCAGCTTAAAGTTGGTTACAACGATGTTCCTCTTGTTTTTTCGGTCGTTTTGACAGGTCACGGGCTGAAAACGAACTTACGGTGCTGAAGTTATGACCATTTTAAGAAAGCCTTCTTCGTCACACGATCTTGGGCTTCGAGAACCAAGTCAGTCTGTTCTTCAATACTTTTGCCTCCATCAATATATAATTTCATAGGCATATACTAACTGTACAACTTTCAAACATGGTCATACACATCCAAATCCGTCTGAAACGGGCTAAACCGTTCGAAACATATCAAAACGGACGAGATCGGACGAGATCGGACGAGATCGGACGGAATCGGACGTTAACCGGGGAAAGCCGGAGAAAGTATGAATAAACCGCGCAAACCATGTCAAATCCGTGGAAATAGGATTTCTACTATGTTTTGATTGTATTGATCATGTTGTGGTCGTCTTTAGCATGTTTTGGTTGGGTTTGGCTATGTTTTAACCAGACGTGAATGTAGCAAATTAGTTGGTGATGTAGTTGTGGTTTTACTAGACAAGGAAATCGTGATGGCATACCATCAATTGATATTAAAAATATGAGTGAGCTCCAACAACATTTAACATTGTTTGATCAACAAAACAATGATATTGATTTTCCTTCGGAAACCTACAAAGGTGGATAATATACAAAATAATGAAAAAAGCATAGTAAAATGGCTTTTTGGGCCTTCAAAAATCCTTAACTAGCTTAAAGTTGGTTACAACGATGTTCCTCTTGTTTTTTCGGTCGTTTTGACAGGTCACGGGCTGAAAACGAACTTACGGTGCTGAAGTTATGACCATTTTAAGAAAGCCTTCTTCGTCACACGATCTTGGGCTTCGAGAACCAAGTCAGTCTGTTCTTCAATACTTTTGCCTCCATCAATATATAATTTCATAGGCATATACTAACTGTACAACTTTCAAACATGGTCATACACATCCAAATCCGTCTGAAACGGGCTAAACCGTTCGAAACATATCAAAACGGACGAGATCGGACGAGATCGGACGAGATCGGACGGAATCGGACGTTAACCGGGGAAAGCCGGAGAAAGTATGAATAAACCGCGCAAACCATGTCAAATCCGTGGAAATAGGATTTCTACTATGTTTTGATTGTATTGATCATGTTGTGGTCGTCTTTAGCATGTTTTGGTTGGGTTTGGCTATGTTTTAACCAGACGTGAATGTAGCAAATTAGTTGGTGATGTAGTTGTGGTTTTACTAGACAAGGAAATCGTGATGGCATACCATCAATTGATATTAAAAATATGAGTGAGCTCCAACAACATTTAACATTGTTTGATCAACAAAACAATGATATTGATTTTCCTTCGGAAACCTACAAAGGTGGATAATATACAAAATAATGAAAAAAGCATAGTAAAATGGCTTTTTGGGCCTTCAAAAATCCTTAACTAGCTTAAAGTTGGTTACAACGATGTTCCTCTTGTTTTTTCGGTCGTTTTGACAGGTCACGGGCTGAAAACGAACTTACGGTGCTGAAGTTATGACCATTTTAAGAAAGCCTTCTTCGTCACACGATCTTGGGCTTCGAGAACCAAGTCAGTCTGTTCTTCAATACTTTTGCCTCCATCAATATATAATTTCATAGGCATATACTAACTGTACAACTTTCAAACATGGTCATACACATCCAAATCCGTCTGAAACGGGCTAAACCGTTCGAAACATATCAAAACGGACGAGATCGGACGAGATCGGACGAGATCGGACGGAATCGGACGTTAACCGGGGAAAGCCGGAGAAAGTATGAATAAACCGCGCAAACCATGTCAAATCCGTGGAAATAGGATTTCTACTATGTTTTGATTGTATTGATCATGTTGTGGTCGTCTTTAGCATGTTTTGGTTGGGTTTGGCTATGTTTTAACCAGACGTGAATGTAGCAAATTAGTTGGTGATGTAGTTGTGGTTTTACTAGACAAGGAAATCGTGATGGCATACCATCAATTGATATTAAAAATACGAGTGAGCTCCAACAACATTTAACATTGTTTGATCAACAAAACAATGATATTGATTTTCCTTCGGAAACCTACAAAGGTGGATAATATACAAAATAATGAAAAAAGCATAGTAAAATGGCTTTTTGGGCCTTCAAAAATCCTTAACTAGCTTAAAGTTGGTTACAACGATGTTCCTCTTGTTTTTTCGGTCGTTTTGACAGGTCACGGGCTGAAAACGAACTTACGGTGCTGAAGTTATGACCATTTTAAGAAAGCCTTCTTCGTCACACGATCTTGGGCTTCGAGAACCAAGTCAGTCTGTTCTTCAATACTTTTGCCTCCATCAATATATAATTTCATAGGCATATACTAACTGTACAACTTTCAAACATGGTCATACACATCCAAATCCGTCTGAAATGGGCTAAACCGTTCGAAACATATCAAAACGGACGAGATCGGACGAGATCAGACGAAATCGGACGAGATCGGACGGAATCGGACGTTAACCGGGGAAAGTCGGAGAAAGTATGAATAAACCGCGCAAACCATGCCAAATCCGTGGAAATAGGATTTCTACTATGTTTTGATTGTATTGATCATGTTGTGGTCGTCTTTAGCATGTTTTGGTTGGGTTTGGCTATGTTTTAACCAGACTTGAATGTAGCAAATTAGTTGGTGATGTATTTGTGGTTTTACTAGACAAGGAAACCGTGATGGCATACCATCAATTGATATTAAAAATACGAGTGAGCTCCAACAGCATTTAACATTGTTTGATCAACAAAATAATGATATTGATTTTCCTTCGGAAACCTACAAAGGTGGATAATATACAAAATAATGAAAAAAGCATAGTAAAATGGCTTTTTGGGCCTTCAAAAATCCTTAACCAGCTTAAAGTTGGTTACAACGATGTTCGTCTTGTTTTTTCGGTCGTTTTGACAGGTCACGGGCTGAAAACGAACTTACGGCGCTGAAGTTATGACCATTTTACGAAAGCCTTCTTCGTCACACGATCTTGGGCTTCGAGAACCAAGTCAGTCTGTTTTTCAATACTTTTGCCTCCATCAATATATAATTTCATAGGCATATACTAACTGTACAACTTTCAAACATGGTCATACACATCCAAATCCGTCTGAAACGGGCTAAACCGTTCGAAACATATCAAAACGGACGAGATCGGACGAGATCGGACGAAATCGGACGAGATCGGACGGAATCGGACGTTAACCGGGGAAAGCCGGAGAAAGTATGAATAAACCGCGCAAACCATGCCAAATCCGTGGAAATAGGATTTCTACTATGTTTTGATTGTATTGATCATGTTGTGGTCGTCTTTAGCATGTTTTGGTTGGGTTTGGTTATGTTTTAACCAGACTTGAATGTAGCAAATTAGTTGGTGATGTAGTTGTGATTTTACTAGACAAGGAAATCGTGATGGCATACCATCAGTTGATATTAAATATACGAGTGAGCTCCAACAACATTTAACATTGTTTGATCAACAAAACAATGATATTGATTTTCCTTCGGAAACCTACAAAGGTGGATAATATACAAAATAATGAAAAAAGCATAGTAAAATGGCTTTTTGGGCCTTCAGAAATCCTTAACCAGCTTAAAGTTGGATACAACGATGTTCCTATTGTTTTTTCGGTCGTTTTGACAGGTCACGGGCTGAAAACGAACTTACGGTGCTGAAGTTATGACCATTTTAAGAAAGCCTTCTTCGTCACACGATCTTGGGCTTCGAGAACCAAGTCAGTCTGTTCTTCAATACTTTTGCCTCCATCAATATATAATTTCATAGGCATATACTAACTGTACAACTTTCAAACATGGTCATACACATCCAAATCCGTCTGAAACGGGCTAAACCGTTCGAAACATATCAAAACGGACGAGATCGGACGAGATCGGATGAAATCGGACGAGATCGGACGGAATCAGACGTTAACCGGGGAAAGCCGGAGAAAGTATGAATAAACCGCGCAAACCATGCCAAATCCGTGGAAATAGGATTTCTACTATGTTTTGATTGTATTGATCATGTTGTGGTCGTCTTTAGCATGTTTTGGTTGGGTTTGGCTATGTTTTAACCAGACTTGAATGTAGCAAATTAGTTGGTGATGTTGTTGTGGTTTTACTAGACAAGGAAACCGTGATGGCATACCATCAATTGATATTAAAAATACGAGTGAGCTCCAACAACATTTAACATTGTTTGATCAACAAAACAATGATATTGATTTTCCTTCGGAAACCTACAAAGGTGGATAATATACAAAATAATGAAAAAAGCATAGTAAAATAGCTTTTTGGGCCTTCAAAAATCCTTAACCAGCTTAAAGTTGGTTACAACGATGTTCCTCTTGTTTTTTCGGTCGTTTTGACAGGTCACGGGCTGAAAACGAACTTACGATGCTGAAGTTATGACCATTTTAAGAAAGCCTTCTTCGTCACACGATCTTGGGCTTCGAGAACCAAGTCAGTCTGTTCTTCAATACTTTTGCCTCCATCAATATATAATTTTCATAGGCATATACTAACTGTACAACTTTCAAACATGGTCATACACATCCAAATCCGTCTGAAACGGGCTAAACCGTTCGAAACATATCAAAACGGACGAGATCGGACGAGATCGGACGAAATCGGACGAGATCGGACGGAATCGGACGTTAACCGGGGAAAGCCGGAGAAAGTATGAATAAACCGCGCAAACCATGCCAAATCCGTGGAAATAGGATTTCTACTATGTTTTGATTGTATTGATCATGTTGTGGTCGTCTTTAGCATGTTTTGGTTGGGTTTGGCTATGTTTTAACCAGACTTGAATGTAGAAAATTAGTTGGTGATGTAGTTGTGGTTTTACTAGACAAGGAAACCGTGATGGCATACCATCAAATGATATTAAAAATACGAGTGAGCTCCAACAACATTTAACATTTTTTGATCAACAAAACAATGATATTGATTTTCCTTCGGAAACCTACAAAGGTGGATAATATACAAAATAATGAAAAAAGCATAGTAAAATGGCTTTTTGGGCCTTCAAAAATCCTTAACCAGCTTAAAGGTGGTTACAACGATGTTCCTCTTGTTTTTTCGGTCGTTTTGACAGGTCACGGGCTGAAAACGAACTTACGGTGCTGAAGTTATGACCATTTTAAGAAAGCCTTCTTCGTCACACGATCTTGGGCTTCGAGAACCAAGTCAGTCTGTTCTTCAATACTTTTGCCTCCATCAGTATATAATTTCATAGGCATATACTAACTGTACAACTTTCAAACATGGTCATACACATCCAAATCCGTCTGAAACGGGCTAAACCGTTCGAAACATATCAAAACGGACGAGATCGGACGAGATCGGACGAAATCGGACGAGATCGGACGGAATCGGACGTTAACCGGGGAAAGCCGGGGAAAGTATGAATAAACCGCGCAAACCATGCCAAATCCGTGGGAATAGGATTTCTACTATGTTTTGATTGTATTGATCATGTTGTGGTCGTCTTTAGCATGTTTTGGTTGGGTTTGGCTATGTTTTAACCAGACTTGAATGTAGCAAATTAGTTGGTGATGTAGTTGTGGTTTTACTAGACAAGTAAACCGTGATGGCATACCATCAATTGATATTAAAAATACGAGTGAGCTCCAACAACATTTAACATTGTTTGATCAACAAAACAATGATATTGATTTTCCTTCGGAAACCTACAAAGGTGGATAATATACAAAATAATGAAAAAAGCATAGTAAAATGGCTTTTTGGGCCTTCAAAAATCCTTAACCAGCTTAAAGTTGGTTACAACGATGTTCCTCTTGTTTTTTCGGTCGTTTTGACAGGTCACGGGCTGAAAACGAACTTACGGTGCTGAAGTTATGACCATTTTAAGAAAGCCTTCTTCGTCACACGATCTTGGGCTTCGAGAACCAAGTCAGTCTGTTCTTCAATACTTTTGCCTCCATCAATATATAATTTCATAGGCATATACTAACTGTACAACTTTCAAACATGGTCATACACATCCAAATCCGTCTGAAACGGGCTAAACCGTTCGAAACATATCAAAACGGACGAGATCGGAAGAAATCGGACGAGATCGGACGGAATCGGACGTTAACCGGGGAAAGCCGGAGAAAGTATGAATAAACCACGCAAACCATGTCAAATCCGTGGAAATAGGATTTCTACTATGTTTTGATTGTATTGATCATGTTGTGGTCGTCTTTAGCATGTTTTGGTTGGGTTTGGCTATGTTTTAACCAGACTTGAATGTAGCAAATTAGTTGGTGATGTAGTTGTGGTTTTACTAGACAAGGAAACCGTGATGGCATACCATCAGTTGATATTAAAAATACGAGTGAGCTCCAACAACATTTAACATTGTTTGATCAACAAAACAATGATATTGATTTTCCTTCGGAAACCTACAAAGGTGGATAATATACAAAATAATGAAAAAAGCATAGTAAAATGGCTTTTTATGCCTTCAAAAATCCTTAACCAGCTTAAAGTTGGTTACAACGATGTTCCTCTTGTTTTTTCTGTCGTTTTGACAGGTCACGGGCTGAAAACGAACTTACGGTGCTGAAGTTATGACCATTTTAAGAAAGCCTTCTTCGTCACACGATCTTGGGCTTCGAGAACCAAGTCAGTCTGTTCTTCAATACTTTTGCCTCCATCAATATATAATTTCATAGGCATATACTAACTGTACAACTTTCAAACATGGTCATACACATCCAAATCCGTCTGAAACGGGCTAAACCGTTCGAAACATATCAAAACGGACGAGATCGGACGAAATCGGACGAGATCGGACGGAATCGGACGTTAACCGGGGAAAGCCGGAGAAAGTATGAATAAACCGCGCAAACCATGCCAAATCCGTGGAAATAGGATTTCTACTATGTTTTGATTGTATTGATCATGTTGTGGTCGTCTTTAGCATGTTTTGGTTGGGTTTGGCTATGTTTTAACCAGACTTGAATGTAGCAAATTAGTTGGTGATGTAGTTGTGGTTTTACTAGACAAGGAAACCGTGATGGCATACCATCAATTGATATTAAAAATACGAGTGAGCTCCAACAACATTTAACATTGTTTGATCAACAAAACAATGATATTGATTTTCCTTCGGAAACCTACAAAGGTGGATAATATACAAAATAATGAAAAAAGCATAGTAAAATGGCTTTTTGGGCCTTCAAAAATCCTTAACCAGCTTAAAGTTGGTTACAACGATGTTCCTATTGTTTTTTCGGTCGTTTTGACAGGTCACGGGCTGAAAACGAACTTACGGTGCTGAAGTTATGACCATTTTAAGAAAGCCTTCTTCGTCACACGATCTTGGGCTTCGAGAACCAAGTCAGTCTGTTCTTCAATACTTTTGCCTCCATCAATATATAATTTCATAGGCATATACTAACTGTACAACTTTCAAACATGGTCATACACATCCAAATCCGGCTGAAACGGGCTAAACCGTTCGAAACATATCAAAACGGAGGAAATCGGACGAGATCGGACGAAATCGGACGTTAACCGGGGAAAGCCGGAGAAAGTATGAATAAACCGCGGAAACCATGCCAAATCCGGGGAAATAGGATTTCTACTATGTTTTGATTGTATTGATCATGTTGTGGTCGTCTTTAGCATGTTTTGGTTGGGTTTGGCTATGTTTTAACCAGACTTGAATATAGCAAATTAGTTGGTGATGTAGTTGTGGTTTTACTAGACAAGGAAATCGTGATGGCATACCATCAATTGATATTAAAAATACGAGTGAGCTCCAACAACATTTAACATTGTTTGATCAACAAAACAATGATATTGATTTTCCTTCGGAAACCTACAAAGGTGGATAATATACAAAATAATGAAAAAAGCATAGTAAAATGGCTTTTTGGGCCTTCAAAAATCCTTAACCAGCTTAAAGTTGGTTACAACGATGTTCCTCTTGTTTTTTCGGTCATTTTGACAGGTCACGGGCTGAAAACGAACTTACGGTGCTGAAGTTATGAACATTTTAAGAAAGCCTTCTTCGTCACACGATCTTGGGCTTCGAGAACCAAGTCAGTCTGTTCTTCAATACTTTTGCCTCCATCAGTATATAATTTCATAGGCATATACTAACTGTACAACTTTCAAACATGGTCATACACATCCAGATCCGTCTGAAACGGGCTAAACCGTTCGAAACATATCAAAACGGACGAGATCGGACGAGATCGGACGAAATCGGACGAGATCGGACGGAATCAGACGTTAACCGGGGAAAGCCGGAGAAAGTATGAATAAACCGCGCAAACCATGCCAAATCCGTGGAAATAGGATTTCTACTATGTTTTGATTGTATTGATCATGTTGTGGTCGTCTTTAGCATGTTTTGGTTGGGTTTGGCTATGTTTTAACCAGACTTGAATGTAGCAAATTAGTTGGTGATGTAGTTCTGGTTTTACTAGACAAGGAAACCGTGATGGCATACCATCAATTGATATTAAAAATACGAGTGAGCTCCAACAACATTTAACATTGTTTGATCAACAAAACAATGATATTGATTTTCCTTCGGAAACCTACAAAGGTGGATAATATACAAAATAATGAAAAAAGCATAGTAAAATGGCTTTTTGGGCCTTCAAAAATCCTTAACCAGCTTAAAGTTGGATACAACGATGTTCCTATTGTTTTTTCGGTCGTTTTGACAGGTCACGGGCTGAAAACGAACTTACGGTGTTGAAGTTATGACCATTTTAAGAAAGCCTTCTTCGTCACACGATCTTGGGCTTCGAGAACCAAGTCAGTCTGTTCTTCAATACTTTTGCCTCCATCAATATATAATTTCATAGGCATATACTAACTGTACAACTTTCAAACATGGTCATACACATCCAAATCCGTCTGAAACGGGCTAAACCGTTCGAAACATATCAAAACGGACGAGATCGGACGAGATCGGACGAAATCGGACGAGATCGGACGGAATCGGACGTTAACCGGGGAAAGCCGGAGAAAGTATGAATAAACCGCGCAAACCATGCCAAATCCGTGGAAATAGGATTTCTACTATGTTTTGATTGTATTGATCATGTTGTGGTCGTCTTTAGCATGTTTTGGTTGGGTTTGGCTATGTCTTAACCAGACTTGAATGTAGCAAATTAGTTGGTGATGTAGTTGTGGTTTTACTAGACAAGGAAACCATGATGGCATACCATCAATTGATATTAAAAATACGAGTGAGCTCCAACAACATAATAACATTGTTTGATCAACAAAACAATGATATTGATTTTCCTTCGGAAACCTACAAAGGTGGATAATATACAAAATAATGAAAAAAGCATAGTAAAATAGCTTTTTGGGCCTTCAAAAATCCATAACCAGCTTAAAGTTGGTTACAACGATTTCCTCTTGTTTTTTCGGTCGTTTTGACAGGTCACGGGCTGAAAACGAACTTACGATGCTGAAGTTATGACCATTTTAAGAAAGCCTTCTTCGTCACACGATCTTGGGCTTCGAGAACCAAGTCAGTCTGTTCTTCAATACTTTTGCCTCCATCAATATATAATTTCATAGGCATATACTAACTGTACAACTTTCAAACATGGTCATACACATCCAAATCCGTCTGAAACGGGCTAAACCGTTCGAAACATATCAAAACGGACGAGATCGGACGAGATCGGACGAAATCGGACGAGATCGGACGGAATCAGACGTTAACCGGGGAAAGCCGGAGAAAGTATGAATAAACCGCGCAAACCATGCCAAATCCGTGGAAATAGGATTTCTACTATGTTTTGATTGTATTGATCATGTTGTGGTCGTCTTTAGCATGTTTTGGTTGGGTTTGGCTATGTTTTAACCAGACTTGAATGTAGCAAATTAGTTGGTGATGTAGTTGTGGTTTTACTAGACAAGTAAACCGTGATGGCATACCATCAATTGATATTAAAAATACGAGTGAGCTCCAACAACATTTAACATTGTTTGATCAACAAAACAATGATATTGATTTTCCTTCGGAAACCTACAAAGGTGGATAATATACAAAATAATGAAAAAAGCATAGTAAAATGGCTTTTTGGGCCTTCAAAAATCCTTAACCAGCTTAAAGTTGGTTACAACGATGTTCCTCTTGTTTTTTCGGTCGTTTTGACAGGTCACGGGCTGAAAACGAACTTACGGTGCTGAAGTTATGACCATTTTAAGAAAGCCTTCTTCGTCACACGATCTTGGGCTTCGAGAACCAAGTCAGTCTGTTCTTCAATACTTTTGCCTCCATCAATATATAATTTCATAGGCATATACTAACTGTACAACTTTCAAACATGGTCATACACATCCAAATCCGTCTGAAACGGGCTAAACCGTTCGAAACATATCAAAACGGACGAGATCGGAAGAAATCGGACGAGATCGGACGGAATCGGACGTTAACCGGGGAAAGCCGGAGAAAGTATGAATAAACCACGCAAACCATGTCAAATCCGTGGAAATAGGATTTCTACTATGTTTTGATTGTATTGATCATGTTGTGGTCGTCTTTAGCATGTTTTGGTTGGGTTTGGCTATGTTTTAACCAGACTTGAATGTAGCAAATTAGTTGGTGATGTAGTTGTGGTTTTACTAGACAAGGAAACCGTGATGGCATACCATCAGTTGATATTAAAAATACGAGTGAGCTCCAACAACATTTAACATTGTTTGATCAACAAAACAATGATATTGATTTTCCTTCGGAAACCTACAAAGGTGGATAATATACAAAATAATGAAAAAAGCATAGTAAAATGGCTTTTTATGCCTTCAAAAATCCTGAACCAGCTTAAAGTTGGTTACAACGATGTTCCTCTTGTTTTTTCTGTCGTTTTGACAGGTCACGGGCTGAAAACGAACTTACGGTGCTGAAGTTATGACCATTTTAAGAAAGCCTTCTTCGTCACACGATCTTGGGCTTCGAGAACCAAGTCAGTCTGTTCTTCAATACTTTTGCCTCCATCAATATATAATTTCATAGGCATATACTAACTGTACAACTTTCAAACATGGTCATACACATCCAAATCCGTCTGAAACGGGCTAAACCGTTCGAAACATATCAAAACGGACGAGATCGGACGAAATCGGACGAGATCGGACGGAATCGGACGTTAACCGGGGAAAGCCGGAGAAAGTATGAATAAACCGCGCAAACCATGCCAAATCCGTGGAAATAGGATTTCTACTATGTTTTGATTGTATTGATCATGTTGTGGTCGTCTTTAGCATGTTTTGGTTGGGTTTGGCTATGTTTTAACCAGACTTGAATGTAGCAAATTAGTTGGTGATGTAGTTGTGGTTTTACTAGACAAGGAAACCGTGATGGCATACCATCAATTGATATTAAAAATACGAGTGAGCTCCAACAACATTTAACATTGTTTGATCAACAAAACAATGATATTGATTTTCCTTCGGAAACCTACAAAGGTGGATAATATACAAAATAATGAAAAAAGCATAGTAAAATGGCTTTTTGGGCCTTCAAAAATCCTTAACCAGCTTAAAGTTGGTTACAACGATGTTCCTATTGTTTTTTCGGTCGTTTTGACAGGTCACGGGCTGAAAATGAACTTACGGTGCTGAAGTTATGACCATTTTAAGAAAGCCTTCTTCGTCACACGATCTTGGGCTTCGAGAACCAAGTCAGTCTGTTCTTCAATACTTTTGCCTCCATCAATATATAATTTCATAGGCATATACTAACTGTACAACTTTCAAACATGGTCATACACATCCAAATCCGGCTGAAACGGGCTAAACCGTTCGAAACATATCAAAACGGAGGAAATCGGACGAGATCGGACGAAATCGGACGTTAACCGGGGAAAGCCGGAGAAAGTATGAATAAACCGCGGAAACCATGCCAAATCCGGGGAAATAGGATTTCTACTATGTTTTGATTGTATTGATCATGTTGTGGTCGTCTTTAGCATGTTTTGGTTGGGTTTGGCTATGTTTTAACCAGACTTGAATATAGCAAATTAGTTGGTGATGTAGTTGTGGTTTTACTAGACAAGGAAATCGTGATGGCATACCATCAATTGATATTAAAAATACGAGTGAGCTCCAACAACATTTAACATTGTTTGATCAACAAAACAATGATATTGATTTTCCTTCGGAAACCTACAAAGGTGGATAATATACAAAATAATGAAAAAAGCATAGTAAAATGGCTTTTTGGGCCTTCAAAAATCCTTAACCAGCTTAAAGTTGGTTACAACGATGTTCCTCTTGTTTTTTCGGTCATTTTGACAGGTCACGGGCTGAAAACGAACTTACGGTGCTGAAGTTATGAACATTTTAAGAAAGCCTTCTTCGTCACACGATCTTGGGCTTCGAGAACCAAGTCAGTCTGTTCTTCAATACTTTTGCCTCCATCAGTATATAATTTCATAGGCATATACTAACTGTACAACTTTCAAACATGGTCATACACATCCAGATCCGTCTGAAACGGGCTAAACCGTTCGAAACATATCAAAACGGACGAGATCGGACGAGATCGGACGAAATCGGACGAGATCGGACGGAATCAGACGTTAACCGGGGAAAGCCGGAGAAAGTATGAATAAACCGCGCAAACCATGCCAAATCCGTGGAAATAGGATTTCTACTATGTTTTGATTGTATTGATCATGTTGTGGTCGTCTTTAGCATGTTTTGGTTGGGTTTGGCTATGTTTTAACCAGACTTGAATGTAGCAAATTAGTTGGTGATGTAGTTCTGGTTTTACTAGACAAGGAAACCGTGATGGCATACCATCAATTGATATTAAAAATACGAGTGAGCTCCAACAACATTTAACATTGTTTGATCAACAAAACAATGATATTGATTTTCCTTCGGAAACCTACAAAGGTGGATAATATACAAAATAATGAAAAAAGCATAGTAAAATGGCTTTTTGGGCCTTCAAAAATCCTTAACCAGCTTAAAGTTGGATACAACGATGTTCCTATTGTTTTTTCGGTCGTTTTGACAGGTCACGGGCTGAAAACGAACTTACGGTGTTGAAGTTATGACCATTTTAAGAAAGCCTTCTTCGTCACACGATCTTGGGCTTCGAGAACCAAGTCAGTCTGTTCTTCAATACTTTTGCCTCCATCAATATATAATTTCATAGGCATATACTAACTGTACAACTTTCAAACATGGTCATACACATCCAAATCCGTCTGAAACGGGCTAAACCGTTCGAAACATATCAAAACGGACGAGATCGGACGAGATCGGACGAAATCGGACGAGATCGGACGGAATCGGACGTTAACCGGGGAAAGCCGGAGAAAGTATGAATAAACCGCGCAAACCATGCCAAATCCGTGGAAATAGGATTTCTACTATGTTTTGATTGTATTGATCATGTTGTGGTCGTCTTTAGCATGTTTTGGTTGGGTTTGGCTATGTCTTAACCAGACTTGAATGTAGCAAATTAGTTGGTGATGTAGTTGTGGTTTTACTAGACAAGGAAACCATGATGGCATACCATCAATTGATATTAAAAATACGAGTGAGCTCCAACAACATAATAACATTGTTTGATCAACAAAACAATGATATTGATTTTCCTTCGGAAACCTACAAAGGTGGATAATATACAAAATAATGAAAAAAGCATAGTAAAATAGCTTTTTGGGCCTTCAAAAATCCTTAACCAGCTTAAAGTTGGTTACAACGATTTCCTCTTGTTTTTTCGGTCGTTTTGACAGGTCACGGGCTGAAAACGAACTTACGATGCTGAAGTTATGACCATTTTAAGAAAGCCTTCTTCGTCACACGATCTTGGGCTTCGAGAACCAAGTCAGTCTGTTCTTCAATACTTTTGCCTCCATCAATATATAATTTCATAGGCATATACTAACTGTACAACTTTCAAACATGGTCATACACATCCAAATCCGTCTGAAACGGGCTAAACCGTTCGAAACATATCAAAACGGACGAGATCGGACGAGATCGGACGAAATCGGACGAGATCGTACGGAATCGGACGTTAACCGGGGAAAGCCGGAGAAAGTATGAATAAACCGCGCAAACCATGCCAAATCCGTGGAAATAGGATTTCTACTATGTTTTGATTGTATTGATCATGTTGTGGTCGTCTTTAGCATGTTTTGGTTGGGTTTGGCTATGTTTTAACCAGACTTGAATGTAGCAAATTAGTTGGTGATGTAGTTGTGGTTTTACTAGACAAGGAAACCGTGATGGCATACCATCAATTGATATTAAAAATACGAGTGAGCTCCAACAACATTTAACATTTTTTGATCAACAAAACAATGATATTGATTTTCCTTCGGAAACCTACAAAGGTGGATAATATACAAAATAATGAAAAAAAGCATAGTAAAATGACTTTTTGGGCCTTCAAAAATCCTTAACCAGCTTAAAGTTGGTTACAACGATGTTCCTCTTGTTTTTTCGGTCGTTTTGACAGGTCACGGGCTGAAAACGAACTTACGGTGCTGAAGTTATGACCATTTTAAGAAAGCCTTCTTCGTCACACGATCTTGGGCTTCGAGAACCAAGTCAGTCTGTTCTTCAATACTTTTGCCTCCATCAGTATATAATTTCATAGGCATATACTAACTGTACAACTTTCAAACATGGTCATACACATCCAAATCCGTCTGAAACGGGCTAAGCCGTTCGAAACATATCAAAACGGAGAGATCGGACGAGATCGGACGAAATCGGACGAGATCGGACGGAATCGGACGTTAACCGGGGAAAGCCGGGGAAAGTATGAATAAACCGCGCAAACCATGCCAAATCCGTGGAAATAGGATTTCTACTATGTTTTGATTGTATTGATCATGTTGTGGTCGTCTTTAGCATGTTTTGGTTGGGTTTGGCTATGTTTTAACCAGACTTGAATATAGCAAATTAGTTGGTGATGTAGTTGTGGTTTTACTAGACAAGTAAACCGTGATGGCATACCATCAATTGATATTAAAAATACGAGTGAGCTCCAACAACATTTAACATTGTTTGATCAACAAAACAATGATATTGATTTTCCTTCGTAAACCTACAAAGGTGGATAATATACAAAATAATGAAAAAAGCATAGTAAAATGGCTTTTTGGGCCTTCAAAAATCCTTAACCAGCTTAAAGTTGGTTACAACGATGTTCCTCTTGTTTTTTCGGTCGTTTTGACAGGTCACGGGCTGAAAACGAACTTACGGTGCTGAAGTTATGACCATTTTAAGAAAGCCTTCTTCGTCACACGATCTTGGGCTTCGAGAACCAAGTCAGTCTGTTCTTCAATACTTTTGCCTCCTTCAATATATAATTTCATAGGCATATACTAACTGTACAACTTTCAAACATGGTCATACACATCCAAATCCGTCTGAAACGGGCTAAACCGTTCGAAACATATCAAAACGGACGAGATCGGACGAAATCGGACGAGATCGGACGGAATCGGACGTTAACCGGGGAAAGCCGGAGAAAGTATGAATAAACCGCGCAAACCATGTCAAATCCGTGGAAATAGGATTTCTACTATGTTTTGATTGTATTGATCATGTTGTGGTCGTCTTTAGCATGTTTTGGTTGGGTTTGGTTATATTTTAACCAGACTTGAATGTAGCAAATTAGTTGGTGATGTAGTTGTGGTTTTACTAGACAAGGAAACCGTGATGGCATACCATCAGTTGATATTAAAAATACGAGTGAGCTCCAACAACAATTTACATTGTTTGATCAACAAAACAATGATATTGATTTTCCTTCGGAAACCTACAAAGGTGGATAATATACAAAATAATGAAAAAAGCATAGTAAAATGGCTTTTTGGGCCTTCAAAAATCCTTAACCAGCTTAAAGTTGGTTACAACGATGTTCCTCTTGTTTTTTCGGTCGTTTTGACAGGTCACGGGCTGAAAACGAACTTACGGTGTTGAAGTTATGACCATTTTAAGAAAGCCTTCTTCGTCACACGATCTTGGGCTTCGAGAACCAAGTCAGTCTGTTCTTCAATACTTTTGCCTCCATCAATATATAATTTCATAGGCATATACTAACTGTACAACTTTCAAACATGGTCATACACATCCTAATCCGTCTGAAACGGGCTAAACCGTTTGAAACATATCAAAACGGACGAGATCGGACGAAATCGGACGAGATCGGACGGAATCGGACGTTAACCGGGGAAAGCCGGAGAAAGTATGAATAAACCGCGCAAACCATGCCAAATCCGTGGAAATAGGATTTCTACTATGTTTTGATTGTATTGATCATGTTGTGGTCGTCTTTAGCATGTTTTGGTTGGGTTTGGCTATGTTTTAACCAGACTTGAATGTAGCAAATTAGTTGGTGATGTAGTTGTGGTTTTACTAGACAAGGAAACCGTGATGGCATACCATCAATTGATATTAAAAATACGAGTGAGCTCCAACAACATTTAACATTGTTTGATCAACAAAACAATGATATTGATTTTCCTTCGGAAACCTACAAAGGTGGATAATATACAAAATAATGAAAAAAGCATAGTAAAATGGCTTTTTGGGCCTTCAAAAATCCTTAACCAGCTTAAAGTTGGTTACAACGATGTTCCTCTTGTTTTTTCGGTCGTTTTGACAGGTCACGGGCTGAAAACGAACTTACGGTGCTGAAGTTATGACCATTTTAAGAAAGCCTTCTTCGTCACACGATCTTGGGCTTCGAGAACCAAGTCAGTCTGTTCTTCAATACTTTTGCCTCCATCAATATATAATTTCATAGGCATATACTAACTGTACAACTTTCAAACATGGTCATACACATCCTAATCCGTCTGAAACGGGCTAAACCGTTTGAAACATATCAAAACGGACGAGATCGGACGAAATCGGACGAGATCGGACGGAATCGGACGTTAACCCCGGAAAGCCGGAGAAAGTATGAATAAACCGCGCAAACCATGCCAAATCCGTGGAAATAGGATTTCTACTATGTTTTGATTGTATTGATCATGTTGTGGTCGTCTTTAGCATGTTTTGGTTGGGTTTGGCTATGTTTTAACCAGACTTGAATGTAGCAAATTAGTTGGTGATGTAGTTGTGGTTTTACTAGACAAGGAAACCGTGATGGCATACCATCAATTGATATTAAAAATACGAGTGAGCTCCAACAACATTTAACATTGTTTGATCAACAAAACAATGATATTGATTTTCCTTCGGAAACCTACAAAGGTGGATAATATACAAAATAATGAAAAAAGCATAGTAAAATGACTTTTTGGGCCTTCAAAAATCCTTAACCAACTTAAAGTTGGTTACAACGATGTTCCTATTGTTTTTTCGGTCGTTTTGACAGGTCACGGGCTGAAAACGAACTTACGGTGCTGAAGTTATGACCATTTTAAGAAAGCCTTCTTCGTCACACGATCTTGGGCTTCGAGAACCAAGTCAGTCTGTTCTTTAATACTTTTGCCTCCATCAATATTTAATTTCATAGGCATATACTAACTGTACAACTTTCAAACATGGTCATACACATCCAAATCCGTCTGAAATGGGCTAAACCGTTCGAAACATATCAAAACGGACGAGATCGGACGAAATCGGACGAGATCGGACGGAATCGGACGTTAACCGGGGAAAGCCGGAGAAAGTATGAATAAACCGCGCAAACCATGCCAAATCCATGGAAATAGGATTTCTACTATGTTTTGATTGTATTGATCATGTTGTGGTCGTCTTTAGCATGTTTTGGTTGGGTTTGGCTATGTTTTAACCAGACTTGAATGTAGCAAATTAGTTGGTGATGTAGTTGTGGTTTTACTAGACAAGGAAACCGTGATGGCATACCATCAATTGATATTAAAAATACGAGTGAGCTCCAACAACATTTAACATTGTTTGATCAACAAAACAATGATATTGATTTTCCTTCGGAAACCTACAAAGGTGGATAATATACAAAATAATGAAAAAAGCATAGTAAAATGGCTTTTTGGGCCTTCAAAAATCCTTAACCAGCTTAAAGTTGGTTACAACGATGTTCCTCTTGTTTTTTCGGTCGTTTTGACAGGTCACGGGCTGAAAACGAACTTACGGTGCTGAAGTTATGACCATTTTAAGAAAGCCTTCTTCGTCACACGATCTTGGGCTTCGAGAACCAAGTCAGTCTGTTCTTCAATACTTTTGCCTCCATCAATATATAATTTCATAGGCATATACTAACTGTACAACTTTCAAACATGGTCATACACATCCTAATCCGTCTGAAACGGGCTAAACCGTTTGAAACATATCAAAACGGACGAGATCGGACGAAATCGGACGAGATCGGACAGAATCGGACGTTAACCGGGGAAAGCCGGAGAAAGTATGAATAAACCGCGCAAACCATGCCAAATCCGTGGAAATAGGATTTCTACTATGTTTTGATTGTATTGATCATGTTGTGGTCGTCTTTAGCATGTTTTGGTTGGGTTTGGCTATGTTTTAACCAGACTTGAATGTAGCAAATTAGTTGGTGATGTAGTTCTGGTTTTACTAGACAAGGAAACCGTGATGGCATACCATCAATTGATATTAAAAATACGAGTGAGCTCCAACAACATTTAACATTGTTTGATCAACAAAACAATGATATTGATTTTCCTTCGGAAACCTACAAAGGTGGATAATATACAAAATAATGAAAAAAGCATAGTAAAATGACTTTTTGGGCCTTCAAAAATCCTTAACCAACTTAAAGTTGGTTACAACGATGTTCCTATTGTTTTTTCGGTCGTTTTGACAGGTCACGGGCTGAAAACGAACTTACGGTGCTGAAGTTATGACCATTTTAAGAAAGCCTTCTTCGTCACACGATCTTGGGCTTCGAGAACCAAGTCAGTCTGTTCTTCAATACTTTTGCCTCCATCAATATATAATTTCATAGGCATATACTAACTGTACAACTTTCAAACATGGTCATACACATCCTAATCCGTCTGAAACGGGCTAAACCGTTTGAAACATATCAAAACGGACGAGATCGGACGAAATCGGACGAGATCGGACGGAATCGGACGTTAACCGGGGAAAGCCGGAGAAAGTATGAATAAACCGCGCAAACCATGCCAAATCCGTGGAAATAGGATTTCTACTATGTTTTGATTGTATTGATCATGTTGTGGTCGTCTTTAGCATGTTTTGGTTGGGTTTGGCTATGTTTTAACCAGACTTGAATGTAGCAAATTAGTTGGTGATGTAGTTGTGGTTTTACTAGACAAGGAAACCGTGATGGCATACCATCAATTGATATTAAAAATACGAGTGAGCTCCAACAACATTTAACATTGTTTGATCAACAAAACAATGATATTGATTTTCCTTCGGAAACCTACAAAGGTGGATAATATACAAAATAATGAAAAAAGCATAGTAAAATGACTTTTTGGGCCTTCAAAAATCCTTAACCAACTTAAAGTTGGTTACAACGATGTTCCTATTGTTTTTTCGGTCGTTTTGACAGGTCACGGGCTGAAAACGAACTTACGGTGCTGAAGTTATGACCATTTTAAGAAAGCCTTCTTCGTCACACGATCTTGGGCTTCGAGAACCAAGTCAGTCTGTTCTTTAATACTTTTGCCTCCATCAATATTTAATTTCATAGGCATATACTAACTGTACAACTTTCAAACATGGTCATACACATCCAAATCCGTCTGAAATGGGCTAAACCGTTCGAAACATATCAAAACGGACGAGATCGGACGAAATCGGACGAGATCGGACGGAATCGGACGTTAACCGGGGAAAGCCGGAGAAAGTATGAATAAACCGCGCAAACCATGCCAAATCCATGGAAATAGGATTTCTACTATGTTTTGATTGTATTGATCATGTTGTGGTCGTCTTTAGCATGTTTTGGTTGGGTTTGGCTATGTTTTAACCAGACTTGAATGTAGCAAATTAGTTGGTGATGTAGTTGTGGTTTTACTAGACAAGGAAACCGTGATGGCATACCATCAATTGATATTAAAAATACGAGTGAGCTCCAACAACATTTAACATTGTTTGATCAACAAAACAATGATATTGATTTTCCTTCGGAAACCTACAAAGGTGGATAATATACAAAATAATGAAAAAAGCATAGTAAAATGGCTTTTTGGGCCTTCAAAAATCCTTAACCAGCTTAAAGTTGGTTACAACGATGTTCCTCTTGTTTTTTCGGTCGTTTTGACAGGTCACGGGCTGAAAACGAACTTACGGTGCTGAAGTTATGACCATTTTAAGAAAGCCTTCTTCGTCACACGATCTTGGGCTTCGAGAACCAAGTCAGTCTGTTCTTCAATACTTTTGCCTCCATCAATATATAATTTCATAGGCATATACTAACTGTACAACTTTCAAACATGGTCATACACATCCTAATCCGTCTGAAACGGGCTAAACCGTTTGAAACATATCAAAACGGACGAGATCGGACGAAATCGGACGAGATCGGACAGAATCGGACGTTAACCGGGGAAAGCCGGAGAAAGTATGAATAAACCGCGCAAACCATGCCAAATCCGTGGAAATAGGATTTCTACTATGTTTTGATTGTATTGATCATGTTGTGGTCGTCTTTAGCATGTTTTGGTTGGGTTTGGCTATGTTTTAACCAGACTTGAATGTAGCAAATTAGTTGGTGATGTAGTTCTGGTTTTACTAGACAAGGAAACCGTGATGGCATACCATCAATTGATATTAAAAATACGAGTGAGCTCCAACAACATTTAACATTGTTTGATCAACAAAACAATGATATTGATTTTCCTTCGGAAACCTACAAAGGTGGATAATATACAAAATAATGAAAAAAGCATAGTAAAATGACTTTTTGGGCCTTCAAAAATCCTTAACCAACTTAAAGTTGGTTACAACGATGTTCCTATTGTTTTTTCGGTCGTTTTGACAGGTCACGGGCTGAAAACGAACTTACGGTGCTGAAGTTATGACCATTTTAAGAAAGCCTTCTTCGTCACACGATCTTGGGCTTCGAGAACCAAGTCAGTCTGTTCTTCAATACTTTTGCCTCCATCAATATTTAATTTCATAGGCATATACTAACTGTACAACTTTCAAACATGGTCATACACATCCAAATCCGTCTGAAATGGGCTAAACCGTTCGAAACATATCAAAACGGACGAGATCGGACGAAATCGGACGAGATCGGACGGAATCGGACGTTAACCGGGGAAAGCCGGAGAAAGTATGAATAAACCGCGCAAACCATGCCAAATCCATGGAAATAGGATTTCTACTATGTTTTGATTGTATTGATCATGTTGTGGTCGTCTTTAGCATGTTTTGGTTGGGTTTGGCTATGTTTTAACCAGACTTGAATGTAGCAAATTAGTTGGTGATGTAGTTGTGGTTTTACTAGACAAGGAAACCGTGATGGCATACCATCAATTGATATTAAAAATACGAGTGAGCTCCAACAACATTTAACATTGTTTGATCAACAAAACAATGATATTGATTTTCCTTCGGAAACCTACAAAGGTGGATAATATACAAAATAATGAAAAAAGCATAGTAAAATGGCTTTTTGGGCCTTCAAAAATCCTTAACCAGCTTAAAGTTGGTTACAACGATGTTCCTCTTGTTTTTTCGGTCGTTTTGACAGGTCACGGGCTGAAAACGAACTTACGGTGCTGAAGTTATGACCATTTTAAGAAAGCCTTCTTCGTCACACGATCTTGGGCTTCGAGAACCAAGTCAGTCTGTTCTTCAATACTTTTGCCTCCATCAGTATATAATTTCATAGGCATATACTAACTGTACAACTTTCAAACATGGTCATACACATCCAGATCCGTCTGAAACGGGCTAAACCGTTCGAAACATATCAAAACGGACGAGATCGGACGAAATCGGACGAGATCGGACAGAATCGGACGTTAACCGGGGAAAGCCGGAGAAAGTATGAATAAACCGCGCAAACCATGCCAAATCCGTGGAAATAGGATTTCTACTATGTTTTGATTGTATTGATCATGTTGTGGTCGTCTTTAGCATGTTTTGGTTGGGTTTGGCTATGTTTTAACCAGACTTGAATGTAGCAAATTAGTTGGTGATGTAGTTCTGGTTTTACTAGACAAGGAAACCGTGATGGCATACCATCAATTGATATTAAAAATACGAGTGAGCTCCAACAACATTTAACATTGTTTGATCAACAAAACAATGATATTGATTTTCCTTCGGAAACCTACAAAGGTGGATAATATACAAAATAATGAAAAAAGCATAGTAAAATGGCTTTTTGGGCCTTCAAAAATCCTTAACCAGCTTAAAGTTGGTTACAACGATGTTCCTATTGTTTTTTCGGTCGTTTTGACAGGTCACGGGCTGAAAACGAACTTACGGTGCTGAAGTTATGACCATTTTAAGAAAGCCTTCTTCGTCACACGATCTTGGGCTTCGAGAACCAAGTCAGTCTGTTCTTCAATACTTTTGCCTCCATCAATATATAATTTCATAGGCATATACTAACTTTACAACTTTCAAACATGGTCATACACATCCAAATCCGTCTGAAACGGGCTAAACCGTTCGAAACATATCAAAACGGACGAGATCGGACGAAATCGGACGAGATCGGACGGAATCGGACGTTAACCGGGGAAAGCCGGAGAAAGTATGAATAAACCGCGCAAACCATGCCAAATCCATGGAAATAGGATTTCTACTATGTTTTGATTGTATTGATCATGTTGTGGTCGTCTTTAGCATGTTTTGGTTGGGTTTGGCTATGTTTTAACCAGACTTGAATGTAGCAAATTAGTTGGTGATGTAGTTGTGGTTTTACTAGACAAGGAAACCGTGATGGCATACCATCAATTGATATTAAAAATACGAGTGAGCTCCAACAACATTTAACATTGTTTGATCAACAAAACAATGATATTGATTTTCCTTCGGAAACCTACAAAGGTGGATAATATACAAAATAATGAAAAAAGCATAGTAAAATGGCTTTTTGGGCCTTCAAAAATCCTTAACCAGCTTAAAGTTGGTTACAACGATGTTCCTCTTGTTTTTTCGGTCGTTTTGACAGGTCACGGGCTGAAAACGAACTTACGGTGCTGAAGTTATGACCATTTTAAGAAAGCCTTCTTCGTCACACGATCTTGGGCTTCGAGAACCAAGTCAGTCTGTTCTTCAATACTTTTTCCTCCATCAATATATAATTTCATAGGCATATACTAACTGTACAACTTTCAAACATGGTCATACACATCCAGATCCGTCTGAAACGGGCTAAACCGTTCGAAACATATCAAAACGAACGAGATCGGACGAGATCGGACGAAATCGGACGAGATCGGACGAAATCGGACGTTAACCGGGGAAAGCCGGAGAAAGTATGAATAAACCGCGCAAACCATGCCAAATCCGTGGAAATAGGATTTCTACTATGTTTTGATTGTATTGATCATGTTGTGGTCGTCTTTAGCATGTTTTGGTTGGGTTTGGCTATGTTTTAACCAGACTTGAATGTAGCAAATTAGTTGGTGATGTAGTTCTGGTTTTACTAGACAAGGAAACCGTGATGGCATACCATCAATTGATATTAAAAATACGAGTGAGCTCCAACAACATTTAACATTGTTTGATCAACAAAACAATGATATTGATTTTCCTTCGGAAACCTACAAAGGTGGATAATATACAAAAAAATGAAAAAAGCATAGTAAAATGGCTTTTTGGGCCTTCAAAAATCCTTAACCAGCTTAAATTTGGTTACAACGATGTTCCTCTTGTTTTTTCGGTCGTTTTGACAGGTCACGGGCTGAAAACGAACTCACGGTGCTGAAGTTATGACCATTTTAAGAAAGCCTTCTTCGTCACACGATCTTGGGCTTCGAGAACCAAGTCAGTCTGTTCTTCAATACTTTTGCCTCCATCAATATATAATTTCATAGGCATATACTAACTGTACAACTTTCAAACATGGTCATACATATCCAAATCCGTCTGAAACAGGCTAAACCGTTCGAAACATATCAAAACGGACGAGATCGGACGAGATCGGACGAAATCGGACGAGATCGGACGGAATCGGACGTTAACCGGGGAAAGCCGTAGAAAGTATGAAAAAACCGCGCAAACCATGCCAAATCCGTGGAAATAGGATTTCTACTATGTTTTGATTGTATTGATCATGTTGTGGTCGTCTTTAGCATGTTTTGGTTGGGTTTGACTATGTTTTAACCAGACTTGAATGTAGCAAATTAGTTGGTGATGTAGTTCTGGTTTTACTAGACAAGGAAACCGTGATGGCATACCATCAATTGATATTAAAAATACGAGTGAGCTCCAACAACATTTAACATTGTTTGATCAACAAAACAATGATATTGATTTTCCTTCGGAAACCTACAAAGGTGGATAATATACAAAATAATGAAAAAAGCATAGTAAAATGGCTTTTTGGGCCTTCAAAAATCCTTAACCAGCTTAAAGTTGGATACAACGATGTTCCTATTGTTTTTTCGGTCGTTTTGACAGGTCACGGGCTGAAAACGAACTTACGGTGTTGAAGTTATGACCATTTTAAGAAAGCCTTCTTCGTCACACGATCTTGGGCTTCGAGAACCAAGTCAGTCTGTTCTTCAATACTTTTGCCTCCATCAATATATAATTTCATAGGCATATACTAACTGTACAACTTTCAAACATGGTCATACACATCCAAATCCGTCTGAAACGGGCTAAACCGTTCGAAACATATCAAAACGGACGAGATCGGACGAGATCGGACGAAATCGGACGAGATCGGACGGAATCGGACGTTAACCGGGGAAAGCCGGAGAAAGTATGAATAAACCGCGCAAACCATGCCAAATCCGTGGAAATAGGATTTCTACTATGTTTTGATTGTATTGATCATGTTGTGGTCGTCTTTAGCATGTTTTGGTTGGGTTTGGCTATGTCTTAACCAGACTTGAATGTAGCAAATTAGTTGGTGATGTAGTTGTGGTTTTACTAGACAAGGAAACCATGATGGCATACCATCAATTGATATTAAAAATACGAGTGAGCTCCAACAACATAATAACATTGTTTGATCAACAAAACAATGATATTGATTTTCCTTCGGAAACCTACAAAGGTGGATAATATACAAAATAATGAAAAAAGCATAGTAAAATAGCTTTTTGGGCCTTCAAAAATCCTTAACCAGCTTAAAGTTGGTTACAACGATTTCCTCTTGTTTTTTCGGTCGTTTTGACAGGTCACGGGCTGAAAACGAACTTACGATGCTGAAGTTATGACCATTTTAAGAAAGCCTTCTTCGTCACACGATCTTGGGCTTCGAGAACCAAGTCAGTCTGTTCTTCAATACTTTTGCCTCCATCAATATATAATTTCATAGGCATATACTAACTGTACAACTTTCAAACATGGTCATACACATCCAAATCCGTCTGAAACGGGCTAAACCGTTCGAAACATATCAAAACGGACGAGATCGGACGAGATCGGACGAAATCGGACGAGATCGTACGGAATCGGACGTTAACCGGGGAAAGCCGGAGAAAGTATGAATAAACCGCGCAAACCATGCCAAATCCGTGGAAATAGGATTTCTACTATGTTTTGATTGTATTGATCATGTTGTGGTCGTCTTTAGCATGTTTTGGTTGGGTTTGGCTATGTTTTAACCAGACTTGAATGTAGCAAATTAGTTGGTGATGTAGTTGTGGTTTTACTAGACAAGGAAACCGTGATGGCATACCATCAATTGATATTAAAAATACGAGTGAGCTCCAACAACATTTAACATTTTTTGATCAACAAAACAATGATATTGATTTTCCTTCGGAAACCTACAAAGGTGGATAATATACAAAATAATGAAAAAAAGCATAGTAAAATGACTTTTTGGGCCTTCAAAAATCCTTAACCAGCTTAAAGTTGGTTACAACGATGTTCCTCTTGTTTTTTCGGTCGTTTTGACAGGTCACGGGCTGAAAACGAACTTACGGTGCTGAAGTTATGACCATTTTAAGAAAGCCTTCTTCGTCACACGATCTTGGGCTTCGAGAACCAAGTCAGTCTGTTCTTCAATACTTTTGCCTCCATCAGTATATAATTTCATAGGCATATACTAACTGTACAACTTTCAAACATGGTCATACACATCCAAATCCGTCTGAAACGGGCTAAGCCGTTCGAAACATATCAAAACGGAGAGATCGGACGAGATCGGACGAAATCGGACGAGATCGGACGGAATCGGACGTTAACCGGGGAAAGCCGGGGAAAGTATGAATAAACCGCGCAAACCATGCCAAATCCGTGGAAATAGGATTTCTACTATGTTTTGATTGTATTGATCATGTTGTGGTCGTCTTTAGCATGTTTTGGTTGGGTTTGGCTATGTTTTAACCAGACTTGAATATAGCAAATTAGTTGGTGATGTAGTTGTGGTTTTACTAGACAAGTAAACCGTGATGGCATACCATCAATTGATATTAAAAATACGAGTGAGCTCCAACAACATTTAACATTGTTTGATCAACAAAACAATGATATTGATTTTCCTTCGTAAACCTACAAAGGTGGATAATATACAAAATAATGAAAAAAGCATAGTAAAATGGCTTTTTGGGCCTTCAAAAATCCTTAACCAGCTTAAAGTTGGTTACAACGATGTTCCTCTTGTTTTTTCGGTCGTTTTGACAGGTCACGGGCTGAAAACGAACTTACGGTGCTGAAGTTATGACCATTTTAAGAAAGCCTTCTTCGTCACACGATCTTGGGCTTCGAGAACCAAGTCAGTCTGTTCTTCAATACTTTTGCCTCCTTCAATATATAATTTCATAGGCATATACTAACTGTACAACTTTCAAACATGGTCATACACATCCAAATCCGTCTGAAACGGGCTAAACCGTTCGAAACATATCAAAACGGACGAGATCGGACGAAATCGGACGAGATCGGACGGAATCGGACGTTAACCGGGGAAAGCCGGAGAAAGTATGAATAAACCGCGCAAACCATGTCAAATCCGTGGAAATAGGATTTCTACTATGTTTTGATTGTATTGATCATGTTGTGGTCGTCTTTAGCATGTTTTGGTTGGGTTTGGTTATGTTTTAACCAGACTTGAATGTAGCAAATTAGTTGGTGATGTAGTTGTGGTTTTACTAGACAAGGAAACCGTGATGGCATACCATCAGTTGATATTAAAAATACGAGTGAGCTCCAACAACAATTTACATTGTTTGATCAACAAAACAATGATATTGATTTTCCTTCGGAAACCTACAAAGGTGGATAATATACAAAATAATGAAAAAAGCATAGTAAAATGGCTTTTTGGGCCTTCAAAAATCCTTAACCAGCTTAAAGTTGGTTACAACGATGTTCCTCTTGTTTTTTCGGTCGTTTTGACAGGTCACGGGCTGAAAACGAACTTACGGTGCTGAAGTTATGACCATTTTAAGAAAGCCTTCTTCGTCACACGATCTTGGGCTTCGAGAACCAAGTCAGTCTGTTCTTCAATACTTTTGCCTCCATCAATATATAATTTCATAGGCATATACTAACTGTACAACTTTCAAACATGGTCATACACATCCTAATCCGTCTGAAACGGGCTAAACCGTTTGAAACATATCAAAACGGACGAGATCGGACGAAATCGGACGAGATCGGACGGAATCGGACGTTAACCGGGGAAAGCCGGAGAAAGTATGAATAAACCGCGCAAACCATGCCAAATCCGTGGAAATAGGATTTCTACTATGTTTTGATTGTATTGATCATGTTGTGGTCGTCTTTAGCATGTTTTGGTTGGGTTTGGCTATGTTTTAACCAGACTTGAATGTAGCAAATTAGTTGGTGATGTAGTTGTGGTTTTACTAGACAAGGAAACCGTGATGGCATACCATCAATTGATATTAAAAATACGAGTGAGCTCCAACAACATTTAACATTGTTTGATCAACAAAACAATGATATTGATTTTCCTTCGGAAACCTACAAAGGTGGATAATATACAAAATAATGAAAAAAGCATAGTAAAATGGCTTTTTGGGCCTTCAAAAATCCTTAACCAGCTTAAAGTTGGTTACAACGATGTTCCTCTTGTTTTTTCGGTCGTTTTGACAGGTCACGGGCTGAAAACGAACTTACGGTGCTGAAGTTATGACCATTTTAAGAAAGCCTTCTTCGTCACACGATCTTGGGCTTCGAGAACCAAGTCAGTCTGTTCTTCAATACTTTTGCCTCCATCAATATATAATTTCATAGGCATATACTAACTGTACAACTTTCAAACATGGTCATACACATCCTAATCCGTCTGAAACGGGCTAAACCGTTTGAAACATATCAAAACGGACGAGATCGGACGAAATCGGACGAGATGGGACGGAATCGGACGTTAACCCCGGAAAGCCGGAGAAAGTATGAATAAACCGCGCAAACCATGCCAAATCCGTGGAAATAGGATTTCTACTATGTTTTGATTGTATTGATCATGTTGTGGTCGTCTTTAGCATGTTTTGGTTGGGTTTGGCTATGTTTTAACCAGACTTGAATGTAGCAAATTAGTTGGTGATGTAGTTGTGGTTTTACTAGACAAGGAAACCGTGATGGCATACCATCAATTGATATTAAAAATACGAGTGAGCTCCAACAACATTTAACATTGTTTGATCAACAAAACAATGATATTGATTTTCCTTCGGAAACCTACAAAGGTGGATAATATACAAAATAATGAAAAAAGCATAGTAAAATGACTTTTTGGGCCTTCAAAAATCCTTAACCAACTTAAAGTTGGTTACAACGATGTTCCTATTGTTTTTTCGGTCGTTTTGACAGGTCACGGGCTGAAAACGAACTTACGGTGCTGAAGTTATGACCATTTTAAGAAAGCCTTCTTCGTCACACGATCTTGGGCTTCGAGAACCAAGTCAGTCTGTTCTTTAATACTTTTGCCTCCATCAATATTTAATTTCATAGGCATATACTAACTGTACAACTTTCAAACATGGTCATACACATCCAAATCCGTCTGAAATGGGCTAAACCGTTCGAAACATATCAAAACGGACGAGATCGGACGAAATCGGACGAGATCGGACGGAATCGGACGTTAACCGGGGAAAGCCGGAGAAAGTATGAATAAACCGCGCAAACCATGCCAAATCCATGGAAATAGGATTTCTACTATGTTTTGATTGTATTGATCATGTTGTGGTCGTCTTTAGCATGTTTTGGTTGGGTTTGGCTATGTTTTAACCAGACTTGAATGTAGCAAATTAGTTGGTGATGTAGTTGTGGTTTTACTAGACAAGGAAACCGTGATGGCATACCATCAATTGATATTAAAAATACGAGTGAGCTCCAACAACATTTAACATTGTTTGATCAACAAAACAATGATATTGATTTTCCTTCGGAAACCTACAAAGGTGGATAATATACAAAATAATGAAAAAAGCATAGTAAAATGGCTTTTTGGGCCTTCAAAAATCCTTAACCAGCTTAAAGTTGGTTACAACGATGTTCCTCTTGTTTTTTCGGTCGTTTTGACAGGTCACGGGCTGAAAACGAACTTACGGTGCTGAAGTTATGACCATTTTAAGAAAGCCTTCTTCGTCACACGATCTTGGGCTTCGAGAACCAAGTCAGTCTGTTCTTCAATACTTTTGCCTCCATCAATATATAATTTCATAGGCATATACTAACTGTACAACTTTCAAACATGGTCATACACATCCTAATCCGTCTGAAACGGGCTAAACCGTTTGAAACATATCAAAACGGACGAGATCGGACGAAATCGGACGAGATCGGACGGAATCGGACGTTAACCGGGGAAAGCCGGAGAAAGTATGAATAAACCGCGCAAACCATGCCAAATCCGTGGAAATAGGATTTCTACTATGTTTTGATTGTATTGATCATGTTGTGGTCGTCTTTAGCATGTTTTGGTTGGGTTTGGCTATGTTTTAACCAGACTTGAATGTAGCAAATTAGTTGGTGATGTAGTTGTGGTTTTACTAGACAAGGAAACCGTGATGGCATACCATCAATTGATATTAAAAATACGAGTGAGCTCCAACAACATTTAACATTGTTTGATCAACAAAACAATGATATTGATTTTCCTTCGGAAACCTACAAAGGTGGATAATATACAAAATAATGAAAAAAGCATAGTAAAATGACTTTTTGGGCCTTCAAAAATCCTTAACCAACTTAAAGTTGGTTACAACGATGTTCCTATTGTTTTTTTCGGTCGTTTTGACAGGTCACGGGCTGAAAACGAACTTACGGTGCTGAAGTTATGACCATTTTAAGAAAGCCTTCTTCGTCACACGATCTTGGGCTTCGAGAACCAAGTCAGTCTGTTCTTCAATACTTTTGCCTCCATCAATATTTAATTTCATAGGCATATACTAACTGTACAACTTTCAAACATGGTCATACACATCCAAATCCGTCTGAAATGGGCTAAACCGTTCGAAACATATCAAAACGGACGAGATCGGACGAAATCGGACGAGATCGGACGGAATCGGACGTTAACCGGGGAAAGCCGGAGAAAGTATGAATAAACCGCGCAAACCATGCCAAATCCATGGAAATAGGATTTCTACTATGTTTTGATTGTATTGATCATGTTGTGGTCGTCTTTAGCATGTTTTGGTTGGGTTTGGCTATGTTTTAACCAGACTTGAATGTAGCAAATTAGTTGGTGATGTAGTTGTGGTTTTACTAGACAAGGAAACCGTGATGGCATACCATCAATTGATATTAAAAATACGAGTGAGCTCCAACAACATTTAACATTGTTTGATCAACAAAACAATGATATTGATTTTCCTTCGGAAACCTACAAAGGTGGATAATATACAAAATAATGAAAAAAGCATAGTAAAATGGCTTTTTGGGCCTTCAAAAATCCTTAACCAGCTTAAAGTTGGTTACAACGATGTTCCTCTTGTTTTTTTCGGTCGTTTTGACAGGTCACGGGCTGAAAACGAACTTACGGTGCTGAAGTTATGACCATTTTAAGAAAGCCTTCTTCGTCACACGATCTTGGGCTTCGAGAACCAAGTCAGTCTGTTCTTCAATACTTTTGCCTCCATCAGTATATAATTTCATAGGCATATACTAACTGTACAACTTTCAAACATGGTCATACACATCCAGATCCGTCTGAAACGGGCTAAACCGTTCGAAACATATCAAAACGGACGAGATCGGACGAAATCGGACGAGATCGGACAGAATCGGACGTTAACCGGGGAAAGCCGGAGAAAGTATGAATAAACCGCGCAAACCATGCCAAATCCGTGGAAATAGGATTTCTACTATGTTTTGATTGTATTGATCATGTTGTGGTCGTCTTTAGCATGTTTTGGTTGGGTTTGGCTATGTTTTAACCAGACTTGAATGTAGCAAATTAGTTGGTGATGTAGTTCTGGTTTTACTAGACAAGGAAACCGTGATGGCATACCATCAATTGATATTAAAAATACGAGTGAGCTCCAACAACATTTAACATTGTTTGATCAACAAAACAATGATATTGATTTTCCTTCGGAAACCTACAAAGGTGGATAATATACAAAATAATGAAAAAAGCATAGTAAAATGGCTTTTTGGGCCTTCAAAAATCCTTAACCAGCTTAAAGTTGGTTACAACGATGTTCCTATTGTTTTTTCGGTCGTTTTGACAGGTCACGGGCTGAAAACGAACTTACGGTGCTGAAGTTATGACCATTTTAAGAAAGCCTTCTTCGTCACACGATCTTGGGCTTCGAGAACCAAGTCAGTCTGTTCTTCAATACTTTTGCCTCCATCAATATATAATTTCATAGGCATATACTAACTTTACAACTTTCAAACATGGTCATACACATCCAAATCCGTCTGAAACGGGCTAAACCGTTCGAAACATATCAAAACGGACGAGATCGGACGAAATCGGACGAGATCGGACGGAATCGGACGTTAACCGGGGAAAGCCGGAGAAAGTATGAATAAACCGCGCAAACCATGCCAAATCCATGGAAATAGGATTTCTACTATGTTTTGATTGTATTGATCATGTTGTGGTCGTCTTTAGCATGTTTTGGTTGGGTTTGGCTATGTTTTAACCAGACTTGAATGTAGCAAATTAGTTGGTGATGTAGTTGTGGTTTTACTAGACAAGGAAACCGTGATGGCATACCATCAATTGATATTAAAAATACGAGTGAGCTCCAACAACATTTAACATTGTTTGATCAACAAAACAATGATATTGATTTTCCTTCGGAAACCTACAAAGGTGGGTAATATACAAAATAATGAAAAAAGCATAGTAAAATGGCTTTTTGGGCCTTCAAAAATCCTTAACCAGCTTAAAGTTGGTTACAACGATGTTCCTCTTGTTTTTTCGGTCGTTTTGACAGGTCACGGGCTGAAAACGAACTTACGGTGCTGAAGTTATGACCATTTTAAGAAAGCCTTCTTCGTCACACGATCTTGGGCTTCGAGAACCAAGTCAGTCTGTTCTTCAATACTTTTGCCTCCATCAGTATATAATTTCATAGGCATATACTAACTGTACAACTTTCAAACATGGTCATACACATCCAGATCCGTCTGAAACGGGCTAAACCGTTCGAAACATATCAAAACGGACGAGATCGGACGAGATCGGACGAAATCGGACGAGATCGGACGGAATCGGACGTTAACCGGGGAAAGCCGGAGAAAGTATGAATAAACCGCGCAAACCATGCCAAATCCGTGGAAATAGGATTTCTACTATGTTTTGATTGTATTGATCATGTTGTGGTCGTCTTTAGCATGTTTTGGTTGGGTTTGGCTATGTTTTAACCAGACTTGAATGTAGCAAATTAGTTGGTGATGTAGTTCTGGTTTTACTAGACAAGGAAACCGTGATGGCATACCATCAATTGATATTAAAAATACGAGTGAGCTCCAACAACATTTAACATTGTTTGATCAACAAAACAATGATATTGATTTTCCTTCGGAAACCTACAAAGGTGGATAATATACAAAATAATGAAAAAAGCATAGTAAAATGGCTTTTTGGGCCTTCAAAAATCCTTAACCAGCTTAAAGTTGGTTACAACGATGTTCCTCTTGTTTTTTCGGTCGTTTTGACAGGTCACGGGCTGAAAACGAACTTACGGTGCTGAAGTTATGACCATTTTAAGAAAGCCTTCTTCGTCACACGATCTTGGGCTTCGAGAACCAAGTCAGTCTGTTCTTCAATACTTTTTCCTCCATCAATATATAATTTCATAGGCATATACTAACTGTACAACTTTCAAACATGGTCATACACATCCAGATCCGTCTGAAACGGGCTAAACCGTTCGAAACATATCAAAACGAACGAGATCGGACGAGATCGGACGAAATCGGACGAGATCGGACGAAATCGGACGTTAACCGGGGAAAGCCGGAGAAAGTATGAATAAACCGCGCAAACCATGCCAAATCCGTGGAAATAGGATTTCTACTATGTTTTGATTGTATTGATCATGTTGTGGTCGTCTTTAGCATGTTTTGGTTGGGTTTGGCTATGTTTTAACCAGACTTGAATGTAGCAAATTAGTTGGTGATGTAGTTCTGGTTTTACTAGACAAGGAAACCGTGATGGCATACCATCAATTGATATTAAAAATACGAGTGAGCTCCAACAACATTTAACATTGTTTGATCAACAAAACAATGATATTGATTTTCCTTCGGAAACCTACAAAGGTGGATAATATACAAAAAAATGAAAAAAGCATAGTAAAATGGCTTTTTGTGCCTTCAAAAATCCTTAACCAGCTTAAAGTTGGTTACAACGATGTTCCTCTTGTTTTTTCGGTCGTTTTGACAGGTCACGGGCTGAAAACGAACTCACGGTGCTGAAGTTATGACCATTTTAAGAAAGCCTTCTTCGTCACACGATCTTGGGCTTCGAGAACCAAGTCAGTCTGTTCTTCAATACTTTTGCCTCCATCAATATATAATTTCATAGGCATATACTAACTGTACAACTTTCAAACATGGTCATACATATCCAAATCCGTCTGAAACAGGCTAAACCGTTCGAAACATATCAAAACGGACGAGATCGGACGAGATCGGACGAAATCGGACGAGATCGGACGGAATCGGACGTTAACCGGGGAAAGCCGTAGAAAGTATGAAAAAACCGCGCAAACCATGCCAAATCCGTGGAAATAGGATTTCTACTATGTTTTGATTGTATTGATCATGTTGTGGTCGTCTTTAGCATGTTTTGGTTAGGTTTGACTATGTTTTAACCAGACTTGAATGTAGCAAATTAGTTGGTGATGTAGTTCTGGTTTTACTAGACAAGGAAACCGTGATGGCATACCATCAATTGATATTAAAAATACGAGTGAGCTCCAACAACATTTAACATTGTTTGATCAACAAAACAATGATATTGATTTTCCTTCGGAAACCTACAAAGGTGGATAATATACAAAATAATGAAAAAAGCATAGTAAAATGGCTTTTTGGGCCTTCAAAAATCCTTAACAAGCTTAAAGTTGGTTACAACGATGTTCCTCTTGTTTTTTCGGTCGTTTTGACAGGTCACGGGCTGAAAACGAACTTACGGTGCTGAAGTTATGACCATTTTAAGAAAGCCTTCTTCGTCACACGATCTTGGGCTTCGAGAACCAAGTCAGTCTGTTCTTCAATACTTTTGCCTCCATCAATATATAATTTCATAGGCATATACTAACTGTACAACTTTCAAACATGGTCATATACATCCAGATCCGTCTGAAACGGGCTAAACCGTTCGAAACATATCAAAACGAACGAGATCGGACGAGATCGGACGAAATCGGACGAGATCGGACGAAATCGGACGTTAACCGGGGAAAGCCGGAGAAAATATGAATAAACCGCGCAAACCATGCCAAATCCGTGGAAATAGGATTTCTACTATGTTTTGATTGTATTGATCATGTTGTGGTCGTCTTTAGCATGTTTTGGTTGGGTTTGGCTATGTTTTAACCAGACTTGAATGTAGCAAATTAGTTGGTGATGTAGTTGTGGTTTTACTAGACAAGGAAATCGTGATGGCATACCATCAATTGATATTAAAAATACGAGTGAGCTCCAACAACATTTAACATTGTTTGATCAACAAAACAATGATATTGGTTTTCCTTCGGAAACCTACAAAGGTGGATAATATACAAAATAATGAAAAAAGCATAGTAAAATGGCTTTTTGGGCCTTCAGAAATCCTTAACCAGCTTAAAGGTGGTTACAACGATGTTCCTCTTGTTTTTTCGGTCGTTTTGACAGGTCACGGGCTGAAAACGAACTTACGGTGCTGAAGTTATGACCATTTTAAGAAAGCCTTCTTCGTCACACGATCTTGGGCTTCGAGAACCAAGTCAGTCTGTTCTTCAATACTTTTGCCTCCATCAATATATAATTTCATAGGCATATACTAACTGTACAACTTTCAAACATGGTCATACACATCTAAATCCGTCTGAAACAGGCTAAACCGTTCGAAACATATCAAAACGGACGAGATCGGACGAGATCGGACGAAATCGGACGAGATCGGACGGAGTCGAACGTTAACCGGGGAAAGCCGGAGAAAGTATGAATAAACAAGGGCAAACCATGTCAAATCCGTGGAAATAGGATTTCTACTATGTTTTGATTGTATTGATCATGTTGTGGTCGTCTTTAGCACGTTTTGGTTGGGTTTGGCTATGTTTTAACCAGACTTGAATGTAGCAAATTAGTTGGTGATGTAGTTGTGGTTTTACTAGACAAGGAAACCGTGATGGCATACCATCAATTGATATTAAAAATACGAGTGAGCTCCAACAACATTTAACATTGTTTGATCAACAAAACAATGATATTGATTTTCCTTCGGAAACCTACAAAGGTGGATAATATACAAAATAATGAAAAAAGCATAGTAAAATGGCTTTTTGGGCCTTCAGAAATCCTTAACCAGCTTAAAGTTGGTTACAACGATGTTCCTCTTGTTTTTCGGTCGTTTTGATAGGTCACGGGCTGAAAACGAACTTACGGTGCTGAAGTTATAACCATTTTAAGAAAGCCTTCTTCGTCACACGATCTTGGGCTTCGAGAACCAAGTCAGTCTGTTTTTCAATACTTTTGCCTCCATCAATATATAATTTCATAGGCATATACTAACTGTACAACTTTCAAACATGGTCATACACATCCAAATCCGTCTGAAACGGGCTAAACCGTTCGAAACATATCAAAACGGAAGAGATCGGACGAGATCGGACGAAATCGGACGAGATCGGACGGAATCGGACGTTAACCGGGGAAAGCCGGAGAAAGTATGAATAAACCGCGCAAACCATGCCAAATCCGTGGAAATAGGATTTCTGCTATGTTTTGATTGTATTGATCATGTTGTGGTCGTCTTTAGCATGTTTTGGTTGGGTTTGGCTATGTTTTACCCAGACTTGAATGTAGCAAATTAGTTGGTGATGTAGTTGTGGTTTTACTAGACAAGGAAACCGTGATGGCATACCATCAATTGATATTAAAAATACGAGTGAGCTCCAACAACATTTAACATGTTTGATCAACAAAACAATGATATTGATTTTCCTTCGGAAACCTACAAAGGTGGATAATATACAAAATAATGAAAAAAGCATAGTAAAATGGCTTTTTGGGCCTTCAAAAATCCTTAACTAGCTTAAAGTTGGTTACAACGATGTTCCTCTTGTTTTTTCGGTCGTTTTGACAGGTCACGGGCTGAAAACGAACTTACGGTGCTGAAGTTATGACCATTTTAAGAAAGCCTTCTTCGTCACACGATCTTGGGCTTCGAGAACCAAGTCAGTCTGTTCTTCAATACTTTTGCCTCCATCAATATATAATTTCATAGGCATATACTAACTGTACAACTTTCAAACATGGTCATACACATCCAAATCCGTCTGAAACGGGCTAAACCGTTCGAAACATATCAAAACGAACGAGATCGGACGAGATCGGACGAAATCGGACGAGATCGGACGAAATCGGACGTTAACCGGGGAAAGCCGGAGAAACTATGAATAAACCGCGCAAACCATGCCAAATCCGTGGAAATAGGATTTCTGCTATGTTTTGATTGTATTGATCATGTTGTGGTCGTCTTTAGCATGTTTTGGTTGGGTTTGGCTATGTTTTAACCAGACTTGAATGTAGCAAATTAGTTGGTGATGTAGTTGTGGTTTTACTAGACAAGGAAACCGTGATGGCATACCATCAATTGATATTAAAAATACGAGTGAGCTCCAACAACATTTAACATTGTTTGATCAACAAAACAATGATATTGATTTTCCTTCGGAAACCTACAAAGGTGGATAATATACAAAATAATGAAAAAAGCATAGTAAAATGGCTTTTTGGGCCTTCAAAAATCCTTAACTAGCTTAAAGTTGGTTACAACGATGTTCCTCTTGTTTTTTCGGTCGTTTTGACAGGTCACGGGCTGAAAACAAACTTACGGTGCTGAAGTTATGACCATTTTAAGAAAGCCTTCTTCGTCACACGATCTTGGGCTTCGAGAACCAAGTCAGTCTGTTCTTCAATACTTTTGCCTCCATCAATATATAATTTCATAGGCATATACTAACTGTACAACTTTCAAACATGGTCATACACATCCAAATCCGTCTGAAACGGGCTAAACCGTTCGAAACATATCAAAACGAACGAGATCGGACGAGATCGGACGAAATCGGACGAGATCGGACGAAATCGGACGTTAACCGGGGAAAGCCGGAGAAAGTATGAATAAACCGCGCAAACCATGCCAAATCCGTGGAAATAGGATTTCCACTATGTTTTGATTGTATTGATCATGTTGTGGTCGTCTTTAGCATGTTTTGGTTGGGTTTGGCTATGTTTTAACCAGACTTGAATGTAGCAAATTAGTTGGTGATGTAGTTGTGGTTTTACTAGACAAGGAAATCGTGATGGCATACCATCAATTGATATTAAAAATACGAGTGAGCTCCAACAACATTTAACATTGTTTGATCAACAAAACAATGATATTGATTTTCCTTCGGAAACCTACAAAGGTGGATAATATACAAAATAATAAAAAAAGCATAGTAAAATGGCTTTTTGGGACTTCAGAAATCCTTAACCAGCTTAAAGGTGGTAACAACGATGTTCCTCTTGTTTTTTCGGTCGTTTTGACAGGTCACGGGCTGAAAACGAACTTACGGTGCTGAAGTTATGACCATTTTAAGAAAGCCTTCTTCGTCACACGATTTTGGGCTTCGAGAACCAAGTCAGTCTGTTCTTCAATACTTTTGCCTCCATCAATATATAATTTCATAGGCATATACTAACTGTACAACTTTCAAACATGGTCATACACATCCAAATCCGTCTGAAACAGGCTAAACCGTTCGAAACATATCAAAACGGACGAGATCGGACGGAGTCGAACGTTAACCGGGGAAGCCGGAGAAAGTATGAATAAACCAGGGCAAACCATGCCAAATCTGTGGAAATAGGATTTCTACTATGTTTTGATTGTATTGATCATGTTGTGGTCGTCTTTAGCATGTTTTGGTTGGGTTTAGCTATGTTTTAACCAGACTTGAATGTAGCAAATTAGTTGGTGATGTAGTTGTGGTTTTACTAGACAAGGAAACCGTGATGGCATACCATCAATTGATATTAAAAATACGAGTGAGCTCCAACAACATTTAACATTGTTTGATCAACAAAACAATGATATTGATTTTCCTTCGGAAACCTACAAAGGTGGATAATATACAAAATAATGAAAAAAGCATAGTAAAATGGCTTTTTGGGCCTTCAAAAATCCTTAACTAGCTTAAAGTTGGTTACAACGATGTTCCTCTTGTTTTTTCGGTCGTTTTGACAGGTCACGGGCTGAAAACGAACTTACGGTGCTGAAGTTATGACCATTTTAAGAAAGCCTTCTTCGTCACACGATCTTGGGCTTCGAGAACCAAGTCAGTCTGTTCTTCAATACTTTTGCCTCCATCAATATATAATTTCATAGGCATATACTAACTGTACAACTTTCAAACATGGTCATACACATCCAAATCCGTCTGAAACGGGCTAAACCGTTCGAAACATATCAAAACGAACGAGATCGGACGAGATCGGACGAAATCGGACGAGATCGGACGAAATCGGACGTTAACCGGGGAAAGCCGGAGAAAGTATGAATAAACCGCGCAAACCATGCCAAATCCGTGGAAATAGGATTTCTGCTATGTTTTGATTGTATTGATCATGTTGTGGTCGTCTTTAGCATGTTTTAGTTGGGTTTGGCTATGTTTTAACCAGACTTGAATGTAGCAAATTAGTTGGTGATGTAGTTGTGGTTTTACTAGACAAGGAAACCGTGATGGCATACCATCAATTGATATTAAAAATACGAGTGAGCTCCAACAACATTTAACATTGTTTGATCAACAAAACAATGATATTGATTTTCCTTCGGAAACCTACAAAGGTGGATAATATACAAAATAATGAAAAAAGCATAGTAAAATGGCTTTTTGGGCCTTCAAAAATCCTTAACTAGCTTAAAGTTGGTTACAACGATGTTCCTCTTGTTTTTTCGGTCGTTTTGACAGGTCACGGGCTGAAAACAAACTTACGGTGCTGAAGTTATGACCATTTTAAGAAAGCCTTCTTCGTCACACGATCTTGGGCTTCGAGAACCAAGTCAGTCTGTTCTTCAATACTTTTGCCTCCATCAATATATAATTTCAACTGTACAACTTTCAAACATGGTCATACACATCCAAATCCGTCTGAAACGGGCTAAACCGTTCGAAACATATCAAAACGAACGAGATCGGACGAGATCAGACGAAATCGGACGAGATCGGACGAAATCGGACGTTAACCGGGGAAAGCCGGAGAAAGTATGAATAAACCGCGCAAACCATGCCAAATCCGTGGAAATAGGATTTCTACTATGTTTTGATTGTATTGATCATGTTGTGGTCGTCTTTAGCATGTTTTGGTTGGGTTTGGCTATGTTTTAACCAGACTTGAATGTAGCAAATTAGTTGGTGATGTAGTTGTGGTTTTACTAGACAAGGAAATCGTGATGGCATACCATCAATTGATATTAAAAATACGAGTGATCTCCAACAACATTTAGCATTGTTTGATCAACAAAACAATGATATTGATTTTCCTTCGGAAACCTACAAAGGTGGATAATATACAAAATAATGAAAAAAGCATAGTAAAATGGCTTTTTGGGACTTCAGAAATCCTTAACCAGCTTAAAGGTGGTTACAACGATGTTCCTCTTGTTTTTTCGGTCGTTTTGACAGGTCACGGGCTGAAAACGAACTTACGGTGCTGAAGTTATGACCATTTTAAGAAAGCCTTCTTCGTCACACGATTTTGGGCTTCGAGAACCAAGTCAGTCTGTTCTTCAATACTTTTGCCTCCATCAATATATAATTTCATAGGCATATACTAACTGTACAACTTTCAAACATGGTCATACACATCCAAATCCGTCTGAAACAGGCTAAACCGTTCGAAACATATCAAAACGGACGAGATCGGACGGAGTCGAACGTTAACCGGGGAAGCCGGAGAAAGTATGAATAAACCAGGGCAAACCATGCCAAATCTGTGGAAATAGGATTTCTACTATGTTTTGATTGTATTGATCATGTTGTGGTCGTCTTTAGCATATTTTGGTTGGGTTTGGCTATGTTTTAACCAGACTTGAATGTAGCAAATTAGTTGGTGATGTAGTTGTGGTTTTACTAGACAAGGAAACCGTGATGGCATACCATCAATTGATATTAAAAATACGAGTGAGCTCCAACAACATTTAACATTGTTTGATCAACAAAACAATGATATTGATTTTCCTTCGGAAACCTACAAAGGTGGATAATATACAAAATAATGAAAAAAGCATAGTAAAATGGCTTTTTGGGCCTTCAGAAATCCTTAACCAGCTTAAAGTTGGTTACAACGATGTTCCTCTTGTTTTTTCGGTCGTTTTGACAGGTCACGGGCTGAAAACGAACTTACGGTGCTGAAGTTATGACCATTTTAAGAAAGCCTTCTTCGTCACACGATCTTGGGCTTCGAGAACCAAGTCAGTCTGTTCTTCAATACTTTTGCCTCCATCAATATATAATTTCATAGGCATATACTAACTGTACAACTTTCAAACATGGTCATACACATCCAAATCCGTCTGAAACGGGCTAAACCGTTCGAAACATATCAAAACGGACGAGATCGGACGAGATCGGACGAAATCGGACGAGATCGGACGGAATCGGACGTTAACTGGGGAAAGCCGGAGAAAGTATGAATAAACCGCGCAAACCATGCCAAATCCGTGGAAATAGGATTTCTGCTATGTTTTGATTGTATTGATCATGTTGTGGTCGTCTTTAGCATGTTTTGGTTGGGTTTGGCTATGTTTTAACCAGACTTGAATGTAGCAAATTAGTTGGTGATGTAGTTGTGGTTTTACTAGACAAGGAAACCGTGATGGCATACCATCAATTGATATTAAAAATACGAGTGAGCTCCAACAACATTTAACATTGTTTGATCAACAAAACAATGATATTGATTTTCCTTCGGAAACCTACAAAGGTGGATAATATACAAAATAATGAAAAAAGCATAGTAAAATGGCTTTTTGGGCCTTCATAAATCCTTAACCAGCTTAAAGTTGGTTACAACGATGTTCCTCTTGTTTTTTCGGTCGTTTTGACAGGTCACGGGCTGAAAACGAACTTACGGTGCTGAAGTTATGACCATTTTAAGAAAGCCTTCTTCGTCACACGATCTTGGGCTTCGAGAACCAAGTCAGTCTGTTCTTCAATACTTTTGCCTCCATCAATATATAATTTCATAGGCATATACTAACTGTACAACTTTCAAACATGGTCATACACATCCAAATCCGTCTGAAACGGGCTAAACCGTTCGAAACATATCAAAACGGACGAGATCGGACGAGATCGGACGAGATCGGACGGAATCGGACGTTAACCGGGGAAAGCCGGAGAAAGTATGAATAAACCAGGGCAAACCATGCCAAATCCGTGGAAATAGGATTTCTACTATGTTTTGATTGTATTGATCATGTTGTGGTCGTCTTTAGCATGTTTTGGTTGGGTTTGGCTATGTTTTAACCAGACTTGAATGTAGCAAATTAGTTGGTGATGTAGTTGTGGTTTTACTAGACAAGGAAACCGTGATGGCATACCATCAATTGATATTAAAAATACGAGTGAGCTCCAACAACATTTAACATTGTTTGATCAACAAAACAATGATATTGATTTTCCTTCGGAAACCTACAAAGGTGGATAATATACAAAATAATAAAAAAAGCATAGTAAAATGGCTTTTTGGGACTTCAGAAATCCTTAACCAGCTTAAAGGTGGTAACAACGATGTTCCTCTTGTTTTTTCGGTCGTTTTGACAGGTCACGGGCTGAAAACGAACTTACGGTGCTGAAGTTATGACCATTTTAAGAAAGCCTTCTTCGTCACACGATTTTGGGCTTCGAGAACCAAGTCAGTCTGTTCTTCAATACTTTTGCCTCCATCAATATATAATTTCATAGGCATATACTAACTGTACAACTTTCAAACATGGTCATACACATCCAAATCCGTCTGAAACAGGCTAAACCGTTCGAAACATATCAAAACGGACGAGATCGGACGGAGTCGAACGTTAACCGGGGAAGCCGGAGAAAGTATGAATAAACCAGGGCAAACCATGCCAAATCTGTGGAAATAGGATTTCTACTATGTTTTGATTGTATTGATCATGTTGTGGTCGTCTTTAGCATGTTTTGGTTGGGTTTAGCTATGTTTTAACCAGACTTGAATGTAGCAAATTAGTTGGTGATGTAGTTGTGGTTTTACTAGACAAGGAAACCGTGATGGCATACCATCAATTGATATTAAAAATACGAGTGAGCTCCAACAACATTTAACATTGTTTGATCAACAAAACAATGATATTGATTTTCCTTCGGAAACCTACAAAGGTGGATAATATACAAAATAATGAAAAAAGCATAGTAAAATGGCTTTTTGGGCCTTCAAAAATCCTTAACTAGCTTAAAGTTGGTTACAACGATGTTCCTCTTGTTTTTTCGGTCGTTTTGACAGGTCACGGGCTGAAAACGAACTTACGGTGCTGAAGTTATGACCATTTTAAGAAAGCCTTCTTCGTCACACGATCTTGGGCTTCGAGAACCAAGTCAGTCTGTTCTTCAATACTTTTGCCTCCATCAATATATAATTTCATAGGCATATACTAACTGTACAACTTTCAAACATGGTCATACACATCCAAATCCGTCTGAAACGGGCTAAACCGTTCGAAACATATCAAAACGAACGAGATCGGACGAGATCGGACGAAATCGGACGAGATCGGACGAAATCGGACGTTAACCGGGGAAAGCCGGAGAAAGTATGAATAAACCGCGCAAACCATGCCAAATCCGTGGAAATAGGATTTCTGCTATGTTTTGATTGTATTGATCATGTTGTGGTCGTCTTTAGCATGTTTTAGTTGGGTTTGGCTATGTTTTAACCAGACTTGAATGTAGCAAATTAGTTGGTGATGTAGTTGTGGTTTTACTAGACAAGGAAACCGTGATGGCATACCATCAATTGATATTAAAAATACGAGTGAGCTCCAACAACATTTAACATTGTTTGATCAACAAAACAATGATATTGATTTTCCTTCGGAAACCTACAAAGGTGGATAATATACAAAATAATGAAAAAAGCATAGTAAAATGGCTTTTTGGGCCTTCAAAAATCCTTAACTAGCTTAAAGTTGGTTACAACGATGTTCCTCTTGTTTTTTCGGTCGTTTTGACAGGTCACGGGCTGAAAACAAACTTACGGTGCTGAAGTTATGACCATTTTAAGAAAGCCTTCTTCGTCACACGATCTTGGGCTTCGAGAACCAAGTCAGTCTGTTCTTCAATACTTTTGCCTCCATCAATATATAATTTCATAGGCATATACTAACTGTACAACTTTCAAACATGGTCATACACATCCAAATCCGTCTGAAACGGGCTAAACCGTTCGAAACATATCAAAACGAACGAGATCGGACGAGATCAGACGAAATCGGACGAGATCGGACGAAATCGGACGTTAACCGGGGAAAGCCGGAGAAAGTATGAATAAACCGCGCAAACCATGCCAAATCCGTGGAAATAGGATTTCTACTATGTTTTGATTGTATTGATCATGTTGTGGTCGTCTTTAGCATGTTTTGGTTGGGTTTGGCTATGTTTTAACCAGACTTGAATGTAGCAAATTAGTTGGTGATGTAGTTGTGGTTTTACTAGACAAGGAAATCGTGATGGCATACCATCAATTGATATTAAAAATACGAGTGATCTCCAACAACATTTAGCATTGTTTGATCAACAAAACAATGATATTGATTTTCCTTCGGAAACCTACAAAGGTGGATAATATACAAAATAATGAAAAAAGCATAGTAAAATGGCTTTTTGGGACTTCAGAAATCCTTAACCAGCTTAAAGGTGGTTACAACGATGTTCCTCTTGTTTTTTCGGTCGTTTTGACAGGTCACGGGCTGAAAACGAACTTACGGTGCTGAAGTTATGACCATTTTAAGAAAGCCTTCTTCGTCACACGATTTTGGGCTTCGAGAACCAAGTCAGTCTGTTCTTCAATACTTTTGCCTCCATCAATATATAATTTCATAGGCATATACTAACTGTACAACTTTCAAACATGGTCATACACATCCAAATCCGTCTGAAACAGGCTAAACCGTTCGAAACATATCAAAACGGACGAGATCGGACGGAGTCGAACGTTAACCGGGGAAGCCGGAGAAAGTATGAATAAACCAGGGCAAACCATGCCAAATCTGTGGAAATAGGATTTCTACTATGTTTTGATTGTATTGATCATGTTGTGGTCGTCTTTAGCATATTTTGGTTGGGTTTGGCTATGTTTTAACCAGACTTGAATGTAGCAAATTAGTTGGTGATGTAGTTGTGGTTTTACTAGACAAGGAAACCGTGATGGCATACCATCAATTGATATTAAAAATACGAGTGAGCTCCACATTGTTTGATCAACAAAACAATGATATTGATTTTCCTTCGGAAACCTACAAAGGTGGATAATATACAAAATAATGAAAAAAGCATAGTAAAATGGCTTTTTGGGCCTTCAAGAATCCTTAACCAGCTTAAAGTTGGTTACAACGATGTTCCTCTTGTTTTTTCGGTCGTTTTGACAGGTCACGGGCTGAAAACGAACTTACGGTGCTGAAGTTATGACCATTTTAAGAAAGCCTTCTTCGTCACACGATCTTGGGCTTCGAGAACCAAGTCAGTCTGTTCTTCAATACTTTTGCCTCCATCAATATATAATTTCATAGGCATATACTAACTGTACAACTTTCAAACATGGTCATACACATCCAAATCCGTCTGAAACGGGTTAAACCGTTCGAAACATATCAAAACGGACGAGATCGGACGAGATCGGACGAAATCGGACGAGATCGGACGGAATCGGACGTTAACCGGTGAAAGCCGGAGAAAGTATGAATAAACCAGGGCAAACCATGCCAAATCCGTGGAAATAGGATTTCTACTATGTTTTGATTGTATTGATCATGTTGTGGTCGTCTTTAGCATGTTTTGGTTGGGTTTGGCTATGTTTTAACCAGACTTGAATGTAGCAAATTAGTTGGTGATGTAGTTGTGGTTTTACTAGACAAGGAAACCGTGATGGCATACCATCAATTGATATTAAAAATACGAGTGAGCTCCAACAACATTTAACATTGTTTGATCAACAAAACAATGATATTGATTTTCCTTCGGAAACCTACAAAGGTGGATAATATACAAAATAATGAAAAAAGCATAGTAAAATGGCTTTTTGGGCCTTCATAAATCCTTAACCAGCTTAAAGTTGGTTACAACGATGTTCCTCTTGTTTTTTCGGTCGTTTTGACAGGTCACGGGCTGAAAACGAACTTACGGTGCTGAAGTTATGACCATTTTAAGAAAGCCTTCTTCGTCACACGATCTTGGGCTTCGAGAACCAAGTCAGTCTGTTCTTCAATACTTTTGCCTCCATCAATATATAATTTCATAGGCATATACTAACTGTACAACTTTCAAACATGGTCATACACATCCAAATCCGTCTGAAACGGGCTAAACCGTTCGAAACATATCAAAACGGACGAGAACGGACGAGATCGGACGAGATCGGACGAGATCGGACGGAATCGGACGTTAACCGGGGAAAGCCGGAGAAAGTATGAATAAACCAGGGCAAACCATGCCAAATCCGTGGAAATAGGATTTCTACTATGTTTTGATTGTATTGATCATGTTGTGGTCGTCTTTAGCATGTTTTGGTTTGGTTTGGCTAAGTTTTAACCAGACTTGAATGTAGCAAATTAGTTGGTGATGTAGTTGTGGTTTTACTAGACAAGGAAACCGTGATGGCATACCATCAATTGAGATTAAAAATACGAGTGAGCTCCAACAACATTTAACATTGTTTGATCAACAAAACAATGATATTGATTTTCCTTCGGAAACCTACAAAGGTGGATAATATACAAAATAATGAAAAAAGCATAGTAAAATGGCTTTTTGGGCCTTCATAAATCCTTAACCAGCTTAAAGTTGGTTACAACGATGTTCCTCTTGTTTTTTCGGTCGTTTTGACAGGTCACGGGCTGAAAACAAACTTACGGTGCTGAAGTTATGACCATTTTAAGAAAGCCTTCTTCGTCACACGATCTTGGGCTTCGAGAACCAAGTCAGTCTGTTCTTCAATACTTTTGCCTCCATCAATATATAATTTCATAGGCATATACTAACTGTACAACTTTCAAACATGGTCATACACATCCAAATCCGTCTGAAACGGGCTAAACCGTTCGAAACATATCAAAACGGACGAGATCGGACGAGATCGGACGAAATCGGACGAGATCGGACGGAATCGGACGTTAACCGGGGAAAGCCGGAGAAAGTATGAATAAACCAGGGCAAACCATGCCAAATCCGTGGAAATAGGATTTCTACTATGTTTTGATTGAATTGATCATGTTGTGGTCGTCTTTAGCATGTTTTGGTTGGGTTTGGCTATGTTTTAACCAGACTTGAATGTAGCAAATTAGTTGGTGATGTAGTTGTGGTTTTACTAGACAAGGAAACCGTGATGGCATACCATCAATTGATATTAAAAATACGAGTGAGCTCCAACAACATTTAACATTGTTTGATCAACAAAACAATGATATTGATTTTCCTTCGGAAACCTACAAAGGTGGATAATATACAAAATTATGAAAAAAGCATAGTAAAATGGCTTTTTGGGCCTTCAAGAATACTTAACCAGCTTAAAGTTGGTTACAACGATGTTCCTCTTGTTTTTTCGGTCGTTTTGACAGGTCACGGGCTGAAAACGAACTTACGGTGCTGAAGTTATGACCATTTTAAGAAAGCCTTCTTCGTCACACGATCTTGGGCTTCGAGAACCAAGTCAGTCTGTTCTTCAATACTTTTTCCTCCATCAATATATAATTTCATAGGCATATACTAACTGTACAACTTTCAAACATGGTCATACACATCCAAATCCGTCTGAAACGGGCTAAACCGTTCGAAACATATCAAAACGGACGAGATCGGACGAGATCGGACGAAATCGGACGAGATCGGACGGAATCGGACGTTAACCGGGGAAAGCCGGAGAAAGTATGAATAAACCAGGGCAAACCATGCCAAATCCGTGGAAATAGGATTTCTACTATGTTTTGATTGTATTGATCATGTTGTGGTCGTCTTTAGCATGTTTTGGTTGGGTTTGGCTATGTTTTAACCAGACTTGAATGTAGCAAATTAGTTGGTGATGTAGTTGTGGTTTTACTAGACAAGGAAACCGTGATGACATACCATCAATTGATATTAAAAATACGAGTGAGCTCCAACAACATTTAACATTGTTTGATCAACAAAACAATGATATTGATTTTCCTTCGGAAACCTACAAAGGTGGATAATATACAAAATAATGAAAAAAGCATAGTAAAATGGCTTTTTGGGCCTTCATAAATCCTTAACCAGCTTAAAGTTGGTTACAACGATGTTCCTCTTGTTTTTTCGGTCGTTTTGACAGGTCACGGGCTGAAAACGAACTTACGGTGCTGAAGTTATGACCATTTTAAGAAAGCCTTCTTCGTCACACGATCTTGGGCTTCGAGAACCAAGTCAGTCTGTTCTTCAATACTTTTGCCTCCATCAATATATAATTTCATAGGCATATACTAACTGTACAACTTTCAAACATGGTCATACACATCCAAATCCGTCTGAAACGGGCTAAACCGTTCGAAACATATCAAAACGGACGAGATCGGACGAGATCGGACGAAATCGGACGAGATCGGACGGAATCGGACGTTAACCGGGGAAAGCCGGAGAAAGTATGAATAAACCAGGGCAAACCATGCCAAATCCGTGGAAATAGGATTTCTACTATGTTTTGATTGTATTGATCATGTTGTGGTCGTCTTTAGCATGTTTTGGTTGGGTTTGGCTATGTTTTAACCAGACTTGAATGTAGCAAATTAGTTGGTGATGTAGTTGTGGTTTTACTAGACAAGGAAACCGTGATGGCATACCATCAATTGATATTAAAAATACGAGTGAGCTCCAACAACATTTAACATTGTTTGATCAACAAAACAATGATATTGATTTTCCTTCGGAAACCTACAAAGGTGGATAATATACAAAATAATGAAAAAAGCATAGTAAAATGGCTTTTTGGGCCTTCATAAATCCTTAACCAGCTTAAAGTTGGTTACAACGATGTTCCTCTTGTTTTTTCGGTCGTTTTGACAGGTCACGGGCTGAAAACGAACTTACGGTGGTGAAGTTATGACCATTTTAAGAAAGCCTTCTTCGTCACACGATCTTGGGCTTCGAGAACCAAGTCAGTCTGTTCTTCAATACTTTTGCCTCCATCAATATATAATTTCATAGGCATATACTAACTGTACAACTTTCAAACATGGTCATACACATCCAAATCCGTCTGAAACGGGCTAAACCGTTCGAAACATATCAAAACGGACGAGATCGGACGAGATCGGACGAAATCGGACGAGATCGGACGGAATCGGACGTTAACCGGGGAAAGCCGGAGAAAGTATGAATAAACCAGGGCAAACCATGCCAAATCCGTGGAAATAGGATTTCTACTATGTTTTGATTGTATTGATCATGTTGTGGTCGTCTTTAGCATGTTTTGGTTGGGTTTGGCTATGTTTTAACCAGACTTGAATGTAGCAAATTAGTTGGTGATGTAGTTGTGGTTTTACTAGACAAGGAAACCGTGATGGCATACCATCAATTGATATTAAAAATACGAGTGAGCTCCAACAACATTTAACATTGTTTGATCAACAAAACAATGATATTGATTTTCCTTCGGAAACCTACAAAGGTGGATAATATACAAAATAATGAAAAAAGCATAGTAAAATGGCTTTTTGGGCCTTCATAAATCCTTAACCAGCTTCAAGTTGGTTACAACGATGTTCCTCTTGTTTTTTCGGTCGTTTTGACAGGTCACGGGCTGAAAACGAACTTACGGTGGTGAAGTTATGACCATTTTAAGAAAGCCTTCTTCGTCACACGATCTTGGGCTTCGAGAACCAAGTCAGTCTGTTCTTCAATACTTTTGCCTCCATCAATATATAATTTCATAGGCATATACTAACTGTACAACTTTCAAACATGGTCATACACATCCAAATCCGTCTGAAACGGGCTAAACCGTTCGAAACATATCAAAACGGACGAGATCGGACGAGATCGGACGAAATCGGACGAGATCGGACGGAATCGGACGTTAACCGGGGAAAGCCGGAGAAAGTATGAATAAACCAGGGCAAACCATACCAAATCCGTGGAAATAGGATTTCTACTATGTTTTGATTGTATTGATCATGTTGTGGTCGTCTTTAGCATGTTTTGGTTGGGTTTGGCTATGTTTTAACCAGACTTGAATGTAGCAAATTAGTTGGTGATGTAGTTGTGGTTTTACTAGACAAGGAAACCGTGATGGCATACCATCAATTGATATTAAAAATACGAGTGAGCTCCAACAACATTTAACATTGTTTGATCAACAAAACAATGATATTGATTTTCCTTCGGAAACCTACAAAGGTGGATAATATACAAAATAATGAAAAAAGCATAGTAAAATGGCTTTTTGGGCCTTCATAAATCCTTAACCAGCTTAAAGTTGGTTACAACGATGTTCCTCTTGTTTTTTCGGTCGTTTTGACAGGTCACGGGCTGAAAACGAACTTACGGTGCTGAAGTTATGACCATTTTAAGAAAGCCTTCTTCGTCACACGATCTTGGGCTTCGAGAACCAAGTCAGTCTGTTCTTCAATACTTTTGCCTCCATCAATATATAATTTCATAGGCATATACTAACTGTACAACTTTCAAACATGGTCATACACATCCAAATCCGTCTGAAACGGGCTAAACCGTTCGAAACATATCAAAACGGACGAGATCGGACGAAATCGGACGAGATCGGACGGAATCGGACGTTAACCGGGGAAAGCCGGAGAAAGTATGAATAAACCAGGGCAAACCATGCCAAATCCGTGGAAATAGGATTTCTACTATGTTTTGATTGTATTGATCATGTTGTGGTCGTCTTTAGCATGTTTTGGTTGGGTTTGGCTATGTTTTAACCAGACTCTAATGTAGCAAATTAGTTGGTGATGTAGTTGTGGTTTTACTAGACAAGGAAACCGTGATGGCATACCATCAATTGATATTAAAAATACGAGTGAGCTCCAACAACATTTAACATTGTTTGATCAACAAAACAATGATATTGATTTTCCTTCGGAAACCTACAAAGGTGGATAATATACAAAATAATGAAAAAAGCATAGTAAAATGGCTTTTTGGGCCTTCAAGAATCCTTAACCAGCTTAAAGTTGGTTACAACGATGTTCCTCTTGTTTTTTCGGTCGTTTTGACAGGTCACGGGCTGAAAACGAACTTACGGTGCTGAAGTTATGACCATTTTAAGAAAGCCTTCTTCGTCACACGATCTTGGGCTTCGAGAACCAAGTCAGTCTGTTCTTCAATACTTTTGCCTCCATCAATATATAATTTCATAGGCATATACTAACTGTACAACTTTCAAACATGGTCATACACATCCAAATCCGTCTGAAACGTGCTAAACCGTTCGAAACATATCAAAACGGACGAGATCGGACGAGATCGGACGAAATCGGACGAGATTGGACGGAATCGGACGTTCACCGGGGAAAGCCGGAGAAAGTATGAATAAACCGCGCAAACCATGCCAAATCCGTGGAAATAGGATTTCTACTATGTTTGGATTGTATTGATCATGTTGTGGTCGTCTTTAGCATGTTTTGGTTGGGTTTGGCTATGTTTTAACCAGACTTGAATGTAGCAAATTAGTTGGTGATGTAGTTGTGGTTTTACTAGACAAGGAAACCGTGATGGCATACCATCAATTGATATTAAAAATACGAGTGAGCTCCAACAACATTTAACATTGTTTGATCAATAAAACAATGATATTGATTTTCCTTCGGAAACCTACAAAGGTGTATAATATATAAAATAATGAAAAAAGCATAGTAAAATGGCTTTTGGGGCCTTCAAAAATCCTTAACCAGCTTAAAGTTGGTTACAACGATGTTCCTCTTGTTTTTTCGGTCGTTTTGACAGGTCACGGGCTGAAAACGAACTTACGGTGCTGAAGTTATAACCATTTTAAGAAAGCCTTCTTCGTCACACGATCTTGGGCTTCGAGAACCAAGTCAGTCTGTTCTTCAATACTTTTGCCTCCATCAATATATAATTTCATAGGCATATACTAACTGTACAACTTTCAAACATGGTCATACACATCCAAATCCGTCTGAAACGGGCTAAACCGTTCGAAACATATCAAAACAGACGAGATCGGACGAAATCGGACGAGATCGGACGGAATCGGACGTTAACCGGGGAAAGCCGGAGAAAGTATGAATAAACCGCGTAAACCATGCCAAATCCGTGGAAATAGGATTTCTACTATGTTTTGATTGTATTGATCATGTTGTGGTCGTCTTTAGCACGTTTTGGTTGGGTTTGGCTATGTTTTAACCAGACTTGAATGTAGCAAATTAGTTGGTGATGTAGTTTTGGTTTTACTAGACAAGGAAACCGTGATGGCATACCATCAATTAATATTAAAAATACGACTGAGCTCCAACAACGTTTAACATTGTTTGATCAACAAAACAATGATATTGATTTTCCTTCGGAAACCTACAAAGGTGGATAATATACAAAATAATGAAAAAAGCATAGTAAAATGGCTTTTTGGGCCTTCAGAAATCCTTAACCAGCTTAAAGTTGGTTACAACGATGTTCCTCTTGTTTTTTCGGTCGTTTTGACAGGTCACGGGCTGAAAACGAACTTACGGTGCTGAAGTTATGACCATTTTAAGAAAGCCTTCTTCGTCACACGATCTTGGGCTTCGAGAACCAAGTCAGTCTGTTCTTCAATACTTTTGCCTCCATCAATATATAATTTCATAGGCATATACTAACTGTACAACTTTCAAACATGGTCATACACATCCAAATCCGTCTGAAACGGGCTAAACCGTTCGAAACATATCAAAACGGACAAGATCGGACGAGATCGGACGAAATCGGACGAGATCGGACGGAATCGGACGTTAACCGGGGAAAGCCGGAGAAAGCATGAATAAACCGCGCAAACCATGCCAAATCCGTGGAAATAGGATTTCTACTATGTTTTGATTGTATTGATCATGTTGTGGTCGTCTTTAGCATGTTTTGGTTGGGTTTGGCTATGTTTTAACCAGACTTGAATGTAGCAAATTAGTTGGTGATGTAGTTGTGGTTTTACTAGACAAGGAAATCGTGATGGCATACCATCAATTGATATTAAAAATACGAGTGAGCTCCAACAACATTTATCATTGTTTGATCAACAAAACAATGATATTGATTTTCCTTCGGAAACCTACAAAGAAGGATAATATACAAACTAATGAAAAAAGCATAGTAAAATGGCTTTTTGGGCCTTCAGAAATCCTTAACCAGCTTAAAGTTGGTTACAACGATGTTCCTCCTGTTTTTTCGGTCGTTTTGACAGGTCACGGGCTGAAAACGAACTTACGGTGCTGAAGTTATGACCATTTTAAGAAAGCCTTCTTCGTCACACGATCTTGGGCTTCGATAACCAAGTCAGTCTGTTCTTCAATACTTTTGCCTCCATCAATATATAATTTCATAGGCATATACTAACTGTACAACTTTCAAACATGGTCATACACATCCAAATCCGTCTGAAACGGGCTAAACCGTTCGAAACATATCAAAACGGACGAGATCGGACGAGATCGGACGAAATCGGACGAGATCGGACGGAATCGGACGTTAACCAGGGAAAGCCGAAGAAAGTATGAATAAACCGCGAAAAACATGCCAAATCCGTGGAAATAGGATTTCTACTATGTTTTGATTGTATTGATCATGTTGTGGTCGTCTTTAGCATGTTTTGGTTGGGTTTGGCTATGTTTTAACCAGACTTGAATGTAGCAAATTAGTTGGTGATGTAGTTGTGGTTTTACTAGACAAGGAAACCGGGATGGCATACCATCAATTGATATTAAAAATGTTGATGCAAAAGTTGGTTGGTCCTTGCTAGACCCAAATTAGGCTTAATTCGGGTTGGCTGCGCTCCGGCTCCTGCACCAAGTTAATTGTTTGGTTGGGATCCTGCACACTAAACAACACGCGTTAAGCTTACCGTGGGAAGGTTTCCCACGATTAGACTCCAGCGTGAGAGTAAGTAATCGATTTAGGGTTATATGAGTTTTAGAGTGTGAATCGTAATACCTTTGTGGAACCTTGGGGGTTCCTTTTATAGGCAGTGAAACCCTAGTGGGCTTCTACTGATACGTCGGCCCCAAGGAAGAGATAAGCACCAGAATTAGAATGATTGTTATCTTCTAATTCTGGTAGTGAATATCTTCTCCTATTGGGATAAAGATATTCCTAGACAGAATATTATTCTGTCTAATCTTATGTCGGCCGCCTTGGGCCGTGGGCCGCACACATGTGCGGGTACTGTTCGCTCAAACCCACAAGTCTGAATAACATTTATCCACCCATCTGTGATGGGCCAGATACGGGTAGTACCCGTGAGCCGGGCTCATGACCCGGTTGGGGACTATACGTCATCATGTCCCCCCAGTCTAGTTGTTACAGCCGTAGGCGTGACCTCTAGACTATCAAGCTGCTCTCCGGACATACCAAGAAAGACCTAGGAAATGATATTGGAAAATTTGTTCTCGGCCGCACGTGGCAACCGGTCGTAGGAATATACTTTAGTGAATACTACCTCAGCCGCATGTAATAGCCGAGACAAATTAAATGCAACATTAAATACGGTCTTACGTAAGAGCCGCATAACCCGACAAGAATTCAGTCGCATTAATGATATTCAATAATCCAGTCGCATGTCTGCAAAAAGTGCATGATTACTGACCACCCTTGAGCCACGCGAAACTGTTTAAGAAGTGACCCGTGGGTCCCCTACTGACGTTACAGAAATGTCAGAAACCCTCTCCATTGGATAGGGTATATGACTGACACGTGTCAAAGATCCACAGCACCTCGGAAACCGAGGCCACCCTATATAAGAGTGAGTATGCGTGTATGTTAAACACACAACTCACTCATTCTTCCGCCATTGTTAACTTCAAGCTTTTCTCTCCAAAATTTTGCCTTCTTTTCCACGGATATCCATTACCGTAGGTTAGATTACCACGCCTTTTTAAAAAACCTTTTCATAAAATATGGTCAAGGATAATCCCCTCATCACGGACGTCCTGAATGTGATGTCCGCGGAGAAATACCTCGACTTCCTGTCGAAGTATTATGTGCCCGAAAGCGTACACCCCACCTATCCGGGTGATGGTGAAGCTATTACGGATGCACCGGCGGGGAAAATAGGCATATACACACGCCTGTTTGACTCAGCCAACTATCGTATTCCGTTGTCTAAGTTCTTAGTAGACCTTCTTTTGTATTATGACTTTCATATCACCCAGCTCCACTGTATAGGGGCGTGTAAAATCAACCAGTTTGAGATTACATGCCATACCTGCAGGGTAACCCCCACCGTGAACCTTTTTAGGGCTTTCTACTTTCCCCAATTAGTGAACGGGTGGTTGTCGTTCAAGAAACGACCCGGGAATGCCCCGATGACATATAGGAAACCTCTTGACTCCCTTAAGAATTGGTACGACCATTACTTCTTTGTAGATGAGAAAGTATTCCCCACCCCCTTCGTACTTAAAACCAAAGCCCCAAAAGACTATCCGCCCAAATCCAAAGATTATAGTAGCCGGGACCTGAAAATACTAGATACCCATCGCACGGAATTTCATAAAGGGTTGCCGGAGCACTTTCTGTGCTTAGTAGGGATAAGCCGCCGTTACTTTGGGAGGGACGACTTATATCCGTGCTTCTTAATGGAACAGGGCGAGGGTAGGTCATATTTTGTAAATTTGATCTATCAGTGTAAAATGTTACTAACCCATATATTTTTACAACCGTTTGCAGAGATGAACCTCCACGGATTACTTCGTCAAGGCGACCCCATGAAGGTGGCGGAAGGATTCCGGCCGTTAAAGCCGAATGAGCTCCCCTTGCTAGAAGCTTTAGCCGACCGTACGATTCCGCTGGAGGAGACAACCGAACCTAGGTCGGACGAAGAAGAGCCTATTATCGAGAAGTCCCCATTGGACTTTCATAACGAAGATGGCGACGACCCCTTGCTGGAAGAAGGCACCATCAACCAGGAGGAGGAGCGCGACCCTAATGAAGACACCACACAAGCTTCTGGATCCACCACACTTACTTCAAAAAAGAGAAAAACAACCAGGCGTGTGGCGAAGAAGACCGGGGAAGATGCCGGAGTTGCAAATGCTCCACCCAAGAAGTTGCGGAAAGACCATCCTCAGTATCAAGAAGGAGGCAGCACCATGACTGGTCAAGCCGACCCCACCCCGACCATGGAAGGGCCAGTTCTGCAAGTCGCCCCTGTGAGTACCGTAGCTCCTACCGGCCCAGACCCTGCTATTGGTACCTCGTAAGTACCCCTCGTGATTTATGATTAGTATCTTCGTATGATATATGTAGACTAATAATTTTTTTTTTATTTTTTTTTGGCGACAGGGCGAATCCGGCAGCCGTAACTCAAGGAGAAGAAATGGGGAGAAATCCATCCCCCGTGGCTGCTAACAATCCCCCTTCACCCATCACCGTACGTGCCAAGGAACCGTGCCCCGAGGGGCCAGAAGAGAGCTTGCGTTTAGCGTGGAACCTATCAAGTTTGACACGGCTGGAGGCCAAATCAGAGTGTTCGGAATTCATCGAACACATCACCCCGCCTGCCCTCTCTCAGGACTTAGATGAACTAGACCATGAGGCCCTGATTGAACAGTTTGATGTGTCATCCGCACATCAGGTGACGGTGGGCGCCGCGTTGAGACGCCGACTGATCAAGGCCCTCACCAATGTGAGCCGTGCCGACAAAAGGATAGCCCGCCGTGAGGCATTGGTCGTAAAGAGCGAGAAAACCATCACATCCTTGCAAGCGGCGTTATTGACTGTCGAGGCAACGGTGAAGGAGCAGGCGCTTCATGCCGATACAAGAGAGAAGCGTATCGCTGAGTTGGAGGCCCTCGTAGCCGCATCAAATGAGAAGGTGAACTTTCAAACATGTTGTTCATATATTCCTACTCCTTGTATACATGTAGCCCAAAAATATATATTTGCGTAGTAACTCCAAATTTCATACGCAGGTGTCTGCGGCCGAGGCTGCTACTAAGGCGGTGACCGCTCAATCGTTCAGCATTGCCCAAGAGCGTGACTCACTCAAGGAGGAATTGACGCAGTCTCAAACCAGTCTTGAAAATCAAGTTGCCTTAGCGGATGAAGAGTTGAGCAAGGTGGTTGTCAGCTATGCAGAAAGAATATGCCCCCCCTACTGACCGCGACAGCCGGTCGTAGGTGGATTATCGGGCAAGGACTGTGGCTTGCCGTAAGTGAGGCTCTTAACGCTCCACACCTATTGCAGGCCTTTGCTGGGGTTGTATCTGACGGGATCGACCGTGGTAGGCATGAAGGCATGGTCCAAGCTGCGGAGATGACCGCAAAAATTAGGATATCACACAGCATCCGTATCACAACCCCTCCGCAGCGGGTAAGATGACAGCGTTCATGGATGCCTTGGCAGACCTTCAACACCCCCTCCTGGACGAGCTTGAAGCCATGAAAGATGCTCCCAATGAAGCAATAATGTCCCGGCTGAGTGCTGATCCAATTCCCTTGACGCTGGCTACCTATGATTTCGTATCCAAAACCATGTCAGGTGAGAAGCCGCTTGGTGAAGCTTTAGATGCTCTTGCAGTCAAAGTTCAGGGCGGGAAAGATGCTCGCGGCGAGGCCCTTCGTATGTTAATTGAGGAAGGGAAGAAGGATCTAGAAGAATTCCTTCCCCCCTTGTAACTGATATGTTGTAAACATTTGTGATTATATTCGTCCGTGTATGTACACGGCTAAGACATATATGTAATAACTTGTACTTTTATTTTAGAAGTCCGTGACAACCACGGCTATTTTGTTTACTGTTAATTTTGAAACTTGTGTATTTCATTGTATTCTAATGCCGCGTGACGTATCACGTCCTACACATAAAGAAAAAATACATACAAGTCTATAATTTACTAGACATGCGACGTGCGTCTTTACTATGCAGAGTACCGTGTGGATACGGTACACAAAAACTTATCACAACGTCTTGTGAATAAGGCGTCTAGTAAGGATACATGATCCGTGCGGCTGGGGTTGCATCCCTCTTACGCGGCAAGTTGAATTAGTAGGTTCACTTAATCCTCTTACCCCACCTGGAGGCGTATAGTACATGTACAGTAATTTTGAAAGAATGCATATGAATGAAACATGGCATATTATAATACAAGTAAAATTCATACGACTAACAAAGAATCTAACAAAGGAAGGAAAATGATTTGCACGAAACAGGCCGTGGAGCTAGCTAGGCACCACGGCATTTTATTAGAACGTTTACACTTTTGTTTGAATAATGACGACAAGTCCTAAAAAACAAGAAAGGAAATTGACAAAAACATAGAAAACAAACAAAACACATAACCCGCATGGTTCTTTATTAAGACCGCCTATAGGGAAGTACCCATGCGGAAGCCGTAGCTTTCAAAGATAGCATCTTTTGAGATTGGAGATATTCCATGTGCGCTCTAGATCACGGCTCTCCATGTCACGTAACTTGTACGCGCCTCGTCCCAAGGTTTCAATGACTTCATACGGTCCTTCCCATTTAGGGCCCAGTTTTCCTGTATTCTCCACTCGACTCGCTTCGTTTGCACGATAGACATAGTCTCCCGGTCGAAAAGAAACACCCTTGACCTTGGCGTCATAATAAGCCTTCATCTTAGCCTTGGACTTAGCCTCATTGATGGCTGCTATTTCCCTTTTTTCCTCCAACAGATCCAGGTTGATTCGCAGTTGTTCATTGTTTGTGACGACGTTAACCTCCGCCGTGCGGATAGTAGGCATCCCTATTTCTGCTGGTATAACGGCTTCGGTGCCGTAAGCCAATGCAAATGGAGTATCTCCATTGGCTGTTTTGATCATGGTTCTATGTGCCCATAGCACGTGTGACAACTCATCGACCCATTTGCCCTGTCGTTCATCCAGCCGCGCCTTGATTCCATTCCCCAAGCTCCTATTTGCTCGTTCAACAAGGCCGTTCGTTTGTGGATGCTTAACGGACGCGAAGCGCCGTTTGATGTTCAATGATGCACACCAATCTTTGAATGGGTTATCCGTAAACTGCTTACCGTTGTCCGAGATAATTTATCCTGGTAGACCGAAACGGCACACGATGTGTTCCCACACAAACTTTTTGACCTGCTTACCTGTGATAGACTTGACTGCCTTGGCCTCTATCCATCGTGTGAAGTAGTCCATTGCAACAATCAAGAATTTAACCCCCCCCCCCCCCCGCAGCTACAGGAAATGGTCCTGCAATGTCAATTCCCCACTTGTAAAATGGCCATGGGGACGTGATAGGTGTAAGCTCCTGCTGCGGGTGTCGCGGAACTGGCCTGTGCACTTGGCAATCGTTGCACTTGCGAATCATGTCGCGCGCGTCCCTGTGCATGGTGGGCCAATAGTAACCCGTTCGTAAGGCTCTAGCTACCACGGATCATGGGCCTGCATGCATGCCGCACAACCCTTCATGTATGTCACTAATGACGTAAGCCGCCTGGCGCGGCCCAACACACCGCAGCCACGGCTGCAAGAAAGAGCGCTTGTAAAGGATGCCTTCTCGGAGTTCAAAATGTTGTGACTTCCTTTTAATGCGCCTTGCTGCTTTTTCCTCGTCTGGGAGGGTTTCATTAGTCAAATAGTTGATGATTGGGGTCATCCATGTAGGTCCCTCCTCCTCAACTATTACGGCTACCTCCCCTTCCGCGATAGATTTCTCCTTGAGTATTTCCACCAAAACCTGTTTAGACAAGTGAGCGAAGCTCGTGGATGCGATCTTGCTAAGAGCATCTGCTTTCTTATTCTCGCCCCTTGGCACCTGCTTGATGGAGAACTTACTGAAAGTCGCGATTAACGACTTGACTTTTTCCAAGTACCTGACCATGTTGTCCTCCTTAGCCACATACCCACCTAGAATATGGTTCGCGACAAGCCGTGAGTCCACGTAGGCCTCAAGGTTGCGGACTCCCATTCTAGCGGCGATTTTTAAACCCGTAATTAATGCTTCATATTCCGCTTCGTTGTTGGTGGCCGTGAACTCAAAACGGAGGGCGTAAGTGAATTCCATTCCTTCTGGATTTGTGAGGATGAGGCCTGCCCCGGACCCGTCGGTACATGAGGATCCGTCTGTGAATAGCACGCAAGGCTCTGTTGGGGGCTCGTCCTGCTTAATAATTGGTTCTTCCTCATCCGGTTTCTCGATCAGGAAATATGCCAAGATCTGGCCTTTAACAGCCGTCCTTGGTCTGTAAGATATATTGTGCTCCCCCAACAGGATGCTCCATTTCTGTAACCTCCCTGCCACGTCCGGTCTAGAAATAACCTGCTTGATTGGCTGATCCGTAATGACCACAATTGGGTGCGCCTGAAAGTACCGACGCAACCGTTTTGTAGCAAACACTAGTGCTAAAACCAATTTTTCCATGGAGGAATAATTCAACTCCGGTCCTTGTAGTGTTCTACTTATAAAGTAGACCGGAGTTTGTACTGTATCTCTATCCGTCATGAGTACCGCGCTTATTGCGCCATGGGTGGCTGAGAGGTACATAATGAGTTCCTCCTTCGGCCGGGGAGCTACTAGCATAGGGAGAGATGCGAGGTGCTGCTTGAGTTGGCCGAAGGCTTCCTCGGCTTCCTTCGTCCACCGGAAGTCTCCCTTCCTAATGCACTTCTTGAGTGTCTTAAATAGGGGTAATGACTTTTCTGCGGACTTAGATAGGAACCTATTCAATCCGGCTAACTTTCCATTTAAGGATTGCACCTCCTTCCGTGTCTGCGGGGACGGCAGTTGTATCACTGCATCCGTCTTCTCTGGGCAAGGTTTGATGCCGTTTAGATCAATCAAATATCCGAGGAACATCCCCTTAGTTGCTCCAAACGTACATTTCTTTGGATTTAACTTCATGTTAATCCTTCTCAGAGTGTCGAATGTCTCCTGGACATCTCGGATAAGTGCCTCCTCCGTGTGACTTTTTATCACCAAGTCATCAACATAGACTTCCAAGTTGCGGCCTATTTGTGATTCAAAAGCTTTAACCACCAACCGCTGATATGTGGCACCGGCGTTTTTTAGTCCAAACGGCTCGTATGGAACGCCGTTTTTTCTGCATCCTCCTCCGCCATCTGGATTTGATGATACCCTTTATACGCGTCCAAAAAACATTTAAAAGGATACCCACATAGGGACTCCACCTTTCAATCGATTTCCGGTAGCGGGTAACAGTCCTGTGGGCAGGCCTTGTTTAGATCCGTGAAATCCACACACATGCGCCAACTTACGTCATGCTTCTTGACCATGACCGGATTGGACAACCACTCGTGGTAGTATACCTCGCGCATGATGCCTGCATCCACTAGTTTTCGTACTTCCTCCAATATTATTTGGCTGCGCTCAGGTGCCTGGCCTCGCTTCTTTTGCTTGATGGGTTGGTACCCTTGGCGGATCTGGAGCTTATGTTCTGCTATCGCACGTGGCACGCCCGTCATATGTTTTGGCTCCCATGCGAATATGTCTAGGTTTGCACTTAAAAGAGAGCACATGGCCCTTTTGCCGCTATCCGAGAGCGCCCCTCCTATGGATACCTCCTGTTCCGGATAGTCAGGGTGAATTGCTACCTTCCAATTTGGCGGTCGTGATCCGTCATTGGGTGGAACAGGCGGAGCTGGTGCTGTCACAGTGTGACATTCGGATGTCGGTACGACTGTGTTGTAAATGGTAACAATTCCCCCCTCAACGGGGAATTTGATCATTCCGTGCGCCGTGGAGGGCACCGCCCGTATGGCCAAAATACCTGGTCTGCCAATGATTCCATTGTACGGGGAATGTGAGCGTATCACCATGAAGTTCATCCATGCTGTAGTGGAGTGTTCCTCGTTCCCGATGGTTACAAGTAGCCGTAGTTGCCCTATCGGCCAAATAGTGTCTCCACTAAAGCCGGTGAGCGGCGCCGTGGCCGGTACTAATTGGCTTCTTATTTCTGGGCACAACTGCACAAAACAGTGTTCATACAGTACCTCTGCTGACGACCCTCCATCCACATACATGCGGCGAACATCTTGTGTTCCAATGCTTATCTCAATGGTGAGAGGCGCATCAACCACATCGCTTGCTGTGATGAGAGGGAATGAGATTTCCCTGCCGCGTGAAAATTTTTGGCCAATTTTCTTCCTCGTGCGGCGCTGTCTGGATTGGATCATGTATATGGTCGAAGGTTTGTCCTTTTGGGGATCCTTCTTGTCATACTTCTTGTTGTTGTCTTTCCCATCCTTCCAATCCTTCACTAGGTGTTTGAGTTTGCCTGATTTGATCAGCGACTCAATGTGCTTCTTGAGCTGGATACACTCCTCCGTGCCGTGGCCTTTGTCATTATGGAAATCACAAAAGCGACTTCCTTGCCGACGTTCCGGGGGAGTGGTCATTGGAGGAGGCCTTGGAAAGTTCGCCCCTTCTGTCAGCAAGATCTCTCGGTAGGACATCTTTAGGGGGTGAACTTATCGTCCAACCGTCCACCTTTGCTTTGGCTCTTATAGTCTGAGCCCTTGTTATTGTTCTGATTACTTTGACCGCCCGACTGCCTCCGGGACTGATCATTTGACCGGTACCCATTTCCTCTTGATGGGTAGGCCGCGGCGACAGCTGTTTCTCCCTCTATGAAATTTCTGACCCTTTCCATGAGGTCATCATATTTCTCTGGACGCTTGTCATTGAGGCGCCTTATCAATTCTCTGTCTGTTATGGCGTGCATGTAGTCAGAGATCTTCAGGAGCTCTGGCATGGTTCTCGTGCGCGTGCACTCATCATTAAAGCGTTCAGTGAAGGCTTCTTCAGATTCCCCCGGCCGTTGCTTGACAGTTGCCAATGAGACCGGATCTCTATTATACTTCTTCCTTTGAGTGTAATTATTCTCAAAGGCAGTGCGTAGTTCCGTGAAACTGTCAATGCTCCGAGGAGGGAGTGCTTCAAACCAGTCACGGGCATTTCCGATCAAGGTTGAGTTGAACATTTGGCACCATATGGGCATGAGCCATCCCTCAATTTTAGCCTGAGTATCAAATATTTTAAGGTGATCCACTGGATCACTAGACCCATCATAAGTCTTGATACACGCCGGCATGCGACGCTTGGTGTCCTCAGAATAGTTCCTTATGCGGAGGGTGAACGGGTCTTCCCTGGGATCCGCCCATGGCCGGGTAAGCCTAGGGTCATCCCATGGTTCACACCACGGACGCGAAAGATCCTCCGCTTCCGCGTCTCGATAGTAAGGACGATCATAATAGCCATCATTGTTTGGTGGTGGTGGAGGAGTACGCCTAGGTCGGCATCGCTTAGGCAGATGGTCATCTGAGTCCTCTCCGGACGGGTCCGGGGATGGCGGCGGTGCCCCATCCTTTGCATAGGGGCTAGCCTTTTTCCCATTATTCATTCTGTCCCACACACTCGGGCGACGTGTGGCTCTGGCCAGCTCCCGATCTGGTCGCTCGGGTGAGCCATCCGACCTTTCTCCTTCTTGAGGCTGCATTAATTCCTGTATAAGGCGGTCTCCTATGCGCTCGAACACATTCCGGGGTTGAGGGTTTTCCTCAAATGTCCCCTGCTCCTGGGGCCGAGCTCTCCTTTTCCTCCGATTTTGGGAGGGTGTGGTTGGTCCAGAGTCGCCAAAGTTGAGTCTGGCTTGGAGGTTCCTCCCCAGATTCAACCTTGATGCTATCCCTGGGACGATCCTTTCGAAGTTCTGCGTGAGAACTCGAGTAAGATCATCCTCGCTGAGTGGTTGAGCTTCCACTTCTTCCTCCGTTGAGGGTCTACGCGGTTCCTTGTTAGGAGGGTCTGGTTCACTTCCCGGATCAGGGTTGTCCAGGGTTGAAGTGGGCGGTGGTGTCACCGAGATCGTGCTCGTCACCCCTACGGACTGAAGACCGCTACGGTTACCTGGCCCGCCTGCGAGGCGGCTAGGTGATTGGTTGGGAATAAGAATCCCTTCCCCTGGGGACTTCCGATTCCCAGGATTCACGTTCATGGGGTTAACTGGCGGATGCCCCTTCGTCATTGGAAAATCGAGATGAGGTTTTGTTCTAGCTTAGTGTTATGGTCCCACGGATGGCGCCAACTTGTTGATGCAAAAGTTGGTTGGTCCTTGCTAGACCCAAATTAGGCTTAATTCGGGTTGGCTGGGCTCCGGCTCCTGCACCAAGTGAATTGTTTGGTTGGGATCCTGCACACTAAACAACACGCGTTAAGCTTACCGTGGGAAGGTTTCCCACGATTAGACTCCGGCGTGAGAGTAAGTAATCGATTTAGGGTTATATGAGTTTTAGAGTGTGAATCGTAATACCTTTGTGGAACCTTGGGGGTTCCTTTTATAGGCAGTGAAACCCTAGTGGGCTTCTACTGATGCGTCGGCCCCAAGGAAGAGATAAGCACCAGAATTAGAATGATTGTTATCTTCTAATTCTGGTAGTGAATATCTTCTCCTATTGGGATAAAGATATTCCTAGACAGAATATTATTCTGTCTAATCTTATGTCGGCCGCCTTGGGCCGTGGGCCGCACACATGTGCAGGTACTGTTCGCTCAAACCCACAAGTCTGAATAACATTTATCCACCCATCTGTGATGGGCCAGATACGGGTAGTACCCGTGAGCCGGGCTCATGACCCGGTTGGGGACTATACGTCATCAAAAAATACGAGTGAGCTCCAACAACATTTAACATTGTTTGATCAACAAAACAATGATATTGATTTTCCTTCGGAAACCTACAAAGGTGTATAATATATAAAATAATGAAAAAGCATAGTAAAATGGCTTTTTGGGCCTTCAAAAATCCTTAACCAGCTTAAAGTTGGTTACAACGATGTTCCTCTTGTTTTTTCGGTCGTTTTAACAGGTCACGGGCTGAAAACGAACTTACGGTGCTGAAGTTATAACCATTTTAAGAAAGCCTTCTTCGTCATACGATCTTGGGCTTCGAGAACCAAGTCAGTCTGTTCTTCAATACTTTTGCCTCCATCAATATATAATTTCATAGGCATATACTAACTGTACAACTTTCAAACATGGTCATACACATCCAAATCCGTCTGAAACGGGCTAAACCGTTCGAAACATATCAAAACAGACGAGATCGGACGAAATCGGACGAGATCGAACGGAATCGGACGTTAACCGGGGAAAGCCGGAGAAAGTATGAATAAACCGCGCAAACCATGCCAAATCCGTGGAAATAGGATTTCTACTATGTTTTGATTGTATTGATCATGTTGTGGTCATCTTTAGCATGTTTTGGTTGGGTTTGGCTATGTTTTAACCAGACTTGAATGTAGCAAATTAGTTGGTGATGTAGTTGTGGTTTTACTAGACAAGGAAACCGTGATGGCATACCATCAATTGATATTAAAAATACGAGTGAGCTCCAACAACATTTAACATTGTTTGATCAACAAAACAATGATATTGATTTTCCTTCGGAAACCTACAAAGGTGTATAATATATAAAATAATGAAAAAAGCATAGTAAAATGGCTTTTTGGGCCTTCAAAAATCCTTAACCATCTTAAAGTTGGTTACAACGATGTTCCTCTTGTTTTTTTGGTCGTTTTGACAGGTCACGGGCTGAAAACGAACTTACGGTGCTGAAGTTATAACCATTTTAAGAAAGCCTTCTTCGTCACACGATCTTGGGCTTCGAGAACCAAGTCAGTCTGTTCTTCAATACTTTTGCCTCCATCAATATATAATTTCATAGGCATATACTAACTGTACAACTTTCAAACATGGTCATACACATCCAAATCCGTCTGAAACGGGCTAAACCGTTCGAAACATATCAAAACAGACGAGATCGGACGAAATCGGACGAGATCGGACGGAATCGGACGTTAACCGGGGAAAGCCGGAGAAAGGATGAATAAACCGCGCAAACCATGCCAAATCCGTGGAAATAGGATTTCTACTATGTTTTGATTGTATTGATCATGTTGTGGTCGTCTTTAGCATGTTTTGGTTGGGTTTGGCTATGTTTTAACCAGACTTGAATGTAGCAAATTAGTTGGTGATGTAGTTGTGGTTTTACTAGACAAGGAAACCGTGATGGCATACCATCAATTGATATTAAAAATACGACTGAGCTCCAACAACATTTAACATTGTTTGATCAACAAAACAATGATATTGATTTTCCTTCGGAAACCTACAAAGGTGGATAATATACAAAATAATGAAAAAAGCATAGTAAAATGGCTTTTTGGGCCTTCAGAAATCCTTAACCAGCTTAAAGTTGGTTACAAGGATGTTCCTCTTGTTTTTTCGGTCGTTTTGACAGGTCACGGGCTGAAAACGAACTTACGGTGCTGAAGTTATGACCATTTTAAGAAAGCCTTCTTCGTCACACGATCTTGGGCTTCGAGAACCAAGTCAGTCTGTTCTTCAATACTTTTGCCTCCATCAATATATAATTTCATAGGCATATACTAACTGTACAACTTTCAAACATGGTCATACACATCCAAATCCGTCTGAAACGGGCTAAACCGTTCGAAACATATCAAAACGGACAAGATCGGACGAGATCGGACGAAATCGGACGAGATCGGACGGAATCGGACGTTAACCGGGGAAAGCCGGAGAAAGTATGAATAAACCGCGCAAACCATGCAAAATCCGTGGAAATAGGATTTCTACTATGTTTTGATTGTATTGATCATGTTGTGGTCGTCTTTAGCATGTTTTGGTTGGGTTTGGCTATGTTTTAACCAGACTTGAATGCAGCAAATTAGTTGGTGATGTAGTTGTGGTTTTACTAGACAAGGAAATCGTGATGGCATACCATCAATTGATATTAAAAATACGACTGAGCTCCAACAACATTTAACATTGTTTGATCAACAAAACAATGATATTGATTTTCCTTCGGAAACCTACAAAGGTGGATAATATACAAAATAATGAAAAAAGCATAGTAAAATGGCTTTTTGGGCCTTCAGAAATCCTTAACCAGCTTAAAGTTGGTTACAACGATGTTCCTCCTATTTTTTCGGTCGTTTTGACAGGTCACGGGCTGAAAACGAACTTACGGTGCTGAAGTTATGACCATTTTAAGAAAGCCTTCTTCGTCACACGATCTTGGGCTTCGATAACCAAGTCAGTCTGTTCTTCAATACTTTTGCCTCCATCAATATATAATTTCATAGGCATATACTAACTGTACAACTTTCAAACATGGTCATACACATCCAAATCCGTCTGAAACGGGCTAAACCGTTCGAAACATATCAAAACGGACGAGATCGGACGAGATCGGACGAAATCGGACGAGATCGGACGGAATCGGACGTTAACCAGGGAAAGCCGGAGAAAGTATGAATAAACCGCGCAAAACATGCCAAATCCGTGGAAATAGGATTTCTACTATGTTTTGATTGTATTGATCATGTTGTGGTCGTCTTTAGCATGTTTTGGTTGGGTTTGGCTATGTTTTAACCAGACTTGAATGTAGAAAATTAGTTGGTGATGTAGTTGTGGTTTTACTAGACAAGGAAACCGTAATGGCATACCATCAATTGATATTAAAAATACGAGTGAGCTCCAACAACATTTAACATTGTTTGATCAACAAAACAATGATATTGATTTTCCTTCGGAAACCTACAAAGGTGGATAATATACAAAACAATGAAAAAAGCATAGTAAAATGGCTTTTTGGGCCTTCAAAAATCCTTAACCAGCTTAAAGGTGGTTACAACGATGTTCCTCTTGTTTTTTCGGTCGTTTTGACAGGTCACGGGCTGAAAACGAACTTACGGTGCTGAAGTTATGACCATTTTAAGAAACCCTTCTTCGTCACACGATCTTGGGCTTCGAGAACCAAGTCAGTCTGTTCTTCAATACTTTTGCCTCCATCAATATATAATTTCATAGGCATATACTAACTGTACAACTTTCAAACATGGTCATACACATCCAAATCCGTCTGAAACGGGCTAAACCGTTCGAAACATATCAAAACGGACGAGATCGGACGAGATCGGACGAAATCGGACGGAATCGGACGTTAACCGGGGAAAGCCGGAGAAAGTATGAATAAACCGCGCAAACCATGCCAAATCCGTGGAAATAGGATTTCTACTATGTTTTGATTGTATTGATCAAGTTGTGGTCGTCTTTAGCATGTTTTGGTTGGGTTTGGCTATGTTTTAACCAGACTTGAATGTAGCAAATTAGTTGGTGATGTAGTTGTGGTTTTACTAGACAAGGAAATCGTAATGGCATACCATCAATTGATATTAAAAATACGAGTGAGCTCCAACAACATTTAACATTGTTTGATCAACAAAACAATGATATTGATTTTCCTTCGGAAACCTACAAAGGTGGATAATATACAAAATAATGAAAAAAGCATAGTAAAATGGCTTTTTGGGCCTTCAGAAATCCTTAACCAGCTTAAAGTTGGTTACAACGATGTTCCTCTTGTTTTTCGGTCGTTTTGACAGGTCACGGGCTGAAAACGAACTTACGGTGCTGAAGTTATGACCAATTTAAGAAAGCCTTCTTCGTCACACGATCTTGGGCTTCGAGAACCAAGTCAGTCTGTTCTTCAATACTTTTGCCTCCATCAATATATAATTTCATAGGCATATACTAACTGTACAACTCTCAAACATGGTCATACACATCCAAATCCGTCTGAAACGGGCTAAACCGTTCGAAACATATCAAAACTGACGAGATCGGACGAGATCGGACGAAATCGGACGAGATCGGACGGAATCGGACGTTAACCGGGGAAAGCCGGAGAAAGTATGAATAAACCGCGCAAACCATGCCAAATCCGTGGAAATAGGATTTCTACTATGTTTTGATTGTATTGATCATGTTGTGGTCGTCTTTAGCATGTTTTGGTTGGGTTTGGCTATGTTTTAACCAGACTTGAATGTAGCAAATTAGTTGGTGATGTAGTTGTGGTTTTACTAGACAAGGAAACCGTAATGGCATACCATCAATTGATATTAAAAATACGAGTGAGCTCTAACAACATTTAACATTGTTTGATCAACAAAACAATGATATTGATTTTCCTTCGGAAACCTACAAAGGTGGATAATATACAAAACAATGAAAAAAGCATAGTAAAATGGCTTTTTGGGCCTTCAAACATCCTTAACCAGCTTAAAGTTGGTTACAACGATGTTCCTCTTGTTTTTTCGGTCGTTTTGACAGGTCACGGGCTGAAAACGAACTTACGGTGCTGAAGTTATGACCATTTTAAGAAAGCCTTCTTCGTCACACGATCTTGGGCTTAGAGAACCAAGTCAGTCTGTTCTTCAATACTTTTGCCTCCATCAATATATAATTTCATAGGCATATACTAACTGTACAACTTTCAAACATGGTCATACACATCCAAATCCGTCTGAAACGGGCTAAACCGTTCGAAACATATCAAAACGGACGAGATCGGACGAGATCGGACGAAATCGGACGACATCGGACAGAATCGGACGTTAACAGGGGAAAGCCGGAGAAAGTATGAATAAACCGCGCAAACCATGCCAAATCCGTGGAAATAGGATTTCTACTATGTTTTGATTGTATTGATCATGTTGTGGTCGTCTTTAGCATGTTTTGGTTGGGTTTGGCTATGTTTTAACCAGACTTGAATGTAGCAAATTAGTTGGTGATGTAGTTGTGGTTTTACTAGACAAGGAAATCGTGATGGCATACCATCAATTGATATTAAAAATACGAGTGAGCTCCAACAACATTTAACATTGTTTGATCAACAAAACAATGATATTGATTTTCCTTCGGAAACCTACAAAGGTGGATAATATACAAAATAATGAAAAAAGCATAGTAAAATGGCTTTTTGGGCCTTCAGAAATCCTTAACCAACTTAAAGTTGGTTACAACGATGTTCCTCTTGTTTTTTCGGTCGTTTTGACAGGTCACGGGCTGAAAACGAACTTACGGTGCTGAAGTTATGACCATTTTAAGAAAGCCTTCTTCGTCACACGATCTTGGGCTTCGAGAACCAAGTCAGTCTGTTCTTCAATACTTTTGCCTCCATCAATATATAATTTCATAGGCATATACTAACTGTACAACTCTCAAACATGGTCATACACATCCAAATCCGTCTGAAACGGGCTAAACCGTTCGAAACATATCAAAACTGACGAGATCGGACGAGATCGGACGAAATCGGACGAGATCGGACGGAATCGGACGTTAACCGGGGAAAGCCGGAGAAAGTATGAATAAACCGCGCAAACCATGCCAAATCCGTGGAAATAGGATTTCTACTATGTTTTGATTGTATTGATCATGTTGTGGTCGTCTTTAGCATGTTTTGGTTGGGTTTGGCTATGTTTTAACCAGACTTGAATGTAGCAAATTAGTTGGTGATGTAGTTGTGGTTTTACTAGACAAGGAAACCGTGATGGCATACCATCAATTGATATTAAAAATACGAGTGAGCTCCAACAACATTTAACATTGTTTGATCAACAAAACAATGATATTGATTTTCCTTCGGAAACCTACAAAGGTGTATAATATATAAAATAATGAAAAAAGCATAGTAAAATGGCTTTTTGGGCCTTCAAAAATCCTTAACCAGCTTAAAGTTGGTTACAACGATGTTCCTCTTGTTTTTTCGGTCGTTTTGACAGGTCACGGGCTGAAAACGAACTTACGGTGCTGAAGTTATAACCATTTTAAGAAAGCCTTCTTCGTCACACGATCTTGGGCTTCGAGAACCAAGTCAGTCTGTTCTTCAATACTTTTGCCTCCATCAATATATAATTTCATAGGCATATACTAACTGTACAACTTTCAAACATGGTCATACACATCCAAATCCGTCTGAAACGGGCTAAACCGTTCGAAACATATCAAAACAGACGAGATCGGACGAAATCGGACGAGATCGGACGGAATCGGACGTTAACCGGGGAAAGCCGGAGAAAGTATGAATAAACCGCGCAAACCATGCCAAATCCGTGGAAATAGGATTTCTACTATGTTTTGATTGTATTGATCATGTTGTGGTCGTCTTTAGCATGTTTTGGTTGGGTTTGGCTATGTTTTAACCAGACTTGAATGTAGCAAATTAGTTGGTGATGTAGTTGTGGTTTTACTAGACAAGGAAACCGTGATGGCATACCATCAATTGATATTAAAAATACGAGTGAGCTCCAACAACATTTAACATTGTTTGATCAACAAAACAATGATATTGATTTTCCTTCGGAAACCTACGAAGGTGTATAATATATAAAATAATGAAAAAAGCATAGTAAAATGGCTTTTTGGGCCTTCAAAAATCCTTAACCATCTTAAAGTTGGTTACAACGATGTTCCTCTTGTTTTTTTGGTCGTTTTGACAGGTCACGGGCTGAAAACGAACTTACGGTGCTGAAGTTATGACCATTTTAAGAAAGCCTTCTTCGTCACACGATCTTGGGCTTCGAGAACCAAGTCAGTCTGTTCTTCAATACTTTTGCCTCCATCAATATATAATTTCATAGGCATATACTAACTGTACAACTCTCAAACATGGTCATACACATCCAAATCCGTCTGAAACGGGCTAAACCGTTCGAAACATATCAAAACTGACGAGATCGGACGAGATCGGACGAAATCGGACGAGATCGGACGGAATCGGACGTTAACCGGGGAAAGCCGGAGAAAGTATGAATAAACCGCGCAAACCATGCCAAATCCGTGGAAATAGGATTTCTACTATGTTTTGATTGTATTGATCATGTTGTGGTCGTCTTTAGCATGTTTTGGTTGGGTTTGGCTATGTTTTAACCAGACTTGAATGTAGCAAATTACTTGGTGATGTAGTTGTGGTTTTACTTGACAAGGAAACCGTGATGGCATACCATCAATTGATATTAAAAATACGAGTGAGCTCCAACAACATTTAACATTGTTTGATCAACAAAACAATGATATTGATTTTCCTTCGGAAACCTACAAAGGTGTATAATATATAAAATAATGAAAAAAGCATAGTAAAATGGCTTTTTGGGCCTTCAAAAATCCTTAACCAGCTTAAAGTTGGTTACAACGATGTTCCTCTTGTTTTTCGGTCGTTTTGACAGGTCACGGGCTGAAAACGAACTTACGGTGCTGAAGTTATAACCATTTTAAGAAAGCCTTCTTCGTCACACGATCTTGGGCTTCGAGAACCAAGTCAGTCTGTTCTTCAATACTTTTGCCTCCATCAATATATAATTTCATAGGCATATACTAACTGTACAACTTTCAAACATGGTCATACACATCCAAATCCGTCTGAAACTGGCTAAACCGTTTGAAACATATCAAAACAGACGAGATCGGACGAAATCGGACGAGATCGGACGGAATCGGACGTTAACCGGGGAAAGCCGGAGAAAGTATGAATAAACCGCGCAAACCATGCCAAATCCGTGGAAATAGGATTTCTACTATGTTTTGATTGTATTGATCATGTTGTGGTCGTCTTTAGCATGTTTTGGTTGGGCTTGGCTATGTTTTAACCAGACTTGAATGTAGCAAATTAGTTGGTGATGTAGTTGTGGTTTTACTAGACAAGGAAACCGTGATGGCATACCATCAATTGATATTAAAAATACGAGTGAGCTCCAACAACATTTAACATTGTTTGATCAACAAAACAATGATATTGATTTTCCTTCGGAAACCTACGAAGGTGTATAATATATAAAATAATGAAAAAAGCATAGTAAAATGGCTTTTTGGGCCTTCAAAAATCCTTAACCATCTTAAAGTTGGTTACAACGATGTTCCTCTTGTTTTTTGGTCGTTTTGACAGGTCACGGGCTGAAAACGAACTTACGGTGCTGAAGTTATAACCATTTTAAGAAAGCCTTCTTCGTCACACGATCTTGGGCTTCGAGAACCAAGTCAGTCTGTTCTTCAATACTTTTGCCTCCATCAATATATAATTTCATAGGCATATACTAACTGTACAACTTTCAAACATGGTCATACACATCCAAATCCGTCTGAAACGGGCTAAACCGTTCGAAACATATCAAAACAGACGAGATCGGACGAAATCGGACGAGATCGGACGGAATCGGACGTTAACCGGGGAAAGCCGGAGAAAGTATGAATAAACCGCGCAAACCATGCCAAATCCGTGGAAATAGGATTTCTACTATGTTTTGATTGTATTGATCATGTTGTGGTCGTCTTTAATATGTTTTGGTTGGGTTTGGCTATGTTTTAACCAGACTTGAATGTAGCAAATTAGTTGGTGATGTAGTTGTGGTTTTACTAGACAAGGAAACCGTGATGGCATACCATCAATTGATATTAAAAATACGACTGAGCTCCAACAACATTTAACATTGTTTGATCAACAAAACAATGATATTGATTTTCCTTCGGAAACCTACAAAGGTGGATAATATACAAAATAATGAAAAAAGCATAGTAAAATGGCTTTTTGGGCCTTCATAAATCCTTAACCAGCTTAAAGTTGGTTACAACGATGTTCCTCTTGTTTTTTCGGTCGTTTTGACAGGTCACGGGCTGAAAACGAACTTACGGTGCTGAAGTTATGACCATTTTAAGAAAGCCTTCTTCGTCACACGATCTTGGGCTTCGAGAACCAAGTCAGTCTGTTCTTCAATACTTTTGCCTCCATCAATATATAATTTCATAGGCATATACTAACTGTACAACTTTCAAACATGGTCATACACATCCAAATCCGTCTGAAACGGGCTAAACCATTCGAAACATATCAAAACGGACAAGATCGGACGAGATCGGACGAAATCGGACGAGATCGGACGAAATCGGACGAGATCGGACGGAATCGGACGTTAACCGGGGAAAGCCAGAGAAAGTATGAATAAACCGCGCAAACCATGCAAAATCCATGGAAATAGGATTTCTACTATGTTTTGATTGTATTGATCATGTTGTGGTCGTCTTTAGCATGTTTTGGTTGGGTTTGGCTATGTTTTAACCAGACTTGAATGTAGCAAATTAGTTGGTGATGTAGTTGTGGTTTTACTAGACAAGAAATCGTGATGGCATACCATCAATTGATATTAAAAATACGAGTGAGCTCCAACAACATTTAACATTGTTTGATCAACAAAACAATGATATTGATTTTCCTTCGGAAACCTACAAAGAAGGATAATATACAAACTAATGAAAAAAGCATAGTAAAATGGCTTTTTGGGCCTTCAGAAATCCTTAACCAGTTTAAAGTTGGTTACAACGATGTTCCTCCTGTTTTTTCGGTCGTTTTGACAGGTCACGGGCTGAAAACGAACTTACGGTGCTGAAGTTATGACCATTTTAAGAAAGCCTTCTTCGTCACACGATCTTGGGCTTCGATAACCAAGTCAGTCTGTTCTTCAATACTTTTGCCTCCATCAATATATAATTTCATAGGCATATACTAACTGTACAACTTTCAAACATGGTCATACACATCCAAATCCGTCTGAAACGGGCTAAACCGTTCGAAACATATCAAAACGGACGAGATCGGACGAGATCGGACGAAATCGGACGAGATCGGACGGAATCGGACGTTAACCAGGGAAAGTCGGAGAAAGTATGAATAAACCGCGCAAAACATGCCAAATCCGTGGAAATAGGATTTCTACTATGTTTTGATTGTATTGATCATGTTGTGGTCGTCTTTAGCATGTTTTGGTTGGGTTTGGCTATGTTTTAACCAGACTTGAATGTAGAAAATTAGTTGGTGATGTAGTTGTGGTTTTACTAGACAAGGAAACCGTAATGGCATACCATCAATTGATATTAAAAATACGAGTGAGCTCCAACAACATTTAACATTGTTTGATCAACAAAACAATGATATTGATTTTCCTTCGGAAACCTACAAAGGTGGATAATATACAAAACAATGAAAAAAGCATAGTAAAATGGCTTTTTGGGCCTTCAAAAATCCTTAACCAGCTTAAAGTTGGTTACAACGATGTTCCTCTTGTTTTTTCGGTCGTTTTGACAGGTCACGGGCTGAAAACGAACTTACGGTGCTGAAGTTATGACCATTTTAAGAAACCCTTCTTCGTCACACGATCTTGGGCTTCGAGAACCAAGTCAGTCTGTTCTTCAATACTTTTGCCTCCATCAATATATAATTTCATAGGCATATACTAACTGTACAACTTTCAAACATGGTCATACACATCCAAATCCGTCTGAAACGGGCTAAACCGTTCGAAACATATCAAAACGGACGAGAACGGACGAGATCGGACGAGATCGGACGGAATCGGACGTTAACCGGGGAAAGCCGGAGAAAGTATGAATAAACCGCGCAAACCATGCCAAATCCGTGGAAATAGGATTTCTACTATGTTTTGATTGTATTGATCATGTTGTGGTCGTCTTTAGCATGTTTTGGTTGGGTTTGGCTATGTTTTAACCAGACTTGAATGTAGCAAATTAGTTGGTGATGTAGTTGTGGTTTTACTAGACAAGGAAATCGTGATGGCATACCATCTATTGATATTAAAAATACGAGTGAGCTCCAACAACATTTAACATTGTTTGATCAACAAAACAATGATATTGATTTTCCTTCGGAAACCTACAAAGGTGGATAATATACAAAATAATGAAAAAAGCATAGTAAAATGGCTTTTTGGGCCTTCAGAAATCCTTAACCAGCTTAAAGTTGGTTACAACGATGTTCCTCTTGTTTTTTCGGTCGTTTTGACAGGTCACGGGCTGAAAACGAACTTACGGTGCTGAAGTTATGACCATTTTAAGAAAGCCTTCTTCGTCACACGATCTTGGGCTTCGAGAACCAAGTCAGTCTGTTCTTCAATACTTTTGCCTCCATCAATATATAATTTCATAGGCATATACTAACTGTACAACTCTCAAACATGGTCATACACATCCAAATCCGTCTGAAACGGGCTAAACCGTTCGAAACATATCAAAACTGACGAGATCGGACGAGATCGGACGAAATCGGACGAGATCGGACGGAATCGGACGTTAACCGGGGAAAGTCGGAGAAAGTATGAATAAACCGCGCAAACCATGCCAAATCCGTGGAAATAGGATTTCTACTATGTTTTGATTGTATTGATCATGTTGTGGTCGTCTTTAGCATGTTTTGGTTGGGTTTGGCTATGTTTTAACCAGACTTGAATGTAGCAAATTAGTTGGTGATGTAGTTGTGGTTTTACTAGACAAGGAAACCGTAATGGCATACCATCAATTGATATTAAAAATACGAGTGAGCTCCAACAACATTTAACATTGTTTGATCAACAAAACAATGATATTGATTTTCCTTCGGAAACCTACAAAGGTGGATAATATACAAAACAATGAAAAAAGCATAGTAAAATGGCTTTTTGGGTCTTCAAACATGCTTAACCAGCTTAAAGCTGGTTAGAACGATGTTCCTCTTGTTTTTTCGGTCGTTTTGACAGGTCACGGGCTGAAAACGAACTTACGGTGCTGAAGTTATGACCATTTTAAGAAAGCCTTCTTCGTCACACGATCTTGGGCTTCGAGAACCAAGTCAGTCTGTTCTTCAATACTTTTGCCTCCATCAATATATAATTTCATAGGCATATACTAACTGTACAACTTTCAAACATGGTCATAGACATCAAAATCCGTCTGAAACGGGCTAAACCGTTCGAAACATATCAAAACGGACGAGATCGGACGAGATCGGACGAAATCGGACGAGATCGGACAGAATCGGACGTTAACAGGGGAAAGCCGGAGAAATTATGAATAAACCGCGCAAACCATGCCAAATCCGTGGAAATAGGATTTCTACTATGTTTTGATTGTATTGATCATGTTGTGGTCGTCTTTAGCATGTTTTGGTTGGGTTTGGCTATGTTTTAACCAGACTTGAATGTAGCAAATTAGTTGGTGATGTAGTTGTGGTTTTACTAGACAAGGAAATCGTGATGGCATACCATCAATTGATATTAAAAATACGAGTGAGCTCCAACAACATTTAACATTGTTTGATCAACAAAACAATGATATTGATTTTCCTTCGGAAACCTACAAAGGTGGATAATATACAAAATAATGAAAAAAGCATAATAAAATGGCTTTTTGGGCCTTCAGAAATCCTTAACCAGCTTAAAGTTGGTTACAACGATGTTCCTCTTGTTTTTTCGGTCGTTTTGACAGGTCACGGGCTGAAAACGAACTTACGGTGCTGAAGTTATGACCATTTTAAGAAAGCCTTCTACGTCACACGATCTTGGGCTTCGAGAACCAAGTCAGTCTGTTCTTCAATACTTTTGCCTCCATCAATATATAATTTCATAGGCATATACTAACTGTACAACTCTCAAACATGGTCATACACATCCAAATCCGTCTGAAACGGGCTAAACCGTTCGAAACATATTAAAACTGACGAGATCGGACGAAATCGGACGAGATCGGACGGAATCGGACGTTAACCGGGGAAAGTCGGAGAAAGTATGAATAAACCGCGCAAACCATGCCAAATCCGTGGAAATAGGATTTCTACTATGTTTTGATTGTATTGATCATGTTGTGGTCGTCTTTAGCATGTTTTTGTTGGGTTTGGCTATGTTTTAACCAGACTTGAATGTAGCAAATTAGTTGGTGATGTAGTTGTGGTTTTACTAGACAAGGAAACTGTAATGGCATACCATCAATTGATATTAAAAATACGAGTGAGCTCCAACAACATTTAACATTGTTTGATCAACAAAACAATGATATTGATTTTCCTTCGGAAACCTACAAAGGTGGATAATATACAAAACAATGAAAAAAGCATAGTAAAATGGCTTTTTGGGCCTTCAAACGTCCTTAACCAGCTTAAAGTTGGTTACAACGATGTTCCTCTTGTTTTTTCGGTCGTTTTGACAGGTCACGGGCTGAAAACGAACTTACGGTGCTGAAGTTATGACCATTTTAAGAAAGCCTTCTTCGTCACACGATCTTGGGCTTCGAGAACCAAGTCAGTCTGTTCTTCAATACTCTTGCCTCCATCAATATATAATTTCATAGGCATATACTAACTGTACAACTTTCAAACATGGTCATACACATCCAAATCCGTCTGAAACGGGCTAAACCGTTCGAAACATATCAAAACGGACGAGATCGGACGAAATCGGACAAGATCGGACAGAATCGGACGTTAACAGGGGAAAGCCGGAGAAAGTATTAATAAACCGCGCAAACCATGCCAAATCCGTGGAAATAGGATTTCTACTATGTTTTGATTGTATTGATCATGTTGTGGTCGTCTTTAGCATGTTTTGGTTGGGTTTGGCTATGTTTTAACCAGACTTGAATGTAGCAAATTAGTTGGTGAGGTAGTTGTGGTTTTACTAGACAAGGAAATCGTGATGGCATACCATCAATTGATATTAAAAATACGAGTGAGCTCCAACAACATTTAACATTGTTTGATCAACAAAACAATGATATTGATTTTCCTTCGGAAACCAACAAAGGTGGATAATATACAAAATAATGAAAAAAGCATAGTAAAATGGCTTTTTGGGCCTTCAAAAATCCTTAACCAGCTTAAAGTTGGTTACAACGATGTTCCTCTTGTTTTTTCGGTCGTTTTGACAGGTCACGGGCTGAAATCGAACTTACGGTGCTGAAGTTATGACCATTTTAAGAAAGCCTTCTTCGTCACACGATCTTGGGCTTCGAGAACCAAGTCAGTCTGTTCTTCAATACTTTTGCCTCCATCAATATATAATTTTATAGGCATATACTAAGTGTACAACTCTCAAACATGGTCATACACATCCAAATCCGTCTGAAACGGGCTAAACCGTTCGAAACATATCAAAAGTGACGAGATCGGACGAGATCGGACGAAATCGGACGAGATCGGACGGAATCGGACGTTAACCGGGGAAAGTCGGAGAAAGTATGAATAAACCGCGCAAACCATGCCAAATCCGTGGAAATAGGATTTCTACTATGTTTTGATTGTATTGATCATGTTGTGGTCGTCTTTTAGCATGTTTTGGTTGGGTTTGGCTATGTTTTAACCAGACTTGAATGTAGCAAATTAGTTGGTGATGTAGTTGTGGTTTTACTAGACAAGGAAACCGTAATGGCATACCATCAATTGATATTAAAAATACGAGTGAGCTCCAACAACATTTAACATTGTTTGATCAACAAAACAATGATATTGATTTTCCTTCGGAAACCTACAAAGGTGGATAATATACAAAACAATGAAAAAAGCATAGTAAAATGGCTTTTTGGGTCTTCAAACATGCTTAACCAGCTTAAAGCTGGTTACAACGATGTTCCTCTTGTTTTTTCGGTCGTTTTGACAGGTCACGGGCTGAAAACGAACTTACGGTGCTGAAGTTATGACCATTTTAAGAAAGCCTTCTTCGTCACACGATCTTGGGCTTCGAGAACCAAGTCAGTCTGTTCTTCAATACTTTTGCCTCCATCAATATATAATTTCATAGGCATATACTAACTGTACAACTTTCAAACATGGTCATACACATCAAAATCCGTCTGAAACGGGCTAAACCGTTCGAAACATATCAAAACGGATGAGATCGGACGAGATCGGACGAAATCGGACGAGATCGGACAGAATCGGACGTTAACAGGGGAAAGCCGGAGAAATTATTAATAAACCGCGCAAACCATGCCAAATCCGTGGAAATAGGATTTCTACTATGTTTTGATTGTATTGATCATGTTGTGGTCGTCTTTAGCATGTTTTGGTTGGGTTTGGCTATGTTTTAACCAGACTTGAATGTAGCAAATTAGTTGGTGATGTAGTTGTGGTTTTACTAGACAAGGAAATCGTGATGGCATACCATCAATTGATATTAAAAATACGAGTGAGCTCCAACAACATTTAACATTGTTTGATCAACAAAACAATGATATTGATTTTCCTTCGGAAACCTACAAAGGTGGATAATATACAAAATAATGAAAAAAGCATAGTAAAATGGCTTTTTGGGCCTTCAGAAATCCTTAACCAGCTTAAAGTTGGTTACAACGATGTTCCTCTTGTTTTTTCGGTCGTTTTGACAGGTCACGGGCTGAAAACGAACTTACGGTGCTGAAGTTATGACCATTTTAAGAAAGCCTTCTACGTCACACGATCTTGGGCTTCGAGAACCAAGTCAGTCTGTTCTTCAATACTTTTGCCTCCATCAATATATAATTTCATAGGCATATACTAACTGTACAACTCTCAAACATGGTCATACACATCCAAATCCGTCTGAAACGGGCTAAACCGTTCGAAACATATTAAAACTGACGAGATCGGACGAAATCGGACGAGATCGGACGGAATCGGACGTTAACCGGGGAAAGTCGGAGAAAGTATGAATAAACCGCGCAAACCATGCCAAATCCGTGGAAATAGGATTTCTACTATGTTTTGATTGTATTGATCATGTTGTGGTCGTCTTTAGCATGTTTTTGTTGGGTTTGGCTATGTTTTAACCAGACTTGAATGTAGCAAATTAGTTGGTGATGTAGTTGTGGTTTTACTAGACAAGGAAACTGTAATGGCATACCATCAATTGATATTAAAAATACGAGTGAGCTCCAACAACATTTAACATTGTTTGATCAACAAAACAATGATATTGATTTTCCTTCGGAAACCTACAAAGGTGGATAATATACAAAACAATGAAAAAAGCATAGTAAAATGGCTTTTTGGGCCTTCAAACGTCCTTAACCAGCTTAAAGTTGGTTACAACGATGTTCCTCTTGTTTTTTCGGTCGTTTTGACAGGTCACGGGCTGAAAACGAACTTACGGTGCTGAAGTTATGACCATTTTAAGAAAGCCTTCTTCGTCACACGATCTTGGGCTTCGAGAACCAAGTCAGTCTGTTCTTCAATACTCTTGCCTCCATCAATATATAATTTCATAGGCATATACTAACTGTACAACTTTCAAACATGGTCATACACATCCAAATCCGTCTGAAACGGGCTAAACCGTTCGAAACATATCAAAACGGACGAGATCGGACGAAATCGGACAAGATCGGACAGAATCGGACGTTAACAGGGGAAAGCCGGAGAAAGTATGAATAAACCGCGCAAACCATGCCAAATCCGTGGAAATAGGATTTCTACTATGTTTTGATTGTATTGATCATGTTGTGGTCGTCTTTAGCATGTTTTGGTTGGGTTTGGCTATGTTTTAACCAGACTTGAATGTAGCAAATTAGTTGGTGAGGTAGTTGTGGTTTTACTAGACAAGGAAATCGTGATGGCATACCATCAATTGATATTAAAAATACGAGTGAGCTCCAACAACATTTAACATTGTTTGATCAACAAAACAATGATATTGATTTTCCTTCGGAAACCAACAAAGGTGGATAATATACAAAATAATGAAAAAAGCATAGTAAAATGGCTTTTTGGGCCTTCAGAAATCCTTAACCACCTTAAAGTTGGTTACAACGATGTTCCTCTTGTTTTTTCGGTCGTTTTGACAGGTCACGGGCAGAAAACGAACTTACGGTGCTGAAGTTATGACCATTTTAAGAAAGCCTTCTTCGTCACACGATCTTGGGCTTCGAGAACCAAGTCAGTCTGTTCTTCAATACTTTTGCCTCCATCAATATATAATTTCATAGGCATATACTAACTGTACAACTCTCAAACATGGTCATACACATCCAAATCCGTCTGAAACGGGCTAAACCGTTCGAAACATATCAAAACGGACGAGATCGGACGAGATCGGACGAAATCGGACGAGATCGGACGGAATCGGACGTTAACCGGGGAAAGCCGGAGAAAGTATGAATAAACCGCGCAAACCATGCCAAATCCATGGAAATAGGATTTCTACTATGTTTTGATTGTATTGATCATGTTGTGGTCGTCTTTAGCATGTTTTGGTTGGGTTTGGCTATGTTTTAACCAGACTTGAATGTAGCAAACTAGTTGGTGATGTAGTTGTGGTTTTACTAGACAAGGAAACCGTAATGGCATACCATCAATTGATATTAAAAATACGAGTGAGCTCCAACAACATTTAACAATGTTTGATCAACAAAACAATGATATCGATTTTCCTTCGGAAACCTATAAAGGTGGATAATATACAAAACAATGAAAAAAGCATAGTAAAATGGCTTTTTGGGCCTTCAAAAATCCTTAACCAGCTTAAAGTTGGTTATAACGATGTTCCTCTTGTTTTTTCGGTCGTTTTGACAGGTCACGGGCTGAAAACGAACTTACGGTGCTGAAGTTATGACCATTTTAAGAAAGCCTTCTTCGTCACACGATCTTGGGCTTCGAGAACCAAGTCAGTCTGTTCTTCAATACTTTTGCCTCCATCAATATATAATTTCATAGGCATATACTAACTGTACAACTTTCAAACATGGTCATACACATCCAAATCCGTCTGAAACGGGCTAAACCGTTCGAAACATATCAAAACGGACGAGATCGGACGAAATCGGACGAGATCGGACAGAATCGGACGTTAACAGGGGAAAGCCGGAGAAAGTATGAATAAACCGCGCAAACCATGCCAAATCCGTGGAAATAGGATTTCTACTATGTTTTGATTGTATTGATCATGTTGTGGTCGTCTTTAGCATGTTTTGGTTGGGTTTGGCTATGTTTTAACCAGACTTGAATGTAGCAAATTAGTTGGTGATGTAGTTGTGGTTTTACTAGACAAGGAAATCGTGATGGCATACCATCAATTGATATTAAAAATACGAGTGAGCTCCAACAAAATTTAACATTGTTTGATCAACAAAACAAAGATATTGATTTTCCTTCGGAAACCTACAAAGGTGGATAATATAAAAAATAATGAAAAAAGCATAGTAAAATGGCTTTTTGGGCCTTCAGAAATCCTTAACCAGCTTAAAGTTGGTTACAACGATGTTCCTCTTGTTTTTTCGGTCGTTTTGACAGGTCACGGGCTGAAAACGAACTTACGGTGCTGAAGTTATGACCATTTTAAGAAAGCCTTCTTCGTCACACGATCTTGGGCTTCGAGAACCAAGTCAGTCTGTTCTTCAATACTTTTGCCTCCATCAATATATAATTTCATAGGCATATACTAACTGTACAACTCTCAAACATGGTCATACACATCCAAATCCGTCTGAAACGGGCTAAACCGTTCGAAACATATCAAAACGGACGAGATCGGACGAAATCGGACGAGATCGGACGGAATCGGACGTTAACCGGGGAAAGCCGAAGAAAGTATGAATAAACCGCGCAAACCATGCCAAATCCGTGGAAATAGGATTTCTACTATGTTTTGATTGTATTGATCATGTTGTGGTCGTCTTTAGCATGTTTTGGTTGGGTTTGGCTATGTTTTAACCAGACTTGAATGTAGCAAATTAGTTGGTGATGTAGTTGTGGTTTTACTAGACAAGGAAACCGTAATGGTATACCATCAATTGATATTAAAAATACGAGTGAGCTCCAACAACATTTAACATTGTTTGATCAACAAAACAATGATATTGATTTTCCTTCGGAAACTTACAAAGGTGGATAATATACAAAATAATGAAAAAAGCATAGTAAAATGGCTTTTTGGGCCTTCAAAAATCCTTAACCAGCTTAAAGTTGGTTACAACGATGTTCCTCTTGTTTTTTCGGTCGTTTTGACAGGTCACGGGCTGAAAACGAACTTACGGTGCTGAAGTTATGACCATTTTAAGAAAGCCTTTTACGTCACACGATCTTGGGCTTCGAGAACCAAGTCAGTCTGTTTTTCAATACTTTTGCCTCCATCAATATATAATTTCATAGGCATATACTAACTGTACAAGTTTCAAACATGGTCATACACATCCAAATCCGTCTGAAACGGGATAAACCGTTCGAAACATATCAAAACGGACGAGATCGGACGAAATCGGACGAGATCGGACGGAATCGGACGTTAAACGGGGAAAGCCGGAGAAAGTATGAATAAACCGCGCAAACCATGCCAAATCCGTGGAAATAGGATTTCTACTATGTTTTGATTGTATTGATCATGTTGTGGTCGTCTTTAGCATGTTTTGGTTGGGTTTGGCTATGTTTTAACCAGACTTGAATGTAGCAAATTAGTTGGTGATGTAGTTGTGGTTTTACTAGACAAGGAAACCGTAATGGCATACCATCAATTGATATTAAAAATACGAGTGAGCTCCAACAACATTTAACATTGTTTGATCAACAAAACAATGATATCGATTTTCCTTCGGAAACCTACAAAGGTGGATAATATACAAAACAATGAAAAAAGCATAGTAAAATGGCTTTTTGGGCCTTCAAAAATCCTTAACCAGCTTAAAGTTGGTTACAACGATGTTCCTCTTGTTTTTTCGGTCGTTTTGACAGGTCACGGGCTGAAAACGAACTTACGGTGCTGAAGTTATGACCATTTTAAGAAAGCCTTTTACGTCACACGATCTTGGGCTTCGAGAACCAAGTCAGTCTGTTTTTCAATACTTTTGCCTCCATCAATATATAATTTCATAGGCATATACTAACTGTACAAGTTTCAAACATGGTCATACACATCCAAATCCGTCTGAAACGGGCTAAACCGTTCGAAACATATCAAAACGGACGAGATCGGACGAAATCGGACGAGATCGGACGGAATCGGACGTTAAACGGGGAAAGCCGGAGAAAGTATGAATAAACCGCGCAAACCATGCCAAATCCGTGGAAATAGGATTTCTACTATGTTTTGATTGTATTGATCATGTTGTGGTCGTCTTTAGCATGTTTTGGTTGGGTTTGGCTATGTTTTAACCAGACTTGAATGTAGCAAATTAGTTGGTGATGTAGTTGTGGTTTTACTAGACAAGGAAACCGTAATGGCATACCATCAATTGATATTAAAAATACGAGTGAGCTCCAACAACATTTAACATTGTTTGATCAACAAAACAATGATATCGATTTTCCTTCGGAAACCTACAAAGGTGGATAATATACAAAACAATGAAAAAAGCATAGTAAAATGGCTTTTTGGGCCTTCAAAAATCCTTAACCAGCTTAAAGTTGGTTACAACGATGTTCCTCTTGTTTTTTCGGTCGTTTTGACAGGTCACGGTCTGAAAACGAACTTACGGTGCTGAATTTATGACCATTTTAAGAAAGCCTTCTTCGTCACACGATCTTGGGCTTCGAGAACCAAGTCAGTCTGTTCTTCAATACTTTTGCCTCCATCAATATATAATTTCATAGGCATATACTAACTGTACAACTTTCAAACATGGTCATACACATCCAAATCCGTCTGAAACGGGCTAAACCGTTCGAAACATATCAAAACGAGATCGGACGAAATCGGACGAGATCGGACAGAATCGGACGTTAACAGGGGAAAGCCGGAGAAAGTATGAATAAACCGCGCAAACCATGCCAAATCCGTGGAAATAGGATTTCTACTATGTTTTGATTGTATTGATCATGTTGTGGTCGTCTTTAGCATGTTTTGGTTGGGTTTGGCTATGTTTTAACCAGACTTGAATGTAGCAAATTAGTTGGTGATGTAGTTGTGGTTTTACTAGACAAGGAAATCGTGATGGCATACCATCAATTGATAGTAAAAATACGAGTGAGCTCCAACAACATTTAACATTGTTTGATCAACAAAACAATGATATTGATTTTCCTTCGGAAACCTACAAAGGTGGATAATATACAAAATAATGAAAAAAGCATAGTAAAATGGCTTTTTGGGCCTTCAGAAATCCTTAACCAGCTTAAAGTTGGTTACAACGATGTTCCTCTTGTTTTTTCGGTCGTTTTGACAGGTCACAGGCTGAAAACAAACTTACGGTGCTGAAGTTATGACCATTTTAAGAAAGCCTTCTTCGTCACACGATCTTGGGCTTCGAGAACCAAGTCAGTTTGTTCTTCAATACTTTTGCCTCCATCAATATATAATTTCATAGGCATATACTAACTGTACAACTCTCAAACATGGTCATACACATCCAAATCCGTCTGAAACGGGCTAAACCGTTCGAAACATATCAAAACGGACGAGATCGGACGAGATCGGACGAAATCGGACGAGATCGGACGGAATCGGACGTTAACCGGGGAAAGCCGGAGAAAGTATGAATAAACCGCGCAAACCATGCCAAATCCGTGGAAATAGGATTTCTACTATGTTTTGATTGTATTGATCATGTTGTGGTCGTCTTTAGCATGTTTTGGTTGGGTTTGGCTATGTTTTAACCAGACTTGAATGTAGCAAATTAGTTGGTGATGTAGTTGTGGTTTTACTAGACAAGGAAACCGTAATGGTATACCATCAATTGATATTAAAAATACGAGTGAGCTCCAACAACATTTAACATTGTTTGATCAACAAAACAATGATATTGATTTTCCTTCGGAAACCTACAAAGGTGAATAATATACAAAATAATGAAAAAAGCATAGTAAAATGGCTTTTTGGGCCTTCAAAAATCCTTAACCAGCTTAAAGTTGGTTACAACGATGTTCCTCTTGTTTTTCGGTCGTTTTGACAGGTCACGGGCTGAAAACGAACTTACGGTGCTGAAGTTATGACCATTTTAAGAAAGCCTTTTACGTCACACGATCTTGGGCTTCGAGAACCAAGTCAGTCTGTTCTTCAATACTTTTTCCTCCATCAATATATAATTTCATAGGCATATACTAACTGTACAACTTTCAAACATGGTCATACACATCCAAATCCGTCTGAAACGGGCTAAACCGTTCGAAACATATCAAAACGGACGAGATCGGACGAGATCGGACGAAATCGGACGAGATCGGACGGAATCGGACGTTAACCGGGGAAAGCCGGAGAAAGTATGAATAAACCGCGCAAACCATGCCAAATCCGTGGAAATAGGATTTCTACTATGTTTTGATTGTATTGATCATGTTGTGGTCGTCTTTAGCATGTTTTGGTTGGGTTTGGCTATGTTTTAATCAGACTTGAATGTAGCAAATTAGTTGGTGATGTAGTTGTGGTTTTACTAGACAAGGAAATCATGATGGCATACCATCAATTGATATTAAAAATACGAGTGAGCTCCAACAACATTTAACATTGTTTGATCAACAAAACAATGATATGGATTTTCCTTCGGAAACCTACAAAGGTGGATAATATATAAAATAATGAAAAAAGCATAGTAAAATGGCTTTTTGGGCCTTCAGAAATCCTTAACCAGCTTAAAGTTGGTTACAACGATATTCCTCTTGTTTTTTCAGTCATTTTGACAGGTCACGGGCTGAAAACGAACTTACGGTGCTGAAGTTATGACCATTTTAAGAAAGCCTTCTTCGTCACACGATCTTGGGCTTCGAGAACCAAGTCAGTCTGTTCTTCAATACTTTTGCCTCCATCAATATATAAATTCATAGGCATATACTAACTGTACAACTTTCAAACATGGTCATACACATCCAAATCCGGCTGAAACGGGCTAAACCGTTCGAAACATATCAAAACGGGCGAGATCAGACGAGATCGGACGAAATCGGACGAGATCGGACGGAATCAGACGTTAACCAGGGAAGCCGGAGAAAGTATGAATAAACCAGGGCAAACCATGCCAAATCCGTGGAAATAGGATTTCTACTACGTTTTGATTGTATTGATCATGTTGTGGTCGTCTTTAGCATGTTTTGGTTGGGTTTGGCTATGTTTTAACCAGACTTGAATGTAGCAAATTAGTTGGTGATGTAGTTGTGGTTTTACTAGACAAGGAAACCGTGATGGCATACCATCAATTGATATTAAAAATACGAGTGAGCTCCAACAACATTTAACATTGTTTGATCAACAAAACAATGATATTGATTTTCCTTCGGAAACCTACAAAGGTGGATAATATACAAAATAATGAAAAAATCATAGTAAAATGGCTTTTTGGGCCTTCAAAAATCCTTAACCAGCTTAAAGTGGTTACAACGATGTTCCTCTTGTTTTTTCGGTCGTTTTGACAGGTCACGGGCTGAAAACGAACTTACGGTGCTGAAGTTATGACCATTTTAAGAAAGCCTTCTTCGTCACACGATCTTGGGCTTCGAGAACCAAGTCAGTCTGTTCTTCAATACTTTTGCCTCCATCAATATATAATTTCATAGGCATATACTAACTGTACAACTTTCAAACATGGTCATACACATCCAAATCTGTCTGAAACGGGCTAAACCGTTCGAAACATATCAAAACGGACGAGATCGGACGGGATCGGACGAAATCAGACGAGATCGGACGGAATCGGACGTTAACCGGGGAAAGCCGGAGAAAGTATGAATAAACCGCGCAAACCATGCCAAATCCGTGGAAATAGGATTTCTATTATGTTTTGATTGTATTGATCATGTTGTGGTCGTCTTTAGCATGTTTTGGTTGGGTTTGGCTATTTTTTAACCAGACTTGAATGTAGCAAATTAGTTGGTGATGTAGTTGTGGTTTTACTAGACAAGGAAATCGTGATGGCATACCATCAATTGATATTAAAAATACGAGTGAGCTCCAACAACATTTAACATTGTTTGATCAACAAAACAATGATATTGATTTTCCTTCGGAAACCTACAAAGGTGGATAATATACAAAATAATGAAAAAAGCATAGTAAAATGGCTTTTTGGGCCTTCAGAAATCCTTAACCAGCTTAAAGTTGGTTACAACGATGTTCCTCTTGTTTTTTCGGTCGTTTTGACAGGTCATGGGCTGAAAACGAACTTACGGTGCTGAAGTTATGACCATTTTAAGAAAGCCTTCTTCGTCACACGATCTTGGGCTTCGAGAACCAAGTCAGTCTGTTCTTCAATACTTTTGCCTCCATCAATATATAATTTCATAGGCATATACTAACTGTACAACTTTCAAACATGGTCATACACATCCAAATTCGTCTGAAACGGGCTAAACCGTTCGAAACATATCAAAACGGACGAGATCGGACGAGATCGGACGAAATCGGACGAGATCGGACGGAATCGGACGTTAACCGGGGAAAGCCGGAGAAAGTATGAATAAACCGCGCAAACCATGCCAAATCCGTCGAAATAGGATTTCTACTATATTTTGATTGTATTGATCATGTTGTGGTCGTCTTTAGCATGTTTTGGTTGGGTTTGGCTATGTTTTAACCAGACTTGAATGTAGTAAATTAGTTGGTGATGTAGTTGTGGTTTTACTAGACAAGGAAACCGTGATGGCATACCATCAATTGATATTAAAAATACGAGTGAGCTCCAACAACATTTAACATTGTTTGATCAACAAAACAATGATATTGATTTTCCTTCGGAAACCTACAAAGGTGGATAATATACAAAATAATGAAAAAAGCATAGTAAAATGGCTTTTTGGGCCTTCAAAAATCCTTAACCAGCTTAAAGTTGGTTACAACGATGTTCCCCTTGTCTTTTCGGTCGTTTTGACAGGTCACGGGCTGAAAACGAACTTACGGTGCTGAAGTTATGACCATTTTAAGAAAGCCTTCTTCGTCACACGATCTTGGGCTTCGAGAACCAAGTCAGTCTGTTCTTCAATACTTTTGCCTCCATCAATATATAATTTCATAGGCATATACTAACTGTACAACTTTCAAACATGGTCATACACATACAAATCCGTCTGAAACGGGCTAAGCCGTTCGAAACGTATCAAAACGGACGAGATCGGACGAAATCGGACGAGATCGGACGGAATCGGACGTTAACCGGGGAAAGCCGGAGAAAGTATGAATAAACCGCGCAAACCATGCCAAATCCGTGGAAATAGGATTTCTACTATGTTTTGATTGTATTGATCATGTTGTGGTCGTCTTTAGCATGTTTTGGTTGGGTTTGGCTATGTTTTAACCAGACTTGAATGTAGCAAATTAGTTGGTGATGTAGTTGTGGTTTTACTAGACAAGGAAATCGTGATGGCATACCATCAATTGATATTAAAAATACGAGTGAGCTCCAACAACATTTAACATTGTTTGATCAACAAAAAAATGATATTGATTTTCCTTCGGAAACCTACAAAGGTGGATAATATACAAAATAATGAAAGGCGCATAGTAAAATGGCTTTTTGGGCCTTCAAAAATCCTTAACCAGCTTAAAGTTGGTTACAACGATGTTCCTCTTGTCTTTTCGGTCGTTTTGACAGGTCACGGGCTGAAAACGAACTTACGGTGCTGAAGTTATGACCATTTTAAGAAAGCCTTCTTCGTCACACGATCTTGGGCTTCGAGAACCAAGTCAGTCTGTTCTTCAATACTCTTGCCTCCATCAATATATAATTTCATAGGCATATACTAACTGTACAACTTTCAAACATGGTCATACACATCCAAATCCGTCTGAAACGGGCTAAACCGTTCGAAACATATCAAAACGGACGAGATCGGACGAGATCGGACGAAATCGGACGAGATCGGACGGAATCGGACGTTAACCGGGGAAAGCCGGAGAAAGTATGAATAAACCGCGCAAACCATGCCAAATCCGTGGAAATAGGATTTCTACTATGTTTTGATTGTATTGATCATGTTGTGGTCGTCTTTAGCATGTTTTGGTTGGGTTTGGCTATGTTTTAACCAGACTTGAATGTAGCAAATTAGTTGGTGATGTAGTTGTGGTTTTACTAGACAAGGAAACCGTGATGGCATACCATCAATTGATATTAAAAATACGAGTGAGCTCCAACAACATTTAACATTGTTTGATCAACAAAACAATGATATTGATTTTCCTTCGGAAACCTACAAAGGTGGATAATATACAAAATAATGAAAAAAGCATAGTAAAATGGCTTTTTGGGCCTTCAAAAATCCTTAACCAGCTTAAAGTTGGTTACAACGATGTTCCTCTTGTCTTTTCGGTCGTTTTGACAGGTCACGGGCTGAAAACGAACTTACGGTGCTGAAGTTATGACCATTTTAAGAAAGCCTTCTTCGTCACACGATCTTGGGCTTCGAGAACCAAGTCAGTCTGTTCTTCAATACTTTTGCCTCCATCAATATATAATTTCATAGGCATATACTAACTGTACAACTTTCAAACATGGTCATACACATCCAAATCCGTCTGAAACGGGCTAAACCGTTCGAAACATATCAAAACGGACGAGATCGGACGAGATCGGACGGAATCGGACGTTAACCGGGGAAAGCCGGAGAAAGTATGAATAAACCGCGCAAACCATGGCAAATCCGTGGAAATAGGATTTCTACTATATTTTGATTGTATTGATCATGTTGTGGTCGTCTTTAGCATGTTTTGGTTGGGTTTGGCTATGTTTTAACCAGACTTGAATGTAGCAAATTAGTTGGTGATGTAGTTGTGGTTTTACTAGACAAGGAAACCGTGATGGCATACCATCAATTGATATTAAAAATACGAGTGAGCTCCAACAACATTTAACATTGTTTGATCAACAAAACAATGATATTGATTTTCCTTCGGAAACCTACAAAGGTGGATAATATACAAAATAATGAAAAAAGCATAGTAAAATGGCTTTTTGGGCCTTCAGAAATCCTTAACCAGCTTAAAGTTGGATACAACGATGTTCCTCTTGTTTTTCGGTCGTTTTGACAGGTCACGGGCTGAAAACGAACTTACGGTGCTGAAGTTATGACCATTTTAAGAAAGCCTTCTTCCTCACACGATCTTGGGCTTCGAGAACCAAGTCAGTCTGTTCTTCAATACTTTTGCCTCCATCAATATATAATTTCATAGGCATATACTAACTGTACAACTTTCAAACATGGTCATACACATCCAAATCCGTCTGAAACGGGCTAAACCGTTCGAAACATATCAAAACGGACGAGATCGGACGAGATCGGACGAGATCGGACGAAATCGGACGAGATCGGACGGAATCAGATGTTAACCGGGGAAAGCCGGAGAAAGTATGAATAAACCGCGCAAACCATGCCAAATCCGTGGAAATAGGATTTCTACTATGTTTTGATTGTATTGATCATGTTGTGGTAGTCTTTAGCATGTTTTGGTTGGGTTTGGCTATGTTTTAACCAGACTTGAATGTAGCAAATTAGTTGGTGATGTAGTTGTGGTTTTACTAGACAAGGAAACCGTGATGGAATACCATCAATTGATATTAAAAATACGAGTGAGCTCCAACAACATTTAACATTGTTTGATCAACAAAACAATGATATTGATTTTCCTTCGGAAACCTACAAAGGTGGATAATATACAAAATAATGAAAAAAGCATAGTAAAATGGCTTTTTGGGCCTTCAAAAATCCTTAACCAGCTTAAAGTTGGTTACAACGATGTTCCTCTTGTTTTTTCGGTCGTTTTGACAGGTCACGGGCTGAAAACGAACTTACGGTGCTGAAGTTATGACCATTTTAAGAAAGCCTTCTTCGTCACACGATCTTGGGCTTCGAGAACCAAGTCAGTCTTTTCTTCAATACTTTTGCCTCCATCAATACATAATTTCATAGGCATATACTAACTGTACAACTTTCAAACATGGTCATACACATCCAAATCCGTCTGAAACGGGCTAAACCGTTCGAAACATATCAAAACGGACGAGATCGGACGAAATCGGACGAGATCGGACGGAATCGGATGTTAACCGGGGAAAGCCGGAGAAAGTATGAATAAACCGCGCAAACCATGCCAAATCCGTGGAAATAGGATTTCTACTATGTTTTGATTGTATTGATCATGTTGTGGTAGTCTTTAGCATGTTTTGGTTGGGTTTGGCTATGTTTTAACCAGACTTGAATGTAGCAAATTAGTTGGTGATGTAGTTGTGGTTTTACTAGACAAGGAAACCGTGATGGCATACCATCAATTGATATTAAAAATACGAGTGAGTTCCAACAACATTTAACATTGTTTGATCAACAAAACAATGATATTGATTTTCCTTCGGAAACCTACAAAGGTGGATAATATACAAAATAATGAAAAAAGCATAGTAAAATGGCTTTTTGGGCCTTCAAAAATCTTACCCAGCTTAAAGTTGGTTACAACGATGTTCCTCTTGTTTTTTCGGTCGTTTTGACAGGTCACGGGCTGAAAACGAACTTACGGTGCTGAAGTTATGACCATTTTAAGAAAGCCTTCTTCGTCACACGATCTTGGGCTTCGAGAACCAAGTCAGTCTGTTCTTCAATACTTTTGCCTCCATCAATATATAATTTCATAGGCATATACTAACTGTACAACTTTCAAACATGGTCATACACATCCAAATCCGTCTGAAACGGGCTAAACCGATCGAAACATATCAAAACGGACGAGATCGGACGAGATCGGACGAAATCGGACGAGATCGGACGGAATCAGACGTTAACCGGGGAAAGCCGGAGAAAGTATGAATAAACCGCGCAAACCATGCCAAATCCGTGGAAATAGGATTTCTACTATGTTTTGATTGTATTGATCATGTTGTGGTCGTCTTTAGCATGTTTTGGTTGGGTTTGGCTATGTTTTAACCAGACTTGAATGTAGCAAATTAGTTGGTGATGTAGTTGTGGTTTTACTAGACAAGGAAACCGTGATGGCATACCATTAATTGATATTAAAAATACGAGTGAGCTCCAACAACATTTAACATTGTTTGATCAACAAAAAAATGATATTGATTTTCCTTCGGAAACCTACAAAGGTGGATAATATACAAAATAATGAAAAAAGCATAGTAAAATGGCTTTTTGGGCCTTCAGAAATCCTTAACCAGCTTAAAGTTGGTTACAACGATGTTCCTCTTGTTTTTTCGGTCGTTTTGACAGGTCACGGGCTGAAAACGAACTTACGGTGCTGAAGTTATGACCATTTTAAGAAAGCCTTCTTCGTCACACGATCTTGGGCTTCGAGAACCAAGTCAGTCTGTTCTTCAATACTTTTGCCTCCATCAATATATAATTTCATAGGCATATACTAACTGTACAACTTTCAAACATGGTCATACACATCCAAATCCGTCTGAAACGGGCTAAACCGTTCGAAACATATCAAAACGGACGAGATCGGACGAGATCGGACGAAATCGGACGAGATCGGACGGAATCGGATGTTAACCGGGGAAAGCCGGAGAAAGTATGAATAAACCGCGCAAACCATGCCAAATCCGTGGAAATAGGATTTCTACTGTGTTTTGATTGTATTGATCATGTTGTGGTCGTCTTTAGCATGTTTTGGTTGGGTTTGGCTATGTTTTAACCAGACTTGAATGTAGCAAATTAGTTGGTGATGTAGTTCTGGTTTTACTAGACAAGGAAACCGTGATGGAATACCATCAATTGATATTAAAATACGAGTGAGCTCCAACAACATTTAACATTGTTTGATCAACAAAACAATGATATTGATTTTCCTTCGGAAACCTACAAAGGTGGATAATATACAAAATAATGAAAAAAACATAGTAAAATGGCTTTTTGGGCCTTCAAAAATCCTTAACCAGCTTAAAGTTGGTTACAACGATGTTCCTCTTGTTTTTTCGGTCGTTTTGACAGGTCACGGGCTGAAAACGAACTTACGGTGCTGAAGTTATGACCATTTTAAGAAAGCCTTCTTCGTCACACGATCTTGGGCTTCGAGAACCAAGTCAGTCTTTTCTTCAATACTTTTGCCTCCATCAATATATAATTTCATAGGCATATACTAACTGTTCAACTTTCAAACATGGTCATACACATCCAAATCCGTCTGAAACGGGCTAAACCGTTCGAAACATATCAAAACGGACGAGATCGGACGAGATCGGACGAAATCGGACGAGATCGGACGGAATCGGATGTTAACCGGGGAAAGCCGGAGAAAGTATGAATAAACCGCGCAAACCATGCCAAATCCGTGGAAATAGGATTTCTACTGTGTTTTGATTGTATTGATCATGTTGTGGTCGTCTTTAGCATGTTTTGGTTGGGTTTGGCTATGTTTTAACCAGACTTGAATGTAGCAAATTAGTTGGTGATGTAGTTCTGGTTTTACTAGACAAGGAAACCGTGATGGAATACCATCAATTGATATTAAAATACGAGTGAGCTCCAACAACATTTAACATTGTTTGATCAACAAAACAATGATATTGATTTTCCTTCGGAAACCTACAAAGGTGGATAATATACAAAATAATGAAAAAAGCATAGTAAAATGGCTTTTTGGGCCTTCAAAAGTCCTTAACCAGCTTAAAGTTGGTTACAACGATGTTCCTCTTGTTTTTTCGGTCGTTTTGACAGGTCACGGGCTGAAAACGAACTTACGGTGCTGAAGTTATGACCATTTTAAGAAAGCCTTCTTCGTCACACGATCTTGGGCTTCGAGAACCAAGTCAGTCTTTTCTTCAATACTTTTGCCTCCATCAATATATAATTTCATAGGCATATACTAACTGTTCAACTTTCAAACATGGTCATACACATCCAAATCCGTCTGAAACGGGCTAAACCGTTCGAAACATATCAAAACGGACGAGATCGGACGAGATCGGACGAAATCGGACGAGATCGGACGGAATCGGATGTTAACCGGGGAAAGCCGGAGAAAGTATGAATAAACCGCGCAAACCATGCCAAATCCGTGGAAATAGGATTTCTACTGTGTTTTGATTGTATTGATCATGTTGTGGTCGTCTTTAGCATGTTTTGGTTGGGTTTGGCTATGTTTTAACCAGACTTGAATGTAGCAAATTAGTTGGTGATGTAGTTCTGGTTTTACTAGACAAGGAAACCGTGATGGAATACCATCAATTGATATTAAAAATACGAATGAGCTCCAACAACATTTAACATTGTTTGATCAACAAAACAATGATATTGATTTTCCTTCGGAAACCTACAAAGGTGGATAATATACAAAATAATGAAAAAAGCATAGTAAAATGGCTTTTTGGGCCTTCAAAAATCCTTAACCAGCTTAAAGTTGGTTACAACGATGTTCCTCTTGTTTTTTCGGTCGTTTTGACAGGTCACGGGCTGAAAACGAACTTATGGTGCTGAAGTTATGACCATTTTAAGAAAGCCTTCTTCGTCACACGATCTTGGGCTTCGAGAACCAAGTCAGTCTTTTCTTCAATACTTTTGCCTCCATCAATATATAATTTCATAGGCATATACTAACTGTTCAACTTTCAAACATGGTCATACACATCCAAATCCGTCTGAAACGGGCTAAACCGTTCGAAACATATCAAAACGGACGAGATCGGACGAAATCGGACGAGATCGGACGGAATCGGACGTTAACCGGGGAAAGCCGGAGAAAGTATGAATAAACCGCGCAAACCATGCCAAATCCGTGGAAATAGGATTTCTACTATGTTTTGATTGTATTGATCATGTTGTGGTCGTCTTTAGCATGTTTGGGTAGGGTTTGGCTATGTTTTAACCAGACTTGAATGTAGCAAATTAGTTGGTGATGTAGTTGTGGTTTTACTAGACAAGGAAATCGTGATGGCATACCATCAATTGATATTAAAAATACGAGTGAGCTCCAACAACATTTAACATTGTTTGATCAACAAAACAATGATATTGATTTTCCTTCGGAAACCTACAAAGGTGGATAATATATAAAATAATGTAAAAAGCATAGTAAAATGGCTTTTTGGGCCTTCTGAAATCCTTAACCAGCTTAAAGTTGGTTACAACGATGTTCCTCTTGTTTTTTCGGTCGTTTTGACAGGTCACGGGCTGAAAACGAACTTACGGTGCTGAAGTTAGGACCATTTTAAGAAAGCCTTCTTCGTCACACGATCTTGGGCTTCGAGAATCAAGTCAGTCTGTTCTTCAATACTTTTGCCTCCATCAATATATAATTTCATAGGCATATACTAACTGTACAACTTTCAAACATGGTCATACATATCCAAATCCGGCTGAAACGGGCTAAACCGTTCGAAACATATCAAAACAGATCAGAAGAGATCGGACGAAATCGGACGAAATCGGACGAGATCGGACGGAATCGGACGTTAACCAGGGAAGCCGGAGAAAGTATGAATAAACCAGGGCAAACCATGCCAAATCCGTGGAAATAGGATTTCTACTATGTTTTGATTGTATTGATCATGTTGTGGTCGTCTTTAGCATGTTTTGGTTGGGTTTGGCTATGTTTTAACCATACTTGAATGTAGCAAATTAGTTGGTGATGTAGTTGTGGTTTTACTAGACAAGGAAACCGTGATGGCATACCATCAATTGATATTAAAAATACGAGTGAGCTCCAACAACATTTAACATTGTTTGATCAACAAAACAATGATATTGATTTTCCTTCGGAAACCTACAAGGTGGATAATATACAAAATAATGAAAAAAGCATAGTAAAATGCCTTTTTGGGCCTTTAAAAATCCTTAACCAGCTTAAAGTTGGTTACAACGATGTTCCTCTTGTTTTTTGGTCGTTTTGACAGGTCACGGGCTGAAAACGAACTTACGGTGCTGAAGTTATGACCATTTTAAGAAAGCCTTCTTCGTCACACGATCTTGGGCTTCGAGAACCAAGTCAGTCTGTTCTTCAATACTTTTGCCTCCATCAATATATAATTTCATAGGCATATACTAACTGTACAACTCTCAAACATGGTCATACACATCCAAATCCGTCTGAAACGGGCTAAACCGTTCGAAACATATCAAAACGGACGAGATCGGACGAGATCGGACGAAATCGGACGAGATCGGACGGAATCGGACGTTAACCGGGGAAAGCCGGAGAAAGTATGAATAAACCGCGCAAACCATGCCAAATCCGTGGAAATAGGATTTCTACTATGTTTTGATTGTACTGATCATGTTGTGGTCGTCTTTAGCATGTTTTGGTTGGGTTTGGCTATGTTTTAACCAGACTTGAATGTAGCAAATTAGTTGGTGATGTAGTTGTGGTTTTACTAGACAAGGAAACCGTAATGATATACCATCAATTGATATTAAAAATACGAGTGAGCTCCAACAACATTTAACATTGTTTGATCAACAAAACAATGATATTGATTTTCCTTCGGAAACCTACAAAGGTGGATAATATATAAAATAATGTAAAAAGCATAGTAAAATGGCTTTTTGGGCCTTCAGAAATCCTTAACCAGCTTAAAGTTGGTTACAGCGATGTTCCTCTTGTTTTTTCGGTCGTTTTGACAGGTCACGGGCTGAAAACGAACTTACGGTGCTGAAGTTAGGACCATTTTAAGAAAGCCTTCTTCGTCACATGATCTTGGGCTTCGAGAATCAAGTCAGTCTGTTCTTCAATACTTTTGCCTCCATCAATATATAATTTCATAGGCATATACTAACTGTACAACTTTCAAACATGGTCATACACATCCAAATCCGGCTGAAACGGGCTAAACCGTTCGAAACATATCAAAACAGATCAGACGAGATCGGACGAAATCGGACGAGATCGGACGGAATCGGACGTTAACCAGGGAAGCCGGAGAAAGTATGAATAAACCAGGGCAAACCATGCCAAATCTGTGGAAAGAGGATTTCTACTATGTTTTGATTGTATTGATCATGTTGTGGTCGTCTTTAGCATGTTTTGGTTGGGTTTGGCTATGTTTTAACCATACTTGAATGTAGCAAATTAGTTGGTGATGTAGTTGTGGTTTTACTAGACAAGGAAACCGTGATGGCATACCATCAATTGATATTAAAAATACGAGTGAGCTCCAACAACATTTAACATTGTTTGATCAACAAAACAATGATATTGATTTTCCTTCGGAAACCTACAAGGTGGATAATATACAAAATAATGAAAAAAGCATAGTAAAATGCCTTTTTGGGCCTTCAAAAATCCTTAACCAGCTTAAAGTTGGTTACAACGATGTTCCTCTTGTTTTTTGGTCGTTTTGACAGGTCACGGGCTGAAAACGAACTTACGGTGCTGAAGTTATGACCATTTTAAGAAAGCCTTCTTCGTCACACGATCTTCGGCTTCGAGAACCAAGTCAGTCTGTTCTTCAATACTTTTGCCTCCATCAATATATAATTTCATAGGCATATACTAACTGTACAACTCTCAAACATGGTCATATCTGAAACGGGCTAAACCGTTCGAAACATATCAAAACGGACGAGATCGGACGAGATCGGACGAAATCGGACGAGATCGGACGGAATCGGACGTTAACCGGGGAAAGCCGGAGAAAGTATGAATAAACCGCGCAAACCATGCCAAATCCGTGGAAATAGGATTTCTACTATGTTTTGATTGTACTGATCATGTTGTGGTCGTCTTTAGCATGTTTTGGTTGGGTTTGGCTATGTTTTAACCAGACTTGAATGTAGCAAATTAGTTGGTGATGTAGTTGTGGTTTTACTAGACAAGGAAACCGTAATGATATACCATCAATTGATATTAAAAATACGAGTGAGCTCCAACAACATTTAACATTGTTTGATCAACAAAACAATGATATTGATTTTCCTTCGGAAACCTACAAAGGTGGATAATATATAAAATAATGTAAAAAGCATAGTAAAATGGTTTTTTGGGCCTTCAGAAATCCTTAACCAGCTTAAAGTTGGTTACAACGATGTTCCTCTTGTTTTTTCGGTCGTTTTGACAGGTCACGGGCTGAAAACGAACTTACGGTGCTGAAGTTAGGACCATTTTAAGAAAGCCTTCTTCGTCACACGATCTTGGGCTTCGAGAATCAAGTCAGTCTGTTCTTCAATACTTTTGCCTCCATCAATATATAATTTCATAGGCATATACTAACTGTACAACTTTCAAACATGGTCATACGCATCCAAATCCGGCTGAAACGGGCTAAACCGTTCGAAACATATCAAAACAGATCAGACGAGATCGGACGAAATCGGACGAGATCGGACGGAATCGGACGTTAACCAGGGAAGCCGGAGAAAGTATGAATAAACCAGGGCAAACCATGCCAAATCCGTGGAAATAGGATTTCTACTATGTTTTGATTGTATTGATCATGTTGTGGTCGTCTTTAGCATGTTTTGGTTGGGTTTGGCTATGTTTTAACTATACTTGAATGTAGCAAATTAGTTGGTGATGTAGTTGTGGTTTTACTAGACAAGGAAACCGTGATGGCATACCATCAATTGATATTAAAAATACGAGTGAGCTCCAACAACATTTAACATTGTTTGATCAACAAAACAATGATATTGATTTTCCTTCGGAAACCTACAAGGTGGATAATATACAAAATAATGAAAAAAGCATAGTAAAATGCCTTTTTGGGCCTTCAAAAATCCTTAACCAGCTTAAAGTTGGTTACAACGATGTTCCTCTTGTTTTTTGGTCGTTTTGACAGGTCACGGGCTGAAAACGAACTTACGGTGCTGAAGTTATGACCATTTTAAGAAAGCCTTCTTCGTCACACGATCTTGGGCTTCGAGAACCAACTCAGTCTGTTCTTCAATACTTTTGCCTCCATCAATATATAATTTCATAGGCATATACTAACTGTACAACTCTCAAACATGGTCATACACATCCAAATCCGTCTGAAACGGGCTAAATCGTTCGAAACATATCAAAACGGACGAGATCGGACGAGATCGGACGAAATCGGACGAGATCGGACGAAATCGGACGTTAATTGGGGAAAGCCGGAGAAAGTATGAATAAACCGCGCAAACCATGCCAAATCCGTGGAAATAGGATTTCTACTATGTTTTGATTGTATTGATCATGTTGTGGTCGTCTTTAGCATGTTTTGGTTGGGTTTAGCTATGTTTTAACCAGACTTGAATGTAGCAAATTAGTTGGTGATGTAGTTGTGGTTTTACTAGACAAGGAAACCGTAATGATATACCATTAACTGATATTAAAAATACGAGTGAGCTCCAACAACATTTAACATTGTTTGATCAACAAAACAATGATATTGATTTTCCTTCGGAAACCTACAAAGGTGGATAATATACAAAATAATGAAAAAAGCATAGTAAAATGGCTTTTTGGGCCTTCAAAAATCCTTAACCAGCTTAAAGTTGGTTACAATGATGTTCCTCTTGTTTTTTCGGTCGTTTTGACAGGTCACGGGCTGAAAACAAACTTACGGTGCTGAAGTTATGACCATTTTAAGAAAGCCTTCTTCGTCACACGATCTTGGGCTTCGAGAACCAAGTCAATCTGTTCTTCAATACTTTTGCCTCCATCAATATATAATTTCATAGGCATATACTAACTGTACAACTTTCAAACATGGTCATACACATCCAAATCCGTCTGAAACGGGCTAAACCGTTCGAAACATATCAAAACGGACGAGATCGGACGAAATCGGACGAGATCGGACAGAATCGGACGTTAACAGGGGAAAGCCGGAGAAAGTATGAATAAACCGCGAAAACCATGCCAAATCCGTGGAAATAGGATTTCTACTATGTTTTGATTGTATTGATCATGTTGTGGTCGTCTTTAGCATGTTTTGGTTGGGTTTGGCTATGTTTTAACCAGACTTGAATGTAGCAAATTAGTTGGTGATGTAGTTGTGGTTTTACTAGACAAGGAAATCGTGATGGCATACCATCAATTGATATTAAAAATACGAGTGAGCTCCAACAACATTTAACATTGTTTGATCAACAAAACAATGATATTGATTTTCCTTCGGAAACCTACAAAGGTGGATAATATATAAAATAATGTAAAAAGCATAGTAAAATGGTTTTTTGGGCCTTCAGAAATCCTTAACTAGCTTAAAGTTGGTTACAACGATGTTCCTCTTGTTTTTTGGTCGTTTTGACAGGTCACGGGCTGAAAACGAACTTACGGTGCTGAAGTTATGACCATTTTAAGAAAGCCTTCTTCGTCACACGATCTTGGGCTTCGAGAACCAACTCAGTCTGTTCTTCAATACTTTTGCCTCCATCAATATATAATTTCATAGGCATATACTAACTGTACAACTCTCAAACATGGTCATACACATCCAAATCCGTCTGAAACGGGCTAAACCGTTCGAAACATATCAAAACGGACGAGATCGGACGAGATCGGACGAAATCGGACGAGATCGGACGAAATCGGACGTTAACCGGGGAAAGCCGGAGAAAGTATGAATAAACCGCGCAAACCATGCCAAATCCGTGGAAATAGGATTTCTACTATGTTTTGATTGTATTGATCATGTTGTGGTCGTCTTTAGCATGTTTTGGTTGGGTTTAGCTATGTTTTAACCAGACTTGAATGTAGCAAATTAGTTGGTGATGTAGTTGTGGTTTTACTAGACAAGGAAACCGTAATGATATACCATCAACTGATATTAAAAATACGAGTGAGCTCCAACAACATTTAACATTGTTTGATCAACAAAACAATGATATTGATTTTCCTTCGGAAACCTACAAAGGTGGATAATATACAAAATAATGAAAAAAGCATAGTAAAATGGCTTTTTGGGCCTTCAAAAATCCTTAACCAGCTTAAAGTTGGTTACAATGATGTTCCTCTTGTTTTTTCGGTCGTTTTGACAGGTCACGGGCTGAAAACAAACTTACGGTGCTGAAGTTATGACCATTTTAAGAAAGCCTTCTTCGTCACACGATCTTGGGCTTCGAGAACCAAGTCAATCTGTTCTTCAATACTTTTGCCTCCATCAATATATAATTTCATAGGCATATACTAACTGTACAACTTTCAAACATGGTCATACACATCCAAATCCGTCTGAAACGGGCTAAACCGTTCGAAACATATCAAAACGGACGAGATCGGACGAAATCGGACGAGATCGGACAGAATCGGACGTTAACAGGGGAAAGCCGGAGAAAGTATGAATAAACCGCGAAAACCATGCCAAATCCGTGGAAATAGGATTTCTACTATGTTTTGATTGTATTGATCATGTTGTGGTCGTCTTTAGCATGTTTTGGTTGGGTTTGGCTATGTTTTAACCAGACTTGAATGTAGCAAATTAGTTGGTGATGTAGTTGTGGTTTTACTAGACAAGGAAATCGTGATGGCATACCATCAATTGATATTAAAAATACGAGTGAGCTCCAACAACATTTAACATTGTTTGATCAACAAAACAATGATATTGATTTTCCTTCGGAAACCTACAAAGGTGGATAATATATAAAATAATGTAAAAAGCATAGTAAAATGGTTTTTTGGGCCTTCAGAAATCCTTAACTAGCTTAAAGTTGGTTACAACGATGTTCCTCTTGTTTTTTCGGTCGTTTTGACAGGTCACGGGCTGAAAACGAACTTACGGTGCTGAAGTTAGGACCATTTTAAGAAAGCCTTCTTCGTCACACGATCTTGGGCTTCGAGAATCAAGTCAGTCTGTTCTTCAATACTTTTGCCTCCATCAATATAAAATTTCATAGGCATATACTAACTGTACAACTTTCAAACATGGTCATACGCATCCAAATCCGGCTGAAACGGGCTAAACCGTTCGAAACATATCAAAACAGATCAGACGAGATCAGACGAAATCGGACGAGATCGGACGGAATCGGACGTTAACCAGGGAAGCCGGAGAAAGTATGAATAAACCAGGGCAAACCATGCCAAATCCGTGGAAATAGGATTTCTACTATGTTTTGATTGTATTGATCATGTTGTGGTCGTCTTTAGCATGTTTTGGTTGGGTTTGGCTATGTTTTAACTATACTTGAATGTAGCAAATTAGTTGGTGATGTAGTTGTGGTTTTACTAGACAAGGAAACCGTGATGGCATACCATCAATTGATATTAAAAATACGAGTGAGCTCCAACAACATTTAACATTGTTTGATCAACAAAACAATGATATTGATTTTCCTTCGGAAACCTACAAGGTGGATAATATACAAAATAATGAAAAAGCATAGTAAAATGCCTTTTTGGGCCTTCAAAAATCCTTAACCAGCTTAAAGTTGGTTACAACGATGTTCCTCTTGTTTTTTGGTCGTTTTGACAGGTCACGGGCTGAAAACGAACTTACGGTGCTGAAGTTATGACCATTTTAAGAAAGCCTTCTTCGTCACACGATCTTGGGCTTCGAGAACCAACTCAGTCTGTTCTTCAATACTTTTGCCTCCATCAATATATAATTTCATAGGCATATACTAACTGTACAACTCTCAAACATGGTCATACACATCCAAATCCGTCTGAAACGGGCTAAACCGTTCGAAACATATCAAAACGGACGAGATCGGACGAGATCGGACGAAATCGGACGAGATCGGACGAAATCGGACGTTAACCGGGGAAAGCCGGAGAAAGTATGAATAAACCGCGCAAACCATGCCAAATCCGTGGAAATAGGATTTCTACTATGTTTTGATTGTATTGATCATGTTGTGGTCGTCTTTAGCATGTTTTGGTTGGGTTTAGCTATGTTTTAACCAGACTTGAATGTAGCAAATTAGTTGGTGATGTAGTTGTGGTTTTACTAGACAAGGAAACCGTAATGATATACCATCAACTGATATTAAAAATACGAGTGAGCTCCAACAACATTTAACATTGTTTGATCAACAAAACAATGATATTGATTTTCCTTCGGAAACCTACAAAGGTGGATAATATACAAAATAATGAAAAAAGCATAGTAAAATGGCTTTTTGGGCCTTCAAAAATCCTTAACCAGCTTAAAGTTGGTTACAACGATGTTCCTCTTGTTTTTTCGGTCGTTTTGACAGGTCACGGGCTGAAAACAAACTTACGGTGCTGAAGTTATGACCATTTTAAGAAAGCCTTCTTCGTCACACGATCTTGGGCTTCGAGAACCAAGTCAATCTGTTCTTTAATACTTTTGCCTCCATCAATATATAATTTCATAGGCATATACTAACTGTACAACTTTCAAACATGGTCATACACATCTAAATCCGTCTGAAACGGGCTAAACCGTTCGAAACATATCAAAACGGACGAGATCGGACGAAATCGGACGAGATCGGACAGAATCGGACGTTAACAGGGGAAAGCCGGAGAAAGTATGAATAAACCGCGAAAACCATGCCAAATCCGTGGAAATAGGATTTCTACTATGTTTTGATTGTATTGATCATGTTGTGGTCGTCTTTAGCATGTTTTGGTTGGGTTTGGCTATGTTTTAACCAGACTTGAATGTAGCAAATTAGTTGGTGATGTAGTTGTGGTTTTACTAGACAAGGAAATCGTGATGGCATACCATCAATTGATATTAAAAATACGAGTGAGCTCCAACAACATTTAACATTGTTTGATCAACAAAACAATGATATTGATTTTCCTTCGGAAACCTACAAAGGTGGATAATATACAAAATAATGAAAAAAGCATAGTAAAATGGCTTTTTGGGCCTTCAGAAATCCTTAACCAGCTTAAAGTTTGTTACAACGATGTTCCTCTTGTTTTTTCGGTCGTTTTGACAAGTCACGGGCTGAAAACAAACTTACGGTGCTGAAGTTATGACCATTTTAAGAAAGCCTTCTTCGTCACACGATCTTGGGCTTCGAGAACCAAGTCAGTCTGTTCTTCAATACTTTTGCCTCCATCAATATATAATTTCATAGGCATATACTAACTGTACAACTTTCAAACATGGTCTTACACATCCAAATCCGTCTGAAACGGGCTAAACCGTTCGAAACATATCAAAACGGACGAGATCGGACGAAATCGGACGAGATCGGACAGAATCGGACGTTAACAGGGGAAAGCCGGAGAAAGTATGAATAAACCGCGAAAACCATGCCAAATCCGTGGAAATAGGATTTCTACTATGTTTTGATTGTATTGATCATGTTGTGGTCGTCTTTAGCATGATTTGGTTGGGTTTGGCTATGTTTTAACCAGACTTGAATGTATCAAATTAGTTGGTGATGTAGTTGTGGTTTTACTAGACAAGGAAATCGTGATGGCATACCATCAATTGATATTAAAAATACGAGTGAGCTCCAACAACATTTAACATTGTTTGATCAACAAAACAATGATATTGATTTTCCTTCGGAAACCTACAAAGGTGGATAATATACAAAATAATGAAAAAAGCATAGTAAAATGGCTTTTTGGGCCTTCAGAAATCCTTAACCAGCTTAAAGTTTGTTACAACGATGTTCCTCTTGTTTTTTCGGTCGTTTTGACAGGTCACGGGCTGAAAACGAACTTACGGTGCTGAAGTTATGACCATTTTAAGAAAGCCTTCTTCGTCACACGATCTTGGGCTTCGAGAACCATGTCAGTCTGTTCTTCAATACTTTTGCCTCCATCAATATATAATTTCATAGGCATATACTAACTGTACAACTCTCAAACATGGTCATACACATCCAAATCCGTCTGAAACGGGCTAAACCGTTCGAAACATATCAAAACGGACGAGATCGGACGAGATCGGACGAAATCGGACGAGATCGGACGGAATCGGACGTTAACCGGGGAAAGCCGGAGAAAGTATGAATAAACCGCGCAAACCATGCCAAATCCGTGGAAATAGGATTTCTACTATGTTTTGATTGTATTGATCATGTTGTGGTCGTCTTTAGCATGTTTTGGTTGGGTTTGGCTATGTTTTAACCAGACTTGAATGTAGCAAATTAGTTGGTGATGTAGTTGTGGTTTTACTAGACAAGGAAACCGTAATGGTATACCATCAATTGATATTAAAAATACGAGTGAGCTCCAACAACATTTAACATTTTTTGATCAACAAAACAATGATATTGATTTTCCTTCGGAAACCTACAAAGGTGGATAATATACAAAATAATGAAAAAAGCATAGTAAAATGGCTTTTTGGGCCTTCAAAAATCCTTAACCAGCATAAAGTTGGTTACAACGATGTTCCTCTTGTTTTTTCGGTCGTTTTGACAGGTCACGGGCTGAAAACGAACTTACGGTGCTGAAGTTATGACCATTTTAAGAAAGCCTTCTTCGTCACACGATCTTGGGCTTCGAGAACCAAGTCAGTCTGTTCTTCAATACTTTTGCCTCCATCAATATATAATTTCATAGGCATATACTAACTGTACAACTTTCAAACATGGTCATACACATCCAAATCCGTCTGAAACGGGCTAAACCGTTCGAAACATATCAAAACGGACGAGATCGGACGAGATCGGACGAAATCGGACGAGATCGGACGGAATCGGACGTTAACCGGGAAAAGCCGGAGAAAGTATGAATAAACCGCGCAAACCATGCCAAATCCGTGGAAATAGGATTTCTACTATGTTTTGATTGTATTGATCATGTTGTGGTCGTCTTTAGCATGTTTTGGTTGGGTTTGGCTATGTTTTAACCAGACTTGAATGTAGCAAATTAGTTGGTGATGTAGTTGTGGTTTTACTAGACAAGGAAATCATGATGGCATACCATCAATTGATATTAAAAATACGAGTGAGCTCCAACAACATTTAACATTGTTTGATCAACAAAACAATGATATTGATTTTCCTTCGGAAACCTACAAAGGTGGATAATATATAAAATAATGAAAAAAGCATAGTAAAATGGCTTTTTGGGCCTTCAGAAATCCTTAACCAGCTTAAAGTTGGTTACAACGATATTCCTCTTGTTTTTTCGGTCGTTTTGACAGGTCACGGGCTGAAAACGAACTTACGGTGCTGAAGTTATGACCATTTTAAGAAAGCCTTCTTCGTCACACGATCTTGGGCTTCAAGAACCAAGTCAGTCTGTTCTTCAATACTTTTGCCTCCATCAATATATAATTTCATAGGCATATACTAACTGTACAACTTTCAAACATGGTCATACACATCCAAATCCGGCTGAAACGGGCTAAACCGTTCGAAACATATCAAAACGGGCGAGATCAGACGAGATCGGACGAAATCGGACGAGATCGGACGGAATCGGACGTTAACCAGGGAAGCCGGAGAAAGTATGAATAAACCATGGCAAACCATGCCAAATCCGTGGAAATAGGATTTCTACTATGTTTTGATTGTATTGATCATGTTGTGGTCGTCTTTAGCATGTTTTGGTTGGGTTTGGCTATGTTTTAACCAGACTTGAATGTAGCAAATTAGTTGGTGATGTAGTTGTGGTTTTACTAGACAAGGAAACCGTGATGGCATACCATCAATTGATATTAAAAATACGAGTGAGCTCCAACAACATTTAACATTGTTTGATCAACAAAACAATGATATTGATTTTCCTTCGGAAACCTACAAAGGTGGATAATATACAAAATAATGAAAAAATCATAGTAAAATGGCTTTTTGGGCCTTCAAAAATCCTTAACCAGCTTAAAGTGGTTACAACGATGTTCCTCTTGTTTTTTCGGTCGTTTTGACAGGTCACGGGCTGAAAACAAACTTACGGTGCTGAAGTTAAGACCATTTTAAGAAAGCCTTCTTCGTCACACGATCTTGGGCTTCGAGAACCAAGTCAGTCTGTTCTTCAATACTTTTGCCTCCATCAATATATAATTTCATAGGCATATACTAACTGTACAACTTTCAAACATGGTCATACACATCCAAATCCGTCTGAAACGGGCTAAACCGTTCGAAACATATCAAAACGGACGAGATCGGACGAGATCGGACGAAATCAGACGAGATCGGACGGAATCGGACGTTAACCGGGGAAAGCCGGAGAAAGTATGAATAAACCGCGCAAACCATGCCAAATCCGTGGAAATAGGATTTCTACTATGTTTTGATTGTATTGATCATGTTGTGGTCGTCTTTAGCATGTTTTGGTTGGGTTTGTCTATTTTTTAACCAGACTTGAATGTAGCAAATTAGTTGGTGATGTAGTTGTGGTTTTACTAGACAAGGAAATCGTGATGGCATACCATCAATTGATATTAAAAATACGAGTGAGCTCCAACAACATTTAACATTGTTTGATCAACAAAACAATGATATTGATTTTCCTTCGGAAACCTACAAAGGTGGATAATATACAAAATAATGAAAAAAGCATAGTAAAATGGCTTTTTGGGCCTTCAAAAATCCTTAACCAGCTTAAAGTTGGTTACAACGATGTTCCTCTTGTTTTTTCGGTCGTTTTGACAGGTCACGGGCTGAAAACGAACTTACGGTGCTGAAGTTATGACCATTTTAAGAAAGCCTTCTTCGTCACACGATCTTGGGCTTCGAGAACCAAGTCAGTCTGTTCTTCAATACTTTTGCCTCCATCAGTATATAATTTCATAGGCATATACTAACTGTACAACTTTCAAACATGGTCATACACATCCAAATCCGTCTGAAACAGGCTAAACCGTTCGAAACATATCAAAACGGACGAGATCGGACGAAATCGGACGAGATCGGACGGAATCGGACGTTAACCGGGGAAAGCCGGAGAAAGTATGAATAAACCGCGCAAACCATGCCAAATCCGCGGAAATAGGATTTCTACTATGTTTTGATTGTATTGATCATGTTGTGGTCGTCTTTAGCATGTTTTGGTTGGGTTTGGCTATGTTTTAACCAGACTTGAATGTAGCAAATTAGTTGGTGATGTAGTTGTGGTTTTACTAGACAAGGAAATCGTGATGGCATACCATCAATTGATATTAAAAATACGAGTGAGCTCCAACAACATTTAACATTGTTTGATCAACAAAAAAATGATATTGATTTTCCTTCGGAAACCTACAAAGGTGGATTATATACAAAATAATGAAAAAAGCATAGTAAAATGGCTTTTTGGGCCTTCAGAAATCCTTAACCAGCTTAAAGTTGGTTACAACGATTTTCCTCTTGTCTTTTCGGTCGTTTTGACAGGTCACGGGCTGAATACGAACTTACGGTGCTGAAGTTATGACCATTTTAAGAAAGCCTTCTTCGTCACACGATCTTGGGCTTCGAGAACCAAGTCAGTCTGTTCTTCAATACTTTTGCCTCCATCAATATATAATTTCATAGGCATATACTAACTGTACAACTTTCAAACATGGTCATACACATCCAAATCCGTCTGAAATGGGCTAAACCGTTCGAAACATATCAAAATGGACGAGATCGGACGAGATCGGACGAAATCGGACGAGATCGGACGGAATCGGACGTTAACCGGGGAAAGCCGGAGAATGTATGAATAAACAGCACAAACCATGCCAAATCCGTGGAATTAGGATTTCTACTATGTTTTGATTGTATTGATCATGTTGTGGTCGTCTTTAGCATGTTTTGGTTGGGTTTGGCTATGTTTTAACCAGACTTGAATGTAGCAAATTAGTTGGTGATGTAGTTGTGGTTTTACTAGACAAGGAAATCGTGATGGCATACCATCAATTGATATTAAAAATACGAGTGAGCTCCAACAACATTTAACATTGTTTGATCAACAAAAAAATGATATTGATTTTCCTTCGGAAACCTACAAAGGTGGATAATATACAAAATAATGAAAAAAGCATAGTAAAATGGCTTTTTGGGCCTTCAGAAATCCTTAACCAGCTTAAAGTTGGTTACAACGATTTTCCTCTTGTCTTTTCGGTCGTTTTGACAGGTCACGGGCTGAATACGAACTTACGGTGCTGAAGTTATGACCATTTTAAGAAAGCCTTCTTCGTCACACGATCTTGGGCTTCGAGAACCAAGTCAGTCTGTTCTTCAATACTTTTGCCTCCATCAATATATAATTTCATAGGCATATACTAACTGTACAACTTTCAAACATGGTCATACACATCCAAATCCGTCTGAAACGGGCTAAACCGTTCGAAACATATCAAAATGGACGAGATCGGACGAAATCGGACGAGATCGGACGGAATCGGACGTTAACCGGGGAAAGCCGGAGAAAGTATGAATAAACCGCGCAAACCATGCCAAATCCATGGAAATAGGATTTCTACTATGTTTTGATTGTATTGATCATGTTGTGGTCGTCTTTAGCATGTTTTGGTTGGGTTTGGCTATGTTTTAACCAGACTTGAATGTAGCAAAGTAGTTGGTGATGTAGTTGTGGTTTTACTAGACAAGGAAACTGTGATGGCATACCATCAATTGATATTAAAAATACGAGTGAGCTCCAACAACATTTAACATTGTTTGATCAACAAAACAATGATATTTATTTTCCTTCGGAAACCTACAAAGGTGGATAATATACAAAATAATGAAAAAAGCATAGTAAAATGGCTTTTTGGGCCTTCAAAAATCCTTAACCAGCTTAAAGTTGGTTACAACGATGTTCCTCTTGTTTTTTCGGTCGTTTTGACAGGTCACGGGCTGAAAACGAACTTACGGTGCTGAAGTTATGGCCATTTTAAGAAAGCCTTCTTCGTCACACGATCTTGGGCTTCGAGAACCAAGTCAGTCTGTTCTTCAATACTTTTGCCTCCATCAATATATAATTTCATAGGCATATACTAACTGTACAACTTTCAAACATGGTCATACACATCCAAATCCGTCTGAAACGGGCTAAACCGTTCGAAACATATCAAAACGGACGAGATCGGACGAGATCGGACGAAATCGGACGAGATCGGACAGAATCGGACGTTAACCGGGGAAAGCCGGAGAAAGTATGAATAAACCGCGCAAACCATGCCAAATCCGTGGAAATAGGATTTCTACTATGTTTTGATTGTATTGATCATGTTGTGGTCGTCTTTAGCATGTTTTGGTTGGATTTGGCTATGTTTTAACCAGACTTGAATGTAGCAAATTAGTTGGTGATGTAGTTGTGGTTTTACTAGACAAGGAAACCGTGATGGAATACCATCAATTGATATTAAAAATACGAGTGAGCTCCAACAACATTTAACATTGTTTGATCAACAAAACAATGATATTGATTTTCCTTCGGAAACCTACAAAGGTGGATAATATACAAAATAATGAAAAAAGCATAGTAAAATGGCTTTTTGGGCCTTCAAAAATCCTTAACCAGCTTAAAGTTGGTTACAACGATGTTCCTCTTGTTTTTTCGGTCGTTTTGACAGGTCACAGGCTGAAAACGAACTTACGGTGCTGAAGTTATGACCATTTTAAGAAAGCCTTCTTCGTCACACGATCTTGGGCTTCGAGAACCAAGTCAGTCTTTTCTTCAATACTTTTGCCTCCATCAATATATAATTTCATAGGCATATACTAACTGTACAACTTTCAAACATGGTCATACACATCCAAATCCGTCTGAAACGGGCTAAACCGTTCGAAACATATCAAAACGGACGAGATCGGACGAGATCGGACGAAATCGGACGAGATCGGACGGAATCGGACGTTAACCGGGGAAAGCCGGAGAAAGTATGAATAAACCGCGCAAACCATGCCAAATCCGTGGAAATAGGATTTCTACTATGTTTTGATTGTATTGATCATGTTGTGGTCGTCTTTAGCATGTATTGGTTGGGTTTGGCTATGTTTTAACCAGACTTGAATGTAGCAAATTAGTTGGTGATGTAGTTGTGGTCTTTGATAGGTGTGTAAACACCCATCCTTTTACCACTTAATTCGGGCTAAAACAAGACCAAAACACGTATTTAATATCATTTGTTTGGAATTATGCGTGGTTTTTGTGTTTATTGTGTTTTCAGAGACAACCGGATAAATATTGAAGAAAACATGGGATTGCACGGGTTTTACTGAAGAAAAAGGCTCAAGATAAAGTCTATTGTCCAAGAGATGCAAAAGATTTGAAGTCACTGGGCCTATTCGAAGATTTATCGAAGAAAAGGACCAAAGATGGAAGATTTATATAAGTCGAAGAAACTCAAGTCTATTAAACGAAGAAATTAAAAGACGAGTTGAATTTAATCGACAACAAATCCCGAATCAGAATCGAAAACGGAAACTTTTCTGAAAAGACGAAAAGACACGAAGAACGGGAGAAAGCCCACTCACCAACCAAAGGAAACACCTATAAATAGGCCATCCCACACACATTTTTGGAGTTAGCTAGTTTTTCTTTCTTCCTCCCTTTTCTTTCCTCCTGGTTCGTAGAACACCATCACCACTAGGGTGATTGGTGATTTTTATTATTAGTTCTTTGATCTTGTAATGTTAATCCTTGTTTCATCTTGTCAAAACATTAATCATCCAATTCAAAGTTCTTGTTTAATCTTTCATTTCATCTTGTTCATCTCCATTTTTATCTTCAAGTTCTTAAGTTTTATTTTTCTTGATTTGATCTTCAAAAGTTGTTTGGATTTGTGTTTTTATTAGTGGGATTTGTTGCTTATATTGTCTAAATGATTTGTGTTTAAATTGGTAAAACCTTTTTAAGTGTTTGATTTGATTTTGATTAAAAACCTGTGTTCCGTGTTCTTCGTTACTGTTTCTGTATCTGGGTTTCCAAAGTTCCGAACCAAGACAAAAAGTTCCGAATGAAGGCTTCATTCGGAAACTTCCGAACCAAACACTAAGTTCCGGATCAGTGACTTCCGGATCAGCAACTTCCGAATCAACCTTCATCCGGAAGGTTCCGACTCAGACAAAAGTTCCGAATCAGCTCAGACTTCCGAATCAAGGAGAAGTTCCGAATCAACCTTTTCATTCGGAAAGTTCCGAATCAATCTGAAGGTTCCGAATCAGCAACTTCCGACTCAGCAAGTTCCGAATGAACATTCATTCGGAAAGTTCCGGATAAGTATGTTCCGAATGAGCAAGTTCCGGATGAGTGAATAGTGTCTTCTGAATCAGTTAGTTCCGAATCAATTATTTTTGAGTATTTTAATGCTATTGTTTTACTGTTGATTAATTTACTGTTTCTCTACTCATATTTCACAGTTTATTTGTTAACTTTAATTTTAATTTGATTCTATTTTGAACTTTAAATTTTCAGCCAAGTTTTTGTTAATCTTAATTAGAGTAATTGCCTTTGATTTAAACCTTCATTTCCACTTTTTAGAATAGAAAACCAAACCCCTTTATTTAGTAACCAAGAACAATCATTCCACTTAAGGCCTAGATCAATTCGAGAGGATTTCGAGAGACATAAAATTGAACCCACAGCAAATGAGTGTATCAGTCTTACTAGACAAGGAAATCGTGATGGCATACCATCAATTGATATTAAAAGTACGAGTGAGCTCCAACAACATTTAACATTGTTTGATCAACAAAACAATGATATTGATTTTCCTTCGGAAACCTACAAAGGTGGATAATATATAAAATAATGTAAAAAGCATAGTAAAATGGCTTTTTGGGCCTTCAGAAATCCTTAACCAGCTTAAAGTTGGTTACAACGATGTTCCTCTTGTTTTTTCGGTCGTTTTGACAGGTCACGGGCTGAAAACGAACTTACGGTGCTGAAGTTAGGACCATTTTAAGAAAGCCTTCTTCGTCACACGATCTTGGGCTTCGAGAACCAAGTCAGTCTGTTCTTCAATACTTTTGCCTCCATCAATATATAACTTCATAGGCATATACTAACTGTACAACTTTCAAACATGGTCATACACATCCAAATCCGGCTGAAACGGGCTAAACCGTTCGAAACATATCAAAACAGATCAGACGAGATCGGACGAAATCGGACGAGATCGGACGGAATCGGACGTTAACTAGGGAAGCCAGAGAAAGTATGAATAAACCAGGGCAAACCATGCCAAATCCGTGGAAATAGGATTTCTACTATGTTATGATTGTATTGATCATGTTGTGGTCGTCTTTAGCATGTTTTGGTTGGGTTTGGCTATGTTTTAACCAGACTTTAATGTAGCAAATTAGTTGGTGATGTAGTTGTGGTTTTACTAGACAAGGAAACCGTGATGGCATACCATCAATTGATATTAAAAATACGAGTGAGCTCCAACAACATTTAACATTGTTTGATCAACAAAACAATGATATTGATTTTCCTTCGGAAACCTACATGGTGGATAATATACAAAATAATGAAAAAAGCATAGTAAAATGGCTTTTTGGGCCTTCAAAAATCCTTAACCAGGTTAAAGTTGGTTACAACGATGTTCCTCTTGTTTTTTCGGTCGTTTTGACAGGTCACGGGCTGAAAACGAACTTACGGTGCTGAAGTTATGACCATTTTAAGAAAGCCTTCTTCGTCACAAGATCTTGGGCTTCGAGAACCAAGTCAGTCTGTTCTTCAATACTTTTGCCTCCATCAATATATAATTTCATAGGCATATACTAACTGTACAACTTTCAAACATGGTCATACACATCCAAATCCGTCTGAAACGGGCTAAACCGTTCGAAACATATCAAAACGGACGAGATCGGACGAGATCGGACGAAATCGGACGAGATCGGACGGAATCGGATGTTAACCGGGGAAAGCCGGAGAAAGTATGAATAAACCGCGCAAACCATGCCAAATCCGTGGAAATAGGATTTCTACTATGTTTTGATTGTATTGATCATGTTGTGGTCGTCTTTAGCATGTTTTGGTTGGGTTTGGCTATGTTTTAACCAGACTTGAATGTAGCAAATTAGTTGGTGATGTAGTTGTGGTTTTACTAGACAAGGAAATCGTGATGGCATACCATCAATTGACATTAAAAATATGAGTGAGCTCCAACAACATTTAACATTGTTTGATCAACAAAAAAATGATATTGATTTTCCTTCGGAAACCTACAAAGGTGGATAATATACAAAATAATGAAAAAAGCATAGTAAAATGGCTTTTCGGGCCTTCAGAAATCCTTAACCAGCTTAAAGTTGGTTACAACGATGTTCCTCTTGTTTTTTCGGTCGTTTTGACAGGTCACGGGCTGAAAACGAACTTACGGTGCTGAAGTTATGACCATTTTAAGAAAGCCTTCTTCGTCACACGATCTTGGGCTTCGAGAACCAAGTCAGTCTGTTCTTCAATACTTTTGCCTCCATCAATATATAATTTCATAGGCATATACTAACTGTACAACTTTCAAACATGGTCATACACATCCAAATCCGTCTGAAACGGGCTAAACCGTTCGAAACATATCAAAACGGACGAGATCGGACGAGATCGGACGAAATCGGACGAGATCGGACGGAATCGGACGTTAACCGGGGAAAGCCGGAGAAAGTATGAATAAACCGCGCAAACCATGCCAAATCCGTGGAAATAGGATTTCTACTATGTTTTGATTGTATTGATCATGTTGTGGTCGTCTTTAGCATGTTTTGGTTGGGTTTGGCTATGTTTTAACCAGACTTGAATGTAGCAAATTAGTTGGTGATGTAGTTGTGGTTTTACTAGACAAGGAAACCGTGATGGAATACCATCAATTGATATTAAAAATACGAGTGAGCTCCAACAACATTTAACATTGTTTGATAAACAAAACAATGATATTGATTTTCTTTCGGAAACCTACAAAGGTGGATAATATACAAAATAATGAAAAAAGCATAGTAAAATGGCTTTTTGGGCCTTCAAAAATCCTTAACCAGCTTAAAGTTGGTTACAACGATGTTCCTCTTGTTTTTTCGGTCGTTTTGACAGGTCACGGGCTGAAAACGAACTTACGGTGCTGAAGTTATGACCATTTTAAGAAAGCCTTCTTCGTCACACGATCTTGGGCTTCGAGAACCAAGTCAGTCTTTTCTTCAATACTTTTGCCTCCATCAATATATAATTTCATAGGCATATACTAACTGTACAACTTTCAAACATGGTCATACACATCCAAATCCGTCTGAAACGGGCTAAACCGTTCAAAACATATCAAAACGGACGAGATCGGACGAGATCGGACGAAATCGGACGAGATCGGACGGAATCGGACGTTAACCGGAGAAAGTATGAATAAACCGCGCAAACCATGCCAAATTCGTGGAAATAGGATTTCTACTATGTTTTGATTGTATTGATCATGTTGTGGTCGTCTTTAGCATGTTTTGGTTGGGTTTGGCTATGTTTTAACCAGACTTGAATGTAGCAAATTAGTTGGTGATGTAGTTGTGGTTTTACTAGACAAGGAAATCGTGATGGCATACCAACAATTGATATTAAAAATACGAGTGAGCTCCAACAACATTTAACATTGTTTGATCAACAAAACAATGATATTGATTTTCCTTCGGAAACCTACAAAGGTGGATAATATATAAAATAATGAAAAAAGCATAGTAAAATGGCTTTTTGGGCCTTCAGAAATCCTTAACCAGCTTAAAGTTGGTTACAACGATGTTCCTCTTGTTTTTCAGTCGTTTTGACAGGTCACGGGCTGAAAACGAACTTACAGTGCTGAAGTTATGACCATTTTAAGAAAGCCTTCTTCGTCACACGATCTTGGGCTTCGAGAACCAAGTCAGTCTGTTCTTCAATACTTTTGCCTCCATCAATATATAATTTCATAGGCATATACTAACTGTACAACTTTCAAACATGGTCATACACATCCAAATCCGGCAGAAACGGGCTAAACCGTTCGAAACATATCAAAACAGATCAGACGAGATCGGACAAAATCGGACGAGATCGGACGGAATCGGACGTTAACCAGGGAAGCCGGAGAAAGTATGAATAAACCAGGGCAAACCATGCCAAATCCGTGGAAATAGGATTTCTACTATGTTTTGATTGTATTGATCATGTTGTGGTCGTCTTTAGCATGTTTTGGTTGGGTTTGGCTATGTTTTAACCAGACTTGAATGTAGCAAATTAGTTGGTGATGTAGTTGTGGTTTTACTAGACAAGGAAACCGTGATGGCATACCATCAATTGATATTAAAAATACGAGTGAGCTCCAACAACATTTAACATTGTTTGATCAACAAAACAATGATATTGATTTTCTTTCGGAAACCTACAAAGGTGGATAATATACAAAATAATGAAAAAAGCATAGTAAAATGGCTTTTGGGGCCTTCAGAAATCCTTAACCAGCTTAAAGTTGGTTACAACGATGTTCCTCTTATTTTTTCGGTCGTTTTGACAGGTCACGGGCTGAAAACGAACTTACGGTGCTGAAGTTATGACCATTTTAAGAAAGCCTTCTTCGTCACACGATCTTGGGCTTCGAGAACCAAGTCAGTCTGTTCTTCAATACTTTTGCCTCCATCAATATATAATTTCATAGGCATATACTAACTGTACAACTTTCAAACATGGTCATACACATCCAAATCCGTCTGAAACGGGCTAAACCGTTCGAAACATATCAAAACGGACGAGATCGGACGAGATCGGACGAAATCAGACGAGATCGGACGGAATCGGACGTTAACCGGGGAAAGCCGGAGAAAGTATGAATAAACCGCGCAAACCATGCCAAATACGTGGAAATAGGATTTCTACTATGTTTTGATTGTATTCATCATGTTGTGGTCGTCTTTAGCATGTTTTGGTTGGGTTTGGCTATGTTTTAACCAGACTTGAATGTAGCAAATTAGTTGGTGATGTAGTTGTGGTTTTACTAGACAAGGAAATCGTGATGGCATACCAACAATTGATATTAAAAATACGAGTGAGCTCCAACAACATTTAACATTGTTTGATCAACAAAACAATGATATTGATTTTCCTTCGGAAACCTACAAAGGTGGATAATATATAAAATAATGAAAAAAGCATAGTAAAATGGCTTTTGGGGCCTTCAGAAATCCTTAACCAGCTTAAAGTTGGTTACAACGATGTTCCTCTTGTTTTTTCGGTCGTTTTGACAGGTCAAGGGCTGAAAACGAACTTACGGTGCTGAAGTTATGACCATTTTAAGAAAGCCTTCTTCGTCACACGATCTTGGGCTTCGAGAACCAAGTTAGTCTGTTCTTCAATACTTTTGCCTCCATCAATATATAATTTCATAGGCATATACTAACTGTACAACTTTCAAACATGGTCATACACATCCAAATCCGTCTGAAACGGGCTAAACCGTTCGAAACATATCAAAACGGACGAGATCAGACGAGATCGGACAAAATCGGACGAGATCGGACGGAATCGGACGTTAACCAGGGAAGCCGGAGAAAGTATGAATAAACCAGGGCAAAGCATGCCAAATCCGTGGAAATAGGATTTCTACTATGTTTTGATTGTATTGATCATGTTGTGGTCGTCTTTAGCATGTTTTGGTTGGGTTTGGCTATGTTTTAACCAGACTTGAATGTAGCAAATTAGTTGGTGATGTAGTTGTGGTTTTACTAGACAAGGAAACCGTGATGGCATACCATCAATTGATATTAAAAATACGAGTGAGCTCCAACAACATTTAACATTGTTTGATCAACAAAACAATGATATTGATTTTCCTTCGGAAACCTACAAAGGTGGATAATATATAAAATAATGAAAAAAGCATATTAAAATGGCTTTTTGGGCCTTCAGAAATCCTTAACCAGCTTAAAGTTGGTTACAACGATGTTCCTCTTGTTTTTTCGGTCGTTTTGACAGGTCAAGGGCTGAAAACGAACTTACGGTGCTGAAGTTATGACCATTTTAAGAAAGCCTTCTTCGTCACACGATCTTGGGCTTCGAGAACCAAGTTAGTCTGTTCTTCAATACTTTTGCCTCCATCAATATATAATTTCATAGGCATATACTAACTGTACAACTTTCAAACATGGTCATACACATCCAAATCCGGCAGAAACGGGCTAAACCGTTCGAAACATATCAAAACAGATCAGACGAGATCGGACAAAATCGGACGAGATCGGACGGAATCGGACGTTAACCAGGGAAGCCGGAGAAAGTATGAATAAACCAGGGCAAAGCATGCCAAATCCGTGGAAATAGGATTTCTACTATGTTTTGATTGTATTGATCATGTTGTGGTCGTCTTTAGCATGTTTTGGTTGGGTTTGGCTATGTTTTAACCAGACTTGAATGTAGCAAATTAGTTGGTGATGTAGTTGTGGTTTTACTAGACAAGGAAACCGTGATGGCATACCATCAATTGATATTAAAAATACGAGTGAGCTCCAACAACATTTAACATTGTTTGATCAACAAAACAATGATATTGATTTTCCTTCGGAAACCTACAAAGGTGGATAATATACAAAATAATGAAAAAGCATAGTAAAATGGCTTTTTGGGCCTTCAGAAATCCTTAACCAGCTTAAAGTTGGTTACAACGATGTTCCTCTTGTTTTTTCGGTCGTTTTGACAGGTCACGGGCTGAAAACGAACTTACGGTGCCTAAGTTATAACCATTTTAAGAAAGCCTTCTTCGTCACACGATCTTGGGCTTCGAGAATCAAGTCAGTCTGTTCTTCAATAATTTTGCCTCCATCAATATATAATTTCATAGGCATATACTAACTGTACAACTTTCAAACATGGTCATACACATCCAAATCCGTCTGAAACGGGCTAAACCGTTCGAAACATATCAAAACGGACGAGATCGGACGAGATCGGACGAAATCGGACGAGATCGGACGGAATCGGACGTTAACCGGGGAAAGCCGGAGAAAGTATGAATAAACCGCGCAAACCATGCCAAATCCGTGGAAATAGGATTTCTACTATGTTTTGATTGTATTGATCATGTTGTGGTCGTCTTTAGCATGTTTTGGTTGGGTTTGGCTATGTTTTAACCAGACTTGAATGTAGCAAATTAGTTGGTGATGTAGTTGTTGTTTTACTAGACAAGGAAATCGTGATGGCATACCATCAATTGATATTAAAAATACGAGTGAACTCCAACAACATTTAACATTGTTTGATCAACAAAACAATGATATTGATTTTCCTTCGGAAACCTACAAAGGTGGATAATATACAAAATAATGAAAAAAGCATAGTAAAATGGATTTTTGGGCCTTCAGAAATCCTTAACCAGCTTAAAGTTGGTTACAACGATGTTCCTCTTGTTTTTTCGGTCGTTTTGACAGGTCACGGGCTGAAAACGAACTTACGGTGCTGAAGTTATGACCATTTTAAGAAAGCCTTCTTCGTTACACGATCTTGGGCTTCGAGAACCAAGTCAGTCTGTTCTTCAATACTTTTGCCTCCATCAATATATAATTTCATAGGCATATACTAACTGTACAACTTTCAAACATGGTCATACACATCCAAATCCGTCTGAAACGGGCTAAACCGTTCGAAACATATCAAAACGGACGAGATCGGACGAGATCGGACGAAATCGAACGAGATCGGACGGAATCGGACGTTAACCGGGGAAAGCCGGAGAAAGTATGAATAAACCGCGCAAACCATGCCAAATCCGTGGAAATAGGATTTCTACTATGTTTTGATTGTATTGATCATGTTGTGGTCGTCTTTAGCATGTTTTGGTTGGGTTTGGCTATGTTTTAACCAGACTTGAATGTAGCAAATTAGTTGGTGATGTAGTTGTGGTTTTACTAGACAAGGAAACCGTGATGGAATACCATCAATTGATATTAATAATACGAGTGAGCTCCAACAACATTTAACATTGTTTGATCAACAAAACAATGATATTGATTTTCTTTCGGAAACCTACAAAGGTGGATAATATAAAAAATAATGAAAAAAGCATAGTAAAATGGCTTTTTGGGCCTTCAAAAATCCTTAACCAGCTTAAAGTTGGTTACAACGATGTTCCTCTTGTTTTTTCGGTCGTTTTGACAGGTCACGGGCTGAAAACGAACTTACGGTGCTGAAGTTATGACCATTTTAAGAAAGCCTTCTTCGTCACACGATCTTGGGCTTCGAGAACCAAGTCAGTCTTTTCTTCAATACTTTTGCCTCCATCAATATATAATTTCATAGGCATATACTAACTGTACAACTTTCAAACATGGTCATACACATCCAAATCCGTCTGAAACGGGCTAAACCGTTCGAAACATATCAAAACGGACGAGATCGGACGAGATCGGACGAAATCGGACGAGATCGGACGGAATCGGACGTTAACCGGGGAAAGCCGGAGAAAGTATGAATAAACCGCGCAAACCATGCCAAATTTGTGGAAATAGGATTTCTACTATGTTTTGATTGTATTGATCATGTTGTGGTCGTCTTTAGCATGTTTTGGTTGGGTTTGGCTATGTTTTAACCAGACTTGAATGTAGCAAATTAGTTGGTGATGTAGTTGTGGTTTTACTAGACAAGGAAACCGTGATGGAATACCATCAATTGATATTAATAATACGAGTGAGCTCCAACAACATTTAACATTGTTTGATCAACAAAACAATGATATTGATTTTCTTTCGGAAACCTACAAAGGTGGATAATATAAAAAATAATGAAAAAAGCATAGTAAAATGGCTTTTTGGGCCTTCAAAAATCCTTAACCAGCTTAAAGTTGGTTACAACGATGTTCCTCTTGTTTTTTCGGTCGTTTTGACAGGTCACGGGCTGAAAACGAACTTACGGTGCTGAAGTTATGACCATTTTAAGAAAGCCTTCTTCGTCACACGATCTTGGGCTTCGAGAACCAAGTCAGTCTTTTCTTCAATACTTTTGCCTCCATCAATATATAATTTCATAGGCATATACTAACTGTACAACTTTCAAACATGGTCATACACATCCAAATCCGTCTGAAACGGGCTAAACCGTTCGAAACATATCAAAACGGACGAGATCGGACGAGATCGGACGAAATCGGACGAGATCGGACGGAATCGGACGTTAACCGGGGAAAGCCGGAGAAAGTATGAATAAACCGCGCAAACCATGCCAAATTTGTGGAAATAGGATTTCTACTATGTTTTGATTGTATTGATCATGTTGTGGTCGTCTTTAGCATGTTTTGGTTGGGTTTGGCTATGTTTTAACCAGACTTGAATGTAGCAAATTAGTTGGTGATGTAGTTGTGGTTTTACTAGACAAGGAAATCGTGATGGCATACCAACAATTGATATTAAAAATACGAGTGAGCTCCAACAACATTTAACATTGTTTGATCAACAAAACAATGATATTGATTTTCCTTCGGAAACCTACAAAGGTGGATAATATATAAAATAATGAAAAAAGCATAGTAAAATGGCTTTTTGGGCCTTCAGAAATCCTTAACCAGCTTAAAGTTGGTTACAACGATGTTCCTCTTGTTTTTTCGGTCGTTTTGACAGGTCACGGGCTGAAAATGAACTTACGGTGCTGAAGTTATGACCATTTTAAGAAAGCCTTCTTCGTCACACGATCTTGGGCTTCGAGAACCAAGTCAGTCTGTTCTTCAATACTTTTGCCTCCATCAATATATAATTTCATAGGCATATACTAACTGTACAACTTTCAAACATGGTCATACACATCCAAATCCGTCTGAAACGGGCTAAACCGTTCGAAACATATCAAAACGGACGAGATCGGACGAGATCGGACGAAATCGGACGAGATCGGACGGAATCGGACGTTAACCGGGGAAAGCCGGAGAAAGTATGAATAAACCGCGCAAACCATGCCAAATTTGTGGAAATAGGATTTCTACTATGTTTTGATTGTATTGATCATGTTGTGGTCGTCTTTAGCATGTTTTGGTTGGGTTTGGCTATGTTTTAACCAGACTTGAATGTAGCAAATTAGTTGGTGATGTAGTTGTGGTTTTACTAGACAAGGAAATCGTGATGGCATACCAACAATTGATATTAAAAATACGAGTGAGCTCCAACAACATTTAACATTGTTTGATCAACAAAACAATGATATTGATTTTCCTTCGGAAACCTACAAAGGTGGATAATATATAAAATAATGAAAAAAGCATAGTAAAATGGCTTTTTGGGCCTTCAGAATTCCTTAACCAGCTTAAAGTTGGTTACAACGATGTTCCTCTTGTTTTTTCGGTCGTTTTGACAGGTCACGGGCTGAAAACGAACTTACGGTGCTGAAGTTATGACCATATTAAGAAAGCCTTCTTCGTCACACGATCTTGGGCTTCGAGAACCAAGTCAGTCTGTTCTTCAATACTTTTGCCTCCATCAATATATAATTTCATAGGCATATACTAACTGTACAACTTTCAAACATGGTCATACACATCCAAATCCGTCTGAAACGGGCTAAACCGTTCGAAACATATCAAAACGGACGAGATCGGACGAGATCGGACGAAATCGGACGAGATCGGACGGAATCAGACGAGATCGGACGGAATCGGACGTTAACCGGGGAAAGCCGGAGAAAGTATGAATAAACCGCGCAAACCATGCCAAATCCGTGGAAATAGGATTTCTACTATGTTTTGATTGTATTGATCATGTTGTGGTCGTCTTTAGCATGTTTTGGTTGGGTTTGGCTATGTTTTAACCAGACTTGAATGTAGCAAATTAGTTGGTGATGTAGTTGTGGTTTTACTAGACAAGGAAACCGTGATGGAATACCATCAATTGATATTAAAAATACGAGTGAGCTCCAACAACATTTAACATTGTTTGATCAACAAAACAATGATATTGATTTTCTTTCGGAAACCTACAAAGGTGGATAATATACAAAATAATGAAAAAAGCATAGTAAAATGGCTTTTTGGGCCTTCAAAAATCCTTAACCATCTTAAAGTTGGTTACACCGATGTTCCCCTTGTTTTTTCGGTCGTTTTGACAGGTCACGGGCTGAAAACGAACTTACGGTGCTGAAGTTATGACCATTTTAAGAAAGCCTTCTTCGTCACACGATCTTGGGCTTCGAGAACCAAGTCAGTCTTTTCTTCAATACTTTTGCCTCCATCAATATATAATTTTTATAGGCATATACTAACTGTACAACTTTCAAACATGGTCATACACATCCAAATCCGTCTGAAACGGGCTAAACCGTTCGAAACATATCAAAACGGACGAGATCGGACGAGATCGGACGAAATCGGACGAGATCGAACGGAATCGGACGTTAACCGGGGAAAGCCGGAGAAAGTATGAATAAACCGCGCAAACCATGCCAAATTCGTGGAAATAGGATTTCTACTATGTTTTGATTGTATTGATCATGTTGTGGTCGTCTTTAGCATGTTTTGGTTGGGTTTGGCTATGTTTTAACCAGACTTGAATGTAGCAAATTAGTTGGTGATGTAGTTGTGGTTTTACTAGACAAGGAAATCGTGATGGCATACCAACAATTGATATTAAAAATACGAGTGAGCTCCAACAACATTTAACATTGTTTAATCAACAAAACAATGATATTGATTTTCCTTCGGAAACCTACAAAGGTGGATAATATACAAAATAATGAAAAAAGCATAGTAAAATGGCTTTTTGGGCCTTCAAAAATCCTTAACCAGGTTAAAGTTGGTTACAACGATGTTCCTCTTGTTTTTTCGGTCGTTTTGACAGGTCACGGGCTGAAAACGAACTTACGGTGCCTAAGTTATAACCATTTTAAGAAAGCCTTCTTCGTCACACGATCTTGGGCTTCGAGAACCAAGTCAGTCTGTTCTTCAATAATTTTGCCTCCATCAATATATAATTTCATAGGCATATACTAACTGTACAACTTTCAAATATGGTCATACACATCCAAATCCGTCTGAAACGGGCTAAACCGTTCGAAACATATCAAAACGGACGAGGTCGGACGGAATCGGACGTTAACCGGGGAAAGCCGGAGAAAGTATGAATAAACCGCGCAAACCATGCCAAATCCGTGGAAATAGGATTTCTACTATGTTTTGATTGTATTGATCATGTTGTGGTCATCTTTAGCATGTTTTGGTTGGGTTTGGCTATGTTTTAACCAGACTTGAATGTAGCAAATTAGTTGGTGATGTAGTTGTTGTTTTACTAGACAAGGAAATCGTGATGGCATACCATCAATTGATATTAAAAATACGAGTGAACTCCAACAACATTTAACATTGTTTGATCAACAAAACAATGATATTGATTTTCCTTCGGAAACCTACAAAGGTGGATAATATACAAAATAATGAAAAAAGCATAGTAAAATGGCTTTTTGGGCCTTCAGAAATCCTTAACCAGCTTAAAGTTGGTTACAACGATGTTCCTCTTGTTTTTTCGGTCGTTTTGACAGGTCACGGGCTGAAAACGAACTTACGGTGCTGAAGTTATGACCATTTTAAGAAAGCCTTCTTCGTCACACGATCTTGGGCTTCGAGAACCAAGTCAGTCTGTTCTTCAATACTTTTGCCTCCATCAATATATAATTTCATAGGCATATACTAACTGTACAACTTTCAAACATGGTCATACACATCCAAATCCGTCTGAAACGGGCTAAACCGTTCGAAACATATCAAAACGGACGAGATCGGACGAGATCGGACGAAATCGGACGAGATCGGACGAAATCGGACGTTAACCGGGGAAAGCCGGAGAAAGTATGAATAAACCGCGCAAACCATGCCAAATCCGTGGAAATAGGATTTCTACTATGTTTTGATTGTATTGATCATGTTGTGGTCGTCTTTAGCATGTTTTGGTTGGGTTTGGCTATGTTTTAACCAGACTTGAATGTAGCAAATTAGTTGGTGATGTAGTTGTGGTTTTACTAGACAAGGAAACCGTGATGGAATACCATCAATTGATATTAAAAATACGAGTGAGCTCCAACAACATTTAACATTGTTTGATCAACAAAACAATGATATTGATTTTCTTTCGGAAACCTACAAAGGTGGATAATATACAAAATAATGAAAAAAGCATAGTAAAATGGCTTTTTGGGCCTTCAAAAATCCTTAACCAGCTTAAAGGTGGTTACAACGATGTTCCTCTTGTTTTTTCGGTCGTTTTGACAGGTCACGGGCTGAAAACGAACTTACGGTGCTGAAGTTATGACCATTTTAAGAAATCCTTCTTCGTCACACGATCTTGGGCTTCGAGAACCAAGTCAGTCTTTTCTTCAATACTTTTGCCTCCATCAATATATAATTTCATAGGCATATACTAACTGTACAACTTTCAAACATGGTCATACACATCCAAATCCGTCTGAAACGGGCTAAACCGTTCGAAACATATCAAAACGGACGAGATCGGACGAGATCGGACGAAATCGGACGAGATCGGACGGAATCGGACGTTAACCGGGGAAAGCCGGAGAAAGTATGAATAAACCGCGCAAACCATGCCAAATTCGTGGAAATAGGATTTCTACTATGTTTTGATTGTATTGATCATGTTGTGGTCGTCTTTAGCATGTTTTGGTTGGGTTTGGCTATGTTTTAACCAGACTTGAATGTAGCAAATTAGTTGGTGATGTAGTTGTGGTTTTACTAGACAAGGAAATCGTGATGGCATACCAACAATTGATATTAAAAATACGAGTGAGCTCCAACAACATTTAACATTGTTTGATCAACAAAACAATGATATTGATTTTCCTTCGGAAACCTACAAAGGTGGATAATATATAAAATAATGAAAAAAGCATAGTAAAATGGCTTTTTGGGCCTTCAGAAATCCTTAACCAGCTTAAAGTTGGTTACAACGATGTTCCTCTTGTTTTTTCGGTCGTTTTGACAGGTCACGGGCTGAAAACGAACTTACGGTGCTGAAGTTATGACCATTTTAAGAAAGCCTTCTTCGTCACACGATCTTGGGCTTCGAGAACCAAGTCAGTCTGTTCTTCAATACTTTTGCCTCCATCAATATATAATTTCATAGGCATATACTAACTGTACAACTTTCAAACATGGTCATACACATCCAAATCCGTCTGAAACGGGCTAAACCGTTCGAAACATATCAAAACGGACGAGATCGGACGAAATCGGACGAGATCGGACGGAATCGGACGTTAACCGGGGAAAGCCGGAGAAAGTATGAATAAACCGCGCAAACCATGCCAAATCCGTGGAAATAGGATTTCTACTATGTTTTGATTGTATTGATCATGTTGTGGTCGTCTTTAGCATGTTTTGGTTGGGTTTGGCTATGTTTTAACCAGACTTGAATGTAGCAAATTAGTTGGTGATGTAGTTGTGGTTTTACTAGACAAGGAAACCGTGATGGAATACCATCAATTGATATTAAAAATACGAGTGAGCTCCAACAACATTTAACATTGTTTGATCAACAAAACAATGATATTGATTTTCTTTCGGAAACCTACAAAGGTGGATAATATACAAAATAATGAAAAAAGCATAGTAAAATGGCTTTTTGGGCCTTCAAAAATCCTTAACCAGCTTAAAGTTGGTTACAACGATGTTCCTCTTGTTTTTTCGGTCGTTTTGACAGGTCACGGGCTGAAAACGAACTTACGGTGCTGAAGTTATGACCATTTTAAGAAATCCTTCTTCATCACACGATCTTGGGCTTCGAGAACCAAGTCAGTCTTTTCTTCAATACTTTTGCCTCCATCAATATATAATTTCATAGGCATATACTAACTATACAACTTTCAAACATGGTCATACACATCCAAATCCGTCTGAAACGGGCTAAACCGTTCGAAACATATCAAAACGGACGAGATCGGACGAGATCGGACGAAATCGGACGAGATCGGACGGAATCGGACGTTAACCGGGGAAAGCCGGAGAAAGTATGAATAAACCGCGCAAACCATGCCAAATTTGTGGAAATAGGATTTCTACTATGTTTTGATTGTATTGATCATGTTGTGGTCGTCTTTAGCATGTTTTGGTTGGGTTTGGCTATGTTTTAACCAGACTTGAATGTAGCAAATTAGTTGGTGATGTAGTTGTGGTTTTACTAGACAAGGAAATCGTGATGGCATACCAACAATTGATATTAAAAATACGAGTGAGCTCCAACAACATTTAACATTGTTTGATCAACAAAACAATGATATTGATTTTCCTTCGGAAACCTACAAAGGTGGATAATATATAAAATAATGAAAAAAGCATAGTAAAATGGCTTTTTGGGCCTTCAGAAATCCTTAACCAGCTTAAAGTTGGTTACAACGATGTTCCTCTTGTTTTTTCGGTCGTTTTGACAGGTCACGGGCTGAAAACGAACTTACGGTGCTGAAGTTATGACCATTTTAAGAAAGCCTTCTTCGTCACACGATCTTGGGCTTCGAGAACCAAGTCAGTCTGTTCTTCAATACTTTTGCCTCCATCAATATATAATTTCATAGGCATATACTAACTGTACAACTTTCAAACATGGTCATACACATCCAAATCCGGCAGAAACGGGCTAAACCGTTCGAAACATATCAAAACAGATCAGACGAGATCGGACAAAATCGGACGAGATCGGACGGAATCGGACGTTAACCAGGGAAGCCGGAGAAAGTATGAATAAACCAGGGCAAACCATGCCAAATCCGTGGAAATAGGATTTCTACTATGTTTTGATTGTATTGATCATGTTGTGGTCGTCTTTAGCATGTTTTGGTTGGGTTTGGCTATGTTTTAACCAGACTTGAATGTAGCAAATTAGTTGGTGATGTAGTTGTGGTTTTACTAGACAAGGAAACCGTGATGGCATACCATCAATTGATATTAAAAATACGAGTGAGCTCCAACAACATTTAACATTGTTTGATCAATAAAACAATGATATTGATTTTCCTTCGGAAACCTACAAAGGTGGATAATATACAAAATAATGAAAAAAGCATAGTAAAATGGCTTTTTGGGCCTTCAGAAATGCTTAACCAGCTTAAAGTTGGTTACAACGATGTTCCTCTTATTTTTTCGGTCGTTTTGACAGGTCACGGGCTGAAAACGAACTTACGGTGCTGAAGTTATGACCATTTTAAGAAAGCCTTCTTCGTCACACGATCTTGGGCTTCGAGAACCAAGTCAGTCTGTTCTTCAATACTTTTGCCTCCATCAATATATAATTTCATAGGCATATACTAACTGTACAACTTTCAAACATGGTCATACACATCCAAATCCGTCTGAAACGGGCTAAACCGTTCGAAACATATCAAAACGGACGAGATCGGACGAGATCGGACGAAATCGGACGAGATCGGACGGAATCGGACGTTAACCGGGGAAAGCCGGAGAAAGTATGAATAAACCGCGCAAACCATGCCAAATCCGTAGAAATAGGATTTCTACTATGTTTTGATTGTATTGATCATGTTGTGGTCGTCTTTAGCATGTTTTGGTTGGCTTTGGCTATGTTTTAACCAGACTTGAATGTAGCAAATTAGTTGGTGATGTAGTTGTGGTTTTACTAGACAAGGAAATCGTGATGGCATACCAACAATTGATATTAAAAATACGAGTGAGCTCCAACAACATTTAACATTGTTTGATCAACAAAACAATGATATTGATTTTCCTTCGGAAACCTACAAAGGTGGATAATATATAAAATAATGAAAAAAGCATAGTAAAATGGCTTTTTGGGCCTTCAGAAATCCTTAACCAGCTTAAAGTTGGTTACAACGATGTTCCTCTTGTTTTTTCGGTCGTTTTGACAGGTCACGGGCTGAAAACGAACTTACGGTGCTGAAGTTATGACCATTTTAAGAAAGCCTTCTTCGTCACACGATCTTGGGCTTCGAGAACCAAGTCAGTCTGTTCTTCAATACTTTTGCCTCCATCAATATATAATTTCATAGGCATATACTAACTGTACAACTTTCAAACATGGTCATACACATCCAAATCCGGCAGAAACGGGCTAAACCGTTCGAAACATATCAAAACAGATCAGACGAGATCGGACAAAATCGGACGAGATCGGACGGAATCGGACATTAACCAGGGAAGCCGGAGAAAGTATGAATAAACCAGGGCAAACCATGCCAAATCCGTGGAAATAGGATTTCTACTATGTTTTGATTGTATTGATCATGTTGTGGTCGTCTTTAGCATGTTTTGGTTGGGTTTGGCTATGTTTTAACCAGACTTGAATGTAGCAAATTAGTTGGTGATGTAGTTGTGGTTTTACTAGACAAAGAAACCGTGATGGCATACCATTAATTGATATTAAAAATACGAGTGAGCTCTAACAACATTTAACATTGTTTGATCAACAAAACAATGATATTGATTTTCCTTCGGAAACCTACAAAGGTGGATAATATACAAAATAATGAAAAAAGCATAGTAAAATGGCTTTTTGGGCCTTCAGAAATGCTTAACCAGCTTAAAGTTGGTTACAACGATGTTCCTCTTATTTTTTCGGTCGTTTTGACAGGTCACGGGCTGAAAACGAACTTACGGTGCTGAAGTTATGACCATTTTAAGAAAGCCTTCTTCGTCACACGATCTTGGGCTTCGAGAACCAAGTCAGTCTGTTCTTCAATACTTTTGCCTCCATCAATATATAATTTCATAGGCATATACTAACTGTACAACTTTCAAACATGGTCATACACATCCAAATCCGTCTGAAACGGGCTAAACCGTTCGAAACATATCAAAACGGACGAGATCGGACGAGATCGGACGAAATCGGACGAGATCGGACGGAATCGGACGTTAACCGGGGAAAGCCGGAGAAAGTATGAATAAACCGCGCAAACCATGCCAAATCCGTAGAAATAGGATTTCTACTATGTTTTGATTGTATTGATCATGTTGTGGTCGTCTTTAGCATGTTTTGGTTGGGTTTGGCTATGTTTTAACCAGACTTGAATGTAGCAAATTAGTTGGTGATGTAGTTGTGGTTTTACTAGACAAGGAAATCGTGATGGCATACCAACAATTGATATTAAAAATACGAGTGAGCTCCAACAACATTTAACATTGTTTGATCAACAAAACAATGATATTGATTTTCCTTCGGAAACCTACAAAGGTGGATAATATATAAAATAATGAAAAAAGCATAGTAAAATGGCTTTTTGGGCCTTCAGAAATCCTTAACCAGCTTAAAGTTGGTTACAACGATGTTCCTCTTGTTTTTTCGGTCGTTTTGACAGGTCACGGGCTGAAAACGAACTTACGGTGCTGAAGTTATGACCATTTTAAGAAAGCCTTCTTCGTCACACGATCTTGGGCTTCGAGAACCAAGTCAGTCTGTTCTTCAATACTTTTGCCTCCATCAATATATAATTTCATAGGCATATACTAACTGTACAACTTTCAAACATGGTCATACACATCCAAATCCGGCAGAAACGGGCTAAACCGTTCGAAACATATCAAAACAGATCAGACGAGATCGGACAAAATCGGACGAGATCGGACGGAATCGGACATTAACCAGGGAAGCCGGAGAAAGTATGAATAAACCAGGGCAAACCATGCCAAATCCGTGGAAATAGGATTTCTACTATGTTTTGATTGTATTGATCATGTTGTGGTCGTCTTTAGCATGTTTTGGTTGGGTTTGGCTATGTTTTAACCAGACTTGAATGTAGCAAATTAGTTGGTGATGTAGTTGTGGTTTTACTAGACAAAGAAACCGTGATGGCATACCATTAATTGATATTAAAAATACGAGTGAGCTCCAACAACATTTAACATTGTTTGATCAACAAAACAATGATATTGATTTTCCTTCGGAAACCTACAAAGGTGGATAATATACAAATAATGAAAAAAGCATAGTAAAATGGCTTTTTGGGCCTTCAGAAATCCTTAACCAGCTTAAAGTTGGTTACAACGATGTTCTTCTTGTTTTTTCGGTCGTTTTGACAGGTCACGGGATGAAAACGAACTTACGGTGCTGAAGTTATGACCATTTTAAGAAAGCCTTCTTCGTCACACGATCTTGGGCTTCGAGAACCAAGTCAGTCTGTTCTTCAATACTTTTGCCTCCATCAATATATAATTTCATAGGCATATACTAACTGTACAACTTTCAAACATGGTCATACACATCCAAATCCGTCTGAAACGGGCTAAACCGTTCGAAACATATCAAAACGGACGAGATCGGACGAGATCGGACGAAATCAGACGAGATCGGACGGAATCGGACGTTAACCGGGGAAAGCCGGAGAAAGTATGAATAAACCGCGCAAACCATGCCAAATCCGTGGAAATAGGATTTCTACTATGTTTTGATTGTATTGATCATGTTGTGGTCGTCTTTAGCATGTTTTGGTTGGGTTTGGCTATGTTTTAACCAGACTTGAATGTAGCAAATTAGTTGGTGATGTAGTTGTGGTTTTACTAGACAAGGAAACCGTGATGGAATACCATCAATTGATATTAAAAATACGAGTGAGCTCCAACAACATTTAACATTGTTTGATCAACAAAACAATGATATTGATTTTCTTTCGGAAACCTACAAAGGTGGATAATATACAAAATAATGAAAAAAGCATAGTAAAATGGCTTTTTGGGCCTTCAAAAATCCTTAACCAGCTTAAAGTTGGTTACAACGATGTTCCTCTTGTTTTTTCGGTCGTTTTGATAGGTCACGGGCTGAAAACGAACTTACGGTGCTGAAGTTATGACCATTTTAAGAAAGCCTTCTTCGTCACACGATCTTGGGCTTCGAGAACCAAGTCAGTCTGTTCTTCAATACTTTTGCCTCCATCAATATATAATTTCATAGGCATATACTAACTGTACAACTTTCAAACATGGTCATACACATCCAAATCCGTCTGAAACGGGCTAAACCGTTCGAAACATATCAAAACGGACGAGATCGGACGAGATCGGACGAAATCGGACGAGATCGGACGGAATCGGACGTTAACCGGGGAAAGCCGGAGAAAGTATGAATAAACCGCGCAAACCATGCCAAATTCGTGGAAATAGGATTTCTACTATGTTTTGATTGTATTGATCATGTTGTGGTCGTCTTTAGCATGTTTTGGTTGGGTTTGGCTATGTTTTAACCAGACTTGAATGTAGCAAATTAGTTGGTGATGTAGTTGTGGTTTTACTAGACAAGGAAATCGTGATGGCATACCAACAATTGATATTAAAAATACGAGTGAGCTCCAACAACATTTAACATTGTTTGATCAACAAAACAATGATATTGATTTTCCTTCGGAAACCTACAAAGGTGGATAATATATAAAATAATGAAAAAAGCATAGTAAAATGGCTTTTTGGGCCTTCAGAAATCCTTAACCAGCTTAAAGTTGGTTACAACGATGTTCCTCTTGTTTTTTCGGTCATTTAGACAGGTCACGGGCTGAAAACGAACTTACGGTGCTGAAGTTATGACCATTTTAAGAAAGCCTTCTTCGTCACACGATCTTCGGCTTCGAGAACCAAGTCAGTCTGTTCTTCAATACTTTTGCCTCCATCAATATATAATTTCATAGGCATATACTAACTGTACAACTTTCAAACATGGTCATACACATCCAAATCCGGCAGAAACGGGCTAAACCGTTCGAAACATATCAAAACAGATCAGACGAGATCGGACAAAATCGGACGGAATCGGACGTTAACCAGGGAAGCCGGAGAAAGTATGAATAAACCAGGGCAAACCATGCCAAATCCGTGGAAATAGGATTTCTACTATGTTTTGATTGTATTGATCATGTTGTGGTCGTCTTTAGCATGTTTTGGTTGGGTTTGGCTATGTTTTAACCAGACTTGAATGTAGCAAATTAGTTGGTGATGTAGTTGTGGTTTTACTAGACAAGGAAACCGTGATGGCATACCATCAATTGATATTAAAAATACGAGTGAGCTCCAACAACATTTAACATTGTTTGATCAACAAAACAATGATATTGATTTTCCTTCGGAAACCTACAAAGGTGGATAATATACAAAATAATGAAAAAAGCATAGTAAAATGGCTTTTTGGGCCTTCAGAAATCCTTAACCAGCTTAAAGTTGGTTACAACGATGTTCCTCTTATTTTTTCGGTCGTTTTGACAGGTCACGGGCTGAAAACGAACTTACGGTGCTGAAGTTATGACCATTTTAAGAAAGCCTTCTTCGTCACACGATCTTGGGCTTCGAGAACCAAGTCAGTCTGTTCTTCAATACTTTTGCCTCCATCAATATATAATTTCATAGGCATATACTAACTGTACAACTTTCAAACATGGTCATACACATCCAAATCCGTCTGAAACGGGCTAAACCGTTCGAAACATATCAAAACGGACGAGATCGGACGAGATCGGACGAAATCGGACGAGATCGGACGGAATCGGACGTTAACCGGGGAAAGCCGGAGAAAGTATGAATAAACCGCGCAAACCATGCCAAATCCGTAGAAATAGGATTTCTACTATGTTTTGATTGTATTGATCATGTTGTGGTCGTCTTTAGCATGTTTTGGTTGGGTTTGGCTATGTTTTAACCAGACTTGAATGTAGCAAATTAGTTGGTGATGTAGTTGTGGTTTTACTAGATAAGGAAATCGTGATGGCATACCAACAATTGATATTAAAAATACGAGTGAGCTCCAACAACATTTAACATTGTTTGATCAACAAAACAATGATATTGATTTTCCTTCGGAAACCTACAAAGGTGGATAATATATAAAATAATGAAAAAAGCATAGTAAAATGGCTTTTTGGGCCTTCAGAAATCCTTAACCAGCTTAAAGTTGGTTACAACGATGTTCCTCTTGTTTTTTCGGTCGTTTTGACAGGTCACGGGCTGAAAACGAACTTACGGTGCTGAAGTTATGACCATTTTAAGAAAGCCTTCTTCGTCACACGATCTTGGGCTTCGAGAACCAAGTCAGTCTGTTCTTCAATACTTTTGCCTCCATCAATATATAATGTTGGGAATAAATTATGGGTCAGTTCACTAGACGCTGATAAGAAGAATGTCAACGCTGATAGGATGACATTGGATGCTGACAGCCAAGCGTTGACATTGAAGAAGTCAACGCTGACAGCCTTGAAGATTAGCACTGATGGAATATCTTCATACGAATCTTTTTGTTTATTTGTTTCTTTATATGTGTATGGTAAGGATAAGCTCGACATTGTATTTTCTATTATTATCTTTACCTAGAATAGTTGATTCGTAGCTTATTGTACAAGACTTCTTGATCTATAAAAGAAGGTCTTTTAGGTTAAAGTTAAGATATCAGTTTTCAGAAGTATTCGCAAGTTAAACCTCTTTTATTGTAATCAAGTTCGATTATTCTAATACAAGTGAAAGTTTGTTTAACATCTTTGTGTTTTAGATCAAGTGTTAATTCCGCATAACACTTTGTTACTTTATTCATAAGCAAAGGTTTCTCTACGTGTAGTACTTGATCTAATCTCGTATACACAAAGCTTAATCGATCTAAGTTTGGGATCAACAAGTGGTATCAGAGCTTGTTGAGAAACTTTTGATCTTTAAGTAACGCAAGAACCCTAAAACACCAAAAACCCTAAAAACCCTAAAATTCTCAAAACCCTAAAAACATCATGTCTGGCACAGATCAACCTGCTGCTTTGCTACAAAACAACTCCTCAAATCCTAGTATCAAAATTCCCATGTTTGATGCCAGGAACTTTGAGCTTTGGAAGTCCAATTTTGAGCAATATATAGCTATTCATGACTACACTCTTTGGGAGATTGTCGAATATGGGAACACATTCGACAAAGCACAAAAGATTGCTGCTGCTATTGCCACAAGGACAGCTGTTCCTAATTGTCCTGAAGCTGATAAGAAGGAAAAGCCTGGAGATGGGAGAGCTGTATCTGTTGAAGATATAGCCAAGAAGAGGGTGGACATGAAAATCTTGAACATCATGAAACACGCCCTAGGTCATGAGAATCAGCACAAGTACAAACGCTTTGAGTCTGCAAAAGAGCTTTGGGAAGCTCTTGAAGTAGCACATGGTGGCAATGCTGACACAAAAGAAGAAAAGAAGAAGCAACTCTTGCATGAGTATGCTGTCTTTAAAGCTCAACCCAATGAGAATCTCAGCAGTGTGAGAAGTAGACTTCTTGACATCACAAGTCAACTTTCCTTCATGGGAACACAGATTGATGACCCTGAATTGAATGCTACTTTTCTCAAAAGCCTTGGTGATGTATGGAAGATTGAGACAAGATCCATTCTTGTCAATAACACCCACAAGACCTCCAGGTTTGATGACATCTTCAACAAACTAAGACTGTTGGAGAATGAATGGCTTTTGGATAGTGATAATAAATCTTCCAGTAGTAACATGGCCTTCTTCTCACAAAGTGAAGGCCAATTTGATTCCATGAACTTCTATGGGCATCCAGCTACTGGATCTCAATGTGTCAACGCTGGATCTCAGTCTGTCAGCGCTGGATCATATCCTGTCAACGCTTTATACTCAAGCGCTGACACACACAACTTTGGCGCTGATAGAATTAAACCTGCTGGTTTAGATCTAGATACTGTGTGTGCATTCATTGCTTCTTTGCCCAGTGACTCAAGGATTACATATGAAGATCTTGAGCAGATAAGCGATGAGCAATTGGAAGAGATGGACATCAAGTGGACTATGGCTCTTGTAAGTTTAAGAGCAAACAGGTTTAATAAAAGGTTCAAGAAGAAGATGACCTTTAATGCTAAGGATGTTGCTGGCTTTGACAAGTCCAAGGTTGAGTGCTACAACTGTCATAGGATGGGGCACTTTATGAGGGAATGTAGATCTCCAAGAAGATCTGATGCTGGTAAGCCTTCAATCCAAATGGTTAAGAGCCAAGATCCCAAGGCCATGGTTGCTGTTCAACAAATTGATGGTGTTGGAGGATGGGACTGGAGCTGGAACTTTATGGCTAAGGATGAGGAAGAGGACAGAGCTTTGGTTGCTGAAGTTAAAGAAGAGCATGTTGAATATGCTCTCATGGCACACTCCTCCTCTTCATCAGATAATGAGGTATATGATGATGCTTTCTGTTCTAAGGGTTGTCGTTTAAATACTGAAAAACTAAATCAAGAGATAGTAAAATTATTAGATGAGGCAAGTACTGAAAGATGCAAAGTATCTAATTATCAAATTGCTCTTACCCAAACAGAAAAGACAGTAGCTGAGTATAAGAAAATGGAGTTTGATTTAAAGGATCAAATAAATATCTTAAAACATGAGTTACATCAAAGTAAAGATGTTCAAGATATAGTAAACAGGGTTAATCTTGATTTGATAGCTCAGTTAGAGGAGGCTAACAAAAATAAAGATAATGTGAGTCTTAAAATCCAGAGATTTGATAAGGCCACACAATCCCTAGGAGAGTGTGTTAGTAAACAAAGAGACTCTAAGGACATGAGTGGGATTGGGATGAATGATTATACTGGTGTTCCACCACCAGCTGGGGATTTTTATGGTGTCCAATCAAAGGACTTATCTTGGACTGGCTTGCCAGAACTCCAAGAGAAGGAATTCATTCCTCCACCTAGAGTGACTTCCCCAGTTGAAGAATACAAACAGAAACTGACTGACCTAGATGAGTGGAAGAAAGCTAACCACACTTTGTTTGTTAAGGGAGGTTTGTTGTGTGAAAGTCCAAATGAGCCCACACCAATCAAGAGCCATGATCCTACACCTATTAAAATCACACACCCTACCACTGGCAAAGCTGTTGACCTTGGCCCACAAACTGTTAGAAAACCTAGTGTTAAGTATGCAGAGATGTATAGGAATACTAGGTCACCAAAAAGCCAAGTTAGTAATCATGGAACAGGCTTCTTTGCTTCTAGACCTAAGACTATGTCTAGAAAAGCTTGTTACACATGTGGTAGCTTCTCACATTTGGCATACAAATGTGTCAACGCTTCCGATGTCAACGCTGATAGGAACCATTTCAGCGCTGACAAAAGTCAACATAAGTCAAACAAAGTCAGACCCAATACCTTTGTGAACAAAAGTTCACAAGTTGTTAGACCAGCCCCATTCTTTTCTAGAGGGTCTAACACACAAGGCCTAAGACCTTTTCAAAAGTCAAACACATGGTCTAATAGGCAATGGGTTCCTGTAGCAAACCCTAGGTTCAACGCTGATAAAGGCAATCGGGGCGCTGACAAGAGCAATTTCAGCGCTGACAGACACACTGCCAAACCTAGGTATTTGCAACCACAGGGAAATAGGTCTAAAGCTTCTACTAGCTTAACATGGAGACCAAAACAAGACCAAAACTCTAATTCTACTGGTGTTTCTATGACATGCAACAGGTTTCATTATATTTCAAAAGCAATGTCAACACCAATTGGGGTTAACTGGAAATTTCATTCAAAAAGGGATGAAAATGGGGTTGTTATGAGAACCAAGTCTGTTCTTGTTGAACAACCAGATGAATCCAAGTCTTCCAAGGCTTGGGTTCCCAAAGAAAACTAATGTGTTTTCTTTATGTGCAGGGCATTCAGAAGAAGATCAATGATTATGGATACTGGGATAGTGGATGCTCAAGGCACATGACAGGAAAGGAAGACTATCTGACAAACTTCACTCCTATTCAAGATGGTGATAAGGTATACTTTGGAGGGGGCTATGGCACCATCACTGGAAAAGGAACCCTTGTCACCAACAATCTACGGTTTGAGAATGTCTTCTTGGTAAAAGAACTGGATTATAATTTGTTTAGTGTATCACAAGTGTGTGATAACAAAAATAAGGTTCTTTTCACAAATACTGAGTGCTTGGTGTTAAGCAAAGATTATAAGCTCCCTGAGGAAAAATACATAGATTTTAGAACACCATGGCATAAAGACATATATAATGTGAATCTTAATGGAATTAAGGTAAATAATAAAATGATGTCATGTCTTTATGCTAAAGCCTCAGTAGATGAAAGTAATCTTTGACATAGGAGATTAGGGCACATAAACTTTAAGAATATCAATAGACTTGTGAGGCTTGGTTTAGTTGATGGTTTGCCTGAAAAGGCTTTCCACAATGACCACACTTGTGTTGCATGTCTTAAGGGCAAGCATCACAAGGTCTCATTCAGGTCTAAACAGGTGCACTCTAGTTCTAAACCACTTCACTTATTGCATATGGACCTCTTTGGTCCAACTAATATAGAAAGTTTGAAGGGTAAATCATATTGTTTTGTTATCACTGATGATTATTCCAGGTTTACATGGACTTTCTTTTTAGCCAAGAAAAGTGAAACTGCCCAAAGTCTGATTAATTTCATTACCCAGATTGAAAAGAAAAATGGTAATGAGGTCAAAATTATTAGAAGTGACAATGGGGGTGAGTTTAGAAATCAGTTGTTAGATGATTTTTGTGCCAAGAAAGGGATTACTAGGCAGTTTAGCATAGCTAGAACCCCACAACAAAATGGCGTTGCTGAAAGGAAGAATAGAACCCTTATTGAAGCAGCCAGAACCATGTTGGCTGATGCCCACTTTCCTATAGCCTTTTGGGCTGAAGCTGTTAACACAGCTTGTTATGTTCAAAATAGGGCATTGGTCAACAAAATACATAATAAGACACCTTATGAATTACTTTGGGGAAGGAAGCCAAATATTGGCTTTCTCAAGCCTTTTGGTTGTCATGTAGTTGTTTTAGAAACTAGTGAAGCCCTAGGTAAATTTGATTCAAAAGGTGATGAAGGCTACTTCATGGGTTATTCAGTGCAGAGCAAAGGATATAGGGTTTACATTAAGAAGGAAAAACGTATACTTGAAAAAGTACATGTTAGGTTTTTAGAGAGTAAACCTAGTGATCCTGAAAGTGGTCCAAATTGGTTGTTTGACTTAGAACCTTTATCTAGAGCTTTAAATTATATGCCTGTTACTGATCCAGACATTGTGAAGGTAACTTCAAGTGTTTTGGAAAAGAGAATTGGTAATGTTTCAGGTATACAGGTTGCTAAGGAGGATGGACCACCAGCAGTTAAATCATCTCCCACACAAGAATATGTTACACTTCCTATATGGACAGATGAGTATTATGCTGCTGCTGCTGCTGCTAGAAAAGATAATGGTGGTTTTCAAATACCACCAAATACAAACATGCACACTTCTTCAGGCGCTGACAAAGGGAAATCAAGCGCTGACAAGAGCAATTCAGACGCTGATGGATCAGACGCTGACACCAACAGTTCAAGCGTTGTTAGCCCAAGCGCTGACAAACAAAGTTCAGACTTTGACAACACCTTTGCACATCTTTTCTCTTCACATTTTGAACAAGGTGGACCTTCCAATGTCCATGAAGAGATTCATGTTGATCAAAGAGAGTCTGATGAAGAAGATATTGGCAACATGGAGCGTGAAGTTGAGGACACCAGACTTTTTGAAGGAGGAGTTCTCACTTCCACAGCAAAGGATCACCCCACATCTCAGATCATTGGTGATGTTATGGCTCCAGTTCAGACAAGAAGATCCCATCAAAGTCTTGGTGGATTTATTGCCAATATACACAAGAAGGTTGATACCCCTCTTGTACAAGCATGTTTGTTTGCATGTTTTCTGTCACAAGAAGAACCCAAGAAGATTTTTGATGCTCTCAAAGAACCTAGTTGGGTGGAAGCAATGCAGGATGAGCTTCACCAATTTGCTATACAAGATGTTTGGGAGCTGGTTGATTGTCCTAGATATGTGAGACCAATTGGGACAAGATGGGTTCTAAGAAACAAGAAAGATGAAAGAGGCATTGTGGTCAGAAACAAGGCACGTTTGGTAGCTCAGGGATATACACAAGAGGAAGGCATAGATTATGAAGAAGTTTTTGCTCCTGTTGCAAGAATTGAAGCTATCAGAATTTTCTTAGCTTATGCCTCCTGCATGAACTTCACTGTTTATCAAATGGATGTGAAGAGTGCTTTCCTCTATGGAACAATTGTTGAGGAAGTATACGTTATGCAACCTCCTGGTTTTGAAGATCCTGAAAATCCAGACAAGGTTTATAGAGTGAAGAAAGCTATGTATGGACTTCATCAGGCCCCAAGAGCATGGTATGGTACCTTGTCTACATATTTGGTGGACAATGGATTCAAGAGGGGCACCATAGATCAGACACTATTTACAAAGAAGAAAGGAAAACATGTGTTGCTTGTGCAGGTCTATGTTGATGACATCATTTTTGGGTCTACTGATCCAAAAATGAGTGAGGACTTTTCCAAGCTCATGACAGATAAATTCAAGATGAGTGCAATGGGTGAGATGAACTTCTTTCTAGGTTTACAAGTTCAGCAGAAAGAAGATGGTATCTTCATCTCCCAAGACAAGTATGTAGCTGAAATCTTGAAGAAATATGGTTTTTCTCCACATGAAAAGGATGCTTCCACTCCTATGGATAGGGAACACCCTTGGGGAAAAATTGGAGCTGGAAAAGATGTGGATGTTAGGCACTATAGATCAATGATTGGTTCATTGATGTATCTTACAGCCTCAAGACCTGACATCATGTTTGCTGTGTGTGCTTGTGCACGCCATCAAGTGACTCCCAAAGAATGTCACCTTTTTGCTGTGAAAAGAATTTTTAGGTACCTAAGATGTTATCCAGATCTTGGCTTGTGGTACCCAAAAGATTCTCCATTGGATCTTATTGCATATTCAGACAGTGACTATGGTGGTGACAAGTTTGATAGAAAATCCACAACTGGTGGATGCCAATTTCTTGGGAGTAGATTGATATCTTGGCAATGCAAGGAACAAACAGTGGTGGCAAACTCTACAACTGAAGCAGAATATGTTGCTGCAGCTGCTTGTTGTGGACAAGTCTTATGGATTCAGAACCAGCTGTTGGATTATGGGTATAATTTTATGCATACCAAGATTTTTGTAGACAATAACAGTACTTTATGCATTATTAAAAATCCTGTACATCATTCTAAAACCAAACACATAGAAATTAGGCATCATTTTATAAGAGATTGCTTTGAGAAAGGTTTAATACAACCAGATAGGGTAGCCACAGAAGATAATGTGGCTGATTTATTAACTAAACCTTTTGATGCTGGAAGATTTCAATATTTGGTAACAAATATTGGAATGGTTAATCTCACTTAATATGTGTTTTAGAACCTTTTTGTAAAAGTATGTACAGGATAATGCATTGTTATTGGTCTTTGTGATGATTTAGATTTTTCCACTTTATTTCTCTAACACTGACAAAGGTCAATGTAACGCTGACAAGTGTTATTTTGCCGTTGTTGGAGATATTATTGTCTAACGCTGACAAGAGTTCCTTCAACGCTGATAAGTGTTGTCGGGACGCTGTCAGCAACAAATGTTAGTTTTGTGGTTTTCATCTAAATGTATAGGTGGTGGTAGCTTTATGCCATTGGATACAGAGTTGCTTATGGATCTTTGAAGAGCTATTTGGACATGTTTTTGTTTATGGATGATGGTTGGAATATTTATATTCCTATCTTGACATAAATTTTTAATGTTCATATATATTTTGAGAAACTCATGTATCATAGTTTGAGGGGAGGTTTAAGGAACCTTTAGGACTCTTGGGTATTCTTATAATACTCTCATCACAATTCTAGATTGTGTCCACAGGTGAGTATGGGTTAGTTTTACTAAACCATGAGGCACTGTAGCATGCAAAGTTGACAAACTATGCATGCTGCCAAGACATTTTTGGCCTAGAATTGGTTGTGGTCTGATGGGAGACTTGGGAATAGTTTGGTTATGGGTCTACCTGGGAGTTACAAAGAATTTTATGAAATAACTTTGTTGGTAAGTATTTTGGTTAGCAAGGGACTCTAGAGGACATTTGTGTCTATCTTGCTTAAGCAAGTGTGCATAAATGGACAGTGCTTGCCGCCCAGTAATTATTATCAACTTGTAAGATATTTCCCTTAGGATAAATTACTTTGTTAAGGTCTTTTTCTTTTTTAAATATTTTTATTTTTATTTTTAGACGCTGACAAGTTTTTCTCCAAACGCTGTTACGTCCAATCGTGACGCTGACAAGGCTTTAGGCAAACGCTGACAAGAAAATATAGCCGTTGAGCGCTGATGGGCTATTTTTGACCGTTGACACCTAGTGGGCCCTACCCAGTTGTTATTTTTGACTAATCTTTGGCCGTAATTTTGGGGAGTTGTTACTTTTAATTAATGCATGAGATAAGTTATATTTGATTCAATATTTTCATCATTACTTTTTGAATATAACTGCCTCATTTTTGACTAATCCAAATCATGCATCTCTCCTATAAATTTGGCTAATCTTTTTATTCTGGGTATTCATATTTTCTTGTCTAACATTTTTCTCCTAGATTTTTCCCATATCACATAACCTAAACAGCTTTCACAATGGCACCCAAGTTCAACTCAAAGAATTTAACATTGGAGTTCAAGAGTCAACATAATATGGTAGCTTACTTGACTGCTGATGATGATTTGTTCCCTCAGTATTCACAAATGGTGGCATTTTTAAATGCATCCTCCTTAAGGTATGCACTTTCTCATACACCATTAGTCCCTGTCGCACACATTAGACAGTTTTGGAACAATGTTAGTTCCACAACAGCTAATGGAGTGACCACATTAACATCTACTGTTCATGGAAGAACATGGGTGGTCACTGAAGCCTTGGTTCGCCAAGCTTTGCGTCTTGATGACGCTGATGGTGTGACTACCCTTGCCATTGCAACAATAGAACAAGGTCTTAGGGAATTGGGTTATCCTATTCCTGCTGATGTCACTTTAAATAAATATCATAAGCAGGAATTTCCCTCTGACTGGAAATATTTGATACATGTCCTTTTACAATGCTTAAGTCCAAAATGTACTTCTTTTAATGAAATAAACAGGTCAATTGCAAGTGCTTTGGTTTGTATAACACGTGGGCTTAAGTATAATTTTTCAAAAATGATTTTTGAAGGGATGTGTAAAAACAAGGGAAGTAAAATGACTTTGGCTTACCCACGATTTTTGCAAATGGTCTTTGATTTACAAGAATATTGTTCTAGGGATCATGACACTTTTTATGAGATCCCTAAACAACAGAAAACCATTTTTGCTAAAATGAGCTCCACAAACAGATCCATACCTCTCACCCAAGCCATGCTTGAAGTCATTCAGGCTGCTCAACCACAACCAGAACCTGCACCCCAACTTGAGCCTATTAATGAACCATTACCTTCCCCTGAACACATGGACATTGACCAACCCAACACTGACACTCAAAATGTTGGCGCTGACACAGCCAATCCCAACGCTGATACCATCCCTGAACAATCCCAAACACCCCTTAATCAACCAACACCCACACAATCTACTTCATCTTCTACCCCATTACAATCTAGGTTGCATAAACGCCAAAGGACTACTGGAGTGTTCTCCTCTAGTGGTCCTAGCCTTGTAGCAGAGAGAACCACCTCCACAAGTGTGGCTGGTGCCATGGATGAGGCTGGGACTATTGACACAGGCTTAGATGCTGGTCAAGACAGTCCCAACATCATTAAGACCTCATCCATGCCCTATGATTCTATTTTGGGAGGTCAAATCCCCATTCTAGCTGAGGGCAGATTGGAACCTATGACATTAATTGAATTGACGGCTGCTGTCATTAGCTTGCAAAAGCAAAATGTCAGCCTTGTACAAACTGTCAACAAACAGGGCCGTGAACTCCAAGTATTGAGGGAGCGGGTAACTGTTTTGGAGAATCCAAGTAGCAGGAGTCTACTGGAGGAATCTTCCAAAGGGGAGGATGAAGAGGATGAAGAGGATGAGCTGATTCATACAGCTAGTGAGAAGAGTTCAGAGAAGAGTTCACAATTTAGTGAATCTTTACAGGTTGCTGAAGCACTCACCAACTTGAAGAAGCACCCAGTTATTGATACATCCAAGGTGACACCATTAAACTTGGAAGGATCTTTCAAAGAAACAATGGGCGCTGATACAGGTTTGAACGCTGACACATTCAGCACTGACAAAGGTAATCGTGGCGCTGATAGAGGTAACTTAGACGCTGGTAAAGTTGCAGGTGGTGTTGATGTATTCCAGTCATCAACAATCATCAAAGATGTGTCCACACAGGTTTCTTCTTCTACTTTACCTATTATCGATCCAAAAGACAAAGGTAAAGGAAAATTGGTTGAAGAAGATGTTCCAAAGAAAGATGCAGCACAAATTGCGTTTGATGAACAGTTGGCTGCACAACTTTTGGAAAGAGATTTGAAGAGGAGTAGTAGATCACCATTTGTTGCTACTTCTGAGAGTGAGAGTGGTGATGATAAAGAAGGTGATAGCTCAGATTCAAGTATTCAAATTATTGAAGATCCAGAAAGGCTTGAATATGGGGATGAGCTAGCAAAGGAAAGATTGAGTGATTTGAAGAATCAGATTGATTGGGACCTAACAGAAATCACCAGAATGTACCATGCTTGGGAAGACAAGGTTATGGACAACCCAGGAATGAGTTTATCAGATCAAATTTGGGGGTTGGAAGTTCTTCTCAGGGTACAAGATGACATAAAGGTGATTATGAGGTTTAATGCACAAGAGGTCAAGACTTGGCTCAAAAGAGATAGAAGGCAGTTGTACTACAAGTTGCTTAGATGCCATCAACCCAGATGGACATACAAAAAGTTGCTGGCTTTATCTTTTGAGGAGCTAGAGTATAGGGCACATCCTATTTGGAGGAAGGTGCAAGAACAAAATGTCTTACAGTTTCTTTCAGAAGAAAGGAAACAAGAGCTTGCTGAGGAAATGCAGATTCAAAAGGAAATAAGGATTGCTCAAAGACCAGTGAAGAAAGGAGATCCTTTCCAATTTCCCAAAGATATGGATGTGTATTTTCCAACTGAAGGTGTCATAAGGAAGCATCTCAAGCTTTCTCCATTGGAAGCTTCAGATTTGGTTAATGTAGTACCTCTAGATGACAGAAATCCAATCATCAGTTTTGATGAAGATGAGTGTGGATTTTGGATGATTGGCAGATTTGGAAAGGAGGTACATACTTTCACTTCAGTTATTTCTATCTTTGCAAGCATAGACAGAGAAGACTTGGTGCATCTATGGAGATTAATAGAGGCCAAGTATACAGCTGAAGCATCTACTTCAGCAAATGGAATAAGACTTTGGAACACATTTTTAACTTTGTGTGGTCCAAGAGAAGCAGATCCTGCCATATGGAAGGATCTTGAAGATGATCTCAGTAATCTTCATTGGAGGCTTTATTCTACTTGTGGTGTGTTTCATATGAGCTCTACAAAGTTTTCAGAATATCTACTTGTGGATGCTGACTATTTCTTGTCCAAAGAAGTGTTGGAGAAGATGCTAGAGACACCCTTGGAGATTGATTATACTAGTGACGTGGCCAAGGACTTGATTAGATATGTTTATCACCAACATAAGAAGTTTTTGCAAGATTCCTTCTAAGCCTTAAGTTTTTATTCAGAAACTTGATCATTGGAATAGATATCAAGTTTAGGGGAGGATTGTTGGGAATAAATTATGGGTCAGTTCACTAGACGCTGATAAGAAGAATGTCAACGCTGATAGGATGACATTGGATGCTGACAGCCAAGCGTTGACATTGAAGAAGTCAACGCTGACAGCCTTGAAGATTAGCACTGATGGAATATCTTCATACGAATCTTTTTGTTTATTTGTTTCTTTATATGTGTATGGTAAGGATAAGCTCGACATTGTATTTTCTATTATTATCTTTACCTAGAATAGTTGATTCGTAGCTTATTGTACAAGACTTCTTGATCTATAAAAGAAGGTCTTTTAGGTTAAAGTTAAGATATCAGTTTTCATAAGTATTCGCAAGTTAAACCTCTTTCATTGTAATCAAGTTCGATTATTCTAATACAAGTGAAAGTTTGTTTAACATCTTTGTGTTTTAGATCAAGTGTTAATTCCGCATAACACTTTGTTACTTTATTCATAAGCAAAGGTTTCTCTACGTGTAGTACTTGATCTAATCTCGTATACACAAAGCTTAATCGATCTAAGTTTGGGATCAACATATAATTTCATAGGCATATACTAACTGTACAACTTTCAAACATGGTCATACACATCCAAATCCGGCAGAAACGGGCTAAACCGTTCGAAACATATCAAAACAGATCAGACGAGATCGGACAAAATCGGACGAGATCGGACGGAATCGGACATTAACCAGGAAAGCCGGAGAAAGTATGAATATACCAGGGCAAACCATGCCAAATCCGTGGAAATAGGATTTCTACTATGTTTTGATTGTATTGATCATGTTGTGGTCGTCTTTAGCATGTTTTGGTTGGGTTTGGCTATGTTTTAACCAGACTTGAATGTAGCAAATTAGTTGGTGATGTAGTTGTGGTTTTACTAGACAAGGAAACCGTGATGGCATACCATCAATTGATATTAAAAATACGAGTGAGCTCCAACAACATTTAACATTGTTTGATCAACAAAACAATGATATTGATTTTCCTTCGAAAACCTACAAAGGTGGATAATATACAAAATAATGAAAAAAGCATAGTAAAATGGCTTTTTGGGCCTTCAGAAATCCTTAACCAGCTTAAAGTTGGTTACAACGATGTTCTTCTTGTTTTTTCGGTCGTTTTGACAGGTCACGGGCTGAAAACGAACTTACGGTGCTGAAGTTATGACCATTTTAAGAAAGCCTTCTTCGTCACACGATCTTGGGCTTCGAGAACCAAGTCAGTCTGTTCTTCAATACTTTTGCCTCCATCAATATATAATTTCATAGGCATATACTAACTGTACAACTTTCAAACATGGTCATACACATCCAAATCCGTCTGAAACGGGCTAAACCGTTCGAAACATATCAAAACGGACGAGATCGGACGAGATCGGACGAAATCAGACGAGATCGGACGGAATCGGACGTTAACCGGGGAAAGCCGGAGAAAGTATGAATAAACCGCGCAAACCATGCCAAATCCGTGGAAATAGGATTTCTACTATGTTTTGATTGTATTGATCATGTTGTGGTCGTCTTTAGCATGTTTTGGTTGGGTTTGGCTATGTTTTAACCAGACTTGAATGTAGCAAATTAGTTGGTGATGTAGTTGTGGTTTTACTAGACAAGGAAATCGTGATGGCATACCAACAATTGATATTAAAAATACGAGTGAGCTCCAACAACATTTAACATTGTTTGATCAACAAAACAATGATATTGATTTTCCTTCGGAAACCTACAAAGGTGGATAATATATAAAATAATGAAAAAAGCATAGTAAAATGGCTTTTTGGGACTTCAGAAATCCTTAATCAGCTTAAAGTTGGTTACAACGATGTTCCTCTTGTTTTTTCGGTCGTTTTGACAGGTCACGGGCTGAAAACGAACTTACGGTGCTGAAGTTATGACCATTTTAAGAAAGCCTTCTTCGTCACACGATCTTGGGCTTCGAGAACCAAGTCAGTCTTTTCTTCAATACTTTTGCCTCCATCAATATATAATTTCATAGGCATATACTAACTGTACAACTTTCAAACATGGTCATACACATCCAAATCCGTCTGAAACGGGCTAAACCGTTCGAAACATATCAAAACGGACGAGATCGGACGAGATCGGACGAGATCGGACGGAATCGGACGTTAACCGGGGAAAGCCGGAGAAAGTATGAATAAACCGCGCAAACCATGCCAAATTCGTGGAAATAGGATTTCTACTATGTTTTGATTGTATTGATCATGTTGTGGTCGTCTTTAGCATGTTTTGGTTGGGTTTGGCTATGTTTTAACCAGACTTGAATGTAGCAAATTAGTTGGTGATGTAGTTGTGGTTTTACTAGACAAGGAAATCGTGATGGCATACCAACAATTGATATTAAAAATACGAGTGAGCTCCAACAACATTTAACATTGTTTGATCAACAAAACAATGATATTGATTTTCCTTCGGAAACCTACAAAGGTGGATAATATATAAAATAATGAAAAAAGCATAGTAAAATGGCTTTTTGGGCCTTCAGAAATCCTTAACCAGCTTAAAGTTGGTTACAACGATGTTCCTCTTGTTTTTTCGGTCGTTTTGACAGGTCACGGGCTGAAAACGAACTTACGGTGCTGAAGTTATGACCATTTTAAGAAAGCCTTCTTCGTCACAAGATCTTGGGCTTCGAGAACCAAGTCAGTCTGTTCTTCAATACTTTTGCCTCCATCAATATATAATTTCATAGGCATATACTAACTGTACAACTTTCAAACATGGTCATACACATCCAAATCCGGCAGAAACGGGCTAAACCGTTCGAAACATATCAAAACAGATCAGACGAGATCGGACAAAATCGGACGAGATCGGACGGAATCGGACATTAACCAGGGAAGCCGGAGAAAGTATGAATATACCAGGGCAAACCATGCCAAATCCATGGAAATAGGATTTCTACTATGTTTTGATTGTATTGATCATGTTGTGGTCGTCTTTAGCATGTTTTGGTTGGGTTTGGCTATGTTTTAACCAGACTTGAATGTAGCAAATTAGTTGGTGATGTAGTTGTGGTTTTACTAGACAAGGAAACCGTGATGGCATACCATCAATTGATATTAAAAATACGAGTGAGCTCCAACAACATTTAACATTGTTTGATCAACAAAACAATGATATTGATTTTCCTTCGGAAACCTACAAAGGTGGATAATATACAAAATAATGAAAAAAGCATAGTAAAATGGCTTTTTGGGCCTTCAGAAATCCTTAACCAGCTTAAAGTTGGTTACAACGATGTTCTTCTTGTTTTTTCGGTCGTTTTGACAGGTCACGGGCTGAAAACGAACTTACGGTGCTGAAGTTATGACCATTTTAAGAAAGCCTTCTTCGTCACACGATCTTGGGCTTCGAGAACCAAGTCAGTCTGTTCTTCAATACTTTTGCCTCCATCAATATATAATTTCATAGGCATATACTAACTGTACAACTTTCAAACATGGTCATACACATCCAAATCCGTCTGAAACGGGCTAAACCGTTCGAAACATATCAAAACGGACGAGATCGGACGAGATCGGACGAAATCAGACGAGATCGGACGGAATCGGACGTTAACCGGGGAAAGCCGGAGAAAGTATGAATAAACCGCGCAAACCATGCCAAATCAGTGGAAATAGGATTTCTACTATGTTTTGATTGTATTGATCATGTTGTGGTCGTCTTTAGCATGTTTTGGTTGGGTTTGGCTATGTTTTAACCAGACTTGAATGTAGCAAATTAGTTGGTGATGTAGTTGTGGTTTTACTAGACAAGGAAATCGTGATGGCATACCATCAATTGATATTAAAAATACGAGTGAGCTCCAACAACATTTAACATTGTTTGATCAACAAAACAATGATATTGATTTTCCTTCGGAAACCTACAAAGGTGAATAATATATAAAATAATGAAAAAAGCATAGTAAAATGGCTTTTTGGGACTTCAGAAATCCTTAATCAGCTTAAAGTTGGTTACAACGATGTTCCTCTTGTTTTTTCGGTCGTTTTGACAGGTCACGGGCTGAAAACGAACTTACGGTGCTGAAGTTATGACCATTTTAAGAAAGCCTTCTTCGTCACACGATATTGGGCTTCGAGAACCAAGTCAGTCTTTTCTTCAATACTTTTGCCTCCATCAATATATAATTTCATAGGCATATACTAACTGTACAACTTTCAAACATGGTCATACACATCCAAATCCGTCTGAAACGGGCTAAACCGTTCGAAACATATCAAAACGGACGAGATCGGACGAGATCGGACGAAATCGGACGAGATCGGACGGAATCGGACGTTAACCGGGGAAAGCCGAAGAAAGTATGAATAAACCGCGCAAACCATGCCAAATTCGTGGAAATAGGATTTCTACTATGTTTTGATTGTATTGATCATGTTGTGGTCGTCTTTAGCATGTTTTGGTTGGGTTTGGCTATGTTTTAACCAGACTTGAATGTAGCAAATTAGTTGGTGATGTAGTTGTGGTTTTACTAGACAAGGAAATCGTGATGGCATACCAACAATTGATATTAAAAATACGAGTGAGCTCCAACAACATTTAACATTGTTTGATCAACAAAACAATGATATTGATTTTCCTTCGGAAACCTACAAAGGTGGATAATATGTAAAATAATGAAAAAAGCATAGTAAAATGGCTTTTTGGGCCTTCAGAAATCCTTAACCAGCTTAAAGTTGGTTACAACGATGTTCCTCTTGTTTTTTCGGTCGTTTTGACAGGTCACGGGCTGAAAACGAACTTACGGTGCTGAAGTTATGACCATTTTAAGAAAGCCTTCTTCGTCACACGATCTTGGGCTTCGAGAACCAAGTCAGTCTGTTCTTCAATACTTTTGCCTCCATCAATATATAATTTCATAGGCATATACTAACTGTACAACTTTCAAACATGGTCATACACATCCAAATCCGGCAGAAACGGGCTAAACCGTTCGAAACATATCAAAACAGATCAGACGAGATCGGACAAAATCGGACGAGATCGGACGGAATCGGACGTTAACCAGGGAAGCCGGAGAAAGTATGAATAAACCAGGGCAAACCATGCCAAATCCGTGGAAATAGGATTTCTACTATGTTTTGATTGTATTGATCATGTTGTGGTCGTCTTTAGCATATTTTGGTTGGGTTTGGCTATGTTTTAACCAGACTTGAATGTAGCAAATTAGTTGGTGATGTAGTTGTGGTTTTACTAGACAAGGAAACCGTGATGGCATACCATCAATTGATATTAAAAATACGAGTGAGCTCCAACAACATTTAACATTGTTTGATCAACAAAACAATGATATTGATTTTCCTTCGGAAACCTACAAAGGTGGATTATATACAAAATAATGAAAAAAGCATAGTAAAATGGCTTTTTGGGCCTTCAGAAATCCTTAACCAGCTTAAAGTTGGTTACAACGACGTTCCTCTTATTTTTTCGGTCGTTTTGACAGGTCACGGGCTGAAAACGAACTTACGGTGCTGAAGTTATGACCATTTTAAGAAAGCCTTCTTCGTCACACGATCTTGGGCTTCGAGAACCAAGTCAGTCTGTTCTTCTATACTTTTGCCTCCATCAATATATAATTTCATAGGCATATACTAACTATACAACTTTCAAACATGGTCATACACATCCAAATCCGTCTGAAACGGGCTAAACCGTTCGAAACATATCAAAACGGACGAGATCGGACGAGATCGGACGAAATCGGACGAGATCGGACGGAATCGGACGTTAACCGGGGAAAGCCGGAGAAAGTATGAATAAACCGCGCAAACCATGCCAAATCCGTAGAAATAGGATTTCTACTATGTTTTGATTGTATTGATCATGTTGTGGTCGTCTTTAGCATGTTTTGGTTGGGTTTGATTATGTTTTAACCAGACTTGAATGTAGCAAATTAGTTGGTGATGTAGTTGTGGTTTTACTAGACAAGGAAATCGTGATGGCATACCAACAATTGATATTAAAAATACGAGTGAGCTCCAACAACATTTAACATTGTTTGATCAACAAAACAATGATATTGATTTTCCTTCGGAAACCTACAAAGGTGGATAATATATAAAATAATGAAAAAAGCATAGTAAAATGGCTTTTTGGGCCTTCAGAAATCCTTAACCAGCTTAAAGTTGGTTACAACGATGTTCCTCTTGTTTTTTCGGTCGTTTTGACAGGTCACGGGCTGAAAACGAACTTACGGTGCTGAAGTTATGACCATTTTAAGAAAGCCTTCTTCGTCACACGATCTTGGGCTTCGAGAACCAAGTCAGTCTGTTCTTCAATACTTTTGCCTCCATCAATATATAATTTCATAGGCATATACTAACTGTACAACTTTCAAACATGGTCATACACATCCAAATCCGGCAGAAACGGGCTAAACCGTTCGAAACATATCAAAACAGATCAGACGAGATCGGACAAAATCGGACGAGATCGGACGGAATCGGACATTAACCAGGGAAGCCGGAGAAAGTATGAATATACCAGGGCAAACCATGCCAAATCCATGGAAATAGGATTTCTACTATGTTTTGATTGTATTGATCATGTTGTGGTCGTCTTTAGCATGTTTTGGTTGGGTTTGGCTATGTTTTAACCAGACTTGAATGTAGCAAATTAGTTGGTGATGTAGTTGTGGTTTTACTAGACAAGGAAACCGTGATGGCATACCATCAATTGATATTAAAAATACGAGTGAGCTCCAACAACATTTAACATTGTTTGATCAACAAAACAATGATATTGATTTTCCTTCGGAAACCTACAAAGGTGGATAATATACAAAATAATGAAAAAAGCATAGTAAAATGGCTTTTTGGGCCTTCAGAAATCCTTAACCAGCTTAAAGTTGGTTACAACGATGTTCTTCTTGTTTTTTCGGTCGTTTTGACAGGTCACGGGCTGAAAACGAACTTACGGTGCTGAAGTTATGACCATTTTAAGAAAGCCTTTTTCGTCACACGATCTTGGGCTTCGAGAACCAAGTCAGTCTGTTCTTCAATACTTTTGCCTCCATCAATATATAATTTCATAGGCATATACTAACTGTACAACTTTCAAACATGGTCATACACATCCAAATCCGTCTGAAACGGGCTAAACCGTTCGAAACATATCAAAACGGACGAGATCGGACGAGATCGGACGAAATCAGACGAGATCGGACGGAATCGGACGTTAACCGGGGAAAGCCGGAGAAAGTATGAATAAACCGCGCAAACCATGCCAAATCAGTGGAAATAGGATTTCTACTATGTTTTGATTGTATTGATCATGTTGTGGTCGTCTTTAGCATGTTTTGGTTGGGTTTGGCTATGTTTTAACCAGACTTGAATGTAGCAAATTAGTTGGTGATGTAGTTGTGGTTTTACTAGACAAGGAAATCGTGATGGCATACCATCAATTGATATTAAAAATACGAGTGAGCTCCAACAACATTTAACATTGTTTGATCAACAAAACAATGATATTGATTTTCCTTCGGAAACCTACAAAGGTGAATAATATATAAAATAATGAAAAAAGCATAGTAAAATGGCTTTTTGGGACTTCAGAAATCCTTAATCAGCTTAAAGTTGGTTACAACGATGTTCCTCTTGTTTTTTCGGTCGTTTTGACAGGTCACGGGCTGAAAACGAACTTACGGTGCTGAAGTTATGACCATTTTAAGAAAGCCTTCTTCGTCACACGATCTTGGGCTTCGAGAACCAAGTCAGTCTTTTCTTCAATACTTTTGCCTCCATCAATATATAATTTCATAGGCATATACTAACTGTACAACTTTCAAACATGGTCATACACATCCAAATCCGTCTGAAACGGGCTAAACCGTTCGAAACATATCAAAACGGACGAGATCGGACGAGATCGGACGAAATCGGACGAGATCGGACGGAATCGGACGTTAACCGGGGAAAGCCGAAGAAAGTATGAATAAACCGCGCAAACCATGCCAAATTCGTGGAAATAGGATTTCTACTATGTTTTGATTGTATTGATCATGTTGTGGTCGTCTTTAGCATGTTTTGGTTGGGTTTGGCTATGTTTTAACCAGACTTGAATGTAGCAAATTAGTTGGTGATGTAGTTGTGGTTTTACTAGACAAGGAAATCGTGATGGCATACCAACAATTGATATTAAAAATACGAGTGAGCTCCAACAACATTTAACATTGTTTGATCAACAAAACAATGATATTGATTTTCCTTCGGAAACCTACAAAGGTGGATAATATGTAAAATAATGAAAAAAGCATAGTAAAATGGCTTTTTGGGCCTTCAGAAATCCTTAACCAGCTTAAAGTTGGTTACAACGATGTTCCTCTTGTTTTTTCGGTCGTTTTGACAGGTCACGGGCTGAAAACGAACTTACGGTGCTGAAGTTATGACCATTTTAAGAAAGCCTTCTTCGTCACACGATCTTGGGCTTCGAGAACCAAGTCAGTCTGTTCTTCAATACTTTTGCCTCCATCAATATATAATTTCATAGGCATATACTAACTGTACAACTTTCAAACATGGTCATACACATCCAAATCCGGCAGAAACGGGCTAAACCGTTCGAAACATATCAAAACAGATCAGACGAGATCGGACAAAATCGGACGAGATCGGACGGAATCGGACGTTAACCAGGGAAGCCGGAGAAAGTATGAATAAACCAGGGCAAACCATGCCAAATCCGTGGAAATAGGATTTCTACTATGTTTTGATTGTATTGATCATGTTGTGGTCGTCTTTAGCATGTTTTGGTTGGGTTTGGCTATGTTTTAACCAGACTTGAATGTAGCAAATTAGTTGGTGATGTAGTTGTGGTTTTACTAGACAAGGAAACCGTGATGGCATACCATCAATTGATATTAAAAATACGAGTGAGCTCCAACAACATTTAACATTGTTTGATCAACAAAACAATGATATTGATTTTCCTTCGGAAACCTACAAAGGTGGATAATATACAAAATAATGAAAAAAGCATAGTAAAATGGCTTTTTGGGCCTTCAGAAATCCTTAACCAGCTTAAAGTTGGTTACAACGATGTTCCTCTTATTTTTTCGGTCGTTTTGACAGCTCACGGGCTGAAAACGAACTTACGGTGCTGAAGTTATGACCATTTTAAGAAAGCCTTCTTCGTCACACGATCTTGGGCTTCGAGAACCAAGTCAGTCTGTTCTTCAATACTTTTGCCTCCATCAATATATAATTTCATAGGCATATACTAACTGTACAACTTTCAAACATGGTCATACACATCCAAATCCGTCTGAAACGGGCTAAACCGTTCGAAACATATCAAAACGGACGAGATCGGACGAGATCGGACGAAATCGGACGAGATCGGACGGAATCGGACGTTAACCGGGGAAAGCCGGAGAAAGTATGAATAAATCGCGCAAACCATGCCAAATCCGTAGAAATAGGATTTCTACTATGTTTTGATTGTATTGATCATGTTGTGGTCGTCTTTAGCATGTTTTGGTTGGGTTTGGCTATGTTTTAACCAGACTTGAATGTAGCAAATTAGTTGGTGATGTAGTTGTGGTTTTACTAGACAAGGAAATCGTGATGGCATACCAACAATTGATATTAAAAATACGAGTGAGCTCCAACAACATTTAACATTGTTTGATCAACAAAACAATGATATTGATTTTCCTTCGGAAACCTACAAAGGTGGATAATATATAAAATAATGAAAAAAGCATAGTAAAATGGCTTTTTGGGCCTTCAGAAATCCTTAACCAGCTTAAAGTTGGTTACAACGATGTTCCTCTTGTTTTTTCGGTCGTTTTGACAGGTTACGGGCTGAAAACGAACTTACGGTGCTGAAGTTATGACCATTTTAAGAAAGCCTTCTTCGTCACACGATCTTGGGCTTCGAGAACCAAGTCAGTCTGTTCTTCAATACTTTTGCCTCCATCAATATATAATTTCATAGGCATATACTAACTGTACAACTTTCAAACATGGTCATACACATCCAAATCCGGCAGAAACGGGCTAAACCGTTCAAAACATATCAAAACAGATCAGACGAGATCGGACAAAATCGGACGAGATCGGACGGAATCGGACATTAACCAGGGAATCCGGAGAAAGTATGAATAAACCAGGGCAAACCATGCCAAATCCGTGGAAATAGGATTTCTACTATGTTTTGATTGTATTGATCATGTTGTGGTCGTCTTTAGCATGTTTTGGTTGGGTTTGGCTATGTTTTAACCAGACTTGAATGTAGCAAATTAGTTGGTGATGTAGTTGTGGTTTTACTAGACAAGGAAACCGTGATGGCATACCATCAATTGATATTAAAAATACGAGTGAGCTCCAACAACATTTAACATTGTTTGATCAACAAAACAATGATATTGATTTTCCTTCGGAAACCTACAAAGGTGGATAATATACAAAATAATGAAAAAAGCATAGTAAAATGGCTTTTTGGGCCTTCAGAAATCCTTAACCAGCTTAAAGTTGGTTACAACGATGTTCTTCTTGTTTTTTCGGTCGTTTTGACAGGTCACGGGCTGAAAACGAACTTACGGTGCCTAAGTTATGACCATTTTAAGAAAGCCTTCTTCGTCACACGATCTTGGGCTTCGAGAACCAAGTCAGTCTGTTCTTCAATACTTTTGCCTCCATTAATATATAATTTCATAGGCATATACTAACTGTACAACTTTCAAACATGGTCATACACATCCAAATCCGTCTGAAACGGGCTAAACCGTTCGAAACATATCAAAACGGACGAGATCGGACGAGATCGGACGAAATCAGACGAGATCGGACGGAATCGGACGTTAACCGGGGAAAGCCGGAGAAAGTATGAATAAACCGCGCAAACCATGCCAAATCCGTGGAAATAGGATTTCTACTATGTTTTGATTGTATTGATCATGTTGTGGTCGTCTTTAGCATGTTTTGGTTGGGTTTGGCTATGTTTTAACCAGACTTGAATGTAGCAAATTAGTTGGTGATGTAGTTGTGGTTTTACTAGACAAGGAAATCGTGATGGCATACCATCAATTGATATTAAAAATACGAGTGAGCTACAACAACATTTAACATTGTTTGATCAACAAAACAATGATATTGATTTTCCTTCGGAAACCTACAAAGTTGGATAACATATAAAATAATGAAAAAAGCATAGTAAAATGGCTTTTTGGGCCTTCAGAAATCCTTAATCAGCTTAAAGTTGGTTACAACGATGTTCCTCTTGTTTTTTCAGTCGTTTTGACAGGTCACGGGCTGAAAACGAACTTACGGTGCTGAAGTTATGACCATTTTAAGAAAGCCTTCTTCGTCACACGATCTTGGGCTTCGAGAACCAAGTCAGTCTGTTCTTCAATACTTTTGCCTCCATCAATATATAATTTCATAGGCATATACTAACTGTACAACTTTCAAACATGGTCATACACATCCAAATCCGGCTGAAATGGGCTAAACCGTTCGAAACATATCAAAACAGATCAGACGAGATCGGACGGAATCGGACGTTAACCAGGGAAGCCGGAGAAAGTATGAATAAACCAGGGCAAACCATGCCAAATCCGTGGAAATAGGATTTCTACTATGTTTTGATTGTACTGATCATGTTGTGGTCGTCTTTAGCATGTTTTGGTTGGGTTTGGCTATGTTTTAACCAGACTTGAATGTAGCAAATTAGTTGGTGATGTAGTTGTGGTTTTACTAGACAAGGAAACCGTGATGGCATACCATCAATTGATATTAAAAATACGAGTGAGCTCCAACAACATTTAACATTGTTTGATCAACAAAACAATGATATTGATTTTCCTTCGAAAACCTACAAAGGTGGATAATATACAAAATAATGAAAAAAGCATAGTAAAATGGCTTTTTGGGCCTTCAAAAATCCTTAACCAGCTTAAAGTTGGTTACAACGATGTTCCTCTTTTTTTTTCGGTCGTTTTGACAGGTCACGGGCTGAAAACGAACTTACGGTGCCTAAGTTATAACCATTTTAAGAAAGCCTTCTTCGTCACACGATCTTGGGCTTCGAGAACCAAGTCAGTCTGTTCTTCAATAATTTTGCCTCCATCAATATATAATTTCATAGGCATATACTAACTTTACAACTTTCAAACATGGTCATACATATCCAAATCCATCTGAAACGGGCTAAACCGTTCGAAACATATCAAAACGGACGAGATCGGACGAGATCGGACGAAATCGGACGAGATCGGACGGAATCGGACGTTAACCGGGGAAAGCCGGAGAAAGTATGAATAAACCGCGCAAACCATGCCAAATCCGTGGAAATAGGATTTCTACTATGTTTTGATTGTATTGATCATGTTGTGGTCATCTTTATCATGTTTTGGTTGGGTTTGGCTATGTTTTAACCAGACTTGAATGTAGCAAATTAGTTGGTGATGTAGTTGTTGTTTTACTAGACAAGGAAATCGTGATGGCATACCATCAATTGATATTAAAAATACGAGTGAACTCCAACAACATTTAACATTGTTTGATCAACAAAACAATGATATTGATTTTCCTTCGGAAACCTACAAAGGTGGATAATATACAAAATAATGAAAAAAGCATAGTAAAATGGCTTTTTGGGCCTTCAGAAATCCTTAACCAGCTTAAAGTTGGTTACAACGATGTTCCTCTTGTTTTTTCGGTCGTTTTGACAGGTCACGGGCTGAAAACGAACTTACGGTGCTGAAGTTATGACCATTTTAAGAAAGCCTTCTTCGTCACACGATCTTGGGCTTCGAGAACCAAGTCAGTCTGTTCTTCAATACTTTTGCCTCCATCAATATATAATTTCGTAGGCATATACTAACTGTACAACTTTCAAACATGGTCATACACATCCAAATCCGTCTGAAACGGGCTAAACCGTTGGAAACATATCAAAACGGACGAGATCGGACGAGATCGAACGAGATCGGACGGAATCGGACGTTAACCGGGGAAAGCCGGAGAAAGTATGAATAAACCGCGCAAACCATGCCAAATCCGTAGAAATAGGATTTCTACTATGTTTTGATTGTATTGATCATGTTGTGGTCGTCTTTAGCATGTTTTGGTTGGGTTTGGCTATGTTTTAACCAGACTTGAATGTAGCAAATTAGTTGGTGATGTAGTTGTGGTTTTACTAGACAAGGAAATCGTGATGGCATACCAACAATTGATATTAAAAATACGAGTGAGCTCCAACAACATTTAACATTGTTTGATCAACAAAACAATGATATTGATTTTCCTTCGGAAACCTACAAAGGTGGATAATATATAAAATAATGAAAAAAGCATAGTAAAATGGCTTTTTGGGCCTTCAGAAATCCTTAACCAGCTTAAAGTTGGTTACAACGATGTTCCTCTTGTTTTTTCGGTCGTTTTGACAGGTTACGGGCTGAAAACGAACTTACGGTGCTGAAGTTATGACCATTTTAAGAAAGCCTTCTTCGTCACACGATCTTGGGCTTCGAGAACCAAGTCAGTCTGTTCTTCAATACTTTTGCCTCCATCAATATATAATTTCATAGGCATATACTAACTGTACAACTTTCAAACATGGTCATACACATCCAAATCCGGCAGAAACGGGCTAAACCGTTCAAAACATATCAAAACAGATCAGACGAGATCGGACAAAATCGGACGAGATCGGACGGAATCGGACATTAACCAGGGAATCCGGAGAAAGTATGAATAAACCAGGGCAAACCATGCCAAATCCGTGGAAATAGGATTTCTACTATGTTTTGATTGTATTGATCATGTTGTGGTCGTCTTTAGCATGTTTTGGTTGGGTTTGGCTATGTTTTAACCAGACTTGAATGTAGCAAATTAGTTGGTGATGTAGTTGTGGTTTTACTAGACAAGGAAACCGTGATGGCATACCATCAATTGATATTAAAAATACGAGTGAGCTCCAACAACATTTAACATTGTTTGATCAACAAAACAATGATATTGATTTTCCTTCGGAAACCTACAAAGGTGGATAATATACAAAATAATGAAAAAAGCATAGTAAAATGGCTTTTTGGGCCTTCAGAAATCCTTAACCAGCTTAAAGTTGGTTACAACGATGTTCTTCTTGTTTTTTCGGTCGTTTTGACAGGTCACGGGCTGAAAACGAACTTACGGTGCCTAAGTTATGACCATTTTAAGAAAGCCTTCTTCGTCACACGATCTTGGGCTTCGAGAACCAAGTCAGTCTGTTCTTCAATACTTTTGCCTCCATTAATATATAATTTCATAGGCATATACTAACTGTACAACTTTCAAACATGGTCATACACATCCAAATACGTCTGAAACGGGCTAAACCGTTCGAAGCATATCAAAACGGACGAGATCGGACGAGATCGGACGAAATCAGACGAGATCGGACGGAATCGGACGTTAACCGGGGAAAGCCGGAGAAAGTATGAATAAACCGCGCAAACCATGCCAAATCCGTGGAAATAGGATTTCTACTATGTTTTGATTGTATTGATCATGTTGTGGTCGTCTTTAGCATGTTTTGGTTGGGTTTGGCTATGTTTTAACCAGACTTGAATGTAGCAAATTAGTTGGTGATGTAGTTGTGGTTTTACTAGACAAGGAAATCGTGATGGCATACCATCAATTGATATTAAAAATACGAGTGAGCTACAACAACATTTAACATTGTTTGATCAACAAAACAATGATATTGATTTTCCTTCGGAAACCTACAAAGTTGGATAATATATAAAATAATGAAAAAAGCATAGTAAAATGGCTTTTTGGGCCTTCAGAAATCCTTAATCAGCTTAAAGTTGGTTACAACGATGTTCCTCTTGTTTTTTCAGTCGTTTTGACAGGTCACGGGCTGAAAACGAACTTACGGTGCTGAAGTTATGACCATTTTAAGAAAGCCTTCTTCGTCACACGATCTTGGGCTTCGAGAACCAAGTCAGTCTGTTCTTCAATACTTTTGCCTCCATCAATATATAATTTCATAGGCATATACTAACTGTACAACTTTCAAACATGGTCATACACATCCAAATCCGGCTGAAACGGGCTAAACCGTTCGAAACATATCAAAACAGATCAGACGAGATCGGACGAAATCGGACGAGATCGGACGGAATCGGACGTTAACCAGGGAAGCCGGAGAAAGTATGAATAAACCAGGGCAAACCATGCCAAATCCGTGGAAATAGGATTTCTACTATGTTTTGATTGTACTGATCATGTTGTGGTCGTCTTTAGCATGTTTTGGTTGGGTTTGGCTATGTTTTAACCAGACTTGAATGTAGCAAATTAGTTGGTGATGTAGTTGTGGTTTTACTAGACAAGGAAACCGTGATGGCATACCATCAATTGATATTAAAAATACGAGTGAGCTCCAACAACATTTAACATTGTTTGATCAACAAAACAATGATATTGATTTTCCTTCGGAAACCTACAAAGGTGGATAATATACAAAATAATGAAAAAAGCATAGTAAAATGGCTTTTTGGGCCTTCAAAAATCCTTAACCAGCTTAAAGTTGGTTACAACGATGTTCCTCTTGTTTTTTCGGTCGTTTTGACAGGTCACGGGCTGAAAACGAACTTACGGTGCCTAAGTTATAACCATTTTAAGAAAGCCTTCTTCGTCACACGATCTTGGGCTTCGAGAACCAAGTCAGTCTGTTCTTCAATAATTTTGCCTCCATCAATATATAATTTCATAGGTATATACTAACTTTACAACTTTCAAACATGGTCATACATATCCAAATCCATCTGAAACGGGCTAAACCGTTCGAAACATATCAAAACGGACGAGATCGGACGAGATCGGACGAAATCGGACGAGATCGGACGGAATCGGACGTTAACCGGGGAAAGCCGGAGAAAGTATGAATAAACCGCGCAAACCATGCCAAATCCGTGGAAATAGGATTTCTACTATGTTTTGATTGTATTGATCATGTTGTGGTCATCTTTATCATGTTTTGGTTGGGTTTGGCTATGTTTTAACCAGACTTGAATGTAGCAAATTAGTTGGTGATGTAGTTGTTGTTTTACTAGACAAGGAAATCGTGATGGCATACCATCAATTGATATTAAAAATACGAGTGAACTCCAACAACATTTAACATTGTTTGATCAACAAAACAATGATATTGATTTTCCTTCGGAAACCTACAAAGGTGGATAATATACAAAATAATGAAAAAAGCATAGTAAAATGGCTTTTTGGGCCTTCAGAAATCCTTAACCAGCTTAAAGTTGGTTACAACGATGTTCCTCTTGTTTTTCGGTCGTTTTGACAGGTCACGGGCTGAAAACGAACTTACGGTGCTGAAGTTATGACCATTTTAAGAAAGCCTTCTTCGTCACACGATCTTGGGCTTCGAGAACCAAGTCAGTCTGTTCTTCAATACTTTTGCCTCCATCAATATATAATTTCGTAGGCATATACTAACTGTACAACTTTCAAACATGGTCATACACATCCAAATCCGTCTGAAACGGGCTAAACCGTTCGAAACATATCAAAACGGACGAGATCGGACGAGATCGAACGAAATCGGACGAGATCGGACGGAATCGGACGTTAACCGGGGAGAGCCGGAGAAAGTATGAATAAACCGCGCAAACCATGCCAAATCCGTGGAAATAGGATTTCTACTATGTTTTGATTGTATTGATCATGTTGTGGTCGTATTTAGCATGTTTTGGTTGGGTTTGGCTATGTTTTAACCAGACTTGAATGTAGCAAATTAGTTGGTGATGTAGTTGTGGTTTTACTAGACAAGGAAACCGTGATGGCATACCATCAATTGATATTAAAAATACGAGTGAGCTCCAACAACATTTAACATTGTTTGATCAACAAAACAATGATATTGATTTTCCTTCGGAAACCTACAAAGGTGGATAATATACAAAATAATGAAAAAAGCATAGTAAAATGGCTTTTTGGGCCTTCAAAAATCCTTAACCAACTTAAAGTTGGTTACAACGATGTTCCTCTTGTTTTTTCGGTCGTTTTGACAGGTCACGGGCTGAAAACGAACTTACGGTGCTGAAGTTATGACCATTTTAAGAAAGCCTTCTTCGTCACACGATCTTGGGCTTCGAGAACCAAGTCAGTCTGTTCTTCAATACTTTTGCCTCCATCAATATATAATTTCATAGGCATATACTAACTTTACAACTTTCAAACATGGTCATACACATCCAAATCCGTCTGAAACGGGCTAAACCGTTCGAAACATATCAAAACGGACGAGATCGGACGAGATCGGACGAGATCGGACGGAATCGGACGTTAACCGGGGAAAGCCGGAGAAAGTATGAATAAACCGCGCAAACCATGCCAAATCCGTGGAAATAGGATTTCTACTATGTTTTGATTGTATTGATCATGTTGTGGTCGTCTTTAGCATGTTTTGGTTGGGTTTGGCTATGTTTTAACCAGACTTGAATGTAGCAAATTAGTTGGTGATGTAGTTGTGGTTTTACTAGACAAGGAAATCGTGATGGCATACCATCAATTGATATTAAAAATACGAGTGAGCTCCAACAACATTTAACATTGTTTGATCAACAAAAAAATGATATTGATTTTCCTTCGGAAACCTACAAAGGTGGATAATATACAAAATAATGAAAAAAGCATAGTAAAATGGCGTTTTGGGCCTTCAGAAATCCTTAACCAGCTTAAAGTTGGTTACAACGATGTTCCTCTTGTTTTTCGGTCGTTTTGACAGGTCACGGGCTGAAAACGAACTTACGGTGCCTAAGTTATAACCATTTTAAGAAAGCCTTCTTCGTCACACGATCTTGGGCTTCGAGAACCAAGTCAGTCTGTTCTTCAATAATTTTGCCTCCATCAATATATAATTTCATAGGCATATACTAACTGTACAACTTTCAAACATGGTCATACACATCCAAATCCGTCTGAAACGGGCTAAACCGTTCGAAACATATCAAAACGGACGAGATCAGACGAGATCGGACGAAATCGGACGAGATCGGACGGAATCGGACGTTAACCGGGGAAAGCCGGAGAAAGTATGAATAAACCACGCAAACCATGCCAAATCCGTGGAAATAGGATTTCTACTATGTTTTGATTGTATTGATCATGTTGTGGTCATCTTTAGCATGTTTTGGTTGGGTTTGGCTATGTTTTAACCAGACTTGAATATAGCAAATTAGTTGGTGATGTAGTTGTTGTTTTACTAGACAAGGAAATCGTGATGGCATACCATCAATTGATATTAAAAATACGAGTGAACTCCAACAACATTTAACATTGTTTGATCAACAAAACAATGATATTGATTTTCCTTCGGAAACCTACAAAGGTGGATAATATACAAAATAATGAAAAAAGCATAGTAAAATGGCTTTTTGGGCCTTCAGAAATCCTTAACCAGCTTAAAGTTGGTTACAACGATGTTCCTCTTGTTTTTTCGGTCGTTTTGACAGGTCACGGGCTGAAAACGAACTTACGGTGCTGAAGTTATGACCATTTTAAGAAAGCCTTCTTCGTCACACGATCTTGGGCTTCGAGAACCAAGTCAGTCTGTTCTTCAATACTTTTGCCTCCATCAATATATAATTTCATAGGCATATACTAACTGTACAACTTTCAAACATGGTCATACACATCCAAATCCGTCTGAAACGGGCTAAACCGTTCGAAACATATCAAAACGGACGAGATCGGACGAGATCGAACGAAATCGGACGAGATCGGACGGAATCGGACGTTAACCGGGGAAAGCCGGAGAAATTATGAATAAACCGCGCAAACCATGCCAAATCCGTGGAAATAGGATTTCTACTATGTTTTGATTGTATTGATCATGTTGTGGTCGTCTTTAGCATGTTTTGGTTGGGTTTGGCTATGTTTTAACCAGACTTGAATGTAGCAAATTAGTTGGTGATGTAGTTGTGGTTTTACTAGACAAGGAAATCGTGATGGCATACCATCAATTGATATTAAAAATACGAGTGAGCTCCAACAACATTTAACATTGTTTGATCAACAAAAAAATGATATTGATTTTCCTTCGGAAACCTACAAAGGTGGATAATATACAAAATAATGAAAAAAGCATAGTAAAATGGCTTTTTGGGCCTTCAGAAATCCTTAACCAGCTTAAAGTTGGTTACAACGATGTTCCTCTTGTTTTTTCGGTCGTTTTGACAGGTCACGGGCTGAAAACGAACTTACGGTGCTGAAGTTATGACCATTTTAAGAAAGCCTTCTTCGTCACACGATCTTGGGCTTCGAGAACCAAGTCAGTCTGTTCTTCAATACTTTTGCCTCCATCAATATATAATTTCATAGGCATATACTAACTGTACAACTTTCAAACATGGTCATACACATCCAAATCCGTCTGAAACGGGCTAAACCGTTCGAAACATATCAAAACGGACGAGATCGGACGAGATCGGACGGAATCGGACGTTAACCGGGGAAAGCCGGAGAAAGTATGAATAAACCGCGCAAACCATGCCAAATCCGTGGAAATAGGATTTCTATTATGTTTTGATTGTATTGATCATGTTGTGGTCGTCTTTAGCATGTTTTGGTTGGGTTTGGCTATGTTTTAACCAGACTTGAATGTAGCAAATTAGTTGGTGATGTAGTTGTGGTTTTACTAGACAAGGAAATCGTGATGGCATACCATCAATTGATATTAAAAATACGAGTGAGCTCCAACAACATTTAACATTGTTTGATCAACAAAAAAATGATATTGATTTTCCTTCGGAAACCTACAAAGGTGGATAATATACAAAATAATGAAAAAAGCATAGTAAAATGGCTTTTTGGGCCTTCAGAAATCCTTAACCAGCTTAAAGTTGGTTACAACGATGTTCCTCTTGTTTTTTCGGTCGTTTTGACAGGTCACGGGCTGAAAACGAACTTACGGTGCTGAAGTTATGACCATTTTAAGAAAGCCTTCTTCGTCACACGATCTTGGGCTTCGAGAACCAAGTCAGTCTGTTCTTCAATACTTTTGCCTCCATCAATATATAATTTCATAGGCATATACTAACTGTACAACTTTCAAACATGGTCATACACATCCAAATCCGTCTGAAACGGGCTAAACCGTTCGAAACATATCAAAACGGACGAGATCGGACGAGATCGAACGAAATCGGACGAGATCGGACGGAATCGGACGTTAACCGGGGAAAGCCGGAGAAATTATGAATAAACCGCGCAAACCATGCCAAATCCGTGGAAATAGGATTTCTACTATGTTTTGATTGTATTGATCATGTTGTGGTCGTATTTAGCATGTTTTGGTTGGGTTTGGCTATGTTTTAACCAGACTTGAATGTAGCAAATTAGTTGGTGATGTAGTTGTGGTTTTACTAGACAAGGAAACCGTGATGGCATACCATCAATTGATATTAAAAATACGAGTGAGCTCCAACAACATTTAACATTGTTTGATCAACAAAACAATGATATTGATTTTCCTTCGGAAACCTACAAAGGTGGATAATATACAAAATAATGAAAAAAGCATAGTAAAATGGATTTTTGGGCCTTCAAAAATCCTTAACCAGCTTAAAGTTGGTTACAACGATGTTCCTCTTATTTTTTCGGTCGTTTTGACAGGTCACGGGCTGAAAACGAACTTACGGTGCTGAAGTTATGACCATTTTAAGAAAGCCTTCTTCGTCACACGATCTTGGGCTTCGAGAACCAAGTCAGTCTGTTCTTCAATACTTTTGCCTCCATCAATATATAATTTCATAGGCATATACTAACTGTACAACTTTCAAACATGGTCATACACATCCAAATCCGTCTGAAACGGGCTAAACCGTTCGAAACATATCAAAACGGACGAGATCGGACGAGTTCGGACGGAATCGGACGTTAACCGGGGAAAGCCGGAGAAAGTATGAATAAACCGCGCAAACCATGCCAAATCCGTGGAAATAGGATTTCTACTATGTTTTGATTGTATTGATCATGTTGTGGTCGTCTTTAGCATGTTTTGGTTGGGTTTGGCTATGTTTTAACCAGACTTGAATGTAGCAAATTAGTTGGTGATGTAGTTGTGGTTTTACTAGACAAGGAAATCGTGATGGCATACCATCAATTGATATTAAAAATACGAGTGAGCTCCAACAACATTTAACATTGTTTGATCAACAAAAAAATGATATTGATTTTCCTTCGGAAACCTACAAAGGTGGATAATATACAAAATAATGAAAAAAGCATAGTAAAATGGCGTTTTGGGCCTTCAGAAATCCTTAACCAGCTTAAAGTTGGTTACAACGATGTTCCTCTTGTTTTTTCGGTCGTTTTGACAGGTCACGGGCTGAAAACGAACTTACGGTGCCTAAGTTATAACCATTTTAAGAAAGCCTCCTTCGTCACACGATCTTGGGCTTCGAGAACCAAGTCAGTCTGTTCTTCAATAATTTTGCCTCCATCAATATATAATTTCATAGGCATATACTAACTGTACAACTTTCAAACATGGTCATACACATCCAAATCCGTCTGAAACGGGCTAAACCGTTCGAAACATATCAAAACGGACGAGATCGGACGAGATCGGACGAAATCGGACGAGATCGGACGGAATCGGACGTTAACCGGGGAAAGCCGGAGAAAGTATGAATAAACCGCGCAAACCATGCCAAATCCGTGGAAATAGGATTTCTACTATGTTTTGATTGTATTGATCATGTTGTGGTCGTCTTTAGCATGTTTTGGTTGGGTTTGGCTATGTTTTAACCAGACTTGAATGTAGCAAATTAGTTGGTGATGTAGTTGTGGTTTTACTAGACAAGGAAACCGTGATGGCATACCATCAATTGATATTAAAAATACGAGTGAGCTCCAACAACATTTAACATTGTTTGATCAACAAAACAATGATATTGATTTTCCTTCGGAAACCTACAAAGGTGGATAATATACAAAATAATGAAAAAAGCATAGTAAAATGGCTTTTTGGGCCTTCAAAAATCCTTAACCAGCTTAAAGTTGGTTACAACGATGTTCCTCTTGTTTTTTCGGTCGTTTTGACAGGTCACGGGCTGAAAACGAACTTACGGTGCTGAAGTTATGGCCATTTTAAGAAAGCCTTCTTCGTCACACGATCTTGGGCTTCGAGAACCAAGTCAGTCTGTTCTTCAATACTTTTGCCTCCATCAATATATAATTTCATAGGCATATACTAACTGTACAACTTTCAAACATGGTCATACACATCCAAATCCGTCTGAAACGGGCTAAACCGTTCGAAACATATCAAAACGGACGAGATCGGACGAGATCGGACGAAATCGGACGAGATCGGACGGAATCGGACGTTAACCGAGGAAAGCCGGAGAAAGTATGAATAAACCGCGCAAACCATGCCAAATCCGTGGAAATAGGATTTCTACTATGTTTTGATTGTATTGATCATGTTGTGGTCGTCTTTAGCATGTTTTGGTTGGGTTTGGCTATGTTTTAACCAGACTTGAATGTAACAAATTAGTTGGTGATGTAGTTGTGGTTTTACTAGACAAGGAAATCGTGATGGCATACCATCAATTGATATTAAAAATACGAGTGAGCTCCAACAACATTTAACATTGTTTGATCAACAAAAAAATGATATTGATTTTCCTTCGGAAACCTACAAAGGTGGATAATATACAAAATAATGAAAAAAGCATAGTAAAATGGCTTTTTGGGCCTTCAGAAATCCTTAACTAGCTTAAAGTTGGTTACAACGATGTTCCTCTTGTTTTTTCGGTCGTTTTGACAGGTCACGGGCTGAAAACGAACTTACGGTGCTGAAGTTATGGCCATTTTAAGAAAGCCTTCTTCGTCACACGATCTTGGGCTTCGAGAACCAAGTCAGTCTGTTCTTCAATACTTTTGCCTCCATCAATATATAATTTCATAGGCATATACTAACTGTACAACTTTCAAACATGGTCATACACATCCAAATCCGTCTGAAACGGGCTAAACCGTTCGAAACATATCAAAACGGACGAGATCGGACGAGATCGGACGAAATCGGACGAGATCGGACGGAATCGGACGTTAACCGGGGAAAGCCGAAGAAAGTATGAATAAACCGCGCAAACCATGCCAAATCCGTGGAAATAGGATTTCTACTATGTTTTGATTGTATTGATCATGTTGTGGTCGTCTTTAGCATGTTTTGGTTGGCTTTGGCTATGTTTTAACCAGACTTGAATGTAGCAAATTAGTTGGTGATGTAGTTGTGGTTTTACTAGACAAGGAAATCGTGATGGCATACCATCAATTGATATTAAAAATACGAGTGAGCTCCAACAACATTTAACATTGTTTGATCAACAAAAAAATGATATTGATTTTCCTTCGGAAACCTACAAAGGTGGATAATATACAAAATAATGAAAAAAGCTTAGTAAAATGGCTTTTTGGGCCTTCAGAAATCCTTAACCAGCTTAAAGTTGGTTACAACGATGTTCCTCTTGTTTTTTCGGTCGTTTTGACAGGTCACGGGCTGAAAACGAACTTACGGTGCTGAAGTTATGACCATTTTAAGAAAGCCTTCTTCGTCACACGATCTTGGGCTTCGAGAACCAAGTCAGTCTGTTCTTCAATACTTTTGCCTCCATCAATATATAATTTCATAGGCATATACTAACTGTACAACTTTCAAACATGGTCATACACATCCAAATCCGTCTGAAACGGGCTAAACCGTTCGAAACATATCAAAACGGACGAGATCGGACGAGATCGGACGAAATCGGACGAGATCGGACGAAATCGGACGTTAACCGGGGAAAGCAGGAGAAAGTATGAATAAACCACGCAAACCATGCCAAATCCGTGGAAATAGGATTTCTACTATGTTTTGATTGTATTGATCATGTTGTGGTCGTCTTTAGCATGTTTTGGTTGGCTTTGGCTATGTTTTAACCAGACTTGAATGTAGCAAATTAGTTGGTGATGTAGTTGTGGTTTTACTAGACAAGGAAACCGTGATGGAATACCATCAATTGATATTAAAAATACGAGTGAGCTCCAACAACATTTAACATTGTTTGATCAACAAAACAATGATATTGATTTTCCTTCGGAAACCTACAAAGGTGGATAATATACAAAATAATGAAAAAAGCAAAGTAAAATGGCTTTTTGGGCCTTCAAAAATCCTTAACCAGCTTAAAGTTGGTTACAACGATGTTCCTCTTGTTTTTTCGGTCGTTTTGACAGGTCACGGGCTGAAAACGAACTTACGGTGCTGAAGTTATGACCATTTTAAGAAAGCCTTCTTCGTCACACGATTTTGGGCTTCGAGAACCAAGTCAGTCTTTTCTTCAATACTTTTGCCTCCATCAATATATAATTTCATAGGCATATACTAACTGTACAACTTTCAAACATGGTCATACACATCCAAATCCGCCTGAAACGGGCTAAACCGTTCGAAACATATCAAAACGGACGAGATCGGACGAGATCAGACGAAATCGGACGAGATCGGACGGAATCGGACGTTAACCGGGGAAAGCCGGAGAAAGTATGAATAAACCGCGCAAACCATGCCAAATCCGTGGAAATAGGATTTCTACTATTTTTTGATTGTATTGATCATGTTGTGGTCGTCTTTAGCATGTTTTTGTTGGGTTTGGCTATGTTTTAACCAAACTTGAATGTAGCAAATTAGTTGGTGATGTAGTTGTGGTTTTACTAGACAAGGAAACCGTGATGGCATACCATCAATTGATATTAAAAATACGAGTGAGCTCCAACAACATTTAACATTGTTTGATCAACAAAACAATGATATTGATTTTCCTTCGGAAACCTACAAAGGTGGATAATATACAAAATAATGAAAAAAGCATAGTAAAATGGCTTTTTGGGCCTTCAAAAATCCTTAACCAACTTATAGTTGGTTACAACGATGTTCCTCTTGTTTTTTCGGTCGTTTTGACAGGTCACGGGCTGAAAACGAACTTACGGTGCTGAAGTTATGACCATTTTAAGAAAGCCTTCTTCGTCACACGATCTTGGGCTTCGAGAACCAAGTCAGTCTGTTCTTCAATACTTTTGCCTCCATCAATATATAATTTCATAGGCATATACTAACTGTACAACTTTCAAACATGGTCATACACATCCATATCCGTCTGAAACGGGCTAAACCGTTCGAAACATATCAAAACGGACGAGATCGGACGAGATCGGACGAGATCGGACGGAATCGGACGTTAACCGGGGAAAGCCGGAGAAAGTATGAATAAACCGCGCAAACCATGCCAAATCCGTGGAAATAGGATTTCTACTATGTTTTGATTGTATTGATCATGTTGTGGTCGTCTTTAGCATGTTTTGGTTGGGTTTGGCTATGTTTTAACCAGACTTGAATGTAGCAAATTAGTTGGTGATGTAGTTGTGGTTTTACTAGACAAGGAAATCGTGATGGCATACCATCAATTGATATTAAAAATACGAGTGAGCTCCAACAACATTTAACATTGTTTGATCAACAAAAAAATGATATTGATTTTCCTTCGGAAACCTACAAAGGTGGATAATATACAAAATAATGAAAAAAGCATAGTAAAATGGCTTTTTGGGCCTTCAGAAATCCTTAACCAGCTTAAAGTTGGTTACAACGATGTTCCTCTTGTTTTTTCGGTCGTTTTGACAGGTCACGGGCTGAAAACGAACTTACGGTGCTGAAGTTATGACCATTTTAAGAAAGCCTTCTTCGTCACACGATCTTGGGCTTCAAGAACCAAGTCAGTCTGTTCTTCAATACTTTTGCCTCCATCAATATATAATTTCATAGGCATATACTAACTGTACAACTTTCAAACATGGTCATACACATCCAAATCCGTCTGAAACGGGCTAAACCGTTCGAAACATATCAAAACGGACGAGATCGGACGAGATCGGACGAGATCGGACGGAATCGGACGTTAACCGGGGAAAGCCGGAGAAAGTATGAATAAACCGCGCAAACCATGCCAAATCCGTGGAAATAGGATTTCTACTATGTTTTGATTGTATTGATCATGTTGTGGTCGTCTTTAACATGTTTTGGTTGGGTTTGGCTATGTTTTAACCAGATTTGAATGTAGCAAATTAGTTGGTGATGTAGTTGTGGTTTTACTAGACAAGGAAATCGTGATGGCATACCATCAATTTATATTAAAAATACGAGTGAGCTCCAACAACATTTAACATTGTTTGATCAACAAAAAAATGATATTGATTTTCCTTCGGAAACCTACAAAGGTGGATAATATACAAAATAATGAAAAAAGCATAGTAAAATGGCGTTTTGGGCCTTCAGAAATCCTTAACCAGCTTAAAGTTGGTTACAACGATGTTCCTCTTGTTTTTTCGGTCGTTTTGACAGGTCACGGGCTGAAAACGAACTTACGGTGCCTAAGTTATAACCATTTTAAGAAAGCCTTCTTCGTCACACGATCTTGGGCTTCGAGAACCAAGTCAGTCTGTTCTTCAATAATTTTGCCTCCATCAATATATAATTTCATAGGCATATACTAACTGTACAACTTTCAAACATGGTCAAACACATCCAAATCCGTCTGAAACGGGCTAAACCGTTCGAAACATATCAAAACGGACGAGATCGGACGAGATCGGACGAAATCGGACGAGATCGGACGGAATCGGACGTTAACCGGGGAAAGCCGGAGAAAGTATGAATAAACCACGCAAACCATGCCAAATCCGTGGAAATAGGATTTATACTATGTTTTGATTGTATTGATCATGTTGTGGTCATCTTTAGCATGTTTTGGTTGAGTTTGGCTATGTTTTAACCAGACTTGAATATAGCAAATTAGTTGGTGATGTAGTTGTTGTTTTACTAGACAAGGAAATCGTGATGGCATACCATCAATTGATATTAAAAATACGAGTGAACTCCAACAACATTTAACATTGTTTGATCAACAAAACAATGATATTGATTTTCCTTCGGAAACCTACAAAGGTGGATAATATACAAAATAATGAAAAAAGCATAGTAAAATGGCTTTTTGGGCCTTCAGAAATCCTTAACCAGCTTAAAGTTGGTTACAACGATGTTCCTCTTGTTTTTTCGGTCGTTTTGACAGGTCACGGGCTGAAAACGAACTTACGGTGCTGAAGTTATGACCATTTTAAGAAATCCTTCTTCGTCACACGATCTTGGGCTTCGAGAACCAAGTCAGTCTGTTCTTCAATACTTTTGCCTCCATCAATATATAATTTCATAGGCATATACTAACTGTACAACTTTCAAACATGGTCATACACATCCAAATCCGTCTGAAACGGGCTAAACCGTTCGAAACATATCAAAACGGACGAGATCGGACGAGATCGAACGAAATCGGACGAGATCGGACGGAATCGGACGTTAACCGGGGAAAGCCGGAGAAAGTATGAATAAACCGCGCAAACCATGCCAAATCCGTGGAAATAGGATTTCTACTATGTTTTGATTGTATTGATCATGTTGTGGTCGTATTTAGCATGTTTTGGTTGGGTTTGGCTATGTTTTAACCAGACTTGAATGTAGCAAATTAGTTGGTGATGTAGTTGTGGTTTTACTAGACAAGGAAACCGTGATGGCATACCATCAATTGATATTAAAAATACGAGTGAGCTCCAACAACATTTAACATTGTTTGATCAACAAAACAATGATACTGATTTTCCTTCGGAAACCTACAAAGGTGGATAATATACAAAATAATGAAAAAAGCATAGTAAAATTGCTTTTTGGGCCTTCAAAAATCCTTAACCAGCTTAAAGATGGTTACAACGATGTTCCTCTTGTTTTTTCGGTCGTTTTGACAGGTCACGGGCTGAAAACGAACTTACGGTGCCTAAGTTATAACCATTTTAAGAAAGCCTTCTTCATCACACGATCTTGGGCTTCGAGAACCAAGTCAGTCTGTTCTTCAATACTTTTGCCTCCATCAATATATAATTTCATAGGCATATACTAACTGTACAACTTTCAAACATGGTCATACACATCCAAATCCGTCTGAAACGGGCTAAACCGTTCGAAACATATCAAAACGGACGAGATCGGACGAGATCGGACGGAATCGGACGTTAACCGGGGAAAGCCGGAGAAAGTATGAATAAACCGCGCAAACCATGCCAAATCCGTGGAAATAGGATTTCTACTATGTTTTGATTGTATTGATCATGTTGTGGTCGACTTTAGCATGTTTTGGTTGGGTTTGGCTATGTTTTAACCAGACTTGAATGTAGCAAATTAGTTGGTGATGTAGTTGTGGTTTTACTAGACAAGGAAATCGTGATGGCATACCATCAATTGATATTAAAAATACGAGTGAGCTCCAACAACATTTAACATTGTTTGATCAACAAAAAAATGATATTGATTTTCCTTCGGAAACCTACAAAGGTGGATAATATACAAAATAATGAAAAAAGCATAGTAAAATGGCGTTTTGGGCCTTCATAAATCCTTAACCAGCTTAAATTTGGTTACAACGATGTTCCTCTTGTTTTTTCGGTCGTTTTGACAGGTCACAGGCTGAAAACGAACTTACGGTGCCTAAGTTATAACCATTTTAAGAAAGCCTTCTTCGTCACACGATCTTGGGCTTCGAGAACCAAGTCAGTCTGTTCTTCAATAATTTTGCCTCCATCAATATATAATTTCATAGGCATATACTAACTGTACAACTTTCAAACATGGTCATACACATCCAAATCCGTCTGAAACGGGCTAAACCGTTCGAAACATATCAAAACGGACGAGATCGGACGGAATCGGACGTTAACCGGGGAAAGCCGGAGAAAGTATGAATAAACCGCGTAAACCATGCCAAATCCGTGGAAATAGGATTTCTACTATGTTTTGATTGTATTGATCATGTTGTGGTCGTCTTTAGCATGTTTTGGTTGGGTTTGGCTATGTTTTAACCAGACTTGAATGTAGCAAATTAGTTCGTGATGTAGTTGTGGTTTTACTAGACAAGGAAACCGTGATGGCATACCATCAATTGATATTAAAAATACGAGTGAGCTCCAACAATATTTAACATTGTTTGATCAACAAAATAATGATATTGATTTTCCTTCGGAAACCTACAAAGGTGGATAATATACAAAATAATGAAAAAAGCATAGTAAAATGGCTTTTGGGGCCTTCAAAAATCCTTAACCAGCTTAAAGTTGGTTACAACGATGTTCCTCTTGTTTTTTCGGTCGTTTTGACAGGTCACGGGCTGAAAACGAACTTACGGTGCTGAAGTTATGGCCATTTAAGAAAGCCTTCTTCGTCACACGATCTTGGGCTTCGAGAACCAAGTCAGTCTGTTCTTCAATACTTTTGCCTCCATCAATATATAATTTCATAGGCATATACTAACTGTACAACTTTCAAACATGGTCATACACATCCAAATCCGTCTGAAACGGGCTAAACCGTTCGAAACATATCAAAACGGACGAGATCGGACGAAATCGGACGAGATCGGACGGAATCGGACGTTAACCGGGGAAAGCCGGAGAAAGTATGAATAAACCGCGCAAACCATGCCAAATCCGTGGAAATAGGATTTCTACTATGTTTTGATTGTATTGATCATGTTGTGGTCGTCTTTAGCATGTTTTGGTTGGGTTTGGCTATGTTTTAACCAGACTTGAATGTAGCAAATTAGTTGGTGATGTAGTTGTGGTTTTACTAGACAAGGAAATCGTGATGGCATACCATCAATTGATATTAAAAATACGAGTGAGCTCCAACAACATTTAACATTGTTTGATCAACAAAAAAATGATATTGATTTTCCTTCGGAAACCTACAAAGGTGGATAATATACAAAATAATGTAAAAAACATAGTAAAATGGCTTTTTGGGCCTTCAGAAATCCTTAACCAGCTTAAGTTGGTTACAACGATGTTCCTCTTGTTTTTTCGGTCGTTTTGACAGGTCACGGGCTAAAAACGAACTTACGGTGCTGAAGTTATGACCATTTTAAGAAAGCCTTCTTCGTCACACGATCTTGGGCTTCGAGAACCAAGTCAGTCTGTTCTTCAATACTTTTGCCTCCATCAATATATAATTTCATAGGCATATACTAACTGTACAACTTTCAAACATGGTCATACACATCCAAATCCGTCTTAAACGGGCTAAACCGTTCGAAACATATCAAAACGGACGAGATCGGACGAGATCGAACGAAATTGGACGAGATCGGACGGAATCGGACGTTAACCGGGGAAAGCCGGAGAAAGTATGAATAAACCGCGCAAACCATGCTAAATCCGTGGAAATAGGATTTCTACTATGTTTTGATTGTATTGATCATGTTGTGGTCGTCTTTAGCATGTTTTGGTTGGGTTTGGCTATGTTTTAACCAGACTTGAATGTAGCAAATTAGTTGGTGATGTAGTTGTGGTTTTACTAGACAAGGAAACCGTGATGGAATACCATCAATTGATATTAAAAATACGAGTGAGCTCCAACAACATTTAACATTGTTTGATCAACAAAACAATGATATTGATTTTCCTTCGGAAACCTACAAAGGTGGATAATATACAAAATAATGAAAAAAGCATAGTAAAATGGCTTTTTGGGCCTTCAAAAATCCTTAACCAGCTTAAAGTTGGTTACAACGATGTTCCTCTTGTTTTTTCGGTCGTTTTGACAGGTCACGGCCTGAAAACGAACTTACGGTGCTGAAGTTATGACCATTTTAAGAAAGCCTTCTTCGTCACACGATCTTGGGCTTCGAGAACCAAGTCAGTCTTTTCTTCAATACTTTTGCCTCCATCAATATATAATTTCATAGGCATATACTAACTGTACAACTTTCAAACATGGTCATACACATCCAAATCCGTCTGAAACGGGCTAAACCGTTCGAAACATATCAAAACGGACGAGATCGTACGAAATCGGACGAGATCGGACGGAATCGGACGTTAACCGGGGAAAGCCGGAGAAAGTATGAATAAACCGCGCAAACCATGCCAAATCCGTGGAAATAGGATTTCTACTATGTTTTGATTGTATTGATCATGTTGTGGTCGTCTTTAGCATGTTTTGGTTGGGTTTGGCTATGTTTTAACCAGACTTGAATGTAGCAAATTAGTTGGTGATGTAGTTGTGGTCTTACTAGACAAGGAAATCGTGATGGCATACCATCAATTGATATTAAAAGTACGAGAGAGCTCCAACAACATTTAACATTGTTTGATCAACAAAACAATGATATTGATTTTCCTTCGGAAACCTACAAAGGTGGATAATATATAAAATAATGTAAAAAGCATAGTAAAATGGCTTTTTGGGCCTTCAGAAATCCTTAACCAGCTTAAAGTTGGTTACAACGATGTTCCTCTTGTTTTTTCGGTCGTTTTGACAGGTCACGGGCTGAAAACGAACTTACGGTGCTGAAGTTAGGACCATTTTAAGAAAGCCTTCTTCGTCACACGATCTTGGGCTTCGAGAACCAAGTCAGTCTGTTCTTCAATAATTTTGCCTCCATCAATATATAATTTCATAGGCATATACTAACTGTACAACTTTCAAACATGGTCATACACATCCAAATCCGGCTGAAACGGGCTAAACCGTTCGAAACATATCAAAACAGATCAGACGAGATCCGACGAAATCGGACGAGATCGGACGGAATCGGACGTTAACCAGGGAAGCCAGAGAAAGTATGAATAAACCAGGGCAAACCATGTCAAATCCGTGGAAATAGGATTTCTACTATGTTTTGATTGTATTGATCATGTTGTGGTCGTCTTTAGCATGTTTTGGTTGGGTTTGGCTATGTTTTAACCAGACTTGAATGTAGCAAATTAGTTGGTGATGTAGTTGTGGTTTTACTAGACAAGGAAACCGTGATGGCATACCATCAATTGATATTAAAAATACGAGTGAGCTCCAACAACATTTAACATTGTTTGATCAACAAAACAATGATATTGATTTTCCTTCGGAAACCTACAAGGTGGATAATATACAAAATAATGAAAAAAGCATAGTAAAATGGCTTTTTGGGCCTTCAAAAATCCTTAACCAGGTTAAAGTTGGTTACAACGATATTCCTCTTGTTTTTTCGGTCGTTTTGACAGGTCACGGGCTGAAAACGAACTTACGGTGCTGAAGTTATGACCATTTTAAGAAAGCCTTCTTCGTCACACGATCTTGGGCTTCGAGAACCAAGTCAGTCTGTTCTTCAATACTTTTGCCTCCATCAATATATAATTTCATAGGCATATACTAACTGTACAACTTTCAAACATGGTCATACACATCCAAATCCGTCTGAAACGGGCTAAACCGTTCGAAACATATCAAAACGGACGAGATCGGACGAGATCGGACGAAATCGGACGAGATCGGACGGAATCGGACGTTAACCGGGGAAAGCCGGAGAAAGTATGAATAAACCGCGCAAACCATGCCAAATCCGTGGAAATAGGATTTCTACTATGTTTTGATTGTATTGATCATGTTGTGGTCGTCTTTAGCATGTTTTGGCTGGGTTTGGCTATGTTTTAACCAGACTTGAATGTAGCAAATTAGTTGGTGATGTAGTTGTGGTTTTACTAGACAAGGAAATCGTGATGGCATACCATCAATTGACATTAAAAATACGAGTGAGCTCCAACAACATTTAACATTGTTTGATCAACAAAAAAATGATATTGATTTTCCTTCGGAAACCTACAAAGGTGGATAATATACAAAATAATGAAAAAAGCATAGTAAAATGGCTATTTGGGCCTTCAGAAATCCTTAACCAGCTTAAACTTGGTTACAACGATGTTCCTCTTGTTTTTTCGGTCGTTTTGACAGGTCACGGGCTGAAAACGAACTTACGGTGCTGAAGTTATGACCATTTTAAGAAAGCCTTCTTCGTCACACGATCTTGGGCTTCGAGAACCAAGTCAGTCTGTTCTTCAATACTTTTGCCTCCATCAATATATTATTTCATAGGCATATACTAACTGTACAACTTTCAAACATGGTCATACACATCCAAATCCGTCTGAAATGGGCTAAACCGTTCGAAACATATCAAAACGGACGAGATCGGACGAGATCGGACGAAATCGGACGAGATCGGACGGAATCGGACGTTAACCGGGGAAAGCCGGAGAAAGTATGAATAAACCGCGCAAACCATGCCAAATCCGTGGAAATAGGATTTCTACTATGTTTTGATTGTATTGATCATGTTGTGGTCGTCTTTAGCATGTTTTGGTTGGGTTTGGCTATGTTTTAACCAGACTTGAATGTAGCAAATTAGTTGGTGATGTAGTTGTGGTTTTACTAGACAAGGAAACCGTGATGGAATACCATCAATTGATATTAAAAATACGAGTGAGCTCCAACAACATTTAACATTGTTTGATCAACAAAACAATGATATTGATTTTCTTTCGGAAACCTACAAAGGTGGATAATATACAAAATAATGAAAAAAGCATAGTAAAATGGCTTTTTGGGCCTTCAGAAATCCTTAACCAGCTTAAAGTTGGTTACAACGATGTTCCTCTTGTTTTTTCGGTCGTTTTGACAGGTCACGGGCTGAAAACGAACTTACGGTGCTGAAGTTATGACCATTTTAAGAAAGCCTTCTTCGTCACACGATCTTGGGCTTCGAGAACCAAGTCAGTCTGTTCTTCAATACTTTTGCCTCCATCAATATATTATTTCATAGGCATATACTAACTGTACAACTTTCAAACATGGTCATACACATCCAAATCCGTCTGAAACGGGCTAAACCGTTCGAAACATATCAAAACGGACGAGATCGGACGAGATCGGACGAAATCGGACGAGATCGGACGGAATCGGACGTTAACCGGGGAAAGCCGGAGAAAGTATGAATAAACCGCGCAAACCATGCCAAATCCGTGGAAATAGGATTTCTACTATGTTTTGATTGTATTGATCATGTTGTGGTCGTCTTTAGCATGTTTTGGTTGGGTTTGGCTATGTTTTAACCAGACTTGAATGTAGCAAATTAGTTGGTGATGTAGTTGTGGTTTTACTAGACAAGGAAACCGTGATGGAATACCATCAATTGATATTAAAAATACGAGTGAGCTCCAACAACATTTAACATTGTTTGATCAACAAAACAATGATATTGATTTTCTTTCGGAAACCTACAAAGGTGGATAATATACAAAATAATGAAAAAAGCATAGTAAAATGGCTTTTTGGGCCTTCAAAAATCCTTAACCAGCTTAAAGTTGGTTACAACGATGTTCTTCTTGTTTTTTCGGTCGTTTTGACAGGTCATGGGCTGAAAACGAACTTACGGTGCTGAAGTTATGACCATTTTAAGAAAGCCTTCTTCGTCACACGATCTTGGGCTTCGAGAACCAAGTCAGTCTTTTCTTCAATACTTTTGCCTCCATCAATATATAATTTCATAGGCATATACTAACTGTACAACTTTCAAACATGGTCATACACATCCAAATCCGTCTGAAACGGGCTAAACCGTTCGAAACATATCAAAACGGACGAGATCGGACGAGATCGAACGAAATCGGACGAGATCGGACGTAATCGGACGTTAACCGGGGAAAGCCGGAGAAAGTATGAATAAACCGCGCAAACCATGCCAAATTCGTGGAAATAGGATTTCTACTATGTTTTGATTGTATTGATCATGTTGTGGTCGTCTTTAGCATGTTTTGGTTGAGTTTGGCTATGTTTTAACCAGACTTGAATGTAGCAAATTAGTTGGTGATGTAGTTGTGGTTTTACTAGACAAGGAAATGGTGATGGCATACCAACAATTGATATTAAAAATACGAGTGAGCTCCAACAACATTTAACATTGTTTGATCAACAAAACAATGATATTGATTTTCCTTCGGAAACCTACAAAGGTGGATAATATATAAAATAATGAAAAAAGCATAGTAAAATGGCTTTTTGGGCCTTCAGAAATCCTTAACCAGCTTAAAGTTGGTTACAACGATGTTCCTCTTGTTTTTTCGGTCGTTTTGACAGGTCACGGGCTGAAAACGAACTTACGGTGCTGAAGTTATGACCATTTTAAGAAAGCCTTCTTCGTCACACGATCTTGGGCTTCGAGAACCAAGTCAGTCTGTTCTTCAATACTTTTGCCTCCATCAATATATAATTTCATAGGCATATACTAACTGTACAACTTTCAAACATGGTCATACACATCCAAATCCGGCAGAAACGGGCTAAACCGTTCGAAACATATCAAAACAGATCAGACGAGATCGGACAAAATCGGACGAGATCGGACGGAATCGGACGTTAACCAGGGAAGCCGGAGAAAGTATGAATAAACCAGGGCAAACCATGCCAAATCCGTGGAAATAGGATTTCTACTATGTTTTGATTGTATTGATCATGTTGTGGTCGTCTTTAGCATGTTTTGGTTGGGTTTGGCTATGTTTTAACCAGACTTGAATGTAGCAAATTATTTGGTGATGTAGTTGTGGTTTTACTAGACAAGGAAACCGTGATGGCATACCATCAATTGATATTAAAAATACGAGTGAGCTCCAACAACATTTAACATTGTTTGATCAACAAAACAATGATATTGATTTTCCTTCGGAAACCTACAAAGGTGGATAATATACAAAATAATGAAAAAAGCATAGTAAAATGGCTTTTTGGGCCTTCAGAAATCCTTAACCAGCTTAAAGTTGGTTACAACGATGTTCCTCTTATTTTTTCGGTCGTTTTGACAGGTCACGGGCTGAAAACGAACTTACGGTGCTGAAGTTATGACCATTTTAAGAAAGACTTCTTCGTCACACGATCTTGGGCTTCGAGAACCAAGTCAGTCTGTTCTTCAATACTTTTGCCTCCATCAATATATAATTTCATAGGCATATACTAACTGTACAACTTTCAAACATGGTCATACACATCCAAATCCGTCTGAAACGGGCTAAACCGTTCGAAACATATCAAAACGGACGAGATCGGACGAGATCGGACGAAATCGGACGAGATCGGACGGAATCGGACGTTAACCGGGGAAAGCCGGAGAAAGTATGAATAAACCGCGCAAACCATGCCAAATCCGTGGAAATAGGATTTCTACTATGTTTTGATTGTATTGATCATGTTGTGGTCGTCTTTAGCATGTTTTGGTTGGGTTTGGCTATGTTTTAACCAGACTTGAATGTAGCAAATTAGTTGGTGATGTAGTTGTGGTTTTACTAGACAAGGAAATCGTGATTGCATACCAACAATTGATATTAAAAATACGAGTGAGCTCCAACAACATTTAACATTGTTTGATCAACAAAACAATGATATTGATTTTCCTTCGGAAACCTACAAAGGTGGATAATATATAAAATAATGAAAAAAGCATAGTAAAATGGCTTTTTGGGCCTTCAGAAATCCTTAACCAGCTTAAAGTTGGTTACAACGATGTTCCTCTTGTTTTTTCGGTCGTTTTGACAGGTCACGGGCTGAAAACGAACTTACGGTGCTGAAGTTATGTCCATTTTAAGAAAGCCTTCTTCGTCACACGATCTTGGGCTTCGAGAACCAAGTCAGTCTGTTCTTCAATACTTTTGCCTCCATCAATATATAATTTCATAGGCATATACTAACTGTACAACTTTCAAACATGGTCATACACATCCAAATCCGGCAGAAACGGGCTAAACCGTTCGAAACATATCAAAACAGATCAGACGAGATCGGACAAAATCGGACGAGATCAGACGGAATCGGACGTTAACCAGGGAAGCCGGAGAAAGTATGAATAAACCAGGGCAAACCATGCCAAATCCGTGGAAATAGGATTTCTACTACGTTTTGATTGTATTGATCATGTTGTGGTCATCTTTAGCATGTTTTGGTTGGGTTTGGCTATGTTTTAACCAGACTTGAATGTAGCAAATTAGTTGGTGATGTAGTTGTGGTTTTACTAGACAAGGAAACCGTGATGGCATACCATCAATTGATATTAAAAATACGAGTGAGCTCCAACAACATGTAACATTGTTTGATCAACAAAACAATGATATTGATTTTCCTTCGGAAACCTACAAAGGTGGATAATATACAAAATAATGAAAAAAGCATAGTAAAATGGCTTTTTGGGCCTTCAGAAATCCTTAACCAGCTTAAAGTTGGTTACAACGATGTTCCTCTTATTTTTCGGTCGTTTTGACAGGTCACGGGCTAAAAACGAACTTACGGTGCTGAAGTTATGACCATTTTAAGAAAGACTTCTTCGTCACACGATCTTGGGCTTCGAGAACCAAGTCAGTCTGTTCTTCAATACTTTTGCCTCCATCAATATATAATTTCATAGGCATATACTAACTGTACAACTTTCAAACATGGTCATACACATCCAAATCCGTCTGAAACGGGCTAAACCGTTCGAAACATATCAAAACGGACGAGATCGGACGAGATCGGACGAAATCGGACGAGATCGGACGGAATCGGACGTTAACCGGGGAAAGCCGGAGAAAGTATGAATAAACCGCGCAAACCATGCCAAATCCGTGGAAATAGGATTTCTACTATGTTTTGATTGTATTGATCATGTTGTGGTCGTCTTTAGCATGTTTTGGTTGGGTTTGGCTATGTTTTAACCAGACTTGAATGTAGCAAATTAGTTGGTGATGTAGTTGTGGTTTTACTAGACAAGGAAATCGTGATTGCATACCAACAATTGATATTAAAAATACGAGTGAGCTCCAACAACATTTAACATTGTTTGATCAACAAAACAATGATATTGATTTTCCTTCGGAAACCTACAAAGGTGGATAATATATAAAATAATGAAAAAAGCATAGTAAAATGGCTTTTTGGGCCTTCAGAAATCCTTAACCAGCTTAAAGTTGGTTACAACGATGTTCCTCTTGTTTTTTCGGTCGTTTTGACAGGTCACGGGCTGAAAACGAACTTACGGTGCTGAAGTTATGACCATTTTAAGAAAGCCTTCTTCGTCACACGATCTTGGGCTTCGAGAACCAAGTCAGTCTGTTCTTCAATACTTTTGCCTCCATCAATATATAATTTCATAGGCATATACTAACTGTACAACTTTCAAACATGGTCATACACATCCAAATCCGGCAGAAACGGGCTAAACCGTTCGAAACATATCAAAACAGATCAGACGAGATCGGACAAAATCGGACGAGATCAGACGGAATCGGACGTTAACCAGGGAAGCCGGAGAAAGTATGAATAAACCAGGGCAAACCATGCCAAATCCGTGGAAATAGGATTTCTACTACGTTTTGATTGTATTGATCATGTTGTGGTCATCTTTAGCATGTTTTGGTTGGGTTTGGCTATGTTTTAACCAGACTTGAATGTAGCAAATTAGTTGGTGATGTAGTTGTGGTTTTACTAGACAAGGAAACCGTGATGGCATACCATCAATTGATATTAAAAATACGAGTGAGCTCCAACAACATGTAACATTGTTTGATCAACAAAACAATGATATTGATTTTCCTTCGGAAACCTACAAAGGTGGATAATATACAAAATAATGAAAAAAGCATAGTAAAATGGCTTTTTGGGCCTTCAGAAATCCTTAACCAGCTTAAAGTTGGTTACAACGATGTTCCTCTTATTTTTTCAGTCGTTTTGACAGGTCACGGGCTGAAAACGAACTTACGGTGCTGAAGTTATGACCATTTTAAGAAAGCCTTCTTCGTCACACGATCTTGGGCTTCGAGAACCAAGTCAGTCTGTTCTTCAATACTTTTGCCTCCATCAATATATAATTTCATAGGCATATACTAACTGTACAACTTTCAAACATGGTCATACACATCCAAATCCGTCTGAAACGGGCTAAACCGTTCGAAACATATCAAAACGGACGAGATCGGACGAGATCGGACGAAATCGGACGAGATCGGACGGAATCGGACGTTAACCGGGGAAAGCCGGAGAAAGTATGAATAAACCGCGCAAACCATGCCAAATCCGTGGAAATAGGATTTCTACTATGTTTTGATTGTATTGATCATGTTGTGGTCGTCTTTAGCATGTTTTGGTTGGGTTTGGCTATGTTTTAACCAGACTTGAATGTAGCAAATTAGTTGGTGATGTAGTTGTGGTTTTACTAGACAAGGAAATCGTGATTGCATACCAACAATTGATATTAAAAATACGAGTGAGCTCCAACAACATTTAACATTGTTTGATCAACAAAACAATGATATTGATTTTCCTTCGGAAACCTACAAAGGTGGATAATATATAAAATAATGAAAAAAGCATAGTAAAATGGCTTTTTGGGCCTTCAGAAATCCTTAACCAGCTTAAAGTTGGTTACAACGATGTTCCTCTTGTTTTTTCGGTCGTTTTGACAGGTCACGGGCTGAAAACGAACTTACGGTGCTGAAGTTATGACCATTTTAAGAAAGCCTTCTTCGTCACACGATCTTGGGCTTCGAGAACCAAGTCAGTCTGTTCTTCAATACTTTTGCCTCCATCAATATATAATTTCATAGGCATATACTAACTGTACAACTTTCAAACATGGTCATACACATCCAAATCCGGCAGAAACGGGCTAAACCGTTCGAAACATATCAAAACAGATCAGACGAGATCGGACAAAATCGGACGAGATCAGACGGAATCGGACGTTAACCAGGGAAGCCGGAGAAAGTATGAATAAACCAGGGCAAACCATGCCAAATCCGTGGAAATAGGATTTCTACTACGTTTTGATTGTATTGATCATGTTGTGGTCATCTTTAGCATGTTTTGGTTGGGTTTGGCTATGTTTTAACCAGACTTGAATGTAGCAAATTAGTTGGTGATGTAGTTGTGGTTTTACTAGACAAGGAAACCGTGATGGCATACCATCAATTGATATTAAAAATACGAGTGAGCTCCAACAACATGTAACATTGTTTGATCAACAAAACAATGATATTGATTTTCCTTCAGAAACCTACAAAGGTGGATAATATACAAAATAATGAAAAAAGCATAGTAAAATGGCTTTTTGGGCCTTCAGAAATCCTTAACCAGCTTAAAGTTGGTTACAACGATGTTCCTCTTATTTTTTCGGTCGTTTTGACAGGTCACGGGCTGAAAACGAACTTACGGTGCTGAAATTATGACCATTTTAAGAAAGCCTTCTTCGTCACACGATCTTGGGCTTCGAGAACCAAGTCAGTCTGTTCTTCAATACTTTTGCCTCCATCAATATATTATTTCATAGGCATATACTAACTGTACAACTTTCAAACATGGTCATATACATCCAAATCCGTCTGAAACGGGCTAAACCGTTCGAAACATATCAAAACGGACGAGATCGGACGAAATCGGACGAGATCGGACGGAATCGGACGTTAACCGGGGAAAGCCGGAGAAAGTATGAATAAACCGCGCAAACCATGCCAAATCCGTGGAAATAGGATTTCTACTATGTTTTGATTGTATTGATCATGTTGTGGTCGTCTTTAGCATGTTTTGGTTGGGTTTGGCTATGTTTTAACCAGACTTGAATGTAGCAAATTAGTTGGTGATGTAGTTGTGGTTTTACTAGACAAGGAAACCATGATGGAATACCATCAATTGATATTAAAAATACGAGTGAGCTCCAACAACATTTAACATTGTTTGATCAACAAAACAATGATATTGATTTTCTTTCGGAAACCTACAAAGGTGGATAATATACAAAATAATGAAAAAAGCATAGTAAAATGGCTTTTTGGGCCTTCAAAAATCCTTAACCAGCTTAAAGTTGGTTACAACGATGTTCCTCTTGTTTTTTCGGTCGTTTTGATAGGTCACGGGCTGAAAACGAACTTACGGTGCTGAAGTTATGACCATTTTAAGAAAGCCTTCTTCGTCACACGATCTTGGGCTTCGAGAACCAAGTCAGTCTTTTCTTCAATACTTTTGCTTCCATCAATATATAATTTCATAGGCATATACTAACTGTACAACTTTCAAACATGGTCATACACATCCAAATCCGTCTGTAACGGGCTAAACCGTTCGAAACATATCAAAACGGACGAGATCGGACGAAATCGGACGAGATCGGTCGGAATCGGACGTTAACCGGGGAAAGCCGGAGAAAGTATGAATAAACCGCGCAAACCATGCCAAATTCGTGGAAATAGGATTTCTACTATGTTTTGATTGTATTGATCATGTTGTGGTCGTCTTTAGCATGTTTTGGTTGGGTTTGGCTATGTTTTAACCAGACTTGAATGTAGCAAATTAGTTGGTGATGTAGTTGTGGTTTTACTAGACAAGGAAATGGTGATGGCATACCAACAATTGATATTAAAAATACGAGTGAGCTCCAACAACATTTAACATTGTTTGATCAACAAAACAATGATATTGATTTTCCTTCGAAAACCTACAAAGGTGGATAATATATAAAATAATGAAAAAAGCATAGTAAAATGGCTTTTTGGGCCTTCAGAAATCCTTAACCAGCTTAAAGTGTTGATCCCAAACTTAGATCGATTAAGCTTTGTGTATACGAGATTAGATCAAGTAATACACGTAGAGAAACCTTTGCTTATGAATAAAGTAACTAAGTGTTATGCGGAATTAACACTTAATCTAAAACACAAAGATGTTAAACAAACTTTCACTTGTATTAGAATGAACGAACTTGATTACAATGAAAGAGGTTTAACTTGTGAAAACGTATGATAACTAATGATTAACATTAACCTAAAAGATCTTCTTTTATAGATTAAGAAGTCTTGTACAATAAGCTACGAATCAACTATTCTAGGTAAAGATAATAATGGAAAATACAATGTCGAGCTTATCTTTACCATACACAAATAAAGAAACAAATAAACAAAAAGATTCGTATGAAGATATATTCCATCAGTGCTAATCTTCAAGGCTGTCAGCGTTGACTTCTTCAATGTCAACGCTTGGCTGTCAGCGTCCAATGTCATCTTATCAGCGCTTGAATTCTTCTTATCAGCGTCTAGTGAACTGACCCATAATTTATTCCCAACAATCCTCCCCTAAACTTGATATCTATTCCAATGATCAAGTTTCTGAATAAAAACTTAAGGCTTAGGAGGAATCTTACAAAAACTTCTTATGTTGGTGATAAACATATCTAATCAAGTCTTTGGCCACATCACTAGTATAATCAATCTCCAAGGGTGTCTCCTTCATCTTCTCCAATACTTCTTTGGACAAGAAATAGTTAGCATCCACAAGTAGATACTCTGAAAACTTTGTAGAGCTCAAATGAAATACACCACAAGTAGAATAAAGCCTCCAATGAAGATTACTGAGATCATCTTCAAGATCCTTCCATATGGCAGGATCTGCTTCCTTTGGACCACACAAAGTCAAAAATGTGTTCCATAGTCTTATTCCATTTGCTGAAGTAGGTGCTTCAGCTGTATACTTGGCCTCTATTAATCTCCATAGATGCACCAAGTCTTCTCTGTCTATGCTTGCAAAGATAGAAATAATTGAAGTGAAAGTGTGTACCTCCTTTCCAAACCTGCCAATCTTCCAAAATCCACACTCATCTTCATCAAAACTTATGATTGGATTTCTGTCATCTAGAGGTACTACATTAACCAAATCTGAAGCTTCGAATGGAGAAAGCTTGAGATGCTTCCTTATAACAGTTTCAGTTGGATAATACACATCCATATCTTTAGGAAATTGGAGAGGATCTCCTTTCTTCACTGGTCTTTGAGCAATCCTCATCTCCTTTTGAATCTGCATTTCCTCAGCAAGCTCTTGTTTCCTTTCTTCTGAAAGAAACTGGTAGACATTATTTTCTTGCACATTCCTCCAAATAGGATGTGCCCTATACTCTAACTCCTCAAAAGATAAAGCCAGCAACTTCTTGTATGTCCATCTAGGTTGATGGCATCTAAGCAACTTGTAATACAACTGCCTTCTATCTCTTTTAAGCCAAGTCTTGACCTCTTGTGCATTAAACCTCAAAATCACCTTTATATCATCTTGTACCCTGAGAAGAACTTCCAACCCCCAAATTTGATCTGACAAACTCATCCCTGGGTTGTCCATAACCTTTTCTTCCCAAGCATGGTACATTCTGGTGATTTCTGGAAGGTCCCAATCAATCTGATTCTTCAAATCACTCAATCTTTCCTTTGCTAACTCATCCCCATATTCAAGTCTTTCTGGATCTTCAATAATTTGAACACTTGAATCTGAGCTATCTCCTTTTTCATCATCACTTTCTTCCTCACTCTCAGAAGTGGCAACAAATGATGATCTACCACTCCTCTTCAAATCTCTTTCCAAAAGTTGTGCAGCCAACTGTTCATCAAATGCAATTTGTGCTGCATCTTTCTTTGGAACATCTTCTTCAACCAAAATCCCCTTACCCTTGTCTTTTGGATCAATAATAGGTAAGGTAGAAGAAGAAACCTGTGTGGACACATCTTTGATGATTGCTGATGACTGGAATACATCAACACCACCTGCAAATTTGTCAGCGTTCAAGTTACCTTTATCAGCGCCCCGATTACCTCTGTCAGCGCTGGATGTGTCAGCGTTCAAACCTGTATCAGCGCCCATTGTTGCTGTGAAAGATCCTTCCAAGTTCAATGGAGTTACATTGGATGTATCAATAATTGGGTGCTTCTTCAAGTTAGTGAGTACTTCAGCAACATTTAAAGATTCACTAAATTGTGAACTCTTCTCACTGGCTGTATGAATCAGCTCATCCTCTTCATCCACCCCTTTGGAAGATTCCTCCATTCTACTCCTGCTACTTGGATTCTCCAAAACAGTTACCCGCTCCCTCAAGACTTGGAGTTCACGGCCCTGATTATTGACAATTTGTACAAGGCTGACATTTTGCTTTTGCAAGCTAATGACAGCAGCCGTCAATTCAATCAATGTCATAGGTTCCAATCTGCCCTCAGCTAGAATGGGGATTTGACCTCCCAAAATAGAATCATAGGGCGTGGACGAGGTCTTAATGATGTTGGGACTGTCTTGACCAGCATCTAAGCTTGTGTCAATAGCCCCAGCCTCATCCATGGCACCAGCCACACTTGTGGAGGTGGTTCTCTTTGCAACAAGGCTAGGACCACTAGAGGAGAACACTCCAGTAGTCCTTTGGCGTTTATTCAACCTAGATTGTAATGGGGTGGAAGATGAGGTAGATTGTGTGGGTGTTGGTTGGTTAAGGGGTGTTTGGGATTGTTCAGGGATGTCATCAGCGTTGGGATAGGCTGTGTCAGCGCCAACATTTTGAGTGTCAGCGTTGACATTGGGTTGGTCAACGTCCATTTGGTCAGGTGAAGGTAATGGTTCAAGGATAGGCTCAAGTTGAGGTGCAGGGTCTGGTTGTGGTTGAGCAGCCTGAATTACTTCAAGCATGGCTTGGGTGAGAGGTATAGATCTGTTTGTGGAGCTCATCTTGTCAAAAATGGTTTTCTTTTGCTTAGGGATCTCATAAAAAGTGTCATGATCCCTAGTACAATATTCTTGTAAATCAAACACCATTTGCAAAAATCTTGGGTAAGCCAAAGTCATTTTACTTCCCTTATTTTTACACATCCCTTCAAAAATCATTTTTGAAAAATTATACATAAGCCCACGTGACATACAAACCAAAGCACTTGCAATTGACCTGTTTATTTCATTAAAAGCAGTACATTTTGGACTTAAGCATTGAAGAAGGACATGTATCAAATATTTCCAGTCAGAAGGAAATTCCTGCTTATGATATTTATTTAAAGATTTACCAGCAGGAATAGGATAACCCAATTCCCTAAGACCTTGTTCTATTGTTGCAACGGCAAGAGTAGTCACACCATCAGCGTCATCAAGACGCAAAGCTTGGCGAACCAAGGCTTCAGTGACCACCCATGTTCTTCCATGAACAGTAGATGTTAATGTGGTCACTCCATTAGCTGTTGTGGAACTGACATTATTCCAAAACTGTCTAATGTGTGCGACAGGGACTAATGGTTCATGAGAAAGTGCATACCTTATTGAGGATGCATTTAAAAATGCCACCATTTGAGAATACTGAGGGAACAAATCATTATCAGCAGCCAAGTAAGCGACCATATTATGTTGGCTCTTGAACTCCAATGTCAGATTGGTTGAGTTGAACTTTGGTGCCATGTTTAAATCTGTTTAGGTTATGTGATATGGGAAAAATCTAGGAGAAAAATGTTAGACAAGAAAATAAGAATACCCAGAACAAAAAGTTTAGCCAAATTTATAGGAGAGATGCATGATTTGGATTGGTCAAAAATGAGGCAGTTATTTTCAAAGAGCAATGATGAAAATATTGAATCAAATATAACTTATCTCATGCATTAATTAAAAGTAACAACTCCCCAAAATTACGGCCAAAGATTAGTCAAAAATAACAACTGGGTAGGGCCCACTAGGTGTCAACGGTCAAAAATAGCCCATCAATGCCCAACGGCTATATTTTCTTGTCAGCGTTTGCCTAAAGCCTTGTCAGCGTCACGATTGGACGTAACAGCGTTTGGAGCAAAACTTGTCAGCGTCTAAAAAAAAAATATTTAAAAAGAAAAAGACCTTAACAAAGTAATTTATCCTAAGGGAAATATCTTACAAGTTGATAATAATTACTGGGCGGCAAGCACTGTCCATTTATGCACACTTGCTTAAGCAAGATAGACACAAATGTCCTCTAGTGTCCCTTTCTAACCAAAATACTTACCAACAAAGTTATTTCATAAAATTCTTTGTAACTCCCAGGTAAACCCATAACAAAACTATTCCCAAGTCTCCCATCAGACCATAACCAATTCTAGGCCAAAAATGTCTTGGCAGCATGCATAGTTTGTCAACTTTGCATGCTACAGTGCCTCATGGTTTAGTAAAACTAACCCATACTCACCTGTGGACACAATCTAGAATTGTGATGAGAGTATTGTAAGAATACCCAAAAGTCCTAAAGGTTCCTTAAACCTCCCCTTAAACTATGATACACGAGTCTCTCAAAATATATATGAACATTAAAAATTTATGTCAAGATAGGAATATAAATATTCCAACCATCATCCATAAACAAAAACATGTCCAAATAGCTCTTCAAAGATCCATAAGCAACTCTGTATCCAATGGCATAAAGCTACCACCACCTACACATTTAGATTGAAAACCACAAAACTAACATTTGTTGCTGACAGCGCCCCGACAACACGTATCAGCGTTGAAGAAACTCTTGTCAGCGTTAGACAATAATATCTCTAACAACGGCAAAATAACACTTATCAGCGTTACATTTACCTTTGTCAGTGTTAGAAAAATAAAGTGGAAAAATCTAAATCATCACAAAGACCAATAACAATGCATTATCCTGTACATACTTTTACAAAAAGGTTCCAAAACACATATTAAGTGAGATTAACCATTCCAATATTTGTTACCAAATTATGAAATCTTCCAGTATCAAAAGGTTTAGTTAATAAATCAGCCACATTATCTTCTGTGGCTACCCTATCTGGTTGTATTAAACCTTTCTCAAAGCAATCTCTTATAAAATGATGTCTAATTTCTATGTGTTTGGTTTTAGAATGATGTACAGGATTTTTAATAATGCATAAAGTACTGTTATTGTCTACAAAAATCTTGGTATGCATGAAATTATACCCATAATCCAACAGCTGGTTCTGAATCCATAAGACTTGTCCACAACAAGCAGCTGCTGCAACATATTCTGCTTCAGTTGTAGAGTTTGCCACCACTGTTTGTTTCTTGCATTGCCAAGATATTAATCTACTCCCAAGAAATTGACATCCACCAGTTGTGGATTTCCTATCAAACTTGTCACCACCATAGTCACTGTCTGAATATGCAATAAGATCCAATGGAGAATCTTTTGGGTACCATAAGCCAAGATCTGGATAACATCTTAGGTACCTAAAAATTCTTTTCACAGCAAAAAGGTGACACTCTTTGGGAGTCACTTGATGGCGTGCACAAGCACACACAGCAAACATGATGTCAGGTCTTGAGGCTGTAAGATACATCAATGAACCAATCATTGATCTATAGTGCCTAACATCCACATCCTTTCCAGCTCCAATTTTTCCCCAAGGGTTTTCCCTATCCATAGGAGTGGAAGCACTCTTTTCATGTGGAGAAAAACCATATTTCTTCAAGATTTCAGCTACATATTTGTCTTGGGAGATGAAGATACCATCTTCTTTCTGCTGAACTTGTAAGCCTAGAAAGAAGTTCATCTCACCCATTGCACTCATCTTGAATTTATCTATCATAAGCTTGGAAAAGTCTTCACTCATCTTTGGATTTGTGGATCCAAAAATGATATCATCAACATAGACCTGGACAAGTAAGACATCCTTACCTTTCTTCTTTGTGAACAATGTCTGATCTATGGTGCCCCTTTTAAAACCATTTTCCACCAAGTAGGTGGAAAATGTACCATACCATGCTCTTGGGGCCTGATGAAGTCCATACATAGCTTTCTTCACTCTATAAACCTTGTCTGGATTCTCAGGATCTTCAAAACCAGGAGGTTGCATAACGTATACCTCCTCAACAATTGTCCCATAGAGGAAAGCACTCTTCACATCCATTTGATAAACAGTGAAGTTCATACAAGAGGCATAAGCTAGGAAAATTCTTATAGCTTCAATTCTTGCAACAGGAGCAAAGACCTCTTCATAATCTATTCCTTCCTCTTGTGTATATCCCTGAGCTACCAAACGTGCCTTGTTTCTGACCACAATACCCCTTTCATCTTTCTTGTTCCTTAGAACCCATCTTGTCCCAATTGGTCTCACATATCTAGGACAATCAACCAGCTCCCAAACATCCTGTATAGCACATTGGTGAAGCTCATCCTGCATTGCTTCCACCCAACTAGGTTCTTTGAGAGCATCAAAAATCTTCTTGGGTTCTTCTTGTGACAGAAAACATGCAAACAAACATGCTTGTACAAGAGGGGTATCAACCTTCTTGTGTATATTGGCAATAAATCCACCAAGATTTTGATGGGATCTTCTTGTCTGAACTGGAGCCATAACATCACCAATGATCTGAGATGAGGGGTGATCCTTTGTTGTGGAAGTAAGAACTCCTCCTTCAAAAAGTCTGGTGTCCTCAACTTCACGCTCCATGTTGCCAATATCTTCTTCATCAGACTCTCTTTGATCAACAGGAATCTCTTCATGGACATTGGAAGGTCCACCTTGTTCAAAATGTGAAGAGAAAAGATGTGCAAAGGTGTCATCAACGTCTGAACCTTGCTTGTCAGCGCTTGGGCTAACAACGCTTGAACTGTTGTTGTCAACGTCTGATCCATCAGCGTATGAATTGCTCTTGTCAGCGCTTGATTTCCCTTTGTCAGCGCCTGAAGAACCATGCATGTTTGTATTTGGTGGTATTTGGACACCACCATTATCTTTTCTAGCAGCAGTAGCAGCAGCATAATACTCATCTGTCCATATAGGAAGTGTAACATATTCTTGTGTGGGAGATGACTCAACTGCTGGTGGTCCATCCTTCTTAGCAACCTGTATACCTGAAACATTACCAATTCTCTTTTCCAAAACACTTGAAGTTACCTTCACAATGTCTGGATCAGTAACAGGCATATAATTTAAAGCTCTAGATAAAGGTTCCAAGTCAAACAACCAATTTGGACCACTTTCAGGATCACTAGGTTTACTCTCTAAAAACCTAACATGTACTTTTTCAAGTATACGTTTTTCCTTTTTAATGTAAACCCTATATCCTTTGCTCTGCACTGAATAACCCATGAAGTAGCCTTCATCACCTTTTGTATCACATTTACCTAGGGCATCACTAGTTTCTAAAACAACTACATGACAACCAAAAGGCTTGAGAAAGCCAATATTTGGCTTCCTTCCCCAAAGTAACTCATAAGGTGTCTTATTATGTATTTTGTTGACCAATGCCCTATTTTGAACATAACAAGCCGTGTTAACAGCTTCAGCCCAAAAGGCTATAGGAAAGTGGGCATCAGCCAACATGGTTCTGGCTGCTTCAATTAGGGTTCTATTCTTCCTTTCAGCAACCCCATTTTGCTGTGGGGTTCTAGCTATGCTAAACTGCCTAGTAATCCCTTTCTTGGCACAAAAATCATCTAACAACTGATTTCTAAACTCACCCCCATTGTCACTTCTAATAATTTTGACCTCATTACCATTCTTCTTCTCAATCTGGGTAATGAAATTAATCAGACTTTGGGCAGTTTCACTTTTCTTGGCTAAAAAGAAAGTCCATGTAAACCTGGAAAAATCATCAGTGATGACAAAACAATATGATTTACCCTTCAAACTTTCTACATTAGTTGGACCAAAGAGGTCCATATGCAATAAGTGAAGTGGTTTAGAACTAGAGTGCACCTGTTTAGATTTGAATGAGACCTTGTGCTGCTTGCCCTTAAGACATGCAACACAAGAGTGGTCATTGTGGAAAGCCTTTTCAGGCAAACCATCAACTAAACCAAGCCTCACAAGTCTATTAATATTTTTAAAGTTTATGTGCCCTAATCTCCTGTGCCAAAGATTACTTTCATCAACTGAGGCTTTAGCATAAAAACATGACATCATTTTATTATTCATCTTAATTCCATTAAGATTCACATTATATATGTCTTTATGCCTTGGTGTTCTAAATTCTATGTATTTCTCCTCAGGGAGCTTGTAATCTTTGCTTAACACCAAGCACTCAGTATCTGTGAAAAGAACCTTATTTTTGTTATCACACACTTGTGATACACTAAACAAATTATAATCCAATTCTTTTACCAGGAAGACATTCTCAAAACGTAGATTATTGGTAATAAGGGTTCCTTTTCCTGTGATGGTGCCATAGCCCCCTCCAAAGTATACCTTATCACCATCTTGAACAGGAGTGAAGTTTGTCAGATAGTCTTCCTTTCCTGTCATGTGCCTTGAGCATCCACTATCCCAATATCCATAATCATTGATCTTTTTCTGAATGCCCTGCACATAAAGAAAACACATTAGTTTTCTTTGGGAACCCAAGCCTTGGAAGACTCGGATTCATTTGGTTGTTTAACAAGAACAGATTTGGTTCTCATAACAACCCCATTTTCATCCCTTTTTGAATGAAATTCCCAGTTAACCCCAACTGGTGTTGACATGGCCTTTGAAATATAATGAAACCTGTTGCATGTCATAGAAAAACCAGTAAAATTAGGGTTTTGGTCTTGTTTTGGTCTCCATGTTAAGCTAGTAGAGGCTTTAGACCCATTTCCCTGTGGTTGCAAATACCTAGGTTTGGCAGTGTGTCTGTCAGCGCTGAAATTCTTCTTGTCAGCGCCCCGATTGCCTTTATCAGCGTTGAACCTAGGGTTTGCTACAGGAACCCATTGCCTATTGGACCAAGTGTTTGACTTTTGAAAAGGTCTTAGGCCATGTGTGTTAGGCCCTCTAGAAAAGAATGGGGCTGGTCTAACAACTTGTGAACTTTTGTTCACAAAGGTATTGGGTCTGACAGTGTTTGACCTATGTTGACTTTTGTCAGCGCTGAAATGGTTCCTATCAGTGTTGACATTGGAAGCGTTGACACATTTGTATGCCAAATGTGAAAAGCTACCACATGAGTAACAAGCTTTTCTAGACATAGTCTTAGGTCTAGAAGCAAAGAAGCCTGTTCCATGGTTACTAACTTGGCTTTTTGGTGACCTAGTATTCCTATACATCTCTGCATACTTAACACTAGGTTTTCTAACAGTTTGTGGGCCAAGGTCAACAGCTTTGCCAGTGGTTGGGTGTGTGATTTTAATAGGTGTAGGATCATGGCTCGTGATTGGTGTGGGCTCATTTGGACTTTCACACAACAACCCTCCCTTAACAAACAAAGTGTGGTTAGCTTTCTTCCACTCATCTAGGTCAGTCAGTTTTTGTTTGTATTCTTCAACTGGGGAAGTCACTCTAGGTGGAGGAATGAATTCCTTCTCTTGGAGTTCTGGAAAGCCAGTCCAAGATAAGTCCTTTGATTGGACACCATAGAAATCCCCAGCTGGTGGTGGAACACCAGTATAATCTTTCATCCCAATCCCACTCATGTCCTTAGAGTCTCTTTGTTTACTAACACACTCTCCTAGGGATTGTGTGGCCTTATCAAATCTCTGGATTTTAAGACTCACATTATCTTTATTTTTGTTAGCCTCATCTAACTGAGCTATCAAATCAAGATTAACCCTGTTTGTGATATCTTGAATATCTTTACTTTGATGTAACTCATGTTTTAAGATATTTATTTGATCCTTTAAATCAAACTCCATTTTCTTATACTCAGCTACTGTCTTTTCTGTTTGGTTAAGAGCAATTTGATAATTAGATACTTTGCATCTTTCAGTACTTGCCTCATCTAATAATTTTACTATCTCTTGATTTAGTTTTTCAGTATTTAAACGACAACCCTTAGAACAGAAAGCATCATCATATACCTCATTATCTGATGAAGAGGAGGAGTGTGCCATGAGAGCATATTCAACATGCTCTTCTTTAACTTCAGCAACCAAAGCTCTGTCCTCTTCCTCATCCTTAGCCATAAAGTTCCAGCTCCAGTCCCATCCTCCAACACCATCAATTTGTTGAACAGCAACCATGGCCTTGGGATCTTGGCTCTTAACCATTTGGCTTGAGGGCTTACCAGCATCAGATCTTCTTGGAGATCTACATTCCCTCATAAAGTGCCCCATCCTATGACAATTGTAGCACTCAACTTTGGATTTGTCAAATCCAGCGACATCCTTAGCATCAAAGGTCATCTTCTTCTTGAACCTTTTATTAAACCTGTTTGCTCTTAAACTTACAAGAGCCATAGTCCACTTGATGTCCATCTCTTCTAATTGCTCATCACTTATCTGCTCAAGATCTTCATATGTAATCCTTGAATCACTGGCAAAGAAGCAATGAATGCACACACAGTATCTAGATCTAAACCAGCAGGTTTAATTCTATCAGCGCCAAAGTTGTGTATGTCAGCGCTTGAGTATAAAGCGTTGACAGGATATGATCCAGCGCTGACAGACTGTGATCCAGCGTTGACACATTGAGATCCAGTGACTGGATGTCCATAGGAGTTCATGGAATCAAATTGGCCTTCACTTTGTGAGAAGAAGGCCATGTTGCTACTGGAAGATTTATTATCACTCTCCAAAAGCCATTCATTCTCCAACAGTCTTAGTTTGTTGAAGATGTCATCAAACCTGGAGGTCTTGTGGGTGTTATTGACAAGAATGGATCTTGTCTCAATCTTCCATACATCACCAAGGCTTTTGAGAAAAGTAGCATTCAAGTCAGGGTCATCAATCTGTGTTCCCATGAAGGAAAGTTGACTTGTGATGTCAAGCAGTCTACTTCTCACACTGCTGAGATTCTCATTGGGTTGAGCCTTAAAGACAACATACTCATGCATGAGTTGCTTCTTCTTTTCTTCTTTTGTGTCAGCATTGCCACCATGTGCTACTTCAAGAGCTTCCCAAAGCTCTTTTGCAGACTCAAAGCGTTTGTACTTGTGCTGATTCTCATGACCTAGGGCGTGTTTCATGATGTTCAAGATTTTCATGTCCACCCTTTTCTTGGCTATATCTTCAGCAGATACAGCTCTTCTATCTTCAGGCTTTTCCTTCTTATCAGCTTCAGGACAATTAGGAAGAGCTATCCTTGTGGCAATAGCATTAGCAATCTTTTGAGCTTTGTTGAATGTGTTCCCATATTCAACAATCTCCCAAAGAGTGTAGTCATGGATGGCTATATATTGCTCAAAATTAGACTTCCAAAGCTCGAAGTTCCTGGCATCAAACATGGGAATTTTGATACTAGGATTTGTGGTGTTGTTTTGTAGCAAAACAGGAGGCTGATTTGTGCCAGACATGATGTTTTTAGGGTTTTGAGAAATTTAGGGTTTTTAGGGTTTTTGGTGTTTTAGGGTTCTTGCGTTACTTAAAGATCAAAAGTTTCTCAACAAGCTCTGATACCACTTGTTGATCCCAAACTTAGATCGATTAAGCTTTGTGTATACGAGATTAGATCAAGTAATACACGTAGAGAAACCTTTGCTTATGAATAAAGTAACTAAGTGTTATGCGGAATTAACACTTAATCTAAAACACAAAGATGTTAAACAAACTTTCACTTGTATTAGAATGAACGAACTTGATTACAATGAAAGAGGTTTAACTTGTGAAAACTTATGATAACTAATGATTAACATTAACCTAAAAGATCTTCTTTTATAGATTAAGAAGTCTTGTACAATAAGCTACGAATCAACTATTCTAGGTAAAGATAATAATGGAAAATACAATGTCGAGCTTATCTTTACCATACACAAATAAAGAAACAAATAAACAAAAAGATTCGTATGAAGATATATTCCATCAGTGCTAATCTTCAAGGCTGTCAGCGTTGACTTCTTCAATGTCAACGCTTGGCTGTCAGCGTCCAATGTCATCTTATCAGCGCTTGAATTCTTCTTATCAGCGTCTAGTGAACTGACCCATAATTTATTCCCAACATAAAGTTGGTTACAACGATGTTCCTCTTGTTTTTTCGGTCGTTTTGACAGGTCACGGGCTGAAAACGAACTTACGGTGCTGAAGTTATGACCATTTTAAGAAAGCCTTCTTCGTCACACGATCTTGGGCTTCGAGAACCAAGTCAGTCTGTTCTTCAATACTTTTGCCTCCATCAATATATAATTTCATAGGCATATACTAACTGTACAACTTTCAAACATGGTCATACACATCCAAATCCGGCAGAAACGGGCTAAACCGTTCGAAACATATCAAAACAGATCAGACGAGATCGGACAAAATCGGACGAGATCGGACGGAATCGGACGTTAACCAGGGAAGCCGGAGAAAGTATGAATAAACCAGGGCAAACCATGCCAAATCCGTGGAAATAGGATTTCTACTATGTTTTGATTGTATTGATCATGTTGTGGTCGTCTTTAGCATGTTTTGGTTGGGTTTGGCTATGTTTTAACCAGACTTGAATGTAGCAAATTAGTTGGTGATGTAGTTGTGGTTTTACTAGACAAGGAAACCGTGATGGCATACCATCAATTGATATTAAAAATACGAGTGAGCTCCAACAACATTTAACATTGTTTGATCAACAAAACAATGATATTGATTTTCCTTCGGAAACCTACAAAGGTGGATAATATACAAAATAATGAAAAAAGCATAGTAAAATGGCTTTTTGGGCCTTCAGAAATCCTTAACCAGCTTAAAGTTGGTTACAACGATGTTCCTCTTATTTTTTCGGTCGTTTTGACAGGTCACGGGCTGAAAACGAACTTACGGTGCTGAAGTTATGACCATTTTAAGAAAGCCTTCTTCGTCACACGATCTTGGGCTTCGAGAACCAAGTCAGTCTGTTCTTCAATACTTTTGCCTCCATCAATATATAATTTCATAGGCATATACTAACTGTACAACTTTCAAACATGGTCATACACATCCAAATCCGTCTGAAACGGGCTAAACCGTTCGAAACATATCAAAACGGACGAGATCGGACGAGATCGGACGAAATCGGACGAGATCGGACGGAATCGGACGTTAACCGGGGAAAGCCGGAGAAAGTATGAATAAACCGCGCAAACCATGCCAAATCCGTGGAAATAGGATTTCTACTATGTTTTGATTGTATTGATCATGTTGTGGTCGTCTTTAGCATGTTTTGGTTGGGTTTGGCTATGTTTTAACCAGACTTGAATGTAGCAAATTAGTTGGTGATGTAGTTGTGGTTTTACTAGACAAGGAAATCGTGATGGCATACCAACAATTGATATTAAAAATACGAGTGAGCTCCAACAACATTTAACATTGTTTGATCAACAAAACAATGATATTGATTTTCCTTCGGAAACCTACAAAGGTGGATAATATATAAAATAATGAAAAAAGCATAGTAAAATGGCTTTTTGGGCCTTCAGAAATCCTTAACCAGCTTAAAGTTGGTTACAACGATGTTCCTCTTGTTTTTTCGGTCGTTTTGACAAGTCACGGGCTGAAAACGAACTTACGGTGCTGAAGTTATGACCATTTTAAGAAAGCCTTCTTCGTCACACGATCTTGGGCTTCGAGAACCAAGTCAGTCTGTTCTTCAATACTTTTGCCTCCATCAATATATAATTTCATAGGCATATACTAACTGTACAACTTTCAAACATGGTCATACACATCCAAATCCGGCAGAAACGGGCTAAACCGTTCGAAACATATCAAAACAGATCAGACGAGATCGGACAAAATCGGACGAGATCGAACGGAATCGGACGTTAACCAGGGAAGCCGGAGAAAGTATGAATAAACCAGGGCAAACCATGCCAAATCCGTGGAAATAGGATTTCTACTATGTTTTGATTGTATTGATCATGTTGTGGTCGTCATTAGCATGTTTTGGTTGGGTTTGGCTATGTTTTAACCAGACTTGAATGTAGCAAATTAGTTGGTGATGTAGTTGTGGTTTTACTAGACAAGGAAACCGTGATGGCATACCATCAATTGATATTAAAAATACGAGTGAGCTCCAACAACATTTAACATTGTTTGATCAACAAAACAATGATATTGATTTTCCTTCGGAAACCTACAAAGGTGGATAATATACAAAATAATGAAAAAAGCATAGTAAAATGGCTTTTTGGGCCTTCAGAAATCCTTAACCAGCTTAAAGTTGGTTACAACGATGTTCCTCTTGTTTTTTCGGTCGTTTTGACAGGTCACGGGCTGAAAACGAACTTACGGTGCTGAAGTTATGACCATTTTAAGAAAGCCTTCTTCGTCACACGATCTTGGGCTTCGAGAACCAAGTCAGTCTATTCTTCAATACTTTTGCCTCCATCAATATATAATTTCATAGGCATATACTAACTGTACAACTTTCAAACATGGTCATACACATCCAAATCCGTCTGAAACGGGTTAAACCGTTCGAAACATATCATAACGGACGAGATCGGACGAGATCGGACGAAATCAGACGAGATCGGACGGAATCGGACGTTAACCGGAGAAAGTATGAATAAACCGCGCAAACCATGCCAAATCCGTGGAAATAGGATTTCTACTATGTTTTGATTGTATTGATTATGTTGTGGTCGTCTTTAGCATGTTTTGGTTGGGTTTGGCTATGTTTTAACCAGACTTGAATGTAGCAAATTAGTTGGTGATGTAGTTGTGGTTTTACTAGACAAGGAAATCGTGATGGCATACCATCAATTGATATTAAAAATACGAGTGAGCTCCAACAACATTTAACATTGTTTGATCAACAAAACAATGATATTGATTTTCCTTCGGAAACCTACAAAGGTGGATAATATATAAAATAATGAAAAAAGCATAGTAAAATGGCTTTTTGGGCCTTCAGAAATCCTTAACCAGCTTAAAGTTGGTTACAACGATGTTCCTCTTGTTTTTTCGGTCGTTTTGACAGGTCACGGGCTGAAAACGAACTTACGGTGCTGAAGTTATGACCATTTTAAGAAAGCCTTCTTCGTCACACGATCTTGGGCTTCGAGAACCAAGTCAGTCTGTTCTTCAATACTTTTGCCTCCATCAATATATAATTTCATAGGCATATACTAACTGTACAACTTTCAAACATGGTCATACACATCCAAATCCGGCTGAAACGGGCTAAACCGTTCGAAACATATCAAAACAGATCAGACGAGATCGGATGAAATCGGACGAGATCGGACAGAATCGGACGTTAACCAGGGAAGCCGGAGAAAGTATGAATAAACCAGGGCAAACCATGCCAAATCCGTGGAAATAGGATTTCTACTATGTTTTGATTGTACTGATCATGTTGTGGTCGTCTTTAGCATGTTTTGGTTGGGTTTGGCTATGTTTTAACCAGACTTGAATGTAGCAAATTAGTTGGTGATGTAGTTGTGGTTTTACTAGACAAGGAAACCGTGATGGCATACCATCAATTGATATTAAAAATACGAGTGAGCTCCAACAACATTTAACATTGTTTGATCAACAAAACAATGATATTGATTTTCCTTCGGAAACCTACAAAGGTGGATAATATACAAAATAATGAAAAAAGCATAGTAAAAGGGCTTTTTGGGCCTTCAGAAATCCTTAACCAGCTTAAAGTTGGTTACAACGATGTTCCTCTTGTTTTTTCGGTCGTTTTGACAGGTCACGGGCTGAAAACGAACTTGCGGTGCTGAAGTTATGACCATTTTAAGAAAGCCTTCTTCGTCACACGATCTTGGGCTTCGAGAACCAAGTCAGTCTGTTCTTCAATACTTTTGCCTCCATCAATATATAATTTCATAGGCATATACTAACTGTACAACTTTCAAACATGGTCATACACATCCAAATCCGTCTGAAACGGGCTAAACCGTTCGAAACATATCAAAACGGACGAGATCGGACGAGATCGGATGAAATCAGACGAGATCGGACGGAATCGGACGTTAACCGGGGAAAGCCGGAGAAAGTATGAATAAACCGCGCAAACCATGCCAAATCCGTGGAAATAGGATTTCTACTATGTTTTGATTGTATTGATCATGTTGTGGTCGTCTTTAGCATGTTTTGGTTGGGTTTGGCTATGTTTTAACCAGACTTGAATGTAGCAAATTAGTTGGTGATGTAGTTGTGGTTTTACTAGACAAGGAAATCGTGATGGCATACCATCAATTGATATTAAGAATACGAGTGAGCTCCAACAACATTTAACATTGTTTGATCAACAAAACAATGATATTGATTTTCCTTCGGAAACCTACAAAGGTGGATAATATATAAAATAATGAAAAAAGCATAGTAAAATGGCTTTTTGGGCCTTCAGAAATCCTTAACCAGCTTAAAGTTGGTTACAACGATGTTCCTCTTGTTTTTTCGGTCGTTTTGACAGGTCACGGGCTGAAAACGAACTTACGGTGCTGAAGTTATGACCATTTTAAGAAAGCCTTCTTCGTCACACGATCTTGGGCTTCGAGAACCAAGTCAGTCTGTTCTTCAATACTTTTGCCTCCATCAATATATAATTTCATAGGCATATACTAACTGTACAACTTTCAAACATGGTCATACACATCCAAATCCGGCTGAAACGGGCTAAACCGTTCGAAACATATCAAAACAGATCAGACGAGATCGGATGAAATCGGACGAGATCGGACGGAATCGGTCGTTAACCAGGGAAGCCGGAGAAAGTATGAATAAACCAGGGCAAACCATGCCAAATCCGTGGAAATAGGATTTCTACTATGTTTTGATTGTACTGATCATGTTGTGGTCGTCTTTAGCATGTTTTGGTTGGGTTTGGCTATGTTTTAACCAGACTTGAATGTAGCAAATTAGTTGGTGATGTAGTTATGGTTTTACTAGACAAGGAAACCGTGATGGCATACCATCAATTGATATTAAAAATACGAGTGAGCTCCAACAACATTTAACATTGTTTGATCAACAAAACAATGATATTGATTTTCCTTCGGAAACCTACAAAGGTGGATAATATACAAAATAATGAAAAAAGCATAGTAAAATGGCTTTTTGGGCCTTCAAAAATCCTTAACCAGCTTAAAGTTGGTTACAACGATGTTCCTCTTGTTTTTTCGGTCGTTTTGACAGGTCACGAGCTAAAAACGAACTTACGGTGCCGAAGTTATAACCATTTTAAGAAAGCCTTCTTCGTCACACGATCTTGGGCTTCGAGAACCAAGTCAGTCTGTTCTTCAATAATTTTGCCTCCATCAATATATAATTTCATAGGCATATACTAACTGTACAACTTTCAAACATGGTCATACACATCCAAATCCGTCTGAAACGGGCTAAACCGTTCGAAACATATCAAAACGGACGAGATCGGACGAGATCGGACGAAATCGGACGAGATCGGACGGAATCGGACGTTAACCGGGGAAAGCCGGAGAAAGTATGAATAAACCGCGCAAACCATGCCAAATCCGTGGAAATAGGATTTCTACTATGTTTTGATTGTATTGATCATGTTGTGGTCATCTTTAGCATGTTTTGGTTGGGTTTGGCTATGTTTTAACCAGACTTGAATGTAGCAAATTAGTTGGTGATGTAGTTGTTGTTTTACTAGACAAGGAAATCGTGATGGCATACCATCAATTGATATTAAAAATACGAGTGAACTCCAACAACATTTAACATTGTTTGATCAACAAAACAATGATATTGATTTTCCTTCGGAAACCTACAAAGGTGGATAATATACAAAATAATGAAAAAAGCATAGTAAAATAGCTTTTTGGGCCTTCAGAAATCCTTAACCAGCTTAAAGTTGGTTACAACGATGTTCCTCTTGTTTTTTCGGTCGTTTTGACAGGTCACGGGCTGAAAACGAACTTACGGTGCTGAAGTTATGACCATTTTAAGAAAGCCTTCTTCGTCACACGATCTTGGGCTTCGAGTACCAAGTCAGTCTGTTCTTCAATACTTTTGCCTCCATCAATATATAATTTCATAGGCATATACTAACTGTACAACTTTCAAACATGGTCATACACATCCAAATCCGTCTGAAACGGGCTAAACCGTTCGAAACATATCAAAACGGACGAGATCGGACGAGATCGGACGAAATCGGACGAGATCGGACGGAATCGGACGTTAACCGGGGAAAGCCGGAGAAAGTATGAATAAACCGCGCAAACCATGCCAAATCCGTGGAAATAGGATTTCTACTATGTTTTGATTGTATTGATCATGTTGTGGTCGTCTTTAGCATGTTTTGGTTGGATTTGGCTATGTTTTAACCAGACTTGAATGTAGCAAATTAGTTGGTGATGTAGTTGTGGTTTTACTAGACAAGGAAACCGTGATAGAATACCATCAATTGATATTAAAAATACGAGTGAGCTCCAACAACATTTAACATTATTTGATCAACAAAACAATGATATTGATTTTCTTTCGGAAACCTACAAAGGTGGATAATATACAAAATAATGAAAAAAGCATAGTAAAATGGCTTTTTGGGCCTTCAAAAATCCTTAACCAGCTTAAAGTTGGTTACAACGATGTTCCTCTTGTTTTTTCGGTCGTTTTGACAGGTCACGGTCTGAAAACGAACTTACGGTGCTGAAGTTATGACCATTTTAAGAAAGCCTTCTTCGTCACACGATCTTGGGCTTCGAGAACCAAGTCAGTCTTTTCTTCAATACTTTTGCCTCCATCAATATATAATTTCATAGGCATATACTAACTGTACAACTTTCAAACATGGTCATACACATCCAAATCCGTCTGAAACGGGCTAAACCGTTCGAAACATATCAAAACGGACGAGATCGGACGAGATCGGACGAAATCGGACGAGATCGGACGGAATCGGACGTTAACCGGGGAAAGCCGGAGAAAGTATGAATAAACCGCGCAAACCATGCCAAATTCGTGGAAATAGGATTTCTACTATGTTTTGATTGTATTGATCATGTTGTGGTCGTCTTTAGCATGTTTTGGTTGGGTTTGGCTATGTTTTAACCAGACTTGAATGTAGCAAATTAGTTGGTGATGTAGTTGTGGTTTTACTAGACAAGGAAATCGTGATGGCATACCAACAATTGATATTAAAAATACGAGTGAGCTCCAACAACATTTAACATTGTTTGATCAACAAAACAATGATATTGATTTTCCTTCGGAAACCTACAAAGGTGGATAATATATAAAATAATGAAAAAAGCATAGTAAAATGGCTTTTTGTGCCTTCAGAAATCCTTAACCAGCTTAAAGTTGGTTACAACGATGTTCCTCTTGTTTTTTCGGTCGTTTTGACAGGTCACGGGCTGAAAACGAACTTACGGTGCTGATGTTATGACCATTTTAAGAAAGCCTTCTTCGTCACACGATCTTGGGCTTCGAGAACCAAGTCAGTCTGTTCTTCAATACTTTTGCTTCCATCAATATATAATTTCATAGGCATATACTAACTGTACAACTTTCAAACATGGTCATACACATCCAAATCCGGCAGAAACGGGCTAAACCGTTCGAAACATATCAAAACAGATCAGACGAGATCGGACAAAATCGGACGAGATCGGACGGAATCGGACGTTAACCAGGGAAGCCGGAGAAAGTATGAATAAACCAGGGCAAACCATGCCAAATCCGTGGAAATAGGATTTCTACTATGTTTTGATTGTATTGATCATGTTGTGGTCGTCTTTAGCATGTTTTGGTTGGGTTTGGCTATGTTTTAACCAGACTTGAATGTAGCAAATTAGTTGGTGATGTAGTTGTGGTTTTACTAGACAAGGAAACCGTGATGGCATACCATCAATTGATATTAAAAATACGAGTGAGCTCCAACAACATTTAACATTGTTTGATCAACAAAACAATGATATTGATTTTCCTTCGGAAACCTACAAAGGTGGATAATATACAAAATAATGAAAAAAGCATAGTAAAATGGCTTTTTGGGCCTTCAGAAATCATTAACCAGCTTAAAGTTGGTTACAACGATGTTCCTCTTGTTTTTTCGGTCGTTTTGACAGGTCACGGGCTGAAAACGAACTTACGGTGTTGAAGTTATGACCATTTTAAGAAAGCCTTCTTCGTCACACGATCTTGGGCTTCGAGAACCAAGTCAGTCTGTTCTTCAATACTTTTGCCTCCATCAATATATAATTTCATAGGCATATACTAACTGTACAACTTTCAAACATGGTCATACACATCCAAATCCGTCTGAAACGGGCTAAACCGTTCGAAACATATCAAAACGGACGAGATCGGACGAGATCGGACGAAATCAGACGAGATCGGACGGAATCGGACGTTAACCGGGGAAAGCCGGAGAAAGTATGAATAAACCGCGCAAACCATGCCAAATCCGTGGAAATAGGATTTCTACTATGTTTTGATTGTATTGATCATGTTGTGGTCGTCTTTAGCATGTTTTGGTTGGGTTTGGCTATGTTTTAACCAGACTTGAATGTAGCAAATTAGTTGGTGATGTAGTTGTGGTTTTACTAGACAAGGAAATCGTGATGGCATACCATCAATTGATATTAAAAATACGAGTGAGCTCCAACAACATTTAACATTGTTTGATCAACAAAACAATGATATTGATTTTCCTTCGGAAACCTACAAAGGTGGATAATATATAAAATAATGAAAAAAGCATAGTAAAATGGCTTTTTGGGCCTTCAGAAATCCTTAACCAGCTTAAAGTTGGTTACAACGATGTTCCTCTTGTTTTTCGGTCGTTTTGACAGGTCACGGGCTGAAAACGAACTTACGGTGCTGAAGTTATGACCATTTTAAGAAAGCCTTCTTCGTCACACGATCTTGGGCTTCGAGAACCAAGTCAGTCTGTTCTTCAATACTTTTGCCTCCATCAATATATAATTTCATAGGCATATACTAACTGTACAACTTTCAAACATGGTCATACACATCCAAATCCGGCTGAAACGGGCTAAACCGTTCGAAACATATCAAAACAGATCAGACGAGATCGGATGAAATCAGACGAGATCGGACGGAATCGGACGTTAACCAGGGAAGCCGGAGAAAGTATGAATAAACCAGGGCAAACCATGCCAAATCCGTGGAAATAGGATTTCTACTATGTTTTGATTGTACTGATCATGTTGTGGTCGTCTTTAGCATGTTTTGGTTAGGTTTGGCTATGTTTTAACCAGACTTGAATGTAGCAAATTAGTTGGTTATGTAGTTGTGGTTTTACTAGACAAGGAAACCGTGATGGCATACCATCAATTGATATTAAAAATACGAGTGAGCTCCAACAACATTTAACATTGTTTGATCAACAAAACAATGATATTGATTTTCCTTCGGAAACCTACAAAGGTGGATAATATACAAAATAATGAAAAAAGCATAGTAAAATGGCTTTTTGGGCCTTCAAAAATCCTTAACCAGCTTAAAGTTGGTTACAACGATGTTCCTCTTGTTTTTTCGGTCGTTTTGACAGGTCACGGGCTGAAAACGAACTTACGGTGCGTAAGTTATAACCATTTTAAGAAAACCTTCTTCGTCACACGATCTTGGGCTTCGAGAACCAAGTCAGTCTGTTCTTCAATAATTTTGCCTCCATCAATATATAATTTCATAGGCATATACTAACTGTACAACTTTCAAACATGGTCATACACATCCAAATCCGTCTGAAACGGGCTAAACCGTTCGAAACATATCAAAACGGACGAGATCGGACGAGATCGGACGAAATCGGACGAGATCGGACGGAATCGGACGTTAACCGGGGAAAGCCGGAGAAAGTATGAATAAACCGCGCAAACCATGCCAAATCCGTGGAAATAGGATTTCTACTATGTTTTGATTGTATTGATCATGTTGTGCTCATCTTTAGCATGTTTTGGTTGGGTTTGGCTATGTTTTAACCAGACTTGAATGTAGTAAATTAGTTGGTGATGTAGTTGTTGTTTTACTAGACAAGGAAATCGTGATGGCATACCATCAATTGATATTAAAAATACGAGTGAACTCCAACAACATTTAACATTGTTTGATCAACAAAACAATGATATTGATTTTCCTTCGGAAATCTACAAAGGTGGATAATATACAAAATAATGAAAAAAACATAGTAAAATGGCTTTTTGGGCCTTCATAAATCCTTAACCAGCTTAAAGTTGGTTACAACGATGTTCCTCTTGTTTTTTCGATCGTTTTGACAGGTCACGGGCTGAAAACGAACTTACGGTGCTGAAGTTATGACCATTTTAAGAAAGCCTTCTTCGTCACACGATCTTGGGCTTCGAGAACCAAGTCAGTCTGTTCTTCAATACTTTTGCCTCCATCAATATATAATTTCATAGGCATATACTAACTGTACAACTTTCAAACATGGTCATACACATCCAAATCCGTCTGAAACGGGCTAAACCGTTCGAAACATATCAAAACGGACGAGATCGGATGAGATCGGACGAAATCGGACGAGATCGGACGGAATCGGACGTTAACCGGGGAAAGCCGGAGAAATTATGAATAAACCGCGCAAACCATGCCAAATTCGTGGAAATAGGATTTCTACTATGTTTTGATTGTATTGATCATGTTGTGGTCGTCTTTAGCATGTTTTGGTTGGGTTTGGCTATGTTTTAACCAGACTTGAATGTAGCAAATTAGTTGGTGATGTAATTGTGGTTTTACTAGACAAGGAAATCGTGATGGCATACCAACAATTGATATTAAAAATACGAGTGAGCTCCAACAACATTTAACATTGTTTGATCAACAAAACAATGATATTGATTTTCCTTCGGAAACCTACAAAGGTGGATAATATATAAAATAATGAAAAAAGCATAGTAAAATGGCTTTTTGGGCCTTCAGAAATCCTTAACCAGCTTAAAGTTGGTTACAACGATGTTCCTCTTGTTTTTTCGGTCGTTTTGACAGGTCACGGGCTGAAAACGAACTTACGGTGCTGAAGTTATGACCATTTTAAGAAAGCCTTCTTCGTCACACGATCTTGGGCTTCGAGAACCAAGTCAGTCTGTTCTTCAATACTTTTGCCTCCATCAATATATAATTTCATAGGCATATACTAACTGTACAACTTTCAAACATGGTCATACACATCCAAATCCGGCAGAAACGGGCTAGTTCGAAACATATCAAAACAGATCAGACGAGATCGGACAAAATCGGACGAGATCGGACGGAATCGGACGTTAACCAGGGAAGCCGGAGAAAGTATGAATAAAACAGGGCAAACCATGCCAAATCCGTGGAAATAGGATTTCTACTATGTTTTGACTGTATTGATCATGTTGTGGTCGTCTTTAGCATGTTTTGGTTGGGTTTGGCTATGTTTTAACCAGACTTGAATGTAGCAAATTAGTTGGTGATGTAGTTGTGGTTTTACTAGACAAGGAAACCGTGATGGCATACCATCAATTGATATTAAAAATACGAGTGAGCTCCAACAACATTTAACATTGTTTGATCAACAAAACAATGATATTGATTTTCCTTCGGAAACCTACAAAGGTGGATAATATACAAAATAATGAAAAAAGCATAGTAAAATGGCTTTTTGGGCCTTCAGAAATCCTTAACCAGCTTAAAGTTGGTTACAACGATGTTCCTCTTATTTTTTCGGTCGTTTTGACAGGTCACGGGCTGAAAACGAACTTACGGTGCTGAAGTTATGACCATTTTAAGAAAGCCTTCTTCGTCACACGATCTTGGGCTTCGAGAACCAAGTCAGTCTGTTCTTCAATAGTTTTGCCTCCATCAATATATAATTTCATAGGCATATACTAACTGTACAACTTTCAAACATGGTCATACACATCCAAATCCGTCTGAAACGGGCTAAACCGTTCGAAACATATCAAAACGGACGAGATCGGACGAGATCGGACGAAATCGGACGAGATCGGACGGAATCGGACGTTAACCGGGGAAAGCCGGAGAAAGTATGAATAAACCGCGCAAACCATGCCAAATCCGTGGAAATAGGATTTCTACTATGTTTTGATTGTATTGATCATGTTGTGGTCGTCTTTAGCATGTTTTGGTTGGGTATGGCTATGTTTTAACCAGACTTGAATGTAGCAAATTAGTTGGTGATGTAGTTGTGGTTTTACTAGACAAGGAAATCGTGATGGCATACCAACAATTGATATTAAAAATACGAGTGAGCTCCAACAACATTTAACATTGTTTGATCAACAAAACAATGATATTGATTTTCCTTCGGAAACCTACAAAGGTGGATAATATATAAAATAATGAAAAAAGCATAGTAAAATGGCTTTTTGGGCCTTCAGAAATCCTTAACCAGCTTAAAGTTGGTTACAACGATGTTCCTCTTGTTTTTTCGGTCGTTTTGACAGGTCACGGGCTGAAAACGAACTTACGGTGCTGAAGTTATGACCATTTTAAGAAAGCCTTCTTCGTCACACGATCTTGGGCTTCGAGAACCAAGTCAGTCTATTCTTCAATACTTTTGCCTCCATCAATATATAATTTCATAGGCATATACTAACTGTACAACTTTCAAACATGGTCATACACATCCAAATCCGGCAGAAACGGGCTAAACCGTTCGAAACATATCAAAACAGATCAGACGAGATCGGACAAAATTGGACGAGATCGGACGGAATCGGACGTTAACCAGGGAGGCCGGAGAAAGAATGAATAAACCAGGGCAAACCATGCCAAATCCGTGGAAATAGGATTTCTACTATGTTTTGATTGTATTGATCATGTTGTGGTCGTCTTTAGCATGTTTTGGTTGGGTTTGGCTATGTTTTAACCAGACTTGAATGTAGCAAATTAGTTGGTGATGTAGTTGTGGTTTTACTAGACAAGGAAACCGTGATGGCATACCATCAATTGATATTAAAAATACGAGTGAGCTCCAACAACATTTAACATTGTTTGATCAACAAAACAATGATATTGATTTTCCTTCGGAAAACTACAAAGGTGGATAATATACAAAATAATGAAAAAAGCATAGTAAAATGGCTTTTTGGGCCTTCAGAAATCCTTAACCAGCTTAAAGTTGGTTACAACGATGTTCCTCTTGTTTTTTCGGTCGTTTTGACAGGTCACGGGCTGAAAACGAACTTACGGTGCTGAAGTTATGACCATTTTAAGAAAGCCTTCTTCGTCACACGATCTTGGGATTCGAGAACCAAGTCAGTCTGTTCTTCAATACTTTTGCCTCCATCAATATATAATTTCATAGGCATATACTAACTGTACAACTTTCAAACATGGTCATACACATCCAAATCCGTCTGAAACGGGCTAAACCGTTCGAAACATATCAAAACGGACGAGATCGGACGAGATCGGACGAAATCAGACGAGATCGGACGGAATCGGACGTTAACCGGGGAAAGCCGGAAAAAGTATGAATAAACCGCGCAAACCATGCCAAATCCGTGGAAATAGGATTTCTACTATGTTTTGATTGTATTGATCATGTTATGGTCGTCTTTAGCATGTTTTGGTTGGGTTTGGCTATGTTTTAACCAGACTTGAATGTAGCAAATTAGTTGGTGATGTAGTTGTGGTTTTACTAGACAAGGAAATCGTGATGGCATACCATCAATTGATATTAAAAATACGAGTGAGCTCCAACAACATTTAACATTGTTTGATCAACAAAACAATGATATTGATTTTCCTTCGGAAACCTACAAAGGTGGATAATATATAAAATAATGAAAAAAGCATAGTAAAATGGCTTTTTGGGCCTTCAGAAATCCTTAACCAGCTTAAAGTTGGTTACAACGATGTTCCTCTTGTTTTTTCGGTCGTTTTGACAGGTCACGGGCTGAAAACGAACTTACGGTGCTGAAGTTATGACCATTTTAAGAAAGCCTTCTTCGTCACACGATCTTGGGCTTCGAGAACCAAGTCAGTCTGTTCTTCAATACTTTTGCCTCCATCAATATATAATTTCATAGGCATATACTAACTGTACAACTTTCAAACATGGTCATACACATCCAAATCCGGCTGAAATGGGCTAAACCGTTCGAAACATATCAAAACAGATCAGACGAGATCGGACGAAATCGGACGAGATCGGACGGAATCGGACGTTAACCAGGGAAGCCGGAGAAAGTATGAATAAACCAGGGCAAACCATGCCAAATCCGTGGAAATAGGATTTCTACTATGTTTTGATTGTACTGATCATGTTGTGGTCGTCTTTAGCATGTTTTGGTTGGGTTTGGCTATGTTTTAACCAGACTTGAATGTAGCAAATTAGTTGGTGATGTAGTTGTGGTTTTACTAGACAAGGAAACCGTGATGGCATACCATCAATTGATATTAAAAATACGAGTGAGCTCCAACAACATTTAACATTGTTTGATCAACAAAACAATGATATTGATTTTCCTTCAGAAACCTACAAAGGTGGATAATATACAAAATAATGAAAAAAGCATAGTAAAATGGCTTTTTGGGCCTTCAAAAATCCTTAACCAGCTTAAAGTTGGTTACAACGATGCTCCTCTTGTTTTTTCGGTCGTTTTGACAGGTCACGGGCTGAAAACGAACTTACGGTGCCTAAGTTATAACCATTTTAAGAAAGCCTTCTTCGTCACACGATCTTGGGCTTCGAGAACCAAGTCAGTCTGTTCTTCAATAATTTTGCCTCCATCAATATATAATTTCATAGGCATATACTAACTGTACAACTTTCAAACATGGTCATACAAATCCAAATCCGTCTGAAACGGGCTAAACCGTTCGAAACATATCAAAACGGACGAGATCGGACGAGATCGGACGAAATCGGACGAGATCGGACGGAATCGGACGTTAACCGGGGAAAGCCGGAGAAAGTATGAATAAACCGCGCAAACCATGCCAAATCCGTGGAAATAGGATTTCTACTATGTTTTGATTGTATTGATCATGTTGTGGTCATCTTTAGCATGTTTTGGTTGGGTTTGGCTATGTTTTAACCAGACTTGAATGTAGCAAATTAGTTGGTGATGTAGTTGTTGTTTTACTAGACAAGGAAATCGTGATGGCATACCATCAATTGATATTAAAAATACGAGTGAACTCCAACAACATTTAACATTGTTTGATCAACAAAACAATGATATTGATTTTCCTTCGGAAACCTACAAAGGTGGATAATATACAAAATAATGAAAAAAGCATAGTAAAATGGCTTTTTGGGCCTTCAGAAATCCTTAACCAGCTTAAAGTTGGTTACAACGATGTTCCTCTTGTTTTTCCGGTCGTTTTGACAGGTCACGGGCTGAAAGCGAACTTACGGTGCTGAATTTATGACCATTTTAAGAAAGCCTTCTTCGTCACACGATCTTGGGCTTCGAGAACCAAGTCAGTCTGTTCTTCAATACTTTTGCCTCCATCAATATATAACTTCATAGGCATATACTAACTGTACAACTTTCAAACATGGTCATACACATCCAAATCCGTCTGAAACGGGCTAAACCGTTCGAAACATATCAAAACGGACGAGATCGGACGAGATCGGACGGAATCGGACGTTAACCGGGGAAAGCCGGAGAAAGTATGAATAAACCGCGCAAACCATGCCAAATCCGTGGAAATAGGATTTCTACTATGTTTTGATTGTATTGATCATGTTGTGGTCGTCTTTAGCATGTTTTGGTTGGGTTTGGCTATGTTTTAACCAGACTTGAATGTAGCAAATTAGTTGGTGATGTAGTTGTGGTTTTACTAGACAAGGAAATCGTGATGGCATACCATCAATTGATATTAAAAATACGAGTGAGCTCCAACAACATTTAACATTGTTTGATCAACAAAAAAATGATATTGATTTTCCTTCGGAAACCTACAAAGGTGGATAATATACAAAATAATGAAAAAAGCATAGTAAAATGGCGTTTTAGGCCTTCAGAAATCCTTAACCAGCTTAAAGGTGGTTACAACGATGTTCCTCTTGTTTTTTCGGTCGTTTTGACAGGTCACGGGCTAAAAACGAACTTACGGTGCCTAAGTTATAACCATTTTAAGAAAGCCTTCTTCGTCACACGATCTTGGGCTTCGAGAACCAAGTAAGTCTGTTCTTCAATAATTTTGCCTCCATCAATATATAATTTCATAGGCATATACTAACTGTACAACTTTCAAACATGGTCATACACATCCAAATCCGTCTGAAACGGGCTAAACCGTTCGAAACATATCAAAACGGACGAGATCGGACGAGATCGGACGAAATCGGACGAGATCGGACGGAATCGGACGTTAACCGGGGAAAGCCGGAGAAAGTATGAATAAACCACGCAAACCATGCCAAATCCGTGGAAATAGGATTTCTACTATGTTTTGATTGTATTGATCATGTTGTGGTCATCTTTAGCATGTTTTGGTTGGGTTTGGCTATGTTTTAACCAGACTTGAATGTAGCAAATTAGTTGGTGATGTAGTTGTTGTTTTACTAGACAAGGAAATCGTGATGGCATACCATCAATTGATATTAAAAATACGAGTGAACTCCAACAACATTTAACATTGTTTGATCAACAAAACAATGATATTGATTTTCCTTCGGAAACCTACAAAGGTGGATAATATACAAAATAATGAAAAAAGCATAGTAAAATGGCTTTTTGGGCCTTCAGAAATCCTTAACCAGCTTAAAGTTGGTTACAACGATGTTCCTCTTGTTTTTTCGGTCGTTTTGACAGGTCACGGGCTGAAAACGAACTTACGGTGCTGAAGTTATGACCATTTTAAGAAAGCCTTCTTCGTCACACGATCTTGGGCTTCGAGAACCAAGTCAGTCTCTTCTTCAATACTTTTGCCTCCATCAATATATAATTTCATAGGCATATACTAACTGTACAACTTTCAAACATGGTCATACACATCCAAATCCGTCTGAAACGGGCTAAACCGTTCGAAACATATCAAAACGGACGAGATCGGACGAGATCGAACGAAATCGGACGAGATCGGACGAAATCGGACGAGATCGGACGGAATCAGACGTTAACCAGGGAAGCCGGAGAAAGTATGAATAAACCAGGGTAAACCATGCCAAATCCGTGGAAATAGGATTTCTACTATGTTTTGATTGTACTGATCATGTTGTGGTCGTCTTTAGCATGTTTTGGTTGGGTTTGGCTATGTTTTAACCAGACTTGAATGTAGCAAATTAGTTGGTGATGTAGTTGTGGTTTTACTAGACAAGGAAACCGTGATGGCATACCATCAATTGATATTAAAAATACGAGTGAGCTCCAACAACATTTAACATTGTTTGATCAACAAAACAATGATATTGATTTTCCTTCAGAAACCTACAAAGGTGGATAATATACAAAATAATGAAAAAAGCATAGTAAAATGGCTTTTTGGGCCTTCAAAAATCCTTAACCAGCTTAAAGTTGGTTACAACGATGCTCCTCTTGTTTTTTCGGTCGTTTTGACAGGTCACGGGCTGAAAACGAACTTACGGTGCCTAAGTTATAACCATTTTAAGAAAGCCTTCTTCGTCACACGATCTTGGGCTTCGAGAACCAAGTCAGTCTGTTCTTCAATAATTTTGCCTCCATCAATATATAATTTCATAGGCATATACTAACTGTACAACTTTCAAACATGGTCATACAAATCCAAATCCGTCTGAAACGGGCTAAACCGTTCGAAACATATCAAAACGGACGAGATCGGACGAGATCGGACGAAATCGGACGAGATCGGACGGAATCGGACGTTAACCGGGGAAAGCCGGAGAAAGTATGAATAAACCGCGCAAACCATGCCAAATCCGTGGAAATAGGATTTCTACTATGTTTTGATTGTATTGATCATGTTGTGGTCATCTTTAGCATGTTTTGGTTGGGTTTGGCTATGTTTTAACCAGACTTGAATGTAGCAAATTAGTTGGTGATGTAGTTGTTGTTTTACTAGACAAGGAAATCGTGATGGCATACCATCAATTGATATTAAAAATACGAGTGAACTCCAACAACATTTAACATTGTTTGATCAACAAAACAATGATATTGATTTTCCTTCGGAAACCTACAAAGGTGGATAATATACAAAATAATGAAAAAAGCATAGTAAAATGGCTTTTTGGGCCTTCAGAAATCCTTAACCAGCTTAAAGTTGGTTACAACGATGTTCCTCTTGTTTTTCCGGTCGTTTTGACAGGTCACGGGCTGAAAGCGAACTTACGGTGCTGAATTTATGACCATTTTAAGAAAGCCTTCTTCGTCACACGATCTTGGGCTTCGAGAACCAAGTCAGTCTGTTCTTCAATACTTTTGCCTCCATCAATATATAACTTCATAGGCATATACTAACTGTACAACTTTCAAACATGGTCATACACATCCAAATCCGTCTGAAACGGGCTAAACCGTTCGAAACATATCAAAACGGACGAGATCGGACGAGATCGGACGAGATCGGACGGAATCGGACGTTAACCGGGGAAAGCCGGAGAAAGTATGAATAAACCGCGCAAACCATGCCAAATCCGTGGAAATAGGATTTCTACTATGTTTTGATTGTATTGGTCATGTTGTGGTCGTCTTTAGCATGTTTTGGTTGGGTTTGGCTATGTTTTAACCAGACTTGAATGTAGCAAATTAGTTGGTGATGTAGTTGTGGTTTTACTAGACAAGGAAATCGTGATGGCATACCATCAATTGATATTAAAAATACGAGTGAGCTCCAACAACATTTAACATTGTTTGATCAACAAAAAAATGATATTGATTTTCCTTCGGAAACCTACAAAGGTGGATAATATACAAAATAATGAAAAAAGCATAGTAAAATGGCGTTTTGGGCCTTCAGAAATCCTTAACCAGCTTAAAGTTGGTTACAACGATGTTCCTCTTGTTTTTTCGATCGTTTTGACAAGTCACGGACTGAAAACGAACTTACGGTGCTGAAGTTATGACCATTTTAAGAAAGCCTTCTTCGTCACACGATCTTGGGCTTCGAGAACCAAGTCAGTCTGTTCTTCAATACTTTTGCCTCCATCAATATATAATTTCATAGGCATATACTAACTGTACAACTTTCAAACATGGTCATACACATCCAAATCCGTCTGAAACGGGCTAAACCGTTCGAAACATATCAAAACGGACGAGATCGGACGAGATCGGACGGAATCGGACGTTAACCGGGGAAAGCCGGAGAAAGTATGAATAAACCGCGCAAACCATGCCAAATCCGTGGAAATAGGATTTCTACTATGTTTTGATTATATTGATCATGTTGTGGTCGTCTTTAGCATGTTTTGGTTGGGTTTGGCTATGTTTTAACCAGACTTGAATGTAGCAAATTAGTTGGTGATGTAGTTGTGGTTTTACTAGACAAGGAAACCGTGATGGCATACCATCAATTGATATTAAAAATACGAGTGAGCTCCAACAACATTTAACATTGTTTGATCAACAAAAAAATGATATTGATTTTCCTTCGGAAACCTACAAAGGTGGATAATATACAAAATAATGAAAAAAGCATAGTAAAATGGCGTTTTGGGCCTTCAGAAATCCTTAACCAGCTTAAAGGTGGTTACAACGATGTTCCTCTTGTTTTTTCGGTCGTTTTGACAGGTCACGGGCTAAAAACGAACTTACGGTGCCTAAGTTATAACCATTTTAAGAAAGCCTTCTTCGTCACACGATCTTGGGCTTCGAGAACCAAGTAAGTCTGTTCTTCAATAATTTTGCCTCCATCAATATATAATTTCATAGGCATATACTAACTGTACAACTTTCAAACATGGTCATACACATCCAAATCCGTCTGAAACGGGCTAAACCGTTCGAAACATATCAAAACGGACGAGATCGGACGAGATCGGACGAAATCGGACGAGATCGGACGGAATCGGACGTTAACCGGGGAAAGCCGGAGAAAGTATGAATAAACCACGCAAACCATGCCAAATCCGTGGAAATAGGATTTCTACTATGTTTTGATTGTATTGATCATGTTGTGGTCATCTTTAGCATGTTTTGGTTGGGTTTGGCTATGTTTTAACCAGACTTGAATGTAGCAAATTAGTTGGTGATGTAGTTGTTGTTTTACTAGACAAGGAAATCGTGATGGCATACCATCAATTGATATTAAAAATACGAGTGAACTCCAACAACATTTAACATTGTTTGATCAACAAAACAATGATATTGATTTTCCTTCGGAAACCTACAAAGGTGGATAATATACAAAATAATGAAAAAAGCATAGTAAAATGGCTTTTTGGGCCTTCAGAAATCCTTAACCAGCTTAAAGTTGGTTACAACGATGTTCCTCTTGTTTTTTCGATCGTTTTGACAGGTCACGGGCTGAAAACGAACTTACGGTGCTGAAGTTATGACCATTTTAAGAAAGCCTTCTTCGTCACACGATCTTGGGCTTCGAGAACCAAGTCAGTCTCTTCTTCAATACTTTTGCCTCCATCAATATATAATTTCATAGGCATATACTAACTGTACAACTTTCAAACATGGTCATACACATCCAAATCCGTCTGAAACAGGCTAAACCGTTCGAAACATATCAAAACGGACGAGATCGGACGAGATCGAACGAAATCGGACGAGATCGGACGGAATCGGACGTTAACCGGGGAAAGCCGGAGAAAGTATGAATAAACCGCGCAAACCATGCCAAATCCGTGGAAATAGGATTTCTACTATGTTTTGATTGTATTGATCATGTTGTGGTCGTATTTAGCATGTTTTGGTTGGGTTTGGCTATGTTTTAACCAGACTTGAATGTAGCAAATTAGTTGGTGATGTAGTTGTGGTTTTACTAGACAAGGAAACCGTGATGGCATACCATCAATTGATATTAAAAATACGAGTGAGCTCCAACAACATTTAACATTGTTTGATCAACAAAACAATGATATTGATTTTCCTTCGGAAACCTACAAAGGTGGATAATATACAAAATAATGAAAAAAGCATAGTAAAATGGCTTTTTGGGCCTTCAAAAATCCTTAACCAGCTTAAAGTTGGTTACAACGATAATCCTCTTGTTTTTTCGGTCGTTTTGACAGGTCACGGGCTGAAAACGAACTTACGGTGCTGAAGTTATGACCATTTTAAGAAAGCCTTCTTCGTCACACGATCTTGGGCTTCGAGAACCAAGTCAGTCTGTTCTTCAATACTTTTGCCTCCATCAATATATAATTTCATAGGCATATACTAACTGTATAACTTTCAAACATGGTCATACACATCCAAATCCGTCTGAAACGGGCTAAACCGTTCGAAACATATCAAAACGGACGAGATCGGACGAGATCGGACGAGATCGGACGGAATCGGACGTTAACCGGGGAAAGCCGGAGAAAGTATGAATAAACCGCGCAAACCATGCCAAATCCGTGGAAATAGGATTTCTACTATGTTTTGATTGTATTGATCATGTTGTGGTCGTCTTTAGCATGTTTTGGTTGGGTTTGGCTATGTTTTAACCATACTTGAATGTACCAAATTAGTTGGTGATGTAGTTGTGGTTTTACTAGACAAGGAAATCGTGATGGCATACCATCAATTGATATTAAAAATACGAGTGAGCTCCAACAACATTTAACATTGTTTGATCAACAAAAAAATGATATTGATTTTCCTTCGGAAACCTACAAAGGTGGATAATATACAAAATAATGAAAAAAGCATAGTAAAATGGCGTTTTGGGCCTTCAGAAATCCTTAACCAGCTTAAAGTTGGTTACAACGATGTTCCTCTTGTTTTTTCGGTCGTTTTGACAACTCACGGGCTGAAAACGAACTTACGGTGCTGAAGTTATGACCATTTTAAGAAAGCCTTCTTCGTCACACGATCTTGGGCTTCGAGAACCAAGTCAGTCTGTTCTTCAATACTTTTGCCTCCATGAATATATAATTTCATAGGCATATACTAACTGTACAACTTTCAAACATGGTCATACACATCCAAATCCGTCTGAAACGGGCTAAACCGTTCGAAACATATCAAAACGGACGAGATCAGACGAAATCGGACGAGATCGGACGGAATCGGACGTTAACCGGGGAAAGCCGGAGAAAGTATGAATAAACCGCGCAAACCATGCCAAATCCGTGGAAATAGGATTTCTACTATGTTTTGATTGTATTGATCATGTTGTGGTCGTCTTTAGCATGTTTTGTTTGGGTTTGGCTATGTTTTAACCAGACTTGAATGTAGCAAATTAGTTGGTGATGTAGTTGTGGTTTTACTAGACAAGGAAATCGTGATGGCGTACCATCAATTGATGTTAAAAATACGAGTGAGCTCCAACAACATTTAACATTGTTTGATCAACAAAAAAATGATATTGATTTTCCTTCGGAAACCTACAAAGGTGGATAATATACAAAATAATGAAAAAAGCATAGTAAAATAGCTTTTTGGGCCTTCAGAAATCCTTAACCAGCTTAAAGTTGGTTGCAACGATGTTCCTCTTGTTTTTTCGGTCGTTTTGACAGGTCACGGGCTGAAAACGAACTTACGGTGCTGAAGTTATGACCATTTTAAGAAAGCCTTCTTCGTCACACGATCTTGGGCTTCGAGAACCAAGTCAGTCTGTTCTTCAATACTTTTGCCTCCATCAATATATAATTTCATAGGCATATACTAACTGTACAACTTTCAAACATGGTCATACACATCCAAATCCGTCTGAAACGGGCTAAACCGTTCGAAACATATCAAAACGGACGAGATCGGACGAGATCGAACGAACTCGGACGAGATCGGACGGAATCAGACGTTAACCGGGGAAAGCCGGAGAAAGTATGAATAAACCGCGCAAACCATGCCAAATCTGTGGAAATAGGATTTCTACTATGTTTTGATTGTATTGATCATGTTGTGGTCGTATTTAGCATGTTTTGGTTGGGTTTGGCTATATTTTAACCAGACTTGAATGTAGCAAATTAATTGGTGATGTAGTTGTGGTTTTACTAGACAAGGAAACCGTGATGGCGTACCATCAATTGATATTAAAAATACGAGTGAGCTCCAACAACATTTAACATTGTTTGATCAACAAAAAAATGATATTGATTTTCCTTCGGAAACCTACAAAGGTGGATAATATACAAAATAATGAAAAAAGCATAGTAAAATGGCTTTTTGGGCCTTCAAAAATCCTTAACCAGCTTAAAGTTGGTTACAACGATGTTCCTCTTGTTTTTTCGGTCGTTTTGACAGGTCACGGGCTGAAAACGAACTTACGGTGCTGAAGTTATGACCATTTTAAGAAAGCCTTCTTCGTCACACGATCTTGGGCTTCGAGAACCAAGTCAGTCTGTTCTTCAATACTTTTGCCTCCATCAATATATAATTTCATAGGCATATACTAACTGTACAACTTTCAAACATGGTCATACACATCCAAATCCGTCTGAAACGGGCTAAACCGTTCGAAACATATCAAAACGGACGAGATCGGACGAGATCGGACGAAATCGGACGAGATCGGACGGAGTCGAACGTTAACCGGGGAAAGCCGGAGAAAGTATGAATAAACCAGGGCAAACCATGCCAAATCCGTGGAAATAGGATTTCTACTATGTTTTGATTGTACTGATCATGTTGTGGTCGTCTTTAGCATGTTTTGGTTGGGTTTGGCTATGTTTTAACCAGACTTGAATGTAGCAAATTAGTTGGTGATATAGTTGTGGTTTTACTAGACAAGGAAACCGTGATGGCATACCATCAATTGATATTAAAAATACGAGTGAGCTCCAACAACATTTAACATTGTTTGATCAACAAAACAATGATATTGATTTTCCTTCGGAAACCTACAAAGGTGGATAATATACAAAATAATGAAAAAAGCATAGTAAAATGGCTTTTTGGGCCTTCAAAAATCCTTAACCATCTTAAAGTTGGTTACAACGATGTTCCTCTTGTTTTTTCGGTAGTTTTGACAGGTCACGGGCTGAAAACGAACTTACGGTGCCTAAGTTATAACCATTTTAAGAAAGCCTTCTTCGTCACACGATCTTAGGCTTCGAGAACCAAGTGAGTCTGTTCTTCAATAATTTTGCCTCCATCAATATATAATTTCATAGGCATATACTAACTGTACAACTTTCAAACATGGTCATACACATCCAAATCCGTCTGAAACGGGCTAAACCGTTCGAAACATATCAAAACGGACGAGATCGGACGAAATCGGACGAGATCGGACGGAATCGGACGTTAACCGGGGAAAGTATGAATAAACCGCGCAAACCATGCCAAATCCGTGGAAATAGGATTTCTACTATGTTTTGATTGTATTGATCATGTTGTGGTCATCTTTAGCATGTTTTGGTTGGGTTTGGCTATGTTTTAACCAGACTTGAATATAGCAAATTAGTTGGTGATGTAGTTGTTGTTTTACTAGACAAGGAAATCGTGATGGCATACCATCAATTGATATTAAAAATACGAGTGAACTCCAACAACATTTAACATTGTTTGATCAACAAAACAATGATATTGATTTTCCTTCGGAAACCTACAAAGGTGGATAATATACAAAATAATGAAAAAAGCATAGTAAAATGCCTTTTTGGGCCTTCATTAAACCTTAACCAGCTTAAAGTTGCTTACAACGATGTTCCTCTTGTTTTTTCGGTCGTTTTGACAGGTCACGGGCTGAAAACGAACTTACGGTGCTGAAGTTATGACCATTTTAAGAAAGCCTTCTTCGACACACGATCTTGGGCTTCGAGAACCAAGTCAGTCTGTTCTTCAATACTTTTGCCTCCATCAATATATAATTTCATAGGCATATACTAACTGTACAACTTTCAAACATGGTCATACACATCCAAATCCGTCTGAAACGGGCTAAACCGTTCGAAACATATCAAAACGGACGAGATCGGACGAGATCGAACGAGATCGGACGGAATCGGACGTTAACCGGGGAAAGCCGGAGAAAGTATGAATAAACCGCGCAAACTATGCCAAATCCGTGGAAATAGGATTTCTACTATGTTTTGATTGTATTGATCATGTTGTGGTCGTATTTAGCATGTTTTGGTTGGGTTTGGCTATGTTTTAACCAGACTTGAATGTAGCAAATTAGTTGGTGATGTAGTTGTGGTTTTACTAGACAAGGAAACCGTGATGGCATACCATCAATTGATATTAAAAATACGAGTGAGCTCCAACAACATTTAACATTGTTTGATCAACAAAACAATGATATTGATTTTCCTTCGGAAACCTACAAAGGTGGATAATATACAAAATAATGAAAAAAGCATAGTAAAATGGCTTTTTGGGCCTTCAGAAATCCTTAACCAGCTTAAAGTTGGTTACAACGATGTTCCTCTTATTTTTTCGGTCGTTTTGACAGGTCACGGGCTGAAAACGAACTTACGGTGCTGAAGTTATGACCATTTTAAGAAAGCCTTCTTCGTCACACGATCTTGGGCTTCGAGAACCAAGTCAGTCTGTTCTTCAATACTTTTGCCTCCATATCAAAACAGACGAGATCGGACGAGATCGGACGAGATCGGACGGAATCGGACGTTAACCGGGGAAAGCCGGAGAAAGTATGAATAAACCGCGCAAACCATGCCAAATCCGTGGAAATAGGATTTCTACTATGTTTTGATTGTATTGATCATGTTGTGGTCGTCTTTAGCATGTTTTGGTTGGGTTTGGCTATGTTTTAACCAGACTTGTATGTAGCAAATTAGTTGGTGATGTAGTTGTGGTTTTACTAGACAAGGAAATCGTGATGGCATACCATCAATTGATATTAAAAATACGAGTGAGCTCCAACAACATTTAACATTGTTTGATCAACAAAAAAATGATATTGATTTTCCTTCGGAAACCTACAAAGGTGGATAATATACAAAATAATGAAAAAAGCATAGTAAAATGGCTTTTTGGGCCTTCAGAAATCCTTAACCAGCTTAAAGTTGGTTACAACGATGTTCCTCTTGTTTTTTCGGTCGTTTTTACAGGTCACGGGCTGAAAACGAACATACGGTGCTGAAGTTATGACCATTTTAAGAAAGCCTTCTTCTTCACACGATCTTGGGCTTCGAGAACCAAGTCAGTCTGTTCTTCAATACTTTTGCCTCCATCAATATATAATTTCATAGGCATATACTAACTGTACAACTTTCAAACATGGTCATACACATCCAAATCCGTCTGAAACGGGCTAAACCGTTCGAAACATATCAAAACGGACGAGATCGGACGAGATCGGACGAAATCGGACGAGATCGGACGGAGTCGAACGTTAACCGGGGAAAGCCGGAGAAAGTATGAATAAACCAGGGCAAACCATGCCAAATCCGTGGAAATAGGATTTCTACTATGTTTTGATTGTACTGATCATGTTGTGGTCGTCTTTAGCATGTTTTGGTTGGGTTTGGCTATGTTTTAACCAGACTTGAATGTAGCAAATTAGTTGGTGATATAGTTGTGGTTTTACTAGACAAGGAAACCGTGATGGCATACCATCAATTGATATTAAAAATACGAGTGAGCTCCAACAACATTTAACATTGTTTGATCAACAAAACAATGATATTGATTTTCCTTCGGAAACCTACAAAGGTGGATAATATACAAAATAATGAAAAAAGCATAGTAAAATGGCTTTTTGGGCCTTCAAAAATCCTTAACCATCTTAAAGTTGGTTACAACGATGTTCCTCTTGTTTTTTCGGTCGTTTTGACAGGTCACGGGCTGAAAACGAACTTACGGTGCCTAAGTTATAACCATTTTAAGAAAGCCTTCTTCGTCACACGATCTTAGGCTTCGAGAACCAAGTGAGTCTGTTCTTCAATAATTTTGCCTCCATCAATATATAATTTCATAGGCATATACTAACTGTACAACTTTCAAACATGGTCATACACATCCAAATCCGTCTGAAACGGGCTAAACCGTTCGAAAAATATCAAAACGGACGAGATCGGACGAAATCGGACGAGATCGGACGGAATCGGACGTTAACCGGGGAAAGCCGGAGAAAGTATGAATAAACCGCGCAAACCATGCCAAATCCGTGGAAATAGGATTTCTACTATGTTTTGATTGTATTGATCATGTTGTGGTCATCTTTAGCATGTTTTGGTTGGGTTTGGCTATGTTTTAACCAGACTTGAATATAGCAAATTAGTTGGTGATGTAGTTGTTGTTTTACTAGACAAGGAAATCGTGATGGCATACCATCAATTGATATTAAAAATACGAGTGAACTCCAACAACATTTAACATTGTTTGATCAACAAAACAATGATATTGATTTTCCTTCGGAAACCTACAAAGGTGGATAATATACAAAATAATGAAAAAAGCATAGTAAAATGGCTTTTTGGGCCTTCATTAAACCTTAACCAGCTTAAAGTTGGTTACAACGATGTTCCTCTTGTTTTTTCGGTCGTTTTGACAGGTCACGGGCTGAAAACGAACTTACGGTGCTGAAGTTATGACCATTTTAAGAAAGCCTTCTTCGTCACACGATCTTGGGCTTCGAGAACCAAGTCAGTCTGTTCTTCAATACTTTTGCCTCCATCAATATATAATTTCATAGGCATATACTAACTGTACAACTTTCAAACATGGTCATACACATCCAAATCCGTCTGAAACGGGCTAAACCGTTCGAAACATATCAAAACGGACGAGATCGGACGAGATCGAACGAGATCGGACGGAATCGGACGTTAACCGGGGAAAGCCGGAGAAAGTATGAATAAACCGCGCAAACCATGCCAAATCCGTGGAAATAGGATTTCTACTATGTTTTGATTGTATTGATCATGTTGTGGTCGTATTTAGCATGTTTTGGTTGGGTTTGGCTATGTTTTAACCAGACTTGAATGTAGCAAATTAGTTGGTGATGTAGTTGTGGTTTTACTAGACAAGGAAACCGTGATGGCATACCATCAATTGATATTAAAAATACGAGTGAGCTCCAACAACATTTAACATTGTTTGATCAACAAAACAATGATATTGATTTTCCTTCGGAAACCTACAAAGGTGGATAATATACAAAATAATGAAAAAAGCATAGTAAAATGGCTTTTTGGGCCTTCAGAAATCCTTAACCAGCTTAAAGTTGGTTACAACGATGTTCCTCTTATTTTTTCGGTCGTTTTGACAGGTCACGGGCTGAAAACAAACTTACGGTGCTGAAGTTATGACCATTTTAAGAAAGCCTTCTACGTCACACGATCTTGGGCTTCGAGAACCAAGTCAGTCTGTTCTTCAATACTTTTGCCTCCATATCAAAACAGACGAGATCGGACGAGATCGGACGGAATCGGACGTTAACCGGGGAAAGCCGGAGAAAGTATGAATAAACCGCGCAAACCATGCCAAATCCGTGGAAATAGGATTTCTACTATGTTTTGATTGTATTGATCATGTTGTGGTCGTCTTTAGCATGTTTTGGTTGGGTTTGGCTATGTTTTAACCAGACTTGTATGTAGCAAATTAGTTGGTGATGTAGTTGTGGTTTTACTAGACAAGGAAATCGTGATGGCATACCATCAATTGATATTAAAAATACGAGTGAGCTCCAACAACATTTAACATTGTTTGATCAACAAAAAAATGATATTGATTTTCCTTCGGAAACCTACAAAGGTGGATAATATACAAAATAATGAAAAAAGCATAGTAAAATGGCTTTTTGGGCCTTCAGAAATCCTTAACCAGCTTAAAGTTGGTTACAACGATGTTCCTCTTGTTTTTTCGGTCGTTTTGACAGGTCACGGGCTGAAAACGAACTTACGGTGCTGAAGTTATGACCATTTTAAGAAAGCCTTCTTCGTCACACGATCTTGGGCTTCGAGAACCAAGTCAGTCTGTTCTTCAATACTTTTGCCTCCATCAATATATAATTTCATAGGCATATACTAACTGTACAACTTTCAAACATGGTCATACACATCCAAATCCGTCTGAAACGGGCTAAACCGTTCGAAACATATCAAAACGGACGAGATCGGACGAGATCGGACGAAATCGGACGAGATCGGACGGAGTCGAACGTTAACCGGGGAAAGCCGGAGAAAGTATGAATAAACCAGGGCAAACCATGTCAAATCCGTGGAAATAGGATTTCTACTATGTTTTGATTGTACTGATCATGTTGTGGTCGTCTTTAGCATGTTTTGGTTGGGTTTGGCTATGTTTTAACCAGACTTGAATGTAGCAAATTAGTTGGTGATGTAGTTGTGGTTTTACTAGACAAGGAAACCGTGATGGCATACCATAAATTGATATTAAAAATACGAGTGAGCTCCAACAACATTTAACATTGTTTGATCAACAAAACAATGATATTGATTTTCCTTCGGAAACCTACAAAGGTGGATAATATACAAAATAATGAAAAAAGCATAGTAAAATGGCTTTTTGGGCCTTCAAAAATCCTTAACCAGCTTAAAGTTGGTTACAACGATGTTCCTCTTGTTTTTTCGGTCGTTTTGACAGGTCACGGGCTGAAAACGAACTTACGGTGCCTAAGTTATAACCATTTTAAGAAAGCCTTCTTCGTCACACGATCTTGGGCTTCGAGAACCAAGTCAGTCTGTTCTTCAATAATTTTGCCTCCATCAATATATAATTTCATAGGCATATACTAACTGTACAACTTTCAAACATGGTCATACACATCCAAATCCGTCTGAAACGGGCTAAACCGTTCGAAACATATCAAAACGGACGAGATCGGACGAGATCGGACGAAATCGGACGAGATCGGACGGAATCGGACGTTAACCGGGGAAAGCCGGAGAAAGTATGAATAAACCGCGCAAACCATGCCAAATCCGTGGAAATAGGATTTCTACTATGTTTTGATTGTATTGATCATGTTGTGGTCATCTTTAGCATGTTTTGGTTGGGTTTGGCTATGTTTTAACCAGACTTGAATATAGCAAATTAGTTGGTGATGTAGTTGTTGTTTTACTAGACAAGGAAATCGTGATGGCATACCATCAATTGATATTAAAAATACGAGTGAACTCCAACAACATTTAACATTGTTTGATCAACAAAACAATGATATTGATTTTCCTTCGGAAACCTACAAAGGTGGATAATATACAAAATAATGAAAAAAGCATCGTAAAATGGCTTTTTGGGCCTTCAGTAATCCTTAACCAGCTTAAAGTTGGTTACAACGATGTTCCTCTTGTTTTTTCGGTCGTTTTGACAGGTCACGGGCTGAAAACGAACTTACGGTGCTGAAGTTATGACCATTTTAAGAAAGCCTTCTTCGTCACACGATCTTGGGCTTCGAGAACCAAGTCAGTCTGTTCTTCAATACTTTTGCCTCCATCAATATATAATTTCATAGGCATATACTAACTGTACAACTTTCAAACATGATCATACACATCCAAATCCGTCTGAAACGGGCTAAACCGTTCGAAACATATCAAAACGGACGAGATCGAACGAAATCGGACGAGATCGGACGGAATCGGACGTTAACCGGGGAAAGCCGGAGAAAGTATGAATAAACCGCACAAACCATGCCAAATCTGTGGAAATAGGATTTCTACTATGTTTTGATTGTATTGATCATGTTGTGGTCGTATTTAGCATGTTTTGGTTGGGTTTGGCTATGTTTTAACCAGACTTGAATGTAGCAAATTAGTTGGTGATGTAGTTGTGGTTTTACTAGACAAGGAAACCGTGATGGCATACCATCAATTGATATTAAAAATACGAGTGAGCTCCAACAACATTTAACATTGTTTGATCAACAAAACAATGATATTGATTTTCCTTCGGAAACCTACAAAGGTGGATAATATACAAAATAATGAAAAAAGCATAGTAAAATGGCTTTTTGGGCCTTCAGAAATCCTTAACCAGCTTAAAGTTGGTTACAACGATGTTCCTCTTGTTTTTTCGGTCGTTTTGACAGGTCACAGGCTGAAAACGAACTTACGGTGCTGAAGTTATGACCATTTTAAGAAAGCCTTCTTCGTCACACGATCTTGGGCTTCGAGAACCAAGTCAGTCTGTTCTTCAATACTTTTGCCTCCATATCAAAACGGACGAGATCGGACGAGATCGGACGAAATCGGACGAGATCGGACGGAATCGGACGTTAACCGGGGAAAGCCGGAGAAAGTATGAATAAACCGCGCAAACCATGCCAAATCCATGGAAATAGGATTTCTACTATGTTTTGATTGTATTGATCATGTTGTGGTCGTCTTTAGCATGTTTTTGTTGGGTTTGGCTATGTTTTAACCAGACTTGAATGTAGCAAATTAGTTGGTGATGTAGTTGTGGTTTTACTAGACATGGAAATCGTGATGGCATACCATCAATTGATATTAAAAATACGAGTGAGCTCCGACAACATTTAACATTGTTTGATCAACAAAAAATGATATTGATTTTCCTTCGGAAACCTACAAAGGTGGATAATATACAAAATAATGAAAAAAGCATAGTAAAATGGCTTTTTGGGCCTTCAGAAATCCTTAACCAGCTTAAAGTTGGTTACAACGATGTTCCTCTTGTTTTTTCGGTCGTTTTGACAGGTCACGGGCTGAAAACGAACTTACGGTGCTGAAGTTATGACCATTTTAAGAAAGCCTTCTTCGTCACACGATCTTGGGCTTCGAGAACCAAGTCAGTCTGTTCTTCAATACTTTTGCCTCCATCAATATATAATTTCATAGGCATATACTAACTGTACAACTTTCAAACATGGTCATACACATCCAAATCCGTCTGAAACGGGCTAAACCGTTCGAAACATATCAAAACGGACGAGATCGGACAAGATCGGACGAAATCGGACGAGATCGGACGGAATCGGACGTTAACCGAGGAAAGCCGGAGAAAGTATGAATAAACCACGCAAACCATGCCAAATCCGTGGAAATAGGATTTCTACTATGTTTTGATTGTATTGATCATGTTGTGGTCGTCTTTAGCATGTTTTGGTTGGGTTTGGCTATGTTTTAACCAGACTTGAATGTAGCAAATTAGTTGGTGATGTAGTTGTGGTTTTACTAGACAAGGAAACCGTGATGGCATACCATCAATTGATATTAAAAATACGAGTGAGCTCCAACAACATTTAACATTGTTTGATCAACAAAAAAATGATATTGATTTTCCTTCGGAAACCTACAAAGGTGGATAATATACAAAATAATGAAAAAAGCATAGTAAAATGGCTTTTTGGGCCTTCAGAAATCCTTAACCAGCTTAAAGTTGGTTACAACGATGTTCCTCTTGTTTTTTCGGTCGGTTTTACAGGTCACGGGCTGAAAACGAACTTACGGTGCTGAAGTTATGACCATTTTAAGAAAGCCTTCTTCGTCACACGATCTTGGGCTTCGAGAACCAAGTCAGTCTGTTCTTCAATACTTTTGCCTCCATCAATATATAATTTCATAGGCATATACTAACTGTACAACTTTCAAACATGGTCATACACATCCAAATCCGTCTGAAACGGGCTAAACCGTTCGAAACATATCAAAACGGACGAGATCGGACGAGATCGAACGAAATCGGACGAGATCGGACGGAATCGGACGTTAACCGGGTAAAGCCGGAGAAAGTATGAATAAACCGCGCAAACCATGCCAAATCCGTGGAAATAGGATTTCTACTATGTTTTGATTGTATTGATCATGTTGTGGTCGTATTTAGCATGTTTTGGTTGGGTTTGGCTATGTTTTAACCGGACTTGAATGTAGCAAATTAGTTGGTGATGTAGTTGTGGTTTTACTAGACAAGGAAACCGTGATGGCATACCATCAATTGATATTAAAAATATGAGTGAGCTCCAACAACATTTAACATTGTTTGATCAACAAAAAAATGATATTGATTTTCCTTCGGAAACCTACAAAGGTGGATAATATACAAAATAATGAAAAAAGCATAGTAAAATGGCTTTTTGGGCCTTCAAAAATCCTTAACCAGCTTAAAGTTGGTTACAACGATGTTCCTCTTGTTTTTTCGGTCGTTTTGACAGGTCACGGGCTGAAAACGAACTTACGGTGCTGAAGTTATGACCATTTTAAGAAAGCCTTCTTCGTCACACGATCTTGGGCTTCGAGAACCAAGTCAGTCTGTTCTTCAATACTTTTGCCTCCATCAATATATAATTTCATAGGCATATACTAACTGTACAACTTTCAAACATGGTCATACACATCCAAATCCATCTGAAACGGGCTAAACCGTTCGAAACATATCAAAACGGACGAGATCGGACGAGATCGAACGAGATCGGACGGAATAGGACGTTAACCGGGGAAAGCCGGAGAAAGTATGAATAAACCGCGCAAACCATGCCAAATCCGTGGAAATAGGATTTCTACTATGTTTTGATTGTATTGATCATGTTGTGGTCGTATTTAGCATGTTTTGGTTGGGTTTGGCTATGTTTTAACCAGACTTGAATGTAGCAAATTAGTTGGTGATGTAGTTGTGGTTTTACTATTCAAGGAAACCGTGATGGCATACCATCAATTGATATTAAAAATACGAGTGAGCTCCAACAACATTTAACATTGTTTGATCAACAAAACAATGATATTGATTTTCCTTCGGAAACCTACAAAGGTGGATAATATACAAAATAATGAAAAAAGCATAGTAAAATGGCTTTTTGGGCCTTCAGAAATCCTTAACCAGCTTAAAGTTGGTTAGAACGATGTTCCTCTTATTTTTTCGGTCGTTTTGACAGGTCACGGGCTGAAAACGAACTTACGGTGCTGAAGTTATGACCATTTTAAGAAAGCCTTCTTCGTCACACGATCTTGGGCTTCGAGAACCAAGTCAGTCTGTTCTTCAATACTTTTGCCTCCATATCAAAACGGACGAGATCGGACGAGATCGGACGAAATCGGACGAGATCGGACGGAATCGGACGTTAACCGGGGAAAGCCGGAGAAAGTATGAATAAACCGCGCAAACCATGCCAAATCCGTGGAAATAGGATTTCTACTATGTTTTGATTGTATTGATCATGTTGTGGTCGTATTTAGCATGTTTTGGTTGGGTTTGGCTATGTTTTAACCGGACTTGAATGTAGCAAATTAGTTGGTGATGTAGTTGTGGTTTTACTAGACAAGGAAACCGTGATGGCATACCATCAATTGATATTAAAAATATGAGTGAGCTCCAACAACATTTAACATTGTTTGATCAACAAAAAAATGATATTGATTTTCCTTCGGAAACCTACAAAGGTGGATAATATACAAAATAATGAAAAAAGCATAGTAAAATGGCTTTTTGGGCCTTCAAAAATCCTTAACCAGCTTAAAGTTGGTTACAACGATGTTCCTCTTGTTTTTTCGGTCGTTTTGACAGGTCACGGGCTGAAAACGAACTTACGGTGCTGAAGTTATGACCATTTTAAGAAAGCCTTCTTCGTCACACGATCTTGGGCTTCGAGAACCAAGTCAGTCTGTTCTTCAATACTTTTGCCTCCATCAATATATAATTTCATAGGCATATACTAACTGTACAACTTTCAAACATGGTCATACACATCCAAATCCATCTGAAACGGGCTAAACCGTTCGAAACATATCAAAACGGACGAGATCGGACGAGATCGAACGAGATCGGACGGAATCGGACGTTAACCGGGGAAAGCCGGAGAAAGTATGAATAAACCGCGCAAACCATGCCAAATCCGTGGAAATAGGATTTCTACTATGTTTTGATTGTATTGATCATGTTGTGATCGTATTTAGCATGTTTTGGTTGGGTTTGGCTATGTTTTAACCAGACTTGAATGTAGCAAATTAGTTGGTGATGTAGTTGTGGTTTTACTATTCAAGGAAACCGTGATGGCATACCATCAATTGATATTAAAAATACGAGTGAGCTCCAACAACATTTAACATTGTTTGATCAACAAAACAATGATATTGATTTTCCTTCGGAAACCTACAAAGGTGGATAATATACAAAATAATGAAAAAAGCATAGTAAAATGGCTTTTTGGGCCTTCAGAAATCCTTAACCAGCTTAAAGTTGGTTAGAACGATGTTCCTCTTATTTTTTCGGTCGTTTTGACAGGTCACGGGCTGAAAACGAACTTACGGTGCTGAAGTTATGACCATTTTAAGAAAGCCTTCTTCGTCACACGATCTTGGGCTTCGAGAACCAAGTCAGTCTGTTCTTCAATACTTTTGCCTCCATATCAAAACGGACGAGATCGGACGAAATCGGACGAGATCGGACGGAATCGGACGTTAACCGGGGAAAGCCGGAGAAAGTATGAATAAACCGCGCAAACCATGCCAAATCCGTGGAAATAGGATTTCTACTATGTTTTGATTGTATTGATCATGTTGTGGTCGTCTTTAGCATGTTTTGGTTGGGTTTGGCTATGTTTTAACCAGACTTGAATGTAGCAAATTAGTTGGTGATGTAGTTGTGGTTTTACTAGACAAGGAAATCGTGATGGCATACCATCAATTGATATTAAAAATACGAGTGAGCTCCAACAACATTTAACATTGTTTGATCAACAAAAAAATGATATTGATTTTCCTTCGGAAACCTACAAAGGTGGATAATATACAAAATAATGAAAAAAGCATAGTAAAATGGCTTTTTGGGCCTTCAGAAATCCTTAACCAGCTTAAAGTTGGTTACAACGATGTTCCTCTTGTTTTTTCGGTCGGTTTGACAGGTCACGGGCTGAAAACGAACTTACGGTGCTGAAGTTATGACCATTTTAAGAAAGCCTTCTTCGTCACACGATCTTGGGCTTCGAGAACCAAGTAAGTCTGTTCTTCAATACTTTTGCCTCCATCAATATATAATTTCATAGGCATATACTAACTGTACAACTTTCAAACATGGTCATACACATCCAAATCCGTCTGAAACGGGCTAAACCGTTCGAAACATATCAAAACGGACGAGATCGGACGAGATCGAACGAAATCGGACGAGATCGGACGGAATCGGACGTTAACCGGGTAAAGCCGGAGAAAGTATGAATAAACCGCGCAAACCATGCCAAATCCGTGGAAATAGGATTTCTACTATGTTTTGATTGTATTGATCATGTTGTGGTCGTATTTAGCATGTTTTGGTTGGGTTTGGCTATGTTTTAACCGGACTTGAATGTAGCAAATTAGTTGGTGATGTAGTTGTGGTTTTACTAGACAAGGAAACCGTGATGGCATACCATCAATTGATATTAAAAATATGAGTGAGCTTCAACAACATTTAACATTGTTTGATCAACAAAAAAATGATATTGATTTTCCTTCGGAAACCTACAAAGGTGGATAATATACAAAATAATGAAAAAAGCATAGTAAAATGGCTTTTTGGGCCTTCAAAAATCCTTAACCAGCTTAAAGTTGGTTACAACGATGTTCCTCTTGTTTTTTCGGTCGTTTTGACAGGTCACGGGCTGAAAACGAACTTACGGTGCTGAAGTTATGACCATTTTAAGAAAGCCTTCTTCGTCACACGATCTTGGGCTTCGAGAACCAAGTCAGTCTGTTCTTCAATACTTTTGCCTCCATCAATATATAATTTCATAGGCATATACTAACTGTACAACTTTCAAACATGGTCATACACATCCAAATCCATCTGAAACGGGCTAAACCGTTCGAAACATATCAAAACGGACGAGATCGGACGAGATCGAACGAGATTGGACGGAATCGGACGTTAACCGGGGAAAGCCGGAGAAAGTATGAATAAACCGCGCAAACCATGCCAAATCCGTGGAAATAGGATTTCTACTATGTTTTGATTGTATTGATCATGTTGTGGTCATATTTAGCATGTTTTGGTTGGGTTTGGCTATGTTTTAACCAGACTTGAATGTAGCAAATTAGTTGGTGATGTAGTTGTGGTTTTACTATTCAAGGAAACCGTGATGGCATACCATCAATTGATATTAAAAATACGAGTGAGCTCCAACAACATTTAACATTGTTTGATCAACAAAACAATGATATTGATTTTCCTTCGGAAACCTACAAAGGTGGATAATATACAAAATAATGAAAAAAGCATAGTAAAATGGCTTTTTGGGCCTTCAGAAATCCTTAACCAGCTTAAAGTTGGTTACAACGATGTTCCTCTTGTTTTTTCGGTCGTTTTGACAGGTCACGGGCTGAAAACGAACTTACGGTGCTGAAGTTATGACCATTTTAAGAAAGCCTTCTTCGTCACACGATCTTGGGCTTCGAGAACCAAGTCAGTCTGTTCTTCAATACTTTTGCCTCCATATCAAAACGGACAAGATCGGACGAGATCGGACGAAATCGGACGAGATCGGACGGAATCGGACGTTAACCGGGGAAAGCCGGAGAAAGTATGAATAAACCGCGCAAACCATGCCAAATCCGTGGAAATAGGATTTCTACTATGTTTTGATTGTATTGATCATGTTGTGGTCGTATTTAGCATGTTTTGGTTGGGTTTGGCTATGTTTTAACCGGACTTGAATGTAGCAAATTAGTTGGTGATGTAGTTGTGGTTTTACTAGACAAGGAAATCGTGATGGCATACCATCAATTGATATTAAAAATACGAGTGAGCTCCAACAACATTTAACATTGTTTGATCAACAAAAAAATGATATTGATTTTCCTTCGGAAACCTACAAAGGTGGATAATATACAAAATAATGAAAAAAGCATAGTAAAATGGCTTTTTGGGCCTTCAGAAATCCTTAACCAGCTTAAAGTTGGTTACAACGATGTTCCTCTTGTTTTTTCGGTCGTTTTGACAGGTCACGGGCTGAAAACGAACTTACGGTGCTGAAGTTATGACCATTTTAAGAAAGCCTTCTTCGTCACACGATCTTGGGCTTCGAGAACCAAGTCAGTCTGTTCTTCAATACTTTTGCCTCCATCAATATATAATTTCATAGGCATATACTAACTGTACAACTTTCAAACATGGTCATACACATCCAAATCCGTCTGAAACGGGCTAAACCGTTCGAAACATATCAAAACGGACGAGATCGGACGAGATCGAACGAAATCGGACGAGATCGGACGGAATAGGACGTTAACCGGGGAAAGCCGGAGAAAGTATGAATAAACCGCGCAAACCATGCCAAATCCGTGGAAATAGGATTTCTACTATGTTTTGATTGTATTGATCATGTTGTGGTCATATTTAGCATGTTTTGGTTGGGTTTGGCTATGTTTTAACCGGACTTGAATGTAGCAAATTAGTTGGTGATGTAGTTGTGGTTTTACTAGACAAGGAAACCGTGATGGCATACCATCAATTGATATTAAAAATATGAGTGAGCTCCAACAACATTTAACATTGTTTGATCAACAAAAAAATGATATTGATTTTCCTTCGGAAACCTACAAAGGTGGATAATATACAAAATAATGAAAAAAGCATAGTAAAATGGCTTTTTGGGCCTTCAAAAATACTTAACCAGCTTAAAGTTGGTTACAACGATGTTCCTCTTGTTTTTTCGGTCGTTTTGACAGGTCACGGGCTGAAAACGAACTTACGGTGCTGAAGTTATGACCATTTTAAGAAAGCCTTCTTCGTCACACGATCTTGGGCTTCGAGAACCAAGTCAGTCTGTTCTTCAATACTTTTGCCTCCATCAATATATAATTTCATAGGCATATACTAACTGTACAACTTTCAAACATGGTCATACACATCCAAATCCATCTGAAACGGGCTAAACCGTTCGAAACATATCAAAACGGACGAGATCGGACGAGATCGAACGAGATCGGACGGAATCGGACGTTAACCGGGGAAAGCCGGAGAAAGTATGAATAAACCGCGCAAACCATGCCAAATCCGTGGAAATAGGATTTCTACTATGTTTTGATTGTATTGATCATGTTGTGGTCGTATTTAGCATGTTTTGGTTGGGTTTGGCTATGTTTTAACCAGACTTGAATGTAGCAAATTAGTTGGTGATGTAGTTGTGGTTTTACTAGACAAGGAAACCGTGATGGCATACCATCAATTGATATTAAAAATACGAGTGAGCTCCAACAACATTTAACATTGTTTGATCAACAAAACAATGATATTGATTTTCCTTCGGAAACCTACAAAGGTGGATAATATACAAAATAATGAAAAAAGCATAGTAAAATGGCTTTTTGGGCCTTCAGAAATCCTTAACCAGCTTAAAGTTGGTTAGAACGATGTTCCTCTTATTTTTTCGGTCGTTTTGACAGGTCACGGGCTGAAAACGAACTTACGGTGCTGAAGTTATGACCATTTTAAGAAAGCCTTCTTCGTCACACGATCTTGGGCTTCGAGAACCAAGTCAGTCTGTTCTTCAATACTTTTGCCTCTATATCAAAACGGACGAGATCGGACGAGATCGGACGAAATCGGACGAGATCGGACGGAATCGGACGTTAACCGGGGAAAGCCGGAGAAAGTATGAATAAACCGCGCAAACCATGCCAAATCCGTGGAAATAGGATTTCTACTATGTTTTGATTGTATTGATCATGTTGTGGTCGTCTTTAGCATGTTTTGGTTGGGTTTGGCTATGTTTTAACCAGACTTGAATGTAGCAAATTAGTTGGTGATGTAGTTGTGGTTTTACTAGACAAGGAAATCGTGATGGCATACCATCAATTGATATTAAAAATACGAGTGAGCTCCAACAACATTTAACATTGTTTGATCAACAAAAAAATGATATTGATTTTCCTTCGGAAACCTACAAAGGTGGATAATATACAAAATAATGAAAAAAGCATAGTAAAATGGCTTTTTGGGCCTTCAGAAATCCTTAACCAGCTTAAAGTTGGTTACATCGATGTTCCTCTTGTTTTTTCGGTCGTTTTGACAGGTCACGGGCTGAAAACGAACTTACGGTGCTGAAGTTATGACCATTTTAAGAAAGCCTTCTTCGTCACACGATCTTGGGCTTCGAGAACCAAGTCAGTCTGTTCTTCAATACTTTTGCCTCTATATCAAAACGGACGAGATCGGACGAGATCGGACGAAATCGGACGAGATCGGACGGAATCGGACGTTAACCGGGGAAAGCCGGAGAAAGTATGAATAAACCGCGCAAACCATGCCAAATCCGTGGAAATAGGATTTCTACTATGTTTTGATTGTATTGATCATGTTGTGGTCGTCTTTAGCATGTTTTGGTTGGGTTTGGCTATGTTTTAACCAGACTTGAATGTAGCAAATTAGTTGGTGATGTAGTTGTGGTTTTACTAGACAAGGAAATCGTGATGGCATACCATCAATTGATATTAAAAATACGAGTGAGCTCCAACAACATTTAACATTGTTTGATCAACAAAAAAATGATATTGATTTTCCTTCGGAAACCTACAAAGGTGGATAATATACAAAATAATGAAAAAAGCATAGTAAAATGGCTTTTTGGGCCTTCAGAAATCCTTAACCAGCTTAAAGTTGGTTACATCGATGTTCCTCTTGTTTTTTCGGTCGTTTTGACAGGTCACGGGCTGAAAACGAACTTACGGTGCTGAAGTTATGACCATTTTAAGAAAGCCTTCTTCGTCACACGATCTTGGGCTTCGAGAACCAAGTCAGTCTGTTCTTCAATACTTTTGCCTCCATCAATATATAATTTCATAGGCATATACTAACTGTACAACTTTCAAACATGGTCATACACATCCAAATCCGTCTGAAACGGGCTAAACCGTTCGAAACATATCAAAACGGACGAGATCGGACGAGATCGGACGAAATCGGACGGAGTCGAACGTTAACCGGGGAAAGCCGGAGAAAGTATGAATAAACCAGGGCAAACCATGCCAAATCCGTGGAAATAGGATTTCTACTATGTTTTGATTGTACTGATCATGTTGTGGTCGTCTTTAGCATGTTTTGGTTGGGTTTGGCTATGTTTTAACCAGACTTGAATGTAGCAAATTAGTTGGTGATGTAGTTGTGGTTTTACTAGACAAGGAAACCGTGATGGCATACCATCAATTGATATTAAAAATACGAGTGAGCTCCAACAACATTTAACATTGTTTGATCAACAAAACAATGATATTGATTTTCCTTCGGAAACCTACAAAGGTGGATAATATACAAAATAATGAAAAAAGCATAGTAAAATGGCTTTTTGGGCCTTCAAAAATCCTTAACCAGCTTAAAGTTGGTTACAACGATGTTCCTCTTGTTTTTTCGGTCGTTTTGACAGGTCACGGGCTGAAAACGAACTTACGGTGCCTAAGTTATAACCATTTTAAGAAAGCCTTCTTGGTCACACGATCTTGGGCTTCGAGAACCAAGTCAGTCTGTTCTTCAATAATTTTGCCTCCATCAATATATAATTTCATAGGCATATACTAACTGTACAACTTTCAAACATGGTCATACACATCCAAATCCGTCTGAAAAGGGCTAAACCGTTCGAAACATATCAAAACGGACGAGATCGGACGAGATCGGACGAAATCGGACGAGATCGGACGGAATCGGACGTTAACCGGGGAAAGCCGGAGAAAGTATGAATAAACCGCGCAAACCATGCCAAATCCGTGGAAATAGGATTTCTACTATGTTTTGATTGTATTGATCATGTTGTGGTCATCTTTAGCATGTTTTGGTTGGGTTTGGCTATGTTTTAACTAGACTTGAATATAGCAAATTAGTTGGTGATGTAGTTGTTGTTTTACTAGACAAGGAAATCGTGATGGCATACCATCAATTGATATTAAAAATACGAGTGAACTCCAACAACATTTAACATTGTTTGATCAACAAAACAATGATATTGATTTTCCTTCGGAAACCTACAAAGGTGGATAATATACAAAATAATGAAAAAAGCATAGTAAAATGGCTTTTTGGGCCTTCAGTAATCCTTAACCAGCTTAAAGTTGGTTACAACGATGTTCCTCTTGTTTTTTCGGTCGTTTTGACAGGTCACGGGCTGAAAACGAACTTACGGTGCTGAAGTTATGACCATTTTAAGAAAGCCTTCTTCGTCACACGATCTTGGGCTTCGAGAACCAAGTCAGTCTGTTCTTCAATACTTTTGCCTCCATCAATATATAATTTCATAGGCATATACTAACTGTACAACTTTCAAACATGGTCATACACATCCAAATCCGTCTGAAACGGGCTAAACCGTTCGAAACATATCAAAACGGACGAGATCGGACGAGATCGAACGAAATCGGACGAGATCGGACGGAATCGGACGTTAACCGGGGAAAGCCGGAGAAAGTATGAATAAACCGCGAAAACCATGCCAAATCTGTGGAAATGGGATTTCTACTATGTTTTGATTGTATTGATCATGTTGTGGTCGTATTTAGCATTTTTTGGTTGGGTTTGGCTATGTTTTAACCAGATTTGAATGTAGCAAATTAGTTGGTGATGTAGTTGTGGTTTTACTAGACAAGGAAACCGTGATGGCATACCATCAATTGATATTAAAAATACGAGTGAGCTCCAACAACATTTAACATTGTTTGATCAACAAAACAATGATATTGATTTTCCTTCGGAAACCTACAAAGGTGGATAATATACAAAATAATGAAAAAAGCATAGTAAAATGGCTTTTTGGGCCATCAGAAATCCTTAACCAGCTTAAAGTTGGTTACAACGATGTTCCTCTTGTTTTTCGGTCGTTTTGACAGGTCACGGGCTGAAAACGAACTTACGGTGCTGAAGTTATGACCATTTTAAGAAAGCCTTCTTCGTCACACGATCTTGGGCGTCGAGAACCAAGTCAGTCTGTTCTTCAATACTTTTGCCTCCATATCAAAACGGACGAGATCGGACGAGATCGGACGAAATCGGACGAGATCGGACGGAATCAGACGTTAACCGGGGAAAGCCGGATAAAGTATGAATAAACCGCGCAAACCATGCCAAATCCGTGGAAATAGGATTTCTACTATGTTTTGATTGTATTGATCATGTTGTGGTCGTATTTAGCATGTTTTGGTTGGGTTTGACTATGTTTTAACCAGACTTGAATGTAGCAAATTAGTTGGTGATGTAGTTGTGGTTTTACTAGACAAGGAAATCGTGATAGCATACCATCAATTGATATTAAAAATACGAGTGAGCTCCAACAACATTTAACATTGTTTGATCAACAAAAAAATGATATTGATTTTCCTTCGGAAACCTACAAAGGTGGATAATATACAAAATAATGAAAAAAGCATAGTAAAATGGCTTTTTGGGCCTTCAGAAATCCTTAACCAGCTTAAAGTTGGTTACAACGATGTTCCTCTTGTTTTTTCGGTCGTTTTGACAGGTCACGGGCTGAAAACGAACTTACGGTGCTGAAGTTATGACCATTTTAAGAAAGCCTTCTTCGTCACACGATCTTGGGCTTCGAGAACCAAGTCAGTCTGTTCTTCAATACTTTTGCCTCCATCAATATATAATTTCATAGGCATATACTAACTGTACAACTTTCAAACATGGTCATACACATCCAAATCCGTCTGAAACGGGCTAAACCGTTCGAAACATATCAAAACGGACGAGATCGGACGAGATCGGACGAAATCGGACGAGATCGGACGGAATCGGACGTTAACTGGGGAAAGCCGGAGAAAGTATGAATAAACCACGCAAACCATGCCAAATCCGTGGAAATAGGATTTCTACTATGTTTTGATTGTATTGATCATGTTGTGGTCGTCTTTAGCATGTTTTGGTTGGGTTTGGCTATGTTTTAACCAGACTTGAATTTAGCAAATTAGTTGGTGATGTAGTTGTGGTTTTACTAGACAAGGAAATCGTGATGGCATACCATCAATTGATATTAAAAATACGAGTGAGCTCCAACAACATTTAACATTGTTTGATCAACAAAAAAATGATATTGATTTTCCTTCGAAAACCTACAAAGGTGGATAATATACAAAATAATGAAAAAAGCATAGTAAAATGGCTTTTTGGGCCTTCAGAAATCCTTAACCAGCTTAAAGTTGGTTACAACGATGTTCCTCTTGTTTTTTCGGTCGTTTTGACAGGTCACGGGCTGAAAACGAACTTACGGTGCTGAAGTTATGACCATTTTAAGAAAGCCTTCTTCGTCACACGATCTTGGGCTTCGAGAACCAAGTCAGTCTGTTCTTCAATACTTTTGCCTCCATCAATATATAATTTCATAGGCATATACTAACTGTACAACTTTCAAACATGGTCATACACATCCAAATCCGTCTGAAACGGGCTAAACCGTTCGAAACATATCAAAACGGACGAGATCGGACGAGATCGAACGAAATCGGACGAGATCGGACGGAATCGGACGTTAACCGGGGAAAGCCGGAGAAAGTATGAATAAACCGCGCCAACCATGCCAAATCCGTGGGAATAGGATTTCTACTATGTTTTGATTGTATTGATCATGTTGTGGTCGTATTTAGCATGTTTTGGTTGGGTTTGGCTATGTTTTAACCGGACTTGAATGTAGCAAATTAGTTGGTGATGTAGTTGTGGTTTTACTAGACAAGGAAACCGTGATGGCATATCATCAATTGATATTAAAAATATGAGTGAGCTCCAACAACATTTAACATTGTTTGATCAACAAAAAAATGATATTGATTTTCCTTCGGAAACCTACAAAGGTGGATAATATACAAAATAATGAAAAAAGCATAGTAAAATGGCTTTTTGGGCCTTCAAAAATCCTTAACCAGCTTAAAGTTGGTTACAACGATGTTCCTCTTGTTTTTTCGGTCGTTTTGACAGGTCACGGGCTGAAAACGAACTTACGGTGCTGAAGTTATGACCATTTTAAGAAAGCCTTCTTCGTCACACGATCTTGGGCTTCGAGAACCAAGTCAGTCTGTTCTTCAATACTTTTGCCTCCATCAATATATAATTTCATAGGCATATACTAACTGTACAACTTTCAAACATGGTCATACACATCCAAATCCGTCTGAAACGGGCTAAACCGTTCGAAACATATCAAAACGGACGAGATCGGACGAGATCGAACGAGATCGGACGGAATCGGACGTTAACCGGGGAAAGCCGGAGAAAGTATGAATAAACCGCGCAAACCATGCCAAATCCGTGGAAATAGGATTTCTACTATGTTTTGATTGTATTGATCATGTTGTGGTCGTATTTAGCATGTTTTGGTTGGGTTTGGCTATGTTTTAACCAGACTTGAATGTAGCAAATTAGTTGGTGATGTAGTTGTGGTTTTACTAGACAAGGAAACCGTGATGGCATACCATCAATTGATATTAAAAATACGAGTGAGCTCCAACAACATTTAACATTGTTTGATCAACAAAACAATGATATTGATTTTCCTTCGGAAACCTACAAAGGTGGATAATATACAAAATAATGAAAAAAAACATAGTAAAATGGCTTTTTGGGCCTTCAGAAATCCTTAACCAGCTTGAAGTTGGTTACAACGATGTTCCTCTTGTTTTTTCGGTCGTTTTGACAGGTCACGGGCTGAAAACGAACTTACGGTGCTGAAGTTATGACCATTTTAAGAAAGCCTTCTTCGTCACACGATCTTGGGCTTCGAGAACCAAGTCAGTCTGTTCTTCAATACTTTTGCCTCCATCAATATATAATTTCATAGGCATATACTAACTGTACAACTTTCAAAAATGGTCATACACATCCAAATCCGTCTGAAACGGGCTAAACCGTTCGAAACATATCAAAACGGACGAGATCGGACGAGATCGAACGAAATCGGACGAGATCGGACGGAATCGGATGTTAACCGGGGAAAGCCGGAGAAAGTATGAATAAACCGCGCAAACCATGCCAAATCCGTGGAAATAGGATTTCTACTATGTTTTGATTGTATTGATCATGTTGTGGTCGTATTTAGCATGTTTTGGTTGGGTTTGGCTATGTTTTAACCGGACTTGAATGTAGCAAATTAGTTGGTGATGTAGTTGTGGTTTTACTAGACAAGGAAACCGTGATGGCATACCATCAATTGATATTAAAAATATGAGTGAGCTCCAACAACATTTAACATTGTTTGATCAACAAAAAAATGATATTGATTTTCCTTCGGAAACCTACAAAGGTGGATAATATACAAAATAATGAAAAAAGCATAGTAAAATGGCTTTTTGGGCTTTCAAAAATCCTTAACCAGCTTAAAGTTGGTTACAACGATGTTCCTCTTGTTTTTTCGGTCGTTTTGACAGGTCACGGGCTGAAAACGAACTTACGGTGCTGAAGTTATGACCATTTTAAGAAAGCCTTCTTCGTCACACGATCTTGGGCTTCGAGAACCAAGTCAGTCTGTTCTTCAATACTTTTGCCTCCATCAATATATAATTTCATAGGCATATACTAACTGTACAACTTTCAAACACGGTCATACACATCCAAATCCGTCTGAAACGGGCTAAACCGTTCGAAACATATCAAAACGGACGAGATCGGACGAGATCGAACGAGATCGGACGGAATCGGACGTTAACCGGGGAAAGCCGGAGAAAGTATGAATAAACCGCGCAAACCATGCCAAATCCGTGGAAATAGGATTTCTACTATGTTTTGATTGTATTGATCATGTTGTGGTCGTATTTAGCATGTTTTGGTTGGGTTTGGCTATGTTTTAACCAGACTTGAATGTAGCAAATTAGTTGGTGATGTAGTTGTGGTTTTACTAGACAAGGAAACCGTGATGGCATACCATCAATTGATATTAAAAATACGAGTGAGCTCCAACAACATTTAACATTGTTTGATCAACAAAACAATGATATTGATTTTCCTTCGGAAACCTACAAAGGTGGATAATATACAAAATAATGAAAAAAGCATAGTAAAATGGCTTTTTGGGCCTTCAGAAATCCTTAACCAGCTTAAAGTTGGTTAGAACGATGTTCCTCTTATTTTTTCGGTCGTTTTGACAGGTAACGGGCTGAAAACGAACTTACGGTGCTGAAGTTATGACCATTTTAAGAAAGCCTTCTTCGTCACACGATCTTGGGCTTCGAGAACCAAGTCAGTCTGTTCTTCAATACTTTTTCCTCCATATCAAAACGGACGAGATCGGACGAGATCGGACGAAATCGGACGAGATCGGACGGAATCGGACGTTAACCGGGGAAAGCCGGAGAAAGTATGAATAAACCGCGCAAACCATGCCAAATCCGTGGAAATAGGATTTCTACTATGTTTTGATTGTATTGATCATGTTTTGGTCGTCTTTAGCATGTTTTGGTTGGGTTTGGCTATGTTTTAACCAGACTTGAATGTAGCAAATTAGTTGGTGATGTAGTTGTGGTTTTACTAGACAAGGATATCGTGATGGCATACCATCAATTGATATTAAAAATACGAGTGAGCTCCAACAACGTTTAACATTGTTTGATCAACAAAAAAATGATATTGATTTTCCTTCGGAAACCTACAAAGGTGGATAATATATAAAATAATGAAAAAAGCATAGTAAAATGGCTTTTTGGGCCTTCAGAAATCCTTAACCAGCTTAAAGTTGGTTACAACGATGTTCCTCTTGTTTTTTCGGTCGTTTTGACAGGTCACGGGCTGAAAACGAACTTACGGTGCTGAAGTTATGACCATTTTAAGAAAGCCTTCTTCGTCACACGATCTTGGGCTTCGAGAACCAAGTCAGTCTGTTCTTCAATACTTTTGCCTCCATCAATATATAATTTCATAGGCATATACTAACTGTACAACTTTCAAACATGGTCATACACATCCAAATCCGTCTGAAACGGGCTAAACCGTTCGAAACATATCAAAACGGACGAGATCGGACGAGATCGGACGAAATCGGACGAGATCGGACGGAGTCGAACGTTAACCGGGGAAAGCCGGAGAAAGTATGAATAAACCAGGGCAAACCATGCCAAATCCGTGGAAATAGGATTTCTACTATGTTTTGATTGTACTGATCATGTTGTGGTCGTCTTTAGCATGTTTTGGTTGGGTTTGGCTATGTTTTAACCAGACTTGAATGTAGCAAATTAGTTGGTGATGTAGTTGTGGTTTTACTAGACAAGGAAACCGTGATGGCATACCATCAATTGATATTAAAAATACGAGTGAGCTCCAACAACATTTAACATTGTTTGATCAACAAAACAATGATATTGATTTTCCTTCGGAAACCTACAAAGGTGGATAATATACAAAATAATGAAAAAAGCATAGTAAAATGGCTTTTTGGGCCTTCAAAAATCCTTAACCAGCTTAAAGTTGGTTACAACGATGTTCCTCTTGTTTTTTCGGTCGTTTTGACAGGTCACGGGCTGAAAACGAACTTACGGTGCCTAAGTTATAACCATTTTAAGAAAGCCTTCTTCGTCACACGATCTTGGGCTTCGAGAACCAAGTCAGTCTGTTCTTCAATAATTTTGCCTCCATCAATATATAATTTCATAGGCATATACTAACTGTACAACTTTCAAACATGGTCATACACATCCAAATCCGTCTGAAACGGGCTAAACCGTTCGAAACATATCAAAACGGACGAGATCGGACGAGATCGAACGAAATCGGACGAGATCGGACGGAATCGGACGTTAACCGGGGAAAGCCGGAGAAAGTATGAATAAACCGCGCAAACCATGCCAAATCCGTGGGAATAGGATTTCTACTATGTTTTGATTGTATTGATCATGTTGTGGTCGTATTTAGCATGTTTTGGTTGGGTTTGGCTATGTTTTAACCGGACTTGAATGTAGCAAATTAGTTGGTGATGTAGTTGTGGTTTTACTAGACAAGGAAACCGTGATGGCATATCATCAATTGATATTAAAAATATGAGTGAGCTCCAACAACATTTAACATTGTTTGATCAACAAAAAAATGATATTGATTTTCCTTCGGAAACCTACAAAGGTGGATAATATACAAAATAATGAAAAAAGCATAGTAAAATGGCTTTTTGGGCCTTCAAAAATCCTTAACCAGCTTAAAGTTGGTTACAACGATGTTCCTCTTGTTTTTTCGGTCGTTTTGACAGGTCACGGGCTGAAAACGAACTTACGGTGCTGAAGTTATGACCATTTTAAGAAAGCCTTCTTCGTCACACGATCTTGGGCTTCGAGAACCAAGTCAGTCTGTTCTTCAATACTTTTGCCTCCATCAATATATAATTTCATAGGCATATACTAACTGTACAACTTTCAAACATGGTCATACACATCCAAATCCGTCTGAAACGGGCTAAACCGTTCGAAACATATCAAAACGGACGAGATCGGACGAGATCGAACGAGATCGGACGGAATCGGACGTTAACCGGGGAAAGCCGGAGAAAGTATGAATAAACCGCGCAAACCATGCCAAATCCGTGGAAATAGGATTTCTACTATGTTTTGATTGTATTGATCATGTTGTGGTCGTATTTAGCATGTTTTGGTTGGGTTTGGCTATGTTTTAACCAGACTTGAATGTAGCAAATTAGTTGGTGATGTAGTTGTGGTTTTACTAGACAAGGAAACCGTAATGGCATACCATCAATTGATATTAAAAATACGAGTGAGCTCCAACAACATTTAACATTGTTTGATTAACAAAACAATGATATTGATTTTCCTTCGGAAACCTACAAAGGTGGATAATATACAAAATAATGAAAAAAACATAGTAAAATGGCTTTTTGGGCCTTCAGAAATCCTTAACCAGCTTAAAGTTGGTTACAACGATGTTCCTCTTGTTTTTTCGGTCGTTTTGACAGGTCACGGGCTGAAAACGAACTTACGGTGCTGAAGTTATGACCATTTTAAGAAAGCCTTCTTCGTCACACGATCTTGGGCTTCGAGAACCAAGTCAGTCTGTTCTTCAATACTTTTGCCTCCATCAATATATAATTTCATAGGCATATACTAACTGTACAACTTTCAAACATGGTCATACACATCCAAATCCGTCTGAAACGGGCTAAACCGTTCGAAACATATCAAAACGGACGAGATCGGACGAGATCGAACGAAATCGGACGAGATCGGACGGAATCGGACGTTAACCGGGGAAAGCCGGAGAAAGTATGAATAAACCGCGCAAACCATGCCAAATCCGTGGAAATAGGATTTCTACTATGTTTTGATTGTATTGATCATGTTGTGGTCGTATTTAGCATGTTTTGGTTGGGTTTGGCTATGTTTTAACCGGACTTGAATGTAGCAAATTAGTTGGTGATGTAGTTGTGGTTTTACTAGACAAGGAAACCGTGATGGCATACCATCAATTGATATTAAAAATATGAGTGAGCTCCAACAACATTTAACATTGTTTGATCAACAAAAAAATGATATTGATTTTCCTTCGGAAACCTACAAAGGTGGATAATATACAAAATAATGAAAAAAGCATAGTAAAATGGCTTTTTGGGCCTTCAAAAATCCTTAACCAGCTTAAAGTTGGTTACAACGATGTTCCTCTTGTTTTTTCGGTCGTTTTGACAGGTCACGGGCTGAAAACGAACTTACGGTGCTGAAGTTATGACCATTTTAAGAAAGCCTTCTTCGTCACACGATCTTGGGCTTCGAGAACCAAGTCAGTCTGTTCTTCAATACTTTTGCCTCCATCAATATATAATTTCATAGGCATATACTAACTATACAACTTTCAAACATGGTCATACACATCCAAATCCGTCTGAAACGGGCTAAACCGTTCGAAACATATCAAAACGGACGAGATCGGACGAGATCGAACGAGATCGGACGGAATCGGACGTTAACCCGGGAAAGCCGGAGAAAGTATGAATAAACCGCGCAAACCATGCCAAATCCGTGGAAATAGGATTTCTACTATGTTTTGATTGTATTGATCATGTTGTGGTCGTATTTAGCATGTTTTGGTTGGGTTTGGCTATGTTTTAACCAGACTTGAATGTAGCAAATTAGTTGGTGATGTAGTTGTGGTTTTACTAGACAAGGAAACCGTGATGGCATACCATCAATTGATATTAAAAATACGAGTGAGCTCCAACAACATTTAACATTGTTTGATCAACAAAACAATGATATTGATTTTCCTTCGGAAACCTACAAAGGTGGATAATATACAAAATAATGAAAAAAGCATAGTAAAATGGCTTTTTGGGCCTTCAGAAATCCTTAACCAGCTTAAAGTTGGTTAGAACGATGTTCCTCTTATTTTTTCGGTCGTTTTGACAGGTCACGGGCTGAAAACGAACTTACGGTGCTGAAGTTATGACCATTTTAAGAAAGCATTCTTCGTCACACGATCTTGGGCTTCGAGAACCAAGTCAGTCTGTTCTTCAATACTTTTTCCTCCATATCAAAACGGACGAGATCGGACGAGATCGGACGAGATCGGACGAAATCGGACGAGATCGGACGGAATCGGACGTTAACCGGGGAAAGCCGGAGAAAGTATGAATAAACCGCGCAAACCATGCCAAATCCGTGGAAATAGGATTTCTACTATGTTTTGATTGTATTGATCATGTTGTGGTCGTCTTTAGCATGTTTTGGTTGGGTTTGGCTATGTTTTAACCAGACTTGAATGTAGCAAATTAGTTGGTGATGTAGTTGTGGTTTTACTAGACAAGGATATCGTGATGGCATACCATCAATTGATATTAAAAATACGAGTGAGCTCCAAAAACATTTAACATTGTTTGATCAACAAAAAAATGATATTGATTTTCCTTCGGAAACCTACAAAGGTGGATAATATACAAAATAATGAAAAAAGCATAGTAAAATGGCTTTTTGGGCCTTCAGAAATCCTTAACCAGCTTAAAGTTGGTTACAACGATGTTCCTCTTGTTTTTTCGGTCGTTTTGACAGGTCACGGGCTGAAAACGAACTTACGTTGCTGAAGTTATGACCATTTTAAGAAAGCCTTCTTCGTCACACGATCTTGGGCTTCGAGAACCAAGTCAGTCTGTTCTTCAATACTTTTGCCTCCATCAATATATAATTTCATAGGCATATACTAACTGTACAACTTTCAAACATGGTCATACACATCCAAATCCGTCTGAAACGGGCTAAACCGTTCGAAACATATCAAAACGGACGAGATCGGACGAGATCGGACGAAATCGGACGAGATCGGACGGAGTCGAACGTTAACCGGGGAAAGCCGGAGAAAGTATGAATAAACCAGGGCAAACCATGCCAAATCCGTGGAAATAGGATTTCTACTATGTTTTGATTGTACTGATCATGTTGTGGTCGTCTTTAGCATGTTTTGGTTGGGTTTGGCTATGTTTTAACCAGACTTGAATGTAGCAAATTAGTTGGTGATGTAGTTGTGGTTTTACTAGACAAGGAAACCGTGATGGCATACCATCAATTGATATTAAAAATACGAGTGAGCTCCAACAACATTTAACATTGTTTGATCAACAAAACAATGATATTGATTTTCCTTCGGAAACCTACAAAGGTGGATAATATACAAAATAATGAAAAAAGCATAGTAAAATGGCTTTTTGGGCCTTCAAAAATCCTTAACCAGCTTAAAGTTGGTTACAACGATGTTCCTCTTGTTTTTTCGGTCGTTTTGACAGGTCACGGGCTGAAAACGAACTTACGGTGCCTAAGTTATAACCATTTTAAGAAAGCCTTCTTCGTCACACGATCTTGGGCTTCGAGAACCAAGTCAGTCTATTCTTCAATAATTTTGCCTCCATCAATATATAATTTCATAGGCATATACTAACTGTACAACTTTCAAACATGGTCATACACATCCAAATCCGTCTGAAACGGGCTAAACCGTTCGAAACATATCAAAACGGACGAGATCGGACGAAATCGGACGAGATCGGACGGAATCGGACGTTAACCGGGGAAAGCCGGAGAAAGTATGAATAAACCGCGCAAACCATGCCAAATCCGTGGAAATAGGATTTCTACTATGTTTTGATTGTATTGATCATGTTGTGGTCATCTTTAGCATGTTTTGGTTGGGTTTGGCTATGTTTTAACCAGACTTGAATATAGCAAATTAGTTGGTGATGTAGTTGTTGTTTTACTAGACAAGGAAATCGTGATGGCATACCATCAATTGATATTAAAAATACGAGTGAACTCCAACAACATTTAACATTGTTTGATCAACAAAACAATGATATTGATTTTCCTTCGAAAACCTACAAAGGTGGATAATATACAAAATAATGAAAAAAGCATAGTAAAATGGCTTTTTGGGCCTTTAGTAATCCTTAACCAGCTTAAAGTTGGTTACAACGATGTTCCTCTTGTTTTTTCGGTCGTTTTGACAGGTCACGGGCTGAAAACGAACTTACGGTGCTGAAGTTATGACCATTTTAAGAAAGCCTTCTTCGTCACACGATCTTGGGCTTCGAGAACCAAGTCAGTCTGTTCTTCAATACTTTTGCCTCCATCAATATATAATTTCATAGGCATATACTAATTGTACAACTTTCAAACATGGTCATACACATCCAAATCCGTCTGAAACGGGCTAAACCGTTCGAAACATATCAAAACGGACGAGATCGGACGAGATCGAACGAAATCGGACGAGATCGGACGGAATCGGACGTTAACCGGGGAAAGCCGGAGAAAGTATGAATAAACCGCGCAAACCATGCCAAATCTGTGGAAATAGGATTTCTACTATGTTTTGATTGTATTGATCATGTTGTGGTCGTATTTAGCATGTTTTGGTTGGGTTTGGCTATGTTTTAACCAGACTTGAATGTAGCAAATTAGTTGGTGATGTAGTTGTGGTTTTACTAGACAAGGAAACCGTGATGGCATACCATCAATTGATATTAAAAATACGAGTGAGCTCCAACAACATTTAACATTGTTTGATCAACAAAACAATGATATTGATTTTCCTTCGGAAACCTACAAAGGTGGATAATATACAAAATAATGAAAAAAGCATAGTAAAATGGCTTTTTGGGCCTTCAGAAATCCTTAACCAGCTTAAAGTTGGTTACAACGATGTTCCTCTTGTTTTTTCGGTCGTTTTGACAGGTCACGGGCTGAAAACGAACTTACGGTGCTGAAGTTATGACCATTTTAAGAAAGCCTTCTTCGTCACACGATCTTGGGCTTCGAGAACCAAGTCAGTCTGTTCTTCAATACTTTTGCCTCCATCAATATATAATTTCATAGGCATATACTAACTGTACAATTTTCAAACATGGTCATACACATCCAAATCCGTCTGAAACGGGCTAAACCGTTCGAAACATATCAAAACGGACGAGATCGGACGAAATCGGACGAGATCGGACGGAATCGGACGTTAACCGGGGAAAGCCGGAGAAAGTATGAATAAACCACGCAAACCATGCCAAATCCGTGGAAATAGGATTTCTACTATGTTTTGATTGTATTGATCATGTTGTGGTCGTCTTTAGCATGTTTTGGTTGGGTTTGGCTATGTTTTAACCAGACTTGAATGTAGCAAATTAGTTGGTGATGTAGTTGTGGTTTTACTAGACAAGGAAATCGTGATGGCATACCATCAATTGATATTAAAAATACGAGTGAGCTCCAACAACATTTAACATTGTTTGTTCAACAAAAAAATGATATTAATTTTCCTTCGGAAACCTACAAAGGTGGATAATATACAAAATAATGAAAAAAGCATAGTAAAATGGCTTTTTGGGCCTTCAGAAATCCTTAACCAGCTTAAAGTTGGTTACAACGATGTTCCTCTTGTTTTTTCGGTCGTTTTGACAGGTCACGGGCTGAAAACGAACTTACGGTGCTGAAGTTATGACCATTTTAAGAAAGCCTTCTTCGTCACACGATCTTGGGCTTCGAGAACCAAGTCAGTCTGTTCTTCAATACTTTTGCCTCCATCAATATATAATTTCATAGGCATATACTAACTGTACAATTTTCAAACATGGTCAAACACATCCAAATCCGTCTGAAACGGGCTAAACCGTTCGAAACATATCAAAACGGACGAGATCGGACGAGATCGGACGAAATCGGACGAGATCGGACGGAATCGGACGTTAACCGGGGAAAGCCGGAGAAAGTATGAATAAACCACGCAAACCATGCCAAATCCGTGGAAATAGGATTTCTACTATGTTTTGATTGTATTGATCATGTTGTGGTCGTCTTTAGCATGTTTTGGTTGGGTTTGGCTATGTTTTAACCAGACTTGAATATAGCAAATTAGTTGGTGATGTAGTTGTGGTTTTACTAGACAAGGAAATCGTGATGGCATACCATCAATTGATATTAAAAATATGAGTAAGCTCCAACAACATTTAACATTGTTTGATCAACAAAAAAATGATATTGATTTTCCTTCGGAAACCTACAAAGGTGGATAATATACAAAATAATGAAAAAAGCATAGTAAATGGCTTTTTGGGACTTCAAAAATCCTTAACCAGCTTAAAGTTGGTTACAACGATGTTCCTCTTGTTTTTTCGGTCGTTTTGACAGGTCACGGGCTGAAAACGAACTTACGGTGCTGAAGTTATGACCATTTTAAGAAAGCCTTCTTCGTCACACGATCTTTGGCTTCGAGAACCAAGTCAGTCTGTTCTTCAATACTTTTGCCTCCATCAATATATAATTTCATAGGCATATACTAACTGTACAACTTTCAAACATGGTCATACACATCCAAATCCGTCTGAAACGGGCTAAACCGTTCGAAACATATCAAAACGGACGAGATCGGACGAAATCGGACGAGATCGGACGGAAACGGACGTTAACCGGGGAAAGCCGGAGAAAGTATGAATAAACCGCGCAAACCATGCCAAATTCGTGGAAATAGGATTTCTACTATGTTTTGATTGTATTGATCATGTTGTGGTCGTATTTAGCATGTTTTGGTTGGGTTTGGCTATGTTTTAACCAGACTTGAATGTAGCAAATTAGTTGGTGATGTAGTTGTGGTTTTACTAGACAAGGAAACCGTGATGGCATACCATCAATTGATATTAAAAATACGAGTGAGCTCCAACAACATTTAACATTGTTTGATCAACAAAACAATGATATTGATTTTCCTTCGGAAACCTACAAAGGTGGATAATATACAAAATAATGAAAAAAGCATAGTAAAATGGCTTTTTGGGCCTTCAGAAATCCTTAACCAGCTTAAAGTTGGTTACAACGATGTTCCTCTTGTTTTTTCGGTCGTTTTGACAGGTCACGGGCTGAAAACGAACTTACGGTGCTGAAGTTATGACCATTTTAAGAAAGCCTTCTTCGTCACACGATCTTGGGCTTCGAGAACCAAGTCAGTGTGTTCTTCAATACTTTTGCCTCCATATCAAAACGGACGAGATCAGACGAGATCGGTCGAAATCGGACGAGATCGGACGGAATCGGACGTTAACCGGGGAAAGCCGGAGAAAGTATGAATAAATCGCGCAAACCATGCCAAATCTGTGGATATAGGATTTCTACTATGTTTTGATTGTATTGATCATGTTGTGGTCGTCTTTAGCATGTTTTGGTTGGGTTTGGCTATGTTTTAACCAGACTTGAATGTAGCAAATTAGTTGGTGATGTATTGTGGTTTTACTAGACAAGGAAATCGTGATGGCATACCATCAATTGATATTAAAAATACGAGTGAGCTCCAACAACATTTAACATTGTTTGATCAACAAAAAAATGATATTGATTTTCCTTCGGAAACCTACAAAGGTGGATAATATACAAAATAATGAAAAAAGCATAGTAAAATGGCTTTTTGGGCCTTCAGAAATCCTTAACCAGCTTAAAGTTGGTTACAACGATGTTCCTCTTGTTTTTTCGGTCGTTTTGACAGGTCCCGGGCTGAAAACGAACTTACGGTGCTGAAGTTATGACCATTTTAAGAAAGCCTTCTTCGTCACACGATCTTGGGCTTCGAGAACCAAGTCAGTCTGTTCTTCAATACTTTTGCCTCCATCAATATATAATTTCATAGGCATATACTAACTATACAACTTTCAAACATGGTCATACACATCCAAATCCGTCTGAAACGGGCTAAACCGTTCGAAACATATCAAAACGGACGAGAACGGACGAGATCGGACGAGATCGGACGAAATCGGACGAGATCGGACGGAATCGGACGTTAACCGGGGAAAGCCGGAGAAAGTATGAATAAACCGCGCAAACCATGCCAAATCCGTGGAAATAGGATTTCTAATATGTTTTGATTGTATTGATCATGTTGTGTTCGTCTTTAGCATGTTTTGGTTGGGTTTGGCTATGTTTTAACCAGACTTGAGTGTAGCAAATTAGTTGGTGATGTAGTTGTGGTTTTACTAGACAAGGAAATCGTGATGGCATACCATCAATTGATATTAAAAATACGAGTGAGCTCCAACAACATTTAACATTGTTTGATCAACAAAAAAATGATACTGATTTTCCTTCGGAAACCTACAAAGGTGGATAATATACAAAATAATGAAAAAGCATAGTAAAATGGCTTTTTGGGCCTTCAGAAATCCTTAACCAGCTTAAAGTTGGTTACAACGATGTTCCTCTTGTTTTTTCGGTCGTTTTGACAGGTCACGGGCTGAAAACGAACTTACGGTGCTGAAGTTATGACCATTTTAAGAAAGCCTTCTTCGTCACACGATCTTGGGCTTCGAGAACCAAGTGAGTCTGTTCTTCAATACTTTTGCCTCCATCAATATATAATTTCATAGGCATATACTAACTGTACAACTTTCAAACATGGTCATACACATCCAAATCCGTCTGAAACGGGCTAAACCGTTCGAAACATATCAAAACGGACGAGATCGGACGAGATCGGACGAAATCGGACGAGATCGGACGGAATCGGACGTTAACCGGGGAAAGCCGGAGAAAGTATGAATAAACCGCGCAAACCATGCCAAATCCGTGGAAATAGGATTTCTACTATGTTTTGATTGTATTGATCATGTTGTGGTCGTATTTAGCATGTTTTGGTTGGGTTTGGCTATGTTTTAACCAGACTTGAATGTAGCAAATTAGTTGGTGATGTAGTTGTGGTTTTACTAGACAAGGAAACCGTGATGGCATACCATCAATTAATATTAAAAATACGAGTGAGCTCCAACAACATTTAACATTGTTTGATCAACAAAACAATGATATTGATTTTCCTTCGGAAACCTACAAAGGTGGATAATATACAAAATAATGAAAAAAGCATAGTAAAATGGCTTTTTGGGCCTTCAGAAATCCTTAACCAGCTTAAAGTTGGTTACAACGATGTTCCTCTTGTTTTTCGGTCGTTTTGACAGGTCACGGGCTGAAAACGAACTTACGGTGCTGAAGTTATGACCATTTTAAGAAAGCCTTCTTCGTCACACGATCTTGGGCTTCGAGAACCAAGTCAGTCTGTTCTTCAATACTTTTGCCTCCATCAATATATAATTTCATAGGCATATACTAACTGTACAACTTTCAAACATGGTCATACACATCCAAATCCGTCTGAAACGGGCTAAACCGTTCGAAACATATCAAAACGGACGAGCTCGGACGAGATCGGACGAAATCGGACGAGATCGGACGGAATCGGACGTTAACCGGGGAAAGCCGGAGAAAGTATGAATAAACCGCGCAAACCATGCCAAATCCGTGGAAATAGGATTTCTACTATGTTTTGATTGTATTGATCATGTTGTGGTCGTCTTTAGCATGTTTTGGTTGGGTTTGGCTATGTTTTAACCAGACTTGAATGTAGCAAATTAGTTGGTGATGTAGTTGTGGTTTTACTAGACAAGGAAACCGTGATGGCATACCATCAATTGATATTAAAAATACGAGTGAGCTCCAACAACATTTAACATTGTTTGATCAACAAAAAAATGATATTGATTTTCCTTCGGAAACCTACAAAGGTGGATAATATACAAAATAATGAAAAAAGCATAGTAAAATGGCTTTTTGGGCCTTCTGAAATCCTTAACCAGCTTAAAGTTGGTTACAACGATGTTCCTCTTGTTTTTTCGGTCGTTTTGACAGGTCACGGGCTGAAAATGAACTTACGGTGCTGAAGTTATGACCATTTTAAGAAAGACTTCTTCGTCACACGATCTTGGGCTTCGAGAACCAAGTCAGTCTGTTCTTCAATACTTTTGCCTCCATCAATATATAATTTCATAGGCATATACTAACTGTACAACTTTCAAACATGGTCATACACATCCAAATCCGTCTGAAACGGGCTAAACCGTTCGAAACATATCAAAACGGACGAGCTCGGACGAGATCGGACGAAATCGGACGAGATCGGACGGAATCGGACGTTAACCGGGGAAAGCCGGAGAAAGTATGAATAAACCGCGCAAACCATGCCAAATCCGTGGAAATAGGATTTCTACTATGTTTTGATTGTATTGATCATGTTGTGGTCGTCTTTAGCATGTTTTGGTTGGGTTTGGCTATGTTTTAACCAGACTTGAATGTATCAAATTAGTTGGTGATGTAGTTGTGGTTTTACTAGACAAGGAAACCGTGATGGCATACCATCAATTGATATTAAAAATACGAGTGAGCTCCAACAACATTTAACATTGTTTGATCAACAAAAAAATGATATTGATTTTCCTTCGGAAACCTACAAAGGTGGATAATATACAAAATAATGAAAAAAGCATAATAAAATGGCTTTTTGGGCCTTCTGAAATCCTTAACCAGCTTAAAGTTGGTTACAACGATGTTCCTCTTGTTTTTTCGGTCGTTTTGACAGGTCACGGGCTGAAAATGAACTTACGGTGCTGAAGTTATGACCATTTTAAGAAAGACTTCTTCGTCACACGATCTTGGGCTTCGAGAACCAAGTCAGTCTGTTCTTCAATACTTTTGCCTCCATCAATATATAATTTCATAGGCATATACTAACTGTACAACTTTCAAACATGGTCATACACATCCAAATCCGTCTGAAACGGGCTAAACCGTTCGAAACATATCAAAACGGACGAGATCGGACGAGATCGAACGAAATCGGACGAGATCGGACGGAATCGAACGTTAACCGGGGAAAGCCGGAGAAAGTATGAATAAACCGCGCAAACCATGCTAAATCCGTGGAAATAGGATTTCTACTATGTTTTGATTGTATTGATCATGTTGTGGTCGTATTTAGCATGTTTTGGTTGGGTTTGGCTATGTTTTAACCAGACTTGAATGTAGCAAATTAGTTGGTGATGTAGTTGTGGTTTTACTAGACAAGGAAACCGTGATGGCATACCATCAATTAATATTAAAAATACGAGTGAGCTCCAACAACATTTAACATTGTTTGATCAACAAAACAATGATATTGATTTTCCTTCGGAAACCTACAAAGGTGGATAATATACAAAATAATGAAAAAAGCATAGTAAAATGGCTTTTTGGGCCTTCAGAAATCCTTAACCAGCTTAAAGTTGGTTACAACAATGTTCCTCTTGTTTTTTCGGTCGTTTTGACAGGTCACGGGCTGAAAACGAACTTACGGTGCTGAAGTTATGACCATTTTAAGAAAGCCTTCTTCGTCACACGATCTTGGGCTTCGAGAACCAAGTCAGTCTGTTCTTCAATACTTTTGCCTCCATATCAAAACGGACGAGATCAGACGAGATCGGACGAAATCGGACGAGATCGGACGGAATCGGACGTTAACCGGGGAAAGCCGGAGAAAGTATGAACAAACCGCGCAAACCATACCAAATCCGTGGAAATAGGATTTCTACTATGTTTTGATTGTATTGATCATGTTGTGGTCGTCTTTAGCATGTTTTGGTTGGGTTTGGCTATGTTTTAACCAGACTTGAATGTAGCAAATTAGTTGGTGATGTAGTTGTGGTTTTACAAGACAAGGAAACCGTGATGGCATACCATCAATTAATATTAAAAATACGAGTGAGCTCCAACAACATTTAACATTGTTTGATCAACAAAACAATGATATTTATTTTCCTTCGGAAACCTACAAAGGTGGATAATATACAAAATAATGAAAAAAGCATAGTAAAATGGCTTTTTGGGCCTTCAGAAATCCTTAACCAGCTTAAAGTTGGTTACAACGATGTTCCTCTTGTTTTTTCGGTCGTTTTGACAGGTCACGGGCTGAAAACGAACTTACGGTGCGGAAGTTATGACCATTTTAAGAAAGCCTTCTTCGTCACACGATCTTGGGCTTCGAGAACCAAGTCAGTCTGTTCTTCAATACTTTTGCCTCCATATCAAAACGGACGAGATCAGACGAGATCGAACGAAATCGGACGAGATCGGACGGAATCGGACGTTAACCGGGGAAAGCCGGAGAAAGTATGAATAAACCCCGCAAACCATGCCAAATCCGTGGAAATAGGATTTCTACTATGTTTTGATTGTATTGATCATGTTGTGGTCGTCTTTAGCATGTTTTGGTTGGGTTTGGCTATGTTTTAACCAGACTTGAATGTAGCAAATTAGTTGGTGATGTAGTTGTGGTTTTACTAGACAAGGAAATCGTGATGGCATACCATCAATTGATATTAAAAATACGAGTGAGCTCCAACAACATTTAACATTGTTTGATCAACAAAAAAATGATATTGATTTTCCTTCGGAAACCTACAAAGGTGGATAATATACAAAATAATGAAAAAAGCATAGTAAAATGGCTTTTTGGGCCTTCAGAAATCCTTAACCAGCTTAAAGTTGGTTACAACGATGTTCCTCTTGTTTTTCGGTCGTTTTGACAGGTCACGGGCTGAAAACGAACTTACGGTGCTGAAGTTATGACCATTTTAAGAAAGCCTTCTTCGTCACACGATCTTGGGCTTCGAGAACCAAGTCAGTCTGTTCTTCAATACTTTTGCCTCCATCAATATATAATTTCATAGGCATATACTAACTGTACAACTTTCAAACATGGTCATACACATCCAAATCCGTCTGAAACGGGCTAAACCGTTCGAAACATATCAAAACGGACGAGATCGGACGAGATCGAACGAAATCGGACGAGATCGGACGAAATCGAACGTTAACCGGGGAAAGCCGGAGAAAGTATGAATAAACCGCGCAAACCATGCCAATTCCGTGGAAATAGGATTTCTACTATGTTTTGATTGTATTGATCATGTTGTGGTCGTATTTAGCATGTTTTGGTTGGGTTTGGCTATGTTTTAACCAGACTTGAATGTAGCAAATTAGTTGGTGATGTAGTTGTGGTTTTACTAGACAAGGAAACCGTGATGGCATACCATCAATTAATATTAAAAATACGAGTGAACTCCAACAACATTTAACATTGTTTGATCAACAAAACAATGATATTGATTTTCCTTCGGAAACCTACAAAGGTGGATAATATACAAAATAATGAAAAAAGCATAGTAAAATGGCTTTTTGGGCCTTCAGAAATCCTTAACCAGCTTAAAGTTGGTTACAACGATGTTCCTCTTGTTTTTTCGGTCGTTTTGACAGGTCACGGGCTGAAAACGAACTTACGGTGCTGAAGTTATGACCATTTTAAGAAAGCCTTCTTCGTCACACGATCTTGGGCTTCGAGAACCAAGTCAGTCTGTTCTTCAATACTTTTGCCTCCATATCAAAACGGACGAGATCAGACGAGATCGGACGAAATCGGACGAGATCGGACAGAATCGGACGTTAACCGGGGAAAGCCGGAGAAAGTATGAATAAACCGCGCAAACCATGCCAAATCCGTGGAAATAGGATTTCTACTATGTTTTGATTGTATTGATCATGTTGTGGTCGTCTTTAGCATGTTTTGGTTGGGTTTGGCTATGTTTTAACCAGACTTGAATGTAGCAAATTAGTTGGTGATGTAGTTGTGGTTTTACAAGACAAGGAAACCGTGATGGCATACCATCAATTAATATTAAAAATACGAGTGAGCTCCAACAACATTTAACATTGTTTGATCAACAAAACAATGATATTTATTTTCCTTCGGAAACCTACAAAGGTGGATAATATACAAAATAATGAAAAAAGCATAGTAAAATGGCTTTTTGGGCCTTCAGAAATCCTTAACCAGCTTAAAGTTGGTTACAACGATGTTCCTCTTGTTTTTTCGGTCGTTTTGACAGGTCACGGGCTGAAAACGAACTTACGGTGCGGAAGTTATGACCATTTTAAGAAAGCCTTCTTCGTCACACGATCTTGGGCTTCGAGAACCAAGTCAGTCTGTTCTTCAATACTTTTGCCTCCATATCAAAACGGACGAGATCAGACGAGATCGGACGAAATCGGACGAGATCGGACGGAATCGGACGTTAACCGGGGAAAGCCGGAGAAAGTATGAATAAACCGCGCAAACCATGCCAAATCCGTGGAAATAGGATTTCTACTATGTTTTGATTGTATTGATCATGTTGTGGTCGTCTTTAGCATGTTTTGGTTGGGTTTGGCTATGTTTTAACCAGACTTGAATGTAGCAAATTAGTTGGTGATGTAGTTGTGGTTTTACTAGACAAGGAAATCGTGATGGCATACCATCAATTGATATTAAAAATACGAGTGAGCTCCAACAACATTTAACATTGTTTGATCAACAAAAAAATGATATTGATTTTCCTTCGGAAACCTACAAAGGTGGATAATATACAAAATAATGAAAAAAGCATAGTAAAATGGCTTTTTGGGCCTTCAGAAATCCTTAACCAGCTTAAAGTTGGTTACAACGATGTTCCTCTTGTTTTTCGGTCGTTTTGACAGGTCACGGGCTGAAAACGAACTTACGGTGCTGAAGTTATGACCATTTTAAGAAAGCCTTCTTCGTCACACGATCTTGGGCTTCGAGAACCAAGTCAGTCTGTTCTTCAATACTTTTGCCTCCATCAATATATAATTTCATAGGCATATACTAACTGTACAACTTTCAAACATGGTCATACACATCCAAATCCGTCTGAAACGGGCTAAACCGTTCGAAACATATCAAAACGGACGAGATCGGACGAGATCGGACGAAATCGGACGAGATCGGACGGAATCGGACGTTAACCGGGGAAAGCCGGAGAAAGTATGAATAAACCGCGCAAACCATGCCAAATCCGTGGAAATAAGATTTCTACTATGTTTTGATTGTATTGATCATGTTGTGGTCGTCTTTAGCATGTTTTGGTTGGGTTTGGCTATGTTTTAACCAGACTTGAATGTAGCAAATTAGTTGGTGATGTAGTTGTGGTTTTACTAGACAAGGAAACCGTGATGGCATACCATCAATTGATATTAAAAATACGAGTGAGCTCCAACAACATTTAACATTGTTTGATCAACAAAAAAATGATATTGATTTTCCTTCGGAAACCTACAAAGGTGGATAATATACAAAATAATGAAAAAAGCATAGTAAAATGGCTTTTTGGGCCTTCAGAAATCCTTAACCAGCTTAAAGTTGGTTACAACGATGTTCCTCTTGTTTTTTCGGTCGTTTTGACAGGTCACGGGCTGAAAATGAACTTACGGTGCTGAAGTTATGACCATTTTAAGAAAGCCTTCTTCGTCACACGATCTTGGGCTTCGAGAACCAAGTCAGTCTGTTCTTCAATACTTTTGCCTCCATCAATATATAATTTCATAGGAATATACTAACTGTACAACTTTCAAACATGGTCATACACATCCAAATCCGTCTGAAACGGGCTAAACCGTTCGAAACATATCAAAACGGACGAGATCGGACGAGATCGAACGAAATCGGACGAGATCGGACGGAATCGGACGTTAACCGGGGAAAGCCGGAGAAAGTATGAATAAACCGCGCAAACCATGCCAAATCCGTAGAAATAGGATTTCTACTATGTTTTGATTGTATTGATCATGTTGTGGTCGTATTTAGCATGTTTTGGTTGGGTTTGGCTATGTTTTAACCAGACTTGAATGTAGCAAATTAGTTGGTGATGTAGTTGTGGTTTTACTAGACAAGGAAACCGTGATGGCATACCATCAATTGATATTAAAAATACAAGTGAGCTCCAACAACATTTAACATTGTTTGATCAACAAAACAATGATATTGATTTTCCTTCGAAAACTTATAAAGGTGGATAATATACAAAATAATGAAAAAAGCATAGTAAAATGGCTTTTTGGGCCTTCAAAAATCCTTAACCAGCTTAAAGTTGGTAACAACGATGTTCCTCTTGTTTTTTCGGTCGTTTTGACAGGTCACGGGCTGAAAACGAACTTACGGTGCTGAAGTTATGACCATTTTAAGAAAGCCTTCTTCGTCACACGATCTTGGGCTTCGAGAACCAAGTCAGTCTGTTCTTCAATACTTTTGCCTCCATCAATATATAATTTCATAGGCATATACTAACTGTACAACTTTCAAACATGGTCATACACATCCAAATCCGGCAGAAACGGGCTAAACCGTTCGAAACATATCAAAACAGATCAGACGAGATCGGACGAAATCGGACGAGATCTGATGGAATCGGACGTTAACCAGGGAAGCCGGAGAAAGTATGAATAAACCAGGGCAAACCATGCCAAATCCGTGGAAATAGGATTTCTACTATGTTTTGATTGTATTGATCATGTTGTGGTCGTCTTTAGCATGTTTTGGTTGGGTTTGGCTATGTTTTAACCAGACTTGAATGTAGCAAATTAGTTGGTGATGTAGTTGTGGTTTTACTAGACAAGGAAACCGTGATGGCATACCATCAATTGATATTAAAAATACGAGTGAGCTCCAACAACATTTAACATTGTTTGATCAACAAAACAATGATATTGATTTTCCTTCGGAAACCTACAAAGGTGGATAATATACAAAATAATGAAAAAAGCATAGTAAAATGGCTATTTGGGCCTTCAGAAATCCTTAACCAGCTTAAAGTTGGTTACAACGATGTTCCTCTTGTTTTTTCGGTCGTTTTGACAGGTCACGGGCTGAAAACGAACTTACGGTGCTGAAGTTATGACCATTTTAAGAAAGCCTTCTTCGTCACACGATCTTGGGCTTCGAGAACCAAGTCAGTCTGTTCTTCAATACTTTTGCCTCCATCAATATATAATTTCATAGGCATATACTAACTGTACAACTTTCAAACATGGTCATACACATCCAAATCCGGCTGAAACGGGCTAAACCGTTCGAAACATATCAAAACAGATCAGACGAGATCGGACGAAATCGGACGAGATCTGATGGAATCGGACGTTAACCAGGGAAGCCGGAGAAAGTATGAATAAACCAGGGCAAACCATGCCAAATCCGTGGAAATAGGATTTCTACTATGTTTTGATTGTATTGATCATGTTGTGGACGTCTTTAGCATGTTTTGGTTGGGTTTGGCTATGTTTTAACCAGACTTGAATGTAGCAAATTAGTTGGTGATGTAGTTGTGGTTTTACTAGACAAGGAAACCGTGATGGCATACCATCAATTGATATTAAAAATACGAGTGAGCTCCAACAACATTTAACATTGTTTGATCAACAAAACAATGATATTGATTTTCCTTCGGAAACCTACAAAGGTGGATAATATACAAAATAATGAAAAAAGCATAGTAAAATGGCTTTTTGGGCCTTCAAAAATCCTTAACCAGCTTAAAGTTGGTTACAACGATGTTCCTCTTGTTTTTTCGGTCGTTTTAACAGGTCACGGGCTGAAAACGAACTTACGGTGCTGAAGTTATGACCATTTTAAGAAAGCCTTCTTCGTCACACGATCTTGGGCTTCGAGAACCAAGTCAGTCTGTTCTTCAATACTTTTGCCTCCATCAATATATAATTTCATAGGCATATACTAACTGTACAACTTTCAAACATGGTCATACACATCCAAATCCGTCTGAAACGGGCTAAACCGTTCGAAACATATCAAAACGGACGAGATCGGACGAGATCGGACGAAATCGGACGAGATCGGACGGAATCGGACGTTAACCGGGGAAAGCCGGAGAAAGTATGAATAAACCGCGCAAACCATGCCAAATCCGTGGAAATAGGATTTCTACTATGTTTTGATTGTATTGATCATGTTGTGGTCGTCTTTAGCATGTTTTGGTTGGGTTTGGCTATGTTTTAACCAGACTTGAATGTAGCAAATTAGTTGGTGATGTAGTTGTGGTTTTACTAGACAAGGAAATCGTGATGGCATACCATCAATTGATATTAAAAATACGAGTGAGCTCCAACAACATTTAACATTGTTTGATCAACAAAACAATGATATTGATTTTCCTTCGGAAACCTACAAAGGTGGATAATATATAAAATAATGAAAAAAGCATAGAAAAATGGCTATTTGGGCCTTCAGAAATCCTTAACCAGCTTAAAGTTGGTTACAACGATGTTCCTCTTATTTTTTCGGTCGTTTTGACAGGTCACGGGCTGAAAACGAACTTACGGTGCTGAAGTTATGACCATTTTAAGAAAGCCTTCTTCGTCACACGATCTTGGGCTTCGAGAACCAAGTCAGTCTGTTCTTCAATACTTTTGCCTCCATCAATATATAATTTCATAGGCATATACTAACTGTACAACTTTCAAACATGGTCATACACATCCAAATCCGGCTGAAACGGGCTAAACCGTTCGAAACATATCAAAACAGATCAGACGAGATTGGACGAAATCGGACGAGATCGGACGGAATCGGACGTTAACCAGGGAAGCCGGAGAAAGTATGAATAAACCAGGGCAAACCATGCCAAATCCGTGGAAATAGGATTTCTACTATGTTTTGATTGTACTGATCATGTTGTGGTCGTCTTTAGCATGTTTTGGTTGGGTTTGGCTATGTTTTAACCAGACTTGAATGTAGCAAATTTGTTGGTGATGTAGTTGTGGTTTTACTAGACAAGGAAATCGTGATGGCATACCATCAATTGATATTAAAAATACGAGTGAGCTCCAACAACATTTAACATTGTTTGATCAACAAAAAAATGATATTGATTTTCCTTCGGAAACCTACAAAGGTGGATAATATACAAAATATTGAAAAAAGCATAGTAAAATGGCTTTTTGGGCCTTCAGAAATCCTTAACCAGCTTAAAGTTGGTTACAACGATGTTCCTCTTGTTTTTTCGGTCGTTTTGATAGGTCACGGGCTGAAAACGAACTTACGGTGCTGAAGTTATGACCATTTTAAGAAAGCCTTCTTCGTCACACGATCTTGGGCTTCGAGAACCAAGTCAGTCTGTTCTTCAATACTTTTGCCTCCATCAATATATAATTTCATAGGCATATACTAACTGTACAACTTTAAAACATGGTCATACACATCCAAATCCGTCTGAAACGGGCTAAACCGTTCGAAACTTATCAAAACGGACGAGATCGGACGAGATCGGACGAAATCGGACGAGATCGGACGGAATCGGACGTTAACCGGGGAAAGCCGGAGAAAGTATGAATAAACCACGCAAACCATGCCAAATCCGTGGAAATAGGATTTCTACTATGTTTTGATTGTATTGATCATGTTGTGGTCGTCTTTAGCATGTTTTGGTTGGGTTTTGGCTATGTTTTAACCAGACTTGAATGTAGCAAATTAGTTGGTGATGTAGTTGTGGTTTTACTAGACAAGGAAATCGTGATGGCATACCATCAATTGATATTAAAAATACGAGTGAGCTCCAACAACATTTAACATTGTTTGATCAACAAAAAAATGATATTGATTTTCCTTCGGAAACCTACAAATGTGGATAATATACAAAATAATGAAAAAAGCATAGTAAAATGGCTTTTTGGGCCTTCAGAAATCGTTAACCAGCTTAAATTTGGTTACAACGATGTTCCTCTTGTTTTTTCGGTCGTTTTGACAGGTCACGGGCTGAAAACGAACTTACGGTGCTGAAGTTATGACCATTTTAAGAAAGCCTCTTCGTCACACGATCTTGGGCTTCGAGAACCAAGTCAGTCTGTTCTTCAATACTTTTGCCTCCATCAATATATAATTTCATAGGCATATACTAACTGTACAACTTTCAAACATGGTCATACACATCCAAATCCGTCTGAAACGGGCTAAACCGTTCGAAACATATCAAAACGGACGAGAGCGGACGAGATCGAACGAAATCGGACGAGATCGGACGGAATCGGACGTTAACCGGGGAAAGCCGGAGAAAGTATGAATAAACCGCGCAAACCATGCCAAATCCGTGGAAATAGGATTTCTACTATGTTTTGATTGTATTGATCATGTTGTGGTCGTATTTAGCATGTTTTGGTTGGGTTTGGCTATGTTTTAACCGGACTTGAATGTAGCAAATTAGTTGGTGATGTAGTTGTGGTTTTACTAGACAAGGAAACCGTGATGGCATACCATCAATTGATATTAAAAATATGAGTGAGCTCCAACAACATTTAACATTGTTTGATCAACAAAAAAATGATATTGATTTTCCTTCGGAAACCTACAAAGGTGGATAATATACAAAATAATGAAAAAAGCATAGTAAATGGCTTTTTGGGCCTTCAAAAATCCTTAACCAGCTTAAAGTTGGTTACAACGATGTTCCTCTTGTTTTTTCGGTCGTTTTGACAGGTCACGGGCTGAAAACGAACTTACGGTGCTGAAGTTATGACCATTTTAAGAAAGCCTTCTTCGTCACACGATCTTGGGCTTCGAGAACCAAGTCAGTCTGTTCTTCAATACTTTTGCCTCCATCAATATATAATTTCATAGGCATATACTAACTGTACAACTTTCAAACATGGTCATACACATCCAAATCCGTCTGAAACGGGCTAAACCGTTCGAAACATATCAAAACGGACGAGATCGGACGAAATCGGACGAGATCGGACGGAATCAGACGTTAACCGGGGAAAGCCGGAGAAAGTATGAATAAACCGCGCAAACCATGCCAAATCCGTGGAAATAGGATTTCTACTATGTTTTGATTGTATTGATCATGTTGTGGTCGTATTTAGCATGTTTTGGTTGGGTTTGGCTATGTTTTAACCAGACTTGAATGTAGCAAATTAGTTGGTGATGTAGTTGTGGTTTTACTAGACAAGGAAACCGTGTTGGCATACCATCAATTAATATTAAAAATACGAGTGAGCTCCAAAAAAATTTAACATTGTTTGATCAACAAAACAATGATATTGATTTTCCTTCGGAAACCTACAAAGGTGGATAATATACAAAATAATTAAAAAAGCATAGTAAAATGGCTTTTTGGGCCTTCAGAAATCCTTAACCAGCTTAAAGTTGGTTACAACAATGTTCCTCTTGTTTTTTCAGTCGTTTTGACAGGTCACGGGCTGAAAACGAACTTACGGTGCTGAAGTTATGACCATTTTAAGAAAGCCTTCTTCGTCACACGATCTTGGGCTTCGAGAACCAAGTCAGTCTGTTCTTCAATACTTTTGCCTCCATATCAAAACGGACGAGATCAGACGAGATCGGACGAAATCGGACGAGATCGGACGGAATCGGACGTTAACCGGGGAAAGCCGGAGAAAGTATGAATAAATCGCGCAAACCATGCCAAATCCGTGGATATAGGATTTCTACTATGTTTTGATTGTATTGATCATGTTGTGGTCGTCTTTAGCATGTTTTGGTTGGGTTTGGCTATGTTTTAACCAGACTTGAATGTAGCAAATTAGTTGGTGATGTAGTTGTGGTTTTACTAGACAAGGAAATCGTGATGGCATACCATCAATTGATATTAAAAATACGAGTGAGCTCCAACAACATTTAACATTGTTTGATCAACAAAAAAATGATATTGATTTTCCTTCGGAAACCTACAAAGGTGGATAATATACAAAATAATGAAAAAAGCATAGTAAAATGGCCTTTTGGGCCTTCAGAAATCCTTAACCAGCTTAAAGTTGGTTACAACGATGTTCCTCTTGTTTTTTCGGTCGTTTTGACAGGTCACGGGCTGAAAACGAACTTACGGTGCTGAAGTTATGACCATTTTAAAAAAGCCTTCTTCGTCACACGATCTTGGGCTTCGAGAACCAAGTCAGTCTGTTCTTCAATACTTTTGCCTCCATCAATATATAATTTCATAGGCATATACTAACTGTACAACTTTCAAACATGGTCATACACATCCAAATCCGTCTGAAACGGGCTAAACCGTTCGAAACATATCAAAACGGACGAGACCGGACGAGATCGGACGGAATCGGACGAGATCGGACGGAATCGGACGTTAACCGGGGAAAGTCGGAGAAAGTATGAATAAACCGCGCAAACCATGCCAAATCCGTGGAAATAGGATTTCTACTATGTTTTGATTGTATTGATCATGTTGTGGTCGTCTTTAGCATGTTTTGGTTGGGTTTGGCTATGTTTTAACCAGACTTGAATGTAGCAAATTAGTTGGTGATGTAGTTGTGGTTTTACTAGACAAGGAAATCGTGATGGCATACCATCAATTGATATTAAAAATACGAGTGAGCTCCAACAACATTTAACATTGTTTGATCAACAAAACAATGATATTGATTTTCCTTCGGAAACCTACAAAGGTGGATAATATATAAAATAATGAAAAAAGCATAGTAAAATGGCTATTTGGGCCTTCAGAAATCCTTAACCAGCTTAAAGTTGGTTACAACGATGTTCCTCTTGTTTTTTCGGTCGTTTTGACAGGTCACGGGCTGAAAACGAACTTACGGTGCTGAAGTTATGACCATTTTAAGAAAGCCTTCTTCGTCACACGATCTTGGGCTTCGAGAACCAAGTCAGTCTGTTCTTCAATACTTTTGCCTCCATCAATATATAATTTCATAGGCATATACTAACTGTACAACTTTCAAACATGGTCATACACATCCAAATCCGGCTGAAACGGGCTAAACCGTTCGAAACATATCAAAACAGATCAGACGAGATTGGACGAAATCGGACGAGATCGGACAGAATCGGACGTTAACCAGGGAAGCCGGAGAAAGTATGAATAAACCAGGGCAAACCATGCCAAATCCGTGGAAATAGGATTTCTACTATGTTTTGATTGTACTGATCATGTTGTGGTCGTCTTTAGCATGTTTTGGTTGGGTTTGGCTATGTTTTAACCAGACTTGAATGTAGCAAATTAGTTGGTGATGTAGTTGTGGTTTTACTAGACAAGGAAATCGTGATGGCATACCATCAATTGATATTAAAAATACGAGTGAGCTCCAACAACATTTAACATTGTTTGATCAACAAAAAAATGATATTGATTTTCCTTCGGAAACCTACAAAGGTGGATAATATACAAAATAATGAAAAAAGCATAGTAAAATGGCTTTTTGGGCCTTCAGAAATCCTTAACCAGCTTAAAGTTGGTTACAACGATGTTCCTCTTGTTTTTTTGGTCGTTTTGATAGGTCACGGGCTGAAAACGAACTTACGGTGCTGAAGTTATGACCATTTTAAGAAAGCCTTCTTCGTCACACGATCTTGGGCTTCGAGAACCAAGTCAGTCTGTTCTTCAATACTTTTGCCTCCATCAATATATAATTTCATAGGCATATACTAACTGTACAACTTTCAAACATGGTCATACACATCCAAATCCGTCTGAAACGGGCTAAACCGTTCGAAACTTATCAAAACGGACGAGATCGGACGAGATCGGACGAAATCGGACGAGATCGGACGGAATCGGACGTTAACCGGGGAAAGCCGGAGAAAGTATGAATAAACCACGCAAACCATGCCAAATCCGTGGAAATAGGATTTCTACTATGTTTTGATTGTATTGATCATGTTGTGGTCGTCTTTAGCATGTTTTGGTTGGGTTTGGCTATGTTTTAACCAGACTTGAATGTAGCAAATTAGTTGGTGATGTAGTTGTGGTTTTACTAGACAAGGAAATCGTGATGGCATACCATCAATTGATATTAAAAATACGAGTGAGCTCCAACAACATTTAACATTGTTTGATCAACAAAAAATGATATTGATTTTCCTTCGGAAACCTACAAATGTGGATAATATACAAAATAATGAAAAAAGCATAGTAAAATGGCTTTTTGGGCCTTCAGAAATCGTTAACCAGCTTAAATTTGGTTACAACGATGTTCCTCTTGTTTTTTCGGTCGTTTTGACAGGTCACGGGCTGAAAACGAACTTACGGTGCTGAAGTTATGACCATTTTAAGAAAGCCTCTTCGTCACACGATCTTGGGCTTCGAGAACCAAGTCAGTCTGTTCTTCAATACTTTTGCCTCCATCAATATATAATTTCATAGGCATATACTAACTGTACAACTTTCAAACATGGTCATACACATCCAAATCCGTCTGAAACGGGCTAAACCGTTCGAAACATATCAAAACGGACGAGATCGGACGAGATCGAACGAAATCGGACGAGATCGGACGGAATCGGACGTTAACCGGGGAAAGCCGGAGAAAGTATGAATAAACCGCGCAAACCATGCCAAATCCGTGGAAATAGGATTTCTACTATGTTTTGATTGTATTGATCATGTTGTGGTCGTATTTAGCATGTTTTGGTTGGGTTTGGCTATGTTTTAACCGGACTTGAATGTAGCAAATTAGTTGGTGATGTAGTTGTGGTTTTACTAGACAAGGAAACCGTGATGGCATACCATCAATTGATATTAAAAATATGAGTGAGCTCCAACAACATTTAACATTGTTTGATCAACAAAAAAATGATATTGATTTTCCTTCGAAAACCTACAAAGGTGGATAATATACAAAATAATGAAAAAAGCATAGTAAATGGCTTTTTGGGCCTTAAAAAATCCTTAACCAGCTTAAAGTTGGTTACAACGATGTTCCTCTTGTTTTTTCGGTCGTTTTGACAGGTCACGGGCTGAAAACGAACTTACGGTGCTGAAGTTATGACCATTTTAAGAAAGCCTTCTTCGTCACACGATCTTGGGCTTCGAGAACCAAGTCAGTCTGTTCTTCAATACTTTTGCCTCCATCAATATATAATTTCATAGGCATATACTAACTGTACAACTTTCAAACATGGTCATACACATCCAAATCCGTCTGAAACGGGCTAAACCGTTCGAAACATATCAAAACGGACGAGATCGGACGAAATCGGACGAGATCGGACGGAATCAGACGTTAACCGGGGAAAGCCGGAGAAAGTATGAATAAACCGCGCAAACCATGCCAAATCCGTGGAAATAGGATTTCTACTATGTTTTGATTGTATTGATCATGTTGTGGTCGTATTTAGCATGTTTTGGTTGGGTTTGGCTATGTTTTAACCAGACTTGAATGTAGCAAATTAGTTGGTGATGTAGTTGTGGTTTTACTAGACAAGGAAACCGTGATGGCGTACCATCAATTAATATTAAAAATACGAGTGAGCTCCAACAAAATTTAACATTGTTTGATCAACAAAACAATGATATTGATTTTCCTTCGGAAACCTACAAAGGTGGATAATATACAAAATAATTAAAAAAGCATAGTAAAATGGCTTTTTGGGCCTTCAGAAATCCTTAACCAGCTTAAAGTTGGTTACAACGATGTTCCTCTTGTTTTTTCGGTCGTTTTGACAGGTCACGGGCTGAAAACTAACTTACGGTGCTGAAGTTATGACCATTTTAAGAAAGCCTTCTTCGTCACACGATCTTGGGATTCGAGAACCAAGTCAGTCTGTTCTTCAATACTTTTGCCTCCATATCAAAACGGACGAGATCAGACGAGATCGGACGAAATCGAACGAGATCGGACGGAATCGGACGTTAACCGGGGAAAGCCGGAGAAAGTATGAATAAATCGCGCAAACCATGCCAAATCCGTGGATATAGGATTTCTACTATGTTTTGATTGTATTGATCATGTTGTGGTCGTCTTTAGCATGTTTTGGTTGGGTTTGGCTATGTTTTAACCAGACTTGAATGTAGCAAATTAGTTGGTGATGTAGTTGTGGTTTTACTAGACAAGGAAATCGTGATGGCATACCATCAATTGATATTAAAAATACGAGTGAGCTCCAACAACATTTAACATTGTTTGATCAACAAAAAAATGATATTGATTTTCCTTCGGAAACCTACAAAGGTGGATAATATACAAAATAATGAAAAAAGCATAGTAAAATGGCTTTTTGGGCCTTCAGAAATCCTTAACCAGCTTAAAGTTGGTTACAACGATGTTCCTCTTGTTTTTTCGGTCGTTTTGACAGGTCACGGGCTGAAAACGAACTTACGGTGCTGAAGTTATGACCATTTTAAGAAAGCCTTCTTCGTCACACGATCTTGGGCTTCGAGAACCAAGTCAGTCTGTTCTTCAATACTTTTGCCTCCATCAATATATAATTTCATAGGCATATACTAACTGTACAACTTTCAAACATGGTCATACACATCCAAATCCGTCTGAAACGGGCTAAACCGTTCGAAACATATCAAAACAGATCAGACGAGATTGGACGAAATCGGACGAGATCGGACGGAATCGGACGTTAACCAGGGAAGCCGGAGAAAGTATGAATAAACCAGGGCAAACCATGCCAAATCCGTGGAAATAGGATTTCTACTATGTTTTGATTGTACTGATCATGTTGTGGTCGTCTTTAGCATGTTTTGGTTGGGTTTGGCTATGTTTTAACCAGACTTGAATGTAGCAAATTAGTTGGTGATGTAGTTGTGGTTTTACTAGACAAGGAAATCGTGATGGCATACCATCAATTGATATTAAAAATACGAGTGAGCTCCAACAACATTTAACATTGTTTGATCAACAAAAAAATGATATTGATTTTCCTTCGGAAACCTACAAAGGTGGATAATATACAAAATAATGAAAAAAGCATAGTAAAATGGCTTTTTGGGCCTTCAGAAATCCTTAACCAGCTTAAAGTTGGTTACAACGATGTTCCTCTTGTTTTTTCGGTCGTTTTGATAGGTCACGGGCTGAAAACGAACTTACGGTGCTGAAGTTATGACCATTTTAAGAAAGCCTTCTTCGTCACACGATCTTGGGCTTCGAGAACCAAGTCAGTCTGTTCTTCAATACTTTTGCCTCCATCAATATATAATTTCATAGGCATATACTAACTGTACAACTTTCAAACATGGTCATACACATCCAAATCCGTCTGAAACGGGCTAAACCGTTCGAAACTTATCAAAACGGACGAGATCGGACGAGATCGGACGAAATCGGACGAGATCGGACGGAATCGGACGTTAACCGGGGAAAGCCGGAGAAAGTATGAATAAACCACGCAAACCATGCCAAATCCGTGGAAATAGGATTTCTACTATGTTTTGATTGTATTGATCATGTTGTGGTCGTCTTTAGCATGTTTTGGTTGGGTTTGGCTATGTTTTAACCAGACTTGAATGTAGCAAATTAGTTGGTGATGTAGTTGTGGTTTTACTAGACAAGGAAATCGTGATGGCATACCATCAATTGATATTAAAAATACGAGTGAGCTCCAACAACATTTAACATTGTTTGATCAACAAAAAAATGATATTGATTTTCCTTCGGAAACCTACAAATGTGGATAATATACAAAATAATGAAAAAAGCATAGTAAAATGGCTTTTTGGGCCTTCAGAAATCGTTAACCAGCTTAAATTTGGTTACAACGATGTTCCTCTTGTTTTTTCGGTCGTTTTGACAGGTCACGGGCTGAAAACGAACTTACGGTGCTGAAGTTATGACCATTTTAAGAAAGCCTCTTCGTCACACGATCTTGGGCTTCGAGAACCAAGTCAGTCTGTTCTTCAATACTTTTGCCTCCATCAATATATAATTTCATAGGCATATACTAACTGTACAACTTTCAAACATGGTCATACACATCCAAATCCGTCTGAAACGGGCTAAACCGTTCGAAACATATCAAAACGGACGAGATCGGACGAGATCGAACGAAATCGGACGAGATCGGACGGAATCGGACGTTAACCGGGGAAAGCCGGAGAAAGTATGAATAAACCGCGCAAACCATGCCAAATCCGTGGAAATAGGATTTCTACTATGTTTTGATTGTATTGATCATGTTGTGGTCGTATTTAGCATGTTTTGGTTGGGTTTGGCTATGTTTTAACCGGACTTGAATGTAGCAAATTAGTTGGTGATGTAGTTGTGGTTTTACTAGACAAGGAAACCGTGATGGCATACCATCAATTGATATTAAAAATATGAGTGAGCTCCAACAACATTTAACATTGTTTGATCAACAAAAAAATGATATTGATTTTCCTTCGAAAACCTACAAAGGTGGATAATATACAAAATAATGAAAAAAGCATAGTAAATGGCTTTTTGGGCCTTAAAAAATCCTTAACCAGCTTAAAGTTGGTTACAACGATGTTCCTCTTGTTTTTTCGGTCGTTTTGACAGGTCACGGGCTGAAAACGAACTTACGGTGCGGAAGTTATGACCATTTTAAGAAAGCCTTCTTCGTCACACGATCTTGAGCTTCGAGAACCAAGTCAGTCTGTTCTTCAATACTTTTGCCTCCATCAATATATAATTTCATAGGCATATACTAACTGTACAACTTTCAAACATGGTCATACACATCCAAATCCGTCTGAAACGGGCTAAACCGTTCGAAACATATCAAAACGGACGAGATCGGACGAAATCGGACGAGATCGGACGGAATCAGACGTTAACCGGGGAAAGCCGGAGAAAGTATGAATAAACCGCGCAAACCATGCCAAATCCGTGGAAATAGGATTTCTACTATGTTTTGATTGTATTGATCATGTTGTGGTCGTATTTAGCATGTTTTGGTTGGGTTTGGCTATGTTTTAACCAGACTTGAATGTAGCAAATTAGTTGGTGATGTAGTTGTGGTTTTACTAGACAAGGAAACCGTGATGGCATACCATCAATTAATATTAAAAATACGAGTGAGCTCCAACAAAATTTAACATTGTTTGATCAACAAAACAATGATATTGATTTTCCTTCGGAAACCTACAAAGGTGGATAATATACAAAATAATTAAAAAAGCATAGTAAAATGGCTTTTTGGGCCTTCAGAAATCCTTAACCAGCTTAAAGTTGGTTACAACGATGTTCCTCTTGTTTTTTCGGTCGTTTTGACAGGTCACGGGCTGAAAACGAACTTACGGTGCTGAAGTTATGACCATTTTAAGAAAGCCTTCTTCGTCACACGATCTTGGGATTCGAGAACCAAGTCAGTCTGTTCTTCAATACTTTTGCCTCCATATCAAAACGGACGAGATCAGACGAGATCGGACGAAATCGAACGAGATCGGACGGAATCGGACGTTAACCGGGGAAAGCCGGAGAAAGTATGAATAAATCGCGCAAACCATGCCAAATCCGTGGATATAGGATTTCTACTATGTTTTGATTGTATTGATCATGTTGTGGTCGTCTGTAGCATGTTTTGGTTGGGTTTGGCTATGTTTTAACCAGACTTGAATGTAGCAAATTAGTTAGTGATGTAGTTGTGGTTTTACTAGACAAGGAAATCGTGATGGCATACCATCAATTGATATTAAAAATACGAGTGAGCTCCAACAACATTTAACATTGTTTGATCAACAAAAAAATGATATTGATTTTCCTTCGGAAACCTACAAAGGTGGATAATATACAAAATAATGAAAAAAGCATAGTAAAATGGCTTTTTGGGCCTTCAGAAATCCTTAACCAGCTTAAAGTTGGTTACAACGATGTTCCTCTTGTTTTTTCGGTCGTTTTGACAGGTCACGGGCTGAAAACGAACTTACGGTGCTGAAGTTATGACCATTTTAAGAAAGCCTTCTTCGTCACACGATCTTGGGCTTCGAGAACCAAGTCAGTCTGTTCTTCAATACTTTTGCCTCCATCAATATATAATTTCATAGGCATATACTAACTGTACAACTTTCAAACATGGTCATACACATCCAAATCCGTCTGAAACGGGCTAAACCGTTCGAAACATATCAAAACGGACGAGATCGGACGAGATCGGACGAAATCGGACGAGATCGGACGGAATCGGACGTTAACCGGGGAAAGCCGGAGAAAGTATGAATAAACCGCGCAAACCATGCCAAATCCGTGGAAATAGGATTTCTACTATGTTTTGATTGTATTGATCATGTTGTGGTCGTCTTTAGCATGTTTTGGTTGGGTTTGGCTATGTTTTAACCAGACTTGAATGTAGCAAATTAGTTGGTGATGTAGTTGTGGTTTTACTAGACAAGGAAATCGTGATGGCATACCATCAATTGATATTAAAAATACGAGTGAGCTCCAACAACATTTAACATTGTTTGATCAACAAAACAATGATATTGATTTTCCTTCGGAAACCTACAAAGGTGGATAATATATAAAATAATGAAAAAAGCATAGTAAAATGGCTATTTGGGCCTTCAGAAATCCTTAACCAGCTTAAAGTTGGTTACAACGATGTTCCTCTTGTTTTTTCGGTCGTTTTGACAAGTCACGGGCTGAAAACGAACTTACGGTGCTGAAGTTATGACCATTTTAAGAAAGCCTTCTTCGTCACACGATCTTGGGCTTCGAGAACCAAGTCAGTCTGTTCTTCAATACTTTTGCCTCCATCAATATATAATTTCATAGGCATATACTAACTGTACAACTTTCAAACATGGTCATACACATCCAAATCCGGCTGAAACGGGCTAAACCGTTCGAAACATATCAAAACAGATCAGACGAGATTGGACGAAATCGGACGAGATCGGACGGAATCGGACGTTAACCAGGGAAGCCGGAGAAAGTATGAATAAACCAGGGCAAACCATGCCAAATCCGTGGAAATAGGATTTCTACTATGTTTTGATTGTACTGATCATGTTGTGGTCGTCTTTAGCAGGTTTTGGTTGGGTTTGGCTATGTTTTAACCAGACTTGAATGTAGCAAATTAGTTGGTGATGTAGTTGTGGTTTTACTAGACAAGGAAATCGTGATGGCATACCATCAATTGATATTAAAAATACGAGTGAGCTCCAACAACATTTAACATTGTTTGATCAACAAAAAAATGATATTTATTTTCCTTCGGAAACCTACAAAGGTGGATAATATACAAAATAAAGAAAAAAGCATAGTAAAATGGCTTTTTGGGCCTTCAGAAATCCTTAACCAGCTTAAATTTGGTTACAACGATGTTCCTCTTGTTTTTTCGGTCGTTTTGACAGGTCACGGGCTGAAAACGAACTTACGGTGCTGAAGTTATGACCATTTTAAGAAAGCCTTCTTCGTCACACGATCTTGGGCTTCGAGAACCAAGTCAGTCTGTTCTTCAATACTTTTGCCTCCATCAATATATAATTTCATAGGCATATACTAACTGTACAACTTTCAAACATGGTCATACACATCCAAATCCGTCTGAAACGGGCTAAACCGTTCGAAACATATCAAAACGGACGAGATCGGACGAGATCGGACGAAATCGGACGAGATCGGACGGAATCGGACGTTAACCGGGGAAAGCCGGAGAAAGTATGAATAAACCGCGCAAACAATGCCAAATCCGTGGAAATAGGATTTCTACTATGTTTTGATTGTATTGATCATGTTGTGGTCGTCTTTAGCATGTTTTGGTTGGGTTTGGCTATGTTTTAACCAGACTTGAATGTAGCAAATTAGTTGGTGATGTAGTTGTGGTTTTACTAGACAAGGAAATCGTGATGGCATACCATCAATTGATATTAAAAATACGAGTGAGCTCCAACAACATTTAACATTGTTTGATCAACAAAAAAATGATATTGATTTTCCTTCGGAAACCTACAAAGGTGGATAATATACAAAATAATTAAAAAAGCATAGTAAAATGGCTTTTTGGGCCTTCAGAAATCCTTAACCAGCTTAAAGTTGGTTACAACGATGTTCCTCTTGTTTTTTCGGTCGTTTTGACAGGTCACGGGCTGAAAACGAACTTACGGTGCTGAAGTTATGACCATTTTAAGAAAGCCTTCTTCGTCACACGATCTTGGGCTTCGAGAACCAAGTCAGTCTGTTCTTCAATACTTTTGCCTCCATCAATATATAATTTCATAGGCATATACTAACTGTACAACTTTCAAACATGGTCATACACATCCAAATCCGTCTGAAACGGGCTAAACCGTTCGAAACATATCAAAACGGACGAGATCGGACGAGATCGGACGAAATCGGACGAGATCGGACGGAATCGGACGTTAACCGGGGAAAGCCGGAGAAAGTATGAATAAACCGCGCAAACCATGCCAAATCCGTGGAAATAGGATTTCTACTATGTTTTGATTGTATTGATCATGTTGTGGTCGTCTTTAGCATGTTTTGGTTGGGTTTGGCTATGTTTTAACCAGACTTGAATGTAGCAAATTAGTTGGTGATGTAGTTGTGGTTTTACTAGACAAGATAATCGTGATGGCATACCATCAATTGATATTAAAAATACGAGTGAGCTCCAACAACATTTAACATTGTTTGATCAACAAAACAATGATATTGATTTTCCTTCGGAAACCTACAAAGGTGGATAATATATAAAATAATGAAAAAAGCATAGTAAAATGGCTATTTGGGCCTTCAGAAATCCTTAACCAGCTTAAAGTTGGTTACAACGATGTTCCTCTTGTTTTTTCGGTCGTTTTGACAGGTCACGGGCTGAAAACGAACTTACGGTGCTGAAGTTATGACCATTTTAAGAAAGCCTTCTTCGTCACACGATCTTGGGCTTCGAGAACCAAGTCAGTCTGTTCTTCAATACTTTTGCCTCCATCAATATATAATTTCATAGGCATATACTAACTGTACAACTTTCAAACATGGTCATACACATCCAAATCCGACTGAAACGGGCTAAACCGTTCGAAACATATCAAAACAGATCAGACGAGATTGGACGAAATCGGACGAGATCGGACGGAATCGGACGTTAACCAGGGAAGCCGGAGAAAGTATGAATAAACCAGGGCAAACCATGCCAAATCCGTAGAAATAGGATTTCTACTATGTTTTGATTGTACTGATCATGTTGTGGTCGTCTTTAGCATGTTTTGGTTGGGTTTGGCTATGTTTTAACCAGACTTGAATGTAGCAAATTAGTTGGTGATGTAGTTGTGGTTTTACTAGACAAGGAAATCGTGATGGCATACCATCAATTGATATTAAAAATACGAGTGAGCTCCAACAACATTTAACATTGTTTGATCAACAAAAAAATGATATTGATTTTCCTTCGGAAACCTACAAAGGTGGATAATATACAAAATAATGAAAAAAGCATAGTAAAATGGCTTTTTGGGCCTTCAGAAATCCTTAACCAGCTTTAATTTGGTTACAACGATGTTCCTCTTGTTTTTTCGGTCGTTTTGACAGGTCACGGGCTGAAAACGAACTTACGGTGCTGAAGTTATGACCATTTTAAGAAAGCCTTCTTCGTCACACGATCTTGGGCTTCGAGAACCAAGTCAGTCTGTTCTTCAATACTTTTGCCTCCATCAATATATAATTTCATAGGCATATACTAACTGTACAACTTTCAAACATGGTCATACACATCCAAATCCGTCTGAAACGGGCTAAACCGTTCGAAACATATCAAAACGGACGAGATCGGACGAGATCGGACGAAATCGGACGAGATCGGACGGAATCGGACGTTAACCGGGGAAAGCCGGAGAAAGTATGAATAAACCGCGCAAACCATGCCAAATCCGTGGAAATAGGATTTCTACTATGTTTTGATTGTATTGATCATGTTGTGGTCGTCTTTAGCATGTTTTGGTTGGGTTTGGCTATGTTTTAACCAGACTTGAATGTAGCAAATTAGTTGGTGATGTAGTTGTGGTTTTACTAGACAAGGAAATCGTGATGGCATACCATCAATTGATATTAAAAATACGAGTGAGCTCCAACAACATTTAACATTGTTTGATCAACAAAACAATGATATTGATTTTCCTTCGGAAACCTACAAAGGTGGATAATATATAAAATAATGAAAAAAGCATAGTAAAATGGCTATTTGGGCCTTCAGAAATCCTTAACCAGCTTAAAGTTGGTTACAACGATGTTCCTCTTGTTTTTTCGGTCGTTTTGACAGGTCACGGGCTGAAAACGAACTTACGGTGCTGAAGTTATGACCATTTTAAGAAAGCCTTCTTCGTCACACGATCTTGGGCTTCGAGAACCAAGTCAGTCTGTTCTTCAATACTTTTGCCTCCATCAATATATAATTTCATAGGCATATACTAACTGTACAACTTTCAAACATGGTCATACACATCCAAATCCGGCTGAAACGGGCTAAACCGTTCGAAACATATCAAAACAGATCAGACGAGATTGGACGAAATCGGACGAGATCGGACGGAATCGGACGTTAACCAGGGAAGCCGGAGAAAGTATGAATAAACCAGGGCAAACCATGCCAAATCCGTGGAAATAGGATTTCTACTATGTTTTGATTGTACTGATCATGTTGTGGTCGTCTTTAGCATGTTTTGGTTGGGTTTGGCTATGTTTTAACCAGACTTGAATGTAGCAAATTAGTTGGTGATGTAGTTGTGGTTTTACTAGACAAGGAAATCGTGATGGCATACCATCAATTGATATTAAAAATACGAGTGAGCTCCAACAACATTTAACATTGTTTGATCAACAAAAAAATGATATTGATTTTCCTTCGGAAACCTACAAAGGTGGATAATATACAAAATAATGAAAAAAGCATAGTAAAATGGCTTTTTGGGCCTTCAGAAATCCTTAACCAGCTTAAAGTTGGTTACAACGATGTTCCTCTTGTTTTTTCGGTCGTTTTGATAGGTCACGGGCTGAAAACGAACTTACGGTGCTGAAGTTATGACCATTTTAAGAAAGCCTTCTTCGTCACATGATCTTGGGCTTCGAGAACCAAGTCAGTCTGTTCTTCAATACTTTTGCCTCCATCAATATATAATTTCATAGGCATATACTAACTGTACAACTTTCAAACATGGTCATACACATCCAAATCCGTCTGAAACGGGCTAAACCGTTCGAAACATATCAAAACGGACGAGATCGGACGAAATCGGACGAGATCGGACGGAATCGGACGTTAACCGGGGAAAGCCGGAGAAAGTACGAATAAACCACGCAAACCATGCCAAATCCGTGGAAATAGGATTTCTACTATGTTTTGATTGTATTGATCATGTTGTGGTCGTCTTTAGCATGTTTTGGTTGGGTTTGGCTATGTTTTAACTAGACTTGAATGTAGCAAATTAGTTGGTGATGTAGTTGTGGTTTTACTAGACAAGGAAATCGTGATGGCATACCATCAATTGATATTAAAAATACGAGTGAGCTCCAACAACATTTAACATTGTTTGATCAACAAAAAAATGATATTGATTTTCCTTCGGAAACCTACAAATGTGGATAATATACAAAATAATGAAAAAAGCATAGTAAAATGGCTTTTTGGGCCTTCAGAAATCCTTAACCAGCTTAAATTTGGTTACAACGATGTTCCTCTTGTTTTTTCGGTCGTTTTGACAGGTCACGGGTTGAAAACGAACTTACGGTGCTGAAGTTATGACCATTTTAAGAAAGCCTCTTCGTCACACGATCTTGGGCTTCGAGAACCAAGTCAGTCTGTTCTTCAATACTTTTGCCTCCATCAATATATAATTTCATAGGCATATACTAACTGTACAACTTTCAAACATGGTCATACACATCCAAATCCGTCTGAAACGGGCTAAACCGTTCGAAACATATCAAAACGGACGAGATCGGACGAGATCGAACGAAATCGGACGAGATCGGACGGAATCGGACGTTAACCGGGGAAAGCCGGAGAAAGTATGAATAAACCGCGCAAACCATGCCAAATCCGTGGAAATAGGATTTCTACTATGTTTTGATTGTATTGATCATGTTGTGGTCGTATTTAGCATGTTTTGGTTGGGTTTGGCTATGTTTTAACCGGACTTGAATGTAGCAAATTAGTTGGTGATGTAGTTGTGGTTTTACTAGACAAGGAAACCGTGATGGCATACCATCAATTGATATTAAAAATATGAGTGAGCTCCAACAACATTTAACATTGTTTGATCAACAAAAAAATGATATTGATTTTCCTTCGGAAACCTACAAAGGTGGATAATATACAAAATAATGAAAAAAGCATAGTAAATGGCTTTTTGGGCCTTCAAAAATCCTTAACCAGCTTAAAGTTGGTTACAACGATGTTCCTCTTGTTTTTTCGGTCGTTTTGACAGGTCACGGGCTGAAAACGAACTTACGGTGCTGAAGTTATGACCATTTTAAGAAAGCCTTCTTCGTCACACGATCTTGGGCTTCGAGAACCAAGTCAGTCTGCTCTTCAATACTTTTGCCTCCATCAATATATAATTTCATAGGCATATACTAACTGTACAAATTTCAAACATGGTCATACACATCCAAATCCGTCTGAAACGGGCTAAACCGTTCGAAACATATCAAAACGGACGAGATCGGACGAAATCGGACGAGATCGGACGGAATCGGACGTTAACCGGGGAAAGCCGGAGAAAGTATGAATAAACCGCGCAAACCATGCCAAATCCGTGGAAATAGGATTTCTACTATGTTTTGATTGTATTGATCATGTTGTGGTCGTATTTAGCATGTTTTGGTTGGGTTTGGCTATGTTTTAACCAGACTTGAATGTAGCAAATTAGTTGGTGATGTAGTTGTGGTTTTACTAGACAAGGAAACCGTGATGGCATACCATCAATTGATATTAAAAATACGAGTGAGCTCCAACAACATTTAACATTGTTTGATCAACAAAACAATGATATTGATTTTCCTTCGGAAACCTACAAAGGTGGATAATATACAAAATAATGAAAAAAGCATAGTAAAATGGCTTTTTGGGCCTTCAGAAATCCTTAACCAGCTTAAAGTTGGTTACAACGATGTTCCTCTTATTTTTTCGGTCGTTTTGACAGGTCACGGGCTGAAAACGAACTTACGGTGCTGAAGCTATGACCATTTTAAGAAAGCCTTCTTCGTCACACGATCTTGGGCTTCGAGAACCAAGTCAGTCTGTTCTTCAATACTTTTGCCTCCATATCAAAACGGACGAGATCAGACGAGATCGGACGAAATCGGACGAGATCGGACGGAATCGGACGTTAACCGGGGAAAGCCGGAGAAAGTATGAATAAATCGCGCAAACCATGCCAAATCCGTGGATATAGGATTTCTACTATGTTTTGATTGTATTGATCATGTTGTGGTCGTCTTTAGCATGTTTTGGTTGGGTTTGGCTATGTTTTAACCAGACTTGAATGTAGCAAATTAGTTGGTGATGTAGTTGTGGTTTTACTAGACAAGGAAATCGTGATGGCATACCATCAATTGATATTAAAAATACGAGTGAGCTCCAACAACATTTAACATTGTTTGATCAACAAAAAAATGATATTGATTTTCCTTCGGAAACCTACAAAGGTGGATAATATACAAAATAATGAAAAAAGCATAGTAAAATGGCTTTTTGGGCCTTCAGAAATCCTTAACCAGCTTAAAGTTGGTTACAACGATGTTCCTCTTGTTTTTTCGGTCGTTTTGACAGGTCACGGGCTGAAAACGAACTTACGGTGCTGAAGTTATGACCATTTTAAGAAAGCCTTCTTCGTCACACGATCTTGGGCTTCGAGAACCAAGTCAGTCTGTTCTTCAATACTTTTGCCTCCATCAATATATAATTTCATAGGCATATACTAACTGTACAACTTTCAAACATGGTCATACACATCCAAATCCGTCTGAAACGGGCTAAACCGTTCGAAACATATCAAAACGGACGAGACCGGACGAGATCGGACGGAATCGGACGAGATCGGACGGAATCGGACGTTAACCGGGGAAAGCCGGAGAAAGTATGAATAAACCGCGCAAACCATGCCAAATCCGTGGAAATAGGATTTCTACTATGTTTTGATTGTATTGATCATGTTGTGGTCGTCTTTAGCATGTTTTGGTTGGGTTTGGCTATGTTTTAACCAGACTTGAATGTAGCAAATTAGTTGGTGATGTAGTTGTGGTTTTACTAGACAAGGAAATCGTGATGGCATACCATCAATTGATATTAAAAATACGAGTGAGCTCCAACAACATTTAACATTGTTTGATCAACAAAAAAATGATATTGATTTTCCTTCGGAAACCTACAAAGGTGGATAATATACAAAATAATGAAAAAAGCATAGTAAAATGGCTTTTTGGGCCTTCAGAAATCCTTAACCAGCTTAAAGTTGGTTACAACGATGTTCCTCTTGTTTTTTCGGTCGTTTTGACAGGTCACAGGCTGAACACGAACTTACGGTGCTGAAGTTATGACCATTTTAAGAAAGCCTTCTTCGTCACACGATCTTGGGCTTCGAGAACCAAGTCAGTCTGTTCTTCAATACTTTTGCCTCCATCAATATATAATTTCATAGGCATATACTAACTGTACAACTTTCAAACATGGTCATACACATCCAAATCCGTCTGAAACGGGCTAAACCGTTCGAAACATATCAAAACGGACGAGATCGGACGAGATCGAACGAAATCGGACGAGATCCGACGGAATCGGACGTTAACCGGGGAAAGCCGGAGAAAGTATGAATAAACCGCGCAAACCATGCCAAATCCGTGGAAATAGGATTTCTACTATGTTTTGATTGTATTGATCATGTTGTGGTCATATTTAGCATGTTTTGGTTGGGTTTGGCTATGTTTTAACCGGACTTGAATGTAGCAAATTAGTTGGTGATGTAGTTGTGGTTTTACTAGACAAGGAAACCGTGATGGCATACCATCAATTGATATTAAAAATACGAGTGAGCTCCAACAACATTTAACATTGTTTGATCAACAAAAAAATGATATTGATTTTCCTTCGGAAACCTACAAAGGTGGATAATATACAAAATAATGAAAAAAGCATAGTAAAATGGCTTTTTGGGCCTTCAGAAATCCTTAACCAGCTTAAAGTTGGTTACAACGATGTTCCTCTTGTTTTTTCGGTCGTTTTGACAGGTCACAGGCTGAACACGAACTTACGGTGCTGAAGTTATGACCATTTTAAGAAAGCCTTCTTCGTCACACGATCTTGGGCTTCGAGAACCAAGTCAGTCTGTTCTTCAATACTTTTGCCTCCATCAATATATAATTTCATAGGCATATACTAACTGTACAACTTTCAAACATGGTCATACACATCCAAATCCGTCTGAAACGGGCTAAACCGTTCGAAACATATCAAAACGGACGAGATCGGACGAGATCGAACGAAATCGGACGAGATCGGACGGAATCGGACGTTAACCGGGGAAAGCCGGAGAAAGTATGAATAAACCGCGCAAACCATGCCAAATCCGTGGAAATAGGATTTCTACTATGTTTTGATTGTATTGATCATGTTGTGGTCATATTTAGCATGTTTTGGTTGGGTTTGGCTATGTTTTAACCGGACTTGAATGTAGCAAATTAGTTGGTGATGTAGTTGTGGTTTTACTAGACAAGGAAACCGTGATGGCATACCATCAATTGATATTAAAAATACGAGTGAGCTCCAACAACATTTAACATTGTTTGATCAACAAAAAAATGATATTGATTTTCCTTCGGAAACCTACAAAGGTGGATAATATACAAAATAATGAAAAAAGCATAGTAAAATGGCTTTTTGGGCCTTCCAAAATCCTTAACCAGCTTAAAGTTGGTTACAACGATGTTCCTCTTGTTTTTTCGGTCGTTTTGACAGGTCACGGGCTGAAAACGAACTTACGGTGCTGAAGTTATGACCATTTTAAGAAAGCCTTCTTCGTCACACGATCTTGGGCTTCGAGAACCAAGTCAGTCTGTTCTTCAATACTTTTGCCTCCATCAATATATAATTTCATAGGCATATACTAACTGTACAACTTTCAAACATGGTCATACACATCCAAATCCGTCTGAAACGGGCTAAACCGTTCGAAACATATCAAAACGGACGAGATCGGACGAGATCGGACGAAATCGGACGAGATCAGACGGAATCGGACGTTAACCGGGGAAAGCCGGAGAAAGTATGAATAAACCGCGCAAACCATGCCAAATCCGTGGAAATAGGATTTCTACTATGTTTTGATTGTATTGATCATGTTGTGGTCGTATTTAGCATGTTTTGGTTGGGTTTGGCTATGTTTTAACCAGACTTGAATGTAGCAAATTAGTTGGTGATGTAGTTGTGGTTTTACTAGACAAGGAAACCGTGATGGCATACCATCAATTGATATTAAAAATACGAGTGAGCTCCAACAACATTTAACATTGTTTGATCAACAAAACAATGATATTGATTTTCCTTCGGAAACCTACAAAGGTGGATAATATACAAAATAATGAAAAAAGCATAGTAAAATGGCTTTTTGGGCCTTCAGAAATCCTTAACCAGCTTAAAGTTGGTTACAACGATGTTCCTCTTGTTTTTTCGGTCGTTTTGACAGTTTACGGGCTGAAAACGAACTTACGGTGCTGAAGTTATGACCATTTTAAGAAAGCCTTCTTCGTCACACGATCTTGGGCTTCGAGAACCAAGTCAGTATGTTCTTCAATACTTTTGCCTCCATATCAAAACGGACGAGATCATACAAGATCGGACGAAATCGGACGAGATCGGACGGAATCGGACGTTAACCGGGGAAAGCCGGAGAAAGTATGAATAAACCGCGCAAACCATGCCAAATCCGTGGAAATAGGATTTCTACTATGTTTTGATTGTATTGATCATGTTGTGGTCGTCTTTAGCATGTTTTGGTTGGGTTTGGCTATGTTTTAACCAGACTTGAATGTAGCAAATTAGTTGGTGATGTAGTTGTGGTTTTACTAGACAAGGAAATCGTGATGGCATACCATCAATTGATATTAAAAATACGAGTGAGCTCCAACAACATTTAACATTGTTTGATCAATAAAAAAATGATATTGATTTTCCTTCGGAAACCTACAAAGGTGGATAATATACAAAATAATGAAAAAAGCATAGTAAAATGGCTTTTTGGGCCTTCAGAAATCCTTAACCAGCTTAAAGTTGGTTACAACGATGTTCCTCTTGTTTTTCGGTCGTTTTGACAGGTCACGGGCTGAAAAAGAACTTACGGTGCTGAAGTTATGACCATTTTAAGAAAGCCTTCTTCGTCACACGATCTTGGGCTTCGAGAACCAAGTCAGTCTGTTCTTCAATACTTTTGCCTCCATCAATATATAATTTCATAGGCATATACTAACTGTACAACTTTCAAACATGGTCATACACATCCAAATCCGTCTGAAACGGGCTAAACCGTTCGAAACATATCAAAACGGACGAGATCGGACGAGATCGGACGAAATCGGACGAGATCGGACGGAATCGGACGTTAACCGGGGAAAGCCGGAGAAAGTATGAATAAACCGCGCAAACCATGCCAAATCCGTGGAAATAGGATTTCTACTATGTTTTGATTGTATTGATCATGTTGTGGTCATCTTTAGCATGTTTTGGTTGGGTTTGGCTATGTTTTAACCAGACTTGAATGTAGCAAATTAGTTGGTGATGTAGTTGTGGTTTTACTAGACAAGGAAACCGTGATGGCATACCATCAATTGATATTAAAAATACGAGTGAGCTCCAACAACATTTAACATTGTTTGATCAACAAAAAAATGATATTGATTTTCCTTCGGAAACCTACAAAGGTGGATAATATACAAAATAATGAAAAAAGCATAGTAAAATGGCTTTTTGGGCCTTCAGAAATCCTTAACCAGCTTAAAGTTGGTTACAACGATGTTCCTCTTGTTTTTCGGTCGTTTTGACAGGTCAAGGGCTGAAAATGAACTTACGGTGCTGAAGTTATGACCATTTTAAGAAAGCCTTCTTCGTCACACGATCTTGGGCTTCGAGAACCAAGTCAGTCTGTTCTTCAATACTTTTGCCTCCATCAATATATAATTTCATAGGCATATACTAACTGTACAACTTTCAAACATGGTCATACACATCCAAATCCGTCTGAAACGGGCTAAACCGTTCGAAACATATCAAAACGGACGAGATCGGACGAGATCGAACGGAATCGGACGAGATCGGACGGAATCGGACGTTAACCGGGGAAAGCCGGAGAAAGTATGAATAAACCGCGCAAACCATGCCAAATCCGTGGAAATAGGATTTCTACTATGTTTTGATTGTATTGATCATGTTGTGGTCGTATTTAGCATGTTTTGGTTGGGTTTGGCTATGTTTTAACCAGACTTGAATGTAGCAAATTAGTTGGTGATGTAGTTGTGGTTTTACTAGACAAGGAAACCGTGATGGCATACCATCAATTGATATTAAAAATACGAGTGAGCTCCAACAACATTTAACATTGTTTGATCAACAAAACAATGATATTGATTTTCCTTCGGAAACCTACAAAGGTGGATAATATACAAAATAATGAAAAAAGCATAGTAAAATGGCTTTTTGGGCCTTCAAAAATCCTTAACCAGCTTAAAGTTGGTTACAACGATGTTCCTCTTGTTTTTTCGGTCGTTTTGACAGGTCACGGGCTGAAAACGAACTTACGGTGCTGAAGTTATGACCATTTTAAGAAAGCCTTCTTCGTCACACGATCTTGGGCTTCGAGAACCAAGTCAGTCTGTTCTTCAATACTTTTGCCTCCATCAATATATAATTTCATAGGCATATACTAACTGTACAACTTTCAAACATGGTCATACACATCCAAATCCGTCTGAAACGGGCTAAACCGTTCGAAACATATCAAAACGGACGAGATCGGACGAGATCGGACGAAATCGGACGAGATCGGACGGAATCGGACGTTAACCGGGGAAATCCGGAGAAAGTATGAATAAACCGCGCAAACCATGCCAAATCCGTGGAAATAGGATTTCTACTATGTTTTGATTGTATTGATCATGTTGTGGTCGTCTTTAGCATGTTTTGGTTGGGTTTGGCTATGTTTTAACCAGACTTGAATGTAGCAAATTAGTTGGTGATGTAGTTGTGGTTTTACTAGACAAGGAAATCGTGATGGCATACCATCAATTGATATTAAAAATACGAGTGATATCCAACAACATTTAACATTGTTTGATCAACAAAACAATGATATTGATTTTCCTTCGAAAACCTACAAAGGTGGATAATATATAAAATAATGAAAAAAGCATAGTAAAATGGCTATTTGGGCCTTCAGAAATCCTTAACCAGCTTAAAGTTGGTTACAACGATGTTCCTCTTGTTTTTTCGGTCGTTTTGACAGGTCACGGGCTGAAAACGAACTTACGGTGCTGAAGTTATGACCATTTTAAGAAAGCCTTCTTCGTCACACGATCTTGGGCTTCGAGAACCAAGTCAGTCTGTTCTTCAATACTTTTGCCTCCATCAATATATAATTTCATAGGCATATACTAACTGTACAACTTTCAAACATGGTCATACACATCCAAATCCGTCTGAAACGGGCTAAACCGTTCGAAACATATCAAAACAGATCAGACGAGATTGGACGAAATCGGACGAGATCGGACAGAATCGGACGTTAACCAGGGAAGCCGGAGAAAGTATGAATAAACCAGGGCAAACCATGCCAAATCCGTGGAAATAGGATTTCTACTATGTTTTGATTGTACTGATCATGTTGTGGTCGTCTTTAGCATGTTTTGGTTGGGTTTGGCTATGTTTTAACCAGACTTGAATGTAGCAAATTAGTTGGTGATGTAGTTGTGGTTTTACTAGACAAGGAAACCGTGATGGCATACCATCAATTGATATTAAAAATACGAGTGAGCTCCAACAACATTTAACATTGTTTGATCAACAAAACAATGATATTGATTTTCCTTCGGAAACCTACAAAGGTGGATAATATACAAAATAATGAAAAAAGCATAGTAAAATGGCTTTTTAGGCCTTCAAAAATCCTTAACCAACTTAAAGTTGGTTACAACGATGTTCCTCTTGTTTTTTCGGTCGTTTTGACAGGTCACGGGCTGAAAACGAACTTACGGTGCCTAAGTTATAACCATTTTAAGAAAGCCTTCTTCGTCACACGATCTTGGGCTTCGAGAACCAAGTCAGTCTGTTCTTCAATAATTTTGCCTCCATCAATATATAATTTCATAGGCATATACTAACTGTACAACTTTCAAACATGGTCATACACATCCAAATCCGTCTGAAACGGGCTAAACCGTTCGAAACATATCAAAACGGACGAGATCGGATGAGATCGGACGAAATCGGACGAGATCGGACGGAATCGGACGTTAACCGGGGAAAGCCGGAGAAAGTATGAATAAACCGCACAAACCATGCCAAATCCGTGGAAATAGGATTTCTACTATGTTTTGATTGTATTGATCATGTTGTGGTCGTCTTTAGCATGTTTTGGTTGGGTTTGGCTATGTTTTAACCAGACTTGAATGTAGCAAATTAGTTGGTGATGTAGTTGTGGTTTTACTAGACAAGGAAATCATGATGGCATACCATCAATTGATATTAAAAATACGAGTGAGCTCCAACAACATTTAACATTGTTTGATCAACAAAACAATGATATTGATTTTCCTTCGGAAACCTACAAAGGTGGATAATATACAAAATAATGAAAAAAGCATAGTAAAATGGCTTTTTGGGCCTTCAGAAATCCTTAACCAGCTTAAAGTTGGTTACAACGATGTTCCTCTTCTTTTTTCGGTCGTTTTGACAGGTCACGGGCTGAAAACGAACTTACGGTGCTGAAGTTATGACCATTTTAAGAAAGCCTTCTTCGTCACACGATCTTGGGCTTCGAGAACCAAGTCAGTCTGTTCTTCAATACTTTTGCCTCCATCAATATATAATTTCATAGGCATATACTAATTGTACAACTTTCAAACATGGTCATACACATCCAAATCCGTCTGAAACGGGCTAAACCGTTAGAAACATATCAAAACGGACGAGATCGGACGAAATCGGACGAGATCGGACGGAATCGGACGTTAACCGGAGAAAGCTGGAGAAAGTATGAATAAACCGCGCAAACCATGCCAAATCCGTGGAAATAGGATTTCTACTATGTTTTGATTGTATTGATCATGTTGTGGTCGTCTTTAGCATGTTTTGGTTGGGTTTGGCTATGTTTTAACCAGACTTGAATGTAGCAAATTAGTTGGTGATGTAGTTGTGGTTTTACTAGACAAGGAATCGTGATGGCATACCATCAATTGATATTAAAAATATGAGTGAGCTCCAACAACATTTAACATTGTTTGATCAACAAAAAAATGATATTGATTTTCCTTCGGAAACCTACAAAGGTGGATAATATACAAAATAATGAAAAAAGCATAGTAAAATGGCTTTTTGGGCCTTCAGAAATCCTTAACCAGCTTAAAGTTGGTTACAACGATGTTCCTCTTGTTTTTTCGGTCGTTTTGACAGGTCACGGGCTGAAAACGAACTTACGGTGCTAAAGTTATGACCATTTTAAGAAAGCCTTCTTCGTCACACGATCTTGGGCTTCGAGAACCAAGTCAGTCTGTTCTTCAATACTTTTGCCTCCATCAATATATAATTTCATAGGCATATACTAACTGTACAACTTTCAAACATGGTCATACACATCCAAATCCGTCTGAAACGGGCTAAACCGTTCGAAACATATCAAAACGGACGAGATCGGACGAGATCGAACGAAATCGGACGAGATCGGACGGAATCGGACGTTAACCGGGGAAAGCCGGAGAAAGTATGAATAAACCGCGCAAACCATGCCAAATCCGTGGAAATAGGATTTCTACTATGTTTTGATTGTATTGATCATGTTGTGGTCGTATTTAGCATGTTTTGGTTGGGTTTGGCTATGTTTTAACCGGACTTGAATGTAGCAAATTAGTTGGTGATGTAGTTGTGGTTTTACTAGACAAGGAAACCGTGATGGCATACCATCAATTGATATTAAAAATACGAGTGAGCTCCAACAACATTTAACATTGTTTGATCAACAAAAAAATGATATTGATTTTCCTTCGGAAACCTACAAAGGTGGATAATATACAAAATAATGAAAAAAGCATAGTAAAATGGCTTTTTGGGCCTTCAAAAATCCTTAACCAACTTAAAGTTGGTTACAACGATGTTCCTCTTGTTTTTTCGGTCGTTTTGACAGGTCATGGGCTGAAAACGAACTTACGGTGCTGAAGTTATGACCATATTAAGAAAGCCTTCTTCGTCACACGATCTTGGGCTTCGAGAACCAAGTCAGTCTGTTCTTCAATACTTTTGCCTCCATCAATATATAATTTCATAGGCATATACTAACTGTACAACTTTCAAACATGGTCATACACATCCAAATCCGTCTGAAACGGGCTAAACCATTCGAAACATATCAAAACGGACGAGATCGGACGAGATCGGACGAAATCGGACGAGATCGGACGGAATCGGACGTTAACCGAGGAAAGCCGGAGAAAGTATGAATAAACCGCGCAAACCATGCCAAATCCGTGGAAATAGGATTTCTACTATGTTTTGATTGTATTGATCATGTTGTGGTCGTATTTAGCATGTTTTGGTTGGGTTTGGCTATGTTTTAACCAGACTTGAATGTAGCAAATTAGTTGGTGATGTATTGTGGTTTTACTAGACAAGGAAACCGTGATGGCATATCATCAATTGATATTAAAAATACGAGTGAGCTCCAACAACATTTAACATTGTTTGATCAACAAAACAATGATATTGATTTTCCTTCGGAAACCTACAAAGGTGGATAATATACAAAATAATGAAAAAAGTATAGTAAAATGGCTTTTTGGGCCTTCAGAAATCCTTAACCAGCTTAAAGTTGGTTACAACGATGTTCCTCTTGTTTTTTCGGTCGTTTTGACAGGTCACGGGCTGAAAACGAACTTACGGTGCTGAAGTTATGACCATTTTAAGAAAGCCTTCTTCGTCACACGATCTTGGGCTTCGAGAACCAAGTCAGTCTGTTCTTCAATACTTTTGCCTCCATATCAAAACGGACGAGATCAGACGAGATCGGACGAGATCGGACGGAATCGGACGTTAACCGGGGAAAGCCGGAGAAAGTATGAATAAACCGCGCAAACCATGCCAAATCCGTGGAAATAGGATTTCTACTATGTTTTGATTGTATTGATCATGTTGTGGTCGTCTTTAGCATGTTTTGGTTGGGTTTGGCTATGTTTTAACCAGACTTGAATGTAGCAAATTAGTTGGTGATGTAGTTGTGGTTTTACTAGACAAGGAAATCGTGATGGCATACCATCAATTGATATTAAAAATACGAGTGAGTTCCAATAACATTTAACATTGTTTGATCAACAAAAAAATGATATTGATTTTCCTTCGGAAACCTACAAAGATGGATAATATACAAAATAATGAAAAAAGCATAGTAAAATGGCTTTTTGGGCCTTCAGAAATCCTTAACCAGCTTAAAGTTGGTTACAACGATGTTCCTCTTCTTTTTTCGGTCGTTTTGACAGGTCACGGGCTGAAAACGAACTTACGGTGCTGAAGTTATGACCATTTTAAGAAAGCCTTCTTCGTCACACGATCTTGGGCTTCGAGAACCAAGTCAGTCTGTTCTTCAATACTTTTGCCTCCATCAATATATAATTTCATAGGCATATACTAACTGTACAACTTTCAAACATGGTCATACACATCCAAATCCGTCTGAAACGGGCTAAACCGTTCGAAACATATCAAAACGGACGAGATCGGACGAAATCGGACGAGATCGGACGGAATCGGACGTTAACCGGGGAAAGCCGGAGAAAGTATGAATAAACCGCGCAAACCATGCCAAATCCGTGGAAATAGGATTTCTACTATGTTTTGATTGTATTGATCATGTTGTGGTCGTCTTTAGCATGTTTTGGTTGGGTTTGGCTATGTTTTAACCAGACTTGAATGTAGCAAATTAGTTGGTGATGTAGTTGTGGTTTTACTAGACAAGGAAATCGTGATGGCATACCATCAATTGATATTAAAAATACGAGTGAGCTCCAACAACATTTAACATTGTTTGATCAACAAAAAAATGATATTGATTTTCCTTCGGAAACCTACAAAGGTGGATAATATACAAAATAATGAAAAAAGCATAGTAAAATGGCTTTTTGGGCCTTCAGAAATCCTTAACCAGCTTAAAGTTGGTTACAACGATGTTCCTCTTGTTTTTTCGGTCGTTTTGACAGGTCACGGGCTGAAAACGAACTTACGGTGCTAAAGTTATGACCATTTTAAGAAAGCCTTCTTCGTCACACGATCTTGGGCTTCGAGAACCAAGTCAGTCTGTTCTTCAATACTTTTGCCTCCATCAATATATAATTTCATAGGCATATACTAACTGTACAACTTTCAAACATGGTCATACACATCCAAATCCGTCTGAAACGGGCTAAACCGTTCGAAACATATCAAAACGGACGAGATCGAACGAAATCGGACGAGATCGGACGGAATCGGACGTTAACCGGGGAAAGCCGGAGAAAGTATGAATAAACCGCGCAAACCATGCCAAATCCGTGGAAATAGGATTTCTACTATGTTTTGATTGTATTGATCATGTTGTGGTCGTATTTAGCATGTTTTGGTTGGGTTTGGCTATGTTTTAACCGGACTTGAATGTAGCAAATTAGTTGGTGATGTAGTTGTGGTTTTACTAGACAAGGAAACCGTGATGGCATACCATCAATTGATATTAAAAATACGAGTGAGCTCCAACAACATTTAACATTGTTTGATCAACAAAACAATGATATTGATTTTCCTTCGGAAACCTACAAAGGTGGATAATATACAAAATAATGAAAAAAGTATAGTAAAATGGCTTTTTGGGCCTTCAGAAATCCTTAACCAGCTTAAAGTTGGTTACAACGATGTTCCTCTTGTTTTTTCGGTCGTTTTGACAGGTCACGGGCTGAAAACGAACTTACGGTGCTGAAGTTATGACCATTTTAAGAAAGCCTTCTTCGTCACACGATCTTGGGCTTCGAGAACCAAGTCAGTCTGTTCTTCAATACTTTTGCCTCCATATCAAAACGGACGAGATCAGACGAGATCGGACGAGATCGGACGGAATCGGACGTTAACCGGGGAAAGCCGGAGAAAGTATGAATAAACCGCGCAAACCATGCCAAATCCGTGGAAATAGGATTTCTACTATGTTTTGATTGTATTGATCATGTTGTGGTCGTCTTTAGCATGTTTTGGTTGGGTTTGGCTATGTTTTAACCAGACTTGAATGTAGCAAATTAGTTGGTGATGTAGTTGTGGTTTTACTAGACAAGGAAATCGTGATGGCATACCATCAATTGATATTAAAAATACGAGTGAGTTCCAATAACATTTAACATTGTTTGATCAACAAAAAAATGATATTGATTTTCCTTCGGAAACCTACAAAGATGGATAATATACAAAATAATGAAAAAAGCATAGTAAAATGGCTTTTTGGGCCTTCAGAAATCCTTAACCAGCTTAAAGTTGGTTACAACGATGTTCCTCTTCTTTTTTCGGTCGTTTTGACAGGTCACGGGCTGAAAACGAACTTACGGTGCTGAAGTTATGACCATTTTAAGAAAGCCTTCTTCGTCACACGATCTTGGGCTTCGAGAACCAAGTCAGTCTGTTCTTCAATACTTTTGCCTCCATCAATATATAATTTCATAGGCATATACTAACTGTACAACTTTCAAACATGGTCATACACATCCAAATCCGTCTGAAACGGGTAAACCGTTCGAAACATATCAAAACGGACGAGATCGGACGAAATCGGACGAGATCGGACGGAATCGGACGTTAACCGGGGAAAGCCGGAGAAAGTATGAATAAACCGCGCAAACCATGCCAAATCTGTGGAAATAGGATTTCTACTATGTTTTGATTGTATTGATCATGTTGTGGTCGTCTTTAGCATGTTTTGGTTGGGTTTGGCTATGTTTTAACCAGACTTGAATGTAGCAAATTAGTTGGTGATGTAGTTGTGGTTTTACTAGACAAGGAAATCGTGATGGCATACCATCAATTGATATTAAAAATACGAGTGAGCTCCAACAACATTTAACATTGTTTGATCAACAAAAAAATGATATTGATTTTCCTTCGGAAACCTACAAAGGTGGATAATATACAAAATAATGAAAAAAGCATAGTAAAATGGCTTTTTGGGCCTTCAGAAATCCTTAACCAGCTTAAAGTTGGTTACAACGATGTTCCTCTTGTTTTTTCGGTCGTTTTGACAGGTCACGGGCTGAAAACGAACTTACGGTGCTAAAGTTATGACCATTTTAAGAAAGCCTTCTTCGTCACACGATCTTGGGCTTCGAGAACCAAGTCAGTCTGTTCTTCAATACTTTTGCCTCCATCAATATATAATTTCATAGGCATATACTAACTGTACAACTTTCAAACATGGTCATACACATCCAAATCCGTCTGAAACGGGCTAAACCGTTCGAAACATATCAAAACGGACGAGATCGAACGAAATCGGACGAGATCGGACGGAATCGGACGTTAACCGGGGAAAGCCGGAGAAAGTATGAATAAACCGCGCAAACCATGCCAAATCCGTGGAAATAGGATTTCTACTATGTTTTGATTGTATTGATCATGTTGTGGTCGTATTTAGCATGTTTTGGTTGGGTTTGGCTATGTTTTAACCGGACTTGAATGTAGCAAATTAGTTGGTGATGTAGTTGTGGTTTTACTAGACAAGGAAACCGTGATGGCATACCATCAATTGATATTAAAAATACGAGTGAGCTCCAACAACATTTAACATTGTTTGATCAACAAAACAATGATATTGATTTTCCTTCGGAAACCTACAAAGGTGGATAATATACAAAATAATGAAAAAAGTATAGTAAAATGGCTTTTTGGGCCTTCAGAAATCCTTAACCAGCTTAAAGTTGGTTACAACGATGTTCCTCTTGTTTTTTCGGTCGTTTTGACAGGTCACGGGCTGAAAACGAACTTACGGTGCTGAAGTTATGACCATTTTAAGAAAGCCTTCTTCGTCACACGATCTTGGGCTTCGAGAACCAAGTCAGTCTGTTCTTCAATACTTTTGCCTCCATATCAAAACGGACGAGATCAGACGAGATCGGACGAGATCGGACGGAATCGGACGTTAACCGGGGAAAGCCGGAGAAAGTATGAATAAACCGCGCAAACCATGCCAAATCCGTGGAAATAGGATTTCTACTATGTTTTGATTGTATTGATCATGTTGTGGTCGTCTTTAGCATGTTTTGGTTGGGTTTGGCTATGTTTTAACCAGACTTGAATGTAGCAAATTAGTTGGTGATGTAGTTGTGGTTTTACTAGACAAGGAAATCGTGATGGCATACCATCAATTGATATTAAAAATACGAGTGAGTTCCAATAACATTTAACATTGTTTGATCAACAAAAAAATGATATTGATTTTCCTTCGGAAACCTACAAAGATGGATAATATACAAAATAATGAAAAAAGCATAGTAAAATGGCTTTTTGGGCCTTCAGAAATCCTTAACCAGCTTAAAGTTGGTTACAACGATGTTCCTCTTCTTTTTTCGGTCGTTTTGACAGGTCACGGGCTGAAAACGAACTTACGGTGCTGAAGTTATGACCATTTTAAGAAAGCCTTCTTCGTCACACGATCTTGGGCTTCGAGAACCAAGTCAGTCTGTTCTTCAATACTTTTGCCTCCATCAATATATAATTTCATAGGCATATACTAACTGTACAACTTTCAAACATGGTCATACACATCCAAATCCGTCTGAAACGGGTAAACCGTTCGAAACATATCAAAACGGACGAGATCGGACGAAATCGGACGAGATCGGACGGAATCGGACGTTAACCGGGGAAAGCCGGAGAAAGTATGAATAAACCGCGCAAACCATGCCAAATCTGTGGAAATAGGATTTCTACTATGTTTTGATTGTATTGATCATGTTGTGGTCGTCTTTAGCATGTTTTGGTTGGGTTTGGCTATGTTTTAACCAGACTTGAATGTAGCAAATTAGTTGGTGATGTAGTTGTGGTTTTACTAGACAAGGAAATCGTGATGGCATACCATCAATTGATATTAAAAATACGAGTGAGCTCCAACAACATTTAACATTGTTTGATCAACAAAAAAATGATATTGATTTTCCTTCGGAAACCTACAAAGGTGGATAATATACAAAATAATGAAAAAAGCATAGTAAAATGGCTTTTTGGGCCTTCAGAAATCCTTAACCAGCTTAAAGTTGGTTACAACGATGTTCCTCTTGTTTTTTCGGTCGTTTTGACAGGTCACGGGCTGAAAACGAACTTACGGTGCTAAAGTTATGACCATTTTAAGAAAGCCTTCTTCGTCACACGATCTTGGGCTTCGAGAACCAAGTCAGTCTGTTCTTCAATACTTTTGCCTCCATCAATATATAATTTCATAGGCATATACTAACTGTACAACTTTCAAACATGGTCATACACATCCAAATCCGTCTGAAACGGGCTAAACCGTTCGAAACATATCAAAACGGACGAGATCGAACGAAATCGGACGAGATCGGACGGAATCGGACGTTAACCGGGGAAAGCCGGAGAAAGTATGAATAAACCGCGCAAACCATGCCAAATCCGTGGAAATAGGATTTCTACTATGTTTTGATTGTATTGATCATGTTGTGGTCGTATTTAGCATGTTTTGGTTGGGTTTGGCTATGTTTTAACCGGACTTGAATGTAGCAAATTAGTTGGTGATGTAGTTGTGGTTTTACTAGACAAGGAAACCGTGATGGCATACCATCAATTGATATTAAAAATACGAGTGAGCTCCAACAACATTTAACATTGTTTGATCAACAAAAAAATGATATTGATTTTCCTTCGGAAACCTACAAAGGTGGATAATATACAAAATAATGAAAAAAGCATAGTAAAATGGCTTTTTGGGCCTTCAAAAATCCTTAACCAGCTTAAAGTTGGTTACAACGATGTTCCTCTTGTTTTTTCGATCGTTTTGACAGGTCACGGGCTGAAAACGAACTTACGGTGCTGAAGTTATGACCATTTTAAGAAAGCCTTCTTCGTCACACGATCTTGGGCTTCGAGAACCAAGTCAGTCTGTTCTTCAATACTTTTGCCTCCATCAATATATAATTTCATAGGCATATACTAACTGTACAACTTTCAAACATGGTCATACACATCCAAATCCGTCTGAAACGGGCTAAACCGTTCGAAACATATCAAAACGGACGAGATCGGACGAGATCGGACGAAATCGGACGAGATCGGACGGAATCGGACGTTAACCGGGGAAAGCCGGAGAAAGTATGAATAAACCGCGCAAACCATGCCAAATCCGTGGAAATAGGATTTCTACTATGTTTTGATTGTATTGATCATGTTGTGGTCGTATTTAGCATGTTTTGGTTGGGTTTGGCTATGTTTTAACCAGACTTGAATGTAGCAAATTAGTTGGTGATGTATTGTGGTTTTACTAGACAAGGAAACCGTGATGGCATATCATCAATTGATATTAAAAATACGAGTGAGCTCCAACAACATTTAACATTGTTTGATCAACAAAACAATGATATTGATTTTCCTTCGGAAACCTACAAAGGTGGATAATATACAAAATAATGAAAAAAGCATAGTAAAATGGCTTTTTGGGACTTCAGAAATCCTTAACCAGCTTAAAGTTGGTTACAACGATGTTCCTCTTGTTTTTTCGGTCGTTTTGACAGGTCACGGGCTGAAAACGAACTTACGGTGCTGAAGTTATGACCATTTTAAGAAAGCCTTCTTCGTCACACGATCTTGGGCTTCGAGAACCAAGTCAGTCTGTTCTTCAATACTTTTGCCTCCATATCAAAACGGACGAGATCAGACGAGATCGGACGAAATCGGACGAGATCGGACGGAATCGGACGTTAACCGGGGAAAGCCGGAGAAAGTATGAATAAACCGCGCAAACCATGCCAAATCCGTGGAAATAGGATTTCTACTATGTTTTGATTGTATTGATCATGTTGTGGTCGTCTTTAGCATGTTTTGGTTGGGTTTGGCTATGTTTTAACCGGACTTGAATGTAGCAAATTAGTTGGTGATGTAGTTGTGGTTTTACTAGACAAGGAAACCGTGATGGCATACCATCAATTGATATTAAAAATACGAGTGAGCTCCAACAACATTTAACATTGTTTGATCAACAAAACAATGATATTGATTTTCCTTCGGAAACCTACAAAGGTGGATAATATACAAAATAATGAAAAAAGTATAGTAAAATGGCTTTTTGGGCCTTCAGAAATCCTTAACCAGCTTAAAGTTGGTTACAACGATGTTCCTCTTGTTTTTTCGGTCGTTTTGACAGGTCACGGGCTGAAAACGAACTTACGGTGCTGAAGTTATGACCATTTTAAGAAAGCCTTCTTCGTCACACGATCTTGGGCTTCGAGAACCAAGTCAGTCTGTTCTTCAATACTTTTGCCTCCATATCAAACCGGACGAGATCAGACGAGATCGGACGAGATCGGACGGAATCGGACGTTAACCGGGGAAAGCCGGAGAAAGAATGAATAAACCGCGCAAACCATGCCAAATCCGTGGAAATAGGATTTCTACTATGTTTTGATTGTATTGATCATGTTGTGGTCGTCTTTAGCATGTTTTGGTTGGGTTTGGCTATGTTTTAACCAGACTTGAATGTAGCAAATTAGTTGGTGATGTAGTTGTGGTTTTACTAGACAAGGAAATCGTGATGGCATACCATCAATTGATATTAAAAATACGAGTGAGTTCCAATAACATTTAACATTGTTTGATCAACAAAAAAATGATATTGATTTTCCTTCGGAAACCTACAAAGATGGATAATATACAAAATAATGAAAAAAGCATAGTAAAATGGCTTTTTGGGCCTTCAGAAATCCTTAACCAGCTTAAAGTTGGTTACAACGATGTTCCTCTTCTTTTTTCGGTCGTTTTGACAGGTCACGGGCTGAAAACGAACTTACGGTGCTGAAGTTATGACCATTTTAAGAAAGCCTTCTTCGTCACACGATCTTGGGCTTCGAGAACCAAGTCAGTCTGTTCTTCAATACTTTTGCCTCCATCAATATATAATTTCATAGGCATATACTAACTGTACAACTTTCAAACATGGTCATACACATCCAAATCCGTCTGAAACGGGCTAAACCGTTCGAAACATATCAAAACGGACGAGATCGGACGAAATCGGACGAGATCGGACGGAATCGGACGTTAACCGGGGAAAGCCGGAGAAAGTATGAATAAACCGCGCAAACCATGCCAAATCTGTGGAAATAGGATTTCTACTATGTTTTGATTGTATTGATCATGTTGTGGTCGTCTTTAGCATGTTTTGGTTGGGTTTGGCTATGTTTTAACCAGACTTGAATGTAGCAAATTAGTTGGTGATGTAGTTGTGGTTTTACTAGACAAGGAAATCGTGATGGCATACCATCAATTGATATTAAAAATACGAGTGAGCTCCAACAACATTTAACATTGTTTGATCAACAAAAAAATGATATTGATTTTCCTTCGGAAACCTACAAAGGTGGATAATATACAAAATAATGAAAAAAGCATAGTAAAATGGCTTTTTGGGCCTTCAGAAATCCTTAACCAGCTTAAAGTTGGTTACAACGATGTTCCTCTTGTTTTTTCGGTCGTTTTGACAAGTCACGGGCTGAAAACGAACTTACGGTGCTAAAGTTATGACCATTTTAAGAAAGCCTTCTTCGTCACACGATCTTGGGCTTCGAGAACCAAGTCAGTCTGTTCTTCAATACTTTTGCCTCCATCAATATATAATTTCATAGGCATATACTAACTGTACAACTTTCAAACATGGTCATACACATCCAAATCCGTCTGAAACGGGCTAAACCGTTCGAAACATATCAAAACGGACGAGATCGAACGAAATCGGACGAGATCGGACGGAATCGGACGTTAACCGGGGAAAGCCGGAGAAAGTATGAATAAACCGCGCAAACCATGCCAAATCCGTGGAAATAGGATTTCTACTATGTTTTGATTGTATTGATCATGTTGTGGTCGTATTTAGCATGTTTTGGTTGGGTTTGGCTATGTTTTAACTGGACTTGAATGTAGCAAATTAGTTGGTGATGTAGTTGTGGTTTTACTAGACAAGGAAACCGTGATGGCATACCATCAATTGATATTAAAAATACGAGTGAGCTCCAACAACATTTAACATTGTTTGATCAACAAAAAAATGATATTGATTTTCCTTCGGAAACCTACAAAGGTGGATAATATACAAAATAATGAAAAAAGCATAGTAAAATGGCTTTTTGGGCCTTCAAAAATCCTTAACCAGCTTAAAGTTGGTTACAACGATGTTCCTCTTGTTTTTTCGATCGTTTTGACAGGTCACGGGCTGAAAACGAACTTACGGTGCTGAAGTTATGACCATTTTAAGAAAGCCTTCTTCGTCACACGATCTTGGGCTTCGAGAACCAAGTCAGTCTGTTCTTCAATACTTTTGCCTCCATCAATATATAATTTCATAGGCATATACTAACTGTACAACTTTCAAACATGGTCATACACATCCAAATCCGTCTGAAACGGGCTAAACCGTTCGAAACATATCAAAACGGACGAGATCAGACGAGATCGGACGAAATCGGACGAGATCGGACGGAATCGGACGTTAACCGGGGAAAGCCGGAGAAAGTATGAATAAACCGCGCAAACCATGCCAAATCCGTGGAAATAGGATTTCTACTATGTTTTGATTGTATTGATCATGTTGTGGTCGTATTTAGCATGTTTTGGTTGGGTTTGGCTATGTTTTAACCAGACTTGAATGTAGCAAATTAGTTGGTGATGTATTGTGGTTTTACTAGACAAGGAAACCGTGATGGCATATCATCAATTGATATTAAAAATACGAGTGAGCTCCAACAACATTTAACATTGTTTGATCAACAAAACAATGATATTGATTTTCCTTCGGAAACCTACAAAGGTGGATAATATACAAAATAATGAAAAAAGCATAGTAAAATGGCTTTTTGGGCCTTCAGAAATCCTTAACCAGCTTAAAGTTGGTTACAACGATGTTCCTCTTGTTTTTTTGGTCGTTTTGACAGGTCACGGGCTGAAAACGAACTTACGGTGCTGAAGTTATGACCATTTTAAGAAAGCCTTCTTCGTCACACGATCTTGGGCTTCGAGAACCAAGTCAGTCTGTTCTTAAATACTTTTGCCTCCATATCAAAACGGACGAGATCAGACGAGATCGGACGAAATCGGACGAGATCGGACGGAATCGGACGTTAACCGGGGAAAGCCGGAGAAAGTATGAATAAACCGCGCAAACCATGCCAAATCCGTGGAAATAGGATTTCTACTATGTTTTGATTGTATTGATCATGTTGTGGTCGTCTTTAGCATGTTTTGGTTGGGTTTGGCTATGTTTTAACCAGACTTGAATGTAGCAAATTAGTTGGTGATGTAGTTGTGGTTTTACTAGACAAGGAAATCGTGATGGCATACCATCAATTGATATTAAAAATACGAGTGAGTTCCAACAACATTTAACATTGTTTGATCAACAAAAAAATGATATTGATTTTCCTTCGGAAACCTACAAAGGTGGATAATATACAAAATAATGAAAAAAGCATAGTAAAATGGCTTTTTGGGCCTTCAGAAATCCTTAACCAGCTTAAAGTTGGTTACAACGATGTTCCTCTTCTTTTTTCGGTCGTTTTGACAGGTCACGGGCTGAAAACGAACTTACGGTGCTGAAGTTATGACCATTTTAAGAAAGCCTTCTTCGTCACACGATCTTGGGCTTCGAGAACCAAGTCAGTCCGTTCTTCAATACTTTTGCCTCCATCAATATATAATTTCATAGGCATATACTAACTGTACAACTTTCAAACATGGTCATACACATCCAAATCCGTCTGAAACGGGCTAAACCGTTCGAAACATATCAAAACGGACGAGATCGGACGAAATCGGACGAGATCGGACGGAATCGGACGTTAACCGGGGAAAGCCGGAGAAAGTATGAACAAACCGCGCAAACCATGCCAAATCCGTGGAAATAGGATTTCTACTATGTTTTGATTGTATTGATCATGTTGTGGTCGTCTTTAGCATGTTTTGGTTGGGTTTGGCTATGTTTTAACCAGACTTGAATGTAGCAAATTAGTTGGTGATGTAGTTGTGGTTTTACTAGACAAGGAAATCGTGATGGCATACCATCAATTGATATTAAAAATACGAGTGAGCTCCAACAACATTTAACATTGTTTGATCAACAAAAAAATGATATTGATTTTCCTTCGGAAACCTACAAAGGTGGATAATATACAAAATAATGAAAAAAGCATAGTAAAATGGCTTTTTGGGCCTTCAGAAATCTTTAACCAGCTTAAAGTTGGTTACAACGATGTTCCTCTTGTTTTTTCGGTCGTTTTGACAGGTCACGGGCTGAAAACGAACTTACGGTGCTGAAGTTATGACCATTTTAAGAAAGCCTTCTTCGTCACACGATCTTGGGCTTCGAGAACCAAGTCAGTCTGTTCTTCAATACTTTTGCCTCCATCAATATATAATTTCATATGTTGATCCCAAACTTAGATCGATTAAGCTTTGTGTATACGAGATTAGATCAAGTAATACACGTAGAGAAACCTTTGCTTATGAATAAAGTAACTAAGTGTTATGCGGAATTAACACTTAATCTAAAACACAAAGATGTTAAACAAACTTTCACTTGTATTAGAATGATCGAACTTGATTACAATGAAAGAGGTTTAACTTGTGAAAACTTATGATAACTGATTATAAACATTAACCTAAAAGATCTTCTTTTATAGATTAAGAAGTCTTGTACAATAAGCTACGAATCAACTATTCTAGGTAAAGATAATAATGGAAAATACAATGTCGAGCTTATCTTTACCATACACAAATAAAGAAACAAATAAACAAAAAGATTCGCATGAAGATATATTCCATCAGTGCTAGTCTTCAAGGCTGTCAGCGTTGACTTCTTCAAATGTCAACGCTTGGCTGTCAGCGTCCAATGTCATCTTATCAGCGCTTGAATTCTTCTTATCAGCGTCTAGTGAACTAACCCATAATTTATTCCCAACAATCCTCCCCTAAACTTGATATCTATTCCAATGATCAAGTTTCTGAATAAAAACTTAAGGCTTAGGAGGAATCTTACAAAAACTTCTTATGTTGGTGATAAACATATCTAATCAAGTCTTTGGCCACGTCACTAGTGTAATCAATCTCCAAGGGTGTCTCCTTCATCTTCTCCAATACTTCTTTGGACAAGAAATAGTCAGCATCCACAAGTAGATACTCTGAAAACTTTGTAGAGCTCAAATGAAACACACCACAAGTAGAATAAAGCCTCCAATGCAGACCACTAAGGTCATCTTCAAGATCCTTCTATATGGCAGGATCTGCTTCCCTTGGACCACACAAAGTCAAAAATGTGTGCCATAGTCTTATTCCATTTGCTGAAGTAGGTGCTTCAGCTGTATACTTGGCCTCTATCAATCTCCATAGATGCACCAAGTCTTCTCTGTCTATGCTTGCAAAGATAGAAATAATTGAAGTGAAAGTGTGTACCTCCTTCCCAAACCTGCCAATCTTCCAAAATCCACACTCATCTTCATCAAAACTTATGATTGGATTTCTGTCATCTAGAGGTACTACATTAACCAAATCTGAAGCTTCCAATGGAGAAAGCTTGAGATGCTTCCTTATGACAGTTTCATTTGGATAATACACATCCATATTTTTGGGAAATTGGAGAGGATCTCCTTTCTTCACTGGTCTTTGAGCAATCCTCATCTCCTTTTCAATCTGCATTTCCTCAGCAAGCTCTTGTTTCCTTTCTTCTGAAAGAAACTGTAAGACATTATTTTCTTGCACATGCCTCCAAATAGGATGTGCCCTGTACTCTAGCTCCTCAAAAGATAAAGCCAGCAACTTCTTGTATGTCCATCTAGGTTGATGGCATCTAAGCAACTTGTAATACAATTGCCTTCTATCTCTTTTAAGCCAAGTCTTGACCTCTTGTGCATTATACCTCAAAATCACCTTTATATCATCTTGTACCCTGAGAAGAATTTCCAACCCCCAAATTTGATCTGATAAGCTCATCCCTGGGTTGTCCATTACCTTGTCTTCCTAAGCATGGTACATTCTGGTGATTTCTGGAAGGTCCCAATCAACCTGCTTCTTCAAATCACTCAATCTTTCTCTTGCCAATTCATCCCCATATTCAAGTCTTTCTGGATCTTCAATGATTTGAACACTTGAATCTGAGCTATCTCTTTCTTTTTCATCACCACTCTCTTCCTCACTCTAAGAAGTGGCAACAAATGGTGATCTACCACTCCTCTTCAAATCTTTTTCCAAAAGTTGTGCAGCCAACTGTTCATCAAATGCAATTTGTGCTGCATCTTTCTTTGGAACATCTTCTTCAACCATGATAGGTGTGTAAACACCCATCTTTTCTACCACTTAACTACAATAATAACCGGACCGAAACGTGTATTTTATGTCTTTTATGTCGGAATTATGCGTGGTTTGTGTTTTTGTTGTGATTTAGGATGAAAAGGTGAAAAATGGATAAAACACGGACATTCACGGGCATTTATGGACTTTTATTGAAGAAAAGGATAAAAGACGAAGCCAAGAAGTCAAGAGTGCAAAAAGAACGGAAGTCCACGACCAATTCTGAAGATTTATCGAGGAAATAGTCAAAAGACGGAAGTTTATCAAAAGCCGAAGAATTCAAGTCTATTTATTGAAGAAATTAAAGACGAGTTCAAAGAAATCCCGAAGCTAAAAGTCCTTTAAGTCCACATTTAATGAAGATTTAAAGAAGGAGGGACTTAGTCTTGCAATTAAGAAGAAGATTAAAGAAGGAGGGACTAAGTACGCAATTAAGGAAGCTTCCTAAGCAAGCTTTAGTCTTCCCTATAAATAGACTAGATTAGTTATCATTTCACTCTTGTTGGCTAGGGTGACACTAGTTCTTCCACCATTTAATTACTTGTCATTTACATTAATTGTCATTTTAATTACCTTGTCTCGCACCTTAAATTCATTTAATTTCAAGTAAGTTTTCATTTAATTCTTGTCAATCTTTACTTTATCTTGTCAATCTCTTATCTACCTTTCTTATTCTTTGATTTGTTGTGTTTATGTTATGTTCATGTTCATGCTTTTATTTTGATCCAAAGTGTTTTTGATTATTATGGTTAAAGTTGTTTAATTTCATGTTTTTGATTGATTGTTGATGCTTATTTGTGGGTTCGTTACTGTTTTTATTGATACGCGTGTTTGATTTTGATTACTTTTTGTTTATACCTGCTACTGTATTACCTTCCTTGTTCTTCGGGAGATTTTGCTTGTTTCTGTGTTTCCAGATTTAGTTCCGAACCAAGGAAGGATTGAAGGTTCATTCGGAAGTCAAAACTTCCGGACCAAGGTTTCATTCGGAAGTCAAAACTTCCGAACCAAGGTTGTTCTTTCGGAACTCAAAAAGTTCCGAATCAAGGAAACTCATTCGGAACCTCAAAAAGTTCCGAATAAAGGAACTTCATTCGGAACTTCAAAAGTTCCGAACCAAACTTACTCATTCGGAAGTCAAAACTTCCGAACCAAAGATCTTCATTCGGAACCTTCCGAATCAATAACTTCCGAACCAATTCCAGAAGTTCCGAACCAAGGGCCTTCATTCGGAACTTTAAAAGTTCCGAATCAAGGATCTTCATCCGGAAAGTTCCGAATCAAGGGGTGACCAAAACTTCCGAATCAAGGCAAGACCTACAAGATTCCGAATCAGCAAGTTCCGAATGAAAGATTGTTTTGGATAAGTGACATATTCAGACAAGTTTGTTCCGGATCAAGGACTTTGGTAATATTCCAAGTGAAGAAGAATCATTTCAACCAAAGGTGACATTTAGGTCGAGTGATTGTTCCAAATGAAGGTTTGTTCCAAATGAGCTGTATTCAGGTTCTTATTAGCTTTTATCTTTAATTTTTATCTTCAAGCTCTATTTTACTTGTCTTTTATTTAATTGCACTTTTAGATTATTTGCCTTAGTTTTAGTTGCACTTTAAGTTTGCCTTAGATAGATTTAAGTTTACGTCATTTTACTTTAGCGCCCTTTAATTTTAGTTACGTTTTAAAATACCCACACTTTACTTTAATTAGACTTAGATTTACTTTAAGAGTACTTTTACTTTTAAGTCTTTGCATTTAAATTTAAAATCACCCAAAAATATTCTTTTTCACCAAAGATTAACTAAGTCACACATAGAGAGCTAAGATCAATTCGTTAAGATACCGAGAACAAAAATAGAACCTAGTAAAACTTAGTTATCAAATGGCGCCGCTGCCGGCTCTTTTCGTTAAGATCAACAGTTTTCTGTGTTAGACACGTTGCATTTTTGGGATCCGTTTACTTGTGAACGTTAATTTTCTTGCCTAAAAAATTCAAAAATCATAAAAATTAAAAATTGATAAAAAAATAATAAAAATTAAAAATTTCAAAAATCCAAAAAGATTTTCTTTTCATTGTGTATATATATTGTCTTTGTGTTTGGTTTTGTTTTCTTTTCCATTTTCAGGTGTATGCGTACTAGATCTTCTAATTATCAAGAGCCCGAGCCTCAAGAAGATTTAGATATGGCAGGTGTTAACAACAATAATCAACTACCGCACCTCAATAATAATAATAATAACAACAATGCTCCTCCACAGCCCGATCTTCGGACCATGGAGGAACTTTGTCAACCAACAATGTTTGGACGAGGAGGACCGATTGCGCCGATGCAAATCAACGCTCCTGAGTTTTCGTTGAAGCACCACATGATTCAGCAAGTACAAACAAACCCATTTAGAGGATTGCCTGATGATGATGCCAACAAACACCTCGACAAGTTCATTACAATCACCCAAAGCATGAAGTTGCCTGGGGCCACAATGGATGTTCTCCGCCTACAACTCTTCCCGCATACTTTATCACATCATGCCGAGAAATGGTTTGATCGTCTCCCGAAGAATTCTATTCACACTTGGGATGACATGACTCAACGCTTTCTTTCGCGCTACTTTCCACCATCCATGGTCACAAGCCTTCGCAATCAGATCAGCGGTTTCATGCAAGATCCCGATGAATCCCTTTTTGATGCATGGGAGAGATATAATGTCTTGATCGACCGATGTCCAAACCACAACATGCTTCCGGTCACCTTGATCGATACTTTCTACAACGGATTGACTTTTCGAGATCGTGATACGATCAATGCAGCCGCCGGTGGCACATTCATGAAAAGGAGACCCGAGGAGTGTAGAGAGTTAATAGAGAACATGACTACTCATCATAAGAACTGGGATTCTTCTGCTTCTTCTAGAAACAACACGAGAGTCACTGTTTCCTCTACCTCAGCAAACCCTGAGATGACCGAACTCACCCGCATGATGGCTGAAATGAGCAAAAGTATTACGCTTCTCGCTTCAAACCAACAACAACAAGTTAAAGCGGTCGCTAATCCTTGTGAAACATGTGGCGGTCCTCACTCATACACCGATTGTCCTTCGACACAAGGAAATCCGGAAAATGTGTATGCAGCTTACGGTAATTATTCACCGGAAAATTACCAAGCTAGACAACAAGGGGATAGAAATCTACTGAGCTACCGTTCAAACAATTACCTTTCACCCGGTTTTTCTCCTCAAAACCAAAACCCCGCCAACAACTACAATAGAAGCAACCAAATCCCACCTCGTGCTTCTAACCCTTATCAACCACCCACCCAACAACACCCACCCATTAACCCCGATGTTGACACAATCATGAGAACTCAAGGTGAGCAAATCAAGAATCTACAGAGCCAAATTATCAATCTAAAAGGAGATATCTTAAAGCAAGGTAATGACATCAGAAATGAGGTTCGTGAAAACCTTCAATCCTCCTTCATCACTCAAACAACTGAATTGAAGAATCTGTTGGCTAGTTTCTTGCCCGAAGCTCAACCTTCTTCTTCTTCGGGTTCTCTACCTTCAAATACCGTCACCAATCCGCGAGCTAATGTGAGTGCTATAACTACGCGTAGTGGAACTACCATTGTCACTCCACCACCATCATCTACGCCTCCTCCACCACCATGTATCCCTACTCCTCCTACACCTAGTAATAGTGCACCATTACCGTCTCCGCCTCGTCATAACGATGTATCTCGGACAAACCCATCAACATCACAACCGTCACCACCTACACCTTCACCTAACCCTTATCAACCTAGAATCCCATACCCTTCTCGTATAGGCAAGACCAATGATCTAACAAAGGAGGACTCGCAAATAACGAAATATATCGGTATGATTTCTCAAATGGGATTCAGCATTAGTTTTCTTGAAGCACTTGTCCACATGCCCAAATTTGCCAAAGCATTTAAGGACTTGCTTAACAAAAAGGAGAAGCTGATTGAACTCACCAACACACGCTTAAATGAAAACTGCTCTGCAGTTATTCTTAAAGAACTTCCGGAAAAACTAGGGGATCCCGGTCGTTTTGTGTTGCCTTGCGTGTTCAACAAAACTGAAGAATTTACTGCCCTTGCGGATCTCGGGGCTAGTATAAATCTTATGCCTTTGAGTGTTTGGAAAACACTCTCATTACCCGATCTCATTCCAACAAAGATGACTCTCGAACTTGCTAATCGCACTCTCGCTTACCCCGTTGGTATAGCTGAAGACGTATTCTTTCAAGTTGGCGCATTTACTTTCCCGGTCGACTTTGTCGTAGTTGATTATGAAATGGACCCTCGTATTCCTTTAATACTTGGTCGGCCATTTTTAAGATCCGGACGTGCTTTAGTAGATGTAGCAGAAGGAGAGTTAATCTTAAGAGTCGGGAATGCCTCACAAAATTTCAAAATGGGAGCACCTACAAACAAATCTTTTGGAAGCCGAGAATCAGTGAATATGATAAATGTGCTCGATGACTTTACCGTCTATGACAATCCTCTATTCGAGTCTTCCACTGATAATCCACTCTTTGAAGAGAATGTGGATGATTCTCTCCTTACTTTGGACGCTCCTCCCATTTTTGATTCTCCACCGGTCTTTGATGCTTATGAAGATAATAATTCTAGCTCAGATTCGGATGATTTTGATTGTACTTCTGAGTATCCTGAGCTACCCACTTTCGATGATTTCGATGAGGCTGATACTCTATCGAGCGATTCTTCACATGATGAAGATCCTCCACCTTCACTCGATCCTACTTTGGACGATTATTCATTTGAGGAAGATTTCTCTGAATTTCTCAACACATACTTCCCTCATGAGAGTGATGCTCCTCCTTTGGATTTTGAAGATTACCGCCTTGATCCTACTTTGGATTTGAAGAGCATTTTGTCAAAGGAGAAGAAACCGGTCGACACCGAAATCCGTTGCACGTATGATTTGACACCTCTTTGTCCCATTTCTGAGGACGAGGTTGTGCTTCTTTGCGGATCTTCTTCACACTCGGCTGAGCCTGAGTGCTATTTTCCCCTAAAGGAAAAGGTGTTCGATCCCGGTATCGAAGTCTTTAAGCCATCTCAGTATCCACCTGATGAAATAAAAGGAAATATCTTTGGAAATTTTGAAGACATGCTTGCTCCACTTCAACTTTGCTTCCACCATGCTCCGTCGCTGCTTAAGGGAACCTTGCCATTTCTCTTTTGGCTTGCCTTGTTCGCCTTAAGCTCTTGCTTATTGATGGATGAAAACTATGTCTTTGATCCTGGTGGATTTGTTTCATACTACTTCCGTTGATAATCAAGGTCGAGTCAAGCTCACGACTCGGTTAACAAAAACCAAGCGCTTCTTGGGAGGCAACCCATGTATCTATATTTCTGCTTTCTTTATCATAAGTGTAGGGGGACCCCTTTGGTTTGCTATTTCCTCTCCTCACTTCTTAATCAGGGATTCGAGCTTCAAATGATCCACTCTTGATGATTCTTGACGACCCGTGATTCCGTGTTCTACTTCTCCCCGGTTCTATCCCTAACTCTTTTCGATTCACTATTTTATATTTTCTCAATATTAAAATAGGAATCTCTTTAGTTGTCTTTTCCTTAGCAAGATTTAAACAACGTGCACAATGTCCTAAGTGTAGGGGAGCTTACTCCCACATGCTTAAACATTGAGGACAATGTTTATCTTAAGTGTAGGGGAGACTTCTATCGAAGTTAAGTGGTCTTTTCCTTGTATTTGTCCTCATTTTAACCGGAAAATGAATTTTTCGACACTTTTCAAAATTTTTGATCTATTTTGGCCTATTAGTTTTTCCCTTTTGTATAGTTATTTTCTTTCTTTGCTAGAATAAATGTTTAATAAGTGGTTTTAATTTTCAAACGTTGTGAATCTTTTGACTCAATCCGAGTTTACTCTAGCTAGTATCCTTAACATGTTGAAGTCAAGTTTTGCTAGGCTTTTATATAGGGAGCTATAAAACGCGAAAGTCTTAACTCTCACGGGTTAAGAACAAGAACTTTTCGCAAGTTCCTATAATTGATCCTAGAGAGTCGTTTATCAAGGGAACTTTAAGATGCGATTTCTAAACTTGAAAGAGTCTAAGAATTTGCAAGATCCTATAGGCGACTCGAAAACCCAAAACTTTGATTTAATAGGCTAAGTATCCACGAGTCTCATTACTTGAGATTTTAAACTGTGGAGAACGAGAGATGATAGAGCCAATTATAAGTTCAGCATTCTTTCATGAATTTATGTGAGTTAATTATGAGCCTATTCTCCCATCGCTTGCTAATAATTTATTTGCTAATAAATAAGGTTGTACGATTTGAAAAGTTACTTAGCTTCTAGCCCCAGATCGTTTAAAAGTTGCTCGGTAATGACGAGAGTTCATAGCCAAGGCATAACTTATGAAGCGGGGCGCGAAGATTGGCGAGTCCGAAAAGGCCCTAACAAGGCATGAGGGCTATGTTTTGTTGCTAAAGATCCAAAGTGATGTGAAGAATCATTTATCGAAAATCAATATGAAGGATCGAGACTCACGACGTAAAGCAAAACTCCCCAAAAGTCATGGAGAAGTGTATCCGAAAAGACCCTAACAAGGTATGAGGATAAATAGATCCAAGTCATAAAAGGAGGCGGATCGTTGTATATCAAAGTCCAAAATAAAGATTGGAGAAAAATGAAGAAGTCGTGGTCTATATATGAAGAATCTCTCAAAAATTCCAAGTGAAGAAATTCCAATTATGAAGAGAAGACCATTATTTCATGAACGTCTCTCAAGATTTGAAGTATGAAGTCGCTGCCAAATATCGGCCCGAGAAAGGTCTCAAATCGCGAACCAAGTTATGCCAAGATATGAACTTTCTGATATCCCGAGAAGCAGTTTTAAAAGATTTGGTCCTTTAGCTAACTATTGATTAAATCGTGCACTTTATTTTCAGACTAAATAACTATCGAAATAAGTCAAACAATGCATCTTCGTGATCATTCAAGACAACAATAAAATATAAGAGATACCCGTAGGAATAAGGGAGTCTAAGTGAGTAATTGGCCCACATGAGTTCGTGTTAGTTTACTAACTTATAATAACAATGATCTCGTTTTTAAGCTTGGTTTGGAGAAAGTGAAAACTTGAGGATGATGATTATTCATAACATTTTCAAAACCCAAGGTATGCTTTTGATTTCTTTATCTTGTATGTTTTTAATTTTCTATCTCTTTAATAAAGGCCAACGTGGATTGATTATGATGAAAAGTGTAATCTTGCTTTGTAACTAATGCATTGCATGAGGACATTGCAATGGTCAAGTGTAGGGGATTTGATAGGTGTGTAAACACCCATCTTTTCTACCACTTAACTACAATAATAACCGGACCGAAACGTGTATTTTATGTCTTTTATGTCGGAATTATGCGTGGTTTGTGTTTTTGTTGTGATTTAGGATGAAAAGGTGAAAAATGGATAAAACACGGACATTCACGGGCATTTATGGACTTTTATTGAAGAAAAGGATAAAAGACGAAGCCAAGAAGTCAAGAGTGCAAAAAGAACGGAAGTCCACGACCAATTCTGAAGATTTATCGAGGAAATAGTCAAAAGACGGAAGTTTATCAAAAGCCGAAGAATTCAAGTCTATTTATTGAAGAAATTAAAGACGAGTTCAAAGAAATCCCGAAGCTAAAAGTCCTTTAAGTCCACATTTAATGAAGATTTAAAGAAGGAGGGACTTAGTCTTGCAATTAAGAAGAAGATTAAAGAAGGAGGGACTAAGTACGCAATTAAGGAAGCTTCCTAAGCAAGCTTTAGTCTTCCCTATAAATAGACTAGATTAGTTATCATTTCACTCTTGTTGGCTAGGGTGACACTAGTTCTTCCACCATTTAATTACTTGTCATTTACATTAATTGTCATTTTAATTACCTTGTCTCGCACCTTAAATTCATTTAATTTCAAGTAAGTTTTCATTTAATTCTTGTCAATCTTTACTTTATCTTGTCAATCTCTTATCTACCTTTCTTATTCTTTGATTTGTTGTGTTTATGTTATGTTCATGTTCATGCTTTTATTTTGATCCAAAGTGTTTTTGATTATTATGGTTAAAGTTGTTTAATTTCATGTTTTTGATTGATTGTTGATGCTTATTTGTGGGTTCGTTACTGTTTTTATTGATACGCGTGTTTGATTTTGATTACTTTTTGTTTATACCTGCTACTGTATTACCTTCCTTGTTCTTCGGGAGATTTTGCTTGTTTCTGTGTTTCCAGATTTAGTTCCGAACCAAGGAAGGATTGAAGGTTCATTCGGAAGTCAAAACTTCCGGACCAAGGTTTCATTCGGAAGTCAAAACTTCCGAACCAAGGTTGTTCTTTCGGAACTCAAAAAGTTCCGAATCAAGGAAACTCATTCGGAACCTCAAAAAGTTCCGAATAAAGGAACTTCATTCGGAACTTCAAAAGTTCCGAACCAAACTTACTCATTCGGAAGTCAAAACTTCCGAACCAAAGATCTTCATTCGGAACCTTCCGAATCAATAACTTCCGAACCAATTCCAGAAGTTCCGAACCAAGGGCCTTCATTCGGAACTTTAAAAGTTCCGAATCAAGGATCTTCATCCGGAAAGTTCCGAATCAAGGGGTGACCAAAACTTCCGAATCAAGGCAAGACCTACAAGATTCCGAATCAGCAAGTTCCGAATGAAAGATTGTTTTGGATAAGTGACATATTCAGACAAGTTTGTTCCGGATCAAGGACTTTGGTAATATTCCAAGTGAAGAAGAATCATTTCAACCAAAGGTGACATTTAGGTCGAGTGATTGTTCCAAATGAAGGTTTGTTCCAAATGAGCTGTATTCAGGTTCTTATTAGCTTTTATCTTTAATTTTTATCTTCAAGCTCTATTTTACTTGTCTTTTATTTAATTGCACTTTTAGATTATTTGCCTTAGTTTTAGTTGCACTTTAAGTTTGCCTTAGATAGATTTAAGTTTACGTCATTTTACTTTAGCGCCCTTTAATTTTAGTTACGTTTTAAAATACCCACACTTTACTTTAATTAGACTTAGATTTACTTTAAGAGTACTTTTACTTTTAAGTCTTTGCATTTAAATTTAAAATCACCCAAAAATATTCTTTTTCACCAAAGATTAACTAAGTCACACATAGAGAGCTAAGATCAATTCGTTAAGATACCGAGAACAAAAATAGAACCTAGTAAAACTTAGTTATCAAACCATAATCCCCTTACCCTTGTCTTTTGGATCAATAATAGGTAAGGTAGAAGAAGAAGCCTGTGTGGACACATCTTTGATGATTGCTGATGACTGGAATACATCAACACCACCTGCAACTTTGTCAGCGTTCAAGTTACCTTTATCAGCGCCCCGATTACCTTTGACAGCGCTGGATGTGTCAGCGTTCAAACCTGTATCAGCGCCCAGTGTTGCTGTGAAAGATCCTTCCAAGTTCAATGGAGTTACCTTGGTTGTATCAATAATTGGGTGCTTCTTCAAGTTGGTGAGTGCTTCAGCAACATTTAAAGATTCACTAAATTGCGAACTCTTCTCACTGGCTGTTTGAATCAGCTCATCCTCTTCATCCTCCCCTTTGGAAGATTCCTCCATTCTACTCCTGCTACTAGGATTCTCCAAAACAGTTACCCGCTCCCTCAATACTTGGAGTTCACGGCCCTGATTATTGACAATTTGTACAAGGCTGACATTTTGCTTTTGCAAGCTAATGACAGCAGCCGTCAATTCAGTCAATGTCATAGGTTCCAATCTGCCCTTAGCTAGAATGGGGATTTGACCTCCCAAAATAGAATCATGAGGCATGGATGAGGTCTTAATGATGTTGGGACTGTCTTGACCAGCGTCTAAGCCTGTGTCAATAGCCCCAGCCTCATCCATGTCACCAGCCACACTTGTGGAGGTGGTTCTCTCTGCAACAAGGCTAGGACCACTAGAGGAGAACACTCCAGTAGTCCTTTGGCGTTTATTCAACCTAGATTGTAATGGGGTGGAAGATGAGGTAGATTGTGTGGGTGTTGGTTGGTTAAGGGGTGTTTGGGATTGTTCAGGGATGTCATCAGCGTTGGGATTGGCTGTGTCAGCGCCAACATTTTGAGTGTCAGCGTTGACATTGGCTTGGTCAACGTCCATGTGGTCAGGTGAAGGTAATGGTTCAAGAATAGGCTCAAGTTGAGGTGCAGGGTCTGGTTGTGGTTGAGCAGCCTGAATTACTTCAAGCATGGCTTGGGTGAGAGGTATAGATCTGTTTGTGGAGCTCATTTTGTCAAAAATGGTTTTCTTTTGCTTAGGGATCTCATAAAAAGTGTCATGATCCCTAGTACAATATTCTTGTAAATCAAACACATTTTGGACTTAAGCATTGAAGAAGGACATGTATCAAATATTTCCAATCCGAGGGAAATTCCTGCTTATGATATTTATTTAAAGTTTTACCAGCAGGAATAGGATAACCCAATTCCCTAAGACCTTGTTCTATTGTTGCAATGGCAAGGGTAGTCACACCATCAGCGTCATCAAGACGCAAAGCTTGGCGAACCAAGGCTTCAGTGACCACCCATGTTCTTCCATGAACAGTAGATGTTAATGTGGTCACTCCATTAGCTGTTGTGGAACTGACTTTGTTCCAAAACTGTCTAATGTGTGCGACAGGGACTAGTGGCTCATGAGAAAGTGCATACCTTATTGAGGATGCATTTAAAAATGCCACCATTTGTGAATACTGAGGGAACAAATCATTATCAGCGGCCAAGTAAGCTACCATATTATGTTGGCTCTTGAACTCCAATGTCAGATTGTTTGAGTTGAACTTTGGTGCCATGTTGAAAGCTGTTTAGGTTATGTGATATGGGAAAAATCTAGGAGAAAAATGTTAGACAAGAAAATATGAATACCCAGAATGAAAAGTTTAGCCAAATTTATAGGAGAGATGCATGATTTGGATTGGTCAAAAATGAGGCAGTTATATTCAAAGAGTAATGATGAAAATATTGAATCAAATATAACTTATCTCATGCATTAATTAAAAGTAACAACTCCCCAAAATTACGGCCAAAGATTAGTCAAAAATAACAGCTGGGTAGGGCCCACTAGGTGTCAACGGTCAAAAATAGGCCATCAACGCCCAACGGCTATATTTTCTTGTCAGCGTTTGCGTAAAGCCTTGTCAGCGTCACGATTGGACGTAACAGCGTTTGGAGAAAAACTTGTCAGCGTCTAAAAATAAAAAATATTTTAAAAAGAAAAAGACCTTAACAAAGTAATTTATCCTAAGGGAAATATCTTACAAGTTGATAATAATTACTAGGCGGCAAGCACTGTCCACTTATGCACACTTGCTTAAGCAAGATAGAGACAAATGTCCTCAAGTGTCCCTTGTTAACCAAAATACTTACCAACAAAGGTATTTCATAAAATTCTTTGTAACTCCCAGGTAAACCCATAACAAAATATTCCCAAGTCTCCCATCAGACCACAACCAATTCTAGGCCAAAAATGTCTTGGCAGCATGCATAGTTTGTCAACTTTGCGTGCTACAGAGCCTCATGGTTTAGTAAAACTAACCCATACTCACCTGTGGACACAATCTAGAATTGTGATAAGAGTATTATAAGAATACCCAAGAGTCCTAAAGGTTCCTTAAACCTCCCCTTAAACTATGATACATGAGTTTCTCAAAAAAATATATGAACATTAAAAATTTATGTCAAGATAGGAATATAAATATTCCAACCATCATCCATAAACAAAAACATGTCCAAATAGCTCTTCAAAGATCCATAAGCAACTCTGTATCCGATGGCATAAAGCTAACACCACCTACACATTTAGATTGAAAACCACAAAACTAACATTGTTGCTGACAGCGCCCCGACAACACTAATCAGTGTTGAAGGAACTCTTGTCAGCGTTAGACAATAATATCTCTAACAACGGCAAAATAACACCTGTCAGCGTTACATTTACCTTTGTCAGTGTTAGAAAAATAAAGTGGAAAAATCTAAATCATCATAAAGACCAATAACAATGCATTATCCTGTACATACTTTTACAAAAAGGTTCCAAAACACATATTAAGTGAGATTAACCATTCCAATATTTGTTACCAAATATTGAAATCTTCCAGTATCAAAAGGTTTAGTTAATAAATCAGCCACATTATCTTCTGTGTCTACCCTATCTGGTTGTATTAAACCTTTCTCAAAGCAATCTCTTATAAAATGATGTCTAATTTCTATGTGTTTGGTTTTAAAATGATGTACAGGATTTTTAATAATGCATAAAGTACTGTTATTGTCTACAAAAATCTTGGTATGCATAAAATTATACCCATAATCCAACAGCTGGTTCTGAATCCATAAGACTTGTCCACAACAAGCAGCTGCAGCTACATATTCTGCTTCAGTTGTAGAGTTTGCCACCACTGTTTGTTTCTTGCATTGCCAAGATATCAATCTACTCCCAAGAAATTGACATCCACCAGTTGTGGATTTTCTATCAAACTTGTCACCACCATAGTCACTGTCTGAATATGCAATAAGCTCCAATGGAGAATCTTTTGGGTACCATAAGCCAAGATCTGGATAACATCTTAGGTACCTAAAAATTCTTTTCACAGCAAAAAGGTGACATTCTTTGGGAGTCACTTGATGGCGTGCACAAGCACACACAGCAAACATGATGTCAGGTCTTGAGGCTGTAAGATACATCAATGAACCAATCATTGATCTATAGTGCCTAACATCCACATCCTTTCCAGCTCCAATTTTTCCCCAAGGGTGTTCCCTATCCATAGGAGTGGAAGCACTCTTTTCATGTGGAGAAAAACCAAATTTCTTCAAGATTTTAGCTACATACTTGTCTTGGGAGATGAAGATACCATCCTCTTTCTGCTGAACTTGTAATCCTAGAAAGAAGTTCATCTCACCCATTGCACTCATCTTGAATTTATCTGTCATAAGCTTGGAAAAGTCTTCACTCATCTTTGGATTTGTAGGTCCAAAAATGATATCATCAACATAGACCTGAACAAGTAAGACATCCTTACCTTTCTTCTTTGTGAACAATGTCTGATCTATGGTGCCCCTTTTAAAACCATTTTCCACCAAGTAGGTGGACAATGTACCATACCATGCTCTTGGGGCCTGATGAAGTCCATACATTGCTTTCTTTACTCTATAAACCTTGTTTGGATTCTCAGGATCTTCAAAACCAGGAGGTTGCATAACATATACCTCCTCAACAATTGTTCCATAGAGGAAAGCACTCTTCACATCCATTTGATAAACAGTGAAGTTCATACAAGAGGCATAAGCTAGGAAAATTCTTATAGCTTCAATTCTTGCAACAGGAGCAAAGACCTCTTCATAATCTATACCTTCCTCTTGTGTATATCCCTGAGCTACCAAACGTGCCTTGTTTCTGACCACAATACCCCTTTCATCTTTCTTGTTCCTTAGAACCCATCTTGTCCCAATTGGTCTCACATATCTAGGACAATCAACCAGCTCCCAAACATCCTGTATAGCAAATTGGTGAAGCTCATCCTGCATTGCTTCCACCCAACTAGGTTCTTTGAGAGCATCAAAAATCTTCTTGGGTTCCTGTTGTGACAGAAAACAGGCAAACAAACATGTCTGTACAAGAGGGGTATCAACCTTCTTGTGGATATTAGCAATGAAGCTATCATGAGTCTGGTGAGATCTTCTAGTTTGAACAGGAGTCATGATATTCCTAATGATTTGAGAGGGAGGATGATTCTGCAAAGTAGATCTAGGAATTCCATTTTCAAGAATTATGTTGTCTTCAATATCATCCTCCATGTTGCTAATATCTTCTTCAGACTCTCTTCCATCTTGAACCTCTTCATTTATTCTTGAAGGTTCACCTTGTTCAAAAGTGGAAGATACAAAATACTCATAAGTGTTGTCAACGTTGGATTTTTGCTTGTCAGCGCTGGAATTACTTTTGTCAGCGCCAGAATCATTGTTGTCAACGTTTGAGCCATCAGTGTCTGAAGTGGTCTTGTCAGCACCAGAATTGTTGTTGTCGGCGCCTGAATGACCATGCATGTTATCAACTGGTGGTATTGAAGAACCACCTTTATCCTTTCTAGCAGCAGCAACAGCAGCATAATACTCATCTGTCCATATAGGAAGTGTAACATATTCTTGTGTGGGAGATGACTCAACTGCTGGTGGTCCATCCTTCTTAGCAACCTGTGTACCTGAAACATTACCAATTCTCTTCTCCAAAACACTTGAAGTTACCTTCACAATATCTGGATTAGTAACAGGCATATAATTTAAAGCTCTAGATAAAGGTTCCAAGTCAAACAACCAATTTGGACCACTTTCAGGATCACTAGGTTTACTCTCTAAAAACCTAACATGTACCTTTTCAAGTATACGTTTTTCCTTTTTAATGTAAACCCTATATCCTTTGCTCTGCACTGAATAACCCATGAAATAGCCTTCATCACCTTTTGCATCAAATTTACCTAGGGCATCACTAGTTTCTAAAACAACTACATGACAACCAAAAGGCTTGAGAAAGCCAATATTTGGCTTCCTTCCCCAAAGTAACTCACAAGGTGTCTTATTATGTATTTTGTTGACTAATGCCCTATTTTGAACATAACAAGCTGTGTTAACAGCTTCAGCCCAAAAGGCTATAGGAAAGTGGGCATCAGCCAACATGGTTCTGGCTGCTTCAATTAGGGTTCTATTCTTCCTTTCAGCAACCCCATTTTGCTGTGGGGTTCTAGCTATGCTAAACTGCCTAGTAATCCCTTTCTTGGCATAAAAATCATCTAGCAACTGATTTCTAAACTCACCCCCATTGTCACTTCTAAGAATTTTGACCTCATTACCATTCTTCTTTTCAATCTGGGTAATGAAATTAATCAAACTTTGGGCAGTTTCACTTTTCTTGGCTAAAAAGAAAGTCCATGTAAACCTGGAAAAATCATCACTGATGACAAAGCAATATGATTTACCCTTCAAACTTTCTATATTAGTTGGACCAAAGAGGTCCATATGCAATAAGTGAAGTGGTTTAGAACTAGAGTGCACCTGTTTAGATTTGAATGAGACCTTGTGCTGCTTGCCCTTAAGACATGCAACACAAGTGTGGTCATTGTGGAAAGCTTTTTCAAGCAAACCATCAACTAAACCAAGTCTCACAAGTCTATTAATATTTTTAAAGTTTATGTGCCCTAATCTCCTGTGCCAAAGATTACTTTCATCTACTGAGGCTTTAGAATAAAAACATGACATCATTTTATTATTCATCTTAATTCCATTAAGATTCACATTATATATGTCTTTATGCCTTGGTGTTCTAAATTCTATGTATTTCTCCTCAGGGAGCTTGTAATCTTTGCTTAACACCAAGCACTCAGTATCAGTGAAAAGAACCTTATTTTTGTTATCACACACTTGTGATACACTAAACAAATTATAATCCAGTTCTTTTACCAGGAAGACATTCTCAAAACGTAGATTATTGGTGATAAGGGTTCCTTTTCCTGTGATGGTGCCATAGCCCCCTCCAAAGTATACCTTATCACCATCTTGAATAGGAGTGAAGTTCGTCAGATAGTCTTCCTTTCATGTCATGTGCCTTGAGCATCCACTATCCCAATATCCATAATCATTGATCTTCTTCTGAATGCCCTGTACATAAAGAAAACACATTAGTTTTCTTTGGGAACCCAAGCCTTGGAAGGCTTGGATTCATCTGGTTGTTCAACAAGAACAGACTTGGTTCTCATAACAACCCCATTTTCATCCCTTTTTGGATGAAATGCCCAGTTAACCCCAATTGGTCTTGACATGACCTTTGAAATATAATGAAACCTGTTGCATGTCATAGAAAGGCCAGTAGAATTAGGGTTTTGGTCTTGTTTTGGTCTCCATGTTAAGCTAGTAGAAGCTTTAGACCCATTTCCATGTGGTTGCAAATACCTAGGTTTGGCAGTGTGTCTGGCAGCGCTGAAATTGCTCTTGTCAGCGCCCCGATTGCCTTTATCAGCGTTAAACCTAGGGTTTGCTACAGGAACCCATTGCCTATTGGACCAAGTGTTTGACTTTTGGAAAGGTCTTGGGCCATGTGTGTTAGACCCTCTAGAAAAGAATGGGGCTGGTCTAACAACTTGTGAACTTTTGTTCACAAAGGTATTGGGTCTGACAGTGTTTGACCTATGTTGACTTTTGTCAGCGCTGAAATGGTTCCTATCAGCGTTGACATTGGAAGCGTTGACACATTTGTATGCCAAATGTGAAAAGCTACCACAAGAGTAACAAGCTTTTCTAGACATAGTATTAGGTCTAGAAGCAAAGAAGCCTGTTCCATGGTTACTAACTTGGCTTTTTGGTGACCTAGTATTCCTATACATCTCTGCATACTTAACACTAGGTTTTCTAACAGTTTGTAGGCCAAGGTCAACAGCTTTGCCAGTGGTTGGGTGTGTGATTTTAATAGGTGTAGGATCATGGCTCGTGATTGGTGTGGGCTCATTTGAACTTTCACACAACAACCCTCCTTTAACAAACAAAGTGTGGTTAGCTTTCTTCCACTCATCTAGGTCAGTCAGTTTTTGTTTATATTCTTCAACTGGGGAAGTCACTCTAGGTGGAGGAATGAATTCCTTCTCTTGGAGTTCTGGCAAGCCAGTCCAAGATAAGTCCTTTGATTGGACACCATAGAAATCCCCAGCTGGTGGTGGAACACCAATATAATCTTTCATCCCAATCCCACTCATGTCCTTAGAGTCTCTTTGTTTACTAACACACTCTCCTAGGGATTGTGTGGCCTTATCAAATCTCTGGATTTTAAGACTCACATTATCTTTATTTTTGTTAGCCTCATCTAACTTAGCTATCAAATCAAGATTAACCCTGTTTGTGATATCTTGAATATCTTTACTTTGATGTAACTCATGATTTAAAATATTTATTTTATCCTTTAAATCAAACTCCATTTTCTTATACTCAGCTACTGTCCTTTCTGTTTGGGTGAGAGCAATTTGATAATTAGATACTTTGCATCTTTCAGCACTTGCCTCATCTAATAATTTTACTATCTCTTGATTTAGTTTTTCAGTATTTAAACGACAACCCTTAGAACAGAAAGCATCATCATATACCTCATTATCTGATGAAGAGGAGGAGTGTGCCATGAGAGCATATTCAACATGCTCTTCTTTAACTTCAGCAACCAAAGCTCTGTCTTCTTCCTCATCCTTAGCCAAAAAGTTCCAGCTCCAGTCCCATCCTCCAACACCATCAATTTGTTGAACAGCTACCATGGCCTTGGAATCTTGGCTCTTAACCATTTGGCTTGAAGGCTTACCAGCATCAGATCTTCTTGGAGATCTACATTCCCTCATAAAGTGCCCCATACGATGACAGTTGTAGCACTCAACTTTGGATTTGTCAAATCCAGCAACATCCTTAGCATCAAAGGTCATCTTCTTCTTGAACCTTTTATTAAACCTGTTTGCTCTTAAACTTACAAGAGCCATAGTCCACTTGATGTCCATCTCTTCCAATTGTTCATCACTTATCTGCTCAAGATCTTCATATGTAATCCTTGAATCACTGGGCAAAGAAGCAATGAATGCACACACAGTATCTAGATCTAAACCAACAGGTTTAATTCTATCAGCGCCAAAGTTGTGAGTGTCAACGCTTGAGTATGAAGCGTTGACAGGATATGATCCAGCGCTGACAGACTGTGTTCCAACGCTGATAGGATGTGATCCAGCGTTGACACATTGAGATCCAGTGGCTGGATGTCCATAGGAGTTCATGGAATCAAATTGACCTTCACTTTGTGAGAAAAAGGCCATGTTGCTACTGGAAGATTTATTATCACTCTCCAAAAGCCATTCATTCTACAACAGTCTTAGTTTGTTGAAGATGTCATCAAACCTAGAGGTTTTGTGGGTGTTATTGACAAGAATGGATCTTGCCTCAATCTTCCATACATCACCAAGGCTTTTGAGAAAAGTAGCATTCAAGTCAGGGTCATCAATCTGTGTTCCCATGAAGGAAAGTTGACTTGTAATGTCAAGCAGTCTACTTCTCACACTGCTGAGATTCTCATTGGGTTGAGCCTTAAAGACAGCATACTCATGCATGAGTTGCTTCTTCTTTTCTTCTTTTGTGTCAGCATTGCCACCATGTGCTACTTCAAGAGCTTCCCAAAGCTCTTTTGCAGACTCAAAGCGTTTATACTTGTGCTGATTCTCATGACCCAAGGCGTGTTTCATGATGTTCAAAATTTTCATGTCCACCCTTTTCTTGGCTATATCTTCAGCAGATATAGCTCTTCCATCTTCAGGCCTTTCCTTCTTATCAGCTTCAGGACAATTGGGAACAACTACCCTTGCAGCAATAGCATTAGTAATCTTTTGAGCTTTGTTGAATGTGTTCCCATATTCAACAATCTCCCAAAGAGTGTAGTCATGGATGGCTACATATTGCTCAAAATTCGACTTCCAAAGCTCGAAGTTCCTGGCATCAAACATGGGAATTTTGATACTAGGGTTTGTGGTGTTGTTTTGTAGCAACACTGGAGCAGGAGGTTGATCTGTGCCAGACATGATGTTTTTAGGGTTTTGAGAAATTTAGGGTTTTTAGGGTTTTTGGTGTTTTAGGGTTCTTGCGTTACTTAAAGATCAAAAGTTTCTCAACAAGCTCTGATACCCCTTGTTGATCCCAAACTTAGATCGATTAAGCTTTGTGTATACGAGATTAGATCAAGTAATACACGTAGAGAAACCTTTGCTTATGAATAAAGTAACTAAGTGTTATGCGGAATTAACACTTAATCTAAAACACAAAGATGTTAAACAAACTTTCACTTGTATTAGAATGATCGAACTTGATTACAATGAAAGAGGTTTAACTTGTGAAAACTTATGATAACTGATGCTAAACATTAACCTAAAAGATCTTCTTTTATAGATTAAGAAGTCTTGTACAATAAGCTACGAATCAACTATTCTAGGTAAAGATAATAATGGAAAATACAATGTCGAGCTTATCTTTACCATACACAAATAAAGAAACAAGTAAACAAAAAGATTCGCATGAAGATATATTCCATCAGTGCTAGTCTTCAAGGCTGTCAGCGTTGACTTCTTCAAATGTCAACGCTTGGCTATCAGTGTCCAATGTCATCTTATCAGCGCTTGAATTCTTCTTATCAGCGTCTAGTGAACTGACCCATAATTTATTCCCAACATCATAGGCATATACTAACTGTACAACTTTCAAACATGGTCATACACATCCAAATCCGTCTGAAACGGGCTAAACCGTTCGAAACATATCAAAACGGACGAGATCGGACGAGATCGAACGAAATCGGACGAGATCGGACGGAATCGGACGTTAACCGGGGAAAGCCGGAGAAAGTATGAATAAACCGCGCAAACCATGCCAAATCCGTGGAAATAGGATTTCTACTATGTTTTGATTGTATTGATCATGTTGTGGTCGTATTTAGCATGTTTTGGTTGGGTTTGGCTATGTTTTAACCAGACTTGAATGTAGCAAATTAGTTGGTGATGTAGTTGTGGTTTTACTAGACAAGGAAACCGTGATGGCATACCATCAATTGATATTAAAAATACAAGTGAGCTCCAACAACATTTAACATTGTTTGATCAACAAAACAATGATATTGATTTTCCTTCGGAAACCTATAAAGGTGGATAATATACAAAATAATGAAAAAAGCATAGTAAAATGGCTTTTTGGGCCTTCAAAAATCCTTAACCAGCTTAAGGATGGTTACAACGATGTTCCTCTTGTTTTTTCGGTCGTTTTGACAGGTCACGGGCTGAAAACGAACTTACGGTGCTGAAGTTATGACCATTTTAAGAAAGCCTTCTTCGTCACACGATCTTGGGCTTCGAGAACCAAGTCAGTCTGTTCTTCAATACTTTTGCCTCCATCAATATATAATTTCATAGGCATATACTAACTGTACAACTTTCAAACATGGTCATACACATCCAAATCCGGCAGAAACGGGCTAAACCGTTCGAAACATATCAAAACAGATCAGACGAGATCGGACGAAATCGGACGAGATCGGACGGAATCGGACGTTAACCAGGGAAGCCGGAGAAAGTATGAATAAACCAGGGCAAACCATGCCAAATCCGTGGAAATAGGATTTCTACTATGTTTTGATTGTATTGATCATGTTGTGGTCGTCTTTAGCATGTTTTGGTTGGGTTTGGCTATGTTTTAACCAGACTTGAATGTAGCAAATTAGTTGGTGATGTAGTTGTGGTTTTACTAGACAAGGAAACCGTGATGGCATACCATCAATTGATATTAAAAATACGAGTGAGCTCCAACAACATTTAACATTGTTTGATCAACAAAACAATGATATTGATTTTCCTTCGGAAACCTACAAAGGTGGATAATATACAAAATAATGAAAAAAGCATAGTAAAATGGCTTTTTGGGCCTTCAAAAATCCTTAACCAGCTTATAGTTTGTTACAACGATGTTCCTCTTGTTTTTTCGGTCGTTTTGACAGGTCACGGGCTGAAAACGAACTTACGGTGCTGAAGTTATGACCATTTTAAGAAAGCCTTCTTCGTCACACGATCTTGGGCTTCGAGAACCAAGTCAGTCTGTTCTTCAATACTTTTGCCTCCATCAATATATAATTTCATAGGCATATACTAACTGTACAACTTTCAAACATGGTCATACACATCCAAATCCGTCTGAAACGGGCTAAACCGTTCGAAACATATCAAAACGGACGAGATCGGACGAGATCGGACGAAATCGGACGAGATCGGACGGAATCGGACGTTAACCGGGGAAAGCCGGAGAAAGTATGAATAAACCGCGCAAACCATGCCAAATCCGTGGAAGTAGGATTTCTACTATGTTTTGATTGTATTGATCATGTTGTGGTCGTATTTAGCATGTTTTGGTTGGGTTTGGCTATGTTTTAACCAGACTTGAATGTAGCAAATTAGTTGGTGATGTAGTTGTGGTTTTACTAGACAAGGAAATCGTGATGGCATACCATCAATTGATATTAAAAATACGAGTGAGCTCCAACAACATTTATCATTGTTTGATCAACAAAACAATGATATTGATTTTCCTTCGGAAACCTACAAAGGTGGATAATATATAAAATAATGAAAAAGCATAGTAAAATGGCTTTTTGGGCCTTCAGAAATCCTTAACCAGCTTAAAGTTGGTTACAACGATGTTCCTCTTGTTTTTTCGGTCGTTTTGACAGGTCACGGGCTGAAAACGAACTTACGGTGCTGAAGTTATGACCATTTTAAGAAAGCCTTCTTCGTCACACGATCTTGGGCTTCGAGAACCAAGTCAGTGTGTTCTTCAATACTTTCGCCTCCATCAATATATAATTTCATAGGCATATACTAACTGTACAACTTTCAAACATGGTCATACACATCCAAATCCGGCTGAAACGGGCTAAACCGTTCGAAACATATCAAAACAGATCAGACGAGATCGGACGAAATCGGACGAGATCGGACGGAATCGGACGTTAACCAGGGAAGCCGGAGAAAGTATGAATAAACCAGGGCAAACCATGCCAAATCCGTGGAAATAGGATTTCTACTATGTTTTGATTGTACTGATCATGTTGTGGTCGTCTTTAGCATGTTTTGGTTGGGTTTGGCTATGTTTTAACCAGACTTGAATGTAGCAAATTAGTTGGTGATGTAGTTGTGGTTTTACTAGACAAGGAAACCGTGATGGCATACCATCAATTGATATTAAAAATACGAGTGAGCTCCAACATCATTTAACATTGTTTGATCAACAAAACAATGATATTGATTTTCCTTCGGAAACCTACAAAGGTGGATAATATACAAAATAATGAAAAAAGCATAGTAAAATGGCTTTTAGGGCCTTCAAAAATCCTTAACCAGCTTAAAGTTGGTTACAACGATGTTCCTCTTGTTTTTTCGGTCGTTTTGACAGGTCACGGGCTGAAAACGAACTTACGGTGCTGAAGTTATGACCATTTTAAGAAAGCCTTCTTCGTCACACGATCTTGGGCTTCGAGAACTAAGTCAGTCTGTTCTTCAATACTTTTGCCTCCATCAATATATAATTTCATAGGCATATACTAACTGTACAACTTTCAAACATGGTCATACACATCCAAATCCGTCTGAAACGGGCTAAACCGTTCGAAACATATCAAAACGGACGAGATCGGACGAGATCGAACAAAATCGGACGAGATCGGACGGAATCGGACGTTAACCGGGGAAAGCCGGAGAAAGTATGAATAAACCGCGCAAACCATGCCAAATCCGTGGAAATAGGATTTCTACTATGTTTTGATTGTATTGATCATGTTGTGGTCGTATTTAGCATGTTTTGGTTGGGTTTGGCTATGTTTTAACCAGACTTGAATGTAGCAAATTAGTTGGTGATGTAGTTGTGGTTTTACTAGACAAGGAAACCGTGATGGCATACCATCAATTGATATTAAAAATACAAGTGAGCTCCAACAACATTTAACATTGTTTGATCAACAAAACAATGATATTGATTTTCCTTCGGAAACCTATAAAGGTGGATAATATACAAAATAATGAAAAAGGCATAGTAAAATGGCTTTTTGGGCCTTCAAAAATCCTTAACCAGCTTAAAGTTGGTTACAACGATGTTCCTCTTGTTTTTTCAGTCGTTTTGATAGGTCACGGGCTGAAAACGAACTTACGGTGCTGAAGTTATGACCATTTTAAGAAAGCCTTCTTCGTCACACGATCTTGGGCTTCGAGAACCAAGTCAGTCTGTTCTTCAATACTTTTACCTCCATCAATATATAATTTCATAGGCATATACTAACTGTACAACTTTCAAACATGGTCATACACATCCAAATCCGTCTGAAACGGGCTAAACCGTTCGAAACATATCAAAACGGACGAGATCGGACGAGATCGAACGAAATCGGACGAGATCGGACGGAATCGGACGTTAACCGGGGAAAGCCGGAGAAAGTATGAATAAACCGCGCAAACCATGCCAAATCCGTGGAAATAGGATTTCTACTATGTTTTGATTGTATTGATCATGTTGTGGTCGTATTTAGCATGTTTTGGTTGGGTTTGGCTATGTTTTAACCAGACTTGAATGTAGCAAATTATGTTAGGACCATTGTTATAGTTATATGTAATAGGTAGACTAGGAGGTATGTAGTTCCTCCTGGTCCTAGTCGTAGTAGGAGCAAGTCCTGCTCCTGGTCCTAGTCGAAGTCAAACTTTATTATTTACTTAATATTCTGTTAGGATATGCATGAGTTATATTAGGAGAAGATATGCATATCAGTTTTACACGGTTTCTTGTATGCTGTATTAGGGTTTCCTTGTAGTATAAAAGGAACCTTAGGCAGAAGGGTTATACAGACCTTCACAAAACGTAGTTCTAGTCTTCATCAATATTAGAAATCCTTAGAAAGGATCAAGTCTTTATAGTTATTCTGTTTCTCTTGTTTATATTTATATTCTACATTCATATTGTGTATAGAGTCTCTTTGTGATTTGACTTGTGATTACAGAAGTCATTCACCGGTCCTGACAGGCTGCAAGATCTATATCTGATAAACCCAACAAGTGGTATCAGAGCCTGGGAGGGTCTCTATACAAGCATAATCAAGTTCTCTTATTACTAACAATCTGTTTATCATGTCTGCCTCAACTTCTACTCAAACAGGAGAAGAAGGCACTCCTAAAATTGTGCAACCTCAGCAGATCCTGGCTACGGTTTCCAACACGAATGGAAAATTCCCTCTTCTGAAGAAAGGTGAATATGATAACTGGGCAATGAAGATGGAATGGTGGATCACCAACACTGATCAAGATCTTTGGAGGATCATTCTGAATGGAAACAACAGAAAGCTTACTGGACGAGACAAGAACGGTAATATTACTCTTCTTGACCCTAAAACTCATGAGGAAATCATCGCTATTCAGAAGGAGGTAAAAGAAAAAACAATTTTGCTTCAATCTCTTCCTGAAGATCACATGGGTGACTTCTACCATTTGGATGATGCCAGAGAGATCTGGAATGGCATAAAAGCAAGGTTTGGCGGGAATGAGGAGTCAAAGAAAATGCGAAGGTCCATGCTGAGAGATGAATTCACAGAGTTCAAAATCTCAGAAACTGAAGGCCTGAATCAAGGGTATGATAGGTTCCAGAAGATATTGAGCCAGTTGAATCAACTTCGGTCCAAGCCTGATGATGGTGATGTTAATGCAAGGTTTCTTAAAGCCTTACCCTACTCTTGGAACCAGGTGGTAATATCTCTTAAAGCCAAAGGTGGGCTTGATTATCTCAGTTTTGATGATTTGTTTCATAGGCTCAGAACATTCGAACCTCATGTGAGAGGATATCTGAGTGACTCTTTTCCCACTCCTGCTAATTCAGCCTTTGTGAGCTCTATGGCATCTAGTCCCATGTCATATGCAAGTAGCCAGAGCAATAATGTGTCTCCCCAGCATACTATCCAGCATACTATTCAGCATACTGGTCCCATGTCATATGCATCTAGTCCCATGTCTTCTGCTTCTGATCCTCCTGCCAAGTCTGGTAGTATGGTAGAAGCTGTTCTTCATTCTTTTGTGGCTGATGTTACTGCTGAACAACAACTTGCGTTTGATGACTTCAAACAGATCGATAAGCTGGATCTGGATGAGATAGATCTTAAATGGCAGATGGCCATGCTTACTCTTAGGGTTCACAAGTTTGAGAAGAAAGCAGGAAGGAAGTTTAATTACAACCCTCGGGAGCCAGCAAGATTTGATAGAAGCAAGGTACGGTGCTATAACTGCCAGCAACAGGGTCACTTTGCAAGAGAGTGCCCTAGCAAGAATGATCAGGAGAAGAGCAGGTACTCCGCTTTCAAGGTTCAGGAGGTTAAAGATGACAAGAAGGCATTGGTATTGGTTGACTCTATGGTCAACTGGAATGATCATCAGGCTTCTACTCTGGAATCAACAGAATCCACGACTGATGTGTTGGCAATGATTGCTGGGAATCTCTCTGATGCAGAAGAAGTAGAAGAGTTTGCTCTTATGGGCATCTCACCTCAGGTACAACATTTTCCTCTTGGTTGTCATGATAAATACACAGAACTGTTGTCCCAATTTAATGAAGTAAATGAACAAAATGATAAGTATTACTTAGAGGTACAAGCCTATAAAGCTTCATTAAACACATTGGAACAACAAAAGAAGTGGTTACAAGATACACAACGTGCGTATGAGGATAAAATCAGGATACTAACCATTGATTTAGAAAACACTACAAATATGCTTAAATATACAGAAACTGAAAGAGATGCTAGTATCAAAGAAAAAGAGGAGATGCAAGCTAAATTAGATGCTACAATGTTAAGATTTGACAAATGGCAAAAGGCACCTAAAAATCTTTCAAAATTAATTGATAGTAGCATGTCTGGCAGAACTAAAAGAGGCTTAGGATTTGAAAAATATATTGATTCTGAAGATATATTTGATTTATCTTTCTCAAGCGTCTTTGATGCCGACAAAGAGGATGAGGGCAAACCTAGTTACAATAGGTTTAAACCAGCAGCAGAAATGCATGCTGTTCCTCCTCCTCTTACTTGTACTTTCATGCCCACCTCATGGCATAATGACTCGGATGGATCACAGATGCTTGAGTCCCCAACAAGTTCTACAAATTCTAACGACTTTGTCTCATGTACTTTCAGTGACAAAGCCGGTGACTCTGCATCTAATGGTTCAAGTGAAGAGTCAAGACCTACGAGTTCCAAGTCGAATGAACATGCTGCTACTGGTGCTAGGAAGTGTGAAGAAAAAGTTGCTGTCAAGTCAAGTGTGTCTGGTCCTTGTTTATTGAGTCCTAGGAAGAATGTTTTTCCTATAATTGTGTGTAATAAAGTAGGCAGTATGAAACAGTCTCATTATAATAAAAGGTCTTTCAAAACATGTTTTGTTTGTGGCAGTTCCTTTCATTTAATTAAAGATTGTGATTACTATGACACACATGCATCTGTTAATCATGCATTAGTTGCTCCTGGTTCACCAGGAGCTGCTCCATATGCTTCTAGAAGACTTAATCCTAGTGCTCCAATGTTTCATACTTCTAAAGTATCCTCTCCTTTCATGTCTGATTATTGGAGAGAAAATGGATTCCAAACAACTAGTAATTATTTTCCAAATTATAATCCAAACTATGCGCATCATTTTGACCACACGTATTTTGGTTTGGGAAACTTTGGAACTGCTGTTAAGCCCTCAGCAGGTTGTTCCTGGTCAAATAATAATACCCATATGATGAATAGGCAACCAAGGAACAATGGTGGATCTCATCAATCTTCTTGGCATTCTTCTAATGATCCACAAGGCAGGCTCAAACCTGAAAAGGTTTGGGTCCCCTTAAGACACTAACTTTTGCATTGTTATTATCTTGTTGTTGTAGGTTACTCCATACCAGGATCCTAGTCTAGGCATTGTTGATAGTGGTTGCTCCAGGAGCATGACTGGCAATAAAAGTCTCCTTTCTAACTTTGTACCATTTTATGGGGGCAAGGTCTATTTTGGTGGAGGTGAAGGCAGAATAACTGGCAAGGGAACGATAAAGACTCCAAATCTAAATTTTGAGCAGGTCTACTATGTGGAAGCACTTCAACACTTCAACTTGATATCGGTTTCTCAGATTTGTGACAAGAAGCAGTTTGTACTCTTCACCGATACTGATGCACTTGTGCTCTCCAAAGATTTTAAGCTTCCGGATGACTCACAAGTTTTACTCAGAATCCCTAGAAGACACAATCCATATAGCATCAAGTTGAATGAAGTCAACCCTACTGGTCAACTAGCATGTCTGGTTGCAAAAGCCTCGGAAGATGAAGCCACAAAATGGCACCGAAGGATGGGACATGTGAACTTCAAGACCATTCACAAACTTGCCAATTTGAATCTGGTCTCTGGTTTACCTCCCAAGACGTTTAGAAATGACATAAATTGTGTTGCTTGCAGCAAAGGCAAACAACACAAAGCATCCTTCAAGGCCATTACTGCTTTAAGTCTCATTATTGAACCATTGCAGCTTCTACACATGGACTTATTTGGTCCTACTTCCATCAGAAGCATAGACCACAAGCAATTCTGTTTGGTGGTGACTGATGGTTATAGCAGGTTTGCGTGGGTGTTTTTCATGGCTGCCAAAAGTGAGACCTACTCAATTCTTCGAGATTTTCTTACCTTGATAGAGAATCAGTTGTCCAAGAAAGTTAAAGGTATTCGATGCGACAATGGAACCGAGTTTAAAAATAGAGACCTCATCGCACTTTGCAATGCTAAGGGCATCAAAAGAGATTATAGTGCTGCTAGGACTCCTCAACAGAATGGTGTGGCAGAAAGAAAGAACCGGACACTAATAGAAGCAGCAAGAACTATGCTTGCCGATTCCAAGCTTCCGACCATGTTCTGGACAGAAGCTGTTAATACGGCCAGTTATGTTTTGAATAGGGTGTCTATTACCAATCCACACAAGAAAACACCTTATGAGCTGCTCACGGGCAAAGTTCCAAATATTGCTCATTTGAAGCCTTTTGGGTGTCCAGTCACCATTCTGAATACTAGTGACTATTTGGGGAAGTTTGATGGCAAGGCTGATGAAGGATATATTGTGGGATATTCAGCTCATTCTCGGGCGTATCGTGTCTACAATCTTCAAGCCAAACGGATAGTTGAAACTATTAATCTCAGGTATTTTGAGGAGAAGACAAACATTCAAGGAACAGGTCCAGAATGGTATTTTGATCTTGATTATCTTAGTGATTCGTTAGGATATTTTCGTTTCAAAACTAACCATGATGCAGGACCACAAGTGTTTGCAACTTCTAGTACTGGTGTTCCTTCTAGTCTTTCTGATTCAGATGATGAGGATGACATTTTTGTGGTTCCATCCTATTCCACCACGGTTTCTCCTACTCCTCCTAGTGATGCAACTCCATTGGAAGTACAGGATTCCCAAGCAGCTCTTGATACTCTTCTCAAGCAACAACAAGAAGCTACTAAAGCGGCGGCTCAAGGTAGTTTTGAGTTTCCCTTGGTTGAGCCTACTGACAAAGCTGCTCCTAGTACTCCAGCTTCTGCTCCTAGTGCTAGTCACTCACCTACTGGTACTCCGGCTAGTGAGTCTGCTTCAAATACACGTTTCTCCAGTCCTTCTGATTTGGGGAATCATGAAAAGAAGTCTTCTACCAAGCTGGATGATATACATAAACAACCAGTAGACGGGATTTTCCAAAATGCTTCATATGATGCTGATTTCGTTGGTGATCTCGGTAACATGGCACCAGAAGTGGAGGTTTCTTCCAATCCAGTCTTGCAATCACATAAAGACCATCCTACCACTCAAATTATTGGAGATCCTGGTTCTACCGTCAAGACACGCAGAATGCAGCAGAAGGCCTCGTCTGATCATCATGCTCTTGTGGGCTATATTGAGGATCAAAAGCGTAATAATCATACGGACTTTCAACACTGTTTGTTTGCTTGTTTTCTCTCACAGGTGGAACCTAGGTCTGTTTCTCATGCTCTTGAGGATCAAAGTTGGGTGGAGGCTATGCAGGAGGAAATGCAGCAATTCTTGTTTCAGAATGTTTGGGTTCTGGTTGACTTACCAGATGGGAAGACAGCTATCAATACCAAATGGATTCTTAAAAACAAGAAGGATGCACGGGGAATTGTTGTCAGAAATAAAGCTAGGCTTGTCGCACAAGGACACACTCAAATTGAGGGCATTGATTATACTGAAGTCTTTGCGCCTGTTGCAAGGATTGAGGCCATTCGTCTGTTTTTGGCCTTTGCTTCGTATGTTGGCTTTACGGTGTTCCAGATGGATGTCAAGAGTGCATTTCTCTATGGAAAAATTGACGAAGAAGTGTATGTTACTCAACCTAAGGGGTTTGTTGATCCACTTCATCCAAAGAAAGTCTACAAGGTGGTCAAGGCTCTTTATGGGTTACATCAGGCTCCTAGAGCTTGGTATGAGCGTCTCTCCACTTTCTTGTTAAAGAATGGCTATAGAAGAGGTACTATTGACAAAACACTATTTCTTCGGCAGAATTCCAAGGATATTATCCTTGTTCAGGTTTATGTGGACGACATTATCTTTGGTTCTACTAGGAAGGAGTGGTGTGATGAGTTTGAACACTTGATGAAAGGCGAATTTCAGATGAGTGCCATGGGAGAACTGTCATTTTTCCTTGGTCTTCAGGTCAAGCAACAATCGGATGGGATTTTCATCAGTCAAGATAAGTATGTTCATGAGATTCTTCAAAAGTTTGACATGGATCCTCTTCGACCAGCAGCAACTCCTTATGAGGTTGCTAAAATCAAACTTAAGAATGAGCCAGATCCACCCGTAAATGTTCATATGTACAAGTCTATGATTGGCTCTCTCATGTATTTGACTGCATCACGTCCGGATATTATGTTTGCAGTAAGTGCTTGTTCTAGACACCAGGTGACTCCAACGGTTTCGAACTTAAATGTAGTGAAGAAGATTTTCAAGTATATCAAGGCTCAACCTAAATTGGGTCTATGGTATCCTAGAGAATCCCCCTTTGTACTTGAAGCATACAGTGATAGTGATTATGCTGGTGCTAATAATGATAGGAAGTCTACTACTGGTGGTTGTCAATTTTTGGGTTGTCGGCTTATTTCATGGCAATGTAAGAAACAGACAATCGTAGCTACTTCTTCAACAGAAGCTGAATATGTGGCTGCTGCTAGTTGCTGTGGTCAAGTTTTATGGATCCAAAATCAGATGTTGGACTATGGGTTCAATTTTATGAATACCAAAATTTTTATTGACAATCAAAGCACTATTTGTATTGTGAAGAATCCTGTATTTCATCAGCGGACGAAACATATTGAGATTCGGCATCATTTTATACGCGATGCCAATGAGAAGAAGCTGATACAGGTTCTTAAAGTTCATACGGATGACAATGTTGCTGATTTGCTGACTAAAGCTTTTGATGGTCCTCGGTTTAACCACTTGGTGGTTCATATTGGGATGGTCAATCCTTGAGGTCTAGGATTGAGGGGAGGCAAAGCCTAAGGGGAGGCTTTGTGTACATATTAGGTCCGTCTAACGTATTCATAGTATTTAACAACATAATTTCTTGGTTATGGTGGTGTGTGGTGCTTCTGATGGAGGATTTTTGCTCTCTTCTGATGGATATGGCCTTACATGACTGGCTTCTGGTCCTTTTTGGTCAGCTTCTAGTTATGATTGGATGCTTTCTGGTGGTTTCAAATCCTTCCAAGTCTAGTGGTGTTTGGCTATGGGTACTGGTACTGGTCTGGCTACTGTTCATTCCTTTTGTCCTTTATTAATCACGTTTTGCTCCTGGTCCGACTATTGTGCACTTTGACTTTTGGTCAACGCTTCCAATACTGATATTTACAAGTTTGAATTCACCAAATAAATTGGGGGTAAGTTATTATGTTAAAAAGGGCAAGTGGTTAGTATGCCATTATGGCTTAATTTTAAAGGGCAACCCCCCATTAATAGGGGTCAATGAACAGTTACTATTTTCTTCCTATATGGTCAACATACACTCATTACAATTAAAACACACACAAAAACCGCTTCTACTCCTCTCATCCCAATCCAAATCCTTCTTCAATCCATTCATCAAGATCCATGGCTGCTCTTGCTTATCAACCTGCTCATAATCGTGTTGCTTATCTGGGTGATGGTCCTAATAGTGAACATTTTGCTGATATCTTGGAGTTTATTGAAGCTTCAAACTTAAGGTTTGCATTTACTGTTTGTCCTACCATATATGATAGTGTGGTACGTCAAATTTGGGCGTCTGCTGAGCTTGTGAATGTGGCTGGACGTCCACGGGCACTCCATGCTAACATAGATGGACGTGCTTATGTGGTCACTGAAGCATCTATTCGCTCTTCTCTTCATCTTCAGGATGAGGGGGGTGTTGTATCACTTCCCAATTCGGAAGTATTAGAGGGTATGGCTGCCATAGGTTATGAACATGGGGGGAAGTTTAACTTCCAAAAGAATAGGTTTTCCCCTCAGTGGAAGCTTCTGGTTCACTATTTAATCCATTGTTTGAGTCCCAAGTCGGGGAGTTGGGATGCGTTCCCTACTCCTTTGGCTACTGGTCTTATATGTTTAGCCCAGGGTAGAGTGTTTAACTTTTCACATTATATATTTGAGGGGATGGCTAGTAATTTGTCAACTGCTGGTTCTAGGAAAAAATTTCTTATGTACCCTAGGTTTATTCAACAAATACTTGTTTCCATTCCACGTGATAGGGCTGAGCATGTACCATCTAAACTAACAGCGAAAGTGTACTACAACATGATGCATGGGTTTCCTGGCGATTGGAGGCCCTGACTGAAGCCATGATGGGTTTGGCTCAGGGTCCTATAGGTCAGGAGGAGGAGGCTCCTGAGTTGGTTGTGTTAGATGATGACCCCATGGAGGAGGAGGAGGCTCCTGCTGGTGATGCCACTCCTGTGGTAGAGGAGGAGCTAGTTGAGGAGGTGGTGGTTGAACAACCATCCCCTCCCAAGGCTGGTCCTTCCTCAGCTCCACAAAGGTCTCCTTTTGTGGAGACTCCACCTCCTAGCCCTGCCCCACACTCGACTGATATCCCCTTTGCTGCTAGTTCTCCACACGTTGACCCCAATGTTGCTTCGGGCTCCCGTGATGCTTTCCCTGATCCAAGTTCTCTTGGTGGGCAGGCAGAGGAGCCTACTACTCTGACATCTTTGCTAGATCTTATGCACAGGTACCATGAGAGGATGATTTGTTTGGAAGCTGACTTGAACCAACATCGGAAGCTCACACGGGAGTTTGTTCTTCCTCTGGCCGATCGTATAAAGGTATTGGAGAATCAACAGCGTCGTCGAAAGAAGCATTTGGTTCTTTCAGATTCTGAGGATGAGGGTCCGGAGAATGTTGAGGATGGCTTGACGTTGCTGGCAAAGGCTGCCTTTGCTGATAAAGTTTATGATGATCTGCCTGGTCCTCCAATGTCCTCCAATGCTCCTTCTTCTAGTGCTATTCCCTCTTCTATGGGTGGTGCTTCTGATGCTCCTACTATGGGTGGTGCTTCTGATGTTGCTGCTGCTGCTGGTTCTCATGCTGCTGCTGGTTCTCATGCTGGTCCCTCTAATGATCCGAAGGGAAAAGCTCCAATGACTGATTCTCCATCTCCCACCCGCAAGCGCACTCGTCGACAGCTTGAAGAAGAAAGACTAGGTGAAGAGGCTGCTCGTCGGGTTCAGGCTGAGCTTGATGAGGAGGACAATGCTGCTGAGGAAGAGCTCCGTGAGCGAAGGCGTGCGCAAATTCAGCATGATGCTATGCACTGGACTGATGGTGAATGGATGCAAGTGTTGACTGTTCTCACTCGGGATTATGCTCAGTTTAAAGATTTGTTGGGTGATGATGTTGATGAACACAATTGTATTCCGCGTGCTATGGTAATGATGCGTAAGCATCAGTTGACTCTTGCTGAGGAACTCAAGAAACAGCGTAGGAACAGACCTCTTTCTCAGACTGAGCAGTGCCAGCAGATGCAACGTTATGTCAAATATCAATCTGCTGCTCATTTCAATGCTCCTTGGACTTGGGCTCGGGTGCGGGCTTTGACTTTTGATGAGCTCAAGAAACTTTATGAAAATATGGTGAGGCGTGCGAGTCAACCTATACTGGAAAGATTTGTTTACCATCCTCGTGGTGTGACTGCTTCGATGCCTGCTGCTTCTACTGTTTCTCCGTCTGTGCCCATTCCTGGTTCAAATGGTAGTTCTTCTGGTTCTGGTGCTGTTTCTGTTGGTCCTTCTACTACACCCTTGGTTGCTCCTATTGGTTCTACTGCTGGTCCTGCTACTACCATCTTTGTTACGACCACCACCACTCATGCTTCCACCACCACACCTGTTACTTCTACCACCACTCATGTTCCTGCAAGTACTTTTGTTGATCCCACCATACCTGCTGCTCCTACATCTGCTGTGCCATCTTCATCACCACAAGTTTCTGCAACACAACCTAATCCCACTTCTGATGCAGCTCCTAGTGGTTCTTTGGGTGGACATGTTCATGAGTCTACTTCTACTGCTTCTCCTGCTGTTGCTGAAGTTCAGGTGAAGGTTGAATCCACTCCTTCGGCTCCCACGCCTCGACGTTCCACTCGCCAGAAACTTACTCGTCGTGTTCGCCGTGGTAAATCAGTTCCTTTTGAGAAGCGTGATCCTGAAAACTTAATTGATGCAGCTTCGGATAGCGATTCTGACTTACCTTTAGGCAATGGGAGTATTACGGGTTATACGGTTGAGAGGTCTACAACACTTCCTGGTGGCGTCTCCCATCGGATTACTTTGAGTGATGGGAATGTGCGATTGGTCACGAGTTTGCAGGGTGTGTTATCGTGGGCTGATCGGATGGATCTTATGGCGTTGTTTGGGCTTGTTGATTCTAGTATGCCATTTGACCCAATGGCAGTGTCTTCCTGGCCTGGTATCCGTCTTTGGGCCGATCTCAAGCTTATGTTGGATCCTCCTCCATCTGCTACTCATTTGGGCGTATGGAAGGATCAAATGCAATGGGAGATTGTTCGCTGGAAGCTCTATGCTGGATGTGGAGTACATGTGTTGGAGTTAGGTTCTGGTCATGTGGTGTTTATGTTGACGGTGTTGGGAATAAATTATGGGTTAGTTCACTAGACGCTGATAAGAAGAATGTCAACGCTGATAGGATGATATTGGACGCTGACAGCCAAGCGTTGACATTGAAGAAGTCAACGCTGACAGCCTTGAAGATTAGCACTGATGGAATATATCTTCATACGAATCTTTTTGTTTATTTGTTTCTTTATTTGTGTATGGTAAAGATAAGCTCGACATTGTATTTTCCATTATTATCTTTACCTAGAATAGTTGATTCGTAGCTTATTGTACAAGACTTCTTGTTCTATAAAAGAAGGTCTTTTAGGTTAAAGTTATATATCAGTTTTCATAAGTATTCACAAGTTAAACCTCTTTCATTGTAATCAAGTACGATCATTCTAATACAAGTGAAAGTTTGTTTAACATCTTTGTGTTTTAGATTAAGTGTTAATTCCGCATAACACTTAGTTACTTTATTCATAAGCAAAGGTTTCTCTACGTGTATTACTTGATCTAATCTCGTATACACAAAGCTTAATCGATCTAAGTTTGGGATCAACAAGTGGTATCAGAGCTTGTTGAGAAACTTTTGATCTTTAAGTAACGCAAGAACCCTAAAACACCAAACCCTAAAAACCCTAAATCTCTCAAAACCCTAAAAACATCATGTCTGGCACAAATCAGCCTTCTGCTTTGCTACAAAACAACTCCACAAACCCTAGTATCAAAATTCCCATGTTTGATGCCAGGAACTTCGAGCTTTGGAAGTCTAATTTTGAGCAATATATAGCCATCCATGACTACACTCTTTGGGAGATTGTTGAATATGGGAACACATTCAACAAAGCTCAAAAGATTGCTGCTGCTATTGCCGCAAGGGTAGCTCTTCCTAATTGTCCTGAAGCTGATAAGAAGGAAAAGCCTGAAGATGGAAGAGCTGTATCTGTTGAAGATATAGCCAAGAAAAGGGTGGACATGAAAATATTGAACATCATGAAACACGCCCTAGGTCATGAGAATCAGCACAAGTACAAACGCTTTGAGTCTGCAAAAGAGCTTTGGGAAGCTCTTGAAGTAGCACATGGTGGCAATGCTGACACAAAAGATGAAAAGAAGAAGCAACTCATGCATGAGTATGCTGTCTTTAAGGCTCAACCAAATGAGAATCTCAGCAGTGTGAGAAGTAGATTGCTTGACATCACAAGTCAACTTTCCTTCATGGGAACACAGATTGATGACCCTGACTTGAATGCTACTTTTCTCAAAAGCCTTGGTGATGTATGGAAGATTGAGATAAGATCCATTATTGTCAATAACACCCACAAGACCTCCAGGTTTGATGACATCTTCAACAAACTAAGACTGTTGGAGAATGAATGGCTTTTGGATAGTGATAATAAATCTTCCAGTAGTAACATGGCCTTCTTCTCACAAAGTGAAGGCCAATTTGATTCCATGAACTTCTATGGACATCCAGCCACTGGATCTCAATGTGTCAACGCTGGATCGCAGTCTGTCAGCGCTGGATCATATCCTGTCAACGCTTTATACTCAAGCGCTGACACACACAACTTTGGCGCTGATAGAATTAAACCTGCTGGTTTAGATCTAGATACTGTGTGTGCATTCATTGCTTCTTTGCCCAGTGATTCAAGGATTACATATGAAGATCTTGAGCAGATAAGTGATGAACAATTGGAAGAGATGGACATCAAGTGGACTATGGCTCTTGTAAGTTTAAGAGCAAACAGGTTTAATAAAAGGTTCAAGAAGAAGATGACCTTTAATGCTAAGGATGTTGCTGGATTTGACAAATCAAAGGTTGAGTGCTACAATTGTCATCGGATGGGGCACTTTATGAGGGAATGTAGATCTCCAAGAAGATCTGATGCTGGTAAGCCTTCAAGCCAAATGGTTAAGAGCCAAGATCCCAAGGCCATGGTTGCTGTTCAACAGATTGATGGCGTTGGAGGATGGGACTGGAGCTGGAACTTTATGGCTAAGGATGAGGAAGAGGACAGAGCTTTGGTTGCTGAAGTTAAAGAAGAGCATGTTGAATATGCTCTCATGGCACACTCCTCCTCTTCATCAGATAATGAGGTATATGATGATGCTTTCTGTTCTAAGGGTTGTCGTTTAAATACTGAAAAACTAAATCAAGAGATAGTAAAATTATTAGATGAGGCAAGTACTGAAAGATGCAAAGTATCTAATTATCAAATTGCTCTTACCCAAACAGAAAAGACAGTAGCTGAGTATAAGAAAATGGAGTTTGATTTAAAGGATCAAATAAATATCTTAAAACATGAGTTACATCAAAGTAAAGATTGTCAAGATATAGTAAACAGGGTTAATCTTGATTTAATAGCTCAGTTAGAGGAGGCTAACAAAAATAAAGATAATGTGAGTCTTAAAATCCAGAGATTTGATAAGGCCACACAGTCCCTAGGAGAGTGTGTTAGTAAACAAAGAGACTCTAAGGACATGAGTGGAATTGGGATGAAAGATTATACTGGTGTTCCACCACCAGCTGGGGATTTCTATGGTGTCCAATCAAAGGACTTATCTTGGACTGGCTTGCCAGAACTCCAAGAGAAGGAATTCATTCCTCCACCTAGAGTGACTTCCCCAGTTGAAGAATACAAACAGAAACTGACTGACCTAGATGAGTGGAAGAAAGCTAACCACACTTTGTTTGTTAAGGGAGGGTTGTTGTGTGAAAGTCCAAATGAGCCCACACCAATCATGAGCCATAATATTGTGGAGTCCAATGATCCTAAACCTATTAAAATCACACACCCTACCACTGGCAAAGCTGTTGACCTTGGCCCACAAACTGTTAGAAAACCTAGTGTTAAGTATGCAGAGATGTATAGGAATACTAGGTCACCAAAAAGCCAAGTTAGTAACCATGGAACAGGCTTCTTTGCTTCTAGACCTAAGACTATGTCTAGAAAAGCTTGTTACACATGTGGTAGCTTCTCACATTTGGCATACAAATGTGTCAACGCTTCCAATGTCAACGCTGATAGGAACCATTTCAGCACTGACAAAAGTCAACATAGGTCAAACACTGTTAGACCCAATACCTTTGTGAACAAAAGTTCACAAGTTGTTAGACCAGCCCCATTCTTTTCTAGAGGGTCTAACACACAAGGCCTAAGACCTTTCCAAAAGTCAAACACTTGGTCCAATAGGCAATGGGTTCCTGTAGCAAACCCTAGGTTCAACGCTGATAAAGGCAATCGGGGCGCTGACAAGAATAATTTCAGCGCTGATAGACACACTACCAAACCTAGGTATTTGCAACCACAGGGAAATAGGTCTAAAGCTTCTACTAGCTTAACATGGAGACCAAAACAAGACCAAAACTCTAATTCTACTGGTGTTTCTATGACATGCAACAGGTTTCATTATATTTCAAAGGCCATGTCAACACCAATTGGGGTTAACTGGGAATTTCATTCAAACAGGGATGAAAATGGGGTTGTTATGAGAACCAAGTTTGTTCTTGTTGAACAACCAGATGAATCCAAGTCTTCCAAGGCTTGGGTTCCCAAAGAAAACTAATGTGTTTTCTTTATGTGCAGGGCATTCAGAAGAAGATCAATGATTATGGATATTGGGATAGTGGATGCTCAAGGCACATGACAGGAAAGGAAGACTATCTGACAAACTTTACTCCTATTCAAGATGGTGATAAGGTATACTTTGGAGGGGGCTATGGCACCATTACAGGAAAAGGAACCCTTGTCACCAATAATCTACGTTTTGATAATGTCTTCCTGGTAAAAGAACTGGATTACAATTTGTTTAGTGTATCACAAGTGTGTGATAACAAAAATAAGGTTCTTTTCACAGATACTGAGTGCTTGGTGTTAAGCAAAGATTACAAGCTCCCTGAGGAGAAATACATAGAATTTAGAACACCAAGGCATAAAGACATATATAATGTGAATCTTAATGGAATTAAGATAAATAATAAAATGATGTCATGTTTTTATGCTAAAGCCTCAGTAGATGAAAGTAATCTTTGGCACAGGAGATTAGGGCACATAAACTTTAAGAATATCAATAGACTTGTGAGGCTTGGTTTAGTTGATGGTTTGCCTGAAAAGGCTTTCCACAATGACCACTCTTGTGTTGCATGTCTTAAAGGCAAGCAGCACAAGGTCTCATTTAGGTCTAAACAGGTGCACTCTAGTTCTAAACCACTTCACTTATTGCATATGGACCTCTTTGGTCCAACTAATATAGAAAGTTTGAAGGGTAAATCATATTGTTTTGTTATCACTGATGATTATTCCAGGTTTACATGGACTTTCTTTTTAGCCAAGAAAAGTGAAACTGCCCAAAGTCTGATTAATTTCATTACCCAGATTGAAAAGAAGAATGGTAATGACGTCAAAATTATTAGAAGTGACAATGGGGGTGAGTTTAGAAATCAGTTGTTAGATGATTTTTGTGCCAAGAAAGGGATTACTAGGCAGTTTAGCATAGCTAGAACCCCACAGCAAAATGGGGTTGCTGAAAGGAAGAATAGAACCCTAATTGAAGCAGCCAGAACCATGTTGGCTGATGCCCACTTTCCTATAGCCTTTTGGGCTGAAGCTGTTAACACAGCTTGTTATGTTCAAAATAGGGCATTGGTCAACAAAATACATAATAAGACACCTTATGAGTTACTTTGGGGAAGGAAGCCAAATATTGGATTTCTCAAGCCTTTTGGTTGTCATGTAGTTGTTTTAGAAACTAGTGAAGCCCTAGGTAAATTTGATTCAAAAGGTGATGAAGGCTACTTCATGGGTTATTCAGTGCAGAGCAAAGGATATAGGGTTTACATTAAAAAGGAAAAACGTATACTTGAAAAAGTACATGTTAGGTTTTTAGAGAGTAAACCTAGTGATCCTGAAAGTGGTCCAAATTGGTTGTTTGACTTAGAACCTTTATCTAGAGCTTTAAATTATATGCCTGTTACTGATCCAGACATTGTGAAGGTAACTTCAAGTGTTTTGGAAAAGAGAATTGGTAATGTTTCAGGTATACAGGTTGCTAAGGAGGATGGACCACCAGCAGTTGAGTCATCTCCCACACAAGAATATGTTACACTTCCTATATGGACAGATGAGTATTATGCTGCTGCTGCTGCTGCTAGAAAAGATAATGGTGGTTTTCAAATACCACCAAATACAAACATGCATGGTTCTTCAGGCGCTGACAAAGGGAAATCAAGCGCTGACAAGAGCAATTCAGACGCTGATGGATCAGATGCTGACACCAACAGTTCAAGCGCTGTCAGCCCAAGCGCTGACAAACAAGGATCAGACTTTGACAACACTTTTGCACATCTTTTCTCTTCACATTTTGAACAAGGTGGACCTTCTAATGTCCATGAAGAGATTTCTGTTGATCAAAGAGAGTCTGATGAAGAAGATATTGGCAACTTGGAGCGTGAAATTGAGGACACCAGACTTTTTGAAGGAGGAGTTCTCACTTCCACAGCAAAGGATCACCCCTCATCTCAGATCATTGGTGATGTTATGGCTCCAGTTCAGACAAGAAGATCCCATCAAAGTCTTGGTGGATTTATTGCCAATATACACAAGAAGGTTGATACCCCTCTTGTACAAGCATGTTTGTTTGCATGTTTTCTGTCACAAGAAGAACCCAAGAAGATTTTTGATGCTCTCAAAGAACCTAGTTGGGTGGAAGCAATGCAGGATGAGCTTCACCAATTTGCTATACAGGATGTTTGGGAGCTGGTTGATTGTCCTAGATATGTGAGACCAATTGGGACAAGATGGGTTCTAAGGAACAAGAAAGATGAAAGGGGTATTGTGGTCAGAAACAAGGCACGTTTGGTAGCTCAGGGATATACACAAGAGGAAGGAATAGATTATGAAGAAGTTTTTGCACCAGTTGCAAGAATTGAAGCTATAAGAATTTTTCTAGCTTATGCCTCTTGTATGAACTTCACTGTTTATCAAATGGATGTGAAGAGTGCTTTCCTCTATGGAACAATTGTTGAGGAAGTATACGTTATGCAACCTCCTGGTTTTGAAGATCCTGAGAATCCAGACAAGGTTTATAGAGTGAAGAAAGCTATGTATGGACTTCATCAAGCCCCTAGAGCATGGTATGGTACCTTGTCTACATATTTGGTGGACAATGGATTCAAGAGGGGCACCATAGATCAGACACTATTTACAAAGAAGAAAGGAAAACATGTGTTGCTTGTGCAGGTCTATGTTGATGACATCATTTTTGGGTCTAATGATCCAAAAATGAGTGAGGACTTTTCCAAGCTCATGACAGATAAATTCAAGATGAGTGCAATGGGTGAGATGAACTTCTTTCTAGGTTTACAAGTTCAGCAGAAAGAAGATGGTATCTTCATCTCCCAAGACAAGTATGTAGCTGAAATCTTGAAGAAATATGGTTTTTCTCCACATGAAAAGGATGCTTCCACTCCTATGGATAGGGAACATCCTTGGGGAAAAATTGGAGCTGGAAAGGATGTGGATGTTAGGCACTATAGATCAATGATTGGTTCATTGATGTATCTTACAGCCTCAAGACCTGACATCATGTTTGCTGTGTGTGCATGTGCACGCCATCAAGTGACTCCCAAAGAATGTCACCTTTTTGCTGTGAAAAGAATTTTTAGGTACCTAAGATGTTATCCAGATCTTGGCTTGTGGTACCCAAAAGATTCTCCATTGGAGCTTATTGCATATTCAGACAGTGACTATGGTGGTGACAAGTTTGATAGGAAATCCACAACTGGTGGATGCCAATTTCTTGGGAGTAGATTGATATCTTGGCAATGCAAGAAACAAACAGTGGTGGCAAACTCTACAACTGAAGCAGAATATGTTGCTGCAGCTGCTTGTTGTGGACAAGTCTTATGGATTCAGAACCAGCTGTTGGATTATGGGTATAATTTTATGCATACCAAGATTTTTGTAGACAATAACAGTACTTTATGCATTATTAAAAATCCTGTACATCATTCTAAAACCAAACACATAGAAATTAGACATCATTTTATAAGAGATTGCTTTGAGAAAGGTTTAATACAACCAGATAGGGTAGCCACAGAAGATAATGTGGCTGATTTATTAACTAAACCTTTTGATGCTGGAAGATTTCAATATTTGGTAAAAAATATTGGAATGGTTAATCTCACTTAATATATGTTTTGGAACCTTTTTGTAAAAGTATGTACAGGATAATGCATTGTTATTGGTCTTTATGATGATTTAGATTTTCCACTTTATTTTTCTAACACTGACAAAGGTAAATGTAACGCTGTCAAGTGTTATTTTGCCGTTGTTAGAGATATTATTGTCTAACGCTGACAAGAGTTCCTTCAACGCTGATAAGTGTTGTCGGAGCGCTGTCAGCAACAAATGTTAGTTTTGTGGTTTAGAATCTAAATGTGTAGGTGGTGGTAGCTTTATGCCATTGGATACAGAGTTGCTTATGGATCTTTGAAGAGCTATTTGGACATGTTTTTGTTTATGGATGATGGTTGGAATATTTATATTCCTATCTTGACATAAATTTTTAATGTTCATATATATTTTGAGAACTCATGTATCATAGTTTGAGGGGAGGTTTAAGGAACCTTTAGGACTCTTGGGTATTCTTATAATACTCTCATCACAATTCTAGATTGTGTCCACAGGTGAGTATGGGTTAGTTTTACTAAACCATGAGGCACTGTAGCATGCAAAGTTGACAAACTATGCATGCTGCCAAGACATTTTTGGCCTAGAATTGGTTGTGGTCTGATGGGAGACTTGGGAATAGTTTTGTTATGGGTTTACCTGGGAGTTACAAAGAATTTTATGAAATAACTTTGTTGGTAAGTATTTTGGTTAGCAAGGGACTCTAGAGGACATTTGTGTCTATCTTGCTTAAGCAAGTGTGCATAAATGGACAGTGCTTGCCGCCCAGTAATTATTATCAACTTGTAAGATATTTCCCTTAGGATAAATTACTTTGTTAAGGTCTTTTTCTTTTTAAATATTTTTTATTTTTAGACGCTGACAAGTTTTTCTCCAAACGCTGTTACGTCCAATCGTGACGCTGACAAGGCTTTAGGCAAACGCTGACAAGAAAATATAGCCGTTGGGCGCTGATGGGCTATTTTTGACCGTTGACACCTAGTGGGCCCTACCCAGTTGTTATTTTTGACTAATCTTTGGTCGTAATTTTGGGGAGTTGTTACTTTTAATTAATGCATGAGATAAGTTATATTTGATTCAATATTTTCATCATTGCTCTTTGAATATAACTGCCTCATTTTTGACCAATCAAAATCATGCATCTCTCCTATAAATTTGGCTAATCTTTTTATTCTATGTATTCATATTTTCTTGTCTAACATTTTTCTCCTAGATTTTTCCCATATCACATAAACTAAACAACTTTCACCATGGCACCCAAATTCAACTCAAAGAATTTAACATTGGAGTTCAAGAGCCAACATAATATGGTAGCTTACTTGACTGCTGATAATGATTTGTTCCCTCAGTATTCACAAATGGTGGCATTTTTAAATGCATCCTCTCTAAGGTATGCACTTTCTCATACACCATTAGTCCCCGTCGCACACATTAGACAGTTTTGGAATAATGCTAGTTCCACAACAGCTAATGGAGTGACCACATTAACATCTACTGTTCATGGAAGAACATGGGTGGTCACTGAAGCCTTGGTTCGCCAAGCTTTGCGTCTTGATGACGCTGATGGTGTGACTACCCTTGCCATTGCAACAATAGAACAAGGTCTTAGGGAATTGGGTTATCCTATTCCTGCTGATGTCACTTTAAATAAATATCATAAGCAGGAATTTCCCTTTGACTGGAAATATTTGATACATGTCCTTCTCCAATGCTTAAGTCCAAAATGTACTTCTTTTAATGAAATAAACAGGTCAATTGCAAGTGCTTTGGTTTGTATAACACGTGGGCTTAAGTATAATTTTTCAAAAATGATTTTTGAAGGGATGTGTAAAAATAAGGGAAGTAAAATGACTTTGGCTTACCCAAGATTTTTGCAAATGGTCTTTGATTTACAAGAATATTGTTCTAGGGATCATGACACTTTTTATGAGATCCCTAAACAACAGAAAACCATTTTTGCTAAAATGAGCTCCACAAACAGATCCATACCTCTCACCCAAGCCATGCTTGAAGTAATTCAGGCTGCTCTACCACAACCAGACCCTGCACCCCAACTTGAGCCTATCCATGAACCATTACCTACCCTGATCACATGGATATTGACCAACCCAGCGCTGACACTCAAAATGTGGGCGCTGACACAGCCAATCCCAACACTGATAACATCCCTGAACAATCCCAAACACCCCTTAATCAACCAACACCCACACAATCTACTTCATCTTCCACCCCATTACAATCTAGGTTGAATAAACGCCAAAGGACTACTGGAGTGTTCTCCTCTGGTGGTCCTAGCCTTGTAGCAGAGAGAACCACCTCCACAAGTGTGGCTGGTGCCATGGATGAGGCTGGGGCTATTGACACAGGCTTAGATGCTGGTCAAGACAGTCCCAACATCATTAAGACCTCATCCACGCCCTATGATTCTATTTTGGGAGGTCAAATCCCCATTCTAGCTGCGGGCAGATTGGAACCTATGACTTTGACTGAATTGACGGCTGCTGTCATTAGCTTGCAAAAGCAAAATGTCAGCCTTGTACAAATTGTCAACAACCAGGGCCGTGAACTCCAAGTATTGAGGGAACGGGTAACTGTTTTGGAGAATCCAAGTAGCAGGAGTCTAATGGAGGAATCTTCCAAAGGAAACTCCAAGTATTGACAGCCTTGAAGATTAGCACTGATGGAATATATCTTCATACGAATCTTTTTGTTTATTTGTTTCTTTATTTGTGTATGGTAAAGATAAGCTCGACATTGTATTTTCCATTATTATCTTTACCTAGAATAGTTGATTCGTAGCTTATTGTACAAGACTTCTTGTTCTATAAAAGAAGGTCTTTTAGGTTAAAGTTATATATCAGTTTTCATAAGTATTCACAAGTTAAACCTCTTTCATTGTAATCAAGTACGATCATTCTAATACAAGTGAAAGTTTGTTTAACATCTTTGTGTTTTAGATTAAGTGTTAATTCCGCATAACACTTAGTTACTTTATTCATAAGCAAAGGTTTCTCTACGTGTATTACTTGATCTAATCTCGTATACACAAAGCTTAATCGATCTAAGTTTGGGATCAACAGACGGATGTTGTGTATCCTTTGACTATTTCTTCCATGGAAGCAATGTTGGCAAGTCATTTGCAGATTTCTACTGCTCCTTCTGGGAATGAGTCGAGTATGGCCACATCTTTGGTAGAGGGTATTCAAGCACGGTTGTTAGCGGATAAGAAGGCAGCTTCTGGTATGTAAGGTGAATGGGTTGTAAGTAGTTATACTTTGATTCTTGTTCTTATTTTGATTCTTTTCACCAATATGTATAGTGATTGGTGACTTTTATTCTTTATAGTTAAAAAAAAAAACAAAAAAAAACAAACAAATCACACAAACTAATAAAAAAAAAAAAAAAAAAAAACTTTTTATATAATATCTGCTTATACTTTAACACAGTTTAGCTTTTATACTTGTACATAATATCCCTTGGCTGGTTCAAAATGTGGTTCCTGGTTTGAGATTGTTCTGGTACTTGGTTTCACTTGGTGTTGGACGTGGTCCACACAACAAATGGTTCTCAACTTACCATGTCTCATCGACAAGAAAAAGTTGATTCACCTTGAGGGTACGGCTTCTGGTGCGATTATCAAATCCGTTGATGGTTGCCAGGTTACCTAAAACTGGATGGTTTTCACTTGCCATAGTCTTGGACTGAAAAGTGGCTAATCCAAGGGGGTACGGCTCTTGGTAAAGATCTTATCAAATCCGTTGATAGCTGTAATAGCTTGCTTAAAGCTATAGGGTGTTCAACTCACCGATGCTTTATTGCTAAGAGTTGGCGAGTCCAGAGGGGTATGGCTTCTGGTAAAGACGCATCAAATCCGTTGACGGCTGTGATGGTTTGCCTAAAATCATCAGGGTACCCCCACTCACCATTGATTCACGTTCTAAGAGTTGGGCTGGGTTCTAGTCTCCCAGGGTGATGCTTATTCCACCAGAATGACTAGCTAGCCCAAGAGCGAGCAGCTACTTGGTAAAGGCTCATCAAATCTGCTCATGTTGCTGAAAGATTCAACCTGATGCTGATTTGTTACAAGCTTTGGAGAAGCTTCTAGTGTTTCATGTTGCGGTTGTTCTTCTGATTCTTATCTTGTTGATGCTGCTATTTGTTTTGCTGATACAATCCTCGGGCTTTCTTTGCACGTTTTCCAGGAAACTTGAACTCAACAGGTCAAATTCAAGTTTAGGGGAGGATTGTTAGGACCATTGTTATAGTTATATGTAATAGGTAGACTAGGAGGTATGTAGTTCCTCCTGGTCCTAGTCGTAGTAGGAGCAAGTCCTGCTCCTGGTCCTAGTCGAAGTCAAACTTTATTATTTACTTAATATTCTGTTAGGATATGCATGAGTTATATTAGGAGAAGATATGCATATCAGTTTTACACGGTTTCTTGTATGCTGTATTAGGGTTTCCTTGTAGTATAAAAGGAACCTTAGGCAGAAGGGTTATACAGACCTTCACAAAACGTAGTTCTAGTCTTCATCAATATTAGAAATCCTTAGAAAGGATCAAGTCTTTATAGTTATTCTGTTTCTCTTTTTTATATTTATATTCTACATTCATATTGTGTATAGAGTCTCTTTGTGATTTGACTTGTGATTACAGAAGTCATTCACCGGTCCTGACAGGCTTCAAGATCTATATCTGATAAACCCAACAAATTAGTTGGTGATGTAGTTGTGGTTTTACTAGACAAGGAAACTGTGATGGCATACCATCAATTGATATTAAAAATACAAGTGAGCTCCAACAACATTTAACATTGTTTGATCAACAAAACAATAATATTGATTTTCCTTCGGAAACCTATAAAGGTGGATAATATACAAAATAATGAAAAAAGCATAGTAAAATGGCTTTTTGGGCCTTGAAAAATCCTTAACCAGCTTAAAGTTGGTTACAACGATGTTCCTCTTGTTTTTTCGGTCGTTTTGACAGGTCACGGGCTGAAAACGAACTTACGGTGCTGAAGTTATGACCATTTTAAGAAAGCCTTCTTCGTCACACGATCTTGGGCTTCGAGAACCAAGTCAGTCTGTTCTTCTATACTTTTGCCTCCATCAATATATAATTTCATAGGCATATAATAACTGTACAACTTTCAAACATGGTCATACACATCCAAATCCGGCAGAAACGGGCTAAACCGTTCGAAACATATCAAAACAGATCAGACGAGATCGGACGAAATCGGACGAGATCGGACGGAATCGGACGTTAACCAGGGAAGCCGGAGAAAGTATGAATAAACCAGGGCAAACCATGCCAAATCCGTGGAAATAGGATTTCTACTATGTTTTGATTGTATTGATCATGTTGTGGTCGTCTTTAGCATGTTTTGGTTGGGTTTGGCTATGTTTTAACCAAACTTGAATGTAGCAAATTAGTTGGTGATGTAGTTGTGGTTTTACTTGACAAGGAAACCGTGATGGCATACCATCAATTGTTATTAAAAATACGAGTGAGCTCCAACAACATTTAACATTGTTTGATCAACAAAACAATGATATTGATTTTCCTTCGGAAACCTACAAAGGTGGATAATATACAAAATAATGAAAAAAGCATAGTAAAATGGCTTTTTGGGCCTTCAAAAATCCTTAACCAGCTTAAAGTTGGTTACAACGATGTTCCTCTTGTTTTTTCGGTCGTTTTGACAGGTCACGGGCTGAAAACGAACTTACGGTGCTGAAGTTATGACCATTTTAAGAAAGCCTTCTTCGTCACACGATCTTGGGCTTCGAGAACCAAGTCAGTCTGTTCTTCAATACTTTTGCCTCCATCAATATATAATTTCATAGGCATATACTAACTGTACAACTTTCAAACATGGTCATACACATCCAAATCCGTCTGAAACGGGCTAAACCGTTCGAAACATATCAAAACGGACGAGATCGGACGAGATCGGACGAAATCGGACGAGATCGGACGGAATCGGACGTTAACCGGGGAAAGCCGGAGAAAGTATGAATAAACCGCGCAAACCATGCCAAATCCGTGGAAATAGGATTTCTACTATGTTTTGATTGTATTGATCATGTTGTGGTCGTCTTTAGCATGTTTTGGTTGGGTTTGGCTATGTTTTAACCAGACTTGAATGTAGCAAATTAGTTGGTGATGTAGTTGTGGTTTTACTAGACAAGGAAATCGTGATGGCATACCATCAATTGATATTAAAAATACGAGTGAGCTCCAACAACATTTAACATTGTTTGATCAACAAAACAATGATATTGATTTTCCTTCGGAAACCTACAAAGGTGGATAATATATAAAATAATGAAAAAAGCATAGTAAAATGGCTTTTTGGGCCTTCAGAAATCCTTAACCAGCTTAAAGTTGGTTACAACGATGTTCCTCTTGTTTTTTCGGTCGTTTTGACAGGTCACGGGCTGGAAACGTACTTACGGTGCTGAAGTTATGACCATTTTAAGAAAGCCTTCTTCGTCACACGATCTTGGGCTTCGAGAACCAAGTCAGTCTGTTCTTCAATACTTTTGCCTCCATCAATATATAATTTCATAGGCATATACTAAATGTACAACTTTCAAACATGGTCATACACATCCAAATCCGGCTGAAACGGGCTAAACCGTTCGAAACATATCAAAACAGATCAGACGAGATCAGACGAAATCGGACGAGATCGGACGGAATCCGACGTTAACCAGGGAAGCCGGAGAAAGTATGAATAAACCAGGGCAAACCATGCCAAATCCGTGGAAATAGGATTTCTACTATGTTTTGATTGTACTGATCATGTTGTGGTCGTCTTTAGCATGTTTTGGTTGGGTTTGGCTATGTTTTAACCAGACGTGAATGTAGCAAATTAGTTGGTGATGTAGTTGTGGTTTTACTAGACAAGGAAACCGTGATGGCATACCATCAATTGATATTAAAAATACGAGTGAGCTCCAACAACATTTAACATTGTTTGATCAACAAAACAATGATATTGATTTTCCTTCGGAAACCTACAAAGGTGGATAATATACAAAATAATGAAAAAAGCATAGTAAAATGGCTTTTTGGGCCTTCAAAAATCCTTAACCAGCTTAAAGTTGGTTACAACGATGTTCCTCTTGTTTTTTCGGTCGTTTTGACAGGTCACGGGCTGAAAACGAACTTACGGTGCTGAAGTTATGACCATTTTAAGAAAGCCTTCTTCGTCACACGATCTTGGGCTTCGAGAACCAAGTCAGTCTGTTCTTCAATACTTTTGCCTCCATCAATATATAATTTCATAGGCATATACTAACTGTACAACTTTCAAACATGGTCATACACATCCAAATCCGTCTGAAACGGGCTAAACCGTTCGAAACATATCAAAACGGACGAGATCGGACGAGATCGGACGAAATCGGACGAGATCGGACGGAATCGGACGTTAACCGGGGAAAGCCGGAGAAAGTATGAATAAACCGCGCAAACCATGCCAAATCCGTGGAAATAGGATTTCTACTATGTTTTGATTGTATTGATCATGTTGTGGTCGTCTTTAGCATGTTTTGGTTGGGTTTGGCTATGTTTTAACCAGACTTGAATGTAGCAAATTAGTTGGTGATGTAGTTGTGATTTTACTAGACAAGGAAATCGTGATGGCATACCATCAATTGATATTAAAAATACGAGTGAGCTCCAACAACATTTAACATTGTTTGATCAACAAAACAATGATATTGATTTTCCTTCGGAAACCTACAAAGGTGGATAATATATAAAATAATGAAAAAAGTATAGTAAAATGGCTTTTTGGGCCTTCAGAAATCCTTAACCAGCTTAAAGTTGGTTACAACGATGTTCCTCTTGTTTTTTCGGTCGTTTTGACAGGTCACGGGCTGAAAACGAACTTACGGTGCTGAAGTTATGACCATTTTAAGAAAGCCTTCTTCGTCACACGATCTTGGGCTTCGAGAACCAAGTCAGTCTGTTCTTCAATACTTTTGCCTCCATCAATATATAATTTCATAGGCATATACTAAATGTACAACTTTCAAACATGGTCATACACATCCAAATCCGGCTGAAACGGGCTAAACCGTTCGAAACATATCAAAACAGATCAGACGAGATCGGACGAGATCGGACGAGATCGGACGGAATCGGACGTTAACCAGGGAAGCCGGAGAAAGTATGAATAAACCAGGGCAAACCATGCCAAATCCGTGGAAATAGGATTTCTACTATGTTTTGATTGTACTGATCATGTTGTGGTCGTCTTTAGCATGTTTTGGTTGGGTTTGGCTATGTTTTAACCAGACTTGAATGTAGCAAATTAGTTGGTGATGTAGTTGTGGTTTTACTAGACAAGGAAACCGTGATGGCATACCATCAATTGATATTAAAAATACGAGTGAGCTCCAACAACATTTAACATTGTTTGATCAACAAAACAATGATATTGATTTTCCTTCGGAAACCTACAAAGGTGGATAATATACAAAATAATGAAAAAAGCATAGTAAAATGGCTTTTTAGGCCTTCAAAAATCCTTAACCAGCTTAAAGTTGGTTACAACGATGTTCCTCTTGTTTTTTCGGTCGTTTTGACAGGTCACGGGCTGAAAACGAACTTACGGTGCCTAAGTTATAACCATTTTAAGAAAGCCTTCTTCGTCACACGATCTTGGGCTTCGAGAACCAAGTCAGTCTGTTCTTCAATAATTTTGCCTCCATCAATATATAATTTCATAGGCATATACTAACTGTACAACTTTCAAACATGGTCATACACATCCAAATCCGTCTGAAACGGGCTAAACCGTTCGAAACATATCAAAACGGACGAGATCGGACGAGATCGGACGAAATCGGACGAGATCGGACGGAATCGGACGTTAACCGGGGAAAGCCGGAGAAAGTATGAATAAACCGCGCAAACCATGCCAAATCCGTGGAAATAGGATTTCTACTATGTTTTGATTGTATTGATCATGTTGTGGTCGTCTTTAGCATGTTTTGGTTGGGTTTGGCTATGTTTTAACCAGACTTGAATGTAGCAAATTAGTTGGTGATGTAGTTGTGGTTTTACTAGACAAGGAAATCGTGATGGCATAACATCAATTGATATTAAAAATACGAGTGAGCTCCAACAACATTTAACATTGTTTGATCAACAAAACAATGATATTGATTTTCCTTCGGAAACCTACAAAGGTGGATAATATATAAAATAATGAAAAAGCATAGTAAAATGGCTTTTTGGGCCTTCAGAAATCCTTAAACAGCTTAAAGTTGGTTACAACGATGTTCCTCTTGTTTTTTCGGTCGTTTTGACAGGTCACGGGCTGAAAACGAACTTACGGTGCTGAAGTTATGACCATTTTAAGAAAGCCTTCTTCGTCACGCGATCTTGGGCTTCGAGAACCAAGTCAGTCTGTTCTTCAATACTTTTGCCTCCATCAATATATAATTTCATAGGCATATACTAACTGTACAACTTTCAAACATGGTGATACACATCCAAATCCGGCTGAAACGGGCTAAACCGTTCGAAACATATCAAAACAGATCAGACGAGATCGGACGAAATCGGACGAGATCGGACGAGATCGGACGGAATCGGACGTTAACCAGGGAAGCCGGAGAAAGTCTGAATAAACCAGGGTAAACCATGCTAAATCCGTGGAAATAGGATTTCTACTATGTTTTGATTGTAATGATCATGTTGTGGTCGTCTTTAGCATGTTTTGGTTGGGTTTGGCTATGTTTTAACCAGACTTGAATGTAGCAAATTAGTTGGTGATTTAGTTTGGTTTTACTAGACAAGGAAACCGTGATGGCATACCATCAATTGATATTAAAAATACGAGTGAGCTCCAACAACATTTAACATTGTTTGATCAACAAAACAATGATATTGATTTTCCTTCGGAAACCTACAAAGGTGGATAATATACAAAATAATGAAAAAAGCATAGTAAAATGGCTTTTTGGGCCTTCAAAAATCCTTAACCAGCTAAAAGTTGGTTACATCGATGTTCCTCTTGTTTTTTCGGTCGTTTTGACAGGTCACGGGCTGAAAACGAACTTACGGTGCCTAAGTTATAACCATTTTAAGAAAACCTTCTTCGTCACACGATCTTGGGCTTCGAGAACCAAGTCAGTCTGTTCTTCAATAATTTTGCCTCCATCAATATATAATTTCATAGGCATATACTAACTGTACAACTTTCAAACATGGTCATACACATCCAAATCCGTCTGAAACGGGCTAAACCGTTCGAAACATATCAAAACGGACGAGATCGGACGAGATCGGACGAAATCAGACGAGATCGGACGGAATCGGACGTTAACCGGGGAAAGCCGGAGAAAGTATGAATAAACCGCGCAAACCATGCCAAATCCGTGGAAATAGGATTTCTACTATGTTTTGATTGTATTGATCATGTTGTGGTCATCTTTAGCATGTTTTGGTTGGGTTTGGCTATGTTTTAACCAGACTTGAATGTAGCAAATTAGTTGGTGATGTAGTTGTGGTTTTACTAGACAAGGAAATCGTGATGGCATACCATCAATTGATATTAAAAATACGAGTGAGCTCCAACAACATTTAACATTGTTTGATCAACAAAACAATGATATTGATTTTCCTTCGGAAACCTACAAAGGTGGATAATATATAAAATAATGAAAAAATCATAGTAAAATGGCTTTTTGGGCCTTCAGAAATCCTTAACCAGCTTATAGTTGGTTACAACGATGTTCCTCTTGTTTTTTCGGTCGTTTTGACAGGTCACGGGCTGAAAACGAACTTACGATGCTGAAGTTATGACCATTTTAAGAAAGCCTTCTTCGTCACACGATCTTGGGCTTCGAGAACCAAGTCAGTCTGTTCTTCAATACTTTTGCCTCCATCAATATATAATTTCATAGGCATATACTAACTGTACAACTTTCAAACATGGTCATACACATCCAAATCCGGCTGAAACGGGCTAAACCGTTCGAAACATATCAAAACAGATCAGACGAGATCGGACGAAATCGGACGAGATCGGACGGAATCGGACGTTAACCAGGGAAGCCGGAGAAAGTATGAATAAACAAGGGCAAACCATGCCAAATCCGTGGAAATAGGATTTCTACTATGTTTTGATTGTACTGATCATGTTGTGGTCGTCTTTAGCATGTTTTGGTTGGGTTTGGCTATGTTTTAACAAGACTTGAATGTAGCAAATTAGTTGGTGATGTAGTTGTGGTTTTACTAGACAAGGAAACCGTGATGGCATACCATCAATTGATATTAAAAATACGAGTGAGCTCCAACAACATTTAACATTGTTTGATCAACAAAACAATGATATTGATTTTCCTTCGGAAACCTACAAAGGTGGATAATATACAAAATAATGAAAAAAGCATAGTAAAATGGCTTTTTGGGCCTTCAAAAATCCTTAACCAGCTTAAAGTTGGTTACAACGATGTTCCTCTTGTTTTTACGGTCGTTTTGACAGGTCACGGGCTAAAAACGAACTTACGATGCCTAAGTTATAACCATTTTAAGAAAGCCTTCTTCGTCACACGATCTTGGGCTTCGAGAACCAAGTCAGTCTGTTCTTCAATAATTTTGCCTCCATCAATATATAATTTCATAGGCATATACTAACTGTACAACTTTCAAACATGGTCATACACATCCAAATCCGTCTGAAACGGGCTAAACCGTTCGAAACATATCAAAACGGACGAGATCGGACGAGATCGGACGAAATCGGACGAGATCGGACGGAATCGGACGTTAACCGGGGAAAGCCGGAGAAAGTATGAATAAACCGCGCAAACCATGCCAAATCCGTGGAAATAGGATTTCTACTATGTTTTGATTGTATTGATCATGTTGTGGTTATCTTTAGCATGTTTTGGTTGGGTTTGGCTATGTTTTAACCAGACTTGAATGTAGCAAATTAGTTGGTGATGTAGTTGTTGTTTTACTAGACAAGGAAATCGTGATGGCATACCATCAATTGATATTAAAAATACGAGTGAACTCCAACAACATTTAACATTGTTTGATCAACAAAACAATGATATTGATTTTCCTTCGGAAACCTACAAAGGTGGATAATATACAAAATAATGAAAAAAGCATAGTAAAATGGCTTTTTGGGCCTTCAGAAATCCTTAACCAGCTTAAAGTTGGTTACAACGATGTTCCTCTTGTTTTTTCGGTCGTTTTGACAGGTCACGGGCTGAAAACGAACTTACGGTGCTGAAGTTATGACCATTTTAAGAAAGCCTTCTTCGTCACACGATCTTGGGCTTCGAGAACCAAGTCAGTCTGTTCTTCAATACTTTTGCCTCTATCAATATATAATTTCATAGGCATATACTAACTGTACAACTTTCAAACATGGTCATACATATCCAAATCCGTCTGAAACGGGATAAACCGTTCGAAACATATCAAAACGGACGAGATCGGACGAGATCGAACGAAATCGGACGAGATCGGACGGAATCGGACGTTAACCGGGGAAAGCCGGAGAAAGTATGAATAAACCGCGCAAACCATGCCAAATCCGTGGAACTAGGATTTCTACTATGTTTTGATTGTATTGATCATGTTGTGGTCGTATTTAGCATGTTTTGGTTGGGTTTGGCTATGTTTTAACCAGACTTGAATGTAGCAAATTAGTTGGTGATGTAGTTGTGGTTTTACTAGACAAGGAAACCGTGATGGCATACCATCAATTGATATTAAAAATACGAGTGAGCTCCAACAACATTTAACATTGTTTGATCAACAAAACAATGATATTGCTTTTCCTTCGGAAACCTACAAAGGTGGATAATATACAAAATAATGAAAAAAGCATAGTAAAATGGCTTTTTGGGCCTTCAAAAATCCTTAACCAGCTTAAAGTTGGTTACAACGATGTTCCTCTTGTTTTTTCGGTCGTTTTGACAGGTCACGGGCTGAAAACGAACTTACGGTGCTGAAGTTATGACCATTTTAAGAAAGCCTTCTTCGTCACACGATCTTGGGCTTCGAGAACCAAGTCAGTCTGTTCTTCAATACTTTTGCCTCCATCAATATATAATTTCATAGGCATATACTAACTGTACAACTTTCAAACATGGTCATACACATCCAAATCCGTCTGAAACGGGCTAACCCGTTCGAAACATATCAAAACGGACGAGATCGGACGAGATCGGACGAAATCGGACGAGATCGGACGGAATCGGACGTTAACCGGGGAAAGCCGGAGAAAGTATGAATAAACCGCGCAAACCATGCCAAATCTGTGGAAATAGGATTTCTACTATGTTTTGATTGTATTGATCATGTTGTGGTCGTCTTTAGCATGTTTTGGTTGGGTTTGGCAATGTTTTAACCAGACTTAAATGTAGCAAATTAGTTGGTGATGTAGTTGTGGTTTTACTAGGCAAGGAAACCGTGATGGCATACCATCAATTGATATTAGAAATACGAGTGAGCTCCAACAACATTTAACATTGTTTGATAAACAAAACAATGATATTGATTTTCCTTCGGAAACCTACAAAGGTGGATAATATACAAAATAATGAAAAAAGCATAGTAAAATGGCTTTTTGGGCCTTCAAAAATCCTTAACCAGCTTAAAGGTGGTTACAACGATCTTCCTCTTGTTTTTCGGTCGTTTTGACAGGTCACGGACTGAAAATGAACTTACGGTGCTGAAGTTATGACCATTTTAAGAAAGCCTTCTTCGTCACACGATCTTGGGCTTCGAGAACCAAGTCAGTCTGTTCTTCAATACTTTTGCCTCCAACAATATATAATTTCATAGGCATATACTAACTGTACAACTTTGAAACATGGTGATACACATCCAAATCCGTCTGAAACGGGCTAAACCGTTCGAAACATATTAAAACGGACGAGATCGGACGAGATCGGACGAAATCGGACGAGATCGGACGGAATCGGACGTTAACCGGGGAAAGCCGGAGAAAGTATGAATAAACCGCGCAAACCATGCCAAATCCGTGGAAATAGGATTTCTACTATGTTTTGATTGTATTGATCATGTTGTGGTCGTCTTTAGCATGTTTTGGTTGGGTTTGGCTATGTTTTAACCAGACTTGAATGTAGCAAATTAGTTGGTGATGTAGTTGTGGTTTTACTAGACAAGGAAACCGTGATTGCATACCATCAATTGATATTAAAAATACGAGTGAGCTCCAACAACATTTAACATTGTTTTATCAACAAAACAATGATATTGATTTTCCTTCGGAAACCTACAAAGGTGGATAATATACAAAATAATGAAAAAAAGCATAGTAAAATGGCTTTTTGGGCCTTCAGAAATCCTTTACCAGCTTAAAGTTGGTTACAACGATGTTCCTCTTGTTTTTTCAGTCGTTTTGACAGGTCACAGGCTGAAAACGAACTTACGGTGCTGAAGTTATGACCATTTTAAGAAAGCCTTCTTCGTCACACGATCTTGGGCTTCGAGAACAAAGTTAGTCTGTTCTTCAATACTTTTGCCTCCATCAATATATAATTTCATAGGCATATACTAACTGTACAACTTTTAAACATGGTCATACACATCCAAATCCGTCTGAAACGGGCTAAACCGTTCAAAACATATCAAAACGGACGAGATCGGACGAAATCGGACGAGATCGGACGGAATCAGACGTTAACCGGGAAAGCCAGAGAAAGTATGAATAAACCGCGCAAACCATGCCAAATCCGTGGAAATAGGATTTCTACTATGTTTTGATTGTATTGATCATGTTGTGGTCATCTTTAGCATGTTTTGGTTGGGTTTGGCTATGTTTTAACCAGACTTGAATTTAGCAAATTAGTTGGTGATGTAGTTGTGGTTTTACTAGACAAGGAAATCGTGATGGCATACCATCAATTGATATTAAAAATACGAGTGAGCTCCAACAACATTTAACATTGTTTGATCAACAAAAAAATGATATTGATTTTCTTTCGGAAACCTACAAAGGTGGATAATATATAAAATAATGAAAAAAGCATAGTAAAATGGCTTTTTGGGCCTTCAGAAATACTTAACCAGCTTAAAGTTGGTTACAACGATGTTCCTCTTGTTTTTTCGGTCGTTTTGACAGGTCACGGGCTGAAAACGAACTTACGGTGCTGAAGTTATGACCATTTTAAGAAAGCCTTCTTCGTCACACGATCTTGGGCTTCGAGAACCAAGTCAGTCTGTTCTTCAATACTTTTGCCTCCATCAATATATAATTTCATAGGCATATACTAACTGTACAACTTTCAAACATGGTCATACACATCCAAATCCATCTGAAACGGGCTAAACCGTTCGAAACATATCAAAACGGACGAGATCGGACGAGATCGAACGAAATCGGACGAGATCGGACGGAATCGGACGTTAACCGGGGAAAGCCGGAGAAAGTATGAATAAACCGCGCAAACCATGCCAAATCCGTGGAAATAGGATTTCTACTATGTTTTGATTGTATTGATCATGTTGTGGTCATCTTTAGCATGTTTTGGTTGGGTTTGGCTATGTTTTAAACAGACTTGAATTTAGCAAATTAGTTGGTGATGTAGTTGTGGTTTTACTAGACAAGGAAATCGTGATGGCATACCATCAATTGATATTAAAAATACGAGTGAGCTCCAACAACATTTAACATTGTTTGATCAACAAAACAATGATATTGATTTTCTTTCGGAAACCTACAAAGGTGGATAATATATAAAATAATGAAAAAAGCATAGTAAAATGGCTTTTTGGGCCATCAGAAATCCTTAACCAGCTTAAAGTTGGTTACAACGATGTTCCTCTTGTTTTTCGGTCGTTTTGACAGGTCACGGGCTGAAAACGAACTTACGGTGCTGAAGTTATGACCATTTTAAGAAAGCCTTCTTCGTCACACGATCTTGGGCTTCGAGAACCAAGTCAGTCTGTTCTTCAATACTTTTGCCTCCATCAATATATAATTTCATAGGCATATACTAACTGTACAACTTTCAAACATGGTCATACACATCCAAATCCGTCTGAAACGGGCTAAACCGTTCGAAACATATCAAAACGGACGAGATCGAACGAAATCGGACGAGATCGGACGGAATCGGACGTTAACCGGGGAAAGCCGGAGAAAGTATGAATAAACCGCGCAAACCATGCCAAATCCGTGGAAATAGGATTTCTACTATGTTTTGATTGTATTGATCATGTTGTGGTCATCTTTAGCATGTTTTGGTTGGGTTTGGCTATGTTTTAAACAGACTTGAATTTAGCAAATTAGTTGGTGATGTAGTTGTGGTTTTACTAGACAAGGAAATCGTGATGGCATACCATCAATTGATATTAAAAATACGAGTGAGCTCCAACAACATTTAACATTGTTTGATCAACAAAACAATGATATTGATTTTCTTTCGGAAACCTACAAAGGTGGATAATATATAAAATAATGAAAAAAGCATAGTAAAATGGCTTTTTGGGCCATCAGAAATCCTTAACCAGCTTAAAGTTGGTTACAACGATGTTCCTCTTGTTTTTCGGTCGTTTTGACAGGTCACGGGCTGAAAACGAACTTACGGTGCTGAAGTTATGACCATTTTAAGAAAGCCTTCTTCGTCACACGATCTTGGGCTTCGAGAACCAAGTCAGTCTGTTCTTCAATACTTTTGCCTCCATCAATATATAATTTCATAGGCATATACTAACTGTACAACTTTCAAACATGGTCATACACATCCAAATCCGTCTGAAACGGGCTAAACCGTTCGAAACATATCAAAACGGACGAGATCGGACGAGATCGAACGAAATCGGACGAGATCGGACGGAATCGGACGTTAACCGGGGAAAGCCGGAGAAAGTATGAATAAACCGCGCAAACCATGCCAAATCCGTGGAAATAGGATTTCTACTATGTTTTGATTGTATTGATCATGTTGTGGTCATCTTTAGCATGTTTTGGTTGGGTTTGGCTATGTTTTAAACAGACTTGAATTTAGCAAATTAGTTGGTGATGTAGTTGTGGTTTTACTAGACAAGGAAATCGTGAAGGCATACCATCAATTGATATTAAAAATACGAGTGAGCTCCAACAACATTTAACATTGTTTGATCAACAAAACAATGATATTGATTTTCTTTCGGAAACCTACAAAGGTGGATAATATATAAAATAATGAAAAAAGCATAGTAAAATGGCCTTTTGGGCCTTCAGAAACCCTTAACCAGCTTAAAGTTGGTTACAACGATGTTCCTCTTGTTTTTTCGGTCGTTTTGACAGGTCACGGGCTGAAAACGAACTTACGGTGCTGAAGTTATGACCATTTTAAGAAAGCCTTCTTCGTCACACAATCTTGGGCTTCGAGAACCAAGTCAGTCTGTTCTTCAATACTTTTGCCTCCATCAATATATAATTTCATAGGCATATACTAACTGTACAACTTTCAAACATGGTCATACACATCCAAATCCGTCTGAAACGGGCTAAACCGTTCGAAACATATCAAAACGGACGAGATCGGACGAGATCGAACGAAATCGGACGAGATCGGACGGAATCGGACGTTAACCGGGGAAAGCCGGAGAAAGTATGAATAAACCGCGCAAACCATGCCAAATCCGTGGAAATAGGATTTCTACTATGTTTTGATTGTATTGATCATGTTGTGGTCGTCTTTAGCATGTTTTGGTTGGGTTTGGCTATGTTTTAACCAGACTTGAATGTAGCAAATTAGTTGGTGATGTAGTTGTGGTTTTACTAGGCAAGGAAACCGTGATGGCATACCATCAATTGATATTAGAAATACGAGTGAGCTCCAACAACATTTAACATTGTTTGATCAACAAAACAATGATATTGATTTTCCTTCGGAAACCTACAAAGGTGGATAATATACAAAATAATGAAAAAAGCATAGTAAAATGGCTTTTTGGGCCTTCAAAAATCCTTAACCAGCTTAAAGGTGGTTACAACGATCTTCCTCTTGTTTTTTCGGTCGTTTTGACAGGTCACGGGCTGAAAATGAACTTACGGTGCTGAAGTTATGACCATTTTAAGAAAGCCTTCTTCGTCACACGATCTTGGGCTTCGAGAACCAAGTCAGTCTCTTCTTCAATACTTTTGCCTCCATCAATATATAATTTCATAGGCATATACTAACTGTACAACTTTCAAACATGGTCATACACATCCAAATTCGTCTGAAACGGGCTAAACCGTTCGAAACATATTAAAACGGACGAGATCGGACGAGATCGGACGAAATCGGACGAGATCGGACGGAATCGGACGTTAACCGGGGAAAGCCGGAGAAAGTATGAATAAACCGCGCAAACCATGCCAAATCCGTGGAAATAGGATTTCTACTATGTTTTGATTGTATTGATCATGTTGTGGTCGTCTTTAGCATGTTTTGGTTGGGTTTGGCTATGTTTTAACCAGACTTGAATGTAGCAAATTAGTTGGTGATGTAGTTGTGGTTTTACTAGACAAGGAAACCGTGATTGCATACCATCAATTGATATTAAAAATACGAGTGAGCTCCAACAACATTTAACATTGTTTTATCAACAAAACAATGATATTGATTTTCCTTCGGAAACCTACAAAGGTGGATAATATACAAAATAATGAAAAAAAGCATAGTAAAATTGCTTTTTGGGCCTTCAGAAATCCTTTACCAGCTTAAAGTTGGTTACAACGATGTTCCTCTTGTTTTTTCGGTCGTTTTGACTGGTCACAGGCTGAAAACGAACTTACGGTGCTGAAGTTATGACCATTTTAAGAAAGCCTTCTTCGTCACACGATCTTGGGCTTCGAGAACAAAGTTAGTCTGTTCTTCAATACTTTTGCCTCCATCAATATATAATTTCATAGGCATATACTAACTGTACAACTTTCAAACATGGTCATACACATCCAAATCCGTCTGAAACGGGCTAAACCGTTCAAAACATATCAAAACGGACGAGATCGGACGAAATCGGACGAGATCGGACGGAATCAGACGTTAACCGGGAAAGCCGGAGAAAGTATGAATAAACCGCGCAAACCATGCCAAATCCGTGGAAATAGGATTTCTACTATGTTTTGATTGTATTGATCATGTTGTGGTCATCTTTAGCATGTTTTGGTTGGGTTTGGCTATGTTTTAACCAGACTTGAATTTAGCAAATTAGTTGGTGATGTAGTTGTGGTTTTACTAGACAAGGAAATCGTGATGGCATACCATCAATTGATATTAAAAATACGAGTGAGCTCCAACAACATTTAACATTGTTTGATCAACAAAACAATGATATTGATTTTCTTTCGGAAACCTACAAAGGTGGATAATATATAAAATAATGAAAAAAGCATAGTAAAATGGCTTTTTGGGCCTTCAGAAATCCTTAACCAGCTTAAAGTTGGTTACAACGATGTTCCTCTTGTTTTTCGGTCGTTTTGACAGGTCACGGGCTGAAAACGAACTTACGGTGCTGAAGTTATGACCATTTTAAGAAAGCCTTCTTCGTCACACGATCTTGGGCTTCGAGAACCAATTCAGTCTGTTCTTCAATACTTTTGCCTCCATCAATATATAATTTCATAGGCATATACTAACTGTACAACTTTCAAACATGGTCATACACATCCAAATCCGTCTGAAACGGGCTAAACCGTTCGAAACATATCAAAACGGACGAGATCGGACGAGATCGAACGAAATCGGACGAGATCGGACGGAATCGGACGTTAACCGGGGAAAGCCGGAGAAAGTATGAATAAACCGCGCAAACCATGCCAAATCCGTGGAAATAGGATTTCTACTATGTTTTGATTGTATTGATCATGTTGTGGTCATCTTTAGCATGTTTTGGTTGGGTCTGGCTATGTTTTAAACAGACTTGAATTTAGCAAATTAGTTGGTGATGTAGTTGTGGTTTTACTAGACAAGGAAATCGTGAAGGCATACCATCAATTGATATTAAAAATACGAGTGAGCTCCAACAACATTTAACATTGTTTGATCAACAAAACAATGATATTGATTTTCTTTCGGAAACCTACAAAGGTGGATAATATATAAAATAATGAAAAAAGCATAGTAAAATGGCTTTTTGGGCCTTCAGAAATCCTTAACCAGCTTAAAGTTGGTTACAACGATGTTCCTCTTGTTTTTCGGTCGTTTTGACAGGTCACGGGCTGAAAACGAACTTACGGTGCTGAAGTTATGACCATTTTAAGAAAGCCTTCTTCGTCACACGATCTTGGGCTTCGAGAACCAAGTCAGTCTGTTCTTCAATACTTTTGCCTCCATCAATATATAATTTCATAGGCATATACTAACTGTACAACTTTCAAACATGGTCATACACATCCAAATCCGTCTGAAACGGGCTAAACCGTTCGAAACATATCAAAATGGACGAGATCGGACGAGATCGAACGAAATCGGACGAGATCGGACGGAATCGGACGTTAACCGGGGAAAGCCGGAGAAAGTATGAATAAACCGCGCAAACCATGCCAAATCCGTGGAAATAGGATTTCTACTATGTTTTGATTGTATTGATCATGTTGTGGTCATATTTAGCATGTTTTGGTTGGGTTTGGCTATGTTTTAAACAAACTTGAATTTAGCAAATTAGTTGGTGATGTAGTTGTGGTTTTACTAGACAAGGAAATCGTGAAGGCATACCATCAATTGATATTAAAAATACGAGTGAGCTCCAACAACATTTAACATTGTTTGATCAACAAAACAATGATATTGATTTTCTTTCGGAAACCTACAAAGGTGGATAATATATAAAATAATGAAAAAAGCATAGTAAAATGGCCTTTTGGGCCTTCAGAAATCCTTAACCAGCTTAAAGTTGGTTACAACGATGTTCCTCTTGTTTTTTCGGTCGTTTTGACAGGTCACGGGCTGAAAACGAACTTACGGTGCTGAAGTTATGACCATTTTAAGAAAGCCTTCTTCGTCACACGATCTTGGGCTTCGAGAACCAAGTCAGTCTGTTCTTCAATACTTTTGCCTCCATCAATATATAATTTCATAGGCATATACTAACTGTACAACTTTCAAACATGGTCATACACATCCAAATCCGTCTGAAACGGGCTAAACCGTTCGAAACATATCAAAACGGACGAGATCGGACGAGATCGAACGAAATCGGACGAGATCGGACGGAATCGGACGTTAACCGGGGAAAGCCGGAGAAAGTATGAATAAACCGCGCAAACCATGCCAAATCCGTGGAAATAGGATTTCTACTATGTTTTGATTGTATTGATCATGTTGTGGTCATCTTTAGCATGTTTTGGTTGGGTTTGGCTATGTTTTAAACAGACTTGAATGTAGCAAATTAGTTGGTGATGTAGTTGTGGTTTTACTAGACAAGGAAACCGTGATGGCATACCATCAATTGATATTAAAAATACGAGTGAGCTCCAACAACATTTAACATTGTTTGATCAACAAAACAATGATATTGATTTTCTTTCGGAAACCTACAAAGGTGGATAATATATAAAATAATGAAAAAATCATAGTAAAATGGCCTTTTCGGCCTTCAGAAATCCTTAACCAGCTTAAAGTTGGTTACAACGATGTTCCTCTTGTTTTTTCGGTCGTTTTGACAGGTCACGGGCTGAAAACGAACTTACGGTGCTGAAGTTATGACCATTTTAAGAAAGCCTTCTTCGTCACACGATCTTGGGCTTCGAGAACCAAGTCAGTCTGTTCTTCAATACTTTTGCCTCCATCAATATATAATTTCATAGGCATATACTAACTGTACAACTTTCAAACATGGTCATACACATCCAAATCCGTCTGAAACGGGCTAAACCGTTCGAAACATATCAAAACGGACGAGATCGGACGAGATCGAACGAAATCGGACGAGATCGGACGGAATCGGACGTTAACCGGGGAAAGCCGGAGAAAGTATGAATAAACCGCGCAAACCATGCCAAATCCGTGGAAATAGGATTTCTACTATGTTTTGATTGTATTGATCATGTTGTGGTCGTCTTTAGCATGTTTTGGTTGGGTTTGGCTATGTTTTAACCAGACTTGAATGTAGCAAATTAGTTGGTGATGTAGTTGTGGTTTTACTAGACAAGGAAACCGTGATGGCATACCATCAATTGATATTAAAAATACGAGTGAGCTCCAACAACATTTAACATTGTTTGATCAACAAAACAATGATATTGATTTTCCTTCGGAAATCTACAAAGGTGGATAATATACAAAATAATGAAAAAAGCATAGTAAAATGGCTTTTTGGGCCTTCAAAAATCCTTAACCAGCTTAAAGTTGGTTACAACGATGTTCCTCTTGTTTTTTCGGTCGTTTTGACAGGTCACGGGCTGAAAACGAACTTACGGTGCTGAAGTTATGACCATTTTAAGAAAGCCTTCTTCGTCACACGATCTTGGGCTTCGAGAACCAAGTCAGTCTGTTCTACAATACTTTTGCCTCTATCAATATATAATTTCATAGGCATATACTAACTGTACAACTTTCAAACATGGTCATACACATCCAAATCCGTCTGAAACGGGCTAACCCGTTCGAAACATATCAAAACGGACGAGATCGGACGAGATCGGACGAAATCGGACGAGATCGGACGGAATCGGACGTTAACCGGGGAAAGCCGGAGAAAGTATGAATAAACCGCGCAAACCATGCCAAATCCGTGGAAATAGGATTTCTACTATGTTTTGATTGTATTGATCATGTTGTGGTCGTCTTTAGCATGTTTTGGTTGGGTTTGGCTATGTTTTAACCAGACTTGAATGTAGCAAATTAGTTGGTGATGTAGTTGTGGTTTTACTAGACAAGGAAACCGTGATGGCATACCATCAATTGATATTAAAAATACGAGTGAGCTCCAACAACATTTAACATTGTTTGATCAACAAAACAATGATATTGATTTTCCTTCGGAAATCTACAAAGGTGGATAATATACAAAATAATGAAAAAAGCATAGTAAAATGGCTTTTTGGGCCTTCAAAAATCCTTAACCAGCTTAAAGTTGGTTACAACGATGTTCCTCTTGTTTTTTCGGTCGTTTTGACAGGTCACGGGCTGAAAACGAACTTACGGTGCTGAAGTTATGACCATTTTAAGAAAGCCTTCTTCGTCACACGATCTTGGGCTTCGAGAACCAAGTCAGTCTGTTCTACAATACTTTTGCCTCTATCAATATATAATTTCATAGGCATATACTAACTGTCCAACTTTCAAACATGGTCATACACATCCAAATCCGTCTGAAACGGGCTAACCCGTTCGAAACATATCAAAACGGACGAGATCGGACGAGATCGGACGAAATCGGACGAGATCGGACGGAATCGGACGTTAACCGGGGAAAGCCGGAGAAAGTATGAATAAACCGCGCAAACCATGCCAAATCCGTGGAAATATGATTTCTACTATGTTTTGATTGTATTGATCATGTTGTGGTCGTCTTTAGCATGTTTTGGTTGGGTTTGGCTATGTTTTAACCAGACTTGAATGTAGCAAATTAGTTGGTGATGTAGTTGTGGTTTTACTAGGCAAGGAAACCGTGATGGCATACCATCAATTGATATTAGAAATACGAGTGAGCTCCAACAACATTTAACATTGTTTGATCAACAAAACAATGATATTGATTTTCCTTCGGAAACCTACAAAGGTGGATAATATACAAAATAATGAAAAAAGCATAGTAAAATGGCTTTTTGGGCCTTCAAAAATCCTTAACCAGCTTAAAGGTGGTTACAACGATCTTCCTCTTGTTTTTTCGGTCGTTTTGACAGGTCACGGGCTGAAAATGAACTTACGGTGCTGAAGTTATGACCATTTTAAGAAAGCCTTCTTCGTCACACGATCTTGGGCTTCGAGAACCAAGTCAGTCTCTTCTTCAATACTTTTGCCTCCATCAATATATAATTTCATAGGCATATACTAACTGTACAACTTTCAAACATGGTCATACACATCCAAATCCGTCTGAAACGGGCTAAACCGTTCGAAACATATTAAAACGGACGAGATCGGACGAGATCGGACGAAATCGGACGAGATCGGACGGAATCGGACGTTAACCGGGGAAAGCCGGAGAAAGTATGAATAAACCGCGCAAACCATGCCAAATCCGTTGAAATAGGATTTCTACTATGTTTTGATTGTATTGATCATGTTGTGGTCATCTTTAGCATGTTTTGGTTGGGTTTGGCTATGTTTTAAACAGACTTGAATTTAGCAAATTAGTTGGTGATGTAGTTGTGGTTTTACTAGACAACGAAATCGTGAAGGCATACCATCAATTGATATTAAAAATACGAGTGAGCTCCAACAACATTTAACATTGTTTGATCAACAAAACAATGATATTGATTTTCTTTCGGAAACCTACAAAGGTGGATAATATATAAAATAATGAAAAAAGCATAGTAAAATGGCCTTTTGGGCCTTCAGAAATCCTTAACCAGCTTAAAGTTGGTTACAACGATGTTCCTCTTGTTTTTTCGGTCGTTTTGACAGGTCACGGGCTGAAAACGAACTTACGGTGCTGAAGTTATGACCATTTTAAGAAAGCCTTCTTCGTCACACGATCTTGGGCTTCGAGAACCAAGTCAGTCTGTTCTTCAATACTTTTGCCTCCATCAATATATAATTTCATAGGCATATACTAACTGTACAACTTTCAAACATGGTCATACACATCCAAATCCGTCTGAAACGGGCTAAACCGTTCGAAACATATCAAAACGGACGAGATCGGACGAGATCGAACGAAATCGGACGAGATCGGACGGAATCGGACGTTAACCGGGGAAAGCCGGAGAAAGTATGAATAAACCGCGCAAACCATGCCAAATCCGTGGAAATAGGATTTCTACTATGTTTTGATTGTATTGATCATGTTGTGGTCGTATTTAGCATGTTTTGGTTGGGTTTGGCTATGTTTTAACCAGACTTGAATGTAGCAAATTAGTTGGTGATGTAGTTGTGGTTTTACTAGACAAGGAAACCGTGATGGCATACCATCAATTGATATTAAAAATACGAGTGAGCTCCAACAACATTTAACATTGTTTGATCAACAAAACAATGATATTGATTTTCCTTCGGAAATCTACAAAGGTGGATAATATACAAAATAATGAAAAAAGCATAGTAAAATGGCTTTTTGGGCCTTCAAAAATCCTTAACCAGCTTAAAGTTGGTTACAACGATGTTCCTCTTGTTTTTTCGGTCGTTTTGACAGGTCACGGGCTGAAAACGAACTTACGGTGCTGAAGTTATGACCATTTTAAGAAAGCCTTCTTCGTCACACGATCTTGGGCTTCGAGAACCAAGTCAGTCTGTTCTACAATACTTTTGCCTCTATCAATATATAATTTCATAGGCATATACTAACTGTACAACTTTCAAACATGGTCATACACATCCAAATCCGTCTGAAACGGGCTAACCCGTTCGAAACATATCAAAACGGACGAGATCGGACGAGATCGGACGAAATCGGACGAGATCGGACGGAATCGGACGTTAACCGGGGAAAGCCGGAGAAAGTATGAATAAACCTCGCAAACCATGCCAAATCCGTGGAAATAGGATTTCTACTATGTTTTGATTGTATTGATCATGTTGTGGTCGTCTTTAGCATGTTTTGGTTGGGTTTGGCTATGTTTTAACCAGACTTGAATGTAGCAAATTAGTTGGTGATGTAGTTGTGGTTTTACTAGGCAAGGAAACCGTGATGGCATACCATCAATTGATATTAGAAATACGAGTGAGCTCCAACAACATTTAACATTGTTTGATCAACAAAACAATGATATTGATTTGCCTTCGGAAACCTACAAAGGTGGATAATATACAAAATAATGAAAAAAGCATAGTAAAATGGCTTTTTGGGCCTTCAAAAATCCTTAACCAGCTTAAAGGTGGTTACAACGATCTTCCTCTTGTTTTTTCGGTCGTTTTGACAGGTCACGGGCTGAAAATGAACTTACGGTGCTGAAGTTATGACCATTTTAAGAAAGCCTTCTTCGTCACACGATCTTGGGCTTCGAGAACCAAGTCAGTCTCTTCTTCAATACTTTTGCCTCCATCAATATATAATTTCATAGGCATATACTAACTGTACAACTTTCAAACATGGTCATACACATCCAAATCCGTCTGAAACGGGCTAAACCGTTCGAAACATATTAAAACGGACGAGATCGGACGAGATCGGACGAAATCGGACGAGATCGGACGGAATCGGACGTTAACCGGGGAAAGCCGGAGAAAGTATGAATAAACCGCGCAAACCATGCCAAATCCGTGGAAATAGGATTTCTACTATGTTTTGATTGTATTGATCATGTTGTGGTCGTCTTTAGCATGTTTTGGTTGGGTTTGGCTATGTTTTAACCAGACTTGAATGTAGCAAATTAGTTGGTGATGTAGTTGTGGTTTTACTAGACAAGGAAACCGTGATTGCATACCATCAATTGATATTAAAAATACGTGTGAGCTCCAACAACATTTAACATTGTTTTATCAACAAAACAATGATATTGATTTTCCTTCGGAAACCTACAAAGGTGGATAATATACAAAATAATGAAAAAAAGCATAGTAAAATGGCTTTTTGGGCCTTCAGAAATCCTTTACCAGCTTAAAGTTGGTTACAACGATGTTCCTCTTGTTTTTTCGGTCGTTTTGACAGGTCACAGGCTGAAAACGAACTTACGGTGCTGAAGTTATGACCATTTTAAGAAAGCCTTCTTCGTCACACGATCTTGGGCTTCGAGAACAAAGTTAGTCTGTTCTTCAATACTTTTGCCTCCATCAATATATAATTTCATAGGCATATACTAACTGTACAACTTTCAAACATGGTCATACACATCCAAATCCGTCTGAAACGGGCTAAACCGTTCAAAGCATATCAAAACGGACGAGATCGGACGAAATCGGACGAGATCGGACGGAATCAGACGTTAACCGGGAAAGCCGGAGAAAGTATGAATAAACCGCGCAAACCATGCCAAATCCGTGGAAATAGGATTTCTACTATGTTTTGATTGTATTGATCATGTTGTGGTCATCTTTAGCATGTTTTGGTTGGGTTTGGCTATGTTTTAACCAGACTTGAATTTAGCAAATTAGTTGGTGATGTAGTTGTGGTTTTACTAGACAAGGAAATCGTGATGGCATACCATCAATTGATATTAAAAATACGAGTGAGCTCCAACAACATTTAACATTGTTTGATCAACAAAACAATGATATTGATTTTCTTTCGGAAACCTACAAAGGTGGATAATATATAAAATAATGAAAAAAGCATAGTAAAATGGCTTTTTGGGCCTTCAGAAATCCTTAACCAGTTTAAAGTTGGTTACAACGATGTTCCTCTTGTTTTTTCGGTCGTTTTGACAGGTCACGGGCTGAAAACGAACTTACGGTGCTGAAGTTATGACCATTTTAAGAAAGCCTTCTTCGTCACACGATCTTGGGCTTCGAGAACCAAGTCAATCTGTTCTACAATACTTTTGCCTCCATCAATATATAATTTCATAGGCATATACTAACTGTACAACTTTCAAACATGGTCATACACATCCAAATCCGGCTGAAACGGGCTAAACCGTTCGAAACATATCAAAACAGATCAGACGAGATCGGACGAAATCGGACGAGATCGGACGGAATCGGACGTTAACCAGGGAAGCCGGAGAAAGTATGAATAAACCAGGGCAAACCATGCCAAATCCGTGGAAATAGGATTTCTATTATGTTTTGATTGTATTGATCATGTTGTGGTCGTCTTTAGCATGTTTTGGTTGGGTTTGGCTATGTTTTAACCAGACTTGAATGTAGCAAATTAGTTGGTGATGTAGTTGTGGTTTTACTAGACAAGGAAACCGTGATGGCATACCATCAATTGATATTAAAAATACGAGTGAGCTCCAACAACATTTAACATTGTTTGATCAACAAAACAATGATATTGATTTTCCTTCGGAAACCTACAAAGGTGGATAATATACAAAATAATGAAAAAAAGCATAGTAAAATGGCTTATTGGGCCTTCAAAAATCCTTAACCAGCTTAAAGTTGGTTACAACGATGTTCCTCTTGTTTTTTCGGTCGTTTTGACAGGTCACGGGCTGAAAATGAACTTACGGTGCCTAAGTTATGACCATTTTAAGAAAGCCTTCTTCGTCACACGATCTTGGGCTTCGAGAACCAAGTCAGTCTGTTCTTCAATACTTTTGCCTCCATCAATATATAATTTCATAGGCATATACTAACTGTACAACTTTCAAACATGGTCATACACATCCAAATCCGTCTGAAACGGGCTAAACCGTTCGAAACATATCAAAACGGATGAGATCGGACGAGATCGGACGAAATCGGACGAGATCGGACGGAATCGGACGTTAACCGGAGAAAGCCGGAGAAAGTATGAATAAACCGCGCAAACCATGCCAAATCCGTGGAAATAGGATTTCTACTATGTTTTGATTGTATTGATCATGTTGTGGTCATCTTTAGCATGTTTTGGTTGGGTTTGGCTATGTTTTAACCCGACTTGAATGTAGCAAATTAGTTGATGATGTAGTTGTGGTTTTACTAGACAAGGAAATCGTGATGGCATACCATCAATTGATATTAAAAATACGAGTGAACTCCAACAACATTTAACATTGTTTGATCAACAAAACAATGATATTGATTTTCCTTCGGAAACCTACAAAGGTGGATAATATACAAAATAATGAAAAAAGCATAGTAAAATGGCTTTTTGGGCCTTCAGAAATCCTTAACCATCTTAAAGTTGGTTACAACGATATTCCTCTTGTTTTTTCGGTCGTTTTGACAGGTCACGGGCTGAAAACGAACTTACGGTGCTGAAGTTATGACCATTTTAAGAAAGCCTTCTTCGTCACACGATCTTGGGCTTCGAGAACCAAGTCAGTCTGTTCTTCAATACTTTTGCCTCCATCAATATATAATTTCATAGGCATATAGTAGCTGTACAACTTTCAAACATGGTCATACACATCCAAATCCGGCTGGAACGGGCTAAACCGTTCGAAACATATCAAAACAGATCAGACGAGATCGGACGAAATCGGACGAGATCGGATGGAATCGGACGTTAACCAGGGAAGCCGGAGAAAGTATGAATAAACCAGGGCAAACCATGCCAAATCCGTGGAAATAGGATTTCTACTATGTTTTAATTGTATTGATCATGTTGTGGTCGTCTTTAGCATGTTTTGGTTGGGTTTGGCTATGTTTTAACCAGACTTGAATGTAGCAAATTAGTTGGTGATGTAGTTGTGGTTTTACTAGACAAGGAAACCGTGATGGCATACCATCAATTGATATTAAAAATACGAGTGAGCTCCAACAACATTTAACATTGTTTGATCAACAAAACAATGATATTGATTTTCCTTCGGAAACCTACAAAGGTGGATAATATACAAAATAATGAAAAAAGCATAGTAAAATGGCTTTTTGGGCCTTCAAAAATCCTTAATCAGCTTAAAGTTGGTTACAACGATGTTCCTCTTGTTTTTTCGGTCGTTTTGACAGGTCACGGGCTGAAAACGAACTTACGGTGCCTAAGTTATGACCATTTAAGAAAGCCTTCTTCGTCACACGATCTTGGGCTTCGAGAACCAAGTCAGTCTGTTCTTCAATACTTTTTGCCTCCATCAATATATAATTTCATAGGCATATACTAACTGTACAACTTTCAAACATGGTCATACACATCCAAATCCGTCTGAAACGGGCTAAACCGTTCGAAACATATCAAAACGGACGAGATCGGACGAGATCAGACGAAATCGGACGAGATCGGACGGAATCGGACGTTAACCGGGAAAGCCGGAGAAAGTATGAATAAACCGCGCAAACCATGCCAAATCCGTGGAAATAGGATTTCTACTATGTTTTGATTGTATTGATCATGTTGTGGTCATCTTTAGCATGTTTTGGTTGGGTTTGGCTATGTTTTAACCAGACTTGAATGTAGCAAATTAGTTGATGATGTAGTTGTGGTTTTACTAGACAAGGAAATCGTGATGGCATACCATCAATTGATATTAAAAATACGAGTGAACTCCAACAACATTTAACATTGTTTGATCAACAAAACAATGATTTTGATTTTCCTTCGGAAACCTTCAAAGGTGGATAATATTCAGAATAATGAAAAAAGCATAGTAAAATGGCTTTTTGGGCCTTCAGAAATCCTTAACCAGCTTAAAGTTGGTTACAACGATATTCCTCTTGTTTTTTCGGTCGTTTTGACAGGTCACGGGCTGAAAACGAACTTACGGTGCTGAAGTTATGACCATTTTAAGAAAGCCTTCTTCGTCACACGATCTTGGGCTTCGAGAACCAAGTCAGTCTGTTCTTCAATACTTTTGCCTCCATCAATATATAATTTCATAGGCATATACTAACTGTACAACTTTTAGACATGGTCATACACATCCAAATTCGTCTGAAACGGGCTAAACCGTTCGAAACATATCAAAACGGACGAGATCGGACGAGATCGGACGAAATTGGACGAGATCGGACGGAATCGGACGTTAACCGGGGAAAGCCGGAGAAATTATGAATAAACCGCGCAAACCATGCCAAATCCGTGGAAATAGGATTTCTACTATGTTTTGATTGTATTGATCATGTTGTGGTCGTCTTTAGCATGTTTTGGTTGGGTTTGGCTATGTTTTAACCAGACTTGAATGTAGCAAATTAGTTGGTGATGTAGTTGTGGTTTTTGTAGAATATTGATAACCTATGAATCTATGAAGTGGGTTGATGTTTTCTAGAGAGAGAAACTAGAGAGAGAAAGAGAGAGAAAAACTATGTGAATTTTATTAAGTGGAAACTTCAAATGAACAACAACCAACCCCTTTCCAAGGAGGAAAGGGGTATTTATACTTCCAAGCAACATTGGGCTTGGGCCGGTCCATGACAAGCCCATGGACCGGTTCTTACTTAACTTAATAAGCATACTCTAACTACGAGCTATTACAACATTAATAATATTTGTGGAGTGACCGATACTTCTAAAATACGTAAAAACGTATTTCTAACAATCTCCCCCTAAGGGAGGTCACTCCACGTTACAAAGTTCTAAACCTAGCATACTATACTAAGTCTTCGTTCTTTAGCTCGTAGTCTTTTCTTCTTTATATTTTTGTTGTGAATATGTTGGTTTGATCTTTTAGGCTTTGACTTGAGAGCATTGTTCTTTGGCCTTTCACGTGCGATCTTTGCCTTCTTGTGAATTTTGCCTCCTCGTGACTCCATGTTCCACATACTTATGTCTTTTTGTTGAATTCTCGAAAGCTTCAGAGTTTGGTACAGCGGAAGACTTTATCTTGTACTTTCTTTAATTTTTGCTGAACTTTGATGCAGAAAAACATAAGCATGTGGGAATGACTTCTACAGGTACACCGCAACACCACCGTCTTTAACTGGTACACAGCAACGCCACCGTCTTCAACAGGTACACAGCAACGCCACCGTCTTTAACAGGTACACAGCAACGACACGAATAAAATGGCTTTGAACATTTTATTCTAATTCGGTAGCATTTTACCTCCGGTCGGTGAAGATCGTTGGATGATATTAGATATCGTACCCGTGACGGATAGTTTCAATGAAGTAACTTCCTGACAGGATTTCGCGGGTAAACTCGTTCTCTTTATTCGACCGTCCAAAGCTGACTGCGAACATAAAGAGTGAATCATTTGGATTAAAAATCCTTATGATTAAAGCCGTCAATTCATGAAACCTGGAACAAGTGAATTTCAATTAAGATTTTCACCATCGTTGCTTTCCAGTTATCACGAGCTCAATTCATAAAGAATCTTGCACGTCACCTACCAAGTGCTGTTTGATGTTAACACTAGAAGGATTTCCACTCGTCACTGTGATCAATAAAGAGTCACTCTGAGTGTTCTGGCAAGATCATATGATAATGCGTAGAGGCCTGGAACGAGTTTTAGTTCAATTAAGAATTAAACCACAGTTTCTTTCCAGTTTTTCACAAGATTGGTTCTACAAGAACCGCACGTGTAACCTACCATGAGCTTGTTTGATATTGGCTCAAGCAGGATTTCCACTTCATTATAATACTTGCGTATTATTCGGATGTTCTGGCAATATTACAAAAATATCGCGTAGGACTCATCAAAATCTCTTACTTTTCACAGTGTGTGAGAAAGCAAGGAATAAATGGAAAGTGTCCTAATGAGACTTTTGATGATCTCTTGGCTCTAGACTCGATTGTGCGTTTTGATTTAGTGAGCGATGGCTGGAGAGGAGTGCCACCTTTTCAATACCAGTCTATTCGGAGTGAATAAACCAATAGATAACGTGTTGATCTCCGTGTGATTAAACAAATACCTTTTGAGAGATATTTGAGTTAGCTGGGAAGGGTTGTGCATTGCATCACTGGGTCCATGATGTCTTTCTTCAATATCGAGAATCATTAACAAAAATGACCTCAATAGCATATGTATTGACCCGGTTTCTGCCTAAATTTGTAAGGAGGGCTTCTTTCTTTACACCCTTTATCTTTACAATTCTTTTTCATTCTTCAACCCCTTCAACGCTTACCAATACGTCATCACTAGCACCTTGTTGTGATTGTTCCAGTGCTAGCTTAAGTACTTGGTCGGCATTCAGCTACATTCACAATCTTTCTCCAACTTTCCTAGGACTTCTAATTCTATCTAGGGAATTGTCCTTGGGAAGATTCCATCGGCTCTGATGAATCATTGGACTAAACCTATTCCTACCACCCTTTTGTCACCACATTCGTCGTGAATTAAGCGTGTTTTGGGAAAGTATAGTCACCATGAAGAATCCTTGAAAAATCACCTAAAGTACTTGTGATATTGAAATCAAAAGTTTTGTACCTTGGGTGTTTTGTTCATCAAAAACGCTCCCCCTTAACACGTGCTTTACACATATTAAGTTGGATTATCGTTAAGTCTTTTTCATCTTTTAGCCAAGTATCATTTACGTCTCCTTAATCCCATTTTCTCCCCTTATCCAAAATGTTAACCATTAATATTTGGGATATTGAATGGATTAACCGGTCTTTGGGTAAAAATGAAATCGATGTTTGGCCATAGAACATGTTAATGCTCCCCCTTAAATTAATAAGGGATAGTTGTAGTGCTTAAGTATGATATATTTTGAAAGATTTAGAATCTCGTGAGAAATTCTTGAAAAATTATCATACCTTAACACTACATCAAGCCATAAAAAGCACAATATTCACAAAAATTTACATATTCACAAATAATACCAATATAGAGTGGACCTGAGATGTATGACCCATTAGATGGATCGTTGCAGTAACTTGTAGTGCACTCCATATGGTCTACCACCAACGAATCTTTCTAAACTCCTTATCAATCTACGTTCACGGAGCTTTTGATCAATCTTCTTGATCACATACTTCGCCATTTGCTGGTAACCCTGATGCCAATCCTCAGTCATCTCCGGTAAAGACCCACCTGAGTTAAGATGCTCCAATTTTCCTCTGACGAGAGTGAGAGTCCCATCACTATACTTATAAAGCTCACCCATCCTCATAAACTTCATTAACCCTCGACTGTTCAAGTAGAAAATGCCGTAATTCGGAACAGAAATGCCGGTATAAGGACATCTATCTACATGTTGAGGTAGAACTTGATTCATTGGACGGGTTAGGTTAAGCTTCCTTTGGTAGCTTTCGACTCCCAATTGAAGATCTTCAACTCGTTTCTTGATAACAACGCTTCGTGTGAACATACGAAGTGCTGTATTCAAGGCAATGCCGTCGTGACGATCAATATGGGTGAGTTGATCTCGGGTCATCAGAAGTAACATATCTTCGATATCCTCCAGACGAATGATAGAGAAATCTTCCTACTGGATTTTGTATTCTCTGTCATCCTCCCTTTTCACACGAATCTCCGTCACATGATAATAGCCATTCTTGGCTTCAATTTTCAGCCCTAAAATACTGGAGATGCGGATATTGGATCTAACGTTACTTCCTGAATTGGCCAAGCAGCAACCCCTGTACGCCCTTTGGACTCGTTCGTCCCAATGAGATGCACCTATAACAGCATACATATCATAATTACGATTTACCTTTGGGACCCAGAGTCGGTTTACCTTTTCCTTGATATAGGGAATTGTTGCCCAGTTAGCAGCTTTCAGTAAGGTCAGCGAGGTTGCGTACTTTGATGAACCTTTGAGAAGATAAACAAGATAATTGGTGACGAAGAAGTCACGAGCAATCTGATTATCTTGAGAGAGATCAAGTGGAGGTGGAGCTCTTTCTGACTCATGAAGTCCTGGCCTTTGAACGGTATTCAGAGATTTCAAGATCTCTTCAGCATAATACTCGAACTCCATTCGGGTTAACCTGGTTTTGGCGCGAATTCTTTTATCCTTTAGTGCTCTTTTCACCAAAGACGGAGTAACCGAAGTCTTATACTCGTAAGCCAGAAATGCACACAAGTCAATCGGACTGCGGATACGGAGATATAAAACATCTATGTCTGCGTCTGTGATTGGATCAAATTGCGCCGCTGCCGTGATCCAAGCCTGTGGTGGTGTAGTCTCGTCAATCTCCAACGTATCTGCCCAGTCCCGTGTGCTTGATTCAGGAACAGTAGATTGTGGTTCTTGTTGTAGAGGAGTGGAAACGTGAACATCTGTTGGTGCTGATTCAGGCATCTCGGCAGTGTCATGAACGGGTGAGTGTTGTGCAGCTTCAGGTTCAGTTACCGATTCTGCAATCACAGGAGCAACAACAACAGAACTAACATGGTTAGTGGTAACAGGTATAGTCACAGCAATAGATGTACCAGGAATCGATGACGCTGTAGTAGCATTCACATCGTGGCGCCACTTAGATCGTCTTGATTCCGTTGAGGTCGATTTTTCCTTTGCTGCTGCATCTTTCTTAGACTTGGTTCCAGACTTAGCAGGTTTCTTTGAGCTGGCAACCTTATCCCCCTTTTCAGCCTGTTTATCCCCATCATCATCCTCATCCTTATCCTCGTTGCTCCCCTTAGCACTCTCCTCATTACCATCACCACCATCATCACCATCATCATCCTCATCATCATCATCATCACCATCCTCATCATCATCATCATCACCATCGTCATCGTCATCATCCTTTTCTTCTTCTTCTCCTTCTTCTTCCTCTTCTTCACCATTACCCTCTTCTTCTTCACTTTCTTCCCTTTCTTCTTCAGGCAGGATGTGGTAGGGTACCACACTTCCAAACCTTTTAAATAACCTATCATCCTCCATGATAGTGTCATTCAGGGATTTGTAAAGAGCCCGTTGAACCCTAGATTTATCAAACGATCCAAGTTCCCTCATACGAGCTTCGAGGATTTTCTTCAATTCAAAATCCGTCAAGTCATAGGCAATTTTGTAGGCGGATTCTGAAGGATTGGAAGACTTGATCATCAAGTTATCAGCCGCGAGTGTCTTCAACTCATCACGCAGTTTAGGCATAATGGAGTCAACGGATTCTTTCACTCTTTCTTCAACAGAAGCTTCAAGTGCTTCTTTCTGCTCCTTGTATTTATCCCTCATCGCTTGAAGTCTGGTGATTCGTGTAGCATGTTTATCAGCTTCAGCCTGCTTAACCTGAGCTAGTTCTTCTGCATGAGCTTTTCGTGTTAACTCCATCTCTGCAGCGAACTTAGCAAGCATCTCGTCTTGGGCTTTCTTAGATGCTTCTTCACTTTGAGCTCGTCTATGTAACTCTTGGCGAAGTTCATCCATCTCTCTTTTGTGATTATCCATATGTTTATCCAACATTTCGGCCATCACAAATACAGCCATTGAAGACGTTGCAGAGCTGCTCTGGGTTGAGTGAAGAGGTTCGGTTGTTACTACGGTGCTAAGGATGGGAGTTATCGGTGGTGGAAGAAATGGTGTTGAAACCGGTCTGGTTGGTAAGGGTTGTATTGGTGGAGGTTGAGTTGCTAAAGGTTGAGTTATTAAAGGTTGAGTTGACACCATGATTGTAGGAACCCCAGACGTCTTTTCAACACTTGCTGAAACATGGGGGGTGGATGTCTCCTTCGAAGTAGAATACCTTTCAGGTGATCCAAACTCAAAAACATCCTCTGGCTCCTCGTACTCTTCGTCAATATTTACCCGTGCACCCGAACCACTACCTCCCGTATCTTTCTTACTCTTTTCAATAGCTATCTTCATCATTTTTCTCTCTGCCTTGTCAAGAGTAGGATCGACATCAACATCCTCTTCGTCGTGTAGAGCTAACTCATCAGCCTTGCCCTTTCCCTTCTTAGCTTCAGTCTTCTTCTTCTTGGTTTCGGGTTCAGGTAAAGCAGCTGGTTGCTTGCGTTTACCTTTACTCTTGACCGTAGTAGATGAATCTTCTCCAGTCTGAAGGCTTGCTTTAAGCTTCTTGATTTCCAGCAGCAGTAGCTTGTAATCAGCAGAACCTTTAATTTTATCCGTCAGAAGATAATCGGGAATAGGACCAGGAATCACACCACCAGATGGTCCTTCATGCCTTAGATCCACAGTATCATCAGCTTCTTCAGTGTGATGCCGACTTGCTGCACGCCTATCAATTGTAACATCATTCTTCATAAAATAGTTAATGATAAGCTTGATAAACCGAGGATAAGGAAAGAAATTTGTCTTCAGCTTCTTGTTTTGGAAGAGTTGAAAGGTGAATTCTTCCCATATCAACAATGCATAATCTGCATTTGCACCTTTGTACATGCCATAGAAGAGGTTCATTATTGGACTACGCAAAGCATCATATCCAGTTGTTTTCGGTGTAAGACATCTACTGAGAATACCCAACATTGCTCTCCAAGGTTGTCCTACTTTAGCAGTGGTAAACTCAGACGCAACTCGTATGTCAGGACATCCAAGAGACTCTAACATCTCCGTGAGTTCATCTTTAGTAGGATCCCTCGAAAATGACACGCCTTTGGGTGTATCCCGTATACCAAAAATCTTAAGGAAGTCTGAAACTGTGAGCGTCTGCTGCTTGTTGTCGATGGTGAAGGTGATCTTGTTTGAAATACTCTCCTTGGTAGCCCAGAACTCATACATGTACTCATAAGGCACCGAGGCAGTACTCCTAAGGGCGTTCTTGAAATGAGAGTGATCAAGGATTGCTATGGCTACTTTAAATCCATGGTGAGTGGATTTTGAGACTTGCTTCAGCCGGTGATTATTTGGTATGAACTTGAGGGTTCGTGCTTTAGCAATAGCGGCTTCTCTAGAGTCTTGGATTGCTTGTACAGTTGGATTAGTCATTGTATCTGCTTAAGATAAGACATGAAAGGTTGATGCACAAAAATATATAGATATTTATCTGTATTACTTCTAAGCATAACACATTTCATACAAGTACTTAGAACAAGCAAACAACTATCAATTAAACAACTCTTCATCCGAAACTTTCTTCATTCGGAACTTTCTTCATTCGGAAGTTCTTTCATTCGGAAGTTCTTTCATTTGGAACTTCTTTCATTCGGAACTTCTTTCATTCGGAACTTCTTTCATTCGGAACTTCTTTCATTCGGAACTTCTTTCATTTGGAACTTCTTTCATTCGGAACTTCCTTCATTCGGAACTTCCTTCATTCGGAACTTCTTTCATTCGGAACTTCTTTCATTCGGAACTTCCTTCATTCGGAACTTCCTTCATTCGGAACTTCCTTCATTCGGAACTTCCTTCATTCGGAACTTCCTTCATTCGGAAGTCCTTCATTCGGAAGTCCTTCATTCGGAAGTCCTTCATTCGGAAGTCCTTCATTCGGAAGTCCTTCATTCAGAAGTCCTTCATTCGGAAGTCCTTCATTCGGAAGTCCTTCATTCGGAAGTCCTTCGTTCGTAAGTCCTTCATTCGGAACTTCTTCGTTCGGAACTTCTTCGTTCGGAACTTCTTCATTCGGAAGTTCTTCATTCGGAACTCCCTTCATTCGGAAGTTCTTCATTCGGAACTTCCTTCATTCGGAAGTTTTGTTCAAAACTTCCTTCATTCGGAAGTTTTTTCAGAAAATTCCTTCATTCGGAAGTTTATATCCATGTTCATCCGGAACTTAACAAACGTAGCTATGATTATTTAATCTAAGCGCGTTTGTGAGTTCTAAGGCAATAAATCATCTTCTAATGGTATTCCGAGCAAAACCCATCAAAAACCCTAATTAATTATCCCTAAATTAAGGCAGACGAACCCTAATTTGATAATCTTAATTCAAACGAATTAATTTAGTAGAATTCAATGAATTAGGCGAATTAATAAGTTAAAGATTGATGTTTATTACCTTTTAAGTCGAATGAACCGGATTGGAAAATGATTAACACGCGAGTTTGAAAGCTTGTATGTGTGTTTGTATATGTGTTAATGGCGGCAGAGAAACAGTGAAACAGTAAAGAGGAATAATAAGGGGACGGGGGGGGGGGGGGGGGGGGGGGGGGGGGGGGGGGCTTTGTTTGACTTAGGTCAAGTTTTTGCAACTTTCACACAATGTCACCTTAAGTCCTTATGTTTTCTTATTCTTTTCCTTTTTGTTTATAACTTATCTTATCATTTTTCCTATCCATTGTTTCCCAATTGATCAATAAACTTAGCCAACTTAACCTTGCTTAGCTAACCTCATCACGACAATCTTACACAACTTAAACATCGCAACCTATTAGCAAATTTCCAAAATCTAAGGCAAGTCCTATCATCTTGAACGAGCACAAGTCGTTTTCTAAAGCAATACCACTCATTTACCATTTAGCCATTAATTTTCCACAATCACTTTTGAAAATCGTTTTGATGACGAAGAAGATTTAATATTTTCTCCCCCTTAAACGATGACCCGTTTTCTATTTAAAGAGCTGTAGTCATTGTTTAAAGAGTCAAATATTGATGAAAGCATTTCCAATTAGTATCTTGAAAAAGATTGATTCGTGGTGTCAATAAGATTCTCTTATTTTAAACAAATTAATGCACTGAGACGTACACTAATTCGTGTTAGACCAAGTTATAAAGTAAACTTGATCCCTTTGCATGATTTGGCTTGTAAATCATGCCTGAGAAAATTAATTCCCGTTGTGAGCCAACGTTTTCCAAGGAAATACGTGACTTTAATATGAAAACCGGGTTGCAGTCTGAAATAACTACAAGCCATGATGGGCATGTTTTAAAAATGTACAACTTTTATACGGACTCTATTTATGGCACCATATCAATATTGATTGACATTTCTAAGGCCGTAAATATTACCGTACTAAAAGACATGCCCGATTTAAAAATGAAAAATATTTTTGGTTTTTCTTGATTTTATAATTTTTATGGTTTTTGTAGGTTTTATATTTTTTATGGTTTTTCTTAGTTTTATATTTTTGTATTTTTCTTTTTGTGGTTTATATATTTACGATAATATACATGATCACGAACAAAGGATACGCCTGAATAGTTTACCACCACTATTCAGTTGATTCTTCTACCAACTCTTTGAGAGTCGCTGGAGTGAATGATTTCATGCCAAGCTTATCGATCAAAAACTCGATTCGTCCTCGATCTAAGGCTTTGGTGAACATATCCGCCAGCTGATACTCAGTAGTGACAAAATACAGCTCGATCACTCCGTTCTCCACCTGCTCTTTAATGAAATGGTAGCGAATGTCTATGTGCTTGGCCCGGGAGTGTTGAACATAGTTGCAGCAAAGGGCAATGGCGCTCTTGTTGTCACAATACATCGGGATTTTGTTGAAACCCAAACCGTAGTCAGTTAATTGTGATCTCATCCAAAGGACTTGAGCACAACAACCGGACATGGCGATGTATTCAGCCTCCGTGCTAGAAATTGCAACACTTTTCTGCCTTTTTGAAGACCAACTGATCAATCTATCTCCAAGGAGTTGCACAGATCCAGAAGTGCTACGCCTCGTGTCTTGACACCCAGCATGATCGGCATCTGGGTATGATATTAAAGCAATAGAGGAATCTTTCGGATACCATAGACCACGATGAAGTGTTCCTTTTAGATACCGAAAGATCCTTTTCACAACATGTAAGTGCTTTTCGGTAGGCCGAGCCTGATACCGGGCACACATGCATATGGCAAATTGCAAATCAGGCCTGCTAGCAGTCAGATAGAGAAGGGTGTCGATCATCCCACGGTAAAGTTTTGGATCGACAATAGTCCCATCCCTATCTTCATCTAACTTGGATTTCTCCACCATTGGAGTGTCCACGGGGTCACAATTATCAAAGTTATATTTCTTTAAAGATTCTAGAGCATATTTGGATTGATTAATAAAGATGCCTCTGGGATTTTGAGAAATCTGTAATCCTAAGAAAAATGAAATTTTTCCCATCATTGACATCTGAAAGCGTGTGGACATTATCTTCTCAAAGCGTTGTGACAATTCTATGTTAGAGGCAGCAAATATTATATCATCAACATAAATTTGTACCAGAAGCATGTCGTTGTCCTCCTTAAGAGTGAATAGAGTGGGGTCCACCTTGCCTTTGGAGAAGCCTTCCGAGATGAGGTATGTTGAAAGGAGATCGTACCACGCGCGTGGAGCTTGTTTCAACCCATAGAGAGCCTTCTTAAGCTTGTACACATGATTCGGAAACTCCGTGCTAACGAACCCATCCGGCTGACTAACATAGACTTCTTCCCTTAGTTCACCGTTCAAAAATGCCGTCTTCACATCCATTTGATAGACGATCATGTTCATATGAGCAACATACGCAAGGAATAGTCTAATCGCCTCCAATATTGCCATAGGAGCAAAAGATTCTTCAAAGTCTATACCCAAGGCTTGTTTATATCCTCTAGCAACCAATCTAGCCTTATTCTTCAATACTGCACCCATCTCATCAAGTTTAACCTTATAAACCCACAACAAAGTAAGGATGTTAACCTTGTCAGGGAGAGGAACTAATTCCCATACTTCAAGTCTTTGGAATTCATTTAGTTCCTCTTGCATGGCTTCAAACCAAGATGATTGAGTCATAGCATGTTGCCAGTTTTTAGGCTCAACTTCGGAGAGAAATGCATCAAAGTAGCAATAGAGTGCACTTTTTTGTAATTGATGGCGTGTAGAGACTGGTCGATCTATATCTCCAATGACATTCCTTATTAGGTGATCTTTTGTCCATTTGGTGCTATGATTTTCAATCCTAGGTGGTCTGGAGTGAACAATAGACGGAGCTTCTTCTGAGGTAGACGCGGCTGAAGGGTTTTCAGGTATCGCTACACCAAAGAAAGGAAGCTCTTACAGGTGAGCATATTCCAAATCGTGATCAATAGGATCCTCTTCAACATCATTAGGCACAAGTAAGGGTGAAGATTCAGGTGTAGTTTGAGAATTACTTGGTGAAGGTGCATCCGATTCAATGTTAATTGAAGATGCATTAGATACAGCTTCATTAGCTTGAGCAACAGCTTCAGGGATTGGAGCTATCACTACAGGTGCTGGAACCTCATCATTTGGGGGATCAAAGAATTCATCAAACAACGGTTGAAACAGTTTATCCCACTCAGGCCTTGAAGGTGGTAAAAATGATGTAGAAGTAGGATTATTGGGAACTAATCCGGAACTAATAGCACCGGTTCCCATCTCATGAAGCGCGGGTTCAGAGCTGTGTTGCTCAGAAGCCATCGCTGTCAGCTCATCGAAATCTGCGTCCATAGTTTCTACAATCTTACCAAGACGACGGTTGTAAATTTGGTATGCTTTCTTGGAGGGTGAGTAACCAATGAAAATACCAATATCGGCTTTCGGTTGAAGCTTGCCCAAGTTCTCACTATTAATGTTTGGATAACAAAGAGCACCAAACACATGAAAAAATGAAACATCGGGTTTATGGTCATGTAGAAGCTCGTAAGGTGTTTTTCCATGGCGTTTCCGAATGATAGAACGGTTTTGGGTGAAACATGCAGTAGATATGGCTTCTGCCCACAAGAACAATGGAGCATTCGCATATATTAGCATAGTCCTAGAAGCTTCCATAAGCGTATGATTCCGTCTTTCAACGACACCGTTTTGTTGTGGAGTGCGTGCAGCGGATGTTTCATGTGAGATACCAACTCCTTCATAGTAATCACGAAGAGCCTGGTTGACGAACTCTGTTCCATTATCTGTACGAATACGGCGGACAGTAGTATTCAAACGTACCTGAATAAATTTCAGAAAAGTGATGATAGCCTTTGGTGCTTCATCCTTTGTACGTAGAAATATAACCCATGTAAACCTGGAGAAATCATCCACAATAACGAGAATGAATTTCTTACCGCTCACACTTTCAGTTCTCATTGGCCCACAAAGATCCATATGCAGAAGATGAAGTTTTTCTTGATTGGTGTCTTCAGCTTTGGGCTTGTATGATTTCTTGGTACTTTTCCCCCTTGAACACGCGGAACATAAATGATCCTTGTGAAATTTGAGCTTTGGAAGACCACGAACTAATTCGTTTTTAGCCAGATGATTAATAGCATCAAAGTTAAGATGAGATAATCTGCGATGCCATAACCATGACTTGGTCTTAGATGCTTTAGAGAGAAGACATACTGGAGAGGCGGCCATCATGTCTTGTAGGGACAACGTATAAAGATTTGCACCACGAGATCCCTTCAACAAGTATTTTCCTTCCAAGTTGCGGATGAAACAAGTATGTTGTCGAAAAGCAACCTCTAGGTTGGAATCACAAAACTGTCCTACTGAAAATAAGTTATGACCAAGACCTTCTACATAGTATACCCTTGAAATCGTAACGTTTCCAATCTGATATTCACCATACCCCATTATCTTTGCTATATGATCATTACTGAATTTAACCGTTCCAAGAAACTTGCTGACGAAATTTCGGAGCATCGAGCGATCTCCGGTCATATGCTTTGAACAACCGGAGTCCAAATACCACAGGATGATTTATACCACCTGAAAATATCACCACACGAAGACAATGTAGAGGTATCGGAATCTGAGTGTTCCTTGTTATTAGCAGGTACAGATTTCATAATCTTAGATTTGCTAACTCTAGGTTTCTTAGATTTCCTAGCCTTCTTCTTCCTAGTTGGTGGTGTAGATTCTAGTTGGCTTAAATCTTGAGGTATTTCTTCACTGATAGGCACTATAGAGGGGCGGACCTAATTAAAGGGCGCTGTTTCAATACATTAGTGTAAGTGTTCCTAACTAAAGGACGCTCAGACCTAACCTCAATGGATGCATTCCTAGTTAAAGGGCACATTTTTCCATCTAATGTAAAGGTCCTACCAGTGGGACGCCATTGCCAGCCAACTGTTGATCCCAAACTTAGATCGATTAAGCTTTGTGTATACGAGATTAGATCAAGTAATACACGTAGAGAAACCTTTGCTTATGAATAAAGTAACTAAGTGTTATGCGGAATTAACACTTGATCTAAAACACAAAGATGTTAAACAAACTTTCACTTGTATTAGAATGATCGTACTTGATTACAATGAAAGAAGTTTTAACATGTCAATACTTATGAAAACTGATATATAACTTTAACCTAAAAGACCTTCTTTTATAGAACAAGAAGTCTTGTACAATAAGCTACGAATCAACTATTCTAGGTAAAGATAATAATGGAAAATACAATGTCGAGCTTATCTTTACCATACACAAATAAAGAAACAAATAAACAAAAGATTCGTATGAAGATATATTCCATCAGTTCTAATCTTCAAGGCTGTCAGCGTTGACTTCTTCAATGTCAACACTTGGCTGTCAGCGTCCAATGTCATCCTATCAGCGTTGACATTCTTCTTATCAGCGTCTAGTGAACTGACCCATAATTTATTCCCAACAATCCTCCCCTAAACTTGATATCTATTCCAATGATCAAGTTTCTGAATAAAAACTTAAGGCTTAGGAGGAATCTTGCAAAAACTTCTTATGTTGGTGATAAACATATCTAATCAAGTCCTTGGCCACGTCACTAGTATAATCAATCTCCAAGGGTGTCTCTAGCATCTTCTCCAACACTTCTTTGGACAAGAAATAGTCAGCATCCACAAGTAGATACTCTGAAAACTTTGTAGAGCTCAAATGAAATACACCACAAGTAGAATAAAGCCTCCAATGAAGATTACTGAGATCATCTTCAAGATCCTTCCATATGGCAGGATCTGCTTCTCTTGGACCACACAAAGTCAAAAATGTGTTCCAAAGTCTTATTCCATTTGCTGAAGTAGGTGCTTCAGCTGTATACTTGGCCTCTATTAATCTCCATAGATGCACCAAGTCTTCTCTGTCTATGCTTGCAAATATAGAAATAACTGAAGTGAAAGTATGTACCTCCTTTCCAAACCTGCCAATCTTCCAAAATCCACACTCATCTTCATCAAAACTGATGATTGGATTTCTGTCATCTAGAGGTACTACATTAACCAAATCTGAAGCTTCCAATGGAGAAAGCTTGAGATGCTTCCTTATGACACCTTCAGTTGGAAAATACACATCCATATCTTTGGGAAATTGAAAAGGATCTCCTTTCTTTACTGGTCTTTGAGCAATCCTCATTTCCTTTTGAATCTGCATTTCCTCAGCAAGCTCTTGTTTCCTTTCTTCTGAAAGAAACTGGTAGACATTATTTTCTTGCACATTCCTCCAAATAGGATGTGCCCTATACTCTAGCTCCTCAAAAGATAAAGCCAGCAGCTTCTTGTATGTCCATCTAGGTTGATGGCATCTAAGCAACTTGTAGTACAACTGCCTTCTATCTCTTTTGAGCCAAGTCTTGACCTCTTGTGCATTAAACCTTAAAATCACCTTTATATCATCTTGTACTCTGAGAAGAACTTCCAACCCCCAAATTTGATCTGATAAACTCATCCCTGGGTTGTCCATAACCTTGTCTTCCCAAGCATGGTACATTCTGGTGATTTTAGGAAGGTCCCAATCAATCTGATTCTTCAAATCACTCAATCTTTCCTTTGCTAGCTCATCCCCATATTCAAGCCTTTCTGGATCTTCAATAATTTGAATACTTGAATCTGAGCTATCTCCTTCTTTATCATCACCACTCTCTTCCTCACTCTCAGAAGTAGCAACAAATGGTGATCTACCACTCCTCTTCAAATCTCTTTCCAAAAGTTGTGCAGCCAACTGTTCATCAAATGCAATTTGTGCTGCATCTTTCTTTGGAACATCTTCTTCAACCAATTTTCCTTTACCTTTGTCTTTTGGATCAATAAGAGGTAAAGTAGAAGAAGAAACCTGTGTGGACACATCTTTGATGATTGTTGATGACTGGAATACATCAACACCACCTGCAACTTTATCAGCGTTCAAGTTACCTCTATCAGCGCCACGATTACCTTTGTCAGCGCTGGATGTGTCAGCGTTCAAACCTGTATCAGCGCCCATTGTTGCTATGAAAGATCCTTCCAAGTTTAATGGTGTCACCTTGGATGTATCAATAACTGGGTGCTTCTTCAAGTTGGTGAGTGCTTCAGCAACCTGTAAAGATTCACTAACTTGTGAACTCTTCTCTGAACTCTTCTCACTAGCTGTATAAATCAGCTCATCCTCTTCATCCTCTTCATCCTCCCCTTTGGAAGATTCCTCCATTAGACTCCTGCTACTTGGATTCTCCAAAACAGTTACCCGCTCCCTCAATACTTGGAGTTCACGGCCCTGGTTGTTGACAATTTGTACAAGGCTGACATTTTGCTTTTGCAAGCTAATGACAGCAGCCGTCAATTCAGTCAAAGTCATAGGTTCCAATCTGCCCTCAGCTAAAATGGGGATTTGACCTCCCAAAATAGAATCATAGGGCATGGATGAGGTCTTAATGATGTTGGGATTGTCTTGACCAGCATCTAAGCCTGTGTCAATAGCCCCAGCCTCATCCATGTCACCAGCCACACTTGTGGAGGTGGTTCTCTCTGCTACAAGGCTAGGACCACTAGAGGAGAACACTCCAGTAGTCCTTTGGCGTTTATTCAACCTAGATTGTAATGGGGTGGAAGATGAGGTAGATTGTGTGGGTGTTGGTTGGTTAAGGGGTGTTTGGGATTGTTCAGGGATGGTATCAGCGTTGGGATTGGCTGTGTCAGCGCCAACATTTTGAGTGTCAGCGTTGGGTTGGTCAATATCCATGTGATCAGGGGAAGGTAATGGTTCATGGATAGGCTCAAGTTGGGGTGCAGGTTCTGGTTGTGGTTGAGCAGCCTGAATTACTTCAAGCATAGCTTGGGTGAGAGGTATTGATCTGTTTGTGGAGCTCATTTTAGCAAAAATGGTTTTCTGTTGTTTAGGGATCTCATAAAAAGTGTCATGATCCCTAGAACAATATTCTTGTAAATCAAAGACCATTTGCAAAAATCTTGGGTAAGCCAAAGTCATTTTACTTCCCTTATTTTTACACATCCCTTCAAAAATCATTTTTGAAAAATTATACTTAAGCCCACGTGTTATACAAACCAAAGCACTTGCAATTGACTTGTTTATTTCATTAAAAGAAGTACATTTTGGACTTAAGCATTGGAGAAGGACATGTATCAAATATTTCCAGTCAGAGGGAAATTCATGCTTATGATATTTATTTAAAGTGACATCAGCAGGAATAGGATAACCCAATTCCCTAAGACCTTGTTCTATTGTTGCAATGGCAAGGGTAGTCACACCATCAGCGTCATCAAGACGCAAAGCTTGGCGAACCAAGGCTTCAGTGACCACCCATGTTCTTCCATGAACAATAGATGTTAATGTGGTCACTCCATTAGCTGTTGTGGAACTAGCAGTGTTCCAAAACTGTCTAATGTGTGCGACAGGGACTAATGGTGTATGAGAAAGTGCATACCTTAGAGAGGATGCATTTAAAAATGCCACCATTTGTGAATACTGAGGGAACAAATCATTATCAGCAGTCAAGTAAGCTACCATATTATGTTGGCTCTTGAACTCCAATGTTAAATTCTTTGAGTTGAACTTGGGTGCCATGTTTGAAAGCTGTTTAGGTTAAGTGATATGGGAAAAAAATCTAGGAGAAAAATGTTAGACAAGAAAATATGAATACCCAGAATAAAAAGATTAGCCAAATTTATAGGAGAGATGCATGATTTTGATTGGTCAAAAATGAGGCAGTTATATTCAAAGAGCAATGATGAAAATATAGAATCAAATATAACTTATCTCATGCATTAATTAAAAGTAACAACTCCCCAAAATTACGGCCAAAGATTAGTCAAAAATAACAACTGGGTAGGGCCCACTAGGTGTCAACGGTCAAAAATAGCCCATCAGCGCCCAACGGCTATATTTTCTTGTCAGCGTTTTCCTAAAGCCTTGTCAGCGTCACGATTGGACGTAACAGCGTTTGGAGAAAAACTTGTCAGCGTCTAAAAATAAAAATATTTAAAAAGAAAAAGACCTTAACAAAGTAATTTATCCTAAGGGAAATATCTTACAAGTTGATAATAATTACTGGGCGGCAAGCACTGTCCATTTATGCACACTTGCTTAAGCAAGATAGACACAAATGTCCTCTAGAGTCCCTTGCTAACCAAAATACTTACCAACAAAGTTATTTCATAAAATTCTTTGTAACTCCCAGGTAGACCCATAACCAAACTATTCCCAAGTCTCCCATCAGACCACAACCAATTCTAGGCCAAAAATGTCTTGGCAGCATGCATAGTTTATCAACTTTGCATGCTACAGTGCCTCATGGTTTAGTAAAACTAACCCATACTCACCTGTGGACACAATCTAGAATTGTGATGAGAGTATTATAAGAATACCCAAGAGTCCTAAAGGTTCCTTAAACCTCCCCTCAAACTATGATACATGAGTTCTAAAAAAAATATATATGAACATTAAAAATTTATGTCAAGATAGGAATATAAATATTCCAACCATCATCCATAAACAAAAACATGTCCAAATAGCTCTTCAAAGATCCATAAGCAACTCTGTATCCAATGGCATAAAGCTACCACCACCTACACATTTAGATTCAAAACCACAAAACTAACATTTGTTGCTGACAGCGTTCCGACAACACTTATCAGCGTTGAAGGAACTCTTGTCAGCGTTAGACAATAATATCTCTAACAACGGCAAAATAACACTTGACAGCGTTACATTTACCTTTTTCAGTGTTAGAAAAATAAAGTGGAAAATCTAAATCATCAAAAAGACTAATAACAATGCATTATCCTGTACATACTTTTACAAAAAGGTTCCAAAACACATATTAAGTGAGATTAACCATTCCAATATTTGTTACCAAATATTGAAATCTTCCAGCATCAAAAGGTTTAGTTATTAAATCAGCCACATTATCTTCTGTGGCTACCCTATCTGGTTGTATTAAACCTTTCTCAAAGCAATCTCTTATAAAATGATGTCTAATTTCTATGTGTTTGGTTTTAGAATGATGTACAGGATTTTTAATAATGCATAAAGTACTGTTATTGTCTACAAAAATCTTGGTATGCATGAAATTATACCCATAATCCAACAGCTGGTTCTGAATCCATAAGACTTGTCCACAACAAGCAGCTGCAGCCACATATTCTGCTTCAGTTGTAGAGTTTGCCACCACTGTTTGTTTCTTGCATTGCCAAGAGATTAATCTGCTCCCAAGAAATTGGCATCCACCAGTTGTGGATTTCCTATCAAACTTGTCACCACCATAATCACTATCTGAATATGCAATAAGCTCCAATGGAGAATCTTTTGGGTACCACAAGCCAAGATCTGGATAACATCTTAGGTACCTAAAAATTCTTTTCACAGCAAAAAGGTGACATTCTTTGGGAGTCACTTGATGGCGTGCACAAGCACACACAGCAAACATGATGTCAGGTCTTGAGGCTGTAAGATACATCAATGAACCAATCATTGATCTATAGTGCCTAACATCCACATCCTTTCCAGCTCCAATTTTTCCCCAAGGGTGTTCCCTATCCATAGGAGTGGAAGCATCCTTTTCATGTGGAGAAAAACCATATTTCTTCAAGATTTCAGCTACATACTTGTCTTGGGAGATGAAGATACCATCTTCTTTCTGCTGAACTTGTAAACCTAGAAAGAAGTTCATCTCACCCATTGCACTCATCTTGAATTTATCTGTCATGAGCTTGGAAAAGTCCTCACTCATTTTTGGATCAGTAGACCCAAAAATGATGTCATCAACATAGACCTGCACAAGCAACACATGTTTTCCTTTCTTCTTTGTAAATAGTGTCTGATCTATGGTGCCCCTCTTGAATCCATTGTCCACCAAATATGTAGACAAGGTACCATACCATGCTCTAGGGGCTTGATGAAGTCCATACATAGCTTTCTTCACTCTATAAACCTTGTCTGGATTCTCAGGATCTTCAAAACCAGGAGGTTGCATAACGTATACTTCCTCAACAATTGTTCCATAGAGGAAAGCACTCTTCACATCCATTTGATAAACAGTGAAGTTCATACAAGAGGCATAAGCTAAGAAAATTCTTATAGCTTCAATTCTTGCAACAGGAGCAAAAACTTCTTCATAATCTATTCCTTCCTCTTGTGTATATCCCTGAGCTACCAAACGTGCCTTGTTTCTGACCACAATACCCCTTTCATCTTTCTTGTTCCTTAGAACCCATCTTGTCCCAATTGGTCTCACATATCTAGGACAATCAACCAGCTCCCAAACATCCTGTATAGCAAATTGGTGAAGCTCATCCTGCATTGCTTCCACCCAACTAGGTTCTTTTAGAGCATCAAAAATCTTCTTGGGTTCTTCTTGTGACAGAAAACATGCAAACAAACATGCTTGTACAAGAGGGGTATCAACCTTCTTGTGTATATTGGCAATAAATCCACCAAGACTTTGATGGGATCTTCTTGTCTGAACTGGAGCCATAACATCACCAATGATCTGAGATGAGGGGTGATCCTTTGCTATGGAAGTGAGAACTCCTCCTTCAAAAAGTCTGGTGTCCTCAATTTCACGCTCCATGTTGCCAATATCTTCTTCATCAGACTCTCTTTGATCAACAAAAATCTCTTCATGGACATTGGAAGGTCCACCTTGTTCAAAATGGGAAGAGAAAAGATGTGCAAAGGTGTTGTCAAAGTCTGAACCTTGCTTGTCAGCGCTTGGGCTAACAACGCTTGAACTGTTGGTGTCAGCGTCTGATCCATCAGCGTCTGAATTGGTCTTGTCAGCGCTTGATTTCCCTTTGTCAGCGCCTGAAGAAGTATGCATGTTTGTATTTGGTGGTATTTGGAAACCACCATTATCTTTTCTAGCAGCAGCAGCAGCAGCATAATACTCATCTGTCCATATAGGAAGTGTAACATATTCTTGTGTGGGAGATGATTCAACTGCTGGTGGTCCATCCTCCTTAGCAACCTGTATACCTGAAACATTACCAATTCTCTTTTCCAAAACACTTGAAGTTACCTTCACAATGTCTGGATCAGTAACAGGCATATAATTTAAAGCTCTAGATAAAGGTTCTAAGTCAAACAACCAATTTGGACCACTTTCAGGATCACTAGGTTTACTCTCTAAAAACCTAACATGTACTTTTTCAAGTATACGTTTTTCCTTTTTAATGTAAACCCTATATCCTTTGCTCTGCACTGAATAACCCATGAAGTAGCCTTCATCACCTTTTGAATCAAATTTACCTAGGGCTTCACTAGTTTCTAAAACAACTACATGACAACCAAAAGGCTTGAGAAAGCCAATATTTGGCTTCCTTCCCCAAAGTAACTCATAAGGTGTCTTATTATGTATTTTGTTGACCAATGCCCTATTTTGAACATAACAAGCTGTGTTAACGGCTTCAGCCCAAAAGGCTATAGGAAAGTGGGCATCAGCCAACATGGTTCTGGCTGCTTCAATTAGGGTTCTATTCTTCCTTTCAGCAACCCCATTTTGTTGTGGGGTTCTAGCTATGCTAAACTGCCTAGTAATCCCTTTCTTGGCACAAAAATCATCTAACAACTGATTTCTAAACTCACCCCCATTGTCACTTCTAATAATTTTGACCTCATTACCATTTTTCTTTTCAATCTGGGTAATGAAATTAATCAGACTTTGGGCAGTTTCACTTTTCTTGGCTAAAAAGAAAGTCCATGTAAACCTGGAAAAATCATCAGTGATGACAAAACAATATGATTTACCCTTTAAACTTTCTATATTAGTTGGACCAAAGAGGTCCATATGCAATAAGTGAAGTGGTTTAGAACTAGAATGCACCTGTTTAGACCTGAATGAGACCTTGTGCTGCTTGCCCTTAAGACATGCAAAACAAGTGTGGTCATTGTGGAAAGCCTTTTCAGGCAAACCATCAACTAAACCAAGCCTCACAAGTCGATTGATATTCTTAAAGTTTATGTGCCCTAATCTCCTGTGCCAAAGATTACTTTCATCTACTAAGGCTTTAGCATAAAAACATGACATCATTTTATTATTTATCTTAATTCCATTAAGATTCACATTATATATGTCTTTATGCCTTGGTGTTCTAAATTCTATGTATTTCCCCTCAGGGAGCTTGTAATCTTTGCTTAACACCAAGCACTCAGTATCTGTGAAAAGAACCTTATTTTTGTTATCACACACTTGTGATACACTAAACAAATTATAATCCAGTTCTTTTACCAGGAAGACATTCTCAAACCGTAGATTGTTGGTGACAAGGGTTCCTTTTCCTGTGATGGTGCCATAGCCCCCTCCAAAGTATACCTTATCACCATCTTGAATAGGAGTGAAATTCGTCAGATAGTCTTCCTTTCCTGTCATGTGCCTTGAGCATCCACTATCCCAATATCCATAATCATTGATCTTCTTCTGAATGCCCTGCACATAAAGAAAACACATTAGTTTTCTTTGGGAAACCAAGCCTTGGAAGACTTGGATTCATCTGGTTGTTCAACAAGAACAGACTTGGTTCTCATAACAACCCCATTTTCATCCCTTTTTGAATGAAATTCCCAGTTAACCCCAATTGGTGTTGACATTGCCTTTGAAATATAATGAAACCTGTTGCATGTCATAGAAACACCAGTAGAATTAGAGTTTTGGTCTTGTTTTGGTCTCCATGTTAAGCTAGTAGAAGCTTTAGACCTATTTCCCTGTGGTTGCAAATACCTAGGTTTGGCAGTGTGTCTGTCAGCGCTGAAATTGTTCTTGTCAGCGCCCCGATTGCCTTTATCAGCGTTGAACCTAGGGTTTGCTACAGGAACCCATTGCCTATTGGACCAAGTGTTTGACTTTTGGAAAGGTCTTAGGCCTTGTGTGTTAGACCCTCTAGAAAAGAATGGAGCTGGTCTAACAACTTGTGAACTTTTGTTCACAAAGGTATTGGGTCTGACAGTGTTTGACCTATGTTGACTTTTGTCAGCGCTGAAATGGTTCCTATCAGCGTTGACATTGGAAGCGTTGACACATTTGTATGCCAAATGTGAGAAGCTACCACATGTGTAACAAGCTTTTCTAGACATAGTCTTAGGTCTAGAAGCAAAGAAGCCTGTTCCATGGTTACTAACTTGGCTTTTTGGTGACCTAGTATTCCTATACATCACTGCATACTTAACACTAGGTTTTCTAACAGTTTGTGGGCCAAGGTCAACAGCTTTGCCAGTGGTAGGGTGTGTGATTTTAATAGGTGTAGGATCATTGGACTCCACAATATTATGGCTCATGATTGGTGTGGGCTCATTTGGACTTTCACACAACAAACCTCCCTTAACAAACAAGGTGTGATTAGCTTTCTTCCACTCATCTAGGTCAGTCAGTTTTTGCTTGTATTCCTCAACTGGGGAAGTCACTCTAGGTGGAGGAATGAATTCCTTCTCTTGGAGTTCTGGCAAGCCAGTCCAAGATAAGTCCTTTGATTGGACACCATAGAAATCCCCAGCTGGTGGTGGAACACCAGTATAATCTTTTATCCCAATCCCACTCATGTCCTTAGAGTCTCTTTGTTTACTAACACACTCTCCTAGGGATTGTGTGGCCTTATCAAATCTCTGGATTTTATAACTCACATTATCTTTATTTTTGTTAGCCTCCTCTAACTGAGCTATTAAATCAAGATTAACCCTGTTTACTATATCTTGACAATCTTTACTTTGATGTAACTCATGTTTTAAGATATTTATTTGATCCTTTAAATCAAACTCCATTTTCTTATACTCAGCTACTGTCTTTTCTGTTTGGGTAAGAGCAATTTGATAATTAGATACTTTGCATCTTTCAGTACTTGCCTCATCTAATAATTTTACTATCTCTTGATTTAGTTTTTCAGTATTTAAACGACAACCCTTAGAACAGAAAGCATCATCATATACCTCATTATCTGATGAAGAGGAGGAGTGTGCCATGAGAGCATATTCAACATGCTCTTCTTTAACTTCAGCAACCAAAGCTCTGTCCTCTTCCTCATCCTTAGCCATAAAGTTCCAGCTCCAGTCCCATCCTCCAACGCCATCAATCTGTTGAACAGCAACCATGGCCTTGGGATCTTGGCTCTTAACCATTTGGCTTGAAGGCTTACCAGCATCAGATCTTCTTGGAGATCTACATTCCCTCATAAAGTGCCCCATCCGATGACAATTGTAGCACTCAACCTTTGATTTGTCAAATCCAGCAACATCCTTAGCATTAAAGGTCATCTTCTTCTTGAACCTTTTATTAAACCTGTTTGCTCGTAAACTTACAAGAGCCATAGTCCACTTGATGTCCATCTCTTCCAATTGTTCATCACTTATCTGCTCAAGATCTTCATATGTAATCCTTGAATCACTGGGCAAAGAAGCAATGAATGCACACACAGTATCTAGATCTAAACCAGCAGGTTTAATTCTATCAGCGCCAAAGTTGTGTGTGTCAGCGCTTGAGTATAAAGCGTTGACAGGATATGATCCAGCGCTGACAGACTGAGATCCAGCGTTGACACATTGAGATCCAGTGGCTGGATGTCCATAGAAGTTCATGGAATCAAATTGGCCTTCACTTTGTGAGAAGAAGGCCATGTTACTACTGGAAGATTTATTATCACTATCCAAAAGCCATTCATTCTCCAACAGTCTTAGTTTGTTGAAGATGTCATCAAACCTGGAGGTCTTGTGGGTGTTATTGACAAGAATGGATCTTGTCTCAATCTTCCATACATCACCAAGGCTTTTGAGAAAAGTAGCATTCAAGTCAGGGTCATCAATCTGTGTTCCCATGAAGGAAAGTTGACTTGTGATATCAAGCAATCTACTTCTCACACTGCTGAGATTCTCATTTGGTTGAGCCTTAAAGACAGCATACTCATGCATGAGTTGCTTCTTCTTTTCATCTTTTGTGTCAGCATTGCCACCATGTGCTACTTCAAGAGCTTCCCAAAGCTCTTTTGCAGACTCAAAGCGTTTGTACTTGTGCTGATTCTCATGACCTAGGGCGTGTTTCATGATGTTCAAGATTTTCATGTCCACCCTTTTCTTGGCTATATCTTCAACAGATACAGCTCTTCCATCTTCAGGCTTTTCCTTCTTATCAGCTTCAGGACAATTAGGAAGAGCTACCCTTGCAGCAATAGCAGCAGCAATCTTTTGAGCTTTGTTGAATGTGTTCCCATATTCAACAATCTCCCAAAGAGTGTAGTCATGGATGGCTATGTATTGCTCAAAATTAGACTTCCAAAGCTCAAAGTTCCTGGCATCAAACATGGGAATTTTGATACTAGGGTTTGTGGAGTTGTTTTGTAGCAGAGCAGAAGGCTGATTTGTGCCAGACATGATGTTTTTAGGGTTTTGAGAGATTTAGGGTTTTTAGGGTTTGGTGTTTTAGGGTTCTTGCGTTACTTAAAGATCAAAAGTTTCTCAACAAGCTCTGATACCACTTGTTGATCCCAAACTTAGATCGATTAAGCTTTGTGTATACGAGATTAGATCAAGTAATACACGTAGAGAAACCTTTGCTTATGAATAAAGTAACTAAGTGTTATGCGGAATTAACACTTGATCTAAAACACAAAGATGTTAAACAAACTTTCACTTGTATTAGAATGATCGTACTTGATTACAATGAAAGAAGTTTTAACTTGTGAATACTTATGAAAACTGATATATAACTTTAACCTAAAAGACCTTCTTTTATAGAACAAGAAGTCTTGTACAATAAGCTACGAATCAACTATTCTAGGTAAAGATAATAATGGAAAATACAATGTCGAGCTTATCTTTACCATACACAAATAAAGAAACAAATAAACAAAAGATTCGTATGAAGATATATTCCATCAGTGCTAATCTTCAAGGCTGTCAGCGTTGACTTCTTCAATGTCAACGCTTGGCTGTCAGCGTCCAATGTCATCCTATCAGCGTTGACATTCTTCTTATCAGCGTCTAGTGAACTGACCTATAATTTATTCCCAACACCAACTTGGGCACGCGTTCTACCAGTCGGCTTCCATTCAAGATTATTCCTAATGGCATTCATTTCATTCACATGATCAATAAGACACAAATCATGACGTTGGGAAAACATACATTCATTACAATTCCAACAATTCAAATTAGAATTCATGAATGGTTTAGGCTTCTGCACAGGCGCAGAGCTTTTAGTCTTAACATGATTCTTTTTATTTAAAACTGAACTAGCATTCCTATGGTGAGCTTCTACTTTCTTCTTGTTGGTACTACTAGTGGAGGGCTTGATCTTATCTTTCTTGAGTGGCGATCCTTTAGCCTTAGTAGACTCTTTTACTCCTGTAGAAGGCAAAGTGGGAATATTAGCAACAGATTTTAAAGGTGCCTTACTTGATGGTGCCAATGACGGTTTTGCTCCTAGAGTCTTATTGAATGGAGTTACAGCAATGGGCCTATTAGTAAGTAGTGCAGAACCTGGTTTACCTATGTATTGCAAATATGCTAAGCAATATTGAACTCGCTTAATATATTCATGAGCCGAATAATAGTAGCTACTTGAGGGATCTAAGGCATAAAGATCGTCTAAAATATCCCTAACAAGATCTACATGCTTAATAGCATTCCTCATATAATCATCGTAGATAACCGGGTTTCTCTTATGAAGCGGGTTCTTATAAAGCACTACTGACTTGGTTGTTGGAGCACTAGTGGACGGTGCAGAGTCGGTAGCTAAGTTATTAACAACTTCTTGTCGGGTGAGAAGAAGTGTCTCCTTTAACTCGGCCAAAACCATGTTTTTGTCAATGAGCTGGATGTTTAAGTCAGAGATTTCCTCACACTTTCGGTTCAGTTGTTCAACATAAGATTGTTGCTGTGCTGCATTAAAAGCTAAGCGTTCTTCTAATGAACCATAAAGAGCGGATAGTCCCTGTCTTGTCCGATCCATCTCCCCTAGAATAGACGAAAGTCTAATTTCTAAGTCCTGGTTTTTAGACTCTGCAGCCTCTAGTTCCAATTTTAGTGTTTCATTTGATGACACATCTCTCTTTAACCTCATAATCTCTTCCTCTAATGCCTTAACTATTGCAATCTTCTTGTCACTCGTCTCAACACCGTTTTCACAACTATTTGTTATCAAAAGATCCTCATTTTGAGTTTGTTGTTTTAATTCTAAAGATATACAGTGTTGTTCTAGTTGATTAAAGCGTTTTGAAAGTAAATTGTAAGAATCTTGTAGCTTTAAAAACTCAGCGTTAGATTCGTGACAAGAATGATTATCTACCTCATTTACAGTCTCAGCAACATTTACAGAGAGATTACAAACATCATCACAAATATTCATAGCATCACATTTAATCATAGCGGATGTAAGCTCATTCGAATAATTAACATTCACAGTAGTAATCACATCACACGAAATTACTTGGGACAAGAATCGGTCATATTCGGATAAAATCTTTTCCTTTTCAATTAGTTGTAGTTCGTAAGCGGTGTCCATTTCATAAAACACTTTTTGAACTTCACCAACTTCAAACTGAAGATTTTCCTTTAGAGATGCAAAACTTTCTTTTAGATTTTCGACAAACGGATTGATCTCATTTTTAAACACCTCGTTCATGTGTTCGAAAGCCCATTCTCCGGCGTTTAGGACATTTGAAGTCGTACATTCCAAAATGACATTGTCAAAGTTAGTAAAGTATTGATTAATCTCTTGCAAGTTTAACCATACAGTGCTAACAGGTGGAAGATTCTTTGGAATTTCCTTAGGACCTTCCATGTTGACAAGTGTAGGAAATGTACTAGGGTTTTCTTCCTCTAACATGTAGGTTGGTGCTGTGATGAGATCTTTGTCCATATGGAAGCGAATTCTAAAATCCGTTTTTGCAAGCTCCTTATTCATTTTAAAATAATCACACTCGGGATATTTTGCAGAATTGTATGACCGATCCTCATCAACTAGATCCTTACTTGTTCGATCATCGAAAAAAACAATCGGGTCTAAGGCCAATCCTAATTGAGTTGCATTATAAAGTCTTGGACTATGTCTTAAAGCTTGTTTTGCATACCTTGGGTTAGGGGGAAGGCCTTTTTGACGTGATAAGTTAAATTCTCTAAACGAAGCATCAAATAAGTGCACTAGTTGAGAAGCAGCGTATTGTCTTAAAAGCAAGTAATCTAGACTTCTAATCTTATTAGCAACATTAATCTCTATTTCATTCTTCTTAGACTCGAGTAACTCAAAATCCGTTTGAAGTTTTTGAAAATTAGTGACCACTAACTCCTTTTCTTTAAGTTCATTAGAAAGATTTGCTCTTAAGTTTTCAATTTCTTGCAAATGACCCATTTGTTTGTTTCGAAAGTGATCATATTCGGGATTTGTTAGAACACTAGACGAAGGCACTAATTCCAAAGTTTGAACTTTCTCATTGCTTAAGACGAGCTCATCAGACAAATTCTTATTCTTAGCTAGGGTTTCTAAGAGCGCAACATTCATTTGGCTAAGTAATGTGGCAGGAACCATGACCAAATCTTGTTGAGCAGGAGTATGCGTATTCGACATGGCTCCCGGTTGTGATTCACTCAAAGTCTGGGGAGTCACATTGATATTACTATCATTGATTGTCTCCTCATTTGAGAGACTCACCACCGAAGACTCATGCGAATCAGCACTCTCTTGTACAACTTGATGTGGTTGAATACAAACATCAGTGGTATTAAAAAGTACCTCAGATCTCTTTTCAGGCCCTAAGCTGGAGATAGTTGCCATGAGAGCAGCCTTTGCAGATTGAAATTCATCACAGTCTGAGTCATACGCATCGACATCATCTGCTTGGTATGCTGCATTCTGTGTGGTAACAGCGTCTTGTTCAGCAATCCCTGGATCAGCAAGAAATGCAAGCTCCTCTTCATCAAGTTCCCTTCCTTGTGCCTGAGCATTCACCAGATAGATCTTCTCTGCAAACCATTGTCCATCCCTTCTCCTCTTGGGTTTCTTGCAATCCCTGGACATGTGTCCTTCTTCCTTGCAGTTGTAGCATGTAATCATTCGCAACTTGCTTGTGGAATTTGCCCGTGGAGGAGTGTTGACCATTGGAGCAGGATTGACCGTGCGAGCATTGGTGTTTGATGTTGTAGGTCTTCCCTGATAAGGTGGAATAGGTTGAACCATTACCCTGCCATTCTCAATAGTAGCTTGTTGGCGAGAATTGGATGAATTCCTTAATTGATTGTTAGTTGGAGTCGATCCTCGAAATCCTCGTTTGCTCAATGTCTTAGTGAGATAAGCTGACAAAGTGGCTAACATTTCAACTGGGTAAGTTCCTTGTTGAAACTCATGAATGGGAACTTCATCATTATCACAATACAATGCTTGGTCTTGTTGAGGAATACTCATTTGGTCAGAATAGCTTGATGGCTATGCAGCATTTTCTTGATAAGAAGGATATAATGACTGACCATAAGGTGCGATGCTTGCTGGTGAATATGGATGAGGTTGTGAGGTATAGTGTGAAGCTTGTGGTTCTCTCTGAGATGAAGGTGCACTAAACCGATATTGTTGCTGATTCGAGAACCAAGTCAGTCTGTTCTTCAATACTTTTGCCTCCATTAATATATAATTTCATAGGCATATACTAACTGTACAACTTTCAAACATGGTCATACACATCCAAATCCGTCTGAAACGGGCTAAACCGTTCGAAACATATCAAAACGGAAGAGATCGGACGAGATCGGACGAAATCGGACGAGATCGGACGGAATCGGACGTTAACCGGGGAAAGCCGGAGAAAGTATGAATAAACCGCGCAAATCATGCCAAATCCGTGGAAATAGGATTTCTACTGTGTTTTGATTGTATTAATCATGTTGTGGTCGTCTTTAGCATGTTTTGGTTGGGTTTGGCTATGTTTTAACCAGACTTGAATGTAGCAAATTAGTTGGTGATGTAGTTGTTGTTTTACTAGACAAGGAAATCGTGATGGCATACCATCAATTGATATTAAAAATACGAGTGAGCTCCAACAACATTTAACATTGTTTGATCAACAAAACAATGATATTGATTTTCCTTCGAAAACCTACAAAGGTGGATAATATATAAAATAATGAAAAAAGCATAGTAAAATGGCTTTTTGGGCCTTCAGAAATCCTTAACCAGCTTAAAGGTGGTTACAACGATGTTCCTCTTGTTTTTTCGGTCGTTTTGACAAGTCACGGGCTGAAAACGAACTTACGGTGCTGAAGTTATGACCATTTTAAGAAAGCCTTCTTCGTCACACGATCTTGGGCTTCGAGAACCAAGTCAGTCTGTTCTTCAATACTTTTGCCTCCATCAATATATAATTTCATAGGCATATACTAACTGTACAACTTTCAAACATGGTCATACACATCCAAATCCGTCTGAAACGGGCTAAACCGTTCGAAACATATCAAAACGGACGAGATCGGACGAGATCGGACGAAATCGGACGAGATCGGACGAAATCGGACGTTAACCGGGGAAAGCCGGAGAAAGTATGAATAAACCGCGCAAACCATGCCAAATCCGTGGAAATAGGATTTCTACTATGTTTTGATTGTATTGATCATGTTGTGGTCGTCTTTAGCATGTTTTGGTTGGGTTTGGCTATGTTTTAACCAGACTTGAATGTAGCAAATTAGTTGGTGATGTAGTTGTGGTTTTACTAGACAAGGAAATCGTGATGGCATACCATCAATTGATATTAAAAATACGAGTGAGCTCCAACAACATTTAACATTGTTTGATCAACAAAACAATGATATTGATTTTCCTTCGGAAACCTACAAAGGTGGATAATATATAAAATAATGAAAAAAGCATAGCAAAATGGCTTTTTGGGCCTTCAGAAATCCTTAACCAGCTTAAAGTTGGTTACAACGATGTTCCTCTTGTTTTTTCGGTCGTTTTGACAGGTCACGGGCTGAAAACGAACTTACGGTGCTGAAGTTATGACCATTTTAAGAAAGCCTTCTTCGTCACACGATCTTGGGCTTCGAGAACCAAGTCAGTATGTTCTTCAATACTTTTGCCTCCATCAATATATAATTTCATAGGCATATACTAACTGTACAACTTTCAAACATGGTCATACACATCCAAATCCGGCTGAAACGGGCTAAACCGTTCGAAACATATCAAAACAGATCAGACGAGATCGGACGAAATCGGACGAGATCGGACGGAATCGGACTTTAACCAGGGAAGCCGGAGAAAGTATGAATAAACCAGGGCAAACCATGCCAAATCCGTGGAAATAGGATTTCTACTATGTTTTGATTGTATTGATCATGTTGTGGTCGTCTTTAGCATGTTTTGGTTGGGTTTGGCTATGTTTTAACCAGACTTGAATGTAGCAAATTAGTTGGTGATGTAGTTGTGGTTTTACTAGACAAGGAAACCGTCATGGCATACCATCAATTGATATTAAAAATACGAGTGAGCTCCAACAACATTTAGCATTGTTTGATCAACAAAACAATGATATAGATTTTCCTTCGGAAACCTACAAAGGTGGATAATATACAAAATAATGAAAAAAGCATAGTAAAATGGCTTTTTGGGCCTTCAAAAATCCTTAACCAGCTTAAAGTTGGTTACAACGATGTTCCTCTTGTTTTTTTCGGTCGTTTTGACAGGTCACGGGCTGAAAACGAACTTACGGTGCCTAAGTTATAACCATTTTAAGAAAGCCTTCTTCGTCACACGATCTTGGGCTTCGAGAACCAAGTCAGTCTGTTCTTCAACAATTTTTCCTCCATCAATATATAATTTCATAGGTATATACTAACTGTACAACTTTCAAACATGGTCATACACATCCAAATCCGTCTGAAACGGGCTAAACCGTTCGAAACATATCAAAACGGACGAGATCGGACGAGATCGGACGAAATCGGACGAGATCGGAAGGAATCGGACGTTAACCGGGGAAAGCCGGAGAAAGTATGAATAAACCGCGCAAACCATGCCAAATCCGTGGAAATAGGATTTCTACTATGTTTTGATTGTATTGATCATGTTGTGGTCATCTTTAGCATGTTTTGGTTGGGTCTGGCTATGTTTTAACCAGACTTGAATGTAGCAAATTAGTTGGTGATGTAGTTGTGGTTTTACTAGACAAGGAAATCGTGATGGCATACCATCAATTGATATTAAAAATACGAGTGAACTCCAACAACATTTAACATTGTTTGATCAACAAAACAATGATATTGATTTTCCTTCGGAAACCTACAAAGGTGGATAATATACAAAATAATGAAAAAAGCATAGTAAAATGGATTTTTGGGCCTTCAGAAATCCTTAACCAGCTTAAAGTTGGTTACAACGATGTTCCTCTTGTTTTTCGGTCGTTTTGACAGGTCACGGGCTGAAAACGAACTTACGGTGCTGAAGTTATGACCATTTTAAGAAAGCCTTCTTCGTCACACGATCTTGGGCTTCGAGAACCAAGTCAGTCTGTTCTTCAATACTTTTGCCTCCATCAATATATAATTTCATAGGCATATACTAACTGTACAACTTTCAAACATGGTCATACACATCCAAATCCGTCTGAAACGGGCTAAACCGTTCGAAACATATCAAAACGGACGAGATCGGACGAGATCGGACAAAATCGGACGAGATCGGACGGAATCGGACGTTAACCGGGGAAAGCCGGAGAAAGTATGAATAAACCGCGCAAACCATGCCAAATCCGTGGAAATAGGATTTCTACTATGTTTTGATTGTATTGATCATGTTGTGGTCATCTTTAGCATGTTTTGGTTGGGTTTGGCTATGTTTTAACCAGACTTGAATGTAGCAAATTAGTTGGTGATGTAGTTGTGGTTTTACTAGACAAGGAAATCGTGATGGCATACCATTAATTGATATTAAAAATACGAGTGAACTCCAACAACATTTAACATTGTTTGATCAACAAAACAATGATATTGATTTTCCTTGGGAAACCTACAAAGGTGGATAATATACAAAATAATGAAAAAAGCATAGTAAAATGGCTTTTTGGGCCTTCAGAAATCCTTAACCAGCTTAAAGTTGGTTACAACGATGTTCCTCTTGTTTTTTCGGTCGTTTTGACAGGTCACGGGCTGAAAACGAACTTACGGTGCTGAAGTTATGACCATTTTAAGAAAGCCTTCTTCGTCACACGATCTTGGGCTTCGAGAACCAAGTCAGTCTGTTCTTCAATACTTTTGCCTCCATCAATATATAATTTCATAGGCATATACTAACTGTACAACTTTCAAACATGGTCATACACATCCAAATCCGTCTGAAACGGGCTAAACCGTTCGAAACATATCAAAACGGACGAGATCGGACGAGATCGGACAAAATCGGACGAGATCGGACGGAATCGGACGTTAACCGGGGAAAGCCGGAGAAAGTATGAATAAACCGCGCAAACCATGCCAAATCCGTGGAAATAGGATTTCTACTATGTTTTGATTGTATTGATCATGTTGTGGTCATCTTTAGCATGTTTTGGTTGGGTTTGGCTATGTTTTAACCAGACTTGAATGTAGCAAATTAGTTGGTGATGTAGTTGTGGTTTTACTAGACAAGGAAATCGTGATGGCATACCATTAATTGATATTAAAAATACGAGTGAACTCCAACAACATTTAACATTGTTTGATCAACAAAACAATGATATTGATTTTCCTTGGGAAACCTACAAAGGTGGATAATATACAAAATAATGAAAAAAGCATAGTAAAATGGCTTTTTGGGCCTTCAGAAATCCTTAACCAGCTTAAAGTTGGTTACAACGATGTTCCTCTTGTTTTTTCGGTCGTTTTGACAGGTCACGGGCTGAAAACGAACTTACGGTGCTGAAGTTATGACCATTTTAAGAAAGCCTTCTTCGTCACACGATCTTGGGCTTCGAGAACCAAGTCAGTCTGTTCTTCAATACTTTTGCCTCCATCAATATATAATTTCATAGGCATATACTAACTGTACAACTTTCAAACATGGTCATACACATCCAAATCCGTCTGAAACGGGCTAAACCGTTCGAAACATATCAAAACGGACGAGATCGGACGAGATCGGACGAAATCGGACGAGATCGGACGGAATCGGACGTTAACCGGGGAAAGCCGGAGAAAGTATGAATAAACCGCGCAAACCATGCCAAATCCGTGGAAATAGGATTTCTACTATGTTTTGATTGTATTGATCATGTTGTGGTCATCTTTAGCATGTTTTGGTTGGGTTTGGCTATGTTTTAACCAGACTTGAATGTAGCAAATTAGTTGGTGATGTAGTTGTGGTTTTACTAGACAAGGAAATCGTGATGGCATACCATTAATTGATATTAAAAATACGAGTGAGCTCCAACAACATTTAACATTGTTTGATCAACAAAACAATGATACTGATTTTCCTTCGGAAACCTACAAAGGTGGATAATATACAAAATAATGAAAAAAGCATAGTAAAATGGCTTTTTGGGCCTTAAAAAATCCTTAACCAGCTTAAAGTTGGTTACAACGATGTTCCTCTTGTTTTTTCGGTCGTTTTGACAGGTCACGGGCTGAAAACGAACTTACGGTGCCTAAGTTATAACCATTTTAAGAAAGCCTTCTTCGTCACACGATCTTGGGCTTCGAGAACCAAGTCAGTCTGTTCTTCAATAATTTTGCCTCCATCAATATATAATTTCATAGGCATATACTAACTGTACAACTTTCAAACATGGTCATACACATCCAAATCCGTCTGAAACGGGCTAAACCGTTCGAAACATATCAAAACGGACGAGATCGGACGAGATCGGACGAAATCGGACGAGATCGGAAGGAATCGGACGTTAACCGGGGAAAGCCGGAGAAATTATGAATAAACCGCGCAAACCATGCCAAATCCGTGGAAATAGGATTTCTACTATGTTTTGATTGTATTGATCATGTTGTGGTCATCTTTAGCATGTTTTGGTTGGGTTTGGCTATGTTTTAACCAGACTTGAATGTAGCAAATTAGTTGGTGATGTAGTTGTGGTTTTACTAGACAAGGAAATCGTGATGGCATACCATCAATTGATATTAAAAATACGAGTGAACTCCAACAACATTTAACATTGTTTGATCAACAAAACAATGATATTGATTTTCCTTCGGAAACCTACAAAGGTGGATAATATACAAAATAATGAAAAAAGCATAGTAAAATGGCTTTTTGGGCCTTCAGAAATCCTTAACCAGCTTAAAGTTGGTTACAACGATGTTCCTCTTGTTTTTTCGGTCGTTTTGACAGGTCACGGGCTGAAAACGAACTTACGGTGCTGAAGTTATGACCATTTTAAGAAAGCCTTCTTCGTCACACGATCTTGGGCTTCGAGAACCAAGTCAGTCTGTTCTTCAATAATTTTACCTCCATCAATATATAATTTCATAGGCATATACTAACTGTACAACTTTCAAACATGGTCATACACATCCAAATCCGTCTGAAACGGGCTAAACCGTTCGAAACATATCAAAACGGACGAGATCGGACGAGATCGGACGAAATCGGACGAGATCGGACGGAATCGGACGTTAACCGGGGAAAGCCGGAGAAAGTATGAATAAACCGCGCAAACCATGCCAAATCCGTGGAAATAGGATTTCTACTATGTTTTGATTGTATTGATCATGTTGTGGTCATCTTTAGCATGTTTTGGTTGGGTTTGGCTATGTTTTAACCAGACTTGAATGTAGCAAATTAGTTGGTGATGTAGTTGTGGTTTTACTAGACAAGGAAACCGTGATGGCATACCATCAATTGATATTAAAAATACGAGTGAGCTCCAACAACATTTAACATTGTTTGATCAACAAAACAATGATATTGATTTTCCTTCGGAAACCTACAAAGGTGGATAATATACAAAATAATGAAAAAAGCATAGTAAAATGGATTTTTGGGCCTTCAGAAATCCTTAACCAGCTTAAAGTTGGTTACAACGATGTTCCTCTTGTTTTTCGGTCGTTTTGACAGGTCACGGGCTGAAAACGAACTTACGGTGCTGAAGTTATGACCATTTTAAGAAAGCCTTCTTCGTCACACGATCTTGGGCTTCGAGAACCAAGTCAGTCTATTCTTCAATACTTTTGCCTCCATCAATATATAATTTCATAGGCATATACTAACTGTACAACTTTCAAACATGGTCATACACATCCAAATCCGTCTGAAACGGGCTAAACCGTTCGAAACATATCAAAACGGACGAGATCGGACGAGATCGGACAAAATCGGACGAGATCGGACGGAATCGGACGTTAACCGGGGAAAGCCGGAGAAAGTATGAATAAACCGCGCAAACCATGCCAAATCCGTGGAAATAGGATTTCTACTATGTTTTGATTGTATTGATCATGTTGTGGTCATCTTTAGCATGTTTTGGTTGGGTTTGGCTATGTTTTAACCAGACTTGAATGTAGCAAATTAGTTGGTGATGTAGTTGTGGTTTTACTAGACAAGGAAATTGTGATGGCATACCATTAATTGATATTAAAAATACGAGTGAACTCCAACAACATTTAACATTGTTTGATCAACAAAACAATGATATTGATTTTCCTTGGGAAACCTACAAAGGTGGATAATATACAAAATAATGAAAAAAGCATAGTAAAATGGCTTTTTGGGCCTTCAGAAATCCTTAACCAGCTTAAAGTTGGTTACAACGATGTTCCTCTTGTTTTTTCGGTCGTTTTGACAGGTCACGGGCTGAAAACGAACTTACGGTGCTGAAGTTATGACCATTTTAAGAAAGCCTTCTTCGTCACACGATCTTGGGCTTCGAGAACCAAGTCAGTCTGTTCTTCAATACTTTTGCCTCCATCAATATATAATTTCATAGGCATATACTAACTGTACAACTTTCAAACATGGTCATACACATCCAAATCCGTCTGAAACGGGCTAAACCGTTCGAAACATATCAAAACGGACGAGATCGGACGAGATCGGACGAAATCGGACGAGATCGGACGAAATCGGACGTTAACCGGGGAAAGCCGGAGAAAGTATGAATAAACCGCGCAAACCATGCCAAATCCGTGGAAATAGGATTTCTACTATGTTTTGATTGTATTGATCATGTTGTGGTCGTCTTTAGCATGTTTTGGTTGGGTTTGGCTATGTTTTAACCAGACTTGAATGTAGCAAATTAGTTGGTGATGTAGTTGTGGTTTTACTAGACAAGGAAACCGTGATGGCATACCATCAATTGATATTAAAAATACGAGTGAGCTCCAACAACATTTAACATTGTTTGATCAACAAAACAATGATATAGATTTTCCTTCGGAAACCTACAAAGGTGGATAATATACAAAATAATGAAAAAAGCATAGTAAAATGGCTTTTTGGGCCTTAAAAAATCCTTAACCAGCTTAAAGTTGGTTACAACGATGTTCCTCTTGTTTTTTCGGTCGTTTTGACAGGTCACGGGCTGAAAACGAACTTACGGTGCCTAAGTTATAACCATTTTAAGAAAGCCTTCTTCGTCACACGATCTTGGGCTTCGAGAACCAAGTCAGTCTGTTCTTCAATAATTTTGCCTCCATCAATATATAATTTCATAGGCATATACTAACTGTACAACTTTCAAACATGGTCATACACATCCAAATCCGTCTGAAATGGGCTAAACCGTTCGAAACATATCAAAACGGACGAGATCGGACGAAATCGGACAAGATCGGAAGGAATCGGACGTTAACCGGGGAAAGCCGGAGAAAGTATGAATAAACCACGCAAACCATGCCAAATCCGTGGAAATAGGATTTCTACTATGTTTTGATTGTATTGATCATGTTGTGGTCATCTTTAGCATGTTTTGGTTGGGTTTGGCTATGTTTTAACCAGACTTGAATGTAGCAAATTAGTTGGTGATGTAGTTGTGGTTTTACTAGACAAGGAAATCGTGATGGCATACCATCAATTGATATTAAAAATACGAGTGAACTCCAACAACATTTAACATTGTTTGATCAACAAAACAATGATATTGATTTTCCTTCGGAAACCTACAAAGGTGGATAATATACAAAATAATGAAAAAAGCATAGTAAAATGGATTTTTGGGCCTTCAGAAATCCTTAACCAGCTTAAAGTTGGTTACAACGATGTTCCTCTTGTTTTTTCGGTCGTTTTGACAGGTCACGGGCTGAAAACGAACTTACGGTGCTGAAGTTATGACCATTTTAAGAAAGCCTTCTTCGTCACACGATCTTGGGCTTCGAGAACCAAGTCAGTCTGTTCTTCAATAATTTTGCCTCCATCAATATATAATTTCATAGGCATATACTAACTGTACAACTTTCAAACATGGTCATACACATCCAAATCCGTCTGAAACGGGCTAAACCGTTCGAAACATATCAAAACGGACGAGATCGGACGAGATCGGACGAAATCGGACGAGATCGGACGGAATCGGACATTAACCGGGGAAAGCCGGAGAAAGTATGAATAAACCGCGCAATCCATGCCAAATCCGTGGAAATAGGATTTCTACTATGTTTTGATTGTATTGATCATGTTGTGGTCATCTTTAGCATGTTTTGGTTGGGTTTGGCTATGTTTTAACCAGACTTGAATGTAGCAAATTAGTTAGTGATGTAGTTGTGGTTTTACTAGACAAGGAAATTGTGATGGCATACCATCAATTGATATTAAAAATACGAGTGAACTCCAACAACATTTAACATTGTTTGATCAACAAAACAATGATATTGATTTTCCTTCGGAAACCTACAAAGGTGGATAATATACAAAATAATGAAAAATGCATAGTAAAATGGCTTTTAGGGCCTTCAGAAATCCTTAACCAGCTTAAAGTTGGTTACAACGATGTTCCTCTTGTTTTTTCGGTCGTTTTGACAGGTCACGGGCTGAAAACGAACTTACGGTGCTGAAGTTATGACCATTTTAAGAAAGCCTTCTTCGTCACACGATCTTGGGCTTCGAGAACCAAGTCAGTCTGTTCTTCAATAATTTTGCCTCCATCAATATATAATTTCATAGGCATATACTAACTGTACAACTTTCAAACATGGTCATACACATCCAAATCCGTCTGAAATGGGCTAAACCGTTCGAAACATATCAAAACGGACGAGATCGGACGAAATCGGACAAGATCGGAAGGAATCGGACGTTAACCGGGGAAAGCCGGAGAAAGTATGAATAAACCACGCAAACCATGCCAAATCCGTGGAAATAGGATTTCTACTATGTTTTGATTGTATTGATCATGTTGTGGTCATCTTTAGCATGTTTTGGTTGGGTTTGGCTATGTTTTAACCAGACTTGAATGTAGCAAATTAGTTGGTGATGTAGTTGTGGTTTTACTAGACAAGGAAATCGTGATGGCATACCATCAATTGATATTAAAAATACGAGTGAACTCCAACAACATTTAACATTGTTTGATCAACAAAACAATGATATTGATTTTCCTTCGGAAACCTACAAAGGTGGATAATATACAAAATAATGAAAAAAGCATAGTAAAATGGATTTTTGGGCCTTCAGAAATCCTTAACCAGCTTAAAGTTGGTTACAACGATGTTCCTCTTGTTTTTTCGGTCGTTTTGACAGGTCACGGGCTGAAAACGAACTTACGGTGCTGAAGTTATGACCATTTTAAGAAAGCCTTCTTCGTCACACGATCTTGGGCTTCGAGAACCAAGTCAGTCTGTTCTTCAATAATTTTGCCTCCATCAATATATAATTTCATAGGCATATACTAACTGTACAACTTTCAAACATGGTCATACACATCCAAATCCGTCTGAAACGGGCTAAACCGTTCGAAACATATCAAAACGGACGAGATCGGACGAGATCGGACGAAATCGGACGAGATCGGACGGAATCGGACATTAACCGGGGAAAGCCGGAGAAAGTATGAATAAACCGCGCAATCCATGCCAAATCCGTGGAAATAGGATTTCTACTATGTTTTGATTGTATTGATCATGTTGTGGTCATCTTTAGCATGTTTTGGTTGGGTTTGGCTATGTTTTAACCAGACTTGAATGTAGCAAATTAGTTAGTGATGTAGTTGTGGTTTTACTAGACAAGGAAATTGTGATGGCATACCATCAATTGATATTAAAAATACGAGTGAACTCCAACAACATTTAACATTGTTTGATCAACAAAACAATGATATTGATTTTCCTTCGGAAACCTACAAAGGTGGATAATATACAAAATAATGAAAAATGCATAGTAAAATGGCTTTTAGGGCCTTCAGAAATCCTTAACCAGCTTAAAGTTGGTTACAACGATGTTCCTCTTGTTTTTTCGGTCGTTTTGACAGGTCACGGGCTGAAAACGAACTTACGGTGCTGAAGTTATGACCATTTTAAGAAAGCCTTCTTCGTCACACGATCTTGGGCTTCGAGAACCAAGTCAGTCTGTTCTTCAATACTTTTGCCTCCATCAATATATAATTTCATAGGCATATACTAACTGTACAACTTTCAAACATGGTCATACACATCCAAATCCGTCTGAAACGGGTTAAACCGTTCGAAACATATCAAAACGGACGAGATCGGACGAGATCGGACGAAATCGGACGAGATCGGACGAAATCGGACGTTAACCGGGGAAAGCCGGAGAAAGTATGAATAAACCGCGCAAACCATGCCAAATCCGTGGAAATAGGATTTCTACTATGTTTTGATTGTATTGATCATGTTGTGGTCGTCTTTAGCATGTTTTGGTTGGGTTTGGCTATGTTTTAACCAGACTTGAATGTAGCAAATTAGTTGGTGATGTAGTTGTGGTTTTACTAGACAAGGAAACCGTGATGGCATACCATCAATTGATATTAAAAATACGAGTGAGCTCCAACAACATTTAACATTGTTTGATCAACAAAACAATGATATAGATTTTCCTTCGGAAACCTACAAAGGTGGATAATATACAAAATAATGAAAAAAGCATAGTAAAATGGCTTTTTGGGCCTTAAAAAATCCTTAACCAGCTTAAAGTTGGTTACAACGATGTTCCTCTTGTTTTTTCGGTCGTTTTGACAGGTCACGGGCTGAAAACGAACTTACGGTGCCTAAGTTATAACCATTTTAAGAAAGCCTTCTTCGTCACACGATCTTGGGCTTCGAGAACCAAGTCAGTCTGTTCTTCAATAATTTTGCCTCCATCAATATATAATTTCATAGGCATATACTAACTGTACAACTTTCAAACATGGTCATACACATCCAAATCCGTCTGAAATGGGCTAAACCGTTCGAAACATATCAAAACGGACGAGATCGGACGAAATCGGACAAGATCGGAAGGAATCGGACGTTAACCGGGGAAAGCCGGAGAAAGTATGAATAAACCACGCAAACCATGCCAAATCCGTGGAAATAGGATTTCTACTATGTTTTGATTGTATTGATCATGTTGTGGTCATCTTTAGCATGTTTTGGTTGGGTTTGGCTATGTTTTAACCAGACTTGAATGTAGCAAATTAGTTGGTGATGTAGTTGTGGTTTTACTAGACAAGGAAATCGTGATGGCATACCATCAATTGATATTAAAAATACGAGTGAACTCCAACAACATTTAACATTGTTTGATCAACAAAACAATGATATTGATTTTCCTTCGGAAACCTACAAAGGTGGATAATATACAAAATAATGAAAAAAGCATAGTAAAATGGATTTTTGGGCCTTCAGAAATCCTTAACCAGCTTAAAGTTGGTTACAACGATGTTCCTCTTGTTTTTTCGGTCGTTTTGACAGGTCACGGGCTGAAAACGAACTTACGGTGCTGAAGTTATGACCATTTTAAGAAAGCCTTCTTCGTCACACGATCTTGGGCTTCGAGAACCAAGTCAGTCTGTTCTTCAATAATTTTGCCTCCATCAATATATAATTTCATAGGCATATACTAACTGTACAACTTTCAAACATGGTCATACACATCCAAATCCGTCTGAAACGGGCTAAACCGTTCGAAACATATCAAAACGGACGAGATCGGACGAGATCGGACGAAATCGGACGAGATCGGACGGAATCGGACATTAACCGGGGAAAGCCGGAGAAAGTATGAATAAACCGCGCAATCCATGCCAAATCCGTGGAAATAGGATTTCTACTATGTTTTGATTGTATTGATCATGTTGTGGTCATCTTTAGCATGTTTTGGTTGGGTTTGGCTATGTTTTAACCAGACTTGAATGTAGCAAATTAGTTAGTGATGTAGTTGTGGTTTTACTAGACAAGGAAATTGTGATGGCATACCATCAATTGATATTAAAAATACGAGTGAACTCCAACAACATTTAACATTGTTTGATCAACAAAACAATGATATTGATTTTCCTTCGGAAACCTACAAAGGTGGATAATATACAAAATAATGAAAAATGCATAGTAAAATGGCTTTTAGGGCCTTCAGAAATCCTTAACCAGCTTAAAGTTGGTTACAACGATGTTCCTCTTGTTTTTTCGGTCGTTTTGACAGGTCACGGGCTGAAAACGAACTTACGGTGCTGAAGTTATGACCATTTTAAGAAAGCCTTCTTCGTCACACGATCTTGGGCTTCGAGAACCAAGTCAGTCTGTTCTTCAATAATTTTGCCTCCATCAATATATAATTTCATAGGCATATACTAACTGTACAACTTTCAAACATGGTCATACACATCCAAATCCGTCTGAAACGGGCTAAACCGTTCGAAACATATCAAAACGGACGAGATCGGACGAGATCGGACGAAATCGGACGAGATCGGACGGAATCGGACATTAACCGGGGAAAGCCGGAGAAAGTATGAATAAACCGCGCAATCCATGCCAAATCCGTGGAAATAGGATTTCTACTATGTTTTGATTGTATTGATCATGTTGTGGTCATCTTTAGCATGTTTTGGTTGGGTTTGGCTATGTTTTAACCAGACTTGAATGTAGCAAATTAGTTAGTGATGTAGTTGTGGTTTTACTAGACAAGGAAATTGTGATGGCATACCATCAATTGATATTAAAAATACGAGTGAACTCCAACAACATTTAACATTGTTTGATCAACAAAACAATGATATTGATTTTCCTTCGGAAACCTACAAAGGTGGATAATATACAAAATAATGAAAAATGCATAGTAAAATGGCTTTTAGGGCCTTCAGAAATCCTTAACCAGCTTAAAGTTGGTTACAACGATGTTCCTCTTGTTTTTTCGGTCGTTTTGACAGGTCACGGGCTGAAAACGAACTTACGGTGCTGAAGTTATGACCATTTTAAGAAAGCCTTCTTCGTCACACGATCTTGGGCTTCGAGAACCAAGTCAGTCTGTTCTTCAATACTTTTGCCTCCATCAATATATAATTTCATAGGCATATACTAACTGTACAACTTTCAAACATGGTCATACACATCCAAATCCGTCTGAAACGGGCTAAACCGTTCGAAACATATCAAAACGGACGAGATCGGACGAGATCGGACGAAATCGGACGAGATCGGACGGAATCGGACGTTAACCGGGGAAAACCGGAGAAAGTATGAATAAACCGCGCAAACCATGCCAAATCCGTGGAAATAGGATTTCTACTATGTTTTGATTGTATTGATCATGTTGTGGTCATCTTTAGCATGTTTTGGTTGGGTTTGGCTATGTTTTATCCAGACTTGAATGTAGCAAATTAGTTGGTGATGTAGTTGTGGTTTTACTAGACAAGGAAATCGTGATGGCATACCATCAATTGATATTAAAAATACGAGTGAACTCCAACAACATTTAACATTGTTTGATCAACAAAACAATGATATTGATTTTCCTTCGGAAACCTACAAAGGTGGATAATATACAAAATAATGAAAAAAGCATAGTAAAATGGCTTTTTGGGCCTTCAGAAATCCTTAACCAGCTTAAAGTTGGTTACAACGATGTTCCTCTTGTTTTTTCGGTCGTTTTGACAGGTCACGGGCTGAAAACGAACTTACGATGCTGAAGTTATGACCATTTTAAGAAAGCCTTCTTCGTCACACGATCTTGGGCTTCGAGAACCAAGTCAGTCTGTTCTTCAATACTTTTGCCTCCATCAATATATAATTTCATAGGCATATACTAACTGTACAACTTTCAAACATGGTCATACACATCCAAATCCGTCTGAAACGGGCTAAACCGTTCGAAACATATCAAAACGGACGAGATCGGACGAAATCGGACGAGATCGGACGAAATCGGACGTTAACCGGGGAAAGCCGGAGAAAGTATCAATAAACCGCACAAACCATGCCAAATCCGTGGAAATAGGATTTCTACTATGTTTTGATTGTATTGATCATGTTGTGGTCGTCTTTAGCATGTTTTGGTTGGGTTTGGCTATGTTTTAACCAGACTTGAATGTAGCAAATTAGTTGGTGATGTAGTTGTGGTTTTACTAGACAAGGAAACCGTGATGGCATACCATCAATTGATATTAAAAATACGAGTGAGCTCCAACAACATTTAACATTGTTTGATCAACAAAGCAATGATATAGATTTTCCTTCGGAAACCTACAAAGGTGGATAATATACAAAATAATGAAAAAAGCATAGTAAAATGGCTTTTTGGGCCTTCAAAAATCCTTAACCAGCTTAAAGTTGGTTACAACGATGTTCCTCTTGTTTTTTCGGTCGTTTTGACAGGTCACGGGCTGAAAACGAACTTACGGTGCTGAAGTTATGACCATTTTAAGAAAGCCTTCTTCGTCACACGATCTTGGGCTTCGAGAACCAAGTCAGTCTGTTCTTCAATACTTTTGCCTCCATCAATATATAATTTCATAGGCATATACTAACTGTACAACTTTCAAACATGGTCATACACATCCAAATCTGTCTGAAACGGGCTAAACCGTTCGAAACATATCAAAACGGACGAGATCGGACGAGATCGGACGAAATCGGACGAGATCGGACGGAATCGGACGTTAACCGGGGAAAACCGGAGAAAGTATGAATAAACCGCGCAAACCATGCCAAATCCGTGGAAATAGGATTTCTACTATGTTTTGATTGTATTGATCATGTTGTGGTCATCTTTAGCATGTTTTGGTTGGGTTTGGCTATGTTTTATCCAGACTTGAATGTAGCAAATTAGTTGGTGATGTAGTTGTGGTTTTACTAGACAAGGAAATCGTGATGGCATACCATCAATTGATATTAAAAATACGAGTGAACTCCAACAACATTTAACATTGTTTGATCAACAAAACAATGATATTGATTTTCCTTCGGAAACCTACAAAGGTGGATAATATACAAAATAATGAAAAAAGCATAGTAAAATGGCTTTTTGGGCCTTCAGAAATCCTTAACCAGCTTAAAGTTGGTTACAACGATGTTCCTCTTGTTTTTTCGGTCGTTTTGACAGGTCACGGGCTGAAAACGAACTTACGATGCTGAAGTTATGACCATTTTAAGAAAGCCTTCTTCGTCACACGATCTTGGGCTTCGAGAACCAAGTCAGTCTGTTCTTCAATACTTTTGCCTCCATCAATATATAATTTCATAGGCATATACTAACTGTACAACTTTCAAACATGGTCATACACATCCAAATCCGTCTGAAACGGGCTAAACCGTTCGAAACATATCAAAACGGACGAGATCGGACGAAATCGGACGAGATCGGACGAAATCGGACGGAATCGGACGTTAACCGGGGAAAACCGGAGAAAGTATGAATAAACCGCGCAAACCATGCCAAATCCGTGGAAATAGGATTTATATTATGTTTTGATTGTATTGATCATGTTGTGGTCATCTTTAGCATGTTTTGGTTGGGTTTGGCTATGTTTTATCCAGACTTGAATGTAGCAAATTAGTTGGTGATGTAGTTGTGGTTTTACTAGACAAGGAAATCGTGATGGCATACCATCAATTGATATTAAAAATACGAGTGAACTCCAACAACATTTAACATTGTTTGATCAACAAAACAATGATATTGATTTTCCTTCGGAAACCTACAAAGGTGGATAATATACAAAATAATGAAAAAAGCATAGTAAAATGGCTTTTTGGGCCTTCAGAAATCCTTAACCAGCTTAAAGTTGGTTACAACGATGTTCCTCTTGTTTTTTCGGTCGTTTTGACAGGTCACGGGCTGAAAACGAACTTACGATGCTGAAGTTATGACCATTTTAAGAAAGCCTTCTTCGTCACACGATCTTGGGCTTCGAGAACCAAGTCAGTCTGTTCTTCAATACTTTTGCCTCCATCAATATATAATTTCATAGGCATATACTAACTGTACAACTTTCAAACATGGTCATACACATCCAAATCCGTCTGAAACGGGCTAAACCGTTCGAAACATATCAAAACGGACGAGATCGGACGAAATCGGACGAGATCGGACGAAATCGGACGTTAACCGGGGAAAGCCGGAGAAAGTATCAATAAACCGCGCAAACCATGCCAAATCCGTGGAAATAGGATTTCTACTATGTTTTGATTGTATTGATCATGTTGTGGTCGTCTTTAGCATGTTTTGGTTGGGTTTGGCTATGTTTTAACCAGACTTGAATGTAGCAAATTAGTTGGTGATGTAGTTGTGGTTTTACTAGACAAGGAAACCGTGATGGCATACCATCAATTGATATTAAAAATACGAGTGAGGTCCAACAACATTTAACATTGTTTGATCAACAAAGCAATGATATAGATTTTCCTTCGGAAACCTACAAAGGTGGATAATATACAAAATAATGAAAAAAGCATAGTAAAATGGCTTTTTGGGCCTTCAAAAATCCTTAACCAGCTTAAAGTTGGTTACAACGATGTTCCTCTTGTTTTTTCGGTCGTTTTGACAGGTCACGGGCTGAAAACGAACTTACGGTGCTGAAGTTATGACCATTTTAAGAAAGCCTTCTTCGTCACACGATCTTGGGCTTCGAGAACCAAGTCAGTCTGTTCTTCAATACTTTTGTCTCCATCAATATATAATTTCATAGGCATATACTAACTGTACAACTTTCAAACATGGTCATACACATCCAAATCCGTCTGAAACGGGCTAAACCGTTCGAAACATATCAAAACGGACGAGATCGGACGAGATCGGACGAAATCGGACGAGATCGGACGGAATCGGACGTTAACCGGGGAAAACCGGAGAAAGTATGAATAAACCGCGCAAACCATGCCAAATCCGTGGAAATAGGATTTCTACTATGTTTTGATTGTATTGATCATGTTGTGGTCATCTTTAGCATGTTTTGGTTGGGTTTGGCTATGTTTTAACCAGACTTGAATGTAGCAAATTAGTTGGTGATGTAGTTGTGGTTTTACTAGACAAGGAAATCGTGATGGCATACCATCAATTGATATTAAAAATACGAGTGAACTCCAACAACATTTAACATTGTTTGATCAACAAAACAATGATATTGATTTTCCTTCGGAAACCTACAAAGGTGGATAATATACAAAATAATGAAAAAAGCATAGTAAAATGGCTTTTTGGGCCTTCAGAAATCCTTAACCAGCTTAAAGTTGGTTACAACGATGTTCCTCTTGTTTTTTCGGTCGTTTTGACAGGTCACGGGCTGAAAACGAACTTACGATGCTGAAGTTATGACCATTTTAAGAAAGCCTTCTTCGTCACACGATCTTGGGCTTCGAGAACCAAGTCAGTCTGTTCTTCAATAATTTTGCCTCCATCAATATATAATTTCATAGGCATATACTAACTGTACAACTTTCAAACATGGTCATACACATCCAAATCCGTCTGAAACGGGCTAAACCGTTCGAAACATATCAAAACGGACGAGATCGGACGAGATCGGACGAAATCGGACGAGATCGGACGGAATCGGACGTTAACCGGGGAAAGCCGGAGAAAGTATGAATAAACCGCGCAAACCATGCCAAATCCGTGGAAATAGGATTTCTACTATGTTTTGATTGTATTGATCATGTTGTGGTCATCTTTACCATGTTTTGGTTGGGTTTGGCTATGTTTTAACCAGACTTGAATGTAGCAAATTAGTTGGTGATGTAGTTGTAGTTTTACTAGACAAGGAAATCGTGATGGCATACCATCAATTGATATTAAAAATACGAGTGAACTCCAACAACATTTAACATTGTTTGATCAACAAAAAAATGATATTGATTTTCCTTCGGAAACCTACAAAGGTGGATAACATACAAAATAATGAAAAAAGCATAGTAAAATGGCTTTTTGGGCCTTCAGAAATCCTTAACCAGCTTAAAGTTGGTTACAACGATGTTCCTCTTGTTTTTTCGGTCGTTTTGACAGGTCACGGGCTGAAAACGAACTTACAGTGCTGAAGTTATGACCATTTTAAGAAAGCCTTCTTCGTCACACGATCTTGGGCTTCGAGAACCAAGTCAGTCTGTTCTTCAATACTTTTGCCTCCATCAATATATAATTTCATAGGCATATACTAACTGTACAACTTTCAAACATGGTCATACACATCCAAATCCGTCTGAAACGGGCTAAACCGTTCGAAACATATCAAAACGGACGAGATCGGACGAGATCGGACGAAATCGGACGAGATCGGACGGAATCGGACGTTAACCGGGGAAAGCCGGAGAAAGTATGAATAAACCGCGCAAACCATGCCAAATCCGTGGAAATAGGATTTCTACTATGTTTTGATTGTATTGATCATGTTGTGGTCATCTTTAGCATGTTTTGGTTGGGTTTGGCTATGTTTTAACCAGACTTGAATGTAGCAAATTAGTTGGTGATGTAGTTGTGGTTTTACTAGACAAGGAAATCGTGATGGCATACCATCAATTGATATTAAAAATACGAGTGAACTCCAACAACATTTAACATTGTTTGATCAACAAAACAATGATATTGATTTTCCTTCGGAAACCTACAAAGGTGGATAATATACAAAATAATGAAAAAAGCATAGTAAAATGGCTTTTTGGGCCTTCAGAAATCCTTAACCAGCTTAAAGTTGGTTACAACGATGTTCCTCTTGTTTTTTCGGTCGTTTTGACAGGTCACGGGCTGAAAACGAACTTACGGTGCCTAAGTTATAACCATTTTAAGAAAGCCTTCTTCGTCACACGATCTTGGGCTTCGAGAACCAAGTCAGTCTGTTCTTCAATAATTTTGCCTCCATCAATATATAATTTCATAGGCATATACTAACTGTACAACTTTCAAACATGGTCATACACATCCAAATCCGTCTGAAACGGGCTAAACCGTTCGAAACATATCAAAACGGACGAGATCGGACGAAATCGGACGAGATCGGACGGAATCGGACGTTAACCGGGGAAAGCCGGAGAAAGTATGAATAAACCGCGCAAACCATGCCAAATCTGTGGAAATAGGATTTCTACTATGTTTTGATTGTATTGATCATGTTGTGGTCATCTTTACCATGTTTTGGTTGGGTTTGGCTATGTTTTAACCAGACTTGAATGTAGCAAATTAGTTGGTGATGTAGTTGTGGTTTTACTAGACAAGGAAATCGTGATGGCATACCATCAATTGATATTAAAAATACGAGTGAACTCCAACAACATTTAACATTGTTTGATCAACAAAACAATGATATTGATTTTCCTTCGGAAACCTACAAAGGTGGATAATATACAAAATAATGAAAAAAGCATAGTAAAATGGCTTTTTGGGCCTTCAGAAATCCTTAACCAGCTTAAAGTTGGTTACAACGATGTTCCTCTTGTTTTTTCGGTCGTTTTGACAGGTCACGGGCTGAAAACGAACTTACGGTGCTGAAGTTATGACCATTTTAAGAAAGCCTTCTTCGTCACACGATCTTGGGCTTCGAGAACCAAGTCAGTCTGTTCTTCAATACTTTTGCCTCCATCAATATATAATTTCATAGGCATATACTAACTGTACAACTTTCAAACATGGTCATACACATCCAAATCCGTCTGAAACGGGCTAAACCGTTCGAAACATATCAAAACGGACGAGATCGGACGAGATCGGACGAAATCGGACGAGATCGGACGGAATCGGACGTTAACCGGGGAAAGCCGGAGAAAGTATGAATAAACCGCGCAAACCATGCCAAATCCGTGGAAATAGGATTTCTACTATGTTTTGATTGTATTGATCATGTTGTGGTCATCTTTAGCATGTTTTGGTTGGGTTTGGCTATGTTTTAACCAGACTTGAATGTAGCAAATTAGTTGGTGATATAGTTGTGGTTTTACTAGACAAGGAAATCGTGATGGCATACCATCAATTGATATTAAAAATACGAGTGAACTCCAACAACATTTAACATTGTTTGATCAACAAAACAATGATATTGATTTTCCTTCGGAAACCTACAAAGGTGGATAATATACAAAATAATGAAAAAAGCATAGTAAATTTGCTTTTTGGGCCTTCAAAAATCCTTAACCAGCTTAAAGTTGGTTACAACGATGTTCCTCTTGTTTTTTCGGTCGTTTTGACAGGTCACGAGCTGAAAACGAACTTACGGTGCCTAAGTTATAACCATTTTAAGAAAGCCTTCTTCGTCACACGATCTTGGGCTTCGAGAACCAAGTCAGTCTGTTCTTCAATAATTTTGCCTCCATCAATATATAATTTCATAGGCATATACTAACTGTACAACTTTCAGACATGGTCATACACATCCAAATCCGTCTGAAACGGGCTAAACCGTTCGAAACATATCAAAACGGACGAGATCGGACGAGATCGGACGAAATCGGACGAGATCGGACGGAATCAGACGTTAACCGGGGAAAGCCGGAGAAAGTATGAATAAACCGCGCAAACCATGCCAAATCCGTGGAAATAGGATTTCTACTATGTTTTGATTGTATTGATCATGTTGTGGTCATCTTTACCATGTTTTGGTTGGGTTTGGCTATGTTTTAACCAGACTTGAATGTAGCAAATTAGTTGGTGATGTAGTTGTGGTTTTACTAGACAAGGAAATCGTGATGGCATACCATCAATTGATATTAAAAATACGAGTGAACTCCAACAACATTTAACATTGTTTGATCAACAAAACAATGATATTGATTTTCCTTCGGAAACCTACAAAGGTGGATAATATACAAAATAATGAAAAAAGCATAGTAAAATGGCTTTTTGGGCCTTCAGAAATCCTTAACCAGCTTAAAGTTGGTTACAACGATGTTCCTCTTGTTTTTTCGGTCGTTTTGACAGGTCACGGGCTGAAAACGAACTTACGGTGCTGAAGTTATGACCATTTTAAGAAAGCCTTCTTCGTCACACGATCTTGGGCTTCGAGAACCAAGTCAGTCTGTTCTTCAATACTTTTGCCTCCATCAATATATAATTTCATAGGCATATACTAACTGTACAACTTTCAAACATGGTCATACACATCCAAATCCGTCTGAAACGGGCTAAACCGTTCGAAACATATCAAAACGGACGAGATCGGACGAGATCGGACGAAATCGGACGAGATCGGACGGAATCGGACGTTAACCGGGGAAAGCCGGAGAAAGTATGAATAAACCGCGCAAACCATGCCAAATCCGTGGAAATAGGATTTCTACTATGTTTTGATTGTATTGATCATGTTGTGGTCATCTTTAGCATGTTTTGGTTGGGTTTGGCTATGTTTTAACCAGACTTGAATGTAGCAAATTAGTTGGTAATATAGTTGTGGTTTTACTAGACAAGGAAATCGTGATGGCATACCATCAATTGATATTAAAAATACGAGTGAACTCCAACAACATTTAACATTGTTTGATCAACAAAACAATGATATTGATTTTCCTTCGGAAACCTACAAAGGTGGATAATATACAAAATAATGAAAAAAGCATAGTAAATTTGCTTTTTGGGCCTTCAAAAATCCTTAACCAGCTTAAAGTTGGTTACAACGATGTTCCTCTTGTTTTTTCGGTCGTTTTGACAGGTCACGGGCTGAAAACGAACTTACGGTGCCTAAGTTATAACCATTTTAAGAAAGCCTTCTTCGTCACACGATCTTGGGCTTCGAGAACCAAGTCAGTCTGTTCTTCAATAATTTTGCCTCCATCAATATATAATTTCATAGGCATATACTAACTGTACAACTTTCAAACATGGTCATACACATCCAAATCCGTCTGAAACGGGCTAAACCGTTCGAAACATATCAAAACGGACGAGATCGGACGAGATCGGACGAAATCGGACGAGATCGGACGGAATCAGACGTTAACCGGGGAAAGCCGGAGAAAGTATGAATAAACCGCGCAAACCATGCCAAATCCGTGGAAATAGGATTTCTACTATGTTTTGATTGTATTGATCATGTTGTGGTCATCTTTACCATGTTTTGGTTGGGTTTGGCTATGTTTTAACCAGACTTGAATGTAGCAAATTAGTTGGTGATGTAGTTGTGGTTTTACTAGACAAGGAAATCGTGATGGCATACCGTCAATTGATATTAAAAATACGAGTGAACTCCAACAACATTTAACATTGTTTGATCAACAAAACAATGATATTGATTTTCCTTCGGAAACCTACAAAGGTGGATAATACAAAATAAGGAAAAAAGCATAGTAAAATGGTTTTTTGGGCCTTCAGAAATCCTTAACCAGCTTAAAGTTGGTTACAACGATGTTCCTCTTGTTTTTTCGGTCGTTTTGACAGGTCACGGGCTGAAAACGAACTTACGGTGCTGAAGTTATGACCATTTTAAGAAAGCCTTCTTCGTCACACGATCTTGGGCTTCGAGAACCAAGTCAGTCTGTTCTTCAATACTTTTGCCTCCATCAATATATAATTTCATAGGCATATACTAACTGTACAACTTTCAAACATGGTCATACACATCCAAATCCGTCTGAAACGGGCTAAACCGTTCGAAATATATCAAAACGGACGAGATCGGACGAGATCGGACGAAATCGGACGAGATCGGACGGAATCGGACGTTAACCGGGGAAAGCCGGAGAAAGTATGAATAAACCGCGCAAACCATGCCAAATCCGTGGAAATAGGATTTCTACTATGTTTTGATTGTATTGATCATGTGTGGTCATCTTTAGCATGTTTTGGTTGGGTTTGGCTATGTTTTAACCAGACTTGAATGTAGGAAATTAGTTGGTGATATAGTTGTGGTTTTACTAGACAAGGAAATCGTGATGGCATACCATCAATTGATATTAAAAATACGAGTGAACTCCAACAACATTTAACATTGTTTGATCAACAAAACAATGATATTGATTTTCCTTCGGAAACCTACAAAGGTGGATAATATACAAAATAATGAAAAAAGCATAGTAAATTTGCTTTTTGGGCCTTCAAAAATCCTTAACCAGCTTAAAGTTGGTTACAACGATGTTCCTCTTGTTTTTTCGGTCGTTTTGATAGGTCACGGGCTGAAAACGAACTTACGGTGCCTAAGTTATAACCATTTTAAGAAAGCCTTCTTCGTCACACGATCTTGGGCTTCGAGAACCAAGTCAGTCTGTTCTTCAATAATTTTGCCTCCATCAATATATAATTTCATAGGCATATACTAACTGTACAACTTTCAAACATGGTCATACACATCCAAATCCGTCTGAAACGGGCTAAACCGTTCGAAACATATCAAAACGGACGAGATCGGACGAGATCGGACGAAATCGGACGAGATCGGACGGAATCAGACGTTAACCGGGGAAAGCCGGAGAAAGTATGAATAAACCGCGCAAACCATGCCAAATCCGTGGAAATAGGATTTCTACTATGTTTTGATTGTATTGATCATGTTGTGGTCATCTTTACCATGTTTTGGTTGGGTTTGGCTATGTTTTAACCAGACTTGAATGTAGCAAATTAGTTGGTGATGTAGTTGTGGTTTTACTAGACAAGGAAATCGTGATGGCATACCATCAATTGATATTAAAAATACGAGTGAACTCCAACAACATTTAACATTGTTTGATCAACAAAACAATGATATTGATTTTCCTTCGGAAACCTACAAAGGTGGATAATACAAAATAATGAAAAAAGCATAGTAAAATGGTTTTTTGGGCCTTCAGAAATCCTTAACCAGCTTAAAGTTGGTTACAACGATGTTCCTCTTGTTTTTTCGGTCGTTTTGACAGGTCACGGGCTGAAAACGAACTTACGGTGCTGAAGTTATGACCATTTTAAGAAAGCCTTCTTCGTCACACGATCTTGGGCTTCGAGAACCAAGTCAGTCTGTTCTTCAATACTTTTGCCTCCATCAATATATAATTTCATAGGCATATACTAACTGTACAACTTTCAAACATGGTCATACACATCCAAATCCGTCTGAAACGGGCTAAACCGTTCGAAATATATCAAAACGGACGAGATCGGACGAGATCGGACGAAATCGGACGAGATCGGACGGAATCGGACGTTAACCGGGGAAAGCCGGAGAAAGTATGAATAAACCGCGCAAACCATGCCAAATCCGTGGAAATAGGATTTCTACTATGTTTTGATTGTATTGATCGTGTTGTGGTCATCTTTAGCATGTTTTGGTTGGGTTTGGCTATGTTTTAACCAGACTTGAATGTAGCAAATTAGTTGGTGATATAGTTGTGGTTTTACTAGACAAGGAAATCGTGATGGCATACCATCAATTGATATTAAAAATACGAGTGAACTCCAACAACATTTAACATTGTTTGATCAACAAAACAATGATATTGATTTTCCTTCGGAAACCTACAAAGGTGGATAATATACAAAATAATGAAAAAAGCATAGTAAATTTGCTTTTTGGGCCTTCAAAAATCCTTAACCAGCTTAAAGTTGGTTACAACGATGTTCCTCTTGTTTTTTCGGTCGTTTTGACAGGTCACGGGCTGAAAACGAACTTACGGTGCCTAAGTTATAACCATTTTAAGAAAGCCTTCTTCGTCACACGATCTTGGGCTTCGAGAACCAAGTCAGTCTGTTCTTCAATAATTTTGCCTCCATCAATATATAATTTCATAGGCATATACTAACTGTACAACTTTCAAACATGGTCATACACATCCAAATCCGTCTGAAACGGGCTAAACCGTTCGAAACATATCAAAACGGACGAGATCGGACGAGATCGGACGAAATCGGACGAGATCGGACGGAATCAGACGTTAACCGGGGAAAGCCGGAGAAAGTATGAATAAACCGCGCAAACCATGCCAAATCCGTGGAAATAGGATTTCTACTATGTTTTGATTGTATTGATCATGTTGTGGTCATCTTTACCATGTTTTGGTTGGGTTTGGCTATGTTTTAACCAGACTTGAATGTAGCAAATTAGTTGGTGATGTAGTTGTGGTTTTACTAGACAAGGAAATTGTGATGGCATACCATCAATTGATATTAAAAATACGAGTGAACTCCAACAACATTTAACATTGTTTGATCAACAAAACAATGATATTGATTTTCCTTCGGAAACCTACAAAGGTGGATAATACAAAATAATGAAAAAAGCATAGTAAAATGGTTTTTTGGGCCTTCAGAAATCCTTAACCAGCTTAAAGTTGGTTACAACGATGTTCCTCTTGTTTTTTCGGTCGTTTTGACAGGTCACGGGCTGAAAACGAACTTACGGTGCTGAAGTTATGACCATTTTAAGAAAGCCTTCTTCGTCACACGATCTTGGGCTTCGAGAACCAAGTCAGTCTGTTCTTCAATACTTTTGCCTCCATCAATATATAATTTCATAGGCATATACTAACTGTACAACTTTCAAACATGGTCATACACATCCAAATCCGTCTGAAACGGGCTAAACCGTTCGAAATATATCAAAACGGACGAGATCGGACGAGATCGGACGAAATCGGACGAGATCGGACGGAATCGGACGTTAACCGGGGAAAGCCGGAGAAAGTATGAATAAACCGCGCAAACCATGCCAAATCCGTGGAAATAGGATTTCTACTATGTTTTGATTGTATTGATCATGTTGTGGTCATCTTTAGCATGTTTTGGTTGGGTTTGGCTATGTTTTAACCAGACTTGAATGTAGCAAATTAGTTGGTGATATAGTTGTGGTTTTACTAGACAAGGAAATCGTGATGGCATACCATCAATTGATATTAAAAATACGAGTGAACTCCAACAACATTTAACATTGTTTGATCAACAAAACAATGATATTGATTTTCCTTCGGAAACCTACAAAGGTGGATAATATACAAAATAATGAAAAAAGCATAGTAAAATGGCTTTTTGGGCCTTCAAAAATCCTTAACCAGCTTAAAGTTGGTTACAACGATGTTCCTCTTGTTTTTTCGGTCGTTTTGACAGGTCACGGGCTGAAAACGAACTTACGGTGCCTAAGTTATAACCATTTTAAGAAAGCCTTCTTCGTCACACGATCTTGGGCTTCGAGAACCAAGTCAGTCTGTTCTTCAATAATTTTGCCTCCATCAATATATAATTTCATAGGCATATACTAACTGTACAACTTTCAAACATGGTCATACACATCCAAATCCGTCTGAAACGGGCTAAACCGTTCGAAACATATCAAAACGGACGAGATCGGACGAGATCGGACGAAATCGGACGAGATCGGACGGAATCGGACGTTAACCGGGGAAAGTCGGAGAAAGTATGAATAAACCGCGCAAACCATGCCAAATCCGTGGAAATAGGATTTCTACTATGTTTTGATTGTATTGATCATGTTGTGGTCATCTTTAGCATGTTTTGGTTGGGTTTGGCTATGTTTTAACCAGACTTGAATGTAGCAAATTAGTTGGTGATATAGTTGTGGTTTTACTAGACAAGGAAATCGTGATGGCATACCATCAATTGATATTAAAAATACGAGTGAACTACAACAACATTTAACATTGTTTGATCAACAAAACAATGATATTGATTTTCCTTCGGAAACCTACAAAGGTGGATAATATACAAAATAATGAAAAAAGCATAGTAAAATGGCTTTTTGGGCCTTCAAAAATCCTTAACCAGCTTAAAGTTGGTTACAACGATGTTCCTCTTGTTTTTTCGGTCGTTTTGACAGGTCACGGGCTGAAAACGAACTTACGGTGCCTAAGTTATAACCATTTTAAGAAAGCCTTCTTCGTCACACGATCTTGGGCTTCGAGAACCAAGTCAGTCTGTTTTTCAATAATTTTGCCTCCATCAATATATAATTTCATAGGCATATACTAACTGTACAACTTTCAAACATGGTCATACACATCCAAATCCGTCTGAAACGGGCTAAACCGTTCGAAACATATCAAAACGGACGAGATCGGACGAGATCGGACGAAATCGGACGAGATCGGACGGAATCGGACGTTAACCGGGGAAAGCCGGAGAAAGTATGAAAAAACCGCGCAAACCATGCCAAATCCGTGGAAATAGGATTTCTACTATGTTTTGATTGTATTGATCATGTTGTGGTCATCTTTACCATGTTTTGGTTGGGTTTGGCTATGTTTTAACCAGACTTGAATGTAGCAAATTAGTTGGTGATGTAGTTGTGGTTTTACTAGACAAGGAAATCGTGATGGCATACCATCAATTGATATTAAAAATACGAGTGAACTCCAACAACATTTAACATTGTTTGATCAACAAAACAATGATATTGATTTTCCTTCGGAAACCTACAAAGGTGGATAATATACAAAATAATGAAAAAAGCATAGTAAAATGGCTTTTTGGGCCTTCATAAATCCTTAACCAGCTTAAAGTTGGTTACAACGATGTTCCTCTTGTTTTTTCGGTCGTTTTGACAGGTCACGGGCTGAAAACGAACTTACGGTGCTGAAGTTATGACCATTTTAAGAAAGCCTTCTTCGTCACACGATCTTGGGCTTCGAGAACCAAGTCAGTCTGTTCTTCAATACTTTTGCCTCCATCAATATATAATTTCATAGGCATATACTAACTGTACAACTTTCAAACATGGTCATACACATCCAAATCCGTCTGAAACGGGCTAAACCGTTCGAAATATATCAAAACGGACGAGATCGGACGAGATCGGACGAAATCGGACGAGATCGGACGGAATCAGACGTTAACCGGGGAAAGCCGGAGAAAGTATGAATAAACCGCGCAAACCATGCCAAATCCGTGGAAATAGGATTTCTACTATGTTTTGATTGTATTGATCGTGTTGTGGTCATCTTTAGCATGTTTTGGTTGGGTTTGGCTATGTTTTAACCAGACTTGAATGTAGCAAATTAGTTGGTGATATAGTTGTGGTTTTACTAGACAAGGAAATCGTGATGGCATACCATCAATTGATATTAAAAATACGAGTGAACTCCAACAACATTTAACATTGTTTGATCAACAAAACAATGATATTGATTTTCCTTCGGAAACCTACAAAGGTGGATAATATACAAAATAATGAAAAAAGCATAGTAAATTTGCTTTTTGGGCCTTCAAAATCCTTAACCAGCTTAAAGTTGGTTACAACGATGTTCCTCTTGTTTTTTCGGTCGTTTTGACAGGTCACGGGCTGAAAACGAACTTACGGTGCCTAAGTTCTAACCATTTTAAGAAAGCCTTCTTCGTCACACGATCTTGGGCTTCGAGAACCAAGTCAGTCTGTTCTTCAATAATTTTGCCTCCATCAATATATAATTTCATAGGCATATACTAACTGTACAACTTTCAAACATGGTCATACACATCCAAATCCGTCTGAAACGGGCTAAACCGTTCGAAACATATCAAAACGGACGAGATCGGACGAGATCGGACGAAATCGGACGAGATCGGACGGAATCAGACGTTAACCGGGGAAAGCCGGAGAAAGTATGAATAAACCGCGCAAACCATGCCAAATCCGTGGAAATAGGATTTCTACTATGTTTTGATTGTATTGATCATGTTGTGGTCATCTTTACCATGTTTTGGTTGGGTTTGGCTATGTTTTAACCAGACTTGAATGTAGCAAATTAGTTGGTGATGTAGTTGTGGTTTTACTAGACAAGGAAATTGTGATGGCATACCATCAATTGATATTAAAAATACGAGTGAACTCCAACAACATTTAACATTGTTTGATCAACAAAACAATGATATTGATTTTCCTTCGGAAACCTACAAAGGTGGATAATACAAAATAATGAAAAAAGCATAGTAAAATGGTTTTTTGGGCCTTCAGAAATCCTTAACCAGCTTAAAGTTGGTTACAACTATGTTCCTCTTGTTTTTTCGGTCGTTTTGACAGGTCACGGGCTGAAAACGAACTTACGGTGCTGAAGTTATGACAATTTTAAGAAAGCCTTCTTCGTCACACGATCTTGGGCTTCGAGAACCAAGTCAGTCTGTTCTTCAATACTTTTGCCTCCATCAATATATAATTTCATAGGCATATACTAACTGTACAACTTTCAAACATGGTCATACACATCCAAATCCGTCTGAAACGGGCTAAACCGTTCGAAATATATCAAAACGGACGAGATCGGACGAGATCGGACGAAATCGGACGAGATCGGACGGAATCGGACGTTAACCGGGGAAAGCCGGAGAAAGTATGAATAAACCGCGCAAACCATGCCAAATCCGTGGAAATAGGATTTCTACTATGTTTTGATTGTATTGATCATGTTGTGGTCATCTTTAGCATGTTTTGGTTGGGTTTGGCTATGTTTTAACCAGACTTGAATGTAGCAAATTAGTTGGTGATATAGTTGTGGTTTTACTAGACAAGGAAATCGTGATGGCATACCATCAATTGATATTAAAAATACGAGTGAACTCCAACAACATTTAACATTGTTTGATCAACAAAACAATGATATTGATTTTCCTTCGGAAACCTACAAAGGTGGATAATATACAAAATAATGAAAAAAGCATAGTAAAATGGCTTTTTGGGCCTTCAAAAATCCTTAACCAGCTTAAAGTTGGTTACAACGATGTTCCTCTTGTTTTTTCGGTCGTTTTGACAGGTCACGGGCTGAAAACGAACTTACGGTGCCTAAGTTATAACCATTTTAAGAAAGCCTTCTTCGTCACACGATCTTGGGCTTCGAGAACCAAGTCAGTCTGTTCTTCAATAATTTTGCCTCCATCAATATATAATTTCATAGGCATATACTAACTGTACAACTTTCAAACATGGTCATACACATCCAAATCCGTCTGAAACGGGCTAAACCGTTCGAAACATATCAAAACGGACGAGATCGGACGAGATCGGACGAAATCGGACGAGATCGGACGGAATCGGACGTTAACCGGGGAAAGTCGGAGAAAGTATGAATAAACCGCGCAAACCATGCCAAATCCGTGGAAATAGGATTTCTACTATGTTTTGATTGTATTGATCATGTTGTGGTCATCTTTAGCATGTTTTGGTTGGGTTTGGCTATGTTTTAACCAGACTTGAATGTAGCAAATTAGTTGGTGATATAGTTGTGGTTTTACTAGACAAGGAAATCGTGATGGCATACCATCAATTGATATTAAAAATACGAGTGAACTCCAACAACATTTAACATTGTTTGATCAACAAAACAATGATATTGATTTTCCTTCGGAAACCTACAAAGGTGGATAATATACAAAATAATGAAAAAAGCATAGTAAAATGGCTTTTTGGGCCTTCAAAAATCCTTAACCAGCTTAAAGTTGGTTACAACGATGTTCCTCTTGTTTTTTGTCGTTTTGACAGGTCACGGGCTGAAAACGAACTTACGGTGCCTAAGTTATAACCATTTTAAGAAAGCCTTCTTCGTCACACGATCTTGGGCTTCGAGAACCAAGTCAGTCTGTTCTTCAATAATTTTGCCTCCATCAATATATAATTTCATAGGCATATACTAACTGTACAACTTTCAAACATGGTCATACACATCCAAATCCGTCTGAAACGGGCTAAACCGTTCGAAACATATCAAAACGGACGAGATCGGACGAGATCGGACGAAATCGGACGAGATCGGACGGAATCGGACGTTAACCGGGGAAAGCCGGAGAAAGTATGAATAAACCGCGCAAACCATGCCAAATCCGTGGAAATAGGATTTCTACTATGTTTTGATTGTATTGATCATGTTGTGGTCATCTTTACCATGTTTTGGTTGGGTTTGGCTATGTTTTAACCAGACTTGAATGTAGCAAATTAGTTGGTGATGTAGTTGTGGTTTTACTAGACAAGGAAATCGTGATGGCATACCATCAATTGATATTAAAAATACGAGTGAACTCCAACAACATTTAACATTGTTTGATCAACAAAACAATGATATTGATTTTCCTTCGGAAACCTACAAAGGTGGATAATATACAAAATAATGAAAAAAGCATAGTAAAATGGCTTTTTGGGCCTTCAGAAATCCTTAACCAGCTTAAAGTTGGTTACAACGATGTTCCTCTTGTTTTTTCGGTCGTTTTGACAGGTCACGGGCTGAAAACGAACTTACGGTGCTGAAGTTATGACCATTTTAAGAAAGCCTTCTTCGTCACACGATCTTGGGCTTCGAGAACCAAGTCAGGTTCTTCAATACTTTTGCCTCCATCAATATATAATTTCATAGGCATATACTAACTGTACAACTTTCAAACATGGTCATACACATCCAAATCCGTCTGAAACGGGCTAAACCGTTCGAAACATATCAAAACGGACGAGATCAGACGAAATCGGACGAGATCGGACGGAATCGGACGTTAGCCGGGGAAAGCCGGAGAAATTATGAATAAACCGCGCAAACCATGCCAAATCCGTGGAAATAGGATTTCTACTATGTTTTGATTGTATTGATCATGTTGTGGTCATCTTTAGCATGTTTTGGTTGGGTTTGGCTATGTTTTAACCAGACTTGAATGTAGCAAATTAGTTGGTGATATAGTTGTGGTTTTACTAGACAAGGAAATCGTGATGGCATACCATCAATTGATATTAAAAATACGAGTGAACTCCAACAACATTTAACATTGTTTGATCAACAAAACAATGATATTGATTTTCCTTCGGAAACCTACAAAGGTGGATAATATACAAAATAATGAAAAAAGCATAGTAAAATGGCTTTTTGGGCCTTCAAAAATCCTTAACCAGCTTAAAGTTGGTTACAACGATGTTCCTCTTGTTTTTTCGGTCGTTTTGACAGGTCACGGGCTGAAAACGAACTTACGGTGCTGAAGTTATGACCATTTTAAGAAAGCCTTCTTCGTCACACGATCTTGGGCTTCGAGAACCAAGTCAGGTTCTTCAATACTTTTGCCTCCATCAATATATAATTTCATAGGCATATACTAACTGTACAACTTTCAAACATGGTCATACACATCCAAATCCGTCTGAAACGGGCTAAACCGTTCGAAACATATCAAAACGGACGAGATCGGACGAGATCGGACGAAATCGGACGAGATCGGACGGAATCGGACGTTAACCGGGGAAAGCCGGAGAAAGTATGAATAAACCGCGCAAACCATGCCAAATCCGTGGAAATAGGATTTCTACTATGTTTTGATTGTATTGATCATGTTGTGGTCATCTTTAGCATGTTTTGGTTGGGTTTGGCTATGTTTTAACCAGACTTGAATGTAGCAAATTAGTTGGTGATATAGTTGTGGTTTTACTAGACAAGGAAATCGTGATGGCATACCATCAATTGATATTAAAAATACGAGTGAACTCCAACAACATTTAACATTGTTTGATCAACAAAACAATGATATTGATTTTCCTTCGGAAACCTACAAAGGTGGATAATATACAAAATAATGAAAAAAGCATAGTAAAATGGCTTTTTGGGCCTTCAAAAATCCTTAACCAGCTTAAAGTTGGTTACAACGATGTTCCTCTTGTTTTTTCGGTCGTTTTGATAGGTCACGGGCTGAAAACGAACTTACGGTGCCTAAGTTATAACCATTTTAAGAAAGTCTTCTTCGTCACACGATCTTGGGCTTCGAGAACCAAGTCAGTCTGTTCTTCAATAATTTTGCCTCCATCAATATATAATTTCATAGGCATATACTAACTGTACAACTTTCAAACATGGTCATACACATCCAAATCCGTTTGAAACGGGCTAAACCGTTCGAAACATATCAAAACGGACGAGATCGGACGAGATCGGACGAAATCGGACGAGATCGGACGGAATCGGACGTTAACCGGGGAAAGCCGGAGAAAGTATGAATAAACCGCGCAAACCATGCCAAATCCGTGGAAATAGGATTTCTACTATGTTTTGATTGTATTGATCATGTTGTGGTCATCTTTAGCATGTTTTGGTTGGGTTTGGCTATGTTTTAACCAGACTTGAATGTAGCAAATTAGTTGGTGATATAGTTGTGGTTTTACTAGACAAGGAAATCGTGATGGCATACCATCAATTGATATTAAAAATACGAGTGAACTCCAACAACATTTAACATTGTTTGATCAACAAAACAATGATATTGATTTTCCTTCGGAAACCTACAAAGGTGGATAATATACAAAATAATGAAAAAAGCATAGTAAAATGGCTTTTTGGGCCTTCAGAAATCCTTAACCAGCTTAAAGTTGGTTACAACGATGTTCCTCTTGTTTTTTCGGTCGTTTTGACAGGTCACGGGCTGAAAACGAACTTACGGTGCCTAAGTTATAACCATTTTAAGAAAGCCTTCTTCGTCACACGATCTTGGGCTTCGAGAACCAAGTCAGTCTGTTCTTCAATAATTTTGCCTCCATCAATATATAATTTCATAGGCATATACTAACTGTACAACTTTCAAACATGGTCATACACATCCACATCCGTCTGAAACGGGCTAAACCGTTCGAAACATATCAAAACGGACGAGATCGGACGAGATCGGACAAAATCGGACGAGATCGGACGGAATCGGACGTTAACCGGGGAAAGCCGGAGAAAGTATGAATAAATCGCGCAAACCATGCCAAATCCGTGGAAATAGGATTTCTACTATGTTTTGATTGTATTGATCATGTTGTGGTCATCTTTAGCATGTTTTGGTTGGGTTTGGCTATGTTTTAACCAGACTTGAATGTAGCAAATTAGTTGGTGATGTAGTTGTGGTTTTACTAGACAAGGAAATTGTGATGGCATACCATCAATTGATATTAAAAATACGAGTGAACTCCAACAACATTTAACATTGTTTGATCAACAAAACAATGATATTGATTTTCCTTCGGAAACCTACAAAGGTGGATAATATACAAAATAATGAAAAAAGCATAGTAAAATGGCTTTTAGGGCCTTCAGAAATCCTTAACCAGCTTAAAGTTGGTTACAACGATGTTCCTCTTGTTTTTTCGGTCGTTTTGACAGGTCACGGGCTGAATACGAACTTACGGTGCTGAAGTTATGACCATTTTAAGAAAGCCTTCTTCGTCACACGATCTTGGGCTTCGAGAACCAAGTCAGTCTGTTCTTCAATACTTTTGCCTCCATCAATATATAATTTCATAGGCATATACTAACTGTACAACTTTCAAACATGGTCATACACATCCAAATCCGTCTGAAACGGGCTAAACCGTTCGAAACATATCAAAACGGACGAGATCGGACGAGATCGGACGAAATCGGACGAGATCGGACGGAATCGGACGTTAACCGGGGAAAGCCGGAGAAAGTATGAATAAACCGCGCAAACCATGCCAAATCCGTGGAAATAGGATTTCTACTATGTTTTGATTGTATTGATCATGTTGTGGTCATCTTTAGCATGTTTTGGTTGGGTTTGGCTATGTTTTAACCAGACTTGAATGTAGCAAATTAGTTGGTGATATAGTTGTGGTTTTACTAGACAAGGAAATCGTGATGGCATACCATCAATTGATATTAAAAATACGAGTGAACTCCAACAACATTTAACATTGTTTGATCAACAAAACAATGATATTGATTTTCCTTCGGAAACCTACAAAGGTGGATAATATACAAAATAATGAAAAAAGCATAGTAAAATGGCTTTTTGGGCCTTCAAAAATCCTTAACCAGCTTAAAGTTGGTTACAACGATGTTCCTCTTGTTTTTTTGGTCGTTTTGACAGGTCACGGGCTGAAAACGAACTTACGGTGCCTAAGTTATAACCATTTTAAGAAAGCCTTCTTCGTCACACGATCTTGGGCTTCGAGAACCAAGTCAGTCTGTTCTTCAATAATTTTGCCTCCATCAATATATAACTTCATAGGCATATACTAACTGTACAACTTTCAAACATGGTCATACACATCCAAATCCGTCTGAAACGGGCTAAACCGTTCGAAACATATCAAAACGGACGAGATCGGACGAGATCGGACGAAATCGGACGAGATCGGACGGAATCGGACGTTAACCGGGGAAAGCCGGAGAAAGTATGAATAAACCGCGCAAACCATGCCAAATCCGTGGAAATAGGATTTCTACTATGTTTTGATTGTATTGATCATGTTGTGGTCATCTTTAGCATGTTTTGGTTGGGTTTGGCTATGTTTTAACCAGACTTGAATGTAGCAAATTAGTTGGTGATGTAGTTGTGGTTTTACTAGAAAAGGAAATCGTGATGGCATACCATCAATTGATATTAAAAATACGAGTGAACTCCAATAACATTTAACATTGTTTGATCAACAAAACAATGATATTGATTTTCCTTCGGAAACCTACAAAGGTGGATAATATACAAAATAATGAAAAAAGCATAATAAAATGGCTTTTTGGGCCTTCAGAAATCCTTAACCAGCTTAAAGTTGGTTACAACGATGTTCCTCTTGTTTTTTCGGTCGTTTTGACAGGTCACGGGCTGAAAACGAACTTACGGTGCCTAAGTTATAACCATTTTAAGAAAGCCTTCTTCGTCACACGATCTTGGGCTTCGAGAACCAAGTCAGTCTGTTCTTCAATAATTTTGCCTCCATCAATATATAATTTCATAGGCATATACTAACTGTACAACTTTCAAACATGGTCATACACATCCACATCCGTCTGAAACGGGCTAAACCGTTCGAAACATATCAAAACGGACGAGATCGGACGAGATCGGACGAAATCGGACGAGATCGGACGGAATCGGACGTTAACCGGGGAAAGCCGGAGAAAGTATGAATAAACCGCGCAAACCATGCCAAATCCGTGGAAATAGGATTTCTACTATGTTTTGATTGTATTGATCATGTTGTGGTCATCTTTAGCATGTTTTGGTTGGGTTTGGCTATGTTTTAACCAGACTTGAATGTAGCAAATTAGTTGGTGATGTAGTTGTGGTTTTACTAGACAAGGAAATTGTGATGGCATACCATCAATTGATATTAAAAATACGAGTGAACTCCAACAACATTTAACATTGTTTGATCAACAAAACAATGATATTGATTTTCCTTCGGAAACCTACAAAGGTGGATAATATACAAAATAATGAAAAAAGCATAGTAAAATGGCTTTTAGGGCCTTCAGAAATCCTTAACCAGCTTAAAGTTGGTTACAACGATGTTCCTCTTGTTTTTTCGGTCGTTTTGACAGGTCACGGGCTGAAAACGAACTTACGGTGCTGAAGTTATGACCATTTTAAGAAAGCCTTCTTCGTCACACGATCTTGGGCTTCGAGAACCAAGTCAGTCTGTTCTTCAATACTTTTGCCTCCATCAATATATAATTTCATAGGCATATACTAACTGTACAACTTTCAAACATGGTCATACACATCCAAATCCGTCTGAAACGGGCTAAACCGTTCGAAACATATCAAAACGGACGAGATCGGACGAGATCGGACGAAATCGGACGAGATCGGACGGAATCGGACGTTAACCGGGGAAAACCGGAGAAAGTATGAATAAACCGCGCAAACCATGCCAAATCCGTGGAAATAGGATTTCTACTATGTTTTGATTGTATTGATCATGTTGTGGTCATCTTTAGCATGTTTTGGTTGGGTTTGGCTATGTTTTATCCAGACTTGAATGTAGCAAATTAGTTGGTGATGTAGTTGTGGTTTTACTAGACAAGGAAATCGTGATGGCATACCATCAATTGATATTAAAAATACGAGTGAACTCCAACAACATTTAACATTGTTTGATCAACAAAACAATGATATTGATTTTCCTTCGGAAACCTACAAAGGTGGATAATATACAAAATAATGAAAAAAGCATAGTAAAATGGCTTTTTGGGCCTTCAGAAATCCTTAACCAGCTTAAAGTTGGTTACAACGATGTTCCTCTTGTTTTTTCGGTCGTTTTGACAGGTCACGGGCTGAAAACGAACTTACGATGCTGAAGTTATGACCATTTTAAGAAAGCCTTCTTCGTCACACGATCTTGGGCTTCGAGAACCAAGTCAGTCTGTTCTTCAATACTTTTGCCTCCATCAATATATAATTTCATAGGCATATACTAACTGTACAACTTTCAAACATGGTCATACACATCCAAATCCGTCTGAAACGGGCTAAACCGTTCGAAACATATCAAAACGGACGAGATCGGACGAAATCGGACGAGATCGGACGAAATCGGACGTTAACCGGGGAAAGCCGGAGAAAGTATGAATAAACCGCGCAAACCATGCCAAATCCGTGGAAATAGGATTTCTACTATGTTTTGATTGTATTGATCATGTTGTGGTCGTCTTTAGCATGTTTTGGTTGGGTTTGGCTATGTTTTAACCAGACTTGAATGTAGCAAATTAGTTGGTGATGTAGTTGTGGTTTTACTAGACAAGGAAACCGTGATGGCATACCATCAATTGATATTAAAAATACGAGTGAGCTCCAACAACATTTAACATTGTTTGATCAACAAAACAATGATATAGATTTTCCTTCGGAAACCTACAAAGGTGGATAATATACAAAATAATGAAAAAAGCATAGTAAAATGGCTTTTTGGGCCTTAAAAAATCCTTAACCAGCTTAAAGTTGGTTACAACGATGTTCCTCTTGTTTTTCGGTCGTTTTGACAGGTCACGGGCTGAAAACGAACTTACGGTGCCTAAGTTATAACCATTTTAAGAAAGCCTTCTTCGTCACACGATCTTGGGATTCGAGAACCAAGTCAGTCTGTTCTTCAATAATTTTGCCTCCATCAATATATAATTTCATAGGCATATACTAACTGTACAACTTTCAAACATGGTCATACACATCCAAATCCGTCTGAAACGGGCTAAACCGTTCGAAACATATCAAAACGGACGAGATCGGACGAGATCGGACGAAATCGGACGAGATCGGAAGGAATCGGACGTTAACCGGGGAAAGCCGGAGAAAGTATGAATAAACCGCGCAAACCATGCCAAATCCGTGGAAATAGGATTTCTACTATGTTTTGATTGTATTGATCATGTTGTGGTCATCTTTAGCATGTTGTGGTTGGGTTTGGCTATGTTTTAACCAGACTTGAATGTAGCAAATTAGTTAGTGATGTAGTTGTGGTTTTACTAGACAAGGAAATCGTGATGGCATACCATCAATTGATATTAAAAATACGAGTGAACTCCAACAACATTTAACATTGTTTGATCAACAAAACAATGATATTGATTTTCCTTCGGAAACCTACAAAGGTGGATAATATACAAAATAATGAAAAAAGCATAGTAAAATGGCTTTTTGGGCCTTCAGAAATCCTTAACCAGCTTAAAGTTGGTTACAACGATGTTCCTCTTGTTTTTTCGGTCGTTTTGACAGGTCACGGGCTGAAAACGAACTTACGGTGCTGAAGTTATGACCATTTTAAGAAAGCCTTCTTCGTCACACGATCTTGGGCTTCGAGAACCAAGTCAGTCTGTTCTTCAATAATTTTGCCTCCATCAATATATAATTTCATAGGCATATACTAACTGTACAACTTTCAAACATGGTCATACACATCCAAATCCGTCTGAAACGGGCTAAACCTTTCGAAACATATCAAAACGGACGAGATCGGACGAGATCGGACGAAATCGGACGAGATCGGACGGAATCGGACGTTAACCGGGGAAAGCCGGAGAAAGTATGAATAAACCGCGCAAACCATGCCAAATCCGTGGAAATAGGATTTCTACTATGTTTTGATTGTATTGATCATGTTGTGGTCATCTTTAGCATGTTTTGGTTGGGTTTGGCTATGTTTTAACCAGACTTGAATGTAGCAAATTAGTTGGTGATGTAGTTGTGGTTTTACTAGACAAGGAAGTTGTGATGGCATACCATCAATTGATATTAAAAATACGAGTGAACTCCAACAACATTTAACATTGTTTGATCAACAAAACAATGATATTGATTTTCCTTCGGAAACCTACAAAGGTGGATAATATACAAAATAATGAAAAAAGCATAGTAAAATGGCTTTTAGGGCCTTCAGAAATCCTTAACCAGCTTAAAGTTGGTTACAACGATGTTCCTCTTGTTTTTTTGGTCGTTTTGACAGGTCACGGGCTGAAAACGAACTTACGGTGCTGAAGTTATGACCATTTTAAGAAAGCCTTCTTCGTCACACGATCTTGGGCTTCGAGAACCAAGTCAGTCTGTTCTTCAATACTTTTGCCTCCATCAATATATAATTTCATAGGCATATACTAACTGTACAACTTTCAAACATGGTCATACACATCCAAATCCGTCTGAAACGGGCTAAACCGTTCGAAACATATCAAAACGGACGAGATCGGACGAGATCGGACGAAATCGGACGAGATCGGACGGAATCGGACGTTAACCGGGGAAAACCGGAGAAAGTATGATAAACCGCGCAAACCATGCCAAATCCGTGGAAATAGGATTTCTACTATGTTTTGATTGTATGGATCATGTTGTGGTCATCTTTAGCATGTTTTGGTTGGGTTTGGCTATGTTTTATCCAGACTTGAATGTAGCAAATTAGTTGGTGATGTAGTTGTGGTTTTACTAGACAAGGAAATCGTGATGGCATACCATCAATTGATATTAAAAATACGAGTGAACTCCAACAACATTTAACATTGTTTGATCAACAAAACAATGATATTGATTTTCCTTCGGAAACCTACAAAGGTGGATAATATACAAAATAATGAAAAAAGCATAGTAAAATGGCTTTTTGGGCCTTCAGAAATCCTTAACCAGCTTAAAGTTGGTTACAACGATGTTCCTCTTGTTTTTTCGGTCGTTTTGACAGGTCACGGGCTGAAAACGAACTTACGATGCTGAAGTTATGACCATTTTAAGAAAGCCTTCTTCGTCACACGATCTTGGGCTTCGAGAACCAAGTCAGTCTGTTCTTCAATACTTTTGCCTCCATCAATATATAATTTCATAGGCATATACTAACTGTACAACTTTCAAACATGGTCATACACATCCAAATCCGTCTGAAACGGGCTAAACCGTTCGAAACATATCAAAACGGACGAGATCGGACGAAATCGGACGAGATCGGACGAAATCGGACGTTAACCGGGGAAAGCCGGAGAAAGTATCAATAAACCGCGCAAACCATGCCAAATCCGTGGAAATAGGATTTCTACTATGTTTTGATTGTATTGATCATGTTGTGGTCGTCTTTAGCATGTTTTGGTTGGGTTTGGCTATGTTTTAACCAGACTTGAATGTAGCAAATTAGTTGGTGATGTAGTTGTGGTTTTACTAGACAAGGAAACCGTGATGGCATACCATCAATTGATATTAAAAATACGAGTGAGCTCCAACAACATTTAACATTGTTTGATCAACAAAGCAATGATATAGATTTTCCTTCGGAAACCTACAAAGGTGGATAATATACAAAATAATGAAAAAAGCATAGTAAAATGGCTTTTTGGGCCTTCAAAAATCCTTAACCAGCTTAAAGTTGGTTACAACGATGTTCCTCTTGTTTTTTCGGTCGTTTTGACAGGTCACGGGCTGAAAAAGAACTTACGGTGCCTAAGTTATAACCATTTTAAGAAAGCCTTCTTCGTCACACGATCTTGGGCTTCGAGAACCAAGTCAGTCTGTTCTTCAATAATTTTGCCTCCATCAATATATAATTTCATAGGCATATACTAACTGTACAACTTTCAAACATGGTCATACACATCCAAATCCGTCTGAAACGGGCTAAACCGTTCGAAACATATCAAAACGGACGAGATCGGACGAGATCGGACGAAATCGGACGAGATCGGACGGAATCGGACGTTAACCGGGGAAAGCCGGAGAAAGTATGAATAAACCGCGCAAACCATGCCAAATCCGTGGAAATAGGATTTCTACTATGTTTTGATTGTATTGATCATATTGTGGTCATCTTTAGCATGTTTTGGTTGGGTTTGGCTATGTTTTAACCAGACTTGAATGTAGCAAATTAGTTGGTGATGTAGTTGTGGTTTTACTAGACAAGGAAATCGTGATGGCATACCATCAATTGATATTAAAAATACGAGTGAACTCCAACAACATTTAACATTGTTTGATCAACAAAACAATGATATTGATTTTCCTTCGGAAACCTACAAAGGTGGATAATATACAAAATAATGAAAAAAGCATAGTAAAATGGCTTTTTGGGCCTTCAGAAATCCTTAACCAGCTTAAAGTTGGTTTGTAAAACCCGCATGCTTTTACCATGAATAGTGCCCTTAAGATCGTACGTCCTAGATTAAAACTTACCTCATTTAGTATTGATCACATTCATGTGCTAATAATCAAGCAAGTGCATACGTGTATGACATGACAAGTATCGATTACGTACGAACTCATGATAAACAGTAAATAAATATATCACGTGAACATAATTAAATCATGATCACCATTTAAAATACAAATTAGAATACTTACGTAAATACATATAATATAATTACGAGCGTTAAGATTACGGTAACTACATGATAAAATAAACAGAAATGCTTCAGACACGAACACGTTTAACCACGAACGAACACGAAACATCGGGACACGAGAAAGGTACGGGTACCCCATGTGGGGCCCCCATACCCACGGCACAACAACCATAATGGGCTTAGCCCATGGACTTTTTACAAGAAAAGGGGGGTTATGTAACATTTCATTTCATTTTCACTTTTTCAAGAAAATAAACAAAAACCCTAAAAGAGTTTTCTCTCCTCCTCTTTTCTCCTCTTTATGCCGCCACCCTAAGATCACCATAGGAGGGTGATTGGTTGATTTTGATCTTAAAACTATTGCTATAATCAGTGTTTGTTCATCCTTTTCCAAGCTACATAGTGGTATACCTTTTTAAACCCTTCTTTTTAATTCTTTTGAATCTTTGTTTATGTTCATGAACATGTTATTGTTTTTTTATTAAAACATGGTAATTAATCATAGATCTAACATGTTTTGGTGTTAATTAAAATCAAAGGTTGTTAAAAGAGGGTGTTTGTTTTTGGCCGCCTAGTTTAATCAACCCGGGGGAGGGTTCGGTTTCTTTTAGCCGCCACCACCAAGACCATTTTTGGTCTTGGTTGGCTCATGTGGGACCCACGGCAGCAAGGAGGCACACGTGCCCCGAGTTTGGCTCGGGGTACGGTGTCGAATTCATACCCGATTCATGGTTCGTTGGTTAAATCATGATTTATGCTACATGTTAATTTTTATGAATTATGAACTTAGGATATAATTAATTAATAACATGAAATATTAATTAAATCATGACTTAGGTTATTTTAATTATTAGTTTAACATGACATTAATTTAACCTAAGTATTTTATGTTATGAGTTATAATTAATTAATTATTAAAACATGCCTATAATTAATTAATTTAGTCATGACTTAGGTTATATTATTAATAATAATAATACACATTTTAACCTAAGTATTTTCATTTCATTTTAATTAAAACATGTTATACTTTAATTAAAATGCTTAACCTATAGTTTAATTAAAATACATGAAATAATAATTAAACTATATACTATATCATATGACTTAAGAAACAAGCTTATAAACACTTAGACTTATATGTTAGCTTATGTAACCAGCTTAATTCTAAATATGGAAACTTCTATTTATAGAAACTTAATTAAATAAGGCAACTAATCTAATTATGGAAACCTTCTATATATGGAAATCTATCTATTTCAGGCAGCTAATCTAATCATGGAAACCTTCTATATATGGAAACTTATTTAATTAAGGCAGCTGATCTATTTTTGGAAACTTTCTATTTTTAGAAACTAATCTATTTTAAGCAGTCAATTCTATTTTTGGAAACTTTCTATTTTTGGAAACTTTCTATTTTTGGAAACTTTCTATTTTTGGAAACTTCTATTTTTGGAAACCTGCTATTTTTGGAAAGTTACTTATTATTACACAGTAAGTATAATAATACATGAAATACCAGTAATACTTAAACAGATTAATCAGAATACAAGATAAACACAGTTTAAGGCTTTAAACAGTGAACCATGACCTAAAACATACCAAGTCAGCTAAAATGAGACTTAAAACCCAGTACGTAATCAGTGAATCGATACTTATACACGTGTGTATTCATGTAGCGTTAGTGATCTAGAAGTAGGAGTCTTTCTTCCGTTCACTCACTGGACTTGAGGTACGGATTCCCGTCCTTTCAGTATGGACATTCTTTCCTTATTAGGATTTCCCCGTATGCAGCCAACTGTTTTCCCCAGTATTTGTTTTATTGTTTTGAACTGCTTATGTTTAATTAGCATAATATATAGCCATATACAAGCATGACCAGTTTCACCTAGTTATGGAGGTACCATAACCATAGCATTGGAGGCACCGATGTTATGACTTCCCCACGGCGGAGTGATTGCTCGTGGCGTCCCTTTTCAGTTTTGGCCATATTATTATATCAGGTGGGGCGTATGGGTGCATCCTAGTTACATGTTTTATTCAGTATTTCATGGTGAATGTGGTGTGTGCCTTGCATCCTTCACAAGGAGTTGATCCCTCCTACCCAAACCAGTATATTAATTAGAGGCATCCCCTCTAATCAGCATGATGAGGTCACCCCTCCAAGTATTCATGCACGTGACCTTTTCATGACCTATATGGGCTATGGTATATTTATGTTAAAACAGTTTTCATAAGATAAACATAAGGCTTTTCAAACTATAAAACCAGTTTTCTTGATACTTAACCAGTTTACTCAGAACTTAGTCTTCCGCTGTTATATGTTACATGCTTATCCTATTTCATGCTATATTGTATATCCGTGCACTGAGCGTTTTGCTCAGCCGTTACTTTCCTTTCCATGTCCCAAAACGGCAGGTACCCAAGACTCGAGCATTTGGAGGAAATGCATAGGATGGAAGCTGCCATAGACTTCTTCTCCTGTTTCCTTCATATATTTATGCTTGTTTAGTCTTTCATTCAGTTCATTTACTTTCTTATGTTTTGGGCTTATGTTTGGGAACCGATGTTTGATTCCGGTTTTCCCTTTGGTCATGTATGTTTTACTACATATTACCTTGCATGCTTTGATGACACGCCATAGTTACGCGTGACATTCCATTTATCAAAATGGGGTGTTACAATTATGGTATCAGAGCCAAGGCTTCGACCTGTAGGCTCTAAAACTCGACCTGTGACTAGTGGGTAGTCACCAGGAGCTTCCTAAGCCAACGATTGTTATTCCACGTATTGATGTTTCAGCGCGTTGTTGTTTTAACCATTATGTTTTCAGCACCCTTTTTGTTTTAGCCATGACGTTTTCAGCACCTTGTTGTTTTCACCATGATGTTTTCACCAGTATCGTCTTACTAATATGGAATGAACAACTGTCATCCATACTTAGTTATGTGTCATTGTCTATGCATGATGTTCCTCGTGAACTGTGACGATGTGGACTGACCCCAGTAGTTCATAATTTTCACATAAAAAATTTTCTGTTAAGTTTTGACAATGACTTTTAATTATTATATTCCATGCATTCATGCATTTATATCATATGTCATCTGTTGCAGGAATTTTGACTAAGTAATGGTTGGTACAGGACTGGCCCTATTTAGTCGCATGTGCTTTTATCGAATCTTTTAACTTTGGGACCGACCCATAGGCGTCCCCTCGCCATGTCTTTTGTTTTGGAACCGACCCATAGGCGTTCCCTCGCACATATAAAGGTTTTATAAACTACATTACGCATTCATGCACTGTTTTTCTTGCATAAAATTTTTCTCATGATTTAAATTGGTATAAAAAATTTTTTTTTTCATGTCCCATCATAAGTTATTATGTTTTTATGTCAAGTATGCCTTCATACTGTCATGGTTAACTTCAGTTTCATGCTGATTATGTATACACTTCTTCGTAATAGATGGTTTCATGTTACCTCATGATAATTCCTTCTTCATGTTGATTATGTTTCACGCCTCTTTTGATTTTTACGTTGTCCTGCAAGACATTGTTAGATTTCTTAAATCATGCTTTCATGATAGTCATGGTTGATTTTCACTGATCATGCTGTCAGGCAAATCATCGTTGAATTTTGTGTAACCACACTTTAACGTTTCTCTATGCAACCAGAATGATGTCTATGCTAATACTCCCAGGTTATCATGATGGTTTTCCTAACCGTTTAACCGGTTTACTTTCCTTAAATCATGACAAACGATCAAGGCCATACCGATCATTTCAGGTGCATTCCATGTGTACTCCACGTACCGTATTTCATGTGTATTACATGTACCTTAATCCATGTGTATTCCACTTGCAGTACTTCACGAGTATTCACTAGTCGATTCTAAATCATCTCAGGCGTATGTTCACTTGCTGATATTCTACAAGATTGTCGATCCCGCTCATAGCTTGGAGATGTTACTGAAGGTTGATGCTGCTGATGTTGGGAGACGCTACGAGATGCTGATGCTGATGCTGTTCACAACCTGGAGATCCTAAAAGATGAAGACAAAGGCGTCGGAGCAAAGCAATTAGACGAGAAGATGCTTCACCATCAGACAATTCCCATCAATCATGTCCCAAATTCATAGTTACATGTCATACGTCGTTCGGCCGTCATTTCAGCCATATGAGTGCAAACCAGTACCAGCCGGCCACTCAGCTAAATAGTTACATGAGTCACTGTCATGAGAATGACCGTCATGGAACCTACAGACAAGATGATAGTAACCACTACTATGACACCAACTATCCTGGAAATCGCAACCGAGGCTCCGGCCACGGGCGTGATCAGACATACAAATGATCAGTAGTCCAACCTATCCGCCAATTCTGGCATATTTAACCTAATATTTGTAGTTCTAATTGTTTCACATCTCGAGACACATGTCAAGACATCAGTCAAGACACATGTCTCACGTATACTTTCTGAGGACACATGTCAAGATACCAGTCAAGACATATGTCACGCTTACATTTCTCAAGACATGAGTCAAGACACATGACTCACGTCTAATTATGGAACATTTCTAAGAAATTCAGGGTACCCTCCAAGGGTATATCTATGTTGTTGTGCCATGTATTAATCAGGCCACAACAATTTCAATACCATTATCGGCGCATCAGTGAGAACTGTCACGTTGCCGATGTCACTTTCATTTCTTTCACCATAGTTCATATATTCATAACCATGAAGGACGCCTTTCTATTCCCACGCATACGAAGGTTTTCCCTCAGCTTAATGATTAAGATCCAAGCTGCTAACGCATTTCCTCGGACAGACACGAGATGAATTTTATCCTAATTATGTACTATGAACACCACACCATGCTATGATTCATAATTATGTACAGTAATGTTCAGGCTCCTGAATACATTCAGCTTGATTTTCCATCAGGAAAATCTGTACAAATTATCTATGCTTTTCAAGCACGTACTTTGTTAGCCATAATTGCTAAAATTTTCTAGCTGTCAGTAAGACACGACCACTTAACTCTTTTACGCATAGCCTGTTGATTATCCAAAGTCTTCCTATGCATTCCAGGAGAACCTACAAGGAGAAGGATGGTACCATGAGATTATGTGTCGACTACCGTCGACTTAAACAAATCACCATTCATGACCGTTATTCTCCTCCACATATTGACAACATGTCCAATCAACCTTATGGTGTTAATCACTTTTCCAAGATCGAACTCACGATCATGCTGCCAACAGTGACGAGTGAAAAAGCAGGACATGTCCATGACTGCTATTCGTTCACGACTCGGTCATGCTCGATTTATGATTTTGAATTAGTCTCATCAATGCTCTAACGACACTATAAGAATGAGTTTCCATGAACTCCTAAACAAATTTATCAGCGTTTTCATTGAGGATAACCTGATTTCCTGTAAGCCCAGAGAAGAACAGGAGGACCATATCTGCACTATCTTAAAAATTCTATGACAAGAGGAATTTTACCCTAGAAAATTTTCCGATATCTTTTCTGTTCGATTTCAGTGACACGCTGAATCACATGGCATTCTACGGTTAATCTTACCATGACTCAGCTTATGCGTAAAAGAGAGAACCCTACACTACATTAGGTGTTCTAGAAAAATCCTACGCTAGGAGAAGTCTAGATTCAGAGACTCAGAGTTTCGCAAACTCCTAGGTATCAAGTTCTAAGAAGCAAGATACAGTTACGTTCATATCTAGGTACCTGACATACCAACAGGTTAAGATAGGACACCAACAACTGGGATGTTTTCATCACCTGAAATTGTAATTTGAAATGGGACAAGATCTCCACGGATTTTGGTTACCAGATTAACGCAAACTCAGAAGAAGCATGATGCTATCTGGGTTATTGCAAACAGTTTGATCAAGTATGCAGAATCCTTACATCCGCAAGGATTTCAGAACCAACAGATTGATCGGACATGTTCCAGCCAAGGCTCATCCGATCACTTGGCAATTCCTCAGTTATCAGGTCAGACAAATATTCATAATTATGCTCCTTATTTACTTCGCGTCTTCATTCTAATTCCACGACTTGCTTTCGCGCTAACGTTCATGACACTATTCACGTTCATGATCGTATTTTAGCTTACGATTTTGCGTTCATTTCGTTCTGGGAAGTTTTGCAAGAACTTGAGAGACCAGACCCAAGTTTAGTATAACTCTCCATCATCAGATAGACGTTTCACGTCATATTCCACGTCTCACCTTGTAGCGTTTGGCGTTACCGCCATTGTATTCTATGATCACGATATGTTTCACATGTCATGTTCATTCCACGTTCCTCATATCATGATTAAGATGGGTTACACGTATCATGGATCACAACATGTTTACTCATACTACACTCGCCATATCTCCACGTAGCACGTTCAAAATTTTTCACGTATCACGTTCAAAATTTTTCACGTACTACGTTTCTTTATGTCTCGTGCATCGTTTCTAATTATCAGTTAAGTCAGATTGTCTTGCATCGTAACGTTTCAGCTACCCTTGCACGTTAACTCTTATTTTTCCTCGATCGAATTTAGGGGATCTACCTTCCGTTGATAACCAAGAATTTATTCGTATTCTAAGTCAAGGTCAGGAGGACCAAGATTTATCATTAGTGTCAGGATCTTCTGAAGGAACCGTTCCAAGAGGGAGGCCACTTGGAAACAGACAAGTTCATCCGGACTTCTTATCCATTTTTCTCTTATCGATTGATATGTCCTTTCAGTCACGTCACGTTCCATGTCTTTTCAAGACATGTCACGTTCCACGTTCCCTTCTACCATGTCACCTTCATTTCCGTTATTTTGCATACCTTTCCAGTTTGATTCGGGTATGTTTCGCTTCTAGTTACTTTATCTATAATTCGGGGACGAATTATTCTTTTTAGGGGGGAAGAATTGTAAAACCCGCATGCTTTTACCATGAATAGTGCCCTTAAGATCGTACTTCCTAGATTAAAACTTACCTCATTTAGTATTGATCACATTCATGTGCTAATAATCAAGCAAGTGCATACGTGTATGACATGACAAGTATCGATTACGTACGAACTCATGATAAACAGTAAATAAATATATCACGTGAACATAATTAAATCATGATCACCATTTAAAATACAAATTAGAATACTTACGTAAATACATATAATATAATTACGAGCGTTAAGATTACGGTAACTACATGATAAAATAAACAGAAATGCTTCAGACACGAACACGTTTAACCACGAACGAACACGAAACATCGGGACACGAGAAAGGTACGGGTACCCCATGTGGGGCCCCCATACCCACGGCACAACAACCATAATGGGCTTAGCCCATGGACTTTTTACAAGAAAATGGGGGTTATGTGACTTTTCATTTCATTTTCACTTTTTCAAGAAAATAAACAAAAACCCTAAAAGAGTTTTCTCTCCTCCTCTTTTCTCCTCTTTATGCCGCCACCCTAAGATCACCATAGGAGGGTGATTGGTTGATTTTGATCTTAAAACTATTGCTATAATCAGTGTTTGTTCATCCTTTTCCAAGCTACATAGTGGTATACCTTTTTAAACCCTTCTTTTTAATTCTTTTGAATCTTTGTTTATGTTCATGAACATGTTATTGTTTTTTTATTAAAACATGGTAATTAATCATAGATCTAACATGTTTTGGTGTTAATTAAAATCAAAGGTAGTTAAAAGAGGGTGTTTGTTTTTGGCCGCCTAGTTTAATCAACCCGGGGGAGGGTTCGGTTTCTTTTAGCCGCCACCACCAAGACCATTTTTGGTCTTGGTTGGCTCATGTGGGACCCACGGCAGCAAGGAGGCACACGTGCCCCGAGTTTGGCTCGGGGTACGGTGTCGAATTCATACCCGATTCATGGTTCGTTGGTTAAATCATGATTTATGCTACATGTTAATTTTTATGAATTATGAACTTAGGATATAATTAATTAATAACATGAAATATTAATTAAATCATGACTTAGGTTATTTTAATTATTAGTTTAACATGACATTAATTTAACCTAAGTATTTTATGTTATAAGTTATAATTAATTAATTATTAAAACATGCCTATAATTAATTAATTTAGTCATGACTTAGGTTATATTATTAATAATAATAATACACATTTTAACCTAAGTATTTTCATTTCATTTTAATTAAAACATGTTATACTTTAATTAAAATGCTTAACCTATAGTTTAATTAAAATACATGAAATAATAATTAAACTATATACTATATCATATGACTTAAGAAACAAGCTTATAAACACTTAGACTTATATGTTAGCTTATGTAACCAGCTTAATTCTAAATATGGAAACTACTATTTATAGAAACTTAATTAAATAAGGCAACTAATCTAATTATGGAAACCTTCTATATATGGAAATCTATCTATTTCAGGCAGCTAATCTAATCATGGAAACCTTCTATATATGGAAACTTATTTAATTAAGGCAGCTGATCTATTTTTGGAAACTTTCTATTTTTAGAAACTAATCTATTTTAAGCAGTAAATTCTATTTTTGGAAACTTTCTATTTTTGGAAACTTTCTATTTTTGGAAACTTTCTATTTTTGGAAACTTCTATTTTTGGAAACCTGCTATTTTTGGAAAGTTACTTATTATTACACAGTAAGTATAATAATACATGAAATACCAGTAATACTTAAACAGATTAATCAGAATACAAGATAAACACAGTTTAAGGCTTTAAACAGTGAAACATGACCTAAAACATACCAAGTCAGCTAAAATGAGACTTAAAACCCAGTACGTAATCAGTGAATCGATACTTATACACGTGTGTATTCATGTAGCGTTAGTGATCCAGAAGTAGGAGTCTTTCTTCCGTTCACTCACTGGACTTGAGGTACGGATTCCCGTCCTTTCAGTATGGACATTCTTTCCTTATTAGGATTTCCCCGTATGCAGCCAACTGTTTTCCCCAGTATTTGTTTTATTGTTTTGAACTGCTTATGTTTAATTAGCATAATCTATAGCCATATACAAGCATGACTAGTTTCACCTAGTTATGGAGGTACCATAACCATAGCATTGGAGGCACCGATGTTATGACTTCCCCACGGCGGAGTGATTACTCGTGGCGTCCCTTTTCAGTTTTGGCCATATTATTATATCAGGTGGGGCGTATGGGTGCATCCTAGTTACATGTTTTATTCAGTATTTCATGGTGAATGTGGTGTGTGCCTTGCATCCTTCACAAGGAGTTGATCCCTCCTACCCAAACTAGTATATTAATTAGAGGCATCCCCTCTAATCAGCATGATGAGGTCACCCCTCCAAGTATTCATGCACGTGACCTTTTCATGACCTATATGGGCTATGGTATATTTATGTTAAAACAGTTTTCATAAGATAAACATAAGGCTTTTCAAACTATAAAACCTGTTTTCTTGATACTTAACCAGTTTACTCAGAACTTAGTCTTCCGCTGTTATATGTTACATGCTTATCCTATTTCATGCTATATTGTATATCCGTGCACTGAGCGTTTTGCTCAGCCGTTACTTTCCTTTCCATGTCCCAAAACGGCAGGTACCCAAGACTCGAGCATTTGGAGGACATGCATAGGATGGAAGCTGCCATAGACTTCTTCTCCTGTTTCCTTCATATATTTATGCTTGTTTAGTCTTTCATTTAGTTCATTTACTTTCTTATGTTTTGGGCTTATGTTTGGGAACCGATGTTTGATTCCGGTTTTCCCTTTGGTCATGTATGTTTTACTACATATTACCTTGCATGCTTTGATGACACGCCATAGTTACGCGTGACATTCCATTTATCAAAATGGGGTGTTACACGGTTACAACGATGTTCCTCTTGTTTTTTCGGTCGTTTTGACAGGTCACGGGCTGAAAACGAACTTACGGTGCCTAAGTTATAACCATTTTAAGAAAGCCTTCTTCGTCACACGATCTTGGGCTTCGAGAACCAAGTCAGTCTGTTCTTCAATAATTTTGCCTTCATCAATATATAATTTCATAGGCATATACTAACTGTACAACTTTCAAACATGGTCATACACATCCAAATCCGTCTGAAACGGGCTAAACCGTTCGAAACATATCAAAACGGACGAGATCGGACGAGATCGGACGAAATCGGACGAGATCGGACGGAATCGGACGTTAACCGGGGAAAGCCGGAGAAAGTATGAATAAACCGCGCAAACCATGCCAAATCCGTGGAAATAGGATTTCTACTATGTTTTGATTGTATTGATCATGTTGTGGTCATCTTTACCATGTTTTGGTTGGGTTTGGCTATGTTTTAACCAGACTTGAATGTAGCAAATTAGTTGGTGATGTAGTTGTGGTTTTACTAGACAAGGAAATCGTGATGGCATACCATCAATTGATATTAAAAATACGAGTGAACTCCAACAACATTTAACATTGTTTGATCAACAAAACAATGATATTAATTTTCCTTCGGAAACCTACAAAGGTGGATAATATACAAAATAATGAAAAAAGCATAGTAAAATGGCTTTTTGGGCCTTCAGAAATCCTTAACCAGCTTAAAGTTGGTTACAACGATGTTCCTCTTGTTTTTTCGGTCGTTTTGACAGGTCACGGGCTGAAAACGAACTTACGGTGCTGAAGTTATGACCATTTTAAGAAAGCCTTCTTCGTCACACGATCTTGGGCTTCGAGAACCAAGTCAGTCTGTTCTTCAATACTTTTGCCTCCATCAATATATAATTTCATAGGCATATACTAACTGTACAACTTTCAAACATGGTCATACACATCCAAATCCGTCTGAAACGGGCTAAACCGTTCGAAACATATCAAAACGGACGAGATTGGACGAGATCGGACGGAATCGGACGTTAACCGGGGAAAGCCGTAGAAAGTATGAATAAACCGCGCAAACCATGCCAAATCCGTGGAAATAGGATTTCTACTATGTTTTGATTGTATTGATCATGTTGTGGTCATCTTTAGCATGTTTTGGTTGGGTTTGGCTATGTTTTAACCAGACTTGAATGTAGCAAATTAGTTGGTGATATAGTTGTGGTTTTACTAGACAAGGAAATCGTGATGGCATACCATCAATTGATATTAAAAATACGAGTGAACTCCAACAACATTTAACATTGTTTGATCAACAAAACAATGATATTGATTTTCCTTCGGAAACCTACAAAGGTGGATAATATACAAAATAATGAAAAAAGCATAGTAAAATGGCTTTTTGGGCCTTCAAAAATCCTTAACCAGCTTAAAGTTGGTTACAACGATGTTCCTCTTGTTTTTTCGGTCGTTTTGACAGGTCACGGGCTGAAAACGAACTTACGGTGCCTAAGTTATAACCATTTTAAGAAAGCCTTCTTCGTCACACGATCTTGGGCTTCGAGAACCAAGTCAGTCTGTTCTTCAATAATTTTGCCTCCATCAATATATAATTTCATAGGCATATACTAACTGTACAACTTTCAAACATGGTCATACACATCCAAATCCGTCTGAAACGGGCTAAACCATTCGAAACATATCAAAACGGACGAGATCGGACGAGATCGGACGAAATCGGACGAGATCGGACGGAATCGGACGTTAACCGGGGAAAGCCGGAGAAAGTATGAATAAACCGCGCAAACCATGCCAAATCCGTGGAAATAGGATTTCTACTATGTTTTGATTGTATTGATCATGTTGTGGTCATCTTTAGCATGTTTTGGTTGGGTTTGGCTATGTTTTAACCAGACTTGAATGTAGCAAATTAGTTGGTGATGTAGTTGTGGTTTTACTAGACAAGGAAATCGTGATGGCATACCATCAATTGATATTAAAAATACGAGTGAACTCCAACAACATTTAACATTGTTTGATCAACAAAACAATGATATTGATTTTCCTTCGGAAACCTACAAAGGTGGATAATATACAAAATAATGAAAAAAGCATAGTAAAATGGCTTTTTGGGCCTTCAGAAATCCTTAACCAGCTTAAAGTTGGTTACAACGATGTTCCTCTTGTTTTTTCGGTCGTTTTGACAGGTCACGGGCTGAAAACGAACTTACGGTGCCTAAGTTATAACCATTTTAAGAAAGCCTTCTTCGTCACACGATCTTGGGCTTCGAGAACCAAGTCAGTCTGTTCTTCAATAATTTTGCCTCCATCAATATATAATTTCATAGGCATATACTAACTGTACAACTTTCAAACATGGTCATACACATCCAAATCCGTCTGAAACGGGCTAAACCGTTCGAAACATATCAAAACGGACGAGATCGGACGAGATCGGACGAAATCGGACGAGATCGGACGGAATCGGACGTTAACCGGGGAAAGCCGGAGAAAGTATGAATAAACCGCGCAAACCATGCCAAATCCGTGGAAATAGGATTTCTACTATGTTTTGATTGTATTGATCATGTTGTGGTCATCTTTAGCATGTTTTGGTTGGGTTTGGCTATGTTTTAACCAGACTTGAATGTAGCAAATTAGTTGGTGATGTAGTTGTGGTTTTACTAGACAAGGAAATCGTGATGGCATACCATCAATTGATATTAAAAATACGAGTGAACTCCAACAACATTCAACATTGTTTGATCAACAAAACAATGATATTGATTTTCCTTTAGAAACCTACAAAGGTGGATAATATACAAAATAATGAAAAAAGCATAGTAAAATGGCTTTTTGGGCCTTCAGAAATCCTTAACCAGCTTAATGTTGGTTACAACGATGTTCCTCTTGTTTTTTCGGTCGTTTTGACAGGTCACGGGCTGAAAACGAACTTACGGTGCCTAAGTTATAACCATTTTAAGAAAGCCTTCTTCGTCACACGATCTTGGGCTTCGAGAACCAAGTCAGTCTGTTCTTCAATAATTTTGCCTCCATCAATATATAATTTCATAGGCATATACTAACTGTACAACTTTCAAGCATGGTCATACACATCCAAATCCGTCTGAAACGGGCTAAACCGTTCGAAACATATCAAAACGGACGAGATCGGACGAGATCGGACGAAATCGGACGAGATCGGACGGAATCGGACGTTAACCGGGGAAAGCCGGAGAAAGTATGAATAAACCGCGCAAACCATGCCAAATCCATGGAAATAGGATTTCTACTATGTTTTGATTGTATTGATCATGTTGTGGTCATCTTTAGCATGTTTTGGTTGGGTTTGGCTATGTTTTAACCACACTTGAATGTAGCAAATTAGTTGGTGATGTAGTTGTGGTTTTACTAGACAAGGAAATCGTGATGGCATACCATCAATTGATATTAAAAATACGAGTGAACTCCAACAACATTGAACATTGTTTGATCAACAAAACAATGATACTGATTTTCCTTCGGAAACCTACAAAGGTGGATAATATACAAAATAATGAAAAAAGCATAGTAAAATGGCTTTTTGGGCCTTTAGAAATCCTTAACCAGCTTAAAGTTGGTTACAACGATGTTCCTCTTGTTTTTTCGGTCGTTTTGACAGGTCACGGGCTGAAAACGAACTTACGGTGCCTAAGTTATAACCATTTTAAGAAAGCCTTCTTCGTCACACGATCTTGGGCTTCGAGAACCAAGTCAGTCTGTTCTTCAATAATTTTGCCTCCATCAATATATAATTTCATAGGCATATACTAACTGTACAACTTTCAAACATGGTCATACACATCCAAATCCGGCTGAAACGGGCTAAACCGTTCGAAACATATCAAAACGGACGAGATCGGACGAGATCGGACGAAATCGGACGAGATCGGACGAGATCGGACGGAATCGGACGTTAACCGGGGAAAGCCGGAGAAAGTATGAATAAACCGCGTAAACCATGCCAAATCCGTGGAAATAGGATTTCTACTATGTTTTGATTGTATTGATCATGTTGTGGTCATCTTTAGCATGTTTTGGTTGGGTTTGGCTATGTTTTAACCAGACTTGAATGTAGCAAATTAGTTGGTGATGTAGTTGTGGTTTTACTAGACAAGGAAATCGTGATGGCATACCATCAATTGATATTAAAAATACGAGTGAACTCCAACAACATTTAACATTGTTTGATCAACAAAACAATGATATTGATTTTCCTTCGGAAACCTACAAAGGTGGATAATATACAAAATAATGAAAAAAGCATAGTAAAATGGCTTTTTGGGCCTTCAGAAATCCTTAACCAGCTTAAAGTTGGTTACAACGATGTTCCTCTTGTTTTTTCGGTCGTTTTGACAGGTCACGGGCTGAAAACGAACTTACGGTGCCTAAGTTATAACCATTTTAAGAAAGCCTTCTTCGTCACACGATCTTGGGCTTCGAGAACCAAGTCAGTCTGTTCTTCAATAATTTTGCCTCCATCAATATATAATTTCATAGGCATATACTAACTGTACAACTTTCAAACATGGTCATACACATCCAAATCCGGCTGAAACGGGCTAAACCGTTCGAAACATATCAAAACGGACGAGATCGGACGAGATCGGACGAAATCGGACGAGATCGGACGAGATCGGACGGAATCGGACGTTAACCGGGGAAAGCCGGAGAAAGTATGAATAAACCGCGTAAACCATGCCAAATCCGTGGAAATAGGATTTCTACTATGTTTTGATTGTATTGATCATGTTGTGGTCATCTTTAGCATGTTTTGGTTGGGTTTGGCTATGTTTTAACCAGACTTGAATGTAGCAAATTAGTTGGTGATGTAGTTGTGGTTTTACTAGACAAGGAAATCGTGATGGCATACCATCAATTGATATTAAAAATACGAGTGAACTCCAACAACATTTAACATTGTTTGATCAACAAAACAATGATATTGATTTTCCTTCGGAAACCTACAAAGGTGGATAATATACAAAATAATGAAAAAAGCATAGTAAAATGGCTTTTTGGGCCTTCAGAAATCCTTAACCAGCTTAAAGTTGGTTACAACGATGTTCCTCTTGTTTTTTCGGTCGTTTTGACAGGTCACGGGCTGAAAACGAACTTACGGTGCTGAAGTTATGACCATTTTAAGAAAGCCTTCTTCGTCACACGATCTTGGGCTTCGAGAACCAAGTCAGTCTGTTCTTCAATACTTTTGCCTCCATCAATATATAATTTCATAGGCATATACTAACTGTACAACTTTCAGACATGGTCATACACATCCAAATCCGGCTGAAACGGGCTAAACCGTTCGAAACATATCAAAACGGACGAGATCAGACGAGATCGGACGAAATCGGATGAGATCGGACGGAATCGGACGTTAACCGGGGAAAGCCGGAGAAAGTATGAATAAACCGGGCAAACCATGCCAAATCCGTGGAAATAGGATTTCTACTATGTTTTGATTGTATTGATCATGTTGTGGTCGTATTTAGCATGTTTTGGTTGGGTTTGGCTATGTTTTAACCAGACTTGAATGTAGCAAATTAGTTGGTGATGTAGTTGTTGTTTTACAAGATAAGGAAATCATGATGGCATACCATCAATTGATATTAAAAATACGAGTGAGCTCCAACAACATTTAACATTGTTTGATCAACAAAACAATGATACTGATTTTCCTTCGGAAACCTACAAAGGTGGATAATATACAAAATAATGAAAAAAGCATAGTAAAATGGCTTTTTGGGCCTTCAGAAATCCTTAACCAGCTTAAAGTTGGTTACAACGATGTTCCTCTTGTTTTTTCGGTCGTTTTGACAGGTCACGGGCTGAAAACGAACTTACGGTGCTGAAGTTATGACCATTTTAAGAAAGCCTTCTTCGTCACACGATCTTGGGCTTCGAGAACCAAGTCAGTCTGTTCTTCAATACTTTTGCCTCCATCAATATATAATTTCATAGGCATATACTAACTGTACAACTTTCAAACATGGTCATACACATCCAAATCCGGCTGAAACGGGCTAAACCGTTCGAAACATATCAAAACGGACGAGATCGGACGAGATCGGACGAAATTGGACGAGATCGGACGGAATCGGACGTTAACCGGGGAAAGCCGGAGAAAGTATGAATAAACCGGGCAAACCATGCCAAATCCGCGGAAATAGGATTTCTACTATATTTTGATTGTATTGATCATGTTGTGGTCGTCTTTAGCATGTTTTGGTTGGGTTTGGCTATGTTTTAACCAGACTTGAATGTAGCAAATTAGTTGGTGATGTAGTTGTTGTTTTACAAGACAAGGAAATCATGATGGCATACCATCAATTGATATTAAAAATACGAGTGAGCTACAACAACATTTAACATTGTTTGATCAACAAAACAATGATATTGATTTTCCTTCGGAAACCTACAAAGGTGGATAATATACAAAATAATGAAAAAAGCATAATAAAATGGCTTTTTGGGCCTTCAGAAATCCTTAACCAGCTTAAAGTTGGTTACAACGATGTTCCTCTTGTTTTTTCGATCGTTTTGACAGGTCACGGGCTGAAAACGAACTTACGGTGCTGAAGTTATGACCATTTTAAGAAAGCCTTCTTCGTCACACGATCTTGGGCTTCGAGAACCAAGTCAGTCTGTTCTTCAATACTTTTGCCTCCATCAATATATAATTTCATAGGCATATACTAACTGTACAACTTTCAAACATGGTCATACACATCCAAATCCGGCTGAAACGGGCTAAACCGTTCGAAACATATCAAAACGGACAAGATCGGACGAGATCGGACGAAATTGGACGAGATCAGACGGAATCGGACGTTAACCGGGGAAAGCTGGAGAAAGTATGAATAAACCGGGCAAACCATGCCAAATCCGCGGAAATAGGATTTCTACTATGTTTTGATTGTATTGATCATGTTGTGGTCGTCTTTAGCATGTTTTGGTTGGGTTTGGCTATGTTTTAACCAGACTTGAATGTAGCAAATTAGTTGGTGATGTAGTTGTTGTTTTACAAGACAAGGAAATCATGATGGCATACCATCAATTGATATTAAAAATACGAGTGAGCTCCAACAACATTTAACATTGTTTGATCAACAAAACAATGATATTGATTTTCCTTCGGAAACCTACAAAGGTGGATAATATACAAAATAATGAAAAAAGCATAGTAAAATGGCTTTTTGGGCCTTCAGAAATCCTTAACCAGCTTAAAGTTGGTTACAACGATGTTCCTCTTGTTTTTTCGGTCGTTTTGACAGGTCACGGGCTGAAAACGAACTTACGGTGCTGAAGTTATGACCATTTTAAGAAAGCCTTCTTCGTCACACGATCTTGGGCTTCGAGAACCAAGTCAGTCTGTTCTTCAATACTTTTGCCTCCATCAATATATAATTTCATAGGCATATACTAACTGTACAACTTTCAAACATGGTCATACACATCCAAATCCGGCTGAAACGGGCTAAACCGTTCGAAACATATCAAAACGGACGAGATCAGACGAGATCGGACGAAATTGGACGAGATCGGACGGAATCGGACGTTAACCGGGGAAAGCCGGAGAAAGTATGAATAAACCGGGCAAACCATGCCAAATCCGCGGAAATAGGATTTCTACTATGTTTTGATTGTATTGATCATGTTGTGGTCGTCTTTAGCATGTTTTGGTTGGGTTTGGCTATGTTTTAACCAGACTTGAATGTAGCAAATTAGTTGGTGATGTAGTTGTTGTTTTACAAGACAAGGAAATCATGATGGCATACCATCAATTGATATTAAAAATACGAGTGAGCTACAACAACATTTAACATTGTTTGATCAACAAAACAATGATATTGATTTTCCTTCGGAAACCTACAAAGGTGGATAATATACAAAATAATGAAAAAAGCATAATAAAATGGCTTTTTGGGCCTTCAGAAATCCTTAACCAGCTTAAAGTTGGTTACAACGATGTTCATCTTGTTTTTTCGATCGTTTTGACAGGTCACGGGCTGAAAACGAACTTACGGTGCTGAAGTTATGACCATTTTAAGAAAGCCTTCTTCGTCACACGATCTTGGGCTTCGAGAACCAAGTCAGTATGTTCTTCAATACTTTTGCCTCCATCAATATATAATTTCATAGGCATATACTAACTGTACAACTTTCAGACATGGTCATACACATCCAAATCCGGCTGAAACGGGCTAAACCGTTCGAAACATATCAAAACGGACGAGATCAGACGAGATCGGACGAAATCGGACGAGATCGGACGGAATCGGACGTTAACCGGGGAAATCCAGAGAAAGTATGAATAAACCGGGCAAACCATGCCAAATCCGTGGAAATAGGATTTCTACTATGTTTTGATTGTATTGATCATGTTGTGGTCGTCTTTAGCATGTTTTGGTTGGGTTTGGCTATGTTTTAACCAGACTTGAATGTAGCAAATTAGTTGGTGATGTAGTTGTTGTTTTACAAGACAAGGAAATCATGATGGCATACCATCAATTGATATTAAAAATACGAGTGAGCTCCAACAACATTTAACATTGTTTGATCAACAAAACAATGATATTGATTTTCCTTCAGAAACCTACAAAGGTGGATAATATACAAAATAATGAAAAAAGCATAGTAAAATGGCTTTTTGGGCCTTCAAAAATCATTAACCAGCTTAAAGTTGGTTACAACGATGTTCCTCTTGTTTTTTCGGTCGTTTTGACAGGTCACGGGCTGAAAACGAACTTACGGTGCTGAAGTTATGACCATTTTAAGAAAGCCTTCTTCGTCACACGATCTTGGGCTTCGAGAACCAAGTCAGTCTGTTCTTCAATACTTTTGCCTCCATCAATATATAATTTCATAGGCATATACTAACTGTACAACTTTCAAACATGGTCATACACATCCAGATCCGTCTGAAACGGGCTAAACCGTTCGAAACATATCAAAACGGACGAGATCGGACGAGATCGGACGAAATTGGACGAGATCGGACGGAATCGGACGTTAACCGGGGAAAGCCGGAGAAAGTATGAATAAACCGGGCAAACCATGCCAAATCCGCGGAAATAGGATTTCTACTATGTTTTGATTGTATTGATCATGTTGTGGTCGTCTTTAGCATGTTTTGGTTGGGTTTGGCTATGTTTTAACCAGACTTGAATGTAGCAAATTAGTTGGTGATGTAGTTGTTGTTTTACAAGACAAGGAAATCATGATGGCATACCATCAATTGATATTAAAAATACGAGTGAGCTCCAACAACATTTAACATTGTTTGATCAACAAAACAATGATATTGATTTTCCTTCAGAAACCTACAAAGGTGGATAATATACAAAATAATGAAAAAAGCATAGTAAAATGGCTTTTTGGGCCTTCAAAAATCATTAACCAGCTTAAAGTTGGTTACAACGATGTTCCTCTTGTTTTTTCGGTCGTTTTGACAGGTCACGGGCTGAAAACGAACTTACGGTGCTGAAGTTATGACCATTTTAAGAAAGCCTTCTTCGTCACACGATCTTGGGCTTCGAGAACCAAGTCAGTCTGTTCTTCAATACTTTTGCCTCCATCAATATATAATTTCATAGGCATATACTAACTGTACAACTTTCAAACATGGTCATACACATCCAAATCCGGCTGAAACGGGCTAAACCGTTCGAAACATATCAAAACGGACGAGATCGGACGAGATCGGACGAAATTGGACGAGATCGGACGGAATCGGACGTTAACCGGGGAAAGCCGGAGAAAGTATGAATAAACCGGGCAAACCATGCCAAATCCGCGGAAATAGGATTTCTACTATGTTTTGATTGTATTGATCATGTTGTGGTCGTCTTTAGCATGTTTTGGTTGGGTTTGGCTATGTTTTAACCAGACTTGAATGTAGCAAATTAGTTGGTGATGTAGTTGTTGTTTTACAAGACAAGGAAATCATGATGGCATACCATCAATTGATATTAAAAATACGAGTGAGCTACAACAACATTTAACATTGTTTGATCAACAAAACAATGATATTGATTTTCCTTCGGAAACCTACAAAGGTGGATAATATACAAAATAATGAAAAAAGCATAATAAAATGGCTTTTTGGGCCTTCAGAAATCCTTAACCAGCTTAAAGTTGGTTACAACGATGTTCATCTTGTTTTTTCGATCGTTTTGACAGGTCACGGGCTGAAAACGAACTTACGGTGCTGAAGTTATGACCATTTTAAGAAAGCCTTCTTCGTCACACGATCTTGGGCTTCGAGAACCAAGTCAGTATGTTCTTCAATACTTTTGCCTCCATCAATATATAATTTCATAGGCATATACTAACTGTACAACTTTCAGACATGGTCATACACATCCAAATCCGGCTGAAACGGGCTAAACCGTTCGAAACATATCAAAACGGACGAGATCAGACGAGATCGGACGAAATCGGACGAGATCGGACGGAATCGGACGTTAACCGGGGAAATCCAGAGAAAGTATGAATAAACCGGGCAAACCATGCCAAATCCGTGGAAATAGGATTTCTACTATGTTTTGATTGTATTGATCATGTTGTGGTCGTCTTTAGCATGTTTTGGTTGGGTTTGGCTATGTTTTAACCAGACTTGAATGTAGCAAAAATTAGTTGGTGATGTAGTTGTTGTTTTACAAGACAAGGAAATCATGATGGCATACCATCAATTGATATTAAAAATACGAGTGAGCTCCAACAACATTTAACATTGTTTGATCAACAAACAATGATATTGATTTTCCTTCAGAAACCTACAAAGGTGGATAATATACAAAATAATGAAAAAAGCATAGTAAAAATGGCTTTTTGGGCCTTCAAAAATCATTAACCAGCTTAAAGTTGGTTACAACGATGTTCCTCTTGTTTTTTCGGTCGTTTTGACAGGTCACGGGCTGAAAACGAACTTACGGTGCTGAAGTTATGACCATTTTAGAAAGCCTTCTTCGTCACACGATCTTGGGCTTCGAGAACCAAGTCAGTCTGTTCTTCAATACTTTTGCCTCCATCAATATATAATTTCATAGGCTATACTAACTGTACAACTTTCAAACATGGTCATACACATCCAGATCCGTCTGAAACGGGCTAAACCGTTCGAAACATATCAAAACGGACGAGATCGGACGAGATCGGACGAAATTGGACGAGATCGGACGGAATCGGACGTTAACCGGGGAAAGCCGGAGAAAGTATGAATAAACCGGGCAAACCATGCCAAATCCGCGGAAATAGGATTTCTACTATGTTTTGATTGTATTGATCATGTTGTGGTCGTCTTTAGCATGTTTGGTTGGGTTTGGCTATGTTTTAACCAGACTTGAATGTAGGCAAATTAGTTGGTGATGTAGTTGTTGTTTTACAAGACAAGGAAATCATGATGGCATACCATCAATTGATATTAAAAATACGAGTGAGCTACAACAACATTTAACATTGTTTGATCAACAAACAATGATATTGATTTTCCTTCGGAAACCTACAAAGGTGGATAATATACAAAATAATGAAAAAAGCATAATAAAATGGCTTTTTTGGGCCTTCAGAAATCCTTAACCAGCTAAAGTTGGTTACAACGATGTTCATCTTGTTTTTTCGATCGTTTTGACAGGTCACGGGCTGAAAACGAACTTACGGTGCGTGAAGTTATGACCATTTTAAGAAAGCCTTCTTCGTCACACGATCTTGGGCTTCGAGAACCAGTCAGTATGTTCTTCAATACTTTTGCCTCCATCAATATATAATTTCATAGGCATATCTAACTGTACAACTTTCAGACATGGTCATACACATCCGAATCCGGCTGAAACGGGCTAAACCGTTCGAAACATATCAAAACGGACGAGATCAGACGAGATCGGACGAAATTCGGACGAGATCGGACGGAATCGGACGTTAACCGGGGAAATCCAGAGAAAGTATGAATAAACCGGCAAACCATGGCCAATCCGTGGAAATAGGATTTCTACTATGTTTTGATTGTATTGATCATGTTGTGTCGTCTTTAGCATGTTTTGGTTGGGTTTGGCTATGTTTTAACCAGACTTGAATGTAGCAAATTAGTTGGTGATGTAGTTGTTGTTTTACAAGACAAGGAAATCATGATGGCATACCATCAATTGATATTAAAAATACGAGTGAGCTCCAACAACATTTAACATTGTTTGATCAACAAAACAATGATATTGATTTTCTTCAGAAACCTACAAAGGGGATAATATACAAAATAATGAAAAAAGCATAGTAAAATGGCTTTTTGGGCCTTCAAAAATCATTAACCAGCTTAAAGTTGGTTACAACGATGTTCCTCTTGTTTTTTCGGTCGTTTTGACAGGTCACGGGCTGAAAACGAACTTACGGTGCTGAAGTTATGACCATTTAAGAAAGCCTTCTTCGTCACACGATCTTGGGCTTCGAGAACCAAGTCAGTCTGTTCTTCAATACTTTTGCCTCCATCAATATATAATTTCATAGGCATATACTAACTGTACAACTTTCAAACATGGTCATACACATCCAGATCCGTCTGAAACGGGCTAAACCGTTCGAAACATATCAAAACGGACGAGATCGGACGAGATCGGACGAAAGCGGACTAGATCGGACGGAATCGGACGTTAACCGGGGAAAACCGGAGAAAGTATGAATAAACCGCGCAAACCATGCCAAATCCGTGGAAATATGATTTCTACTATGTTTTGATTGTATTGATCATGTTGTGGTCATCTTTAGCATGTTTTGGTTGGGTTTGGCTATGTTTTATCCAGACTTGAATGTAGCAAATTAGTTGGTGATGTAGTTGTGGTTTTACTAGACAAGGAAACCGTGATGGCATACCATCAATTGATATTAAAAATACGAGTGAGCTCCAACAACATTTAACATTGTTTGATCAACAAAGCAATGATATAGATTTTCCTTCGGAAACCTACAAAGGTGGATAATATACAAAATAATGAAAAAAAGCATAGTAAAATGGCTTTTTGGGCCTTCAAAAATCCTTAACCAGCTTAAAGTTGGTTACAACGATGTTCCTCTTATTTTTTCGGTCGTTTTGATAGGTCACGGGCTGAAAATGAACTTACGATGCTGAAGTTATGACCATTTTAAGAAAGCCTTCTTCGTCACACGATCTTGGGCTTCGAGAACCAAGTCAGTCTGTTCTTCAATACTTTTGCCTCCATCAATATATAATTTCATAGGCATATACTAACTGTACAACTTTCAAACATGGTCATACACATCCAAATCCGTCTGAAACGGGCTAAACCGTTCGAAACATATCAAAACGGACGAGATCGGACGAGATCGGACGAAATCGGACGAGATCGGACGAAATCGGACGTTAACCGGGGAAAGCCGGAGAAAGTATGAATAAACCGCGCAAACCATGCCAAATCCGTGGAAATAGGATTTCTACTATGTTTTGATTGTATTGATCATGTTGTGGTCGTCTTTAGCATGTTTTGGTTGGGTTTGGCTATGTTTTAACCAGACTTGAATGTAGCAAATTAGTTGGTGATGTAGTTGTGGTTTTACTAGACAAGGAAACCGTGATGGCATACCATCAATTGATATTAAAAATACGAGTGAGCTCCAACAACATTTAACATTGTTTGATCAACAAAGCAATGATATAGATTTTCCTTCGGAAACCTACAAAGGTGGATAATATACAAAATAATGAAAAAAGCATAGTAAAATGGCTTTTTGGGCCTTCAAAAATCCTTAACAAGCTTAAAGTTGGTTACAACGATGTTCCTCTTGTTTTTTCGGTCGTTTTGACAGGTCACGGGCTGAAAACGAACTTACGGTGCCTAAGTTATAACCATTTTAAGAAAGCCTTCTTCGTCGCACGATCTTGTGCTTCGAGAACCAAGTCAGTCTGTTCTTCAATAATTTTGCCTCCATCAATATATATATTCATAGGCATATACTAACTGTACAACTTTCAAACATGGTCATACACATCCAAATCCGTCTGAAACGGGCTAAACCGTTCGAAACATATCAAAACGGACGAGATCGGACGAGATCGGACGAAATCGGACGAGATCGGACGGAATCGGACGTTAACCGGGGAAAGCCGGAGAAAGTATGAATAAACCACGCAAACCATGCCAAATCCGTGGAAATAGGATTTCTACTATGTTTTGATTGTATTGATCATGTTGTGGTCATCTTTAGCATGTTTTGGTTGGGTTTGGCTATGTTTTAACCAGACTTGAATGTAGCAAATTAGTTGGTGATGTAGTTGTGGTTTTACTAGACAAGGAAATCGTGATGGCATACCATCAATTGATATTAAAAATACGAGTGAACTCCAACAACATTTAACATTGTTTGATCAACAAAACAATGATATTGATTTTTCTTCGGAAACCTACAAAGGTGGATAATATACAAAATAATGAAAAAAGCATAGTAAAATGGCTTTTTGGGCCTTCAGAAATCCTTAACCAGCTTAAAGTTGGTTACAACGATGTTCCTCTTGTTTTTTTCGGTCGTTTTGACAGGTCACGGGCTGAAAACGAACTTACGGTGCCTAAGTTATAACCATTTTAAGAAAGCCTTCTTCGTCACACGATCTTGGGCTTTGAGAACCAAGTTAGTCTGTTCTTCAATAATTCTGCCTCCATCAATATATAATTTCATAGGCATATACTAACTGTACAACTTTCAAACATGGTCATACACATCCAAATCCGTCTGAAACGGGCTAAACCGTTCGAAACATATCAAAACGGACGAGATCGGACGAGATCGGACGAAATCGGACGAGATCGGACGGAATCGGACGTTAACTGGGGAAAGCCGGAGAAAGTATGAATAAACCGCGCAAACCATGCCAAATCCGTGGAAATAGGATTTCTACTATGTTTTGATTGTATTGATCATGTTGTGGTCATCTTTAGCATGTTTTGGTTGGGTTTGGCTATGTTTTAACCAGACTTGAATGTAGCAAATTAGTTGGTGATGTAGTTGTGGTTTTACTAGACAAGGAAATCGTGATGGCATACCATCAATTGATATTAAAAATACGAGTGAACTCCAACAACATTTAACATTGTTTGATCAACAAAACAATGATATTGATTTTCCTTCGGAAACCTACAAAGGTGGATAATATACAAAATAATGAAAAAAGCATAGTAAAATGGCTTTTTGGGCCTTCAGAAATCCTTAACCAGCTTAAAGTTGGTTACAACGATGTTCCTCTTGTTTTTTCGGTCGTTTTGACAGGTCACGGGCTGAAAACGAACTTACGGTGCTGAAGTTATGACCATTTTAAGAAAGCCTTCTTCGTCACACGATCTTGGGCTTCGAGAACCAAGTCAGTCTGTTCTTCAATACTTTTGCCTCCATCAATATATAATTTCATAGGCATATACTAACTGTACAACTTTCAAACATGGTCATACACATCCAAATCCGTCTGAAACGGGCTAAACCGTTCGAAACATATCAAAACGGACGAGATCGGACGAGATCGGACGAAATCGGACGAGATCGGACGGAATCGGACGTTAACCGGGGAAAGCCGGAGAAAGTATGAAAAAAACCGCGCAAACCATGCCAAATCCGTGGAAATAGGATTTCTACTATGTTTTGATTGTATTGATCATGTTGTGGTCATCTTTAGCATGTTTTGGTTGGGTTTGGCTATGTTTTAACCAGACTTGAATGTAGCAAATTAGTTGGTGATATAGTTGTGGTTTTACTAGACAAGGAAATCGTGATGGCATACCATCAATTGATATTAAAAATACGAGTGAACTCCAACAACATTTAACATTGTTTGATCAACAAAACAATGATATTGATTTTCCTTCGGAAACCTACAAAGGTGGATAATATACAAAATAATGAAAAAAGCATAGTAAAATGGCTTTTTGGGCCTTCAGAAATCCTTAACCAGCTTAAAGTTGGTTACAATGATGTTCCTCTTGTTTTTTCGGTCGTTTTGACAGGTCACGGGCTGAAAACGAACTTACAGTGCCTAAGTTATAACCATTTTAAGAAAGCCTTCTTCGTCACACGATCTTGTGCTTCGAGAACCAAGTCAGTCTGTTCTTCAATAATTTTGCCTCCATCAATATATAATTTCATAGGCATATACTAACTGTACAACTTTCAAACATGGTCATACACATCCAAATCCGTCTGAAACGGGCTAAACCGTTCGAAACATATCAAAACGGACGAGATCGGACGAGATCGGACGAAATCAGACGAGATCGGACGGAATCGGACGTTAACCGGGGAAAGCCGGAGAAAGTATGAATAAACCGCGCAAACCATGCCAAATCCGTGGAAATAGGATTTCTACTATGTTTTGATTGTATTGATCATGTTGTGGTCATCTTTAGCATGTTTTGGTTGGGTTTGGCTATGTTTTAACCAGACTTGAATGTAGCAAATTAGTTGGTGATGTAGTTGTGGTTTTACTAGAAAAGGAAATCGTGATGGCATACCATCAATTGATATTAAAAATACGAGTGAACTCCAACAACATTTAACATTGTTTGATCAACAAAACAATGATATTGATTTTCCTTCGGAAACCTACAAAGGTGGATAATATACAAAATAATGAAAAAAGCATAGTAAAATGGCTTTTTCGGCCTTCAGGAATCCTTAACCAGCTTAAAGTTGGTTACAACGATGTTCCTCTTGTTTTTTCGGTCGTTTTGACAGGTCACGGGCTGAAAACGAACTTACGGTGCTGAAGTTATGACCATTTTAAGAAAGCCTTCTTCGTCACACGATCTTGGGCTTCGAGAACCAAGTCAGTCTGTTCTTCAATACTTTTGCTCCATCAATATATAATTTCATAGGCATTGATAGGTGTGTAAACACCCATCCTTTTACCACTTAATTCGGGCTAAAACGAGATCAAAACACGTATTTAATATCATTTGTTTGGAATTATGCGTGGTTTTTGTGTTTATTGTGTTTTCAGAGACAACCGGATGAATATTAAGGAAAACATGGGATTGCACAGGTTTTACTGAGGAAAAGGACTCAAGATAAAGTCTATTGTCCAAGAGATGCAAGAGATTTGAAGTCGCTGGGCCTATTCGAAGATTTATCAAAGAAAAGGACCAAAGATGGAAGATTTATATAAGTCGAAGAAACTCAAGTCTATTAAATGAAGAAATTAAAAGACGAGTTGAATTTAATCGACGACAAATCCCGAATCAGAATCGAAAACGGAAACTTTTCTGAAAAGACAAAAAGACACGAAGAACGGGAGAAAGCCCACTCACCAACCAAAGGAAACACCTATAAATAGGCACCCCCTCACACACATTTAGAAGTTAGTCTGGAGTTTCTCTCCTTCCCTTCTTTTTCTCCTCTCTTGTTTCGTTTCATCACCATCACCACTAGGGTGATTGGTGATTTTAATCTTTGTTCTTCCAATTTTGTTGATTTCATCTTTGTTTAATCTTGTTAAAACATTAATCATTTAATACAAGTTCTTTGTTTAATCTTTCCATTTAATCTTGTTCATCATCATCTTTATCTTCAAGTTTTTAAGTTTTTATTTTTCTTGATTTGATCTTCAAAAGTTGATGGGATTTGTGTTTTTATTGGTGGTATTCGTTGCTTATGATGTCTAAATGATTTGTGTTTAATTTGGTAAAACCTTTTTAAGTATTTGGTTCGATTTTGAGTAAAATTCGTGTTCCTTGTTCTTCGCATAACTGCTACTGTATCTGGGTATTCATAAGTTCCGAATCAAAAAAAAAGTTCCGAATGAAGCCTTCATTCGGAAACTTCCGAACCAAGCATTAAAGTTCCGAATCAAGAGAAAACTTCCGAACCAACCCTTCATTCGGAAAGTTCCGAGTCAAGCAAAAAGTTCCGGATCAAGCCACTTCCGAATCAACAACCTTCATTCGGAAGGTTCCGAATCAACCAGTAAGTTCCGGATAAGAATGTTCCGGATGAATGAATAGTAACTTCCGAATCGACAAGTTTCGGATGAATCCAAAAGTTCCGAACCAAGCTCAAGTTCCGAATGAAGAATAAACAGTAACTTCCGAATCAGTTATCTTTTGGGTATTTTTAAGTTTTACTGTTTCCTTACCATTTCTTTACTGTTTCCTTGATTTAATTTTATTTTATTTTAATTCAAGTTTAAGTTTAAATTCAAGTTTTTAGTAATCATCATTAAAGTAATTGTCTTTGATTTAAATTTTCAATTCCACTTTTTATTAGATTAGAAAACCAAAACCTTTCGTTTACTAACCAAGAACAATCATTCCACTTAAGACCGAGATCAATTCGAGAGGATATCGAGAGTAAAATTGAACCTAGCAAAAACCAGTGTATCAAATGGCGCCGCTGCCGGCTCTTCTCGTTAAGATCAAAAGTTTTTTGTGAGAACTTGGATTTTGGGATCCGTTCCCCGTGAACGTTCTTTTTCATCAAAAATTTTCAAAAACAACTAAAAAATATAAAATTTTCAAAAATCCTAAAAATTAAAAAACAATAAAAACCAAAAATATTTTTGCTTTGTTTTTCTTTGTTCGTTCTTTTGCAGGTGTATGCGCACTCGATCCACGTCTTATCAAGAGCCCGAGCCTCTCGATAACTTAGACATGGCTGGTGTACAAAACAACAATAACATACCACCTCCGAACAACAATAATAACAACAACAATCCGCCTTTCAACAACATGAACAATAACAACAACAATGAGCACCTTCCGGATAATCGCCCAATGATTGAATTGCTGCAAGCTCATGTCGATGGTAATACGGATCCAATTGTTATACCACCAATTGCCGCCAACAATTTCGAGCTAAAGTCAGGCTTTATCCAGATGGTATCCGCTCAACCGTTCTTGGGACGCACCATTGATGACCCACACGACCATATCAAGAGATTTCTACAACTCACCAACACGGTCAAGTTCAATGGAGTTCCACAGGAAGTTATAAGGTTACAACTTTTTCCCTTTTCTTTAGAGGGACAAGCCCGGCATTGGCTTGCTAAGGAACCGCCACAGAGTATTCTCTCGTGGACGGATTTGGAAACAAAGTTTATCAACTACTTTTTTCCACCCTCTCGTACTACCGCTTTGCGGAATGAGATTATAAACTTTGAACAAAAGTACGATGAGTCATTCAGTGAATCTTGGGATCGTTTTAAAGATCTTTTAAGAAAATGCCCACAACATGGTTTTACCAAAGTACACCAAATCAATACTTTTTACAATGGTTTAAGCATGAGTGACCAAGATTCACTGAATAGTGCCTCAGGGGGTAATCTATTGGCTAAGACTTCCAATGCTGCTTGGGATATCATTCAGAACAAATCTCGTGTGCAAACCAAGAGTGTTAGGACCAATGTTGCTAGTGCTAGCACTAATGACAGCGACAAGCGATTAGACAAAATCACTACGCTTCTTGAATCGCTTGTCACCCACACCGTCAGCAACAACAACAACAACAACGCCAAAAACGCACAAGTGAACGCTGTCAGCCAACCTTGTGAGATATGCGGTGGTCCCCACTCTTACACAACTTGTACTGCCACCTAAGATTACCCTGCTGAGAATGTGAATGCGGCATATGGCACCTACCAACAACCTGCTTATCAAGCTAGACCTCAAGGTGACCGTAACTTGCTTAGCTATCGATCAAACAACTATCTTTCACCACCTGGCTTTCCTCCTACCAACCCAAACCAACAACAAAACCTTAACCGCCCTCCTCCACAACAACAACAACCTCGTCAACCTTACATCCCACCTCACAAGCAACAACAACTACCTCAACGTAACAATCAAGTATACCAACAACCAGCTTACCAACCACCTGCATACAATGCTCCTCCCAACCAAGCCACCACTGCATTACACCAAGAGGTTGCAACCTATATGAGGACCAATGATGTGATAGTGGGAAATCTCCAAGAGGAAGTGCGCAATTTGAAGGCAGACTTGGTCAAACAAGGAAATGATTTGAGAGCTGACATGAGAAACACGTTGGATAGCCAGATTAATGATCTGAGGAACATGATGGCTAGTTTTTTCCAAAGTAGTCAACCCTCTTCTTCGGGTACTCTTCCGAGTAACACCGTTGCGAACCCAAGAGGGGAGATGAAAGCAATCACTACTCGAAGTGGTAAAGGTACCAAGGAACCCGAGCTTCCTATACCCCCACCGGTGGTTGTGACTAAGGAGAACGAGTCGCCTGCTCCTATTCCTCCTCCTTCTCCTTCCCAAATTTCTCCACCTCTTCTTTCTACCCCTCCTCCACCCGTGGTTGTGAGTGATCCTATACTCCCAAAGCCTTCCTCTTCTTCCAATATACCTTATCCTTCTAGGTTGAGGAAAGAGAAGCAAAAGAGCAAGGATGATATTCAGGTTTCTAACTTTCTTAAAATGTTTAAACAACTGAATTTCAATATCTCCTTCGCTGAGGCTCTCGCTCACATGCCCAAATACGCCAAAATGTTTAAAGACCTTCTGAGCGACAAGGAAAAGCTCCTCGACATTGCCAACACCCAACTTAATGAGAACTGCTCTGCAGTGCTCTTAAGGAAATTGCCAATCAAGCTTGGTGATCCGGGTCGTTTTCTTATCCCTTGCAATTTCCCGGGAGTAGAGAATTGCATGGCCCTAGCCGATCTAGGTGCCAGTATTAATCTCATGCCTCTAAGTGTTTGGAAGCAATTATCTCTCCCAGAGCTAGTCCCCACTAAAATGACTTTGGAATTGGCCAACCGTACGGTTGCTTATCCAGTGGGGATAGCCGAAGATGTCATTGTAGGAGTCGACAAATTCACCTTCCCTGCTGATTTTGTTGTCGTCGACTACGAGATGGACCCTCGTGTACCATTGATTGTTGGTCGTCCATTCCTTAGGACCGGTCGCACTCTTATTGATGTTGAAGCCGGAGAGCTTATCATGAGAGTGGGTGACGACAAAGTAGTCTTCAACATGGGAAAGTTGTCTAAACAGCCTTATTCATATGAGAGCGTTAATTGTATTGACGTTCTTGATGAGGCTTGTGAAGAACACTTTAATGATGCTTGCAAAAGTATTCCTACCTCTCTTCCCACTGTTGAGACCGTGTCCTCCATTGATTCATCGTTGTCTCTATTTGGAGATAGTGATTTATTCTGGAACAATCTTGAAGATACCATGGGAGATGTGAATTTAGCTACTAATGATTCTCCCACCAAGGGGGATGAAGATATGAGTTTCTTTGACAATCTTCTCACCGAAGACAATCCTTCGCCTCCATCTCCCACGGTCATTGCTATCGATACTCCGACTTTGAAAACGCCTCCCGTCGAAAATCCTCCGGATTTGGAACTTAAGGAGTTGCCGCCACATCTCGAGTACGTGTTCCTTGACGACAACAAGAAGTCGCCCGTCATTATTGCAACGGATTTGAAAGATGAAGAGAAGACTCGCCTCGTCGCTGTATTGAAAGATCATAAGAAGGCTATCGCTTGGAAGATTTCGGATATTCGTGGAATTGATCCTCACTTCTACACACACAAAATTCTCATGGAGGACGACTTCAAGCCCACTATTCAAAGCCAACGAAGGGTGAATCCAAAAATACATGAAGTCATCAAAACTGAGGTTATCAAACTTCTTGATGCGGGTATGATTTACCCTATTTCGGATTCACCGTGGGTTAGTCCAATCCATTGTGTGCCTAAGTAGGGCGGAATAACCGTTGTTCCCAACGAACACAACGAGTTGATTCCCACTCGTCTCGTTACTGGGTGGAGAGTTTGTATAGACTACCGCAAACTCAATGATGCCACGAGAAAGGATCATTTCCCTCTACCTTTCATGGACCAAATGCTTGAACGATTAGCCGGTAATGAATATTACTGCTTTCTCGATGGTTTCTCGGGTTATTTTCAAATACCCATCGATCCCCAAGATCAAGAGAAGACTACATTCACTTGTCCCTATGGCACCTTCGCTTACAAAAGAATGCCTTTTGGCTTATGTAATGCGCCCGGGACTTTCCAAAGGTGCATGTTAGCTATCTTCCATGACATGGTTGAACAAACCATGGAAGTCTTCATGGATGATTTCTCGGTCTTCGGGGATTCCTTCTCTGCTTGCCTTGCCAATTTAGAACGTATGCTAAAGCGGTGCGAAGACACTCGCGTTGTTCTAAATTGGGAAAAATGCCATTTTATGGTAAAAGAAGGCGTCGTGCTTGGACATAAGATCTCGAAAGCCGGTCTTGAAGTTGACCGTGCTAAAGTCAATGTTATCGCTAAGTTGCCTCCACCTTCAACCGTGAAGGGTGTGAGAAGTTTCTTGGGTCATGCGGGCTTCTATCGTCGATTCATCAAAGATTTTTCTCAAATCGCTCGCCCGATGACCCACCTCTTGGAAAAAGATACTCCTTTTATCTTCTCCAAAGAGTGCCTTGAAGCCTTCAACTCGCTTAAGGATAAGCTAACTAAGGCACCCGTCTTGGTTACCCCTAATTGGGAGCTTCCTTTTGAGTTGATGTGCGATGCTAGTGATTTTGCTATTGGAGCGGTTCTTGGACAAAGAGTGAACAAACACTTCCAACCGATCCATTACGCTAGCAAGACAATGACTGGGGCACAATTGCATTATACGATAACCGAAAAAGAGCTTTTAGCTGTTGTCTATGCTTTTGAAAAATTCCGCCCCTATCTTGTCCTTTCCACCACCATTGTGTACACCGATCATTCCGCGTTGAAGTACTTGTTGACAAAGCAAGATTCCAAACCAAGACTTCTTCGCTGGGTTTTGCTGCTCCAGGAATTTAAAATCGACATCCGCGATAAAAAAGGAGCAGAAAACCTAGCCGCGGACCATCTTAGTAGACTTGAGGATCCTTACCAAGGGGATCATCCGACCAAAGAAATCAATGATTCTTTTCCCTTGGAGACCTTAATGTCTATAAACTCGAAGACGAATGAAACCCCGTGGTTTGCGGACTTTGCAAACTACTTGGCGGGTGGAATTCTCAAGGAAGGGTTGACGTCCAAGCAAAAGAAGAAGTTCTTTACCGACATCAAGACTTACTTTTGGGACGACCCTTACCTATTCAAACAATGTGCTGATCTGATAATTCGTCGATGTGTTGATGGACCGGCAGCGTCGGACATCCTTGATGCTTGCCACAAAGGACCCACCGGTGGTCACTTTGGTCCCAACTACACCGCTAAAAAAGTGTTTGATTCGGGATTTTATTGGCCCTCCATATACCGTGACGCTCACGATATGGTCAAACGATGTGATGTTTGCCAAAAGCAAGGCAAAATCACACATAATGACGAGATGCCTCAGAATTTTATTCAAGAGTGTGAAATTTTTGATGTTTGGGGTATCGATTTTATGGGGCCATTCCCTTCGTCTAAAGGAAACAAATACATCCTTGTAGCCGTTGACTACGTTTCAAAGTGGGTTGAAGCCAAAGCTTTGCCTACTAATGACGCAAGGGTGGTTTGTAACTTTTTGAAAGCTCTATTCGCTAGATTCGGTGTGCCTCGTGCCATTATTAGTGATCGTGGGACTCATTTCTGCAATGACCAATTTGCTCGAGTCATGGCTAAGTACGGTGTAAACCATCGTCTTTCCACAGCCTACCACCCACAAACTAATGGCCAGGCCGAAATATCCAACCGAGGTCTTAAGCGAATTCTTGAAAGGACCGTGGGAGAGCATCGTGCCTCATGGGCTGATAAACTGGATGATGCTTTGTGGGCTTTCCGTACTGCTTACAAGACCCCAATCGGCTGTACGCCTTATCGTCTTGTGTACGGGAAAGCGTGCCACCTCCCCATTGAGTTGGAGCACAAGGCTTATTGGGCCTTGAAGTGGGCTAATTTTGATATAAACAAAGCCGGTGACCTACGCAAGATCCAACTCAATGAGCTGAATGAACTCCGTAATGAGGCTTATGAAAATTCTTTGATCTATAAGGAAAGAACTAAGCTCATTCACGACTCTAAGATCAAAAACCGAGAGTTCCATGTTGGAGACAAAGTCTTACTTTTTAACTCTCGGTTGAAAATCTTCTCGGGAAAGCTCAAATCTCGTTGGTCCGGCCCATTCACCATTGCCCAAATTTTTCCATATGGTACTCTCGAGCTCGCTCAACCTAATGGACCAAATTTTAAGGTGAATGGCCAACGAGTGAAGTTGTACTTTGGTGAGGACACCTCTAAGGAGGTGATTCCATCCCTCACCACGTTCCCCATGAACTAATTTTGGGTCGAGTCAGGCTCGTGACTCGGTTATCAAAAACAAGCGCTCCTCGGGAGGCAGCCCGAGTTTCTATCCTTTTATATTTTAATCCCCTAAGTGTAGGGGGGGACTTCTATATGTGTTTGTCTTTGCATGGTGATGTGATTACAGGGATTAGTGCACTATTGGAAGTTTTTAAAGAACCGTGCTCCCATGTTATCCGAAATCCGGTTCTATCTCTCAACTATCGTGATTCAATTTTCTTTATACTCACATTTAAAATTGATCACTTTAGTCGTCTCTTCCTTAACTTGAGTTAACCAACGTGCACAATGTCATAAGTGTAGGGGAGACTTCTCCCACATGCTTAAACATTGAGGACAATGTTTATCTTAAGTGTAGGGGGGACTTCTATCGAAGTTTTAAGTGGACTTTTCCATGAAAATGCCTTCAATTAACCGGAAAATCCTATTTTTCAACATTTTTCAAATTTTTTATTAACTTTGGCCATTTAGTTGTAATTTTTAAATTTTTATCATTGCTTTCATATGTATATATCCCACAATAAAGTCAAATTTTAATAAAGTGGTGTAGCTAGTTTAGAAGTCTTTGATCTATTAGGCCCGTTGCGTTTATTTTGACTCAACCCGAATAGACTTATCCAAGTTTATTCTAGCTAGTATCCTTAACCATATAGGCCTTAACTGGTTTATTAGGCTAAGTGTCCACGAGTCTCATTACTTGAGATTTTAAATTGTGGAGGACGAGAAATGATAGAGTCAATTATAAGTCGGTATTCTTGCGCAAGCCCACTTGGTGTAATTATTTGCCTATTCTCCCATCACTTGCTAATAATTTATCTGCAATAAGTAAGGTCGTACGATTTGAAAAGTTACTTAGCTTCTAGCCCAAGATCGTTTAAAAGTTGCTCGGTAATGATAAGAGTTCATAGCCAAGGCATAACTTATGAAGCGGGGCGCGAAGATTGGCGAGTCCGAAAAGGCCCTAACAAGGCATGAGGATTCAATTTTATTGCTGAAGATCCAAAGTGATGTGAAAAGCATTATTCCTAAAGTCAATATGAAGGATCAAGACTCAAGACGAAAAGCAATCAACTCCCATAAAGATCATGGAGAAGTCTATCCGAAAAGACCCTAACAAGGTATGAGGATAAATAGATCCAAGTCCGAAAAGGAGGCGGATCGTTGTATCTCAAAATCCCAATTAGAGATTGAAGAATGATCATGAAGTCGTGGTCAACAAAGTTGGAGTACCCCTCAAAAGTCTCCAAGTGAAGAAACTCTATTATGATGAGAAGACCATTATCTCAAGAACGTCTCTCGAAGATATGAAGTATGAAGTACATGCCAAATATCGGCCCGAGAAAGGTCTCAAATCGTGAACCAAGTTATGCCAAGATATGAACTTTTTGATATCCCGAGAAGCAGTTTTAAGAAATGTTGTCCTTTAGCTAACTATTGATCAAATCATCCTACTTTGCTTTCAGCCCTAATAAACTATCGAAATAAGTCCAAAAATGCATCTTCATGATCATTCTAAGACAAAAATAAAATATAAGAGATACACCTAGGAATAAGGGAGTTTAAGCATTTAATTAAGCCATGTGTGTAAGTGTTTGAATTGCTAACTTATAATAACAATGATCTCGTTTTTAAGCTTAGTTTGGGGAACGTGAAACTTGAGGGTGATAAATCTTCGCAGCACCAAAGCCCTAATGTAAGTCATCGATTTCTTTGCAAGTTATTTCCATGTAGCTATTTTCAAGTGAAAATGGTTTTCTATCCCTTTGTTATCTTTGAAGTTTTATTTCTTTAATTTTTGTTTAGTAGAATTTTAAATAAGGCCAAGGTTGATTAATTATGAGAAAAGTGTAAGCTTGCTTTATCACTAAGCATTGCATGAGGGCATGGCAATGGTTAAGTGTAGGGGATTTGATAGGTGTGTAAACACCCATCCTTTTACCACTTAATTCGGGCTAAAACGAGACCAAAACACGTATTTAATATCATTTGTTTGGAATTATGCGTGGTTTTTGTGTTTATTGTGTTTTCAGAGACAACCGGATGAATATTAAGGAAAACATGGGATTGCACAGGTTTTACTGAGGAAAAGGACTCAAGATAAAGTCTATTGTCCAAGAGATGCAAGAGATTTGAAGTCGCTGGGCCTATTCGAAGATTTATCGAAGAAAAGGACCAAAGATGGAAGATTTATATAAGTCGAAGAAACTCAAGTCTATTAAATGAAGAAATTAAAAGACGAGTTGAATTTAATCGGCGACAAATCCCGAATCAGAATCGAAAACGGAAACTTTTCTGAAAAGACAAAAAGACACGAAGAACGGGAGAAAGCCCACTCACCAACCAAAGGAAACACCTATAAATAGGCACCCCCTCACACACATTTAGAAGTTAGTCTGGAGTTTCTCTCCTTCCCTTCTTTTTCTCCTCTCTTGTTTCGTTTCATCACCATCACCACTAGGGTGATTGGTGATTTTAATCTTTGTTCTTCCAATTTTGTTGATTTCATCTTTGTTTAATCTTGTTAAAACATTAATCATTTAATACAAGTTCTTTGTTTAATCTTTCCATTTAATCTTGTTCATCATCATCTTTATCTTCAAGTTTTTAAGTTTTTATTTTTCTTGATTTGATCTTCAAAAGTTGATGGGATTTGTGTTTTTATTGGTGGGATTCGTTGCTTATGATGTCTAAATGATTTGTGTTTAATTTGGTAAAACCTTTTTAAGTATTTGGTTTGATTTTGAGTAAAATTCGTGTTCCTTGTTCTTCGCATAACTGCTACTGTATCTGGGTATTCATAAGTTCCGAATCAAACAAAAAGTTCCGAATGAAGCCTTCATTCGGAAACTTCCGAACCAAGCATTAAAGTTCCGAATCAAGAGAAAACTTCCGAACCAACCCTTCATTCGGAAAGTTCCGAGTCAAGCAAAAAGTTCCGGATCAAGCCACTTCCGAATCAACAACCTTCATTCGGAAGGTTCCGAATCAACCAGTAAGTTCCGGATAAGAATGTTCCGGATGAATGAATAGTAACTTCCGAATCGACAAGTTCCGGATGAATCCAAAAGTTCCGAACCAAGCTCAAGTTCCGAATGAAGAATAAACAGTAACTTCCGAATCAGTTATCTTTTGGGTATTTTTAAGTTTTACTGTTTCCTTACCATTTCTTTACTGTTTCCTTGATTTAATTTTATTTTATTTTAATTCAAGTTTAAGTTTAAATTCAAGTTTTTAGTAATCATCATTAAAGTAATTGTCTTTGATTTAAATTTTCAATTCCACTTTTTATTAGATTAGAAAACCAAAACCTTTCGTTTAGTAACCAAGAACAATCATTCCACTTAAGACCGAGATCAATTCGAGAGGATATCGAGAGTAAAATTGAACCTAGCAAAAACCAGTGTATCAGGCATATACTAACTGTACAACTTTCAAACATGGTCATACACATCCAAATCCGGCTGAAACGGGCTAAACCGTTCGAAACATATCAAAACGGACGAGATCGGACGAGATCGGACGAAATTGGACGAGATCAGACGGAATCGGACGTTAACCGGGGAAAGCCGGAGAAAGTATGAATAAACCGGGAAAACCATGCCAAATCCGCGGAAATAGGATTTCTACTATGTTTTGATTGTATTGATCATGTTGTGGTCGTATTTAGCATGTTTTGGTTGGGTTTGGCTATGTTTTAACCAGACTTGAATGTAGCAAATTAGTTGGTGATGTAGTTGTTGTTTTACAAGACAAGGAAATCATGATGGCATACCATCAATTGATATTAAAAATACGAGTGAGCTCCAACAACATTTAACATTGTTTGATCAACAAAACAATGATACTGATTTTCCTTCGGAAACCTACAAAGGTGGATAATATACAAAATAATGAAAAAAACATAGTAAAATGGCTTTTTGGGCCTTCAGAAATCCTTAACCAGCTTAAAGTTGGTTACAACGATGTTCCTCTTGTTTTTTCGGTCGTTTTGACAGGTCACGGGCTGAAAACGAACTTACGGTGCTGAAGTTATGACCATTTTAAGAAAGCCTTCTTCGTCACACGATCTTGGGCTTCGAGAACCAAGTCAGTCTGTTCTTCAATACTTTTGCCTCCATCAATATATAATTTCATAGGCATATACTAACTGTACAACTTTCAAACATGGTCATACACATCCAAATCCGGCTGAAACGGGCTAAACCGTTCGAAACATATCAAAACGGACGAGATCGGACGAGATCGGACGAAATTGGACGAGATCAGACGGAATCGGACGTTAACCGGGGAAAGCCGGAGAAAGTATGAATAAACCGGGCAAACCATGCCAAATCCGCGGAAATAGGATTTCTACTATGTTTTGATTGTATTGATCATGTTGTGGTCGTCTTTAGCATGTTTTGGTTGGGTTTGGCTATGTTTTAACCAGACTTGAATGTAGCAAATTAGTTGGTGATGTAGTTGTTGTTTTACAAGACAAGGAAATCATGATGGCATACCATCAATTGATATTAAAAATACGAGTGAGCTCCAACAACATTTAACATTGTTTGATCAACAAAACAATGATATTGATTTTCCTTCGGAAACCTACAAAGGTGGATAATATACAAAATAATGAAAAAAGCATAGTAAAATGGCTTTTTGGGCCTTCAGAAATCCTTAACCAGCTTAAAGTTGGTTACAACGATGTTCCTCTTGTTTTTTCGGTCGTTTTGACAGGTCACGGGCTGAAAACGAACTTACGGTGCTGAAGTTATGACCATTTTAAGAAAGCCTTCTTCGTCACACGATCTTGGGCTTCGAGAACCAAGTCAGTCTGTTCTTCAATACTTTTGCCTCCATCAATATATAATTTCATAGGCATATACTAACTGTACAACTTTCAAACATGGTCATACACATCCAAATCCGGCTGAAACGGGCTAAACCGTTCGAAACATATCAAAACGGACGAGATCGGACGAGATCGGACGAAATTGGACGAGATCAGACGGAATCGGACGTTAACCGGGGAAAGCCGGAGAAAGTATGAATAAACCGGGCAAACCATGCCAAATCCGCGGAAATAGGATTTCTACTATGTTTTGATTGTATTGATCATGTTGTGGTCGTCTTTAGCATGTTTTGGTTGGGTTTGGCTATGTTTTAACCAGACTTGAATGTAGCAAATTAGTTGGTGATGTAGTTGTTGTTTTACAAGACAAGGAAATCATGATGGCATACCATCAATTGATATTAAAAATACGAGTGAGCTCCAACAACATTTAACATTGTTTGATCAACAAAACAATGATATTGATTTTCCTTCGGAAACCTACAAAGGTGGATAATATACAAAATAATGAAAAAAGCATAGTAAAATGGCTTTTTGGGCCTTCATAAATCCTTAACCAGCTTAAAGTTGGTTACAACGATGTTCCTCTTGTTTTTTCGGTCGTTTTGACAGGTCACGGGCTGAAAACGAACTTACGGTGCTGAAGTTATGACCATTTTAAGAAAGCCTTCTTCGTCACACCATCTTGGGCTTCGAGAACCAAGTCAGTCTGTTCTTCAATACTTTTGCCTCCATCAATATATAATTTCATAGGCATATACTAACTGTACAACTTTCAAACATGGTCATACACATCCAGATCCGTCTGAAACGGGCTAAACCGTTCGAAACATATCAAAACGGACGAGATCGGACGAGATCGGACGAAATCGGACGAGATCGGACGGAATCGGACGTTAACCGGGGTAAACCGGAGAAAGCATGAATAAACCGCGCAAACCATGCCAAATCCGTGGAAATAGGATTTCTACTATGTTTTGATTGTATTGATCATGTTGTGGTCATCTTTAGCATGTTTTGGTTGGGTTTGGCTATATTTTATCCAGACTTGAATGTAGCAAATTAGTTGGTGATGTAGTTGTGGTTTTACTAGACAAGGAAATCGTGATGGCATACCATCAATTGATATTAAAAATACGAGTGAACTCCAACAACATTTAACATTGTTTGATCAACAAAACAATGATATTGATTTTCCTTCGGAAACCTACAAAGGTGGATAATATACAAAATAATGAAAAAAGCATAGTAAAATGGCTTTTTCGGCCTTCAGAAATCCTTAACCAGCTTAAAGTTGGTTACAACGATGTTCCTCTTGTTTTTTCGGTCGTTTTGACAAGTCACGGGCTGAAAATGAACTTACGATGCTGAAGTTATGACCATTTTAAGAAAGCCTTCTTCGTCACACGATCTTGGGCTTCGAGAACCAAGTCAGTCTGTTCTTCAATACTTTTACCTCCATCAATATATAATTTCATAGGCATATACTAACTGTACAACTTTCAAACATGGTCATACACATCCAAATCCGTCTGAAACGGGCTAAACCGTTCGAAACATATCAAAACGGACGAGATCGGACGAGATCGGACGAAATCGGACGAGATCGGACGAAATCGGACGTTAACCGGGGAAAGCCGGAGAAAGTATGAATAAACCGCGCAAACCATGCCAAATCCGTGGAAATAGGATTTCTACTATGTTTTGATTGTATTGATCATGTTGTGGTCGTCTTTAGCATGTTTTGGTTGGGTTTGGCTATGTTTTAACCAGACTTGAATGTAGCAAATTAGTTGGTGATGTAGTTGTGGTTTTACTAGACAAGGAAACCGTGATGGCATACCATCAATTGATATTAAAAATACGAGTGAGCTCCAACAACATTTAACATTGTTTGATCAACAAAGCAATGATATAGATTTTCCTTCGGAAACCTACAAAGGTGGATAATATACAAAATAATGAAAAAAGCATAGTAAAATGGCTTTTTGGGCCTTCAAAAATCCTTAACCAGCTTAAAGTTGGTTACAACGATGTTCCTCTTGTTTTTTCGGTCGTTTTGACAGGTCACGGGCAGAAAACGAACTTACGGTGCCTAAGTTATAACCATTTTAAGAAAGCCTTCTTCGTCACCCGATCTTGTGCTTCGAGAACCAAGTCAGTCTGTTCTTCAATAATTTTGCCTCCATCAATATATAATTTCATAGGCATATACTAACTGTACAACTTTCAAACATGGTCATACACATCCAAATCCGTCTGAAACGGGCTAAACCGTTCGAAACATATCAAAACGGACGAGATCGGACGAGATCGGACGAAATCGGACGAGATCGGACGGAATCGGACGTTAACCGGGGAAAGCCGGAGAAAGTATGAATAAACCGCGCAAACCATGCCAAATCCGTGGAAATAGGATTTCTACTATGTTTTGATTGTATTGATCATGTTGTGGTCATCTTTAGCATGTTTTGGTTGGGTTTGGCTATGTTTTAACCAGACTTGAATGTAGCAAATTAGTTAGTGATGTAGTTGTGGTTTTACTAGACAAGGAAATCGTGATGGCATACCATCAATTGATATTAAAAATACGAGTGAACTCCAACAACATTTAACATTGTTTGATCAACAAAACAATGATATTGATTTTCCTTCGGAAACCTACAAAGGTGGATAATATACAAAATAATGAAAAAAGCATAGTAAAATGGCTTTTTGGGCCTTCAGAAATCCTTAACCAGCTTAAAGTTGGTTACAACGATGTTCCTCTTGTTTTTTCGGTCGTTTTGACAGGTCACGGGCTGAAAACGAACTTACGGTGCCTAAGTTATAACCATTTTAAGAAAGCCTTCTTCGTCACACGATCTTGGGCTTCGAGAACCAAGTCAGTCTGTTCTTCAATAATTTTGCCTCCATCAATATATAATTTCATAGGCATATACTAACTGTACAACTTTCAAACATGGTCATACACATCCAAATCCGTCTGAAACGGGCTAAACCGTTCGAAACATATCAAAACGGACGAGATCGGACGAGATCGGACGAAATCGGACGAGATCGGACGGAATCGGACGTTAACCGGGGAAAGCTGGAGAAAGTATGAATAAACCGCGCAAACCATGCCAAATCCGTGGAAATAGGATTTCTACTATGTTTTGATTGTATTGATCATGTTGTGGTCATCTTTAGCATGTTTTGGTTGGGTTTGGCTATGTTTTAACCAGACTTGAATGTAGCAAATTAGTTGGTGATGTAGTTGTGGTTTTACTAGACAAGGAAATCGTGATGGCATACCATCAATTGATATTAAAAATACGAGTGAACTCCAACAACATTTAACATTGTTTGATCAACAAAACAATGATATTGATTTTCCTTCGGAAACCTACAAAGGTGGATAATATACAAAATAATGAAAAAAGCATAGTAAAATGGCTTTTTGGGCCTTCAGAAATCCTTAACCAGCTTAAAGTTGGTTACAACGATGTTCCTCTTGTTTTTTCGGTCGTTTTGACAGGTCACGGGCTGAAAACGAACTTACGGTGCTGAAGTTATGACCATTTTAAGAAAGCCTTCTTCGTCACACGATCTTGGGCATCGAGAACCAAGTTAGTCTGTTCTTCAATACTTTTGCCTCCATCAATATATAATTTCATAGGCATATACTAACTGTACAACTTTCAAACATGGTCATACACATCCAAATCCGTCTGAAACGGGCTAAACCGTTCGAAACATATCAAAACGGACGAGATCGGACGAGATCGGACGAAATCGGACGAGATCGGACGGAATCGGACGTTAACCGGGGAAAGCCGGAGAAAGTATGAAAAAACCGCGCAAACCATGCCAAATCCGTGGAAATAGGATTTCTACTATGTTTTGATTGTATTGATCATGTTGTGGTCATCTTTAGCATGTTTTGGTTGGGTTTGGCTATGTTTTAACCAGACTTGAATGTAGCAAATTAGTTCGTGATATAGTTGTGGTTTTACTAGACAAGGAAATCGTGATGGCATACCATCAATTGATATTAAAAATACGAGTGAACTCCAACAACATTTAACATTGTTTGATCAACAAAACAATGATATTGATTTTCCTTCGGAAACCTACAAAGGTGGATAATATACAAAATAATGAAAAAAAATAGTAAAATGGCTTTTTGGGCCTTCAGAAATCCTTACCCAGCTTAAAGTTGGTTACAACGATGTTCCTCTTGTTTTTTCGGTCGTTTTGACAGGTCACGGGCTGAAAACGAACTTACGGTGCCTAAGTTATAACCATTTTAAGAAAGCCTTCTTCGTCACACGATCTTGTGCTTCGAGAACCAAGTCAGTCTGTTCTTCAATAATTTTGCCTCCATCAATATATAATTTCATAGGCATATACTAACTGTACAACTTTCAAACATGGTCATACACATCCAAATCCGTCTGAAACGGGCTAAACCGTTCGAAACATATCAAAACGGACGAGATCGGACGAGATCGGACGAAATCGGACGAGATCGGACGGAATCGGACGTTAACCGGGGAAAGCCGGAGAAAGTATGAATAAACCGCGCAAACCATGCCAAATCCGTGGAAATAGGATTTCTACTATGTTTTGATTGTATTGATCATGTTGTGGTCATCTTTAGCATGTTTTGGTTGGGTTTGGCTATGTTTTAACCAGACTTGAATGTAGCAAATTAGTTGGTGATGTAGTTGTGGTTTTACTAGACAAGGAAATCGTGATGGCATACCATCAATTGATATTAAAAATACGAGTGAACTCCAACAACATTTAACATTGTTTGATCAACAAAACAATGATATTGATTTTCCTTCGGAAACCTACAAAGGTGGATAATATACAAAATAATGAAAAAAGCATAGTAAAATGGCTTTTTCGGCCTTCAGAAATCCTTAACCAGCTTAAAGTTGGTTACAACGATGTTCCTCTTGTTTTTTCGGTCGTTTTGACAGGTCACGGGCTGAAAACGAACTTACGGTGCTGAAGTTATGACCATTTTAAGAAAGCCTTCTTCGTCACACGATCTTGGGCTTCGAGAACCAAGTCAGTCTGTTCTTCAATACTTTTGCCTCCATCAATATATAATTTCATAGGCATATACTAACTGTACAACTTTCAAACATGGTCATACACATCCAAATCCGGCTGAAACGGGCTAAACCGTTCGAAACATATCAAAACGGACGAGATCGGACGAGATCGGACGAAATTGGACGAGATCAGACGGAATCAGACGTTAACCGGGGAAAGCCGGAGAAAGTATGAATAAACCGGGAAAACCATGCCAAATCCGCGGAAATAGGATTTCTACTATGTTTTGATTGTATTGATCATGTTGTGGTCGTCTTTAGCATGTTTTGGTTGGGTTTGGCTATGTTTTAACCAGACTTGAATGTAGCAAATTAGTTGGTGATGTAGTTGTTGTTTTACAAGACAAGGAAATCATGATGACATACCATCAATTGATATTAAAAATACGAGTGAGCTCCAACAACATTTAACATTGTTTGATCAACAAAACAATGATATTGATTTTCCTTCGGAAACCTACAAAGGTGGATAATATACAAAATAATGAAAAAAGCATAGTAAATTGGCTTTTTGGGCCTTCAGAAATCCTTAACCAGCTTAAAGTTGGTTACAACGATGTTCCTCTTGTTTTTTCGGTCGTTTTGACAGGTCACGGGCTGAAAACGAACTTACGGTGCTGAAGTTATGACCATTTTAAGAAAGCCTTCTTCGTCACACGATCTTGGGCTTCGAGAACCAAGTCAGTCTGTTCTTCAATACTTTTGCCTCCATCAATATATAATTTCATAGGCATATACTAACTGTACAACTTTCAAACATGGTCATACACATCCAAATCTGGCTGAAACGGGCTAAACCGTTCGAAACATATCAAAACGGACGAGATCGGACCAGATCGGACGAAATTGGACGAGATCAGACAGAATCGGACGTTAACCGGGGAAAGCCGGAGAAAGTATGAATAAACCGGGCAAACCATGCCAAATCCGCGGAAATAGGATTTCTACTATGTTTTGATTGTATTGATCATGTTGTGGTCGTCTTTAGCATGTTTTGGTTGGGTTTGGCTATGTTTTAACCAGACTTGAATGTAGCAAATTAGTTGGTGATGTAGTTGTTGTTTTACAAGACAAGGGAATCATGATGGCATACCATCAATTGATATTAAAAATACGAGTGAGCTCCAACAACATTTAACATTGTTTGATCAACAAAACAATGATATTGATTTTCCTTCGGAAACCTACAAAGGTGGATAATATACAAAATAATGAAAAAAGCATAGTAAAATGGCTTTTTGGGCCTTCAGAAATCCTTAACCAGCTTAAAGTTGGTTACAACGATGTTCCTCTTGTTTTTTCGGTCGTTTTGACAAGTCACGGGCTGAAAATGAACTTACGATGCTGAAGTTATGACCATTTTAAGAAAGCCTTCTTCGTCACACGATCTTGGGCTTCGAGAACCAAGTCAGTCTGTTCTTCAATACTTTTACCTCCATCAATATATAATTTCATAGGCATATACTAACTGTACAACTTTCAAACATGGTCATACACATCCAAATCCGTCTGAAACGGGCTAAACCGTTCGAAACATATCAAAACGGACGAGATCGGACGAGATCGGACGAAATCGGACGAGATCGGACGAAATCGGACGTTAACCGGGGAAAGCCGGAGAAAGTATGAATAAACCGCGCAAACCATGCCAAATCCGTGGAAATAGGATTTCTACTATGTTTTGATTGTATTGATCATGTTGTGGTCGTCTTTAGCATGTTTTGGCTGGGTTTGGCTATGTTTTAACCAGACTTGAATGTAGCAAATTAGTTGGTGATGTAGTTGTGGTTTTACTAGACAAGGAAACCGTGATGGCATACCATCAATTGATATTAAAAATACGAGTGAGCTCCAACAACATTTAACATTGTTTGATCAACAAAGCAATGATATAGATTTTCCTTCGGAAACCTACAAAGGTGGATAATATACAAAATAATGAAAAAAGCATAGTAAAATGGCTTTTTGGGCCTTCAAAAATCCTTAACCAGCTTAAAGTTGGTTACAACGATGTTCCTCTTGTTTTTTCGGTCGTTTTGACAGGTCACGGGCAGAAAACGAACTTACGGTGCCTAAGTTATAACCATTTTAAGAAAGCCTTCTTCGTCACACGATCTTGTGCTTCGAGAACCAAGTCAGTCTGTTCTTCAATAATTTTGCCTCCATCAATATATAATTTCATAGGCATATACTAACTGTACAACTTTCAAACATGGTCATACACATCCAAATCCGTCTGAAACGGGCTAAACCGTTCGAAACATATCAAAACGGACGAGATCGGACGAGATCGGACGAAATCGGACGAGATCGGACGGAATCGGACGTTAACCGGGGAAAGCCGGAGAAAGTATGAATAAACCGCGCAAACCATGCCAAATCCGTGGAAATAGGATTTCTACTATGTTTTGATTGTATTGATCATGTTGTGGTCATCTTTAGCATGTTTTGGTTGGGTTTGGCTATGTTTTAACCAGACTTGAATGTAGCAAATTAGTTGGTGATGTAGTTGTGGTTTTACTAGACAAGGAAATCGTGATGGCATACCATCAATTGATATTAAAAATACGAGTGAACTCCAACAACATTTAACATTGTTTGATCAACAAAACAATGATATTGATTTTCCTTCGGAAACCTACAAAGGTGGATAATATACAAAATAATGAAAAAAGCATAGTAAAATGGCTTTTTGGGCCTTCAGAAATCCTTAACCAGCTTAAAGTTGGTTACAACGATGTTCCTCTTGTTTTTTCGGTCGTTTTGACAGGTCACGGGCTGAAAACGAACTTACGGTGCCTAAGTTATAACCATTTTAAGAAAGCCTTCTTCGTCACACGATCTTGGGCTTCGAGAACCAAGTCAGTCTGTTCTTCAATAATTTTGCCTCCATCAATATATAATTTCATAGGCATATACTAACTGTACAACTTTCAAACATGGTCATACACATCCAAATCCGTCTGAAACGGGCTAAACCGTTCGAAACATATCAAAACGGACGAGATCGGACGAGATCGGACGAAATCGGACGAGATCGGACGGAATCGGACGTTAACCGGGGAAAGCCGGAGAAAGTATGAATAAACCGCGCAAACCATGCCAAATCCGTGGAAATAGGATTTCTACTATGTTTTGATTGTATTGATCATGTTGTGGTCATCTTTAGCATGTTTTGGTTGGGTTTGGCTATGTTTTAACCAGACTTGAATGTAGCAAATTAGTTGGTGATGTAGTTGTGGTTTTACTAGACAAGGAAATCGTGATGGCATACCATCAATTGATATTAAAAATACGAGTGAACTCCAACAACATTTAACATTGTTTGATCAACAAAACAATGATATTGATTTTCCTTCGGAAACCTACAAAGGTGGATAATATACAAAATAATGAAAAAAGCATAGTAAAATGGCTTTTTGGGCCTTCAGAAATCCTTAACCAGCTTAAAGTTGGTTACAACGATGTTCCTCTTGTTTTTTCGGTCGTTTTGACAGGTCACGGGCTGAAAACGAACTTACGGTGCTGAAGTTATGACCATTTTAAGAAAGCCTTCTTCGTCACACGATCTTGGGCATCGAGAACCAAGTTAGTCTGTTCTTCAATACTTTTGCCTCCATCAATATATAATTTCATAGGCATATACTAACTGTACAACTTTCAAACATGGTCATACACATCCAAATCCGTCTGAAACGGGCTAAACCGTTCGAAACATATCAAAACGGACGAGATCGGACGAGATCGGACGAAATCGGACGAGATCGGACGGAATCGGACGTTAACCGGGGAAAGCCGGAGAAAGTATGAAAAAACCGCGCAAACCATGCCAAATCCGTGGAAATAGGATTTCTACTATGTTTTGATTGTATTGATCATGTTGTGGTCATCTTTAGCATGTTTTGGTTGGGTTTGGCTATGTTTTAACCAGACTTGAATGTAGCAAATTAGTTCGTGATATAGTTGTGGTTTTACTAGACAAGGAAATCGTGATGGCATACCATCAATTGATATTAAAAATACGAGTGAACTCCAACAACATTTAACATTGTTTGATCAACAAAACAATGATATTGATTTTCCTTCGGAAACCTACAAAGGTGGATAATATACAAAATAATGAAAAAAACATAGTAAAATGGCTTTTTGGGCCTTCAGAAATCCTTAACCAGCTTAAAGTTGGTTACAACGATGTTCCTCTTGTTTTTTCGGTCGTTTTGACAGGTCACGGGCTGAAAACGAACTTACGGTGCCTAAGTTATAACCATTTTAAGAAAGCCTTCTTCGTCACACGATCTTGTGCTTCGAGAACCAAGTCAGTCTGTTCTTCAATAATTTTGCCTCCATCAATATATAATTTCATAGGCATATACTAACTGTACAACTTTCAAACATGGTCATACACATCCAAATCCGTCTGAAACGGGCTAAACCGTTCGAAACATATCAAAACGGACGAGATCGGACGAGATCGGACGAAATCGGACGAGATCGGACGGAATCGGACGTTAACCGGGGAAAGCCGGAGAAAGTATGAATAAACCGCGCAAACCATGCCAAATCCGTGGAAATAGGATTTCTACTATGTTTTGATTGTATTGATCATGTTGTGGTCATCTTTAGCATGTTTTGGTTGGGTTTGGCTATGTTTTAACCAGACTTGAATGTAGCAAATTAGTTGGTGATGTAGTTGTGGTTTTACTAGACAAGGAAATCGTGATGGCATACCATCAATTGATATTAAAAATACGAGTGAACTCCAACAACATTTAACATTGTTTGATCAACAAAACAATGATATTGATTTTCCTTCGGAAACCTACAAAGGTGGATAATATACAAAATAATGAAAAAAGCATAGTAAAATGGCTTTTTGGGCCTTCAGAATTCCTTAACCAGCTTAAAGTTGGTTACAACGATGTTCCTCTTGTTTTTTCGGTCGTTTTGACAGGTCACGGGCTGAAAACGAACTTACGGTGCTGAAGTTATGACCATTTTAAGAAAGCCTTCTTCGTCACACGATCTTGGGCATCGAGAACCAAGTTAGTCTGTTCTTCAATACTTTTGCCTCCATCAATATATAATTTCATAGGCATATACTAACTGTACAACTTTCAAACATGGTCATACACATCCAAATCCGTCTGAAACGGGCTAAACCGTTCGAAACATATCAAAACGGACGAGATCGGACGAGATCGGACGAAATCGGACGAGATCGGACGGAATCGGACGTTAACCGGGGAAAGCCGGAGAAAGTATGAAAAAACCGCGCAAACCATGCCAAATCCGTGGAAATAGGTTTTCTACTATGTTTTGATTGTATTGATCATGTTGTGGTCATCTTTAGCATGTTTTGGTTGGGTTTGGCTATGTTTTAACCAGACTTGAATGTAGCAAATTAGTTCGTGATATAGTTGTGGTTTTACTAGACAAGGAAATCGTGATGGCATACCATCAATTGATATTAAAAATACGAGTGAACTCCAACAACATTTAACATTGTTTGATCAACAAAACAATGATATTGATTTTCCTTCGGAAACCTACAAAGGTGGATAATATACAAAATAATGAAAAAAACATAGTAAAATGGCTTTTTGGGCCTTCAGAAATCCTTAACCAGCTTAAAGTTGGTTACAACGATGTTCCTCTTGTTTTTTCGGTCGTTTTGACAGGTCACGGGCTGAAAACGAACTTACGGTGCCTAAGTTATAACCATTTTAAGAAAGCCTTCTTCGTCACACGATCTTGTGCTTCGAGAACCAAGTCAGTCTGTTCTTCAATAATTTTGCCTCCATCAATATATAATTTCATAGGCATATACTAACTGTACAACTTTCAAACATGGTCATACACATCCAAATCCGTCTGAAACGGGCTAAACCGTTCGAAACATATCAAAACGGACGAGATCGGACGAGATCGGACGAAATCGGACGAGATCGGACGGAATCGGACGTTAACCGGGGAAAGCCGGAGAAAGTATGAATAAACCGCGCAAACCATGCCAAATCCGTGGAAATAGGATTTCTACTATGTTTTGATTGTATTGATCATGTTGTGGTCATCTTTAGCATGTTTTGGTTGGGTTTGGCTATGTTTTAACCAGACTTGAATGTAGCAAATTAGTTGGTGATGTAGTTGTGGTTTTACTAGACAAGGAAATCGTGATGGCATACCATCAATTGATATTAAAAATACGAGTGAACTCCAACAACATTTAACATTGTTTGATCAACAAAACAATGATATTGATTTTCCTTCGGAAACCTACAAAGGTGGATAATATACAAAATAATGAAAAAAGCATAGTAAAATGGCTTTTTCGGCCTTCAGAAATCCTTAACCAGCTTAAAGTTGGTTACAACGATGTTCCTCTTGTTTTTTCGGTCGTTTTGACAGGTCACGGGCTGAAAACGAACTTACGGTGCTGAAGTTATGACCATTTTAAGAAAGCCTTCTTCGTCACACGATCTTGGGCTTCGAGAACCAAGTCAGTCTGTTCTTCAATACTTTTGCCTCCATCAATATATAATTTCATAGGCATATACTAACTGTACAACTTTCAAACATGGTCATACACATCCAAATCCGGCTGAAACGGGCTAAACCGTTCGAAACATATCAAAACGGACGAGATCGGACGATATCGGACGAAATTGGACGAGATCAGACGGAATCGGACGTTAACCGGGGAAAGCCGGAGAAAGTATGAATAAACCGGGAAAACCATGCCAAATCCGCGGAAATAGGATTTCTACTATGTTTTGATTGTATTGATCATGTTGTGGTCGTCTTTAGCATGTTTTGGTTGGGTTTGGCTATGTTTTAACCAGACTTGAATGTAGCAAATTAGTTGGTGATGTAGTTGTTGTTTTACAAGACAAGGAAATCATGATGACATACCATCAATTGATATTAAAAATACGAGTGAGCTCCAACAACATTTAACATTGTTTGATCAACAAAACAATGATATTGATTTTCCTTCGGAAACCTACAAAGGTGGATAATATACAAAATAATGAAAAAAGCATAGTAAATTGGCTTTTTGGGCCTTCAGAAATCCTTAACCAGCTTAAAGTTGGTTACAACGATGTTCCTCTTGTTTTTTCGGTCGTTTTGACAGGTCACGGGCTGAAAACGAACTTACGGTGCTGAAGTTATGACCATTTTAAGAAAGCCTTCTTCGTCACACGATCTTGGGCTTCGAGAACCAAGTCAGTCTGTTCTTCAATACTTTTGCCTCCATCAATATATAATTTCATAGGCATATACTAACTGTACAACTTTCAAACATGGTCATACACATCCAAATCCGGCTGAAACGGGCTAAACCGTTCGAAACATATCAAAACGGACGAGATCGGACGAGATCGGACGAAATTGGACGAGATCAGACGGAATCGGACGTTAACCGGGGAAAGCCGGAGAAAGTATGAATAAACCGGGCAAACCATGCCAAATCCGCGGAAATAGGATTTCTACTATGTTTTGATTGTATTGATCATGTTGTGGTCGTCTTTAGCATGTTTTGGTTGGGTTTGGCTATGTTTTAACCAGACTTGAATGTAGCAAATTAGTTGGTGATGTAGTTGTTGTTTTACAAGACAAGGAAATCATGATGGCATACCATCAATTGATATTAAAAATACGAGTGAGCTCCAACAACATTTAACATTGTTTGATCAACAAAACAATGATATTGATTTTCCTTCGGAAACCTACAAAGGTGGATAATATACAAAATAATGAAAAAAGCATAGTAAAATGGCTTTTTGGGCCTTCAGAAATCCTTAACCAGCTTAAAGTTGGTTACAACGATGTTCCTCTTGTTTTTTCGGTCGTTTTGACAGGTCACGGGCTGAAAACGAACTTACGGTGCTGAAGTTATGACCATTTTAAGAAAGCCTTCTTCGTCACACGATCTTGGGCTTCGAGAACCAAGTCAGTCTGTTCTTCAATACTTTTACCTCCATCAATATATAATTTCATAGGCATATACTAACTGTACAACTTTTAAACATGGTCATACACATCCAAATCCGGCTGAAACGGGCTAAACCGTTCGAAACATATCAAAACGGACGAGATCGGACGAAATCGGACGAGATCGGACGGAATCGGACGTTAACCGGGGAAAGCCGGAGAAAGTATGAATAAACCGGGCAAACCATGCCAAATCCGCGGAAATAGGATTTCTACTATGTTTTGATTGTATTGATCATGTTGTGGTCGTCTTTAGCATGTTTTGGTTGGGTTTGGCTATGTTTTAACCAGACTTGAATGTAGCAAATTAGTTGGTGATGTAGTTGTTGTTTTACAAGACAAGGAAATCATGATGGCATACCATCAATTGATATTAAAAATACGAGTGAGCTCCAACAACATTTAACATTGTTTGATCAACAAAACAATGATATTGATTTTCCTTCGGAAACCTACAAAGGTGGATAATATACAAAATAATGAAAAAAGCATAGTAAAATGGCTTTTTGGGCCTTCAGAAATCCTTAACCAGCTTAAAGTTGGTTACAACGATGTTCCTCTTGTTTTTTCGGTCGTTTTGACAGGTCACGGGCTGAAAACGAACTTACGGTGCTGAAGTTATGACCATTTTAAGAAAGCCTTCTTCGTCACACGATCTTGGGCTTCGAGAACCAAGTCAGTCTGTTCTTCAATACTTTTGCCTCCATCAATATATAATTTCATAGGCATATACTAACTGTACAACTTTCAAACATGGTCATACACATCCAAATCCGGCTGAAACGGGCTAAACCGTTCGAAACATATCAAAACGGACGAGATCGGACGAGATCGGACGAAATTGGACGAGATCAGACGGAATCGGACGTTAACCGGGGAAAGCCGGAGAAAGTATGAATAAACCGGGCAAACCATGCCAAATCCGCGGAAATAGGATTTCTACTATGTTTTGATTGTATTGATCATGTTGTGGTCGTCTTTAGCATGTTTTGGTTGGGTTTGGCTATGTTTTAACCAGACTTGAATGTAGCAAATTAGTTGGTGATGTAGTTGTTGTTTTACAAGACAAGGAAATCATGATGGCATACCATCAATTGATATTAAAAATACGAGTGAGCTCCAACAACATTTAACATTGTTTGATCAACAAAACAATGATATTGATTTTCCTTCGGAAACCTACAAAGGTGGATAATATACAAAATAATGAAAAAAGCATAGTAAAATGGCTTTTTGGGCCTTCAGAAATCCTTAACCAGCTTAAAGTTGGTTACAACGATGTTCCTCTTGTTTTTTCGGTCGTTTTGACAGGTCACGGGCTGAAAACGAACTTACGGTGCTGAAGTTATGACCATTTTAAGAAAGCCTTCTTCGTCACACGATCTTGGGCTTCGAGAACCAAGTCAGTCTGTTCTTCAATACTTTTACCTCCATCAATATATAATTTCATAGGCATATACTAACTGTACAACTTTTAAACATGGTCATACACATCCAAATCCGGCTGAAACGGGCTAAACCGTTCGAAACATATCAAAACGGACGAGATCGGACGAAATCGGACGAGATCGGACGGAATCGGACGTTAACCGGGGAAAGCCGGAGAAAGTATGAATAAACCGGGCAAACCATGCCAAATCCGCGGAAATAGGATTTCTACTATGTTTTGATTGTATTGATCATGTTGTGGTCGTCTTTAGCATGTTTTGGTTGGGTTTGGCTATGTTTTAACCAGACTTGAATGTAGCAAATTAGTTGGTGATGTAGTTGTTGTTTTACAAGACAAGGAAATCATGATGGCATACCATCAATTGATATTAAAAATACGAGTGAGCTCCAACAACATTTAACATTGTTTGATCAACAAAACAATGATATTGATTTTCCTTCGGAAACCTACAAAGGTGGATAATATACAAAATAATGAAAAAAGCATAGTAAAATGGCTTTTTGGGCCTTCAGAAATCCTTAACCAGCTTAAAGTTGGTTACAACGATGTTCCTCTTGTTTTTTCGGTCGTTTTGACAGGTCACGGGCTGAAAACGAACTTACGGTGCTGAAGTTATGACCATTTTAAGAAAGCCTTCTTCGTCACACGATCTTGGGCTTCGAGAACCAAGTCAGTCTGTTCTTCAATACTTTTACCTCCATCAATATATAATTTCATAGGCATATACTAACTGTACAACTTTCAAACATGGTCATACACATCCAAATCCGGCTGAAACGGGCTAAACCGTTCGAAACATATCAAAACGGACGAGATCGGACGAGATCGGACGAAATTGGACGAGATCGGACGGAATCGGACGTTAACCGGGGAAAGCCGGAGAAAGTATGAATAAACCGGGCAAACCATGCCAAATCCGCGGAAATAGGATTTCTACTATGTTTTGATTGTATTGATCATGTTGTGGTCGTCTTTAGCATGTTTTGGTTGGGTTTGGCTATGTTTTAACCAGACTTGAATGTAGCAAATTAGTTGGTGATGTAGTTGTGGTTTTACTAGACAAGGAAATCGTGATGGCATACCATCAATTGATATTAAAAATACGAGTGAGCTCCAACAACATTTAACATTGTTTGATCAACAAAACAATGATATTGATTTTCCTTCGGAAACCTACAAAGGTGGATAATATACAAAATAATGAAAAAAGCATAGTAAAATGGCTTTTTGGGCCTTCAGAAATCCTTAACCAGCTTAAAGTTGGTTACAACGATGTTCCTCTTGTTTTTTCGGTCGTTTTGACAGGTCACGGGCTGAAAACGAACTTACGGTGCTGAAGTTATGACCATTTTAAGAAAGCCTTCTTCGTCACACGATCTTGGGCTTCGAGAACCAAGTCAGTATGTTCTTCAATACTTTTGCCTCCATCAATATATAATTTCATAGGCATATACTAACTGTACAACTTTCAGACATGGTCATACACATCCAAATCCGGCTGAAACGGGCTAAACCGTTCGAAACATATCAAAACGGACGAGATCAGACGAGATCGGACGAAATCGGACGAGATCGGACGGAATCGGACGTTAACCGGGGAAATCCAGAGAAAGTATGAATAAACCAGGAAAACCATGCCAAATCCGTGGAAATAGGATTTCTACTATGTTTTGATTGTATTGATCATGTTGTGGTCGTCTTTAGCATGTTTTGGTTGGGTTTGGCTATGTTTTAACCAGACTTGAATGTAGCAAATTAGTTGGTGATGTAGTTGTTGTTTTACAAGACAAGGAAATCATGATGGCATACCATCAATTGATATTAAAAATACGAGTGAGCTCCAACAACATTTAACATTGTTTGATCAACAAAACAATGATATTGATTTTCCTTCGGAAACCTACAAAGGTGGATAATATACAAAATAATGAAAAAAGCATAGTAAAATGGCTTTTTGGGCCTTCAGAAATCCTTAACCAGCTTAAAGTTGGTTACAACGATGTTCCTCTTGTTTTTTCGGTCGTTTTGACAGGTCACGGGCTGAAAACGAACTTACGGTGCTGAAGTTATGACCATTTTAAGAAAGCCTTCTTCGTCACACGATCTTGGGCTTCGAGAACCAAGTCAGTCTGTTCTTCAATACTTTTACCTCCATCAATATATAATTTCATAGGCATATACTAACTGTACAACTTTCAAACATGGTCATACACATCCAAATCCGGCTGAAACGGGCTAAACCGTTCGAAACATATCAAAACGGACGAGATCGGACGAGATCGGACGAAATTGGACGAGATCGGACGGAATCGGACGTTAACCGGGGAAAGCCGGAGAAAGTATGAATAAACCGGGCAAACCATGCCAAATCCGCGGAAATAGGATTTCTACTATGTTTTGATTGTATTGATCATGTTGTGGTCGTCTTTAGCATGTTTTGGTTGGGTTTGGCTATGTTTTAACCAGACTTGAATGTAACAAATTAGTTGGTGATGTAGTTGTTGTTTTACAAGACAAGGAAATCATGATGGCATACCATCAATTGATATTAAAAATACGAGTGAGCTACAACAACATTTAACATTGTTTGATCAACAAAACAATGATATTGATTTTCCTTCGGAAACCTACAAAGGTGGATAATATACAAAATAATGAAAAAAGCATAGTAAAATGGCTTTTTGGGCCTTCAGAAATCCTTAACCAGCTTAAAGTTGGTTACAACGATGTTCCTCTTGTTTTTTCGGTCGTTTTGACAGGTCACGGGCTGAAAACGAACTTACGGTGCTGAAGTTATGACCATTTTAAGAAAGCCTTCTTCGTCACACGATCTTGGGCTTCGAGAACCAAGTCAGTATGTTCTTCAATACTTTTGCCTCCATCAATATATAATTTCATAGGCATATACTAACTGTACAACTTTCAGACATGGTCATACACATCCAAATCCGGCTGAAACGGGCTAAACCGTTCGAAACATATCAAAACGGACGAGATCAGATGAGATCGGACGAAATCGGACGAGATCGGACGGAATCAGACGTTAACCGGGGAAATCCAGAGAAAGTATGAATAAACCGGGAAAACCATGCCAAATCCGTGGAAATAGGATTTCTACTATGTTTTGATTGTATTGATCATGTTGTGGTCGTCTTTAGCATGTTTTGGTTGGGTTTGGCTATGTTTTAACCAGACTTGAATGTAGCAAATTAGTTGGTGATGTAGTTGTTGTTTTACAAGACAAGGAAATCATGATGGCATACCATCAATTGATATTAAAAATACGAGTGAGCTCCAACAACATTTAACATTGTTTGATCAACAAAACAATGATATTGATTTTCCTTCGGAAACCTACAAAGGTGGATAATATACAAAATAATGAAAAAAGCATAGTAAAATGGCTTTTTGGGCCTTCAGAAATCCTTAACCAGCTTAAAGTTGGTTACAACGATGTTCCTCTTGTTTTTTCGGTCGTTTTGACAGGTCACGGGCTGAAAACGAACTTACGGTGCTGAAGTTATGACCATTTTAAGAAAGCCTTCTTCGTCACACGATCTTGGGCTTCGAGAACCAAGTCAGTCTGTTCTTCAATACTTTTACCTCCATCAATATATAATTTCATAGGCATATACTAACTGTACAACTTTCAAACATGGTCATACACATCCAAATCCGGCTGAAACGGGCTAAACCGTTCGAAACATATCAAAACGGACGAGATCGGACGAGATCGGACGAAATTGGACGAGATCGGACGGAATCGGACATTAACCGGGGAAAGCCGGAGAAAGTATGAATAAACCGGGCAAACCATGCCAAATCCGCGGAAATAGGATTTCTACTATGTTTTGATTGTATTGATCATGTTGTGGTCGTCTTTAGCATGTTTTGGTTGGGTTTGGCTATGTTTTAACCAGACTTGAATGTAGCAAATTAGTTGGTGATGTAGTTGTTGTTTTACAAGACAAGGAAATCATGATGGCATACCATCAATTGATATTAAAAATACGAGTGAGCTCCAACAACATTTAACATTGTTTGATCAACAAAACAATGATATTGATTTTCCTTCGGAAACCTACAAAGGTGGATAATATACAAAATAATGAAAAAAGCATAGTAAAATGGCTTTTTGGGCCTTCAGAAATCCTTAACCAGCTTAAAGTTGGTTACAACGATGTTCCTCTTGTTTTTTCGGTCGTTTTGACAGGTCACGGGCTGAAAACGAACTTACGGTGCTGAAGTTATGACCATTTTAAGAAAGCCTTCTTCGTCACACGATCTTGGGCTTCGAGAACCAAGTCAGTATGTTCTTCAATACTTTTGCCTCCATCAATATATAATTTCATAGGCATATACTAACTGTACAACTTTCAGACATGGTCATACACATCCAAATCCGGCTGAAACGGGCTAAACCGTTCGAAACATATCAAAACGGACGAGATCAGACGAGATCGGACGAAATCGGACGAGATCGGACGGAATCGGACGTTAACCGGGGAAATCCAGAGAAAGTATGAATAAACCAGGAAAACCATGCCAAATCCGTGGAAATAGGATTTCTACTATGTTTTGATTGTATTGATCATGTTGTGGTCGTCTTTAGCATGTTTTGGTTGGGTTTGGCTATGTTTTAACCAGACTTGAATGTAGCAAATTAGTTGGTGATGTAGTTGTTGTTTTACAAGACAAGGAAATCATGATGGCATACCATCAATTGATATTAAAAATACGAGTGAGCTCCAACAACATTTAACATTGTTTGATCAACAAAACAATGATATTGATTTTCCTTCGGAAACCTACAAAGGTGGATAATATACAAAATAATGAAAAAAGCATAGTAAAATGGCTTTTTGGGCCTTCAGAAATCCTTAACCAGCTTAAAGTTGGTTACAACGATGTTCCTCTTGTTTTTTCGGTCGTTTTGACAGGTCACGGGCTGAAAACGAACTTACGGTGCTGAAGTTATGACCATTTTAAGAAAGCCTTCTTCGTCACACGATCTTGGGCTTCGAGAACCAAGTCAGTCTGTTCTTCAATACTTTTACCTCCATCAATATATAATTTCATAGGCATATACTAACTGTACAACTTTCAAACATGGTCATACACATCCAAATCCGGCTGAAACGGGCTAAACCGTTCGAAACATATCAAAACGGACGAGATCGGACGAGATCGGACGAAATTGGACGAGATCGGACGGAATCGGACGTTAACCGGGGAAAGCCGGAGAAAGTATGAATAAACCGGGCAAACCATGCCAAATCCGCGGAAATAGGATTTCTACTATGTTTTGATTGTATTGATCATGTTGTGGTCGTCTTTAGCATGTTTTGGTTGGGTTTGGCTATGTTTTAACCAGACTTGAATGTAACAAATTAGTTGGTGATGTAGTTGTTGTTTTACAAGACAAGAAAATCATGATGGCATACCATCAATTGATATTAAAAATACGAGTGAGCTACAACAACATTTAACATTGTTTGATCAACAAAACAATGATATTGATTTTCCTTCGGAAACCTACAAAGGTGGATAATATACAAAATAATGAAAAAAGCATAGTAAAATGGCTTTTTGGGCCTTCAGAAATCCTTAACCAGCTTAAAGTTGGTTACAACGATGTTCCTCTTGTTTTTTCGATCGTTTTGACAGGTCACGGGCTGAAAACGAACTTACGGTGCTGAAGTTATGACCATTTTAAGAAAGCCTTCTTCGTCACACGACCTTGGGCTTCGAGAACCAAGTCAGTATGTTCTTCAATACTTTTGCCTCCATCAATATATAATTTCATAGGCATATACTAACTGTACAACTTTCAGACATGGTCATACACATCCAAATCCGGCTGAAACGGGCTAAACCGTTCGAAACATATCAAAACGGACGAGATCAGACGAGATCGGACGAAATCGGACGAGATCGGACGGAATCGGACGTTAACCGGGGAAATCCAGAGAAAGTATGAATAAACCGGGCAAACCATGCCAAATCCGTGGAAATAGGATTTCTACTATGTTTTGATTGTATTGATCATGTTGTGGTCGTCTTTAGCATGTTTTGGTTGGGTTTGGCTATGTTTTAACCAGACTTGAATGTAGCAAATTAGTTGGTGATGTAGTTGTTGTTTTACAAGACAAGGAAATCATGATGGCATACCATCAATTGATATTAAAAATACGAGTGAGCTCCAACAACATTTAACATTGTTTGATCAACAAAACAATGATATTGATTTTCCTTCGGAAACCTACAAAGGTGGATAATATACAAAATAATGAAAAAAGCATAGTAAAATGGCTTTTTGGGCCTTCAGAAATCCTTAACCAGCTTAAAGTTGGTTACAACGATGTTCCTCTTGTTTTTTCGGTCGTTTTGACAGGTCACGGGCTGAAAACGAACTTACGGTGCTGAAGTTATGACCATTTTAAGAAAGCCTTCTTCGTCACACGATCTTGGGCTTCGAGAACCAAGTCAGTCTGTTCTTCAATACTTATACCTCTATCAATATATAATTTCATAGGCATATACTAACTGTACAACTTTCAAACATGGTCATACACATCCAAATCCGGCTGAAACGGGCTAAACCGTTCGAAACATATCAAAACGGACGAGATCGGACGAGATCGGACGAAATTGGACGAGATCGGACAGAATCGGACGTTAACCGGGGAAAGCCGGAGAAAGTATGAATAAACCGGGCAAACCATGCCAAATCCGCGGAAATAGGATTTCTACTATGTTTTGATTGTATTGATCATGTTGTGGTCGTCTTTAGCATGTTTTGGTTGGGTTTGGCTATGTTTTAACCAGACTTGAATGTAGCAAATTAGTTGGTGATGTAGTTGTTGTTTTACAAGACAAGGAAATCATGATGGCATACCATCAATTGATATTAAAAATACGAGTGAGCTACAACAACATTTAACATTGTTTGATCAACAAAACAATGATATTGATTTTCCTTCGGAAACCTACAAAGGTGGATAATATACAAAATAATGAAAAAAGCATAGTAAAATGGCTTTTTGGGCCTTCAGAAATCCTTAACCAGCTTAAAGTTGGTTACAACGATGTTCCTCTTGTTTTTTCGATCGTTTTGTCAGGTCACGGGCTGAAAACGAACTTACGGTGCTGAAGTTATGACCATTTTAAGAAAGCCTTCTTCGTCACACGATCTTGGGCTTCGAGAACCAAGTCAGTATGTTCTTCAATACTTTTGCCTCCATCAATATATAATTTCATAGGCATATACTAACTGTACAACTTTCAGACATGGTCATACACATCCAAATCCGGCTGAAACGGGCTAAACCGTTCGAAACATATCAAAACGGACGAGATCAGACGAGATCGGACGAAATCGGACGAGATCGGACGGAATCGGACGTTAACCGGGGAAATCCAGAGAAAGTATGAATAAACCGGGCAAACCATGCCAAATCCGTGGAAATAGGATTTCTACTATGTTTTGATTGTATTGATCATGTTGTGGTCGTCTTTAGCATGTTTTGGTTGGGTTTGGCTATGTTTTAACCAGACTTGAATGTAGCAAATTAGTTGGTGATGTAGTTGTTGTTTTACAAGACAAGGAAATCATGATGGCATACCATCAATTGATATTAAAAATACGAGTGAGCTCCAACAACATTTAACATTGTTTGATCAACAAAACAATGATATTGATTTTCCTTCGGAAACCTACAAAGGTGGATAATATACAAAATAATGAAAAAAGCATAGTAAAATGGCTTTTTGGGCCTTCAGAAATCCTTAACCAGCTTAAAGTTGGTTACAACGATGTTCCTCTTGTTTTTTCGGTCGTTTTGACAGGTCACGGGCTGAAAACGAACTTACGGTGCTGAAGTTATGACCATTTTAAGAAAGCCTTCTTCGTCACACGATCTTGGGCTTCGAGAACCAAGTCAGTTTGTTCTTCAATACTTTTGCCTCCATCAATATATAATTTCATAGGCATATACTAACTGTACAACTTTCAAACATGGTCATACACATCCAAATCCGGCTGAAACGGGCTAAACCGTTCGAAACATATCAAAACGGACGAGATCAGACGAGATCGGACGAAATCGGACGAGATCGGACGAAATCGGACGAGATCGGACGGAATCGGACGTTAACCGGGGAAAGTCGGAGAAAGTATGAATAAACCGGGCAAACCATGCCAAATCCGCGGAAATAGGATTTCTACTATGTTTTGATTGTATTGATCATGTTGTGGTCGTCTTTAGCATGTTTTGGTTGGGTTTGGCTATGTTTTAACCAGACTTGAATGTAGCAAATTAGTTGGTGATGTAGTTGTTGTTTTACAAGACAAGGAAATCATGATGGCATACCATCAATTGATATTAAAAATACGAGTGAGCTCCAACAACATTTAACATTGTTTGATCAACAAAACAATGATATTGATTTTCCTTCGGAAACCTACAAAGGTGGATAATATACAAAATAATGAAAAAAGCATAGTAAAATGGCTTTTTGGGCCTTCAGAAATCTTTAACCAGCTTAAAGTTGGTTACAACGATGTTCCTCTTGTTTTTTCGGTCGTTTTGACAGGTCACGGGCTGAAAACGAACTTACGGTGCTGAAGTTATGACCATTTTAAGAAAGCCTTCTTCGTCACACGATCTTGGGCTTCGAGAACCAAGTCAGTCTGTTCTTCAATACTTTTGCCTCCATCAATATATAATTTCATAGGCATATAATAACTGTACAACTTTCAAACATGGTCATACACATCCAAATCCGGCTGAAACGGGCTAAACCGTTCGAAACATATCAAAACGGACGAGATCGGACGAGATCGGACGAAATCGGACGAGATCGGACGAAATCGGACGAGATCGGACGGAATCGGACGTTAACCGGGGAAAGTCGGAGAAAGTATGAATAAACCGGGCAAACCATGCCAAATCCGCGGAAATAGGATTTCTACTATGTTTTGATTGTATTGATCATGTTGTGGTCGTCTTTAGCATGTTTTGGTTGAGTTTGGCTATGTTTTAACCAGACTTGAATGTAGCAAATTAGTTTGTGATGTAGTTGTTGTTTTACAAGACAAGGAAATCATGATGGCATACCATCAATTGATATTAAAAATACGAGTGACCTCCAACAACATTTAACATTGTTTGATCAACAAAACAATGATATTGATTTTCCTTCGGAAACCTACAAAGGTGGATAATATACAAAATAATGAAAAAAGCATAGTAAAATGGCTTTTTGGGCCTTCAGAAATCCTTAACCAGCTTAAAGTTGGTTACAACGATGTTCCTCTTGCTTTTTCGATCGTTTTGACAGGTCACGGGCTGAAAATAAACTTACGGTGCTGAAGTTATGACCATTTTCAGAAAGCCTTCTTCGTCACACGATCTTGGGCTTCGAGAACCAAGTCAGTATGTTCTTCAATACTTTTGCCTCCATCAATATATAATTTCATAGGCATATACTAACTGTACAACTTTCATACATGGTTATACAAATCTAAATCCGGCTGAAACGGGCTAAACCGTTCGAAACATATCAAAACGGACGAGATCAGACGAGATCGGACGAAATCGGACGAGATCGGACAGAATCGGACGTTAACCGGGGAAAGTCGGAGAAAGTATGAATAAACCGGGAAAACCATGCCAAATCCGTGGAAATAGGATTTCTACTATGTTTTGATTGTATTGATCATGTTGTGGTCGTCTTTAGCATGTTTTGGTTGGGTTTGGCTATGTTTTAACCAGACTTGAATGTAGCAAATTAGTTGGTGATGTAGTTGTTGTTTTACAAGACAAGGAAATCATGATGGCATACCATCAATTGATATTAAAAATACGAGTGAGCTCCAACAACATTTAACATTGTTTGATCAACAAAACAATGATATTGATTTTCCTTCGGAAACCTACAAAGGTGGATAATATAAAAAATAATGAAAAAAGCATAGTAAAATGGCTTTTTGGGCCTTCAGAAATCCTTAACCAGCTTAAAGGTGGTTACAACGATGTTCCTCTTGTTTTTTCGGTCGTTTTGACAGGTCACGGGCTGAAAACGAACTTACGGTGCTGAAGTTATGACCATTTTAAGAAAACCTTCTTCGTCACACGATCTTGGGCTTCGAGAACCAAGTCAGTCTGTTCTTCAATACTTTTGCCTCCATCAATATATAATTTCATAGGCATATACTAACTGTACAACTTTCAAACATGGTCATACACATCCAAATCCGACTGAAACGGGCTAAACCGTTCGAAACATATCAAAACGGACGAGATCGGACGAGATCGGACGAAATCGGACGAGATCGGACGAAATCGGACGAGATCGGACGGAATCGGACGTTAACCGGGGAAAGACGGAGAAAGTATGAATAAACCGGGCAAACCATGCCAAATCCGCAGAAATAGGATTTATACTATGTTTTGATTGTATTGATCATCTTGTGGTCGTCTTTAGCATGTTTTGGTTGGGTTTGGCTATGTTTTAACCAGACTTGAATGTAGCAAATTAGTTGGTGATGTAGTTGTTGTTTTACAAGACAAGGAAATCATGATGGCATACCATCAATTGATATTAAAAATACGAGTGAGCTCCAACAACATTTAACATTGTTTGATCAACAAAACAATGATATTGATTTTCCTTCGGAAACCTACAAAGGTGGATAATATAAAAAATAATGAAAAAAGCATAGTAAAATGGCTTTTTGGGCCTTCAGAAATCCTTAACCAGCTTAAAGTTGGTTACAACGATGTTCCTCTTGTTTTTTCGATCGTTTTGACAGGTCACGGGCTGAAAACAAACTTACGGTGCTGAAGTTATGACCATTTTAAGAAAGCCTTCTTCGTCACACGATCTTGGGCTTCGAGAACCAAGTCAGTATGTTCTTCAATACTTTTGCCTCCATCAATATATAATTTCATAGGCATATACTAACTGTACAACTTTCAGACATGGTCATACACATCCAAATCCGGCTGAAACGGGCTAAACCGTTCGAAACATATCAAAACGGACGAGATCAGACGAGATCGGACGAAATCGGACGAGATCGGACGGAATCGGACGTTAACCGGGGAAAGCCAGAGAAAGTATGAATAAACCGGGCAAACCATGCCAAATCCGTGGAAATAGGATTTCTACTATGTTTTGATTGTATTGATCATGTTGTGGTCGTCTTTAGCATGTTTTGGTTGGGTTTGGCTATGTTTTAACCAGACTTGAATGTAGCAAATTAGTTGGTGATGTAGTTGTTGTTTTACAAGACAAGGAAATCATGATGGCATACCATCAATTGATATTAAAAATACGAGTGAGCTCCAACAACATTTAACATTGTTTGATCAACAAAACAATGATATTGATTTTCCTTTGGAAACCTACAAAGGTGGATAATATACAAAATAATGAAAAAAGCATAGTAAAATGGCTTTTTGGGCCTTCAGAAATCCTTAACCAGCTTAAAGTTGGTTACAACGATGTTCCTCTTGTTTTTTCGGTCGTTTTGACAAGTCACGGGCTGAAAACGAACTTACGGTGCTGAAGTTATGACCATTTTAAGAAAGCCTTCTTCGTCACACGATCTTGGGCTTCGAGAACCAAGTCAGTCTGTTCTTCAATACTTTTGCCTCCATCAATATATAACTTCATAGGCATATACTAACTGTACAACTTTCAGACATGGTCATACAAATCCAAATCCAGCTGAAACGGGCTAAACCGTTCGAAACATATCAAAACGGACGAGATCAGACGAGATCGGACGAAATCGGACGAGATCGGACGGAATCGGACGTTAACCGGGGAAAGCCGGAGAAAGTATGAATAAACCGGGCAAACCATGCCAAATCCGTGGAAATAGGATTTCTACTATGTTTTGATTGTATTGATCATGTTGTGGTCGTCTTTAGCATGTTTTGGTTGGGTTTGGCTATGTTTTAACCAGACTTGAATGTAGCAAATTAGTTGGTGATGTAGTTGTTGTTTTACAAGACAAGGGAATCATTATGGCATACCATCAATTGATATTAAAAATACGAGTGAGCTCCATCAACATTTAACATTGTTTGATCAACAAAACAATGATATTGATTTTCCTTCGGAAACCTACAAAGGTGGATAATATACAAAATAATGAAAAAAGCATAGTAAAATGGCTTTTTGGGCCTTCAGAAATCCTTAACCAGCTTAAAGTTGGTTACAACTGTAGAATATTGATAACCTATGAATCTATGAAGTGGGTTGATGTTTTCTAGAGAGAGAAACTAGAGAGAGAAAGTGAGAGAAAAACTATGTGTATTTTATTAAGTGGAACTAGAAAAATGAACAACAACCAACCCCTTTCCAAGGAGGAAAGGGGTATTTATACTTCCAAGCAACATTGGGCTTGGGCCGGTCCATGACAAGCCCATGGACCGGTTCTTACTTAACTTAATAAGCATACTCTAACTACGAGCTATTACAACATTAATAATATTTGTGGAGTGACCGATACTTCTAAAATACGTAAAAACGTATTTCTAACAATCTTCCCCTAAGGGAGGTCACTCCACGTTACAAAGTTCTAAACCTAGCATACTATACTAAGTCTTCGTTCTTTAGCTCGTAGTCTTTTCTTCTTTTTCTTTTGTTGTGAATATGTTGGTTTGATCTTTTAGGCTTTGACTTGAGAGCATTGTTCTTTTGGCCTTTCACGTGCGATCTTTGCCTTCTTGTGAAACTTGCCTTCTCGTGACTCCATGTTCCACACACTTATGTCTTTTTGTTGAATTCTTGAAAGCTTAAGAGTTTGGTACAGCGGAAGACTTCATCTTGTACTTTCTTGAATTTTTGCTGAACTTTGATGCAGAAAAACATAACTATGTGAGAACGACTTCTACAGGTACACCGCAACACCATCGTCTTTAAATGGTACACAGCAACGCCATCGTCTTCACAGGTACACAGCAACGCCACCGTCTTTAACAGGTACACAGCAACGACACGAATAAAATGGCTTTGACATTTTATTCTAATTCGGTAGCATTTTACCTTCGGTTGGTGAAGACCGTTGGACGATATTAGATATCGTACCCGTGACGGATAGTTTCAATTAAGTAACTTCCTGACAGGATTTCGCGGATAAACCCGTTCTCTTTATTCGACCGTCCAAAGCTGACTGCGAACATAAAGAGTGAATCATTTGGATTAAAAATCCTTATGATTAAAGCCGTCAATTCATGAAACCCGGAACAAGTGAATTTCAATTAAGATTTTCACCATCGTTGCTTTCCAGTTATCACGAGCTCAATTCATAAAGAATCTTGCACGTCACCTACCAAGTGCTGTTTGATGTTAATACTAGAAGGATTTCCACTCGTCACTGTGATCAATAAAGAGTCACTCTGAGTGTTCTGGCAAGATCATATGATAATGCGTAGAGGCCTGGAACGAGTTTAAGTTCAATTAAGAATTAAACCACTGTTTCTTTCCAGTTTTTCACAAGATTGGTTCTAAAAGAACCGTACGTGTAACCTACCATGAGCTTGTTTGATGTTGGCTCAAGCAGGATTTCCATCTTCATTGTAATACTTGCGTATTACTCGGATGTTCTGGCAATATTACAGGAATACTGCGTAGGACTCATGAAAATCTCTTACTTTTCACAGTGTGTGAGAAAGCAAGGAATAAATGGAAAGTGTCCTAATGAGACTTTTGATGATCTCGCGGCTCTAGACTCTATAGTGCGTTTTGTTGCTGAATATGGGTGAGGTTGTGAGGCATAGTGTGAAGCTTGTGGTTCTCTCTAAGGCGAAGGTACACTAAACCGATATTGTTGCTGATGTGAGGTGGGTGGTTGGGGCAGAATCGAATATTGGGGGAAGCTTGGAGCCATGTACGGTGATCGATGATAGGCTTGGTGTCCCATGATATAAGGAGTGTTGTTGTAGGACAGACTTGGTTGATTTGTCATCAAAGCTAAAGAATCAGGGTACATACCTCGAGGCGAACAGTACATGATCACATGTTTCTCATGCTGCTGAAGAAAAGCATAGATTTGATCCAAATTGCACTTATGCAGATCCCTGGTTAACTTAACATTGGTAATATACTCACCCCATTCAGCTTGAGGTAAAGTATTCAAAAACTTGGTGTTAACCTGGAATGGAGCAATCACGAGATTGTATACATTCAGATCATTCATGAGAGTACAGAATCTGAAGTAGTAGTCGTGTAGCGTTTCCCCTGGGCTGTACATGAATCTATCAAACAGATCATACAACTGACATTCCCTTTCCTGTTTGGTAAGAGACGTACCTTGTAGCAACACCTTTAGACGTTCCCATAAATCTTTAGCAACCGTATACTGACTTACCATGCGATAAATATCATGCGGAAGAGCTTGGAGAAGAGTCTGTAGAGCCTTGTCATCAGCATCAGCAATGAGTTTTTGTGCCGATGTGAGTTCTTCAAATTCTCTTGGTCGAGTCACGTTATTCACCACAATGGTACCATAGTCGAGTGGACCATTCAAAATCGATTTGACCATAAGCCTTCCGTATGTTGGTTTGCCCTTCAGGTATTGCAACATGCGGCCCTGCCATGCCTCAAACACCTCTTTAATAAGCATCGGTGGACGATTATCAGTTCCCGTTAAAATTGAGATATCCAAAAGTGATGTCATCTGAGGCATTAATGAATTCGGATTCATTTTTGTTCACTTCAAAGAAACAAAGATTATCGGTTGATCGAGCAGTGAAGTAAAGCTTGTGAATTGTGTTGAGTTTTTGTTGTAAGAAACCAAGATTAAATCCTTTAAAAAAATCGTCGAAAAAAACAAGTAAAATATCCCTTGATTCAGAACTTTTGTTGATTCGGAAGTGTTGATTCGGAAGATTTTGGCTTGGAATTACCTTGATTCGGAACTTTTGGCTTGATCCGGAACTTTCCCTTGGTTCGGAAATTCTTGGTTCGGAACTTCTTGGTTCGGAACTTCTTGGTTCGGAAGTTCTTGGTTCGGAAGTTCTTGGTTCGGAAGTTCTTGGTTCGGAAGTTCTTTGGTTGGTTCGGAAGTTCTTGGTTCGGAAGTTCTTGGTTCGGAAGTTCTTGGTTCGGAACTTCTTGGTTCGGAACTTCTTGGTTCGGAAGTTCTTGGTTCGGAAGTTCTTGGTTCGGAAGTTCTTGGTTCGGAAGTTCTTGGTTCGGAAGTTCTTGGTTCGGAAGTTCTTGGTTCGGAAGTTCTTGGTTCGGAAGTTCTTGGTTCGGAACTTTTTGGTTCGGAACTTCTTGGTTCGGAACTTCGGTTGATCCGGAACTTTTTGATCTTGGTTCGGAACTTTGGTTGATCTGGAACTTTTTGGTTCGGATGTTTTTCTGGGTAAACAGAAGGTTGTTCGAGTATAACAGTCGATCAAAAAAGATGATAAAAACCCAGATTTTTTACCAAGTTACCCAAAACGTTTTGTGATTTCAACTATAATAAGTAAAAACTAATACTTATCAACTAATCCCAATCACAAAAACACCAAAAAACTCCAATAATCAAGATGATCTTCTTAAAGAACACTAATACAATCAAAAACTAAAAAACCACACAAATCATTACCTTAAATCACCCCATAGCTCTTGATACCAAATGTAGAATATTGATAACCTATGAATCTATGAAGTGGGTTGATGTTTTCTAGAGAGAGAAACTAGAGAGAGAAAGTGAGAGAAAAACTATGTGTATTTTATTAAGTGGAACTAGAAAAATGAACAACAACCAACCCCTTTCCAAGGAGGAAAGGGGTATTTATACTTCCAAGCAACATTGGGCTTGGGCCGGTCCATGACAAGCCCATGGACCGGTTCTTACTTAACTTAATAAGCATACTCTAACTACGAGCTATTACAACATTAATAATATTTGTGGAGTGACCGATACTTCTAAAATACGTAAAAACGTATTTCTAACAACAACGATGTTCCTCTTGTTTTTTCGGTCGTTTTGACAGGTCACGGGCTGAAAACGAACTTACGGTGCTGAAGTTATGACCATTTTAAGAAAGCCTTCTTCGTCACACGATCTTGGGCTTCAAGAACCAAGTCAGTCTGTTCTTCAATACTTTTGCCTCCATCAATATATAATTTCATAGGCATATACTAACTGTACAACTTTCAAACATGGTCATACACATCCAAATCCGTCTGAAACGGGCTAAACCGTTCGAAACATATCAAAACGGACGAGATCGGACGAGATCGGACGAAATCGGACGAGATCGGATGGAATCGGACGTTAACCGGGGAAAGCCGGAGAAAGTATGAATAAACCGCGCAAACCATCCCAAATCCGTGGAAATAGGATTTCTACTATGTTTTGATTGTATTGATCATGTTGTGGTCGTCTTTAGCATGTTTTGGTTGGGTTTGGCTATGTTTTAACCAGACTTGAATGTAGCAAATTAGTTGGTGATGTAGTTGTTGTTTTACAAGACAAGGAAATCATGATGGCATACCATCAATTGATATTAAAAATACGAGTGAGCTCCAACAACATTTAACATTGTTTGATCAACAAAACAATGATATTGATTTTCCTTCGGAAACCTACAAAGGTGGATAATATACAAAATAATGAAAAAAGCATAGTAAAATGGCTTTTTGGGCCTTCAGAAATCCTTAACCAGCTTAAAGATGGTTACAACGATGTTCCTCTTGTTTTTTCGATCGTTTTTACAGGTCACGGGTTGAAAACAAACTTACGGTGCTGAAGTTATGACCATTTTAAGAAAGCCTTCTTCGTCACACGATCTTGGGCTTCGAGAACCAAGTCAGTATGTTCTTCAATACTTTTGCCTCCAACAATATATAATTTCATAGGCATATACTAACTGTACAACTTTCAGACATGGTCATACACATCCAAATCCGGCTAAAACGGGCTAAACCGTTCGAAACATATCAAAACGGACGAGATCAGACGAGATCGGACGAAATCGGACGAGATCGGACGGAATCGGACGTTAACCGGGGAAAGCCAGAGAAAGTATGAATAAACCGGGGCAAACCATGCCAAATCCGTGGAAATAGGATTTCTACTATGTTTTGATTGTATTGATCATGTTGTGGTCGTCTTTAGCATGTTTTGGTTGGGTTTGGCTATGTTTTAACCAGACTTGAATGTAGCAAATTAGTTGGTGATGTAGTTGTTGTTTTACAAGACAAGGAAATCATGATGGCATACCATCAATTGATATTAAAAATACGAGTGAGCTCCACCAACATTTAACATTGTTTGATCAACAAAACAATGATATTGATTTTCCTTCGGAAACCTACAAAGGTGGATAATATACAAAATAATGAAAAAAGCATAGTAAAATGGCTTTTTGGGCCTTCAGAAATCCTTAACCAGCTTAAAGTTGGTTACAACGATGTTCCTCTTGTTTTTTTCTATCGTTTTTACAGGTCACGGGTAGAAAACAAACTTACGGTGCTGAAGTTATGACCATTTTAAGAAAGCCTTCTTCGTCACACGATCTTGGGCTTCGAGAACCAAGTCAGTATGTTATTCAATACTTTTGCCTCCATCAATATATAATTTCATAGGCATATACTAACTGTACAACTTTCAGACATGGTCATACACATCCAAATCCGGCTGAAACGGGCTAAACCGTTCGAAACATATCAAAACGGACGAGATCAGACGAGATCGGACGAAATCGGACGAGATCGGACGGAATCGGACGTTAACCGGGGAAAGCCAGAGAAAGTATGAATAAACCGGGGAAACCATGCCAAATCCGTGGAAATAGGATTTCTACTATGTTTTGATTGTATTGATCATGTTGTGGTCGTCTTTAGCATGTTTTGGTTGGGTTTGGCTATGTTTTAACCAGACTTGAATGTAGCAAATTAGTTGGTGATGTAGTTGTTGTTTTACAAGACAAGGAAATCATGATGGCATACCATCAATTGATATTAAAAATACGAGTGAGCTCCAACAACATTTAACATTGTTTGATCAACAAAACAATGATATAGATTTTCCTTCGGAAACCTACAAAGGTGGATAATATACAAAATAATGAAAAAAGCATAGTAAAATGGATTTTTGAGCCTTCAGAAATCCTTAATCAACTTAAAGTTGGTTACAACGATGTTCCGCTTGTTTTTTCGGTCGTTTTGACAGGTCACGGGCTAAAAACGAACTTACGGTGCTGAAGTTATGACCATTTTAAGAAAGCCTTCTTCGTCACACGATCTTGGGCTTCGAGAACCAAGTCAGTCTGTTCTTCAATACTTTTGCCTCCATCAATATATAACTTCATAGGCATATACTAACTGTACAACTTTCAGACATGGTCATACACATCCAAATCCGGCTGAAACGGGCTAAACCGTTCGAAACATATCAAAACGGACGAGATCAGACGAGATCGGACGAAATTGGACGAGATCGGACGGAATCGGACGTTAACCGGGGAAAGCCGGAGAAACTATGAATAAACCGGGCAAACCATGCCAAATCCGTGGAAATAGGATTTCTACTATGTTTTGATTGTATTGATCATGTTCTGGTCATCTTTAGCATGTTTTGGTTGGGTTTGGCTATGTTTTAACCAGACTTGAATGTAGCAAATTAGTTGGTGATGTAGTTGTTGTTTTACAAGACAAGGAAATCATGATGGCATACCATCAATTGATATTAAAAATACGAGTGAGCTCCAACAACATTTAACATTGTTTGATCAACAAAACAATGATATTGATTTTCCTTCGGAAACCTACAAAGGTGGATAATATACAAAATAATGAAAAAAGCATAGTAAAATGGCTTTTTGGGCCTTCAGAAATCCTTAACCAGCTTAAAGTTGGTAACAACGATGTTCCTCTTGTTTTTCGATCGTTTTGACAGGTCACGGGCTGAAAACAAACTTACGGTGCTGAAGTTATGACCATTTTAAGAAAGCCTTCTTCGTCACACGATCTTGGGTTTCGAGAACCAAGTCAGTATGTTCTTCAATACTTTTGCCTCCATCAATATATAATTTCATATGCATATACTAACTGTACAACTTTCAGACATGGTCATACACATCCAAATCCGGCTGAAACGGGCTAAACCGTTCGAAACATATCAAAACGGACGAGATCAGACGAGATCGGACGAAATCGGACGAGATCGGACGGAATCGGACGTTAACCGGGGAAAGCCAGAGAAAGTATGAATAAACCGGGCAAACCATGCCAAATCCATGGAAATAGGATTTCTACTATGTTTTGATTGTATTGATCATGTTGTGGTCGTCTTTAGCATGTTTTGGTTGGGTTTGGCTATGTTTTAACCAGACTTGAATGTAGCAAATTAGTTGGTGATGTAGTTGTTGTTTTACAAGACAAGGAAATCATGATGGCATACCATCAATTGATATTAAAATTACGAGTGAGCTCCAACAACATTTAACATTGTTTGATCAACAAAACAATGATATTGATTTTCCTTCGGAAACCTACAAAGGTGGATAATATACAAAATAATGAAAAAAGCATAGTAAAATGGCTTTTTGGGCCTTCAGAAATCCTTAACCAGCTTAAAGTTGGTTACAACGATGTTCCTCTTGTTTTTTCGGTCGTTTTGACAGGTCACGGGCTGAACACGAACTTACGGTGCTGAAGTTATGACCATTTTAAGAAAGCCTTCTTCGTCACACGATCTTGGGCTTCGAGAACCAAGTCAGTCTGTTCTTCAATACTTTTGCCTCCATCAATATATAATTTCATAGGCATATACTAACTGTACAACTTTCAAACATGGTCATACACATCCAAATCCGGCTGAAACGGGCTAAACCGTTCGAAACATATCAAAACGGACGAGATCGGATGAAATCGGACGAGATCGGACGGAATCGGACGTTAACCGGGGAAAGCCGGAGAAAGTATGAATAAACCGGGCAAACCATGCCAAATCCACGGAAATAGGATTTCTACTATGTTTTGATTGTATTGATCATGTTGTGGTCGTCTTTAGCATGTTTTGGTTGGGTTTGGCTATGTTTTAACCAGACTTGAATGTAGCAAATTAGTTGGTGATGTAGTTGTTGTTTTACAAGACAAGGAAATCATGATGGCATACCATCAATTGATATTAAAAATACGAGTGAGCTCCAACAACATTTAACATTGTTTGATCAACAAAACAATAATATTGATTTTCCTTCGGAAACCTACAAAGGTGGATAATATACAAAATAATGAAAAAATCATAGTAAAATGGCTTTTTGGGCCTTCAAAAATCCTTAACCTGCTTAAAGTTGGTTACAACGATGTTCCTCTTGTTTTTTGGTCATTTTGACAGGTCACGGGCTGAAAACGAACTTACGGTGCTGAAGTTATGACCATTTTAAGAAAGCCTTCTTCGTCACACGATCTTGGGCTTCGCGAACCAAGTCAGTCTGTTCTTCAATACTTTTGCCTCCATCAATATATAATTTCATAGGCATATACTAACTTTACAACTTTCAAACATGGTCATACACATCCAAATCCGTCTGAAACGGGCTAAACGGTTCGAAACATATCAAAACGGATGAGATCGGACGAGATCGGACGAAATCGGACGAGATCGGACGGAATCGGACGTTAACCAGGGAAAGCCGGAGAAAGTATGAATAAACCGCGCAAACCATGCCAAATCCATGGAAATAGGATTTCTACTATGTTTTGATTGTATTGATCATGTTGTGGTCGTCTTTAGCATGTTTTGGTTGGGTTTGGCTATGTTTTAACCAGACTTGAATGTAGCAAATTAGTTGGTGATGTAGTTGTGGTTTTACTAGACAAGGAAACCGTGATGTCATATCATCAATTGATATTAAAAATACGAGTGAGCTCCAACAACATTTAACATTGTTTGATCAACAAAACAATGATATTGATTTTCCTTCGGAAACCTACAAAGGTGGATAATATACAAAATAATGAAAAAAGCATAGTAAAATGGCTTTTTGGGCCTTCAAAAATCCTTAACCAGCTTAAAGTTGGTTACAACGGTGTTCCTCTTGTTTTTTCGGTCGTTTTGACAGGTCACGGGCTGAAAACGAACTTACGGTGCTGAAGTTATGACCATTTTAAGAAAGCCTTCTTCGTCACACGATATTGGGCTTCGAGAACCAATTCAGTCTGTTCTTCAGTACTTTTGCCTCCATCAATATATAATTTCATAGGCATATACTAACTGTACAACTTTCAAACATGGTCATACACATCCAAATATGGCTGAAACGGGCTAAACCGTTCGAAACATATCAAAACGGACGAGATCAGACGAGATTGGACGAAATCGGACGAGATCGGACGGAATCGGACGTTAACCGGGGAAAGCCGGAGAAAGTATGAATAAACCAGGCAAACTGTGCCAAATCCGTGGAAATAGGATTTCTATTATGTTTTGATTGTATTGATCATGTTGTGGTCGTCTTTAGCATGTTTTGGTTGGGTTTGGCTATGTTTTAACCAGACTTGAATGTAGCAAATTAGTTGGTGATGTAGTTGTTGTTTTACAAGACAAGGAAATCATGATGGCATACCATCAATTGATATTAAAAATACGAGTGAGCTCCAACAACATTTAACATTGTTTGATCAACAAAACAATGATATTGATTTTCCTTCGGAAACCTACAAAGGTGGATAATATACAAAATAATGAAAAAAGCATAGTAAAATGGCTTTTTGGGCCTTCAGAAATCCTTAACCAGCTTAAAGTTGGTTACAACGATGTTCCTCTTGTTTTTTCGGTCGTTTTGACATGTCACGGGCTGAAAACGAACTTACGGTGCTGAAGTTATGACCATTTTAAGAAAGCCTTCTTCGTCACACGATCTTTGGCTTCGAGAACCAAGTCAGTCTGTTCTTCAATACTTTTGCCTCCATCAATATATAATTTCATAGGCATATACTAACTGTACAACTTTCAAACATGGTCATACACATCCAAATCCGGCTGAAACGGGCTAAACCGTTCGAAACATATCAAAACGGACGAGATCAGACGAGATCGAACGAAATCGGACGAGATCGGACGGAATCGGACGTTAACCGGGGAAAGCCGGAGAAAGTATGAATAAACCGGGCAAACCATGCCAAATCCGTGGAAATAGGATTTCTACTATGTTTTGATTGTATTGATCATGTTGTGGTCGTCTTTAGCATGTTTTGGTTGGGTTTGGCTATGTTTTAACCAGACTTGAATGTAGCAAATTAGTTGGTGATGTAGTTGTTGTTTTACTAGACAAGGAAATCGTGATGGCATACCATCAATTGATATTAAAAATACGAGTGAGCTCCAACAACATTTAACATTGTTTGATCAACAAATCAATGATATTGATTTTCCTTCGGAAACCTACAAAGGTGGATAATATACAAAATAATGAAAAAAGCATAGTAAAATGGCTTTTTGGGCCTTCAAAAATCCTTAACCTGCTTAAAGTTGGTTACAACGATGTTCCTCTTGTTTTTTCGTTCGTTTCGATAGGTCACGGGCTGAAAACGAACTTACGGTGCTGAAGTTATGACCATTTTAAGAAAGCCTTCTTCGTCACACAATCTTGGGCTTCGAGAACCAAGTCAGTCTGTTCTTCAATACTTTTGCCTCCATCAATATATAATTTCATAGGCATATACTAACTGTACAACTTTCAAACATGGTCATACACATCCAAATCCGACTAAAAGGGGCTAAACCGTTCGAAACATATCAAAACGGACGAGATCGGACGAGATCGGACGAAATCGGACGAGATCGGACGAAATCGGTCGTTAACCGGGGAAAGCCGGAGAAAGTATGAATAAACCGCGCAAACCGTGCCAAATCCGTGGAAATAGGATTTCTACTATGTTTTGATTGTATTGATCATGTTGTGGTCGTCTTTAGCATGTTTTGGTTGGGTTTGGCTATGTTTTAACCAGACTTGAATGTAACAAATTAGTTGGTGATGTAGTTGTTGTTTTACAAGACAAGGAAATCATGATGGCATACCATCAATTGATATTAAAAATACGAGTGAGCTCCAACAACATTTAACATTGTTTGATCAACAAAACAATGATATTTATTTTCCTTCGGAAACCTACAAAGGTGGATAATATACAAAATAATGAAAAAAGCATAGTAAAATGGCTTTTTGGGCCTTCAGAAATCCTTAACCAGCTTAAAGTTGGTTACAACGATGTTCCTCTTGTTTTTTCGGTCGTTTTGACAGGTCACGGGCTGAAAACGAACTTACGGTGCTGAAGTTATGACCATTTTAAGAAAGCCTTCTTCGTCACACGATCTTGGGCTTCGAGAACCAAGTCAGTCTGTTCTTCAATACTTTTGCCTCCATCAATATATAATTTCATAGGCATATACTAACTGTACAACTTTCAAACATGGTCACACACATCCAAATCCGGCTGAAACGGGCTAAACCGTTCGAAACATATCAAAACGGACGAGATCAGACGAGATCGGACGAAATCGGACGAGATCGGACGGAATCGGACGTTAACCGGGGAAAGCCGGAGAAAGTATGAATAAACCGGGCAAACCATGCCAAATCCGTGGAAATAGGATTTCTACTATGTTTTGATTGTATTGATCATGTTGTGGTCGTCTTTAGCATGTTTTGGTTGGGTTTGGCTATGTTTTAACCAAACTTGAATGTAGCAAATTAGTTGGTGATGTAGTTGTGGTTTTACTAGACAAGGAAACCGTGATGGCATACCATCAATTGATATTAAAAATACGAGTGAGCTCCAACAACATTTAACATTGTTTGATCAACAAAACAATGATATTAATTTTCCTTCGGAAACCTACAAAGGTGGATAATATACAAAATAATGAAAAAATCATAGTAAAATGGCTTTTTAGGCCTTCAAAAATCCTTAACCTGCTTAAAGTTGGTTACAACGATGTTCCTCTTGTTTTTTCGGTCGTTTTGACAGGTCACGGGCTGAACACGAACTTACGGTGCTGAAGTTATGACCATTTTAAGAAAGCCTTCTTCGTCACACGATCTTGGGCTTCGAGAACCAAGTCAGTCTGTTCTTCAATACTTTTGCCTCCATCAATATATAATTTCATAGGCATATACTAACTGTACAACTTTCAAACATGGTCATACACATCCAAATCCGGCTGAAACGGGCTAAACCGTTCGAAACATATCAAAACGGACGAGATCGGACGAGATCGGACGAAATTGGACGAGATCAGACGGAATCGGACGTTAACCGGGGAAAGCCGGAGAAAGTATGAATAAACCGGGCAAACCATGCCAAATTCGCGGAAATAGGATTTCTACTATGTTTTGATTGTATTGATCATGTTGTGGTCGTCTTTAGCATGTTTTGGTTGGGTTTGGCTATGTTTTAACCAGACTTGAATGTAGCAAATTAGTTGGTGATGTAGTTGTGGTTTTACTAGACAAGGAAACCGTGATGGCATACCACCAATTGATATTAAAAATACGAGTGAGCTCCAACAACATTTAACATTGTTTGATCAACAAAACAATGATATTGATTTCCTTCGGAAACCTACAAAGGTGGATAATATACAAAATAATGAAAAAATCATAGTAAAATGGCTTTTTGGGCCTTCAAAAATCCTTAACCTGCTTAAAGTTGGTTACAATGATGTTCCTCTTGTTTTTTCGGTCGTTTTGACAGGTCACGGGCTGAAAACGAACTTACGGTGCTGAAGTTATGACCATTTTAAGAAATCCTTCTTCGACACACGATCTTGGGCTTCGAGAACCAAGTCAGTCTGTTCTTCAATACTTTTGCCTCCATCAATATATAATTTCATAGGCATATACTAACTGTACAACTTTCGAACATGGTCATACACATCCAAATCCGTCTGAAACAGGCTAAACCGTTCGAAACATATCAAAACGGACGAGATCAGACGAGATCGGACGAGATCGGACGGAATCGGACGTTAACCGGGGAAAGCCGGAGAAAGTATGAATAAACCGCGCAAACCATGCCAAATCCGTGGAAATAGGATTTCTACTATGTTTTGATTGTATTGATCATGTTGTGGTCGTCTTTAGCATGTTTTGGTTGGGTTTGGCTATGTTTTAACCAGACTTGAATGTAGCAAATTAGTTGGTGATGTAGTTGTGGTTTTACTAGACAAGGAAACCGTGATGGCATACCATCAATTGATATTAAAAATACGAGTGAGCTCCAACAACATTTAACATTGTTTGATCAACAAAACAATGATATTAATTTTCCTTCGGAAACCTACAAAGGTGGATAATATACAAAATAATGAAAAAATCATAGTAAAATGGCTTTTTAGGCCTTCAAAAATCCTTAACCTGCTTAAAGTTGGTTACAACGATGTTCCTCTTGTTTTTTCGGTCGTTTTGACAGGTCACGGGCTGAACACGAACTTACGGTGCTGAAGTTATGACCATTTTAAGAAAGCCTTCTTCGTCACACGATCTTGGGCTTCGAGAACCAAGTCAGTCTGTTCTTCAATACTTTTGCCTCCATCAATATATAATTTCATAGGCATATACTAACTGTACAACTTTCAAACATGGTCATACACATCCAAATCCGGCTGAAACGGGCTAAACCGTTCGAAACATATCAAAACGGACGAGATCAGACGAGATCGGACGAAATCGGACGAGATCGGACGGAATCGGACGTTAACCGGGGAAAGCCGGAGAAAGTAAGAATAAACCGGGCAAACCATGCCAAATCCGTGGAAATAGGATTTCTACTATGTTTTGATTGTATTGATCATGTTGTGGTCGTCTTTAGCATGTTTTGGTTGGGTTTGGCTATGTTTTAACCAGACTTGAATGTAGCAAATTAGTTGGTGATGTAGTTGTGGTTTTACTAGACAAGGAAACCGTGATGGCATACCATCAATTGATATTAAAAATACGAGTGAGCTCCAACAACATTTAACATTGTTTGATCAACAAAATAATGATATTGATTTTCCTTCGGAAACCTACAAAGGTGGATAATATACAAAATAATGAAAAAATCATAGTAAAATGGCTTTTTAGGCCTTCAAAAATCCTTAACCTGCTTAAAGTTGGTTACAACGATGTTCCTCTTGTTTTTTCGGTCGTTTTGACAGGTCACGGGCTGAACACGAACTTACGGTGCTGAAGTTATGACCATTTTAAGAAAGCCTTCTTCGTCACACGATCTTGGGCTTCGAGAACCAAGTCATCTGTTCTTCAATACTTTTGCCTCCATCAATATATAATTTCATAGGCATATACTAACTGTACAACTTTCAAACATGGTCATACACATCCAAATCCGGCTGAAACGGGCTAAACCGTTCGAAACATATCAAAACGGACGAGATCGGACGAGATCGGACGAAATTGGACGAGATCAGACGGAATCGGACGTTAACCGGGGAAAGCCGGAGAAAGTATGAATAAACCGGGCAAACCATGCCAAATCCGCGGAAATAGGATTTCTACTATGTTTTGATTGTATTGATCATGTTGTGGTCGTCTTTAGCATGTTTTGGTTGGGTTTGGCTATGTTTTAACCAGACTTGAATGTAGCAAATTAGTTGGTGATGTAGTTGTGGTTTTACTAGACAAGGAAACCGTGATGGCATACCACCAATTGATATTAAAAATACGAGTGAGCTCCAACAACATTTAACATTGTTTGATCAACAAAACAATGATATTGATTTCCTTCGGAAACCTACAAAGGTGGATAATATACAAAATAATGAAAAAATCATAGTAAAATGGCTTTTTGGGCCTTCAAAAATCCTTAACCTGCTTAAAGTTGGTTACAATGATGTTCCTCTTGTTTTTTTGGTCGTTTTGACAGGTCACGGGCTGAAAACGAACTTACGGTGCTGAAGTTATGACCATTTTAAGAAAGCCTTCTTCGACACACGATCTTGGGCTTCGAGAACCAAGTCAGTCTGTTCTTCAATACTTTTGCCTCCATCAATATATAATTTCATAGGCATATACTAACTGTACAACTTTTGAACATGGTCATACACATCCAAATCCGTCTGAAACAGGCTAAACCGTTCGAAACATATCAAAACGGACGAGATCAGACGAGATCGGACGAGATCGGACGGAATCGGACGTTAACCGGGGAAAGCCGGAGAAAGTATGAATAAACCGCGCAAACAATGCCAAATCCGTGGAAATAGGATTTCTACTATGTTTTGATTGTATTGATCATGTTGTGGTCGTCTTTAGCATGTTTTGGTTGGGTTTGGCTATGTTTTAACCAGACTTGAATGTAGCAAATTAGTTGGTGATGTAGTTGTGGTTTTACTAGACAAGGAAACCGTGATGGCATACCATCAATTGATATTAAAAATACGAGTGAGCTCCAACAACATTTGACATTGTTTGATCAACAAAACAATGATATTGATTTTCCTTCGGAAACCTACAAAGGTGGATAATATACAAAATAATGAAAAAAGCATAGTAAAATGGATTTTTGGGCCTTCAAAAATCCTTAACTTGCTTAAAGTTGGTTACAACGATGTTCCTCTTGTTTTTTCGGTCGTTTTGACAGGTCATGGGCTGAAAACGAACTTACGGTGCTGAAGTTATGACCATTTTAAGAAATCCTTCTTCGTCACACGATCTTGGGCTTCGAGAACCAAGTCAGTCTGTTCTTCAATACTTTTTCCTCCATCAATATATAATTTCATAGGCATATACTAACTGTACAACTTTCGAACATGGTCATACACATCCAAATCCGTCTGAAACGGGATAAACCGTTCGAAACATATCAAAACGGACGAGATCGGACGAGATCGGACGAAATCGGACGAGATCGGACGGAATCGGACGTTAACCGGGGAAAGCCGGAGAAAGTATGAATAAACCGCGCAAACCATGCCAAATCCGTGGAAATAGGATTTCTACTATGTTTTGATTGTATTGATCATGTTGTGGTCGTCTTTAGCATGTTTTGGTTGGGTTTGGCTATGTTTTAACCAGACTTGAATGTAGCAAATTAGTTGGTGATGTAGTTGTGGTTTTACTAGACAAGGAAACCGTGATGGCATACCATCAATTGATATTAAAAATACGAGTGAGCTCCAATAACATTTAACATTGTTTGATCAACAAAACAATGATATTGATTTTCCTTCGGAAACCTACAAAGGTGGATAATATACAAAATAATGAAAAAAGCATAGTAAAATGGCTTTTTGGGCCTTCAAAAATCCATAACCAGCTTAATGTTGGTTACAACGATGTTCCTCTTGTTTTTTCGGTCGTTTTGACAGGTCACGGGCTGAAAACGAACTTACGGTGCTGAAGTTATGACCATTTTAAGAAAGCCTTCTTCGTCACACGATCTTGGGCTTCGAGAACCAAGTCAGTCTGTTCTTCAATACTTTTGCCTCCATCAATATATAATTTCATAGGCATATACTAACTGTACAACTTTCAAACATGGTCATACACATCCAAATCCGGCTGAAACGGGCTAAACCGTTCGAAACATATCAAAACGGACGAAATCGGACGAGATCGGACGAAATCGGACGAGATCGGACGAAATCGGACGTTAACCGGGGAAAGCCGGAGAAAGTATGAATAAACCGCGCAAACCATGCCAAATCCGTGGAAATAGGATTTCTACTATGTTTTGATTGTATTGATCATGTTGTGGTCGTCTTTAGCATGTTTTGGTTGGGTTTGGCTATGTGTTAACCAGACTTGAATGTAGCAAATTAGTTGGTGATGTAGTTGTGGTTTTACTAGACAAGGAAACCGTGATGGCATACCATCAATTGATATTAAAAATACGAGTGAGCTCCAACAACATTTAACATTGTTTGATCAACAAAACAATGATATTGATTTTCCTTCGGAAACCTACAAAGGTGGATAATATACAAAATAATGAAAAAATCATAGTAAAATGGCTTTTTGGGCCTTCAAAAATCCTTAACCTGCTTAAAGTTGGTTACAACGATGTTCCTCTTGTTTTTTCGGTCGTTTTGACAGGTCACAGGCTGAAAACGAACTTACGGTGCTGAAGTTATGACCATTTTAAGAAAGCCTTCTTCGTCACACGATCTTGGGCTTCGAGAACCAAGTCAGTCTGTTCTTCAATACTTTTTCCTCCATCAATATATAATTTCATAGGCATATACTAACTGTACAACTTTCGAACATGGTCATACACATCCAAATCCGTCTGAAACGGGATAAACCGTTCGAAACATATCAAAACGGACGAGATCGGACGAGATCGGACGAAATCGGACGAGATCGGACGGAATCGGACGTTAACCGGGGAAAGCCGGAGAAAGTATGAATAAACCGCGCAAACCATGCCAAATCCGTGGAAATAGGATTTCTACTATGTTTTGATTGTATTGATCATGTTGTGGTCGTCTTTAGCATGTTTTGGTTGGGTTTGGCTATGTTTTAACCAGACTTGAATGTAGAAAATTAGTTGGTGATGTAGTTGTGGTTTTACTAGACAAGGAAACCGTGATGGCATACCATCAATTGATATTAAAAATACGAGTGAGCTCCAACAACATTTAACATTGTTTGATCAACAAAACAATGATATTGATTTTCCTTCGGAAACCTACAAAGGTGGATAATATACAAAATAATGAAAAAAGCATAGTAAAATGGCTTTTTGGGCCTTCAAAAATCCATGACCAGCTTAATGTTGGTTACAACGATGTTCCTCTTGTTTTTTCGGTCGTTTTGACAGGTCACGGGCTGAAAACGAACTTACGGTGCTGAAGTTATGACCATTTTAAGAAAGCCTTCTTCGTCACACGATCTTGGGCTTCGAGAACCAAGTCAGTCTGTTCTTCAATACTTTTGCCTCCATCAATATATAATTTCATAGGCATATACTAACTGTACAACTTTCAAACATGGTCATACACATCCAAATCCGGCTGAAATGGGCTAAACCGTTCGAAACATATCAAAACGGACGAAATCGGACGAGATCGGACGAAATCGGACGAGATCGGACGAAATCGGACGTTAACCGGGGAAAGCCGGAGAAAGTATGAATAAACCGCGCAAACCATGCCAAATCCGTGGAAATAGGATTTCTACTATGTTTTGATTGTATTGATCATGTTGTGGTCGTCTTTAGCATGTTTTGGTTGGGTTTGGCTATGTTTTAACCAGACTTGAATGTAGCAAATTAGTTGGTGATGTAGTTGTGGTTTTACTAGACAAGGAAACCGTGATGGCATACCATCAATTGATATTAAAAATACGAGTGAGCTCCAACAACATTTAACATTGTTTGATCAACAAAACAATGATATTGATTTTCCTTCGGAAACCTACAAAGGTGGATAATATACAAAATAATGAAAAAATCATAGTAAAATGGCTTTTTGGGCCTTCAAAAATCCTTAACCTGCTTAAAGTTGGTTACAACGATGTTCCTCTTGTTTTTTCGGTCGTTTTGACAGGTCACGGGCTGAAAACGAACTTACGGTGCTGAAGTTATGACCATTTTAAGAAAGCCTTCTTCGTCACACGATCTTGGGCTTCGAGAACCAAGTCAGTCTGTTCTTCAATACTTTTGCCTCCATCAATATATAATTTCATAGGCATATACTAACTGTACAACTTTCGAACATGGTCATACACATCCAAATCCGTCTGAAACGGGCTAAACCGTTCGAAACATATCACAACGGACGAGATCGGACGAGATCGGACGGAATCGGACGTTAACCAGGGAAAGCCGGAGAAAGTACGAATAAACCGCGCAAACCATGCGAAATCCGTGGAAATAGGATTTCTACTATGTTTTGATTGTATTGATCATGTTGTGGTCGTCTTTAGCATGTTTTGGTTGGGTTTGGCTATGTTTTAACCAGACTTGAATGTAGCAAATTAGTTGGTGATGTAGTTGTTGTTTTATGTGACAACCGTGGTTTTGAGGTTCGTCACTTGGTCTTACTTTTAGGTTATTTTATGTGTGACTACTTGATTTTTTGTGCTTACGTGTTTATTTTGTGTGAACGAGGTTGGTGTGATTATCGTTTATGAGTATAGAGTACTCATAAGTAAATCGAGTAACGGTTAATTCATGTTCATGAGATCACAATTAGTGACTATGAAATGAAATGGTGATATTTTGGTGGTTACGTATACGTATAAGTATTATAGTAATAGTGTATTTTTTTAGGATTTACGGTTTAGCATTTAGAGGTCTCGGATAAGGTAATTAGTCAAATGAATGTTTTTCGGGATGGTTTTAGGTCATTTAGGACTTAATTATAAAGTTTATTTCAAAATTTGAGATTTTTTATAAAAGTGTATATTTTACGTCTTTTACGGTAAAACGCGTAAATTTGACTAGTTTTACGGTTTTGAGGTTTTGGGAGTTTTAGGAGCTGAAATAAATTAAGGTAAATTAAGGTAATATTAATAAGATATTAATTAACAATAAAAAGAAAAAAAAATAAAGAAAAAAAACGAAATTAGGGGTGTTTGGGTCAGTTTAGTAGAGAAAAAAAAGGAAAAAAAGGAAAAAAAAGGAAAGTGGGCTTTGGGTTGGACTAGGATTCACCCATACCCTATATAATGTATATACTAAACCAAATTCATTATTTTTCTCCTGGACATGAAGGAAATTCGTGAGTCTTATAAAAAATTAGGGTTCTTCATAAAATTTGGGGGTTTTCATAAATCCAAGGTAAATCTTCAAATCCCTTTTTAATTAAATTGTTTTTATGTTTTCTTTAATAATCTTATGATGGATTTAGGTTAGGGTTTAATATAAAAACAGTAAATTGATGTTGTATTAATCATAATATGATGATTACATAAATTAGGGCTTGTAATTAGAGGGATTAGAGTTAATTAATGAGGTTGATTTTGTTAAACCCGTTTTTAAAAACTGGGCAGATTTTTGAGTCAATTGTTTTGATCATATCGGGAGTTATATAAACTCTTATTTTACGATCCAAGTACCCCTCTAAAGATATTTGAAGTGGCTTTCCAATGCAAGAAACGAGAACTAAATTGGAGGTGGGGAAGTGGGTCAAAAACAGGGTACAACAGTCGGAGGTCAAAACAGTTTTGAATTCAGCCTGTTTTCTTTTTAAGTTTTGGGTTGTTTGGGGCACTTAGGGTTGCATTGGGATCTTCTCACGAACGTGAGAGATGGTTTATATATTGTAGTTAATATCTGCACTTGGGATAAGGTGGTGGTTTAGGGTAAGACCCCTTAATGGTAACAAACTTTTAGTACCTTTAAAATCAGGAAATCTGGAATGACGAAAGTAGATATATATATATCGGGGCCTTAATAGTAGCTTTAAGGTTAGGGCAAGTGGGAGGTGTTATCCAACATATGTAAGGGTGTGAATATTCCTTTTACAGAAACCATGGGTAGGTTTAAGTGGGCGTTTGACCTAAAGTTTTGAGACCTAAAAACTGGGACTGTTTTGGGTAAAATACGAACGGGTTAGTTGTTAAACTTAACCAAGTTAAGGACTTGTTAAGGAAGGGTAATGGGGTAATTAGAGCTTATTAATGAGGTAAATATGTGAGAATGGGTTATATGTCCATCATATGTTGATGAGCCATCTTAGTGATTGGTTCGTGTATTGATTTCGTGTTTTTGGTTTGTTAGCTTGTTGCTAGTGCGAGGACTTGTGAAGAAGCTATCAGGTGAGTTTCATAGTCCCATGTTTAATATTGATTTTGACTTCCAGATGGGATGGAAGAGACACTGTGTTGAGTTATTTTCTAAATTGATGCTGTGAATGTGTTTGTGATTTGAGATGGACTTGTGTGTACATTATTTGATTAACTGCTATATGATTTTTGATTGTGTATGATTTGGATCGGGGGACACGTGTCGTCTCAGTTATTATGGTTTAACAAGGTAGTGGCCTTGTGGTTTGATAAGGTAGTGGCCTTGAGGTTTGACAAGGTAGTGGCCTTGTGGTTTGCCAAGGTAGTGGCCTTAGGATAGGTACATAGTGTGATCATCTATGGTACCATGATGTTGTTTGGCAAGGTAGGAGCCTTGGATTTTGGTTTGGAATGATTGATCTTGAATGCTAGTTGTTAATACATAATTGTAACACATTGTCCATATGTTCTTTTGTTGATGATTGTTATTCACAGCTTGTAACTAATTTAGCGTTGGAGTCTAAACCTATGACTCTCACCAACTTTATGTTGACGTGTTTTAGTGTCTCTTTCATGTGAGAATGTGGTTAAGCTTGAGGATAGAAGTGGCTAGACTTGCATGCCTTAGGATTACATATAGAAGGAGATCCCCGTTCCTTCTTAGTTTACCTATATGTTTGTTTGGTTTATGTTTATTATTTGTCTTGGGTAAGTGGTAGGACTGTTACCTACTTACCTAAACTCCTGCATTGTTGAGATATTGTCATGACATTTGTGTCGCCATTTATGACATTATATTTGCATTTTAGTCTTCTCTATAGAGACACCATTTGTTGTGATGATATCCATACGTCACGCCCCATATTCCGTCATTGGTGGGGTGTGACAGAATGGTATCAGAGACAATGGTTATAGAGAATTAGGTTGCCTAGTCGCGTAGCCTAGTCTATAGCTTAAGGGTCCCTGCATATAGGCGTCATAGGAGTATGTGTGCATTTTATTATAATTGATGTGTTTGAATGTTATTTATTATGATGTTTTGACTGGTATGAATTGAACCATAGTAAGTTCATACTTAGCCACATGTTACTTTCTTTTCGAGTTGTGAGTAGTTCGGGTTTAACCATAATCGCCCACGCTAGTCATTGTCGTATTTTACTTATAATGTACATTATAGTACATAATTTGGTACATAGTAGTTTCTATCTTTTGTTGGGTTATTTTATGTACCTGAGGGGTATTATTTTCTTTTGATGTTTAAGTCATGTTCCCTAAGAATCATGTGGTGGTTTGAGTTATTAGGAGTAGGTGAATATGAAGGACCTTATGCTATTCCCACTCTTATGGGCGACATGACTTATAACTGATTATGTTTTCGTTTTGGATTTAGTCTAGGCTGTTTTAGCTAGACTATGGATTTCTGTATTCCAAGAGTTTTATTATGTTATTTTATAGATGGAGTTTTGGACCTTATTGGTTATGTGGTTATGAGCTTATGTGAGTAGATAGATTTATGTGTTATATGTTGTATTGATTCTTATAAGTGTCATCATAGGAGGGAGTGCATTGGGGAAAGGGTAATTGTATAAGTATGGTGGCCAACATAGTTATACAAGTACCACAACTTCAATGGGTTCTCAAGTATGATTGCATGAAAGAGGATTAGTACATGCTTGTATATGGTGAGATGTAGATATTGGGTATACGTATAATATATGGGTTTATGTAACGGCTGCCTACGATATGGCTATTTTTATTAGTGTGTTATATGTTTTGGGTTATAGTTGTGTTGTGTGATTTTGGGGTCACACGATATGGTTTGGTTTTGGAGGTGGGTTTTATGCTTTGTTGTGGCACGGTGAGATGGTGATTACTCGTGTGGAAAAACGAGTGTATGACGTGATTGGTTGATCCGACATGTATGGTAACGAGTATGTTTTGGGTGATTTAATATATATATGCGGATGTATATATACTACTATGTGTTAAGTTATGGTATATGGTCGTTCACTAGTTATTATAACTTGAACGTACCTTGTGTTTGTTCGTGTTTTATGGTGCTGGAGTTGATGGAGTTTCAACAACGTTTCGAATTTTTTTTGAACTGTGTCTTGTAGCGTATTCTTTGAGTTCATATTTCACGTGTACGTTTTAAAATGTTGTTCTGGGTTTTAAGTCCGTTGAAATAAATGGAGATTTCTTTTGGGATAATGAAATCTTTTGGGTTGAGTCTTACATTTCTTTTGGTTGGTATATGGAAAAAGGGGGGAGTTGGAAATCTACTATAGAGTTAGATAGTTGGTTGTATTCGGTAAAATAAGGGTAAGGTGTTAGAGTCATGTTTGAAACAAGATGTAACATAAGTTTTTTTTTTATCAACACTTATTTATTTCAAATTCTAAAAGACTTTCTTTAAAATAAAGCGAAGTAAAATTTCTTTCTACTTACATAGTTTATATAATTGGATTTAACCGATTCATGTCATTTATAGTTATTAATACAAGGTTAAAAGGAGTTTATGAATATTTCACATACAATTATATCTTTCATTGAAAAGGATTGCATTGATCACTAAGTCTATTCTTTAGTTTTTTAAAACAACTAGCATAAAATTGTTTTGGTCATAACTTGTTCGTTTTTAAAGCTTTTTGGGTGATTCAAAAGCCTAAAATTATGTACTCAGAACGTACTTTTCAAATATTCAGAATGTATAGTCATGGGAGGTCAGTGGACTGGTCGGAATTGTTGTACAAGTGTCGGGTTCAAGGTTGAGTTTGAATAGTAGTTTTATTTTTATGATTTGGGATGCAGGGGATACCTAGTCTTTGAGTTGAGTTTTGAGAACGTCTAGAATGTTGTTTGTAGATGGTTTGAGTCACATAGATGTGGGGAGGTAAAAAAAATTATATATATATATATATATATATATATATATATATATATATATATATATATATATATATATATATATATATATATATATATATATATATATATATATATATATATATATATGTATATATATATATATTCTTTTGGAAAGTCGATCTTTTGCACGGTTTAAATAATATGTCGCGGGGCGTAATATGTTTTGGTTGCCATTAGGTGTTTCTTGTATTATTTTTCGTTGTCATGGGTCATTTGGAATTGATACATGTTTTGGGTTTGAGTTTTCTTTGGAGTCTCGTGGTTTTTGATTTGTTTTAATTGGTGCACGTGAAATGTCGTTAGTTATCTGTGGGTTTAATTCGTCGATCGTATCTGGTGTATTCAGGATGTAGTTTTGGTTTTGTATAGTTTAGGAGCGTTGAGGTAGAACCATGAATAGAGCAAGTAGGAGAAGTGAGAGGAGTTGTAGTTAGTGTCTTCCAAGGCAAATCGTTGATGGAGTGAATTAGAACAATAGTTGTTAGAAATTGCAAGGAATTTATTTGTATTGCCGCTAAGAGAGGGTGTGAGGAGGACATAATTGAAATTGCTATGGATGTTGTATGAACACTTTGGGTTTATGGTTATGCATTTGGCTTCGCCAAAGCACTAGCGGTTTCATGGAGTCAATGAACCGAGTGTGCATGAACGTATATTAACGAGTTGTCATCGGGAGCATCGACGACATCTTGATCTACTCAAATCATAGAAGGAGGATGAGGCGAATTATGTGTTGGTTTTGGAGTTGTTAGTAAAGGGAATGAAACGTGAGATTTTCAAGTGTGAGTTTTAGGATTTGGTTGGCCAGGACTAGTAGTCAGAGATGATGGCATATCGTGGAACCAGCAAGGGGCGAAGTGAAGAAGGACGAGGAAGCATTTTGGAGGCTGAAGAGGTGGATTGGATGATGAGCAGATCTTGGCATTATCGGAAGGACTGGATGAATTCGCGAAGCATGACGATACGTGTAGCAGGGATTTGGACGCGTTCGAGGACGACAAAGAAAGGCGATCACTTATACGTTGCATGAACTAAAGATTTGGAAGAACTGGATAGACTTAGTTAGTGGAGCTGGACTGTTATATCTGCCTAGAATGCTAGAGGCATTTGGCGTACGAGACGTGGAGAATGATCTATACGGATCATGAACGTATCCAACACATATTCAATCATCTTGATTGAACATTTGGCAAAGGTGATGGGTGGAGTTAATTGATGAAAGAAAATTGCAAGGCCAAGTACCATCTGGGAAAGGCAAGCATGGTCGATGAGACATGGAATAAGAAGGATGAGGTGAAGCTGAGACGAACTTGAACTATAGGGAGGATGTATTAGTGTGGTTTGGATGAAGGATGTGGGTTGCACGAGTTGAGTTGTCTAAAGCAGTGAACGCGTCAACATTTATGTTGCGTGGCTTGGACAATCGTAAGGAGGAAAGGGACGTAGACTATACTTCCTACATGGATAGGAGTAGTTTAGAAAGGGCGATGTAAGGACGAAGTTGGTGGAAGGGATACATAATGCGGTGGGGGATTAAGTACGATGAGAGTTGGGTGATAGTCGATAGACTGACTAATTCATCACCTATTTCAAGAGGAATGAGAAGTCACGTAGTTGGGAAGTTGGAAGAATTAATGGATATGTGAAAGACCGTCATAGGTCACTTTGTAAGGAAATTGGAATTTAAAGTAGTTTGGGATACGGACTGAAGGGAGTTGATGAACGTAATTGGACATGGGTGATTGATTTAGAGGTAGTTCGGAAACTCGTTAGCGATGGCTGAGTTTACATATAATGATAGTTATCGTACTAGAAGTCGATAAATGCCATTTGAGGCACGATATGAAAGGATAGGGTGAGTTGTCCTCATTGTGGACTAGAATTGGTAAAAGAGGCTACTAATGTGGTAATGGTGTTTGTGGACAGAATGAGAGCAACAAGGGATGCTATGTAGAAAAGTAGGAAACCACTAGATTTAGTGACAAAGTTATGTATGGAGTTTCACCCATAGTAACGGGTGGTATGTTTTGGTAAAATAGAAGAGTTGATGTAGAGTTTTGTAGGTCCATTTATGATCTTTGGGAAGATCAGACCATTAGCTTATGAGCATAGAATTACCTGGGGGAAATGAGTTGTATACATGATACATTTCATGTATTGGGATTGGTAAATGTTGTTTGAGGATGCATATTTGCATGTCCGGTTATTCGGGTTTTGTGCTAATAAGAGTCTTTGTTTTATCAAAGAGTCATTTGCAAGATTTATTGACTGTGAGGTCAAGAGTTTGGCAATGGGTTTAATTATTTTTGGTTTGTACATGTGGTATCTTGAAACTTGAACTGAAGTTCACGTGGAAATGAGAGGAGTTCATTTAGAACAAGTATCCTCGTGTGATTTGTTGTCTGTGTGTTGATCCTAAGGAGTAAATCTCGGGACGAGATTTCTATTAGGAGGGAGTGATGTGACAACCGTGGTTTTGAGGTTCGTCACTTGGTCTTACTTTTAGGTTATTTTATGTGTGACTACTTGATTTTTTGTGCTTACGTGTTTATTTTGTGTGAACGAGGTTGGTGTGATTATCGTTTATGAGTATAGAGTACTCATAAGTAAATCGAGGAACGGTTAATTCATGTTCATGAGATCACAATTAGTGACTATGAAATGAAATGGTGATATTTTGGTGGTTACGTATACGTATAAGTATTATAGTAATAGTGTATTTTTTTAGGATTTACGGTTTAGCATTTAGATGTCTCGGATAAGATAATTAGTCAAATGAATGTTTTTCGGGATGGTTTTAGGTCATTTAGGACTTAATTATAAAGTTTATTTCAAAATTTGAGATTTTTTATAAAAGTGTATATTTTACGTCTTTTACGGTAAAACGCGTAAATTTGACTAGTTTTACGGTTTTGAGGTTTTGGGAGTTTTAGAAGCTGAAATAAATTAAGGTAAATTAAGGTAATATTAATAAGATATTAATTAACAATAAAAAGAAAAAAAAATAAAGAAAAAAAACGAAATTAGGGGTGTATGGGTCGGTTCAGAAGAAAAAAAAAAAGGAAAAAAAGGAAAAAAAAAGGAAAGTGGGCTTTGGGTTGGACTAGGATTCACCCATACCCTATATAATGTATATACTAAACCAAATTCATTATTTTTCTCCTGGACATGAAGGAAATTCGTGAGTCTTATAAAAAATTAGGGTTCTTCATAAAATTTGGGGGTTTTCATAAATCCAAGGTAAATCTTCAAATCCCTTTTTAATTAAATTGTTTTTATGTTTTCTTTAATAATCTTATGATGGATTTAGGTTAGGGTTTAATATAAAAACAGTAAATTAATGTTGTATTAATCGTAATATGATGATTACATAAATTAGGGCTTGTAATTAGAGGGATTAGGGTTAATTAATGAGGTTGATTTTGTTAAACCCGTTTTTAAAAACTGGGCAGATTTTTGAGTCAATTGTTTTGATCATATCGGGATTTCTATAAACTCTTATTTTACGATCCAAGTACCCCTCGAAAGATATTTGAAGTGGCTTTCCAATGCAAGAAACGAGAACTAAATTGGAGGTCGGGAAGTGGGTCAAAAACAGGTTACAACAGTCGGAGGTCAAAACAGTTTTGAATTCAGCATGTTTTCTTTTTAAGTTTTGGGTTGTTTGGGGCACTTAGGATTGCATTGGGATCTTCTCACGTACGTGAGAGATGGTTTATATATTGTAGTTAATATCTGCACTTGGGCTAAGGTGGTGGTTTAGGGTAAGACCCCTTAATGGTAACAAACTTTTAGTACGTTTAAAATCAGGAAATCTGGAATGACGAAAGTAGATATATATATATCGGGGCCTTAGCAGTAGCTTTAAGCTTAGGACAAGTGGGAGGTGTTAGCCAACATATGTAAGGGTGTGAATATTCCTTTTACAGAAACCATGGGTAGGTTTAAGTGGGCGTTTCACGTAAAGTTTTGAGACCTAAAAACTGGGACTGTTTTGGGTAAAATACGAACGGGTTAGTTGTTAAACTTAACCAAGTTAAGGACTTGTTAAGGAAGGGTAATGAGGTAATTAGAGCTTATTAATGAGGTAAATATGTGAGAATGGGTTATATGTCCATCATATGTTGATGAGACATCTTAGTGATTGGTTCGTGTATTGATTTCGTGTTTTTGGTTTGTTAGCTTGTTGCTAGTGCAAGGACTTGTGAAGAAGCTATCAGGTGAGTTTCATAGTCCCATGTTTAATATTGATTTTGAATTCCAGATGGGATGGAAGAGACACTGTGTTGAGTTATTTTCTAAATTGATGCTGTGAATGTGTTTGTGATTTGAGATGGACTTGTGTGTACATTATGTGATTAACTGCTATGTGATTTTTGATTGTGTATGATTTGGATCAGGGGACACGTGCCGTCTCAGTTATTATGGTTTAACAAGGTAGTGGCCTTGTGGTTTGATAAGGTAGTGGCCTTGAGGTTTGACAAGGTATTGGCCTTGTGGTTTGCCAAGGTAGTGGCCTTGGGATAGGTACATAGTGTGATCATCTATGGTACCATGATGTTGTTTGGCAAGGTAGGAGCCTTGGATTTTGGTTTGGAATGATTGATCTTGAATGCTAGTTTTTAATACATAATTGTAACACATTGTCCATATGTTCTTTTGTTGATGATTGTTATTCACAGTTTGTAACTGATTTAGCGTTGGAGTCTAAACCTATGACTCTCACCAACTTTATGTTGACGTGTTTTAGTGTCTCTTTCAGGTGAGAATGTGGTTAAGCTTGAGGATAGAAGTGGCTAGACTTGGATGCCTTAGGATTGCATATAGAAGGAGATCCCCGTTCCTTCTTAGTTTACCTATATGTTTGTTTGGTTTATGTTTATTGTTTGTCTTGGGTAAGTGGTAGGACTGTTACCTACTTACCTAAACTCCGGCATTGTTGAGATATTGTCATGACATTTGTGTCGCCATTTATGACATTATATTTGCATTTTAGTCTTCTCTATAGAGACACCATTTGTTGTGATGATATCCATACGTCGCGCCCCATATTCCGTCATTGGTGGGGTGTGACATTTTACTAGACAAGGAAACCGTGATGGCATACCATCAATTGATATTAAAAATACGAGTGAGCTCCAACAACATTTAACATTGTTTGATCAACAAAACAATGATACTGATTTTCCTTCGGAAACCTACAAAGGTGGATAATATACAAAATAATGAAAAAAGCATAGTAAAATGGCTTTTTGGGCCTTCAAAAATCCTTAACCAGCTTAAAGTTGGTTACAACGATGTTCTTCTTGTTTTTTCGGTCGTTTTGACAGGTCACGGGCTGAAAACAAACTTACGGTGCTGAAGTTATGACCATTTTAAGAAAGCCTTCTTCGTCACACGATCTTGGGCTTCGAGAACCAAGTCAGTCTGTTCTTTAATACTTTTGCCTCCATCAATATATAATTTCATAGGCATATACTAACTGTACAACTTTCAAACATGGTCATACACATCCAAATCCGGCTGAAACGGGCTAAACCGTTCGAAGCATATCAAAACGGACGAAATCGGACGAGATCGGACGAAATCGGACGAGATCGGACGAAATCGGACGTTAACCGGGGAAAGCTGGAGAAAGTATGAATAAACCACGCAAACCATGCCAAATCCGTGGAAATAGGATTTCTACTATGTTTTGATTGTATTGATCATGTTGTGGTCGTCTTTAGCATGTTTTGGTTGGGTTTGGCTATGTTTTAACCAGACTTGAATGTAGCAAATTAGTTGGTGATGTAGTTGTGGTTTTACTAGACAAGGAAACCGTGATGGCATACCATCAATTGATATTAAAAATACGAGTGAGCTCCAACAACATTTAACATTGTTTGATCAACAAAACAATGATATTGATTTTCCTTCGGAAACCTACAAAGGTGGATAATATACAAAATAATGAAAAAATCATAGTAAAATGGCTTTTTGGGCCTTCAAAAATCCCTAACCTGCTTAAAGTTGGTTACAACGATGTTCCTCTTGTTTTTTCGGTCGTTTTGACAGGTCACGGGCTGAAAACGAACTTACGGTGCTGAAGTTATGACCATTTTAAGAAAGCCTTCTTCGTCACACGATCTTGGGCTTCGAGAACCAAGTCAGTCTGTTCTTCAATACTTTTGCCTCCATCAATATATAATTTCATATATACTAACTGTACAACTTTCAAACATGGTCATACACATCCAAATCAGGCTGAAACGGGCTAAATCGTTCGAAACATATCAAAACGGACGAAATCGGACGAGATCGGACGAAATCGGACGAGATCGGACGAAATCGGACGTTAACCGGGGAAAGCCGGAGAAAGTATGAATAAACCGCGCAAACCATGCCAAATCCGTGGAAATAGGATTTCTACTATGTTTTGATTGTATTGATCATGTTGTGGTCGTCTTTAGCATGTTTTGGTTGGGGTTGGCTATGTTTTAACCAGACTTGAATGTAGCAAATTAGTTGGTGATGTAGTTGTGGTTTTACTAGACAAGGAAACCATGATGGCATACCATCAATTGATATTAAAAATACGAGTGAGCTCCAACAACATTTAACATTGTTTGATCAACAAAACAATGATATTGATTTTCCTTCGGAAACCTACAAAGGTGGATAATATACAAAGTAATGAAAAATCATAGTAAAATGGCTTTTTGGGCCTTCAAAAATCCTTAACCTGCTTAAAGTTGGTTACAACGATGTTCCTCTTGTTTTTTAGGTCGTTTTGACAGGTCACGGGCTGAAAACGAACTTACGGTGCTGAAGTTATGACCATTTTAAGAAAGCATTCTTCGTCACACGATCTTGGGCTTCGAGAACCAAGTCAGTCTGTTCTTCAATACTTTTGCCTCCATCAATATATAATTTCATAGGCATATACTAACTGTACAACTTTCGAACATGGTTGATTGTAGTGATTTACCACACCCTTGCTTTAGGAAAAACAAAGAGCGTAAAATAGTGGAAAGTATTAAGTGAACGTTTAGGAAAACGTAAACACTAATGACCCTTAATGGATTCCAAGTTCGTTTCCCAAGGAGGTATATGTGTGTCAAAAACTTGCCAAATGTTTGTGATTAATTATTGGTTTAGAAGGGGATTAGAAGAGAAAATGACGAAGACGTAAAAAAATAAAAATCAACTAAAAATCACTACTAGAAAGTTAAAACGTAGAACCTTAAAAACCACAAAAATAAAAATTAATTCTAAAAATTACCAAAAATTCACCAAAAATCAAAAATAATAAACTAAGAGTTTACCAATAATCAAAACTTTCCCAAACCTTTTAAATAATTAAATATTCAATTTTTAAATGCTAATTAAAGCCCTAAAAATCAAATAAATTATCAAAAAGCCCAAACAAAGATTTTTAAATTGGTAAACCTCTAAAATGACCTAAAATGATTAAAAACTATTTTTAGAAATTTTTAAACTAATAAAAACTATTTAAAATGAATTAAAAACTATTAAAACTTAAAATAATTATAAAAATTAAACTAAAAGTGATAAAATTATTCTAAAAGTTGCTAAATTTCTATTTTAATGTATTAAACCTAAGAAAAATGTAAAAAGTTGGAAAAAGTGAAATTTTAAAAATAATAATAAAATGATAATAAAATAATATTAAAAATCTAAAAATTATAAAAAATTCTAAAAACTTGCAAACTAGTTTATTTTAACCTAAATAATCAGAAAATCAAAGTGAAATTACCAAAATACCCCTAATGGGCCCTCAAATGGGCCAAAACTTAAAACAGTCAAACAAAATGGGCTTAATGGGCCCAAAAAGTCAAACTTGGCCCAATTGACCTGGAAAAGCCCTATCTGACTCAAAATTTAATTCTAAGAACAAAACTCTAAAGGCCCAAAAGCTGAAAATGTGCTTATCACAGCTTAATAAGCAAACAGCTTATTCTTATTGGGCTTTTTAGCCCATTAAGCAATAAGCAAATGCCATAAGCTCTAATTTGACACACAACCCTCTTATAGGATGCTTAAGAGATCTGTTAAAAGAAATTTCCAAAAAGCACACACAATAAGCCAGAAAATAGAAAAGCAAAATTTCACTAAAAGACAAAATAGTCGGGTTTGGGAAATAATGCACCTCAGAAGCTCTAGTTTGTTGCAAAAGCTCACAAATAGCTTAACTAAGAATAATCAATCAAGAAAATCACAAAAAGCCAAGTAGAATAAGATGTGGGGACCAATAAGCACTCTGAAAAAGCCAAATAAGCTAGTTTCCTAGCAAAAGCTTAACCAAAAGACTTGTAACCTTCCAGACTTGATATTAAGCTGAGAAAAATGAGTTCTATTACAAAAACTAAGTTGTTGCATGCACCAATAAGCAAAACAGATTCAATAAGCTTGAAACCAAGTTTGACCAAAAGTCAAACGCTGACAAGTTGAAATCAAACGCTGACAGGAACAAAGTAGGCGTTGACAGACTTAATGAAGTGTAAGGACTTGTTTTTCACCCTGTTGGTCAAGGTTTGAGTGCAAACCTTGTGAATCAAGGCTTACTAGTTGGGTAAACTTGATGTGTTTTGGCACAAATAAGCCAATAAGCCAGTAGGCTTATAAGCTATGATCAAAGCAATCCAAATAGCAAAATATCCTCACAAGCAGCATACAAATAAGTACCAAGAAACAAAACAACAATCCTAATGCTAGAATTCAAAATGCAACACAAAATGAGGTGGTCACTTTGCTGATGCAAGTGACCACTTCAGCAACTTTTGATAAGCTATAAAATCCACAATAAGCCACCAAATTCAACAAGCAGACAACCAATAGATAGCTTATCACCCAAACTATTCCCAAAACTGATTTCAGACCTTAGATCCAAGTGACAAAGAAGTTATTGGATCTGATGTGTTTGACCAATTTCAAAACCACTTTTATCAGATTTTTGCAAAACTTCAAATCCCTTTTCCAAACTTTCAGAAAGTAAACCAATGACTAAAACTTGTATTTTAGGACTTGTTTAGACCACCCAAACCCTAAGAACCAAGGGCACAAGGCCACAAGGCCTTATGAACCAGTAATCCCAAACAACCCTTAATCAAGCACTTTTCAAACAAACTTCTGAATTTTACACACAACCAATTGATTTTAATGATCAAAAAGCTATACTAGGTGACAACTAACAGAAACCAACCAATAAACACAAAGCACAAACACAAGAACACCAAATCATATACCAAAGTACAAAATAAGCAGAAACATGAAATTTTTAGGGGAATCTTAACAAGAGCTTATACCTGCCTTCCACAACATCCTAGGTTCCACAACATCCTAGGAAGGCCAGCTATGCTCCTTGGACCTTATTCAACAACTAGAACAAGACCAAGGTACTTCAATGAAGATGATGCAAACTGCCTTGGTTGATGGTTCAAAGTAGAACCTCAAGGACTTGATATCTTCAACACAAGCAGCAAACAACTCAACCAAGGGCTCTAATCCCTTCACAAGCTTGGTGTCAAGAAGCTTGTAAGAGCTTATAGCAATTGCTCAAGGGTTAGTACAAAAAATAAACCAAAACAGAACCTAGGATTTCAAGGTATTCAAACCTTAAAAACCTTATGAAACAAGACGTGCCTTAACCACAAGATTAAGGTAGGCCTTCACAATCAAATGGAACTCAGAATTAGGCTACTCAAACACCAAACTTTTAACTAAATCAAAAAGAGATTTCAAATTTCAGAAATTCAAATTTTATTTAACTTAAAAAGGAATTACAAAGATTGATAGCCTAAAACTGGAACAAAGGGACTCTCATATGTTGAGGTCTCCTTTTATAGGCAAATGCCTGGCTAAACACTATTCACAAACCCTATAAGTGAAATTACTTAAATGCCCTAAGTCTTCTAGACGTTTTCTTGGTGTGAGCTGTCCAAAATGCATCCAAACCGTTTAAAATAGCTTTGTGATGAAGCAATGAGTGTCAGCTGTTGATCTTGACACGTGGCTAAGCTTGGAGCCCAAGTTGTGTTTTGATTGGTGGACGGGTTTGAATGGTGGGGTCATTTGGTGAGTGGAGATGAGGGTTTTGTGTGTGGGATGTGATTCTGCATGTGTGAATCACACATGGGCATGGGTAATTTGGATTTACCCTTTGTTTTGTAAAAGTAAGTTCTGGGTGGAAGAACATGAATAGTGCCACGTTTGATCCGTTTTCTTAGGGAAAAAGATGTTTGGCGCGTGTTTAGGAGTTTAAACTTATAAACTTGGCAGCTTTAGTCCTTTTTCTTCCTTTCTTTTGTCACTTGGATGCAAACTTCTATCAGCGCCTATTTTACATGTATCAACGTTTCACCATTTGTCACTTTTGGCACAAACTTTATAAAAAGTGTTTCAAGGGTTATATTTGACATTTTTGAATATTGCAAGGGCTGATTTTGGACCATTATTGTCAATTTTGATTTGTTGAGGGACTAAACTTGCCAATTCTTCAAAGTTGAAGGACCTTTTGTGTAATTTTGACAAACTTAAGGGACCCAACTTGTAATTATGAATATACAAGGGTTTTAAGTGTCATTTCTTCAAAGAATGAGGATCAATCTTGTTTGTCTTCAAGTCTTCAAGGTATTTTGTTGAGAATTCCATGATTAGGGCCCGGTTCTTTTAACGGCTTTGTTTCTCGTGTCCGTTTTTCCTTGTATCTTGTGATCTTTTGTCTTTTTCATGATATCCATACCTAAAATACACAAGTAAACAAACACAAGCATATATATGGTATTTTGATGACATTTTATGCATTTAAAGCCCGAAAAGAACGATGAGATCATGTATAAATGTCATCTCATCACTCCCCCATACTAAGCCATTGTCGTGCCCTCACGCAATGCTAGAATAAAGTATCAAAGCATCACCAAAGTTCAATTTTATTAACCTTTATTGAAAAGTAAAAAGACTTTTAATATACTAGATGATGTGTAAAGACATAATGTATGATTTTCATCACAAAAAGTGACTTTTAGGGTCAAAGAATAGAAACAAGTTAATGTCCCTTTAGAGTAAATTTTGTCATCCTTGATTGTCATACATTCCATGCTAAGTGCAAAAACAAGATCATTGTTGGTACAAGTCACAATGCTAACACTACTCATACGTCCAAATTGTGTAATACTTTTTCTCCCCGCAATCCTAGTTATTAAAAAGAAATGGGTTACTAGTATTTTTTATCTATTTGTCATGGATCACAAGTGATTCATATTGACTTATTTGAGTAGTTATTAGTCCGAAAGCAAAGTAGCACGATTTGATCAATAGTTAGCCGAAGGACAAAATCTTTTAAAACGGCTTCTCGTGTATCTCCTTAAGTTCATATCTTGGCATAACTCGTTTCACGATTTGAGACCTTTCTCGGACCGATATTTGGCATGTACTTCATACTTCAAATCTTGGGAAGACGTTCTTGAAATTATGGTCTTCTCTTCATAACTACTCAAATTTTTCGTGTGAGCATTTTGAAAACCTTGTGTAGTGTTTTGAAAATCACGGTTTTGGTTTTGATTAGAAATTTGTCCATTCCCACTTTGATAATTCCCCTTGTTATAATTGCGTGTATTGCCTTGGTAATTACCTTGGTTGTTGTTTCGATAATTGTTAACATTTTGATTGGGTGGTGGAGCTTGATTTGGACGAGAACCTTGGCCGTTTTGGTTGTAAGTTCCCGTTGCTACATAAGCACTCGAAGTGTTACCATCCGCGGTAATGCACTCGGAAAGATCATGAGCTCCCCCACAAGATAAACAACTTTTAGCAATCGCTTTAACCGAAGCGGAATTGGAAGCTTCTTGAGCCTTCCAATGGGACATTAGATTAGCAAATCTATCAAAAAAACGATTTTCCTCATTAGCTTCATCATGTAAGGCATTAATGATACGAGACGATTGTGACGAAGATGACGAACCCATATTGGCAACACTCGGTGTGTTACGAGGGTTATAAACCTTGGATCTATTTTCAATGATTTGTAAAGCCTTATTTGTCGTCTTGCACAAAAAATTACCACCCGCGGCGGCATTCAAATAATCTCATTCATGATCATTAAGCCCATTATAAAAATTATCCACTTGATGCAATTCCGTAAAATCATGGTGTGGACATTCATGTAACATCTCTTTAAATCGTTCCCATGCCATTGAAAAACTTTCATTATTACGGTTTTTTCTTTGTAGGCTTTACACTCATAACCTCCACTGGCGGAGGAAATGGTAAATTGTTCTTGGCGACATTTCCTAAAACTCTTGGTGAAAATTCTTTGCAAACGACTTTGGTTGAATCACCATGGTTTAAAGTAGCAATAGAATAGACATGAGAAAGATTGGAGTTTTGTGTTGCATTGATGACAAGTTCTTCCTCATTGAAACGAAGGGTGATTTTTCGAGCATGAACATCGATAAGTGCTCTTGATGTATCCAAAAATGAACGACCCAAAATGAGAGGAACTTTTCGATCGATAGGAATGTCTACAACGATAAAGTCAACAGGATAGTAAAACTTTCCGACTTTAACGAAAACGTCCTCGGCTACTCCACATGCCAAAATCGTAGAATGATCGGCCATCTCGATAGACATGTTCGAAGGAGTAAGAGCCGGAAGCGAAAGCGATTTGAAAATCTCAAGAGGCATTAAATTAATACTAGCACCAAGATCGGCCAAGGCGTAGCATTCCTCCATATCTTGAATTGCACACGGAATCAAAAATTTACCGGGATCACCGACTTTTTGTGGTATGCGGCTAAGAAAAACCGATGAAAAACTTGACGATTGTTGTAACTTCTCTTTGTTGTTTAGCATACTTTTGAAGTTTGCGGCGAATGGAGGCATCATGATAAGAGCGTCGGCAAAACTTATGTTAAAATGTAGATCACGAAACATTTTCATGAATAGCTCAAATTGATAATTGTTCCGTTCTTGTGCTTTCTCTTTGTTTCGTCTCGAAGGGTAGGGTAAAGGTGGTGTGTGTTGGTCATTAGGCAACGACCTTGGAATCTCGGGTTCCATTATTGGTATTGGTGTAACCGTAGGTTTGGGTTGAGCGGTACTTCGTGGGATTGTAATGTGCTCCTTTTCGACCATCACCTCGGGTTCTTTCTCGATTTCCTTCTCCGTAGAAGTACTTGGACGAGAGATTGGTTCCTTGAAAGTTTTACCACTTCGTGTAGTAATAACCTTCATTTCTCCCTTCGGGTTTGCAATGGTATCACTAGGAAGACCACCCGAGGAAGAGGGCTTACACATGATAGCTTCAAACATTTTAGCTATTCGGTCCTCAAATTTTGATTGCCTAGCATCCGCTTTTAATAACTCTTGCTTAATCTCATGTTGTCCTAATTCCATCTTTTGTTGGTTTTGTTGTAGACGTTGGACATTTCCTTCCATTTTATTAGCATGAGTTTTAAGTTCATTAGCAAGTTCGTTTTTAAGCTCGTTTTTCAACTCGGATCTTAAGCTAATCATCTCACGTTGCATGTTATCAAATTTAGCATCATTTGCTTTAGCATAATCCAAAAATTCTCCTTGCAAATTTTTCGTGTGAGCATTTTGAAAACCTTGTGTAGTGTTTTGAAAATCACGGTTTTGGTTTTGATTAGAAATTTGTCCATTCCCACTTTGATAATTCCCCTTGTTATAATTGCGTGTATTGCCTTGGTAATTACCTTGGTTGTTGTTTCGATAATTGTTAACATTTTGATTGGGTGGTGGAGCTTGATTTGGACGAGAACCTTGGCCGTTTTGGTTGTAAGTTCCCGTTGCTACATAAGCACTCGAAGTGTTACCATCCGCGGTAATGCACTCGGAAAGATCATGAGCTCCCCCACAAGATAAACAACTTTTAGCAATCGCTTTAACCGAAGCGGAATTGGAAGCTTCTTGAGCCTTCCAATGGGACATTAGATTAGCAAATCTATCAAAAAAACGATTTTCCTCATTAGCTTCATCATGTAAGGCATTAATGATACGAGACGATTGTGACGAAGATGACGAACCCATATTGGCAACACTCGGTGTGTTACGAGGGTTATAAACCTTGGATCTATTTTCAATGATTTGTAAAGCCTTATTTGTCGTCTTGCACAAAAAATTACCACCCGCGGCGGCATTCAAATAATCTCATTCATGATCATTAAGCCCATTATAAAAATTATCCACTTGATGCAATTCCGTAAAATCATGGTGTGGACATTCATGTAACATCTCTTTAAATCGTTCCCATGCCATTGAAAAACTTTCATTATTACCTTGTTAGGGTCTTTTTGGATAGACTTTCTCCATTCTTTAGGGGAGTAATAGCTTCTCGTCGTGTGTCTTGATCCTTCATATTGATTTAGGAATAATGATACTTCACATCATCTTTGGATCTTTAGCAAAAATAGAGCTCCTCCTGCCTTGTTAGGGCCTTTTTGGATAATTGCCAATCTTCGCGTCCTGCTTCAATAAGTTATGCCTTGGCTATGAACTCTATTCAACCCCGAGCAACTTTTAAACGATCTTGCGCTAGAGGCTAAGTAACTTTTCAAACCGTACGACCTTACTTATTGCAATTATGATTTATTCCTAATGCATTGATATTATGGGAAGAAAAAGCCACAATTAAAAACATATGAGTTTTTGAAAGAACATTTTCATGTTCTACGTTTAGCATGATCACTTGTCTAACTCTATCATTTCTCGTTCTTCACTATTTAAAGACCTCTAATTAAAGAGACTCGTGAATACTTAGCCATGCAAGTCAATAATTAAGCCAAATTTGGATTAGCTTTCATTAAGACTATATCAAATCAAAGTTTTGGGTTTTCAAGCCACCTATAGGATCTTGCACCTTCTTGGACTTTTTCAAGTTTAGAGAATGCGTTTTAAAGTTCCCTTGATAAGTGACTTTCTAGAATCAATTATAGGAACTTGCGAAAAGTTCTTGTTCTTAACTCGTATGAATTAAGACTTTCGCGTTTTAAAGCTCCCTATATAAAAGTCTAGCAAAACTTGAATTGAGCGGGTTAAGGAATGTAAAGGGCTCCAAATGCCCATCAAGTCAAAAATTAACTCTTATTCTACCCATCGGAAGATATACATTCGTCTCTTAAAAACACTTATTAAAACTAAGAAAATTTTTAAAATTTGGCCATTTTTAGCCTTATTAGCAAAACAAAACATTGAAAGTTGGAAAGCGTGAGGGCGTAGCAAAGCAAGTAACTTATTCACCCCCCCATACTAAAAGTAAACATTGTCCTCAATGTTTCGAGTCTAGAGGTGAAGCACCCCCATACTAGAGACGAAGAGTCGAATGCTTAGGATCTAGCATGGAAAGGGTGATCAACAATATATCTAAAGCCGTTTATTAAGTATGCTAAAAGATAATTGTTAGAACAATAAAGGATATGTCATGGATTCGTGAAAAACTTCTTCAAACGAACGATGGAGGCTCACGTAAACGAACACGAGAGTCTTCAATCGTAGATGATGATGATGATCAAGATAACACAATCACAAACAACCATCAGACAACGAGTTAAAAGGGTACAAGTCCCCTTATTAGTGAATAGTGAGCATAAAAGATAAGCATGGGATCTCCCCTACGAGGCACCTCGTTTTTGATTACCGAGGCATGAGCTCGACTCGATCCCCTTAAAATGAACATTTAGGGAAAATCATGGTATGGTGAATGGGGCTTACATGATAAACAAGGCCCAAAAAACAACCGTTATAAAGGACTAAGTCCTTAAGTGATGCAAAATACGGGGTCGAAAATGGCGTTCTCGTTTTCATTGGAAAAACTAATCAACGCCACTTCAACATGTGCCATAAACTCAAAGAGTTTGAAGAAAAGAGATGAGAAGTAGATGGGTGGGACAATTGGTAAGACAAACGTTTGAGCTACTCGAGGTAGGCTCGCACCAAGCAAATAGAAAGATTTTCCATTTATTGCATCGGTGGAAGACCGAGATTTCCCTTTACATGAAATTCCGGGATCGAATATCTCGTCCTCGGTGGACAAGGATGAGGGAACATACGGGGCTTCCCCCATACTAAGACCACACAAAGCATCGTCAAAAGGAGTCGACGAGCTTGTAGCACTCAAAACACGTGGTGATGACGGAGTTAGATTCGTAGAAAAATCAATTAAATCACATTTAAGATCTTTTCCTTTTTTATATTTTAAACTCTCCTTATGAAAACCCGTTTTGATTATGTCGAAAATATTTGGTGTTTCTAAGACGATGTTAGTCACACTAAAAATTCTCACATTTGTAAACCGTTTTGGTTTTGGTGGTGGCAAGTTCTCAAAACGTTTATCGACAAAGAAAACCTCCCCATCGGGGTCTACATATTCATCATCCGAAAGATCTTCCGTAGAAACCGGCAACTTATCAACACTTTTCATGAATGAATGTTCGAGGTGAGGCGAAGGATTTTTCGATTCAAGTATTGACGGTTTTTTCTTTGTAGGCTTTACACTCATAACCTCCACTGGCGGAGGAAATGGTAAATTGTTCTTGGCGACATTTCCTAAAACTCTTGGTGAAAATTCTTTGCAAACGACTTTGGTTGAATCACCATGGTTTAAAGTAGCAATAGAATAGACATGAGAAAGATTGGAGTTTTGTGTTGCATTGATGACAAGTTCTTCCTCATTGAAACGAAGGGTGATTTTTCGAGCATGAACATCGATAAGTGCTCTTGATGTATCCAAAAATGAACGACCCAAAATGAGAGGAACTTTTCGATCGATAGGAATGTCTACAACGATAAAGTCAACAGGATAGTAAAACTTTCCGACTTTAACGAAAACGTCCTCGGCTACTCCACATGCCAAAATCGTAGAATGATCGGCCATCTCGATAGACATGTTTGAAGGATTAAGAGCCGGAAGCGAAAGCGATTTGAAAATCTCAAGAGGCATTAAATTAATACTAGCACCAAGATCGGCCAAGGCGTAGCATTCCTCCATATCTTGAATTGCACACGGAATCAAAAATTACCGGGATCACCGACTTTTTGTGGTATGCGGCTAAGAAAAACCGATGAACAACTTGATGATTGTTGTAACTTCTCTTTGTTGTTTAGCATACTTTTGAAGTTTGCGGCGAATGGAGGCATCATGATAAGAGCGTCGGCAAAACTTATGTTAAAATGTAGATCACGAAACATTTTCATGAATAGCTCAAATTGATAATTGTTCCGTTCTTGTGCTTTCTCTTTGTTTCGTCTCGAAGGGTAGGGTAAAGGTGGTGTGTGTTGGTCATTAGGCAACGACCTTGGAATCTCGGGTTCCATTATTGGTATTGGTGTAACCGTAGGTTTGGGTTGAGCGGTACTTCGTGGGATTGTAATGTGCTCCTTTTCGACCATCACCTCGGGTTCTTTCTCGATTTCCTTCTCCGTAGAAGTACTTGGACGAGAGATTGGTTCCTTGAAAGTTTTACCACTTCGTGTAGTAATAACCTTCATTTCTCCCTTCGGGTTTGCAATGGTATCACTAGGAAGACCACCCGAGGAAGAGGGCTTACACATGATAGCTTCAAACATTTTAGCTATTCGGTCCTCAAATTTTGATTGCCTAGCATCCGCTTTTAATAACTCTTGCTTAATCTCATGTTGTCCTAATTCCATCTTTTGTTGGTTTTGTTGTAGACGTTGGACATTTCCTTCCATTTTATTAGCATGAGTTTTAAGTTCATTAGCAAGTTCGTTTTTAAGCTCGTTTTTCAACTCGGATCTTAAGCTAATCATCTCACGTTGCATGTTATCAAATTTAGCATCATTTGCTTTAGCATAATCCAAAAATTCTCCTTGCAAATTTTTCGTGTGAGCATTTTGAAAACCTTGTGTAGTGTTTTGAAAATCACGGTTTTGGTTTTGATTAGAAATTTGTCCATTCCCACTTTGATAATTCCCCTTGTTATAATTGCGTGTATTGCCTTGGTAATTACCTTGGTTGTTGTTTCGATAATTGTTAACATTTTGATTGGGTGGTGGAGCTTGATTTGGACGAGAACCTTGGCCGTTTTGGTTGTAAGTTCCCGTTGCTACATAAGCACTCGAAGTGTTACCATCCGCGGTAATGCACTCGGAAAGATCATGAGCTCCCCCACAAGATAAACAACTTTTAGCAATCGCTTTAACCGAAGCGGAATTGGAAGCTTCTTGAGCCTTCCAATGGGACATTAGATTAGCAAATCTATCAAAAAAACGATTTTCCTCATTAGCTTCATCATGTAAGGCATTAATGATACGAGACGATTGTGACGAAGATGACGAACCCATATTGGCAACACTCGGTGTGTTACGAGGGTTATAAACCTTGGATCTATTTTCAATGATTTGTAAAGCCTTATTTGTCGTCTTGCACAAAAAATTACCACCCGCGGCGGCATTCAAATAATCTCATTCATGATCATTAAGCCCATTATAAAAAGTATCCACTTGATGCAATTCCGTAAAATCATGGTGTGGACATTCATGTAACATCTCTTTAAATCGTTCCCATGCCATTGAAAAACTTTCATTATTACGTTGCACAAATCGTGAAATCTCATTTTTTAAGTGTGTTGTTTTAGATGGTGGAAAAAACTTGTTCACAAACATAGAAACGAGATCGGCCCATGTCAAAATCGAATTTGGCGGTTCTTTCTCGAGCCAAATTTTTGCGGGTCCATCCAACGAGTATGGAAACAACATCATCTTAATGGCGTCATGTGGAACATCCTTAAATTTGCTAGTAGCGGTGAGACGGTTAAAATTCCTAATATGGTAATGCGGGTTGTCTTTCTCGTGACCTCTAAACTTATTTGCTTGCAACATAGACATTAAACCCGTCTTAATCTCGAAATTCTCCGCAAGGATGGCGGGAATCACAATAGCCTCTCCAAAACCCTCGGTGGGTGCTTGTAGCAACTCCATCATAGTACGATTAGCCATGACGACTTCTTGTTCTACAATAGGTTCAACAATTGGAGGTTCTTCTACAATCAACGACCCTTGATTGGCTTGCTTTTGAAGACGTTTACGAGCTCGTTTTGCTTGATTACGAGTGATCATAAACTTCACGAAGAATGGGGGGTGAGCAAAGAAGATTCTTTTTGGGTGTTTTGTGAGTTTTCAATTTTTTTTGTGTTTTTGATGATATTTAATTTTTTTGGATTTTGGTGTATCTTCGTAGACAACAATCTACAAAATCTCTCCTCGAATCAAACTCTTGATTAAAGAAGCCTCAAAGGAATGAAAACGATCACGTGGAGTGAACGTCTTCCAATGACTTTAGAACTTTGGTGAAAACCAATTTGTTCAAGAGGGTTTAATCACAAAGAAAACCAAGCAAATATATTATACGTAATAATACTTTGGGCGGCAAAACCCTCGATTAACCTTCAATCTCAAAATACTCACAAGCAAGCGGGGAAACGAGGCGGCGCGAAGCACTTAAGAGCCTTTTTCCTTAGGGTATATTTTATAATACCCGCCTTATACCCACCTTATAGTTTGTATTTTTCAAAATCGAGCTTCACGAAAGTATTTATCTATTTTTGCCTTTTCTTTTTGTTTAAGATTCGAATACAATAATTGAGTGATGAAATCCCAATTAAGGTTGTGTTTTCACACTTTTGGAGATATTGTATATTTATTGTGATACTTAATACAATATATTAATAATATTTGTACAAGAAAAACCAAGAAAACCGATAATACGTATTAGTAGAGTTCTACTAATACAAATACTATTTGGTTAATATTAAAAACAACAATTCAAATTAATCACGACACACCTCCCCGGCAGCGGCGCCAAAATGATTGTAGTGATTTACCACACCCTTGCTTTAGGAAAAACAAAGAGCGTAAAATAGTGGAAAGTATTAAGTGAACGTTTAGGAAAACGTAAACACTAATGACCCTTAATGGATTCCAAGTTCGTTTCCTAAGGAGGTATATGTGTGTGAAAAACTTGCCAAATGTTTGTGATTAATTATTGGTTTAGAAGGGGATTAGAAGAGAAAATGACGAAGACGTAAAAAAATAAAAATCAACTAAAAATCACTACTAGAAGTTAAAACGTAGAACCTTAAAAAGCACAAAAATAAAAATTAATTCTAAAAATTACCAAAAATTCACCAAAAATCAAAAATAATAAACTAAGAGTTTACCAATAATCAAAACTTTCCCAAACCTTTTAAATAATTAAATATTCAATTTTTAAATGCTAATTAAAGCCCTAAAAATCAAATAAATTATCAAAAAGCCCAAACAAAGATTTTTAAATTGGTATTAAACCTAAGAAAAATGTAAAAAGTTGGAAAAAGTGAAATTTTAAAAATAATAATAAAATAATAATAAAATCATATTAAAAATCTAAAAATTCTAAAAAATTCTAAAAACTTGCAAACTAGTTTATTTTAACCTAAATAATCAGAAAATCAAAGTGAAATTACCAAAATACCCCTAATGGGCCCTCAAATGGGCCAAAACTCAAAACAGTCAAACAAAATGGGCTTAATGGGCCCAAAAAGTCAAACTTGGCCCAATTGACCTGGAAAAGCCCTATCTGACTCAAAATTTAATTCTAAGAACAAAACTCTAAAGGCCCAAAAGCTGAAAATGTGCTTATCACAGCTTAATAAGCAAACAGCTTATTCTTATTGGGCTTTTTAGCCCATTAAGCAATAAGCTAATGCCATAAGCTCTAATTTGACACACAACCCTCTTTTAGGATGCTTAAGAGATCTGTCAAAAGAAATTTCCAAAAAGCACACACAATAAGCCAGAAAATAGAAAAGCAAAATTTCAGTAAAAGACAAAATAGTCGGATTTGGGAAATAATGCACCTCAGAAGCTCTAGTTTGTTGCAAAAGCTCACAAATAGCTTAACTAAGAATAATCAATCAAGAAAATCACAAAAAGCCAAGTAGAATAAGCTGTGGGAACCAATAAGCACTCTGAAAAAGCCAAATAAGCTAGTTTCCTAGCAAAAGCTTAACCAAAAGACTTGTAACCTTCCAGACTTGATATTAAGCTGAGAGAAATGAGTTCTATTACAAAAACTAAGTTGTTGCATGCACCAATAAGCAAAACAGATTCAATAAGCTTGAAACCAAGTTTGACCAAAAGTCAAACGCTGACAAGTTGAAATCAAACGCTGACAGGAACAAAGTAGGCGTTGACAGACTTAATGAAGTGTAAGGACTTGTTTTTCACCCTGCTGGTCAAGGTTTGAGTGCTAACCTTGTGAATCAAGGCTTACCAGTTGGGTAAACTTGATGTGTTTTGGCACAAATAAGCCAATAAGCCAGTAGGCTTATAAGCTATGATCAAAGCAATCCAAATAGCAAAATATCCTCACAAGCAGCATACAAATAAGTACCAAGCAACAAAACAACAATCCTAATGCTAGAATTCAAAATGCAACACAAAATGAGGTGGTCACTTTGCTGATGCAAATGACCACTTCAGCAACTTTTGATAAGCTATAAAATCCACAATAAGCCACCAAATTCAACAAGCAGACAACCAATAGATAGCTTATCACCCAAACTATTCCCAAAACTGATTTCAGACCTTATATCCAAGTGACAAAGAAGTTATTGGATCTGATGTGTTTGACCAATTTCAAAACCACTTTTATCAGATTTTTGCAAAACTTCAAATCCCTTTTCCAAACTTTCAGAAAGTAAACCAATGACTAAAACTTGTATTTTAGGACTTGTTTAGACCACCCAAACCCTAAGAACCAAGGGCACAAGGCCACAAGGCCTTATGAACCAGTAATCCCAAACAACCCTTAATCAAGCACTTTTCAAACAAACTTCTGATTTTTACACAGAACCAATTGATTTTAATGATCAAAAAGCTATACTAGGTGACAACTAACAGAAACCAACCAATAAACACAAAGCACAAACACAAGAACACCAAATCATATACCAAAGTACAAAATAAGCAGAAACATGAAATTTTTAGGGGAATCTTAACAAGAGCTTATACCTGCCTTCCACAACATCCTAGGAAGGCCAGCTATGCTCCTTGGACCTTATTCAACAACTAGAACAAGACCAAGGTACTTCAATGAAGATGATGCAAACTGCCTTGGTTGATGGTTCAAAGTAGAACCTCAAGGACTTGATATCTTCAACACAAGCAGCAAACAACTCAACCAAGGGCTCTAATCCCTTCACAAGCTTGGTGTCAAGAAGCTTGTAAGAGCTTATAGCAATTGGTCAAGGGTTAGTACACAAAATAAACCAAAACAGAACCTAGGATTTCAAGGTATTCAAACCTTAAAAACCTTATGAAACAAGACGTGCCTTAACCACAAGATTAAGGTAGGCCTTCACAATCAAATGGAACTCAGAATTAGGCTACTCAAACACCAAACTTTTAACTAAATCAAAAAGAGATTTCAAATTTCAGAAATTCAAATTTTATTTAACTTAAAAAGGAATTACAAAGATTGATAGCCTAAAACTGGAACAAAGGGAATCTCACATGTTGAGGTCTCCTTTTATAGGCAAATGCCTGGCTAAACACTATTCACAAACCCTAGAAGTGAAATTTCCTAAATGCCCTAAGTCTTCTAGACGTTTTCTTGGTGTGAGCTGTCCAAAATGCATCCAAACCGTTTAAAATAGCTTTGTGATGAAGCAATGAGTGTCAGCTGTTGATCTTGACACGTGGCTAAGCTTGGAGCCCAAGTTGTGTTTTGATTGGTGGACGGGTTTGAATGGTGGGGTCATTTGGTGAGTGGAGATGAGGGTTTTGTGTGTGGGATGTGATTCTGCATGTGTGAATCACACGTGGGCATGGGTAATTTGGATTTACCCTTTGTTTTGTAAAAGTAAGTTCTGGGTGGAAGAACATGAATAGTGCCACGTTTGATCCGTTTTCTTAGGGAAAAAGATGTTTGGCGCGTGTTTAGGAGTTTAAACTTATAAACTTGGCAGCTTTGGTCCTTTTTCTTCCTTTCTTTTGTCACTTGGATGCAAACTTCTATCAGCGCCTATTTTACATGTATCAACGTTTCACCATTTGTCACTTTTGGCACAAACTTTATAAAAAGTGTTTCAAGGGTTATATTTGACATTTTTGAATATTGCAAGGGCTGATTTTGGACAATGTTGATCTTCCAAGGTCTTCAATGTATCTTAATCTTTATGAGGGACCATTATTGGCAATTTTGATTTGTTGAAGGACTAAACTTGCCAATTCTTCAAAGTTGAAGGACCTTTTGTGTAATTTTGACAAACTTAAGGGACCCAACTTGTAATTATGAATATACAAGGGTTTTAAGTGTCATTTCTTCAAAGAATGAGGATCAATCTTGTTTGTCTTCAAGTCTTCAAGGTATTTTGTTGAGAATTCCATGATTAGGGCCCGGTTCTTTGTACGACTTCGTTTCTCGTGTCCGTTTTTCCTTGTATCTTGTGATCTTTTGTCTTTTTCACGATATCCATACCTAAAATACACAAGTAAACAAACACAAGCATATATATGGTATTTTGATGACATTTTATGCATTTAAAGCCCAAAAGGAACGATGAGATCATGTATAAATGCCATCTCATCAATGGTCACACACATCCAAATCCGTCTGAAACGGGCTAAACCGTTCGAAACATATCAAAACGGACGAGATTGGAACGAGATCGGACGAAATCGGACGAGATCGGACGGAATCGGACGTTAACCGGGGAAAGCCGGAGAAAGTACGAATAAACCGCGCAAACCATGCCAAATCCGTGGAAATAGGATTTCTACTATGTTTTGATTGTATTGATCATGTTGTGGTCGTCTTTAGCATGTTTTGGTTGGGTTTGGCTATGTTTTAACCAGACTTGAATGTAGCAAATTAGTTGGTGATGTAGTTGTGGTTTTACTAGACAAGGAAACCGTGATGGCATACCATCAATTGATATTAAAAATACGAGTGAGCTCCAACAACATTTAACATTGTTTGATCAACAAAACAATGATATTGATTTTCCTTCGGAAACCTACAAAGGTGGATAATATACAAAATAATGAAAAAATCATAGTAAAATGGCTTTTTGGGCCTTCAAAAATCCTTAACCTGCTTAAAGTTGGTTACAACGATGTTCCTCTTGTTTTTTGGGTCGTTTTGACGGGTCACGGGCTGAAAACGAACTTACGGTGCTGAAGTTATGACCATTTTAAGAAAGCCTTCTTCGTCACACGATCTTGGGCTTCGAGAACCAAGTCAGTCTGTTCTTCAATACTTTTGCCTCCATCAATATATAATTTCATAGGCATATACTAACTGTACAACTTTCGAACATGGTCATACACATCCAAATCCGTCTGAAACGAGCTAAACCGTTCGAAACATATCAAAACGGACGAGATCGGAACGAGATCGGACGAAATCGGACGAGATCGGACGGAATCGGACGTTAACCGGGGGAAGCCGGAGAAAGTACGAATAAACCGCGCAAACAATGCCAAATCCGTGGAAATAGGATTTCTACTATGTTTTGATTGTATTGATAATGTTGTGGTCGTCTTTAGCATGTTTTGGTTGGGTTTGGCTATGTTTTAACCAGACTTGAATGTAGCAAATTAGTTGGTGATGTAGTTGTGGTTTTACTAGACAAGGAAACCGTGATGGCATACCATCAATTGATATTAAAAATACGAGTGAGCTCCAACAACATTTAACATTGTTTGATCAACAAAACAATGATATTGATTTTCCTTCGGAAACCTACAAAGGTGGATAATATACAAAATAATGAAAAAATCATAGTAAAATGGCTTTTTGGGCCTTCAAAAATCCTTAACCTGCTTAAAGTTGGTTACAACGATGTTCCTCTTGTTTTTTCGGTCGTTTTGACAGGTCACGGGCTGAAAACGAACTTACGGTGCTGAAGTTATGACCATTTTAAGAAAGCCTTCTTCGTCACACGACCTTGGGCTTCGAGAACCAAGTCAGTCTGTTCTTCAATACTTTTGCCTCCATCAATATATAATTTCATAGGCATATACTAACTGTACAACCTTCGAACATGGTCATACACATCCAAATCCGTCTGAAACGGGCTAAACCGTTCGAAACATATCAAAACGGACGAGATCGGAACGAGATCGGACGAAATTGGACGAGATCGGATGGAATCGGACGTTAACCGGGGAAAGCCGGAGAAAGTACGAATAAACCGCGCAAACCATGCCAAATCCGTGGAAATAGGATTTCTACTATGTTTTGATTGTATTGATCATGTTGTGGTCGTCTTTAGCATGTTTTGGTTGGATTTGGCTATGTTTTAACCAGACTTGAATGTAGCAAATTAGTTGGTGATGTAGTTGTGGTTTTACTAGACAAGGAAACCGTGATGGCATACCATCAAATGATATTAAAAATACGAGTGAGCTCCAACAACATTTAACATTGTTTGATCAACAAAACAATGATATTGATTTTCCTTCGGAAACCTACAAAGGTGGATAATATACAAAATAATGAAAAAATCATAGTAAAATGGCTTTTTGGGCCTTCAAAAATCCTTAACCTGCTTAAAGTTGGTTACAACGATGTTCCTCTTGTTTTTTCGGTCGTTTTGACAGGTCACGGGCTGAAAACGAACTTACGGTGCTGAAGTTATGACCATTTTAAGAAAGCCTTCTTCGTCACACGACCTTGGGCTTCGAGAACCAAGTCAGTCTGTTCTTCAATACTTTTGCCTCCATCAATATATAATTTCATAGGCATATACTAACTGTACAACCTTCGAACATGGTCATACACATCCAAATCCGTCTGAAACGGGCTAAACCGTTCGAAACATATCAAAACGGACGAGATCGGAACGAGATCGGACGAAATTGGACGAGATCGGATGGAATCAGACGTTAACCGGGGAAAGCCGGAGAAAGTACGAATAAACCGCGCAAACCATGCCAAATCCGTGGAAATAGGATTTCTACTATGTTTTGATTGTATTGATCATGTTGTGGTCGTCTTTAGCATGTTTTGGTTGGGTTTGGCTATGTTTTAACCAGACTTGAATGTAGCAAATTAGTTGGTGATGTAGTTGTGGTTTTACTAGACAAGGAAACCGTGATGGCATACCATCAAATGATATTAAAAATACGAGTGAGCTCCAACAACATTTAACATTGTTTGATCAACAAAACAATGATATTGATTTTCCTTCGGAAACCTACAAAGGTGGATAATATACAAAATAATGAAAAAATCATAGTAAAATGGCTTTTTGGGCCTTCAAAAATCCTTAACCTGCTTAAAGTTGGTTACAACGATGTTCCTCTTGTTTTTTCGGTCGTTTTGACAGGTCACGGGCTGAAAACGAACTTACGGTGCTGAAGTTATGACCATTTTAAGAAAGCCTTCTTCGTCACACGATCTTGGGCTTCGAGAACCAAGTCAGTCTGTTCTTCAATACTTTTGCCTCCATCAATATATAATTTCATAGGCATATACTAACTGTACAACTTTCGAACATGGTCATACACATCCAAATCCGTCTGAAACGAGCTAAACCGTTCGAAACATATCAAAACGGACGAGATCGGAACGAGATCGGACGAAATCGGACGAGATCGGACGGAATCGGACGTTAACCGGGGGAAGCCAGAGAAAGTACGAATAAACCGCGCAAACAATGCCAAATCCGTGGAAATAGGATTTCTACTATGTTTTGATTGTATTGATCATGTTGTGGTCGTCTTTAGCATGTTTTGGTTGGGTTTGGCTATGTTTTAACCAGACTTGAATGTAGCAAATTAGTTGGTGATGTAGTTGTGGTTTTACTAGACAAGGAAACCGTGATGGCATACCATCAATTGATATTAAAAATACGAGTGAGCTCCAACAACATTTAACATTGTTTGATCAACAAAACAATGATATTGATTTTCCTTCGGAAACCTACGAAGGTGGATAATATACAAAATAATGAAAAAAATCATAGTAAAATGGCTTTTTGGGCCTTCAAAAATCCTTAACCTGCTTAAAGTTGGTTAGAACGATGTTCCTCTTGTTTTTTCGGTCGTTTTGACAGGTCACGGGCTGAAAACGAACTTACGGTGCTGAAGTTATGACCATTTTAAGAAAGCCTTCTTCGTCACACGACCTTGGGCTTCGAGAACCAAGTCAGTCTGTTCTTCAATACTTTTGCCTCCATCAATATATAATTTCATAGGCATATACTAACTGTACAACCTTCGAACATGGTCATACACATCCAAATCCGTCTGAAACGGGCTAAACCGTTCGAAACATATCAAAACGGACGAGATCGGAACGAGATCGGACGAAATTGGACGAGATCGGATGGAATCGGACGTTAACCGGGGAAAGCCGGAGAAAGTACGAATAAACCGCGCAAACCATGCCAAATCCGTGGAAATAGGATTTCTACTATGTTTTGATTGTATTGATCATGTTGTGGTCGTCTTTAGCATGTTTTGGTTGGGTTTGGCTATGTTTTAACCAGACTTAAATGTAGCAAATTAGTTGGTGATGTAGTTGTGGTTTTACTAGACAAGGAAACCGTGATGGCATACCATCAAATGATATTAAAAATACGAGTGAGCTCCAACAACATTTAACATTGTTTGATCAACAAAACAATGATATTGATTTTCCTTCGGAAACCTACAAAGGTGGATAATATACAAAATAATGAAAAAATCATAGTAAAATGGCTTTTTGGGCCTTCAAAAATCCTTAACCTGCTTAAAGTTGGTTACAACGATGTTCCTCTTGTTTTTTCGGTCGTTTTGACAGGTCACGGGCTGAAAACGAACTTACGGTGCTGAAGTTATGACCATTTTAAGAAAGCCTTCTTCGTCACACGATCTTGGGCTTCGAGAACCAAGTCAGTCTGTTCTTCAATACTTTTGCCTCCATCAATATATAATTTCATAGGCATATACTAACTGTACAACTTTCAAACATGGTCATACACATCCAAATCCGGCTGAAACGGGCTAAACCGTTCGAAACATATCAAAACGGACGAAATCGGACGAGATCGGACGAAATCGGACGAAATCGGACGTTAACCGGGGAAAGCCGGAGAAAGTATGAATAAACCGCGCAAACCATGCCAAATCCGTGGAAATAGGATTTCTACTATGTTTTGATTGTATTGATCATGTTGTGGTCGTCTTTAGCATGTTTTGGTTGGGTTTGGCTATGTTTTAACCAGACTTGAATGTAGCAAATTAGTTGGTGATGTAGTTGTGGTTTTACTAGACAAGGAAACCGTAATGGCATTCCATCAATTGATATTAAAAATACGAGTGAGCTCCAACAACATTTAACATTGTTTGATCAACAAAACAATGATATTGATTTTCCTTCGGAAACCTACAAAGGTGGATAATATACAAAATAATGAAAAAATCATATTAAAATGGCTTTTTGGGCCTTCAAAAATCCTTAACCTGCTTAAAGTTGGGTACAACGATGTTCCTCTTGTTTTTTCGGTCGTTTTGACAGGTCACGGGCTGAAAACGAACTTACGGTGCTGAAGTTATGACCATTTTAAGAAAGCCTTCTTCGTCACACGATCTTGGGCTTCGAGAACCAAGTCAGTCTGTTCTTCAATACTTTTGCCTCCATCAATATATAATTTCATAGGCATATACTAACTGTACAACTTTCAAACATGGTCATACACATCCAAATCCGGCTGAAACGGGCTAAATCGTTCGAAACATATCAAAACGGACGAAATCGAACGAGATCGGACGAAATCGGACGAGATCGGACGAAATCGGACGAGATCGAACGAAATCGGACGTTAACCGGGGAAAGCCGGAGAAAGTATGAATAAACCGCGCAAACCATGCCAAATCCGTGGAAATAGGATTTCTACTATGTATTGATTGTATTGATCATGTTGTGGTCGTCTTTAGCATGTTTTGGTTGGGTTTGGCTATGTTTTAACTAGACTTGAATGTAGCAAATTAGTTGGTGATGTAGTTGTGGTTTTACTAGACAAGGAAACCGTGATGGCATACCATCAATTGATATTAAAAATACGAGTGAGCTCCAACAACATTTAACATTGTTTGATCAACAACACAATGATATTGATTTTCCTTCGGAAACCTACAAAGGTGGATAATATACAAAATAATGAAAAAATCATAGTAAAATGGCTTTTTGGGCCTTCAACAATCCTTAACCTGCTTAAAGTTGGTTACAACGATGTTCCTCTTGTTTTTTCGGTCGTTTTGACAGGTCACGGGCTGAAAACGAACTTACGGTGCTGAAGTTATGACCATTTTAAGAAAGCCTTCTTCGTCACACGATCTTGGGCTTCGAGAACCAAGTCAGTCTGTTCTTCAATACGTTTGCCTCCATCAATATATAATTTCATAGGCATATACTAACTGTACAACTTTCGAACATGGTCATACACATCAAAATCCGTCTGAAACGGGCTAAACCGTTCGAAACATATCAAAACGGACGAGATCGGAACGAGATCGGACGAAATCGGACGAGATCGGACGGAATCGGACGTTAACCGGGGAAAGCCGGAGAAAGTACGAATAAACCGCGCAAACCATGCCAAATCCGTGGAAATAGGATTTCTACTATGTTTTGATTGTATTGATCATGTTGTGGTCGTCTTTAGCATGTTTTGGTTGGGTTTGGCTATGTTTTAACCAGACTTTAATGTAGCAAATTAGTTGGTGATGTAGTTGTGGTTTTACTAGACAAGGAAACCGTAATGGCATACCATCAATTGATATTAAAAATACGAGTGAGCTCCAACAACATTTAACATTGTTTGATCAACAAAACAATGATATTGATTTTCCTTCGGAAACCTACAAAGGTGGATAATATACAAAATAATGAAAAAATCATATTAAAATGGCTTTTTGGGCCTTCAAAAATCCTTAACCTGCTTAAAGTTGGGTACAACGATGTTCCTCTTGTTTTTTCGGTCGTTTTGACAGGTCACGGGCTGAAAACGAACTTACGGTGCTGAAGTTATGACCATTTTAAGAAAGCCTTTTTCGTCACACGATCTTGGGCTTCGAGAACCATGTCAGTCTGTTCTTCAATACTTTAGCCTCCATCAATATATAATTTCATAGGCATATACTAACTGTACAACTTTCAAACATGGTCATACACATCCAAATCCGGCTGAAACGGGCTAAATCGTTCGAAACATATCAAAACGGACGAAATCGGACGAGATCGAACGAAATCGGACGAGATCGGACGAAATCGGACGAGATCGAACGAAATCGGACGTTAACCGGGGAAAGCCGGAGAAAGTATGAATAAACCGCGCAAACCATGCCAAATCCGTGGAAATAGGATTTCTACTATGTTTTGATTGTATTGATCATGTTGTGGTCGTCTTTAGCATGTTTTGGTTGGGTTTGGCTATGTTTTAACTAGACTTGAATGTAGCAAATTAGTTGGTGATGTAGTTGTGGTTTTACTAGACAAGGAAACCGTGATGGCATACTATCAATTGATATTAAAAATACGAGTGAGCTCCAACAACATTTAACATTGTTTGATCAACAACACAATGATATTGATTTTCCTTCGGAAACCTACAAAGGTGGATAATATACAAAATAATGAAAAAATCATAGTAAAATGGCTTTTTGGGCCTTCAACAATCCTTAACATGCTTAAAGTTGGTTACAACGATGTTCCTCTTGTTTTTTCGGTCGTTTTGACAGGTCACGGGCTGAAAACGAACTTACGGTGCTGAAGTTATGACCATTTTAAGAAAGCCTTCTTCGTCACACGATCTTGGGCTTCGAGAACCAAGTCAGTCTGTTCTTCAATACTCTTGCCTCCATCAATATATAATTTCATAGGCATATACTAACTGTACAACTTTCGAACATGGTCATACACATCCAAATCCGTCTGAAACGGGCTAAACCGTTCGAAACATATCAAAACGGACGAGATCGGAACGAGATCGGACGAAATCCGACGAGATCGGACGGAATCGGACGTTAACCGGGGAAAGCCGGAGAAAGTACGAATAAACCGCGCAAACCATGCCAAATCCGTGGAAATAGGATTTCTACTATGTTTTGATTGTATTGATCATGTTGTGGACGTCTTTAGCATGTTTTGGTTGGGTTTGGCTATGTTTTAACCAGACTTGAATGTAGCAAATTAGTTGGTGATGTAGTTGTGGTTTTACTAGACAAGGAAACCGTGATGGCATACCATCAATTGATATTAAAAATACGAGTGAGCTCCAACAACATTTAACATTGTTTGATCAACAAAACAATGATATTGATTTTCCTTCGGAAACCTACAAAGGTGGATAATATACAAAATAATGAAAAAAGCATAGTAAAATGGCTTTTTGGGCCTTCAAAAATCCTTAACCAGCTTAAAGTTGGTTACAACGATGTTCCTCTTGTTTTTTCGGTCGTTTTGACAGGTCACGGGCTGAAAACGAACTTACGGTGCTGAAGTTATGACCATTTTAAGAAAGCCTTCTTCGTCACACGATCTTGGGCTTCGAGAACCAAGTCAGTCTGTTCTTCAATACTTTTGCCTCCATCAATATATAATTTCATAGGCATATACTAATTGTACAACTTTCAAACATGGTCATACACATCCAAATCCGGCTGAAACGGGCTAAACCGTTCGAAACATATCAAAACGGACGAAATCGGACGAGATCGGACGAAATCGGACGAGATCGGACGAAATCGGACGTTAACCGGGGAAAGCTGGAGAAAGTATGAATAAACCGCGCAAACCATGTCAAATCCGTGGAAATAGGATTTCTACTATGTTTTGATTGTATTGATCATGTTGTGGTCGTCTTTAGCATGTTTTGGTTGGGTTTGGCTATGTTTTAACCAGACTTGAATGTAGCAAATTAGTTGGTGATGTAGTTGTGGTTTTACTAGACAAGGAAACCGTGATGGCATACCATCAATTGATATTAAAAATACGAGTGAGCTCCAACAACATTTAACATTGTTTGATCAACAAAACAATGATATTGATTTTCCTTCGGAAACCTACAAAGGTGGATAATATACAAAATAATGAAAAAATCATAGTAAAATGGATTTTTGGGCCTTCAAAAATCCTTAACCTGCTTAAAGTTGGTTACAACGATGTTCCTCTTGTTTTTTCGGTCGTTTTGACAGGTCACGGGCTGAAAACGAACTTACGGTGCTGAAGTTATGACCATTTTAAGAAAGCCTTCTTCGTCACACGATCTTGGGCTTCGAGAACCAAGTCAGTCTGTTCTTCAATACTTTTGCCTCCATCAATATATAATTTCATAGGCATATACTAACTGTACAACTTTCGAACATGGTCATACACATCCAAATCCGTCTGAAACGGGCTAAGCCGTTCGAAACATATCAAAACAGACGAGATCAGACGAGATCGGACGAAATAAGATGAGATCGGACGGAATCGGACGTTAACCGGGGAAAGCCGGAGAAAGTACGAATAAACCGCGCAAACCATGCCAAATCCGTGGAAATAGGATTTCTACTATGTTTTGATTGTATTGATCATGTTGTGGTCGTCTTTAGCATGTTTTGGTTGGGTTTGGCTATGTTTTAACCAGACTTGAATGTAGCAAATTAGTTGGTGATGTAGTTGTGGTTTTACTAGACAAGGAAACCGTGATGGCATACCATCAATTGATATTACAAATACGAGTGAGCTCCAACAACATTTAACATTGTTTGATCAACAAAACAATGATATTGATTTTCCTTCGGAAACCTACAAAGGTGGATAATATACAAAATAATGAAAAAATCATAGTAAAATGGCTTTTTGGGCCTTCAAAAATCCTTAACCTGCTTAAAGTTTGTTACAACGATGTTCCTCTTGTTTTTTCGGTCGTTTTGACAGGTCACGGGCTGAAAACGAACTTACGGTGCTGAAGTTATGACCATTTTAAGAAAGCCTTCTTCGTCACACGATCTTGGGATTCGAGAACCAAGTCAGTCTGTTCTTCAATACTTTTGCCTCCATCAATATATAATTTCATAGGCATATACTAACTGTACAACTTTCAAACATGGTCATACACATCCAAATCCGGCTGAAACGGGCTAAACCGTTCGAAACATATCAAAACGGACGAAATCGGACGAGATCGGACGAAATCGGACGAGATCGGACGAAATCGGACGTTAACCGGGGAAAGCCGGAGAAAGTATGAATAAACCGCGCAAACCATGCCAAATCCGTGGAAATAGGATTTCTACTATGTTTTGATTGTATTGATCATGTTGTGGTCGTCTTTAGCATGTTTTGGTTGGGTTTGGCTATGTTTTAACCAGACTTGAATGTAGCAAATTATTTGGTGATGTAGTTGTGGTTTTACTAGACAAGGAAACCGTGATGGCATACCATCAATTGATATTAAAAATACGAGTGAGCTCCAACAACATTTAACATTGTTTGATGAACAAAACAATGATATTGATTTTCCTTCGGAAACCTACAAAGGTGGATAATATACAAAATAATGAAAAAATCATAGTAAAATGGCTTTTTGGGCCTTCAAAAATCCTTAATCTGCTTAAAGTTGGTTACAACGATGTTCCTCTTGTTTTTTTCGGTCGTTTTGACAGGTCACGGGCTGAAAACGAACTTACGGTGCTGAAGTTATGACCATTTTAAGAAAGCCTTCTTCGTCACACGATCTTGGGATTCGAGAACCAAGTCAGTCTGTTCTTCAATACTTTTGCCTCCATCAATATATAATTTCATAGGCATATACTAACTGTACAACTTTCAAACATGGTCATACACATCCAAATCCGTCTGAAACGGGCTAAACCGTTCGAAACATATCAAAACGGACGAGATCGGACGAGATCGGACGAAATCGGACGAGATCGGACGGAATCGGACGTTAACCGGGGAAAGCCGGAGAAAGTATGAATAAACCGCGCAAACCATGCCAAATCCGTGGAAATAGGATTTCTACTATGTTTTGATTGTACTGATCATGTTGTGGTCGTCTTTAGCATGTTTTGGTTGGGTTTGGCTATGTTTTAACCAGACTTGAATGTAGCAAATTAGTTGGTGATGTAGTTGTGGTTTTACTAGACAAGGAAACCGTGATGGCATACCATCAATTGATATTAAAAATACGAGTGAGCTCCAACAACATTTAACATTGTTTGATGAACAAAACAATGATATTGATTTTCCTTCGGAAACCTACAAAGGTGGATAATATACAAAATAATGAAAAAATCATAGTAAAATGGATTTTTGGGCCTTCAAAAATCCTTAACCTGCTTAAAGTTGGTTACAACGATGTTCCTCTTGTTTTTTCGGTCGTTTTGACAGGTCACGGGCTGAAAACGAACTTACGGTGCTGAAGTTATGACCATTTTAAGAAAGCCTTCTTCGTCACACGATCTTGGGCTTCGAGAACCAAGTCAGTCTGTTCTTCAATACTTTTGCCTCCATCAATATATAATTTCATAGGCATATACTAACTGTACAACTTTCGAACATGGTCATACACATCCAAATCCGTCTGAAACGGGCTAAGCCGTTCGAAACATATCAAAACAGACGAGATCAGACGAGATCGGACGAAATAAGATGAGATCGGACGGAATCGGACGTTAACCGGGGAAAGCCGGAGAAAGTACGGATAAACCGCGCAAACCATGCCAAATCCGTGGAAATAGGATTTCTACTATGTTTTGATTGTATTGATCATGTTGTGGTCGTCTTTAGCATGTTTTGGTTGGGTTTGGCTATGTTTTAACCAGACTTGAATGTAGCAAATTAGTTGGTGATGTAGTTGTGGTTTTACTAGACAAGGAAACCGTGATGGCATACCATCAATTGATATTACAAATACGAGTGAGCTCCAACAACATTTAACATTGTTTGATCAACAAAACAATGATATTGATTTTCCTTCGGAAACCTACAAAGGTGGATAATATACAAAATAATGAAAAAATCATAGTAAAATGGCTTTTTGGGCCTTCAAAAATCCTTAACCTGCTTAAAGTTTGTTACAACGATGTTCCTCTTGTTTTTTCGGTCGTTTTGACAGGTCACGGGCTGAAAACGAACTTACGGTGCTGAAGTTATGACCATTTTAAGAAAGCCTTCTTCGTCACACGATCTTGGGATTCGAGAACCAAGTCAGTCTGTTCTTCAATACTTTTGCCTCCATCAATATATAATTTCATAGGCATATACTAACTGTACAACTTTCAAACATGGTCATACACATCCAAATCCGGCTGAAACGGGCTAAACCGTTCGAAACATATCAAAACGGACGAAATCGGACGAGATCGGACGAAATCGGACGAGATCGGACGAAATCGGACGTTAACCGGGGAAAGCCGGAGAAAGTATGAATAAACCGCGCAAACCATGCCAAATCCGTGGAAATAGGATTTCTACTATGTTTTGATTGTATTGATCATGTTGTGGTCGTCTTTAGCATGTTTTGGTTGGGTTTGGCTATGTTTTAACCAGACTTGAATGTAGCAAATTATTTGGTGATGTAGTTGTGGTTTTACTAGACAAGGAAACCGTGATGGCATACCATCAATTGATATTAAAAATACGAGTGAGCTCCAACAACATTTAACATTGTTTGATGAACAAAACAATGATATTGATTTTCCTTCGGAAACCTACAAAGGTGGATAATATACAAAATAATGAAAAAATCATAGTAAAATGGCTTTTTGGGCCTTCAAAAATCCTTAATCTGCTTAAAGTTGGTTACAACGATGTTCCTCTTGTTTTTTTCGGTCGTTTTGACAGGTCACGGGCTGAAAACGAACTTACGGTGCTGAAGATATGACCATTTTAAGAAAGCCTTCTTCGTCACACGATCTTGGGATTCGAGAACCAAGTCAGTCTGTTCTTCAATACTTTTGCCTCCATCAATATATAATTTCATAGGCATATACTAACTGTACAACTTTCAAACATGGTCATACACATCCAAATCCGTCTGAAATGGGCTAAACCGTTCGAAACATATCAAAACGGACGAGATCGGACGAGATCGGACGAAATCGGACGAGATCGGACGGAATCGGACGTTAACCGGGGAAAGCCGGAGAAAGTATGAATAAACCGCGCAAACCATGCCAAATCCGTGGAAATAGGATTTCTACTATGTTTTGATTGTACTGATCATGTTGTGGTCGTCTTTAGCATGTTTTGGTTGGGTTTGGCTATGTTTTAACCAGACTTGAATGTAGCAAATTAGTTGGTGATGTAGTTGTGGTTTTACTAGACAAGGAAACCGTGATGGCATACCATCAATTGATATTAAAAATACGAGTGAGCTCCAACAACATTTAACATTGTTTGATCAACAAAACAATGATATTGATTTTCCTTCGGAAACCTACAAAGGTGGATAATATACAAAATAATGAAAAAAGCATAGTAAAATGGCTTTTTGGGCCTTCAAAAATCCTTAACCAGCTTAAGGTTGGTTACAACGATGTTTCTCTTATTTTTTCGGTCGTTTTGACAGGTCACGGGCTGAAAACGAACTTACGGTGCTGAAGTTATGACCATTTTAAGAAAGCCTTCTTCGTCACACGATCTTGGGATTCGAGAACCAAGTCAGTCTGTTCTTCAATACTTTTGCCTCCATCAATATATAATTTCATAGGCATATACTAACTGTACAACTTTCAAACATGGTCATACACATCCAAATCCGTCTGAAACGGGCTAAACCGTTCGAAACATATCAAAACGGACGAGATCGGACGAGATCGGACGAAATCGGACGAGATCGGACGGAATCGGACGTTAACCGGGGAAAGCCGGAGAAAGTATGAATAAACCGCGCAAACCATGCCAAATCCGTGGAAATAGGATTTCTACTATGTTTTGATTGTACTGATCATGTTGTGGTCGTCTTTAGCATGTTTTGGTTGGGTTTGGCTATGTTTTAACCAGACTTGAATGTAGCAAATTAGTTGGTGATGTAGTTGTGGTTTTACTAGACAAGGAAACCGTGATGGCATACCATCAATTGATATTAAAAATACGAGTGAGCTCCAACAACATTTAACATTGTTTGATCAACAAAACAATGATATTGATTTTCCTTCGGAAACCTACAAAGGTGGATAATATACAAAATAATGAAAAAATCATAGTAAAATGGATTTTTGGGCCTTCAAAAATCCTTAACCTGCTTAAAGTTGGTTACAACGATGTTCCTCTTGTTTTTTCGGTCGTTTTGACAGGTCACGGGCTGAAAACGAACTTACGGTGCTGAAGTTATGACCATTTTAAGAAAGCCTTCTTCGTCACACGATCTTGGGCTTCGAGAACCAAGTCAGTCTGTTCTTCAATACTTTTGCCTCCATCAATATATAATTTCATAGGCATATACTAACTGTACAACTTTCGAACATGGTCATACACATCCAAATCCGTCTGAAACGGGCTAAGCCGTTCGAAACATATCAAAACAGACGAGATCAGACGAGATCGGACGAAATAAGATGAGATCGGACGGAATCGGACGTTAACCGGGGAAAGCCGGAGAAAGTACGAATAAACCGCGCAAACCATGCCAAATCCGTGGAAATAGGATTTCTACTATGTTTTGATTGTATTGATCATGTTGTGGTCGTCTTTAGCATGTTTTGGTTGGGTTTGGCTATGTTTTAACCAGACTTGAATGTAGCAAATTAGTTGGTGATGTAGTTGTGGTTTTACTAGACAAGGAAACCGTGATGGCATACCATCAATTGATATTACAAATACGAGTGAGCTCCAACAACATTTAACATTGTTTGATCAACAAAACAATGATATTGATTTTCCTTCGGAAACCTACAAAGGTGGATAATATACAAAATAATGAAAAAATCATAGTAAAATGGCTTTTTGGGCCTTCAAAAATCCTTAACCTGCTTAAAGTTTGTTACAACGATGTTCCTCTTGTTTTTTCGGTCGTTTTGACAGGTCACGGGCTGAAAACGAACTTACGGTGCTGAAGTTATGACCATTTTAAGAAAGCCTTCTTCGTCACACGATCTTGGGATTCGAGAACCAAGTCAGTCTGTTCTTCAATACTTTTGCCTCCATCAATATATAATTTCATAGGCATATACTAACTGTACAACTTTCAAACATGGTCATACACATCCAAATCCGGCTGAAACGGGCTAAACCGTTCGAAACATATCAAAACGGACGAAATCGGACGAGATCGGACGAAATCGGACGAGATCGGACGAAATCGGACGTTAACCGGGGAAAGCCGGAGAAAGTATGAATAAACCGCGCAAACCATGCCAAATCCGTGGAAATAGGATTTCTACTATGTTTTGATTGTATTGATCATGTTGTGGTCGTCTTTAGCATGTTTTGGTTGGGTTTGGCTATGTTTTAACCAGACTTGAATGTAGCAAATTATTTGGTGATGTAGTTGTGGTTTTACTAGACAAGGAAACCGTGATGGCATACCATCAATTGATATTAAAAATACGAGTGAGCTCCAACAACATTTAACATTGTTTGATGAACAAAACAATGATATTGATTTTCCTTCGGAAACGTACAAAGGTGGATAATATACAAAATAATGAAAAAATCATAGTAAAATGGCTTTTTGGGCCTTCAAAAATCCTTAATCTGCTTAAAGTTGGTTACAACGATGTTCCTCTTGTTTTTTTCGGTCGTTTTGACAGGTCACGGGCTGAAAACGAACTTACGGTGCTGAAGATATGACCATTTTAAGAAAGCCTTCTTCGTCACACGATCTTGGGATTCGAGAACCAAGTCAGTCTGTTCTTCAATACTTTTGCCTCCATCAATATATAATTTCATAGGCATATACTAACTGTACAACTTTCAAACATGGTCATACACATCCAAATCCGTCTGAAACGGGCTAAACCATTCGAAACATATCAAAACGGACGAGATCGGACGAAATCGGACGAGATCGGACGGAATCGGACGTTAACCGGGGAAAGCCGGAGAAAGTATGAATAAACCGCGCAAACCATGCCAAATCCGTGGAAATAGGATTTCTACTATGTTTTGATTGTACTGATCATGTTGTGGTCGTCTTTAGCATGTTTTGGTTGGGTTTGGCTATGTTTTAACCAGACTTGAATGTAGCAAATTAGTTGGTGATGTAGTTGTGGTTTTACTAGACAAGGAAACCGTGATGGCATACCATCAATTGATATTACAAATACGAGTGAGCTCCAACAACATTTAACATTGTTTGATCAACAAAACAATGATATTGATTTTCCTTCGGAAACCTACAAAGGTGGATAATATACAAAATAATGAAAAAATCATAGTAAAATGGCTTTTTGGGCCTTCAAAAATCCTTAACCTGCTTAAAGTTTGTTACAACGATGTTCCTCTTGTTTTTTCGGTCGTTTTGACAGGTCACGGGCTGAAAACGAACTTACGGTGCTGAAGTTATGACCATTTTAACAAAGCCTTCTTCGTCACACGATCTTGGGATTCGAGAACCAAGTCAGTCTGTTCTTCAATACTTTTGCCTCCATCAATATATAATTTCATAGGCATATACTAACTGTACAACTTTCAAACATGGTCATACACATCCAAATCCGGCTGAAACGGGCTAAACCGTTCGAAACATATCAAAACGGACGAAATCGGACGAGATCGGACGAAATCGGACGAGATCGGACGAAATCGGACGTTAACCGGGGAAAGCCGGAGAAAGTATGAATAAACCGCGCAAACCATGCCAAATCCGTGGAAATAGGATTTCTACTATGTTTTGATTGTATTGATCATGTTGTGGTCGTCTTTAGCATGTTTTGGTTGGGTTTGGCTATGTTTTAACCAGACTTGAATGTAGCAAATTATTTGGTGATGTAGTTGTGGTTTTACTAGACAAGGAAACCGTGATGGCATACCATCAATTGATATTAAAAATACGAGTGAGCTCCAACAACATTTAACATTGTTTGATGAACAAAACAATGATATTGATTTTCCTTCGGAAACCTACAAAGGTGGATAATATACAAAATAATGAAAAAATCATAGTAAAATGGCTTTTTGGGCCTTCAAAAATCCTTAATCTGCTTAAAGTTGGTTACAACGATGTTCCTCTTGTTTTTTTCGGTCGTTTTGACAGGTCACGGGCTGAAAACGAACTTACGGTGCTGAAGATATGACCATTTTAAGAAAGCCTTCTTCGTCACACGATCTTGGGATTCGAGAACCAAGTCAGTCTGTTCTTCAATACTTTTGCCTCCATCAATATATAATTTCATAGGCATATACTAACTGTACAACTTTCAAACATGGTCATACACATCCAAATCCGTCTGAAACGGGCTAAACCGTTCGAAACATATCAAAACGGACGAGATCGGACGAGATCGGACGAAATCGGACGAGATCGGACGGAATCGGACGTTAACCGGGGAAAGCCGGAGAAAGTATGAATAAACCGCGCAAACCATGCCAAATCCGTGGAAATAGGATTTCTACTATGTTTTGATTGTACTGATCATGTTGTGGTCGTCTTTAGCATGTTTTGGTTGGGTTTGGCTATGTTTTAACCAGACTTGAATGTAGCAAATTAGTTGGTGATGTAGTTGTGGTTTTACTAGACAAGGAAACCGTGATGGCATACCATCAATTGATATTAAAAATACGAGTGAGCTCCAACAACATTTAACATTGTTTGATCAACAAAACAATGATATTGATTTTCCTTCGGAAACCTACAAAGGTGGATAATATACAAAATAATGAAAAAAGCATAGTAAAATGGCTTTTTGGGCCTTCAAAAATCCTTAACCAGCTTAAGGTTGGTTACAACGATGTTTCTCTTATTTTTTCGGTCGTTTTGACAGGTCACGGGCTGAAAACGAACTTACGGTGTTGTAGTTATGACCATTTTAAGAAAGCCTTCTTCGTCACACGATCTTGGGCTTCGAGAACCAAGTCAGTCTGTTATTCAATACTTTTGCCTCCATCAATATATAATTTCATAGGCATATACTAACTGTACAACTTTCAAACATGGTCATACACATCCAAATCCGGCTGAAACGGGCTAAACCGTTCGAAACATATCAAAACGGACGAAATCGGACGAAATCGGACGAAATCGGACGAGATCGGACGAAATCGGACGTTAACCGGGGAAAGCCGGAGAAAGTATGAATAAACCGCGCAAACCATGCCAAATCCATGGAAATAGGATTTCTACTATGTTTTGATTGTATTGATCATGTTGTGGTCGTCTTTAGCATGTTTTGGTTGGGTTTGGCTATGTTTTAACCAGACTTGAATGTAGCAAATTAGTTGGTGATGTAGTTGTGGTTTTACTAGACAAGGAAACCGTGATGGCATACCATCAATTGATATTAAAAATACGAGTGAACTCCAACAACATTTAACATTGTTTGATCAACAAAACAATGATATTGATTTTCCTTCGGAAACCTACAAAGGTGGATAATATACAAAATAATGAAAAAATCATAGTAAAATGGATTTTTGGGCCTTCAAAAATCCTTAACCTGCTTAAAGTTGGTTACAACGATGTTCCTCTTGTTTTTTCGGTCGTTTTGACAGGTCACGGGCTGAAAACGAACTTACGATGCTGAAGTTATGACCATTTTAAGAAAGCCTTCTTCGTCACACGATCTTGGGATTCGAGAACCAAGTCAGTCTGTTCTTTAATACTTTTGCCTCCATAAATATATAATTTCATAGGCATATACTAACTGTACAACTTTGAAACATGGTCATACACATCCAAATCCGTCTGAAACGGGCTAAACCGTTCGAAAATATCAAAACGGACGAGATCGGACGAGATCGGACGAAATCGGACGAGATCGGACGGAATCGGACGTTAACCGGGGAAAGCCGGAGAAAGTATGAATAAACCGCGCAAACCATGCCAAATCCGTGGAAATAGGATTTCTACTATGTTTTGATTGTATTTATCATGTTGTGGTCGACTTTAGCAGGTTTTGGTTGGGTTTGGCTATGTTTAAACCAGACTTGAATGTAGCAAATTAGTTGGTGATGTAGTTGTGGTTTTACTAGACAAGGAAACCGTGATGTCATACCATCAATTGATATTAAAAATACGAGTGAACTCCAACAACATTTAACATTGTTTGATCAACAAAACAATGATATTGATTTTCCTTCGGAAACCTACAAAGGTGGATAATATACAAAATAATGAAAAAATCATAGTAAAATGGCTTTTTGGGCCTTCAAAAATCCTTAACCTGCTTAAAGTTGGTTACAACGATGTTCCTCTTGTTTTTTCGGTCGTTTTGACAGGTCACGGGCTGAAAACGAACTTACGATGCTGAAGTTATGACCATTTTAAGAAAGCCTTCTTCGTCACACGATCTTGGGATTCGAGAACCAAGTCAGTCTGTTCTTCAATACTTTTGCCCCCATCAATATATAATTTCATAGGCATATACTAACTGTACAACTTTCAAACATGGTCATACACATCCAAATCCGTCTGAAACGGGCTAAACCGTTCGAAAATATCAAAACGGACGAGATCGGACGAGATCGGACGAAATCGGACGAGATCGGACGGAATCGGACGTTAACCGGGGAAAGCCGGAGAAAGTATGAATAAACCGCGCAAACCATGCCAAATCCGTGGAAATAGGATTTCTACTATGTTTTGATTGTATTGATCATGTTGTGGTCGACTTTAGCATGTTTTGGTTGGGTTTGGCTATGTTTTAACCAGACTTGAATGTAGCAAATTAGTTGGTGATGTAGTTGTGGTTTTACTAGACAAGGAAACCGTGATGGCATACCATCAATTGATATTAAAAATACGAGTGAGCTCCAACAACATTTAACATTGTTTGATCAACAAAACAATGATATTGATTTTCCTTCGGAAACCTACAAAGGTGGATAATATACAAAATAATGAAAAAAGCATAGTAAAATGGCTTTTTGGGCCTTCAAAAATCCTTAACCAGCTTAAGGGTTGGTTACAACGATGTTCCTCTTGTTTTTTCGGTCATTTTGACAGGTCACGGGCTGAAAACGAACTTACGGTGCTGTAGTTATGACCATTTTAAGAAAGCCTTCTTCGTCACACGATCTTGGGCTTCGAGAACCAAGTCAGTCTGTTATTCAATACTTTTGCCTCCATCAATATATAATTTCATAGGCATATACTAACTGTACAACTTTCAAACATGGTCATACACATCCAAATCCGGCTGAAACGGGCTAAACCGTTCGAAACATATCAAAACGGACAAAATCGGACGAGATCAGACGAAATCGGACGAGATCGGACGAAATCGGACGTTAACCGGGGAAAGCCGGAGAAAGTATGAATAAACCGCGCAAACCATGCCAAATCCGTGGAAATAGGATTTATACTATGTTTTGATTGTATTGATCATGTTGTGGTCGTCTTTAGCATGTTTTGGTTGGGTTTGGCTATGTTTTAACCAGACTTGAATGTAGCAAATTAGTTGGTGATGTAGTTGTGGTTTTACTAGACAAGGAAACCATGATGGCATACCATCAATTGATATTAAAAATACGAGTGAGCTCCAACAACATGTAACATTGTTTGATCAACAAAACAATGATATTGATTTTCCTTCGGAAACCTACAAAGGTGGATAATATACAAAATAATGAAAAAATCATAGTAATATGACTTTTTGGGCCTTCAAAAATCCTTAACCTGTTTAAAGTTGGTTACAACGATGTTCCTCTTGTTTTTTCGGTCGTTTTGACAGGTCACGGGCTGAAAACGAACTTACGGTGCAGAAGTTATGACCATTTTAAGAAAGCCTTCTTCGTCACACGATCTTGGGCTTCGAGAACCAAGTCAGTCTGTTCTTCAATACTTTTGCCTCCATCAATATATAATTTCATAGGCATACACTAACTCTACAACTTTCAAACATGGTCATACACATCCAAATCCGTCTGAAACGGGCTAAACCGTTCGAAACATATCAAAACGGACGAGATCGGACGAGATCGGACGAAATCGGACGAAATCGGACGAGATCGGACGGAATCGGACGTTAACCGGGGAAAGCCGGAGAAAGTATGAATGAACCGCGCAAACCATGCCAAATCCGTGGAAATAGGATTTCTACTATGTTTTGATTGTATTGATCATGTTGAGGTCGTCTTTAGCACGTTTTGGTTGGGTTTGGCTATGTTTTAACCAGACTTGAATGTAGCAAATTAGTTGGTGATGTAGTTGTGGTTTTACTACACAAGGAAACCGTGATGGCATACCATCAATTGATATTAAAAATACGAGTGAGCTCCAACAACATTTAACATTGTTTGATCAACAAAACAATGATATTGATTTTCCTTCGGAAACCTACAAAGGTGGATAATATACAAAATAATGAAAAAAGCATAGTAAAATGGCTTTTTGGGCCTTGAAAAATCCTTAACCAGCTTAAGGTTGGTTACAACGATGTTCCTCTTGTTTTTTCGGTCGTTTTGACAGGTCACGGGCTGAAAACGAACTTACGGTGCTGTAGTTATGACCATTTTAAGAAAGCCTTCTTCGTCACACGATCTTGGGCTTCGAGAACCAAGTCAGTCTGTTCTTCAATACTTTTGCCTCCATCAATATATAATTTCATAGGCATATACTAACTGTACAACTTCCAAACATGGTCATACACATCCAAATCCGGCTGAAACGGGCTAAACCGTTCGAAACATATCAAAACGGACGAAATCGGACGAGATCGGACCAAATCGGACGAGATCGGACGAAATCGGACGTTAACCGGGGAAAGCTAGAGAAAGTATGAATAAACCGCGCAAACCATGCCAAATCCGTGGAAATAGGATTTCTACTATGTTTTGATTGTATTGATCATGTTGTGGTCGTCTTTAGCATGTTTTGGTTGGGTTTGGCTATGTTTTAACCAGACTTGAATGTAGCAAATTAGTTGGTGATGTAGTTGTGGTTTTACTAGACAAGGAAACCGTGATGGCATACCATCAATTGATATTAAAAATACGAGTGAGCTCCAACAACATTTAACATTGTTTGATCAACAAAACAATGATATTGATTTTCCTTCGGAAACCTACAAAGGTGGATAATATACAAAATAATGAAAAAATCATAGTAAAATGACTTTTTGGGCCTTCAAAAATCCTTAACCTGCTTAAAGTTGGTTACAATGATGTTCCTCTTGTTTTTCGGTCGTTTTGACAGGTCACGGGCTGAAAACGAACTTACGGTGCTGAAGTTATGACCATTTTAAGAAAGCCTTCTTCGTCACACGATCTTGGGCTTCGAGAACCAAGTCAGTCTGTTCTTCAATACTTTTGCCTCCATCAATATATAATTTCATAGGCATATACTAACTGTACAACTTTCGAACATGGTCATACACATCCAAATCCGTCTAAAACGGGCTAAACCGTTCGAAACATATCAAAACAGACGAGATCGGACGAGATCGGACGAAATAAGACGAGATCGGACAGAATCGGACGTTAATCGGGGAAAGCCGGAGAAAGTACGAATAAACCGCGCAAACCATGCCAAATCCGTGGAAATAGGATTTCTACTATGTTTTGATTGTATTGATCATGTTGTGGTCGTCTTTAGCATGTTTTGGTTGGGTTTGGCTATGTTTTAACCAGACTTGAATGTAGCAAATTAGTTGGTGATGTAGTTGTGGTTTTACTAGACAAGGAAACCGTGATGGCATACCATCAATTGATATTAAAAATACGAGTTAGCTCCAACAACATGTAATATTGATTTTCCTTCGGAAACCTACAAAGGTGGATAATATACAAAATAATGAAAAAATCATAGTAAAATGGCTTTTTGGGCCTTCAAAAATCCTTAACCTGTTTAAAGTTGGTTACAACGATGTTCCTCTTGTTTTTCGGTCGTTTTGACAGGTCACGGACTGAAAACGAACTTACGGTGGTGAAGTTATGACCATTTTAAGAAAGCCTTCTTCGTCACACGGTCTTGGGCTTCGAGAACCAAGTCAGACTGTTCTTCAATACTTTTGCCTCCATCAATATATAATTTCATAGGCATATACTAACTCTACAACTTTCAAACATGGTCATACACATCCAAATCCGTCTGAAACGGGCTAAACCGATCGAAACATATCAAAACGGACGAAATCGGACGAGATCGGACGAAATCGGACGAGATCGGACGAAATCGGACGTTAACCGGGGAAAGCCGGAGAAAGTATGAATAAACCGCGCAAACCATGCCAAATCCGTGGAAATAGGATTTCTACTATGTTTTGATTGTATTGATCATGTTGTGGTCGTCTTTAGCATGTTTTGGTTAGGTTTGGCTATGTTTTAACCAGACTTGAATGTAGCAAATTAGTTGGTGATGTAGTTGTGGTTTTACTAGACAAGGAAACCGTGATGGCATACCATCAATTGATATTAAAAATACGAGTGAGCTCCAACAACATTTAACATTGTTTGATGAACAAAACAATGATATTGATTTTCCTTCGGAAACCTACAAAGGTGGATAATATACAAAATAATGAAAAAATCATAGTAAAATGGCTTTTTGGGCCTTCAAAAATCCTTAACCTGCTTAAAGTTGGTTACAACGATGTTCCTCTTGTTTTTTCGGTCGTTTTGACAGGTCACGGGCTGAAAACGAACTTACGGTGGTGAAGTTATGACCATTTTAAGAAAGCCTTCTTCGTCACACGATCTTGGGCTTCGAGAACTAAGTCAGTCTGTTCTTCAATACTTTTGCCTCCATCAATATATAATTTCATAGGCATATACTAACTGTACAACTTTCAAACATGGTCATACACATCCAAATCCGTCTGAAACGGGCTAAACCGTTCGAAACATATCAAAACGGACGAGATCGGACGAGATCGGACGAAATCGGACGAGATCGGACGGAATCGGACGTTAACCGGGGAAAGCCGGAGAAAGTATGAATAAACCGCGCAAACCATGCCAAATCCGTGGAAATAGGATTTCTACTATGTTTTGATTGTATTGATCATGTTGTGGTCGTCTTTAGCATGTTTTGGTTGGGTTTGGCTATGTTTTAACCAGACTTGAATGTAGCAAATTAGTTGGTGATGTAGTTGTGGTTTTACTAGACAAGGAAACCGTGATGGCATACCATCAATTGATATTAAAAATACGAGTGAGCTCCAACAACATTTAACATTGTTTGATCAACAAAACAATGATATTGATTTTCCTTCGGAAACCTACAAAGGTGGATAATATACAAAATAATGAAAAAAACATAGTAAAATGGCTTTTTGGGCCTTCAAAAATCCTTAACCTGCTTAAAGTTGGTTACAACGATGTTCCTCTTGTTTTTCGGTCGTTTTGACAGGTCACGGGCTGAAAACGAACTTACGGTGCTGAAGTTATGACCATTTTAAGAAAGCCTTCTTCGTCACACGATCTTGGGATTCGAGAACCAAGTCAGTCTGTTCTTCAATACTTTTGCCTCCATCAATATATAATTTCATAGGCATATACTAACTGTACAACTTTCAAACATGGTCATACACATCCAAATCCGTCTGAAACGGGCTAAACCGTTCGAAACATATCAAAACGGACGAGATCGGACGAGATCGGACGAGATCGGACGAGATCGGACGAGATCGGACGAGATCGGACGGAATCGGACGTTAACCGGGGAAAGCCGGAGAAAGTATGAATAAACCGCACAAACCATGCCAAATCCGTGGAAATAGGATTTCTACTATGTTTTGATTGTATTGATCATGTTGTGGTCGTCTTTAGCATGTTTTGGTTGGGTTTGGCTATGTTTTAACCAGACTTGAATGTAGCAAATTAGTTGGTGATGTAGTTGTGGTTTTACTAGACAAGGAAACCGTGATGGCATACCATCAATTGATATTAAAAATACGAGTGAGCTCCAACAACATTTAACATTGTTTGATCAACAAAACAATGATATTGATTTTCCTTCGGAAACCTACAAAGGTGGATAATATACAAAATAATGAAAAAAGCATAGTAAAATGGCTTTTTGGGCCTTCAAAAATCCTTAACCAGCTTAAGGTTGGTTACAACGATGTTCCTCTTGTTTTTTCGGTCGTTTTGGCAGGTCACGGGCTGAAAACGAAGTTACGGTGCTGTAGTTATGACCATTTTAAGAAAGCCTTCTTCGTCACACGATCTTGGGCTTCGAGAACCAAGTCAGTCTGTTATTCAATACTTTTGCCTCCATCAATATATAATTTCATAGGCATATACTAACTGTACAACTTTCAAACATGGTCATACACATCCAAATCCGGCTGAAACGGGCTAAACCGTTCGAAACATATCAAAACGGACGAAATCGGGCGAGATCGGACGAAATCGGATGTTAACCGGGGAAAGCCGGAGAAAGTATGAATAAACCGCGCAAACCATGCCAAATCCGTGGAAATAGGATTTCTACTATGTTTTGATTGTATTGATCATGTTGTGGTCGTCTTTAGCATGTTTTGGTTGGGTTTGGCTATGTTTTAACCAGACTTGAATGTAGCAAATTAGTTGGTGATGTAGTTGTGGTTTTACTAGACAAGGAAACCGTGATGGCATACCATCAATTGATATTAAAAATACGAGTGAACTCCAACAACATTTAACATTGTTTGATCAACAAAACTGTGATATTGATTTTCCTTCGGAAACCTACAAAGGTGGATAATATACAAAATAATGAAAAAATCATAGTAAAATGGCTTTTTGGGCCTTCAAAAATCCTTAACCTGCTTAAAGTTGGTTACAACGATGTTCCTCTTGTTTTTTCGGTCGTTTTGACAGGTCACGGGCTGAAAACGAACTTACGATGCTGAAGTTATGACCATTTTAAGAAAGCCTTCTTCGTCACACGATCTTGGGATTCGAGAACCAAGTCAGTCTGTTCTTCAATACTTTTGCCTCCATCAATATATAATTTCATAGGCATATACTAACTGTACAACTTTCAAACATGGTCATACACATCCAAATCAATCTGAAACGGGCTAAACCGTTCGAAACATATCAAAACGGACGAGATCGGACGAGATCGGACGAAATCGGACGAGATCGGACGGAATCGGACGTTAACCGGGGAAAGCCGGAGAAAGTATGAATAAACCGCGCAAACCATGCCAAATCCGTGGAAATAGGATTTCTACTATGTTTTGATTGTATTGATCATGTTGTGGTCGTCTTTAGCATGTTTTGGTTGGGTTTGGCTATGTTTTAACCATGCTTGAATGTAGCAAATTAGTTGGTGATGTAGTTGTGGTTTTACTAGACAAGGAAACCGTGATGGCATACCATCAATTGATATTAAAAATACGAGTGAGCTCCAACAACATTTAACATTGTTTGATCAACAAAACAATGATATTGATTTTCCTTCGGAAACCTACAAAGGTGGATAATATACAAAATAATGAAAAAAACATAGTAAAATGGCTTTTTGGGCCTTCAAAAATCCTTAACCTGCTTAAAGTTGGTTACAACGATGTTCATCTTGTTTTTTCGGTCGTTTTGACAGATCACGGGCTGAAAACGAACTTACAGTGCTGTAGTTATGACCATTTTAAGAAAGCCTTCTTCGTCACACGATCTTGGGCTTCGAGAACCAAGTCAGTCTGTTATTCAATACTTTTGCCTCCATCAATATATAATTTCATAGGCATATACTAACTGTACAACTTTCAAACATGGTCATGCACATCCAAATCCGGCTGAAACGGGCTAAACCGTTCGAAACATATCAAAACGGACGAAATCGGACAAGATCAGACGAAATCGGACGAGATCGGACGAAATTGGACGTTAACCGGGGAAAGCCGGAGAAAGTATGAATAAACCGCGCAAACCATGCCAAATCCGTGGAAATAGGATTTCTACTATGTTTTGATTGTATTGATCATGTTGTGGTCGTCTTTAGCATGTTTTGGTTGGGTTTGGCTATGTTTTAACCAGACTTGAATGTAGCAAATTAGTTGGTGATGTAGTTGTGGTTTTACTAGACAAGGAAACCGTGATGGCATACCATCAATTGATATTAAAAATACGAGTGAGCTCCAACAAAATTTAACATTGTTTGATCAACAAAACAATGATATTGATTTTCCTTCGGAAACCTACAAAGGTGGATAATATACAAAATAATGAAAAAAATCATAGTAAAATGGCTTTTTGGGCCTTCAAAAATCCTTAACCTGCTCAAAGTTGGTTACAACGATGTTCCTCTTGTTTTTTCGGTCGTTTTGACAGGTCACGGGCTGAAAACGAACTTACGGTGCTGAAGTTATAACCATTTTAAGAAAGCCTTCTTCGTCACACGATCTTGGGCTTCGAGAACCAAGTCAGTCTGTTCTTCAATACTTTTGCCTCCATCAATATATAATTTCATAGGCATATACTAACTCTACAACTTTCAAACATGGTCATACACATCCAAATCCGTCTGAAACGGGCTAAACCGTTCGAAACATATCAAAACGGACGAGATCGGACGAAATCGGACGAAATCGGACGAGATCGGACGGAATCGAACGTTAACCGGGGAAAGCCGGAGAAAGTATGAATAAACCGCGCAAACCATGCCAAATCCGTGGAAATAGGATTTCTACTATGTTTTGATTGTATTGATCATGTTGAGGTCGTCTTTAGCATGTTTTGGTTGGGTTTGGCTATGTTTTAACCAGATTTGAATGTAGCAAATTAGTTGGTGATGTAGTTGTGGTTTTACTAGACAAGGAAACCGTGATGGCATACCATCAATTGATATCAAAATACGAGTGAGCTCCAACAACATTTAACATTGTTTGATCAACAAAACAATGATATTGATTTTCCTTCGGAAACCTACAAAGGTGGATAATATACAAAATAATGAAAAAAGCATAGTAAAATGGCTTTTTGGGCCTTCAAAAATCCTTAACCAGCTTAAGGTTGGTTACAACAATGTTCCTCTTGTTTTTTTCGGTCGTTTTGACAGGTCACGGGCTGAAAACGAACTTACGGTGCTGTAGTTATGACCATTTTAAGAAAGTCTTCTTCGTCACACGATCTTGGGCTTCGAGAACCAAATCAGTCTGTTCTTCAATACTTTTGCCTCCATCAATATATAATTTCATAGGCATATACTAACTGTACAACTTTCAAACATGGTCATACACATCCAAATCCGGCTGAAACGGGCTAAACCGTTCGAAACATGTCAAAACGGACGAAATCGGATGAGATCGGACGAAATCGGACGAGATCGGACGAAATCGGACGTTAACCGGGGAAAGCCGGAGAAAGTATGAATAAACCGCGCAAAACATGCCAAATCCATGGAAATAGGATTTCTACTATGTTTTGATTGTATTGATCATGTTGTGGTCGTCTTTAGCATGTTTTGGTTGGGTTTGGCTATGTTTTAACCAGACTTGAATGTAGCAAATTAGTTGATGATGTAGTTGTGGTTTTACTAGACAAGGAAACCGTGATGGCATACCATCAATTGATATTAAAAATACGAGTGAGCTCCAACAACATTTAACATTGTTTGATCAACAAAACAATGATATTGATTTTCCTTCGGAAACCTACAAAGGTGGATAATATACAAAATAATGAAAAAATCATAGTAAAATGGCTTTTTGGGCCTTCAAAAATCCTTAACCTGCTTAAAGTTGGTTACAACGATGTTCCTCTTGTTTTTTCGGTCGTTTTGACAGGTCACGGGCTGAAAACGAACTTACGGTGCTGAAGGTATGACCATTTTAAGAAAGCCTTCTTCGTCACACGATCTTGGGCTTCGAGAACCAAGTGAGTCTGTTCTTCGATACTTTTGCCTCCATCAATATATAATTTCATAGGCATATACTAACTATACAACTTTCAAACATGGTCATACACATCCAAATCAGTCTGAAACGGGCTAAACCGTTCGAAACATATCAAAACGGACGAGATCGGACGAGATCGGACGAAATCGGACGAGATCGGACGGAATCGGACGTTAACCGGGGAAAGCCGGAGAAAGTATGAATAAACCGCGCAAACCATGCCAAATCCGTGGTAATAGGATTTCTACTATGTTTTGATTGTATTGATCATGTTGTGGTCGTCTTTAGCATGTTTTGGTTGGGTTTGGCTATGTTTTAACCAGGCTTGAATGTATCAAATTAGTTGGTGATGTAGTTGTGGTTTTACTAGACAAGGAAACCGTGATGGCATACCATCAATTGATATTAAAAATACGAGTGAGCTCCAACAACATTTAACATTGTTTGATCAACAAAACAATGATATTGATTTTCCTTCGGAAACCTACAAAGGTGGACAATATACAAAATAATGAAAAAATCATAGTAAAATGGCTTTTTGGGCCTTCAAATATCCTTAACCTTCTTAAAGTTGGTTACAACGATGTTCCTCTTGTTTTTTCGGTCGTTTTGACAGGTCACGGGCTGAAAACGAACTTACGGTGCTGTAGTTATGACCATTTTAAGAAAGCCTTCTTCGTCACACGATCTTGGGCTTCGAGAACCAAGTCAGTCTGTTCTTCAATACTTTTGCCTCCATCAATATATAATTTCATAGGCATATACTAACTGTACAACTTTCAAACATGGTCATACACATCCAAATCCGGCTGAAACGGGCTAAACCGTTCGAAACATATCAAAACGGACGAGATCGGATGAGATCGGACGAAATCGGACGAGATCGGACGGAATCGGACGTTAACCGGGGAAAGCCGGAGAAAGTATGAATAAACCGCGCAAACCATGCCAAATCCGTGGAAATAGGATTTCTACTATGTTTTGATTGTATTGATCATGTTGTGGTCGTCTTTAGCATGTTTTGGTTGGGTTTGGCTATGTTTTAACCAGACTTGAATGTAGCAAATTAGTTGGTGATGTAGTTGTGGTTTTACTAGACAAGGAAACCGTGATGGCATACCATCAATTGATATTAAAAATACGAGTGAGCTCCAACAAAATTTAACATTGTTTGATCAACAAAACAATGATATTGATTTTCCTTCGGAAACCTACAAAGGTGGATAATATACAAAATAATGAAAAAATCATAGTAAAATGGCTTTTTGGGCCTTCAAAAATCCTTAACCTGCTCAAAGTTGGTTACAACGATGTTCCTCTTGTTTTTTCGGTCGTTTTGACAGGTCACGGGCTGAAAACGAACTTACGGTGCTGAAGTTATGACCATTTTAAGAAAGCCTTCTTCGTCACACGATCTTGGGCTTCGAGAACCAAGTCAGTCTGTTCTTCAAAACTTTTGCCTCCATCAATATATAATTTCATAGGCATATACTAACTCTACAACTTTCAAACATGGTCATACACATCCAAATCCGTCTGAAACGGGCTAAACCGTTCGAAACATATCAAAACGGACGAGATCGGACGAGATCGGACGAAATCGGACGAGATCGGACGGAATCGGACGTTAACCGGGGAAAGCCGGAGAAAGTATGAATAAACCGCGCAAACCATGCCAAATCCGTGGAAATAGGATTTCTACTATGTTTTGATTGTATTGATCATGTTGAGGTCGTCTTTAGCATGTTTTGGTTGGGTTTGGCTATGTTTTAACCAGATTTGAATGTAGCAAATTAGTTGGTGATGTAGTTGTGGTTTTACTAGACAAGGAAACCGTGATGGCATACCATCAATTGATATTAAAATACGAGTGAGCTCCAACAACATTTAACATTGTTTGATCAACAAAACAATGATATTGATTTTCCTTCGGAAACCTACAAAGGTGGATAATATACAAAATAATGAAAAAAGCATAGTAAAATGGCTTTTTGGGCCTTCAAAAATCCTTAACCAGCTTAAGGTTGGTTACAACAATGTTCCTCTTGTTTTTTCGGTCGTTTTGACAGGTCACGGGCTGAAAACGAACTTACGGTGCTGTAGTTATGACCATTTTAAGAAAGCCTTCTTCGTCACACGATCTTGGGCTTCGAGAACCAAGTCAGTCTGTTCTTCAATACTTTTGCCTCCATCAATATATAATTTCATAGGCATATACTAACTGTACAACTTTCAAACATGGTCATACACATCCAAATCCGGCTGAAACGGGCTAAACCGTTCGAAACATATCAAAACGGACGAGATCGGACGAGATCGGACGAAATCGGACGAGATCGGACGGAATCGGACGTTAACCGGGGAAAGCCGGAGAAAGTATGAATAAACCGCGCAAACCATGCCAAATCCGTGGAAATAGGATTTCTACTATGTTTTGATTGTATTGATCATGTTGTGGTCGTCTTTAGCATGTTTTGGTTGGGTTTGGCTATGTTTTAACATGACTTGAATGTAGCAAATTAGTTGGTGATGTAGTTGTGGTTTTACTAGACAAGGAAACCGTGATGGCATACCATCAATTGATATTAAAAATACGAGTGAGCTCCAACAACATTTAACATTGTTTGATCAACAAAACAATGATATTGATTTTCCTTCGGAAACCTACAAAGGTGGATAATATACAAAATAATGAAAAAATCATAGTAAAATGGCTTTTTGGGCCTTCAAAAATCCTTAACCTGCTTAAAGTTGGTTACAACGATGTTCCTCTTGTTTTTCGGTCGTTTTGACAGGTCACAGGCTGAAAACGAACTTACGGTGCTGAAGTTATGACCATTTTAAGAAAGCCTTATTCGTCACACGATCTTGGGCTTCGAGAACCAAGTCAGTATGTTCTTCAATACTTTGCCTCCATCAATATATAATTTCATAGGCATATACTAACTCTACAACTTTCAAACATGGTCATACACATCCAAATCCGTCTGAAACGGGCTAAACCGTTCGAAACATATCAAAACGAACGAGATCGGATGAGATCGGACGAAATCGGACGTGATCGGACGGAATCGGACGTTAACCGGGGAAAGCCGGAGAAAGTATGAATAAACCGCGCAAACCATGCCAAATCCGTGGAAATAGGATTTCTACTATGTTTTGATTGTATTGATCATGTTGTGGTCGTCTTTAGCATGTTTTGGTTGGGTTTGGCTATGTTTTAACCAGACTTGAATGTAGCAAATTAGTTGGTGATGTAGTTGTGGTTTTACTAGACCAAGGAAACTGTGATGGCATACCATCAATTGATATTAAAAATACGAGTGAGCTCCAACAACATTTAACATTGTTTGATCAACAAAACAATGATATTGATTTTCCTTCGGAAACCTACAAAGGTGGATAATATACAAAATAATGAAAAAATCATAGTAAAATGGCTTTTTGGGCCTTCAAAAATCCTTAACCTGCTTAAAGTTGGTTACAACGATGTTCCTCTTGTTTTTTCGGTCGTTTTGACAGGTCACGGGCTGAAAACGAACTTACGATGCTGAAGTTATGACCATTTTAAGAAAGCCTTCTTCGTCACACGATCTTGGGCTTCGAGAACCAAGTCAGTATGTTCTTCAATACTTTTGCCTCCATCAATATATAATTTCATAGGCATATACTAACTGTACAACTTTCAAACATGGTCATACACATCCAAATCCGGCTGAAACGGGCTAAACCGTTCGAAACATATCAAAACGGACGAGATCGGACGAGATCGGACGAAATCGGACGAGATCGGACGGAATCGGACGTTAACCGGGGAAAGCCGGAGAAAGTATGAATAAACCGCGCAAACCATGCCAAATCCGTGGAAATAGGATTTCTACTATGTTTTGATTGTATTGATCATGTTGTGGTCGTCTTTAGCATGTTTTGGTTGGGTTTGGCTATGTTTTAACATGACTTGAATGTAGCAAATTAGTTGGTGATGTAGTTGTGGTTTTACTAGACAAGGAAACCGTGATGGCATACCATCAATTGATATTAAAAATACGAGTGAGCTCCAACAACATTTAACATTGTTTGATCAACAAAACAATGATATTGATTTTCCTTCGGAAACCTACAAAGGTGGATAATATACAAAATAATGAAAAAATCATAGTAAAATGGCTTTTTGGGCCTTCAAAAATCCTTAACCTGCTTAAAGTTGGTTACAACGATGTTCCTCTTGTTTTTCGGTCGTTTTGACAGGTCACAGGCTGAAAACGAACTTACGGTGCTGAAGTTATGACCATTTTAAGAAAGCCTTATTCGTCACACGATCTTGGGCTTCGAGAACCAAGTCAGTATGTTCTTCAATACTTTGCCTCCATCAATATATAATTTCATAGGCATATACTAACTCTACAACTTTCAAACATGGTCATACACATCCAAATCCGTCTGAAACGGGCTAAACCGTTCGAAACATATCAAAACGAACGAGATCGGATGAGATCGGACGAAATCGGACGTGATCGGACGGAATCGGACGTTAACCGGGGAAAGCCGGAGAAAGTATGAATAAACCGCGCAAACCATGCCAAATCCGTGGAAATAGGATTTCTACTATGTTTTGATTGTATTGATCATGTTGTGGTCGTCTTTAGCATGTTTTGGTTGGGTTTGGCTATGTTTTAACCAGACTTGAATGTAGCAAATTAGTTGGTGATGTAGTTGTGGTTTTACTAGACCAAGGAAACTGTGATGGCATACCATCAATTGATATTAAAAATACGAGTGAGCTCCAACAACATTTAACATTGTTTGATCAACAAAACAATGATATTGATTTTCCTTCGGAAACCTACAAAGGTGGATAATATACAAAATAATGAAAAAATCATAGTAAAATGGCTTTTTGGGCCTTCAAAAATCCTTAACCTGCTTAAAGTTGGTTACAACGATGTTCCTCTTGTTTTTTCGGTCGTTTTGACAGGTCACGGGCTGAAAACGAACTTACGATGCTGAAGTTATGACCATTTTAAGAAAGCCTTCTTCGTCACACGATCTTGGGCTTCGAGAACCAAGTCAGTATGTTCTTCAATACTTTTGCCTCCATCAATATATAATTTCATAGGCATATACTAACTCTACAACTTTCAAACATGGTCATACACATCCAAATCCGTCTGAAACGGGCTAAACCGTTCGAAACATATCAAAACGGACGAGATCGGACGAGATCGGACGAAATCGGACGAGATCGGACGGAATCGGACGTTAACCGGGGAAAGCCGGAGAAAGTATGAATAAACCGCGCAAACCATGCCAAATCCGTGGAAATAGGATTTCTACTATGTTTTGATTGTATTGATCATGTTGTGGTCGTCTTTAGCATGTTTTGGTTGGGTTTGGCTATGTTTTAACCAGACTTGAATGTAGCAAATTAGTTGGTGATGTAGTTGTGGTTTTACTAGACAAGGTAACCGTGATGGCATACCATCAATTGATATTAAAAATACGAGTGAGCTCCAACAACATTTAACATTGTTTGATCAACAAAACAATGATATTGATTTTCCTTCGGAAACCTACAAAGGTGGATAATATACAAAATAATGAAAAAATCATAGTAAAATGGCTTTTTGGGCCTTCAAATATCCTTAACCTGCTTAAAGTTGGTTACAACGATGTTCCTCTTGTTTTTCGGTCGTTTTGACAGGTCACGGGCTGAAAACGAACTTACGGTGCTGAAGTTATGACCATTTTAAGAAAACCTTCTTCGTCACACGATCTTGGGCTTCGAGAACCAAGTCAGTATGTTCTTCAATACTTTTGCCTCCATCAATATATAATTTCATAGGCATATACTAACTCTACAACTTTCAAACATGGTCATACACATCCAAATCCGTCTGAAACGGGCTAAACCATTCGAAACATATCAAAACGAACGAGATCGGATGAGATCGGACGAAATCGGACGAGATTGGACGGAATCGGACGTTAACCGGGGAAAGCCGGAGAAAGTATGAATAAACCGCGCAAACCATGCCAAATCCGTGGAAATAGGATTTCTACTATGTTTTGATTGTATTGATCATGTTGTGGTCGTCTTTAGCATGTTTTGGTTGGGTTTGGCTATGTTTTAACCAGACTTGAATGTAGCAAATTAGTTGGTGATGTAGTTGTGGTTTTACTAGACAAGGAAACCGTGATGGCATACCATCAATTGATATTAAAAATACGAGTGAGCTTCAACATCATTTAACATTGTTTGATCAACAAAACAATGATATTGATTTTCCTTCGGAAACCTACAAAGGTGGATAATATACAAAATAATGAAAAAATCATAGTAAAATGGCTTTTTGGGCCTTCAAAAATCCTTAACCTGCTTAAAGTTGGTTACAACGATGTTCCTCTTGTTTTTTCGGTCGTTTTGACAGGTCACGGGCTGAAAACGAACTTACGGTGCTGAAGTTATGACCATTTTAAGAAAGCCTTCTTCGTCACACGATCTTGGGCTTCGAGAACCAAGTCAGTATGTTCTTCAATACTTTTGCCTCCATCAATATATAATTTCATAGGCATATACTAACTCTACAACTTTCAAACATGGTCATACACATCCAAATCCGTCTGAAACGGGCTAAACCGTTCGAAACATATCAAAACGGACGAGATCGGACGAGATCGGACGAAATCGGACGAGATCGGACGTTAACCGGGGAAAGCCGGAGAAAGTATGAATAAACCGCGCAAACCATGCCAAATCCGGGGAAATAGGATTTCTACTATGTTTTGATTGTATTGATCATGTTGTGGTCGTCTTTAGCATGTTTTGGTTGGGTTTGGCTATGTTTTAACCAACTTGAATGTAGCAAATTAGTTGGTGATGTAGTTGTGGTTTTACTAGACAAGGAAATCGTGATGGCATACCATCAATTAATATTAAAAATACGAGTGAGCTCCAACAACATTTAACATTGTTTGATCAACAAAACAATGATATTGATTTTCCTTCGGAAACCTACAAAGGTGGATAATATACAAAATAATGAAAAAAACATAGTAAAATGGCTTTTTGGGCCTTCAAAATTCCTTAACCAGCTTAAAGTTGGTTACAACGATGTTCCTCTTGTTTTTTCGGTCGTTTTGACAGGTCACGGGCTGAAAACGAACTTACGGTGCTGAAGTTATGACCATTTTAAGAAAGCCTTCTTCGTCACACGATCTTGGGCTTCGAGAACCAAGTCAGTCTGTTCTTCAATACTTTTGCCTCCATCAATATATAATTTCATAGGCATATACTAACTGTACAACTTTCAAACATGGCCATACACATCCAAATCCGGCTGAAACGGGCTAAACCGTTCGAAACATATCAAAACGGACGAAATCGGACGAGATCGGACGAAATCGGGCGAGATCGAACGAAATCAGACGTTAACCGGGGAAAGCCGGAGAAAGTATGAATAAACCGCGCAAACCATGACAAATCCGTGGAAATAGGATTTCTACTATGTTTTGATTGTATTGATCATGTTGTGGTCGTCTTTAGCATGTTTTGGTTGGGTTTGGCTAAGTTTCAACCAGACTTGAATGTAGCAAATTAGTTGGTGATGTAGTTGTGGTTTTACTAGACAAGGAAACCGTGATGGCATACCATCAATTGATATTAAAAATACGAGTGAGCTCCAAGAACATTTAACATTGTTTGATCAACAAAACAATGATATTGATTTTCCTTCGGAAACCTACAAAGGTGGATAATATACAAAATAATGAAAAAATCATAGTAAAATGGCTTTTTGGGCCTTCAAAAATCCTTAACCAGCTTAAAGTTGGTTACAACGATGTTCCTCTTGTTTTTCGGTCGTTTTGACAGGTCACGGGCTGAAAACGAACTTACTGTGCTGAAGTTATGACCATTTTAAGAAAGCCTTCTTCGTCACACGATCTTGGGCTTCGAGAACCAAGTCAGTATGTTCTTCAATACTTTTGCCTCCATCAATATATAATTTCATAGGCATATACTAACTGTACAACTTTCGAACATGGTCATACACATCCAAATCCGGCTGAAACAGGCTAAACCGTTCGAAACATATCAAAACGGACGAAATCAGACGAGATCGGACGAAATCGGACGAGATCGGACGAGATCGGACGAAATCGGACGAGATCGGACGAAATCGGACGTTAACCGGGGAAAGCCGGAGAAAGTATGAATAAACCGCGCAAACCATGCCAAATCCGTGGAAATAGGATTTCTACTATGTTTTGATTGTATTGATCATGTTGTGGTCGTCTTTAGCATGTTTTGGTTGGTTTTGGCTATGTTTTAACCAGACTTGAATGTAGCAAATTAGTTGGTGATGTAGTTGTGGTTTTACTAGACAAGGAAATCGTGATGGCATACCATCAATTGATATTAAAAATACGAGTGAGCTCCAACAACATTTAACATTGTTTGATCAACAAAACAATGATATTGATTTTCCTTCGGAAACCTACAAAGGTGGATAATATACAAAATAATGAAAAAAGCATAGTAAAATGGTTTTTGGGCCTTCAAAATTCCTTAACCAGCTTAAAGTTGGTTACAACGATGTTCCTCTTGTTTTTTCGGTCGTTTTGACAGGTCACGGGCTGAAAACGAACTTACGGTGCTGAAGTTATGACCATTTTAAGAAAGCCTTCTTCGTCACACGATCTTGGGCTTCGGGAACCAAGTCAGTCTGTTCTTCAATACTTTTGCCTCCATCAATATATAATTTCATAGGCATATACTAACTGTACAACTTTCAAACATGGCCATACACATCCAAATCCGGCTGAAACGGGCTAAACCGTTCGAAACATATCAAAACGGACGAAATCGGACGAGATCGGACGAAATCGGACGAGATCGGACGAGATCGGGTGAAATCGGACGAGATCGGACGAAATCGGACGTTAACCGGGGAAAGCCGGAGAAAGTATGAATAAATTGCGCAAACTATCCCAAATCCGTGGAAATAGGATTTCTACTATGTTTTGATTGTATTGATCATGTTGTGGTCGTCTTTAGCATGTTTTGGTTGGGTTTGGCTATGTTTTAACCAGACTTGAATGTAGCAAATTAGTTGGTGATGTAGTTGTGGTTTTACTAGACAAGGAAATCGTGATGGCATACCATCAATTGATATTAAAAATACGAGTGAGCTCCAACAACATTTAACATTGTTTGATCAACAAAACAATGATATTGATTTTCCTTCGGAAACCTACAAAGGTGGATAATATACAAAATAATGAAAAAAGCATAGTAAAATGGCTTTTTGGGCCTTCAAAATTCCTTAACCAGCTTAAAGTTGGTTACAACGATGTTCCTCTTGTTTTTTCGGTCGTTTTGACAGGTCACGGGCTGAAAACGAACTTACGGTGCTGAAGTTATGACCATTTTAAGAAAGCCTTCTTCGTCACACGATCTTGGGCTTCGAGAACCAAGTCAGTCTGTTCTTCAATACTTTTGCCTCCATCAATATATAATTTCATAGGCATATACTAACTGTACAACTTTCAAACATGGCCATACACATCCAAATCCGGCTGAAACGGGCTAAACCGTTCGAAACATATCAAAACGGACGAAATCGGACGAGATCGGACGAAATCGGGCGAGATCGGACGAAATCGGACGTTAACCGGGGAAAGCCGGAGAAAGTATGAATAAACCGCGCAAACCATGCCAAATCCGTGGAAATAGGATTTCTACTATGTTTTGATTGTATTGATCATGTTGTGGTCGTCTTTAGCATGTTTTGGTTGGGTTTGGCTATGTTTTAACCAGACTTGAATGTAGCAAATTAGTTGGTGATGTAGTTGTGGTTTTACTAGACAAGGAAACCGTGATGGCATACCATCAATTGATATTAAAAATATGAGTGAGCTCCAAGAACATTTAACATTGTTTGACCAACAAAACAATGATATTGATTTTCCTTCGGAAACCTACAAAGGTGGATAATATACAAAATAATGAAAAAATCATAGTAAAATGGCTTTTTGGGCCTTCAAAAATCCTTAACCAGCTTAAAGTTGGTTACAACGATGTTCCTCTTGTTTTTCGGTCGTTTTGACAGGTCACGGGCTGAAAACGAACTTACGGTGCTGAAGTTATGACCATTTTAAGAAAGCCTTCTTCGTCACACGATCTTGGGCTTCGAGAACCAAGTCAGTATGTTCTTCAATACTTTTGCCTCCATCAATATATAATTTCATAGGCATATACTAACTGTACAACTTTCAAACATGGCCATACACATCCAAATCCGGCTGAAACGGGCTAAACCGTTCGAAACATATCAAAACGGACGAAATCGGACGAGATCGGACGAAATCGGACGAGATCGGACGAGATCGGGTGAAATCGGACGAGATCGGACGAAATCGGACGTTAACCGGGGAAAGCCGGAGAAAGTATGAATAAATCGCGCAAACTATGCCAAATCCGTGGAAATAGGATTTCTACTATGTTTTGATTGTATTGATCATGTTGTGGTCGTCTTTAGCATGTTTTGGTTGGGTTTGGCTATGTTTTAACCAGACTTGAATGTAGCAAATTAGTTGGTGATGTAGTTGTGGTTTTACTAGACAAGGAAATCGTGATGGCATACCATCAATTGATATTAAAAATACGAGTGAGCTCCAACAACATTTAACATTGTTTGATCAACAAAACAATGATATTGATTTTCCTTCGGAAACCTACAAAGGTGGATAATATACAAAATAATGAAAAAAGCATAGTAAAATGGCTTTTTGGGCCTTCAAAATTCCTTAACCAGCTTAAAGTTGGTTACAACGATGTTCCTCTTGTTTTTTCGGTCGTTTTGACAGGTCACGGGCTGAAAACGAACTTACGGTGCTGAAGTTATGACCATTTTAAGAAAGCCTTCTTCGTCACACGATCTTGGGCTTCGAGAACCAAGTCAGTCTGTTCTTCAATACTTTTGCCTCCATCAATATATAATTTCATAGGCATATACTAACTGTACAACTTTCAAACATGGCCATACACATCCAAATCCGGCTGAAACGGGCTAAACCGTTCGAAACATATCAAAACGGACGAAATCGGACGAGATCGGACGAAATCGGGCGAGATCGAACGAAATCGGACGTTAACCGGGGAAAGCCGGAGAAAGTATGAATAAACCGCGCAAACCATGCCAAATCCGTGGAAATAGGATTTCTACTATGTTTTGATTGTATTGATCATGTTGTGGTCGTCTTTAGCATGTTTTGGTTGGGTTTGGCTATGTTTTAACCAGACTTGAATGTAGCAAATTAGTTGGTGATGTAGTTGTGGTTTTACTAGACAAGGAAACCGTGATGGCATACCATCAATTGATATTAAAAATATGAGTGAGCTCCAAGAACATTTAACATTGTTTGACCAACAAAACAATGATATTGATTTTCCTTCGGAAACCTACAAAGGTGGATAATATACAAAATAATGAAAAAATCATAGTAAAATGGCTTTTTGGGCCTTCAAAAATCCTTAACCAGCTTAAAGTTGGTTACAACGATGTTCCTCTTGTTTTTCGGTCGTTTTGACAGGTCACGGGCTGAAAACGAACTTACGGTGCTGAAGTTATGACCATTTTAAGAAAGCCTTCTTCGTCACACGATCTTGGGCTTCGAGAACCAAGTCAGTATGTTCTTCAATACTTTTGCCTCCATCAATATATAATTTCATAGGTATATACTAACTGTACAACTTTCAAACATGGTCATACACATCCAAATCCGGCTGAAACAGGCTAAACCGTTCGAAACATATCAAAACGGACGAAATCGGACGAGATCGGACGAAATCGGACAAGATCGGACGAGATCGGACGAAATCGGACGAGATCGGACGAAATCGGACGTTAACCGGGGAAAGCCGGAGAAAGTATGAATAAACCGCGCAAACCATGCCAAATCCGTGGAAATAGGATTTCTACTATGTTTTGATTGTATTGATCATGTTGTGGTCGTCTTTAGCATGTTTTGGTTGGGTTTGGCTATGTTTTAACCAGACTTGAATGTAGCAAATTAGTTGGTGATGTAGTTGTGGTTTTACTAGACAAGGAAATCGTGATGGCATACCATCAATTGATATTAAAAATACGAGTGAGCTCCAACAACATTTAACATTGTTTGATCAACAAAACAATGATATTGATTTTCCTTCGGAAACCTACAAAGGTGGATAATATACAAAATAATGAAAAAAGCATAGTAAAATGGCTTTTTGGGCCTTCAAAATTCCTTAACCAGCTTAAAGTTGGTTACAACGATGTTCCTCTTGTTTTTTCGGTCGTTTTGACAGGTCACGGGCTGAAAACGAACTTACGGTGCTGAAGTTATGACCATTTTAAGAAAGCCTTCTTCGTCACACGATCTTGGGCTTCGAGAACCAAGTCAGTCTGTTCTTCAATACTTTTGCCTCCATCAATATATAATTTCATAGGCATATACTAACTGTACAACTTTCAAACATGGCCATACACATCCAAATCCGGCTGAAACGGGCTAAACCGTTCGAAACATATCAAAACGGACGAAATCGGACGAGATCGGACGAAATCGGGCGAGATCGAACGAAATCGGACGTTAACCGGGGAAAGCCGGAGAAAGTATGAATAAACCGCGCAAACCATGCCAAATCCGTGGAAATAGGATTTCTACTATGTTTTGATTGTATTGATCATGTTGTGGTCGTCTTTAGCATGTTTTGGTTGGGTTTGGCTATGTTTTAACCAGACTTGAATGTAGCAAATTAGTTGGTGATGTAGTTGTGGTTTTACTAGACAAGGAAACCGTGATGGCATACCATCAATTGATATTAAAAATATGAGTGAGCTCCAAGAACATTTAACATTGTTTGACCAACAAAACAATGATATTGATTTTCCTTCGGAAACCTACAAAGGTGGATAATATACAAAATAATGAAAAAATCATAGTAAAATGGCTTTTTGGGCCTTCAAAAATCCTTAACCAGCTTAAAGTTGGTTACAACGATGTTCCTCTTGTTTTTCGGTCGTTTTGACAGGTCACGGGCTGAAAACGAACTTACGGTGCTGAAGTTATGACCATTTTAAGAAAGCCTTCTTCGTCACACGATCTTGGGCTTCGAGAACCAAGTCAGTATGTTCTTCAATACTTTTGCCTCCATCAATATATAATTTCATAGGTATATACTAACTGTACAACTTTCAAACATGGTCATACACATCCAAATCCGGCTGAAACAGGCTAAACCGTTCGAAACATATCAAAACGGACGAAATCGGACGAGATCGGACGAAATCGGACAAGATCGGACGAGATCGGACGAAATCGGACGAGATCGGACGAAATCGGACGTTAACCGGGGAAAGCCGGAGAAAGTATGAATAAACCGCGCAAACCATGCCAAATCCGTGGAAATAGGATTTCTACTATGTTTTGATTGTATTGATCATGTTGTGGTCGTCTTTAACATGTTTTGGTTGGGTTTGGCTATGTTTTAACCAGACTTGAATGTAGCAAATTAGTTGGTGATGTAGTTGTGGTTTTACTAGACAAGGAAATCGTGATGGCATACCATCAATTGATATTAAAAATACGAGTGAGCTCCAACAACATTTAACATTGTTTGATCAACAAAACAATGATATTTATTTTCCTTCGGAAACCTACAAAGGTGGATATTATACAAAATAATGAAAAAAGCATAGTAAAATGGCTTTTTGGGCCTTCAAAAATCCTTATCCAGCTTAAAGTTGGTTACAACGATGTTCCTCTTGTTTTTCGGTCGTTTTGACAGGTCACGGGCTGAAAACGAACTTACGGTGCTGAAGTTATGACCATTTTAAGAAAGCCTTCTTCGTCACACGATCTTGGGCTTCGAGAACCAAGTCAGTCTGTTCTTCAATACTTTTGCCTCCATCAATATATAATTTCATAGGCATATACTAACTGTACAACTTTCAAACATGGTCATACACATCCAAATCCGGCTGAAACGGGCTAAACTGTTCGAAACATATCAAAACGGACGAAATCGGATGAGATCGGACGAAATCGGACGAGATCGGACGAAATCGGACGAGATCGGACGAGATCGGACGTTAACCGGGGAAAGTCGGAGAAAGTGTGAATAAACCGCGCAAACCATGCCAAATCCGTGGAAATAGGATTTCTACTATGTTTTGATTGTATTGATCATGTTGTGGTCATCTTTAGCATGTTTTGGTTGGGTTTGGCTATGTTTTAACCAGACTTGAATGTAGCAAATTAGTTGGTGATGTAGTTGTGGTTTTACTAGACAAGGAAATCGTGATGGCATACCATCAATTGATATTAAAAATATGAGTGAACTCCAACAACATTTAACATTTTTTGATCAACAAAACAATGATATTGATTTTCCTTCGGAAACCTACAAAGGTGGATAATATATAAAATAATGAAAAAAGCATAGTAAAATGGCTTTTTGGGCCTTCAAAATTCCTTAACCAGCTTAAAGTTGGTTACAACGATGTTCCTCTTGTTTTTCGGTCGTTTTGACAGGTCATGGGCTGAAAACGAACTTACGGTGCTGAAGTTATGACCATTTTAAGAAAGCCTTCTTCGTCACACGATCTTGGGCTTCGAGAACCAAGTCAGTATGTTATTCAATACTTTTGCCTCTATCAATATATAATTTCATAGGCATATACTAACTGTACAACTTTCAAACATGGTCATACACATCCAAATCCGGCTGAAACAGGCTAAACCGTTCGAAACATATCAAAACGGACGAAATCGGACGAGATCGGACGAAATCGGACGAGATCGGACGAAATCGGACGAGATCGGACGAAATCGGACGTTAACCGGGGAAAGCCGGAGAAAGTATGAATAAACCGCGCAAACCATGCCAAATCCGTGGAAATAGGATTTCTACTATGTTTTGATTGTATTGATCATGTTGTGGTCGTCTTTAGCATGTTTTGGTTGGGTTTGGCTATGTTTTAACCAGACTTGAATGTAGCAAATTAGTTGGTGATGTAGTTGTGGTTTTACTAGACAAGGAAATCGTGATGGTATACCATCAATTGATATTAAAAATACGAGTGAGCTCCAACAACATTTAACATTCTTTGATCAACAAAACAATGATATTGATTTTCCTTCGGAAACCTACAAAGGTGGATATTATACAAAATAATGAAAAAAGCATAGTAAAATGGCTTTTTGGGCCTTCAAAAATCCTTATCCAGCTTAAAGTTGGTTACAACGATGTTCCTCTTGTTTTTCGGTCGTTTTGACAGGTCACGGGCTGAAAACGAACTTACGGTGCTGAAGTTATGACCATTTTAAGAAAGCCTTCTTCGTCACACGATCTTGAGCTTCGAGAACCAAGTCAGTCTGTTCTTCAATACTTTTGCCTCCATCAATATATAATTTCATAGGCATATACTAACTGTACAACTTTCAAACATGGTCATACACATCCAAATCCGGCTGAAACGGGCTAAACTGTTCGAAACATATCAAAACGGACGAAATCGGACGAGATCGGACGAAATCGGACGAGATCGGACGAGATCGGACGTTAACCGGGGAAAGCCGAAGAAAGTATGAATAAACCGCGCAAACCATGCCAAATCCGTGGAAATAGGATTTCTACTATGTTTTGATTGTATTGATCATGTTGTGGTCATCTTTAGCATGTTTTGGTTGGGTTTGGCTATGTTTTAACCAGACTTGAATGTAGCAAATTAGTTGGTGATGTAGTTGTGGTTTTACTAGACAAGGAAATCGTGATGGCATACCATCAATTGATATTAAAAATACGAGTGAACTCCAACAACATTTAACATTGTTTGATCAACAAAACAATGATATTGATTTTCTTTCGGAAACCTACAAAGGTGGATAATATACAAAATAACGAAAAAAGCATAGTAAAATGGCTTTTTGGTCCTTCAAAATTCCTTAACCAGCTTAAAGTTGGTTACAACGATGTTCCTCTTGTTTTTTCGGTCGTTTTGACAGGTCACGGGCTGAAAACGAACTTACGGTGCTGAAGTTATGACCATTTTAAGAAAGCCTTCTTCGTCACACGATCTTGGGCTTCGAGAACCAAGTCAGTATGTTCTTCAATACTTTTGCCTCCATCAATATATAATTTCATAGGCATATACTAACTGAACAACTTTCAAACATGGTCATACACATCCAAATCCGACTGAAACGGGCTAAACTGTTCGAAACATATCAAAACGGACGAAATCGGACGAGATCGGACGAAATCGGACGAGATCGGACGAAATCGGACGTTAACCGGGGAAAGCCGGAGAAAGTATGAATAAACCGCGCAAACCATGCCAAATCCGTGGAAATAGGATTTCTACTATGTTTTGATTGTATTGATCATGTTGTGGTCGTCTTTAGCATGTTTTGGTGGGGTTTGGCTATGTTTTAACCAGACTTGAATGTAGCAAATTAGTTGGTGATGTAGTTGTGGTTTTACTAGACAAGGAAATCGTGATGGCATACCATCAATTGATATTAAAAATACGAGTGAGCTCCAACAACATTTAACATTGTTTGATCAATACTTTTGCCTCCATCAATATATAATTTCATAGGCATATACTAACTGTACAACTTTCAAACATGGTCATACACATCCAAATCCGGCTGAAACGGGCTAAACTGTTCGAAACATATCAAAACGGACAAAATCGGACGAGATCGGACGAAATCGGACGAGATCGGACGAGATCGGACGAAATCGGACGTTAACCGGGGAAAGCCGGAGAAAGTATGAATAAACCGCGCAAACCATGCCAAATCCATGGAAATAGGATTTCTACTATGTTTTGATTGTATTGATCATGTTGTGGTCGTCTTTAGCATGTTTTGGTTGGGTTTGGCTATGTTTTAACCAGACTTGAATGTAGCAAATTAGTTGGTGATGTAGTTGTGGTTTTCTAGACAAGGAAATCGTGATGGCATACCATCAATTGATATTAAAAATACGAGTGAGCTCCAACAACATTTAACATTGTTTGATCAACAAAACAATGATATTGATTTTCCTTCGGAAACCTACAAAGGTGGATAATATACAAAATAATGAAAAAAGCATAGTAAAATGGCTTTTTGGGCCTTCAAAATTCCTTAACCAGCTTAAAGTTGGTTACAACGATGTTCCTCTTGTTTTTTCGGTCGTTTTGACAGGTCACGGGCTGAAAACGAACTTACGGTGCTGAAGTTATGACCATTTTAAGAAAGCCTTCTTCGTCACACGATCTTAGGCTTCGAGAACCAAGTCAGTCTGTGCTTCAATACTTTTGCCTCCATCAATATATAATTTCATAGGCATATACTAACTGTACAACTTTCAAACATGGTCATACACATCCAAATCCGGCTGAAACGGGCTAAACCGTTCGAAACATATCAAAACGGACGAAATCGGACGAGATCGGACGAAATCGGACGAGATCGAACGAAATCGGACGTTAACCGGGGAAAGCCGGAGAAAGTATGAATAAACCGCGCAAACCATTCCAAATCCGTGGAAATAGGATTTCTACTATGTTTTGATTGTATTGATCATGTTGTGGTCGTCTTTAGCATGTTTTGGTTGGGTTTGGCTATGTTTTAACCAGACTTGAATGTAGCAAATTAGTTGGTGTTGTAGTTGTGGTTTTCTAGACAAGGAAATCGTGATGGCATACCATCAATTGATATTAAAAATACGAGTGAGCTCCAACAACATTTAACATTGTTTGATCAACAAAACAATGATATTGATTTTCCTTCGGAAACCTACAAAGGTGGATAATATACAAAATAATGAAAAAAGCATAGTAAAATGGCTTTTTAGGCCTTCAAAATTCCTTAACCAGCTTAAAGTTGGTTACAACGATGTTCCTCTTGTTTTTTCGGTCGTTTTGACAGGTCACGGGCTGAAAACGAACTTACGGTGCTGAAGTTATGACCATTTTAAGAAAGCCTTCTTCGTCACACGATCTTAGGCTTCGAGAACCAAGTCAGTCTGTGCTTCAATACTTTTGCCTCCATCAATATATAATTTCATAGGCATATACTAACTGTACAACTTTCAAACATGGTCATACACATCCAAATCCGGCTGAAACGGGCTAAACCGTTCGAAACATATCAAAACGGACGAAATCGGACGAGATCGGACGAAATCGGACGAGATCGAACGAAATCGGACGTTAACCGGGGAAAGCCGGAGAAAGTATGAATAAACCGCGCAAACCATTCCAAATCCGTGGAAATAGGATTTCTACTATGTTTTGATTGTATTGATCATGTTGTGGTCGTCTTTAGCATGTTTTGGTTGGGTTTGGCTATATTTTAACCAGACTTGAATGTAGCAAATTAGTTGGTGATGTAGTTGTGGTTTTACTAGACAAGGAAACCGTGATGGCATACTATCAATTGATATTAAAAATACGAGTGAGCTCCAACAACATTTAACATTGTTTGATCAACAAAACAATTATATTGATTTTCCTTCGGAAACCTACAAAGGTGGATAATATACAAAATAATGAAAAAATCATAGTAAAATGGCTTTTTGGGCCTTCAAAAATCCTTAACCAGCTTAAAGTTGGTTACAACGATGTTCCTCTTGTTTTTCGGTCGTTTTGACAGGTCACGGGCTGAAAACGAACTTATGGTGCTGAAGTTATGACCATTTTAAGAAAGCCTTCTTCGTCACACGATCTTGGGCTTCGAGAACCAAGTCAGTCTGTTCTTCAATACTTTTTCCTCCATCAATACATAATTTCATAGGCATATACTAACTGTACAACTTTCAAACATGGTCATACACATCCAAATCCGGCTGAAACGGGCTAAACCGTTCGAAACATATCAAAACGGACGAAATCGGACGAGATCGGACGAAATCGGACGAAATCGGACGAAATCGGACGAAATCGGACGAAATCGGACGAGATCGGACGAAATCGGACGTTAACCGGGGAAAGCCGGAGAAAGTATGAATAAACCGCGCAAACCATGCCATATCCGTGGAAATAGGATTTCTACTATGTTTTGATTGTATTTATCATGTTGTGGTCGTCTTTAGCATGTTTTGGTTGGGTTTGGCTATGTTTTAACCAGACTTGAATGTAGCAAATTAGTTGGTGATGTAGTTGTGGTTTTACTAGACAAGGAAATCGTGATGGCATACCATCAATTGATATCAAAAATACGAGTGAGCTCCAACAACATTTAACATTGTTTGATCAACAAAACAATGATATTGATTTTCCTTCGGAAACCTACAAAGGTGGATAATATACAAAATAATGAAAAAATCATAGTAAAATGGCTTTTTGGGCCTTCAAAAATCCTTAACCATCTTAAAGTTGGTTACAACGATGTTCCTCTTGTTTTTTCGGTCGTTTTGACAGGTCACGGGCTGAAAACGAACTTACGGTGCTGAAGTTATGACCATTTTAAGAAAGCCTTCTTCGTCACACGATCTTGGGCTTCGAGAACCAAGTCAGTCTGTTCTTCAATACCTTTGCCTCCATCAATATATAATTTCATAGGCATATACTAACTGTACAACTTTCAAACATGGTCATACACATCCAAATCCGGCTGAAACGGGCTAAACCGTTCGAAACATATCAAAACAGACGAAATCAGACGAGATCGGACGAGATCGGACGAAATCGGACGAGATCGGACGAAATCGGACGTTAACCGGGGAAAGCCGGAGAAAGTATGAATAAACTGCGCAAACCATGCCAAATCCGTGGAAATAGGATTTCTACTATGTTTTGATTGTATTGATCATGTTGTGGTCATCTTTAGCATGTTTTGGTTGGGTTTGGCTATGATTTAACCAGACTTGAATGTAGCAAATTAGTTGGTGATGTAGTTGTGGTTTTACTAGACAAGGAAATCGTGATGGCATACCATCAATTGATATTACAAATACGAGTGAGCTCCAACAACATTTAACATTGTTTGATCAACAAAACAATGATATTGATTTTCCTTCGGAAACCTACAAATGTGGATAATATACAAAATAATGAAAAAAGCATAGTAAAATGGCTTTTTGGGCCTTCAAAATTCCTTAACCAGCTTAAAGTTGGTTACAACGATGTTCCTCTTGTTTTTTCGGTCGTTTTGACAGGTCACGGGCTGAAAACGAACTTACGGTGCTGAAGTTATGACCATTTTAAGAAATCCTTCTTCGTCACACGATCTTGGGCTTCGAGAACCAAGTCAGTCTGTTCTTCAATACTTTTGCCTCCATCAATATATAATTTCATAGGCATATACTAACTGTACAACTTTCAAACATGGTCATACACATCCAAATCCGGCTGAAACGGGCTAAACCGTTCGAAACATATCAAAACGGACGAAATCGGACGAGATCGGACGAAATCGGACGAGATCGGACGAAATCGGACGTTAACCGGGGAAAGCCGGAGAAAGTATGAATAAACCGCGCAAACCATGCCAAATCCGTGGAAATAGGATTTCTACTATGTTTTGATTGTATTGATCATGTTGTGGTCGTCTTTAGCATGTTTTGGTTGGGTTTGGCTATGTTTTAACCAGACTTGAATGTAGCAAATTAGTTGGTGATGTAGTTGTGGTTTTACTAGACAAGGAAACCGTGATGGCATACCATCAATTGATATTAAAAATACGAGTGAGCTCCAACAACATTTAACATTGTTTGATCAACAAAACAATGATATTGATTTTCCTTCAGAAACCTACAAAGGTGGATAATATACAAAATAATGAAAAAATCATAGTAAAATGGCTTTTTGGGCCTTCAAAAATCCTTAACCAGCTTAAAGTTGGTTACAACGTTGTTCGTCTTGTTTTTCGGTCGTTTTGACAGGTCACAGGCTGAAAACGAACTTACGGTGCTGAAGTTATGACCATTTTAAGAAAGCCTTCTTCGTCACACGATCTTGGGCTTCGAGAACCAAGTCAGTCTGTTCTTCAATACTTTTGCCTCCATCAATATATAATTTCATAGGCATATACTAACTGTACAACTTTCAAACATGGTCATACACATCCAAATCCGGCTGAAACGGGCTAAACCGTTCGAAACATATCAAAACGGACGAAACCGGACGAGATCGGACGAAATCGGTCGAGATCGGACGAGATCGGACGAAATCGGACGAGATCGGACGAAATCGAACGTTAACCGGGGAAAGCCGGAGAAAGTATGAATAAACCGCGCAAAACATGCCAAATCCGTGGAAATAGGATTTCTACTATGTTTTGATTGTATTGATCATGTTGTGGTCGTCTTTAGCATGTTTTGGTTGGGTTTGGCTATGTTTTAACCAGACTTGAATGTAGCAAATTAGTTGGTGATGTAGTTGTGGTTTTACTAGACAAGGAAATCGTGATGGCATACCATCAATTGATATTAAAAATACGAGTGAGCTCCAACAACATTTAACATTGTTTGATCAACAAAACAATGATATTGATTTTCCTTCGGAAACCTACAAAGGTGGATAATATACAAAATAATGAAAAAAGCATAGTAAAATGGCTTTTTGGGCCTTCAAAATTCCTTAACCAGCTTAAAGTTGGTTACAACGATGTTCCTCTTGTTTTTTCGGTCGTTTTGACAGGTCACGGGCTGAAAACGAACTTACGGTGCTGAAGTTATGACCATTTTAAGAAATCCTTCTTCGTCACACGATCTTGGGCTTCGAGAACCAAGTCAGTCTGTTCTTCAATACTTTTGCCTCCATCAATATATAATTTCATAGGCATATACTAACTGTACAACTTTCAAACATGGTCATACACATCCAAATCCGGCTGAAACGGGCTAAACCGTTCAAAACATATCAAAACGGACGAAATCGGACGAGATCGGACGAAATCGGACGAGATCGGACGAAATCGGACGTTAACCGGGGAAAGCCGGAGAAAGTATGAATAAATCGCGCAAACCATGCCAAATCCGTGGAAATAGGATTTCTACTATGTTTTGATTGTATTGATCATGTTGTGGTCGTCTTTAGCATGTTTTGGTTGGGTTTGGCTATGTTTTAACCAGACTTGAATTTAGCAAATTAGTTGGTGATGTAGTTGTGGTTTTACTAGACAAGGAAACCGTGATGGCATACCATCAATTGATATTAAAAATACGAGTGAGCTCCAACAACATTTAACATTCTTTGATCAACAAAACAATGATATTGATTTTCCTTCAGAAACCTACAAAGGTGGATAATATACAAAATAATGAAAAAATCATAGTAAAATGGCTTTTTGGGCCTTCAAAAATCCTTAACCAGCTTAAAGTTGGTTACAACGTTGTTCGTCTTGTTTTTTGGTCGTTTTGACAGGTCACGGGCTGAAAACGAACTTACGGTGCTGAAGTTATGACCATTTTAAGAAAGCCTTCTTCGTCACACGATCTTGGGCTTCGAGAACCAAGTCAGTCTGTTCTTCAATACTTTTACCTCCATCAATATATAATTTCATAGGCATATACTAACTGTACAACTTTCAAACATGGTCATACACATCCAAATCCGGCTGAAACGGGCTAAACCGTTCGAAACATATCAAAACGGACGAAATCGGACGAGATCGGACGAAATCGGACGAGATCGGACGAGATCGGACGAAATCGGACGAGATCGGACGAATCGGACGTTAACCGGGGAAAGCCGGAGAAAGTATGAATAAACCGCGCAAACCATGCCAAATCCGTGGAAATAGGATTTCTACTATGTTTTGATTGTATTGATCATGTTGTGGTTGTCTTTAGCATGTTTTGGTTGGGTTTGGCTATGTTTTAACCAGACTTGAATGTAGCAAATTAGTTGGTGATGTAGTTGTGGTTTTACTAGACAAGGAAATCGTGATGGCATACCATCAATTGATATTAAAAATACGAGTGAGCTCCAACAACATTTAACATTGTTTGATCAACAAAACAATGATATTGATTTTCCTTCGGAAACCTACAAAGGTGGATAATATACAAAATAATGAAAAAAGCATAGTAAAATGGCTTTTTGGGCCTTCAAAATTCCTTAACCAGCTTAAAGTTGGTTACAACGATGTTCCTCTTGTTTTTTGGTCGTTTTGACAGGTCACGGGCTGAAAACGAACTTACGGTGCTGAAGTTATGACCATTTTAAGAAATCCTTCTTCGTCACACGATCTTGGGCTTCGAGAACCAAGTCAGTCTGTTCTTCAATACTTTTGCCTCCATCAAAATATAATTTCATAGGCATATACTAACTGTACAACTTTCAAACATGGTCATACACATCCAAATCCGGCTGAAACGGGCTAAACCGTTCGAAACATATCAAAACGGACGAAATCGGACGAGATCGGATGAAATCGGACGAGATCGGACGAAATCGGACGTTAACCGGGGAAAGCCGGAGAAAGTATGAATAAACCGCGCAAACCATGCCAAATCTGTGGAAATAGGATTTCTAATATGTTTTGATTGTATTGATCATGTTGTGGTCGTCTTTAGCATGTTTTGGTTGGGTTTGGCTATGTTTTAACCAGACTTGAATGTAGCAAATTAGTTGGTGATGTAGTTGTGGTTTTACTAGACAAGGAAACCGTGATGGCATACCATCAATTGATATTAAAAATACGAGTGAGCTCCAACAACATTTAACATTGTTTGATCAATAAAACAATGATATTGATTTTCCTTCGGAAACCTACAAAGGTGGATAATATACAAAATAATGAAAAAAGCATAGTAAAATGGCTTTTTGGGCCTTCAAAATTCCTTAACCAGCTTAAAGTTGGTTACAACGATGTTCCTCTTGTTTTTTCGGTCGTTTTGACAGGTCACGGGCTGAAAACGAACTTACGGTGCTGAAGTTATGACCATTTTAAGAAATCCTTCTTCGTCACACGATCTTGGGCTTCGAGAACCAAGTCAGTCTGTTCTTCAATACTTTTGCCTCCATCAATATATAATTTCATAGGCATATACTAACTGTACAACTTTCAAACATGGTCATACACATCCAAATCCGGCTGAAACGGGCTAAACCGTTCGAAACATATTAAAACGGATGAAATCGGACAAGATCGGACCAAATCGGACGAGATCGGACGAAATCAGACGTTAACCGGGGAAAGCCGGAGAAAGTATGAATAAACCGTGCAAACCATGCCAAATCCGTGGAAATAGGATTTCTACTATGTTTTGATTGTATTGATCATGTTGTGGTCGTCTTTAGCATGTTTTGGTTGGGTTTGGCTATGTTTTAACCAGACTTGAATGTAGCAAATTAGTTGGTGATGTAGTTGTGGTTTTACTAGACAAGGAAATCGTGATGGCATACCATCAATTGATATTAAAAATACGAGTGAGCTCCAACAACATTTAACATTGTTTGATCAATACTTTTGCCTCCATCAATATATAATTTCATAGGCATATACTAACTGTACAACTTTCAAACATGGTCATACACATCCAAATCCGGCTGAAACGGGCTAAATTGTTCGAAACATATCAAAACGGATGAAATCGGACGAGATCGGACGAAATCGGACGAGATCGGACGAGATAGGACGAAATCGGACGTTAACCGGGGAAAGCCGGAGAAAGTATGAATAAACCGCGCAAACCATGCCAAATCCGTGTAAATAGGATTTCTACTATGTTTTGATTGTATTGATCATGTTGTGGTCGTCTTTAGCATGTTTTGGTTGGGTTTGGCTACGTTTTAACAGACTTGAATGTAGCAAATTAGTTGGTGATGTAGTTGTGGTTTTACTAGACAAGGAAATCGTGATGGCATACCATCAATTGATATTAAAAATACGAGTGAGCTCCAACAACATTTAACATTGTTTGATCAACAAAATAATGATATTGATTTTCCTTCGGAAACCTACAAAGGTGGATAATATACAAAATAATGAAAAAAGCATAGTAAAATGGCTTTTTGGGCCTTCAAAATTCCTTAACCAGCTTAAAGTTGGTTACAACGATGTTCCTCTTGTTTTTTCGGTCGTTTTGACAGGTCACGGGCTGAAAACGAACTTACGGTGCTGAAGTTATGACCATTTTAAGAGAGCCTTCTTCGTCACACGATCTTGGGCTTCGAGAACCAAGTCAGTCTGTTCTTCAATACTTTTGCCTCCATCAATATATAATTTCATAGGCATATACTAACTGAACAACTTTCAAACATGGTCATACACATCCAAATCCGGCTGAAACGGGCTAAACTGTTCGAAACATATCAAAACGGACGAAATCGGACGAGATCGGACGAAATCGGACGAGATCGGACGAGATCGGACGAGATCGGACGAAATCGGACGTTAACCGGGGAAAGCCGGAGAAAGTATGAATAAACCGCGCAAACCATGCCAAATCCGTGGAAATATGATTTCTACTATGTTTTGATTGTATTGATCATGTTGTGGTCGTCTTTAGCATGTTTTGGTTGGGTTTGGCTATGTTTTAACCAGACTTGAATGTAGCAAATTAGTTGGTGATGTAGTTGTGGTTTTACTAGACAAGGAAATCGTGATGGCATACCATCAATTGATATTAAAAATACGAGTGAGCTCCAACAACATTTAACATTGTTTGATCAACAAAACAATGATATTGATTTTCCTTCGGAAACCTACAAAGGTGGATAATATACAAAATAATGAAAAAAGCATAGTAAAATGGCTTTTTGGGCCTTCAAAATTCCTTAACCAGCTTAAAGTTGGTTACAACGATGTTCCTCTTGTTTTTTCGGTCGTTTTGACAGGTCACGGGCTGAAAACGAACTTACGGTTCTGAAGTTATGACCATTTTAAGAAAGCCTTCTTCGTCACATGATCTTGGGCTTCGAGAACCAAGTCAGTATGTTCTTCAATACTTTTGCCTCCGTCAATATATAATTTCATAGGCATATACTAACTGTACAACTTTCAAACATGGTCATACACATCCAAATCCGGCTGAAACGGGCTAAACCGTTCGAAACATATCAAAACGGACGAAATCGGACGAGATCGGACGAAATCGGACGAGATCGGATGAAATCGGACGTTAGCCGGGGAAAGCCGGAGAAAGTATGAATAAACCGCGCAAACCATGCCAAATCCGTGGAAATAGGATTTCTACTATGTTTTGATTGTATTGATCATGTTGTGGTCGTCTTTAGCATGTTTTGGTTGGGTTTGACTATGTTTTAACCAGACTTGAATGTAGTAAATTAGTTGGTGATGTAGTTGTGGTTTTACTAGACAAGGAAATCGTGATGGCATACCATCAATTGATATTAAAAATACGAGTGAGCTCCAACAACATTTAACATTGTTTGATCAATACTTTTGCCTCCATCAATATATAATTTCATAGGCATATACTAACTGTACAACTTTCAAACATGGTCATACACATCCAAATCCGGCTGAAACGGGCTAAACTGTTCGAAACATATCAAAACGGACGAAATCGGACGAAATCGGACGAGATCGGACGAGATCGGACGAAATCGGACGAGATCGGACGAAATCGGACGTTAACCGAGGAAAGCCGGAGAAAGTATGAATAAACCGCGCAAACCATGCCAAATCCGTGGAAATAGGATTTTTACTATGTTTTGATTGTATTGATCATGTTGTGGTCGTCTTTAGCATGTTTTGGTTGGGTTTGGCTATGTTTTAACCAGACTTGAATGTAGCAAATTAGTTGGTGATGTAGTTGTGGTTTTACTAGACAAGGAAATCGTGATGGCATACCATCAATTGATATTAAAAATACGAGTGAGCTCCAACAACATTTAACATTGTTTGATCAACAAAACAATGATATTGATTTTCCTTCGGAAACCTACAAAGGTGGATAATATACAAAATAATGAAAAAAGCATAGTAAATGGCTTTTTGGGCCTTCAAAATTCCTTAACCAGCTTAAAGCTGGTTACAACGATGTTCCTCTTGTTTTTTCGGTCGTTTTGACAGGTCACGGGCTGAAAACGAACTTACGGTGCTGAAGTTATGACCATTTTAAGAAAGCCTTCTTCGTCACACGATCTTGGGCTTCGAGAACCAAGTCAGTCTGTTCTTCAATACTTTTGCGTCCATCAATATATAATTTCATAGGCATATACTAACTGAACAACTTTCAAACATGGTCATACACATCCAAATCCGGCTGAAACGGGCTAAACTGTTCGAAACATATCAAAACGGACGAAATCGGACGAGATCGGACGAAATCGGACGAGATCGGACGAGATCGGACGAAATCGGACGTTAACCGGGGAAAGCCGGAGAAAGTATGAATAAACCGCGCAAACCATGCCAAATCCGTGGAAATAGGATTTCTACTATGTTTTGATTGTATTGATCATGTTGTGGTCGTCTTTAGCATGTTTTGGTTGGGTTTGGCTATGTTTTAACCAGACTTGAATGTAGAAAATTAGTTGGTGATGTAGTTGTGGTTTTACTAGACAAGGAAATCGTGATGGCATACCATCAATTGATATTAAAAACACGAGTGAGCTCCAACAACATTTAACATTGTTTGATCAATACTTTTGCCTCCATCAATATATAATTTCATAGGCATATACTAACTGTACAACTTTCAAACATGGTCATACACATCCAAATCCGGCTGAAACGGGCTAAACTGTTCGAAACATATCAAAACGGACGAAATCGGACGAGATCGGACGAAATCGGACGAGATCGGACGAGATCGGACGAGATCGGACGAAATCGGACGTTAACCGGGGAAACCCGGAGAAAGTATGAATAAACCGCGCAAACCATGCCAAATCCGTGGAAATAGGATTTCTACTATGTTTTGATTGTATTGATCATGTTGTGGTCGTCTTTAGCATGTTTTGGTTGGGTTTGGCTATGTTTTAACCAGACTTGAATGTAGCAAATTAGTTGGTGATGTAGTTGTGGTTTTCTAGACAAGGAAATCGTGATGGCATACCATCAATTGATATTAAAAATACGAGTGAGCTCCAACAACATTTAACATTGTTTGATCAACAAAACAATGATATTGATTTTCCTTCGGAAACCTACAAAGGTGGATAATATACAAAATAATGAAAAAAGCATAGTAAAATGGCTTTTTGGGCCTTCAAAATTCCTTAACCAGCTTAAAGTTGGTTACAACGATGTTCCTCTTGTTTTTTCGGTCGTTTTGACAGGTCACGGGCTGAAAACGAACTTACGGTGCTGAAGTTATGACCATTTTAAGAAAGCCTTCTTCGTCACACGATCTTAGGCTTCGAGAACCAAGTCAGTCTGTTCTTCAATACTTTTGCCTCCATCAATATATAATTTCATAGGCATATACTAACTGTACAACTTTCAAACATGGTCATACACATCCAAATCCGGCTGAAACGGGCTAAACCGTTCGAAACATATCAAAACGGACGAAATCGGACGAGATCGGACGAAATCGGACGAGATCGAACGAAATCAGACGTTAACCGGGGAAAGCCGGAGAAAGTATGAATAAACCGCGCAAACCATTCCAAATCCGTGGAAATAGGATTTCTACTATGTTTTGATTGTATTGATCATGTTGTGGTCGTCTTTAGCATGTTTTGGTTGGGTTTGGCTATGTTTTAACCAGACTTGAATGTAGCAAATTAATTGGTGATGTAGTTGTGGTTTTACTAGACAAGGAAACCGTGATGGCATACCATCAATTGATATTAAAAATACGAATGAGCTCCAACAACATTTAACATTGTTTGATCAACAAAACAATTATATTGATTTTCCTTCGGAAACCTACAAAGGTGGATAATATACAAAATAATGAAAAAATCATAGTAAAATGGCTTTTTGGGCCATCAAAAATCCTTAACCAGCTTAAAGTTGGTTACAACGATGTTCCTCTTGTTTTTCGGTCGTTTTGACAGGTCACGGGCTGAAAACGAACTTATGGTGCTGAAGTTATGACCATTTTAAGAAAGCCTTCTTCGTCACACGATCTTGGGCTTCGAGAACCAAGTCAGTCTGTTCTTCAATACTTTTTCCTCCATCAATACATAATTTCATAGGCATATACTAACTGTACAACTTTCAAACATGGTCATACACATCCAAATCCGGCTGAAACGGGCTAAACCGTTCGAAAAATATCAAAACGGACGAAATCGGACGAGATCGGACGAAATCGGACGAGATCGGACGAAATCGGACGAAATCGGACGAGATCGGACGAAATCGGACGTTAACCGGGGAAAGCTGGAGAAAGTATGAATAAACCGCGCAAACCATGCCAAATCCGTGGAAATAGGATTTCTACTATGTTTTGATTGTATTTATCATGTTGTGGTCGTCTTTAGCATGTTTTGGTTGGGTTTGGCTATGTTTTAACCAGACTTGAATGTAGCAAATTAGTTGGTGATGTAGTTGTGGTTTTACTAGACAAGGAAATCGTGATGGCATACCATCAATTGATATTAAAAATACGAGTGAGCTCCAACAACATTTAACATTGTTTGATCAACAAAACAATGATCTTGATTTTCCTTCGGAAACCTACAAAGGTGGATAATATACAAAATAATGAAAAAATCATAGTAAAATGGCCTTTTGGGCCTTCAAAAATCCTTAACCAGCTTAAAGATGGTTACAACGATGTTCCTCTTGTTTTTTCGGTCGTTTTGACAGGTCACGGGCTGAAAACGAACTTACGGTGCTGAAGTTATGACCATTTTAAGAAAGCCTTCTTCGTCACACGATCTTGGGCTTCGAGAACCAAGTCAGTCTGTTCTTCAATACCTTTGCCTCCATCAATATATAATTTCATAGGCATATACTAACTGTACAACTTTCAAACATGGTCATACACATCCAAATCCGGCTGAAACGGGCTAAACCGTTTGAAACATATCAAAACGGACGAAATCGGACGAGATCGGACGAAATCGGACGAGATCGGACGAAGTCGGACGTTAACCGGGGAAAGCCGGAGAAAGTATGAATAAACCGCGCAAACCATGCCAAATCCGTGGAAATAGGATTTCTACTATGTTTTGATTGTATTGATCATGTTGTGGTCATCTTTAGCATGTTTTGGTTGGGTTTGGCTATGTTTTAACCAGACTTGAATGTAGCAAATTAGTTGGTGATGTAGTTGTGGTTTTACTAGACAAGTAAATCGTGATGGCATACCATCAATTGATATTACAAATACGAGTGAGCTCCAACAACATTTAACATTGTTTGATCAACAAAACAATGATATTGATTTTCCTTCGGTAACCTACAAAGGTGGATAATATACAAAATAATGAAAAAAGCATAGTAAAATGGCTTTTTGGGCCTTCAAAATTCCTTAACCAGCTTAAAGTTGGTTACAACGATGTTCCTCTTGTTTTTTCGGTCGTTTTGACAGGTCACGGGCTGAAAACGAACTTACGGTGCTGAAGTTATGACCATTTTAAGAAATCCTTCTTCGTCACACGATCTTGGGCTTCGAGAACCAAGTCAGTCTGTTCTTCAATACTTTTGCCTCCATCAATATATAATTTCATAGGCATATACTAACTGTACAACTTTCAAACATGGTCATACACATCCAAATCCGGCTGAAACGGGCTAAACCGTTCGAAACATATCAAAACGGACGAAATCGGACGAGATCGGACGAAATCGGACGAGATCGGACGAAATCGGACGTTAACCGGGGAAAGCCGAAGAAAGTATGAATAAACCGCGCAAACCATGCCAAATCCGTGGAAATAGGATTTCTACTATGTTTTGATTGTATTGATCATGTTGTGGTCGTCTTTAGCATGTTTTGGTTGGGTTTGGCTATGTTTTAACCAGACTTGAATGTAGCAAATTAGTTGGTGATGTAGTTGTGGTTTTACTAGACAAGGAAACCGTGATGGCATACCATCAATTGATATTAAAAATACGAGTGAGCTCCAACAACATTTAACATTGTTTGATCAACAAAACAATGATATTGATTTTCCTTCGGAAACCTACAAAGGTGGATAATATACAAAATAATGAAAAAATCATAGTAAAATGGCTTTTTGGGCCTTTAAAAATCCTTAACCAGCTTAAAGTTGGTTACAACGTTGTTCGTCTTGTTTTTCGGTCGTTTTGACAGGTCACGGGCTGAAAACGAACTTACGGTGCTGAAGTTATGACCATTTTAAGAAAGCCTTCTTCGTCACACGATCTTGGGCTTCGAGAACCAAGTCAGTCTGTTCTTCAATACTTTTGCCTCCATCAATATATAATTTCATAGGCATATACTAACTGTACAACTTTCAAACATGGTCATACACATCCAAATCCGGCTGAAACGGGCTAAACCGTTCGAAAAATATCAAAACGGACGAAATCGGACGAGATCGGACGAAATCGGACGAGATCGGACGAGATCGGACGAAATCGGACGAGATCGGACGAAATCGGACGTTAACCGGGGAAAGCCGGAGAAAGTATGAATAAACCGCGCAAACCATGCCAAATCCGTGGAAATAGGATTTCTACTATGTTTTGATTGTATTTATCATGTTGTGGTCGTCTTTAGCATGTTTTGGTTGGGTTTGGCTATGTTTTAACCAGACTTGAATGTAGCAAATTAGTTGGTGATGTAGTTGTGGTTTTACTAGACAAGGAAATCGTGATGGCATACCATCAATTGATATTAAAAATACGAGTGAGCTCCAACAATATTTAACATTGTTTGATCAACAAAACAATGATATTGATTTTCCTTCGGAAACCTACAAAGGTGGATAATATACAAAATAATGAAAAAAACATAGTAAAATGGTTTTTTGGGCCTTCAAAATTCCTTAACCAGCTTAAAGTTGGTTACAACGATGTTCCTCCTGTTTTTTCGGTCGTTTTGACAGGTCACGGGCTGAAAACGAACTTACGGTGCTGAAGTTATGACCAATTTAAGAAATCCTTCTTCGTCACACGATCTTGGGCTTCGAGAACCAAGTCAGTCTGTTCTTCAATACTTTTGCCTCCATCAATATATAATTTCATAGGCATATACTAACTGTACAACTTTCAAACATGGTCATACACATCCAAATCCGGCTGAAACGGGCTAAACCGTTCGAAACATATCAAAACGGACGAAATCAGACGAGATCGGACGAAATCGGACGAGATCGGACGAAATCGGACGTTAACCGGGGAAAGCCGGAGAAAGTATGAATAAACCGCGCAAACCATGCCAAGTCTGTGGAAATAGGATTTCTACTATGTTTTGATTGTATTGATCATGTTGTGGTCGTCTTTAGCATGTTTTGGTTGGGTTTGGCTATGTTTTAACCAGACTTGAATGTAGCAAATTAGTTGGTGATGTAGTTGTGGTTTTACCAGACAAGGAAACCGTGATGGCATACCATCAATTGATATTAAAAATACGAGTGAGCTCCAACAACATTTAACATTGTTTGATCAACAAAACAATGATATTGATTTTCCTTCGGAAACCTACAAAGGTGGATAATATACAAAATAATGAAAAAATCATAGTAAAATGGCTTTTTGGGCCTTCAAAAATCCTTAACCAGCTTAAAGTTGGTTACAACGTTGTTCGTCTTGTTTTTCGGTCGTTTTGACAGGTCACGGGCTGAAAACGAACTTACAGTGCTGAAGTTATGACCATTTTAAGAAATCCTTCTTCGTCACACGATCTTGGGCTTCGAGAACCAAGTCAGTCTGTTCTTCAATACTTTTGCCTCCATCAATATATAATTTCATAGGCATATACTAACTGTACAACTTTCAAACATGGTCATACACATCCAAATCCGGCTGAAACGGGCTAAACCGTTCGAAACATATCAAAACGGACGAAATCGGACGAGATCGGACGAAATCGGACGAGATCGGACGAGATCGGACGAAATCGGACGAGATCGGACGAAATCGGACGTTAACCGAGGAAAGCCGGAGAAAGTATGAATAAACCGCGCAAACCATGCCAAATCCGTGGAAATAGGATTTCTACTGTGTTTTGATTGTATTGATCATGTTGTGGTCGTCTTTAGCATGTTTTGGTTGGGTTTGGCTATGTTTTAACCAGACTTGAATGTAGCAAATTAGTTGGTGATGTAGTTGTGGTTTTACTAGACAAGGAAATCGTGATGGCATACCATCAATTGATATTAAAAATACGAGTGAGCTCCAACAACATTTAACATTGTTTGATCAACAAAACAATGATATTGATTTTCCTTCGGAAACCTACAAAGGTGGATAATATACAAAATAATGAAAAAAGCATAGTAAAATGGCTTTTTGGGCCTTCAAAATTCCTTAACCAGCTTAAAGTTGGTTACAACGATGTTCCTCTTGTTTTATCGGTCGTTTTGACAGGTCACGGGCTGAAAACGAACTTACGGTTCTGAAGTTATGACCATTTTAAGAAAGCCTTCTTCGTCACATGATCTTGGGCTTCGAGAACCAAGTCAGTATGTTCTTCAATACTTTTGCCTCCATCAATATATAATTTCATAGGCATATACTAACTGTACAACTCTCAAACATGGTCATACACATCCAAATCCGGCTGAAACGGGCTAAACCGTTCGAAACATATCAAAACGGACGAAATCGGACGAGATCGGACGAAATCGGACGAGATCGGACGAAATCGGACGAGATCGGACGAAATCGGACGTTAACCGGGGAAACCCGGAGAAAGTATGAATAAACCGCGCAAACCATGCCAAATCTGTGGAAATAGGATTTCTACTATGTTTTGATTGTATTGATCATGTTGTGGTCGTCTTTAGCATGTTTTGGTTGGGTTTGGCTATGTTTTAACCAGACTTGAATGTAGCAAATTAGTTGGTGATGTAGTTGTGGTTTTACCAGACAAGGAAACCGTGATGGCATACCATCAATTGATATTAAAAATACGAGTGAGCTCCAACAACATTTAACATTGTTTGATCAACAAAACAATGATATTGATTTTCCTTCGGAAACCTACAAAGGTGGATAATATACAAAATAATGAAAAAATCATAGTAAAATGGCTTTTTGGGCCTTCAAAAATCCTTAACCAGCTTAAAGTTGGTTACAACGTTGTTCGTCTTGTTTTTCGGTCGTTTTGACAGGTCACGGGCTGAAAACGAACTTACGGTGCTGAAGTTATGACCATTTTAAGAAAGCCTTCTTCGTCACACGATCTTGGGCTTCGAGAACCAAGTCAGTCTGTTCTTCAATACTTTTGCCTCCATCAATATATAATTTCATAGGCATATACTAACTGTACAACTTTCAAACATGGTCATACACATCGAAATCCGGCTGAAACGGGCTAAACCGTTCGAAACATATCAAAACGGACGAAATCGGACGAGATCGGACGAAATCGGACGAGATCGGACGAGATCGGACGAAATCGGACGAGATCGGACGAAATCGGACGTTAACCGAGGAAAGCCGGAGAAAGTATGAATAAACCGCGCAAACCATGCCAAATCCGTGGAAATAGGATTTCTACTGTGTTTTGATTGTATTGATCATGTTGTGGTCGTCTTTAGCATGTTTTGGTTGGGTTTGGCTATGTTTTAACCAGACTTGAATGTAGCAAATTAGTTGGTGATGTAGTTGTGGTTTTACTAGACAAGGAAATCGTGATGGCATACCATCAATTGATATTAAAAATACGAGTGAGCTCCAACAACATTTAACATTGTTTGATCAACAAAACAATGATATTGATTTTCCTTCGGAAACCTACAAAGGTGGATAATATACAAAATAATGAAAAAAGCATAGTAAAATGGCTTTTTGGGCCTTCAAAATTCCTTAACCAGCTTAAAGTTGGTTACAACGATGTTCCTCTTGTTTTTTCGGTCGTTTTGACAGGTCACGGGCTGAAAACGAACTTACGGTTCTGAAGTTATGACCATTTTAAGAAAGCCTTCTTCGTCACATGATCTTGGGCTTCGAGAACCAAGTCAGTATGTTCTTCAATACTTTTGCCTCCATCAATATATAATTTCATAGGCATATACTAACTGTACAACTCTCAAACATGGTCATACACATCCAAATCCGGCTGAAACGGGCTAAACCGTTCGAAACATATCTAAACGGACGAAATCGGACGAGATCGGACGAAATCGGACGAGATCGGACGAAATCGGACGAGATCGGACGAAATCGGACGTTAACCGGGGAAAGCCGGAGAAAGTATGAATAAACCGCGCAAACCATGCCAAATCCGTGGAAATAGGATTTCTACTATGTTTTGATTGCATTGATCATGTTGTGGTCGTCTTTAGCATGTTTTGGTTGGGTTTGGCTATGTTTTAACCAGACTTGAATGTAGCAAATAAGTTGGTGATGTAGTTGTGGTTTTACTAGACAAGGAAACCGTGATGGCATACCATCAATTGATATTAAAAATACGAGTGAGCTCCAACAACATTTAACATTGTTTGATCAACAAAACAATGATATTGATTTTTTCCTTCGGAAACCTACAAAGGTGGATAATATACAAAATAATGAAAAAATCATAGTAAAATGGCTTTTTGGGCCTTCAAAAATCCTTAACCAGCTTAAAGTTTGTTACAACGATGTTCCTCTTGTTTTTCGGTCGTTTTGACAGGTCACGGCCTGAAAACGAACTTACGGTGCTGAAGTTATGACCATTTTAAGAAAGCCTTCTTCGTTACACGATCTTGGGCTTCGAGAACCAAGTCAGTCTGTTCTTCAATACTTTTGCCTCCATCAATATATAATTTCATAGGCATATACTAACTGTACAACTTTCAAACATGGTCATACACATCCAAATCCGGCTGAAACTGGCTAAACCGTTCGAAACATATCAAAACGGACGAAATCGGACGAGATCGGACGAAATCGGACGTTAACCGGGGAAAGCCGGAGAAAGTATGAATAAACCGCGCAAACCATGCCAAATCCTTGGAAATAGGATTTCTACTATGTTTTGATTGTATTGATCATGTTGTGGTCGTCTTTAGCATGTTTTGGTTGGGTTTGGCTATGTTTTAACCAGACTTGAATGTAGCAAATTAGTTGGTGATGTAGTTGTGGTTTTACTAGACAAGGAAACCGTGATGGCATACCATCAATTGATATTAAAAATACGAGTGAGCTCCAACAACATTTAACATTGTTTGATCAACAAAACAATGATATTGATTTTCCTTCAGAAACCTACAAAGGTGGATAATATACAAAATAATAAAAAATCATAGTAAAATGGCTTTTTGGGCCTTCAAAAATCCTTAACCAGCTTAAAGTTGGTTACAACGTTGTTCGTCTTGTTTTTCGGTCGTTTTGACAGGTCACGGGCTGAAAACGAACTTACGGTGCTGAAGTTATGACCATTTTAAGAAAGCCTTCTTCGTCACACGATCTTGGGCTTCGAGAACCAAGTCAGTCTGTTCTTCAATACTTTTGCCTCCATCAATATATAATTTCATAGGCATATACTAACTGTACAACTTTCAAACATGGTCATACACATCCAAATCCGGCTGAAACGGGCTAAACCGTTCGAAACATATCAAAACGGATGAAATCGGACGAGATCGGACGAAATCAAACGAGATTGGACGAGATCGGACGAGATCGGACGAAATCGGACGAGATCGGACGAAATCGGACGTTAACCGGGGAAAGCCGGAGAAAGTATGAATAAACCGCGCAAACCATGCCAAATCCGTGGAAATAGGATTTCTACTATGTTTTGATTGCATTGATCATGTTGTGGTCGTCTTTAGCATGTTTTGGTTGGGTTTGGCTATGTTTTAACCAGACTTGAATGTAGCAAATTAGTTGGTGATGTAGTTGTGGTTTTACTAGACAAGGAAACCGTGATGGCATACCATCAATTGATATTAAAAATACGAGTGAGCTCCAACAACATTTAACATTGTTTGATCAACAAAACAATGATATTGATTTTTTCCTTCGGAAACCTACAAAGGTGGATAATATACAAAATAATGAAAAAATCATAGTAAAATGGCTTTTTGGGCCTTCAAAAATCCTTAACCAGCTTAAAGTTTGTTACAACGATGTTCCTCTTGTTTTTCGGTCGTTTTGACAGGTCACGGCCTGAAAACGAACTTACGGTGCTGAAGTTATGACCATTTTAAGAAAGCCTTCTTCGTTACACGATCTTGGGCTTCGAGAACCAAGTCAGTCTGTTCTTCAATACTTTTGCCTCCATCAATATATAATTTCATAGGCATATACTAACTGTACAACTTTCAAACATGGTCATACACATCCAAATCCGGCTGAAACTGGCTAAACCGTTCGAAACATATCAAAACGGACGAAATCGGACGAGATCGGACGAAATCGGACGAGATCGGACGAAATCGGACGTTAACCGGGGAAAGTCGGAGAAAGTATGAATAAACCGCGCAAACCATGCCAAATCCGTGGAAATAGGATTTCTACTATGTTTTGATTGTATTGATCATGTTGTGGTCGTCTTTAGCATGTTTTGGTTGGGTTTGGCTATGTTTTAACCAGACTTGAATGTAGCAAATTAGTTGGTGATGTAGTTGTGGTTTTACTAGACAAGGAAACCGTGATGGCATACCATCAATTGATATTAAAAATACGAGTGAGCTCCAACAACATTTAACATTGTTTGATCAACAAAACAATGATATTGATTTTCCTTCAGAAACCTACAAAGGTGGATAATATACAAAATAATGAAAAAATCATAGTAAAATGGCTTTTTGGGCCTTCAAAAATCCTTAACCAGCTTAAAGTTGGTTACAACGTTGTTCGTCTTGTTTTTCGGTCGTTTTGACAGGTCACGGGCTGAAAACGAACTTACGGTGCTGAAGTTATGACCATTTTAAGAAAGCCTTCTTCATCACACGATCTTGGGCTTCGAGAACCAAGTCAGTCTGTTCTTCAATACTTTTGCCTCCATCAATATATAATTTCATAGGCATATACTAACTGTACAACTTTCAAACATGGTCATACACATCCAAATCCGGCTGAAACGGGCTAAACCGTTCGAAACATATCAAAACGGACGAAATCGGACGAGATCGGACGAAATCGGACGAGATCGGACGAGATCGGACGAAATCGGACGAGATCGGACGAAATCGGACGTTAACCGGGGAAAGCCGGAGAAAGTATGAATAAACCGCGCAAACCATGCCAAATCCGTGGAAATAGGATTTCTACTATGTTTTGATTGTATTGATCATGTTGTGGTCGTCTTTAGCATGTTTTGGTTGGGTTTGGCTATGTTTTAACCAGACATGAATGTAGCAAATTAGTTGGTGATGTAGTTGTGGTTTTACTAGACAAGGAAATCGTGATGGCATACCATCAATTGATATTAAAAATACGAGTGAGCTCCAACAACATTTAACATTGTTTGATCAACAAAACAATGATATTGATTTTCCTTCGAAAACCTACAAAGGTGGATAATATACAAAATAATGAAAAAAGCATAGTAAAATGGCTTTTTGGGCCTTCAAAGTTCCTTAACCAGCTTAAAGTTGGTTACAACGATGTTCCTCTAGTTTTTTCGGTCGTTTTGACAGGTCACGGGCTAAAAACGAACTTACGGTTCTGAAGGTATGACCATTTTAAGAAAGCCTTCTTCGTCACACGATCTTGGGCTTCGAGAACCAAGTCATTCTGTTCTTCAATACTTTTGCCTCCATCAATATATAATTTCATAGGCATATACTAACTGTACAACTTTCAAACATTGTCATACACATCCAAATCCGGCTGAAACGGGCTAAACCGTTCGAAACATATCAAAACGGACGAAATCGGACGAGATCGGACGAAATCGGACGAGATCGGACGAAATCGGACGTTAACCGGGGAAAGCCAGAGAAAGTCTGAATAAACCGCGCAAACCATGCCAAATCCGTGGAAATAGGATTTCTACTATGTTTTGATTGTACTGATCATGTTGTGGTCGTCTTTAGCATGTTTTGGTTGGGTTTGGCTATGTTTTAACAAGACTTGAATGTAGCAAATTAGTTGGTGATGTAGTTGTGGTTTTACTAGATAAGGAAATCGTGATGGCACACCATCAATTGATATTAAAAATACGAGTGAGCTCCAACAACATTTAACATTGTTTGATCAACAAAACAATGATATTGATTTTCCTTCGGAAACCTACAAAGGTGGATAATATACAAAATAATGAAAAAAGCATAGTAAAATGGCTTTTTGGGCCTTCAAAATTCCTTAACCAGCTTAAAGTTGGTTACAACGATGTTCCTCTTGTTTTTTCGGTGGTTTTGACAGGTCACGGGCTGAAAACGAACTTATGGTGCTGAAGTTATGACCATTTTAAGAAAGCCTTCTTCGTCACACGATCTTGGGCTTCGAGAACCAAGTCAGTCTGTTCTTCAATACTTTTGCCTCCATCAATATATAATTTCATAGGCATATACTAACTGTACAACTTTCAAACATGGTCATACACATCCAAATCCGGCTGAAACGGGCTAAACCGTTCGAAACATATCAAAACGGACGAAATCGGACGAGATCGGACGAAATCGGACGAGATCGGACGAAATCGGACGTTAACCGGGGAAAGCCGGAGAAAGTATGAATAAACCGCGCAAACCATGCCAAATCCGTGGAAATAGGATTTCTACTATGTTTTGATTGTATTGATCATGTTGTGGTCGTCTTTAGCATGTTTTGGTTGGGTTTGGCTATGTTTTAACCAGACTTGAATGTAGCAAATAATTTGGTGATGTATTTGTGGTTATACTAGACAAGGAAACCGTGATGGCATACCATCAATTGATATTAAAAATACGAGTGAGCTCCAACAACATTTAACATTGTTTGATCAACAAAACAATGATATTGATTTTCCTTCGGAAACCTACAAAGGTGGATAATATACAAAATAATGAAAAAATCATAGTAAAATGGCTTTTTGGGCCTTCAAAAATCCTTAACCAGCTTAAAGTTGGTTACAACGATGTTCCTCTTGTTTTTCGGTCGTTTTGACAGGTCACGGCCTGAAAACGAACTTACGGTGCTGAAGTTATGACCATTTTAAGAAAGCCTTCTTCGTCAGACGATCTTGGGCTTCGAGAACCAAGTCAGTCTGTTCTTCAATACTTTTTCCTCCATCAATATATAATTTCATAGGCATATACTAACTGTACAACTTTCAAACACGGTCATACACATCCAAATCTGGCTGAAACGGGCTAAACCGTTCGAAACATATCAATACAGACGAAATCGGACGAGATCGGACGAAATCGGACGAGATCGGACGAGATCGGACGAAATCGGACGAGATCGGACGAAATCGGACGTTAACCGGGGAAAGCCGGAGAAAGTCTGAATAAACCGCGCAAACCATGCCAAATCCGTGGAAATAGGATTTCTACTATGTTTTGATTGTATTGATCATGTTGTGGTCGTCTTTAGCATGTTTTGTTGGGTTTGGCTATGTTTTAACAAGACTTGAATGTAGCAAATTAGTTGGTGATGTAGTTGTGGTTTTACTAGACAAGGAAATCGTGATGGCATACCATCAATTGATATTACAAATACGAGTGAGCTCCAACAACATTTAACATTGTTTGATCAACAAAACAATGATACTGATTTTCCTTCGGAAACCTACAAAGGTGGATAATATACAAAATAATGAAAAAATCATAGTAAAATAGCTTTTTAGGACTTCAAAAATCCTTAACCAGCTTAAAGTTGGTTACAACGATGTTCCTCTTGTTTTTCGGTCGTTTTGACAGGTCACGGCCTGAAAACGAACTTACGGTGCTGAAGTTATGACCATTTTAAGAAAGCCTTCTTCGTCACACGATCTTGGGCTTCGAAAACCAAGTCAGCCTGTTCTTCAATACTTTTTCCTCCATCAATATATAATTTCATAGGCATATACTAACTATACAACTTTCAAAGATGGTCATACACATCCAAATCCGGCTGAAACGGGCTAAACCGTTCGAAACATATCAAAACGGACGAAATCGGACGAGATCGGACGAAATCGGACGAGATCGGACGAGATCGGACGAAATCGGACGAGATCGGACAAAATCGGACATTAACCGGGGAAACCGGAGAAAGTCTGAATAAACCGCGCAAACCATGCCAAATCCGTGGAAATAGGATTTCTACTATGTTTTGATTGTATTGATCATGTTGTGGTCGTCTTTAGCATGTTTTGGTTGGGTTTGGCTATGTTTTAACAAGACTTGAATGTAGCAAATTAGTTGGTGATGTAGTTGTGGTTTTACTAGACAAGGAAATCGTGATGGCATACCATCAATTGATATTAAAAATACGAGTGAGCTCCAACAACATTTAACATTGTTTGATCAACAAAACAATGATATTGATTTTCCTTCGGAAACCTACAAAGGTGGATAATATACAAAATAATGAAAAAATCATAGTAAAATGGCTTTTTGGGCCTTCAAAAATCCTTAACCAGCTTAAAGTTGGTTACAACGATGTTCCTCTTGTTTTTTCGGTCGTTTTGACAGGTCACGGTCTGAAAACGAACTTACGGTGCTGAAGTTATGACCATTTTAAGAAAGCCTTCTTCGTCACACGTTCTTGGGCTTCGAGAACCAAGTCAGTCAGTTCTTCAATACTTTTTCCTCCATCAATATATAATTTCATAGGCATATACTAACTGTACAACTTTCAAACATGGTCATACACATCCAAATCCGGATGAAACGGGCTAAACCGTTCGAAACATATCAAAACGGACGAAATCGGACGAGATCGGACGAAATCGGACGAGATCGGACGAGATCGGACGAAATCGGACGTTAACCGGGGAAAGCCGGAGAAATCTGAATAAACCGCACAAACCATGCCAAATCCGTGGAAATAGGATTTCTACTATGTTTTGATTGTATTGATCATGTTGTGGTCGTCTTTAGCATGTTTTGGTTGGGTTTGGCTATGTTTTAACAAGACTTGAATGTAGCAAATTAGTTGGTGATGTAGTTGTGGTTTTACTAGACAAGGAAATCGTGATGGCATACCATCAATTGATATTAAAAATACGAGTGAGCTCCAACAACATTTAACATTGTTTGATCAACAAAACAATGATATTGATTTTCCTTCGGAAACCTACAAAGGTGGATAATATACAAAATAATGAAAAAAGCATAGTAAAATGGCTTTTTGGGCCTTAAAAATTCCTTAACCAGCTTAAAGTTGGTTACAACGATGTTCCTCTTGTTTTTTCGGTCGTTTTGACAGGTCACGGGCTGAAAACGAACTTACGGTGCTGAAGTTATGACCATTTTAAGAAAGCCTTCTTCGTCACACGATCTTGGGCTTCGAGAACCAAGTCAGTCTGTTCTTCAATACTTTTGCCTCCATCAATATATACTTTCATAGGCATATACTAATTGTACAACTTTCAAACATGGTCATACACATCCAAATCCGGCTGAAACGGGCTAAACCGTTCGAAACATATCAAAACGGACGAAATCGGACGAGATCGGACGAAATCGGACGTTAACCGGGGAAAGCCGGAGAAAGTATGAATAAACCGCGCAAACCATGCCAAATCCGTGGAAATAGGATTTCTACTATGTTTTGATTGTATTGATCATGTTGTGGTCGTCTTTAGCATGTTTTGGTTGGGTTTGGCTATGTTTTAACCAGACTTGAATGTAGCAAATTAGTTGGTGATGTAGTTGTGGTTTTACTAGACAAGGAAACCGTGATGGCATACCATCAATTGATATTAAAAATACGAGTGAGCTCCAACAACATTTAACATTGTTTGATCAACAAAACAATGATATTGATTTTCCTTCGGAAACCTACAAAGGTGGATAATATACAAAATAATGAAAAAAGCATAGTAAAATGGCTTTTTGGGCCTTCAAAAATCCTTAACCATCTTAAAGTTGGTTACATCGATGTTCCTCTTGTTTTTTCGGTCGTTTTGACAGGTGACGGGTTGAAAACGAACTTACGGTGCTGAAGTTATGAACATTTTAAGAAAGCCTTATTCGTCACACGATCTTGGGCTTCGAGAACCAAGTCAGTCTGTTCTTCAATACTTTTGCCTCCATCAATATATAATTTCATAGGCATATACTAACTGTACAACTTTCAAACATGGTCATACACATCCAAATCCGGCTGAAACGGGCTAAACCGTTTGAAACATATCAAAACGGACGAAATCGGACGAGATCGGACGAAATCGGATGAGATCGGACGAGATCGGACGAAATCGGACGTTAACCGGGGAAAGCCGGAGAAAGTATGAATAAACCGCGCAAACCATGCCAAATCCGTGGAAATAGGATTTCTACTATGTTTTGATTGTATTGATCATGTTGTGGTCGTCTTTAGCATGTTTTGGTTGGGTTTGGCTATGTTTTAACCAGACTTGAATGTAGCAAATTAGTTGGTGATGTAGTTGTGGTTTTACTAGACCAGGAAACCGTGATGGCATACCATCAATTGATATTAAAAATACGAGTGAGCTCCAACAACATTTAACATTGTTTGATCAACAAAACAATGATATTGATTTTCCTTCGGAAACCTACAAAGGTGGATAATATACAAAATAATGAAAAAAGCCTAGTAAAATGGCTTTTTGGGCCTTCAAAAATCCTTAACAAGCTTAAAGTTGGTTACATCGATGTTCCTCTTGTTTTTTCGGTCGTCTTGACAGGTCACGGGCTGAAAACGAACTTACGGTGCTGAAGTTATGACCATTTTAAGAAAGCCTTATTCGTCACACGATCTTGGGCTTCGAGAACCAAATCAGTCTGTTCTTCAATACTTTTGCCTCCATCAATATATAATTTCATAGGCATATACTAACTGTACAACTTTCAAACATGGTCATACACATCCAAATCCGGCTGAAACAGGCTAAACCGTTCGAAAAATATCAAAACGGACGAAATCGGACGAGATCGGACGAAATCGGACGAGATCGGATGAAATCGGACGAGATCGGACGAGATCGGACGAAATCGGACGTTAACCGGGGAAAGACGGAGAAAGTATGAATAAACCGCGCAAACCATGCCAAATCCGTGGAAATAGGATTTCTACTATGTTTTGATTGTATTGATCATGTTGTGGTCGTCTTTAGCATGTTTTGGTTGGGTTTGGCTATGTTTTAACCAGACTTGAATGTAGCAAATTAGTTGGTAATGTTGTTGTGGTTTTACTAGACAAGGAAACCATGATGGCATACCATCAATTGATATTAAAAATACGAGTGAGCTCCAACAACATTTAACATTGTTTAATCAACAAAACAATGATATTGATTTTCCTTCGGAAACCTACAAAGGTGGATAATATACAAAATAATGAAAAAAGCATAGTAAAATGGCTTTTTGGTCCTTCAAAATTCCTTAACCAGCTTAAAGATGGTTACAACGATGTTCCACTTGTTTTTTCGGTCGTTTTGACAGGTCACGGGCTGAAAACGAACTTACGGTGCTGAAGTTATGACCATTTTAAGAAAGCCTTATTCGTCACACGATCTTGGGCTTCGAGAACCAAGTCAGTCTGTTCTTCAATACTTTTGCCTCCATCAATATATAATTTCATAGGCATATACTAACTGTACAACTTTCAAACATGGTCATACACATCCAAATCCGGCTGAAACGGGCTAAACCGTTCGAAACATATCAAAACGGACGAAATCGGACGAGATCGGACGAAATCGGACGAGATCGGACGAAATCGGACGAGATCGGACGAGATCGGACGAAATCGGATGAGATCGGACGAGATCGGACGAAATCGGACGTTAACCGGGGAAAGCCGGAGAAAGTATGAATAAACCGCGCAAACCATGCCAAATCCGTGGAAATAGGATTTCTACTATGTTTTGATTGTATTGATCATGTTGTGGTCGTCTTTAGCATGTTTTGGTTGGGTTTGGCTATGTTTTAACCAGACTTGAATGTAGCAAATTAGTTGGTGATGTAGTTGTGGTTTTACTAGACCAGGAAACCGTGATGGCATACCATCAATTGATATTAAAAATACGAGTGAGCTCCAACAACATTTAACATTGTTTGATCAACAAAACAATGATATTGATTTTCCTTCGGAAACCTACAAAGGTGGATAATATACAAAATAATGAAAAAAGCCTAGTAAAATGGCTTTTTGGGCCTTCAAAAATCCTTAACAAGCTTAAAGTTGGTTACATCGATGTTCCTCTTGTTTTTTCGGTCGTCTTGACAGGTCACGGGCTGAAAACGAACTTACGGTGCTGAAGTTATGACCATTTTAAGAAAGCCTTATTCGTCACACGATCTTGGGCTTCGAGAACCAAATCAGTCTGTTCTTCAATACTTTTGCCTCCATCAATATATAATTTCATAGGCATATACTAACTGTACAACTTTCAAACATGGTCATACACATCCAAATCCGGCTGAAACAGGCTAAACCGTTCGAAAAATATCAAAACGGACGAAATCGGACGAGATCGGACGAAATCGGACGAGATCGGATGAAATCGGACGAGATCGGACGAGATCGGACGAAATCGGACGTTAACCGGGGAAAGACGGAGAAAGTATGAATAAACCGCGCAAACCATGCCAAATCCGTGGAAATAGGATTTCTACTATGTTTTGATTGTATTGATCATGTTGTGGTCGTCTTTAGCATGTTTTGGTTGGGTTTGGCTATGTTTTAACCAGACTTGAATGTAGCAAATTAGTTGGTAATGTTGTTGTGGTTTTACTAGACAAGGAAACCATGATGGCATACCATCAATTGATATTAAAAATACGAGTGAGCTCCAACAACATTTAACATTGTTTAATCAACAAAACAATGATATTGATTTTCCTTCGGAAACCTACAAAGGTGGATAATATACAAAATAATGAAAAAAGCATAGTAAAATGGCTTTTTGGTCCTTCAAAATTCCTTAACCAGCTTAAAGATGGTTACAACGATGTTCCACTTGTTTTTTCGGTCGTTTTGACAGGTCACGGGCTGAAAACGAACTTACGGTGCTGAAGTTATGACCATTTTAAGAAAGCCTTATTCGTCACACGATCTTGGGCTTCGAGAACCAAGTCAGTCTGTTCTTCAATACTTTTGCCTCCATCAATATATAATTTCATAGGCATATACTAACTGTACAACTTTCAAACATGGTCATACACATCCAAATCCGGCTGAAACGGGCTAAACCGTTCGAAACATATCAAAACGGACGAAATCGGACGAGATCGGACGAAATCGGACGAGATCGGACGAAATCGGACGAGATCGGACGAAATCGGACGTTAACCGGGGAAAGCCGGAGAAAGTATGAATAAACCGCGCAAACCATGCCAAATCCGTAGAAATAGGATTTCTACTATGTTTTGATTGTATTGATCATGTTGTGGTCGTCTTTAGCATGTTTTGGTTGGGTTTGGCTATGTTTTAACCAGACTTGAATGTAGCAAATTAGTTGGTGATGTAGTTGTGGTTTTACTAGACAAGGAAACCGTGATGGCATACCATCAATTGATATTAAAAATACGAGTGAGCTCCAACAACATTTAACATTGTTTGATCAACAAAACAATGATATTGATTTTCCTTCGGAAACCTACAAAGGTGGATAATATACAAAATAATGAAAAAAGCATAGTAAAATGGCTTTTTGGTCCTTCAAAATTCCTTAACCAGCTTAAAGTTGGTTACAACGATGTTCCTCTTGTTTTTTCGGTCGTTTTGACAGGTCACGGGCTGAAAACGAACTTACGGTGCTGAAGTTATGACCATTTTAAGAAAGCCTTCTTCGTCACACGATCTTGGGCTTCGAGAACCAAGTCAGTATATTCTTCAATACTTTTGCCTCCATCAATATATAATTTCATAGGCATATACTAACTGTACAACTTTCAAACATGGTCATACACATCCAAATCCGGCTGAAACGGGCTAAACCGTTCGAAACATATCAAAACGGACGAAATCGGACGAGATCGGATGAAATCGGACGAGATCGGACGAAATCGGACGAGATCGGACAAAATCGGACGTTAACCGGGGAAAGCCGGAGAAAGTATGAATAAACCGCGCAAACCATGCCAAATCCGTGGAAATAGGATTTCTACTATGTTTTGATTGTATTGATCATGTTGTGGTCGTCTTTAGCATGTTTTGGTTGGGTTTGGCTATGTTTTAACCAGACTTGAATGTAGCAAATTAGTTGGTGATGTAGTTGTGGTTTTACTAGACAAGGAAATCGTGATGGCATACCATCAATTGATATTAAAAATACGAGTGAGCTCCAACAACATTTAACATTGTTTGATCAACAAAACAATGATATTGATTTTCCTTCGGAAACCTACAAAGGTGGATAATATACAAAATAATGAAAAAATCATAGTAAAATGGCTTTTTGGGCCTTCAAAATTCCTTAACCAGCTTAAAGTTGGTTACAACGATTTTCCTCTTGTTTTTTCGGTCGTTTTGACAGGTCACAGGCTGAAAACGAACTTACTGTGCTGAAGTTATGACCATTTTAAGAAAGCCTTCTTCGTCACACGATCTTGGGCTTCGAGAACCAAGTCAGTATATTCTTCAATACTTTTGCCTCCATCAATATATAATTTCATAGGCATATACTAACTGTACAACTTTCAAACATGGTCATACACATCCAAATCCGTCTGAAACGGGCTAAACCGTTCGAAACATATCAAAACGGACGAAATCGGACGAGATCGGACGAAATCGGACGAGATCGGACGAAATCGGACGAGATCGGACGAAATCGGACGTTAACCGGGGAAAGCCGGAGAAAGTATGAATTAACCGCGCAAACCATGCCAAATCCGTGGAAATAGGATTTCTACTATGTTTTGATTGTATTGATCATGTTGTGGTCGTCTTTAGCATGTTTTGGTTGGGGTTGGCTATGTTTTAACCAGACTTGAATGTAGCAAATTAGTTGGTGATGTAGTTGTGGTTTTACTAGACAAGGAAATCGTGATGGCATACCATCAATTGATATTAAAAATACGAGTGAGCTCCAACAACATTTAACATTGTTTGATCAACAAAACAATGATATTGATTTTCCTTCGGAAACCTACAAAGGTGGATAATATACAAAATAATGGAAAAAGCATAGTAAAATGGCTTTTTGGGCCTTCAAAAATCCTTAACCAGCTTAAAGTTGGTTACAACGATGTTCCTCTTGTTTTTTCGGTCGTTTTGACAGGTCACGGGCTGAAAACGAACTTACGGTGCTGAAGTTATGACCATTTTAAGAAAGCCTTCTTCGTCACACGATCTTGGGCTTCGAGAACCAAGTCAGTCTGTTCTTCAATACTTTTGCCTCCATCAATATATAATTTCATAGGCATATACTAAATGTACAACTTTCAAACATGGTCATACACATCCAAATCCGGCTGAACGGGCTAAACCGTTCGAAACATATCAAAACGGACGAAATCGGTCGAGATCGGACGAAATCGGACGAGATCGGACGAAATCGGACGTTAACCGGGGAAAGCCGGAGAAAGTATGAATAAATCGCGCAAACCATGCCAAATCCGTGGAAATAGGATTTCTACTATGTTTTGATTGTATTGATCTTGTTGTGGTCGTCTTTAGCATGTTTTGGTTGGGTTTGGCTATGTTTTAACCAGACTTGAATGTAGCAAATTAGTTGGTGATGTAGTTGTGGTTTTACTAGACAAGGAAATCGTGATGGCATACCATCAATTGATATTAAAAATACGAGTGAGCTCCAACAACATTTAACATTGTTTGATCAACAAAACAATGATATTGATTTTCCTTCGGAAACCTACAAAGGTGGATAATATACAAAATAATGAAAAAAGAATAGTAAAATGGCTTTTTAGGCCTTCAAAATTCCTTAACCAGCTTAAAGTTGGTTACAACGATGTTCCTCTTGTTTTTTCGGTCGTTTTGACAGGTCACAGGCTGAAAACGAACTTATTGTGCTGAAGTTATGACCATTTTAAGAAAGCCTTCTTCGTCACACGATCTTGGGCTTCGAGAACCAAGTCAGTCTGTTCTTCAATACTTTTGCCTCCATCAATATATAATTTCATAGGCATATACTAACTGTACAACTTTCAAACATGTTCATACACATCCAAATCCGGCTGAAACGGGCTAAACCGTTCGAAACATATCAAAACGGACGAAATCGGACGAGATCGGACGAAATCGGACGAAATCGGACGTTAACCGGGGAAAGCCGGAGAAAGTATGAATAAACCGCGCAAACCATGCCAAATCCGTGGAAATAGGATTTCTACTATGTTTTGGTTGTATTGATCATGTTGTGGTCGTCTTTAGCATGTTTTGGTTGGGTTTGGCTATGTTTTAACCAGACTTGAATGTAGCAAATTAGTTGGTGATGTAGTTGTGGGTTTACTAGACAAGGAAACCGTGATGGCATACCATCAATTGATATTAAAAATACGAGTGAGCTCCAACAACATTTAACTTTGTTTGATCAACAAAACAATGATATTGATTTTCCTTCGGAAACCTACAAAGGTGGATAATATACAAAATAATGAAAAAAGCATAGTAAAATGGCTTTTTGGGCCTTCAGAAATCCTTAACGAGCTTAAAGTTGGTTACAACCATGTTCCTCTTGTTTTTTCGGTCGTTTTGACAGGTCACGGGCTGAAAACGAACTTACGGTGCTGAAGTTATGACCATTTTAAGAAAGCCTTCTTCGTCACACGATCTTGGGCTTCGAGAACCAAGTCAGTCTGTTCTTCAATACTTTTGCCTCCATCAATATATAATTTCATAGGCATATACTAAATGTACAACTTTCAAACATGGTCATACACATCCAAATCTGGATGAAACGGGCTAAACCGTTCGAAACATATCAAAACGGACGAAATCGGTCGAGATCGGACGAAATCGGACGAGATCGGACGAAATCGGACGTTAACCGGGGAAAGCCCGAGAAAGTATGAATAAACCGCGCAAACCATGCCAAATCCGTGGAAATAGGATTTCTACTATGTTTTGATTGTATTGATCATGTTGTGGTCGTCTTTAGCATGTTTTGGTTGGGTTTGGCTATGTTTTAACAAGACTTGAATGTAGCAAATTAGTTGGTGATGTAGTTGTGGTTTTACTAGACAAGGAAATCGTGATGGCATACCATCAATTGATATGAAAAATACGAGTGAGCTCCAACAACATTTAACATTGTTTGATCAACAAAACAATGATATTGATTTTCCTTCGGAAACCTACAAAGGTGGATAATATACAAAATAATGAAAAAAGAATAGTAAAATGGCTTTATGGGCCTTCAAAATTCCTTAACCAGCTTAAAGTTGGTTACAACGATGTTCCTCTTGTTTTTTCGGTCGTTTTGACAGGTCACAGGCTGAAAACGAACTTATTGTGCTCAAGTTATGACCATTTTAAGAAAGCCTTCTTCGTCTCACGATCTTGGGCTTCGAGAAACAAGTCAGTCTGTTCTTCAATACTTTTGCCTCCATCAATATATAATTTCATAGGCATATACTAACTGTACAACTTTCAAACATGGTCATACACATCCAAATCCGGCTGAAACGGGCTAAACCGTTCGAAACATATCAAAACGGACGAGATCGGACGAAATCGGACGTTAACCGGGGAAAGCCGGAGAAAGTATGAATAAACCGCGCAAACCATGCCAAATCCGTGGAAATAGGATTTCTACTATGTTTTGATTGTATTGATCATGTTGTGGTCGTCTTTAGCATGTATTGGTTGGGTTTGGCTATGTTTTAACCAGACTTGAATGTAGCAAATTAGTTGGTGATGTAGTTGTGGGTTTACTAGACAAGGAAACCGTGATGGCATACCATCAATTGATATTAAAAATACGAGTGAGCTCCAACAACATTTAACATTGTTTGATCAACAAAACAATGATATTGATTTTCCTTCGGAAACCTACAAAGGTGGATAATATACAAAATAATGAAAAAAGCATAGTAAAATGGCTTTTTGGGCCTTCAAAAATCCTTAACCAGCTTAAAGTTGGTTACAACGATGTTCCTCTTGTTTTTTCGATCGTTTTGACAGGTCACGGGCTGAAAACGAACTTACGGTGCTGAAGTTATGACCATTTTAAGAAAGCCTTCTTCGTCACACGATCTTGGGCTTCGAGAACCAAGTCAGTCTGTTCTTCAATACTTTTGCCTCCATCAATATATAATTTCATAGGCATATACTAACTGTACAACTTTCAAACATGGTCATACCCATCCAAATCCGGCTGAAACGGGCTAAACCGTTCGAAACATATCAAATCGGACGAAATCGGACGAGATCGGACAAAATCGGACGTTAACCGGGGAAAGCCGGAGAAAGTATGAATAAACCGCGCAAACCATGCCAAATCCGTGGAAATAGGATTTCTACTATGTTTTGATTGTATTGATCATGTTGTGGTCGTCTTTAGCATGTTTTGGTTGGGTTTGGCTATGTTTTAACCAGACTTGAATGTAGCAAATTAGTTGGTGATGTAGTTGTGGTTTTACTAGACAAGGAAATCGTGATGGCATACCATCAATTGATATTAAAAATACGAGTGAGCTCCAACAACATTTAACATTGTTTGATCAACAAAACAATGATATTGATTTTCCTTCGGAAACCTACAAAGGTGGATAATATACAAAATAATGAAAAAAGCATAGTAAAATGGCTTTTTTGGGCCTTCAGAAATCCTTAACCAGCTTAAAGTTGGTTACAACGATGTTCCTCTTGTTTTTTCGGTCGTTTTGACAGGTCACGGGCTGAAAACGAACTTACGGTGCTGAAGTTATGACCATTTTAAGAAAGCCTTCTTCGTCACACGATCTTGGGCTTCGAGAACCAAGTCAGTTTGTTCTTCAATACTTTTGCCTCCATCAATATATAATTCCATAGGCATATACTAAATGTACAACTTTCAAACATGGTCATACACATCCAAATCCGGCTGAAACGGGCTAAACCGTTCGAAACATATCAAAACGGACGAAATCGGTCGAGATCGGACGAAATCGGACGAGATCGGACGAAATCGGACGTTAACCGGGGAAAGCCGGAGAAAGTATGAATAAACCGCGCAAACCACGCCAAATCCGTGGATATAGGATTTCTACTATGTTTTGATTGTATTGATCATATTGTGGTCGTCTTTAGCATGTTTTGGTTGGGTTTGGCTATGTTTTAACCAGACTTGAATGTAGCAAATTAGTTGGTGATGTAGTTGTGGTTTTACTAGACAAGGAAATCGTGATGGCATACCATCAATTGATATTAAAAATACGAGTGAGCTCCAACAACATTTAACATTGTTTGATCAACAAAACAATGATATTGATTTTCCTTCGGAAACATACAAAGGTGGATAATATACAAAATAATGAAAAAAGAATAGTAAAATGGCTTTTTGGGTCTTCAAAATTCCTTAACCAACTTAAAGTTGGTTACAACGATGTTCCTCTTGTTTTTTCGGTCGTTTTGACAGGTCACAGGCTGAAAACAAACTTATTGTGCTTAAGTTATGACCATTTTAAGAAAGCCTTCTTCGTCACACGATCTTGGGCTTCGAGAACCAAGTCAGTCTGTTCTTCAATACTTTTGTCTCCATCAATATATAATTTCATAGGCATATACTAACTGTACAACTTTCAAACATGGTCATACACATCCAAATCCGGCTGAAACGGGCTAAACCGTTCGAAACATATCAAATCGGACGAAATCGGACGAGATCGGACGAAATCGGACGTTAACCGGGGAAAGCCGGAGAAAGTATGAATAAACCGCGCAAACCATGCCAAATCCGTGGAAATAGGATTTCTACTATGTTTTGATTGTATTGATCATGTTGTGGTCGTCTTTAGCATGTTTTGGTTGGGTTTGGCTATGTTTTAACCAGACTTGAATGTAGCAAATTAGTTGGTGATGTAGTTGTGGTTTTACTAGACAAGGAAATCGTGATGGCATACCATCATATGATATTAAAAATACGAGTGAGCTCCAACAACATTTAACATTGTTTGATCAACAAAACAATGATATTGATTTTCCTTCGGAAACCAACAAAGGTGGATAATATACAAAATAATGAAAAAAGCATAGTAAAATGGCTTTTTGGGCCTTCAGAAATCCTTAACCAGCTTAAAGTTGGTTACAACGATGTTCCTCTTGTTTTTTCGGTCGTTTTGACAGGTCACGGGCTGAAAACGAACATACGGTGCTGAAGTTATGACCATTTTAAGAAAGCCTTCTTCGTCACACGATCTTGGGCTTCGAGAACCAAGTCAGTCTGTTCTTCAATACTTTTGCCTCCATCAATATATAATTCCATAGGCATATACTAAATGTACAACTTTCAAACACGGTCATACACATCCAAATCCGGCTGAAACGGGCTAAACCGTTCGAAACATATCAAAACGGACGAAATCGGTCGAGATCGGACGAAATCGGACGAGATCGGACGAAATCGGACGTTAACCGGGGAAAGCCGGAGAAAGTATGAATAAATCGCGCAAACCATGCCAAATCCGTGGAAATAGGATTTCTACTATGTTTTGATTGTATTGATCATGTTGTGGTCGTCTTTAGCATGTTTTGGTTGGGTTTGGCTATGTTTTAACCAGACTTGAATGTAGCAAATTAGTTGGTGATGTAGTTGTGGTTTTACTAGACAAGGAAATCGTGATGGCATACCATCAATTGATATTAAAAATACGAGTGAGCTCCAACAACATTTAACATTGTTTGATCAACAAAACAATGATACTGATTTTCCTTCGGAAACATACAAAGGTGGATAATATACAAAATAATGAAAAAAGAATAGTAAAATGGCTTTTTGGGCCTTCAAAAATCCTTAACCAGCTTAAAGTTGGTTACAACGATGTTCCTCTTGTTTTTCGATCGTTTTGACAGGTCACGGGCTGAAAACGAACTTATGGTGCTGAAGTTATGACCATTTTAAGAAAGCCTTCTTCGTCACACGATCTTGGGCTTCGAGAACCAAGTCAGTCTGTTCTTCAATACTTTTGCCTCCATCAATATATAATTTCATAGGCATATACTAACTGTACAACTTTCAAACATGGTCATACACATCCAAATCCGGCTGAAACGGGCTAAACCGTTCGAAACATAACAAATCGGACGAAATCGGACGAGATCAGACGAAATCGGACGTTAACCGGGGAAAGCCGGAGAAAGTATGAATAAACCGCGCAAACCATGCCAAATCCGTGGAAATAGGATTTCTACTATGTTTTGATTGTATTGATCATGTTGTGGTCGTCTTTAGCATGTTTTGGTTGGGTTTGGCTATGTTTTAACCAGACTTGAATGTAGCAAATTAGTTGGTGATGTAGTTGTGGTTTTACTAGACAAGGAAACCATGATGGCATACCATCAATTGATATTAAAAATACGAGTGAGCTCCAACAACATTTAACATTGTTTGATCAACAAAACAATGATATTGATTTTCCTTCGGAAACCTACAAAGGTGGATAATATACAAAATAATGAAAAAAGCATAGTAAAATGGTTTTTTGGGCCTTCAAAAATCCTTAACCAGCTTAAAGATGGTTACAACGATGTTCCTCTTGTTTTTTCGGTCGTTTTGACAGGTCACGGGCTGAAAACGAACTTACGGTGCTGAAGTTATGACCATTTTAAGAAAGCCTTCTTCGTCACACGATCTTGGGCTTCGAGAACCAAGTCAGTCTGTTCTTCAATACTTTTGCCTTCATCAATATATAATTTCATAGGCATATACTAACTGTACAACTTTCAAACATGGTCATACACATCCAAATCCGGCTGAAACGGGCTAAACCGTTCGAAACATATCAAAACGGACGAAATCGGACGAGATCGGACGAAATCGGACGTTAACCGGGGAAAGCCGGAGAAAGTATGAATAAACCGCGCAAACCATGCCAAATCCGTGGAAATAGGATTTCTACTATGTTTTGATTGTATTGATCATGTTGTGGTCGTCTTTAGCATGTTTTGGTTGGGTTTGGCTATGTTTTAACCAGACTTGAATGTAGCAAATTAGTTGGTGATGTAGTTGTGGTTTTACTAGACAAGGAAATCGTGATGGCATACCATCAATTGATATTAAAAATACAAGTGAGCTCCAACAACATTTAACATTGTTTGATCAACAAAACAATGATATTGATTTTCCTTCGGAAACCTACAAAGGTGGATAATATACAAAATAATGAAAAAAGCATAGTAAAATGGCTTTTTGGGCCTTCAAAAATCCTTAACCAGCTTAAAGTTGGTTACAACGATGTTCCTCTTGTTTTTCCGGTCGTTTTGACAGGTCACGGGCTGAAAACGAACTTACGGTGCTGAAGTTATGACCATTTTAAGAAAGCCTTCTTCGTTACACGATCTTGGGCTTCGAGAACCAAGTCAGTCTGTTCTTCAATACTTTTGCCTCCATCAATATATAATTTCATAGGCATATACTAACTGTACAACTTTCAAACATGGTCATACACATCCAAATCCGGCTGAAACGGGCTAAACCGTTCGAAACATATCAAAACGGACGAAATCGGACGAGATCGGACGAAATCGGACGAGATCGGACGAAATCGGACGTTAACCGGGGAAAGTCGGAGAAAGTATGAATAAACCGCGCAAACCATGCCAAATCCGTGGAAATAGGATTTCTACTATGTTTTGATTGTATTGATCATGTTGTGGTCGTCTTTAGCATGTTTTGGTTGGGTTTGGCTATGTTTTAACCAGACTTGAATGTAGCAAATTAGTTGGTGATGTAGTTGTGGGTTTACTAGACAAGGAAACCGTGATGGCATACCATCAATTGATATTAAAAATACGAGTGAGCTCCAACAACATTTAACATTGTTTGATCAACAAAACAATGATATTGATTTTCCTTCGGAAACCTACAAAGGTGGATAATATACAAAATAATGAAAAAAGCATAGTAAAATGGCTTTTTGGGCCTTAAAAAATCCTTAACCAGCTTAAAGGTGGTTACAACGATGTTCCTCTTGTTTTTTTGGTTGTTTTGACAGGTCACGGGCTGAAAACGAACTTACGGTGCTGAAGTTATGACCATTTTAAGAAAGCCTTCTTCGTCACACGATCTTGGGCTTCGAGAACCAAGTCAGTCTGTTCTTCAATACTTTTGCCTCCATCAATATATAATTTCATAGGCATATACTAACTGTACAACTTTCAAACATGGTCATACACATCCAAATCCGGCTGAAACGGGCTAAACCGTTCGAAACATATCAAATCGGACGAAATCGGAAGAAATCGGACGTTAACCGGGGAAAGCCGGAGAAAGTATGAATAAACCGCGCAAACCATGCCAAATCTGTGGAAATCGGATTTCTACTATGTTTTGATTCTATTGATCATGTTGTGGTCGTCTTTAGCATGTTTTGGTTGGGTTTGGCTATGTTTTAACCAGACTTGAATGTAGCAAATTAGTTGGTGATGTAGTTGTGGTTTTACTAGACAAGGAAACCGTGAGGGCATACCATCAATTGATATTAAAAATACGAGTGAGCTCCAACAACATTTAACATTGTTTGATCAACAAAACAATGATATTGATTTTCCATCGGAAACCTACAAAGGTGGATAATATACAAAATAATGAAAAAAGCATAGTAAAATGGTTTTTTGGGCCTTAAAAAATCCTTAACCAGCTTAAAGTTGGTTACAACGATGTTCCTCTTGTTTTTTCGGTCGTTTTGACAGGTCACAGGCTGAAAACGAACTTACGGTGCTGAAGTTATGACCATTTTAAGAAAGCCTTCTTCGTCACACGATCTTGGGCTTCGAGAACCAAGTCAGTCTGTTCTTCAATACTTTTGCCTTCATCAATATATAATTTCATAGGCATATACTAACTGTACAACTTTCAAACATGGTCATATACATCCAAATCCGGATGAAACGGGCTAAACCGTTCGAAACATATCAAAACGGACGAAATCGGACGAGATCGGACGAAATCGGACGTTAACCGGGGAAAGCCGGAGAAAGTATGAATAAACCGCGCAAACCATGCCAAATCCGTGGAAATAGGATTTCTACTATGTTTTGATTGTATTGATCATGTTGTGGTCGTCTTTAGCATGTTTTGGTTGGGTTTGGCTATGTTTTAACCAGACTTGAATGTAGCAAATTAGTTGGTGATGTAGTTGTGGTTTTACTAGACAAGGAAATCGTGATGGCATACCATCAATTGATATTAAAAATACAAGTGAGCTCCAACAACATTTAACATTGTTTGATCAACAAAACAGTGATATTGATTTTCCTTCGGAAACCTACAAAGGTGGATAATATACAAAATAATGAAAAAAGCATAGTAAAATGGCTTTTTGGGCCTTCAAAAATCCTTAACCAGCTTAAAGTTGGTTACAACGATGTTCCTCTTGTTTTTTCGGTCGTTTTGACAGGTCACGGGCTGAAAACGAACTTACGGTGCTGAAGTTATGACCATTTTAAGAAAGCCTTCTTCGTTACACGATCTTGGGCTTCGAGAACCAAGTCAGTCTGTTCTTCAATACTTTTGCCTCCATCAATATATAATTTCATAGGCATATATTAACTGTACAACTTTCAAACATGGTCATACACATCCAAATCCGGCTGAAACGGGCTAAACCGTTCGAAACATATCAAAACGGACGAAATCGGACGAGATCGGACGAAATCGGACGAGATCGGACGAAATCGGACGTTAACCGGGGAATGCCGGAGAAAGTATGAATAAACCGCGCAAACCATGCCAAATCCGTGGAAATAAGATTTCTACTATGTTTTGATTGTATTGATCATGTTGTGGTCGTATTTAGCATGTTTTGGTTGGGTTTGGCTATGTTTTAACCAGACTTGAATGTAGCAAATTAGTTGGTGATGTAGTTGTGGTTTTACTAGACAAGGAAACCGTGATGGCATACCATCAATTGATATTAAAAATACGAGTGAGCTCCAACAACATTTAACATTGTTTGATCAACAAAACAATGATATTGATTTTCCTTCGGAAACCTACAAAGGTGGATAATATACAAAATTATGAAAAAAGCATAGTAAAATGGATTTTTGGGCCTTCAAAAATCCTTAACCAGCTTAAAGTTGGTTACAACGATGTTCCTCTTGTTTTTTCGGTCGTTTTGACAGGTCACGGGCTGAAAACGAACTTACGGTGCTGAAGTTATGACCATTTTAAGAAAGCCTTCTTCGTCACACGATCTTGGGCTTCGAGAACCAAGTCAGTATGTTCTTCAATACTTTTGCCTTCATCAATATATAATTTCATAGGCATATACTAACTGTACAACTTTCAAACATGGTCATACACATCCAAATCTGGCTGAAACGGGCTAAAACGTTCGAAACATATCAAAACGGACGAAATCGGACGAGATCGGACGAAATCGGACGAGATCGGACGAAATCGGACGAGATCGGACGAAATCGGATGTTAACCGGGGAAGCCGGAGAAAGTATGAATAAACCGCGCAAACCATGCCAAATCCGTGGAAATAGGATTTCTACTATGTTTTGATTGTATTCATCATGTTGTGGTCGTATTTAGCATGTTTTGGTTGGGTTTGGCTATGTTTTAACCAGACTTGAATGTAGCAAATTAGTTGGTGATGTAGTTGTGGTTTTACTAGACAAGGAAACCGTGATGGCATACCATCAATTGATATTAAAAATACGAGTGAGCTCCAACAACATTTAACATTGTTTGATCAACAAAACAATGATATTGATTTTCCTTCGGAAACCTACAAAGGTGCATAATATACAAAATAATGAAAAAAGCATAGTAAAATGGCTTTTTGGGCCTTCAAAAATCCTTAACCAGCTTAAAGTTGGTTACAACGATGTTCCTCTTGTTTTTTCGGTCGTTTTGACAGGTCACGGGCTGAAAACGAACTTACGATGCTGAATTTATGACCATTTTAAGAAAGCCTTCTTCGTCACACGATCTTGGGCTTCGAGAACCAAGTCAGTATGTTCTTCAATACTTTTGCCTTCATCAATATATAATTTCATAGGCATATAGTAACTGTACAACTTTCAAACATGGTAATACACATCCAAATCCGGCTGAAACGGGCTAAACCGTTCGAAACATATCAAAACGGAAGAAATCAGACGAGATCGGACGAAATCGGACGAGATCGGACGAAATCGAACGTTAACCGGGGAATGCTGGAGAAAGTATGAATAAACCGCGCAAACCTTGCCAAATCCGTGGAAATAGGATTTCTACTATGTTTTGATTGTATTGATCATGTTGTGGTCGTATTTAGCATGTTTTGGTTGGGTTTGGCTATGTTTTAACCAGACTTGAATGTAGCAAATTAGTTGGTGATGTAGTTGTGGTTTTACTAGACAAGGAAACCGTGATGGCATACCATCTATTGATATTAAAAATACGAGTGAGCTCCAACAACATTTAACATTGTTTGATCAACAAAACAATGATATTGATTTTCCTTCGGAAACCTACAAAGGTGGATAATATACAAAATTATGAAAAAAGCATAGTAAAATGGATTTTTGGGCCTTCAAAAATCCTTAACCAGCTTAAAGTTGGTTACAACGATGTTCCTCTTGTTTTTTCGGTCGTTTTGACAGGTCACGGGCTGAAAACGAACTTACGGTGCTGAAGTTATGACCATTTTAAGAAAGCCTTCTTCGTCACACGATCTTGGGCTTCGAGAACCAAGTCAGTCTGTTCTTCAATACTTTTGCCTTCATCAATATATAATTTCATAGGCATATACTAACTGTACAACTTTCAAACATGGTCATACACATCCAAATCTGGCTGAAACGGGCTAAAACGTTCGAAACATATCAAAACGGACGAAATCGGACGAGATCGGACGAAATCGGACGAGATCGGACGAAATCGGACGAGATCGGACGAAATCGGATGTTAACCGGGGAAGCCGGAGAAAGTATGAATAAACCGCGCAAACCATGCCAAATCCGTGGAAATAGGATTTCTACTATGTTTTGATTGTATTCATCATGTTGTGGTCGTATTTAGCATGTTTTGGTTGGGTTTGGCTATGTTTTAACCAGACTTGAATGTAGCAAATTAGTTGGTGATGTAGTTGTGGTTTTACTAGACAAGGAAACCGTGATGGCATACCATCAATTGATATTAAAAATACGAGTGAGCTCCAACAACATTTAACATTGTTTGATCAACAAAACAATGATATTGATTTTCCTTCGGAAACCTACAAAGGTGGATAATATACAAAATAATGAAAAAAGCATAGTAAAATGGCTTTTTGGGCCTTCAAAAATCCTTAACCAGCTTAAAGTTGGTTACAACGATGTTCCTCTTGTTTTTTCGGTCGTTTTGACAGGTCACGGGCTGAAAACGAACTTACGATGCTGAATTTATGACCATTTTAAGAAAGCCTTCTTCGTCACACGATCTTGGGCTTCGAGAACCAAGTCAGTATGTTCTTCAATACTTTTGCCTTCATCAATATATAATTTCATAGGCATATAGTAACTGTACAACTTTCAAACATGGTAATACACATCCAAATCCGGCTGAAACGGGCTAAACCGTTCGAAACATATCAAAACGGAAGAAATCAGACGAGATCGGACGAAATCGGACGAGATCGGACGAAATCGAACGTTAACCGGGGAATGCTGGAGAAAGTATGAATAAACCGCGCAAACCTTGCCAAATCCGTGGAAATAGGATTTCTACTATGTTTTGATTGTATTGATCATGTTGTGGTCGTATTTAGCATGTTTTGGTTGGGTTTGGCTATGTTTTAACCAGACTTGAATGTAGCAAATTAGTTGGTGATGTAGTTGTGGTTTTACTAGACAAGGAAACCGTGATGGCATACCATCTATTGATATTAAAAATACGAGTGAGCTCCAACAACATTTAACATTGTTTGATCAACAAAACAATGATATTGATTTTCCTTCGGAAACCTACAAAGGTGGATAATATACAAAATAAAGCATAGTAAAATGGCTTTTTGGGCCTTCAAAAATCCTTAACCAGCTTAAAGTTGGTTACAACGATGTTCCTCTTGTTTTTTTTGTCGTTTTGACAGGTCCCGGGCTGAAAACGAACTTACGGTGCTAGAGTTATGACCATTTTAAGAAAGCCTTCTTCGTCACACGATCTTGGGCTTCGAGAACCAAGTTAGTCTGTTCTTCAATACTTTTGCCTCCATCAATATATAATTTCATAGGCATACACTAACTCTACAACTTTCAAACATGGTCATACACATCCAAATCCGGCTGAAACGGGCTAAACCGTTCGAAACATATCAAAACGGATGAAATCGGACGAGATCGGACGAAATCGGACGAGATCGGACGAAATCGGACGTTAACCGGGGAAAGCCGGAGAAAGTATGAATAAACCGCGCAAACCATGCCAAATCCGTGGAAATAGGATTTATACTATGTTTTGATTGTATTGATCATGTTGTGGCCGTCTTTAGCATGTTTTGGTTGGGTTTGGTTATGTTTTAACCAGACTTGAATGTAGCAAATTAGTGGGTGATGTAGTTGTGGTTTTACTAGACAAGGAAATCGTGATGGCATACCATCAATTGATATTAAAAATACGAGTGAGCTCCAACAACATTTAACATTGTTTGATCAACAAAACAATGATATTGATTTTCCTTCGGAAACCTACAAAGGTGGATAATATACAAAATAATGAAAAAAGCATAGTAAAATGGCTTTTTGGGACTTCAAAAATCCTTAACCAGCTTAAAGTTGGTTACAACGATGTTCCTCTTGTTTTTTCGGTCGTTTTGACAGGTCACGGGCTGAAAACGAACTTACGGTGCTGAAGTTATGACCATTTTAAGAAAGCCTTCTTCGTCACACGATCTTGGGCTTCGAGAACCAAGTCAGTCTGTTCTTCAATACTTTTGCCTTCATCAATATATAATTTCATAGGCATATACTAACTGTACAACTTTCAAACATGGTCATATACATCCAAATCCGGCTGAAACGGGCTAAACCGTTCGAAACATATCAAAACGGACGAAATCGGACGAGATCGGACGAAATCGGACGTTAACCGGGGAAAGCCGGAGAAAGTATGAATAAACCGCGCAAACCATGCCAAATCCGTGGAAATAGGATTTCTACTATGTTTTGATTGTATTGATCATGTTGTGGTCGTCTTTAGCATGTTTTGGTTGGGTTTGGCTATGTTTTAACCAGACTTGAATGTAGCAAATTAGTTGGTGATGTAGTTGTGGTTTTACTAGACAAGGAAATCGTGATGGCATACCATCAATTGATATTAAAAATACAAGTGAGCTCCAACAACATTTAACATTGTTTGATCAACAAAACAATGATATTGATTTTCCTTCGGAAACCTACAAAGGTGGATAATATACAAAATAATGAAAAAAGCATAGTAAAATGGCTTTTTGGGCCTTCAAAAATCCTTAACCAGCTTAAAGTTGGTTACAACGATGTTCCTCTTGTTTTTTCGGTCGTTTTGACAGGTCACGGGCTGAAAACGAACTTACGGTGCTGAAGTTATGACCATTTTAAGAAAGCCTTCTTCGTTACACGATCTTGGGCTTCGAGAACCAAGTCAGTCTGTTCTTCAATACTTTTGCCTCCATCAATATATAATTTCATAGGCATATATTAACTGTAAAACATTCAAACATGGTCATACACATCCAAATCCGGCTGAAACGGGCTAAACCGTTCGAAACATATCAAAACGGACGAAATCGGACGAGATCGGACGAAATCGGACGAGATCGGACGAAATCGGACGTTAACCGGGGAATGCCGGAGAAAGTATGAATAAACCGCGCAAACCATGCCAAATCCGTGGAAATAGGATTTCTACTATGTTTTGATTGTATTGATCATGTTGTGGTCGTATTTAGCATGTTTTGGTTGGGTTTGGCTATGTTTTAACCAGACTTGAATGTAGCAAATTAGTTGGTGATGTAGTTGTGGTTTTACTAGACAAGGAAACCGTGATGGCATACCATCAATTGATATTAAAAATACGAGTGAGCTCCAACAACATTTAACATTGTTTGATCAACAAAACAATGATATTGATTTTCCTTCGGAAACCTACAAAGGTGGATAATATACAAAATAATGAAAAAAGCATAGTAAAATGGTTTTTTGGGCCTTAAAAAATCCTTAACCAGCTTAAAGTTGGTTACAACGATGTTCCTCTTGTTTTTTCGGTCGTTTTGACAGGTCACGGGCTGAAAACGAACTTACGGTGCTGAAGTTATGACCATTTTAAGAAAGCCTTTTTCGTCACACGATCTTGGGCTTCGAGAACCAAGTCAGTCTGTTCTTCAATACTTTTGCCTTCATCAATATATAATTTCATAGGCATATACTAACTGTACAACTTTCAAACATGGTCATATACATCCAAATCCGGCTGAAACGGGCTAAACCGTTCGAAACATATCAAAACGGACGAAATCGGACGAGATCGGACGAAATCGGACGTTAACCGGGGAAAGCCGGAGAAAGTATGAATAAACCGCGCAAACCATGCCAAATCCGTGGAAATAGGATTTCTACTATGTTTTGATTGTATTGATCATGTTGTGGTCGTCTTTAGCATGTTTTGGTTGGTTTTGGCTATGTTTTAACCAGACTTGAATGTAGCAAATTAGTTGGTGATGTAGTTGTGGTTTTACTAGACAAGGAAATCGTGATGGCATACCATCAATTGATATTAAAAATACAAGTGAGCTCCAACAACATTTAACATTGTTTGATCAACAAAACAATGATATTGATTTTCCTTCGGAAACCTACAAAGGTGGATAATATACAAAATAATGAAAAAAGCATAGTAAAATGGCTTTTTGGGCCTTCAAAAATCCTTAACCAGCTTAAAGTTGGTTACAACGATGTTCCTCTTGTTTTTTCGGTCGTTTTGACAGGTCACGGGCTGAAAACGAACTTACGGTGCTGAAGTTATGACCATTTTAAGAAAGCCTTCTTCGTTACACGATCTTGGGCTTCGAGAACCAAGTCAGTCTGTTCTTCAATACTTTTGCCTCCATCAATATATAATTTCATAGGCATATATTAACTGTAAAACATTCAAACATGGTCATACACATCCAAATCCGGCTGAAACGGGCTAAACCGTTCGAAACATATCAAAACGGACGAAATCGGACGAGATCGGACGAAATCGGACGAGATCGGACGGAATCGGACGAGATCGGACGAAATCGGACGTTAACCGGGGAATGCCGGAGAAAGTATGAATAAACCGCGCAAACCATGCCAAATCCGTGGAAATAGGATTTCTACTATGTTTTGATTGTATTGATCATGTTGTGGTCGTATTTAGCATGTTTTGGTTGGGTTTGGCTATGTTTTAACCAGACTTGAATGTAGCAAATTAGTTGGTGATGTAGTTGTGGTTTTACTAGACAAGGAAACCGTGATGGCATACCATCAATTGATATTAAAAATACGAGTGAGCTCCAACAACATTTAACATTGTTTGATCAACAAAACAATGATATTGATTTTCCTTCGGAAACCTACAAAGGTGGATAAGATACAAAATAATGAAAAAAGCATAGTAAAATGGTTTTTTGGGCCTTAAAAAATCCTTAACCAGCTTAAAGTTGGTTACAACGATGTTCCTCTTGTTTTTTCGGTCGTTTTGACAGGTCACGGGCTGAAAACGAACTTACGGTGCTGAAGTTATGACCATTTTAAGAAAGCCTTCTTCGTCACACGATCTTGGGCTTCGAGAACCAAGTCAGTCTGTTCTTCAATACTTTTGCCTTCATCAATATATAATTTCATAGGCATATACTAACTGTACAACTTTCAAACATGGTCATATACATCCAAATCCGGCTGAAACGGGCTAAACCGTTCGAAACATATCAAAACGGACGAAATCGGACGAGATCGGACGAAATCGGACGTTAACCGGGGAAAGCCGGAGAAAGTATGAATAAACCGCGCAAACCATGCCAAATCCGTGGAAATAGGATTTCTACTATGTTTTGATTGTATTGATCATGTTGTGGTCGTCTTTAGCATGTTTTGGTTGGGTTTGGCTATGTTTTAACCAGACTTGAATGTAGCAAATTAGTTGGTGATGTAGTTGTGGTTTTACTAGACAAGGAAATCGTGATGGCATACCATCAATTGATATTAAAAATACAAGTGAGCTCCAACAACATTTAACATTGTTTGATCAACAAAACAGTGATATTGATTTTCCTTCGGAAACCTACAAAGGTGGATAATATACAAAATAATGAGAAAAGCATAGTAAAATGGCTTTTTGGGCCTTCAAAAATCCTTAACCAGCTTAAAGTTGGTTACAACGATGTTCCTCTTGTTTTTTCGGTCGTTTTGACAGGTCACGGGCTGAAAACGAACTTACGGTGCTGAAGTTATGGCCATTTTAAGAAAGCCTTCTTCGTTACACGATCTTGGGCTTCGAGAACCAAGTCAGTCTGTTCTTCAATACTTTTGCCTCCATCAATATATAATTTCATAGGCATATATTAACTGTACAACTTTCAAACATGGTCATACACATCCAAATCCGGCTGAAACGGGCTAAACCGTTCGAAACATATCAAAACGGACGAAATCGGACGAGATCGGACGAAATCGGACGAGATCGGACGAAATCGGACGTTAACCGGGGAATGCCGGAGAAAGTATGAATAAACCGCGCAAACCATGCCAAATCCGTGGAAATAGGATTTCTACTATGTTTTGATTGTATTGATCATGTTGTGGTCGTATTTAGCATGTTTTGGTTGGGTTTGGCTATGTTTTAACCAGACTTGAATGTAGCAAATTAGTTGGTGATGTAGTTGTGGTTTTACTAGACAAGGAAACCGTGATGGCATACCATCAATTGATATTAAAAATACGAGTGAGCTCCAACAACATTTAACATTGTTTGATCAACAAAACAATGATATTGATTTTCCTTCGGAAACCTACAAAGGTGGATAATATACAAAATTATGAAAAAAGCATAGTAAAATGGATTTTTGGGCCTTCAAAAATCCTTAACCAGCTTAAAGTTGGTTACAACGATGTTCCTCTTGTTTTTTCGGTCGTTTTGACAGGTCACGGGCTGAAAACGAACTTACGGTGCTGAAGTTATGACCATTTTAAGAAAGCCTTCTTCGTCACACGATCTTGGGCTTCGAGAACCAAGTCAGTCTGTTCTTCAATACTTTTGCCTTCATCAATATATAATTTCATAGGCATATACTAACTGTACAACTTTCAAACATGGTCATACACATCCAAATCCGGCTGAAACGGGCTAAACCGTTCGAAACATATCAAAATGGACGAAATCGGACGAGATTGGACGAAATCGGACGAGATCGGACGAAATCGGACGAGATCGGACGAGATCGGATGTTAACCGGGGAAGCCGGAGAAAGTATGAATAAACCGCGCAAACCATGCCAAATCCGCGGAAATAGGATTTCTACTATGTTTTGATTGTATTGATCATGTTGTGGTCGTATTTAGCATGTTTTGGTTGGGTTTGGCTATGTTTTAACCAGACTTGAATGTAGCAAATTAGTTGGTGATGTAGTTGTGGTTTTACTAGACAAGGAAACCGTGATGGCATACCATCAATTGATATTAAAAATACGAGTGAGCTCCAACAACATTTAACATTGTTTGATCAACAAAACAATGATATTGATTTTCCTTCGGAAACCTACAAAGGTGGATAATATACAAAATAATGAAAAAAGCATAGTAAAATGGCTTTTTGGGCCTTCAAAAATCCTTAACCAGCTTAAAGTTGGTTACAACGATGTTCCTCTTGTTTTTTCGGTCGTTTTGACAGGTCACGGGCTGAAAACGAACTTACGATGCTGAATTTATGACCATTTTAAGTAAGCCTTCTTCGTCACACGATCTTGGGCTTCGAGAACCAAGTCAGTATGTTCTTCAATACTTTTTCCTTCATCAATATATAATTTCATAGGCATATAGTAACTGTACAACTTTCAAACATGGTAATACACATCCAAATCCGGCTGAAACGGGCTAAACCGTTCGAAACATATCAAAACGGACGAAATCAGACGAGATCGGACGAAATCGGACGAGATCGGACGAAATCGAACGTTAACCGGGGAATGCTGGAGAAAGTATGAATAAACCGCGCAAACCTTGCCAAATCCGTGGAAATAGGATTTCTACTATGTTTTGATTGTATTGATCATGTTGTGGTCGTATTTAGCATGTTTTGGTTGGGTTTGGCTATGTTTTAACCAGACTTGAATGTAGCAAATTAGTTGGTGATGTAGTTGTGGTTTTACTAGACAAGGAAATCGTGATGGCATACCATCTATTGATATTAAAAATACGAGTGAGCTCCAACAACATTTAACATTGTTTGATCAACAAAACAATGATATTGATTTTCCTTCGGAAACCTACAAAGGTGGATAATATACAAAATAAAGCATAGTAAAATGGCTTTTTGGGCCTTCAAAAATCCTTAACCAACTTAAAGTTGGTTACAACGATGTTCCTCTTGTTTTTTTGTCGTTTTGACAGGTCCCGGGCTGAAAACGAACTTACGGTGCTAGAGTTATGACCATTTTAAGAAAGCCTTCTTCGTCACACGATCTTGGGCTTCGAGAACCAAGTCAGTCTGTTCTTCAATACTTTTGCCTCCATCAATATATAATTTCATAGGCATACACTAACTCTACAACTTTCAAACATGGTCATACACATCCAAATCCGGCTGAAACGGGCTAAACCGTTCGAAACATATCAAAACGGACGAAATCGGACGAGATCGGACGAAATCGGACGAGATCGGACGAAATCGGACGTTAACCGGGGAAAGCCAGAGAAAGTATGAATAAACCGCGCAAACCATGCCAAATCCGTGGAATAGGATTTATACTATGTTTTGATTGTATTGATCATGTTGTGGCCGTCTTTAGCATGTTTTGGTTGGGTTTGGTTATGTTTTAACCAGACTTGAATGTAGCAAATTAGTGGGTGATGTAGTTGTGGTTTTACTAGACAAGGAAATCGTGATGGCATACCATCAATTGATATTAAAAATACGAGTGAGCTCCAACAACATTTAACATTGTTTGATCAACAAAACAATGATATTGATTTTCCTTCGGAAACCTACAAAGGTGGATAATATACAAAATAATGAAAAAAGCATAGTAAAATGGCTTTTTGGGACTTCAAAAATCCTTAACCAGCTTAAAGTTGGTTACAACGATGTTCCTCTTGTTTTTTCGGTCGTTTTGACAGGTCACGGGCTGAAAACGAACTTACGGTGCTGAAGTTATGACCATTTTAAGAAAGCCTTCTTCGTCACACGATCTTGGGCTTCGAGAACCAAGTCAGTCTGTTCTTCAATACTTTTTGTAAGATTGATTCACACGACTTATAAGAATAAGAAATATAGATGAATAAGATCAAGATTAAAACTAAGAATGGAATATTAGATTAGATGAAGAAGAACTAGAAAGATACAAGGTAGATGATTCTAGTGAGAGAAACTAAGGAGAGTTTCTCTCTCTAAAACAAGAAGAAGAGAAAAGATACAATGGTATAGCATTTTCCACGAGCTTCGCAACGGTATATTATATGACCATCACTTTAAATACTTCTAACAATCTCCCCCTAAGAGGTGGTCATATAATATGTGACTTCACTTTTTTGACCATCACTTTAAATACTTCTAACAATCTCCCCCTAAGTGGTGGTCATGTATTATGTGACTTCACTTCTTTGTTGTTGCAGACTTTGAAGCTCGTTGTCTTGAGAGTTCTTTCATCGATCCTTTAATGACTTGTGATCTTGGATCTTTGATATTTGCCTTGACTTGATCTTGAAACTTTGCCAGCTTGTGCTCTTGTGTCTTTGCCCACATACTCATGTTTTGTGTTGTCATAAAAGCTTGTTAACAATCTCCTTTGATCATCAGAGTAGCGGAAGTCTTTGTCTTTAGATGTTCTTTGAGCTTTCTTCAATAATCCTGAATATGTGGCCTTGAATTGCGACTCTTGAAATAACGCCACCGTTTGCATTCCAACGGTTTCCCGTTATACAGTACGAATACTGTACCTGTGATCAGGTAAGTTCAAAGAACTTCCTTGACAGGATTTCCAGCTGTGGTAGCCGTTCTCAATACTTGAATATATCGAAAGATAATTCATAGTAAGGAGTGAATCATACAGTTTCATTCTGCTGATTAAGTCGTCAATTCAGTTTCCTGGAACAAGTTTGAATCAATTAAGAATCAAACCATCGTTGCTTTCCAGTTGACACAAGTTTGATTTATATAGAATCGCACAAGTTACCTACCGCAGTGCTGTTTGAGGATGACACTGGAAGGATTTCCATTCGTCACTGTAAATACTGAAAAGTATTACTCTGAATGTTCTGGCAAGATCATAAAGATATTGCATCGAGACCTGGAACGAGTTTGAATCAATTAAGAATCAAACCACTGTTGCTTTCCAGTTAACATATGTTTAATTCAAGTGAATTTTACATATGACCTACCGCAGTGCTGTTTGATGTTAACACTGGAAGGATTTCCATTCATCACTGTGAATACTAAAGAGTATCACTCTGAATGTTCTAGCAATACCACAAGGATAGAGCGTAGGACTCTGTAAATCATCGCTTGTGTTCTAATGATGAACAACAATTGATCTATGGAATAAGTGTCCTAATGAGATTTTTGATGAATCTCGTTGGCTCTAGACTCTATAAGTGCACGTTTATTTGGTGATCGGAGGCTGGAGCAGACTGCCACCTATTCAATATCTACTATCTCGGAGTGAGAAAGTTGATAGAAATGAGTTGAACTCCGTGACAATAAAACAAACTTCTTTTGAGAGAAGCTTGAGTAGGCTGGGAAGGGTTGTGCATTGCATCACTGGGTCCATGATGCTTTGTCTTCAGTATTAGAAATCATCAAAGTGATTCTGATAATAGATGTATTGACCCGGTTTCTGACTAAGTTGTATGGAGGGCTTCTTTCTTTACACCCTTTATCCTTACATTTCTTTTTCATTCTTCAACCCCTTCAATGCTTACCAAGACGTCATAACTAGCACCTTGTTGTGATTGTTCCAGTGCTAGCTTAAGTCATTGGTCGGCATTATTCCCGTACACTCAACTACTCCATCTTTCCTAAGGACTTCTAAGTTTTAATGGATTGTCCCTGGGAAGATCCCTCCGGTTCTGGTTGGATCATAGGACGAATACCTAACCACCTTTTGACACCAATACCATCGTGAATTTATGTGTTGAAGGGTATAGATATCGTAACCAGAAAGATCATCTGAAAATGCAGTCAAGGTGTTGATGAAATCAATGTTTACACCTTGAAAGTTTTCTATATCACCAAAAACGCTCCCCCTACATATGTGCATCATAAAAGGAGAGATTTTTGCACATATTAGGAAGAGAAAGCACTTATATCAAAGATCTTATTCAAGATAACACATTTTAATCACTATTCTCCCCCTCAAAAATTGCATGAAAGTGAAATTTTTGTGAAACTAGTGATGAAACATGGAGAGAATAATGTGTCATGAAACTTTGGAACAAATGTTTATAAAAACATTATACTCCCCCTCGAAACGAGATTGTATTTAAATAGGGGAGTATATGAGCACATTGTTTTGAAATACTTTGAAAAAGTGTGCTCTAAAGTCCAAGAAAAATTGTGTTCATGAGCTTAAAACTTTGAATGTTTCGATATAAGCTCATGACCGAGAAAAATGAATTTCTCGTTGTTGAGGATAAGTCAAAGACTTTCCTTTATTTAGGGACCGAGTTATAGTCTGACATGTGACTATAAGCCATTATGTTGAGCTCAAAACGTTGAATGTTTTGTGACAAGCTCAACCCGAGATAGATTGCTCTACCCGTTATTAGGATAAGTTATCTTTAAAAATACACTCTCCTTTATTTGAAGTTCGAGTTACAGTCTGACATTTAACTGTAAGTCGTTTACATGAGCTTAAAACATGGAATGTTTTTATCGGAAGCTCATGACCGAGAAAAATGAATTTCTCGTTGTTAAGGATAAGTTATCATCCGTGATCAACTTTCCTTTATTTGAGGCACGAGTCACAGTCTGAGGTAATTGCAAATCATATGAAGAAAGGGGAAATGACATGTTTTGAAAAACATTTGAACTTTCATTCGAGCTTTATGTACACACCCGTGTCGTTATTGAGCGACATTTCTAGGCACGTCCATATTATCGAAACTGAAAGACATGTCGAGAAGAATATTTTTGGTATTTTTGAAAGATTTTTTCGTTTTTTTTTTGTTTTGTTTTTATAGGTTTTATATTTTTGTATTTTCATTTTCAATGTTTTTTAAAATAATCCAAAATAGACCTTTGTACAGCAGAAGAGGGTGATGTTGTATGTACAGAATTGGAACCCTTTGAAGAAATGGATTCAGAATCCGCTGAAGTACCTGCAATGACAGAAGAAGAATTTGCACAAATACTAGTGTTAGGAGTAACAAATGCATTTTCTACACTCAAGACACTCGCATTAGTGCTGGAGCAGGTGTCATCACTCTTCTTGATGGGAATCCACTTAAGACCGACTTCCTTAAAGATCCTACCCGTGGGTTTCCACTGAAGACTAGATCGAGGATTAGTGTTCTCTTGCACAGCGGAAGACTTCTTTGGAGAGAAACTAGGTCCTGCATTGATCCGCCTTGAGGATTTATTGTCATTGCTTTTCTTTGTGACGGGTGAGAGTCTCCTTGTTGTCTTATGGGATTCTGCATTCTTTCTCTGTGTGAAAGCACGAGAGTTTACCTCATAGAGGTATTGTAGAATGCAATGAGCATGATTTCCATGGTGAATGCCCTTTTTGCACGTGGGGCATACAGTGAGTTTGGGATTCTCGAAAGGTCTTGTATACCTAGGGTTTGCTGACCGTTCAGGCACTATGTTCGAAACACGGCTACCTATTGGTGATTGCCAATTCCTAGGTTGTTGGGAAGGGGTCCTAGGTTGTGGTTGATTACCATTAGGTGTGTGTTGAACTCTAGCGGTTGTTGGTTTACTAGGTTTTGAATACACATGGTTTACTTTCTGAATGTTCCCTTTTTGCTTACCATCCCCTAGGTTTTTGGTTTGACCAACGTCATTTGAACCATTAGATTCCTTTGTGGGCGTAAGAGTCACACACTTGGGAGTACTCTTAGGAGTAGTGCAAGGTGCATTCACAGAGTTGTGTTTAGCAAGAGTGGGTTTTCTAAATGGAGGAACATAGGGTGAGATGGCTGGTTTTGGTACAGTCGATGGCACATCGGTATTAGGAGGTAACCTAGAAACATTAGAAGGCGGTTTTCCTAAGATAGATGGCTTTGGTACTTTGTACGCATTGGGTTGTCTAACAACTGATTTTACAACCTTAGCTTCCACAGTTTTCCCACCCATCTTTCCAACAAGTTTCTGCAACTCAGCAATCGCGATGTCTTTGTCTTGCAACTGAGCTTTCAGATCAGAAATATCCTTACTCTTTTCATTCAATTCACGAAATGATTCAGAGAGTTTTACTTGTAAATTATTGTCATCAGGAACTTTTCCAACTTTGGTTTGCAAAGCAAGTTCAAGAGAATGACAATGTTTCTGAAGAAAATCATATCGGTGTTGAAGAATCGTGAACTCTTTTTTATTAACATTTGTTGAAGGCTCACTGTCGCGACATTCACCTCCTGACTGAGCTCGTAGCTGTTCGATTGTTTGTTGCAGTTCATTGTAAGCTTTATCATACGAGAGTTTGTCATCCTTACATTCATCACATTTTTTGACATATTTATTCCAAAGATCGGTGAATTCGTTGTCCTTTTTGATGACATAAGACTCCATTTTCTCTTTCGTACGATCAAGCTCATTTTGGAGGGTTTCATTGTCTGACACAGAGATGTTTACCGCAACAGGGTTACTATCAACACAATCACCACTGTCACTGGCTTTCGAGAGACATGCAAGGTCGCTTTCCAAAACTTTAATTTTATCAAGAGATTCATCAGCCTCCTTCGCCAAAGATTTGAAGTCTTCAACAAATTTGGCTAGTTCTTTTAGAAAACGTTCTCAAGATTGCCTATCCTCGCATCAACTTGATTAATAATCGGATTGATTTCTGTATGAAGCACTTTTTGTAACTCGACATGAACGGGTGATGTAAAGTTTCCTCCAGTCATTTTGGCGTTAACAACCCGTTTGAGAATGACAAAATTATCTTTGAGCTCGTTAAGAAATCGTCGTGCAACACTCGGTTTAGGAGGATCCTCTGTCAATTCCTCACTAGGTAGCAAAAGCAATTCGGTACTAGTTTTAGATCGAACAAAAACCGTTGGAGGATTAACTTTTGGATAGTAAACAGGTGTCACTTCTTTATCAAGCTTTTTCATTCTTAAACGAGTTTCTTCAGCAAGTTCAGTAGTTTCCTCAAAATCATGCACACTAGGAGGATCATGCTCATCAGACAGGAGCACACTACCATTATATAGAGTTTGATTTGTGGCCTGAACCTGCTTAAGGTATTCTGGATTGGGAGGAAGAGGACAACCTAAAGCCATTTTGTAACGGGTGTAATTTATCTCATTCACTTTAGGTGCGAGCATATTTATCGTCTGCATAGATTGTCCACGTTTTACCAAAAGGTTGTCTAAGTCCCTAATCCTATCCTGAGCATTGCAAAAATCCTCAAGAAGCCCATCTTCTTGAATTTTGAAATCATGTTTCAGCTTTTTTATTTCTCCTTTTAAATCAGAAACGATAGATTTTTCAGTTGAAAGCTGTTTATTAAGAGAGGTGATTTCATCATTCAATTCGCTTATCTTTTTTGCACTACTTAAATGTAAGGCATTTAATTTCTTAGTGGTGCATTTTTCTTGATAAACCGATGTAGCATGAGCTTGTTCAAGTTCCTTGATTTTAGCATGATGAATCTCAAAACTTTTCTCCCGTTCCTTATATCCCGTAAGCTCAGTGGTCAATTTGGCATTAGTTTCTCTAAACTTATTATTAACCACATTCGCATGAGCAACATCCTTGGCAAGCTTATCAAATAATGATTTATAATACGCATGCGTCTCGTCAGGAAGGGTTGTAGGTTGGGCAACTTGATCCCCACTAAGGTTCACACTGGGTGCATTAGAAATAATATTGCTATTATTCGTTTGAACCCCGTGTGTCTCAGTGGAAGGCTCAAGTGACTCATTATACTCTTCCTCCTGATTAGACATATTATATAACTCATTAGCATTGAGACGTGGGTGTACCTCAGAGGAACCGTCTGAATCATACACAGGAGCTCTGTCAGGTTGAACTACCGATGTGGATGATTGTTGCGAATTAGCCATCAAGATGGAGTCGGGAGTCACCTCTTCTGCCTCATCATATGCTGCTGCAGATGCCATGATATCAAACTCTTCAGCTAGAAGTAGAATTCCTGCTTCTTCCTTTTGTGCTATAAGAAGCTGAGACTGGAGATGGGCAACATTCCTCTTCTTTCTTACATGTCTATCACGATGCTCAAAACCCGCAGCATCACTATCTTGTTGATAACTCATAGTAGAAGTCGAGTGAAAAACAGGATCTCAATTCGTAGAAAGCGTGAGTTGTAGTGTCAACAAAATCAAACTTTGCCAAAATTTTCCAGCCCGACAAAAAATTCCTCAGTCCGACAAAACGGTAAGCCGAAAAAAATTTGAATCTCTAAGTTTTGAAATCGAGTTAGAAATAGCCAATAACTAGTAGGGAAAGAGTTTGAAAAAATGAAATTTTTAATGAAAAATAAAACCTAAAAAATTTGAAATTTGGCCTAAAAATTTGAATTTTGGTCCGAAAATTTGAATTTTTCGTCGAAAATTTTTTCGCATTGCCAAAATTTGAAATTGAAGCTTAAATGGCCTAAAAATGGTCTAGGAAAAATTAAATTTTACTATGATTTTCCCGCCAAAAAACTCTTTTTTTTTTTTTTTTTTTTTTTTTTTTTTGTGTGTAAACTATGTTCCGAGACTAGTCTAGATAGTGGCTAAGACTAAAAATTACTCAAACAAAATTTCCATCGGAATGCCCATCGGAAAATTCTATCGGAATGTTCTATCGGAATGTCCTTCTATCGGAATGTCCTACGATCGGAAAGTCCTTCTATCGGAATCTTAGATCGCAATGATGATCTGTCGGAATGCTAGATCGCAATGATGATCTGTCGGAATATGTTTCAGATCGGAATATGTTCAGATCGGAATAACTTCAGATCGGAATATGTTCAGATCGGAATGTGGCTAAAATCAATTTGGCAGAGTAATGTCTCAAAGTTCCTTAAAAACCGTCGGAATCCCAGATCGCAAAGAACGATCGGAATGTCCAGATCGGAATAAGGTATCGAAATCTTTAGATCGCAAAGTAGAACCTAGAGGTTATTGCGATCTGGCCACACTCCCTTTGTACTTTCCGAGGGTGAAACTTGCAAGAATTTCGGAAAGATGAAAAAACAAGAAATTTCTCAACTTTTGATCCAAAAGACTTGTTTTTAAGCCAAAACCAAGATGCCCAAATCGCTACTACACGATTAAGGAAGGTATACGACTTGAAGAACACCAACGAGCTATCCACGAATCCCTTGGCGAATGATACCACTTGTAAGAGTGATTCACACGACTTATAGAATAAGAAATATAGATGAATAAGATCAAGATTAAAACTAAGAATGGAATATTAGATTAGATGAAGAAGAACTAGAAAGATACAAGGTAGATGATTCTAGTGAGAGAAACTAAGGAGAGTTTCTCTCTCTAAAACAAGAAGAAGAGAAAAGATACAATGGGAGACACACACACAAATGAGGATGGTTATGCCTTTTATACTAAGGCTTACATGAATAGGAGGCCTTCCTCATTTGTGTGTTCGGGACTAATTCCCGTTTTATGCATAATAATGACATAGAACTCTCGACACTGTTGAATAGCATTTTCCACGAGCTTCGCAACGGTATATTATATGACCATCACTTTAAATACTTCTAACACTTTTGCCTCCATCAATATATAATTTCATAGGCATATACTAATTGTACAACATTCAAACATGGTCATACACATCCAAATCCGGCTGAAACGGGCTAAACCGTTCGAAACATATCAAAACGGACGAAATCGGACGAGATCGGACGAAATCCGACGAGATCGGACGAAATCGGATGTTAACCGGGGAAGCCGGAGAAAGTATGAATAAACCGCGCAAACCATGCCAAATCCGTGGAAATAGGATTTCTACTATGTTTTGATTGTATTGATCATGTTGTGGTCGTATTTAGCATGTTTTGGTTGGGTTTGGCTATGTTTTAAGCAGACTTGAATGTAGCAAATTAGTTGGTGATGTAGTTGTGGTTTTACTAGACAAGGAAACCGTGATGGCATACCATCAATTGATATTAAAAATACGAGTGAGCTCCAACAACATTTAACATTGTTTGATCAACAAAACAATGATATTGATTTTCCTTCGGAAACCTACAAAGGTGGATAATATACAAAATAATGAAAAAAGCATAGTAAAATGGCTTTTTGGGCCTTCAAAAATCCTTAACCAGCTTAAAGTTGGTTACAACGATGTTCCTCTTGTTTTTTCGGTCGTTTTGACAGGTCACGGGCTGAAAACGAACTTACGATGCTGAATTTATGACCATTTTAAGAAAGCCTTCTTCGTCACACGATCTTGGGCTTCGAGAACCAAGTCAGTCTGTTCTTCAATACTTTTGCCTTCATCAATATATAATTTCATAGGCATATAGTAACTGTACAACTTTCAAACATGATCATACACATCCAAATCCGGCTGAAACGGGCTAAACCGTTCGAAACATATCAAAACGGACGAAATCAGACGAGATCGGACGAAATCGGACGAGATCGGACGAAATCGAACGTTAACCGGGGAATGCTGGAGAAAGTATGAATAAACCGCGCAAACCATGCCAAATCCGTGGAAATAGGATTTCTACTATGTTTTGATTGTATTGATCATGTTGTGGTCGTATTTAGCATGTTTTGGTTGGGTTTGGCTATGTTTTAACCAGACTTGAATGTAGCAAATTAGTTGGTGATGTAGTTGTGGTTTTACTAGACAAGGAAACCGTGATGGCATACCATCTATTGATATTAAAAATACGAGTGAGCTCCAACAACATTTAACATTGTTTGATCAACAAAACAATGATATTGATTTTCCTTCGGAAACCTACAAAGGTGGATAATATACAAAATAAAGCATAGTAAAATGGCTTTTTGGGCCTTCAAAAATCCTTAACCAGCTTAAAGTTGGTTACAACGATGTTCCTCTTGTTTTTTCGGTCGTTTTGACAGGTCCCGGGCTGAAAACGAACTTACGGTGCTAGAGTTATGACCATTTTAATAAAGCCTTCTTCGTCACACGATCTTGGGCTTCGAGAACCAAGTCAGTCTGTTCTTCAATACTTTTGCCTCCATCAATATATAATTTCATAGGCATATACTAACTCTACAACTTTCAAACATGGTCATACACATCCAAATCCGGCTGAAACGGGCTAAACCGTTCGAAACATATCAAAACGGACGAAATCGGACGAGATCGGACGAAATCGGACGAGATCGGACGAAATCGGACGTTAACCGGGGAAAGCCGGAGAAAGTATGAATAAACCGCGCAAACCATGCCAAATCCGTGGAAATAGGATTTCTACTATGTTTTGATTGTATTGATCATGTTGTGGTCGTCTTTAGCATGTTTTGGTTGGGTTTGGCTATGTTTTAACCAGACTTGAATGTAGCAAATTAGTGGGTGATGTAGTTGTGGTTTTACTAGACAAGGAAATCGTGATGGCATACCATCAATTGATATTAAAAATACGAGTGAGCTCCAACAACATTTAACAATGTTTGATCAACAAAACAATGATATTGATTTTCCTTCGGAAACCTACAAAGGTGGATAATATACAAAATAATGAAAAAAGCATAGTAAAATGGCTTTTTGGGACTTCAAAAATCCTTAACCAGCTTAAAGTTGGTTACAACGATGTTCCTCTTATTTTTTCGGTCGTTTTGACAGGTCACGGGCTGAAAACGAACTTACGGTGCTGAAGTTATGACCATTTTAAGAAAGCCTTCTTCGTCACACGATCTTGGGCTTCGAGAACCAAGTCAGTCTGTTCTTCAATACTTTTGCCTCCATCAATATATAATTTCATAGGCATATACTAATTGTACAACATTCAAACATGGTCATACACATCCAAATCCGGCTGAAACGGGCTAAACCGTTCGAAACATATCAAAACGGACGAAATCAGACGAGATCGGACGAAATCGGACGAGATCGGACGAAATCGGACGAGATCGGACGAAATCGGACGTTAACCGGGGAAAGCCGGAGAAAGTATGAATAAACCGCGCAAACCATGCCAAATCCGTGGAAATAGGATTTCTACTATGTTTTGATTGTATTGATCATGTTGTGGTCGTCTTTAGCATGTTTTGGTTGGGTTTGGCTATGTTTTAACCAGACTTGAATGTAGCAAATTAGTTGGTGATGTAGTTGTGGTTTTACTAGACAAGGAAACCGTGATGGCATACCATCAATTGATATTAAAAATACGAGTGAGCTCCAACAACATTTAACATTGTTTGATCAACAAAACAATGATATTGATTTTCTTTCGGAAACCTACAAAGGTGGATAATATACAAAATAATGAAAAAATCATAGTAAAATGGCTTTTTGGGCCTTCAGAAATCCTTAACCTGCTTAAAGTTGGTTACAACGATGTTCCTCTTGTTTTTCGGTCGTTTTGACAGGTCACAGGCTGAAAACGAACTTACGGTGCTGAAGTTATGACCATTTTAAGAAAGCCTTCTTCGTCACACGATCTTGGGCTTCGAGAACCAAGTCAGTATGTTCTTCAATACTTTTCCCTCCATCAATATATAATTTCATAGGCATATACTAACTCTACAACTTTCAAACATGGTCATACACATCCAAATCCGTCTGAAATGGGCTAAACCGTTCGAAACATATCAAAACGGACGAGATCGGACGAGATCGGACGAAATCGGACGAGATCGGACGGAATCGGACGTTAACCGGGGAAAGCCGGAGGAAGTATGAATAAACCGCGCAAACCATGCCAAATCCGTGGAAATAGGATTTCTACTATGTTTTGATTGTATTGATCATGTTGTGGTCGTCTTTAGCATGTTTTGGTTGGGTTTGGCTATGTTTTAACCAGACTTGAATGTAGCAAATTAGTTGGTGATGTAGTTGTGGTTTTACTAGACAAGGAAACCGTGATGGCATACCATCAATTGATATTAAAAATACGAGTAAGCTCCAACAACATTTAACATTGTTTGATCAACAAAACAATGATATTGATTTTCCTTCGGAAACCTACAAAGGTGGATAATATACAAAATAATGAAAAAAGCATAGTAAAATGGCTTTTTGGGCCTTCAAAAATCCTTAACCAGCTTAAAGTTGGTTACAACGATGTTCCTCTTGTTTTTCGGTCGTTTTGACAGGTCACAGGCTGAAAACGAACTTACGGTGCTGAAGTTATGACCATTTTAAGAAAGCCTTCTTCGTCACACGATCTTGGGCTTCGAGAACCAAGTCAGTATGTTCTTCAATACTTTTCCCTCCATCAATATATAATTTCATAGGCATATACTAACTCTACAACTTTCAAACATGATCATACACATCCAAATCCGTCTGAAATGGGCTAAACCGTTCGAAACATATCAAAACGGACGAGATCGGACGAGATCGGACGAAATCGGACGAGATCGGACGGAATCGGACGTTAACCGGGGAAAGCCGGAGGAAGTATGAATAAACCGCGCAAACCATGCCAAATCCGTGGAAATAGGATTTCTACTATGTTTTGATTGTATTGATCATGTTGTGGTCGTCTTTAGCATGTTTTGGTTGGGTTTGGCTATGTTTTAACCAGACTTGAATGTAGCAAATTAGTTGGTGATGTAGTTGTGGTTTTACTAGACAAGGAAACCGTGATGGCATACCATCAATTGATATTAAAAATACGAGTAAGCTCCAACAACATTTAACATTGTTTGATCAACAAAACAATGATATTGATTTTCCTTCGGAAACCTACAAAGGTGGATAATATACAAAATAATGAAAAAAGCATAGTAAAATGGCTTTTTGGGCCTTCAAAAATCCTTAACCAGCTTAAAGTTGGTTACAACGATGTTCCTCTTGTTTTTCAGGTCGTTTTGACAGGTCACGGGCTGAAAACGAACTTACGGTGCTGAAGTTATGACCATTTCAAGAAAGCCTTCTTCGTCACACGATCTTGGGCTTCGAGAACCAAGTCAGTCTGTTCTTCAATACTTTTGCCTCCATCAATATATAATTTCATAGGCATATACTAACTGTACAACTTTCAAACATGGTCATACACATCCAAATCCGGATGAAACGGGCTAAACCGTTCGAAACATATCAAAACGGACGAGATCGGACGAGATCGGACGAAATCGGACGAAATCGGACGTTAACCGGGGAAAGCCGGAGAAAGTATGAATAAACCGCGCAAACCATACCAAATCTGTGGAAATAGGATTTCTACTATGTTTTGATTGTATTGATCATGTTGTGGTCGTCTTTAGCATGTTTTGGTTGGGTTTGGCTATGTTTTAACCAGACTTGAATGTAGCAAATTAGTTGGTGATGTAGTTGTGGTTTTACTAGACAAGGAAACCGTGATGGCATACCATCAATTGATATTAAAAATACGAGTAAGCTCCAACAACATTTAACATTGTTTGATCAACAAAACAATGATATTGATTTTCCTTCGGAAACCTACAAAGGTGGATAATATACAAAATAATGAAAAAAGCATAGTAAAATGGCTTTTTGGGCCTTCAAAAATCCTTAACCAGCTTAAAGTTGGTTACAACGATGTTCCTCTTGTTTTTCGGTCGTTTTGACAGGTCACAGGCTGAAAACGAACTTACGGTGCTGAAGTTATGACCATTTTAAGAAAGCCTTCTTCGTCACACGATCTTGGGCTTCGAGAACCAAGTCAGTATGTTCTTCAATACTTTTGCCTCCATCAATATATAATTTCATAGGCATATACTAACTCTACAACTTTCAAACATGGTCATACACATCCAAATCCGTCTGAAATGGGCTAAACCGTTCGAAACATATCAAAACGGACGAGATCGGACGAGATCGGACGAAATCGGACGAGATCGGACGGAATCGGGCGTTAACCGGGGAAAGCCGGAGGAAGTATGAATAAACCACGCAAACCATGCCAAATCCGTGGAAATAGGATTTCTACTATGTTTTGATTGTATTGATCATGTTGTGGTCGTCTTTAGCATGTTTTGGTTGGGTTTGGCTATGTTTTAACCAGACTTGAATGTAGCAAATTAGTTGGTGATGTAGTTGTGGTTTTACTAGACAAGGAAACCGTGATGGCATACCATCAATTGATATTAAAAATACGAGTAAGCTCCAACAACATTTAACATTGTTTGATCAACAAAACAATGATATTGATTTTCCTTCGGAAACCTACAAAGGTGGATAATATACAAAATAATGAAAAAAGCATAGTAAAATGGCTTTTTGGGCCTTCAAAAATCCTTAACCAGCTTAAAGTTGGTTACAACGATGTTCCTCTTGTTTTTCCGGTCGTTTTGACAGGTCACGGGCTGAAAACGAACTTACGGTGCTGAAGTTATGACCATTTCAAGAAAGCCTTCTTCGTCACACGATCTTGGGCTTCGAGAACCAAGTCAGTCTGTTCTTCAATACTTTTGCCTCCATCAATATATAATTTCATAGGCATATACTAACTGTACAACTTTCAAACATGGTCATACACATCCAAATCCGGATGAAACGGGCTAAACCGTTCGAAACATATCAAAACGGACGAGATCGGACGAGATCGGACGAAATCGGACGAAATCGGACGTTAACCGGGGAAAGACGGAGAAAGTATGAATAAACCGCGCAAACCATACCAAATCTGTGGAAATAGGATTTCTACTATGTTTCGATTGTATTGATCATGTTGTGGTCGTCTTTAGCATGTTTTGGTTGGGTTTGGCTATGTTTTAACCAGACTTGAATGTAGCAAATTAGTTGGTGATGTAGTTGTGGTTTTACTAGACAAGGAAACCGTGATGGCATACCATCAATTGATATTAAAAATACGAGTAAGCTCCAACAACATTTAACATTGTTTGATCAACAAAACAATGATATTGATTTTCCTTCGGAAACCTACAAAGGTGGATAATATACAAAATAATGAAAAAAGCATAGTAAAATGGCTTTTTGGGCCTTCAAAAATCCTTAACCAGCTTAAAGTTGGTTACAACGATGTTCCTCTTGTTTTTCCGGTCGTTTTGACAGGTCACGGGCTGAAAACGAACTTACGGTGCTGAAGTTATGACCATTTCAAGAAAGCCTTCTTCGTCACACGATCTTGGGCTTCAAGACTAGTCTAGATAGTGGCTAAGACTAAAAATTACTCAAACAAAATTTCCATCGGAATGCCCATCGGAAAATTCTATCGGAATGTTCTATCGGAATGTCCTTCTATCGGAATGTCCTACGATCGGAAAGTCCTTCTATCGGAATCTTAGATCGCAATGATGATCTGTCGGAATGCTAGATCGCAATGATGATCTGTCGGAATATGTTTCAGATCGGAATATGTTCAGATCGGAATAACTTCAGATCGGAATATGTTCAGATCGGAATGTGGCTAAAATCAATTTGGCAGAGTAATGTCTCAAAGTTCCTTAAAAACCGTCGGAATCCCAGATCGCAAAGAACGATCGGAATGTCCAGATCGGAATAAGGTATCGAAATCTTTAGATCGCAAAGTAGAACCTAGAGGTTATTGCGATCTGGCCACACTCCCTTTGTACTTTCCGAGGGTGAAACTTGCAAGAATTTCGGAAAGATGAAAAAACAAGAAATTTCTCAACTTTTGATCCAAAAGACTTGTTTTTAAGCCAAAACCAAGATGCCCAAATCGCTACTACACGATTAAGGAAGGTATACGACTTGAAGAACACCAACGAGCTATCCACGAATCCCTTGGCGAATGATACCACTTGTAAGAGTGATTCACACGACTTATAGAATAAGAAATATAGATGAATAAGATCAAGATTAAAACTAAGAATGGAATATTAGATTAGATGAAGAAGAACTAGAAAGATACAAGGTAGATGATTCTAGTGAGAGAAACTAAGGAGAGTTTCTCTCTCTAAAACAAGAAGAAGAGAAAAGATACAATGGGAGACACACACACAAATGAGGATGGTTATGCCTTTTATACTAAGGCTTACATGAATAGGAGGCCTTCCTCATTTGTGTGTTCGGGACTAATTCCCGTTTTATGCATAATAATGACATAGAACTCTCGACACTGTTGAATAGCATTTTCCACGAGCTTCGCAACGGTATATTATATGACCATCACTTTAAATACTTCTAACACTTTTGCCTCCATCAATATATAATTTCATAGGCATATACTAATTGTACAACATTCAAACATGGTCATACACATCCAAATCCGGCTGAAACGGGCTAAACCGTTCGAAACATATCAAAACGGACGAAATCGGACGAGATCGGACGAAATCAGACGAGATCGGACGAAATCGGACGTTAACCGGGGAAGCCGGAGAAAGTATGAATAAACCGCGCAAACCATGCCAAATCCGTGGAAATAGGATTTCTACTATGTTTTGATTGTATTGATCATGTTGTGGTCGTATTTAGCATGTTTTGGTTGGGTTTGGCTATGTTTTAACCAGACTTGAATGTAGCAAATTAGTTGGTGATGTAGTTGTGGTTTTACTAGACAAGGAAACCGTGATGGCATACCATCAATTGATATTAAAAATACGAGTGAGCTCCAACAACATTTAACATTGTTTGATCAACAAAACAATGATATTGATTTTCCTTCGGAAACCTACAAAGGTGGATAATATACAAAATAATGAAAAAAGCATAGTAAAATGGCTTTTTGGGCCTTCAAAAATCCTTAACCAGCTTAAAGTTGGTTACAACGATGTTCCTCTTGTTTTTTCGGTCGTTTTGACAGGTCACGGGCTGAAAACGAACTTACGATGCTGAATTTATGACCATTTTAAGAAAGCCTTCTTCGTCACACGATCTTGGGCTTCGAGAACCAAGTCAGTCTGTTCTTCAATACTTTTGCCTTCATCAATATATAATTTCATAGGCATATAGTAACTGTACAACTTTCAAACATGATCATACACATCCAAATCCGGCTGAAACGGGCTAAACCGTTCGAAACATATCAAAACGGACGAAATCAGACGAGATCGGACGAAATCGGACGAGATCGGACGAAATCGAACGTTAACCGGGGAATGCTGGAGAAAGTATGAATAAACCACGCAAACCATGCCAAATCCGTGGAAATAGGATTTCTACTATGTTTTGATTGTATTGATCATGTTGTGGTCGTATTTAGCATGTTTTGGTTGGGTTTGGCTATGTTTTAACCAGACTTGAATGTAGCAAATTAGTTGGTGATGTAGTTGTGGTTTTACTAGACAAGGAAACCGTGATGGCATACCATCTATTGATATTAAAAATACGAGTGAGCTCCAACAACATTTAACATTGTTTGATCAACAAAACAATGATATTGATTTTCCTTCGGAAACCTACAAAGGTGGATAATATACAAAATAAAGCATAGTAAAATGGCTTTTTGGGCCTTCAAAAATCCTTAACCAGCTTAAAGTTGGTTACAACGATGTTCCTCTTGTTTTTTCGGTCGTTTTGACAGGTCCCGGGCTGAAAACGAACTTACGGTGCTAGAGTTATGACCATTTTAATAAAGCCTTCTTCGTCACACGATCTTGGGCTTCGAGAACCAAGTCAGTCTGTTCTTCAATACTTTTGCCTCCATCAATATATAATTTCATAGGCATATACTAACTCTACAACTTTCAAACATGGTCATACACATCCAAATCCGGCTGAAACGGGCTAAACCGTTCGAAACATATCAAAACGGACGAAATCGGACGAGATCGGACGAAATCGGACGAGATCGGACGAAATCGGACGTTAACCGGGGAAAGCCGGAGAAAGTATGAATAAACCGCGCAAACCATGCCAAATCCGTGGAAATAGGATTTCTACTATGTTTTGATTGTATTGATCATGTTGTGGTCGTCTTTAGCATGTTTTGGTTGGGTTTGGCTATGTTTTAACCAGACTTGAATGTAGCAAATTAGTGGGTGATGTAGTTGTGGTTTTACTAGACAAGGAAATCGTGATGGCATACCATCAATTGATATTAAAAATACGAGTGAGATCCAACAACATTTAACAATGTTTGATCAACAAAACAATGATATTGATTTTCCTTCGGAAACCTACAAAGGTGGATAATATACAAAATAATGAAAAAAGCATAGTAAAATGGCTTTTTGGGACTTCAAAAATCCTTAACCAGCTTAAAGTTGGTTACAACGATGTTCCTCTTATTTTTTCGGTCGTTTTGACAGGTCACGGGCTGAAAACGAACTTACGGTGCTGAAGTTATGACCATTTTAAGAAAGCCTTCTTCGTCACACGATCTTGGGCTTCGAGAACCAAGTCAGTCTGTTCTTCAATACTTTTGCCTCCATCAATATATAATTTCATAGGCATATACTAATTGTACAACATTCAAACATGGTCATACACATCCAAATCCGGCTGAAACGGGCTAAACCGTTCGAAACATATCAAAACGGACGAAATCAGACGAGATCGGACGAAATCGGACGAGATCGGACGAAATCGGACGTTAACCGGGGAAAGCCGGAGAAAGTATGAATAAACCGCGCAAACCATGCCAAATCCGTGGAAATAGGATTTCTACTATGTTTTGATTGTATTGATCATGTTGTGGTCGTCTTTAGCATGTTTTGGTTGGGTTTGGCTATGTTTTAACCAGACTTGAATGTAGCAAATTAGTTGGTGATGTAGTTGTGGTTTTACTAGACAAGGAAATTGTGATGACATACCATCAATTCATATTAAAAATACAAGTGAGCTCCAACAACATTTAACATTGTTTGATCAACAAAACAATGATATTGATTTTCCTTCGGAAACCTACAAAGGTGGATAATATACAAAATAATGAAAAAAGCATAGTAAAATGGCTTTTTGGGACTTCAAAAATCCTTAACCAGCTTAAAGTTGGTTACAACGATGTTCCTCTTATTTTTTCGGTCGTTTTGACAGGTAACGGGCTGAAAACGAACTTACGGTGCTGAAGTTATGACCATTTTAAGAAAGCCTTCTTCGTCACACGATCTTGGGCTTCGAGAACCAAGTCAGTCTGTTCTTCAATACTTTTGCCTCCATCAATATATAATTTCATAGGCATATACTAATTGTACAACATTCAAACATGGTCATACACATCCAAATCCGGCTGAAACGGGCTAAACCGTTCGAAACATATCAAAACGGACGAAATCAGACGAGATCGGACGAAATCGGACGAGATCGGACGAAATCGGACGTTAACCGGGGAAAGCCGGAGAAAGTATGAATAAACCGCGCAAACCATGCCAAATCCGTGGAAATAGGATTTCTACTATGTTTTGATTGTATTGATCATGTTGTGGTCGTCTTTAGCATGTTTTGGTTGGGTTTGGCTATGTTTTAACCAGACTTGAATGTAGCAAATTAGTGGGTGATGTAGTTGTGGTTTTACTAGACAAGGAAATCGTGATGGCATACCATCAATTGATATTAAAAATACGAGTGAGCTCCAACAACATTTAACAATGTTTGATCAACAAAACAATGATATTGATTTTCCTTCGGAAACCTACAAAGGTGGATAATATACAAAATAATGAAAAAAACATAGTAAAATGGCTTTTTGGGACTTCAAAAATCCTTAACCAGCTTAAAGTTGGTTACAACGATGTTCCTCTTATTTTTTCGGTCGTTTTGACAGGTCACGGGCTGAAAACGAACTTACGGTGCTGAAGTTATGACCATTTTAAGAAAGCCTTCTTCGTCACACGATCTTGGGCTTCGAGAACCAAGTCAGTCTGTTCTTCAATACTTTTGCCTCCATCAATATATAATTTCATAGGCATATACTAATTGTACAACATTCAAACATGGTCATACACATCCAAATCCGGCTGAAACGGGCTAAACCGTTCGAAACATATCAAAACGGACGAAATCAGACGAGATCGGACGAAATCGGACGAGATCGGACGAAATCGGACGTTAACCGGGGAAAGCCGGAGAAAGTATGAATAAACCGCGCAAACCATGCCAAATCCGTGGAAATAGGATTTCTACTATGTTTTGATTGTATTGATCATGTTGTGGTCGTCTTTAGCATGTTTTGGTTGGGTTTGGCTATGTTTTAACCAGACTTGAATGTAGCAAATTAGTGGGTGATGTAGTTGTGGTTTTACTAGACAAGGAAATCGTGATGGCATACCATCAATTGATATTAAAAATACGAGTGAGCTCCAACAACATTTAACAATGTTTGATCAACAAAACAATGATATTGATTTTCCTTCGGAAACCTACAAAGGTGGATAATATACAAAATAATGAAAAAAGCATAGTAAAATGGCTTTTTGGGACTTCAAAAATCCTTAACCAGCTTAAAGTTGGTTACAACGATGTTCCTCTTATTTTTTCGGTCGTTTTGACAGGTCACGGGCTGAAAACGAACTTACGGTGCTGAAGTTATGACCATTTTAAGAAAGCCTTCTTCGTCACACGATCTTGGGCTTCGAGAACCAAGTCAGTCTGTTCTTCAATACTTTTGCCTCCATCAATATATAATTTCATAGGCATATACTAATTGTACAACATTCAAACATGGTCATACACATCCAAATCCGGCTGAAACGGGCTAGACCGTTCGAAACATATCAAAACGGACGAAATCAGACGAGATCGGACGAAATCGGACGAGATCGGACGAAATCGGACGTTAACCGGGGAAAGCCGGAGAAAGTATGAATAAACCGCGCAAACCATGCCAAATCCGTGGAAATAGGATTTCTACTATGTTTTGATTGTATTGATCATGTTGTGGTCGTCTTTAGCATGTTTTGGTTGGGTTTGGCTATGTTTTAACCAGACTTGAATGTAGCAAATTAGTTGGTGATGTAGTTGTGGTTTTACTAGACAAGGAAATTGTGATGACATACCATCAATTCATATTAAAAATACAAGTGAGCTCCAACAACATTTAACATTGTTTGATCAACAAAACAATGATATTGATTTTCCTTCGGAAACCTACAAAGGTGGATAATATACAAAATAATGAAAAAAGCATAGTAAAATGGCTTTTTGGGACTTCAAAAATCCTTAACCAGCTTAAAGTTGGTTTCAACGATGTTCCTCTTATTTTTTCGGTCGTTTTGACAGGTCACGGGCTGAAAACGAACTTACGGTGCTGAAGTTATGACCATTTTAAGAAAGCCTTCTTCGTCACACGATCTTGGGCTTCGAGAACCAAGTCAGTCTGTTCTTCAATACTTTTGCCTCCATCAATATATAATTTCATAGGCATATACTAATTGTACAACATTCAAACATGGTCATACACATCCAAATCCGGCTGAAACGGGCTAAACCGTTCGAAACATATCAAAACGGACGAAATCAGACGAGATCGGACGAAATCGGACGAGATCGGACGAAATCGGACGTTAACCGGGGAAAGCCGGAGAAAGTATGAATAAACCGCGCAAACCATGCCAAATCCGTGGAAATAGGATTTCTACTATGTTTTGATTGTATTGATCATGTTGTGGTCGTCTTTAGCATGTTTTGGTTGGGTTTGGCTATGTTTTAACCAGACTTGAATGTAGCAAATTAGTTGGTGATGTAGTTGTGGTTTTACTAGACAAGGAAATTGTGATGACATACCATCAATTCATATTAAAAATACAAGTGAGCTCCAACAACATTTAACATTGTTTGATCAACAAAACAATGATATTGATTTTCCTTCGGAAACCTACAAAGGTGGATAATATACAAAATAATGAAAAAAGCATAGTAAAATGGCTTTTTGGGCCTTCAAAATTCCTTAACCAGCTTAAAGTTGGTTACAACGATGTTCCTCTTGTTTTTTCGGTCGTTTTGACAGGTCACGGGCTGAAAACGAACTTACGGTGCTGAAGTTATGACCATTTTAAGAAAGCCTTCTTCGTCACACGATCTTGGGCTTCGAGAACCAAGTCAGTCTGTTCTTCAATACTTTTGCCTTCATCAATATATAATTTCATAGGCATATACTAACTGTACAACTTTCAAACATGGTCATACACATCCAAATCCGGCAGAAACGGGCTAAACCGTTCGAAACATATCGAAACAGACGAAATCGGACGAGGTCGGACGAAATCGGACGAGATCGGACAAAATCGGACGTTAACCGGGGAAAGCCGGAGAAAGTATGAAAAAACCGCGCAAACCATGCCAAATCCGTGGAAATAGGATTTCTACTATGTTTTGATTGTATTGATCATGTTGTGGTCGTCTTTAGCATGTTTTGGTTGGGTTTGGCTATGTTTTAACCAGACTTGAATGTAGCAAATTAGTTGGTGATGTAGTTGTTGTTTTACTAGACAAGGAAATCGTGATGGCATACCATCAATTGATATTAAAAATACAAGTGAGCTCCAACAACATTTAACATTGTTTGATCAACAAAACAATGATATTGATTTTCCTTCGGAAACCTACAAAGGTGGATAATATACAAAATAATGAAAAAAGCATAGTAAAATGGATTTTTGGGCCTTCAAATTTCCTTAACCAGCTTAAAGTTGGTTACAACGATGTTCCTCTTGTTTTTTCGGTCGTTTTGACAGGTCACGGGCTGAAAACGAACTTACGGTGCTGAAGTTATGACCATTTTAAGAAAGCCTTCTTCGTCACACGATCTTGGGCTTCGAGAACCAAGTCAGTCTGTTCTTCAATACTTTTGCCTCCATCAATATATAATTTCATAGGCATATACTAACTGTACAACTTTCAAACATGGTCATACACATCCAAATCCGGCTGAAACGGGCTAAACCGTTCGAAACGTATCAAAACGGACGAAATCGAACGAGATCGGACGAAATCGGACGAGATCGGACGAAATCGGACGTTAACCGGGGAAAGCCGGAGAAAGTATGAATAAACCGCGCAAACCATGCCAAATCTGTGGAAATAGGATTTCTACTATGTTTTGATTGTATTGATCATGTTGTGGTCATATTTAGCATGTTTTGGTTGGGTTTGGCTATGTTTTAACCAGACTTGAATGTAGCAAATTAGTTGGTGATGTAGTTGTGGTTTTACTAGACAAGGAAACCGTGACGGCATACCATCAATTGATATTAAAAATACGAGTGAGCTCCAACAACATTTAACATTGTTTGATCAACAAAACAATGATATTGATTTTCCTTCGGAAACCTACAAAGGTGGATAATATACAAAATTATGAAAAAAGCATAGTAAAATGGCTTTTTGGGCCTTCAAAAACCCTTAACCAGCTTAAAGTTGGTTACAACGATGTTCCTCTTGTTTTTTCGATCGTTATGACAGGTCACGGGCTGAAAACGAACTTACGGTGCTGAAGTTATGACCATTTTAAGAAAGCCTTCTTCGTCACACGATCTTGGGCTTCGAGAACCAAGTCAGTCTGTTCTTCAATACTTTTGCCTCCATCAATATATAATTTCATAGGCATATACTAACTGTACAACTTTCAAACTTGGTCATACACATCCAAATCCGGCTGAAACGGGCTAAACTGTTCGAAACATATCAAAACGGACGAAATCGGACGAGATCGGACGAAATCGGACGAAATCGGACGTTAACCGGGGAAAGCCGGAGAAAGTATGAATAAACCGCGCAAACCATGCCAAATCCATGGAAATAGGATTTCTACTATGTTTTGATTGTATTGATCATGTTGTGGTCCTCTTTAGCATGTTTTGGTTGGGTTTGGCTATGTTTTAACCAGACTTGAATGTAGCAAATTAGTTGGTGATGTAGTTGTGGTTTTACTAGACAAGGAAACCGTGATGGCATACCATCAATTGATATTAAAAATACGAGTGAGCTCCAACAACATTTAACATTGTTTGATCAACAAAACAATGATATTGATTTTCTTTCGGAAACCTACAAAGGTGGATAATATACAAAATAATGAAAAAAGCATAGTAAAATGGCTTTCTGGGCCTTCAAAAATCCTTAACCAGCTTAAAGATGGTTACAACGATGTTCCTCTTGTTTTTTCGGTCGTTTTGGCAGGTCACGGGCTGAAAACAAACTTACGGTGCTGAAGTTATGACCATTTTAAGAAAGCCTTCTTCGTCACACGATCTTGGGCTTCGTGAACCAAGTCAGTCTGTTCTTCAATACTTTTGCCTTCATCAATATATAATTTAATAGGCATATACTAACTGTACAACTTTCAAACATGGTCATACACATCCAAATCCGGCTGAAACGGGCTAAACCGTTCGAAACATATCAAAACGGACGAAATCAGACGAGATCGGACGAAATCGGACGTTAACCGGGGAAAGCCGGAGAAAGTATGAATAAACTGCGCAAACCGTGCCAAATCCGTGGAAATAGGATTTCTACTATGTTTTGATTGTATTGATCATGTTGTGGTCGTCTTTAGCATGTTTTGGTTGGGTTTGGCTATGTTTTAACCAGACTTGAATGTAGCAAATTAGTTGGTGATGTAGTTGTGATTTTACTAGACAAGGAAATCGTGATGGCATACCATCAATTGATATTAAAAATACAAGTGAGCTCCAACAACATTTAACATTGTTTGATCAACAAAACAATGATATTGATTTTCCTTCGGAAACCTACAAAGGTGGATAATAAACAAAATAATGAAAAAAGCATAGTAAAATGGCTTTTTGGGCCTTCAAAAATCCTTAACCAGCTTAAAGGTGGTTACAACAATGTTCCTCTTGTTTTTTCGGTCGTTTTGACAGGTCACGGGCTGAAAACGAACTTACGGTGCTGAAGTTATGACCATTTTAAGAAAGCATTCTTCGTCACACGATCTTGGGCTTCGAGAACCAAGTCAGTCTGTTCTTCAATACTTTTGCCTCCATCAATATATAATTTCATAGGCATATACTAACTGTACAACTTTCAAACATGGTCATACACATCCAAATCCGGCTGAAACGGGCTAAACCGTTTGAAACATATCAAAACGGACGAAATCGGACGAGATCGGACGAAATCAGACGAGATCGGACGAAATCGGACGTAAACCGGGGAATGCCGGAGAAAGTATGAATAAACCGCGCAAACCATGCCAAATCCATGGAAATAGGATTTCTACTTGTTGGGTCGAAATTATAAAGTATTATGAGTTGATGCGTCAAAACTAAAAGACAAGGACTAAATCTGACAAGTGAAGATTCTACAAGCCGGTGGACAAACTTGTAGAAGATATATTGCAAGAAGATAAAAGATTTAGTGAATATATTATTTAGTGAATATATTATTTAGTGAATATCTTATTTACTAAATATCTTATTTACTAAATATCTTATTTAGTTTCCTTGTAACAAGGGTGTATGTGTAGTATATAAACACATACCCTACGTAGGTTTTATATATAACAATCATTCACAATGTAACCTACAAGCAATTCGTGTGTCTAGACGTGGGATTCAATGTATACACGTCTAGGTGTTATTTGTGTTTAATAATACAAGTAACGTTTGGGAAAATTCATCTTGTCCACAACACCTTGTTCATAATTATTGTTCTAATTCCGCTATGTTAAATCATATGAATGATAATCATGCCTAGCAGCTTAAAGATCCGAATCTATTAGGTTTTATCAATTGGTATCAGAGCGGGTGGCTCTCGATGCTAGGATCAACGAGGTGTTCGTTCTTAGTGAAAAAGAAGAAAATCTCGTATAGGGTTTTTATGCAGTTTGTGTGCGCAGCAGTAGTACGAAGGGCATAACTTTTTATTGAACCGTTGGATCGCGACGAAATCTTTTGTGTGTGTTTTACACACATATATCTAGATATCCACTGGAGGGATTGTCGAGATCTATCCCCAAAAAAAAGTTATTAACCGTCGAAGTCAGCAGGGGTCATATGTTGTTTTCTGTGAACAGTAATAGTAAAAACGCGATTTCTCCTTCGTTACCCGTTGGATCGTCGTGAAATTCGATATGTAGGTTCTTGACACTTATGTCTAGGATCTCACCGAAGGGATCTTCGATCTGAGCATTTATGAAGAAGTTATTCGCTGTCGAAGTTCACTACAGTTTATGGATTTTCACATGAAATAATGATTTAGGGTTTATAAAACCCTAGATCAATTAGCCGCTGATGGGAGTTATTTTGACGCTGATAGATGTTAGTGTCAGTGGATGTCGTTGACGCTGGCAAAGCATGGATGAGACGCTGATGGCCAGGCGCTGACAGGTTTAAAGATGGCGCTGACAAGTTATATGTAGGCGCTGACAGAAATTCATGTGTTGTCCGAGATATGGTTTTTCAAACGCTGACAAGTGTTGTCCGATATTGGACAACACACACTGATAAGATCTTGGAAAGTGAAGGATATTGGACGACAAAGGATTCACTGCTGTTTGGTATTTTGGTTACGTTTTTGCACACAAAACGAGGTATTTACACACGAAGGTACATGGGATCTCCGTTTCTATACAGAATATCAAATTGATATTCATGGCTCGGATATTTTTTTATAAAGTCGTATATGATTAAGGGGAAGAGTTCTTATGGTAAGTTTGATGTTGAAGTTAGTTTTCACAAATTTGTTTTTCTTATTTAGGTGAGCAATACACCTTGTCTCTGTACTAAATATATTGTTACAGCGTACGACTGGCTCATAGTCGTGAAGGTTACCAGTTCCCATGTAACAAAAACTGTGGTGAGCAATACACCTTGTCATTGGACTAAATATATTGTTATAGCATACGATTGGCTCATAGTCGTGAAGGTTACCAGTACCCATGTAATAAAAACTGATGGGTGAGCAATACACCTTTATCATTGGATCTAAATATATTGTTATAGCTAACAACTGGCTTATAGTTGTGCGGTTTTTGTTGGTTTCAGTTCCCGTTCTTACCAATAAACTGAGCCCCCTTTTGCAGTGAAAGAGTTGCATTTTTCTCTAGTCGTTTCGACAACTAGGGGAAGAGTTTATCAACTAGTGAGAAATTGGGTGAAAGAAATACAAAGTTTGGGTTATTCTGCTTCTACATCAAAATTATTGTACTTATTTTTCTTCAAGATCATTACATAGAGCTACTTTTGGAGAATTTTCAAGATTGCATACTTTCACATATTCCCTATTGATGTGTCAAAAAGGGGAAGAATATGTTCTATACTTAAGGGGAAGCAATTTGAAGATCGTGTACCATATACAAAAGGTTTTGACATCATCAACTAGGGGAAGATTGTTGGGTCGAAATTATAAAGTATTATGAGTTGATGTGTCAAAACTAAAAGACAAGGACTAAATCTGACAAGTGGAGATTCTACAAGCCGGTGGACAAACTTGTAGAAGATATATTGCAAGAAGATAAAAGATTTAGTGAATATATTATTTAGTGAATATATTATTTAGTGAATATCTTATTTACTAAATATCTTATTTACTAAATATCTTATTTAGTTTCCTTGTAACAAGGGTTTATGTGTAGTATATAAACACATACCCTACGTAGGTTTTATATATAACAATCATTCACAATGTAACCTACAAGCAATTCGTGTGTCTAGACGTGGGATTCAATGTATACACGTCTAGGTGTTATTTGTGTTTAATAATACAAGTAACGTTTGGGAAAATTCATCTTGTCCACAACACCTTGTTCATGATTATTGTTCTAATTCCGCTATGTTAAATCATATGAATGATAATCATGCCTAGCAGCTTAAAGATCCGAATCTATTAGGTTTTATCACTACTATGTTTTGACTGTATTGATCATGTTGTGGTCGTCTTTAGCATGTTTTGGTTGGGTTTGGCTATGTTTTAACCAGACTTGAATGTAGCAAATTAGTTGGTGATGTAGTTTTGGTTTTACTAGACAAGGAAACCGTGATGGCATACCATCAATTGATATTAAAAATACGAGTGAGCTCCAACAACATTTAACATTGTTTGATCAACAAAACAATGATATTGATTTTCTTTCGGAAACCTACAAAGGTGGATAATATACAAAATAATGAAAAAAGCATAGTAAAATGGCTTTCTGGGCCTTCAAAAATCCTTAACCAGCTTAAAGATGGTTACAACGATGTTCCTCTTGTTTTTTCGGTCGTTTTGGCAGGTCACGGGCTGAAAACAAACTTACGGTGCTGAAGTTATGACCATTTTAAGAAAGCCTTCTTCGTCACACGATCTTGGGCTTCGTGAACCAAGTCAGTCTGTTCTTCAATACTTTTGCCTTCATCAATATATAATTTAATAGGCATATACTAACTGTACAACTTTCAAACATGGTCATACACATCCAAATCCGGCTGAAACGGGCTAAACCGTTCGAAATATATCAAAACGGACGAAATCAGACGAGATCGGACGAAATCGGACGTTAACCGGGGAAAGCCGGAGAAAGTATGAATAAACTGCGCAAACCATGCCAAATCCGTGGAAATAGGATTTCTACTATGTTTTGATTGTATTGATCATGTTGTGGTCGTCTTTAGCATGTTTTGGTTGGGTTTGGCTATGTTTTAACCAGACTTGAATGTAGCAAATTAGTTGGTGATGTAGTTGTGATTTTACTAGACAAGGAAATCGTGATGGCATACCATCAATTGATATTAAAAATACAAGTGAGCTCCAACAACATTTAACATTGTTTGATCAACAAAACAATGATATTGATTTTCCTTCGGAAACCTACAAAGGTGGATAATAAACAAAATAATGAAAAAAGCATAGTAAAATGGCTTTTTGGGCCTTCAAAAATCCTTAACCAGCTTAAAGGTGGTTACAACAATGTTCCTCTTGTTTTTTCGGTCGTTTTGACAGGTCACGGGCTGAAAACGAACTTACGGTGCTGAAGTTATGACCATTTTAAGAAAGCATTCTTCGTCACACGATCTTGGGCTTCGAGAACCAAGTCAGTCTGTTCTTCAATACTTTTGCCTCCATCAATATATAATTTCATAGGCATATACTAACTGTACAACTTTCAAACATGGTCATACACATCCAAATCCGGCTGAAACGGGCTAAACCGTTCGAGACATATCAAAACGGACGAAATCGGACGAGATCGGACGAAATCAGACGAGATCGGACGAAATCGGACGTAAACCGGGGAATGCCGGAGAAAGTATGAATAAACCGCGCAAAACATGTCAAATCCATGGAAATAGGATTTCTACTTGTTGGGTCGAAATTATAAAGTATTATGAGTTGATGTGTCAAAACTAAAAGACAAGGACTAAATCTGACAAGTGAAGATTCTACAAGCCGGTGGACAAACTTGTAGAAGATATATTGCAAGAAGATAAAAGATTTAGTGAATATATTATTTAGTGAATATATTATTTAGTGAATATATTATTTAGTGAATATCTTATTTACTAAATATCTTATTTACTAAATATCTTATTTAGTTTCCTTGTAACAAGGGTTTATGTGTAGTATATAAACACATACCCTACGTAGGTTTTATATATAACAATCATTCACAATGTAACCTACAAGTAATTCGTGTGTCTAGACGTGGTATTCAATGTATACACGTCTAGGTGTTATTTGTGTTTAATAATACAAGTAACGTTTGGGAAAATTCATCTTGTCCACAACACCTTGTTCATGATTATTGTTCTAATTCCGCTATGTTAAATCATATGAATGATAATCATGCCTAGCAGCTTAAAGATCCGAATCGATTAGGTTTTATCAATTGGTATCAGAGCGGGTGGCTCTCGATGCTAGGATCAACGAGGTGTTCGTTCTTAGTGAAAAAGAAGAAAATCTCGTATAGGGTTTTTATGCAGTTTGTGTGCGCAACAGTAGTACGAAGGGCATAACTTTTTATTGAACCGTTGGATCGCGACGAAATATTTTGTGTGTGTTTTACACACATATATCTAGATATCCACTGGAGGGATTGTCGAGATCTATCCCCAAAAAAAAAGTTATTAATCGTCAAAGTCAGCAGGGGTCATATGTTGTTTTCTGTGAACAGTAATAGTAAAAACGTGATTTCTCCTTCGTTAACCGTTGGATCGTCGTGAAATTCGATATGTAGGTTCTTGACACTTATGTCTAGGATATCACCGAAGGGATCTTCGATCTGAGCATTTATGAAGAAGTTATTCGCTGTCGAAGTTCTCTGCAGTTTATGGATTTTCACATGAAATAATGATTTAGGGTTTATAAAACCCTAGATCAATTAGCCGCTGATGGGAGTTATTTTGACGCTGATAGATGTTAGTGTCAGTGGATGTCGTTGACGCTGGCAAAGCATGGATGAGACGCTGATGGCCAGGCGCTGACAGGTTTAAAGATGGCGCTGACAAGTTATATGTAGGCGCTGACAGAAATTCATGTGTTGTCCGAGATATGGTTTTTCAAACGCTGACAAGTGTTGTCCGATATTGGACAACACACACTGATAAGATCTTGGACAGTGAAGGATATTGGACGACAAAGGATTCACTGCTGTTTGGTATTTTGGTTACGTTTTTGCACACAAAACGAGGTATTTACACACGAAGATACATGGGATCTCCGTTTCTATACAGAATATCAAATTGATATTCATGGCTCGGATATTTTTTTATAAAGTCGTATATGATTAAGGGGAAGAGTTCTTATGGTAAGTTTGATGTTGAAGTTAGTTTTCACAAATTTGTTTTTCTTATTTAGGTGAGCAATACACCTTGTCTCTGTACTAAATATATTGTTACAGCGTACGACTGGCTCATAGTCGTGAAGGTTACCAGTTCCCATGTAACAAAAACTGTGGTGAGCAATACACCTTGTCATTGGACTAAATATATTGTTATAGCATACGATTGGCTCATAGTCGTGAAGGTTACCAGTACCCATGTAATAAAAACTGATGGGTGAGCAATACACCTTTATCATTGGATCTAAATATATTGTTATAGCTAACAACTGGCTTATAGTTGTGCGGTTTTTGTTGGTTTCAGTTCCCGTTCTTACCAATAAACTGAGCCCCCTTTTGCAGTGAAAGAGTTGCATTTTTCTCTAGTCGTTTCGACAACTAGGGGAAGAGTTTATCAACTAGTGAGAAATTGGGTGAAAGAAATACAAAGTTTGGGTTATTCTGCTTCTACATCAAAATTATTGTACTTATTTTTCTTCAAGATCATTACATAGAGCTACTTTTGGAGAATTTTCAAGATTGCATACTTTCACATATTCCCTATTGATGTGTCAAAAAGGGGAAGAATATGTTCTATACTTAAGGGGAAGCAATTTGAAGATCGTGTACCATATACAGAAGGTTTTGACATCATCAACTAGGGGAAGATTGTTGGGTCGAAATTATAAAGTATTATGAGTTGATGTGTCAAAACTAAAAGACAAGGACTAAATCTGACAAGTGAAGATTCTATAAGCCGGTGGACAAACTTGTAGAAGATATATTGCAAGAAGATAAAAGATTTAGTGAATATATTATTTAGTGAATATATTATTTAGTGAATATCTTATTTACTAAATATATTATTTACTAAATATCTTATTTAGTTTCCTTGTAACAAGGGTTTATGTGTAGTATATAAACACATACCCTACGTAGGTTTTATATATAACAATCATTCACAATGTAACCTACAAGCAATTCGTGTGTCTAGACGTGGGATTCAATGCATACACGTCTAGGTGTTATTTGTGTTTAATAATACAAGTAACGTTTGGGAAAATTCATCTTGTCCACAACACCTTGTTCATGATTATTGTTCTAATTCCGCTATGTTAAATCATATGAATGATAATCATGCCTAGCAGCTTAAAGATCCGAATCTATTAGGTTTTATCACTACTATGTTTTGACTGTATTGATCATGTTGTGGTCGTATTTAGCATGTTTTGGTTGGGTTTGGCTATGTTTTAACCAGACTTGAATGTAGCAAATTAGTTGGTGATGTAGTTGTGGTTTTACTAGACAAGGAAACCGTGATGGCATACCATCAATTGATATTAAAAATACGAGTGAGCTCCAACAACATTTAACATTGTTTGATCAACAAAACAATGATATTGATTTTCCTTCGGAAACCTACAAAGGTGGATAATATATAAAATAATGAAAAAAACATAGTAAAATGGCTTTTTGTGCCTTCAAAAATCCTTAACCAGCTTAAAGTTGGTTACAACGATGTTCCTCTTGTTTTTTCGGTCGTTTTGACAGGTCACGGGCTGAAAACGAACTTACGGTGCTGAAGTTATGACCATTTAAGAAATCCTTCTTCGTCACACGATCTTGGGCTTCGAGAACCAAGTCAGTCTGTTCTTCAATACTTTTGCCTTCATCAATATATAATTTCATAGGCATATACTAACTGTACAACTTTCAAACATGGTCAGACACATCCAAATCCGGCTGAAACGGGCTAAACCGTTCGAAACATATTAAAACGGACGAAATCGGACGAGATCGGACGAAATCGGACGTTAACCGGGGAAAGCCGGAGAAAGTATGAATAAACCGCGCAAACCATGCCAAATCCGTGGAAATAGGATTTCTACTATGTTTTGATTGTATTGATCATGTTGTGGTCGTCTTTAGCATGTTTTGGTTGGGTTTGGCTATGTTTTAACCAGACTTGAATGTAGCAAATTAGTTGGTGATGTAGTTGTGGTTTTACTAGACAAGGAAATCGTGATGGCATACCATCAATTGATATTAAAAATACAAGTGAGCTCCAACAACATTTAACATTGTTTGATCAACAAAACAATGATATTGATTTTCCTTCGGAAACCTACAAAGGTGGATAATATACAAAATAATGAAAAAGCATAGTAAAATGGCTTTTTGGGCCTTTAAAAATCCTTAACCAGCTTAAAGTTGGTTACAACGATGTTCCTCTTGTTTTTTTGGTCGTTTTGACAGGTCACGGGCTGAAAACGAACTTACGGTGCTGAAGTTATGACCATTTTAAGAAAGCCTTCTTCGTCACACGATCTTGGGCTTCGAGAACCAAGTCAGTCTGTTCTTCAATACTTTTGCCTCCATCAATATATAATTTCATAGGCATATACTAACTGTACAACTTTCAAACATGGTCATACACATCCAAATCCGGCTGAAACGGGCTAAACCGTTCGAAACATATAAAAACGGACGAAATCGGACGAGATCGGACGAAATCGGACGTTAACCGGGGAAAGCCGGAGAAAGTATGAATAAACCGCGCAAACCATGCCAAATCCGTGGAAATAGGATTTCTACTATGTTTTGATTGTATTGATCATGTTGTGGTCGTCTTTAGCATGTTTTGGTTGGGTTTGGCTATGTTATAACCAGACTTGAATGTAGCAAATTAGTTGGTGATGTAGTTGTGGTTTTACTAGACAAGGAAACCGTGATGGCATACCATCAATTGATATTAAAAATACGAGTGAGCTCCAACAACATTTAACATTGTTTGATCAACAAAACAATGATATTGATTTTCCTTCGGAAACCTACAAAGGTGGATAATATACAAAATAATGAAAAAAGCATAGTAAAATGGCTTTTTGGGCCTTCAGAAATCCTTAACCAGCTTAAAGTTGGTTACAACGATGTTCCTCTTGTTTTTTCGGTCGTTTTGACAGGTCACGGGCTGAAAACGAACTTACGGTGCTGAAGTTATGACCATTTTAAGAAAGCCTTCTTCGTCACACGATCTTGGGCTTCGAGAACCAAGTCAGTCTGTTCTTCAATACTTTTGCCTCCATCAATATATAATTTCATAGGCATTTACTAACTGTACAACTTTCAAACATGGTCATACACATCCAAATCCGGCTGAAACGGGCTAAACCGTTCGAAACATATCAAAACGGACGAAATCGGACGAGATCGGACGAAATCGGACGAGATCGGACGAAATCGGACGTTAACCGGGGAATGCCGGAGAAAGTATGAATAAACCGCGTAAACCATGCCAAATCCGTGGAAATAGGATTTCTACTATGTTTCGATTGTATTGATCATGTTGTGGTCGTATTTAGCATGTTTTGGTTGGGTTTGGCTATGTTTTAACCAGACTTGAATGTAGCAAATTAGTTGGTGATGTAGTTGTGGTTTTACTAGACAAGGAAACCGTGATGGCATACCATCAATTGATATTAAAAATACGAGTGAGCTCCAACAACATTTAACATTGTTTGATCAACAAAACAATGATATTGATTTTCCTTCGGAAACCTACAAAGGTGGATAATATACAAAATAATGAAAAAAGCATAGTAAAATGGCTTTTTGTGCCTTCAAAAATCCTTAACCAGCTTAAAGTTGGTTACAACGATGTTCCTCTTGTTTTTTCGGTCGTTTTGACAGGTCACGGGCTGAAAACGAACTTACGGTGCTGAAGTTATGACCATTTAAGAAAGCCTTCTTCGTCACACGATCTTGGGCTTCGAGAACCAAGTCAGTCTGTTCTTCAATACTTTTGCCTTCATCAATATATAATTTCATAGGCATATACTAACTGTACAACTTTCAAACATGGTCATACACATCCAAATCCGGCTGAAACGGGCTAAACCGTTCGAAACATATTAAAACGGACGAAATCGGACGAGATCGGACGAAATCGGACGAGATCGGACGAAATCGGACGTTAACCGGGGAAAGCCGGAAAAAGTATGAATAAACCGCGCAAACCATGCCAAATCCGTGGAAATAGGATTTCTACTATGTTTTGATTGTATTGATCATGTTGTGGTCGTCTTTAGCATGTTTTGGTTGGGTTTGGCTATGTTTTAACCAGACTTGAATGTAGCAAATTAGTTGGTGATGTAGTTGTGGTTTTACTAGACAAGGAAATCGTGATGGCATACCATCAATTGATATTAAAAATACAAGTGAGCTCCAACAACATTTAACATTGTTTGATCAACAAAACAATGATATTGATTTTCCTTCGGAAACCTACAAAGGTGGATAATATACAAAATAATGAAAAAAGCATAGTAAAATGGCTTTTTGGGCCTTTAAAAATCCTTAACCAGCTTAAAGTTGGTTACAACAATGTTCCTCTTGTTTTTTCGGTCGTTTTGACAGGTCACGGGCTGAAAACGAACTTACGGTGCTGAAGTTATGACCATTTTAAGAAAGCCTTCTTCGTCACACGATCTTGGGCTTCGAGAACCAAGTCAGTCTGTTCTTCAATACTTTTGCCTCCATCAATATATAATTTCATAGGCATATACTAACTGTACAACTTTCAAACATGGTCATACACATCCAAATCCGGCTGAAACGGGCTAAACCGTTCGAAACATATCAAAACGGACGAAATCGGACGAGATCGGACGAAATCGGACGTTAACCGGGGAAAGCTGGAGAAAGTATGAATAAACCGCGCAAACCATGCCAAATCCGTGGAAATAGGATTTCTACTATGTTTTGATTGTATTGATCATGTTGTGGTCGTCTTTAGCATGTTTTGGTTGGGTTTGGCTATGTTTTAACCAGACTTGAATGTAGCAAATTAGTTGGTGATGTAGTTGTGGTTTTACTAGACAAGGAAACCGTGATGGCATACCATCAATTGATATTAAAAATACGAGTGAGCTCCAACAACATTTAACATTGTTTGATCAACAAAACAATGATATTGATTTTCCTTCGGAAACCTACAAAGGTGGATAATATACAAAATAATGAAAAAAGCATAGTAAAATGGCTTTTTGGGCCTTCAGAAATCCTTAACCAGCTTAAAGTTGGTTACAACGATGTTCCTCTTGTTTTTCCGGTCGTTTTGACAGGTCACGGGCTGAAAACGAACTTACGGTGCTGAAGTTATGACCATTTTAAGAAAGCCTTTCTTCGTCACACGATCTTGGGCTTCGAGAACCAAGTCAGTCTGTTCTTCAATACTTTTGCCTCCATCAATATATAATTTCATAGGCATATACTAACTGTACAACTTTCAAACATGGTCATACACATCCAAATCCGGCTGAAACGGGCTAAACCGTTCGAAACATATCAAAACGGACGAAATCGGACGAGATCGGACGAAATCGGACGAGATCGGACGAAATCGGACGTTAACCGGGGAATGCCGGAGAAAGTATGAATAAACCGCGCAAACCATGCCAAATCCGTGGAAATAGGATTTCTACTATGTTTTGATTGTATTGATCATGTTGTGGTCGTATTTAGCATGTTTTGGTTGGGTTTGGCTATGTTTTAACCAGACTTGAATGTAGCAAATTAGTTGGTGATATAGTTGTGGTTTTACTAGACAAGGAAACCGTGATGGCATACCATCAAATGATATTAAAAATACGAGTGAGCTCCAACAACATTTAACATTGTTTGATCAACAAAACAATGATATTGATTTTCCTTCGGAAACCTACAAAGGTGGATAATATACAAAATAATGAAAAAAGCATAGTAAAATGGCTTTTTGTGCCTTCAAAAATCCTTAACCAGCTTAAAGTTGGTTACAACGACGTTCCTCTTGTTTTTTCGGTCGTTTTGACATGTAACGGGCTGAAAATGAACTTACGGTGCTGAAGTTATGACCATTTTAAGAAAGCCTTCTTCGTCACACGATCTTGCGCTTCGAGAACCAAGTCAGTCTGTTCTTCAATACTTTTGCCTTCATCAATATATAATTTCATAGGCGTATACTAACTGTACAACTTTCTAACATGGTCATACACATCCAAATCCGGCTGAAACGGGCTAAACCGTTCGAAACATATTAAAACGGACGAAATCGGACGAGATCGGACGAAATCGGACGAGATCGGACGAAATCGGACGTTAACCGGGGAAAGCCGGAGAAAGTATGAATAAACCGCGCAAACCATGCCAAATCCGTGGAAATAGGATTTCTACTATGTTTTGATTGTATTGATCGTGTTGTGGTCGTATTTAGCATGTTTTCGTTGGGTTTGGCTATGTTTTAACCAGACTTGAATGTAGCAAATTAGTTGGTGATGTAGTTGTGGTTTTACTAGACAAGGAAATCGTGATGGCATACCATCAATTGATATTAAAAATATCAGTGAGCTCCAACAACATTTAACATTGTTTGATCAACAAAACAATGATATTGATTTTCCTTCGGAAACCTACAAAGGTGGATAATATACAAAATAATGAAAAAAGCATAGTAAAATGGCTTTTTGGGCCTTCAAAAATCCTTAACCAGCTTAAAGTTGGTTACAACGATGTTCCTCTTGATTTTTCGGTCGTTTTGACAGGTCACGGGCTGAAAACGAACTTACGGTGCTGAAGTTATGACCATTTTAAGAAAGCCTTCTTCGTCACACGATCTTGGGCTTCGAGAACCAAGTCAGTCTGTTCTTCAATACTTTTGCCTCCATCAATATATAATTTCATAGGCATATACTAACTGTACAACTTTCAAACATGGTCATACACATCCAAATCCGGCTGAAACGGGCTAAACCGTTCGAAACATATCAAAACGGACGAAATCGGACGAGATCGGACGAAATCGGACGTTAACCGGGGAAAGCCGGAGAAAGTATGAATAAACCGCGCAAACCATGCCAAATCCGTGGAAATAGGATTTCTACTATGTTTTGATTGTATTGATCATGTTGTGGTCGTCTTTAGCATGTTTTGGTTGGGTTTGGCTATGTTTTAACCAGACTTGAATGTAGCAAATTAGTTGGTGATGTAGTTGTGGTTTTACTAGACTAGGAAACCGTGATGGCATACCATCAATTGATATTAAAAATACGAGTGAGCTCCAACAACATTTAACATTGTTTGATCAACAAAACAATGATATTGATTTTCCTTCGGAAACCTACAAAGGTGGATAATATACAAAATAATGAAAAAAGCATAGTAAAATGGCTTTTTGGGCCTTCAGAAATCCTTAACCAGCTTAAAGTTGGTTACAACGATGTTCCTCTTGTTTTTTCGGTCGTTTTCACAGGTCACGGGCTGAAAACGAACTTACGGTGCTGAAGTTATGACCATTTTAAGAAAGCCTTCTTCGTCACACGATCTTGGGCTTCGAGAACCAAGTCAGTCTTTCTTTAATACTTTTTCCTCCATCAATATATAATTTCATAGGCATATACTAACTGTACAACTTTCAAACATGGTCATACACATCCAAATCCAGCTGAAACGGGCTAAACCGTTCGAAACATATCAAAACGGACGAAATCGGACGAGATCGGACGAAATCGGACGAGATCGGACGAAATCGGACGTTAACCGGGGAATGCCGGAGAAAGTATGAATAAAGCGCGCAAACCATGCCAAATCCGTGGAAATAGGATTTCTACTATGTTTTGATTGTATTGATCATGTTGTGGTCGTATTTAGCATGTTTTGGTTGGGTTTGGCTATGTTTTAACCAGACTTGAATGTAGCAAATTAGTTGGTGATGTAGTTGTGGTTTTACTAGACAAGGAAACCGTGATGGCATACCATCAATTGATATTGAAAATACGAGTGAGCTCCAACAACATTTAATATTGTTTGATCAACAAAACAATGATATTGATTTTCCTTCGGAAACCTACAAAGGTGGATAATATACAAAATAATGAAAAAAGCATAGTAAAATGGCTTTTTGTGCCTTCAAAAATCCTTAACCAGCTTAAAGTTGGTTACAACGATGTTCCTCTTGTTTTTTCGGTCGTTTTGACAGGTCACGGGCTGAAAACGAACTTACGGTGCTGAAGTTATGACCATTTTAAGAAAGCCTTCTTCGTCACACGATCTTGGGCTTCGAGAACCAAGTCAGTCTGTTCTTCAATACTTTTGCCTTCATCAATATATAATTTCATAGGCATATACTAACTGTACAACTTTCAAACATGGTCATACACATCCAAATCCGGCTGAAACGGGCTAAACCGTTCGAAACATATTAAAACGGACGAAATCGGACGAGATCGGACGAAATCAGACGAGATCGGACGAAATCGGACGTTAACCGGGGAAAGCCGGAGAAAGTATGAATAAACCGCGCAAACCATGCCAAATCCGTGGAAATAGGATTTCTACTATGTTTTGATTGTATTGATCATGTTGTGGTCGTCTTTAGCATGTTTTGGTTGGGTTTGGCTATGTTTTAACCAGACTTGAATGTAGCAAATTAGTTGGTGATGTAGTTGTGGTTTTACTAGACAAGGAAATCGTGATGGCATACCATCAATTGATATTAAAAATACAAGTGAGCTCCAACAACATTTAACATTGTTTGATCAACAAAACAATGATATTGATTTTCCTTCGGAAACCTACAAAGGTGGATAATATACAAAATAATGAAAAAAGCATAGTAAAATGGCTTTTTGGGCCTTTAAAAATCCTTAACCAGCTTAAAGTTGGTTACAACGATGTTCCTCTTGTTTTTTCGGTCGTTTTGACAGGTCACGGGCTGAAAACGAACTTACGGTGCTGAAGTTATGACCATTTTAAGAAAGCCTTCTTCATCACACGATCTTGGGCTTCGAGAACCAAGTCAGTCTGTTCTTCCATACTTTTGCCTCCATCAATATATAATTTCATAGGCATATACTAACTGTACAACTTTCAAACATGGTCATACACATCCAAATCCGGCTGAAACGGGCTAAACCGTTCGAAACATATCAAAACGGACGAAATCGGACGAGATCGGACGAAATCGGACGAGATCGGACGAAATCGGACGTTAACCGGGGAAAGCCGGAGAAAGTATGAATAAACCGCGCAAACCATGCCAAATGCGTGGAAATAGGATTTCTACTATGTTTTGATTGTATTGATCATGTTGTGGTCGTCTTTAGCATGTTTTGGTTGGGTTTGGCTATGTTTTAACCAGACTTGAATGTAGCAAATTAGTTGGTGATGTAGTTGTGGTTTTACTAGACAAGGAAATCATGATGGCATACCATCAATTGATATTAAAAATACAAGTGAGCTCCAACAACATTTAACATTGTTTGATCAACAAAACAATGATATTGATTTTCCTTCGGAAACCTACAAAGGTGGATAATATACAAAATAATGAAAAAAGCATAGTAAAATGGCTATTTGGGCCTTAAAAAATCCTTAACCAGCTTAAAGTTGGTTACAACAATGTTCCTCTTGTTTTTTCGGTCGTTTTGACAGGTCACGTGCTGAAAACGAACTTACGGTGCTGAAGTTATGACCATTTTAAGAAAGCCTTCTTCGTCACACGATCTTGGGCTTCGAGAACCAAGTCAGTCTGTTCTTCAATACTTTTGCCTCCATCAATATATAATTTCATAGGCATATACTAACTGTACAACTTTCAAACATGGTCATACACATCCAAATCCGGCTGAAACGGGCTAAACCGTTCGAAACATATCAAAACGGACGAAATCTGACGAGATCGGAGGAAATCGGACGAGATCGGACGAAATCGGACGTTAACCGGGGAATGCCGAAGAAAGTATGAATAAACCGCGCAAACCATGCCAAATCTATGGAAATAGGATTTCTACTATGTTTTGATTGTATTGATCATGTTGTGGTCGTATTTAGCATGTTTTGGTTGGGTTTGGCTATGTTTTAACCAGAATTGAATGTAGCAAATTAGTTGGTGATGTAGTTGTGGTTTTACTAGACAAGGAAACCGTGATGGCATACCATCATTTGATATTAAAAATACGAGTGAGCTCCAACAACATTTAACATTGTTTGATCAACAAAAAAATGATATTGATTTTCCTTCGGAAACCTACAAAGGTGGATAATATACAAAATAATGAAAAAAGCATTGTAAAATGGCTTTTTTTGCCTTCAAAAATCCTTAACCAGCTTAAAGTTGGTTACAACGATGTTCCTCTTGTTTTTTCGGTCGTTTTGACAGGTCACGGGCTGAAAACGAACTTACGGTGCTGAAGTTATGACCATTTTAAGAAAGCCTTCTTCGTCACACGATCTTGGGCTTCGAGAACCAAGTCAGTCTGTTCTTCAATACTTTTACCTTCATCAATATATAATTTCATAGGCATATACTAACTGTACAACTTTCAAACATGGTCATACACATCCAAATCCGGCTGAAACGGGCTAAACCGTTCGAAACATATTAAAACGGACGAAATCGGACGAGATCGGACGAAATCGGACGAGATCGGACGAAATCGGACGTTAACCGGGGAAAGCCGGAGAAAGTATGAATAAACCGCGCAAACCATGCCAAATCCGTGGAAATAGGATTTCTACTATGTTTTGATTGTATTGATCATGTTTTGGTCGTCTTTAGCATGTTTTGGTTGGGTTTGGCTATGTTTTAACCAGACTTGAATGTAGGAAATTAGTTGGTGATGTAGTTGTGGTTTTACTAGACAAGGAAATCGTGATGGCATACCATCAATTGATATTAAAAATACAAGTGAGCTCCAACAACATTTAACATTGTTTGATCAACAAAACAATGATATTGATTTTCCTTCGGAAACCTACAAAGGTGGATAATATACAAAATAATGAAAAAAGCATAGTAAAATGGCTTTTTGGGCCTTCAAAAATCCTTAACCAGCTTAAAGTTGGTTACAACGATGTTCCTCTTGTTTTTTCGGTCAGTTTGACAGGTCACGGGCTGAAAACGAACTTACGGTGCTGAAGTTATGACCATTTTAAGAAAGCCTTCTTCGTCACACGATCTTGGGCTTCGAGAACCAAGTCTGTCTGTTCTTCAATACTTTTTCCTCCATCAATATATAATTTCATAGGCATATACTAACTGTACAACTTTCAAACATGGTCATACAAATCCAAATTGTTGATCCCAAACTTAGATCGATTAGCTTTGTGTATACGAGATTAGATCAAGTATAACACGTAGAGAAACCTTTGTTATATGCTTTGTGAATCTAAGTGTTATGCGGAATTTAACACTTAAACAAGAACACAAGATGTAAACAAAACTTTCACTTTGATTATGAATGTCGAACTTGCTTACAATGAAAGATGTTTACGAACGAAAACTTATATGAAAACTTGATATCGAACATTAACCTAAAGGCCTTCTTTTATAGACTAAGAAGCCTTGTACAATAAGCTACGTATCAACTATTCTAGGTAAAGATAAATATAGAAAATACATTGTCGTTTCTATCCTTACTAGAAGTATTCTAGAATATAATAAACATATAGATTATATCTTCTATCAGTGCTTGTCTTCAATCTATCAACGCTTGACTTTAACTTGTCAACGCTTGAGCTGTCAGCGCTTGCTTTGTTCCTGTCAACGCTTGTTTTGTTCTTGTCAGCGCTCAAGTGATCTGGCCTTAATTTATTCCCAACAATCCTCCCCTAAACTTGATATCCACTCTTATGATCAAGTTTCTGAATAATCATTAAGAACTTGGAGGAGTCTGACAAACCTTCTCATATTGGTAATAAATAAATCTGATCAAATTCTTTGCCATGTCACTTGTATAATCTATCTCCAGCTGAGTGTCCTTCATCTTTTCCAAAACAGCCTTGGATATGAAATACTGAGCATCTACAAGTAAATACTCAGCAAACTTTGTAGAACTCAAATGGTATACACCAGCAGCTGAATATAACCACCATTGAAGACCACTGAGGTCATCTTCAAGATCCTTCGATATTTCAGGATCTTCCTCATTTGTCCCACACATTCTTTTGAATGTGGTCCAAAGTTTTATTCCATTAGCTGAAGTTGGTGCTTCAGCCTCATACTTGGTCTCTAGTAACCTCCAAAGGTCCACCAAGTCTTCTCTATCACAACTTGCAAATAAAGATATGAGAGTGGTAAAAGTGTGTACCTCCTTGCCAAATCTTCCAATCTTCCAGAATCCACATTCATCCTCATCATAACTCACAATTGGATTCCTGGAATCTAATGGTAACACTTGCACCATATCTGAAGCTTCTAATGGGGAGAGCTTGAGGCTCTTTCTGATAACTGTTTCACTTGGATACAGTGGATCCATATCTTTTGGAAATTCAAGTTTAAATCCCTTCTTCACTGGCCTGGGAACTATCATAGCTTTCTTGATTTCCATCTCTTCTGTAAGTTGCTCCTTTCTTTCATATGAAAGAAGTCTGAAATTGTTTTCTTCCTGCACTTTCACCCAAATAGGATAAGCCCTATGTTCCAACTCATCAAATGTCAAAGCCTTCAATTTCTGATGTGTCCATCCAACTCCATGACATCTGAGCAACATAAAGTAGAGCTTTCTTCTATCCCTTTTCAATTCTGAGAGAATATTGCTTGCCTTGTGCTTCAAGATCACCTTACAATCCTTCTCAACTCTAAGAAGAAGCTCCAAACCCCATGTTTGATCTGAAATGGTCAAGTCTGGATTATCCATGCAGCTTTCTTCCCAAGAATTGTACATCTGAACCACCTCTGGCATGTCAAAATCAATCTGCAACTTTAAATCTCTCAACTTTTCCCTAGCAAGCTCATCACCATACTCAAGCCTTTCTGGCTCTATAATCATCACACTTGAGTCTGAGCTAGCTCCATCACTTTCTTCTTCAGAAATCACAATAAAAGGTGACTTTTCCTTTTTACCTTGTTCCATCATTTGTTCAGCCAATCTTCTATCAAATTCAATTTGGGCTGCATCCTTTGGAACAAATTCTTCTACCAATTTACCCTTACCCTTATCTGATGGTTCAATGGTTGGTAAGGTAGATGGTAATACCTGAGTAGAAACTTCTTTGATGATAGATGATGACTGGAATACATCACCTTCATGTGCAGGTCTGTCAACGCCCAAATTTCCTCTATCAACGCCCAAAATACTTCTATCAGCGTCCAAATTTGTCTTGTCAACGCTCAAATACTTTCCCTCAGCGCCTTGTGTAACCTCTCAACATAGCTGTAAATGATAAATTTAGATTGGTTGGAGAGATTAAGGACGTATCAAAACCTGTTTGTTCCTTCAAAGTTGTAAGGGCTTCAGCAACATCCATTGATTGACCATCCTGGCTGCCCTTATCACTCAGATTTCTTTGATCTTCCTCCCCTTTGGAAGACTCCTCCATACCCCTCTTAGCATGATCACTCTCCAAAACAACAATCCTCTCCCTCAATTGCTTGAGTTCAAGGCCTTGTGAGCTGACAATTTGTACTAAGTCTGCATTTTGCTTTTGTAAGCTAATGCAGACTGCCGTCAATTCCAAAAGAGTCATTGGTTCCAGTCTGCCCTCTTCTAAAATGGGGATTTAACCTCCCAAGTCAGATTCATTGGGAAAAGATGAGGACTTAATGATGGTGGGACTGTCTTGGCCAGCATCTAAGCATGAACCAATAGTCCCAGCCTCATCCAGGTCACCTGCCACACTTGTGGTGGTGGTTCTCTCTGCTGCATGGCTAGAACCACCAGAGGAGAACACTCCAGTAGTCCTTTGGCATTTAATCAACCTATATTCAGGTGGTGTGGAAGATGGTGAAGAAGAATGAGTAGATGTGGGTTGGTTAAGGGGTGTTTGGGATTGTGATGGTTGTGTATCAGCGTTGGAAATAGGCACATCAACGCTATCATGTAAAGTGTCAGCGTTGAAGGGATCTTGGTCAAGTTGCATTTGGTCAGGTGAAGATAAAGGTTCAGGGATTGGTTCAAGTTGAGGTTGAGGGTCAATTTGAGGTTGGGGGTCTGGTTGGGGTTGTGCTGCTGCAATAACAGCAAGCATGGCTTGGGTTAAAGGTAAGTCTCTATGGGGTGGTGAATTCATCTTTGTAAAAATAGCTTTCTTTTGTTCAGGGATCTTATAAAAATCATTGTGATCCCTTGAACAATAACCCTGATCATCAAAAATCATTTGCAGAAAACGGGGATAAGCTAAAGTCATTTTTGTCCCCTTGTTTTTACACATCCCTTCAAAAATCATTTTAGAATAGTTATATTTTTGCCCTGTTGCAATGCACACAATAGCACTTGCAATGGATCTATTGATCTCATTGTGTGCAGTACATTTGGGACTCAAACATTGAAGGAGGATGTGGATAAGGTACTTCCAGGCTGGAGGAAATTCCTGCTTATGATACTTATTAAGAGTACCTTCATCAGGAAAAGGATACCCCAAAGCCCTAAGCCCTTGTTCTATTTCATTTATGGGAAGGATGGCTACACCATCAGCATCATCAAGATGCAAGGCCTGGCGTACCAAGGCCTCAGTAACCACCCAAGACCTCCCATGAACAATAGAAGTTAATGTGGTCACTCCATTAACTGTTGAGGAACTGACAGTGTTCCAAAACTGCTTAATGTGTGTGACTGGAATGAGTGGTGCATGAGAAAGAGCATACCTTAATGGGGATGGGTTCAAATACGCCACCATTTGTGTGTATTGAGGAAACAAATCATTATCAGCAACAAGATAAGCAATCATGTTGTGTTGAGACTTGAACCCCAATTCCAGTTCTGCTGAGTTAAACCTTGGTGCCATTGATGAAAGCTGTGAATTTTAAGTGTAAAAGATGAAGTTGATAAGAGAAAAGTGTTAGACAAGAATGATAGATACCCTGTTTAAAATAGGAGCCAAATTTATAGGAGAGTAAGAATGCATGTGATTGGCCTAAAAATAGGCAAAGATTTTCAAAAACGAATCATGAAAATATTGAAAAAGTTATAAGTTATCTCATGCATTTAATGAAAGAAACAACTCCTAAAATTACGGCTTGAAAATTTGTCAAAAAGGAACAACTGGGTAGGTCCCGTTGAGTGTCAACGGTCAAAAATAACCTATCAACGCCCAACGGCTATAATCTTGTCAACGTTCGCCTAAAGCCATGTCAGCGTTCAATTTGGTCACAACAACGCTTGGAAAAATCTTGTCAGCGTCCAAAAATAAAATTGTTTTAAAAAGTGAAAAATGACCTTAACAAGTAATTTATCCTAGAGAAGATAACCAAAAGCTGATAATTATTATAGGGCGGCAAGCACTGTCCAGTTATGCACACTTGCATAAGCAAGATAGACATAACAGTCCTCTAGTGTCCCTTGCTAACCAAAATTCTTAACAACAAAGTTACCTTACAAAATCCTTGTTACTCCCAGGTAAATCCCATATCAAAAGCATTCCCAAGTCTCCCAACAGACCACAACCAATTCTAGGCCAAAAATGTCTTGGCAGTATGCAAAGTTGATATACTATGCATGCTACAGTGCCTCATGGTTTAGTAAAACTAACCCATACTCACATGTGGACACAATCTAGAATTGTGATAAGAGTATCATATGGATACCTAAAAATCCTAAAGGTTCCTAAAACCTCCCCTTAAACTATGATACAAAAAGTTTGCTAAAATCATGCATGAACATAAAAAATTTATGTCAAGATAGGAATGAAACATTCCAACCATCATCCATAAATAAAAACTTGTCCAAATGCTTCTCCTTTGATCCATAAGCAACTCTGTATCCAATGGTATACTGCTAACACCATCTGCACACTTAGATTGAAAACCACAAAACTAACATTGTTGCTGACAACACCCCGATAACACACAACAGCGTTGAAGGAAGCTTTGTCAGCGTTAGACAATAATATTGCTGACAACGTTTCAAAAACACTTATCAGTGTTCAAACAACCTTTGTCAGTGTTAGAAAAATATAGTGGAAAATCTAAATCATCAATAAGACCAATAATAATAATGCATCATCCTGTACATACTTTTACAAAAAGAATCCAAAACACATACTAAGTGAGATTGACCATTCCAATACTTGTTACCAAGTATTGAAATCTTCCAGCATCAAAAGGTTTAGTTAATAAATCTGACACATTTTCCTCAGTGTGAACCCTATCTGGTTTTATTAAACCTTTCTCAAAGCAATCTCTTATAAAATGGTGTCTAATTTCTATGTGTTTAGTTTTAGAATGATGTACAGGATTCTTAATGATGCATAAAGTACTATTATTATCAACAAATATCTTAGTATGCATGAAATTATACCCATAGTCCAACAGCTGGTTCTGAATCCACAACACTTGACCACAACATGCTGCTGCAGCCACATACTCTGCTTCAGTTGTAGAATTAGCCACCACTGTTTGTTTCTTGCATTGCCAAGATATTAACCTGCTCCCAAGAAACTGACATCCACCAGTTGTGGATTTTCTATCAAACTTATCACCTCCATAATCACTATCTGAATATGCAATCAACTCTAATGGTGAATCCTTTGGGTACCACAAACCAAGACTTGGGTAGCATCTTAGGTACCTAAAGATCCTCTTTACAGCATAAAGGTGACATTCTTTGGGAGTCACTTGATGACGTGCACAAGCACATACAGCAAACATGATATCAGGTCTGGAAGCAGTAAGATACATCAAGGATCCAATAATGGATCTATAATGCCTGACATCAACATCTTTCCCATCTCCAATCTTTCCCCAAGGGTGTTCTCTATCCATAGGAGTAGTAGCCCTCTTTTCATGTGGAGAAAAGCCAAACTTCTTCAAGATTTCAGCAACATATTTGTCCTGGGAGATGAAGATACCATCTTCTTTCTGCTGAACTTGTAAACCAAGAAAGAAGTTCATCTCCCCCATAGCACTCATCTTGAATTTGTCTGTCATAAGCTTGGAGAAATCCTCACTCATCTTTGGATCAGTAGACCCAAAAATGATATCATCAACATAGACCTGCACAAGCAACACATCTTTGCCTTTCTTCTTTGTAAATAGTGTCTGATCTATGGTGCCCCTCTTGAATCCATTGTCCACCAAATAGGTAGACAAAGTACCATACCATGCTCTAGGGGCTTGATGAAGACCATACATAGCTTTCTTGACTCTATACACTTTATCTGGATGCTCTGGATCCTCAAAACCAGGAGGTTGCATGACATAAACTTCCTCAACAATGGTGCCATACAAGAATGCACTTTTGACATCCATTTGATAGACTGTGAAGCCCATGCAAGTTTCATAGGCTAGAAAAATCCTAATAGCTTCAATCCTTGCAACTGGTGCAAAGACCTCTTCATAGTCTATCCCCTCCTCTTGTGTATAACCTTGAGCCACTAACCTTGCCTTGTTTCTGACCACAATACCTCTTTCATCTCTTTTGTTCCTGAGAACCCATCTTGTCCCTATAGGTCTGACATATCTAGGACAATCAACCAGCTCCCACACATCCTGAATTGCAAATTGGTGAAGCTCATCCTGCATTGCTTCCACCCAACTTAGTTCTTTGAGAGCATCAAATATCTTTTTGGGTTCTTCTTGTGACAGAAAACATGCAAACAAACATGCTTGCACAAGGGGGGTATCAATCTTCTTTTGTATATTGGCAATAAACCCACCAAGACCTTGATGAGATCTTCTAGTCTGAACTGGAGTCATAATATCACCAATGATCTGGGATGGAGGGTGATTCTTCATTGTGGAAGTGCGAACTCCTCCTTCAAAAAGTCTGGTGTCCTCAACCTCATGCTCCATATTGCCAATATCTTCTTCATCAGACTCTCTTTGATCAACGTGAACCTCTTCATGAACATTGGAAGGTCCTCCTTGTTCAAAACTGTTAGAGAAAAGATGCCCATAAGTGTTGTCAACGTTTGAATCTTGGTTGTCAGCGTCTGGACTAACAACGCTTGAAATGTTGTTGTCAACGTCTGAATTAGTCTTGTCAGCGCTAGATTTGCCTTTGTCAGCGCCTGAAGAACCATGCATGTTTGTATCTGGTGGTATTTGGAAACCATGATGAGACGGCTTTTATACATGGTCTCATCGTTCTTATTGGACTTAAAATGCATTAAATATCATCAAAATACCCAAATATATGCTTGTGTTTGTTGCTTGTGTATTTTAGGTACGGATATTGAGAAAATGACAAAAGATCACAAGAATCACGCAAAAACAAACACGGGAAACGAAGCCGCACGATGAACCAAGCCCTAGTAAGGAATTTTCCAAAGAAAACCCTTGAAGATTTGAAGAATATTGAAGATTGGTCCTCCAAGTTTGAAGAATTGACACTTTATACCCTTGTATCTTCATAATTACAAGTTTGGTCCCTAAAGTTTGTCAAAATTACAAAAAGGACCCTTAACTTTGAAGAATTAGCAAATTTAGTCCCTCATCAAAACTAAATTGTCAATAATGGTCCTTCAAGAAGTCAACAAACAAGTCAAGACCTTGAAGTATGAAGATATGTCAAAACTAGTCCTTGGAAAATCAAGAATATACATTAAAAGCCCTTGGAAAAGTTTGTGGAAGAATTTGTTCCAAAAATGGCAACCTGCCAAAAGTTGACAAAAGGAAATTGGGCGCTGATAGCCATTTTACACAAAGTGCACAAAGAATGAAAAGTGAAGGGCCAAATCTGCCAGACAACTAAACTAAAACCCTCCACTCAACATCCCATAGCATTTTCTTGTTCCCAAAGGCAAAATAAACGTCTCAGATTGCTTCTACACCACTGGCATCCCACAAAATGCCAAGAACATCACATGGCTTGGTTTTTGACTGAAAAATTTAAAATCGTCCAAGGGCAAGATTGGAACTTCACTTGTTAGGGTTTCTAGTTTCCATTTAGTTCTAGAATCTCATTGTAGCCTCTATATAAAGGCATTGTAGGAGTAGCATAGTTCCTGTTCTTTTTTCTCTTTTTTGTCACAACTTTGTAAGTCCTCTTTTTTATGAATGAAAAAAGGTGTAAGCTTGTTGATGAGAAGAAAGATCCCATTTAATTTACATTGTTTGCTGGTTGTTTAAAATTCCAAGTTTGTTTACTTTTCAAGTTTGTTTTAAAATTCAAGTTTGGTGTTCAAAGGTTTCTGATTTTAAGATTTCTGTTCAAATTCAGGTTGTTAAACCACATAAGCTTCTATATTCAAGCTCATATATGACCATACAACCCTGATATCTTGAAGATATCAAGGTGTAGTGGGTATAAAAGTTTAGGTAAAAGGGCTAAGTGAGGTGAAGAACCTTCTTGTTTATTTTTTTACATTTCTGTTTCAACTTTAAAGCTATAAGCTATAAGAAGACTTATCCATAAGTCCTCCTTGTAGCTTATTGCTCATATTCCAGGTCACTTTTGTTGTTTTGCATTGATCTTAGCAGGTTCTAAGCAAAGGCTTATCTTATTCAAATTTTTCTTTAAGCAAAATATCATCAAAATCTTAACCAAGGTTCATCATAGACCCGGGTCTATTGGAGGTGGTTTTTCAACCACTAAGGGTCCTGGATGTAGGACCCTTAAGGTAGTCATTGCTCTCTTTTTCAATTTTTAAAGTTTCTGAAATTTTATGTGCTTTTTTTTGTGATTCTGCTTGTTAAATGTTTAAATGAATGTTTGAGTGTTTAAATCTGCTTAAATAGGACTTGTATGCATGCTTAGAGCTTGTTTGATCATTTTGGTTGAGATTTAAAGTGATCTGACTTGTTAAAATCTGGTTTTCAAGTTTAAAGGGGTGTTTGGGTTTGTGTATTTAATCTTATTTTGTGACAAGGATTTGTTTTAAACCTATTAGAAACACTCAGTAGGTGTTAAAAAGGTTGTATGCTAGGTATAGTTTCAGATTAGATAAGTTTAGAACACATTGCAAGCTTAAAATTTGGGTAAAATAGCTAAAATCAGTCAACTGCCTTGTTTGCATGATTTTGTGAGAATTTGTGTTTGATACATTGCAAGCTGTTGGATATAAGGTTGTTTAAGGAGTGTGATTCAGTTTCAAGCCATTTAACACCATTGTGTGCTTTGTGTGAAGAGTTGAATCTCACTTAAGTGTCATTTGAACCAGCAACTTGTGCTAAGTATATCAGCAGCTCTCCTTGATCTTTTGTGCTTGATTTGGTGTGCTAATTGCCTGTTTTTGTGTTTCTCTTGACTCCTTGTACTCCAAAGAGTACAAGGGTGCCCTTTGTTCCATCAAAAACACCACCAAGAATCAAGATCAAGCCCTCTTGATCATAACTGCACAAGTGTATAAACACTTGTGTGTTCATCAGAAAAGTGTGCAGACCTGGGCACGTTTTGGCTTTCCTAAGCTTTAATCCTTGTTAAATTTGTGTTTTGTTTGAGTTTTAGTGGGTAATTAAGTACCTAGTTTAAGTGTTAAAAAGAAAAAAAAAAAATTTGCAAAAAGGTCACCCGCAACGGGCTCGAACACGCGACCTGCAGCTCAGGAGTAACGTGTTCTACCATTGATCTAGATGCCTTTTTACGTTATCCTTTCATTTCATTAACTATTTAACCACGTTTTCATTTTGTGCTTAATTAATAAGTCGTAGCTTATTTAGTTCTTTTTAGCTTATTTATTAAGCTTATTGGGTCTAGCTTATTTTCCTTAGGATTATATTAGTGTTTTTGATTTTTCTGAGCAAACAGTGCATTTTTCCCTTTATTATTTTATTTATTAGGAATATTTCAAGTTTAATTTTTAGAAAGTCTTTTAAAAATAGTAAACAGTAAATTAAAAATACAAAAAAATAGTTTTTAAGTTTTAATTTATGTTTTTGAGGTTTACAGCTTATTAGGTTTTCAATTTGGCTTATTTTTAATTTTATAAGATTTTAGGATTTTTAAGCAACTTTAAAATTCAATATAAAATTATTTATTAGGTTTCAGAAAATTTGGTTTGCATTTTTGTTCTAGTTAGAATATTTAGGATTTTTGAGAATTTTTTAGAATTTATTTGAGAACTTTTAATTTTTTAGAATATTTTATTATTATTTTATTCATTAAAATAAAAAGTTTTATTTTTATTTCTTTTTCATTTTTCCTAGGTTATAGACATTAAAATAGGACCTTTGTCACTTTCCAAATAATTTTTAGGCTTTTCAATTAATTTCTAGATTTAATTTAAGATTTAATACATTTTAATAGTTTTTAAGTGTTTAAAAATAGTTTAATTTGATTTTAAAATTTTTAAAAATAGTTTTTAGCTTAATTAGGATATTTTTGAGGTTTACAAACTATAAAATCTTGTTTAGGGCTTTTTAATAATTAAAAGTGATTTTTAGGGCTTTAATTAGCATTAAAAAGTCATTATTTAATTCATTAAAAGGTTTTAGCAAGTTTGGATTTTTTGTAAACTCTTAGAATATTATTGGGGATTTTTAGTAATTTTTAGGAATTTTTAGGTTAAAATTTTTATTTTTGTCGTTTTTACGGTTTTACGTTTACGCCTTTTTCGTCGTAGTTTAATACATTTTCGTAACCGTCTTTTCTTTCCTTTCTCATTTCTTTTCTTCTTGTTCATAATCACAAACATCATATATCAACTCTCAACACAACGCACTTGCCTCCTCGAGAACGAACTCACCTAGGGTCATTCACACACGGTTTTCCTAAATCGTCGTGCACACTTGCCCTATTTATTGCCTTCTTTTCCTAAAGGGGTAATTTTACAACAATCATTTTGGGTGAATAGATACTTGCCTTGCCAAACCTTCACGCTTTCCAAAGTTTATCTTTTTGTTTATCGTTTTGTTGCAAAATAAGGCTAAAAATGGCCAAATTTTAAAAATTTTCTCATGTTTTATAAGTGTTTGAAGACACGAATGTAGGTTTTCCGATGGCGAGAATAAGAGTAATTTTTTACTCGACCGTGCGTGTTGAGCACTTAGCTTTGATTCCTTAACTACACATTAGGCTAAGTCTCTTAAATGAGGACGAGAAATGATAGGGTTAATTATAAGTTACTATGCTAAACGTAGAGTACTCGTATTCTTTCAAAAACTCATGTGTTCTCGTTGTTTGCTTATTCTCCCTTCGCATGTAAATATTTTTTGCTTAAATAAATATTGACTTAGCGGTTTAGTTGGGATTGTTGGGTTTCTAGTCTTTTCTAGTAGCTTCCGTGTAATTAAATTGGGAAGACATTAAGATATCGCCAGCGTCACGGTTTTGAAGTATTGGCACCCTAATAATCGAAAGCTTCACCTAATAATAAGATTTCAAGTGCTCACCTAAATCAAGCAAACAATTTGAAGCCCCACAAGGCCTAAAATCTATGCAAAATTGAAAGTGAATCAAGCCTTAATCTTCGAAGCTTTAAAGATCCAAAATTCGCTTTAGCGTGAGGATATACGTCTTTGGCTAATAAAACCACCGATGAGGCGGATAATAAAAGGCAAGGCAAGACCAAAGTCATAATAAAAGCTTCATGGCGAAGTTGAATAAAAGATGGAGGTAAACCAAAGATAATAAGGCCCTTCCGTTAGGGGGCGTATAAAAGTCTTGGTAATAAGTCTCATGTTCAAAACCGTTATAAAACCGTGTTTATCGATTCTTCTTGTCAACTTAATTTTTTAACATCGTTGTCTATTAGGAGGGGTTATTGATTTGATGGTCTTAGTTACACCGTTAGGACTCTATTTTTAGACCTAAATCTCTATTATCGCATAAGTCAAACAATGTCTCCTCGTGAAACATTCAAGACAAAATAAAATATAAGAGATACAACTTAGGAATAATGGGAGGATAAGTACGTGATTAGGGCATATGAGTAGTGTTAGCATTACTAACTTATAATGACAATGATCTCGTTGCACGCTTGGCATGGAATTGGAGTGAAAATCGAGGACGATGAAATTATTTCTAACGAAGCATTCACGTGTTCTTATTCTATGAACCTAAACGTCCCATTTTGCGATGAAAATCATACATTATGTCTATAACACAAATAGTAGCAATAGTAGTAGTATAGCTAGTTTATCATTTCAATAAAGTAAATAAAAATGAATTCTGGAGATGCTACGATACTTTATTCTAGCATTGCGTGAGGGCACGACAATGGTTTAGTATGGGGGAGTGATGAGACGGCTTTTATACATGGTCTCATCGTTCTTATTGGACTTAAAATGCATTAAATATCATCAAAATACCCAAATATATGCTTGTGTTTGTTGCTTGTGTATTTTAGGTACGGATATTGAGAAAATGACAAAAGATCACAAGAATCACGCAAAAACGAACACGGGAAACGAAGCCGCACGATGAACCAAGCCCTAGTAAGGAATTTTCCAAAGAAAACCCTTGAAGATTTGAAGAATATTGAAGATTGGTCCTCCAAGTTTGAAGAATTGACACTTTATACCCTTGTATCTTCATAATTACAAGTTTGGTCCCTAAAGTTTGTCAAAATTACAAAAAGGACCCTTAACTTTGAAGAATTGGCAAATTTAGTCCCTCATCAAAACTAAATTGTCAATAATGGTCCTTCAAGAAGTCAACAAACAAGTCAAGACCTTGAAGTATGAAGATATGTCAAAACTAGTCCTTGGAAAATCAAGAATATACATTAAAAGCCCTTGGAAAAGTTTGTGGAAGAATTTGTGCCAAAAATGGCAACCTGCCAAAAGTTGACAAAAGGAAATTGGGCGCTGATAGCCATTTTACACAAAGTGCACAAAGAATGAAAAGTGAAGGGCCAAATCTGCCAGACAACTAAACTAAAACCCTCCACTCACAGCTTGACACCTCACCCACTTAAACCTTTCCACCAATCAGAAACCTCCATTCTGCCATGTCACCTATCCACTCACTTTTTAAACCGGTTTAATATATTAAACCTTCCCACCAAAACACTTAATTTGAAAAATCATTAACCCCAAACGGATTAAAACCCCTTTTAATCCTCCCTTAAACCCTAATTTTTCCAGGATGAACATCACTTAAATCAAAGGGGTTTTTGATGATTATTTCCAGATCCCTAATTAAACACCTTTTAAACCTAAAACCATCCTTATACACCCATCACCATCACCTCACATGTGTATGCAAGCCTCCCCTGCCCCACTATTCACTCTCAAACAAAAATGGCCAGCAAGATCAACATCCCATAGCATTTTCTTGTTCCCAAAGGCAAAATAAACGTCTCAGATTGCTTCTACACCACTGGCATCCCACAAAATGCCAAGAACATCACATGGCTTGGTTTTTGACTGAAAAATTTAAAATCGTCCAAGGGCAAGATTGGAACTTCACTTGTTAGGGTTTCTAGTTTCCATTTAGTTCTAGAATCTCATTGTAGCCTCTATATAAAGGCATTGTAGGAGTAGCATAGTTCCTGTTCTTTTTTCTCTTTTTTGTCACAACTTTGTAAGTCCTCTTTTTTATGAATGAAAAAAGGTGTAAGCTTGTTGATGAGAAGAAAGATCCCATTTAATTTACATTGTTTGCTGGTTGTTTAAAATTCCAAGTTTGTTTACTTTTCAAGTTTGTTTTAAAATTCAAGTTTGGTGTTCAAAGGTTTCTGATTTTAAGATTTCTGTTCAAATTCAGGTTGTTAAACCACATAAGCTTCTATATTCAAGCTCATATATGACCATACAACCCTGATATCTTGAAGATATCAAGGTTTAGTGGGTATAAAAGTTTGGGTAAAAGGGCTAAGTGAGGTGAAGAACCTTCTTGTTTATTTTTTTACATTTCTGTTTCAACTTTAAAGCTATAAGCTATAAGAAGACTTATCCATAAGTCCTCCTTGTAGCTTATTGCTCATATTCCAGGTCACTTTTGTTGTTTTGCATTGATCTTAGCAGGTTCTAAGCAAAGGCTTATCTTATTCAAATTTTTCTTTAAGCAAAATCTCATCAAAATCTTAACCAAGGTTCAGCATAGACCCGGGTCTATTGGAGGTGGTTTTTCAACCACTAAGGGTCCTGGATGTAGGACCCTTAAGGTAGTCATTGCTCTCTTTTTCAATTTTTAAAGTTTCTGAAATTTTATGTGCTTTTTTGTGATTCTGCTTGTTAAATGTTTAAATGAATGTTTGAGTGTTTAAATCTGCTTAAATAGGACTTGTATGCATGCTTAGAGCTTGTTTGATCATTTTGGTTGAGATTTAAAGTGATTTGACTTGTTAAAATCTGGTTTTCAAGTTTAAAGGGGTGTTTGGGTTTGTGTATTTAATCTTATTTTGTGACAAGGATTTGTTTTAAACCTATTAGAAACACTCAGTAGGTGTTAAAAAGGTTGTATGCTAGGTTTAGTTTCAGATTACATAAGTTTAGAACACATTGCAAGCTTAAAATTTGGGTAAAATAGCTAAAATCAGTCAACTGCCTTGTTTGCATGATTTTGTGAGAATTTGTGTTTGATACATTGCAAGCTGTTGGATATAAGGTTGTTTAAGGAGTGTGATTCAGTTTCAAGCCATTTAACACCATTGTGTGCTTTGTGTGAAGAGTTGAATCTCACTTAAGTGTCATTTGAACCAGCAACTTGTGCTAAGTATATCAGCAGCTCTCCTTGATCTTTTGTGCTTGATTTGGTGTGCTAATTGCCTGTTTTTGTGTTTCTCTTGACTCCTTGTACTCCAAAGAGTACAAGGGTGCCCTTTGTTCCATCAAAAACACCACCAAGAATCAAGATCAAGCCCTCTTGATCATAACTGCACAAGTGTATAAACACTTGTGTGTTCATCAGAAAAGTGTGCAGACCTGGGCACGTTTTGGCTTTCCTAAGCTTTAATCCTTGTTAAATTTGTGTTTTGTTTGAGTTTTAGTGGGTAATTAAGTACCTAGTTTAAGTGTTAAAAAGAAAAAAAAAATTGCAAAAAGGTCACCCGCAACGGGCTCGAACACGCGACCTGCAGCTCAGGAGTAACGTGTTCTACCATTGATCTAGATGCCTTTTTACGTTATCCTTTCATTTCATTAACTATTTAACCACGTTTTCATTTTGTGCTTAATTAATAAGCCGTAGCTTATTTAGTTCTTTTTAGCTTATTTATTAAGCTTATTGGGTCTAGCTTATTTTCCTTAGGATTATATTAGGGTTTTTGATTTTTCTGAGCAAACAGTGCATTTTTCCCTTTATTATTTTATTTATTAGGAATATTTCAATTTTAATTTTTAGAAAGTCTTTTAAAAATAGTAAACAGTAATTTAAAAATAAAAAAAATAGTTTTTAAGTTTTAATTTATGTTTTTGAGGTTTACAGCTTATTAGGTTTTCAATTTGGCTTATTTTTAATTTTATAAGATTTTAGGATTTTTAAGCAACTTTAAAATTCAATATAAAATTATTTATTAGGTTTCAGAAAATTTGGTTTGCATTTTTGTTCTAGTTAGAATATTTAGGATTTTTGAGAATTTTTTAGAATTTATTTGAGAACTTTTAATTTTTTAGAATATTTTATTATTATTTTATTCATTAAAATAAAAAGTTTTATTTTTATTTCTTTTTCATTTTTCCTAGGTTATAGACATTAAAATAGGACCTTTGTCACTTTCCAAATAATTTTTAGGCTTTTCAATTAATTTCTAGATTTAATTTAAGATTTAATACATTTTAATAGTTTTTAAGTGTTTAAAAATAGTTTAATTTGATTTTAAAATTTTTAAAAATAGTTTTTAGCTTAATTAGGATATTTTTGAGGTTTACAAACTATAAAATCTTGTTTAGGGCTTTTTAATAATTAAAAGTGATTTTTAGGGCTTTAATTAGCATTAAAAAGTCATTATTTAATTCATTAAAAGGTTTTAGCAAGTTTGGATTTTTTGTAAACTCTTAGAATATTATTGGGGATTTTTAGTAATTTTTAGGAATTTTTAGGTTAAAATATTTATTTTTGTCGTTTTTACGGTTTTACGTTTACGCCTTTTTCGTCGTAGTTTAATACATTTTCGTAACCGTCTTTTCTTTCCTTTCTCACTTCTTTTCTTCTTGTTCATAATCACAAACATCATATATCAACTCTCAACACAACGCACTTGCCTCCTCGAGAACGAACTCACCTAGGGTCATTCACACACGGTTTTCCTAAATCGTCGTGCACACTTGCCCTATTTATTGCCTTCTTTTCCTAAAGGGGTAATTTTACAACAATCAAACCACCATTATATTTTCCAGCAGCAGCAGCAGCAGCAAAAGCATCTGTCCAAATGGGAATTGTGACATATTCAAAAGTAGGAGATGTCTTTTCTGCTTGTGATCCAACCCTCTCATTAACCTGTGTACCTGAAACATTGACAATTTGTTCCTCTACAACATTTGAAGTTACCTTCACAATGTCTGGATTAGTGACAGGCATATAATTTAAAGTTCTAGATAAGGGTTCCAAATCAAACAACCAATTAGGACCACTTTCAGGATCACTAGGTTTATTCTCTAAGAACCTAACATGTACTCTTTCAACAATACGTTTGTCCTCTTTAAGATAAACCCTATAACCCTTGCTCTGTACTGAATACCCCATGAAGTAACCTTCATCACCTTTTGCACTAAATTTCCCTAAGGCATCACTAGTGTCTAAGACTACTACATGACATCCAAAAGGTCCGAGAAAACCAATATTAGGTTTTCTTCCCCAAAGTAACTCATAAGGTGTTTTGTTCTGAATTTTGTTAACCAATGCTCTATTTTGCACATAGCATGCTGTATTAACAGCCTCAGCCCAAAAGGCTATAGGAAAGTGAGCATCAGCCAACATTGTTCTGGCTGCTTCAATTAGGGTTCTATTTTTCCTTTCAGCAACCCCATTTTTTTGTGGGGTTCTAGCAATACTGAATTGCCTAGTAATTCCCTTCCTGGCACAAAAATCATCTAGCTTCTTGTTCCTAAATTCTCCACCATTATCACTCCTAAGCATTTTAACCTCATTGCCAGACCTTTTCTCAATTTGAGTGATAAATTCAATAAGAACATCAGCTGTGTCACTCTTCATAGCTAGAAAGAATGTCCAAGTAGACCTAGAAAAGTCATCAGTGACAACAAAACAATATGATTTGCCATTCAGACTTTCTATATTTTTTGGACCAAAGAGGTCCATGTGAAGCATATGAAGAGGTCTGGAACTAGTATGCACCTGCTTGGACTTGAATGAGACCTTGTGTTGCTTGCCTTTAAGACATGCAACACAAGAGTGGTCATTGTGGAAGGCCTTCTAAGGCAAACCATCAACTAAACCAAGCCTCACAAGTCTATTTATATTTTTAAAATTTATGTGCCCTAATCTCCTGTGCCACAAATTACTTTCATCTACTGAGGCCTTAGCATAAAAACAAGACATATTTGTATTCATTTTAATCCCATTTAAGTTCACATTATATATGTCCTTGTGCCTAGGTGTTCTATACTCAATATATTTCTCATCAGGGATCTTAAAATCCTTGCTTAACACCAAACACTCAGTATCAGTGAAAAGAACTTTATTTTTGTTATCACACACTTGTGATACACTAAACAGATTATAATCCAGTTCTTTTACCAGGAAGACGTTTTCAAAACACAGATTATTGGTGAGAAGGGTCCCTTTTCCTGATATGGTGCCGTAGCCTCCTCCAAAGTATACCTTATCACCATCTTGAATAGGAGTGAAGTTCATCAGATAGTCTTCCTTTCTTGTCATGTGCCTTGAGCATCCACTATCCCAATATCCATAGTCATTGATCTGTCTTTGAATGCCCTGCACATAAAGAAAACAAATTAGTTTTCTTTGGGAACCCAAGTCTCAGAAGACTTGGATTCATCTGGTTGTTCAATAAGAACAGACTTAGTTCTCATAACAACCCCATTCTCATCCCTTTTAGGATGAAATACCCAGTTTACCCCAATTGGTTTTGTAATGACCTTTGAAATGTAATTAAATCTATTGCAAGTCATTGAAATTCCATTATCATTAGGGTTTTGATCTTTCTTGGGTCTCCATGTTAAGCTTGAAGAAGCTTTAGACCTCTTACCTTGTGGCTGCAAATATTTAGGTCTGGACATGTTTCTGTCAGCGTTGGATTTTGTCCTGTCAACGCTGAATTTACCCTTGTCAGCGTTGAACCTAGGGTTTGCTACAGGAACCCATTGCCTATTTGACCAGGTGTTTGTCTTTTGAAAATGTCTTTGTCCATGAGTGTTAGACCTTCTAGTAAAGAATGGGGCAGGTCTAATCACTTGTGGACGTTGCTGCACACAAGGTTTGGGTCTGACAACGTTTGACTTCCTAACAACGTTGACTTTCTTCCTATCAGCGCTGAAATTGTTCCTATCAGCGCTGGCTTTGGGAGCGTTGACACACTTGTATGCCAAATGTGAAAAGCTACCACAAGTATAACAGGCTTTCTTAGACACACTCTTAGGTCTAGAAGAGAAGAAACCTGTTCCATGATTGTTAACTTGGCTCTTGGGTGACCTATTATTCCTATACATCTCTGCATATTTAATGGTAGGTCTTCTAACAGTGTTGGAGCCTAGGTCAACAGCTTTACCAGTAACTGGGTGAGTAACCTTAATGGGTGGTGATTCATTAGGACTTTCACATAGCAAACCTCCCTTAACAAACAAAGTAGGGTTAGCTTTCTTCCACTCATTTAGGTCAGTCAATTTTTGTTGATACTCTTCCACTGGAGTGACAACTCTTGGTGGAGGAATGAATTCCTCTTCTTGGCATTCTGGTATACCAGTCCAAGACAAGTCCTTTCTCTGGACACCATAGAAGTCACCAGCTGGTGGTGGAACCAGAGAGTAATCATTCATCCCAATCCCAGTCATGTCCTTAGGATCCCTTTGTTTAGCTACACAGTCTCCTAGGGTTTGGGTGGCTCTATCAAATCTTTGAATCTTGAGGTCAACATTATCTTTATTCTTAATGGCCTCATCTAACTTAGCCTGTAGGTCTCTATTGACCTTTGTCATGATATTTCTAATATCCATACTACCCTCTAGCTCATGTTTTAAGATATTTATCTTATCTTTTAAATCAAATTCCATTTTCTTGTATTCAGAAACGGTTTTCTCAGTTTCAGTAAGAGCTAGTTGGTAATTGGACAATTTACACCTTTTAGTGCTCATATCATCTTTTAGTTTTAACACCTCTTTGTTAAGTCTATCAGTGTTTAACCTACAACCTTTGCTACAAAAAGCATCATCATATACCTCATTATCAGATGAAGAGGAGGAGTGTCCCATGAGAGCATATTCAACATGCTCTTCTTCTTCAATATCAGCAACCAAAGCTTTATCCTCTTCAGCATTCTTGGCCAGATAGCTCCAATCCCATCCTGTACCATCAATTCCTTAAACTGCAACCATGGCTTTGGATTCTTGAGCTTTAACAACCTGACTTGAGGGTTTACCAGCATCAGATCTTCTAGGAGATCTGCATTCCCTCATGAAGTGCCCTATACGATGACAGTTGTAGCATTCAACTTTGGATTTATCAAATCCAGCAGTGTCTTTAGCATTGAAGGTCATCTTCTTCTTGAACCTTCTATTCCACCTATTTGCCCTTATGCTAGCAAGAGCCATGTTCCACTTGATGTCCATCTCTTCCAAGTGCTCATCACTTATCTGCTCAAGGTCCTCATATGTAATCACTGAACCATTGGGCAAAGAAGAAATGTAAGCACAAACAGTATCCAAATCCAAACCAGCAGGTTTAACTCTTGGGGAGTCATGAATGTATGTGTCAGCGTCTGAAAAGGAGACGTTGACAGGACTTGTTCCAGCGCTGACATATGATGATCTAGTAACTGGATGCATATTAGAGTCCTTCTGATTGAATTGACCTTCACTATGAGAGAAGAAGGCCATGTTGATGGTGCTAGGTTTGCTCTCATGTGCTGAAAGAGTTTCATCTTCCAATAGTCTTAGTTTGTTGTAGATGTCATCAAACGAGGAGCTCTTGTAAGTATTATTGGCAAGAATAGATCTTGCCTCAATCTTCCATGCCTCACCAAGACTTTTAAGAAAGGTAGCATTGGTGTCAACATCGCCAACTTGTGTCCCCATGAAGGACAACTTGCTTGTGATGTCAAGCAATCTGCTTCTCACACTACTCAGTTTCTCATTGGGTTGAGCTTTGAAGACAGCATAATCATGCAGAAGTTGCTTTTTCTTTTCTTCCTTAGTGTCTGCATTGCCACCATATGCAACTTCAAGTGCTTCCCAAAGATCCTTAGCAGATTCATAGCCTCTATATTTGTGCTGGTTTTCTTGTCCCAAAGAAACTTTCAGAATATTCAGGGCTTTCATATCAACCCTTTTCTTTGCAACATCGTCAGCACCTACAGCTCTACCATCTCCATGTTTTTCTTTCTTATCTTCATCAGGGCATCCTTCAATAGCTGATCTTTGAGTAATGGCATCAAGAATCTTTTGAGCCTTATTGAATGAGTTTCCATATTCAATAATCTCCCAGAGTGTATAGTCATAGATCCCCAGGTATTGTTCAAAGTTGAACTTCCATAAGTCAAAGTTGGTAGCATCAAGCATGGGAATCCTGATGTTTGGTAAGGGTGAGGAGGAGGTGGTTATTGCATCAGACATGATGTTGTTAGGGTTTTGGTGTTTTTAGGGTTTCTGAGAAAAATTAGGGTTTTGGTGTTCGTGTATCGTTCTGGTGTTCTTCAAAGATCAAAAGTTCCTCAACAAGCTCTGATACCACTTGTTGATCCCAAACTTAGATCGATTAGCTTTGTGTATACGAGATTAGATCAAGTATAACACGTAGAGAAACCTTTGTTATATGCTTTGTGAATCTAAGTGTTATGCGGAATTTAACACTTAAACAAGAACACAAGATGTAAACAAAACTTTCACTTTGATTATGAATGTCGAACTTGCATACAATGAAAGATGTTTACGAACGAAAACTTATATGAAAACTTGATATCGAACATTAACCTAAAGGCCTTCTTTTATAGACTAAGAAGCCTTGTACAATAAGCTACGTATCAACTATTCTAGGTAAAGATAAATATAGAAAATACATTGTCGTTTCTATCCTTACTAGAAGTATTCTAGAATATAATAAACATATAGATTATATCTTCTATCAGTGCTTGTCTTCAATCTATCAACGCTTGACTTTAACTTGTCAACGCTTGAGCTGTCAGCGCTTGCTTTGTTCCTGTCAACGCTTGTTTTGTTCTTGTCAGCGCTCAAGTGATCTGGCCTTAATTTATTCCCAACACAAATCCGGCTGAAACGGGCTAAACCGTTCGAAACATATCAAAACGGACGAAATCGGACGAGATCGGACGAAATCGTACGAGATCGGACGAAATCGGACGTTAACCGGGGAAAGCCGGAGAAAGTATGAATAAACCGCGCAAACCATGCCAAATCCGTGGAAATAGGATTTCTACTATGTTTTGATTGTATTGATCATGTTGTGGTCGTCTTTAGCATGTTTTGGTTGGGTTTGGCTATGTTTTAACCAGACTTGAATGTAGCAAATTAGTTGGTGATTTAGTTGTGGTTTTACTAGACAAGGAAATCGTGATGGCATACCATCAATTGATATTAAAAATACAGTGAGCTCCAACAACATTTAACATTGTTTGATCAACAAAACAATGATATTGATTTTCCTTCGGAAACCTACAAAGGTGGATAATATACAAAATAATGAAAAAATCATAGTAAAATGGCTTTTTGGGCCTTTAAAAATCCTTAACCAGCTTAAAGTTGGTTACAACGATGTTCCTCTTGTTTTTTCGGTCGTTTTGACAGGTCACGGGCTGAAAACGAACTTACGGTGCTGAAGTTATGACCATTTTAAGAAAGTCTTCTTCGTCACACGATCTTGGGCTTCGACAACCAAGTCAGTCTGTTCTTCAATACTTTTCCCTCCATCAATATATAATTTCATAGGCATATACTAACTGTACAACTTTCAAACATGGTCATACACATCCAAATCCGGCTGAAACGGGCTAAACCGTTCGAAACATATCAAAACGGACGAAATCGGACGAGATCGGACGAAATCGGACGAGATCGGACGAAATCGGACGTTAACCGGGGAAAGCCGGAGAAAGTATGAATAAACCGCGCAAACCATGCCAAATCCGTGGAAATAGGATTTCTACTATGTTTTGATTGTATTGATCATGTTGTGGTCGTCTTTAGCATGTTTTGGTTGGGTTTGGCTATGTTTTAACCAGACTTGAATGTAGCAAATTAGTTGGTGATGTAGTTGTGGTTTTACTAGACAAGGAAACCGTGATGGCATACCATCAATTGATATTAAAAATACGAGTGAGCTCCAACAACATTTAACATTGTTTGATCAACAAAACAATGATATTGATTTTCCTTCGGAAACCTACAAAGGTGGATAATATACAAAATAATGAAAAAAGCATAGTAAAATGGCTTTTTGGGCCTTCAGAAATCCTTAACCAGCTTAAAGTTGGTTACAACGATGTCCCTCTTGTTTTTTCGGTCGTTTTGACAGGTCACGGGCTGAAAACGAACTTACGGTGCTGAAGTTATGACCATTTTAAGAAAGCCTTCTTCGTCACACGATCTTGGGCTTCGAGAACCAAGTCAGTCTGTTCTTCAATACTTTTGCCTCCATCAATATATAATTTCATAGGCATATACTAACTGTACAACTTTCAAACATGGTCATACACATCCAAATCCGGATGAAACAGGCTAAACCGTTCGAAACATATCAAAACGGACGAAATCGGACGAGATCGGACGAGATCGGACGAAATCGGACGTTAACCGGGGAATGCCGGAGAAAGTATGAATAAACCGCGCAAACCATGCCAAATCCGTGGAAATAGGATTTCTACTATGTTTTGATTGTATTGATCATGTTGTGGTCGTATTTAGCATGTTTTGGTTGTGTTGGGTCAGAGCCTAAGGCTATTGATATCTAGGTCCGACGAGGTGTTCGTGTATGGTGAAGAAAAGAAAAATTCGTATGGATTTTTCTGGGCGATTTTGTGTGCGCAGCAGTATTCAGAAGGTCATAACTTTTGATTGAACCGTTGGATCGTCACGAAATTTTATATGTGTGTTCTACATACATAGATCTAAACATCCACCGGAGGGATTGTCGAGTTTTATCCCCAGGCAAAAGTTATTAAGCGTCAAAGTCAGCAGTGAGTGAATGCAGTTTTCTGTGGACAGCCATGTTCAAAACACAATCTCTCCTTCGTTAACCGTTGGATCTTCGTGATTTTTGGACTGTAGATTCTTGGCACTTGTGTCTTGAATCTCACCGGAGCGATCTTCGATCTGAGCCCTAAGGAAGAAGTTATTCAAGGTCGAAGTTTACTGTTTAAAGGTATCAATGTTTTTGCTATTCACATGAAATCATGAACTAGGGTTTCTTCAAACCCTAGATCACCATAAAAAAAAAGGCAGAAAGATTGCAACTTATGGCTGTTATGATGGAAGTATCAAGCTAGGATTATTTACAAACCCTAATTAGGGTTTCGGTGCATATATTACTAAACCCTAGATCGTTTCTCATCAGAAAAGATGGTTTGTTCTTGATCCGTTTATATAGTTCTCTTGTTGGAATGGTTTAAAGATTTCAGCAGGTTTGATAACATGATCTGATCAGACAGCTCGGACTAAACATGGTGATTGGATATATTCAGAACGCAACAGAAGAAAAAGTGACAAGAAGTTTAGTCTTCACGTGAGCAGCAAAGCGATCACAGCAACTTATGCATTCACACGATTGATTTATTCACATGATTCTAAGCTGCTAATTGGTGGAACAAAGTTGCATTCACACGATGCAAACGTTTTTATTGGTGGAATCAATTTGTGTTCACATGGTTATAGTATACTTGCATTCACACGATCATAGCCTAAAATCAAGATATTTGATTCGAATCCGCTACATGCTGGTATACGATTACTCACATAAGGCTAAGTCAATCATTCGTTCTCATTGGTTATTCATGGAAGTGTTCACACGGTTAAAATATTGTGATTGGATGATACAATTGAGAAAAGGTCAACATGCGAAGAACATAGCTTCTATTTTAAGACGTGAATCTTTTAAATGCTTAGAAAAGATTTATTCTTATCTTTGTAATATAAACGTTGACAAGAAAGAATGCAACGCTGACGAAGTATGTTTCGATGCTGAAAAGAATGAACGCTGACAGGATTTAAGGTTGGCGCTGACGTTTGTAATTGAGGCGCTGACAGGAAGAAATTTGACGCTGACAGAATAAGTCAACGCTAATAGAGTTGACAGTGTCGTCCGATATATGAACTTCAACGCTGATAGGTATTGTCCGATATTGGACAATACATCTGACCAAGATATTGGACAGAAGAGGATATTGGACAACACAAAGTTTGCTGCTGTTGAGAAAACTGGTACGTTTTAAGCATACAAAAAGGAGGATTATACACACAAAGGTACATGGAATCTCCGTTTTATTCAGAATATCATGATGATATTTATGGCTCGGATATTTTTACATGGAGTAAATGGTTTTTAAGTAAGTTAGCAATAATTCATGAAGACTTTGTTTAATATTCGAATATGTAATCGGGATAGCCTTGTGAAAGAGTTATTCGTTAACATCTTTTACATATGAAGATATTGACTTGTCATGAAGAGGTGTTAGCTTAAGGGGAAGAATTCTTATGGTAAGTTTGATGATTGAAGAAGATTTTCGCGAGGTTATGTTCTATCATATCTTGAAAGTAATTAGCATGACAACTAACTTTCAAGGTAACTTGTTCGTGCTTTACATGGTTAGTGATGAAGACTTGTCATAACACTTGAAGGAGTTACATTATCGTGCTCAGTGTCTCACATAGGATGAGAATATTGACAAGAGATCGAGGTCTCATTATACTTTGTGGAGTATAAGTTCTTTATCACGTGGATAGTACAAGACATGGAACACAAGGTTGGGTTATTCTACTTCTACATCAAAAATATTATAGTTATTTTTCTTCAGGATCATTACACAGAGCCTACATTTGGAGAATCTTCAAAGATTGCATACATTGTTTACTTTCCTTGTTGATGTGACAAAAAGGGGAAGATATACATGCTACACTTGAGGGGAAGCAACTTGAAGATCATGTACAACTTACAAGAGATACACATAGAGTTTTGCCACTATCAACTAGGGGAAGATTGTTGGGTCAAAAAGTTGATGTGGCAGAAACTCAAAAACGAAGAAAACATCAAGATATTTGTTCAGGCATTGACAAGAACAAATTGGGCGTTGACAAGAGCAAATTGGGCGTTGACAGAAGTCAACAAAAGTCAAACGCAGTCAACAAAGTCAAACGCTGATGGATGTTGAAGATTTGATGGAGAATTCTATTTAGGGAATATATTGAGTATATTATTTATGATATACACAATATATAGTTTATCTAAATAGAAGATTTAGATGTTTATTTGATATTATCTCTTGTAGATTTTGTTCCTTCCACTATAAAAGGAACAAGAGTCTTAGGTTTTATTCATATTATTCATTCACAATGTAAACCTAAAGTGCGTGTCGCACTAGACGTGGGATTCAATGTATACACGTCTAGTGGTTGTTTGTTATTAATATAATGAGCAACCCGTTTGTTTTAATTCATGTGTCTTGTGCCTAAACACCTTGGTCATGATCATTGTTCTTTTCCGCTATGTTATCATATGAACGATGATCAACCTAGATATAATGGTTCTTAACCATTGAGTCTAACGATCAAATGGACTCCACAGGTTGGGTTTGGCTATGTTTTAACCAGACTTGAATGTAGCAAATTAGTTGGTGATGTAGTTGTGGTTTTACTACACAAGGAAACCGTGATGGCATACCATCAATTGATATTAAAAATACGAGTGAGCTCCAACAACATTTAACATTGTTTGATCAACAAAACAATGATATTGATTTTCCTTCGGAAACCTACAAAGGTGGATAATATACAAAATAATGAAAAAAGCATAGTAAAATGGCTTTTTGTGCCTTCAAAAATCCTTAAACAGCTTAAAGTTGGTTACAACGATGTTCCTCTTGTTTTTTCGGTCGTTTTGACAGGTCACGGGCTGAAAACGAACTTACGGTGCTGAAGTTATGACCATTTTAAGAAAGCCTTCTTCGTCACACGATCTTGGGCTTCGAGAACCAAGTCAGTCTGTTCTTCAATACTTTTGCCTTCATCAATATATAATTTCATAGGCATATACTAACTGTACAACTTTCAAACATGGTCATACACATCCAAATCCGGATGAAACGGGCTAAACCGTTCGAAACATATTAAAACGGACGAAATCGGACGAGATCAGACGAAATCGGACGAGATCGGACGAAATCGGACGTTAATCGGGGAAAGCCGAAGAAAGTATGAATAAACCGCGCAGACCATGCCAAATCCGTGGAAATAGGATTTCTACTATGTTTTGATTGTATTGATCATGTTGTGGTCGTCTTTAGCATGTTTTGGTTGGGTTTGGCTATGTTTTAACCAGACTTGAATGTAGCAAATTAGTTGGTGATGTAGTTGTGGTTTTACTAGACAAGGAAATCGTGATGGCATACCATCAATTGATATTAAAAATACAAGTGAGCTCCAACAACATTTAACATTGTTTGATCAACAAAACAATGATATTGATTTTCCTTCGGAAACCTACAAAGGTGGATAATATACAAAATAATGAAAAAAGCATAGTAAAATGGCTTTTTGGGCCTTCAAAAATCCTTAACCAGCTTAAAGTTGGTTACAACGATGTTCCTCTTGTTTTTTCGGTCGTTTTGACAGGTCACGGGCTGAAAACGAACTTACGGTGCTGAAGTTATGACCATTTTAAGAAAGCCTTCTTCGTCACACGATCTTGGGCTTCGAGAACCAAGTCAGTCTGTTCTTCAATACTTTTGCCTCCATCAATATATAATTTCATAGGCATATACTAACTGTACAACTTTCAAACATGGTCATACACATCCAAATCCGGCTGAAACGGGCTAAACCGTTCGAAACATATCAAAACGGACGAAATCGGACGAGATCGGACGAAATCGGACGAGATCGGACGAAATCGGACGTTAACCGGGGAAAGCCGGAGAAAGTATGAATAAACCGCGCAAACCATGCCAAATCCGTGGAAATAGGATTTCTACTATGTTTTGATTGTATTGATCATGTTGTGGTCGTCTTTAGCATGTTTTGGTTGGGTTTGGCTATGTTTTAACCATACTTGAATGTAGCAAATTAGTTGGTGATGTAGTTGTGGTTTTACTAGACAAGGAAACCGTGATGGCATACCATCAATTGATATTAAAAATACGAGTGAGCTCCAACAACATTTAACATTGTTTGATCAACAAAACAATGATATTGATTTTCCTTCGGATACCTACAAAGGTGGATAATATACAAAATAATGAAAAAAGCATAGTAAAATGGCTTTTTGGGCCTTCAAAAACCTTTAACCAACTTAAATTTGGTTACAACGATGTTCCTCTTGTTTTTTCGGTCGTTTTGACAGGTCACGGGCTGAAAAAAAACTTACGGTGCTGAAGTTATGACCATTTAAGAAAGCCTTCTTCGTCACACGATCTTGGGCTTCGAGAACCAAGTTAGTTTGTTCTTCAATACTTTTGCCTCCATCAATATATAATTTCATAGGCATATACTAACTGTACAACTTTCAAACATGGTCATATACATCCAAATCCGGCTTAAACGGGCTAAACCGTTCGAAACATATCAAAACGGACGAAATCGGACGAGATCAGACGAAATCGGACGAGATCGGACGAAATCGGACGTTAACCGGGGAATGCCAGAGAAAGTATGAATAAACCGCGCAAACCATGCCAAATCCGTGGAAATAGGATTTCTACTATGTTTTGATTGTATTGATCATGTTGTGGTCGTCTTTAGCATGTTTTGGTTGGGTTTGGCTATGTTTTAACCAGACTTGAATGTAGCAAATTAGTTGGTGATGTAGTTGTGGTTTTACTAGACAAGGAAACCGTGATGGCATACCATCAATTGATATTAAAAATACGAGTGAGCTCCAACAACATTTAACATTGTTTGATCAACAAAACAATGATATTGATTTTCCTTCGGAAACCTACAAAGGTGGATAATATACAAAATAATGAAAAAAGCATAGTAAAATGGCTTTTTGGGCCTTCAAAAATCTTTAACCGGCTTAAATTTGGTTACAACGATGTTCCTCTTGTTTTTTCGGTCGTTTTGACAGGTCACGGGCTGAAAACGAACTTACGGTGCTGAAGTTATGACCATTTTAAGAAAGCCTTCTTCGTCACACGATCTTGGGCTTCGAGAACCAAGTCAGTCTATTCTTCAATACTTTTGCCTTCATCAATATATAATTTCATAGGCATATACTAACTGTACAACTTTCAAACATGGTCATACACATCCAAATCCGGCTGAAACGGGCTAAACCGTTCGAAACATATTAAAACGGACGAAATCGGACGAGATCGGACGAGATCGGACGAAATCGGACGTTAATCGGGGAAAGCCGAAGAAAGTATGAATAAACCGCGCAGACCATGCCAAATCCGTGGAAATAGGATTTCTACTATGTTTTGATTGTATTGATCATGTTGTGGTCATCTTTAGCATGTTTTGGTTGGGTTTGGCTATGTTTTAACCAGACTTGAATGTAGCAAATTAGTTGGTGATGTAGTTGTGGTTTTACTAGACAAGGAAATCGTGATGGCATACCATCAATTGATATTAAAAATACAAGTGAGCTCCAACAACATTTAACATTGTTTGATCAACAAAACAATGATATTGATTTTCCTTCGGAAACCTACAAAGGTGGATAATATACAAAATAATGAAAAAAGCATAGTAAAATGGCTTTTTGTGCCTTCAAAAATCCTTAAACAGCTTAAAGTTGGTTACAACGATGTTCCTCTTGTTTTTTCGGTCGTTTTGACAGGTCACGGGCTGAAAACGAACTTACGGTGCTGAAGTTATGACCATTTTAAGAAAGCCTTCTTCGTCACACGATCTTGGGCTTCGAGAACCAAGTCAGTCTGTTCTTCAATACTTTTGCCTTCATCAATATATAATTTCATAGGCATATACTAACTGTACAACTTTCAAACATGGTCATACACATCCAAATCCGGCTGAAACGGGCTAAACCGTTCGAAACATATTAAAACGGACGAAATCGGACGAGATCAGACGAAATCGGACGAGATCGGACGAAATCGGACGTTAATCGGGGAAAGCCGAAGAAAGTATGAATAAACCGCGCAGACCATGCCAAATCCGTGGAAATAGGATTTCTACTATGTTTTGATTGTATTGATCATGTTGTGGTCGTCTTTAGCATGTTTTGGTTGGGTTTGGCTATGTTTTAACCAGACTTGAATGTAGCAAATTAGTTGGTGATGTAGTTGTGGTTTTACTAGACAAGGAAATCGTGATGGCATACCATCAATTGATATTAAAAATACAAGTGAGCTCCAACAACATTTAACATTGTTTGATCAACAAAAAAATGATATTGATTTTCCTTCGGAAACCTACAAAGGTGGATAATATACAAAATAATGAAAAAAGCATAGTAAAATGGCTTTTTGGGCCTTCAAAAATCCTTAACCAGCTTAAAGTTGGTTACAACGATGTTCCTCTTGTTTTTTCGGTCGTTTTGACAGGTCACGGGCTGAAAACGAACTTACGGTGCTGAAGTTATGACCATTTTAAGAAAGCCTTCTTCGTCACACGATCTTGGGCTTCGAGAACCAAGTCAGTCTGTTCTTCAATACTTTTGCCTCCATCAATATATAATTTCATAGGCATATACTAACTGTACAACTTTCAAACATGGTCATACACATCCAAATCCGGCTGAAACGGGCTAAACCGTTCGAAACATATCAAAACGGACGAAATCGGACGAGATCGGACGAAATCGGACGAGATCGGACGAAATCGGACGTTAACCGGGGAAAGCCGGAGAAAGTATGAATAAACCGCGCAAACCATGCCAAATCCGTGGAAATAGGATTTCTACTATGTTTTGATTGTATTGATCATGTTGTGGTCGTCTTTAGCATGTTTTGGTTGGGTTTGGCTATGTTTTAACCATACTTGAATGTAGCAAATTAGTTGGTGATGTAGTTGTGGTTTTACTAGACAAGGAAACCGTGATGGCATACCATCAATTGATATTAAAAATACGAGTGAGCTCCAACAACATTTAACATTGTTTGATCAACAAAACAATGATATTGATTTTCCTTCGGATACCTACAAAGGTGGATAATATACAAAATAATGAAAAAAGCATAGTAAAATGGCTTTTTGGGCCTTCAAAAACCTTTAACCAACTTAAATTTGGTTACAACGATGTTCCTCTTGTTTTTTCGGTCGTTTTGACAGGTCACGGGCTGAAAAAAAACTTACGGTGCTGAAGTTATGACCATTTAAGAAAGCCTTCTTCGTCACACGATCTTGGGCTTCGAGAACCAAGTTAGTTTGTTCTTCAATACTTTTGCCTCCATCAATATATAATTTCATAGGCATATACTAACTGTACAACTTTCAAACATGGTCATATACATCCAAATCCGGCTTAAACGGGCTAAACCGTTCGAAACATATCAAAACGGACGAAATCGGACGAGATCAGACGAAATCGGACGAGATCGGACGAAATCGGACGTTAACCGGGGAATGCCAGAGAAAGTATGAATAAACCGCGCAAACCATGCCAAATCCGTGGAAATAGGATTTCTACTATGTTTTGATTGTATTGATCATGTTGTGGTCGTCTTTAGCATGTTTTGGTTGGGTTTGGCTATGTTTTAACCAGACTTGAATGTAGCAAATTAGTTGGTGATGTAGTTGTGGTTTTACTAGACAAGGAAACCGTGATGGCATACCATCAATTGATATTAAAAATACGAGTGAGCTCCAACAACATTTAACATTGTTTGATCAACAAAACAATGATATTGATTTTCCTTCGGAAACCTACAAAGGTGGATAATATACAAAATAATGAAAAAAGCATAGTAAAATGGCTTTTTGGGCCTTCAAAAATCTTTAACCGGCTTAAATTTGGTTACAACGATGTTCCTCTTGTTTTTTCGGTCGTTTTGACAGGTCACAGGCTGAAAACGAACTTACGGTGCTGAAGTTATGACCATTTTAAGAAAGCCTTCTTCGTCACACGATCTTGGGCTTCGAGAACCAAGTCAGTCTATTCTTCAATACTTTTGCCTTCATCAATATATAATTTCATAGGCATATACTAACTGTACAACTTTCAAACATGGTCATACACATCCAAATCCGGCTGAAACGGGCTAAACCGTTCGAAACATATTAAAACGGACGAAATCGGACGAGATCGGACGAGATCGGACGAAATCGGACGTTAATCGGGGAAAGCCGAAGAAAGTATGAATAAACCGCGCAGACCATGCCAAATCCGTGGAAATAGGATTTCTACTATGTTTTGATTGTATTGATCATGTTGTGGTCATCTTTAGCATGTTTTGGTTGGGTTTGGCTATGTTTTAACCAGACTTGAATGTAGCAAATTAGTTGGTGATGTAGTTGTGGTTTTACTAGACAAGGAAATCGTGATGGCATACCATCAATTGATATTAAAAATACAAGTGAGCTCCAACAACATTTAACATTGTTTGATCAACAAAACAATGATATTGATTTTCCTTCGGAAACCTACAAAGGTGGATAATATACAAAATAAAGAAAAAAGCATAGTAAAATGGCTTTTTGGGCCTTCAAAAATCCTTAACCAGCTTAAAGTTGGTTACAACGATGTTCCTCTTGTTTTTTCGGTCGTTTTGACAGGTCACGGGCTGAAAACGAACTTACGGTGCTGAAGTTATGACCATTTTAAGAAAGCCTTCTTCGTCACACGATCTTGGGCTTCGAGAACCAAGTCAGTCTATTCTTCAATACTTTTGCCTCCATCAATATATAATTTCATAGGCATATACTAACTGTACAACTTTCAAACATGGTCATACACATCCAAATCCGGCTGAAACGGGCTAAACCGTTCGAAACATATCAAAACGGACGAAATCGGACGAGATCGGACGAAATCGGACGAGATCGGACGAAATCGGACGTTAACCGGGGAAAGCCGGAGAAAGTATGAATAAACCGCGCAAACCATGCCAAATCCGTGGAAATAGGATTTCTACTATGTTTTGATTGTATTGATCATGTCTTTAGCATGTTTTGGTTGGGTTTGGCTATGTTTTAACCATACTTGAATGTAGCAAATTAGTTGGTGATGTAGTTGTGGTTTTACTAGACAAGGAAACCGTGATGGCATACCATCAATTGATATTAAAAATACGAGTGAGCTCCAACAACATTTAACATTGTTTGATCAACAAAACAATGATATTGATTTTCCTTCGGATACCTACAAAGGTGGATAATATACAAAATAATGAAAAAAGCATAGTAAAATGGCTTTTTGGGCCTTCAAAAACCTTTAACCAGCTTAAATTTGGTTACAACGATGTTCCTCTTGTTTTTTCGGTCGTTTTGACAGGTCACAGGCTGAAAACGAACTTACGGTGCTGAAGTTATGACCATTTTAAGAAAGCCTTCTTCGTCACACGATCTTGGGCTTCGAGAACCAAGTTAGTTTGTTCTTCAATACTTTTGCCTCCATCAATATATAATTTCATAGGCATATACTAACTGTACAACTTTCAAACATGGTCATAGACATCCAAATCCGGCTTAAACTGGCTAAACCGTTCGAAACATATCAAAACGGACGAAATCGGACGAGATCAGACGAAATCGGACGAGATCGGACGAAATCGGACGTTAACCGGGGAATGCCGGAGAAAGTATGAATAAACCGCGCAAACCATGCCAAATCCGTGGAAATAGGATTTCTACTATGTTTTGATTGTATTGATCATGTTGTGGTCGTCTTTAGCATGTTTTGGTTGGGTTTGGCTATGTTTTAACCATACTTGAATGTAGCAAATTAGTTGGTGATGTAGTTGTGGTTTTACTAGACAAGGAAACCGTGATGGCATACCATCAATTGATATTAAAAATACGAGTGAGCTCCAACAACATTTAACATTGTTTGATCAACAAAACAATGATATTGATTTTCCTTCGGATACCTACAAAGGTGGATAATATACAAAATAATGAAAAAAGCATAGTAAAATGGCTTTTTGGGCCTTCAAAAACCTTTAACCAACTTAAATTTGGTTACAACGATGTTCCTCTTGTTTTTTCGGTCGTTTTGACAGGTCACGGGCTGAAAACAAACTTACGGTGCTGAAGTTATGACCATTTTAAGAAAGCCTTCTTCGTCACACGATCTTGGGCTTCGAGAACCAAGTTAGTTTGTTCTTCAATACTTTTGCCTCCATCAATATATAATTTCATAGGCATATACTAACTGTACAACTTTCAAACATGGTCATAGACATCCAAATCTAAACGGGCTAAACCGTTCGAAACATATCAAAACGGACGAAATCGGACGAGATCAGACGAAATCGGACGAGATCGGACGAAATCGGACGTTAACCGGGGAAAGCCGGAGAAAGTATGAATAAACCGCGCAAACCATGCCAAATCCGTGGAAATAGGATTTCTACTATGTTTTGATTGTATTGATCATGTTGTGGTCGTCTTTAGCATGTTTTGGTTGGGTTTGGCTATGTTTTAACCATACTTGAATGTAGCAAATTAGTTGGTGATGTAGTTGTGGTTTTACTAGACAAGGAAACCGTGATGGCATACCATCAATTGATATTAAAAATACGAGTGAGCTCCAACAACATTTAACATTGTTTGATCAACAAAACAATGATATTGATTTTCCTTCGGATACCTACAAAGGTGGATAATATACAAAATAATGAAAAAAGCATAGTAAAATGGCTTTTTGGGCCTTCAAAAATCTTTAACCAACTTAAATTTGGTTACAACGATGTTCCTCTTGTTTTTTCGGTCGTTTTGACAGGTCACGGGCTGAAAACAAACTTACGGTGTTGAAGTTATGACCGTTTTAAGAAAGCCTTCTTCGTCACACGATCTTGGGCTTCGAGAACCAAGTTAGTTTGTTCTTCAATACTTTTGCCTCCATCAATATATAATTTCATAGGCATATACTAACTGTACAACTTTCAAACATGGTCATAGACATCCAAATCCGGCTTAAACGGGCTAAACCGTTCGAAACATATCAAAACGGACGAAATCGGACGAGATCAGACGAAATCGGACGAGATCGGACGAAATCGGACGTTAACCGGGGAATGCCGGAGAAAGTATGAATAAACCGCGCAAACCATGCCAAATCCGTGGAAATAGGATTTCTACTATGTTTTGATTGTATTGATCATGTTGTGGTCGTCTTTAGCATGTTTTGGTTGGGTTTGGCTATGTTTTAACCAGACTTGAATGTAGCAAATTAGTTGGTGATGTAGTTGTGGTTTTACTAGACAAGGAAACCGTGATGGCATACCATCAATTGATATTAAAAATACGAGTGAGCTCCAACAACATTTAACATTGTTTGATCAACAAAACAATGATATTGATTTTCCTTCGGAAACCTACAAAGGTGGATAATATACAAAATAATGAAAAAAGCATAGTAAAATGGCTTTTTGGGCCTTCAAAAATCTTTAACCGGCTTAAATTTGGTTACAACGATGTTCCTCTTGTTTTTTCGGTCGTTTTGACAGGTCACGGGCTGAAAACGAACTTACGGTGCTGAAGTTATGACCATTTTAAGAAAGCCTTCTTCATCACATGATCTTGGGCTTCGAGAACCAAGTCAGTCTGTTCTTCAATACTTTTGCCTTCATCAATATATAATTTCATAGGCATATACTAACTGTACAACTTTCAAACATGGTCATACACATCCAAATCCGGCTGAAACGGGCTAAACCGTTCGAAACATATTAAAACGGACGAAATCGGACGAGATCGGACGAGATCGGACGAAATCGGACGTTAATCGGGGAAAGCCGAAGAAAGTATGAATAAACCGCGCAGACCATGCCAAATCCGTGGAAATAGGATTTCTACTATGTTTTGATTGTATTGATCATGTTGTGGTCGTCTTTAGCATGTTTTGGTTGGGTTTGGCTATGTTTTAACCAGACTTGAATGTAGCAAATTAGTTGGTGATGTAGTTGTGGTTTTACTAGACAAGGAAATCGTGATGGCATACCATCAATTGATATTAAAAATACAAGTGAGCTCCAACAACATTTAACATTGTTTGATCAACAAAACAATGATATTGATTTTCCTTCGGAAACCTACAAAGGTGGATAATATACAAAATAAAGAAAAAAGCATAGTAAAATGGCTTTTTGGGCCTTCAAAAATCCTTAACCAGCTTAAAGTTGGTTACAACGATGTTCCTCTTGTTTTTTCGGTCGTTTTGACAGGTCACGGGCTGAAAACGAACTTACGGTGCTGAAGTTATGACCATTTTAAGAAAGCCTTCTTCGTCACACGATCTTGGGCTTCGAGAACCAAGTCAGTCTGTTCTTCAATACTTTTGCCTCCATCAATATATAATTTCATAGGCATATACTAACTGTACAACTTTCAAACATGGTCATACACATCCAAATCCGGCTGAAACGGGCTAAACCGTTCGAAACATATCAAAACGGACGAAATCGGACGAGATCGGACGAAATCGGACGAGATCGGATGAAATCGGACGTTAACCGGGGAAAGCCGGAGAAAGTATGAATAAACCGCGCAAACCATGCCAAATCCGTGGAAATAGGATTTCTACTATGTTTTGATTGTATTGATCATGTTGTGGTCGTCTTTAGCATGTTTTGGTTGGGTTTGGCTATGTTTTAACCATACTTGAATGTAGCAATTTAGTTGGTGATGTAGTTGTGGTTTTACTAGACAAGGAAACCGTGATGGCATACCATCAATTGATATTAAAAATACGAGTGAGCTCCAACAACATTTAACATTGTTTGATCAACAAAACAATGATATTGATTTTCCTTCGGAAACCTACAAAGGTGGATAATATACAAAATAAAGAAAAAAGCATAGTAAAATGGCTTTTTGGGCCTTCAAAAATACTTAACCAGCTTAAAGTTGGTTACAACGATGTTCCTCTTGTTTTTTCGGTCGTTTTGACAGGTCACGGGCTGAAAACGAACTTACGGTGCTGAAGTTATGACCATTTTAAGAAAGCCTTCTTCGTCACATGATCTTGGGCTTCGAGAACCAAGTCAGTCTGTTCTTCAATACTTTTGCCTTCATCAATATATAATTTCATAGGCATATACTAACTGTACAACTTTCAAACATGGTCATACACATCCAAATCCGGCTGAAACGGGCTAAACCGTTCGAAACATATTAAAACGGACGAAATCGGACGAGATCGGACGAGATCGGACGAAATCGGACGTTAATCAGGGAAAGCCGAAGAAAGTATGAATAAACCGCGCAGACCATGCCAAATCCGTGGAAATAGGATTTCTACTATGTTTTGATTGTATTGATCATGTTGTGGTCGTCTTTAGCATGTTTTGGTTGGGTTTGGCTATGTTTTAACCAGACTTGAATGTAGCAAATTAGTTGGTGATGTAGTTGTGGTTTTACTAGACAAGGAAATCGTGATGGCATACCATCAATTGATATTAAAAATACAAGTGAGCTCCAACAACATTTAACATTGTTTGATCAACAAAACAATGATATTGATTTTCCTTCGGAAACCTACAAAGGTGGATAATATACAAAATAAAGAAAAAAGCATAGTAAAATGGCTTTTTGGGCCTTCAAAAATCCTTAACCAGCTTAAAGTTGGTTACAACGATGTTCCTCTTGTTTTTTCGGTCGTTTTGACAGGTCACGGGCTGAAAACGAACTTACGGTGCTGAAGTTATGACCATTTTAAGAAAGCCTTCTTCGTCACACGATCTTGGGCTTCGAGAACCAAGTCAGTCTGTTCTTCAATACTTTTGCCTCCATCAATATATAATTTCATAGGCATATACTAACTGTACAACTTTCAAACATGGTCATACACATCCAAATCCGGCTGAAACGGGCTAAACCGTTCGAAACATATCAAAACGGACGAAATCGGACGAGATCGGACGAAATCGGACGAGATCGGACGAAATCGGACGTTAACCGGGGAAAGCCGGAGAAAGTATGAATAAACCGCGCAAACCATGCCAAATCCGTGGAAATAGGATTTCTACTATGTTTTGATTGTATTGATCATGTTGTGGTCGTCTTTAGCATGTTTTGGTTGGGTTTGGCTATGTTTTAACCATACTTGAATGTAGCAAATTAGTTGGTGATGTAGTTGTGGTTTTACTAGACAAGGAAACCGTGATGGCATACCATCAATTGATATTAAAAATACGAGTGAGCTCCAACAACATTTAACATTGTTTGATCAACAAAACAATGATATTGATTTTCCTTCGGATACCTACAAAGGTGGATAATATACAAAATAATGAAAAAAGCATAGTAAAATGGCTTTTTGGGCCTTCAAAAACCTTTAACCAGCTTAAATTTGGTTACAACGATGTTCCTCTTGTTTTTTCGGTCGTTTTGACAGGTCACGGGCTGAAAACGAACTTACGGTGCTGAAGTTATGACCATTTTAAGAAAGCCTTCTTCGTCACACGATCTTGGGCTTCGAGAACCAAGTTAGTTTGTTCTTCAATACTTTTGCCTCCATCAATATATAATTTCATAGGCATATACTAACTGTACAACTTTCAAACATGGTCATAGACATCCAAATCCGGCTTAAACGGGCTAAACCGTTCGAAACATATCAAAACGGACGAAATCGGACGAGATCAGACGAAATCGGACGAGATCGGACGAAATCGGACGTTAACCGGGGAATGCCGGAGAAAGTATGAATAAACCGCGCAAACCATGCCAAATCCGTGGAAATAGGATTTCTACTATGTTTTGATTGTATTGATCATGTTGTGGTCGTCTTTAGCATGTTTTGGTTGGGTTTGGCTATGTTTTAACCAGACTTGAATGTAGCAAATTAGTTGGTGATGTAGTTGTGGTTTTACTAGACAAGGAAACCGTGATGGCATACCATCAATTGATATTAAAAATACGAGTGAGCTCCAAAAACATTTAACATTGTTTGATCAACAAAACAATGATATTGATTTTCCTTCGGAAACCTACAAAGGTGGATAATATACAAAATAATGAAAAAAGCATAGTAAAATGGCTTTTTGGGCCTTCAAAAATCTTTAACCGGCTTAAATTTGGTTACAACGATGTTCCTCTTGTTTTTTCGGTCGTTTTGACAGGTCACGGGCTGAAAACGAACTTACGGTGCTGAAGTTATGACCATTTTAAGAAAGCCTTCTTCGTCACACGATCTTGGGCTTCGAGAACCAAGTCAGTCTGTTCTTCAATACTTTTGCCTCCATCAATATATAATTTCATAGGCATATACTAACTGTACAACTTTCAAACATGGTCATAGACATCCAAATCCGGCTGAAACGGGCTAAACCGTTCGAAACATATCAAAACGGACGAAATCGGACGAGATCAGACGAAATCGGACGAGATCGGACGAAATCGGACGTTAACCGGGGAAAGCCGGAGAAAGTATGAATAAACCGCGCAAACCATGCCAAATCCGTGGAAATAGGATTTCTACTATGTTTTGATTGTATTGATCATCTTGTGGTCGTCTTTAGCATGTTTTGGTTGGGTTTGGCTATGTTTTAACCAGACTTGAATGTAGCAAATTAGTTGGTGATGTAGTTGTGGTTTTACTAGACAAGGAAACCGTGATGGCATACCATCAATTGATATTAAAAATACGAGTGAGCTCCAACAACATTTAACATTGTTTGATCAACAAAACAATGATATTGATTTTCCTTCGAAAACCTACAAAGGTGGATAATATACAAAATAATAAAAAAATCATAGTAAAATGGCTTTTTGGGCCTTCAAAAATCCTTAACCAGCTTAAAGTTGGTTACAACGATGTTCCTCTTGTTTTTTTTGTCGTTTTGACAGGTCACGGGCTGAAAACGAACTTACGGTGCTGAAGTTATGACCATTTTAAGAAAGCCTTCTTCGTCACACGATCTTGGGCTTCGAGAACCAAGTCAGTCTGTTCTTCAATACTTTTGCCTCCATCAATATATAATTTCATAGGCATATACTAACTGTACAACTTTCAAACATGGTCATAGACATCCAAATCCGGCTGAAACGGGCTAAACCGTTCGAAACATATCAAAACGGACAAAATAGGACGAGATCAGACGAAATCGGACGAGATCGGACGAAATCGGACGTTAACCGGGGAAAGCCGGAGAAAGTATGAATAAACCGCGCAAACCATGCCAAAACCGTGGAAATAGGATTTCTACTATGTTTTGATTGTATTGATCATCTTGTGGTCGTCTTTAGCATGTTTTGGTTGGGTTTGGCTATGTTTTAACCAGACTTGAATGTAGCAAATTAGTTGGTGATGTAGTTGTGGTTTTACTAGACAAGGAAACCGTGATGGCATACCATCAATTGATATTAAAAATACGAGTGAGCTCCAACAACATTTAACATTGTTTGATCAACAAAACAATGATATTGATTTTCCTTCGAAAACCTACAAAGGTGGATAATATACAAAATAATAAAAAAATCATAGTAAAATGGCTTTTTGGGCCTTCAAAAATCCTTAACCAGCTTAAAGTTGGTTACAACGATGTTCCTCTTGTTTTTTTTGTCGTTTTGACAGGTCACGGGATGAAAACGAACTTACGGTGCTGAAGTTATGACCATTTTAAGAAAGCCTTCTTCGTCACATGATCTTGGGCTTCGAGAACCAAGTCAGTCTGTTCTTCAATACTTTTGCCTCCATCAATATATAATTTCATAGGCATATACTAACTGTACAACTTTCAAACATGGTCATAGACATCCAAATCCGGCTGAAACGGGCTAAACCGTTCAAAACATATCAAAACGGACGAAATCGGACGAGATCAGACGAAATCGGACGAGATCGGAAGAAATCGGACGTTAACCGGGGAAAGCCGGAGAAAGTATGAATAAACCGCGCAAACCATGCCAAATCCGTGGAAATAGGATTTCTACTATGTTTTGATTGTATTGATCATCTTGTGGTCGTCTTTAGCATGTTTTGGTTGGGTTTGGATATGTTTTAACCAGACTTGAATGTAGCAAATTAGTTGGTGATGTAGTTGTGGTTTTACTAGACAAGGAAACCGTGATGGCATACCATCAATTGATATTAAAAATACGAGTGAGCTCCAACAACATTTAACATTGTTTGATCAACAAAACAATGATATTGATTTTCCTTCGAAAACCTACAAAGGTGGATAATATACAAAATAATAAAAAAAATCATAGTAAAATGGCTTTTTGGGCCTTCAAAAATCCTTAACCAGCTTATAGTTGGTTACAACGATGTTCCTCTTGTTTTTCGGTCGTTTTGACAGGTCACGGGCTGAAAACGAACTTACGGTGCTGAAGTTATGACCATTTTAAGAAAGCCTTCTTCGTCACACGATCTTGGGCTTCGAGAACCAAGTCAGTCTTTCTTCAATACTTCTGCCTCCATCAATATATAATTTCATAGGCATATACTAACTGTACAACTTTCAAACATGGTCATACACATCCAAATCCGGCTGAAACGGGTTAAACCGTTCGAAACATATCAAAACGGACGAAATCGGACGAGATCGGACGAAATCGGACGAGATCGGACGAAATCAGACGTTAACCGGGGAAAGCCGGAAAAAGTATGAATAAACCGCGCAAACCATGCCAAATCCCTGGAAATAGGATTTCTACTATGTTTTGATTGTATTGATCATGTTGTGGTCGTCTTTAGCATGTTTTGGTTGGGTTTGGCTATGTTTTAACCATACTTGAATGTAGCAAATTAGTTGGTGATGTAGTTGTGGTTTTACTAGACAAGGAAATCGTGATGGCATACCATCAATTGATATTAAAAATACGAGTGAGCTCCAACAACATTTAACATTGTTTGATCAACAAAACAATGATATTGATTTTCCTTCGGAAACCTACAAAGGTGGATAATATACAAAATAATGAAAAAAGCATAGTAAAATGGCTTTTTGGGCCTTCAAAAATCCTTAACCAGCTTAAAGTTGGTTACAACGATGTTCCTCTTGTTTTTTCGGTCGTTTTGACAGGTCACGGGCTGAAAACGAACTTACGGTGCTGAAGTTATGACCATTTTAAGAAAGCCTTCTTCGTCACACGATTTTGGGCTTCGAGAACCAAGTCAGTCTGTTCTTCAATACTTTTGCCTCCATCAATATATAATTTCATAGGCATATACTAACTGTACAACTTTCAAACATGGTCATACACATCTAAATCCAGCTGAAACGGGCTAAACCGTTCGAAACATATCAAAACGGACGAAATCAGACGAGATCGGACGAAATCGGACGAGATCGGACGAAATCGGACGTTAACCGGGGAAAGTTGGAGAAAGTATGAATAAACCGCGCAAACCATGCCAAATCCATGGAAATAGGATTTCTACTATGTTTTGATTGTATTGATCATGTTGTGGTCGTCTTTAGCATGTTTTGGTGGGGTTTGGCTATGTTTTAACCAGACTTGAATGTAGCAAATTAGTTGGTGATGTAGTTGTGGTTTTACTAGACAAAGAAATCGTGATGGAATACCATCAATTGATATTAAAAATACGAGTGAGCTCCAACAACATTTAACATTGTTTGATCAACAAAACAATGATATTGATTTTCCTTCGGAAACCTACAAAGGTGGATAATATACAAAATAATGAAAAAAGCATAGTAAAATGGCTTTTTGGGCCTTCAAAATTCCTTAACCAACTTAAAGTTGGTTACAGCGATGTTCCTCTTGTTTTCTCAGTCGTTTTGACAGGTCACTGGCTGAAAACGAACTTACGGTGCTGAAGTTATGACCATTTTAAGAAAGCCTTCTTCGTCACACGATCTTGGGCTTCGAGAACCAAGTCAGTCTGTTCTTCAATACTTTTGCCTCCATCAATATATAATTTCATAGGCATATACTAACTGTACAACTTTCAAACATGGTCATACACATCCAAATCCGGCTGAAACGGGCTAAACCGTTCGAAACATATCAAAACGGACGAAATCGGACGAGATCGGACGAAATCGGACGAGATCGGACGAAATCGGACGTTAACCGGGGAAAGCCGGAGAAAGTATGAATAAACCGCGCAAACCATGCCAAATCCGTGGGAATAGGATTTCTACTATGTTTTGATTGTATTGATCATGTTGTGGTCGTCTTTAGCATGTTTTGGTTGGGTTTGGCTATGTTTTAACCAGACTTGAATGTAGCAAATTAGTTGGTGATGTAGTTGTGGTTTTACTAGACAAGGAAATCATGATGGCATACCATCAATTGATATTAAAAATACGAGTGAGCTCCAACAACATTTAACATTGTTTGATCAACAAAACAATGATATTGATTTTCCTTCGGAAACCTACAAAGGTGGATAATATACAAAATAATGAAAAAATCATAGTAAAATTGCTTTTTGGGACATCAAAAATCCTTAACCAGCTTAAAGTTGGTTACAACGATGTTCCTCTTCTTTTTTCGGTCGTTTTGACAGGTCACGGGCTGAAAACGAACTTACGGTGCTGAAGTTATGACCATTTTAAGAAAGCCTTATTCGTCACACGATCTTGGGCTTCGAGAACCAAGTCAGTCTGTTATTCAATACTTTTGCCTCCATCAATATATAATTTCATAGGCATATACTAACTGTACAACTTTCAAACATGGTCATACACATCCAAATCCGGCTGAAACGGGATAAACCGTTCGAAACATATCAAAACGGACGAGATCGGACGAAATCGGACGAGATCGGACGAAATCGGACGTTAACCGGGGAAAGCCGGAGAAACTATGAATAAACCGCGCAAACCATGCCAAATCCGTGGAAATAGGATTTCTACTATGTTTTGATTGTATTGATCATGTTGTGGTCGTCTTTAGCATGTTTTGGTTGGGTTTGGCTATGTTTTAACCAGACTTGAATGTAGCAAATTAGTTGGTGATGTAGTTGTGGTTTTACTAGACAAGGAAATCGTGATGGCATACCATCAATTGATATTAAAAATACGAGTGAGCTCCAACAACATTTAACATTGTTTGATCAACAAAACAATGATATTGATTTTCCTTCGGAAACCTACAAAGGTGGTTAATATACAAAATAATGAAAAAAGCATAGTAAAATGGCTTTTTGGGCCTTCAAAAATCCTTAACCAGCTTAAAGTTGGTTACAACGATGTTCCTCTTGTTTTTTCGGTCGTTTTGACAGGTCACGGGCTGAAAACGAACTTATGGTGCTGAAGTTATGACCATTTTAAGAAAGCCTTCTTCGTCACACGATCTTGGGCTTCGAGAACCATGTCAGTCTGTTCTTCAATACTTTTGCCTCCATCAATATATAATTTCATAGGCATATACTAACTGTACAACTTTCAAACATGGTCATACACATCCAAATCCGGCTGAAACGGGCTAAACCGTTCAAAACATATCAAAACGGACGAAATCGGACGAAATCGGACGAAATCAGACGTTTACCGGGGAAAGCCGGAGAAAGTATGAATAAACCGCGCAAACCATGCCAAATCCGTGGAAATAGGATTTCTACTATGTTTTGATTGTATTGATCATGTTGTGGTCGTCTTTAGCATGTTTTGGTTGGGTTTGGCTATGTTTTAACCAGACTTGAATGTAGCAAATTAGTTGGTGATGTAGTTGTGGTTTTACTAGACAAGGAAATCGTGATGGCATACCATCAATTGATATTAAAAATACGAGTGAGCTCCAACAACATTTAACATTGTTTGATCAACAAAACAATGATATTGATTTTCCTTCGGAAATCTACAAAGGTGGATAATATACAAAATAATGAAAAAAGCATAGTAAAATGGCTTTTTGGGCCTTCAAAAATCCTTAACCAGCTTAAAGTTGGTTACAACGATGTTCCTCTTGTTTTTTCGGTCGTTTTGACAGGTCACGGGCTGAAAACGAACTTACGGTGCTGAAGTTATGACCATTTTAAGAAATCCTTGTTCGTCACACGATCTTGGGCTTCGAGAACCATGTCAGTCTGTTCTTCAATACTTTTGCCTCCATCAATATATAATTTCATAGGCATATACTAACTGTACAACTTTCAAACATGGTCATACACATCCAAATCCGGCTGAAACGGGCTAAACCGTTCAAAACATATCAAAACGGACGAAATCGGACGAGATCGGACGAAATCGGACGAGATCGGACGAAATCAGACGTTTACCGGGGAAAGCCGGAGAAAGTACGAATAAACCGCGCAAACCATGCCAAATTCGTGGAAATAGGATTTCTACTATGTTTTGATTGTATTGATCATGTTGTGGTCGTCTTTAGCATGTTTTGGTTGGGTTTGGCTATGTTTTAACCAGACTTGAATGTAGCAAATTAGTTGGTGATGTAGTTGTGGTTTTACTAGACAAGGAAATCGTGATGGCATACCATCAATTGATATTAAAAATACGAGTGAGCTCCAACAACATTTAACATTGTTTGATCAACAAAACAATGATATTGATTTTCCTTCGGAAACCTACAAAGGTGGATAATATACAAAATAATGAAAAAAGCATAGTAAAATGGCTTTTTGGGCCTTCAAAAATCCTTAACCAGCTTAAAGTTGGTTACAACGATGTTCCTCTTGTTTTTTCGGTCGTTTTGACAGGTCACGGGCTGAAAAACGAACTTACGGTGCTGAAGTTATGACCATTTTAAGAAAGCCTTCTTCGTCACACGATCTTGGGCTTTGAAAACCAAGTCAGTCTATTCTTCAATACTTTTGCCTCCATCAATATATAATTTCATAGGCATATACTAACTGTACAACTTTCAAACATGGTCATACACATCCAAATCCGGCTGAAACGGGCTAAACCGTTCGAAACATATCAAAACGGACGAAATCGGACGAGATCGGACGAAATCGGACGTTAACCGGGGAAAGCCGGAGAAAGTATGAATAAACCGCGCAAACCATGCCAAATCCGTGGAAATAGGATTTCTACTATGTTTTGATTGTATTGATCATGTTGTGGTCGTCTTTAGCATGTTTTGGTTGGGTTTGGCTATGTTTTTACCAGACTTGAATGTAGCAAATTAGTTGGTGATGTAGTTGTGGTTTTACTAGACAAGGAAATCGTGATGGCATACCATCAATTGATATTAAAAATACGAGTGAGCTCCAACAACATTTAACATTGTTTGATCAACAAAACAATGATATTGATTTTCCTTCGGAAACCTACAAAGGTGGATAATATACAAAATAATGAAAAAAGCATAGTAAAATGGCTTTTTGGGCCGTCAAAATTCCTTAACCAGCTTAAAGTTGGTTACAACGATGTTCCTCTTGTTTTTTCGGTCGTTTTGACAGGTCACGGGATGAAAACGAACTTACGGTGCTGAAGTTATGACCATTTTAAGAAAGCCTTCTTCGTCACACGATCTTGGGCTTCGAGAACCAAGTCAGTCTGTTCTTCAATACTTTTGCCTCCATGAATATATAATTTCATAGGCATATACTAACTGTACAACTTTCAAACATGGTCATACACATCCAAATCCGGCTGAAACGGGCTAAACCGTTCGAAACATATCAAAACGGACGAAATCAGACGAGATCGGACGAAATCGGACGTTAACCGGGGAAAGCCGGAGAAAGTATGAATAAACCTCGCAAACCATGCCAAATCCGTGGAAATAGGATTTCTACTATGTTTTGATTGTATTGATCATGTTGTGGTCGTCTTTAGCATGTTTTGGTTGGGTTTGGCTATGTTTTAACCAGACTTGAATGTAGCAAATTAGTTGGTGATGTAGTTGTTGATCCCAAACATAGATCGATTAAGCTTTGTGTATACGAGATTAGATCAAGTACTACACGTAGAGAAACCTTTGCTTATGAATAAAGTAACTAAGTGTTATGCGGAATTAACACTTAATCTAAAACACAAAGATGTTAAACAAACTTTCACTTGTATTAGAATGATCGAACTTGATTACAATGAAAGAGGTTTAACTTGTGAAAACTTATGAAAACTGATGATCAACATTAACCTAAAAGATCTTCTTTTATAGAATAAGAAGTCTTGTACAATAAGCTACGAATCAACTATTCTAGGTAAAGATAATAATGGAAAATACAATGTCGAGCTTATCTTTACCATACACAAATAAAGAAACAAATAAACAAAAAGATTCGTATGAAGATATATTCCATCAGTGTCAATCTTCAAGGCTGTCAGCGTTGACTTCTTCAAATATCAACGCTTGGCTGTCAGCGTCCAATGTCATCCTATCAGCGCTTGAATTCTTCTTATCAGCGTCTAGTAAACTGACCCATATTTTATTCCCAACAATCCTCCCCTAAACTTGATATCTATTCCAATGATCAAGTTTCTGAATAAAAACTTAAGGCTTAGGAGGAATCTTGCAAAAACTTCTTATGTTGGTGATAAACATATCTAATCAAATCCTTGGCCACGTCACTAGTATAATCAATCTCCAAGGGTGTCTCCATCATCTTCTCCAACACTTCTTTGGACAAGAAATAGTCAGCATCCACAAGTAGATACTCTGAAAACTTTGTAGAGCTCAAATGAAATACACCACAAGTAGAATAAAGCCTCCAATGAAGATTACTGAGATCATCTTCAAGATCCTTCCATATGGCAGGATCTGCTTCTCTTGGACCACACAAAGTCAAAAATGTGTTCCAAAGTCTTATTCCATTTGCTGAAGTAGGTGCTTCAGCTGTATACTTGGCCTCTATTAATCTCCATAGATGCACCAAGTCTTCTCTGTCTATGCTTGCAAAGATAGAAATAACTGAAGTGAAAGTGTGTACCTCCTTTCCAAATCTGCCAATCTTCCAAAATCCACACTCATCTTCATCAAAAGTTATGATTGGATTTCTGTCATCTAGAGGTACTACATTAACCAAATCTGAAGCTTCCAATGGAGAAAGCTTGAGATGCTTCCTTATGACACCTTCAGTTGGATAATACACATCCATATCTTTAGGAAATTGGAAAGGATCTCCTTTCTTTACTGGTCTTTGAGCAATCCTCATTTCCTTTTGAATCTGCATTTCCTCAGCAAGCTCTTGTTTCCTTTCTTCTGAAAGAAACTGGTAGACATTATTTGCTTGCACATTCCTCCAAATAGGATGTGCCCTATACTCTAACTCCTCAAAAGATAAGGCCAGCAACTTCTTGTATGTCCATCTAGGTTGATGGCATCTAAGCAATTTGTAATACAACTGCCTTCTATCTCTTTTGAGCCAAGTCTTGACCTCTTGTGCATTAAACCTCAAAATCACCTTTATATCATCTTGTACCCTGAGAAGAACTTCCAACCCCCAAATTTGATCTGACAAACTCATCCCTGGGTTGTCCATAACCTTGTCTTCCCAAGCATGGTACATTCTGGTGATTTCTGGAAGGTCCCAATCAATCTGATTCTTCAAATCACTCAATCTTTCCTTTGCTAACTCATCCCCATATTCAAGTCTTTCTGGATCTTCAATAATTTGAACACTTGAATCTGAGCTATCTCCTTCTTTTTCATCACCACTCTCTTCCTCACTCTCAGAAGTAGCAACAAATGGTGATCTACCACTTCTCTTCAAATCTCTTTCCAAAAGTTGTGCAGCCAACTGTTCATCAAATGCAATTTGTGCTGCATCTTTCTTTGGAACATCTTCTTCAACCATAATCCCCTTACCTTTGTCTTTTGGATCAATAATAGGTAAGGTAGAAGAAGAAACCTGTGTGGACACATCTTTGATGATTGTTGATGACTGGAATACATCAACACCACCTGCAACTTTGTCAGCGTTCAAGTTACCTTTATCAGCGCCCCGATTACCTTTGTCAGCGCTGGATGTGTCAGCGTTCAAACCTGTATCAGCGCCCATTGTTTCTGTGAAAGATCCTTCCAAGTTTAATGGTGTCACCTTGGATGTATCAATAACAGGATGCTGCTTCAGACTTGTAAGAGCTTCAGCAATACCTAAAGATTCACTAAATTGTGAACTCTTCTCACTGGCTGTATGAATCAGCTCATCCTCTTCATCCTCCCCTTTGGAAGATTCCTCCATCCTACTCCTGCTACTTGGATTCTCCAAAATAGTTACCCGCTCCCTCAATACTTGGAGTTCACGGCCCTGTTTGTTGACAATTTGTACAAGGCTGACATTTTGCTTTTGCAAGCTAATGACAGCAGCCGTCAATTCAGTCAATGTCATAGGTTCCAATCTGCCCTCAGCTAGAATGGGGATTTGACCTCCCAAAATAGAATCATAGGGCATGGATGAGGTCTTAATGATGTTGGGACTGTCTTGACCAGCTTCTAAGCCTATGTCAATAGCCCCAGCCTCATCCATGTCACCAGCCACACTTGTGGAGGTGGTTCTCTCTGCAACAAGGCTAGGACCACTAGAGGAGAACACTCTAGTAGTCCTTTGGCGTTTATTCAACCTAGATTGTAATGGGGTGGAAGATGAGGTAGATTGTGTGGGTGTTGGATGGTTAAGGGGTGTTTGGGATTGTTCAGGGATGTTATCAGCGTTGGGATTGGCTGTGTCAGCGCCAACATCTTGAGTGTCAGCGTTGACATTGGGTTGGTCAACGTCCATGTGGTCTGGTGAAGGTAATGGTTCATGGATAGGCTCAAGTTGGGGTGCAGGGTCTGGTTGTGGTTGAGCAGCCTGAATTACTTCAAGCATAGCTTGGGTGAGAGGTATAAATCTGTTTGTGGAGCTCATTTTGGTAAAAATGGTTTTCTGTTGTTTAGGGATCTCATAAAAAGTGTCATGATCCCTAGTACAATATTCTTGTAAATCAAAGACCATTTGCAAAAATCTTGGGTAAGCCAAAGTCATTTTACTTCCCTTATTTTTACACATCCCTTCAAAAATCATTTTTGAAAAATTATACTTAAGCCCACGTGTTATACAAACCAAAGCACTTGCAATTGACCTGTTTATTTCATTAAAAGAAGTACATTTTGGACTTAAGCATTGGAGAAGGACATGTATCAAATATTTCCAGTCAGAGGGAAATTCCTGCTTATGATATTTATTTAAAGTGACATCAGCAGGAATAGGATAACCCAATTCCCTAAGACCTTGTTCTATTGTTGCAATGGCAAGGGTAGTCACACCATCAGCGTCATCAAGACGCAAAGCTTGGCGAACCAAGGCTTCAGTGACCACCCATGTTCTTCCATGAACAGTAGATGTTAATGTGGTCACTCCATTAGCTGTTGTGGAACTAACATTATTCCAAAACTGTCTAATGTGTGCGACAAGGACTAATGGTGTATGAGAAAGTGCATACCTTAATGAGGATGCATTTAAAAATGCCACCATTTGTGAATACTGAGGGAACAAATCATTATCAGCAGTCAAGTAAGCTACCATATTATGTTGACTCTTGAACTCCAATGTTAATTTCTTTGAGTTGAACTTTGGTGCCATGTTGAAAGCTGTTTAGGTTATGTGATATGGGAAAAATCGAGGAGAAAAATGTTAGACAAGAAAATATGAATACCCAGAATAAAAATATTAGCCAAATTTATAGGAGAGATGCATGAGTTTGATTGGTCAAAAATGAGGCAGTTATATTCAAAAAGTAATGATGAAAATATTGAATCAAATATAACTTATCTCATGCATTAATTAAAAGTAACAACTCCCCAAAATTACGGCCAAAGATTAGTCAAAAATAACAACTGGGTAGGGCCCACTAGGTGTCAACGGTCAAAAATAGCCCATCAGCGCCCAACGGCTATATTTTCTTGTCAGCGTTTGCGTAAAGCCTTGTCAGTGTCACGATTGGACGTAACAGCGTTTGGAGAAAAACTTGTCAGCGTCTAAAAATAAAAATAAAAATATTTAAAAAGAAAAAGACCTTAACAAAGTAATTTATCCTAAGGGAAATATCTTACAAGTTGATAATAATTACTGGGCGGCAAGCACTGTCCATTTATGCACACTTGCTTAAGCAAGATAGACACAAACGTCCTCTAGTGTCCCTTGCTAACCAAAATACTTACCAACAAAGTTATTTCACAAAATTCTTTGTAACTCCCAGGTAAACCCATAACAAAACTATTCCCAAGTCTCCCATCAGACCACAACCAATTCTAGGCCAAAAATGTCTTGGCAGCATGCATAGTTTATCAACTTTGCATGCTACAGTGCCTCATGGTTTAGTAAAACTAACCCATACTCACCTGTGGACACAATCTAGAATTGTGATGAGAGTATTATAAGAATACCCAAGAGTCCTAAAGGTTCCTTAAACCTCCCCTCAAACTATGATACATGAGTTTCTCAAAATATATATGAACATTAAAAATTTATGTCAAGATAGGAATATAAACATTCCAACCATCATCCATAAACAAAAACATGTCCAAATAGCTCTTCAAAGATCCATAAGCAACTCTGTATCCAATGGCATAAAGCTACCACCACCTACACATTTAGATTGAAAACCACAAAACTAACATTTGTTGCTAACAGCGCCCCGACAACACTTATCAGGGTTGAAGGAACTTTTGTCAGCATTAGACAATAATATCTCTAACAACGGCAAAATAACACTTATCAGCGTTACATGTACCTTTGGCAGTGTTAGAAAAATAAAGTGGAAAAATCTAAATCATCACAAAGACCAATAACAATGCATTATCCTGTACATACTTTTACAAAAAGGTTCCAAAACACATATTAAGTGAGATTAACCATTCCAATATTTGTTACCAAATATTGAAATCTTCCAGCATCAAAAGGTTTAGTTAATAAATCAGCCACATTATCTTCTGTGGCTACCCTATCTGGTTGTATTAAACCTTTCTCAAAGCAATCTCTTATAAAATGATGTCTAATTTCTATGTGTTTGGTTTTAGAATGATGTACAGGATTTTTAATAATGCATAAAGTACTGTTATTGTCTACAAAAATCTTGGTATGCATGAAATTATACCCATAATCCAACAGCTGGTTCTGAATCCATAAGACTTGTCCACAACAAGCAGCTGCTGCTACATATTCTGCTTCAGTTGTAGAGTTGGCCACCACTGTTTGTTTCTTGCATTGCCAAGATATCAGTCTACTCCCAAGAAATTGACATCCACCAGTTGTGGATTTCCTATCAAACTTGTCACCACCATAGTCACTGTCTGAATATGCAATAAGCTCCAATGGAGAATCTTTTGGGTACCATAAGCCAAGATCTGGATAGCATCTTAGGTACCTAAAAATTCTCTTCACAGCAAAAAGGTGACACTCTTTGGGAGTCACTTGATGGCGTGCACAAGCACACACAGCAAACATGATGTCAGGTCTTGAGGCTGTAAGATACATCAATGAGCCAATCATTGATCTATAGTGCCTAACATCCACATCCTTTCCAGCTCCAATTTTTCCCTAAGGGTGTTCCCTATCCATAGGAGTGGAAGCATCCTTTTCATGTGGAGAAAAACCATATTTCTTCAAGATTTCAGCTACATATTTGTCTTGGGAGATGAAGATACCATCTTCTTTCTGCTGAACTTGTAAACCTAGAAAGAAGTTCATCTCACCCATTGCACTCATCTTGAATTTATCTGTCATAAGCTTGGAAAAGTCTTCACTCATCTTTGGATTTGTAGATCCAAAAATGATATCATCAACATAGACCTGGACAAGTAAGACATCCTTACCTTTCTTCTTGGTGAACAATGTCTGATCTATGGTGCCCCTTTTAAAACCATTTTCCACCAAGTAGGTGGACAATGTACCATACCATGCTCTTGGGGCCTGATGAAGTCCATACATAGTTTTCTTCACTCTATAAACCTTGTCTGGATTCTCAGGATCTTCAAAACCAGGAGGTTGTATGACATATACCTCCTCAACAATTGTTCCATAGAGGAAAGCACTCTTCACATCCATTTGATAAACAGTGAAGTTCATGCAAGAGGCATAAGCTAGGAAAATTCTGATAGCTTCAATTCTTGCAACTGGAGCAAAAACTTCTTCATAATCTATGCCTTCCTCTTGTGTATATCCCTGAGCTACCAAACGTGCCTTGTTTCTGACCACAATACCTCTTTCATCTTTCTTGTTCCTTAGAACCCATCTTGTCCCAATTGGTCTCACATATCTAGGACAATCAACCAGCTCCCAAACATCCTGTATAGCAAATTGGTGAAGCTCATCTTGCATTGCTTCCACCCAACTAGGTTATTTGAGAGCATCAAAAATCTTCTTGGGTTCTTCTTGTGACAGAAAACATGCAAACAAACATGCTTGTACAAGAGGGGTATCAACCTTCTTGTGTATATTGGCAATAAATCCACCAAGATTTTGATGGGATCTTCGTGTCTGAACTGGAGCCATAACATCACCAATGATCTGAGATGAGGGGTGATCCTTTGCTGTGGAAGTGAGAACTCCTCCTTCAAAAAGTCTGGTGTCCTCAACTTCACGCTCCATGTTGCCAATATCTTCTTCATCAGACTCTCTTTGATCAACAGAAATCTCTTCATGGACATTGGAAGGTCCACCTTGTTCAAAATGGGAAGAGAAAAGATGTGCAAAGGTGTTGTCAAAGTCTGAACCTTGTTTGTCAGCGCTTGGGCTAACAATGCTTGAACTGTTGGTGTCAGCGTCTGATCCATCAGCGTCTGAATTGCTCTTGTCAGCGCTTGATTTCCCTTTGTCAGCGCCTGAAGAACCATGCATGTTTGTATTTGGTGGTATTTGGAAACCACCATTATCTTTTCTAGCAGCAGCAGCAGCAGCATAATACTCATCTGTCCATATAGGAAGTGTAACATATTCTTGTGTGGGAGATGACTCAACTGCTGGTGATCCATCCTTCTTAGCAACCTGTATACCTGAAACATTACCAATTCTCTTTTCCAAAACACTTGAAGTTACCTTCACAATGTCTGGATCAGTAACAGGCATATAATTTAAAGCTCTAGATAAAGGTTCCATGTCAAACAACCAATTTGGACCACTTTCAGGATCACTAGGTTTACTCTCTAAAAACCTAACATGTACTTTTTCAAGTATACGTTTTTCCTTTTTAATGTAAACCCTATATCCTTTGCTCTGCACTGAATAACCCATGAAGTAGCCTTCATCACCTTTTGAATCAAATTTACCTAGGGCATCACTAGTTTCTAAAACAACTACATGACAACCAAAAGGCTTGAGAAAACCAATATTTGGCTTCCTTCCCCAGAGTAACTCATAAGGTGTCTTATTATGTATTTTGTTGACCAATGCCCTATTTTGAACATAACAAGCTGTGTTAACAGCTTCAGCCCAAAAGGCTATAGGAAAGTGGGCATCAGCCAACATGGTTCTGGCTGCTTCAATAAGGGTTCTATTCTTCCTTTCAGCAACCCCATTTTGCTGTGGGGTTCTAGCTATGCTAAACTGCCTAGTAATCCCTTTCTTGGCACAAAAATCATCTAACAACTGATTTCTAAACTCACCCCCATTGTCACTTCTAATAATTTTGACCTCATTACCATTCTTCTTCTCAATCTGGGTAATGAAATTAATCAGACTTTGGGCAGTTTCACTTTTCTTGGCTAAAAAGAAAGTCCATGTAAACCTGGAAAAATCATCAGTGATAACAAAACAATATGATTTACCCTTCAAACTTTCTATATTAGTTGGACCAAAGAGGTCCATATGCAATAAGTGAAGTGGTCTAGAACTAGAGTGCACCTGTTTAGATTTGAATGAGACCTTGTGCTGCTTGCCCTTAAGACATGCAACACAAGTGTGGTCATTGTGGAAAGCCTTTTCAGGCAAACCATCAACTAAACCAAGCCTCACAAGTCTATTGATATTCTTAAAGTTTATGTGCCCTAATCTCCTGTGCCAAAGATTACTTTCATCTACTGAGGCTTTAGCATAAAGACATGACATCATTTTATTATTTATCTTAATTCCATTAAGATTCACATTATATATGTCTTTATGCCTTGGTGTTCTAAATTCTATGTATTTCTCCTCAGGGAGCTTGTAATCTTTGCTTAACACCAAGCACTCAGTATCAGTGAAAAGAACCTTATTTTTGTTATCACACACTTGTGATACACTAAACAAATTATAATCCAGTTCTTTTACCAGGAAGACATTCTCAAACCGTAGATTGTTGGTGACAAGGGTTCCTTTTCCTGTGATGGTGCCATAGCCCCCTCCAAAGTATACCTTATCACCATCTTGAATAGGAGTGAAGTTTGTCAGATAGTCTTCCTTTCCTGTCATGTGCCTTGAGCATCCACTATCCCAATATCCATAATCATTGATCTTCTTCTGAATGCCCTGCACATAAAGAAAACACATTAGTTTTCTTTGGGAACCCAAGCCTTGGAAGACTTGGATTCATCTGGTTGTTCAACAAGAACAGACTTGGTTCTCATAACAACCCCATTTTCATCCCTTTTTGAATGAAATTCCCAGTTAACCCCAATTGGTGTTGACATGGCTTTTGAAATATAATGAAACCTGTTGCATGTCATAGAAACACCAGTAGAACTAGAGTTTTGGTCTTGTTTTGGTCTCCATGTTAAGCTAGTAGAAGCTTTAGACCTATTTCCCTGTGGTTGCAAATACCTAGGTTTAGCAGTGTGTCTGTCAGCGCTGAAATTGTTCTTGTCAGCGCCCCGATTGCCTTTATCAGCGTTGAACCTAGGGTTTGCTACAGGAACCCATTGCCTATTGGACCAAGTGTTTGACTTTTGAAAAGGTCTTAGGCCTTGTGTGTTAGACCCTCTAGTAAAGAATGGGGCTGGTCTAACAACTTGTGAACTTTTGTTCACAAAGGTATTGGGTCTGACAGTGTTTGACCTATGTTGACTTTTGTCAGCGCTGAAATGGTTCCTATCAGCGTTGACATTGGAAGCGTTGACGCATTTGTATGCCAAATGTGAAAAGCTACCACATGAGTAACAAGCTTTTCTAGACATAGTCTTAGGTCTAGAAGCAAAGAAGCCTGTTCCATGTTTACTAACTTGGCTTTTTGGTGACCTAGTATTCCTATACATCTCTGCATACTTAACACTAGGTTTTCTAACAATTTGTGGGCCAAGGTCAACAGCTTTGCCAGTGGTTGGGTGTGTGATTTTAATAGGTGTAGGATCATGGCTCATGATTGGTGTGGGCTCATTTGGACTTTCACACAACAACCCTCCCTTAACAAACAAAGTGTGGTTAGCTTTCTTCCACTCATCTAGGTCAGTCAGTTTTTGTTTGTATTCTTCAACTGGGGAAGTCACTCTAGGTGGAGGAATGAATTCCTTCTCTTGAAGTTCTGGCAAGCCAGTCCAAGATAAGTCCTTTGATTGGACACCATAGAAATCCCCAGCTGGTGGTGGAACACCAGTATAATCTTTCATCCCAATTCCACTCGTGTCCTTAGAGTCTCTTTGTTTACTAACACACTCTCCTAGGGATTGTGTGGCCTTATCAAATCTCTGGATTTTAAGACTCACATTATCTTTATTTTTGTTAGCCTCATCTAACTGAGCTATCAAATCAAGATTAACCCTGTTTACTATATCTTGAATATCTTTACTTTGATGTAACTCATGTTTTATGATATTTATTTGATCCTTTAAATCAAACTCCATTTTCTTATACTCAGCTACTGTCTTTTCTGTTTGGGTAAGAGCAATTTGATAATTAGATACTTTGCATCTTTCAGTACTTGCCTCATCTAATAATTTTACTATCTCTTGATTTAGTTTTTCAGTATTTAAACGACAACCCTTAGAACAGAAAGCATCATCATATACCTCATTATCTGATGAAGAGGAGGAGTGTGCCATGAGAGCATATTCAACATGCTCTTCTTTAACTTCAGCAACCAAAGCTCTGTCCTCTTCCTCATCCTTAGCCATAAAGTTCCAGCTCCAGTCCCATTCTCCAACACCATCAATTTGTTGAACAGCAACCATGGCCTTGGGATCTTGACTCTTAACCATTTGGCTTGAGGGCTTACCAGCATCAGATCTTCTTGGAGATCTACATTCCCTCATAAAGTGCCCCATCCGATGACAATTGTAGCACTCAACTTTAGATTTGTCAAATCCAACAACATCCTTAGCATTAAAGGTCATCTTCTTCTTGAACCTTTTATTAAACCTGTTTGCTCTTAAACTTACAAGAGCCATAGTCCACTTGATGTCCATCTCTTCCAATTGCTCATCACTTATCTGCTCAAGATCTTCATATGTAATCCTTGAATCACTGGGCAAAGAAGCAATGAATGCACACACAGTATCTAGATCTAAACCAGCAGGTTTAATTCTATCAGCGCCAAAGTTGTGAGTGTCAGCGCTTGAGTATAAAGCGTTGACAGGATAAGATCCAGCGCTGACAGGCTGTGTTCCAGCGTTGACACATTGAGATCCAGTGACTGGATATCCATAGGAGTTCATGGAATCAAATTGGCCTTCACTTTGTGAGAAGAAGGCCATGTTGCTGCTGGAAGATTTGTTATCACTCTCCAAAAGCCATTCATTCTCCAACAGTCTTAGTTTGTTGAAGATGTCATCAAACCTGGAAGTCTTGTGGGTGTTATTGACAAGAATGGATCTTGTCTCAATCTTCCATACATCACCAAGGCTTTTGAGAAAAGTAGCATTCAAGTCAGGGTCATCAATCTGTGTTCCCATGAAGGAAAGTTGACTTGTGATGTCAAGCAGTCTACTTCTCACACTGCTGAGATTCTCATTGGGTTGAGCCTTAAAGACAGCATACTCATGCAAGAGTTGCTTCTTCTTTTCTTCTTTTGTGTCAGCATTGCCACCATGTGCTACTTCAAGAGCTTCCCAAAGCTCTTTTGCAGACTCAAAGCGTTTGTACTTGTGCTGATTCTCATGACCTAGGGCGTGTTTCATGATGTTCAAGATTTTCATGTCCACCCTTTTCTTGGCTATATCTTCAACAGATACAGCTCTTCCATCTTCAGGCTTTTCCTTCTTATCAGCTTCAGGACAATTAGGAACAGCTGTCCTTGTGGTAATAGCAGCAACAATCTTTTGTGCTTTGTCGAATGTGTTCCCATATTCAACAATCTCCCAAAGAGTGTAGTCATGAATAGCTATATATTGCTCAAAATTGGACTTCCAAAGCTCGAAGTTCCTGGCATCAAACATGGGAATTTTGATACTAGGATTTGTGGAGTTGTTTTGTAGCAAAGCAGCAGGTTGATCTGTGCCAGACATGATGTTTTTAGGGTTTTGAGAATTTTAGGGATTTTAGGGTTTTTGGTGTTTTAGGGTTCTTGCGTTACTTAAAGATCAAAAGTTTCTCAACAAGCTCTGATACCACTTGTTGATCCCAAACTTAGATCGATTAAGCTTTGTGTATACGAGATTAGATCAAGTACTACACGTAGAGAAACCTTTGCTTATGAATAAAGTAACTAAGTGTTATGCGGAATTAACACTTAATCTAAAACACAAAGATGTTAAACAAACTTTCACTTGTATTAGAATGATCGAACTTGATTACAATGAAAGAGGTTTAACTTGTGAAAACTTATGAAAACTGATGATCAACTTTAACCTAAAAGATCTTCTTTTATAGAATAAGAAGTCTTGTACAATAAGCTACGAATCAACTATTCTAGGTAAAGATAATAATGGAAAATACAATGTCGAGCTTATCTTTACCATACACAAATAAAGAAACAAATAAAAAAAAGATTCGTATGAAGATATATTCCATCAGTGTCAATCTTCAAGGCTGTCAGCGTTGACTTCTTCAAATGTCAACGCTTGGCTGTCAGCGTCCAATGTCATCCTATCAGCGCTTGAATTCTTCTTATCAGCGTCTAGTAAACTGACCCATATTTTATTCCCAACAGTAGTTGTGGTTTTACTAGACAAGGAAATCGTGATGGCATACCATCAATTGATATTAAAAATACGAGTGAGCTCCAACAACATTTAACATTGTTTGATCAACAAAACAATGATATTGATTTTCCTTCGGAAACCTACAAAGGTGGATAATATACAAAATAATGAAAAAAGCATAGTAAAATGGCTTTTTGGGCCTTCAAAAATCCTTAACCAGCTTAAAGGTGGTTACAACGATGTTCCTCTTGTTTTTCGGTCGTTTTGACAGGTCACGGGCTGAAAACGAACTTACGGTGCTGAAGTTATGACCATTTTAAGAAAGCCTTCTTCGTCACACGATCTTGGGCTTCGAGAACCAAGTCAGTCTGTTCTTCAATACTTTTGCCTCCATCAATATATAATTTCATAGGCATATACTAACTGTACAACTTTCAAACATGGTCATACACATCCAAATCCGGCTGAAACGGGCTAAACCGTTCGAAACATATCAAAACGGACGAAATCGGACGAAATCGGACGTTAACCGGGGAAAGCCGGAGAAAGTATGAATAAACCGCGCAAACCATGCCAAATCCGTGGATATAGGATTTCTACTATGTTTTGATTGTATTGATCATGTTGTGGTCGTCTTTAGCATGTTTTGGTTAGGTTTGGCTATGTTTTTACCAAACTTGAATGTAGCAAATTAGTTGGTGATGTAGTTGTGGTTTTACTAGACAAGTAAATCGTGATGGCATACCATCAATTGATATTAAAAATACGAGTGAGCTCCAACAACATTTAACATTGTTTGATCAACAAAACAATGATATTGATTTTCCTTCAGAAACCTACAAAGGTGGATAATATACAAAATAATGAAAAAAGCATAGTAAAATGGCTTTTTGGGCCGTCAAAATTCCTTAACCAGCTTAAAGTTGGTTACAACGATGTTCCTCTTGTTTTTTCGGTCGTTTTGACAGGTCACGGGCAGAAAACGAACTTACGGTGCTGAAGTTATGACCATTTTAAGAAAGCCTTCTTCGTCACACGATCTTGGGCTTCAAGAACCAAGTCAGTCTGTTCTTCAATACTTTTGCCTCCATCAATATATAATTTCATAGGCATATACTAACTGTACAACTTTCAAACATGGTCATACACATCCAAATCCGGCTGAAACGGGCTAAACCGTTCGAAACATATCAAAACGGACGAAATCGGACGAGATCGGACGAAATCGGACGTTAACCGGGGAAAGCCGGAGAAAGTATGAATAAACCGCGCAAACCATGCCAAATCCGTGGAAATAGGATTTCTACTATGTTTTGATTGTATTGATCATGTTGTGGTCGTCTTGAGCATGTTTTGGTTGGGTTTGGCTATGTTTTTACCAGACTTGAATGTAGCAAATTAGTTGGTGATGTAGTTGTGGTTTTACTAGACAAGGAAATCGTGATGGCATACCATCAATTGATATTAAAAATACGAGTGAGCTCCAACAACATTTAACATTGTTTGATCAACAAAACAATGATATTGATTTTCCTTCGGAAACCTACAAAGGTGGATAATATACAAAATAATGAAAAAATCATAGTAAAATGGCTTTTTGGGCCTTCAAAAATCCTTAACCAGCTTAAAGTTGGTTACAACGATGTTCCTCTTGTTTTTTCGGTCGTTTTGACAGGTCACGGGCTGAAAACGAACTTACGGTGCTGAATTTATGACCATTTTAAGAAAGCCTTCTTCGTCACACGATCTTGGGCTTCGAGAACCATGTCAGTCTGTTCTTTAATACTTTTGCCTCCATCAATATATAATTTCATAGGCATATACTAACTGTACAACTTTCAAACATGGTCATACACATCCAAATCTGGCTGAAACGGGCTAAACCGTTCGAAACATATCAAAACGGACAAAATCGGACGAAATCGGACGTTAACCGGGGAAAGCCGGAGAAAGTATGAATAAACCGCGCAAACCATGCCAAATCCGTGGATATAGGATTTCTACTATGTTTTGATTGTATTGATCATGTTGTGGTCGTCTTTAGCATGTTTTGGTTGGGTTTGGCTATGTTTTTACCAAACTTGAATGTAGCAAATTAGTTGGTGATGTAGTTGTGGTTTTACTAGACAAGTAAATCGTGATGGCATACCATCAATTGATATTAAAAATACGAGTGAGCTCCAACAACATTTAACATTGTTTGATCAACAAAACAATGATATTGATTTTCCTTCGGAAACCTACAAAGGTGGATAATATACAAAATAATGAAAAAAGCATAGTAAAATGGCTTTTTGGGCCGTCAAAATTCCTTAACCAGCTTAAAGTTGGTTACAACGATGTTCCTCTTGTTTTTTCGGTCGTTTTGACAGGTCACGGGCAGAAAACGAACTTACGGTGCTGAAGTTATGACCATTTTAAGAAAGCCTTCTTCGTCACACGATCTTGGGCTTCAAGAACCAAGTCAGTCTGTTCTTCAATACTTTTGCCTCCATCAATATATAATTTCATAGGCATATACTAACTGTACAACTTTCAAACATAGTCATACACATCCAAATCCGGCTGAAACGGGCTAAACCGTTCGAAACATATCAAAACGGACGAAATCGGATGAGATCGGACGAAATCGGACGTTAACCGGGGAAAGCCGGAGAAAGTATGAATAAACCGCGCAAACCATGCCAAATCCGTGGAAATAGGATTTCTACTATGTTTTGATTGTATTGATCATGTTGTGGTCGTCTTTAGCATGTTTTGGTTGGGTTTGGCTATGTTTTTACCAGACTTGAATGTAGCAAATTAGTTGGTGATGTAGTTGTGGTTTTACTAGACAAGGAAATCGTGATGGCATACCATCAATTGATATTAAAAATACGAGTGAGCTCCAACAACATTTAACATTGTTTGATCAACAAAACAATGATATTGATTTTCCTTCGGAAACCTACAAAGGTGGATAATATACAAAATAATGAAAAAATTATAGTAAAATGGCTTTTTGGGCCTTCAAAAATCCTTAACCAGCTTAAAGTTGGTTACAACGATGTTCCTCTTGTTTTTTCGGTCGTTTTGACAGGTCACGTGCTGAAAACGAACTTACGGTGCTGAAGTTATGACCATTTTAAGAAAGCCTTCTTCGTCACACGATCTTGGGCTTCGAGAACCATGTCAGTCTGTTCTTCAATACTTTTGCCTCCATCAATATATAATTTCATAGGCATATACTAACTGTACAACTTTCAAACATGGTCATACACATCCAAATCCGGCTGAAACGGGATAAACCGTTCGAAACATATCAAAACGGACGAGATCGGACGAAATCGGACGAGATCGGACGAAATCGGACGTTAACCGGGGAAAGCCGGAGAAACTATGAATAAACCGCGCAAACCATGCCAAATCCGTGGAAATAGGATTTCTACTATGTTTTGATTGTATTGATCATGTTGTGGTCGTCTTTAGCATGTTTTGGTTGGGTTTGGCTATGTTTTTACCAGACTTGAATGTAGCAAATTAGTTGGTGATGTAGTTGTGGTTTTACTAGACAAGGAAATCGTGATGGCATACCATCAATTGATATTAAAAATACAAGTGAGCTCCAACAACATTTAACATTGTTTGATCAACAAAACAATGATATTGATTTTCCTTCGGAAACCTACAAAGGTGGATAATATACAAAATAATGAAAAAATTATAGTAAAATGGCTTTTTGGGCCTTCAAAAATCCTTAACCAGCTTAAAGTTGGTTACAACGATGTTCCTCTTGTTTTTTCGGTCGTTTTGACAGGTCACGTGCTGAAAACGAACTTACGGTGCTGAAGTTATGACCATTTTAAGAAAGCCTTCTTCGTCACACGATCTTGGGCTTCGAGAACCAAGTCAGTCTGTTCTTCAATACTTTTGCCTCCATCAATATATAATTTCATAGGCATATACTAACTGTACAACTTTCAAACATGGTCATACACATCCAAATCCGGCTGAAACGGGCTAAACCGTTCGAAACATATCAAAACGGACGAAATCGGACGAAATCGGACGTTAACCGGGGAAAGCCGGAGAAAGTATGAATAAACCGCGCAAACCATGCCAAATCCGTGGATATAGGATTTCTACTATGTTTTGATTGTATTGATCATGTTGTGGTCGTCTTTAGCATGTTTTGGTTGGGTTTGGCTATGTTTTTACCAAACTTGAATGTAGCAAATTAGTTGGTGATGTAGTTGTGGTTTTACTAGACAAGTAAATCGTGATGGCATACCATCAATTGATATTAAAAATACGAGTGAGCTCCAACAACATTTAACATTGTTTGATCAACAAAACAATGATATTGATTTTCCTTCAGAAACCTACAAAGGTGGATAATATACAAAATAATGAAAAAAGCATAGTAAAATGGCTTTTTGGGCCGTCAAAATTCCTTAACCAGCTTAAAGTTGGTTACAACGATGTTCCTCTTGTTTTTTCGGTCGTTTTGACAGGTCACGGGCAGAAAACGAACTTACGGTGCTGAAGTTATGACCATTTTAAGAAAGCCTTCTTCGTCACACGATCTTGGGCTTCAAGAACCAAGTCAGTCTGTTCTTCAATACTTTTGCCTCCATCAATATATAATTTCATAGGCATATACTAACTGTACAACTTTCAAACATGGTCATACACATCCAAATCCGGCTGAAACGGGCTAAACCGTTCGAAACATATCAAAACGGACGAAATCGGACGAGATCGGACGAAATCGGACGTTAACCGGGGAAAGCCGGAGAAAGTATGAATAAACCGCGCAAACCATGCCAAATCCGTGGAAATAGGATTTCTACTATGTTTTGATTGTATTGATCATGTTGTGGTCGTCTTTAGCATGTTTTGGTTGGGTTTGGCTATGTTTTTACCAGACTTGAATGTAGCAAATTAGTTGGTGATGTAGTTGTGGTTTTACTAGACAAGGAAATCGTGATGGCATACCATCAATTGATATTAAAAATACGAGTGAGCTCCAACAACATTTAACATTGTTTGATCAACAAAACAATGATATTGATTTTCCTTCGGAAACCTACAAAGGTGGATAATATACAAAATAATGAAAAAATCATAGTAAAATGGCTTTTTGGGCCTTCAAAAATCCTTAACCAGCTTAAAGTTGGTTACAACGATGTTCCTCTTGTTTTTTCGGTCGTTTTGACAGGTCACGGGCTGAAAACGAACTTACGGTGCTGAATTTATGACCATTTTAAGAAAGCCTTCTTCGTCACACGATCTTGGGCTTCGAGAACCATGTCAGTCTGTTCTTCAATACTTTTGCCTCCATCAATATATAATTTCATAGGCATATACTAACTGTACAACTTTCAAACATGGTCATACACATCCAAATCCGGCTGAAACGGGCTAAACCGTTCGAAACATATCAAAACGGACGAAATCGGACGTTAACCGGGGAAAGCCGGAGAAAGTATGAATAAACCGCGCAAACCATGCCAAATCCGTGGATATAGGATTTCTACTATGTTTTGATTGTATTGATCATGTTGTGGTCGTCTTTAGCATGTTTTGGTTGGGTTTGGCTATGTTTTTACCAAACTTGAATGTAGCAAATTAGTTGGTGATGTAGTTGTGGTTTTACTAGACAAGTAAATCGTGATGGCATACCATCAATTGATATTAAAAATACGAGTGAGCTCCAACAACATTTAACATTGTTTGATCAACAAAACAATGATATTGATTTTCCTTCGGAAACCTACAAAGGTGGATAATATACAAAATAATGAAAAAAGCATAGTAAAATGGCTTTTTGGGCCGTCAAAATTCCTTAACCAGCTTAAAGTTGGTTACAACGATGTTCCTCTTGTTTTTTCGGTCGTTTTGACAGGTCACGGGCAGAAAACGAACTTACGGTGCTGAAGTTATGACCATTTTAAGAAAGCCTTCTTCGTCACACGATCTTGGGCTTCAAGAACCAAGTCAGTCTGTTCTTCAATACTTTTGCCTCCATCAATATATAATTTCATAGGCATATACTAACTGTACAACTTTCAAACATAGTCATACACATCCAAATCCGGCTGAAACGGGCTAAACCGTTCGAAACATATCAAAACGGACGAAATCGGACGAGATCGGACGAAATCGGACGTTAACCGGGGAAAGCCGGAGAAAGTATGAATAAACCGCGCAAACCATGCCAAATCCGTGGAAATAGGATTTCTACTATGTTTTGATTGTATTGATCATGTTGTGGTCGTCTTTAGCATGTTTTGGTTGGGTTTGGCTATGTTTTTACCAGACTTGAATGTAGCAAATTAGTTGGTGATGTAGTTGTGGTTTTACTAGACAAGGAAATCGTGATGGCATACCATCAATTGATATTAAAAATACGAGTGAGCTCCAACAACATTTAACATTGTTTGATCAACAAAACAATGATATTGATTTTCCTTCGGAAACCTACAAAGGTGGATAATATACAAAATAATGAAAAAATTATAGTAAAATGGCTTTTTGGGCCTTCAAAAATCCTTAACCAGCTTAAAGTTGGTTACAACGATGTTCCTCTTGTTTTTTCGGTCGTTTTGACAGGTCACGTGCTGAAAACGAACTTACGGTGCTGAAGTTATGACCATTTTAAGAAAGCCTTCTTCGTCACACGATCTTGGGCTTCGAGAACCATGTCAGTCTGTTCTTCAATACTTTTGCCTCCATCAATATATAATTTCATAGGCATATACTAACTGTACAACTTTCAAACATGGTCATACACATCCAAATCCGGCTGAAACGGGATAAACCGTTCGAAACATATCAAAACGGACGAGATCGGACGAAATCGGACGAGATCGGACGAAATCGGACGTTAACCGGGGAAAGCCGGAGAAACTATGAATAAACCGCGCAAACCATGCCAAATCCGTGGAAATAGTATTTCTACTATGTTTTGATTGTATTGATCATGTTGTGGTCGTCTTTAGCATGTTTTGGTTGGGTTTGGCTATGTTTTAACCAGACTTGAATGTAGCAAATTAGTTGGTGATGTAGTTGTGGTTTTACTAGACAAGGAAATCGTGATGGCATACCATCAATTGATATTAAAAATACGAGTGAGCTCCAACAACATTTAACATTGTTTGATCAACAAAACAATGATATTGATTTTCCTTCGGAAACCTACAAAGGTGGATAATATACAAAATAATGAAAAAAGCATAGTAAAATGGCTTTTTGGGCCTTCAAAAATCCTTAACCAGCTTAAAGTTGGTTACAACGATGTTCCTCTTGTTTTTTCGGTCGTTTTGACAGGTCACGGGCTGAAAACGAACTTACGGAGCTGAAGTTATGACCATTTTAAGAAAGCCTTCTTCGTCACACGATCTTGGGCTTCGAGAACCATGTCAGTCTGTTCTTCAATACTTTTGCCTCCATCAATATATAATTTCATAGGCATATACTAACTGTACAACTTTCAAACATGGTCATACACATCCAAATCCGGCTGAAACGGGCTAAACCGTTCAAAACATATCAAAACGGACGAAATCGGACGAGATCGGACGAAATCGGACGAGATCGGACGAAATCAGACGTTTACCGGGGAAAGCCGGAGAAAGTATGAATAAACCGCGCAAACCATGCCAAATCCGTGGAAATAGGATTTCTACTATGTTTTGATTGTATTGATCATGTTGTGGTCGTCTTTAGCATGTTTTGGTTGGGTTTGGCTATGTTTTAACCAGACTTGAATGTAGCAAATTAGTTGGTGATGTAGTTGTGGTTTTACTAGACAAGGAAATCGTGATGGCATACCATCAATTGATATTAAAAATACGAGTGAGCTCCAACAACATTTAACATTGTTTGATCAACAAAACAATGATATTGATTTTCCTTCGGAAACCTACAAAGGTGGATAATATACAAAATAATGAAAAAAGCATAGTAAAATGGCTTTTTGGGCCTTCAAAAATCCTTAACCAGCTTAAAGTTGGTTACAACGATGTTCCTTTTGTTTTTTTCGGTCGTTTTGACAGGTCACGGGCTGAAAACGAACTTACGGTGCTGAAGTTATGACCATTTTAAGAAAGCCTTCTTCGTCACACGATCTTGGGCTTCGAGAACCATGTCAGTCTGTTCTTCAATACTTTTGCCTCCATCAATATATAATTTCATAGGCATATACTAACTGTACAACTTTCAAACATGGTCATACACATCCAAATCCGGCTGAAACGGGCTAAACCGTTCAAAACATATCAAAACGGACGAAATCGGACGAGATCGGACGAAATCGGACGAGATCGGACGAAATCAGACGTTTACCGGGGAAAGCCGGAGAAAGTATGAATAAACCTCGCAAACCATGCCAAATCCGTGGAAATAGGATTTCTACTATGTTTTGATTGTATTGATCATGTTGTGGTCGTCTTTAGCATGTTTTGGTTGGGTTTGGCTATGTTTTAACCAGACTTGAATGTAGCAAATTAGTTGGTGATGTAGTTGTGGTTTTACTAGACAAGGAAATCGTGATGGCATACCATCAATTGATATTAAAAATACGAGTGAGCTCCAACAACATTTAACATTGTTTGATCAACAAAACAATGATATTGATTTTCCTTCGGAAACCTACAAAGGTGGATAATATACAAAATAATGAAAAAAGCATAGTAAAATGGCTTTTTGGGCCTTCAAAAATCCTTAACCAGCTTAAAGTTGGTTACAACGATGTTCCTCTTGTTTTTTCGGTCGTTTTGACAGGTCACGGGCTGAAAACGAACTTACGGTGCTGAAGTTATGACCATTTTAAGAAAGCCTTCTTCGTCACACGATCTTGGGCTTTGAAAACCAAGTCAGTCTGTTCTTCAATACTTTTGCCTCCATCAATATATAATTTCATAGGCATATACTAACTGTACAACTTTCAAACATGGTCATACACATCCAAATCCGGCTGAAACGGGCTAAACCGTTCGAAACATATCAAAACGGACGAAATCGGACGAAATCGGACGTTAACCGGGGAAAGCCGGAGAAAGTATGAATAAACCGCGCAAACCATGCCAAATCCGTGGAAATAGGATTTCTACTATGTTTTGATTGTATTGATCATGTTGTGGTCGTCTTTAGCATGTTTTGGTTGGGTTTGGCTATGTTTTTACCAGACTTGAATGTAGCAAATTAGTTGGTGATGTAGTTGTGGTTTTACTAGACAAGGAAATCGTGATGGCATACCATCAATTGATATTAAAAATACGAGTGAGCTCCAACAACATTTAACATTGTTTGATCAACAAAACAATGATATTGATTTTCCTTCGGAAACCTACAAAGGTGGATAATATACAAAATAATGAAAAAAGCATAGTAAAATGGCTTTTTGGGCCTTCAAAAATCCTTAACCAGCTTAAAGTTGGTTACAACGATGTTCCTTTTGTTTTTTCGGTCGTTTTGACAGGTCACGGGCTGAAAACGAACTTACGGTGCTGAAGTTATGACCATTTTAAGAAAGCGTTCTTCGTCACACGATCTTGGGCTTCGAGAACCATGTCAGTCTGTTCTTCAATACTTTTGCCTCCATCAATATATAATTTCATAGGCATATACTAACTGTACAACTTTCAAACATGGTCATACACATCCAAATCCGGCTGAAACGGGCTAAACCGTTCAAAACATATCAAAACGGACGAAATCGGACGAAATCGGACGAAATCGGACGAGATCGGACGAAATCAGACGTTTACCGGGGAAAGCCGGAGAAAGTATGAATAAACCGCGCAAACCATGCCAAATCCGTGGAAATAGGATTTCTACTATGTTTTGATTGTATTGATCATGTTGTGGTCGTCTTTAGCATGTTTTGGTTGGGTTTGGCTATGTTTTAACCAGACTTGAATGTAGCAAATTAGTTGGTGATGTAGTTGTGGTTTTACTAGACAAGGAAATCGTGATGGCATACCATCAATTGATATTAAAAATACGAGTGAGCTCCAACAACATTTAACATTGTTTGATCAACAAAACAATGATATTGATTTTCCTTCAGAAACCTACAAAGGTGGATAATATACAAAATAATGAAAAAAGCATAGTAAAATGGCTTTTTGGGCCTTCAAAAATCCTTAACCAGCTTAAAGTTGGTTACAACGATGTTCCTCTTGTTTTTTCGGTCGTTTTGACAGGTCATGGGCTGAAAACGAACTTACGGTGCTGAAGTTATGACCATTTTAAGAAAGCCTTCTTCGTCACACGATCTTGGGCTTTGAAAACCAAGTCAGTCTGTTCTTCAATACTTTTGCCTCCATCAATATATAATTTCATAGGCATATACTAACTGTACAACTTTCAAACATGGTCATACACATCCAAATCCGGCTGAAACGGGCTAAACCGTTCGAAACATATCAAAACGGACGAAATCGGACGAGATCGGACGAAATCGGACGTTAACCGGGGAAAGCCGGAGAAAGTATGAATAAACCGCGCAAACCATGCCAAATCCGTGGAAATAGGATTTCTACTATGTTTTGATTGTATTGATCATGTTGTGGTCGTCTTTAGCATGTTTTGGTTGGGTTTGGCTATGTTTTTACCAGACTTGAATGTAGCAAATTAGTTGGTGATGTAGTTGTGGTTTTACTAGACAAGGAAATCGTGATGGCATACCATCAATTGATATTAAAAATACGAGTGAGCTCCAACAACATTTAACATTGTTTGATCAACAAAACAATGATATTGATTTTCCTTCGGAAACCTACAAAGGTGGATAATATACAAAATAATGAAAAAAGCATAGTAAAATGGCTTTTTGGGCCGTCAAAATTCCTTAACCAGCTTAAAGTTGGTTACAACGATGTTCCTCTTGTTTTTTCGGTCGTTTTGACAGGTCACGGGCTGAAAACGAACTTACGGTGCTGAAGTTATGACCATTTTAAGAAAGCCTTCTTCGTGACACGATCTTGGGCTTCGAGAACCAAGTCAGTCTGTTCTTCAATACTTTTGCCTCCATCAATATATAATTTCATAGGCATATACTAACTGTACAACTTTCAAACATGGTCATACACATCCAAATCCGGCTGAAACGGGCTAAACCGTTCGAAACATATCAAAACGGACGAAATCGGACGAGATCGGACGAAATCGGACGTTAACCGGGGAAAGCCGGAGAAAGTATGAATAAACCTCGCAAACCATGCCAAATCCGTGGAAATAGGATTTCTACTATGTTTTGATTGTATTGATCATGTTGTGGTCGTCTTTAGCATGTTTTGGTTGGGTTTGGCTATGTTTTAACCAGACTTGAATGTAGCAAATTAGTTGGTGATGTAGTTGTGGTTTTACTAGACAAGGAAATCGTGATGGCATACCATCAATTGATATTAAAAATACGAGTGAGCTCCAACAACATTTAACATTGTTTGATCAACAAAACAATGATATTGATTTTCCTTCGGAAACCTACAAAGGTGGATAATATACAAAATAATGAAAAAAGCATAGTAAAATGGCTTTTTGGGCCTTCAAAAATCCTTAACCAGCTTAAAGGTGGTTACAACGATGTTCCTCTTGTTTTTCGGTCGTTTTGACAGGTCACTGGCTGAAAACGAACTTACGGTGCTGAAGTTATGACCATTTTAAGAAAGCCTTCTTCGTCACACGATCTTGGGCTTCGAGAACCAAGTCAGTCTGTTCTTCAATACTTTTGCCTCCATCAATATATAATTTCATAGGCATATACTAACTGTACAACTTTCAAACATGGTCATACACATCCAAATCCGGCTGAAACGGGCTAAACCGTTCGAAACATATCAAAACGGACGAAATCGGACGAGATCGGACGAAATCGGACGTTAACCGGGGAAAGCCGGAGAAAGTATAAATAAACCGCGCAAACCATGCCAAATCCGTGGATATAGGATTTCTACTATGTTTTGATTGTATTGATCATGTTGTGGTCGTCTTTAGCATGTTTTGGTTGGGTTTGGCTATGTTTTTACCAAACTTGAATGTAGCAAATTAGTTGGTGATGTAGTTGTGGTTTTACTAGACAAGTAAATCGTGATGGCATACCATCAATTGATATTAAAAATACGAGTGAGCTCCAACAACATTTAACATTGTTTGATCAACAAAACAATGATATTGATTTTCCTTCGGGAACCTACAAAGGTGGATAATATACAAAATAATGAAAAAAGCATAGTAAAATGGCTTTTTGGGCCGTCAAAATTCCTTAACCAGCTTAAAGTTGGTTACAACGATGTTCCTCTTGTTTTTTCGGTCGTTTTGACAGGTCACGGGCAGAAAACGAACTTACGGTGCTGAAGTTATGACCATTTTAAGAAAGCCTTCTTCGTCACACGATCTTGGGCTTCAAGAACCAAGTCAGTCTGTTCTTCAATACTTTTGCCTCCATCAATATATAATTTCATAGGCATATACTAACTGTACAACTTTCAAACATGGTCATACACATCCAAATCCGGCTGAAACGGGCTAAACCGTTCGAAACATATCAAAACGGACGAAATCGGACGAGATCGGACGAAATCGAACGTTAACCGGGGAAAGCCAGAGAAAGTATGAATAAACCGCGCAAACCATGCCAAATCCGTGGAAATAGGATTTCTACTATGTTTTGATTGTATTGATCATGTTGTGGTCGTCTTTAGCATGTTTTGGTTGGGTTTGGCTATGTTTTTACCAGACTTGAATGTAGCAAATTAGTTGGTGATGTAGTTGTGGTTTTACTAGACAAGGAAATCGTGATGGCATACCATCAATTGATATTAAAAATACGAGTGAGCTCCAACAACATTTAACATTGTTTGATCAACAAAACAATGATATTGATTTTCCTTCGGAAACCTACAAAGGTGGATAATATACAAAATAATGAAAAAAGCATAGTAAAATGGCTTTTTGGGCCTTCAAAATTCCTTAACCAGCTTAAAGTTGGTTACAACGATGTTCCTCTTGTTTTTTCGGTCGTTTTGACAGGTCACGGGCTGAAAACGAACTTACGGTGCTGAAGTTATGACCATTTTAAGAAAGCCTTCTTCGTCACACGATCTTGGGCTTCGAGAACCAAGTCAGTCTGTTCTTCAATACTTTTGCCTCCATCAATATATAATTTCATAGGCATATACTAACTGTACAACTTTCAAACATGGTCATACACATCCAAATCCGGCTGAAACGGGCTAAACCGTTCGAAACATATCAAAACGGACGAAATCGGACGAGATCGGACGAAATCGGACGTTAACCGGGGAAAGCCGGAGAAAGTATGAATAAACCGCGCAAACCATGCCAAATCCGTGGAAATAGGATTTCTACTATGTTTTGATTCTATTGATCATGTTGTGGTCGCCTTTAGCATGTTTTGGTTGGGTTTGGCTATGTTTTTACCAGACTTGAATGTAGCAAATTAGTTGGTGATGTAGTTGTGGTTTTACTAGACAAGGAAATCGTGATGGCATACCATCAATTGATATTAAAACTACGAGTGAGCTCCAACAACATTTAACATTGTTTGATCAACAAAACAATGATATTGATTTTCCTTCGGAAACCTACAAAGGTGGATAATATACAAAATAATGAAAAAAGCATAGTAAAATGGCTTTTTGGGCCTTCAAAATTCCTTAACCAGCTTAAAGTTGGTTACAACGATGTTCCTCTTGTTTTTTCGGTCGTTTTGACAGGTCACGGGCTGAAAACGAACTTACGGTGCTGAAGTTATGACCATTTTAAGAAAGCCTTCTTCGTCACACGATCTTGGGCTTCGAGAACCAAGTCAGTCTGTTCTTCAATACTTTTGCCTCCATCAATATATAATTTCATAGGCATATACTAACTGTACAACTTTCAAACATGGTCATACACATCCAAATCCGGCTGAAACGGGCTAAACCGTTCGAAACATATCAAAACGGACGAAATCGGACGAGATCGGACGAAATCGGACGTTAACCGGGGAAAGCCGGAGAAAGTATGAATAAACCGCGCAAACCATGCCAAATCCGTGGAAATAGGATTTCTACTATGTTTTGATTCTATTGATCATGTTGTGGTCGTCTTTAGCATGTTTTGGTTGGGTTTGGCTATGTTTTTACCAGACTTGAATGTAGCAAATTAGTTGGTGATGTAGTTGTGGTTTTACTAGACAAGGAAATCGTGATGGCATACCATCAATTGATATTAAAACTACGAGTGAGCTCCAACAACATTTAACATTGTTTGATCAACAAAACAATGATATTGATTTTCCTTCAGAAACCTACAAAGGTGGATAATATACAAAATAATGAAAAAAGCATAGTAAAATGGCTTTTTGGGCCTTCAAAATTCCTTAACCAGCTTAAAGTTGGTTACAACGATGTTCCTCTTGTTTTTTCGGTCGTTCTGACAGGTCACGGGCTGAAAACGAACTTACGGTGCTGAATTTATGACCATTTTAAGAAAGCCTTCTTCGTCACACGATCTTGGGCTTCGAGAACCATGTCAGTCTGTTCTTCAATACTTTTGCCTCCATCAATATATAATTTCATAGGCATATACTAACTGTACAACTTTCAAACATGGTCATACACATCCAAATCCGGCTGAAACGGGCTAAACCGTTCGAAACATATCAAAACGGACGAAATCGGACGTTAACCGGGGAAAGCCGGAGAAAGTATGAATAAACCGCGCAAACCATGCCAAATCCGTGGATATAGGATTTCTACTATGTTTTGATTGTATTGATCATGTTGTGGTCGTCTTTAGCATGTTTTGGTTGGGTTTGGCTATGTTTTTACCAAACTTGAATGTAGCAAATTAGTTGGTGATGTAGTTGTGGTTTTACTAGACAAGTAAATCGTGATGGCATACCATCAATTGATATTAAAAATACGAGTGAGCTCCAACAACATTTAACATTGTTTGATCAACAAAACAATGATATTGATTTTCCTTCGGAAACCTACAAAGGTGGATAATATACAAAATAATGAAAAAAGCATAGTAAAATGGCTTTTTGGGCCGTCAAAATTCCTTAACCAGCTTAAAGTTGGTTACAACGATGTTCCTCTTGTTTTTTCGGTCGTTTTGACAGGTCACGGGCAGAAAACGAACTTACGGTGCTGAAGTTATGACCATTTTAAGAAAGCCTTCTTCGTCACACGATCTTGGGCTTCAAGAACCAAGTCAGTCTGTTCTTCAATACTTTTGCCTCCATCAATATATAATTTCATAGGCATATACTAACTGTACAACTTTCAAACATAGTCATACACATCCAAATCCGGCTGAAACGGGCTAAACCGTTCGAAACATATCAAAACGGACGAAATCGGACGAGATCGGACGAAATCGGACGTTAACCGGGGAAAGCCGGAGAAAGTATGAATAAACCGCGCAAACCATGCCAAATCCGTGGAAATAGGATTTCTACTATGTTTTGATTGTATTGATCATGTTGTGGTCGTCTTTAGCATGTTTTGGTTGGGTTTGGCTATGTTTTTACCAGACTTGAATGTAGCAAATTAGTTGGTGATGTAGTTGTGGTTTTACTAGACAAGGAAATCGTGATGGCATACCATCAATTGATATTAAAAATACGAGTGAGCTCCAACAACATTTAACATTGTTTGATCAACAAAACAATGATATTGATTTTCCTTCGGAAACCTACAAAGGTGGATAATATACAAAATAATGAAAAAATTATAGTAAAATGGCTTTTTGGGCCTTCAAAAATCCTTAACCAGCTTAAAGTTGGTTACAACGATGTTCCTCTTGTTTTTTCGGTCGTTTTGACAGGTCACGTGCTGAAAACGAACTTACGGTGCTGAAGTTATGACCATTTTAAGAAAGCCTTCTTCGTCACACGATCTTGGGCTTCGAGAACCATGTCAGTCTGTTCTTCAATACTTTTGCCTCCATCAATATATAATTTCATAGGCATATACTAACTGTACAACTTTCAAACATGGTCATACACATCCAAATCCGGCTGAAACGGGATAAACCGTTCGAAACATATCAAAACGGACGAGATCGGACGAAATCGGACGAGATCGGACGAAATCGGACGTTAACCGGGGAAAGCCGGAGAAACTATGAATAAACCGCGCAAACCATGCCAAATCCGTGGAAATAGTATTTCTACTATGTTTTGATTGTATTGATCATGTTGTGGTCGTCTTTAGCATGTTTTGGTTGGGTTTGGCTATGTTTTAACCAGACTTGAATGTAGCAAATTAGTTGGTGATGTAGTTGTGGTTTTACTAGACAAGGAAATCGTGATGGCATACCATCAATTGATATTAAAAATACGAGTGAGCTCCAACAACATTTAACATTGTTTGATCAACAAAACAATGATATTGATTTTCCTTCGGAAACCTACAAAGGTGGATAATATACAAAATAATGAAAAAAGCATAGTAAAATGGCTTTTTGGGCCTTCAAAAATCCTTAACCAGCTTAAAGTTGGTTACAACGATGTTCCTCTTGTTTTTTCGGTCGTTTTGACAGGTCACGGGCTGAAAACGAACTTACGGAGCTGAAGTTATGACCATTTTAAGAAAGCCTTCTTCGTCACACGATCTTGGGCTTCGAGAACCATGTCAGTCTGTTCTTCAATACTTTTGCCTCCATCAATATATAATTTCATAGGCATATACTAACTGTACAACTTTCAAACATGGTCATACACATCCAAATCCGGCTGAAACGGGCTAAACCGTTCAAAACATATCAAAACGGACGAAATCGGACGAGATCGGACGAAATCGGACGAGATCGGACGAAATCAGACGTTTACCGGGGAAAGCCGGAGAAAGTATGAATAAACCGCGCAAACCATGCCAAATCCGTGGAAATAGGATTTCTACTATGTTTTGATTGTATTGATCATGTTGTGGTCGTCTTTAGCATGTTTTGGTTGGGTTTGGCTATGTTTTAACCAGACTTGAATGTAGCAAATTAGTTGGTGATGTAGTTGTGGTTTTACTAGACAAGGAAATCGTGATGGCATACCATCAATTGATATTAAAAATACGAGTGAGCTCCAACAACATTTAACATTGTTTGATCAACAAAACAATGATATTGATTTTCCTTCGGAAACCTACAAAGGTGGATAATATACAAAATAATGAAAAAAGCATAGTAAAATGGCTTTTTGGGCCTTCAAAAATCCTTAACCAGCTTAAAGTTGGTTACAACGATGTTCCTTTTGTTTTTTCGGTCGTTTTGACAGGTCACGGGCTGAAAACGAACTTACGGTGCTGAAGTTATGACCATTTTAAGAAAGCCTTCTTCGTCACACGATCTTGGGCTTCGAGAACCATGTCAGTCTGTTCTTCAATACTTTTGCCTCCATCAATATATAATTTCATAGGCATATACTAACTGTACAACTTTCAAACATGGTCATACACATCCAAATCCGGCTGAAACGGGCTAAACCGTTCAAAACATATCAAAACGGACGAAATCGGACGAGATCGGACGAAATCGGACGAGATCGGACGAAATCAGACGTTTACCGGGGAAAGCCGGAGAAAGTATGAATAAACCTCGCAAACCATGCCAAATCCGTGGAAATAGGATTTCTACTATGTTTTGATTGTATTGATCATGTTGTGGTCGTCTTTAGCATGTTTTGGTTGGGTTTGGCTATGTTTTAACCAGACTTGAATGTAGCAAATTAGTTGGTGATGTAGTTGTGGTTTTACTAGACAAGGAAATCGTGATGGCATACCATCAATTGATATTAAAAATACGAGTGAGCTCCAACAACATTTAACATTGTTTGATCAACAAAACAATGATATTGATTTTCCTTCGGAAACCTACAAAGGTGGATAATATACAAAATAATGAAAAAAGCATAGTAAAATGGCTTTTTGGGCCTTCAAAAATCCTTAACCAGCTTAAAGTTGGTTACAACGATGTTCCTCTTGTTTTTTCGGTCGTTTTGACAGGTCACGGGCTGAAAACGAACTTACGGTGCTGAAGTTATGACCATTTTAAGAAAGCCTTCTTCGTCACACGATCTTGGGCTTTGAAAACCAAGTCAGTCTGTTCTTCAATACTTTTGCCTCCATCAATATATAATTTCATAGGCATATACTAACTGTACAACTTTCAAACATGGTCATACACATCCAAATCCGGCTGAAACGGGCTAAACCGTTCGAAACATATCAAAACGGACGAAATCGGACGAGATCGGACGAAATCGGACGTTAACCGGGGAAAGCCGGAGAAAGTATGAATAAACCGCGCAAACCATGCCAAATCCGTGGAAATAGGATTTCTACTATGTTTTGATTGTATTGATCATGTTGTGGTCGTCTTTAGCATGTTTTGGTTGGGTTTGGCTATGTTTTTACCAGACTTGAATGTAGCAAATTAGTTGGTGATGTAGTTGTGGTTTTACTAGACAAGGAAATCGTGATGGCATACCATCAATTGATATTAAAAATACGAGTGAGCTCCAACAACATTTAACATTGTTTGATCAACAAAACAATGATATTGATTTTCCTTCGGAAACCTACAAAGGTGGATAATATACAAAATAATGAAAAAAGCATAGTAAAATGGCTTTTTGGGCCTTCAAAAATCCTTAACCAGCTTAAAGTTGGTTACAACGATGTTCCTTTTGTTTTTTCGGTCGTTTTGACAGGTCACGGGCTGAAAACGAACTTACGGTGCTGAAGTTATGACCATTTTAAGAAAGCGTTCTTCGTCACACGATCTTGGGCTTCGAGAACCATGTCAGTCTGTTCTTCAATACTTTTGCCTCCATCAATATATAATTTCATAGGCATATACTAACTGTACAACTTTCAAACATGGTCATACACATCCAAATCCGGCTGAAACGGGCTAAACCGTTCAAAACATATCAAAACGGACGAAATCGGACGAAATCGGACGAAATCGGACGAGATCGGACGAAATCAGACGTTTACCGGGGAAAGCCGGAGAAAGTATGAATAAACCGCGCAAACCATGCCAAATCCGTGGAAATAGGATTTCTACTATGTTTTGATTGTATTGATCATGTTGTGGTCGTCTTTAGCATGTTTTGGTTGGGTTTGGCTATGTTTTAACCAGACTTGAATGTAGCAAATTAGTTGGTGATGTAGTTGTGGTTTTACTAGACAAGGAAATCGTGATGGCATACCATCAATTGATATTAAAAATACGAGTGAGCTCCAACAACATTTAACATTGTTTGATCAACAAAACAATGATATTGATTTTCCTTCGGAAACCTACAAAGGTGGATAATATACAAAATAATGAAAAAAGCATAGTAAAATGGCTTTTTGGGCCTTCAAAAATCCTTAACCAGCTTAAAGTTGGTTACAACGATGTTCCTCTTGTTTTTTCGGTCGTTTTGACAGGTCACGGGCTGAAAACGAACTTACGGTGCTGAAGTTATGACCATTTTAAGAAAGCCTTCTTCGTCACACGATCTTGGGCTTTGAAAACCAAGTCAGTCTGTTCTTCAATACTTTTGCCTCCATCAATATATAATTTCATAGGCATATACTAACTGTACAACTTTCAAACATGGTCATACACATCCAAATCCGGCTGAAACGGGCTAAACCGTTCGAAACATATCAAAACGGACGAAATCGGACGAGATCGGACGAAATCGGACGTTAACCGGGGAAAGCCGGAGAAAGTATGAATAAACCGCGCAAACCATGCCAAATCCGTGGAAATAGGATTTCTACTATGTTTTGATTGTATTGATCATGTTGTGGTCGTCTTTAGCATGTTTTGGTTGGGTTTGGCTATGTTTTTACCAGACTTGAATGTAGCAAATTAGTTGGTGATGTAGTTGTGGTTTTACTAGACAAGGAAATCGTGATGGCATACCATCAATTGATATTAAAAATACGAGTGAGCTCCAACAACATTTAACATTGTTTGATCAACAAAACAATGATATTGATTTTCCTTCAGAAACCTACAAAGGTGGATAATATACAAAATAATGAAAAAAGCATAGTAAAATGGCTTTTTGGGCCGTCAAAATTCCTTAACCAGCTTAAAGTTGGTTACAACGATGTTCCTCTTGTTTTTTCGGTCGTTTTGACAGGTCACGGGCTGAAAACGAACTTACGGTGCTGAAGTTATGACCATTTTAAGAAAGCCTTCTTCGTGACACGATCTTGGGCTTCGAGAACCAAGTCAGTCTGTTCTTCAATACTTTTGCCTCCATCAATATATAATTTCATAGGCATATACTAACTGTACAACTTTCAAACATGGTCATACACATCCAAATCCGGCTGAAACGGGCTAAACCGTTCGAAACATATCAAAACGGACGAAATCGGACGAGATCGGACGAAATCGGACGTTAACCGGGGAAAGCCGGAGAAAGTATGAATAAACCTCGCAAACCATGCCAAATCCGTGGAAATAGGATTTCTACTATGTTTTGATTGTATTGATCATGTTGTGGTCGTCTTTAGCATGTTTTGGTTGGGTTTGGCTATGTTTTAACCAGACTTGAATGTAGCAAATTAGTTGGTGATGTAGTTGTGGTTTTACTAGACAAGGAAATCGTGATGGCATACCATCAATTGATATTAAAAATACGAGTGAGCTCCAACAACATTTAACATTGTTTGATCAACAAAACAATGATATTGATTTTCCTTCGGAAACCTACAAAGGTGGATAATATACAAAATAATGAAAAAAGCATAGTAAAATGGCTTTTTGGGCCTTCAAAAATCCTTAACCAGCTTAAAGGTGGTTACAACGATGTTCCTCTTGTTTTTCGGTCGTTTTGACAGGTCACTGGCTAAAAACGAACTTACGGTGCTGAAGTTATGACCATTTTAAGAAAGCCTTCTTCGTCACACGATCTTGGGCTTCGAGAACCAAGTCAGTCTGTTCTTCAATACTTTTGCCTCCATCAATATATAATTTCATAGGCATATACTAACTGTACAACTTTCAAACATGGTCATACACATCCAAATCCGGCTGAAACGGGCTAAACCGTTCGAAACATATCAAAACGGACGAAATCGGACGAGATCGGACGAAATCGGACGTTAACCGGGGAAAGCCGGAGAAAGTATAAATAAACCGCGCAAACCATGCCAAATCCGTGGATATAGGATTTCTACTATGTTTTGATTGTATTGATCATGTTGTGGTCGTCTTTAGCATGTTTTGGTTGGGTTTGGCTATGTTTTTACCAAACTTGAATGTAGCAAATTAGTTGGTGATGTAGTTGTGGTTTTACTAGACAAGTAAATCGTGATGGCATACCATCAATTGATATTAAAAATACGAGTGAGCTCCAACAACATTTAACATTGTTTGATCAACAAAACAATGATATTGATTTTCCTTCGGGAACCTACAAAGGTGGATAATATACAAAATAATGAAAAAAGCATAGTAAAATGGCTTTTTGGGCCGTCAAAATTCCTAAACCAGCTTAAAGTTGGTTACAACGATGTTCCTCTTGTTTTTTCGGTCGTTTTGACAGGTCACGGGCAGAAAACGAACTTACGGTGCTGAAGTTATGACCATTTTAAGAAAGCCTTCTTCGTCACACGATCTTGGGCTTCAAGAACCAAGTCAGTCTGTTCTTCAATACTTTTGCCTCCATCAATATATAATTTCATAGGCATATACTAACTGTACAACTTTCAAACATGGTCATACACATCCAAATCCGGCTGAAACGGGCTAAACCGTTCGAAACATATCAAAACGGACGAAATCGGACGAGATCGGACGAAATCGGACGTTAACCGGGGAAAGCCAGAGACAGTATGAATAAACCGCGCAAACCATGCCAAATCCGTGGAAATAGGATTTCTACTATGTTTTGATTGTATTGATCATGTTGTGGTCGTCTTTAGCATGTTTTGGTTGGGTTTGGCTATGTTTTTACCAGACTTGAATGTAGCAAATTAGTTGGTGATGTAGTTGTGGTTTTACTAGACAAGGAAATCGTGATGGCATACCATCAATTGATATTAAAAATACGAGTGAGCTCCAACAACATTTAACATTGTTTGATCAACAAAACAATGATATTGATTTTCCTTCGGAAACCTACAAAGGTGGATAATATACAAAATAATGAAAAAAGCATAGTAAAATGGCTTTTTGGGCCTTCAAAATTCCTTAACCAGCTTAAAGTTGGTTACAACGATGTTCCTCTTGTTTTTTCGGTCGTTTTGACAGGTCACGGGCTGAAAACGAACTTACGGTGCTGAAGTTATGACCATTTTAAGAAAGCCTTCTTCGTCACACGATCTTGGGCTTCGAGAACCAAGTCAGTCTGTTCTTCAATACTTTTGCCTCCATCAATATATAATTTCATAGGCATATACTAACTGTACAACTTTCAAACATGGTCATACACATCCAAATCCGGCTGAAACGGGCTAAACCGTTCGAAACATATCAAAACGGACGAAATCGGACGAGATCGGACGAAATCGGACGTTAACCGGGGAAAGCCGGAGAAAGTATGAATAAACCGCGCAAACCATGCCAAATCCGTGGAAATAGGATTTCTACTATGTTTTGATTCTATTGATCATGTTGTGGTCGCCTTTAGCATGTTTTGGTTGGGTTTGGCTATGTTTTTACCAGACTTGAATGTAGCAAATTAGTTGGTGATGTAGTTGTGGTTTTACTAGACAAGGAAATCGTGATGGCATACCATCAATTGATATTAAAACTACGAGTGAGCTCCAACAACATTTAACATTGTTTGATCAACAAAACAATGATATTGATTTTCCTTCGGAAACCTACAAAGGTGGATAATATACAAAATAATGAAAAAAGCATAGTAAAATGGCTTTTTGGGCCTTCAAAATTCCTTAACCAGCTTAAAGTTGGTTACAACGATGTTCCTCTTGTTTTTTCGGTCGTTTTGACAGGTCACGGGCTGAAAACGAACTTACGGTGCTGAAGTTATGACCATTTTAAGAAAGCCTTCTTCGTCACACGATCTTGGGCTTCGAGAACCAAGTCAGTCTGTTCTTCAATACTTTTGCCTCCATCAATATATAATTTCATAGGCATATACTAACTGTACAACTTTCAAACATGGTCATACACATCCAAATCCGGCTGAAACGGGCTAAACCGTTCGAAACATATCAAAACGGACGAAATCGGACGAGATCGGACGAAATCGGACGTTAACCGGGGAAAGCCGGAGAAAGTATGAATAAACCGCGCAAACCATGCCAAATCCGTGGAAATAGGATTTCTACTATGTTTTGATTCTATTGATCATGTTGTGGTCGTCTTTAGCATGTTTTGGTTGGGTTTGGCTATGTTTTTACCAGACTTGAATGTAGCAAATTAGTTGGTGATGTAGTTGTGGTTTTACTAGACAAGGAAATCGTGATGGCATACCATCAATTGATATTAAAACTACGAGTGAGCTCCAACAACATTTAACATTGTTTGATCAACAAAACAATGATATTGATTTTCCTTCGGAAACCTACAAAGGTGGATAATATACAAAATAATGAAAAAAGCATAGTAAAATGGCTTTTTGGGCCTTCAAAATTCCTTAACCAGCTTAAAGTAGGTTACAACGATGTTCCTCTTGTTTTTTCGGTCGTTTTGACAGGTCACGGGCTGAAAACGAACTTACGGTGCTGAAGTTATGACCATTTTAAGAAAGCCTTCTTCGTCACACGATCTTGGGCTTCGAGAACCAAGTCAGTCTGTTCTTTAATACTTTTGCCTCCATCAATATATAATTTCATAGGCATATACTAACTGTACAACTTTCAAACATGGTCATACACATCCAAATCCGGCTGAAACGGGCTAAACCGTTCGAAACATATCAAAACGGACGAAATCGGACGAGATCGGACGAAATCGGACGTTAACCGGGGAAAGCCGGAGAAAGTATGAATAAACCGCGCAAACCATGCCAAATCCATGGAAATAGGATTTCTACTATGTTTTGATTCTATTGATCATGTTGTGGTCGTCTTTAGCATGTTTTGGTTGGGTTTGGCTATGTTTTTACCAGACTTGAATGTAGCAAATTAGTTGGTGATGTAGTTGTGGTTTTACTAGACAAGGAAATCGTGATGGCATACCATCAATTGATATTAAAACTACGAGTGAGCTCCAACAACATTTAACATTGTTTGATCAACAAAACAATGATATTGATTTTCCTTCGGAAACCTACAAAGGTGGATAATATACAAAATAATGAAAAAAGCATAGTAAAATGGCTTTTTGGGCCTTCAAAATTCCTTAACCAGCTTAAAGTTGGTTACAATGATGTTCCTCTTGTTTTTTCGGTCGTTTTGACAGGTCACGGGCTGAAAACGAACTTACGGTGCTGAAGTTATGACCATTTTAAGAAAGCCTTCTTCGTCACACGATCTTGGGCTTCGAGAACCAAGTCAGTCTGTTCTTCAATACTTTTGCCTCCATCATTATATAATTTCATAGGCATATACTAACTGTACAACTTTCAAACATGGTCATACACATCCAAATCCGGCTGAAACGGGCTAAACCGTTCGAAACATATCAAAACGGACGAAATCGGACGAGATCGGAAGAAATCGGACGTTAACCGGGGAAAGCCGGAGAAAGTATGAATAAACCACGCAAACCATGCCAAATCCGTGGAAATAGGATTTCTACTATGTTTTGATTCTATTGATCATGTTGTGGTCGTCTTTAGCATGTTTTGGTTGGGTTTGACTATGTTTTAACCAGACTTGAATGTAGCAAATTAGTTGGTGATGTAGTTGTGGTTTTACTAGACAAGGAAATCGTGATGGCATACCATCAATTGATATTAAAAATACGAGTGAGCTCCAACAACATTTAACATTGTTTGATCAGCAAAATAATGATATTGATTTTCCTTCGGAAACCTACAAAGGTGGATAATATACAAAATAATGAAAAAATCATAGTAAAATGGCTTTTTGGGCCTTCAAAAATCCTTAACCAGCTTAAAGTTGGTTACAACGATGTTCCTCTTGTTTTTTCGGTCGTTTTGACAGGTCACAGGCTGAAAACGAATTTACGGTGCTGAAGTTATGACCATTTTAAGAAAGCCTTCTTCGTCACACGATCTTGGGCTTCGAGAACCAAGTCAGTCTGTTCTTCAATACTTTTGCCTCCATCAATATATAATTTCATAGGCATATACTAACTGTACAACTTTCAAACATGGTCATACACATCCAAATCCGGCTGAAACGGGCTAAACCGTTCGAAACATATCAAAACGGACGAAATCGGACGAGATCGGACGAAATCGGACGTTAACCGGGGAAAGCCGGAGAAAGCATGAATAAACCGCGCAAACCATGCCAAATCCGTGGAAATAGGATTTCTACTATGTTTTGATTCTATTGATCATGTTGTGGTCGTCTTTAGCATGTTTTGGTTGGGTTTGGCTATGTTTTTACCAGACTTGAATGTAGCAAATTAGTTGGTGATGTAGTTGTGGTTTTACTAGACAAGGAAATCGTGATGGCATACCATCAATTGATATTAAAACTACGAGTGAGCTCCAACAACATTTAACATTGTTTGATCAACAAAACAATGATATTGATTTTCCTTCGGAAACCTACAAAGGTGGATAATATACAAAATAATGAAAAAAGCATAGTAAAATGGCTTTTTGGGCCTTCAAAAATCCTTAACCAGCTTAAAGTTGGTTACAACGATGTTCCTCTTGTTTTTTCGGTCGTTTTGACAGGTCACGGGCTGAAAACGAATTTACGGTGCTGAAGTTATGACCATTTTAAGAAAGCCTTCTTCGTCACACGATCTTGGGCTTCGAGAACCAAGTCAGTCTGTTCTTCAATACTTTTGCCTCCATCAATATATAATTTCATAGGCATATACTAACTGTACAACTTTCAAACATGGTCATACACATCCAAATCCGGCTGAAACGGGCTAAACCGTTCGAAACATATCAAAACGGACGAAATCGGACGAGATCGGACGAAATCGGACGTTAACCGGGGAAAGCCGGAGAAAGTATGAATAAACCGCGCAAACCATGCCAAATCCGTGGAAATAGGATTTCTACTATATTTTGATTGTATTAATCATGTTGTGGTCGTCTTTAGCATGTTTTGGTTGGGTTTGGCTATGTTTTAACCAGACTTGAATGTAGCAAATTAGTTGGTGATGTAGTTGTGGTTTTACTAGACAAGGAAACCGTGATAGCATACCATCAATTGATATTAAAAATACGAGTGAGCTCCAACAACATTTAACATTGTTTGATCAACAAAACAATGATATTGATTTTCCTTCGGAAACCTACAAAGGTGGATAATATACAAAATAATGAAAAAATCATAGTAAAATGGCTTTTTGGGCCTTCAAAAATCCTTAACCAGCTTAAAGTTGGTTAGAACGCTGTTCCTCTTGTTTTTTCGGTCGTTTTGACAGGTCACGGGCTGAAAACGAACTTACGGTGCTGAAGTTATGACCATTTTAAGAAAGCCTTATTCGTCACACGATCTTGGGCTTCGAGAACCAAGTTAGTCTGTTCTTCAATACTTTTGCCTCCATCAATATATAATTTCATAGGCATATACTAACTGTACAACTTTCAAACATGGTCATACACATCCAAATCCGGCTGAAACGGGCTAAACCGTTCGAAACATATCAAAACGGACGAAATCGGACGAGATCGGACGAAATCGGACGAGATCGGACGAAATCGGACGTTAACCGGGGAAAGCCGGAGAAAGTATGAATAAACCGCGCAAACCATGCCAAATCCGTGGAAATAGGATTTCTACTATGTTTTGATTGTATTGATCATGTTGTGGTCGTCTTTAGCATGTTTTGGTTGGGTTTGGCTATGTTTTAACCAGACTTGAATGTAGCAAATTAGTTGGTGATGTAGTTGTGGTTTTACTAGACAAGGAAACCGTGATGGCATACCATCAATTGATATTAAAAATACGAATGAGCTCCAAAAACATTTAACATTGTTTGATCAACAAAACAATGATATTGATTTTCCTTCGGAAACCTACAAAGGTGGATAATATACAAAATAATGAAAAAATCATAGTAAAATGGCTTTTTGGGCCTTCAAAAATCCTTAACCAGCTTAAAGCTGGTTACAACGATGTTCCTCTTGTTTTTTCGGTCGTTTTGACAGGTCACGGGCTTAAAACGAACTTATGATGCTGAAGTTATGACCATTTTAAGAAAGCCTTCTTCGTCACACGATCTTGGGCTTCGAGAACCAAGTCAGCCTGTTCTTCAATACTTTTGCCTCCATCAATATATAATTTCATAAGCATATACTAACTGTACAACTTTCAAACATGGTCATACACATCCATATCCGGCTGAAACGGGCTAAACCGTTCGAAACATATCAAAACGGACGAAATCGGACGAGATCGGACGAAATCGGACGAGATCGGACGAAATCGGACGTTAACCGGGGAAAGTCGGAGAAAGTATGAATAAACCGCGCAAACCATGCCAAATCCGTGGAAATAGGATTTCTACTATGTTTTGATTGTATTGATCATGTTGTGGTCGTCTTTAGCATGTTTTGGTTGGGTTTGGCTATGTTTTAACCAGACTTGAATGTAGCAAATTAGTTGGTGGTGTAGTTGTGGTTTTACTAGACAAGCAAACCGTGATGGCATACCATCAAGTGATATTAAAAATACGAGCGAGCTCCAACAACATTTAACATTGTTTGATCAACAAAACAATGATATTGATTTTCCTTCGGAAACCTACAAAGGTGGATAATATACAAAATAATGAAAAAAGCATAGTAAAATGGCTTTTTGGGCCTTCAAAAATCCTTAACCAGCTTAAAGTTGGTTACAACGATGTTCCTCTTGTTTTTTTGGTCGTTTTGACAGGTCACGGGCTGAAAACGAACTTACGGTGCTGAAGTTATGACCATTTTAAGAAAGCCTTCTTTGTCACACGATCTTGGGCTTCGAGAACCAAGTCAGTCTGTTCTTCAATACTTTTGCCTCCATCAATATATAATTTCATAGTCATATACTAACTGTACAACTTTCAAACATGGTCATACACATCCAAATCCGGCTGAAATGGGCTAAACCGTTCAAAACATATCAAAACGGACGAAATCGGACGAGATCGGACGAAATCGGACGAAATCGGACGTTAATCGGGGAAAGCCAGAGAAAGTATGAATAAACCGCGCAAACCATGCCAAATCCGTGGAAATAGGATATCTACTATGTTTTGATTGTATTGATCATGTTGTGGTCGTCTTTAGCATGTTTTGGTTGGGTTTGGCTATGTTTTAACCAGACTTGAATGTAGCAAATTAGTTGGTGATGTAGTTGTGGTTTTACTAGACAAGGAAACCGTGATGGCATACCATCAATTGATATTAAAAATACGAGTGAGCTCCAACAACATTTAACATTGTTTGATCAACAAAACAATGATATTGATTTTCCTTCGGAAACCTACAAAGGTGGATAATATACAAAATAATGAAAAAATCATAGTAAAATGGCTTTTTGGGCCTTCAAAAATCATTAACCAGCTTAAAGTTGGTTACAACGATGTTCCTCTTGTTTTTTCGGTCGTTTTGACAGGTCACGGACTGAAAACGAACTTACGGTGCTGAAGTTATGACCATTTTAAGAAAGCCTTCTTCGTCACACGATCTTGGGCTTCGAGAACCAAGTCAGTCTGTTATTCAATACTTTTGCCTCCATCAATATATAATTTCATAGGCATATACTAACTGTACAACTTTCAAACATGGTCATACACATCCAAATCCGGCTGAAACGGGCTAAACCGTTCGAAACATATCAAAACGGACGGAATCGGACGAGATCGGACGAAATCGGACGAGATCGGACGAAATCGGACGTTAACCGGGGAAAGCCGGAGAAAGTATGAATAAACCGCGCAAACCATGCCAAATCCGTGGAAATAGGATTTCTACTATGTTTTGATTGTATTGATCATGTTGTGGTCGTCTTTAGCATGTTTTGGTTGGGTTTGGCTATGTTTTAACCAGACTTGAATGTAGCAAATTAGTTGGTGATGTAGTTGTGGTTTTACTAGACAAGGAAACCGTGATGGCATACCATCAATTGATATTAAAAATACGAATGAGCTCCAAAAACATTTAACATTGTTTGATCAACAAAACAATGATATTGATTTTCCTTCGGAAACCTACAAAGGTGGATAATATACAAAATAATGAAAAAATCATAGTAAAATGGCTTTTTGGGCCTTCAAAAATCCTTAACCAGCTTAAAGTTGGTTACAACGATGTTCCTCTTGTTTTTTCGGTCGTTTTGACAGGTCACGGGCTGAAAACGAACTTACGGTGCTGAAGTTATGACCATTTTAAGAAAGCCTTATTCGTCACACGATCTTGGGCTTCGAGAACCAAGTTAGTCTGTTCTTCAATACTTTTGCCTCCATCAATATATAATTTCATAGGCATATACTAACTGTACAACTTTCAAACATGGTCATACACATCCAAATCCGGCTGAAACGGGCTAAACCGTTCGAAACATATCAAAACGGACGAAATCGGACGAGATCGGACGAAATCGGACGAGATCGGACGAAATCGGACGTTAACCGGGGAAAGCCGGAGAAAGTATGAATAAACCGCGCAAACCATGCCAAATCCGTGGAAATAGGATTTCTACTATGTTTTGATTGTATTGATCATGTTGTGGTCGTCTTTAGCATGTTTTGGTTGGGTTTGGCTATGTTTTAACCAGACTTGAATGTAGCAAATTAGTTGGTGATGTAGTTGTGGTTTTACTAGACAAGGAAACCGTGATGGCATACCATCAATTGATATTAAAAATACGAATGAGCTCCAAAAACATTTAACATTGTTTGATCAACAAAACAATGATATTGATTTTCCTTCGGAAACCTACAAAGGTGGATAATATACAAAATAATGAAAAAATCATAGTAAAATGGCTTTTTGGGCCTTCAAAAATCCTTAACCAGCTTAAAGCTGGTTACAACGATGTTCCTCTTGTTTTTTCGGTCGTTTTGACAGGTCACGGGCTTAAAACGAACTTATGATGCTGAAGTTATGACCATTTTAAGAAAGCCTTCTTCGTCACACGATCTTGGGCTTCGAGAACCAAGTCAGCCTGTTCTTCAATACTTTTGCCTCCATCAATATATAATTTCATAAGCATATACTAACTGTACAACTTTCAAACATGGTCATACACATCCATATCCGGCTGAAACGGGCTAAACCGTTCGAAACATATCAAAACGGACGAAATCGGACGAGATCGGACGAAATCGGACGAGATCGGACGAAATCGGACGTTAACCGGGGAAAGTCGGAGAAAGTATGAATAAACCGCGCAAACCATGCCAAATCCGTGGAAATAGGATTTCTACTATGTTTTGATTGTATTGATCATGTTGTGGTCGTCTTTAGCATGTTTTGGTTGGGTTTGGCTATGTTTTAACCAGACTTGAATGTAGCAAATTAGTTGGTGGTGTAGTTGTGGTTTTACTAGACAAGCAAACCGTGATGGCATACCATCAAGTGATATTAAAAATACGAGCGAGCTCCAACAACATTTAACATTGTTTGATCAACAAAACAATGATATTGATTTTCCTTCGGAAACCTACAAAGGTGGATAATATACAAAATAATGAAAAAAGCATAGTAAAATGGCTTTTTGGGCCTTCAAAAATCCTTAACCAGCTTAAAGTTGGTTACAACGATGTTCCTCTTGTTTTTTTGGTCGTTTTGACAGGTCACGGGCTGAAAACGAACTTACGGTGCTGAAGTTATGACCATTTTAAGAAAGCCTTCTTTGTCACACGATCTTGGGCTTCGAGAACCAAGTCAGTCTGTTCTTCAATACTTTTGCCTCCATCAATATATAATTTCATAGTCATATACTAACTGTACAACTTTCAAACATGGTCATACACATCCAAATCCGGCTGAAACGGGCTAAACCGTTCAAAACATATCAAAACGGACGAAATCGGACGAGATCGGACGAAATCGGACGAAATCGGACGTTAATCGGGGAAAGCCAGAGAAAGTATGAATAAACCGCGCAAACCATGCCAAATCCGTGGAAATAGGATATCTACTATGTTTTGATTGTATTGATCATGTTGTGGTCGTCTTTAGCATGTTTTGGTTGGGTTTGGCTATGTTTTAACCAGACTTGAATGTAGCAAATTAGTTGGTGATGTAGTTGTGGTTTTACTAGACAAGGAAACCGTGATGGCATACCATCAATTGATATTAAAAATACGAGTGAGCTCCAACAACATTTAACATTGTTTGATCAACAAAACAATGATATTGATTTTCCTTCGGAAACCTACAAAGGTGGATAATATACAAAATAATGAAAAAATCATAGTAAAATGGCTTTTTGGGCCTTCAAAAATCCTTAACCAGCTTAAAGTTGGTTACAACGATGTTCCTCTTGTTTTTTCGGTCGTTTTGACAGGTCACGGACTGAAAACGAACTTACGGTGCTGAAGTTATGACCATTTTAAGAAAGCCTTCTTCGTCACACGATCTTGGGCTTCGAGAACCAAGTCAGTCTGTTATTCAATACTTTTGCCTCCATCAATATATAATTTCATAGGCATATACTAACTGTACAACTTTCAAACATGGTCATACACATCCAAATCCGGCTGAAACGGGCTAAACCGTTCGAAACATATCAAAACGGACGGAATCGGACGAGATCGGACGAAATCGGACGTTAACCGGGGAACGCCGGAGAAAGTATGAATAAACCGCGCAAACCATGCCAAATCCGTGGAAATAGGATTTCTACTATGTTTTGATTGTATTGATCATGTTGTGGTCGTCTTTAGCATGTTTTGGTTGGGTTTGGCTATGTTTTAACCAGACTTGAATGTAGCAAATTAGTTGGTGATGTAGTTGTGGTTTTACTAGACAAGGAAACCGTGATGGCATACCATCAATTGATATTAAAAATACGAGTGAGCTCCAACAACATTTAACATTGTTTGATCAACAAAACAATGATATTGATTTTCCTTCGTAAACCTACAAAGGTGGATAATATACAAAATAATGAAAAAAGCATAGTAAAATGGCTTTTTGGGCCTTCAAAAATCCTTAACCAGCTTAAAGTTGGTTACAACGATGTTCCTCTTGTTTTTTTTGGTCGTTTTGACAGGTCACGGGCTGAAAACGAACTTACGGTGCTGAAGTTATAACCATTTTAAGAAAGCCTTCTTCGTCACACGATATTGGGCTTCGAGAACCAAGTTAGTCTGTTCTTCAATACTTTTCCCTCCATCAATATATAATTTCATAGGCATATAGTAACTGTACAACTTTCAAACATGGTCATACACATCCAAATCCGGCTGAAACGGGCTAAACCGTTCGAAACATATCAAAACGGATGAAATCGGACGAGATCGGACGAAATCGGACGTTAACCGGGGAAAGCCGGAGAAAGTATGAATAAACCGCGCAAACCATGCCAAATCCGTGGAAATAGGATTTCTACTATGTTTTGATTGTATTGATCATGTTGTGGTCGTCTTTAGCATGTTTTGGTTGGGTTTGGCTATGTTTTAACCAGACTTGAATGTAGCAAATTAGTTGGTGATGTAGTTGTGGTTTTACTAGACAAGGAAACCGTGATGGCATACCATCAATTGATATTAAAAATACGAGTGAGGTCCAACAACATTTAACATTGTTTGATCAAAAAAACAATGATATTGATTTTCCTTCGGAAACCTACAAAGGTGGATAATATACAAAATAATGAAAAAATCATAGTAAAATGGCTTTTTGGGCCTTCAAAAATCCTTAACCAGCATAAAGCTGGTTACAACGATGTTCCTCTTGTTTTTTTGGTCGTTTTGACAGGTCACGGGCTGAAAACGAACTTACGGTGTTGAAGTTATGACCATTTTAAGAAAGCCTTCTTCGTCACACGATCTTGGGCTTCGAGAACCAAGTCAGTTTGTTCTTCAATACTTTTGCCTCCATCAATATATAATTTCATAGGCATATACTAACTGTACAACTTTCAAACATGGTCATACACATCCAAATCTGGCTGAAACGGGCTAAACCGTTCGAAAAATATCAAAACGGACGAAATCGGACGAGATCGGACGAAATTGGACGAGATTGGACGAAATCGGACGTTAACCGGGGAAAGCCGGAGAAAGTATGAATAAACCGCGCAAACCATGCCAAATCCGTGGAAATAGGATTTCTACTATGTTTTGATTGTATTGATCATGTTGTGGTCGTCTTTAGCATGTTTTGGTTGGGTTTGGCTATGTTTTAACCAGACTTGAATGTAGCAAATTAGTTGGTGATGTAGTTGTGGTTTTACTAGACAAGGAAACCGTGATGGCATACCATCAATTGATATTAAAATACGAGTGAGCTCCAACAACATTTAACATTGTTTGATCAACAAAACAATGATATTGATTTTCCTTCGAAAACCTACAAAGGTGGATAATATACAAAATAATGAAAAAATCATAGTAAAATAGCTTTTTGGGCCTTCAGAAATCCTTAACCAGCTTAAAGCTTGTTACAAAGATGTTCCTCTTGTTTTTTCGGTCGTTTTGACAGGTCACGGGCTGAAAACGAACTTACGGTGTTGAAGTTATGACCATTTTAAGAAAGCCTTCTTCGTCACACGATCTTGGGCTTCGAGAACCAAGTCAGTCTGTTCTTCAATACTTTTGCCTCCATCAATATATAATTTCATAGGCATATACTAACTGTACAACTTTCAAACATGGTAATACACATCCACATCCGGCTGAAACGGGCTAAACCGTTCGAAACATATCAAAACAGACGAAATCGGACAAAATCGGACGTTAACCGGGGAAAGCCGGAGAAAGTACGAATAAACCGCGCAAACCATGCCAAATCCGTGGAAATATGATTTCTACTATGTTTTGATTGTATTGATCATGTTGTGGTCGTCTTTAGCATGTTTTGGTTGGGTTTGGCTATGTTTTAGCCAGACTTGAATGTAGCAAATTAGTTGGTGATGTAGTTGTGGTTTTACTAGACAAGGAAACCGTGATGGCATACCATCAATTGATATTAAAAATACGAGTGAGGTCCAACAACATTTAACATTGTTTGATCAAAAAAACAATGATATTGATTTTCCTTCGGAAACCTACAAAGGTGGATAATATACAAAATAATGAAAAAATCATAGTAAAATGGCTTTTTGGGCCTTCAAAAATCCTTAACCAGCATAAAGCTGGTTACAACGATGTTCCTCTTGTTTTTTTGGTCGTTTTGACAGGTCACGGGCTGAAAACGAACTTACGGTGTTGAAGTTATGACCATTTTAAGAAAGCCTTCTTCGTCACACGATCTTGGGCTTCGAGAACCAAGTCAGTTTGTTCTTCAATACTTTTGCCTCCATCAATATATAATTTCATAGGCATATACTAACTGTACAACTTTCAAACATGGTCATACACATCCAAATCTGGCTGAAACGGGCTAAACCGTTCGAAAAATATCAAAACGGACGAAATCGGACGAGATCGGACGAAATTGGACGAGATTGGACGAAATCGGACGTTAACCGGGGAAAGCCGGAGAAAGTATGAATAAACCGCGCAAACCATGCCAAATCCGTGGAAATAGGATTTCTACTATGTTTTGATTGTATTGATCATGTTGTGGTCGTCTTTAGTATGTTTTGGTTGGGTTTGGCTATGTTTTAACCAGACTTGAATGTAGCAAATTAGTTGGTGATGTAGTTGTGGTTTTACTAGACAAGGAAACCGTGATGGCATACCATCAATTGATATTAAAATACGAGTGAGCTCCAACAACATTTAACATTGTTTGATCAACAAAACAATGATATTGATTTTCCTTCGAAAACCTACAAAGGTGGATAATATACAAAATAATGAAAAAATCATAGTAAAATAGCTTTTTGGGCCTTCAGAAATCCTTAACCAGCTTAAAGCTGGTTACAAAGATGTTCCTCTTGTTTTTTCGGTCGTTTTGACAGGTCACGGGCTGAAAACGAACTTACGGTGTTGAAGTTATGACCATTTTAAGAAAGCCTTCTTCGTCACACGATCTTGGGCTTCGAGAACCAAGTCAGTCTGTTCTTCAATACTTTTGCCTCCATCAATATATAATTTCATAGGCATATACTAACTGTACAACTTTCAAACATGGTAATACACATCCACATCCGGCTGAAACGGGCTAAACCGTTCGAAACATATCAAAACAGACGAAATCGGACAAAATCGGACGTTAACCGGGGAAAGCCGGAGAAAGTACGAATAAACCGCGCAAACCATGCCAAATCCGTGGAAATATGATTTCTACTATGTTTTGATTGTATTGATCATGTTGTGGTCGTCTTTAGCATGTTTTGGTTGGGTTTGGCTATGTTTTAGCCAGACTTGAATGTAGCAAATTAGTTGGTGATGTAGTTGTGGTTTTACTAGACAAGGAAACCGTGATGGCATACCATCAATTGATATTAAAAATACGAGTGAGCTCCAACAACATTTAACATTGTTTGATCAAAAAAACAATGATATTGATTTTCCTTCGGAAACCTACAAAGGTGGATAATATACAAAATAATGAAAAAATCATAGTAAAATGGCTTTTTGGGCCTTCAAAAATCCTTAACCAGCTTAAAGCTGGTTACAACGATGTTCCTCTTGTTTTTTCGGTCGTTTTGACAGGTCACGGGCTGAAAACGAACTTACGGTGTTGAAGTTATGACCATTTTAAGAAAGCCTTCTTCGTCACACGATCTTGGGCTTCGAGAACCAAGTCAGTCTGTTCTTCAATACTTTTGCCTCCATCAATATATAATTTCATAGGCATATACTAACTGTACAACTTTCAAACATGGTCATACACATCCAAATCCGGCTGAAACGGGCTAAACCGTTCGAAACATATCAAAACGGACGAAATCGGACGAGATCGGACGAAATCGGACGAGATCGGACGAAATCGGACGTTAATCGGGGAAAGCCATAGAAAGTATGAATAAACCGCGCAAACCATGCCAAATCCGTGGAAATAGGATTTCTACTATGTTTTGATTGTATTGATCATGTTGTGGTCGTCATTAGCATGTTTTGGTTGGGTACGGCTATGTTTTAACCAGACTTGAATGTAGCAAATTAGTTGGTGATGTAGTTGTGGTTTTACTAGACAAGGAAACCGTGATGGCATACCATCAATTGATATTAAAAATACGAGTGAGCTCCAACAACATTTAACATTGTTTGATCAACAAAACAATGATATTGATTTTCCTTCGGAAACCTACAAAGGTGGATAATATACAAAATAATGAAAAAAGCATAGTAAAATGGAATTTTGGGCCTTCAAAAATCCTTAACCAGCTTAAAGTTGGTTACAACGATGTTCCTCTTGTTTTTTTGGTCGTTTTGACAGGTCACGGGCTGAAAACGAACTTACGGTGCTGAAGTTATGACCATTTTAAGAAAGCCTTCTTCGTCACACGATCTTGGGCTTCGAGAACCAAGTCAGTCTGTTCTTCAATACTTTTGCCTCCATCAATATATAATTTCATAGGCATATACTAACTGTACAACTTTCAAACATGGTCATACACATCCAAATCCGGCTGAAACGGGCTAAACCGTTCGAAACATATCAAAACGGACGAAATCGGACGAGATCGGACGAAATCGGACGAGATCGGACGAAATCGGACGTTAATCGAGGAAAGCCAGAGAAAGTATGAATAAACCGCGCAAACCATGCCAAATCCGTGGAAATAGGATTTCTACTATGTTTTGATTGTATTGATCATGTTGTGGTCGTCTTTAGCATGTTTTGGTTGGGTTTGGCTATGTTTTAACCAGACTTGAATGTAGCAAATTAGTTGGTGATGTAGTTGTGGTTTTACTAGACAAGGAAACCGTGATGGCATACCATCAATTGCTATTAAAAATACGAGTGAGCTCCAACAACATTTAACATTGTTTGATCAACAAAACAATGATATTGATTTTCCTTCGGAAACCTACAAAGGTGGATAATATACAAAATAATGAAAAAATCATAGTAAAATGGCTTTTTGGGCCTTCAAAAATCCTTAACCAGCTTAAAGTTGGTTACAACGATGTTCCTCTTGTTTTTTCGGTCGTTTTGACAGGTCACGGGCTGAAAACGAACTTACGGTGCGGAAGTTATGACCATTTTAAGAAAGCCTTTTTCGTCACACGATCTTGGGCTTCGAGAACCAAGTCAGTATGTTCTTCAATACTTTTGCCTCCATCAATATATAATTTCATAGGCATATACTAACTGTACAACTTTCAAACATGGTCATACACATCCAAATCCGGCTGAAACGGGGTAAACCGTTCGAAACATATCAAAACGGACGAAATCGGACGAGATCGGACAAAATCGGACGAGATCGGACGAAATCGGACGTTAACCGGGGAAAGCCGGAGAAAGTATGAATAAACCGCGCAAACCATGCCAAATCCGTGGAAATAGGATTTCTACTATGTTTTGATTGTATTGATCATGTTGTGGTCGTCTTTAGCATGTTTTGGTTGGGTTTGGCTATGTTTTAACCAGACTTGAATGTAGCAAATTAGTTGGTGATGTAGTTGTGGTTTTACTAGACAAGGAAACCGTGATGGCATACCATCAATTGCTATTAAAAATACGAGTGAGCTCCAACAACATTTAACATTGTTTGATCAACAAAACAATGATATTGATTTTCCTTCGGAAACCTACAAAGGTGGATAATATACAAAATAATGAAAAAATCATAGTAAAATGGCTTTTTGGGCCTTCAAAAATCCTTAACCAGCTTAAAGTTGGTTACAACGATGTTCCTCTTGTTTTTTTGGTCGTTTTGACAGGTCACGGGCTGAAAACGAACTTACGGTGCTGAAGTTATGACCATTTTAAGAAAGCCTTCTTCGTCACACGATCTTGGGCTTCGAGAACCAAGTCAGTCTGTTCTTCAATACTTTTGCCTCCATCAATATATAATTTCATAGGCATATACTAACTGTACAACTTTCAAACATGGTCATACACATCCAAATCCGGCTGAAACGGGCTAAACCGTTCGAAACATATCAAAACGGACGAAATCGGACGAGATCGGACGAAATCGGACGAGATCGGACGAAATCGGACGTTAATCGAGGAAAGCCAGAGAAAGTATGAATAAACCGCGCAAACCATGCCAAATCCGTGGAAATAGGATTTCTACTATGTTTTGATTGTATTGATCATGTTGTGGTCGTCTTTAGCATGTTTTGGTTGGGTTTGGCTATGTTTTAACCAGACTTGAATGTAGCAAATTAGTTGGTGATGTAGTTGTGGTTTTACTAGACAAGGAAACCGTGATGGCATACCATCAATTGCTATTAAAAATACGAGTGAGCTCCAACAACATTTAACATTGTTTGATCAACAAAACAATGATATTGATTTTCCTTCGGAAACCTACAAAGGTGGATAATATACAAAATAATGAAAAAATCATAGTAAAATGGCTTTTTGGGCCTTCAAAAATCCTTAACCAGCTTAAAGTTGGTTACAACGATGTTCCTCTTGTTTTTTCGGTCGTTTTGACAGGTCACGGGCTGAAAACGAACTTACGGTGCGGAAGTTATGACCATTTTAAGAAAGCCTTTTTCGTCACACGATCTTGGGCTTCGAGAACCAAGTCAGTATGTTCTTCAATACTTTTGCCTCCATCAATATATAATTTCATAGGCATATACTAACTGTACAACTTTCAAACATGGTCATACACATCCAAATCCGGCTGAAACGGGGTAAACCGTTCGAAACATATCAAAACGGACGAAATCGGACGAGATCGGACAAAATCGGACGAGATCGGACGAAATCGGACGTTAACCGGGGAAAGCCGGAGAAAGTATGAATAAACCGCGCAAACCATGCCAAATCCGTGGAAATAGGATTTCTACTATGTTTTGATTGTATTGATCATGTTGTGGTCGTCTTTAGCATGTTTTGGTTGGGTTTGGCTATGTTTTAACCATACTTGAATGTAGCAAATTAGTTGGTGATGTAGTTGTGGTTTTACTAGACAAGGAAACCGTGATGGCATACCATCGATTGATATTAAAAATACGAGTGAGCTCCAACAACATTTAACATTGTTTGATCAACAAAACAATGATATTGATTTTCCTTCGGAAACCTACAAAGGTGGATAATATACAAAATAATGAAAAAATCATAGTAAAATGGCTTTTTGGGCCTTCAAAAATCCTTAACCAGCTTAAAGTTGGTTATAACGATGTTCATCTTGTTTTTCGGTCGTTTTGACAGGTCACGGGCTGAAAACGAACTTACTGTGCTGAAGTTATGACCATTTTAAGAAAGCCTTCTTCGTCACATGATCTTGGGCTTCGAGAACCAAGTCAGTCTGTTCTTCAATACTTTTGCCTCCATCAATATATAATTTCATAGGCATATACTAACTGTAACACTTTCAAACATGGTCATACACATACAAATTCGTCTGAAACGGGCTAAACCGTTCGAAACATATCAAAACGGACGAGATCGGACGAAATCGGACGAGATCGGACGAAATCGGACGTTAACCGGGGAAAGCCGGAGAAAGTATGAATAAACCGGGCAAACCATGCCAAATCCGTAGAAATAGAATTTCTACTATGTTTTGATTGTATTGATCATGTTGTGGTCGTCTTTAGCATGTTTTGGTTGGGTTTGGCTATGTTTTAACCAGACTTGAATGTAACAATTTAGCTGGTGATGTACTTGTGGTTTTACTAGACAAGGAAATCGTGATGGCATACCATCAATTGATATTAAAAATACGAGTGAGCTCCAACAACATTTAACATTGTTTGATCAACAAAACAATGATATTGATTTTCCTTCGGAAACCTACAAAGGTGGATAATATACAAAATAATGAAAAAATCATAGTAAAATGGCTTTTTGGGCCTTCAAAAATCCTTAACCAGCTTAAAGTTGGTTACAACGATGTTCCTCTTGTTTTTTCGGTCGTTTTGATAGGTCACGGGCTGAAAACGAACTTACGGTGCTGAAGTTATGACCATTTTAAGAAAGCCTTCTTCGTCACACGATCTTGGGCTTCGAGAACCAAGTCAGTCTGTTCTTCAATACTTTTGCCTCCATCAATATATAATTTCATAGGCATATACTAACTGTACAACTTTCAAACATGGTCATACACATCCAAATCCGGCTGAAACGGGCTAAACCGTTCGAAACATATCAAAACGGACGAAATCGGACGAGATCGGACGAAATCGGACGTTAACCGGGGAAAGCCGGAGAAAGTATGAATAAACCGCACAAACCATGCCAAATCCGTGGAAATAGGATTTCTTCTATGTTTTGATTGTATTGATCATGTTGTGGTTGTCTTTAGCATGTTTTGGTTGGGTTTGGCTATGTTTTAACCAGACTTGAATGTAGCAAATTAGTTGGTGATGTAGTTGTGGTTTTACTAGACAAGGAAATCGTGATGGCATACCATCAATTGATATTAAAAATACAAGTGAGCTCCAACAACATTTAACATTGTTTGATCAACAAAACAATGATATAGATTTTCCTTCGGAAACCTACAAAGGTGGATAATATACAAAATAATGAACAAATCATAGTGAAATGGCTTTTTGGGCCTTCAACAATCCTTAACCAGCTTAAAGTTGGTTACAACGATGTTCCTCTTGTTTTTTCGGTCGTTTTGACAGGTCACGGGCTGAAAACGAACTTACGGTGCTGAAGTTATGACCATTTTAAGAAAGCCTTCTTCGTCACACGATCTTGGGCTTCGAGAACCAAGTCAGTCTGTTCTTCAATACTTTTGCCTCCATCAATATATAATTTCATACGCATATACTAACTGTACAACTTTCAAACATGGTCATACACATCCAAATCCGCCTGAAACGGGCTAAACCATTCGAAACATATCAAAACGGACGAAATCGGACGAGATCGGACGAAATCGGACGAGATCGGACGAAATCGGACGTTAACCGGGGAAAGCCGGAGAAAGTATGAATAAACCGCACAAACCATGCCAAATCCGTGGAAATAGGATTTCTACTATGTTTTGATTGTATTGATCATGTTGTGGTTGTCTTTAGCATGTTTTGGTTGGGTTTGGCTATGTTTTAACCAGACTTGAATGTAGCAAATTAGTTGGTGATGTAGTTGTGGTTTTACTAGACAAGGAAATCGTGATGGCATACCATCAATTGATATTAAAAATACAAGTGAGCTCCAACAACATTTAGCATTGTTTGATCAACAAAACAATGATATTGATTTTCCTTCGGAAACCTACAAAGGTGGATAATATACAAAATAATGAAAAAATCATAGTAAAATGGCTTTTTGGGCCTTCAAAAATCCTTAACCAGCTTAAAGTTGGTTACAACGATGTTCCTCTTGTTTTTTCGGTCGTTTTGACAGGTCACGGGCTGAAAACGAACTTACGGTGCTGAAGTTATGACCATTTTAAGAAAGCCTTCTTCGTCACACGATCTTGGGCTTCGAGAACCAAGTCAGTCTGTTCTTCAATACTTTTGCCTCCATCAATATATAATTTCATAGGCATATACTAACTGTACAACTTTCAAACATGGTCATACACATCCAAATCCGGCTGAAACGGGCTAAACCGTTCGAAACATATCAAAACGGACGAAATCGGACGAGATCGGACGAAATCGGATGTTAACCGGGGAAAGCCGGAGAAAGTATGAATAAACCGCGCAAACCATGCCAAATCCGTGGAAATAGGATTTCTACTATGTTTTGATTGTATTGATCATGTTGTGGTCGTCTTTAGCATGTTTTGGTTGGGTTTGGCTATGTTTTAACCAGACTTGAATGTAGCAAATTAGTTGGTGATGTAGTTGTGGTTTTACTAGACAAGGAAATCGTGATGGCATACCATCGATTGATATTAAAAATACAAGTGAGCTCCAACAACATTTAACATTGTTTGATCAACAAAACAATGATATTGATTTTCCTTCGGAAACCTACAAAGGTGGATAATATACAAAATAATGAAAAAATCATAGTAAAATGGCTTTTTGGGCCTTCAAAAATCCTTAACCAGCTTAAAGTTGGTTATAACGATGTTCCTCTTGTTTTTCGGTCGTTTTGACAGGTCACGGGCTGAAAACGAACTTACTGTGCTGAAGTTATGACCATTTTAAGAAAGCCTTCTTCGTCACATGATCTTGGGCTTCGAGAACCAAGTCAGTCTGTTCTTCAATACTTTTGCCTCCATCAATATATAATTTCATAGGCATATACTAACTGTAACACTTTCAAACATGGTCATACACATACAAATTCGTCTGAAACGGGCTAAACCGTTCGAAACATATCAAAACGGACGAGATCGGACGAAATCGGACGTTAACCGGGGAAAGCCGGAGAAAGTATGAATAAACCGGGCAAACCATGCCAAATCCGTAGAAATAGAATTTCTACTATGTTTTGATTGTATTGATCATGTTGTGGTCGTCTTTAGCATGTTTTGGTTGGGTTTGGCTATGTTTTAACCAGACTTGAATGTAACAATTTAGCTGGTGATGTACTTGTGGTTTTACTAGACAAGGAAATCGTGATGGCATACCATCAATTGATATTAAAAATACGAGTGAGCTCCAACAACATTTAACATTGTTTGATCAACAAAACAATGATATTGATTTTCCTTCGGAAACCTACAAAGGTGGATAATATACAAAATAATGAAAAAATCATAGTAAAATGGCTTTTTGGGCCTTCAAAAATCCTTAACCAGCTTAAAGTTGGTTACAACGATGTTCCTCTTGTTTTTTCGGTCGTTTTGATAGGTCACGGGCTGAAAACGAACTTACGGTGCTGAAGTTATGACCATTTTAAGAAAGCCTTCTTCGTCACACGATCTTGGGCTTCGAGAACCAAGTCAGTCTGTTCTTCAATACTTTTGCCTCCATCAATATATAATTTCATAGGCATATACTAACTGTACAACTTTCAAACATGGTCATACACATCCAAATCCGGCTGAAACGGGCTAAACCGTTCGAAACATATCAAAACGGACGAAATCGGACGAGATCGGACGAAATCGGACGTTAACCGGGGAAAGCCGGAGAAAGTATGAATAAACCGCGCAAACCATGCCAAATCCGTGGAAATAGGATTTCTACTATGTTTTGATTGTATTGATCATGTTGTGGTCGTCTTTAGCATGTTTTGGTTGGGTTTGGCTATGTTTTAACCAAACTTGAATGTAGCAAATTAGTTGGTGATGTAGTTGTGGTTTTACTAGACAAGGAAATCGTGATGGCATACCATCGATTGATATTAAAAATACAAGTGAGCTCCAACAACATTTAACATTGTTTGATCAACAAAACAATGATATTGATTTTCCTTCGGAAACCTACAAAGGTGGATAATATACAAAATAATGAAAAAATCATAGTAAAATGGCTTTTTGGGCCTTCAAAAATCCTTAACCAGCTTAAAGTTGGTTATAACGATGTTCCTCTTGTTTTTTCGGTCGTTTTGACAGGTCACGGGCTGAAAACGAACTTACGGTGCTGAAGTTATGACCATTTTAAGAAAGCCTTCTTCGTCACATGATCTTGGGCTTCGAGAACCAAGTCAGTCTGTTCTTCAATACTTTTGCCTCCATCAATATATAATTTCATAGGCATATACTAACTGTAACACTTTCAAACATGGTCATACACATACAAATCCGTCTGAAACGGGCTAAACCGTTCGAAACATATCAAAACGGACGAGATCGGACGAAATCGGACGAGATCGGACGAAATCGGACGTTAACCGGGGAAAGCCGGAGAAAGTATGAATAAACCGGGCAAACCATGCCAAATCCGTAGAAATAGAATTTCTACTATGTTTTGATTGTATTGATCATGTTGTGGTCGTCTTTAGCATGTTTTGGTTGGGTTTGGCTATGTTTTAACCAGACTTGAATGTAACAAATTAGCTGGTGATGTACTTGTGGTTTTACTAGACAAGGAAATCGTGATGGCATACCATCAATTGATATTAAAAATACGAGTGAGCTCCAACAACATTTAACATTGTTTGATCAACAAAACAATGATATTGATTTTCCTTCGGAAACCTACAAAGGAGGATAATATACAAAATAATGAAAAAAGCATAGTAAAATGGCTTTTTGGGCCTTCAAAAATCCTTAACCAGCTTAAAGGTGGTTACAACGATGTTCCTCTTGTTTTTTTGGTTGTTTTGACAGGTCACGGGCTGAAAACGAACTTACGGTGCTGAAGTTATGACCATTTTAAGAAAGCCTTCTTCGTCACACGATCTTGGGCTTCGAGAACCAAGTCAGTCTGTTCTTCAATACTTTTGCCTCCATCAATATATAATTTCATAGGCATATACTAACTGTAACACTTTCAAACATGGTCATACACATCCAAATCCGTCTGAAACGGGCTAAACCGTTCGAAACATATCGAAACGGACGAGATCGGACGAAATCGGACGTTAACCGGGGAAAGCCGGAGAAAGTATGAATAAACCGGGCAAACCATGCCAAATCCGTAGAAATAGGATTTCTACTATGTTTTGATTGTATTGATCATGTTGTGGTCGTCTTTAGCATGTTTTGGTTGGGTTTGGCTATGTTTTAACCAGACTTGAATGTAGCAAATTAGTTGGTGATGTAGTTGGGGTTTTACTAGACAAGGAAATCGTGATGGCATACCATCAATTGATATTAAAAATACGAGTGAGATCCAACAACATTTAACATTGTTTGATCAACAAAACAATGATATTGATTTTCCTTCGGAAACCTACAAAGGTGGATACTATACAAAATAATGAAAAAAGCATAGTAAAATGGCTTTTTGGGCCTTCAAAAATCCTTAACCAGCTTAAAGTTGGTTACAACGATGTTCCTCTTGTTTTTTCGGTCGTTTTGACAGGTCACGGGCTGAAAACGAACTTACGGTGCTGAAGTTATGACCATTTTAAGAAAGCCTTCTTCGTCACACGATCTTGGGCTTCGAGAACCAAGTCAGTCTGTTCTTCAATACTTTTGCCTCCAACAATATATAATTTCATAGGCATATACTAACTGTACAACTTTCAAACATGGTCATACACATCCAAATCCGTCTGAAACGGGCTAAACCATTCGAAACATATCAAAACGGACGAGATCGGACGAGATCGGACGAAATCGGACGAGATCGGACGGAATCAGACGTTAACCGGGGAAAGCCGAAGAAAGTATGAATAAACCGGGCAAACCATGCCAAATCCGTGGAAATAGGATTTCTACTATGTTTTGATTGTATTGATCATGTTGTGGTCGTCTTTAGCATGTTTTGGTTGGGTTTGGCTATGTTTTAACCAGACTTGAATGTAGCAAATTAGTTGGTGATGTAGTTGTGGTTTTACTAGACAAGGAAATCGTGATGGCATACCATCAATTGATATTAAAAATACGAGTGAGCTCCAACAACATTTAACATTGTTTGATCAACAAAACAATGATATTGATTTTCCTTCGGAAACCTACAAAGGTGGATAATATAAAAAATAATGAAAAAAGCATAGTAAAATGGCTTTTTGGGCCTTCAAAAATCCTTAACCAGCTTAAAGTTGGTTACAATGATGTTCCTCTTGTTTTTTGGTCGTTTTGACAGGTCATGGGCTGAAAACGAAATTACGGTGCTGAAGTTATGACCATTTTAAGAAAGCCTTCTTCGTCACACGATCTTGGGCTTCGAGAACCAAGTCAGTCTGTTCTTCAATACTTTTGCCTCCAACAATATATAATTTCATAGGCATATACTAACTGTACAACTTTCAAACATGGTCATACACATCCAAATCCGTCTGAAACAGGCTAAACCGTTCGAAACATATCAAAACGGACGAGATCGGACGAGGTCGGACGAAATCGGACGAGATCGGACGGAATCAGACGTTAACCGGGGAAAGCCGAAGAAAGTATGAATAAACCGGGCAAACCATGCCAAATCCGTGGAAATAGGATTTCTACTATGTTTTGATTGTATTGATCATGTTGTGGTCGTCTTTAGCATGTTTTGGTTGGGTTTGGCTATGTTTTAACCAGACTTGAATGTAGCAAATTAGTTGGTGATGTAGTTGTGGTTTTACTAGACAAGGAAATCGTGATCGCATACCATCAATTGATATTAAAAATACGAGTGAGCTCCAACAACATTTAACATTGTTTGATCAACAAAACAATGATATTGATTTTCCTTCGGAAACCTACAAAGGTGGATAATATACAAAATAATGAAAAAAGCATAGTAAAATGGCTTTTTGGGCCTTCAAAAATCCTTAACCAGCTTAAAGTTGGTTACAACGATGTTCCTCTTGTTTTTTCGGTCGTTTTGACAGGTCACGGGCTGAAAACGAACTTACGGTGCTGAAGTTATGACCATTTTAAGAAAGCCTTCTTCGTCACACGATCTTGGGCTTCGAGAACCAAGTCAGTCTGTTCTTCAATACTTTTGCCTCCAACAATATATAATTTCATAGGCATATACTAACTGTACAACTTTCAAACATGGTCATACACATCCAAATCCGTCTGAAACGGGCTAAACCATTCGAAACATATCAAAACGGACGAGATCGGACGAGATCGGACGAAATCGGACGAGATCGGACGGAATCAGACGTTAACCGGGGAAAGCCGAAGAAAGTATGAATAAACCGGGCAAACCATGCCAAATCCGTGGAAATAGGATTTCTACTATGTTTTGATTGTATTGATCATGTTGTGGTCGTCTTTAGCATGTTTTGGTTGGGTTTGGCTATGTTTTAACCAGACTTGAATGTAGCAAATTAGTTGGTGATGTAGTTGTGGTTTTACTAGACAAGGAAATCGTGATGGCATACCATCAATTGATATTAAAAATACGAGTGAGCTCCAACAACATTTAACATTGTTTGATCAACAAAACAATGATATTGATTTTCCTTCGGAAACCTACAAAGGTGGATAATATAAAAAATAATGAAAAAAGCATAGTAAAATGGCTTTTTGGGCCTTCAAAAATCCTTAACCAGCTTAAAGTTGGTTACAACGATGTTCCTCTTGTTTTTTGGTCGTTTTGACAGGTCATGGGCTGAAAACGAAATTACGGTGCTGAAGTTATGACCATTTTAAGAAAGCCTTCTTCGTCACACGATCTTGGGCTTCGAGAACCAAGTCAGTCTGTTCTTCAATACTTTTGCCTCCAACAATATATAATTTCATAGGCATATACTAACTGTACAACTTTCAAACATGGTCATACACATCCAAATCCGTCTGAAACAGGCTAAACCGTTCGAAACATATCAAAACGGACGAGATCGGACGAGGTCGGACGAAATCGGACGAGATCGGACGGAATCAGACGTTAACCGGGGAAAGCCGAAGAAAGTATGAATAAACCGGGCAAACCATGCCAAATCCGTGGAAATAGGATTTCTACTATGTTTTGATTGTAATGATCATGTTGTGGTCGTCTTTAGCATGTTTTGGTTGGGTTTGGCTATGTTTTAACCAGACTTGAATGTAGCAAATTAGTTGGTGATGTAGTTGTGGTTTTACTAGACAAGGAAATCGTGATCGCATACCATCAATTGATATTAAAAATACGAGTGAGCTCCAACAACATTTAACATTGTTTGATCAACAAAACAATGATATTGATTTTCCTTCGGAAACCTACAAAGGTGGATAATATACAAAATAATGAAAAAAGCATAGTAAAATGGCTTTTTGGGCCTTCAAAAATCCTTAACCAGCTTAAAGTTGGTTACAACGATGTTCCTCTTGTTTTTTCGGTCGTTTTGACAGGTCACGGGCTGAAAACGAACTTACGGTGCTGAAGTTATGACCATTTTAAGAAAGCCTTCTTCGTCACACGATCTTGGGCTTCGAGAACCAAGTCAGTCTGTTCTTCAATACTTTTGCCTCCAACAATATATAATTTCATAGGCATATACTAACTGTACAACTTTCAAACATGGTCATACACATCCAAATCCGTCTGAAACAGGCTAAACCGTTCGAAACATATCAAAACGGACGAGATCGGACGAGGTCGGACGAAATCGGACGAGATCGGACGGAATCAGACGTTAACCGGGGAAAGCCGAAGAAAGTATGAATAAACCGGGCAAACCATGCCAAATCCGTGGAAATAGGATTTCTACTAGGTTTTGATTGTAATGATCATGTTGTGGTCGTCTTTAGCATGTTTTGGTTGGGTTTGGCTATGTTTTAACCAGACTTGAATGTAGCAAATTAGTTGGTGATGTAGTTGTGGTTTTACTAGACAAGGAAATCGTGATCGCATACCATCAATTGATATTAAAAATACGAGTGAGCTCCAACAACATTTAACATTGTTTGATCAACAAAACAATGATATTGATTTTCCTTCGGAAACCTACAAAGGTGGATAATATACAAAATAATGAAAAAAGCATAGTAAAATGGCTTTTTGGGCCTTCAAAAATCCTTAACCAGCTTAAAGTTGGTTACAACGATGTTCCTCTTGTTTTTTCGGTCGTTTTGACAGGTCACGGGCTGAAAACGAACTTACGGTGCTGAAGTTATGACCATTTTAAGAAAGCCTTCTTCGTCACACGATCTTGGGCTTCGAGAACCAAGTCAGTCTGTTCTTCAATACTTTTGCCTCCAACAATATATAATTTCATAGGCATATACTAACTGTACAACTTTCAAACATGGTCATACACATCCAAATCCGTCTGAAACGGGCTAAACCGTTCGAAACATATCAAAACGGACGAGATCGGACGAGATCGGACGAAATCGGACGAGATCGGACGGAATCAGACGTTAACCGGGGAAAGCCGAAGAAAGTATGAATAAACCGGGCAAACCATGCCAAATCCATGGAAATAGGATTTCTACTATGTTTTGATTGTATTGATCATGTTGTGGTCGTCTTTAGCATGTTTTGGTTGGGTTTGGCTATGTTTTAACCAGACTTGAATGTAGCAAATTAGTTGGTGATGTAGTTGTGGTTTTACTAGACAAGGAAATCGTGATGGCATACCATCAATTGAAATTAAAAATACGAGTGAGCTCCAACAACATTTAACATTGTTTGATCAACAAAACAATGATATTGATTTTCCTTCGGAAACCTACAAAGGTGGATAATATAAAAAATAATGAAAAAAACATAGTAAAATGGCTTTTTGGGCCTTCAAAAATCCTTAACCAGCTTAAAGTTGGTTACAACGATGTTCCTCTTGTTTTTTGGTCGTTTTGACAGGTCATGGGCTGAAAACGAAATTACGGTGCTGAAGTTATGACCATTTTAAGAAAGCCTTCTTCGTCACACGATCTTGGGCTTCGAGAACCAAGTCAGTCTGTTCTTCAATACTTTTGCCTCCAACAATATATAATTTCATAGGCATATACTAACTGTACAACTTTTAAACATGGTCATACACATCCAAATCCGTCTGAAACAGGCTAAACCGTTCGAAACATATCAAAACGGACGAGATCGGACGAGGTCGGACGAAATCGGACGAGATCGGACGGAATCAGACGTTAACAGGGGAAAGCCGAAGAAAGTATGAATAAACCGGGCAAACCATGCCAAATCCGTGGAAATAGGATTTCTACTATGTTTTGATTGTATTGATCATGTTGTGGTCGTCTTTAGCATGTTTTGGTTGGGTTTGGCTATGTTTTAACCAGACTTGAATGTAGCAAATTAGTTGGTGATGTAGTTGTGGTTTTACTAGACAAGGAAATCGTGATCGCATACCATCAATTGATATTAAAAATACGAGTGAGCTCCAACAACATTTAACATTGTTTGATCAACAAAACAATGATATTGATTTTCCTTTGGAAACCTACAAAGGTGGATAATATACAAAATAATGAAAAAAGCATAGTAAAATGGCTTTTTGGGCCTTCAAAAATCCTTAACCAGCTTAAAGTTGGTTACAACGATGTTCCTCTTGTTTTTTCGATCGTTTTGACAGGTCACGGGCTGAAAACGAGCTTACGGTGCTGAAGTTATGACCATTTTAAGAAAGCCTTCTTCGTCACACGATCTTGGGCTTCGAGAACCAAGTCAGTATGTTCTTCAATACTTTTGCCTCCATCAATATATAATTTCATAGGCATATACTAACTGTACAACTTTCAAACATGGTCATACACATCCAAATCCGGCTGAAACGGGCTAAACCGTTCGAAACATATCAAAACGGACGAGATCGGACGAGATCGGACGAAATCGGATGAGATCGGTCGAAATCAGACGTTAACCGGGGAAAGCCGAAGAAAGTATGAATAAACCGGGCAAACCATGCCAAATCCGTGGAAATAGGATTTCTACTATGTTTTGATTGTATTGATCATGTTGTGGTCGTCTTTAGCATGTTTTGGTTGGGTTTGGCTATGTTTTAACCAGACTTGAATGTAGCAAATTAGTTGGTGATGTAGTTGTGGTTTTACTAGACAAGGAAATCGTGATGGCATACCATCAATTGATATTAAAAATACGAGTGAGCTCCAACAACATTTAACATTGTTTGATCAACAAAACAATGATATTGATTTTCCTTCGGAAACCTACAAAGGTGGATAATATACAAAATAATGAAAAAAGCATAGTAAAATGGCTTTTTAGGCCTTCAAAAATCCTTAACCAGCTTAAAGTTGGTTACAACGATGTTCCTCTTGTTTTTTCGATCGTTTTGACAGGTCACGGGCTGAAAACGAGCTTACGGTGCTGAAGTTATGACCATTTTAAGAAAGCCTTCTTCGTCACACGATCTTGGGCTTCGAGAACCAAGTCAGTATGTTCTTCAATACTTTTGCCTCCATCAATATATAATTTCATAGGCATATACTAACTGTACAACTTTCAAACATGGTCATACACATCCAAATCCGGCTGAAACGGGCTAAACCGTTCGAAACATATCAAAACGGACGAGATCGGACGAGATCGGACGAAATCGGATGAGATCGGTCGAAATCGGACGTTAACCGGGGAAAGCCGAAGAAAGTATGAATAAACCGGGCAAACCATGCCAAATCCGTGGAAATAGGATTTCTACTATGTTTTGATTGTATTGATCATGTTGTGGTCGTCTTTAGCATGTTTTGGTTGGGTTTGGCTATGTTTTAACCATACTTGAATGTAGCAAATTAGTTGGTGATGTAGTTGTGGTTTTACTAGACAAGGAAATCGTGATGGCATACCATCAATTGATATTAAAAATACGAGTGAGCTCCAACAACATTTAACATTGTTTGATCAACAAAACAATGATATTGATTTTCCTTCGGAAACCTACAAAGGTGGATAATATACAAAATAATGAAAAAAGCATAGTAAAATGGCTTTTTAGGCCTTCAAAAATCCTTAACCAGCTTAAAGTTGGTTACAACGATGTTCCTCTTGTTTTTTCGATCGTTTTGACAGGTCACGGGCTGAAAACGAGCTTACGGTGCTGAAGTTATGACCATTTTAAGAAAGCCTTCTTCGTCACACGATCTTGGGCTTCGAGAACCAAGTCAGTATGTTCTTCAATACTTTTGCCTCCATCAATATATAATTTCATAGGCATATACTAACTGTACAACTTTCAAACATGGTCATACACATCCAAATCCGGCTGAAACGGGCTAAACCGTTCGAAACATATCAAAACGGACGAGATCGGACGAGATCGGACGAAATCGGACGAGATCGGTCGAAATCGGACGTTAACCGGGGAAAGCCGAAGAAAGTATGAATAAACCGGGCAAACCATGCCAAATCCGTGGAAATAGGATTTCTACTATGTTTTGATTGTATTGATCATGTTGTGGTCGTCTTTAGCATGTTTTGGTTGGGTTTGGCTATGTTTTAACCAGACTTGAATGTAGCAAATTAGTTGGTGATGTAGTTGTGGTTTTACCAGACAAGGAAATCGTGATGGCATACCATCAATTGATATTAAAAATGCGAGTGAGCTCCAACAACATTTAACATTGTTTGATCAACAAAACAATGATATTGATTTTCCTTCGGAAACCTACAAAGGTGGATAATATACAAAATAATGAAAAAAGCATAGTAAAATGGCTTTTTGGGCCTTCAAAAATCCTTAACCAGCTTAAAGTTGGTTACAACGATGTTCCTCTTGTTTTTCGGTCCTTTTGACAGGTCACGGGCTGAAAACGAACTTACGGTGCTGAAGTTATGACCATTTTAAGAAAGCCTTCTTCGTCACACGATCTTGGGCTTCGAGAACCAAGTCAGTCTGTTCTTCAATACTTTTGCCTCCATCAATATATAATTTCATAGGCATATACTAACTGTACAACTTTCAAACATGGTCATACACATCCAAATCCGGCTGAAACGGGCTAAACCCTTCGAAACATATCGAAACGGACGAAATCGGACGAGATCGGACGAAATCGGACGAGATCGGACGAAATCGGACGTTAACCGGGGAAAGCCGGAGAAAGTATGAATAAACCGCGCAAACCATGCCAAATCCGTGGAAATAGGATTTCTACTATGTTTTGATTGTATTGATCATGTTGTGGTCGTCTTTAGCATGTTTTGGTTGGGTTTGGCTATGTTTTAACCAGACTTGAATGTAGCAAATTAGTTGGTGATGTAGTTGTGGTTTTACTAGACAAGGAAATCGTGATGGGATACCATCAATTAAAAATACAAGTGAGCTCCAACAACATTTAACATTGTTTGATCAATAAAACAATGATATTGATTTTCCTTCGGAAACCTACAAAGGTGGATAATATACAAAATAATGAAAAAATCATAGTAAAATGGCTTTTTGGGAATTCAAAAATCCTAAACCTGCTTAAAGTTGGTTACAACGATGTTCCTCTTGTTTTTTCGATCGTTTTGACAGGTCACGGGCTGAAAACGAGCTTACGGTGCTGAAGTTATGACCATTTTAAGAAAGCCTTCTTCGTCACACGATCTTGGGCTTCGAGAACCAAGTCAGTATGTTCTTCAATACTTTTGCCTCCATCAATATATAATTTCATAGGCATATACTAACTGTACAACTTTCAAACATGGTCATACACATCCAAATCCGGCTGAAACGGGCTAAACCGTTCGAAACATATCAAAACGGACGAGATCGGACGAAATCGGACGAGATCGGTCGAAATCGGACGTTAACCGGGGAAAGCCGAAGAAAGTATGAATAAACCGGGCAAACCATGCCAAATCCGTGGAAATAGGATTTCTACTATGTTTTGATTGTATTGATCATGTTGTGGTCGTCTTTAGCATGTTTTGGTTGGGTTTGGCTATGTTTTAACCAGACTTGAATGTAGCAAATTAGTTGGTGATGTAGTTATGGTTTTACCAGACAAGGAAATCGTGATGGCATACCATCAATTGATATTAAAAATGCGAGTGAGCTCCAACAACATTTAACATTGTTTGATCAACAAAACAATGATATTGATTTTCCTTCGGAAACCTACAAAGGTGGATAATATACGAAATAATGAAAAAAGCATAGTAAAATGGCTTTTTGGGCCTTCAAAAATCCTTAACCAGCTTAAAGTTGGTTACAACGATGTTCCTCTTGTTTTTTGGTCCTTTTGACAGGTCACGGGCTGAAAACGAACTTACGGTGCTGAAGTTATGACCATTTTAAGAAAGCCTTCTTCGTCACACGATCTTGGGCTTCGAGAACCAAGTCAGTCTGTTCTTCAATACTTTTGCCTCCATCAATATATAATTTCATAGGCATATACTAACTGTACAACTTTTAAACATGGTCATACACATCCAAATCCGGCTGAAACGGGCTAAACCCTTCGAAACATATCGAAACGGACGAAATCAGACGAGATCGGACGAAATCGGACGAGATCGGACGAAATCGGACGTTAACCGGGGAAAGCCGGAGAAAGTATGAATAAACCGCGCAAACCATGCCAAATCCGTGGAAATAGGATTTCTACTATGTTTTGATTGTATTGATCATGTTGTGGTCGTCTTTAGCATGTTTTGGTTGGGTTTGGCTATGTTTTAACCAGACTTGAATGTAGCAAATTAGTTGGTGATGTAGTTGTGGTTTTACTAGACAAGGAAATCGTGATGGGATACCATCAATTAAAAATACAAGTGAGCTCCAACAACATTTAACATTGTTTGATCAATAAAACAATGATATTGATTTTCCTTCGGAAACCTACAAAGGTGGATAATATACAAAATAATGAAAAAATCATAGTAAAATGGCTTTTTGGGCCTTCAAAAACCCTAAACCTGCTTAAAGTTGGTTACAACGATGTTCCTCTTGTTTTTTCGGTCGTTTTGACATGTCACGGGCTGAAAACGAACTTACGGTGCTGAAGTTATGACCATTTTAAGAAAGCCTTCTTCGTCACACGATCTTGGGCTTCGAGAACCAAGTCAGTCTGTTCTTCAATACTTTTGCCTCCATCAATATATAATTTCATAGGCATATACTAACTATACAACTTTCAAACATGGTCATACACATCCAAATCCGGCTGAAACGGGCTAAACCGTTCGAAACATATCAAAACGGACGAGATCAGACGAGATCGGACGAAATCGGACGAGATCGGACGGAATCGGACGTTAACCGGGGAACGCCGGAGAAAGTATGAATAAACCGGGCAAACCATGCCAAATCCGTGGAAATAGGATTTCTACTATGTTTTGATTGTATTGATCATGTTTTGGTCGTCTTTAGCATGTTTTGGTTGGGTTTGGCTATGTTTTAACCAGACTTGAATGTAGCAAATTAGTTGGTGATGTAGTTGTGGTTTTACTAGACAAGGAAATCGTGATGGGATACCATTAATTGATATTAAAAATACAAGTGAGCTCCAACAACATTTAACATTGTTTGATCAACAAAACAATGATATTGATTTTCCTTCGGAAACCTACAAAAGTGGATAATATACAAAATAATGAAAAAATCATAGTAAAATGGCTTTTTGGGCCTTCAAAAATCCTTAACCTGCTTAAAGTTGGTTACAACGATGTTCCTCTTGTTTTTTCGGTCGTTTTGACATGTCACGGGCTGAAAACGAACTTACGGTGCTGAAGTTATGACCATTTTAAGAAAGCCTTCTTCGTCACACGATCTTGGGCTTCGAGAACCAAGTCAGTCTGTTCTTCAATACTTTTGCCTCCATCAATGTATAATTTCATAGGCATATACTAACTGTACAACTTTCAAACATGGTCATACACATCCAAATCCTGCTGAAACGGGCTAAACCGTTCGAAACATCTCAAAACGGAAGAGATCGGACGAGATCGGACAAAATCGGACGAGATCGGACGGAATCGGACGTTAACCGGGGAAAGCCGGAGAAAGTATGAATAAACCGGGCAAACCATGCCAAATCCGTTGAAATAGGATTTCTACTATGTTTTGATTGTATTGATCATGTTGTGGTCGTCTTTAGCATGTTTTGGTTGGGTTTGGCTATGTTTTAACCAGACTTGAATGTAGCAAATTAGTTGGTGATGTAGTTGTTGTTTTACTAGACAAGGAAATCGTGATGGCATACCATCAATTGATATTAAAAATACAAGTGAGCTCCAACAACATTTAACATTTTTTGATCAACAAAACAATGATATTGATTTTCCTTTGGAAACCTACAAAGGTGGATAATATACAAAATAATGAAAAAAGCATAGTAAATTGGCTTTTTGGGCCTTTAAAAATCCTTAACCAGCTTAAAGTTGGTTACACCGATGTTCCTCTTGTTTTTTCGGTCGTTTTGACAGGTCACGGGCTGAAAACGAACTTACGGTGCTGAAGTTATGACCATTTTAAGAAAGCCTTCTTCGTCACACGATCTTGGGCTTCGAGAACCAAGTCAGTATGTTCTTCAATACTTTTGCCTCCATCAATATATAATTTCATAGGCATATACTAACTGTACAACTTTCAAACATGGTCATACACATCCAAATCCGGCTGAAACGGGCTAAACCGTTCGAAACATATTAAAACGGACGAGATCAGACGATATCGGACGAAATCGGACGAGATCGGACGGAATCGGACGTTAACCCGGGAAAGCCGGAGAAAGTATGAATAAACCGGGCAAACCATGCCAAATCCGTGGAAATAGGATTTCTACTATGTTTTGATTGTATTGATCATGTTGTGGTCGTCTTTAGCATGTTTTGGTTGGGTTTGGCTATGTTTTAACCAGACTTGAATGTAACAAATTAGTTGGTGATGTAGTTGTTGTTTTACCAGACAAGGAAATCGTGATGGCATACCATCAATTGATATTAAAAATGCGAGTGAGCTCCAACAACATTTAACATTGTTTGATCAACAAAACAATGATATTGATTTTCCTTCGGAAACCTACAAAGGTGGATAATATACAAAATAATGAAAAAAGCATAGTAAAATGGCTTTTTGGGCCTTCAAAAATCCTTAACCAGCTTAAAGTTGGTTACAACGATGTTCCTCTTGTTTTTCGGTCCTTTTGACAGGTCACGGGCTGAAAACGAACTTACGGTGCTGAAGTTATGACCATTTTAAGAAAGCCTTCTTCGTCACACGATCTTGGGCTTCGAGAACCAAGTCAGTCTGTTCTTCAATACTTTTGCCTCCATCAATATATAATTTCATAGGCATATACTAACTGTACAACTTTCAAACATGGTCATACACATCCAAATCCGGCTGAAACGGGCTAAACCGTTCGAAACATATCAAAACGGACGAAATCGGACGAGATCGGACGAAATCGGACGAGATCGGACCAAATCGGACGTTAACCGGGGAAAGCCGGAGAAAGTATGAATAAACCGCGCAAACCATGCCAAATCCATGGAAATAGGATTTCTACTATGTTTTGATTGTATTGATCATGTTGTGGTCGTCTTTAGCATGTTTTGGTTGGGTTTGGCTATGTTTTAACCAGACTTGAATGTAGCAAATTAGTTGGTGATGTAGTTGTGGTTTTACTAGACAAGCAAATCATGATGGGATACCATCAATTAAAAATACAAGTGAGCTCCAACAACATTTAACATTGTTTGATCAACAAAACAATGATATTGATTTTCCTTCGGAAACCTACAAAGGTGGATAATATACAAAATAATGAAAAAATCATAGTAAAATGGCTTTTTGGGCCTTCAAAAATCCATAACCTGCTTAAAGTTGGTTACAACGATGTTCCTCTTGTTTTTTCGGTCGTTTTGACATGTCACGGGCTGAAAACGAACTTACGGTGCTGAAGTTATGACCATTTTAAGAAAGCCTTCTTCGTCACACGATCTTGGGCTTCGAGAACCAAGTCAGTCTGTTCTTCAATACTTTGCCTCCATCAATATATAATTTCATAGGCATATACTAACTGTACGACTTTCAAACATGGTCATACACATCCAAATCCGGCTGAAACGGGCTAAACCGTTCGAAACATATCAAAACGGACGAGATCGGACGAGATCGGACGAAATCGGACGAGATCGGACGGAATCGGACGTTAACCGGGGAAAGCCGAAGAAAGTATGAATAAACCGGGCAAACCATGCCAAATCTGTGGAAATAGGATTTCTACTATGTTTTGATTGTATTGATCATGTTGTGGTCGTCTTTAGCATGTTTTGGTTGGGTTTGGCTATGTTTTAACCAGACTTGAATGTAGCAAATTAGTTGGTGATGTACTTGTTGTTTTACTAGACAAGGAAATCGTGATGGCATACCATCAATTGATATTAAAAATACGAGTGAGCTCCAACAACATTTAACATTGTTTGATCAACAAAACAATGGTATTGATTTTCCTTCGGAAACCTACAAAGGTGGATAATATACAAAATAATGAAAAAAGCATAGTAAAATGGCTTTTTGGGCCTTCAAAAATCCTTAACCAGCTTAAAGTTGGTTACAACGATGTTCCTCTTGTTTTTTCGGTCGTTTTGACAGGTCACGAGCTGAAAACGAACTTACGGTACTGAAGTTATGACCATTTTAAGAAAGCCTTCTTCGTCACACGATCTTGGGCTTCGAGAACCAAGTCAGTCTGTTCTTCAATACTTTTGCCTCCATCGATATATAATTTCATAGGCTTATACTAACTGTATAACTTTCAAACATGGTCATACACATCAAAATCCGGCTGAAACGGGCTAAACCGTTCGAAACATATCAAAACGGACGAGATTGGACGAGATCGGACGAAATCGGACGAGATCGGACGGAATCGGACGTTAACCGGGGAAAGCCGAAGAAAGTATGAATAAACCGGGCAAACCATGCCAAATCTGTGGAAATAGGATTTCTACTATGTTTTGATTGTATTGATCATGTTGTGGTCGTCTTTAGCATGTTTTGGTTGGGTTTGGCTATGTTTTAACCAGACTTGAATGTAGCAAATTAGTTGGTGATGTACTTGTTGTTTTACTAGACAAGGAAATCGTGATGGCATACCATCAATTGATATTAAAAATACGAGTGAGCTCCAACAACATTTAACATTGTTTGATCAACAAAACAATGATATTGATTTTCCTTCGGAAACCTACAAAGGTGGATAATATACAAAATAATGAAAAAAGCATAGTAAAATGGCTTTTTGGGCCTTCAAAAATCCTTAACCAGCTTAAAGTTGGTTACAACGATGTTCCTCTTGTTTTTTCGGTCGTTTTGACAGGTCACGAGCTGAAAACGAACTTACGGTACTGAAGTTATGACCATTTTAAGAAAGCCTTCTTCGTCACACGATCTTGGGCTTCGAGAACCAAGTCAGTCTGTTCTTCAATACTTTTGCCTCCATCGATATATAATTTCATAGGCTTATACTAACTGTATAACTTTCAAACATGGTCATACACATCAAAATCCGGCTGAAACGGGCTAAACCGTTCGAAAAATATCAAACCGGACGAGATCTGACGAGATCGGACGAGATCGGACGGAATCGGACGTTAACCGGGGAAAGCCGGAGAAATATGAATAAACCGGGCAAACCATGCAAAATCCATGTAAATAGGATTTCTACTATGTTTTTATTGTATTGATCATGTTGTGGTCGTCTTTAGCATGTTTTGGTTGGGTTTGGCTATGTTTTAACCAGACTTGAATGTAGCAAATTAGTTGGTGATGTAGTTGTTGTTTTACTAGACAAAGAAATCGTGATGGCATACCATCAATTGATATTAAAAATACGAGTGAGCTCCAACAACATTTAACATTGTTTGATCAACAAAACAATGATATTGATTTTCCTTCGGAAACCTACAAAGGTGGATAATATACAAAATAATAAAAAAAGCATAGTAAAATGGCTTTTTGGGCCTTCAAAAATCCTTAACCAGCTTAAAGTTGGTTACAACGATGTTCCTCTTGTTTTTTCGGTCGTTTTGACAGGTCACGGGCTGAAAACGAACTTACGGTGCTGAAGTTATGACCATTTTAAGAAAGCCTTCTTCGTCACACGATCTTGGGCTTCGAGAACCAAGTCAGTCTGTTCTTCAATACTTTTTCCTCCATCAATATATAATTTCATAGGCATATACTAACTGTACAACTTTCAAACATGGTCATACACATCCAAATCCGGCTGAAACGGGCTAAACCGTTCGAAACATATCAAAACGGACGAAATCGGACGAGATCGGACGAAATCGGACGAGATCGGACAAAATCGGACGTTAACCGGGGAAAGCCGGAGAAAGTATGAATAAACCGCGCAAACCATGCCAAATCCATGGAAATAGGATTTCTACTATGTTTTGATTGTATTGATCATGTTGTGGTCGTCTTTAGCATGTTTTGGTTGGGTTTGGCTATGTTTTAACCAGACTTGAATGTAGCAAATTAGTTGGTGATGTAGTTGTGGTTTTACTAGACAAGCAAATCGTGATGGGATACCATCAATTAAAAATACAAGTGAGCTCCAACAACATTTAACATTGTTTGATTAACAAAACAATGATATTGATTTTCCTTCGGAAACCTACAAAGGTGGATAATTTACAAAATAATGAAAAAATCATAGTAAAATGGCTTTTTGGGCCTTCAAAAATCCATAACCTGCTTAAAGTTGGTTACAACGATGTTCCTCTTGTTTTTTCGGTCGTTTTGACATGTCACGGGCTGAAAACGAACTTACGGTGCTGAAGTTATGACCATTTTAAGAAAGCCTTCTTCGTCACACGATCTTGGGCTTCGAGAACCAAGTCAGTCTGTTCTTCAATACTTTGCCTCCATCAATATATAATTTCATAGGCATATACTAACTGTACAACTTTCAAACATGGTCATACACATCCAAATCCGGCTGAAACGGGCTAAACCGTTCGAAACATATCAAAACGGACGAGATCGGACGAGATCGGACGAAATCGGACGAGATCGGAGGGAATCGGACGTTAACCGGGGAAAGCCGAAGAAAGTATGAATAAAGCGGGCAAACCATGCCAAATCTGTGGAAATAGGATTTCTACTATGTTTTGATTGTATTGATCATGTTGTGGTCGTCTTTAGCATGTTTTGGTTGGGTTTGGCTATGTTTTAACCAGACTTGAATGTAGCGAATTAGTTGGTGATGTACTTGTTGTTTTACTAGACAAGGAAATCGTGATGGCATACCATCAATTGATATTAAAAATACGAGTGAGCTCCAACAACATTTAACATTGTTTGATCAACAAAACAATGATATTGATTTTCCTTCGGAAACCTACAAAGGTGGATAATATACAAAATAATGAAAAAAGCATAGTAAAATGGCTTTTTGGGCCTTCAAAAATCCTTAACCAGCTTAAAGTTGGTTACAACGATGTTCCTCTTGTTTTTTCGGTCGTTTTGACAGGTCACGAGCTGAAAACGAACTTACGGTACTGAAGTTATGACCATTTTAAGAAAGCCTTCTTCGTCACACGATCTTGGGCTTCGAGAACCAAGTCAGTCTGTTCTTCAATACTTTTGCCTCCATCGATATATAATTTCATAGGCATATACTAACTGTATAACTTTCAAACATGGTCATACACATCAAAATCCGGCTGAAACGGGCTAAACCGTTCGAAACATATCAAAACGGACGAGATCAGACGAGATCGGACGAAATCGGACGAGATCGGACGGAATCGGACGTTAACCGGGGAAAGCCGGAGAAATATGAATAAACCGGGCAAACCATGCAAAATCCATGTAAATAGGATTTCTACTATGTTTTTATTGTATTGATCATGTTGTGGTCGTCTTTAGCATGTTTTGGTTGGGTTTGGCTATGTTTTAACCAGACTTGAATGTAGCAAATTAGTTGGTGATGTAGTTGTTGTTTTACTAGACAAAGAAATCGTGATGGCATACCATCAATTGATATTAAAAATACGAGTGAGCTCCAACAACATTTAACATTGTTTGATCAACAAAACAATGATATTGATTTTCCTTCGGAAACCTACAAAGGTGGATAATATACAAAATAATAAAAAAAGCATAGTAAAATGGCTTTTTGGGCCTTCAAAAATCCTTAACCAGCTTAAAGTTGGTTACAACGATGTTCCTCTTGTTTTTTCGGTCGTTTTGACAGGTCACGGGCTGAAAACGAACTTACGGTGCTGAAGTTATGACCATTTTAAGAAAGCCTTCTTCGTCACACGATCTTGGGCTTCGAGAACCAAGTCAGTCTGTTCTTCAATACTTTTGCCTCCATCAATATATAATTTCATAGGCATATACTAACTGTATAACTTTCAAACATGGTCATACACATCAAAATCCGGCTGAAACGGGCTAAACCGTTCGAAACATATCAAAACGGACGAGATCAGACGAGATCGGACGAGATCGGACGGAATCGGACGTTAACCGGGGAAAGCCGGAGAAAGTATGAATAAACCGGGCAAACCATGCAAAATCCGTGGAAATAGGATTTCTACTATGTTTTGATTGTATTGATCATGTTGTGGTCGTCTTTAGCATGTTTTGGTTGGGTTTGGCTATGTTTTAACCAGACTTGAATGTAGCAATTTAGTTGGTGATGTAGTTGTTGTTTTACTAGACAAGGAAATCGTGATGGCATACCATCAATTGATATTAAAAATACGAGTGAGCTCCAACAACATTTAACATTGTTTGATCAACAAAACAATGATATTGATTTTCCTTCGGAAACCTACAAAGGTGGATAATATACAAAATAATGAAAAAAGCATAGTAAAATGGCTTTTTGGGACTTCAAAAATCCTTAACCAGCTTAAAGTTGGTTACAACGATGTTCCTCTTGTTTTTTCGGTCGTTTTGACAGGTCACGAGCTGAAAACGAACTTACGGTGCTGAAGTTATGACCATTTTAAAAAAGCCTTCTTCGTCACACGATCTTGGGCTTCGAGAACCAAGTCAGTCTGTTCTTCAATACTTTTTCCTTCATCGATATATAATTTCATAGGCATATACTAACTGTATAACTTTCAAACATGGTCATACACATCAAAATCCGGCTGAAACGGGCTAAACCGTTCGAACCATATCAAAACGGACGAGATCAGACGAGATCGGACGAAATCGGACGAGATCGGACGGAATCAGACGTTAACCGGGGAAAGCCGGAGAAATATGAATAAACCGGGCAAACCATGCAAAATCCATGGAAATAGGATTTCTACTATGTTTTTATTGTATTGATCATATTGTGGTCGTCTTTAGCATGTTTTGGTTGGGTTTGGCTATGTTTTAACCAGACTTGAATGTAGCAAATTAGTTGGTGATGTAGTTGTTGTTTTACTAGACAAAGAAATCGTGATGGCATACCATCAATTGATATTAAAAATACGAGTGAGCTCCAACAACATTTAACATTGTTTGATCAACAAAACAATGATATTGATTTTCCTTCGGAAACCTACAAAGGTGGATAATATACAAAATAATAAAAAAAGCATAGTAAAATGGCTTTTGGGGCCTTCAAAAATCCTTAACCAGCTTAAAGTTGGTTACAACGATGTTCCTCTTATTTTTCGGTCGTTTTGACAGGTCACGGGCTGAAAACGAACTTACGGTGCTGAAGTTATGACCATTTTAAGAAAGCCTTCTTCGTCACACGATCTTGGGCTTCGAGAACCAAGTCAGTCTGTTCTTCAATACTTTTGCCTCCATCAATATATAATTTCATAGGCATATACTAACTGTATAACTTTCAAACATGGTCATACACATCAAAATCCGGCTGAAACGGGCTAAACCGTTCGAAACATATCAAAACGGAGGAGATCAGACGAGATCGGACGAAATCGGACGAGATCGGACGGAATCGGACCTTAACCCGGGAAAGCCGGAGAAAGTATGAATAAACCGGGCAAACCATGCCAAATCCGTGGAAATAGGATTTCTACTATGTTTTGATTGTATTGATCATGTTGTGGTCGTCTTTAGCATGTTTTGGTTGGGTTTGGCTATGTTTTAACCAGACTTGAATGTAACAAATTAGTTGGTGATGTAGTTGTTGTTTTACCAGACAAGGAAATCGTGATGGCATACCATCAATTGATATTAAAAATGCGAGGAGCTCCAACAACATTTAACATTGTTTGATCAACAAAACAATGATATTGATTTTCCTTCGGAAACCTACAAAGGTGGATAATATACAAAATAATGAAAAAAGCATAGTAAAATGGCTTTTTGGGCCTTCAAAAATCCTTAACCAGCTTAAAGTTGGTTACAACGATGTTCCTCTTGTTTTTCGGTCCTTTTGACAGGTCACGGGCTGAAAACGAACTTACGGTGCTGAAGTTATGACCATTTTAAGAAAGCCTTCTTCGTCACACGATCTTGGGCTTCGAGAACCAAGTCAGTCTGTTCTTTAATACTTTTGCCTCCATCAATATATAATTTCATAGGCATATACTAACTGTACAACTTTCAAACATGGTCATACACATCCAAATCCGGCTGAAACGGGCTAAACCGTTCGAAACATATCAAAACGGACGAAATCGGACGAGATCGGACGAAATCGGACGAGATCGGACGAAATCGGACGTTAACCGGGGAAAGCCGGAGAAAGTATGAATAAACCGCGCAAACCATGCCAAATCCATGGAAATAGGATTTCTACTATGTTTTGATTGTATTGATCATGTTGTGGTCGTCTTTAGCATGTTTTGGTTGGGTTTGGCTATGTTTTAACCAGACTTGAATGTAGCAAATTAGTTGGTGATGTAGTTGTGGTTTTACTAGACAAGCAAATCGTGATGGGATACCATCAATTAAAAATACAAGTGAGCTCCAACAACATTTAACATTGTTTGATCAACAAAACAATGATATTGATTTTCCTTCGGAAACCTACAAAGGTGGATAATATACAAAATAATGAAAAAATTATAGTAAAATGGCTTTTTGGGCCTTCAAAAATCCATAACCTGCTTAAAGTTGGTTACAACGATGTTCCTCTTGTTTTTTCGGTCGTTTTGACATGTCACGGGCTGAAAACGAACTTACGGTGCTGAAGTTATGACCATTTTAAGAAAGCCTTCTTCGTCACACGATCTTGGGCTTCGAGAACCAAGTCAGTCTGTTCTTCAATACTTTGCCTCCATCAATATATAATTTCATAGGCATATACTAACTGTACAACTTTCAAACATGGTCATACACATCCAAATCCGGCTGAAACGGGCTAAACCGTTCGAAACATATCAAAACGGACGAGATCGGACGAGATCGGACGAAATCGGACGAGATCGGACGGAATCGGACGTTAACCGGGGAAAGCCAAAGAAAGTATGAATAAACCAGGCAAACCATGCCAAATCTGTGGAAATAGGATTTCTACTATGTTTTGATTGTATTGATCATGGTGTGGTCGTCTTTAGCATGTTTTGGTTGGGTTTGGCTATGTTTTAACCAGACTTGAATGTAGCAAATTAGTTGGTGATGTACTTGTTGTTTTACTAGACAAGGAAATCGTGATGGCATACCATCAATTGATATTAAAAATACGAGTGAGCTCCAACAACATTTAACATTGTTTGATCAACAAAACAATGATATTGATTTTCCTTCGGAAACCTACAAAGGTGGATAATATACAAAATAATGAAAAAAGCATAGTAAAATGGCTTTTTGGGCCTTCAAAAATCCTTAACCAGCTTAAAGTTGGTTACAACGATGTTCCTCTTGTTTTTTCGGTCGTTTTGACAGGTCACGAGCTGAAAACGAACTTACGGTACTGAAGTTATGACCATTTTAAGAAAGCCTTCTTCGTCACACGATCTTGGGCTTCGAGAACCAAGTCAGTCTGTTCTTCAATACTTTTGCCTCCATCGATATATAATTTCATAGGCATATACTAACTGTATAACTTTCAAACATGGTCATACACATCAAAATCCGGCTGAAACGGGCTAAACCGTTCGAAACATATCAAAACGGACGAGATCAGACGAGATCAGACGAAATCGGACGAGATAGACGGAATCGGACGTTAACCGGGGAAAGCCGGAGAAATATGAATAAACCGGGCAAACCATGCAAAATCCATGTAAATAGGATTTCTACTATGTTTTTATTGTATTGATCATGTTGTGGTCGTCTTTAGCATGTTTTGGTTGGGTTTGGCTATGTTTTAACCAGACTTGAATGTAGCAAATTAGTTGGTGATGTAGTTGTTGTTTTACTAGACAAAGAAATCGTGATGGCATACCATCAATTGATATTAAAAATACGAGTGAGCTCCAACAACATTTAACATTGTTTGATCAACAAAACAATGATATTGATTTTCCTTCGGAAACCTACAAAGGTGGATAATATACAAAATAATAAAAAAAGCATAGTAAAATGGCTTTTTGGGCCTTCAAAAATCCTTAACCAGCTTAAAGTTGGTTACAACGATGTTCCTCTTGTTTTTTCGGTCATTTTGACAGGTCACGGGCTGAAAACGAACTTACGGTGCTGAAGTTATGACCATTTTAAGAAAGCCTTCTTCGTCACACGATCTTGGGCTTCGAGAACCAAGTCAGTCTGTTCTTCAATACTTTTGCCTCCATCAATATATAATTTCATAGGCATATACTAACTGTATAACTTTCAAACATGGTCATACACATCAAAATCCGGCTGAAACGGGCTAAACCGTTCGAAACATATCAAAACGGAGGAGATCAGACGAGATCGGACGAAATCGGACGAGATCGGACGGAATCGGACCTTAACCCGGGAAAGCCGGAGAAAGTATGAATAAACCGGGCAAACCATGCCAAATCCGTGGAAATAGGATTTCTACTATGTTTTGATTGTATTGATCATGTTGTGGTCGTCTTTAGCATGTTTTGGTTGGGTTTGGCTATGTTTTAACCAGACTTGAATGTAACAAATTAGTTGGTGATGTAGTTGTTGTTTTACCAGACAAGGAAATCGTGATGGCATACCATCAATTGATATTAAAAATGCGAGGAGCTCCAACAACATTTAACATTGTTTGATCAACAAAACAATGATATTGATTTTCCTTCGGAAACCTACAAAGGTGGATAATATACAAAATAATGAAAAAAGCATAGTAAAATGGCTTTTTGGGCCTTCAAAAATCCTTAACCAGCTTAAAGTTGGTTACAACGATGTTCCTCTTGTTTTTCGGTCCTTTTGACAGGTCACGGGCTGAAAACGAACTTACGGTGCTGAAGTTATGACCATTTTAAGAAAGCCTTCTTCGTCACACGATCTTGGGCTTCGAGAACCAAGTCAGTCTGTTCTTCAATACTTTTGCCTCCATCAATATATAATTTCATAGGCATATACTAACTGTACAACTTTCAAACATGGTCATACACATCCAAATCCGGCTGAAACGGGCTAAACCGTTCGAAACATATCAAAACGGACGAAATCGGACGAGATCGGACGAAATCGGACGAGATCGGACGAAATCGGACGTTAACCGGGGAAAGCCGGAGAAAGTATGAATAAACCGCGCAAACCATGCCAAATCCATGGAAATAGGATTTCTACTATGTTTTGATTGTATTGATCATGTTGTGGTCGTCTTTAGCATGTTTTGGTTGGGTTTGGCTATGTTTTAACCAGACTTGAATGTAGCAAATTAGTTGGTGATGTAGTTGTGGTTTTACTAGACAAGCAAATCGTGATGGGATACCATCAATTAAAAATACAAGTGAGCTCCAACAACATTTAACATTGTTTGATCAACAAAACAATGATATTGATTTTCCTTCGGAAACCTACAAAGGTGGATAATATACAAAATAATGAAAAAATCATAGTAAAATGGCTTTTTGGGCCTTCAAAAATCCATAACCTGCTTAAAGTTGGTTACAACGATGTTCCTCTTGTTTTTTCGGTCGTTTTGACATGTCACGGGCTGAAAACGAACTTACGGTGCTGAAGTTATGACCATTTTAAGAAAGCCTTCTTCGTCACACGATCTTGGGCTTCGAGAACCAAGTCAGTCTGTTCTTCAATACTTTGCCTCCATCAATATATAATTTCATAGGCATATACTAACTGTACAACTTTCAAACATGGTCATACACATCCAAATCCGGCTGAAACGGGCTAAACCGTTCGAAACATATCAAAACGGACGAGATCGGACGAGATCGGACGAAATCGGACGAGATCGGACGGAATCGGACGTTAACCGGGGAAAGCCGAAGAAAGTATGAATAAACCAGGCAAACCATGCCAAATCTGTGGAAATAGGATTTCTACTATGTTTTGATTGTATTGATCATGTTGTGGTCGTCTTTAGCATGTTTTGGTTGGGTTTGGCTATGTTTTAACCAGACTTGAATGTAGCAAATTAGTTGGTGATGTACTTGTTGTTTTACTAGACAAGGAAATCGTGATGGCATACCATCAATTGATATTAAAAATACGAGTGAGCTCCAACAACATTTAACATTGTTTGATCAACAAAACAATGATATTGATTTTCCTTCGGAAACCTACAAAGGTGGATAATATACAAAATAATGAAAAAAGCATAGTAAAATGGCTTTTTGGGCCTTCAAAAATCCTTAACCAGCTTAAAGTTGGTTACAACGATGTTCCTCTTGTTTTTTCGGTCGTTTTGACAGGTCACGAGCTGAAAACGAACTTACGGTACTGAAGTTATGACCATTTTAAGAAAGCCTTCTTCTTCACACGATCTTGGGCTTCGAGAACCAAGTCAGTCTGTTCTTCAATACTTTTGCCTCCATCGATATATAATTTCATAGGCATATACTAACTGTATAACTTTCAAACATGGTCATACACATCAAAATCCGGCTGAAACGGGCTAAACCGTTCGAAACATATCAAAACGGACGAGATCAGACGAGATCAGACGAAATCGGACGAGATCGGACGGAATCGGACGTTAACCGGGGAAAGCCGGAGAAATATGAATAAACCGGGCAAACCATGCAAAATCCATGTAAATAGGATTTCTACTATGTTTTTATTGTATTGATCATGTTGTGGTCGTCTTTAGCATGTTTTGGTTGGGTTTGGCTATGTTTTAACCAGACTTGAATGTAGCAAATTAGTTGGTGATGTAGTTGTTGTTTTACTAGACAAAGAAATCGTGATGGCATACCATCAATTGATATTAAAAATACGAGTGAGCTCCAACAACATTTAACATTGTTTGATCAACAAAACAATGATATTGATTTTCCTTCGGAAACCTACAAAGGTGGATAATATACAAAATAATAAAAAAAGCATAGTAAAATGGCTTTTTGGGCCTTCAAAAATCCTTAACCAGCTTAAAGTTGGTTACAACGATGTTCCTCTTGTTTTTTCGGTCATTTTGACAGGTCACGGGCTGAAAACGAACTTACGGTGCTGAAGTTATGACCATTTTAAGAAAGCCTTCTTCGTCACACGATCTTGGGCTTCGAGAACCAAGTCAGTCTGTTCTTCAATACTTTTGCCTCCATCAATATATAATTTCATAGGCATATACTAACTGTATAACTTTCAAACATGGTCATACACATCAAAATCCGGCTGAAACGGGCTAAACTGTTCGAAACATATCAAAACGGACGAGATCAGACGAGATCGGACAAGATCGGACGGAATCGGACGTTAACCGGGGAAAGCCGGAGAAAGTATGAATAAACCGGGCAAACCATGCAAAATCCGTGGAAATAGGATTTATACTATGTTTTGATTGTATTGATCATGTTGTGGTCGTCTTTAGCATGTTTTGGTTGGGTTTGGCTATGTTTTAACCAGACTTGAATGTAGCAATTTAGTTGGTGATGTAGTTGTTGTTTTACTAGACAAGGAAATCGTGATGGCATACCATCAATTGATATTAAAAATACGAGTGAGCTCCAACAACATTTAACATTGTTTGATCAACAAAACAATGATATTGATTTTCCTTCGGAAACCTACAAAGGTGGATAATATACAAAATAATGAAAAAAGCATAGTAAAATGGCTTTTTGGGACTTCAAAAATCCTTAACCAGCTTAAAGTTGGTTACAACGATGTTCCTCTTGTTTTTTCGGTCGTTTTGACAGGTCACGAGCTGAAAACGAACTTACGATGCTGAAGTTATGACCATTTTAAGAAAGCCTTCTTCGTCACACGATCTTGGGCTTCGAGAACCAAGTCAGTCTGTTCTTCAATACTTTTTCCTCCATCGATATATAATTTCATAGGCATATACTAACTGTATAACTTTCAAACATGGTCATACACATCAAAATCCGGCTGAAACGGGCTAAACCGTTCGAACCATATCAAAACGGACGAGATCAGACGAGATCGGACGAAATCGGACGAGATCGGACGGAATCGGACGTTAACCGGGGAAAGCCGGAGAAATATGAATAAACCGGGCAAACCATGCAAAATCCATGGAAATAGGATTTCTACTATGTTTTTATTGTATTGATCATGTTGTGGTCGTCTTTAGCATGTTTTGGTTGGGTTTGGCTATGTTTTAACTAGACTTGAATGTAGCAAATTAGTTGGTGATGTAGTTGTTGTTTTACTAGACAAAGAAATCGTGATGGCATACCATCAATTGATATTAAAAATACGAGTGAGCTCCAACAACATTTAACATTGTTTGATCAACAAAACAATGATATTGATTTTCCTTCGGAAACCTACAAAGGTGGATAATATACAAAATAATAAAAAAGCATAGTAAAATGGCTTTTTGGGCCTTCAAAAATCCTTAACCAGCTTAAAGTTGGTTACAACGATGTTCCTCTTGTTTTTCGGTCGTTTTGACAGGTCACGGGCTGAAAACGAACTTACGGTGCTGAAGTTATGACCATTTTAAGAAAGCCTTCTTCGTCACACGATCTTGGGCTTCGAGAACCAAGTCAGTCTGTTCTTCAATACTTTTGCCTCCATCAAAATATAATTTCATAGGCATATACTAACTGTACAACTTTCAAACATGGTCATACACATCCAAATCCGTCTGAAACGGGCTAAACCGTTCGAAACATATCAAAACGGACGAGATCGGACGAGATCGGACGAAATCAGACGAGATCGGACGTTAACCGGGGAAAGCCGGAGAAAGTAGAATAAACCGCGCAAACCATGCCAAATCTGTGGAAATAGGATTTCTACTATGTTTTGATTGTATTGATCATGTTGTGGTCGTCTTTAGCATGTTTTGGTTGGGTTTGGCTATGTTTTAACCAGACTTGAATGTAGCAAATTAGTTGGTGATGTAGTTGTGGTTTTACTAGACAAGGAAATCGTGATGGCATACTATCAATTGATATTAAAAATACGAGTGAGCTCCAACAACATTAAACATTGTTTGATCAACAAAACAATGATATTGATTTTCCATCGGAAACCTACAAAGGTGGATAATATACAAAATAATGAAAAAAGCATAGTAAAATGGCTTTTTGGGCCTTCAAAAGTCATTAACCAGCTTAAATTTGGTTACAACGATGTTCCTCTTGTTTTTTCGGTCGTTTTGACAGGTCACGGGCTGAAAACGAACTTACGGTGCTGAAGTTATGACCATTTTAAGAAAGCCTTCTTCGTCACACGATCTTGGGCTTCGAGAACCAAGTCAGTCTGTTCTTCAATACTTTTGCCTCCATCAATATATAATTTCATAGGCATATACTAACTGTACAACTTTCAAACATGGTCATACACATCCAAATCCGTCTGAAACGGGCTAAACCGTTCGAAACATATCAAAACGGACGAGATCGGACGAAATCGGACGGGATCGGACGGAATCGGACGTTTACCGGGGAAAGCTGGAGAAAGTATGAATAAACCGCGCAAACCATGCCAAATCCGTGGAAATAGGATTTCTACTATGTTTTGATTGTATTGATCATGTTGTGGTCGCCTTTAGCATATTTTGGTTGGGTTTGGCTATGTTTTAACCAGACTTGAATGTAGCAAGTTAGTTGGTGATGTAGTTGTGGTTTTACTAGACAAGGAAACCGTGATGGCATACCATCAATTGATATTAAAAGTACGAGTGAGCTCCAACAACATTTAACATTGTTTGATCAACAAAACAATGATATTGATTTTCCTTCGGAAACCTACAAAGGTGGATAATATACAAAATAATGAAAAAAGCATAGTAAAATGGCTTTTTGGGCCTTCAAAAATCCTTAACCAGCTTAAAGTTGGTTACAACGATGTTCCTCTTGTTTTTTCGGTCGTTTTGACAGGTCACGGGCTGAAAACGAACTTACGGTGCTGAAGTTATGACCATTTTAAGAAAGCCTTCTTCGTCACACGATCTTGGGCTTCGAGAACCAAGTCAGTCTGTTCTTCAATACTTTTGCCTCCATCAATATATAATTTCATAGGCATATACTAACTGTACAACTTTCAAACATGGTCATACACATCCAAATCCGTCTGAAACGGGCTAAACCGTTCGAAACATATCAAAACGGACGAGATCGGACGAAATCGGACGAGATCGGACGGAATCGGACGTTAACCGGGGAAAGCTGGAGAAAGTATGAATAAACCGCGCAAACCATGCCAAATCCGTGGAAATAGGATTTCTACTATGTTTTGATTGTATTGATCATGTTGTGGTCGCCTTTAGCATATTTTGGTTGGGTTTGGCTATGTTTAAACCAGACTTGAATGTAGCAAATTAGTTGGTGATGTAGTTGTGGTTTTACTAGAAAAGGAAACCGTGATGGCATACCATCAATTGATATTAAAAGTACGAGTGAGCTCCAACAACATTTAACATTGTTTGATCAACAAAACAATGATATTGATTTTCCTTCGGAAACCTACAAAGGTGGATAATATACAAAATAATGAAAAAAGCATAGTAAAATGGCTTTTTGGGCCTTCAAAAATCCTTAACCAGCTTAAAGTTGGTTACAACGATGTTCCTCTTGTTTTTTCGGTCGTTTTGACAGGTCACGGGCTGAAAACGAACTTACTGTGCTGAAGTTATGACCATTTTAAGAAAGCCTTCTTCGTCACACGATCTTGGGCTTCGAGAACCAAGTCAGTCTGTTCTTCAATACTTTTGCCTCCATCAAAATATAATTTCATAGGCATATACTAACTGTACAACTTTCAAACATGGTCATACACATCCAAATCCGTCTGAAACGGGCTAAACCGTTCGAAACATATCAAAACGGACGAGATCGGACGAGATCGGACGAAATCAGACGAGATCGGACGTTAACCGGGGAAAGCCGGAGAAAGTAGAATAAACCGCGCAAACCATGCCAAATCTGTGGAAATAGGATTTCTACTATGTTTTGATTGTATTGATCATGTTGTGGTCGTCTTTAGCATGTTTTGGTTGGGTTTGGCTATGTTTTAACCAGACTTGAATGTAGCAAATTAGTTGGTGATGTAGTTGTGGTTTTACTAGACAAGGAAATCGTGATGGCATACTATCAATTGATATTAAAAATACGAGTGAGCTCCAACAACATTAAACATTGTTTGATCAACAAAACAATGATATTGATTTTCCATCGGAAACCTACAAAGGTGGATAATATACAAAATAATGAAAAAAGCATAGTAAAATGGCTTTTTGGGCCTTCAAAAGTCATTAACCAGCTTAAATTTGGTTACAACGATGTTCCTCTTGTTTTTTCGGTCGTTTTGACAGGTCACGGGCTGAAAACGAACTTACGGTGCTGAAGTTATGACCATTTTAAGAAAGCCTTCTTCGTCACACGATCTTGGGCTTCGAGAACCAAGTCAGTCTGTTCTTCAATACTTTTGCCTCCATCAATATATAATTTCATAGGCATATACTAACTGTACAACTTTCAAACATGGTCATACACATCCAAATCCGTCTGAAACGGGCTAAACCGTTCGAAACATATCAAAACGGACGAGATCGGACGAAATCGGACGGGATCGGACGGAATCGGACGTTTACCGGGGAAAGCTGGAGAAAGTATGAATAAACCGCGCAAACCATGTCAAATCCGTGGAAATAGGATTTCTACTATGTTTTGATTGTATTGATCATGTTGTGGTCGCCTTTAGCATATTTTGGTTGGGTTTGGCTATGTTTTAACCAGACTTGAATGTAGCAAGTTAGTTGGTGATGTAGTTGTGGTTTTACTAGACAAGGAAACCGTGATGGCATACCATCAATTGATATTAAAAGTACGAGTGAGCTCCAACAACATTTAACATTGTTTGATCAACAAAACAATGATATTGATTTTCCTTCGGAAACCTACAAAGGTGGATAATATACAAAATAATGAAAAAAGCATAGTAAAATGGCTTTTTGGGCCTTCAAAAATCCTTAACCAGCTTAAAGTTGGTTACAACGATGTTCCTCTTGTTTTTTCGGTCGTTTTGACAGGTCACGGGCTGAAAACGAACTTACGGTGCTGAAGTTATGACCATTTTAAGAAAGCCTTCTTCGTCACACGATCTTGGGCTTCGAGAACCAAGTCAGTCTGTTCTTCAATACTTTTGCCTCCATCAAAATATAATTTCATAGGCATATACTAACTGTACAACTTTCAAACATGGTCATACACATCCAAATCCGTCTGAAACGGGCTAAACCGTTCGAAACATATCAAAACGGACGAGATCGGACGAGATCGGACGAAATCAGACGAGATCGGACGGAATCGGACGTTAACCGGGGAAAGCCGGAGAAAGTAGAATAAACCGCGCAAACCATGCCAAATCCGTGGAAATAGGATTTCTACTATGTTTTGATTGTATTGATCATGTTGTGGTCGTCTTTAGCATGTTTTGGTTGGGTTTGGCTATGTTTTAACCAGACTTGAATGTAGCAAATTAGTTGGTGATGTAGTTGTGGTTTTACTAGACAAGGAAATCGTGATGGCATACTATCAATTGATATTAAAAATACGAGTGAGCTCCAACAACTTTAAACATTGTTTGATCAACAAAACAATGATATTGATTTTCCATCGGAAACCTACAAAGGTGGATAATATACAAAATAATGAAAAAAGCATAGTAAAATGGCTTTTTGGGCCTTCAGAAATCCTTAACCAGCTTAAAGTTGGTTACAACGATGTTCCTCTTGTTTTTCGGTCGTTTTGACAGGTCACGGGCAGAAAACGAACTTACGGTGCTGAAGTTATAACCATTTTAAGAAAGCCTTCTTCGTCACACGATCTTGGGCTTCGAGAACCAAGTCAGTCTGTTCTTCAATACTTTTGCCTCCATCAATATATAATTTCATAGGCATATACTAACTGTACAACTTTCAAACATGGTCATACACATCCAAATCCGTCTGAAACGGGCTAAACCGTTCGAAACATATCAAAACGGACGAGATCGGACGAGATCGGACGAAATCGGACGAGATCGGACGGAATCGGACGTTAACCGGGGAAAGCCGGAGAAAGTATGAATAAACCGCGCAAACCATGCCAAATCCGTGGAAATAGGATTTCTACTATGTTTTGATTGTATTGATCATGTTGTGGTCGCCTTTAGCATGTTTTGGTTGGGTTTGGCTATGTTTTAACCAGACTTGAATGTAGCAAATTAGTTGGTGATGTAGTTGTGGTTTTACTAGACAAGGAAACCGTGATGGCATACCATCAATTGATATTAAAAGTACGAGTGAGCTCCAACAACATTTAACATTGTTTGATCAACAAAACAATGATATTGATTTTCCTTCGGAAACCTACAAAGGTGGATAATATACAAAATAATGAAAAAAGCATAGTAAAATGGCTTTTTGGGCCTTCAAAAATCCTTAACCAGCTTAAAGTTGGTTACGACGATGTTCCTCTTGTTTTTTCGGTCGTTTTGACAGGTCACGGGCTGAAAACGAACTTACGGTGCTGAAGTTATGACCATTTTAAGAAAGCCTTTTTCGTCACACGATCTTGGGCTTCGAGAACCAAGTCAGTCTGTTCTTCAATACTTTTGCCTCCATCAAAATATAATTTCATAGGCATATACTAACTGTACAACTTTCAAACATGGTCATACACATCCAAATCCGTCTGAAACGGGCTAAACCGTTCGAAACATATCAAAACGGACGAGATCGGACGAGATCGGACGAAATCAGACGAGATCGGACGGAATCGGACGTTAACCGGGGAAAGCCGGAGAAAGTAGAATAAACCGCGCAAACCATGCCAAATCCGTGGAAATAGGATTTCTACTATGTTTTGATTGTATTGATCATGTTGTGGTCGTCTTTAGCATGTTTTGGTTGGGTTTGGCTATGTTTTAACCAGACTTGAATGTAGCAAATTAGTTGGTGATGTAGTTGTGGTTTTACTAGACAGGAAATCGTGATGGCATACTATCAATTGATATTAAAAATACGAGTGAGCTCCAACAACATTAAACATTGTTTGATCAACAAAACAATGATATTGATTTTCCATCGGAAACCTACAAAGGTGGATAATATACAAAATAATGAAAAAAGCATAGTAAAATAGCTTTTTGGGCCTTCAGAAATCCTTAACCAGCTTAAAGTTGGTTACAACGATGTTCCTCTTGTTTTTCGGTCGTTTTGACAGGTCACGGGCTGAAAACGAACTTACGGTGCTGAAGTTATAACCATTTTAAGAAAGCCTTCTTCGTCACACGATCTTGGGCTTCGAGAACCAAGTCAGTCTGTTCTTCAATACTTTTGCCTCCATCAATATATAATTTCATAGGCATATACTAACTGTACAACTTTCAAACATGGTCATACACATCCAAATCCGTCTGAAACGGGCTAAACCGTTCAAAACATATCAAAACGGACGAGATCGGACGAGATCGGACGAAATCGGACGAGATCGGACAGAATCGGACGTTAACCGGGGAAAGCCGGAGAAAGTATGAATAAACCGCGCAAACCATGCCAAATCCGTGGAAATAGGATTTCTACTATGTTTTGATTGTATTGATCATGTTGTGGTCGTCTTTAGCATGTTTTGGTTGGGTTTGGCTATGTTTTAACCAGACTTGAATGTAGCAAATTAGTTGGTGATGTAGTTGTGGTTTTACTAGACAAGGAAATCGTGATGGCATACTATCAATTGATATTAAAAATACGAGTGAGCTCCAACAACATTAAACATTGTTTGATCAACAAAACAATGATATTGATTTTCCATCGGAAACCTACAAAGGTGGATAATATACAAAATAATGAAAAAAGCATAGTAAAATGGCTTTTTGGGCCTTCAAAAGTCATTAACCAGCTTAAATTTGGTTACAACGATGTTCCTCTTGTTTTTTCGGTCGTTTTGACAGGTCACGGGCTGAAAACGAACTTACGGTGCTGAAGTTATGACCATTTTAAGAAAGCCTTCTTCGTCACACGATCTTGGGCTTCGAGAACCAAGTCAGTCTGTTCTTCAATACTTTTGCCTCCGTCAATATATAATTTCATAGGCATATACTAACTGTACAACTTTCAAACATGGTCATACACATCCAAATCCGTCTGAAACGGGCTAAACCGTTCGAAACATATCAAAACGGACGAGATCGGACGAAATCGGACGGCATCGGACGGAATCGGACGTTTACCGGGGAAAGCTGGAGAAAGTATGAATAAACCGCGCAAACCATGCCAAATCCGTGGAAATAGGATTTCTACTATGTTTTGATTGTATTGATCATGTTGTGGTCGCCTTTAGCATATTTTGGTTGGGTTTGGCTATGTTTTAACCAGACTTGAATGTAGCAAGTTAGTTGGTGATGTAGTTGTGGTTTTACTAGACAAGGAAACCGTGATGGCATACCATCAATTGATATTAAAAGTACGAGTGAGCTCCAACAACATTTAACATTGTTTGATCAACAAAACAATGATATTGATTTTCCTTCGGAAACCTACAAAGGTGGATAATATACAAAATAATGAAAAAAGCATAGTAAAATGGCTTTTTGGGCCTTCAAAAATCCTTAACCAGCTTAAAGTTGGTTACAACGATGTTCCTCTTGTTTTTTCGGTCGTTTTGACAGGTCACGGGCTGAAAACGAACTTACGGTGCTGAAGTTATGACCATTTTAAGAAAGTCTTCTTCGTCACACGATCTTGGGCTTCGAGAACCAAGTCAGTCTGTTCTTCAATACTTTTGCCTCCATCAAAATATAATTTCATAGGCATATACTAACTGTACAACTTTCAAACATGGTCATACACATCCAAATCCGTCTGAAACGGGCTAAACCGTTCGAAACATATCAAAACGGACGAGATCGGACGAGATCGGACGAAATCAGACGAGATCGGACGGAATCGGACGTTAACCGGGGAAAGCCGGAGAAAGTAGAATAAACCGCGCAAACCATGCCAAATCCGTGGAAATAGGATTTCTACTATGTTTTGATTGTATTGATCATGTTGTGGTCGTCTTTAGCATGTTTTGGTTGGGTTTGGCTATGTTTTAACCAGACTTGAATGTAGCAAATTAGTTGGTGATGTAGTTGTGGTTTTACTAGACAAGGAAATCGTGATGGCATACTATCAATTGATATTAAAAATACGAGTGAGCTCCAACAACTTTAAACATTGTTTGATCAACAAAACAATGATATTGATTTTCCATCGAAAACCTACAAAGGTGGATAATATACAAAATAACGAAAAAAGCATAGTAAAATGGCCTTTTGGTCCTTCAGAAATCCTTAACCAGCTTAAAGTTGGTTACAACGATGTTCCTCTTGTTTTTCGGTCGTTTTGACAGGTCACGGGCAGAAAACGAACTTACGGTGCTGAAGTTATAACCATTTTAAGAAAGCCTTCTTCGTCACACGATCTTGGGCTTCGAGAACCAAGTCAGTCTGTTCTTCAATACTTTTGCCTCCATCAATATATAATTTCATAGGCATATACTAACTGTACAACTTTCAAACATGGTCATACACATCCAAATCCGTCTGAAACGGGCTAAACCGTTCGAAACATATCAAAACGGACGAGATCGGACGAGATCGGACGAAATCGGACGAGATCGGACGGAATCGGACGTTAACCGGGGAAAGCCGGAGAAAGTATGAATAAACCGCGCAAACCATGCCAAATCCGTGGAAATAGGATTTCTACTATGTTTTGATTGTATTGATCATGTTGTGGTCGCCTTTAGCATGTTTTGGTTGGGTTTGGCTATGTTTTAACCAGACTTGAATGTAGCAAATTAGTTGGTGATGTAGTTGTGGTTTTACTAGACAAGGAAACCGTGATGGCATACCATCAATTGATATTAAAAGTACGAGTGAGCTCCAACAACATTTAACATTGTTTGATCAACAAAACAATGATATTGATTTTCCTTCGGAAACCTACAAAGGTGGATAATATACAAAATAATGAAAAAAGCATAGTAAAATGGCTTTTTGGGCCTTCAAAAATCCTTAACCAGCTTAAAGTTGGTTACAACGATGTTCCTCTTGTTTTTTCGGTCGTTTTGACAGGTCACGGGCTGAAAACGAACTTACGGTGCTGAAGTTATGACCATTTTAAGAAAGCCTTTTTCGTCACACGATCTTGGGCTTCGAGAACCAAGTCAGTCTGTTCTTCAATACTTTTGCCTCCATCAAAATATAATTTCATAGGCATATACTAACTGTACAACTTTCAAACATGGTCATACACATCCAAATCCGTCTGAAACGGGCTAAACCGTTCGAAACATATCAAAACGGACGAGATCGGACGAGATCGGACGAAATCAGACGAGATCGGACGGAATCGGACGTTAACCGGGGAAAGCCGGAGAAAGTAGAATAAACCGCGCAAACCATGCCAAATCCGTGGAAATAGGATTTCTACTATGTTTTGATTGTATTGATCATGTTGTGGTCGTCTTTAGCATGTTTTGGTTGGGTTTGGCTATGTTTTAACCAGACTTGAATGTAGCAAATTAGTTGGTGATGTAGTTGTGGTTTTACTAGACAAGGAAATCGTGATGGCATACTATCAATTGATATTAAAAATACGAGTGAGCTCCAACAACATTAAACATTGTTTGATCAACAAAACAATGATATTGATTTTCCATCGGAAACCTACAAAGGTGGATAATATACAAAATAATGAAAAAAGCATAGTAAAATAGCTTTTTGGGCCTTCAGAAATCCTTAACCAGCTTAAAGTTGGTTACAACGATGTTCCTCTTGTTTTTCGGTCGTTTTGACAGGTCACGGGCTGAAAACGAACTTACGGTGCTGAAGTTATAACCATTTTAAGAAAGCCTTCTTCGTCACACGATCTTGGGCTTCGAGAACCAAGTCAGTCTTTTCTTCAATACTTTTGCCTCCATCAATATATAATTTCATAGGCATATACTAACTGTACAACTTTCAAACATGGTCATACACATCCAAATCCGTCTGAAACGGGCTAAACCGTTCAAAACATATCAAAACGGACGAGATCGGACGAGATCGGACGAAATCGGACGAGATCGGACGGAATCGGACGTTAACCGGGGAAAGCCGGAGAAAGTATGAATAAACCGCGCAAACCATGCCAAATCCGTGGAAATAGGATTTCTACTATGTTTTGATTGTATTGATCATGTTGTGGTCGCCTTTAGCATGTTTTGGTTGGGTTTGGCTATGTTTTAACCAGACTTGAATGTAGCAAATTAGTTGGTGATGTAGTTGTGGTTTTACTAGACAAGGAAACCGTGATGGCATACCATCAATTGATATTAAAAGTACGAGTGAGCTCCAACAACATTTAACATTGTTTGATCAACAAAACAATGATATTGATTTTCCTTCGGAAACCTACAAAGGTGGATAATATACAAAATAATGAAAAAAGCATAGTAAAATGGCTTTTTGGGCCTTCAAAAATCCTTAACCAGCTTAAAGTTGGTTACAACGATGTTCCTCTTGTTTTTTCGGTCGTTTTGACAGGTCACGGGCTGAAAACGAACTTACGGTGCTGAAGTTATGACCATTTTAAGAAAGCCTTCTTCGTCACACGATCTTAGGCTTCGAGAACCAAGTCAGTCTGTTCTTCAATACTTTTGCCGCCATCAATATATAATTTCATAGGCATATACTAACTGTACAACTTTCAAACATGGTCATACACATCCAAATCCGTCTGAAACGGGCTAAACCGTTCGAAACATATCAAAACGGACGAGATCGGACGAAATCGGACGAGATCGGACGGAATCGGACGTTAACCGGGGAAAGCCGGAGAAAGTATGAATAAACCGCGCAAACCATGCCAAATCCGTGGAAATAGGATTTCTACTATGTTTTGATTGTATTGATCATGTTGTGGTCGTCTTTAGCATGTTTTGGTTGGGTTTGGCTATGTTTTAACCAGACTTGAATGTAGCAAATTAGTTGGTGATGTAGTTGTGGTTTTACTAGACAAGGAAATCGTGATGGCATACCATCAATTGATATTAAAAATACGATTGAGCTCCAACAACATTTAACATTGTTTGATCAACAAAACAATGATATTGATTTTCCTTCGGAAACCTACAAAGGTGGATAATATACAAAATAATGAAAAAAGAATAGTAAAATGGCTTTTTGGGCCTTCAAAAATCCTTAACCAGCTTAAAGTTGGTTACAACGATGTTCCTCTTGTTTTTTTGGTCGTTTTGACAGGTCACGGGCTGAAAACGAACTTACGGTGCTGAAGTTATGACCATTTTAAGAAAGCCTTCTTCGTCACACGATCTTGGGCTTCGAGAACCAAGTCAGTCTGTTCTTCAATACTTTTGCCTCCATCAATATATAATTTCATAGGCATATACTAACTGTACAACTTTCAAACATGGTCATACACTTCCAAATCCGGCTGAAACGGGCTAAACCGTTCGAAACATATCAAAACGGACAAGATCAGACGAGATCGGACGAAATCGGACGAGATCGGACGGAATCGGACGTTAACCAGGGAAGCCGGAGAAAGTATGAATAAACCAGGGCAAACCATGCCAAATCCGTGGAAATAGGATTTCTACCATGTTTTGATTGTATTGATCACGTTGTGGTCGTCTTTAGCATGTTTTGGTTGGGTTTGGCTATGTTTTAACCAGACTTGAATGTAGCAAATTAGTTGGTGATGTAGTTGTGGTTTTACTAGACAAGGAAACCGTGATGGCATACCATCAATTGATATTAAAAATACGAGTGAGCTCCAACAACATTTAACATTGTTTGATCAACAAAACAATGATATTGATTTTCCTTCGGAAACCTACAAAGGTGGATAATATACAAAATAATGAAAAAAGCATAGTAAAATGGCTTTTTGGGCCTTCAAAAATCCTTAACCAGCTTAAAGTTGGTTACAACGATGTTCCTCTTGTTTTTTCGGTCGTTTTGACAGGTCACGGGCTGAAAACGAACTTACGGTGCTGAAATTATGACCATTTTAAGAAAGCCTTCTTCGTCACACGATCTTGGGCTTCGAGAACCAAGTCAGTATGTTCTTCAATACTTTTGCCTCCATCAATATATAATTTCATAGGCATATACTAACTTTACAACTTTCAAACATGGTCATACACATCCAAATCCGTCTGAAACGGGCTAAACCGTTCGAAACATATCAAAACGGACGAGATCGGACGAAATCGGACGAGATCGGACGGAATCGGACGTTAACCGGGGAAAGCCGAAGAAAGTATGAATAAACCGCGCAAACCATGCCAAATCCGTGGAAATAGGATTTCTACTATGTTTTGATTGTATTGATCATGTTGTGGTCGTCTTTAGCTTGTTTTGGTTGTGTTTGGCTATGTTTTAACCAGACTTGAATGTAGCAAATTAGTTGGTGATGTAGTTGTGGTTTTACTAGACAAGGAAATCGTGATGGCATACTATCAATTGATATTAAAAATACGAGTGAGCTCCAACAACATTAAACATTGTTTGATCAACAAAACAATGATATTGATTTTCCTTCGGAAACCTACAAAGGTGGATAATATAAAAAATAATGAAAAAAGCATAGTAAAATGGCTTGTTGGGCCTTCAGAAATCCTTAACCAGCTTAAAGTTGGTTACAACGATGTTCCTCTTGTTTTTCGGTCGTTTTGACAGGTCACGGGCTGAAAACGAACTTACGATGCTGAAGTTATGACCATTTTAAGAAAGCCTTCTTCGTCACACGATCTTGGGCTTCGAGAACCAAGTCAGTCTGTTCTTCAATACTTTTGCTTCCATCAATATATAATTTCATAGGCATATACTAACTGTACAACTTTCAAACATGGTCATACACATCCAAATCCGTCTGAAACGGGCTAAACCGTTCGAAACATATCAAAACGGACGAGATCGGACGAAATCGGACGAGATCGGACGGAATCGAACGTTAACCGGGGAAAGCCGGAGAAAGTCTGAATAAACCGCGCAAACCATGCCAAATCCGTGGAAATAGGATTTCTACTATGTTTTGATTGTATTGATCATGTTGTGGTCGTCTTTAGCATGTTTTGGTTGGGTTTGGCTATGTTTTAACCAGACTTGAATGTAGCAAATTAGTTGGTGATGTAGTTGTGGTTTTACTAGACAAGGAAATCGTGATGGCATACCATCAATTGATATTAAAAATACGAGTGAGCTCCAACAACATTTAACATTGTTTGATCAACAAAACAATGATATTGATTTTCCTTCGGAAACCTACAAAGGTGGATAATATACAAAATAATGAAAAAAGCATAGTAAAATGGCTTTTTGGGCCTTCAGAAATCCTTAACCAGCTTAAAGGTGGTTACAAAGATGTTCCTCTTGTTTTTTCGGTCGTTTTGACAGGTCACGGGCTGAAAACGAACTTACGGTGCTGAAGTTATGACCATTTTAAGAAAGCCTTCTTCGTCACACGATCTTGGGCTTCGAGAACCAAGTCAGTCTGTTCTTCAATACTTTTGCCTCCATCAATATATAATTTCATAGGCATATACTAACTGTACAACTTTCAAACATGGTCATACACATCCAAATCCGGCTGAAACAGGCTATACCGTTCGAAACATATCAAAACGGACGAGATCAGACGAGATCAGACGAGATCGGACGGAATCGGACGTTAACCAGGGAAGCCGGAGAAAGTATGAATAAACCAGGGCAAACCATGCCAAATTCGTGGAAATAGGATTTCTACTATGTTTTGATTGTACTGATCACGTTGTGGTCGTCTTTAGCATGTTTTGGTTGGGTTTGGCTATGTTTTAACCAGACTTGAATGTAGCAAATTAGTTGGTGATGTAGTTGTGGTTTTACTAGACAAGGAAACCGTGATGGCATACCATCAATTGATATTAAAAATACGAGTGAGCTCCAACAACATTTAACATTGTTTGATCAACAAAACAATGATATTGATTTTCCTTCGGAAACCTACAAAGGTGGATAATATATAAAATAATGAAAAAAGCATAGTAAAATGGCTTTTTGGGCCTTCAAAAATCCTTAACCAGCTTAAAGTTGGTTACAACGATGTTCCTCTTGTTTTTTCAGTCGTTTTGACAGGTTACGGGCTGAAAATGAACTTACGGTGCTGAAGTTATGACCATTTTAAGAAAGCCTTCTTCGTCACACGATCTTGGGCTTCGAGAACCAAGTCAGTCTGTTCTTCAATACTTTTGCCTCCATCAATATATAATTTCATAGGCATATACTAACTGTACAACTTTCAAACATGGTCATACACATCCAAATCCGTCTGAAACGGGCTAAACCGTTCGAAACATATCAAAACGGACGAGATCGGACGAGATCGGACGAAATCGGACGAGATCGGACGGAATCGGACGTTAACCGGGGAAAGCCGGAGAAAGTATGAATAAACCGCGCAAACCATGCCAAATCCGAGGAAATAGGATTTCTACCATGTTTTGATTGTATTGATCACGTTGTGGTCGTCTTTAGCATGTTTTGGTTGGGTTTGGCTATGTTTTAACCAGACTTGAATGTAGCAAATTAGTTGGTGATGTAGTTGTGGTTTTACTAGACAAGGAAACCGTGATGGCATACCATCAATTGATATTAAAAATACGAGTGAGCTCCAACAACATTTAACATTGTTTGATCAACAAAACAATGATATTGATTTTCCTTCGGAAACCTACAAAGGTGGATAATATACAAAATAATGAAAAAAGCATAGTAAAATGGCTTTTTGGGCCTTCAAAAATCCTTAACCAGCTTAAAGTTGGTTACAAAGATGTTCCTCTTGTTTTTTCGGTCGTTTTGACAGGTCACGGGCTGAAAATGAACTTACGGTGCTGAAGTTATGACCATTTTAAGAAAGCCTTCTTCGTCACACGATCTTGGGCTTCGAGAACCAAGTCAGTCTGTTCTTCAATACTTTTGCCTCCATCAATATATAATTTCATAGGCATATACTAACTGTACAACTTTCAAACATGGTCATATACATCCAAATCCGGCTGAAACGGGCTATACCGTTCGAAACATATCAAAACGGACGAGATCAGACGAGATCAGACGAGATCGGACGGAATCGGACGTTAACCAGGGAAGCCGGAGAAAGTATGAATAAACCAGGGCAAACCATGCCAAATTCGTGGAAATAGGATTTCTACTATGTTTTGATTGTATTGATCACGTTGTGGTCGTCTTTAGCATGTTTTGGTTGGGTTTGGCTATGTTTTAACCAGACTTGAATGTAGCAAATTAGTTGGTGATGTAGTTGTGGTTTTACTAGACAAGGAAACCGTGATGGCATACCATCAATTGATATTAAAAATACGAGTGAGCTCCAACAACATTTAACATTGTTTGATCAACAAAACAATGATATTGATTTTCCTTCGGAAACCTACAAAGGTGGATAATATATAAAATAATGAAAAAAGCATAGTAAAATGGCTTTTTGGGCCTTCAAAAATCCTTAACCAGCTTAAAGTTGGTTACAACGATGTTCCTCTTGTTTTTTCAGTCGTTTTGACAGGTTACGGGCTGAAAATGAACTTACGGTGCTGAAGTTATGACCATTTTAAGAAAGCCTTCTTCGTCACACGATCTTGGGCTTCGAGAACCAAGTCAGTCTGTTCTTCAATACTTTTGCCTCCATCAATATATAATTTCATAGGCATATACTAACTGTACAACTTTCAAACATGGTCATACACATCCAAATCCGTCTGAAACGGGGTAAACCGTTCGAAACATATCAAAACGGACGAGATCGGACGAGATCGGACGAAATCGGACGAGATCGGACGGAATCGGACGTTAACCGGGGAAAGCCGGAGAAAGTATGAAAAAACCGCGCTAACCATGCCAAATCCGTGGAAATAGGATTTCTACTATGTTTTGATTGTATTGATCATGTTGTGGTCGTCTTTAGCATGTTTTGGTTGGGTTTGGCTATGTTTTAACCAGACTTGAATGTAGCAAATTAGTTGGTGATGTAGTTGTGGTTTTACTAGACAAGGAAATCGTGATGGCATACCATCAATTGATATTAAAAATACGAGTGAGCTCCAACAACATTTAACATTGTTTGATCAACAAAACAATGATATTGATTTTCCTTCGGAAACCTACAAAGGTGGATAATATACAAAATAATGAAAAAAGCATAGTAAAATGGCTTTTTGGGCCTTCAGAAATCCTTAACCAGCTTAAAGGTGGTTACAACGATGTTCATCTTGTTTTTTCGGTCGTTTTGACAGGTCACGGGCTGAAAACGAACTTATGGTGCTGAAGTTATGACCATTTTAAGAAAGCCTTCTTCGTCACACGATCTTGGGCTTCGAGAACCAAGTCAGTCTGTTCTTCAATACTTTTGCCTCCATCAATATATAATTTCATAGGCATATACTAACTGTACAACTTTCAAACATGGTCATACACATCCAAATCTGGCTGAAACGGGCTAAACCGTTCGAAACATATCAAAACGGACGAGATCAGACGAGATCGGACGAAATCGGACGAGATCGGACGGAATCGGACGTTAACCAGGGAAGCCGGAGAAAGTATGAATAAACCAGGGCAAACCATGCCAAATCCGTGGAAATAGGATTTCTACTATGTTTTGATTGTATTGATCATGTTGTGGTCGTCTTTAGCATGTTTTGGTTGGGTTTGGCTATGTTTTAACCAGACTTGAATGTAGCAAATTAGTTGGTGATGTAGTTGTGGTTTTACTAGACAAGGAAACCGTGATGGCATACCATCAATTGATATTAAAAATACGAGTGAGCTCCAACAAAATTTAACATTGTTTGATCAACAAAACAATGATATTGAATTTCCTTCGGAAACCTACAAAGGTGGATAATATATAAAATAATTAAAAAAGCATAGTAAAATGGCTTTTTGGGCCTTCAAAAATCCTTAACCAGCTTAAAGTTAGTTACAGCGATGTTCCTCTTGTTTTTTCGGTCGTTTTGACAGGTCACGGGCTGAAAACGAACTTACGGTGCTGAAGTTATGACCATTTTAAGAAAGCCTTCTTTGTCACACGATCTTGGGCTTCGAGAACCAAGTCAGTCTGTTCTTCAATACTTTTGCCTCCATCAATATATAATTTCATAGGCATATACTAACTGTACAACTTTCAAACATGGTCATACACATCCAAATCCGGCTGAAACGGGCTAAACCGTTCGAAACATATCAAAACGGACGAGATCGGACGAGATCGGACGAAATCGGACGAGATCGGACGGAATCGGACGTTAACCGGGGAAAGCCAGAGAAAGTATGAATAAACCGCGCAAACCATGCCAAATCCGTGGAAATAGGATTTCTACTATGTTTTGATTGTATTGATCATGTTGTGGTCGTCTTTAGCGTGTTTTGGTTGGGTTTGGCTATGTTTTAACCAGACTTGAATGTAGCAAATTAGTTGGTGATGTAGTTGTGGTTTTACTAGACAAGGAAATCGTGATGGCATACCATCAATTGATATTAAAAATACGAGTGAGCTCCAACAACGTTTAACATTGTTTGATCAACAAAACAATGATATTGATTTTCCTTCGGAAACCTACAAAGGTGGATAATATACAAAATAATGAAAAAAGCATAGTAAAATGGCTTTTTGGGCCTTCAGAAATCCTTAACCAGCTTAAAGGTGGTTACAACGATGTTCCTCTTGTTTTTTCGGTCGTTTTGACAGGTCACGGGCTGAAAACGAACTTACGGTGCTGAAGTTATGACCATTTTAAGAAAGCCTTCTTCGTCACACGATCTTGGGCTTCGAGAACCAAGTCAGTCTGTTCTTCAATACTTTTGCCTCCATCAATATATAATTTCATAGGCATATACTAACTGTACAACTTTCAAACATGGTCATACACATCCAAATCCGGCTGAAACGGGCTAAACCGTTCGAAACATATCAAAACGGACGAGATCAGACGAGATCGGACGAAATCGGACGAGATCGGACGGAATCGGACGTTAACCAGGGAAGCCGGAGAAAGTATGAATAAACCAGGGCAAACCATGCCAAATCCGTGGAAATAGGATTTCTACTATGTTTTGATTGTATTGATCATGTTGTGGTCGTCTTTAGCATGTTTTGGTTGGGTTTGGCTATGTTTTAACCAGACTTGAATGTAGCAAATTAGTTGGTGATGTAGTTGTGGTTTTACTAGACAAGGAAACCGTGATGGCATACCATCAATTGATATTAAAAATACGAGTGAGCTCCAACAACATTTAACATTGTTTGATCAATAAAACAATGATATTGATTTTCCTTCGGAAACCTACAAAGGTGGATAATATACAAAATAATGAAAAAAGCCTAGTAAAATGGCTTTTTGGGCCTTCAAAAATCCTTAACCAGCTTAAAGTTGGTTACAACGATGTTCCTCTTGTTTTTTCGGTCGTTTTGACAGGTCACGGGCTGAAACGAACTTACGGTGCTGAAGTTATGACCATTTTAGGAAAGCCTTCTTCGTCACACGATCTTGGGCTTCGAGAACCAAGTCAGTATGTTCTTCAATACTTTTGCCTCCATCAATATATAATTTCATAGGCATATACTAACTGTACAACTTTCAAACATGGTCATACACATCCAAATCCGTCTGAAACGGGCTAAACCGTTCGAAACATATCAAAACGGACGAGATCGGACGAAATCGGACGAGATCGGACGGAATCGGACGTTAACCAGGGAAAGCCGGAGAAAGTATGAATAAACCGCGCAAACCATGCCAAATCCGTGGAAATAGGATTTCTACTATGTTTTGATTGTATTGATCATGTTGTGGTCGTCTTTAGCATGTTTTGGTTGGGTTTGGCTATGTTTTAACCAGACTTGAATGTAGCAAATTAGTTGGTGATGTAGTTGTGGTTTTACTAGACAAGGAAATCGTGATGGCATACCATCAGTTGATATTAAAAATACGAGTGAGCTCCAACAACATTTAACATTGTTTGATCAACAAAACAATGATATTGATTTTCCTTCGGAAACCTACAAAGGTGGATAATATACAAAATAATGAAAAAAGCATAGTAAAATGGTTTTTTGGGCCTTCAGAAATCCTTAACCAGCTTAAAGTTGGTTACAACGATGTTCCTCTTGTTTTTTCGGTCGTTTTGACAGGTCACGGGCTGAAAACGAACTTACGGTGCTGAAGTTATGACCATTTTAAGAAAGCCTTCTTCGTCACACGATCTTGGGCTTCGAGAACCAAGTCAGTCTGTTCTTCAATACTTTTGCCTCCATCAATATATAATTTCATAGGCATATACTAACTGTACAACTTTCAAACATGGTCATACACATCCAAATCCGTTTGAAACAGGCTAAACCGTTCGAAACATATCAAAACCGACGAGATCGGACGAAATCGGACGAGATCGGACGGAATCGGACGTTAACCGGGGAAAGCCGGAGAAATATGAATAAACCAGGGCAAACCATGCCAAATCCGTGGAAATAGGATTTCTACTATGTTTTGATTGTATTGATCATGTTGTGGTCGTCTTTAGCATGTTTTGGTTGGGTTTGGCTATGTTTTAACCAGACTTGAATGTAGCAAATTAGTTGGTGATGTAGTTGTGGTTTTACTAGACAAGGAAATCGTGATGGCATACCATCAATTGATATTAAAAATACAAGTGAGCTCCAACAACATTTAACATTGTTTGATCAACAAAACAATGATATTGATTTTCCTTCGGAAACCTACAAAGGTGGATAAAATACAAAATAATGAAAAAATCATAGTAAAATGGCTTTTTGCGCCTTCAAAAATCCTTAACCAGCTTAAAGGTGGTTACAACGATGTTCCTCTTGTTTTTTCGGTCGTTTTGACAGGTCACGGGCTGAAAACGAACTTACGGTGCTGAAGTTATGACCATTTTAAGAAAGCCTTCTTCGTCACACGATCTTGGGCTTCGAGAACCAAGTCAGTCTGTTCTTCAATACTTTTGCCTCCATCAATATATAATTTCATAGGCATATACTAACTGTACAACTTTCAAACATGGTCATACACATCCAAATCCGGCTGAAACGGGCTAAACCGTTCGAAACATATCAAAACGGACGAGATCAGACGAGATCGGACGAAATCGGACGAGATCGGACGGAATCGGACGTTAACCAGGGAAGCCGGAGAAAGTATGAATAAACCAGGGCAAACCATGCCAAATCCATGGAAATAGGATTTCTACTATGTTTTGATTGTATTGATCATGTTGTGGTCGTCTTTAGCATGTTTTGGTTGGGTTTGGCTATGTTTTAACCAGACTTGAATGTAGCAAATTAGTTGGTGATGTAGTTGTGGTTTTACTAGACAAGGAAACCGTGATGGCATACCATCAATTGATATTAAAAATACGAGTGAGCTCCAACAACATTTAACATTGTTTTATCAACAAAACAATGATATTGATTTTCCTTCGGAAACCTACAAAGGTGGATAATATACAAAATAATGAAAAAAGCCTAGTAAAATGGCTTTTTGGGCCTTCAAAAATCCTTAACCAGCTTAAAGTTGGTTACAACGATGTTCCTCTTGTTTTTTCGGTCGTTTTGACAGGTCACGGGCTGAAACGAACTTACGGTGCTGAAGTTATGACCATTTTAGGAAAGCCTTCTTCGTCACACGATCTTGGGCTTCGAGAACCAAGTCAGTATGTTCTTCAATACTTTTGCCTCCATCAATATATAATTTCATAGGCATATACTAACTGTACAACTTTCAAACATGGTCATACACATCCAAATCCGTCTGAAACGGGCTAAACCGTTCGAAACATATCAAAACGGACGAGATCGGACGAAATCGGACGAGATCGGACGGAATCGGACGTTAACCAGGGAAAGCCGGAGAAAGTATGAATAAACCGCGCAAACCATGCCAAATCCGTGGAAATAGGATTTCTACTATGTTTTGATTGTATTGATCATGTTGTGGTCGTCTTTAGCATGTTTTGGTTGGGTTTGGCTATGTTTTAACCAGACTTGAATGTAGCAAATTAGTTGGTGATGTAGTTGTGGTTTTACTAGACAAGGAAATCGTGATGGCATACCATCAGTTGATATTAAAAATACGAGTGAGCTCCAACAACATTTAACATTGTTTGATCAACAAAACAATGATATTGATTTTCCTTCGGAAACCTACAAAGGTGGATAATATACAAAATAATGAAAAAAGCATAGTAAAATGGTTTTTTGGGCCTTCAGAAATCCTTAACCAGCTTAAAGTTGGTTACAACGATGTTCCTCTTGTTTTTTCGGTCGTTTTGACAGGTCACGGGCTGAAAACGAACTTACGGTGCTGAAGTTATGACCATTTTAAGAAAGCCTTCTTCGTCACACGATCTTGGGCTTCGAGAACCAAGTCAGTCTGTTCTTCAATACTTTTGCCTCCATCAATATATAATTTCATAGGCATATACTAACTGTACAACTTTCAAACATGGTCATACACATCCAAATCCGTCTGAAACAGGCTAAACCGTTCGAAACATATCAAAACCGACGAGATCGGACGAAATCGGACGAGATCGGACGGAATCGGACGTTAACCGGGGAAAGCCGGAGAAATATGAATAAACCAGGGCAAACCATGCCAAATCCGTGGAAATAGGATTTCTACTATGTTTTGATTGTATTGATCATGTTGTGGTCGTCTTTAGCATGTTTTGGTTGGGTTTGGCTATGTTTTAACCAGACTTGAATGTAGCAAATTAGTTGGTGATGTAGTTGTGGTTTTACTAGACAAGGAAACCGTGATGGCATACCATCAATTAATATTAAAAATACGAGTGAGCTCCAACAACATTTAACATTGTTTGATCAACAAAACAATGATATTGATTTTCCTTCGGAAACCTACAAAGGTGGATAATATACAAAATAATGAAAAAAGCATAGTAAAATGGCTTTTTGGGCCTTCAGAAATCCTTAACCAGCTTAAAGTTGGTTACAACGATGTTCCTCTTGTTTTTTCGGTCGTTTTGACAGGTCACGGGCTGAAAACGAACTTACGCTGCTGAAGTTATGACCATTTTAAGAAAGCCTTCTTCGTCTCACGATCTTGGGCTTCGAGAACCAAGTCAGTCTGTTCTTCAATACTTTTGCCTCCATCAATATATAATTTCATAGGCATATACTAACTGTACAAATTTCAAACATGGTCATACACATCCAAATCCGTCTGAAACAGGCTAAACCGTTCGAAACATATCAAAACGGACGAGATCGGACGAGATCGGACGAAATCGGACGAGATCGGACGGAATCGGACGTTAACCGGGGAAAGCCGGAGAAAGTATGAATAAACCAGGGCAAACCATGCCAAATCCGTGGAAATATGATTTCTACTATGTTTTGATTGTATTGATCATGTTGTGGTCGTCTTTAGCATGTTTTGGTTGGGTTTGGCTATGTTTTAACCAGACTTGAATGTAGCAAATTAGTTGGTGATGTAGTTGTGGTTTTACTAGACAAGGAAACCGTGATGGCATACCGTCAATTGATATTAAAAATACGAGTGAGCTCCAACAACATTTAACATTGTTTGATCAACAAAACAATGATATTGATTTTCCTTCGGAAACCTACAAAGGTGGATAATATACAAAATAATGAAAAAAGCATAGTAAAATGGCTTTTTGGGCCTTCAGAAATCCTTAACCAGCTTAAAGTTGGTTACAACGATGTTCCTCTTGTTTTTCGGTCGTTTTGACAGGTCACGGGCTGAAAACGAACTTACGGTGCTGAAGTTATGACCATTTTAAGAAAGCCTTCTTCGTCACACGATCTTGGGCTTCGAGAACCAAGTCAGTCTGTTCTTCAATACTTTTGCCTCCATCAATATATAATTTCATAGGCATATATTAATTGTACAACTTTCAAACATGGTCATACACATCCAAATCCGTCTGAAACGGGCTAAACCATTCGGAACATATCAAAACGGACGAGATCGGACGAGATCGGACGAAATCGGACGAGATCGGACGTTAACCGGGGAAAGCCGGAGAAAGTATGAATAAACCGCGCAAACCATGCCAAATCCGTGGAAATAGGATTTCTACTATGTTTTGATTGTATTGATCATTTTGTGGTCGTCTTTAGCATGTTTTGGTTGGGTTTGGCTATGTTTTAACCAGACTTGAATGTAGCAAATTAGTTGGTGATGTAGTTGTGGTTTTACTAGACAAGGAAATCGTGATGGCATACCATCACATGATATTAAAAATACGAGTGAGCTCCAACAACATTTAACATTGTTTGATCAACAAAACAATGATATTGATTTTCCTTCGAAAACCTACAAAGGTGGATAATATACAAAATAATGAAAAAAGCATAGTAAAATGGCTTTTTGGGCCTTCAAAAATCCTTAACCAGCTTAAAGTTGGTTACAATGAAGTTCCTCTTGTTTTTTCGGTCGTTTTGACAGGTCACGGGCTGAAAACGAACTTACGGTGCTGAAGTTATGACCATTTTAAGAAAGCCTTCTTCGTCACACGATCTTGGGCTTCGAGAACCAAGTCAGTCTGTTCTTCAATACTTTTGCCTCCATCAATATATAATTTTATAGGCATATACTAATTGTACAACTTTCAAACATGGTCATACACATCCAAATCCGTCTGAAACGGGCTAAACCATTCGAAACATATCAAAACGGACGAGATCGGACGAAATCGGACGAGATCGGACGTTAACCGGGGAAAGCCGGAGAAAGTATGAATAAACCGCGCAAACCATGCCAAATCCGTGGAAATAGGATTTCTACTATGTTTTGATTGTATTGATCATGTTGTGGTCGTCTTTAGCATGTTTTGGTTGGGTTTGGCTATGTTTTAACCAGACTTGAAGTAGCAAATTAGTTGGTGATGTAGTTGTGGTTTTACTAGACAAGGAAATCGTGATGGCATACCATCAATTGATATTAAAAATACGAGTGAGCTCCAACAACATTTAACATTGTTTGATCAACAAAACAATGATATTGATTTTCCTTCGGAAACCTACAAAGGTGGATAATATACAAAATAATGAAAAAAGCATAGTAAAATGGCTTTTTGGGCCTTCAGAAATCCTTAACCAGCTTAAAGTTGGTTACAACGATGTTCCTCTTGTTTTTCGGTCGTTTTGACAGGTCACGGGCTGAAAACGAACTTACGGTGCTGAAGTTATGACCATTTTAAGAAAGCCTTCTTCGTCACACGATCTTGGGCTTCGAGAACCAAGTCAGTCTGTTCTTCAATACTTTTGCCTCCATCAATATATAATTTCATAGGCATATACTAATTGTACAACTTTCAAACATGGTCATACACATCCAAATCCGTCTGAAACGGGCTAAACCATTCGAAACATATCAAAACGGACGAGATCGGACGAGATCGGACGAAATCGGACGAGATCGGACGTTAACCGGGGAAAGCCGGAGAAAGTATGAATAAACCGCGCAAACCATGCCAAATCCGTGGAAATAGGATTTCTACTATGTTTTGATTGTATTGATCATGTTGTGGTCGTCTTTAGCATGTTTTGGTTGGGTTTGGCTATGTTTTAACCAGACTTGAATGTAGCAAATTAGTTGGTGATGTAGTTGTGGTTTTACTAGACAAGGAAATCGTGATGGCATACCATCAATTGATATTAAAAATACGAGTGAGCTCCAACAACATTTAACATTGTTTGATCAACAAAACAATGATATTGATTTTCCTTCGGAAACCTACAAAGGTGGATAATATACAAAATAATGAAAAAAGCATAGTAAAATGGCTTTTTGGGCCTTCAAAAATCCTTAACCAGCTTAAAGTTGGTTACAATGAAGTTCCTCTTGTTTTTTCGGTCGTTTTGACAGGTCACGGGCTGAAAACGAACTTACGGTGCTGAAGTTATGACCATTTTAAGAAAGCCTTCTTCGTCACACGATCTTGGGCTTCGAGAACCAAGTCAGTCTGTTCTTCAATACTTTTGCCTCCATCAATATATAATTTCATAGGCATATACTAATTGTACAACTTTCAAACATGGTCATACACATCCAAATCCGTCTGAAACGGGCTAAACCATTCGAAACATATCAAAACGGACGAGATCGGACGAAATCGGACGAGATCGGACGTTAACCGGGGAAAGCCGGAGAAAGTATGAATAAACCGCGCAAACCATGCCAAATCCGTGGAAATAGGATTTCTACTATGTTTTGATTGTATTGATCATGTTGTGGTCGTCTTTAGCATGTTTTGGTTGGGTTTGGCTATGTTTTAACCAGACTTGAATGTAGCAAATTAGTTGGTGATGTAGTTGTGGTTTTACTAGACAAGGAAATCGTGATGGCATACCATCAATTGATATTAAAAATACGAGTGAGCTCCAACAACATTTAACATTGTTTGATCAACAAAACAATGATATTGATTTTCCTTCGGAAACCTACAAAGGTGGATAATATACAAAATAATAAAAAAAGCATAGTAAAATGGCTTTTTGGGCCTTCAAAAATCCTTAACCAGCTTAAAGTTGGTTACAATGATGTTTCTCTTGTTTTTTCGGTCGTTTTGACAGGTCACGGGCTGAAAACGAACTTACGGTGCTGAAGTTATGACCATTTTAAGAAAGCCTTCTTCGTCACACGATCTTGGGCTTCGAGAACCAAGTCAGTCTGTTCTTCAATACTTTTGCCTCCATCAATATATAATTTCATAGGCATATACTAACTGTACAACTTTCAAACATGGTCATACACATCCAAATCCGGCTGAAACGGGCTAAACCGTTCGAAACATATCAAAACGGACGAGATCAGACGAGATCGGACGAAATCGGACGAGATCGGACGGAATCGGACGTTAACCAGGGAAGCCGGAGAAAGTATGAATAAACCAGGTCAAACCATGCCAAATCCGTGGAAATAGGATTTCTACTATGTTTTGATTATATTGATAATGTTGTGGTCGTCTTTAGCATGTTTTGGTTGGGTTTGGCTATGTTTTAACCAGACTTGAATGTAGCAAATTAGTTGGTGATGTAGTTGTGGTTTTACTAGACAAGGAAACCGTGATGGCATACCATCAATTGATATTAAAAATACGAGTGAGCTCCAACAACATTTAACATTGTTTGATCAACAAAACAATGATATTGATTGTCCTTCGGAAACCTACAAAGGTGGATAATATACAAAATAATGAAAAAAGCATAGTAAAATGGCTTTTTGGGCCTTCAGAAATCCTTAACCGGCTTAAAGTTGGTTACAACGATGTTTCTCTTGTTTTCCGGTCGTTTTGACAGGTCACGGGCTGAAAACGAACTTACGGTGCTGAAGTTATGACCATTTTAAGAAAGCCTTCTTCGTCACACGATCTTGGGCTTCGAGAACCAAGTCAGTCTGTTCTTCAATACTTTTGCCTCCATCAATATATAATTTCATAGGCATATACTAATTTTACAACTTTCAAACATGGTCATACACATCCAAATCCGTCTGAAACGGGCTAAACCATTCGAAACATATCAAAACGGACGAGATCGGACGAGATCGGACGAAATCGGACGAGATCGGACGTTAACCGGGGAAAGCCGGAGAAAGTATGAATAAACCGCGCAAACCATGCCAAATCCGTGGAAATAGGATTTCTACTATGTTTTGATTGTATTGATCATGTTGTGGTCGTCTTTAGCATGTTTTGGTTGGGGTTGGCTATGTTTTAACCAGACTTGAATGTAGCAAATTAGTTGGTGATGTAGTTGTGGTTTTACTAGACAAGGAAATCGTGATGGCATACCATCAATTGATATTAAAAATACGAGTGAGCTCCAACAACATTAAACATTGTTTGATCAACAAAACAATGATATTGATTTTCCTTCGGAAACCTACAAAGGTGGATAATATACAAAATAATGAAAAAAGCATAGTAAAATGGCTTTTTGGGCCTTCAAAAATCCTTAACCAGCTTAAAGTTGGTTACAATGATGTTCCTCTTGTTTTTTCGGTCGTTTTGACAGGTCACGGGCTGAAAACGAACTTACGGTGCTGAAGTTATGACCATTTTAAGAAAGCCTTCTTCGTCACACGATCTTGGGCTTCGAGAACCAAGTCAGTCTGTTCTTCAATACTTTTGCCTCCATCAATATATAATTTCATAGGCATATACTAATTGTACAACTTTCAAACATGGTCATACACATCCAAATCCGTCTGAAACGGGCTAAACCATTCGAAACATATCAAAACGGACGAGATCGGACGAGATCGGACGAAATCGGACGAGATCGGACGTTAACCGGGGAAAGCCGGAGAAAGTATGAATAAACCGCGCAAACCATGCCAAATCCGTGGAAATAGATTTCTACTATGTTTTGATTGTATTGATCATGTTGTGGTCGTCTTTAGCATGTTTTGGTTGGGTTTGGCTATGTTTTAACCATACTTGAATGTAGCAAATTAGTTGGTGATGTAGTAGTGGTTTTACTAGACAAGGAAATCGTGATGGCATACCATCAATTGATATTAAAAATACGAGTGAGCTCCAACAACATTTAACATTGTTTGATCAACAAAACAATGATATTGATTTTCCTTCGGAAACCTACAAAGGTGGATAATATACAAAATAATGAAAAAAGCATAGTAAAATGGCTTTTTGGGCCTTCAAAAATCCTTAACCAGCTTAAAGTTGGTTACAATGATGTTCCTCTTGTTTTTTCGGTCGTTTTGACAGGTCACGGGCTGAAAACGAACTTACGGTGCTGAAGTTATGACCATTTTAAGAAAGCCTTCTTCGTCACACGATCTTGGGCTTCGAGAACCAAGTCAGTCTGTTCTTCAATACTTTTGCCTCCATCAATATATAATTTCATAGGCATATACTAACTGTACAACTTTCAAACATGGTCATACACATCCAAATCCGGCTGAAACGGGCTAAACCGTTCGAAACATATCATAACGGACGAGATCAGACGAGATCGGACGAAATCGGACGAGATCGGACGGAATCGGACGTTAACCAGGGAAGCCGGAGAAAGTATGAATAAACCAGGGCAAACCATGCCAAATCCGTGGAAATAGGATTTCTACTATGTTTTGATTGTATTGATCATGTTGTGGTCGTCTTTAGCATGTTTTGGTTGGGTTTGGCTATGTTTTAACCAGACTTGAATGTAGCAAATTAGTTGGTGATGTAGTTGTGGTTTTACTAGACAAGGAAACCGTGGTGGCATACCATCAATTGATATTAAAAATAGGAGTGAGCTCCAACAACATTTAACATTGTTTGATCAACAAAACAATGATATTGATTTTCCTTCGGAAACCTACAAAGGTGGATAATATACAAAATAATGAAAAAAGCATAGTAAAATGGCTTTTTGGGCCTTCAAAAATCCTTAACCAGCTTAAAGTTGGTTACAACGATGTTCCTCTTGTTTTTTCGGTCGTTTTGACAGGTCACGGGCTGAAAACGAACTTACGGTGCTGAAGTTATGACCATTTTAAGAAAGCCTTCTTCGTCACACGATCTTGGGCTTCGAGAACCAAGTCAGTCTGTTCTTCAATACTTTTGCCTCCATCAATATATAATTTCATAGGCATATACTAACTGTACAACTTTCAAACATGGTCATACACATCCAAATCCGTCTGAAACGGGCTAAACCGTTCGAAACATATCAAAACGGACGAGATCGGACGAGATCGGACGAAATCGGACGAGATCGGACGGAATCGGACGTTAACCGGGGAAAGCCGGAGAAAGTATGAATAAACCGCGCAAACCATGCCAAATCCGTGGAAATAGGATTTCTACTATGTTTTGATTGTATTGATCATGTTGTGGTCGTCTTTAGCATGTTTTGGTTGGGTTTGGCTATGTTTTAACCAGACTTGAATGTAGCAAATTAGTTGGTGATGTAGTTGTGGTTTTACTAGACAAGGAAATCGTGATGGCATACCATCAATTGATATTAAAAATACGAGTGAGCTCCAACAACATTTAACATTGTTTGATCAACAAAACAATGATATTGATTTTCCTTCGGAAACCTACAAAGGTGGATAATATACAAAATAATGAAAAAAGCATAGTAAAATGGCTTTTTGGGCCTTCAGAAATCCTTAACCAGCTTAAAGGTGGTTACAACGATGTTCCTCTTGTTTTTTCAGTCGTTTTGACAGGTCACGGGCTGAAAACGAACTTACGGTGCTGAAGTTATGACCATTTTAAGAAAGCCTTCTTCGTCACACGATCTTGGGCTTCGAGAACCAAGTCAGTCTGTTCTTCAATACTTTTGCCTCCATCAATATATAATTTCATAGGCATATACTAACTGTACAACTTTCAAACATGGTCATACACATCCAAATCCGGCTGAAACGGGCTAAACCGTTCGAAACATATCAAAACGGACGAGATCAGACGAGATCGGACGAAATCGGACGAGATCGGACGGAATCGGACGTTAACCAGGGAAGCCGGAGAAAGTATGAATAAACCAGGGCAAACCATGCCAAATCCGTGGAAATAGGATTTCTACTATGTTCTGATTGTATTGATCATGTTGTGGTCGTCTTTAGCATGTTTTGGTTGGGTTTGGCTATGTTTTAACCAGACTTGAATGTAGCAAATTAGTTGGTGATGTAGTTGTGGTTTTACTAGACAAGGAAACCGTGATGGCATACCATCAATTGATATTAAAAATACGAGTGAGCTCCAACAACATTTAACATTGTTTGATCAACAAAACAATGATATTGATTTTCCTTCGGAAACCTACAAAGGTGGATAATATACAAAATAATGAAAAAAGCATAGTAAAATGGCTTTTTGGGCCTTCAAAAATCCTTAACCAGCTTAAAGTTGGTTACAACGATGTTCCTCTTGTTTTTTCGGTCGTTTTGACAGGTCACGGGCTGAAACGAACTTACGGTGCTGAAGTTATGACCATTTTAAGAAAGCCTTCTTCGTCACACGATCTTGGGCTTCGAGAACCAAGTCAGTCTGTTCTTCAATACTTTTGCCTCCATCAATATATAATTTCATAGGCATATACTAACTGTACAACTTTCAAACATGGTCATACACATCCAAATCCGTCTGAAACGGGCTAAACCGTTCGAAACATATCAAAACGGACGAGATCGGACGAAATCGGACGAGATCGGACGGAATCGGACGTTAACCGGGGAAAGCCGGAGAAAGTATGAATAAACCGCGCAAACCATGCCAAATCCGTGGAAATAGGATTTCTACTATGTTTTGATTGTATTGATCATGTTGTGGTCGTCTTTAGCATGTTTTGGTTGGGTTTGGCTATGTTTTAACCAGACTTGAATGTAGCAAATTAGTTGGTGATGTAGTTGTGGTTTTACTAGACAAGGAAATCGTGATGGCATACCATCAATTGATATTAAAAATACGAGTGAGCTCCAACAACATTTAACATTGTTTGATCAACAAAACAATGATATTGATTTTCCTTCGGAAACCTACAAAGGTGGATAATATACAAAATAATGAAAAAAGCATAGTAAAATGGTTTTTTGGGCCTTCAGAAATCCTTAACCAGCTTAAAGTTGGTTACAACGATGTTCCTCTTGTTTTTTCGGTCGTTTTGACAGGTCACGGGCTGAAAACGAACTTACGGTGCTGAAGTTATGACCATTTTAAGAAAACCTTCTTCGTCACACGATCTTGGGCTGCGAGAACCAAGTCAGTCTGTTCTTCAATACTTTTGCCTCCATCAATATATAATTTCATAGGCATATACTAACTGTACAACTTTCAAACATGGTCATACACATCCAAATCCGTCTGAAACAGGCTAAACCGTTCGAAACATATCAAAACGGACGAGATCGGACGAAATCGGACGAGATCGGACGGAATCGGACGTTAACCGGGGAAAGCCGGAGAAAGTATGAATAAACCAGGGCAAACCATGCCAAATCCGTGGAAATAGGATTTCTACTATGTTTTGATTGTATTGATCATGTTGTGGTCGTCTTTAGCATGTTTTGGTTGGGTTTGGCTATGTTTTAACCAGACTTGAATGTACCAAATTAGTTGGTGATGTAGTTGTGGTTTTACTAGACAAGGAAACCGTGATGGCATACCATCAATTGATATTAAAAATACGAGTGAGCTCCAACAACATTTAACATTGTTTGATCAACAAAACAATGATATTAATTTTCCTTCGGAAACCTACAAAGGTGGATAATATACAAAATAATGAAAAAAGCATAGTAAAATGGCTTTTTGGGCCTTCAGAAATCCTTAACCAGCTTAAAGTTGGTTACAACGATGTTCCTCTTGTTTTTTCGGTCGTTTTGACAGGTCACGAGCTAAAAACGAACTTACGCTGCTGAAGTTATGACCATTTTAAGAAAGCCTTCTTCGTCTCACGATCTTGGGCTTCGAGAACCAAGTCAGTCTGTTCTTCAATACTTTTGCCTCCATCAATATATAATTTCATAGGCATATACTAACTGTACAAATTTCAAACATGGTCATACACATCCAAATCCGTCTGAAACAGGCTAAACCGTTCGAAACATATCAAAACGGACGAGATCGGACGAGATCGGACGAAATCGGACGAGATCGGACGGAATCGGACGTTAACCGGGGAAAGCCGGAGAAAGTATGAATAAACCAGGGCAAACCATGCCAAATCCGTGGAAAAATGATTTCTACTATGTTTTGATTGTATTGATCATGTTGTGGTCGTCTTTAGCATGTTTTGGTTAGGTTTGGCTATGTTTTAACCAGACTTGAATGTAGCAAATTAGTTGGTGATGTAGTTGTGGTTTTACTAGACAAGGAAACCGTGATGGCATACCATCAATTGATATTAAAAATACGAGTGAGCTCCAACAACATTTAACATTGTTTGATCAACAAAACAATGATATTGATTTTCCTTCGGAAACCTACAAAGGTGGATAATATACAAAATAATGAAAAAAACATAGTAAAATGGCTTTTTGGGCCTTCAGAAATCCTTAACCAGCTTAAAGTTGGTTACAACGATGTTCCTCTTGTTTTTCGGTCGTTTTGACAGGTCACGGGCTGAAAACGAACTTACGGTGCTGAAGTTATGACCATTTTAAGAAAGCCTTCTTCGTCACACGATCTTGGGCTTCGAGAACCAAGTCAGTCTGTTCTTCAATACTTTTGCCTCCATCAATATATAATTTCATAGGCATATACTAACTGTACAACTTTCAAACATGGTCATACACATCCAAATCCGGCTGAAACGGGCTAAACCGTTCGAAACATATCAAAACGGACGAGATCAGACGAGATCGGACGAAATCGGACGAGATAGGACGGAATCGGACGTTAACCAGGGAAGCCGGAGAAAGTATGAATAAACCAGGGCAAACCATGCCAAATCCGTGGAAATAGGATTTCTACTATGTTCTGATTGTATTGATCATGTTGTGGTCGTCTTTAGCATGTTTTGGTTGGGTTTGGCTATGTTTTAACCAGACTTGAATGTAGCAAATTAGTTGGTGATGTAGTAATGGTTTTACTAGACAAGGAAACCGTGATGGCATACCATCAATTGATATTAAAAATACGAGTGAGCTCCAACAACATTTAACATTGTTTGATCAACAAAACAATGATATTGATTTTCCTTCGGAAACCTACAAAGGTGGATAATATACAAAATAATGAAAAAAGCATAGTAAAATGGCTTTTTGGGCCTTCAAAAATCCTTAACCAGCTTAAAGTTGGTTACAACGATGTTCCTCTTGTTTTTTCGGTCGTTTTGACAGGTCACGGGCTGAAACGAACTTACGGTGCTGAAGTTATGACCATTTTAAGAAAGCCTTCTTCGTCACACGATCTTGGGCTTCGAGAACCAAGTCAGACTGTTCTTCAATACTTTTGCCTCCATCAATATATAATTTCATAGGCATATACTAACTGTACAACTTTCAAACATGGTCATACACATCCAAATCCGTCTGAAACGGGCTAAACCGTTCGAAACATATCAAAACGGACGAGATCGGACGAAATCGGACGAGATCGGACGGAATCGGACGTTAACCGGGGAAAGCCGGAGAAAGTATGAATAAACCGCGCAAACCATGCCAAATCCGTGGAAATAGGATTTCTACTATGTTTTGATTGTATTGATCATGTTGTGGTCGTCTTTAGCATGTTTTGGTTGGGTTTGGCTATGTTTTAACCAGACTTGAATGTAGCAAATTAGTTGGTGATGTAGTTGTGGTTTTACTAGACAAGGAAATCGTGATGGCATACCATCAATTGATATTAAAAATACGAGTGAGCTCCAACAACATTTAACATTGTTTGATCAACAAAACAATGATATTGATTTTCCTTCGGAAACCTACAAAGGTGGATAATATACAAAATAATGAAAAAAGCATAGTAAAATGGTTTTTTGGGCCTTCAGAAATCCTTAACCAGCTTAAAGTTGGTTACAACGATGTTCCTCTTGTTTTTTCGGTCGTTTTGACAGGTCACGGGCTGAAAACGAACTTACGGTGCTGAAGTTATGACCATTTTAAGAAAACCTTCTTCGTCACACGATCTTGGGCTTCGAGAACCAAGTCAGTCTGTTCTTCAATACTTTTGCCTCCATCAATATATAATTTCATAGGCATATACTAACTGTACAACTTTCAAACATGGTCATACACATCCAAATCCGTCTGAAACAGGCTAAACCGTTCGAAACATATCAAAACGGACGAGATCGGACGAAATCGGACGAGATCGGACGGAATCGGACGTTAACCGGGGAAAGCCGGAGAAAGTATGAATAAACCAGGGCAAACCATGCCAAATCCATGGAAATAGGATTTCTACTATGTTTTGATTGTATTGATCATGTTGTGGTCGTCTTTAGCATGTTTTGGTTGGGTTTGGCTATGTTTTAACCAGACTTGAATGTACCAAATTAGTTGGTGATGTAGTTGTGGTTTTACTAGACAAGGAAACCGTGATGGCATACCATCAATTGATATTAAAAATACGAGTGAGCTCCAACAACATTTAACATTGTTTGATCAACAAAACAATGATATTAATTTTCCTTCGGAAACCTACAAAGGTGGATAATATACAAAATAATGAAAAAAGCATAGTAAAATGGCTTTTTGGGCCTTCAGAAATCCTTAACCAGCTTAAAGTTGGTTACAACGATGTTCCTCTTGTTTTTTCGGTCGTTTTGACAGGTCACGAGCTGAAAACGAACTTACGCTGCTGAAGTTATGACCATTTTAAGAAAGCCTTCTTCGTCTCACGATCTTGGGCTTCGAGAACCAAGTCAGTCTGTTCTTCAATACTTTTGCCTCCATCAATATATAATTTCATAGGCATATACTAACTGTACAAATTTCAAACATGGTCATACACATCCAAATCCGTCTGAAACAGGCTAAACCGTTCGAAACATATCAAAACGGACGAGATCGGACGAGATCGGACGAAATCGGACGAGATCGGACGGAATCGGACGTTAACCGGGGAAAGCCGGAGAAAGTATGAATAAACCAGGGCAAACCATGCCAAATCCGTGGAAAAATGATTTCTACTATGTTTTGATTGTATTGATCATGTTGTGGTCGTCTTTAGCATGTTTTGGTTAGGTTTGGCTATGTTTTAACCAGACTTGAATGTAGCAAATTAGTTGGTGATGTAGTTGTGGTTTTACTAGACAAGGAAACCGTGATGGCATACCATCAATTGATATTAAAAATACGAGTGAGCTCCAACAACATTTAACATTGTTTGATCAACAAAACAATGATATTGATTTTCCTTCGGAAACCTACAAAGGTGGATAATATATAAAATAATGAAAAAACATAGTAAAATGGCTTTTTGGGCCTTCAGAAATCCTTAACCAGCTTAAAGTTGGTTACAACGATGTTCCTCTTGTTTTTCGGTCGTTTTGACAGGTCACGGGCTGAAAACGAACTTACGGTGCTGAAGTTATGACCATTTTAAGAAAGCCTTCTTCGTCACACGATCTTGGGCTTCGAGAACCAAGTCAGTCTGTTCTTCAATACTTTTGCCTCCATCAATATATAATTTCATAGGCATATACTAATTGTACAACTTTCAAACATGGTCATACACATCCAAATCCGTCTGAAACGGGCTAAACCATTCGAAACATATCAAAACGGACGAGATCGGACGAGATCGGACGAAATCGGACGAGATCAGACGTTAACCGGGGAAAGCCGGAGAAAGTATGAATAAACCGCGCAAACCATGCCAAATCCGTGGAAATAGGATTTCTACTATGTTTTGATTGTATTGATCATGTTGTGGTCGTCTTTAGCATGTTTTGGTTGGGTTTGGCTATGTTTTAACCAGACTTGAATGTAGCAAATTAGTTGGTGATGTAGTAGTGGTTTTACTAGACAAGGAAATCGTGATGGCATACCATCAATTGATATTAAAAATACGAGTGAGCTCCAACAACATTTAACATTGTTTGATCAACAAAACAATGATATTGATTTTCCTTCGGAAACCTACAAAGGTGGATAATATACAAAATAATGAAAAAAGCATAATAAAATGGCTTTTTGGGCCTTCAAAAATCCTTAACCAGCTTAAAGTTGGTTACAATGAAGTTCCTCTTGTTTTTTCGGTCGTTTTGACAGATCACGGGCTGAAAACGAACTTACGGTGCTGAAGTTATGACCATTTTAAGAAAGCCTTCTTCGTCACACGATCTTGGGCTTCAAGAACCAAGTCAGTCTGTTCTTCAATACTTTTGCCTCCATCAATATATAATTTCATAGGCATATACTAATTGTACAACTTTCAAACATGGTCATACACATCCAAATCCGTCTGAAACGGGCTAAACCATTCGAAACATATCAAAACGGACGAGATCGGACGAAATCGGACGAGATCGGACGTTAACCGGGGAAAGCCGGAGAAAGTATGAATAAACCGCGCAAACCATGCCAAATCCGTGGAAATAGGATTTCTACTATGTTTTGATTGTATTGATCATGTTGTGGTCGTCTTTAGCATGTTTTGGTTGGGTTTGGCTATGTTTTAACCAGACTTGAATGTAGCAAATTAGTTGGTGATGTAGTTGTGGTTTTACTAGACAAGGAAATCGTGATGGCATACCATCAATTGATATTAAAAATACGAGTGAGCTCCAACAACATTTAACATTGTTTGATCAACAAAACAATGATATTGATTTTCCTTCGGAAACCTACAAAGGTGGATAATATACAAAATAATGAAAAAAGCATAGTAAAATGGCTTTTTGGGCCTTAAAAAATCCTTAACCAGCTTAAAGTTGGTTACAATGATGTTCCTCTTGTTTTTTCGGTCGTTTTGACAGGTCACGGGCTGAAAACGAACTTACGGTGCTGAAGTTATGACCATTTTAAGAAAGCCTTCTTCGTCACACGATCTTGGGCTTCGAGAACCAAGTCAGTCTGTTCTTCAATACTTTTGCCTCCATCAATATATAATTTCATAGGCATATACTAACTGTACAACTTTCAAACATGGTCATACACATCCAAATCCGGCTGAAACGGGCTAAACCGTTCGAAACATATCAAAACGGACGAGATCAGACGAGATCGGACGAAATCGGACGAGATCGGACGGAATCGGACGTTAACCAGGGAAGCCGAAGAAATTATGAATAAACCAGGGCAAACCATGCCAAATCCGTGGAAATAGGATTTCTACTATGTTTTGATTGTATTGATCATGTTGTGGTCGTCTTTAGCATGTTTTGGTTGGGTTTGGCTATGTTTTAACCAGACTTGAATGTAGCAAATTAGTTGGTGATGTAGTTGTGGTTTTACTAGACAAGGAAACCGTGATGGCATACCATCAATTGATATTAAAAATACGAGTGAGCTCCAACAACATTTAACATTGTTTGATCAACAAAACAATGATATTGATTTTCCTTCGGAAACCTACAAAGGTGGATAATATACAAAATAATGAAAAAAGCATAGTAAAATGGCTTTTTGGGCCTTCAGAAATCCTTAACCAGCTTAAAGTTGGTTACAACGATGTTCCTCTTGTTTTTCGGTCGTTTTGACAGGTCACGGGCTGAAAACGAACTTACGGTGCTGAAGTTATGACCATTTTAAGAAAGCCTTCTTCGTCACACGATCTTGGGCTTCGAGAACCAAGTCAGTCTGTTCTTCAATACTTTTGCCTCCATCAATATATAATTTCATAGGCATATACTAATTTTACAACTTTCAAACATGGTCATACACATCCAAATCCGTCTGAAACGGGCTAAACCATTCGAAACATATCAAAACGGACGAGATCGGACGAGATCAGACGAAATCGGACGAGATCGGACGTTAACCGGGGAAAGCCGGAGAAAGTATGAATAAACCGCGCAAACCATGCCAAATCCGTGGAAATAGGATTTCTACTATGTTTTGATTGTATTGATCATGTTGTGGTCGTCTTTAGCATGTTTTGGTTGGGGTTGGTTATGTTTTAACCAGACTTGAATGTAGCAAATTAGTTGGTGATGTAGTTGTGGTTTTACTAGACAAGGAAATCGTGATGGCATACCATCAATTGATATTAAAAATACGAGTGAGCTCCAACAACATTTAACATTGTTTGATCAACAAAACAATGATATTGATTTTCCTTCGGAAACCTACAAAGGTGGATAATATACAAAATAATGAAAAAAGCATAGTAAAATGGCTTTTTGGGCCTTCAAAAATCCTTAACCAGCTTAAAGTTGGTTACAATGATGTTCCTCTTGTTTTTTCGGTCGTTTTGACAGGTCACGGGCTGAAAACGAACTTATGGTGCTGAAGTTATGACCATTTTAAGAAAGCCTTCTTCGTCACACGATCTTGGGCTTCGAGAACCAAGTCAGTCTGTTCTTCAATACTTTTGCCTCCATCAATATATAATTTCATAGGCATATACTAATTGTACAACTTTCAAACATGGTCATACACATCCAAATCCGTCTGAAACGGGCTAAACCATTCGAAACATATCAAAACGGACGAGATCGGACGAGATCGGACGAAATCGGACGAGATCGGACGTTAACCGGGGAAAGCCGGAGAAAGTATGAATAAACCGCGCAAACCATGCCAAATCCGTGGAAATAGGATTTCTACTATGTTTTGATTGTATTGATCATGTTGTGGTCGTCTTTAGCATGTTTTGGTTGGGTTTGGCTATGTTTTAACCAGACTTGAATGTAGCAAATTAGTTGGTGATGTAGTAGTGGTTTTACTAGACAAGGAAATCGTGATGGCATACCATCAATTGATATTAAAAATACGAGTGAGCTCCAACAACATTTAACATTGTTTGATCAACAAAACAATGATATTGATTTTCCTTCGGAAACCTACAAAGGTGGATAATATACAAAATAATGAAAAAAGCATAGTAAAATGGCTTTTTGGGCCTTCAAAAATCCTTAACCAGCTTAAAGTTGGTTACAATGATTTTCCTCTTGTTTTTTCGGTCGGTTTGACAGGTCACGGGCTGAAAACGAACTTACGGTGCTGAAGTTATGACCATTTTAAGAAAGCCTTCTTCGTCACACGATCTTGGGCTTCGAGAACCAAGTCAGTCTGTTCTTCAATACTTTTGCCTCCATCAATATATAATTTCATAGGCATATACTAACTGTACAACTTTCAAACATGGTCATACACATCCAAATCCGGCTGAAACGGGCTAAACCGTTCGAAACATATCAAAACGGACGAGATCAGACGAGATCGGACGAAATCGGACGAGATCGGACGAAATCGGACGTTAACCAGGGAAGCCGGAGAAAGTATGAATAAACCAGGGCAAACCATGCCAAATCCGTGGAAATAGGATTTCTACTATGTTTTGATTGTATTGATCATGTTGTGGTCGTCTTTAGCATGTTTTGGTTGGGTTTGGCTATGTTTTAACCAGACTTGAATGTAGCAAATTAGTTGGTGATGTAGTTGTGGTTTTACTAGACAAGGAAACCGTGATGGCATACCATCAATTGATATTAAAAATACGAGTGAGCTCCAACAACATTTAACATTGTTTGATCAACAAAACAATGATATTGATTTTCCTTCGGAAACCTAAAAAGGTGGATAATATACAAAATAATGAAAAAAGCATAGTAAAATGGCTTTTTGGGCCTTCAAAAATCCTTAACCAGCTTAAAGTTGGTTACAACGATGTTCCTCTTGTTTTTTCAGTCGTTTTGACAGGTCACGGGCTGAAAACGAACTTACGGTGCTGAAGTTATGACCATTTTAAGAAAGCCTTCTTCGTCACACGATCTTGGGCTTCGAGAACCAAGTCAGTCTGTTCTTTAATACTTTTGCCTCCATCAATATATAATTTCATAGGCATATACTAACTGTACAACTTTCAAACATGGTCATACACATCCAAATCCGTCTGAAACGGGCTAAACCGTTCGAAACATATCAAAACGGACGAGATCGGACGAAATCGGACGAGATCGGACGGAATCGGACGTTAACCGGGGAAAGCCGGAGAAAGTATGAATAAACCGCGCAAACCATGCCAAATCCGTGGAAATAGGATTTCTACTATGTTTTGATTGTATTGATCATGTTGTGGTCGTCTTTAGCATGTTTTGGTTGGGTTTGGTTATGTTTTAACCAGACTTGAATGTAGCAAATTAGTTGGTGATGTAGTTGTGGTTTTACTAGACAAGGAAATCGTGATGGCATACCATCAATTGATATTAAAAATACGAGTGAGCTCCAACAACATTTAACATTGTTTGATCAACAAAACAATGATATTGATTTTCCTTCGGAAACCTACAAAGGTGGATAATATACAAAATAATGAAAAAAGCATAGTAAAATGGCTTTTTGGGCCTTCAGAAATCCTTAACCATCTTAAAGGTGGTTACAACGATGTTCCTCTTGTTTTTTTCGGTCGTTTTGACAGGTCACGGGCTGAAAACGAACTTACGGTGCTGAAGTTATGACCATTTTAAGAAAGCCTTCTTTGTCACACGATCTTGGGCTTCGAGAACCAAGTCAGTCCGTTCTTCAATACTTTTGCCTCCATCAATATATAATTTCATAGGTATATACTAACTGTACAACTTCCAAACATGGTCATACACATCCAAATCCGGCTGAAACGGGCAAAACCGTTCGAAACATATCAAAACGGACGAGATCAGACGAGATCGGACGAAATCGGACGAGATCGGACGGAATCGGACGTTAACCAGGGAAGCCGGAGAAAGTATGAATAAACCAGGGCAAACCATGCCAAATCCGTGGAAATAGGATTTCTACTATGTTTTGATTGTATTGATCATGTTGTGGTCGTCTTTAGCATGTTTTGGTTGGGTTTGGCTATGTTTTAACCAGACTTGAATGTAGCAAATTAGTTGGTGATGTAGTTGTGGTTTTACTAGACAAGGAAACCGTGATGGCATACCATCAATTGATATTAAAAATACGATTGAGCTCCAACAACATTTAACATTGTTTGATCAACAAAACAATGATATTGATTTTCCTTCGGAAACCTACAAAGGTGGATAATATACAAAATAATAAAAAAAGCATAGTAAATGGATTTTTGGGCCTTCAAAAATCCTTAACCAGCTTAAAGTTGGTTACAACGATGTTCCTCTTGTTTTTTCGGTCGTTTTGACAGGTCACGGGCTGAAACGAACTTACGGTGCTGAAGTTATGACCATTTTAAGAAAGCCTTCTTCGTCACACGATCTTGGGCTTCGAGAACCAAGTCAGTCTGTTCTTCAATACTTTTGCCTCCATCAATATATAATTTCATAGGCATATACTAACTGTACAACTTTCAAACATGGTCATACATATCCAAATCCGTCTGAAACGGGCTAAACCGTTCGAAACATATCAAAACGGACGAGATCGGACGGAATCGAACGTTAAGCGGGGAAAGCCGGAGAAAGTATGAATAAACCGCGCAAACCATGCCAAATCCGTGGAAATAGGATTTCTACTATGTTTTGATTGTATTGATCATGTTGTGGTCGTCTTTAGCATGTTTTGGTTGGGTTTGGCTATGTTTTAACCAGACTTGAATGTAGCAAATTAGTTAGTGATGTAGTTGTGGTTTTACTAGACAAGGAAATCGTGATGGCATACCATCAATTGATATTAAAAATACGAGCGAGCTCCAACAACATTTAACATTGTTTGATCAACAAAACAATGATATTGATTTTCCTTCGGAAACCTAAAAAGGTGGATAATATACAAAATAATGAAAAAAGCATAGTAAAATGGCTTTTTGGGCCTTCAAAAATCCTTAACCAGCTTAAAGTTGGTTACAACGATGTTCCTCTTGTTTTTTCGGTCGTTTTGACAGGTCACGGGCTGAAAACGAACTTACGGTGCTGAAGTTATGACCATTTTAAGAAAGCCTTCTTCGTCACACGATCTTGGGCTTCGAGAACCAAGTCAGTCTGTTCTTTAATACTTTTGCCTCCATCAATATATAATTTCATAGGCATATACTAACTGTACAACTTTCAAACATGGTCATACACATCCAAATCCGTCTGAAACGGGCTAAACCGTTCGAAACATATCAAAACGGACGAGATCGGACGAAATCGGACGAGATCGGACGGAATCGGACGTTAACCGGGGAAAGCCGGAGAAAGTATGAATAAACCGCGCAAACCATGCCAAATCCGTGGAAATAGGATTTCTACTATGTTTTGATTGTACTGATCATGTTGTGGTCGTCTTTAGCATGTTTTGGTTGGGTTTGGCTATGTTTTAACCAGACTTGAATGTAGCAAATTAGTTGGTGATGTAGTTGTGGTTTTACTAGACAAGGAAATCGTGATGGCATACCATCAATTGATATTAAAAATACGAGTGAGCTCCAACAACATTTAACATTGTTTGATCAACAAAACAATGATATTGATTTTCCTTCGGAAACCTACAAAGGTGGATAATATACAAAATAATGAAAAAAGCATAGTAAAATGGCTTTTTGGGCCTTCAGAAATCCTTAACCATCTTAAAGGTGGTTACAACGATGTTCCTCTTGGTTTTTTCGGTCGTTTTGACAGGTCACAGGCTGAAAACGAACTTACGGTGCTGAAGTTATGACCATTTTAAGTAAGCCTTCTTCGTCACACGATCTTGGGCTTCGAGAACCAAGTCAGTCTGTTCTTCAATACTTTTGCCTCCATCAATATATAATTTCATAGGTATATACTAACTGTACAACTTCCAAACATGGTCATACACATCCAAATCCGGCTGAAACGGGCAAAACCGTTCGAAACATATCAAAACGGACGAGATCAGACGAGATCGGACGAAATCGGACGAGATCGGACGGAATCGGACGTTAACCAGGGAAGCCGGAGAAAGTATGAATAAACCAGGGCAAACCATGCCAAATCCGTGGAAATAGGATTTCTACTATGTTTTGATTGTATTGATCATGTTGTGGTCGTCTTTAGCATGTTTTGGTTGGGTTTGGCTATGTTTTAACCAGACTTGAATGTAGCAAATTAGTTGGTGATGTAGTTGTGGTTTTACTAGACAAGGAAACCGTGATGGCATACCATCAATTGATATTAAAAATACGAGTGAGCTCCAACAACATTTAACATTGTTTGATCAACAAAACAATGATATTGATTTTCCTTCGGAAACCTACAAAGGTGGATAATATACAAAATAATGAAAAAAGCATAGTAAAATGGCTTTTTGGGCCTTCAAAAATCCTTAACCAGCTTAAAGTTGGTTACAACGATGTTCCTCTTGTTTTTTCGGTCGTTTTGACAGGTCACGGGCTGAAACGAACTTACGGTGCTGAAGTTATGACCATTTAAAGAAAGCCTTCTTCGTCACACGATCTTGGGCTTCGAGAACCAAGTCAGTCTGTTCTTCAATACTTTTGCCTCCATCAATATATAATTTCATAGGCATATACTAACTGTACAACTTTCAAACATGGTCATACATATCCAAATCCGTCTGAAACGGGCTAAACCTTTCGAAACATATCAAAACGGACGAGATCGGACGGAATCGAACGTTAAGCGGGGAAAGCCGGAGAAAGTATGAATAAACCGCGCAAACCATGCCAAATCCGTGGAAATAGGATTTCTACTATGTTTTGATTGTATTGATCATGTTGTGGTCGTCTTTAGCATGTTTTGGTTGGGTTTGGCTATGTTTTAACCAGACTTGAATGTAGCAAATTAGTTGGTGATGTAGTTGTGGTTTTACTAGACAAGGAAATCGTGATGGCATACCATCAATTGATATTAAAAATACGAGCGAGCTCCAACAACATTTAACATTGTTTGATCAACAAAACAATGATATTGATTTTCCTTCGGAAACCTACAAAGGTGGATAATATACAAAATAATGAAAAAAGCATAGTAAAATGGTTTTTTGGGCCTTCAGAAATCCTTAACCAGCTTAAAGTTGGTTACAACGATGTTCCTCTTGTTTTTTCGGTCGTTTTGACAGGTCACGGGCTGAAAACGAACTTACGGTGCTGAAGTTATGACCATTTTAAGAAAGCCTTCTTCGTCACACGATCTTGGGCTTCGAGAACCAAGTCAGTATGTTCTTCAATACTTTTGCCTCCATCAATATATAATTTCATAGGCATATACTAACTGTACAACTTTCAAACATGGTCATACACATCCAAATCCGTCTGAAACAGGCTAAACCGTTCGAAACATATCAAAACGGACGAGATCGGACGAAATCGGACGGAATCGGACGTTAACCGGGGAAAGCCGGAGAAAGTATGAATAAACCAGGGCAAACCATGCCAAATCCGTGGAAATAGGATTTCTACTATGTTTTGATTGTATTGATCATGTTGTGGTCGTCTTTAGCATGTTTTGGTTGGGTTTGGCTATGTTTTAACCAGACTTGAATGTAGCAAATTACTTGGTGATGTAGTTGTGGTTTTACTAGACAAGGAAACCGTGATGGCATACCATCAATTGATATTAAAAATACGAGTGAGCTCCAACAACATTTAACATTGTTTGATCAACAAAACAATGATATTGATTTTCCTTCGGAAACCTACAAAGGTGGATAATATACAAAATAATGAAAAAAGCATAGTAAAATGGCTTTTTGGGCCTTCAAAAATCCTTAACCAGTTTAAAGTTGGTTACAACGATGTTCCTCTTGTTTTTCGGTCGTTTTGACAGGTCACGGGCTGAAAACGAACTTACGATGCTGAAGTTATGACCATTTTAAGAAAGCCTTCTTCGTCACACGATCTTGGGCTTCGAGAACCAAGTCAGTCTGTTCTTCAATACTTTTGCCTCCATCAATATATAATTTCATAGGCATATACTAACTGTACAACTTTTAAACATGGTCATACACATCCAAATCCGTCTGAAACGGGCTAAACCGTTCGAGACATATCAAAACGGACGAGATCGGACGAGATCGGACGAAATCGGACGAGATCGGACGGAATCGGACGTTAACCGGGGAAAGCCGGAGAAAGTATGAATAAACCGCGCAAACCATGCCAAATCCGTGGAAATAGGATTTCTACTATGTTTTGATTGTATTGATCATGTTGTGGTCGTCTTTAGCATGTTTTGGTTGGGTTTGGCTATGTTTTAACCAGACTTGAATGTAGCAAATTAGTTGGTGATGTAGTTGTGGTTTTACTAGACAAGGAAATCGTGATGGCATACCATCAATTGATATTAAAAATACGAGTGAGCTCCAACAACATTTAACATTGTTTGATCAACAAAACAATGATATTGATTTTCCTTCGGAAACCTACAAAGGTGGATAATATACAAAATAATGAAAAAAGCATAGTAAAATGGCTTTTTGGGCCTTCAGAAATCCTTAACCAGCTTAAAGTTGGTTACAACGATGTTCCTCTTGTTTTTTCGGTCGTTTTGACAGGTCACGGGCTGAAAACGAACTTACGCTGCTGAAGTTATGACCATTTTAAGAAAGCCTTCTTCGTCACACGATCTTGGGCTTCGAGAACCAAGTCAGTCTGTTCTTCAATACTTTTGCCTCCATCAATATATAATTTCATAGGCATATACTAACTGTACAAATTTCAAACATGGTCATACACATCCAAATCCGTCTGAAACAGGCTAAACCGTTCGAAACATATCAAAACAGACGAGATCGGACGAGATCGGACGAAATCGGACGAGATCGGACGGAATCGGACGTTAACCGGGGAAAGCCGGAGAAAGTATGAATAAACCAGGGCAAACCATGCCAAATCCGTGGAAATAGGATTTCTACTATGTTTTGATTGTATTGATCATGTTGTGGTCGTCTTTAGCCTGTTTTGGTTGGGTTTGGCTATGTTTTAACCAGACTTGAATGTAGCAAATTAGTCGGTGATATAGTTGTGGTTTTACTAGACAAGGAAACCGTGATGGCATACCATCAATTGATATTAAAAATACGAGTGAGCTCCAACAACATTTAACATTGTTTGATCAACAAAACAATGATATTGATTTTCCTTCGGAAACCTACAAAGGTGGATAATATACAAAATAATGAAAAAAGCATAGTAAAATGGCTTTTTGGGCCTTCAGAAATCCTTAACCAGCTTAAAGTTGGTTACAACGATGTTCCTCTTGTTTTTCGGTCGTTTTGACAGGTCACGGGCTGAAAACGAACTTACGGTGCTGAAGTTATGACCATTTTAAGAAAGCCTTCTTCGTCACACGACCTTGGGCTTCGAGAACCAAGTCAGTCTGTTCTTCAATACTTTTGCCTCCATCAATATATAATTTCATAGGCATATACTAATTATACAACTTTCAAACATGGTCATACACATCCAAATCCGTCTGAAACGGGCTAAACCATTCGAAACATATCAAAACGGACGAGATTGGACGAGATCGGACGAAATCGGACGAGATCGGACGTTAACCGGGGAAAGCCGGAGAAAGTATGAATAAACCGCGCAAACCATGCCAAATCCGTGGAAATAAGATTTCTACTATGTTTTGATTGTATTGATCATGTTGTGGTCGTCTTTAGCATGTTTTGGTTGGGTTTGGCTATGTTTTAACCAGACTTGAATGTAGCAAATTAGTTGGTGATGTAGTTGTGGTTTTACTAGACAAGGAAATCGTGATGGCATACCATCAATTGATATTAAAAATACGAGTGAGCTCCAACAACATTTAACATTGTTTGATCAACAAAACAATGATACTGATTTTCCTTCGGAAACCTACAAAGGTGGATAATATATAAAATAATGAAAAAAGCATAGTAAAATGGCTTTTTGGGCCTTCATAAATCCTTAACCAGCTTAAAGTTGGTTACAACGATGTTCCTCTTGTTTTTTTCGGTCGTTTTGACAGGTCACGGGCTGAAAACGAACTTACGGTGCTGAAGTTATGACCATTTTAAGAAAGCCTTCTTCGTCACACGATCTTGGGCTTCGAGAACCAAGTCAGTCTGTTCTTCAATACTTTTGCCTCCATCAATATATAATTTCATAGGCATATACTAACTGTACAACTTTCAAACATGGTCATACACATCCAAATCCGTCTGAAACAGGCTAAACCGTTCGAAACATATCAAAACGGACGAGATCGGACGAGACCGGACGAAATCGGACGAGATCGGACGGAATCGGACGTTAACCGGGGAAAGCCGGAGAAAGTATGAATAAACCAGGGCAAACCATGCCAAATCCATGGAAATAGGATTTCTACTATGTTTTGATTGTATTGATCATGTTGTGGTCGTCTTTAGCATGTTTTGGTTGGGTTTGGCTATGTTTTAACCAGACTTGAATGTAGCAAATTAGTTGGTGATGTAGTTGTGGTTTTACTAGACAAGGAAACCGTGATGGCATACCATCAATTGATATTAAAAATACGAGTGAGCTCCAACAACATTTAACATTGTTTGATCAACAAAACAATGATATTGATTTTCCTTCGGAAACCTACAAAGGTGGATAATATACAAAATAATGAAAAAGCATAGTAAAATGGCTTTTTGGGCCTTCAAAAATCCTTAACCAGCTTAAAGTTGGTTACAACGATGTTCCTCTTGTTTTTTCGGTCGTTTTGACAGGTCACGGGCTGAAAACGAACTTACGATGCTGAAGTTATGACCATTTTAAGAAAGCTTTCTTCGTCACACGATCTTGGGCTTCGAGAACCAAGTCAGTCTGTTCTTCAATACTTTTGCCTCCATCAATATATAATTTCATAGGCATATACTAACTGTACAACTTTCAAACATGGTCATACACATCCAAATTCGTCTGAAACAGGCTAAACCGTTCGAAACATATCAAAACGGACGAGATCGGACGAGATCGGACGAAATCGGACGAGATCGGACGAAATCGGACGTTAACCGGGGAAAGCCGGAGAAAGTATGAATAAACCAGGGCAAACCATGCCAAATCCGTGGAAATAGGATTTCTACTATGTTTTGATTGTATTGATCATGTTGTGGTCGTCTTGAGCATGTTTTGGTTGGGTTTGGCTATGTTTTAACTAGACTTGAATGTAGCAAATTAGTTGGTGATGTAGTTGTGGTTTTACTAAACAAGGAAACCGTGATGGCATACCATCAATTGATATTAAAAATACGAGTGAGCTCCAACAACATTTAACATTGTTTGATCAACAAAACAATGATATTGATTTTCCTTCGGAAACCTACAAAGGTGGATAATATACAAAATAATAAAAAAAGCATAGTAAAATGGCTTTTTGGGCCTTCAAAAATCCTTAACCAGCTTAAAGTTGGTTACAACGATGTTCCTCTTGTTTTTTCGGTCGTTTTGACAGGTCACGGGCTGTAAACGAACTTACGGTGCTAAAGTTATGACCATTTTAAGAAAGCCTTCTTCGTCACACGATCTTGGGCTTCGAGAACCAAGTCAGTCTGTTCTTCATTACTTTTGCCTCCATCAATATATAATTTCATAGGCATATACTAACTGTACAAATTTCAAACATGGTCATACACATCCAAATCCGTCTGAAACGGGCTAAACCGTTCGAAACATATCAAAACGGACGAGATCGGACGAGATCGGACGAAATCGGACGAGATCGGACGGAATCGGACGTTAACCGGGGAAAGCCAGAGAAAGTATGAATAAACCGCGCAAACCATGCCAAATCCATGGAAATAGGATTTCTACTATGTTTTGATTGTATTGATCACGTTGTGGTCGTCTTTAGCATGTTTTGGTTGGGTTTGGCTATGTTTTAACCAGACTTGAATGTAGCAAATTAGTTGGTGATGTAGTTGTGGTTTTACTAGACAAGGAAATCGTGATGGCATACCATCAATTGATATTAAAAATACGAGTGAGCTCCAACAACATTTAACATTGTTTGATCAACAAAACAATGATATTGATTTTCCTTCGGAAACCTACAAAGGTGGATAATATACAAAATAATGAAAAAAGCATAGTAAAATGGCTTTTTGGGCCTTCAGAAATCCTTAACCAGCTTAAAGTTGGTTACAACGATGTTCCTCTTGTTTTTTCGGTCGTTTTGACAGGTCACGGGCTGAAAACGAACTTACGGTGCTGAAGTTATGACCATTTTAAGAAAGCCTTCTTCGTCACACGATCTTGGGCTTCGAGAACCAAGTCAGTCTGTTCTTCAATACTTTTGCCTCCATCAATATATAATTTCATAGGCATATACTAACTGTACAACTTTCAAACATGGTCATACACATCCAAATCCGTCTGAAACAGGCTAAACCGTTCGAAACATATCAAAACGGACGAGATCGGACGAGATCGGACGAAATCGGACGAGATCGGACGGAATCGGACGTTAACCGGGGAAAGCCGGAGAAAGTATGAATAAACCAGGGCAAACCATGCCAAATCCGTGGAAATAGGATTTCTACTATGTTTTGATTGTATTGATCATTTTGTGGTCGTCTTTAGCATGTTTTGGTTGGGTTTGGCTATGTTTTAACCAGACTTGAATGTAGCAAATTAGTTGGTGATGTAGTTGTGATTTTACTAGACAAGGAAACCGTGATGGCATACCATCAATTGATATTAAAAATACGAGTGAGCTCCAACAACATTTAACATTGTTTGATCAACAAAACAATGATATTGATTTTCCATCGGAAACCTATAAAGGTGGATAATATACAAAATAATGAAAAAAGCATAGTAAAATGGCTTTTTGGGCCTTCAAAAATCCTTAACCAATTTAAAGTTGGTTACAACGACGTTCCTCTTATTTTTTCGGTCGTTTTGACAGGTCACGGGCTGAAAACGAACTTACGGTGCTGAAGTTATGACCATTTTAAGAAAGCCTTCTTCGTCACACGATCTTGGGCTTCGAGAACCAAGTCAGTCTGTTCTTCAATACTTTTGCCTCCATCAATATATAATTTCATAGGCATATACTAACTGTACAACTTTCAAACATGGTCATACACATCAAAATCCGTCTGAAACAGGCTAAACCGTTCGAAACATATCAAAACGGACGAGATCGGACGAGATCGGACGAAATCGGACGAGATCGGACGGAATCGGACGTTAACCGGGGAAAGCCGGAGAAAGTATGAATAAACCAGGGCAAACCATGCCAAATCCGTGGAAATAGGATTTCTACTATGTTTTGATTGTATTGATCATTTTGTGGTCGTCTTTAGCATATTTTGGTTGGGTTTGGCTATGTTTTAACCAGACTTGAATGTAGCAAATTAGTTGGTGATGTAGTTGTGGTTTTACTAGACAAGGAAACCGTGATGGCATACCATCAATTGATATTAAAAATATGAGTGAGCTCCAACAACATTTAACATTGTTTGATCAACAAAACAATGATATTGATTTTCCATCGGAAACCTATAAAGGTGGATAATATACAAAATAATGAAAAAACATAGTAAAATGGCTTTTTGGGCCTTCAAAAATCCTTAACCAGTTTAAAGTTGGTTACAACGATGTTCCTCTTGTTTTTTCGGTCGTTTTGACAGGTCACGGGCTGAAAACGAACTTACGGTGCTGAAGTTATGACCATTTTAAGAAAGCCTTCTTCGTCACACGATCTTGGGCTTCGAGAACCAAGTCAGTCTGTTCTTCAATACTTTTGCCTCCATCAATATATAATTTCATAGGCATATACTAACTGTACAACTTTCAAACATGGTCATACACATTCAAATCCGTCTGAAACGGGCTAAACCGTTCGAAACATATCAAAACGGACGAGATCGGACGAAATCGAACGAGATCGGACGGAATCGGACGTTAACCGGGGAAAGCCGGAGAAAGTATGAATAAACCACGCAAACCATGCCAAATCCGTGGAAATAGGATTTCTACTATGTTTTGATTGTATTGATCATGTTGTGGTCGTCTTTAGCATGTTTTGGTTGGGTTTGGCTATGTTTTAACCAGACTTGAATGTAGCAAATTAGTTGGTGATGTAGTTGTGGTTTTACTAGACAAGGAAACCGTGATGGCATACCATCAATTGATATTAAAAATACGAGTGAGCTCCAACAACATTTAACATTGTTTGATCAACAAAACAATGATATTGATTTTCCTTCGGAAACCTACAAAGGTGGATAATATACAAAATAATAAAAAAAGCATAGTAAATGGCTTTTTGGGCCTTCAAAAATCCTTAACCAGCTTAAAGTTGGTTATAACGATGTTCCTCTTGTTTTTTCGGTCGTTTTGACAGGTCACGGGCTGTAAACGAACTTACGGTGCTGAAGTTATGACCATTTTAAGAAAGCCTTCTTCGTCACACGATCTTGGGCTTCGATAACCAAGTCAGTCTGTTCTTCAATACTCTTGCCTCCATCAATATATAATTTCATAGGCATATACTAACTGTACAAATTTCAAACATGGTCATACACATCCAAACCCGTCTGAAACGGGCTAAACCGTTTGAAACATATCAAAACGGACGAGATCGGACGAGATCGGACGAAATCGGACGAGATCGGACGGAATCGGACGTTAACCGGGGAAAGCCAGAGAAAGTATGAATAAACCGCGCAAACCATGCCAAATCCGTGGAAATAGGATTTCTACTATGTTTTGATTGTATTGATCACGCTGTGGTCGTCTTTAGCATGTTTTGGTTGGGTTTGGCTATGTTTTAACCAGACTTGAATGTAGCAAATTAGTTGGTGATGTAGTTGTGGTTTTACTAGACAAGGAAATCGTGATGGCATACCATCAATTGATATTAAAAATACGAGTGAGCTCCAACAACATTTAACATTGTTTGATCAACAAAACAATGATATTGATTTTCCTTCGGAAACCTACAAAGGTGGATAATATACAAAATAATGAAAAAAGCATAGTAAAATGGCTTTTTGGGCCTTCAGAAATCCTTAACCAGCTTAAAGTTGGTTACAACGATGTTCCTCTTGTTTTTTCGGTCGTTTTGACAGGTCACGGGCTGAAAACGAACTTACGGTGCTGAAGTTATGACCATTTTAAGAAAGCCTTCTTCGTCACACGATCTTGGGCTTCGAGAACCAAGTCAGTCTGTTCTTCAATACTTTTGCCTCCATCAATATATAATTTCATAGGCATATACTAACTGTACAACTTTCAAACATGGTCATACACATCCAAATCCGTCTGAAACAGGCTAAACCGTTCGAAACATATCAAAACGGACGAGATCGGAGGAGATCGGACGAAATCGGACGAGATCGGACGGAATCGGACGTTAACCGGGGAAAGCCGGAGAAAGTATGAATAAACCAAGGCAAACCATGCCAAATCCGTGGAAATAGGATTTCTACTATGTTTTGATTGTATTGATCATTTTGTGGTCGTCTTTAGCATGTTTTGGTTGGGTTTGGCTATATTTTAACCAGACTTGAATGTAGAAAATTAGTTGGTGATGTAGTTGTGGTTTTACTAGACAAGGAAACCGTGATGGCATACCATCAATTGATATTAAAAATACGAGTGAGCTCCAACAACATTTAACTTTGTTTGATCAACAAAACAATGATATTGATTTTCCATCGGAAACCTATAAAGGTGGATAATATACAAAATAATGAAAAAAGCATAGTAAAATGGCTTTTTGGGCCTTCAATAATCCTTAACCAGTTTAAAGTTGGTTACAACGATGTTCCTCTTATTTTTTCGGTCGTTTTGACAGGTCACGGGCTGAAAACGAACTTACGGTGCTGAAGTTATGACCACTTTAAGAAAGCCTTCTTCGTCACACGATCTTGGGCTTCGAGAACCAAGTCAGTCTGTTCTTCAGTACTTTTGCCTCCATCAATATATAATTTCATAGGCATATACTAACTGTACAACTTTCAAACATGGTCATACACATCCAAATCCTTCTGAAACAGGCTAAACCGTTCGAAACATATCAAAACGGACGAGATCGGACGAGATCGGACGAAATCGGACGAGATCGGACGGAATCGGACGTTAACCGGGGAAAGCCGGAGAAAGTATGAATAAACCAGAACAAACCATGCCAAATCCGTGGAAATAGGATTTCTACTATGTTTTGATTGTATTGATCATTTTGTGGTCGTCTTTAGCATGTTTTGGTTGGGTTTGGCTATGTTTTAACCAGACTTGAATGTAGCAAATTAGTTGGTGATGTAGTTGTGGTTTTACTAGACAAGGAAACCGTGATGGCATACCATCAATTGATATTAAAAATACGAGTGAGCTCCAACAACATTTAACATTATTTGATCAACAAAACAATGATATTGATTTTCCATCGGAAACCTATAAAGGTGGATAATATACAAAATAATGAAAAAAGCATAGTAAAATGGCTTTTTGGGCCTTCAAAAATCCTTAACCAGTTTAAAGTTGGTTACAACGATGTTCCTCTTGTTTTTTCGGTCGTTTTGACAGGTCACGGGCTGAAAACGAACTTACGGTGTTGAAGTTATGACCATTTTAAGAAAGCCTTCTTCGTCACACGATCTTGGGCTTCGAGAACCAAGTCAGTCTGTTCTTCAATACTTTTGCCTCCATCAATATATAATTTCATAGGCATATACTAACTGTACAACTTTCAAACATGGTCATACACATTCAAATCCGTCTGAAACGGGCTAAACCGTTCGAAACATATCAAAACGGACGAGATCGGACGAAATCGAACGAGATCGGACGGAATCGGACGTTAACCGGGGAAAGCCGGAGAAAGTATGAATAAACCACGCAAACCATGCCAAATCCGTGGAAATAGGATTTCTACTATGTTTTGATTGTATTGATCATGTTGTGGTCGTCTTTAGCATGTTTTGGTTGGGTTTGGCTATGTTTTAACCAGACTTGAATGTAGCAAATTAGTTGGTGATGTAGTTGTGGTTTTACTAGACAAGGAAACCGTGATGGCATACTATCAATTGATACTAAAAATACGAGTGAGCTCCAACAACATTTAACATTGTTTGATCAATAAAACAATGATATTGATTTTCCTTCGGAAACCTACAAAGGTGGATAATATACAAAATAATAAAAAAAGCATAGTAAATGGCTTTTTGGGCCTTCAAATATCCTTAACCAGCTTAAAGTTGGTTACAACGATGTTCCTCTTGTTTTTTCGGTCGTTTTGACAGGTCACGGGCTGTAAACGAACTTACGGTGCTGAAGTTATGACCATTTTAAGAAAGCCTTCTTCGTCACACGATCTTGGGCTTCGAGAACCAAGTCAGTCTGTTCTTCAATACTTTTGCCTCCATCAATATATAATTTCATAGGCAAATACTAACTGTACAAATTTCAAACATGGTCATACACATCCAAATCCGTCTGAAACGGGCTAAACCGTTCGAAACATATCAAAACGGACGAGATCGGACGAGATCGGACGAAATCGGACGAGATCAGACGGAATCGGACGTTAACCGGGGAAAGCCAGAGAAAGTATGAATAAACCGCGCAAACCATGCCAAATCCATGGAAATAGGATTTCTACTATGTTTTGATTGTATTGATCACGTTGTGGTCGTCTTTAGCATGTTTTGGTTGGGTTTGGCTATGTTTTAACCAGACTTGAATGTAGCAAATTAGTTGGTGATGTAGTTGTGGTTTTACTAGACAAGGAAATCGTGATGGCATACCATCAATTGATATTAAAAATACGAGTGAGCTCCAACAACATTTAACATTGTTTGATCAACAAAACAATGATATTGATTTTCCTTCGGAAAGCTACAAAGGTGGATAATATACAAAATAATGAAAAAAGCATAGTAAAATGGCTTTTTGGGCCTTCAGAAATCCTTAACCAGCTTAAAGTTGGTTACAACGATGTTCCTCTTGTTTTTTCGGTCGTTTTGACAGGTCACGGGCTGAAAACGAACTTACGGTGCTGAAGTTATGACCATTTTAAGAAAGCCTTCTTCGTCACACGATCTTGGGCTTCGAGAACCAAGTCAGTCTGTTCTTCAATACTTTTGCCTCCATCAATATATAATTTCATAGGCATATACTAACTGTACAACTTTCAAACATGGTCATACACATTCAAATCCGTCTGAAACGGGCTAAACCGTTCGAAACATATCAAAACGGACGAGATCGGACGAAATCGAACGAGATCGGACGGAATCGGACGTTAACCGGGGAAAGCCGGAGAAAGTATGAATAAACCACGCAAACCATGCCAAATCCGTGGAAATAGGATTTCTACTATGTTTTGATTGTATTGATCATGTTGTGGTCGTCTTTAGCATGTTTTGGTTGGGTTTGGCTATGTTTTAACCAGACTTGAATGTAGCAAATTAGTTGGTGATGTAGTTGTGGTTTTACTAGACAAGGAAACCGTGATGGCATACTATCAATTGATATTAAAAATACGAGTGAGCTCCAACAACATTTAACATTGTTTGATCAATAAAACAATGATATTGATTTTCCTTCGGAAACCTACAAAGGTGGATAATATACAAAATAATAAAAAAAGCATAGTAAATGGCTTTTTGGGCCTTCAAAAATCCTTAACCAGCTTAAAGTTGGTTACAACGATGTTCCTCTTGTTTTTTCGGTCGTTTTGACAGGTCACGGGCTGTAAACGAACTTACGGTGCTGAAGTTATGACCATTTTAAGAAAGCCTTCTTCGTCACACGATCTTGGGCTTCGAGAACCAAGTCAGTCTGTTCTTCAATACTTTTGCCTCCATCAATATATAATTTCATAGGCAAATACTAACTGTACAAATTTCAAACATGGTCATACACATCCAAATCCGTCTGAAACGGGCTAAACCGTTCGAAACATATCAAAACGGACGAGATCGGACGAGATCGGACGAAATCGGACGAGATCAGACGGAATCGGACGTTAACCGGGGAAAGCCAGAGAAAGTATGAATAAACCGCGCAAACCATGCCAAATCCGTGGAAATAGGATTTCTACTATGTTTTGATTGTATTGATCACGTTGTGGTCGTCTTTAGCATGTTTTGGTTGGGTTTGGCTATGTTTTAACCAGACTTGAATGTAGCAAATTAGTTGGTGATGTAGTTGTGGTTTTACTAGACAAGGAAATCGTGATGGCATACCATCAATTGATATTAAAAATACGAGTGAGCTCCAACAACATTTAACATTGTTTGATCAACAAAACAATGATATTGATTTTCCTTCGGAAACCTACAAAGGTGGATAATATACAAAATAATGAAAAAAGCATAGTAAAATGGCTTTTTGGGCCTTCAGAAATCCTTAACCAGCTTAAAGTTGGTTACAACGATGTTCCTTTTGTTTTTTCGGTCGTTTTGACAGGTCACGGGCTGAAAACGAACTTACGGTGCTGAAGTTATGACCATTTTAAGAAAGCCTTCTTCGTCACACGATCTTGGGCTTCGAGAACCAAGTCAGTCTGTTCTTCAATACTTTTGCCTCCATCAATATATAATTTCATAGGCATATACTAACTGTACAACTTTCAAACATGGTCATACACATCCAAATCCGTCTGAAACAGGCTAAACCGTTCGAAACATATCAAAACGGACGAGATCGGACGAGATCGGACGAAATCGGACGAGATCGGACGGAATCGGACGTTAACCGGGGAAAGCCGGAGAAAGTATTAATAAACCAGGGCAAACCATGCCAAATCCGTGGAAATAGGATTTCTACTATGTTTTGATTGTATTGATCATTTTATGGTCGTCTTTAGCATGTTTTGGTTGGGTTTGGCTATGTTTTAACCAGACTTGAATGTAGCAAATTAGTTGGTGATGTAGTTGTGGTTTTACTAGACAAGGAAACCGTGATGGCATACCATCAATTGATATTAAAAATACGAGTGAGCTCCAACAACATTTAACATTGTTTGATCAACAAAACAATGATATTGATTTTCCATCGGAAACCTATAAAGGTGGATAATATACAAAATAATGAAAAAAGCATAGTAAAATGGCTTTTTGGGCCTTCAAAAATCCTTAACCAGTTTAAAGTTGGTTACAACGATGTTCCTCTTGTTTTTTCGGTCGTTTTGACAGGTCACGGGCTGAAAACGAACTTACGGTGCTGAAGTTATGACCATTTTAAGAAAGCCTTCTTCGTCACACGATCTTGGGCTTCGAGAACCAAGTCAGTCTGTTCTTCAATACTTTTGCCTCCAACAATATATAATGTCATAGGCATATACTAACTGTACAACTTTCAAACATGGTCATACACATTCAAATCCGTCTGAAACGGGCTAAACCGTTCGAAACATATCAAAACGGACGAGATCGGACGAAATCGAACGAGATCGGACGGAATCGGACGTTAACCGGGGAAAGCCGGAGAAAGTATGAATAAACCACGCAAACCATGCCAAATCCGTGGAAATATGATTTCTACTATGTTTTGATTGTATTGATCATGTTGTGGTCGTCTTTAGCATGTTTTGGTTGGGTTTGGCTATGTTTTAACCAGACTTGAATGTAGCAAATTAGTTGGTGATGTAGTTGTGGTTTTACTAGACAAGGAAACCGTGATGGCATACCATCAATTGATATTAAAAATACAAGTGAGATCCAACAACATTTAACATTGTTTGATCAACAAAACAATGATATTGATTTTCCTTCGGAAACCTACAAAGGTGGATAATATACAAAATAATAAAAAAAGCATAGTAAATGGATTTTTGGGCCTTCAAAAATCCTTAACCAGCTTAAAGTTGGTTACAACGATGTTCCTCTTGTTTTTTCGGTCGTTTTGACAGGTCACGGGCTGTAAACGAACTTACGGTGCTGAAGTTATGACCATTTTAAGAAAGCCTTCTTCGTCACACGATCTTGGGCTTCGAGAACCAAGTCAGTCTGTTCTTCAATACTTTTGCCTCCATCAATATATAATTTCATAGGCATATACTAACTGTACAAATTTCAAACATGGTCATACACATCCAAATCCGTCTGAAACGGGCTAAACCGTTCGAAACATATCAAAACGGACGAGATCGGACGAGATCGGACGAAATCGGACGAGATCGGACGGAATCGGACGTTAACCGGGGAAAGCCAGAGAAAGTATGAATAAACCGCGCAAACCATGCCAAATCCGTGGAAATAGGATTTCTACTATGTTTTGATTGTATTGATCACGTTGTGGTCGTCTTTAGCATGTTTTGGTTGGGTTTGGTTATGTTTTAACCAGACTTGAATGTAGCAAATTAGTTGGTGATGTAGTTGTGGTTTTACTAGACAAGGAAATCGTGATGGCATACCATCAATTGATATTAAAAATACGAGTGAGCTCCAACAACATTTAACATTGTTTGATCAACAAAACAATGATATTGATTTTCCTTCGGAAACCTACAAAGGTGGATAATATACAAAATAATGAAAAAAGCATAGTAAAATGGCTTTTTGGGCCTTCAGAAATCCTTAACCAGCTTAAAGTTGGTTACAACGATGTTCCTCTTGTTTTTTCGGTCGTTTTGACAGGTCACGGGCTGAAAACGAACTTACGGTGCTGAAGTTATGACCATTTTAAGAAAGCCTTCTTCGTCACACGATCTTGGGCTTCGAGAACCAAGTCAGTCTGTTCTTCAATACTTTTGCCTCCATCAATATATAATTTCATAGGCATATACTAACTGTACAACTTTCAAACATGGTCATACACATCCAAATCCGTCTGAAACAGGCTAAACCGTTCGAAACATATCAAAACGGACGAGATCGGACGAGATCGGACAAAATTGGACGAGATCGGACGGAATCGGACGTTAACCGGGGAAAGCCGGAGAAAGTATGAATAAACCAGGGCAAACCATGCCAAATCCGTGGAAATAGGATTTCTACTATGTTTTGATTGTATTGATCATTTTGTGGTCGTCTTTAGCATGTTTTGGTTGGGTTTGGCTATGTTTTAACCAGACTTGAATGTAGCAAATTAGTTGGTGATGTAGTTGTGGTTTTACTAGACAAGGAAACCGTGATGGCATACCATCAATTGATATTAAAAATACGAGTGAGCTCCAACAACATTTAACATTGTTTGATCAACAAAACAATGATATTGATTTTCCATCGGAAACCTATAAAGGTGGATAATATACAAAATAATGAAAAAAGCATAGTAAAATGGCTTTTTGGGCCTTCAAAAATCATTAACCAGTTTAAAGTTGGTTACAACGATGTTCCTCTTGTTTTTTCGGTCGTTTTGACAGGTCACGGGCTGAAAACGAACTTACGGTGCTGAAGTTATGACCATTTTAAGAAAGCCTTCTTCGTCACACGATCTTGGGCTTCGAGAACCAAGTCAGTCTGTTCTTCAATACTTTTGCCTCCATCAATATATAATTTCATAGGCATATACTAACTGTACAACTTTCAAACATGGTCATACACATTCAAATCCGTCTGAAACGGGCTAAACCGTTCGAAACATATCAAAACGGACGAGATCGGACGAAATCGAATGAGATCGGACGGAATCGTACGTTAACCGGGGAAAGCCGGAGAAAGTATGAATAAACCACGCAAACCATGCCAAATCCGTGGAAATAGGATTTCTACTATGTTTTGATTGTATTGATCAGGTTGTGGTCGTCTTTAGCATGTTTTGGTTGGGTTTGGCTATGTTTTAACCAGACTTGAATGTAGCAAATTAGTTGGTGATGTAGTTGTGGTTTTACTAGACAAGGAAACCGTGATGGCATACCATCAATTGATATTAAAAATACGAGTGAGCTCCAACAACATTTAACATTGTTTGATCAACAAAACAATGATATTGATTTTCCTTCGGAAACCTACAAAGGTGGATAATATACAAAATAATAAAAAAAGCATAGTAAATGGCTTTTTAGGCCTTCAAAAATCCTTAACCAGCTTAAAGTTGGTTACAACGATGTTCCTCTTGTTTTTTCGGTCGTTTTGACAGGTCACGGGCTGTAAACGAACTTACGGTGCTGAAGTTATGACCATTTTAAGAAAGCCTTCTTCGTCACACGATCTTGGGCTTCGAGAACCAAGTCAGTCTGTTCTTCAATACTTTTGCCTCCATCAATATATAATTTCATAGGCATATACTAACTGTACAAAGTTCAAACATGGTCATACACATCCAAATCCGTCTGAAACGGGCTAAACCGTTCGAAACATATCAAAACGGACGAGATCGGACGAGATCGGACGAAATCGGACGAGATCGGACGGAATCGGACGTTAACCGGGGAAAGCCAGAGAAAGTATGAATAAACCGCGCAAACCATGCCAAATCCGTGGAAATAGGATTTCTACTATGTTTTGATTGTATTGATCACGTTGTGGTCGTCTTTAGCATGTTTTGGTTGGGTTTGGCTATGTTTTAACCAGACTTGAATGTAGCAAATTAGTTGGTGATGTAGTTGTGGTTTTACTAGACAAGGAAATCGTGATGGCATACCATCAATTGATATTAAAAATACGAGTGAGCTACAACAACATTTAACATTGTTTGATCAACAAAACAATGATATTGATTTTCCTTCGGAAACCTACAAAGGTGGATAATATACAAAATAATGAAAAAAGCATAATAAAATGGCTTTTTGGGCCTTCAGAAATCCTTAACCAGCTTAAAGTTGGTTACAACGATGTTCCTCTTGTTTTTTCGGTCGTTTTGACAGGTCACGGGCTGAAAACGAACTTACGGTGCTGAAGTTATGACCATTTTAAGAAAGCCTTCTTCGTCACACGATCTTGGGCTTCGAGAACCAAGTCAGTCTGTTCTTCAATACTTTTGCCTCCATCAATATATAATTTCATAGGCATATACTAACTGTACAACTTTCAAACATGGTCATACACATCCAAATCCGTCTGAAACAGGCTAAACCGTTCGAAACATATCAAAACGGACGAGATCGGACGAGATCGGACGAAATCGGACGAGATCGGACGGAATCGGACGTTAACCGGGGAAAGCCGGAGAAATTATGAATAAACCAGGGCAAACCATGCCAAATCCGTGGAAATAGGATTTCTACTATGTTTTGATTGTATTGATCATTTTGTGGTCGTCTTTAGCATGTTTTGGTTGGGTTTGGCTATGTTTTAACCAGAGTTGAATGTAGCAAATTAGTTGGTGATGTAGTTGTGGTTTTACTAGACAAGGAAACCGTGATGGCATACCATCAATTGATATTAAAAATACGAGTGAGCTCCAACAACATTTAACATTGTTTGATCAACAAAACAATGATATTGATTTTCCATCGGAAACCTATAAAGGTGGATAATATACAAAATAATGAAAAAAGCATAGTAAAATGGCTTTTTGGGCCTTCAAAAATCCTTAACCAGTTTAAAGTTGGTTACAACGATGTTCCTCTTGTTTTTTCAGTCGTTTTGACAGGTCACGGGCTGAAAACGAACTTACGGTGCTGAAGTTATGATCATTTTAAGAAAGCCTTCTTCGTCACACGATCTTGGGCTTCGAGAACCAAGTCAGTCTGTTCTTCAATACTTTTGCCTCCATCAATATATAATTTCATAGGCATATACTAACTGTACAAATTTCAAACATGGTCATACACATCCAAATCCGTCTGAAACGGGCTAAACCGTTCGAAACATATCAAAACGGACGAGATCGGACGAGATCGGACGAAATCGGACGAGATCGGACGGAATCGGACGTTAACCGGGGAAAGCCAGTGAAAGTATGAATAAACCGCGCAAACCATGCCAAATCCGTGGAAATAGGATTTCTACTATGTTTTGATTGTATTGATCACGTTGTGGTCGTCTTTAGCATGTTTTGGTTGGGTTTGGCTATGTTTTAACCAGACTTGAATGTAGCAAATTAGTTGGTGATGTAGTTGTGGTTTTACTAGACAAGGAAATCGTGATGGCATACCATCAATTGATATTAAAAATACGAGTGAGCTCCAACAACATTTAACATTGTTTGATCAACAAAACAATGATATTGATTTTCCTTCGGAAACCTACAAAGGTGGATAATATACAAAATAATGAAAAAAGCATAGTAAAATGGCTTTTTGGGCCTTCAGAAATCCTTAACCAGCTTAAAGTTGGTTACAACGATGTTCCTCTTGTTTTTTCGGTCGTTTTGACAGGTCACGGGCTGAAAACGAACTTACGGTGCTGAAGTTATGACCATTTTAAGAAAGCCTTCTTCGTCACACGATCTTGGGCTTCGAGAACCAAGTCAGTCTGTTCTTCAATACTTTTGCCTCCATCAATATATAATTTCATAGGCATATACTAACTGTACAACTTTCAAACATGGTCATACACATCCAAATCCGTCTGAAACAGGCTAAACCGTTCGAAACATATCAAAACGGACGAGATCGGACGAGATCGGACGAAATCGGACGAGATCGGACGGAATCGGACGTTAACCGGGGGAAAGCCGGAGAAAGTATGAATAAACCAGGGCAAACCATGCCAAATCCGTGGAAATAGGATTTCTACTATGTTTTGATTGTATTGATCATTTTGTGGTCGTCTTTAGGCTGTTTTGGTTGGGTTTGGCTATGTTTTAACCAGACTTGAATGTAGCAAATTAGTTGGTGATGTAGTTGTGGTTTTACTAGACAAGGAAACCGTGATGGCATACCATCAATTGATATTAAAAATACGAGTGAGCTGCAACAACATTTAACATTGTTTGATCAACAAAACAATGATATTGATTTTCCATCGGAAACCTATAAAGGTGGATAATATACAAAATAATGAAAAAAGCATAGTAAAATGGCTTTTTGGGCCTTCAAAAATCCTTAACCAGTTTAAAGTTGGTTACAACGATGTTCCTCTTATTTTTTCAGTCGTTTTGACAGGTCACGGGCTGAAAACGAACTTACGGTGCTGAAGTTATGACCATTTTAAGAAAGCCTTCTTCGTCACACGATCTTGGGCTTCGAGAACCAAGTCAGTCTGTTCTTCAATACTTTTGCCTCCATCAATATATAATTTCATAGGCATATACTAACTGTACAACTTTCAAACATGGTCATACACATCCAAATCCGTTTGAAACAGGCTAAACCGTTCGAAACATATCAAAACGGACGAGATCGGACGAGATCGGACGAAATCGGACGAGATCGGACGGAATCGGACGTTAACCGGGGAAAGCCGGAGAAAGTATGAATAAACCAGGGCAAACCATGCCAAATCCGTGGAAATAGGATTTCTACTATGTTTTGATTGTATTGATCATTTTGTGGTCGTCTTTAGCATGTTTTAATTGGGTTTGGCTATGTTTTAACCAGACTTGAATGTAGCAAATTAGTTGGTGATGTAGTTGTGGTTTTACTAGACAAGGAAACCGTGATGGCATACCATCAATTGATATTAAAAATACGAGTGAGCTCCAACAACATTTAACATTGTTTGATCAACAAAACAATGATATTGATTTTCCATCGGAAACCTATAAAGGTGGATAATATACAAAATAATGAAAAAAGCATAGTAAAATGGCTTTTTGGGCCTTCAAAAATCCTTAACCAGTTTAAAGTTGGTTACAACGATGTTCCTCTTGTTTTTCGGTCGTTTTGACAGGTCACGGGCTGAAAACGAACTTACGGTGCTGAAGTTATGACCATTTTAAGAAAGCCTTCTTCGTCACACGATCTTGGGCTTCGAGAACCAAGTCAGTCTGTTCTTCAATACTTTTGCCTCCATCAATATATAATTTCATAGGCATATACTAACTGTACAACTTTCAAACATGGTCATACACATTCAAATCCGTCTGAAACGGGCTAAACCGTTCGAAACATATCAAAACGGACGAGATCGGACGAAATCGAACGAGATCGGACGGAATCGGACGTTAACCGGGGAAAGCCGGAGAAAGTATGAATAAACCACGCAAACCATGCCAAATCCGTGGAAATAGGATTTCTACTATGTTTTGATTGTATTGATCCTGTTGTGGTCGTCTTTAGCATGTTTTGGTTGGGTTTGGCTATGTTTTAACCAGACTTGAATGTAGCAAATTAGTTGGTGATGTAGTTGTGGTTTTACTAGACAAGGAAACCGTGATGGCATACCATCAATTGATATTAAAAATACGAGTGAGCTCCAACAACATTTAACATTGTTTGATCAACAAAACAATGATATTGATTTTCCTTCGGAAACCTACAAAGGTGGATAATATACAAAATAATAAAAAAAGCATAGTAAATGGCTTTTTGGGCCTTCAAAAATCCTTAACCAGCTTAAAGTTGGTTACAACGATGTTCCTCTTGTTTTTCGGTCGTTTTGACAGGTCACGGGCTGTAAACGAACTTACGGTGCTGAAGTTATGACCATTTTAAGAAAGCCTTCTTCGTCACACGATCTTGGGCTTCGAGAACCAAGTCAGTCTGTTCTTCAATACTTTTGCCTCCATCAATATATAATTTCATAGGCATATACTAACTGTACAAATTTCAAACATGGTCATACACATCCAAATCCGTCTGAAACGGGCTAAACCGTTCGAAACATATCAAAACGGACGAGATCGGACGAGATCGGACGAAATCGGACGAGATCGGACGGAATCGAACGTTAACCGGGGAAAGCCAGAGAAAGTATGAATAAACCGCGCAAACCATGCCAAATCCGTGGAAATAGGATTTCTACTATGTTTTGATTGTATTGATCACGTTGTGGTCGTCTTTAGCATGTTTTGGTTGGGTTTGGCTATGTTTTAACCAGACTTGATTGTAGCAAATTAGTTGGTGATGTAGTTGTGGTTTTACTAGACAAGGAAATCGTGATGGCATACCATCAATTGATATTAAAAATACGAGTGAGCTCCAAAAACATTTAACATTGTTTGATCAACAAAACAATGATATTGATTTTCCTTCGGAAACCTACAAAGGTGGATAATATACAAAATAATGAAAAAAGCATAGTAAAATGGCTTTTTGGGCCTTCAGAAATCCTTAACCAGCTTAAAGTTGGTTACAACGATGTTCCTCTTGTTTTTTCGGTCGTTTTGACAGGTCACGGGCTGAAAACGAACTTACGGTGCTGAAGTTATGACCATTTTAAGAAAGCCTTCTTCGTCACACGATCTTGGGCTTCGAGAACCAAGTCAGTCTGTTCTTCAATACTTTTGCCTCCATCAATATATAATTTCATAGGCATATACTAACTGTACAACTTTCAAACATGGTCATACACATCCAAATCCGTCTGAAACAGGCTAAACCGTTCGAAACATATCAAAACGGACGAGATCGGACGAGATCGGACGAAATCGGACGAGATCGGACGGAATCGGACGTTAACCGGGGAAAGCCGGAGAAAGTATGAATAAACCAGGGCAAACCATGCCAAATCCGTGGAAATAGGATTTCTACTATGTTTTGATTGTATTGATCATTTTGTGGTCGTCTTTAGCATGTTTTGGTTGGGTTTGGCTATGTTTTAACCAGACTTGAATGTAGCAAATTAGTTGGTGATGTAGTTATGGTTTTACTAGACAAGGAAACCGTGATGGCATACCATCAATTGATATTAAAAATACGAGTGAGCTCCAACAACATTTAACATTGTTTGATCAACAAAACAATGATATTGATTTTCCATCGGAAACCTATAAAGGTGGATAATATACAAAATAATGAAAAAATCATAGTAAAATGGCTTTTTGGGCCTTCAAAAATCCTTAACCAGTTTAAAGTTGGTTACAACGATGTTCCTCTTGTTTTTTCGGTCGTTTTGACAGGTCACGGGCTGAAAACGAACTTACGGTGCTGAAGTTATGACCATTTTAAGAAAGCCTTCTTCGTCACACGATCTTGGGCTTCGAGAACCAAGTCAGTCTATTCTTCAATACTTTTGCCTCCATCAATATATAATTTCATAGGCATATACTAACTGTACAACATTCAAACATGGTCATACACATTCAAATCCGTCTGAAACGGGCTAAACCGTTCGAAACATATCAAAACAGACGAGATCGGACGAAATCGAACGAGATCGGACGGAATCGGACGTTAACCGGGGAAAGCCGGAGAAAGTATGAATAAACCGCGCAAACCATGCCAAATCCGTGGAAATAGGATTTCTACTATGTTTTGATTGTATTGATCATGTTGTGGTCGTCTTTAGCATGTTTTGGTTGGGTTTGGCTATGTTTTAACCAGACTTGAATGTAGCAAATTAGTTGGTGATGTAGTTGTGGTTTTACTAGACAAGGAAACCGTGATGGCATACCATCAATTGATATTAAAAATACGAGTGAGCTCCAACAACATTTAACATTGTTTGATCAACAAAACAATGATATTGATTTTCCTTCGGAAACCTACAAAGGTGGATAATATACAAAATAATGAAAAAAGCATAGTAAAATGGCTTTTTGGGCCTTCAAAAATCCTTAACCAGCTTAAAGTTGGTTACAACGATGTTCCTCTTGTTTTTTCGGTCGTTTTGACAGGTCACGGGCTGAAAACGAACTTACGGTGCTGAAGTTATGACCATTTTAAGAAAGCCTTCTTCGTCACACGATCTTGGGCTTCGAGAACCAAGTCAGTTTGTTCTTCAATACTTTTGCCTCCATCAATATATAATTTCATAGGCATATACTAACTGTACAACTTTCAAACATGGTCATACACATCCAAATCCGTCTGAAACGGGCTAAACCATTCGAAACATATCAAAACGGACGAGATCGGACGAGATCGGACGAAATCGGACGAGATCGGACGAAATCGGACGAGATCGGACGGTATCGGACGTTAACCGGGGAAAGCCGGAGAAAGTATGAATAAACCGCGCAAACCATGCCAAATCCGTGGAAATAGGATTTCTACTATGTTTTGATTGTATTGATCATGTTGTGGTCGTCTTTAGCATGTTTTGGTTGGGTTTGGCTATGTTTTAACCAGACTTGAATGTAGCAAATTAGTTGGTGATGTAGTTGTGGTTTTACTAGACAAGGAAATCGTGATGGCATACCATCAATTGATATTAAAAATACGAGTGAGCTCCAACAACATTTAACATTGTTTGATCAACAAAACAATGATATTGATTTTCCTTCGGAAACCTACAAAGGTGGATAATATACAAAATAATAAAAAAAGCATAGTAAAATGGCTTTTTGGGCCTTCAGAAATCCTTAACCAGCTTAAAGTTGGTTACAACGATGTTCCTCTTGTTTTTTCGGTCGTTTTGACAGGTCACGGGCTGAAAACGAACTTACGGTGCTGAAGTTATGACCATTTTAAGAAAGCCTTCTTCGTCACACGATCTTGGGCTTCGAGAACCAAGTCAGTCTGTTCTTCAATACTTTTGCCTCCATCAATATATAATTTCATAGGCATATACTAACTGTACAACTTTCAAACATGGTCATACACATCCAAATCCGTCTGAAACGGGCTAAACCGTTCGAAACATATCAAAACGGACGAGATCGGACGAGATCGGACGTAATCGGACGAGATCGGACGGAATCGGACGTTAACGGGGAAAGCCGGAGAAAGTATGAATAAACCGCGCAAACCATGCCAAATCCGTGGAAATAGGATTTCTACTATGTTTTGATTGTATTGATCATGTTGTGGTCGTCTTTAGCATGTTTTGGTTGGGTTTGGCTATGTTTTAACCAGACTTGAATGTAGCAAATTAGTTGGTGATGTAGTTGTGGTTTTACTAGACAAGGAAATCGTGATGGCATACCATCAATTGATATTAAAAATACGAGTGAGCTCCAACAACATTTAACATTGTTTGATCAACAAAACAATGATATTGATTTTCCTTCGGAAACCTACAAAGGTGGATAATATACAAAATAATAAAAAAGCATAGTAAAATGGCTTTTTGGGCCTTCAGAAATCCTTAACCAGCTTAAAGTTGGTTACAACGATGTTCCTCTTGTTTTTTCGGTCGTTTTGACAGGTCACGGGCTGAAAACGAACTTACGGTGCTGAAGTTATGACCATTTTAAGAAAGCCTTCTTCGTCACACGATCTTGGGCTTCGAGAACCAAGTCAGTCTGTTCTTCAATACTTTTGCCTCCATCAATTTATAATTTCATAGGCATATACTAACTGTACAACTTTCAAACATGGTCATACACATCCAAATCCGTCTGAAACGGGCTAAACCGTTCGAAACATATCAAAACGGACGAGATCGGACGAGATCGGACGAAATCGGACGAGATCGGACGAAATCGGACGAGATCGGACGGAATCGGACGTTAACCGGGGAAAGCCGGAGAAAGTATGAATAAACCGCGCAAACCATGCCAAATCCGTGAAAATAGGATTTCTACTATGTTTTGATTGTATTGATCATGTTGTGGTCGTCTTTAGCATGTTTTGGTTGGGTTTGGCTATGTTTTAACCAGACTTGAATGTAGCAAATTAGTTGGTGATGTAGTTGTGGTTTTACTAGACAAGGAAATCGTGATGGCATACCATCAATTGATATTAAAAATACGAGTGAGCTCCAACAATATTTAACATTGTTTGATCAACAAAACAATGATATTGATTTTCCTTCGGAAACCTACAAAGGTGGATAATATACAAAATAATGAAAAAAGCATAGTAAAATGGCTTTTTGGGCCTTCAGAAATCCTTAACCAGCTTAAAGGTGGTTACAACGATGTTCCTCTTGTTTTTTCGGTCGTTTTGACAGGTCACGGGCTGAAAACGAACTTACTGTGCTGAAGTTATGACCATTTTAAGAAAGCCTTCTTCGTCACACGATCTTGGGCTTCGAGAACCAAGTCAGTCTGTTCTTCAATACTTTTGCCTCCATCAATATATAATTTCATAGGCATATACTAACTGTACAACTTTCAAACATGGTCATACACATCCAAATCCGGCTGAAACGGGCTAAACCGTTCGAAACATATCAAAACGGACGAGATCAGACGAGATCGGACGAAATCGGACGAGATCGGACGGAATCGGACGTTAACCAGGGAAGCCGGAGAAAGTATGAATAAACCAGGGCAAACCATGCCAAATCCGTGGAAATAGGATTTCTACTATGTTTTGATTGTATTGATCATGTTGTGGTCGTCTTTAGCATGTTTTGGTTGGGTTTGGCTATGTTTTAACCAGACTTGAATGTAGCAAATTAGTTGGTGATGTAGTTGTGGTTTTACTAGACAAGGAAATCGTGATGGCATACCATCAATTGATATTAAAAATACGAGTGAGCTCCAACAATATTTAACATTGTTTGATCAACAAAACAATGATATTGATTTTCCTTCGGAAACCTACAAAGGTGGATAATATACAAAATAATGAAAAAAGCATAGTAAAATGGCTTTTTGGGCCTTCAAAAATCCTTAACCAGCTTAAAGTTGGTTACAACGATGTTCCTCTTGTTTTTTCGGTCGTTTTGACAGGTCACGGGCTGAAAACGAACTTACGGTGCTGAAGTTATGACCATTTTAAGAAAGCCTTCTTCGTCACACGATCTTGGGCTTCGAGAACCAAGTCAGTTTGTTCTTCAATACTTTTGCCTCCATCAATATATAATTTCATAGGCATATACTAACTGTACAACTTTCAAACATGGTCATACACATCCAAATCCGTCTGAAACGGGCTAAACCATTCGAATCATATCAAAACGGACGAGATCGGACGAGATCGGACGAAATCGGACGAGATCGGACGAAATCGGACGAGATCGGACGGTATCGGACGTTAACCGGGGAAAGCCGGAGAAAGTATGAATAAACCGCGCAAACCATGCCAAATCCGTGGAAATAGGATTTCTACTATGTTTTGATTGTATTGATCATGTTGTGGTCGTCTTTAGCATGTTTTGGTTGGGTTTGGCTATGTTTTAACCAGACTTGAATGTAGCAAATTAGTTGGTGATGTAGTTGTGGTTTTACTAGACAAGGAAATCGTGATGGCATACCATCAATTGATATTAAAAATACGAGTGAGCTCCAACAACATTTAACATTGTTTGATCAACAAAACAATGATATTGATTTTCCTTCGGAAACCTACAAAGGTGGATAATATACAAAATAATAAAAAAGCATAGTAAAATGGCTTTTTGGGCCTTCAGAAATCCTTAACCAGCTTAAAGTTGGTTACAACGATGTTCCTCTTGTTTTTTCGGTCGTTTTGACAGGTCACGGGCTGAAAACGAACTTACGGTGCTGAAGTTATGACCATTTTAAGAAAGCCTTCTTCGTCACACGATCTTGGGCTTCGAGAACCAAGTCAGTCTGTTCTTCAATACTTTTGCCTCCATCAATATATAATTTCATAGGCATATACTAACTGTACAACTTTCAAACATGGTCATACACATCCAAATCCGTCTGAAACGGGCTAAACCGTTCGAAACATATCAAAACGGACGAGATCGGACGAGATCGGACGTAATCGGACGAGATCGGACGGAATCGGACGTTAACGGGGAAAGCCGGAGAAAGTATGAATAAACCGCGCAAACCATGCCAAATCCGTGGAAATAGGATTTCTACTATGTTTTGATTGTATTGATCATGTTGTGGTCGTCTTTAGCATGTTTTGGTTGGGTTTGGCTATGTTTTAACCAGACTTGAATGTAGCAAATTAGTTGGTGATGTAGTTGTGGTTTTACTAGACAAGGAAATCGTGATGGCATACCATCAATTGATATTAAAAATACGAGTGAGCTCCAACAACATTTAACATTGTTTGATCAACAAAACAATGATATTGATTTTCCTTCGGAAACCTACAAAGGTGGATAATATACAAAATAATAAAAAAGCATAGTAAAATGGCTTTTTGGGCCTTCAGAAATCCTTAACCAGCTTAAAGTTGGTTACAACGATGTTCCTCTTGTTTTTTTCGGTCGTTTTGACAGGTCACGGGCTGAAAACGAACTTACGGTGCTGAAGTTATGACCATTTTAAGAAAGCCTTCTTCGTCACACGATCTTGGGCTTCGAGAACCAAGTCAGTCTGTTCTTCAATACTTTTGCCTCCATCAATTTATAATTTCATAGGCATATACTAACTGTACAACTTTCAAACATGGTCATACACATCCAAATCCGTCTGAAACGGGCTAAACCGTTCGAAACATATCAAAACGGACGAGATCGGACGAGATCGGACGAAATCGGACGAGATCGGACGAAATCGGACGAGATCGGACGGAATCGGACGTTAACCGGGGAAAGCCGGAGAAAGTATGAATAAACCGCGCAAACCATGCCAAATCCGTGGAAATAGGATTTCTAATATGTTTTGATTGTATTGATCATGTTGTGGTCGTCTTTAGCATGTTTTGGTTGGGTTTGGCTATGTTTTAACCAGACTTGAATGTAGCAAATTAGTTGGTGATGTAGTTGTGGTTTTACTAGACAAGGAAATCGTGATGGCATACCATCAATTGATATTAAAAATACGAGTGAGCTCCAACAATATTTAACATTGTTTGATCAACAAAACAATGATATTGATTTTCCTTCGGAAACCTACAAAGGTGGATAATATACAAAATAATGAAAAAAGCATAGTAAAATGGCTTTTTGGGCCTTCAGAAATCCTTAACCAGCTTAAAGGTGGTTACAACGATGTTCCTCTTGTTTTTTCGGTCGTTTTGACAGGTCACGGGCTGAAAACGAACTTACTGTGCTGAAGTTATGACCATTTTAAGAAAGCCTTCTTCGTCACACGATCTTGGGCTTCGAGAACCAAGTCAGTCTGTTCTTCAATACTTTTGCCTCCATCAATATATAATTTCATAGGCATATACTAACTATACAACTTTCAAACATGGTCATACACATCCAAATCCGGCTGAAACGGGCTAAACCGTTCGAAACATATCAAAACGGACGAGATCAGACGAGATCGGACGAAATCGGACGAGATCGGACGGAATCGGACGTTAACCAGGGAAGCCGGAGAAAGTATGAATAAACCAGGGCAAACCATGCCAAATCCGTGGAAATAGGATTTCTACTATGTTTTGATTGTATTGATCATGTTGTGGTCGTCTTTAGCATGTTTTGGTTGGGTTTGGCTATGTTTTAACCAGACTTGAATGTAGCAAATTAGTTGGTGATGTAGTTGTGGTTTTACTAGACAAGAAACCGTGATGGCATACCATCAATTGATATTAAAAATACGAGTGAGCTCCAACAACATTTAACATTGTTTGATCAACAAAACAATGATATTGATTTTCCTTCGGAAACCTACAAAGGTGGATAATATACAAAATAATGGAAAAAGCATAGTAAAATGGCTTTTTGGGCCTTCAAAAATCCTTAACCAGCTTAAAGTTGGTTACAACGATGTTCCTCTTGTTTTTTCGGTCGTTTTGACAGGTCACGGGCTGAAACGAACTTACGGTGCTGAAGTTATGACCATTTTAAGAAAGCCTTCTTCGTCACACGATCTTGGGCTTCGAGAACCAAGTCAGTCTGTTCTTCAATACTTTTGCCTCCATGAATATATAATTTCATAGGCATATACTAACTGTACAACTTTCAAACATGGTCATACACATCCAAATCCGTCTGAAACGGGCTAAACCGTTCGAAACATATCAAAACGGACGAGATCGGACGAAATCGGACGTGATCGGACGGAATCGGACATTAACCGGGGAAAGCCATAGAAAGTATGAATAAACCGCGCAAACCATGCCAAATCCGTGGAAATAGGATTTCTACTATGTTTTGATTGTATTGATCATGTTGTGGTCGTCTTTAGCATGTTTTGGTTGGGTTTGACTATGTTTTAACCAGACTTGAATGTAGCAAATTAGTTGGTGATGTAGTTGTGGTTTTACTAGACAAGGAAATCGTGATGGCATACCATCAATTGATATTAAAAATACGAGTGAGCTCCAACAACATTAAACATTGTTTGATCAACAAAACAATGATATTGATTTTCCTTCGGAAACCTACAAAGGTGGATAATATACAAAATAATGAAAAAAGCATAGTAAAATGGTTTTTTGGGCCTTCAGAAATCCTTAACCAGCTTAAAGTTGGTTACAACGATGTTCCTCTTGTTTTTTCGGTCGTTTTGACAGGTCACGGGCTGAAAACAAACTTACGGTGCTGAAGTTATGACCATTTTAAGAAAGCCTTCTTCGTCACACGATCTTGGGCTTCGAGAACCAAGTCAGTCTGTTCTTCAATACTTTTGCCTCCATCAATATATAATTTCATAGGCATATACTAACTGTACAACTTTCAAAGATGGTCATACACATCCAAATCCGTCTGAAACAGGCTAAACCGTTCGAAACATATCAAAACGGACGAGATCGGACGAAATCGGACGAGATCGGACGGAATCGGACGTTAACCGGGGAAAGCCGGAGAAAGTATGAATAAACCAGGGCAAACCATGCCAAATCTGTGGAAATAGGATTTCTACTATGTTTTGATTGTATTGATAATTTTGTGGTCGTCTTTAGCATGTTTTGGTTGGGTTTGGCTATGTTTTAACCAGACTTGAATGTAGCAAATTAGTTGGTGATGTAGTTGTGGTTTTACTAGACAAGGAAACCGTGATGGCATACCATCAATTGATATTAAAAATACGAGTGAGCTCCAACAACATTTAACATTGTTTGATCAACAAAACAATGATATTGATTTTCCATCGGAAACCTACAAAGGTGGATAATATACAAAATAATGAAAAAAGCATAGTAAAATGGCTTTTTGGGCCTTCAAAAATCCTTAACCAGTTTAAAGTTGGTTACAACGATGTTCCTCTTGTTTTTTCGGTCGTTTTGACAGGTCACAGGCTGAAAACAAACTTACGGTGCTGAAGTTATGACCATTTTAAGAAAGCCTTCGTCACACGATCTTGGGCTTCGAGAACCAAGTCAGTCTGTTCTTCAATACTTTTGCCTCCATCAATATATAATTTCATAGGCATATACTAACTGTACAACTTTCAAACATGGTCATACACATTCAAATCCGTCTGAAACGGGCTAAACCGTTCGAAATATATCAAAACGGACGAGATCGGACGAGATCGGACGAAATCGGACGAGATCGGACGGAATCGGACGTTAACCGGGGAAAGCCGGAGAAAGTATGAATATACCGCGCAAACCATGCCAAATCCGTGGAAATAGGATTTCTACTATGTTTTGATTGTATTGATCATGTTGTGGTCGTCTTTAGCATGTTTTGGTTAGGTTTGGCTATGTTTTAACCAGACTTGAATGTAGCAAATTAGTTGGTGATGTAGTTGTGGTTTTACTAGACAAGGAAACCGTGATGGCATACCATCAATTGATATTAAAAATATGAGTGAGCTCCAATAACATTTAACATTGTTTGATCAACAAAACAATGATATTGATTTTCCTTTGGAAACCTACAAAGGTGGATAATATACAAAATAATGAAAAAAGCATAGTAAAATGGCTTTTTGGGCCTTCAAAAATCCTTAACCAGCTTAAAGTTGGTTACAACGATGTTCCTCTTGTTTTTTCGGTCGTTTTGACAGGTCACGGGCTGAAAACAAACTTACGGTGCTGAAGTTATGACCATTTTAAGAAAGCCTTCTTCGTCACACGATCTTGGGCTTCGAGAACCAAGTCAGTCTGTTCTTCAATACTTTTGCCTCCATCAATATATAATTTCATAGGCATATACTAACTGTACAACTTTCAAACATGGTCATACACATCCAAATCCGTCTGAAACGGGCTAAACCATTCGAAACATATCAAAACGGACGAGATCGGACGAGATCGGACGAAATCAGACGAGATCTGACGAAATCGGACGAGATCAGACGGTATCGGACGTTAACCGGGGAAAGCCGGAGAAAGTATGAATAAACCGCGCAAACCATGCCAAATCCGTGGAAATAGGATTTCTACTATGTTTTGATTGTATTGATCATGTTGTGGTCGTCTTTAGCATGTTTTGGTTGGGTTTGGCTATGTTTTAACCAGACTTGAATGTAGCAAATTAGTTGGTGATGTAGTTGTGGTTTTACTAGACAAGGAAATCATGATGGCATACCATCAATTGATATTAAAAATACGAGTGAGCTCCAACAACATTTAACATTGTTTGATCAACAAAACAATGATATTGATTTTCCTTCGGAAACCTACAAAGGTGGATAATATACAAAATAATAAAAAAAGCATAGTAAAATGGCTTTTTGGGCCTTCAGAAATCCTTAACCAGCTTAAAGGTGGTTACAACGATGTTCCTCTTGTTTTTTTGGTCGTTTTGACAGGTCACGGGCTGAAAACGAACTTACGGTGCTGAAGTTATGACCATTTTAAGAAAGCCTTCTTCGTCACACGATCTTGGGCTTCGAGAACCAAGTCAGTCTGTTCTTCAATACTTTTGCCTCCATCAATATATAATTTCATAGGCATGTACTAACTGTACAACTTTCAAACATGGTCATACACATCCAAATCTGGCTGAAACGGGCTAAACCGTTCGAAACATATCAAAACGGACGAGATCAGACGAGATCGGACGAAATCGGACGAGATCGGACGGAATCGGACGTTAACCAGGGAAGCAGGAGAAAGTATGAATAAACCAGGGCAAACCATGCCAAATTCGTGGAAATAGGATTTTTACTATGTTTTGATTGTATTGATCATGTTGTGGTCGTCTTTAGCATGTTTTGGTTGGGTTTGGCTATGTTTTAACCAGACTTGAATGTAGCAAATTAGTTGGTGATGTAGTTGTGGTTTTACTAGACAAGGAAACCGTGATGGCATACCATCAATTGATATTGAAAATACGAGTGAGCTCCAACAACATTTAACATTGTTTGATCAACAAAACAATGATATTGATTTTCCTTCGGAAACCTACAAAGGTGGATAATATACAAAATAATGAAAAAAGCATAGTAAAATGGCTTTTTGGGCCTTCAAAAATCCTTAACCAGCTTAAAGTTGGTTACAACGATGTTCCTCTTGTTTTTTCGGTCGTTTTGACAGGTCACGGGCTGAAACGAACTTACGGTGCTGAAGTTATGACCATTTTAAGAAAGCCTTCTTCGTCACACGATCTTGGGCTTCGAGAACCAAGTCAGTCTGTTCTTCAATACTTTTGCCTCCATGAATATATAATTTCATAGGCATATACTAACTGTACAACTTTCAAACATGGTCATACACATCCAAATCCGTCTGAAACGGGCTAAACCGTTCGAACCATATCAAAACGGACGAGATCGGACGAAATCGGACGAGATCGGACGGAATCGGACGTTAACCGGGGAAAGCCAGAGAAAGTATGAATAAACCGCGCAAACCATGCCAAATCAGTGGAAATAGGATTTCTACTATGTTTTGATTGTATTGATCATGTTGTGGTCGTCTTTAGCATGTTTTGGTTGGGTTTGGCTATGTTTTAACCAGACTTGAATGTACCAAATTAGTTGGTGATGTAGTTGTGGTTTTACTAGACAAGGAAATCGTGATGGCATACCATCAATTGATATTAAAAATACGAGTGAGCTCCAACAACATTTAACATTGTTTGATCAACAAAAAAATGATATTGATTTTCCTTCGGAAACCTACAAAGGTGGATAATATACAAAATAATGAAAAAAGCATAGTAAAATGGTTTTTTGGGCCTTCAGAAATCCTTAACCAGCTTAAAGTTGGTTACAACGATGTTCCTCTTGTTTTTCGGTCGTTTTGACAGGTCACGGGCGGAAAACAAACTTACGGTGCTGAAGTTATGACCATTTTAAGAAAGCCTTCTTCGTCACACGATCTTGGGCTTCGAGAACCAAGTCAGTCTGTTTTTCAATACTTTTGCCTCCATCAATATATAATTTCATAGGCATATACTAACTGTACAACTTTCAAACATGGTCATACACATCCAAATCCGTCTGAAACAGGCTAAACCGTTCGAAACATATCAAAACGGACGAGATCGGACGAAATCGGACGAGATCGGACGAAATCGGACGAGATCGGACGGAATCGGACGTTAACCGGGGAAAGCCGGAGAAAGTATGAATAAACCAGGGCAAACCATGCCAAATCCGTGGAAATAAGATTTCTACTATGTTTTGATTGTATTGATCATGTTGTGGTCGTCTTTAGCATGTTTTGGTTGGGTTTGGCTATGTTTTAACCAGACTTGAATGTAGCAAATTAGTTGGTGATGTAGTTGTGGTTTTACTAGACAAGGAAACCGTGATGGCATACCATCAATTGATATTAAAAATACGAGTGAGCTCCAACAACATTTAACATTGTTTGATCAACAAAACAATGATATTGATTTTCCTTCGGAAACCTACAAAGGTGGATAATATACAAAATAATGAAAAAAGCATAGTAAAATGGCTTTTTGGGCCTTCAAAAATCCTTAACCAGTTTAAAGTTGGTTACAACGATGTTCCTCTTGTTTTTCTGTCGTTTTGACAGGTCACGGGCTGAAAACGAACTTACGGTGCTGAAGTTATGACCATTTTAAGAAAGCCTTCTTCGTCACACGATCTTGGGCTTCGAGAACCAAGTCAGTCTGTTCTTCAATACTTTTGTCTCCATCAATATATAATTTCATAGGCATATACTAACTGTACAACTTTCAAACATGGTCATACACATCCAAATCCGTCTGAAACGGGCTAAACCGTTCGAAACATATCAAAACGGACGAAATCGGACGTGATCGGACGGAATCGGACGTTAACCGGGGAAAGCCGGAGAAAGTATGAATAAACCGCGCAAACCATGCCAAATCCGTGGAAATAGGATTTCTACTATGTTTTGATTGTATTGATCATGTTGTGGTTGTCTTTAGCATGTTTTGGTTGGGTTTGGCTATGTTTTAACCAGACTTGAATGTAGCAAATTAGTTGGTGATGTAGTTGTGGTTTTACTAGACAAGGAAATCGTGATGGCATACCATCAATTGATATTAAAAATACGAGTGAGCTCCAACAACATTTAACATTGTTTGATCAACAAAACAATGATATTGATTTTCCTTCGGAAACCTACAAAGGTGGATAATATACAAAATAATGAAAAAAGCATAGTAAAATGGTTTTTTGGGCCTTCAGAAATCCTTAACCAGCTTAAAGTTGGTTACAACGATGTTCCTCTTGTTTTTTCGGTCGTTTTGACAAGTCACGGGCTGAAAACAAACTTACGGTGCTGAAGTTATGACCATTTTAAGAAAGCCTTCTTCGTCACACGATCTTGGGCTTCGAGAACCAAGTCAGTCTGTTCTTCAATACTTTTGCCTCCATCAATATATAATTTCATAGGCATATACTAACTGTACAACTTTCAAACATGGTCATACACATCCAAATCCGTCTGAAACAGGCCAAACCGTTCGAAACATATCAAAACGGACGAGATCGGACGAAATCGGACGAGATCGGACGGAATCGGACGTCAACCGGGGAAAGCCGGAGAAAGTATGAATAAACCAGGGCAAACCATGCCAAATCCGTGGAAATAGGATTTCTACTATGTTTTGATTGTATTGATCATTTTGTGGTCGTCTTTAGCATGTTTTGGTTGGGTTTGGCTATGTTTTAACCAGACTTGAATGTAGCAAATTAGTTGGTGATGTAGTTTTGGTTTTACTAGACAAGGAAACCGTGATGGCATACCATCAATTGATATTAAAAATACGAGTGAGCTCCAACAACATTTAACATTGTTTGATCAACAAAACAATGATACTGATTTTCCATCGGAAACCTACAAAGGTGGATAATATACAAAATAATGAAAAAAGCATAGTAAAATGGCTTTTTGGGCCTTCAAAAATCCTTAACCAGTTTAAAGTTGGTTACAACGATGTTCCTCTTGTTTTTTCGGTCGTTTTGACAGGTCACAGGCTGAAAACGAACTTACGGTGCTGAAGTTATGACCATTTTAAGAAAGCCTTCTTCGTCACACGATCTTGGGCTTCGAGAACCAAGTCAGTCTGTTCTTCAATACTTTTGCCTCCATCAATATATAATTTCATAGGCATATACTAACTGTACAACTTTCAAACATGGTCATACACATTCAAATCCGTCTGAAACGGGCTAAACCGTTCGAAACATATCAAAACGGACGAGATCGGACGAGATCGGACGAAATCGGACGAGATCAGACGGAATCGGACGTTAACCGGGGAAAGCCGGAGAAAGTATGAATATACCGCGCAAACCATGCCAAATCCGTGGAAATAGGATTTCTACTATGTTTTGATTATATTGATCATGTTGTGGTCGTCTTTAGCATGTTTTGGTTGGGTTTGGCTATGTTTTAACCAGACTTGAATGTAGCAAATTAGTTGGTGATGTAGTTGTGGTTTTACTAGACAAGGAAACCGTGATGGCATACCATCAATTGATATTAAAAATACGAGTGAGCTCCAACAACATTTAACATTGTTTGATCAACAAAACAATGATATTGATTTTCCTTCGGAAACCTACAAAGGTGGATAATATACAAAATAATGAAAAAAGCATAGTAAAATGGCTTTTTGGGCCTTCAAAAATCCTTAACCAGCTTAAAGTTGGTTACAACGATGTTCCTCTTGTTTTTTGGTCGTTTTGACTGGTCACGGGCTGAAAACGAACTTACGGTGCTGAAGTTATGACCATTTTAAGAAAGCCTTCTTCGTCACACGATCTTGGGCTTCGAGAACCAAGTCAGTCTGTTCTTCAATACTTTTGCCTCCATTAATATATAATTTCATAGGCATATACTAACTGTACAACTTTCAAACATGGTCATACACATCCAAATCCGTCTGAAACGGGCTAAACCATTCGAAACATATCAAAACGGACGAGATCGGACGAGATCGGACGAAATCGGACGAGATCGGACGAAATCGGACGAGATCGGACGGTATCGGACGTTAACCGGGGAAAGCCGGAGAAAGTATGAATAAACCGCGTAAACCATGCCAAATCCGTGGAAATAGGATTTCTACTATGTTTTGATTGTATTGATCATGTTGTGGTCGTCTTTAGCATGTTTTGGTTGGGTTTGGCTATGTTTTAACCAGACTTGAATGTAGCAAATTAGTTGGTGATGTAGTTGTGGTTTTACTAGACAAGGAAATCGTGATGGCATACCATCATTTGATATTAAAAATACGAGTGAGCTCCAACAACATTTAACATTGTTTTATCAACAAAACAATGATATTGATTTTCCTTCGGAAACCTACAAAGGTGGATAATATACAAAATAATGAAAAAAGCATAGTAAAATGGCTTTTTGGGCCTTCAGAAATCCTTAACCAGCTTAAAGGTGGTTACAACGATGTTCCTCTTGTTTTTTCGGTCGTTTTGACAGGTCACGGGCTGAAAACGAACTTACTATGCTGAAGTTATGACCATTTTAAGAAAGCCTTCTTCGTCACACGATCTTGGGCTTCGAGAACCAAGTCAGTCTGTTCTTCAATACTTTTGCCTCCATCAATATATAATTTCATAGGCATATACTAACTGTACAACTTTCAAACATGGTCATACACATCCAAATCCGGCTGAAACGGGCTAAACCGTTCGAAACATATCAAAACGGACGAGATCAGACGAGATCGGACGAAATCGGACGAGATCGGACGGAATCGGACGTTAACCAGGGAAGCCGGAGAAAGCATGAATAAACCAGGGCAAACCATGCCAAATCCGTGGAAATAGGATTTCTACTATGTTTTGATTGTATTGATCATGTTGTGGTCGTCTTTAGCATGTTTTGGTTGGGTTTGGCTATGTTTTAACCAGACTTGAATGTAGCAAATTAGTTGGTGATGTAGTTGTAGTTTTACTAGACAAGGAAACCGTGATGGCATACCATCAATTGATATTAAAAATACGAGTGAGCTCCAACAACATTTAACATTGTTTGAGCAACAAAACAATGATATTGATTTTCCTTCGGAAACCTACAAAGGTGGATAATATACAAAATAATGAAAAAAGCATAGTAAAATGGCTTTTTGGGCCTTCAAAAATCCTTAACCAGCTTAAAGTTGGTTACAACGATGTTCCTCTTGTTTTTTCGGTCGTTTTGACAGGTCACGGGCTGAAACGAACTTACGGTGCTGAAGTTATGACCATTTTAAGAAAGCCTTCTTCGTCACACGATCTTGGGCTTCGAGAACCAAGTCAGTCTGTTGTTCAATACTTTTGCCTCCATGAATATATAATTTCATAGGCATATACTAACTGTACAACTTTCAAACATGGTCATACACATCCAAATCCGTCTGAAACGGGCTAAACCGTTTGAAACATATCAAAACGGACGAGATCGGACGAAATAGGACGAGATCGGACGGAATCGGACGTTAATCGGGGAAAGCCGGAGAAAGTATGAATAAACCGCGCAAACCATGCCAAATCAGTGGAAATAGGATTTCTACTATGTTTTGATTGTATTGATCATGTTGTGGTCATCTTTAGCATGTTTTGGTTGGGTTTGGCTATGTTTTAACCAGACTTGAATGTAGCAAATTAGTTGGTGATGTAGTTGTGGTTTTACTAGACAAGGAAATCGTGATGGCATACCATCAATTGATATTAAAAATACGAGTGAGCTCCAACAACATTTAACATTGTTTGATCAACAAAACAATGATATTGATTTTCCTTCGGAAACCTACAAAGGTGGATAATATACAAAATAATGAAAAAAGCATAGTAAAATGGTTTTTTGGGCCTTCAGAAATCCTTAACCAGCTTAAAGTTGGTTACAACGATGTTCCTCTTGTTTTTCGGTCGTTTTGACAGGTCACGGGCGGAAAACAAACTTACGGTGCTGAAGTTATGACCATTTTAAGAAAGCCTTCTTCATTACACGATCTTGGGCTTCGAGAACCAAGTCAGTCTGTTCTTCAATACTTTTGCCTCCATCAATATATAATTTCATAGGCATATACTAACTGTACAACTTTCAAACATGGTCATACACATCCAAATCCGTCTGAAACAGGCTAAACCGTTCGAAACATATCAAAACGGACGAGATCGGACGAAATCGGACGAGATCGGACGGAATCGGACGTTAACCGGGGAAAGCCGGAGAAAGTATGAATAAACCAGGGCAAACCATGCCAAATCCGTGGAAATAGGATTTCTACTATGTTTTGATTGTATTGATCATGTTGTGGTCGTCTTTAGCATGTTTTGGTTGGGTTTGGCTATGTTTTAACCAGACTTGAATGTAGCAAATTAGTTGGTGATGTAGTTGTGGTTTTACTAGACAAGGAAACCGTGATGGCATACCATCAATTGATATTAAAAATACGAGTGAGCTCCAACAACATTTAACATTGTTTGATCAACAAAACAATGATATTGATTTTCCTTCGGAAACCTACAAAGGTGGATAATATACAAAATAATGAAAAAAGCATAGTAAAATGGCTTTTTGGGCCTTCAAAAATCCTTAACCAGTTTAAAGTTGGTTACAACGATGTTCCTCTTGTTTTTTCGGTCGTTTTGACAGGTCACGGGCTGAAAACGAACTTACGGTGCTGAAGTTATGACCATTTTAAGAAAGCCTTCTTCGTCACACGATCTTGGGCTTCGAGAACCAAGTCAGTCTGTTCTTCAATACTTTTGCCTCCATCAATATATAATTTCATAGGCATATACTAACTGTACAACTTTCAAACATGGTCATACACATCCAAATCCGTCTGAAACGGGCTAAACCGTTCGAAACATATCAAAACGGACGAGATCGGACGAGATCGGACGAAATCGGACGAGATCGGACGGAATCGGACGTTAACCGGGGAAAGCCGGAGAAAGTATGAATAAACCGCGCAAACCATGCCAAATCCGTGGAAATAGGATTTCTACTATGTTTTGATTGTATTGATCATGTTGTGGTCGTCTTTAGCATGTTTTGGTTGGGTTTGGCTATGTTTTAACCAGACTTGAATGTAGCAAATTAGTTGGTGATGTAGTTGTGGTTTTACTAGACAAGGAAATCGTGATGGCATACCATCAATTGATATTAAAAATACGAGTGAGCTCCAACAACATTTAACATTATTTGATCAAAAAAACAATGATATTGATTTTCCTTCGGAAACCTACAAAGGTGGATAATATACAAAATAATGAAAAAAGCATAGTAAAATGGCTTTTTGGGCCTTCAGAAATCGCTTAAAGTTGGTTACAACGATGTTCCTCTTGTTTTTTCGGTCGTTTTGACAGGTCACGCGCTGAAAACGAACTTACGCTGCTGAAGTTATGACCATTTTAAGAAAGCCTTCTTCGTCACACGATCTTGGGCTTCGAGAACCAAGTCAGTCTGTTCTTCAATACTTTTGCCTCCATCAATATATAATTTCATAGGCATATACTAACTGTACAACTTTCAAACATGGTCATACACATCCAAATCCGTCTGAAACAGGCTAAACCGTTCGAAACATATCAAAACGGACGAGATCGGACGAGATCGGACGAAATCGAACGAGATCGGACGGAATCGGACGTTAACCGGGGAAAGCCGGAGAAAGTATGAATAAACCAGGGCAAACCATGCCAAATCCGTGGAAATAGGATTTCTACTATGTTTTGATTGTATTGATCATGTTGTGGTCGTCTTTAGCATGTTTTGGTTGGGTTTGGCTATGTTTTAACCAGACTTGAATGTAGCAAATTAGTTGGTGATGTAGTTGTGGTTTTACTAGACAAGGAAACCGTGATGGCATACCATCAATTGATATTAAAAATACGAGTGAGCTCCAACAACATTTAACATTGTTTGATCAACAAAACAATGATATTGATTTTCCTTCGGAAACCTACAAAGGTGGATAATATACAAAATAATGAAAAAAGCATAGTAAAATGGCTTTTTGGGCCTTCAGAAATCCTTAACCAGCTTAAAGTTGGTTACAACGATGTTCCTCTTGTTTTTCGGTCGTTTTGACAGGTCACGGGCTGAAAACGAACTTACGGTGCTGAAGTTATGACCATTTTAAGAAAGCCTTCTTCGTCACACGATCTTGGGCTTCGAGAACCAAGTCAGTCTGTTCTTCAATACTTTTGCCTCCATCAATATATTATTTCATAGGCATATACTAATTGTACAACTTTCAAACATGGTCATACACATCCAAATCCGTCTGAAACGGGCTAAACCATTCGAAACATATCAAAACGGACGAGATCGGACGAGATCGAACGAAATCGGACGAGATCGGACGTTAACCGGGGAAAGCCGGAGTAAGTATGAATAAACCGCGCAAACCATGCCAAATCCGTGGAAATAGGATTTCTACTATGTTTTGATTGTATTGATCATGTTGTGGTCGTCTTTAGCATGTTTTGGTTGGGTTTGGCTATGTTTTAACCAGACTTGAATGTAGCAAATGAGTTGGTGATGTAGTTGTGGTTTTACTAGACAAGGAAATCGTGATGGCATACCATCAATTGATATTAAAAATACGAGTGAGCTCCAACAACATTTAACATTGTTTGATCAACAAAACAATGATATTGATTTTCCTTCGGAAACCTACAAAGGTGGATAATATACAAAATAATGAAAAAAGCATAGTAAAATGGCTTTTTGGGCCTTCAAAAATTCTTAATCAGCTTAAAGTTGGTTACAACGATGTTCCTCTTGTTTTTTCGGTCGTTTTGACAGGTCACGGGCTGAAAACGAACTTACGGTGCTGAAGTTATGACCATTTTAAGAAAGCCTTCTTCGTCACACGATCTTGGGCTTCGAGAACCAAGTCAGTCTGTTCTTCAATACTTTTGCCTCCATCAATATATAATTTCATAGGCATATACTAACTGTACAACTTTCAAACATGGTCATACACATCCAAATCCGTCTGAAACAGGCTAAACCGTTCGAAACATATCAAAACGGACGAGATCGGACGAGACCGGACGAAATCGGACGAGATCGGACGGAATCGGACGTTAACCGGGGAAAGCCGGAGAAAGTATGAATAAACCAGGGCAAACCATGCCAAATCCGTGGAAATAGGATTTCTACTATGTTTTGATTGTATTGATCATGTTGTGGTCGTCTTTAGCATGTTTTGGTTGGGTTTGGCTATGTTTTAACCAGACTTGAATGTAGCAAATTAGTTGGTGATGTAGTTGTGGTTTTACTAGACAAGGAAACCGTGATGACATACCATCAATTGATATTAAAAATACGAGTGAGCTCCAACAACATTTAACATTGTTTGATCAACAAAACAATGATATTGATTTTCCTTCGGAAACCTACAAAGGTGGATAATATACAAAATAATAAAAAAGCATAGTAAAATGGCTTTTTGGGCCTTCAAAAATCCTTAACCAGCTTAAAGTTGGTTACAACGATGTTCCTCTTGTTTTTTCGGTCGTTTTGACAGGTCACGGGCTGAAAACGAACTTACGGTGTTGAAGTTATGACCATTTTAAGAAAGCCTTCTTCGTCACACGATCTTGGGCTTCGAGAACCAAGTCAGTCTGTTCTTCAATACTTTTGCCTCCATCAATATATAATTTCATAGGCATATACTAACTATACAACTTTCAAACATGGTCAAACACATCCAAATCCGTCTGAAACGGGCTAAACCGTTCGAAACATATCAAAACGGACGAGATCGGACGAGATCGGACGAAATCGGACGAGATCGGACGGAATCGGACGTTAACCGGGGAAAGCCAGAGAAAGTATGAATAAACCACGCAAACCATGCCAAATCCGTGGAAATAGGATTTCTACTATGTTTTGATTGTATTGATCACGTTGTGGTCGTCTTTAGCATGTTTTGGTTGGGTTTGACTATGTTTTAACCCGACTTGAATGTAGAAAATGAGTTGGTGATGTAGTTGTGGTTTTACTAGACAAGGAAATCGTGATGGCATACCATCAATTGATATTAAAAATACGAGTGAGCTCCAACAACATTTAACATTGTTTGATCAACAAAACAATGATATTGATTTTCCTTCGGAAACCTACAAAGGTGGATAATATACAAAATAATGAAAAAAGCATAGTAAAATGGCTTTTTGGGCCTTCAGAAATCCTTAACCAGCTTAAAGTTGGTTACAACGATGTTCCTCTTGTTTTTTCGGTCGTTTTGACAGGTCACGGGCTGAAAACGAACTTACGGTGCTGAAGTTATGACCATTTTAAGAAAGCCTTCTTCGTCACACGATCTTGGGCTTCGAGAACCAAGTCAGTCTGTTCTTCAATACTTTTGCCTCCATCAATATATAATTTCATAGGCATATACTAACTGTACAACTTTCAAACATGGTCATACACATCCAAATCCGTCTAAAACGGGCTAAACCGTTCGAAACATATCAAAACGGACGAGATCGGACGAGATCGGACGAAATCGGACGAGATCAAACGGAATCGGACGTTAACCGGGGAAAGCCAGAGAAAGTATGAATAAACCGCGCAAACCATGCCAAATCCGTGGAAATAGGATTTCTACTATGTTTTGATTGTATTGATCACGTTGTGGTCGTCTTTAGCATGTTTTGGTTGGGTTTGGCTATGTTTTAACCAGACTTGAATGTAGCAAATTAGTTGGTGATGTAGTTGTGGTTTTACTAGACAAGGAAATCGTGATGGCATACCATCATTTGATATTAAAAATACGAGTGAGCTCCAACAACATTTAACATTGTTTGATCAACAAAACAATGATATTGATTTTCCTTCGGAAACCTACAAAGGTGGATAATATACAAAATAATGAAAAAAGCATAGTAAAATGGCTTTTTGGGCCTTCAGAAATCCTTAACCAGCTTAAAGGTGGTTACAACGATGTTCCTCTTGTTTTTTCGGTCGTTTTGACAGGTCACGGGCTGAAAACGAACTTACTATGCTGAAGTTATGACCATTTTAAGAAAGCCTTCTTCGTCACACGATCTTGGGCTTCGAGAACCAAGTCAGTCTGTTCTTCAATACTTTTGCCTCCATCAATATATAATTTCATAGGCATATACTAACTGTACAACTTTCAAACATGGTCATACACATCAAAATCCGGCTGAAACGGGCTAAACCGTTCGAAACATATCAAAACGGACGAGATCGGACGAGATCGGACGAAATCGGACGAGATCGGACGGAATCGGACGTTAACCGGGGAAAGCCGGAGAAAGCATGAATAAACCATGGCAAACCATGCCAAATCCGTGGAAATAGGATTTCTACTATGTTTTGATTGTATTGATCATGTTGTGGTCGTCTTTAGCATGTTTTGGTTGGGTTTGGCTATGTTTTAACCAGACTTGAATGTAGCAAATTAGTTGGTGATGTAGTTGTGGTTTTACTAGACAAGGAAACCGTGATGGCATACCATCAATTGATATTAAAAATACGAGTGAGCTCCAACAACATTTAACATTGTTTGATCAACAAAACAATGATATTGATTTTCCTTCGGAAACCTACAAAGGTGGATAATATACAAAATAATGAAAAAAGCATAGTAAAATGGCTTTTTGGGCCTTCAAAAATCCTTAACCAGCTTAAAGTTGGTTACAACGATGTTCCTCTTGTTTTTTCGGTCGTTTTGACAGGTCACGGGCTGAAACGAACTTACGGTGCTGAAGTTATGACCATTTTAAGAAAGCCTTCTTCGTCACACGATCTTGGGCTTCGAGAACCAAGTCAGTCTGTTGTTCAATACTTTTGCCTCTATGAATATATAATTTCATAGGCATATACTAACTGTACAACTTTCAAACATGGTCATACACATCCAAATCCGTCTGAAACGGGCTAAACCGTTCGAAACATATCAAAACGGACGAGATCGGACGAAATCGGACAAGATCGGACGGAATCGGACGTTAACCGGGGAAAGCCGGAGAAAGTATGAATAAACCGCGCAAACCATGCCAAATCAGTGGAAATAGGATTTCTACTATGTTTTGATTGTATTGATCATGTTGTGGTCGTCTTTAGCATGTTTTGGTTGGGTTTGGCTATGTTTTAACCAGACTTGAATGTAGCAAATTAGTTTGTGATGTAGTTGTGGTTTTACTAGACAAGGAAATCGTGATGGCATACCATCAATTGATATTAAAAATACGAGTGAGCTCCAACAACATTTAACATTGTTTGATCAACAAAACAATGATATTGATTTTCCTTCGGAAACCTACAAAGGTGGATAATATACAAAATAATGAAAAAAGCATAGTAAAATGGTTTTTTGGGCCTTCAGAAATCCTTAACCAGCTTAAAGTTGGTTACAACGATGTTCCTCTTATTTTTTCGGTCGTTTTGACAGGTCACGGGCGGAAAACAAACTTACGGTGCTGAAGTTATGACCATTTTAAGAAAGCCTTCTTCATTACACGATCTTGGGCTTCGAGAACCAAGTCAGTCTGTTCTTCAATACTTTTGCCTCCATCAATATATAATTTCATAGGCATATACTAACTGTACAACTTTCAAACATGGTCATACACATCCAAATCCGTCTGAAACAGGCTAAATCATTCGAAACATATCAAAACGGACGAGATCGGACGAAATCGGACGAGATCGGACGGAATCGGACGTTAACCGGGGAAAGCCGGAGAAAGTATGAATAAACCAGGGCAAACCATGCCAAATCCGTGGAAATAGGATTTCTACTATGTTTTGATTGTATTGATCATGTTGTGGTCGTCTTTAGCATGTTTTGGTTGGGTTTGGCTATGTTTTAACCAGACTTGAATGTAGCAAATTAGTTGGTGATGTAGTTGTGGTTTTACTAGACAAGGAAACCGTGATGGCATACCATCAATTGATATTAAAAATACGATTGAGCTCCAACAACATTTAACATTGTTTGATCAACAAAACAATGATATTGATTTTCCTTCGGAAACCTACAAAGGTGGATAATATACAAAATAATGAAAAAAGCATAGTAAAATGGCTTTTTGGGCCTTCAAAAATCCTTAACCAGTTTAAAGTTGGTTACAACGATGTTCCTCTTGTTTTTTCGGTCGTTTTGACAGGTCACGGGCTGAAAACGAACTTACGGTGCTGAAGTTATGACCATTTTAAGAAAGCCTTCTTCGTCACACGATCTTGGGCTTCGAGAACCAAGTCAGTCTGTTCTTCAAAACTTTTGCCTCCATCAATATATAATTTCATAGGCATATACTAACTGTACAACTTTCAAACATGGTCATACACATCCAAATCCGTCTGAAACGGGCTAAACCGTTCGAAACATATCAAAACGGACGAGATCGGACGAGATCGGACGAAATCGGACGAGATCGGACGGAATCGGACGTTAACCGGGGAAAGCCGGAGAAAGTATGAATAAACCGCGCAAACCATGCCAAATCCGTGGAAATAGGATTTCTACTATGTTTTGATTGTATTGATCATGTTGTGGTCGTCTTTAGCATGTTTTGGTTGGGTTTGGCTATGTTTTAACCAGACTTGAATGTAGCAAATTAGTTGGTGATGTAGTTGTGGTTTTACTAGACAAGGAAATCGTGATGGCATACCATCAATTGATATTAAAAATACGAGTGAGCTCCAACAACATTTAACATTGTTTGATCAACAAAACAATGATATTGATTTTCCTTCGGAAACCTACAAAGGTGGATAATATACAAAATAATGAAAAAAGCATAGTAAAATGGCTTTTTGGGCCTTCAGAAATCGCTTAAAGTTGGTTACAACGATGTTCCTCTTGTTTTTTCGGTCGTTTTGACAGGTCACGCGCTGAAAACGAACTTACGCTGCTGAAGTTATGACCATTTTAAGAAAGCCTTCTTCGTCACACGATCTTGGGCTTCGAGAACCAAGTCAGTCTGTTCTTCAATACTTTTGCCTCCATCAATATATAATTTCATATGCATATACTAACTGTACAACTTTCAAACATGGTCATACACATCCAAATCCGTCTGAAACAGGCTAAACCGTTCGAAACATATCAAAACGGACGAGATCGGACGAGATCGGACGAAATCGAACGAGATCGGACGGAATCGGACGTTAACCGGGGAAAGCCGGAGAAAGTATGAATAAACCAGGGCAAACCATGCCAAATCCGTGGAAATAGGATTTCTACTATGTTTTGATTGTATTGATCATGTTGTGGTCGTCTTTAGCATGTTTTGGTTGGGTTTGGCTATGTTTTAACCAGACTTGAATGTAGCAAATTAGTTGGTGATGTAGTTGTGGTTTTACTAGACAAGGAAACCGTGATGGCATACCATCAATTGATATTAAAAATACGAGTGAGCTCCAACAACATTTAACATTGTTTGATCAACAAAACAATGATATTGATTTTCCTTCGGAAACCTACAAAGGTGGATAATATACAAAATAATGAAAAAAGCATAGTAAAATGGCTTTTTGGGCCTTCAGAAATCCTTAACCAGCTTAAAGGTGGTTACAACGATGTTCCTCTTGTTTTTCGGTCGTTTTGACAGGTCACGGGCTGAAAACGAACTTACGGTGCTGAAGTTATGACCATTTTAAGAAAGCCTTCTTCGTCACACGATCTTGGGCTTCGAGAACCAAGTCAGTCTGTTCTTCAATACTTTTGCCTCCATCAATATATAATTTCATAGGCATATACTAATTGTACAACTTTCAAACATGGTCATACACATCCAAATCCATCTGAAACGGGCTAAACCATTCGAAACATATCAAAACGGACGAGATCGGACGAGATCGGACGAAATCGGACGAGATCGGACGTTAACCGGGGAAAGCCGGAGTAAGTATGAATAAACCGCGCAAACCATGCCAAATCCGTGGAAATAGGATTTCTACTATGTTTTGATTGTATTGATCATGTTGTGGTCGTCTTTAGCATGTTTTGGTTGGGTTTGGCTATGTTTTAACCAGACTTGAATGTAGCAAATGAGTTGGTGATGTAGTTGTGGTTTTACTAGACAAGGAAATCGTGATGGCATACCATCAATTGATATTAAAAATACGAGTGAGCTCCAACAACATTTAACATTGTTTGATCAACAAAACAATGATATTGATTTTCCTTCGGAAACCTACAAAGGTGGATAATATACAAAATAATGAAAAAAGCATAGTAAAATGGCTTTTTGGGCCTTCAGAAATTCTTAATCAGCTTAAAGTTGGTTACAACGATGTTCCTCTTGTTTTTTCGGTCGTTTTGACAGGTCACGGGCTGAAAACGAACTTACGGTGCTGAAGTTATGACCATTTTAAGAAAGCCTTCTTCGTCACACGATCTTGGGCTTCGAGAACCAAGTCAGTCTGTTCTTCAATACTTTTGCCTCCATCAATATATAATTTCATAGGCATATACTAACTGTACAACTTTCAAACATCGTCATACACATCCAAATCCGTCTGAAACAGGCTAAACCGTTCGAAACATATCAAAACGGACGAGATCGGACGAGACCGGACGAAATCGGACGAGATCGGACGGAATCGGACGTTAACCGGGGAAAGCCGGAGAAAGTATGAATAAACCAGGGCAAACCATGCCAAATCCGTGGAAATAGGATTTCTACTATGTTTTGATTGTATTGATCATGTTGTGGTCGTCTTTAGCATGTTTTGGTTGGGTTTGGCTATGTTTTAACCAGACTTGAATGTAGCAAATTAGTTGGTGATGTAGTTGTGGTTTTACTAGACAAGGAAACCGTGATGGCATACCATCAATTGATATTAAAAATACGAGTGAGCTCCAACAACATTTAACATTGTTTGATCAACAAAACAATGATATTGATTTTCCTTCGGAAACCTACAAAGGTGGATAATATACAAAATAATAAAAAAAGCATAGTAAAATGGTTTTTTGGGCCTTCAGAAATCCTTAACCAGCTTAAAGTTGGTTACAACGATGTTCCTCTTATTTTTTCGGTCGTTTTGACAGGTCACGGGCGGAAAACAAACTTACGGTGCTGAAGTTATGACCATTTTAAGAAAGCCTTCTTCATTACACGATCTTGGGCTTCGAGAACCAAGTCAGTCTGTTCTTCAATACTTTTGCCTCCATCAATATATAATTTCATAGGCATATACTAACTGTACAACTTTCAAACATGGTCATACACATCCAAATCCGTCTGAAACAGGCTAAATCATTCGAAACATATCAAAACGGACGAGATCGGACGAAATCGGACGAGATCGGACGGAATCGGACGTTAACCGGGGAAAGCCGGAGAAAGTATGAATAAACCAGGGCAAACCATGCCAAATCCGTGGAAATAGGATTTCTACTATGTTTTGATTGTATTGATCATGTTGTGGTCGTCTTTAGCATGTTTTGGTTGGGTTTGGCTATGTTTTAACCAGACTTGAATGTAGCAAATTAGTTGGTGATGTAGTTGTGGTTTTACTAGACAAGGAAACCGTGATGGCATACCATCAATTGATATTAAAAATACGATTGAGCTCCAACAACATTTAACATTGTTTGATCAACAAAACAATGATATTGATTTTCCTTCGGAAACCTACAAAGGTGGATAATATACAAAATAATGAAAAAAGCATAGTAAAATGGCTTTTTGGGCCTTCAAAAATCCTTAACCAGTTTAAAGTTGGTTACAACGATGTTCCTCTTGTTTTTTCGGTCGTTTTGACAGGTCACGGGCTGAAAACGAACTTACGGTGCTGAAGTTATGACCATTTTAAGAAAGCCTTCTTCGTCACACGATCTTGGGCTTCGAGAACCAAGTCAGTCTGTTCTTCAAAACTTTTGCCTCCATCAATATATAATTTCATAGGCATATACTAACTGTACAACTTTCAAACATGGTCATACACATCCAAATCCGTCTAAAACGGGCTAAACCGTTCGAAACATATCAAAACGGACGAGATCGGACGAGATCGGACGGAATCGGACGTTAACCGGGGAAAGCCGGAGAAAGTATGAATAAACCGCGCAAACCATGCCAAATCCGTGGAAATAGGATTTCTACTATGTTTTGATTGTATTGATCATGTTGTGGTCGTCTTTAGCATGTTTTGGTTGGGTTTGGCTATGTTTTAACCAGACTTGAATGTAGCAAATTAGTTGGTGATGTAGTTGTGGTTTTACTAGACAAGGAAATCGTGATGGCATACCATCAATTGATATTAAAAATACGAGTGAGCTCCAACAACATTTAACATTGTTTGATCAACAAAACAATGATATTGATTTTCCTTCGGAAACCTACAAAGGTGGATAATATACAAAATAATGAAAAAAGCATAGTAAAATGGCTTTTTGGGCCTTCAGAAATCGCTTAAAGTTGGTTACAACGATGTTCCTCTTGTTTTTTCGGTCGTTTTGACAGGTCACGCGCTGAAAACGAACTTACGCTGCTGAAGTTATGACCATTTTAAGAAAGCCTTCTTCGTCACACGATCTTGGGCTTCGAGAACCAAGTCAGTCTGTTCTTCAATACTTTTGCCTCCATCAATATATAATTTCATAGGCATATACTAACTGTACAACTTTCAAACATGGTCATACACATCCAAATCCGTCTGAAACAGGCTAAACCGTTCGAAACATATCAAAACGGACGAGATCGGACGAGATCGGACGAAATCGAACGAGATCGGACGGAATCGGACGTTAACCGGGGAAAGCCGGAGAAAGTATGAATAAACCAGGGCAAACCATGCCAAATCCGTGGAAATAGGATTTCTACTATGTTTTGATTGTATTGATCATGTTGTGGTCGTCTTTAGCATGTTTTGGTTGGGTTTGGCTATGTTTTAACCAGACTTGAATGTAGCAAATTAGTTGGTGATGTAGTTGTGGTTTTACTAGACAAGGAAACCGTGATGGCATACCATCAATTGATATTAAAAATACGAGTGAGCTCCAACAACATTTAACATTGTTTGATCAACAAAACAATGATATTGATTTTCCTTCGGAAACCTACAAAGGTGGATAATATACAAAATAATGAAAAAAGCATAGTAAAATGGCTTTTTGGGCCTTCAGAAATCCTTAACCAGCTTAAAGGTGGTTACAACGATGTTCCTCTTGTTTTTCGGTCGTTTTGACAGGTCACGGGCTGAAAACGAACTTACGGTGCTGAAGTTATGACCATTTTAAGAAAGCCTTCTTCGTCACACGATCTTGGGCTTCGAGAACCAAGTCAGTCTGTTCTTCAATACTTTTGCCTCCATCAATATATAATTTCATAGGCATATACTAATTGTACAACTTTCAAACATGGTCATACACATCCAAATCCATCTGAAACGGGCTAAACCATTCGAAACATATCAAAACGGACGAGATCGGACGAGATCGGACGAAATCGGACGAGATCGGACGTTAACCGGGGAAAGCCGGAGTAAGTATGAATAAACCGCGCAAACCATGCCAAATCCGTGGAAATAGGATTTCTACTATGTTTTGATTGTATTGATCATGTTGTGGTCGTCTTTAGCATGTTTTGGTTGGGTTTGGCTATGTTTTAACCAGACTTGAATGTAGCAAATGAGTTGGTGATGTAGTTGTGGTTTTACTAGACAAGGAAATCGTGATGGCATACCATCAATTGATATTAAAAATACGAGTGAGCTCCAACAACATTTAACATTGTTTGATCAACAAAACAATGATATTGATTTTCCTTCGGAAACCTACAAAGGTGGATAATATACAAAATAATGAAAAAAGCATAGTAAAATGGCTTTTTGGGCCTTCAGAAATTCTTAATCAGCTTAAAGTTGGTTACAACGATGTTCCTCTTGTTTTTTCGGTCGTTTTGACAGGTCACGGGCTGAAAACGAACTTACGGTGCTGAAGTTATGACCATTTTAAGAAAGCCTTCTTCGTCACACGATCTTGGGCTTCGAGAACCAAGTCAGTCTGTTCTTCAATACTTTTGCCTCCATCAATATATAATTTCATAGGCATATACTAACTGTACAACTTTCAAACATCGTCATACACATCCAAATCCGTCTGAAACAGGCTAAACCGTTCGAAACATATCAAAACGGACGAGATCGGACGAGACCGGACGAAATCGGACGAGATCGGACGGAATCGGACGTTAACCGGGGAAAGCCGGAGAAAGTATGAATAAACCAGGGCAAACCATGCCAAATCCGTGGAAATAGGATTTCTACTATGTTTTGATTGTATTGATCATGTTGTGGTCGTCTTTAGCATGTTTTGGTTGGGTTTGGCTATGTTTTAACCAGACTTGAATGTAGCAAATTAGTTGGTGATGTAGTTGTGGTTTTACTAGACAAGGAAACCGTGATGGCATACCATCAATTGATATTAAAAATACGAGTGAGCTCCAACAACATTTAACATTGTTTGATCAACAAAACAATGATATTGATTTTCCTTCGGAAACCTACAAAGGTGGATAATATACAAAATAATAAAAAAAGCATAGTAAAATGGCTTTTTGGGCCTTCAAAAATCCTTAACCAGCTTAAAGTTGGTTACAACGATGTTCCTCTTGTTTTTTCGGTCGTTTTGACAGGTCACGGGCTGAAAACGAACTTACGGTGTTGAAGTTATGACCATTTTAAGAAAGCCTTCTTCGTCACACGATCTTGGGCTTCGAGAACCAAGTCAGTCTGTTCTTCAATACTTTTGCCTCCATCAATATATAATTTCATAGGCATATACTAACTGTACAACTTTCAAACATGGTCATACACATCCAAATCCGTCTGAAACGGGCTAAACCGTTCGAAACATATCAAAACGGACGAGATCGGACGAGATCGGACGAAATCGGACGAGATCGGACGGAATCGGACGTTAACCGGGGAAAGCCAGAGAAAGTATGAATAAACCGCGTAAACCATGCCAAATCCGTGGAAATAGGATTTCTACTATGTTTTGATTGTATTGATCACGTTGTGGTCGTCTTTAGCATGTTTTGGTTGGGTTTGACTATGTTTTAACCAGACTTGAATGTAGAAAATGAGTTGGTGATGTAGTTGTGGTTTTACTAGACAAGGAAATCGTGATGGCATACCATCAATTGATATTAAAAATACGAGTGAGCTCCAACAACATTTAACATTGTTTGATCAACAAAACAATGATATTGATTTTCCTTCGGAAACCTACAAAGGTGGATAATATACAAAATAATGAAAAAAGCATAGTAAAATGGCTTTTTGGGCCTTCAGAAATCCTTAACCAGCTTAAAGTTGGTTACAACGATGTTCCTCTTGTTTTTTCGGTCGTTTTGACAGGTCACGGGCTGAAAACGAACTTACGGTGCTGAAGTTATGACCATTTTAAGAAAGCCTTCTTCGTCACACGATCTTGGGCTTCGAGAACCAAGTCAGTCTGTTCTTCAATACTTTTGCCTCCATCAATATATAATTTCATAGGCATATACTAACTGTACAACTTTCAAACATGGTCATACACATCCAAATCCGTCTGAAACGGGCTAAACCGTTCGAAACATATCAAAACGGACGAGATCGGACGAAATCGGACGAGATCAAACGGAATCGGACGTTAACCGGGGAAAGCCAGAGAAAGTATGAATAAACCGCGCAAACCATGCCAAATTCGTGGAAATAGGATTTCTACTATGTTTTGATTGTATTGATCACGTTGTGGTCGTCTTTAGCATGTTTTGGTTGGGTTTGGCTATGTTTTAACCAGACTTGAATGTAGCAAATGAGTTGGTGATGTAGTTGTGGTTTTACTAGACAAGGAAATCGTGATGGCATACCATCAATTGATATTAAAAATACGAGTGAGCTCCAACAACATTTAACATTGTTTGATCAACAAAACAATGATATTGATTTTCCTTCGGAAACCTACAAAGGTGGATATTATACAAAATAATGAAAAAAGCATAGTAAAATGGCTTTTTGGGCCTTCAGAAATCCTTAACCAGCTTAAAGTTGGTTACAACGATGTTCCTCTTGTTTTTTCGGTCGTTTTGACAGGTCACGGGCTGAAAACGAACTTACGGTGCTGAAGTTATGACCATTTTAAGAAAGCCTTCTTCGTCACACGATCTTGGGCTTCGAGAACCAAGTCAGTCTGTTCTTCAATACTTTTGCCTCCATCAATATATAATTTCATAGGCATATACTAACTGTACAACTTTCAAACATGGTCATACACATCCAAATCCGTCTGAAACAGGCTAAACCGTTCGAAACATATCAAAACGGACGAGATCGGACGAGATCGGACGAAATCGGACGAGATCGGACGGAATCGGACGTTAACCGGGGAAAGCCGGAGAAAGTATGAATAAACCAGGGCAAACCATGCCAAATCCGTGGAAATAGGATTTCTACTATGTTTTGATTGTATTGATCATTTTGTGGTCGTCTTTAGCATGTTTTGGTTGGGTTTGGCTATGTTTTAACCAGACTTGAATGTAGCAAATTAGTTGGTGATGTAGTTGTGGTTTTACTAGACAAGGAAACCGTGATGGCATACCATCAATTGATATTAAAAATACGAGTGAGCTCCAACAACATTTAACATTGTTTGATCAACAAAACAATGATATTGATTTTCCATCGGAAACCTACAAAGGTGGATAATATACAAAATAATGAAAAAAACATAGTAAAATGGCTTTTTGGGCCTTCAAAATCCTTAACCAGTTTAAAGTTGGTTACAACGATGTTCCTCTTGTTTTTTCGGTCGTTTTGACAGGTCACGGGCTGAAAACGAACTTACGGTGCTGAAGTTAAGACCATTTTAAGAAAGCCTTCTTCGTCACACGATCTTGGGCTTCGAGAACCAAGTCAGTCTGTTCTTCAATACTTTTGCCTCCATCAATATATAATTTCATAGGCATATACTAACTGTACAACTTTCAAACATGGTCATACACATTCAAATCCGTCTGAAACGGGCTAAACCGTTCGAAACATATCAAAACGGACGAGATCGGACGAGATCGGACGAAATCGGACGAGATCGGACGGAATCGGACGTTAACCGGGGAAAGCCGGAGAAAGTATGAATAAACCGCGCAAACCATGCTAAATCCGTGGAAATAGGATTTCTACTATGTTTTGATTGTATTGATCATGTTGTGGTCGTCTTTAGCATGTTTTGGTTGGGTTTGGCTATGTTTTAACCAGACTTGAATGTAGCAAATTAGTTGGTGATGTAGTTGTGGTTTTACTAGACAAGGAAACCGTGATGGCATACCATCAATTGATATTAAAAATACGAGTGAGCTCCAACAACATTTAACATTGTTTGATCAACAAAACAATGATATTGATTTTCCTTCGGAAACCTACAAAGGTGGATAATATACAAAATAATGAAGAAAGCATAGTAAAATGGCTTTTTGGGCCTTCAAAAATCCTTAACCAGCTTAAAGTTGGTTACAACGATGTTCATCTTGTTTTTTCGGTCGTTTTGACAGGTTACGGGCTGAAAACGAACTTACGGTGCTGATGTTATGACCATTTTAAGAAAGCCTTCTTCGTCACACGATCTTGGGCTTCGAGAACCAAGTCAGTCTGTTCTTCAATACTTTTGCCTCCATCAATATATAATTTCATAGGCATATACTAACTGTACAACTTTCAAACATGGTCATACACATCCAAATCCGTCTGAAACGGGCTAAACCGTTCGAAACATATCAAAACGGACGAGATCGGACGAAATCGGACGAGATCGGACGGAATCGGACGTTAACCGGGGAAAGCCAGAGAAAGTATGAATAAACCGCGCAAACCATGCCAAATCCGTGGAAATAGGATTTCTACTATGTTTTGATTGTATTGATCACGTTGTGGTCGTCTTTAGCATGTTTTGGTTGGGGTTGGCTATGTTTTAACCAGATTTGAATGTAGCAAATGAGTTGGTGATGTAGTTGTGGTTTTACTAGACAAGGAAATCGTGATGGCATACCATCAATTGATATTAAAAATACGAGTGAGCTCCAACAACATTTAACATTGTTTGATCAACAAAACAATGATATTGATTTTCCTTCAGAAACCTACAAAGGTGGATAATATACAAAATAATGAAAAAAGCATAGTAAAATGGCTTTTTGGGCCTTCAGAAATCCTTAACCAGCTTAAAGTTGGTTACAACGATGTTCCTCTTGTTTTTTCGGTCGTTTTGACAGGTCACGGGCTGAAAACGAACTTACGGTGCTGAAGTTATGACCATTTTAAGAAAGCCTTCTTCGTCACACGATCTTGGGCTTCGAGAACCAAGTCAGTCTGTTCTTCAATACTTTTGCCTCCATCAATATATAATTTCATAGGCATATACTAACTGTACAACTTTCAAACATGGTCATACACATCCAAATCCGTCTGAAACAGGCTAAACCGTTCGAAACATATCAAAACGGACGAGATCGGACGAGATCGGACGAAATCGGACGAGATCGGACGGAATCGGACGTTAACCGGGGAAAGCCGGAGAAAGTATGAATAAACCGCGCAAACCATGCTAAATCCGTGGAAATAGGATTTCTACTATGTTTTGATTGTATTGATCATGTTGTGGTCGTCTTTAGCATGTTTTGGTTGGGTTTGGCTATGTTTTAACCAGACTTGAATGTAGCAAATTAGTTGGTGATGTAGTTGTGGTTTTACTAGACAAGGAAACCGTGATGGCATACCATCAATTGATATTAAAAATACGAGTGAGCTCCAACAACATTTAACATTGTTTGATCAACAAAACAATGATATTGATTTTCCTTCGGAAACCTACAAAGGTGGATAATATACAAAATAATGAAGAAAGCATAGTAAAATGGCTTTTTGGGCCTTCAAAAATCCTTAACCAGCTTAAAGTTGGTTACAACGATGTTCATCTTGTTTTTTCGGTCGTTTTGACAGGTCACGGGCTGAAAACGAACTTACGGTGCTGATGTTATGACCATTTTAAGAAAGCCTTCTTCGTCACACGATCTTGGGCTTCGAGAACCAAGTCAGTCTGTTCTTCAATACTTTTGCCTCCATCAATATATAATTTCATAGGCATATACTAACTGTACAACTTTCAAACATGGTCATACACATCCAAATCCGTCTGAAACGGGCTAAACCGTTCGAAACATATCAAAACGGACGAGATCGGACGAAATCGGACGAGATCGGACGGAATCGGACGTTAACCGGGGAAAGCCAGAGAAAGTATGAATAAACCGCGCAAACCATGCCAAATCCGTGGAAATAGGATTTCTACTATGTTTTGATTGTATTGATCACGTTGTGGTCGTCTTTAGCATGTTTTGGTTGGGGTTGGCTATGTTTTAACCAGATTTGAATGTAGCAAATGAGTTGGTGATGTAGTTGTGGTTTTACTAGACAAGGAAATCGTGATGGCATACCATCAATTGATATTAAAAATACGAGTGAGCTCCAACAACATTTAACATTGTTTGATCAACAAAACAATGATATTGATTTTCCTTCAGAAACCTACAAAGGTGGATAATATACAAAATAATGAAAAAAGCATAGTAAAATGGCTTTTTGGGCCTTCAGAAATCCTTAACCAGCTTAAAGTTGGTTACAACGATGTTCCTCTTGTTTTTTCGGTCGTTTTGACAGGTCACGGGCTGAAAACGAACTTACGGTGCTGAAGTTATGACCATTTTAAGAAAGCCTTCTTCGTCACACGATCTTGGGCTTCGAGAACCAAGTCAGTCTGTTCTTCAATACTTTTGCCTCCATCAATATATAATTTCATAGGCATATACTAACTGTACAACTTTCAAACATGGTCATACACATCCAAATCCGTCTGAAACAGGCTAAACCGTTCGAAACATATCAAAACGGACGAGATCGGACGAGATCGGACGAAATCGGACGAGATCGGACGGAATCGGACGTTAACCGGGGAAAGCCGGAGAAAGTATGAATAAACCAGGGCAAACCATGCCAAATCCGTGGAAATAGGATTTCTACTATGTTTTGATTGTATTGATCATTTTGTGGTCGTCTTTAGCATGTTTTGGTTGGGTTTGGCTATGTTTTAACCAGACTTGAATGTAGCAAATTAGTTGGTGATGTAGTTGTGGTTTTACTAGACAAGGAAACCGTGATGGCATACCATCAATTGATATTAAAAATACGAGTGAGCTCCAACAACATTTAACATTGTTTGATCAACAAAACAATGATATTGATTTTCCTTCGGAAACCTACAAAGGTGGATAATATACAAAATAATGAAAAAAGCATAGTAAAATGGCTTTTTGGGCCTTCAAAAATCCTTAACCAGTTTAAAGTTGGTTACAACGATGTTCCTCTTGTTTTTCGGTCGTTTTGACAGGTCACGGGCTGAAAACGAACTTACGGTACTGAAGTTATGACCATTTTAAGAAAGCCTTCTTCGTCACACGATCTTGGGCTTCGAGACCCAAGTCAGCCTGTTCTTCAATACTTTTGCCTCCATCAATATATAATTTCATAGGCATATACTAACTGTACAACTTTCAAACATGGTCATACACATTCAAATCCGTCTGAAACGGGCTAAACCGTTCGAAACATATCAAAACGGACGAGATCGGACGAGATCGGACGAAATCGGACGAGATCGGACGGAATCGGACGTTAACCGGGGAAAGCCGGAGAAAGTATGAATAAACCGCGCAAACCATGCCAAATCCGTGGAAATAGGATTTCTACTATGTTTTGATTGTATTGATCATGTTGTGGTCGTCTTTAGCATGTTTTGGTTGGGTTTGGCTATGTTTTAACCAGACTTGAATGTAGCAAATTAGTTGGTGATGTAGTTGTGGTTTTACTAGACAAGGAAACCGTGATGGCATACCATCAATTGATATTAAAAATACGAGTGAGCTCCAACAACATTTAATTGTTTGATCAACAAAACAATGATATTGATTTTCCTTCGGAAACCTACAAAGGTGGATAATATACAAAATAATGAAAAAAGCATAGTAAAATGGCTTTTTGGGCCTTTAAAAATCCTTAACCAGTTTAAAGTTGGTTACAACGATGTTCCTCTTGTTTTTTCGGTCGTTTTGACAGGTCACGGGCTGAAAACGAACTTACGGTACTGAAGTTATGACCATTTTAAGAAAGCCTTCTTCGTCACACGATCTTGGGCTTCGAGAACCAAGTCAGTCTGTTTTTCAATACTTTTGCCTCCATCAATATATAATTTCATAGGCATATACTAACTGTACAACTTTCAAACATGGTCATACACATTCAAATCCGTCTGAAACGGGCTAAACCGTTCGAAACATATCAAAACGGACGAGATCGGACGAAATCGGACGAGATCGGACGGAATCGGACGTTAATCGGGGAAAGCCGGAGAAAGTATGAATAAACCGCGCAAACCATGCCAAATCCGTGGAAATAGGATTTCTACTATGTTTTGATTGTACTGATCATGTTGTGGTCGTCTTTAGCATGTTTTGGTTGGGTTTGGCTATGTTTTAACCAGACTTGAATGTAGCAAATTAGTTGGTGATGTAGTTGTGGTTTTACTAGACAAGGAAACCGTGATGGCATACCATCAATTGATATTAAAAATACGAGTGAGCTCCAACAACATTTAACATTGTTTGATCAACAAAACAATGATATTGATTTTCCTTCGGAAACCTACAAAGGTGGATAATATACAAAATAATGAAAAAAGCATAGTAAAATGGCTTTTAGGGCCTTCAAAAATCCTTAACCAGCTTAAAGTTGGTTACAACGATGTTCCTCTTGTTTTTTCGGTCGTTTTGACAGGTCACGGGCTGAAAACGAACTTACTATGCTGAAGTTATGACCATTTTAAGAAAGCCTTCTTCGTCACACGATCTTGGGCTTCGAGAACCAAGTCAGTCTGTTCTTCAATACTTTTGCCTCCATCAATATATAATTTCATAGGCATATACTAACTGTACAACTTTCAAACATGGTCATACACATCCAAATCCGGCTGAAACGGGCTAAACCGTTCGAAACATATCAAAACGGACGAGATCAGACGAGATCGGACGAAATCGGACGAGATCGGACGGAATCGGACGTTAACCAGGAAAGCCGGAGAAAGTATGAATAAACCAGGGCAAACCATGCCAAATCCGTGGAAATAGGATTTCTACTATGTTTTGATTGTATTGATCATGTTGTGGTCGTCTTTAGCATGTTTTGGTTGGGTTTGGCTATGTTTTAACCAGACTTGAATGTAGCAAATTAGTTGGTGATGTAGTTGTGGTTTTACTAGACAAGGAAACCGTGATGGCATACCATCAATTGATATTAAAAATACGAGTGAGCTCCAACAACATTTAACATTGTTTGATCAACAAAACAATGATATTGATTTTCCTTCGGAAACCTACAAAGGTGGATAATATACAAAATAATGAAAAAAGCATAGTAAAATGGCTTTTTGGGCCTTCAAAAATCCTTAACCAGCTTAAAGTTGGTTACAACGATGTTCCTCTTGTTTTTTCGGTCGTTTTGACAGGTCACGGGCTGAAACGAACTTACGGTGCTGAAGTTATGAGCATTTTAAGAAAGCCTTCTTCGTCACACGATCTTGGGCTTCGAGAACCAAGTCAGTCTGTTCTTCAATACTTTTGCCTCCATGAATATATAATTTCATAGGCATATACTAACTGTACAACTTTCAAACATGGTCATACACATCCAAATCCGTCTGAAACGGGCTAAACCGTTCGAAATATATCAAAACGGACGAGATCGGACGAAATCGTACGAGATCGGACGGAACCGGACGTTAACCGGGGAAAGCCGGAGAAAGTATGAATAAACCGCGCAAACCATGCCAAATCAGTGGAAATAGGATTTCTACTATGTTTTGATTGTATTGATCATGTTGTGGTCGTCTTTAGCATGTTTTGGTTGGGTTTGGCTATGTTTTAACCAGACTTGAATGTAGCAAATTAGTTGGTGATGTAGTTGTGGTTTTACTAGACAAGGAAATCGTGATGGCATACCATCAATTGATATTAAAAATACGAGTGAGCTCCAACAACATTTAACATTGTTTGATCAACAAAACAATGATATTGATTTTCCTTCGGAAACCTACAAAGGTGGATAATATACAAAATAATGAAAAAAGCATAGTAAAATGGTTTTTTGGGCCTTCAGAAATCCTTAACCAGCTTAAAGTTGGTTACAACGATGTTCCTCTTGTTTTTTCGGTCGTTTTGACAGGCCACGGGCGGAAAACAAACTTACGGTGCTGAAGATATGACCATTTTAAGAAAGCCTTCTTCGTCACACGATCTTGGGCTTCGAGAACCAAGTCAGTCTGTTCTTCAATACTTTTGCCTCCATCAATATATAATTTCATAGGCATATATTAACTGTACAACTTTCAAACATGGTCATACACATCCAAATCCGTCTGAAACAGGCTAAACCGTTCGAAACATATCAAAACGGACGAGATCGGACGAAATCGGACGAGATCGGACGGAATCGGACGTTAACCGGGGAAAGCCGGAGAAAGTATGAATAAACCAGGGCAAACCATGCCAAATCCGTGGAAATAGGACTTCTACTATGTTTTGATTGTATTGATCATGTTGTGGTCGTCTTTAGCATGTTTTGGTTGGGTTTGGCTATGTTTTAACCAGACTTGAATGTAGCAAATTAGTTGGTGATGTAGTTGTGGTTTTACTAGACAAGGAAACCGTGATGGCATACCATCAATTGATATTAAAAATACGAGTGAGCTCCAACAACATTTAACATTGTTTGATCAACAAAACAATGATATTGATTTTCCTTCGGAAACCTACAAAGGTGGATAATATACAAAATAATGAAAAAAGCATAGTAAAATGGCTTTTTGGGCCTTCAAAAATCCTTAACCAGTTTAAAGTTGGTTACAACGATGTTCCTCTTATTTTTTCGGTCGTTTTGACAGGTCACGGGCTGAAAACGAACTTACGGTGCTGAAGGTATGACCATTTTAAGAAAGCCTTCTTTGTCACACGATCTTGGGCTTCGAGAACCAAGTCAGTCTGTTCTTCAATACTTTTGCCTCCATCAATATATAATTTCATAGGCATATACTAACTGTACAACTTTCAAACATGGTCATACACATCCAAATCCGTCTAAAACGGGCTAAACCGTTCGAAACATATCAAAACGGACGAGATCGGACGAGATCGGACAAAATCGGACGAGATCGGACGGAATCGGACGTTAACCGGGGAAAGCCGGAGAAAGTATGAATAAACCGCGCAAACCATGCCAAATCCGTGGAAATAGGATTTGTACTATGTTTTGATTGTATTGATCATGTTGTGGTCGTCTTTAGCATGTTTTGGTTGGGTTTGGCTATGTTTTAACCAGACTTGAATGTAGCAAATTAGTTGGTGATGTAGTTGTGGTTTTACTAGACAAGGAAATCGTGTTGGCATACCATCAATTGATATTAAAAATACGAGTGAGCTCCAACAACATTTAACATTGTTTGATCAACAAAACAATGATATTGATTTTCCTTCGGAAACCTACAAAGGTGGATAATATACAAAATAATAAAAAAAGCATAGTAAAATGGCTTTTTGGGCCTTCAGAAATCCTTAACCAGCTTAAAGTTGGTTACAACGATGTTCCTCTTGTTTTTTCGATCGTTTTGACAGGTCACGGGCTGAAAACGAAATTACGGTGCTGAAGTTATGACCATTTTAAGAAAGCCTTCTTCGTCACACGATCTTGGGCTTCGAGAACCAAGTCAGTCTGTTCTTCAATACTTTTGCCTCCATCAATATATAATTTCATAGGCATATACTAACTGTACAACTTTCAAACATGGTCATACACATCCAAATCCGTCTGAAACGGGCTAAACCGTTCGAAACATATCAAAACGGACGAGATCGGACGAGATCGGACGAAATCGGACGAGATCGGACGGAATCGGACGTTAACCGAGGAAAGCCGGAGAAAGTATGAATAAACCGCGCAAACCATGCCAAATCCGTGGAAATAGGATTTCTACTATGTTTTGATTGTATTGATCATGTTGTGGTCGTCTTTAGCATGTTTTGGTTGGGTTTGGCTATGTTTTAACCAGACTTGAATGTAGCAAATTAGTTGGTGATGTAGTTGTGGTTTTACTAGACAAGGAAATCGTGATGGCATACCATCAATTGATATTAAAAATACGAGTGAGCTCCAACAACATTTAACATTGTTTGATCAACAAAACAATGATATTGATTTTCCTTCGGAAACCTACAAAGGTGGATAATATACAAAATAATGAAAAAGCATAGTAAAATGGCTTTTTGGGCCTTCAGAAATCCTTAACCAGCTTAAAGGTGGTTACAACGATGTTCCTCTTATTTTTCGGTCGTTTTGACAGGTCACGGGCTGAAAACGAACTTACTATGCTGAAGTTATGACCATTTTAAGAAAGCCTTCTTCGTCACACGATCTTGGGCTTCGAGAACCAAGTCAGTCTGTTCTTCAATACTTTTGCCTCCATCAATATATAATTTCATAGGCATATACTAACTGTACAACTTTCAAACATGGTCATACACATCCAAATCCGGCTGAAACGGGCTAAACCGTTCGAAACATATCAAAACGGACGAGATCAGACGAGATCGGACGAAATCGGACGAGATCGGACGGAATCGGACGTTAACCAGGGAAGCCGGAGAAAGTACGAATAAACCAGGGCAAACCATGCCAAATCCGTGGAAATAGGATTTCTACTATGTTTTGATTGTATTGATCATGTTGTGGTCGTCTTTAGCATGTTTTGGTTGGGTTTGGCTATGTTTTAACCAGACTTGAATGTAGCAAATTAGTTGGTGATGTAGTTGTGGTTTTACTAGACAAGGAAACCGTGATGGCATACCATCAATTGATATTAAAAATACGAGTGAGCTCCAACAACATTTAACATTGTTTGATCAACAAAACAATGATATTGATTTTCCTTCGGAAACCTACAAAGGTGGATAATATACAAAATAATGAAAAAAGCATAGTAAAATGGCTTTTTGGGCCTTCAAAAATCCTTAACCAGCTTAAAGTTGGTTACAACGATGTTCCTCTTGTTTTTTCGGTCGTTTTGACAGGTCACGGGCTGAAACGAACTTACGGTGCTGAAGTTATGACCATTTTAAGAAAGCCTTCTTCGTCACACGATCTTGGGCTTCGAGAACCAAGTCAGTTTGTTCTTCAATACTTTTGCCTCCATGAATATATAATTTCATAGGCATATACTAACTGTACAACTTTCAAACATGGTCATACACATCCAAATCCGTCTGAAACGGGCTAAACCGTTCGAAACATATCAAAACGGACGAGATCGGACGAAATCGGACGAGATCGGACGGAATCGGACGTTAACCGGGGAAAGCCGGAGAAAGTATGAATAAACCGCGCAAACAATGCCAAATCAGTGGAAATAGGATTTCTACTATGTTTTGATTGTATTGATCATGTTGTGGTCGTCTTTAGCATGTTTTGGTTGGGTTTGGCTATGTTTTAACCAGACTTGAATGTAGCAAATTAGTTGGTGATGTAGTTGTGGTTTTACTAGACAAGGAAATCGTGATGGCATACCATCAATTCATATTAAAAATACGAGTGAGCTCCAACAACATTTAACATTGTTTGATCAACAAAACAATGATATTGATTTTCCTTCGGAAACCTACAAAGGTGGATAATATACAAAATAATGAAAAAAGCATAGTAAAATGGTTTTTTGGGCCTTCAGAAATCCTTAACCAGCTTAAAGTTGGTTACAACGATGTTCCTCTTGTTTTTTCGGTCGTTTTGACAGGTCACGGGCGGAAAACAAACTTACGGTGCTGAAGTTATGACCATTTTAAGAAAGCCTTCTTCGTCACACGATCTTGGGCTTCGAGAACCAAGTCAGTCTGTTCTTCAATACTTTTGCCTCCATCAATATATAATTTCATAGGCATATACTAACTGTACAACTTTCAAACATGGTCATACACATCCAAATCCGTCTGAAACAGGCTAAACCGTTCGAAACATATCAAAACGGACGAGATCGGACGAAATCGGACGAGATCGGACAGAATCGGACGTTAACCGGGGAAAGCCGGAGAAAGTATGAATAAACCAGGGCAAACCATGCCAAATCCGTGGAAATAGGATTTCTACTATGTTTTGATTGTATTGATCATGTTGTGGTCGTCTTTAGCATGTTTTGGTTGGGTTTGGCTATGTTTTAACCAGACTTGTAGCAAATTAGTTGGTGATGTAGTTGTGGTTTTACTAGACAAGGAAACCGTGATGGCATACCATCAATTGATATTAAAAATACGAGTGAGCTCCAACAACATTTAACATTGTTTGATCAACAAAACAATGATATTGAGTTTCCTTCGGAAACCTACAAAGGTGGATAATATACAAAATAATGAAAAAAGCATAGTAAAATGGCCTTTTGGGCCTTCAAAAATCCTTAACCAGTTTAAAGTTGGTTACAACGATGTTCCTCTTGTTTTTTCGGTCGTTTTGACAGGTCACGGGCTGAAAACGAACTTACGGTGCTGAAGTTATGACCATTTTAAGAAAGCCTTCTTCGTCACACGATCTTGGGCTTCGAGAACCAAGTCAGTCTGTTCTTCAATACTTTTGCCTCCATCAATATATAATTTCATAGGCATATACTAACTGTACAACTTTCAAACATGGTCATACACATCCAAATCCGTCTGAAACGGGCTAAACCGTTCGAAACATATCAAAACGGACGAGATCGGACGAGATCGGACGAAATCGGACGAGATCGGACGAAATCGGACGAGATCGGACGGAATCAGACGTTAACCGGGGAAAGCCGGAGAAAGTATGAATAAACCGCGCAAACCATGCCAAATCCGTGGAAATAGGATTTCTACTATGTTTTGATTGTATTGATCATGTTGTGGTCTTCTTTAGCATGTTTTGGTTGGGTTTGGCTATGTTTTAACCAGACTTGAATGTAGCAAATTAGTTGGTGATGTAGTTGTGGTTTTACTAGACAAGGAAATCGTGATGGAATACCATCAATTGATATTAAAAATACGAGTGAGCTCCAACAACATTTAACATTGTTTGATCAACAAAACAATGATATTGATTTTCCTTCGGAAACCTACAAAGGTGGATAATATACAAAATAATGAAAAAAGCATAGTAAAATGGTTTTTTGGGCCTTCAGAAATCCTTAACCAGCTTAAAGTTGGTTACAACGATGTTCCTCTTGTTTTTTCGGTCGTTTTGACAGGTCACGGGCGGAAAACAAACTTACGGTGCTGAAGTTATGACCATTTTAAGAAAGCCTTCTTCGTCACACGATCTTGGGCTTCGAGAACCAAGTCAGTCTGTTCTTCAATACTTTTGCCTCCATCAATATATAATTTCATAGGCATATACTAACTGTACAACTTTCAAACATGGTCATACACATCCAAATCCGTCTGAAACAGGCTAAACCGTTCGAAACATATCAAAACGGACGAGATCGGACGAAATCGGACGAGATCGGACGAAATCGGACGTTAACCGGGGAAAGCCGGAGAAAGTATGAATAAACCAGGGCAAACCATGCCAAATCCGTGGAAATAGGATTTCTACTATGTTTTGATTGTATTGATCATGTTGTGGTCGTCTTTAGCATGTTTTGGTTGGGTTTGGCTATGTTTTAACCAGACTTGTAGCAAATTAGTTGGTGATGTAGTTGTGGTTTTACTAGACAAGGAAACCGTGATGGCATACCATCAATTGATATTAAAAATACGAGTGAGCTCCAACAACATTTAACATTGTTTGATCAACAAAACAATGATATTGATTTTCCTTCGGAAACCTACAAAGGTGGATAATATACAAAATAATGAAAAAAGCATAGTAAAATGGCTTTTTGGGCCTTCAAAAATCCTTAACCAGTTTAAAGTTGGTTACAACGATGTTCCTCTTGTTTTTTCGGTCGTTTTGACAGGTCACGGGCTGAAAACGAACTTACGGTGCTGAAGTTATGACCATTTTAAGAAAGCCTTCTTCGTCACACGATCTTGGGCTTCGAGAACCAAGTCAGTCTGTTCTTCAATACTTTTGCCTCCATCAATATATAATTTCATAGGCATATACTAACTGTACAACTTTCAAACATGGTCATACACATCCAAATCCGTCTGAAACGGGCTAAACCGTTCGAAACATATCAAAACGGACGAGATCGGACGAGATCGGACGAAATCGGACGAGATCGGACGGAATCGGACGTTAACCGGGGAAAGCCGGAGAAAGTATGAATAAACCGCGCAAACCATGCCAAATCCGTGGAAATAGGATTTCTACTATGTTTTGATTGTATTGATCATGTTGTGGTCGTCTTTAGCATGTTTTGGTTGGGTTTGGCTATGTTTTAACCAGACTTGAATGTAGCAAATTAGTTGGTGATGTAGTTGTGGTTTTACTAGACAAGGAAATCGTGATGGCATACCATCAATTGATATTAAAAATACGAGTGAGCTCCAACAACATTTAACATTGTTTGATCAACAAAACAATGATATTGATTTTCCTTCGGAAACCTACAAAGGTGGATAATATACAAAATAATGAAAAAAGCATAGTAAAATGGCTTTTTGGGCCTTCAGAAATCCTTAACCAGCTTAAAGTTGGTTACAACGATGTTCCTCTTGTTTTTTCGGTCGTTTTGACAGGTCACGCGCTGAAAACGAACTTACGGTGCTGAAGTTATGACCATTTTAAGAAAGCCTTCTTTGTCACACGATCTTGGGCTTTGAGAACCAAGTCAGTCTGTTCTTCAATACTTTTGCCTCCATCAATATATAATTTCATAGGCATATACTAACTGTACAACTTTCAAACATGGTCATACACATCCAAATCCGTCTGAAACGGGCTAAACCATTCGAAACATATCAAAACGGACGAGATCGGACGAGATCGGACGAAATCGGACGAGATCGGACGAAATCGGACGAGATCGGACGAAATCGGACGAGATCGGACGGTATCGGACGTTAACCGGGGAAAGCCGGAGAAAGTATGAATAAACCGCGCAAACCATGCCAAATCCGTGGAAATAGGATTTCTACTATGTTTTGATTGTATTGATCATGTTGTGGTCGTCTTTAGCATGTTTTGGTTGGGTTTGGCTATGTTTTAACCAGACTTGAATGTAGCAAATTAGTTGGTGATGTAGTTGTGGTTTTACTAGACAAGGGAATCGTGATGGCATACCATCAATTGATATTAAAAATATGAGTGAGCTCCAACAACAATTAACATTGTTTGATCAACAAAACAATGATATTGATTTTCCTTCGGAAACCTACAAAGGTGGATAATACACAAAATAATAAAAAAAGCATAGTAAAATGGCTTTTTGGGCCTTCAGAAATCCTTAACCAGGTTAAAGTTGGTTACAACGATGTTCCTCTTGTTTTTTCGATCGTTTTGACAGGTCACGGGCTGAAAACGAACTTACGGTGCTGAAGTTATGACCATTTTAAGAAAGCCTTCTTCGTCACACGATCTTGGGCTTCGAGAACCAAGTCAGTCTGTTCTTCAATACTTTTGCCTCCATCAATATATAATTTCATAGGCATATACTAACTGTACAACTTTCAAACATGGTCATACACATCCAAATCCGTCTGAAACGGGCTAAACCGTTCGAAACATATCAAAACGGACGAGATCGGACGAAATCGGACGAGATCGGACGGAATTGGACGTTAACCGGGGAAAGCCGGAGAAAGTATGAATAAACCGCGCAAACCATGCCAAATCCGTGGAAATAGGATTTTTACTATGTTTTGATTGTATTGATCATGTTGTGGTCGTCTTTAGCATGTTTTGGTTGGGTTTGGCTATGTTTTAACCAGACTTGAATGTAGCAAATTAGTTGGTGATATAGTTGTGGTTTTACTAGACAAGGAAATCGTGATGGCATACCATCAATTGATATTAAAAATACGAGTGAGCTCCAACAACATTTAACATTGTTTGATCAACAAAACAATGATATTGATTTTCCTTCGGAAACCTACAAAGGTGGATAATATACAAAATAATGAAAAAAGCATAGTAAAATGGCTTTTTGGGCCTTCGGAAATCCTTAACCAGCTTAAAGGTGGTTACAACGATGTTCCTCTTGTTTTTTCGGTCGTTTTGACAGGTCACGGGCTGAAAACGAACTTACTATGCTGAAGTTATGACCATTTTAAGAAAGCCTTCTTCGTCACACGATCTTGGGCTTCGAGAACCAAGTCAGTCTGTTCTTCGATACTTTTGCCTCCATCAATATATAATTTCATAGGCATATACTAACTGTACAACTTTCAAACATGGTCATACACATCCAAATCCGGCTGAAACGGGCTAAACCGTTCGAAACATATCAAAACGGACGAGATCAGACGAGATCGGACGAAATCGGACGAGATCGGACGGAATCGGACGTTAACCAGGGAAGCCGGAGAAAGTATGAATAAACCAGGGCAAACCATGCCAAATCCGTGGAAATAGGATTTCTACTATGTTTTGATTGTATTGATCATGTTGTGGTCGTCTTTAGCATGTTTTGGTTGGGTTTGGCTATGTTTTAACCAGACTTGAATGTAGCAAATTAGCTGGTGATGTAGTTGTGGTTTTACTAGACAAGGAAACCGTGATGGCATACCATCAATTGATATTAAAAATACGAGTGAGCTCCAACAACATTTAACATTGTTTGATCAACAAAACAATGATATTGATTTTCCTTCGGAAACCTACAAAGGTGGATAATATACAAAATAATGAAAAAAGCATAGTAAAATGGCTTTTGGGCCTTCAAAAATCCTTAACCAGCTTAAAGTTGGTTACAACGATGTTCCTCTTGTTTTTTCGGTCGTTTTGACAGGTCACGGGCTGAAACCAACTTACGGTGCTGAAGTTATGACCATTTTAAGAAAGCCTTCTTCGTCACACGATCTTGGGCTTCGAGAACCAAGTCAGTCTGTTCTTCAATACTTTTGCCTCCATGAATATATAATTTCATAGGCATATACTAACTGTACAACTTTCAAACATGGTCATACACATCTAAATCCGTCTGAAACGGGCTAAACCGTTCGAAACATATCAAAACGGACGAGATCGGACGAAATCGGACGAGATCGGACGGAATCGGACGTTAACCGGGGAAAGCCGGAGAAAGTATGAATAAACCGCGCAAACCATGCCAAATCAGTGGAAATAGGATTTCTACTATGTTTTGATTGTATTGATCATGTTGTGGTCGTCTTTAGCATGTTTTGGTTGGGTTTGGCTATGTTTTAACCAGACTTGAATGTAGCAAATTAGTTGGTGATGTAGTTGTGGTTTTACTAGACAAGGAAATCGTGATGGCATACTATCAATTGATATTAAAAATACGAGTGAGCTCCAACAACATTAACATTGTTTGATCAACAAAACAATGATATTGATTTTCCTTCGGAAACCTACAAAGGTGGATAATATACAAAATAATGAAAAAAGCATAGTAAAATGGTTTTTTGGGCCTTCAGAAATCCTTAACCAGCTTAAAGTTGGTTACAACGATGTTCCTCTTGTTTTTTCGGTCGTTTTGACAGGTCACGGGCGGAAAACAAACTTACGGTGCTGAAGTTATGACCATTTTAAGAAAGCCTTCTTCGTCACACGATCTTGGGCTTCGAGAACCAAGTCAGTCTGTTCTTCAATACTTTTGCCTCCATCAATATATAATTTCATAGGCATATACTAACTGTACAACTTTCAAACATGGTCATACACATCCAAATCCGTCTGAAACAGGCTAAACCGTTCGAAACATATCAAAACGGACGAGATCGGACGAAATCGGACGAGATCGGACGGAATCGGACGAGATCGGACGGAATCGGACGTTAACCGGGGAAAGCCGGAGAAAGTATGAATAAACCAGGGCAAACCATGCCAAATCCATGGAAATAGGATTTCTACTATGTTTTGATTGTATTGATCATGTTGTGGTCGTCTTTAGCATGTTTTGGTTGGGTTTGGCTATGTTTTAACCAGACTTGAATGTAGCAAATTAGTTGGTGATGTAGTTGTGGTTTTACTAGACAAGGAAACCGTGATGACATACCATCAATTGATATTAAAAATACGAGTGAGCTCCAACAACATTTAACATTGTTTGATCAACAAAACAATGATATTGATTTTCCTTCAGAAACCTACAAAGGTGGATAATATACAAAATAATGAAAAAAGCATAGTAAAATGGCTTTTTGGGCCTTCAAAAATCCTTAACCAGTTTAAAGTTGGTTACAACGATGTTCCTCTTGTTTTTTCGGTCGTTTTGACAGGTCACGGGCTGAAAACGAACTTACGGTGCTGAAGTTATGACCATTTTAAGAAAGCCTTCTTCGTCACACGATCTTGGGCTTCGAGAACCAAGTCAGTCTGTTCTTCAATACTTTTGCCTCCATCAATATATAATTTCATAGGCATATACTAACTGTACAACTTTCAAACATGGTCATACACATCCAAATCCGTCTGAAACGGGCTAAACCGTTCGAAACATATCAAAACGGACGAGATCGGACGAGATCGGATGAAATCGGACGAGATCGGACGGAATCGGACGTTAACCTGGGAAAGCCGGAGAAAGTATGAATAAACCGCGCAAACCATGCCAATCCGTGGAAATAGGATTTCTACTATGTTTTGATTGTATTGATCATGTTGTGGTCGTCTTTAGCATGTTTTGGTTGGGTTTGGCTATGTTTTAACCAGACTTGAATGTAGCAAATTAGTTGGTGATGTAGTTGTGGTTTTACTAGACAAGGAAATCGTGATCGCATACCATCAATTGATATTAAAAATACGAGTGAGCTCCAACAACATTTAACATTGTTTGATCAACAAAACAATGATATTGATTTTCCTTCGGAAACCTACAAAGGTGGATAATATACAAAATAATGAAAAAAGCATTGTAAAATGGCTTTTTGGGCCTTCAGAAATCCTTAACCAACTTAAAGTTGGTTACAACGATGTTCCTCTTGTTTTTTCGGTCGTTTTGACAGGTCACGCGCTGAAAACGAACTTACGCTGCTGAAGTTATGACCATTTTAAGAAAGCCTTCTTCGTCACACGATCTTGGGCTTCGAGAACCAAGTCAGTCTGTTCTTCAATACTTTTGCCTCCATCAATATATAATTTCATAGGCATATACTAACTGTACAACTTTCAAACATGTTCATACACATCCAAATCCGTCTGAAACAGGCTAAACCGTTCGAAACATATCAAAACGGACGAGATCGGACGAAATCGGACGAGATCGGACGGAATCGGACGTTAACCGGGGAAAGCCGGAGAAAGTATGAATAAACCAGGGCAAACCATGCCAAATCCGTGGAAATAGGAATTCTACTATGTTTTGATTGTATTGATCATGTTGTGGTCGTCTTTAGCATGTTTTGGTTGGGTTTGGCTATGTTTTAACCAGACTTGAATGTAGCAAATTAGTTGGTGATGTAGTTGTGGTTTTACTAGACAAGGAAACCGTGATGGCATACCATCAATTGATATTAAAAATACGAGTGAGCTCCAACAACATTTAACATTGTTTGATCAACAAAACAATGATATTGATTTTCCTTCGAAAACCTACAAAGGTGGATAATATACAAAATAATGAAAAAAGCATAGTAAAATGGCTTTTTGGGCCTTCAAAAATCCTTAACCAGTTTAAAGTTGGTTACAACGATGTTCCTCTTGTTTTTTCGGTCGTTTTGACAGGTCACGGGCTGAAAACAAACTTACGGTGCTGAAGTTATGACCATTTTAAGAAAGCCTTCTTCGTCACACGATCTTGGGCTTCGAGAACCAAGTCAGTCTGTTCTTCAATACTTTTGCCTCCATCAATATATAATTTCATAGGCATATACTAACTGTACAACTTTCAAACATGGTCATACACATCCAAATCCGTCTGAAACAGGCTAAACCGTTCGAAACATATCAAAACGGACGAGATCGGACGAAATCGGACGAGATCGGACGGAATCGGACGAGATCGGACGGAATCGGACGTTAACCGGGGAAAGCCGGAGAAAGTATGAATAAACCAGGGCAAACCATGTCAAATCCGTGGAAATAGGATTTCTACTATGTTTTGATTGTATTGATCATGTTGTGGTCGTCTTTAGCATGTTTTGGTTGGGTTTGGCTATGTTTTAACCAGACTTGAATGTAGCAAATTAGTTGGTGATGTAGTTGTGGTTTTACTAGACAAGGAAACCGTGATGACATACCATCAATTGATATTAAAAATACGAGTGAGCTCCAACAACATTTAACATTGTTTGATCAACAAAACAATGATATTGATTTTCCTTCGGAAACCTACAAAGGTGGATAATATACAAAATAATGAAAAAAGCATAGTAAAATGGCTTTTTGGGCCTTCAAAAATCCTTAACTAGTTTAAAGTTGGTTACAACGATGTTCCTCTTGTTTTTTCGGTCGTTTTGACAGGTCACGGGCTGAAAACGAACTTACGGTGCTGAAGTTATGACCATTTTAAGAAAGCCTTCTTCGTCACACGATCTTGGGCTTCGAGAACCAAGTCAGTCTGTTCTTCAATACTTTTGCCTCCATCAATATATAATTTCATAGGCATATACTAACTGTACAACTTTCAAACATGGTCATACACATCCAAATCCGTCTGAAACGGGCTATACCGTTCGAAACATATCAAAACGGACGAGATCGGACGAGATCGGACGAAATCGGACGAGATCAGACGGAATCGGACGTTAACCGGGGAAAGCCGGAGAAAGTATGAATAAACCGCGCAAACCATGCCAAATCCGTGGAAATAGGATTTCTACTATGTTTTGATTGTATTGATCATGTTGTGGTCGTCTTTAGCATGTTTTGGTTGGGTTTGGCTATGTTTTAACCAGACTTGAATGTAGCAAATTAGTTGGTGATGTAGTTGTGGTTTTACTAGACAAGGAAATCGTGATCGCATACCATCAATTGATATTAAAAATACGAGTGAGCTCCAACAACATTTAACATTGTTTGATCAACAAAACAATGATATTGATTTTCCTTCGGAAACCTACAAAGGTGGATAATATACAAAATAATGAAAAAAGCATAGTAAAATGGCTTTTTGGGCCTTCAAAAATCCTTAACCAGTTTAAAGTTGGTTACAACGATGTTCCTCTTGTTTTTTCGGTCTTTTTGACAGGTCACGGGCTGAAAACAAACTTACGGTGCTGAAGTTATGACCATTTTAAGAAAGCCTTCTTCGTCACACGATCTTGGGCTTCGAGAACCAAGTCAGTCTGTTCTTCAATACTTTTGCCTCCATCAATATATAATTTCATAGGCATATACTAACTGTACAACTTTCAAACATGGTCATACACATCCAAATCCGTCTGAAACAGGCTAAACCGTTCGAAACATATCAAAACGGACGAGATCGGACGAAATCGGACGAGATCGGACGGAATCGGACGAGATCGGACGGAATCGGACGTTATCCGGGGAAAGCCGGAGAAAGTATGAATAAACCAGGGCAAACCATGCCAAATCCGTGGAAATAGGATTTCTACTATGTTTTGATTGTATTGATCATGTTGTGGTCGTCTTTAGCATGTTTTGGTTGGGTTTGGCTATGTTTTAACCAGACTTGAATGTAGCAAATTAGTTGGTGATGTAGTTGTGGTTTTACTAGACAAGGAAACCGTGATGACATACCATCAATTGATATTAAAAATACGAGTGAGCTCCAACAACATTTAACATTGTTTGATCAACAAAACAATGATATTGATTTTCCTTCGGAAACCTACAAAGGTGGATAATATACAAAATAATGAAAAAAGCATAGTAAAATGGCTTTTTGGGCCTTCAAAAATCCTTAACCAGTTTAAAGTTGGTTACAACGATGTTCCTCTTGTTTTTTCGGTCGTTTTGACAGGTCACGGGCTGAAAACGAACTTACGGTGCTGAAGTTATGACCATTTTAAGAAAGCCTTCTTCGTCACACGATCTTGGGCTTCGAGAACCAAGTCAGTCTGTTCTTCAATACTTTTGCCTCCATCAATATATAATTTCATAGGCATATACTAACTGTACAACTTTCAAACATGGTCATACACATCCAAATCCGTCTGAAACGGGCTATACCGTTCGAAACATATCAAAACGGACGAGATCGGACGAGATCGGACGAAATCGGACGAGATCAGACGGAATCGGACGTTAACCGGGGAAAGCCGGAGAAAGTATGAATAAACCGCGCAAACCATGCCAAATCCGTGGAAATAGGATTTCTACTATGTTTTGATTGTATTGATCATGTTGTGGTCGTCTTTAGCATGTTTTGGTTGGGTTTGGCTATGTTTTAACCAGACTTGAATGTAGCAAATTAGTTGGTGATGTAGTTGTGGTTTTACTAGACAAGGAAATCGTGATCGCATACCATCAATTGATATTAAAAATACGAGTGAGCTCCAACAACATTTAACATTGTTTGATCAACAAAACAATGATATTGATTTTCCTTCGGAAACCTACAAAGGTGGATAATATACAAAATAATGAAAAAAGCATTGTAAAATGGCTTTTTGGGCCTTCAGAAATCCTTAACCAGCTTAAAGTTGGTTACAACGATGTTCCTCTTGTTTTTTCGGTCGTTTTGACAGGTCACGCGCTGAAAACGAACTTACGCTACTGAAGTTATGACCATTTTAAGAAAGCCTTCTTCGTCACACGATCTTGGGCTTCGAGAACCAAGTCAGTCTGTTCTTCAATACTTTTGCCTCCATCAATATATAATTTCATAGGCATATACTAACTGTACAACTTTCAAACATGTTCATACACATCCAAATCCGTCTGAAACAGGCTAAACCGTTCGAAACATATCAAAACGGACGAGATCGGACGAAATCGGACGAGATCGGACGGAATCGGACGTTAACCGGGGAAAGCCGGAGAAAGTATGAATAAACCAGGGCAAACCATGCCAAATCCGTGGAAATAGGAATTCTACTATGTTTTGATTGTATTGATCATGTTGTGGTCGTCTTTAGCATGTTTTGGTTGGGTTTGGCTATGTTTTAACCAGACTTGAATGTAGCAAATTAGTTGGTGATGTAGTTGTGGTTTTACTAGACAAGGAAACCGTGATGGCATACCATCAATTGATATTAAAAATACGAGTGAGCTCCAACAACATTTAACATTGTTTGATCAACAAAACAATGATATTGATTTTCCTTCGGAAACCTACAAAGGTGGATAATATACAAAATAATGAAAAAAGCATAGTAAAATGGCTTTTTGGGCCTTCAAAAATCCTTAACCAGTTTAAAGTTGGTTACAACGATGTTCCTCTTGTTTTTCGGTCGTTTTGACAGGTCACGGGCTGAAAACGAACTTACGGTGCTGAAGTTATGACCATTTTAAGAAAGCCTTCTTCGTCACACGATCTTGGGCTTCGAGAACCAAGTCAGTCTGTTCTTCAATACTTTTGCCTCCATCAATATATAATTTCATAGGCATATACTAACTGTACAACTTTCAAACATGGTCATACACATCCAAATCCGTCTGAAACGGGCTAAACCGTTCGAAACATATCAAAACGGACGAGATCGGACGAGATCGGACGAAATCGGACGAGATCGGACGGAATCGGACGTTAACCGGGGAAAGCCGGAGAAAGTATGAATAAACCGCACAAACCATGCCAAATCCGTGGAAATAGGATTTCTACTATGTTTTGATTGTATTGATCATGTTGTGGTCGTCTTTAGCATGTTTTGGTTGGGTTTGGCTATGTTTTAACCAGACTTGAATGTAGCAAATTAGTTGGTGATGTAGTTGTGGTTTTACTAGACAAGGAAATCGTGATCGCATACCATCAATTGATATTAAAAATACGAGTGAGCTCCAACAACATTTAACATTGTTTGATCAACAAAACAATGATATTGATTTTCCTTCGGAAACCTACAAAGGTGGATAATATACAAAATAATGAAAAAGCATTGTAAAATGGCTTTTTGGGCCTTCAGAAATCCTTAACCAGCTTAAAGTTGGTTACGACGATGTTCCTCTTGTTTTTTCGGTCGTTTTGACAGGTCACGCGCTGAAAACGAACTTACGCTGCTGAAGTTATGACCATTTTAAGAAAGCCTTCTTCGTCAAACGATCTTGGGCTTCGAGAACCAAGTCAGTCTGTTCTTCAATACTTTTGCCTCCATCAATATATAATTTCATAGGCATATACTAACTGTACAACTTTCAAACATGTTCATACACATCCAAATCCGTCTGAAACAGGCTAAACCGTTCGAAACATATCAAAACGGACGAGATCGGACGAAATCGGACGAGATCGGACGGAATCGGACGTTAACCGGGGAAAGCCGGAGAAAGTATGAATAAACCAGGGCAAACCATGCCAAATCCGTGGAAATAGGAATTCTACTATGTTTTGATTGTATTGATCATGTTGTGGTCGTCTTTAGCATGTTTTGGTTGGGTTTGGCTATGTTTTAACCAGACTTGAATGTAGCAAATTAGTTGGTGATGTAGTTGTGGTTTTACTAGACAAGGAAACCGTGATGGCATACCATCAATTGATATTAAAAATACGAGTGAGCTCCAACAACATTTAACATTGTTTGATCAACAAAACAATGATATTGATTTTCCTTCGGAAACCTACAAAGGTGGATAATATACAAAATAATGAAAAAAGCATAGTAAAATGGCTTTTTGGGCCTTCAGAAATCCTTAACCAGCTTAAAGTTGGTTACAACGATGTTCCTCTTGTTTATCGGTCGTTTTGACAGGTCACGGGCTGAAAACGAACTTACGGTGTTGAAGTTATGACCATTTTAAGAAAGCCTTCTTCGTCACACGATCTAGGGCTTCGAGAACCAAGTCAGTCTGTTCTTCAATACTTTTGCCTCCATCAATATATAATTTCATAGGCATATACTAATTGTACAACTTTCAAACATGGTCATACACATCCAAATCCGTCTGAAACGGGCTAAACCATTCGAAACATATCAAAACGGACGAGATCGGACGTTAACCGGGGAAAGCCGGAGTAAGTATGAATAAACCGCGCAAACCATGCCAAATCCGTGGAAATAGGATTTCTACTATGTTTTGATTGTATTGATCATGTTGTGGTCGTCTTTAGCATGTTTTGGTTGGGTTTGGCTATGTTTTAACCAGACTTGAATGTAGCAAATGAGTTGGTGATGTAGTTGTGGTTTTACTAGACAAGGAAATCGTGATGGCATACCATCAATTGATATTAAAAATACGAGTGAGCTCCAACAACATTTAACATTGTTTGATCAACAAAACAATGATATTGATTTTCCTTCGGAAACCTACAAAGGTGGATAATATACAAAATAATGAAAAAAGCATAGTAAAATGGCTTTTTGGGCCTTCAGAAATCCTTAATCAGCTTAAAGTTGGTTACAACGATGTTCCTCTTGTTTTTTCGGTCGTTTTGACAGGTCACGGGCTGAAAAAGAACTTACGGTGCTGAAGTTATGACCATTTTAAGAAAGCCTTCTTCGTCACACGATCTTGGGCTTCGAGAACCAAGTCAGTCTGTTCTTCAATACTTTTGCCTCCATCAATATATAATTTCATAGGCATATACTAACTGTACAACTTTAAACATGGTCATACACATCCAAATCCGTCTGAAACAGGCTAAACCGTTCGAAACATATCAAAACGGACGAGATCGGACGAGACCGGACGAAATCGGACGAGATCGGACGGAATCGGACGTTAACCGGGGAAAGCCGGAGAAAGTATGAATAAACCTGGGCAAACCATGCCAAATCCGTGGAAATAGGATTTCTACTATGTTTTGATTGTATTGATCATGTTGTGGTCGTCTTTAGCATGTTTTGGTTGGGTTTGGCTATGTTTTAACCAGACTTGAATGTAGCAAATTAGTTGGTGATGTAGTTGTGGTTTTACTAGACAAGGAAACCGTGATGGCATACCATCAATTGATATTAAAAATACGAGTGAGCTCCAACAACATTTAACATTGTTTGATCAACAAAACAATGATATTGATTTTCCTTCGGAAACCTACAAAGGTGGATAATATACAAAATAATGAAAAAAGCATAGTAAAATGGCTTTTTGGGCCTTCAAAAATCCTTAACCAGCTTAAAGTTGGTTACAACGATGTTCCTCTTGTTTTTTCGGTCGTTTTGACAGGTCACGGGCTGAAAACGAACTTACGGTGTTGAAGTTATGACCATTTTAAGAAAGCCTTCTTCGTCACACGATCTTGGGCTTCGAGAACCAAGTCAGTCTGTTCTTCAATACTTTTGCCTCCATCAATATATAATTTCATAGGCATATACTAACTGTACAACTTTCAAACATGGTCATACACATCCAAATCCGTCTGAAACGGGCTAAACCGTTCGAAACATATCAAAACGGACGAGATCGGACGAGATCGGACGAGATCGGACGGAATCGGACGTTAACCGGGGAAAGCCAGAGAAAGTATGAATAAACCGCGCAAACCATGGCAAATCCGTGGAAATAGGATTTCTACTATGTTTTGATTGTATTGATCACGTTGTGGTCGTCTTTAGCATGTTTTGGTTGGGTTTGACTATGTTTTAACCAGACTTGAATGTAGAAAATGAGTTGGTGATGTAGTTGTGGTTTTACTAGACAAGGAAATCGTGATGGCATACCATCAATTGATATTAAAAATACGAGTGAGCTCCAACAACATTTAACCTTGTTTGATCAACAAAACAATGATATTGATTTTCCTTCGGAAACCTACAAAGGTGGATAATATACAAAATAATGAAAAAAGCATAGTAAAATGGCTTTTTGGGCCTTCAGAAATCCTTAACCAGCTTAAAGTTGGTTACAACGATGTTCCTCTTGTTTATCGGTCGTTTTGACAGGTCACGGGCTGAAAACGAACTTACGGTGTTGAAGTTATGACCATTTTAAGAAAGCCTTCTTCGTCACGCGATCTAGGGCTTCGAGAACCAAGTCAGTCTGTTCTTCAATACTTTTGCCTCCATCAATATATAATTTCATAGGCATATACTAATTGTACAACTTTCAAACATGGTCATACACATCCAAATCCGTCTGAAACGGGCTAAACCATTCGAAACATATCAAAACGGACGAGATCGGACGTTAACCGGGGAAAGCCGGAGTAAGTATGAATAAACCGCGCAAACCATGCCAAATCCGTGGAAATAGGATTTCTACTATGTTTTGATTGTATTGATCATGTTGTGGTCGTCTTTAGCATGTTTTGGTTGGGTTTGGCTATGTTTTAACCAGACTTGAATGTAGCAAATGAGTTGGTGATGTAGTTGTGGTTTTACTAGACAAGGAAATCGTGATGGCATACCATCAATTGATATTAAAAATACGAGTGAGCTCCAACAACATTTAACATTGTTTGATCAACAAAACAATGATATTGATTTTCCTTCGGAAACCTACAAAGGTGGATAATATACAAAATAATGAAAAAAGCATAGTAAAATGGCTTTTTGGGCCTTCAGAAATCCTTAACCAGCTTAAAGTTGGTTACAACGATGTTCCTCTTGTTTATCGGTCGTTTTGACAGGTCACGGGCTGAAAACGAACTTACGGTGTTGAAGTTATGACCATTTTAAGAAAGCCTTCTTCGTCACACGATCTAGGGCTTCGAGAACCAAGTCAGTCTGTTCTTCAATACTTTTGCCTCCATCAATATATAATTTCATAGGCATATACTAATTGTACAACTTTCAAACATGGTCATACACATCCAAATCCGTCTGAAACGGGCTAAACCATTCGAAACATATCAAAACGGACGAGATCGGACGTTAACCGGGGAAAGCCGGAGTAAGTATGAATAAACCGCGCAAACCATGCCAAATCCGTGGAAATAGGATTTCTACTATGTTTTGATTGTATTGATCATGTTGTGGTCGTCTTTAGCATGTTTTGGTTGGGTTTGGCTATGTTTTAACCAGACTTGAATGTAGCAAATGAGTTGGTGATGTAGTTGTGGTTTTACTAGACAAGGAAATCGTGATGGCATACCATCAATTGATATTAAAAATACGAGTGAGCTCCAACAACATTTAACATTGTTTGATCAACAAAACAATGATATTGATTTTCCTTCGGAAACCTACAAAGGTGGATAATATACAAAATAATGAAAAAAGCATAGTAAAATGGCTTTTTGGGCCTTCAGAAATCCTTAATCAGCTTAAAGTTGGTTACAACGATGTTCCTCTTGTTTTTTCGGTCGTTTTGACAGGTCACGGGCTGAAAAAGAACTTACGGTGCTGAAGTTATGACCATTTTAAGAAAGCCTTCTTCGTCACACGATCTTGGGCTTCGAGAACCAAGTCAGTCTGTTCTTCAATACTTTTGCCTCCATCAATATATAATTTCATAGGCATATACTAACTGTACAACTTTAAACATGGTCATACACATCCAAATCCGTCTGAAACAGGCTAAACCGTTCGAAACATATCAAAACGGACGAGATCGGACGAGACCGGACGAAATCGGACGAGATCGGACGGAATCGGACGTTAACCGGGGAAAGCCGGAGAAAGTAAGAATAAACCTGGGCAAACCATGCCAAATCCGTGGAAATAGGATTTCTACTATGTTTTGATTGTATTGATCATGTTGTGGTCGTCTTTAGCATGTTTTGGTTGGGTTTGGCTATGTTTTAACCAGACTTGAATGTAGCAAATTAGTTGGTGATGTAGTTGTGGTTTTACTAGACTAGGAAACCGTGATGGCATACCATCAATTGATATTAAAAATACGAGTGAGCTCCAACAACATTTAACATTGTTTGATCAACAAAACAATGATATTGATTTTCCTTCGGAAACCTACAAAGGTGGATAATATACAAAATAATGAAAAAAGCATAGTAAAATGGCTTTTTGGGCCTTCAAAAATCCTTAACCAGCTTAAAGTTGGTTACAACGATGTTCCTCTTGTTTTTTCGGTCGTTTTGACAGGTCACGGGCTGAAAACGAACTTACGGTGTTGAAGTTATGACCATTTTAAGAAAGCCTTCTTCGTCACACGATCTTGGGCTTCGAGAACCAAGTCAGTCTGTTCTTCAATACTTTTGCCTCCATCAATATATAATTTCATAGGCATATACTAACTGTACAACTTTCAAACATGGTCATACACATCCAAATCCGTCTGAAACGGGCTAAACCGTTCGAAACATATCAAAACGGACGAGATCGGACGAGATCGGACGAGATCGGACGGAATCGGACGTTAACCGGGGAAAGCCAGAGAAAGTATGAATAAACCGCGCAAACCATGGCAAATCCGTGGAAATAGGATTTCTACTATGTTTTGATTGTATTGATCACGTTGTGGTCGTCTTTAGCATGTTTTGGTTGGGTTTGACTATGTTTTAACCAGACTTGAATGTAGAAAATGAGTTGGTGATGTAGTTGTGGTTTTACTAGACAAGGAAATCGTGATGGCATACCATCAATTGATATTAAAAATACGAGTGAGCTCCAACAACATTTAACCTTGTTTGATCAACAAAACAATGATATTGATTTTCCTTCGGAAACCTACAAAGGTGGATAATATACAAAATAATGAAAAAAGCATAGTAAAATGGCTTTTTGGGCCTTCAGAAATCCTTAACCAGCTTAAAGTTGGTTACAACGATGTTCCTCTTGTTTTTTCGGTCGTTTTGACAGGTCACGGGCTGAAAACGAACTTACGGTGCTGAAGTTATGACCATTTTAAGAAAGCCTTCTTCGTCACACGACCTTGGGCTTCGAGAACCAAGTCAGTCTGTTCTTCAATACTTTTGCCTCCATCAATATATAATTTCATAGGCATATACTAACTGTACAACTTTCAAACATGGTCATACACATCCAAATCCGTCTGAAACGGGCTAAACCGTTCGAAACATATCAAAACGGACGAGATCGGACGAAATCGGACGAGATCAGACGGAATCGGACGTTAACCGGGGAAAGCCAGAGAAAGTATGAATAAACCGCGCAAACCATGCCAAATCCGTGGAAATAGGATTTCTACTATGTTTTGATTGTATTGATCACGTTGTGGTCGTCTTTAGCATGTTTTGGTTGGGTTTGGCTATGTTTTAACCAGACTTGAATGTAGCAAATGAGTTGGTGATGTAGTTGTGGTTTTACTAGACAAGGAAATCGTGATGGCATACCATCAATTGATATTAAAAATACGAGTGAGCTCCAACAACATCTAACATTGTTTGATCAACAAAACAATGATATTGATTTTCCTTCGGAAACCTACAAAGGTAGATAATATACAAAATAATGAAAAAAGCATAGTAAAATGGCTTTTTGGGCCTTCAGAAATCCTTAACCAGCTTAAAGTTGGTTACAACGATGTTCCTCTTGTTTTTTCGGTCGTTTTGACAGCTCACGGGCTGAAAACGAACTTACGGTGCTGAAGTTATGACCATTTTAAGAAAGCCTTCTTCGTCACACGATCTTGGGCTTCGAGAACCAAGTCAGTCTGTTCTTCAATACTTTTGCCTCCATCAATATATAATTTCATAGGCATATACTAACTGTACAACTTTCAAACATGGTCATACACATCCAAATCCGTCTGAAACAGGCTAAACCGTTCGAAACATATCAAAACGGACGAGATCGGACGAGATCGGACGAAATCGGACGAGATCGGACGGAATCGGACGTTAACCGGGGAAAGCCGGAGAAAGTATGAATAAACGAGGGCAAACCATGCCAAATCCGTGGAAATAGGATTTCTACTATGTTTTGATTGTATTGATCATTTTGTGGTCGTCTTTAGCATGTTTTGGTTGGGTTTGGCTATGTTTTAACCAGACTTGAATGTAGCAAATTAGTTGGTGATGTAGTTGTGGTTTTACTAGACAAGGAAACCGTGATGGCATACCATCAATTGATATTAAAAATACGAGTGAGCTCCAACAACATTTAACATTGTTTGATCAACAAAACAATGATATTGATTTTCCATCGGAAACCTACAAAGGTGGATAATATACAAAATAATGAAAAAAACATAGTAAAATGGCTTTTTGGGCCTTCAAAATCCTTAACCAGTTTAAAGTTGGTTACAACGATGTTCCTCTTGTTTTTTCGGTCGTTTTGACAGGTCACGGGCTGAAAACGAACTTACGGTGCTGAAGTTAAGACCATTTTAAGAAAGCCTTCTTCGTCACACGATCTTGGGCTTCGAGAACCAAGTCAGTCTGTTCTTCAATACTTTTGCCTCCATCAATATATAATTTCATAGGCATATACTAACTGTACAACTTTCAAACATGGTCATACACATTCAAATCCGTCTGAAACGGGCTAAACCGTTCGAAACATATCAAAACGGACGAGATCGGACGAAATCGGACGAGATCGGACGGAATCGGACGTTAACCGGGGAAAGCCGGAGAAAGTATGAATAAACCGCGCAAACCATGCTAAATCCGTGGAAATAGGATTTCTACTATGTTTTGATTGTATTGATCATGTTGTGGTCGTCTTTAGCATGTTTTGGTTGGGTTTGGCTATGTTTTAACCAGACTTGAATGTAGCAAATTAGTTGGTGATGTAGTTGTGGTTTTACTAGACAAGGAAACCGTGATGGGATACCATCAATTGATATTAAAAATACGAGTGAGCTCCAACAACATTTAACATTGTTTGATCAACAAAACAATGATATTTATTTTCCTTCGGAAACCTACAAAGGTGGATAATATACAAAATAATGAAAAAAGCATAGTAAAATGGCTTTTTGGGCCTTCAATAATCATTAACCAGCTTAAAGTTGGTTACAACGATGTTCCTCTTGTTTTTTCGGTCGTTTTGACAGGTCACGGGCTGAAAACGAACTTACGGTGCTGAAGTTATGACCATTTTAAGAAAGCCTTCTTCGTCACACGATCTTGGGCTTCGAGAACCAAGTCAGTCTGTTCTTCAATACTTTTGCCTCCATCAATATATAATTTCATAGGCATATACTAACTGTACAACTTTCAAACATGGTCATACACATCCAAATCCGTCTGAAACGGGCTAAACCGTTCGAAACATATCAAAACGGACGAGATCGGACGAAATCGGACGAGATCGGACGGAATCGGACGTTAACCGGGGAAAGCCAGAGAAAGTATGAATAAACCGCGCAAACCATGCCAAATCCGTGGAAATAGGATTTCTACTATGTTTTGATTGTATTGATCACGTTGTGGTCGTCTTTAGCATGTTTTGGTTGGGTTTGGCTATGTTTTAACCAGACTTGAATGTAGCAAATGAGTTGGTGATGTAGTTGTGGTTTTACTAGACAAGGAAATCGTGATGGCATACCATCAATTGATATTAAAATACGAGTGAGCTCCAACAACATTTAACATTGTTTGATCAACAAAACAATGATATTGATTTTCCTTCGGAAACCTACAAAGGTGGATAATATACAAAATAATGAAAAAAGCATAGTAAAATGGCTTTTTGGGCCTTCAGAAATCCTTAACCAGCTTAAAGTTGGTTACAACGATGTTCCTCTTGTTTTTTTGGTCGTTTTGACAGGTCACGGGCTGAAAACGAACTTACGGTGCTGAAGTTATGACCATTTTAAGAAAGCCTTCTTCGTCACACGATCTTGGGCTTCGAGAACCAAGTCAGTCTGTTCTTCAATACTTTTGCCTCCATCAATATATAGTTTCATAGGCATATACTAACTGTACAACTTTCAAACATGGTCATACACATCCAAATCCGTCTGAAACAGGCTAAACCGTTTGAAACATATCAAAACGGACGAGATCGGACGAGATCGGACGAAATCGAACGAGATCGGACGGAATCGGACGTTAACCGGGGAAAGCCGGAGAAAGTATGAATAAACCAGGGCAAACCATGCCAAATCCGTGGAAATAGGATTTCTACTATGTTTTGATTGTATTGATCATTTTGTGGTCGTCTTTAGCATGTTTTGGTTGGGTTTGGCTATGTTTTAACCAGACTTGAATGTAGCAAATTAGTTGGTGATGTAGTTGTGGTTTTACTAGACAAGGAAACCGTGATGGCATACCATCAATTGATATTAAAAATACGAGTGAGATCCAACAACATTTAACATTGTTTGATCAACAAAACAATGATATTGATTTTCCATCGAAAACCTACAAAGGTGGATAATATACAAAATAATGAAAAAAGCATAGTAAAATGGCTTTTTGGGCCTTCAAAAATCCTTAACCAGTTTAAAGTTGGTTACAACGATGTTCCTCTTGTTTTTTCAGTCGTTTTGACAGGTCACGGGCTGAAAACGAACTTACGGTGCTGAAGTTATGACCATTTTAAGAAAGCCTTCTTCGTCACACGATCTTGGGCTTCGAGAACCAAGTCAGTCTGTTCTTCAATACTTTTGCCTCCATCAATATATAATTTCATAGGCATATACTAACTGTACAACTTTCAAACATGGTCATACACATTCAAATCCGTCTGAAACGGGCTAAACCGTTCGAAACATATCAAAACGGACGAGATCGGACGAGATCGGACGAAATCGGACGAGATCGGACGGAATCGGACGTTAACCGGGGAAAGCCGGAGAAAGTATGAATAAACCGCGCAAACCATGCCAAATCCGTGGAAATAGGATTTCTACTATGTTTTGATTGTATTGATCATGTTGTGGTCGTCTTTAGCATGTTTTAGTTGGGTTTGGCTATGTTTTAACCAGACTTGAATGTAGCAAATTAGTTGGTGATGTAGTTGTGGTTTTACTAGACAATGAAACCGTGATGGCATACCATCAATTGATATTAAAAATACGAGTGAGCTCCAACAACATTTAACATTGTTTGATCAACAAAACAATGATATTGATTTTCCTTCGGAAACCTACAAAGGTGGATAATATACAAAATAATGAAAAAAGCATAGTAAAATGGCTTTTTGGGCCTTCAAAAATCCTTAACCAGCTTAAAGTTGGTTACAACGATGTTCCTCTTGTTTTTTCGGTCGTTTTGACAGGTCACGGGCTGAAAACGAACTTACGGTGCTGAAGTTATGACCATTTTAAGAAAGCCTTCTTCGTCACACGATCTTGGGCTTCGAGAACCAAGTCAGTCTGTTCTTCAATACTTTTGCCTCCATCAATATATAATTTCATAGGCATATACTAACTGTACAACTTTCAAGCATGTTCATACACATCCAAATCCGTCTGAAACGGGCTAAACCATTCGAAACATATCAAAACGGACGAGATCGGACGAAATCGGACGAGATCGGACGAAATCGGACGAGATCGGACGGTATCGGACGTTAACCGGGGAAAGCCGGAGAAAGTATGAATAAACCGCGCAAACCATGCCAAATCCGTGGAAATAGGATTTCTACTATGTTTTGATTGTATTGATCATGTTGTGGTCGTCTTTAGCATGTTTTGGTTGGGTTTGGCTATGTTTTAACCAGACTTGAATGTAGCAAATTAGTTGGTGATGTAGTTGTGGTTTTACTAGACAAGGAAATCGTGATGGCATACCATCAATTGATATTAAAAATACGAGTGAGCTCCAAAAACATTTAACATTGTTTGATCAACAAAACAATGATATTGATTTTCCTTCGGAAACCTACAAAGGTGGATAATATACAAAATAATGAAAAAAGCATAGTAAAATGGCTTTTTGGGCCTTCAGAAATCCTTAACCAGATTAAAGTTGGTTACAACGATGTTCCTCTTGTTTTTTCGGTCGTTTTGACAGGTCACGGGCTGAAAACGAACTTACGGTGCTGAAGTTATGACCATTTTAAGAAAGCCTTCTTCGTCACACGATCTTGGGCTTCGAGAACCAAGTCAGTCTGTTCTTCAATACTTTTGCCTCCATCAATATATAATTTCATAGGCATATACTAACTGTACAACTTTCAAACATGGTCATACACATCCAAATCCGTCTGAAACAGGCTAAACCGTTCGAAACATATCAAAACGGACGAGATCGGACGAGATCGGACGAAATCGGACGAGATCGGACGGAATCGGACGTTAACCGGGGAAAGCCGGAGAAAGTATGAATAAACCATGGCAAACCGTGCCAAATCCGTGGAAATAGGATTTCTACTATGTTTTGATTGTATTGATCATGTTGTGGTCGTCTTTAGCAAGTTTTGGTTGGGTTTGGCTATGTTTTAACCAGACTTGAATGTAGCAAATTAGTTGGTGATGTAGTTGTGTTTTACTAGACAAGGAAACCGTGATGGCATACCATCAATTGATATTAAAAATACGAGTGAGCTCCAACAACATTTAACATTGTTTGATCAACAAAACAATGATATTGATTTTCCTTCGGAAACCTACAAAGGTGGATAATATAAAAAATAATGAAAAAAACATAGTAAAATGGCTTTTTGGGCCTTCAAAAATCCTTAACCAGCTTAAAGTTGGTCACAACGATGTTCCTCTTATTTTTTCGGTCGTTTTGACAGGTCACGGGCTGAAAACGAACTTACGGTGCTGAAGTTATGACCATTTTAAGAAAGCCTTCTTCGTCACACGATCTTGGGCTTCGAGAACCAAGTCAGTCTGTTCTTCAATACTTTTGCCTCCATCAATATATAATTTCATAGGCATATACTAACTGTACAAATTTCAAACATGGTCATACACATCCAAATCCGTCTGAAACGTGCTAAACCGTTCGAAACATATCAAAACGGACGAGATCGGACGAGATCGGACGAAATCGGACGAGATCGGACGGAATCAGACGTTAACCGGGGAAAGCCGGAGAAAGTATGAATAAACCGCGCAAACCATGCCAAATCCGTGGAAATAGGATTTCTACTATGTTTTGATTGTATTGATCAAGTTGTGGTCGTCTTTAGCATGTTTTGGTTGGGTTTGGCTATGTTTTAACCACACTTGAATGTAGCAAATTAGTTTGTGATGTAGTTGTGGTTTTACTAGACAAGGAAATCGTGATGGCATACCATCAATTGATATTAAAAATACGAGTGAGCTCCAACAACATTTAACATTGTTTGATCAACAAAACAATGATATTGATTTTCCTTCGGAAACCTACAAAGGTGGATAATATACAAAATAATGAAAAAAGCATAGTAAAATGGCTTTTTGGTCCTTCAGAAATCCTTAACCAGCTTAAAGTTGGTTACAACGATGTTCCTCTTGTTTTTCGGTCGTTTTGACAGGTCACGGGCTGAAAACGAACTTACGGTGCTGAAGTTATGACCATTTTAAGAAAGCCTTCTTCGTCACACGATCTTGGGCTTCGAGAACCAAGTCAGTCTGTTCTTCAATACTTTTGCCTCCATCAATATATAATTTCATAGGCATATACTATCTGTACAACTTTCAAACATGGTCATACACATCCAAATCCGTCTGAAACAGGCTAAACCGTTCAAAACATATCAAAACGGACGAGATCGGACGAAATCGGACGAGATCGGACGGAATCGGACGTTAACCGGGGAAAGCCGAAGAAAGTATGAATAAACCAGGGCAAACCATGCCAAATCCGTGGAAATAGGATTTCTACTATGTTTTGATTGTATTGATCATTTTGTGGTCGTCTTTAGCATGTTTTGGTTGGGTTTGGCTATGTTTTAACCAGACTTGAATGTAGCAAATTAGTTGGTGATGTAGTTGTGGTTTTACTAGACAAGGAAACTGTGATGGCATACCATCAATTGATATTAAAAATACGAGTGAGCTCCAACAACATTTAACATTGTTTGATCAACAAAACAATGATATTGATTTTCCTTCAGAAACCTACACAGGTGGATAATATACAAAATAATGAAAAAAGCATAGTAAAATGGCTTTTTGGGCCTTCAAAAATCCTTAACCAGCTTAAAGTTGGTTACAACGATGTTCCTCTTGTTTTTTCGGTCGTTTTGACAGGTCACGGGCTGAAAACGAACTTACGGTGCTGAAGTTATGACCATTTTAAGAAAGCCTTCTTCGTCACACGATCTTGGGCTTCGAGAACCAAGTCAGTCTGTTCTTCTATACTTTTGCCTCCATCAATATATAATTTCATAGGAATATACTAACTGTACAACTTTCAAACATGGTCATACACATCCAAATCCGTCTGAAACAGGCTAAACCGTTCGAAACATATCAAAACGGACGAGATCGGACGAGATCGGACGAAATCGGACGAGATCGGACGAAATCGGACGTTAACCGGGGAAAGCCGGAGAAAGTATGAATAAACCAGGGCAAACCATGCCAAATCCGTGGAAATAGGATTTCTACTATGTTTTGATTGTATTGATCATGTTGTGGTCGTCTTTAGCATGTTTTGGTTGGGTTTGGCTATGTTTTAACCAGACTTGAATGTAGCAAATTAGTTGGTGATGTAGTTGTGGTTTTACTAGACAAGGAAACCGTGATGGCATACCATCAATTGATATTAAAAATACGAGTGAGCTCCAACAACATTTAACATTGTTTGATCAACAAAACAATGATATTGATTTTCCTTCGGAAACCTACAAAGGTGGATAATATAAAAAATAATGAAAAAAGCATAGTAAAATGGCTTTTTGGGCCTTCAAAAATCCTTAACCAGCTTAAAGTTGGTTACAACGATGTTCCTCTTGTTTTTCGGTCGTTTTGACAGGTCACGGGCTGAAAACGAACTTACGGTGCTGAAGTTATGACCATTTTAAGAAAGCCTTCTTCGTCACACGATCTTGGGCTTCGAGAACCAAGTCCGTCTGTTCTTCAATACTTTTGCCTCCATCAATATATAATTTCATAGGCATATACTAACTGTACAAATTTCAAACATGGTCATACACATCCAAATCCGTCTGAAACGGGCTAAACCGTTCGAAACATATCAAAACGGACGAGATCGGACGAGATCGGACGAGATCTGACGAAATCGGACGAGATCGGACGGAATCGGACGTTAACCGGGGAAAGCCGGAGAAAGTATGAATAAACCGCGCAAACCATCCCAAATCCGTGGAAATAGGATTTCTACTATGTTTTGATTGTATTGATCATGTTGTGGTCGTCTTTAGCATGTTTTGGTTGGGTTTGGCTATGTTTTAACCAGACTTGAATGTAGCAAATTAGTTGGTGATGTAGTTGTGGTTTTACTAGACAAGGAAATCGTGATGGCATACCATCAATTGATATTAAAAATACGAGTGAGCTCCAACAACATTTAACATTGTTTGATCAACAAATTAATGATATTGATTTTCCTTCGGAAACTTACAAAGGTGGATAATATACAAAATAATGAAAAAAGCATAGTAAAATGGCTTTTTGGGCCTTCAGAAATCCTTAACCAGCTTAAAGTTGGTTACAACGATGTTCCTCTTGTTTTTTCGGTCGTTTTGACAGGTCACGGGCTGAAAACGAACTTACGATGCTGAAGTTATGACCATTTTAAGAAAGCCTTCTTCGTCACACGATCTTGGGCTTCGAGAACCAAGTCAGTCTATTCTTCAATACTTTTGCCTCCATCAATATATAATTTCATAGGCATATACTAACTGTACAACTTTCAAACATGGTCATACACATCCAAATCCGTCTGAAACAGGCTAAACCGTTCGAAACATATCAAAACGGACGAGATCGGACGAAATCGGACGAGATCGGACGGAATTGGACGTTAACCGGGGAAAGCCGGAGAAAGTATGAATAAACCAGGGCAAACCATGCCAAATCCGTGGAAATAGGATTTCTACTATGTTTTGATTGTATTGATCATTTTGTGGTCGTCTTTAGCATGTTTTGGTTGGGTTTGGCTATGTTTTAACCAGACTTGAATGTAGCAAATTAGTTGGTGATGTAGTTGTGGTTTTACTAGACAAGGAAACCGTGATGGCGTACCATCAATTGATATTAAAAATACGAGTGAGCTCCAACAACATTTAACATTGTTTGATCAACAAAACAATGATATTGATTTTCCTTCAGAAACCTACAAAGGTGGATAATATACAAAATAATGAAAAAAGCATAGTAAAATGGCTTTTTGGGCCTTCAAAAAATCCTTAACCAGCTAAAAGTTGGTTACAACGATGTTCCTCTTGTTTTTCGGTCGTTTTGACAGGTCACGGGCTGAAAACGAACTTACGGTGCTGAAGTTATGACCATTTTAAGAAAGCCTTCTTCGTCACACGATCTTGGGCTTCGAGAACCAAGTCAGTCTGTTCTTCAATACTTTTGCCTCCATCAATATATAATTTCATAGGCATATACTAACTGTACAACTTTCAAACATGGTCATACACATCCAAATCCGTCTGAAACAGGCTAAACCGTTCAAAACATATCAAAACGGACGAGATCGGACGAGATCGGACGAAATCGGACGAGATCGGACAGAATCGGACATTAACCGGGGAAAGCCGGAGAAAGTATGAATAAACCAGGGCAAACCATGCCAAATCCGTGGAAATAGGATTTCTACTATGTTTTGATTGTATTGATCATGTTGTGGTCGTCTTTAGCATGTTTTGGTTGGGTTTGGCTATGTTTTAACCAGACTTGAATGTAGCAAATTAGTTGGTGATGTAGTTGTGGTTTTACTAGACAAGGAAACCGTGATGGCATACCATCAATTGATATTAAAAATACGAGTGAGCTCCAACAACATTTAACATTGTTTGATCAACAAAACAATGATATTGATTTTCCTTCGGAAACCTATAAAGGTGGATAATATAAAAAATAATGAAAAAAGCATAGTAAAATGGCTTTTTGGGCCTTCAAAAATCCTTAACCAGCTTAAAGTTGGTTACAACGATGTTCCTCTTGTTTTTTCGGTCGTTTTGACAGGTCACGGGCTGAAAACGAACTTACGGTGCTGAAGTTATGACCATTTTAAGAAAGCCTTCTTCGTCACACGATCTTGGGCTTCGAGAACCAAGTCAGTCTGTTCTTCAATACTTTTGCCTCCATCAATATATAATTTCATAGGCATATACTAACTGTACAAATTTCAAACATGGTCATACACATCCAAATCCGTCTGAAACGGGCTAAACCGTTCGAAACATATCAAAACGGACGAGATCGGACGAAATCGGACGAGATCGGACGGAATCGGACATTAACCGGGGAAAGCCGGAGAAAGTATGAATAAACCAGGGCAAACCATGCCAAATCCGTGGAAATAGGATTTCTACTATGTTTTGATTGTATTGATCATGTTGTGGTCGTCTTTAGCATGTTTTGGTTGGGTTTGGCTATGTTTTAACCAGACTTGAATGTAGTAAATTAGTTGGTGATGTAGTTGTGGTTTTACTAGACAAGGAAACCGTGATGGCATACCATCAATTGATATTAAAAATACGAGTGAGCTCCAACAACATTTAACATTGTTTGATCAACAAAACAATGATATTGATTTTCCTTCGGAAACCTACAAAGGTGGATAATATAAAAAATAATGAAAAAAGCATAGTAAAATGGCTTTTTGGGCCTTCAAAAATCCTTAACCAGCTTAAAGTTGGTTACAACGATGTTCCTCTTGTTTTTTCGGTCGTTTTGACAGGTCACGGGCTGAAAACGAACTTACGGTGCTGAAGTTATGACCAGTTTAAGAAAGCCTTCTTCGTCACACGATCTTGGGCTTCGAGAACCAAGTCCGTCTGTTCTTCAATACTTTTGCCTCCATCAATATATAATTTCATAGGCATATACTAACTGTACAAATTTCAAACATGGTCATACACATCCAAATCCGTCTGAAACAGGCTAAACCGTTCGAAACATATCAAAACGGACGAGATCAGACGAAATCGGACGAGATCGGACGGAATTGGACGTTAACCGGGGAAAGCCGGAGAAAGTATGAATAAACCAGGGCAAACCATGCCAAATCCGTGGAAATAGGATTTCTACTATGTTTTGATTGTATTGATCATTTTGTGGTCGTCTTTAGCATGTTTTGGTTGGGTTTGGCTATGTTTTAACCAGACTTGAATGTAGCAAATTAGTTGGTGATGTAGTTGTGGTTTTACTAGACAAGGAAACCGTGATGGCGTACCATCAATTGATATTAAAAATACGAGTGAGCTCCAACAACATTTAACATTGTTTGATCAACAAAACAATGATATTGATTTTCCTTCAGAAACCTACAAAGGTGGATAATATACAAAATAATGAAAAAAGCATAGTAAAATGGCTTTTTGGGCCTTCAAAAAATCCTTAACCAGCTTAAAGTTGGTTACAACGATGTTCCTCTTGTTTTTCGGTCGTTTTGACAGGTCACGGGCTGAAAACGAACTTACGGTGCTGAAGTTATGACCATTTTAAGAAAGCCTTCTTCGTCACACGATCTTGGGCTTCGAGAACCAAGTCAGTCTGTTCTTCAATACTTTTGCCTCCATCAATATATAATTTCATAGGCATATACTAACTGTACAACTTTCAAACATGGTCATACACATCCAAATCCGTCTGAAACAGGCTAAACCGTTCAAAACATATCAAAACGGACGAGATCGGACGAGATCGGACGAAATCGGACGAGATCGGACAGAATCGGACATTAACCGGGGAAAGCCGGAGAAAGTATGAATAAACCAGGGCAAACCATGCCAAATCCGTGGAAATAGGATTTCTACTATGTTTTGATTGTATTGATCATGTTGTGGTCGTCTTTAGCATGTTTTGGTTGGGTTTGGCTATGTTTTAACCAGACTTGAATGTAGCAAATTAGTTGGTGATGTAGTTGTGGTTTTACTAGACAAGGAAACCGTGATGGCATACCATCAATTGATATTAAAAATACGAGTGAGCTCCAACAACATTTAACATTGTTTGATCAACAAAACAATGATATTGATTTTCCTTCGGAAACCTATAAAGGTGGATAATATAAAAAATAATGAAAAAAGCATAGTAAAATGGCTTTTTGGGCCTTCAAAAATCCTTAACCAGCTTAAAGTTGGTTACAACGATGTTCCTCTTGTTTTTTCGGTCGTTTTGACAGGTCACGGGCTGAAAATGAACTTACGGTGCTGAAGTTATGACCATTTTAAGAAAGCCTTCTTCGTCACACGATCTTGGGCTTCGAGAACCAAGTCAGTCTGTTCTTCAATACTTTTGCCTCCATCAATATATAATTTCATAGGCATATACTAACTGTACAAATTTCAAACATGGTCATACACATCCAAATCCGTCTGAAACGGGCTAAACCGTTCGAAACATATCAAAACGGACGAGATCGGACGAGATCGGACGAAATCGGACGAGATCGGACGGAATCGGACATTAACCGGGGAAAGCCGGAGAAAGTATGAATAAACCAGGGCAAACCATGCCAAATCCGTGGAAATAGGATTTCTACTATGTTTTGATTGTATTGATCATGTTGTGGTCGTCTTTAGCATGTTTTGGTTGGGTTTGGCTATGTTTTAACCAGACTTGAATGTAGTAAATTAGTTGGTGATGTAGTTGTGGTTTTACTAGACAAGGAAACCGTGATGGCATACCATCAATTGATATTAAAAATACGAGTGAGCTCCAACAACATTTAACATTGTTTGATCAACAAAACAATGATATTGATTTTCCTTCGGAAACCTACAAAGGTGGATAATATAAAAAATAATGAAAAAAGCATAGTAAAATGGCTTTTTGGGCCTTCAAAAATCCTTAACCAGCTTAAAGTTGGTTACAACGATGTTCCTCTTGTTTTTTCGGTCGTTTTGACAGGTCACGGGCTGAAAACGAACTTACGGTGCTGAAGTTATGACCATTTTAAGAAAGCCTTCTTCGTCACACGATCTTGGGCTTCGAGAACCAAGTCAGTCTATTCTTCAATACTTTTGCCTCCATCAATATATAATTTCATAGGCATATACTAACTGTACAACTTTCAAACATGGTCATACACATCCAAATCCGTCTGAAACAGGCTAAACCGTTCGAAACATATCAAAACGGACGAGATCGGACGAAATCGGACGAGATCGGACGGAATTGGACGTTAACCGGGGAAAGCCGGAGAAAGTATGAATAAACCAGGGCAAACCATGCCAAATCCGTGGAAATAGGATTTCTACTATGTTTTGATTGTATTGATCATTTTGTGGTCGTCTTTAGCATGTTTTGGTTGGGTTTGGCTATGTTTTAACCAGACTTGAATGTAGCAAATTAGTTGGTGATGTAGTTGTGGTTTTACTAGACAAGGAAACCGTGATGGCGTACCATCAATTGATATTAAAAATACGAGTGAGCTCCAACAACATTTAACATTGTTTGATCAACAAAACAATGATATTGATTTTCCTTCAGAAACCTACAAAGGTGGATAATATACAAAATAATGAAAAAAGCATAGTAAAATGGCTTTTTGGGCCTTCAAAAAATCCTTAACCAGCTTAAAGTTGGTTACAACGATGTTCCTCTTGTTTTTCGGTCGTTTTGACAGGTCACGGGCTGAAAACGAACTTACGGTGCTGAAGTTATGACCATTTTAAGAAAGCCTTCTTCGTCACACGATCTTGGGCTTCGAGAACCAAGTCAGTCTGTTCTTCAATACTTTTGCCTCCATCAATATATAATTTCATAGGCATATACTAACTGTACAACTTTCAAACATGGTCATACACATCCAAATCCGTCTGAAACAGGCTAAACCGTTCAAAACATATCAAAACGGACGAGATCGGACGAGATCGGACGAAATCGGACGAGATCGGACAGAATCGGACATTAACCGGGGAAAGCCGGAGAAAGTATGAATAAACCAGGGCAAACCATGCCAAATCCGTGGAAATAGGATTTCTACTATGTTTTGATTGTATTGATCATGTTGTGGTCGTCTTTAGCATGTTTTGGTTGGGTTTGGCTATGTTTTAACCAGACTTGAATGTAGCAAATTAGTTGGTGATGTAGTTGTGGTTTTACTAGACAAGGAAACCGTGATGGCATACCATCAATTGATATTAAAAATACGAGTGAGCTCCAACAACATTTAACATTGTTTGATCAACAAAACAATGATATTGATTTTCCTTCGGAAACCTATAAAGGTGGATAATATAAAAAATAATGAAAAAAGCATAGTAAAATGGCTTTTTGGGCCTTCAAAAATCCTTAACCAGCTTAAAGTTGGTTACAACGATGTTCCTCTTGTTTTTTCGGTCGTTTTGACAGGTCACGGGCTGAAAACGAACTTACGGTGCTGAAGTTATGACCATTTTAAGAAAGCCTTCTTCGTCACACGATCTTGGGCTTCGAGAACCAAGTCAGTCTGTTCTTCAATACTTTTGCCTCCATCAATATATAATTTCATAGGCATATACTAACTGTACAAATTTCAAACATGGTCATACACATCCAAATCCGTCTGAAACGGGCTAAACCGTTCGAAACATATCAAAACGGACGAGATCGGACGAGATCGGACGAAATCGGACGAGATCGGACGGAATCGGACATTAACCGGGGAAAGCCGGAGAAAGTATGAATAAACCAGGGCAAACCATGCCAAATCCGTGGAAATAGGATTTCTACTATGTTTTGATTGTATTGATCATGTTGTGGTCGTCTTTAGCATGTTTTGGTTGGGTTTGGCTATGTTTTAACCAGACTTGAATGTAGTAAATTAGTTGGTGATGTAGTTGTGGTTTTACTAGACAAGGAAACCGTGATGGCATACCATCAATTGATATTAAAAATACGAGTGAGCTCCAACAACATTTAACATTGTTTGATCAACAAAACAATGATATTGATTTTCCTTCGGAAACCTACAAAGGTGGATAATATAAAAAATAATGAAAAAAGCATAGTAAAATGGCTTTTTGGGCCTTCAAAAATCCTTAACCAGCTTAAAGTTGGTTACAACGATGTTCCTCTTGTTTTTTCGGTCGTTTTGACAGGTCACGGGCTGAAAACGAACTTACGGTGCTGAAGTTATGACCAGTTTAAGAAAGCCTTCTTCGTCACACGATCTTGGGCTTCGAGAACCAAGTCCGTCTGTTCTTCAATACTTTTGCCTCCATCAATATATAATTTCATAGGCATATACTAACTGTACAAATTTCAAACATGGTCATACACATCCAAATCCGTCTGAAACGGGCTAAACCGTTCGAAACATATCAAAACGGACGAGATCGGACGAGATCGGACGAGATCGGGCGAAATCGGACGAGATCGGACGGAATCAGACGTTACCCGGGGAAAGCCGGAGAAAGTATGAATAAACCGCGCAAACCATCCCAAATCCGTGGAAATAGGATTTCTACTATGTTTTGATTGTATTGATCATGTTGTGGTCGTCTTTAGCATGTTTTGGTTGGGTTTGGCTATGTTTTAACCAGACTTGAATGTAGCAAATTAGTTGGTGATGTAGTTGTGGTTTTACTAGACAAGGAAATCATGATGGCATACCATCAATTGATATTAAAAATACGAGTGAGCTCCAACAACATTTAACATTGTTTGATCAACAAAACAATGATATTGATTTTCCTTCGGAAACTTACAAAGGTGGATAATATACAAAATAATGAAAAAAGCATAGTAAAATGGCTTTTTGGGCCTTCAGAAATCCTTAACCAGCTTAAAGTTGGTTACAACGATGTTCCTCTTGTTTTTTCGGTCGTTTTGACAGGTCACGGGCTGAAAACGAACTTACGGTGCTGAAGTTATGACCATTTTAAGAAAGCCTTCTTCGTCACACGATCTTGGGCTTCGAGAACCAAGTCAGTCTATTCTTCAATACTTTTGCCTCCATCAATATATAATTTCATAGGCATATACTAACTGTACAACTTTCAAACATGGTCATACACATCCAAATCCGTCTGAAACAGGCTAAACCGTTCGAAACATATCAAAACGGACGAGATCGGACGAAATCGGACGAGATCGGACGGAATTGGACGTTAACCGGGGAAAGCCGGAGAAAGTATGAATAAACCAGGGCAAACCATGCCAAATCCGTGGAAATAGGATTTCTACTATGTTTTGATTGTATTGATCATTTTGTGGTCGTCTTTAGCATGTTTTGGTTGGGTTTGGCTATGTTTTAACCAGACTTGAATGTAGCAAATTAGTTGGTGATGTAGTTGTGGTTTTACTAGACAAGGAAACCGTGATGGCATACCATCAATTGATATTAAAAATACGAGTGAGCTCCAACAAAATTTAACATTGTTTGATCAACAAAACAATGATATTGATTTTCCTTCAGAAACCTACAAAGGTGGATAATATACAAAATAATGAAAAAAGCATAGTAAAATGGCTTTTTGGGCCTTCAAAAAATCCTTAACCAGCTTAAAGTTGGTTACAACGATGTTCCTCTTGTTTTTCGGTCGTTTTGACAGGTCACGGGCTGAAAACGAACTTACGGTGCTGAAGTTATGACCATTTTAAGAAAGCCTTCTTCGTCACACGATCTTGGGCTTCGAGAACCAAGTCAGTCTGTTCTTCAATACTTTTGCCTCCATCAATATATAATTTCATAGGCATATACTAACTGTACAACTTTCAAACATGGTCATACACATCCAAATCCGTCTGAAACAGGCTAAACCGTTCAAAACATATCAAAACGGACGAGATCGGACGAGATCGGACGAAATCGGACGAGATCGGACAGAATCGGACATTAACCGGGGAAAGCCGGAGAAAGTATGAATAAACCAGGGCAAACCATGCCAAATCCGTGGAAATAGGATTTCTACTATGTTTTGATTGTATTGATCATGTTGTGGTCGTCTTTAGCATGTTTTGGTTGGGTTTGGCTATGTTTTAACCAAACTTGAATGTAGCAAATTAGTTGGTGATGTAGTTGTGGTTTTACTAGACAAGGAAACCGTGATGGCATACCATCAATTGATATTAAAAATACGAGTGAGCTCCAACAACATTTAACATTGTTTGATCAACAAAACAATGATATTGATTTTCCTTCGGAAACCTACAAAGGTGGATAATATAAAAAATAATGAAAAAAACATAGTAAAATGGCTTTTTGGGCCTTCAAAAATCCTTAACCAGCTTAAAGTTGGTTACAACGATGTTCCTCTTGTTTTTCGGTCGTTTTGACAGGTCACGGGCTGAAAACGAACTTACGGTGCTGAAGTTATGACCATTTTAAGAAAGCCTTCTTCGTCACACGATCTTGGGCTTCGAGAACCAAGTCAGTCTGTTCTTCAATACTTTTGCCTCCATCAATATATAATTTCATAGGCATATACTAACTGTACAAATTTCAAAGTCATACACATCCAAATCCGTCTGAAACGGGCTAAACCGTTCGAAACATATCAAAACGGACGAGATCGGACGAGATCGGACGAAATCGGACGAGATCGGACGGAATCGGACATTAACCGGGGAAAGCCGGAGAAAGTATGAATAAACCAGGGCAAACCATGCCAAATCCGTGGAAATAGGATTTCTACTATGTTTTGATTGTATTGATCATGTTGTGGTCGTCTTTAGCATGTTTTGGTTGGGTTTGGCTATGTTTTAACCAGACTTGAATGTAGTAAATTAGTTGGTGATGTAGTTGTGGTTTTACTAGACAAGGAAACCGTGATGGCATACCATCAATTGATATTAAAAATACGAGTGAGCTCCAACAACATTTAACATTGTTTGATCAACAAAACAATGATATTGATTTTCCTTCGGAAACCTACAAAGGTGGATAATATAAAAAATAATGAAAAAAGCATAGTAAAATGGCTTTTTGGGCCTTCAAAAATCCTTAACCAGCTTAAAGTTGGTTACAACGATGTTCCTCTTGTTTTTTCGGTCGTTTTGACAGGTCACGGGCTGAAAACGAACTTACGGTGCTGAAGTTATGACCAGTTTAAGAAAGCCTTCTTCGTCACACGATCTTGGGCTTCGAGAACCAAGTCCGTCTGTTCTTCAATACTTTTGCCTCCATCAATATATAATTTCATAGGCATATACTAACTGTACAAATTTCAAACATGGTCATACACATCCAAATCCGTCTGAAACGGGCTAAACCGTTCGAAACATATCAAAACGGACGAGATCGGACGAGATCGGACGAGATCGGGCGAAATCGGACGAGATCGGACGGAATCAGACGTTACCCGGGGAAAGCCGGAGAAAGTATGAATAAACCGCGCAAACCATCCCAAATCCGTGGAAATAGGATTTCTACTATGTTTTGATTGTATTGATCATGTTGTGGTCGTCTTTAGCATGTTTTGGTTGGGTTTGGCTATGTTTTAACCAGACTTGAATGTAGCAAATTAGTTGGTGATGTAGTTGTGGTTTTACTAGACAAGGAAATCATGATGGCATACCATCAATTGATATTAAAAATACGAGTGAGCTCCAACAACATTTAACATTGTTTGATCAACAAAACAATGATATTGATTTTCCTTCGGAAACTTACAAAGGTGGATAATATACAAAATAATGAAAAAAGCATAGTAAAATGGCTTTTTGGGCCTTCAGAAATCCTTAACCAGCTTAAAGTTGGTTACAACGATGTTCCTCTTGTTTTTTCGGTCGTTTTGACAGGTCACGGGCTGAAAACGAACTTACGGTGCTGAAGTTATGACCATTTTAAGAAAGCCTTCTTCGTCACACGATCTTGGGCTTCGAGAACCAAGTCAGTCTATTCTTCAATACTTTTGCCTCCATCAATATATAATTTCATAGGCATATACTAACTGTACAACTTTCAAACATGGTCATACACATCCAAATCCGTCTGAAACAGGCTAAACCGTTCAAAACATATCAAAACGGACGAGATCGGACGAGATCGGACGAAATCGGACGAGATCGGACAGAATCGGACATTAACCGGGGAAAGCCGGAGAAAGTATGAATAAACCAGGGCAAACCATGCCAAATCCGTGGAAATAGGATTTCTACTATGTTTTGATTGTATTGATCATGTTGTGGTCGTCTTTAGCATGTTTTGGTTGGGTTTGGCTATGTTTTAACCAAACTTGAATGTAGCAAATTAGTTGGTGATGTAGTTGTGGTTTTACTAGACAAGGAAACCGTGATGGCATACCATCAATTGATATTAAAAATACGAGTGAGCTCCAACAACATTTAACATTGTTTGATCAACAAAACAATGATATTGATTTTCCTTCGGAAACCTACAAAGGTGGATAATATAAAAAATAATGAAAAAAACATAGTAAAATGGCTTTTTGGGCCTTCAAAAATCCTTAACCAGCTTAAAGTTGGTTACAACGATGGTCCTCTTGTTTTTCGGTCGTTTTGACAGGTCACGGGCTGAAAACGAACTTACGGTGCTGAAGTTATGACCATTTTAAGAAAGCCTTCTTCGTCACACGATCTTGGGCTTCGAGAACCAAGTCAGTCTGTTCTTCAATACTTTTGCCTCCATCAATATATAATTTCATAGGCATATACTAACTGTACAAATTTCAAAGTCATACACATCCAAATCCGTCTGAAACGGGCTAAACCGTTCGAAACATATCAAAACGGACGAGATCGGACGAGATCGGACGAAATCGGACGAGATCGGACGGAATCGGACATTAACCGGGGAAAGCCGGAGAAAGTATGAATAAACCAGGGCAAACCATGCCAAATCCGTGGAAATAGGATTTCTACTATGTTTTGATTGTATTGATCATGTTGTGGTCGTCTTTAGCATGTTTTGGTTGGGTTTGGCTATGTTTTAACCAGACTTGAATGTAGTAAATTAGTTGGTGATGTAGTTGTGGTTTTACTAGACAAGGAAACCGTGATGGCATACCATCAATTGATATTAAAAATACGAGTGAGCTCCAACAACATTTAACATTGTTTGATCAACAAAACAATGATATTGATTTTCCTTCGGAAACCTACAAAGGTGGATAATATAAAAAATAATGAAAAAAGCATAGTAAAATGGCTTTTTGGGCCTTCAAAAATCCTTAACCAGCTTAAAGTTGGTTACAACGATGTTCCTCTTGTTTTTTCGGTCGTTTTGACAGGTCACGGGCTGAAAACGAACTTACGGTGCTGAAGTTATGACCAGTTTAAGAAAGCCTTCTTCGTCACACGATCTTGGGCTTCGAGAACCAAGTCCGTCTGTTCTTCAATACTTTTGCCTCCATCAATATATAATTTCATAGGCATATACTAACTGTACAAATTTCAAACATGGTCATACACATCCAAATCCGTCTGAAACGGGCTAAACCGTTCGAAACATATCAAAACGGACGAGATCGGACGAGATCGGACGAGATCGGGCGAAATCGGACGAGATCGGACGGAATCAGACGTTACCCGGGGAAAGCCGGAGAAAGTATGAATAAACCGCGCAAACCATCCCAAATCCGTGGAAATAGGATTTCTACTATGTTTTGATTGTATTGATCATGTTGTGGTCGTCTTTAGCATGTTTTGGTTGGGTTTGGCTATGTTTTAACCAGACTTGAATGTAGCAAATTAGTTGGTGATGTAGTTGTGGTTTTACTAGACAAGGAAATCATGATGGCATACCATCAATTGATATTAAAAATACGAGTGAGCTCCAACAACATTTAACATTGTTTGATCAACAAAACAATGATATTGATTTTCCTTCGGAAACTTACAAAGGTGGATAATATACAAAATAATGAAAAAAGCATAGTAAAATGGCTTTTTGGGCCTTCAGAAATCCTTAACCAGCTTAAAGTTGGTTACAACGATGTTCCTCTTGTTTTTTCGGTCGTTTTGACAGGTCACGGGCTGAAAACGAACTTACGGTGCTGAAGTTATGACCATTTTAAGAAAGCCTTCTTCGTCACACGATCTTGGGCTTCGAGAACCAAGTCAGTCTATTCTTCAATACTTTTGCCTCCATCAATATATAATTTCATAGGCATATACTAACTGTACAACTTTCAAACATGGTCATACACATCCAAATCCGTCTGAAACAGGCTAAACCGTTCGAAACATATCAAAACGGACGAGATCGGACGAAATCGGACGAGATCGGACGGAATTGGACGTTAACCGGGGAAAGCCGGAGAAAGTATGAATAAACCAGGGCAAACCATGCCAAATCCGTGGAAATAGGATTTCTACTATGTTTTGATTGTATTGATCATTTTATGGTCGTCTTTAGCATGTTTTGGTTGGGTTTGGCTATGTTTTAACCAGACTTGAATGTAGCAAATTAGTTGGTGATGTAGTTGTGGTTTTACTAGACAAGGAAACCGTGATGGCATACCATCAATTGATATTAAAAATACGAGTGAGCTCCAACAAAATTTAACATTGTTTGATCAACAAAACAATGATATTGATTTTCCTTCAGAAACCTACAAAGGTGGATAATATACAAAATAATGAAAAAAGCATAGTAAAATGGCTTTTTGGGCCTTCAAAAAATCCTTAACCAGCTTAAAGTTGGTTACAACGATGTTCCTCTTGTTTTTCGGTCGTTTTGACAGGTCACGGGCTGAAAACGAACTTACGGTGCTGAAGTTATGACCATTTTAAGAAAGCCTTCTTCGTCACACGATCTTGGGCTTCGAGAACCAAGTCAGTCTGTTCTTCAATACTTTTGCCTCCATCAATATATAATTTCATAGGCATATACTAACTGTACAACTTTCAAACATGGTCATACACATCCAAATCCGTCTGAAACAGGCTAAACCGTTCAAAACATATCAAAACGGACGAGATCGGACGAGATCGGACGAAATCGGACGAGATCGGACAAAATCGGACATTAACCGGGGAAAGCCGGAGAAAGTATGAATAAACCAGGGCAAACCATGCCAAATCCGTGGAAATAGGATTTCTACTATGTTTTGATTGTATTGATCATGTTGTGGTCGTCTTTAGCATGTTTTGGTTGGGTTTGGCTATGTTTTAACCAAACTTGAATGTAGCAAATTAGTTGGTGATGTAGTTGTGGTTTTACTAGACAAGGAAACCGTGATGGCATACCATCAATTGATATTAAAAATACGAGTGAGCTCCAACAACATTTAACATTGTTTGATCAACAAAACAATGATATTGATTTTCCTTCGGAAACCTACAAAGGTGGATAATATAAAAAATAATGAAAAAAGCATAGTAAAATGGCTTTTTGGGCCTTCAAAAATCCTTAACCAGCTTAAAGTTGGTTACAACGATGTTCCTCTTGTTTTTTCGGTCGTTTTGACAGGTCACGGGCTGAAAACGAACTTACGGTGCTGAAGTTATGACCATTTTAAGAAAGCCTTCTTCGTCACACGATCTTGGGCTTCGAGAACCAAGTCAGTCTGTTCTTCAATACTTTTGCCTCCATCAATATATAATTTCATAGGCATATACTAACTGTACAAATTTCAAACATGGTCATACACATCCAAATCCGTCTGAAACGGGTTAAACCGTTCGAAACATATCAAAACGGACGAGATCGGACGAGATCGGACGAAATCGGACGAGATCGGACGGAATCGGACATTAACCGGGGAAAGCCGGAGAAAGTATGAATAAACCAGGGCAAACCATTCCAAATCCGTGGAAATAGGATTTCTACTATGTTTTGATTGTATTGATCATGTTGTGGTCGTCTTTAGCATGTTTTGGTTGGGTTTGGCTATGTTTTAACCAGACTTGAATGTAGCAAATTAGTTGGTGATGTAGTTGTGGTTTTACTAGACAAGGAAACCGTGATGGCATACCATCAATTGATATTAAAAATACGAGTGAGCTCCAACAACATTTAACATTGTTTGATCAACAAAACAATGATATTGATTTTCCTTCGGAAACCTACAAAGGTGGATAATATAAAAAATAATGAAAAAAGCATAGTAAAATGGCTTTTTGGGCCTTCAAAAATCCTTAACCAGCTTAAAGTTGGTTACAACGATGTTCCTCTTGTTTTTTCGGTCGTTTTGACAGGTCACGGGCTGAAAACGAACTTACGGTGCTGAAGTTATGACCATTTTAAGAAAGCCTTCTTCGTCACACGATCTTGGGCTTCGAGAACCAAGTCCGTCTGTTCTTCAATACTTTTGCCTCCATCAATATATAATTTCATAGGCATATACTAACTGTACAAATTTCAAACATGGTCATACACATCTAAATCCTTCTGAAACGGGCTAAACCGTTCGAAACTTATCAAAACGGACGAGATCGGACGAGATCGGACGAGATCGGACGAAATCGGACGAGATCGGACGGAATCGGACGTTAACCGGGGAAAGCCGGAGAAAGTATGAATAAACCGCGCAAACCATCCCAAATCCGTGGAAATAGGATTTCTACTATGTTTTGATTGTATTGATCATGTTGTGGTCGTCTTTAGCATGTTTTGGTTGGGTTTGGCTATGTTTTAACCAGACTTGAATGTAGCAAATTAGTTGGTGATGTAGTTGTGGTTTTACTAGACAAGGAAATCGTGATGGCATACCATCAATTGATATTAAAAATACGAGTGAGCTCCAACAACATTTAACATTGTTTGATCAACAAAACAATGATATTGATTTTCCTTCGGAAACTTACAAAGGTGGATAATATACAAAATAATGAAAAAAGCATAGTAAAATGGCTTTTTGGGCCTTCAGAAATCCTTAACCAGCTTAAAGTTGGTTACAACGATGTTCCTCTTGTTTTTTCGGTCGTTTTGACAGGTCACGGGCTGAAAACGAACTTACGGTGCTGAAGTTATGACCATTTTAAGAAAGCCTTCTTCGTCACACGATCTTGGGCTTCGAGAACCAAGTCAGTCTATTCTTCAATACTTTTGCCTCCATCAATATATAATTTCATAGGCATATACTAACTGTACAACTTTCAAACATGGTCATACACATCCAAATCCGTCTGAAACAGGCTAAACCGTTCGAAACATATCAAAACGGACGAGATCGGACGAAATCGGACGAGATCGGACGGAATTGGACGTTAACCGGGGAAAGCCGGAGAAAGTATGAATAAACCAGGGCAAACCATGCCAAATCCGTGGAAATATGATTTCTACTATCTTTTGATTGTATTGATCATTTTGTGGTCGTCTTTAGCATGTTTTGGTTGGGTTTGGCTATGTTTTAACCAGACTTGAATGTAGCAAATTAGTTGGTGATGTAGTTGTGGTTTTACTAGACAAGGAAACCGTGATGGCATACCATCAATTGATATTAAAAATACGAGTGAGCTCCAACAACATTTAACATTGTTTGATCAACAAAACAATGATATTGATTTTCCTTCAGAAACCTACAAAGGTGGATAATATACAAAATAATGAAAAAAGCATAGTAAAATGGCTTTTTGGGCCTTCAAAAAATCCTTAACCAACTTAAAGTTGGTTATAACGATGTTCCTCTTGTTTTTCGGTCGTTTTGACAGGTCACGGGCTGAAAACGAACTTACGGTGCTGAAGTTATGACCATTTTAAGAAAGCCTTCTTCGTCACACGATCTTGGGCTTCGAGAACCAAGTCAGTCTGTTCTTCAATACTTTTGCCTCCATCAATATATAATTTCATAGGCATATACTAACTGTACAACTTTCAAACATGGTCATACACATCCAAATCCGTCTGAAACAGGCTAAACCGTTCAAAACATATCAAAACGGACGAGATCGGACGAGATCGGACGAAATCGGACGAGATCGGACAGAATCGGACATTAACCGGGGAAAGCCGGAGAAAGTATGAATAAACCAGGGCAAACCATGCCAAATCCGTGGAAATAGGATTTCTACTATGTTTTGATTGTATTGATCATGTTGTGGTCGTCTTTAGCATGTTTTGGTTGGGTTTGGCTATGTTTTAACCAGACTTGAATGTAGCAAATTAGTTGGTGATGTAGTTGTGGTTTTACTAGACAAGGAAACCGTGATGGCATACCATCAATTGATATTAAAAATACGAGTGAGCTCCAACAACATTTAACATTGTTTGATCAACAAAACAATGATATTGATTTTCCTTCGGAAACCTACAAAGGTGGATAATATAAAAAATAATGAAAAAAGCATAGTAAAATGGCTTTTTGGGCCTTCAAAAATCCTTAACCAGCTTAAAGTTGGTTACAACGATGTTCCTCTTGTTTTTCGGTCGTTTTGACAGGTCACGGGCTGAAAACGAACTTACGGTGCTGAAGTTATGACCATTTTAAGAAAGCCTTCTTCGTCACACGATCTTGGGCTTCGAGAACCAAGTCAGTCTGTTCTTCAATACTTTTGCCTCCATCAATATATAATTTCATAGGCATATACTAACTGTACAAATTTCAAACATGGTCATACACATCCAAATCCGTCTGAAACGGGCTAAACCGTTCGAAACATATCAAAACGGACGAGATCGGACGAGATCGGACGAAATCGGACGAGATCGGACGGAATCGGACGTTAACCGGGGAAAGCCGGAGAAAGTATGAATAAACCGCGCAAACCATGCCAAATCCGTGGAAATAGTATTTCTACTATGTTTTGATTGTATTGATCATGTTGTGGTCGTATTTAGCATGTTTTGGTTGGGTTTGGCTATGTTTTAACCAGACTTGAATGTAGCAAATTAGTTGGTGATGTAGTTGTGGTTTTACTAGACAAGGAAATCGTGATGGCATACCATCAATTGATATTAAAAATACGAGTTAGCTCCAACAACATTTAACATTGTTTGATCAACAAAACAATGATATTGATTTTCCTTCGGAAACCTACAAAGGTGGATAGTATACAAAATAATGAAAAAAGCATAGTAAAATGGCTTTTTGGGCCTTTAGAAATCCTTAACCAGCTTAAAGTTGGTTACAACGATGTTCCTCTTGTTTTTTCGGTCGTTTTGACAGGTCACGGGCTGAAAACGAACTTACGGTGCTGAAGTTATGACCATTTTAAGAAAGTCTTCTTCGTCACACGATCTTGGGCTTCGAGAACCAAGTCAGTCTGTTCTTCAATACTTTTGCCTCCATCAATATATAATTTCATAGGCATATACTAACTGTACAACTTTCAAACATGGTCATACACATCCAAATCCATCTGAAACAGGCTAAACCGTTCGAAACATATCAAAACGGACGAGATCGGACGAGATCGGACGAAATCGGACGAGATCGGACGGAATCGGACGTTAACCGGGGAAAGCCGGAGAAAGTATGAATAAACCAGGGCAAACCATGCCAAATCTGTGGAAATAGGATTTCTACTATGTTTTGATTGTATTGATCATTTTGTGGTCGTCTTTAGCATGTTTTGGTTGGGTTTGGCTATGTTTTAACCAGACTTGAATGTAGCAAATTAGTTGGTGATGTAGTTGTGGTTTTACTAGACAAGGAAACCGTGATGGCATACCATCAATTGATATTAAAAATACGAGTGAGCTCCAACAACATTTAACATTGTTTGATCAACAAAACAATGATATTGATTTTCCTTCAGAAACCTACAAAGGTGGATAATATACAAAATAATAAAAAAAGCATAGTAAAATGGCTTTTTGGGCCTTCAAAAATCCTTAACTAGCTTAAAGTTGGTTACAACGATGTTCCTCTTGTTTTTCGGTCGTTTTGACAGGTTACGGGCTGAAAACGAACTTACGGTGCTGAAGTTATGACCATTTTAAGAAAGCCTTCTTCGTCACACGATCTTGGGCTTCGAGAATCAAGTCAGTCTGTTCTTCAATACTTTTGCCTCCATCAATATATAATTTCATAGGCATATACTAACTGTACAACTTTCAAACATGGTCATACACATCCAAATCCGTCTGAAACAGGCTAAACCGTTCGAAACATATCAAAACGGACGAGATCGGACGAGATCGGACGAAATCGGACGAGATCGGACGGAATCGGACGTTAACCGGGGAAAGCCGGAGAAAGTATGAATAAACCAGGGCAAACCATGCCAAATCTGTGGAAATAGGATTTCTACTATGTTTTGATTGTATTGATCATTTTGTGGTCGTCTTTAGCATGTTTTGGTTGGGTTTGGCTATGTTTTAACCATACTTGAATGTAGCAAATTAGTTGGTGATGTAGTTGTGGTTTTACTAGACAAGGAAACCGTGATGGCATACCATCAATTGATATTAAAAATACGAGTGAGCTCCAACAACATTTAACATTGTTTGATCAACAAAACAATGATATTGATTTTCCTTCAGAAACCTACAAAGGTGGATAATATACAAAATAATGAAAAAAGCATAGTAAAATGGCTTTTTGGGCCTTCAAAAATCTTTAACTAGCTTAAAGTTGGTTACAACGATGTTCCTCATGTTTTTCGGTCGTTTTGACAGGTCACGGGCTGAAAACGAACTTACGGTGCTGAAGTTATGACCATTTTAAGAAAGCCTTCTTCGTCACACGATCTTGGGCTTCGAGAACCAAGTCAGTCTGTTCTTCAATACTTTTGCCTCCATCAATATATAATTTCATAGGCATATACTAACTGTACAACTTTCAAACATGGTCATACACATCCAAATCCGTCTGAAACAGGCTAAACCGTTCGAAACATATCAAAACGGACGAGATCGGACGAGATCGGACGAAATCGGACGAGATCGGACGGAATCGGACGTTAACCGGGGAAAGCCGGAGAAAGTATGAATAAACCAGGGCAAACCATGCCAAATCCGTGGAAATAGGATTTCTACTATGTTCTGATTGTATTGATCATTTTGTGGTCGTGTTTAGCATGTTTTGGTTGGGTTTGGCTATGTTTTAACCAGACTTGAATGTAGCAAATTAGTTGGTGATGTAGTTGTGGTTTTACTAGACAAGGAAACCGTGATGGCATACCATCAATTGATATTAAAAATACGAGTGAGCTCCAACAACATTTAACATTGTTTGATCAACAAAACAATGATATTGATTTTCCTTCGGAAACCTACAAAGGTGGATAATATACAAAATAATGAAAAAAGCATAGTAAAATGGCTTTTTGGGGCTTCAAAAATCCTTAACCAGCTTAAAGTTGGTTACAACGATGTTCCTCTTGTTTTTTCGGTCGTTTTGACAGGTCACGGGCTGAAAACGAACTTACGGTGCTGAAGTTATGACCATTTTAAGAAAGCCTTCTTCGTCACACGATCTTGGGCTTCGAGAACCAAGTCAGTCTGTTCTTCAATACTTTTGCCTCCATCAATATATAATTTCATAGGCATATACTAACTGTACAACTTTCAAACATGGTCATACACATCCAAATCCATCTGAAACAGGCTAAACCGTTCGAAACATATCAAAACGGACGAGATCGGACGAGATCGGACGAAATCGGACGAGATCGGACGGAATCGGACGTTAACCGGGGAAAGCCGGAGAAAGTATGAATAAACCAGGGCAAACCATGCCAAATCTGTGGAAATAGGATTTCTACTATGTTTTGATTGTATTGATCATTTTGTGGTCGTCTTTAGCATGTTTTGGTTGGGTTTGGCTATGTTTTAACCAGACTTGAATGTAGCAAATTAGTTGGTGATGTAGTTGTGGTTTTACTAGACAAGGAAACCGTGATGGCATACCATCAATTGATATTAAAAATACGAGTGAGCTCCAACAACATTTAACATTGTTTGATCAACAAAACAATGATATTGATTTTCCTTCAGAAACCTACAAAGGTGGATAATATACAAAATAATGAAAAAAGCATAGTAAAATGGCTTTTTGGGCCTTCAAAAATCCTTAACTAGCTTAAAGTTGGTTACAACGATGTTCCTCATGTTTTTCGGTCGTTTTGACAGGTCACGGGCTGAAAACGAACTTACGGTGCTGAAGTTATGACCATTTTAAGAAAGCCTTCTTCGTCACACGATCTTGGGCTTCGAGAACCAAGTCAGTCTGTTCTTCAATACTTTTGCCTCCATCAATATATAATTTCATAGGCATATACTAACTGTACAACTTTCAAACATGGTCATACACATCCAAATCCGTCTGAAACAGGCTAAACCGTTCGAAACATATCAAAACGGACGAGATCGGACGAGATCGGACGAAATCGGACGAGATCGGACGGAATCGGACGTTAACCGGGGAAAGCCGGAGAAAGTATGAATAAACCAGGGCAAACCATGCCAAATCCGTGGAAATAGGATTTCTACTATGTTCTGATTGTATTGATCATTTTGTGGTCGTGTTTAGCATGTTTTGGTTGGGTTTGGCTATGTTTTAACCAGACTTGAATGTAGCAAATTAGTTGGTGATGTAGTTGTGGTTTTACTAGACAAGGAAACCGTGATGGCATACCATCAATTGATATTAAAAATACGAGTGAGCTCCAACAACATTTAACATTGTTTGATCAACAAAACAATGATATTGATTTTCCTTCGGAAACCTACAAAGGTGGATAATATACAAAATAATGAAAAAAGCATAGTAAAATGGCTTTTTGGGGCTTCAAAAATCCTTAACCAGCTTAAAGTTGGTTACAACGATGTTCCTCTTGTTTTTTCGGTCGTTTTGACAGGTCACGGGCTGAAAACGAACTTACGGTGCTGAAGTTATGACCATTTTAAGAAAGCCTTCTTCGTCACACGATCTTGGGCTTCGAGAACCAAGTCAGTCTGTTCTTCAATACTTTTGCCTCCATCAATATATAATTTCATAGGCATATACTAACTGTACAACTTTCAAACATGGTCATACACATCCAAATCCTTCTGAAACAGGCTGAACCGTTTGAAACATATCAAAACGGACGAGATCGGACGAGATCGGACGAAATCGGACGAGATCGGACGGAATCGGACGTTAACCGGGGAAAGCCGGAGAAAGTATGAATAAACCAGGGCAAACCATGCCAAATCCGTGGAAATAGGATTTCTACTATGTTTTGATTGTATTGATCATGTTGTGGTCGTCTTTAGCATGTTTTGGTTGGGTTTGGCTATGTTTTAACTAGACTTGAATGTAGCAAATTAGTTGGTGATGTAGTTGTGGTTTTACTAGACAAGGAAACCGTGATGGCATACCATCAATTGATATTAAAAATACGAGTGAGCTCCAACAACATTTAACATTGCTTGATCAACAAAACAATGATATTGATTTTCCTTCGGAAACCTACAAAGGTGGATAATATAAAAAATAATGAAAAAAGCATAGTAAAATGGCTTTTTGGGCCTTCAAAAATCCTTAACCAGCTTAAAGTTGGTTACAACGATGTTCCTCTTGTTTTTCGGTCGTTTTGACAGGTCACGGGCTGAAAACGAACTTACGGTGCTGAAGTTATGACCATTTTAAGAAAGCCTTCTTCGTCACACGATCTTGGGCATCGAGAACCAAGTCAGCCTGTTCTTCAATACTTTTGCCTCCATCAATATATAATTTCATAGGCATATAGTAACTGTACAAATTTCAAACATGGTCATACACATCCAAATCCGTCTGAAACGGGCTAAACCGTTCGAAACATATCAAAACGGACGAGATCGGACGAGATCGGACGAAATCGGACGAGATCGGACGGAATCGGACGTTAACCGGGGAAAGCCGGAGAAAGTATGAATAAACCGCGCAAACCATGCCAAATCCGTGGAAATAGTATTTCTACTATGTTTTGATTTTATTGATCATGTTGTGGTCGTATTTAGCATGTTTTGGTTAGGTTTGGCTATGTTTTAACCAGACTTGAATGTAGCAAATTAGTTGGTGATGTAGTTGTGGTTTTACTAGACAAGGAAATTGTGATGGCATACCATCAATTGATATTAAAAATACGAGTGAGCTCCAACAACATTTAACATTGTTTGATCAACAAAACAATGATATTGATTTTCCTTCGGAAACTTACAAAGGTGGATAATATACAAAATAATGAAAAAAGCATAGTAAAATGGCTTCTTGGGCCTTCAGAAATCCTTAACCAGCTTAAAGTTGGTTACAACGATGTTCCTCTTGTTTTTTCGGTCGTTTTGACAGGTCACGGGCTGAAAACGAACTTACGGTGCTGAAGTTATGACCATTTTAAGAAAGCCTTCTTCGTCACACGATCTTGGGCTTCGAGAACCAAGTCAGTCTGTTCTTCAATACTTTTTCCTCCATCAATATATAATTTCATAGGCATATACTAACTGTACAACTTTCAAACATGGTCATACACATCCAAATCCGTCTGAAACAGGCTAAACCGTTCGAAACATATCAAAACGGACGAGATCGGACGAGATCGGACGAAATCGGACGAGATCGGACGGAATCGGACGTTAACCGGGGAAAGCCGGAGAAAGTATGAATAAACCAGGGCAAACCATGCCAAATCTGTGGAAATAGGATTTCTACTATGGTTTGATTGTATTGATCATTTTGTGGTCGTCTTTAGCATGTTTTGGTTGGGTTTGGCTATGTTTTAACCAGACTTGAATGTAGCAAATTAGTTGGTGATGTAGTTGTGGTTTTACTAGACAAGGAAACCGTGATGGCATACCATCAATTGATATTAAAAATACGAGTGAGCTCCAACAACATTTAACATTGTTTGATCAACAAAACAATGATATTGATTTTCCTTCAGAAACCTACAAAGGTGGATAATATACAAAATAATGAAAAAAGCATAGTAAAATGGCTTTTTGGGCCTTCAAAAATCCTTAACTAGCTTAAAGATAGTTACAACGATGTTCCTCTTGTTTTTTCGGTCGTTTTGACAGGTCACGGGCTGAAAACGAACTTACGGTGCTGAAGTTATGACCATTTTAAGAAAGCCTTCTTCGTCACACGATCTTGGGCTTCGAGAACCAAGTCAGTCTGTTCTTCAATACTTTTGCCTCCATCAATATATAATTTCATAGGCATATACTAACTGTACAACTTTCAAACATGGTTATACACATCCAAATCCGTCTGAAACAGGCTAAACCGTTCGAAACATATCAAAACGGACGAGATCGGACGAGATCGGACGAAATCGGACGAGATCGGACGGAATCGGACGTTAACCGGGGAAAGCTGGAGAAAGTATGAATAAACCAGGGCAAACCATGCCAAATCCGTAGAAATAGGATTTCTACTATGTTTTGATTGTATTGATCATTTTGTGGTCGTGTTTAGCATGTTTTGGTTGGGTTTGGCTATGTTTTAACCAGACTTGAATGTAGCAAATTAGTTGGTGATGTAGTTGTGGTTTTACTAGACAAGGAAACCGTGATGGCATACCATCAATTGATATTCAAAATACGAGTGAGCTCCAACAACATTTAACATTGTTTGATCAACAAAACAATGATATTGATTTTCCTTCAGAAACCTACAAAGGTGGATAATATACAAAATAATGAAAAAAGCATAGTAAAATGGCTTTTTGGGCCTTCAAAAATCCTTAACCAGCTTAAAGATGGTTACAACGATGTTCCTCTTGTTTTTTCGGTCGTTTTGACAGGTCACGGGCTGAAAACGAACTTACGGTGCTGAAGTTATGACCATTTTAAGAAAGCCTTCTTCGTCACACGATCTTGGGCTTCGAGAACCAAGTCAGTCTGTTCTTCAATACTTTTGCCTCCATCAATATATAATTTCATAGGCATATACTAACTGTACAACTTTCAAACATGGTCATACACATCCAAATCCGTCTGAAACAGGCTAAACCGTTCGAAACATATCAAAACGGACGAGATCGGACGAGATCGGACGAAATCGGACGAGATCGGACGGAATCGGACGTTAACCGGGGAAAGCCGGAGAAAGTATGAATAAACCAGGGCAAACCATGCCAAATCTGTGGAAATAGGATTTCTACTATGTTTTGATTGTATTGATCATTTTGTGGTCGTCTTTAGCATGTTTTGGTTGGGTTTGGCTATGTTTTAACCAGACTTGAATGTAGCAAATTAGTTGGTGATGTAGTTGTGGTTTTACTAGACAAGGAAACCGTGATGGCATACCATCAATTGATATTAAAAATACGAGTGAGCTCCAACAACATTTAACATTGTTTGATCAACAAAACAATGATATTGATTTTCCTTCGGAAACCTACAAAGGTGGATAATATACAAAATAATGAAAAAAGCATAGTAAAATGGCTTTTTGGGCCTTCAAAAATCCTTAACCAGCTTAAAGATGGTTACAACGATGTTCCTCTTGTTTTTTCGGTCGTTTTGACAGGTCACGGGCTGAAAACGAACTTACGGTGCTGAAGTTATGACCATTTTAAGAAATCCTTCTTCGTCACACGATCTTGGGCTTCGAGAACCAAGTCAGTCTGTTCTTCAATACTTTTTCCTCCATCAATATATAATTTCATAGGCATATACTAACTGTACAACTTTCAAACATGATCATACACATCCAAATCCGTCTGAAACAGGCTAAACCGTTCGAAACATATCAAAACGGACGAGATCGGACGAAATCGGACGAGATCGGACGGAATCGGACGTTAACCGGGGAAAGCCGGAGAAAGTATGAATAAACCAGGGCAAACCATGCCAAATCTGTGGAAATAGGATTTCTACTATGTTTTGATTGTATTGATCATTTTGTGGTCGTCTTTAGCATGTTTTGGTTGGGTTTGGCTATGTTTTAACCAGACTTGAATGTAGCAAATTAGTTGGTGATGTAGTTGTGGTTTTACTAGACAAGGAAACCGTGATGGCATACCATCAATTGATATTAAAAATACGAGTGAGCTCCAACAACATTTAACATTGTTTGATCAACAAAACAATGATATTGATTTTCCTTCAGAAACCTACAAAGGTGGATAATATACAAAATAATGAAAAAAGCATAGTAAAATGGCTTTTTGGGCCTTCAAAAATCCTTAACTAGCTTAAAGATAGTTACAACGATGTTCCTCTTGTTTTTCGGTCGTTTTGACAGGTCACGGGCTGAAAACGAACTTACGGTGCTGAAGTTATGACCATTTTAAGAAAGCCTTCTTCGTCACACGATCTTGGGCTTCGAGAACCAAGTCAGTCTGTTCTTCAATACTTTTGCCTCCATCAATATATAATTTCATAGGCATATACTAACTGTACAACTTTCAAACATGGTTATACACATCCAAATCCGTCTGAAACAGGCTAAACCGTTCGAAACATATCAAAACGGACGAGATCGGACGAGATCGGACGAAATCGGACGAGATCGGACGGAATCGGACGTTAACCGGGGAAAGCTGGAGAAAGTATGAATAAACCAGGGCAAACCATGCCAAATCCGTAGAAATAGGATTTCTACTATGTTTTGATTGTATTGATCATTTTGTGGTCGTGTTTAGCATGTTTTGGTTGGGTTTGGCTATGTTTTAACCAGACTTGAATGTAGCAAATTAGTTGGTGATGTAGTTGTGGTTTTACTAGACAAGGAAACCGTGATGGCATACCATCAATTGATATTCAAAATACGAGTGAGCTCCAACAACATTTAACATTGTTTGATCAACAAAACAATGATATTGATTTTCCTTCGGAAACCTACAAAGGTGGATAATATACAAAATAATGAAAAAAGCATAGTAAAATGGCTTTTTGGGCCTTCAAAAATCCTTAACCAGCTTAAAGATGGTTACAACGATGTTCCTCTTGTTTTTTCGGTCGTTTTGACAGGTCACGGGCTGAAAACGAACTTACGGTGCTGAAGTTATGACCATTTTAAGAAAGCCTTCTTCGTCACACGATCTTGGGCTTCGAGAACCAAGTCAGTCTGTTCTTCAATACTTTTGCCTCCATCAATATATAATTTCATAGGCATATACTAACTGTACAACTTTCAAACATGGTCATACACATCCAAATCCGTCTGAAACAGGCTAAACCGTTCGAAACATATCAAAACGGACGAGATCGGACGAGATCGGACGAAATCGGACGAGATCGGACGGAATCGGACGTTAACCGGGGAAAGCCGGAGAAAGTATGAATAAACCAGGGCAAACCATGCCAAATCTGTGGAAATAGGATTTCTACTATGTTTTGATTGTATTGATCATTTTGTGGTCGTCTTTAGCATGTTTTGGTTGGGTTTGGCTATGTTTTAACCAGACTTGAATGTAGCAAATTAGTTGGTGATGTAGTTGTGGTTTTACTAGACAAGGAAACCGTGATGGCATACCATCAATTGATATTAAAAATACGAGTGAGCTCCAACAACATTTAACATTGTTTGATCAACAAAACAATGATATTGATTTTCCTTCGGAAACCTACAAAGGTGGATAATATACAAAATAATGAAAAAAGCATAGTAAAATAGCTTTTTGGGCCTTCAAAAATCCTTAACCAGCTTAAAGATGGTTACAACAATGTTCCTCTTGTTTTTTTCGGTCGTTTTGACAGGTCACGGGCTGAAAACGAACTTACGGTGCTGAAGTTATGACCATTTTAAGAAATCCTTCTTCGTCACACGATCTTGGGCTTCGAGAACCAAGTCAGTCTGTTCTTCAATACTTTTTCCTCCATCAATATATAATTTCATAGGCATATACTAACTGTACAACTTTCAAACATGGTCATACACATCCAAATCCGTCTGAAACAGGCTAAATCGTTCGAAACATATCAAAACGGACGAGATCGGACGAAATCGGACGAGATCGGACGGAATCGGACGTTAACCGGGGAAAGCCGGAGAAAGTATGAATAAACCAGGGCAAACCATGCCAAATCTGTGGAAATAGGATTTCTACTATGTTTTGATTGTATTGATCATTTTGTGGTCGTCTTTAGCATGTTTTGGTTGGGTTTGGCTATGTTTTAACCAGACTTGAATGTAGCAAATTAGTTGGTGATGTAGTTGTGGTTTTACTAGACAAGGAAACCGTGATGGCATACCATCAATTGATATTAAAAATACGAGTGAGCTCCAACAACATTTAACATTGTTTGATCAACAAAACAATGATATTGATTTTCCTTCAGAAACCTACAAAGGTGGATAATATACAAAATAATGAAAAAAGCATAGTAAAATGGCTTTTTGGGCCTTCAAAAATCCTTAACTAGCTTAAAGATAGTTACAACGATGTTCCTCTTGTTTTTCGGTCGTTTTGACAGGTCACGGGCTGAAAACGAACTTACGGTGCTGAAGTTATGACCATTTTAAGAAAGCCTTCTTCGTCACACGATCTTGGGCTTCGAGAACCAAGTCAGTCTGTTCTTCAATACTTTTGCCTCCATCAATATATAATTTCATAGGCATATACTAACTGTACAACTTTCAAACATGGTTATACACATCCAAATCCGTCTGAAACAGGCTAAACCGTTCGAAACATATCAAAACGGACGAGATCGGACGAGATCGGACGAAATCGGACGTTAACCGGGGAAAGCCGGAGAAAGTATGAATAAACCAGGGCAAACCATGCCAAATCTGTGGAAATAGGATTTCTACTATGTTTTGATTGTATTGATCATTTTGTGGTCGTCTTTAGCATGTTTTGGTTGGGTTTGGCTATGTTTTAACCAGACTTGAATGTAGCAAATTAGTTGGTGATGTAGTTGTGGTTTTACTAGACAAGGAAACCGTGATGGCATACCATCAATTGATATTAAAAATACGAGTGAGCTCCAACAACATTTAACATTGTTTGATCAACAAAACAATGATATTGATTTTCCTTCAGAAACCTACAAAGGTGGATAATATACAAAATAATGAAAAAAGCATAGTAAAATGGCTTTTTGGGCCTTCAAAAATCCTTAACTAGCTTAAAGATAGTTACAACGATGTTCCTCTTGTTTTTCGGTCGTTTTGACAGGTCACGGGCTGAAAACGAACTTACGGTGCTGAAGTTATGACCATTTTAAGAAAGCCTTCTTCGTCACACGATCTTGGGCTTCGAGAACCAAGTCAGTCTGTTCTTCAATACTTTTGCCTCCATCAATATATAATTTCATAGGCATATACTAACTGTACAACTTTCAAACATGGTTATACACATCCAAATCCGTCTGAAACAGGCTAAACCGTTCGAAACATATCAAAACGGACGAGATCGGACGAGATCGGACGAAATCGGACGAGATCGGACGGAATCGGACGTTAACCGGGGAAAGCTGGAGAAAGTATGAATAAACCAGGGCAAACCATGCCAAATCCGTAGAAATAGGATTTCTACTATGTTTTGATTGTATTGATCATTTTGTGGTCGTGTTTAGCATGTTTTGGTTGGGTTTGGCTATGTTTTAACCAGACTTGAATGTAGCAAATTAGTTGGTGATGTAGTTGTGGTTTTACTAGACAAGGAAACCGTGATGGCATACCATCAATTGATATTCAAAATACGAGTGAGCTCCAACAACATTTAACATTGTTTGATCAACAAAACAATGATATTGATTTTCCTTCGGAAACCTACAAAGGTGGATAATATACAAAATAATGAAAAAAGCATAGTAAAATGGCTTTTTGGGCCTTCAAAAATCCTTAACCAGCTTAAAGATGGTTACAACGATGATCCTCTTGTTTTTTCGGTCGTTTTGACAGGTCACGGGCTGAAAACGAACTTACGGTGCTGAAGTTATGACCATTTTAAGAAAGCCTTCTTCGTCACACGATCTTGGGCTTCGAGAACCAAGTCAGTCTGTTCTTCAATACTTTTGCCTCCATCAATATATAATTTTATAGGCATATACTAACTGTACAACTTTCAAACATGGTCATACACATCCAAATCCGTCTGAAACAGGCTAAACCGTTTGAAACATATCAAAACGGACGAGATCGGACGAGATCGGACGAAATCGGACGAGATCGGACGGAATCGGACGTTAACCGGGGAAAGCCGGAGAAAGTATGAATAAACCAGGGCAAACCATGCCAAATCCGTGGAAATAGGATTTCTACTATGTTTTGATTGTATTGATCATGTTGTGGTCGTCTTTAGCATGTTTTGGTTGGGTTTGACTATGTTTTAACCAGACTTGAATGTAGCAAATTAGTTGGTGATGTAGTTGTGGTTTTACTAGACAAGGAAACCGTGATGGCATACCATCAATTGATATTAAAAATACGAGTGAGCTCCAACAACATTTAACATTGTTTGATCAACAAAACAATGATATTGATTTTCCTTCGGAAACTTACAAAGGTGGATAATATAAAAAATAATGAAAAAAGCATAGTAAAATGGCTTTTTGGGCCTTCAAAAATCCTTAACCAGCTTAAAGTTGGTTACAACGATGTTCCTCTTGTTTTTCGGTCGTTTTGACAGGTCACGGGCTGAAAACGAACTTACGGTGCTGAAGTTATGACCATTTTAAGAAAGCCTTCTTCGTCACACGATCTTGGGCTTCGAGAACCAAGTCAGTATGTTCTTCAATACTTTTGCCTCCATCAATATATAATTTCATAGGCATATACTAACTGTACAACTTTCAAACATGGTCATACACATCCAAATCCGGCTGAAACGGGCTAAACCGTTCGAAACATATCAAAACGGACGAGATCGGACGAGATCGGACGAAATCGGACGAGATCGGAAGAAATCGGACGTTAACCGGGGAAAGCCGGAGAAAGTATGAATAAACCGCGCAAACCATGCCAAATCCGTGGAAATAGGATTTCTACTATGTTTTGATTGTATTGATCATGTTGTGGTCGTCTTTAGCATGTTTTGGTTGGGTTTGGCTATGTTTTAACCAGACTTGAATGTAGCAAATTAGTTGGTGATGTAGTTGTGGTTTTACTAGACAAGGAAATCGTGATGGCATACCATCAATTGATATTAAAAATACGAGTGAGCTCCAACAACATTTAACATTGTTTGATCAACAAAACAATGATATTGATTTTCCTTCGGAAACCTACAAAGGTGGATAATATACAAAATAATGAAAAAAGCATAGTAAAATGGCTTTTTGGGCCTTCAGAAATCCTTAACCAGCTTAAAGTTGGTTACAACGATGTTCCTCTTGTTTTTTCGGTCGTTTTGACAGGTCACGGGCTGAAAACGAACTTACGGTGCTGAAGTTATGACCATTTTAAGAAAGCCTTCTTCGTCACACGATCTTGGGCTTCGAGAACCAAGTCAGTCTGTTCTTCAATACTTTTTCCTCCATCAATATATAATTTCATAGGCATATACTAACTGTACACCTTTCAAACATGGTCATACATATCCAAATCCGTCTGAAACAGGCTAAACCGTTCGAAACATATCAAAACGGACGAGATCGGACGAGATCGGACGAAATCGGATGAGATCGGACGGAATCGGACGTTAACCGGGGAAAGCCGGAGAAAGTATGAATAAACCAGGGCAAACCATGCCAAATCTGTGGAAATAGGATTTCTACTATGTTTTTATTGTATTGATCATTTTGTGGTCGTCTTTAGCATGTTTTGGTTGGGTTTGGCTATGTTTTAACCAGACTTGAATGTAGCAAATTAGTTGGTGATGTAGTTGTGGTTTTACTAGACAAGGAAACCGTGATGGCATACCATCAATTGATATTAAAAATACGAGTGAGCTCCAACAACATTTAACATTGTTTGATCAACAAAACAATGATATTGATTTTCCTTCAGAAACCTACAAAGGTGGATAATATACAAAATAATGAAAAAAGCATAGTAAAATGGCTTTTTGGGCCTTCAAAAATCCTTAACCAGCTTAAAGTTGGTTACAACGATGTTCCTCCTGTTTTTTCAGTCGTTTTGACAGGTCACGGGCTGAAAACGAACTTACGGTGCTGAAGTTATGACCATTTTAAGAAAGCCTTCTTCGTCACACGATCTTGGGCTTCGAGAACCAAGTCAGTATGTTCTTCAATACTTTTGCCTCCATCAATATATAACTTCATAGGCATATACTAACTGTACAACTTTCAAACATGGTCATACACATCCAAATCCGGCTGAAACGGGCTAAACCGTTCGAAACATATCAAAACGGACGAGATCGGACGAGATCGGACGAAATCGGACGAGATCGGACGAAATCGGACGTTAACCGGGGAAAGCCGGAGAAAGTATGAATAAACCGCGCAAACCATGCCAAATCCGTGGAAATAGGATTTCTACTATGTTTTGATTGTATTGATCATGTTGTGGTCGTCTTTAGCATGTTTTGGTTGGGTTTGGCTATGTTTTAACCAGACTTGAATGTAGCAAATTAGTTGGTGATGTAGTTGTGGTTTTACTAGACAAGGAAACCGTGATGGCATACCATCAATTGATATTAAAAATACGAGTGAGCTCCAACAACATTTAACATTGTTTGATCAACAAAACAATGATATTGATTTTCCTTTGGAAACCTACAAAGGTGGATAATATACAAAATAATGAAAAAATCATAGTAAAATGGCTTTTTCGGCCTTCAAAAATCCTTAACCTGCTTAAAGTTGGTTACAACGATGTTCCTCTTGTTTTTTGGTCGTTTTGACAGGTCACGGGCTGAAAACGAACTTACGGTGCTGAAGTTATGACCATTTTAAGAAAGCCTTCTTCGTCACACGATCTTGGGCTTCGAGAACCAAGTCAGTATGTTCTTCAATACTTTTGCCTCCATCAATATATAATTTCATTCGCATATACTAACTGTACAACTTTCAAACATGGTCATACACATCCAAATCCGGCTGAAACGGGCTAAACCGTTCGAAACATATCAAAACGGACGAGATCGGACGAGATCGGACGAAATCGGACGAGATCGGACGAAATCGGACGTTAACCGGGGAAAGCCGAAAGTATGAATAAACCGCGCAGACCATGCCAAATCCGTAGAAATAGGATTTCTACTATGTTTTGATTGTATTGATCATGTTGTGGTCGTCTTTAGCATGTTTTGGTTGGGTTTGGCTATGTTTTAACCAGACTTGAATGTAGCAAATTAGTTGGTGATGTAGTTGTTGTTTTACTAGACAAGGAAATCGTGATGGCATACCATCAATTGATATTAAAAATACGAGTGAGCTCCAACAACATTTAACATTGTTTGATCAACAAAACAATGATATTGATTTTCCTTCGGAAACCTACAAAGGTGGATAATATATAAAATAATGAAAAAAACATAGTAAAATGGCTTTTTGGGCCTTCAAAAATCCTTAATTAGCTTAAAGTTGGTTACAACGATGTTCCTCTTGTTTTTTCGGTCGTTTTGACAGGTCACGGGCTGAAAACGAACTTACGGTGCTGAAGTTATGACCATTTTAAGAAAGCCTTCTTCGTCACACGATCTTGGGCTTCGAGAACCAAGTCAGTCTGTTCTTCAATACCTTTGCCTCCATCAGTATATAATTTCATAGGCATATACTAACTGTACAACTTTCAAACATGGTCATACACATCCAAATCCGGCTGAAACGGGCTAAACCGTTCGAAACATATCAAAACGGACGAGATCGGACGAGATCGGACGAAATCGGACGAGATCGGACGAAATCGGACGTTAACCGGGGAAAGCCGGAGAAAGTATGAATAAACCGCGCAAACCATGCCAAATCCGTGGAAATAAGATTTCTACTATGTTTTGATTGTATTGATCATGTTGTGGTCGTCTTTAGCATGTTTTGGATGGGTTTGGCTATGTTTTAACCAGACTTGAATGTAGCAAATTAGTTGGTGATGTAGTTGTGGTTTTACTAGACAAGGAAACCGTGATGGCATACCATCAATTGATATTAAAAATACGAGTGAGCTCCAACAACATTTCACATTGTTTGATCAACAAAACAATGATATTGATTTTCCTTCGGAAACCTACAAAGGTGGATAATATACAAAATAATGAAAAAATCATAGTAAAATGGCTTTTTGGGCCTTCAAAAATCCTTAACCTGCTTAAAGTTGGTTACAACGATGTTCCTCTTGTTTTTTCGGTCGTTTTGACAGGTCACGGGCAGAAAACGAACTTACGGTGCTGAAGTTATTACCATTTTAAGAAAGCCTTCTTCGTCACACGATCTTGGGCATCGAGAACCAAGTCTGTCTGTTCTTCAATACTTTTGCCTCCATCAATATATAATTTCATAGGCATATACTAACTGTACAACTTTCAAACATGGTCATACACATCCAAATCCGGCTGAAACGGGCTAAACCGTTCGAAACATATCAAAACGGACGAGATCGGACGAGATCGGACGAAATCGGACGAGATCGGACGAAATCGGACGTTAACCGGGGAAAGCCGGAGAAAGTATGAATAAACCGCGCAAACCATGCCAAATCCGTGGAAATAGGATTTCTACTACGTTTTGATTGTATTGATCATGTTGTGGTCGTCTTTAGCATGTTTTGGTTGGGTTTGGCTATGTTTTAACCAGACTTGAATGTAGCAAATTAGTTGGTGATGTAGTTGTGGTTTTACTAGACAAGGAAACCGTGATGGCATACCATCAATTGATATTAAAAATACGAGTGAGCTCCAACAACATTTAACATTGTTTGATCAACAAAACAATGATATTGATTTTCCTTCGGAAACCTACAAAGGTGGATAATATACAAAATAATGAAAAATCATAGTAAAATGGCTTTTTGGGCCTTCAAAAATCCTTAACCTGCTTAAAGTTGGTGACAACGATGTTCCTCTTGTTTTTTCGGTCGTTTTAACAGGTCACAGGCTGAAAACGAACTTACGGTGCTGAAGTTATGACCATTTTAAGAAAGCCTTCTTCGTCACACGATCTTGGGCTTCGAGAACCAAGTCAGTCTGTTCTTCAATACTTTTTCCTCCATCAATAGATAATTTCATAGGCATATACTAACTCTACAACTTTCAAACATGGTCATACACATCCAAATCCGTCTTAAACGGGCTAAACCATTCGAAACATATCAAAACGGACGAGATCGGACGAGATCGGACGAAATCGGACGAGATCGGACGGAATCGGACGTTAACCGGGGAAAGCCGGAGAAAGTATGAATAAACCGCGCAAACCATGCCAAATCCGTGGAAATAGGATTTCTACTATGTTTTGATCGTATTGATCATGTTGTGGTCGTCTTTAGCATGTTTTGGTTGGGTTTGGCTATGTTTTAACCAGACTTGAATGTAGCAAATTAGTTGGTGATGTAGTTGTGGTTTTACTAGACAAGGAAACCGTGATGGCATACCATCAATTGATATTAAAATACGAGTGAGCTCCAACAACATTTAACATTGTTTGATCAACAAAACAATGATATTGATTTTCCTTCGGAAACCTACAAAGGTGGATAATATACAAAATAATGAAAAAATCAAAGTAAAATGGCTTTTTGGGCCTTCAAAAATCCTTAACCCGCTTAAAGTTGGTTACAACGATGTTCCTCTTGTTTTTTCGTTCGTTTTGACAGGTCACGGGCTGAAAACGAACTTACGGTGCTGAAGTTATGACCATTTTAAGAAAGCCTTCTTCGTCACACGATCTTGGGCTTCGAGAACCAAGTCAGTCTGTTCTTCAATACTTTTGCCTCCATCAATATATAATTTCATAGGCATATACTAACTCTACAACTTTCAAACATGGTCATACACATCCAAATCCGTCTGAAACGGGCTAAACCGTTCGAAACATATCAAAACGGACGAGATCGGACGAGATCGGACGAAATCGGACGAGATCGGACGGAATCGGACGTTAACCGGGGAAAGCCGGAGAAAGTATGAATAAACCGCGCAAACCATGCCAAATCCGTGGAAATAGGATTTCTACTATGTTTTGATTGTATTGATCATGTTGTGGTCGTCTTTAGCATGTTTTGGTTGGGTTTGGCTATGTTTTAACCAGACTTGAATGTAGCAAATTAGTTGGTGATGTAGTTGTGGTTTTACTAGACAAGGAAACCGTGATGGCATGCCATCAATTGATATTAAAAATACGAGTGAGCTCCAACAACATTTAACATTGTTTGATCAACAAAACAATGATATTGATTTTCCTTCGGAAACCAACAAAGGTGGATAATATACAAAATAATGAAAAAATCATAGTAAAATGGCTTTTTGGGCCTTCAAAAATCCTTAACCTGCTTAAAGTTGGTTACAACGATGTTCCTCTTGTTTTTTCGGTCGTTTTGAGAGGTCACGGGCTGAAAACGAACTTACGGTGCTGAAGTTATGACCATTTTAAGAAAGCCTTCTTCGTCACACGATCTTGGGCTTCGAGAACCAAGTCAGTCTGTTCTTCAATACTTTTGCCTCCATCAATATATAATTTCATAGGCATATACTAACTGTACAACTTTCAAACATGGTCATACACATCCAAATCCGGCTGAAACGGGCTAAACCGTTCGAAACATATCAAAACGGACGAGATCGGACGAGATCGGACGAAATCGGACGAGATCGGACGAAATCGGACGTTAACCGGGGAAAGCCGGAGAAAGTATGAATAAACCGCGCAAACCATGCCAAATCCGTGGAAATAGGATTTCTACTATGTTTTGATTGTATTGATCATGTTGTGGTCGTCTTTAGCATGTTTTGGTTGGGTTTGGCTATGTTTTAACCAGACTTGAATGTAGCAAATTAGTTGGTGATGTAGTTGTGGTTTTACTAGACAAGGAAACCGTGATGGCATACCATCAATTGATATTAAAAATACGAGTGAGCTCCAACAACATTTAACATTGTTTGATCAACAAAACAATGATATTGATTTTCCTTCGGAAACCTACAAAGGTGGATAATATACAAAATAATGAAAAATCATAGTAAAATGGCTTTTTGGGCCTTCAAAAATCCTTAACCTGCTTAAAGTTGGTGACAACGATGTTCCTCTTGTTTTTTCGGTCGTTTTGACAGGTCACGGGCTGAAAACGAACTTACGGTGCTGAAGTTATGACCATTTTAAGAAAGCCTTCTTCGTCACACGATCTTGGGCTTCGAGAACCAAGTCAGTCTGTTCTTCAATACTTTTGCCTCCATCAATAGATAATTTCATAGGCATATACTAACTCTACAACTTTCAAACATGGTCATACACATCCAAATCCGTCTTAAACGGGCTAAACCGTTCGAAACATATCAAAACGGACGAGATCGGACGAGATCGGACGAAATCGGACGAGATCGGACGGAATCGGACGTTAACCGGGGAAAGCCGGAGAAAGTATGAATGAACCGCGCAAACCATGCCAAATCCGTGGAAATAGGATTTCTACTATGTTTTGATTGTATTGATCATGTTGTGGTCGTCTTTAGCATGTTTTGGTTGGGTTTGGCTATGTTTTAACCAGACTTGAATGTAGCAAATTAGTTGGTGATGTAGTTGTGGTTTTACTAGACAAGGAAACCGTGATGGCATACCATCAATTGATATTAAAATACGAGTGAGCTCCAACAACATTTAACATTGTTTGATCAACAAAACAATGATATTGATTTTCCTTCGGAAACCTACAAAGGTGGATAATATACAAAATAATGAAAAAATCAAAGTAAAATGGCTTTTTGGCCCTTCAAAAATCCTTAACCTGCTTAAAGTTGGTTACAACGATGTTCCTCTTGTTTTTTCGTTCGTTTTGACAGGTCACGGGCTGAAAACGAACTTACGGTGCTGAAGTTATGACCATTTTAAGAAAGCCTTCTTCGTCACACGATCTTGGGCTTCGAGAACCAAGTCAGTCTGTTCTTCAATACTTTTGCCTCCATCAATATATAATTTCATAGGCATATACTAACTCTACAACTTTCAAACATGGTCATACACATCCAAATCCGTCTGAAACGGGCTAAACCGTTCGAAACATATCAAAACGGACGAGATCGGACGAGATCGGACGAAATCGGACGAGATCGGACGGAATCGGACGTTAACCGGGGAAAGCCGGAGAAAGTATGAATAAACCGCGCAAACCATGCCAAATCCGTGGAAATAGGATTTCTACTATGTTTTGATTGTATTGATCATGTTGTGGTCGTCTTTAGCATGTTTTGGTTGGGTTTGGCTATGTTTTAACCAGACTTGAATGTAGCAAATTAGTTGGTGATGTAGTTGTGGTTTTACTAGACAAGGAAACCGTGATGGCATACCATCAATTGATATTAAAAATACGAGTGAGCTCCAACAACATTTAACATTGTTTGATCAACAAAACAATGATATTGATTTTCCTTCGGAAACCAACAAAGGTGGATAATATACAAAATAATGAAAAAATCATAGTAAAATGGCTTTTTGGGCCTTCAAAAATCCTTAACCTGCTTAAAGTTGGTTACAACGATGTTCCTCTTGTTTTTTCGGTCGTTTTGAGAGGTCACGGGCTGAAAATGAACTTACGGTGCTGAAGTTATGACCATTTTAAGAAAGCCTTCTTCGTCACACGATCTTGGGCTTCGAGAACCAAGTCAGTCTGTTCTTCAATACTTTTGCCTCCATCAATATATAATTTCATAGGCATATACTAACTGTACAACTTTCAAACATGGTCATACACATCCAATTTCCGGCTGAAACGGGCTAAACCGTTCGAAACATATCAAAACGGACGAGATCGGACGAGATCGGACGAAATCGGACGAGATCGGACGAAATCGGACGTTAACCGGGGAAAGCCGGAGAAAGTATGAATAAACCGCGCAAACCATGCCAAATCCGTGGAAATAGGATTTCTACTATGTTTTGATTGTATTGATCATGTTGTGGTCGTCTTTAGCATGTTTTGGTTGGGTTTGGCTATGTTTTAACCAGACTTGAATGTAGCAAATTAGTTGGTGATGTAGTTGTGGTTTTACTAGACAAGCAAACCGTGATGGCATACCATCAATTGATATTAAAAATACGAGTGAGCTCCAACAACATTTAACATTGTTTGATCAACAAAACAATGATATTGATTTTCCTTCGGAAACCTACAAAGGTGGATAATATACAAAATAATGAAAAATCGTAGTAAAATGGCTTTTTGGGCCTTCAAAAATCCTTAACCTGCTTAAAGTTGGTGACAACGATGTTCCTCTTGTTTTTTCGGTCGTTTTGACAGGTCACGGGCTGAAAACGAACTTACAATGCTGAAGTTATGACCATTTTAAGAAAGCCTTCTTCGTCACACGGTCTTGGGCTTCGAGAACCAAGTCAGTCTGTTCTTCAATACTTTTGCCTCCATCAATAAATAATTTCATAGGCATATACTAACTCTACAACTTTCAAACATGGTCATACACATCCAAATCCGTCTTAAACGGGCTAAACCGTTCGAAACATATCAAAACGGACGAGATCGGACGAAATCGGACGTGATCGGACGGAATCAGACGTTAACCGGGGAAAGCCGGAGAAAGTATGAATAAACCACGCAAACCATGCCAAATCCATGGAAATAGGATTTCTACTATGTTTTGATTGTATTGATCATGTTGTGGTCGTCTTTAGCATGTTTTGGTTGGGTTTGGCTATGTTTTAACCAGACTTGAATGTAGCAAATTAGTTGGTGATGTAGTTGTGGTTTTACTAGACAAGGAAACCGTGATGGCATACCATCAATTGATATTAAAAATACGAGTGAGCTCCAACAACATTTAACATTGTTTGATCAACAAAACAATGATATTGATTTTCCTTCGGAAACCTACAAAGGTGGATAATATACAAAATAATGAAAAAATCATAGTAAAATGGCTTTTTGGGCCTTCAAAAATCCTTAACCTGCTTAAAGTTGGTTACAACGATGTTCCTCTTGTTTTTTCGGTCGTTTTGACAGGTCACGGGCTGAAAACGAACTTACGGTGCTGAAGTTATGACCATTTTAAGAAAGCCTTCTTCGTCACACGATCTTGGGCTTCGAGAACCAAGTCAGTCTGTTCTTCAATACTTTTGCCTCCATCAATATATAATTTCATAGGCATATACTAACTCTACAACTTTCAAACATGGTCATACACATCCAAATCCGTCTGAAACGGGCTAAACCGTTCGAAACATATCAAAACGGACGAGATCGGACGAAATCGGACGAGATCGGACGGAATCGGACGTTAACCGGGGAAAGCCGGAGAAAGTATGAATAAACCGCGCAAACCATGCCAAATCCGTGGAAATAGGATTTCTACTATGTTTTGATTGTATTGATCATGTTGTGGTCGTCTTTAGCATGTTTTGGTTGGGTTTGGCTATGTTTTAACCAGACTTGAATGTAGCAAATTAGTTGGTGATGTAGTTGTGGTTTTACTAGACAAGGAAACCGTGATGGCATACCATCAATTGATATTAAAAATACGAGTGAGCTCCAACAACATTTAACATTGTTTGATCAACAAAACAATGATATTGATTTTCCTTCGGAAACCTACAAAGGTGGATAATATACAAAATAATGAAAAAAATCATAGTAAAATGGCTTTTTGGGCCTTCAAAAATCCTTAACCTGCTTAAAGTTGGTTACAACGATGTTCCTCTTGTTTTTTCGGTCGTTTTGACAGGTCACGGGCTGAAAACGAACTTATGGTGCTGAAGTTATGACCATTTTAAGAAAGCCTTCTTCGTCACACGATCTTGGGCTTCGAGAACCAAGTCAGTCTGTTCTTCAATACTTTTGCCTCCATCAATATATAATTTCATAGGCATATACTAACTGTACAACTTTCAAACATGGTCATACACATCCAAATCCGGCTGAAACGGGCTAAACCGTTCGAAACATATCAAAACGGACGAGATCGGACGAGATCAGACGAAATCAGACGAAATCGGACGAGATCGGACGAAATCGGACGTTAACCGGGGAAAGCCAGAGAAAGTATGAATAAACCGCGCAAACCATGCCAAATCCGTGGAAATAGGATTTCTACTATGTTTTGATTGTATTGATCATGTTGTGGTCGTCTTTAGCATGTTTTGGTTGGGTTTGGCTATGTTTTAACCAGACTTGAATGTAGCAAATTAGTTGGTGATGTAGTTGTGGTTTTACTAGACAAGGAAACCGTGATGGCATACCATCAATTGATATTAAAAATACGAGTGAGCTCCAACAATATTTAACATTGTTTGATCAACAAAACAATGATATTGATTTTCCTTCGGAAACCTACAAAGGTGGATAATATACAAAATAATGAAAAATCATAGTAAAATTGATTTTTGGGCCTTCAAAAATCCTTAACCTGCTTAAAGTTGGTGACAACGATGTTCCTCTTGTTTTTTCGGTCGTTTTGACAGGTCACGGGCTGAAAACGAACTTACGGTGCTGAAGTTATGACCATTTTAAGAAAGCCTTCTTCGTCACACGATCTTGGGCTTCGAGAACCAAGTCAGTCTGTTCTTCAATACTTTTGCCTCCATCAATAGATAATTTCATAGGCATATACTAACTCTACAACTTTCAAACATGGTCATACGCATCCAAATCCGTCTTAAACGGGCTAAACCGTTCGAAACATATCAAAACGGACGAGATCGGACGAAATCGGACGTGATCGGACGGAATCGGACGTTAACCGGGGAAAGCCGGAGAAAGTATGAATAAACCACGCAAACCATGCCAAATCCGTGGAAATAGGATTTCTACTATGTTTTGATTGTATTGATCATGTTGTGGTCGTCTTTAGCAAGTTTTGGTTGGGTTTGGCTATGTTTTAACCAGACTTGAATGTAGCAAATTAGTTGGTGATGTAGTTGTGGTTTTACTAGACAAGGAAACCGTGATGGCATACCATCAATTGATATTAAAAATACGAGTGAGCTCCAACAACATTTAACATTGTTTGATCAACAAAACAATGATATTGATTTTCCTTCGGAAACCTACAAAGGTGGATAATATACAAAATAATGAAAAAATCAAAGTAAAATGGCTTTTTGGGCCTTCAAAAATCCTTAACCTGCTTAAAGTTGGTTACAACGATGTTCCTCTTGTTTTTTCGGTCGTTTTGACAGGTCAAGGGCTGAAAACGAACTTACGGTGCTAAAGTTATGACCATTTTAAGAAAGCCTTCTTCGTCACACGATCTTGGGCTTCGAGAACCAAGTCAGTCTGTTCTTCAATACTTTTGCCTCCATCAATATATAATTTCATATGCATATACTAACTCTACAACTTTCAAACATGGTCATACACATCCAAATCCATCTGAAACGGGCTAAACCGTTCGAAACATATCAAAACGGACGAGATCGGACGAGATCGGACGAAATCGGACGAGATCGGACGGAATCGGACGTTAACCGGGGAAAGCCGAAGAAAGTATGAATAAACCGCGCAAACCATGCCAAATCCGTGGAAATAGGATTTCTACTATGTTTTGATTGTATTGATCATGTTGTGGTCGTCTTTAGCATGTTTTGGTTGGGTTTGGCTATGTTTTAACCAGACTTGAATGTAGCAAATTAGTTGGTGATGTAGTTGTGGTTTTACTAGACAAGGAAACCGTGATGGCATACCATCAATTGATATTAAAAATACGAGTGAGCTCCAACAACATTTAACATTGTTTGATCAACAAAACAATGATATTGATTTTCCTTCGGAAACCTACAAAGGTGGATAATATACAAAATAATGAAAAAATCATAGTAAAATGGCTTTTTGGGCCTTCAAAAATCCTTAACCTGCTTAAAGTTGGTTACAACGATGTTCCTCTTGTTTTTTCGGTCGTTTTGACAGGTCACGGGCTGAAAACGAACTTACGGTGCTGAAGTTATGACCATTTTAAGAAAGCCTTCTTCGTCACACGATCTTGGGCTTCGAGAACCAAGTCAGTCTGTTCTTCAATACTTTTGCCTCCATCAATATATAATTTCATAGGCATATACTAACTGTACAACTTTCAAACATGGTCATACACATCCAAATCCGGCTGAAACGGGCTAAACCGTTCGAAACATATCAAAACGGACGAGATCGGACGAGATCAGACGAAATCGGACGAGATCGGACGAAATCGGACGTTAACCGGGGAAAGCCGGAGAAAGTATGAATAAACCGCGCAAACCAAGCCAAATCTGTGGAAATAGGATTTATACTATGTTTTGATTGTATTGATCATGTTGTGGTCGTCTTTAGCATGTTTTGGTTGGGTTTGACTATGTTTTAACCAGACTTGAATGTAGCAAATTAGTTGGTGATGTAGTTGTGGTTTTACTAGACAAGGAAACCGTGATGGCATACCATCAATTGATATTAAAAATACGAGTGAGCTCCAACAACATTTAACATTGTTTGATCAACAAAACAATGATATTGATTTTCCTTCGGAAACCTACAAAGGTGGATAATATACAAAATAATGAAATATCATAGTAAAATTGATTTTTGGGCCTTCAAAAATCCTTAACCTGCTTAAAGTTGGTGACAACGATGTTCCTCTTGTTTTTTCGGTCGTTTTGACAGGTCACGGGCTGAAAACGAACTTACGGTGCTGAAGTTATGACCATTTTAAGAAAGCCTTCTTCGTCACACGATCTTGGGCTTCGAGAACCAAGTCAGTCTGTTTTTCAATACTTTTGCCTCCATCAATAGATAATTTCATAGGCATATACTAACTCTACAACTTTCAAACATGGTCATACACATCCAAATCCGTCTTAAACGGGCTAAACCGTTCGAAACATATCAAAACGGACGAGATCGGACGAAATCGGACGTGATCGGACGAAATCGGACGTTAACCGGGGAAAGCCGGAGAAAGTATGAATAAACCACGCAAACCATGCCAAATCCGTGGAAATAGGATTTCTACTATGTTTTGATTGTATTGATCATGTTGTGGTCGTCTTTAGCATGTTTTGGTTGGGTTTGGCTATGTTTTAACCAGACTTGAATGTAGCAAATTAGTTGGTGATGTAGTTGTGGTTTTACTAGACAAGGAAACCGTGATGGCATACCATCAATTGATATTAAAAATACGAGTGAGCTCCAACAACATTTAACATTGTTTGATCAACAAAACAATGATATTGATTTTCCTTCGGAAACCTACAAAGGTGGATAATATACAAAATAATGAAAAATCATAGTAAAATTGATTTTTGGGCCTTCAAAAATCCCTAACCTGCTTAAAGTTGGTGACAACGATGTTCCTCTTGTTTTTTCGGTCGTTTTGACAGGTCACGGGCTGAAAACGAACTTACGGTGCTGAAGTTATGACCATTTTAAGAAAGCCTTCTTCGTCACACGATCTTGGGCTTCGAGAACCAAGTCAGTCTGTTCTTCAATACTTTTGCCTCCATCAATAGATAATTTCATAGGCATATACTAACTCTACAACTTTCAAACATGGTCATACACATCCAAATCCGTCTGAAACGGGCTAAACCGTTCGAAACATATCAAAACGGACGAGATCGGACGAGATCGGACGAAATCAGACGAGATCGGACGGAATCGGACGTTAACCGGGGAAAGCCGGAGAAAGTATGAATAAACCGCGCAAACCATGCCAAATCCGTGGAAATAGGATTTCTACTATGTTTTGATTGTATTGATCATGTTGTGGTCGTCTTTAGCATGTTTTGGTTGGGTTTGGCTATGTTTTAACCAGACTTGAATGTAGCAAATTAGTTGGTGATGTAGTTGTGGTTTTACTAGACAAGGAAACCGTGATGGCATACCATCAATTGATATTAAAAATACGAGTGAGCTCCAACAACATTTAACATTGTTTGATCAACAAAACAATGATATTGATTTTCCTTCGGAAACCTACAAAGGTGGATAATATACAAAATAATGAAAAAATCATAGTAAAATGGCTTTTTGGGCCTTCAAAAATCCTTAACCTGCTTAAAGTTGGTTACAACGATGTTCCTCTTGTTTTTTCGGTCGTTTTGACAGGTCACGGGCTGAAAACGAACTTACGGTGCTGAAGTTATGACCATTTTAAGAAAGCCTTCTTCGTCACACGATCTTGGGCTTCGAGAACCAAGTCAGTCTGTTCTTCAATACTTTTGCCTCCATCAATATATAATTTCATAGGCATATACTAACTCTACAACTTTCAAACATGGTCATGCACATCCAAATCCGTCTTAAACGGGCTAAACCGTTCGAAACATATCAAAACGGACGAGATCGGACGAGATCGGACGAAATCGGACGAGATCGGACGGAATCGGACGTTAACCGGGGAAAGCCGGAGAAAGTATGAATAAACCGCGCAAACCATGCCAAATCCGTGGAAATAGGATTTCTACTATGTTTTGATTGTATTGATCATGTTGTGGTCGTCTTTAGCATGTTTTGGTTGGGTTTGACTATGTTTTAACCAGACTTGAATGTAGCAAATTAGTTGGTGATGTAGTTGTGGTTTTACTAGACAAGGAAACCGTGATGGCATACCATCAATCGATATTAAAAATACGAGTGAGCTCCAACAACATTTAACATTGTTTGATCAACAAAACAATGATATTGATTTTCCTTCGGAAACCTACAAAGGTGGATAATATACAAAATAATGAAAAAATCATAGTAAAATTGATTTTTGGGCCTTCAAAAATCCTTAACCTGCTTAAAGTTGGTTACAACGATGTTCCTCTTGTTTTTTCGGTCGTTTTGACAAGTCACGGGCTGAAAACGAACTTACGGTGCTGAAGTTATGACCATTTTAAGAAAGCCTTCTTCGTCACACGATCTTGGGCTTCGAGAACCAGGTCAGTCTGTTCTTCAATACTTTTGCCTCCATCAATATATAATTTCATAGGCATATACTAACTGTACAACTTTCAAACATGGTCATACACATCCAAATCCGTCTGAAATGGGCTAAACCGTTCGAAACATATCAAAACGGACGAGATCAGACGAGATCGGACGAAATCGGACGAGATCGGACGGAATCGGACGTTAACCGGGGAAAGCCGGAGAAAGTATGAATAAACCGCGCAAACCATGCCAAATCCGTGGAAATAGGATTTCTACTATGTTTTGATTGTATTGATCATGTTGTGGTCGTCTTTAGCATGTCTTGGTTGGGTTTGGCTATGTTTTAACCAGACTTGAATGTAGCAAATTAGTTGATGATATAGTTGTGGTTTTACTACACAAGGAAACCGTGATGGCATACCATCAATTGATATTAAAAATACGAGTGAGCTCCAACAACATTTAACATTGTTTGATAAACAAAACAATGATATTGATTTTCCTTCGGAAACCTACAAAGGTGGATAATATACAAAATAATGAAAAAGCATAGTTAAATGGCTTTTTGGGCCCTAAAAAATCTTTAACCAGCTTAAAGTTGGTTACAACGATGTTCCTCTTGTTTTTCGGTCATTTTGACAGGTCACGGGCTGAAAACGAACTTACGGTGCTGAAGTTATGACCATTTTAAGAAAGCCTTCTTCGTCACACGATCTTGGGCTTCGAGAACCAAGTCAGACTGTTCGTCAATACTTTTGCCTCCATCAATATATAATTTCATAGGCATATACTAACTGTACAACTTTCATACATGGTCATACACATCCAAATCCGTCTGAAACGGGCTAAACCGTTCGAAACATATCAAAACGGACGAGATCAGACGAGATCGGACGAAATCGGACGAGATCGGACGGAATCGGACGTTAACCGGGGAAAGCCGGAGAAAGTATGAATAAACCGCGCAAACCATGCCAAATCCGTGGAAATAGGATTTCTACTATGTTTTGATTGTATTGATCATGTTGTGGTCGTCTTTAGCATGTCTTGGTTGGGTTTGGCTATGTTTTAACCAGACTTAAATGTAGCAAATTAGTTGATGATATAGTTGTGGTTTTACTACACAAGGAAACCGTGATGGCATACCATCAATTGATATTAAAAATACGAGTGAGCTCCAACAACATTTAACATTGTTTGATCAACAAAACAATGATATTGATTTTCCTTCGGAAACCTACAAAGGTGGATAATATACAAAATAATGAAAAAATCATAGTAAAATTGATTTTTGGGCCTTCAAAAATCCTTAACCTGCTTAAAGTTGGTTACAACGATGTTCCTCTTGTTTTTTCGGTCGTTTTGACAAGTCACGGGCTGAAAACGAACTTACGGTGCTGAAGTTATGACCATTTTAAGAAAGCCTTCTTCGTCACACGATCTTGGGCTTCGAGAACCAGGTCAGTCTGTTCTTCAATACTTTTGCCTCCATCAATATATAATTTCATAGGCATATACTAACTGTACAACTTTCAAACATGGTCATACACATCCAAATCCGTCTGAAATGGGCTAAACCGTTCGAAACATATCAAAACGGACGAGATCAGACGAGATCGGACGAAATCGGACGAGATCGGACGGAATCGGACGTTAACCGGGGAAAGCCGGAGAAAGTATGAATAAACCGCGCAAACCATGCCAAATCCGTGGAAATAGGATTTCTACTATGTTTTGATTGTATTGATCATGTTGTGGTCGTCTTTAGCATGTCTTGGTTGGGTTTGGCTATGTTTTAACCAGACTTGAATGTAGCAAATTAGTTGATGATATAGTTGTGGTTTTACTACACAAGGAAACCGTGATGGCATACCATCAATTGATATTAAAAATACGAGTGAGCTCCAACAACATTTAACATTGTTTGATAAACAAAACAATGATATTGATTTTCCTTCGGAAACCTACAAAGGTGGATAATATACAAAATAATGAAAAAGCATAGTTAAATGGCTTTTTGGGCCCTAAAAAATCTTTAACCAGCTTAAAGTTGGTTACAACGATGTTCCTCTTGTTTTTCGGTCATTTTGACAGGTCACGGGCTGAAAACGAACTTACGGTGCTGAAGTTATGACCATTTTAAGAAAGCCTTCTTCGTCACACGATCTTGGGCTTCGAGAACCAAGTCAGACTGTTCGTCAATACTTTTGCCTCCATCAATATATAATTTCATAGGCATATACTAACTGTACAACTTTCATACATGGTCATACACATCCAAATCCGTCTGAAACGGGCTAAACCGTTCGAAACATATCAAAACGGACGAGATCAGACGAGATCGGACGAAATCGGACGAGATCGGACGGAATCGGACGTTAACCGGGGAAAGCCGGAGAAAGTATGAATAAACCGCGCAAACCATGCCAAATCCGTGGAAATAGGATTTCTACTATGTTTTGATTGTATTGATCATGTTGTGGTCGTCTTTAGCATGTCTTGGTTGGGTTTGGCTATGTTTTAACCAGACTTAAATGTAGCAAATTAGTTGATGATATAGTTGTGGTTTTACTACACAAGGAAACCGTGATGGCATACCATCAATTGATATTAAAAATACGAGTGAGCTCCAACAACATTTAACATTGTTTGATCAACAAAACAATGATATTGATTTTCCTTCGGAAACCTACAAAGGTGGATAATATACAAAATAATGAAAAAGCATAGTTAAATGGCTTTTTGGGCCCTCAAAAATCTTTAACCAGCTTAAAGTTGGTTACAACGATGTTCCTCTTGTTTTTCGGTCATTTTGACAGGTCACGGGCTGAAAACGAACTTACGGTGCTGAAGTTATGACCATTCTAAGAAAGCCTTCTTCGTCACACGATCTTGGGCTTCGAGAACCAAGTCATTCTGTTCGTCAATACTTTTGCCTCCATCAATATATAAATTCATAGGCATATACTAACTGTACAACTTTCATACATGGTCATACACATCCAAATCCGTCTGAAACGGGCTAAACCGTTCGAAACATATCAAAACGGACGAGATCAGACGAGATCGGATGGAATCGGACGTTAATCGGGGAAAGCCGGAGAAAGTATGAATAAACCGCGCAAACCATGCCAAATCCGTGGAAATAGGATTTCTACTATGTTTTGATTGTATTGATCATGTTGTGGTCGTCTTTAGCATGTTTTGGTTGGGTTTGGCTATGTTTTAACCAGACTTGAATGTAGCAAATTAGTTGGTGATGTAGTTGTGGTTTTACTAGACAAGGAAACCGTGATGGCATACCATCAATTGATATTAAAAATACGAGTGAGCTCCAACAACATTTAACATTGTTTGATCAACAAAACAATGATATTGATTTTCCTTCGGAAACCTACAAAGGTGGATAATATACAAAATAATGAAAAAAGCATAGTAAAATGGCTTTTTGGGCCTTCAAAAATCTTTAACCAGCTTAAAGTTGGTTACAACGATGTTCCTCTTGTTTTTTCGGTCGTTTTGACAGGTCACGGGCTGAAAACGAACTTACGGTGCTGAAGTTATGACCATTTTAAGAAAGCCTTCTTCGTCACACGATCTTGGGCTTCGAGAACCAAGTCAGTCTGTTCTTCAATACTTTTGCCTCCATCAATATATAATTTCATAGGCATATACTAACTGTACAACTTTCAAACATGGTCATACACATCCAAATCCGGCTTAAACGGGCTAAACCGTTCGAAACATATCAAAACGGACGAAATCGGACGAGATCGGACGAAATCGGACGAGATCGGACGAAATCGGACGTTAACCAGGGAAAGCCGGAGAAAGTATGAATAAACCGCACAAACCATGCCAAATCCGTGGAAATAGGATTTCTACTATGTTTTGATTGTATTGATCATGTTGTGGTCGTCTTTAGCATGTTTTGGTTGGGTTTGGCTATGTTTTAACCAGACTTGAATGTAGCAAATTAGTTGGTGATGTAGTTGTGGTTTTACTAGACAAGGAAACCGTGATGGCATACCATCAATTGATATTAAAAATACGAGTGAGCTCCAACAACATTTAACATTGTCTGATCAACAAAACAATGATATTGATTTTCCTTCGGAAACCTACAAAGGTGGATAATATACAAAATAATGAAAAAATCATAGTAAAATTGATTTTTGGGCCTTCAAAAATCCTTAACCTGCTTAAAGTTGGTTACAACGATGTTCCTCTTGTTTTTTCGGTCGTTTTGACAAGTCACGGGCTGAAAACGAACTTACGGTGCTGAAGTTATGACCATTTTAAGAAAGCCTTCTTCGTCACACGATCTTGGGCTTCGAGAACCAGGTCAGTCTGTTCTTCAATACTTTTGCCTCCATCAATATATAATTTCATAGGCATATACTAACTGTACAACTTTCAAACATGGTCATACACATCCAAATCCGTCTGAAATGGGCTAAACCGTTCGAAACATATCAAAACGGACGAGATCAGACGAGATCGGACGAAATCGGACGAGATCGGACGGAATCGGACGTTAACCGGGGAAAGCCGGAGAAAGTATGAATAAACCGCGCAAACCATGCCAAATCCGTGGAAATAGGATTTCTACTATGTTTTGATTGTATTGATCATGTTGTGGTCGTCTTTAGCATGTCTTGGTTGGGTTTGGCTATGTTTTAACCAGACTTGAATGTAGCAAATTAGTTGATGATATAGTTGTAGTTTTACTACACAAGGAAACCGTGATGGCATACCATCAATTGATATTAAAAATACGAGTGAGCTCCAACAACATTTAACATTGTTTGATCAACAAAACAATGATATTGATTTTCCTTCGGAAACCTACAAAGGTGGATAATATACAAAATAATGAAAAACCATAGTTAAATGGCTTTTTGGGCCCTCAAAAATCTTTAACCAGCTTAAAGTTGGTTACAACGATGTTCCTCTTGTTTTTCGGTCATTTTGACAGGTCACGGGCTGAAAGCGAACTTACGGTGCTGAAGTTATGACCATTTTAAGAAAGCCTTCTTCGTCACACGATCTTGGGCTTCGAGAACCAAGTCAGTCTGTTCGTCAATACTTTTGCCTCCATCAATATATAATTTCATAGGCATATACTAACTGTACAACTTTCATACATGGTCATACACATCCAAATCCGTCTGAAACGGGCTAAACCGTTCGAAACATATCAAAACGGACGAGATCGGATGGAATCGGACGTTAATCGGGGAAAGCCGGAGAAAGTATGAATAAACCGCGCAAACCATGCCAAATCCGTGGAAATAGGATTTCTACTATGTTTTGATTGTATTGATCATGTTGTGGTCGTCTTTAGCATGTTTTGGTTGGGTTTGGCTATGTTTTAACCAGACTTGAATGTAGCAAATTAGTTGGTGATGTAGTTGTGGTTTTACTAGACAAGGAAACCGTGATGGCATACCATCAATTGATATTAAAAATACGAGTGAGCTCCAACAACATTTAACATTGTTTGATCAACAAAACAATGATATTGATTTTCCTTCGGAAACCTACAAAGGTGGATAATATACAAAATAATGAAAAAAGCATAGTAAAATGGCTTTTTGGGCCTTCAAAAATCTTTAACCAGCTTAAAGTTGGTTACAACGATGTTCCTCTTGTTTTTTCGGTCGTTTTGACAGGTCACGGGCTGAAAACGAACTTACGGTGCTGAAGTTATGACCATTTTAAAAAAGCCTTCTTCGTCACACGATCTTGGGCTTCGAGAACCAAGTCAATCTGTTCTTCAATACTTTTGCCTCCATCAATATATAATTTCATAGGCATATACTAACTGTACAACTTTCAAACATGGTCATACACATCCAAATCCGGCTTAAACGGGCTAAACCGTTCGAAACATATCAAAACGGACGAAATCGGACGAGATCGGACGAAATCGGACGAGATCGGACGAAATCGGACGTTAACCGGGGAAAGCCGGAGAAAGTATGAATAAACCGCGCAAACCATGCCAAATCCGTGGAAATAGGATTTCTACTATGTTTTGATTGTATTGATCATGTTGTGGTCGTCTTTAGCATGTTTTGGTTGGGTTTGGCTATGTTTTAACCAGACTTGAATGTAGCAAATTAGTTGGTGATGTAGTTGTGGTTTTACTAGACAAGGAAACCGTGATGGCATACCATCAATTGATATTATAAATACGAGTGAGCTCCAACAACATTTAACATTGTTTGATCAACAAAACAATGATATTGATTTTCCTTCGGAAACCTACAAAGGTGGATAATATACAAAATAATGAAAAAATCATAGTAAAATTGCTTTTTGGGCCTTCAAAAATCCTTAACCTGATTAAAGTTGGTTACAACGATGTTCCTCTTGTTTTTTCGGTCGTTTTGACAGGTCACGGGCTGAAAACGAACTTACGGTGCTGAAGTTATGACCATTTTAAGAAAGCCTTCTTCGTCACACGGTCTTGGGCTTCGAGAACCAAGTCAATCTGTTCTTCAATACTTTTGCCTCCATCAATATATAATTTCATAGGCATATACTAACTGTACAACTTTCAAACATGGTCATACACATCCAAATCCGTCTGAAACGGGCTAAACCGTTCGAAACATATCAAAACGGACGAGATCAGACGAGATCGGACGAAATCGGACGAGATCGGACGGAATCGGACGTTAACCGGGGTAAGCCGGAGAAAGTATGAATAAACCGCGCAAACCATGCCAAATCCGTGGAAATAGGATTTCTACTATGTTTTGATTGTATTGATCATGTTGTGGTCGTCTTTAGCATGTTTTGGTTGGGTTTGGCTATGTTTTTACCAGACTTGAATGTAGCAAATTAGTTGGTGATGTAGTTGTGGTTTTACTAGACAAGGAAACCGTGATGGCATACCATCAATTGATATTAAAAATACGAGTGAGCTCCAACAACATTTAACATTGTTTGATCAACAAAACAATGATATTGATTTTCCTTCGGAAACCTACAAAGGTGGATAATATACAAAATAATGAAAAGAGCATAGTAAAATGGCTTTTTGGGCCTTCAAAAATCTTTAACCAGCTTAAAGTTGGTTACAACGATGTTCCTCTTGTTTTTTCGGTCGTTTTGACAGGTCACGGGATGAAAACGAACTTACGGTGCTGAAGTTATGACCATTTTAAGAAAGCCTTCTTCGTCACACGATCTTAGGCTTCGAGAACCAAATCAGTCTGTTCTTCAATACTTTTGCCTCCATCAATATATAATTTCATAGGCATATACTAACTCTACAACTTTCAAACATGGTCATACACATCCAAATCCGGCTGAAACGGGCTAAACCGTTCGAAACATATCAAAACGGACGAAATCGGACGAAATCGGACGTTAACCGGGGAAAGCCGGAGAAAGTATGAATAAACCGCGCAAACCATGCCAAATCCGTGGAAATAGGATTTCTACTATGTTGTGATTGTATTGATCATGTTGTGGTCGTCTTTAGCATGTTTTGGTTGGGTTTGGCTATGTTTTAACCAGACTTGAATGTAGCAAATTTGTTGGTGATGTAGTTGTGGTTTTACTAGACAAGGAAACCGTGATGGCATACCATCAATTGATATTAAAAATACGAGTGATCTCCAACAACATTTAACATTGTTTGATCAACAAAACAATGATATTGATTTTCCTTCGGAAACCTACAAAGGTGGATAATATACAAAATAATGAAAAAATCATAGTAAAATTACTTTTTGGGCCTTCAAAAATCCTTAACCTACTTAAAGTTGGTTACAACGATGTTCCTCTTGTTTTTTTGGTCGTTTTGACAGGTCACGGGCTGAAAACGAACTTACGGTGCTGAAGTTATGACCATTTTAAGAAAGCCTTCTTCGTCACACGATCTTGGGCTTCGAGAACCAAGTCAGTCTGTTCTTCAATACTTTTGCCTCCATCAATATATAATTTCATAGGCATATACTAACTCTACAACTTTCAAACATGGTCATACACATCCAAATCTGTCTGAAACGGGCTAAACCGTTCGAAACATATCAAAACGGACGAGATCGGACGAGATCGGACGAAATCGGACGAGAACGGTCGGAATCGGACGTTAACCGGGGAAAGCCAGAGAAAGTATGAATAAACCGCGCAAACCATGCCAAATCCGTGGAAATAGGATTTCTACTATGTTTTGATTGTATTGATCATGTTGTGGTTGTCTTTATCATGTTTTGGTTGGGTTTGGCTATGTTTTAACCAGACTTGAATGTAGCAAATTAGTTGGTGATGTAGTTGTGGTTTTACTAGACAAGGAAACCGTGATGGCATACCATCAATTGATATTAAAAATACGAGTGAGCTCCAACAACATTTAACATTGTTTGATCAACAAAACAATGATATTGATTTTCCTTCGGAAACCTACAAAGGTGGATAATATACAAAATAATGAAAAAAGCATAGTAAAATGGCTTTTTGGGCCTTTAAAAATCCTTAACCAGCTTAAAGGTGGTTACAACGATGTTCCTCTTGTTTTTTCGGTCGTTTTGACAGGTCACGGGCTGAAAACGAACTTACGGTGCTGAAGTTATGACCATTTTAAGAAAGCCTTCTTCGTCATACGATCTTGGGCTTCGAGAACCAAGTCAGTCTGTTCTTCAATACTTTTGCCTCCATCAATATATAATTTCATAGGCATATACTAACTGTACAACTTTCAAACATGGTCATACACATCCAAATCCGGCTGAAACGGGCTAAACCGTTCGAAACATATTAAAACGGACGAGATCGGACGAAATCGGACGAAATCGGACGTTAACGGGGGAAAGCCGGAGAAAGTATGAATAAACCGCGCAAACCATGCCAAATCCGTGGAAATAGGATTTCTACTATGTTTTGATTGTATTGATCATGTTGTGGTCGTCTTTAGCATGTTTTGGTTGGGTTTGGCTATGTTTTAACCAGACTTGAATGTAGCAAATTAGTTGGTGAAGTAGTTGTGGTTTTACTAGACAAGGAAACCGTGATGGCATACCATCAATTGATATTAAAAATACGAGTGAGCTCCAACAACATTTAACATTGTTTGATCAACAAAACAATGATATTGATTTTCCTTCGGAAACCTACAAAGGTGGATAATATACAAAATAATCAAAAAAGCATAGTAAAATGGCTTTTTGGGCCTTCAAAAATCCTTAACCAGCTTAAAGGTGGTTACAACGATGTTCCTCTTGTTTTTTCGGTCGTTTTGACAGGTCACGGGCTGAAAACGAACTTACGGTGCTGAAGTTATGACCATTTTAAGAAAGCCTTTTCGTCACACGATCTTGGGCTTCGAGAACCAAGTCAGTCTGTTCTTCAATAGTTTTGCCTCCATTAATATATAATTTCATAGGCATATACTAACTGTACAACTTTCAAACATGGTCATACACATCCAAATCCGGCTGAAACGGGCTAAACCGTTCGAAACATATCAAAACGGACGAAATCGGACGAGATCGGACGAAATCGGACGTTAACCGGGGAAAGCCGGAGAAAGTATGAATAAACCGCGCAAACCATGCCAAATCCGTGGAAATAGGATTTCTACTATGTTTTTATTGTATTGATCATGTTGTGGTCGTCTTTAGCAAGTTTTGGTTGGGTTTGGCTATGTTTTAACCAGACTTGAATGTAGCAAATTAGTTGGTGATGTAGTTGTGGTTTTACTAGACAAGGAAACCGTGATGGCATACCATCAATTGATATTAAAAATACGAGTGAGCTCCAACAACATTTAACATTGTTTGATCAACAAAACAATGATATTGATTTTCCTTCGGAAACCTACAAAGGTGGATAATATACAAAATAATGAAAAAATCATAGTAAAACTGCTTTTTGGGCCTTCAAAAATCCTTAACCTGCTTAAAGTTGGTTACAACGATGTTCCTCTTGTTTTTTCGGTCGTTTTGACAGGTCACGGGCTGAAAACGAACTTACGGTGCTGAAGTTATGACCATTTTAAGAAAGCCTTCTTCGTCACACGATCTTGGGCTTCGAGAACCAAGTCAGTCTGTTCTTCAATACTTTTGCCTCCATCAATATATAATTTCATAGGCATATACTAACTCTACAACTTTCAAACATGGTCATACACATCCAAATCCGTCTGAAACGGGCTAAACCGTTAGAAACATATCAAAACGGACGAGATCGGACGAAATCGGACGAGATCGGACGGAATCGGACGTTAACCGGGGAAAGCCGGAGAAAGTATGAATAAACCGCGCAAACCATGCCAAATCCGTGGAAATAGGATTTATACTATGTTTTGATTGTATTGATCATGTTGTGGTCGTCTTTAGCATGTTTTGGTTGGGTTTGGCTATCTTTTAACCAGACTTGAATGTAGCAAATTAGTTGGTGATGTAGTTGTGGTTTTACTAGACTAGGAAACCGTGATGGCATACCATCAATTTATATTAAAAATACGAGTGAGCTCCAACAACATTTAACATTGTTTGATCAACAAAACAATGATATTGATTTTCCTTCGGAAACCTACAAAGGTGGATAATATACAAAATAATGAAAAAAGCATAGTAAAATGGCTTTTTGGGCCTTCAAAAATCCTTAACCAGCTTAAAGGTGGTTACAACGATGTTCCTCTTGTTTTTTCGGTCGTTTTGACAGGTCACGGGCTGAAAACGAAATTACGGTGCTGAAGTTATGACCATTTTAAGAAAGCCTTCTTCGTCACACGATCTTGGGCTTCGAGAACCAAGTCAATCTGTTCTTCAATACTTTTGCCTCCATCAATATATAATTTCATAGGCATATACTAACTGTACAACTTTCAAACATGGTCATACACATCCAAATCCGGCTGAAACGGGCTAAACCGTTCTAAACATATCAAAACAGACGAAATCGGACGAGATCGGACGAAATCGGACATTAACCGGGGAAAGCCGGAGAAAGTATGAATAAACCGCGCAAACCATGCCAAATCCGTGGAAATAGGATTTATACTATGTTTTGATTGTATTGATCATGTTGTGGTCGTCTTTAGCATGTTTTGGTTGGGTTTGGCTATGTTTTAACCAGACTTGAATGTAGCAAATTAGTTGGTGATGTAGTTGTGGTTTTACTAGACAAGGAAACCGTGATGGCATACCATCAATTGATATTAAAAATACGAGTGAGCTCCAACAACATTTAACATTGTTTGATCAACAAAACAATGATATTGATTTTCCTTCGGAAACCTACAAAGGTGGATAATATACAAAATAATGAAAAAATCATAGTAAAATTGCTTTTTGGGCCTTCAAAAATCCTTAACCTGCTTAAAGTTGGTTACAACGATGTTCCAATTGTTTTTTCGGTCGTTTTGACAGGTCACGGGCTGAAAACGAACTTACGGTGCTGAAGTTATGACCATTTTAAGAAAGCCTTCTTCGTCACACGATCTTGGGCTTCGAGAACCAAGTCAGTCTGTTCTTCAATACTTTTGCCTCCATCAATATATAATTTCATAGGCATATACTAACTCTACAACTTTCAAACATGGTCATACACATCCAAATCCGTCTGAAACGGGCTAAACCGTTCGAATCATATCAAAACGGACGAGATCGGACGAGATCGGACGAAATCGGACGAGATCGGACGGAATCGGACGTTAACCGGGGAAAGCCGGAGAAAGTATGAATAAACCGCGCAAACCATGCCAAATCCGTGGAATTAGGATTTCTACTATGTTTTGATTGTATTGATCATGTTGTGGTCGTCTTTAGCATGTTTTGGTTGGGTTTGGCTATGTTTTAACCAGACTTGAATGTAGCAAGTTAGTTGGTGATGTAGTTGTGGTCTTACTAGACAAGGAAACTGTGATGGCATACCATCAATTGATATTAAAAATACGAGTGAGCTCCAACAACATTTAACATTGTTTGATCAACAAAACAATGATATTGATTTTCTTTCGGAAACCTACAAAGGTGGATAATATACAAAATAACGAAAAAAGCATAGTAAAATGGCTTTTTGGGCCTTCAAAAATTCTTAACCAGCTTAAAGGTGGTTACAACGATGTGCCTCTTGTTTTTTCGGTCGTTTTGACAGGTCACGGGCTGAAAACGAACTTACGGTGCATAAGTTATGACCATTTTAAGAAAGCCTTCTTCGTCACACGATCTTGGGCTTCGAGAACCAAGTCAGTCTGTTCTTCAATACTTTTGCCTCCATCAATATATAATTTCATAGGCATATACTAACTGTACAACTTTCAAACATGGTCATACACATCCAAATCCGGCTGAAACGGGCTAAACCGTTCGAAACATATCAAAACGGACGAGATCGGACGAAATCGAACGAGATCGGACGAAATCGGACGTTAACCGGGGAAAGCCGGAGAAAGTATGAATAAACCGCGCAAACCATGCCAAATCCGTGGAAATAGGTTTTCTACTATGTTTTGATTGTATTGATCATGTTGTGGTCGTCTTTAGCATGTTTTGGTTGGGTTTGGCTATGTTTTAACCAGACTTGAATGTAGCAAGTTAGTTGGTGATGTAGTTGTGGTTTTACTAGACAAGGAAACTGTGATGGCATACCATCAATTGATATTACAAATACGAGTGAGCTCCAACAACATTTAACATTGTTTAATCAACAAAACAATGATATTGATTTTCTTTCGGAAACCTACAAAGTGGATAATATACAAAATAACGAAAAAAGCATAGTAAAATGGCTTTTTGGGCCTTCAAAAATACTTAACCAGCTTAAAGGTGGTTACAACGATGTTCCTCTTGTTTTTTCGGTCGTTTTGACAGGTCACGGGCTGAAAACGAACTTACGGTGCATAAGTTATGACCATTTTAAGAAAGCCTTCTTCGTCACACGATCTTGGGCTTCGAGAACCAAGTCAGTCTGTTCTTCAATACTTTTGCCTCCATCAATATATAATTTCATAGGTATATACTAACTGTACAACTTTCAAACATGGTCATACACATCCAAATCCGGCTGAAACGGGCTAAACCGTTCGAAACATATCAAAACGGACGAGATCGGACGAGATCGGACGAAATCGGACGAGATCGGACGAAATCGGACGTTAACCGGGGAAAGCCGGAGAAAGTATGAATAAACCGCGCAAACCATGCCAAATCCGTGGAAATAGGATTTCTACTATGTTTTGATTGTATTGATCATATTGTGGTCGTCTTTAGCATGTTTTGGTTGGGTTTGGCTATTATTTAACCAAACTTGAATGTAGCAAATTAGTTGGTGATGTAGTTGTGGTTTTACTAGACAAGGAAACCGTGATGGCATACCATCAATTGATATTAAAAATACGAGTGAGCTCCAACAACATTTAACATTGTTTGATCAACAAAACAATGATATTGATTTTCCTTCGGAAACCTACAAAGGTGGATAATATACAAAATAATGAAAAAATCATAGTAAAATTGCTTTTTGGGCCTTCAAAAATCCTTAACCTGCTTAAAGTTGGTTACAACGATGTTCCTCTTGTTTTTTCGGTCGTTTTGACAGGTCACGGGCTGAAAACGAACTTACGGTGCTGAAGTTATGACCATTTTAAGAAAGCCTTCTTCGTCACACGATCTTGGACTTCGAGAACCAAGTCAGTCTGTTCTTCAATACTTTTGCCTCCATCAATATATAATTTCATAGGCATATACTAACTCTACAACTTTCAAACATGGTCATACACATCCAAATCCGTCTGAAACGGGCTAAACCGTTCGAAACATATCAAAACGGACGAGATCGGACGAGATCGGACGAAATCGGACGAGATCGGACGGAATCGGACGTTAACCGGGGAAAGCCGGAGAAAGTATGAATAAACCGCGCAAACCATGCCAAATCCGTGGAAATAGGATTTCTACTATGTTTTGATTGTATTGATCATGTTGTGGTCGTCTTTAGCATGTTTTGGTTGGGTTTGGCTATGTTTTAACCAGACTTGAATGTAGCAAGTTAGTTGGTGATGTAGTTGTGGTTTTACTAGACAAGGAAACTGTGATGGCATACCATCAATTGATATTACAAATACGAGTGAGCTCCAACAACATTTAACATTGTTTAATCAACAAAACAATGATATTGATTTTCTTTCGGAAACCTACAAAGGTGGATAATATACAAAATAACGAAAAAAGCATAGTAAAATGGCTTTTTGGGCCTTCAAAAATACTTAACCAGCTTAAAGCTGGTTACAACGATGTTACTCTTGTTTTTTCGGTCGTTTTGACAGGTCACGGGCTGAAAACGAACTTACTGTGCATAAGTTATGACCATTTTAAGAAAGCCTTCTTCGTCACACGATCTTGGGCTTCGAGAACCAAGTCAGTCTGTTCTTCAATACTTTTTCCTCCATCAATATATAATTTCATAGGCATATACTAATTGTACAACTTTCAAACATGGTCATACACATCCAAATCCGGCTGAAACGGGCTAAACCGTTCGAAACATATCAAAACGGACGAAATCGGACGAGATCGGACGAAATCGAACGTTAACCGGGGAAAGCCGGAGAAAGTATGTATAAACCGCGCAAACCTTGCCAAATCCGTGGAAATAGGATTTCTACTATGTTTTGATTGTATTGATCATGTTGTGGTCGTCTTTAGCATGTTTTGGTTGGGTTTGGCTATGTTTTAACCAGACTTGAATGTAGCAAATTAGTTGGTGATGTAGTTGTGGTTTTACTAGACAAGGAAACCGTGATGGCATACCATCAATTGATATTAAAAATACGAGTGAGCTCCAACAACATTTAACATTGTTTGATCAACAAAACAATGATATTGATTTTCCTTCGGAAACCTACAAAGGTGGATAATATACAAAATAATGAAAAAATCATAGTAAAATTTCTTTTTGGGCCTTCAAAAATCCTTAACCAGCTTAAAGTTGGTTACAACGATGTTCCTCTTGTTTTTTCGGTCGTTATGACAGGTCACGGGCTGAAAACGAACTTACGGTGCTGAAGTTATGACCATTTTAAGAAAGCCTTCTTCGTCACACGATCTTGGACTTCGAGAACCAAGTCAGTCTGTTCTTCAATACTTTTGCCTCCATCAATATATAATTTCATAGGCATATACTAACTCTACAACTTTCAAACATGGTCATACACATCCAAATCCGTTTGAAACGGGCTAAACCGTTCGAAACATATCAAAATGGACGAGATCGGACGAGATCGGACTAAATCGGACGAGATCGGACGGAATCGGACGTTAACCGGGGAAAGCCGGAGAAAGTATGAATAAACCGCGCAAACCATGCCAAATCCGTGGAAATAGGATTTCTACTATGTTTTGATTGTATTGATCATGTTGTGGTCGTCTTTAGCATGTTTTGGTTGGGTTTGGCTATGTTTTAACCAGACTTGAATGTAGCAAATTAGTTGGTGATGTAGTTGTGGTTTTACTAGACAAGGAAACCGTGATGGCATACCATCAATTGATATTAAAAATACGAGTGAGCTCCAACAACATTTAACATTGTTTGATCAACAAAACAATGATATTGATTTTCCTTCGGAAACCTACAAAGGTGGATAATATTCAAAATAATGAAAAAAGCATAGTAAAATGGCTTTTTGGGCCTTCAAAAATCCTTAACCAGCTTAAAGGTGGTTACAACGATGTTCCTCTTGCTTTTCGGTCGTTTTGACAGGTCACGGGCTGAAAACGAACTTACGGTGCTGAAGTTATGACCATTTTAAGAAAGCCTTCTTCGTCACACGATCTTGGGCTTCGAGAACCAAGTCAATCTGTTCTTCTATACTTTTGCCTCCATCAATATATATTTTCGTAGGCATATACTAACTGTACAACTTTCAAACATGGTCATACACATCCAAATCCGGCTGAAACGGGCTAAACCGTTCGAAACATATCAAAACGGACGAAATCGGACGAGATCGGACGAAATCGAACGTTAACCGGGGAAAGCCGGAGAAAGTATGAATAAACCGCGCAAACCATGCCAAATTCGTGGAAATAGGATTTCTACTATGTTTTGATTGTATTGATCATGTTGTGGTCGTCTTTAGCATGTTTTGGTTGGGTTTGGCTATGTTTTAACCAGACTTGAATGTAGCAAATTAGTTGGTGATGTAGTTGTGGTTTTACTAGACAAGGAAACCGTGATGGCATACCATCAATTGATATTAAAAATATGAGTGAGCTCCAACAACATTTAACATTGTTTGATCAACAAAACAATGATATTGATTTTCCTTCGGAAACCTACAAAGGTGGATAATATACAAAATAATGAAAAAATCATAGTAAAATTGCTTTTTGGGCCTCCAAAAATCCTTAACCTGCTTAAAGTTGGTTACAACGATGTTCCTCTTGTTTTTCGGTCGTTTTGACAGGTCACGGGCTGAAAACGAACTTACGGTGCTGAAGTTATGACCATTTTAAGAAAGCCTTCTTCGTCACACGATCTTGGGCTTCGAGAACCAAGTCAGTCTGTTCTTCAATACTTTTGCCTCCATCAATATATAATTTCATAGGCATATACTAACTCTACAACTTTCAAACATGGTCATACACATCCAAATCCGGCTGAAACGGGCTAAACCGTTCGAAACATATCAAAACGGACGAGATCGGACGAGATCGGACGAAATCGGACGGAATCGGACGTTAACCGGGGAAAGCCGGAGAAAGTATGAATAAACCGCGCAAACCATGCCAAATCCGTGGAAATAGGATTTCTACTATGTTTTGATTGTATTGATCATGTTGTGGTCGTCTTTAGCATGTTTTGGTTGGGTTTGGCTATGTTTTAACCAGACTTGAATGTAGCAAATTAGTTGGTGATGTAGTTGTGGTTTTACTAGACAAGGAAACCGTGATGGCATACCATCAATTGATATTAAAAATACGAGTGAGCTCCAACAACATTTAACATTGTTTGATCAACAAAACAATGACATTGATTTTCCTTCGGAAACCTACAAAGGTGGATAATATACAAAATAATGAAAAAAGCATAGTAAAATGGCTTTTTGGGCCTTCAAAAATCCTTAACCAGCTTAAAGGTGGTTACAACGATGTTTCTCTTGTTTTTTCGGTGGTTTTGACAGGTCACGGGCTGAAAACGAACTTACGGTGCTGAAGTTATGACCATTTTAAGAAAGCCTTCTTCGTCACACGATCTTGGGCTTCGAGAACCAAGTCAATCTATTCTTCAATACTTTTGCCTCCATCAATATATAATTTCATAGGCATATACTAACTATACAACTTTCAAACATGGTCATACACATCCAAATCCGGCTGAAACGGGCTAAACCGTTTGAAACATATCAAAACGGACGAAATCGGACGAGATCGGACGAAATCGAACGTTAACCGGGGAAAGCCGGAGAAAGTATGAATAAACTGCGCAAACCATGCCAAATCCGTGGAAATAGGATTTCTACTATGTTTTGATTGTATTGATCATGTTGTGGTCGTCTTTAACATGTTTTGGTTGGGTTTGGCTATGTTTTAACCCGACTTGAATGTAGCAAATTAGTTGGTGATGTAGTTGTGGTTTTACTAGACAAGGAAACCGTGATGGCATACCATCAATTGATATTAAAAATACGAGTGAGCTCCAACAACATTTAACATTGTTTGATCAACAAAACAATGATATTGATTTTCCTTCGGAAACCTACAAAGGTGGATAATATACAAAATAATGAAAAAATCATAGTAAAATTGCATTTTTGGGCCTTCAAAAATCCTTAACCTGCTTAAAGTTGGTTACAACGATGTTCCTCTTGTTTTTTCGGTCGTTTTGACAGGTCACGGGCTGAAAACGAACTTACGGTGCTGAAGTTATGACCATTTTAAGAAAGCCTTCTTCGTCACACGATCTTGGGCTTCAAGAACCAAGTCAGTCTGTTCTTCAATACTTTTGCCTCCATCAATATATAATTTCATAGGCATATACTAACTCTACAACTTTCAAACATGGTCATACACATCCAAATCCGTCTGAAACGGGCTAAACCGTTTGAAACATATCAAAACGGACGAGATCGGACGAGATCGGACGAAATTGGACGAGATCGGACGGAATCGGACGTTAACCAGGGAAAGCCGGAGAAAGTATGAATAAACCGCGCAAACCATGCCAAATCCGTGGAAATAGGATTTCTACTATGTTTTGATTGTATTGATCATGTTGTGGTCGTCTTTAGCATGTTTTGGTTGGGTTTGGCTATGTTTTAACCAGACTTGAATGTAGCAAGTTAGTTGGTGATGTAGTTGTGGTTTTACTAGACAAGGAAACCGTGATGGCATACCATCAATTGATATTAAAAATACGAGTGAGCTCCAACAACATTTTACATTGTTTGATCAACGAAATAATGATATTGATTTTCTTTCGGAAACCTACAAAGGTGGATAATATACAAAATAATGAAAAAAGGATAGTAAAATGGATTTTTGGGCCTTCAAAAATCCTTAACCAGCTTAAAGGTGGTTACAACGATGTTCCTCTTGTTTTTTCGGTCGTTTTGACAGGTCACGGGCTAAAAACGAACTTACGGCGCTGAAGTTATGACCATTTTAAGAAAGCCTTCTTCGTCACACGATCTTGGGCTTCGAGAACCAAGTCAGTCTGTTCTTCAATACTTTTGCCTCCATCAATATATAATTTCATAGGCATATACTAACTGTACAACTTTCAAACATGGTCATACACATCCAAATCCGGCTGAAACGGGCTAAACCGTTCGAAACATATCAAAACGGACGAGATCGGACGAGATCGGACGAAATCGGACGAGATCGGACGAAATCGGACGGTAACCGAGGAAAGCCGGAGAAAGTATGAATAAACCGCGCAAACCATGCCAAATTCGTGGAAATAGGATTTCTACTATGTTTTGATTGTATTGATCATGTTGTGGTCGTCTTTAGCATGTTTTGGTTGGGTTTGGCTATGTTTTAACCAGACTTGAATGTAGCAAATTAGTTGGTGATGTAGTTGTGGTTTTACTAGACAAGGAAACCGTGATGGCATACCATCAATTGATATTAAAAATACGAGTGAGCTCCAACAACATTTAACATTGTTTGATCAACAAAACAATGATATTGATTTTCTTTCGGAAACCTACAAAGGTGGATAATATACAAAATAATGAAAAAATCATAGTAAAATTGCTTTTTGGGCCTTCAAAAATCCTTAACCTGCTTAAAGTTGGTTTCAACGATGTTCCTCTTGTTTTTTCGGTCGTTTTGACAGGTCACGGGCTGAAAACGAACTTACGGTGCTGAAGTTATGACCATTTTAAGAAAGCCTTCTTCGTCACACGATCTTGGGCTTCGAGAACCAAGTCAGTCTGTTCTTCAATACTTTTGCCTCCATCAATATATAATTTCATAGGCATATACTAACTGTACAACTTTCAAACATGGTCATACACATCCAAATCCGTCTGAAACGGGCTAAACCGTTCGAAACATATCAAAACGGACGAGATCAGACGAGATCGGACGAAATCGGACGAGATCGGACGGAATCAGACGTTAACCGGGGAAAGCCGAAGAAAGTATGAATAAACCGCGCAAACCATGCCAAATCCGTGGAAATAGGATTTCTACTATGTTTTGATTGTATTGATCATGTTGTGGTCGTCTTTAGCATGTTTTGGTTGGGTTTGGCTATGTTTTAACCAGACTTGAATGTAGCAAATTAGTTGGTGATGTAGTTGTGGTTTTACTAGACAAGGAAACCGTGATGGCATACCATCAATTGATATTAAAAATACGAGTGAGCTCCAACAACATTTAACATTGTTTGATCAACAAAACAATGATATTGATTTTCCTTCGGAAACCTACAAAGGTGGATAATATCAAAATAATGAAAAAAGCATAGTAAAATGGCTTTTTGGGCCTTCAAAAATCTTTAACCAGCTTAAAGTTGGTTACAACGATGTTCCTCTTGTTTTTTCGGTCGTTTTGACAGGTCACGGGCTGAAAACGAACTTACGGTGCTGAAGTTATGACCATTTTAAGAAAGCCTTCTTCGTCACACGATCTTGGGCTTCGATAACCAAGTCAGTCTGTTCTTCAATACTTTTGCCTCCATCAATATATAATTTCACAGGCATATACTAATTGTACAACTTTCAAACATGGTCATACACATCCAAATCCGGCTGAAATGGGCTAAACCGTTCGAAACATATCAAAACGGACGAAATCGGACGAGATCGGACGAAATCGGGCGAGACCGGACGAAATCGAACGTTAACCGGGGAAAGCTGGAGAAAGTATGAACAAACCGCGCAAACCATGCCAAATCCGTGGAAATAGGATTTCTACTATGTTTTGATTGTATTGATCATGTTGTGGTCGTCTTTAGCATGTTTTGGTTGGGTTTGGCTATGTTTTAACCAGACTTGAATGAAGCAAATTAGGTGGTGATGTAGTTGTGGTTTTACTAGACAAGGAAACCGTGATGGCATACCATCAATTGATATTAAAAATACGAGTGAGCTCCAACAACATTTAACATTGTTTGATCAACAAAACAATGATATTGATTTTCCTTCGGAAACCTACAAAGGTGGATAATATACAAAATAATGAAAAAATCATAGTAAAATTGCTTTTTGGGCCTTCAAAAATCCTTAACCTGCTTAAAGTTGGTTACAACGATGTTCCTCTTGTTTTTTCGGTCGTTTTGACAGGTCACGGGCTGAAAACGAACTTACGATGCTGAAGTTATGACCATTTTAAGAAAGCCTTCTTCGTCACACGATCTTGGGCATCGAGAACCAAGTCAGTCTGTTCTTCAATACTTTTGCCTCCATCAATATATAATTTCATAGGCATATACTAACTCTACAACTTTCAAACATGGTCATACACATCCAAATCCGTCTGAAACGGGCTAAACCGTTCGAAACATATCAAAACGGACAAGATCGGACGAGATCGGGCGAAATCGGACGAGTTCGGACGGAATCGGACGTTAACCGGGGAAAGCCGGAGAAAGTATGAATAAACCGCGCAAACCATGCCAAATCCGTGGAAATAGGATTTCTACTATGTTTTGATTGTATTGATCATGTTGTGGTCGTCTTTAGCATGTTTTGGTTGGGTTTGGCTATGTTTTAACCAGACTTGAATGTAGCAAATTAGTTGGTGATGTAGTTGTGGTTTTACTAGACAAGGAAACCGTGATGGCATACCATCAATTGATATTAAAAATACGAGTGAGCTCCAACAACATTTAACATTGTTTGATCAACAAAACAATGATATTGATTTTCCTTCGGAAACCTACAAAGGTGGATAATATAAAAAATAGTGAAAAAGCATAGTAAAATGGCTTTTTGGGCCTTCAAAAATCCTTAACCATCTTAAAGGTGATTACAACGATGTTCCTCTTGTTTTTTCGGTCGTTTTGGCAGGTCACGGGCTGAAAACGAACTTACGGTGCTGAAGTTATGACCATTTTAAGAAAGCCATCTTCGTCACACGATCTTGGGCTTCGAGAACCAAGTCAGTCTGTTCTTCAATACTTTTGCCTCCATCAATATATAATTTCATAGGCATATACTAACTGTACAACTTTCAAACATGGTCATACACATCCAAATCCGGCTGAAACGGGCTAAACCGTTCGAAACATATCAAAACGCACGAGATCGGACGAGATCGGACGACATCGGACGAGATCGGACGAAATCGGACGTTAACCGGGGAAAGCCGGAGAAAGTATGAATAAACCGCGCAAACCATGCCAAATCCGTGGAAATAGGATTTCTACTATGTTTTGATTGTATTGATCATGTTGTGGTCGTCTTTAGCATGTTTTGGTTGGGTTTGGCTATGTTTTAACCAGACTTGAATGTAGCAAATTAGTTAGTGATGTATTTGTGGTTTTACTAGACAAGGAAACCGTGATGGCATACCATCAATTGATATTAAAAATACGAGTGAGCTCCAACAACATTTAACATTGTTTGATCAACAAAACAATGATATTGATTTTCCTTCGGAAACCTACAAAGGTGGATAATATACAAAATAATGAAAAATCATAGTAAAATTGCTTTTTGGGCCTTCAAAAATCCTTAACATGCTTAAAGTTGGTTGCAACGATGTTCCTCTTGTTTTTTCGGTCGTTTTGACAGGTCACGGGCTGAAAACGAACTTACGGTGCTAAAGTTATGACCATTTTAAGAAAGCCTTCTTCGTCACACGATCTTGGGCTTCAAGAACCAAGTCAGTCTGTTCTTCAATACTTTTGCCTCCATCAATATATAATTTCATAGGCATATACTAACTGTACAACTTTCAAACATGGTCATACACATCCAAATCCGTCTGAAACGGGATAAACCGTTCGAAACATATCAAAACGGACGAGATCAGACGAGATCGGACGAAATCAGACGAGATCGGACGGAATCGGACGTTAACCAGGGAAAGCCGGAGAAAGTATGAATAAACCGCGCAAACCATGCCAAATCCGTGGAAATAGGATTTCTACTATGTTTGGATTGTATTGATCATGTTGTGGTCGTCTTTAGCATGTTTTGGTTGGGTTTGGCTATGTTTTAACTAGACTTGAATGTAGCAAATTAGTTGGTGATGTAGTTGTGGTTTTACTAGACAAGGAAACCGTGATGGCATACCATCAATTGATATTAAAAATACGAGTGAGCTCCAACAACATTTAACATTGTTTGATCAAAAAAACAATGATACTGATTTTCCTGCGGAAACCTACAAAGGTGGATAATATACAAAATAATGAAAAAAGCATAGTAAAATGGCTTTTTGGGCCTTCAAAAATCCTTAACCAGCTTAAAGTTGGTTACAACGATGTTCCTCTTGTTTTTTCGGTCGTTTTGACAGGTCACGGGCTGAAAACGAACTTACGGTGCTGAAGTTATGACCATTTTAAGAAAGCCTTCTTCGTCACACGATCTTGGGCTTCGAGAACCAAGTCAGTCTGTTCTTCAATACTTTTGCCTCCATCAATATATAATTTCATAGGCATATACTAACTGTACAACTTTCAAACATGGTCATACACATCCAAATCCGTCTGAAACGGGCTAAACCGTTCGAAACATATCAAAACGGACGAGATCAGACGAGATCGGACGAAATCGGACGAGATCGGATGGAATCGGACGTTAACCGGGGAAAGCCGGAGAAAGTATGAATAAACCGCGCAAACCATGCCAAATCTGTGGAAATAGGATTTCTACTATGTTTTGATTGTATTGATCATGTTGTGGTCGTCTTTAGCATGTTTTTGTTGGGTTTGACTATGTTTTAACCAGACTTGAATGTAGCAAATTAGTTGGTGATGTAGTTGTGGTTTTACTAGACAAGGAAACCGTGATGGCATACCATCAATTGATATTAAAAATATGAGTGAGCTCCAACAACATTTAACATTGTTTAATCAACAAAACAATGATATTGATTTTCCTTCGGAAACCTACAAAGGTGGATAATATACAAAATAATGAAAAAAGCATAGTAAAATGGCTTTTTGGGCCTTCAAAAATCCTTAACCAGCTTAAAGGTGGTTACAACGATGTTCCTCTTGTTTTTTCGGTCGTTTTGACAGGTCACGGGCTGAAAACGAACTTACGGTGCTGAAGTTATGACCATTTTAAGAAAGCCATCTTCGTCACACGATCTTGGGCTTCGAGAACCAAGTCAGTCTGTTCTTCAATACTTTTGCCTCCATCAATATATAATTTCATAGGCATATACTAACTGTACAACTTTTAAACATGGTCATACACATCCAAATCCGGCTGAAACGGGCTAAACCGTTCGAAACATATCAAAACGCACGAGATCGGACGAGATCGGACGAAATCGGACGAGATCGGACGAAATCGGACGTTAACCGGGGAAAGCCGGAGAAAGTATGAATAAACCGCGCAAACCATGCCAAATCCGTGGAAATAGGATTTCTACTATGTTTTGATTGTATTGATCATGTTGTGGTCGTCTTTAGCATGTTTTGGTTGGGTTTGGCTATGTTTTAACCAGACTTGAATGTAGCAAATTAGTTAGTGATGTAGTTGTGATTTTACTAGACAAGGAAACCGTGATGGCATACCATCAATTGATATTAAAAATACGAGTGAGCTCCAACAACATTTAACATTGTTTGATCAACAAAACAATGATATTGATTTTCCTTCGGAAACCTACAAAGGTGGATAATATACAAAATAATGAAAAATCATAGTAAAATTGCTTTTTGGGCCTTCAAAAATCCTTAACCTGCTTATAGTTGGTTACAACGATGTTCCTCTTGTTTTTCGGTCGTTTTGACAGGTCACGGGCTGAAAACGAACTTACGGTGCTGAAGTTATGAACATTTTAAGAAAGCCTTCTTCGTCACACGATCTTGGGCTTCGAGAACCAAGTCAGTCTGTTCTTCAATACTTTTGCCTCCATCAATATATAATTTCATAGGCATATACTAACTGTACAACTTTCAAACATGGTCATACATATCCAAATCCGTCTGAAACGGGCTAAACCGTTCGAAACATATCAAAACGGACGAGATCAGACGAGATCGGACGAAATCGGACGAGATCGGACGGAATCGGACGTTAACCGGGGAAAGCCGGAGAAAGTATGAATAAACCGCGCAAACCATGCCAAATCCGTGGAAATAGGATTTCTACTATGTTTTTGATTGTATTGATCATGTTGTGGTCGTCTTTAGCATGTTTTGGTTGGGTTTGGCTATGTTTTAACCAGACTTGAATGTAGCAAATTAGTTGGTGATGTAGTTGTGGTTTTACTAGACAAGGAAACCGTGATGGCATACCATCAATTGATATTAAAAATACGAGTGAGCTCCAACAACATTTAACATTGTTTGATCAACAAAACAATGATATTGATTTTCCTTCGGAAACCTACAAAGGTGGATAATATACAAAATAATGAAAAAAGCATAGTAAAATGGCTTTTTGGGCCTTCAAAAATCCTTAACCAGCTTAAAGTTGGTTACAACGATGTTCCTCTTGTTTTTTCGGTCGTTTTGACAGGTCACGGGCTGAAAACGAACTTACGGTGCTGAAGTTATGACCATTTTAAGAAAGCCTTCTACGTCACACGATCTTGGGCTTCGAGAACCAAGTCAGTCTGTTCTTCAATACTTTTGCCTCCATCAATATATAATTTCATAGGCATATACTAACTGTACAACTTTCAAACATGGTCATACACATCCAAATCCGTCTGAAACGGGCTAAACCGTTCGAAAAATATCAAAACGGACGAGATCAGACGAGATCGGACGAGATCGGACGGAATCGGACGTTAACCGGGGAAAGCCGGAGAAAGTATGAATAAACCGCGCAAACCATGCCAAATCCGTGGAAATAGGATTTCTACTATGTTTTGATTGTATTGATCATGTTGTGGTCGTCTTTAGCATGTTTTGGTTGGGTTTGGCTATGTTTTAACCAGACTTGAATGTAGCAAATTAGTTGGTGATGTAGTTGTGGTTTTACTAGACAAGGAAACCGTGATGGCATACCATCAATTGATATTAAAAATACGAGTGAGCTCCAACAACATTTAACATTGTTTGATCAACAAAACAATGATATTGATTTTCCTTCGGAAACCTACAAAGGTGGATAATATACAAAATAATGAAAAAAGCATAGTAAAATGGCTTTTTGGGCCTTCAAAAATCCTTAACCAGCTTAAAGTTGGTTACAACGATGTTCCTCTTGTTTTTTCGGTCGTTTTGACAGGTCACGGGCTGAAAACGAACTTACGGTGCTGAAGTTATGACCATTTTAAGAAAGCCTTCTTCGTCACACGATCTTGGGCTTCGAGAACCAAGTCAGTCTGTTCTTCAATACTTTTGCCTCCATCAATATATAATTTCATAGGCATATACTAACTGTACAACTTTCAAACATGGTCATACACATCCAAATCTGTCTGAAACGGGCTAAACCGTTCGAAACATATCAAAACGGACAAGATCAGACGAGATCGGACGAAATCGGACGAGATCGGACGGAATCGGACGTTAACCGGGGAAAGCCGGAGAAAGTATGAACAAACCGCGCAAACCATGCCAAATCCGTGGAAATAGGATTTCTACTATGTTTTGATTGTATTGATCATGTTGTGGTCGTCTTTAGCATGTTTTGGTTGGGTTTGGCTATGTTTTAACCAGACTTGAATGTAGCAAATTAGTTGGTGATGTAGTTGTGGTTTTACTAGACAAGGAAACCGTGATGGCATACCATCAATTGATATTAAAAATACGAGTGAGCTCCAACAACATTTAACATTGTTTGATCAACAAAACAATGATATTGATTTTCCTTCGGAAACCTACAAAGGTGGATAATATACAAAATAATGAAAAAAGCATAGTAAAATGGCTTTTTGGGCCTTCAAAAATCCTTAACCAGCTTAAAGTTGGTTACAACGATGTTCCTCTTGTTTTTCCGGTCGTTTTGACAGGTCACGGGCTGAAAACGAACTTACGGTGCTGAAGTTATGACCATTTTAAGAAAGCCTTCTTCGTCACACGATCTTGGGCTTCGAGAACCAAGTCAGTATGTTCTTCAATACTTTTGCCTCCATCAATATATAATTTCATAGGTATATACTAACTGTACAACTTTCAAACATGGTCATACACATCCAAATCCGGCTGAAACGGGCTAAACCGTTCGAAACATATCAAAACGGACGAAATCGGACGAGATCGGACGAAATCGGACGAGATCGGACGAAATCGGACGTTAACCGGGGAAAGCCGGAGAAAGTATGAATATACCGGGCAAACCATGCCAAATCCGTGGAAATAGGATTTCTACTATGTTTTGATTGTATTGATCATGTTGTGGTCGTCTTTAGCATGTTTTGGTTGGGTTTGGCTATGTTTTAACCAGACTTGAATGTAGCATATTAGTTGGTGATGTAGTTGTTGTTTTACTAGACAAGGAAATCGTGATGGCATACCATCAATTGATATTAAAAATACGAGTGAGCTCCAACAACATTTAACATTGTTTGATCAACAAAACAATGATATTTATTTTCCTTCGGAAACCTACAAAGGTGGATAATATACAAAATAATGAAAAAATCATAGTAAAATGGCTTTTTGGGCCTTCAAAAATCCTTAACCTGCTTAAAGTTGGTTACAACGATGTTCCTCTTGTTTTTTCGGTCGTTTTGACAGGTCACGGGCTGAAAACGAACTTACGGTGCTGAAGTTATGACCATTTTCAGAAAGCCTTCTTCGTTACACGATCTTGGGCTTCGAGAACCAAGTCAGTCTGTTCTTCAATACTTTTGCCTCCATCAATATATAATTTCATAGGCATATACTAACTGTACAACTTTCAAACATGGTCATACACATTCAAATCCATCTGAAACGGGCTAAACCGTTCGAAACATATCAAAACGGACGAGATCGGACGAGATCGGACGAAATCGGACGAGATCGGACGGAATCGGACGTTAACCGAGGAAAGCCGGAGAAAGTATGAATAAACCGCGCAAACCATGCCAAATCCGTGGAAATAGGATTTCTACTATATTTTGATTGTATTGATCATGTTGTGGTCGTCTTTAGCATGTTTTGGTTGGGTTTGGCTATGTTTTAACCAGACTTGAATGTAGCAAATTAGTTGGTGATGTAGTTGTGGTTTTACTAGACAAGGAAACCGTGATGGCATACCATCAATTGACATTAAAAATACGAGTGAGCTCCAACAACATTTAACATTGTTTGATCAACAAAACAATGATATTGATTTTCCTTCGGAAACCTACAAAGGTGGATAATATACAAAATAATGAAAAAATCATAGTAAAATGGCTTTTTCGGCCTTCAAAAATCCTTATCCTGCTTAAAGTTGGTTACAACGATGTTCCTCTTGTTTTTTCGGTCGTTTTGACAGGTCACAGGCTAAAAACGAACTTACGGTGCTGAAGTTATGACCATTTTAAGAAAGCCTTCTTCGTCACACGATCTTGGGCTTCGAGAACCAAGTCAGTCTGTTCTTCAATACTTTTGCCTCCATCAATATATAATTTCATAGGCATATACTAACTGTACAACTTTCAAACATGGTCATACACATCCAAATCCGTCTGAAACGGGCTAAACCGTTCGAAACATATCAAAACGGACGAGATCGGACGAAATCGGACTAGATCGGACGGAATCGGACGTTAACCAGGGAAAGCCGGAGAAAGTATGAATAAACCGCGCAAACCATGCCAAATCCGTGGAAATAGATTTCTACTATGTTTTGATTGTATTGATCATGTTGTGGTCGTCTTTAGCATGTTTTGGTTGGGTTTGGCTTTGTTTTAACCAGACTTGAATGTAGCAAATTAGTTGGTGATGTAGTTGTGGTTTTACTAGACAAGGAAACCGTGATGGCATACCATCAATTGATATTAAAAATACGAGTGAGCTCCAACAACATTTAACATTGTTTGATCAACAAAACAATGATATTGATTTTCCTTCAGAAACCTACAAAGGTGGATAATATACAAAATAATGAAAAAATCATAGTAAAATGGCTTTTTGGGCCTTCAAAAATCCTTAACCTGCTTAAAGTTGGTTACAACGATGTTCCTCTTGTTTTTTCGGTCGTTTTGACAGGTCACGGGCTGAAAACAAACTTACGGTGCTGAAGTTATGACCATTTTAAGAAAGCCTTCTTCGTCACACGATCTTGGGCTTCGAGAACCAAGTCAGTCTGTTCTTCAATACTTTTGCCTCCATCAATATATAATTTCATAGGCATATACTAACTGTACAACTTTCAAACATGGTCATACACATCCAAATCCGGCTAAAAAGGGCTAAACCGTTCGAAACATATCAAAACGGACGAAATCGGACGAGATCGGACGAAATCGGACGTTAACCGGGGAAAGCCGGAGAAAGTTTGAATAAACCATGCAAACCATGCCAAATCCGTGGAAATAGGATTTCTACTATGTTTTGATTGTATTGATCATGTTGTGGTCGTCTTTAGCATGTTTTGTTTGGGTTTGGCTATGTTTTAACCAGACTTGAATGTAGCAAATTAGTTGGTGATGTAGTTGTGGTTTTACTAGACAAGGAAATCGTGATGGCATACCATCAATTGATATTAAAAATACGAGTGAGCTCCAACAACATTTAACATTGTTTGATCAACAAAACAATGATATAGATTTTCCTTCGGAAACCTACAAAGGTGGATAATATACAAAATAATGAAAAAATCATAGTAAAATGGCTTTTTGGGCCTTCAAAATCCTTAACCTGCTTAAAGTTGGTTACAACGATGTTCCTCTTGTTTTTTCGGTCGTTTTGACAGGTCACGGGCTGAAAACGAACTTACGGTGCTGAAGTTATGACCATTTTAAGAAAGCCTTCTTCGTCATACGATCTTGGGCTTCGAGAACCAAGTCAGTCTTTTCTTCAATACTTTTGCCTCCATCAATATATAATTTCATAGGCATATACTAACTGTACAACTTTCAAACATGGTCATACACATCCAAATCCGGCTGAAACGGGCTAAACCGTTCGAAACATATCAAAACGGACGAAATCGGACGAGATCGGACGAAATCGGACGTTAACCCGGGAAATCCAGAGAAAGTTTGAATAAACCATGCAAACCATGCCAAATCCGTGGAAATAGGATTTCTACTATGTTTTGATTGTATTGATCATGTTGTGGTCGTCTTTAGCATGTTTTGGTTGGGTTTGGCTATGTTTTAACCAGACTTGAATGTAGCAAATTAGTTGGTGATGTAGTTGTGGTTTTACTAGACAAGGAAATCGTGATGGCATACCATCAATTGATATTAAAAATACGAGTGAGCTCCAACAACATTTAACATTGTTTGATCAACAAAACAATGATATAGATTTTCCTTCGGAAACCTACAAAGGTGGATAATATACAAAATCATGAAAAAATCATAGTAAAATGGCTTTTTGGGCCTTCAAAATCCTTAACCTGCTTAAAGTTGGTTACAACGATGTTCCTCTTGTTTTTTCGGTCGTTTTGACAGGTCACGGGCTGAAAACGAACTTACGGTGCTGAAGTTATGACCATTTTAAGAAAGCCTTCTTCGTCACACGATCTTGGGCTTCGAGAACCAAGTCAGTTTGTTCTTCAATACTTTTGCCTCCATCAATATATAATTTCATAGGCATATACTAACTGTACAACTTTCAAACATGGTCATACACATCCAAATCCGTCTGAAACGGGCTAAACCGTTCGAAACATATCAAAACGGACGAGATCGGACGAGATCGGACGAAATCGGACAACCGGGGAAAGCCGGAGAAAGTATGAATAAACCGCGCAAACTATGCCATATCCGTGGAAATAGGATTTCTACTATGTTTTGATTGTATTGATCATGTTGTGGTCGTCTTTAGCATGTTTTGGTTGGGTTTGGCTATGTTTTAACCAGACTTGAATGTAGCAAATTAGTTGGTGATGTAGTTGTTGTTTTACAAGACAAGGAAATCATGATGGCATACCATCAATTGATATTAAAAATACGAGTGAGCTCCAACAACATTTAACATTGTTTGATCAACAAAACAATGATATTGATTTTCCTTCGGAAACCTACAAAGGTGGATAATATACAAAATAATGAAAAAAGCATAGTAAAATGGCTTTTTGGGCCTTCAAAAATCCTTAACTAGCTTAAAGTTGGTTACAACGATATTCCTCTTGTTTTTTTGGTCGTTTTGACAGGTCACGAGCTGAAAACGAACTTACGGTGCTGAAGTTATGACCATTTTAAGAAAGCCTTCTTCTTCACACGATCTTGGGCTTCGAGAACCAAGTCAGTCTATACTTCAATACTTTTGCCTCCATCAATATATAATTTGATAGGCATATACTAACTGTACAACTTTCAAACATGGTCATACACATCCAAATCCGGCTGAAACGGGCTAAACCGTTCGAAACATATCAAAACGGACGAAATCGGACGAGATCGGATGAAATCGGACGAGATCGGACGAAATCGGACGTTAACCGGGGAAAGCCGGAGAAAGTATGAATAAACCGCGCAAACCATGCCAAATCCGTGGAAATAGGATTTCTACTATGTTTTGATTGTATTGATCATGTTTTGGTCGTCTTTAGCATGTTTTGGTTGGGTTTGGCTATGTTTTAACCAGACTTGAATGTAGCAAATTAGTTGGTGATGTAGTTGTTGTTTTACTAGACAAGGAAATCGTGATGGCATACCATCAATTGATATTAAAAATACGAGTGAGCTCCAACAACATTTAACATTGTTTGATCAACAAAACAATGATATTGATTTTCCTTCGGAAACCTACGAAGGTGGATAATATACAAAATAATGAAAAAAGCATAGTAAAATGGCTTTTTGGGCCTTCAAAAATCCTTAACCAGCTTAAAGTTGGTTACAACGATGTTCCTCTTGTTTTTTCGGTCGTTTTGACAGGTCACGGGCTGAAAACGAACTTACGGTGCTGAAGTTATGACCATTTTAAGAAAGCCTTCTTCGTCACACGATCTTGGGCTTCGAGAACCAAGTCAGTCTGTTCTTCAATACTTTTGCCTCCATCAATATATAATTTCATAGGCATATACTAACTGTACAACTTTCAAACATGGTCATACACATCCAAATCCGGCTGAAACGGGCTAAATCGTTCGAAACATATCAAAACGGACGAGATCGGACGAGATCGGACGAAATCGGACGAGATAGGATGGAATCGGACGTTAACCGGGGAAAGCCGGAGAAAGTATGAATAAACCGGGAAAACCATGCCAAATCCGTGGAAATAGGATTTCTACTATGTTTTGATTGTATTGATCATGTTGTGGTCGTCTTTAGCATGTTTTGGTTGGGTTTGGCTATGTTTTAACCAGACTTGAATGTAGGAAATTAGTTGGTGATGTAGTTGTTGTTTTACAAGACAAGGAAATCATGATGGCATACCATCAATTGATATTAAAAATACGAGTGAGCTCCAACAACATTTAACATTGTTTGATCAACAAAACAATGATATTGATTTTCCTTCGGAAACCTACAAAGGTGGATAATATACAAAATAATGAAAAAACCATAGTAAAATGGCTTTTTGGGCCTTCAAAAATTCTTAACCAGCTTAAAGTTGGTTACAACGATGTACCTCTTGTTTTTTCGGTCGTTTTGACAGGTCACGGGTTTGAAAACGAACTTACGGTGCTGAAGTTATGACCATTTTAAGAAAGCCTTCTTCGTCACACGATCTTGGGGTTCGAGAACCAAGTTAGTCTGTTCTTCAATACTTTTGCCTCCATCAATATATAATTTCATAGGCATATACTAACTGTACAACTTTCAAACATGGTCATACACATCCAAATCCGGCTGAAACGGGCTAAACCGTTCGAAACATATCAAAACGGACGAAATCGGACGAGATCGGACGAAATCGGACGAGATCGGACGAAATTGGACATTAACCGAGGAAAGCCGGAGAAAGAATGAATAAACCGCGCAAACCATGCCAAATCCGTGGAAATAGGATTTCTACTATGTTTTGATTGTATTGATCATGTTGTGGTCGTCTTTAGCATGTTTTGGTTGGGTTTGGCTATGTTTTAACCAGACTTGAATGTTGCAAATTAGTTGGTGATGTAGTTGTGGTTTTACTAGACAAGGAAATCGTGATGGCATACCATCAATTGATATTAAAAATACGAGTGAGCTCCAACAACATTTAACATTGTTTGATCAACAAAACAATGATATTGATTTTCCTTCGGAAACCTAAAAAGGTGGATAATATACAAAATAATGAAAAAATCATAGTAAAATGGCTTTTTGGGCCTTCAAGAATCCTTAACCTGCTTAAAGTTGGTTACAACGATGTTCCTCTTGTTTTTTCGGTCGTTTTGACAGGTCACGGCCTGAAAACGAACTTACGATGCTGAAGTTATGACCATTTTAAGAAAGCCTTCTTCGTCACACGATCTTGGGCTTCGAGAACCAAGACAGTCTGTTCTTCAATACTTTTGCCTCCATTAATATATAATTTCATAGGCATATACTAACTGTACAACTTTCAAACATGGTCATACACATCCAAATCCGTCTGAAACGGGCTAAACCGTTCGAAACATATCAAAACGGATGAGATCGGACGAGATCGGACGAAATCGGACGAGATCGGACGGAATCAGACGTTAACCGGGGAAAGCCGGAGAAAGTATGAATAAACCGCACAAACCATGCCAAATCCGTGGAAATAGGATTTCTACTATGTTTTGATTGTATTGATCATGTTGTGGTCGTCTTTAGCATGTTTTGGTTGGGTTTGGCTATGTTTTAACCAGACTTGAATGTAGCAAATTAGTTGGTGATGTAGTTGTGGTTTTACTAGACAAGGAAACCGTGATGGCATACCATCAATTGATATTAAAAATAAGACTGAGCTCCAACAACATTTAACATTGTTTGATCAACAAAACAGTGATATTGATTTTCCTTCGGAAACCTACAAAGGTGGATAATATACAAAATAATGAAAAAAACATAGTAAAATGGCTTTTTGGGCCTTCAAAAATCCTTAACCAGCTTAAAGGTGGTTACAACGACGTTCCTCTTGTTTTTTGGTCGTTTGACAGGTCACGGGCTGAAAACGAACTTACGGTGCTGAAGTTATGACCATTTTAAGAAAGCCTTCTTCGTCACACGATCTTGGGCTTCGAGAACCAAGTCAGTCTGTTCTTCAATACTTTTGCCTCCAGCAATATATAATTTCATAGGCATATACTAACTGTACAACTTTCAAACATGGTCATACACATCCAAATCCGTCTGAAACAGGCTAAACCGTTCGAAACATATCAAAACGGACGAGATCGGACGAGATCGGACGAAATCGGCCGAGATCGGACGGAATCGGACATTAACCGGGGAAAGCCGGAGAAAGTATGAATAAACCGGGCAAACCATGCCAAATCCGTGGAAATAGGGTTTCTACTATGTTTTGATTGTATTGATCATGTTGTGGTCATCTTTAGCATGTTTTGGTTGGGTTTGGCTATGTTTTAACCAGACTTGAATGTAGCAAATTAGTTGGTGATGTAGTTATGGTTTAACTAGACAAGGAAACCGTGATGGCATACCATCAATTGATATTAAAATACGAGTGAGCTCCAACAACATTTAACATTGTTTGATCAACAAAACAATGATATTGATTTTCCTTCAGAAACCTACAAAGGTGGATAATGTACAAAATAATGAAAAAAACATAGTAAAATGGCTTTTTGGGCCTTCAAAAATCCTTAACCAGCTTAAAGATGGTTACAACGATGTTCCTCTTGTTTTTTCGGTCGTTTTGACAGGTCACGGGCTGAAAACGAACTTACGGTGCTGAAGTTATGACCATTTTAAGAAAGCCTTCTTCGTCACACGATCTTGGGCTTCGAGAACCAAGTCAGTCTGTTCTTCAATACTTTTGCCTCCATCAATATATAATTTCATAGGCATATACTAAATGTACAACTTTCAAACATGGTCATACACATCCAAATCCGTCTGAAACGGGCTAAACCGTTCGAAACATATCAAAACGGACGAGATCGGACGAGATCGGACGAAATCGGCCGAGATCGGACGGAATCGGACTTTAACCGGGGAAAGCCGGAGAAAGTATGAATAAACCGGGCAAACCATGCCAAATCCGTGGAAATAGGGTTTCTACTATGTTTTGATTGTATTGATCATGTTGTGGTCGTCTTTAGCATGTTTTGGTTGGGTTTGGCTATGTTTTAACCAGACATGAATGTAGCAAATTAGTTGGTGATGTAGTTGTTGTTTTACAAGACAAGGAAACCGTGATGGCATACCATCAATTGATATTAAAAATACGAGTGAGATCCAACAACATTTAACATTGTTTGATCAACAAAACAATGATATTGATTTTCCTTCGGAAACCTACAAAGGTGGATAATATACAAAATAATGAAAAAAGCATAGTGAAATGGCTTTTTGGGCCTTCAGAAATCCTTAACCAGCTTAAAGTTGGTTACAACGATGTTCCTCTTGTTTTTTCGGTCGTTTTGACAGGTCACATGCTGAAAACGAACTTACGGTGCTGAAGTTATGACCATTTTAAGAAAGCCTTCTTTGTCACATGATCTTGGGCTTCGAGAACCAAGTCAGTCTGTTCTTCAATACTTTTGCCTCCATCAATATATAATTTTATAGGCATATACTAACTGTACAACTTTCAAACATGGGCATACACATCCAAATCCGACTGAAACGGGCTAAACCGTTCGAAACATATCAAAACGGACGAAATCGGACGAGATCGGACGAAATTGGACGAGATCGGACGAAATCGGACGTTAACCGGGGAAAGCCGGAGAAAGTATGAATAAACCGCGCAAACCATGCCAAATCCGTGGAAATAGGATTTCTACTATGTTTTGATTTATTGATCATGTTGTGGTCGTCTTTAGCATGTTTTGGTTGGGTTTGGCTATGTTTTAACCAGACTTGAATGTAGCAATTTAGTTGGTGATGTAGTTGTTGTTTTACAAGACAAGGAAATCATGATGGCATACCATCAATTGATATTAAAAATACGAGTGAGCTCCAACAACATTTAACATTGTTTGATCAACAAAACAATGATATTGATTTTCCTTCGGAAACCTACAAAGGTGGATAATATACAAAATAATGAAAAAAGGATAGTAAAATGGCTTTTTGGGCCTTCAAAAATCCTTAACCAGCTTAAAGTTGGTTACAACGATGTTCCTCTTGTTTTTTCGGTCGTTTTGACAGGTCACGGGCTGAAAACGAACTTACGGTGCTGAAGTTATGACCATTTTAAGAAAGCCTTCTTCGTCACACGATCTTGGGCTTCGAGAACCAAGTCAGTCTGTTCTTCAATACTTTTGCCTCCATCAATATATAATTTCATAGGCATATACTAACTCTACAACTTTCAAACATGGTCATACACATCCAAATCCGGCTGAAACGGGCTAAACCGTTCGAAACATATCAAAACGGACGAAATCGGACGAGATCGGACGAGATCGGACGGAATCGGACATTAACTGGGAAAGCCGGAGAAAGTATGAATAAACCGCGCAAACCATGCCAAATCCGTGGAAATAGGATTTCTACTATGTTTTGATTGTATTGATCATGTTGTGGTCGTCTTTAGCATGTTTTGGTTGGGTTTGGCTATGTTTTAACAAAACTTGAATGTTGCAAATTAGTTGGTGATGTAGTTGTGGTTTTACTAGACAAGGAAATCGTGATGGCATACCATCAATTGATATTAAAAATACGAGTGAGCTCCAACAACATTTAACATTGTTTGATCAACAAAACAATGATATTGATTTTCCTTCGGAAACCTAAAAAGGTGGATAATATACAAAATAATGAAAAAATCATAGTAAAATGGCTTTTTGGGCCTTCAAGAATCCTTAACCTGCTTAAAGTTGGTTACAACGATGTTCCTCTTGTTTTTTCGGTCGTTTTGATAGGTCACGGGCTGAAAACGAACTTACGGTGCTGAAGTTATGACCATTTTAAGAAAGCCTTCTTCGTCACACGATCTTGGGCTTCGAGAACCAAGACAGTCTGTTCTTCAATACTTTTGCCTCCATCAATATATAATTTCATAGGCATATACTAACTGTACAACTTTCAAACATGGTCATACACATCCAAATCCGTCTGAAACGGGCTAAACCGTTCGAAACATATCAAAACGGACGAGATCGGACGAGATCGGACGAAATCGGACGAGATCGGATGGAATCGGACGTTAACCGGGGAAAGCCGGAGAAAGGATGAATAAACCGCGCAAACCATGCCAAATCCGTGGAAATAGGATTTCTACTATGTTTTGATTGTATTGATCATGTTGTGGTCGTCTTTAGCATGTTTTGGTTGGGTTTGGCTATGTTTTAACCAGACTTGAATGTAGCAAATTAGTTGGTGATGTAGTTGTGGTTTTACTAGACAAGGAAACCGTGATGGCATACCATCAATTGATATTAAAAATACGAGTGAGCTCCAACAACATTTAACATTGTTTGATCAACAAAACAATGATATTGATTTTCCTTCGGAAACCTACAAAGGTGGATAATATATAAAATAATGAAAAAAAAACATAGTAAAATGGCTTTTTGGGCCTTCAAAAATCCTTAACCAGCTTAAAGGTGGTTACAACGATGTTCCTCTTGTTTTTCGGTCGTTTTGACAGGTCACGGGCTGAAAACGAACTTACGGTGCTGAAGTTATGACCATTTTAAGAAAGCCTTCTTCGTCACACGATCTTGGGCTTCGAGAACCAAGTCAGTCTGTTCTTCAATACTTTTGCCTCCAGCAATATATAATTTCATAGGCATATACTAACTGTACAACTTTCAAACATGGTCATACACATCCAAATCCGTCTGAAACGGGCTAAACCGTTCGAAACATATCAAAACGGACGAGATCGGACGAGATCGGACGAAATCGGCCGAGATCGGGCGGAATCGGACGTTAACCGGGGAAAGCCAGAGGAAGTATGAATAAACCGGGCAAACCATGCCAAATCCGTGGAAATTGGGTTTCTACTATGTTTTGATTGTATTGATCATGTTGTGGTCATCTTTAGCATGTTTTGGTTGGGTTTGGCTATGTTTTAACCAGACTTGAATGTAGCAAATTAGTTGGTGATGTAGTTGTGGTTTAACTAGACAAGGAAACCGTGATGGCATACCATCAATTGATATTAAAATACGAGTGAGCTCCCACAACATTTAATATTGTTTGATCAACAAAACAATGATATTTATTTTCCTTCGGAAACCTACAAAGGTGGATAATATACAAAATAATGAAAAAAACATAGTAAAATGGCTTTTTGGGCCTTCAAAAATCCTTAACCAGCTTAAAGTTGGTTACAACGATGTTCCTCTTGTTTTTTCGGTCGTTTTGACAGGTCACGGGCTGAAAACGAACTTACGGTGCTGAAGTTATGACCATTTTAAGAAAGCCTTCTTCGTCACACGATCTTGGGCTTCGAGAACCAAGTCAGTCTGTTCTTCAATACTTTTGCCTCCATCAATATATAATTTCATAGGCATATACTAACTGTACAACTTTCAAACATGGTCATACACATCCAAATCTGTCTGAAACGGGCTAAACCATTCGAAACATATCAAAACGGACGAGATCGGACGAGATCGGACGAAATCGGCCGAGATCGGACGGAATCGGACGTTAACCGGGGAAAGCCGGAGAAAGTATGAATAAACCGGGCAAACCATGCCAAATCCGTGGAAATAGGGTTTCTACTATGTTTTGATTGTATTGATCATGTTGTGGTCGTCTTTAGCATGTTTTGGTTGGGTTTGGCTATGTTTTAACCAGACTTGAATGTAGCAAATCAGTTGGTGATGTAGTTGTTGTTTTACAAGACAAGGAAACCGTGATGGGATACCATCAATTGATATTAAAAATACGAGTGAGCTCCAACAACATTTAACATTGTTTGATCAACAAAACAATGATATTGATTTTCCTTCGGAAACCTACAAAGGTGGATAATATACAAAATAATGAAAAAAGCATAGTGAAATGGCTTTTTGGGCCTTCAGAAATCCTTAACCAGCTTAAAGTTGGTTACAACGATGTTCCTCTTGTTTTTTCGGTCGTTTTGACAGGTCACGGGCTGAAAACGAACTTACGGTGCTGAAGTTATGACCATTTTAAGAAAGCCTTCTTCGTCACACGATCTTGGGCTTCGAGAACCAAGTCAGTCTGTTCTTCAATACTTTTGCCTCCAGCAATATATAATTTCATATGCATATACTAACTGTACAACTTTCAAACATGGTCATACACATCCAAATCCGTCTGAAACGGGCTAAACCGTTCGAAACATATCAAAACGGACGAGATCGGACGAAATCGGCCGAGATCGGGCGGAATCGGACGTTAACCGGGGAAAGCCAGAGAAAGTATGAATAAACCGGGCAAACCATGCCAAATCCGTGGAAATTGGGTTTCTACTATGTTTTGATTGTATTGATCATGTTGTGGTCGTCTTTAGCATGTTTTGGTTGGGTTTGGCTATGTTTTAACCAGACTTGAATGTAGCAAATTAGTTGGTGATGTAGTTGTTGTTTTACAAGACAAGGAAACCGTGATGGCATACCATCAATTGATATTAAAAATACGAGTGAGCTCCAACAACATTTAACATTGTTTGATCAACAAAACAATGATATTGATTTTCCTTCAGAAACCTACAAAGGTGGATAATATACAAAATAATGAAAAAATCATAGTGAAATGGCTTTTTGGGCCTTCAGAAATCCTTAACCAGCTTAAAGTTGGTTACAACGATGTTCCTCTTGTTTTTTCGGTCGTTTTGACAGGTCACGGGCTGAAAACGAACTTACGGTGCTGAAGTTATGACCATTTTAAGAAAGCCTTCTTCGTCACACGATCTTGGGCTTCGAGAACCAAGTCAGTCTGTTCTTCAATACTTTTGCCTCCAGCAATATATAATTTCATAGGCATATACTAACTGTACAACTTTCAAACATGGTCATACACATCCAAATCCGTCTGAAACGGGCTAAACCGTTCGAAACATATCAAAACGGACGAGATCGGACGAGATCGAACGAAATCGGCCGAGATCGGGCGGAATCGGACGTTAACCGGGGAAAGCCAGAGGAAGTATGAATAAACCGGGCAAACCATGCCAAATCCGTGGAAATTGGGTTTCTACTATGTTTTGATTGTATTGATCATGTTGTGGTCATCTTTAGCATGTTTTGGTTGGGTTTGGCTATGTTTTAACCAGACTTGAATGTAGCAAATTAGTTGGTGATGTAGTTGTGGTTTAACTAGACAAGGAAACCGTGATGGCATACCATCAATTGATATTAAAATACGAGTGAGCTCCAACAACATTTAATATTGTTTGATCAACAAAACAATGATATTTATTTTCCTTCGGAAACCTACAAAGGTGGATAATATACAAAATAATGAAAAAAACATAGTAAAATGGCTTTTTGGGCCTTCAAAAATCCTTAACCAGCTTAAAGTTGGTTACAACGATGTTCCTCTTGTTTTTTCGGTCGTTTTGACAGGTCACGGGCTGAAAACGAACTTACGGTGCTGAAGTTATGACCATTTTAAGAAAGCCTTCTTCGTCACACGATCTTGGGCTTCGAGAACCAAGTCAGTCTGTTCTTCAATACTTTTGCCTCCATCAATATATAATTTCATAGGCATATACTAACTGTACAACTTTCAAACATGGTCATACACATCCAAATCTGTCTGAAACGGGCTAAACCATTCGAAACATATCAAAACGGACGAGATCGGACGAGATCGGACGAAATCGGCCGAGATCGGACGGAATCGGACGTTAACCGGGGAAAGCCGGAGAAAGTATGAATAAACCGGGCAAACCATGCCAAATCCGTGGAAATAGGGTTTCTACTATGTTTTGATTGTATTGATCATGTTGTGGTCGTCTTTAGCATGTTTTGGTTGGGTTTGGCTATGTTTTAACCAGACTTGAATGTAGCAAATCAGTTGGTGATGTAGTTGTTGTTTTACAAGACAAGGAAACCGTGATGGGATACCATCAATTGATATTAAAAATACGAGTGAGCTCCAACAACATTTAACATTGTTTGATCAACAAAACAATGATATTGATTTTCCTTCGGAAACCTACAAAGGTGGATAATATACAAAATAATGAAAAAAGCATAGTGAAATGGCTTTTTGGGCCTTCAGAAATCCTTAACCAGCTTAAAGTTGGTTACAACGATGTTCCTCTTGTTTTTTCGGTCGTTTTGACAGGTCACGGGCTGAAAACGAACTTACGGTGCTGAAGTTATGACCATTTTAAGAAAGCCTTCTTCGTCACACGATCTTGGGCTTCGAGAACCAAGTCAGTCTGTTCTTCAATACTTTTGCCTCCAGCCATATATAATTTCATATGCATATACTAACTGTACAACTTTCAAACATGGTCATACACATCCAAATCCGTCTGAAACGGGCTAAACCGTTCGAAACATATCAAAACGGACGAGATCGGACGAGATCGGACGAAATCGGCCGAGATCGGGCGGAATCGGACGTTAACCGGGGAAAGCCAGAGAAAGTATGAATAAACCGGGCAAACCATGCCAAATCCGTGGAAATTGGGTTTCTACTATGTTTTGATTGTATTGATCATGTTGTGGTCGTCTTTAGCATGTTTTGGTTGGGTTTGGCTATGTTTTAACCAGACTTGAATGTAGCAAATTAGTTGGTGATGTAGTTGTTGTTTTACAAGACAAGGAAACCGTGATGGCATACCATCAATTGATATTAAAAATACGAGTGAGCTCCAACAACATTTAACATTGTTTGATCAACAAAACAATGATATTGATTTTCCTTCGGAAACCTACAAAGGTGGATAATATACAAAATAATGAAAAAATCATAGTGAAATGGCTTTTTGGGCCTTCAGAAATCCTTAACCAGCTTAAAGTTGGTTACAACGATGTTCCTCTTGTTTTTTCGGTCGTTTTGACAGGTCACGGGCTGAAAACGAACTTACGGTGCTGAAGTTATGACCATTTTAAGAAAGCCTTCTTCGTCACACGATCTTGGGCTTCGAGAACCAAGTCAGTCTGTTCTTCAATACTTTTGCCTCCATCAATATATAATTTCATAGGCATATACTAACTGTACAACTTTCAAACATGGTCATACCCATCCAAATCCGTCTGAAACGGGCTAAACCGTTCGAAACATATCAAAACGGACGAGATCGGACGAGATCGGACGAAATCGGCCGAGATCGGACGGAATCGGACGTTAACCGGGGAAAGCCGGAGAAAGTATGAATAAACCGGGCAAACTATGCCAAATCCGTGGAACTAGGGTTTCTACAATGTTTTGATTGTATTGATCATGTTGTGGTCGTCTTTAGCATGTTTTGGTTGGGTTTGGCTATGTTTTAACCAGACTTGAATGTAGCAAATTAGTTGGTGATGTAGTTGTTGTTTTACAAGACAAGGAAACCGTGATGGCATACCATCAATTGATATTAAAAATACGAGTGAGCTCCAACAACATTTAACATTGTTTGATCAACAAAACAATGATATTGATTTTCCTTCGGAAACCTACAAAGGTGGATAATATACAAAATAATGAAAAACGCATAGTAAAATGGCTTATTGGGCCTTCAGAAATCCTTAACCAGCTTAAAGTTGGTTACAACGATGTTCTTCTTGTTTTTCGGTCGTTTTGACAGGTCAAGGGCTGAAAACGAACTTACGGTGCTGAAGTTATGACCATTTTAAGAAAGCCTTCTTCGTCACACGATCTTGGGCTTCGAGAACCAAGTCAGTTTGTTCTTCAATACTTTTGCCTCCCATCAATATATAATTTCATAGGCATATACTAACTGTACAACTTTCAAACATGGTCATACACATCCAAATCCGACTGAAACGGGCTAAACCGTTCGAAACATATCAAAACGGACGAAATCGGACGAGATCGGACGAAATCGGACGTTAACCGGGGAAAGCCGGAGAAAGTATGAATAAACCGCGCAAACCATGCCAAATCCGTGGAAATAGGATTTCTACTATGTTTTGATTGTATTGATCATGTTGTGGTCGTCTTTAGCATGTTTTGGTTGGGTTTGGCTATGTTTTAACCATACTTGAATGTAGCAAATTAGTTGGTGATGTAGTTGTGGTTTTACTAGACAAGGAAATCGTGACGGCATACCATCAATTGATATTAAAAATACGAGTGAGCTCCAACAACATTTAACATTGTTTGATCAACAAAACAATGATATTGATTTTCCTTCGGAAACCTATAAAGGTGGATAATATACAAAATAATGAAAAAGGCATAGTAAAATGGCTTTTTGGGCCTTCAAAAATCCTTAACCAGCTTAAAGATGGTTACAACGATGTTCTTCTTGTTTTTTCGGTCGTTTTGACAGGTCACGGGCTGAAAACGAACTTATGGTGCTGAAGTTATGACCATTTTAAGAAAGCCTTCTTCGTCACACGATCTTGGGCTTCGAGAACCAAGTCAGTCTGTTCTTCAATACTTTTGCCTCCATCAATATATAATCTCATAGGCATATACTAACTGTACAACTTTCAAACATGGTCATACACATCCAAATCCGTCTGAAACGGGCTAAACCGTTCGAAACATATCAAAACGGACCAGATCGGACGACATCGGCCGAGATCGGACGGAATCGGATGTTATCCGGGGAAAGCTGGAGAAAGTATGAATAAACCGGGCAAACCATGCCAAATCCGTGGAAATAGGGTTTCTAATATGTTTTGATTGTATTGATCATGTTGTGGTCGTCTTTAGCATGTTTTGGTTGGGTTTGACTATGTTTTAACCAGACTTGAATGTAGCAAATTAGTTGCTGATGTAGTTGTTGTTTTACAAGACAAGGAAACCGTGATGGCATACCATCAATTGATATTAAAAACACGAGTGAGCTCCAACAACATTTAACATTGTTTGATCAACAAAACTGTAACACCCCAATTTGGAAATGGAATCTTACGCATAATCATGGCGTGTCATCAAAGCATACAAGGATAAATGTCTAAGCATTATATGACCATAAAAGGGAAATACCGGAATCAAACATCGGTAACCCCAAAGTAGAGCTCATCACACACAAACATAAATACTGTAAAAGGAAAGGACGAAACAATGTCCATTGCAAGCTGTATTAAAGTAAAGGAAATGTATAAAGTAAAGAAAGACAGTAAAGCTTCCAGTTCATATGCACGTACGTTTGAGATCTACGAGCGTCCCTGAGTACCTGCCGTTTTGGGAACATGAAAAGGAAAACGGCTGAGCAAGACGCTCAGTGCACGGATGTACAAAATAGCATGAAATAGGATAAGCATGTAACATATAACAACGGAAGACTAAGTTCTGAGTAGATTGGTTAAGTATTGAGAAAACTGGTTTTATAGTTTGAAAAGCCTTATGTTTATCTTATGAAAACTGTTTAAACATATATATATACCATAGCCCATATAGGTCATGAAAGGGTCACGTGCATGAATACTTGGAGGGGTGACCTCATCATGCTGATTAGAGGGGATGCCTCTAATTAATATACTGGTCTAGGTAGGAGGGATCAACTCCTTGTGAAGGATGCAAGGCACACACCACATTCACCATAAAATACTGAATAAAACATGTAACTAGGATGCACCCATACGCCCCACATGATATAATAATATGGCCAAAACTGAAAGGGACGCCACGAGCAATCACTCCGCCGTGGGGAAGTCATAACATTGGTGCCTCCAATGTTATGGTTATGGTACCTCCATAACTAGGTGAAACTGGTCATGCTTGTATATGGCTATAGATTATGCTAATTAAACATAAGCAGTTCAAAACAATAAAACAAATACTGGGGAAAACAGTTGGCTGCATACGGGGAAATCCTAATAAGGAAAGAATGTCCATACTGAAAGGACGGGAATCCGTACCTCAAGTCCAGTGAATGAACGGAAGAAAGACTCCTACTTCTGGATCACTAACGCTACATGAATACACACGTGTATAAGTATCGAATCACTGATTACGTACTGGGTTTTATGTCTCATCTTAGCTTACTTTGTATGTTTTAGGTCATGGTTTACTGTTTAAAGCCCTATCTGTGTTTACCTTGTACTCTGATTAATCTGGTAAAGTATTACTGGTAGTTCATGTATTATTATACTTACTGTGTAATAATGAGTAACTTTCCAAAAATAGCAGGTTTCCAAAAATAGAAAGTTTCCAAAAATAGAAAGTTTCAAAAAATAGAAAGTTTCCAAAAATTGAAAGTTACCAAAAATAGAAAGTTTCCAAAAATAGAAAGTTTCCAAAAATAGAAAGTTTCCAAAAATAGAAAGTTTCCAAAAATAGAAAGTTTCTAAAAATAGAATTCACTGCTTAAAATAGATCAGTTTCTAAAAATAGAAAGTTTCAAAAATAGATCAGCTGCCTTAATTAAATAAGTTTCCATATATAGAAGGTTTCCATGATTAGATTAGCTGCCTGAAATAGATAGATTTCCATATATAGAAGGTTTCCATTAATAGATTAGTTTCCTTATTTAATTAAGTTTCTATAAATAGAAGTTTCCATAATTAGAATTAAGCTAGTTGCATAAGCTAAAATATAAGTCTAAGTGTTTATAAGCTTATTTCTTAAGTCATATGATATAGTGTATAGTTTAATTATTATTTCATGCATTTTAATTAAACTATAGGTTAAGCATTTTAATTAAAGTATAACATGTTTTAATTAAAATGGAATAAATTACTTAGGTTAAAATGTATATTAATATGTATTAATAATATAACCTAAGTCATGTCTAAATTAATTAATTATAAGCATGTTTTAAATAATTAATTAATTATAACTTATAACATAAAAATACTTAGGTTAAATTAATATCATGCTAAATTAATAATTAAGAAATAACCTAAGTCATGGTTTAATTAATATCTCATGTTATTAATTAATTTATATCCTAAGTTCATAATTCATAATATTAACATGTAGCATAAATCATGATTTAACCAACGAACCATGAATCGGGCATGAACTCGACACCGTACCCCGAGCCAACTCGGGGTACTTGTGTCCCCTTGCTGCCGTGGGTCCCACATGCACCAACCAAGACCAAAATGGTCTTGGTGGTGGCGGCTAAAAGCAAACCGAACCCCCCTCGGGTTGGTTATACTAGGCGGCCAAAAACAAACACCCTCATATAAAAACCTTTGATTTTAATTAACCCCAAAACATGTTAGATCTATGTTTAATTATCATGTTTTAATAAGAATAACAATAACATGTTCATGAAAATAATCAAAGATTTAAAAAGAATTAAAAAGAAAGGTTTAGAATGATATACCAATACGTAGCTTGGAAGAGGATGAACAAACACGGTTTATAGCAATGATTTTTAAGATCAAGATCAATCAACAACCACCTATGGTGGTCCTTAAGGTGGCGGCACAAAGAGACCAAGAGGACGAGAGAAAAACCTTTTTAGGTTAAATGCTTATTTTCTTGAAATGTAAAAATGAAATGAATATTTACCATAACCCCCCCCCCCCCCTTTCATGTAAAAAGTCAATGGGCTAAGCCCATTTAGTTATGTGTGCCGTGGGTATGGGGCCCCACATGGGGTACCCGTACCTTTTCTCGTGTCCCGATGTTTCGTGTTCGTTCGTAGTTAAACGTGTTCGTGTTTAAAGTGTTTCTGTTTATTTTATCATGTAGTTTATCGTATTATTTACACTCGTAATTAAGTACTTACGTAATTATTTTAGTTCGTATTTTAAAATGGTGATCATGATTTAATTATGTTCACGTGAAATATCTATTAACTGTTTATCATGAGTTTGTACGTAATCGATACTTATCATGTCATACACGTATGCACTTGCTTGATTATTAGCACATGAATGTGATCAATACTAAATAGGGTAAGTTTTAATCTAGGACGTACGATCTTAAGGGCACTATTCATGGTAAAAGCATGCGGGTTTTACAATTCTTCCCCCCTAAAAAGAATAATTCGTCACCGAATTATAGATAAAGTAAACTGGAAAGAAGTAACATACCCGAACTCAAAATATGAAGTGAGGGTAAGAAGCCCGGATAGACTCCTCCGTTTCCCAAGTGGCTTCCCGCTCGGTATGGTCCCTCCAAAGAATTTTGACGAATGGAATCGTCTTCCTTCTCATGACTCGTTCTTGCCTGTCAAGAAATCGTTCGGGTTCCTCTATAAAAGTGAGATCTTCACGTATCTGTTCCAGTGGATACTGAACCATGTGAAGGGGATGATACTTGTACCCTCTGAGTAAGGACACATGAAACACGTTATGCACGTGCGAAAGCTGAGGAGGTAACGCCAATCGGTAAGATACTTCGCCGATTCGTTCAATGATATCAAACGGTCCGATGAAACGAGGACTTAGTTTCCCTTTGATCCCGAAGCGTTTAACACCACGCGCCGGCGAAACCTTGAGGAAGACGTGGTGTCCCACATTAAAATGTATGTCCCTACGATGCTTATCAGCGTAACTCTTCTGACGTGACCGTGCTTCCTGCAGCTTCTGCTTAGCTACTTCGATCTTCTCATTGGTCATTTCTATAATTTCCGGTCCTTAGAGTGTTCGCTCTCCCACTTGATCCCAGCAGATTGGAGCGCGACACTTCCTGCCATACAACATTTCTAAAGGAGCACATTTGATACTTGCGTGCCAGCTGTTGTTGTATGCAAACTTGACCAAACAGATGTAATCGTCCCAATCACTTGTCCATTCCAACGCACACGACCTTAACATATCTTCCAATGTCTGAATCGTTCGCTCCGACTGTCCGTCCGTTTGAGGATGAAAGGTCGTACTCAGCTTAAGTTGTGTGCCCCAAGCGTTTTGCAGACCTTTCCAGAATCGCGACGTGAAACGAGGATCTCTGTCTGAGACGATGCTGGAGGGAGCACCGTGGAGTCTCATGATCTCCCTTCTGTAAGTATCTGCGAGTTTACTTACCGGATCTTCCTTGCGTATCGGTAAGAAATGAGCTGATTTGGTAAGTCGATCAACGATGACCCAAATGGCATCATGCTTCTTCTTGGTAGGCGGAAGACCGGTAACAAAATCCATGGTGATTTTGTCCCACTTCCATTCTGGAATATCCAACGGTTGAAGGAGACCGCCCGATCGCTGATGCTCAATCTTAACCTGCTGGCAGGTAAGACATTTGGAGACATAAGTGGCTACATCCTGTTTCATACCACTCCACCAAAAGTACTGTCTGATGTCATGGTACATTTTTGTCGACCCAGGATGTATAGAAAATTGGGAGTTGTGAGCTTCAGCTAACAATGCTTCCAGGAGTTCTTGATTGTCAGGAACACAAAGTCTCGTGCCCTGCCAAACGATACCGTCTGCGTCCATTCTGAATTATGTCTGCTTCTCCAAATTCTGAATTATCGCCCATATTTCTCCATCATCCTTCTGAGCTTCCTTGATCCTAGACAGTAACTCGGGTTCTACTCCAAGATTCGCCCAGTATCCGTGCTGCCCACGTACCATGATTTCGATGTCTAGCCGCTCCAAGTCTCTTATGTTTTCTTCCTTGATTTCAATGCCGTTGATTATTCCGGACTTTCTGCTGAGTGCATCTGCTACTACATTAGCCTTTCCGGGATGATATTGTAGGTTAATATCATAATCCTTCAACAGTTCCAACCATCTCCTTTGTCTCATGTTCAATTCACGTTGAGTGAAGATATACTTCAAGCTCTTGTGATCCGTGAAAATGTCGCATGATTCTCCGTATAAGTAGTGCCTCCATATTTTAAATGCGAACACCACTGCAGCAAGTTCCAGGTCATGCGTAGGGTAGTTTTCTTCATAGGGCTTAAGCTGCCGTGAAGCATACGCGATCACTTTCCCATGTTGCATGAGAACACAGCCCAGTCCCTTCCCCGATGCATCGCTGTAGATCTGAAATCCACCTGTACCAGATGGGAGAGTAAGAATAGGTGCAGATACTAACTTCTGCTTTAGGTCTTCGAATCTCTTCTCTCGTTCTTCCATCCAGACGAATTTCTCTCCTTTTCGCATCAGTTTGGTGAGAGGTAGTGCCAAACGGGAAAAGTTCTCCACGAATCTGCGATAATATCCAGCTAAGCCCAAGAAACTGCGGACTTCTGACGCTGACGTTGGTCTTGGCCATTTAGTGATAGCCTCAACCTTTGCTGGGTCCATAGTGATCCCTTCTGCTGATACAATGTGACCTAAGAATGCCACTTTGTTTAACCAGAACTCACACTTGGAGAATTTCGCATACAGCTGCTTCTGACGAAGAATCTGTAGTATCGTACGGAGATGGTCTTCGTGTTCCTCCGTGGACTTTGAGAAAATCAGGATGTCATCGATGAATACAATGACAAACTTATCAAGGAATTCATGGAAGATTCTGTTCATCAGATCCATGAATACTGCTGGAGCATTAGTCAGGCCGAATGGCATGACTACAAACTCATAATGGCCATAGCGGGTACGAAAAGCAGTCTTGGCAATATCCTGCTCTTTAACCCTTAGATGATGGTAGCCTGACCTTAGATCGATCTTTGAGAAGTGTTTGGCTCCTTGAAGTTGGTCAAACAGATCATCTATACGTGGCAGTGGATATCTATTGCGGATGGTAATCTTATTAAGTTCACGGTAGTCTATGCAAAGTCGCATGCTGTCGTCCTTCTTCTTAACGAACAAGACCGGTGCGCCCCATGGAGATGCGCTTGGTCTAATGAACCCTCGCTCAAGAAGTTCATGCAGTTGGTCCTTCAGTTCTTTTAGCTCTATGGGAGCCATACGATACGGAGCCTTATAGATTGGTTCAGCTCCTGGAACAAGGTCGATGTTGAACTCCACTTCTCGTGCAGGTGGTATGCCGGGGAGTTCAGCTGGGAAGACGTCTTGAAATTCCGAAACTACTGGTTGATCCTGAATCGATGGGGATTCAGCATCCATGTCGTGAACCGTAGCTGGATAACCCTCACAGCCATGTGACAGTAATGCACGTGCTTGCAAGGTAGATATGACTTGTACAGACCGTCCGGGTATGAACCCGTTATGAATGTACTCTGGTGCATTAATGTCGCCGAAGATCACCCGATATGAGTGGCAGTCTATGGTAGCATGGTGCTTGGATAGCCAGTCCATGCCGAGAATCATATCGAACTCAATCATGTCTAGGGGAAGTGCATCTACTGCACGAACTTTATCATCAAACTCTAGAGGAAGACTCATGTATACATGAGTTATTAATACAGAGTCCCTCAAAGGCGTGGAAATGGTAAGCCTATTTTCTAATGGCAAGGGAAGTGTCCTGATGTTCTTAGCATATGTAGTGGAAATAACCGAGTGAGTGGCACCCGTGCCGAAAAGAACACATGCTGCTTGGCCGTACATATACAAAATTCCAGTAATGGTACCTGTAGATTTGTTTGCCTGATCGCGAGATGTCGTGTAGACACGCCCAGTGGTAGGAGGCGGCTTATTATCAGCATGACCCGAGGTACCCTCCATCTCACCCTTACGGCAATCTCTCATACGATGGCCAGGTAGACCGCACTTGTAGCACGCGTCGGAATCACGACGACATGGGCCAGGGTCTGCGATGGCAAGTATTGCAAAGAGGATGAGTGAATCCTCCAGCAGGAGTCCTTGCTTGCTGAGGGCCTGCTGATGACAAAATGTGTTAAGATAAAGTATATGCACGAGTATAAGACATATGCATCATAAGATGTTCACCAGTGATAGCTGAACGGTTAGGCTGCGAACCCCTGTGGTTCTGGTCCTTCCCGTTACCGTGGTTCCTGGTAGAGGTTAATATAGTGTCAGCATGAGAGATTTAACATGAACTCATAAGAAGATGCGTAAATAATAGGACCTGCTGTTGTTGGAGTGTCCAGCGTTGTTACGGTAATTATCATTACCGCTAAGCCTTTCCACAACAGAACGGTCGTTAGTGTGACCGTTTCCTTTGGGCTGATGAGGCTGCTGCTGAGTAGCCGGCTGAGACCGGTCCCCAGTTTTCAGCCTGGAAGATACAGTTTAAGAGATGATTATTGAACATATAATGATAGGATGCGGTTTGGTTACCGTTTGAATACGAAATGTTTACCTCTTGTCGGGTCTTTCAGCTTCCCCGAACTCATCTCGCTCCTGCAGCATCTCTAGCTTCCTTGCTGCGTCGGCCACTTGTGCTACTGTATTGAACGTAGCACACACCAGATTGTTCGCGACCGAGGTGCGAAGTGCCCACCTAAAGTGGTGTGCCTGGTCCTCAGGAGTACCAGCTGCTGCTGCCAGGAAACCAGCTAAGCGAAGAAAGCGCTGCATGAATTCGTTGCTATTCTCGCCCGCTCTCTGTCGTATCCCATGGTACTCTCGCTTGAGCTTGTCCTACTCTGCATTGGGAAAGAACTGCTCCATCACTCTCTCCTTGAATTGGGCCCATGTCAAACCAGCGACCCAATCATCACCTCCTTCCGACTGCGTCAAGGCTAGCCACCAGCTGAGTACATCGCCTACAAACCGGTAGCATGCCAATCTCGCCTTGTATGCGGGGTCACAGCCCATAGCATTGAAAATCTTCTCGATATGAGTCAACCAGCTTTCAGCATCGCTGGGGCTATCAGTCTTTTCAAAAGCTCTAGGACGGAGCTTGTTGAATCTTTCCAGCCACACTGCTAGTGTCACTGGAGGAGGAGGAGGAGGAGGTGCCTGATTCTGCTGCTGCTGATTGTTGGCAGCTTGGACTTCAGCACGGATGTCATTCCTCAGTTGAGGAAGCAAGGCTTGCATGACAGCCTGAATCGCAGCATTGAGCTGCTCTTGCTCGCGTGTGAGAACCATCTGACAGTATAACATAAAACATATGATCAACAGTTCAAAACATAAAATATAAATTATATATATACATGAAAAAAAAAAATTTATACCAAAAATTTCACGAGAAAAATTTTATGCAAGAAAATTTTTGTATGAATGCATGATGCAGTTTTATGAAAACTTTTGATGCTCGAGAGTGAACGCCTCTGGTCAGTTCACTCAAAACAAAAGACATATCGAGGGGACGCCTATGGGTCGGTCCCAAATCTAAAAGTTTCGATAAAATACATGCGACTAAATAGGGCCAGTCCTGTACCAACCATTACTTAGTCAAAAACCCTGTAACAATGACATGTATATGTATGCTTAAAAATGATGAATGCATGAAAACAACTGTCAGTTCTAGGAAGACCGTAGTGACTACCCACTAATCACAGGTCATATTTGAGAGCCTACAGGTCGAAGCCTTGGCTCTGATACCATAATTGTAACACCTCATTTTGGAAATGGAATCTTACGCATAATCATGGCGTGTCATCAAAGCATACAAGGATAAATGTCTAAGCATTATATGACCATAAAAGGGAAATACCGGAATCAAACATCGGTAACCCAAAGTAGAGCTCATCACACACAAACATAAATACTGTAAAAGGAAAGGACGAAACAATGTCCATTGCAAGCTGTATTAAAGTAAAGGAAATGCATAAAGTAAAGAAAGACAGTAAAGCTTCCAGTTCATATGCACGTACGTTTGAGATCTACGAGCGTCCCTGAGTACCTGCCGTTTTGGGAACATGAAAAGGAAAACGGCTGAGAGACGCTCAGTGCACGGATGTACAAAATAGCATGAAATAGGAAAAGCATGTAACATATAACAGCGGAAGACTAAGTTCTGAGTAGACTGGTTAAGTATTGAGAAAACTGGTTTTATAGTTTGAAAAGCCTTATGTTTATCTTATGAAAACTGTTTTAACATATATATACCATAGCCCATATAGGTCATGAAAGGGTCATGTGCATGAATACTTGGAGGGGTGACCTCATCATGCTGATTAGAGGGGATGCCTCTAATTAATATACTGGTCTAGGTAGGAGGGATCAACTCCTTGTGAAGGATGCAAGGCACACACCACATTCACCATGAAATACTGAATAAAACATGTAACTAGGATGCACCCATACGCCCCACATGATATAATAATATGGCCAAAACTGAAAGGGACGCCACGAGCAATCACTCCGCCGTGGGGAAGTCATAACATTGGTGCCTCCAATGTTATGGTTATCGTACCTCCATAACTAGGTGAAACTGGTCATGCTTGTATATGGCTATAGATTATGCTAATTAAACATAAGCAGTTCAAAACAATAAAACAAATACTGGGGAAAACAGTTGGCTGCATACGGGGAAATCCTAATAAGGAAAGAATGTCCATACTGAAAGGACGGGAATCCGTACCTCAAGTCCAGTGAATGAACGGAAGAAAGACTCCTACTTCTGGATCACTAGCGCTACATGAATACACACGTGTATAAGTATCGAATCACTGATTACGTACTGGGTTTTATGTCTCATCTTAGCTAACTTTGTATGTTTTAGGTCATGGTTTACTGTTTAAAGCCCTATCTGTGTTTACCTTGTACTCTGATTAATCTGGTAAAGTATTACTGGTAATTCATGTATTATTATACTTACTGTGTAATAATAAGTAACTTTCCAAAAATAGCAGGTTTCCAAAAATAGAAAGTTTCCAAAAATAGAAAGTTTCCAAAAATAGAAAGTTTCCAAAAATAGAAAGTTACCAAAAATAGAAAGTTTCCAAAAATAGAAAGTTTCCAAAAATAGAAAGTTTCCAAAAATAGAAAGTTTCCAAAAATAGATTTCACTGCTTAAAATAGATCAGTTTCTAAAATAAGAAAGTTTCCAAAAATAGATCAGCTGCCTTAATTAAATAAGTTTCCATATATAGAAGGTTTCCATGATTAGATTAGCTGCCTGAAATAGATAGACTTCCATATATAGAAGGTTTCCATTAATAGATTAGTTGCCTTATTTAATTAAGTTTCTATAAATAGAAGTTTCCATAATTAGAATTAAGCCGGTTGCATAAGCTAAAATATAAGTCTAAGTGTTTATAAGCTTATTTCTTAAGTCATATGATATAGTGTATAATTTAATTATTATTTCATGCATTTTAATTAAACTATAGGTTAAGCATTTTAATTAAAGTATAACATGTTTTAATTAAAATGGAATAAATTACTTAGGTTAAAATGTATATTAATATGTATTAATAATATAACCTAAGTCATGTCTAAATTAATTAATTATAAGCATGTTTTAAATAATTAATTAATTATAACTTATAACATAAAAATACTTAGGTTAAATTAATATCATGCTAAATTAATAATTAAGAAATAACCTAAGTCATGGTTTAATTAATATCTCATGTTATTAATTAATTTATATCCTAAGTTCATAATTCATAATATTAACACGTAGCATAAATCATGATTTAACCAACGAACCATGAATCGGACATGAACTCGACACCGTACCCCGAGCCAACTCGGGGTACTTGTGTCCCCTTGCTACCGTGGGTCCCACATGCACCAACCAAGACCAAAATGGTCTTGGTGGTGGCGGCTAAAAGCAAACCGAACCCCCCTCGGGTGGGTTATACTAGGCGGCCAAAAACAAACACCCTCATATAACAACCTTTGATTTTAATTAACCCCAAAACATGTTAGATCTATGTTTAATTATCATGTTTTAATAAGAATAACAATAACATGTTCATGAAAATAATCAAAGATTTAAAAAGAATTAAAAAGAAAGGTTTAGAATGATATACCAATACGTAGCTTGGAAGAGGATGAACAAACACGGTTTATAGCAATGATTTTTAAGATCAAGATCAATCAACAACTACCTATGGTGGTCCTTAAGGTGGCGGCACAAAGAGACCAAGAGGAGGAGAGAAAAACCTTTTTAGGTTAAATGCTTATTTTCTTGAAATGTAAAAATGAAATGAATATTTACCATAACCCCCCCCCCCCCCCCTTCATGTAAAAAGTCAATGGGCTAAGCCCATTTAGTTATGTGTGCCGTGGGTATGGGGGCCCACATGGGGTACCCGTACCTTTTCTCGTGTCCCGATGTTTCGTGTTCGTTCGTGGTTAAACGTATTCGTGTTTAAAGTGTTTCTGTTTATTTTATCATGTAGTTTATCGTATTATTTACACTCGTAATTAAGTACTTACGTAATTATTTTAGTTCGTGTTTTAAAATGGTGATCATGATTTAATTATGTTCACGTGAAATATCTATTAACTGTTTATAATGAGTTTGTACGTAATCGATACTTATCATGTCATACACGTATGCACTTGCTTGATTATTAGCACATGAATGTGATCAATACTAAATAGGGTAAGTTTTAATCTAGGACGTACGATCTTAAGGGCACTATTCATGGTAAAAGCATGCGGGTTTTACAAAAACAATGATACTGATTTTCCTTCGGAAACCTACAAAGGTGGATAATATACAAAATAATGAAAAAAGCATAGTAAAATGGCTCTTTGGGCCTTCAGAAATCCTTAACCAGCTTAAAGTTGGTTACAACGATGTTCCTCTTGTTTTTTCGGTCGTTTTGACAAGTCACGGGCTGAAAACGAACTTACGGTGCTGAAGTTATGACCATTTTAAGAAAGCCTTCTTCGTCACACGATCTTGGGCTTCGAGAACCAAGTCAGTCTGTTCTTCAATACTTTTGCCTCCATCAATATATAATTTCATAGGCATATACTAACTGTACAACTTTCAAACATGGTCATACACATCCAAATCCGTCTGAAACGGGCTAAACCGTTCGAAACATATCAAAACGGACCAGATCGGACGAGATCGGACGACATCGGCCGAGATCGGACGGAATCGGACGTTATCCGGGGAAAGCCGGAGAAAGTATGAATAAACCGGGCAAACCATGCCAAATCCGTGGAAATAGGGTTTCTACTATGTTTTGATTGTATTGATCATGTTGTGGTCGTCTTTAGCATGTTTTGGTTGGGTTTGGCTATGTTTTAACCAGACTTGAATGTAGCAAATTAGTTGCTGATGTAGTTGTTGTTTTACAAGACAAGGAAACCGTGATGGCATACCATCAATTGATATTAAAAACACGAGTGAGCTCCAACAACATTTAACATTGTTTGATCAACAAAACAATGATATTGATTTTCCTTCGGAAACCTACAAAGGTGGATAATATACAAAATAATGAAAAAAGCATAGTAAAATGGCTTTTTGGACCTTCAGAAATCCTTAACCAGCTTAAAGGTGGTTACAACGATGTTCCTCTTGTTTTTTCGGTCGTTTTGACAGGCACGGGCTGAAAACGAACTTACGGTGCTGAAGTTATGACCATTTTAAGAAAGCCTTCTTCGTCACACGATCTTGGGCTTCGAGAACCAAGTCAGTCTGTTCTTCAATACTTTTGCCTCCATCAATATATAATTTCATAGGCATATACTAACTGTACAACTTTCAAACATGGTCATACACATCCAAATCCGACTGAAACGGGCTAAACCGTTCGAAACATATCAAAACGGACGAAATCGGACGGGATCGGACGAAATCGGACGAGATCGGACGAAATCGGACGTTAACCGGGGAAAGCCGGAGAAAGTATGAATAAACCGCGCAAACCATGCCAAATCCGTGGAAATAGGATTTCTACTATGTTTTAATTGTATTGATCATGTTGTGGTCGTCTTTAGCATGTTTTGGTTGGGTTTGGCTATGTTTTAACCAGACTTGAATGTAGCAAATTAGTTAGTGATGTAGTTGTGGTTTTACTAGACAAGGAAATCGTGATGGCATACCATCAATTGATATTAAAAATACGAGTGAGCTCCAACAACATTTAACATTGTTTAATCAACAAAACAATGATATTGATTTTCCTTCGGAAACCTACAAAGGTGGATAATATACAAAATAATGAAAAAAGCATAGTAAAATGGCTTTTTGGGCCTTCAGAAATCCTTAACCAGCTTAAAGTTGGTTACAACGATGTTCCTCTTGTTTTTTCGGTCGTTTTGACAGGTCACGGGCTGAAAACGAACTTACGGTGCTGAAGTTATGACCATTTTAAGAAAGCCTTCTTCGTCACACGATCTTGGGCTTCGAGAACCAAGTCAGTCTGTTCTTCAATACTTTTGCCTCCATCAATATATAATTTCATAGGCATATACTAACTGTACAACTTTCAAACATGGTCATACACATCCAAATCCGACTGAAACGGGCTAAACCGTTCGAAACATATCAAAACGGACGAAATCGGACGAAATCGGACGAGATCGGACGAAATTGGACGTTAACCGGGGAAAGCCGGAGAAAGTATGAATAAACCGCGCAAACCATGCCAAATCCGTGGAAATAGGATTTCTACTATGTTTTAATTGTATTGATCATGTTGTGGTCGTCTTTAGCATGTTTTGGTTGGGTTTGGCTATGTTTTAACCAGACTTGAATGTAGCAAATTAGTTAGTGATGTAGTTGTGGTTTTACTAGACAAGGAAATCGTGATGGCATACCATCAATTGATATTAAAAATACGAGTGAGCTCCAGCAACATTTAACATTGTTTGATCAACAAAACAATGATATTGATTTTCCTTCGGAAACCTACAAAGGTGGATAATATACAAAATAATGAAAAAATCATAGTAAAATGGCTTTTTGGGCCTTCAGAAATCCTTAACCTGCTTAAAGTTGGTTACAACGATGTTCCTCTTGTTTTTTCGGTCGTTTTGACAGGTCACGGGCTGAAAACGAACTTACGGTGCTGAAGTTATGACCATTTTAAGAAAGCCTTCTTCGTCACACGATCTTGGGCTTCGAGAACCAAGTCAGTCTGTTCTTCAATACTTTTGCCTCCAACAATATATAATTTCATAAGCATATACTAACTGTACAACTTTCAAGCATGGTCATACACATCCAAATCCGTCTGAAACGGGCTAAACCGTTCGAAACATATCAAAACGGACGAAATCGGACGAGATCGGACGAAATCGGACGAGATCGGACGAAATCGGACGTTAACCGGGGAAAGCCGGAGAAAGTATGAATAAACCGCGCAAACCATGCCAAATCCATGGAAATAGGATTTCTACTATGTTTAGATTGTATTGATCATGTTGTGGTCGTCTTTAGCATGTTTTGGTTAGGTTTGGCTATGTTTTAACCAGACTTGAATGTAGCAAATTAGTTGGTGATGTAGTTGTGGTTTTACTAGACAAGGAAACCGTGATGGCATACCATCAATTGATATTAAAAATACGAGTGAGCTCCAACAACATTTAACATTGTTTGATCAACAAAACAATGATATTGATTTTCCTTCGGAAACCTAAAAAGGTGGATAATATACAAAATAATGAAAAAATCATAGTAAAATGGCTTTTTGGGCCTTCAAAAATCCTTAACCTGCTTAAAGTTGGTTACAACGATGTTCCTCTTATTTTTTCGGTCGTTTTGACAGGTCACGGGCTGAAAACGAACTTACGGTGCTGAAGTTATGACCATTTTAAGAAAGCCTTCTTCGTCACACCATCTTGGGCTTCGAGAACCAAGTCAGACTGTTTTTCAATACTTTTGCCTCCATCAATATATAATTTCATAGGCATATACTAACTGTACAACTTTCAAACAAGGTCATACACATCCAAATCCGTCTGAAACGGGCTAAACCGTTCGAAACATATCAAAACGGACGAGAGCGGACGAGATCGGACGAAATCGGACGAGATCGGACGTAATCGGACGTTAACCGGGGAAAGCCGGAGAAAGTATGAATAAACCGCGCAACCCATGCCAAATTTGTGGAAATAGGATTTCTACTATGTTTTGATTGTATTGATCATGTTGTGGTCGTCTTTAGCATGTTTTGGTTGGGTTTGGCTATGTTTTAACTAGACATGAATGTAGCAAATTAGTTGGTGATGTAGTTGTGGTTTTACTAGACAAGGAAATCGTGATTGCATACCATCAATTGATATTAAAAATACGAGTGAGCTCCAACAACATTTAACATTGTTTGATCAACAAAACAATGATATTGATTTTCCTTCGGAAACCTACAAAGGTGGATAATATACAAAATAATGAAAAAATCATAGTAAAATGGTTTTTTGGGCCTTCAGAAATCCTTAACCTGCTTAAAGTTGGTTACAACGATGTTCCTCTTGTTTTTTCGGTCGTTTTGACAGGTCACGGGCTGAAAACGAACTTACGGTGCTGAAGTTATGACCATTTTAAGAAAGCCTTCTTCGTCACACGATCTTAGGCTTCGAGAACCAAGACAGTCTGTTCTTCAATACTTTTGCCTCCATCAATATATAATTTCATAGGCATATACTAACTGTACAACTTTCAAACATGGTCATACACATCCAAATCCGGCTGAAACGGGCTAAACCGTTCGAAACATATCAAAACGGACGAAATCGGACGAGATCGGACGAAATCGGACGAGATCGGACAAAATCAGACGTTAACCGGGGAAAGCCAGAGAAAGTATGAATAAACCGCGCAAACCATGCCAAATCCATGGAAATAGGATTTCTACTATGTTTTGATTGTATTGATCATGTTGTGGTCGTCTTTAGCATGTTTTGGTTGGGTTTGGCTATGTTTTAACCAGACTTGAATGTAGCAAATTAGTTGGTGATGTAGTTGTGGTTTTACTAGACAAGGAAATCATGATGGCATACCATCAATTGATATTAAAAATACGAGTGAGCTCCAACAACATTTAACATTGTTTGATAAACAAAACAATGATATTGATTTTCCTTCGGAAACCTAAAAAGGTGGATAATAAAATAATGAAAAAAATCATAGTAAAATGGCTTTTTGGGCCTTCAAAAATCCTTAGCCTGCTTAAATACTTTTTCCTCCATCAATATATAATTTCATAGGCATATACTAACTGTACAACTTTCAAACATGTTTATACACATCCAAATCCGTCTGAAACGGGCTAAACCGTTCGAAACATATCAAAACGGACGAGATCGGACGAGATCGGACGAAATCGGACGAGATCGGACGGAATCGGACGTTAACCGGGGAAAGCCGGAGAAAGTATGAATAAACCGCGCAACCATGCCAAATCCGTGGAAATAGGATTTCTACTATGTTTTGATTGTATTGATCATGTTGTGGTCGTCTTTAGCATGTTTTGGTTGGGTTTGGCTATGTTTTAACCATACTTGAATGTAGCAAATTAGTTGGTTATGTAGTTGTGGTTTTACTAGACAAGGAAATCGTGATGGCATACCATCAATTGATATTAAAAATACGAGTGAGCTCCAACAACATTTAACATTGTTTGATCAACAAAACAATGATATTGATTTTCCCTCGGAAACCTACAAAGGTGGATAATATACAAAATAATGAAAAAAGCATAGTAAAATGGCTTTTTGGGCCTTCAAAAATACTTAACCAGTTTAAAGTTGGTTACAACGATGTTCCTCTTGTTTTTTCGGTCGTTTTGACAGGCACGGGCTGAAAACGAACTTACGGTGCTGAAGTTATGACCATTTTAAGAAAGCCTTCTTCGTCACACGATCTTGTGCTTCGAGAACCAAGTCAGTCTGTTCTTCAATACTTTTGCCTCCATCAATATATAATTTCATAGGCATATACTAACTGTACAACTTTCAAACATGGTCATACACATCCAAATCCGACTGAAACGGGCTAAACCGTTCGAAACATATCAAAACGGACGAAATCGGACGAGATCGGACGAAATCGGACGAGATCGGACGAAATCGGACGTTAACCGGGGAAAGCCAGAGAAAGTATGAATAAACCGGGCAAACCATGCCAAATCCGTGGAAATAGGATTTCTACTATGTTTTGATTGTATTGATCATGTTGTGGTCGTCTTTAGCATGTTTTGGTTGGGTTTGGCTATGTTTTAACCAGACTTGAATGTAGCAAATTAGTTGGTGATGTAGTTGTGGTTTTACTAGACAAGGAAATTGTGATGGCATACCATCAATTGATATTAAAAATACGAGTGAGCTCCAACAACATTTAACATTGTTTGATCAACAAAACAATGATATTGATTTTCCTTCGGAAACCTACAAAGGTGGATAATATACAAATAATGAAAAAAGCATAGTAAAATGGCTTTTTGGGCCTTCAAAAATCCTAAACCAGCTTAAAGTTGGTTACAACGATTTTCCTCTTGTTTTTTCGGTCATTTTGACAGGCACGGGCTGAAAACGAACTTACGGTGCTGAAGTTATGACCATTTTAAGAAAGCCTTCTTCGTCACACGATCTTGTGCTTCGAGAACCAAGTCAGTCTGTTCTTCAATAATTTTGCCTCCATCAATATATAATTTCATAGGCATATACTAACTGTACAACTTTCAAACATGGTCATACACATCCAAATCCGGCTGAAACGGGCTAAACCGTTCGAAACATATCAAAACGGACGAAATCGGACGTTAACCGGGGAAAGCCGGAGAAAGTATGAATAAACCGGGCAAACCATGCCAAATCCGTGGAAATAGGATTTCTACTATGTTTTGATTGTATTGATCATGTTGTGGTCGTCTTTAGCATGTTTTGGTTGGGTTTGGCTATGTTTTAACCAGACTTGAATGTAGCAAATTAGTTGGTGATGTAGTTGTGGTTTTACTAGACAAGGAAACCGTGATGGCATACCATCAATTGATATTAAAAATACGAGTGAGCTCCAACAACATTTAACATTGTTTGATCAACAAAACAATGATATTGATTTTCCTTCGGAAACCTACAAAGGTGGATAATATACAAAATAATGAAAAAAGCATAGTAAAATGGATATTTGGGCCTTCCAAAATCCTTAACCAGCTTAAAGTTGGTTACAACGATGTTCCTCTTGTTTTTTCGGTCGTTTTGACAGGTCACGGGCTGAAAACGAACTTACAGTGCTGAAGTTATGACCATTTTAAGAAAGCCTTCTTCGTCACACGATCTTGGGCTTCGAGAACCAAGTCAGTCTGTTCTTCAATACTTTTGCCTCCATCAATATATAATTTCATAGGCATATACTAACTGTACAACTTTCAAACATGGTCATACACATCCAAATCCGTCTGAGACGGGCTAAACCGTTCGAAACATATCAAAACGGACGAGATCGGACGAAATCGGACGAGATCGGACGGAATCGGACGTTAACCGGGGAAAGCCGGAGAAAGTATGAATAAACCGGGCAAACCATGCCAAATCCATGGAAATAGGATTTCTACTATGTTTTGATTGTATTGAACATGTTGTGAGCGTCTTTAGCATGTTTTGGTTGGGTTTGGCTATGTTTTAACCAGACTTGAATGTAGCAAATTAGTTGGTGATGTAGTTGTTGTTTTACAAGACAAGGAAATCGTGATGGCATACCATCAATTGATATTAAAAATACGAGTGAGCTCCAACAACATTTAACATTGTTTGATCAACAAAACAATGATATTGATTTTCCTTCGGAAACCTACAAAGGTGGATAATATACAAAATAATGAAAAAAGCATAGTAAAATGGCTTTTTGGGCCTTCAGAAATCCTTAACCAGCATAAAGATGGTTACAACGATGTTCCTCTTGTTTTTTCGGTCGTTTTGACAGGTCACAGGCTGAAAACGAACTTACGGTGCTGAAGTTATGACCATTTTAAGAAAGCCTTCTTCGTCACACGATCTTGGGCTTCGAGAACCAAGTCAGTCTGTTCTTCAATACTTTTGCCTCCATCAATATATAACTTCATAGGCATATACTAACTGTACAACTCTCAAACATGGTCATACACATCCAAATCCGTCTGAAACGGGCTAAACCGTTCGAAACATATCAAAACGGACGAGATCGGACGAGATCGGACGAAATCGGACGAGATCGGACGAAATCGGACGAGATCGGACGGAATCGGACGTTAACCGGAGAAAGCAGGAGAAAGCATGAATAAACCGTGCAAACCATGCCAAATCCGTGGAAATAGGATTTCTACTATGTTTTGATTGTATTGATCATGTTGTGGTCGTCTTTAGCATGTTTTGGTTGGGTTTGGCTATGTTTTAACCAGACTTGAATGTAGCAAATTAGTTGGTGATGTAGTTGTGGTTTTACTAGACAAGGAAACCGTGATGGCATCATCAATTGATATTAAAAATACGAGTGAGCTCCAACAACATTTAACATTGTTTGATCAACAAAACAATGATATTGATTTTCCTTCAGAAACCTACAAAGGTGGATAATATACAAAATAATGAAAAAAGCATAGTAAAATGGCTTTTTGGGCCTACAAAAATCATTAACCAGCTTAAAGTTGGTTACAACGATGTTCCTCTTGTTTTTTCGGTCGTTTTGACAGGTCACGGGCTGAAAACGAACTTACGGTGATGAAGTTATGACCATTTTAAGAAAGCCTTCTTCGTCACACGATCTTGGGCTTCGAGAATCAAGTCAGTCTGTTCTTCAATACTTTTGCCTCCATCAATATATAAATTCATAGGCATATACTAACTGTACAACTTTCAAACATGGTCATACACATCCAAATCCGTCTGAAACGGGCTAAACCGTTCGAAACATATCAAAACGGACGAGATCGGACGAGATCGGACGAAATCGGACGAGATCGGACGGAATCGGACGTTAACCGGGGAAAGCCGGAGAAAGTATGAATAAACCGGGCAAACCATGCCAAATCCATGGAAATAGGATTTCTACTATGTTTTTATTGTATTGATCATGTTGTGGGCGTCTTTAGCATGTTTTGGTTGGGTTTGGCTATGTTTTAACCAGACTTGAATGTAGCAAATTAGTTGGTGATGTAGTTGTTGTTTTACAAGACAAGGAAATCGTGATGGCATACCATCAATTGATATTAAAAATACGAGTGAGCTCCAACAACATTTAACATTGTTTGATCAACAAAACAATGATATTGATTTTCCTTCGGAAACCTACAAAGGTGGATAATTTACAAAATAATGAAAAAGCATAGTAAAATGGCTTTTTGGGCCTTCAGAAATCCTTAACCAGCTTAAAGATGGTTACAACGATGTTCCTCTTGTTTTTTCGGTCGTTTTGACAGGTCACGGGCTGAAAACGAACTTACGGTGCTGAAGTTATGACCATTTTAAGAAAGCATTCTTCGTCACACGATCTTGGGCTTCGAGAACCAAGTCAGTCTGTTCTTCAATACTTTTGCCTCCATCAATATATAATTTCATAGGCATATACTAACTGTACAACTTTCAAACATGGTCATACACATCCAAATCCGGCTGAAACGGGCTAAACAGTTTGAAACATATCAAAACGGACGAAATCGGACGAGATCGGACGAAATCGGACGTTAACCGGGGAAAGCCGGAGAAAGTATGAATAAAGCGCGCAAACCATGCCTAATCCGTGGAAATAGGATTTCTACTATGTTTTGATTGTATTGATCATGTTGTGGTCGTCTTTAGCATGTTTTGGTTGGGTTTGGCTATGTTTTAACCAGACTTGAATGTAGCAAATTAGTTGGTGATGTAGTTGTGGTTTACTAGACAAGGAAATCGTGATGGCATACCATCAATTGATATTAAAAATACGAGTGAGCTTCAACAACATTTAACATTGTTTGATCAACAAAACAATGATATTGATTTTCCTTCGGAAACCTACAAAGGTGGATAATATACAAAATAATGAAAAAATCATAGTAAAATGTCTTTTTGGGCCTTCAAAAATCCTTAACCATTTAAAGATGGTTACAACGATGTTCCTCTTGTTTTTCGGTCGTTTTGACAGGTCACGGGCTGCAAACGAACTTACGGTGATGAAGTTATGACCATTTTAAGAAAGCCTTCTTCGTCACACGATCTTGGGCTTCGAGAACCAAGTCAGTCTGTTCTTCAATACTTTTTCCTCCATCAATATATAATTTCATAGGCATATACTAACTGTACAACTCTCAAACATGGTCATACACATCCAAATCCGTCTGAAACGGGCTAAACCGTTCGAAACATATCAAAACGGACGAGATCGGACGAGATCGGACGAAATCGGACGAGATCGGACGGAATCGGACGTTAACCGGGGAAAGCCGGAGAAAGTATGAATAAACCGCGCAAACCATGCCAAATCCGTAGAAATAGGATTTCTACTATGTTTTGATTGTATTGATCATGTTGTGGTCGTATTTAGCATGTTTTGGTTGGGTTTGGCTATGTTTTAAACAGACTTGAATGTAGCAAATTAGTTGGTGATGTAGTTGTGGTTTTATTAGACAAGGAAACCGTGATGGCATACCATCAATTGATATTAAAAATACGAGTGAGCTCCAACAACATTTAACATTGTTTGATCAACAAAACAATGATATTGATTTTCCTTCAGAAACCTACAAAGGTGGATAATATACAAAATAATGAAAAAAGCATAGTAAAATGGCTTTTTGGGCCTTCAAAAGTCATTAACCATCTTAAAGTTGGTTACAACGATGTTCCTCTTGTTTTTTCGGTCATTTTGACAGGTCACGGGCTGAAAACGAACTTACGGTGCTGAAGTTATGACCATTTTAAGAAAGCCTTCTTCGTCACACGATCTTGGGCTTCGAGAACCAAGTCAGTCTATTCTTCAATACTTTTGCCTCCATCAATATATAATTTCATAGGCATATACTAACTGTACAACTCTCAAACATGGTCATACACATCCAAATCCGTCTGAAACGGGCTAAACCGTTCGAAACACATCAAAACGGACGAGATCGGACGAGATCGGACGAAATCGGACGAGATCGGACGGAATCGGACGTTAACCGGGGAAAGCCGGAGAAAGTATGAATAAACCGCGCAAACCATGCCAAATCCGTGGAAATAGGATTTCTACTATGTTTTGATTGTATTGATCATGTTGTGGTCGTCTTTAGCATGTTTTGGTTGGGTTTGGCTATGTTTTAACCAGACTTGAATGTAGCAAATTAGTTGGTGATGTAGTTGTGGTTTTTCTAGACAAGGAAACCGTGATGGCATACCATCAATTGATATTAAAAATACGAGTGAGCTCCAACAAAATTTAACATTGTTTGATCAACAAAACAATGATATTGATTTTCCTTCGGAAACCTACAAAGGTGGATAATATAAAAAATAATGAAAAAAGCATAGTAAAATTTCTTTTTGGGCCTTCAAAAATCATTAACCAGCTTAAAGTTGGTTACAACGATGTTCCTCTTGTTTTTCGGTCGTTTTGACAGGTCACGGGCTGAAAACGAACTTACGGTGCTGAAGTTATGACCATTTTAAGAAAGCCTTCTTCGTCACACGATCTTGGGCTTCGAGAACCAAGTCAGTCTGTTCTTCAATACTTTTGCCTCCATCAATATATAATTTCATTGGCATATACTAACTGTACAACTGTCAAACATGGTCATACACATCCAAATCCGTCTGAAACGGGCTAAATCGTTCGAAACATATCAAAACGGACGAGATCGGACGAGATCGGACGAAATCGGACGAGATCGGACGGAATCGGACGTTAACCGGGGAAAGCCGGAGAAAGTATGATTAAACCGGGAAAACCATGCCAAATACATGGAAATAGGATTTCTACTATGTTTTGATTGTATTGATCATGTTGTGGGCGTCTTTAGCATGTTTTGGTTGGGTTTGGCTATGTTTTAACCAGACTTGAATGTAGCAAATTAGTTGGTGATGTAGTTGTTGTTTTACAAGACAAGGAAATCGTGATGGCATACCATCAATTGATATTAAAAATAGGAGTGAGCTCCAACAACATTTAACATTGTTTGATCAACAAAACAATGATATTGATTTTCCTTCGGAAACCTACAAAGGTGGATAATTTACAAAATAATGAAAAAAGCATAGTAAAATGGCTTTTTGGGCCTTCAGAAATCCTTAACCAGCTTAAAGATGGTTACAAGGATGTTCCTCTTGTTTTTTCGGTCGTTTTGACAGGTCACGGGCTGAAAACGAACTTACGGTGCTGAAGTTATGACCATTTTAAGAAAGCCTTCTTCGTCACACGATCTTGGGCTTCGAGAACCAAGTCAGTCTGTTCTTCAATACTTTTCCCTCCATCAATATATAATTTCATAGGCATATACTAACTGTACAACTTTCAAACATGGTCATACACATCCAAATCCGGCTGAAACGGGCTAAACCGTTTGAAACATATCAAAACGGACGAAATCGGACGAGATCGGACGAAATCGGACGTTAACCGGGGAAAGCCGGAGAAAGTATGAATAAACCGCGCAAACCATGCCAAATCCGTGGAAATAGGATTTCTACTATGTTTTGATTGTATTGATCATGTTGTGGTCGTCTTTAGCATGTTTTGGTTGGGTTTGGCTATGTTTTAACCAGACTTGAATGTAGCAAATTAGTTGGTGATGTAGTTGTGGTTTTACTAGACAAGGAAATCGTGATGGCATACCATCAATTGATATTAAAAATACGAGTGAGCTCCAACAACATTTAACATTATTTGATCAACAAAACAATGATATTGATTTTCCTTCGGAAACCTACAAAGGTGGATAATTTACAAAATAATGAAAAAAGCATAGTAAAATGGCTTTTTGGGCCTTCAGAAATCCTTAACCAGCTTAAAGATGGTTACAAGGACGTTCTTCTTGTTTTTCCGGTAGTTTTGACAGGTCACGGGCTGAAAACGAACTTACGGTGCTGAAGTTATGACCATTTTAAGAAAGCCTTCTTCGTCACATGATCTTGGGCTTCGAGAACCAAGTCAGTCTGTTCTTCAATACTTTTCCCTCCATCAATATATAATTTCATAGGCATATACTAACTGTACAACTCTCAAACATGGTCATACACATCCAAATCCATCTGAAACGGGCTAAACCGGTCGAAACATATCAAAACGGACGAGATCGGATGAGATCGGACGAAATCGGACGAGATCGGACGGAATCGGACGTTAACCGGGGAAAGCCGGAGAAAGTATTAATAAACCGCGCAAACCATGCCAAATCCGTGGAAATAGGATTTCTACCATGTTTTGATTGTATTGATCATGTTGTGGTCGTATTTAGCATGTTTTGGTTGGGTTTGGCTATGTTTTAAACAGACTTGAATGTAGCAAATTAGTTGGTGATGTAGTTGTGGTTTTACTAGACAAGGAAACCGTGATGGCATACCATCAATTGATATTAAAAATACGAGTGAGCTCCAACAACATTTAACATTATTTGATCAACAAAACAATGATATTGATTTTCCTTCGGAAACCTACAAAGGTGGATAATTTACAAAATAATGAAAAAAGCATAGTAAAATGGCTTTTTGGGCCTTCAGAAATCCTTAACCAGCTTAAAGATGGTTACAAGGACGTTCTTCTTGTTTTTCCGGTCGTTTTGACAGGTCACGGGCTGAAAACGAACTTACGGTGCTGAAGTTATGACCATTTTAAGAAAGCCTTCTTCGTCACATGATCTTGGGCTTCGAGAACCAAGTCAGTCTGTTCTTCAATACTTTTCCCTCCATCAATATATAATTTCATAGGCATATACTAACTGTACAACTTTCAAACATGGTCATACACATCCAAATCCGGCTGAAACGGGCTAAACCGTTTGAAACATATCAAAACGGACGAAATCGGACGAGATCGGACGAAATCGGACGTTAACCGGGGAAAGCCGGAGAAAGTATGAATAAACAGCGCAAACCATGCCAAATCCGTGGAAATAGGATTTCTACTATGTTTTGATTGTATTGATCATGTTGTGGTCGTCTTTAGCATGTTTTGGTTAGGTTTGGCTATGTTTTAACCAGACTTGAATGTAGCAAATTAGTTGGTGATGTAGTTGTGGTTTTACTAGACAAGGAAATCGTGATGGCATACCATCAATTGATATTAAAAATACGAGTGAGCTTCAACAACATTTACCATTGTTTGATCAACAAAACAATGATATTGATTTTCCTTCGGAAACCTACAAAGGTGGGTAATATACAAAATAATGAAAAAATCATAGTAAAATGGCTTTTTGGGCCTTCAAAAATCCTTAACCATTTAAAGATGGTTACAACGATGTTCCTCTTGTTTTTTCGGTCATTTTGACAGGTCACGGGCTGCAAACGAACTTACGGTGATGAAGTTATGACCATTTTAAGAAAGCCTTCTTCGTCACACGATCTTGGGCTTCGAGAACCAAGTCAGTCTGTTCTTCAATACTTTTGCCTCCATCAATATATAATTTCATAGGCATATACTAACTGTACAACTCTCAAACATGGTCATACACATCCAAATCCGTCTGAAACGGGCTAAACCGGTCGAAACATATTAAAACGGACGAGATCGGACGAGATCGGACGAAATCGGACGAGATCGGACGGAATCGGACGTTAACCGGGGAAAGCCGGAGAAAGTATTAATAAACCGCGCAAACCATGCCAAATCCGTGGAAATAGGATTTCTACCATGTTTTGATTGTATTGATCATGTTGTGGTCGTATTTAGCATGTTTTGGTTGGGTTTGGCTATGTTTTAAACAGACTTGAATGTAGCAAATTAGTTGGTGATGTAGTTGTGGTTTTACTAGACAAGGAAACCGTGATGGCATACCATCAATTGATATTAAAAATACGAGTGAGCTCCAACAACATTTAACATTATTTGATCAACAAAACAATGATATTGATTTTCCTTCGGAAACCTACAAAGGTGGATAATTTACAAAATAATGAAAAAAGCATAGTAAAATGGCTTTTTGGGCCTTCAGAAATCCTTAACCAGCTTAAAGATGGTTACAAGGATGTTCCTCTTGTTTTTTCGGTCGTTTTGACAGGTCACGGGCTGAAAACGAACTTACGGTGCTGAAGTTATGACCATTTTAAGAAAGCCTTCTTCGTCACACGATCTTGGGCTTCGAGAACCAAGTCAGTCTGTTCTTCAATACTTTTCCCTCCATCAATATATAATTTCATAGGCATATACTAACTGTACAACTTTCAAACATGGTCATACACATCCAAATCCGGCTGAAACGGGCTAAACCGTTTGAAACATATCAAAACGGACGAAATCGGACGAGATCGGACGAAATCGGACGTTAACCGGGGAAAGCCGGAGAAAGTATGAATAAACCGCGCAAACCATGCCAAATCCGTGGAAATAGGATTTCTACTATGTTTTGATTGTATTGATCATGTTGTGGTCGTCTTTAGCATGTTTTGGTTGGGTTTGGCTATGTTTTAACCAGACTTGAATGTAGCAAATTAGTTGGTGATGTAGTTGTGGTTTTACTAGACAAGGAAATCGTGATGGCATACCATCAATTGATATTAAAAATACGAGTGAGCTTCAACAACATTTACCATTGTTTGATCAACAAAACAATGATATTGATTTTCCTTCGGAAACCTACAAAGGTGGATAATATACAAAATAATGAAAAAATCATAGTAAAATGGCTTTTTGGGCCTTCAAAAATCCTTAACCATTTAAAGATGGTTACAACGATGTTCCTCTTGTTTTTTCGGTCATTTTGACAGGTCACGGGCTGCAAACGAACTTACGGTGATGAAGTTATGACCATTTTAAGAAAGCCTTCTTCGTCACACGATCTTGGGCTTCGAGAACCAAGTCAGTCTGTTCTTCAATACTTTTGCCTCCATCAATATATAATTTCATAGGCATATACTAACTGTACAACTCTCAAACATGGTCATACACATACAAATCCGTCTGAAACGGGCTAAACCGGTCGAAACATATCAAAACGGACGAGATCGGACGAGATCGGACGAAATCGGACGAGATCGGACGGAATCGGACGTTAACCAGGGAAAGCCGGAGAAAGTATTAATAAACCGCGCAAACCATGCCAAGTATGTTGCCCCTGCCTTGAGAAATAGAGTAACTGAGAAATATGTTGTTCCAGCCCTTAGAAAGGAAAATGATGTTCACCCAAAGCCCAACACTTCTGTGACCACCACAACACCTTATACTGCATATAGATCTGGCCCAAGACCTTACCAACACATGAATAGAGGCCAAAACAAAAGGTGGGTTCCCTCTGCTAAGCATAAGGATTCCCCTGATAAAACTGGGGTATCCCCTGCTAGAAGAGTTGTGCATTCTAGGAACATGGGAAGATGGGGAAAAGCTGTGAAAGCCTCAGCTCGTTGGGTTTGGGCACCCAAAAGGGGTACTCAATCTAATGGTGTATCTCTAGTTTTCGATAAGCTATCCTACGTTGATACACGAGGTAGATCCAAGTCTGTAATGGCTTGGGTCCCCAAGAAAAACTAATTTGTTTTTCTTTTGCAGGTAACAAAGAAGACAAGGGATGATAGAGCATATTGGGATAGTGGATGCTCAAGAAGTATGACTGGACACAAAGCTTACTTGTCTAACTTTGTACCCCTGCATGACAATGATGGTGTTTCTTTTGTAGATGGCATGGAACTATAACAGGAAAAGGAACTATTGTCACAAATGGGATGACTTTTGACAATGTGTACTTGGTGAAGGAACTCAAGTATAATCTCTTCAGTGTGTCACAGATGACTGATAACAAGAATTTTGTCTTGTTTACTGACACTGAATGCTTGGTATTAGGAAAGGAGTTTGTCTTGCCAAAAGACACTCCAATTGTTCTCAGAACACCAAGACAGAAGAACATGTACACAATTGATCTCAAGGACATATCTCTCCAAGACAATGAAACATGTTTCATTGCCAAAGCTTCAGCAGATGAATGTAAGAAATGGCATAGAAGACTTGGTCATCTTAATTTCAAGAACATGAACAAACTAGTAAAGCATAATCTGGTTCATGGTCTTCCTTCCAAGTCTTTTGCCACTGAACATACTTGTGCAGCATGTCTGAAAGGGAAGCAACACAGAGCATCTTGCAAGTCAAAAACAAGTATGTCCACCACCAAGCCATTGGAACTACTACATATGGATCTTTTTGGTCCTACTTCTGTGGCAAGTATAATGAAGAAATGGTACTGCCTAGTAATTACTGATGATTTTTCAAGATTTACATGGACATTCTTTCTATTTGAAAAGAGTGACACTGCTGATATACTCATTGGGTTTATCAATCAAATTGAACTGTCAAAAAGCATGAAGGTAGTTACCATAAGATCAGACAATGGTGGTGAGTTCAGAAATCAGAAACTGGATTCTTTCTGCATAAACAAAGGCATCAAGAGGCAATTTAGCATTGCTAGAACACCTCAACAGAATGGAGTGGCAGAAAGAAGGAATAGGACACTCATTGAAGCTGCAAGAACTATGCTGTCTGATTCCAAACTTCCAGTTATCTTTTGGGTTGAAGCTGTATCCACTGCTTGCTATGTGCAAAACAGGGCCTTGGTTGTCAAGGCACACAACAAGACCCCTTATCAGCTGTTTAATGGAAGACCTCCTTTAATTGACTTTTTCAGACCTTTTGGGTGTCATGTTATCATCTTGAACACCATTGACAATCTTGGTAAGTTTAGTGAAAAGGGTGATGATGGATACTTTGTGGGTTATTCCTTAAACAGCAAGGGATATAGGGTCTTCAACAAGAAGACAAGCAAAATCACAGAAAATCTTCATGTGAATTTTCTTGAAGACAAACCTGAAGATGTTCAAACAGGTCCGGACTGGTTCTTTGATATAGATGTACTTTCCAAGTCCATGAATTATGTACCTGTTGTCTTGCAGAACACTAACATTTCAGGTACTCAAGAAACAATTGATGCTGAGAAGTCACCTCTGAGGTACATGAATGTACCCTCATTGTTTCCTAGTGAAGCTGATAAACAAGAAGATAATTCTGCTTCAGGAAAAGAACAGCCAATCTCATCCCCTGCTATGTCTGAAGGCAGTGGAATGGCTGAAAGCAGTGGAATCCTGGATTCCCCTGCTAGAGGAATTGATTCCTCTTTCACAAAGGATCATGATGCTAATGAGACTACTGATGCAGAAAGAGAATCCCCACTCATCTCATCATCTACACCCATAAATGATGGTCCTATCATATCCAGCAGTGGAAGCAGAATCATCAGGAGTGGAGGTCCTAGTTATTCAGAGCTTCATTCTGCTCACAAGCACCCATCTTTAGGTCATGCTGTCTCATTTGGAAGTTCCTTTGAGGACTTCTTTCCTAATCAAAATAGCCCCATCAATTCTGATTTGGAAGAAGATGAAACAGAAGTCATCATGCAGCCTACCTATAGAATCAATAAGGATCATCCTATCTCTCAGATCATTGGTGATCCTGAAGCTCCCAGACATACAAGGTATACAGCAAAGGAGCACAGCTTCATTGCTAACATCACCATGAAGTTCAATCATGACAACATGCAATGTTGTTTGTTTACTGCATTTTTGTCACAAGAAGAGCCAAAGAAGATTTTTCAGGCTTTAAATGACCCAAGCTGGGTTGAAGCTATGCAAGAGGAGCTCTTACAATTCGACATACAAGAGGTTTGGATTCTGGTTGATTGTCCCAAATGGGCAAGGCCTATTGGGACCAAGTGGGTACTCAGGAACAAAAAGGATGAAAGGGGAATAGTTGTCAGGAACAAAGAAAGGTTAGTAGCACAAGGGTATACTCAGGAAGAAGGGATTGATTATGAAGAGGTGTTTGCTCCAGTAGCAAGGATTGAAGCTATTAGATTATTCCTTGCTTATGCCTCATTCATGGACTTCACTGTTTTCTAGATGGATGTGAAAAGTGCCTTCTTATATGGAACCATTGATGAAGAAGTCTATGTCATGCAACCACCAGGGTTTGAAGATCCAGAACATCCTGACAAAGTATACAAAGTGAAAAAGGCCATGTATGGACTTCACCAAGCTCCCAGAGCCTGGTATGGTACTCTTTCCAAATATCTCCTAGACAATAGATTCAGCAGGGGGAAGATTGATCAGACCCTGTTTACCAAGAAACAAAAGGGTGACCTTCTGCTAGTACAAGTCTATGTGGATGACATCATTTTTGGATCAACTAACTCCATGCTTAGCAAAGAGTTTGCCAAATTGATGCAGGATAAATTTCAAATGAGTGCTATGGGAGAACTAAACTTCTTTTTGGGGTTACAAGTTCAGCAGCGGAAAGATGGGATATTTATCTCACAAGACAAATATGTAGCTGAGATTGTAAAGAAGTTTGGCATGTCTGATGGGAAGAAGGTGTCCACTCCCATGGACAAGGATCATCCATGGGGCAAGGATGGTCCTGGAAAGCCTATAGATGTCAGGAATTACAGGTCTATGATTGGGTCTCTTATGTATCTCACTGCTTCAAGACCTGACATCATGTTTGCAGTCTGCTTATGTGCAAGATACCAGGTGTCACCAACAGAGTGTCACTTATTTGCTGTGAAAAGGATTTTTAGGAAGTCTACAACAGGGGGATGCCAATTTTTGGGGAGCAGGCTTATATCTTGGCAATGTAAGAAGCAGACTATCATGGCAACATCCACAACTGAAGCTGAGTATGTAGCAGCTGCTGCATGCTGTGGTCAAGTTCTTTGGGTGCAAAATCAATTGCTTGATTATGGGTACAACTTTCTTAAAACCAAGATATTTATTGACAACAACAGCACTATTTGCATCATAAAGAACCCTGTTTTTCATAGCAAAACCAAACACATTGAAATTAGACATCACTTTATCAGAGATTGTTTTGAAAAAGGACTGATTGTCCCTGAGAAAATTGATACAGAACTTAATGTTTCTGATCTTTTAACAAAAGCTTTTGAGGTAGGGAGGTTTCAGTATCTGGTTGCAGGTATTGGAATGGTTACTCCTTAAAATCTGATGTCTATTTTGTCATGTGTAATCAGGGTTACTTCATTGCTGTTGTTGTATAATTGTTAGTCTATTTTACCATTTCTTTCATTCCACTGCTTTTTAACACTGATTCCCCTGCCTGGGGTTCATTCCCCTGCCAAGAGGATTTTTCTCTTAAGCAGGGTGTGTTCTTTTTACAAAAGTGGTTTTATGTGGTTTTAGACTAACAATGCAGAGGTTCATATGGTGCATATTATTCTCCTTGGTGGATCAGGTATATACTCTATGTTTCAAGGGAGGTTAGGTCAAACCTTTAGGATTCAGGGTATTCTTAAGATACTCATATATGATTCTAGATCATATCCATTGGTGAGTGGGGGTTCAGGGTAATGATGACTTGCTGCACAGCTTGTCTGAACTCTGAAACCTTGAGGCACTGTAGTGTGTGTTTACATTTCTTTATTCAAACAGCTTGCTGTTCAAATACAGATGTGTGGCACACATTGCCAAGACTAACTGACCATAGATAAGGGACAAGGTTGGGATGGTGACTGGGGTATGCATGATTTCTTGGGATTACCTGGTGTAGGGGGACTTATGTATTAACTTTTTGTATTGGGACCATTGCTGAATAGAGGACTCTTGAGATTCTATGTATCTATCTTGTGTATACAAGTGTGTGCATTAGAGCAGAGCTAGTTAGCATTAGTCCTTCCATGACTAGTTTAATACCCCTAGGAAAGTTTCCCCTGCTTTTATCTTTTATTCCCCTGCTTTCACAACATTCCCCTATTTGATCGTTGACCGACAATACCGTTACCCTGTTCATAGCCGTTGGGCCTGCTTGCTTACATTTTGGTTAGGGAATATTTTATTCTTTTTAAAAGATATTTAAGGCGCTTTCTTAGCTGATTGGTAATCTTTTCCTTCTATTTCAAATATATTAATTTTTTATCAAGATTTATCCTTGATATTTTTGCAATTTGAAAATTTTGGTCCAATCACAGCCCTTCAATTTGTCTATATAAACTTAATTCCCTTTACCAGCAGGTCCATAAATCTCTCTCGACCTAATCCCACTTACCTCCCATCTCTATAAACCTCTAAACTATTTTCCAAATTCATCATGACCCTTAAAATTGCTCCTAATCATAACCAAATTGCTTTGCTTCATGATGAACCAGCCGAGTTTGCTGAGGCTGTGGCCTTTCTAAAGTCTTCGTACTTCAGAGTGGCCCTTCTCATCAATCCTCGCATTTATACCTCACACATTCAACAGTTCTGGTCTAAAGCCATGACCAAAACAGTGAATGGAGAGGTCATAATTCAAAGCACAGTTGATGGTCATTCCAAGGTAATCACACTTGCCTCCATCAGGGAGAATCTCCTCCTTGATGATGAGGATGGAATAACCAACTTTTCTGAGGCTGAAATTTTTGAAGGTCTTGATAAATTGGGGTATAAACTTTCTGAAAATCAAAAATTAAAGTTTGCTAAAGGCCAGTTTGCCCCTCATTGGAAATTTTTGATTCATACTATTATGCAATGTTTGTCACCCAAAACCACTGCTTTTAATGAGGTTGGTAGTGAGATAGCTTCTGCCCTGATCTGCTTTGCAACAAGAAGGAAGCATTGTTTTTCTCAAATGATTTTTAAAGGCATGGTTAAAAATGTTTCAAGCACCTCAAAGTTTTGTATGTATCCAAGGTTTATAGAAGTTTTGCTGAATATGAGTGATCATGGTCCCATTACACACAGAAACTATTTTTCAGCAACCAAACACACAACCAAACTTTTCACCACATTACTTGCACCATCACCTTTGTTCTCTGGCAGAAACATTCCATTCACTTCAATTATGCTAGACCAAATCAGACGGGAAGAAGCCAAACATCAAACAGCCATAAATCAACCTGCTGAATCCCCTGCCAAGAACCTACCACCTGCTGATCCACAACAAGAAAGGCGTTCAAAATCCAGGTTTGTCAGGTCTCCCTTGCCTGGTGAATCTTCACAAGCAGCAGAAAGGAGAGTCTCCAAGAGTTTGGAGCAACCTGGGGGTTTGGCTGCCACTACTGTCTCATCCTCAAGGGGTGAGCAGGATAGTGACACCATCAATAAGTCCTCTCCCCCACTCCATGATATCCAACAAAGGGAGCAATTCCCTTCTAGGATTGAGAGCAGTATGAAACCTTTGACAAATCTGGAATTGACGAAAATGTGCATGAGTCTGAAAAGGCAGAATGCACAACTTGTACAAGATGTCAAAAAGCAAGGTCTAGTTATCTCTCACCTGGAAACCAGACTTGCTACTCTTGAGGGGAGGAGAAAGCCCAGACTGATTCTTTCCACAGATGAGGATGCTTCCAAAGGGGAGGAAATTCCACACAAAGAAGGATCTACTGAGTATTATTCATATCCTGGTGGGGAGCATGGAAAGATAACAAGTGCTGAGAAAGGAATGGAGAGAGAAAGTGCTGATAAGGGAAGTGACAAGGGGAGTGCAACCAAAGATATTGCTCAAACATTGCTCACCATGGGCAATCAAGAAGAAGCCCCTGCTTCAAAAGTTTCCCCTGTCATCGCTGATCCCACTGCTGTAAGTTTATCCCCTGCTAAGAACATTACTCAAACATTTGTTAGGAAGAACAGAAAGCAACCAGCTCAGAAGGGGATAACAATCAAAGAACCTGCATCTAAAGCAAAACCAGCACCAGCAGTGGATCCAAAAGACAAAGGAAAAGGAATCATGGTGCAACAGCCCAAGAGAAAATACAAGCATCTGACTGCTGAACAGCAGAAGGTCCAAGAAGCTCATGATGCACAAGTAGCTCTCAGGCTACAACAAGAGGAAATGGATATGCAGGATCAAAGGATGGAGAAGATGAGGCCCAAAGATATGCTAAAACAGGTTGAGATTATGCATAGGGAACTAGATGACAGGGTACCTTATGTTGGAGAGTTTCTTGATCAATGGGAGAAGGAGTTGAAAAATGCTCCTTTGGAAGACAGGTATGAGTTGACTTGCCTTGTTTACAAATATCAAACTGAATATCTGGAAAGAAGGGCAATGCAAATTCAGAGTGAGAAGTATAGAACGTCCGAGAAAGGGCAACTTGATCACTACAAAGTTCTGCTTAAAAGGCATAGAAAGTGGAAGGATGGTGACTTCAGAGATATGAGCTTTGAAGTCATAAAGAGAGCAGTCAGACCAGTTCTAAAGTTGTATGATGTGGAGGATTGGATGACCATCAACACTCCTGAGGAAGCTGAGTATCTTAGGAGACAAAGTGAAGTGCTACAGAAAGCTAGAACAACAAAGAAAAGAAAAGCTGGAGAGACTACACAAGCAGGTGCATCATCCCAAGCAGGGGAATCACACCAAGCAGGTGAAAGTTTTCCAGAAGTACTTGAGAAGTCGGTACTTAATGCACAAAGAGCAGCAAAGAGACTCAAGAGAATGGAGCAAGTGGGCATAATCACTAAAGAGTCTCAAGGGCCATCAAATGATGAAATTGATAAACAGCTGATTTTGCAGGAAAATGATGAAATCTCACCTAGTGAACTTGGAAAGAAGTTTGCTATTATAGAGTATGCTGTTTATGAACACAAAGGGAGAACTTGGTGGAAGCTTACAAGGGCTGACAATACAGCACAGACATTTCTAAGCCTAGATGTCATGTTTCAAATTTTGGATAGTGAAGACTTAGAAGATCTGTGGAAAATATTGAAGAAAACGTTTGCTGCAAAACCTCCTACCATGGATGGTGTGGAGAAGGATTGGGTAATCTGGGAGTGCATGCATAGAATGTATGAACATGAATTATTTGATCCTCTATTTGATGCAGTGAATAAAGGAGATTTGGTGTATTGGAAGCTATTTACAAATTCTGGGGTTTATGAGGTAGTAATGGAAGGTGTGAGTGTTTATCTACTCAATCATAGGTATTATCCCTTCTCTCAGGAAACCTTGAAGAAGTTAGCACAGGCTAAGTTAATTGTTGATGCCAAAAAGCCTGTTGCTTATGATCTGGTAAGAATGGTTCATAGTCAGATTTGGCCAGAGAGTTTGTAAGCATCCTCATCAACTAGCATTTATTCAGAAACTTGTCTTTTAGGGGAAAGCACAAGTTTAGGGGAGGATTGTTGGGAATAAATCTATGCTTACTTGTTTCCCCTGCTAGTTGATTATTCATACCCCTGCTAGAGTAAGTTCCCCCTGCTAAATAACAAAGGCAGGGGGATCCGTTCCCCTGCTGGAGTCAAAGGCCCTGCCGTCAAGATAAACATGGAATAGATTTTTACGCGTTTCAGTTATTATTCCTTAATACTTTCCATAGTTTGTTAGTAGTGATCTTGTACGTGGGTCCTTGTATCTATAAAAGGACTCACTAGGTTAGCATGCAAAGTGTGTCTTTCTCATTTCGTTTTTCATTATTATTACTTTAAGGTTTTGTAAACCCTAATACCACTTTGGGTATTCGTATATCTTTGATATATTAAAGTTCAACGTTTGAATCTTATTTGTTCTTGTGCTAAACATTACATTCCGCATCTTGTTTAGTTACTTTGCTTTGCAAAGTTTCTCTAGTGTTAGATTGAATTCTTTCTTTCTATCACAACCCTTAAACAAGCTATTAAGGTTTAAGATCTGACTTTGGGATCAACACAAATCCGTGGAAATAGGATTTCTACCATGTTTTGATTGTATTGATCATGTTGTGGTCGTATTTAGCATGTTTTGGTTGGGTTTGGCTATGTTTTAAACAGACTTGAATGTAGCAAATTAGTTGGTGATGTAGTTGTGGTTTTACTAGACAAGGAAACCGTGATGGCATACCATCAATTGATATTAAAAATACGAGTGAGCTCCAACAACATTTAACATTATTTGATCAACAAAACAATGATATTGATTTTCCTTCGGAAAACTACAAAGGTGGATAATTTACAAAATAATGAAAAAAGCATAGTAAAATGGCTTTTTGGGCCTTCAGAAATCCTTAACCAGCTTAAAGATGGTTACAATGATGTTCCTCTTGTTTTTTCGGTCGTTTTGACAGGTCACGGGCTGAAAACGAACTTACGGTGCTGAAGTTATGACCATTTTAAGAAAGCCTTCTTCGTCACACGATCTTGGGCTTCGAGAACCACGTCAGTCTGTTCTTCAATACTTTTCCCTCCATCAATATATAATTTCATAGGCATATACTAACTGTACAACTTTCAAACATGGTCATACACATCCAAATCCGGCTGAAACGGGCTAAACCGTTTAAAACATATCAAAACGGACGAAATCGGACGAGATCGGACGAAATCGGACGTTAACCGGGGAAAGCCGGAGAAAGTATGAATAAACCGCGCAAACCATGCCAAATCCGTGGAAATAGGATTTCTACTATGTTTTGATTGTATTGATCATGTTGTGGTCGTCTTTAGCATGTTTTGGTTGGGTTTGGCTATGTTTTAACCAGACTTGAATGTAGCAAATTAGTTGGTGATGTAGTTGTGGTTTTACTAGACAAGGAAATCGTGATGGCATACCATCAATTGATATTAAAAATACGAGTGAGCTTCAACAACATTTACCATTGTTTGATCAACAAAACAATGATATTGATTTTCCTTCGGAAACCTACAAAGGTGGATAATATACAAAATAATGAAAAAATCATAGTAAAATGTCTTTTTGGGCCTTCAAAAATCCTTAACCATTTAAAGATGGTTACAACGATGTTCCTCTTGTTTTTTCGGTCGTTTTGACAGGTCACGGGCTACAAACGAACTTACGGTGATGAAGTTATGACCATTTTAAGAAAGCCTTCTTCGTCACACGATCTTGGGCTTCGAGAACCAAGTCAGTCTGTTCTTCAATACTTTTGCCTCCATCAATATATAATTTCATAGGCATATACTAACTGTACAACTCTCAAACATGGTCATACACATCCAAATCCGTCTGAAACGGGCTAAACCGGTCGAAACATATCAAAACGGACGAGATCGGACGAGATCGGACGAAATCGGACGAGATCGGACGGAATCGGACGTTAACCGGGGAAAGCCGGAGAAAGTATTAATAAACCGCGCAAACCATGCCAAATCCGTGGAAATAGGATTTCTACTATGTTTTGATTGTATTGATCATGTTGTGGTCGTATTTAGAATATTTTGGTTGGGTTTGGCTATGTTTTAAACAGACTTGAATGTAGTAAATTAGTTGGTGATGTAGTTGTAGTTTTACTAGACAAGGAAACCGTGATGGCATACCATCAATTGATATTAAAAATACGAGTGAGCTCCAGCAACATTTAACATTATTTGATCAACAAAACAATGATATTGATTTTCCTTCGGAAACCTACAAAGGTGGATAATATACAAAATAATGAAAAAAGCATAGTAAAATGGCTTTTTGGGCCTTCAAAAGTCATTAACCAGCTTAAATTTGGTTACAACGATGTTCCTCTTGTTTTTTCGGTCGTTTTGACAGGTCACGGGCTGAAAACGAACTTACGGTGCTGAAGTTATGACCATTTTAAGAAAGCCTTCTTCGTCACACGATCTTAGGCTTCGAGAACCAAGTCAGTCTATTCTTCAATACTTTTGCCTCCATCAATATATAATTTCATAGGCATATACTAACTGTACAACTCTCAAACATGGTCATACACATCCAAATCCGTCTGAAACAGACTAAACCGTTCGAAACATATCAAAACGGACGAGATCGGACGAGATCGGACGAAATCGGACGTTAACTGGGGAAAGCCGGAGAAAGTATGAATAAACCGCGCAAACCATGCCAAATCCGTGGAAATAGGATTTCTACTATGTTTTGATTGTATTGATCATGTTGTGGTCGTCTTTAGCATGTTTTGGTTGGGTTTGGCTATGTTTTAACCAGACTTGAATGTAGCAAATTAGTTGGTGATTTAGTTGTGGTTTTACTAGACAAGGAAATCGTGATGGCATACCATCAATTGATATTAAAAATACGAGTGAGCTTCAACAACATTTACCATTGTTTGATCAACAAAACAATGATATTGATTTTCCTTCGGAAACCTACAAAGGTGGATAATATACAAAATAATGAAAAAATCATAGTAAAATGGCTTTTTGGGCGTTCAAAAATCCTTAACCATTTAAAGATGGTTACAACGATGTTCCTCTTGTTTTTTCGGTCGTTTTGACAGGTCACGGGCTGCAAACGAACTTACGGTGATGAAGTTATGACCATTTTAAGAAAGCTTTCTTCGTCACACGATCTTGGGCTTCGAGAACCAAGTCAGTCTGTTCTTCAATACTTTTGCCTCCATCAATATATAATTTCATAGGCAAATACTAACTGTATAACTCTCAAACATGGTCATACACATCCAAATCCGTCTGAAACGGGCTAAACCGGTCGAAACATATCAAAACGGACGAGATCGGACGAGATCGGACGAAATCGGACGAGATCGGACAGAATCGGACGTTAACCGGGGAAAGCCGGAGAAAGTATTAATAAACCGCGCAAACCATGCCAAATCCGTGGAAATAGGATTTCTACTATGTTTTGATTGTATTGATCATGTTGTGGTCGTTTTTAGCATGTTTTGGTTGGGTTTGGCTATGTTTTAAACAGACTTGAATGTAGCAAATTAGTTGGTGATGTAGTTGTGGTTTTACTAGACAAGGAAACCGTGATGGCATACCATCAATTGATATTAAAAATACGAATGAGCTCCAACAACATTTAACAATATTTGATCAACAAAACAATGATATTGATATTCCTTCGGAAACCTACAAAGGTGGATAATATACAAAATAATGAAAAAAGCATAGTAAAATGGCTTTTTGGGCCTTCAAAAGTCATTAACCAGCTTAAAGTTGGTTACAACGATGTTCCTCTTGTTTTTTCGGTCGTTTTGACAGGTCACGGGCTGAAAACGAACTTACGGTGCTGAAGTTATGACCATTTTAAGAAAGCCTTCTTCGTCACACGATCTTGGGCTTCGAGAACCAAGTCAGTCTATTCTTCAATACTTTTGCCTCCATCAATATATAATTTCATAGGCATATACTAACTGTACAACTCTCAAACATGGTCATACACATCCAAATCCGTCTGAAACGGACTAAACCGTTCGAAACATATCAAAACGGACGACATCGGACGAGATCGGACGAAATCGGACGAGATCGGACGGAATCGGACGTTAACCGGGGAAAGCCGGAGAAAGTATGAATCAACCGCGCAAACCATGCCAAATCCGTGGAAATAGGATTTCTACTATGTTTTGATTGTATTGATCATGTTGTGGTCGTATTTAGCATGTTTTGGTTGGGTTTGGCTATGTTTTAAACAGACTTGAATGTAGTAAATTAGTTGGTGATGTAGTTGTAGTTTTACTAGACAAGGAAACCGTGATGGCATACCATCAATTGATATTTAAAATACGAGTGAGGTCCAGCAACATTTAACATTATTTGATCAACAAAACAATGATATTGATTTTCCTTCGGAAACCTACAAAGGTGGATAATATACAAAATAATGAAAAAAGCATAGTAAAATGGCTTTTTGGGCCTTCAAAAGTCACTAACCAGCTTAAATTTGGTTACAACAATGTTCCTCTTGTTTTTTCGGTCGTTTTGACAGGTCACGGGCTGAAAACGAACTTACGGTGCTGAAGTTATGACCATTTTAAGAAAGCCTTCTTCGTCACACGATCTTAGGCTTCGAGAACCAAGTCAGTCTATTCTTCAATACTTTTGCCTCCATCAATATATAATTTCATAGGCATATACTAACTGTACAACTCTCAAACATGGTCATACACATCCAAATCCGTCTGAAACGGACTAAACCGTTCGAAACATATCAAAACGGACGAGATCGGACGAGATCGGACGAAATCGGACGTTAACTGGGGAAAGCCGGAGAAAGTATGAATAAACCGCGCAAACCATGCCAAATCCGTGGAAATAGGATTTCTACTATGTTTTGATTGTATTGATCATGTTGTGGTCGTCTTTAGCATGTTTTGGTTGGGTTTGGCTATGTTTTAACCAGACTTGAATGTAGCAAATTAGTTGGTGATGTAGTTGTGGTTTCACTAGACAAGGAAATCGTGATGGCATACCATCAATTGATATTAAAAATACGAGTGAGCTTCAACAACATTTACCATTGTTTGATCAACAAAACAATGATATTGATTTTCCTTCGGAAACCTACAAAGGTGGATAATATACAAAATAATGAAAAAATCATAGTAAAATGGCTTTTTGGGCGTTCAAAAATCCTTAACCATTTAAAGATGGTTACAACGATGTTCCTCTTGTTTTTTCGGTCGTTTTGACAGGTCACGGGCTGCAAACGAACTTACGGTGATGAAGTTATGACCATTTTAAGAAAGCTTTCTTCGTCACACGATCTTGGGCTTCGAGAACCAAGTCAGTCTGTTCTTCAATACTTTTGCCTCCATCAATATATAATTTCATAGGCAAATACTAACTGTATAACTCTCAAACATGGTCATACACATCCAAATCCGTCTGAAACGGGCTAAACCGGTCGAAACATATCAAAACGGACGAGATCGGACGAGATCGGACGAAATCGGACGAGATCGGACAGAATCGGACGTTAACCGGGGAAAGCCGGAGAAAGTATTAATAAACCGCGCAAACCATGCCAAATCCGTGGAAATAGGATTTCTACTATGTTTTGATTGTATTGATCATGTTGTGGTCGTTTTTAGCATGTTTTGGTTGGGTTTGGCTATGTTTTAAACAGACTTGAATGTAGCAAATTAGTTGGTGATGTAGTTGTGGTTTTACTAGACAAGGAAACCGTGATGGCATACCATCAATTGATATTAAAAATACGAGTGAGCTCCAACAACATTTAACATTATTTGATCAACAAAACAATGATATTGATATTCCTTCGGAAACCTACAAAGGTGGATAATATACAAAATAATGAAAAAGCATAGTAAAATGGCTTTTTGGGCCTTCAAAAGTCATTAACCAGCTTAAAGTTGGTTACAACGATGTTCCTCTTGTTTTTTCGGTCGTTTTGACAGGTCACGGGCTGAAAACGAAATTACGGTGCTGAAGTTATGACCATTTTAAGAAAGCCTTCTTCGTCACACGATCTTGGGCTTCGAGAACCAAGTCAGTCTATTCTTCAATACTTTTGCCTCCATCAATATATAATTTCATAGGCATATACTAACTGTACAACTCTCAAACATGGTCATACACATCCAAATCCGTCTGAAACGGACTAAACCGTTCGAAACATATCAAAACGGACGAGATCGGACGAGATCGGACGAAATCGGACGAGATCGGACGGAATCGGACGTTAACCGGGGAAAGCCGGAGAAAGTATGAATCAACCGCGCAAACCATGCCAAATCCGTGGAAATAGGATTTCTACTATGTTTTGATTGTATTGATCATGTTGTGGTCGTCTTTAGCATGTTTTGGTTGGGTTTGGCTATGTTTTAACCAGACTTGAATGTAGCAAATTAGTTGGTGATGTAGTTGTGGTTTTACTAGACAAGGAAACCGTGATGGCATACCATCAATTGATATTAAAAATACGAGTGAGCTCCAACAACATTTAACATTGTTTGATCAACAAAACAATGATATTGATTTTCCTTCGGAAACCTACAAAGGTGTATAATATAAAAAATAATGAAAAAAGCATAGTAAAATGGCTTTTTGGGCCTTCAAAAATCATTAACCAGCTTAAAGTTGGTTACAACGATGTTCCTCTTGTTTTTTGGTCGTTTTGACAGGTCACGGGCTGAAAACGAACTTACGGTGCTGAAGTTATGACCATTTTAAGAAAGCCTTCTTCGTCACACGATCTTGGGCTTCGAGAACCAAGTCAGTCTGTTCTTCAATACTTTTGCCTCCATCAATATATAATTTTATAGGAATATACTAACTGTACAACTTTCAAACATGGTCATACACATCCAAATCCGTCTGAAAAGGGCTAAATCGTTCGAAACATATCAAAACGGACGAGATCGGACGAGATCGGACGAAATCGGACGAGATCGGACGGAATCGGACGTTAACCGGGGAAAGCCGGAGAAAGTATGAATAAACCGGGAAAACCATGCCAAATCCATGGAAATAGGATTTCTACTATGTTTTGATTGTATTGATCATGTTGTGGGCTCTTTAGCATGTTTTGGTTGGGTTTGGCTATCTTTTAACCAGACTTGAATGTAGCAAATTAGTTGGTGATGTAGTTGTTGTTTTACAAGACAAGGAAATCGTGATGGCATACCATCAATTGATATTAAAAATACGAGTGAGCTCCAACAACATTTAACATTGTTTGATCAACAAAACAATGATATTGATTTTCCTTCGGAAACCTACAAAGGTGGATAATATACAAAATAATGAAAAAAGCATAGTAAAATGGCTTTTTGGGCCTTCAAAAATCTGTAACCAGCTTAAAGTTGGTTACAACGATGGTCCTCTTGTTTTTTCGGTCGTTTTGACAGGTCACGGGCTGAAAACGAACTTACGGTGCTGAAGTTATGACCATTTTAAGAAAGCCTTCTTCGTCACACGATCTTGGGCTTCGAGAACCAAGTCAGTCTATTCTTCAATACTTTTGCCTCCATCAATATATAATTTCATAGGCATATACTAACTGTACAACTCTCAAACATGGTCATACACATCCAAATCCGTCTGAAACGGGCTAAACCGTTCGAAACATATCAAAACGGACGAGATCGGACGAGATCGGACGAAATCGGACGAGATCGGACGGAATCGGACGTTAACCGGGGAAAGCCGGAGAAAGTATGAATAAACCGCTCAAACCATGCCAAATCCGTGGAAATAGGATTTCTACTATGTTTTGATTGTATTGATCATGTTGTGGTCGTCTTTAGCATGTTTTGGTTTGGTTTGGCTATGTTTTAACCAGACTTGAATGTAGCAAATTAGTTGGTGATGTAGTTGTGGTTTTACTAGACAAGGAAACCGTGATGGCATACCATCAATTGATATTAAAAATATGAGTGAGCTCCAACAACATTTAACATTGTTTGATCAACAAAACAATGATACTGATTTTCCTTCGGAAACCTACAAAGGTGGATAATATACAAAATAATGAAAAAAGCATAGTAAAATGGCTTTTTGGGCCTTCAAAAATCATTAACCAGCTTAAAGTTGGTTACAACGATGTTCCTCTTGTTTTTTCGGTCGTTTTGACAGGTCACGGGCTGAAAACGACCTTACGGTGCTGAAGTTATGACCATTTTAAGAAAGCCTTCTTCGTCACACGATCTTGGACTTCGAGAACCAAGTCAGTCTATTCTTCAATACTTTTGCCTCCATCAATATATAATTTCATAGGCATATACTAACTGTACAACTCTCAAACATGGTCATACACATCCAAATCCGTCTGAAACGGGCTAAACCGTTCGAAACATATCAAAACGGACGAGATCGGACGAGATCGGACGAAATCGGACGAGATCGGACGGAATCGGACGTTAACCGGGGAAAGCCGGAGAAAGTATGAAAAAATCGCGCAAACCATGCCAAATCCGTGGAAATAGGATTTCTACTATGTTTTGATTGTATTGATCATGTTGTGGTCATCTTTAGCATGTTTTGGTTGGGTTTGGCTATGTTTTAACCAGACTTGAATGTAGCAAATTAGTTGGTGATGTAGTTGTGGTTTTACTAGACAAGGAAACCGTGATGGCATACCATCAATTGATATTAAAAATACGAGTGAGCTCCAACAACATTTAACATTGTTTGATCAACAAAACAATGATATTGATTTTCCTTCAGAAACCTACAAAGGTGGATAATATACCAAATAATGAAAAAAGCATAGTAAAATGGCTTTTTGGGCCTTCAAAAATCATTAACCAGCTTAAAGTTGGTTACAACGATGTTTCTCTTGTTTTTCGGTCGTTTTGACAGGTCACGGGCTGAAAACAAACTTACGGTGCTGAAGTTATGACCATTTTAAGAAAGCCTTCTTCGTTACACGATCTTGGGCTTCGAGAACCAAGTCAGTCTGTTCTTCAATACTTTTGCCTCCATCAATATATAATTTCATAGGCATATACTAACTGTACAACTTTCAAACATGGTCATACACATCCAAATCCGTCTGAAATGGGCTAAACCGTTCGAAACATATCAAAACCGACGAGATCGGACGAGATCGGAGGAAATCGGACGAGATCGGACGGAATCGGACGTTAACCGGGGAAAGCCGGAGAAAGTATGAATAAACCGGGCAAACCATGCCTAATCCATGGAAATAGGATTTCTACTATGTTTTGATTGTATTGATCATGTTGTGGGCGTCTTTAGCATGTTTTGGTTGGGTTTGGCTATGTTTTAACCAGACTTGAATGTAGCAAATTAGTTGGTGATGTAGTTGTTGTTTTACAAGACAAGGAAATCGTGATGGCATACCATCAATTGATATTAAAAATACGAGTGAGCTCCAACAACATTTAACATTGTTTTATCAACAAAACAATGATATTGATTTTCCTTCGGAAACCTACAAAGGTGGATAATATACAAAATAATGAAAAAAGCATAGTAAAATGGCTTTTTGGGCCTTCAGAAATCCTTAACCAGCTTAAAGATGGTCACAACGATGTTCCTCTTGTTTTTCGGTCGTTTTGACTGGTCACGGGCTGAAAACGAACTTACGGTGCTAAAGTTATGACCATTTTAAGAAAGCCTTCTTCGTCACACGATCTTGGGCTTCGAGAACCAAGTCAGTCTATTCTTCAATACTTTTGCCTCCATCAATATATAATTTCATAGGCATATACTAACTGTACAACTCTCAAACATGGTCATACACATCCAAATCCGTCTGAAACGGGCTAAACCGTTCGAAACATATCAAAACGGACGAGATCGGACGAGATCGGACGAAATCGGTCGAGATCGGACGGAATCGGACGTTAACCGGGGAAAGCCGGAGAAAGTATGAATAAACCGCGCAAACCATGCCAAATCCGTGGAAATGGGATTTCTACTATGTTTTGATTGTATTGATCATGTTGTGGTCGTCTTTAGCATGTTTTGGTTTGGTTTGGCTATGTTTTAACCAGACTTGAATGTAGCAAATTAGTTGGTGATGTAGTTGTGGTTTTACTAGACAAGGAAACCGTGATGGCATACCATCAATTGATATTAAAAATACGAGTGAGCTCCAACAACATTTAACATTGTTTGATCAACAAAACAATGATACTGATTTTCCTTCGGAAACCTACAAAGGTGGATAATATACAAAATAATGAAAAAAGCATAGTAAAATGGCTTTTTGGGCCTTCAAAAATCATTAACCAGCTTAAAGTTGGTTGCAACGATGTTCCTCTTGTTTTTTTGGTCGTTTTGACAGGTCACGGGCTGAAAACGAACTTACGGTGCTGAAGTTATGACCATTTTAAGAAAGCCTTCTTCGTCACACGATCTTGGACTTCGAGAACCAAGTCATTCTATTCTTCAATACTTTTGCCTCCATCAATATATAATTTCATAGGCATATACTAACTGTGCAACTCTCAAACATGGTCATACACATCCAAATCCGTCTGAAACGGGCTAAACCGTTCGAAACATATCAAATCGGACGAGATCGGACGAAATCGGACGAGATCGGACGGAATCAGACGTTAACCGGGGAAAGCCGGAGAAAGTATGAATAAACCGCGCAAACCATGCCAAATCCGTGGAAATAGGATTTCTACTATGTTTTGATTGTATTGATCATGTTGTGGTCGTCTTTAGCATGTTTTGGTTGGGTTTGACTATGTTTTAACCAGACTTGAATGTAGCAAATTAGTTGGTGATGTAGTTGTGGTTTTACTAGACAAGGAAACCGTGATGGCATACCATCAATTGATATTAAAAATACGAGTGAGCTCCAACAACAATTAACATTGTTTGATCAACAAAACATTGATATTGATTTTCCTTCGGAAACCTACAAAGGTGGATAATATACCAAATAATAAAAAAAGCATAGTAAAATGGCTTTTTGGGCCTTCAAAAATCATTAACCAGCTTAAAGTTGGTTACAACGATGTTCCTCTTGTTTTTCGGTCGTTTTGACAGGTCACGGGCTGAAAACGAACTTACGGTGCTGAAGTTATGACCATTTTAAGAAAGCCTTCTTCGTCACACGATCTTGGGCTTCGAGAACCAAGTCAGTCTGTTCTTCAATACTTTTGCCTCCATCAATATATAATTTCATAGGCATATACTAACTGTACAACTTTCAAACATGGTCATACACATCCAAATCCGTCTGAAACGGGCTAAACCGTTCGAAACATATCAAAACGGACGAGATCGGACGAGATCGGAGGAAATCGGACGAGATCGGACGGAATCGGACGTTAACCGGGGAAAGCCGGAGAAAGTATGAATAAACCGGGCAAACCATGCCTAATCCATGGAAATAGGATTTCTACTATGTTTTGATTGTATTGATCATGTTGTGGGCGTCTTTAGCATGTTTTGGTTGGATTTGGCTATGTTTTAACCAGACTTGAATGTAGCAAATTTGTTGGTGATGTAGTTGTTGTTTTACAAGACAAGGAAATCGTGATGGCATACCATCAATTGATATTAAAAATACGAGTGAGCTCCAACAACATTAACATTGTTTGATCAACAAAACAATGATATTGATTTTCCTTCAGAAACCTACAAAGGTGGATAATATACAAAATAATGAAAAAAGCATAGTAAAATGGATTTTTGGGCCTTCAGAAATCCTTAACCAGCTTAAAGATGGTCACAACGATGTTCCTCTTGTTTTTTCGGTCGTTTTGACAGGTCACGGGATGAAAACGAACTTACGGTGCTAAAGTTATGACCATTTTAAGAAAGCCTTCTTCGTCACACGATCTTGGGCTTCGAGAACCAAGTCAGTCTGTTCTTCAATACTTTTGCCTCCATCAATATATAATTTCATAGGCATATACTAACTGTACAACTTTCAAACATGGTCATACACATCCAAATCCGGCTGAAACGGGCTAAACCGTTCGAAACATATCAAAACGGACGAAATCAGACGAGATCGGACGAAATCGGACGAGATCGGACGAAATCGGACGTTAACCGGGGAAAGCCGGAGAAAGTATGAATAAACCGCGCAAACCATGCCAAATCCGTGGAAATGGGATTTCTACTATGTTTTGATTGTATTGATCATGTTGTGGTCGTCTTTAGCATGTTTTGGTTTGGTTTGGCTATGTTTTAACCAGACTTGAATGTAGCAAATTAGTTGGTGATGTAGTTGTGGTTTTACTAGACAAGGAAACCGTGATGGCATACCATCAATTGATATTAAAAATACGAGTGAGCTCCAACAACATTTAACATTGTTTGATCAACAAAACAATGATACTGATTTTCCTTCGGAAACCTACAAAGGTGGATAATATACAAAATAATGAAAAAAGCATAGTAAAATGGCTTTTTGGGCCTTCAAAAATCATTAACCAGCTTAAAGTTGGTTGCAACGATGTTCCTCTTGTTTTTTTGGTCGTTTTGACAGGTCACGGGCTGAAAACGAACTTACGGTGCTGAAGTTATGACCATTTTAAGAAAGCCTTCTTCGTCACACGATCTTGGACTTCGAGAACCAAGTCATTCTATTCTTCAATACTTTTGCCTCCATCAATATATAATTTCATAGGCATATACTAACTGTGCAACTCTCAAACATGGTCATACACATCCAAATCCGTCTGAAACGGGCTAAACCGTTCGAAACATATCAAATCGGACGAGATCGGACGAAATCGGACGAGATCGGACGGAATCAGACGTTAACCGGGGAAAGCCGGAGAAAGTATGAATAAACCGCGCAAACCATGCCAAATCCGTGGAAATAGGATTTCTACTATGTTTTGATTGTATTGATCATGTTGTGGTCGTCTTTAGCATGTTTTGGTTGGGTTTGGCTATGTTTTAACCAGACTTGAATGTAGCAAATTAGTTGGTGATGTAGTTGTGGTTTTACTAGACAAGGAAACCGTGATGGCATACCATCAATTGATATTAAAAATACGAGTGAGCTCCAACAACATTTAACATTGTTTGATCAACAAAACATTGATATTGATTTTCCTTCGGAAACCTACAAAGGTGGATAATATACCAAATAATAAAAAAAGCATAGTAAAATGGCTTTTTGGGCCTTCAAAAATCATTAACCAGCTTAAAGTTGGTTACAACGATGGTCCTCTTGTTTTTCGGTCGTTTTGACAGGTCACGGGCTGAAAACGAACTTACGGTGCTGAAGTTATGACCATTTTAAGAAAGCCTTCTTCGTCACACGATCTTGGGCTTCGAGAACCAAGTCAGTCTGTTCTTCAATACTTTTGCCTCCATCAATATATAATTTCATAGGCATATACTAACTGTACAACTTTCAAACATGGTCATACACATCCAAATCCGTCTGAAACGGGCTAAACCGTTCGAAACATATCAAAACGGACGAGATCGGACGAGATCGGAGGAAATCGGACGAGATCGGACGGAATCGGACGTTAACCGGGGAAAGCCGGAGAAAGTATGAATAAACCGGGCAAACCATGCCTAATCCATGGAAATAGGATTTCTACTATGTTTTGATTGTATTGATCATGTTGTGGGCGTCTTTAGCATGTTTTGGTTGGATTTGGCTATGTTTTAACCAGACTTGAATGTAGCAAATTTGTTGGTGATGTAGTTGTTGTTTTACAAGACAAGGAAATCGTGATGGCATACCATCAATTGATATTAAAAATACGAGTGAGCTCCAACAACATTAACATTGTTTGATCAACAAAACAATGATATTGATTTTCCTTCAGAAACCTACAAAGGTGGATAATATACAAAATAATGAAAAAAGCATAGTAAAATGGATTTTTGGGCCTTCAGAAATCCTTAACCAGCTTAAAGATGGTCACAACGATGTTCCTCTTGTTTTTTCGGTCGTTTTGACAGGTCACGGGATGAAAACGAACTTACGGTGCTAAAGTTATGACCATTTTAAGAAAGCCTTTTTCGTCACACGATCTTGGGCTTCGAGAACCAAGTCAGTCTGTTCTTCAATACTTTTGCCTCCATCAATATATAATTTCATAGGCATATACTAACTGTACAACTTTCAAACATGGTCATACACATCCAAATCCGGCTGAAACGGGCTAAACCGTTCGAAACATATCAAAACGGACGAAATCAGACGAGATCGGACGAAATCGGACGAGATCGGACGAAATCGGACGTTAACCGGGGAAAGCCGGAGAAAGTATGAATAAACCGGGCAAACCATGCCAAATCCGTGGAAGTAGGATTTCTACTATGTTTTGATTGTATTGATCATGTTGTGGTCGTCTTTAGCATGTTTTGGTTGGGTTTGGCTATGTTTTAACCAGACTTGAATGTAGCAAATTAGTTGGTGATGTAGTTGTGGTTTTACTAGACAAGGAAATCGTGATGGCATACCATCAATTGATATTAAAAATACGAGTGAGCTTCAACAACATTTAACATTGTTTGATCAACAAAACAATGATATTGATTTTCCTTCGGAAACCTACAAAGGTGGATAATATACAAAATAATGAAAAAATCATAGTAAAATGGCTTTTTGGGCCTTCAAAATTCCTTAACCTGCTTAAAGATGGTTACAACGATGTTCCTCTTGTTTTTTTGGTCGTTTTGACAGGTCACGGGCTGAAAACGAACTTACGATGCTCAAGTTATGACCATTTTAAGAAAGCCTTCTTCGTCACACGATCTTGGGCTTCGAGAACCAAGTCAGTCTTTTCTTCAATACTTCTGCCTCCATCAATATATAATTTCATAGGCATATACTAACTGTACAACTCTCAAACATGGTCATACACATCCAAATCCTTCTGAAACGGGCTAAACCGTTCGAAACATATCAAAACGGACGAGATCAGACGAGATCGGACGAAATCGAACGAGATCGGACGGAATCGGACGTTAACCGTGGAAAGCCGGAGAAAGTATGAATAAACCGCGCAAACCATGCCAAATCCGTGGAAATAGGATTTCTACTATGTTTTGATTGTATTGATCATGTTGTGGTCATCTTTAGCATGTTTTGGTTGGGTTTGGCTATGTTTTAACCAGACTTGAATGAAGCAAATTAGTTGGTGATGTAGTTGTGGTTTTACTAGACAAGGAAACCGTGATGGCATACCATCAATTGATATTAAAAATACGAGTGAGCTCCAACAACATTTAACATTGTTTGATCAACAAAACATTGATATTGATTTTCCTTCGGAAACCTACAAAGGTGGATAATATACCAAATAATAAAAAAAGCATAGTAAAATGGCTTTTTGGGCCTTCAAAAATCATTAACCAGCTTAAAGTTGGTTACAACGATGTTCCTCTTGTTTTTCGGTCGTTTTGACAGGTCACGGGCTGAAAACGAACTTACGGTGCTGAAGTTATGACCATTTTAAGAAAGCCTTCTTCGTCACACGATCTTGGGCTTCGAGAACCAAGTCAGTCTGTTCTTCAATACTTTTGCCTCCATCAATATATAATTTCATAGGCATATACTAACTGTACAACTTTCAAACATGGTCATACACATCCAAATCCGTCTGAAACGGGCTAAACCGTTCGAAACATATCAAAACGGACGAGATCGGACGAGATCGGAGGAAATCGGACGAGATCGGACGGAATCGGACGTTAACCGGGGAAAGCCGGAGAAAGTATGAATAAACCGGGCAAACCATGCCTAATCCATGGAAATAGGATTTCTACTATGTTTTGATTGTATTGATCATGTTGTGGGCGTCTTTAGCATGTTTTGGTTGGATTTGGCTATGTTTTAACCAGACTTGAATGTAGCAAATTTGTTGGTGATGTAGTTGTTGTTTTACAAGACAAGGAAATCGTGATGGCATACCATCAATTGATATTAAAAATACGAGTGAGCTCCAACAACATTAACATTGTTTGATCAACAAAACAATGATATTGATTTTCCTTCAGAAACCTACAAAGGTGGATAATATACAAAATAATGAAAAAAGCATAGTAAAATGGATTTTTGGGCCTTCAGAAATCCTTAACCAGCTTAAAGATGGTCACAACGATGTTCCTCTTGTTTTTTCGGTCGTTTTGACAGGTCACGGGATGAAAACGAACTTACGGTGCTAAAGTTATGACCATTTTAAGAAAGCCTTCTTCGTCACACGATCTTGCGCTTCGAGAACCAAGTCAGTCTGTTCTTCAATACTTTTGCCTCCATCAATATATAATTTCATAGGCATATACTAACTGTACAACTTTCAAACATGGTCATACACATCCAAATCCGGCTGAAACGGGCTAAACCGTTCGAAACATATCAAAACGGACGAAATCAGACGAGATCGGACGAAATCGGACGTTAACCGGGGAAAGCCGGAGAAAGTATGAATAAACCGCGCAAACCATGCCAAATCCGTGGAAATGGGATTTCTACTATGTTTTGATTGTATTGATCATGTTGTGGTCGTCTTTAGCATGTTTTGGTTTGGTTTGGCTATGTTTTAACCAGACTTGAATGTAGCAAATTAGTTGGTGATGTAGTTGTGGTTTTACTAGACAAGGAAACCGTGATGGCATACCATCAATTGATATTAAAAATACGAGTGAGCTCCAACAACATTTAACATTGTTTGATCAACAAAACAATGATACTGATTTTCCTTCGGAAACCTACAAAGGTGGATAATATACAAAATAATGAAAAAAGCATAGTAAAATGGCTTTTTGGGCCTTCAAAAATCATTAACCAGCTTAAAGTTGGTTGCAACGATGTTCCTCTTGTTTTTTTGGTCGTTTTGACAGGTCACGGGCTGAAAACGAACTTACGGTGCTGAAGTTATGACCATTTTAAGAAAGCCTTCTTCGTCACACGATCTTGGACTTCGAGAACCAAGTCATTCTATTCTTCAATACTTTTGCCTCCATCAATATATAATTTCATAGGCATATACTAACTGTGCAACTCTCAAACATGGTCATACACATCCAAATCCGTCTGAAACGGGCTAAACCGTTCGAAACATATCAAATCGGACGAGATCGGACGAAATCGGACGAGATCGGACGGAATCAGACGTTAACCGGGGAAAGCCGGAGAAAGTATGAATAAACCGCGCAAACCATGCCAAATCCGTGGAAATAGGATTTCTACTATGTTTTGATTGTATTGATCATGTTGTGGTCGTCTTTAGCATGTTTTGGTTGGGTTTGGCTATGTTTTAACCAGACTTGAATGTAGCAAATTAGTTGGTGATGTAGTTGTGGTTTTACTAGACAAGGAAACCGTGATGGCATACCATCAATTGATATTAAAAATACGAGTGAGCTCCAACAACATTTAACATTGTTTGATCAACAAAACATTGATATTGATTTTCCTTCGGAAACCTACAAAGGTGGATAATATACCAAATAATAAAAAAAGCATAGTAAAATGGCTTTTTGGGCCTTCAAAAATCATTAACCAGCTTAAAGTTGGTTACAACGATGTTCCTCTTGTTTTTCGGTCGTTTTGACAGGTCACGGGCTGAAAACGAACTTACGGTGCTGAAGTTATGACCATTTTAAGAAAGCCTTCTTCGTCACACGATCTTGGGCTTCGAGAACCAAGTCAGTCTGTTCTTCAATACTTTTGCCTCCATCAATATATAATTTCATAGGCATATACTAACTGTACAACTTTCAAACATGGTCATACACATCCAAATCCGTCTGAAACGGGCTAAACCGTTCGAAACATATCAAAACGGACGAGATCGGACGAGATCGGAGGAAATCGGACGAGATCGGACGGAATCGGACGTTAACCGGGGAAAGCCGGAGAAAGTATGAATAAACCGGGCAAACCATGCCTAATCCATGGAAATAGGATTTCTACTATGTTTTGATTGTATTGATCATGTTGTGGGCGTCTTTAGCATGTTTTGGTTGGATTTGGCTATGTTTTAACCAGACTTGAATGTAGCAAATTTGTTGGTGATGTAGTTGTTGTTTTACAAGACAAGGAAATCGTGATGGCATACCATCAATTGATATTAAAAATACGAGTGAGCTCCAACAACATTAACATTGTTTGATCAACAAAACAATGATATTGATTTTCCTTCAGAAACCTACAAAGGTGGATAATATACAAAATAATGAAAAAAGCATAGTAAAATGGATTTTTGGGCCTTCAGAAATCCTTAACCAGCTTAAAGATGGTCACAACGATGTTCCTCTTGTTTTTTCGGTCGTTTTGACAGGTCACGGGATGAAAACGAACTTACGGTGCTAAAGTTATGACCATTTTAAGAAAGCCTTCTTCGTCACACGATCTTGGGCTTCGAGAACCAAGTCAGTCTGTTCTTCAATACTTTTGCCTCCATCAATATATAATTTCATAGGCATATACTAACTGTACAACTTTCAAACATGGTCATACACATCCAAATCCGGCTGAAACGGGTTAAACCGTTCGAAACATATCAAAACGGACGAAATCAGACGAGATCGGACGAAATCGGACGAGATCGGACGAAATCGGACGTTAACCGGGGAAAGCCGGAGAAAGTATGAATAAACCGGGCAAACCATGCCAAATCCGTGGAAGTAGGATTTCTACTATGTTTTGATTGTATTGATCATGTTGTGGTCGTCTTTAGCATGTTTTGGTTGGGTTTGGCTATGTTTTAACCAGACTTGAATGTAGCAAATTAGTTGGTGATGTAGTTGTGGTTTTACTAGACAAGGAAATCGTGATGGCATACCATCAATTGATATTAAAAATACGAGTGAGCTTCAACAACATTTAACATTGTTTGATCAACAAAACAATGATATTGATTTTCCTTCGGAAACCTACAAAGGTGGATAATATACAAAATAATGAAAAAATCATAGTAAAATGGCTTTTTGGGCCTTCAAAATTCCTTAACCTGCTTAAAGATGGTTACAACGATGTTCCTCTTGTTTTTTTGGTCGTTTTGACAGGTCACGGGCTGAAAACGAACTTACGGTGCTGAAGTTATGACCATTTTAAGAAAACCTTCTTCGTCACACGATCTTGGGCTTCGAGAACCAAGTCAGTCTGTTCTTCAATACTTTTGCCTCCATCAATATATAATTTCATAGGCATATACTAACTGTACAACTTTCAAACATGGTCATACACATCCAAATCCGTCTGAAACGGGCTAAACCGTTCGAAACATATCAAAACGGACGAGATCGGACGAGATCGGACAGAATCGGACGTTAACCGGGGAAAGCCGGAGAAAGTATGAATAAACCGGGCAAACCATGCCAAATCCATGGAAATAGGATTTCTACAATGTTTTGATTGTATTGATCATGTTGTGGGCGTCTTTAGCATGTTTTGGTTGGGTTTGGCTATGTTTTAACCAGACTTGAATGTAGCAAATTAGTTGGTGATGTAGTTGTGGTTTTACTAGACAAGGAAATCGTGATGGCATACCATCAATTGATATTAAAAATACGAGTGAGCTCCAACAACACATTGTTTAATCAACAAAACAATGATATTGATTTTCCTTCGGAAACCTACAAAGGTGGATAATATACCAAATAATGAAAAAAGCATAGTAAAATGTCTTTTTGGGCCTTCAAAAATCATTAACCAGCTTAAAGTTGGTTACAACGATGTTCCTCTTGTTTTTCGGTCGTTTTGACAGGTCACGGGCTGAAAACGAACTTACGGTGCTGAAGTTATGACCATTTTAAGAAAGCCTTCTTCGTCACACGATCTTGGGCTTCGAGAACCAAGTCAGTCTGTTCTTCAATACTTTTGCCTCCATCAATATATAAGTTCATAGGCATATACTAAATGTACAACTTTCAAACATGGTCATACAGATCCAAATCCGTCTGAAATGGGCTAAACCGTTCGAAACATATCAAAACGGACGAGATCGGACGAGATCGGAGGAAATCGGACGAGATCGGACGGAATCGGACGTTAACCGGGGAAAGCCGGAGAAAGTATGAATAAACCGGGCAAACCATGCCTAATCCATGGAAATAGGATTTCTACTATGTTTTGATTGTATTGATCATGTTGTGGGCGTCTTTAGCATGTTTTGGTTGGGTTTGGCTATGTTTTAACCAGACTTGAATGTAGCAAATTAGTTGGTGATGTAGTTGTTGTTTTACAAGACAAGGAAATCGTGATGGCATACCATCAATTGATATTAAAAATACGAGTGAGCTCCAACAACATTTAACATTGTTTGATCAACAAAACAATGATATTGATTTTCCTTCGGAAACCTACAAAGGTGGATAATATACAAAATAATGAAAAAAGCATAGTAAAATGGCTTTTTGGGCATTCAGAAATCCTTAACCAGCTTAAAGATGGTCACAACGATGTTCCTCTTGTTTCTTCGGTCGTTTTGACAGGTCACGGGCTGAAAACGAACTTACGGTGCTAAAGTTATGACCATTTTAAGAAAGCCTTCTTCGTCACACGATCTTGGGCTTCGAGAACCAAGTCAGTCTGTTCTTCAATACTTTCGCCTCCATCAATATATAATTTCATAGGCATATACTAACTGTACAACTTTCAAACATGGTCATACACATCCAAATCCGGCTGAAACGGGCTAAACCGTTCGAAACATATCAAAACGGACGAAATCGGACGAGATCGGACGAAATCGGACGTTAACCGGGGAAAGCCGGAGAAAGTATGAATAAACCGTGCAAACCATGCCAAATCCGTGGAAATAGGATTTCTACTATGTTTTGATTGTATCGATCATGTTGTGGATGAGCTAGAAAATTACAAACGCCTTGCAACATGCTTTTAAGTTTGAAACCTAGCCGAATTCCTTTAAATCAAGTCAACCACTCTCCATATGAGCTTAACATAGTCCACGCCAAACCCCACCAGCGACATACAAGCCGAGAAACATAAAACAGCTAAGGAACATGCAAAAACAAATAAGAAGAGTCTTCTAGGGACCCTTACAAACTGGACATAAAGAAACCAGGACATGGGCATCTCTTTTACACATGTTCACCCATGTAAGATGACGCTCAATACAAACCTTCCAAGCGAACACGTTGATTTTAGTTGGGGTGTACTTAAACCAGCGACTAGCAACGTTATCTTTAGAAAGAGAGGATTCATCTAGGAGGTTTCTAATGTCCTTAACCTGAAAAGCATTGTCACTGCTCAACGAACATACCCATCTATCAACTGAGTTAGTGAGGATCGTCGGCCTAACTAAGATCTGTAACTGGGCTAATTGATGAACTTCAACTCCACCTCTAGCAGGGAGACAAAGAGAAACAGAGACGGAATCATGTAATTTATCGGCCACGCAAATATTACGATTATTTTCAAAAGAATAAACACGCGGGAAAAGATGACAAAACTATTTATCTCTAATCCATGTGTCCTTCCAGAAACTTGCCTGATTGCCATTTCCCACGCGGATGCGACAAAAAGAAAGTAAATTAACACCTTGGTTTTTAAGCGCATTGACTTCCCGAATAATCTTACCCCACACCGACGAATACCTAAGAGAGCGTTGAGACAAACTAGATCCGTATGTAGAAGAAATCACCCGAAACCAAAGAGAATTATCTTGATTAATGAACCTCCAGACCCATTTGAAAAGAACGGCCTTGTTTTAAGTAAAATAACTAGACACGCCTAGCCCGTCGTACTTCTTAGCCGCAAGCACTTTAGACCATTTCACCCACGTAATCTTTTTATCAGCTCCATGAATTGTGAGACCCCCAGAATCTGACATGGAACAACTAGGCAACGAGGGGGTCACACGTCAAGGTACAAGTAACAATGAATTATAAATGACTCGAAAATGACGTAATAAAAGACATATATTACATCACGAAATATCAGAGTTTCGAAGCATAGGTCCCACAAGTTTTAAAACATAAATAAGTACCATTACATCATGGTTTTAAAGTTTTAAGATACCAAAAGATAAGCGGAAGACTTTGACAACATTATTTATATCAAAAGCATAACTATAACACAGATCTTCCAAGCTGCCAACATCCTGCGGAACCTCATCCAAGCATATTAAGCATTATTACCCGAGATTAAAACATATAAACCCGTCAACAAAAAGTTGAGTGATATTCATAGGTTTTGTAAACTAAGTAATGAAACACAATAAAGTTTGTAAAACAAGTAATGGGGGGTGACTATGTACATTCTCCATAGTCATGATATATATTATTGCTATTTAGTTCATGAAACCGAAGCTTAACAATCATTGTAAATTCCTCTAGTGAGTATTTAGCCTCAATACTTAATATTGAGTATTTTGCAAGTTTGTTTTTTTCTCGACTCAAGACAAATTGAAAGGCCCACTAATATCAAGTTTATATTGTTTTTGGTTGTAAAAAGTTATTTGGATTCTAGGTCTAATTCAATCAAACACATAAAAATTGAAAATATTATAAATCTATTTAATTGTAAAACAAAGTGCAAGTACCACAAAATATTCACAAAGTACAAGTATTTAATGCATAAAATGTAAAAGTGCTTGAAATGTAAAGAAAATGAAAATATAGGGACTAGATATGTAAAATCAGAAAGTATAGGGACCAAATGTGAAAATAGTAACAAACTATAGCAACTAACTAACAAACTTCCAAACTAACTAACCAAATATGAAACTAATCAAATTTCGGGGACTTAGTTATGCAAACCCTATAAAAATGAACTTCCAAAGCTGTTAAGCAAGTTTTAGAAAAGCCAAGGACCAAATTGCAAATAAAAGTGTAACTTTTCCAAAAACGGGCAATACGACTCGAAAAAGCTAGAATGAGCTTATTAATCCATTAAAATTGTTCTGCTCTTTTCTAAAGTACTTAAAATCAAGATTCAGCTAGACATGTTTAAGGATTTTGACTGAAAGCTTTTAAATCTCTGGATAGCCTATTCCATAAGCTCACAATAAGCTAAAAACAAATCCAGACATCCACTATGTGATTTTCTTGTTGAAACTTATTAATCAAGTTATAAGAAGCTTGGAATGTCTTTTGGTTTTGAAAATTATCAAGAAAATAAGCTGAAATCCGAAATAAGCCAAAAGTGCTTATGTTGACCAAGTTTGACCAAAAATCTCAAAAAGCTGAAATCAACAGGATCTACTCAGGACATGTTTGCAAAGTAATTGGTGAAAGAAAATGGAGTGATTAATGAAGTAAATTATGAGAACTGAGAAAACAGATTGATTGTTATCATATAAACTAGCAAATGGTTAAGTGCTTATTTATAAGCTGATTTCACACTTAAAACTGAATATTGTATAGATTCCTTACCAAAACTAAAAGATTGTATATTAAGTTACAAACTAGAACAGATTTCAGCTCAAAACATCAACTAACAAACAAATGGCATAGAATCAAAAAGTGCTTGTTTGGACTGAAATCCTTTCTTAGTTATTGACCCAAACTTTTTAAGTGTTATTTGCCTTTTTGACCAACTATTTAACCAAAGAACTTTACAAAAAGTCTTACACTAACTGATTTAGTGTAAGTGAACTCAAAAGAACAGGTTTAACAAGCTGATTCACCAAAATGATCTTAAACCAAACACATGTTTAAAATCTTATTATGAACTTTTGTGAAGGATTTTTAAGCACAAGTGTATGACAGATAATGACACTTATCTAAACTTGTTTAATAGATGAAATGAACTGGTTTTGAGTCAAAAACAAGAAAGTTTACTTGTAAATCCACAAAATGAGTAATTGATGAACTTTGACTAATGAAAACTAATTTTGATCAAGTAAAAGCTGAATTAAAGCTAACAATCTACTAGCAGACTATCAAAACAACAAGATCAAACTACAAGTGAGCTAACATAATCACAGTTCATCATTTAAGAGCTATTACTAGGTATTTAGCAGGCAGAGACTGTTTAGTGGAATTTAAACAAGAAAATTAGTTCCTTTTAGCTTTTGAAACCTCCTTTGATGGAGTAGTAAGCGCTGAGCTTACTAGAATATACAAGAACACCATGAATCTACCACCAAACACCATCGTATCATCATAATCTGCTACAAATCAGTCACCCCTGCTACACTGCTACAAATGGTATGAAATGGACTAGTAATGCTTCTGAATCAGCTACAAGTCTTCAAAACATCATCAATTCATTCCATTGATCATGAATGATCAAAAGAACCAAATAGTAACACTAGGAGAAAGATTATGCAGGTATTGAGAAGTAGAATGAGTGAAAGTGAAAGTGGAATTTCATTAATGGAGGTAAAGGCTGTTACAAAACGGTTACAACTAACTAACTACCTCTTAAGTAATTGTCAGTCACTTAAGAGTAGTTTTAACTAATTTGCTAGGTGAAAAGAGAGGGAATTTTACAAGTGTGTGAAAAAACACACACTAACTACATACATAAAATGAAAGACTAGCTGGGTATTTATAGAGGTTGGGATATGATCTGGTGGAGGTTAGTGACGTGTTGCAACCAGTAGCATCCTTCCACGTGGCTTGATTCTCTTAATTGTTCATAGTCCGTTGAAGAACTCAAATTGGGGGTTTTTGATTGAGCTAGTTTCAAGTTAATTGGTTGTTGGGGTTGTGATCCTCACTTGAAATAAAGCAGGTTTGATGTTGATAACTTCTCTTGATATGCACTCCTTCTCATTCTCGATTATGAGCTTGTTTGAATATTAGAGTGACATGTGGCGTTTTGTTATTGGAGAAAAGAAGGTGTTGCGGATCAATATCTAAAAAGTGAAATATGATTGGTTGGTTTAGGCTGAGTGGACTTCACTATTTGGATTATTCGTTTATTGCAAAGACGACGATAATGGGTGAGGTGGCATGGATGTGGCAATCCGTGTGAGCTCCATACTCTTCTCCCATTGGCTGGCAAGTGCAATACATGGATTAAGCCCAAACTTGTTATAACTTTGGCAATTTTAGTCCCTTAACTAGGGAGATTATCATTTTAAGCTCCCAACTTCATTTCTTTGTCATGTTTAGTCCTTCAAACTTCAAACTTTTTCATAAATCATCCTTTAACTTTGTTGACTTGAGAGATGACCAGATTTGAATTTGTTCTTGACTTTTGCATAATTACACTTTTAGTCCCTCATATTTGGAAGTTGTCAAGAAAGGTCCTTTGTCTTTGCAAGGCTTGTCACTTTTCATCCTCCTTTTGTCCTTTCTTCATCATTAAGGCTTGATTTCACTTGTTTGCTCCAAATTTGTATCTTTGTTACCTACATAAGCACAAACAACAAAACATACCCATAATACTGCTTTTATGAATAAAATTGGGTATTTTGCTTTGTTTTTTAAGGTGATTTGTGATGTTATTGATATGAGATTTCACTCATATCAAATCACCTACCACTTGATCATTACCAATTTATATTTTTCTCATAATTAATCCACCTTGGCCAGTATGAAATACCTTTACACTACTCTACACTATATGATGCATGATTTTGATTTTATACAATGCAATGCAAAGGAAAACAATTCTATTTATATCTTTTTGGACTTTCTTGATGTAACACCCCATTTTGATAAATGGAATGTCACGCGTAATTATGGCGTGTCATCAAAGCATGCAAGGTAATATGTACTAAACATACATGACCATAGGGAAAACCAGAATCAAACATCGGTTCCCAAACATAAGCCCAAAATATAAATAAAGTAAATGAACAAAATGGAAGACTAAACAAACATAAATATGAAGGCAAGAGGAGAAGGAATCTAAGGTAGCTCCCATCCTATGCGTGTCCTTCAAATGCTCCAGTCAGTCCTTGAGTACCTACCGTTTTGGGGACATAGAAAGGAAAGTAACGGCTGAGAAAAACGCTCAGTGCACGGATATAGGCATAGTATAAATGACTAAAACATAATAAAGACTTAATAGCAGCGGAAATGTATAAGTCCTGGAAAACCTGGAACATGCTCATAAAACTGGTTTTATAGTTTGAAAAGCCTTATGTTTATCTTATGAAAACTGTTTAACATATTTTACCATTAGCCAATATAGGTCATGAAAATCCATCGTGCATGAATACTTGGAGGGGTGACCTCATCATGCAAATTAGAGGGGCTGCCTCTAATTTAATATACTGGTTTGGGTAGGAGGGATCAACTCCTTGTGAAGGATGCAAGGCACACACCACATTCACACTGAATAATCTGCTAAAAAACATGTAACTAGGATGCACCCCATACGCCCCACATGATAAATATAATGATATGGCCAAAAGCTGAAGGGACGCCACGAGCAATCACTCCGCCGTGGTGAAGTCATAACATCAGTGCCTCTAATGTTATGGTTATGGTACCTCCATAACTAGGTGAAACTGGTTATGCATGTATATGGCTATAGGTATTCTAAATTAAACATAAGCAAATCAAACATACAACTTATACTACGGGAAAACATTTGGCTGCATACAGGGAATCCTAATAAGGAAAGAATGTCCATACTGAAAGGACGGGAATCCATACCTTATGTCCAGTGAACGAAGAAGACGAACTGAAGAGAGTCCTACTTCGGTATCACTAATGCTACATAAATACATACGTGTATAAGTATCTGATTACTGAATACGTAACTGGTTTAATGTTATGTCTTAGCTTATTTTATAAGTTCATGTCATGTTTTACTGTTTTAAGCTTTATACTGTATTTATCTTATATTCTGTCTATTCTGATTAAGTATTACTTGTATTTCATGTATTATCATACTTGATGTGTAATAATAAGTAACTTTCTAAAAATAGCAGGTTTCCTAAAATAGAAAGTTTCCAAAAATAGAAATACTGCTTAAAATAGATAAGTTTCTAAAAATAGAAAGTTTCCATAAATAGATTAGCTGCCTTAATTAAATAAGTTTCTAAAAATAGAAAATTTCCATAATTAGATATAAGTTGGTTAAATAAGCTAATTATATAAGCTTAAGTATTTTCTGATTATTACTCTAGGTCATGTTGTTATAAAGTATAGTTTATTAATTATTTCATGTAATTTATATAAACTATAGTTTAGAGCATTTAATTAACTATAATATGATTTAATTAAACAAAAGGTAATAATACTTAGGTTAAAACGTGTATTAATGTTTAGTATTAATATAACCTATTTTATGTAAATTAATTAATTATAAGGCATGTTAAATAATTAATTAATTATATAATCTAATATAAATAATAAATACTTAGGTTAAAAGTCCATGTATTATTAATTAATAATAATAAACCTAAGTCCATGCTTTAATTAAATTAATTAAGTAACATGTCACTTAATTTAGTTAAACTCGTAAATAAATAATCATGTAATTATAAGTCGTTTTAATTAATTTAATTTACCTTGTAAATTAATATACATGTTAAAGCTAATAACTTGTAAAAATAATACCCGAACCCATGTATTATTTTATTAATTCGTGTAGTAACCCGAACCCGTGAAAACCCGTGAAAAACGTGTTGTTTTTACATATAAGCCGAACCAAACAGCCCCTTAATTATGCTTATTAAACTGTCAGCCAAACACCCCTTAACTGGTTATAAAACTGTTTGCCAAACGCACCCTTAAATCTGTTTAAACAAAAAAACAAACACTCCCTTAAACTACCAGTTACCCCTGGCAGTTCTAAGTTTCCCCTGCTTGGTTAAAGTTCCCACCGACAGGCTAACCTGTCAGCCGTGGGTTCCCACTGGCAGACCAACACCGAAACACCCCCTGCTAGGCCGTTGTTCCCACTGTTTTTACAAAACCCAGCCAGCACCCAAATTAGGGTTGCGGCTGGTGGGCTTAAATTACCACCGAGACCATGGATGGTCTCGGTTTGTGTGCCAAACGAACACAAAAATCAACAAACGACACCCCCTTATTTAGACACGTCATTATTACATGATTTAGATTATACATCCTCGATTCATGATCTTTTATTAAAAGAAGAAAACAAAAGACGAGATTAATGGTGCCTTACTTGCGTTTTGGTTTAGAAACATACAGAAAACGAACACCACCCTCAACCTTGATCGAATCCATGTGATATTCTTGGTTTGCTGTTTCATACGTCGCAGGAAGGAGACAAAAAAATTTTGCTTAAGTGTAAAGGCTAATGGTCAAAGGATTTTTAATAGTTATACTCGATTCTTCTTCGTTATATAAAGTCTAAAACTAAATAGGCATTACCTTAGAAGGATATGGCATCGATTCTTCTCCATCTTATATTCCATGTATCCCATCAAAAACCATGCTGGGGGAACTCGTATAGATAAGCCTCTTCACGTTGAGCTTAGTACAAGCATCAATGATATTCTTCGTGCCTGCAGGTTCAAATTGAAATTCAAACTGCATAAGCTGGAAAAAGAAAGCGTATTAACATCTGGGAATGTCTCCCTCGGATATTAACTCAACTATGATCACCATCGTTCTTTATACCTTGTACGTTAACTGAATGATGCAGCTTGTAGTTATTAATGGATGAATCTGGTGCAACCATGTGGAAAAATACTTCGGCCCCTTGACAAGCTACAAACGATAATGGACACAAAATAGAATGAAGATTGGCCATAATATGTTGGAATACTGAAGCATTAAGAGTTTGGCATAGACGGCAATCTTGGGGTTTGTAATTGAGAATGCGGCCATATTATAGGGGTGTTTGTTTCGCCTTATATAGCGAGATTATAGCTTATATGGTTTTCGGCTTAGGTTTCATAAGCTCGCTTTTGTGGATTATTTTAGAACTTTTCGGCTTATACAAGCTTTAGGGGTGTTTGTTTCGGTTTATATAGCGGGATTATGGCTTATTAGGTTTTGGGCTTATGTTTTATAAGCTCACTTTATGTGGCTTATTTTGAAACTTTCGGCTTATATAAGCTTCATGTCATATAACCTTATTTAAGCCAATAAGCCACAAAAAATGAGCTTACGAAACATAAGCCAAAGACCACAAGTCATAAGCGCGCTATAAGCCATAACAAACACCCGGGATGCCAATAAAAAGTCCATTACTCATATTTAGCAATGAAATAACTTAACGATGGGCGAGATAAAGGTGCAACTGAAACAAACAGAATTTGATTACAAAGCTTACTAATTAAGTTACCTTTATCTACTTGAGATGTATTACGGAGATCCATAGTAATATATTGAGCACGGCCTATTAGTAAAGCTTGACCAAGGCTTCCCTTCTCTTCATGGGGTTCAAGCTTGATCTCAGGACCTAAATCAGCAATCCGGACGGAATAGATTTCATAGCGGATAAGCATTTCAACTAAATGACGTGCAGCAAAGCCTCTCCCACCAGTTACAACACACCACCTCTCATTTGTAGTAGCCATTTCGAAGTTTTATTCGACCCTACAATATCATAACAATCTGAATCAGCCTAATCTGGAAAAACAAAGCCCTCGACACTGACTCACAACAATATGATAAATACTCTGCATTCAAAAAGGAGATAAAGCGCCTTTTCAATATTTACTTTTTTTTCTAAATGTCGAGCTTTATAATCCAATACTAATACGAGTAATATGTATTTATATATGTGTTTTATGCTTACATAACTTCTCTTACCATGTATCCTTCAATAATTATGCATTCACATATTTTTTTAGCCCTATTACATTCATACATACACTTTGCCGGAGTCCTTACCATCGGGTTAACCCTTTGGGTAGGGGTAGATTTGTCTGCGTTCAACCTCCTATACCCTGCTCAGGCGGGATTGGGTATTGTAGTACAAGGAAAAACCCTCTAGCACGGTTCGGGCGGAGGCAGCGAGCAGGAAAGCATACACGGTACACCTTATCTCTTCGATCTAGGATCTCAGAACTAAGCAGGGCTGGGGAAGGGCAGGGTCAAGCTGAATCGTAGTTTCCGGAGGGTTATTGGCCTTGCTTTATGCCCTTGTGTTAACGACCTTGTTTTTGGTGCTTTCTGGCTATATAATCTTAACACTAATGTAGCTAGAGATGCCTCCCACCAGGGACAGATCCATGTATGAACTATGGGGGGCATGTGCCCCCTATGGCTAGCCCGACAAAATGAGATTCTAGTTTAATTTTTCTTCGATTTTGAGCTTAAAAGTGCCCTCCACCAAAAACTCAAATTGCCCCCCACCCACACTAAATCTCAACATTCACCGCTATAACACCTTATAAATCCTTCATCTTTAAGTAAAAATACTCGATTTATCATTTCAATACTAGTTTTTTTTGGGGGTCGCAACGGAGGTTCACATGGGATTACTCCAGGCTATCCAAAAGGGTAGTCGCCTTGGGATTAGTCGGCTCGCAATGTCGAGTCAGAAACCCAGGTATACCCAAAAAATACTAGTTTTTTTTTTCTGCATTTTGTTGTTATTGTCAAAAACGTAATCTTTTGCCGCCCACTACGTATTTTCCTAATTCAATCACTGCCTCCCAACATTGGTAACCTAGGAGGTAAACCCCCGAAACTCCCCAAACCACCCCCGTTAAAAAAACGCTCTCCACAATTCTACAATTCCACAATTGGGGCTTACGTTATATAAGTCGTATTCCGGCTTATATTTCATAAACCCCCACTTTTTAAGCTTATTTAGAGACTTATGGGTTTATATAAGTTTATTATAAAACTTATATAAGCCCATAAGTCTCCAAATAAGCCACAAAGTGAGGCTTATGTTATATAAGGGGAAATGGGCTTACGTTATATAACGTAAGCCTATTTCGGCTTATATAACATAAGCCCCAATTTTGTGTCTTAGAGGGTGTTTGTTTTAGCTTATATAATGGGCTTATAAGCTTATTAGCTTATATAAGCTTATAAGTGCAAATCAAGTGTTTGGTTAAGCTTATATAAGTGGGCTTATAAGTGTATATATGGGTGTTTTGATAAGCCAAAAAAATGTGGCTTTTTTATGAAGGTTTTGGCTTATATAACATATATACCATTTTAATCTCATATTAACTTAATCTTATATAAGCCATGGGCTTATAAGCTTATTAAACATAGGCTTATATAAGCCGTAAATGGCTTATATAAGCCCATTATATAACCTAAAACAAACACCCCCTTATTTGGGGTTTATATAAGCTAGCTTATTTAATTGCAACAAAAATAAATAAATAAAAATAATTGATTGATAATAAGGATACCGGAATATAGTCGGAGATTCGCCGGAATTCGATCACCGGAGAATTGATTGAGTGACTGACAGTTATTTATTGTATTCACGATCTTAATCTTGAGCCAAATGTACAACTTTTAATACACGTGGTATTAGTATACACATGTTTACCTGTCAAAAATACTACTTTTAAAATGGTTTCAATCAACATTGTCAAGATCACGATCTTAATCTTGATTTTAGGATCTTACGATTTTACGATACTGTAAAGCAAAAATGATCCGGATCTTAAATAGAATATTTGCATCAAGGTTTTCAAGATCGGGATCTTACCTAGGATCGTTTTCGTCTTTGCAAGATCGAGATCGTAAAGTAGGATCGAGATCGTAAGATCCTACTATAATGTTATATCCTTAGTAATCTTCCCAATGTTTTACAAATTTACAAATTAATATACATCGTAAACACAAAATTATACGAATATTTCATAAAAATGTGGTAATAAATAATGATTATGAAATGTATAAGAAGATTTACATATTGTTTTTCAGATTATACAAAATAAAACCTATAAATTTGTAGTTTTTTAGTTTTTCATTCGAGAAAAAGTAAGATCGGATCATAATAGATCCTAATATCCTATGATCAAGATCGGGATCCTATAAGATCTTAAGCATGCAAAGATCCTACGTAAGATCCGGATCGTTTTTGGTTTGCAGTATCGTAAAATCGTAAGATCTTAAGATCAAGACCGGGATCTTGACAACCTTGATTTGCATGCTTAAAATCTTATAAGATCCCGATCTTGATCATAAGATATACTACGATCCGGTCTTACTTTTTCTCAAGCGACAAATTAAAAAACTACAAATTTATATGTTCTATATTGTATAATCTATAAAACAACATGTAAGTCTTCTTATACATTTCATAATCATAATTTAGGACCATATTTTTATGAAATATTCTTATAATTTTGTGTTTGCGATTTGTATTATTTTGTAAATTTGTAAAATATTGCAAATACTACTAAGAAAATTACATTATAGCAGGATCTTACGATCGCGATCATACTTTACGATCTCGATCTTGCAAAGACGAAATCGATTCTAGGTAAGATCCCGATCTTGAAACCTTGGTTTTGATAATTTAAATCTATACTAATATGTAAAAAATTGAAAAAATTGAAAAATCAGCATTTACATATATAAACATAATGTTCAAATAAAAAATAAATGTAGCCGGTTCGATCATCGGGTGAAGGGTTCGACTATCGTGTCAACCCGGTCGAATCATCGTGTTACGGGTTCGAACACCAGAGCAATCCGGTCGAGTTACCGTGTTACGAGTTCGAACACCGAATCAATCCGTTCGAGTCACCGTTTTGTGGGTTCGCTCACTGGGTCAACCCGATCAAGCCACCAGGTCACCCGATCGAGTGACCAAGTTATCGATTCGACCATCGGGTCAATTAGGATATCGTAAACTATCCACCGCTATGAACGAGTATACGTCTAGTTTATTCTGAACGCCCTTTGGTTTAAAGTCGGGTTTTACTTTATGTATAAGTTTATGAAATGGGTAGTTTAAGATTGGGTGGATTAAGATTTTATATAGGTTTTAGAGAGAGAAAATAAATTTATTTAATAGATTTTATAATAATATAAAAATAATATTTCTATTATTTAATATTAAAAAAGAAAAATAAAGAGAGATTATATAAGATGAGATTAATCATTCAATCAACAATTAATCATTCATCGATCCACAATTAATCATTCAATCAACACAAAAAATGAACGATCGATCTTCAATTGATAAAGACCAAGTTCGTATTTGTTTTTTTATTTAGCTTATTTGATTTGAAAAGTTTATTAATTTATCATTATTTGCTTATCATTAAGCTTATTTGAACAAACTGTCTGAATTAATCGTTGATAGTGATAAGCTATTCATCATCACCATCTAAATTTATTTGATGGATTATAAGCTAGCTTATTAGCTTTATTTGATGAATTATTATCTAGTTTATGAGCTATCTTGTTAACTTATTTATGTTTCTAGTGTTAATAAGGTTTATTATTAGATATTTTATGTTTTTAATAAATTTTAGTAGATTAACTTGTTAATATAAGCTGAAGTAAGGTGTATTTAGCTTATCAGTTAGCAATAAGCAGTTTTAAGTATGTTTTGATCAATGTGTATCATATATCGTATATGATCATATATGATATATCATATATGATATTGTTTTGTTATATGTATATGACGTGTGATCATCATATATGATATATCATTTTTCCAAAAAACAGTATACTTGTTAGTTTATATTCATTTTATATTTTCAGGATTGAAGAAAATAAATGCTTGTTTATTATGTGAAGTTTTGAATACACCAAGAGGAGTTTCCCTAAGAGGTTTGAAGATCAAGAACAATTGTGGTTCAATATTAAGTTGTTGTTTAAGAAGAAATTGTAGTTTAATAAACTCTTTTATGTTTGATTGTAATAAGAACAAGTGTTATAATTCTTTTTTCACTTGAATTTTATTGTTTGTAATCTTACATGAATGTGATTGTGTTATATATCATATGTGATATTCTAGGAAATCCTATATGATTTTACATCAGTTTCTTCTATATTTAAATTATCAGATATCATATATTATTTTAAATTTGGTAATAAAGTATCATATGTGATTTCTTTCAAAAATAATATATGATTTAACATGATCATCACTAATTTATCAAATACCATCATATTTGATGTTTAAAATATGATAACATATTTTCTATTCTAATGATCATCGCTAATTTATAAAACCATCATGACATAATACCAAGAAAGTTAAACCATTCTAACAAGACGTTGTACGAGATACCAATATTTTATAAAATCATCCATATACGTCAAAACTCCATTAGGAGATTACAAGGAAAATACAAACAATATATTTTAAACTTAAAATGAAAATTCATGAGCTTCTTTATTAAGCTTTTTGGCCTTTTGGATGCTTGAAATGTTCAACATGCCTTGAAAACAGCCTTCTCTACACAAATAAGAAGATTTAATTCAATTTTCAAGCACATTATGATATATTATAATGGTAAAGAAATTAACATTCAAGCAAATTATCATATATGATATTATACACAAAAGTATTTTTAGTACTCAGCAGAAGATCACAAACTATTTGTATTTTATTTTCAAGCACATTATCATATATAATATAGTACAAATGCTTAAAATCTAGCTTATATCATATATGATATAACGACATATCATGTATGATATAATATTTCACTAACAGGTCAACATCAATTTATTTTCTTCATGACCATCGACATACTTGATCTAAAGCTACATCATTAAATATCAAAATATCATCAAAATATCTTCATTATAAACTGTATAAACACATAAAACGTATATGTGATATATTACATTAGTTTTTACACGTTTTATCTTATATGATATAGTGAAATATCATATATGATATTTCACTAACAGGTCATAATAAATATGTTCAGCGAGATTAATCCATAAAACCTTTTAATTCATGAAAATAAGCTAATAAGTTAGCTTATAATTCATCATGATAAAGATGATGATAATTTATAAGTTTATTCACATTAATCATCTGATAAGTTACCTTATCATTCGACACGTTAAGTTCACGTAATTTCTCAAATAAGCTATAAAAGAATAAGTTGAATTATAAGCTTATTCACATTGAATAAGCTAAAAAAAGATGAATAAAAATATATCGAGTGAACTTTACCTTATTTACGAAGGAGATGATCGATTTACGAAGTTGATGATCGATGGATTTAATGTTTGTCACGATAGATTAAGATTTGAAGATGCGTATGTGTGTGTGTGTGTGTGTGTGTTTGTATATGTTTTAGAGAAAAGAAGAAAAAAACGTCTATATTAGATCTGGGATTTGGGAGTAGGAGGTGTTGTTAGGTGGGAGGGGCAAAATGACGAAAATGCCCCTCCGCCTTTTTAAATAAAAAATAAGGATTTATTTGTGCCTTTGATCAAGATTAGATGGAAGGTCGGAATTAGTCCCCTTGTATCCAAGAGATACAAGGTATCAATATAACCATTCTCAATCTTATGTGAACTTTTTTTAAGAAAGTGTTTTTTCACTATTTTATATTGGGTTGTTTTTAAAATTATTGTCTAATTCTAAAAATACATGAAAATATTGTTCGACTTTATCATATTTGTTTTACTTGAGGTTTATTATTACAAATTAAAAAGAATTTTGAATTAATTAACTAGTAAAACTTTCATTCTTCAAAATGTATAAGAGAAAAAGCTATATTTTTAAAGTTGTATGTTTTTTTTATCTGTAGACAATAATTTTGAGACAAAATGAGTATATATTTTTGCAAAACATTGGAAGCTTATTTCATGCTTAATTAGCATGAATAGGTCTAGTATGTTAGACCTTTTTACTATTTAATGCATTTGAGAAATTAGATGTGTACCCCGCATGTCACACCTCGCCAAGGCGGAATTACGAGGCGTGAGAAAATAGAATATCATCACGACACAATGGCGTCACAACAGAGACAAAAATTCTAAAAAGGACTTATATTAAAACATAACACGAACATGACATGATAACATCTATTCAAATACAAACATGAACACTCACATAATGCATCATTCATATAACAAGTTAACAATGAAAGACAAATAAGCAATTTTTTTTTGAACGGCAAGTTAGTAGTTAGTGATTCGAGCCTACAGCGACATCCAATTGGTCAGTATGTAAGCCTCGAACCTTCTCCTTTAGGGGATAAACCCTACTTCTGCTTCTTTTTATTTCGGGCCTCTGAAAGTTGTTAGTGAGGCTCGAACTTCAGATCTCTCCAACAATACCTCCCCAAGGTTACCCTTAGTGGCCAAATGAGCTAAGTCAGTTGGTTACAAATAATAAGCAACTTCTTCCGCAATGTAAATCTATGGTCTTTCTAATCCTTGCTCACTAATCATATATCATCGTAATAGCAAAACCTAAAAAATGAATTATCATGTGAGTCCTACTGAAAGAGAATAAGCTGATAAAACTCTAGCAATGGCGGAGCCCCCTTTTGATCTTCTTCTTTGATCTCCATCCTACTATAATTCATACACAAAAAGAACATGTCGTCCTGCTATCGTTGCACGTGAGTGATTCAGGAACGAGGTTTTTTATGTGTTTGTAATCCGAAGCCATACGGGCTGGTTTTCTTTGTCTAAGATCTTGAGTCGTTATTGGTTATCTTACTCTTTTAATTAAATCTTCCTTTTTGTTGGACATCACTCTTGATTATAACGATGACTCCTTATTCGATTCCTATTGATTTCAAGGTCTGTACGAATAGATTCGATGTAGTTGCTGATTTTAGGATTAATTCTTTGAATTGCTCCTTTAATGGTGTGATATTCATCCTTTTCGTTCCTTCTTTGTTTTCATGTGTGAGTTGATTTAGATTCCTCTTTATTTTCATAGATATGTTGCACTTAAAGGTTCTTTGATTTCTAGGGTTTGTTCTTTTCTAGGGTATTTTCTGTTTTTTGTTTAATTATTTTCTTGCCGGCGGTTCAACTTCTAGGGTTTGAGTTTCTATCGTATGGCGTCTCATCGTAGGCCTGGGTCCTTTGAGGATCAGCCCCATAGAATTTCGCATTCAATCTTCATCACTAATTTCCCTGATTATACCTCTTCAAAATATCTTTGGAAAACCTGCAGCACTTATGGATCGATAGTGGATGTTTTTATTCCTTTTAAGAAATCCAAAGCTGGCAAAAGATTTGCGTTTGTTCGTTTTATTAAGGTTCCTAATCTCGCTCGTCTTGTTGAAAACCTATGTACTTTATGGATTGGGAGCTACCATTTGTATGCATCGCAGGATCGGTTTGCACGTTCTTCTAAGAATGTTGATTATCAAAATTTAGCTCCTTCAAAGTTCAATAGGCCCACTGTTCAGGAACATACCAAATTTCAAGAGCATTCTAAATCTCAAGCAGGATCGTATGCAAATGTTGTATCTCAGAATCATTCGCCTCAACCGGACGTTCCTTCTCCTGATATCGTCTTAGGCGACTCGTGTTTGTCATCACATGACGTTTCAATGCATGTAATGGGTAAGGTCAAAGATTTCGCTTCCATTACTAATCTTTACGTAATTTTGAAAGACGGGGGTTTTGTTGATATTAAGCTCACTTATCTTGGGGGTATTTGGGTTCTGATAGAATGTATCAATACCAATGTTAGAGATAATCTGCTATTGCATCAAGGCGTGAATTCGTGGTTTGATGAGATCCGTATTGCATCCAGCTATTTTGTTAGTGAGGAAAGAATAGTGTGGGTGGATATAGAAGGAATACCTATGAAATCATGGACAACTGATTCATTTCGTAAGAGCTGTAGTAAATGGGGTGTAGCGATGGAGCTAGATGATAACGGTGATAATACCTTTGGTCGTAAGCGTATATGCATTAAAACCAATCATCCAACATCGATTCTTGAGTCCTTCAAGGTCATTGTTAAAGGGCGACCTTACTTGGTACGAGTTAAAGAACTATTCATATGGAATCCATCTTTTGTGGATTGTAAAGATTATGAGTACTTATCAGATGACGATTTGTCCACTCAAAATGTCAATAGAGAGGATGATTTGGTAGGTGATAGTAAAGGTGTTTTTGAAGAGGAGATTCACAGTGATGGTGAAGATGTTCCAGAAACGGTTTTTTGGTCCGACATGTCATCTCAGAAACGTGACAAAGAGGCTATTGTTGGCATCCATTCAGAAGACATTTTCGGAATTTACGACTTGTTGGAGGAACCTAACATTCCCATACGTGATACACAGGCGAGTTCTTCAATTCCTCATCCTCATGGGTTTACTCCGGAGGAACCAGAGATTCATGACAACAGTGGTTCTAGTAACGAAGCTTTTAATGTGAGGGACCAACTAGAGGATTTGAATCATACACCCCTTGGTATGGGTTATAAGGACAGTAGATCAGAATCTGTTCATTCGGCGTCAATTTATAAGAACAAAGGATTATAGTGTCTTAACAGCAACGGGGGTTTGGTTTTGGAAGTTATGGAGGATATTATTCGAGTAGGGCATGTTATGGGATTTGCAATGGAGGGATGCGAGAAAGAACATGAAGGAATCATTGGTCGACAAGGAGAAGATTTTGGTTTTAAATGAATGCATTATCAGTTAACATACAGGGTCTTGGTCACAAGACTAAAAAGGAGTGGATCAAAGTGTTAGCTACTTCCTTCAAACTCAATTTTCTGGTAATTCAAGAAACGAAGATGTCTTCTATTTCCTCTATGTTAGTTCGATCTCTTTAGGGTAACTCGAATTTTGATTTTGTTACTAGTGATTCGTTAGGAGCTTCTGGTGGTATTTTATGTGTATGGGAAGCCTCCATTTTTAAGAAAGACAATGTCCGGTTTTTGATAACTTCATAGCTATTTACGACACTTGGTTAACTAATAAGTCTAAAATTCTTTTTATCGTGGTATACGCTCCCCAGTACGTCTCTCAAAAAAAAGCTCTTTGGGAGTATTTATTACTGATTCTGGGTCGTTGGAATGGTGAGGTTATAATTATGGGTGATTTTAATGAGGTTCGGTTCGCTAGTGAAAGAATGGGTTCTTGCTTCAATCCATATACTGCAAGACAATTTGATAAATTTATCATGGATTTTGGTTTGATTGATATTCATTTGGAGGGTTACTCTTTTACCTGGTCTCATCCTTCGGCATCTAAAATGAGTAAGATCGATCGATTTTTGATTTCCGATGGCATTTATTCCTTGTTTCCTTTTGTTACTGGCAGTTTTCTTGATCGACATCTTTCTGATCATAGACCAATTCTTCTTCGGGAAGTTTGTGTTGATTTTGGACCTACTCCTTTTAGATTTTATCATTCGTGTCTAGATTTGGTTGGGTTCGATGATATGATTAAATCTGTGTGGGACTCCTTTTCTTATTCAGACAGCAACGCTATGATTTAGTTCAAGAAAAAACTACAAACTCTTAAAATCCACATTTGTGACTGGGTAAAAAACAAAAAAATTGAGTCTTCTAAGTTGAAAAATAGCATTGTTGCTGATCTAGGTCAGATAGATAAAGATCTAGACAGTGGGCCATCTGATGCTACTTTAGGTCTTCGACGTCTTGATCTTCTAAGACAATTGCAAGACATTAATAATTCTGAATCCAGGGATTTTTTTCAAAAATCTAAGATTAAGTGGGCGATAGAGGGGGATGAGAATTCTAAATTCTTTCACGTAATTGTTAACAAGAGACGCTCGCAACTCGCTATTAGAGGAGTTTTTGTGGATGGTCGTTGGTGCACTAACCCGGTCTTTATTAAGACTGCTTTCTTTTCTCATTTTGTTAACAGATTTAAGCAGCCTCCTCACACTAGGTTTAAACAGAATTTTCAGTTTCCAAAGAAGCTACTTCAAAACCAATCAGGAGAACTGGAATCTTGTGTGTCTTACGATGAGATTAAGAGGGTTGTTTGGGACTGTGGTGATAATAAGTCGCCAGGTCCAGATGGGTTCATGTTCAAATTCTTCAAAAAATATTGGGACCTAGTAGGGAACGATTTCAATTAAGCAGTGGAGTATTTTTTTATCAGAGGTAGTTTTGCTAAAGGTTGTAATTCGTCTTTCGTGGCCCTTATCCCTATGGTCATTGATGCAAAGTTTGACAATGATTTTCGTCCTATTAGTTTAATTGGATGTATTTATAAAGTGGTCACCAAGGTCCTAGCTAATAGGCTGGTCTCTGTTATATCGGATTTAGTTTCTGATACACAAACTCTTTTTATTTCAGGAAGACAAATTTTGGATGGTCCTTTCATCTTAGACGAGATCTTTAATTGGTGTAAACGGAAAAAGAATCAAGCCATGTTCTTCAAATTTGACTTTGCCAAAGCTTATGACTCGGTACGTTGGGATTACCTTCTTGATATCTTAGCAGCTTTTGGATTTGGTCCAACGTGGTGCAAATGGATCAAGGGAACGTTGAAGTCGGCCAAATCTTCTATTCTAGTCAACAGAAGCCCTACCAATGAATTCTCGTGTTTTCAAGGGTTAAAGCAAGGGGATCCCTCAGCTCCGTATCTTTTTATTCTTGTCATGGAATCGTTTCACTTGTCTTTTAACATGGCAGTTGAAGAGCAGATCTTCAAAGGACTTTCTTTGCCAGGTTCACTATCCATTTCTCACCTACTTTATGCGGACGATGCAATGTTTGTAGAGGAATGGTCTCAAGAGAATCTTAAAGGTATTATTTACATTTTGAAGTGCTTCTTTCTTGCTTCGGGCCTCCAAATAAACGTTCAGAAAAGCCAACTCTTAGGGGTGGGAGTGAATAGTACTGACGTTGTATCGGCTGCGTCTAGGGGTGTCGAAAAAGTCGACCGACCCGAACCCGACCCGAACCCGAACCCGAATAATCATATTCGGGTCGGGTCACTCGGGTCCAAAAGTGTATTCGGGCCAATTCGGGTTGACCCGAATTGACCCGAGTTCTAATTAGGCTCGGGTTCGGGTTATATATTTTTTACCCTTGACCCGACTTGACCCGACCCGACTTGACCCGAACCCGACCAACCCGACTTGACCCGACTAAAAGTACACTTTTTGCATTGTATCAGTACTTAATTGAGCCATTTTTCATCACATTTTCCTTAAACTCGGGTTGACCCGAACCCGAGTTGACCCGACCCGACTTGACTCGACCCGAATTGACCCAAACCCGAGTGACCCGAGTTCTAATTAGGCTCAGGTTTGGGTATGATTTTTTGCTCTCAACCCGACTTGACCCGACCCGAGTTGACCCGCATCCGACCGCGTCAACCCGAATCACACCCCTAGCTGCGTCATCTATAGGGTGTTCTGTTATGAAAAATCCCTTTAGATATCTTGGGGTTAAGGTTGGTCAGGTTTTATCTCTAATTTCATTCTGGGATGATATTTTGTCGAAACTTCGCAGCCGATTATCCAAATAAAATCTTGTTTGTATTAAAGATTAAAGATTAAATATCGTTTCATTTTAATATATTATCAATACGAGGATTAATGCCCGCGCTTCGCGGCGGGGCAGATATAAAAGATGTTTAAATAATACGGACGGTTAGAAGCTAAGAAGTCATATGTAACGAACATCCGTTAAGAGCAAAGATAATTCCATAAGTTTTACAAATCGGAGCTTGGCTGTGCATATAGAACAGGTTTTAAAGTTTGGGACCTGTTCTTGTAGCACAGTTAGTTAGTCGTTACATGCCATTAGGTTACAAAAGACTTAATGCAACAAATTGTTTCAAAATGTGTTGGCTGCCGGCCATGGATAGATACAAAAGCAGTTAAGTTTTTTTTTCCGAGATGCCCAGGTCTTAAGCTTTGTTCTTCTTGCATTCGGATTCTAGCTCAGGAAGCAGGGATCTTTTAACGGGCTTTGGCTGGGGAACAGCGGCTTTGTCTTTCAAAGATGTAGCACGTGTTTGTGGAAGTTTAGTTGGAATGCCTTTGGTGGGAGTACCTGTACAGCAAACCATAGAGTTGGTTCAAAAAAGGGCAAAAAAGCATTCACAACTGAATATATGTATGCATGTTTAATGGTCCAACAATGGAAATAAAATGTAAAAACAAAAACTAAGAGTTGATGGCAGTGTATACAGTTACCAAGTGGTGCAACTTCAACTGCAGAGTATCTAGCTGAAAAGTTGTTGATATTGACAGTTTTGTTTTTAGCAATATGTGGCTGTTATTATTTTGAATGGAGTACTTGTATCTACTTTGTCTAAAGAGATTGCTGCTGAGGTCATCTGGTATTGGGAGGGGTGTTTCTAAGTTGAATATTAACTAAGTTGGTCATATTAGTTAGCAATTGTGAGACAACTTTGTTTAGTTAGTGTGACTAATCTGTAACTGGAATATCTACTGTTTAAACAGTAACTTACCAAGTACCTCTATTTAAGCTAATGGGTGCATTTGTAGACTTCACACAAATTACTTAACTAATTTACAAAACATAAACAAAGAAACAAACAATGGCATAATGTCCTAGATTGAATGCTTTGGAAGCTGAAGCTGGGACTCGGGATCTGGGGAGTTTATTTGTTCTGTATTTAAGTAAGGATGTTTCAAAGGACAAAGCATGGAAGAGGAAGGTTGAGGGTGCTAGCAGAGAAGTGTTTGGGAAAGTTGTTGAGCGCCAACATTTTATCCAAGAGTTGAAGTCGTTTCCAACCGATCCTATGATTTCTAGGATGATCGCCCTGCTCGACAAAAAACAGGCGGAGGACAATGCTTTTCTTGAGAAGCTGAAGGCTGAAGCAACCACAATCCAAAACAGGATCGACTCGAAGAAGGCTTTCTCTGACCAAGTGGCGGGCATCGGCCCCATGTGAACGAAGTTTCTAAGAAATGGTTTTCTGGTGGTGTTTTAGGTGTCGAATAAAATATGTATGTCGTTGTGTCCCCGATTTGGCAACCGGTCTGTGTTTAGGGTATGTGGTTGTGTCGTCTTTTCTTTGCCTGTCAGTTTAATGTTGTGTTTCTATCATCGTTTGTGTTTGTATCATCAGTGTCAGTGAACCGCCGTTAATGTAATATATTTTTATTTTACCACTCTTTGTTTCGTGCACTTTCGGTTTCAGTGTAGATGAGCATAGGGTAATTAACTTGTTATACGAACTTAATAAAAAAATGCACACAAACACAAAAAAATTGGCCTAACTGTTGGATGAATATAATTAGAAGAAAAGATGGCGCACCTGTTTCTGTTGTTGTAGGTGAGTGTGAGGGTTTGTTTGATTGATTGTCCATTTCTAAGACAGTGGATGATGGACCTTCTTGTTTAATGTTCTAAGAGAAAATTGTTAAAAGTTGTTGTTTGGAATGATGTTCTAAAGGTTGGTTTAGAGACCACTCTTACTTTAGATTTTGGATGCCGATTCTTCTGGTAACAGGTTTTCAGGAAGCTAGTTCTTCCGCCGTGGGCAGATCTCCTATTGTTCTGATACATCCAAAGTAATCTGTCGAAAGCAAGGATCACATGTTGGTTGCTGTCAGTGAGGCTAATAAATGAATCTAAGGGCCAAAATAAGAACCGGATGTTGTTACCTGTCAGCCGTGGATAAACCATCTTCTGGTTCGCGTCACGGTAGGGCATCCTTGATTCCAACTCGGGATATGGCACAAACTCAAAGTAATGTGCTGGCCATGTTGTCTCTTTGCCTTCTAAGTGTTCAAAGCTGGTGATCTTCCCAAACTTTAGGCTCAATGGGTTTTCTAGTGTCTGTTGGTATGGAACTGTTTTTTCAATGAAGAAACGTGTGATCCTGTACACCTTCCCAGCAGTCATAATCTTGTCAAAGTAGCCAAGATTAGCAATGTCCATGTTTGCCTGAATCGCGGATCCCTATTAACATACGAAAATCGTATTAAAAGATTGATTAATAAAACCATTGTCTAACAAATATTGAGGGTGTAATAATCATGAACCTGTGCATCGATAAGCATGCAGGAGAAAGCGGTTTCCTTTTTTTTCTGGCAGAGATTTTGAGATCCATTTCCGGTAGATCTTTGCTTCGAGAACATAGTTTCTTCCTCCTAAAACTATTTCGTCAATTGGTGTTGATATTCTTGTCAGAGCACTTGTTTCCGCAACTGTCACAGGCAGTGATTCCATATTTTTTTACCTGTAAAACACATAAGATAAAAAAGCAAGTTAATTGTGAAGTATAGTGGATGTGTTTCTGTTACAAAGAATTGCATTGCATCTACATAACATACACACACCAGAAACATGGATAGAAGCATGCAAAAGGCAAGATGTAATGGACAAAAGATGGTACATAAGCAGTTATGACGTTAGCGGTTACAACTATGCGATATATTGTATATTTAGCAGTGCGATATATTGTATATTTAGTTGTGCTAGTTAGATGTTGTCGCTTGCGAGGCAACCCGGCCGATTTCAATAGCATTTAAAAATTCAGTGTACACTATGTTTTTTGTTGTGTTGGGCGGGTGGCCGTCTTCTTGCTCAATAAGGATTTTTAGTCCATTTGGTGAGGTAGCTCTTGACAAAGCCACATATAGTTGGCCATGACTAAAAATGGGTTTTGGCAGATAAACACCTATCTTAGAAAGAGACTGACCTTGGCTTTTGTTGATAGTCATGGCATAACATAGTTTTATCGGGAAATACCTGCGCTTAAAAGTGAATGACAGGTTGGGATCGTCATGAATCAGAGCAATTCTATGTATGTAAACCTTTTCTCCGGTTCGTGTGTGATAGGTGTGTAAACACCCATCCTTTTACCACTTAATTCTGGCTAAAACAAGACCAAAACACGTATTTAATATCATTTGTTTGGAATTATGCGTGGTTTTTGTGTTTATTATGTTTTCAGAGCTAACCGGATAAATATTAAAGAAAACATGGGATTGCACGGGATTTACCAAGGAAAAAGACTCAAGATAAAGTCTATTGTCCAAGAGATGCAAAAGATTTGAAGTCACTAGGCCTATTCGAAGATTTATCGAAGAAAAGGACTAAAGACGGAAGATTTTCATAAGTCGAAGAAACTCAAGTCTATTTAACGAAGGAATTAAAAGACGAGTTGGATTTAATCGACAACAAATCCCGAATCAGAATCGAAAACGTCAACTTTTCTGAAAAGACGAGAAGACAAGAAGAAAGGGAGAAAGCCCACTCACCAACCAACCACTAGGAGTATAAATAGAAACTCCCTTCACACATTAGGGAGTTAGCTTCATTTTTTCTTTCGCAGTTTCTTTGTAGTTCGTCCCATCACCAACTCCATTAGGGAGTTTGGTGATTTTCATCTTTTTCTTTTCATCTTGTAATCCTTAACCATTAATCTTGTTACTTTTACATTAATCAATCCATTCCATCTTTCTATTCATCTTGTTCTTCATCATTTTTATTGCAAGTTTCTAAGTTTTTATTTCATTTTAGTTTGATCTTAAAAAGTTGTTGATTTAGTGTTTTTATTGGTGGGATTTGTTCCTTATGGTATGTTAATGATTATTGGTTAGTTTGGTAAAACCTTTTTGAGTATTTGGTTAGATTTTGGTTATAATTCGTATCCCTTGTTCTTGCGGTTACTGTTCTGTTTTTGGATTCCCAGGATTTTCCGAACAAGGCTTTTATTCCGAATAGACTTGTTCTAGTTTGCCTTACTCGGAATATTTCAATTATTCCGAGTGGAGGTTTCATTTCTTCTTTATTCGGAATATTCTACATATTCCGAATAGGGCCTCATTTTCCGAATTGCCAAAATTTATTTTCCATCATTCGGAATATTTCATTTTTCCGAATAGGTCTGTTCTCGTTTCCTTATTCGGAACTTTTCCAATATTCCGCATAGCCAATTTTTGAGTTTCCCCTATTCGGAACTTTTGATATTCCGAATAGGGGTGTTGCAATTTCTTTTATTCGGAATATTTTTCCGAATAGAAGTATTTTCCGCATAAGCTTGTTTTCCGAATGAAAGAGTTTTTCCGCATAGATGTGTTTTTCCGAATAGAAGTATTTTCCGCATAAGCCTACTTTCCGAATGATTTTCCGCATAGAGAAGACTTTCCGAATGACCATACTTTCCGAGTAACCTTACTTTCCGAATAGAGCTGTCTTTCCGAATGGTGTTTTATTCCGCATAGGGTATTCTTCAGTAAGAGTTATTTTTCAGCTTATTATTTGTTGCCTGTTTTAAGTTTATTTCATTACCATTTTATTCACTTACCTGTTAGTAGAATAGAAAACCAAATCCACTTTTTGTCACCAAGAACAAATCATTCCACTTTTAACTGAGATCAATTCGAGAGGATTCCGAGAAATCTGAACCTAAAAAAATCCTTGTATCAAATGGCGCCGCTGCCGGCTCCTCTCGTTAAGATCAAAAGTTTTTTGTGAGAATTTGGATTTTGGGATCCGTTCCCCGTGAACGTTACTTTTTCCTAAAAATTTTCAAAAACACTAAAAAAATATAAAATTTTCAAAAATCCTAAAAATAAAAAATCAATAAAAACCAAAAATATTTTTGCTTTGTTCTTCTTTGTTCGTTCTTTTGCAGGTGTATGCGCACTCGATCCACGTCCTATCAAGAGCCCGAGCCTCTCGATAACTTAGACATGGCTGGTGTCCAAAACAACAATAACATACCACCTCCGAACAACAATAATAACAACAACAACCCGCCTTTCAACAACATGAATAACAACAACAATGAGCCCCTTCCGGATAATCGCCCAATGATTGAACTGCTGCAAGCTCATGTTGATGGCAACACGGATCAATTGTTATACCACCAATTGCCGCCAACAATTTCGAGCTCAAGTCAGGCTTTATCCAGATGGTCTCCGCTCAGCCATTCTTGGGACGAACCATTGATGACCCACATGACCATATCAAGAGATTTCTACAACTCACCAACACGGTCAAGTTCAATGGGGTTCCACAGGAGGTTATAAGGTTACAACTTTTTCCCTTTTCTTTAGAGGGACAAGCCCGGCATTGGCTTGCTAAGGAACCGCCACAGAGTATTCTCTCGTGGACGGATTTGGAAACAAAGTTTATTAACTACTTTTTTCCACCCTCTCGTACTACCGCTTTGCGGAATGAGATTATAAACTTTGAACAAAAGTACGATGAGTCATTCAGTGAATCTTGGGATCGTTTTAAAGATCTTTTAAGAAAATGCCCACAACATGGTTTTACCAAAGTACATCAAATAAATACTTTTTACAATGGTTTAAGCATGAGTGACCAAGATTCACTGAATAGTGCCTCAGGGGGTAATTTATTGGCTAAGACTTCCAATGCTGCTTGGGATATCATTGAGAACAAGTCTCGTGTGCAAAACAAGAGCGTTAGGACCAATGTTGCTAGTGCTAGCACTAATGACAGCGACAAGCGATTAGACAAACTCACTACGCTTCTTGAAACGCTTGTCACCCACACCGTCAGCAACAACAACAGCAACAACGCCAAAAATGCACAAGTGAACGCTGTCAGCCAACCTTGTGAGATATGCGGTGGTCCCCACTCTTACACAACGTGTACCGCTACCCAAGATTACCCTGCTGAGCATGTGAATGCAGCATATGGCACCTACCCTCAACCTGCTTATCAAGCAAAACCTCAAGGTGACCGTAACTTGCTTAGCTATCGCAACAACAACTATCTTTCACCACCTGGTTTCCCTCCTGCCAACCCAAACCAACCACAAAACCTTAACCGCTCTCCTCAACAACAACAACAACCTCGACAACCATACATCCCACCTCACAAGCAGCAACAACCGCCTCAACGTAACAATCAAGTCTACCAACAACCTGCTTACCAACCACCTGCATACAATGCTCCTCCCAACCAAGCCACCACTGCATTACACCAAGAGGTCGCCACCTACATGAGAACCAATGATGTGATAGTGGGAAACCTCCAAGAGGAAGTGCGCAATTTGAAGGCAGATTTGGTAAAGCAAGGAAATGATTTGAGAGCCGATATGCGAAACACGTTGGATAGTCAGACGAATGACTTGAGGAACATGATGGCTAGTTTCTTCCAAAGTAGTCAACCCTCTTCTTCGGGTACTCTTCCGAGTAACACCGTTGCGAACCCAAGAGGGGAGATGAAAGCAATCACCACTCGAAGTGGTAAAGGTACCAAGGAACCCGAGCTTCCTATACCTCCACCGGTGGTTGTGACTAAGGAGAACGAGTCGCCTGCTCCTATTCCTCATCCTTCTCCTTCCCCAATTTCTCCACCTCTTCTTTCTACCCCTCCTTCACCCGTGGTTGTGAGTGATCCTATTCCCTTAAAGCCTTCCTCTTCTTCCAATATACCTTATCCTTCAAGGTTGAGGAAAGAGAAGCAAAAGAGCAAGGATGATATTCAGGTTTCTAACTTTCTTAAAATATTCAAACAACTGAATTTCAATATCTCCTTCGCTGAGGCTCTCGCTCACATGCCCAAGTATGCTAAAATGTTTAAAGACCTTCTGAGCGACAAGGAAAAGCTCCTCGACATAGCCAACACCCAACTTAATGAGAACTGCTCTGCAGTGCTCTTAAGGAAATTGCCAACTAAGCTTGGTGATCCGGGTCGTTTTCTTATCCCTTGCAATTTCCCGGGAGTAGAGAATTGTATGGCCCTAGCCGATCTAGGTGCCAGTATTAATCTCATGCCTCTAAGTGTTTGGAAGCAATTATCTCTCCCAGAGCTAGTCCCCACTAAAATGACATTGGAATTGGCCAACCGTACGGTTGCTTATCCAGTGGGGATAGCCGAAGACGTTATTGTAGGAGTCGACAAATTCACCTTCCCTGTTGATTTTGTTGTCGTCGACTACGAGATGGACCCCCGTGTGCCACTTATTGTTGGTCGTCCATTCTTGAGGACCGGTCGCACTCTTATTGATGTTGAAGCCGGAGAGCTTATCATGAGAGTGGGTGACGATAAAGTAGTCTTCAACATGGGAAAGTTGTCCAAACAGCCTTATTCATATGAGAGCGTTAATTGTATTGACGTTCTTGATGAGGCTTGTGAAGAACACTTTAATGATGCTTGCAAAAGTATTCCCACCTCTCTTCCCACTGTTGAGACCGTGTCCTCTATTGATTCATCGTTGTCTCTATTTGGAGATAATGATTTATTCTGGAACAATCTTGAAGCTACCATGGGAGATGCGAATTTAGCTACTAATGATTCTCCCACCGAGGGGGATGAAGACATGAGTTTCTTTGACAATCTTCTCACTGAAGACAATCCTTCGCCTCCATCTCCCACGGTTATTGCTATCGATGCCACGACTTTGAAAACGCCTCCCGTCGAAAATCCTCCGGATTTGGAACTTAAGGAGTTGCCGCCTCATCTCGAGTACGTGTTCCTTGACGACAACAAGAAGTCGCCCGTCATTATTGCGAAGGATTTGAAAGATGAAGAGAAGGCTCGCCTCGTTGCTGTGTTGAAGGATCATAAGAAGGTTATTGCTTGGAAAATCTCGGATATTCGTGGAATTGATCCTCACTTCTGCACACACAAAATTCTCATGGAGGACGACTTCAAGCCCACTATTCAAAGCCAACGAAGGGTGAATCCAAAAATACATGAAGTCATCAAAACAGAGGTAATCAAACTTCTTGATGCGGGTATGATTTACCCTATTTCGGATTCCCCATGGGTTAGTCCAATCCATTGTGTGCCCAAGAAGGGCGGAATAACCGTTGTTCCCAATGAACACAACGAGTTGATTCCCACTCGTCTCGTTACTGGGTGGAGAGTTTGTATAGACTACCGCAAACTCAATGATGCCACGAGAAAGGATCATTTCCCTCTACCTTTCATGGACCAAATGCTTGAACGATTAGCCGTTAATGAATATTACTGCTTTCTGGATGGTTTCTCGGGTTATTTTCAAATACCCATCGATCCCCAAGATCAAGAGAAGACTACATTCACTTGTCCCTATGGCACTTTCGCTTACAAAAGAATGCCTTTTGGCTTATGTAATGCGCCCGGGACTTTCCAAAGATGTATGTTAGCTATCTTCCATGACATGGTTGAACAAACCATGGAAGTCTTCATGGATGATTTCTCGGTCTTCGGGGATTCCTTCTCTGCTTGCCTTGCCAATTTAGAACGTATGCTAAAGCGGTGCGAAGACACTCGCCTTGTTCTAAATTGGGAAAAATGCCATTTTATGGTAAAAGAAGGCATCGTGCTTGGACATAAGATTTCGAAAGCCGGTCTTGAAGTAGACCGTGCTAAAGTTGATGTTATAGCAAAGTTGCCTCCACCTTCAACTGTGAAGGGTGTGAGAAGTTTCTTGGGTCATGCGGGCTTTTACCGTCGTTTCATCAAAGATTTTTCGCAAATCGCTCGCCCGATGACCCACCTCTTAGAGAAAGATACTCCTTTTATCTTCTCCAAAGAGTGTCTTGAAGCCTTCAACTCGCTTAAGGATAAGCTAACTAAGGCACCCGTCTTGGTTACCCCTAATTGGGAGCTGCCTTTTGAGTTGATGTGCGATGCTAGTGATTTTGCTATTGGAGCGGTTCTTGGACAAAGAGTGAACAAACACTTCCAACCGATCCATTACGCTAGCAAGACAATGACTGGGGCACAATTGCATTATACGACAACTGAGAAAGAGCTTTTAGTTGTTGTCTATGCTTTTGAAAAATTCCGCCCCTATCTTGTCCTTTCCACCACCATTGTGTATACCGATCATTCCGCGCTGAAGTACTTGTTGACAAAGCAAGATTCCAAACCAAGACTTCTTCGCTGGGTTTTGCTGCTCCAGGAATTTAAAATCAACATCCGCGATAAAAAAGGAGCAGAAAACTTAGCCGCGGATCATCTCAGTAGACTTGAGGATCCATACCAAGGGGATCATCCGACCAAAGAAATCAATGATTCTTTTCCCTTGGAGACCTTAATGTCTATAAACTCGAAGCCGAATGAAACCCCGTGGTTTGCGGACTTTGCAAACTACTTGGCGGGTGGAATTCTCAAGGAAGGGTTGACGTCCCAGCAAAAGAAGAAGTTCTTTACCGACATCAAGACTTACTTTTGGGACGACCCTTACCTATTCAAACAATGCGCCGACTTGATAATTCGCCGATGTGTTGATGGACCGGCAGCGTCGGACATCCTTGATGCTTGCCACAAAGGACCCACCGGTGGTCACTTTGGTCCCAACTACACCGCTAAGAAAGTGTTTGATTCGGGATTTTATTGGCCCTCCATATATCGTGATGCTCACAATATGGTTAAGCGATGTGATGTTTGCCAAAAGCAAGGCAAAATCACACATAAAGACGAGATGCCTCAGAATTTCATCCAAGAGTGTGAAATTTTTGATGTTTGGGGTATCGACTTTATGGGGCCATTCCCTTCATCTAAAGGAAACAAATACATCCTTGTGGCAGTTGACTACGTTTCAAAGTGGGTCGAAGCCAAAGCTTTGCCTACTAATGACGCAAGGGTGGTTTGTAACTTTTTGAAAGCTCTATTCGCTCGCTTCGGTGTGCCTCGTGCCATTATTAGTGATCGTGGGACTCATTTCTGCAATGACCAATTTGCTCGAGTCATGGCTAAGTACGGTGTAAACCATCGTCTTTCCACAGCCTACCACCCACAAACTAATGGCCAGGCTGAAATATCCAACCGAGGACTGAAGCGAATTCTTGAAAGGACTGTGGGAGAGCATCGTGCCGCATGGGCTGATAAACTCGATGATGCTTTGTGGGCTTTCCGTACTGCTTACAAGACCCCGATCGGCTGTACGCCTTATCGTCTTGTGTACGGGAAAGCGTGCCACCTCCCCATTGAGTTGGAGCACAAGGCTTATTGGGCCTTGAAGTGGGCTAATTTTGATATAAACAAAGCCGGTGACCTACGCAAGATCCAACTCAATGAGCTGAATGAACTTCGGAATGAGGCTTATGAAAATTCTTTGATCTATAAGGAAAGAACTAAGCTCATTCACGACTCCAAGATTAAAAACCGAGAGTTCCATGTTGGAGACAAAGTCTTACTTTTTAACTCTCGGTTAAAAATCTTTTCGGGCAAGCTCAAATCTCGTTGGTCCGGCCCCTTCACCATCGCCCAAATTTTTCCATATGGTACTCTCGAGTTCGCTCAACCTAATGGACCAAATTTTAAGGTGAATGGCCAACGAGTGAAGTTGTACTTTGGTGAGGACACCTCTCAGGAGGTGATTCCATCCCTCACCACGTTCCCCATAAACTGAATTTGGGTCGAGTCAGGCTCGTGACTCGGTTATCAAAAACAAGCGCTCCTCGGGAGGCAGCCCGAGTATCTATCCCTTTAACCCCCTAAGTGTAGGGGAGGACCTATTTTGGTCATTTGTGTTTGTGTGGTGATGTGATTACAGGGATTGCTGCAATCTTGGAAACTTTGAAGAACCGTGCTCCCGTGTTATCCGAAATCCGGTTCTATCTCTCAACTATCGTGATTCAATTTTCTTCATTCTCACATTCGAAATTGATCACTTTAGTCGTCTCTTCCTTAACTTGAGTTAACCAACGTGCACAATGTCATAAGTGTAGGGGAGACTTTTCCCACATGCTTAACCATTGAGGACAATGTTTATCTTAAGTGTAGGGGAGACTTCTATCGAAGTTTTAAGTGGACTTTTCCATGAAAATGCCTTAAATTAACCAGAAAATCCTATTTTTCAGCATTTTTCAAATTTTTTATTAACTTTGGCCATTTAGTTGTAATTTTTAAATTTTTATCGTTGCTTTCATATGTATATATTCCGCAATAAAGTCAAAATATTAATAAATTGTTGTAGCTAGTTTAGATATCTTTGACATATTAGGCCCGTTGCGTTTATTTTGACTCAACCCGAATAGACTTATCCAAGTTTATTCTAGCAAGTATCCTTAACCATATAGACCTTAATTGGTTTATTAGGCTAAGTGTCCACGAGTCTCATTACTTGAGATTTTAAATTGTGGAGGACGAGAAATGATAGAGTCAATTATAAGTCGGTATTCTTGCGCAAGCTCACTTGGTGTAATTATTTGCCTATTCTCCCATCACTTGCTAATAATTTATCTGCAATAAGTAAGGTCTTACGATTTGAAAAGTTACTTAGCTTCTAGCCCAAGATCGTTTAAAAGTTGCTCGGTAATGATAAGAGTTCATAGCCAAGGCATAACTTATGAAGCGGGGCGCGAAGATTGGCGAGTCCGAAAAGGCCCTAACAAGGCATGAGGATTCAATTTTATTGCTGAAGATCCAAAGTGATGTGAAAAGCATTATTCCTAAAGTCAATATGAAGGATCAAGACTCACGACGAAAAGCAATCAACTCCCATATAGATCATGGAGAAGTCTATCCGAAAAGACCCTAACAAGGTATGAGGATAAATAGATTCAAGTCCGAAAAGGAGGCGGATCGTTGTATCTCAAAATCCCAATTAGAGATTGAAGAAATAATCATGAAGTCGTGGTCAACAAAGTTGGAGTACCCCTCAAAAGTCTCCAAGTGAAGAAACTCTATTATGATGAGAAGACCATTATCTCAAGAACGTCTCTCGAAGATATGAAGTATGAAGTACATGCCAAATATCGGCCCGAGAAAGGTCTCAAATCGTGAACCAAGTTATGCCAAGATATGAACTTTTTGATATCCCGAGAAGCAGTTTTAAGAGATTTTGTCCTTTAGCTAACTATTGATCAAATCGTCCTACTTTGCTTTCAGCCTTAATAAACTATCGAAATAAGTCCAAAAATGCATCTTCATGATCATTCTAAGACAAAAATAAAATATAAGAGATACAATTAGGAATAAGGGAGTTTAAGCATTTAATTAAGCCATGTGTGTAAGTGTTTGATTTACTAACTTATAATAGCAATGATCTCGTTTTTAAGCTTAGTTTGGGGAACGTGAAACTTGAGGGTGATAAATCTTCGCAACACCAAAGCCCTAATGTAAGTCCTTGATTTCTTTACAAGTAATTTCATTTCTTTTTGTTTATCTTAAAAGTTTTTATTTCTCTTAGTTATTTGATTCTTAATTAGTAGTATTTGAATAAGGCCAAGGTTGATTAATTATGAGAAAAATGTAAAATTGCTTTATCTCTAAGCATTGCATGAGGGCATGGCAATGGTTAAGTGTAGGGGATTTGATAGGTGTGTAAACACCCATCCTTTTACCACTTAATTCTGGCTAAAACAAGACCAAAACACGTATTTAATATCATTTGTTTGGAATTATGCGTGGTTTTTGTGTTTATTATGTTTTCAGAGCTAACCGGATAAATATTAAAGAAAACATGGGATTGCACGGGATTTACCAAGGAAAAAGACTCAAGATAAAGTCTATTGTCCAAGAGATGCAAAAGATTTGAAGTCACTAGGCCTATTCGAAGATTTATCGAAGAAAAGGACTAAAGACGGAAGATTTTCATAAGTCGAAGAAACTCAAGTCTATTTAACGAAGGAATTAAAAGACGAGTTGGATTTAATCGACAACAAATCCCGAATCAGAATCGAAAACGTCAACTTTTCTAAAAAGACGAGAAGACAAGAAGAAAGGGAGAAAGCCCACTCACCAACCAACCACTAGGAGTATAAATAGAAACTCCCTTCACACATTAGGGAGTTAGCTTCATTTTTTCTTTCGCAGTTTCTTTGTAGTTCGTCCCATCACCAACTCCATTAGGGAGTTTGGTGATTTTCATCTTTTTCTTTTCATCTTGTAATCCTTAACCATTAATCTTGTTACTTTTACATTAATCAATCCATTCCATCTTTCTATTCATCTTGTTCTTCATCATTTTTATTGCAAGTTTCTAAGTTTTTATTTCATTTTAGTTTGATCTTAAAAAGTTGTTGATTTAGTGTTTTTATTGGTGGGATTTGTTCCTTATGGTATGTTAATGATTATTGGTTAGTTTGGTAAAACCTTTTTGAGTATTTGGTTAGATTTTGGTTATAATTCGTATCCCTTGTTCTTGCGGTTACTGTTCTGTTTTTGGATTCCCAGGATTTTCCGAACAAGGCTTTTATTCCGAATAGACTTGTTCTAGTTTGCCTTACTCGGAATATTTCAATTATTCCGAGTGGAGGTTTCATTTCTTCTTTATTCGGAATATTCTACATATTCCGAATAGGGCCTCATTTTCCGAATTGCCAAAATTTATTTTCCATCATTCGGAATATTTCATTTTTCCGAATAGGTCTGTTCTCGTTTCCTTATTCGGAACTTTTCCAATATTCCGCATAGCCAATTTTTGAGTTTCCCCTATTCGGAACTTTTGATATTCCGAATAGGGGTGTTGCAATTTCTTTTATTCGGAATATTTTTCCGAATAGAAGTATTTTCCGCATAAGCTTGTTTTCCGAATGAAAGAGTTTTTCCGCATAGATGTGTTTTTCCGAATAGAAGTATTTTCCGCATAAGCCTACTTTCCGAATGATTTTCCGCATAGAGAAGACTTTCCGAATGACCATACTTTCCGAGTAACCTTACTTTCCGAATAGAGCTGTCTTTCCGAATGGTGTTTTATTCCGCATAGGGTATTCTTCAGTAAGAGTTATTTTTCAGCTTATTATTTGTTGCCTGTTTTAAGTTTATTTCATTACCATTTTATTCACTTACCTGTTAGTAGAATAGAAAACCAAATCCACTTTTTGTCACCAAGAACAAATCATTCCACTTTTAACTGAGATCAATTCGAGAGGATTCCGAGAAATCTGAACCTAAAAAAATCCTTGTATCAGTGTGCCAGTAATAATCTGCGCTTCAATAAGTTTTTTCTTCAGGGACTTTACAATCATCCTTGTGCCATTACATAACTCACCAGCCAAGTTTGTATTCCTTAGCAACATAATTGGCGATCCAATCTTTAATTTCAGTTGATGGGGTGGGAAACTCGGGAATGACAGCGTGTTGAGGTTCTCCATGGGATAGAGCATGTCTGTCTCAGATGTTTCTCCGCCTTTCGGGAAAGCTTGGTCATTGCTGAGGTAAGTTGTCGGCTCTCCTGGGATAGTTGCCAATACTTTATCGTTTATGACGTCCGCCGTTTCGTTCTTCGGGCAGACAATGGCCTTTTCTTGCAGTGTTTCTGGCGTTGGCGATTGTAGAGTCTCTTTGTCATAGATAAACTCTATCAGCTGTGTAAGACCTTTATCAGTCGGTGGGAAACAGTGCTCACTTGGTATATTCATCAACTTTGAATCGGTAGAATCGGTGGTATCTGGTATGCCAGCCTGTCCATTACCTACATCAAGAAGCCAGTTTGCAAAAGCAGCCGCTTGCGTCTTTTCAGCTTCACTCATGCCTTCACGCCTCAAGCGCATATTCTGACTAAGTGTGTGAATGCTGAAGTGCGGCCACAGGTCTGACTAGGCAATAGACGATGTTATAAGTTCTATTTTGGATGCTCCTTTTTTTACCGGCAACGTCTGTCGAAAGTCACCTCCCAATATGACTGTTTTCCCACCAAAGAGTTTACGTGGCGCACACATAAGGTACCTAAGACTTCTATCTAATGCTTCAAAACAACGTTTGTTATTCATTGGGGCCTCATCCCATATGATTAAACTTGTTTCAATCATCAGGGACCCTAGCTGAGTGTTTTTTTAATGTGTCAGAGAGACTCATCCGTTAATTCCAGGGGGATTTTGAAGCGGGAATGCGCTGTTCTGCCAGCAGGGAGAAGGAGAGATGCGATGCCTGAAGACGCAACTGCTAGAACTATTTTGCCCCGCGCGCGTAGGGCACTGGTGATGGTCTTCCACAGGAATGTCTTGCCTGTTCCGCCATGACCATACACAAACAGAAGCTCTTGTTTATTTTGTTCAAACGCGACAATGATGCGGTCATAAATGGGCCGTTGGTCAGAGTTTAGCTTAGGGACAGACGCTGCAGTTTCCTCAGCTAGCATATCACGGTTGTAGTTCCTCTCTTCCATGAGAAGTTTGTTTTTTAGAATGTCTAGCAGCCATTGAGGAGGGTTTGGAAGACCAAATTCCAACAAACTTTTGCCATACCCGTCTAAGATCGACTGGATCTAAAAAAGAATATAGTTTTTCAATTCAGAATCGTTGACATGGTAGTTAGGGATGCCAGTGGTCTGGGACACTCTCATTGGTATGTCATCGGACATATTCCTCCAATGTTTTGACCAAAGCTTAGGTGGATCTGCAACTTCATAATACACCAGAAGCTGTGCAAAGAGCACGCGGATTTCAGAGGCATGGCCATTGCCTGTTGCTTCTTCTAGCGCTATATCTCATTCTTTGTCGTCACCAAGCAAACCAAGAGACTCACATGCAGCCCGGTATGTAGGCAACACGATAGTGTTGACTGTGCGGATGTCTATAGGTGATTGACAACCCTTTTGGTGAGAAAGCAGCATTCTGAAGTAGAAAAGCTCACCAGAACTTGGATGAACATAAGCAAGCCTACCAATGGAATGCTTTGTTTTGACAACACGGCGTCTCCACCTTTTTGAGTCCGCATACCATACAAATTCAGACGGGAAATCAAGGTACGTTAACCTGTCCCCATCGTGGTTGTCAGTGTTGTACGCATACCATTCAGTTAGAGTGGTCTTTTTTTTGTCAGTGAGGTTGACAACCACGTCTATCCTGTCACGCGCCCGAAAATTTACGGGCTGCATATTTTCTAGATGGACAGCGAGTATCTGCACAACTGGTTCTCGACTGTGTATCGGAAAATCAAACAGCCTCCAGCAAGCTTCATGAGGGCAAATGAAACGCCCATCCACATAGTTTTGTATTTCATCTTTTGCGGTTTCTTGTATGGTTGCTGATGTAGAAGCCTCACCAACTGGCCTTGAGATCTTTGCAAAGATGCGGTCGGGCCCTTTTGAAATGTACTTGAAAAGATATTCGATGAGCATGCTCCAGCCACAGTATTCGACATTTATGTGCGCTTGGAACATGAGACACAAAGAACGGTTGTAAGGAACGACGTAAGAATTGTCCAACTGTGTGTCGTGCTTTGTAATATAGACACCTGTGTCTCTTCGTCGATAGTGAACATATCCTTTGTCGTCTAAATAGGTAGTGTTGTTGTATTTTTTGGGAAAATTCTTTGTGCAAGAACCATCCTTCATACACGGCGCAGACGTATTTGGTGGCCCGCAGGGTCCATGCATCATGAGTTCCGTAACAATTTTATAGGTCTCCGGATCAAGCACGGGGTCTGGAATTTCAGCACAGATATACTCATCTATATCAGATGGTTCAGTTATCTTGTCTTTTACATCCACCCATAAAAGAGTATGGCAATGGGGTAGACCGCGCTTTTGGAATTCTATTGTGTACAAAACTGCGTGAAAGGAACAGGTAAAGCACTTTAGGCAGTGTATGAAAGGATGAAAGACATGAAGGAAAAACTAAAGAACAAAGAGAGTTACCGCCTGTGACAGCACCAAAAGGACGCTCTTCCTTCAAGTACTTGACAAACGCTTTGACTTTTTGTTCAAACACCCTGCAACCGACATCTGGTCTGTCTGACGTTGTCTGCACAGGGAAGTCAGCCATGAAACGTTCAATCTCTGGCCATTTAGCGTTGCATGTGAATGTGATGAAAAACTGTGGGTTTCCCAAAGCTCGGCAGATAGCAAGCGCATCCAAATAGTGGCTGTACATGTACCTTGGGCCTCCGGTAAAAGAACGGGGTAGCACAATCTGTTTGCCGCACGTGATACCCTCTATGTCACCTCTCCCTAGGGAATCGTACAGGCCTGCAAGGCATTCACTTCGGATGTCGCTCTGGTGGGTACGGATGAAATCAAGCCTTGCTTGTTCAACAGAGCAAAAAACACTAACAACATACTGCTGGAAAAGACGACCTGATCTGAATATCAGCCCAAAGTGACCTGCGCGGGGGTGAAGCTGGTACTTATAGTACTGGTTCATAGAAACTTTTATGGCTTCTCCATCGCCACCCCTAGGACTTAATTTCATTTCTGGGTAGAACCCCGGCTGCCCATACACAAATAAGAGCGGGAATTGCAAGGGCATGTATGACTGGTCAAGTTTATTGATGCGTTTAAGTTCTCCGCCACGATGTTTGATTATAACATCGTAGTCTGTTCTAGTCCTTGGGCCGCTTTCAAAGACAATGCCCCCAACATCATTGGAAGTTGGTAGTTCGTACCCACGCACGATGCACATGTTGTACAACCGGATCCTGAACGGTTCAATGTCTGAATCTGCACATTTATCGCGAGCTGTACGAAACAGTTGAACCAACGCATTGTTTTGATCCATGACCTGAATCAGATGTTGTACTATGGCTGGGTCTAGACCACTTTCAAACTCTCCACCAAAATGGGCCATGTGGTTTGCGACCTCGTTTGCTGTGTCATACACATACATCTGTAAGAACCGAGGCGGATCCCCCTCCTCAGGACAAAGAGAACCAATTCGATGGTAGATTTGACCAGAAACCTTGAAAACATACGGACCCCTGCCTGTATTGACCGAGTTGTCAATAGTTGCACCAAACGATGTCATAGCAAACATCTGGTTATAAGCCCGAATATTGTCCATAAACCGCGAATCTAGCAGAAAAGACTGGATAGGTTCTGGAGGCGGGAGGTCTGGCTGCATGTATATTTCCCCCCCCCCCCCCCATGCAGCAAAGATGGTACTCTGGCCGCCTTGCATATCGGTTTGATTTAAGGCGTTCGCCCATCCAGAATTTAGCCCGACAGTGCTGACATTCTTGGTCACAATCACCTAGATCAACATACGTTGACACAACAGGAGTTACAGCATGTCGTGAGGTGTTACATGGCCGACCACGACGTCTAGAATTCTTTGCCCGTGCAGGAGTGGAAGGCCCTGGTATAGATTGGCCTGCAAATGCATATACAGAAACCAATGAAAGGCGCATAGTGTAAAACGTAAGTTGTGCGTAATGGGAGTTACCAACAGGCGTATAAAGAAGTGTTGTTTACCAGGTTGCTGAGATGTGGAGGTAGCATACCGGGTAACACTGACTGATTTTTGTTCAAAAGAATAAGAAGTACAGGGCACATCTTTCTTTAAGGGGACAGTTGAACAGACACCAGCCGTTGCTTGTGGCGTAGAGAAACTCAAGATATGACGACAACCCGCGAAGCTGGAGGCACCTGAATGGCCAACAGATGTGGTTGTTGCCGCAGAGAAGTTCAAGATGTGCTTTTGGGACACTGGCACATGGTGGTTAGTATCCCTCGAAGAGGATGTGAAGCCTGGTGGAGGAAAGGCATACCTCACTGACTCGCACATGTTTGACGGGTTGACAGCTGTTGTTGGAGGCGGACGGAAGTCCAAGATATGTGGTTTGGCAGCGGGAGCGTGCACAGTTTTCTTGACTGCACAGAGCAAACACATTCAGCATACAAAATAGAACTTTTGAAAACGGCGTTTTGGGCAAAAGTTATAAGGCGATAAGAAAAGAAGGAAACCTGTGGTTGCAGGTAAGGTGCGAGTGGTTTTGTTAGTACCGGACCCTAAGTACAGTCTACGTTTCTTTGACGGTTGTTGTGCATCCTTTGACCGTACATCAGCAACAGGTTGAAGGCCATCCTGTGGTTGTCCATGAACAACATTTTCAGTTTGTGTGTTGACGGTTGAAAGGCACCTGCGAGCCGGCGTGAGAGGCGCGATACACGAACCCGAAGCTATTGTGGAAGGAGACCGGTAAACAATAAAGTAAACATCAGTATGCGCATCCGCGGATACAGTCGCTATTAAGCAAAGTACGTGTATTAGATCATACCTCTCACAACAGCGGGTGAGAGAACACGAACATGGGCAGGGTCCAAACATGCGTTGCAGGGGCGTGTATTAGTAACACTGGCGCAAATTGAACATCGGTTTGACCTCCCTACAGCTGGTGGATCCACCATCCGAAGAAGCGGTAGAAAGCGCGTATAAAAAAGGGAATTCCTTACGGGCAGAAAAAAATGCGGCGATAAATCAGTTTATGAAAAATCGCGAAACAAAGGAACTCGAAAAAAACTGTGAGCTGAGTTTAGTGCATGAACTGTGTTTAGTTGAAGTGCGCGAATATAATATTATGTGCATTACATAGGTAAAACAAAATACCCCAAACTTGAAAGAAACATCAAACCTTAAATTACCCATTCAAAACTTAAAATATGAGAAACTATCATCCACACCAACCAAGCATGCACATTAAATGCGAGAGCATGTGTAAAAAAATTTTAATGCACACGTAAAGTTGTGAATCCGTAAACCATCTAATTAACCAAACACGGACAACAAACAACAAAGAGAGAACCCAAATTCATGTTAGCAGCACAAATAACATATACTTCACCTAGAGTTTCAAGATCTACAGATTTGAATAACAAGTGTTGCAAACAAACCATAACTGTTTTCAACATTTAGAGATTCCAATACCAATTATTGCAAAGAAAGCATCATTTTTACCAATTTACATATTCGAATATCAATTGTTGCAAAGAAAGCATCATTTTTACCAAGTAACAAATTTAATTTTTTTACCAATTAACAAATTTGTAAGAAACAACATAAAATGTGAAAAGTATGCAACAATGCATCATCAAAATAATTAATCATGACCCCAAAAAAGAATAAAATAAATCATGAACAACAGGTAGTAAATAATAACAAAAGAATAACTAAATAAGCAAATTCAAGGGATAAAAATTTACCAGCAGGTAAGAGGATTTTGCAAATGTGTGCAACTATTCTTAGGGTTTCAAATAACGGCTGGTACAATGAGATTCAAGCAGGTATGGGAATTATAGGTCATACATATAGCAAGCTTTAACCTAATACTGTACACTACACATGGCGATTCCTAAACGGGTAGATGAAGAAACGAACCGCCAGGATGCATTTTACACATCTAACGGTTAGGGAAAAGGTTTCACAACGCATCTAACGGTTACAAATAGGGTTTAGGTAAACACGCCATACCTATGACTCCATTTTCAACCTTTTTCAACCTAACAAACAGCTAGATGTTAGTTTGGCCAATCAACGGTCTGAATCATCTATCTCCATATTCATACCTCGTACTCCATTTTCCACAGAATATACAGCCGAGATCTGAAGTCAACCAATCTACGGTTGAGAAAGGGTTAAACTGAAGGGTGTAGATGAAAGCGTGTGACAAATGGACGGGTTAAATGGTTTTGGTTACTGTTCTCCTCACAGCCCTTTTATTATTGTTTATTCCTTATTTTTACATTCCCCTTAATGTATTAAAGGGGTAATTTAGGAAAGGTGCATACACTAGACTATTTTGGTGATGAAAATGAAATGGCCTTAAATGATTTTACCATTGAACGAAATGTGTTTTAGGTAAACATAAGATCAAATTGTACCACTGAACAATCGGTAAGTTTTTTTTATGAAATAATCAGTAGGTGAAAGAATTTGTACATATAAACGAATTTTATCTATCTTAAATATTTTATCGCATGTTACGACATTTTCCAGTTACAATTTGATCTTACCATGATATATCGTATTGTTAATAATCTGCCGCCAGATAATTCCGCCGCTATGCGCGGGTAATCGCCTAGTTCTTTATAATTCAAATTAGTATCTCTCTTTTCAATAAATGCAAAAACATTAATTAGTCTAACAAATAAAGCATAATGTACAACTTATTAATGCAAATAACAAACTAAGAATCGAGTAATACAACCTATTAATGTGTATGTACAATCACAACAAACATAAGAACTTTTATAACACATTACATTTAAAACTATCATTAAAATGTAATTAATATTATAATTAAAACACCTTATTACCATAATTTATAAATAAAACAACATATTGTACAAATGTCAATACATCTTATTTTTTCAAAATTAATTAATAAATAATTAATACACCTCATTTCTCAAATATATACAATTTTATATTCACCTTACATAACAATTTAAAACATATATATTTACTATTTTTAATATCAAGCCAGACTAACTGGTTCAACCGAGAACCAGAGCCACCATCGATTCGGCTAGACAATTAGGTAAAGCTACATAAATCTTAAATTTCGCTTTTTGAGATGTTGTTGTTAAAAACGTCAAGTTAAAATATTGTTGACCGAAATTATGTTACAGGGTACCCGCAGCCGCATCGCGTGGGTTCCCTGCTAGTAACTTTTAACGCATATCCACTTAACAACGGTTGCTTACAACCCCGCGGCGAAGCGCGGGCTTCATACCTTGTTTGTTACTATACCTTGGAAATCTAACAAATACTTTGGAAATCAAATAAAAACTTAAGTACAATTTATCGGGGTAACCCTAAAAAAACAAATATTTAGGTAATTCTTTGAAAAAGAGCTCTCGGTACAGTAACGTCGGCAACGCGTGTTGCCCGATGTTGACCGGCGTCACTACACCGCCTATCGCCAAGACCCAACACCGTTGAGTCACGCGTGAGTCGGCCAACGTGCGTTGGGTGTTGTTTTGTACTTATCTTCAAAATTGAAAAGGATAAAAAAATGTTGAAAAACTTATCACTTTAGTTGCTTCCCGTCTATTTTAGTGATGATAATTTTTTACATGATAGAGGGTGGAAGGTGGCGGCTGAAGGCGATTAAAAAAACCTTAATTAGTGTTATAATTTTTAAATTTAGTAATTTTTTAATATGTGTTTTTACATTTTTTCTCCAAAAATTTATAATTATAGCTCATATATAAGTCTAAGTATTTAAAAAAAATATGTAATGTTTTTTTCGTAATATATTATTTTTAGTTTAATTTGTAGTTTTAATTATAAATAAAAATGATTAGTTTATTTAAATAATGAAATAATTGTTGAGAGAGTCTTATGAAAATAAAAGGTGAATGGTATTTTTTTTTTTGGTAAAAAAAAGGTGAATGGTATTGGTTGGTGTTAGGGGTGTCAAAAAAGTCGACTCGACCCGAGTATATTCAGGTCGGGTTACTCGGGTTCTAATTCTAATTTGGGTCAATCGAGTCAACCCGGCTAACCCGAATTCAAAATCGGGCCAGCTATCGGTTAACTTATTTTGTGTAACTCGTGTTCAGGTTAACTCAAATAATTATATAAGTTGTATATAATTTATATTTAAAAAGAGTAACCCGAGTTTAAATTGGGCCAGGTTTGATTATCTTATTTTCAGCTTTGACATGAATTGGACTCGAACTGATTGACTCGAACCCGACCTACGTGATCCGATTCTTACTCCTATTTGATGTTATCATTAGATGAGTTGATGTTAGTTTAGTATTATGCTAATATAACGTTAATATGATTGCAGTTTTTAACTGACGTGAAATTAGTTTGGTGTTACTGCATTTAGCCTTTTAAAGTAGTTGCATGATATGAATTTCATGTCATAGTAGATATCGTTTTGTGGTTTTTTAGTTTTACATCTATTTTATTATCAATATTATGTACACGTTGCATAATTTGAGTTAAGTATAAAAGTAGATATTATTTAACTCTTTGATTTTCAACTAAAACAAAAATTTTAAGTTTTAAAAAGAGATATTTACTTTTCTATTAATTAATTAATTTATTTACTTATTTTATATGTATTTAAATGATTAATCTTTTTATAGAAAAAAGTATAAAAAAATAAGTTAGTTGATCGTTGAAAATTTTAAAATTTAAAAAATTTGTATTTTAAATTGAAGACCAAAAGCTTAGATAATCTCTATTTTTATATTTAGCTTTAATTTCGATTTTTTTTATCATTTGATCTAATAAAAGTCAACTTTTGGCATTACATACTTTGAAATTTGAATGAGAAGATATTTTTGTTTTTTGTTAGACTTGGTTTTTATAGTGCTTTGTTTGAGATGTAAAAAGATCTATCGAATATCTTTTTTTTATATTTTTTTTAACATTATTAACACCTTCACTTACAATATAATCCACATGATCAACTAGTAACAAAAAAAAAAAAAAATCAACGAAAAACATATAACCATATATATGCACACATAGATAAACATAAAACATGACTTTTAGGGTTTATAAATCAATACTTGATCTTCACATTTTCGATACGAGCTACATATTTGCTCAAACTGTCGTGTCCACAGTGACTGCATTCGATTTGCCACCATCGCCGACACTCATCAGGCTAACAGCAAGCAAGTCCTGAGTAGTAGTAGCAGTAGCAGTAGCAGTAGCAGTCATTAGCTCAACGACAACAGGGACGTCATTCGATTTACCACCACTTCCGGTACTCATCAGGCTAGCAGCAAGCGGGTCTGGAGTAGCAGTAGCAGTAGCAGTAGCAGTCATTAGCTCAACGACAACAAGTTCTTCGTTGGATTTTCCACCACTGCCAGTAACGACTTCGCCAGGACCAGTGCTAATTTCCACAATATCCGTTGTTGGAGTTTCGTCTGCCTTTCCACCGCAGCATCCAGTAAACGCACCCTGCTCATCAAATACTAGCGTTTAGTCTAAATTTATCTACTCTCCATAATTATATCTTATTCATTCAATAATTATAATTTACATATTAAGAGAAGGCAAACGAAAAAAAACTATATAATACATTTTATCCATGCATACATAATTCATTAAGATTATATTATACAAGAAAAGGTCCTTATACGCGAGACGTGCAATCTCATACGAATTCATTTTAGGTATTTGTACTAACTTATTAACCCAAAAAACTCGACATATATCCAGATCGGTCTTGTAGAAAGAGGGATCGATCGATCGAGAGAGAGAGAAAACTTACGATGAAAAAGTCGAGTATAGCAGCCATTGCTTTAGCTTGTGATCTTCCACTTGCACTTGATAAGCTAGGAAAAAATGAAACAAGAAGCTACCTTAACAAGTAATGATTGGTAGATCAAGTCTTCTTTTTAAACTAAACAAGCCCATTGTTACTAGCTTATTATATCAGCGTTTGGTGACATTATTCAACCACTTATTTTGTACTATAATTACAAACCTTACAAAATAGTACTTTTTTATAGGCTTATATATAATATATAAAAATGAACACACTTAAATAATATAAGTATCTTGGTTGAATATAAGTATCTTCGTCGAAATTTCGGATATCCAAAGTTTTGAATAATGGTTTTTCGATTCGAATACACGAAATTAGGTATCGATATGTCTTGAAATTTTGTAAAACATACATATGAGTTTCAAAGTGACGATTCATATACCTTTTCATCAATTGTAGGGTTTGGTGGCTCGAAATTGACTTGGCTTCGTCAAAAGGCCTCATCTTTAAAAGCCCGACTCGCGAGCAATTTTCCATTCTCCTATTTGATTCCTATAAAGATAGGAAATTTGTATTTCTCATTCACAAATTCCTCTTTGTTTATGCTGCTAACTCTCAGTTTGATCTTACTTCAATTTCAATCAAATATTCGAATATTGTGAACATCTTTAATTGTAGTTGTTTTTTTGTACCATCTAAATTATATCTTGCATTTTCTTTTATAACATTCATGTTAACAAGTATTTACGAGTTATATCATATAGTTGAAAGAGCTACTATATAATAACGTCGATTTTTTTAAATAGTACTTTTTTTCATTTTTATGTACATGCCAAAAATATGAAACATATGTGATGCATATTTGATACGTTTTTTACACATACTTTTGTTTTTTACAATTATTAACACCTTCAAATAAAATAAAAATAAAAAAGAAAGACTATATATGAACATATAGAAAAAAAAACATGGCTTGACTTGTAGGTTCAATCAGTAATTGATCTAACTGACCATCATGGAGCTACTGATTTGCTCAACGCGTCATGTGGTTAGTTCGACTTGCCACCACTGCCGCTACTAATCATGCTAGTAGCAAGCAAGTCGAGCGTCTGCCCACTTGTCCCATAATCGGTCTTTAGCTGAAGGTCGAGAGGGTTATCATTCGATTTTCCACCACTACCGCTGCTAATTTCTCGAGTAGTGATATCAACTTCGCCAGTAGGACCGGTGCTAATTTCCACGGTATCCGTTGTTGGAGCCTCGTCAGTCTTGCCGCCGCAGCATCCAGTAAATGCACCCTGATCATCAAATAGCACGAGTGTTTAGTCTAAATTTATCTATTCACCATAATTGAAGGAAAAATAAATTACTTCGTATTATACATTTTATGCGTGCATAATAATATTGAGGCGGATCCAAAATTTATAAGAGGATGTTGCATAATATTTTGATGATTCTTAGTAGTAAAGTTGACCCACATTATGTATAAACGGGTGTTGCACGTATTGAGAAAAACATATTTTATGACTAATTTACTTTTCATGACCAAAAATCGGGTATAGCTCGTGTTACACCCGGCTCCCACGTAAATACGCCTCTAAATATATATGATCAGATTCGTGTATGAGGATATACGAGGTCTCTTAAAATTTATAGAGTACACAGAGGTATGTAGATGATAAAACTAGGCTTTAACTTTTTACGAAATCCAAATTTAAACCAATATATATCCGGAGTAGAGGTGTCAATAATTCCGACCCGATCAGAACTCAACTCGAACCCTACCCGACCTGATTCCCACCCCTAATCTCGAGTTGTATGTTTATTATTTTATCTCCGTTTTTGTAAAATTGATTGAAGTATATGACACAATAAGTGGATCCTTGTTAATTTGATGAAATAAAAATAAAAAGGTTTTGCTAACAATACTTACTGAGCATATGGTAGTAGGTTAATAGATAATAGATCAACATAAAATTACTAAATTAACATTAAAATACATTAAATACGTATTAATTCTAGTAAAATTGATGTTTATATATAACAATTTATATGTTTATTTAATGTGTATTTAATACAATTTAATGTTAATTTAAAAATTTGTGTTCATTTATTACCGACTAACCTCTACCAGTGAGCATTAATTAGGAAAATTCATAACAAAATACTACAATAAGAGGTGTTCAAAATATCTATTTATGGATATTTGAAATTTTGTTTGAAATATATGAATTGTCACTTTAAAACATATAAAAAATTTGTACGAAAATTCAATTTTTTTGCTTCCGGACTCTAAAAAACCCGAGACAACCTTATGGACACGTATTACAATCGAGAATGTTTTTACAAATGCGTCTTAGTTGCCCAAATCGACGTCGTGACAAGAGGGATCGAGAGAGAAACTTACGACGATAGAAGTCCAAACTTGTTTGAAACAGTCGAGTATAGCAGCCATTTCTTTAGCTTATTTCCCACTTGCAATTGATTAGAAGCTCAAAAGCTAGACAAGTAATGATTGGCAGATTAATTCTTCTTTTTAAAGCCCATTGATACTACTACTAGCTTATTATATTAGCGTTTGGTGACATTATTCAACTACTAACAATTTTGTACTAAAATTACAAACCTTACGCAATTGCTTTTTTTTATAAACTTATATATAAACGTGAACTCCGTGTATTCAAAAGTCAAGTATCTGAATATTTCCTTGTAAATCTTTTATATGAACGTGGATTCCGCGTTTAAAATTTAGAGGTCTTAAAAATGTTGGAAAATGTTTTGCAAAATATGGTTTTTGTAATATTTTGGACATAATTTTATATATGTATATGTTATATATATTCATAGTACTTAGTAGCTTTGCGTTCTCCTCGAAGAGAGCTTCGCAACGAGCTAAAGTATGTCCAATATGGAGTTAATATGAATGAGATATCGTGTCTCAAAGTAAGTCACGTGAAACACAATATTTGGAAAAATATTTGTCCCACATCGCTTGAAACATGAAGTGAAAACATGTTTATAAGAAAATCCTAGTTTCTACCCTACAATATTCATTTGTGGGTTTTTACTCCCACGCCTACGCGCGCGCAGGGGGGCGGGGGGGGGTGCAGAAAGTGGGATTTCAAGGCAAAAACGGGTTCGAAGCTACTGAACTTGTGCACGAGCGCGCGACCTGCGGACACGAATGCAGCTCCGAAAACTGGCTTGGGTGCGGGCAGATTTCGGTATCTTTTCCAGAAAATAACAGAATATTTTGTGTTGGTGACCAAGGCAAATTTTCACTATATAATAAATCTGTCTCATTCAGTTTAATGATAAGAAAAACGCAGCTTTTCATACTCCATTACCAAACGATTTTTCCAGCAGTTCTCGATCAGAAACGCAGAAGGCTTCCGTGATCTTTCAGGCAAGTTTGTCTAGTCCGGCTGTACAACAGCTTTGGACGTTGTACCCTGGGAAACAGACGGCGAATCTGTTTTAAGAGAAGCGTGTTAAACACGTGCCTCGTCTTAGTTTTACTGCTTTCAGTTTTACTTGTTATTTAATTCTGTTCTTTGTTTTCTGTTAATTTTATTATTGTTTTAATAAAAGTATAAACCGTTTCCCACAATCTTAAAACAGATTCTGTTTAACAGAATTAAAACTTTTATTAAATCGGATTAATAATTTTATCAGATTTATTTATAAACTGTTTCTACCGAAACCAGGATTGAGTTTCTCTGGAAATCAGTTTTAATTTACAGATTTTAATTAACAGTTAAGGTTTTTTTTTAGCAGTTGTTCTAATCAGTTTATTGAAACCAAGATTGTGTTTCTGTTAAACTGATACGTTTGATAATTACATCTGATTCATTGAAACCAAGATTGAGTTTCTTTGAAGCAGATCCACTATAAGTATATAGAGATCACGATTGAATTTCTTATATACAGATTTATAACAGTTGTCTAACTGTTTGTGTTTTGATCTTGTTTGATCTTTCAGAATGTCTACTAGCAATCCTGAAATTCCTGCAACTACTACTGTGAAAGTAACTGCTGCGCCAGTTACCCACACAGTTGCTAATCATGCTGAAAAACCAGAAAAATTCAATGGACAGAATTTTAAGAGGTGGCAGCAGAAGATGTTCTTCTATCTCACTACTTTGAACCTTGCGAAGTTCTTAAAGGAGACTGTACCTCAGGTGGAACCTCCTAAAGAAGGTGTACCCGAAAATCAACAAGCCGTGCAAGCTGTTGAAGCATGGAAACATTCAGACTTCTTGTGTCACAACTATATTCTGAATGGTTTGGTGGACTCTTTGTACAATGTGTACTGCAAGACTAAGACTGCCAAAGAATTATGGGAGTCGTTGGAACGCAAGTACAAAACTGAGGATGCTGGTACAAATAAGTTCGTGGTAGCTCGCTTTTTGGATTACAAGATGGTTGATTCAAAGAGTGTGATAACTCAGGTTCAAGATCTGCAGGTTTTGCTACACGACATTCATGCTGAGGGTATGACTTTGAGTGAAACTTTTCAAGTTGCTGCTATCATTGAAAAGTTACCTCCAAGCTGGGTAGAATTTAAAAACTACTTGAAGCATAAGCGAAAGGAGGTGACTGTTGAAGACTTGGTTGTTCGTCTTCGTATTGAAGAAGACAACAAGCTGGCTCAGAAAAACACTTATACACCTGATTCTGCCAAGGCAAATATGGTTGAGCATGGTTCGTCTTCTTCAAAGTCTAAAGGCAAGAGCTTTGGAAAAGGGAAGAATGACAAGAAGAGCAAAGGGAAGTCTGAGTACCTTGCTCCTAAGGCTGGAATTGCGAAGCAGAAGTTCCAAGGAAATTGCTTCAACTGTGACAAGCCAGGTCATCGTGCTGCTAATTGCAAAGCGCCAAAGCGGGTGACTCCACGCGAGGCTAATATGGTGAATGATAATGTGGACATGATTGCTATGGTGTCTGATGTCGTTACCATGATCTCTGAAGTTAACATGGTAGGTTCTAATAATAATGATTGGTGGGTTGATACTGAGGCAACCCGTCATGTGTGTGCTGACAAGAGTATGTTTCACTCTTTCAGAGTGGTTGACAATAGAGAGAAGCTGTACATGGGCAACTCTGCAACTGCTGATATCAAGGGCGAGGGAGATGTTATTTTGAAGATGACATCCGAGAAAGAGCTCAAGTTGACTAAAGTCTTGTATGTTCCGGAGATTCGCAAGAATCTTGTGTCCGGATGGCTTTTGAATAAGTTTGGTTTTCGTCTTGTTTTTGAGTCTGATAAAGTTGTACTTTCTAAGAATCAAATGTATGTTGGTAAGGGGTATGCCCTGAATGGTATGTTTAAGCTCAATGTAATAGTTGTTAAGAATGATATCAATAAAATGAATTCTTCTGCTTACTTGATTGAGTCTTCTAATGTGTGGCATGGCCGTCTTGGACATGTTAATTTTAATTCAATGCGTCGTTTGATTAAATTTAATGGCATACCAAACTTTCATATTGATTCAAATTATAAGTGTGAAACTTGTGTCGAAGCCAAACTTACAAGATCATCTTTCAAATCGGTTGAACGAAAAACCGAACCACTTGATATGATACACACAGACATATGTGATTTGAAATCACTACCCACAAAAGGTGGCAATAAGTACTTCATCACGTTTATTGATGATTGCACAAAGTACTGCTACGTTTACTTGTTGAAAAGTAAAGATGAAGCTATAGACAAGTTTGTTCTATACAAAACCGAAGTTGAGAATCAACTTGGTAGGAAAATCAAGGTTGTACGAAGTGATAGAGGAGGTGAATATGTGTCTCCTTTTGCTGATCTATGTGCGAAACATGGAATTAGACATGAGTTTACTGCTCCTTATTCACCTAAGCAAAACGGTATTGCTGAAAGGAAGAACCGTACCTTGAAAGAGATGGTTAATGCCATGTTGTTAAGTTCTGGTTTGAGCCGGGACATGTGGGGGGAAGCCATTCTAATGGCTACTTATCTTTTAAACAAGATACCTCGTAAGGATAAAGAGGAAACCCCATATGAATTATGGATGGGAAGAAAACCATCATACCAGTACTTACGAGTGTGGGGGTGTCTAGCCAAGGTAGTTGTGCCGACACCTAAGATCCAAACGATTGGACCTAAATCTGTGGATTGTATATTTATTGGATATGCAAAGAATAGTAGTGCGTATCGTTTCATTGTACATGATTCGAAAAATCCAGATATACACAAGAACACAGTTATGGAATCAAGGAATGCGTCCTTCTTTGAAAACATATTTCCTTGTTTAAAGAAGGAAAATGGAAGCACATCTAGAATTGATGATGCAGTTGTCCAAGATAAGAGACAATGCGATGATAATGATCTCCAAGATGAGAGACAAGATCAACCCAAGGAAGAAGAGGTTGAACCTAGAAGAAGCAAACGGGCGAGAACCGAGAAATCATTTGGACCAGATTTTGTCTCTTTTATGGTAGAAAATGAACCCACTTCTTATCAAGAAGGTGTAAATTCCTCGGAAGGGCCTCGATGGAAAGAAGCGATTAATAGTGAAATAGAGTCTATTTTATAAAATCATACTTGGGAGCTCGTGGATTTACCTCCTGGTTGTAAACCACTAGCCTATAAATGGATCTTCAAGAAGAAGATGAAAGCTGATGGCACCATTGATAAGTACAAAGCAAGATTGGTGATCAAAGGTTTTAGACAACGTGAAGGTCTAGATTACTTTGATACTTATTCACATGTTACACGAATAACTTCTATTAGGATGATTCTTGCTATTGCCGCATTAAGAAATTTAGAAGTTCACCAAATGGATGTGAAAACGGCTTTTCTAAATGGAGATTTAGAAGAAGAAATATACATGAACCAACCCGAGGGTTTCATGGCTCCTGGACAAGAGAGCAAAGTTTGTAGGCTTGTTAAGTCATTGTATGGCTTAAAGCAAGCTCCAAAACAATGGCATCAGAAGTTTGATCACGCCATGCGAGAGGGTGGATTCAAAATTAATGAATCCGACAAGTGTGTTTATGTCAAAGACACAAATAGTGGATATGTAATCTGGTGTCTTTATGTCGACAATATGCTTATCGTTGGTAGTAACGACAAGATGACCAAGTCTACTAAAGATATGTTGAAATCAAAGTTTGACATGAAAGATATGGGTTTGGCTTATGTGATCCTTGGAATAAAGATCATACGAACTCAAAGTGGACTTGCATTAAGTCAAGCACATTACGTGGACAAAATTCTTAATACTCATAATGCGGGGGATTCCGGCCTAGCTAGAACTCTAATAGACACCAGTTTGCATCTATCTAAAAATAGAGGCGTAGGTGTTGCCCAATTAGAGTATTCAAGAATTATTGGCATGTTAATGTATTTGATGACATGTACCCGACCTGACTTAGCATATGCTGTTAGCAGGCTGAGTAGATATACTAGTAATCCAAGTGATGCGCATTGGAAAGCTATGACTAGGGTACTTCATTATTTAAGATACAGTCGTGATTATGGACTGAATTATGCTAGATATCCATCTGTTATTGAAGGATACAGTGATGCAAATTGGATATCTGACATAAAGGATTCTAGATCGACCATTGGATATGTGTTTACACTGGGAGGGGACGCTATATCTTGGAAGTCTTCCAAGAAAACTGTAATAGCTAAGTCCACGATGGAATCAGAATTTATCGCGTTAGATAAATGCGGAGAAGAGGCGGAATGGCTACGTCAATTCGCAGAGGACATACCCAGGTGGCCTAAACCGGTAACGGCCATTAGTATACATTGTGATAGTCAATCGGCAATTGGCAGAGCTCATAGCACAATGTATAATGGAAAGTCTAGACATATCCGTCGTCGACATAATTCGGTACGACAACTACTCTCAACAGGAGTTATCTCAATTGACTATGTGAAGTCAAAGGATAACATCGCGGATCCGCTTACGAAAGGCTTAAGCAGAGAGTTAGTTAGTAAGTCGTCTAAAGGAATGGGACTAAAGCCCTTAAAGGAATGAGTTTCTATGAAGGAAAACCTAACCCAGTTGACTGGAGATCCCAATATCTGGGTTCAATAGGACAACCTAATCATAGAAATGTGGGGGAAGTCACGTCAATGTGGGGGGTTACTTAATACAGTAACTTTCCTAGTACATTCCTAGAACAATGTGACTTGTTGAGAGGTTAAACATATGGCTTAATGATTCAGGATGAAATCATAGAGCATAATGATTCAAGATGAAATCATAAAACATATGTTTTTAATGATTCAAGATGAAATCACCTATGTGAGAGAGAAGTAGGGTCGCTTCGAAGGAAATTGTGGGGGCGCAATTTCTAAGAGCTCTTGCAGAACCAGGCGAGTGTTCATGACCATAACGAACACGACTATGAGGACTTGACAAGGTCAGGGAGAGTCTTGTGTGAGTGTGTATTGTCGTCTACGTAAATAGAGGCTGAGTTCAAGGACATCACGTCTACTCAGATCTAGGAGACTAAGTGCATCTCACAAGGGAAGGTTCAAAGGGTTACACCTACCTATCCTATGCAGGACTTAACCGCAGAACTTTTGCCGAAACTTTCGTGTGTTTTCGACCGATTCCCATTCATGTGGGGGATTGTTGGAAAATGTTTTGCAAAATATGGTTTTTGCAATACTTTGGACATAATTTTATATATGTATATGTTATATATATTCGTAGTACTTAGTAGCTTTGCGTTCTCCTCGAAGAGAGCTTCGCAACGAGCTAAAGTATGTCCAATATGGAGTTAATATGAATGAGATATCGTGTCTCAAAGTAAGTCACGTGAAACACAATATTTGGAAAAATATTTGTCCCACATCGCTTGAAACATGAAGTGAAAACATGTTTATAAGGAAATCCTAGTTTCTACCCTACAATATTCATTTGTGGGTTTTTACTCCCACGCCTACGCGCGCGCAGGGGGGGGGGGTGCAGAAAGTGGGATTTCTAGGCCAAAAACGGGTTCGAAGCTACTGAACTTGTGCACGAGCGCGCGACCTGCGGACACGAATGCAGCTCCGAAAACTGGCTTGGGTGCGGGCATATTTCGGTATCTTTTTTGCTGCAAATTCGGATTTTTTCCAGAAAATTCTGTAATCTATTTTAAGAATAGATTTAGAATAAATTTGTGTTTATAATTGATTTGCAAATCGTGTTACAGAAATAACAGATTTGTCAGAATATTTTATATGGAACAGAATATTTTGTCTTGGTGACCAAGGCAAATTTTCACTATATAATAAATCTGTCTCATTCAGTTTAATGATCAGAAAAGCGCAGCTTTTTATACTCCATTACCAAACGATTTTTCCAGCAGTTCTCGATCAGAAACGCAGAAGAGTTCCGTGATCTTTCAGGCAAGTTTGTCTAGTCCGGCTGTACAACAGCTTTGGACGTTGTACCCTGGGAAACAGACGGCGAATCTGTTTTTAGGGAAGCGTGTTAAACACGTGCCTCGTCTTAGTTTTACTGCTTTCAATTTTATTTGTTATTTAATTCTGTTCTTTATTTTCTGTTAATTTTATTATTGTTTTAATAAAAGTATAAACCGTTTCCCACAAAAAATTCATAAGCCTAGAGCAGCTTTAGTAGCTTTACTCTCGAGAGATCCATAGCCGATGATAGAGGTGTGGAACAAGTGCTTTACTCTCGAGAGATCCAACGTCGATGACAAAGGTGTGTAACAAGTGCTATGTCACATAAGTTCGATGTCACATGGCCACACTTTTAAAAAAGCCTCATTCTCTTCGAGCGTACATATAAATGTTTTAATAATTCATTCAACTTTTATACCAAAAATATTTTGATATCAGCCAGTTCCTAATCCGATTTTTTATAGTAGTTTTCTTATTCGATTTTAATTTTTTATGTCTACATATTCGTCTTTTACATTAAAACGAAAGTGGTGAGATTTTTACGACGGGATAGTGTTTTTTGCACCCTATAATTAAACATCTTTTAAGGAACAATCAAACTCAGATTGTTCACCTCATACTTATACTAATCTCTCGCTTACCAAAATCAATGAGACGGTCCTAGAAAAAAATGTCTACTATACGTCACCACGTAACAAAGATAACTAACGACGAATTAATACATAAAATCTTGTTTAATTAGTAAAATTATAATCGAAAGAAATGTAAATTAATGTTAGAACCACCTAATCACATACATATATAATTATCCTCTTAGGCTGCCATAATCTTTTATAAACTAAAAAAAATTATGAAAAATAACTTGAGACGACAACCTTTTATGTGTTAATAAAGGGAGTTGTTGAGCCAAATTGAGTAAAATACTTATTCAATTCATAAAAGTATATTCACATAAAAAAAAACCTAAAATAACCAAATTTAAACAATATACATGATCAAACCCCAGACACATATTGACCAGGTGCATTTATAAAAAAATATCAAAACCGTTAACACAATGTTTATATACCTAGAAATAATGACACTAGGCTTCAAACTTATATGCGTGTTCGTATCCCGGAACCGACCTGTTCCGTCACCGTATATATAGGACTGGAGTATAGGACGACTAAGAAACAATTTGCATATGTGTTTTGTAATTTGTTACTTAGTAAAGATGTGATTATAGAACTCTAATTATTCAAGTGCTTTGGTTGATAATGACACTTTCTTCCTGTTTAAATTATGGTAGACGTCACTTTAACCAAAAAAATCATGGTTTGCAAGTCATTGTAAACCAGTTTAATGAACTTGTTACAAATGAATCCAAAAGTTACTTCTTTATCAAAATAGACACCATACGTTATAAGTATATATCATTTATAAAATGGTATAGCTTTTAAGTTTGCAGTTTTCTTTTTCATTGTATTAGTTTGATAGTATTAGTGGGTAGTCACTACAACAATTTTGAACCCTAGGGACGACTTATTCGTCCTTAGAGAGGCCATTTTTCGATCCTAAACCCCTAGGAACGATTAAGTCGACCTAAGAGTTTTGTGCCTAAAAAATCGTCTTTAGATTTCTAGGTATGACTGTCTCTTTGAAACCTAGGGACGACTATATGGGTCCCACTACCCACTACGTTGAATATATTGACTACCCTAGGGACGACTTCCTTTGAAACTTATTGTCGACAAAGTCGTCCCTAAGTTTTTAATAAAAATAACCTTTCTTGAATTTTTAATAAAAGTTCCTTTTTTAATTATTTTTAATAAAATCTTTTTTATACAAATTAATGAAACCATTTTCAGAAGAAAAAAAAGTTAAATATAATCCTAGGGACGACATAGTCGCCCCTAGGTTTTTCAAAGTTGTTCAGGTATTACACTAGGGACGACTTAGTCTTTTGACTATAACGGTGCCGAAGAATTCCCGAGTTACCGGCATATGTATTTAAATCTTTTTTAAATATAATCCTAGGGACGACATATGTATAAAGGTTTTTTAAATATGTATAAAGTTATTTTTAAATATGTATAACGTTTTTCTAAATATGTATAAAGTTTTTTTTAAATATGTATAAAGTTTTTTTAATATGTATAAAGTTATTTTTAAATATGTATAAAGTTTTTTTTTTAAATATGTATAAAGTTTTTTTAATATGTATAAAGTTATTTTTAAATATAATAAAGTTTTTTTTAAATAAAATAATTATATTAATTTTAAATAATTTTAAATAATTAAACGTAATAAAAAAAGGGAAAAATAAATTTGCCTTCACCTAGGGACGACTTAGTCGTCCCTAGGTTACATGGGCCCCTCCTTAATTTTAAACTTTTTTTAAAAAAATATTTTATTAATTTTAAATAATTTTAAATAATTAAAAGAGATAAAAAACTGTGAAAAATAAAGTTGCCCTCACCTAGGGACGACTTAGTCGTCCCTAGGTTACACGGGCCCCACCTTAGTTTTAAACTTTTAAAAAAATATATTTATATTAATTTTAAATAATTTTAAATAATTAAAAGAGATAAAAAACTGGGAAAAATAAATTTTCTTCACCTAGGGACGACTTAGTCGTCTCTAGGTTACGTGGGTCCCATCTTAATTTTAAACTTTTTTAAAAATATATTTATATTAATTTTAAATAATTTTAAATAATTAAAAGAGATAAAAAATAAATTTTCTTCACATAGGGACGACTTAGTCGTCCCTAGGTTATGTGGACCCCGCTTTGTCCCCACAGCCTTCTTAACTTTGTTTTTCTTGTAAAACTGGTGGATCCTCACTTAATCTAGGGACGACTAAGTCGACCCTAGAAAAAGGGCGACTCTAAACTCAAAATTGTTGTAGTGAGTTATGGTGGTTATGTTTCGATGACTTGAGTTAAGATATGAATAAAAGAAAAATATTATAGTTTGTTGTAGTTTTTTTAGAGTCTTGTTCGTTCTAAGGGCTTTGTCCAGCTCATCTCCTATCTATTTTTTTGGAGTTTTGCTAACAAAAACAAGGCTGCATGAGACATGAGTCTTAAGTGTGAATTACACTTTCGTAAATTATTCGGGTAAATTACACTTTGTCCTTGTAGTTTGTGGTGACTAACGAGTTTATCCTTTGACCGAAAAACACATCATCCGTTCATAAATGTGAAACGTTATGTATCGTTAGTCCCTCACTTTAATAACCCATACAAACAACTGTTAGATTACCCTAAGTGAGGATAAAATAGTAATTTTAGCTACCAATTTGTCTTGTCCCTACTTAACCACAAACAAAGAGCTGGTTAGATATAGTTCTTGGCAGTTAATAAAGCTTCAATTGATTATCTTATAAATGGAAAATTTTTTATGTTTTTCATTTATTTATTTTGTATATGCATAAGTGAATAGATATATAACAAGAATATTTGGAAAAGAACCTGGATTCGTATTAGTGGAAGCTAGAAATCCTAACTTAGATAGCCCCTCGGAGAAGAGGAACATAAAATAATATGTATTGTTATTCAAAAGAAAAGAACTTCCTGCCAACCTTTGATTACAATCCTTAAATAAAAAACTAAAGAGATAAACATATGGTACAATCTGTAACACCCCATTTTAGTAAATGGAATGTCATGCGTGATTATGGCGTGTCATCAAAGCATACAAGGTAAATGTCTTAAAAACATTAAATGACCATGAAAGGAAATACCGGAAACAAACATCGGTACTCCAACTATAAGCTCATCACACACAAACATAAGTACTGTAAAGGAAAAGGACTAAACAATGTCCAAAGAAACAAGTAGCAAAATGTATGATGAAATGCATAAAGTAGAGAAGGCTAGATAGCTTCCAATCCATATGCACGTACGCTTAAAGTCTACGAGCGCCCTTGAGTACCTGCCGTTTGGGAACATGAAAGGAAAACGACTGAGCATAACGCTTAGTGCACAGATATACAAGCATGGAATAACGTAAGCATAAAGACTAATAGCAACGGAATAGTATAAGTTCTAAGCAATCTGTAATCATGTTCATAAAACTAGTTTTATAGTTTGAAAAGACTTATGTTTCTATATTATCTGTATTAATTAGCCAAATAGCCCATATAGGTCATGAGGTTCCACCGTGCATGAATACTTGTAGGGGAGACCTCGTCATGCAATTAGAGGGCTTGCCTCAAATTAAATAGTATGGGTAGGAGGGATCAACTCCTAGTGAAGGATGCAAGGCACACATCACATTCACTCTGATATTACTGGTAAACATGTAACTAGGGTGCACCCATACGCCACATGATAATATAATATAATGGCCAAAGCTGGAAAGGGACGCCACGAGCAATCACTTCACCGTGGGGAAGTCATAACACTGGTGCCTCCAGTGTTATGGTTATGGTACCTCCATATCTAGTTGACACTGGTCATGCATGTATATAGCTTAGGCTCTTATTCTAACATAATTAAAACATATAAAACAATACTGAGAAAACAGTTGGCTGCAAACGGGCAATCCTAATAAGGAAAGAATGTCCATACTGAAAGGACGAGAAATCCGTACCTTATTTTCAGTGAACGAAGAAGACGAAAGAATAGAAATTCTTCTTCAATCTCACTAATGCTACATAAATAGGATACATGTATAAGTATTCTGTTTACTGAGTACTTAACTGATTATATCGTGTCTTAGCTTGTTTTATATGTTCTTGTCTTGTTTTACTGATTTAAAGGTTATGTTGTGTTTATCATGTATTCTTTGTATTCTGATTAAGTATTACTTGTATTTCTTGTATTATTATACTTGTTGTGTAATAATAAATAACATTCTAAAAATAGCAGGTTTCCTAAAATAGAAAGTTTCCAAAAATAGAAAGTTTCCAAAAATAGACTAGTTTCTAAAAATAGAAAGTTTCCAGAAATACTAAGTTTCCTAAATTAGAAAGTTTCCATATTTAGAATTAAGCTGATTTAATAAGCTAATAATATAAGCTTAAGTTTACTGGTTAAATAACATAAGTCATGTGATTATTTGTATAGTTTATTAATAATATCACGTTAATTAAATAAACTATATGTTATATGATTTAATTAAATATAAGCATGATTTAATTAAATTAAGGTGTATAAAATACTTAGGTTAAAACATGTATTAATATTATATTAATTATAACCTAAGTCATGTTTATTAATTAATTATATTTCATGTCTTAAATAATTAATTAATACTATAGTCTAAATTAAATAAATAAATACTTAGGTTAAAACATGTGTTATTTCATAAATAATATTAACCTAAGTTCATGATTAATTAAATTAATTATAAGTCATGTTATTAATTAATTTAATTATCTTGAAAAAAATAATAACTTGTAAAAATAAAATACTTGTACAATTTAAGTCATGAACCGGACCCGTGGATTTAATTTAGACATGTCGTGAACCAGACCGAATAAACCCTTGAACCGGACCAAATAAACACCCCTTTAACAGTGGCAAACCGGCTCGGCCGGTTGCCACTGCTCGTGGGAAAACACCATCGGCGGCTGCCGGTGGTTCCTCTCGGCTAGCCACTGCTGAGGTTCCCCCTAAACACACCACAAGGACACCCCGACGCGAGTCGGGGTCCCTTGTTCCTGCTGCCGAGCGAGACCAACACCAGACCGAGACACGAGGTCTCGGTTGGTGGTGCGGACCAAGACACGCCGAGAGCCATGGGGCTCTTGGTTGGGTGTCGGTCGAGCAAACCAACCAACAAACACCTTTTAATTTACCCCCATGATTAGTTTAACATGTTTTTAGTTCTTGTTTATTTAATCCCATGATCACATGTTCTTAATTAATAAAAATAATAAAAAGAAAAGGTTTTTTGGATTACCGAATGCGTGTAATGATTGGAGAACAATAACACGAACACAATGCTTGAATTTAATTAACCAAAACTCAATCAAACACCTTCTTGGTGTTTGTTCTTGCCGGCGGCCAAAGAGAAGAAGAAGGGAGGTAGGGTTTTTGATTTTTTGTGAAAACTCTATAAAGTGAAATTGTGTTTCCCCTTTTTGTTATTTAGTAAAAAAACAAAGTGGGCTTGGCCCTTGTCTCTCTTGGTGTCGCTGAATAAGGGGCCCACAAGGGAAAAACCCGAAGTTTTTCCCGTGATATAATTTACGTGTTCGTATGTTCGTGTTTTCGTGTTATATTATAATTATATGTTCGTGTTATCTATAAATACTTGTACGCAACGAAATTAATCGTATTATATTAATTAAGTACCTAATTACGTGTTCGTGATTTTTACGTTCATGATTTCATGTTCGTATTATAATTATTATTGTTAATAATTATTGTGTACTATCACGTACTTAATACTTGTCGTAATAATAATACGTACATAACTTCTTTAATTATTAATCGTGACACGTGTTCATGCTATAAAAGGAAAGTTTTTATATGTATGCACGTTTACTAAGTGTACTATTCATGGTAAAAGCATGCGGGTTTTACAACTCTTCCCCCCTAAAAAGAATAATTCGTCCCCGAATTATAGATAAAGTAAACTTAAAGAGGAACATAACCGAATTCAAAATATGAAATGAGGGTAAGAAGCCCAGATAGACTCCTCTGTTTCCCAAGTGGCTTCCCGCTAGGTATGATCTCTCCAAAGGATTTTGACGAATGGAATCGTCTTCTTCCTCATGACTCGTTCTTGCCTGTCAAGAACTCGTTCGGTTTCCTATATGAAGGTAAGATCTTCATGAATTAAGGACACATGGAAAACGTCATGAACGTGAGAAAGCTGCGGAGGTAACGCCAAGCAATAAGATACTTCACCGACTCGCTCGATGACATCAAACGGTCCGATGAATGACTTAGTTTCCCTTTGATTCTGAAATGTTTGACACCACGTGCCGGTGATACCTTAAGAAAGACATGATCTCCTACGTTGAAATGTAAGTCCCTACGATGCTTGTCGGCATAACTCTTCTGACGTGTACGAGCTTCCTATAATTTCTGCTTAGCTACAACGACCTTCTCGTTGGTAAACTCTATCATCTCTGGTACATCAAGTGTTCGCTCACTAACCTGATCCCAGCAGAATGGGGCGCGACACTTCCTGCCATTAAACATTTTGAATGGTGCACACTTAATGCTGGCGTGTCAAGTGTTGTTGTATGCAAACTCTACTAAACAGATATAATCATCCAAGTCTCCTGTCCACTCTAATGCACATGCTCGGAGCATGTCTTCCAATGTCTGAATCGTCCGCTCCGATTGTCCGTCTGTTTGAGGGTGAAAAGCCATGATAAGCTTAAGTTTTGTACCCCAAGCTTTCTGCAAACTCTTCCAAAATCGCGAAGTAAACCAAGGATCTCTGTCCGAGACGATACTGGATGGAGCACCATGAAGTCTCATGATCTCCTTCTTGTAAGCATCAATGATTTTGCTGACCGGATCTTCCTTGCGAATCGGTAAGAAATGAGCTGACTTAGTAAGTCGATCAACGATAACCCAAATCGCATCATGCCTCCTCTTTGTCTGCGGAAGACCGGTAACAAAATCCATGGTGATCTTGTCCCACTTCCACTCTGGAATGTCTAACGGTTGTAGTAACCCACTAGACCGCTGATGCTCGATCTTAACCTGCTGGCAGGTAAGACATTTGGAGACATAAGTAGCAATATCCTGTTTCATACCACTCCACCAAAAGTACTGCTTGATGTCGTGGTACATCTTGGTCGAACCAGGATGAATGGAGAATGGGGACTTATGAGCTTCAGCTAATAATGCTTCCCTGAGAGTAAGATCATCAGGAATACAAAGTCTGGTGCCCTGCCATAAGATATCGTCGTCATCCAAACGAAACTCCATTTGCTGATCCAAGTTCTGAATGATCGCCCAAATTTCACCATCATCCTTCTAAGCTTCCTTGATCCTAGAGAGTAACTCAGGTTCCACTCTAAGATTAGCCCAGTAACCGTCCTGTCTACGTACCATGATCTCAATGTCTAGTCGCTCCAAGTATCTTATAATCTCTTCCTCAATCTTAATGCCGTTGATCATACCGGACTTTCTACTAAGTGCATCAGCCACTACATTCGCCTTGTCGGGATGATACTGCAGATTAATGGTATAATCCTTCAACGTCTCTAACCATCTTCTCTGTCTCATGTTCATCTCATGCTGAGTGAAGATGTATTTCAGGCTCTTGTGATCTATGAAGATATCACATGATTCTCCATACAAGTAGTGTCTCCATATCTTCAATGCAAACACGACTACTACAAGTTCCAGCTCATGCGTAGGGTAGTTCTCCTCATAAGGCTTAAGCTGTCGTGATGCGTAAGAAATCACTTTCCCATGTTGCATGAGAACACAGCCGAGTCCCTTCCCTGAAGCATCACTATAGATTTGAAATCCACCTGTACCAGATGGGAGAGTAAGAATCGATGCAGATACTAACTTCTGCTTTAGGTCTTCAAATCTCTTCTCTCTTTTTTCAGTCCAGACGAATTTCTCCCCTTTCCGCATCAGTTTGGTCAATGGCAGTGCTAAACAGGAAAAGTTCTCTACGAACCTACGGTAGTAACCAGCTAAGCCTAGGAAACTGTGAACTTCAGTCGCTGATGTCGGTCTTGGCCACTTGGTAATAGCCTCAACCTTTGCTGGATCCATGGTGATTCCTTTTGATGATACAATGTGGCCTAGGAACGCCACCTTGTCTAACCAGAACTCACACTTGGAGAATTTGGCATACAGATGCTTCTGGTGAAGTATATGTAGTACAATACGAAGATGGTCTTCGTGTTCCTCCTTTGACTTAGAGAAAATCAGAATGTCGTCAATGAAGACAATGACGAACTTGTCCAGGAACCCATGGAAGATACGGTTCATCAAATCCATGAAAACAGCTGGAGCATTGGTAAGGCCAAATGGTATGACTACGAATTCATAGTGCCCATAACGTATACGGAAAGCAGTCTTGGCGATGTCCTGCTCTTTAACCCGTAACTGATGATAGCCCGACCTTAGATCAATCTTGGAGAAATGTTTGGCCCGTTGGAGTTGGTCAAACAAGTCGTCAATGCGTGGCAACGGATATCTATTCTTGATGGTGATCTTGTTAAGCTCACGATAATCTATGTAGAGACGCATACTGCCGTCCTTCTTCTTTACGAACAGAACAGGTGCGCCCCATGGAGAAGCACTAGGTCGAATGAAACCGCGTTCCAACAATTCCTGCAGTTGTTCTATTAACTCCTTCAGCTCTATGGGAGCCATGCGATAAGGAGCCTTAGAAATTGTCTCAGCTCCTGGGATGAGCTCAATATTAAACTCCACTTCACGAGTAGGTGGTATGCCCGGGAGTTCTTCTAGAAACACGTCTGGGAATTCTGACACGATCGGCTGATTCTGGATAGATGGAGATTCGGCCTTTAAATCGTGAACAGTATCAAGATAGCCCTCACAACCATGTGACGGTAGTGCACGTGCTTGTAAGGTTGAAATTATTTGTACAGACCTTCCGGGTACGAAACCGTTGTGAATGTACTCTGGTGCATTTACATCACCGAAGATGACCCGATATGTATGGCAGTCAATTGTGGCGTGATGTTTGGATAGCCAGTCCATGCCTAATATCATGTCAAAATCGCACATATCCAGTGGAAGTGCGTCAACAGGACGAATCTTGTCATCAAACTCTAGGGGAAGGCTCTTGTACCCATGGGTTATGCATACAGAGTCTCTTAAAGGCGTGGAAATGTTTAATACATTCTCTAATGGCATAGGGGATATCCTAACATTCTTGGCATAAGCAGTAGAAATGACCGAATGAGTAGCACCCGTCTCAAATAAAACACATGCAGCTTGACCATACATATACAAGATTCCAGTGATGGTACCTGTAGAATTGTTGGCCTGATCGCGAGAAGTCGTGTACACCTGTCCACTAGTAGGAGGTGGCTTGTAATCAACATGTCCAATTGTGCCCTCCATTTCGCCCTTACGGCAGTCCTTCATGCGATGACCAGTAAGGCCACACTTGAAGCAAGCATCGTTGTCGTGGCGACATGGCCCTGGGTGCTTATGGTTGCAGGTAGTGCAGAGAGGGTGAGTATACCCTCCACCAGGCGCCCTTGCTGGCTGGGAGCATGTTCGAAAAAGTACACATGAGACATGGTATATAGGTACAAAAGGACAATGCGAAGAATCGTAAGACGTAATACCAGTGATAGCTGTACGGTTTGGCTGTGAACCTCTTCGGTCCTGCTCCCTCCCGTGACCATGATTCCTGGTAGAAGATGCTAAAGTGTTGGAATTATGAATCCTAAATGTGTAACATAAGAAAAGAGTAAGTTTAGGGACCTACTACTATTGGAGTTCCCAGCGTTGTTATAGTAATTATCATTACCGCCACGCCTATCCGTAGCAGAACGATCTTGAGTCTGACCGTTACCCTTGGGCCGAGTAGGCTGTTGCTGAGTAGCCGGTTGAGACCGGTCCCCAGTCTTCTGCCTGAAAGATGCAAAGTTTAAAGAGAAAGATAAATATTGGATAGTACTGAATGAATTTGAAATGATCACCGCTGGGTGACAAACAAATACCTCTTCTCGGGTCTCTCTGCTTCCCCGAATTCCTCTCTCTCCTATAGCATCTCCAGCTTACGTGTTTCATCGGCTACTTGTGCCACCGTGTTGAAGGTAGCACACACCAAGTTGTTGGCGAGCGATGTACGAAGAGCCCAACGAAAGTGGTATGCTCGCTCTTCGGCAGTACATGCTGCTGTGCCAAGAAAACCAGCCAAATGAAGAAAGCGCTGCATGAACTCGTTGTTGTTCTCCCCAAATCTCTGCCTGATCCCGTGGTACTCCCTTTTCAACTTGTCTTGCTCAGCCTTGGGGAAGAACTTTCACATTACTAACTCCCTGAACTGAGCCCAAGTCAAGCCAGCCACCCAATTGTCACCTCCCTCAGACTACTTTACTGCCTCCCACCATCCTAGTACGTCACCTTCGAACTTGTAACACGACAACCTCGACTTGAAGACGGGGTCGCAGCCCATTGCATCAAATATCTTCTCGATATGAGCTAACCAGCTTTCAGCCTCACTGGAGCTGTCAGTTCTCTCGAAGGATCGAGGACGTTGCTTGTTGAATCTCTCCAGCCATGTGACCAGTGTTGCTGGAGGAGGAGGAGGAGGATTAGGATGCTGGTGTTGGTGCTGATTGTTGGCAGCTTGCACCTCGGCTCTGATATCGTTCCTCAGCTGAGGAAGTAGAGCCTGCATCGCAGCTTGGACTGTTGCATTGAGTTGTTCCTGCTCGCGTGTGAGAACCATCTGACAGTATAAAACAAAATGCATGATTAAACTGATTAAAACATAATATATATACATTAAAAAAAATTATGCCAATAAATCATGAGGAAAATTTTATGCATTAAAACAGTGCATGAATGCATGATGCAGTTTATGAAAACTTTTATATGCGCGAGGGTAAACGCCTATGGTCAATTCACCCAAAACAAAAGACATGGCGAGGGGACGCCTATGGGTCGGTCCCAAAGTTAAAATTTTCGATAAAAGCACATGCGACTAAATAGGGCCAGTCCTGTACCAACCATTACTTAATCATAAACCTACGACAATGACATATGACATGAATGCATGAAAACAATGAATCCATGAAAACCGACTGTCAGTTCTAGGAAGACCATAGTGACTACCCACTAATCACAGGTCATGTTTTGAGAGCCTACGGGTCGAAGCCTTGGCTCTGATACCATAATTGTAACACCCCATTTTGGTAAATGGAATGTCACGCGTCATTATGGCGTGTCATCAAAGCATACAAGGTAAATGTCTTAAAAATATTAAATGACCATGAAAGGAAATACTGGAAACAAACATCGGTACCCCAAGTATAATCTCATCACACACAAACATAAGTACTGTAAAGGAAAAGGACTAAACAATGTCTAAAGAAACAAGTAGCAAAATGTATGATGAATGCATAAAGTAGAGAAGGTTAGATAGCTTCCAATCCATATGCACGTACGCTTAAAGTCTACGAGCTCCCTTGAGTACCTATCGTTTGGGAACATGAAAGGAAAACGCCTGAGCATAACGCTCAGTGCACGGATATACAAGTATAGCATGGAATAACGTAAGCATAAAGACTAATAGCAGCGGAATAGTATAAGTTCTAAGCAATCTGGAATCATGTTCATAAAACTGGTTTTATACTTTGAAAAGAATTATGTTTCTATGAAAATCTGTATTAATTAGCCAAATATCCCATATAGGTCATGAGGTTCCACCGTGCATGAATACTTGGAGGGGAGACCTCGTCATGCAATTAGAGGGGTTGCCTCTAATTAAATAGTCTGGGTAGGAGGGATCAACTCCTAGTGAAGGATGTAAGGCACACATCGCAGTCACTCTGATATTACTAATAAACATGTTACTAGGATGCACCCATACGCCCCACATGATAATATAATATAATGGCCAAAGCTGGAAAGGGACGCCCCGAGCAATCACTTCGCCGTGGGGAAGTCATAACACCGGTGCTTCCAGTGCTATGGTTATGGTACCTCCATAACTAGGTGACACTGGTCATGCATGTATATGGCTTAGGCTCTTATTCTAACATACGTAATCAAACATATAAAACAATACTGGGAAAACAGTTGGCTGCAAACGGGGAATCTGATAGGTGTGTAAACACCCATCTTTTCTACCACTTAATTACAATAATAACCGAGCCAAAACGTGTATTTTATGTCTTTTATGTCGGAATTATGCGTGGTTTGTGTTTTTGTTGTGATTTAGGACGAAAAGGTGAAAAGTGGATAAAACACGGGAATTCACGGGCATTTACGGACTTTTATTGAAGAAAAAGATGAAAGGCGAAGTCAAGAAGTCAAGAGTGCAAAAAGAACGGAAGTCCACGACCAATTCTGAAGATTTATCGAAGAAAAATCAAAAGACGGAAGTTTATCAAAAGCCAAGAATTCAAGTCTATTTTATTGAAGAATTTAAAGACGAGTTCAAAGAAATCCCGAAGCCAAAAGTCCCCAAAGTCCAAGTTTAAAGAAGATTAGAAGGAAAAAGGACTAATGGTGCAATTAATGAAGACTATATGCTTAAGGGCTTAATCTTGCAATTAACAAGAAATGAAGGAGGGGAGGAAGCTTCCTTAATCCTCCCCTATAAATAGATTAGGATTGTTAATTTTTCATGTTGTTGGCTAAGTGTGACAATTAGCTCTTCCACCATTTACTTACCTTGTCATTTACTTTTCTTGTCAAATTTAAATACCTTGTCTTGCACCTTAAATTCATTTAATTTCAAGTAAGTTTTCATTTAATTATTGTCAATCTTTACTTTATCTTGTCAATCTCTTATCTACCTTTCTTAATCTTTGATTTATGTGTTTATGTTTATGTTCATGTTCATGCTTTTATTTTAATCCAAATGGTTTCTTGATTTTTGTGGTTAAAGTTGTTTGATTTATTGATTTTAATTGTTGTTTATGTTTACTGTTGTTCCGTTAATAGTTTGATTGAATCTTTTTGTTGATTTTTGATTAATCTGTGATTAGATCGTCTTTACCTTGATTCCCTTGTTCTTCGGGAAAGTTTGTTGTGTTTCTGATCTTTCCAGGAAAACTTCTGAACCAAGAAAGAGGGAAGGCTTCATTCGGAACTTCAAAGTTCCGAGTCAAGGGTTTCATCCGGAAGATTTAGGATCAGCAATACTTCCGACTCAAGCTCTGTTCATTCGGAACTAAAAAGTTCTGGATCAATTTACTTCATACGGAACTCAAAAAGTTCTGGATCAAGGAAACTCATTCGGAACTCAAAAGTTCCAAATCAAGGGGCTTCATTCGGAACTCAAAAGTTTCGAACCAACTTCCGGATCAAGAGCAAGTTCCGAATCAGAAGGCTTCATTCGGAAGTCTGAAACTTCCGAATCAAGGAGGCTTCATTCAGAAACTTCCGAATCAAGGGTGACCAAAACTTCCGAATCAAGGCAAATTTTAGAAGTTCCGAATCAGTAAAGTTCCGAACAGAGGATTGTTTTGGATAAGTGACATATTCAGATCAATTTGTTCCGGATCAAGGATTTTGGTAATATTCCAAGCGAAGAAGAATCATTCCAACCGAAGGTGACATTCCGGACGAGTGATTGTTCCAAACGAAGGATAATTCCGAATGAGCTGTATTCAGGTTCTTATTAGCTTTTGTCTTTGATTTTTATTTTCAAGCTTTATTTTTCCCGCCTTTATTTTAATTGCACTTTAAGATTATTGCCTTAGCTTTATTTTAGTTTTGCCTTAGTTTAAGTTTTAGTCGCGTTTTAAGTTTGCCTTAGTTAGATTTAAGTTTGCGTCATTTACTTTAGTGCCTTTTAATTTCAGTCACGTTTTTAAATTCTTGCATCATTACTTTAATTAGACTTAAATTTACTTTAAGAGCACTTTTAATTTAAAGTTTTGCACCTTTATTTTAAACACTACAACGACACATCTTTGCTCCACCAAAATAAGACTAAGTCACACATTAAACACAAGTTTTTCAATTCGAAGAGACATACTTAAACGAATCTTTTTACCTGGCCAAAAGCCTTGTATATAGGGAGCTATAAAACGCGAAAGTCTTAACTCTCACGGGTTAAGAACAAGAACTTTTCGCAAGTTCCTATAATTGATCCTAGAGAGTCGTTTATCAAGGGAACTTTAAAACGCGATTTCTAAACTTGAAAAAGTCTAAGAATTTGCAAGATCCTATAGGCGACTCGAAAACCCAAAACTTTGATTTAATAGGCTAAGCATCCACGAGTCTCATTACTTGAGATTTTAAACTGTGGAGAACGAGAGATGATAGAGCCAATTATAAGTTCGGTATTCTTTCGTGAATTTATGTGAGTTAATTATAAGCCTATTCTCCCATCGCTTGCTAATAATTTATCTGCTAATAAATAAGGTTGTACGATTTGAAAAGTTACTTAGCGTCTAGCCCAAGATCGTTTAAAAGTTGCTCGGTATGGATTAGAGTTCATAGCCAAGGCATAACTTATTGAAGCGGGATGCGAAGATTGGCGAGTCTGAAAAGGCCCTAACAAGGCATGAGGGCTATGTTTTGTTGCTAAAGATCCAAAGTGATGTGAAGAATCATTTATCGAAAATCAATATGAAGGATCGAGACACACGACGAAAAGCGAATACTCCCCAAAAGTCATGGAGAAGTGTATCCGAAAAGACCCTAACAAGGTATGAGGATAAATAGATCCAAGTCATAAAAGGAGGTGGATCGTTATATATCAAAGTCCAAAATAAAGATTGGAGAAAAATGAAGAAGTCGTGGTCCAAGTATGAATCTCTCAAAACTTCAAGTGAAGAAATTCCTATATGAAGAGAAGACCATAATTTCATGAACGTCTCTCAAGGTTTGAAGTATGAAGTCGCTGCCAAATATCGGTCCGAGAAAGGTCTCAAATCGCGAAACAAGTTATGCCAAGATATGAACTTTATGATGTCCCGAGAAGCAGTTTTAAAAGATTTTGTCCTTTAGCTAACTATTGATTAAATCGTTCACTTTATTTTCAGACTTAATAACTATCGAAATAAGTCAAAAATGCATCCTCGTGATCATTCAATACAATAATAAAATATAATAGATACACCTAGGAATAAGGGAGTCTAAGTGAGTAATTGGCCCACATGAGTTCGTGTTAGTCTGCTAACTTATAATAACAATGATCTCGTTTTTAAGCTTGGTTTGGAGAAAGTGAAAACTTAAGGATGATGATTATTCATGACATTTCCAAAACCCAAGGTATGCTTTTGATTTCTTTATTTTGTATGTCTTTAATTTTCTATTCCTTTAATAAAGGCCAACGTGGATTGATTATGATGAAAAGTGTAATCTTGCTTTGTTACTAATGCATTGCATGAGGACATTGCAATGGTCAAGTGTAGGGGATTTGATAGGTGTGTAAACACCCATCTTTTCTACCACTTAATTACAATAATAACCGAGCCAAAACGTGTATTTTATGTCTTTTATGTCGGAATTATGCGTGGTTTGTGTTTTTGTTGTGATTTAGGACGAAAAGGTGAAAAGTGGATAAAACACGGGAATTCACGGGCATTTACGGACTTTTATTGAAGAAAAAGATGAAAGGCGAAGTCAAGAAGTCAAGAGTGCAAAAAGAACGGAAGTCCACGACCAATTCTGAAGATTTATCGAAGAAAAAGTCAAAAGATGGAAGTTTATCAAAAGCCAAGAATTCAAGTCTATTTTATTGAAGAATTTAAAGACGAGTTCAAAGAAATCCCGAAGCTAAAAGTCCCCAAAGTCCAAGTTTAAAGAAGATTAGAAGGAAAAAGGACTAATGGTGCAATTAATGAAGACTATATGCTTAAGGGCTTAATCTTGCAATTAACAAGAAATGAAGGAGGGGAGGAAGCTTCCTTAATCCTCCCCTATAAATAGATTAGGATTGTTAATTTTTCATGTTGTTGGCTAAGTGTGACAATTAGCTCTTCCACCATTTACTTACCTTGTCATTTACTTTTCTTGTCAAATTTAAATACCTTGTCTTGCACCTTAAATTCATTTAATTTCAAGTAAGTTTTCATTTAATTATTGTCAATCTTTACTTTATCTTGTCAATCTCTTATCTACCTTTCTTAATCTTTGATTTATGTGTTTATGTTTATGTTCATGTTCATGCTTTTATTTTAATCCAAATGGTTTCTTGATTTTTGGGGTTAAAGTTGTTTGATTTATTGATTTTAATTGTTGTTTATGTTTACTGTTGTTCCGTTAATAGTTTGATTGAATCTTTTTGTTGATTTTTGATTAATCTGTGATTAGATCGTCTTTACCTTGATTCCCTTGTTCTTCGGGAAAGTTTGTTGTGTTTCTGATCTTTCCAGGAAAACTTCCGAACCAAGAAAGAGGGAAGGCTTCATTCGGAACTTCAAAGTTCCGAGTCAAGGGTTTCATCCGGAAGATTTAGGATCAGCAATACTTCCGACTCAAGCTCTGTTCATTCGGAACTAAAAAGTTCCGGATCAATTTACTTCATACGGAACTCAAAAAGTTCCGGATCAAGGAAACTCATTCGGAACTCAAAAGTTCCGAATCAAGGGGCTTCATTCGGAACTCAAAAGTTCCGAACCAACTTCCGGATCAAGAGCAAGTTCCGAATCAGAAGGCTTCATTCGGAAGTCTGAAACTTCCGAATCAAGGAGGCTTCATTCAGAAACTTCCGAATCAAGGGTGACCAAAACTTCCGAATCAAGGCAAATTTTAGAAGTTCCGAATCAGTAAAGTTCCGAACAGAGGATTGTTTTGGATAAGTGACATATTTAGATCAATTTGTTCCGGATCAAGGATTTTGGTAATATTCCAAGCGAAGAAGAATCATTCCAACCGAAGGTGACATTCCGGACGAGTGATTGTTTCAAACGAAGGATAATTCCGAATGAGCTGTATTCAGGTTCTTATTAGCTTTTGTCTTTGATTTTTATTTTCAAGCTTTATTTTTCCCGCCTTTATTTTAATTGCACTTTAAGATTATTGCCTTAGCTTTATTTTAGTTTTGCCTTATTTTAAGTTTTAGTCGCGTTTTAAGTTTGCCTAGTTAGATTTAAGTTTGCGTCATTTACTTTAGTGCCTTTTAATTTCAGTCACGTTTTTAAATTCTTGCACCATTACTTTAATTAGACTTAAATTTACTTTAAGAGCACTTTTAGTTTAAAGTTTTGCACCTTTATTTTAAACACTACAACGACACATCTTTGATCCACCAAAATAAGACTAAGTCACACATTAAACACAAGTTTTTCAATTCGAAGAGACATACTTAAACGAATCTTTTTACCTGGCCAAAAGCCTTGTATCAGAATCTTAATAAGGAAAGAATATCCATACTGAAAGGACGGGAAATCCGTACCTTATGTACAGTGAACGAAGAAGACGAAAGAATAGAAGTCCTACTTCGATCTCACTAATGCTACATAAATAGGATACATGTATAAGTATTATGTTTACTGAGTACTTAACTGATTATATCGTGTCTTAGCTTGTTTTATATGTTCTTGTCTTGTTTTACTGATTTAAAGGTTATGTTGTGTTTATCATGTATTCTATGTATTCTAATCAAGTATTACTTGTATTTCTTGTATTATTATACTTGTTGTGTAATAATAAGTAACCTTCTAAAAATAGCAGGTTTCCTAAAATAGAAAGTTTCCAAAAATAGAAAGTTTCCAAAATAGAAAATTTCTAAAAATAGATCAGTTTCTAAAAATAAAAAGTTTCCAAATTAGTAAGTTTCCTGAATTAGAAAATTTCCATATTTAGAATTAAGCTGAATTAATAAGCTAATAATATAAGCTAAAGTTTACTGGTTAAATAACATAAGTCATGTGATTATTTATATAGTTTATTAATAATATCACGTTAATTAAATAAACTATAGGTTATATGATTTAATTAAATATAAGCATGATTTAATTAAATTAAGGTGTATAAAATACTTAGGTTAAAATATGTATTAATATTATATTAATTATAACCTAAGTCATGTTTATTAATTAATTATATTTCATGTCTTAAATAATAAATTAATACTATAGTCTAAATTAAATAAATAAATACTTAGGTTAAAACATGTATTATTTCATAAATAATATTAACCTAAGTTCATGATTAATTAAATTAATTAAATTAAATATAAGTCATGTTATTAAATAATTTAATTATCTTGAAAAAAAATAATAACTTATAAATATAAAATACTTGTACAATTTTAGTCATGAACCAGACTCGTGAATTTAATTTAACCATGTCTTGAACCGGACTGAATAAACCCTTGAACCGGACCAAAAAACACCCCTTTAACAGTGGAAAACCGGCTCGACCGGTTGCCACTGCTCGTGGGAAAACACCACCAGCGGCTGCCGGTGGTTCCTCTCGGCTAGCTGCTGCTGCGGTTCCCCCTGCTAGACCAAAACCGCCACCGGCTGCGCCGGTGGTGGTGGCTTGTTGCTGCCGAGACCCCCTAAACACACCACAAGGACACCCCGACGCGAGTCGGGGTCCCTTGTTCCTGCTGTCGACCGAGACCAACACCAAACCGAGACACGTGGTCTCGGTTGGTGGTGCGAACCAAGACACGTCGAGAGCCATGGGGCTCTCGGTTGGGTGTCGGGCGAGAAAACCAACCCACAAACACCTTTTAATTTACCCCATGATTAGTTTAACATGTTTTTAGTTCTTGTTTATTTAATCCCATGATCACATGTTCTTAATTTATAAAAAGAATAAAAAGAATAAAAAGAAAAGGTTTTACGGATTACCGAATGCGTGTAATGATTGGATAACAATAACACGAACACAATGCTTGAAATTAATAAAAAAAACTCAATCAAACACCTCCTTGGTGTTTGTTCTTGCCGGCGGCCAAAAAGAAGAAGAAGGGAGCTAGGGTTTTTGATTTTTTGTGAAAACTCTGTAAAGTGAAATTGTGTTTCCCCTTTTTGTTATTTAGTAAAAAAAAGTGGGCTTGGCCCTTGTCTCTCTTGGTGTCGCGACATAAGGGGCCCACAAGGGAAAAACCCGAAGTTTTTCTCGTGTTATAATTTACGTGTTCGTATGTTCGTATTTTCGTGTTATATTATAATGAAATGTTCGTGTTATCTATAAATACTTGTACATAACGATATTAATCGTATTATATTAATTAAGTACGTAATTACGTGTTCGTGATTTTTACGTTCATGATTTCATGTTCGTAATTATAATTATTATTGTTAGTAATTATCGTGTATTATCACGTACTTAATACTTGTCGTAATAATAATACGTACATAACTTCTGTAATTAATAATCGTGACACGTGTTCATGCTATAAAATGAAAGTTTTTATATATAACTAAGTTTACTAAGTGTACTGTTCATAGTAAAAGCATGCAGGTTTTACACAATCCTAACAATTAAGGAAAAGATAAATGTTTAAAATTAAATCAATACTTTAAAAGTTAAAAGATGGTTGGATGGGATCCTGATGGATAGTCGGCGCCCCCATGCTAGCCACAAGTTGTTGGTGGCCAAGTGGTTCTTCTATTGGGACCGGATACGTACCATCCACCCTCTAAAAACGGACTCATCCCTGTGTCATCTTCGGCAGTTGCTACATACGGAGAAAGGTCAACAACGTTAAAAGTGGCAGACACCTTGTAATGCCCCGGAAGAACAACCTTGTAAGCGTTATCATTGATGCGCTTAAGAACACGAAAAGGACCATCAGTTCGTGGATGTAACTTGCCAAACTGTCCTTTGGGAAACCTTTCACCGCGCAAATATACCTAGACTTATTTACCTTCTTGGAAAACCACCTTTTTGCGATGTTGATTAACACGCGACTCGTATTATAAGTTTTGCTTCACGAAGTGTTCGTGAACATGTTCATGTAGTAACTTGATTTGCTTGGTTTGCTCATCGCCCTCGACGCTAAAATAATCGAGCTCGGGAAACGGTGCTAAGTCAAGCGGGGTAAAAGGGTTTCGCCCATAAACAACAAAAAAGGGATGCGACTAGTCGCACTATGATTAGACCGATTATATGCAAACTCAGCCTGTGGTAACACAAGATCCCACTGTTTTAGATTATCACTAATAAGGCTTCACAGTAAATTACCCAAGCTGTGATTTGTTACGTCGGTTTGTCCGTCAGTTTGTGGGTGGTGTGAACTACTGAACTGCAACTTAGCGTCCACACGTTTCCACAAAGTGCGCCAAAAATGGCTAACAAATTTCCGGTCAGATATAATAGTTTTTGGGACCCCATGCAAACGAACAATCTCCGCAAAATAAAGACGGGCTACTAGGGAGGCATCATAAGTCTTAACACACGGAATAAAATGTGTCATCTTTGAAAATCGATCCACCACAACCTTAATGGAATCCTTTTTGAGTTGATTTAATGGAAGACCCAACATAAAGTCAAGTCTTACATCCTCAAATGGACGAATGGGCACATGTAGGGGAGTGTAAAGTCCATGGTTAACATGACGAGTTTTCGCAATGTGACACGCACGGTAACCCTTCAAAATTTTTGAAACTTCCTTTGAAATTTTCAGCCAATAAAACCGATCCTACAACAGGGCAACAATTTTCTCACGACTAAAATGTCCGACCAACGCTCAATGATGACATTCCAACACAATAGCCTCCCGAAAAGCCGAAAAAGGAACACACAATTGGTTCCCTTTATACAATAATCCATCTTTCTGAACAAAGCATTTATAAGGTGTATCTTTTGAGTCACATCTTAGCTACAATTTAAAAAGAAAGTAGATAATAATTAAATTAGAGATAGACGACTTAATTTATGGGGCGCTTGGTATAATTGAGAGGAATGGGAATGAGTAAAGGTAAAGGAATACAAAGGAATGCATTGAGCATTTCCTAGTATTATCATTACCATTATTGGTGCTTGGTTAATATAAGTTGCAGTGGTGATTGGAAATGGTGGGAACAACGGCTAAGGTGATATTCACGGTCGCGACGATGATGATGCTGGTATGGAAATCAATAATGAAAATTAGTGGCGGCTAGTGGTGGTTGTGGACGGTAGCCATTGCAAAAGGCGATTGCGGACTTGTCGTAGTCGGCCGACGTGACAATCTGAGGTGGAGGTGGTGGTAACGATGATGATCGGTGGTTTTTGGGTGGTTATTAACAGTTGGTGGTTGCGATTAGCGTTTGTGGTAGATGGTATAGGTAGCGACGATGTGGAGGTTGTGGCATTGGTGATGATCGACGGTGTGGTGGTAGTAGTGGTGGCGCCATTGGTAGCCATTAATAATTGTGGTAGAGTGTGGTGGCGGCATCAGTAGAGGTGGTGGTCGTTGGTGGACAAATACACACTGAATCCATGGTGAGGTGGTAGCGGTCGGTGGCAGTATTGGTGGTGTTGGTGGCAGCGGAGAGTGGTGTTGGCGTTGGGAGGGTGGTGGTAACGACAATGGTGGTGGTCAGTGATGGTGGTGGTAGGTGGAGACATACACATACCTGAATCTATACCTTGAATCCATTACCCTTAATTTATAAGGGAATGTTTCATTACCCAGTAAGGGGCTGTTTGGTTCAAAAGTTTGAAATACTCATAAGTCTAGAACACTACAGTGTTTCAAGTGCTGGCAAGTTAGAAAACTTGGAATTTATAATAGATGAGGCATTCAGACCCGGGCGATGCCCCAGCTATGTAATGAAATTACTTAGCATACTAATGAATTACAAATTTAATAACTGGGTCTTGTCAAGTCTAGTAGCATGGTCACAGCCGGATGAAATAAAATGTTGCTTTTCATTTATTCAAATATACCTCAAACTAAAAAAACATACAATAAGTTGAGGAAACTAACTAACCATGGCACTAAAAATACAATTTGGGTTGTTATGCAACGTGGAAAACATTTACCCAACAAATAAAAAGCCCAAATTCATCAACCCATTAGCATTTAGGGTTAGCTAAATAAAATTGTTGTCAATGTCAATATGTTTCAAATCTCTCATATCACTCTCATAACCTTTTCCATACCCTTCCCACGTCCTAAAACAAAACACACCCACCAAACAAAGTGCTCCTTTTTCTTTATGATCTGGATCAAACAAAAATAACTAACACCAATCCAGTCATTCCTTGTTACACAACCCACATGATTCTGAACTAACACCACATCAAAAGAGTGAAGGCTTCAAGATCCTTGGAGGTTCTCGGGTAGGTATATGTTTCGTGTTTGTATAACTTTCGAACGAACCAAAGAAAGATATGAACAATCTTGATCATGTTTTTTTCTTTATGTTATTAGAAAAAATAACACTCTTGTCTCCTTTTTCACTTATAACATCGGAAAATCCAAAGTAAAGATATGTGATCGAATTAGTGGGGCTGATGCTGGGCAGAGTAATTCTAAATGCAGTGTGGAATATCTATTGAAATTCAATTGAGTTTGTGTGGAATATACATACGAAGATACTAAAAAAATTCTACAGTTTGCAACTGAAGGATCAGAATCATAGAATCATGTGTGCATGCTCTAATGGATATGGATACATGAAACACATTTGAAGATTTGTGTGAAACAGTGTAAGAAAAGATTGATGAGGTTGAAGAGTTGTCGCTGAAAGATAAGACAGATATCTAATGCATATGTTTTTATAGGTGTGCGAGGCTTAGTGACTGGTCATTTTGTATAACGCATACGTTACACTTTTCTAATGTGTATAGAATATATTAAATATTTAGAACTTTAATACTATCTTTATTAATAGTAATTGAGTGATTTCTAGTTTTTTTAATCAAATGATTTTTGTGATGGTTTGTATCCCTTGTGAGACCCTCGAAATCAGGCATGGAACAACTAGGCAACAAGGGGGGTAACACGTCATGATACAAGAAACAATGAATTACTGTTGACATAAATTTGACGTAATAAAAACATATACATTACATCGTAAAAGATCAGAGTTATAAACATAGTTCCCAGAGTTTTATATGCGGAAAATTTATTATTTCATCATGATTTATAACATATAGTTACCAAAAGACAGAATAACTTCTGACAGCTTTAGATAAAACCAAAGTTTAAAAATATACACATAAATCTCCAAGTTGCGATAATATCTTGCGGACTCCCATCCAAGCAAAGCTAAGTAACAATACCTGAGATTAAAGATGTAAAATTGTCAATATAAATTTGAGTGATATTCATAGGTTTAGCGGTAAAGGTGTGGAACACAAGCATTCATTTGTAAACAAGAAATAGGGAAAATGGTTACGTACGACAACCATAGTCCGAAACATTATTATTGTTGTTTAGTTCATGAACTGAAGCTTAACTCGTGTAAGTTCCTCTAGTTAGTATTCAGCCTAAATACTCAAGTAATAAATCAAATGTTAAATGCGTCAAGGTAATCGGGACATCGATTGTCAATCCCGTTGGATCCACCCACAACATTCGCGCTTAGCAACACAAGTAAATTAATGGTCTATGATCAAGAGAGGCAACTTAAGGCTAGAGACTAAAAGCAATAATATCAATGAAAACTGTTGGAAAGCATACAAGTCTGGATAGCATACAAGTTCTGGATAGCATACAGTTTTTAAATGGTTGTGTTCCATCATGTAAAATCTCACCCCACATTTAGAAACAATGTACAAGTAGAAAGGGGCTATGAACTCACCTTATCCATGAGGTAAGTGAATCACGGTACTCAGAAGCTGAGTAGAAACAGTAGTGGTAAGACGATCACCGACGATATGGATGCCCGGTAAACACGAAAATTGCAACCTATCAAAATAAGGCGCGCGTTAAAACTCGAACTCAAATATCGATATATAACAAGTATAATATGACTTTAAATATTTTCAAAGTACTCATACTTCATGACTAACGACACGAACCAAATGAATCCATATTATCCAATTTATCCAACACTACTCGTTTAAACATTTTCACTCTTGAGATTGACCCGTCATAAGACGCCATGTCAACGTAAGTCGAACTATCCCTTTACCTCACTCGGACCAGTAACTAACTCATTTATGTAATGACTAAACACTTGAGTAAGTCATCATGTCCTATAGTGAATACTTAAACTCACGCAACACAAGCATTGAACTTCGTGTCCAAAATACAAATCAGCATGTACACTTCAAATGTACATACCGATCTACCCTATGTAGACTTGTCTGATATCGATGAAACTTGGTGTCAAGGTCACTTATAACCTGTAGAAAGTCCTCCTAAAAATTTATCAAAAGATTTACTCTTTAGACTCACTGCTCAACATATCTTTGACGTATAAAATCCGGACAGTTTTGAACACTTGACTCGTGGAGTCATTTTGACCATCAATAGCATTTCCGTTTGCAAAACCAATCATTGAATTTGAAAATAGACTCAAAAACCTAAGTTTAGGGCCTGAGATCAATCTCTAAACATTTTTATAACTCTACTTATAGTCCCCGAGACTTGATCTAAATATCGACAACAATTTCGTATTGTGTCAATACTCGCCTCCCGGTACACGAATATTCAAACTAGCATAACTTCTTCCTCGTTATGAGTTAGAAGCTCTATCTTATATCAAAACGAGAGTCTCGACAACCACTACAACACTATCCTATAATACCAAGCTTTTATGAAACTTTAACCCACGAAAATATACCTAAACCTGCTGGTCAAAAATACTTTTTAGAAAATCACATTAGATAATTATTTTGACCCATTTTAACAACTTTCTCACTCCTAATATCATCTATACATCATCCTAAACAATCCTTATTAATCCATAACACTTTCATGTCAAATTTTAACAAAATCAAAGATCAAAAATAAAACTTTTTAGGATCAAAACATGATGATCTTGTCATGATTACCACATGCATGATCATCAAAACATCCACCAAGCCTAGTTTATAGATAAAAAAAAACTTGTTACATGTAAGAGATTTTGATATCGAATCATTCACCTTTGATATTTATGAATGAGACTTGGATTTGTTTAACATGATTCAAGATCAAAAATTAGATTTTTGGGTGTTTGTGAAAGTTGGGGGCGGCGGCAATAAAAGAAAAAGAAAGCGAGAGAGCAAGTTTTTTGTTGTGTGTGTTTTAAATGAAGTAAATGAGAAGAAACATTAGGTAAGATGTATGTATAGTGGGTTAAGGGGCTAGTTTTGCCAATTGTGTATTCTTTTAGACTTAAAAGCAGTTTAATAGTTTAAAGGGTAGAAAATAACTATTAGTAAATTTTGAAAATATTTACGAGGCTCGTGTTTCGTAAAAATACTTTTCAAAGGTTAAAATGCATCATAAATGTGATAAGATTTCCCGACAGGACTTAACACGTAATTAACACGAAATCGTCAAAAATATTAATTATCGAAACAATCGATAATAAAATATAAAATATCGGGCATCCGTCGGTATCGCGATCACTAGTAGTCCTCGTTATTCATTGATTTTGAGTAAACTCATTGTAAAATGCACGCGGGTGTTTTTAAATCAAAAACTTTGATTTAAATAATTATGGAAAAATAAAATAAAAATTTTATAATTCCCAAATAAAGTATTATTAATGACCAGAAATTACTTAAAAAGTATAATTTATTAAAGTTATCATGATCTAAGGATTTACATATAAGAATACAAGAAAATGTAATACGTTGGAAAATTCAAGGGGCACGAATAAAAGAGTAAAATAATACAAGGAAAAATACGAGCTCTTACATCCTAAAGTTGGAACTATCGAAATTTATCTTTTTTTTTAAATTGACTCATTAAGACTCCACATTTAATTCTTTAGGACTGAATCTTTATAGATATAGGATGTTCATGTTCGGTTTGCCAATATGTGTAGAAAAATGTATTACTTGTATTGTAGTAAATGACACATTCACCCTCTTCTTATCATAAGAATACATCCACTCTTGTTACAAAAGTACATCCACTTTGTGATGTCTTCTTTCTTTTACTAACCACAAAACTGAAGATTGTAACAAAAACTTTTTCAAAATTGCTCAAAAGAGGATTGTAGCAAAAAAAATATATAAAAAAAGTTGAATCTATATGTGACTTAAATCATAAACGTATTTTCTAAACCTCATATTTTATTGAAAACACAATTGTATTATTTAACACAAAACTTTTTAAACCAAACCACTTCATTATATACAAAATCAAATTTTTTTTGCATTCAATTAAAATCTTTTAACCCAAAAGTTGAGTTGACAAAGATAAAACAAAAGTTAAATAAAATGACAATTTAATACGCTAGCTGAGAGGATGGGTAGTGCCTTACGATTAATCATTATAAAATTTCTTTTATAGTGTGTTTTAAAATTCCTTTTTATTTCTTTATTTTTTAGCAAGAGTGTGTCAAATCAAAACATTGTCAGTGGCATAATAGATACACGATAATTTTTTTTGAACGGCAATTATCATTAAAAAACTAGCAAGGTGCTAGAGTGACAGAAATAAGGTACGGGTTTTTCAACCACTCATTCTAAGAGAACGATTTTTTACACCTATAATTACACCAAGAAAAGGAACACGAAACAATACTATAACAAAGTCTTTGAAGGCTTCTCTGAATCGAATAAAGCCTTATTACGGAATCTCCACACACACCACCACATGACATAAAACACACCTTCCAAGATGTCTTTTAGGATAGCTTTGAGCCGAATCGAATTAAACCAAACTAACCACTCCTCGTAAGAACCGCATCCTTCATAAGAGATATTCCACCACCTAGCAATTTTTTGATAGATATTATGCATAATAGGACATGAAAAGAAAAGGTGGGACGTCGATTCGATTCCCACTTCACAAACCAAGCAACTAAGGGACTGTATGTCAATGCCACGTTTTGATAAGTTAAATCGCGTTGGGAGGGCATCACGATTAACTTTCCATGCTAAAATGTTAACCTTTATCGGAATGCATTTTATCCATCTTGTTTTAGTTACCATAGTATTCGATACAGAGCAATCAATCTTCCTCCTCAAAGAAGCGACCGAAAACGAACCATCACTGCCCAAAGTTCATACATAGCGATCTGCTTGCGGAACTAAAGTTACTGCGCCCAGATGGTTGCCCACGTCAGTGAGTTGGGCTTGTTCGATTCCCCTTCACGAGGCGACGAAACGAAAGTTCTAGGCTTGTGTTTCGACTGTATACTCACATCTTTTTGCGTCTCCAGGTTATACAGCCTTGGGTACATGTCTTTAAGAATGCCCACAGTACTCCAGTTGTCCTTCCAAAAACGTGTGTTGAGACCATCCCCGACTTTGAGTTTAAGGAACTCAAAGAAATCCACCCCTTTTTTCTTGAGCGTGTTAACTTCGTTAAGAATAGCCACCCATGTTGAACGGAACCCATTACGTTTAACCGTACATGTGCTACCGTCTTCACCGTGTAAGGCTTTAATCACACGCATCCATAAAGAGTCTCTTTCTATGAAAATTTTCCAAACCCATTTACATATGAGCGCTCAATTTAAAGCAAATAAACTTGCTACACCAAGACCACCTTGTTCTTTCCCAGACGTGATTGCATCCCACTTAACCCAAGTAGCATTGTTACTAACTTTGACATGGCCACGGAAGAACCTACAACGGGTGGCTTCCAACTCTTTTAAGACCTGCAGAGGAGCTTTATAAATGGACATGTGGAAAATTGGTATCGACCCTAGAACCGATTTAATCAAGGTGAATCTTCTGCCAATAGAGATGGCCTACATATTCCATTTCGATAATCTAGCTTCCACCTTGTTAATAACTTCCTTCCAAGAATCTACACGATGCATATTACCACCTATTTTTGTACCCAAGTATATGAATAGAGTTCGAAGGGTCAAGCATCCTAACTTATTTGCTGCATGAATGACCATATTCTGATCCATGTGAACTCCCATAATTTTACTCTTACTCATGTTAATATTAAGGCCAGACGCTCGACGAAAACATTCCAAGACATTAATAAGAGTACTAATATTTTTATCACACCACTTTACCACAAAAACAGCGTCGTTCGCAAAAAACATATGAGAAATCTCAAGGGAATTGCTTAATTTAATTCCTATAAACATGCCCATCTCCACCACTCTTTGAAAGGAAATGTGCAAAGTTTACATGATAAGAATAAATAAGAAAGGGGATAAAGAATCACCGTGTTTGAGGCCTTTAAAAAATGGAACTCGTCGGTCGGGCTGCCGTTTATTAGAATGGAGCCTTTAGACGATTTCAAGCAACTTTGAATCCACCGACGCCATTTAGGACCAAAACCAAATTTAAAGAACCTCATCTAAGAAGTCCCACCTAACCGAGTCATACGCTTTCTCAAAGTTGACCTTGAAGATCATAGTTTGTCTTTTTTTGAATGAACACCATTGTAAAATCTCGTTGAGAATGAATGGGCCATCCATAATTTGTCTCCCTGGAACAAAAGCTGATTGAACTTCATGGACAATACCACCAAGAACCGGAACAAGTCGATTGGCTAAAATTTTGGTGATAATTTTATAAAGGTTGCCTATAAGACTTATGGGTCTAAAATCTTTCACTTTATTAGCATTAGGGATTTTAGGAATTAATGTAATGAAAGATGAATTGCAACCTGGTGCGAAGTCTCCATAGCAAAAAAATTACTTACCGCTGCTGTAAAGTCCTCTTCCACAAGGTTCCAAAACCGTCTATAGAAACCGACTGTGAAACCGTCCGGTCCAGGAGATTTATCAACGCGACACTCCCAAACCGCTCATTTGATTTCCTCTAGTTGTATCGGATTCCAGCTACAACTGTTAGTCTAAATTAATGGAGTTAGGGAACTCCATATTGAAAGAGATACGGTCTGCCTCCGGTCTTTTGAATCTGTCATGGAAATGATCAAGGAATTCAGCTTTTACATTATCCGGGTTATCAATCCACTGGCCATCCTTCATTACCCCTCTAATGCTCATCTGTTTCCTTCTTTTATTAATTAGACCATGAAAGAAACGAGAATTTGCATCCCCTTCGATAGCCCATTTGACTTTCGCCTTTTGAAGATATTCACTAGCTTTGTTTCTTTTTAGATTATCAATGGATTTAATGATTTCTGCTCTCCTAGCAATTATATCATTAGAATTACTCCCTTTGTCAATATCAGAATCTAAACTCGCTAAACGAGTCTATAACTAGATAAAGTCAAACCTCTTGTTACGGATGTAAGTGTTATACCATTCCCGAATTTATACTGAAAGAAATCGAAGTTTTTTAATCAGATTAAGCATAACATTAGTACAATCGCATGGAGCAGAACGCCACATGTCTTTCATGAACGTACGAAACTCCTCAACTTCGAGCCAATGATTATAACATTCAAACAGTCTTGGCCCGTAATCTACCACAACTTCACGCATTAAAATTGGATGATGATATGATAAATTCCTTTCTAATGTCATTGCATATAAATGAGGGTGTATGGTCATCATGTTCTCGGATATTAGAAAACGTTCTAGTTTTTACTCATTTTTTTTGCAGATTTATTACACCATGTAAACGAACATCCCCCTAGAGGAACCCTCACCAATCATGCGTTCAAAATGAAGGAATTGAACACCTCCGCGTCACGAGCCTGAAACATGGATCCAAATCTTTCTGAGGAGTACCAAACCTCATTAAAATCACCCATCATGATCACTTCTCCTTTCCAATTATTGATAACATAAGACAAATACTCCCATGTTGAGAATAAAATTAAGTTCATATCTGGGCATAACTCGCTTCACGATTTAAGACCTTTCTCGGATCGATATTTGGCATTGACTTCATACTTCCAATCTTAAGAGATGATCTTGAAATAATGGTCTTCTCTTCATAATAGGTATTTCTTCACTTGAAGTTTTTGAGAGATTCTTCAAACCTAGACCACGACTTCTTCATTTTTCTCCAATCTTTATTTGGGATTTTGATATACAACGATCCGTCTCCTTTTAGGACTTGGACCTATTTATCCTCATACCTTGCTAGGGTCTTTTCGGATAGACTTCTCCATGATATTTAGGGGAGTATTTGCTTTTCGTCGTGTGTCTCGATCCTTCATATTGATTTTTGATAAATGATTCTTCACATCACTTGGGATCTTTAGCAACAAAATGTAGCCCTCATGCCTTGTTAGGGCCTTTTCGGACTCGCCAATCTTCGCATCCCGCTTCAATAAGTTATGCCTTGGTTATGAACTCTAATTAATACTGAGCAACTTTTAAACGATCTTGTGCTAGAAGCTAAGTAACTTTTCAAATCGTACAACCTTACTTATTGCAATTATATTCATTAACAAGAGATGGGAGAAAAAGCTCATAATTAACTCACATAAATTCATGAAAGAATTCCAAACTTATAATTGACTCTAGCATCTCTCGTTCTTCACAATTTAAAATCTCAAGGAATGAGACTCGTGGATGCTTAGCCTATTAAATCAAAGTTTTGGGTTTTCAAGTCATCTATAGGATCCTGCATCTTCTTAGACTTTTTCAAGTTTAGAATTTTCATTTTAAAGTTCCCTTGATAAACGACTTTCTAGGATCAATTATAGGAACTTGCGAAAAGTTCTTGTTCTTAACCCGTAAGATTTAAGACTTTGGCGTTTTAAAGTTCCCTATATAAAAGCCTAGCAAAACTTGACTTAAACACGTTAAGGATACTAGCTAGAATAAACTTGGATAAGTAAACTCGGGTTGAGTCAAAAGATTCATGACGGGCCTAATATATCAAAGACATCTAAATTTCTTAAAACCATTTTATTAAAATTTATTCTAGAAATGAAGGAAAATAACGATAACAAAGGAAAAATACAACTAAGCCAAAATAGATCAAAAATTTTGAAAAAATGTCGAAAAAATTAATTTTCCGGTAAAAATGAGGACAAATTCATGGAAAAGCCCACTTAACTTCGATACAAGTCCCCCTACACTTGATATAAACATTGTCCTCAATGTTTAAGCATGTGGGAGTAAACTCCCCTACACCATTGTGCACGTTGTTTAAATCTTGTTAAGGAAAAGACAACTAAAGTGATTCCTATTTTAATATTGAAGAATAGAAAATAGTGAATCAAAAGAGTTTAGGATAGAACCGGGAAGACGGGTACACGGAATCACGGGTCGTCAAAAGTCATCAAGAATGGATCTTTGAAAGCTCGAATCCCTGCACATCATAAGAAAGAAAACAACAAACACATACGAGGCTCTCCCCTACACTTATTATAAAAACGGATAAAAAGGATAGATACTCGGGTTACCTCCCGAGAAGCGCTTGTTTTTGTTCACCGAGTCATGAGCCTGACTCGTCCCCGAATTAAATGGTCCATGGGAAATCCTTGAATGTAAGACCGGGATCAAAAATCTTCTCCTCGGTCTCGGAGGAACATAATAAATGAGAGGCAGGAGGATAAGTCTTGAAGGGTAGAAAAGTCCTCTCAACATACGAAAAGTATGTGAAATTGTGATCCACGGGAGGTGGGGTGGGTAAAGGAATCAAAATGTCATCCCCAAAATACATGTGATTATCACTAAGCGGCATAGCCGTAAAGGTGTCAATCATAGAATGGTCAATGTCACCTCCCGAGTCAAAGCACTCATCCTCAGTAATGGTCTCCAAAGTATGAGATAAAAGGTGCTCGGGAGGGGAACTTGGGACAATATCTTCATGCATCAAAGTATAAAAAAGAGTATCCCCCTCTGTGTCGTCATCATCAATACCCGGAGGTATTGAGAGAATGTCGATTTCCTTCATAGCTGTATCATTATTCTCAACTGAAGTAAGAGCCGGGGGTAAAGACTCGGTATTAGGAACAGAATTCAACGCTTCAATTTTAGCAATAAGAAGTTGAACTTTTAGTAATTTGTCGCGAAGAATAACATCTTCCACCTCATCTACAAAACCAAGTTTAGTGGTGAACTTCTCATAAGTTGGAGAGAATAAATTAACATCGCCCTCATCGCCCGGATGAGATTGAGAAATTTCAAAGGTGAAATTCTCATAGCATGGAGAAAAATCATAATTAAGAGCGATCTCGTCCGTAAGCTCAGCAAAAGTCGGTACATCACAAACCTCCTCAAATAAGTTGTCGAGACCAAATTCACTAATCTCACTCGATGAATCACAATCCTTAGACGCATTTGGGATATCGAGAGAAGGAATTACAATTGCACTAGGATGTTGAGCAACAAGATCATTTCAAGAAATAGTATTCTCATCGTCATCATCATCATAATAGTAAGAACGCACAAGAGGTGGGGTATAATCACTAAGATTAGATACTTGCTCTTGTTGTTGTCGTTGTCGCTCCTCCAATGTCTCGGTCAGTCGAATTAAGACGTCATGAATTTTCAAAAAAAGGGCTTGTCTTTCGTCATTCGGATTCAAGGAAGGTTGATGCTCAAGGGTGTATTGTGGGGGTTCAAAATTATGAAAACCGGAATTATAGCATGGATTTTGTTCATAATAATTCATCGTTGACAATAAGAAGTATCGTGCGGGCCCCCACACCTGTTGCAATACGGGTATTGAGAATGTAACACCCCACTTGGATAAGTGGACCGTTACGTGTATTTATGGCGTGTCATCAAAGCATAAGGTAAATGTCCTAAAACATTAACTGACCATAAAGGAAATACCGGAATCAAACATCGGCAATCCAAACATAAGCCCAAAACATGAAAAGTAAAATACTGAAGGAAAGGACTAAACAATGTCCAAATAAGCAGAATAATGTAAGTACATAAAGTAAGAAGTCTGGATAGCTTCCATCCAAATGCACATGCTCTCAAAATCCTAAGAGCGTCCTGGTGTACCTGTCGTTAGAACAGGAAAGGGAACTACGGCTGAGCATAACGCTCAGTGAACGGATATAAAGCATGATAAGGAATTACTGAAATGAAACAGATGATGAAATACTGGAGCTGTAAGTCTGATAAGTAAAGTTGCAGCGGAAATCTGTGTATAATCTGTAAAGTCTGATTTATAAATAATAAAGCTGAACTGTTATCTGTTAAATCTGAAAACATGCATTTCCTGTATCTTAATTGCCAGAGCTTATATAGGTCACGTGCTGTAACAACCGTGCATGAATAACTGGAGGGGTGACCTCGTCATGCTGTAGAGGGGTGACCTCTAAATAACTGTGCTGGGTGGAGGGATCAGCTCCAATGTGAAGGATGTAGAGCACACACCACATTCACCCTGATAACTTGTAACACATATAAGCCTAGGATGCATCCATACGCCCCACTAATAATACTGATAAAATGGCCAAGCTGAGCTGAGTGGGACGATGCAGGATATCACTCTCCTGCATGTGAGTCACGACACCGGTGCCTCTAGTGCCGTGGTTACGGTACCTCCGTAACTAGTACATAAACTGGCCGTGCTTGTATATAATGCTCAGGCAATTTATTTAGTTATTAATATGATTACTGATAAACTTAAACATATACTGGGGAAAAACATTTGGCTGAAGACGGGGAATCCTAATCATGCATAGAAAGGAAGTCCTTACTGAAAGGACGGAAATCCGTACAAACAAATAATAAGAGAGATAGGAATATCCGTACCTTAACAGCAAATTATATGGTGTCGAAAACACAAATTACCCTTCAATAATCTACATGATTTAAGAAATTGATTATTATTTAATTATATACATAATTATTCGCTTTGGTTCGTATTATATAGATAATTTTGTACTACTATTGTTAGGTCTCTTACATAGATTAGTAATATATGTGTATTAGATGCACCTCAAAATGACTTGTTGATCATATATAAACTCTGATCATACATGTTTAAAACCCCCCACTAAGTCTTGTTCATTCTAAAATGGTTTTAGCATTTACATTCCATTTTATATGGTTTTGTTTCAAACAGCAAAAGACATCCCTTTTTTTCGTTGAAGGAGACACCCATATGGATCTGAATAACATATATATATCCATATATTTTGTTGCTAAACATTGATAGTAATTTATACTATTAATTTAATATATTTGATCATGTTAACATACTACCATAAAACAAATTCTACTCAATCATTTGAACTACGTGAAGTTTACGATTTCATAATAAGACATCGGTTCAGTAATACCTTAGAGCTAGACATGCATGATTGAAACCGAAACACGACGGTAGAAAAGTACGGGCACGAGCACCGAGATTCAACGACTTACAATCGAACACAAACCCAACGTAACAATCAGTAAACTAACATCGCGAGTTGTCGAGACAAAGTATTAGTCCTACACGAACTGGAACCGAACCAAAATGCGCACCATTGAACAAACTAAACTCGTCATCAACGCTCTAATACTATACCTCCCACGCACAAACCAAAACGTATTATCCCAATACAACCAAAGCCTTGCTTGAACATAAACTTTCATTGTGCTAGTCTCTATAACTAGAATTTATGACGAATAATTGGGTGGTTTAGACGTTGAGTATATTTATGAGTTGTGTTGAATGGTTAAAAAGAATGAATATGACACGTAATATGCTTGAAGAATGGCTAAATGATAGCCGGTTAATATGGGTGGAAGATTGTATCTTTGACTGAACATTTTTTTTTTCAAATCAGTTATATACTTAATTTTGACATAAGATTTCGCTTAAATAAAACATTGAATTTATCATAGCTATTTCATTCAGCAAATTAATACATGATACGGATGCTACAATTCAAACATCAAAGTGAATTATTTAAATTTTAGCTTATATCCAAAATCCAAAATGATAATACAAATCAAATTTCTGGGTTTTACAATTCTTTCCCTCTAAAAAGAAATTTTCGTCCTCGAAAACAAAAATGGATTATACGGGTTTTATAGTTTTCGTGTTGTAATTAAATATACGTTATTACTTATCGTGAATTCATGATTTTTAATTCCGTGTCAAGTCTTGTCGTGACGCACTAATGTACGTATTTATTTGTCGTGATTTATTTAATTAATAAACTTTTAAATTCATGGTAATTTTTTTAAGCGGGTTTTACAGAGAAAAACCTGGTGCGTCTTGTGGATAGCTATTACCATTGTCATAATTGTAACCCGGTTCTTGCTCGTCATGAGACGGGTATCGAATCGGACACGAAACATGCCAATGAGAATCGCTTCCACAATATATGCAAGAGGGTGGATCAAGTGCATTAGAAGCAAAGGATGAGTTAATCGAATTGCACGAGGGACAAAAGCCAAATTGTGTATTGTCGATATCATTTCCGCACCGCTCACATGTACACCATTAACATGTTTGAAAACCATACAATGGTCTCCCACACCCTACGCAATAAACATACGAATCCATGAAGAATTAAAAATTAGAGGGGTTGAGAAAAAGATTTAAACAGAATAGAGGATGAAGAGGAATATTTTTGGTGCAAAACTCTTGAAAAAAGAAATGCTTTTTATGAGTTTTTAAATGATTTTGGAGTTTGTTTTTTTTTTTTGAAAAAATTTTGAAAATTTTTATGGATTTTTGAAAATTTTTGAGCCAGAAAAATAACGTTCAAAGGTGAACGGATCCCAAAATCCAAAGCGTCTCTCATAGAAACCGTTAATCTTCACGAAAAGAGCCGGCAGCGACGCCATTTGAAAGTAGGATTTTGCTAGGTTAAAAGTTCGTTGTTCTCGGCGTCTAACCGAATTGATCTCCGGTTGAATGTGTGACTCAGTCGTCTTTGGTGGATAAAAGAAAAGGTTGTCGTTGTGTAACAAAATAAAAATGCAAACTTTAAAGTAAATGGCAAATTAATAAAAGGATAAACTAATAAAGACTTAAACGTAATATATATAAAAGCTTGAAAAGATTTAGACTAAAAATAAAGGCTTCAAAAATAAATGACGAAAAATTAAAACTCGACAAAAAATAAAATTTGCAAACATAAAAATAAAACTAGGACAAAACAAGTTTAAAATAATTCTAAGTAAAAATGGCAGGAAAAGTTAAATTTGAATTTAAAAATAAAAACAAGAAATAAAAACTGAAAAATGCGTTCCGATCGTAACTTGGATCGCAGTCTCGATAGCAACTTGGATCGTAGTCTAGATCGTAGTCTAGATCGTAGTCTATGATCTTAGTCTAGATCTTAGTCTATAATCTTAGTCTAGATCTTAGTCTAGATCTTAGTCTATGATCTTAGTCTAGATCTTAGTCTATGATCTTAGTCTAGATCTTAGTCTATGATCTTAGTCTAGATCTTAGTCTAGATCTTAGTCTATGATCTTAGTCTAGATATTAGTATAGATCTTAGTCTATGATCTTAGTCTAGATCTTAGTCTAGATCTTAGTCTATTATCTTAGTCTAGATCTTAGTCTAGATCTTAGTCTAGATCTTAGTCTATGATCTTAGTCTAGATCTTAGTCTATGATCTTAGTCTTTGATCCTAGCCAAGATCGCAGCCTCAGATCGTAATCACAGATCGAAGTCTGGATCGTGAGTAGTGATCGTAGTATTGGATCGCAAGTAGAAACCCTAAGGCTTATGCGATCACAATTCCCGATCGAAACCATTAAAACCTGTTAGTGCAAACATTACGATGCTTTTTCGATATAATCTCTTTATGTTTTGTTGATGACAAACCTATAATTCGCAATACATTATGTAAAATGTTAAGGTACTCGTAATCACTCAAGAATACATTTGTATACCTCTCTCGATACCTCCAAGATCGCATTCGGCATGAATCACTCAAGGTATGTACAAACATGTCATTAACCTAACTAAGTGATCAAGGATTAATATTTTCTTAAAACTCACTTTTATACAAAGTGACAAAGTAATTTTTAATTAACTTTATTTTTAAGAAAATGTTTTATTAAAAAGAAAAATGGAATTTGAATTTGGAATATTCCAAAGAATATTCCCTAAGGTATATTCTAAAGAATATTCTTTAATTTGAATTTGGCATATTCCATATGCCAAAGGAATATCCTTTGAAGGTATAAACTACCCCATATGGCATATCCCCACTAAAGGACAAATTTGCACGGACTCCAACGCGGAGGTTCCTTAAAAGAACCCGCGGTTCCTTATTGATAAGGTACCGTGGGTAGAGATAAGGAACCGCGGATGTTTTTTACCGTTGCAGTGTTGCCCTATAAATAGTGGATCATTTCCAGGTTTTCTTTTAACCCTTTTTGCACAGTTTCTTTCAAAACCATCTTAGATCCTTGATTAGTTAGTTTTGATTAATCTTGTTTAAGATGTGATTCTATCCTCAATCTCCTTATCCTCTCAAGTGCAAAGAGAAGAACACTATCATTACCATGATGTGTTGGATTCACTACATGATGAAGATCTCTCCTTATATAGATCTAAGTTATGTTTTTAGTCTTCCTACTATGTATAAGTAGAAGATCCAAGTTGTGGGTACACTTGGATGTGTTTGTATGGGTAGAAGATCCAAGTGATGGGTATCCTTGGATTAGGTGTTAGTTGTGTAGATCCAAGTTTGTTAATACTTGGATATAGTGTTAGAGTCATATATCTAAGTGGTAAGTACTTAGATCTATATGGTTTATGTGTTTAGGCCATAAAACACAAGGTTTGTTATGTTGGGCCGTAAAACATAACTAGGGTAAAGATTTGTGTAGTTGTGAAGAGTTGTGAGTTCTCACTAAACTATAAAGTGATGTGGTTGTGTCTTGTGAGTTCTCACTAAACTATAAAGTGATGTAGTTGTGTCTAGTGTAGTTCTCACTTAGCTTCAAAGTGAAGAGTCGTGAAGATTGGTTCTATCTTTCGATTAGAACTCGACATCTAGCCTTGTGTCGTAAAATGGTGAAGTGGGCGACGTTGTGTAGATTGGTCCTACCTAAGATTAGGACTCGACTTTTAGCTTAGAGTCGGAAATTGGATAAGCGACGTTGTGTATGGTTTCTCCACCTTAAGGAGTTTGTTGACTAGTGAAGTAACTCTCGAGTAAGGTGTACTCGAGGAGTGGAGTAGGGCGAAGAGGAGCTTCGTGACCGAACCACTATAAATCATCGTGTCGGTACTTTCCTTTACATTTATGTCTTTACTATTATAGATGTATTTATATGTTGTGTGTTGTGTGCATCTCATAATCTAAACATCTAAGTTGCGAAAAAGCTAAGGCTTAGTACGTGTGTGCTTCGTGTTTAGATTATTGTCAAGTGTACATCACTTAGTCTAAACATCCTAGTTGCGGAAAAGCTTATGCTTAGTACGTGTGTGCTTAGTGTTTAGACTATTGCTTGATGTACTCTTGATTTGATGTGTTTGTGTGTTTACTTACTTGTAGTATTTATCTTTCAATCAACCACATCTCATATCTAGTCAAGCTTGATCAAGAATTTGATACAAAGGATTGTCAAAGTCTAACATGCAAGAAAAGGTTAAGTTCACTGTCGGCGGTTCCCTAAATGGACCGGCGGTTCTTTATTGATAAAGAACCGCGGGTACACATAAGGAACCGCGCACAGTGGATTAAGCCGAAATGTTTTGAAAACTAACTAGAAACTATTCAACCCCCCTTTTAGTTTCTACAATTGGTATTAGAGCGAGGTTACTCAAGATCTTTGAAGTATATTGTACCCTAAAGCTTGGATCGATCTTTGCTCTCTCTTTCAAAACAAATGGTTTTTAAAAAAAGAAAACGGTTTTTAAAAATAGAGACGATCTTTGTATCAAATTATTCATGAAGAGTGATTACTTATAAAATGTGTTTTGTTGTTTCATTCGTACAAGTTTTGGTGTTAAATAAACTTTGTATAATAGCTTGAATTAAATCTTTTCTTGTTTGGAAGTATAAAAATCTTTTGTGTCATAATTAACTCTAATATATGAGTTCTCAGTGTCTAAAATGATTTTTTAGAGTCTTAAGTCCTTCCAAATTGTTTCTAAATGATTTTGGTCAAAAAATCATTTTTTGTCCTCTGACCGCGGTTCTTTATTGTTCCCCGCGGATCCTTATCAATAAGGAACCGCAGTCAGTCTGACTCAGATTTTTGAAAACTTTGAAAAATCATATAAAATTAACCGTAAGTCCGTAGAAGTCGTGCCACCCATCATTTCGAACGTAATTGAATTTTCTTTCAAATAAAAATGCTTCCAAAACTTTATTCAAACTTTAAAATATGGATGGTTTCTAAGTTCCATACTTTGTCCAAAGTATTGAGCGTCGGTTTGTCGTAAAACTTGTGTTTTACTCTTTTCTATTAAGTTGGACATCTCTTGGTGATATATCTTTGAAAATTGATATATTTACAAAGTGTTAAACTTAATTAAATTTTAAATGGGTCAAAGACTATTTTCAAATAAAATCAAGCTATGAATACTTTGTTGTATCTAACACTCAAAACATGGACGAATGCTTTTATGTGTTAAGCTAATTGTTTGTGTGTGTTTCCTTGTGTGTTATTATTATATGTAGATATTATTAAGTGTTCCTTGCTATTTGTAGTAGTATTGCTTATATGTCTAGTCTCTTGTGCCTTGCTTGGTATTTGTTAGTATCTAGTTTTTCCTAATTAGGATGTATGCTAGATTTCTTGCATTTTAGTTGCAACATTATGTGTGCATTGCATATAGGATTAACATCTCTTAGTTTACAAATGTTACATAAACATCTTGTACACCTCGGGATGTTCTTTAACACTTTTAGGTTTGAAAGCTTTGGGAGCTTGTCAAATCTATTGATTTAGGCCGTCTTACTCGATCATTGTGTTATTAGTTCAAGTAGATAAATGTCTCACTATAAAACATGAAACACCCTTTGAAAATCTTAGCTATTTTCTCTTAAAAGAGTGTTTGTGGGAATCAAGAAAGATTTCGATTAAATATCAATGCATTATTCAAACTATGATTTGTATCATTATCGAATCTAATTGACATGTTTTTTTAGTGTAGACATGAATGTGGTTTGTTAATAATATACATCGGATCATAACTCACACTTGTGTTGATGGTGTTATATTGAATCTACTTGTTCAAATTGTTAGACATATTTTGTTTAATAATTACTTATAATGCACAATAGAGTCGGTTTGATAACTTGGATGTTTCATCCGAAATACTCAAGTAATTTACATTGCTATGCAATTTATAAATGTGTCATTTCTGAAAGACCAATCAAGAGTGTTCCTTTGGTTTGTGTAAACTTTGTTTATACACTTCAAAGTTATTGGCCTCAAGTACTATTAAGGTAAATAACCTTAACTAGACTTGTTTGACAAGATATGCAATGGTGCATTCTTAACCCTCATTAGGTCATGCATTGTGTCGCCATGCAAGTTTCATCCTTGCTAAACTTTATTAGGCAAATGTTGGAATTACATTTTGTCTAACTTGAAAATGACTACTAGAGAATTTATGCACTAGGATCTTAATTTGACCTAACGGTTGAATTACTTCCATGTGGGAAGTTGAGTTGGTGTATAACTCGTAAAAATGGTCGTGTTTAGCCTTAATTGAGCACCTCTAGTGATAGTCTCATACTTATTCTCTAAATTGGCTAAATGGCTCTTCCTATATATGACTAATGATAATTTACTTTGATGAACTTTGTATGTCATTAGGAGTCTTTTTCTTTTGTAGCCATTAGGTTTTTCTTAACTTTCTTCCTACGTGCTAATTGAACCTATGTGTTTTTCCTTTGTGTGTGTTCTAGTTTTTATTGCTCTTAAGCATGACTTTATGATAAGTTAGACTAGAACATTAGGATTTGCTGAATTGGAAAATCCTCCTTCACCACCTAAACCTAGCCTCTGTAGGCGGTTCTTTAAATAGACCGCGACTCCATATCAATATGGAACCGCCGGTGGAGATAAAGAACCGCGGGCAGAAGCTCTCAAATTCGGGTTTTCTGAAACTTCCCAATTGTTTCAACACCCTTTGGAATATTTGTTTCAAACCTTTGATCACTCCCAAAATATCTTGGGCTTTCCCTTTTTAACCCATTACTAGTTTGGATCATCCCCTCACCCTTTTAAACCCTCCTTGTTAGCCTTGTTCTTCACACCTCAAACCATTCATCCTTACCCCTTAAACCACCCATTACTACCATGGTTTCTACAAGAACCTCCAATTCATCCAAAACCTCCTCTTCAGAGAGGCACCTCAAAATTAAGATTAAGTTACCCAAACTTAACTCTTCACCCTTTCACACACCCAAGAATGAGATTGTTCCAATTCTCATCTCTTCATCACCCTCACCACCTCTTGCTCCATGCAAGACTACCTCAACCCATGGTACCAACCATTATCATGGTTATACCTCCTCTTCATTCCAATCTAGAATGAATGAGCTAACCTCACCCTTCACTCCAAGTACTCTCTTAGATGTGACTACCCAACCTCAACCCATCCAAAGCATTCCCATTGTGAATGACTTTGTTGAACCCTTGGTAACTTCACCTTTCACCCCACCAAATTCCGCCACCACCCTTGTCTTTCATTTAAGCATGTGGATTGCTTATTGCTAAGACATCTAATTTAAGCAAATCTTAGTTTTCTAGTGTAACTAGGATTAAAATTATGCTTATGTTTTAGGCTTGAGTTTCATACATCTTTGTATGATCTTTATTCTCTTGTTTTTCCCTTCATGTTTTTCAACATGATTTGTCTTTGAGTGTTGGATCTCGTTATTCTCGTGATCTTTCTTTTCTTCTTTATTTTCTCACTCGGTTGTCAAGGAAAGTTAGATTTTAATCTAATTCATCTCCTAGTAAGATTGACAACTTAAATATTTCTTTTGAAATATTCAAGTAATTTTAACTTGCTTTTGCAATTGTTAAAATTCATATCCGAAGCATTGACTTTCAAGCCTTTTAGCATCTTATGTTAAATTGTTTGACCAAGTGATTTTCCTTTGAGTCGATAATCGGTTTTGGACACCCAATGTCCACGGTTCCTCAAATAACCTTGGGTCTCATTATTGATAATGAACCACGGATCTATTTAACGAACCGCGACCATTGAGTCCATTTGTTCGTTTTGGTATTTTTCTCTTTTGACGAGCTTTCTTGAAGATTCCTTATTTTCTTCTCTTTTGGGTTTCTTCTCTAGTTTCGTGAAGTTATCCTTAACTTCTTTGTTGAGTCTCACTCAATTCATTTTAATCATGCTCTTCTAAGTTGAGTCTCTTTCTTCTAGTCTTTCTAAACTAAGTTGAGTCGAGCCTTACCCTCTCCTCATCATGTATTTGTTCTTTGAACATCCATAATGATTGAGAAGAGCTACGAAACTTTGAGCATGTAGTTTATCGTATGCTAAACACCATTTGGTGTCGACATTCATACGTATTTTTGCCTATAATGTCCTATATCCTGAATTTTTCTTAAAGCGTCGATTTATCCGCTTTTGGTTTTCCTTTATTTTTTTGGTCAAAAATGTCTCTAGGTTGAGATATTTTTGTTCCTCTTTTTGAGAGTTGATTGCGGTTAAAATTTACAATTGGTATGGGTGATTCCATCAATTCTAATTTTTTTAACCCCTTGAGATGATATCTTCAAATTCTTGGATGTTTCTTTTCTACCTCTATTCCTACAATTTTGAATTGATTTCCTCAAAATCTTCTCCTTGTTTTTTTTTTGAGAGTTGATGGTTAAATCTTGAATTTTCTTGGGAGATTCCAAAAATTCTAAGCTTTTTACCCTTTGACATATTATCATTACAATTGGTATGGATGTTTCTTTTTTATCTTTATTCCAATAATTGTGAATTGATCTTGTCATGATCCTCTCCTTTATTTATTTATTTTTTGGTTAATAGCATCGCGTGCACACTTCTTTCTTCAATGCTTGTCATTGTTTGTGCAAACGACTTGTTTATCATCCTCTTTTTATATATGCTCTTGTCTAGTAACCTTGTTTTGTAGGACTCTTCTAACCCATTTTTGTAGCTCGTCACTATTCTTGCTTTGTTGGTGTCTCAAGCAAGGGGGAGCTCATATCAAGGGGGAGCATTTGCAAGATTTCAAGTCATTACATTTGCGATCGTTGACTCACTCAAATTGCATTCATCGAACATCTTGCAAGTAATGCATTTTGGACACTCGTAGATAAGCATATTATTATGATTGGAGTTGGTTAACCAATGGTGATTGAAGACTTCACTAGGATGACGCAAGCTCAATATTTTTGTATGATGGGTTTATGGTTTGGATTCTCGCCTCTCAAACGACAACCACTATGGATGATTAGATTATTGGATGCATGCTCTCTCGAAGTCAATCCTCCTCTTCTACAAATGAAGACTACCTTTTTGATTCGACAAAAGGGGGAGAAGTAAGTGTAAACGAGTAACTTATGCATTTTAATATGTGTTGTGGTTTACTTGTTTGTCATCATCAAAAAGGGGGAGATTGTTAGTGCAAACATTACGATGCTTTGTCGATATAATCTCTTTATGTTTTGTTGATGACAAACGTATAATTCGCAATACATTATGTAAAATGTTAAGGTACTCGTAATCACTCAAGAATACATTTGTATACTTCTCTCGACACCTCCAAGATCGCATTCGGCATGAATCACTCAAGGTATGTACAAACATGTCATTAACCTAACTAAGTGATCAAGGATTAATATTTTCTTAAAACTCACTTTTATACAAAGTGACAATGTAATTTTTAATTAACTTTATTTTTAAGAAACTGTTTTATTAAAAAGAAAAATGGAAATTTGAATTTAGAATATTCCAAAGAATATTCCCTATGGTATATTCCAAAGAATATTCTTTAATTTGAATTTGGCATATTCTATATGCCAAAGGAATATCCTTTGAGGGTATAAACTACCCCAGATGGCATATCCCCACTAAAGGACAAATTTGCACGGACTCCAACGCGGAGGTTCCTTAAAGGAACCCGCGGTTCCTTATTGATAAGGTACCGCGGGTAGAGATAAGGAACCGCGGGTGTTTTTTACCGTTGCAATGTTGCCCTATAAATAGTGGATCATTTCCAGGTTTTCTTTTAACCCTTTTTGCACAGTTTCTTTCAAAACCATCTTAGATCCTTGATTAGTTAGTTTTGATTAATCTTGTTTAAGATGTGATTCTATCCTCAATCTCCTTATCCTCTCAAGTGCAAAGAGAAGAACACTATCATTACCATGATGTGTTGGGTTCACTACATGATGAAGATCTCTCCTTATATAGATCTAAGTTATGTTTTTAGTCTTCCTACTATGTATAAGTAGAAGATCCAAGTTGTGGGTACACTTGGATGTGTTTGTATGGGTAGAAGATCCAAGTGATGGGTATCCTTGGATTAGTTGTTAGTTGTGTAGATCCAAGTTTTTTAATACTTGGATATAGTGTTAGAGTCATAGATCTAAGTGGTAAGTACTTAGATCTATATGGTTTATGTGTTTAGGCCATAAAACACAAGGTTTGTTATGTTGGGCCATAAAACATAACTAGGGTAAAGAGTTGTGTAGTTGTGAAGAGTTCTGAGTTCTCACTAAACTATAAAGTGATGTGGTTATGTCTTGTGAGTTCTCACTAAACTATAAAGTGATGTAGTTGTGTCTAGTTTAGTTCTCACTTAGCTTCAAAGTGAAGAGTCGTGAAGATTGGTTCTATCTTTTGATTAGAACTCGACATCTAGCCTTGTGTCGTAAAATGGTGAAGTGGGCGACGTTGTGTAGATTGGTCCTACCTAAGATTAGGGCTCGACTTTTAGCTTAGAGTCGGAAATTGGATAAGCGACGTTGTGTATGGTTTCTCCACCTTAAGGAGTTTGTTGACTAGTGAAGTAACTCTCGAGTAAGGTGTACTCGAGGAGTGGAGTAGGGCGAAGAGGAGCTTCGTGACCGAACCACTATAAATCATCATGTCGGTACTTTCCTTTACATTTATGTCTTTACTATTATAGATGTATTTATATGTTGTGTGTTGTGTGCATCTCATAATCTAAACATCTAAGTTGCGGAAAAGCTAAGGCTTAGTACGTGTGTGCTTCGTGTTTAGATTATGGTCAAGTGTACATCACTTAGTCTAAACATCCTAGTTGCGGAAAAGCTTATGCTTAGTACGTGTGTGCTTAGTGTTTAGACTATTGCTTGATGTACTCTTGATTTGATGTGTTTGTGTGTTTACTTACTTGTAGTATTTATCTTTCAATCAAACACATCTCATATCTAGTCAAGCTTGATCGAGAATTTGATATAAAGGATTGTCAAAGTCTAACATGCAACAAAAGGTTAAGTTCACTGTCGGCGGTTCCCTAAATGGACCGGCGGTTCTTTATTGATAAAGAACCGCGGGTACACATAAGGAACTGCGCACAGTGGATTAAGCCGAAATGTTTTGAAAACTAACTAGAAACTATTCAACCCCCCTTCTAGTTTCTACAAAACCCTTAGACATATTTACGATGGAATACAAGAGGAAAATAAGCAAAGACTGAATAAGCACTTTTCTAATAAGCACTTGCCAAAAACTTAACCAAATCAATATTAAAAAGAACTAAATAATCCACGAATAAAAAACTTTCAAAACTCTAAATAAGCATGATTTATAAAATAAACTTTAAAAAGATTAAAATTTTAAGAACACTTAAAAGAAAATAAGCTAAACATGAAATAAGTAAAAATCGCAATAAGCTAAAACCTTAAATCGTTTAAAAACATTGATAAGAACAAAAAGATGAAAACTTTAATCAAATAAACACCAAGATGAAACAAGTTACTTACTTTGAACCGAATCAAAATCAAAATCAAAAACAAGAAATGTAGAATAATATAGATGATGAAAAGCTTGAAATTAAACTTTAAGATTAAAGATTCAAAACAAGATTAAAGACTTACATGGATAACTTGAAAGAAAGACAATATGAAAAGACAATATGAAAAAGTGCTATAAAATTAAGTGAAGAGCTAAATGAATTTAGCTAACACCTTCCAAATGAGGGGAAGGGTTAGTATTTATAGGGAGGAGGTTGGTTGGTGGCTTGTGAGTTGATTTCCATCTTTCTTTTAATTTGTCTTCGCGTCTTTAATTAAATTGACGCTTTTGACTTTGGCACGGGATTTGTCGATAAATATCTTGAACTCGTCTTATAATTTCTTTATTTATTAGACTTGGGTTCTTCGACTTGTAAATCTTCCGAAATCTTCAAAATAGGCCCATTGACTTCCAATCTTTTGCACTCTTGGTCTTTTGACTTCGTCTTTTGTCTTTTTCTTCGATAAAAGCCCGTGTTTTCTTCCTTTTTCATATTTTGATCCTAAAACACAAAAAAAAACACAAACAACGCATAATTCTGACATTTACGACATAAAATACACGTTATGGTCTCGTTTTTAATTGTAATAAGTGGTAAAAGGATGTGTGTTTTCACATCCATCAAATCCCCTACACTTGACCATTGCAATGCCCTCATGCAATGCATAATTTTAAATCACGATTTACATTTTTCATCATAATCAACCCACCTTGGCCTTTATTAAACACAAGACATTAAGGAAACTTAAAAAAATAGAAAATTACAAAATATTTGAAGGAAGAACAAGTAAAGAGATCGAAGACTTACATTAGGGCTTTGGTTTTCATGAATGTTTATCACCCTCAGGTTTCACGTTCCCCATACTAAGCTTAAAAACGAGATCATTGTTATTATAAGTTAGTAAGCTAACATTCACTCATGTGGCTCAATTATTCGCTTAGACTCCCTTATTCCTAGGTGTATCTCTTATATTTTATTGTTGTCTTGAATGATCACGAGGATGCATTGTTGACTTATTTCGATAGCTTATTTAGGCCGAAAATAAAGTAGGACGATTTACTCAATAGTTAGCTAAAGGACAAAATCTTTTAAAACTGCTTCTCGGGACCTCATAAAGTTCATATCTTGGCATAACTCGCTTCACGATTTAAGACCTTTCTCGGATCGATATTTGGCATTGACTTCATACTTCCAATCTTGAGAGATGATCTTGAAATAATGGTCTTCTCTTCATAATAGGTATTTCTTCACTTGAAGTTTTTGAGAGATTCTTCAAACTTAGACCACGACTTCTTCATTTTTCTCCAATATTTATTTGGGATTTTGATATACAACGATCCGCCTCCTTTTAGGACTTGGATCTATTTATCCTCATACCTTGCTAGGTTCTTTTCGGATAAACTTCTCCATGATCTTTAGGGGAGTATTTGCTTTTCGTCGTGTGTCTCGATCCTTCATATTGATTTTTGATAAATGATTTTTCACATCACTTGGGATCTTTAGCAACAAAATGTAGCCCTCATGCCTTGTTAGGGCCTTTTGGACTCGCCAATCTTCGCATCCCGCTTCAATAAGTTATGCCTTGGCTATGAACTCTAATTAATACCGAGCAACTTTTAAACGATCTTGTGCTAGAAGCTAAGTAACTTTTCAAATCGTACAACCTTACTTATTGCAATTATATTTATTAACAAGCGATGGGAGAAAAAGCTCATAATTAACTCACATAAATTCATGAAAGAATTCCAAACTTATAATTGACTCTATCATCTCTTGTTCTCCACAATTTAAAATCTCAAGGAATGAGACTCGTGGATGCTTAGCCTATTAAATCAATGTTTTAGGTTTTCAAGTCATCTATAGGATCTTGCACCTTCTTAGACTTTTTAAAGTTTAGAATTTGCATTTTAAAGTTCCCTTGATAAACGGCTTTCTAGGATCAATTATAGGAACTTGCGAAAAGTTCTTGTTCTTAACCCGTAAGAGTTAAGACTTTCGCGTTTTAAAGTTCCCTATATAAAAGCCTAGCAAAACTTGACTTAAACACGTTAAGGATACTAGCTAGAGTAAACTTGGATAAGTGAACCCGGGTTGAGTCAAAAGATTCACGACGGGCCTAATATCAAAGACATCTAAACTTATTAAAACCATTTTATTAAAATTTATTCTAGCAATGAAGGAAAATAACGATAACAAAGGAAAAATACAACTAGGCCAAAATAGATCAAAAATTTTTAAAAAATGTCGAAAAAATAAATTTTCCGGTTAAAATGAGGACAAATTCATGGAAAAGCCCACTTAACTTCGATAGAAGTCCCCCTACACTTGATATAAACATCGTCCTCAATGTTTAAGCATGTGGGAGTAAACTCCCCTACACCTAGGACATTGTGCACGTTGTTTACATCTTGTTAAGGAAAAGACAACTAAAGTGATTCCTATTTTAATATTAAAGAATAGAAAATAGTGAATCAAAAGAGTTTAGGATAGAATCGGGAAGACGGGTACACGGAATCACGGGTCGTCAAAAGTCATCAAGAATGGATCTTTGAAAGCTCGAATCCCTGCACATCATAAGAAAGAAAACAACAAACACATACGAGGTCCTCCCCTACACTTATTATAAAAATGGATAAAAAGGATAGATACTCGGGTTGCCTCCCGAGAAGCGCTTGTTTTTGTTCACCGAGTCACGAGCCTGACTCGTCCCCGAATTAAATGGTCCATGGGGAAGCCTCGAATGTAATACCGGGATCAAAAATCTTGTCCTCGGTCCCGGAGGAACATAATAAATGAGAGGCAGGAGGATAAGTCTTGAAGGGTAGAAAAGTCCTCTCAACATACGAAAAGTATGTGAAATCGTGATCCACGGGAGGTGGGGTGGGTAAAGTAATCAAAATGTCATCCCCAAAAGACATATGATTATCACTAAGCGGCATAGCCGTAAAGGTGTCAATCATGGAATGGTCAATCTCACTTCCCGAGTCAAAGCACTCATCCTCAGTAATGGTCTCCAAAGTATGAGATAAAAGGTGCTCGGGAGGGGAACTTGGGACAATATCTTCATGCATCAAAGTATAAAAAATAGTATCCCCCTCCGTGTCGTCATCATCAATACCCGGAGGTATTGAGAGAATGTCGATTTCCTCCATAGCTGTATCATTATTCTCAACTGAAGTAAGAGCCGGGGGTAAAGACTCGGTATTAGGAACATAATTCAACGCTTCAATTTTAGCAATAAGAAGATGAACTTCCAGTAATTTGTCGCGAAGAATAACGTCTTCCACCTCATCTACAAAACCAAGTTCAGTGGTGAACTTCTCGTAAGTTGGAGAGAATAAATCAACATCACCCTCATCGTCCGGATGAGATTGAGAAATTTCAAAGGTGAAATTCTCATAGCATTGGAGAAAAATCATCATTAAGAGTGACCTCGTCCGTAAGCTCAGCAAAAGTCGGTACATCACAAACCTCCTCAAATAAGTTGTCGAGACCAAATTCACTAATCTCACTCGATGAATCACAATCCTTAGACGCATTTGGGATATCGAGAGAAGGAATTACAATTGCACTAGGATGTTGAGCAACAAGATCATTCCAAGAAATAGTATTCTCATCGTCATCATCATCATAATAGTAAGAATGCACAAAAGGCGGGGTATAATCACTAAGATTAGATACTTGCTCTTGTTGTTGTTGTTGTCGCTCCTCCAATGTCTCGGTCAGTCGAATTAAGACGTCATGAATTTTCAAAAGAAGGGCTTGTCTTTCGTCATTCGGATTCAAGGAAGGTTGATGATCAAGGGTGTATTGTGGGGGTTCAAAATTATGAAAACCGGAATTTAGCACGGATTTGGTTCATAATAATTCATCGGTTGACAATAAGAAGTATCGTGCGGGCTCCCACAATTGTTGCAATACGGGTATTGAGAAAAACCTGGTGCGTCTTGTGGATAGCTATTACCATTGTCTTAATTGTAACCCGGTTCTTGCTCGTCATGAGATGGGTATCAAATCGAACACGAAACATGCCAATGAGAATCGTTTCCACAATATATGCAAGAGGGTGGATTAAGTGCATTAGAAGCAAAGGATGAGTTAATCGAATTGCACGAGGGACAAAATCCAAATTGTGTATTGTCGATATCATTTCTGAACCGCTCACATGTACACCATTGACATGTTTGAAAACCATACAATGGTCTCCCACACCCTACGCAATAAACATACGAATCCATGAAGAATTAAAAATTAGAGGGGTTGAGAAAAAGAATTAAACAGAATAGAGGATGAAGAGGAATATTTTTGGTGCAAAACTCTTGAAAAAAGAAATGCTTTTTATGAGTTTTTAAATGATTTTGGAGTTTTTTTTTATTTGAAAATTTTGAAAATTTTTATGGATTTTAGAAAATTTTTGAGCCAGAAAAATAACGTTCAAAGGTGAACGGATCCGAAAATCCAAAGCGTCTCTCATAAAAACCGTTAATCTTCATGAAAAGAGCCGGCAGCGGCGCCATTGGAAAGTAGGATTTTGCTAGGTTAAAAGTTCGTTGTTCTCGGCGTCTAATCGAATTGATCTCTGGTTGAATGTGTGACTCAGCCGTCTTTGGTGGATAAAAGAAAAGGTTGTCGTTGTGTAACAAAATAAAACTGCAAACTTTAAAGTAAATGGCAAATTAATAAAAGGATAAACTAATAAAGACTTAAACGTGATATATATAAAAGCTTGAAAAGATTTATACTAAAAATAAATGACGAAAAATTAAAACTCGACAAAAAATAAAATTTGCAAACTTAAAAATAAAACTAGGACAAAACAAGTTTAAAATAATTCTAAGTAAAAATGGCGGGAAATGTTAAATTTGAATTTAAAAATAAAAAAAGGAAATAAAAACTGAAAAATGCGTTCCGATCGTAACTTGGATCGCAGTCTCGATCGCAACTTGGATCGTAGTCTAGATCGTAGTCTATGATCTTAGTCTAGATCTTAGTCTATAATCTTAGTCTAGATCTTAGTCTAGATCTTAGTCTAGATCTTAGTCTATGATTTTAGTCTAGATCTTAGTCTATGATCTTAGTCTAGTTCTTAGTCTATGATCTTAGTCTAGATCTTAGTCTAGATCTTAGTCTATGATCTTAGTCTAGATCTTAGTCTAGATCTTAGTCTATGATCTTAGTCTAGATCTTAGTCTAGATCTTAGTCTAGATCTTAGTCTATGATCTTAGTCTAGATCTTAGTCTAGATCTTAGTCTATGATCTTAGTCTAGATCTTAGTCTATGATCTTAGTCTTTGATCTTAGCCAAGATCGCAGCCTCAGATCGTAACCACAGATCGAAGTCTGGATCGTGAGTAGTAATCGCAGTATTGGATCGCAAGTAGAAACCCTAAGGATTATGCAATCACAATTCCCGATCGAAACCATTAAAACCCTTAGACATAGTTACGATGGAATACAAGAGGAAAATAAGCAAAGACTGAATAAGCACTTTTCTAATAAGCACTTGCCAAAAACTTAACCAAATCAATATTAAAAAGAACTAAATAAGCCACGAATAAAAAACTTTCAAAACTCTAAATAAGCAAGATTTATAAAATAAACTTTAAAAAGATTAAAATTTTAAGAACACTTAAAAGAAAATAAGCTAAACATGAAATAAGTAAAAATCGCAATAAGCTAAAACCTTAAATCGTTTAAAAACATTGATAAGAACAAAAAGATGAAAACTTTAATCAAATAAACATCAAGATGAAACAAGTTACTTACTTTGAACCGAATCAAAATCAAAATCAAAAACAAGAAAGGTAGAATAAGATAGATGATGAAAAGCTTGAAATTAAACTTAAAGATTAAAGATTCAAAACAAGATTAAAGACTTACATGGATAACTTGAAAGAAAGACAATATGAAAAGAGAATATGAAAAAGTGCTATAAAATAAAGTGGATAGCTAAATGAATTTAGCTAACACCTTCCAAATGAGGGTAAGGGTTAGTATTTATAGGGAGGAGGTTGGTTGGTGGCTTGTGAGTTGATTTCCTTCTTTCTTTTAATTTGTCTTCGCGTCTTTAATTAAATTGACGTTTTTGACTTTGGCTCGGGATTTGTCGATAAATATCTTGAACTCGTCTTATATTTTTTTTATTAGACTTGGGTTCTTCGACTTGAAAATCTTCCGAAATCTTCAAAATAGGCCCATTGACTTCCAATCTTTTGCACTCTTTGTCTTTTGACTTCGTCTTTTGTCTTTTTCTTCGATAAAAGCCCGTGAAAGCCCGTTTTTTCTTCCTTTTTCATATTTTGATCCTAAAACACAACAAAAACACAAACCACGCATAATTCTGACATTTACGACATAAAATACACGTTATGGTCTCGTTTTTAATTGTAATAAGTGGTAAAAGGATGGGTGTTTTCACACCTATCAATTCTACGCAAAGTTTAATCAATCAAAGTGAAAGTTTGGTTTATATTGTGTTGAACATTGTTCTTTGTTCTAAGTGTTTAATTCTGCATAACACTTAGATTGTTGTTAACATAAAGTTTCTCTACGTGTTAATCTTGATTCCATCTCGTTAACACAAAGGTAATCGATAAAGTTTGGGATCAACAAGTGGTATCAGAGCTTGTTGAGGAACTTTGATCAAAATAACCCTAAAAACCCTAAATTGCTGAAAATCCTAATTTCATCTAATCATCATGTCCACCTCAGTCGTATCACAATCTTCCAATCACAACCTCAAGATTCCAATACTTGATCCTAATAACTTTGAACTCTGGAAATTCAACTTTGAGCAATATTTGCAAGTTGATAACTATGTTCTTTGGGAAGTTATTAAGTATGGCAATCAATTCAATAAGGATGCAAAGATTCAAGCAGCTATTGAAACATGAAGGAAAGCTGGACGAACTGGAGATGATCTCAATGCAAAGCCTGAAGATGGAAGAGCTGTTTCTGCTACTGAAGTGGCAGATAGAAGGAATGACATGAAGGCCTTAAGCACATTCAAACTTGCTATTGCTCCTAAGGAGCAACATAAATTCAAGAAGTATGAGTCTGCTAAGGAGCTTTGGGAAGCTCTTGAAGTCATCTATGGGTGTAATGAGGAAACCCTTAAGCAAAGGAAGAAGCAGTTGATGATTGAGTATATTGTCTTCAAAGCTCGTCCTAATGAGAAGCTTGGTGAGGTTAGAAGTCGTCTACAAGATATTACTAGCAAGTTGGCATTCATGGGAACAGAACTTGAAGAGCAAGACATCGCAACTATTTTTCTTGGAGGTCTTGGTGATGCATTGGTGATCCATGCAAAATCTATCATTGCCACCAAGGCTTATAGGAATGCCTCCTTTGATGATATCTATAATCAATTGAGGACCATGGAACCTGAAGCCATTATCAAACAAGGAGGAAGGTTAACATCTGGAAGTGTGGCTTTCATCTCTCACAATGACTCATAAACCACTGACAATGTTTCACATGTCAGCGGCTTGAATGTTCATCCAGTCATTGGGTCAACATATGTCAGTGGCTCAACTTCAGTCGCTGACACCTACAATGTCCGTTCCCCAAGTCTCAAACCAGCTGGTATTGACTTGGATACTGTATATATTGTTGCCTTGCCCAATGGTTCTCTAGTCACCTATGAGGATCTTGAGCAAATCAGTGATGCTGATCTTGAAGAGATGGACATCAAGTGAAGTATGTCACTTGCTAGCATAAGGGCCAATAGATGGAACAAAAGGTTTGGAACAAGAATGACTTTCAATGGAAAGGAGACTGCTGGATTTGATAAATACAAGGTTGAGTGTTATAACTACCATAGGATGGGACACTTCATGAGGGAATGCAGATCTCCACATAGAACTGATGCTGGAAAGAACTCAAGCCAAATCATCAAGGTTGAAGATGCTAGATCAAAGGCTATGGTAGCCATGCATGTGATTGATGGACTTGGATGGGACTGGAGTTTTATGGCTGATGAAGTGGAACAGAATCAAGCCTTGATAGCTAACACGGAGGAAGAGCATGTGCAATATGCTCTTATGTCCAATTCTTCATCTTCATCAGACAATGAGGTATATGATGATGCCTTTTGTAGTAAGGGTTGTAGGTTAAACACTGAAAAACTTAATAAAGAAGTTTTAAAATATAAATCTGATATGTTTGATGTAGAAATCAGACTAGCCAATTATAAAAAGGGACTTGCTCAATCTGATGGTATGGTTGAGGAGTATAAGAAAATGGAATTTGACCTAAAATATCCAATTAATGTTTTAACCAGAGATCTGAGAGTTAGTAATGAAGCTAGGGATTCTTTGATGAAATCTAGAGCAGACTTACAACTTATGTTAGATGAAGCCATCAGGTCTAAAGAGAATGTAGGGTTAAAAATTGAAAAGTTTGAAAAAGCTAGCCAAACCCTAGAAAAGTGTGTAAGTGAGTAAAGACAACATGGGGACATGTCTGGGATTGGGATGAAAGAATATGCTGCTATCCCACCACCTACTAAAAATTTTTATGGTGTCCTTAAAAAGGATCTCTCCTGGACTAGCATACTTGAACTTCAAGAAGAGGAATTCATTCCCTAACCTCGTGTGCTTAGTCCAGTTGAGGAATATAGGAAAAAAGGTTACTGACCTAGAACAATGGACAGCAACCAACCCTTTTCTATTTGTTAAGGGTGGACTGCTTAATGATGAACCAGTTGAGACTAAACCCATTGTTGTGACCAACCCCACTGCTGGTAAAACTATTGACCTTGGCTCAACACCAAAAAGTAAACCTAGTGTCAAGTATGCTGAAATGTATAGGAAACCTAGGTCGCCTCAAAGCCAAGTGAGTGTTAACGGGACAGGGTTTTATCAGTCCAAGCCAATATTTGTGTCTAAAAAGGCTTGCTATACATGTAGAGTTTTTCGCATTTGGCCTATAACTATGTCAGCGGACATAATTCACCCGCTGACAATAGGTCAACCATGGTCAAACCTAGACCTTTTGTCCAAACAAGTCCCCAGGCCACTAGACCAGCTCCTTTCTTCTCTAGAAGGATTGATATCCATGGACAAAGACCCTTTCATAAGACTAATACTTGGTATAACAGACAATGGGTTCCTGTAGCAAACCCTAATTCACCCGCTGACAGGAACAAATTGTCCGCTGACAAGACTAAATCAGCCGCTGACATATCTAGGTTTGGTATGAAAATGTCACAATTTCCTTCTGTCAGACCTTATGTTAGACCACGCAATAGGTATTTAAAACCTAAGGGACAAGGGTCTAAAGCTTCATCCAGTTTAACATGGAGACCTAAACAAGACCAAAACCCTAATTCAAATGGAATTTCTATGACCTGCAAAAGATTTAAATTTCTTGAAAAGGTCATCACTAAACACATTGAGGTAAATTGGGTGTTTAGGACACAAAGGGGTGAACAGGGGGTTGTTACAAGGAATAAATCAATTCTTGTTGAACAACCAGATGAATCCAAGTCTGCAAAGGCTTGGGTTCCCAAAGAAAACTAATGTGTTTTCTTCATGTGTAGGGTATTCACAAGCAAGTCAATGATTTTGGATATTGGGAAAGTGGATGCTCAAGGCACATGACTGGGAAGGATTATTACCTTACTGATTTCACTCCTATTAAAGATGGTGATAAGGTGTATTTTGGTGACAGTTATGGCAACATTTCAGGCAAAGGCACACTCATCACCAATAACTTAAGGTTTGAGGAAGTCTTCCTCGTAAAAGAACTTGATTACAATCTGTTTAGTGTATCACAAGTATGTAACAACAAGAATAAGGTTCTTTTCATTGATACTGAGTGCTTAGTGTTAAGTAAAGACTTTGAGATTCATGCTGACAAGTTCATAGAATTTATAACACCTAGACATAAAGATGTTTATAATGTGAATCTAAATGGAATTAAAATGAATAACAACTTATCTTGTCTTTATGCAAAGGCCTCAGTGGATGAAAGTAAGTTATGGCACAGAAGGTTAGGGCACATTAACTTCAAAAACATGAACAGACTTGTGAGACGTGATCTTGTAAGAGGATTGCCTTCAAAAGCATTTCATAATGATCATAATTGTGTTGCATGCCTTGAAGGCAAGCAACATAATGCCTCATTTAAGTCTAAGCTTGTTCATAACAGTTCTAAGCCACTTCACTTATTACACATGGACTTATTTGGCCCAACCAATATAGAAAGCCTTAATGGTAAATCCTATTGTTTTATAGTCACTGATGATTATTCTAGGTTTACTTGGACTTTCTTTTTGGCCTTAAAGAGTGATACTGCTAAGACCTTAATTAATTTCATTACACAAATTAAGAAGAAAACGGGTAATGAGGTTAAAATACTTAGAAGTGATAATGGTGATGAATTTAGAAAAAGCCTTCTAGATACCTTTTGTGTCAATAAAGGAATCTCAAGGGAGTTTAGCATAGCTAGAACTCCACAGCAGAATGGTGTAGCTGAAAGAAGGAATAGAACTCTTATTGAGGCAACTAGAACCATGTTAGCAGATGCAAATCTACCCATTGCTTTTTGGGCTAAGGCTGTGAACACTGCTTGCTATGTTCAGAATAGGGTCTTGGTTAATAAGTTTCATAATAAGACTCCTTATGAATTACTTTGGAATAGGAAGCCTAATATAGACTTCTTTAGGCCTTTTGGATGTCATGTAGTGATTTTGAATGCTAGTGATAACTTAGGTAAGTTTCATTCTAAAGGTGATGAGGGACTTTTTATGGGATATTCCACAAATAGCAAAGGGTATAGGGTTTATAACAAGAAGTCTAGGATTCTAACAGAAAATATTCATGTTGACTTCTTGGAAAATAAGGCAAGTGATCCCGAGTCTGGACCTAATTGGCTATTTGATTTAGAGCCATTATCAAGGTCCATGAATTATATGCCTGTGACTAACCCAGTTTTCTTGGAAGCGCCTACTTTTGACATTGCATGTATACAAGTTGATAAAGAAGAAGGATCACATGCAGTTGAGCCAACTCCCATATTTGATTATGTCACCATACCTATATGGACTGATGAGTTTGTGCAACCATCTGCTGCTGCTGGAAAGGACGAAGAAGAGCAACAAGAAAACCAGTTGATGAATCCATGCATGCATCTTCATCCGCTGACAAAGCCAATTCAGACGCTGACACATTGAATTCAGCCGCTGACAGTCTGTTTGGAAATTTATTCTCTTCCTCCAACAGAAACATTTTTGAACATGTTGAAGACTCCATACCCAATCAAGATGTCAGTGGACCAGTTCCAACCACTAACAACATACCTCCAAGTTCAAGTAGGGATGGTAGTAGCAATGAAGATGATATTGGCAACATGGAGTCCACTGTACATGACAACTCACTATTTGGGGGAGGAATACTTAAAAGGTGGCTAAGGATCATCCTCCCTCCCAAATAATTGGTGATATTGAGACTCCTGTTCAAAAAAGGAGAACTAAGAAGACTCAAGGTGGATTCATTGCCAACATTCACAAGAAGGAAGATACTCCTTTTGTTCAAGAATGTTTGTTTGCCTGTTTTCTCTCTCAGTTAGAACCAAAGAAGATTTTTGAGGCCCTCAAAGAAGAAAGCTGGGTTGAAGCAATGCAGGATGAGCTTCATCAGTTTGCTATTCAAGATGTTTGGGAGCTAGTAGATTGTCCAAGGTATGTCAGGCCTATTGGGACAAGATGGGTTCTAAGAAACAAGAAGGATGAGAGAGTCATTGTTGTTAGAAACAAGACAAGATTGGTTACTCAGGGATATATACAGGAAGAAGGTATTGATTATGAAGAGGTTTTGCACATGTTGCTAGGATTGAAGCAATAAGGATTTTCTTAGCCTATGCTTCCTGCATGAGTTTAAAAGTCTACCAAATGGACGTGAAGAGTGCATTTTTGTATGGCACAATTAAAGAAGAAGTCTATGTCATGCAGCCTCCTGGTTTTGAAGATTCTGAGCATCCAGATAAAGTTTATAGAGTAAAGAAGGCTATCTATGGCCTTCATCAGGCCCCTAGAGCATGGTATGGAACACTTTCCACTTATCTGGTGGATAATGGTTTTAAGAGGGGTACCATAGACCAGACATTGTTTACAAAGAAGGAAGGAAAGGATTTTCTTCTTGTTCAGGTTTATGTAGATGATATCATCTTTGGTTCATCTAATCAAAGAATGAGTGATGAATTCTCCAAACTTATGACAAATAAGTTTAAGATGAGTGTTATGGGAGAGATGACCTTCTTTCTTGGTCTACAAGTTCAACAGAAAGAGGATGGCATTTTCATCTCTCAAGATAAGTATGTGGCTGAGATTTTGAAGAAATTTTGTTTTTCACCACATGAAAAACGAGCTAGCACTCCCATGGTCAGGAAACACCCATGGGGGAAGAATGGAGAAGGAAAAGAGGTTGATGTCAGGAACTATGGATCCATGATTGGATCATTGATGTATCTTACAGCTTCAAGACCTGACATTATGTTTGTAGTGTGTGCATGTGCACGTCATCAAGTCACACCCAAGGAATGTCACCTTCATTAAGTTAAAAGGATCTTTAGATACCTTAGATGCTTTCCCACATTGGGATTGTGGTATCCTAGAAAGTCTCCTTTGGAGCTTATTGGCTATTTAGATAGTGATTATGGAGGTGATAATCATGATAGAAAATCCACAACTGGTGGATGCCAATTTCTTGGGAACGGGCTTATATCTTGGCAATGCAAGAAGCAAACTGTGGAAGCCAATTCAAAAACTGAGACTGAGTATGTAGTAGCTGCTGCATGTTGTGGACAAGTGCTATGGATTCAAAATCAGCTTTTAGATTATGGGTACAATTGCATGCATACTAAGATTTTTGTAGATAATAATAGTACTCTATGCATTATTAAAAATCTTGTACATCATTCTAAAACTAAACACATAGAAATAAGGCATCATTTTACAAGGGATTGTTTTGAAAAAGGTTTAATACATCCAGATAGAGTGGACAGAGAAGAAAATGTGGCTGATTTGTTAACTAAACCTTTTGATGTTGGAAGGTTCCAGTACTTGATAAAAAGTATTGGAATGATCAATCCATAAAATATGTGTTTTTGAGAGTATTGTATAATGTGTACATGATATGCATTGTTATTATCTCATGTAAAAGTATTAGATTTTCCACTATATTTTCTAATGCTGACAAAGGCATTTTATCCGCTAACAAGTGGATTTTGGCCGCTGACAGCCCATGTTAGTTTTTGTGGTTTTTAACCTAATCATGCAGGCATTGTTGAGCATTGTGTAATATGATACAGAGTTGCTTATGGACTTCATATCTTGAAGAATTTTTATTTATGATGGTTGGAATGTTTACATTCCTATCTTGAAATAAAAATTTATCATAATTATTTCTTTGCAAATCTGTGTAAGTTTAAGGGGAGGTTTAGGAAACCTTTAGGTATTTGGGTACTAATAGAGTGCTCTTATCACAATTCTAGATTGTGTCCACTGGTGAGTAGGAGTTAGGAATAATGAAGGCTTTTCTTTTTAAGAATTGTTGAAATTTCTAAATCTTGAGGCACTGTAGCATGCAAAGTTGATATACTGTGCATGTTGTCAATACTTTTTGGCCTAAAATTAGGATTGGTCGCTTGGGAGACTTGGTGTAAATAAAAATGGGCTTACCTGGGAGTTACAAAGGGTTTATATGAGATTTCTTCACTCTTAAGAACTTTGGTTAACAAGGGACACTTGAGGACAATTATGTCTATCTTGCTTATGCAAGTGTGCATGATTGGACAGTGCTTGCCAAACTTCAGTCATTTTCAGAGTAAGAGTTATCTTCATTAGGGTAAAACTCTTTGTTAAGGTCTTTTTATTTTATTACTTTTTATTTTTGGCCGTTGACACATAGTGGTTCACCCGCTGACAAGCACATTTTCAAATGCTGACATGGCAAATTTACACGCTGACAAAATATAGTCGTTACCCACTGACACTTACATTTTGACCGTTGAAGAACACTGGGTCCCACCTAGTTGTTACTTTTGCGATATTTTAGGCTGTAACTTTATGGGATTTGGTAAATTATTTAATTGCTAAGAGATAAGTTATTATTTTTCAAGATTTTCATCATTATATGTTGAATAACTTACCTCTTATTTCAACCAATAGTGTCCTCATTTCCATCCCATAAATACGGCTCATACTATTTTGAACAAGGTAACTTGCTTGATTATCTTCTATTTTCTCCAAAACCTTCCATTATCACTATCATATTTTCTAAACCTTTCACAACAAGTTTTCATGGCTCCTTAATTCAAACCTATTGGTGCTACTTTGGGCTTTAGGGATCAACATAACATGATCGCCTATCTTAGGGATGATGACACACATCATCCTCAATATAATGGAATGATTGAGTATCTCTTGGCTTCTAACTTAAGGAACGCTTTGACTCATGCTCCACCCATTCCTATCACACACATCAAACAGTTTTGGAACACTGCTAGTTCTGAAACAGTTGGTGGAGTGATTACATTGTCAGGGACTGTTCATGGGGTACAATGGGTGGTCACTGAAGCACTAATTCGTCAAGCCTTAAGGCTTGATGATGCTGATGGTGTGACTACCCTTCCTCAAGAACAGTTAGAAGAAGGACTTAGAGGCTTGGGTTATGAATTTCCCCCTGGGGGCAAAATTAATAAGTATTCAAAACAACAATTTCCCTCAGCTTGGAAGTTCCTTATACATGTCCTCTTGTAGTGTCTTAGTCCTGAGTGTACTTCTTTCAATGAAATAAATCATTCTTTTGGTTGTATTCTTGTTTGTTTGGCCAGGAAAAAAGTCTTAGTCCTAAGTGTACTTCTTTCAATGAAATAAATCATTCTTTTGGTTGTATTCTTGTTTGTTTGGCCAGGCAAAAATATAATTTTTCCCATAATATTTTTGAGGGCATGTTGAAAAACAAGGGTAACAAGATGAATCTTGCTTACCCTAGATTTTTACAAATGGTTTTGAGCACCAAGGTTACTGTCGTAGGGATCATGATAATTTTTACAAGATCCCTACTCAAAAAGAAAACAAAATTCTGTCCATGAATACTAAACCTTTCCGTCCTCTACCTTTGACACCTTCCATGTTGGTTGTTATTGAAGCAGCCAACCAACCTCAACCTCACCAAGAACCTGAACCAGAACCACAACCACAACCACCTTCACCCCACCAAGATGACCCTATGAACATTGACCCTTCAGCCGCTGACACTCGCGTTTCAGCCGCTGACACACCCATTTCACCCGTTGTCACCTGACCACCCCAAACACATGTTAACCAGTCCACGTCCTCATCTGAACCTTTTGACTTTCGCTTGGAGACAATACAATGGACTACTGGAGCCTTTTCTAGTGGTCCTAGCCATGAAGCTAATGGAGTTTTGCCTGATGAATCCATTTTGAGGAGTTAAATCCTTATTTTGGAGGAGGGCAGTCTGAAACCATTATCTGTTTTAGAATTGACGGCTATCTGCATTGGCTTGCAAAAGTCCAATGTGGAACTTGTACAAAACTTCACTGACCAAGGCCTTGAACTCAATCAATTGAGGGAAAGGATCGTTGTTTTGGAAGTTGTTGGCTCAAGAAGAAGGAGAGCCATGGTTTTGTCCTCTGAAGATGATTCTTACAAAGGGGAGGATGAACCTACTGATCCACTCATGAGTGATAAGTGGTCTCATGAAGGTTCGTATGAGACTCAGGAGACAGCTGAAGCATTGACAGGTATGAAGAAACAAGCTACTCCCTTTTTGATCACTCCTATGAAGCATTCTTTCACTAAGATGATGTTACAAGCTAGTGGATTATCAGCCGCTGACAAAGGCAACTTGAACGCTGACACGCCTATTTCAGACGTTGACAGGATTTCGAGTGTGACTAGTGTATCCCAACCACCACTCATGATTAAAAAACCTTCCACTCAGGTACAATCTTCTACTTTACCCTCTATAGATCTATTGGATAAGGGTAAATCTGTGTTAGTAGTAGAAGATGTCCCAAAGGATGCAGCCCAGACAAAGTTTGATGAAATGCTTGCTCATCAACTGCAAGAGAAAGAAAAGAAGGGGCTTAAGAAAGGTAGTATTGAAGCACAGATTCTCTCATTAGAATCTGAAGATGATGAGAAGGATGAATCTGATGATGAAGAAGAAGAGAGTGATCATGGTTCTAAGGTGATTTTAGAAGAACCATAAAGATTGAAGTATGGTGAATATGAGCTGGCAAAAGAAAGGCTCAACCAATTAAAGAAGAGTGTTGATTTTGAGATACCTGCTATCTGTTATTTGTATTTTAGTTATGAAAGAGAGATGTTGGAAAACCATGATATTTCTTTATCTGACAAAATTTGGGGTATGGAAATAATGATGAGAGTTCAAGGTGATTGTCAGATCATTTTGAAGCAAAGGGTAGTTAATGTGTTGAGGGAAAACAAAACTGCAATAAGGGAATTGTATAATATGCTTCTGAGATGTCATCAAACAGGATGGACATATGCAAAGTTGAGGAAACTATCATTTGACCAATTGGAGTGTTTTGCTTATCCAATATGGGATTCTATGTGTAACGCAAACACATATAGGTTGTTGTCTACTGAGAGGCAAGAGGAAATTGAGGAGGAGTTGAAATTAAAGAAGGCTTCCATTGTGCCAAGACGAGTAAAGAAGGGATTCAAGCTTAAATTTCCAATTCTTGATCAGTTGAATCTACATGAGGTTGTTTTGAAGAAAAATATGATGCTTTCTCCTTTGGAGGCATCTGATATGACTACTGTTGTGCCTCTTGATTTTAAGAATCCAATCATTAAGTATGAGGAGGATTCTATTGGTTTTTGGGTGATTACCAGGGATGGAGGAAAGGTACATACTTTTACTTCATTTATTTCCTTGTTTGCCAGCCAGGATAGAGAGGATGTAGAAACTCTTTGGAGTTTGCTGAAGGAGAAGTATGAGGCAGAAGCTCCTTCCTCCTTGAATGGAACAAAAATCTGGACAACATTTCAGAGAATGTTTGCCCATGATGTTGAAGATCCAGTTTGGTTAAATCTGGATGATTTGAGTAGCTTGAAGTGGCATTTGTATTCAGCTGCTGGTGTGTTTCATTTGAGTACTACAAATTTTTGCAGAGTTATTGTTGATAGATGTGAAGTATCCACTGTCACAAGATTTATTGAAGAAGTTGATCACCACCAGGATTGAAGTTGACTACACCAGTGATGTTAGCATAGACTTTATGAGATTCATATATTCTTAGATTCAGGAGTAGGTTTTTGTTTGTAAGAATCCTCTTTGTATTTTGTTTTATTCAGAAACTTGAACATTAGTATAAGTATCAAGTTTAGGGGAGTATTGTTGGGAATAAAATTAAGATACATCACTATGTCGCTGACAAAGGGATTTCAAACGCTGACAAAAGTAAATCAAGCGCTGACAGAATGGGCACTGACAAGAGATATTCAAGCACTGACAAGAGAAGTCCCAGCTATAACAGAATACTTAGTCAACACGTTTTGATATGTTAGGAAGATATGTATTGTATCTTGTATTTTCTATGTTTATCTTGATATATCTTCCTAGAATAGTTGACAAGTTTGCTTATTGTACAAGACTCCTTATGTTATAAAAGTAGGTCTTAGGGTTTATGTTTGATATACGTTTTCATACACTTTCATTGTACGCAAAGTTTAATCAATCAAAGTGAAAGTTTGGTTTATATTGTGTTTAACATTATTCTTTGTTCTAAGTGTTAAATTCTGCATAACACTTAGATTGTTGTTAACACAAAGTTTCTCTACGTGTTAATCTTGATTCCATCTCGTTAACACAAATCTAATCGATCTAAGTTTGGGATCAACATCCCACACTATCCGTTTTTCTTTTTGCCGATTGGGGGCATACACAACCACAAATAAGATACCTACATTAGAAGTCTTCTAAACACCGCGAACAATAGTAAAATAATCAGAAATAGTGTGGCTACTCTTACTAAAACAATTAGGATCCCATGCGCATACGATACCTCCCGAACTCCCAACAGCATCATTATGAACAAATTTGAAAGCAAAATCCCCCCAATAGGCCTTAACTATAATAGTCTCCATGTTCTCCATTTTTGTTTCTTGTAAAGCTAAAAAATTAACCCTGTGATTAACACATAACTCCTGAGCCCAATCTTTCTTTGCCTTTTAGGCGAGGCCTTGGATATTGAGAGACAGACAATTAATCGATTAACCATGTTCACTCCTTGTGATTCAATGATTTTCATTATATCGTTTTCACAACCCTCCATATTATACCCCATTGTTTGCCCAACTTTCACTAAATCCTCCATACACTGTAAAATTGAACCACCTGTCTTAGGAATATTATATACATTAAAATGACCAGAATTACCAGAGTTACAACTTGTGAGTAGGGGAGTAATTTTATCATTCACGGTGTTCTTGGCCTCCTAATCAACTTCTTGAATAGATGGTAAATGAACCTCAACTGGATCTGATGTTTGTTCCCTAACCATTGTTTCCTATATATTAATGTTTGCCTCTTGATTGTGTTCTTGTCCCAAAGACGCTTCTTTATCAAACTGATTACATGTTTGATCCCCATAAATCAGAGTGAACCCTAGTGGGTGGGGAAGACTGCTGCTGGTTGATGACCCCTTAGGTAACTCTCGTTCCTTCTCTTTATCCAACATCCCATAAATGTCAAAAGGATCAACAGATTTAGCTACTCTGTTGTCGTCTGCGTTTTCAAAAATTGTTTCATCCACAACATATGATTCGTGTACCTCGCCATATTTGTCATTATCCGATATGTCCCCTTCTTTATTTGATACCTCGTACTCAAAAGAACTACTGTCGCCCGCATTCTGTGAATAATTAGGCTCCCATCCTGGGACTTCTTTAGCCCTAACACCGAACGATTTCCTTTTGAACACCAATTTATATGGCTCAAAGATATTATCATGCATCGTCGTGGACACACATATCTGTTGGGAATAAAATATAGGTCAGTTCACTAGACGCTGATAAGAAGAATGTCAACGCTGATAAGAAGACATTGGACGCTGACAGCCAAGCGTTGACACAGAAGAAGTCAACGCTGACAGCCTTGAAGATTGACACTGATGGAATATCTTCATACGAATCTTTTGTTTATTTGTTTCTTTATTTATGTATGGTAAAGATAAGCACGACATTGTATTTTCTATTATTATCTTTACCTAGAATAGTTGATTCGTAGCTTATTGTACAAGACTTCTTGTTCTATAAAAGAAGATCTTTTAGGTTAATGTTTAATATAAGTTTCCATAAGTATTCGCAAGTTAAACCTCTTTCATTGTAATCAAGTTCGTTTATTCTAATACAAGTGAAAGTTTGTTTAACATCTTTGTGTTTTAGATCAAGTGTTAATTCCGCATAACACTTTGTTACTTTATTCATAAGCAAAGGTTTCTCTACGTGTAGTACTTGATCTAATCTCGTATACACAAAGCTTAATCGATCTAAGTTTGGGATCAACAAGTGGTATCAGAGCTTGTTGAGAAACTTTTGATCTTTAAGTAACGCAAGAACCCTAAAACACCAAAAACCCTAAAAACCCTAAAATTCTCAAAACCCTAAAAACACCATGTCTGGCACAGATCAACCTGCTGCTTTGCTACAAAACAACTCCTCAAATCCTAGTATCAAAATTCCCATGTTTGATGCCAGGAACTTTGAGCTTTGGAAGTCAAATTTTGAGCAATATATAGTTATTCATGACTACACTCTTTGGGAGATTGTCGAATATGGGAACACATTCGACAAAGCAGCAAAGATTGCTGCTGCAATTGCCACAAGGACAGCTGTTCCTAATTGTCCTGAAGCTGATAAGAAGGAAAAGCCTGGAGATGGGAGAGCTGTAGCTGTTGAAGATATAGCCAAGAAGAGGGTGGACATGAAAATCTTGAACATCATGAAACACGCCCTAGGTCATGAGAATCAGCACAAGTACAAACGCTTTGAGTCTGCAAAAGAGCTTTGGGAAGCTCTTGAAGTAGCACATGGTGGCAATGCTGACACAAAAGAAGAAAAGAAGAAGCAACTCTTGCATGAGTATGCTGTCTTTAAAGCTCAACCCAATGAAAATCTCAGCAGTGTGAGAAGTAGACTTCTTGACATCACAAGTCAACTTTCCTTCATGGGAACACAGATTGATGACCCTGAATTGAATGCTACTTTTCTCAAAAGCCTTGGTGATGTATGGAAGATTGAGACAAGATCCATTCTTGTCAATAATACCCACAAGACCTCCAGGTTTGATGACATCTTCAACAAACTAAGACTGTTGGAGAATGAATGGCAATTGGATGGTGATAATAAATCTTCCAGTAGTAACATGGCCTTCTTCTCACAAAGTGAAGGCCAATTTGATTCCATGAACTTCTATGGACATCCAGCCACTGGATCTCAAGGTGTCAGCGCTGGATGTCAGTCTGTCAGCGCTGGATCATATCCTGTCAACGCTTTATACTCAAGCGCTGACACACACAACTTTGGCGCTGATAGACTTAAACCTGCTGGTTTAGATCTAGATACTGTGTGTGCATTCATTGCTTCTTTGCCCAGTGATTCAAGGATTACATATGAAGATCTTGAGCAGATAAGTGATGAACAATTGGAAGAGATGGACATCAAGTGGACTATGGCTCTTGTAAGCTTAAGAGCAAACAGGTTTAATAAAAGGTTCAAGAAGAAGATGACCTTTAATGCTAAGGATGTTGCTGGCTTTGACAAGTCCAAGGTTGAGTGCTACAACTGTCATAGGATGGGGCACTTCATGAGGGAATGTAGATCTCCAAGAAGATCTGATGCTGGTAAGCCCTCAAGCCAAATGGTTAAGAGTCAAGATCCCAAGGCCATGGTTGCTGTTCATCAAATTGATGGCGTTGGAGAATGGGACTGGAGCTGGATGGCCAAGAATGAGGAAGAGGATAGAGCTTTGGTTGCTGAAGTTAAAGAAGAGCATGTTGAATATGCTCTCATGGCACACTCCTCCTCTTCATCAGATAATGAGGTATATGATGATGCTTTCTGTTCTAAGGGTTGTCGATTAAATACTGAAAAACTAAATCAAGAGATAGTAAAATTATTAGATGAGGCAAGTACTGAAAGATGCAAAGTATCTAATTATCAAATTGCTCTTACCCAAACAGAAAAGACAGTAGCTGAGTATAAGAAAATGGAGTTTGATTTAAAGGATCAAATAAATATCTTAAAACATGAGTTACATCAGAGTAAAGATGTTCAAGATATAGTAAATAGGGTTAATCTTGATTTGATAGCTCAGTTAGAGGAGGCTAACAAAAATAAAGATAATGTGAGTCTTAAAATCCAAAGATTTGATAAGGCCACACAAACCCTAGGAGAGTGTGTTAGTAAACAAAGAGACTCTAAGGATATGAGTGGGATTGGGATGAATAATTATACTGGTGTTCCACCACCAGCTGGGGATTTCTATGGTGTCCAATCAAAGGACTTATCTTGGACTGGCTTGCCAGAATGCCAAGAGGAGGAATTCATTCCTCCACCTAGAGTGACTTCCCCAGTTGAGGAATACAAGCAAAAACTGACTGACCTAGATGAGTGGAAGAAAGCTAACCACACCTTGTTTGTTAAGGGAGGGTTGTTGTGTGAAAGTCCAAATGAGCCCACACCAAACATGATACCAATTGTGGAGTCCAATGATCCTAAACCTATTAAGATCACACACCCTACCACTGGCAAAGCTGTTGACCTTGGCCCACAAAATGTTAGAAAACCTAGTGTTAAGTATGCAGAGATGTATAGGAATACTAGGTCACCAAAAAGCCAAGTTAGTAATCATGGAACAGGCTTCTTTGCTTCTAGACCTAAGACTATGTCTAGAAAAGCTTGTTACACATGTGGTAGCTTCTCACATTTGGCATACAAATGTGTCAACGCTTCCAATGTCAACGCTGATAGGAACCATTTCAGCGCTGACAAAAGTCAACATAGGTCAAACACTGTCAGACCCAATACCTTTGTGAACAAAAGTTCACAAGTTGTTAGACCAGCCCCATTCTTTTCTAGAGGGTCTAACACACAAGGCCTAAGACCTTTTCAAAAGTCAAACACTTGGTCCAATAGGCAATGGGTTCCTGTAGCAAACCCTAGGTTCAACGCTGATAAAGGCAATCGGGGCGCTGACAAGAGTAATTTCAGCGCTGATAGACACACTTGCAAACCTAGGTATTTGCAACCACAGGGAAATAGGTCTAAAGCTTCTACTAGCTTAACATGGAGGCCAAAACAAGACCAAAACCCTAATTCTACTGGTATTTCTATGACATGCAACAGGTTTCATTATATTTCAAAGGCATTGTCAACACCAATTGGGGTTAACTGGGAATTTCATTCAAACATGGATGAAAATGGGGTTGTTATGAGAACCAAGTCTGTTCTTGTTGAACAACCAAATGAATCCAAGTCTTCCAAGGCTTGGGTTCCCAAAGAAAACTAATGTGTTTTCTTTATGTGCAGGGCATTCAGAAGAAGATCAATGATTATGGATACTGGGATAGTGGATGCTCAAGGCACATGACAGGAAAGGAAGACTATCTGACTAATTTCTCTCCTATTCAAGATGGTGATAAGGTATACTTTGGAGGGGGCTATGGCACCATCACAGGAAAAGGAACCCTTGTCACCAACAATCTACGATTTGAGAATGTCTTCCTGGTAAAAGAACTGGATTATAATTTGTTTAGTGTATCACAAGTGTGTGATAACAAAAATAAGGTTCTTTTCACAGATACTGAGTGCTTGGTGTTAAGCAAAGATTATAAGCTCCCTGAGGAAAAATACATAGATTTTAGAACACCAAGGCATAAAGACATATATAATGTGAATCTTAATGGAATTAAGATAAATAATAAAATGTCATGTCTGTATGCTAAAGCCTCAGTAGATGAAAGTAATCTTTGGCACAGGAGATTAGGGCACATAAACTTTAAGAATATCAATAGACTTGTGAGGCTTGGTTTGGTTGATGGTTTGCCTGCAAAGGCTTTCCACAATGACCACACTTGTGTTGCATGTCTTAAGGGCAAGCAGCACAAGGTCTCATTCAGGTCTAAACAGGTGCACTCTAGTTCTAAACCACTTCACTTATTGCATATGGACCTCTTTGGTCCAACTAATATAGAAAGTTTGAAGGGTAAATCATATTGTTTTGTTATCACTGATGATTATTCCAGGTTTACATGGACTTTCTTTTTAGCCAAGAAAAGTGAAACTGCCCAAAGTCTGATTAATTTCATTACCCAAATTGAAAAGAAGAATGGTAATGAGGTCAAAATTATTAGAAGTGACAATGGGGGTGAGTTTAGAAATCAGTTGTTAGATGATTTTTGTGCCAAGAAAGGGATTACTAGGCAGTTTAGCATAGCTAGAACCCCACAGCAAAATGGGGTTGCTGAAAGGAAGAATAGGACCCTTATTGAAGCAGCCAGAACCATGTTGGTTGATGCCCACTTTCCTATAGCCTTTTGGGCTGAAGCTGTTAACACAGCTTGTTATGTTCAAAATAGGGCATTGGTCAACAAGATACATAATAAGACACCTTATGAATTACTTTGGGGAAGGAAGCCCAATATTGGCTTTCTCAAGCCTTTTGGATGTCATGTAGTTGTTCTAGAAACTAGTGAGGCCCTAGGTAAATTTGATTCAAAAGGTGATGAAGGCTACTTCATGGGTTATTCAGTGCAGAGCAAAGGATATAGGGTTTACATTAAAAAGGAAAAACGTATACTTGAAAAAGTATATGTTAGGTTTTTAGAGAGTAAACCTAGTGATCCTGAAAGTGGTCCAAATTGGTTGTTTGACTTAGAACCTTTATCTAGAGCTTTAAATTATATGCCTGTTACTGATCCAGACATTGTGAAGGCAACTTCAAGTGTTTTGGAAAAGAGAATTGGTAATGTTTCAGGTATACAGGTTGCTAAGGAGGATGGACCACCAGCAGTTGAATCATCTCCCACACCAGAATATGTTACACTTCCTATATGGACAGATGAGTATTATGCTGCTGCTGCTGCTGCTAGAAAAGATAATGGTGGTTTTCAAATACCACCAAATACAAACATGCATACTTCTTCAGGCGCTGACAAAGGGAAATCAAGCGCTGACAAGACAAATTCAGACGCTGATGGCTTAGACGCTGACAACAACAGTTCAAGCGTTGTTAGCCCAAGCGCTGACAAACAAGGATCAGACTTTGGAGACACCTTTACACAGCTTTTCTCTTCTCATTTTGAACAAGGTGGACCTTCCAATGTCCATGAAGAGATTCATGTTGATCAAACAGAGTCTGATGAAGAAGATATTGGCAACATGGAGCGTGAAATTGAGGACACCAGACTTTTTGAAGGAGGAGTTCTCACTTCCACAGCTAAGGATCACCCCACATCTCAGATCATTGGTGATGTTATGGCTCCAGTTCAGACAAGAAGATCCCATCAAAGTCTTGGTGGATTTATTGCCAATATACACAAGAAGGTTGATACCCCTCTTGTACAAGCATGTTTGTTTGCCTGTTTTCTGTCACAGGAAGAACCCAAGAAAATTTTTGATGCTCTCAAAGAACCTAGTTGGGTGGAAGCAATGCAGGATGAGCTTCACCAATTTGCTATACAAGATGTTTGGGAGCTGGTTGATTGTCCTAGATATGTGAGACCAATTGGGACAAGATGGGTTCTAAGGAACAAGAAAGATGAAAGGGGCATTGTGGTTAGAAACAAGGCACGTTTGGTAGCTCAGGGATATACACAAGAGGAAGGTATAGATTATGAAGAAGTTTTTGCTCCAGTAGCAAGAATTGAAGCTATCAGAATTTTCTTAGCTTATGCCTCTTGCATGAACTTCACTGTTTATCAAATGGATGTGAAGAGTGCTTTCCTCTATGGGATAATTGTTGAGGAAGTATATGTCATGCAACCTCCTGGTTTTGAAGATCCTGAAAATCCAGACAAGGTTTATAGAGTGAAGAAAGCTATGTATGGACTTCATCAAGCCCCTAGAGCATGGTATGGTACCTTGTCTACATATTTAGTGGACAATGGATTCAAGAGGGGCACCATAGATCAGACATTGTTTACAAAGAAGAAAGGAAAACATGTGTTGCTTGTGCAGGTCTATGTTGATGACATCATTTTTGGGTCTACTGATCCAAAAATGAGTGAGGACTTTTCTAAGCTCATGACAGATAAATTCAAGATGAGTGCAATGGGTGAGATGAACTTCTTTCTAGGTTTACAAGTTCAGCAGAAAGAAGATGGTATCTTCATCTCCCAAGACAAGTATGTAGCTGAAATCTTGAAGAAATATGGTTTTTCTCCACATGAGAAGGATGCTTCCACTCCTATGGATAGGGAACACCCCTGGGGAAAGATTGGAGCTGGAAAGGATGTGGATGTTAGGCACTATAGATCAATGATTGGTTCATTGATGTATCTTACAGCCTCAAGACCTGACATCATGTTTGTTGTGTGTGCATGTGCACGCCATCAAGTGACTCCCAAAGAATGTCACCTGTTTGCTGTGAAAAGAATTTTTAGGTACTTAAGGTGTTATCCAGATCTTGGATTATGGTACCCAAAAGATTCTCCATTGGATCTTATTGCATATTCAGACAGTGACTGTGGTGGTGACAAGTTTGATAGAAAATCCACAACTGGTGGATGCCAATTTCTTGGGAGCAGATTAATATCTTGGCAATGCAAGAAACAAACAGTGGTGGAAAACTCTACAACTGAAGCAGAATATGTGGCTGCAGCTGCTTGTTGTGGACAAGTATTATGGATTCAGAATCAGCTGTCGGATTATGGGTATAATTTTATGCATACCAAGATTTTTGTAGACAATAACAGTACTTTATGCATTATTAAAAATCCTGTACATCATTCTAAAACCAAACACATAGAAATTAGACATCATTTTATAAGAGATTGCTTTGAGAAAGGTTTAATACAACCAGATAGGGTAGCCACAGAAGATAATGTGGCTGATTTATTAACTAAACCTTTTGATGCTGGAAGATTTCAATATTTGGTAACAAATATTGGAATGGTTAATCTCACTTAATATGTGTTTTGGAACCTTTTTGTAAAAGTATGTACAGGATAATGCATTGTTATTGGTCTTTTGTGATGATTTAGATTTTTCCACTTTATTTTTCTAACACTGACAAAGGTAAATGTAACGCTGTCAAGTGTTATTTTGCCGTTGTTAGAGATATTATTGTCTAACGCTGACAAGAGTTCCTTCAACGCTGATAAGTGTTGTCGGGACGCTGTCAGCAACAAATGTTAGTTTTGTGGTTTTCATCTAAATGTGTAGGTAGGTGGTAGCTTTATGCCATTGGATACAGAGTTGCTTATGGATCTTTGAAGAGCTATTTGGACATGTTTTTGTTTATGGATGATGGTTGGAATATTTATATTCCTATCTTGACATAAATTTTTAATGTTCATATATATTTTGAGAACTCATGTATCATAGTTTAAGGGGAGGTTTAAGGAACCTTTAGGACTCTTGGGTATTCTTAGAATACTCTCATCACAATTCTAGATTGTGTCCACAGGTGAGTATGAGTTAGTTTTACTAAACCATGAGGCACTGTAGCATGCAAAGTTGATAAACTATGCATGCTGCCAAGACATTTTTGGCCTAGAATTGGTTGTGGTCTGATGGGAGACTTGGGAATAGTTTTGTTATGGGTTTACCTGGGAGTTACAAAGAATTTTATGAAATAACTTTGTTGGTAAGTATTTTGGTTAGCAAGGGACTCTAGAGGACATTTGTGTCTATCTTGCTTATGCAAGTGTGCATAAATGGACAGTGTTTGCCGCCCAGTAATTATTATCAACTTGTAAGATATTTCCCTTAGGATAAATTACTTTGTTAAGGTCTTTTTCTTTTTAAATATTTTTATTTTAGACGCTGACAAGTTTTTCTCCAAACGCTGTTACGTCCAATCGTGACGCTGACAAGGCTTCAGGCAAACGCTGACAAGAAAATATAGCCGTTGGGCGCTGATGGGCTATTTTTGACCGTTGACACCTAGTGGGCCCTACCCAGTTGTTATTTTTGACTAATCTTTGGCCGTAATTTTGGGGAGTTGTTACTTTTAATTAATGCATGAGATAAGTTATATTTGATTCAATATTTTCATCATTGCTTTTTGAATATAACCGCCTCATTTTTTACCAATCAAACTCATGCATCTCTCCTATAAATTTGGTTAAATCTTTTTATTCTGGGTATTCATATTTTCTTGTCTAACACTTTTCTCCTAGATTTTTCCATATCACATAACCTAAACAGCTTTCACAATGGCACCCAAATTCAACTCAAAGAATTTAACATTGGAGTTCAAGAGCCAACATAATATGGTAGCTTACTTGACTGCTGATCCTGATTTGTTCCCTCAGTATTCACAAATGGTGGCATTTTTAAATGCATCCTCACTAAGGTATGCACTTTCTCATACACCATTGGTCCCTGTCGCACACATTAGACAGTTTTGGAACACTGCTAGTTCCACAACAACTAATGGAGTGACCACATTAACATCTACTGTTCATGGAAGAACATGGGTGGTCACTGAAGCCTTGGTTCGCCAAGCTTTGCGTCTTGATGACGCTGATGGTGTGACTACTCTTGCCATTGCAACAATAGAACAAGGTCTTAGGGAATTGGGTTATCCTATTCCTGCTGATGTCACTTTAAATAAATATCATAAGCAGGAATTTCCCTCTGACTGGAAATATTTGATACATGTCCTTTTACAATGCTTAAGTCCAAAATGTACTTCTTTTAATGAAATAAACAGGTCAATTGCAAGTGCTTTGGTTTGTATAACTCGTGGGCTTAAGTATAATTTTTCAAAAATGATTTTTGAAGGGATGTGTAAAAATAAGGGAAGTAAAATGACTTTGGCTTACCCTAGATTTTTGCAAATGGTCTTTGATTTACAAGAATATTGTTCTAGGGATCATGACACTTTTTATGAGATCCCTAAACAACAGAAAACCATTTTTGCTAAAATGAGCTCCACAAACAGATCCATACCTCTTACCCAACCCATGCTTGAAGTAATTCAGGCTGCTCAACCACAACCACAACCAGAACCTGAACCCCAACTTGAGCCTATCCATGAACCTTTACCTTCACCAGACCACATGGACATTGACCAACCCAACGCTGACACTCAAAATGTTGGCGCTGACACAGCCAATCCCAACACTGATACCATTCCTGAACAATCCCAAACACCCCTTAACCAACCAACACCCACACAATCTACTTCATCTTCCACCCCATTACAATCTAGGTTGAATAAACGCCAAAGGGTTACTGGAGTGTTCTCCTCTAGTGATCCTAGCCTTGTAGCAGAGAGAACCACCTCCATAAGTGTGGCTGGTGACATGGGTGAGGCTGGGGCTATTGACACAGGCTTAGATGCTGGTCAAGACAGTCCCAACATCATTAAGACCTCATCCATGCCCTATGATTCTATTTTGGGAGGTCAAATCCCCATTCTAGCTGAGGGCAGATTGGAACCTATGACATTAATTGAATTGACGGTTGCTGTCATTAGCTTGCAAAAGCAAAATGTCAGCCTTGTACAAACTGTCAACAACCAGGGCCGTGAACTCCAAGCATTGAGGGAGCGGGTAACTGTTTTGGAGAATCCAAGTAGCAGGAGTCTAATGGAGGAATCTTCCAAAGGGGAGGATGAAGAGGATGAAGAGGATGAGCTGATTCATACAGCTAGTGAGAAGAGTTCAGAGAAGAGTTCACAATTTAGTGAATCTTTACAGGTTGCTGAAGCTCTCACCAACTTGAAGAAGTACCCAGTTATTGATACATCCAAGGTGACACCATTAAACTTGGAAGGATCTTTCAAAGAAACAATGGGCGCTGATACAGGTTTGAACGCTGACACATCCAGCGCTGACAAAGGTAATCGTGGCGCTGATAGAGGTAACTTGAACACTGACAAAGTTGCAGGTGGTGTTGATGTATTCCAGCCATCAACAATCATCAAAGATGTGTCCACACAGGTTTCTTCTTCTACTTTACCTACTATTGATCCAAAAGACAAAGGTAAAGGAAAATTGGTTGAAGAAGATGTTCCAAAGAAAGATGCAGCACAAATAGCATTTGATGAACAGTTGGCTGCACAACTTTTGGAAAGAGATTTGAAGAGGAGTGGTAGATCACCATTTGTTGTTTCTGAGAGTGAGGAAGAAAGTGGTGATGGAAAAGAAGAAGATAGCTCAGATTCAAGTATTCAAATTATTGAAGATCCAGAAAGGCTTGAATATGGGGATGAGCTAGCAAAGGAAAGGTTGAGTGATTTGAAGAATCAGATTGATTGGGACCTTCCTGAAATCACCAGAATGTACCATGCTTGGGAAGACAAAGTAATGGACAACCCAGGAATGAGTTTATCAGATTAAATTTGGGGGTTGGAAGTTCTTCTTAGGGTACAAGATGACATAAAGGTGATTTTGAAGTTTAATGCACAAGAGGTCAAGACTTGGCTCAAAAGAGATAGAAGGCAGTTGTACTACAAGTTGCTTAGATGTCATCAACCTAACTGGACATCAAAGAAGTTGCTGGCTTTATCTTTTGAGGAGCTAGAGTATAGGGCACATCCTATTTGGAGGAGTGTGCAAGAAAATAATGTCTATCAGTTTCTTTCAGAAGAAAGGAAACAAGAGCTTGCTGAGGAAATGCAGATTCAGAAGGAAATGAGGATTGCTCAAAGACCAGTGAAGAAAGGAGATCCTTTTCAATTTCCCAAAGATATGGATGTGTATTTTCCAACTGAAGGATTCATAAGGAAGCATCTCAAGCTTTCTCCATTGGAAGCTTCAGATTTGGTTAATGTAGTACCTCTAGATGACAGAAATCCAATCATCAGTTTTGATGAAGATGAGTGTGGATTTTGGAAGATTAGCAGATTTGGAAAGGAGGTACATACTTTCACTTCAGTTATTTCTATATTTGCAAGCATAGACAGAGAAGACTTGGTGCATCTATGGAGGTTAATAGAGGCCAAGTATACAGCTGAAGCACCTACTTCAGCAAATGGAATAAGACTTTGGAACACATTTTTGACTTTGTGTGGTCCAAGAGAAGCAGATCCTACCATATGGAAGGATCTTGAAGATGATCTCAGTAATCTTCATTGGAGGCTTTATTCTACTTGTGGTGTATTTCATTTGAGCTCTACAAAGTTTTCAGAGTATTTACTTGTGGATGCTGACTATTTCTTATCCAAAGAAGTGTTGGAGAAGATGCTAGAGACACCCTTGGAGATTGATTATACTAGTGACGTGGCCAAGGACTTGATTAGATATGTTTATCACCAACATAAGAAATTTTTGCAAGATTCCTCCTAAGCCTTAAGTATTTATTCAGAAATTGATCATTGGAATGGATATCAAGTTTAGGGGAGGATTGTTGGGAATAAAATATAGGTCAGTTCACTACACGCTGATAAGAAGAATGTCAACGCTGATAAGAAGACATTGGACGCTGACAGCCAAGCGTTGACACAGAAGAAGTCAACGCTGACAGCCTTGAAGATTGACACTGATGGAATATCTTCATACGAATCTTTTGTTTATTTGTTTCTTTATTTATGTATGGTAAAGATAAGCACGACATTGTATTTTCTATTATTATCTTTACCTAGAATAGTTGATTCGTAGCTTATTGTACAAGACTTCTTGTTCTATAAAAGAAGATCTTTTAGGTTAATGTTTAATATAAGTTTTCATAAGTATTCGCAAGTTAAACCTCTTTCATTGTAATCAAGTTCGTTTATTCTAATACAAGTGAAAGTTTGTTTAACATCTTTGTGTTTTAGATCAAGTGTTAATTCCGCATAACACTTTGTTACTTTATTCATAAGCAAAGGTTTCTCTACGTGTAGTACTTGATCTAATCTCGTATACACAAAGCTTAATCGATCTAAGTTTGGGATCAACAATATCCTTTTAGAATAGTACCTTGTGTCATCATGGTCTTTATAATCTAATAAATGACCCCATCTATACGCGATTTTCTTAAAGGTGTTAACCGTCCAGAACCTAAGAGGAACACCTTCCACCTCAACCCAAGCAAGTCTACCAGAGAGAGAGAATTCATAGGATGTATGTTTAAGTGTTGCAAACCAAGACGCAATCCCTGTATTATTCATGAATTTATCTCTGGAATCAATGTTAGAAAAGCTTATCAGCAGCCATAATTCGCCCAGATACGGATTGACACGTCCAAAAAACCTTCGTCTCCAATAACGTTTTGAATATTAGATAATGCATCCAGTACTTTCACTCTACCAATGAGAGAAAATTACAAATCCGATGATTTGATGCAATCTTTATCGAGAACAGTATTTGAAGCAGTAACATTCATGTTGTCATGAGAATTCCTCAACACCGAAGCAAATGACTTCCTATTCGAAGTGATCCCCTCAGTCGTATGGGGATTCCTTACTAGAATGTCTTTTCTAGTCACCTCTCTCTTATCCAGTGGTGAAGTACTACTCATAGGGGGTCTTTGGAATCGAGCAACATTAGTATGGAGTTTGAAGCTCCCCACCCACACGGTATTTAAATTATTGACTGATAGGCGTGTAAACACCCATCCTTTTACCACTTAATTCGGGCTAAAACGAGACCAAAACACGTATTTAATATCATTTGTTTGGAATTATGCGTGGTTTTTGTGTTTATTGTGTTTTCAGGGACAACCGGATGAATATCGAAGAAAACATGGGATTGCACGGGTTTTACTGAAGAAAAAGACTCAAGATGAAGTCTATTGTCCAAGAGATGCAAAAGATTTGAAGTCACTGGGCCTATTCGAAGATTTATCAAAGAAAAGGACCAAAGATGGAAGATTTATATAAGTCGAAGAAACTCAAGTCTATTAAACGAAGAAATTAAAAGACGAGTTGAATTTAATCGACAACAAATCCCGAATCAGAATCGAAAACGGAAACTTTTCTGAAAAGACGAAAATACAAGAAGAACGGGAGAAAGCCCACTCACCAACTAAAGGACAAGCCTATATAAAGGGTTCCCTCACACACATTTAGAAGCTAGCCTGGAATTTTCTCTCCTTCCCTTTTTTTTCTCCTTTCTTTTCCGTTTCATCACCATCACCACTAGGGTGATTGGTGATTTTCATCTTTAATTTCCTCATCTTGTAATTTTAATCTTTGATTTATCTTGTCAAAACATCAATCATTCAATACAAAGTTCTTATTTAATCTTTCCATTTTATCTTGTTCATCATCATCTTTATCTTCAAGTTTTTAAGTTTTTATTTTCTTGATTTGATCTTCAAAAGTTGATGGGATTTGTGTTTTTGTTGATGGGATTCGTAGCTTATGGTTAATAGATGCTTTTTGATTGAGTTATTTTAGTCTTTGGTGAAAAACTTAGTGATTTTTGGATTAAAAACGGGTCTCCGTGTTCTTCGTTATTTGCTACTGTATCTGGGTTTCCAGAAGTTCCGAATCAAGACACTTCATTCGGAAGTCTAAAACTTCCGAACCAACCCTTCATTCGGAAGTCTAAAACTTCCGAACCAACCCTTCATTCGGAAGTCTAAAACTTCCGAATCAACAACCTTCATTCGGAAAGTTCCGAACCAAGCAAGACTTCCGAACCAGTTGCTTTTCAAAAGTTCCGGATGAATGAACAGTCACTTCCGAACCAGTAAGTTCCGCATCAGTGAACAGTGACTTCCGAATCATTAAGTTCCGAATCAAGGACTTCATTCGGAAGTCCAAAACTTCCGAATCAGTAAGTTCCGGATGAAGGATAAGTTCCGGATGAATCCAAAAGTTCCGGACCAAGCACAAGTTCCGAATGAAGAATGAACAGTAACTTCCGAATCAGTTATCTTTGGGTATTTTAAAGTTTTACTGTTTCTTAACTATTTCTTTACTGTTTCCTTATTTAATTTTAATTTTCTTTTAAGCTTAATTCTAATTTAAATTCAAGTTTAAATTCTAGTTTTTATTACTCATCATTAAATTAATTATCTTTGATTTAGATTTTCATTTCCACTTTTAATTAGATTAGAAAACCAAACCCTTTTATTTAGTAACCAAGAACAATTATTCCACTTAAGACCAAGATCAATTCGAGAGGATATCGAGAGTAAAATTGAACCCATACAAAACCAGTGTATCAAATGGCGCCGCTGCCGGCTCTTCTCGTTAAGATCAAAAGTTTTTCGTGAGAACTTGGATTTTGGGATCCGTTCCCCGTGAACGTTACTTTTTCAAGAAAATTTTCAAAAAAAAAAAATCCTAAAAAATATAAAATTTTCAAAAATACAAAAAAAAAAAAAAAAAAAAAAACATAAAAACCAAAAATATTTTTGCTTTGTTTTTCTTTGTTCGTTCTTTTGCAGGTGTATGCGCACTCGATCCACGTCTTATCAAGAGCCCGAGCCTCTCGATAATTTAGACATGGCTGGTGTACAAAACAACAATAACATACCACCTCCGAACAACAATAATAACAACAACAATCCGCCTTTCAACAACATGAACAATAACAACAACAATGAGCACCTTCCGGATAATCGCCCAATGATTGAATTGCTGCAAGCTCATGTCGATGGCAACACGGATCCAATTGTTATACCACCAATTGCCGCCAACAATTTCGAGCTAAAGTCAGGCTTTATCCAGATGGTATCCGCTCAACCGTTCTTGGGACGAACCATTGATGACCCACATGACCATATCAAGAGATTTCTACAACTCACCAACACGGTCAAGTTCAATGGAGTTCCACAGGAGGTTATAAGGTTACAACTTTTTCCCTTTTCTTTAGAGGGACAAGCCCGGCATTGGCTTGCTAAGGAACCACCACAGAGTATTCTCTCGTGGACGGATTTGGAAACAAAGTTTATAAACTACTTTTTTCCACCCTCTCGTACTACCGCTTTGCGGAATGAGATCATAAATTTTGAACAAAAGTACGATGAGTCATTCAGTGAATCTTGGGATCGCTTTAAAGATCTTTTGAGAAAATGCCCAAAACATGGTTTTACCAAAGTACATCAAATCAATACTTTTTACAATGGTTTAAGCATGAGTGACCAAGATTCACTGAACAGTGCCTCGGGGGGTAATTTATTGGCTAAGACTTCCAATGCTGCTTGGGACATCATTGAGAACAAGTCTCGTGTGCAAACCAAGAGTGTTAGGACCAATGTCGCTAGTGCTAGAACTAATGACAGCGACAAGCGATTAGACAAAATCACTACGCTTCTTGAATCGCTTGTCACCCACACCGTCAGCAACAACAGCAACAACGCCAAAAACGCACAAGTGAACGCTGTCAGCCAACCTTGTGAGATATGCGGTGGTCCCCACTCTTACACAACTTGTACCGCCACCCAAGATTACCCTGCTGAGAATGTGAATGCGGCATATGGCACCTACCAACAACCTGCTTATCAAGCTAGACCTCAAGGTGACCGTAACTTGCTTAGCTACCGCAGCAACAACTATCTTTCACCACCTGGTTTTCCCCCAAACAACCCAAACCAACAACAAAACCTTAACCGCCCTCCTCAACAACAACAACAACCTCGACAACCATACATCCCACCTCACAAGCAGCAACAACCACCTCAACGTAACAATCAAGTCTACCAACAACCTGCTTACCAACCACCTGCATACAATGCTCCTCCCAACCAAGCCACCACTGCATTACACCAAGAGGTCGCAACCTACATGAGAACCAATGATGTGATAGTGGGAAATCTCCAAGAGGAAGTGCGAAATTTGAAGGCAGACTTGGTCAAGCAAGGAAATGATTTGAGAGCTGACATGAGAAACACGTTGGATACCCAAACTAATGACTTGAGGAACATGATGGCTAGTTTCGTCCAAGGTAATCAACCCTCTTCTTCGGGTACTCTTCCGAGTAACACCGTTGCGAACCCAAGAGGGGAGATGAAAGCAATCACTACTCGAAGTGGTAAAGGTACCAAGGAACCCGAGCTTCCTATACCTCCACCGGTGGTTGTGACTAAGGAGAACGAGTCGCCTGCTCCTATTCCTCATCCTTCTCCTTCCCCAATTTCTCCACCTCTTCATTCTACCCCTCCTCCACCCGTGGTTGTGAGTGATCCTATTCCTCTAAAGCCTTCATCTTCTTCCAATATACCTTATCCTTCAAGGTTGAGGAAAGAGAAGCAAAAGAGCAAGGATGATATTCAGGTTTCGAATTTCCTTAAAATGTTCAAACAACTGAATTTCAATATCTCCTTCGCTGAGGCTCTCGCTCACATGCCCAAATATGCCAAAATGTTTAAAGATCTTCTGAGCGACAAGGAAAAGCTCCTCGATATTGCCAACACCCAACTTAATGAGAACTGCTCTGCAGTGCTCTTAAGGAAATTGCCAACCAAGCTTGGTGATCCGGGTCGTTTTCTTATCCCTTGCAATTTCCCGGGAGTAGAGAATTGCATGGCCCTAGCCGATCTAGGTGCCAGTATTAATCTCATGCCTCTAAGTGTTTGGAAGCAATTATCTCTCCCAGAGCTACTCCCCACTAAAATGACTTTGGAATTGGCCAACCGTACGGTTGCTTATCCAGTGGGGATAGCCGAAGACGTCATTGTAGGAGTCGACAAATTCACCTTCCCTGCTGATTTTGTTGTCGTCGACTACGAGATGGACCCCCGTATGCCACTTATTATTGGTCGTCCATTCTTGAGGACCGGTCGTACTCTCATTGATGTTGAAGCCGGTGAGCTTATCATGAGAGTGGGTGACGATAAAGTAGTCTTCAACATGGGAAAGTTGTCTAAACAGCCTTATTCATATGAGAGCGTTAATTGTATTGACGTTCTTGATGAGGCTTGTGAAGAACACTTTAATGATGCTTGCAAAAGTATTCCTACCTCTCTTCCCACTGTTGAGACCGTGTCCTCTATTGATTCATCGTTGTCTCTATTTGGAGATGGTGAGTTATTTTGGAACAATCTTGAAGATACCATGGGAGATGCGAATTTAGCTACTAATGATTCTCCTATCGATGGGGATGAAGACATGAATTTCTTTGACAATCTTCTCACCGAAGACAATCCTTCGCCTCCATCTCCTACGGTCATTGCTATCGATACTCCGACTTTGACAACGCCACCCGTCGAAAATCCTCCGGATTTGGAACTTAAGGAGTTGCCGCCTCATCTCGAGTACGCGTTCCTTGACGACAACAAGAAGTCGCCCGTCATTATTGCAACGGATTTGAAAGATGAAGAGAAGACTCGCCTCGTTGCCGTGTTGAAAGCTCATAAGAAGGCTATTGCTTGGAAGATTTCGGATATTCGTGGAATTGATCCTCACTTCTGCACACACAAAATTCTCATGGAGGACGACTTTAAGCCCACAATTCAAAGCCAACGAAGGGTGAATCCAAAAATACATGAAGTCATCAAAACAGAGGTTATCAAACTTCTTGATGTGGGTATGATTTACCCTATTTCGGATTCCCCATGGGTTAGTCCAATCCATTGTGTGCCCAAGAAGGGCGGAATAACCGTTGTTCCCAATGAACACAACGAGTTGATTCCCACTCGTCTCGTTACTGGGTGGAGAGTTTGTATAGACTACCGCAAACTCAATGATGCCACGAGAAAGGATCATTTCCCTCTACCTTTCATGGACCAAATGCTTGAACGATTAGTCGGTAATGAATATTACTGCTTTCTTGATGGTTTCTCGGGTTATTTTCAAATACCCATCGATCCCCAAGATCAAGAGAAGACTACATTCACTTGTCCCTATGGCACTTTCGCTTACAAAAGAATGCCTTTTGGCTTATGTAATGCGCCCGGGACTTTCCAAAGGTGCATGTTAGCTATCTTCCATGACATGGTTGAACAAACCATGGAAGTCTTCATGGATGATTTCTCGGTCTTCGGGGATTCGTTCTCTTCTTGCCTTGCCAATTTAGAACGTATGCTAAAGCGGTGCGAAGACACTCGCCTTGTTCTAAATTGGGAAAAATGCCATTTTATGGTAAAAGAAGGCGTTGTGCTTGGACATAAGATCTCGAAAGCCGGTCTTGAAGTTGACCGTGCTAAAGTCGATGTTATCGCAAAGTTGCCTCCACCTTCAACTGTGAAGGGTGTGAGAAGTTTCCTGGGTCATGCGGGCTTTTACCGTCGATTCATCAAAGATTTTTCTCAAATCGCTCGCCCGATGACCCACCTCTTGGAAAAAGATACTCCTTTTATCTTTTCCAAAGAGTGCCTTGAAGCCTTCAACTCGCTTAAGGATAAGCTAACTAAGGCACCCGTCTTGGTTACCCCTAATTGGGAGCTTCCCTTTGAGTTGATGTGCGATGCTAGCGATTTTGCTATTGGAGCGGTTCTTGGACAAAGAGTGAACAAACACTTCCAACCGATCCATTACGCTAGCAAGACTATGACGGGGGCACAATTGCATTATACGACAACCGAAAAAGAGCTTTTAGCTGTTGTCTATGCTTTTGAAAAATTCCGCCCCTATCTTGTCCTTTCCACCACCATTGTGTATACCGATCATTCCGCGCTGAAGTACTTGTTAACAAAGCAAGATTCCAAACCAAGACTTCTTCGCTGGGTTTTACTGCTCCAGGAATTTAAAATCGAAATCCGCGATAAAAAAGGAGCAGAAAACCTAGCCGCGGACCATCTTAGCAGACTTGAGGATCCTTACCAAGGGGATCATCCGACCAAAGAAATCAATGATTCTTTTCCCTTGGAGACCTTAATGTCTATAAACTCGAAGCCGAATGAAACCCCGTGGTTTGCGGACTTTGCAAACTACTTGGCGGGTGGAATTCTCAAGGAAGGGTTGACGTCCCAGCAAAAGAAAAAGTTCTTCACCGACATCAAGACTTACTTTTGGGACGACCCTTACCTATTCAAACAATGTGCCGACCTGATTATTCGCTGATGTGTTGATGGACCGGCAGCGTCTGAAATCCTTAATGCTTGCCACAAAGGACCCACCGGTGGTCACTTTGGTCCCAACTACACCGCTAAAACAGTGTTTGATTCCGGATTTTATTGGCCCTCCATATACCGTGACGCTCACGATATGGTCAAACGAAGTGATGTTTGCCAAAAGCAAGGCAACATCACACATAAAGACGAGATGCCTCAGAATTTCATTCAAGAGTGTGAAATTTTTGATGTTTGGGGTATCGACTTTATGGGGCCATTCCCTTCGTCTAAAGGAAACAAATACATCCTTGTAGCCGTTGACTACGTTTCAAAGTGGGTTGAAGCCAAAGCTTTGCCTACTAATGACGCAAGGGTGGTTTGTAACTTTTTGAAAGCTCTTTTCGCTAGATTCGGTGTGCCTCGCGCCATTATTAGTGATTGTGGGACTCATTTCTGCAATGACCAATTTGCTCGAGTCATGGCTAAGTACGGTGTAAATCATCGTCTTTCCACAGCCTACCACCCACAAACTAATGGCCAGGCTGAAATATCAAACCGAGGGCTGAAGCGAATTCTTGAAAGAACTGTGGGAGAGCATCGTGCCTCATGGGCTGATAAACTTGATGATGCTTTGTGGGCTTTCCGTACTGCTTACAAGACCCCGATCGGCTGTACGCCTTATCGTCTTGTGTACGGGAAAGCGTGCCACCTCCCCATTGAGTTGGAGCACAAGGCTTATTGGGCCTTGAAGTGGGCTAATTTTGATATAAACAAAGCCGGTGACCTACGCAAGATCCAACTCAATGAGCTGAATGAACTCCGTAATGAGGCTTATGAAAATTCTTTGATCTATAAGGAAAGAACTAAGCTCATTCACGACTCCAAGATCAAAAACCGAGAGTTCCATGTTGGAGACAAAGTCTTACTTTTTAACTCTCGGTTGAAAATCTTCTCGGGAAAGCTCAAATCTCGTTGGTCCGGCCCATTCACCATTGCCCAAATTTTTCCATATGGTACTCTCGAGCTCTCTCAACCTGATGGACCAAATTTTAAGGTGAATGGCCAACGAGTGAAGTTGTACTTTGGTGAGGACACCTCTCAGGAGGTGATTCCATCCCTCACCACGTTCCCCATGAACTAATTTTGGGTCAAGTCAGGCTCGTGACTCGGTTATCAAAAACAAGCGCTCCTCGGGAGGCAGCCCGAGTATCTATCCGTTTATGTTTTAATCCCCTAAGTGTAGGGGGGGCTTCTATATGTGTTTTTCTTTGTATGGTGATGTGATTACAGGGATTAGTGCACTCTTGGAAGTTTTTAAAGAACCGTGCTCCCGTGTTATCCGAAATCCGGTTCTATCTCTCAACTATCGTGATTCAATTTTCTTCATACTCACATTTGAAATTGATCACTTTAGTCGTCTCTTCCTTAACTTGAGTTAACCAACGTGCACAATGTCATAAGTGTAGGGGAAACTTTTCCCACATGCTTAAACATTGAGGACAATGTTTATCTTAAGTGTAGGGGGACTTCTATCGAAGTTTTAAGTGGACTTTTCCATGAAAATGCCTTCAATTAACCGGAAAATCATATTTTTCAACATTTTTCAAATTTTTTATTAACTTTGGCCATTTAGTTGTAATTTTTAAATTTTTATCGTTGCTTTCATATGTATATATCCTGCAATAAAGTCAAATTTTAATAAAGTGGTGTAGCTAGTTTAGAAGTCTTTGACATATTAGGCCCGTTGCGTTTATTTTGACTCAACCCAAATAGACTTATCCAAGTTTATTCTAGCTAGTATCCTTAACCATGTAGACCTTAATTGGTTTATTAGGCTAAGTATCCACGAGTCTCATTACTTGAGATTTTAAATTGTGGAGGACGAGAAATGATAGAGTCAATTATAAGTCGGTATTCTTGCGCAAGCCCACTTGGTGTAATTATTTGCCTATTCTCCCATCACTTGCTAATAATTTATCTGCAATAAGTAAGGTCGTACGATTTGAAAAGTTACTTAGCTTCTAGCCCAAGATCGTTTAAAAGTTGCTCGGTAATGATAAGAGTTCATAGCCAAGGCATAACTTATGAAGCGGGGCGCGAAGATTGGCGAGTCCGAAAAGGCCCTAACAAGGCATGAGGATTCAATTTTATTGCTGAAGATCCAAAGTGATGTGAAAAGCATTATTCCTAAAGTCAATATGAAGGATCAAGACTCACGACGAAAAGCAATCAACTCCCATAAAGATCATGGAGAAGTCTATCCGAAAAGACCCTAACAAGGTATGAGGATAAATAGATCCAAGTCCGAAAAGGAGGCGGATCGTTGTATCTCAAAATCCCAATTAGAGATTGAAGAAATAATCATGAAGTCGTGGTCAACAAAGTTGGAGTACCCCTCAAAAGTCTCCAAGCGAAGAAACTCTATTATGATGAGAAGACCATTATCTCAAGAACGTCTCTCGAAGATATGAAGTATGAAGTACATGCCAAATATCGGCCCGAGAAAGGTCTCAAATCGTGAACCAAGTTATGCCAAGATATGAACTTTTTGATATCCCGAGAAGCAGTTTTAAGAGATTTTGTCCTTTAGCTAACTATTGATCAAATCGTCCTACTTTGCTTTCAGCCCTAATAAACTATCGAAATAAGTCCAAAAATGCATCTTCATGATCATTCTAAGACAAAAATAAAATATAAGAGATACACCTAGGAATAAGGGAGTTTAAGTATTTAATTAAGCCATGTGTGTAAGTGTTTGAATTGCTAACTTATAATAACAATGATCTCGTTTTTAAGCTTAGTTTGGGGAACGTGAAACTTGAGGGTGATAAATCTTCGCAGCACCAAAGCCCTAATGTAAGTCATCGATTTCTTTGCAAGTTATTTCCATGTAGCTATTTTCAAGTGAAAATGGTTTTCTATCCCTTTGTTATCTTTGAAGTTTTATTTCTTTAATTTTTGTTTAGTAGAATTTTAAATAAGGCCAAGGTTGATTAATTATGAGAAAAGTGTAAGCTTGCTTTATCACTAAGCATTGCATGAGGGCATGGCAATGGTTAAGTGTAGGGGATTTGATAGGCGTGTAAACACCCATCCTTTTACCACTTAATTCGGGCTAAAACGAGACCAAAACACGTATTTAATATCATTTGTTTGGAATTATGCGTGGTTTTTGTGTTTATTGTGTTTTCAGGGACAACCGGATGAATATCGAAGAAAACATGGGATTGCACGGGTTTTACTGAAGAAAAAGACTCAAGATGAAGTCTATTGTCCAAGAGATGCAAAAGATTTGAAGTCACTGGGCCTATTCGAAGATTTATCAAAGAAAAGGACCAAAGATGAAAGATTTATATAAGTCGAAGAAACTCAAGTCTATTAAACGAAGAAATTAAAAGACGAGTTGAATTTAATCGACAACAAATCCCGAATCAGAATCGAAAACGGAAACTTTTCTGAAAAGACGAAAATACAAGAAGAACGGGAGAAAGCCCACTCACCAACTAAAGGACAAGCCTATATAAAGGGTTCCCTCACACACATTTAGAAGCTAGCCTGGAATTTTCTCTCCTTCCCTTTTTTTTCTCCTTTCTTTTCTGTTTCATCACCATCACCACTAGGGTGATTGGTGATTTTCATCTTTAATTTCCTCATCTTGTAATTTTAATCTTTGATTTATCTTGTCAAAACATCAATCATTCAATACAAAGTTCTTATTTAATCTTTCCATTTTATCTTGTTCATCATCATCTTTATCTTCAAGTTTTTAAGTTTTTATTTTCTTGATTTGATCTTCAAAAGTTGATGGGATTTGTGTTTTTGTTGATGGGATTCGTAGCTTATGGTTAATAGATGCTTTTTGATTGAGTTATTTTAGTCTTTGGTGAAAAACTTAGTGATTTTTGGATTAAAAACGGGTCTCCGTGTTCTTCGTTATTTGCTACTGTATCTGGGTTTCCAGAAGTTCCGAATCAAGACACTTCATTCGGAAGTCTAAAACTTCCGAACCAACCCTTCATTCGGAAGTCTAAAACTTCCGAACCAACCCTTCATTCGGAAGTCTAAAACTTCCGAATCAACAACCTTCATTCGGAAAGTTCCGAACCAAGCAAGACTTCCGAACCAGTTGCTTTTCAAAAGTTCCGGATGAATGAACAGTCACTTCCGAACCAGTAAGTTCCGCATCAGTGAACAGTGACTTCCGAATCATTAAGTTCCGAATCAAGGACTTCATTCGGAAGTCCAAAACTTCCGAATCAGTAAGTTCCGGATGAAGGATAAGTTCCGGATGAATCCAAAAGTTCCGGACCAAGCACAAGTTCCGAATGAAGAATGAACAGTAACTTCCGAATCAGTTATCTTTGGGTATATTAAAGTTTTACTGTTTCTTAACTATTTCTTTACTGTTTCCTTATTTAATTTTAATTTTCTTTTAAGCTTAATTCTAATTTAAATTCAAGTTTAAATTCTAGTTTTTATTACTCATCATTAAATTGATTATCTTTGATTTAGATTTTCATTTCCACTTTTAATTAGATTAGAAAACCAAACCCTTTTATTTAGTAACCAAGAACAATTATTCCACTTAAGACCAAGATCAATTCGAGAGGATATCGAGAGTAAAATTGAACCCATACAAAACCAGTGTATCATTGAAGACGTTAACAAATCTCACAAACCCAAATATTTTTCCATTCTTCATTCTCTCATTGGGAATAAAAGAGTCGACCACATGATCGTACACCTTGCACGCGTGAAACAAATCTTTGGCGTTGAAGACCTCTGGAAAATTAGTGACGAATATTGAAGTTCAAATTCTAGATATATCATCTTCCTTGGAGTGAGATGATGCCATACCAACATACAGAAATAAACCCTAAATTATGGTAGAAACCCTAAAAAACAAAATCAAAAACTTAACGCCATGTCGATTCAAATAAAGAAAAATTAAAGGATAAAATCAATAAAATCAACACCCCCACCACAGTGAAGGCGATCACACCGAATATAGGGAGCAGTCAAGATCACAAGCCTATATCGAATCACACTCCTAACAGTGTATGAGAGAATGAAAACAAGATTTCAACTCAGTAATGGAACATTATTCGAAGAATGATGGTGAACAAGTGAGAATTATGTGGAAATATGGCAGACCAAAGAACCCTAAAATCATAATTAAACCCTATAGCTTCAAAATCGAAACGAATAAAGGCGCTCGTTCCCTGAGGTCCAACACAAGGTCAGCACTCAAGGACTACAGGTACTTTAGACGTATGAAGGAACGAAGGGTAGTAGAACAATTGATGAAAATAGGGATCTGGATGACGGCGCCGCCATAGTTAGGGTTTGATACAATTATTTTGTTTTTTCAAACAAAAGAATACACGATAATAATAAACGACACACTTTGTATTTTAGAAAATTCGTTGCACGAGTTTTTTATATTGTATTCATATTGGCAAATTATTTATTTGAGTAACACAAATTTGAGTTTGTCGATGTCATTCTTGTCTTTTAACTCTAGAATTTTAATTTTGGCTCCTCTCGTGATCATGGCCATCGGTATATCTTAGAAAATAAAGTAGGACACTCAATACCCATCCAGTAGAATCAAACACTTCCACTTTTTATTAGATTCGATAAATCCTCATAATGTTTTATTAAGCAATAACCGAATATAGAAGTACATGCATAGTTTCTGGTAATTATTGGCATAGACGGAACTTGAACAATTTTAGTAGGAGGGCTGACAATATTTTTTGAGAGGGCTCAGTATAATTTTTTCCAAAATTACCCTTAAGTTTTAGAATAATTATACTATGAACACCGAATCTTGGGAGGGCCACAGCCCCACAGGTCCCTATGAAGGTCCATATATGATTATTGGGCTTGTAGACATGTTTGAGCTGGCGATGGGTACTGGCTGGGCTTTCGGAGAGTCGGATGTGACGCAGTGGAGCTAAGTGGGTTGGAGAATGAGGCTCGATCGAAGTATGGTCTTAAATAATTATCTATATCTATACTACTTTATAAAGCATTTGGGACCTTCCTAAAATAAGAAGGCTGAAAATTCAGACTTTTTTGCCTACTAAATAAAGCAAGTTATTGATATTTTCATCAACATTATATACTATAACCTTTTTCAAACAACTTTTTGTAACAAACTTGTAACCACCTTTTAAATAACATTTTTTCTTTTAAATTGAAAAGTATTTTTATTTATTTATTATTTTTATAATCTAATTTCACTATATTTTTAAAATTTTTTGTTTTTTAATTCGATATCCATTTTGATATATTTTTATTAATTTTTTGTTTTGTTCAATTTTAGTGGGTTTTTTAATTCGATTTTTTATAATTTTACAATGAGTAAGAGATTAATATTTGTTAGTCTCAAAATTCGTTATTAGGTACTCGCCGCCGCATTGAGCGGGTACCATTCTAGTAGTTCTAAAATAAGGTTAAGCCCATGTAACAAGTGGGCTTACCAAACCCTAGATCAAACCCAGAACAATACTAGAACAAACCCTATTTTCTTAACAGCCGATTGAGGTTAAACGAAGCTAGAAAAAACCGCCTGGAGTGGTTCGGGACAAACAATCAACATCATCAAAAACAAAGATTGCTTATTAGGTTTGTTTTAAATTTGATTGCTATTTATGTTTAATTTGCTGCCATGCATGCTATGTATAACTTGCAGTTGCTCAACAGTTTTGTATATAAAAATCGCTGAAGACGAAACTTACTTCACAATTTTTTCTATTTTCGTTTTAGGAAATCAAAGGTTTTATAAATGCCAGAGCTTCACCTTGATATTCATGAAGAGATACTAGCAAGATCGCAAGTAGAGGATCTCATCCGGTTCAAACATGTATGTAAGTCATGGAAGTCGTTAATCTCAAGTCGTCGCTTTGTCAAATCTCATCTCGACTACAATAGTAAAAAACAAGCAGATACACGGATTGATTTTGGTAGTGACGACCTTAATTGTTATCGTCTTGTTGGTTCTTCCAATGGTCTTTTATGCATCTACGATCGTTGCGATGACAAATTCTTTATCATTAATCCCTTAACCTGTGAAGTGAATGAACTAAATCCTCCTCAAGATATTGGTTTTCAAGTGTGGGGTTTTGGCTATGATTCATCCATAGATGATTTCAAGGTTGTAGGAGGAGGATTCTGCGATCATGAAGATAACTATGGTTTTAGAGTGTTAGCATTGAAATCAAATGTCTGGAGATCAGTTGACGGAGTAGTAGAGGGGTGTCCTTTGTACAAAAATGGTCGTACATATGGTACTTTATACAATGGAGTGATTCACTGGCTTTTTCGCGGGAAAGTCATTGTTACTTTTGATTTATCCAAAGATGTTATCATAGAAATACCTTTACCAGTTCCTCCTTGTGACAGGTTCCACGGCTGGAGGTTAAATAACTACACGTATACGTTGGGGACCATAAAAGACAGTGTATGCATCAAATATCAAGGGTGGGGGGTAGAGAAAACTGACAAACCTGAAATATGGGTAGTGAAAAACTACAATGTTATGAAAACCGAGAGAATTGAAATGGAACGATGGTTACCGCCACCTGGTTATGATGAACACGGTGCTGCTGTATTGGTGCACAACCTTGAATGTCGAGGTCCCCGTGACAATATATTTAGTCATATCAAGTTGTCTACGATGTCCGAATGTAATTATAATTTTGATCTCCCTGTATTCGTGAAGAGCCTTAAGTCTCCACGTGGCATGGGTGACGATTATAGTGGCAATGAGGGAGACTCAAAAGCAATCGGTGCACAACAATAAAAGTCCCGGTCAGAATACTCGTATAAAGTTTTCTACGAATTATACTAAAAAGCAAAGGGAGTACATCATCATCATCATCATCGGATCATCATCATACTAAGTCTTGCGAAACTTTGGAGGAGTGCCGAGCAAATTCTCCTAAAACTAGGATGACTTCCTTTTCTTATTCTATAGGATTAGTTGCTTTTCTTACGAACCGTTCATTTTTCTTTCGTTTATGGTTTTATTTTCATCTTTTTGTTTATTGAATCTTTCTCATTAACAGTTTATTTTCGCCATGTTTGGTTTGTGGGTCTAGACATGGTGACACGTACGGAAAGTCATGAAATTATGTTTTCCCGCCTAACGTGTGTGGATGATTTAACGTGAGTGTACATGGTTTAAGAGCAGTTTTTTGTTGAGAGATCGAAACATCCATGGAGCACACACACGCAAAGTAACATGTTTATCAATTTTTCAGAGACTGTTAAGTACAGCAATGACCCTGATTGAATCTCAGAGGGCTCTATCGGCTCATATAATGCCAAACAGATCACTTCCTGTAGTTACTAGTTACAAACAATTATGTATCTGATAGCGTGACAAGCCACACAAGAATGTTGATTGATGCTTATGCGTCGTTCTTTACTTGAACATGGGCCAATGATTGGGGTCGTAAGTACGATGAAAGTCGTTTTTTTCATAAAAATTTATGTTGATAGGAATGCTTACTTACAGGTGATGCTTTTGGACATGACTTGTTGCACTCATGATTGCTAAAGTCAGTCTTGTATTCATTCTCTCATACGATGAAATGCTTACTTATGTTGATAGGAAGCGTTTTTTTCTTTCCTTTAATGATTCCGTGGTAATACGATAAAATGCTGTTTTCTATAGATTGATCAATAGAGACAGTGGTAAGATTTGCATCATGTGTTGAATATTTTTCCGAAGATTTATAACACAAACTCTCATCAGTCATCATTTGTCATCAAAGTATCAAAATATGCATAAGCACGTATATTAAATCATGACCTTAAAAGTGAAAACCCAACACGTACATGAAAACAGACACATATAAATAAACATAAAACCAGAATCATTCTAAAGTAAAACCCAAATCTGCAAAATCTGAAGTATCATTTGACAACCCAAAATCATCTGAGTGTGGCTTTATAAGTTACAATCATAATATAAATAGGAGATTTAGTGATGTCGGATTGTCGCTGGTAATTGGTAAACCACCACCACCGCGGTGAGTCGATGACCGATCATTATGGTGGCTATTCACCACCATCTCCTGTAAGCATGACTTTGCGATGTTGACGAGGCTCTAGTAAGCGCGCTTTGTATTCTAAGTATATCCGATGACTATGCATGGTTGTGGGACTATATTTGACGACCATTACACTACCTGTACACACATAAAATCTTAAATCAATATCAATGCTTCAGATCTCACTACAAGAAAAAAAGTGCTTTAGTGACCAAAATTGAGTGGCTATTTTTTTATTTAGTCACTAATCAGTGACGATATAATTTTATGGTCACTAATCAATGATTCGTCACTAACCCATCTTCATCGCGGATTTCACGGATCGATCGGTTATGTTACGAATCGAAATCAAGCTACGGTTTGGATCTCATTTAACTTGTTATGCGATTTTTTAGGCTTGTTATGTTAAAATAAGTGCGATTGTTAGGTTTAAATTAGGGCTTGTAACGTTTTTCAACCCGTGCAAATTTGGGGCTTTTAAGTTTTTATGGTTTCATCTGCTAAGTTATGTATTCAATTTGAAATCTGCTGGTTATTAAAGGGTTTCAAATAGTCGAAGTTAGGGTTTGATATGGTTAAATTTTGGGGATTTAATGACGAGTCAAGGGAGTTAGGATTGATGGAGTTATTAGTTTAAAGGAACAATTAGCGGCAACGACGTTGTGCACACGTGGATATCGAACTTAGGGAGGATAATAAGGAGGTGATATACTTATGTGTGTAGCGTTTCTCGTGTTGTAGTGGTTCGGTTTTGTGTGATTCTTCACATAAGTATATCACCTCCTTATTATCCTCCCTACAACACAAGAAAATGTGAAGAATCATAGAGTGAAAAATGTAAGATTTGGAGTTTTGACGATGTAAAAGGTTTAAAGTTTTGAATCATTTGTTTATAATTTTTGCAGAATCATAGAGTTAAAAGTGGTTTGTCCTTATAAAACAAAACTTGAAATCAGTTGCGAAAGCTCTAGCTGGTCTTACTAAGTACTGTATGCTGGTTAGATGCAATAATAGATAAGTGGTTTAAAAGATAGTGTTTGGATTTACTTGAAATGTGAAAAACACATTAAGGTGAACAATAAAAAATCAAAGTTACTTCTTTTTTAGAAATTTGTAATCCTATCCATTTTTAAGCACTTTGAAATAGACATGTCACAACCAAATTAAGCAGCGAAGTGTCATAAAATCGAATTAGCCAACTAAGGAAAGAGAGTTAGTGAATCGAGTCAAAGCATGCAAGATAGTTATCAGTGAACGTGAGAATAGACCTTTCAAACAACGGCTATTGGTTGTAGCCAAACAACGTCGTCCTGTATCAGCAGTTAGAAAGGGATATGCATGATGGCAACTTGATGTGAGTGGTGGCGGCTTAGTCAGTGCACTTTTGGTTATGTTTATCTTTTTTATCTCTTTAGTTTTAATTTATCTTAATCCAAGTTGCCGTGATAAAGTAGTTTTGCTTCAAATTTCTATGCCATGCCAACAAGAACAGACGTCCCCGAGTGTATGTTTGATGATATTGACTGAAATAAACTTATTCAGTTTGCTGAAACAATGCGGAGCTTATAGTTAATTTATGCCATGTAGCTCAACCTATATATCGGCTTGAGGTATTCTTTATGTTCGAGTAATATTCTAGAGTTATAGTAATTAACGGTTGCAAAGGACGAGTCATGTTTGACTTTTTCACACAATTGTTTACTACTCAAGAAATCTATGTCCTCAGTTTGGAAACTTGTGTAGGTTATATGGCATATGGACACGGTCTGATATTGATATGATTAGTAACCATTGGTGTTAACTTATAAGAGTCTTGGCTACTGAGACTTGTATTCAAAACATGGAACTAGTTTAAACTAAGAAAAGTTCTTTTGTGCAGATTACGAATAGAGCTAGTGTCCAAGTATCTTAAGGAGGGCCCCATTAGCTTTAAGTGATCGGTCTTGGTGAGCAACAGGTGACAAGCACGGTCGTGCCTGCAATTACTATGATCTTTATTGGATTTCTGTTCCTTTGCGTTTAATTACTGCTTGACTAGTAAGAGTGTAAGACTCATGTTTTCAATAACAGAAGATTTTCTTTATGAAAATATTACATACCTTCAAGACTCCTTTATGTATTTTTTTTTTATGTATTTCAGAAGAAAAACGGCAGACCTTAGATCTCGAGAGTGTTTGCTTGTTGCTTGATCTTGTTATCGGGCCTAAATTTCGTCAGCAAGTTGATTCATTCTTGGATTACTTAAAGATTTGTGGCTCGTTTTTTGTAACTTACATTTAATGGAAAAATGGTCTTTTTGTTATGATGATATTTTGAGCCGATAATCTGATTCTTGTAGGTCATTACTTGTTATTAAACGAGCTTAAATAGTTGCCACTTGATTGTTAACAATCGGCCAGTTAATATTAGAAGCTCTTAGAACCCAATTTTTTGTAGGTGGTTGTTAATTTTTCCCCTAGGGTTTGTTTTTTTGGTTAAATGAGTATGTATAGATACTTAATTGGGTCTTTTTTTTGTTGTAAGTTAGATTGTGTAAAGACCTGGTTTTTGTAGGTAGTTACTAGCATAGACGGGCCTTCATAGAGACCGGGGGCTGTGGCTCTCCCAAGATTCGGTGTTCATAATATAATTATATTAAAACTTAAGCGTATTTTTGGAAAAATTTGTACTGGGCCCTCTCAAAAAATATTGTCGGCCCTCCCATTAAAATTGTTCAAGTTCCGTCTATGGTCACTAGACGAGTGTCGTTAATCAGGTTTAAAAAGTTAGGTTTTCAGTTGGTCATATAACTAAAATTAGGGCACTGTAAAATTTATGCATTTATGTTATATTGATGTTATGGTAGAATTCGATGTTGCATCAACCGAATAGTTTTTATTTTTGCCCACCTGTGTTTAAGTTTGCTGGAAATTTAAGTAAAAGTGTAAAACTATGATAGTACTTGTATGTGTGCACCATCGAAGACGGGATCAAGGGTACTAAAATATGGCCTAGGGTTAAATGGTGTTTTCTCCTTCTATAAATCCTTCGGAATGAAATTCAGTCACTGCCAAAACATGTGCACCAAACAATGTATATAGATATCTAGGTAACAGGGGAGACAATATAAAAATAATTACCGCATCTGCTGTGCTTGGATCCTCCTTGGTCTGTGTCAACTCACGTGTTCCTTTTTCCAAAGCATTTAAGTCTCCTTTTGCCAATTCTGTATGTGTAAAGGGTATAAGGAAATGAAAGCGCCAACAGATATGTGTTTGATAGAGTATGTATATCACTACAACAAAATCAAGGGTTAGGGTCGAAAAATTTCGACCCTAAATACAAAGGGATTTCGACCCTAAATTTTAGGGTCGAAATATTCGACCCTAAGTGCTCGACCCTAACTGTTTGACCCTAAAAAACTAGGGTCAAAATACCCTTTGTAATTTATGGTCGAAAAAATGGGGCCCACCACTTTTCAGCAAAGCTTTTGACCAAAATTTAGGGTCGAAAGCCTTTGTAATTTAGGGTCGAAATTTTCGACCCTAATTAATATCCACGTGTAATATAAAAAACATTGTGAAAACCTTTTTTTTTTAATTTATTAAATTAGGGTCGAAATTTAATTCAAATTTAGGGTCGAAAATTTCGACCCTAAATAATATCTACGTGTAAATAAAAAAAACTTTGTGAAAACTTTTTTTTTTAATTTAATAAATTAGGGTCGAAATATATTTCAAGTTTAGGGTCGAAAATTTCGACCCTAAACATTTTATATTAGTTTTTTTCTAGAAATCATGCGTGCAGGAAGAATTTAGGGTCTAAACTTAGGGTCGAAATTTTCGACCCTAAAACTTAGGGTCGAAAATTTCGACCCTAACTATAATTTAGGGTCGAAATTTTGACCCTACCTATATGGTTAGGGTCGAAATTTCGACCCTAAATGGTTTCTGGGCAAAAAAAACTGCATTTTGCAGCTTGTTTCCAGATTTTTTCCGGCATTTTTTCCAGAAAAAAATCTATATTTCAACAAATCCAGAATATTACAAATCACTAAACAGTACATTACTAATAATTTACAATACGTTAAATAGCCAAAACGTTAGAATACATTTCACCAAATCCTTATTTCACAAATGTAACAAGTCTAAAATTATTACACATCACAATAAATCCATGTTTCACAATTTAACAAGTCTTAAGTTATTACACAAAATAAAAAGTCTAAAACCAACAACAACTCCTAATCTGAATAGTCCCCGGCCTGATCATCATCCCCCTCATCATCCCCCTCATCATCCCCCTCATCAGCATCCGAGTTAATTAGCTCATTATCGGACATGTTGTTGGCATTCTCAAGATCTCGAGCCAACTCGTCGACGGTCCGAGTATCATTTTGATGAGGATTTAGGCTGACGGTATAGTTGGGACTTTCCCGAGAGTTAGAACTCGAGGGGCCAGTGGTGTTGACAACGGGTCGATTACAGTTGTTGAAACTGTTATTTTGGGTAATTGGAGGTTGGAGTGGGTTGAGTGGAGCATTATATGGAAATCCGGGAGGGGGGGGAATACCACAGAACTGGGGCATAACAGGGACCTGAGACATACCAGGGAAATGAGGCATACCAGGGATCTGAGACATGCCAGGCATAGAAGCGAATTGGGGTGGCGGTATAAAAGGGTTATTAGGTCCGGTATACCCTCGACCCACATGTGAAGTATAATGAGAAATCAAATGACTTAGGCGGGCGTTGTTTACCTCAGCATTTTGTTGCGCCACACTAGCATACATATGGGCCAAATTAGCCCGTTGCTGCGCCTCCTCGGTTTGCTTCCTCAACAGCTCTTTTTCTTGCTCATGAATCCTAAGTACCTCCGAGAGTTGTTCTCGAGTCACTCTCTCACTATAAGAACTACTCCCGCATCCATATGAGGTACCACCACCCGGCAACTTCCTGCCCCTGCCGACGATATTTTAAGTGTTGCAGCTCGGATTTACTAGATCAATTATTTCTTGATCACTTTTGTACTGCTCAGCACCGCAAGAAATCGCTTCTTTTATGGCCATCATTCTCGACTGTGAAAAAGAAAGAGAAAAAAAGAAGTTAAAAACAAATAAAAATATGTTATTAAAGCATGTATAAATTAAATTACTTACATATCTGTCTGCATTTTCCTCGAACATAGTGCCATTCTTGTTTGTGCGTGCCCTCTTCCAAGTTTGTATAAGGTCCTCGTGGGACCCATGCTTGACTTTCTGTACAATATCAAATAAATTAATAACAAGATCTTTACCAAAAAAAATTAATAACAAGATACAAATAAACAATATAAAACTTTTAAATGATCACAAAAACTATAACGATTCTTACATATTCGTTCCTTCCTTGAGCGAATGATTTTTTCCCTTGATGTGTAGAAACTTTGTTTTTCGAGCGGTTAACTGCATTAACTTCACTTCTCCTCACCTGTCTCGGGTCGGACCAATACCGGCACAAATCAAGCCACTCCCTTGTTGATCTGTTGGCCCATGTAGAACTCGATGGGGGCGGTACAAGCGCCGCTTCCTCGGCCGAATCATGGATAGAATAATAGTCACGCTTTAACTTGTTCCTATTTTTGCGCCAAAGTAGCCTCTACTTACAGTTAATTCCAGTTTTTATCCTTTCTCCCACTACATATGTTATCCCGCCATAAGTCACACTATCACGACTATCCAACCAACCCGTCAGGTTGAAATAGGTCTACATGTAAACATATGCATTTAAATAAACAAACAATTTTCAACCAAAACAGTTAATAAGACTAGATGTAACGCAAACAATTAATACCTCAAGTGTAGGAAAGATATGGGTTTTGAGGTGCAATGGTATCTGTTCCCACTCGCAAGCAAGTGGAAGTGGTCGGACTGTTTCCCCCGTCAGAGAGCTCAACATCGCAGCATTATCGCCTAACGGATGGAAGCTATTAAGATCATAAACATCAAATGTAACTGGCAAAGGTCCTCCATGCGCCCTATGCTTCCTCCTTAGGCTCGTATTAACCGTAACCATATGTGGTATCGGGTCACCTGCAAAGATTAGTTATTGAAGTTATTGATTCGTGAAAATTCAAACACACTTAATTAACAATAAGAGTTGACATAAAATAAAAATAAATCACAAATTCTTACTTTCGCAATTGCCAGGTACGGACTTTGTAGGTCGTCTAGGTGGAGTACCACCACCATCCCCACCGTGTGATCTACCACCTACACACGCCATCTGTAATATAACAAGTACATGAACACACAATTTCGTATTACATGATATGAGTCAATAGGGTATCGTATTACATGATACGAGTCAATAGGGGATCGTATTAAATGATACGAGTCAATAGGGTATCGTATTACATGATATGAGTCAATAGGGTATCGTATTACATGATATGAGTCAATTGGGTATCGTATTACATGATATGAGCCAATACGGTATCGTATTACATGATATGAGTCAATAGGGTATCGTATTACATGATACGAGTCAATAGGGGATCGTATTACATGATATGAGTCAATATGGTATCGTATTGCATGATATGAGTCAATATGGTATCGTATTACATGATACGAGTCAATAGGGGATCGTATTACATGATACGAGTCAATAGGGGATCGTATTACATGATACGAGTCAATAGGGTATCGTATTACATGATATGAGCCAATAGGGTATCGTATTACATGATATGAGTCCTTATCATCACAACCACCAGCATTGGAGGGAAAACATTGGAGGGAAAACATTGGAGGGAAAACATTGGAGGGAAAATGTTAAAAATTTCCCTCACTTTTTTAGCATAAAAAGAGAACCACACACACTCCTTATCATCACAACCACCAGCAGATCACACACACTTATCATCATAAACAAATTGTTATTATGTACATGTTGAAGCATGAAGCTTTTCCGTGCAGGTGTGGACATGGAGATGTAGTTCTTCGAGAATCGTGGACAACTGAAAACTTTGGTAGACTGTACTATGCTTGTCCACGTTCACGGGTTCAACCTCCAGTTTCATATGGATGCAAATTTTTTTTGTGGAAAGACGAACGCGTCCAACTACTAATCAACTCTCTTGGAGGTTCAATGAGCTTTTCTCCTCCAAGCTCTTCTTCAAGACCTTCAACGAGCTTTTCGACTCCAAGCTCTTCTCCCAGACCTTCAACGATTCCAGTTTCTTCTCCAAGCTCTTCAGCCTGTGCAAACTGTGTCGCTTGAATGGAATGATAATGGTACTTGAGCGTACGATAGAGTTGTATCGCAACTCCGATAGGCACACATTGGATTCAGCTGCACTACTTCACGACCTTTACGGTGACATGGGGAACCTTAGTTTGAACTAGTTTGTGATGTGTTTTTTTCCGTGTTTACGAGTCTAATATCGTTGTAATATCAATGTTTAATTAAGCGCGTGTTTAAGTGTCCGTGACGAATAAAATTATGTTTAGGAGTGTTTGGTTCTGTGATTAATTAGTATTCTAGCTTGAATCATTGTGAGAATTTAGTTTGTTTGAGTCACAAAATTTAGTTTAAGTCTATTGTGTTAGGTTTTGCAGTCAAAAGTTCAGTCAAAAGCATTTTACTTCAATCAAATTTTGCTCAAAATCATAAATAAAGGAGCCTTTTTTATTCATACAAACATACAAGTACATTTCAAACACAAAAACCATAAAAGATGCAGAAGCATCATTATACACAACAACATGTGTTAGTATGGTTCTTATTCTATATGAACAACAATTATTAATTAGATTAAAAGAGACACAGTCTTAACGAATTCCTTCATTAAACTTTGCTCAAACTCATAAATAAAGGCTCCTTCTAAGCATTTACGAATGCTTATTTATTGATCCTTCATTTTCTTAACGAATTCCTCCTTCTCAGTCATTCTTGTTGCTGTATCTTTAATTAAACCTTCCAACCGACTTGAGGTTTTCTTATCCTTCTTTTGAGTATCTTTCAATACTTTAGCGCATTTCTTTAAGATATATATATCTCCAGCACGTTCTAATTCCTGGATAAACTGTTGTCTTTCTTCAACAGCTTCTTCTAAAACCTCATGTAAACGTTCAAGTTTCAGACCAAAACGTTTGTCCGCTTCGGCAGATTGTTCAAAATATGCTACCATTCGATCAGTCCAATTATCTGAACCAGCAACTTCTTTTAATTCTTCTAACCTTCCTAACCAGGCCATTATTGTTGTTTTTTTTAATATTGGAAAACTGAGATGAGTGATAATTAGAGGCAAACTACAAACCATTAAATAGCAAAACAACTACCCAATATGGATGGCACACATACATCTATTATCATCTTCCTGTTCACAATGGGTACATAATGAAAGCACTAAAACTAGTACCATCAATAGTGGGACTAATGAAAGCACTAAAACAATGGGTACAGTCATTTGTAGTCTAGTTGGTTTTTCATAGTGGTAACCAGCTTGATCTTTCTGGATTTGTGGGGTAATTGATGAACTTGTTATGTTCTTGTAGTTGCTAAGTTATTTGCACAACTTTAGTTCTACTTAGACTTAATTATTTTTAGCTATTACTGCATTATCTAAATATATACATATATTAATATTTTAAAAGCATTAACACTTAAACAAAAAAAATTTTTAAATATATTTAATAATTTAGGGTCGAAATTTCGACCCTAAATATAAACCGCGAATTTTTTAAATTTTTCGTGAAAAATTTTCGTGTGAAATTTTAAATTTTTCGTGAAAAATTTTAAAAATTTTTAATTTAGGGTCGAAATTTCGACCGTAAAATATTAAATATTAAAAATAATTTTTTTTAAAATTATTTTTAATTATTAAAAATATATTATATAATACATAAATTAAAATTATTTAAAATTTTATATTTAGGGTCGAAATTTCGACCCTAAAGTATTAAATTTAAAAATAAATTCTTTTAAAATTATTTTTAATTATTAAAAATAAATTATATAATAAATAAATTAAAATTATTTAAAAATTTTAATTTAGGGTCGAAATTTCGACCCTAAATTTCGCGGGTCCCACCTGCTTTTTGACCAGACTTTTTGGGCTCTTTTGGGTTGAAAATGTGTGGGCCCCACCTTAATTTAGGGTCGAAAATTTCGACCCTAAATTTCGTCCGACCCTAAACATTGATTTTGTTGTAGTGTATGTCCAAGATGATATATACTGTGGATAAAGTGAACTTACCACATAGCTCTGCGAACATGGCTTTATATACGTGTAGTTTAGCATCAGCTTCTCCCAGATCTTCTCACGCAAAATCTCACTTTCTTTTATATCGCTTTGAATTTTTCTCGATATATAGAAAAAGTGAGTACATTTAAGGACACAGATAATATGATTAACTGAAACGCCCTTGACTCGAGTTTTTTTTTTTTTTGGATACACACTGTACCGACATGGAACCCATTCAAAACTTTAACATAAAGTTCATATATATAACTTGGAACATTTCTTTACATAACATGGCAAACGAAAATATGCTACTTCAAAACTAGGGAGTTCGCCAAACGCTCCCATTTTCGACCCATTACTTACATGACTTGGTTATAAACTAATAAGACTACTTGACACCGAACATAAACATGATTCGACACTGATTTAAACTTCTAAAAACATAAGGGGCGTTACAAGAAATATCAAAGTGCTAGAATGAGTCGCTTGTCACCTATATCGAGCGTAACCGTCTTCTCCCAAAATGCACTTCTAGTTACTATCTACAAGCCCCCAACATCTACCTTCAATTACCTACATTAGACATAAACTGAGAACGGTAAGTCCTTGTGACTTAGTGAGATAACGAAATTTGAATAATACTTGTAAACTTGATACATGAATCAATAACACAAATAATTCCATATATGGCACGACTATAAGTCGTCATGTAACTTGTATATGCTTGTTTGACTTGGGTCATCCACGAAGGACGTTAGGGCTGAATTAAGCTCATGTCATCCACTTAGGATGCTTGATTCATCCACTTTGGATGCTATTATGCAAGCACATGTCATCCACTTAGGATGCTTGAACGAGAATTTGTGTCATGCACCTCTTAGGCACGCTACATGTCATTGATGCATTTCTAAAGCACTCTATACTTAACAATGATGCTCATTGTGAGCATAGTTAACATGGATACAATACTCCTTATGAGTACCTTAGCATGATAACAATGCTCCTTGTGAGCATTTTAACCTTGGCTAGTTTTCGGCTAAACCCGAATCATGATAAGCAATTAATCGGATATTTCCGAGTATATAGACATGATAACCTTCGGTAAAAACTGAAGTTATTCAATATTCTTACCTCATGTTTAAACTAATAACATGAAGCTAATCCGTTACTCACCTCTAAGTCTTGATTATGCTTCCGTAAGCTTTCAAATAGTACCTAGGCATAATATGACCATACTAGGACAATTAGAATCTGAAAATTCATATATCTAACATGTATTGGGTCTAAACCACTCAAATATAATCACGTAAGATGTTATTTCATCCTTAAACACTTTTTACCACAAGTCATTTTTATGTAGAATTTCTGCAGTCTGCTGCACTTTTCTGTTTTTGACCTACTTAGACCTGGAATCCAGACCACAAACCAATTTTTCTAGAAAATAGACTCTTTCTCCTTTCCGAAAAGGTAAGGCACACTTCAAACGGAGTTACGGTTATTTTTCTATGATTTTTCAAAGTATGCGCAAATTTCTACAAAGCTTGATGTCCCGTTTTTAAACATGTCCAAAACGACCCAAAACCAATCATAAACTGTTCTAATCATGTGTAAACTCATAACTCAGCTTATATAACATGTTAGGGATCATTTACAATAGAATTAGCACTTATATCAAGTCAAATAATACTTTTAAAAGCTTAAACCAAACACCCCTTAACTTAACAACATAATCATGGAGATGCTCATAACATGATATCTTACCCATTTCTTAACCATCTAAAATACACAATTTAAACACATGATTTATAGCATAATTCATCTTAATATGTCTTCTAATAACTTGTTCTATCACAAATAAAAGCTAGGGTTCATAAAACCCTTAATTCACATAATCCCCAAATTAAGAAAAATATAAACTAGGGCACAATCACACTTACCTTGATGAGGAATATACTTTAACTATTGAATGATGTTAGTAACACACTAATATCACCACAACTTGTATCCTTGTATCTTATATCTTGAAGCTCCTGGAGTTGGATTTTTTGTTTATAATGAATAAAGATGTATTTTCCCTCTTAAAGTTCTGTGATTACAACAACTCTGCCAACACACATCCACGTGTGTTATTTGTGGTTAATTACCTCAGTGCTAAGTTTTAAAGTCATAAGGGTAAAATTGTAATTTTTGCATTATAACGGTTGTTAGTCCTTGGTGTTAAATACTTCGCACCGTTAGTCCTTTTCATTAACTATTTCCTTCAAAAAATTTACTGGGTATTCTAATAACAATCTATTTATAAAACCATTCACAAGATATTCTTACTTATTTAACTATCGGGATTTGACTAGCCAATCACGTAAAACATTCAACTTATAAAGTCGTAGTCAAACTTACACGATGATATTTTAGTAATAAAATACCTAAAATCCAATTTTGGGGTGTTACAACTCTCCCCCACTGGAATTGTTCATGTCCACACGAACACCCTTGAGAAAACTATTCTGCTTAAGTTCTGTCCATCTTTTATATCTCCCCCACTAAGCTTATTCTTATGCATGGGATAACTTCATTTATACAAATTCTGAATTCTATCTAACATAACTTATAAACATATATTACCTGAACCTTCACCGACTTCATGTTTAGCTGCTGCTTCTGCTAATGTCATATGCGCACGACCCCGTGTTCTTGCATTGATCATTTCTCTATGGTCTACATTTTTGTATTGTCTATCGGTTTGTATCGCGGGTTTCCTTTTCGGGCAATCCTTACTGTCATGATCTATTCCGTTACATACATCACAAACTCTCCTTGGTTTAACACAATCCCTGCTGAAATGACCAGTCTGACCACAACGATAACACTCATTTCTCCCCGCTCGACATTCACCAAAGTGCCTCTTCTTGCAAATCTGATAATTGTAAAATTACCCCTTTAGGAAAAGAGAGCAATAAAAGTGGCAAGTATTAAGTGTCGGTTTAGGAAAACCAAGCACTAATGACCAATTAAGTTCGTTCTCAAGGAGGCTAGTGTGTTATGTGTGTAATGATATGGATTAATTTGTGATTATATTTGAGAAAGAAAAATACAAAAGGGATTAGAAAAGAATGACGGTTATGAAGACGGATTAAACTAATTCTAAAAGGGCGTACACGTAAAGTCCTAAAAGCCACCAAAATTAAAATTTAAACCTAAAAATTTCTAAAAATTACCAAAAATCCCTAATAATATTCTAAGAGTTTACAAAAAATCAAAACTTGCAAAAACCTTTTAATTAATTAGATAATGACTTTTTAATGCTAATTAAAGCCCTAAAAATCACTATTAATTATTAAAAAGCCCTAAACAAGATCTTATAGTTTGTAAACCTCAAAAACAACCTAATTAAGCTAAAAACTATTTTTTAAAATTTTAAAACCAAATTAAACTATTTTTAAACAATTAAATACTCCTAAAATCAATTAAATCTTAAATTAATTATAGAAAATAATTAGAAGTCCTAAAAAATATTTGGAAAGTTGTAAAAATCCTAATTAAGTGTTTAGAACCTAGGAAAAATATAAAAACCTAGAAAATCAGACTTTTAGTTTTTACTAATAAAATAATATTAAAATAATATTAAAAATCCAAAAATTATAAAAAATTCTAAAAACTTGCAAACTAGCTTAATTTAACCTAAATAACTCAGAAATGAAAGTGAAATTACCTAAATACCCCTATTGGGCCTAGAAAATGGGCCAAACCCAAAACAGACCCTTATTGGGCTTAATTAAGGCCCAATAAGAAAAAGTGTTCAAAATAAGCCCAAAAAGCACAGGTTGACTCAAAATTTGATTTTAAACAACTTTTTCCAAAGGCCAAAAAGCTGAAAATGTGAAATAAGCCAACTTATAATAAGCAGCTTATTCTTAATGGGCTTTTAAGCCCATTAAGCTATAAGCTGTTGCCATAAGCTAAAATTTTACACACAAGCTTATTTTGACCTAACAAAGACTTCTGCAAAAATAATTTTCAAATAAGCCCACTTAATAAGCCAGAAACAGTTCACAAACTTATTCACAAAACGACAAAATAGTCGTTTTTATGATCTAGACCACCTCAGAAGCTGATTCAAGTTGCAAAATGTTTCTTATGACAAAACTAAGCTTAATAACCAAAAACCTACTCAATAAGCACACTCAATAAGCTGGAAAATCAAATAAGCACTTATGTTAAAAGTCAAATGAGTTGGTTTTCTAGTAAAAAGTTAAAGTCAAAGTCCAATAAGCTCCAGTTTACTTAAATGGGTCAAATAATGAAGATCTATTACAAAAAATAAGTTGTTGCAAGTCAAAATAAGCTAGAATAGCTTATTGATAAGCTGATGACAAAATTGCACTAGCAGGGGCTAGTTTTGGATGTTGAGCAGTGGAAACTTTTTCCACTGCTTGACTATTTTGACTTTTTGTCTTTAGTGACTTTTTTGGAGATTCAGATTTCACAAAGGCACCCAAATGATCTTTGGATCAAAAGGAGTCAATCACAATCAAAATAACACAATCACTAACACCCAGTTGATACAGTTTAATCAATCATTCATCAGACATGATACAGACATGAACAATAAGCATTTAAGCACTTATGAGCAGTTTTAGCACAAATCAGCCAGCCAAATTCAACCAAATGCACACACAAGCTATAATAAACTCCAATAAGCAAGTTTAAACAGGTTTCATGCACTGGTTCAAAGAATTAAGCAAGATTCAAGCAATGAAAGTTACTGATGAACACTAACACATGCAGTTTTTACTTTTGTTGATGTATTTGACACACAAGCCAATTTCAACACTCCAAATCTTTCAAACAGGTTATATTAATGATGATTTAACAGCTTTTATCCCTAAACATGCATAAACTCTAGGTTTTCCCAAAATTTTAGGTCAAAAATCAGTCAACTCAACAAGATATAGCAATTTGTTTGATTCAAGGTTTCAAACTCAGAAACTTGCAGCAAAACACTCTCAAACAAAGGTATAGCAGATACAAAGCATAAACAACACAAACTAACAAAACAATAGCAAGATGCAAGCACAAACCAGTAGACCCAAACACCCCTTTAACTTTTCCAAATCAAAATTTTCAAAGACAAAGTGAGATTTCAGGCCAACCAAGCATCAATTAACACTCAAACAAGTATAATAAACAGATTCAAGCAAGAACAAGCCACAAAATTCACAAGAACACAAGTTTCATACAAATATCACCAAAAATCACAATTTAAGCAGATTTTGAGATTAAGTATGCAAACCTCATGGATGTACATCCACACCCACGAATTTTGAGCTTATGTGCTAACAAGAACAAGCACAAGCTTCCACAATAAGCCTGCTAAGATTGAACAAGGGTTAAGCACAATATCATAAAAATTAGAAACTTTGAAAAACTTGATTAATGCAAACTTGTTACCCCACACTTGATTATCCCCAAGTTATAAGCCTCACCACACCTTAACCAACTCAGTTAGGATGCTATGATCAGCCCTATAGCCCAAGAATTCCAAGATTGGAACAAGACTTAGCAAAATATCAAGAAAATGAGGAAATATGCAAACTTTTGCACACTCCTCTTTTGAAAACAGGTTTTGAACTTCAAGAACTATCAAGCATATAACAAATGAAAGCAGTAAATAAGATTGGCCAATGACTTTTCTTCAAGATTTCAAACTCAATTTCATTAACTTTGAAAATGGGATTTACAGAAACTTGAACAAGGAAAAATCAAAAGCAAGCTGAAATGTGAAGGCCTAAATGGCTTTATATAGCCTTACAAGTGACTAAGGAACAGCTAAAAACTAAAAACCCTAATGGTTGAAGTCCCAAAAATGCCCTCTTGAATTTGAACTCATATGCTTCATGTGACTGATTCTTGGACGTATGTGAAGTAGATAGCTGTTGGAATTTGATCTAAGGGCTCAAACAAAGCTTAAAATGTAAGCTTGTATCTGGATGGTTGATTCTCTGGTTGGTTTTGGCAGTATCCCCTTTGGTGTGTAGCAGGGGAATCATGTGTGGCCCTTGGTGGTGATGTGGCAAGTGATTTAAGAGTTGGGTTATGATTAGAAGACTACTCATCATAATTCTGGAGGTGATGGAAGCTTAATTGTTGCTTAATCAATTTTACCCAATTTGTGTTCTTGAGTAAATAGTGGCACGTTTGATCTGATTTGGGTTTTAAAAATGGTGTTAAGCGCCAAAGGATTAAACTAATCCAAGATTAGTTATAACAGGTTTTTAGTGGAAGGTGACATGGAGAAATGGTGGATCTTCATTAGTGGAGAGAGTGAGTGGGGCATGTGTCACCCCACCACTGGTCTAGGTTACTTCTTTGTCTGCCAGCTTAACACCCTCATCTTTTATGAACTTGTCAAATGTATTCCAAACTTCTATCAACGCCATAATCAGCTTTGTCAACTTTTGCCCTTTTACATTTTTGGCCCAAAAACTTTTACAAAGTGAAATCAGGGGTAATTCTTGCCATTTTTGAATTTTTCAAGGGCTGGTTTGGTATTTTCTTCAATGATAATGGTCTAGACTTGTCTAATTGACATTTTGGGGACTGAAATTGCCAAGTCTTGATGATTGAGGGACCATTTTTGCCAAATGTTGAAAGTTGAGGGTCCTTTGTGTAATTTTGGAATTTTCAAAGGACCAAACTTGTCATTTCTTGTACTTTGAAGGACTTCATGATGTGTTTGACTTTGTAGATGATATTGGTTGACAATTTAGCTTTGTTGAGGGGCTAAACTTGCCAAATCTTCAAAGTTAAGGGTCCTTTTTGTAATTTTGACAAACTTTAGGGACCAAACTTGTAATTATGAGGGTACAAGGGTATAAAGTGTCAATTCTTCATAATTGGAGGACCCTTCTTCATAACTCTTCAAATCTTCAAGGGTTGGTCTTGGGAAAGTCTTCATTAGGGCTTGGTTCATTGTGCGGCTTCGTTTCCCGTGTTCGTTTTTGCATGATTCTTGTGATCTTTTGTCATTATCTCAATATCCGTACCTAAAATACACAATCAACAAACACAAGCATATATTTGGGTATTTTGATGATATTTAATGCATTTTAAGCCCTATTTGGACGATGAGACTATGTATAAAAGCAGTCTCATCACTCCCCCATACTAAACCATTGTCGTGCCCTCACGCAATGCTAGAATAAAGTATCAAAGCATCTCCAAAATTCATTTTATTCTCTTTATTAAATGATAAACTAGCTACACTACTACTATTACTACTACTTGCGTTATAGACATAATGTATGATTTTCATCGCAAAATGGGACGTTTAGGTTCATAGAATAAGAGCACGTGAATGCTTCGTTAGAAATAATTTCATCGTCCTCGATTTTCACCCCAATTCCATGCTAAGCGTGCAACAAGATCATTGTCATTATAAGTTAGTAATGCTAACACTACTCATATGCCCTAATCACGTACTTATTCTCCCATTATTCCTAAGTTGTATCTCTTATATTTTATTTTGTCTTGAATGTTTCACGAGGATACATTGTTTGACTTATGCGATAATAGAGATTTAGGTCTAAAAATAGAGTCCTAACGGTGTAACTAAGACCATCAAATCAATAATCCCTCCTAATAGACAACGATGTTAAAAAATTAAGTTGACAAGAAGAATCGATAAACACGGTTTTATAACGGTTTTGAACATGAGACTTATTACCAAGACTTTTATACGCCCCCTAACGGAAGGGCCTTATTATCTTTGGTTTACCTCCATCTTTTATTCAACTTCGCCATGAAGCTTTTATTATGACTTCGGTCTTGCCTTGCCTTTTATTATCCGCCTCATCGGTGGTTTTATTAGCCAAAGACGTATATCCTCACGCTAAAGCGAATTTTGGATCTTTAAAGCTTCGAAGATTAAGGCTTGATTCACTTTCAATTTTTGCATAGATTTTAGGCCTTGTGGGGCTTCAAATTGTTTGCTAGATTTAGGTGAGCACTTGAAATCTTATTATTAGGTGAAGCTTTCGATTATTCGGGTTGCCAATACTTCAAAACCGTGACGCTGGCGATACCTTAATGTCTTCCCAATTTAATTACACGGAAGCTACTAGAAAAGACTAGAAACCCAACAATCCTAACTAAACCGCTAAGTCAATATTTATTAAGCAAAAAATATTTACATGCGAAGGGAGAATAAGCAAACAACGAGAACACATGAGTTTTTGAAAGAACACGAGTACTCTACGTTTAGCATAGTAACTTATAATTAACTCTATCATTTCTCGTCCTCATTTAAGAGACTTAGCCTAATGTGTAGTTAAGGAATCGAAGCTAAGTGCTCAACACGCACGGTCGAGTCAAAAATTACTCTTATTCTCGCCATCGGAAAATCTACATTCGTGTCTTCAAACACTTATAAAACATGAGAAAAAAATTAAAATTTGGTCATTTTTAGCCTTATTTTGCAACAAAACGATAAACAAAAAGATAAAATTTGGAAAGCGTGAAGGTTTGGCAAGGTAAGTATCTCTTCACCCCCCCCCCCCCTCCCATACTAAAGTTAAACATTGTCCTCAATGTTTCGAGTCTTGGGGTGCAAACACCCCCATACTAGAGACGTAGTCGAATGCCTAATCTAGCATGGAAAGGTGTAACCAATAAATTAATAGCCGTTTATGAAGTGTGCTAAAAACCTAAGGTTAGAACATCAAAAGGATATATCATGGATATTGAGAAATGTCTCCAAAGCAAACGATCGAGTGCTCCCATAAAACGAACACGAGAGGCTCCAATCGTGAAGATCATGATCTAAAAACCACAATTCACAAACAACCACGAAACAAAGGTTGGAAGGGCACAAATCCCCACACGTAAGCGAAATTAGAAAGCGATAATATGTACATAGGATAAGCATGGGACTCCCCCACGAGGCACCTCGTTTTTGATTACTGTGAGCTCGACTCGATCCCCTTAATACTAATTATCATTGGAAAAGGTGACTTGGTCGAGGTAGTTCAAGGATGGAACTTCCCCGCCAAAGTAGTGCTTCAACCTATGTCCATTCACCTTGAAGTTAGGACCATCATCTTGAGCTAGCTCGATGGTCCCATACGGAAACACTTGAGTCACGGTGAATGGACCGGACCAACGGGATTTCAATTTACCGGAAAAGATTTTCAATCTTGAATTAAAAAGCAAAACTTGATCCCCAATGTTAAAAACCCCGGTTTTTAATTTTAGAATCATGCAACTTTTTAGTTTTCTCTTTATAAATCAATGAATTTTCATAAGCAATGTCCCTCAATTCATCCAATTCATTTAATTGCATTTTCCGGTGTTTTCCCGTGGTCTCCATATCATCATTACAATGCTTTAGGGCCCAATAAGCCTTGTGTTCTAACTCGATAGGCAAATGACAATTCTTTCCATACACAAGCTTATAGGGAGTGCACCCAATGGGCGTCTTATGAGCGGTCCTAAAGGCCCATAAAGCATCGTCCAATTTATCCGACCAAGATTGTCGGTTTTTCTCCAACGGATCTCTCCAAAATCCTCTTCAAAGCTCGGTTTGAAACCTCGACTTGCCCACTCGTTTGTGGGTGATAAGCCGTAGAAAGACGATGTGTAACCCCATATTTCCTTAGATACCTTTCGAATTGGTCGTTACAAAAATGGGTTCCACGATCGCTTATGATAGCACGAGGGGTTCCAAACCGAGAAAACAATTGCTTCAAAAACTTGACTACCACACGAGCATCATTGGTGGGCAAGGCCTTTGCCTCCACCCACTTAGAAAGGTAGTCAACCGCAACAAGAATGTACTTATTACCACGAGATGATGGGAACGGCCCCATAAAGTCTATGCCCCAAACGTCAAAGATCTCACATACTTGAATGATATTTTGTGGCATTTCATCTTTTTGTGAGGCTTTTCCTTGTCGTTGGCATGCATCACACGACTTCACAAGATCTTGTGCATCTCGGTAAATAGTAGGCCAAAAGAAGCCGACATCAAACACCTTCTTAGCCGTGAGTTTAGCACCGTGGTGACCACCCGTGGGTCCCTCATGGCAAGCTCTAAGGATGTTAGAAGCTTCGGTTCCAAATACACAACGTCGGATGATTTGATCCGCACAAGTTCGAAACAAGTAAGGGTCGTTCCAAAAGTAGAACTTGACGTCACGAAAGAATTTTCGTTTTTCTTGAGTCGTCATACCCTTAATGATGAAGTTACCCACATGGTAATTTGCAAAATCCGCAAACCATGGGGTGGAAGAATCAAGCTTAGAATTCACTACACCAAGTGTCTCGAGCGGAAATGTTTCGGTGATTTCCTTGGGCTCGTAAACACTTTGGTGAGGATCTTCCAAACGAGAGAGATGATCGGCCGCTAGATTCTCGGCTCCTTTTTTGTCAACGATGGTGTGATCAAATTCTTGAAGGAGGAGAATCCAACGAAGTAATCTCGGCTTAGCATCTTGCTTTGCCATAAGATACTTGATAGCCGAATGGTCCGTATACACTATGCATTTTGTCAAGACGAGATAAGGTCGGAATTTCTCAAATGCATATACCACGGCAAGGAACTCCTATTCCGTTGTCGTGTATTTAAGTTGAGCCTCGGTCATCGTCTTGCTAGCATAGTGGATAGGCAAGAAGTGCTTATCATGACGTTGCCCCAAAACGGCCCCTATAGCGTAATCACTAGCATCACACATGAGCTCAAAGGGGAGGTTCCAATTGGGAGCAACAAGAATGGGAGCTTCGGTAAGTTTCCTCTTAAGGATCTCAAAGGCTCGTACACAATCTTCGTCAAAGACAAAACGTGCCTCTTTTTCAAGAAGATGTGTAATGGGTCGAGAAATCTTTGAAAAATCCTTGATGAATCGACGATAAAATCCCGCGTGGCCTAGGAAACTCCTAACTCCCTTGACGGTTTTGGGATGAGGTAATTTGGTGATGACGTCTACCTTAGCTTGATCTACCTCAATCCCCGCTTTCGAGACCTTGTGCCCTAAGACGATTCCACTCTTAACCATAAAATGACATTTTTCCCAATTGAGCACAAGGTTGGTTTCCTCACAACGTTTCAACATTCTCTCTAGATTCGACAAACACGAAGTAAAGGAATCACCAAACACGGAAAAGTCATCCATGAAGACTTCCATCGTCTTCTCGATCATATCATGAAAAATAGCCATCATGCACCTTTGAAAGGATCCCGATGCATTACAAAGTCCGAATGGCATTCTACGATAGGCAAACGTTCCATATGGACACGTAAACGTAGTTTTTTCTTGATCACGAGGATCGATGGGAATTTGGAAGTAACCAGAAAAACCATCTAAAAAGCAATAAAAATCGTTTCCCGCAAGACGCTCCAACATTTGGTCCATGAAGGGCAAGGGAAAATGGTCTTTTCGAGTGGCTTCATTCAACTTACGATAGTCAATGCACACTCTCCATCCGGTCACGAGTCTAGTGGGAATCAACTCGTTGGCATCGTTTGGCACAACGGTCATCCCTCCCTTTTTAGGGACACAATGAATAGGACTCACCCAAGGGCTATCGGAAATAGGGTAAATCATTCCCGCGTCAAGGAGTTTAAGGACCTCCTTTTTGATGACATCGTGAATTTTGGGGTTCACCCTCCTTTGACTTTGGATTGTGGGCTTGAAATCCTCCTCCATTAAGATTTTGTGGGTACAAAACTTGGGATCGATTCCCTTAATGTCGGATAACTTCCACGCAATCGCCCCTTTGTGGTCCTTTAGAACATCGACAAGTGCGGTTTTTTCATCATTAGGTCCTTCGCAATAATAACCGGCAACTTGTCATCCTCCTCCAAATAGACATATTCGAGGTGAGGAGGTAAATCTTTCAACTCGAGGATAGGTGGTTCCTCAAGTGAAGATTTAGGCTCGATACTCATAACCTCCTCGGGTGGAGGAAATGGGAAATCGTTAAGAAAATCCTTGATAATCGAGAAGTCCTCATCGTTGTCGAGGTCTTCGTCACAAGTACGTGGAACATTTCATTCTTCCAACGTAAAACCACCACCTTCAAAAGGAGTGAAGGTTGGTGTCGAATTATCAAGAATTGGATCCAACATAGTGGGATTGCCACTAGTTTCTTCATCACCAAAACCTAGAACTTCTTGTGAAAATTCCTCGCAAACCACGTCAATCATATCAACGAGTTTTATGGTTGCAACGGAATAAACATGAGAAATTTGAGAGTTTTGAGTTGCGTTTATAACAAGTTCCTCGTCATTGAAACGTAAGGTGATCTTTCTAGCATGCACATCAATCAAAGCCATAGACGTATCTAAAAACGAACGACCTAAAATGAGAGGAACTTGAGGATCCGTGGGGATATCAACAACGATAAAGTCTACGGGATAGTAGAACTTCCCCACTTTCACAAAAACGTCTTCCGCCAAACCACATGCGGGAATTGTGGAATGGTCGGCCAACTCGATAGACATTAGTGAAAGAGTAAGATTACGAAGATTGAGCGACTTGAAGATTGCAAGTGGCATCAAGTTAATGCTAGCACCAAGATCGGCCAAGGCGAAGCATTCTTCCATGTCTTGGATTGCACAAGGGATCAAAAATTTACCGGGATCACCGACTTTCTAAGGTATGCGATTAAGATAAACCGACGAACAACTAGACAATTGGTGCAATTTCTCCTTGTTGTTCAACATACTCTTAAAGTTAGCGGCAAATCGAGGCATCATGACCAAAGCGTCGGCGAAACTCACATTAAGGTGCAAATCACGAAACATTTTCATAAAAAGCTCAAATTGGTAATTGTCGCGCTCTTGACGTTTCTCCTTCCTAAGTCTCGATGGATAGGGCAAAGGTGGTGTGGGTTGAGGCATAGTAGGCATAGCCTTTGGAATCTCGGGTTCCAATGATGGTAATGGGTCAACCTTAGGTGTGGCATGAACAGTACTTCGTGGGATTGGGACGTGCTCCTTTTGGACCACCACCTCGGGTTCTTCCTCAATTGCTTCCTCCGTAGGAGCAATAGGTTGAGGAGTCGGCTCCTTAAGTGTCTTACCACTACGTGTGGTAATCACTTTCATCTCACCCTTAGGGTTGGATATGGTGTTGCTAGGAAGACCACTTGACGACGGTTTACACATTATTGCCTCAAACATAGACGAGATTTTATCTTCAAAATTAGATTGCCTCAATACGGCTTCGGTTTGCCTTTTCTCGGCCTAAAGCATCTCTTGTTTAATCTCATGTTGCCCTTGTTCCATCTTTTGTTGGTTTTGTTGCAACCTAGTGACATTTCCTTCCATCTTGTTGGTGTGGATTTTAAGTTCATTAGCTAACTCATTTTTCAACTCTTTCTTCAAGTCGTTTTTAAACTCGGATCTTAGGCTAATGATTTCTCTTTGAATATTGTCAAACCTAGCATCATTCCCACTAGCATATTCAACAAACTCACTTGGAAGATCTTTCAATGTTTGCAAACTTTTGTTGTTATTTTGAAAATCATTTTTGTTTGAAACTTGATTATTAGCCCCTTGATTCCCATAGTTTCCCTTGTTGTAATTGTTTTTAAAACCAACTTGATTGTTGCGATAGTTGTTAGCATTTTGATTTGAACCAAAACCCGGTGGAGTCATTTGATTAGAGCGGGAAACTTGACCGTTTTGGTTGTAATTTCCTGTGGCCGCGAAGGCACTCGAAGTGTTACCACCGTTGGTAATGCACTCGGAGAAATCATGACCTCCACCACAATACATGCAAGAAACCTCAACCGCTTTAGCCGTAGCGGGAGCACTTGGTTCACCAACTTTAAACTCAATCAAAAGTCCTTTCAACTTATCAAAAATCTTGTTTTCCAAGTTTGCCTCAATTTGGCAAGCATCGATGGTAGTAGACAAAGAAGGTGAAGCCGAAGACGAAGCCTTACGAACACTAGACGTGCTACGAGGACTATACACCTTAGATCTATTTTCAATTATCACTAAAGCTTCCTCAACCGTTTTACACAAAAAATTTCCACCTGCGGCGGCATTCAAATAATCCCTTTCATGATCATTAAGTCCATTGTAAAACGTGTCAATTTGATGCAAATCGGAAAAACCGTGATGAGGACATTCATGTAACATTTCCTTAAACCTATTCCAAGCCGTTGAAAAACTTTCATTAAATTCTTGTGAAAACTTTGAAATCTCGTTTTTCAAGTGCGTAGTCTTAGAGGGCGGAAAAAATTGGTTCACAAACTTAGACACGAGATCCTTCCACGTCAATATAGAATTGGGTGGCTCTTTCTCTAACCAAATTTTTGCGGGCCCCGCTAAGGAATACGAAAAAAGCATCATCTTAATCGAGTCGTTAGAGACATCCTTAAACTTGCAAGTAGCGGTAAGACGATTAAATTGGCGGATATGGTTGTGAGGATTGTCCTTCTCATCACCACGGAATTTGTTGTTTTGGATCATCGACAACAAACCCGTTTTCACCTCAAAATTCTCCGCAAGGATAGCGGGAATCACAATAGCCTCTCCATAACCCTCGGTGGGTGCTTGAAGTAACTCCATCATAGTTCGATTCGCCATGGTTGGTGCTTCTCTTACAATGGGTTCGTCAATAGGAGACTCCTCACTAGAATTGTTAGGAGTGGGAGTTTTGTTCTTTCGTTTACGTGCACGTCTTGCTTGATTTCGAGTTAGCATAAACGTCACGTACAACGAGGAGACGAGCAAAGAAGATTCTTTTTGGTGTTTTGTATTTTTCAATTTTTTTTGTGGTTTTTGATTGTATTAACCTTTTTGGAATTTGGTGAAATGTATTAAGTAGACAAAAATCTACAAATCTCCTCCTTAATCAAATCTCTCGATTAAAGAAGCCTCAAGGAATGAAAACGATCACGTGGAGTGAACGCCTTCGATGACTTTAGAACGATGGTGGAACACCAAATCGTTCAAGAGGGTTTAATCAATGGAAACCAAGAAAATATATATGATACTTAGTAATACTTTGGGCGGCAAAACCCTCGATTAGCTCTCACAATCAAATACTCACAAGCAAGCGGGGAAACGAGGCGGCGCGAAGCACTTAAGAGCCTTTTTCCTTAGGATATATTTTATAATATCCGCCTTATACCTACCTTATAGTTTGTATTTTCAAGATTAAGCTTCACGAAAGTATTTATCTATTTTTGCCTTTTTCTTTGGTTTGATATTCGAATACAATGATTGGGTAATGACCTCCCAAGTCAAGGTTGTGATTTCTCACGTATTTGGAGTACTTGTGAATTTATTGTTCTACGTATACAATATAGTAATAATATTCACATAAAAACGAAAATCAATAATACGTATTAGTAGAGTGCTACTAATACAAATACTAATTATGGTTAGTATAAAAACAACAAGGCCAAATCAAAACACAACACGCCTCCCCGGCAGCGGCGCCAAAATGATAATTGTAAAATTACCCCTTTAGGAAAAGAGAGCAATAAAAATGGCAAGTATTAAGTGTCGGTTTAGGAAAACCAAGCACTAATGACCAATTAAGTTCGTTCTCAAGGAGGCTAGTGTGTTATGTGTGTAATGATATAGATTAATTTGTGATTATATTTGAGAATGAAAAATACAAAAGGGGTTAGAAAAGAATGACGGTTATGAAGACGGATTAAACTAATTCTAAAAGGGCGTACACGTAAAGTCCTAAAAACCACCAAAATTAAAATTTAAACCTAAAAATTTCTAAAAATTACCAAAAATCCCTAATAATATTCTAAGAGTTTACAAAAAATCAAAACTTGCAAAAACCTTTTAATTAATTAGATAATGACTTTTTAATGCTAATTAAAGCCCTAAAAATCACTATTAATTATTAAAAAGCCCTAAACAAGATCTTATAGTTTGTAAACCTCAAAAACAACCTAAATAAGCTAAAAACTATTTTTTAAAATTTTAAAACCAAATTAAACTATTTTTAAACAATTAAAAACTCCTAAAATCAATTAAATCTTAAATTAATTATAGAAAATAATTAGAAGTCCTAAAAAATATTTGGAAAGTTGTAAAAATCCTAATTAAGTGTTTAGAACCTAGGAAAAATATAAAAACCTAGAAAATCAGACTTTTAATTTTTACTAATAAAATAATATTAAAATAATATTAAAAATCCAAAAATTCTAAAAAATTCTAAAAACTTGCAAACTAGCTTAATTTAACCTAAATAACTCAGAAATGAAAGTGAAATTACCTAAATACCCCTATTGGGCCTAGAAAATGGGCCAAACCCAAAACAGACCGTTATTGGGCTTAATTAAGGCCCAATAAGAAAAAGTGTTCAAAATAAGCCCAAAAAGCACAGGTTGACTCAAAATTTGATTTTAAACAACTTTTTCCAAAGGCCCAAAAGCTGAAAATGTGAAATAAGCCAACTTATAATAAGCAGCTTATTCTTAATGGGCTTTTAAGCCCATTAAGCTATAAGCTGTTGCCATAAGCTAAAATTTTACACACAAGCTTATTTTGACCTAACAAAGACTTCTGCAAAAAGAATTTTCAAATAAGCCCACTTAATAAGCCAGAAACAGTTCACAAACTTATTCACAAAACGACAAAATAGTCGTTTTTATGATCTAGACCACCTCAGAAGCTGATTCAAGTTGCAAAATGTTTCTTATGACAAAACTAAGCTTAATAACCAAAAACCTACTCAATAAGCACACTCAATAAGCTGGAAAATCAAATAAGCACTTATGTTAAAAGTCAAATGAGTTGGTTTTCTAGTAAAAAGTCAAAGTCAAAGTCTAATAAGCTCCAGTTTACTTAAATGGGTCAAATAATGAAGATCTATTACAAAAAATAAGTTGTTGCAAGTCAAAATAAGCTAGAATAGCTTATTGATAAGCTGATGACAAAATTGCACTAGCAGGGGCTAGTTTTGGATGTTGAGCAGTGGAAACTTTTTCCACTGCTTGACTATTTTGACTTTTTGTCTTTAGTGACTTTTTTGGAGATTCAGATTTCACAAAGGCACCCAAATGATCTTTGGATCAAAAGGAGTCAATCACAATCAAAATAACACAATCACTAATACCCAGTTGATACAGTTTAATCAATCATTCATCAGACATGATACAGACATGAACAATAAGCAGTTAAGCACTTATGAGCAGTTTTAGCACAAATCAGCCAGCCAAATTCAACCAAATGCACACACAAGCTATAATAAACTCCAATAAGCAAGTTTAAACAGGTTTCATGCACTGGTTCAAAGAATTAAGCAAGATTCAAGCAATGAAAGTTACTGATGAACACTAACACATGCAGTTTTTACTTTTGCTGATGTATTTGACACACAAGCCAATTTCAACACTCCAAATCTTTCAAACAGGTTATATTAATGATGATTTAACAGCTTTTATCCCAAAACATGCATAAACTCTAGGTTTTCCCAAAATTTTAGGTCAAAAATCAGTCAACTTAACAAGATATAGCAATTTGTTTGATTCAAGGTTTCAAACTCAGAAACTTGCAGCAAAACACTCTCAAACAAAGCTATAGCAGATACAAAGCATAAACAACACAAACTAACAACACAATAGCAAGAGTAAGCACAAACCAGTAGACCCAAACACCCCTTTAACTTTTCCAAATCAAAATTTTCAAAGACAAAGTGAGATTTCAGGCTAACCAAGCATCAATTAACACTCAAACAAGTATAATAAACAGATTCAAGCAAGAACAAGCCACAAAATTCACAAGAACACAAGTTTCATACAAATATCACCAAAAATCACAATTTAAGCAGATTTTGAGATTAAGTATGCAAACCTCATGGATGTACATCCACACCCATGAATTTTGAGCTTATGTGCTAGCAAGAACAAGCCAAAGCTTCCATAATAAGCCTGCTAAGATTGAACAAGGGTTAAGCACAATATCATAAAAATCAGAAACTTTGAAAAACTTGATTAATGCAAACTTGTTACCCCACACTTGATTATCCCCAAGTTATAAGCCTCACCACACCTTAACCAACTCAGTTAGGATGCTATGATCAGCCCTATAGCCCAAGAATTCCAAGATTGGAACAAGACTTAGCAAAATATCAAGAAAATAAGGAAATATGCAAACTTTTGCACACTCCTCTTTTGAAAACAGGTTTTGAACTTCAAGAACTATCAAGCATATAACAAATGAAAGCAGTAAATAAGATTGGCCAATGACTTTTCTTCAAGATTTCAAACTCAATTTCATTAACTTTGAAAATGGGATTTACAGAAACTTGAACAAGGAAAAATCAAAAGCAAGCTGAAATGTGAAGGCCTAAATGGCTTTATATAGCCTTACAAGTGACTAAGGAACAGCTAAAAACTAAAAACCCTAATGGTTGAAGTCCCAAAAATGCCCTCTTGAATTTGAACTCATATGCTTCATGTGACTGATTCTTGGACGTATGTGAAGTAGATAGTTGTTGGAATTTGATCTAAGGGCTCAAACAAAGCTTAAAATGTAAGCTTGTATCTGGATGGTTGATTCTCTGGCTGGTTTTGGCAGTATCCCCTTTAGTGTGTAGCAGGGGAATCATGTGTGGCCCTTGGTGGTGATGTGGCAAGTGATTTAAGAGTTGGGTTATGATTAGAAGACTACTAATCATAATTCTGGAGGTAATGGAAGCTTAATTGTTTCTTAATCAATTTTACCCAATTTGTGTTCTTGAGTAAATAGTGGCACGTTTGATCTGATTTGGGTTTTAAAATTGGTGTTAAGCGCCAAAGGATTAAACTAATCCAAGATAAGTTATAACAGGTTTTTAGTGGAAGGTGACATGGAGAAATGGTGGATCTTCATTGGTGGAGAGAGTGAGTGGGGCACGTGTCACCCCACCACTGGTCTAGGTTACTTCTTTGTCTGCCAGCTTAACACCCTCATCTTTTATGAACTTGTCAAATGTATTCCAAACTTCTATCAACGCCATAATCAGCTTTGTCAACTTTTTCCCTTTTACATTTTTGGCCCAAAAACTTTTACAAAGTGAAATCAGGGGTAATTCTTGCCATTTTTGAATTTTTCAAGGGCTGGTTTGGTATTTTCTTCAATGATAATGGTCTAGACTTGTCTAATTGACATTTTGGGGGACTGAAATTGCCAAGTCTTGATGATTGAGGGACCATTTTTGCCAAATGTTGAAAGTTGAGGGTCCTTTGTGTAATTTTGGAATTTTCAAAGGACCAAACTTGTCATTTCTTGTACTTTGAAGGACTTCATGATGTGTTTGACTTTGTGTATGATATTGGTTGACAATTTAGCTTTGTTGAGGGGCTAAACTTGCCAAATCTTCAAAGTTAAGGGTCCTTTTTGTAATTTTGACAAACTTTAGGGACCAAACTTGTAATTATGAGGATAAAAGGGTATAAAGTGTCAATTATTCATAATTGGAGGACCCTTCTTCATAATTCTTCAAATCTTCAAGGGTTGGTCTTGGGAAGTCTTCATTAGGGCTTGGTTCATTGTGCGGCTTCGTTTCCCGTGTTCGTTTTTGCATGATTCTTGTGATCTTTTGTCATTATCTCAATATCCGTACCTAAAATACACAAGCAACAAACACAAGCATATATTTGGGTATTTTGATGATATTTAATGCATTTTAAGCCCTATTTGGACGATGAGACTATGTATAAAAGCAGTCTCATCACTCCCCCATACTAAACCATTGCCGTGCCCTCACGCAATGCTAGAATAAAGTATCAAAGCATCTCCAAAATTCATTTTATTCTCTTTATTAAATGATAAACTAGCTACACTACTACTATTACTACTACTTGCGTTATAGACATAATGTATGATTTTCATCGCAAAATAGGACGTTTAGGTTCATAGAATAAGAGCACGTGAATGCTTCGTTAGAAATAATTTCATCGTCCTCGATTTTCACCCCAATTCCATGCTAAGCGTGCAACGAGATCATTGTCATTATAAGTTAGTAATGCTAACACTACTCATATGCCCTAATCACGTACTTATTCTCCCATTATTCCTAAGTTGTATCTCTTATATTTTATTTTGTCTTGAATGTTTCACGAGGATACATTGTTTGACTTATGCGATAATAGAGATTTAGGTCTAAAAATAGAGTCCTAACGGTGTAACTAAGACCATCAAATCAATAATCCCTCCTAATAGACAACGATGTTAAAAATTAAGTTGACAAGAAGAATCGATAAACACGGTTTTATAACGGTTTTGAACATGAGACTTATTACCAAGACTTTTATACGCCCCCTAACGGAAGGGCCTTATTATCTTTGGTTTACCTCCATCTTTTATTCAACTTCGCCATGAAGCTTTTATTATGACTTCGGTCTTGCCTTGCCTTTTATTATCCGCCTCATCGGTGGTTTTATTAGCCAAAGACGTATATCCTCACGCTAAAGCGAATTTTGGATCTTTAAAGCTTCGAAGATTAAGGCTTGATTCACTTTCAATTTTTGCATAGATTTTAGGCCTTGTGGGGCTTCAAATTGTTTGCTAGATTTGAGTGAGCACTTGAAATCTTATTATTAGGTGAAGCTTTCGATTATTCGGGTTGCCAATACTTCAAAACCGTGACGCTGGCGATACCTTAATGTCTTCCCAATTTAATTACACGGAAGCTACTAGAAAAGACTAGAAACCCAACAATCCTAACTAAACCGCTAAGTCAATATTTATTAAGCAAAAAATATTTACATGCGAAGGGAGAATAAGCAAACAACGAGAACACATGAGTTTTTGAAAGAATACGAGTACTCTACGTTTAGCATAGTAACTTATAATTAACTCTATCATTTCTCGTCCTCATTTAAGAGACTTAGCCTAATGTGTAGTTAAGGAATCGAAGCTAAGTGCTCAACATGCACGGTCGAGTCAAAAATTACTCTTATTCTCGCCATCGGAAAATCTACATTCGTGTCTTCAAACACTTATAAAACATAAGAAAAAAATTAAAATTTGGCCATTTTTAGCCTTATTTTGCAACAAAACGATAAACAAAAAGATAAACTTTGGAAAGCGTGAAGGTTTGGCAAGGCAAGTATCTCTTCACCCCCCCCCCCCATACTAAAGTTAAACATTGTCCTTAATGTTTCGAGTCTAGGGGTGCAAACACCCCCATACTAGAGACGTAGTCGAATGCCTAATCTAGCATGGAAATAATGAAGATCTATTACAAAAAATAAGTTGTTGCAAGTCATAATAAGCTAGAATAGCTTATTGATAAGCTGATGACAAAATTGCACTAGCAGGGGCTAGTTTTGGATGTTGAGCAGTTGAAACTTTTTCCACTGCTTGACTATTTTGACTTTTTGTCTTTAGTGACTTTTTTGGAGATTCAGATTTCACAAAGGCACCCAAATGATCTTTGGATCAAAAGGAGTCAATCACAATCAAAATAACACAATCACTAACACCCAGTTGATACAGTTTAATCAATCATTCATCAGACATGATACAGACATGAACAATAAGCAGTTAAGCACTTATGAGCAGTTTTAGCACAAATCAGCCAGCCAAATTCAACCAAATGCAAGCTATAATAAACTCCAATAAGCAAGTTTAAACAGGTTTCATGCACTGGTTTAAAGAATTAAGAAAGATTCAAGCAATGAAAGTTACTGATGAACACTAACACATGCAGTTTTTACTTTTGCTGATGTATTTGACACACAAGCCAATTTCAACACTCCAAATCTTTCAAACAGGTTATATTAATGATGATCTAACAGCTTTTATCCCTAAACATGCATAAACTCTAGGTTTTCCCAAAATTTTAGGTCAAAAATCAGTCAACTCAACAAGATATAGCAATTTGTTTGATTCAAGGTTTCAAACTCAGAAACTTGCAGCAAAACACTCTCAAACAAAGGTATAGCAGATACAAAGCATAAACAACACAAACTAACAACACAATAGCAAGATGCAAGCACAAACCAGTAGACCCAAACACCCCTTTAACTTTTCCAAATCAAAATTTTCAAAGACAAAGTGAGATTTCAGGCCAACCAAGCATCAATTAACACTCAAACAAGTATAATAAACAGATTCAAGCAAGAACAAGCCACAAAATTCACAAGAACACAAGTTTCATACAAATATCACCAAAAATCACAATTTAAGCAGATTTTGAGATTAAGTATGCAAACCTCATGGATGTACATCCACACCCACGAATTTTGAGCTTATGTGCTAACAAGAACAAGCACAAGCTTCCACAATAAGCCTGCTAAGATTGAACAAGGGTTAAGCACAATATCATAAAAATCGGAAACTTTGAAAAACTTGATTAATGCAAACTTGTTACCCCACACTTGATTATCCCCAAGTTATAAGCCTCACCACACCTTAACCAACTCAGTTAGGATGCTATGATCAGCCCTATAGCCCAAGAATTCCAAGATTGGAACAAGACTTAGCAAAATATCAAGAAAATGAGGAAATATGCAAACTTTTGCACACTCCTCTTTTGAAAACAGGTTTTGAACTTCAAGAACTATCAAGCATATAACAAATGAAAGCAGTAAATAAGATTGGCCAATGACTTTTCTTCAAGATTTCAAACTCAATTTCATTAACTTTGAAAATGGGATTTACAAAAACTTGAACAAGGAAAAATCAAAAGCAAGCTGAAATGTGAAGGCCTAAATGGCTTTATATAGCCTTACAAGTGACTAGCTAAAAACTAAAAACCCTAATGGTTGAAGTCCCAAAAATGCCCACTTGAATTTGAACTCATATGCTTCATGTGACTGATTCTTGGACGTATGTGAAGTAGATAGCTGTTGGAATTTGATCTAAGGGCTCAAACAAAGCTTAAAATGTAAGCTTGTATCTGGATGGTTGATTCGCTGGCTGGTTTTGGCAGTATCCCCTTTGGTGTGTAGCAGGGGAATCATGTGTGGCCCTTGGTGGTGATGTGGCAAGTGATTTAAGAGTTGGGTTATGATTAGAAGACTACTAATCATAATTCTGGAGGTGATGGAAGCTTAATTGTTGCTTAATCAATTTTACCCAATTTGTGTTCTTGAGTAAATAGTGGCACGTCTGATCTGATTTGGGTTTTAAAAATGGTGTTAAGCGCCAAAGGATTAAACTAATCCAAGATTAGTTATAACAGGTTTTTAGTGGAAGGTGACATGGAGAAATGGTGGATCTTCATTAGTGGAGAGAGTGAGTGGGGCACGTGTCACCCCACCACTGGTCTAGGTTACTTCTTTGTCTACCAGCTTAACACCCTCATCTTTTATGAACTTGTCAAATGTATTCCAAACTTCTATCAACGCCATAATCAGCTTTGTCAACTTTTGCCCTTTTACATTTTTGGCCCAAAAACTTTTACAAAGTGAAATCAGGGGTAATTCTTGCCATTTTTGAATTTTTCAAGGGCTGGTTTGGTATTTTTCTTCAATTATAATGGTCTAGACTTGTCTAATTGACATTTTGGGGGACTGAAATTGCCAAGTCTTGATGATTGAGGGACCATTTTTGCCAAATGTTGAAAGTTGAGGGTCCTTTGTGTAATTTTGGAATTTTCAAAGGACCAAACTTGTCATTTCTTGTACTTTGAAGGACTTCATGATGTGTTTGACTTTGTGGATGATATTGGTTGACAATTTAGCTTTGTTGAGGGGCTAAACTTGCCAAATCTTCAAAGTTAAGGGTCCTTTTTGTAATTTTGACAAACTTTAGGGACCAAACTTGTAATTATGAGGATACAAGGGTATAAAGTGTCAATTCTTCATAATTGGAGGACCCTTCTTCATAACTCTTCAAATCTTCAAGGGTTGGTCTTGGGAAAGTCTTCATTAGGGCTTGGTTCATTATGCGGCTTCGTTTCTCGTGTTCGTTTTTGCATGATTCTTGTGATCTTTTGTCATTATCTCAATATCCGTACCTAAAATACACAAGAAACAAACACAAGCATATATTTGGGTATTTTGATGATATTTAATGCATTTTAAGCCCTATTTGGACGATGAGACTATGTATAAAAGCAGTCTCATCACTCCCCCATACTAAACCATTGTCGTGCCGTCACGCAATGCTAGAATAAAGTATCAAAGCATCTCCAAAATTCATTTTATTCTCTTTATTAAATGATAAACTAGCTACACTACTACTATTACTACTACTTGCGTTATAGACATAATGTATGATTTTCATCGCAAAATGGGACGTTTAGGTTCATAGAATAAGAGCACGTGAATGCTTCGTTAGAAATAATTTCATCGTCCTCGATTTTCACCCCAATTCCATGCTAAGCGTGCAACGAGATCATTGTCATTATAAGTTAGTAATGCTAACACTACTCATATGCCCTAATCACGTACTTATTCTCCCATTATTCCTAAGTTGTATCTCTTATATTTTATTTTGTCTTGAATGTTTCACGAGGATACATTGTTTGACTTATGCGATAATAGAGATTTAGGTCTAAAAATAGAGTCCTAACGGTGTAACTAAGACCATCAAATCAATAATCCCTCCTAATAGACAACGATGTTAAAAAATTAAGTTGACAAGAAGAATCGATAAACACGGTTTTATAACGGTTTTGAACATGAGACTTATTACCAAGACTTTTATACGCCCCCTAACGGAAGGGCCTTATTATCTTTGGTTTACCTCCATCTTTTATTCAACTTCGCCATGAAGCTTTTATTATGACTTCGGTCTTGCCTTGCCTTTTATTATCCGCCTCATCGGTGGTTTTATTAGCCAAAGACGTATATCCTCACGCTAAAGCGAATTTTGGATCTTTAAAGCTTCGAAGATTAAGGCTTGATTCACTTTCAATTTTTGCATAGATTTTAGGCCTTGTGGGGCTTCAAATTGTTTGCTAGATTTAGGTGAGCACTTGAAATCTTATTATTAGGTGACGCTTTCGATTATTTGGGTTGCCAATACTTCAAAACCGTGACGCTGGCGATACCTTAATGTCTTCCCAATTTAATTACACGGAAGCTACTAGAAAAGACTAGAAACCCAACAATCCTAACTAAACCGCTAAGTCAATATTTATTAAGCAAAAAATATTTACATGCGAAGGGAGAATAAGCAAACAACGAGAACACATGAGTTTTTGAAAGAATACGAGTACTCTACGTTTAGCATAGTAACTTATAATTAACTCTATCATTTCTCGTCCTCATTTAAGAGACTTAGCCTAATGTGTAGTTAAGGAATCGAAGCTAAGTGCTCAACACGCACGGTCGAGTCAAAAATTACTCTTATTCTCGCCATCGGAAAATCTACATTCGTGTCTTCAAACACTTATAAAACATGAGAAAAAAATTAAAATTTGGCCATTTTTAGCCTTATTTTGCAACAAAACGATAAACAAAAAGATAAACTTTGGAAAGCGTGAAGGTTTGGCAAGGCAAGTATCTCTTCACCCCCCCCCCCCCCATACTAAAGTTAAACATTGTCCTCAATGTTTCGAGTCTAGGGGTGCAAACACCCCCATACTAGAGACGTAGTCGAATGCCTAATCTAGCATGGAAAGGTGTAACCAATAAATTAATAGCCGTTTATGAAGTGTGCTAACAACCTAAGGTTAGAACATCAAAAGGATCTATCATGGATATTGAGAAATGTCTCCAAAGCAAACGATCGAGTGCTCCCATAAAACGAACACGAGAGGCTCCAATCGTGAAGATCATGATCTAAAAACCATAATTCACAAACAACCACGGAACAAAGGTTGGAAGGGCACAAATCCCCACACGTAAGCGACATTAGAAAGCGATAATATGTACATAGGATAAGCATGGGACTCCCCCACGAGGCACCTCGTTTTTGATTACCGAGTCATGAGCTCGACTCGATCCCCTCAATACTAATTATCATTGGGGAAGGTGACTTGGTCGAGGTAGTTCAAGGATGGAACTTCCCCGCCAAAGTAGTGCTTCAACCTATGTTCATTCACCTTGAAGTTAGGACCATCATCTTGAGCTAGCTCGATGGTCCCATACGGAAACACTTGAGTCACGGTGAATGGACCGGACCAACGGGATTTCAATTTACCGGAAAAGATTTTCAATCTTGAATTAAAAAGCAAAACTTGATCCCCAATGTTAAAAACCCGGTTTTTAATTTTAGAATCATGCAACTTTTTAGTTTTCTCTTTATAAATCAATGAATTTTCATAAGCAATGTCCCTCAATTCATCCAATTCATTTAATTGCATTTTCCGGTGTTTTCCCGCGGTCTCCATATCATCATTACAATGCTTTAGGGCCCAATAAGCCTTGTGTTCTAACTCGATAGGCAAATGACAATTCTTTCCATACACAAGCTTATAGGGAGTGCACCCAATGGGCGTCTTATGAGCGGTCCTAAAGGCCCATAAAGCATCGTCCAACTTATCCGACCAAGATTGTCGGTTTTTCTCCAACGGATCTCTCCAAAATCCTCTTCAAAGCTCGGTTTGAAACCTCGACTTGCCCACTCGTTTGTGGGTGATAAGCCGTAGAAAGACGATGTGTAAACCCATATTTCCTTAGATACCTTTCGAATTGGTCGTTACAAAAATGGGTTCCACGATCGCTTATGATAGCACGAGGGGTTCCAAACCGAGAAAACAATTGCTTCAAAAACTTGACTACCACACGAGCATCATTGGTGGGCAAGGCCTTTGCCTCCACCCACTTAGAAAGGTAGTCAACCGCAACGAGAATGTACTTATTACCACGAGATGATGGGAACGGCCCCATAAAGTCTATGCCCCAAACGTCAAAGATCTCACATACTTGAATGATATTTTGTGGCATTTCATCTTTTTGTGAGGCTTTTCCTTGTCGTTGGCATGCATCACACGACTTCACAAGATCTTGTGCATCTCGGTAAATAGTAGGCCAAAAGAAACCGGCATCAAACACCTTCTTAGCCGTGAGATTAGCACCGTGGTGACCACCCGTGGGTCCCTCATGGCAAGCTCTAAGGATGTTAGAAGCTTCGGTGCCAAATACACAACGTCGGATGATTTGATCCGCACAAGTTCGAAACAAGTAAGGGTCGTTCTAAAAGTAGAACTTGACGTCACGAAAGAATTTTCGTTTTTCTTGAGTTGTCATACCCTTAATGATGAAGTTACCCGCATGGTAATTTGCAAAATCCGCAAACCATGGGGTGGAAGAATCAAGCTTAGAATTCACTACACCAAGTGTCTCGAGCGGAAATGTTTCGGTGATTTCCTTGGGCTCGTAAACACTTTGGTGAGGATCTTCCAAACGAGAGAGATGATCGGCCGCTAGATTCTCGGCTCCTTTTTTGTCAACGATGGTGTGATCAAATTCTTGAAGGAGGAGAATCCAACGAAGTAATCTCGGCTTAGCATCTTGCTTTGCCATAAGATACTTGATATCCGAATGGTCCGTATACACTATGCATTTTGTCAAGACGAGATAAGGTCGGAATTTCTCAAATGCATATACCACGGCAAGGAACTACTTTTTCGTTGTAGTGTATTTAAGTTGAGCCTCGGTCATCGTCTTGCTAGCATAGTGGATAGGCAAGAAGTGCTTATCATGACGTTGCCCCAAAACGGCCCCTATAGCGTAATCACTAGCATCACACATGAGCTCAAAGGGGAGGTTCCAATTGGGAGCAACAAGAATGGGAGCTTCGGTAAGTTTCCTCTTAAGGATCTCAAAGGCTCGTACACAATCTTCGTCAAAGACAAAACGTGCCTCTTTTTCAAGAAGATGTGTAATGGGTCGAGAAATCTTTGAAAAATCCTTGATGAATCGACGATAAAAGCCCGCGTGGCCTAGGAAACTCCTAACTCCCTTGACGGTTTTGGGATGAGGTAATTTGGTGATGACGTCTACCTTAGATTGATCTACCTCAATCCCCGCTTTCGAGACCTTGTGCCCTAAGACGATTCCACTCTTAACCATAAAATGACATTTTTCCCAATTGAGCACAAGGTTGGTTTCCTCACAACGTTTCAACATTCTCTCTAGATTCGACAAACACGAAGTAAAGGAATCACCAAACACGGAAAAGTCATCCATGAAGACTTCCATCGTCTTCTCGATCATATCATGAAAAATAGCCATCATGCACCTTTGAAAGGTTCCCGGTGCATTACAAAGTCCGAATGGCATTCTACGATAGGCAAACGTTCCATATGGACACGTAAACGTAGTTTTTTCTTGATCACGAGGATCGATGGGAATTTGGAAGTAACCGGAAAAACCATCTAAAAAGCAATAAAAATCGTTTCCCGCAAGACGCTCCAACATTTGGTCCATGAAGGGCAAGGGAAAATGGTCTTTTCGAGTGGCTTCATTCAACTTACGATAGTCAATGCACACTCTCCATCCGGTCACGATTCTAGTGGGAATCAACTCGTTGGCATCGTTTGGCACAACGGTCATCCCTCCCTTTTTAGGGACACAATGAATAGGACTCACCCAAGGGCTATCGGAAATAGGGTAAATCATTCCCGCGTCAAGGAGTTTAAGGACCTCCTTTTTGATGACATCGTGAATTTTGGGGTTCACCCTCCTTTGACTTTGGATTGTGGGCTTGAAATCCTCCTCCATTAAGATTTTGTGGGTACAAAACTTGGGATCGATTCCCTTAATGTCGGATAACTTCCACGCAATCGCCCCTTTGTGGTCCTTTAGAACATTGACAAGTGCGGTTTTTTCATCATTCGAAAGGTCCTTCGCAATAATAACCGGCAACTTGTCATCCTCCTCCAAATAGACATATTCGAGGTGAGGAGGTAAATCTTTCAACTCGAGGATAGGTGGTTCCTCAAGTGAAGATTTAGGCTCGATACTCATAACCTCCTCGGGTGGAGGAAATGGGAAATCGTTAAGAAAATCCTTGATAATCGAGAAGTCCTCATCGTTGTCGAGGTCTTCGTCACAAGTACGTGGAACATTTCATTCTTCCAACGTAAAACCACCACCTTCAAAAGGAGTGAAGGTTGGTGTCGAATTATCAAGAATTGGATCCAACATAGTGGGATTGCCACTAGTTTCTTCATCACCAAAACCTAGAACTTCTTGTGAAAATTCCTCGCAAACCACGTCAATCATATCAACGAGTTTTATGGTTGCAACGGAATAAACATGAGAAATTTGAGAGTTTTGAGTTGCGTTTATAACAAGTTCCTCGTCATTGAAACGTAAGGTGATCTTTCTAGCATGCACATCAATCAAAGCCATAGACGTATCTAAAAACGAACGACCTAAAATGAGAGGAACTTGAGGATCCGTGGGGATATCAACAACGATAAAGTCTACGGGATAGTAGAACTTCCCCACTTTCACAAAAACGTCTTCCGCCAAACCACATGCGGGAATTGTGGAATGGTCGGCCAACTCGATAGACATTAGTGAAGGAGTAAGATTACGAAGATTGAGCGACTTGAAGATTGCAAGTGGCATCAAGTTAATGCTAGCACCAAGATCGGCCAAGGCGAAGCATTCTTCCATGTCTTGGATTGCACAAGGGATCAAAAATTTACCGGGATCACCGACTTTTTGAGGTATGCGATTAAGATAAACTGATGAACAACTAGACAATTGGTGCAATTTCTCCTTGTTGTTCAACATACTCTTAAAGTTAGCGGCAAATCGAGGCATCATGACCAAAGCGTCGGCGAAACTCACATTAAGGTGCAAATCACGAAACATTTTCATAAAAAGCTCAAATTCGTAATTGTCGCGCTCTTGACGTTTCTCCTTCCTAAGTCTCGATGGATAGGGCAAAGGTGGTGTGGGTTGAGGCATAGTAGGCATAGCCTTTGGAATCTCGGGTTCCAATGATGGTAATGGGTCAACCGTAGGTGTGGCATGAGCGGTACTTTGTGGGATTGGGACGTGCTCCTTTTGGACCACCACCTCGGGTTCTTCCTCAATTGCTTCCTCCGTAGGAGCAATAGGTTGAGGAGTCGGCTCCTTAAGTGTCTTACCACTACGTGTGGTAATCACTTTCATCTCACCCTTAGGGTTGGATATGTTGTTGCTAGGAAGACCACTTGACGACGGTTTACACATTATTGCCTCAAACATAGACGAGATTTTATCTTTAAAATTAGATTGCCTCAATACGGCTTCGGTTTGCCTTTTCTCGGCCTTAAGCATCTCTTGTTTAATCTCATGTTGCCCTTGTTCCATCTTTTGTTGGTTTTGTTGCAACCTAGTGACATTTCCTTCCATCTTGTTGGTGTGGATTTTAAGTTCATTAGCTAACTCATTTTTCAACTCTTTCTTCAAGTCGTTTTTAAACTCGGATCTTAGGCTAATGATTTCTCTTTGAATATTGTCAAACCTAGCATCATTCCCACTAGCATATTCAACAAACTCACTTGGAAGATCTTTCAATGTTTGCAAACTTTTGTTGTTATTTTGAAAATCATTTTTGTTTGAAACTTGATTATTAGCCCCTTGATTCCCATAGTTTCCCTTGTTGTAATTGTTTTTAAAACCAACTTGATTGTTGCGATAGTTGTTAGCGTTTTGATTTGAACCAAAACCCGGTGGAGTCATTTGATTAGAGCGGGAAACTTGACCGTTTTGGTTGTAATTTCCCGTGGCCGCGAAGGCACTCGAAGTGTTACCACCGTTGGTAATGCACTCGGAGAAATCATGACCTCCACCACAATACATGCAAGAAACCTCAACCGCTTTAGCCGTAGCGGGAGCACTTGGTTCACCAACTTTAAACTCAATCAAAAGTCCTTTCAACTTATCAAAAATCTTGTTTTCCAAGTTTGCCTCAATTTGGCAAGCATCGATGGTAGTAGACAAAGAAGGTGAAGCCGAAGACGAAGCCTTACAAACACTAGACGTGCTACGAGGACTATACACCTTAGATCTATTTTCAATTATCACCAAAGCTTCCTCAACCGTTTTACACAAAAAAATTCCACCCGCGGCGGCATTCAAATAATCCCTTTCATGATCATTAAGTCCATTGTAAAACGTGTCAATTTGATGCAAATCGGAAAAACCGTGATGAGGACATTCATGTAACATTTCCTTAAACCTATTCCAAGCCGTTGAAAAACTTTCATTAAATTCTTGTGAAAACTTTGAAATCTCGTTTTTCAAGTGCGTAGTCTTAGAGGGCGGAAAAAATTGGTTCACAAACTTAGACACGAGATCCTTCCACGTCAATATAGAATTGGGTGGCTCTTTCTCTAACCAAATTTTTGCGGGCCCCGCTAAGGAATACGGAAAAAGCATCATCTTAATCGAGTCGTTAGAGACATCCTTAAACTTGCAAGTAGCGGTAAGACGATTAAATTGGCGGATATGGTTGTGAGGATTGTCCTTCTCATCACCACGGAATTTGTTGTTTTGGATCATCGACAACAAACCCGTTTTCACCTCAAAATTCTCCGCAAGGATAGCGGGAATCACAATAGCCTCTCCATAACCCTCGGTGGGTGCTTGAAGTAACTCCATCATAGTTCGATTCGCCATGGTTGGTGCTTCTCTTACAATGGGTTCGTCAATAGGAGACTCCTCACTAGAATTGTTGGGAGTGGGAGTTTTGTTCTTTTGTTTACGTGCACGTCTTGCTTGATTTCGAGTTAGCATAAACGTCACGTACAACGAGGAGACGAGCAAAGAAGATTCTTTTTGGTGTTTTGTATTTTTCAATTTTTTTTGTGGTTTTTGATTGTATTAACCTTTTTGGAATTTGGTGAAATGTATTAAGTAGACAAAAATCTACAAATCTCCTCCTTAATCAAATCTCTCGATTAAAGAAGCCTCAAGGAATGAAAACGATCACGTGGAGTGAACGCCTTCGATGAATTTAGAACGATGGTGGAACACCAAATCGTTCAAGAGGGTTTAATCAATGGAAACCAAGAAAATATATATGATACTTAGTAATACTTTGGGCGGCAAAACCCTCGATTAGCTCTCACAATCAAATACTCACAAGCAAGCAGGGAAACGAGGCGGCGCGAAGCACTTAAGAGCCTTTTTCCTTAGGATATATTTTATAATATCCGCCTTATACCCACCTTATAGTTTGTATTTTCAAGATTAAGCTTCACGAAAGTATATATCTATTTTTGCCTTTTTCTTTGGTTTGATATTCGAATACACTGATTGGGTAATGACCTCCCAAGTCAAGGTTGTGATTTCTCACGTATTTGGAGTACTTGTGAATTTATTGTTCTACGTATACAATATAGTAATAATATTCACACAAAAACCAAAAATCGATAATACGTATTAGTAGAGTGCTACTAATACAAATACTAATTATGGTTAGTATAAAAACAACAATGCCAAATCAAAACACAACACACCTCCCCGGCAGCGGCACCAAAATGATAATTGTAAAATTACCCCTTTAGGAAAAGAGAGCAATAAAAGTGGCAAGTATTAAGTGTCGGTTTAGGAAAACCAAGCACTAATGACCAATTAAGTTTGTTCTCAAGGAGGCTAGTGTGTTATGTGTGTAATGATATGGATTAATTTGTGATTATATTTGAGAAAGAAAAATACAAAAGGGATTAGAAAAGAATGACGGTTATGAAGACGGATTAAACTAATTCTAAAAGGGCGTACACGTAAAGTCCTAAAAACCACCAAAATTAAAATTTAAACCTAAAAATTTCTAAAAATTACCAAAAATCTCTAATAATATTCTAAGAGTTTACAAAAAATCAAAACTTGCAAAAACCTTTTAATTAATTAGATAATGACTTTTTAATGCTAATTAAAGCCCTAAAAATCACTATTAATTATTAAAAAGCCCTAAATAAGATCTTATAGTTTGTAAACCTCAAAAACAACCTAATTAAGCTAAAAACTATTTTTTAAAATTTTAAAACCAAACTAAACTATTTTTAAACAATTAAAAACTCCTAAAATCAATTAAATCTTAAATTAATTATAGAAAATAATTAGAAGTCCTAAAAAATATTTGGAAAGTTGTAAAAATCCTTATTAAGTGTTTAGAACCTAGGAAAAATATAAAAACCTAGAAAATCATACTTTTAATTTTTACTAATAAAATAATATTAAAATAATATTAAAAATCCAAAAATTCTAAAAAATCGTAAAAACTTGCAAACTAGCTTAATTTAACCTAAATAACTCAGAAATGAAAGTGAAATTAACTAAAATACCCCTATTGGGCCTAAAAAATGGGCCAAACCCAAAACAGACCCTTATTGGGCTTAATTAAGGCCCAATAAGAAAAAGTGTTCAAAATAAGCCCAAAAAGCACAGGTTGACTCAAAATTTGATTTTAAACACCTTTTTCCAAAGGCCCAAAAGCTGAAAATGTGAAATAAGCCAACTTATAATAAGCAGCTTATTCTTAATGGGCTTTTAAGCCCATTAAGCTATAAGCTGATGCCATAAGCTAAAATTTTACACACAAGCTTCTTTTGACCTAACAAAGACTTCTGCAAAAAGAATTTTCAAATAAGCCCACTTAATAAGCCAGAAACAGTTCACAAACTTATTCACAAAACGACAAAATAGTCGTTTTTATGATCTAGACCACCTCAGAAGCTGATTCAAGTTGCAAAATGTTTCTTATGACAAAACTAAGCTTAATAACCAAAAACCTACTCAATAAGCACACTCAATAAGCTGGAAAATCAAATAAGCACTTATGTTAAAAGTAAAATGAGTTGGTTTTCTAGTAAAAAGTCAAAGTCAAAGTCCAATAAGCTCCAGTTTACTTAAATGGGTCAAATAATGAAGATCTATTACAAAAAATAAGTTGTTGCAAGTCAAAATAAGCTAGAATAGCTTATTGATAAGCTGATGACAAAATTGCACTAGCAGGGGCTAGTTTTGGATGTTGAGCAGTGGAAACTTTTTCCACTGCTTGACTATTTTGACTTTTTGTCTTTAGTGACTTTTTTGGAGATTCAGATTTCACAAAGGCACCCAAATGATCTTTGGATCAAAAGGAGTCAATCACAATCAAAATAACACAATCACTAACACCCAGTTGATACAGTTTAATCAATCATTCATCAGACATGATACAGACATGAACAATAAGCAGTTAAGCACTTATGAGCAGTTTTAGCACAAATTAGCCAGCCAAATTCAACCAAATGCACACACAAGCTATAATAAACTCCAATAAGCAAGTTTAAACAGGTTTCATGTACTGGTTCAAAGAATTAAGCAAGATTCAAGCAATGAAAGTTACTGATGAACACTAACACATGCAGTTTTTACTTTTGCTGATGTATTTGACACACAAGCCAATTTCAACACTCCAAATCTTTCAAGCATGTTATATTAATGATGATTTAACAGCTTTTATCCCAAAACATGCATAAACTCTAGGTTTTCCCAAAATTTTAGGTCAAAAATCAGTCAACTCAACAAGATATAGCAATTTGTTTGATTCAAGGTTTCAAACTCAGAAACTTGCAGCAAAACACTCTCAAACAAAGGTATAGCAGATACAAAGCATAAACAACACAAACTAACAACACAATAGCAAGATGCAAGCACAAACCAGTAGACCCAAACACCCCTTTAACTTTTCCAAATCAAAATTTTCAAAGACAACGTGAGATTTCAGGCTAACCAAGCATCAATTAACACTCAAACAAGTATAATAAACAGATTCAAGCAAGAACAAGCCACAAAATTCACAAGAACACAAGTTTCATACAAATATCACCAAAAATCACAATTTAAGCAGATTTTGAGATTAAGTATGCAAACCTCATGGATGTACATCCACACCCACGAATTTTGAGCTTATGTGCTAGCAAGAACAAGCACAAGCTTCCACAATAAGCCTGCTAAGATTGAACAAGGGTTAAGCACAATATCATAAAAATCAGAAACTTTGAAAAACTTGATTAATGCAAACTTGTTACCCCACACTTGATTATCCCCAAGTTATAAGCCTCACCACACCTTAACCAACTCAGTTAGGATGCTATGATCAGCCCTATAGCCCAAGAATTCCAAGATTGGAACAAGACTTAGCAAAATATCAAGAAAATGAGGAAATATGCAAACTTTTGCACACTCCTCTTTTGAAAACAGGTTTTGAACTTCAAGAACTATCAAGCATATAACAAATGAAAGCAGTAAATAAGATTGGCCAATGACTTTTCTTCAAGATTTCAAACTCAATTTCATTAACTTTGAAAATGGGATTTACAGAAACTTGAACAAGGAAAAATCAAAAATGAAAGCAGTAAATAAGATTGGCCAATGACTTTTCTTCAAGATTTCAAACTCAATTTCATTAACTTTGAAAATGGGATTTACAGAAACTTGAACAAGGAAAAATCAAAAGCAAGCTGAAATGTGAAGGCCTAAATGGCTTTATATAGCCTTACAAGTGACTAAGGAACAGCTAAAAACTAAAAACCCTAATGGTTGAAGTCCCAAAAATGCCCTCTTGAATATGAACTCATATGCTTCATGTGACTGATTCTTGGACGTATGTGAAGTAGATTGCTGTTGGAATTTGATCTAAGGGCTCAAACAAAGCTTAAAATGTAAGCTTGTATCTGGATGGTTGATTCTCTGGCTGGTTTTGGCAGTATCCCCTTTGGTGTGTAGCAGGGGAATCATGTGTGGCCCTTGGTGGTGATGTGGCAAGTGATTTAAGAGTTGGGTTATGATTAGAAGACTACTAATCATAATTCTGGAGGTGATGGAAGCTTAATTGTTGCTTAATCAATTTTACCCAATTTGTGTTCTTGAGTAAATAGTGACACGTTTGATCTGATTTGGGTTTTAAAAATGGTGTTAAGCGCCAAAGGATTAAACTAATCCAAGATTAGTTATAACAGGTTTTTAGTGGAAGGTGACATGGAGAAATGGTGGATCTTCATTGGTGGAGAGAGTGAGTGGGGCACGTGTCACCCCACCACTGGTCTAGGTTACTTCTTTGTCTGCCAGCTTAACACCCTCATCTTTTATGAACTTGTCAAATGTATTCCAAACTTCTATCAACGCCATAATCAGCTTTGTCAACTTTTTCCCTTTTACATTTTTGGCCCAAAAACTTTTACAAAGTGAAATCAGGGGTAATTCTTGCCATTTTTGAATTTTTCAAGGGCTGGTTTGGTATTGTCTTCAATGATAATGGTCTAGACTTGTCTAATTGACATTTTGGGGGACTGAAATTGCCAAGTCTTGATGATTGAGGGACCATTTTTGCCAAATGTTGAAAGTTGAGGGTCCTTTGTGTAATTTTGGAATTTTCAAAGGACCAAACTTGTCATTTCTTGTACTTTGAAGGACTTCATGATGTGTTTGACTTTGTGGATGATATTGGTTGACAATTTAGCTTTGTTGAGGGGCTAAACTTGCCAAATCTTCAAAGTTAAGGGTCCTTTTTGTAATTTTGACAAACTTTAGGGACCAAACTTGTAATTATGAGGATACAAGGGTATAAAGTGTCAATTCTTCATAATTGGAGGACCCTTATTCATAATTCTTCAAATCTTCAAGGGTTGGTCTTGGGAAAGTCTTCATTAGGGCTTGGTTCATTGTGCGACTTCGTTTCCCGTGTTCGTTTTTGCATGATTCTTGTGATCTTTTGTCATTATCTCAATATCCGTACCTAAAATACACAAGCAACAAACACAAGCATATATTTGGGTATTTTGATGATATTTAATGCATTTTAAGCCCTATTTGGACGATGAGACTATGTATAAAAGCAGTCTCATCAAAATCTTACATACTGGATAATCAAACTTTTGACTATTCCCTATTAGTTCTGGTTTGTATATACTTTCTCCTTATATTTTTTGCCTCTTTGAAGAAGAATCCATGTGATCATGCCTTGGTTTCGGAGGACTAGGTACATCCCTCATGGTTTCTTGTTCCCGATCAAGTGCTGCATTCATCAAGTCATTAAAGTTTCGACAATTAGTTGTAGAAACAAACTCCCGAATATCTTTTCTCAACAATTCTCTATAATGGTCCATTTGTTTCTTCTCATCATCAGCATACTCGGGTACAAATCGGGCTCGATCCATGAACATCCCAGTGAACTCACTGACCGTCTCTGTCGTTTGATGCATTCCGAGAAATGCTCTTCGAATCTTTCTCACTTTCGCTTCTGGTGCGAAAACTTTAAGAACCATATCTTTAAATTCTTGCCATTCTACTATGTCTATCACTTCTATTCCCTTACTACGTTTTGTTAAATCCCACCAGTCCTTCGCACGCTTCCTTAGCAAATATGCAGCAAACCTAACTTTAAATTCTGGTGGACATCTGCTTACATTAAATGCCTCTTCCATATCTAGCAGCCACCTGTAACTAAGTATCGGATCTTGTTCACCTTGAAATTCAGGAGGATCACATGCCCCGAAATTTTCATACCCAAAGTTGTTATGTTGTTGTTGGTTAATTCCGATTGCATTTTCTGCTATGTTCCTGTGCGTGGACCATCGTTTCTCTTATTAAATTCATTGCTCACTACCTGAGTAATAGTTTCTGTAACCTTTCTCACGAGAGTTGGAACTAATGTTTTTAATGCCCGAGAAACCTCACCCGCTATCAATTTCTTTAACTGATCTTGATCTTGGTCTGTTTCATTCAACTGTATATGATCTGAAGCTATTTCATGTGTTATGCTCGGTCCACTTGATTCAACATTCACGGAGTGGCGCTTTTCTTGTACCCATTTCTGGATTTTCTTGAATACTTGTCATTTCTCGTGAACTGAAAGTTAAACACTTTTGACATATAAGATTCAATTGTCTATTTATAATCACAATTCATATTTCTAGAATCATATTCTATTTATTTAGTTGCTAATATCAACACGTATCATTCTATTAGTCGGGGCTCTGCTTGTCTGCCTAGGTTCATTTTAGAAGTTCCTCGGGACGTTTTATGATCCCAATAATTTCAAGTTATATGACGTAACTATTATCACGTTGGCCAGGCGTCATAATACTTGCGTCACATAAACATGTCCTTATTGACATCATATTTCATCCCGAATCATTACTAAAACAACCTATCTGTCATCATGTTCTCTTCTGATATCGCTACTCCGCTATTTTTGTACTCTGAGCATATAATAAACTTCACGTTCTAACATATAATCTGCTAATTCTAACCATGATAATAAAGTATGGTATAAATATTATGCGTGCTACTGAAAATGGCATTCTATACTTGATAAAGTTAACTAAGCATAACATATCTCATATACTAATCATGAACAAAAAATGGTTCTAATAAAGCCTACATGGTACATAATAAGGTCTATATATTCTATGGACAATAAAGAGCTATGGTTTAAGTCCAAATACCCTCCTACTAACGGCGGATACTCGAATCCCTCAAACCAAACACTCTGATACCAACTTGAAACGCCCTTGACTCGAGTTTTTTTTTTTGTGGATACACACTGTACCGACATGGAACCCATTCAAAACTTTAACATAAAGTTCATATCTATAACTTGGAACATTTCTTTACATAACATGGCAAACGAAAACATGCTACTTCAAAATTGGGGAGTTTGCCAAACGCTCCCATTTTCGACCCATTACTTACGTGACTTGGTTATAAACTAATAAGACTACTTGACACCGAACATAAACATGATTCGACACTGATTTAAACTTCTAAAAACATAAGGGGCGTTACAAGAAATATCAAAGTGCTAGAATGAGTCACTCGTCACCTGTATCGAGCGTAACCGTCTTCTCCCAAAATGCACTTCTAGTTACTATCTACAAGCCCGCAACATCTACCTTCAATTACCTACATAAGACATAAACTGAGAACGGTAATTCCTTGTGACTTAGTGAGATAACGAAATCTGAATAATACTTGTAAACTTGATACATGAATCGATAACACAAATAATTCCATATATGGCACGACTATAAGTCGTCATGTAACTTGTATATGCTTGTTTGACTTGGGTCATCCACGAAGGACGTTAGGGCTGAATTAAGCTCATGTCATCCACTTAGGATGCTTGAGTCATCCACTTTAGATGCTATTATACAAGCACATGTCATCCACTTAGGATGCTTGAACGCGAATTCTATGTCATGCACCTTTTAGGCACGCTACATGTCATTGATGCATTTCTAAAGCACTCTATACTTAACAATGATGCTCCTTGTGAGCATAGTTAACCTGGATACAATACTCCTTGTGAGTACCCTTAGCATGATAACAATGCTCCTTGTGAGCATTTTAACCTTGGCTAGTTTTCGACTAAACCCGAATCATGATAAGCAATTAATCGGATATTTCCGAGTCTATAGACATGATAACCTTTGGTAAAAACTGAAGTTATTCAATATTCTTACCTCATGTTTAAACTAATAACATGAAGCTAATCCGTTACTCACCTCTAAGTCTTGATTATGCTTCCGTAAGCTTTCAAATAGTACCTAGTCATAATATGACCATACTAGGACAATTAGAATCTGAAAATTCATATATCTAACATGTATTGGGTCTAAACCACTCAAATATAATCACGTAAGATGTTATTTCATCCTTAAACACTTTTTACCACAAGTCATTTTTATGCAGAATTTCTGCAGTCTGCTGTACTTTTCTGTTTTTGACCTACTTAGACCTGGAATCTAGACCTCAAACCAATTTTGCTAGAAAATAGACTCTTTTGCCTTTCTGAAAAGGTAAGGCACACTTCGAGCGGAGTTACGGTTATTTTTATATGATTTTTCAAATCTGCGCAAATTTCTACAAAGCTTGTTGTCCCGTTTTTAAACATGTCCAAACGACCCAAAACCAATCATAAACTGTTCTAATCATGTGTAAACTCATAACTCAGCTTATATAACATGTTAGGGATCATTTACAATAGAATTAACACTTATATCAAGTCAAATAATACTTTTAAAAGCTTAAACCAAACACCCCTTAACTTAACAACATCATCATGGAGATGCTCATAACATGATTTCTTACCCATTTCTTAACCATCTAAAATACACAATTTAAACACATGATTTATAGCATAATTCATCTTAATATGTCTTCTAATAACTTGTTCTATCACAAATAAAAGCTAGGGTTCATAAAACCCTTAATTCACATAATCCCCAAATTAAGAAAAATATAAACTAGGGCACAATCACACTTACCTTGATGAGGAATATACTTTAACTATTGAATGATGTTAGTAACACACTAAGATCACCACAACTTGTATCCTTGTATCTTGTATCTTGAAGCTCCTGGAGTTGTAATTTTTTTTTAATGAATAAAGATGTATTTTCCCTCTTAAAGTTCTGTGATTACAACAACTCTGCCAACACACATCAACGTGTGTTATTTGTGGTTAATTACCTCAGTGCTAAGTTTTAAAGTCATAAGGGTAAAATTGTGATTTCTACATTATAACGGTTGTTAGTCCTTGGTGTTAAATACTTCGCACCGTTAGTCCTTTTCATTAACTATTTCCTTCAAAAAATTTACTAGGTATTCTAATAACAATCATTTATATTTCTAAAACCATTCACAAGATATTCTTACTTATTTGACTATCGGGATTTGATTAGCCTATCACGTAAAACATTCAACTTATAAAGTCGTAGTCAAACTTACACGATGACATTTTAGTAATAAAATACCTAAAATTCAATTTTGGGGTGTTACATTAACTATATAGGCAAGATAGGCAAGCTGAGTAACAAGTCAACTTAGGTTCAGGTGAGAACGGGTTACGTTAGATTTAGTATTTATTCTTCTTCTAAGAGAATTAATGCATTTGTTCTGATCATAAGAACAATCTTTTTTTTAAATTCGAATCTTTGAATTTAACCGAATTAGTATTTCCTATTTGCTCATTTTATCTACTACTAGTTAAACAAGAGAATATTACAACTTCAAGCAACAGAATCATATCTAACGACTATCACCTAGAGCACGTTTTACTACAAAAATATCATATGATAGTTGAAATTAAGATTTTACTAGGTTGAAAAGAGTTCGTTTTCTCGGTGTCTAATCGAATTGATTTCCGGTTCAATGTGTGACTCAATTGTTTTTGGTTAAGAAAAAGGGAAGTTGATTATCTATAACTAATTAAAAAGTAAATGCGAAAAGTATTTAAAGACAAACTAAAGACAAGTACAAATAATAAAAGTAAAACAAGGTGAATATTAAAAACTAAAAGTTAAAACGATATTAAAACTAATAGTAAAACAAATAATAAAACGTAATTTAAAGCGAAACAATTAATAAAAATAAAATTAAACGAAGAAATTAACTATCGACTCGAAAATAAAGTTTACTAAATGAAAAAGGAGAGAATAAAACTAAAATGGTACTTTAAAGTTAAACGAGGCAAAACCTAAAGCGGGTACTAAATAAAAGATAAAACTTGAACTTACGAAAAAATATTAATTTTAAAAATAGAAGAAAAATTCTACTAAAAATACGTAACTTTCAGAAATAAAATCGAAACAACTTTCAGATAAAACTAAACAATTACGGAACAATACTATTAAATAAGCAAGCAGGCAGGCTAGCTGCTGGAAGCAGCCAGCCTAGCTGCTTAATTTAGGCGGGAAGACTGGCTAAGCAGCCATGCATACATGTGCTTTTCTTTTTGTATCGCAATATGTATTTCCATCGCAATATTGTACTAGAAAAATTCCATCGTAATAACTTTTGGTTTGTGTCGCAATGTGTTGTTTCTTTTTTTTTTTATTTTTTTATTATTTTTTTTTATTTTCTATCGGAATGATTTTAAAAGAAAAAGCTATCGTAATGTTGAACAAAAACTGTCGGAATATCAAACAAAAATTCTATCGGAATGTCTAAAAAATAAAAACTGTCGGAATAACTAAAATACCAAAATCTATCCGAATGTGGCTGTCAAAATTTGGGCAGCACTTCGTCGCAATATACCTTAAACTCCGTCGGAATATGCGATCGCAATGAGCGATCGCAATCCCGATCGGAATAAGGGGGATTTACCAACCTATCGCAAAGTAGAACCCACACTTGGGTTATTGCGATACAAATCAAGAAACCGTCGGAATGTGATAAAACCCTTATATTGCGATGAACACCAACAAATCCGAAAATGGAGATGAGCAAAAATCTCAATAAGCACTTTCAATAAGCACACTAAACAAAAACTTGAACAACTTAATAAGCATAAATTTGAAAGCTTTTAAAAGACGAAATTCATAAACTTTATAAAAACACAAAATAAGAAAACAAAATAAGCAAACTTTAAAGGTATACAAACTTTTTAGAAAACTTTAAAATCAAATAAGCTAAACACAAAATAAGCCAATAAGATTGTCAAACTTATAGCTTAATTCGTAGAAAGCTTAAATAGAAATAAAAAGGTGAACTTTTTAATCAAATAAGCAAAGAGATTAAGCAATATCATGCTTAATCCGAAATTGAGATAGACCAAAAACAAGAAAAGTAGGATGAGAAAGTTAAAGAAAAGCTTAATTAAAAGTGAAGATTCAACAACAAAATTAAAAACACTTACTTGAATTAAAGGAATTAAAGTGCAAGACAATTAATTAAAATGACATGAAAAATAAAGTTGCAAGAAAATGAAAATGGTGGAAGAGCTAATTTGTCAAGTTAGCCAACAACTACAATATGAAGTCCTAATGATTTATTTATAGGGGAGGAGGAGGATTAGTGGAAGGAAGCTTCCTCCCCTCTTTCCTTTTCTCTTAATTGCGTCATTAAGTCCCTCCTTCTTTTAATCTTCATTAATTGCATACTTAGTCCTTTTCTTCTAATCTTCTTTAAACTTGGACTTAAGGGACTTTTGGCTTCGGGATTTCTTTGAACTCGTCTTTAAATTCTTCAATAAAATAGGCTTGAATTCTTCGGCTTTTGATAAACTTCCGTCTTTTGACTTTTTCTTCGATAAATCTTCAGAATTGGTCTTGGACTTCCGTTCTTTTTCCACTTTTGATCTTTCGACTTCATCTTTCGTCTTTTTCTTCGATAAAAGCCCGTGAATGCCGTGTTTTCTCCACTTTTCACCTTTTCGTCCTAAATCACAACAAAAACACAAACCACGCATAATTCCGACATAAATGACATAAAATACACGTTTTGGCTTGGTTATTATTGTAATTAAGTGGTAAAAAGGATGGGTGTTTTCACACCTATCAATAGTTTCGAATTGCATATCCAAACACCCAATAAGTCAGGGTGTGCGTCTGTGGGATTTCAGAACTTTTAAAAATGCATGGAACACGGCCACAAGCGCAATCCCATACGGCCAACAAGTAGTTTCAAAACAGAAGAAATCTTATATAAAAATACGACCTCTTCAAATCACTCACATTTTTCTCGAAGTATTGTCTTCTTCTCTAACTGTATGTCTGCTGCTAAATCTATCAAGTAAAGCTCTTATAAGCTTGCATTTTAAACCACAGACATATAAACCCCTTCACTATGAGCTCCTAAACTGATGTTGACTAACTAGAAATATGACATATCAAATTCTTTCAACGGTTTAAAATGCAAGCTTATAAGAGCTTTACTTGATAGATTTAGCATCGTTTTCGTTTTTACAAGATCCGGATCTTACTTAGAATCGTTTTCGTTTTTACATGAAAGTTTACTCTTTGAGGATATTCAAGCTGTTAGATCGTTTCTCTCCTGCTAGGACATGGCAAGTTTGCTAGACAAGAAACAGAAACTTTATGATCTAATAAATTGAGTCTAAAATAAAGAGGCATATATTCTTGCAATGAGACAATAATTTCAGCTTACAAAAGTCGAACAAAATTATAAACAAGGTCACTGATTGTCTGCAGGTAAAGGGTTAAAACTGATTGTCTGCGTGATCTTGTGGATTTGTATTGTATTCTAGTTGTTGCATGCGTGTTTACAGTGCCATTCGTAACATATTGAGGCTATGTTTGGCAGAAATAGCAGTAACAGAGAGCAGTAGCTGTGAGAGTAGCTGTGAGCAGTAGCTGTATTTTTTAATAAAGACGTTTGGTAATATAGCTGTATATGTAAATATACTATGTAAAACATCTTTATAATGCTCAATGCTCTCAAATGCTACTTCAATGAGCATTGGAAAATGAGCATTCCGAAAAAATAGTCGCCGCTCTTAAAAGCTTGCCAAACGAACATTAAATTTTATAACGCTCAATACTCACCACTCACCGCTCCTAAATGCTTCTAAAAGCTCTTCACCAAACACAGCCTGAGGTTGAGCTTGATATATGGAAATAACCATAATATATATAACACACTCAAATATCTTTTGAATACAACGTCAAACACTTATCGAAGTGGTAAAGAACATTCAAACAATATCTTCTAACTTCTACAATCACTTTATTACATCCGGTTAATAATTTTTTATTTCAGTCACATGAGTACTTTCAAGTAAGGTTGTCAAGATCCTGATCTTATCTTATAATCTTACGATTTTACGATATTGTAAATCAAAAACGATCCGGATCTTACGTAGGATCTTTGCATGCTTAAAATCTTATAAGATCTCGATCTTGATCATAGGACCTTAGGATCTATTACAATTCGATCTTACTTTTTTTCGAGCGACAAACTAAAAAACAACAAATTTATAAGATCTATTTTGTAGAATCTAAAAAACAACATTTAAATCTTCTTATACATTTTATAATCATAATTTAGAACCACATTTTTATAAAATAATCGTATAATTTTGTGTTTACAACTGTATATTACAAAGACTACTAAGAAAATTACATTATAGTAGGATCTTACGATCCCGATCCTACTTTACGATCTCGCTCTTATAAAAACGAAAACGATTCTAATTAAGATCCCGATCTTAAAAACCTTGCTTTCAAGGCTTATATCCAAATGTCCCCTTAGTCCCTTATTCTAAGGTGAGGCACAAAGGGGAGACTAACAGAGCCTAAGGGCCCGTTTGGTTTGTGGGGTTTTATGGGTTTTAGGTTAGAAAATAAAGAATCAGCCGTTTGGTTGCATTTGTAAAATCTGATTTTAGACTGTAATGCCAAACAGTGAAGGTTTTGTAAAAGATGAGTGTACTCCTTGTTTTTCTGACAGCATGTGGGCCTCATTCTGAACTTATTGATTTCTTTTTTGTCTTGACTTTCCATAAATATCAATAATATCAATAAAATTATTTTTAATGTTGACTTTTATATATTAATTCACATATTTTATTAATATAAATAAATTTAAAAATTTAAAGATTTAACAATATTATATTCAAAACCCAACTTTAAATTTAAATCTAAACCATCTACTTTATAAACCCACATCTAAAGTAAAACCCGACTTCAAACCAAACGGACCCTAAATATTGCATAGTTTCATCTTTTGCTTAGTATATAGTACTATACAAGTGAAATATCATTTTTACTAAATAAATATTCAAACCTTGGTGTCTGATTTAGACGCAGGTCCTGATATTAAATAAGTAATATTTTTTAATTAAAGATTAGATAAACAATACATATTACAAACCATTACTAAACACGGAATCGTACCATAAAAATAAATTGGCGAGAGATATGAGTAATTTATTTTGATGAATTGTTGTTCACTTGTTTGCAAGAGTAATTTGATAATGGGTTTTAATTTTTTGTTGAAAAATAGTAGTGGAATTTATTTATTTTCGTAAAAAACATGGAGGGAAAATTCGTCAATTTTTATGAGAAGGGGAAACGGAAATCAAATTTTTTGGGGTAAAACTACGAAAAAGGTTTAAAAAAATAGAGACTGCTCTCTTTAAAAAACTAGTTTTGTGACTATTTAAAGAAACAAGTTTTTTATAATAAAACCTATGTCTATGCGTCTTAGGCTATGAAAACTGGTTTTTTTCAATAAACCACTATTATGCTTCGCATCGTTTTACTTTTTCTACAAATAGAAACTAGCTAGTTATTTTAAAACCTGTTTATTTTGAGAGGTGTTTATAACCTTTTGTGTAGTAGTGAAAAACGCATCACGGGTTTAGAATGCCATCTTGATATTAGTAATTGCCATTTCACGTTTATAATTGCATGAAGTTGCAAGACTTCTTAAGTTGTTGCTTCTCTGCTCTTTATATTTATTCCTACTTAAATTGTGAGATACATGTGGTGCTGAATGTTGTAAAAGATCTATTTGTCGTGATCATTTCTGTTGGAAATATTATATCAGGGATTGTAAAACTTTGATGCTTCAGAGACTATCTTGCAAATACTTTTGGGCCAAAGTTTGACATATGAAGATTCTTGAAGGGTTCGTCGTGCCATCTTGCTCAACTTCATAGAGTGTTGTAACACCTCACTTGGATAAGTGGACCATTACGTGTATTTATGGCGTGTAATCAAATCATGCAAGGTAAACGTCTTAAAAACATTAACTGACCATAAAGAAAATACCGGAATCAAACATGGTTAGTCCAAACATAAGCTCAACATGTAAAAGTAAATACTGAAAGGAATGACTAAACAATGTCCAAACAAGCAAAGTAATGTATTAAGTGCATAAAGCAAAGAAGTCTGGATAGCTTCCATCCAAATGCATATACTCTCAGAATCCTAAGAGCGTCCCTGTGTACCTGCCGTTTAAAACATGAAAAGAAACTACGGCTGACCATAACAATAGTAAAACGATTTATAAAAATTTGTTAATTAAACGAATCTGATTTTAACAAAAAAAAGTGGTTTGATTCTGTTACACTGGAACTGTTTTAAGACTATTGGAAAACATGTACACATTTATTTATAAAATCAAAAATAATATTATTAAAATAACAGACAATAAATATCAAACAAATATAATTATAAGCGATAATTAAAGAAAATACTAAAATGATAAAGACATGTTAGATCGCCAGCAAGGGAGTCACGAGCTGAACCACGTGTTTGACACGATTAGCAATTAAGAGCTGAGGTACGTGTTTGACACACTTTCTTTAAAACAGATTTGTCGTTTATTTCCCAGGGTACAACAACCGAAACAGTAAGTTGTATTGTCGAATTTAATAAAACTGCCTAAAAGATTACGGAAAACTTGCATGTTTTTTATCGTATAGACTACTGGAATTCGGTTGTTATGAATCTGTATTTTCTGTGTTTAAAACTGAATGAGAATGAGTTTAATATATAGTGAAAACTTGTCTTGGTCACCAAAGCAGAATATCACTTAAAAATTAAACTAATTTCGATATATTTAATTTATTTAAAGATATTCTGTCAATGTTTAAAAACAAATGATATATATTCTACAGTATTTATTTAAAACTCATTCTGTAAACTTATTTTCAAAGTTTCAATTAGTTATTAAAATAGATGGATACAAAATCCATTTTATTTATAGGTTTTGTTAACAGTTGTCCTATGGGTTTTTTTTAAACTTGTTATTTATATAAAGTACCATTCAATAAACTTATTATTTTTATATTTATTGTTGGATGATTCAAACGAACAAACAAGATCGAACAAACTAAACGGAATGCTTTTATTCAAATACCCAAACTTACAATTCGAAAACTACAAAGAAAACTAATAACATTGACCTCTATTTATAGGGAACCAATGACCTAAAACTTACCAAACAAAAACATACTAAAAATAACAAAGCTTGTAGGACAAGCCAAACAAATTTACTAAACAAACCCTAAAGTTTAACTCACTTTCCAACAATCTCCACCGTGAGTTCAACTTCATACGAAACTTAAAAAAACGAATCTTGGTCTTCAAATTCAAATATCCGAATACCAAATTTCAAACGCCCCTTGAGAGTTTAAGTCATTATTCGAACAATCTCCACCGTGACTTCAACTCTATTCAAAGCTTCAAACCAAACGAACATTCCGTCTTAATTCGGAATTCCAAACGAACGAACGAATAACTCTTGATATGTTATGGTTCGGTTCGGGCTAGACAACTAGCTAATTCACAAATAAACAAAAAAACGATCGAATCTGAAAACGATCAAACAAACAAACAAATGATCGAACCTAAAAACGATCTAAACAAACAAACAAATGATCGAACCTGAAAAAGATCCAAAAAAACAAATGATCGAACCTGAAAACGATCTATCAAACAAACGACCGAACCTGAAAACGGTCAACCAAACAAACGACCGAACCTGAAAACGGTCAACCAAACAAATGATCGAATCTGAAACGAGCACCAAAACAAACGACCGAACCTGAAAACGGTCAACCAAACAAACGATCTTCACCAAACACTATCAAATTCCGACAACTAACTTCAAAAACCCCAGCGAACGAAGATCCCAAATTTTTCACATACGATCGAACAAAATTTCTAGCGACCCGGTTATTGCCAAATCTTCAAACGTCAAATCAACCTTCAAATTTCAATAATTACTTCACCGTAAATAATTCCAAATCCAAAACACCGAATCTCCAAATACAGAACCAATCTTCAAATCCAAATCAAATAAAATCAACGTTTAATTTGATTTTAATAACCAAATATTCAATTCCTAATATGACAATCCAATCGCAATAACCTAAAGATCCATAATCAATCGTCTTTCAAAAAAACAAACTATGATAATCAATCGTTTTTTCAAACCTGATTCCGAAACTAACGAACTTTGAATCAAACGAACCCGAAACGATTTTTTTTTCTTTTTGTTCTTCGTCATTTTAAAGAACAACCTGACTCTGATACTACTTGTTAGATAATTCAAACGAACAAACAAGATCGAACAAACTAAACGGAAGCTTTTATTCAAATATCCAAATTACAAAGAAAACTAATGAGATTGACCTCTATTTATAAGGAACCAATGATCTAAAATTTACCAAATAAAAAGATACTAAAAATAACAAAGTTTGTAAGACAGGTCAAACAAATTTACTAAACAAACCTTAAAGTTTAACTCACTTTCTAACATTTATATATATTTAAATATCATAATTATGATAAATATAGTTAAATATAAAATAACTTATTTTAATTAAATGTCAAATTTTCAGTTATGTTATTTCAACAATAAAAATTTATGTTAATTAAATATTAATATTTAATTATGGTTACATTAAAAACAACCTGTTAGCAAAACTCATTATTTATATATACAATATTCCAACAATAAACACATTTCACAACTTCACTAAAACTTTCATTTTGTTTTCATTCGAAGTATATTATTAGAAGTTGTACATTTAGCATGAGATAAAAGTGTTAAGTGTGATCGTAACTAGGGGTGGTCAATATTTCCGACCTGATCCGAACCCGACCCGAGCATATTCGGGTCAGATTACTCGGGTTAAAATTTAAATTCGGGTTAGTCGGGTTAACTCGACTAACCCAAATTCAAAATCGGGTCGGACATCGGGTAAAATATATATGTTTAATTCGGGTTCGGGTCAACCCGATTGACCCGAATAAGAAGTTATTTAATTTTTAATTTTTTTTTAATATATAAATTTAATACAAATTCAATTAAAAAATTAAAAAAAGATTTTTTTTTTATATTTTACCCATACTAGGGTTGACCCGAACCCGAATAGACCCGACCCGAATAGACCCGAACCCGACTAACCCGAGTTCAACTCGGGGTCGGGTTCGGGTAATACGAGTATTTATATAGTACATAATTTTGAGACGGAATTCATTTTGAAAAAATAAAGATTTTTAGCAAATACATACATTAAACGACAAAATTTCATCGAGTACCCGTGCATCACCGGAATCCCTCTAGCTCCGCCCCTGATTAGAGTGTGATCGTAACTATATATTATTTGGTTAAGACGCTTTTGAGTTTTCCAAATACATCAATGGAAAATTGGATTATGTTTGGGCTAAATAAAGGCCCAAATGAGGGTTCATTACTTTGGGCTGAATTACTAAAACTGGTGTCAAGGGTTAACAGTTTAGTTTTGAACTTTTTGATTTTTTTTTTAGCAAGAACTTTTTGATTGAACAAGAGAAATGAAAAATCAACCTAATCTTACATTTTAAGTATTAATAGTTTATTTTTAAAAATAGATAAGAATTGATTAAATTTATCATATTACTATTACTTTAAGGTATTATTATAAATAATATAAAAATATTAACAGTTCAGTTTTCATTGAACAAGAGAAATAAAAAACCAACTTAATTTAACATTTTCAGTATACTTTATCATTTACAATGCATCAAGTATTGTTCAAGACTTGATGCATTTAATGGAAAACATATTTATCGTTTAAAATTTTTTAAAAAGACTTGAGTTTTAATAAGCTTTTGTAAAACGTTTTTCTTAAATCTTGTGATGTAATGCAATGCAAAAATCATGTTTAAAAGATTTTTAGAATAAGAATATTACCCCATCCGTCTTATAATTATAGTTCACTATATCAGTAACATTTACAATACATCAAAATATTTTTCTTCATTTTCATTTAATAGTATTTGAACATCTTGACTTCTAAGTAGTAATACATTAGCACTTATTGCATTGCAGAACTTCACTAACTTCCATTTAATAAGAGCAAATTTATGATAGTCAGGAAATTTAGTGAAAACCATTGAATGCACACATTTAAATACAACAAAAGTCAATATGAAAAATAGTAAATGTAAACTCCATTTATATGTTTCAAGATGCCATTATAATACATACCAATGTTTTAAAACTTAGGTTGATCTGATCGGTTGAACTATAACTCGGTTGAATGATTGAATATCGGTTTTGACCGAAAAACTTGATTAAACCATCAGTTGAATCGTGACCCGATCGATTAATCGAGTCAATTAAAAAATCGGATGTGATATTAAATTGTGAAAAGGTACTTTTTAACAAGGACAAAAACATATAAAAATGAAATAAAACAAGAATTGGTTGCGTGTTGGGGGGACAAATATGTCTCCAAACAAATCTAAACTACATAAATCAATTGGTACATCAAAGTTTAGTTTTGTATGCTTATAGTCTAATTCATATGTTGTAGAATTTTATATCTCAAAATTTTCAAAATCGGGATGTGATGACGTTTTTTCGTTTTTACAAAATCGAGATTGTAAAATTACATCGAAATCTTATATCATGCTACAATTTTATTTTTATAATAATTTATGTAATATGGATAAATACCCTCGCATAACAACAAGACTTAAATATGTTTTAATTTTAATTAGAGATGGTAAAATAGACAATTACAGTAAAAAAAATTTAAATTCTAATATTCAATAATAAAGATATGCTTTTTATATATATGGTGTGTTTATTAAAATGAGCAAGAGCAGTGAGAGCAGCCGCTGTCATAGCTCATCGTTTATTTATTAACTCATTTATCACCATATTTTAGAGGAAGCACTGAAAAATTAGCATTCTTAAAAAATAGCACCGCTCACCGCTCCTTTACCAAACGACTAAAAAATATCACAATGCCCACCGCTCCTTTTGCTAAACAAGCATTAAAAATCAAAATGTTGTTCTTCACCGCTCACTGCTCCAAAAAGCTTCACCACCGCTCATTGCCAAACACAGCCACATTATATAGTATAAAGAGTAAGCTTGCAAAAATAGTAAATCGCTAGTCGGTCGGTCGATCATCTTGTAACTTGTAATCGTTATAGGCGGATTAATCGGTGATTAGTCGGAGCGTCATACATAGCAAATTTAAGATATTTGTGGCAAATTTTGGTATTTCTAACGAGTTTTACGTATTTTCGGCATTATTTTTAAAATCCAACTTATCATACATATAAATAGTTACTATAAGTGATAAACACAAGTTTAAAATAAGTTTTCGGTATTTTCTACAAGATTTGCATATTTTCGAGAAGTTTAACCTCTCTTGACCGTTTTTTACCACAGTTAACCGCTGTTAATCGTCTTTTAATAAATCAACAAAGTTGATGGCCTTGTAGTGATTAAACGACGATTAGTCGGCCTTATATACCTTGTTTTGTATCATTGATAAAGACTATAAAGTTTTACAATTATTACTACGTATATATCATAAGCACAAAACATGTTTTAAATTATGATTATGAAATATTTAAAAATATTACCATGTCATTCTCTAAAGTTTATAAAACATAATCTATAATTTTAAAGTTTTCTAGTTTTGTTGTTGGAGAAAAATAAAACCATATCAAAATAGATTTTATGTTATGAGGTCCAAATCGAGATCTTATGAGACTTAGTTTGCAAAGATTGTACGTAATATCGATGCCAAAGAGAAATAATATGCTCTGTATGAAAAAAAATATTTTTCTCGCGATTCAAAGGATGAAGATGTTTTTATGGACTTCGATTAAGGCTTCAAAGAACCACTTATCGTAGGTCAAAAAGATCGATCGATCTAAGGAGCTTCTGTATACTTGATGTTTTTTTATTTTGACGTTTTTCATATGGTTTATTTGTTTTGTGAGGGTTTTCGTTTTTGAAGCCTCTTTGTTTTTCTTGTTTTATTTTGCCATGTAGCTTAATAATATTTTTGCTTTTAAAAAGATATATCAAGACCATTTCTGCTATTTAATATCATGAAATCGTAAAATTCTAGCATCATAATCGCTTCACACTTTATCTATTTGACTAAATTAGACGTGTACCCGCGCATAGTGACGGATAGTTTACGATATCCTAATTGACCCGTTGGTCGAATTGATAACTTGGTCACTCGATTATTGACTTGGTAGTCGAACTCGTGACTCGGTAGCTCCATCGTGTTGACTCGATGAGCGAACCCACAAAACGGTGACTCGACCGGATTGCTCCGGTGGTCGAACTCGTAACACGGTTACTCGACCGGCTTGATACGGTGGTCGAACCCATAATGTAGCGGCTAATAACACTTGTTTTATATTTAAGCATTGTTTTTATATATGAAAATATTAGGGGCTGTTTAGTTGGAGAAAATTTTTCCATTTTTCTAGAAAAATTTTCATTTGAAAAGTGAAAAATAGAAAAGCTGTTTACCAACATCATTTTTCAATATTTTTCAAAAATTACAAAATTTTCATTTTCTAAATTTATATATAAAATTAGAAAACTCCATTTTACCCTTTTTTAAATTTTCACCTCATACTCACCATTGTTTTATTTAACCCATTTCAATAACAGTTACTCTATTCAGTATTCACCGTTCATCATTATTTTAACGTTTTCGTCAGTAAATTTACGTTTTCGTCTGTAAATTTACGATTTCGTCTGTAAATTTACGTTTTCGTCAGTAAATTTACGTTTTCGTCAGAAAATTTACGTTTTCGTCATAAATTTACATTTTCGTCAGTAATTTTACGTTTTTATCAGAAAATTTACGTTTTCGTCAGAAATTTACGTTTTTCGTCAGAAAATTTACGTTTTCGTCTGTAAATTTACTGACGAAAACGTAAATATACTGACGAAAACGTAAATATACTGACGAAAACGTAAATTTATACACTAAAACGTAATAATACTGATAAAAGGTAAAAAACTAATTAAAACGTAAAAAAAATTACGAAAATATGAAAAAAGAAGATGGGAAAAAACAAACGAAAACGTAAAAAAAAATACCAAAAACGTGAAAAAAAGTTGATCATGAAAAAAATGGTTGAAAATAGTTTCGTTTAAACATTGTTTATTTTTTTTAAAAATGAAAAATATTATCTAAACAAGTTTTCAAAATTCTCAACTCTTTTCTAGAAAGCAAAAAATGTTTTCTTTTCTAGAAAATTAGAAACAGAAAATTATGAAAAATTTTCCACAACTAAACAGCCCCTTAACTTTTTAACTTTTCCAATTTTTAATATGAGTTTTTTTATATATTACTGGTATAAATATAGATATTTTTTAAAGAATTTCTAAAAATATAAAAAAATGCAATGATGTGATTTTGAATTAGCAGAAAAGTAATTACTACTGTTTTGAAGTCGCTATCTCACCCGTGAATAAGTCGAGCCCATCTGGTCCATGTTCGTAATCATCTTTCAGGACCGAATATTTGACCAATCATTTACCGATTTCAAAATTTTAATAAAATTTCAATAAATAGACATTTACCCATGCTTTTAATGTATGCATACTTTAAACTTTCCTCTACAAGACTTTACAAATAAAAAATAGCCAATTTACCTACCAGTAGTTAAAAAAAGTTAACTTTTCTACTAGCAATTCAATAAATAACCTTTCGCGTTTGATACATTTGGTTTTCTTGCACCTGATGCGGTGGAGCTACTTACGAGAATACAACGTGTTATGAATAGTAGTGTTTTGACTCATAAATCCACAAACATTTTATTTAATAGACTTAATTTTGCTATATAAAGCGGCACAGCTTGTTGCCCGTTTGCCTTTTCCTAATATGTAAATTATAGTTATGATAAGATTTAGTTATAATATTTATAAATAGAACGGAATACTATTATGCTTTCACAAAAAAAAATATGAAAAAAAAAATAATAATAGACATTTATCCATGTTTTTAATTAGGATGAGCTCGGGATCAATCTCATTTCAAACCTGTCTTGATTTAGTGTTTTTGATTTTTTTCTCCGATCTAAAAGGTTATGTACCGATCTCGTACCAAACGGGATTCGAGTATCGGTACCGGTACGAGTATCGGGACCATACTGGGAACTCGAGATTTTCTCGTTTTTTTAGAATTTCCCGATTTGGTACCAATCCCGTGCCAAATTAATGGTCTCGATTTTTTTTCCCGTGCCAAACAGGATTCAGATACCAGAAATCGATACATTTCCGAATACGATTCAGATTCGGAGTCGATATTCGAGTTAAAATATTCATTCGTGCTTTTAATATATGAACTTTATGTTTGTTTAACATTTTCCTCTAAAAATAAAAATAGCAATAAGACTTTACCAATAAAAAAAATAGCCAATTTACCTACCACTAGTAATCTTATTACTTTTCTACTAGCAAAATCCAATTTGATCACGCAATATAATTTTTCAACTAGTTTTTTAGTGAATTTAAAATTTATATCAAATGACTCTTATAAGAGCATAAGGTACCCTGCCGATTTATCTTCGTCAATTCTATGTGGCAGCTTACCATAACTCGCCACTACACCAGCTCTCTTCGTCATAGCCTCGCCAAAGACTAATTCGCCATCTAACTGAAGAAGAAAAAACAAAACAAAAAAAATTGGCCCCACATTTACTTACTGTTGGAATTATAGTTGTTGGTGGGTGTTTTTAAAAAAATGTTTATTTTTTTTATTTCAAATAATTGATATAATTATCTATACACCTATTCTTTTTTCATATACCTTAAAAAAATAACATACTTTGACCCATATCAAATAATTTTCATTCCGAAAACATGAGAGATTCTTCTTTTGAAGTTGAGAATTTCGATCTCAATGATTTTGACGATTATCAAATGTTTATGCATATCGTCAATTCTGAACAAGAAGTCGAAAGTTCACATACGCGAAATTACATTGATCGGGATCGTGTTGGGGCTGAAGAACGTTTGTATGCCGATTATTTTGATGATCACCCAAGATACCCAGAATACTATTTCAGGTGCTATTATCGAATGAGCAGCAGACAATTTCTTAAAATAGTCAGATGTATCAAAAACAAAATTGTCACTACTTCTCCTCCTTTACTTGCACGTCTTGATTTTTTTAGACAACGTCGTGATGCTACGGGTCAAATGAGTTTTAGTGTCCGTATGAATGCACATCCGTCATACGCCAATTGGCATATGGCACATCACCTGACGCATTAGATGAGTATTTACAAATAGGAGAGCATTGTGCTCATAATTGTTTAGATTTTTTTACTATGTGTGTTATTGAATTGTTTATGCCCGGGTATTTAAGAAGTCCAACCCTTGCCGACATTCAAAGGCTATACGCAAAACATAACGCGTATCATGGGTTCCCGGGTATGCTTGTAGCATTGATTATATGCATTAGGAATGGAAAAATTGTCCTAAATAATGGCATGGGCAATTTCATATAGGTGATAAGAAATACCCAACTATAATGCTAGAGGCCGTCCCATCACAGGATTTATGGATTTTGGCATGCTTTTTTGGGGTAGCAGGTGCAAATAATGATTTAACGATTTTGAATAACTCGCCTTTGTTTGACGATCTACTTGAAGGCAACGCCCCAATGGTGTCGTTTTAAGTAAACGGAACTACATTCGATTAAAGGTATTACCTAGCCGACGGTATATACCCCCAATGGTCATCCATTGTGAAGTCTTTTTTTGTTGCAAATTCAAAAATAAAAAACCGTATTTAAACGTAGGCAAGAAAGTGCTAGAAAAGACATCGAAAGAGCATTTAGGGTACTCCAGGGCCGATGGCATATTATAGCTCAATCGGCTCGTATTATACCATAAAAAAGTTACGTCGTATCATGTACACGTGCGTTATATTGTATAACATGACATTGAAGGATAAATAAATTGCAATATTGGAGGAGGCGGAAATATCAATTTGTCCACGTAATAATTTTCTGTGGACTGGGAAGAGCGATGTGAAACACATCGGCGACTAGATAAAGAACTTCATGATAAACGGACGCACGCAAAACTTCAACGAAATATGATTGATCATACATGGGAACAACATCTACTACAAGCGGCACAACATCCTTGAGCGTTATGTAATTTGTAATTTGTAATTTGTTTTTTTTCGTATGTTTGTTTTTTTTCTTATGTTTTTTTATTGTGTTTATGTAATTTGAAATTTAATGAAATAAAATTATTTTTGTTAAAAATAAAGGGAAAGAAAATAAAATAGGTCATTGTAAGGCCTAAGTGAGGAGGATAGAATGTCATGATAACATGAGTTTTGAGTGTCAAATGACGTGACACTCCGTGAGACCCAAATGAAGAGGTAAAATGGGTTCATGATACCTTTAGCTCTAAGTTCAACAAAAAAGTTTACATCTCACATATTCTAAAATGATGCCCGCTATATGATGTGCTATCACGATTACAACTAGGGGTGTCAAAAAAGTTGACCCGACCCGAACCCGACCCGAACCCGAACCCAAATAATCATATTCGGGTCGGGTCACTCGGGTCCAAAAGCGTATTCGGGTCAATTCGGGTTGACCCGAATTGACCCGAGTTTTAATTAGGCTCGGGTTCGGGTTATATATTTTTACCCTTGACCCGACCCGAGTTGACCCGAACCCGACCAACCCGACTTGACCCGACTAAAATTAGACTTTTTACATTGTTTTAGTACAAAATTAGGACACTTTTTACACTTTTTCCTCAAACTCGGGTTGACCCGAACCCGAGTTGACCCGACCCGAATTGACCCGAACCCGAGTGACCCGAGTTCTAATTAGGCTCGGGTTCGGGTTATATATTTTTTACCCATGACCCGACTTGACCCGACCCGAATTGACCCGAATCCGACCAGGTCAACCCGAATCACACCCCTAATTACAACAAAGCAAAGAGAACTCTAAATTTATATCGGCTAGTATTCCACCTAAGCAGATATAGTTCAAAAAGTGTGTGAGTGTTGTCATCAGAGAGGCCACATTTCTTTTATAGTTTTGCTTATAAATACGTATGATATAATTCATATACGAACAATATAATTTAATTTTACATGAAGTTTTTTTTATTAATCTACAAGTTTAATAGAGTCAATTTGTTGTTATTATTTAGGGTTACCAAAAATCAAGAAACGACTTTGTACCTAAAGCCCATGAAGAAATTTGATGAAGTAAGTTATAAAACATGTAGGATGTGATTCACTAATCGCACCGCTCCTAACCATACGTCAATAAAATGTTGCACGAAAAAAAATGTGAAAGAATTTGCAAATTAATAGATTCTTACGGTCTAGTTTTATATCGTCAAAAAACCGTCGTGGTTCGTATTGCGAAACTCCGAAGCTAGTATAATAACTCGATTTTACTCAGTTAAAAAAATTGTTCGTTGAAATCGGTCTAATCGAATTGATAATAGTTAAACGTGCGACTCAGTCGTCTTTTGGTGAAAACAAATAGTTTGGTCGTTGTAGTATAGTAAATGTGCAAGACGTTAAAAGTAAATGACGGGAATTAAATGACGAAAATTAAAACCCAAAAGTAATTAAAACGTAAATGGTGCAAAATTAAATACGTTAAAAGTAAGTTAATTAAAGACAAAACAAGTAAAAATAAATCTAAGTAAAAATGAGACAAGACGATTAAATAAAGCTAAGTAAAAATGGCGGGAAAAATAAGTTTAAAAATTGAATTTGAATAAAAAGAAATTAATTTCGCAATTGCTAAAAAAAAGAATTAAATTCGCAATTTAAAAGAAATAAATTCGCAATATTAAGCCTTAAATCCGCAATTAAAAATCAACAAGAATTCGCAATAAGCTGAGAACCAAGATTTCGCAATAGTATTGCGGAATCAATGATTCCGCAACTTTAAAAGGACAAATTCGCAATGCTGAGAAGAATCCGCAATCCTTAAAACATAAGGATTTCGCAATGCTGGCATGCAATGATTTCGCAATACAAGGAACCCAAAATGATTTCGCAATCATGAATTGCAAGGATTCCGCAATGAAGAAAAAAAGAATGATTTCGCAATTTGGAAAAGTAAGATTTCGCAATAATAACAAGGACAAGATTTCGCAATACTTAAAAAAAACTATGATTTCGCAATTACACAAAGGATTCAATTTCGCAATTATGGAGAATTGCGAAATCGAATCAGACAATCCTAAAAACTAGGAAAACGGAACAAGGACGATTTTAAGCAACTTTTTAACAACTTTTTAAGGAAAATAAGCACACAAAAACACTAATAAGCTACCAATAAGCTAGGAAAATAAGAAAAACTTATACAAAACTTTAAAGACGAACCAAGATAAGTAAAAAGTTACAAACTTTTTGTAAAAGAAATGACGAAAAAGATTTAGAATAAGAATACAAAATCAAAACAAATGAAGATTATGAAAAAGATTAAGAATAAGCAAGAAGAAAAGTAGAACAAGATGATAAAAAAGCTTAAAGATAAAAGATTAAACAACACAAAGTTAAAACATACTTGAAAATTAAAGACTTGAAATTAAAGACTTGAATTTAAATGACAATGAATTAAAAGTGCATGTAATTAAAAGGTGGAAGTGTTCTATTTATAGGGAGAAGGGAATGGTGCATGTGTTGGTTTTTTTTTTCTTTCTTTCTGTCTTCACGTCTTTTCGTCTTCTTAATTCTTCGACTTTTTTTTTCGACGTTGTCTCGGGATTATTTGAACTCGTCTTATAATTTCTTCATTTATTAGACTTGAGTTCCTCGGCTTTATTAAACTTCCGTCTTTGGACTTGTTCTTCGATAAATCTTCAGAATAGGCCTTGGACTTCCGTTCTTTTTGCATTCTTGATCTCTTGACTTTGTCTTTTGTCTTTTTCTTCGATAAAAGCCCGTGAAAGTCCGTGTTTTCCTCCCTTTTCACATTTTAGTCCTAAATCACAACAAAAACACAAACCACGCATAATTCTGACATTTACGACATAAAATACACGTTTTGGTTTGGTTATTATTATAATTAAGTGGTAAAAGGATAAGTGTTTTCACACTTATTAAATCCCCTACACTTGACCATTGCAATGACCTCATGCAATGCTTAGTGACAAAGCAAGATTTACATTCTCCATCATAATCAACCTACCTTGGCCTTTATTAAACAATAGAAACTAAGGAAAATTTAAAAGATAGAAAATAACATAATGCTAGAAGGAAGAAACTTGTAAAGAAATCTAAGACTTACATTAGGGCTTTGGTGTCATGAATGTTTATTACCCTCAAGTTTCACGTTCCCCATGCCAAGCTTAAAAACGAGATCATTGTTAAGTATAAGTTAGCACAACTAACACTTACTCATGCGGTTCAATTAATCACTTAGACTCCCTTATTCCTATGGGTAACTCTTATATTTTATTGATGTCTTGAATGATCACGAGGATGCATTGTTAACTTATTTCGCTAGTTTATTAAGGCAGAAAATAAAGTAGGACGATCTAATCCATAGTTAGTTAAAGGACAAAATCTTTTAAAACTGCTTCTCGAAACCTCATAAAGTTCATATCTTGGCATAACTCGTTTCACGATTTAAGACCTTTCTCGGACAGATATTTGGCATTTACTTCATACTTCAAATCTTGAGAAGACGATCTTGAAATTATGGTCTTCTCTTCCTATATAGTGTATATCTTCACTTGGGGTAGTTGAGATATTCTTCGAATGTTGACCACGACTTCTTCATTATTTCTTCAATCCTTATTTGGGATTTTGGTATACAACGATCCGCCTCCTTTTCGGACTTGGATCTATTTATCCTCATACCTTGTTAGGGTCTTTTCGGATAGATTTCTCCATGATCTTTATGGGAGTTGATTGCTTTTCGTCGTGTGTCTTGATCCTTCATATTGATTTTGGGAATAATGCTTTTCACACCATCTTGGATCTTTAGCAACAAAATGGAATCCTCATGCCTTGTTAGGGCCTTTTTGGACTTGCCAATCTTCGCGTCCCGTTTCAATAAGTTATGCCTTGGCTATGAACTCTAATTAATACCGAGCAACTTTTAAACGATCTTGGGCTAGAAGCTAAGTAATTTTTCAGACCGTACGACCTTACTTATTGCATTTATTTATTTACAAGCGATGGGAGAAAAAGATCATAATTAACTCACATAAGTTAATGAAAGAATACCAAACTTATAACTAACTCTATCATTTCTCGTTCTCCACAATTTAAAATCTCAAGGAATGAGACTCGTGGATACTTAGCCTAATAAACCAATTAAGGTCTACATGGTTAAGGATACTAGCCAGAGTAAACTTGGATAAGTAAACTCGGGTTGAGTCAAAATATTCACGACGGGCCTAATATATCAAAGATATCTAAACTCGCTAAAACCATTTTATTTTAATAAGAGAAAACAACAAAAAATAAAGGAAACTACAACTAGGCCAAAATAGATTAAAAATTTTGAAAAATGTCGAAAAATCGAATTTCCGGTTAAAATGAGGTCAAATTTATGGAAAAGTCCACTTAACTTCGATAGAATTCCCCCTACACTTGATATAAACATTGTCCTCAATGTTTAAGCATGTGGGATTAAACTCTCCTACACTTAGGACATTGTGCACATTGTTTAAATCTTGCTAAGGAAAAGACAACTAACGAGATTCCTATTTTAATATTGGAAAATATAAAATAGTGAATCGAAAAGAGTTTACAATAGAACCGGGAAGACGGGAACACAGAATCACGGGTCGTCAAAAGTCATCAAGAATGGATCTTTGAAAGCGCGAATCCCTGAGTATGAGAAGAGAGAAAATAGCAAACACCAATGGGTCTCCCCTACACTTAGGATAGAAATAGCTAAAAGATAGATACTTGGGTTGCCTCCCAAGAAGCGCTTGATTTTTGTTAACCGAGTCGTGAGCCTGACTCGACCTTGATTAGCATAGGAAGAAGCTTGAAAAACATCCACCGGGATCAAATACATGGTTTTCATCCATCAAATAACACAAGATTAAGGCGAACAAGGCAAGCCAAAGAAGAGTAGGCAAGGTTCCCTTAAGCAGCGATTGAGCACGGCGGTAGCAAGGGTGAAGTGCAAGCATATCTCCATAAGTTCCAAAGAGTTTTCCTTTTATTTCATCAGATGGATACTGAGATGGCTTAAAAAGTGCAATGTCGGAGTCGAACACCTTTTCCTTTAGGGGAAAATAACACTCAGGCTCAACAGAATTTGAAGAAGATCCGCTAAGAAAATGCACAACCTCGTCCTCAGAAGGTGGACAGAGAGGTGTTAAAACATACGTGCTGCGGATGTTGGTGTCTTCCGGCGTCTTCTCCTTTGAAAGAAGTTTCTTCATATCCGTAGAAGGATAAAGACCATAATCATCAAAGTCTAAAGGAGGAGCATCACTCTCATTTGGGAAGTATGTGTTGAGAAAAGTAGCAAAGTCTTCCTCAAATGAGTAGTCATCCAAAGTAGGATCAAGTGTTGTAGGCGGAGGATCTTCATCATGTGAAGAATCACTCGAGAGAGTATCAGCCTCATCAAAATCATCATAAGTGGGCATGTCTGGATACTCAGAAGTAATTCATCATAATCATCTCCATCGGAACTAGAATCGTCATCATAAGCATCAAAGATCGGTGGGGAATCATAAATTTGTGGAGGATCAGAATTGGAGAGAGAATCATCCACATCATCTTGGAACAGTGGATTATCATAGCAAGAATCGAACAGAGGATTGTTGTAGACGACAAAATCATCAAGCACATTAGTCATATTCGCGGATTCTCTTCCATTTGATTTGGTTGTGATCTTCCCCATTTTGAACACTTGTGCATCATTCTCGACCCTTAAGATTAACTCACCTTCGTCAACATCGACTAGAGCTTTTCCGGTTCTCAAGAATGGCCGACCAAGTATTAAAGGAATACGAGGGTCTATTTCATAATCAACAACAACAAAGTCGACCGGAAAAGTGAAGGTGCCAACTTTAATGAACACATCTTCGGCAATACCAACGGGGTAAGCGAGAGTGCGATTTGCAAGCTCAAGAGTCATATTCGTTGGTGTAAGATCGGGTAATGATAACTTTTTCCAAACACTTAAAGGCATCAAATTTATACTTGCCCCGAGATCGGCTAGGGCAGTAAATTCGTTGGTTTGGTTAAAAGTACATGGTAGCACAAAACGACCGGGATCTCCAAGTTTCTCCGGAAGTTCTTTAAGAAGGAGGCAGAACAATTTTCATTCAATCGAGTATTAACAAACTCGGCCATCTTCTCCTTCTTATTAAGCAATTCCTTAAACATCTTGACAAATTTAGGCATTTGTGCAAGAGCTTCAACAAGGCTAAAGGTGATGTTTATGCTGGCAACCTTGTTCAAAAAGTTTGAGACTTGAACGTCATCCTTAGTAAGAATTCTACCTTTGTCCAGCCGGGAAGGGTAAGGAATGTTGGGTTTAGGTGGTGTGGGTGTAGGTTGAGATGGTGAAGGTTTAAAGGTGGAAGGTGGGGTTGGTGGAGGATTCTTCTTGGGTACTTCTTCATGACGAGGCGGAGACGGTAATGGTGAACTAATACTAGGCGTGAGAGTAGGAGGGATAAATGGTGGTGGAGGAGGTGTAGATGGTGTAACTGGGGGTGGGATAGATGGTCCTACTAAAGTTGCTCCACTACGGGTAGTAATAGCACTTACATTCGCTCTCGGGTTGGTAACAGTATTTGAAGGAAGTGAGCCCGAAGTAGAAGGTTGATTACCTTGAAAGAAACTAGCCACCATGTTCTTCAAATCATTCGTCTGAGTGCTGATAGAATTTTGCATATCTTGACGAAGCTCGGTTCTAATATCATTTCCTTGTTTAGTGATGTCACTTTTCAAGTTGATGATTTGGCTTTGAAGATTGTTAACTAGCTCTCTTTGGGTTCTCATGAAAGTTTCAACATCTTGATTTACGGGTGGAGGTTGTGGGGCGGGTGGGTGATATAGAGTAGAAGCTCGAGGTGGGTTTTGAGTGCTTCTATTGTAGTTGTTGGGGTTGTGGTTTTGAGGAGAAAAACCGGGTGAAAGATAGTTGTTCGACCTGTAACTTAGCAAATTTCGATCCCCTTGAGGTCGGGCTTGGTAATTTCCGGTGAATAGTTACCATAAGCCGCATACACGTTTTCCGGATTGCCTTGAGTAGAAGGACAATCAGTGTATGAATGAGGACCGCCGCAGGTCTCACAAGAAATTGCTACAGCTTTAACTTGTTGTTGTTGGTTTGTAGCGATGAGCAAGATATTTTTGTTCATTTCGGCCATCATGCGGGTGAATTCGGTCATATCGGGGTTTGCTGAAGTAGAAGAAACATTGACTCTCGGGTTGTTCCTTGAAGATGCGGATGAATCCCAATTTTTGTGATGAGTAGTCATGTTCTCAATAAGCTCTCTAGACTCCTCGGGTCTTCTTTTCATAAATGTGCCACCGGCGGCTGCATTAATAGTATCACGGTCACGAAAAGTTAAACCATTGTAGAAAGTATCAATCAACGTAACGGGAAGCATGTTGTGGTTTGGACATCGATCGATCAAAACATTATATCTTTCCCAAGAATCAAAGAGAGATTCATCGGGTTCTTGCATGAAACCGCTGATTTGATTCCGAAGGCTCGTGACCATGGATGGTGGAAAGTAGCGCGACAAAAATCGTTGAGTCATGTCGTCCCAAGTATGAATGGAATTCTTCGGGAGACGATCAAACCATTTTTTGGCGTGGTGGGATAAAGTATGTGGAAAGAGCTGTAGGCGAAGGACATCCATAGTAACACCGTGCAACTTCATGCTTTGAGTAATAGTAATGAATTTGTCGAGGTGCTTGTTGGCATCATCATCAGGCAATCCGCGAAATGGATTAGTTTGCACTTGTTGGATCATGTGATGCTTCAACGAAAACTCCGGAGCCGTGATTTGCATCAGCGCAATCGTTCCTCCCCGTCCATGCATTGTGGGTTGACAAAGCTCCTCCATTGTCCGAAGATCGGGTTGTGGAAGAACATTGTTGTTGTTATTGTTGAGGTGTGGTGGATTATTGTTGTTGTTCACACCTGCCATAGCTAAATCTTCACGAGTCTCGGGCTCTGGATAAGTGATGGAGGCCCAAGTATTGAAGAACGGGCTGACTTGTTTCTGGAGGCCCGAGATCGCGTGACGAAGAGGGGTTTAGTAAAATGGGCATAACTTTTGCATCCTAAGTCCGTTTTCAGCCCGTGACCTGTCAAAACGTGCGTAAAAAGGAGACCGACGACGCTGTAACCACCTTTTAGCTGGTTGCGGAATTTTCAAGGCCCGAAAAGCCTTTTTACTATCAGTTTTTTGCATTTTTATGTTTTTTCACTTTCAGTTGGACTTTGTCATTGGGCTACGGTCCAGCCCGTTGGATTTTTAGGGTTTTTCTTTGTTTGCAGTCATTATTTAATGAATCTGCTGTAACCCTAGGAGGACAGTTATCAGTTTAATAAAAGTTAAACCATTGGCCGTTGAGTTGCCGTGTTTTACCCTAATTTTCGGGCATTCTTCAGAATCAACGATTATTAGCAGAATTGTTTCTGGCATTCTTGTTGAATCAACAGATCCAATTACTTATCTTTATTACTTTGTTTTTTTTAGTCTACATCAGTTGGTATCAAGAGCCGAAGTTCCTGATCAAGATGCCTCCAAGGAGAACTAGGCCTATTCACGATGTGAATGAACAGGAATTTGAGCAGCGTATGATGGAAAGAATGGATGAGAGATTCGATCAAATGTTTGATCAATTGACCGACCAGATGAACACTTTGATGAGCAATAGGAGGCCTCGTAATCGCCGTCATGAGGAAGAAGATGCAGATCTGGAAGAAAATCCGTTTGGTGATGGTTTGTCTGATGATGAACAATCAGTAGGGCGACGGATGAGACATCGCAGTGGGAATAATGATAGGCGTTGGGAGACCGGAATGAGGGTTAATATTCCTGAGTTTAATGGGGACACTTTAAAGCCTGATGAATTTATTGATGGGCTTGTTGCTGTTGAAGAAGTATTTGAATTCAAAGAAGTTCCAGAAAACAAAAGGGTTTCGTTGATCGCTACCAAGTTACATGGTCGGGCATCCGCGTGGTGGAAACAATTGAAACTGACGAGGAACAGAGTTGGGAAGTCAAAGATCACGAGTTGGCAGAAGATGAAGAAAGTCATGAGGGATAATTTTATTCCTCATAACTACCAGCGAATGATGTACCAGCGGTTACAGAATCTGAAACAGGGGGCCAAGTCTGTTGAAGATTACACGACCGAATTTTACCAACTAATTGCAAGGAATGACGTTCAAGAGACAGAAGATCAGCTTGTCTCTCGATACATTGGTGGTTTAAGAGTCCAGATCATGGATTCTGTTAACATGTTTGATCCGATGACACTTTCTGAAGCGTATCAACGAGCACTGACTTTTGAGAAGCAGAACCGACGAGTGGGGAGTTCTTCTTCTCCTGCAATAACAGGTGCTTCTGGTTCGGGTAATGCGGCATCGCATTTTTCCCCAACTCAGGCTAAAGCAGTTGGTGAGAATACTGGACCAGTTCCTAAAGCGGCCGGCAGTGGTGGGTTCAAGTGCTTTAACTGTGGTGAACCTGGTCACCGACAATCAGAGGGTAAGAAGGCTGGGAAGAGGCAGTTATTTATTGAACCTGAGGAAGATGATGATGTGGCTTATGATGACTACGCGGGAGACGCAGTTTATGATGCAGAACCTGAGTATGAGGAGGAATATGTGTCTGGAGATGTGGGGGTGAATTTGGTGGTAAGGCGCACTTGTTAACACCTAAAGCTGATGGTGATGATTGGCTCAAACACAACATCTTTCAGTCAACTTGTACCATTATGGGTAAGGTTTGCACTTTTGTATGCGATTCAGGTAGTTGTGATAATTTGATAGCTGAAGGAGCAGTCCAGAAATTAGGGCTGAAAACTGAAGATCGTCCCAAACCTTATAAGTTACAGTGGCTTAAAAAGGGTGGGGAGATAACAGTTTCCAAGCGTGTCCAAGTTCCGTTTTCTGTAGGAACAACTTATAAGGATAATCTTTGGTGTGATGTGATACCTATGGATGCTTGTCACTTATTGTTGGCTAGACCTTGGGAGTATGACCGTGATGTAACTCACCATGGGAGAACTAATACTTATAGTTTCCTGTTTGGGGGTGTGAAGATTACTTTGATGCCAAATAAACCTAAGAAAGTAGTTAATAAACCCACTGGTACTTTACTAACTCTTTCGCAGTTCGAAGACGAGCTGGAGGTGGGAGGTGATGTTTTTGTATTAATAGGGAAGGAGGTTTCTGAAGACGGTGAAGTTCCTGAAGCCATGATCCCTTTACTTGAGGAATTCTCTGATGTTTTCCCTGATGAATTACCTGATGGTTTGCCACCATTGCGTGGCATACAACATCATATTGATCTAGAGCATGGGTCACAGTTGCCTAACAGGCCACATTATAGGATGAGCCTGGGAGAACATGAGGAGTTGCGCAGGCAGGTTGAGGAGCTGGTTTCCAAGGGTCATGTTCGTGAGAGTATGAGCCCGTGTGCTGTTCCTGCCCTATTGACTCCAAAGAAGGATGGTACATGGCGTATGTGTGTTGATAGTCGAGCCATCAATAAGATTACTGTGAGGTACAGGTATCCTATTCCTCGCCTTGATGATTTGCTTGACCAGATTAGTGGTGCTACCATTTTCACGAAGCTGGATTTGAAGAGTGGGTATTACCAGATTCGTCTTAGACCTGGTGACGAGTGGAAGACCGCTTTCAAGACCCGTGAAGGGTTGTATGAGTGGTTGGTCATGCCTTTTGGTTTATCAAACACATCAAGCACATTTATGCGTGTGATGAATCAACTGCTCAGGCCTTTTATTGGCAAGTTTGTGGTTGTTTATTTTGATGACATTCTTATTTATAGTGCTTCTTATAGTGAGCATGTCAATCATGTGAGGCAGGTCTTGACCTTGCTTCGGAAGGATAACTTTTATGCAGCCACGAAGAAGTGTGTGTTCATGAACCCTAAAGTTTTGTTTTTAGGGTATGTTGTTTCTGGTGATGGCATACAGGTGGATGAATCTAAGGTAGCAGCTGTTCAGGAGTGGCCAACTCCAACTACCATTACTGAAGTTCGGAGTTTCCATGGTCTTGCTTCTTTCTATAGGCGGTTTATCCCTAATTCAGTTCCATTATGGCCCCTTTGACAGACTGTATGAAGGGTAAGTCATTTGTGTGGACGGAGGAAGCAGAGATGGCTTTTCAGGTTGTCAAGAAAAAGCTTACTACAGCACCAATCCTGGTATTGCCTGACTTTTCTAAAGTTTTTGAGCTTCTTACTGATGCTTCTAAGGTTGCAATTGGTGGAGTTCTTAGTCAGGGTGGGCGGCCTGTTGCCTATTTTAGCAAGAAGTTGACAGGGCCGAAGTCGAGGTACTCTACTTATGACTTGGAGTTTTATGCAGTGGTCCAAGCTGTGAAGCATTGGCGCCATTATCTGTTTCATAAGGAGTTTGTTTTGTTCACTGACCATGATTCCTTAAGGCATATTCGTACTCAAGATAAGGTTTCACATAAACATGGGCGTTGGTTGGCTTTTCTTGAGAAATTTACTTTTGTGGTGAAACACAAAACGGGTGCTTCCAATCGTACTGCTGATGCCTTAAGCAGGAGAAGTAGTTTACTTGTAACCATGCAGGTTGATGTTCCTGGACTGGATGTCATTCGCGACATGGTGACTGTGGATCCATACTTTTCAATTGTTCTGCAGGATTTGCAATCCGGAGAAAAAACAGATTTTGTTATGCATGATGGGTTCCTATTCAAAGGGAATCAACTTTGTATTCCTGATTCAAGTCTTCGCTTACAAATTGTTAAGGAGTTGCATGGTGAAGGACATGTTGGTCGTGATCGCACTTTACAGTTGGTTCAAGCATCTTATTTTTGGCCTACTATGAGGAAGGAAGTGGATCGTTACGTCAAGAGGTGTCGTATTTGTCAAGTTTCAAAGGGGACGGCTACTAATGCAGGTCTTTATATGCCTTTGCTAGTTCCTTTGCAGCCCTGGGTTGATATTAACATGGATTTTGTGTTGGGACTACCTCGTACTCAAAGGGGTAATGATTCAATATTTGTTGTTGTTGATCGTTTTTCTAAGATGGTTCATTTTATTCCTTGCAAGAAGACAACAGATGCAGTTAATGTAGCCCAGCTTTTCTTTAGGGATGTGTACCGTTTACATGGTTTACCTTCCTCCATTGTTTCTGATCGGGACACCAGGTTTTTGAGTCATTTTTGGCGTAGTTTGTGGAAGATGGTGAATACTCAACTCAATTTTAGTAGTGCTTATCATCCTCAAACTGATGGGCAAACCGAAGTTGTTAACAGGTCCCTTGGTAACCTGTTAAGGTGTTTGGTGGGTGATCATGTGAAGGCATGGGATCAGAAGTTGTATCAAGCTGAGTTTGCTCATAATCATGTTGTTACTCGGAGCACTGGGTTTAGTCCTTTCCAGGTGGTTTATTCTGCTCAGCCACGTGGTCCTCTTGATCTTATGACTCCTCAGATTTCTAGGTCTGTTCCGAAGAAAGTGCAGGATTTTGTTGAGGGGTTGCATGATGTTCATAAATCTGTTCGTGACAACTTGGTGCGCGCTAATTCGAAGTACAAGCAGGATGCAGATCAAAATAGGAGACATGTTGACTTTGAAGTAGGAGACTTTGTGTGGGCTGTTTTGACTAAGGATCGGTTTCCAGTTGGTGAATATAATAAATTGTATGCTAAGAAGATTGGTCCAGTGGAAATTGTGGATAAGATGAACTCAAATGCTTATCGTTTGAAGTTGCCAAGTCATATTCGTTGTTATGATGTTTTTAATGTGAAGCACTTGTTGCCTTACCATGGTGATTCTTCCGATGATGATACAGCTGGGAATTTGAGGGCGAATTTTTCTTATCCAGGGGGAAATGATGGAGGCCCAAGTATTGAAGAACGGGCTGACTTGTTTCTGGAGGCCCGAGATCGCGTGACGAATAGGGGTTTAGTAAAATGGGCATAACTTTTGCATCCTAAGTCCGTTTTCAGCCCGTGACCTGTCAAAACGTGCGTAAAAAGGAGACCGACGACGCTATAACCACCTTTTAGCTGGTTGCGGAATTTTCAAGGCCCGAAAAGCCTTTTTACTATCAGTTTTTTGCATTTTATGTTTTTTTCACTTTCAGTTGGACTTTGTCATTGGGCTACGGTCCAGCCCGTTGGATTTTTAGGGTTTTTCTTTGTTTGCAGTCATTATTTAATGAATCTGCTGTAACCCTAGCAGGACAGTTATCAGTTTAATAAAAGTTAAACCATTGGTCGTTGAGTTGCCGTGTTTTACCCTAATTTTCGGGCATTCTTCAGAATCAACGATTATTAGCAGAATTGTTTCTGGCATTCTTGTTGAATCAACAGATCCAATTACTTATCTTTGTTACTTTGTTTTTTTTAGTCTACATCAATAAGTTGAAGATTTAGTACGCATACACCTGCAAAAGCAAAAGAAAAAGATACCAAAGCAATAGACAATATATATACACTATAAAAATAAAAATAGAATCTTTTTGGATTTTTTGATTTTTTTTAATTTTTAGGGATTTTTAACAATTTTTTAATTTTTATGGATTTTTGAAAATTTTTGAGCAAGAAAAATAACGCTCACGAATGAACGGATCCCAAAAAGCAACGCGTCTCTCACAAAAAACCGTTAATCTTTACAAAAAGAGCCGGCAGCGGCGCCATTTAATAACTCGATTTTACTCAGTTAAAAAAATTGTTCGTTGAAATCGGTCTAATCGAATTGATAATAGTTAAACGTGCGACTCAGTCGTCTTTTGGTGGAAACAAATAGTTTGGTCGTTGTAGTATAGTAAATGTGCAAGACGTTAAAAGTAAATGACCGGAATTAAATGGCGGTAATTAAAACCTAAAAGTAATTAAAACGTAAATGGTGCAAAATTAAAGACGTTAAAAGTAAGTTAATTAAAGACAAAACAAGTAAAAATAAATCTAAGTAAAAATGAGACAAGACGATTAAATAAAGCTAAGTAAAAATGGCGGGAAAAATAAGTTTAAAAATTGAATTTGAATAAAAAGAAATTAATTTCGCAATTGCTAAAAAAAAGAATTAAATTCGCAATTTAATAGAAATAAATTCGCAATATTAAGCCTTAAATCCGCAATTAAAAATCAACAAGAATTCGCAATAAGCTGAGAACCAAGATTTCGCAATAGTATTGCGAAATCAATGATTCCGCAACTTTAAAAGGACAAATTCGCAATGCTGAGAAGAATCCGCAATCCTTAAAACATAAGGATTTCGCAATGCTGGCATGCAATGATTTCGCAATACAAGGAACCCAAAATGATTTCGCAATCATGAATTGCAAGGATTCCGCAATGAAGAAAAAAAGAATGATTTCACAATTTGGAAAAGTAAGATTTCGCAATAATAACAAGGACAAGATTTCGCAATACTTAACAAAAACTATGATTTCGCAATTACACAAAGGATTCAATTTCGCAATTATGGAGAATTGCGAAATCGAATCAGACGATCCTAAAAACTAGGAAAACAGAACAAGGACGATTTTAAGCAACTTTTTAACAACTTTTTAAGGAAAATAAGCACACAAAAACACTAATAAGCTACCAATAAGCTAGGAAAATGATAAAAACTTATAAAAAAACTTTAAAGACGAACCAAGATAAGTAAAAAGTTACAAACTTTTTGTAAAAGAAATGACGAAAAATATTTAGAATAAGAATACGAAATCAAAACAAATGAAGATTATGAAAAAGATTAAGAATAAGAAAGAAGAAAAGTAGAACAAGATGATTAAAAATCTTAAAGATAAAAGATTAAACAACACAAAGTTAAAACATACTTGAAAATTAAAGACTTGAATTTAAAGACTTGAATTTAAATGACAATGAATTAAAAGTGCTTCATGTAATTAAAAGGTGGAAGAGTTAATTTGTCAATTTAGCCAACAAAGTAAAATGAGGGTGGAAGTGTTCTATTTATAGGGAGAAGGGAAGGGTGCATGTGTTGTTTTTTTTTTCTTTCTTTCTTTCTTCACGTCTTTTCGTCTTCTTAATTCTTCGACTTTTTTTTTCGACGTTGTCTCAGGATTATTTGAACTCGTCTTATAATTTCTTCATTTATTAGACTTGAGTTCCTCGGCTTTATTAAACTTCCGTCTTTGAACTTGTTCTTCGATAAATCTTCAGAATAGGCCTTGGACTTCCGTTCTTTTTGCATTCTTGATCTCTTGACTTCGTCTTTTGTCTTTTTCTTCGATAAAAGCCCGTGAAAGTCCGTGTTTTCCTCCCTTTTCACATTTTAGTCCTAAATCACAACAAAAACACAAACCACGCATAATTCTGACATTTACGACATAAAATACATGTTTTGGCTTGGTTATTATTATAATTAAGTGGTAAAAGGATAAGTGTTTTCACACTTATTATAGTACATAAGAAGCATGCCATTTTTTCTCCTATACGTACAAGTATAAGCCCTTATGAGTCTTGGGCGACAATCACAATGGCTCATTGATTCGATTTAAAAGATCTACCGCGATTAAGATTTACAAGATCTAAAGAAGGGACGAGCCTCTTAAGCAGACTTTATTCATTAGGGCGAGAATGAACCATAAATGAAGGAAGAGTCAGAGAAAGCAGAGATAGAAAAGCCCAGATCCAACATGTTTTGAGAGCGTTTTCCGTGCTTTTGTACATGTATTTTGGTTATATCTATAATAATTTTGTGCATATTTGTGCCAAAATGTATTGGCAAGTCTATGTGTAGACAAATGCAGGAAAAATAAATAAAAGGACACAGAAAAAGCGAAGTAAAAGTGAAGATTAGTACAAGTACGAAGAATCCTAGCTAAGTTCAATACCCGTGTACGAGTTTCTAAGCATTTGAAGATCAATTCTGGGTGCGAGAACAAGTGTTTTCAAGAATATACAAGCTTTGCAAGTAATCCCAACTTGGGAAATGCAAGAGAAATCATGTAGCTATTTGTAGTATCAAGTGTGCAAATCACTCAGCATGGAAGTAGATGCCATCCGTGTGAGTAGATGTCAGCCATCCTCAGTTGTCATCGTCTCCCAGCAAGAAAGTAGATTGCCAACCAACTTCAGCTGCCACCATCTCCTTTTCCTTGGGCATAATTTCTACTACAAGTTACAACATATTCTTGAAGCATCTAAGAGCCATAAGAACATTATATTGGAGGTTATAGTATTCCTTTGGCACCAAGCAAGATACTTAGCCAACAAGCCATGCATTAAAGTTTAGCCATCAATTTGACAATAAATAAGACCCTTGGGGTCATATCTTTCATATGCTCTCATACAATACTTTCATAACCATCATATCACTTATTATTCAACCAAATAAACTCTATCTCCCTTGTCAAAAACCTGAAATTCGGATTTGAGCAAGGTGGTGCAAGAAAAGTCACTTTTGGAGCCCGAAAAGCAAAGTTAACTTCATCAAACTCTTAGGGATCATTACCTTAATCATTAGCACTATATTTCTACTTTGTAAGACTATTGATTATGACTTTTAAGACTATTATTTATGAGTTTATGTCAATGTTTAGTATGAGTTGTTAGTTTCATTTTACACTTGGTAAGATGATGTTTGTGGTATGATGATGTGGTTGTGATTGTGATTTATGTTTTAATTCAATTTCAAAAAATTCCTTTGAACCATTAGTATTTATGTTTCATGTGATGTTGGTTGTCAAAACTTAATTTGTTAAAGATTTCATAGGTCGAAAGGGTTATTTTCTAACAACAAGTCATAGCCGGTTTGTATATGGATTGGCTATCTTTGTATTGACCATTTCCTAAGAAGTTTTGATCACTAAGAAACATAATTATAAGTGTTAAAGATTTTGTGAAATGAACCGCGAATCAAACGAGTTGAAATTGGATTAAGTCTTGAATTGATTTATTGAGTCTAATGCTTGTTTTCCTTAACCAAAGTCTTGACGAAGATTGAAGCTTTTGAAAACAATAGATTGGATTAACCATCTAATTATCATAATCATATATGTTAACATGACATGACAATCATACCATATAGGATGCCCAAACTAATCTTTACCAAGTGTTGTTTTAATCATATTATTTCTCATCAAATTTACTTGTTATTATTTGTCATCATATTGCTACAATAGAAACGATTATATGCGATTTTTGAATGATCATAGGTTTTCCAAATCCCCGTGAATGATCTTGGTTTACCAGTAAAAACTATACAACAAACGAAAGGGTCATACTTGCCCGTGCGTTTTTAGTTCATTCTGGTAACTCGTGTTTATAAATTTAAAACTTGTTCAATCCAACCCACCGGACACGCATCAGATGTGATTCAATAATCGAATCAACCCCAATCATTTGTCAACGGAAGGTTGCACGGAACAAACTGAGAATTTTTTTTCAAATTAATAAATCTTGGCGATCTAATTGTATAATCCCAAAGAAAAACACCTTCATCTCGTATTTTTAGCAACTCCAAAGCTAGCACATATGAAGCATGCCAATTTTTCTCCAATACGTACAAGTATAAACCCTTATGAGTCTCGAGCGACAATCCTAATGAATAATTGGTTTGATTTAAAAACTACACCACAAGTACTTACGGGAACTCTCTTCATAAGAACGAGAATAAGCCATAAAAAAAGAAGAATCAGAGAAAGTGAAGTTAGGAAAACGTCTTCACTTTGAATAACATTTGAAGCATAGAGTCGAGATCTATAAAGATCATGATCTCATTTAAGATCAGATGGGATCATTTCCGTTGTTCATTTTGTTTACATCCAACAGCTCTAGTTAAATCTAAAAGCTACATTTAAAGGACATTTTTATCAATTATAAAAGCCATTTTTTTCTTTTTCACCCTTCATATACAGATCGATACACACAGATAATCAAACACAAAATCAAATGATCAAAAATCAAATTCACTAACTAAATTCGCCATCCATCATCAAATTCATTCAAAAACCGTTCAACTACCATCGCTGCAACCACCCCGCCCAACCCACCTTCTACCATTCATTATATAACAACAATACTCGTCGGAAAATATGAAATCTCGCAGGAAAATATCAAATATCATCGGAAAATATCAAACCTCTTTGGATCTATAACAAACCTCGTCGGATCTACAACAAATATCGCCGGATCTACAACAACCTCGTTGGAAAATGGAGGTTTATTAAGTTTTCGGTGATGGTTGTTTAGTTTTCGACGATGGTTGTTTATTTTCAAACGATGTTTGTTTATATTCCGGCGATGGGTATTGATTTTATGACGAGGTTGAATCACAAGCATTTCATATTGAATCACATGTGTGTCAGGTTAAATCACATGTATTTCAGGCTGAATCACATGTGTTTCAGGTTAAATCACATGTGATTCTGCTTAGTCTTTACGCAACACATGTGTTTACGGCAAAATCACATGTGTTTGTTTGAGGCTGAATCACATGTGTTTCAGGCTGAAACACATGTGATTCAACCTCAAACACATGTGATTATGGCGCATGTCGAAAAATCAACAACCATCGCCGAAAAATAAACATTCATCGCCAGAAACTAAATAAACCTGGTAGGAAACCGTAACCCCCGGCGAAAGTTACTCTATTCAACATCAACCTTCCAAATAATATAAGTTCCATCCTCTCCTTTGTCTACACATCAGATATGGCAGTTGGTGATAGAGGGAGTAACCGAGGGTACGCCGACGGTGGTATAGTGGTGGTTTTCGGGGTGGTCGGAATTACCCAATCTGCGGTTGGTGGTAGAGGTAGCGGCAGCGGGTACGTCAACGGTGGTATAATAGTGGTTTTGTTGGTGGTCAGAATTACCAGATCTGAATGTATGTGTGTGTGTGTTGTTGGGAATAAATCTATGCTTATTTGTTCCCCCTGCTAGTTGATCATTCATACCCCTGCTAGAGTAAGTTCCCCCTGCTAAATAACAAAGGCAGGGGGATTCGTTCCCCTGCTGAAGTCAAAGGCCCTGCTGTCAAGATAAACATGGAATAGATATTTACGCGTTTCAGTTATTATTCCTTAATACTTTCCATAGTTTGTTAGTAGTGATCTTGTACGTGGGTCCTTGCATCTATAAAAGGACTCACTAGGTTAGCATGCAATGTGTGTCTTTCTCATTTTCGTTTTTCATTATTATTACTTTAAGGTTTTGTAAACCCTAATACCACTTTGGGTATTCGTATATCTTTTGATATATTAAAGTGCAACGTTTGAATCTCATTTGTTCTTGTGCTAAACATTACATTCCGCATCTTGTTTAGTTACTTTGCTTTGCAAAGTTTCTCTAGTGTTAGATTGAATTCTTTCTCTCTATCACAACCCTTAAACAAGCTATTAAGGTTTAAATCTGACTTTGGGATCAACAAGTGGTATCAGAGCTTGTTGAGAAACTTTGTCTAAATCAAGAACAAAATCCTTATAGCAAACATGTCTTCAGATTCATCCACAAATAGCAACAACCACAATAACCTCAAGTTACCCATGTTGGATCCTGAAAACTTTGAATTATGGGAATTCAAAATCCAACAATACCTGAAAATGGAACACTATGTTCTCTGGGAGATCATAGAGTTTGGTGATCAATTCAACAAAATGGTGGCTGTTGAAGAAGGCAAGGATGAAGGTGAAAGTTCCAAAGGTAAGGACAAGAAGAAATCTGCTGCTCTGTGTGATAAGGAAATACTGGCTAGAAGGCATGATGTCAGGGCTCACAGCTCATTGTTGTTGGCCCTACCTGATAGACATCAACTCAGATTCAGGAAATACAAAACAGCTAAGGAACTATGGGAAGCCATAGGCACAACCTTTGGAGGAAATGAAGCCACAAAGAAGAAGAAGAAGAACCAAATGCTGGACGATTTTGCTTCTTTCAAAGCAATTGGTGATGAATCAATTGGAGCTATTTACAATAGGCTTCAAGACATGGTGGCCCACTTGGAATTCTTTGATATTGAGGTGACAAAAGAACAGGTGAATACCAGGTTTTTGAACAGCCTCCAGAAAGAATGGTTTGTCTATAAGGCAATCTGGCAAAATAAGGATGACTTGGACAACAAGAATATTGATGATATATACAATAACCTAAAAGTTTTTGAACCTATTGTCAATGAAATGAAGTCAAAAGGGACAATTCCCACCAACTCAAGTGGAATTGCTGATTCCCCTGCTAACATGGCATTCATATCACAAAGCAGTGGAATCTCCAAGAACAGTGGAATAGAAGTAGCCCCTGCTACTTATTCCCCTGCTACCAGGTCTGGACCCTCCTATGATGAAGAAAGACCAGCTACATTCAGCCTTGATACTGCATGTGCCTTCATAGCATCTCAAGGTCCACAAGGATCTACAGTGTTACATGAAGATCTGAATCAAATCAGTAAGCAAGCCCTAGAAGAATTGGATATCAAGTGGAATATGGCTTTGCTAAGTATGAGAGCCAACAGGTTCCAAAAGAAGTATGGGAAGAAGATCACAATTAATCCATCTGATGTGGCTGGGTTTGATAAAGCAAAAGTTGAATGCTACAATTGTGGCAAGAAAGGTCATTTTTCCAGGGAGTGCAGAGGACCTAAGTCTGGAAATAGCCATAGAAAGGATGAGGATTCTGGTGCTAAAGCTATGGTAGCAATGCAGGGGATAGATGGAGCAAATGGATGGGACTGGAGTGCTATGACAGAAAGTGTGGAAAGAAACCAAGCTTTGGTGGCTGAGGAAAAGGAAGAAGACTTTGCACTTATGGCCATGTCAAGTTCCAGCTCTGACAATGAGGTATATGATGACTCATACTGTACTAAAGCTTGTAGGAAAAATACTGAATCTTTGAATGATCAAATCAGAAAGGTAAAAGCTGACTATATAAATTGTGATAATGATCTTGATAACTACAAACGTGCTTTAGAACAACTAGAGTCCACCATAAGAGAGTATAGGCAAAGAGAAAGTGAATATAGGGATCACATTGTGATTCTAGAAAGAGATGCCAAGGAGAATAACCAATCTATAAATGTTTTAACTACTGAACTTGAAATTTTTAAAGCTAACCAAAAGATAGATGAGGAAACTGTTGAAAAATTTGGAAAAGCTTCAAAAGACTTAACCAAGGCATTTGATATTGGTCAATCTCCTAAGGACAAAACAGGGTTTGGAATTAAGAACATGAATGCTACTATACCCCCACCCCCTGCTAACATCCATGCTCCCTACCCTAGAAAAGACTTGTCATGGACTGGTCTCCCTTGTTTTGAAAAACAGGATGACATTGAGTTTGACTTGAATGCTTATATACCTAATAACGCTGATACAGAAGAGCCTCTAGTTAAAACTAGTGTCATTAGGGATATTAAACAGGAACAGGTTGGATTAAAGAAAATTGATAACCCTGTTAAATTTTCAAAAGAAGGAAATTCTAGCAGCAATCCAAACTCTAAGAGCAGGGCAAGACCACAGTCTCCTAAACCTATCATTAAATATGCTGGTATGTACAGGAATGTCAGAGGTAATCAAAGGAATTGGAATGACCAAAAGTCTCATCAGTTAGGAAAAGACTTTGTGATCAATACCAAGCCCTGCTTCACATGTGGCAGTTTTGAACACACTTATCAAGAGTGTAAGGCACCAATGGAGATGGTGGCTGCAAATCCCTTAAAGGATATGCAACCTAGAGCCATTCTTCTAAATGCAGGGGCAAAATCCTTTTCCCCTGCCAAGTATGTTGCCCCTGCCTTAAGAAATAGAGTTGCTGAGAAATATGTTGCTCCAGCCCTTAGAAAGGGAAATGATGTTCACCCAAAGCCAAACACTTCTGTGACTACCCCAACACCTTATACTGCAAATAAAACTGGCCCAAGACCTTACCAACACATGAATAGAGGCCAAAACAAAAGGTGGGTTCCCTCTGCCAAGCATAAGGATTCCCCTGCTAACACTGGGGTATCCCCTGCTAGAAGAGGTGTGCATTCTAAGAACATGGGAAGATGGGGAAAAGCTGTGAAAGCCTCAGCTCGTTGGGTTTGGGCACCCAAAAGGGGTACTCAATCTAATGGTGTATCTCTAGTCTTTGATAAGCTATCTTACATTGATACACGAGGTAGATCCAAGTCTGTAATGGCTTGGGTCCCCAAGAAAAACTAATTTGTTTTTCCTTTTGCAGGTGACAAAGAAGACAAAGGATGATAGAGCATACTGGGATAGTGGATGCTCAAGGAGTATGACTGGACACAAAGCTTACCTGTCTAACTTTGTACCCCTGCATGACAATGATGGTGTTTCTTTTGGAGATGGGCATGGGACTATAACAGGAAAAGGAACTGTTGTCACCAATGGGATGACTTTTGACAATGTGTATTTGGTGAAGGAGCTCAAGTATAATCTCTTCAGTGTGTCACAGATGACTGATAACAAGAATTTTGTCTTGTTTACTGACACTGAATGCTTGGTATTAGGAAAAGAGTTTGTCTTGCCACAAGACACTCCAATTGTTCTCAGAACACCAAGACAGAAGAACATGTACACAATTGATCTCAAGGACATCTCTCTCCAAGACAATGAAACATGGTTCATTGCCAAAGCTTCAGCAGATGAATGTAAGAAATGGCATAGAAGACTTGGTCATCTCAATTTCAAGAACATGAACAAACTGGTAAAGCATAATCTGGTTCATGGTCTCCCTTCCAAGTCTTTTGTCACTGAACATACTTGTGCAGCATGTCTGAAAGGAAAGCAACACAGAGCATCTTGCAAGTCAAAAACAAGTATGTCCACCACCAAGCCATTGGAACTATTGCATATGGATCTTTTTGGTCCTACTTCTGTGGCAAGTATAATGAAGAAATGGTACTGCTTAGTGATTACTGATGACTTTTCAAGATTTACATGGACATTCTTTCTATTTGAAAAGAGTGACACTGCTGATGTACTCATTGGGTTCATCAATCAAATTGAACTGTCAAAAAGCATGAAGATAGTTACCATAAGATCAGACAATGGTGGTGAGTTCAGAAATCACAAGCTGGATTCTTTCTGCATAAACAAAGGCATCAAGAGGCAATTTAGCATTGCTAGAACACCTCAACAAAATGGAGTGGCAGAAAGAAGGAATAGGACACTCATTGAAGCTGCAAGAACTATGCTGTCTGATTCCAAGCTTCCAGTTATCTTTTGGGCTGAAGCTGTATCCACTGCTTGCTATGTGCAAAACAGGGCCTTGGTGGTCAAGGCACACAACAAGACCCCTTATCAGTTGTTTAATGGAAGACCTCCCTTAATTGACTTTTTCAGACCTTTTGGGTGTCATGTTATCATCTTGAACACCATTGACAATCTTGGTAAGTTTAGTGAAAAAGGTGATGATGGATATTTTGTGGGTTATTCTTTAAACAGCAAGGGATATAGGGTCTTCAACAAGAAGACAAGCAAAATCACAGAAAATCTTCATGTGAACTTTCTTGAAGACAAACCTGAAGATATTCAAACAGGTCCTGATTGGTTCTTTGATATAGATGTGCTCTCTAAGTCCATGAATTATGTACCTGTTGTCTTGCAGAACACTAACATTTCAGGTACTCAAGAAACAATTGCTGCTGAAAAGTCACCTCTGAGGTACATGAATGTACCCTCATTGTTTCCTAGTGCAGCTGATGAACAAGAAGATGATTCTGCTTCAAGAATAGAACAGTCAATCTCATCCCCTGCTATGTCTGAAGGCAGTGGAATGGCTGAGAGCAGTGGAATCCTGGATTCCCCTGCTAAAGGAATTGATTCCTCTCTCACAAAGGATCATGATGCTAGTGAGACTTCTGATGCAGAAAGAGAATCCCCACTTATCTCATCAACTACACCCATAACTGATGGTCCTATCATATCCAGCAGTGGAAGCAGAATCATCAGGAGTGGAGGTCCTAGTTATTCAGAGCTTCATTCTGCTCACAAGCACCCATCTTTAGGTCATGTTGTCACATTTGGAAGTTCCTTTGAGGACTTCTTTCCTAATCAAAACAGCCCCATCAATTCTGATTTGGAAGAAGATGAAACAGAAGTCATCATGCAGCCTACCTATAGAATCAATAAGGATCATCCTATCTCCCAGATCATTGGTGATCCTAAAGCTCCCAGAAATACAAGGTATACAGCAAAGGAGCACAGCTTCATTGCCAACATCACCATGAAGTTCAATCATGACAACATGCAATGTTGTCTGTTTACTGCATTTTTGTCACAAGAAGAGCCAAAGAAGATTTTTCAAGCTTTAAATGACCCAAGCTGGGTTGAAGCTATGCAAGAGGAGCTCTTATAATTTGACATACAAGAAGTTTGGATTCTGGTTGATTGTCCCAAATGGGCAAGGCCTATTGGGACCAAATGGGTGCTCAGGAACAAGAAGGATGAAAGGGGAATTGTTGTCAGAAACAAGGCAAGGTTAGTAGCACAAGGGTATACTCAGGAAGAAGGGATTGATTATGAAGAGGTGTTTGCTCCAGTAGCAAGGATTGAAGCTATTAGATTATTCCTTGCTTATGCCTCATTCATGGACTTCACTGTTTTTCAGATGGATGTGAAAAGTGCATTCTTATATGGAACCATTGATGAAGAAGTCTATGTCATGCAACCACCAGGGTTTGAAGATCCAGAACATCCTGACAAAGTATACAAAGTGAAAAAGGCCATGTATGGCCTTCACCAAGCTCCCAGAGCCTGGTATGGTACTCTTTCCAAATATCTTCTAGACAATGGATTCAGCAGGGGGAAGATTGATCAGACCCTGTTCACAAAGAAACAAAAGGGTGACCTTTTGCTAGTACAAGTCTATGTGGATGACATCATTTTTGGATCAACTAACTCCCTGCTTAGCAAAGAGTTTGCCAAATTGATGCAGGATAAATTTCAAATGAGTGCTATGGGAGAACTAAACTTCTTTTTGGGGTTACAAGTTCAGCAGCGGAAAGATGGGATATTTATCTCACAAGACAAATATGTAGCTGAGATTGTAAAGAAGTTTGGCATGTCTGATGGGAAGAAGGTGTCCACTCCCATGGACAAGGATCATCCATGGGGCAAGGATGGTCCTGGCAAGCCCATTGATGTCAGGAACTACAGGTCTATGATTGGGTCTCTTATGTATCTCACTGCTTCCAGGCCTGACATCATGTTTGCAGTCTGCTTATGTGCAAGATACCAGGTGTCACCAACAGAGTGTCACTTATTTGCTGTGAAAAGGATCTTTAGGTATCTCAAATGTCATCCCACCCCAGGACTCTGGTATCCAAAGGAGTCACCATTTGAGTTGATAGCTTATTCAGATAGTGATTATGCTGGTGACAACAATGATAGGAAGTCTACAACAGGGGGATGCCAATTTTTAGGGAGCAGGATTATATCTTGGCAATGTAAGAAGCAGACCATCATGGCAACATCCACAACTGAAGCTGAGTATGTAGCAGCTGCTGCATGCTGTGGTCAAGTTCTTTGGGTGCAAAATCAATTACTTGATTATGGGTACAACTTTCTTAAAACCAAGATATTTATTGACAACAACAGCACTATTTGCATCATAAAGAACCCTGTTTTTCATAACAAAACCAAACATATTGAAATTAGACATCACTTTATCAGAGATTGTTTTGAAAAAGGACTAATTGTCCCTGAGAAAATTGATACAGAACTTAATGTTTCTGATCTTTTAACAAAAGCTTTTGAGGTAGGGAGGTTTCAGTATCTGGTGGCAGGTATTGGAATGGTTACTCCTTAAAATCTGATGTCTACTCTTGTCTTATGTAATCAGGGTTACTTCATTGTTGTTGTTGTATAATTGTTAGTCACTTTTACCATATCTTTCATTCCACTGCTTTTTAATACTGATTCCCCTGCTTGGGGTTTATTCCCCTGCCAAAGAGAAAGTTTCTTTTTAGCAGGGTGTGTTCTGTTTTCAAAAGTGGTTTTTTTGTGGTTTTAGACTAACAATGCAGAGGTTGATATGGTGCATATTACTCTCCTTGGTGGATCAGGTATATATTCTATGTTTCAGGGGAGGTTAGGTCAAACCTTTAGGATTCAGGGTATTCTTAGAATGCTCATATATGGTCTTAGATCATATCCATTGGTGAGTGGGGGTTCAGGGTAATGATGACCTGCTGCACAGCTTGTCTAAACTTTGAAACCTTGAGGCACTGTGGTGTGTGTTTGCATTTCTTTAGTCAAGCAGCTTGCTGTTCAAAATATAGATGTGTGGCACACATTGCCAAGACTAACTGACCATAGGTAAGGGACAAGGTTGGGATGGTGACTGGGGTATGCATGATTTCTTGGGATTACCTGGTGTAGGGGGGCTTATGTATTAACTTTTTGTATTGGGACCATTGCTGAATAGAGGACTCTTGAGATTCTATGTATCTATCTTGTGTATACAAGTGTGTGCATTAGAGCAGAGCTAGTTAGCATTAGTCCCTTCATGACTAGTTTAATACCTCTAGGAAAGTTTCCCCTGCTTTTATTTTTCATTCCCCTGCCTTCACAACATTCCCCTGTTTGACCATTGACCGACAATACCGTTACCCTGTTCATAGCCGTTGGGCCTGCTTGCTTAAATTTTGGTTAGGGAATATTTTATTCTTTTTAAAAGATATTTAAGGCGCTTTCTTCGCTGATTGGTAATCTTTTCCTTTTATTTCAAATATATTAATTTTTTATCAAGATTTATTCCTGATATTTTTGCAATTTGAAAATTTCGGTCCAATCACAGCTCTTCAATTCGCCTATATAAACTTAATTCCCTTTTCCAGCAGGTCCACAAATCACTTTCGACCTAATCCCACTTACCTCCCATCTCTATAAACCTTCAAACTATTTTTCAAATTCATCATGACTCTTAAAATTGCTCCTAATCATAACCAAATTGCTTTGCTTCATGATGAACCAGCCGAGTTTGCTGAGGCTGTGGCCTTTTTAAAGTCCTCGTACTTCAAAGTGGCCCTTCTCATCAATCCTCGCATTTATACCTCACACATTCAACAGTTCTGGTCTAAAGCCATGACCAAAACAGTGAATGGAGAGGTCATAATACAAAGCACAGTTGATGGTCATTCCAAGGTAATCTCACTTGCCTCCATTAGGGAGAACCTTCTCCTTGATGATGAGGATGGAATAACCAACTTTTCTGAGGCTGAAATTTTTGAAGGTCTTGCAAAATTGGGGTATAAACTTTCTGAAAAACAAAAATTAAAATTTGCTAAAGGCCAGTTTGCCCCTCATTGGAAACTTTTGATTCATACTGTTATGCAATGTTTGTCACCCAAAACCACTGCTTTTAATGAAGTTGGTAGTGAGATAGCTTCTGCCCTGATCTGCTTTGCAACAGGAAGGAAGTATTGTTTTTCTCAAATGATTTTTAAAGGCATGGTGAAAAATGTTTCAAGCACCTCAAAGTTTTGTATGTATCCAAGGTTTATAGAAGTTTTGCTGAATATGAGTGATCATGGCCCCATTACACACAGAAACTATTTTTCAGCAACCCAACACACAACCAAACTCTTCACCACATTACTTGCACCATCACCTTTGTTCTCTGGCAGAAATATTCCATTCACTTCAATCATGCTAGACCAAATCAGACGGGAAGAAGCCAAACATCAAACAGCCATAACTCCACCTGCTGAATCCCCTGCCAAGAACCTACCACCTGCTGATCCACACCAAGAAAGGCGTTCTAAATCCAGGTTTGCCAGGTCTCCCTTGCCTGGTGAATCTTCACAAGCAGCAGAGAGGAGAGTCTCCAAGAGTTTGGAGCAACCTGGGGGTTTGGCTGCCACTATTGTCTCATCCTCAAGGGGTGAGCAGGATAGTGACACCATCAATAAGTCCTCTCCCCCACTCCATGATATCCAACAAGGGGAGAAATTCCCCTCTAGGATTGAGAGCAGTATGAAACCTATGACAAACTTGGAATTGACGAAAATGTGCATGAGTCTGAAAAGGCAGAATGCACAACTTGTACAAGATGTCAAAAAGCAAGGTCTGGTTATCTCTCATTTGGAAACCAGACTTGCTACTCTTGAGGGGAGGAGAAAGCCCAGACTGATTCTTTCCACAGATGAGGATGCTTCCAAAGGGAGTATTATTCATATCCTGGTATGGAGCATGGAAAGAAAGAAAGTGCTGATAAAGGAAGTGACAAGGGGAGTGCAACCAAAGACATTGCTCAAACATTGCTCACTATGGGCAATCAAGAAGAAGCCCCTGCTTCCAAAGTTTCCCCTGCCATTGCTAATCCCACTGCGGTAAGTTTATCCCCTACTAAGAACATTACTCAAACATTTGTTAGAAAGAACAGGAAGCAACCAGCTCAGAAGGGGATAACAATCAAAGAACCTGCATCTAAAGCAAAACCAGCACCAGCAGTGGATCCAAAAGACAAAGGAAAAGGAATCATGGTGCAACAGCCCAAGAGGAAATTCAAGTATCTGACTCCTGAACAGCAAAGGGAACAAGAGGCACATGATGCACAAGTAGCTCTTAGGCTACAAGAAGAGGAGATAGATATGCAGGATCAAAGAATGGAGAAGATGAGGCCCAAAGATATGCTCAAGCAGGTTGAGATTATGCATAGGGAACTAGATGAGAGGGTACCTCATGTTGAAGAATTTCTTGATCAATGGGAGAAGGAGTTGAAAAATGCTCCTTTAGAAGAAAGGTATGAGTTGACTTGCCTGGTTTACAAATATCAAACTGAATATCTGGAAAGAAGGGCAATGCAAATTCAGAGTGAGAAGTATAGAACTTCAGAGAAAGGGCAACTTGATCACTACAAGCTTCTGCTCAAAAGACACAGAAAGTGGAAGGATGGTGACTTCAGAGACATGAGTTTTGAAGCCATAAAGAGAGCAGTCAGACCAGTTCTAAAGCTATATGATGTGGAGGATTGGATGACTATCAACACTCCTGAGGAAGCTGAGTATCTTAGGAGACAAAGTGAAGTACTACAGAAAGCTAGAGAAACAAAGAAAAGAAAAGCTGGAGAGACTACACAAGCAGGTGCATCATCCCAAGCAGGGGCGTTGCATCAAGCAGGTGGAAGTTTTTCAGAAACACTTGAGAAGTCAGTACTTAATGCACAAAGAACAGCAAAGAGACTCAAGAGAATGGAGCAAGTGGGCATAATCACTAAAGAGTCTCAAGGGCCATCAAATGATGAAATTGACAAACAGCTGATTTTACAGGAAAATGATGAAATCTCACCTAGTGAACTTGGAAAGAAGTTTGCTATTATAGAGTATGCTGTTTATGAACACAAAGGGAGAACTTGGTGGAAGCTTACTAGGGCTGACAACACAGCACAGACTTTTCTAAGCCTAGATGTCATGTTTCAAATTTTGGATAGTGAAGACTTAGAAGATCTGTGGAAAATATTGAAGAAGACGTTTGCTGCAAAACCTCCTACCATGGATGGTGTGGAGAAGGATTGGGTAATCTGGGAGTGCATGCATAGGATGTATGAACATGAATTATTTGATCCTCTATTTGATGCAGTGAATAAAGGAGATTTGGTGTGTTGGAAGCTATTTACAAATTCTGGGGTATATGAGGTAGTAATGAAAGATGTGAGTGTTTATCTACTCAATCACAGGTATTATCCCTTCTCTCAGGAAACCTTGAAGAAGTTAGCACAGGCTAAGTTAATTGTTGATGCCAAAAAGCCTGTTGCTTATGATCTGGTAAGAATGGTTTATAGTCAGATTTGGCCAGAGAGTTTGTAAGCATCCTCATCAACTAGCATTTATTCAGAAACTTGTCTTTAGGGGAAAGCACAAGTTTAGGGGAGGATTGTTGGGAATAAATCTATGCTTATTTGTTCCCCCTGCTAGTTGATCATTCATACCCCTGCTAGAGTAAGTTCCCCCTGCTAAATAACAAAGGCAGGGGGATTCGTTCCCCTGCTGAAGTCAAAGGCCCTGCTGTCAAGATAAACATGGAATAGATATTTACGCGTTTCAGTTATTATTTCTTAATACTTTCCATAGTTTGTTAGTAGTGATCTTGTACGTGGGTCCTTGCATCTATAAAAGGACTCACTAGGTTAGCATGCAATGTGTGTCTTTCTCATTTTCGTTTTTCATTATTATTACTTTAAGGTTTTGTAAACCCTAATACCACTTTGGGTATTCGTATATCTTTTGATATATTAAAGTGCAACGTTTGAATCTCATTTGTTCTTGTGCTAAACATTACATTCCGCATCTTGTTTAGTTACTTTGCTTTGCAAAGTTTCTCTAGTGTTAGATTGAATTCTTTCTCTCTATCACAACCCTTAAACAAGCTATTAAGGTTTAAGATCTGACTTTGGGATCAACATGTGTGTTTTGGATGTTAAATCTCAACCATTAGATGTGTTTAGATATGAATGATCACGATATGTTCCCTCAATTTATTTAGATATCTGTTCTTTCTTGAACTTTTCTCTTGAAGCATACGTCACTTGACTCGAACATAAGAATGTATACTAAAAGTATAATATTGTTTCCATGTTTTTTGATATCTCATGATGTGATTGCTTGTAATTTTATTTTGAGAAATTATATATGATTTGTGATACGAATCATATATGATCTGTGATACTAATCATATATGATATGTGATACGGATTATATATGATTTTCTAAGACAAAAAAAAAGTTTGTAGAAACTGTATTAATAAGTGTGAAAACACTTATCCTTTTACCACTTAATTATAATAATAACCAAGCCAAAACGTGTATTTTATGTCGTAAATGTCGGAATTATGCGTGGTTTGTGTTTTTGTTGTGATTTAGGATCAAAATGTGAAAAGGGAAGAAAACATGGGCTTTCACGGGCTTTTATCGAAGAAAACGACAAAAGACGAAGTCAAAAGATCAAGAGTGCAAAAAGAATGGAAGTCCAAGGCCTATTCTGAAGATTTATCGAAGAAAAGTCTAAAGACGAAAGTTTAATAAAGCCGAAGAACTCAAGTCTAAATAAGTGAAGATATTATAAGACGAGTTCAAATAATCACGAGACAAAGTCGAAAAAGTCGAAGAATTTAAAAGACGAAAAGACGAGAAAGAAAGAAAGAAAGAAAGAATGAAGCAACACATGCTTAACCTCCCTAATCACTATAAATACCCTCCTAATGACACATTAGGAGGTGTCGGCTATTTTAACAAACTAGTCTTCCACCATTTTCATTACTTGCACCTTTTAATTTCTTGTCATTTTACTTAATTGTTCTTTAATTTCTTGCCTGTAATTCCAAGTAAGTTCTTTAATTTTGTTGTTGAATCTTTGTTTTATTTTACTTAAGCTTTTTATTATCCGTCTTATTCTACTTTTCTTGCTTTTGATTTTGATTATTAATTCGGATTAAGCATTAATTTGCTTGATCTTATTGACTATTTGAGTAAAAAGTTTATCTTATTATTTCTATATAGGCTTTTATACGAATTAAGCTATAAGCTTGACAATCTTATTGGCTTATTTTGTATTTAGCTTATTTGTTTTAAAGTTTTCTTAAAAGTTTTATCTTTTTAAAGTTTATTTTATAAAGTTTGCTTAATTTGTGTCTTGAAAGTCTTTAAATTTTTGCTTATTTTGTTCGTCTTATTATAGTTTGATAAAGTTTGGATTTGTGCTTATTAAAGTTAGCTTATTTAGTTTAGCTTATTTGCTTATTGGATTCCATCGTACCGTTCTTAAAGGTTTCTGCTTGTTTCGATCGAGTAAGTGTGATCGCATAAACCCTAGGGTTTCTACTTGCGATCCATTGCTGCGATCAAGGACTAGGATCAGACTACGATCGTCCATCACGATTGCCCTGTTGCGATCTGTGACTGCGATCGTTGGTTGCGATCTGTGGATACGATCACTTGGTCACGATCGTCCACTGCGATCCACTTGTTGCGATCGTGGTGGAGTACGATCCAAGAGTACGATCGCTTGGATGCGATCCAGGGTACGATCCAAACCACGTTCATTGGTTGCGATCTGACTTGTGTTTGACTTTATTTTGAGTTTTAACAAAAACTTTGGATCGTTATTTTTGAGTTTTGTCTTATTTTATTTTTACAAAGTTTTTAGTTTTCCAAAAATTGCACGCTTCCCGAAATCTCTGTTTTTACCAAGTGTTTTTCTAGTAATTTTTAGTTTAATTTTTAAAGCTTATTTTTACGCCATTTACTTTAGTGTTATTTTAATCGTTTTTCTTTATTTTAAATTTCAAGTTTACATTTTTATTACATTGTCAAATTAATATTTTGTCAAGCCTTAATTTTTTCCATTCAATTATTTATTTTTAAAAGTTTTAATATTGCACAATTTACCTTTTAATCAGTTTTATTTTTAATTACCCGTCATTTACTTTAACGTTTCGCAATTTAATTTCACTACAACGACTAATCTATTGTTTCCACCAAAAGACGACTGAGTCGCACGTTAACCAGTAATCAATTCGATCAGACTGTGACGATAACTTTTTACATACAAAATTTCAGTTATTATGTATATATGTGCCTTTCAATAAAATAATGGTGTAATTCTCGTCACAATGATGTATTTTTTGTCGTTTGACGATTTATCGTTTGTAAGATATTTAATTTTTAAAAAAGAGGTGAAAAATGATATATTTTTTGAAAAGTAAGTGAATATAATTAGTTAATTGAGTTTATCTCTACTATATATCGAGAAATTGAAAATTTCCAACATTTCCAAATATATATTTCAACATTGATTTTTTCACACAATATTATCGTGTCACGTGTTCGACCATCGGGTTAATTCGGTCGAGTCACCGGTGCACAGGTTTGACCACTGAGTCAAATCCGATCGAGTCATTGGGTCACTAATTCGACTATCGAGTTAACCCGTTAGAGTCACCGGGCCATTGATTTAACCATCGGGTTAAGCCGGTTGAGTCACCATGTTAGCGATTCACCCAATTAGATACTTAGCACACCGTTAACTATTTATCACTAGATAATTTTTGCAGTTATGCACGAATATGCGTTAAATACTAAGTTAAAAGTTTACACTATTTTTAACTCTATAATTGCATTGTTAAAATATACAGAGCAAAACAAAAAGAAAATAATGCAAACGAAAAAATCAAACCGAACTGGTCTGGTCGAAACTAAACCAACCACATTCGTTTTAGATATGTACTTCCTCGGTCTTAAAATAAGTGTCCACGTTTGACTTTTTTGGTCTTTTTTCCTAAAACTTTGACCGTAAATATGTTTTTTTAAGAACAAAAATTTATTGCAAGTAGCTAGAAGAAATTACAAGCTAACAATAATAGGATATTGTAACTAAGTTACCCAATTAATTTTAAATTTAGACGACTACAGCACCACATGTGCGATAATTGAACTACATCATCAAATAAAAGCTCACGCCTTGGTTGAGAATTTCCAAATAGTAGTTGATTCCTGAAGCGCCAAATTAACCACCACATTACGTAACAAATACCTTCAAAAATTTCCTTAAAATGTTTTTGTAAACGGGTATTAACGAGCCATGAAAGCCATTCATTATAAGAATTAAAAACCATGTCATCAAGCTCCCACTAAAACAATATTTTTCTCCAAACTTGACGAGAGAACGGACACGATAAAAAAATGTGGGAAGTAGTTTCCACAACTGTATTACAAAGGGGACAAGAGATGGATGGAATGTCAACTCCTCTAAGTGAAAGATTAAATCTAGTAGGTAAGTTATCCAAGAAAATCCTCCAGGCATGAATACTTACCTTTATAGGAACAACTTTAATCCACCTAGTTGAAGCATCAACTTTCGGCAAGATTATGTCATCGATTAACATACGAGAGGATTTAACCGAAAATTCACCAGAACCCTCTAAACTCCAAGACCAACGATCTAGCATATTAGGGAGTACAAAGTCAACAACTTTCGAATGAAGCAAATCATAGTGAACCTGCTCAATGCCACCTCTTGGCATCCTACGAAAAGAATGCGCCAAAGAGGAATGACTTAGTTTCTTAGCCACACTTATAGACTTACACATCTTTAAATCATAGAATCTTTTATGTAGAACTTTAAACGCCACATCACCAAGCCAAATATCATCCCAAAAAGAAGTATTCACGCCATTGCCAATTTTTTTAATAAATTGTAAGAGATTTAAACCTTTACCTTGGAGCGATCGGATGACGTGAATAATGTCTAGCCATGGAGATCTTCTAGTCATCAACTTTCAATTATCTAATGTCCCTTTGTTACCGAAAATATCTTTAATAAAATGAGTCCACAAAGACGAATCATTTGTTAGAAAACGCTAAACCCATTTAAAAAGAAGAGCGTGATTATGAGCGAAAAAACTGGATAAGCCAAGACCACCATTCTTTCTAGAGGCTAAAACCTTATTCCAGCCAATCCAAGCAAGTTTTCTATTTGAACCATCAACTCCATTAAAAAAATTCTGACGAATAGTTTCCAGGTTATTTAACACACCCATTGGAACCTTGAAAATGGACATATGATAAAACGGAATCAAGGTGAGAACCGACTTTAAAGAGTAAGGCGGCCACCTATAGAAGAAGTTTAAGCTTCCATTTAGATAATCACGATGAGAACTTAGAGATGACTTCATCCCATGAGTTAATTCTTGACATGTTTCCTCCGACCGTGACGCCTAAATAATTGAAGGGGGTAGATAAAATGGAGCAGCCAATCAAAGATGCTGCTGATCAACTACACTCGAGCTAACGCCGGCCCCATCAATTTACTTTTATGAAGATTAATTTTAAGGCCCGAAGCTAGATGGAAACACTTCAAAACATTCAATAATGTATGAATGTTATAATTGTTCCATTCACCAATAAAAACTACGTCATCAACATAAAACAAGTGAGATATCATGAATGAATCGCTTAGAGAAATACCTTTATATAGCCCGACGTTAATGACTCTTTTAAAAGAGAGGTGAAGAGTTTCCATAACCAAGATGAAGAGAAAAGGGGAGACAAGATCTCTTTGCTTAAAACCTTTATGAAATTGAAACTCCGAGGTTGGATTACCATTAACAAGTTCTGACGCTATTAAGACAAATGGTAATCGATTTACACCATTTCGAGCCAAAACCAAAAGTCTTTAGAGTTTCGTCCAAGTATTCCCATTTCACGGAGTCAAATTCCTTTCGAAATCCACTTCAAAATTCTACCCGTTCATATATTTAGGGTCAAAGTTATATAAAAAAGACTTCAAAAACAAAAAATAAACATTTATTTTAAAACGAAAGTAATATTATTTTTGGTTTTGATTTATTTCGATCCAAACCAAACAAAAAACAAAAAACACACACTTAACTTAACCCAGATAAATAAACCAAACCAATTGAGCTGACGTGAAATTGAACCGAAACAATCGAGTTCGGTTAAATTTATGTCTTTTGAAACACGTGTACCTACTATTTTTGTGTATGGTCTGGTCAAAACTAAACCAACCACATTCGTTTAAGATATGTACTACCTCCGTTCTAAAATAAGTGTCCAGTTTGACTTGTCAAAGTCAAACTGATTCAACTTTGACCTTCACTGTTTTCGTGTGTGTTATACAATACTTTATGCAAGATATATGAATGAATTGGGCTTTATATATATTTTTATTGATACAAATTTCATCATGTGTTATATATATTTAAGAGTAAAATCGATAAATAAAAACCGAAAAAAATCAAAATAAACATTTATTTTAAGACATCTTTTGAGACACGTGTGTACCTACCTAGTATATAAAACAAAAACTATTGTTAAACTAGCTTCCCAACCCCGGTCAGTTCGGTCAGTCCGGTCAGCCAAACACACACTCCCAAAAAGCACACACACAATCTACATCTGCACTACTACCACCCCACAGTAACCTTTTTTTATCCCAAAACTCCAATTTCCATCTTTTTCACATTTTCAACCATACCCATCTTTTAATTTCAATCCTTTTGATGTTTTTTATGTCAAAAACGGTGAAAAAATGATTAATTTTTGTAAAGATTTGGTCTTTTTCACATTTTCAACAATACCCATTTTTTAATTTTGATTTTTTTTATTTTTTTATGTCAAAAATGGTGGAAAAATGACTAATTTTGGGGTTTTTATATAAAAAAAGATTTTGAGTTTTGAAATCTTGATAATGTTGGTTTTAATGTTTGTGGTTTGTTTTGTTAAGATTGTTGGAGCTAATGTGGAAGGTCAGATTTCGATTTCAATTATTGTTTTTATATTTTTTTTATAAATTATTTGATCATTATATTTGTTTTTTTTATGTTTGTGTTTAGGATTTAAGGTTGTTATATTTTGGTTTGTAGATTTAAGGTTTTGTTGTTAGTTCAGTAGCTTCGGGTATTTGATAGGTTGGGATAACTAGTAACGCGATTGATTTGTTTAAAATTTGGATTATTATATGCTTTTTTTAGGATTTAAGGTTTAGTTGTTAGTTCAGTAGTTTCGGGTATCTGATAGGTTGCGATAACTAGTAATGCACTTAATTTTATGGCTTATTTGGTTACCGGGTGTTTGTTTTTGCTTATATGTGGGCTTAATAGCTTATTTGATTTCTATTGTTTTTGCTTGAAATAAATTGCCTTTCAAAAAAAAAAAAAAAAAAAAAAAAAAAAAAAAAATAGCTTATTTGATTTCAGCTTATATATCATTAGCCACCACTTTCTAGCTTATTTTGAAACTTATGGACTATATAAGTTTATCATAACCCTCCACAATAAAAAAAACCAACTTTTTATAAAAAAAGTAACAAAAAAAGATTTTACCCAAAACCCCAATTCCCATCTTTTTCACATTTTCAACCATACCCATCTTTTAATTTTGATTTTTTTGATGTTTTTTATGGCAAAAATGGTGAAAAATGACTAATTTTGAGGTTTAGTTTTTTTTTTATAAAAAAAGATTTTAAGGTTTGGAATCTTGATAATGTTGGTTTTAATGTTTGTGGTTTGTTTTGTTAAGATTGTTGGGGCTAATGTGGAAGGTCAGATTTCAATTTCAATTTCAATTATTGTTTTTTTTATATAAATTATTTGATTATTATATGTTTTTTTTAGGATTTAAGGTTTTGTTGTTAGTTCATTAGTTTGGGTATTTGATATGTTGCGAAAACTAGTAATGCGATTGATATGTTTAAAATTTTTATGTTGGTGTTTAGGATTTAAGGTTTTGTTGTTAGTTCAGTAGCTTCGGGTATCTGATAGGTTGCGATAACTAGTAATGCACTTAATTTTATGGCTTATTTGATTATTGGGTGTTTTTTTTCCGCTTATATGTGGGCTTATTAGCTTATTTGATTTCGGCTTATATATCATAAGCCCCCACTTTCTAGCTTATTTTGAAACTTATGGACTATATAAGTTTATCATAACCCTCCACAGTAAAAAAAACCCAATCTTTCTATCAAAAAGTAACAAAAAAAGATTTTACCCAAACCCCCAATTCCCAACCTTTTCACATTTTCAACAATACCCATCTTTTAATTTCCATTTTTTTGATTTTTTTATGTCAAAAACGGTGGAAAAATGACTAATTTTGGGGTTTAGGGTTTGGTGTTTGTAAAGATTTTGTCTTTTTCACATTTTCAACAATACCCATTTTTTAATTTTGATTTTTTTATTTTTTAATGTCAAAAATGGTGAAAAAATAACTAATTTTGGGGTTTAAGGTTTTTTTTTTATAAAAAAAGATTTTAAGGTTTGGAATCTTGATAATGTTGGTTTTAATGTTTGTGGTTTGTTTTGTTAAGATTGTTGGAGCTAATGTGGAAGGTCAGATTTCGATTTCAATTATTGTTCTTTTTTATATAAATTATTTGATTATTATATGCTTTTTTTTTATGTTGGTGTGTAGGATTTAAGGTTCTTTTTGTTGGTTTTTAGGATTTAAGGTTTTGTTGTTAGTTCAGTAGCTTCGGGTATTTGATAGGTTGGGATAACTAGTAACGCAATTGATTTGTTTAAAATTTAGATTATTATATGCTTTTTTTAGGATTTAAGGTTTAGTTGTTAGTTCAGTAGTTTCGGGTATCTGATAGGTTGCGATAACTAGTAATGCACTTAATTTTATGGCTTATTTGGTTATTGGGTGTTTGTTTTGGCTTATATGTGGGCTTATTAGCTTATTTAATTTCGGCTTATATATCATAGGCCCCCACTTTCTAGCTTATTTGGAAACTTATGGACTATATAAGTTTATCATAACCCTCCACAGTAAACAAAAACCCACCTTTTTATCAAAAAGTAACAAAAAAAGATTTTACCCAAACCCCCAATTTTTAACCTTTTTCACATTTTCAACAATACCCATCTTTTAATTTCCATTTTTTTGATGTTTTTTATGTCAAAAACGGTGGAAAAATGATTAATTTTGGGGTTTTTTTGTAAAGATTTGGTATTTTTCACATTTTCAACAATACCCATATTTTAATTTTGATCCTTTTGATGTTTTTTATGTCAAAAATGGTGAAAAAATGACTAATTTTGAGGTTTAAGGTTTTTTTTTTAATAAAAAAAGATTTTAAGGTTTGGAATCTTGATAATGTTGGTTTTAATGTTTGTGGTCTGTTTTGTTAAGATTGTTGGTGCTAATGTGGAAGGTCAGATTTCGATTTCAATTATTGTTCTTTTTTATATAAATTATTTGATTATTATATGCTTTTTTTTATGTTGGTGTATAGGATTTAAGGTTCTTTTTGTTGGTTTTTAGGATTTAAGGTTTTGTTGTTAGTTCAGTAGTTTCGGGTATTTGATAGGTTGGGATAACTAGTAACGCGATTGATTTGTTTAAAATTTAGATTATTATATGCTTTTTTTAGGATTTAAGGTTTAGTTGTTAGTTCAGTAGTTTCGGGTATCTGATAGGTTGCGATAACTAGTAATGCACTTAATTTTATGGCTTATTTGATTATTGGGTGTTTGTTTTCGCTTATATGTGGGCTTATTAGTTTATTTGATTTCGGATTATATATCATAAGCCTCCGTTTTCTAGCTTATCTTGAAACTTATGGACTATATAAGTTTATCATATGGTAATTAACATATATAAGCCCAAAAGTCTTAAAATTAGCAGGAAATTGGGGGCTTATGCATATAAGCTGAAATCAAATAAGCTCACATAAGCTCACTTTTTGTGGCTTATTTTGAAACTTTTCGGCTTACGTAAGTTTTAAATGATATACAGTATAAGCCCATAAGTGTCAAAATAAGCCTGAAAATAGAGGCTTATATGATATGAGCTGAAATCAAATAAGCTCATAAGCAGGAAAATAGAGGCTTATATGATTTTGCTTTAAATGGTTAGAGTTATGGTTAGTTTATAAGCCTTAGCGATAGCATAATTATACTTACTATTGGCACTAAGTACTTTTGCGAGCTTTGGATTAGCTTATTTTTAGTGGCTTATGAGCTTATTTGATCTCACAGAAGCTCATAAGCTCACTTATTCACATTATTTCGGGCTCATTAGCTTATCAAGTTGAGCTTGTGGACTTAAATAGGCCATAAGCTCAAGTTGGTTAGCTCATAAGCCGAAAAAGTGAGCTTATGAGCTTTCCAGTTACAAGTTAGCCCATTAGCTTAGAGATTTAGTTTGGATCTTTTGAGAGCATGATTACCAAAATACCCGTTCACTATAATCATGTGTTTGTCCTTTTATGTTAGTTTACGCTCAGCTACAAGTACGTACATGTGTTGTCTCAATGCATAATGCGTTATGCACAAAATCTTAGCGTGTTTGATCTTGTTTTACTGCCGTCGTATATGCAGGGTATTCGAATGTTCGTTTATGACGTGATTTTATCGATTCTTACCTACAGGTGATGCTTTGCATAGTTTGAGGACAAACCTAGAGGATCCTAATAGCGTCCTTCAAAGTTGGGACCCGACTCTTGTTAATCCTTGCACATGGTTTCATGTTACCTGCAATAACGAAAATAGTGTTATACGAGTGTGAGTTTCTTTCACTACCATCCAGTATAACGTAGCTTGCAAATTTTAACATACATTTTGTCAGCGATCTAGGAAATGCAGCTCTTTCTGGTACCTTAGTCCCGCAACTTGGCCTGTTGAAGAATTTGCAGTACTTGTAAGCCATTTTTAAAAACAATCGCTGATACTAATGCTATTATTTACGTTTATGAACTTTATGTATTGTTGATATTGTTTTCCCGCAGAGAACTTTACAGCAATAACTTAAGTGGCCCGATCCCTAATGACCTTGGAAATCTAACAAATTTAGTGAGTTTGGATTTGTATCTCAACGGTTTTTCTGGCCCGATTCCAAACACATTGGGCAAGCTCTCAAAGTTGCGGTTCCTGTAAGGATACTTGCTCACCTTTTAAGTTTTAAATATTAGCTTATCCCGTTAAAATACTTGAACTGTTTGAAATCTGGTAAATATATAAAATACCCGTCAATCATGAGTCGATATCAGTTATTTATTTTTAAACCCATTCTAAAGGCGAAAACTGTATTAACCAATGGAATATATTTCGCTCTTTTATGCAAGGATAGCCGTCTTAACAATAACAGCTTGGATGGTACTATTCCTATGTCGTTGACTAATATCACGTCTCTGCAAGTGCTGTGAGTATTTTCCGACCCGCCTGTCCAATCTTACAATAAAACTATTTAGAAATACGAAATGATCTAATTTACGTTTTCATACTATACTTTTAGGGATTTATCAAACAATCAACTATCAGGACCAGTTCCAGACAGCGGTTCCTTCTCACTGTTCACACCAATCAGGTTTGAATATCTTTTAAGCTTTATTAATCTCGGTTCCACCTCTTAGAAAGAAAGTTAAACTCCTACTTACGGAATTTTCTATTCTCAGTTTTGCTAATAACGTGGGTCTTTGTGGCCCGGTTACCGGACACCCTTGCCCTGGATCGCCTCCGTTTTCACCGCCTCCACCCTTCGTGCAACCACCCCCAATCCCCGCCCCAGGTAACTACCTCATATATTTATTGCTAGCATTATTTGTTTTTCTTAAACGACGTTTTGTATTCTAGTATGGTACTTGACACATTTGTGATATATTTCAGAAGTAAGAAGTGCCACTGGTGCTATAGCTGGTGGAGTTGCTGTTGGGGCTGCGTTATTATTTGCAGCCCCTGCCATAGCATTTGCATGGTGGCGACGTCGAAAGCCTCAAGAATTTTTCTTTGATGTGCCAGGTTAGGAATTCTCTCTTCGTATGCATTTATTTGCGTTTTGGAACTCGTTACCTTATACAGTAATCAGTTTTTTAGTGCTTGGACACTGCTTATGATTATTTGGGTCAAACAATCTGATTGACGTTTCTTGTCGTTATGATTGACGTTTTACTGTAAACCTTGATTTGCAGCTGAAGAAGACCCTGAAGTTCATTTGGGACAGCTTAAAAGATTTTCTTTACGAGAGTTACAAGTGGCAACAGATAGTTTCAGCAATAAAAACATATTAGGTAGAGGCGGGTTTGGCAAAGTTTACAAAGGCCGGTTAGCTGACGGCTCATTAGTAGCTGTAAAACGATTGAAGGAAGAAAGAACTCCTGGTGGTGAGCTTCAGTTTCAAACAGAAGTCGAGATGATTAGCATGGCTGTTCATCGTAATCTTCTTCGATTGAGAGGATTCTGTATGACACCGACCGAGAGATTACTTGTGTATCCCTATATGGCAAACGGAAGCGTTGCATCATGTTTAAGAGGTAAGGGTACTATCGTCTTTTATCACCATATGATGTTTCTGTGGAAGTCATCAAAATAGTCAAATTACAAATTATATTTAACGACATGCCACAAAAATTTGTGTTTACCTTGCACATTTTGGCTTTTCCGTGCCATGTTTGACTAGCCTTTGCGAAATTTGACTTTCATATAAGAAGTTAAGGTAATCTGCCGTTAAATGTGTGAGATTGGTATAAAGGCAAATTCTGTGACACTTACGAATAAAAGCGTTTGTGATTTGACTATTTTGATGGATTATTCTTATTTTTTCTTCGTAAATAAGCATCCCTAGGAACTATACTTACATTTAACCTGTATTTATAGAGCGCCCACCAAACGAGCCACCATTGGATTGGCCTACTCGTAAACGGATTGCTTTAGGGTCAGCTAGAGGACTTTCCTATTTGCATGATCATTGTGACCCAAAAATTATTCATCGTGATGTTAAAGCGGCTAATATTCTATTGGATGAGGAGTTTGAGGCTGTGGTTGGTGATTTCGGTCTAGCTAAACTGATGGATTATAAAGATACGCATGTAACAACAGCTGTACGTGGTACAATCGGGCATATTGCTCCCGAGTATCTTTCAACTGGAAAATCATCCGAAAAAACTGACGTTTTTGGGTATGGAATTATGCTTTTGGAACTCATTACTGGACAAAGGGCGTTTGATCTCGCTCGACTAGCTAATGACGATGATGTCATGTTGCTCGACTGGGTATGTGTTTTTTAACTATGCTTTTCCGATACATTTCTTAGAACCACAGTTTCTCTTACTTAAAACAAGAGATATTTACAAGGGCGAAGAGCGCGTAATGTAACTAACTTGCCGCTTTTTCCTTCAAGTGTAGTGATCTTTATTTTTTTCTTATTGCATACATTATACTTTTGAATTCCGTCTATTGTGCGTATCTTATGACCATTTTGCCCCTACATGTTAAATAGGAGTTTTTATAAACGAGACGGGTAAAATTATCACAAAATACTCGCGATAGACGAAATTCAAAAGTTTGATAGTATGCAATAGGAAAAAATTAAGATGATTACACAAAAAACGCAAAAAGTGTCAAGTTGGTTACATTTTCGTGCCCTTTGCCTTTTAAATAAGTACATTTCGACATTTTTGTTACATGTCCCCATTAAAAAAGAGTCGGATGCTCAGATTTGTAACTATAAAATCAGAATAATTAGTTTAAAGGCACATCCATACACCTACGTGAAAGCACATATGTATCCTTTTGTCCACTATTGCGGGTCTATGGTTTGGACTTACACCTGTGATTGTCCTTGGTGCGAATAGGTTAAAGGACTTCTAAAAGAGAAGAAACTGGAGATGCTCGTTGACCCTGATCTAGAAACGAATTACATAGCAACAGAGGTCGAACAGTTAATCCAGGTGGCTTTGCTATGTACGCAAGGATCACCAATGGACAGACCGAAGATGTCAGATGTTGTAAGAATGCTAGAAGGTGATGGTTTGGCGGAAAGATGGGACGAGTGGCAGAAAGTGGAGGTTCTCCGCCATGAACTTGATCTTCAACCACTTCCTAATTCTGATTGGCTTCTTGACTCGACTGATAACCTGCACGCAGTTGAATTATCTGGACCTAGATGATGAACATTGAAAATAGGGTTGTTGTAATTCTCTTTTAATTAAAATATATAACTAGTGATCTATTATATCTTCAATCTTAAAGTCATTATGATTAAGTTTCTGCATCTAATGTCGACGTTCATGGGAATTTATTTCCAGACCACGTGTTAAAACACACGTTACAACCTCATTTCTGTTGACGCGCAGCTGCTAATAGCATCTTATCATTATACTTACACACACGGTCACACCAACACTACTAAGTTGGAGACGTGTGACAAATGGTTCTCCGTCTAGAAATCATGATTAAAAATCGAAGCGAGATCACATTTCATGTCGGTACTGTTTGTTTGATAACGACGCAGTTCTGAAACAGATCCATTTTGGAAGCTTCAAATTTTCTTTGCGAAAAAAGTGATGCATTGATACGGAAAATTTCCAAGAAAAAGACGCGTCCTGACAACCTAAAAATCATCCTAAGTTGCCTGCGGATGACGAAAAAACGCAAAATGTACAAATCCGACATCGAACCAAACTGGACAACTTTATTTACCCAGAAAGGCTTTTGGGTGAATGTGAGAGGGAGTTCAGGAAATACTGGTGAATTGACACAGAATAATACCAGAAACCTAGAAAACCGAACCCTCCAGGAAGGTAAAAAATCGTCAAACGGCTTTAAAACAATGAAACGCACCAACTGCCTAAAGAATCATCCTCAGCTGCGTGGGAACAGTAAAAAACAACCAAAAATGAAATATCATAAATCAAAACCAGCTTGCAGACGTTGGTTTACCAGAAGAGCCAATCGTGGCTAAACTCTTTATATATGAACTTTACATACCTATACTTTTCTGCAAATCAAGCAAACAGACCAACACTCAGACCTTGGTTCTTCTATCATCACGTAAATGAGGACCACAAAACGAGACCTCAACAAAACACAATTCTTGTATAGCCAAAGAAATGACAAAAACAGATAGATACCAACCTACTAACAAAACGGCTCTAATACTATGTTTTGGAAAGACCCATGGGTCAATGGAGGTTCCCGGCTCAAAGACCTCTATCCAAGGTTACTTGCTTTCGACTCTTGTCAATATTGCACTATTAGTGTTAGGATATTGGGCTGTCTATGCAATCTTTTTCTAACATGAGGGGTTACTTTTGTAACTACTCAAGTCCTTACCCTTTTTGTTTGTTTTGTATGTGCAGGGACTGGATGTGTCAACCCTTCATTCTTGGACTTGCTTATATACTCATCTCTTCTCATTTGCTAGAGTTTGACAATTTATCACAACCGTTTTCTCTCTTTCTTTCATTCTCTCTAAAATAAAATGTAAACGATCAAATGTTTGATTAGTTTAGTTAGTGTAGCTTGTTATTGATCTTGTATTTCCAGGTTGCATTCGTTTGGGGACAACCTTTTTTTTTGTATGTTGATAGTACCCATTTGGGGACTATATGATTCGTATCTTTGATTAATAAAAGCACAAGGGTGGTTGGTTGAGTGCATATTTGGTGTCGTACTACTAATTTTCACATGGTATCAGAGCTCCAGGTTGGATCTTTGATTAAAAAGTTTTATTGATTAAGTAAAATATTTTTGGGGGTTTCAAAAATTGTTTGGTTTAATCGGTTGAATTTCACTCGAATATCTTTTTTTATGAAAAGATTTTTGTTTTAGTTTTATTAAAAAGGTTTTTGGTTTATCTTGGCTATTCGTCCAAGATCTGTTTATCTCTAAAGTGTTTTTTGTTACTGGGTATCTACTTCTTTAATATACAATTTTTTTTGAAAACCCTAATTTTCAGATTTGGGGATTTTGTGTTTCAAAAGGCTTTTTGTTTAATCTAACCTTGCATGCACATTATTGGAAGCTAATATTGTTTCTTTTGGCTTTTTGGTTGATTATTGGAAGCTAATATTCTTTTGTCAAAGTTACTTCTAGACTCGAATCTAGATTGACTTTGTCTGTTGGTGTGGTTTGATCTTGGTTACTTCTAGACTTGAATCTAGATTGACCTGGGTTTCTCTTCCGCTGTTTTGCTGGATGCTGTTGGTTGTGTAAAACCTCTCGCACCCTTACTCTTTATTTTTTGTGTGTCTACTTTTCTTTCTGTTTGTTCACCACCTTTCACTTGCTCTTGACCTACCACCGTGAGTGGTTTGGATTCCTGAGAACTAAGTGGTGAAAGGTATTGGACTAGAAGTTCTTGGCTGAACACATAGTTTTTTTTTTGTTTTTTTGTTGTTGTGGTGTTTATTTACTTTGGTTGTGGTTATGGCTCCCGAGGTTACTGAAACCAGTGGTGGTAACAGTGTTACCAATGTTATTAATGGGCTTGATGCTAGCAACCCTCTTCATTTGCATACTAATGATAGTAACAGTGGCTCTTTGATTAGTTTTAAACTGTCTAGTTGTGAGAACTATAGAGTTTGGGCTAATGCTATGAAAATTGCTCTTCATGCTAGAAACAAAATGAGTTTTGTTGATGGTACTTGTTTAAGAGATACTTATGAGTCTAGTGGTCCTCTCACATCTTAGTGGGACAGATGTAATGCTGTTGTGTTGTCTTGGCTGTTGAATAGTATTTCTGAGGACCTTTATTTGAGTCTTGTGTATGCTGATAATGCTGCTGAAGTTTGGAATGAACTAAAAGAAACCTATGATAAACTAGATGGGTCTATTCTGTTTAATTTGGTGCAAAAAATTAACAACTTCAAACAAAATGGCTTATCTGTTTCTGAATATTATCATAAGCTTAACTCTTTGTGGAGAGAGTTTGATATGTTGACCAAATTGACTTCTTGTACTTGTCTTGCTAGATCTGAGTTAGGTAAACATAATCAACTTATGAAACTCATGCAATTTTTAATGGGATTAGATGAAGTTTATCAACCTATTAGAAGTACTCTTCTTACTCAAACTGAATTGCCTGATGTTAAAGATGCTTTTGTGATTGTTTGTCGTGAGGAGTCTCATAGGGGTTTTGGTACTAATTCTGTGACTCCCAAACCACAAGTTAGTGCTTTTGCTTCCAAAGCTGTTGAGTCTAGAGGTGCTACTCCTTACAGAAATTCCAGTTCTAACAACTTTAGTTATGGTAACTCTACCAATAACACAAGTTATGAAAGTAGCACTAACAGAATTAACAACACTTCTGGTAGTAATGCCTCCTTTATAGGAACTCTTCCAATGGTAATAGGCCCTCTTATGACTCTTTGAAATGTGATCACTGTGGTATGAAAGGTCATACCATAGATACATGTTTTGAGTTAATTGGTTATCCTGTTGGTTATAAGAAGAATTCCAAAAATAAGGGTTTTTCTAATAACAAGGGAAACAACAAAAGTTTTAACAGTAACAATGTTGATGTTCAAAGTGCTAATAGCTCTAATGGTTTTGTTAATAATGTTTTCACTCCTTTTTTCAATGAACAAATTGCTAAACTTATGAACTTAATTGGTGAAAAGAGTTCTTCTAGTAACTCTGGTGTGCAGTCCAATATGGCAAGTATTAGTTGTACTTTTTTTAATGCCAATGTGTTTTTTAACAACCATTTTTACAAATGCTTTAATGCAAATGTGAGAATTGGAGATTCTGTGTTTAATTTTGGGTGGATAATTGATTCTGGGGCAAACCAACACATCACCTCTACTACTAAGGATATGACCGACTTAGTTGATATCTATGATTTAAATATAACCGTGGGACATCGTACTATTGCTAAAATCAGACATGTTGGAACCTTAAGATTAACCATTAATGTTGTTTTGTTTGATGTGTTGGTTATACCAGAATACACTGTCAGCCTTTTATCTCTTAACAAAATGATCAAAGATAGTAAGTTGCATGTTGGGTTTAATGAGTATGATTGTATTATTCAGGATATGAAAAAAGAGAACATCATGGGGACTGGTAGAGAATGTGGTGGTTTGTACTTGTTTGACATTGATTGTAAGACCCCTAAGTCTAAGAGTAACTATTCTATTATGTGTTTTCATGTGTTCAAAAATGTTTGGCACAACATGCTTGGTCACCCTTCTGACCAAGTTCTAAGTGTTCTAAAACACTCTTTGAAGCTTACCAAACCAGACCATAATGAATCCTGTGAGGTTTGCCATTTTTCTAAACAGACCAGGGAACCTTTCCCTTTGAGTGACCACGTTTCCTCAAGTTTAGGTGACCTCATTCATCTAGACTTGTGGGGTCCTTACAAGGTCACTACAAGAGAAGGTTTCAGGTATTTTTTGACCATTGTTGATGATTACAGCAGAGCTGTGTGGATTTACTTGATTAAAACTAAAGATGAGGTTTTTGACTTTGTGGTTGAATATTTCAATCTTATTTCCAATCAGTTTCTTAAAAAAATCAAGATCATAAGATCTGACAATGGGACTGAGTTTGTTAATCAAAAAATGAACCTATTTTTTTAAGGAAAAACGCATTATACATCAAAGCTCTTGTGCTTACACTCCTCAGCAAAATGGGATTGCTGAGAGAAAGCACATGCATCTCCTTAATGTGGCTAGAAGTTTACTTTTCCAAGGGGGTCTTCCCTTGTGTTTTTGGTCTGATTGTGTGCTTACTGCTGCTTACCTTATTAACAGGCTCCTATCTTCTGTTCTTGCTGGTAATTCACCTTTCTGTATGCTGTATAATAGAGAACCTTCCCTTTCCCATTTAAGATCGTTTGGTTGTCTTTGTTTTTCAACAGTCTTAAATAATAGTGATAAATTGTCTTCTAGGTCTGAAAAATATGTTTTAGTTGGTTACTCTTCTTCCAAGAAAGCTTATAAGCTACTTAGTTTAAGTAATAAAAGTTATTCTTTTTCTAGAGATGTTAAGTTTTACGAATCTATTTTTCCTTAAAGCTGTTCAACAGCCTCTTTCTGTTTTTGATAAAAATGATTTTAAAAATAAAAACTTTTTCAATTTTTGTGAGTCAGATAACGAAAATGACCAAAGTCCCTATGATGATTAAAGGGGGTCACCTGATGAAGCAGAGGAGGTAAATATGGAACACTCAGATGATACTCAGAGGAACAGCCATCTGATTGTATTCATACTGCTTCATCAATAGGTGAAACATCTAGTTCTAAGGGCAACAACTCTTCTCAAAATCAGGTTCCTATTCCCATGTTTGATGCCAGTCTTGGAACAGATGATGAGGGTGCTGAACCTTCTGTTAGAAGGTCCAATAGGACGTCTAAGTTACCTGCTAAACTTAATGAGTTTGTCCTTGACAACAAGGTTAAATATGGGTTGAACAGATTTGCTAATCACACTAGGTTGTCTGCTTACAATGCTTGTTTTATTTCAAATTTAAACAAGACTTATGAACCTAGTTGTTTTTGTAAAACCTCTGAGTTTACCTTATTTACTTTGTCAACTGTCGTACTCTTTATTTTTGGAGTTTATATAATTTCACTTTAATATGACTTATTATTAATCATATACCTTTTGTCATACTACCTTTCATATTTATTTTATATATATATGAACTCTTAGTCATTTATTGACTACTCTGACAACTGACTGGCCACCTGATTGATTAATAGACTCATCACCTCAGTACATATTTTGAGATAAACTGTAACTTTACTTAATTAATTTATTAAGTACTTGGATTTATTTTATATGTACATATTTACATATATTACATAAAATGAATAAACACCTAACACTTTAAAACAATGTACATTATACTTATAATGATATATTCATTATATACTTTCACTAAATTACCTAAAGCTTCAACAAAAATACCTACAACTCAACAAATGCATACAATATTAAAAAAGGGCTATTATTCTCATACAACACTTGGGAAAAATTATCAAAACCCTCCCACATGCATGCAATGTCGTGTATATGTATACACATACCTACCCATTTGTGGTCATTTTCCTAACTTACAAAGTATAATCATACATACTCCACTAATACACTATGCTAACCATGCTTTTCTTACACAACCATGTTTACTTACTTACACACTCCATACATGCTACTATGCAATGTCAATCCGTATCCCCCTTTGACCCTTGTAAACCCACGGTTGCAAACCAAAAAGGAAGGAAAAGAAATTTGCTATTTTGAGCATGTGGGGAAATAAGCTTCATATCTCAATCAAATCCCAAGTGAATCAAACCAAGATACATATTAGATACTTAGTACAAACAAGGATCTCAAGTGGATACTCTCTCTTTCCTTAATTTAACCGTAGCATACTCCCTCACCAACACAATACATTTGAAACCCAATCTCACATCTCTCTCTCTAAAACATACGGCTAAAAACTATTTCCACCATTATCAAACCTTCAAACACATTTACTACTCTTAGATCATGTCTCATACTACATGAAGGTTAATCATTAGCTCACTCTACAAGTATTGTAACACCCCACTTGGATAAGTGGACCGTTACATGTATTTATGGCGTGTCATCAAAGCATAAGGTAAATGTCCTAAAACATTAAATGACCATAACGGAAATACCGGAATCAAACATCGGTAATCCAACCTAAGCTCAAAACATGAAAAATAAAATACTGAAGGAAAGGACTAAACAATGTCCAAATAAGCAGAATAATATAAGTACATAAAGTAAGAAGTCTGGATAGCTTCCATCCAAATGCACATGCTCTCAGAATCCTAAGAGCGTCCTAGGGTACCTGCCGTTAGAACATGAAAGGGAACTACGGCTGAGCATAACGCTCAGTGAACGGATATAGAGCATGATAAGGAACTACTGAAATGAAACAGATGGTAAAATACTGGAGCTGTAAGACTGATAAGTAAAGTTGCAGCGGAAATCTGTGCATAATCTGTAAAGTCTGATTCGTAAATAATAAAGCTGAACTAATATCTGATAAATCTGAAAAACATGCATTTACTGTATTTTTAATTTGCCAAAGCATATATAGGTCACGTGCTGTAACAACCGTGCATGAATAACTGGAGGGGTGACCTCATCATGCTATAGAGGGGTGACCTCTAAATTACTGTGCTGGGTGGAGGGATCAGCTCCAATGTGAAGGATGTAGAGCACACACCACAATCACCCTGATAACTTGTAACACATATAAGCCTAGGATGCATCCATACGCCCCACTAATAATACTGATAAAATGGCCAAGCTGAGCTGAGTGGGACGATGCAGGATATCACTCTCCTGCATGTGAGTCACGACACCGGTGCCTCTAGTGCCGTGGTTACGGTACCTCCGTAACTAGTACATAAACTGGTCGTGCTTGTATCTAATGCTCAGGCAATTTATTAAGTTATTAATATGATTACTGATAAACTTAAACATACACTGGGGAAAAATATTTGGCTGAAGACGGGGAATCCTAATCATGCATAGAAAGGAAGTCCTTACTGAAAGGACGGAAAATCCGTACCTCGTGTCCAGTAATGAAATACGACTGCAAGCTGAAAGATCTATCCGACTTCATGGTTACTACATAAATAACGTATGAGAAAAAATAAGTTGACTGATGTTATATATTTTACTGCTCTTAACTGTTTCCGTTGGATTTAATTTATACTTGTATTACTATTTATATATAATCTACTAAATTCTGACTGTTCATAAATATTACTGATTTAATGTACTCTGTATTTCTGATTTCCTATAATGTATAGTCTGGCATTACTATAAATAGTATAGTAACTCGTTATAATTAGAAAGTTTCCTAATTTAGAAATATTTCCAATTTAATATCTTTAAATTAAATTATTTATGAGTCATAAGTTTTTAATAGGATAAAAATGATAAAGCTAGAATTAATTTAATTTTATTAATTAGATTAATAAAATTGGACAGTATAATTAATTAATTTATAAAACTCATTTATAAATAATTTACCAATTCAAATATTTCGTGGTTCCCACCGCTTGTCTTAAGTTCCCACTACTTTTATATTTTTCCCATTGTATGATATATGTTCCCACTGCTTGCCATAAATTCCCACTGTTTGTGCAGTGGTTACCACTGCTAATGCAGTGGTTCCCACTGCTCGCAGTCCCAAACACACCTTGTTGGGCGAACTAGACCCAAACACCCCTGCTGGCTGCTGTTGCTATTCGAACAACCAAACACCCCTGCTGTTTGGGGTTGCTCTTCACGGCAGGGCTAAAACAACACCACACCGCCTCGTTTGGGTCACGGCTGGCCACACAATAGGCACACCGAGACCTTATGGTCTCGGTTTTCATGAATCAAGCAAAACACGACACCCTTTCTAATCATTTCTATGATTTCCTTTTTGAGCTTTCTACTGTTCTTGATTAAAATTATAGAATTCGATTTTTGAAAAACAAAAAGAGATATGCATTACCTTTATAGACGATTTGGGGATTGGTTACAAATACGCCATACATCAATTGCTAAAACGAGATCTCTTTCCCCTTTGTTTGTTTACAACCGTCGGCTACCACAAGCCAACCATGAAACCCCCCTCTTTTTTTTTTTTTTGGATTACCGTTTGTGAAAAGGGGAAAGTGAACCCCCGTTTTTTTTCTTCTCTTCTAAGTCTGCTGGCGGCAGCCTTCAAAACAACCCTAAATCATTTTTTTTTGTTTACTGTTGTGAGAATAGGAAAGGGTAACCCCCGTTTTTTTGTTATTGTAGTGGGCTTAAAGCCCAATTTCCTTTTTGTCTTGATTTAAGACACGCAAAACAAGCCCAAACATGTATACTTTATGTTTTCGTTTCGCTTCGTTTACGACCTTTAATTTGCATGTTCGTTTTTAAATCCCGTAATGTATTTATTTATTTTACTGAAAATAAATATGTACAAAATACTGAATGATTATTTCTGAATTATTTTCTGAATAATTAATTACGTCACGATCTTAGTTAAAACTGAGACTGTGTAAATTTAATATTCATGGATTTTAAACATCGCGTACGTGTTCGTAATTTAATTCCCGTAAATATTTATTTCCTGAATGAATAATACTTTCGTAATACTTGAATTAACACTTTCATTTATTATCTGAATAAATAATTACGTAACGTTTAAGTTAAATATGTGATTGTACGTAATTAATGTTCGTGGACTTTTAAAACAGGTTTTACAATTCTTCCCCTCTAAAAGAATAATTCGTCCCCGAATTAAAGATACGACCGCACTGGGTTTTACAATTCTTCCCCTCTAAAAGAAGAATTCGTCCTCGAATTAACGGTAATTAAACTGGTGCAGTTATAAAAAATGAAAGGACGTATATGCTGAAAGGGCATGAAAGCTGAAAGGACATGTAAGCTGAAGGATCATTCGTCCTTGATTTAGAACATGATGCTGCTGAAAGTATAAACCTGACATGACTGAAGTGATCATGTAACGTGACATGGCTGAAGAGGACATGGAACATAACATGACTGGAGAACTTAACTGGATTAATTGAAGGAAAATGGATGAGAGGTCCGGATGGACTCCTCCGATTCGAGTGGTCTCCCGTTCGAAACGATTCCTTCAAGGTCTAAACATAATAATAAATAAAAATATTGGTCCTGATGACCCTTTCCTGATGATGCTGAATAGTTTCTGGTTCCATACTTAAAATGGATTTTCTGAATCTGATAGAATGAATAAGTTATAGCATGTAAGGTACATGAAACGGTACGTACAATTATCCTGAAAAGATAACATTTATATCTCTGAGTAAGATGCTGAAATATATATAGGGATGAACTACGTGAACAATTATGAACGTGCTACGTGAGCAATTGTGAACGTGGTTCGCGATTATATAAGAAACGTTGGGCATGGAATTTATTGCAAACCTGACATGTGAAACATACTGTGAACGTGATACTGGGACATATCATAAACCTATGCTGACCGAGGAAAGAATGCCAATCGATATATCCTGAGATGTGAAACGTTTGTCTGATTATGTAAAAGTTATGCAAACTTGGGTTTGGTTTCTTAAGTTTTCTGTAACGTATTCGGTAACAAGCTGTGAAATGTGCATCGTGAGATGGAACACGAATCTGATCGTAAACAATGTCATGAACGCGAATCGTGAATTTAAATCATGAGATATTATAAACATGAACTGAAACAACATCATACTGTGAATGAGACGTAAACGTTAAGGTGAACGTAAACATACACGTGATCGTGAACATGAATTCTGTCTGATATGATGGTCGATGGAATACCTTGAATTCGTACAATTTACTACTAAATTTTCTGCAGGTCCGCTACTGCGTAATCTGCTCAGATGAAAGAAAACGCGCATGCTGATTACATGGTTGGCGATGACTTAGATAGTATCATACTTCTTCTGAGTCTGTGGTAACTGATAATGATTTCATGAAAATTCGTCTCATTTCTGTTCAGAAATTTCTAAGGATTGTAGTAACTCACTAACATGACGGTGTTCTATCTTGAACCTGCGGTATGTCAGGCATCCAGATATGAACATAGCTGCATTATTGTGTGATACTGCTTCTATCAAAGTTTTTCCTGGGATTATGGAACATTCCGGTGGAAATCTGGTTGAATAGTCATAAATTTTTAGCGAGAACTATCAGCAATTTCTGCGGTAGCAGTCAATTGAGTTCTAGAAAAGTTTGTACTTCGTTCACCGGCGTCGGTCGGGACCATCAGGTGATGGCCTTCACCTTCGCAGGCTTGTTCTGAAATTTCTTTCTACTGAATTAGGGTGGCTCAGAAATGCCACTTCGTTCATCTGGTACTCATATCTAGAAAGCTACATATATAATTTTCCTATCGGAGAATCAGTACAACAGTGGGAAGATGATTCCCTTGTACTTCTCTAGAATTTAGCAGAGCAGGAGGTTATCATTGAATATACTGACGATTTTTTTTTTCTGAGAATTCATGAAAAAATTTTATTCATAAATTTCCTATTATAGCTGGAGCATTAGGGAGTTCAGAAGTATACGTAAAAATCTTAGAGAGGCTATAATCTGTGTAATAGCAGTCAGGAAAGCATCACGTTCTTTCTCTCTCCACTGATGGCGGCATGATCGTGACTTATTCTGGAAAGTTGTTTAAGGCATCGCAACAGGTCAGATAAACCTTCTATACGCGAGATGAACATCTATTAAGAATGATGATCTTGTAACTTCTGATGATCGATACATGATCTCATGTTACTGGCTTTCTTCCTGATGGACAAAAAGCGGTGCATTTTCTGGTGATGTGCTAGGGCGATTAAGCCTCGTTTCGGTAACTCTGGCAGCTAATACTGCAACTCTTTTAACTTAGCTGAAGCCCTGGAATAAAGAGTTTTGAAAACAGGTTCTATTATTGAGACAAGCTTGATGTTAAATTTTGTCTCGTGGTTAGGAAGGAATTTCTGGAACACCTTCTTAATTACTTCTGGAAATGCTGAAATATCTGCTGATCATAAATTTTAAAAACTTCAGAAGTGGATTTTAACTGGTGGCTAGAAAGTCTTTGCAGCTATAGGATAATAATTCACGTGCTCGTAAAGATAGAACAATTGTACTGATTTTTCTGGCAGGAGTAAAATGAATATGTTCAGGGTCGGTAGGACGGATCTCGACGTTAACTGAAAATTAAACTTAATAAATATGGTGATACTGTTGGGTCCCTTCCGGCTGAGAGGCAGGTGACTACCTGATTTAAGATAAAGCTGACATAGGAATACGTGAAGTAAACATGGCGACTTTTCACTGAATGTGTTCGTCTGTAACCTCACAGAGTGAACACTGCGTGTTTAATCTGAATAACATTTTAGTGGTGGTGACTGAATTTTAAATAATCTGATTTATGCGTGGCATAATAGAATGGGTATACCCCTTTCTGAAAGGTACCCTGAATTACTGAGGGTCTCGCTTGGAAACATACTAGAGTTAGGAGTTCTGACTCGTACTCTGAGAGATATTTGTATGACGTGTATCATGACTGGTGTCCTAGTGTCTTTTGAAACGATACTTGAGAATTGTGTCTTGACTGTTGTTAGGACATGTATTTTAATGGATGAACCTGGACAAGGCGGAAAATTTTTGGTAACTGCTAGGATTGGCGGACCGGTTAGACTGCTGACCTCTGAATTTCTGGTCACGTTCATACCGGAGTCCCGATGTTACTGACTAATTAATTATAAGCATGGTGGTTGTCAATACTGCTTTGTCTGTCAATTTACGGTCATTATCATGACCGTGATTCATGCAACTATTCCGACTGAAAGATTAGCTGAGTAACGTCTGACATCTAACTGAGAAGGTAAGAGCATGGAATAGAATGGTAGTGTCTGATGGTTGAAATTTATTCTTGTCAAGAATTTCAAATTTATATTTTTCGTCCTTGTTTTGCAGAGTCTTCATAGTATGAACGACATTAGCATTTTGAGAGATTTCCAAAGTATCAACAGCATCAGCATCTGTGTGGTCTTCAGAGTGTTAGCAGCATCAGCATCTGGTAAAATCTTCAACTCACGAGCAGCATCAGCACCTGGTAGAATATCGACAAGTGGAAACGTCTAAGGTGATTAAGGATCGATTAGCACCATCCATGGAGTAGGGTACCTGGAGTACTCCTAGACTACTGTACATGAGTACAAAATGAATACTGCAAATTCAGCATATCTGAGACACTATACATGGAGTACACATGAAATACTGTACATGGCACTGGTGGAATTTTATGGGATGATCGATACTGGTATCAATTGTATCACATGATCAAAGAAATAAATTAATTTAAACGGTAGTAGATTGAACTAAAATGAGTAACATGATAGCCTGGTAATTCCTGCGTAGACTTAATGCTGGTTGTTTAAAGGCTGAAAAGTATGATTAAACAAAGTTTCATCAATGTTCAGTATAAGGACATGATTGATAAAGACCAGAACATGATTTATCATAAAATAGGATTTTACTGTAATTCTTCTGTATCTTAGCATGAAAACATCATCGCCTTGCTGAAAACGTAATCCTCATAAAGAGACATGAACTTAATTAGCATGAAAACGACATCCACTTGAGAGTACAAACTTAACTGATACAAAGAACATAGAAGAATAATCAACTAAGTTTTAACATCAACTGATGTGGGTAGTTATGGTTTAATCCACAGTATTCAAAGTAGGAAGCATGTGACTAGGTATGGCGATTCTGTTTCGATCCATACTTGTCAAAATTTTCTGAGAACTGTCATGAATAGAAATGTACAATCTGGGACTAAATGTGGTTGGTTGTAGTCCAATTCATATTTGTCAAGATTTTATGAAACGTCATGATATCACAAAGGTGAACAACTATAGATCGGTTCACAAAACAACATTAAACTGAAAAACATGAAATTTGATCTGAACATTGGTGAACGTATATGGGCTGGTTCACCAAGTAATATTCGACTGAAAACATGAATTTGTCAAGAGTAAGGATGAACGCCGTTGGGTCGGTTCACCAATACAAAAATCTGAACGAGCAAGGGTGAACGCCTATGGGTCGGTTCACCAACACAAAAATTCGCAGAAAAGCACATGCGACTAAATATGGCCAGTCCTGTACCAACCTTTTACTTAGTCAAAAAATTTAAGAAAATGACTGATAATTGAAGAAAACTGACTAATAAATGCATGAGACACATGAAAGATAACAATGCCAAGATCTGGGAAGTTCCTGGTGATTACCCACTAGTCACAGGTCAAGTTTTAGAGCCTACAGGTCGAACCTATAGCTCTGATACCATAATTGTAACACCCCACTTGGATAAGTGGACCGTTACATGTATTTATGGCGTGTCATCAAAGCATAAGGTAAATGTCCTAAAACATTAAATGACCATAACGGAAATACCGGAATCAAACATCGGTAATCCAACCTAAGCTCAAAACATGAAAAATAAAATACTGAAGGAAAGGACTAAACAATGTCCAAATAAGCAGAATAATGTAAGTACATAAAGTAAGAATTCTGGATAGCTTCCATCCAAATGCACATGCTCTCAGAATCCTAAGAGCGTCCTGGGGTACCTGCCGTTAGAACATGAAAGGGAACTACGGCTGAGCATAACGCTCAGTGAACGGATATAGAGCATGATAAGGAACTACTGAAATGAAACAAATGGTAAAATACTGGAGCTGTAAGACTGATAAGTAAAGTTGCAGCCGAAATCTGTGCATAATCTGTAAAGTCTGATTCGTAAATAATAAAGCTGAACTAATATCTGATAAATCTGAAAACATGCATTTACTGTATTTTTAATTTGCCAAAGCTTATATAGGTCACGTGCTGTAACAACCGTGCATGAATAACTGGAGGGGTGAGCTCATCATGCTATAGAGGGGTGACCTCTAAATTACTGTGCTGGGTGGAGGGATCAGCTCCAATGTGAAGGATGTAGAGCACACACCACAATCACCCTGATAACTTGTAACACATATAAGCCTAGGATGCATCCATACGCCCCACTAATAATACTGATAAAATGGCCAAGCTGAGCTGAGTGGGACGATGCAGGATATCACTCTCCTGCATGTGAGTCACGACACCGGTGCCTCTAGTGTCGTGGTTACGGTACCTCCGTAACTAGTACATAAACTGGTCGTGCTTGTATATAATGCTCAGGCAATTTATTAAGTTATTAATATGATTACTGATAAACTTAAACATATACTGGGGAAAAACATTTGGCTGAAGACGGGGAATCCTAATCATGCATAGAAAGGAAGTCCTTACTGAAAGGACGGAAAATCCGTACCTCGTGTCCAGTAATGAAATACGACTGAAAGCTGAAAGATCTATCCGAATTCATGGTTACTACACAAATAACGTATGCGAAAAAATAAGTTGACTGATGTTATATATTTTACTGCTCTTAACTGTTTCCGTTGGATTTAATTTATACTTGTATTACTATTTATATATAATCTACTAAATCCTGACTGTTCATAAATATTACTGATTTAATGTACTCTGTATTTCTGATTTCGTATAATGTATAGTCTGGCATTACTATAAATAGTATAGTAACTCGTTATAATTAGAAAGTTTCCTAATTTAGAAATATTTCCAATTTAATATCTTTAAATTAAATTATTTATGAGTCATAAGTTTTTAATAGGATAAAAATGATAAAGCTAGAATTAATTTAATTTTATTAATTAGATTAATAAAATTGGACAATATAATTAATTAATTTATAAAACTCATTTATAAATAATTTACCAATTCAAATATTTCGTGGTTCCCACCGCTTGTCTTAAGTTCCCACTACTTTTATATTTTTCCCATTGTATGATATATGTTCCCACTGCTTGCCATAAATTCCCACTGTTTGTGCAGTGGTTACCACTGCTAATGCAGTGGTTCCCACTGCTCGCAGTCCCAAACACACCCTGTTGGGCGAACTAGACCCAAACACCCCTGCTGGCTGCTGTTGCTATTCGAACAGCCAAACACCCCTGCTGTTTGGGGTTGCTCTTCACGGCAGGGCTAAAACAACACCACGCCGCCTCGTTTGGGTCACGGCTGGCCACACAATAGGCACACCGAGACCTTATGGTCTCGGTTTTCATGAATCAAGCAAAACACGACACCCTTTCTAATCATTTCTATGATTTCCTTTTTGAGCTTTCTACTGTTCTTGATTAAAATTATAGAATTCGATTTTTGAAAAACAAAAAGAGATATGCATTACCTTTATAGACGATTTGGGGATTGGTTACAAATACGCCATACATCAATTGCAAAAACGAGATCTCTTTCCCCTTTGTTTGTTTACAACCGTCGGCTACCATAAGCCAACCATGAAACCCCCCTCTTTTTTTTTTGGATTACCGTTTGTGAAAAGGGGAAAGTGAACCCCCGTTTTTTTTTCTTCTCTTCTAAGTCTGCTGGCGGCAGCCTTCAAAACAACCCTAAATCATTTTTTTTTGTTTACTGTTGTGAGAATAGGAAAGGGTAACCCCTGTTTTTTTGTTATTGTAGTGGGCTTAAAGCCCAATTTCCTTTTTGTCTTGATTTAAGACACGCAAAACAAGCCCAAACATGTATACTTTATGTTTTCGTTTCGCTTCGTTTACGACCTTTAATTTGCATGTTCGTTTTTAAATCCCGTAATGTATTTATTTATTTTACTGAAAATAAATATGTACAAAATACTGAATGATTATTTCTGAATTATTTTCTGAATAATTAATTACGTCACGATCTTAGTTAAAACTGAGACTGTGTAAATTTAATATTCATGGATTTTAAACATCGCGTACGTGTTCGTAATTTAATTCCCGTAAATATTTATTTCCTGAATGAATAATACTTTCGTAATACTTGAATTAACACTTTCATTTATTATCTGAATAAATAATTACGTAACGTTTAAGTTAAATATGTGATTGTACGTAATTAATGTTCGTGGACTTTTAAAACGGGTTTTACAAGTATCTTGATCATTGAAGCAAGAAAGAAGCCCTAGTCCTACTCCTTGAAGCCCACAACTTGTTTTAAGCTACCAAGATCTCCATTGTTGAAAGCTTTTTACTTGTTCTACTCATTCTCCTATCACTCCTAAACCTATCTAAACAAGTAAGTCAAATCTAAAACCTATCTTTCAATATATTTACCTTTCATATACATTAACATACACATGGTTATTCTTAGCAAAACTTAATGTTAAAACAAATATATGAAACCCTAAATCTATATTAGGTCACGGCTTAATTTATGCTATGACTTAAAATGATGTAAAACCTTAACAACCATTAAGAACATATCACTATGAACTAGTTAAACTTGTAGATCTATGAAAAACATGACCATGCATATCTTGGACGTGGGTATAAGCCCTATGGTTCCATATTGGGTAATCTTGTAAGGTTTAGATATACCTAGAAACACTAGATCTATGATTATAGTTTGCCTTAAAATGTTAAGCTCACTACTTATGCCTTATAAGATTTAGTTTTAAGCTCACTATAATAAGCTAGCCTAAATAAGCTCCATTATTACTAAATAATGTTTTTATAAAACTTTTAGTGTCAAAATATAACTTTATAAAGTTTTGTGTTGAAAATATAGATCTATAAGTAAGTTGGACTAAAATAATAGATCTAAGAATTTTTGGACTAAAATGGTAAATCTATAAACATTCAGATTAAAAATAACATATATAATACTTTCAGGCTAAATTGTAATTTTACAAAGTGTAGGGATCTAAATGAACAAGTATAGAAACTCATTTTTCCAAAAATATAAACCTTAGGGGTACTTTTGTTATTAACTGAGAGTTAAGAGGGTGTTTTGGACACTATCCGAAACTTTAAGTTAATAAAAAGGACTTAAATGAGATTTCTACAATGTTAGGGTAAATTGTGTAAATTAATATAAACCTAGGGATCTCCTTTGCCAATTTCCGAAACTTAATATAAGCCCTAGGGACCTATTTTGCCAAGTTAACAAACTACATCTAAGCCTAAATAAACCCTAGGGGCTATTTGTGCCCTAAGCCGAGACTTATATAAGCCCTAGGGGGTATTTATGAAACTTATATAAACCCTAATATAAGCCGAATGTTATAGGGACTAAATTTGCCATACTTTAAACAAACCCTAGTTACACGTGTAACTAGGGAGGGACCAATATTGTAATTATTTGAAATATTTAGAAACCCTAGGGGTATAAAAGTAATTTAACCGCGGGTAATTATTTAAATAGAAGGACTAAAACATAACTTATACAAAGTATAACGAACCCTAAAATTTCTATATATTTATATTCGATATTTAAAACGTAAAATTTAAATAAACATAACAATTGTTATTTTTCCAAACTTATAATTTAATAATTATGAACACTACGTGAACGTGGAATTTAATTAAAATGTTATACGTTTTATAAACCTTATTTATATATTAAATATAAATTAAAAATGATTAACTTATAAAATAAACATATTAATTATATTTATTTTCTATTACCTTAAATATATATAAAACTACCTTTTATAAATATTTAAAGTGTTTTATAAACAACATAAGTACAAGGGAATTAATTAAATAGATTAATTAATTTAACCTTATTATTTATTTTATACTTAAAATAAATACTATTATAACTTGTACAATGATGAACTAAAGTACAAATACCGTAATAGAATACTTAAAACCAGTATTAGCATGCACAGATTTATTCTGAAACTTTTATGCATTATGTTGTGAATTTACTGAGACCTTATAATTATTTAGGTCGTTGATTGTATCGTGAGCATCCTTATCAGATTATATATTGACTATTTGCTGTACTACTAAGGTGAGTTCATGGCCCCACTTTTGTATATTGACAAACTTTTAAACTCTTTTATGGGGAAGAAAACATGCAACATATTTTATTTTATGGACATAAACTGAACTGCAAAACCTTTGATTACATTTGCCTATTGTAGATGAACCCGCATGACCCGTGCATGTGAAACTGTTAGAATTGTTGAATTACCTGAATGTTATAAATAGATCTATTTGGGATTGACCATCTCCATCTGGGTGAGTCATGCTCACTGTGCCTAGGCCAGGACAACAGATGTTTCACTTGTCAGCACATATTATTTTTGGGTGCCTTTTTGTATAAGGCGAAGGGTCCTTATTTGTTAAGGGCTTAACTGTCAAGTCTCAGTTTCGGGCAATATGGGAATGTAGTTACTTTTTAGTGTTGATGCTTTGTGCATTACTACTTTAGTGAATGTTTATTGTCCAAACTTATTTTATTAAACATGTGAATTCACCAACTTTATGTTGAATCTCTAAGCATGTTTTCTCAGGAAACTGAAGCAGGTATTGGTGTGCATGGAGTCAAGCATCATGATAGGCTGCATTTATAGAGCTTATTTGGGGTTTTATAAACTCGGGAATAATTCAACTGCTGAAAATGTTTAAGACTTATTTTAATAACATTTTCACTTTTTAATAATGTAATAAATGTAAGGATAATCTTTTATCTGTTGCTCTATACTCTGTATGCTGTTGATCCACCTACGTGACACCCAAATATTATATCCGCTGCGTTTGACTCAATTTGGGGGTGTCACAGAATGGTATCAGAGCGATAGTTATAGAGAATTATAACAAAATTAAAATAAATATAAAAATAAAAGTTTTATATAATCTGGACTATAACTGCTTTTAAAAATATTTTGGGATTTTCGGGACTAGAATAGTTAAGCATATAGAGTGTAGAGCATACATCTACTGTGTGATTAACTGTGCATTGATTATTAACATCCGGTTGATTAATCTTAAGTGTTAACGTAACCTTTTATATCGCCATGTTATCGGCACTATTATATAATTTAAATTATTATTCCCAAAATTTTTAACTTGAGTAAGTTTATACTTATGTCAATTAAAACTATATTACTTTCAGATTTATCATGACATCACCTACTGATACTCCTGCTGCTGTATCACCGAAGACCGTCTTGTGTGGATGGCTATCTGCCAGTGACGCAGACGATAGTCACACTTCAGTCGACGCCGCATCTCTTGAGGCCCTTATCTCCACTCCACCTGTTTCACCTATTTCCCCCGCTGGGGAAGAGGTTCAGCCGACTGCTGCCTTACCACCGTTACCACCAGCCTCTACCCTACTGGGCTATGCACCGGAGTCTCTGCCACCTCGTAAGAGGAGGTACGAGGCACCTCTCGATTCCACTTTTGAGATGGGATAGGTTTCCCGGGCTAGACAGGCTGACCCCTTCCAGGCCCAGATTACTGCACTGGCCGCACGCCAGGCTCAGGATGTAGCGGATATTCATGCTCTGCTATCGGCTGGACAGGCCGGGCGCGCTGTTCTACAGCAACGTCAGGACCTCTTATCTTGGACTGTTAGTGCTGAGGCGCACGCTGCACGAGGAGCGTGATCTACTACTTACCATTCTCTTCAGTGGTTGCTGGAGGAGAATGAGTTCCTCCGTGAGCAGATCTACTTAATACAGAGTCAGCAGACTGAGACTCATACCTCACTCATGTCCATAGAGCAGACGCTTGCTATCTTCTTTGACCTCCAGGACGTCCGTCACCAGGGTTTGACATCAGAGACTGCTCACCTTCGAGGAGTCCAGCAGACCTTCAGAGACCGGTTCATAGAGGTACTTCGACTCCTTAAGGAGACCCGGGCCGCCCTGACCGTGATGCAGGATGCTAGACGGGCACCAGTTTCCCCAACACCACCAGTGGCACCAGCAGTTTTTGAGGAGTCTGTTAGACGTGGGTAGATTAGTTGTACTAGATTTCTGTACATCATGTCAAGCTATTAGGGTTGCATCCCGGCTAACATGATATAGGATCTTTTGTATTTGTACTTTCCTTTCATCAGTTGTATCCTTGTACTGTACTTTTAGATTGTAGACGATGTACTTTAGATTATATGTACCACCATCCCAGACAGGCGGGCTGTGCTCTGTCTTGGATTAGGTTGTGCATTTTTTTACTGTATTCCTATTCTAGAAATGGCATGTACTCGTCATCTTTTGTTATATTATGTGCTGTATTATATTATGAACTCTTAACAGTTTGTCTAATTTGTTGTGAATTCTATGCATGTATGTTTTTCATGCACCTAGATATAAACTGTACTAATACATGAAACTAATGATATCATTTTGTATATGACTATAGACAAATGGCAATCACTAGACTGACTACCGACCCCAACAACGCGGCTGCTACCCAAAACGTCACTGCTGCCCGACTAAGGGAGATGATTGACCAGGGCATCGTAACTACGATGGCTGCCAGTAGAAACGGGGATGATAGTCTAAACTCCAATGCCCGCAGGAACAACCAAGCCACCAGAGGTTGCTCTTACCCCGATTTTCTGAAGTGTAAGCCTTCCTACTACAAGGGCAAAGAAGGAGTGGTGGAACTGATGCAGTGGTTTGAAAGGTTGGAGACTGTGTTCCGCATCAGCGACTGTGTAGAGGAGAACAAAGTAAAATTTTCCACATGCAGATTACTTGAGAGTGCCCTTACTTGGTGGAACTCTGTAGTTGCTACTCTTGAACACGATGCTGCCTATGCTCTCAACTGGACTGAGTTAAAGGAGAGAATGACAGAGAAATACTGTCCAACGAGAGAAATGAAGAAACTTGAGATCGAACTGTGGGATCTCAGATGCAGGAACAATGACATCACTGCATACAACCAAAGGTTCCAAGAGTTGACTCTAATGTGCACCAGAATGTTTGTGGAGGAGGATGATAAGATTGAGAAGTATGTTGGTGGACTTCCCGACAGCATTCATGACAGCGTGCTCGCATCTCGACCTACTACTGTTGAGAATGCCATCGAGTTCGCTACTGAATTGATCAACAAGAGAGTCCGTACCATATCAGAGAGGCAAAATGATAACAAGCGGAAAGCAGATGAATATTTCCGTAGTCAGCACCAGCAGCATCCGAAAAAGCAAAATGCTGGGCAAGTTTACAGTGCTACCACCGCAGTGACTAGGACATGCGTGGGCGCAAAACCCTTGTGCTCTAATGTAACTATCATCATACTATTGATAGCCCATGCCAGACCTGATACAAATGTGGACAAGTGGGTCATTTTGCTAAGACCTGCCGAGTCAATGCTGTCACTCAGGCCCGACCCAATCAGAACACTGGGAACTACAACAACAGGGGCAGATACAATGCCCGTGAGAACGGTAGCGGACAGCAAGGAAACCGTAATGCTACTGGAGGAAATGGCAACGGACCCAAGAAGGGAGTAGTGTGCTATGAGTGTGGAGCACCAGGACACGTGAGACCAGGTTGTCCTAAGTTGACCAACCAGAACAAGAACATTGGAGGAGCTTCATCAAGAGTGTACGTGGTCGGCAATGCCAAAGCCAACCCTGATTCAAACATCGTTACTGGTACGTTCCTACTAAACAATCATTACGCATCTATTTTGTTTGATACTGGAGCAGACCGAAGCTTTATATCCACTGAATTTAGCAATGTATTAGAAGTCATCCCATCGATTTTAGATCACCGCTACTCCGTAGAACTAGCTGACGGTAAAACTGTAGACGTTGACACCATCATTATAGGTTGTACCTTAAATCTTTCCAAACATCCGTTCAATATTGACCTTATCCTAGTAAACCTTGGTAGTTTTGATGTAATTATCGGTATGGACTGGTTAGCAAAATACCACGCAGTCATTGTTTGTGATGAAAAACTAGTCCGTATTCCATGGGGAAACGAAACTCTAATCATACGAGGAGACGGTAACACCGACCTCACTGACACCAGACTTAGTGTTATCTCTTGTACCAAAGCTCAAAAATATTTGCTGAGAGGATGCCCTATCTTCTTGGCTCACATTTCCCAAACAGACGAAGAAGACAAACCTGAGAAGAAGCAAATCAAGGACGTACCTATCGTCCGGGATTTTCCCGAAGTTTTTCCTGATGAGTTGCCAGGCTTACCACCGACCCGACAAGTGTAATTTCAAATTGATTTGATTCCCGGAGCTGCACTTGTAGCTAAAGCTCCATACCGGTTGGCACCATCAGGAATGAAAGAGCTAGCTGAACAACTTCAAGAATTATCTGACAAAGGATTCATCCGACCCAGTTCATCTCCGTGGGGAGATCATGTTTTATTTGTCAAGAAGAAGGATGGTTCCTTCCGTATGTGTATTGACTACAGAGAACTGAATAAGTTAACCGTGAAAAATCGTTACCCGTTACCTCGCATTGACGACTTATTTGACCAACTGCAAGGGTCAAGTGTGTATTCCAAGATTGATCTGAGATCTGGATACCATCAATTAAGAGTTAGAGAGGAAGACATTCCAAAAATAGCTTTTAGAACCCGTTACGGTCATTACGAATTCCAGGTTATGCCTTTTGGGTTGACCAATGCACCAGCTATTTTCATGGACCTTATGAACCGTGTGTGCAGACCCTACCTGGATAAATTTGTGATAGTCTTCATTGACGATATACTCATTTATTCCAAGAACGAACAAGAACTCGGGGAACACCTTGCACAAGTACTGAAGGTACTCAAGGAGGAACAACTCTATGCCAAATTCTCCAAATGTGAATTCTGGATTCCCAGAGTGCAATTCCTCGGTCATGTCATCGATTGTGATGGTATTCACGTAGATCCAGCAAAGGTCGAATCTGTCAAAGATTGGGCATCTCCTAAATCACCGACGGAGATCCGCCAATTTCTAGGCCTTGCCGGGTACTATCGCAGATTTATTTAAGATTTCTCCAAAATAGCCAAGCCAATGACCAAACTCACACAGAAAGGAATGAAGTTTGATTGGGGAGAGAAAGAAGAATCGGTATTTCAGCTGATCAAGCAGAAGTTGTGTAGTGCACCTATTTTGGCCTTGCCTGAGGGCAACGATGATTTCGTTGTATACTGTGATGCCTCACACAAAGGCTTAGGTGCAGTATTGATGCAGAGGATGAAAGTGATCGCCTATGCTTCAAGACAACTGAAGAAGCACGAGAAGAACTATACCACTCATGATTTAGAACTTGGATCCGTAGTTTTTGCTCTCAAAATCTGGAGACATTACCTATACGGAACAAAGTGCACAGTGCATACTAACCACAAAAGCTTGCAACACATATTGGACCAGAAGGAGCTGAACATGAGATAACGTCGTTGGATTGAGTTGTTGAGTGACTACGACTGCGAGACCAAATACCACCCCGGTAAAGCAAACGTGGTTGCTGATGCTCTAAGTTGTAAGGAGACGGACCCTCCTATGAGAGTCCGGGCATTAGTTATGACAATCAGTTTGGATCTACCCAAACAGATTTTGGAAGCTCAGACTCAAGCCCAATTACCTGAAAACCTCGTGAAGGAAGATGTCGGAGGAATGCTCAGGACCAACCTTACTAAGGAGAAGCTAGAACCAAGGGCAGATGGAACCCTATGCCTTCACGGACGAAGTTGGTTACCTTGTTATGGAGACTTGAGGAACGTGATCATGCACGAATCTCATAAGTCTAAATATTCTATACATCCCGGATCTGAAAAGATGTATCAGGATATGAAGAAGTTATATTGGTGGCCAAATATGAAAGCCGACATTGCCACCTACGTTTAGAAGTGTTTGACATGTGCACGTGTCAAAACTGAACACCAGAGACCATCGGGTTTGCTTGTACGACCCGAGATACCAGAATGGAAGTGGGACAACATCACCATGGACTTTGTCACCAAACTCCCAAAGTCATTTCACGGTTATGATACTATCTGGGTAATCGTCGACCGACTCACCAAGTCCGGCCATTTTCTGCCAATTAGGGAGAATGATCCCCTTGCAAGTCTAGCAAAGACGTACCTGAAGTAGATTGTGACCAAACATGGGATACCAGTCTCAATAATTTGTGATAGAGACGGTAGGTTCACATCAAACTTTTGGAAGGCTTTCCAACGAGCCTTAGGTACCAATTTAGATATGAGCACTGCTTATCATCCACAAACTGAGGGACAAAGTGAACGAACCATTCAGACTCTAGAAGACATGCTTCGAGCATGTGTGATTGACTTTGGAAATGGATGGGTTGACCACATCCCCTTAGTGGAATTCTCCTACAACAACAGTTATCACGCCAGTATTAAGGCTGCCCCTTTTGAAGCACTATATGGTCGGAAATGCCGTTCACCTGTGTGCTGGGCAGAAGTAGGAGAGTTTCAGCTCACTGGACCAGAATTAATCGAAGAGACTACATACAAGATCGTCCTCATCAAGCAGAGAATCTAAGCTGCTCGCGATCGACAAAAGAGCTACGCGGACCTGAAACGCAAACCTATGAAATTTGAAGTAGGTGACCGTGTTATGCTCAAAGTATCACCTTGGAAGGGTGTTGTACGCTTTGTCAAACGTGGGAAACTAAATCCTCGTTATGTTGGCCCTTTCAAAGTGATAGCCAGGATCGGAGAAGTAGCTTATCGTCTAGAGTTGCCCCAGCAACTGAGTCGGGTACACTCTACCTTTCATGTGTCTAACTTGAAGAAGTGCTATGCTGAAGAACCATTGGATATGCCATTGGAAGGAGTTCAGTTTGACGACAAATTCCAGTTCACAGAAGAACCAACATAAATCATGGAGAGGACAGTTAAGAAATTGAAACGCAGTCGCATCCCGTTGATCAAAGTACGTTGGAACTCAAAGAGAGGCCCTGAGTTCACTTGGGAACGAGAAGACTCGTTCAAAACCAAGTACCCACATTTGTTCACTTGACCGGTAACTTCATCTTAAGCTTTGAGGACAAAGCTAAAATAACGGGATGGTGCTGTAAAACCTCTGATTTTACCTTATTGACTTTGTCAACTGTCGTACTCTTTATTTTTGGAATTTATATAGTTTCACTTTTATATGACTTATTATTAATCATATACCTTTTGTCATACTACCTTTCATATTTATTTTATATTTATATGAACTCTTAGTCATTTATTGACTACTCTAGCAACTGACTGGCCACCTGATTGATTAATAGACTCATCACCTCAGTACATATTTTGAGATAAACTATAACTTTACTTAATTTATTTATTAAATACTTGGATTTATTTTATATGTACATATTTACATATATTACTGATAGGTGTGTAAACACCCATCCTTTTACCACTTAATTCTGGCTAAAACGAGACCAAAACACGTATTTAATATCATTTGTTTGGAATTATGCGTGGTTTTTGTGTTTATTGTGTTTTCAGAGCCAACCGGATGGATAATGGAGAAAACATGGGATTGCACGGGTTTTACCGAAGAAAAAGACTCAAGATAAAGTTTATTGTCCAAGAGATGCAAAAGATTTGAAGTCACTGGGCCTATTCGAAGATTTATTGAAGAAACTGACCAAAGATGGAAGATTTACATAAGTCGAAGAAACTCAAGTCTATTAAACGAAGAAATTAAAAGACTAGTTGAATTTAATCGACGACAAATCCCGAATCAGAATCGAAAACGTCAACTTTTCTGAAAAGACGAGAAGACAAGAAGAACGGGAGAAAACCCACTCACCAACCAAAGGGAACACCTATAAAAGGAATCCCCCTCACACTTTTCATTCAGTTTTTTAGTTTTTCTTTTCCTCCTTCTTTTTCTCCCTTTCTGTTCGTAGATATCACCAACACCACTAGGGTGTTTGGTGATTTTGATCTTTGTTTTTCAAATCTTGTAATTTCATCCTTGTTTTGTGATTGTTAAAACCTTAATCATTCAATACATCAATCTTTCCATTTCATCTTGTTCATCTCCATCTATTTGGTTAAAAGTTTAAGTTCTTATTTGATTGATTTGATCTTTAAAAGTTGTTGGGTTTTATGTTTTTATTGATGGGATTTGTAGTTTATGGTTAGTAGATGCTTAGTGATTAGTTTATTTAAGTTTTTGGTGAAAAACTTGGTGATTTTTGGATCGAATTCGAGTTCCCCTGTTTTTTCGGTTAAGTTACTGTTCTTGAGTATTCCCAGGTTCCGGATGAACACAAACTTCCGAATGAACCAAAAGTTCCGGATGAGCAAATAGTTCCGAATGAACATAAAGTTCCGGATGAACATAAAGTTCCGAATGAGTTTCAAATCTTCCGAATGAGTTTTCTTTTTAAAAGTTCCGAGTCAGTTAGAAAGTTCCGAATGAACTAAAGTTCCGGATGAACTAAATCTTCCGAATGAACAAAAGTTCCGGATGAATGTTATTTCCAAAAGTTCCGAATGAATGTTTGTTTTTAAAGTTCCGAATGAGTTTTTCTTTCAAAAAGTTCCGAATGAATGTTCTTTACAAATCTTCCGAATAAACTTCCGGATCAAAAGTTCCGGACGAACTTCCGGATCTCCAAACTTCCGAATCAAGGTTCCGAGTAAAGTTCCGACTCAAAGTTCCGGGTGAAGGTTCCGAACGAAGTTCCGGATCAATCTTCCGAGTCAACTTCCGAGTGAAGGTTCCGAACGAAGTTCCGGGTCACCAACTTCCGAATCAAGGTTACTTCCGAATCAATTTTCTTTGAGTATTTTTTAAGTGTTACTGTTCCTTACTGATTCTTCATTTCATATTTATATTTTAATTTTTAAGTTTAATTTTAATTCAAGTTTTATTAATTGTTATTAATTTAATTGCTTTTAAATTTAAGTTTACATTTTAGAGCATTTAACATTTAGTAGATTAGAAAACCAACTCCCCTTGTTAGTAACCAAGAACAATCATTCCACTTAGAACCGAGATCAATTCGAGAGGATATCGAGAGAATATAGAGAACCCATACAAAATACAGAATATATCAAATGGCGCTGCTGCCGGCTCTTCTCGTTAAGATCAAAAGTTTTTTGTGAGAACTTGGATTTTGGGATCCGTTCCTCGTGAACGTTACTTTTTCATAAAAATTTTCAAAAAACACTAAAAAATATATAATTTTCAAAAATCCTAAAAAGTAAAAAACATAAAAAACCAAAAATATTTTTGCTTTGTTTTTCTCTTGTTAGTTCTTTTGCAGGTGTATGCGCACTCGATCAACGTCTTATCAAGAGCCCGAGCCTCTCGATAACTTAGACATGGCCAGTGTACAAAACAACAACAACATACCACCTCCAAACAATAATAATAACAACAACAACCCACCTTTCAACAACATGAATAATAACAACAACAATGAGCCTCTACCAGATAATCGCCCGATGATTGAACTGCTGCAAGCTCATGTAGATGGCAACACTGATCCAATTGTTATACCAGCGATTGCAGCCAACAATTTTGAGCTCAAATCCGGCTTTATCCAGATGGTCTCTGCTCAACCATTCTTGGGGCGTACCATTGATGATCCACATGACCACATCAAGAGATTCCTACAACTCACGAATACGGTCAAATTCAATGGTGTTCCACAAGAGGTAATCCGTTTACAACTTTTTCCCTTTTCTTTAGAGGGAGAAGCCCGACATTGGCTTGCTAAGGAACCGCCACAGAGTATTCTTTCGTGGACGGATTTGGAGACCAAGTTTATCAATTACTTTTTCCCACCTTCTCGTACTACCGCTTTACGGAATGAAATCATAAATTTTGAACAAAAGTACGATGAGTCGTTTAGTGAATCTTGGGATCGTTTCAAAGACCTTTTGAGAAAATGCCCACAACATGGTTTTACCAAAGTGCATCAAATTAACACTTTTTATAATGGTTTAAACATGAATGACCAAGATTCACTAAACAGTGCCTCGGGGGGTAATCTTTTGGCTAAGACTTCCAATGCTGCTTGGGATATCATTGAGAATAAGTCTCGTGTGCAAACCAAGAGTGTTCGGACCAATGTCGCTAGTGCTAGCACTAGTGACAGCGACAAGCGACTGGACAAAATCACTGTGCTTCTTGAATCGCTTGCTACCCAAACCGCCAGCAACACCAACAGCATCAACGCTAGAAACGCTAAAGACGCTCAAGTCAATGCTGTTAGCCATCCATGCGAGATATGCGGGGGTCCTCACTCTTACACCACTTGTACCGCCACCCAAGACTACCCTTCAGAAAATGTGAATGCAGCTTATGGCACCTATCCTCAACCTGCCTATCAAGCTAGACCTCAAGGTGACCGTAATTTGCTTAGTTACCGCTCCAACAACTACCTCTCATCACCCGGTTTTCCTCCAAACAACCCAAACCAACAACAAAACATCAATCGCCCTCCTTAACAACAACAACAACCTCGTACACCATACATCCCACCTCACAAACAACCACAACCACCTCAAAGAAACAACCAAGTCTACCAGCAACCTGCTTATCAACCACCCGCATACAATGCTCCTCCCAACCAACCCAACGCTTTACACCAAGAAGTGGAAACCTATATGAGGACTAACGATGTGATCGTGGGTAATCTTCAGCGGGAAGTGCTCAACTTAAAAGCAGACTTGGTCAAACAAGGGAACGATTTGAGAGCCGACATGAGAAACACGTTGGATAGCCAAACGAATGACTTGAAGAACATGATGGCTAGTTTCTTCCAAGGTAATCAACCCTCTTCTTCGGGTACTCTTTCGAGTAACACCGTTGCGAATCCAAGAGGGGAGATGAAAGCAATCACTACTCGCAGTGGAAAAGGTACCAAGGAACCCGAGCTTCCTATACCTCCACCGGTGATTGTGACTAAGGAGAACGAGTCACCTGCTCCTATTCCTCATCCTTCTCCTTCCCCAATTTCTCCACCTCTTCTTTCTACCCCTCCTCCACCCATGGATGTGAGTGATCCTATTTTCCCAAAGCCTTCCTCTTCTTCCAATATACCTTATCCATCTAGGTTGAGGAAAGAGAAGCTCAAAAGCAAGGACGATATTCAGGTTTCGAACTTTCTTAAGATGTTCAAACAATTGAATTTCAACATCTCCTTTGCTGAGGCTCTCGCTCACATGCCTAAGTACGCGAAAATGTTTAAAGATCTTCTGAGTGACAAGGAAAAGCTTCTTGATATTGCCAACACCCAACTTAATGAGAATTGCTCTGCAGTGCTCTTAAGGAAATTGCCAACCAAGCTTGGTGATCCGGGTCGTTTCTTAATCCCTTGCAATTTCCCGGGAGTAGAGAATTGCATGGCCCTAGCCGATCTAGGTGCCAGTATCAACTTAATGCCCTTAAGCGTTTGGAAGCAATTATCTCTCCCTGAGCTAGTCCCCACCAAAATGACTTTGGAATTAGCTAACCGTACGGTTGCTTATCCAGTGGGGATAGCCAAAGACGTCTTTGTAGGAGTCGACAAATTCACTTTTCCTGCTGATTTCGTCGTTGTTGACTATGACATGGACCCTCGTGTGCCATTGATCGTTGGTCGTCCATTCCTGAGGACCGGTCGCACTCTAATCGATGTTGAAGCCGGTGAGCTTATCATGAGAGTGGGTGACGATAAAATCGTCTTCAACATGGGAAAGCTTTCTAAACAGCCTTATTCATACGAGAGTGTTAATTGTATTGACGTTCTTGATGAGGCTTGTGAAGAACACTTCAAAGATGCTTGTAAAAGTATTCCTACCTCTCTTCCCAATGTTGAAACCGTTTCCTCTATTGACTCATCACTATCTCTATTTGGAGAAAGTGATTTCCGTTGGAAAGATTTGGAAGCCACCATGGGAGATGTGAACTTAGGCCATGATGATTCTACCATCAATTGGGATGAAGATCTCCGCCTCATTGAAAACCTTCTCAAAGAAGACAATCTTTCTCCACCATCTCCGACGGTTACTGCTATTGATCCTCCTTCTCCTAAAGAGGTGACTAATGATGATCCATCGTTAGTTTCACCATCTATTGAGGATCCTCCCACTCTTGAGCTTAAGGACCTACCTCCTCATCTTGAGTACGTTTTCCTTGAAGACAACGAGAATTCGCCCGTCATCATCGCAAAGGACCTAAAAGAAGAAGAAAAAGCTCGACTTGTCGCCGTGTTGAAGAAGCATAAAAAAGCTATCGCTTGGAAAATCTCCGACATTCGCGGAATTGATCCTCACTTCTGCACACACAAAATTCTCATGGAGGACGACTTTAAGCCCACAATTCAAAGCCAACGAAGGGTGAATCCAAAAATACATGAAGTCATCAAAACAGAGGTTATCAAACTTCTTGATGCGGGTATGATTTACCCTATTTCGTATTCACCATGGGTTAGTCCAATCCATTGTGTGCCCAAGAAGGGCGGAATAACCGTTGTTCCCAATGAACACAACGAGTTGATTTCCACTCGTCTCGTTACTGGGTGGAGAGTTTGTATAGACTACCGCAAACTCAATGATGCCACGAGAAAGGATCATTTCCCTCTACCTTTTATGGACCAAATGCTTGAACGTTTAGCGGGTAATGAATATTACTGCTTTCTTGATGGTTTCTCGGGTTATTTCCAAATACCCATCGATCCCCAAGATCAAGAGAAGACAACATTCACTTGTCCCTATGACACATTTGCGTACAAAAGGATGCCTTTTGGCTTATGTAATGCCCCCGGGACTTTCCAAAGGTGCATGTTAGCTATCTTCCATGACATGGTTGAACAAACCATGGAAGTCTTCATGGATGATTTCTCGGTCTTCGGGGATTCCTTCTCTTCTTGCCTTGCCAATTTGGAACGTATGCTTAAGCGGTGCGAAGACACTCGCCTTGTTCTGAATTGGGAAAAATGCCATTTTATGGTAAAAGAAGGCATTGTGCTTGGAAACAAGATTTCCAAAGCCGGTCTTGAAGTAGACCGTGCTAAAGTCGATGTTATCGCTAAGTTGCCTCCACCTTCAACCGTGAAGGGTGTGAGAAGTTTTCTGGGTCATGCGGGCTTCTACCGTCGATTCATCAAAGATTTTTCTCAAATCGCTCGCCTGATGACCCACCTCTTGGAAAAAGATACTCCTTTTATCTTTTCCAAAGAGTGTCTTGAAGCCTTCAACTCGCTTAAGGATAAGCTAACTAAGGCACCCGTCTTGGTTACCCCTAATTGGGAGCTGCCCTTTGAGTTGATGTGCGACGCTAGCGATTTTGCTATTGGAGCGGTTCTGGGACAAAGAGTGAACAAACACTTCCAACCGATCCATTACGCTAGCAAGACAATGACGGGGGCTCAATTGCATTATACGACAATCGAAAAAGAGCTTTTAGCTGTTGTTTATGCTTTTGAAAAGTTCCGCCCCTATCTTGTCCTTTCCACCACAATCGTTTACACTGATCATTCCGCGTTGAAGTACTTGTTGACAAAGCAAGATTCCAAACCAAGACTTCTTCGCTGGGTTTTGCTTCTCTAAGAATTTAAAATCGAAATTCGCGATAAAAAAGGAGCTGAAAACCTAGCCGCGGATCATCTCAGTAGACTTGAGGATCCTTACCAAGGGGATCATCCGAACAAAGAAATCAATGATTCTTTTCCCTTGGAGACCTTAATGTCTATTAATTCGACTGCTGATGAAACCCCGTGGTTTGCGGATATTGCAAACTACTTGGCGGGTGGAATTCTCGTTGACGGGTTAACATCCCAGCAAAAGAAAAAGTTTTTCAAAGACATTAAGACTTACTTTTGGGATGACCCGTATCTTTTCAAACAATGTGCCAACTTGATTATTCGCCGATGTGTTGATGGACCGGCAGCTTTCGAAATCCTTGATGCTTGCCACAAAGGACCCACCGGTGGTCACTTTGGTCCCAACTACACCGCCAAAAAAGTGTTTGACTCAAGATTTTATTGGCCCTCCATATATCGTGACGCTCACAATATGGTTAAACGTTGTGAGGCTTGCCAAAAACAAGGCACGATCACACATAAAGACGAGATGCCTCAGAATTTCATACAAGAATGTGAAATCTTTGATGTTTGGGGTATCGACTTTATGGGGCCGTTCCCTTCTTCTAAAGGAAACAAATACATCCTTGTAGCTGTTGACTACGTTTCAAAGTGGGTTGAAGCCAAAGCTTTACCTACTAATGACGCAAGGGTGGTTTGTAACTTTTTGAAAGCTCTTTTCGCTAGATTCGGTGTGCCTCGTGCCATTATTAGTGATCGTGGGACTCATTTTTGCAATGTCCAATTTGCTAGAGTCATGGCTAAGTACGGTGTAAATCATCGTCTTTCCACAGCCTACCACCCACAAACTAATGGCCAGGCTGAAATATCCAACCGAGGATTAAAGCGAATTCTGGAAAGAATCATGGGAGAGCATCGTGCCTCATGGGCTGATAAACTTGATGATGCTTTGTGGGCTTTTCGTACCGCATACAAGACTCCGATTGGTTGTACACCATATCGTCTCGTGTACGAGAAAGCATGCCACCTCCCCATTGAGTTGGAGCACAAGGCTTACTGGGCCTTGAAGTGGGCTAATTTTGATATCAACAAAGCCGGTGACCTACGCAAGATCCAACTCAATGAGCTAAACGAACTCCGTAATGAGGCTTATGAAAATTCATTGATCTATAAGGAGAGGACTAAGCTCATTCACGACTCTAAGATTAAGAACCGAGAGTTCCAAGTTGGAGATAAAGTTTTACTCTTTAACTCTCGGTTGAAAATCTTCTCGGGCAAGCTGAAATCTCGTTGGTCCGGCCCATTCACCATTGCCCAAATTTTTCCATATGGTACTCTCGAGCTCGCTCAACCTGATGGACCGAATTTTAAGGTGAATGGCCAACGAGTGAAGTTGTACTTTGGTGAGGACACCTCTCAGGAGGTGATTCCATCCCTCACCATGTTCCCCATGAACTAATTTTGGGTCGAGTCAGGCTCGTGACTCGGTTATCAAAAACAAGCGCTCCTCGGGAGGCGGCCCGAGTCTCTATCTTTTTCCGTTTAACCCCCTAAGTGTAGGGGAGCCTCTATAGGGTGTTTGTTTTTTGTGTGGTGATGTGATTACAGGGATTAGTGCACTCTTGGAAACTTTGAAGAACCGTGCTCCCGTGTTATCCGAAATCCGGTTCTCTCTCTCAACTATCGTGATTCAATTTTCTTCATACTCACATTTGAAATTGATCACTTTAGTCGTCTCTTCCTTAGCTTGAGTTAACCAACGTGCACAATGTCATAAGTGTAGGGGAGACTTCTCCCACATGCTTAAACATTGAGGACAATGTTTATCTTAAGTTTAGGGGGGACTTCTATCGAAGTTTTAAGTGGACTTTTCCATGAAAATGCCTTCATTTAACCGGAAAATCATATTTTTCAACATTTTTCAAAATTTTTATTAACTTTGGCCATTTAGTCGTAATTATTAAATTTTTATCGTTGCTTTCATATGTATATATCCCGCAATAAAGTCAAAAATGTTAATAAAGTGATGTAGCTAGTTTAGAAATCTTTGACATATTAGGCCCGTTGCGTTCATTTTGACTCAACCCGAATAGACTTATCCAAGTTTATTCTAGCTAGTATCCTTAACCATGTAGACCTTAATTGGTTTATTAGGCTAAGTATCCACGAGTCTCATTACTTGAGATTTTAAATTGTGGAGGACGAGAAATGATAGAGTCAATTATAAGTCGGTATTCTTGCACAAGCTCACTTGGTGTAATTATTTGCCTATTCTCCCATCACTTGCTAATAAATTATCTGCAATAAGTAAGGTCGTACGATTTGAAAAGTTACTTAGCTTCTAGCCCAAGATCGTTTAAAAGTTGCTCGGTAATGATAAGAGTTCATAGCCAAGGCATAACTTATGAAGCGGGGCGCGAAGATTGGCGAGTCCGAAAAGGCCCTAACAAGGCATGAGGATTCCATTTTATTGCTAAAGATCCAAGGTGATGTGAAAAGCATTATTCCCAAAGTCAATATGAAGGATCAAGACTCACGACGAAAAGCAATCAACTCCCATAAAGATCATGGAGAAGTCTATCCGAAAAGACCCTAACAAGGTATGAGGATAAATAGATCCAAGTCCGAAAAGGAGGCGGATCGTTGTATCTCAAAATCCCAAATAGAGATTGAAGAAATAATCATGAAGTCGTGGTCAACAAAGTTGGAGTACCCCTCAAAAGTCTCCAAAGTGAAGAAACTCTATTACGATGAGAAGACCATTATCTCAAGAACGTCTCTCGAAGATATGAAGTATGAAGTACATGCCAAATATCGGCCCGAGAAAGGTCTCAAATCGTGAACCGAGTTATGCCAAGATATGAACTTTTTGATATCACGAGAAGCAGTTTTAAGAGATTTTGTCCTTTAGCTAACTATTGATCAAATCGTCCTACTTTGCTTTCAGCCTAAATAAACTATCGAAATAAGTCCAAAAATGCATCTTCATGATCATTCTAAGACAAAAATAAAATATAAGAGATACACCTAGGAATAAGGGAGTTTAAGCATATAATTAAGCCATGTGTGTAAGTGTTTGATTTACTAACTTATAATAACAATGATCTCGTTTTTAAGCTTAGTTTGGGGAACGTGAAACTTGAGGGTGATAAATCTTCGCAGCACCAAAGCCCTAATGTAAGTCATTGATCTCTTTGCAAGTTATTTCCATGTAGTTATTTTCAAGTGAAAATGGTTTTCTATCCTTTTGTTTACTTTAAAGTTTTAATTTCTTTTAGTACTTTAATTTTGTTTAGTAGTATTTTAATAAGGCCAAGGTTGATTGATTATGAGAAAAGTGTAAATTTGCTTTATAACTAAGCATTGCATGAGGGCATGACAATGGTTAAGTGTAGGGGATTTGATAGGTGTGTAAACACCCATCCTTTTACCACTTAATTCTGGCTAAAACGAGACCAAAACACAAATTTAATATCATTTGTTTGGAATTATGCGTGGTTTTTGTGTTTATTGTGTTTTCAAAGCCAACCGGATGGATAATGGAGAAAACATGGGATTGCACGGGTTTTACCGAAGAAAAAGACTCAAGAGAAAGTTTATTGTCCAAGAGATGCAAAAGATTTGAAGTCACTGGGCCTATTCGAAGATTTATTGAAGAAACGGACCAAAGATGGAAGATTTACATAAGTCGAAGAAACTCAAGTCTATTAAACGAAGAAATTAAAAGACGAGTTGAATTTAATCGACGACAAATCCCGAATCAGAATCGAAAACGTCAACTTTTCTGAAAAGACGAGAAGACAAGAAGAACGGGAGAAAACCCACTCACCAACCAAAGGGAACACCTATAAAAGGAATCCCCCTCACACTTTTCATTCATTTTTTTTAGTTTTTCTTTTCCTCCTTCTTTTTCTCCCTTTCTGTTCGTAGATATCACCAACACCACTAGGGTGTTTGGTGATTTTGATCTTTATTTTTCAAATCTTGTAATTTCATCCTTGTTTTGTGGTTGTTAAAACCTTAATCATTCAATACATCAATCTTTCCATTTCATCTTGTTCATCTCCATCTATTTGGTTAAAAGTTTAAGTTCTTATTTGATTGATTTGATCTTTAAAAGTTGTTGGGTTTTATGTTTTTATTGATGGGATTTGTAGTTTATGGTTAGTAGATGCTTAGTGATTAGTTTATTTAAGTTTTTGGTGAAAAACTTGGTGATTTTTGGATCGAATTCGAGTTCCCCTGTTTTTTCGGTTAAGTTACTGTTCTTGAGTATTCCCAGGTTCCAGATGAACACAAACTTCCGACTGAACCAAAAGTTCCGGATGAGCAAATAGTTCCGAATGAACATAAAGTTCCGGATGAACATAAAGTTCCGAATGAACCAAACTTCCGAATGAGTTTCAAATCTTCCGAATGAGTTTTCTTTTTAAAAGTTCCGAGTCAGTTAGAAAGTTCCGAATGAACTAAAGTTCCGGATGAACTAAATCTTTCGAATGAACAAAAGTTCCGGATGAATGTTATTTCCAAAAGTTCCGAATGAATGTTTGTTTTTAAAGTTCCGAATGAGTTTTTCTTTCAAAAAGTTCCGAATGAATGTTCTTTACAAATCTTCCGAATAAACTTCCGGATCAAAAGTTCCGGACGAACTTCCGGATCACAAAACTTCCGAATCAAGGTTCCGAGTAAAGTTCCGACTCAAAGTTCCGGGTGAAGGTTCCGAACGAAGTTCCGGATCAATCTTCCGAGTGAAGGTTCCGAACGAAGTTCCGGATCACCAACTTCCGAATCAAGGTTACTTCCGAATAAATTTTCTTTGAGTATTTTTTAAGTGTTACTGTTCCTTACTGATTCTTCATTTCATATTTATATTTTAATTTTTAAGTTTAATTTTAATTCACGTTTTATTAATTGTTATTAATTTAATTGCTTTTAAATTTAAGTTTACATTTTAGAGCATTTAACATTTAGTAGATTAGAAAACCAACTCCCCTTGTTAGTAACCAAGAACAATCATTCCACTTAGAACTGAGATCAATTCGAGAGGATATCGAGAGAATATAGAGAACCCATACAAAATACAGAATATATCAATTACATAAAATGAATAAACACCTAACACTTTAAAACAATGAATAAACTATAACTTTCACTAAATTACCTAAAGCTTCAACAAAAATACCTACAACTCAACAAATGCATACAATATTAAACAAGGGCTATTATTCTCATACAACACTTGGCAAAAATTATCAAAAACCCTCCCACATGCATGCAATGCCGTGTATATGTATACACATACCTACCCATTTGTGGTCATTTTCCTAACTTACAAAGTATAATCATACATACTCCACTAATACACTATGCTAACCATGCTTTTCTTACACAACCATGTTTACTTACTTACACACTCCATACTTGCTACTATGCAATGTCAATCCTTGTCCCCCTTTGACCCTTGTAAATCCACGATTGCAAACCAAAAAGGAAGGAAAAGAAAGTTGCTATTTGAGCATGTGGGGAAATAAGCTTCATATCTCAACCAAATCCCAAGTGAATCAAACCAAGATACATATTAGATCATTAGTACAAACTAGGATCTCAAGTGGATACTCTCGCTTTCCTTAATTTAGCCGTAGCATACTCCCTCACCAACACAATACATTTGAAACCCAATCTCACACCTCTCTCTCTAAAACATACGGCTAAAAACTATTTCCACCATTATCAAACCTTCAAACACATTTACTACTCTTAGATCATGTCTCATACTACATGAAGGTTAATCATTAGCTCACTCTACAAGTATCTTGATCATTGAAGCAAGAAAGAAGCCCTAGTCCTACTCCTTGAAGCCCACGACTTGTTTTAAGCTACCAAGATCTCCATTGTTAAAAGCTTATCACTTGTTCTACTCATTCTCCTATCACTCCTAAACCTATCTAAACAAGTAAGTCAAATCTAAAACCTATCTTTCAATATATTTACCTTTCATATACATTAACATACACATGGTTATTCTTAGCAAAACTTAATGTTAAAACAAATATATGAAACCCTAAATCTATATTAGGTCACGACTTAATTTATGCTATGACTTAAAATGATGTAAAACCTTAACAACCATGAAGAACATATCACTATGAACTAGTTAAACTTGTAGATCTATGAAACACATGACCATGCATATCTTGGACGTGGGTATAAGCCCTATGGTTCCATATTGGGTAATCTTGTAAGGTTTAGATATACCTAGAAACACTAGATCTATGATTATAGTTTGCCTTAAAATGTTAAGCTCACTACTTATGCCTTATAAGATTTAGTTTTAAGCTCACTATAGTAAGCTAGCCTAAATAAGCTCCATTATTACTAAATAATGTTTTTATAAAACTTTTAGTGTCAAAATATAACTTTATAAAGTTTTGTGTTGAAAATATAGATCTATAAGTAAGTTGGACTAAAATAATAGATCTAAGAATTTTTGGACTAAAATGGGAAATCTATAAACATTCGGATTAAAAATAACATATATAATACTTTCGGGCTAAATTGTAATTTTACAAAGTGTAGGGATCTAAATGAACAAGTATAGAAACTCATTTTTCCAAAAATATAAACCTTAGGGGTACTTTTGTAATTAGCCGAGAGTTAAGAGGGTGTTTTGGACACTATCCGAAACTTCAAGTTAATAAAAAGGACTTAAATGAGATTTCTACAATGTTAGGGTAAATTGTGTAAATTAATATAAACCTAGGGATCTCCTTTGCCAATTTCTGAAACTTAATATAAGCCCTAGGGACCTATTTTGCCAAGTTAACAAACTACATCTAAGCCTAAATAAACCCTAGGGGCTATTTGTGCCCTAAGCCGAAACTTATATAAGCCCTAGGGGGCATTTATGAAACTTATATAAACCCTAATATAAGCCGAATGTTAAAGGGACTAAATTTACCATACTTTGAAACTTAAACAAACCTTAGTTACACGTGTAACTAGGGAGGGACCAATATTGTAATTATTTGAAATAATTAGAAACCCTAGGGGTATAAAAGTAATTTAACCGCGGGTAATTATTTAAATAGAAGGACTAAAACATAACTTATACAAAGTATAACGAACCCTAAAATTTCTATATATTTATATCCGATATTTAAAACGTAAAACTTAAATAAACATAACAATTGTTATTTTTCCAAACTTATAATTTAATAATTATGAACACTACGTGAACGTGGAATTTAATTAAAATGTTATACGTTTTATAAACCTTATTTATATATAAAATATAAATTAAAAATGATTAACTTATAAAATAAATATATTAATTATATTTATTTTCTATTACCTTATATATATATAAAACTACCTTTTATAAATATTTAAATTGTTTTATAAACAACATAAGTACAAGGGAATTAATTAAATAGATTAATTAATTTAACCTTATTATTTATTTTATACTTAAAATAAATACTACTATAACTTGTACAATGATGAACTAAATTTTAAGTACCGTAATAAAATACTTAAAACCAGTATAAGCATGCACATATTTATTCTGAAACTTTTATGCATTATGTTATGCATTTACTAAGACCTTATAATTATTTAGGTCGTTGATTGTATCGTGAGCATCCTTATCAGTTTATCTATTGACTATTTGCTGTACTACTGAGGTGAGTTCATGGCCCCACTTTTGTATATTGACAAACTTTTAAACTCTTTTATGGGGAAGAAAACATGCAACATATTTTATTTTATGGACATAAACTGAACTGCAAAACATTTGATTACATTTGCCTATTGTAGATGAACCCGCATGACCCGTGCATCTAAAACTGTTAGAATTGTTGAATTACCTGAATGTTATAAATAGATCTATTTGGGATTGATCATCCCCATCTGGGTGAGTCATGCTCACTGTGCCTAGGCCAGGACAACAAATGTTTCACATGTCAGCACATATTATTTTTTGGGTGCCTTTTTGTATAAGGCGAAGGGTCCTTATTTGTTAAGGTCTTAACTGTCAAGTCTCAGTTTCGGGAAATATGGGAATGTAATTACTTTTTAGTGTTGATGCTTTGTGCATTACTACTCAGTGAATGTTTATTGTCCAAACTTATTTTATTAAACCTGTGAATTCACCAACTTTATGTTGACTCTCTAAGCATGTTTTCTTAGGAAACTAAAGCAGGTATTGGTGTGAATGGAGTCAAGCATCATGATAGGCTGCATTTATAGAGCTCATCTGGGGTTTTATAAACTGGGGAATAATTCAACTGCTGAAAATGTTTAAGACTTATTTTAATAACATTTGTACTTTTTAATCATGTAATAGATGTAAGGATAATCTTTTATCTGTTGCTCTATACTCTGTCTGCTGTTGATCCACCTACGTGACACCCAAATATTATCTCCGTTGCGTTTGACTCAATTTGGGGGTGTCACAGTTTTAGTGAGGTTGTCAAAGATATTAATTGGGTTCAAGCTATGAATAGTGAAATGGTAGCTCTTTTTCTGAATGATACTTGGACTCTCACTTACTTGCCTCCACATAGAAAGGCTATTGCTAGCAAGTGGGTCTATAAGATTAAGTACAAATCTGATGGTGAGATTGAGAGATACAAGGCTAGGCTTGTTGCCAAGGGGTGTGGTCAGAAAGAGGGCATTGACTATGATGAAATTTTTAGCCCAACTGTTAGATGCCTCATCAATCTAGCTGTTCAAAAGGGTTGGAATTTATTTCAGTTAGATGTTAACAATGCTTTCTTGTTTGGTGAACTTGATGAAGATGTTTATATGATTCCACCCCCAGGTTTTTTTGATAAAAATGAAAAAAAAAGTTTGCAAATTAAGAAAATCTCTTTATGGTTTGAAACAAGCCCCTAGACAGTGGAATAAGAAGCTTCTTGAAGTTCTTTGTGAGGCTGGCTTTAGACAAAGTCAAAATGACTATTCCTTATTTGTTAAAAGCAATGATAATGTTTTCATTGCCCTTCTTGTTTATGTTGATGACATTGTGTTAACTGGTAACAATTTGTCTGAAATAGATAAAGGTAAGGACCTTCTCAATAATAAATTCATAATCAAAGATCTTGGAGATCTTAAATGCTTTCTTGGTATTGAAGTGTTGAGAACACATAATGGTTTGAGTATAAATCAAAGAAAGTATTGTATTGAGTTATTACATGAGGCTGGTCTTGACTTGAGGCTGCATTTAAAGTACTTAGATACTTAAAGTATGGTCCTAGTGCTGGTCTTTACTTCAATAAGACTAATTGTTGCAGTCTTGTAAAAGCTTATGATGATTCTGACTGGGCTAAGTGTAAACTTACCCGAAGATCTGTTACTGGTTACTGTGTGTTTGTGGGTGGAAATCTTGCATCTTGGAAAAGTAAGAAGCAAAGCACTCTGTCTAGATCTTCTGCTGAAGTAGAATACAGAGATATGGCTTCTGTTACTTGTGAAGTTATGTGGCTTGTTAAGATCCTTAAGGATCTGAACATTGTTAATGCTATTCCTGCTCTTTTTTTCGTGATAATAGCTCTGCTATTCAGATTGCTGCCAACCCTGTTATGCATGAGAAAACCAAACACTTTGATCTCGATGTGCACCTTATCAGAGAAAAAGTGGCCTCAGGTTTGATTAAAATTGTTAAGATTGATACTGATAATCAAATTTCTGACATCTTGACTAAAGGTTTGGGATCTTATCAGCATAACAAAATGTTCCATTTGTTGAACACGAGTAACTTGTTTGGAGAAAAAGCTTGAGGAGGGTGTTGGATATTGGGCTGTCTATGCAATCTTTTTCTAACCTGAGGGGTTAATTTTGTAACTCCTCAAGTCCTTACCTTTTTTGTTTGTTTTGTATGTGCAGGGACTGGATGTGTCAACCCTTCATTCTTGGACTTGCTTATATACTCATCTCTTCTCATTTGCTAGGGTTTGACAATCTATCACAGCCGTTTTCTCTCTTTCTTTCCTTTTCTCTAAAATAAAATGTAAACGATCAAACGTTTGATTAGTTTAGTTAGTGTAGCTTGTTATTGATCTTGTATTTTTAGGTTGCATCCGTTTGGGGACAACCTTTTTCTTTTGTATATTGATGGCACCCATTTGGGGACTATCTTATTCGTATCTTTGATTAGTAAAAGCACAGGGGTGGTTGGTTCAGTGCATATTTGGTGTCGTACTACTAATTTTCACAATTAGCAATAGATGTAGCTTGATCAATGGCTCTTGGAGTGGTACGTGGTCCATGGCGGTGTCCACCTAGCGGTCGTGCTATTGACAATGTTTCTTCCCAAGTTTCCCTCATCAGTGGCATATCTATCTCCGACGAAGGGGCTGACAAGTGGGTTTGGTCTAGAGAGGCTTCTCGTATTTTTAAAGCCAGTACGTTAACCGTGCATATTCAGGAGCTGTTATTGCCCGATCATAACCTTTGTTCCCACCATACATGGAATTCCTGGATCCCTCGCAAAGTCTATATTTGCGTTTGGCGTTCTTCAAATAATAGTCTCCCTATTAGGTCCAATTTGCTGCCGAGGGCAGTCGACACTCATTCAGATGTTTGCCCTTTTTGTGACGCCGTTAGCGACTCAATTGATCATAGTTTGCTGATATGCCCCATAGAGGTGCGCACATACCAACCTGTTTTAAACCGAAACTGAAAAATATTCAAAAACCAAAACCGGTCCAAACCGGTTCGGCTTTTTTACTAACCGCCGGTTAGTAACCGGTTTGGAAAATCGGGCTTGATGACCGGTTTGGATAAACCGGTTATTATGTCTAACGGATCTTCCGACAACGAACTCCACCAAATCGATTCCGATTAGCTTTCGATTTTTATTGTTTTTATGTATTATGTTTGATGTAGTCTAATTCCAATGTATTGTAACAAGGATTTTTTTTTTGTAAGATGTGTATTGTAAATGTGTTTTCTATCCATGTGCTTGGGCTTTGGCCCATTCTAATTTTGGTTGGTGTTTTAAAACAACGCACACATATTCATTAAACGACAATATTTCTTTAGATAAAGGGCCAAAACGACACAAAGTATAAAACAAAACGACATTTGAAACAAAGAAACGACGTCGTTTCCATCAATGTATAATATACATATTAATAAATAATTAAATAAAAATCGATCTTTATAATAATTGCAGTCATACGGTCTAAAACTTCAATAAAAAAAACAAACCGAAAACTGGTCTAAATCGGTTAGGAACCAAACCGAAACCAGCTAACCGGTTTTTTTTTTCTCTTCGACCAAAAACCGATTTGACCGGTTATTAACCGAACCGGTTAATCGATATGTGCACCTATATCCGCTGGTATAAAGCGAACCGGTTAATCGAATTTGTTGTCTGTTTATTCTTCTCCTATTCCTTTGTACTTTGTTCTATTCGGTCTTCTCCTCGGATCGTCCTATAATATATTTTTAGCCTTTCAACAATAAACCTAAATGTTGTCTTAATGAAATACTTTGATAAGCATTTAACATGGATCAATAAGACATGTGATAAGCCAAACTAGACAAATCGCTCAAGAGATAAGGAATAAGGCAAAATGAACTAGTAAGATCAAATATGCCGGGAAAATCAGTTACAGAGATGAAAAGTGTTTAACATTGCCATTCAGACGTTGTAGCCATTCCTTAACGTTCTGCGATAGATGGGTGATTAAGCGTAATTACCTCCTTTGAAATATCCGGAGGAGATGACACATCATCAGAAAATTTGTACCTTTTTATGACGGAGTTGAATTTAAATGTGCGTTGTATTTGATCGGTCGTACGTCTTTATGGACAACGAGTTTAGAGAAACGGATTAAACCAGGAATGAGGTTTTTAAAAAATTGAAAGAGAGAAGGCTACATGAATAGCAATATAGTATGTAGCATTTTAAAAACTGAATGATTATATGGTCGTGTTAACCTCTTTGAGTTTCTTGAGTGATAATCAGCTGCATGATTCTATATTGGTTGGGAGTTTTCACAGCTTTCAAGTGGCCGGATTTGTGTTATGACCGACATACTAGATTTAAATTAAGTTTAGCTTCTTGTTTTACACTGTACTGTTGGAGTATTGATCTAGTTTAGCGTAGTAAGTAGAGCATAGAAACACTATAGTTAAGAACCATAAAGATAAAACACTCCTATTTTTAACAGCCTCGAGTCTCATAACACAGTAATTTTCATCGACGACCCTAGTTACGTTGCTGGTCCACGAGACCGCAAAATTATAAAAAAATTTCTTTGAATGACTGAACAAAATAGGAAAAAAAAAACCTTTGTTTTAAAGCATCAGCTGCAAACTTACTTAATTTCTTGATGTATATTTTATATGAAGAGCTCTTCGAGGCTGTGCGCCTGTGCGTCAATACAGCAGCACCAGAACCTTCTTCTAACTGCTATCTAGGGTTTGGATCGGTGATAATATTGTTAAGGGCCTAACAGGTCCAACAGCTTTCGAGTCTGTCCCATTGCCACTGTCAGTCTCACCCATGCCATGTGGAGATACAAGGCTCTTCACGAATACTGGCAAATCAAAATTATAATTACATTCGGAAATCGTAGACAACTTGAGAAGACTATCCTGACCGGGACATTCAAGGCTGTGCACCGATACATCAACATCGTGTTCATCATAACCAGGTAGCGGTAGCCATCGTTCCATTTCAATTCCCTCAGTTTTCATAACTTTGTAGTTTCTCGTTACCCATATTTCAGGTTTCTCAGTTTTCTTTACCCGCCACTTTTGATATTTGATACATAGACGGTCTTTTATGGTCCCCAACGTATAATTGTAGCCTTGTAACCTTATGCCTTGTATCGTTGAGTCTCGGAACCTGTCAAGAGGAGGAACTGGTATGGGTATTTCTATAATAACCTCTTTCGATAAATCAAAAGTAACTATTACTTCCCCATTGAAAAGCCAGTGAATCACTCCATTGCATAAAGTACCATATGTATTAGCATTTGTGTACAAAGGCCAACCAACCACTTCTCCGTCAACTAATCTCCAGACATTTGATTTCAGTGTTAACACTTTAAAATGAACCTTATCATCACTAATTTTATAATCATAGAATCCTACTACAACCTTGAAATCATCTATGGATGAATCATAGCCAAAACCGAACACTTGAATATGAATATCTTGAGGAAGAGTTAGTTCATTCACTTCACAGGTTGAGGGATTAACGACATATAAGAAGTCATCACAATCACGAACGTACATGCATACAAGACCATTGTAAGAACCAACAAGACCATAACTATGAGGGTAGCCCTTAACAATATGAATCCGTGTATCTCCAATTTCATTATTATCTGCTTTCTTTTTACTATTGTAATTAAGATGAGATTTGATAAAACGAGGACTTGAGATTAACGAATTCCATGACTTACATACGCATTTGAATCGGATGAGATCATCTACTTGCGATCTTGCTAGTATCTCTTCATGAATATCAAGGTGAAGCTCTGCCATTTATAAAACCTTCTATTTACTAAAACAAAATTAGGAAAAAAAGCACAGAAGTAAGTTTCGTCTTCAGTAGTTTTTATACATATAGCAAATATAGCAATCAACTTTAACTACATTATAGAGTATACACAGGGACGGAACCGGGAGAAAAAACGACTCGATGCACTTATAATAAACTGTACAATGCTACAAATAATTTTTTTAGGGACCAGGTGCATTTAACACAAGTCTAACAAAAATCGAAGTTTTTTAACATATTTAACAATACGCAACAAAAATTCATGGGTGTCCCGGGTCCCCTAGACCAAACCTGGTTCCGTCCCTGAGTATAGATATATAAAATAAAACAAACCTAATAAGCAATCGTTGTTGTTGATGATGATCACTCCAAAAACTAGAACTAATTAGGGTTTAGACCTCTAGGGTTTTAGTATAGCCGACTCTGGTCATTATATTTATTTGATAAGCCCATTTGTCACATAATTATGGGCTTAACCACTTCTGTTTGTTCTAGAACTCTACTTTTTATATAAACAAAGAAGTTAAAGAACTAGTTTTAAATTAGAGGTGGAAACGAGCCGGGTTGACCTTTGGTCTCTCATAGTTTGAGCTCGGCTCGTTTAGGTTATACAAAGCTCGAGCTTGATTCGTTTTGAGCCTTATTATTTAAGCTCGAGCTTGGCTCGTGGTATAGGCTCATTTGTACGATTTTTAAATGTAGAATTAAAATTTTGCTTGAGCTCGGCTCGTAGTATATCTAAGTTCTTGTTAATAAGTTTTTTATTAAGCTCGTTAATAAGCTCATATATAAAGTATTAGGCTCGTTTAGGCTCGCGAGCCCAAACGAACTTTGAGCTCGAACTCAAGCTCGTTTAATAAACGAGCTTGTAACAACAGCTGTACGTGGTACACTCGGGCATATTGCTACCCAGTATCTTTCAAATGGAAAATCATCGGAAAAAAACTATGTTGCTCGACTGGGTATGTGTTTCTTTAACTATGCTTGGCTTCGATACACTTAGTTATCTATTTTCTTAGACAATAGACGCTTCTTTAAATGTAAATTCTTTAGAGCTTAAACAAGAGATATTTACTCCTTTTTTAAACTGTGATTGTCTTTGGTGCAAATAGGTGAAAGGACTTCTAAAAGAAAAGAAACTGGAGATGCGTGTTGACCCTGATCTAGAAACGAATTACATAGCAACAAAGGTCGAACAGTTAATCCAGTTAGCTTTGCTATGTACGCAAGGATCACCAATGGACAGACCGAAGATGTCAGATGTTGTAAGAATGCTAGAAGGTGATGTTTTGGTGGAAAGATGGGACGAGTGGCAGAAAGTGGAGGTTCTTCGCCATGAACTTGATCTTCAACCACTTCCTAATTCTGATTGGCTTCTTGACTCGACTGATAACCTGCACGCGGTTGAATTATCTGGACCTAGATGATGAACATTGAAAATAGGGTTGTTGTAATTCTCTATTAATTAAAATATATAACTAGTGATCTATTATATATTCAATCTTAAAGTCATTATGATTAAGTTTCTACATCTAATGTCGACGTTCATGGGTCAATTTATTTCCAGACCACGTGTTAAAACCACGTGTTAAAACACACGTTACAACCTCATTTCTGTTGACGCGCAGCTGCTAATAGCATCTTATCATTATACTTACACACACGGTCACACCAACACTACTAAGTTGGAGACGTGTGACAAATGGTTCTCCGTCTAGAAATCATGATTAAAAATCGAAGCGAGATCACGTTTCATGTCGGTACTGTTTGTTTGATAACGACGCAGTTCTGAAACACATCCATTTTGGAAGCTTCAAATTTTCTTTCCGAAAAAAGTGATGCATTGATATGGAAAATTTCCAAGAAAAAGACGCGTCAAACGGCCTAAAGATAATGAAAAGCACCGACAACCTAAAAATCATCCTAAGTTGCCTGCGGATGACGAAAAAACGCAAAATGTACAAATCTGACATCGAACCAAACTGGACAACTTTATTTACCCAGAAAGGCTTTTGGGTGAATGTGAGAGGGAGTTCAGGAAATACTGGTGAATTGACACAGAATAATACCAGAAACCTAGAAAACCGAACCCTCCAGGAAGGTAAAAAAATCGTCAAACGGCTTTAAAACAATGAAACGCACCAACTGCCTAAAGAATCATCCTCAGCTGCGTGGGAACAGTAAAAAACAACCAAAAATGAAATATCCTGAATCAAAACCCGCTTGCAAACGTTGGTTTATCAGAAGAGCCAATCGTGGCTAAACTCTTTATATATGAACTTTACATACCTATACTTTTCTGCAATTCAAGCAAACGGACCAACACTTAGACCTTGGTTCTTCTATCATCACGTAAATGAGGACCACGAAACGAGACCTCAACAAAACACAATTCTTGTATAGCCAAAGAAATGACAAAAACAGATAGATACCAACCTACTAACAAAACGGCTCTAATACTACGTTTTGGAAAGACCCATGGGTCAATGGAGGTTCCCGGCTCAAAGACCTTTATCCAAGGTTACATGCTTTCGACTCTTGTCAATATTGCACTATTAGTGTTAGGATATTGGGCTGTCTATGCAATCTTTTTCTAACATGAGGGGTTACTTTTGTAACTCCTCAAGTCCTTATCCTTTTTGTTTGTTTTATATGTGCAGGGACTGGATGTGTCAACGCTTCATTCTTGGACTTGCTTATATACTCATCTCTTCTCATTTGCTAGGGTTTGACAATTTATCACAGCCATTTTCTCTCTTTCTTTCATTCTCTCTAAAATAAAATGTAAACGATCAAATGTTTGATTAGTTTAGTTAGTGTAGCTTGTTATTGATCTTGTATTTCCAGGTTGTATCCGTTTGGCGACAACCTTTTTTTTGTATGTTGATAGCACCCATTTGGGGACTATCTGATTCGTATCTTTGATTAATAAAAGCACAAGGGTGGTTGGTTGAGTGCATATTTGGTGTCGTACTACTAATTTTCACATGGTATCAGAGCTCCAGGTTGGATCTTTGATTAAAAAGTTTTTTTGATTAAGTAAAATATTTTTGGGGGTTTCAAAAATTGTTTGGTTTAATCGGTTGAATTTCACTCGAATATCTTTTTTTATGAATATTATCATAAGCTTAACTCTTTGTGGAGAGAGTTTGATATGTTGACCAAATTGACTTCTTGTACTTGTCTTGCTAGATCTGAGTCAGGTAAACATAATCAACTTATGAAACTCATGTAATTTTAATGGGACTAGATGAAGTTTATCAACCTATTAGAAGTACTCTTCTTACTCAAACTGAATTGCCTGATGTTAAAGATGCTTTTGTGATTGTTTGTCGTGAGGAGTCTCATAGGGGTTTTGGTACTAATTCTGTGACTCCCAAACCACAAGTTAGTGCTTTTGCTGCCAAAGCTGTTGAGTCTAGATGTGCTACTCCTTACTGAAATTCCAGTTCTAACAACTTCAGTTATGGTAACTCTACCAATAACACAAGTTATGGAAGTAGCACTAATAGAAATAACAACACTTCTGGTAGTAATGCCTCCTTTAATGGGAACTCTTCCAATGGTAATAGGCCCTCTTATGACTCTTTGAAATGTGATCACTGTGGTATGAAAGGTCATACCATAGATATGTGTTTTGAGTTAATTGGTTATCCTGTTGGTTATAAGAAGAATTCCAAAAACAAGGGTTTTTCTAATAACAAGGGAAACAACAAAAGTTTTAACAGTAACAATGTTGATGTTCAAAGTGCTAATAGCTCTAATGGTTTTGTTAATAATGTTTTCACTCCTTTTTCCAATGAACAAATTGCTAAACTTATGAACTTAATTGGTGAAAAGAGTTCTTCTAGTAACTCTGGTGTGCAGTCCAATATGGCATGTATTAGTTGTACTTTTTTTAATGCCAATGTGTTTTTTAACAACCATTTTTACAAATGCTTTAATGCAAATGTGAGAATTGGAGATTCTGTGTTTAATTTTGGGTGGATAATTGATTCTGGGGCAAACCAACACATCACCTCTACTACTAAGGATATGGTCGACTTAGTTGATATCTATGATTTAAATATAAATGTGGGACATCCTAATGGTACTATTTCTAAAATCAGACATGTTGGGACCTTAAGATTAACCAGTAATGTTGTTTTGTTTGATGTGTTGGTTATACCAGAATACACTGTCAGCCTTTTATCTCTTAACAAAATGATCAAAGATAGTAAGTTGCATGTTAGGTTTAATGAGTATGATTGTATTATTCAGGATATGAAAAAAGAGAACATCATGGGGACTGGTAGAGAATGTGGTGGTTTGTACTTGTTTGACATTGATTGTAAGACCCCTAAGTCTAAGAGTAACTATTCTATTATGTGTTTTCATGTGTCCAAAAATGTTTGGCACAACAGGCTTGGTCACCCTTCTGACCAAGTTCTAAGTGTTCTAAAACACTCTTTGAAGCTTACCAAACCTGACTATAATGAACCCTGTGATGTTTGCCATTTTTCTAAACAGACCAGGGAACCTTTCCCCACGTTTCCTCAAGTTTAGGTGACCTCATTCATCTAGACTTGTGGGGCCCTTACAAGGTCACTACAAGAGAAGGTTTCAAGTATTTTTTGACCATTGTATATGATTACAGCAGAGCTGTGTGGATTTACTTGATTAAAACTAAAGATGAAGTTTTTGACTTTGTGGTTGAATATTTCAATCTTATTTCCAATCAGTTTCTTAAAAAATCAAGATCATAAGATCTGACAATGGGACTGAGTTTGTTAATCAAAAAATGAACCTGTTTTTTAAGGAAAAAGGCATTATACATCAAAGCTCCTGTGCTTACAATCCTCAGCAAAATGGGATTGCAGAGAGAAAGCACATGCATCTCCTTAATGTGGCTAGAAGTTTACTTTTCCAAGGGGGTCTTCCCTTGTGTTTTTGGTCTGATTGTGTGCTTACTGCTGCTTACCTTATTAACAGGCTCCTATCTTCTGTTCTTGCTGGTAATTCACCTTTTTGTATGCTGTATAATAGAGAACCTTCCCTATCCCATTTAAGACCGTTTGGTTGTCTTTGTTTTTCAACAGTCTTAAATAATAGTGATAAATTGTCTTCTAGGTCTGAAAAATGTGTTTTAGTTGGTTACTCTTCTTCCAAGAAAGCTTATAAGCTACTTAGTTTAAGTAATAAAAGTTATTCTTTTTCTAAAGATGTTAAGTTTTATGAATCTATTTTTCCTTATAAAATAAAAGTTGTTCAACAGCCTCTTTCTGTTTTTGATAAAAATGATTTTGAAAATAAAAACTTTTTCAATTTTTGTGAGTCAGATAACCAAAATGACCAAAGTCCCTATGATGATTGAAGGGGGTCACCTGATGAAGCAGGGGAGGTAAATATGGAACACTCAGATGATACTCAGAGGAGCAACCATCTGATTGTATTCATACTGCTTCATCAATAGGTGAAACATCTAGTTCTAAGGGCAACAACTCTTCTCAAAATCAGGTTCCTATTCCCATGTTTGATGCCAGTCTTGGAACAGATGATGATGGTGCTGAACCTTCTGTTAGAAGGTCCAATAGGACGTCTAAGTTACCTGCTAAACTTAATGAGTTTGTCCTTGACAACAAGGTTAAATATGGTTTGAACAGATTTGCTAATCACACTAGGTTGTCTGCTTACAATGTTTGTTTTATTTCCAATTTTAACAAGACTTATGAACCTAGTTGTTTTTGTAAAACCTCTGATTTTACCTTATTTACTTTGTCAACTGTCGTACTCTTTATTTTTGGAGTTTATATAATTTCACTTTAATATGACTTATTATTAATCATATACCTTTTGTCATACTACCTTTCATATTTATTTTATATTTATATGAACTCTTAGTCATTTATTGACTACTTTGGCAACTGACTGGCCACCTGATTGATTAATAGACTCATCACCTCAGTACATATTTTGAGATAAAATGTAACTTTACTTAATTAATTTATTAAGTACTTGGATTTATTTTATATGTACATATTTACATATATTACATAAAATGAATAAACACCTAACACTTTAAAACAATGTACATTATACTTATAATGATATATTCATTATATACTTTCACTAAATTACCTAAAGCTTCAACAAAAATACCTACAACTCAACAAATGCATACAATATTAAACAAGGGCTATTATTCTCATACAACACTTGGCAAAAATTATCAAAACCCTCCCACATGCATGCAATGCCGTGTATATGTATACACATACCTACCCATTTGTGGTCATTTTCCTAACTTTCAAAGTATAATCATACATACTCCACTGATACACTATGCTAACCATGCTTTTCTTACACAACCATGTTTACTTACTTACACACTCCATACATGCTACTATGCAATGTAAATCCTTGTCCCCCTTTGACCCTTGTAAACCCACGGTTGCAAACCAAAAAGGAAGGAAAAGAAAGTTGCTATTTTGAGCATGTGGGGAAATAAGCTTCATATCTCAACCAAATCCCAAGTGAATCAAACCAAGATACATATTAGATACTTAGTACAAACAAGGATCTCAAGTGGATACTCTCTGTTTCCTTAATTTAGCCGTAGCATACTCCCTCACCAACACAATACATTTGAAACCTAATCTCACATCTCTCCCTCTAAAACATACGGCTAAAAACTATTTCCACCATAATCAAACCTTCAAACACATTTACTACTCTTAGATCATGTCTCATACTACATGAAGGTTAATCATTAGCTCACTCTACAAGTATCTTGATCATTGAAGCAAGAAAGAAGCCCTAGTCCTACTCCTTGAAGCCCACAGCTTGTTTTAAGCTACCAAGATCTCCATTGTTGAAAGCTTATCACTTTTTCTACTCATTCTCTTATCACTCCTAAACCTATCTAAACACGTAAGTCAAATCTAAAACCTATCTTTCTATATATTTACCTTTCATATACATTAACATACACATGGTTATTCTTAGTAAAACTTAATGTTAAAACAAATATATGAAACCCTAAATCTATATTAGGTCACGACTTAATTTATGCTATGACTTAAAATGATGTAAAACCTTAACAACCATGAAGAACATATCACTATGAACTAGTTGAACTTGTAGATCTATGAAAAACATGACCATGCATATCTTGGACGTGGGTATAAGCCCTATGGTTCCATATTGGGTAATCTTGTAAAGTTTAGATATACCTAGAAACACTAGATCTATGATTATGGTTTGCCTTAAAATGTTAAGCTCACTACTTATGCCTTATAAGATTTAGTTTTAAGCTCACTATAATAAGCTAGCCTAAATAAGCTCCATTATTACTAAATAATGTTTTTATAAAACTTTTAGTGTCAAAATATAACTTTATAAAGTTTTGTGTTGAAAATATAGATCTATAAGTAAGTTGGACTAAAATAATAGATCTAAGAAATTTTGGACTAAAATGGTAAATCTATAAACATTCAGATTAAAAATAACATATATAATACTTTCGGGCTAAATTGTAATTTTACAAAGTGTAGGGATCTAAATGAACAAGTAAAGAAACTCATTTTTCCAAAAATATAAACCTTAGGGGTACTTTTGTAATTAGCCGAGAGTTAAGAGGGTGTTTTGGACACTATCTGAAACTTTAAGTTAATAAAAAGGACTTAAATGAGATTTCTACAATGTTAGGGTAAATTGTGTAAATTAATATAAACCTAGGGATCTCCTTTGCCAATTTCCAATACTTAATATAAGCCCTAGGGACCTATTTTGCCAAGTTAACAAACTACATCTAAGCCTAAATAAACCTTAGGGGCTATTTGTGCCCTAAGCCGAAACTTATATAAGCCATAGGGGGCATTTATGAAACTGATATAAACCCTAATATAAGCCGAATGTTATAGGGACTAAATTTTCCATACTTTGAAACTTAAACAAACCCTAGTACACGTGTAACTAGGGAGGGACCAATATTGTAATTATTTGAAATAATTAGAAACCCTAGGGGTATAAAAGTAATTTAACCACAGGTAATTATTTAAATAGAAGTGGGACAACATCACCATGGACTTTGTCACCAAACTCCCAAAGTCATTTCACGGTTACGATACTATCTGGGTAATCGTCGACCGACTCACCAAGTCCGCCCATTTTCTGCCAATTAGGGAGAATGATCCCCTTGCAAGTCTAGCAAAGACGTACCTGAAGGAGATTGTGACCAAACATGGGATACCAGTCTCAATAATTTGTGATAGAGACGGTAGGTTCACATCAAACTTTCGGAAGGCTTTCCAACGAGCCTTAGGTACCAATTTAGATATGAGCACTGCTTATCATCCGCAGACTGACGGACAAAGTGAACGAACCATTCAGACTCTAGAAGACATGCTTCGAGCATGTGTGATTGAATTTGGAAATGGATGGGTTGACCACATCCCCTTAGTGGAATTCTCCTACAACAACAGTTATCACGCCAGTATTAAGGCTGCCCCTTTTGAAGCACTATATGGTCGGAAATGCCGTTCACCTGTGTGCTGGGCAGAAGTAGGAGAGTTTCAGCTCACTGGACCAGAATTAATCAAAGAGACTACAAACAAGATTGTCCTCATCAAGCAGAGAATCCAAGCTGCTCGCGATCGACAAAAGAGCTACGCGGACCTGAAACTCAAACCTATGAAATTTGAAGTAGGTGACCGTGTTATGCTCAAAGTATCACCTTGGAAGGGTGTTGTACGCTTTGGCAAACGTGGGAAACTAAATCCTCGTTATGTTGGCCCTTTCAAAGTGATAGCCAGGATCAGAGAAGTAGCTTATCGTCTAGAGTTTCCCTAGCAACTGAGTCGGGTACACTCTACCCTTCATGTGTCTAACTTGAAGAAGTGCTATGCTGAAGAACCATTGGATATGCCATTGGAAGGAGTTCAGTTTGACGACAAACTCTAGTTCACAGAAGAACCAGCAGAAATCATGGAGAGGACAGTTAAGAAATTGAAACGCAGTCGCATCCCGTTGATCAAAGTACGTTGGAACTCAAAGAGAGGCCCTGAGTTCACTTGGGAACGAGAAGACTCGTTTAAAACCAAGCACCCACATTTGTTCACTTGACCGGTAACTTCATCTTAAGCTTTGAGGACAAAGCTAAAATAACGGGATGGTGCTGTAAAACCTCTGATTTTACCTTATTGACTTTGTCAACTGTCGTACTCTTTATTTTTGGAATTTATATAGTTTCACTTTTATATGACTTATTATTAATCATATACCTTTTGTCATATTACCTTTCATATTTATTTTATATTTATATGAACTCTTAGTCATTTATTGACTACTCTGGCAACTGACTGGCCACCTGATTAATTAATAGACTCATCACCTCAGTACATATTTTGAGATAAACTGTAACTTTACTTAATTTATTTATTAAATACTTGGATTTATTTTATATGTAAATATTTACATATATTACATAAAATGAATAAACACCTAACACTTTAAAACTATGAATAAACTGTAACTTTCACTAAATTACCTAAAGCTTCAACAAAAATACCTACAACTCAACAAATGCATACAATATTAAACAAGGGCAATTATTCTCATACAACACTTGGCAAAAATTATCAAAAATCCTCCACATGCATGCAATGCCGTGTATATGTATACACATACCTACCCATTTGTGGTCATTTTCCTAACTTACAAAGTATAATCATACATACTCCACTAATACACTATGCTAACCATGCTTTTCTTACACAACCATGTTTACTTACTTACACACTCCATACATGCTACTATGCAATTTCAATCCTTATCCCCCTTTGACCCTTGTAAACCCACGATTGCAAACCAAAAAGGAAGGAAAAGAAAGTTGCTATTTTGAGCATGTGGGGAAATAAGCTTCATATCTCAACCAAATCCCAAGTGAATCAAACCAAGATACATATTAGATACTTAGTACAAACAAGGATATCAAGTGGATACTCTCTCTTTCCTTAATTTAGCCTTAGCATACTCCCTCACCAACACAATACATTTGAAACCCAATCTCACATCTCTCTCTCTAAAACATACGGCTAAAAACTATTTCCACCATTATCAAACCTTCAAACACATTTACTACTCTTAGATCATGTCTCATACTACATGAAGGTTAATCATTAGCTCACTCTACAAGTATCTTGATCATTGAAGCAAGAAAGAAGCCCTAGTCCTACTCCTTGAAGCCCACGGCTTGTTTTAAGCTACCAAGATCTCCATTGTTGAAAGCTTATCACTTGTTCTACTCGTTCTCCTATCACTCCTAAACCTATCTAAACAAGTAAGTCAAATCTAAAACCTATCTTTCAATATATTTACCTTTCATATACATTAACATACACATAGTTATTCTTAGCAAAACTTAATGTTAAAACGAATATATGAAACCCTAAATCTATATTAGGTCACGGCTTAATTTGTGCTATGACTTAAAATGATGTAAAACCTTAACAACCATGAAGAACATATCACTATGAACTAGTTAAACTTGTAGATCTATGAAAAACATGACCATGCATATCTTGGACGTGGGTATAAGCCCTATGGTTCCATATTGGGTAATCTTGTAAGGTTTAGATATACCTAGAAACACTAGATCTATGATTATAGTTTGCCTTAAAATGTTAAGCTTACTACTTATGCCTTATAAGATTTAGTTTTAAGCTCACTATAATAAGCTAGCCTAAATAAGCTCCATTATTACTAAATAATGTTTTTATAAAACTTTTAGTGTCAAAATATAACTTTATAAAGTTTTGTGTTGAAAATATAGATCTATAAATAAGTTGGACTAAAATAATCGATCTAAGAACTTTTGGACTAAAATGGTAAATCTATAAACATTCGGATTAAAAATAACATATATAATACTTTCGGGCTAAATTGTAATTTTACAAAGTGTAGGGATCTAAATGAACAAGTATAGAAACTCATTTTTCCAAAAATATAAACCTTAGGGGTACTTTTGTAATTAGCCGAGAGTTAAGAGGGTGTTTTGGACACTATCCAAAACTTCAAGTTAATAAAAAGGACTTAAATGAGATTTCTACAATGTTAGGGTAAATTATGTAAATTAATATAAACCTAGGGATCTCCTTTGCCAATTTCCGAAACTTAATATAAGCCCTAGGGACCTATTTTGCCAAGTTAACAAACTACATCTAAGCCTAAATAAACCCTAGGGGCTATTTGTGCCCTAAGCCGAAACTTATATAAGCCCTAGGGGGCATTTATGAAACTTATATAAACCCTAATATAAGCCGAATGTTATAGGGACTAAATTTGCCATACTTTGAAACTTAAACAAACCCTAGTTACACGTGTAACTAGGGAGGGACCAATTTTGTAATTATTTGAAATATTTAGAAACCCTAGGGGTATAAAAGTAATTTAACCGCGGGTAATTATTTAAATAGAAGGACTAAAACATAACTTATACAAAGTATAACGAACCCTAAAATTTCTATATATTTATATCCGATATTTAAAACGTAAAACTTAAATAAACGTAACAATTGTTATTTTTCCAAACTTATAATTTAATAATTATGAACACTACGTGAACGTGGAATTTAATTAAAATGTTATACGTTTTATAAACCTTATTTATATATTAAATATAAATTAGAAATGATTAACTTATAAATTAAATATATTAATTATATTTATTTTCTATTACCTTATATATATATAAAACTACCTTTTATAAATATTTAAAGTGTTTTATAAACAACATAAGTACAAGGGAATTAATTAAATAGATTAATTAATTTAACCTTATTATTTATTTTATACTTAAAATAAATACTACTATAACTTGTACAATGATGAACTAAAGTACAAATACCGTAATAAAATACTTAAAACCAGTATAAGCATGCACATATTTATTCTGAAACTTTTATGCATTATGTTGTGCATTTACTGAGACCTTATAATTATGTAGGTCGTTGATCGTATCGTGAGCATCCTTATCAGATTATCTATTGACTATTTGCTGTACTACTGAGGTGAGTTCATGGCCACACTTTTGTATATTGACAAACTTTTAAACTCTTTTATGGGGAAGAAAACATGCCACATATTTTATTTTATGGACATAAACTGAACTGCAAAACCTTTGATTACATTTGCCTATTGTAGATGAACCCGTATGACCCGTGCATCTGAAACTGTTAGAATTGTTGAATTACCTGAATGTTATAAATAGATCTATTTGGGATTGACCATCCCCATCTGGGTGAGTCATGCTCACTGTGCCTAGGCCAGGACAACAGATGTTTCACATGTAAGCACATATTATTTTTTGGGTGCCTTTTTGTATAAGGCGAAGGGTCCTTATTTGTTAAGGTCTTAACTGTCAAGTCTCAGTTTCGGGCAATATGGGAATGTAATTACTTTTTAGTGTTGATGCTTTGTGCATTACTACTTCAGTGAATGTTTATTGTCCAAACTTATTTTATTAAACCTGTGAATTCACCAACTTTATGTTGACTCTATAAGCATGTTTTCTCAGGAAACTAAAGCAGGTATTGGTGTGCATGGAGTCAAGCATCATGATAGGCTGCATTTATAGAGCTCATCTGGGGTTTTAACTAGGGAATAATTCAACTGCTGAAAATGTTTAAGACTTATTTTAATAACATTTGCACTTTTTAATCATGTAATAAATGTAAGGATAATCTTTTATCTGTTGCTCTATACTCTGTCTGCTGTTGATCCACCTACGTGACACCCAAATATTATCTCCGCTGCGTTTGACTCAATTTGAGGGTGTCATAGTTTTAGTGAGGTTGTCAAAGATATTAATTGGGTTCAAGCTATGAATAGTGAAATGGAAGCTCATTATCTGAATGATACTTGGACTCTCACTTACTTGCCTCCATATAGAAAGGCTATTTGTGACAATCCGTCAATTTATTGTTGATATTTTATTCTCAATATTTATTTGAAAACACTATTTTAATGTTACAATATGAACTCACATATTTTTGGGAAGAAATTTGGATTTACGTCTTGGAGTAGCGTCGACTACGTTTAAACCGGAGGATTCAACGTTACGTGCTTATGTTTACATACACCGTCTTTGGTGACAGTCCGACATTTCAGAAAATACATTTATCCGTGAATATTATTTTGGAGTTTTAAATTTGTGTTAGTTCGTAAACTCACAAATTTACGAGAGGAGATTAGGACTTACGATTTTATTTTAACATCCTTTACGACTAAACCGGAAACCTTAGGATTACGTATTTACGTTTTCGAACTCCGTTTTTGATGAGACAATTTTTATTGGATTCGTTTTGTGACGTTGATTCATAATTTATAAAAATGTTTTTCGTAAAACGACCTAGGGCACGCAAATCGAGGAAACTAGAATCGAGGAGTACCCGTAAATAAATGGGGATGAGACAAGTTACACTTGTCCCACCCCCCACTACAAACCGGCCATACTTAGCCACACCAACCATTTGGTGTCAAGTTTTGAGAGAAAGTGGAAGACACTTGTCCTAAGCTTCACAAATAAGCTACCAAGAGATAAAAACCACTTCCACAAACCACTAACTCATTTCCCATCCATGCAAAACACATACTCTCTCTCTCTAAACCATTTTGGCCGTCCCTCATCACCCACAAACACCACCCTTTGATCTTGAATCCACCACAAAGTCATGTGTTATTTACACATATGTTGAAGCCACTTTGAAACCCTATTGATTGGTGGTGCTTATAACATCCAAGGAGGAGTTTTCATGGAGTAGTAGGGCTGATTTTCCATAAAGTATTCATGAAGAATGGTGCTCTTGAAGATGGTGTTGGCTATGCACAAGTTTCTCCATTCAAATCCATGTCAAACTCATACCCTACATCAACATGGTGGTATAAAGATTGTCCTCCTCATCTTCTTGTTATTTTGATTATGTAAACATGTATTTTATTTCCTATTGTATATGTATATTATGATTATATGATGATAAAAATGTTATGTGGGGATTTGTTGTTGAGAAACATGATTAAAAAGGTGAAAAACCATATGAAACAAGGTTAAAATCTTGGTTAAATTTGATGGCTGTATAAAACAGTAAGGAAACTTGTTATGAACTGATAAAATGATTAAGTAGAATGGATTTACAGTAAGCTATGAGTCTTGTACACATGTGAGAGTTGTCCATGCAATGGAATCAAAATAATGAGTGAGATATGATCAAAACAAGTTTAAGGTATAAATCTGAGGTTACTGTTTTGGACAATTTTTAGAAAATATTTAGAAGATGATTCAACAGTAGCTATAGAAGAGTTAAATGTAGCACATATTATCTAGTTTATGTTATAAAAATTTGAGCTTCTATCTCCATGTAGAACCCAAGATATGGCAGTTTTGGTGAAAGTGAAGTTAAAAATCAGATTTTTGGAAATAATGTTTATTAATATTATATAAGCACTCACATTATAATGTATAAAATGTAAAAATATAAACCCACTAACTTATAAAACTTATTTATATAAATGTATAAAAGGTTAATTAAATGGGTAAATTATATAAATGGTGGTAAAATAATATTTATAAGTAATAAAAACTATAAACTTGATTTTTACGACTTTTTCGGCTATCGCCGTAAAATTTACGTTTTTCGCCAAATAAAACTTAGATGGTTGGACCCGTCTAATGTAAACTTTATAAAACTTATATACTGATATATAGACATGTATAACAAGTAAAAACCGATAAAAACCCGAACTATAGGACATACGGACATTAACGAGTTAAATAAACATATTGGACTAATAAATGGACTAAATAGGATAAAAACTTGTAAAAAGAATCTATTGGGCTTAACCCATTTGGGCCCAACTTGAAAGTGTATGTACTGATAATATAAGTACAAAATGGATTAAAATAAGTTAAATAACTTATAATAAGCTTATTGGACTTAAAACACGTAAAGGGGTAAAACTAATAAACTAGTATAGAAGCTATCGACATATAACACTAAAAATGAGTAAACTAGAATATGTAAACCCACTTGATCATCATATATATATAATCATCATATGTATACATAATTGTTATTTTTATAAAGTCATTGGACAAGAGTCTAAGACGAGTATTATTTGTCTAGGTTTCCGTGATTGAAGCACGTACCGTACGTCCGAATTGCCGATAACCCGCCTTCCCACATCAACGTGAGTTCATAGCCTCGCACTCTTTTAAATGTTTTATAAATGCTTTATAAACCCGCAAGGGAGATAACATGTTAGTTTTTATAAAATTTTGGACACCATTTGTCCCGATTGTTTGTTTATTGATTTTGGACCCGAATGATTGAATGACCCGATTGTATGACCCGATAAATGATTAATGGACCCGATAAATGAAATTAAATGGATTATTAAAGTTAGGTTATGTCACTAAAAGTCCCATTAGCATGAATTGTGAACTACCGGGAGTTGGTAGACGCTTATGCATTTAATAGTACTATTTGGGGACGATCACCCCAGTTCGCGGCTTGACGGTTGATCCCCGTCGTGCCACATTGATTGGTAAGCGAATTTATGTATGAGAAGATTTCAATAGCGTGACCTTTGTGACGACACGCTACTTTAGATGGGCAAAATTGGTATCGGGTTAGCTACCCGTTGTTGGTTTAGTAAGGTAACAATGTCATGCGGCTTATAATAATCTGAAAAATTAACGAAATACTAATAGACGCACCAAATTACGATGTATTGCCTAACTAGAAATACGGGGTCATACTATTGATATTATGTTTGTATTTTGGTTTTCATAACCATATTCATATAACGGTTTTTATTTGATTTTATACGACGTCAGAAGACGTATCGTATGATGTTTTTACGACATTGGCTCGTATACTGATTTTTAAGGCAATTGCCTATATTATGATTTTCGATGAGGATTTGTATAAAATGACTTTGGCTATTTTATGGCCTATCAAAATGATTTATACAAAATGATTTTCAGTAATATTTTTATACTGATATTATATTGATGGAATTTATTAAACTCTATGAATTCACTCGGCGTTATCGCTGACCCTTTTCTTTTAACATGTTTTATCTCAGGTACTTGAAGGTAATTCTCGGACGACAAGAATTCATGGCCCGCACCTAAATAATATTTCTCCATTCAAATATTTTGTAAAACTTTGTATGTAATGTAATGACTTGGGACCGATGTAACTTTGATATTTATGAATGGAAATGATTTATAAATGCTTTATAAACCCGCGAGGGAGATAACATGTTAGTTTTTATAAAATTTTGGACACCATTTGTCCCGATTGTTTGTTTATTGATTTTGGACCCGAATGATTGAATGACCCGATTGTATGACCCGATAAATGATTAATGGACCCGATAAATGAAATTAAATGGATTATTAAAGTTAGGTTATGTCACTAAAAGTCCCATTAGCATGAATTGTGAACTACCGGGAGTTGGTAGACGCTTATGCATTTAATAGTACTATTTGGGGACGATCACCCCAGTTCGCGGCTTGACGGTTGATCCCCGTCGTGCCACATTGATTGGTAAGCGAATTTATGTATGAGAAGATTTCAATAGCGTGACCTTTGTGACGACACGCTACTTTAGATGGGCAAAATTGGTATCGGGTTAGCTACCCGTTGTTGGTTTAGTAAGGTAACAATGTCATGCGGCTTATAATAATCCGAAAAATTAACGAAATACTAATAGACGCACCAAATTACGATGTATTGCCTAACTAGAAATACGGGGTCATACTATTGATATTATGTTTGTATTTTGGTTTTCATAACCATATTCATATAACGGTTTTTATTTGATTTTATACGACGTCAGAAGACGTATCGTATGATGTTTTTACGACATTGGCTCGTATACTGATTTTTAAGGCAATTGCCTATATTATGATTTTCGATGAGGATTTGTATAAAATGACTTTGGCTATTTTATGGCCTATCAAAATGATTTATACAAAATGATTTTCAGTAATATTTTTATACTGATATTATATTGATGGAATTTATTAAACTCTATGAATTCACTCGGCGTTATCGCTGACCCTTTTCTTTTAACATGTTTTATCTCAGGTACTTGAAGGTAATTCTCGGACGACAAGAATTCATGGCCCGCACCTAAATAATATTTCTCCATTCAAATATTTTGTAAAACTTTGTATGTAATGTAATGACTTGGGACCGATGTAACTTTGATATTTATGAATGGAAATGATTTATTATTAAACGACGCGATGTTTATGCGTTGTCTATGATGTGAGTAATGTGCTATCCCGTAACACCAACTAGTCTTCCGATGTATTGAGTTGTATAAATTTGGGGGTGTTACAGTTTGGTACCAGAGCTCTCGTTATAGAGAACGAAATATTTTTAAAACCAAGGTTTTGAATAAAACATTTCAAAATCTTTTAACCATAAACATTTTTCTAAAAATGTCTAAAAATCTTTTGACTATAACGGTGCCGAAGAATTCCCGAGTTACCGACAAGGCCAGACTGAGAAGTGTTATTTTAATATATATATAACTTGGATTATATATATATATATGATGTAATTTGATTACATGATTGTTTGATGATTATTTTGATATTTATACGAGGTATTTATACGACGTAGATTGTCACAATGTACCCTAAATCCCCTAGTAAATTAATCGAAGCTATTATCGTAGGAATTCTAGCTATCCTAGATCTAAACAAAGTTGTGGATATTTATGATCCCAACAAATGGTTGATATTCATAGAAATGTAGACATTAGTTAAGTATGATATTGAGAAAGAATTGGCGAGATTAAAACTGATATCGATGTTATGACGATCTTTCTTTATAGAGTGGAGTTTGACAAAACGTTACCACCTAGAAAGATGTCATCTGATTCGTTGTCATCCAATTCTTAAATTGAAATCGAAAGGGTGAATGTTGCACTTGAGGCTGTTATTGGAACCATTACCCAAAAGCCTCATGCCACTAATACCTTTCCGAAAAGTCTAATTGACTGATCAAGTCATTTCATATTAATGACTCATTTGATAATTGTTGTTGTAAGAGCTATAGGATTGGAATTAAGTATTGTTCATATCGAAATTTTATTGCCTATTAAGGCCTAAGAATAAGATTGAAAGTATTGGAATATGAGGTTGTTAAGAGGAAGTTGTTAAGTTTTATGAATGAATTATAAGGTTTTAATTGATTGTTAGTTTATGATAAGGGTTGTTCCTAGGCCATTGTCCACTAACGAGGATGCCCAATGTTCAATAAATAAATTGAAGAAATCTTCTTCTGAATTGGGACCGATGGATCTTCTGGGACAGGCAGGACACCTAGTGACTATTGTAGATTAGTATTCATTGTGGTATCTTTTAAAAATAATCCCTAACTTAACTGAGACATCAGTTGGTAGGATGAGTTCTGATAATTGTATGACATAGTGACACGTAATGTGTTACGGTACAATTTGACTTGTTTGTGATTAATGAAAAGACTACCTTTGATTGCTAAATTCTACATGTATCGATGTTATCTATCTTTCATTGCTTCATCCTAATGATCGCATTAGTGATGTAACCATTGAACGAGTACTCATCTCGAATTGAGTTACGTTGTGAATCATTCTTCGTGAGTGCCATCGAGGTCATGAACCTCATGATTATTTGGCTAAAGTTCATTTCCTATCGTATCGTAGTTAGTTCTCGGTGAACAACTCTTCATCACTCTTTTGCAGATCACACATTATTTTTATAAAGTTAAAACGGTATCCTTTGAGAAAATTTAATTTTCATCACAATAAGGATTATTTAAAGTGAGATTTATAAGTGATTGATATCAAAATGAAGTTGTTTATGAGACGCTTTGGAAACTTAATTATTTCCATAACAAAGAAATTCTTTGTAAATTTATTTTTGATTCTTATTTAAGAATTAAGCATGAAAATGTTTTTACAAATATGATGATAAAATTTTGACGAACTGAGTATTGCATCGTTGATCTTGAAATTGTATATAGTTGCGCGCCTACATACAATTTGGAATAGACTATGCAAGACTGATTAGTAGTCACCATAAAACTAATAAATAACCACTACATTTTCTTGAAAATTTTGAAAGAATAAATTTTAATAAGATCTGCAAGAAGTGAAAAATAAGGACATAATGTTAGGGACACCTACATATGTGCCTGTAGCATCTATTCTTCTCAATCGAATTTACTCATCTGTGGAAATTGTCTTATTTGACAATTGACAATTCTTTCTTGTCTAATTCTCCAGTAGCAAGATTCTTAGGAAAAGTATCTGGTTACCGAGTGTTGATACCCGACTGGATGTATCGACGTTCTTATCATTTCCCTTGACTTGATTTCATTTGAATGACCTAGGTAACGATCCGAGGAGCTTTCGAATGCGTACTTAAATTATGAAAACATGGGATATATTCATATTGGTTAAATGTTTTCATCTGTATCTGATTTGAAATTCTCTCGCGTAAATTATGCGTTGACCTTACTCTTTTAAGGTAGTTATGTCTCCATATATCCCTGAATTTGTGAAGGATTATGAGTTATTATTGGTCTTTTGAGAAGTTCACATCTTATCGACGGCAATAAAACTGGAAAGTTGATAGTGCCAGTGGAATGGATTGATTGATTATGACATGACGACATTGTCTTAATTGACGGGAACTCGAGTAGAATTCCCTAAATGATAAGATGTTGATTATCAAAAGTGATCTGAATAATTCTTGCTGGATGATGATATCCTGTATTCAGACTTAAAATTATACCATGAATGATTGTGAATTAGTCATAGATATTATAATCTAGAAAGAACCTAATATGAATTTATTAAAAGATAATTCTGTTATTTGAAACTTTAGTAAGTATTTGTTAATGAATTACCTAGACTTTCGCCATTAAGGCAAGTTGAAATTGGTATTGATTATATTCCCGGTGCTGCACCTGTGGCTTGTGCACTGTACGTCAGCACCATCTGAATTTAAGGAATTACCGTACAACTGAGAGAGTTGTCCGAGAATGATTTTATTATACCAAGCCTGTCATCCTGAAGAGCTATGGTGTTATCTTTCCTTATATTTATAGATTACTATAAACTGAGTAAATTGACAATCGAAAACAATATCCATAACTCGAAATGGAAGATTTGTTCGATCATTTACAAGGTTCTAGCAGATTTGATCCACGGCATGGTTATTATCAACTTCGCATCTGCGAAAAAGATTATCTATTCCAATCATTACATCCAGAACTTGTGATGAACATTATGAGTTCCACGTGATGTCGTTTGGATTGACTAATACACATATAGCATTCATAAATTTGGTGAATCACGTGTGTAGGCTGTAATTTGATAAATTCATGCTCGTGATCATTAAAGACCATTTGTTTATAAAAATGAGAATGAGGTTAATAATTAATTATAGGTTATCCTGAATTGGCCGAACAATTAAAACCTGAACCTTGAATAATTGATATGTGATTAAAGACTTAAACCTTTACATTATTTGACTATGTGATTAAAAGGATAATGGAATATAAATTGACTCTTCAAAAATTAAGAGCCCTTTTAAGACTTTGGATTTTACCAAAAAGAAATGGAAATATGTTTTGACAAAGGTTTTAACAAAGGATTTTTGAAGGGATTATTCCCTTATACACAAACCATTTAACTAAACTTCTGTTTAGGGGTAAATGTTTGTGTATACCTCAAGATAACTTAAGAAGAATTGAGGAAACTATATAATTTATGACTTGAAATTTAAAACGACAAATTTTGCTTTTCAACTAAGAAAACTTTGACCAAAGTATAAACAAAGGTTTTTCGAACATTTACGAAATCTTATTAAATACTTTCGATAAATCAACAAAAATCTAATTAATTAAATTCAAACTTATTTTGAACATTTTATATAATTGGTCGAACTAAGGAATTTAAAACTTTTACGTTCACGCTTCATAAAAATTAACTAATAATTATTTAATTAATTATAATAATTATCGACGCTTTAGACGACAGATTGAGTAAAACTGATAAAAATGATGGTAAAGACGAAACAAAAACATAGGAGATACGAAGAAAGAATTTTGAATAAATACGGTTGTGATATTTATTTCATCAGGAAGGTGAACGTAATTACTAACGCATAATATAGAAAGAATATCTGAGTGAATTGTGGACATAATATTTATATCATCAGGAGAAGTGAATATAGATACTGACACATAATATAAAAAAAAGATCAAGAATCAATTAGGATCGTGTTCCTTAATAATGATTGTGCAAAATAAATTGCCGAACAATATAAAATAAACGATGTTGGTAAAAAGGATAATATAAATAATAAAAAGTGGTTCGCGGCTAAAGTGAACCATTAGAATTGAGAAGCCAATAGCGTTAAATGTTTTAAAGACCACTTATGATTGTCTAAATATGGAGATTGCGAGATATAGTTATGTTGGAATTTGTAAGTATAAGTATTATATGTATGTCAATTTTGACTAAAAGTATCTTTGTCTGAAGAAGTTGTACTGATAACGAATTATGAAGGCAGACACCGCCTCATACATTAGTAAACGTCTAGCTATTGCAAAGGTCATCATCTGAATTTGATTCGATTTGGGTCATCGTCGACAGACTGACCAAATCTGCTAATATCATTCCCATTAATGGTAAATGCAAAAGAATATGTAAACATAGTGTGCCTGTATCGAACATCTTTATCAAGATCCTCGCTTCGCATTGAATTTCTAGAGATTTGCTCAGAAATCATTGAGAATGAACCTTGATGAGAGTACTATGTACCACCCCAAATCGAAGGGACAAGGTAAAGTAACGATACAAAGCAATATAAGTGCTGTTTTATGTTTGAATGATCGACCTTTGGTAATAGACCGTATAAACGTTTTCCTTTGGAGAGATTACCATTGATAATCATCGTATTAGGATTGAAATCGAATCTTGTTAGAATCTATATTAGAGCATCTGTAAGCAGGAGTTGAGATAAAGACACCCGACATACACCCACTGTGAGTTGGACATGTCTCTTAGGTTTAAGGTTTCCTATGATGGCGAACCTAACCTTACAAAATACCCGACCCGTGAGATCTGAAATGATTGTTGAAATTAGGATCTGATTATTAATTGCCAATAGTGGGCAGGAGGTTATGTGAATGTGAAATGTAGATCTTGAAGTGCCAAATGGGTAGCAAAGTTATGCCACAATTTTTAAACTTGGAAAAAATGAATTCATGATCTGACAAATCATGGGATACAAGTCCCCGTTGTTTGGGACCATTGAGATGATATAAAAGTTGGGATTGGAAGGCATACAAGCTGGATCTACCCTAGGACTTCAAAGACTGCGTAAATTATGTTTCGTAAATCGAACTTGATGGAATATCTATCAAGTGAGAATCTGATTATTCTTAGTAGAGCTTAGATCGGCGAAAAGTTGCATTCATCAAAAACCCGTGAACATCATGGATAGAGAAAGTAAGTCAACATTAAGCCTGATCTTATTCCCGTGGTTATGTTTGATGAAACTCGCGTATTGTAATTGAACTGGTGAGAAAAGACCGAGTGTGGAGGAAATACCCACATGGCTTTAACTCTATAAGAAGCGAGTAGTAAGGTAAGATGATCTTTGAGGACAAAGATCCTGTTTAGGGGTAAATGCTGTGACAATCCGTCAATTTATGGTTGATATTTTATTCTCAATATTTATTTGAAAACATTATTTTAATGTTACAATATGAACTCACATATTTTTGGGAAGAAATTTGGATTTACGTCTTGGAGTAGCGTCGACTACGTTTAAACCGGAGGATTCAACGTTACGTGCTTACGTTTACATACACCGTCTTTGGTGACAGTCCGACATTTCAGAAAATACATTTATCCGTGAATATTATTTTGGAGTTTTAAATTTGTGTTAGTTCGTAAACTCACAAATTTACGAGAGGGGATTAGGACTTACGATTTTATTTTAACATCCTTTACGACTAAACCGGAAACCTTAGGATTACGTATTTACGTTTTCGAACTCCGTTTTTGATGAGACAATTTTTATTGGATTCGTTTTGTGACGTTGATTCATAATTTATAAAAACGTTTTTCGTAAAACGACCCGAGGGCACGCAAATCGAGGAAACTAGAATCGAGGAGTACCCGTAAATAAATGGGGATGAGACAAGTTACACTTGTCCCACCCCCCACTACAAACCGGCCATACTTAGCCACACCAACCATTTGGTGTCAAGTTTTGAGAGAAAGTGGAAGACACTTGTCCTAAGCTTCACAAATAAGCTACCAAGAGATAAAAACCACTTCCACAAACCACTAACTCATTTCCCATCCATGCAAAACACATACTCTCTCTCTCTAAACCATTTTGGCCGTCCCTCATCACCCACAAACACCACCCTTTGATCTTGAATCCACCACAAAGTCATGTGTTATTTACACATATGTTGAAGCCACTTTGAAACCCTATTGATTGGTGGTGCTTATAACATCCAAGGAGGAGTTTTCATGGAGTAGTAGGGCTGATTTTCCATAAAGTATTCATAAAGAATGGTGCTCTTGAAGATGGTGTTGGCTATGCACAAGTTTCTCCATTCAAATCCATGTCAAACTCATACCCTACATCAACATGGTGGTATAAAGATTGTCCTCCTCATCTTCTTGTTATTTTTATTATGTAAACATGTATTTTATTTCCTATTGTATATGTATATGATGATTATATGATGATAAAAATGTTATGTGGGGATTTGTTGTTGATAAACATGATTAAAAAGGTGAAAAACCATATGAAACAAGGTTAAAATCTTGGTTAAATTTGATAGATGTATAAAACAGTAAAGAAACTTGTTATGAACTGATAAAATGATGAAGTAGAATGGATTTACAGTAAGCTATGGGTCTTGTACACATGTGAGAGTTGGCCATGCAATGGAATCAAAATAATAAGTGAGATATGATCAAAACAAGTTTAAGGTATAAATCTGAGGTTACTGTTTTGGACGATTTTTAGAAAATAGTTAGAAGATGATTCAACAGTAGCTATAGCAGAGTTAAATGTAGCACATATCATTTAGTTTATGTGATAAAAATTTGAGCTTCTATCTCCATGTAGAACTCAAGATATGACAGTTTTGGTGAAAGTTAAGTTAAAAATCAGATTTTTGGAAATAATGTTTATTAATATTATATAAGCACTCACATTATAATGTATAAAATGTAAAAATATAAACCCACTAACTTATAAAACTTATTTATATAAATGTATAAAAGGTTAATTAAATGGGTAAATTATATAAATGGTGGTAAAATAATATTTATAAGTAATAAAAACTATAAACTTGATTTTTACGACTTTTTCGGCTATCGCCGTAAAATTTACGTTTTTCGCCAAATAAAACTTAGATGGTTGGACCCGTCTAATGTAAACTTTATAAAAATTATATACTGATATATAGACATGTATAACAAGTAAAAACCGATAAAAACCCGAACTATAGGACATACGGACATTAACGAGTTAAATAAACATATTGGACTAATAAATGGACTAAATAGGATAAAAACTTGTAAAAAGAATCTATTGGGCTTAACCCATTTGGGCCCAACTTGAAAGTGTATGTACTGATAATATAAGTACAAAATGGATTAAAATAAGTTAAATAACTTATAATAAGCTTATTGGACTTAAAACACGTAAAGGGGTAAAACTAGTAAACTAGTATAGAAGCTATCGACATATAACACTAAAAATGAGTAAACGAGAATATGTAAACCCACTTGATCATCATATATATATATAATCATCATATGTATACATAACTGTTATTTTTATAAAGTCATTGGACAAGAGTCTAAGACGAGTATTATTTGTCTAGGTTTCCGTGATTGAAGCACGTACCGTACGTCCGAATTGCCGATAACCCGCCTTCCCACATCAACGTGAGTTCATAGCCTCGCACTCTTTTAAATGTTTTATAAATGCTTTATAAACCCGCGAGGGAGATAACATGTTAGTTTTTATAAAAGTTTGGACACCATTTGTCCCGATTGTTTGTTTATTGATTTTGGACCCGAATGATTGAATGACCCGATTGTATGACCCGATAAATGATTAATGGACCCGATAAATGAAATTAAATGGATTATTAAAGTTAGGTTATGTCACTAAAAGTCCCATTAGCATGAATTATGAACTACCGAGAGTTGGTAGACGCTTCTGCATTTAATAGTACTATTTGGGGACGATCACCCTAGTTCGCGCCTTGACGGTTGATCCCCGTCGTGCCACATTGATTGGTAAGCGAATTTATGTATGAGAAGATTTCCATAGCGTGACCTTTGTGACGACACGCTACTTTAGATGGGCAAAATTGGTATCGGGTTAGCTACCCGTTGTTGGTTTAGTAAGGTAACAATGTCATGCGGCTTATAATAATCCGAAAAATTAACGAAATACTAATAGACGCACCGAATTACGATGTATTGCCTAACTAGCAATACGGGGTCATACTATTGATATTATGTTTGTATTTTGGTTTTCATAACCATATTCATATAACGGTTTTTATTTGATTTTATACGACGTCAGAAGACGTATCGTATGATGTTTTTACGACATTGGCTCGTATACTGATTTTTAAGGCAATTGCCTATATTATGATTTTCGATGAGGATTTGTATAAAATGACTTTGGCTATTTTATGACCTATCAAAATGATTTATACAAAATGATTTTCAGTAATAATTTTATAATGATATTATATTGATGGAATTTATTAAACTCTATGAATTCACTCGGCGTTATCGCTGACCCTTTTCTTTTAACATGTTTTATCTCAGGTACTTGAAGGTAATTCTCGGGAAGACGACAAGAATTCATGGCCCGCAGCTAAATAATATTTTTCCATTCAAATATTTTGTAAAACTTTGTATGTAATGTAATGACTTGGGACCGATGTAACTTTGATATTTATGAATGGAAATGATTTATTATTAAACGACGCGATTTTTATGTGTTGTCTATGATGTGAGTAATGTGCTATCCCGTAACACCAACTAGTCTTCCGCTGTATTGAGTTGTATAAATTTGGGGGTGTTACACTATTGCTAGCAAGTGGGTCTATAAGATTAAGTACAAATCTGATGGTGAGATTGAGAGATACAAGGCTAGGCTTGTTGCCAAGGGGTGTGGTCAGAAAGAGGGCATTGACTATGATGAAATTTTTAGCCCAACTGTTAGATGCCTCATCAATCTAGTTGTTCAAAAGGGTTGGAATTTATTTTAGTTAGATGTTAACAATGCTTTCTTGTTTGGTGAACTTGATGAAGATGTTTATATGATTCCACCCCAGGTTTTTTTTGATAAAAATGAAAAAAAAGTTTGCAAATTAAGAAAATCTCTTTATGGTTTGAAACAAGCCCCTAGACAGTGGAATAAGAAGCTTGTTGAAGTTCTTTGTGAGGCTGGCTTTAGACAAAGTCAAAATAACTATTCCTTATTTGTTAAAAGCAATGATAATGTTTTCATTGCCCTTCTTGTTTATGTTGATGACATTGTGTTAACTGGTAACAATTTGTCTGAAATAGATAAAGTTAAGGACCTTCTTAATAATAAATTCAAAATCAAAGATCTTGGAGATCTTAAATGCTTTCTTGGTATTGAAGTGTTGAGAACACATAATGGTTTGAGTATAAATCAAAGAACGTATTGTATTGAGTTATTACATGAGGCTGGTCTTGACTTGAGGCTGCATTTAGAGTACTTAGATACTTAAAGTATGGTCCTAGTGCTGGTCTTTACTTCAATAAGACTAATTGTTGCAGTCTTGTAAAAGCTTATGCTGATTCTGACTGGGCTAAGTGTAAACTTACCCGAAGATCTGTTACTGGTTACTGTGTGTTTGTGGGTGGCAATCTTGTATCTTGGAAAAGTAAGAAGCAAAGCACTCTGTCCAGATCTTCTGCTGAAGCAGAATACAGAGCTATGGCGTCTGTTACTTGTGAAGTTATGTGGCTTGTTATGATCCTTAATGATCTGAACATTGTTAATGCTATTCCTGCTATTCTTTTTCTGATAATAGCTCTGCTATTCAGATTGCTGCCAACCCTGTTATGCATGAGAAAACCAAACACTTTGATCTCGATGTGCACCTTATCAGAGAAAAAGTGGCCTCAGGTTTGATTAAAACTGTTAAGATTGATACTGATAATCAAATTTCTGACATCTTGACTAATGGTTTGGGATCTTATCAGCATAACAAAATGTTTCATTTGTTGAACCTGAGTAACTTGTTTGGAGAAAAAGCTTGAGGAGGGGTGTTGGATATTGGGCTGTCTATGCAATCTTTTTCTAACCTGAGGGGTTACTTTTGTAACTCCTCAAGTCCTTACCTTTTTTGTTTGTTTTGTATGTGCAGGGACTGGATGTGTCAACCCTTCATTCTTGGACTTGCTTATATACTCATCTCTTCTCATTTGCTAGGGTTTGACAATCTATCACAGCCGTTTTTTCTATTTCTTTCCTTCTCTCTAAAATAAAATGTAAACGATCAAACGTTTGATTAGTTTAGTTAGTGTAGCTTGTTATTGATCTTGTATTTTCAGGTTGCATCCGTTTGGGGACAACCTTTTTATTTTGTATATTGATGGCACCCATTTGGGGACTATCGTATTCGTATCTTTGATTAATAAAAGCACAGGGGTGGTTGGTTGAGTGCATATTTGATGTCGTACTACTAATTCTCACAATTAGCAATAGATGTGGCTTGATCAATGGCTCTTGGAGTGGTACGTGGTCCATGGCAGTGTCCACCTAGCGGTCGTGCTATTGACAATGTTTCTTCCCAAGTTTCCCTCATCAGTGGCATATCTATCTCCGACGAAGGGGCTGACAAGTGGGTTTGGTCTAGAGAGGCTTCTCGTATTTTTAAAGCCAGTACGTTAACCGTGCATATTCAGGAGCTGTTATTGCCTGATCACAACCTTTGTTCCCACCATACATGGAATTCCTGGATCCCTCGCAAAGTCTATATTTGCGTTTGGCATTCTTCAAATAATAGGCTCCCTATTAGGTCCAATTTACTGCCGAGGGCAGTCGACACTCATTCAGATGTTTGCCCTTTTTGTGACGCCGTTAGCGACTCAATTGATCATAGTTTGCTGATATGCCCCATAGAGGTGCGCACATACCAACCTGTTTTAAACCGAAACCGAAAAATATTCAAAAACCGAAACCGGTCCAAACCGGTTCGGCTTTTTTACTAACCGCCGGTTAGTAACCGGTTTGGAAAATCGGGCTTGATGACCGGTTTGGATAAACCGGTTATTATGTTTAACGGATCATCCGACAACGAACTCCACCAAATCGATTCCGATTAGCTTTCGATTTTTATTGTTTTTACATATTATGTTTGATGTAGTCTAATTCCAATGTATTGTAACAGGGATTTTTTTTAAGATGTGTTTTGTAAATGTGTTTTCTATCCATGTGCTTGGGCTTTGGCCCATTCTAATTTTGGTTGGTGTTTTAAAACGACACACACATATTCATTAAACGACAATATTTCTTTAGATAAAGGGCCAAAACGACACAAAGTATAAAACAAAACAACATTTGCAACAAAGAAACGACGTCGTTTCCATCAATGTATAATATACATATTAATAAATAATTAAATAAAAGTCGATCTTTATAATAATTGCAGTCATACGGTCTAAAACTTCACTAAAAAAAACAAACAAACCGAAAACTGGTCTAAATCGGTTAGGAACCAAACCAAACCAGCTAACCGGTCCAACCGGTTTTTTTCTCTTCGACCAAAAACCGATTTGACCGGTTATTAACCGAACCGGTTAACCGATATGTGCAGCTATATCCGCTGGTGTAAAGCGAATTTGGAGAAAGACTTACAGTTTGGTGGAATCTTGATATGTTGGTATCCTTCCCCTCTTTGGTCGATTTAGAAGTGGAGAAATCGCGTGATTCATGCCTCCTTTAGATGACCGTGGCAAAGTTTTGAATGAAGACCGTTTCCCGTCCACTCAACGAGTTTCCAAAGCTTGGGTTTCTGCTCGTTGCAAGGTGCCTTCTCCTTTTTGGAGTTGTTCGATCTCGTAGCCCGTCTCTAGGTGTTCTTGTATTTAGGTTTTTACTATGGCTCATGTAGTCTTGGTTTTCTAGGCGGGCTTGTGTTGTTGTCTGTTTATTCTTCTCCTATTCGTTTGTACTTTGTTCTATTCAGTCTTCTCCTCGGACTGTCCTATAATATATTTTTAGCCTTTCAAAAATAAACCTAAATGTTGTCTTAATGAAATTGATAAGCATTTAACATGGATCAATAAGACCTGTGATAAGCCAAACTAGACAAATCGCTCAAGAGATAAGAAATAGGGCAAAATGAACTAGTAAGATCAAATATGCCGGGAAAATAAGTTACAGAGATGAAAAGTGTTTAACATTGCCATTCAGACGTTGTAGCCATTCCTTAACGTTCTGCGATAGATGGGTGATTACGCGTAATTACCTCCTTTGAAATATCCGGAGGAGATGATACATCATCAGAAAATTTGTACCTTTTTATGACCGAGTTGAATTTAAATGTGCATTGTATTTGATCGGTCGTACGTCTTTATGGACAATGAGTTTAGAGAAACGGATTAAACCAGGAATGAGGTTTTTAAAAAATTGAAAGAGAGAAGGCTACATGAATAGCAATATATTATGTAGCATTTTAAAAACTGAATGATTATATGGTCGTGTTAACCTCTTTGAGTTTCTTGAGTGATAATCAGCTGCATGATTCTATATTGGTTGGGAGTTTTCACAGCTTTCAAGTGGCCGAATTTGTGTTATGATCGACATACTAGATTTAAATTAAGTTTAGTTTCTTGTTTTACACTGTTGGAGTATTGATCTAGTTTAGCGTAGTAAGTAGAGCATAGAAACACTATAGTTAAGAACCATAAAGATAAAACACTCCTATTTTTAACAGCCTCGAGTCTCATAACACAGTAATTTTCATCGACGACCCTAGTTACGTTGCTGGTCCACGAGACCGCAAAATTATCAAAAAATTTCTTTGAATGATTGAACAAAATAGGAAAAAAAATAACTTTGTTTTAAAGCATCAGCTGCATACTTACTTAATTTCTTGATGTATATTTTATATGAAGAGCTCTTCGAGGCTGTGCGCCTGTGCGTCAATACAGCAGCACCAGAACCTTCTTCTAACTGCTATCTAGGGTTTGGATCAGTGATAATATTGTTAAGGGCCTAACTGGTCCAACAGCTTTCGAGTCTGTCCCATTGCCACTGTCAGTCTCACCCATGCCATGTGGAGATACAAGGCTCTTCATGAATACTAGCAAATCAAAATTATAATTACATTCGGAAATTGTAGACAACTTGAGAAGACTATCCTGACCGGGACATTCAAGGCTGTGCACCGATACAGCAACACCGTGTTCATCATAACCACGTGGCGGTAGCCATCGTTCCATTTCAATTCCCTCAGTTTTCATAACTTTGTAGTTTTTCATTACCCATATTTCAGGTTTCTCGGTTTTCTTTACCCGCCACTTTTGATATTTGATGCATAGACGGTCTTTTATTGTCCCCAACTTATACTCGTAGTCTCGTAATCTTTTGCCTTGTATCCTTGAGTCTCGGAACCTGTCAAGAGGAGGAACTGGTACGGGTATTTCTATAATAACCTCTTTCGATAAATCAAAAGTAACTATTACTTCCCTATTCAAAAGCCAGTGAATCACTCCATTGCATAAAGTACCATATGTATTAGCATTTGTGTAAAAAGGCCAACCAGCCACTTCTCCGGCAACTGATCTCCAGACATTTGATTTCAATGTTAACACTTTAAAAAGAACCTTATAATCACTAATTTTATAATCATAGAATCCTACTACAACCTTGAAATCATCTATGGATGAATCATAGCCAAAACCGAACACTTGAATAACAATATCTCGAGGAAGAGTTAGTTCATTCACTTCACAGGTTGAGGGATTAACGACATATAAGAAGTCATCATCATAGTCACGAACGTACATGCATACAAGACCATTGGAAGAACCAACAAGACAATAACTATGAGGGTAGCCCTTAACAATATCAATCCGTGTATCTCCAATTTCATTATTATCTGCTTTCTTTTTACTATTGTAGTTAAGATGAGATTTGATAAAACGAGGACTTGAGATTAACGAATTCCATGACTTACATACGCATTTGAATCAGATGAGATCATCTACTTGCGATCTTGCTAGTATCTCTTCATGAATATCAAGGTGAAGCTCTGCCATTTATAAAACCTTCGATTTACTAAAACAAAATCAGGAAAAAAAAACACAGAAGTAAGTTTCGTCTTCAGTATTTTTTATACATATGGCAACTATAGCAATCAACTTTAACTACATTATAGAGTATACACAGGGACGGAACCGGGAGAAAAAACGACCCGGTGCACTTATAATAAACTGTACAATGCTACAAATAACTTTTTTAGGGACCAGGTGCATTTAACACAAGTCTAACAAAAATCGAAATTTTTTAACATATTTAACAATACGCAACAAAAATCCATGGGTGTCCCGGGTCCCCTAGACCAAACCTGGTTCCGTCCCTGAGTATAGATATATAAAATAAAACAAACCTAATAAGCAATCGTTGTTGTTGATGATGATCACTCCAAAAACTAGAACTGATTAGGGTTTGTTGAGTTTAGTTTAACCTCAATCGGTTTTTAAGATGGATTTAGACCTCTAGGGTTTTAGTATAGCCGACTCTGGTCATAATATTTATTTGATAAGCCCATTAGTCACAGAATTATGGGCTTAACCACTTCTGTTTGTTCTAGAACTCTACTTTTTATATAAACAAAGAAGTTAAAGAACTAGTTTTAAATTAGAGGTGGAAACGAGCCGGGTTGACCTTTGGTCTCTCAAAGTTTGAGCTCGGCTCGTTTAGGTTATACAAAGCTCGAGCTTGATTCGTTTTGAGCCTTATTATTTAAGCTCGAGCTTGGCTCGTGGTATAGGCTCATTTGTACGATTTTTAAATGTAAAATTAAAATTTTGCTTGAGCTCGGCTCGTAGTATATCTAAGTTCTTGTTAATAAGTTTTTTATTAAGCTCGTTAATAAGCTCATATATAAAGTATTAGGCTCGTTTATGCTCGCGCGCCCAAACGAACTTTGAGCTCGAACTCAAGCTCGTTTAATAAATGAGCTTGTAACAACAGCTGTACGTGGTACACTCGGGCATATTGCTCCCGAGTATCTTGACGTTTTTGGGTATGGGATTATGCTTTTGGAACTCATTACTGGACAAAGGGCGTTTGATCTTGCTCGACTAGCTAATGATGATGATGTCATGTTGCTCGACTGGGTAGTGTTTCTTTAACTATGCTTGGCTTCGATACACTTAGTTATCTATTTTCTTAGACAACAAACGCTTCTTTAAATGTAAATTACTTTTGAGCTTAAATAAGAGATATTTACTCCTTTTTTAAGTCCGGGCTAAAAATATCATTTAAACTGTGATTGTCTTTGGTGCGAATAGGTGAAAGGACTTCTAAAAGAAAAGAAACTGGAGATGCTCGTTGACCCTGATCTAGAAACAAATTACATAGCAACAGAGGTCGAACAGTTAATCCAGGTGGCTTTGCTATGTACACAAGGATCACCAATGGACAGACCGAAGATGTCAGATGTTGTTAGAATGCTAGAAGGCGATGGTTTGGCAGAAAGATGGGACGAGTGGCAGAAAGTGGAGGTTCTCCGCCATGAACTTGATCTTCAACCACTTCCTAATTCTGACTGGCTTCTTGACTCGACTGATAACCTGCACGCAGTTGAATTATCCGGGCCCAGATGATGAACATTGAAAATAGGGTTGTTGTAATTCTCTATTAATTAAAATATATAACTAGTGATCTATTATATCTTCAATCTTGAAGTCATTATGATTAAGTTTCTGCATCTAATGTCGACGTTCATGGGTCAAATTTATTTCCGGACCACGTGTTAAAACACACGTTACAACCTCATTTCTGTTGACGCGCAGCTGCTAATAACATCTTATCATTATAGTTACACAAATTGTCACACCAACACTCTATTAGAGAGAAATGTTACAAATGGTTCTCCGTCTAAAAACCATGATTAAAATCGAAGCAAGATCAAATTTCATGTCAGTACTGTTTGTCTGATAACGACGCTGTTTCGTGACAGATCCATTCTGGAAGCTTTTGCGAAAAAAGTAATGCATTGATACGTAAAATTTCCAAGAAAAAGACGCGCCAAACGGCCTAACGATAATGAATAGCATTGACAACCTAAAAATCATCCTAAGTTTCCCGCGGATGACGAAAAACTGCAAAATGTACAAATCGGACATCAAACCAAACTGGACAACTTTATTTACCCAAAAGGCTTTTGGGTGAATGTGAGAGGGAGTTCAGTAAATACTGGTGAATTGACACAGAATCATACCAGAAACCTAGAAAACCGAACCCTCCAGGAAGGTAAAAAATCGTCAAACGACTTTAAAACAATGAAACGCACCAACTGCCTAAAGAATCATCCTCAGCTGGGTGGGAACAGTAAAAAACAACCAAAAATGAAATATCCTAAATCAAAACCAGCTTGTAGACGTTGGTTTATCAGAAGACCCAATCGTGGCTAAACTCTTTATATATGAACTTTACATACCTATACTTTTTTGCAAATCAAGCAAACGGACCAACACTCAGACCTTGGTTCTTCTATCATCACGTAAATGAGGACCACGAAACGAGACCTCAACAAAACACAATTCTTGTATAGCCAAAGAAATGAAAAAAACAGATAGATACCAACCTACTAACAAAACGGCTCTAATACTATGTTTTGGAAAGACCCATGGGTCAATGGAGGTTCCCGGCTCAAAGACCTCTATCCAAGGTTACTTGCTTTTGACTCTTGTCAATATTGCACTATTAGTGTTAGGATATTGGGCTGTCTATGCAATCTTTTTCTAACATGAGGGGTTACTTTTGTAACTCCTCAAGTCCTTACCCTTTTTGTTTGTTTTGTATGTGCAGGGACTGGATGTGTCAACCCTTCATTCTTGGACTTGCTTATATACTCATCTCTTATCATTTGCTAGGGTTTAACAATTTATCACAACCGTTTTCTCTCTTTCTTTCATTCTCTCTAAAATAAAATGTAAACGATCAAATGTTTGATTAGTTTAGTTAGTGTAGCTTGTTATTGATCTTGTATTTCCAGGTTGCATCCGTTTGGGGACAACCTTTTTTTGTATGTTGATAGCACCCATTTGGGGACTATCTGATTCGTATCTTTGATTAATAAAAGCACAAGGGTGGTTGGTTGAGTGCATATTTGGTGTCGTACTACTAAATTTCACATGGTATCAGAGCTCCAGGTTGGATCTTTGATTAAAAAGTTTTTTTGATTAAGTAAAATATTTTTGGGGGTTTCAAAAATTGTTTGGTTTAATCGGTTGAATTTCACTCGAATATCTTTTTTTATGAAAGATTTTTGTTTAGTTTTATTAAAAAGGTTTTTGGTCTATCTTGGCTATTCGTCCAAGATCTGTTTATCTCTGAAGTGTTTTTTGTTACTGGGTATCTATTTCTTCAATATACAATTTTTTTTTGAAAACCCTAATTTTCAGATTTGGGGATTTTGTGTTTCAAAAGGTTTTTTAAGTTTTGATAGGTGTGTAAACACCCATCCTTTTACCACTTAATTCTGGCTAAAACAAGACCAAAACACGTATTTAATATCATTTGTTTGGAATTATGCGTGGTTTTTGTGTTTATTGTGTTTTCAGAGCTAACCGGATGAATATTAAAGAAAACATGGGATTGCACGGGTTTTATCAAAGAAAAAGACTCAAGACGAAGTCTATTGTCCAAGAGATGCAAAAGATTTGAAGTCAATGGGACTATTTGAAGAATTATCGAATAAAAGGACCAAAGATGGAAGATTTACATAAGTCGAAGAAACTCAAGTCTATTAAACGAAGAAATTAAAAGACGAGTTGGATTTAATCGACGACAAATCCCGAATCAGAATCGAAAACGTCAACTTTTCTGAAAAGACGAGAAGACAAGAAGAAAGGGAAAAAGGCCACTCACCAACCAACCACTAGGAGTATAAATAGATTCCTCCTTCACACAATTAGGGAGTTAGCTTCATTTTTCTTTTTCCCTGCTCCTTGTTCGTAGCTTCACCAACACCATTAGGGTGTTTGGTGATTTTTCATTTTTTTCTTTCAATCTTGTAAGTGGTTAATCTTTACTCTTGTTACTTTTACATTAATCATTCAATTCCAATCTTTCTATTCATCTTGTTCTTCATCATCTTTTTATTGCAAGTTCTTAGGTTTTTATTTGATTCAAGTTTGATCTTAAAAAGTTGTTGATTTAGTGTTTTTATTGGTGGGATATATTTCTTATAAGTATTTAAATGATTATTGGTTGATTTGGTAAAACCTTTATGAGTATTTTGGTGTTTAGATTGAAAAATAGTTTGGTTTCTGTTGTTACTGTTCTTCGCTTTCCAGATCTTTCCGAACAGACCCTTTTATTCCGAATAGACTATTTCCCATTTCCCTTATTCGGAATTCTGGATATTCCGAATAGGGCTTTTAATTTTCTCTTACTCGGAATATCTCATATATTCCGAACAGCCATACTTTCCGCATAGATGTTTTTATTCCGCGTAAGGATATTTTCCGAATAGGACATCTTTTTCCGAATAGAGCAGATTTTCCGCATAAGCTTATTTTTCCGAATAGCCATGTTTTCCGCATAAGAGTAATTTTTCCGAATAGGATTTCAATATTCCGAATAGTGCTTTTCTTTCCGCATAGAGATTGTTTTCCGAATAGCCTTAATTTTCCGCATAGGATAACTTTCCGCATGAACCAAGCTTTCCGAATAGCATGTTTTTCAGCATAAGCCATTATTCCGAATAGAACTGATTATTCCACATAGGACATTATTATTCCGCATAGCTCAACTTTTCGAATAGCACTAGTTTTCAGTAAGGATCTTTTACAGCGTTATCATTTAATTGTTTTTGATTTACTGTTTCTGACTTTAATCTTTATTTACTTCATTTATTTAGAATAGAAAACCCAAAACCACTTTTTGTCACCAAGAACAAATCATTCCACTTTAAACTGAGATCAATTCGAGGGGATTCCGAGATCGAATTTTGAACCCTAGCAAAAAAGCTTGTATCAAATGGCGCCGCTGCCGGCTCTTCTCGTTAAGATCAAAAGTTTTTTGTGAGAACTTGGATTTTGGGATCCGTTCCCCGTGGACGTTACTTTTTCACAAAAATTTTCAAAAATCCTAAAAAATATAAAATTTTCAAAAATACAAAAAAATTAAAAAACATAAAAACCAAAAATATTGTTGCTTTGTTTTTCTTTGTTCGTTCTTTTGCAGGTGTATGCGCACTCGTTCCACGTCTTATCAAGAGCCCGAGCCTCTCGATCACTTAGACATGGCCGGTGTACCACCTCCAAACAATAATAACAACAACAACCCACCTTTCAACAACATGAACAATAACAACAACAATGAGCCCCTTCCTGATAATCGCCCGATGATTGAATTGCTACAAGCTCATGTCGATGGCAACACGGATCCAATTGTCATACCTCCAATTGCCGCCAACAACTTTGAGCTAAAATCAGGCTTTATCCAGATGGTATCCGCTCAACCATTCTTGGGACGTACCATTGATGATCCACACGACCACATCAAGAGATTTCTACAACTCACCAACACGGTCAAATTCAATGGCGTTCCACAAGAGGTTATAAGGTTACAACTTTTTCCCTTTTCTTTAGAGGGACAAGCCCGGCATTGGCTTGCTAAGGAACCGCCACAGAGTATTCTCTCGTGGACGGATTTGGAAACCAAGTTTATAAATTACTTTTTCCCACCCTCTCGTACTACCGCTTTGCGGAATGAGATCATAAATTTTGAACAAAAGTACGATGAGTCATTCAGTGAATCTTGGGATCGTTTCAAAGATCTTTTAAGAAAATGCCCACAACATGGTTTTACCAAAGTACATCAAATCAATACTTTTTATAATGGTTTAAGCATGAGTGACCAAGATTCACTGAACAGTGCCTCGGGGGGTAATCTATTGGCTAAGACTTCCAATGCTGCTTGGGACATCATTGAGAATAAATCTCGTGTGCAAACCAAGAGTGTTCGGACCAATGTTGCTAGTGCTAGCACTAGTGACAGCGACAAGCGATTAGACAAAATCACTACGCTTCTTGAATCACTTGTCACCCACACCGTCAGCAACAACAACAGCAACAACGCCAAACACGCTCAAGTGAACGCTGTCAGCCAACCTTGTGAGATATGCGGTGGTCCTCACTCTTACACCACTTGTACTGCCACCCAAGACTACCCTGCTGAGAATGTGAATGCGGCATATGACACCTATCAACAACCTGCTTATCAAGCTAGACCTCAAGGTGACCGTAATTTGCTTAGCTACCGCAACAACAACTATCTTTCACCACCTGGCTTTCCTCCTACCAACCCAAACCAACAACAAAACCTAAACCGCCCTCCTCAACAACAACAACAACCTCGACAACCATACATCCCACCTCACAAGCAGCAACAACCACCTCAACGTAACAACCAAGTTTACCAACAACCTGCTTATCAACCACCCGCATACAATGCTCCTCCCAATCAATCCACCGCTCTACACCAAGAAGTGCAGACCTACATGAGGACAAACGATGTGATTGTGGAAAATCTTCAGCGTGAAGTGATTAATTTGAAAGCAGACTTGGTCAAGCAAGGAAACGATTTGAGAGCCGACATGAGAAACACGTTGGATACCCAAACTAATGATCTGAGGAACATGATGGCTAGTTTCTTCAATGGTAATCAACCCTCTTCTTTGGGTACTCTTCCGAGTAACACCGTTGCTAATCCAAGAGGGGAGATGAAAGCAATCACCACTCGAAGTGGCAAAGGTACCAAGGAACCCGAGCTTCCTATACCTCCACCAGTGGTTGTGACTAAGGAGAACGAGTCACCTGCTCCTATTCCTCATCTTTCTCCTTCCCCAATTTCTCCACCTCTTCCTTCTACCCCTCCTCCACCCGTGGTTGTGAGTGATCCTATTCTCCCAAAGCCTTCATCTTCTTCCAATATACCTTATCCATCTAGGTTGAGGAAAGAGAAGCAAAAGAGCAAGGATGATATTCAGGTTTCGAATTTCCTTAAAATGTTCAAACAACTGAATTTCAATATCTCCTTCGCTGAGGCTCTCGCTCACATGCCCAAGTATGCAAAAATGTTTAAAGATCTTCTGAGCGACAAGGAAAAGCTCCTCGATATTGCCAACACCCAACTTAATGAGAACTGCTCTGCATTGCTCTTAAGGAAATTGCCAACCAAGCTTGGTGATCCAGGTCGTTTTCTTATCCCTTGTAATTTCCCGGGAGTAGAGAATTGCATGGCCCTAGCCGATCTAGGTGCCAGCATTAATCTTATGCCTCTAAGTGTTTGGAAGCAATTATCTCTCCCAGAGCTAGTCCCCACCAAAATGACTTTGGAATTGGCTAACCGTACGGTTGCTTATCCAGTGGGGATTGCCGAAGACGTCATTGTAGGAGTCGACAAATTTACCTTTCCTGCTGATTTTGTTGTCGTCGACTATGAGATGGACCCTCGTGTGCCACTAATTGTTGGTCGTCCATTCCTTAGGACCGGTCGCACTCTCATTGATGTTGAAGCCGGTGAGCTTATCATGAGAGTGGGTGACGATAAAGTAGTCTTCAACATGGGAAAGTTGTCTAAACAGCCTTATTCATATGAGAGTGTTAATTGTATTGACGTTCTTGATGAGGCTTGTGAAGAACACTTTAATGATGCTTGCAAAAGTATTCCTACCTCTCTTCCCAATGTTGAGACCGTGTCCTCTATTGATTCATCGTTGTCTCTATTTGGAGATAGTGATTTATTTTGGAACAATCTTGAAGATACCATGGGAGATGTGACCTTATCTACTGATGCTTCTCCTACCGATGGGGACGAAGACATGCATTTCTTTGAAAGCCTTCTCAACGAAGACAATCCTTCGCCTCCATCTCCCACGGTCATTGCTATCGATACTCCGACTTTGAAAACGCCTCCCGTCGAAAATCCTCCGGATTTAGAGCTTAAGGAGTTGCCGCCCCATCTTGAATATGTATTCCTTGACGAAGAGAAGAAGTCGCCAGTCATCATTGCTAAGGATTTGAAGGATGAAGAGAAAGCCCGACTTGTCGCTGTGTTGAAAGATCATAAGAAGGCTATTGCTTGGAAAATCTCGGATATTCGTGGAATTGATCCTCACTTCTGCACGCACAAAATTCTCATGGAGGACGACTATAAGCCCACTATTCAAAGCCAACGAAGGGTGAATCCAAAAATACATGAAGTCATCAAAACAGAGGTTATCAAACTTCTTGATGCGGGTATGATTTACCCTATTTCGGATTCACCTTGGGTTAGTCCAATCAATTGTGTGCCCAAGAAGGGCGGAATAACCGTTTTTTCCCAATGAACACAACGAGTTGATTTCCACTCGTCTCGTTACTGGGTGGAGAGTTTGTATAGACTACCGCAAACTCAATGATGCCACGAGAAAGGATCATTTCCCTCTACCTTTTATGGACCAAATGCTTGAACGTTTAGCGGGTAATGAATATTACTGCTTTCTTGATGGTTTCTCGGGTTATTTTCAAATACCCATCGATCCCCAAGATCAAGAGAAGACTACATTCACTTGTCCCTATGGCACTTTCGCTTACAAAAGAATGCCTTTTGGCTTATGCAATGCCCCTGGAACTTTTCAAAGGTGCATGTTAGCTATCTTCCATGATATGGTTGAACAAACCATGGAAGTCTTCATGGATGATTTCTCGGTCTTCGGGGATTCCTTCTCTTCTTGCCTTGCCAATTTGGAACGTATGCTAAAGAGGTGCGAAGACACTCGCCTTGTTCTGAATTGGGAAAAATGCCATTTTATGGTAAAAGAAGGCATCGTGCTGGGACACAAGATTTCCAAATCCGGTCTTGAAGTAGACCGTGCTAAAGTCGATGTTATCGCCAAGTTGCCTCCACCTTCAACTGTGAAGGGTGTGAGAAGTTTCCTGGGTCATGCGGGCTTCTACCGTCGATTCATCAAAGATTTTTCTCAAATCGCTCGCCCGATGACCCACCTCTTGGAAAAAGATACTCCTTTTATCTTTTCCAAAGAGTGTCTTGAAGCCTTCAACTCGCTTAAGGATAAGCTAACTAAGGCACCCGTCTTGGTTACCCCTAATTGGGAGCTTCCCTTTGAATTCATGTGCAATGCTAGTGATTTTACTATTGGATCGGTTCTTGGACAAAGAGTGAACAAACACTTCCAAGCAATCCATTACGCTAGCAAGACAATGACGGGGGCACAATTGCATTATACGACAACCGAAAAAGAGCTTTTAGCTGTTGTCTATGCTTTTGAAAAATTCCGCCCCTATCTTGTCCTTTCCACCACCATTGTGTATACCGATCATTCCGCGCTGAAGTACTTGTTGACAAAGCAAGATTCCAAACCAAGACTTCTTCGCTGGGTTTTGCTGCTCCAGGAATTTAAAATCGAAATTCGCGATAAAAAAGGAGCAGAAAACTTAGCCGCGGACCATCTTAGCAGACTTGAGGATCCATACCAAGGGGATCATCCAAACAAAGAAATCAATGATTCTTTTCCCTTGGAGACCTTAATGTCTATAAACTCGAAGCCGAATGAAACCCCGTGGTTTGCGGACTTTGCAAACTACTTGGCGGGTGGAATTCTCAAGGAAGGGTTGACGTCTCAGCAAAAGAAAAAGTTCTTCACCGACATTAAGACTTACTTTTGGGACGACCCTTACCTATTCAAACAATGTGCCGACCTGATTATCCGCCGATGTGTTGACGGACCGGCAGCGTCTGAAATCCTTGATGCTTGCCACAAGGGACCCACCGGTGGTCACTTTGGTCCCAACTACACCGCCAAAAAAGTGTTTGATTCGGGATTTTATTGGCCCTCCATATATCGTGATGCTCACGATATGGTTAAAAAATGTGATGTTTGCCAAAAGCAAGGCAAAATCACACATAAAGACGAGATGCCTCATAATTTCATTCAAGAGTGTGAAATTTTTGATGTTTGGGGTATCGACTTTATGGGGCCATTCCCTTCCTCTAAAGGAAACAAATACATCCTTGTAGCCGTTGACTACGTTTCAAAGTGGGTTGAAGCCAAAGCTTTACCCACTAATGACGCAAGGGTGGTTTGTAACTTTTTGAAAGCTCTTTTCGCTAGATTCGGTGTGCCTCGTGCCATTATTAGTGATCATGGGACTCATTTTTGCAATGACCAATTTGCTAGAGTCATGGCTAAGTACGGTGTAAATCATCGTCTTTCCACAGCCTACCACCCACAAACTAATGGCCAGGCTGAAATATCCAACCGAGGACTTAAGCGAATTCTGGAAAGGACTGTGGGAGAGCATCGTGCCTCATGGGCTGATAAACTCGATGATGCTTTGTGGGCTTTCCGTACTGCCTACAAGACCCCGATCGGCTGTACGCCTTATCGTCTTGTGTACGGGAAAGCGTGCCACCTCCCCATTGAGTTGGAGCACAAGGCTTATTGGGCCTTGAAGTGGGCCAATTTTGATATTAACAAAGCCGGTGACCTACGCAAGATCCAACTCAATGAGCTGAATGAACTTCGGAATGAGGCTTATGAAAATTCTTTAATCTATAAGGAAAGAACTAAGCTCATTCACGACTCCAAGACTAAAAACCGAGAGTTCCATGTTGGAGACAAAGTCTTACTTTTTAACTCTCGGTTGAAAATCTTCTCGGGCAAGCTCAAATCTCGTTGGTCCGGCCCATTCACCATTGCCCAAATTTTTCCATATGGTACTCTCGAACTTGCTCAACCTAATGGACCTAATTTCAAGGTGAATGGCCAACGAGTGAAATTGTACTTTGGTGAGGACACCTCTCACGAGGTGATTCCATCCCTCACCACGTTCCCCATGAACTGAATTTGGGTCGAGTCAGGCTCGTGACTCGGTTATCAAAAACAAGCGCTCCTCGGGAGGCAGCCCGAGTATCTATCCTTTAACCCCATAAGTGTAGGGGAGGACATATTTTGGTCGTTTGTGTTTGTATGGTGATGTGATTACAGGGATAACTGCAATCTTGGAATCTTTGAAAGAACCGTGCTCCCGTGTTATCCGAAATCCGGTTCTATATCTCAACTATCGTGATTCAATTTTCTTCATACTCACATTTGAAATTGATCACTTTAGTCTTCTCTTCCTTAACTCGAGTTAACCAACGTGCACAATGTCATAAGTGTAGGGGAGACTTTTCCCACATGCTTAAACATTGAGGACAATGTTTATCTTAAGTGTAGGGGGGACTTCTATCGAAGTTTTAAGTGGACTTTTCCACGAAAATGCCTTCATTTAACTGAAAAATCATCTTTTTCAACATTTTTCAAATTTTTAATTAATTTTGGCCATTTAGTCGTAATTTTTAAATTTTTATCGTTGCTTTCATATGTATATATTCCACAATAAAGTCAAAAATATTAATAAGTGGTGTAGCTAGTTTAGAAATCTTTGACATATTAGGCCCGTTGCGTTTATTTTGACTCAACCCGAATAGACTTATCCAAGTTTATTCTAGCTAGTATCCTTAACCATGTAGACCTTAATTGGTTTATTAGGCTAAGTATCCACGAGTCTCATTACTTGAGATTTTAAATTGTGGAGGACGAGAAATGATAGAGTCAATTATAAGTCGGTATTCTTGCACAAGCTCACTTGGTGTAATTATTTGCCTATTCTCCCATCACTTGCTAATAATTTATCTGCAATAAGTAAGGTCGTACAATTTAAAAAGTTACTTAGCTTCTAGCCCAAGATCGTTTAAAAGTTGCTCGGTAATGATAAGAGTTCATAGCCAAGGCATAACTTATGAAGCGGGGTGCGAAGATTTGCGAGTCCGAAAAGTCCCTAACAAGGCATGAGGATTCCATTTTATTGCTGAAGATCCAAAAGTGATGTGAAAAGCATTATTCCTAAAATCAATATGAAGGATCAAGACTCACGACGAAAAGCAATCAACTCCCATAAAGATCATGGAGAAGTCTATCCAAAAAGACCCTGACAAGGTATGAGGATAAATAGATCCAAGTCCGAAAAGGAGGCGGATCGTTGTATCTCAAAATCCCAATTAGAGATTGAAGAAATAATCATGAAGTCGTGGTCAACAAAGTTGGAGTACCCCTCAAAAGTCTCCAAGTGAAGAAACTCTATTATGATGAGAAGACCATTATCTCAAGAACGTCTCTCGAAGATATGAAGTATGAAGTACATGCCAAATATCGGCCCGAGAAAGGTCTCAAATCGTGAACCGAGTTATGCCAAGATATGAACTTTTTGATATCCCGAGAAGCAGTTTTAAAAGATTTTGTCCTTTAGCTAACTATTGATCAAATCGTCCTACTTTGCTTTCAGCCTAAATAAACTATCAAAATAAGTCCAAAAATGCATCTTCATGATCATTCTAAGACAAAAATAAAATATAAGAGATACACCTAGGAATAAGGGAGTTTAAGCATTTAATTAAGCCATGTGTGTAAGTGTTTGAATTGCTTACTTATAATAACAATGATCTCGTTTTTAAGCTTAGTTTGGGGAACGTGAAACTTGAGGGTGATATATCTTCGCAACACCAAAGCCCTAATGTAAGTCCTTGATTTCTTTACAAGTTATCTCCATCCTTTTGTTTATTTTAAAGTTTTAAGTTCTCTTAGTAATTTAATTGTTGTTTAGTAGAATTTAAATAAGGCCAAGGTTGATTGATTATGAGAAAAGTGTAAATTTGCTTTATCACTAAGCATTGCATGAGGGCATGGCAATGGTTAAGTGTAGGGGATTTGATAGGTGTGTAAACACCCATCCTTTTACCACTTAATTCTGGCTAAAACAAGACCAAAACACGTATTTAATATCATTTGTTTGGAATTATGCGTGGTTTTTGTGTTTCTTGTGTTTTCAGAGCTAACCGGATGAATATTAAAGAAAACATGGGATTGCACGGGTTTTATCGAAGAAAAAGACTCAAGACGAAGTCTATTGTCCAAGAGATGCAAAAGATTTGAAGTCAATGGGACTATTTGAAGAATTATCGAAGAAAAGGACCAAATATGGAAGATTTACATAAGTCGAAGAAACTCAAGTCTATTAAACGAAGAAATTAAAAGACGAGTTGGATTTAATCGACGACAAATCCCGAATCAGAATCGAAAACTCAACTTTTCTGAAAAGACGAGAAGACAAGAAGAAAGGGAAAAATCCCACTCACCAACCAACCACTAGGAGTATAAATAGATTCCTCCTTCACACAATTAGGGAGTTAGCTTCATTTTTCTTTTTCCCTGCTCCTTGTTCGTAGCTTCACCAACACCATTAGGGTGTTTGGTGATTTTTCATTTTTTTCTTTCAATCTTGTAAGTGGTTAATCTTTACTCTTGTTACTTTTACATTAATCATTCAATTCCAATCTTTCTATTCATCTTGTTCTTCATCATCTTTTTATTGCAAGTTCTTAAGTTTTTATTTGATTCAAGTTTGATCTTAAAAAGTTGTTGATTTAGTGTTTTTATTGGTGGGATATATTTCTTATAAGTATTTAAATGATTATTGGTTGATTTGGTAAAACCTTTATGAGTATTTTGGTGTTTAGATTGAAAAATAGTTTGGTTTCTGCTGTTACTGTTCTTCGCTTTCCAGATCTTTCCGAACAGACCCTTTTATTCCGAATAGACTATTTCCCATTTCCCTTATTCGGAATTCTGGATATTCCGAATAGGGCTTTTAATTTTCTCTTACTCGGAATATCTCATATATTCCGAACAGCCATACTTTCCGCATAGATGTTTTTATTCCGCGTAAGGATATTTTCCGAATAGGACATCTTTTTCCGAATAGAGCAGATTTTCCGCATAAGCTTATTTTTCCGAATAGCCATGTTTTCCGCATAAGAGTAATTTTTCCGAATAGGATTTCAATATTCCGAATAGTGCTTTTCTTTCCGCATAGAGATTGTTTTCCGAATAGCCTTAATTTTCCGCATAGGATAACTTTCCGCATGAACCAAGCTTTCCGAATAGCATGTTTTTCAGCATAAGCCATTATTCCGAATAGAACTGATTATTCCACATAGGACATTATTATTCCGCATAGCTCAACTTTCCGAATAGCACTAGTTTTCAGTAAGGATCTTTTACAGCGTTATCATTTAATTGTTTTTGATTTACTGTTTCTGACTTTAATCTTTATTTACTTCATTTATTTAGAATAGAAAACCCAAAACCACTTTTTGTCACCAAGAACAAATCATTCCACTTTAAACTGAGATCAATTCGAGGGGATTCCGAGATCGAATTTTGAACCCTAGCAAAAAAGCTTGTATCATGTTTCAAAAGATTTGGGGATTTGGACCACTAGACTCGAATCTAGATTGACTTTGTCTATTGTTGTGGTTTGCTCTTGGTTACTTCTAGACTTGAATCTAGATTGACCTGGGGTTTCTCTTCTGCTGTTTTGCTGGATGCTGTTGGTTATGTAAAACCTCTCACACCCTTACTCTTTATTTTTTGTGTGTCTGCTTTTCTTTCTGTTTGTTCACCACCTTTCACTTGCTCTTTACCTACCACCGTGAGTGGTTTGGATTCCTGAGAACTAAGTGGTGAAAGGTCTTGAACTAGAAGTTCTTGGCTGAACACATAGGTTTTTTTTTTGTTTTTTTGTTGGTGTGGTGTTTATGTACTTTGGTTGTGGCTATGGCTCCTGAGGTTACTGAAACCAGTGGTGGTAACAGTGTTACCAATGTTATTAATGGGCTTGATGCTAGCAACCCTCTTCATTTACAGACTAATGATAGTAACAGTGTCTCTTTGATTAGTTTTAAACTGTCTGGTTGTGAGAACTATAGAGTTTGGGCTAATGCTATGAAAATTGCTCTTCATGCTAGAAACAAAATGAGTTTTGTTGATGGTACTTGTTTAAGAGATACTTATGAGTCTAGTGGTCCTCTCACATCTCAGTGGGACAGATGTAATTCTGTTGTGTTGTCTTGGCTGTTGAATAGTATTTCTGAGGACCTTTATTTGAGTCTTGTGTATGCTGATAATGCTGCTGAAGTTTGGAATGAACTAAAAGAAACCTATGATAAACTAGATGGGTCTATTCTGTTTAATTTGGTGCAAAAAATTAACAACTTCAAACAAAATGGCTTATCTGTTTCTGAATATTATCATAAGCTTAACTCTTTGTGGAGAGAGTTTGATATGTTGACCAAATTGACTTCTTGTACTTGTCTTGCTAGATCTGAGTTAGGTAAACATAATCAACTTATGAAACTCATGCAATTTTTAATGGGATTAGATGAAGTTTATCAACCTATTAGAAGTACTCTTCTTACTCAAACTAAATTGCCTGATGTTAAAGATGCTTTTGTGATTGTTTGTCGTGAGGAGTCTCATAGGGGTTTTGGTACTAATTCTGTGACTCCCAAACCACAAGTTAGTGCTTTTGCTGCCAAAGCTGTTGAGTCTAGAGGTGCTACTCCTTATAGAAATTCCAGTTCTAACAACTTCATTTATGGTAACTCTACCAATAACACAAGTTATGGAAGTAGCACTAACAGAAATAACAACACTTCTGGTAGTAATGCCTCCTTTAATGGGAACTCTTCCAATGGTAATAGGCCCTATTATGACTCTTTGAAATGTGATCACTGTGGTATGAAAGGTCATACCATAGATATGTGTTTTGAGTTAATTGGTTATCCTGTTGGTTATAAGAAGAATTCCAAAAAAAAGGGATTTTCTAATAACAAGGGAAACAACAAAAATTTTAACAGTAACAATGTTGATGTTCAAAGTGCTAATAGCTCTAATGGTTTTGTTAATAATGTTTTCACTCCTTTTTCCAATGAACAAATTGCTAAACTTATGAACTTAATTGGTGAAAAGAGTTCTTCTAGTAACTCTGGTGTGCAGTCCAATATGGCAGGTATTAGTTGTACTTTTTTTAATGCCAATGTGTTTTTTAACAACCATTTTTACAAATGCTTTAATGCAAATCTGAGAATTGGAGATTCTGTGTTTAATTATGGGTGGATAATTGATTCTGGGGCAAACCAACACATCACCTCTACTACTAAGGATATGACCGACTTAGTTGATATCTATGATTTAAATATAACTGTGGGACATCCAAATGGTACTATTGCTAAAATCAGACATGTTGGGACCTTAAGATTAACCAGTAATGTTGTTTTGTTTGATGTGTTGGTTATACCAGAATACACTGTCAGCCTTTTATCTCTTAACAAAATGATCAAAGATAGTAAGTTGCATGTTGGGTTTAATGAGTATGATTGTATTATTCAGGATATGAAAAAAGAGAACATCATGGGGACTGGTAGAGAATGTGGTGGTTTGTACTTGTTTGACATTGATTGTAAGACCCCTAAGTCTAAGAGTAACTATTCTATTATGTGTTTCTATGTGTCCAAAAATGTTTGGCACAACAGGCTTGTTCACCCTTCTGACCAAGTTCTAAGTGTTCTAAAACACTCTTTGAAGCTTACCAAACCTGACCATAATGAACCCTATGATGTTTGCCATTTTTCTAAACAGACCAGGGAACCTTTCCCTCTGAGTGACCACGTTTCCTCAAGTTTAGGTGACCTCATTCATCTAGACTTGTGGGGTCCTTACAAGGTCACTACAAGAGAAGGTTTCAGGTATTTTTTGACCATTGTTGATGATTATAGCAGAGCTGTGTGGATTTACTTGATTAAAACTAAAGATGAGGTTTTTGACTTTGTGGTTGAATATTTCAATCTTATTTCCAATCAGTTTCTTACAAAAATCAAGATCATAAGATCTGACAATGGGACTGAGTTTGTTAATCAAAAAATGAACCTGTTTTTTTAAGGAAAAAGGCATTATACATCAAAGCTCCTGTGCTTACACTCCTTAGCAAAATGGGATTGCTGAGAGAAAGCACATGCATCTCCTTAATGTGGCTAGGATTTTACTTTTCCAAGGGAGTCTTCCCTTGTGTTTTTGGTCTGATTGTGTGCTTACTGCTACTTACCTTATTAACAGGCTCCTATCTTCCGTTCTTGCTGGTAATTCACCTTTCTGTATGTTGTATAATAAAGAACCTTCCCTTTCCCATTTAAGATCGTTTGGTTGTCTTTGTTTTTCAACAGTCTTAAATAATAGTGATAAATTGTCTTCTAGGTCTGAAAAATGTGTTTTAGTTGGTTACTCTTCTTCCAAGAAAGCTTATAAGCTACTTATTTTAAGTAATAAAAGTTATTCTTTTTCTAGAGATGTTAAGTTTTATGAATCTATTTTTCCTTATAAAATAAAAGCTGTTCAACAGCCTCTTTCTGTTTTTGATAAAAATGATTTTGTAAATAAAAACTTTTTCAATTTTTGTGAGTCAGATAACCAAAATGACCAAAGTCCCTATGATGATTGAAGGGGGTCACCTGATGAAGCAGGGGAGGTAAATATGGAACACTCAGATGATACTCAGAGGAGCAGCCATCTGATTGTATTCATACTGCTTCATCAATAGGTGAAACATATAGTTCTAAGGGCAACAACTCTTCTCAAAATCAGGTTCCTATTCCCATGTTTGATGCCAGTCTTGGAACAGATGATGAGGGTGCTGAACCTTCTGTTAGAAGGTCCAATAGGATGTCCAAGTTCCCTGCTAAACTTAATGAGTTTGTCCTTGACAACAAGGTTAAATATGGTTTGAACAGATTTGCTAATCACACTAGGTTGTCTGCTTACAATGCTTGTTTTATTTCCAATTTAAACAAGACTTATGAACCTAGTTGTTTTTGTAAAACCTCTGGTTTTACCTTATTTACTTTGTCAACTGTCGTACTCTTTATTTTTGGAGTTTATATAATTTCACTTTCATATGACTTATTATTAATCATATACCTTTTGTCATACTACCTTTCATATTTATTTTATATTTATATGAACTCTTAGTCATTTATTGACTACTCTGGCAACTGACTGGCCACCTGATTGATTAATAGACTCATCACCTTAGTACATATTTTGAGATAAACTGTAACTTTACTTAATTAATTTATTAAGTACTTGGATTTATTTTATATGTACATATTTACATATATTACATAAAATGAATAAACACCTAACACTTGAAAACAATGTACATTATACTTATAATGATATATTCGTTATATACTTTCATAAATTACCTAAAGCTTAAAAAAAATACCTACAACTCAACAAATGCCTACAATATTAAACAAGGGCTATTATTCTCATACAACACTTGGCAAAAATTATCAAAAACCCTCCCACATGCATGCAATACCGTGTATATGTATACACATACCTACCCATTTGTGGTCATTTTCCTAACTTACAAAGTATAATCATACATACTCCACTAATACACTATGCTAACCATGCTTTTCTTACACAACCATGTTTACTTACTTACACACTCCATACATGCTACTATTCAATGTCAATCCTTGCCCCCCTTTTACCCTTGTAAACCCATGGTTGCAAACCAAAAAGGAAGGAAAAGAAAGTTGCTATTTTGAGCATGTGGGGAAATAAGCTTCATATCTCAACCAAATCCCAAGTGAATCAAACCAAGATACATATTAGATACTTAGTACAAACAAGGATCTCAAGTGGATACTCTCTCTTTCCTTAATTTAGCCGTAGCATACTCCCTCACCAACACAATACATTTGAAACCCAATCTCACATCTCTCTCTCTAAAACATACGGCTAAAAACTATTTCCACCATTATCAAACCTTCTAACACATTTACTACTCTTAGATCATGTCTCATACTACATGAAGGTTAATCATTAGCTCACTCTACAAGTATCTTGATCATTAAAGCAAGAAAGAAGCCCTAGTCCTACTCCTTGAAGCCCACAACTTGTTTTAAGCTACCAAGATCTCCATTGTTGAAAGCTTATCACTTTTTCTACTCATTCTCCTATCACTCCTAAACCTATCTAAACAAGTAAGTCAAATCTAAAACCTATCTTTCAATATATTTACCTTTCGTATATATTAACATACACATGGTTATTCTTAGCAAAACTTAATGTTAAAACAAATATATGAAACCCTAAATCTATATTAGGTCACGGCTTAATTTATGCTATGACTTAAAATGATGTAAAACCTTAACAACCATGAAGAACATATCACTATGAACTAGTTAAACTTGTAGATCTATGAAAACATGACCATGCATATCTTGGACGTGGGTATAAGCGCTATGGTTCCATATTGGGTAATCTTGTAAGGTTTAGATATACCTAGAAACACTAGATCTATGACTATAGTTTGCCTTAAAATGTTAAGCTCACTACTTATGCCTTATAAGATTTAGTTTTAAGCTCACTCTAATAAGCTAGCCTAAATAAGCTCCATTATTACTAAATAATGTTTTATAAAACTTTTAGTGTCAAAATATAACTTTATAAAGTTTTGTGTTGAAAATATATATCTATAAGTAAGTTGGACTTAAATTATAGATCTAAGAATTTTTGGACTAACAAGGTAAATCTATAAACATTCAGATTAAAAATAACATATATAATACTTTCGGGCTAAATTGTAATTTTACAAAGTGTAGGGATCGAAATGAACAAGTATAGAAACTCATTTTTCCAAAAATATAAACCTTAGGGGTACTTTTGTAATTAGCCGAGAGTTAAGAGGGTGTTTTGGACACTATCCGGAACTTTAAGTTAACAAAAAGGACTTAAATGAGATTTCTACAATGTTAGGGTAAATTGTGTAAATTAATATAAACCTAGGGATCTCCTTTGCCAATTTCCAAAACTTAATATAAGCCCTAGGGACCTATTTTGCCAAGTTAACAAACTATATCTAAGCCTAAATAAACCCTAGGGGCTTTTTGTGCCCTAATCCGAAACTTATATAAGCCCTAGGGGGCATTTATGAAACTTATATAAACCCTAATATAAGCTGTTGGAAATACGTTTTACGTATTTATGAAGGATCGGTCGCTCCAACGATAATTATGTAATGGGCTCGTGATCTATTTACTTTATGTATGGTCCATATAGCCCACATGTAGGGTGGGCTATATATATCCCCTCCTAGCATGTTAGGAGGGGTTGTTGATTACCATTTTACACATTAATCATTATTCATCTTTCACTTTCTCTCTCTAACTCTCTCCCTTCTCTCCTTTCTCTCTCTAATCCTTCATCTCATTCCTTCATCTCTTTATGTTTATCAACTAAATCAACCATCCAAATCCACCTAATCCATGATATAGAATAGGCCATTAATCACGTAGACCTTCAATTGGTATCAGAGCCATGGTTAGTTTGGTTTATTCTTGTTTTATTTCTTTTTGATTTTGGTGGGTTTTGATTTAATCATGCTTAAATCATAAAAAATTTGTATTTTTTATAAAAAGTTTGTGTTTTTATATGTTAAATCATATCAAATCTTCAAATTTACTTACTTTTTAGATAAAAAATCACAAATTTTTATATAAAAATCAAAATTTTTTTATATAAAACCTTAAAAAGTTTGTGTTTATAAAAAGTTGGTGTTTTTTTATAAAAGTTTTTGTTTTTCTCTTTTTAATTTTGTATTTTTTTTGTTTAAATCCTTCTATTTTGATTGCCTTTTTGTTTAAATTTATTAAATAGAACCTTTAATTTTGTCCTTTTTTTATTTCTTTAATCAATTTTTGCCACTTTAATTGGTATTCTATTATTAGTTTTCTAAATTTTTTATCAATTTTTATCCTTTTTATTTTTTTTATTTTTATAATCAGTATTTTTTCTTTATTTTTAATCTATTGGGTCTCAGTTTTTGTCCAATATCAGTCCTGCTGTCCTTCAGTCTTGTCGATTATCAAGGTTTTTGGGTTTCCAGTTAGTCAGTTTTGTCAAGTTTCGAATCAAACTTTTAAGTTCCGAATCAAACTTTTAAGTTCCGAATCAAACCGAAAACTTCCGAACCAAGAACTTCCGAACCAAGAAGTTCCGGATCAAGAAGTTCCGGATCAAGCAAACTTCCGAACCAAGAACTTCCGAACCAAGAACTTCCGGATCAAGCCAAAAGTTCCGGATCAAGAAGTTCCGGATCAAGAACTTCCGAACCAAGATCTTCCGGATCAAGAAAAAAGTTCCGGGTGAAGGAACTCTTCCGATTCGGAACTCTTCCGAACGAAGCATCCTATTCAAACTCAACGGGCAAATCATCGTCTTTTAAATTGACTCATTCCCTCGACATCAAAACAAAACAACAGACTCCTACTCTCAGACCCAAGACTCAACCTCTCGTCCAAAAACAAACCCACCCACACTCGACCCTAACACACAAGTCTCGAATCACAAACACTCAAAAACACAGCAAACAAAAAACTCTCATTTGACAAACCGAGGACTCTACAACACACAAACTGAGGACTCTACAACACACAAACACACAAACTGACACCACCTCATTTGACTCAATCCCATTCTCGAAAAACCAAACACCCTTCCTCTCGAACTTAATCAAACTCACATCTCCCATCCAACTCTAAACCCTCACCCTCATCAGACCCACCCTCGAAAACCCACTCAACAACAAACCAGAGACTCACCCAAAAACCTCTCAATATTTCTCTCCCTCACCCACACTCTCAACAGCCCCCACACTCGACTCATTTACCCACCCTCTCAAACCTCACACATAAAAACTACCAAGACTCGTCTTCAAACAGACACCAAACACCCCCCTTCATTTTTTAAAAAACTCGACTCACTCACCCTCGAACTCCCTCTATCATCCAATCAACTCAAACCTCTCGACATTCAATCGACACAAACCCTCGACACAGAAGGACACTACAGATAAAGAAGAAAGACTCACACATGCACAATTAAAAAAAAAAAAAAACCTTACCCGAGACCAATTTTTTAATTGATCTTGAAGCTGTGTATACTTTTATCTTCATCTCAATTTTTATCTTGAAGCTGTGTAAAGAGACAAGGGGACGGAGGATACAAGAGCTTTCTTTGGGAGAGAGAGATTAAATTGAGAGAGAAGAGAGATTTTCGTTGGTAGCTTGTGAGGAGAGAGTGAGAGATAAGACAGAGGAGTGTTGTTGGTTTGACAGAAACTAGGAGAGAGAGATATAGATTGAATGAGTTGGAGAAGATAGATATTAAAAGAGACGGAGAAAACTAGGCTCATTTTTTTAATATATTCGGCCACGTGTTTTTGGTTAGACGGAGAAAACAAGGAGGTTATAAGTGAGGCCACGTGTGATAGTATCTCTTTAATTTTTATTATCAGATTTTTTTTTTATTTTTTTTATTTTTTTTTTTAATTTTCGAAAGTTTTTAATCTTAGATAGTTTTTATTGTTTTTTGTTTTTGAAAATTTTCATTTTTGGATATCAACTCTTATTTTTTATATATAATCAATTGATATTTTCATTTTTATTCATTCAAATTTTTTTTAGTTTGGAAAATTTTGTGCTAGTAAGTTATAATCGGGACAAGGTAACGTAACAAACGTGACGTGATAAAGTGCCCACGTATATTTTGTTGACGGATTTTTGCTCGGGTTTATTTTATCAATGTTTGAGCAGAAAGCAATTCTTTTTTGAACGGAGAAAAGATTTATATCATCCATCGTTGATTTTTTAAAAGTTATTTACGGATCCTTCGAAGTTCCTTCACGACTTGGTAAATTCCGAAAACAACTACAATCACGATCATTTTTTAAATGGAGTCTTTGAATTCAACGTTTCAAGAGGGAGAATCGCATCAAGTGCAAGCCAACACTAGGGAAAGTGGTATAACTTCATTTCGAATGCTTCAGTATCATCTAGTTAATCTTTCACGGCTTCAAGGAGGGAGCGAATTTATGACAATCTTTGGTCAAGGTCGTCATATATTCTTCGAATCAATTTTTACCACTTTGACCCAACTCGCCGAGCAACTCAACCATGGAAACTTTAATCACTCTGCATCGGCACTTGCCTATAAGGATCTTGTGACACAACTCACGCCTTTCCTCCAATTCAATATCATTAAGCCTGAAAGTTCTGTGATTTGCCAATCATTTCTTCGAGATACACATACCGAGCTTCGGGTTTTCCGTGATACAATATTGAAACTCATGACATCGGTCTCGTCTTCGATATATCAAAGATCACAACTTCAGCAAGTGTATGTTAATGAAGTGCAAGAATCAATGACGCAGATACAAGAGGATAATGGTCATATGGTTGACAACTTGGAGCGTAACGATGGCACGAGCACAGAATCAGGAGGACAACATGATGCCAGTGGCACGTCAGGGAATGTTCACGAGATTTCTCTTGATGACACCTTACCCATTTATGACGCAGAGCCTGCACACATGGTACAATGTAATGTTGTTTATGATGTATATGCTGATGACATGCCGCATATTGAGCATTCTGAACCTAATTATGACAAACATGGGATGGAAAAGAGTGATAGAAATACCACTTCTGATTCATCCGATGTGAGTCATAATGGGGGAGAAAGTGTTCAAAATGCTATAGTACATCATGATAAATGCTTTACAACTGCCTCGTTAACTGATTCTGATTCTAAGATTAAAGAGCTCGAAACAATCGTAGCTCGGCAATCAAAAGATCTTGAGGATGCCAAACTTGAATTTTCTAAGAAAACGAACAAATTTGAAACATACTTTGAAAAACTTGAAAAGTCAAACGTTGTTCTTGAAAGAAAATTGGATCAAACTGTTCTAGATTCTAAAGCTGAAAAGGATAATCTTTTGAAACAAATTCAACTGCTTGAATCTAAGTTGGCATTCCAAGATAACGTGCTCAAAGAAAATGAAACATTAAAGGCTCAAGTACAGGAAAAGGTCTTTGCTATAGCTGCGTTGAAAAACGAGTTAAGGAAAAATAGAGGATCTAGTGTGGACACTAAGCTTGAAAAACCATCAATCTTGGGGAAACCGCCTACAAATCAGTTGGTCAGACAACCTACTGCATTTAGATCCGAGCGACTACAATCCTCGAGACCGCGGTTTGCCTCCCAAGTTGATTTGGGACATATTTCTAGAACAGTCACTCCACCAACTAGGCCTAATGTAACTAAATCAGTTTTAGCAAGACCTAATCACATGATTGCCTCTAGTTTCTCTAAGAATAGCTCAATGAACACGTCTAGAACTAGTTCAACTGATGTGCGCCAGGATTTTGGTCAAAGGGAAGCTAAGCAAAAGACACATGTAAGAGATAGCAATGTTCAACCTAGTCAGATGCCTTCTAGATTACTCAACACTGCTAACTGTAGCATGTCATCTCCTAGGAGCGTCGATCAATCATCTAGGAATTACTCGGACATTAAATATGCTACTTGTAAAACATGTAGAAAATGTGTCTTTACGGCAAATCATGACTCTTGTATCAAGAAATTACTTAATGAGGTGAACTCCCGTGCTAGACTTAAATCCCAGTGGGTCGCTAAAATCAAACCCGTTGGTAAAATGTGGCGCCCCACTGGTAGATCTTTCACTCTTGTAAGAAACGAGTGCCCTTTAACTAGGATAGTCTCCGATTCTACTAAGACTACTAGGGAGGAAATTGCAAAGGATGATACATCACTTAAGCCTGAACTTAAGATTTTCTATAAAAGGAAACGTTTGCCAACTAAGACAAGTGAATCATCCCCTCAGGCCACCTCTGACACAAGAAAAGAAAACCGTGAACCCCCACGTGCTTCTAAAATAGATATCTCTAACCCATGCAAAAGTATACAAACTCCTAATGAGAATGCAAGTACCAAAGTTGATGTTCCAAAAGAACGAAGCGGTCCAATCGTTGTATACCGTTCAACTAAGGACACTCTCAGAGTTTGGTTGCTGAAGAAGCAGATATCAGAGAAACTAGTATCTCAGGGGATTCATGGTTAAGCTGCAAATAAGGACTTACAGTCACATAACAGACTGTAACTCGATCTCCAAAGACAGGAAAGTTCATCCCGATGATGACTTATCCTAAAAACGAGAAATTCATTTTTCTCGGGCATGAGCTTATGTTAAAAACATTCCACGTTTTTAAGCTCATGCACAAGGACTTATAGTCACATCACAGACTATAACTCGCTCTTCAAAGAAAGGAAAGATTATCGCCGATGGTAAACTTATCCTAACAACGAGAAATTAATTTTTCTCGGGCATGAGCTTATATCAAAAACATTCCAAGTTTTTAAGCTCATGCATAATGGCTCCTCGTTAAATGACAGACGACGACCCGGACTTCAGAGACAGGGAAGTTTATCCACGCAACGATAACTTACCCTCTTAACAAGAAATTAAGTTTTCTTGGACAGGAGCTTACCCTAAAACCATTCAAAGGTTTTAAGCTCGTGTATATGGTTTATCATTAAATATCAGATGGTAACCCGTTCCTCAAATAAAGGAAAGTTTATCGCCGATGATAAACTTATCCTTACAACGAGAAATTAAATTTTCTCGGACACGAGCTTACATTAAAACCATTCAAAGGTTTTAAGCTCGTGTAAATGACTTACAGTTAAATGTCAGACTGTAACTCGAACTTAAAATAAAGGAAAGATTATCTTTTATGATAACTTATCCTCTTAACGAGAAATTCACATTTCTCGGTCATGAGCTTGTATTAAAACAGTCGAAGTTTTAAGCTCAGAAAGGAAAGTGTATCTTTTAAATAAGAGAACTTTTCTTCATAACGAGAAATTAACCTTTCTCGGTCATGAGCTTTCCGTTAAAACAGTCAAAGTTTTCAAGCTCATGAAAAACGACTTCTAAGTAAATGTCAGCTTAGGACTCGTTCTTCAGATAAAAGGAAAGTTTATCGCCGATGATAAACTTATCCTTAACAACGGGAAGTTTACAACTTCTCGGACTTGAGCTCGCTTTTAAGATATTCAACATCTTAAGCTCAAGTAATTGTTTTTTTCAAAACTTTGAACACAATTTTTCGAGAATTTCTCAAAAGGTTTTTCTAAATCTTTCAAAATTGTGTGTTCAAAACGTTTTGATAAAACGAGCATGTCTTCTGGAATCGATAATATTTACGAACCTAGAAATGTCATTCAATAATGACACGGGGTTGTAAATAAAGTTCGAGCAGAAGTTCAAACTTTTAAAACATGCTCAAAATGGTTTGCTATTATTTCAGATAGTAACCGCTTTTCATAATCAAGTCAAGCATTTCACCGGAAAGCTTTGACTCAACAACGGGAATTAATTTTCTCGGGAACGTGACGAGGAGACCAACATTCGTGAACAAGAACCATGTGAATCTTTCATATGATGTTCTCCATCATTCAGGTCCAACCTCGTAAATTTCTAATCTTGTGAATTCATTCTCATATATGATCTTTGCACGTAATAAATACCTTACACTTGTGTTTAAAAGGTATTTAATTTACGTTTTAGCACACCCTCATTAATTTGAGGGGGAGCTTGTGTAATTCATGAAGATAATTGGACTTGCATTTTTCTTCCCAAATTTTCTTAAAATGCTATTAAATCAATTGATATTAAAAACATCGATTGGGTTAATATTTTTAATATGGGGGAGAAAATGTGATTTAATATGGGATATGATCAATCATAAATGGTTTAACTTAACGTGATAGCTCATCCCGACATGTGCAAAATGTTTTCGAATATCGTAGCATATGTTAAGGGGGAGCAAAATGGATTTGCACTTCAAAGTGGATTTCATGGTGACATACACTTACCCAAAAACATCTCTATTCACGACGGTGACGATTGTGGTGACATAAGGATGGTAGGATAGGTTAAAGTCCAATGATTTCTCTAGAACCGGAGGAATCTTCCCAAGGACATTCCATAAGCTAGAAATAGTAGTCCTTAGGAAAGATGGAGAAAGATTGTGAACGTAGCTGAATGTCGACCAAGTACTTAAGTTAGCACTGGAACAATCACAACAAGGTGCTAGTTATGACGTATTGGTAAGCATTGAAGGGGTTGAAGAATGAAAAAGAATTGTAAAGATAAAGGGTGTAAAGAAAGAAGCCCTCCTTACAACTTTAGGCAGAAACCGGGTCAATACATATGCTATTGAGATCATTTTTGTTAATGGTTCTCGATATTGAAGAAAGACGTCATGGACCCAGTGATGCAATGCACAACCCTTCCCAGCTAACTCAAATATCTCTCAAAAGGTATTTGTTTTAATCACACGGAGATCAACACATTATCTATTGATTTATTCACTCCGAATAAATTGGTATTGAAAAGGTGGCACTCCTCTCCAGCCTCCGATCACTAAAAATCCAAAATGCACGATCGAGTCTAGAGCCATTTGAGATCATCAAATATCTCCTTAGGACACACTTTCATATTTCCTTGCTTCTTCACACACTGTGAAAAGTAAGAAAGTTCTTAAGAGTCCTACGCAAAATCTTCATGATCTTGCCTGAACATCCGAGTAATACGAAAGTATTTACAATGAAGATGGAAATCCTTCTTGAGCGAATATCAAAAAGCTCATGGTAGGTGACTTGTGCGATTCTTTATGAATCAAACTTGTGATAACTGGAAAGCAACAGTGGTTTAATTCTTAAATGAATTTAAACTCGTTCCAGGCCTCTACGCATTATCATATGATCTTGCCAGAACACTCAGAGTGACTCTTTATTGATCACAGTGACGAGTGGAAATCCTTCTAGTGTTAACATCAAACAGCACTTGGTAGGTAACTTGCAAGATTCTATATGAATCAAGCTAGTGACAACTGGAAAGCAACGATGGTGCGGTTCTTAATTGAACTTCACTTGTTCCAGGAACATGAATTGACGGCTTCAAATCATGCGGATAATATTATCCAAATGATTCACTCTTTACGTTCGCAGTCAGATTTGGACGGTCGAGTAAAGAGAACGGGTTTACCCGCGAAATCTTGTCAAGGAGGTTCTTTATTGAAACTACCTACCACAAGTACGATATTTAATATCGTCCAACGGTCTTCACCGGCCGGAGGTAAATTGCTACCGAATTAGAATGAAATGTTCAAGGCCATTTCATCCGTGTATATTGTTTTGTTGCTAACTGTCTTATGCAGCGTAACAAGAAGGTGGCATTGCGGTGTACAATCCAGAAGAAGTCGTCACCACATGCTTATATTACATACAATTAGTACTTCAACAAATTCAAGAAAGCCTGAAGGTCAAGTCTTCCGTTGTATCAAACTCTGAAGCTTTCAAGAATTTAAAAGTATAAGTATGTGGAACATGAAGTCACAAAGAGGCAAATATCACAAGTGAAGAATGCACAAGGTCAAGGCAAGGAAACATGCTCAAGACTAAAGTCAAAGATCACATCAAGCATATTCACAAGAACAAGATCGAAGACTCAAGCATAGATGCTAGGTTTAAGATTTTGTAAAAAGATGTGACCTCCCTTAGGGGGAGATTGTTGGAAATACGTTTTTCCCAATAAAGTCTCGGTCACATCTTAGTTAGCATAGATCACGAGATATAGACTATTTAAAACTTTGTAACTTGGAGCGACCTCCCTTAGGGGGAGATTGTTGGAAATACGTTTTACGTATTTATGAAGGATCGGTCGCTCCAACGATAATTATGTAATGGGCTCGTGATCTATTTACTTTATGTATGGTCCATATAGCCCACATGTAGGGTGGGCTATATATATCCCCTCCTAGCATGTTAGGAGGGGTTGTTGATTACAATTTTACACATTAATCATTATTCATCTTTCACTTTCTCTCTCTAACTCTCTCCCTTCTCTCCTTTCTCTCTCTAATCCTTCATCTCATTCCTTCATCTCTTTATGTTTATCAACTAAATCAACCATCCAAATCCACCTAATCCATGATATAGAATAGGCCATTAATCACGTAGACCTTCATAAGCCGAATGTTATAGGGACTAAATTTGCCATACTTTGAAACTTAAACAAACCCTAGTTACACGTGTAACTAGAGAGGGACCAATATTATAATTATTTGAAATATTTAGAAACCCTAGGGGTATAAAAGTAATTTAACCACGGGTAATTATTTAAATAGAAGGACTAAAACATAACTTATACAAAGTATAACGAACCCTAAAATTTCTATATATTTATATCCGATATTTAAAACGTAAAACTTAAATAAACATAACAATTGTTATTTTTCCAAACTTATAATTTAATAATTATGAACACTACGTGAACGTGGAATTTAATTAAAATGTTATACGTTTTATAAACCTTATTTATATATTAAATATAAATTAAAAATGATTAACTTATAAAATAAATATATTAATTATATTTATTTTCTATTACCTTAAATATATATAAAACTACCTTTTATAAATATTTAAAGTGTTTTATAAACAACATAAGTACAAGGGAATTAATTAAATAGATTAATTAATTTAACCTTATTATTTATTTTACACTTAAAATAAATACTACTATAACTTGTACAATGATGAACTAAAGTATAAATACCGTAATAAAATATTTAAAACCATTATTAGCATGCACAGATTTATTCGGAAACTTTTATGCATTATGTTGTGCATTTACTGAGACCTTATAATTATTTAGGTCGTTGATTGTATCGTGAGCATCCTTATCAGATTATCTATTGACTATTTGCTGTACTACTAAGGTGAGTTCATGGCCCCTTTTGTACATTGACAAACTTTTAAACTCTTTTATGGGGAAGAAAACATGCAACATATTTTATTTTATGGACATAAACTGAACTGCAAAACCTTTGATTACATTTGCCTATTATAGATGAACCCGCATGACCCGTGCATCTGAAACTGTTAGAATTGTTGAATTACCTGAATGTTATAAATAGATCTATTTGGGATTGACCATCCCTATCTGGGTGAGTCATGCTCACTGTGCCTAGGCCAGGACAACAGATGTTTCACATGTCAGCACATATTATTTTTGGGTGCCTTTTTGTATAAGGCGAAGGGTCCTTATTTGTTAAGGGCTTAACTGTCAAGTCTCAGTTTCGGGCAATATGGGAATGTAGTTACTTTTTAGTGTTGATGCTTTGTGCATTACTACTTCAGTGAATGTTTATTGTCCAAACTTATTTTATTAAACATGTGAATTCACCAACTTTATGTTGACTCTCTAAGCATGTTTTCTCAGGAAACTGAAGCAGGTATTTGATAGGTGTGTAAACACCCATCTTTTCTACCACTTAATTACAATAATAACCGGACCAAAACGTGTATTTTATGTCTTTTATGTCGGAATTATGCGTGGTTTGTGTTTTTGTTGTATTTTAGGATGAAATTATGAAAATTGGAGAAAACACGAGAATTCACGGGCATTCACGGCTTTTATTGAAGAAAAAGATGAAAGGCGGAGTCGAGAAGTCAAGAGTGGAAAAAGAACGGAAGTCCAAGACCAATTCTGAAGATTTATCGAAGAAAAAGTCAAAAGACGGAAGTTTTATCAAAAGCCGAGAAACTCAAGTCTATTTTATTGAAGAAATTAAAGACGAGTTCAAAAGATATCCCAAGCCACAAGTCCTTAAAGTCCAAACTTAAAAGAAAGATGAGAAGAAAAGGACTAATGACGCAATTAATAAAGATTAAATGAAGGGAGGACTTAATCTTGCAATTAACAAGAAATGAAGGAGGGGAGGAAGCTTCCTAATCCTCCCCTATAAATAGATTAGGATTGTTATCATTTGTTTTGTTGGCTAAGTGTGACAATTAGCTCTTCCACCATTTAAATACTTGTCATTTACATTAATTGTCAATTTAATTACCTTGTCTTGCACCTTAAATTCATTTAATTTCAAGTAAGTTTCCTTTTTAATTATTGTTAATCTTTACTTTATCTTGTCAATCTCTTATCTACCTTTCTTATTCTTTGATTTGTGGTGTTTATGTTCATGTTCATGCTTTTATTTTGATCCAAAGTGTTTTTGATTATTATGGTTAAAGTTGTTTAATTTCATGTTTTTGATTGATTGTTGATTCTAATTCATTGGTTCGTTACTGTTTTTATTAATACGTGTGTTTGATTTTGGTTAAAATTGTTATTATACCTGCTGCTACTGTTTCCTTGTTCTTCGGATGTGTTTGCCTGTTTCTGATCTTTCCAGATAAGTTCCGAATCAAGGAAGTGGAAAGTGTTCATTCGGAACTTCTAAAGTTCCGAATCAAAGCTTCATCCGGAAAATTAAACTTGTTCATTCGGAAGTCAAAACTTCCGAACCAAGACTCTTCATTCGGAAGTCCGAAACTTCCGAACCAAACATACTCATTCGGAACTTCCAAAGTTCCGAACCAAGGGTTTCATCCGGAACTTTTCAAAAGTTCCGAATCAACTCAAAGTTCCGAATCAAGGACCAAAGTTCCGAATCAAGGCTGTTCATTCGGAAGTCAAAAACTTCCGAATCAAGGTTGTTCATTCGGAACTTTAAACTTCCGAACCAAGGGAAATCTTCCGAATCAAGGGGTTTCATCCGGAATGTTCCGAACCAAGGAGTGACCAAAGACTTCCGAATCAAGGTAACAAGTGAGAGTTCCGAATCAGCAAGTTCCGAACGAAGGATTGTTTTGGATAAGTGACATATTCAGACGAATTTGTTCCGGATCAAGGATTTTGGTAATATTCCAAGTAAAGAAGAGTCATTTCAACCAAAGGTGACATTTAAGTTGAGTGATTATTCCAAACGAAGGTTTATTCTAAATGAGCTGTATTCAGGTTCTTATTAGCTTTTGTCTTTGATTTTTATTTTCAAGCTTTATTTTACTTCCTTTTATTTAAATTGCACTTTTAGATTATTTGCCTTAGTTTTAGTTGCACTTTAAGTTCGCCTTAGATAGATTTAAGTTTACGTCATCTTACTTTAGAGCCCTTTAATTTTAGTCACGTTTTTAAACACTTGCACTTTACTTTAATTAGATTTAGATTTACTTAAAAAGCACTTTTACTTTTAAGTCTTTGCATTTAAATTTAAAATCACCCAAAAATATTCTTTTTCACCAAAGATCAACTTAGTCACACATAGGAGCTTAGATCAATTCGTTAAGATACCGAGAACACGAACTTAATCTTTAATTTTTATACGGGCGAAAGCCGTGTATCAAATGGCGCCGCTGCCGGCTCTTTACGTTAAGATCAACAGCTTTCTGTGCTAGACACGTTGCTTTTTGGGATCCGTTCACTTGTGAACGTTATTTTTCTTGCTTAAAAAATTCAAAAATCATAAAAATTAAAAATTGATAAAAAAAAAAAAAAACCATAAAAATTAAAAATTTCAAAAATCCAAAAAGATTTTCTTTTTATTGTGTATATATATTGTCTTTGCGTTTGGTTTCTTTTTCTTTTGCATTTTCAGGTGTATGCGTACTAGATCTTCTAACTACCAAGAGCCCGAGCCTCAAGAAGATTTAGATGTGTCAGGTGTTAACAACAATAATCAACTACCGCACCTCAATAATAATAATAACAACAATGCTCCCCCACAACCCGATCTTCGGACCATGGAGGAACTTTGTCAACCAACAATGTTTGGACGAGGAGGACCGATTGCGCCGATGCAAATCAACGCTCCTGAGTTTTCGTTGAAGCACCACATGATTCAGCAAGTGCAAACAAACCCATTTAGAGGATTGCCTGATGATGATGCCAACAAACACCTCGACAAGTTCATTACAATCACCCAAAGCATGAAGTTGCCAGGGGCCACAATGGATGTACTCCGCCTACAACTCTTCCCACATACTTTATCGCATCATGCCGAAAAATGGTTTGATCGTCTCCCGAAGAATTCTATTCACACTTGGGATGACATGACTCAACGGTTTCTTTCGCGCTACTTTCCACCATCCATGGTCACAAGCCTTCGCAATCAGATCAGCGGTTTCATGCAAGATCCCGATGAATCTCTTTTTGATGCATGGGAGAGATATAATGTCTTGATCGACCGTTGTCCAAACCACAACATGCTTCCGGTCACCTTGATCGATACTTTCTACAACGGATTGACTTTTCGAGATCGTGATACGATTAATGCAGCCGCCGGTGGCACATTCATGAAAAGGAGACCCGAGGAGTGTAGAGAGTTAATAGAGAACATGACTACTCATCATAAGAACTGGGATTCCTCTGCTTCTTCTAGAAACAACACGAGAGTCAATGTTTCTTCTACCTCAGCAAACCCTGAGATGACCGAACTCACCCGCATGATGGCTGAAATGAGCAAAAGTATTACGCTTCTCGCTTCAAATCAACAACAACAACAAGTTAAAGCGGTTGCTAATCCTTGTGAAACATGTGGCGGTCCTCACTCATACACCGATTGTCCTTCGACACAAGGAAATCCGGAAAATGTGTATGCAGCTTACGGTAATTATTCACCGGAAAATTACCAAGCTAGACAACAAGGGGATAGAAATCTGCTGAGCTACCGTTCAAACAATTACCTTTCACCAGGTTTTTCTCCTCAAAACCAAAACCCCGCCAACAACTACAATAGAAGCAACCAAATCCCACCTCGTGCTTCTAACCCTTATCAACCACCCTCCCAACAACAACCACCCATTAACCACGATGTTGACACAATCATGAGAACTCAAGGTGAGCAAATCAAGAATCTACAGAGCCAAATTATCAATTTGAAAGGCGATATCTTAAAGCAAGGTAATGACATCAGAAACGAGGTTCGTGAAAATCTTCAATCCTCCTTCATCACTCAAACAACTGAATTAAAGAATCTATTGGCTAGTTTCTTGCCCGAAGCTCAACCTTCTTCTTCCTCGGGTTCTCTACCTTCAAACACCGTCACTAATCCGCGAGCTAATGTGAGTGCTATAACTACGCGTAGTGGACTTACCATTGTCGATCCACCTACCCCACCACCATCATCTACACCTCCTCCACCACCATGTATCCCGACTCCTTCTACACCTAGTAGTAGTACACCATTACCGACTCCGCCTCGTCATGACGATGTATCTCGGAAAAACCTTTCAACATCACAACCTTCACCAACTGCACCTCCACCCAATCCTTATCAGCCCAGAATCCCATACCCTTCTCGCATAGGCAAGACCAACGAGCTAACCAAGAATGATTGTAATGTAATGAAATATGTGGATATGCTATCTAAAATGACCATCAACATTAGCCTTGTTGAAGCACTTTGCCACATGCCGAAATTCGTCAAAACATTCAAGGATTTGCTTAGCAAGAAGGAGAAGTTACTTGAACTCGCCAACACACGCTTAAATGAAAACTGCTCTGTAGTCCTTCTTAAAGAACTTCTGGAAAAACTTGGAGATCCCGGTCGTTTTGTGTTGTCTTGCTTATTCAACAAAACTGAAGAATTTACTGCCCTTGCTGATCTCGGGGCTAGTATTAATCTTATGCCACTCAGTGTTTGGAAAACACTATCATTGCCCGATCTCATTCCTACAAAGATGACTCTCGAACTTGCAAACCGCACTCTCGCTTACCCCGTTGGTATAGCCGAAGACGTGTTTATCAAAGTTGGCACATTTACCTTCCCGGTCGATTTTGTCGTAGTTGATTATGAAATGGACCCTCGTATTCCTTTAATACTTGGTCGGCCATTCTTGAGAACCGGACGTGCTTTAATAGATGTGGCCGAAGGTGAGTTAATCTTACGAGTCGGGGATGATTCTAAAATTTTTAGAATGGGGAAGCTTACAGGCAAATCCTTTGGAGGCCGAGAATCAGTGAATATGATAAATGTGCTCGATGACTTTACCGTCTACGATAATCCTTTATTCGAGTCTTCCGCTGATAATCCACTCTTTGAAGATAATGTGGATGATTCTCACTCTACTTTGGACGCTTCTCCCATTTTTGATTCTTCACCGGTCTTCGATGCTTATGATGATGATTCTAGCTCAGACTCGGATGATTTTGATTGTACTTCTGAGTATCCCGAGCTGCCCACTTTCGATGATTTCGATGAGGCCGATACTCTATCGAGCGATTCTTCACATGATGAAGATCCTCCACCATCACTCGATCCTACTTTGGACGATTATTCATTTGAGGAAGATTTCTCTGAATTTCTCAACACATACTTCCCTCATGAGAGTGATGCTCCTCCTTTTGACTTTGAAGATTATCGTCTTGATCCTACTTTGGATTTGAAGAGCATTTTGTCAAAGGAGAAGAAACCGGTCGACACCGAAATCCGTTGCACTTATGATTTGACACCTCTTTGTCCCATTTCTGAGGACGAGGTTGTGCTTCTTTGCGGATCTTCTTCACACTCGGCTGAGCCTGAGTGCTATTTTCCCCTAAAGGAAAAGGTGTTCGATCCCGGTATTGAAGTCTTTAAGCCATCTCAGTATCCACCTGATGAAATAAAAGGAAATATCTTTGGACCCATTGAAGACATGCTTGCACCGCACCATACTTGCTTCTACTGTGCTCCATCACTGCTTAAGGGGACCTTGCCACTTCTCTTTCGGTTCGCCTTGTTCGCCTTAAGCTCTTGCTTATTGATGGATGAAAACTATGTCTTTGATCCTGGTGGATTTGTTTCATGCTACTTCCGTTGATGATCAAGGTCGAGTCAGGCTCACGACTCGGTTAACAAAAACCAAGCGCTTCTTGGGAGGCAACCCATGTATCTATCTTTCCGCTTTCTTTACCATAAGTGTAGGGGGACCCCTTTGGATTGCTATTTCCTTTCCTCACTTCTGAATCAGGGATTCGAGCTTCAATGATCCACTCTTAATGATTCTTGACGACCCGTGATTCCGTGTTCTACTTCTTCCCGGTTCTATCCTAAACTCTTTTCGATTCACTATTTTTATATTTTCTCAATATTAAAATAGGAATCTCTTTAGTGGTCTTTTCCTTAGCGAGATTTAAACAACGTGCACAATGTCCTAAGTGTAGGGGAGTTTACTCCCCCATGCTTAAACATTGAGGACAATGTTTATCTTAAGTGTAGGGGGGACTTCTATCGAAGTTAAGTGGTCTTTTCCTTGTTCTTGTCCTCATTTTAACCGGAAAATCAATTTTTCGACACTTTTCAAAATTTTTGATCTATTTTGGCCTATTAGTTTTTCCCTTTTGTATAGTTATTTTCTTTCTTTGCTAGAATAAATGTTTAATAAGTGGTTTTAATTTTCAAACGTTGTGAATCTTTTGACTCAATCCGAGTTTACTCTAGCTAGTATCCTTAACGTGTTTAAGTCAAGTTTTGCTAGGCTTTTATATAGGGAGCTATAAAACGCGAAAGTCTTAACTCTCACGGGTTAAGAACAAGAACTTTTCGCAAGTTCCTATAATTGGTCCTAGAGAGTCGTTTATCAAGGGAACTTTAAGATGCGATTTCTAAACTTGAAAGAGTCTAAGAATTTGCAAGATCCTATAGGCGACTCGAAAACCCAAAACTTTGATTTAATAGGCTAAGTATCCACAAGTCTCATTACTTGAGATTTTAAACTGTGGAGAACGAGAGATGATAGAGCCAATTATAAGTTCGGTATTCTTTCATGAATTTATGTGAGTTAATTATAAGCCTATTCTCCCATCGCTTGCTAATAAATTTATCTGCTAATAAATAAGGTTGTACGATTTGAAAAGTTACTTAGCTTCTAGCCCCAGATCGTTTAAAAGTTGCTCGGTAATGACGAGAGTTCATAGCCAAGGCATAACTTATGAAGCGGGGCGCGAAGATTGGCGAGTCCGAAAAGGCCCTAACAAGGCATGAGGGCTATGTTTTGTTGCTAAAGATCCAAAAGTGATGTGAAGAATCATTTATCGAAAATCAATATGAAGGATCGAGACACACGACGAAAAGCAAATACTCCCCAAAAGTCATGGAGAAGTGTATCCGAAAAGACCCTAACAAGGTATGAGGATAAATAGATCCAAGTCAATAAAGAAGGAGGCGGATCGTTGTATATCAAAATCCAAAATAAAGATTGGAGAAAAATGAAGAAGTCGTGGTCCATAAATGAAGAATCTCTCAAAAATTCCAAGTGAAGAAATTCCAATTATGAAGAGAAGACCATTATTTCATGAACGTCTCTCAAGATTTGAAGTATGAAGTCGCTGCCAAATATCGGCCCGAGAAAGGTCTCAAATCGCGAACCAAGTTATGCCAAGATATGAACTTTCTGATATCCCGAGAAGCAGTTTTAAAAGATTTGGTCCTTTAGCTAACTATTGATTAAATCGTGCACTTTATTTTCAGACTAAATAACTATCGAAATAAGTCAAACAATGCATCTTCGTGATCATTCAAGACAAATGATAAAATATAAGAGATACACCTAGGAATAAGGGAGTCTAAGTGAGTAATTGGCCCACATGAGTTCGTGTTAGTTTACTAACTTATAATAACAATGATCTCGTTTTTAAGCTTGGTTTGGAGAAAGTGAAAACTTGAGGATGATGATTATTCATAACATTTTCAAAACCCAAGGTATGCTTTTGATTTCTTTATTTTGTATGTTTTTAATTTTCTATCTCTTTAATAAAGGCCAACGTGGATTGATTATGATGAAAAGTGTAATCTTGCTTTGTAACTAATGCATTGCATGAGGACATTGCAATGGTCAAGTGTAGGGGATTTGATAGGTGTGTAAACACCCATCTTTTCTACCACTTAAGTACAATAATAACCGGACCAAAACGTGTATTTTATGTCTTTATGTCGGGATTATGCGTGGTTTGTGTTTTTGTTGTGATTTAGGATGAAAAGGTGAAAAATGGATAAAACACGGACATTCACGGGCATTTATGGACTTTTATTGAAGAAAAGGATAAAAGACGAAGTCAAGAAGTCAAGAGTGTAATAAGAACGGAAGTCCACGACCAATTCTGAAGATTTATCGAAGAAATAGTCAAAAGACGGAAGTTTATCAAAAGCCGAAGAATTCAAGTCTATTTATTGAAGAAATTAAAGACGAGTTCAAAGAAATCCCGAAGCTAAAAGTCCTTTAAGTCCACATTTAATGAAGATTTAAAGAAGAAGGGACTTAATCTTGCAATTAAGAAGAAGATTAAAGAAGGAGGGACTAAGTATGCAATTAAGGAAGCTTCCTAAGCAAGCTTTAGTCTCCCCTATAAATAGATTAGATTAGTTATCATTTCACTCTTGTTGGCTAGGGTGACACTAGTTCTTCCACAATTTAATTACTTGTCATTTAAATACTTTGTCAATTTAATTACCTTGTCTTGCACCTTAAATTCATTTAATTTCAAGTAAGTCTTCATTTAATTATTGTCAATCTTTACTTTATCTTGTCTATCTTTTATCTACCTTTCTTAATCTTTGATTTGTGGTGTTTATGTTTATGTTCATGCTTTTATTTTGATCCAAAGTGTTTTTGGTTATTATGGTTAAAGTTGTTTAATTTCATGTTTTTTGTTTGTTTATGCTTATTTGTTTGATCGTTACTGTTTTTATTGATCCGTGTGTTTGATTTAGCTTACTTTTTGTTTATCACTGCTGGTACTCATCTTCCTTGTTCTTCGGAAGAGTTTTGCTTGTTTCTGTGTTTCCAGAAAAAGTTCCGAACCAAGGGAAGGATTGAGGTTTCATTCGGAAGTCAAAACTTCCGAACCAAAGCTTCATTCGGAAGTCTGAAACTTCCGAACCAAGGTTGTTCATTCGGAACTCAAAAAGTTCCGAATCAAGGAAACTCATTCGGAACTTCAACAGTTCCGAACCAAACTTGTTCATTCGGAAGTCTAAAACTTCCGAACCAAGACTTCATTCGGAACCTTCCGAATAAGTAACTTCCGAACCAATTCCAAAAGTTCCGAACCAAGGTCCTTCATTCGGAATTTCAAAAGTTCCGAATAAAGGTGCTTCATCCGGAAAGTTCCGAATCAAGGGGTGACCAAAACTTCCGAATCAAGGGTGATTTTACAAGATTCCGAATCAGCAAGTTCCGAATGAAAGATTGTTTTGGATAAGTGACATATTCAGGCAAGTTTGTTCCGGATCAAGGACTTTGGTAATATTCCAAGTGAAGAAGAATCATTTCAACCAAAGGTGACATTTAAGTTGAGTGATTATTCCTAACGAAGGTTTATTCTAAATGAGCTGTATTCAGGTTCTTATTAGCTTTCGTCTTTGATTTTTATTTTCAAGCTTTATTTTTCTGTCCTATTTATTTAATTGCACTTTTAGATTCTTTGCCTTAGTTTTAGTCGCACTTTAAGTTTGCCTTAGATAGATTTAAGTTTACGTCAATTCACTTTAGTGCCCTTTAATTTTAGTCACGCTTTTAATACTTGCACTTTACTTCAATTAGACTTAGATTTATTTTAAGTTCCTATTTACTTTTAAGTCTTTGCATTTAAATTTAAAATCATCCAAAAATATTCTTTTTCACCAAAGATCAACTTAGACACACATAGGAGCTTAGATCAATTCGTTAAGATACCGAGAACACGAACTTAATCTTTAATTTTTATACGGGCGAAAGCCGTGTAACAAATGGCGCCGCTGCCGGGGGGACTTCTATCGAAGTTAAGTGGTCTTTTCCTTGTATTTGTCCTCATTTTAACCGGAAAATCAATTTTTCGACATTTTTCAAAATTTTTGATCTATTTTGGCCTATTAGTTGTTATCTTTGTATAGTTATTTTCTTCCTTTGCTAGAATAAATGTTTAATAAGTGGTTTTAATTTTCAAACGTTGTGAATCTTTTGACTCAATCCGAGTTTACTCTAGCTAGTATCCTTAACGTGTTTAAGTCAAGTTTTGCTAGGCTTTTATATAGGGAGCTATAAAACGCGAAAGTCTTAACTCTCACGAGTTAAGAACAAGAACTTTTCGCAAGTTCCTATAGGCGACTCGAAAACCCAAAACTTTGATTTAATAGGCTAAGTATCCACGAGTCTCATTACTTGAGATTTTAAACTGTGGAGAACGAGAGATGATAGAGCCAATTATAAGTTCGGTATTCTTTCGTGAATTTATGTGAGTTAATTATAAGCCTATTCTCCCATCGCTTGCTAATAATTTATTTGCTAATAAATAAGGTTGTACGATTTGAAAAGATACTTAGCTTCTAGCCCCAGATCGTTTAAAAGTTGCTCGGTAATGACGAGAGTTCATAGCCAAGGCATAACTTATGAAGCGGGGCGCGAAGATTGGCGAGTCCGAAAAGGCCCTAACAAGGCATGAGGGCTATGTTTTGTTGCTAAAGATCCAAAAGTGATGTGAAGAATCATTTATCGAAAATCAATATGAAGGATCGAGACACACGACGAAAAGCAAAAACTCCCCAAAAGTCATGGAGAAGTGTATCCGAAAAGACCCTAACAAGGTATGAGGATAAATAGATCCAAGTCAATAAAGGAGGCGGATCGTTGTATATCAAAATCCAAAATAAAGATTGGAGAAAAATGAAGAAGTCGTGGTCCATATATGAAGAATCTCTCAAAATTCCGAAGTGAAGAAATTCCAATTATGAAGAGAAGACCATTATTTCATGAACGTCTCTCAAGATTTGAAGTATGAAGTCGCTGCCAAATATCGGCCCGAGAAAGGTCTCAAATCGCGAACCAAGTTATGCCAAGATATGAACTTTCTGATATCCCGAGAAGCAGTTTTAAAAGATTTGGTCCTTTAGCTAACTATTGATTAAATCGTGCACTTTATTTTCAGACTAAATAACTATCGAAATAAGTCAAACAATGCATCTTCGTGATCATTCAAGACAAATAATAAAATATAAGAGATACACCTAGGAATAAGGGAGTCTAAGTGAGTAATTGGCCCACATGAGTTCGTGTTAGTTTACTAACTTATAATAACAATGATCTCGTTTTTAAGCTTGGTTTGGAGAAAGTGAAAACTTGAGGATGATGATTATTCATGACATTTTCAAAACCCAAGGTATGCTTTTAATTTCTTTACTTTGCATTTTTATAATTTTCTATCTCTTTAATAAAGGCCAACATGGATTAATTATGATGAAAAGTGTAAACACGCTTTGTAACTAATGCATTGCATGAGGACATTGCAATGGTCAAGTGTAGGGGATTTGATAGGTGTGTAAACACCCATCTTTTCTACCACTTAATTACAATAATAACCGGACCAAAACGTGTATTTTATGTCTTTTATGTCGGAATTATGCGTGGTTTGTGTTTTTGTTGTATTTTAGGATGAAATTATGAAAATTGGAGAAAACACGAGAATTCACGGGCATTCACGGCTTTTATTGAAGAAAAAGATGAAAGGCGGAGTCGAGAAGTCAAGAGTGGAAAAAGAACGGAAGTCCAAGACCAATTCTGAAGATTTATCGAAGAAAAAGTCAAAAGACGGAAGTTTTATCAAAAGCCGAGAAACTCAAGTCTATTTTATTGAAGAAATTAAAGACGAGTTCAAAAGATATCCCAAGCCACAAGTCCTTAAAGTCCAAACTTAAAAGAAAGATGAGAAGAAAAGGACTAATGACGCAATTAATGAAGATTAAATGAAGGGAGGACTTAATCTTGCAATTAACAAGAAATGAAGGAGGGGAGGAAGCTTCCTAATCCTCCCCTATAAATAGATTAGGATTGTTATCATTTGTTTTGTTGGCTAAGTGTGACAATTAGCTCTTCCACCATTTAAATACTTGTCATTTACATTAATTGTCAATTTAATTACCTTGTCTTGCACCTTAAATTCATTTAATTTCAAGTAAGTTTCCTTTTAATTATTGTTAATCTTTACTTTATCTTGTCAATCTCTTATCTACCTTTCTTATTCTTTGATTTGTGGTGTTTATGTTCATGTTCATGCTTTTATTTTGATCCAAAGTGTTTTTGATTATTATGGTTAAAGTTGTTTAATTTCATGTTTTTGATTGATTGTTGATTCTAATTCATTGGTTCGTTACTGTTTTTATTAATACGTGTGTTTGATTTTGGTTAAAATTGTTATTATACCTGCTGCTACTGTTTCCTTGTTCTTCGGATGTGTTTGCCTGTTTCTGATCTTTCCAGATAAGTTCCGAATCAAGGAAGTGGAAAGTGTTCATTCGGAACTTCTAAAGTTCCGAATCAAAGCTTCATCCGGAAAATTAAACTTGTTCATTCGGAAGTCAAAACTTCCGAACCAAGACTCTTCATTCGGAAGTCCGAAACTTCCGAACCAAACATACTCATTCGGAACTTCCAAAGTTCCGAACCAAGGGTTTCATCCGGAACTTTTCAAAAGTTCCGAATCAACTCAAAGTTCCGAATCAAGGACCAAAGTTCCGAATCAAGGCTGTTCATTCGGAAGTCAAAAACTTCCGAATCAAGGTTGTTCATTCGGAACTTTAAACTTCCGAACCAAGGGAAATCTTCCGAATCAAGGGGTTTCATCCGGAATGTTCCGAACCAAGGAGTGACCAAAGACTTCCGAATCAAGGTAACAAGTGAGAGTTCCGAATCAGCAAGTTCCGAACGAAGGATTGTTTTGGATAAGTGACATATTCAGACGAATTTGTTCCGGATCAAGGATTTTGGTAATATTCCAAGTAAAGAAGAGTCATTTCAACCAAAGGTGACATTTAAGTTGAGTGATTATTCCAAACGAAGGTTTATTCTAAATGAGCTGTATTCAGGTTCTTATTAGCTTTTGTCTTTGATTTTTATTTTCAAGCTTTATTTTACTTCCTTTTATTTAAATTGCACTTTTAGATTATTTGCCTTAGTTTTAGTTGCACTTTAAGTTCGCCTTAGATAGATTTAAGTTTACGTCATCTTACTTTAGAGCCCTTTAATTTTAGTCACGTTTTTAAACACTTGCACTTTACTTTAATTAGATTTAGATTTACTTAAAAAGCACTTTTACTTTTAAGTCTTTGCATTTAAATTTAAAATCACCCAAAAATATTCTTTTTCACCAAAGATCAACTTAGTCACACATAGGAGCTTAGATCAATTCGTTAAGATACCGAGAACACGAACTTAATCTTTAATTTTTATACGGGCGAAAGCCGTGTATCAGTATTGGTGTGCATGGAGTCAAGCATCATGATAGGTTGCATTTATAGAGCTTATCTGGGGTTTTATAAAATGGGGAATAATTCAACTGCTAAAAATGTTTAAGACTTATTTTAATAACATTTTCACTTTTTAATCATGTAATAAATGTAAGGATAATCTTTTATCTGTTGCTCTATACTCTGAATGCTGTTGATCCACCTACGTGACTCCCAAATATTATCTCCGCTGCGTTTGACTCAATTTGGGGGTGTCACAGAATGGTATCAGCGCGATAGTTATAGAGAATCAGAAAAACATTAAAATAAATATAAAAATAAAATTTTTATATAATCTGGACTATAACTGCTTTTAAAAATATTTTGGGATTTTCGGGACTAGAATAGTTAAGCATATAAAGTGTAGAGCATACATCTACTGTGTGATTAACTGTGCATTGATTATTAACATCCGGTTGATTAATCTTAAGTATTAACGTAACCTTTTATATCGCCATGTTATCAGCACTATTATATAATTCAACTTATTATTCCCAAAACTTTTAACTTGAGTAAGTTTATAATTATGTCAATTAAAACTATATTACTTTTAGATTTATCATGACATCACCTACTGATACTCCTGCTTCTGTATCACCGAAGACCGTCTTGTGTGGATGGCTATCTGCCAGTGACGCAGACGATAGTCACACTTCAGTCGACGTCGCATCTCTTGAGGCCCTTATCTCCACTCTACCTGTTTCACCTATTTCCCCCCACTGGGGAAGAGGTTCAGCCGACTGTTGCCTTACCACCGTTACCACCAGCCTCTACCCTACTGGGCTATGCACCGGAGTCTCTGCCACCTCGTAAGAGGAGGTACGAGGCACCTCTCGATTCCACTTTTGAGATCGGATAGGTTTCCCGGGCTAGACAGGCTGACCCCGTCCAGGCCCAGATTACTGCACTGGCCGCACGCCAGGCTCAGGATGTAGCGGATATTCATGCTCTGCTACCGGCTGGACAGGCTGGGCGCGCTGTTCTACAGCAGCGTCATGACCTCTTATCTTGGACTGTTAGTGCTGAGGAGCACGCTGCACGAGGAGCGTGGTCTACTACTTACCATTCTCTTCAGTGGTTGCTGGAGGAGAATGAGTTCCTCCGTGAGCAGATCTACTTACTACAGAGCCATCAGATTGAGACTCATACCTCACTCATGTCCATAGAGCAGACGCTTGCTATCTTCTTTGACCTCCAGGACGTCCGTCACCAGGGTTTGACATCAGAGACCGCTCACCTTCGAGGAGTCCAACAGACCTTCAGAGACCGGTTCATAGAGGTACTTCGTCTCCTTAAGGAGACCCGGGCCGCCCTGACCGCGATGCAGGATGCTAGACGGGCACCAGTTGTCCTACCACCACCAGTGGCACCAACAGCTTCTGAGGAGTCTGTTAGACGTGGGTAGATTAGTTGTACTAGATTTCTGTACATCATGTCAAGCTATTAGGGTTGCATCCCGGCTAGCATGATATAGGATCTTTTGTATTTGTACTTTCCTTTCATCAGTTGTATCCTTGTACTGTACTTTTAGATTGTAGACGATGTACTTTAGATTATATGTACCACCATCCCAGACAGGCGGGATGTCCTCTGTCTTGGATTAGGTTGTGCATTTTGTATTGTATTCCTATTCTAGAAATGGCATGTACTCGTCATCTTTTGTTATATTATGTGCTGTATTATATTATGAACTCTTAACAGGTTGTCTAATTTGTTGTGAATTCTATGAATGTATGTTTTTCATGTACCTAGATATAAACTGTACTAATACATGAAACTAATGATATCATTTTGTATATGACTATAGACAAATGGCAATCACTAGACTGACTACCGACCCCAACAACGCGGCTGCTACCCAAAACATCACTGCTGCCCAACTAAGGGAGATGATTGACAAGGGCATCGCAACTGCGATGGCTGCCAGTAGAAACGGGGATGATAGTCTAAACTCCAATGCCCGCAGGAACAACCAAGCCACCCGAGGTTGATCTTACCCCGATTTTTTGAAGTGTAAGCCTTCCTACTACAAGGGCAAAGAAGGAGTGGTGGAACTGATGCAGTGGTTTGAAAGGTTGGAGACTGTGTTCCGCATCAGCGACTGTGCAGAGGAGAACAAAGTAAAATTTTCCACCTGCAGATTACTTGAGAGTGCCCTTACTTGGTGGAACTCTGTAGTTGCTACTCTTGGACACGATGCTGCCTATGATCTCAACTGGACTGAGCTGAAGGAGAGAATGACAGAGAAATACTTTCCAAGGGGAGAAATGAAGAAACTTGAGATCGAACTGTGGGATCTCAGATGCAGGAACAATGACATCACTACATACAACCAAAGGTTCCAAGAGTTGACTCTAATGTGCACCAGAATGTTTGTGGAGGAGGATGATAAGATTGAGAAGTATGTTGGTGGACTTCCCGACGCCATTCATGACAGCGTGCTCGCATCTCGACCCACTACTGTTGAGAATGCCATCGAGTTCGCTACTGAATTGATCAACAAGAGATTCCGTAGCATATCAGAGAGGCAAAATGATAACAAGCGGAAAGCAGATGAATATTTCCGTAGTCAGCACCAGCAACATCCGAAAAAGCAAAATGCTGGGCAAGTTTACAGTGCTACCACCGCAGTGACTAGGACATATGTGGGCGCAAAACCCTTGTGCTCTAATGTAACTATCATCATACTATTGATATCCCATGCCAGACCTGATACAAATGTGGACAAGTGGGTCATTTTGCTAAGACCTGCCGAGTCAATGCTGTCACTCAGGCCCGACCCAATCAGAACACTGGGAACTACAACAACAGGGGCGGATACAATGCCCGAGGGAACGGTAGCGGAGAGCAGGGAAACCGTAATGCTACTGGAGGAAATGGCAACGGACCCAAGAAGGGAGTAGTGTGCTATGAGTGTGGAGCACCAGGACACGTGAGACCAGGTTGTCCTAAGTTGACCAACCAGAACAAGAACAATGGAGGAGCTTCATCAAGAGTGTACGTGGTCGGCAATGCCAAAGCCAACCCTGATTCAAACATCGTTACTGGTACGTTCCTACTAAACAATCGTTACGCATCTATTTTGTTTGATACTGGAGCAGACCGAAGCTTTATATCCACTGAATTTAGCAATGTATTAGAAGTCGTCCCATCGATTTTAGATCACCGCTACTCCGTAGAACTAGCTGATGGTAAAACTGTAGACGCTGACACCATCATTAGAGGTTGTACCTTAAATCTTTCCAAACACCCGTTCAATATTGACCTTATCCCAGTAAACCTTGGTAGTTTTGATGTAATTATCGGCATGGACTGGTTAGTAAAATACCACGCAGTCATTGTTTGTGATGAAAAACTAGTCCGTATTCCATGGGGAAACGAAACTCTAATCATACGAGGAGACGGTAACACCGACCTCACTGACACCAGACTTAGTTTTATCTCTTGTACCAAAGCTCAGAAATATTTACTGAGAGGATGCCCTATCTTCTTGACTCACATTTCCCAAACAGACGAAAAAGACAAACCTGAGAAGAAGCAAATCAAGGACGTACCAATCGTCCGGGATTTTCCCGAAGTTTTTCTTGATGAGTTGCCAGGCTTACCACCGACCCGACAAGTGGAATTTCAAATTGATTTGATTCCCGGAGCTGCATCTGTAGCTAAAGCTCCATACCGGTTGGCACCATCAGAAATGAAAGAGCTAGCTGAAAAACTTCAAGAATTATCTGATAAAGGATTCATCCGACCCAGTTCCTCTCCGTGGGGAGCTCCTGTTTTATTTTTCAAGAAGAAGGATGGTTCCTTCCGTATGTGTATTGACTACAGAGAACTGAATAAGTTAACCGTGAAAAATCGTTACCCGTTACCTCGCATTGACGACTTATTTGACCAACTGCAAGGGTCAAGTGTGTATTCCAAGATTGATCTGAGACCTGGATACCTTCAATTAAGATTTAGAGAGGAAGACATTCCAAAAACAGCTTTTAGAACCCGATACGGTCATTACGAATTCCAGGTTATGCCTTTTGGGTTGACTAATGCACCAGCTATTTTCATGGACCTTATGAACCGTGTGTGCAGACCCTACCTGGATTAATTCGTGATAGTATTCATTGACGATATACTCATTTATTCCAAGAACAAACAAGAACACGGGGAACACCTTGCACAAGTACTGAAGGTACTCAAGGAGGAATACCTCTATGCCAAATTCTCCAAATGTGAATTCTGGTTTCCTAGAGTGCAATTCCTCGGTCATGTCATCGATTGTGATGGTATTCACGTAGATCCAGCAAAGGTCGAATCTGTCAAAGATTGGGCATCTCCTAAATCACCGACGGAGATCCGCCAATTTCTAGGCCTTGCCGGGTACTATCTCAGATTTATTTAAGATTTCTCCAAAATAGCCAAGCCAATGACCAAACTCACACAGAAAGGAATGAAGTTTGATTGGGGAGAGAAAGAAGAATCGGTATTTCAGCTGATCAAGCAGAAGTTGTGTAGTGCACCTATTTTGGCCTTGCCTGAGGGCAACGATGATTTCGTTGTATACTGTGATGCCTCACACAAAGGCTTAGGTGTAGTATTGATGCAGAGGATGAAAGTGATCGCCTATGCTTCAAGACAACTGAAGAAGCACGAGAAGAACTATACCACTCATGATTTAGAATTTGGATCCATAGTTTTTGCTCTCAAAATCTGGAGACATTACCTATACGGAACAAAGTGCACAGTGCATACTGACCACAAAAGCTTGCAACACATATTGGACCAGAAGGAGCTGAACATGAGACAACGTCGTTGGATTGAGTTGTTGAGTGACTACGACTGCGAGACCAAATACCACCCCGGTAAAGCAAACGTGGTTGGTGATGCTCTAAGTCGTAAGGAGACAGACCTTCCTATGAGAGTCCGGGCATTAGTTATGACAATCAGTTTGGATCTACCCAAACAGATTTTGGAAGCTCAGACTAAAGCCCAATTACCTATAAACCTCGTGAAGGAAGATGTCGGAGGAATGCTCAGGACAGACCTTACTAAGGAGAAGCTAGAACCAAGGGCAGATGGAACCCTATGCCTTCACGGACGAAGTTGGTTACCTTGTTATGGAGACTTGAGGAACGTGATCATGCACGAATATCATAAGTCTAAATATTCTATACATCCCGGATCTGAAAAGATGTATCAGGATATGAAGAAGTTATATTGGTGGCCAAATATGAAAGCCGACATTGCCACCTACGGTCAGAAGTGTTTGACTTGTGCACGTGTCAAAACTGAACACCAGAGACCATCGGGTTTGCTTGTACAACCCGAGATACCGGAATGGAAGTGGGACAACATCACCATGGACTTTGTCACCAAACTCCCAAAGTCATTTCACGGTTACGATACTATCTGGGTAATCGTCGACCGACTCACCAAGTCCGCCCATTTTCTGCCAATTAGGGATAATGATCCCCTTGCAAGTCTAGCAAAGACGTACCTGAAGGAGATTGTGACCAAACATGGGATACCAGTCTCAATAATTTGTGATAGAGACAGTAGGTTCACATCAAACTTTTGGAAGGCTTTCCAACGAGCCTTAGGTACCAATTTAGATATGAGCAGTGCTTATCATCCGCAGACTGACGGACAAAGTGAACGAACCATTCAGACTCTAGAAGACATGCTTCGAGCATGTGTGATTGACTTTGGAAATGGATGGGTTGACCACATCCCCTTAGTGGAATTCTCCTACAACAACAGTTATCACGCCAGTATTAAGGCTGCCCCTTTTGAAGCACTATATGGTCGAAAATGCCGTTCACCTGTGTGCTGGGCAGAAGTAGGAGAGTTTCAGCTCACTGGACCAGAATTAATCGAAGAGACTACATACAAGATCGTCCTCATCAAGCAGAGAATCTAAGATGCTCGCGATCGATAAAAGAGCTACGCGGACCTGAAACGCAAACCTATGAGATTTGAAGTAGGTGACCATGTTATGCTCAAAGTATCACCTTAGAAGGATGTTGTACGCTTTGGCAAACGTGGGAAACTAAATACTCGTTATGTTGGCCCTTTCAAAGTGATAGCCAGGATCGGAGAAGTAGCTTTTCGTCTAGAGTTTCCCCAGCAACTGAGCCGGGTACACTCTACCTTTCATGTGTCTAACTTGAAGAAGTGCTATGCTGAAGAACCATTGGATATGCCATTGGAAGGAGTTCTGTTTGACGACAAACTCCAGTTCACAGAAGAACCAGCAGAAATCATGGAGAGGACATTTAAGAAATTGAAACGCAGTCGCATCCCGTTGATCAAAGTACGTTGGAACTTAAAGAGAGGCCCTGAGTTCACTTGGGAACGAGAAGACTCGTTCAAAACCAAGTACCCACATTTGTTCACTTGACCGGTAACTTCATCTTAAGCTTTGAGGACAAAGCTAAAATAACGGGATGGTGCTGTAAAACCTCTGATTTTACCTTATTGACTTTGTCAACTGTCGTACTCTTTATTTTTGGAATTTATATAGTTTCACTTTTATATGACTTATTATTAATCATATACCTTTTGTCATACTACCTTTCATATTTATTTTATATTTATATGAACTCTTAGTCATTCATTGACTACTCTGGCAACTGACTGGCCACCTGATTGATTAATAGACTCATCACCTCAGTACATATTTTGAGATAAACTGTAACTTTACTTAATTTATTTATTAAATACTTGGATTTATTTTATATGTACATATTTACATATATTACATAAAATGAATAAACACCTAACACTTTAAAACAATGAATAAACTGTAACTTTTACTAAATTACCTAAAGCTTCAACAAAAATACCTACAACTCAACAAATGCATACAATATTAAACAAGGGATATTATTCTCATACAACACTTGGCAAAAATTATCAAAAACCCTCCCACATGCATGCAATGCCGTGTATATGTTACACATACCTACCTATTTGTGGTCATTTTCCTAACTTACAAAGTATAATCATACATACTCCACTAATACACTATGCTAACCATGCTTTTCTTACACAACCATGTTTACTTACTTACACACTCCATACATGCTACTATGCAATGTCAATCCTTGTCCCCCTTTGACCCTTGTAAACCCACGATTGCAAACCAAAAAGGAAGGAAAAGAAAGTTGCTATTTTGAGCATGTGGGGAAATAAGCTTCATATCTCAACCAAATCCCAAGTGAATCAAACCAAGATACATATTAGATACTTAGTACAAACAAGGATCTCAAGTGGATACTCTCTCTTTCCTTAATTTAGCCTTAGCATACTTCGTCACCAACACAATACATTTGAAACCCAATCTCACATCTCTCTCTCTAAAACATACGGCTAAAAACTATTTCCACCATTATCAAACCTTCAAACACATTTACTACTCTTAGATCATGTCTCATACTACATGAAGGTTAATCATTAGCTCACTTTACAAGTATCTTGATCATTAAAGCAAGAAAGAAGCCCTAGTCCTACTCCTTGAAGCCTACGTCTTGTTTTAAGCTACCAAGATCTCCATTGTTGAAAGCTTATCACTTGTTCTACTCATTCTCCTATCACTCCTAAACCTATCTAAACAAGTAAGTCAAATCTAAACCTATCTTTCAATATATTTACCTTTCATATACATTAACATACACATGGTTATTCTTAGCAAAACTTAATGTTAAAACAAATATATGAAACACTAAATCTATATTAGGTCATGGCTTAATTTATGCTATGACTTAAAATGATGTAGAACCTTAACAACCATGAAGAACATATCACTCTGAACTAGTTAAACTTGTTGATCTATGAAAAACATGACCATGCATATCTTGGACGTGGGTATAAGCCCTATGGTTCCATATTGGGTAATCTTGTAAGGTTTAGATATACCTAGAAACACTGGATCTATGATTATAGTTTGCCTTAAAACGTTAAGCTCACTACTTATGCCTTATAAGATTTAGTTTTAAGCTCACTATAATAAGTTAGCCTAAATAAGCTCCATTATTACTAAATAATGTTTTTATAAAACTTTTAGTGTCAAAATATGACTTTATTAAGTTTTGTGTTGAAAATATAGATCTATAAGTAAGTTGGACTAAAATAATAGATCTAAGAATTTTTTGACTAAAATGGTAAATCTATAAACATTTGGATTAAAAATAACATATATAATACTTTCGGGCTAAATTGTAATTTTACAAAGTGTAGGGATCTAAATGAACAAGTATAAAAACTCATTTTTCCAAAAATATAAACCTTAGGGGTACTTTTGTAATTAGCCGAGAGTTAAGAGGGTGTTTTGGACACTATCCAAAACTTCAAGTTAATAAAAAGGACTTAAATGAGATTTCTACAATGTTAGGGTAAATTGTGTAAATTAATATAAACCTAGGGATCTCCTCTGCCAATTTATGAAACTTAATATAAGCCCAAGGGACCTATTTTGCCAAGTTAACAAACTACATCTAAGCCTAAATAAACCCTAGGGGCTATTTGTGCCCTAAGCCGAAACTTATATAAGCCCTAGGGGGCATTTATGAAACTTATATAAACCCTAATATAAGCCGAATGTTATAGGGACTAAATTTGCCATACTTTGAAACTTAAACAAACCCTAGTTACACGTGTAACTAGGGAGGGACCTATATTATAATTATTTGAAATATTTAGTAACCATAGGGGTATAAAAGTAATTTAACCGCGGGTAATTATTTAAATAGAAGGACTAAAACATAACTTATACAAAGTATAACGAACCCTAAAATTTCTATATATTTATATCCGATATTTAAAATGTAAAACTTAAATAAACATAACAATTGTTATTTTTCCAAACTTATAATTTAATAATTATGAACACTACGTGAACGTGGAATTTAATTAAAATGTTATACGTTTTATAAACCTTATTTATATATTAAATATAAATTAAAAATGATTAACTTATAAAATAAATATATTAATTATATTTATTTTCTATTACCTTATATATATATAAAACTACCTTTTATAAATATTTAAAGTGTTTTATAAACAACATAAGTACAAGGGAATTAATTAAATAGATTAATTAATTTAACCTTATTATTTATTTTATACTTAAAATAAATACTACTACAACTTGTACAATGAGAACTAAAGTACAAATACCGTAATAAAATACTTAAAACCAGTATAAGCATGCATAGATTTATTCTGAAACTTTTATGCATTATGTTGTGCATTTACTGAGACCTTATAATTATTTAGGTCGTTGATTGTATCGCGAGCATCCTTATCAGATTATCTATTGACTATTTGCTGTACTACTGAGGTGAGTTCATGGCCCCACTTTTGTATATTGACAAACTTTTAAACTCTTTTATAGGGAAGAAAACATGCAACATATTTTATTTTATGGACATAAACTGAACTGCAAAACCTTTGATTACATTTGCCTACTATAGATGAACCCGCATGACCCGTGCATCTGAAACTGTTAGAATTATTGAATTACCTGAATGTTATAAATAGATCTATTTGGGATTGACCATCCCCATCTGGGTGAGTCATGCTCACTGTGCCTAGGCCAGGACAACAGATGTTTCACATGTCAGCACATATTATTTTTTGGGTGCCTTTTTGTATAAGGCGAAGGGTTCTTATTTGTTAAGGTCTTAACTGTCAAGTCTCAGTTTCGGGCAATATGGGAATGTAATTACTTTTTAGTGTTGATGCTTTGTGCATTACTACTTCAGTGAATGTTTATTGTCCAAACTTATTTTATTGAACCTGTGAATTCACCAACTTTATGTTGACTCTCTAAGCATGTTTTCTCAGGAAACTAAAGCAGGTATTGGTGTGCATGGAGTCAAGCATCATGATTGGCTGCATTTATAGAGCTCATTTGGGGTTTTATAAACTGGGGAATAATTCAACTGCTGAAAATGTTTAAGACTTATTTTAATAACATTTGCACTTTTTAATCATGTAATAAATGTAAGGATAATCTTTTATCTGTTGCTCTATACCTTGTCTGCTGTTGATCCACCTACGTGACACCCAAATATTATCTCTGCTGTGTTTGACTCAATTTGGGGGTGTCATAGTTTTAGTGAGGTTGTCAAAGATATTAATTGGGTTCAAGCTATGAATAGTGAAATGGAAGCTCATTATCTGAATGATACTTGGACTCTCACTTACTTGCCTCCACATAGAAAGGCTATTGCTAGCAAGTGGGTCTATAAGATTAAGTACAAATCTGATGGTGAGATTGAGAGATACAAGGCTAGTCTTGTTGCCAAGGGGTGTGGTCAGAAAGAGGGCATTGACTATGATGAAATTTTTAGCCCAACTATTAAATGCCTCATCAATCTAGCTGTTCAAAAGGGTTAGAATTTATTTCAGTTAGATGTTAACAATGCTTTCTTGTTTGGTGAACTTGATGAAGATGTTTATATGATTCCCCCCCAGGTTTTTTTTGATAAAAATGAAAAAAAAAGTTTGCAAATTAATAAAATCTCTTTATGGTTTGACATAAGCCCCTAGACAGTGGAATAAGAAGCTTGTTGAAGTTCTTTGTGAGGCTGGCTTTAGACAAAGTCAAAATGACTATTCCTTATTTGTTAAAAGCAATGACAATGTTTTCATTGCCCTTCTTGTTTATGTTGATGACATTGTGTTAACTGGTAACAATTTGTCTGAAATTGATAAAGTTAAGGACCTTCTCAATATAAATTCAAAATCAAAGATCTTGGAGATCTTAAATGCTTTCTTGCTATTGAAGTGTTGAGAACACATAATGGTTTGAGTATAAATCAAAGAAAGTATTGTATTGAGTTATTACATGAGGCTGGTCTTGACTTGAGGCTGCATTTAGAGTACTTAGATACTTAAAGTATGGTCCTGGTGCTGGTCTTTACTTCAATAAGACTAATTGTTGCAGTCTTGTAAAAGCTTATGCTGATTCTGACTAGGCTAAGTGTAAACTTACTCAAAGATCTGTTACTGGTTACTGTGTGTTTGTGGGTGGCAATCTTGTATCTTGGAAAAGTAAGAAGCAAAGCAGTCTGTCCAGATCTTCTGCTGAAGCATAATACAGAGCTATGGCTTCTGTTACTTGTGAAGTTATGTGGCTTGTTAAGATCCTTATGGATCTGAACATTGTTAATGCTATTCCTGCTCTTCTTTTTTGTGATAATAGCTCTGCTATTCAGATTGCTGCCAACCCTGTTATGCATGAGAAAACCAAACACTTTGATCTCGATGTGCACCTTATCAGAGAAAAAGTGGCCTCAGGTTTGATTAAAGTTGTTAAGATTGATACTGATAATCAAATTTCTGACATCTTGACTAAAGGTTTGGGATCTTATCAGCATAACAAAATGTTTCATTTGTTGAACCTGAGTAACTTGTTTGGAGAAAAAGCTTGAGGAGGGGTGTTGGATATTGGGCTGTCTATGCAATCTTTTTCTAACCTGAGGGGTTACTTTTGTAACTCCTCAAGTCCTTACCTTTTTTGTTTGTTTTGTATGTGTAGGGACTGGATGTGTCAACCCTTCATTCTTGGACTTGCTTATATACTCATCTCTTCTCATTTGATAGGGTTTGACAATCTATCACAGCCGTTTTCTCTATTTCTTTCCTTCTCTCTAAAATAAAATGTAAACGATCAAACGTTTGATTAGTTTAGTTAGTGTAGCTTGTTACTGATCTTGTATTTTCAGGTTGCATCCGTCTGGGGACAACCTTTTTCTTTTGTATAATGATGGCACCCATTTGGGGACTATCTTATTCGTATCTTTGATTAATAAAAGCACAGGGGTGGTTGGTTGAGTGCATATTTGGTGTCGTACTACTAATTTTCACAATTAGCAATAGATGTGGCTTGATCAATGGCTCTTGGAGTAGTACGTGGTCCATGGCGGTGTCCACCTAGCGGTCGTGCTATTGACAATGTTTCTTCCCAAGTTTCCCTCATCAGTGGCATATCTATCTCCGACGAAGGGGCTGACAAGTGGGTTTGGTCTAGAGAGGCTTCTCGTATTTTTAAAGCCAGTACGTTAACCATGCATATTCAGGAGCTTTATTGCCTGATCACAACCTTTGTTCCCACCATACATGGAATTCCTGGATCCCTCGCAAAGTCTATATTTGTGTTTGGCGTTCTTCAAATAATAGGCTCCCTATTAGGTCCAATTTACTGCCGAGGGCAGTCGACACTCATTCAGATGTTTGCCCTTTTTGTGATGCCGTTAGCGATTCAATTGATCATAGTTTGCTGATATGCCCCATAGAGGTGCGTACATACCAACCTGTTTTAAACCGAAACCGAAAAATATTCAAAAACCGAAACCGGTCCAAACCGGTTCGGCTTTTTTTACTAACCACCGGTTAGTAACCGGTTTGGAAAATCGGGCTAGATGACCGGTTTGGATAAACCGGTTATTATGTCTAACGGATCATCCGACAACGAACTCCACCAAATCGATTTCGATCAGCTTTCGGTTTTTATTGTTTTTATGTATTATGTTTGATGTAGTCTAATTCCAATGTATTGTAACAAGGATTTTTTTTTTGTAAGATGTGTTTTGTAAATGTGTTTTCTATCCATGTGCTTGGGCTTTGGCCCATTCTAATTTTGGTTGGTGTTTTAAAACGACACACACATATTCATTAAACGACAATATTTCTTTAGATAAAGGGCCAAAACGACACAAAGTATAAAACAAAACGACATTTGCAACAAAGAAACGACGTCGTTTCCATCAATGTATAATATACATATTAATAAATAATTAAATAAAAGTCGATCTTTATAATAATTGCAGTCATACGGTCTAAAACTTCAATAAAAAAACAAACAAACCGAAAACTGGTCTAAATCGGTTAGGAACCAAACCGAAACCAGCTAACCGGTCCAACCGGTTTTTTTATCTTCGACCAAAAACCGATTTGACCGGTTATTAACCGAACCGGTTAACCGATATGTGCACCTATATCCGCTGGTATAAAGCGAATTTGGAGAAAGACTTGCAGTTTGGTGGAATCTTGATATGCTGGTCTCCTTCCCCTCTTTGGTCGATTTGGAAGTGGAGAAATCGCGTGATTCACGCCTCCTTTAGATGACCGTGGCAAAGTTTTGAATGAAGACCGTCTCCCGTCCACTCAACGAGTTTCCAAAGCTTGTGTTTTTGCTCGTTGCAAGGTGCCTTCTCCTTTTTGGAGTTGTTCGATCTCGTAGCCCGTCTCTATGTTTTCTTGTATTTAGTTTTTTACTATGGCTCATGTAGTCTTGGTTTTTTAGGCGGGCTTGTGTTGTTGTCTGTTTATTCTTCTCCTATTCCTTTGTACTTTGTTCTATTCGGTCTTCTCCTCGGACCTTCCTATAATATATTTTTAGCCTTTCAAAAATAAACCTAAATGTTGTCTTAATGAAATACTTTGATAAGCATTTAACATGGATCAATAAGACCTGTGATAAGCCAAACTAGACAAATCGCTCAAGAGATAAGAAATAGGGCAAAATGAACTAGTAAGATCTAATATGCCGAGAAAATCAGTTACAGAGATGAAAAGTGTTTAACATTGCCATTCAGACGTTGTAGCCATTCCTTAACGTTCTACGATAGATGGGTGATTAAGCGTAATTACCTCCTTTGAAATATCCGGAGGACACTACAATATTCGCTGCCTTCCCTGGCCAAATTCGCGACGTTTCCCTGGCGACATGTCGCCAGGGAAGATGAATCCCTGGCGACATGTCACCAGGGAAACCTCGCCAAGAAAGGCTGGTGCGAGATTGTTTCCCTGGCGACAAATGAGGATTTCCCTGGCGACTAAGTGGGCCCCGCAACTCTTTGGTTCAAAAATTGGTGCCACGCTGGAGTTGGTGCGGGATAGTATCCCTGGCGACATATGTCGCCAGGGAAAATGTGGCTAATTAAGGAACTTAAGTTAAACAGGTTATTAAACCTCACTTTTCCCTGGTGACATGTCGCCAGGGAAACTATACGTAACGTTGACAAGTCAACGCCTAGCGTTGACAAGTCAATGTTTTTCTCGAGTTTCCCTGGCGACATGTCGCCAGGGAAACTTGGCTGACTTTTTAGAAAGTCAAGTGAGCCAAAGTTTCCCTGGCGACATGTCGCCAGGGAAACTTGGCTGACTTTTTAGAAAGTCAAGTCAGCCAAAGTTTCCCTGGCGACATGTCGGCAGGGAAACTTTGACATTTTTTTTAGCTGCCTGCACAGCAGGCTGTTTCCAGATTTTTTTCGGAATTTTTTCGGAAAAAATCTACCAAAACCTGGGAATACAAATACAAAACCTGAAGATACAAATACTAAAAATCTACCACGAATCTAGTACCAAAACACAATAACATGTAACCTCTCGATCAATATAAATACACGTCACAACTTGAGTACAAAGTTCCTAGTTACACTTATTAAACTTGCAATTCGGGGTTTACAATTATTAAACTTGCATGCTAAGGTAGGAAAAACAAGACAAGCATACTAACCATTACCACTCCCACTGGCGCCACTACCGCTACCTCCCGTGCCACTCCCGCTAGCACCACCCAATAGAAATGCTCCGAACGCATCAGCAAACCTATCGTCACTTCTCATAAAGTTAAACACTTGAGACGCTTGTTCCAACCGTGGGTCGACGGGAGGAGGAGGAGGAATATAGTGAGCACTCCTTCTCGGCACTATCTGGCCGACACCAGGCATGTGGCCTCGCTGCTTTCCACCTCGGACGATACGGTTGATCTCGTCGTCCGTATGTCTTCCTGCAGCCTTCATCGCAAGCATCTCCTCCTAATGAAGTGACAAAAACAAACGACAGTTAGTATGTTATTTATTAGTCGGGTTGGTACATTATTTATCGGCAGGGAATAGTAAAAAACCAAGGCATATCCAAAAAAAATTAATTAATTAATTAATTTTTAAAAAAATACTTACATACATAACGCGGTCCGCATCGCAAGGAAAATTCCCATCCTGGTCGGTATGCGCAATGAAGAAGTGATCAATGACAGTCGGGGGTGGCACATCAGCTTCAATTGCAGCTTGCGTCTGTACATACATAGACACGCATATATAGAATGAAGCAAATTTAAAACAAAAAATCACAACACACCAAAACATATAATCAAAGACATATATGTATGTAAATTAATTATAGAATTTCTCACCACTTCGTCTCGAAGGCGTGCCAACGATCGGGATCCCTGCCGACTTGGCGTCTTCTGCTTAGCCCGGTTCTGGGAGTTCGTCAGGCATCTTTTCTCATAATCTGGATTACTCTAAAGTGCGATCTGTTTCTCCCAGTCCTCTGGAGTAATTTCCTCTGGATGCTCGCTGCGGACTCTGTCGATATCTACCGTGTCGGTATCGATGTCTCGGACCCAATGCTTTGTCTTGAGCGTATTTTTTCAAGAATTGTAACTCTTTGTAAGAATTTGATTGATGCCGCCACGTATACCCTTCCATCTATCATGATCACTCTTGTGTGGCGTCAAATTAAACTTAGCCTGCATTCATATACAACAAATAAAACAAACACAGAGTTAGAGTTAGAGATATAATTTATACATTATTTTGTTTATTTATTTAATGGCTTAGTCATTTATTTAATTTTTTATAATAAAAACAACTTATCCTGATAAGCATAAGCTTTTTCAAAACAGCTTGTTCTGATAAGCTTATCAGGACAAGCTGTTTGAAATCAGCTTATCCTGATAAGCTTATCAGGACAAGCTGTTTGAAAACAGCTTATCCTGATAAGCATATCAGAACAAGCTGTTTGAAAATAGCTTATCCTGATAAGCATATCAGAACAAGCTGTTTTCACACGGCTTGTTCTGATAAGCTTATCAAGATAAGTTGTATTCAAACAGCTTGTTCTGATAAGCATATCAGGATAAGCTGTTTGAAAACAGCTTATCCGAAAAGCTTATTACATTATTCTCATCAAATATATATTTATTTAAATTTTTTTATATTTATTCGAATTTTTTTATATATATTTAAAAAAAAATTTATATGATATAAATAAATAAGATACAATTTGTATATTTATTTAAATTTGTTATTTATTTATATGATATAAATAAATAAACAAATTTATTTAAATATATACACCATTAAATAAATAAACACAATAATGTTATGAACATAAAAATGATAACTGACCTCTATGTTCGCCCAAACCAACGTATTGATCTCATCAGGGACATCATTCCAACTTGGGTAGTACAGTGGCACGAGCCTCCTGATACAATCCCCGATGTAATTAGATAAATGCTGAGCATGCGTGCCGCGAGGCCGGAAAGATTTTTCTTCAAAATCTATCGGGACAGGGCCATGCTCACCAACTTCCTCCAACAAATCGATACATCGGCTAATGCCCCGAGTCTTTCTACCGGCCTCTCTGCCGCCCAAATTTTTTTTCTTTTGCCTTTGCCTACAAAAATCAAGTGAGTGACAAAGTCATAAAAATTTAAGGCAAGCAACATATATATGCCACAAATTTTTGATTGTGTTATAATAATCCAAATATTCTTACCTTTATTTCTAAATAAGGCAAAACAACCGCTGCGGATGTTTGGCGTAGGAGGTTCATCCTCACCACCACCGTCACCACCGTGTGATCCTGCAACATCTGCTGACATCTGTACAAGTACAATTAGCATAACATAGACAAATTCATGAACAAAATAATATAAGCATGCACAAATCCAAATACAACACATCCAAATAAATATACACATTTAAAAAATCTACAACAATTAGATTCATTAATTCAAACAAATAAGTGTCTTTTGCAAGTTACAACTAAAGGTCAATCTTCTTCTTCACTAGAATAAACTCTGTCTTCACCATCATCATCATTCACACGTTCTTCATCACTTAAATCATGAGGGACGTCTTCATCATCAGTAATACCATCGTCTTCATCATCAACATCAATGATATTTGGCGGTGCATCAACCTCCGTTTCGTGGCCATCTATATTCAAGGTCACATCACCCAAGTCATTCAAATCAGTGGAAAGTGGTAGATCAAATGAGTTGTCGAAATGTATAATATCAGGAACGGCATCTGACACTATGACACCCCCGTTGGAAAACTTTTTATGATTAACATGTTCAACGACCTTCCAGTTGGGTTTGTTCTGATCTTCAATGTAGAAGACTTGTTTGACTTGTGTTGCGAGAATGTATTGTTCATCTTTCCAATACTCAGCTCTTGTGTCGGTGAGTTGAGTCATGTTGTTTCTATAGATAAGACGTTTTTTACGTAACATGGGGCGAGTGTCGAACCACTTAACTTTGACCAACACAACACTGAACGACAAATAACGAAACACGAGGATCTGTTGAAGCTGACCGTAAGACATTGAGTTCTTAAGGCCAGGCGAACAAATGCCGCTGTTTTGAGTTGTACGGCGTTCATGGCGACTGTGCACGACATACCTCACACCGTCGACTATGCAAGAGTTTATTGAGATTGGATGCGGTGATGGTCCATAAGCCAAAGCGAATAACTCGCTGGTCTGGATAACCTCTGGGTCTTTGTCATTGTCTACGTGACGTTGACGGATCTATGAGGAATAAAGGATTAGGTACAGAAAACTATTTATAATAATATTATTTTTTTACAGGTAAGTACACAAGATAAGTCTAAGTTTACCATATTCCCAAACCACGCGGAGAATTCTTTTTTCTCGTCTTTGTCAGGATATAATCTGAAAAACGTTCATGGTATTAGAATAAGTCGCTATTGTTAAGAAAAAGAAGTTTCAAAATAAAATAAAAAACGCGTACCTCTTGAACTCAGAAATATACTTGTCGATTTCAGGACTATTGTTTAGTACATACCATTCCACTTTCTTGAACTCTTGATAAGGGAACGGAATATACGACTTTTTCCCAAGCGGGTTACATACCGATCGGAACACCTGAAACTGACACGTTGGGGGAGGGGGGTCCACATTACGGTCGAGACGATTAAATTTAGTGGTAACATCATCCCGAAAATACTTAGAACAGAAAGTCAATGCTTCTTATGCAACATAACCCTCCGCAATCGAACCTTCTGGCTTAGCTTTATTTCGTACAAAACCTTTTAGCTCTTTCATGTATCTTTCAAATGGATACATCCACCGGGGGCGGATAGGCCCGCCTTTAATGGCCTCATCAGGTAAATGGATAACCAAGTGAACCATAATGTCAAAGAAATCAGGAGGATATATGAGCTCAAGATCGCACAAAATGTCAACCACCTTTTTTACAGCAGTCAACATGTCATCCACCATTAAAGTTGCAGAGCAGAGTTGCTTAACAAGTTACATAGGTAGATCAGTGGTCTTGCAATCTCAGCAGGCAAGTATTCCTGAAGTGCGGAAGGAAGTAAACGTTGCATCATTATATGACAGTCATGAGACTTCATGCCCGTTATATTGGTATCGTTATCGGTCACTTTGTGCTTGAAGTTGGATCCGAACCCATCTGGTAGTTTAACACTCTTGATGTACTGACAAAACTTTTTCCTGTTCTCTGGTGTGAAGGAATACGAAGCATGAGGCTTCTTGCACTTCCCGTTTTTACTTTGGGTGAGCCACAAGCTTTTTTGAATGCCCAACTTTTCCAAGTATTGTCTTGCCTTGACAGTGTCTTTAGATTTGTCATTCATCAACAAAGTGTTCAGGATGGCCTCCAACACATTTTTTTCGATATGCATGATGTCTAAATTGTGTCTTAGTGAAAGAAAAGGCCAATACTCAAGCTCGTAAAAAATAGACCGTTTAGACCAGTTAGGCTCAACATGAAAATTGCGTGTTATCTTCACACCCCCAAAATTCTTATGTTTACCGGGCAGTCGATTTGGCAGTGAAGCGTGTTGCTCGTCAATCTGGTCCATGGTAAATGTTCTAGGACGGGGCTGGTGTTCGGGTTTACCATTGAATAAACGTGAAGTCCTGGATTTATGGCGGGGCGGTAAGAATCTTCTGTGGCCAACATAAGCTATTTTGCTTGCCACATGAAGAGATGGAGTGTCGTCATTACATGTAGGGCAAGCCTTGTAACCTTGCCCACTATACCCAGACAAACTACTTCGAGCCGGAAAATCATTGATGGTCCATAAAAGCATCGCTCTCATGGTGAATGCCTCGCCTGTAGCTTGGTCTATAGTACTCACACCATCCCATAAAAGTTTTAGATCATCAATTAAAGGTCTCAAGTAAACATCAATGTCCTTGCCCGGGGATTTAGGGCCAGGAATTAACAGCGTCAGCATTAAAGAACTCTCTTTCATACACAACCACGGAGGCAGGTTGTATGTTGTCAATATCACCGGCCACATGTTGTAAGTCTGACTAAGGTTGCCGAATGGATTGAAACCATCAGCAGCCAACCCTAATTGAACATTTCTTGGTTCTGCTGCAAAATCACCATACTTGGCATCAAATTTCTTCCAAGCCGCACCATCACACGGGTGTTGCATCTTACCGGGCTCCGTACACTTTCCAGTAGCATGCCAAATCATATCCTTTGCACTTTTACTAGACTTGTACAAACGTTTTAGTCTAGGAATGATCGGAAAGTAACGCAGCACCTTCTTAGGAACTTTCTTCCCCGGCGTGTTAGTGTCTTTCCATCTACTTGTATTACACACCGGACAGAAATCCAAATCGACGTATCCTTCCCGAAATAAGAAACAATCGTGTTCACAAGCATGTATCGAATTGTACCCTAACCCGATCATTTTAAATGTCTTCTTTATTGCATAGTATGACGGTGGGAGCTTGAATCCTCTGCTTGGGGGAAAGATAGTTTGGAACCACTCTAGAATATCATTGAATATGGTATCGGTGATTTTACCTTTGGCCTTATAATGTGTAAACTTTGCCATGAAGTCTAATCGAGTCGCTTCTACACAACCAGGGTACAGCGGCTCATTGGCATTGCGATATAACTCTTCAAACTCGTTAGCTTGAGTCCGTCTGTTACTTGAGTTCGGAGGAGGTGGAGGAGGAATATAGTCCGGAGGCATATAGGTAAGGTCATCAAGTAACGATGTCATGTCAGTTATAAAAGGTTGTTTTGTGTTATCTATTATTGGCAGTGGTGGCGGTGGTGGTGGTGGTGGAGGAGGTGTAGGTGTAGGAGGAGCCGGTTCACCATGGTGTACCCATGTTGTATAACTGTTGTCAAACCCGGACTTCATAACGTGGTTCGAAAGAAGGTCAATATCTACCAGGAGTCTTGTTCGACAACGCTTGCATGTACATGGTATCTCATTCAAACGATTCACAAACTTCCTAGAATGCTTGACAAAATTGGCAAGACCCAATATATATTCTGGCTGATGACGCTCTAACCGTGTTCAACTCTTATCAATGAGTACCATAACTGTGTTTTAACGATACATTTAGTTATTATATGCAACTTAATTAACACAAGGAATTTTAAAAAATAATTATTATATATTTCATAAATAATAATATGTATTATATCAAATTATAAAAAATAATTATAAAATATATAATTATTATTTATAAAGTATATAATTATATAATAATATTTATTAAAAGATATAATTATCAAGTATAGAAAATAGTATGTTCACCTAGCGCAACTATGGAAGGCAATCCTAACCCACCCTTTGAATGTTTCGTCTCATATATGAATGCGTATAACCGATTTACTATTTGAGAAAATTTCGGCAACATTTCCCCTCAACTCCCCAAATATGTGTTTAAAGACATATTCGTAGGAGTAAAGGAGACACACTGTCGAAATCATCTCAAATACTAAATCGGTTATACGCATTCATATCCTAAATGAGACAAAACATTCAAAAAGCAGTCCCAAACAGGGGACTTTCCGAAGTTAATTCCTAATAAATTAACTTCGGACGGGTTTTCTATAGGTTGATCAATTTCAGACGGGAATTTTCCGAAATTAATCGCTAAAATCCCAAAACATTCCTAAGGCTTAGTCCAATAAAACATTTATATCATATAATAAAAACAGCTTATTCTGATAAGCTTATCAGAATAAGCTGTTTGAAAACAGCTTATCCCGATAAGCTTATCAGAATAAGCTGTTTTCAAACAGCTTATTCTGATAAGCTTGTTAGAATAAGTTGTTTGATAACAGCTTATCCCGATAAGCTTATCAAAGTAAGCTGTTTGAAAACAGCTTATCCCGATAAGCTTATCAGAATAAGCAGCTTATTCTGATAAGCTTATAAGGATAAGCTGTTTTTAAACAGCGTATTCTGATAAGCTTATCAGGATAAGCTGTTATTGATACAGGGCTTTTGACACCCCGTATAAAAATTAGTTCGTATAAGTATGTCTAATCGAATTGATCTAGGTTCTCTATGTGACTCTATTGTTCTTTGGTGGAAACAAAGATGTGTCGTTGTAGTGTTTAAAATAAAAGTTGCAAAAACAATTAAAGTAAAGGTGCTCTTAAAGTAAATCTAAGTCTAATTAACGTAAAAGTGCAAGTATTTAAAAACGTGACTGAAATTAAAGGGCACTAAAGTAAATGACGCAAACTTAAATCTATCTAAGGCAAACTTAAAACACGACTAAAACTTAAACTAAGGCAAAACTAAAATAAAGCTAAGGCAAATAATCTTAAAGTGCAATTAAATAAAAGGCAGGAAAAATAAAGCTTGAAAATAAAAATCACAGACAAAAGCTTATAAGAACCTGAATACAGCTCATTCGGAATTATCCTTCGTTTGAAACAATCACTCGTCCGGAATGTCACCTTCGGTTGGAATGATTCTTCTTTGCTTGGAATATTACCAAAATCCTTGACCCGGAACAAATTGATCTGAATATGTCACTTATCCAAAACAATCCTCTGTTCGGAACTTTACTGATTCGGAACTTCTAAAATTTGCCTTGATTCGGAAGTTTTGGTCACCCTTGATTCGGAGAAGTTCCGGATGATGTAAATTGACCCGGAACTTTCAAGTTCCGAATGAACGGCCCTTTGTTTGGAACTTTGGAAACTTCCGAATGAATGATCACTGATCTGGAACTTTTTGAGTTCCGAATGAATTGCTTGATCCGGAACTTTTGAGTTCCGAATGAAGCTTTTCTGGTTCGGAACTTTTGAGTTCCGAATGAATGACTCTTGAGTCGGAAGTTATCCTTCGTCCGGAACTTTGGATGTTCTGGATGAACAAAGCTTGACTCGGAAGAATTGCTGATACTAAATCTTCCGGATGAAACCCTTGACTCGGAACTTTGAAGTTCCGAATGAAGTCTTCCCTCCTTCTTGGTTTGGAAGTTTTCCTGGAAAGATCAGAAACAAGAACAAACTTTCCCGAAGAACAAGGGAGTATAGTAACCGCAGATCTAATAACGAATTTAATCAAAATAAACACAAAGATTAAGCTAAACAGTAACGAATCAACAGATAAACATAAACAAATAATAAAAATCAACAAATCAAACAACTTTAACCACAATAATCAAGAAACCATTTGGATCAAAATAAAGAACATGAACATGAACACAACATAAACATAACAAATCAAAGATGAAGAAAGGTAGATAAGAGATTGACAAGATAAAGTAAAGATTGACAATAATTAAATGAAAACTTACTTGAAATTAAATGAATTTAAGGTGCAAGACAAGGTATTTAAATTTGACAAGAAAAGTAAATGACAAGGTAAGTAAATGGTGGAAGAGCTAATTGTCACACTTAGCCAACCACATGAGTTACAACTAATGACTATATATAGGGGAGGATTAAGGAAGCTTCCTCCCCTCTTTCCTTTTCTCTTAATTGCGTCATTAAGTCCCTCCTTCTTTTAATCTTCTTTAATTGCACACTTAGTCCTTTTCTTCTAATCTTCTTTAAACTTGGACTTAAGGGACTTTTGGCTTCGGGATTTCTTTGAACTCGTCTTTAATTTCTTCAATAAAATAGACTTGAATTCTTCGGCTTTTGATAAACTTCCGTCTTTTGACTTTTTCTTCGATAAATCTTCAGAATTGGTCTTGGACTTCCGTTCTTTTTGCACTTTTGACTTCTTGACTTCGTCTTTCATCCTTTTCTTCAATAAAAGTCCGTAAATGCCCCTGAATGTCCGTGTTTTCTCCACTTTTCACCTTTTCGTCCTAAATCACAACAAAAACACAAACCACGCATAATTCCGACATAAAAGACATAAAATACACGTTTTGGTCCGGTTATTATTGTAATTAAGTGGTAGAAAAGATGGGTGTTTACACACCTATCAAATCCCCTACACTTGACCATTGCAATGTCCTCATGCAATGCATTAGTTACAAAGCAAGATTACACTTTTCATCATAATTAATCCACGTTGGCCTTTATTAAAAAGATAGAAAATTAAAGACATACAAAATAAAGAAATCAAAAGCATACCTTGGGTTTTGGAAATGTCATGAATAATCATCATCCTCAAGTTTTCACTTTCTCCAAACCAAGCTTAAAAACGAGATCATTGTTATTATAAGTTAGTAAACTATCACGAACTCATGTGGGCCAATTATTCACTTAGACTCCCTTATTCCTATGGATATCTCTTATATTTTATTGTTGTCTTGAATGATCACGAGGATGAATTGTTTGACTTATTTCGATAGTTATTTAGTCTGAAAATAAAGTGAACGATTTAATCAATAGTTAGCTAAAGGACCAAATCTTTTAAAACTGCTTCTCGGGACCTCATAAAGTTCATATCTTGGCATAACTCGCTTCGCGATTTGAGACCTTTCTCGGACCGATATTTGGCAGCGACTTCATACTTCAAACCTTGAGAGACGTTCATGAAATAATGGTCTTCTCTTCATAATGGAATTTCTTCACTTGAAGTTTTGAGAGATTCGTATTTGGACCACGACTTCTTCATTTTTCTCCAATCTTTATTTTGGACTTTGATATACAACGCTCCGCCTCCTTTTATGACTTGGATCTATTTATCCTCATACCTTGTTAGGGTCTTTTCGGATACACTTCTCCATGACTTTTGGGGAGTATTTGCTTTTCGTTGTGTGTCTCGATCCTTCATATTGATTTTCGATAAATGATTCTTCACATCACTTTGGATCTTTAGCAACAAAACATAGCCCTCATGCCTTGTTAGGGCCTTTTCGGACTCGCCAATCTTCGCGTCCCGCTTCAATAAGTTATGCCTTGGCTATGAACTCTAATCCATACCGAGCAACTTTTAAACGATCTGGGGCTAGAAGCTAAGTAACTTTTCAAATCGTACAACCTTATTTATTAGCAGATAAATTATTAGCAAGCGATGGGAGAATAGGCTTATAATTAACTCACATAAATTCATGAAAGAATACCGAACTTATAATTGTCTCTATCATCTCTCGTTCTCCACAGTTTAAAATCTCAAATGAGACTCGTGGATACTTAGCCTATTAAATCAAAGTTTTGGGTTTTCGAGTCGCCTATAGGATCTTGCAAATTCTTAGACTTTTTCAAGTTTAGAAATCGCATTTTAAAGTTCCCTTGATAAACGAATCTCTAGGATCAATTATAGGAACTTGCGAAAAGTTCTTGTTCTTAACCCGTGAGAGTTAAGACTTTCGCGTTTTATAGCTCCCTATATAAAAGCCTAGCAAAACTTGACTTAAACACGTTAAGGATACTAGCTAGAGCAACTTAGATAAGTAAACTCGGGTTGAGTCAAAAGATTCACAACGTTTTGAAAATTAAAACCACTTATTAAACATTTATTCAAATAAGGAAAGAAAATAAACTATACAAAGGGAAAACTAATAGGCCAAAATAGATCAAAAATTTTGAAAAATGTCGAAAATTTGATTTTCCGGTTAAAATGAGGACAAATACAAGGAAAAGACCACTTAACTTCGATAGAAGTCCCCCTACACTTAAGATAAACATTGTCCTCAATGTTTAAGCATGTGGGAGTAAACTCCTCTACACTTAGGACATTGTGCACTTTGTTTAAATCTCGCTAAGGAAAAGACAACCAAAGAGATTCCTATTTTAATATTGAGAAAATATAAAATAGTGAATCGAAAAGAGTTTAGGATAGAACTGGGAAGAAGTAGAACACGGAATCACGGGTCGTCAAGAATCATCAAGAGTGGATCATTGAAGCTCGAATCCCTGAGTAAGAAGTGAGGAGAGGAAAGCAAACCAAAGGGTCTCCCCTACACTTATGATAAAGAAAGCGAAAAGATAGATGCATGGGTTGCCTCCCAAGAAGCGCTTGATTTTTGTTAACCGAGTCATTAGCCTGACTCGACCTTGATCATCAACGGAAGAAGCATTGAACATATCCACCAGGATCAAAGACATAGTTTTCATCGAGCAAATAACACAAGCTTAAGGTGAACAAGGCAAGCCAGAGAAGAAGTGGCAAGGTTCCCTTAAGCAGCGATTGAGCACGGTGGAAGCAAGTAGGGTGAGGTGCAAGCATGTCTTCAAAATGTCCAAAGATTTTTCCTTTTATTTCATCAGGTGGATATTGAGATGGCTTAAAGACTTCAATACCGGGGTCGAACACCTTTTCCTTTAAGGGAAAATAGCACTCAGGCTCAGCCGAGTGTGAAGAAGATCCGCAAAGAAGCACAACCCCGTCCTCAGAAGGGGGACAAAGAGGTGTCAAATCATATGTGCAACGGATTTCGGTGTCGACTGGTTTCTTCTCCTTTGACAGAATGTGCTTCAAATCCAAAGTAGGATCAAGACGATAATCTTCAAAGTCATAAGGAGGAGCATCACTCTCATGAGGGAAGTAAGTGTTAAGAAATTCAGAAAAATCTTCCTCAAATGAATAATCGTCCAAACTAGGATCGAGTGATGGTGGAGGATCTTCATCGTGAGAAGAATCGCTCGAAAGAGTATCAGCCTCATCAAAATCATCGAAAGTGGGCAGCTCGGGATACTCAGAAGTACAATCAAAATCATCCGAATCTGAGCTAGAATCATCATCATCATAAGCATCAAAGACCGGTGGAGAATCATAAATGGGAGAAGCGTCCAAAGTAGAGTGAGAATCATCCACATTATCTTCAAAGAGTGGATTATCAGTGGAAGACTCGAATAGAGGATTTTCATAGACGGTAAAGTCATCGAGCACATTTATCATATTCACTGATTCTCGGCCTCCAAAGGATTTGCCTGTAAGCTTCCCCATTTTAAAAACTTTTGAATCATCCCCGACTCGTAAGATTAACTCACCTTCGGCCACATCCACTAAAGCTCGTCCGGTTCTCAAAAATGGCCGACCAAGTATTAAAGGAATACGAGGGTCCATTTCATAATCTACTACGACAAAATCGACCGGGAAAGTAAATGTGCCAACTTTGATAAACACGTCTTCGGCTATACCAACGGGGTAAGCGAGAGTGCGGTTTGCAAGTTCGAGAGTCATCTTTGTTGGAATGAGGTCGGGCAATGATAGTGTTTTCCAAACACTCAAAGGCATCAAATTAATACTAGCCCCGAGATCAGCAAGGGCAGTAAATTCTTCAGTTTTGTTGAACACGCAAGGCAACACAAAACGACCGGGATCTCCAAGCTTTTCTGGAAGTTCTTTAAGAATAACTGCTGAGCAGTTTTCATTTAAGTGGGTGTTGGCTTGTTCAATTAGCTTCTCCTTCTTGCTAAGCAATTCCTTGAATGCTTTGACAAATTTCGGCATGTGGCAAAGTGCTTCAACAAGGCTAATGTTGATGGTCATTTTAGATAGCATATCCACATATTTCGATACTTGACAGTCATTCTTGGTTAGCTCTTTGGTCTTGCCTATGCGAGAAGGGTATGGGATTCTGGGTTGATAGGGAGACGGTGAAGGTGTAGTTGGTGAAGGTTGAGATGTTGAAGGATCCTTCCGAGATACATCGTCATTACGAGGCGGAGACGGTAATGGTGTACTAATACTAGGTGTAGGAGGAGTAGGGATACATGGTGGTGGAGGAGGTGTAGATGATGAGGGTGGGATTGGTGGTCCTACGATGGTGACTCCACTACGAGTAGTAATAGCACTCACATTGGCTCGCGGATTAGGGACGGTGTTTGAAGGTAGAGAACTCGAAGAAGAAGGTTGAGCTTCGGGCAAGAAACTAGCCAACAGATTCTTTAATTCAGTTGTTTGAGTGCTGAAGGAGGATTGAATATTATCACGAACCTCGGTTCTGATGTCATTTCCTTCCTTCAAGATATCTCCTTTCAAATTGATTATTTGGCTCTGTAGATTCTTGATTTGCTCACCTTGAGTTCTCATGATGGCATCAACATCGGGATTAATGGGTGGGGTTTATTGGGTGGGTGGTTGATAAGGATTAGAAGCTCTTGGTGGGATTTGGTTGCTTCCATTGTAGTTGTTGGCGGGATTTTGGTTTTGAGGAGAAAAACCGGGTGAAAGGTAATTATTGGAGCGGTAGCTCAGCAGATTTCTATCCCCTTGTTGTCTAGCTTGGTAATTTTCCGGTGAATAATTACCATAAGCTGCATACACATTTTCCGGATTTCCGTGTGTCGAAGGACAATCGGTGTATGAGTGAGGACCGCCACATGTTTCACAAGGATTAGCAACCGCTTTAACTTGTTGTTGTTGTTGGTTTGAAGCTAGAAGCGTAATACTTTTGCTCATTTCAGCCATCATGCGGGTGAGTTCGGTCATCTCAGGGTTTGCTGAGGTAGAGGAAACATTGACTCTCAGGTTGTTCCTTGAAGAAGCAGAGGAATCCCAATTCTTATGATGAGTAGTCATGTTCTCAATTAACTCTCTACACTCCTCGGGTCTCCTTTTCATGAATGTGCCACCGGCGGCTGCATTGATCGTATCACGATCTTGAAAAGTCAAACCGTTGTAGAAAGTATCGATTAAGGTCACAGAGAGCATGTTGTGGTTTGGACATCTATCGATCAAGACATTATATCTCTCCCAAGCATCAAAAAGAGATTCATCAGGGTCTTGCATGAAACCGCTGATCTGATTGCGAAGGCTAGTGACCATGGATGGTGGAAAGTAGCGCGACAAAAAGCTTTGAGTCATATCATCCCAAGTGTGAATAGAATTATTCGGGAGACGATCAAACCATTTCTCGGCATGATGCGATAAAGTATGTGGGAAGAGTTGTAGGCGAAGAACATCCATTGTGGCCCCGAGCAACTTCATGCTTTGGGTGATTGTAATGAACTTGTCGAGGTGTTTGTTGGCATCATCATCAGGCAATCCTCTAAATGGGTTTGTTTGTACTTGCTGAATCATGTGGTGCTTCAACGAAAACTCAGGAGCGTTGATTTGCATCGGCGCAATCGGTCCTCCTCGTCCAAACATTGTAGGTTGACAAAGTTCCTCCATGGTCCGAAATCGGGTTGTGGAAGAACATTGTTGTTATTGTTGAGGTGCGGTGGTTGATTATTGTTGTTAACACCTGCCATATCTAAATCTTCTTGAGGCTCGGGCTCTTGATAATTAGAAGATCTAGTACGCATACACCTGAAAATACAAAAGAAAACAAAACTAAACACAAAGACAATATATATACACAAGAAAGATAAAATCTTTTTGGATTTTTGAAAATTTTAATTTTTATGGTTTTTTGAATTTTTTAGGCAAGAAAAATAACGCTCACAAGTGAACGGATCCCAAAAAGCAACGTGTCTCTCACAGAAAACCGTTAATCTTTACGAAAAGAGCCGGCAGCGGCGCCATTTGATACAGGGCTTTTGACACCCCGTATAAAAATTAGTTCGTATAAGTATGTCTAATCGAATTGATCTAGGTTCTCTATGTGACTCTATTGTTCTTTGGTGGAAACAAAGATGTGTCGTTGTAGTGTTTAAAATAAAAGTTGCAAAAACAATTAAAGTAAAGGTGCTCTTAAAGTAAATCTAAGTCTAATTAAAGTAAAAGTGCAAGTATTTAAAAACGTGACTGAAATTAAAGGGTGAAATTAAAGGGCACTAAAGTAAATGACGCAAACTTAAATCTATCTAAGGCAAACTTAAAACGCGACTAAAACTTAAACTAAGGCAAAACTAAAATAAAGTTAAGGCAAATAATCTTAAAGTGCAATTAAATAAAAGGCAGGAAAAATAAAGCTTGAAAATAAAAATCACAGACAAAAGCTTATAAGAACCTGAATACAGCTCATTCGGAATTATCCTTCGTTTGAAACAATCACTCGTCCGGAATGTCACCTTCGGTTGGAATGATTCTTCTTTGCTCGGAATATTACCAAAATCCTTGATCCGGAACAAATTGATCTGAATATGTCACTTATCCAAAATAATCCTCTGTTTGGAACTTTACTGATTCAGAACTTCTAAAATTTGCCTTGATTCGGAAGTTTTGGTCACCCTTGATTCGGAGAAGTTCCGAAAGAAGTAAATTGACCCGGAACTTTCAAGTTCCGAATGAACGGCCCTTGGTTCGGAACTTTGGAAACTTCCGATTGAATGATCACTGATCCGGAACTTTTTGAGTTCCGAATGAATTGCTTGATCCGGAACTTTTGAGTTCCGAATGAAGATTTTCTGGTTCGGAACTTTTGAGTTCCGAATGAATGACTCTTGAGTCGGAAGTTATCCTTCGTCCGGAACTTTGGATGTTCTGGATGAACAAAGCTTAACTCGGAAGAATTGCTGATCCTAAATCTTCCGGAAGAAACCCTTGACTCGGAACTTTGAAGTTCCGAATGAAGTCTTCCCTCCTTCTTGGTTCGGAAGTTTTCCTGGAAAGATCAGAAACAAGAACAAACTTTCCCGAAGAACAAGGGAGTATAGTAACCGCAGATCTAATAACGAATTTAATCAAAATAAACACAAAGATTAAGCTAAACAGTAACGAATCAACAGATAAACATAAACAAATAATAAAAATCAACAAATCAAACAACTTTAACCACAATAATCAAGAAACCATTTGGATCAAAATAAATAACATGAACATGAACACAACATAAACATAACAAATCAAAGATGAAGAAAGGTAGATAAGAGATTGACAAGATAAAGTAAAGATTGACAATAATTAAATGAAACCTTACTTGAAATTAAATGAATTTAAGGTGCAAGACAAGGTATTTAAATTTGACAAGAAAAGTAAATGACAAGGTAAGTAAATGGTGGAAGAGCTAATTGTCACACTTAGCCAACCACATGAAAAGATTACAACTAATGACTATATATAGGGGAGGATTAAGGAAGCTTCCTCCCCTCTTTCCTTTTCTCTTAATTGCGTCATTAAGTCCCTCCTTCTTTTAATCTTCTTTAATTGCACACTTAGTCCTTTTCTTCTAATCTTCTTTAAACTTGGACTTAAGGGACTTTTGGCTTCGGGATTTCTTTGAACTCGTCTTTAATTTCTTCAATAAAATAGACTTGAATTCTTCGGCTTTTGATAAACTTCCGTCTTTTGACTTTTTCTTCGATAAATCTTCAGAATTGGTCTTGGACTTCCGTTCTTTTTGCACTTTTGACTTCTTGACTTCGTCTTTCATCCTTTTCTTCAATAAAAGTCCGTAAATGCCCGTGAATGTCCGTGTTTTCTCCACTTTTCACCTTTTCGTCCTAAATCACAACAAAAACACAAACCACGCATAATTCCGACATAAAAGACATAAAATACACGTTTTGGTCCGGTTATTATTGTAATTAAGTGGTAGAAAAGATGGGTGTTTACACACCTATCAGTTATCAAACAGCTTATCCTAATAAGCTTATTAGGATAAGCTGTTATCAAACAGCTTATTCTGATAAGCCAGGTTAACCTGTTTGAAATCAGCTTATCCAAAAAAGATTATTAGAATTTATTCTCATCAAATAGGTAACATAAGGAGTGTTTGGATTTACGTTTAAAAAAATTAACAAGTTTAAACATCCCGGACGACATGTCGCTAGGGAATCTAAAAAAAACTAAAAAAAACAATATGTATTATCAATTACAATTAAAAGTTAAAAAAACATACCGTTAAATAGTGTTCGGGTATCGGCTGTGGTCGGGGCGCGGGTGTGGTCGGGGCTCGGCTGCGGTCGGGTCTCGGCTGTGGTCGGGCTCGGCTACGGTCGGGACTCGGCTGCGGTGACCGGATATGTAAAAACAAAACCAAATATACTATCACTTATAATATAAGTTATATAAAAAATCAATTACAATATAAATTATAAAAAAAATTATATAAAAAAAACCTTAACAATTACAATATAAATTATATAAAAAACCTTAATATATATTGCGGTGGTGGTGGTGCCGGTGAATGTAGATGGCGTGGTGGTGGTGTTGGCGACTGGAGATGGTGGTGAGTGGTGGTGAGTGCATGTGTGCAGGTGTGGAGGAGAGTGATGGTGAGTGGTGGTGGTGTGTGGTGGTGGTGGTGATATAGCAGCGATCGGCATGTAGAGGAGAGTGGTGGTGGTGGTGATACAGCAGCAACAGCAAATGAAGGAGATGTTTTTTTGTTAAGTGTTGTGAGAAGATAAGGATATCTGGTCAATAAAGGGGTTTTTTTCCCCGGCGACAATCCCTGGCGACAAGTCGCCAGGGATACTTTCGACTTTTGTCGTTTAGCCAAAAGCGCGCGTGATTGAAACATTTTGGAGGGGTGTGACGAAGTTTCCCTGGCGACATGTCGCCAGGGATACCTTTGACTTTTCAACGCATATACACGTACCTATAACTTTTGTCGTATCTCCCTAACCTTCCCTGGCGACATGTCGCCAGGGAAACTTGGCTGACTTTTTAGAAAGTCAAGTGAGCCCAAGTTTCCCTGGCGACATGTCGCCAGGGAAACTTGGCTGACTTTTTCGAAAGTCAAGTGAGCCCAAGTTTCCCTGGCGACATGTCACCAGTGAAACTATCCCTGGCGACATGTCGCCAGGGATAGACAAACATGTCGCAAGGGATAATATTTGTGAAAATAAAATTTCTTGTTACTTATGTATTATTATAATTAGTAATAAAATAATAATAATTATTATTATTATTTATGAAATAATAATTATTATTATTACAATTTATAAAATAATTATTATTATTTATAAAATAACTATATCATCCCGGTCAGTTTAATTTCTAAATTCATTCCGATTTATTCCGTTTAGTTTCTCGATTTATTCTAATTCGGTAACCATTTAACATCTAACGTTTAACAAATGCATACCGACTCATCCATTGAACATCTAACATGTAACCAAGACATGTCGAGTCATCCATTGAACATCTAACGTGTAACCAACACATGTCGAGTCGTCCATTAAACATCCAACGTATAACCATAACAAACCGGATCATCCATTAAACATCAAACGTATAACCATAACAAACCGGGTCATCCATTGAACATCTAACGTGTAACCAAGACATGCCGACTCATCCATTCAACATCTAATGTTTAACAAATGCATACCGACTCATCCATTGAACATCTAACGTCTAACCAAGACATGCCGACTCATTTATTGAACATCTAACGTGTAACCAACACATGTCGAGTCGTCCATTGAACATCTAACGTCTAACCAAGCTTGGTTACATGTTCTTCATTCTCACACAACATCCCGTCCGCTATCACTTCACTAAACTGAGAAGCATATGTCATAACGTTCTGAGTGAAAGTTGAGACAACTGGCAACCAACCTGCATCCGCTGCTGATATTAGTTAATATTCTTCATCAATGAACGGACCATTGAACAAGAACGTATTTGATTTAGTTAACGGGGATGACATAGTAGGAACAACAACATTAGGTGGATATAAATAAGGGATATCAGAAGCTTTCGCGTAAGTTTGAACAAAAGAAAAAAGCTTTTCATTTGATGTAACCAAAACATACCGACTCATCCATTGAACATCTAATGTTTAACAAATGCATACCGACTCATCCATTGAACATCTAATGTCTAACCAAGACATGCCGACTCATTTATTGAACATCTAACGTGTAACCAACACATGTCGAGTCGTCCATTGAACATCCAACGTATAACCATAACAAACCGGATCATCCATTGAACATCCAACGTACAACCATAAAAACCGGGTCATCCATTGAACATCCAACGTTTAACTATTGGCGGGAAAACGTTGGCGGGAAAACATTGGCGGGAAAATGTTAACCATTTCCCTCACTTTTTGACCATAAAAGGATTCCCACACACTTATCATCAGCAGATCACACACACACACACCCACACACACTTATCATCTCCTACCAAACTCACCACCACCACCACCTGATTTGGTAGCTGATGGATCCCCGTGAAGCTTATAAGTGTACATGTAGAAAGGGATATATTGTGTTGAGACAGTCACATCAACCTCATAGCTTTGGTAAACTCTACTATGCATGTCCTTTTTCGAAGGTAAACAATCAAATGTTTTAGTTATGTAATACGTGTGATTATTAAAATGACATGTCATGTTATTTGTTTACTTTGTAACAGCCAAAAACAGATGATTATGGATGTAAATATTTTAAATGGAAGGATGATTTTGATCTCGAACTCCGTATAAGATCTTCCCCTGGATCTTCAACACCTCAAGGTTCACATCCAAGTTCTTCTACAGGTCCTTCTCAATCTGCACCCACTGAGTGCTCAAATTGCAAGATCAAAGATCTAAAGATAAAGATGTTAGAGGCAAGACTAGAAATGGAAAGGCATCCTGAAGACCACACATGTCAATCGGCTGCAATACTTCATGAGCTTTTAAATGAAATGGAAAATCTTAGCGTTGAGTAGTAATCGGCTGCACTACTTCACGAACTTTAAGTTGATTAGTAATGTCTGTTTTTAAGTTTTCCATTTGATTCCACAAGGGCTATGTATAATATTATGAATAAATAAATGTTTGTTTTATAAATGTCTCATTTTTATTATATAAACGTCGCAAAAATAAAATAACATCGGATCGATAGTTAAAATAATAATTATTTGGAATAAATAAATATTTGTTTTATAAATGTCTCATTTTTATTATATAAACGTCGCAAAAATTAAATAACATCGGATCGATAGTTAATATAATAATTATTTGGAATAAATAAATATTTGTTTTATAAATGTCTCATTTTTATTATATAAACGTCGCAAAAATTAAATAACATCGGATCGATAGTTAATATAATAATTATTTGGAATAAATAAATATTTGTTTTATAAATGTCTCATTTTTATTATATAAACGTCGCAAAAATTAAATAACATCGGATCGATAGTTAAAATAATAATTAACAAGCAAAAACAAAATAAATATATGTCAGGGAGTTTCCCTGGCGACATGTCGCCAGGGAAACATTTGGGATTTGGCGGGTAAAAGCCCGCCACACATTCTTGACATGTAATTAAACATTTGTGTTTAATTTTGAAACTAATCACAAATGGCAAAGGTTTCCCTGGCGACATGTCGCCAGGGATAATCTTGACATGTAATTAGCAAACATAGTTTTTGTTAAATACGATGGACGAGTTTTCCCTGGCGACATGTCGCCAGGGATAAGTTGGTCAAAGTTTGACTAGGTTTTCCCTGGCGACTTGTCGCCAGGGAAACTTTGGAGGGAAAATTTCGCGCTCTTTCACTTGCTATCTGATTTTGGACCGATTATCCCTGGCGACATGTCGCCAGGGAAACCCTAGTCAAACTTTGACCAAAAAGTAAATCTACTTTACCGCCACGTCAGCGTTGTCGCCAGGGAAAAGTGGTTATCCCTGGCGACATTGTGTCGCCAGGGAAACACCCGTCATCTGTTCTCAACTCTCTTGTAGTGGGAGATGATACATCATCAGAAAATTTGTACCTTTTTATGACGGAGTTGAATTTAAATGTGCGTTGTATTTGATCGGTCGTACGTCTTTATGGACAATGAGTTTAGAGAAACGGATTAAACCAGGAATGAGGTTTTTAAAAAATTGAAAGAGAGAAGGCTACATGAATAGCAATATAGTATGTAGCATTTTAAAAAATGAATGATTATATGGTCGTGTTAACCTCTTTGAGTTTCTTGAGTGATAATCAGCTGCATGATTCTATATTGGTTGGTACTTTTCATAGCTTTCAAGTGGCCAGATTTGTGTTATGATCGACATACTAGATTTAAATTAAGTTTAGTTTATTGTTTTACACTGTTGGAGTATTGATCAAGTTTAGCGTAGTAAGTAGAGCATAGAAACACTATAGTTAAGAACCATAAAAATAAAACACTCCTGTTTTTAACAGCCTCAAGTCTCGAAACACAGTAATTTTCATACCCTAGTTGCTGATCCACCAGACCACAAAATCATCAAAAATTTCTTTGAATGATTTGAACAAAATAGGAAAAAAAAACTTTGTTTTAAAGCATCAGCTGCATACTTACTTAAATTCTTGATGTATATTTTATATGAAGAGCTCTTCAAGGCTGTGCGTCAATACAGAAGCACCAGAACCTTCTTCTAACATCCCATTGCTTTCGAGTCTGCCCCATTGCCACTGTCAGCCTCATCCATGCCATGTGGAGATACAAGGCTCTTCATGAATACTGGCAAGTCAAAATTATAATTACATTCGGAAATCGTAGACAACTTGAGATAAAAATTCAGACCGGGAAATTCAAGGATGTGCACCGATACAGCAACACCGTGTTCATCATAACCAGGTGGTGGTAGCCATCGTTCCATTTCAATTCCCTCCGTTTTCATAACTTTGTAGTTTTTCATTACCCATATTTCAGGTTTCTCGGTTTTCTCTACCCGCCACTTTTGATATTTGATGCAAAGACGGTCTTTTATGGTCCCCAACGTATACTGGTACAGATAGCGTTCTAACTTGTAACACGGAGGAGCTGGTAGGGGTGTTTCTATGATAACCTCTCTGGATAAATCAAAAGCGACAATTACTTCGCTTTCCCATTCAAAAAGCCAGTGAATCACTCCATTGTATAAAGTAGCATCTGTATAACCATTTTTGTACAAAGGATAACCTTCCACTTTTCCATCAACTGGTCTCCAGACATTTGATTTCAATGTTAACACTTTAAAACCATAGTTATTTTCATCATCGCAGAATCCTCCTACAACCTTGAAATCATCTATGGATGAATCATAGCCAAAACCCCACACTTCGAAAAAAATATCTTGAGGAGGATTTAGTTCATTCACTTCACAGGTTAAGGGATTAATGATAAAGAATTTTTCATAGCAACGATCGTAGATGCATAAAAGACCATTGGAAGAACCAGCAAGAAAGGGACTGTCACTATCAAAATCAATCCGTGTATCTGCTTTCTTTTTACTATTGTGGTCGAGATGAGATTTGACAAAGCGACCACTTGAGATTAACGACTTCCATGACTTACATACATGTTTGAATCGGATGAGATCCTCTACTTGCGATCTTGCTAGTATCTCTTCATGAATATCAAGGTGAAGCTCTGTCATTTATAAAACCTTCGATTTACTAAAACAAAATGAGGAAAAAAAAACACAGAAGTAAGTTTCGTCTTCAGTAGTTTTTATACATATAGCAAATATAGCAATCAACTTTAACTACATTATAGAGTATACACAGGGACGGAACGGGGAGGAAAAACGACCCGGTGCACTTATAATAAACTGTACAATGCTACAAATAACTTTTTTAGGGAACAGGTGCATTTAATACAAATCTAACAAAAACCGTAGTTTTTTTAACAAATTTAACAATACGTAACAAAAATCCATGGGTGTCTCGGGTCCCCCTAGACCAAACCTGGTTCCGTCCCTGAGTATAGATACATAAAATAAAACAAACCTAATAAAGTAATAAGCAATCGTTGTTGTTGATGATGATCACTCCAAAAACTAGAACTAATTAGGGTTTGTTGAGTTTAGTTTAACCTCAATCGGTTTTTAAGAAGAATTTAGACCTCTAGGGTTTAGTATAGCCGACTCTGGTCGTTATATTTATTTGATAAGCCCATTTGTCACATAATTATGGGCTTAACCACTTCGGTTTGTTCTAGAACTCTACTTTTTATATAAACAAAGAAGTTAAAGAACTAGTTTTATATTAGAGGTGGAAACGAGCCGGGTTGACCTTTGGTCTCTCATAGTTTGAGCTCGGCTCGTTTAGGTTATACAAAGCTCGAGCTTGATTCGTTTTGAGCCTTATTATTTAAGCTCGAGCTTGGCTCGTGGTATAGGCTCATTTGTACGATTTTTAAATGTAGAATTAAAATTTTGCTTGAGCTCGGCTCGTAAATCTAAGTTCTTGTTAATAAGTTTTTTATTAAGCTCGTTAATAAGCTCATATATAAAGTATTAGGCTCGTTTAGGCTCGCGAGCCCAAACGAACTTTGAGCTCGAACTCAAGCTCGTTTAATAAATGAGCTTGTAACAACAGCTGTACGTGGTACACTCGGGCATATTGCTCCCGAGTATCTTGACGTTTTTGGGTATGGAATTATGCTTTTGGAACTCATTACTGGACAAAAGGCGTTTGATCTTGCTCGACTAGCTAATGATGATGATGTCATGTTGCTTGACTATGTATGCAAGGATCACCAATGGACAGACCGAAGATGTCAGATGTTGTAAGAATGCTAGAAGGGGATGGTTTGGCGGAAAGATGGGACGAGTGGCAGAAAGTGGAGGTTCTTCGCCATGAACTTGATCTTCAACCACTTCCTAATTCTGATTGGCTTCTTGACTCGACTGATAACCTGCACGCAGTTGAATTATCCGGGCCCAGATGATGAACATTGAAAATAGGGTTGTTGTAATTCTCTATTAATTAAAATATATAACTAGTGATCTATTATATCTTCAATCTTGAAGTCATTATGATTAAGTTTCTGCATCTAATGTTGACTTTCATAGGTCAAATTTATTTCCCGATAAGTCTTAAAGCACACGTTGCAACGTCATTTCAGTTGACGCGCAGCTGCTAATAGCGTCTTATCATTATAGTTACACACACTGTCACACCAACACTACTATGTCGGAGACGTGTTACAAAATGGTTATCCGTCTAGAAATCATGATTAAAATCGTAGCAAGATCAAGTTTCGTGTTGGTATTGTTTGTTTGATAACGATGCAGTTCTGAAACAGATCCATTTTGGAAGCTTCACATTTTCTTTGCGAAAAAAGTAATGCATTGATACGGAAAATTTCCAAGAAGAAAAAGATGCGTCAAACGGCCTGAAGATAATGAATAGCACTGACAACCTAAAAATCATCCTAAGTTACCCGCGGATGACGAAAAACCGCAAAATGTACAAATCCGACATCGAACCAAACTGGACAACTTTATTTACCCAGAAAGGCTTTTGGGTGAATGTGAGGGAGTTCAGTAAATATTGGTAAATTGACCTAGAATCAAACGCCAAACCTAGAAAACCGAAACATCTGGGTCAAACGGCCTAAAGAATCATCCTCAGCTGCACGGTAACAGGCAAAAACAACCAAAAATGAAGATATCCTAAATCAAAACAGCGTGCAGACGTTTGATACCCAGATGAGTCCTGTGACTGCAAGGAGAGGGTTTCGATAAGTTATATATGAACTTTACATACTAGTTTAATACTTTTCTGCAAATCAAGCAAACGGACCAACACTCAGATCCTTGGTTCTACTATCCTCACTTAAACGAGGACCACAAAACGAGAATCAACAAAACACAATTCTTGTATAACCGATGAAATGACAAAAACAGATAGATACCAACCTACTAACAAAACGGCTCTAATACTATGTTTTGGAAAGACCCCTGGGTCAATGGAGGTTCCCAGCTCAAAGACCTCTATCCAAGGTTACTTGCTTTCGACTCTTGTCAATATTGCACTATTAGCAATAGATGGGGATTGACTAAAACTATAAAAACAAACCGAAAACCGGTCCAAATCGGTTAACAACCGAACCGAAACCAGTTAACCGGTCCAACCGTTTTTTTTCTCTTTGACCAAAAACCGGTCGACCGATTAACCAATATGTGCACCTATATCCCCTCTTTCAATCTCAAAGATATAAGCTTGAGTAAGGTGGTTAACCTTGAATGTGATCGGTTAAATTGGCGTCTTTCGGTGTTGCCTATCGTCGATTTGGAATGGAGAACTCGCGTGATTCATGCCTCTTTAGATGACCGTGGCAAGGTTTTGAAGGAAGACCTTTTCCCATCCATACAACGCGTTTTCAAAGCTTGGATTTCTGCTGGTTGCAAGGCAATACAAATAGCAATATAGTATGTAGCATTTTAAACCTGAATGATTATATTGTCGTGTTATCCTCTATGAGTTTCTTGAGTGATAATCAGCTGCATTATTCTAGGTTGGGGGTTTTCGCAGCTTTCAAGTGGCCGGATTTGTGTTACGATCGACATACTAGATTTAAATTAAGTTAAGCTTCTTGTTTTACACTGTTGGAGTATTAATCTAGTTTAGCGTAGTAAGTAGAGCATAGAAACACTATAGTTAAGAATCATAAAAATAAAACTGTTGGAAATACGTTTTACGTATTAGGAAGGATCGGTCACTCCAACATTAGTTCGTGTAATTGCTCGTAGTTTAGTCATTTGCATTTACTTAACCAAAGCCCAAAACCGAGCCCATGAAATGTATGGGCCGGCGGCCAAATGTAAGCCCAAGCCCATGACAAGGGCTTGGGTATATAAACCCTCTCCTTTGATGGAGAGGGTGTGGTTTTCATTAATTTACACATAGTTATTCTTAACTTTCTCTCTCTAGAAGTGTGAAATCCACCATCTTTCTATCTCTTTCTCTCTCTAAAAACATAAGCATAGATTTACAAATCTACAAATGGTATCAAGAGCTTGGGATGAAATATAGGTTTGTTTGTGTGATTCGTATGTTCTTATAAGCATTTCGTGGCTTTTTAAGTTCATTTTGCCGAATCATCAAAATTTTTTTTGTGCTTGTTCGTGATTTCAAGAAGCATAACGTATTCAGTAGGATTGTAATGTTTTTGGTGTCTTGATTTTGGTTAAAACACAATCTTTCTTGGATCAAAAGTGCAAAAAGGCTTTGTTCTTCATTCCGAAATTTAAGCAGAAACATCCATCGGAAAGTACAAATTGTACTTGGGCTTCCATCGCAATAACCGTCCATCGGAAAGGGATTGGTTTCTACATTGCGATCGTGGGATTTTTATCACTTATGCCGATCTGAATCATTCCGATAGCTATTGCGATCTGAGATTCCGACGGGTATAAGGAAGTATTTTAAGTCGTTACTCTGCTCGAATTTTGTCAGCTACTTTGCGATCTGGGTATTGCGATCTGAGTATTCCGATAGTTCATTGCGATCTGAAACTTTGCGATAGGACTTTGCGATCTGAATTATTGCGACAGCTTTGCATTGCGATCTAGGCATTTCGATTCCAACAACATTTCGACAGTTCTATATTCCGATCTGGTATTACGATCTGACATTCCGATCTGGTATTACGATCTGGTATTCCGATCTGACATTCCGACAAACCAAAAATTATTCCATAAAAAATTTCGAGAACATATTTTAAGGGATTTTAACATTGTTTCTCGATTCTAACTCACAACAACACAAAAATACTTAACCTTATTTCATTGTTCGATCAACTTTGTAAATCTTAACTTATTGAAATGGAGTATACATCTCTTACGGATAAGTCCATCCTCTCGGGTACGGATAATCGTCCACCAATGTTGGTGAAGACTATGTATGAGGAATGGGCTTCCCGAATGGAACTTTATATGTTGAACAAGGAGAATGGACATCTAATTTGGGCATCGGTGCTTAATGGACCATTAGATTATGGTACTGTGACGGAAGGTACGACCACTCGTCCTCGTACAACGGGTGAGTTGACTGGAGATATGAAGATTCAAGATAAATGTGATAAGTATGCTACAAACATCATTCTCCAAGCCCTTCCTCCAGATGTCTACAAACTCGTCAGCAAACATAAAGTTGCCAAAGAGTTATGGGATAGAATTCGTGTTCTAATGCAAGGCACCTCGTTAACTAAACAAGAACGAGAGTGTAAGCTTTATGATACTTTTGATAAGTTTGCCTATGTGCCAGGGGAGACTCTCAATGATTACTATCTGCGATTTACCCTATTGTTGAATGAGCTTAATATCTATGGCATGGCAATCCCTACCTTTCAATTGAACACCAAGTATTTGAACACTCTTCCTCCAGAATGGAAAAAATACGTGACGGATGTTAAATTGGCTAAGGACTTGCATAACACCAATGTGGATCAACTTCAAGCTTTTCTTCAACAACATGAATGCCATGTGATCGAGGCTCGGTTGTCTACACCTCAAGTTCATGATCCACTTGCAATGTATGCTTCTCAACAAAACATGGCTTATACATATCAACAACCATCATACTTGCAGCAGCCACCACCACACATCTATCAGCAACCACAGCAACCATCTTATCAACCACCAATGATGCCACAGCAAGAATATCAACAAAGTGTTCATCAACAATCTTTTCAACAGCAACCACCATATCAATCAACACCATCACAAGCCAACACTTCTCCATTGGGCTATACTCCTCAGCAAGGATATTTTCCAATAGAAGCACAACCAGCACAAGCTTTCTACTCTAATGAACTTCCACCAATCCAAGCACCGGTCTTTACTCCAAATGATACGCCGGCTGATGTACTAAATCATCTCACCGCTTACTTGTCAAAACTTGTTGCAACTATAGGATTTCCACCAACAAACAATCAGCTCCGCACCTCATCAAATCCTCGACAACAAGCCACTGTTCAAGATGGTCAAGTGACGGTGCAACCTATTCAGGGAAGGCAAAATTCATATGGACCTCCTACAAGGACTGGGAACAATCAAGCTGTGAATTCTCAAGCTAGTGGAAATGGGAGTCCTATTGGTCCTAAGAAGGTTGTGACTTGCTACAATTGCCGAGGACAAGGTCATATGGCTAGGGAATGCACTCAGCCAAAAAGGAGAAGGGATGATGCATGGTTTCGTGAGAAGATGTATTTGGTTGATGCTCAGTCTAAGGGGAAGATTTTGGATTCAGAGGAGTTAGCATTTCTTGCAGACCCAGGGGCAGCAGATACTGAAGGCATTGCAGTCGTTTCCACTTCTAATGCAGCTTATCAAGCAGACGATCTTGATGCATACGATTCAGATTGTGATGACATTCACTCTGCCCAAGCTGCTCTCGTTGCTAATCTCTCTCACTACGGTTATGATGTCATCAGTGAGGTACCAACCACATCTAATAATATTGATGATAACCAACATCAAGTTGGGCATGACAATAACAACCTTGAACAGCATTCGGGAACTAGTAACTCAAATGTTGTAGTATCCAATTGTACACATTTGAGTGAACCTCAACCAAATGCTACGACGGGTATGGAATCTTATGCTCAACATGATTTGGTAATGGTGCCTAAACATATTATTGATCAAATGCATATGGCCCTCAGACAATCCGTAGATACCAATTCCACCCTAACTGCTGAGCTTGCGTTGCATAAAGAAAAGGTCAAAACTTTTGAAATGGTCCCTCAAGCAGAGAAAATAACATGTTCTGAATTTGACCAATTTCGTTTTGAAAAGATTGAACACTTGAAAGAAATAGAATCATTAAAAGCTAATCTTTCCAATGAATTAAAAGAAAAAGAGTCGGTTGTCAATGATTTTCAGAAACTTAAAATGGATTTTGAAACTCTCGAGTCTAAAAAGGTTGAATCGGAAATTAATGCTACCAAACTTCTTAAATTCAAAGAACAACAGCTTTTAAAACAATACGCTTCCACAGAAAAGGTTCATCTTTTAACTAAATCATTTAAAGAATTCGAACTTAAGCGTCTTCAAGATTTACCACCTAATCCCGGTTATGCAAAACAAGCTCAGGAATATATTCCCGGTCTTTATGACATGACCATAATTGGAAAATCGAAAGAAGCGCCTTTTGTTCGTAGTACTGCGGAGACACAATCACTTGGGGATGAAACTCATTCTAAAATGCTTTCAAAATTCCATACAATTGATTATGATTAACATAACAAAGATCAATTTTCGAAAAAGACACGCATTCGCTTACAAAAGGAATTAGCAGAATTAACAGTTCTTGTGCCCCAAAGTTTGTCAAGTGAAAACCTTCCTAGTACGTCTCCTACACTCGTCAAAAAGGATTTAACGAAGTTAATTCCACCGGTAAGTAAGGCGTCCGTTAACTTAAATACGGTTCACCAACACTTAGCCAATTTTGACAAGGTCATTTTGGAACGTACGACGGCCACGGCCATAACGGAAGGTGAATGGAACTTTGAGCACACTAGAGCTGCGTTTCGAGATGAAATTGTTCCGTTTGTAAACAATGTTAAAGCTTGCCTTCGTACTATTGATCAAGATTTGTTTTTGGAAATAGAAGAAGTTAGACGTGTTTTCAATGAAATGGAAGATGCTTATGAAAACAGTTTACTTGAAATAGAACGGGTTTCACGCCATAATGATCTGCTTCTGAATCAAGTGATGTCTCATGATATAGTTTCTGTCTGTGTGAATACAAGTGTTGATAATGATTCTATTGTGCATAATGTTGAATCTGTGGATACTGTGGTAGATAGTACTTGTCACGAATCTGACGCTAAATTTTTAAAGCTTCAAGATTCATATTCTTCGCTTTCAAAACGTTTTGATGAGATTCAAACACATTGTATTTCGCTTGAATGCAAGCAACAATTTATTCAAGAAATCTTTGAAACGTCATTCGAAGGTGTTAATATCGATGATGCAAATTTTGAAAAGAATTTTCGATTGAATTTACAATCAAAACAGCGTCAGCCAAGTGACAAAGTTGCTACCTCTTTGCCGATAGAAATAGAGAAATCTAAGGAGCTTAACTGTGTGAACGTACTTGAGGCCGCTGAGAATCTTAAACTGGATCTAGATAATCGAGTTTCCAAGATTTTGTCCAAAGTTGATAACTTAAAACAGAAAAATACACGACTCTTCGATTCAGTAAAGCCCGCATGTGCTAATACCACTGCACAGAATCAATCATTGATTGAACAATTGAATCGAAAGTCGGTGGAAATATCTGATTTGAGGGAACAAATTTGTGATAAGAATCTGGTCTTGGCTGAGTTAAAGGAAACACTTCGAACTCTAAAAGGTAAGAATGTTGTGGATAACGCAGCCACTGTCTCAGCATCGTCCTCTAGTGCAATCAAAAGAACCCTTATTGCCGTCACACCACTTAACAAGGGCCCTAGGACGAAACCATCTCAAACTTTGGTCACTAAAGATAAGGCGGAATCAAAACCAGCTTCTAATATTCCCGTGTTGCCTTCTACAGGAGTAAGCACCACTACTAAGGCTCAAAGATCTAAGCTTAAAAGAAACAAGAAGAATGATAGGATCTTGCCCCCATCTAGTAGTCAAGTGAAGAAGAAAGTAGAAGCCCATCCTAGGAATGTTATTTCTGTTTTGAATAAAAAGAATCATGTAGCTAAACCTAAAGGCTCTGCGGTTGTGCAGCGTTCTAAGCCTACTGTGAATTCTAATTTAAAATGTTGGAATTGCAATGAATGTATGTTTTCTAGTCATCATGATTCTTGCCTTATTGACCATGTGAATGAGATGCAGGCCCGGAAAAATGGATTAGAATGGAAACCGACTGGGAAAGTGTTAACCCAAGTTGGCTGGATGTGGCGCCCCACTGGTAGAACTTTCACTATAGTAGGAAATATGTGCCCTTTGACTAGGATCACTCCCACTACAGCGAAGAAAGCGTGCCCTTTAACTAGGAGTACCAAGGCTACCAAAACACAAGCGTGTCCTTTAACTAGGAACACCAACACTACTGTAGGAACAAAGTGCCCTTTAAATAGGTCTACTCCCACTGTAGTGCCCGCAAATAATCCAAAACCTAAGAAAGTTGGAACAGTAAAACCTGTTAGTGCTAAAACTCACATTAGAAAATGCAGGAAATCTAAGGATAACAAAAATGTTAGCAATTCTGATAATAACATATCTGTATCTGCTAACACTCCGGAACCAATAGTTTCCAATGCATTGTCTACTGTTGTGATTGAAAACAGGTGGTCCAAATTGTTCTCTGGTATTTGGACTCTGGTTGCTCCAAGCATATGACCGGAGATCGCTCTCAGCTCAGAAATTTCGTCAGCAAGTTTCTTGGTACGGTTAGATTTGGAAATGATCATATTGCAAAGATAATGGGTTATGGTGAATATCATATTGGGAATGTTATAATTTCAAGAGTGTATTACGTGGAAGGTCTCGGTCACAACTTATTTTCTGTGGGACAATTTTGTGATGCAAACCTAGAAGTTGCTTTTCGAGAGCATACCTGCTTCATTCGTAATTTGGAAGGGGTTGATTTATTGAAAGGTACTCGAGGGAATAATTTGTATACTTTGTCTCTACAAGACATGATGGCCGCTTCTCCCGTATGTCTTCTCTCCAAAGCATCGAAGACTAAGTCATGGTTATGGCATCGACGGTTATCTCATCTTAACTTTGACGCTATTAATCACTTGGCGAAAAACGAACTTGTTCGTGGTCTTCCTAAACTATCATTTCACAAGGATCATTTGTGTTCTGCGTGTACAATGGGGAAAAGCACTAAGAAATCCTACAAACCCAAGACGGAAGACACCAACCAAGAGAAACTTTATCTGTTGCATATGGATCTTTGTGGGCCAATGCGTGTTGAAAGTCTTAGTGGCAAAAAGTACATCCTCGTCATTGTCGATGATTACTCTCGGTTTACATGGGTGAAATTTCTTAAAGCAAAAAATGAGGCACCTAAATTCATAATCAAATTTCTCAAGATGATTCAAGTGCGACTCAACACTACTGTCCGACGCATTCGTACAGATAATGGAACCGAATTTGTGAATCAAATTTTGCGTGATTATTATGAAGAAGTTGGCATATCTCATGAAACATCCGTTGCACGCACTCCACAACAAAACGGTGTCGTTGAAAGGCGAAATCGCACACTTATGGAAGCTGCTCGAACGATGTTAATTTACGCAAAGGCTCCATTGTTTTTATGGGCAGAAGCAGTATCTACAGCAGTGTACACCCAAAACCGGTCACTAATTCGTAAACGCCATGGTAAAACACCTTATGAGCTTCTCCATGGAAAAGTACCAGATTTATCATATCTTCATGTATTTGGTTCTCTTTGCTATCCAAATAATGATGGTGACAATTTGGGAAAACTTCAACCAAAGGCTGATATTGGTATTTTCATTGGTTACGCACCCTCAAAGAAGGCATACCGAATCTACAACCGTAACTCTCGCAAGATCCTCGAAACTATGAATGTTGATTTTGATGAGCTGACAGCAATGGCTTCTGAGCAAAGCAACTCTGAACCCGCACTTCATGAAATGGGACCCAGTAATATTAGTTATGGTCTTGTCCTAAACAACCCTACTTCATCATTTATACCACCTACTAGAACTGAATGGGATACGTTGTTTCAACCGTTCTTTGATGAATTCTTTACTCCTCCAACTATTGTTGCTCTAGAACCTGAGGTAATAGCTCCGGTAACCGAAGTTGTCGCTCCAGCAACCGTAGCACAATCAGATACATCTGCACCTACAATTGGTCAAGATATACCAACAACGAGTAATTCTCAACCAACACAAGTAACAACTACCCATGTCATGCCTATTGATGATGAAGAGGATGACGATGATCACGATTTGGAATTCGCTCAAATGCGTGAACTTCCATTCTTTGGTGTATCTATTCCCGACCCTAATCAAGCCGGGTCGTACACCTCAGAGGAAGCTCCTTCTACAGTTTACTCCAATCCACGGATTCGTGAACATGACAGCAAGTGGACAAAGGATCATCCTATAGATTCTATTATTGGTGACCCTAATCGTCCGGTATCCACACGAAGTCAGTTACAAGAAAGTGCAATGTTTTGTCACTTTGATGCTTTTCTCACTGAAGTTGAACCTAAGACATGGAAAGAAGCTTTTACTCAATCATGTTGGATAGAAGCTATGCAAGAAGAACTTAATGAGTTTATACGTCTTGACGTATGGGAACTTGTCCCATGCCCGGATCAAGTGCAGTTACTCACTTTGAAATGGGTTTACAAGGTGAAACTCGATGAGTTAGGCGGAATATTGAAAAACAAAGCTCGACTAGTAGCTCGTGGATACAAGCAATTATTGGGCGTCGACTTTATGGAATCCTTTGCACCTGTTGCCCGTTTGGAAGCTATTAGACTATTCCTCGCTTATGCAGCCCATATGAATATGATCGTCTATCAGATGGATGTGAAGACGGCATTTCTTAATGGAGAAATCAAGGAAGAAGTCTATGTTCAACAGCCGGATGGTTTTGTGAATCCTAATTATCCTAATCATGTGTACAAGCTTAAGAAGGCTCTTTATGGGTTGAAGCAAGCTCCACGCGCATGGTATGATCTATTGTCACAATTCCTCATTACTCAAGGCTTCGCAAAAGGCAAGGTGGATCCCACGCTGTTCATTCAGAAACGAGGTAAAGATATGATAATGGTACAAATATATGTTGATGATATTATATTTGCAGCCTCGACCCAAACCTTATCGGATGAGTTTGGGACACTCATGTCTTCCAAGTTTAAGATGTCAATGATGGGCAAGGTATCATTCTTCTTAGGTCTTCAGATATCTCAGAGTCCCAGAGGCATCTTTATCAATCAATCCAAGTATGCCCTTGAATCGCTTAAGAAGTATAAGATGGAATCTTGCGACCCCGTGGACACTCCAATGGTTGAGAAATCTAAGCTTGATGCAGATCCACATGGAGTTGCCGTTGATTCGACACTGTATCGTGGAATGATCGGTACTCTTCTGTATATCACAGCCAGTCGACCTGATCTTCAGTTTGCTATATGTATGTGTGCCAGGTATCAAACTAGGCCTACTGAGTTACACTTAGCTACTGTTAAAAGGATCTTTCGATATCTTAAAGGAACCATTAATCGGGGACTTTGGTATTCGAAGGACTCTTCTATTGCACTAATGGCATATGCAGATGCGGATCACGCGGGTTGTCAAGATACCAGGCGTAGCACGAGTGGAACTTTGCAACTACTAGGAGATCGTCTAATCAGTTGGGCATCGAAAAGGCAGAAAAGCGCTGCAATTTCAAGTACGGAAGCAGAATACATAGCTATGTCCGGTTGCTGTGCTCAAATTCTTTGGATGAGATCGCAATTAACTGACTATGGTCTAGGTTTCAACAAGATTCCGATGTACTGTGACAACAAGAGTGCAATTGCCTTATGCTGCAACAACGTTCAATTCTCCCGGTCGAAGCATATTGACATTCGCTACCACTTCATCAAGGAGCAAGTGGAAAATGGAGTAATCGAGCTTTACTTTGTCCGATCTGAGTATCAATTGGCGGATATTTTCACAAAGGCTTTAGATCGCGCTCGAATTGAATTTTTGGCCGACAAGCTAGGAATGAGAACCTTCTCGCCTGAGACTCTTAAGGAACTAGCAGATGAAGCGAAAGAATAGTGGTGGTAAAACTATTCTCCGTATCCTTGGTGATCATTTGTATATATTGTTTATATTTTTATCCTCAAAAGCAAAATACAAAAATATAAAACCATATAAAAACCATAAAAATTGAAAAATCTAGAAAAATCCAAAAATATTTTTACTTTATCTTTCTAAGGCATGTCTTTTGGTACGATAATATTTACGGCCTTAGAAATGTTGATTAATATCGACACGGCGCCATAAATAGAGTTCGTACAAAAGTTGTAAATATTTCATAAAACATGCCCTTATGGCTTGTAGTTATTTCTGACTGCAACCCGGTTTTCGCATTAAAGTCAAGTATTTCTTATGAAAGCTTTGGCTAACAACGGGAATTAATTTTCTCGGGCAAGGTTTACTTTAAAACCTTGTAAGGGATCAAGTTTACTTTATAACTTGGTCTAACACAAATCTATGTACGTTTCAGTGCATTTATTTGTTAAAACAAGAGAAGTCTTGTTTTTTATGAAGCTATCATCTCTACAACCATTGCTATCTACAATTGGTATCTACATACTCGACGATGCGACTACTCAACTGACGACTACAGCTCTTTCGGTAGAACACGGGTCAACAATTGAGGGGGAGCAACTGTCAAGCATTCTGAATCTTCGATGCCGAACGTGCCAAGTTCACAAGGTGGTGTCAAGACAACAATACCAATCGTACGTGTGGTGTCAAGAGATGACTTCAGACGTGACGAGGCGACCAACATATGCTGACAAGAACCATTTGATCTTATCATATGATGTTCTCATCTATCAGGTCCAACCTTGTCAATTCTTTTCTAATATGGTGAATATGTGATCATGTTACAAATCGGTATCATATCTCATACATTTGATACCATGAAGATTAAATGGACTTGCATTTTTCTTCCCAAAACCTTTGTTAAAACTTCATTAAATCAATTGATATTAAAAACATCGATTGGGTTAATATTTTTAATATGGGGGAGAAAATGTGATTTAATATGGGATATTATCACAAATGGTTTGACTTAATGTGCTGGCTCATCCCGACATGTGCGAAATGTTTTCGAATATCGTAGCATATGTTAAGGGGGAGCAAAATGGTTTTGCTATAACAAAATGGATTTTCATGGTGACATATACTTACCTTAAACCCATTTATTTCACGACGATGAAGATTGTGGTGACATAAGGATGGTAGGATAGGTTAAGTCCAATGATTCTTCCAGAACCGGAGGAATCTTCCCAAGGACATTCCATAGCTAGAAATAGTAGTCCTTAGGAAAGTTGGTGAAAGATTGTGAACGTAGCTGAATGCCGACCAAGTACTTAAGTTAGCACTGGAACAATCACAACAAGGTGCTAGTTATGACGTATTGGTAAGCATTGAAGGGGTTGAAGAATGAAAAAGAATTGTAAAGATAAAGGGTGTAAAGAAAGTATCCCTCCTTACAACTTAGGCAGAAACCAGGTCAACACATATGCTATTGAGATCATTTTAATGATTCTTGATATTGAAGACAGACATCATGGACCCAGTGATGCAATGCACAACCCATTCCAGCTAACTCAGATATCTCTCAAAAGGTATTTGTTTTAATCACACGGAGACAACACGTTATCTATTGATTTATTCACTCCGAATAAATTGGTATTGAAAAGGTGGCACTCCTCTCCAGCCTCCGATCACTAAAATCCAAAATGCACGATCGAGTCTAGAGCCATTTGAGATCATCAAATATCTCATTAGGACACACTTTCATATTTCCTTGCTTCTTCACACACTGTGAAAAGTAAGAAAGGTTTTAAGAGTCCTACGTAAAATCTTCATGATCTTGCCTGAACATCCGAGTAATACGAAAGTATTTACAATGAAGATGGAAATCCTTCTTGAGCGAATATCAAAAAGCTCATGGTAGGTGACTTGTGTGATTCTTTATGAATCAAACTTGTGATAACTGGAAAGCAACAGCTGTTTAATTCTTAACTGAATTTAAACACGTTCCAGGCCTCTACGCAATATCTTAGTGATCTTGCCAGAACACTCAGAGTGATACCTTTGTGTTCACGGTGATGAGTGGAAATCCTTCTAGTGTTAACCTCAAACAGCACTTGGTAGGTAACTTGCAAGATTCTATACGAATCAAGCTCGTGACAACTGGAAAGCAACGATGGTGCGGTTCTTAATTGAATTTCACTTGTTCCAGGAACATGAATTGACGGCTTCAAATCATGCGGATAATTTTATCCAAATGATTCACTCTTTACGTTCGCAGTCAGCTTTGGATGGTCGAGTAAAGAGAACGGGTTTACCCGCGAAATCCTGTCAGGAAGTTACTTAATTGAAACTATCCGTCACGGGTACGATATCTAATATCGTCCAACGGTCTTCACCGACCGGAGGTAAAATGCTACCGAGTTAGAATGAAATGTTCAAAGCCATTTCGTTCGTGTCTACTTATGTTGCGGCATTTGAAGACGGTGGCGTTGCGGGATCCAAGAAGAAGTCGTCCCCGCATGCTTATACTATATGTACTTAATACCTCATCTAATTCAAGAAATCCTAAAAGTTAAGTCTTCCGCTGTATCGAACTCTGAAGCTTTCAAGAATTACAAAGGTATAAGTATGTGGGACGTGAGGTCACGAAGAGGCGAATATCACAAGTGATGGATGCACAAGATCAAGGCAAGAGATTAATGCTCAAGATTGATATCAAATATCACATCAACATGTTCACCAGAAAAGAAAAAGAAGAAAAAGAAAGACGAAGACTACGAGCTCAAGACAAGCATAGTATGCTAGGTTTATTTTATTATTGTAACTTGGGTAACACCCTTGTTTGGAGTGACCTCCCTTAGGGGGAGATTGTTGGAAATACGTTTTACGTATTAGGAAGGATCGGTCACTCCAACATTAGTTCGTGTAATTGCTCGTAGTTTAGTCATTTGCATTTACTTAACCAAAGCCCAAAACCGAGCCCATGAAATGTATGGGCCGGCGGCCAAATGTAAGCCCAAGCCCATGACAAGGGCTTGGGTATATAAACCCTCTCCTTTGATGGAGAGGGTGTGGTTTTCATTAATTTACACATAGTTGTTCTTAACTTTCTCTCTCTAGAAGTGTGAAATCCACCATCTTTCTATCTCTTTCTCTCTCTAAAAACATAAGCATAGATTTACAAATCTACAAAAACACTCCTGTTTTTAACAGCCTCAAGTCTCGTAACACAGTAATTTTCATCGACAACCCTAGTTGCTGGTCCACGAGACCACAAAATTATCAAAAAATTTCTTTGAATGATTTGAACAAAATAGGAAAAAAAAACTTTGTTTTAAAGCATCAGCTGCATACTTACTTAAATTCTTGATGTATATTTTATATGAAGAGCTCTTCAAGGCTGTGCGCATGTGCGTCAATACAGCAGCACCAGAACCTTCTTCTAACATCCCATTCCTTTCGAGTCTGTCCCATTTCCACTGTCAGTCTCACCCATGCCATGTGGAGATACAAGGCTCTTCACGAATACTGGCAAATCAAAATTATAATTACATTCGGAAATCGTAGACAACTTGAGATAAAAATTCAGACCGGGAAATTCAAGGATGTGCACCGATACAGCAACACCGTGTTCATCATAACCAGGTGGTGGTAGCCATCGTTCCATTTCAATTCCCTCAGTTTTCATAACTTTGTAGTTTTTCATTACCCATATTTCAGGTTTCTCGGTTTTCTCTACCCGCCACTTTTGATATTTGATGCAAAGACGGTCTTTTATGGTCCCCAACGTATACTGGTACAGATAGCGTTCTAACTTGTAACACGGAGGAGCTGGTAGGGGTGTTTCTATGATAACCTCTCTGGATAAATCAAAAGCGACAATTACTTCGCTTTCCCATTCAAAAAGCCAGTGAATCACTCCATTGTATAAAGTAGCATATGTATAACCATTTTTGTACAAAGGATAACTTTCCACTTTTCCATCAACTGATCTCTAGAGGAGGATTTAGTTCATTCACTTCACAGGTTAAGGGATTAATGATAAAGAATTTTTTATAGCAACGATCGTAGAGGCATAAAAGACCATTGGAAGAACCAGCAAGAAAGGGACTGTCACTATCAAAATCAATCCGTGTATTTGCTTTCTTTTTACTATTGTGGTCGAGATGAGATTCGACAAAGCGACCACTTGAGATTAACGACTTCCATGACTTACATACATGTTTGAATCGGATGAGATCCTCTACTTGCGATCTTGCTAGTATCTCTTCATGAATATCAAGGTGAAGCTCTGTCATTTATAAAACCTTCGATTTACTAAAACAAAATTAGGAAAAAAAACACAAAAGTAAGTTTCGTCTTCAGTACTTTTTATACATATAGCAAATATAACAATCAACTTTAACCACATTATAGAGTATACACAGGGACGGAACCGGGAGAAAAAACGACCCGGTGCACTTATAATAAACTGTACAATGCTACAAATAACTTTTTTAGGGACCAGGTGCCTTTAACACAAATCTAACAAAAATCGAAGATTTTTAACAAATTTAACAATACGCAACAAAAATCCATGGGTGTCCCGGGTCCCACTAGACCAAACCTGGTTCCGTCCCTGAGTATAGATATATAAAATAAAACAAACCTAATAAGCAATCGTTGTTGTTGATGATGATCACTCCAAAAACTAGAACTGATTAGGGTTTGTTGAGTTTAGTTTAACCTCAATCGGTTTTTAAGAAGGATTTAGACCTCTAGGGTTTTAGTATCGAAGGTAAACAATCAAATGTTTTAGTTATGTAATACGTGTGATTATTAAAATGACATGTCATGTTATTTGTTTACTTTGTAACAGCCAAAAACAGATGATTATGGATGTAAATATTTTAAATGGAAGGATGATTTTGATCTCGAACTCCGTATAAGATCTTCCCCTGGATCTTCAACACCTCAAGGTTCACATCCAAGTTCTTCTACAGGTCCTTCTCAATCTGCACCCACTGAGTGCTCAAATTGCAAGATCAAAGATCTAAAGATAAAGATGTTAGAGGCAAGACTAGAAATAGAAAGGCATCCTGAAGACCACGCATGTCAATCGGCTGCAATACTTCATGAGCTTTTAAATGAAATGGAAAATCTTAGCGTTGAGTAGTAATCGGCTGCACTACTTCACGAACTTTAAGTTGATTAGTAATGTCTGTTTTTAAGTTTTCCATTTGATTCCACAAGGGCTATGTATAATATTATGAATAAATAAATGTTTGTTTTATAAATGTCTCATTTTTATTATATAAACGTCGCAAAAATAAAATAACATCGGATCGATAGTTAAAATAATAATTATTTGGAATAAATAAATATTTGTTTTATAAATGTCTCATTTTTATTATATAAACGTCGCAAAAATTAAATAACATCGGATCGATAGTTAATATAATAATTATTTGGAATAAATAAATATTTGTTTTATAAATGTCTCATTTTTATTATATAAACGTCGCAAAAATTAAATAACATCGGATCGATAGTTAATATAATAATTATTTGGAATAAATAAATATTTGTTTTATAAATGTCTCATTTTTATTATATAAACGTCGCAAAAATTAAATAACATCGGATCGATAGTTAAAATAATAATTAACAAGCAAAAACAAAATAAATATATGCCAGGGAGTTTCCCTGGCGACATGTCGCCAGGGAAACATTTGGGATTTGGCGGGTAAAAGCCCGCCACACATTCTTGACATGTAATTAAACATTTGTGTTTAATTTTGAAACTAATCACAAATGGCAAAGGTTTCCCTGGCGACATGTCGCCAGGGATAATCTTGACATGTAATTAGCAAACATAGTTTTTGTTAAATACGATGGACGAGTTTTCCCTGGCGACATGTCGCCAGGGATAAGTTGGTCAAAGTTTGACTAGGTTTTCCCTGGCGACTTGTCGCCAGGGAAACTTTGGAGGGAAAATTTCGCGCTCTTTCACTTGCTATCTGATTTTGGACCGATTATCCCTGGCGACATGTCGCCAGGGAAACCCTAGTCAAACTTTGACCAAAAAGTAAATCTACTTTACCGCCACGTCAGCGTTGTCGCCAGGGAAAAGTGGTTATCCCTGGCGACATTGTGTCGCCAGGGAAACACCCGTCATCTGTTCTCAACTCTCTTGTAGTGGGAGATGATACATCATCAGAAAATTTGTACCTTTTTATGACGGAGTTGAATTTAAATGTGCGTTGTATTTGATCGGTCGTACGTCTTTATGGACAATGAGTTTAGAGAAACGGATTAAACCAGGAATGAGGTTTTTAAAAAATTGAAAGAGAGAAGGCTACATGAATAGCAATATAGTATGTAGCATTTTAAAAAATGAATGATTATATGGTCGTGTTAACCTCTTTGAGTTTCTTGAGTGATAATCAGCTGCATGATTCTATATTGGTTGGTACTTTTCATAGCTTTCAAGTGGCCAGATTTGTGTTATGATCGACATACTAGATTTAAATTAAGTTTAGTTTATTGTTTTACACTGTTGGAGTATTGATCAAGTTTAGCGTAGTAAGTAGAGCATAGAAACACTATAGTTAAGAACCATAAAAATAAAACACTCCTGTTTTTAACAGCCTCAAGTCTCGAAACACAGTAATTTTCATACCCTAGTTGCTGATCCACCAGACCACAAAATCATCAAAAATTTCTTTGAATGATTTGAACAAAATAGGAAAAAAAAAACTTTGTTTTAAAGCATCAGCTGCATACTTACTTAAATTCTTGATGTATATTTTATATGAAGAGCTCTTCAAGGCTGTGCGTCAATACAGAAGCACCAGAACCTTCTTCTAACATCCCATTGCTTTCGAGTCTGCCCCATTGCCACTGTCAGCCTCATCCATGCCATGTGGAGATACAAGGCTCTTCATGAATACTGGCAAGTCAAAATTATAATTACATTCGGAAATCGTAGACAACTTGAGATAAAAATTCAGACCGGGAAATTCAAGGATGTGCACCGATACAGCAACACCGTGTTCATCATAACCAGGTGGTGGTAGCCATCGTTCCATTTCAATTCCCTCCGTTTTCATAACTTTGTAGTTTTTCATTACCCATATTTCAGGTTTCTCGGTTTTCTCTACCCGCCACTTTTGATATTTGATGCAAAGACGGTCTTTTATGGTCCCCAACGTATACTGGTACAGATAGCGTTCTAACTTGTAACACGGAGGAGCTGGTAGGGGTGTTTCTATGATAACCTCTCTGGATAAATCAAAAGCGACAATTACTTCGCTTTCCCATTCAAAAAGCCAGTGAATCACTCCATTGTATAAAGTAGCATCTGTATAACCATTTTTGTACAAAGGATAACCTTCCACTTTTCCATCAACTGATCTCCAGACATTTGATTTCAATGTTAACACTTTAAAACCATAGTTATTTTCATCATCGCAGAATCCTCCTACAACCTTGAAATCATCTATGGATGAATCATAGCCAAAACCCCACACTTGAAAACCAATATCTTTAGGAGGAATTAGTTCATTCACTTCACAGGTTAAGGGATTAATGATAAAGAATTTGTCATCGCAACGATCATAGATGCATACAAGTCCATTGGAAGAACCAACAAGTTTAAAACGACTGTCCCTATCAAGATCAATCCGTGTATCTGCTTTCTTTTTACTATTGTGGTCAAGATGAGATTTGACAAAGCGACCACTTGAGATTAACGAATTCCATGACTTACATACATGTTTGAATCGGATGAGATCCTCTACTTGCGACCTTGCTAGTATCTCTTCATGCATATCAAGGTGAAGCTCTGGCATATATAAAACCTTAGTTTCCTAAAACAACAACAGGAAAAAAAACACAGAAGTAAGTTTCGTCTTCAGTAGTTTTTATACATATAGCAAATATAGCAATCAACTTTAACTACATTATAGAGTATAGACAGGGACAGAACCATGAGAAAAAACGACCCGGTGCACTTATAATAAAGTGTACAATGCTAAAAATAACGTTTTTAGGACCAGGTGCATTTAACACAAATCTAACAAAATCGAAGTTTTTTAACAATACGCAACAAAAATCCATGAGTGTCCCGGACCCGACCAACCTTGGTTCCGTCCCTGAGTATAGATATATAAAATAAAACAAACCTAATAAGCAATCGTTGTTGTTGATGATCACTCCAAAAACTAGAACTGATTAGGGTTTGTTGAGTTTAGTTTAACCTCAATCGGTTTTTAAGAAGGATTTATTCCTCTAGGGTTTTAGTATAGCCGACTCTGGTCATTATATTTATTTGATAAGCCCATTTGTCACATAATTATGGGCTTAACCACTTCTGTTTGTTCTAGAACTCTACTTTTCATCAGTGTTGTAAAAATCAGCTTTGACGGTCGATTAACCGGGAATAATTGCTTGGCGGGGATTAAAACTAGTTCTTTTGTTATATAATTTTTTATTTGATAAGCCCATTTGTCACATAATTATGGGCTTAACCACTTCTGTTTGTTCTAGAACTCTACTTTTTATCAGTGTTGTAAAAATCAGTTTTAACGGTCGATTAATCGGGAATAATTGCTTGGCGGGGATTAAAACTAGTTCTTTTGTTATATAATTTTTTATTTGATAAGCCCATTTGTCACATAATTATGGGCTTAACCACTTCTGTTTGTTCTAGAACTCTACTTTTCATCAGTGTTGTAAAAATCAGCTTTGACGGTCGATTAATCGGGAATAATTGCTTGGCGGGGATTAAAACTAGTTCTTTTGTTATATAATTTTTTATTTGATAAGCCCATTTGTCACATAATTATGGGCTTAACCACTTCTGTTTGTTCTAGAACTCTACTTTTTATCAGTGTTGTAAAAATCAGATTTAACGGTCGATTAATCGGGAATAATTGCTTGGCGGGGATTAAAACTAGTTCTTTTGTTATATAATTTTTTTACGAAGTATATAACAAAAGAACTAGTTTTAATTCTCGTTCATCTGGGAAAAGTGAGTGTGAGGCTGTACCTAAGGCCAGGTTTAGAACCGGTTAAAATTACGTCGTTTTACTAGAAATTTAAAAGGCTTTATTTTATCCCTGTAATTATGGATAAGATGCCTATAATCATGGATAGGTGATGAGACTCTAATTATACATAGTTTTATCGTCTAAATCTCACTTAAAATACGAAAAAATATCATAAAACCATGCAAAAACCTATTGTTTTGTTCAATGTGTGATTGTAGGTACGGATATCGTAAAATTGCCAAAAGATCACAAGAATCAAATAAAACGAACACGGGAAACGAAGCAACCCAAAGAACCGGACCTGAATGTTGAATTTCTATAAAAAGACCTTGAAGTTTTGAAGATGTACAAGAATGGTCCCTCAACTTCAAACAAATGACACTTTATACCTTTGTAAATCTCAAATATACAAGTTTGGTCCCTAAAATTTAATTAATGTCCAAGAAAGACCCTTGAAGTTTCAAAAATTAACATATCAAGTCCTTTTCATAATTAATCAAAGTCACAAGGACTGAATTTGACAAAGAGGTAAAATTATAACAAAGGAATTAAACTGCCTAAAGTTTGAAAGTTGTCAAGGCGTGAATTGTATTTTTGTTAAAAGGAAAAGGATCAAAACAGCTCAGACCAAAACCCATTTACCTATCAAACCAACCCAAACCTAACAGAAACCCGACCAGGCTTAAACCCCAGCCCACCATAACTTACCCGGTCAAATATTATTAATTAACTAATTCAAATTAGTAATTAATATTATTTAGGAACGCCAAACACCCACTGTTTCACTAATTCAGATCAAACCCACCATTATCAAACATAAACCCTAAAACCCTAATCTAACCTAATCAAAGGGTTATGAGCCAATTAGCTCCAGATTGCTAATTAAACATTTTTTAAGCAAATCCCCATCCCCACATTATCTGCAACGTCACCCTACACCCCCACATGGCAGTGCCTTGCCCCCGTCCCTTTCTTCCCAACTCCCAAAACCAGACCAATTTGGATTTGATTTGTTTACTTGTTGGCTACTCAATATAAATTGTCAAGATTAACTTTCACAGTAGAACCACATGACTTGTGATATGAGCTTAAACTCATATCCTTTTATCAACAAATAACCCTAAAACATGAAGCAAAATACCCAATTATTTGGCAAAAACAGTGTTATGTGGTATGTTTGTGTTTGTGTACACTTTTGTAGGTAAGAAGATACATTTTCAAGCAAACAAGGAAAAATCAAGCTCAAATGGATGAAAAAGACAAAAGAGGATCAAAAGTGACAAGACTTTGAAGTTCAAGGACCTATCTTGACAAGTTATGAAAGTTGAAGGTTTTAAAGTGCAAATTATGAAAAGTCAAGATTCAAGTCAAACCTGGTCAACTATCAAGTCAACTCAGTCAAAGGACCATTTTGTACAAGTTATGGAAGTTAAAGGACCAAAAATGTCAAAGAAATGAAGATCCTAGCTTAAAACAGCAATCTGCCAAGTCAAGGGGTTTGTTTTGCCAAGTTTGGAAAGATATTAAAGCTTAATCCATGTGAAAAGAAAAGCAACCAATCAGAAGCCAGCATTTGAGATACATGGATTGCCACTTCAGCGCATTAAATACCCACTACTGCCGCCACATTTATTACACCATATCTAAACAGTTTAATCCGTGTGACATCTTTTAAGCCAACCAGGAAGTGACACGTGTCTTCTTCTTCACAAGAAAATTTTTCCAGGATCGCGTTTTTGATAGAGGCCATTTCATGACACGACTTCAACATCAATATTGCTCGTTTTGAAGAGAGGAATTCAATGGTGCAATCCAATTAACAAATCATCCAGTAAATCAAAAACACCCAAATTTGTTCATCACCTTCAAAGAGCAATTATGCAGATTACTCCACGTGGCAAGCTATTACTGGTTCTGACACGTCACCAACCCCAACTAATTCTCCTCTCATGCCTATAAATAGAGAGATTGTACTTCATTTCTTGTAGTAGCTTAATTTTGTAAAACACATAGTTAAATTTTCCCTTTCCTTTTTCCCTCACTTTTCCCCTAACTACTCAAGAGTCTGACAAACTCTTGAGTCAGTTAGTTAGTTGTTAGCTTGTAACCACCTTTGTAACTGAATTCATTCAATAAAATTCAAATTACCTTTTTCCCGCCAAATTCTGTTCTTCAAATTCCAGTTTGATTCCTGCTGCTATTGGATATAATTGTTGCTGTTTGTTGTTTGTTATGATCATACATTGATCATAACTGACATTGGTGAAGTCTTGTAGCTGTTTGATCAGAATTCAGTCCATACCATTGTTCATTTGAAGATTTGTAGCAGAATGATGATTACAGATGAATTGTAGCTGTTTTATGGTTGATACTTGTTGATTACTAGTGATAGGTGGTGGTTATCACTAGGGCAAGAGAGCTCAGCGCTCCTCTTCTTCCCAAAGGATTTCTACATTAGGTTCTAAAGTGCTTATTTTTGTTCCTCTAAACAGTCTTTGCATGATATTTTTCCTAGTTAAATTGATGGCTGCATGATAAACTTGATAATAGTTGTTGTTTGATTGTACTTTGAGTGTTTTGTAGCTTAATCTTGCAATCTTGTGTTCTGAGTTATAGTTTCTGTATAATTTCAGTCACTTTTTAGCTTAATAGCTTAATTGAGTTCTAGCCTTGGTTATTGTTTGTTTACAGCTTTTATACATTTCATTTAGTCCATTAAAACTAGTTTGCTATAGTTTTTTAATCAGTTCAATCCAGTGCTTTAAAAGTCTTTGTTAAAGTTTGATCATAACAGATAAAGGAGTGTTTGGGAATGGCTTTTAATCAGTTTTCAAGTATTGGAAATTTGTGTTTAAGAGTTCATTTCTAGTCTTTAAGAGGTAACACGTAGTTTTAAGTCATTTGCTAGTCAAATAAAAAGTCAATCAGGCAATTGGCACTAAAATAGTTTGGGTTAGATATCATTCAGCTTTGGTCTTGAAAACTTGCCTTTTTCATTTGCCTAGTATTCATTCAATCCTTGATTAAATTTTCTCAAATTTGTTTCTAGTTCTAGCTTATATCATAAACTTTTAGACTCTAAGAGGAAATTCTACAGTATTAGCTTATAAGCTGGTAATAAGCTTTTTAGTCCAAGTCTGAGCATTTGTCATTCTCTGATATAAAGTACTTACTGTTTTCTTAGTTCTCTTAATCCACTTCACAAAAGTTGTGATTTTCTTTCACCAATCCAGTTAGAAAGTATTGAATATTGATTTTTGAAGTTTTGAGCTTTTTCCAAAAAGTTGGTCAAACTTGGTCAACATAAGCTCAAAAGAGCTTATTTCAGATTTCTCATTCATTTCTGGATGAAAATGTTTCTAGTTTGATTTCCCGTTCTTGTAATAAGTAGCTTAATCAGTTTCATCACAAAAATCAAGTTGTGACTGTTTGGTTTAAGCTGTAGCTTATTTTGAGCTTATTAATAAGCACTCTTTTGCTTATTTTTGATCTATAGCTTAATTCCTTGAAAACACGTAGCTGTAATTGGATTTTAAGAGTTTTGCAAGTTGTTTCAGCTGATTTGGTTGAGTAATAAGCTCAAACGAGCTTATTCTTCATTGTGTCCCGTTTTTGGTTAAAAACTTAGCTTAATTGCTTTTTAGTCCTTCCATTTTAACAGGGTTGTAAACTTGGCTAATCTTTCATAGAAATTAGGGTTTGCATAATTTGGTCCTTGAACTTTGTTAGTTGTTAGATTTCAGTTAGAAAGTTGTTGGATAGTTACATTTTTAGTTAGTTTGTTAAAGTTTTTGCATAGTTGATCCTTATAGTGTACTGTTTTGCATTTTTAGTCCTTATAATTTTTAGAACTTACATTTTGAGCATTTACATTTCATAGAATTTACATTTTCAGTCCCTTTAGTTTCAAGTTTTGCATTTTATATTTTACTTGAATAAAAATTTGGTAATTGCAATATGTTTTACGTATAAGTAGGTTAATATTTTTTTTTCATTTTTAAATAGTGTTGTTTGAATTAGCAATAGATTACCAAGCAAGCTTGAACAACCAAGAACAATAATAAATCTGATATTGATTGGACTTTCTATTGGTTAAGAACTGAGAAAACGAACTTGCATTATATTACATTTCAAATGGCGCCGCTGCCGGTTCTTTGACTACACGAGAGACTATCGATTGACGGTTTTCATTGGCTTTTGGGATCCGTTCATTTTGTGAACGTTATTTTTACGTATCATAAATCAAAAACAAATAAAAAATCAAAAATATAAAAATATATAAAAACTAAAAAATTAACAAAACAATTCTTTTCCTAAAGAATTGAACAAAAAAATTAAAAAACCCAAAAAGCAATCTTTTTCCTAAGAGATTGCACCCAAAAATATATATTATTGGATTCTCTCGGTTTTTATGTACATATAGTATTTTCCTTTAAAAAACTCATAAATACAAAAATATTTTCCATATATTATTATAAGTAAATACGTATACGTATAAGAACAATCAATCTACATATCTTCCATAAGTATTGCCGAGGCAATACACCGTGTTGAGGGGCGTTCCGGTCCTTGACACGCGTATCGATCAAACAAAATAAAGCAAGAATAGATAAATACTCTCAATAAGCAACAATTCAAAGAATACGAACATTTAAGTGAATAGAAAGGCGATGTGCTATAAAATGCCATCTAAGGGTCAATAGGTACTTAAGTGCTTCGCGCCACCTAACCCCCCGTTCACTTGGGAGTATTCTAAGAAGGAAGGCTTCATTGAGGGTCTTGCACCCAAAGTAGTAATACATATATTGTTATTTTCTTGTGGATATTTAATATTGAAATTCGAAGAGGATAATCCATTTCTCTTCAAAGTCACACGAGAGCTTCTCTCTCATTCCTCGTATTGAGTTGCATGCTCACTCGCGGGCGTGCACAAATACCGATTGGTGTACAACCTCTTCCTCCGAAAAGGAAGAAAAAGAGAAAGAGTAAGACCACCACCGTCCACCAAGCCGATCACGAGAATCGTGCTTTGTCACCACCACAAGAAGCCATGGCTATTGATAATCGTACTTTGTATGAACGTATGCAATCCAACATTCATGGATATGTTAGTGCCATTAAGATTCCCGACTTTCCCGCTAACACATTTGAGCTACATACATCTATGATCAATATGGTTTCTTCATCACCTTTCTTTGGAAAACAAAATGAGGATCCCCATGCTCACCTTAAGAGATTCCTTTCACTTTGCAATACCATTAAGCATAATGGGGTTCCACCTGAGGTCATTAGATTGATGTTAGTGTCATTTTCCTTAGATGGGAGTGCTAAGCATTGGTTAGACACCCAACCACCCGATAGTATCACCACATGGGATGATTTTACCACTAAGTTTTTGAACAAATTCTTTCCTCCACAAAAGACTATGGTTTTGAGGAATTTAATTATGGGCTTTACACAAAAACCTAGTCAATCCTTTGGTGATGCTTGGGAAGAGTATAGTGAGTTGTTGAGGCGATGCCCTAACCATGGAATGGATGATCTAAGCCAAATCAATACCTTCTATAATGGCCTTAAACCTCACCACCAAGATTCACTAAATGCTTCCGCGGGAGGGAGTATTCTTTTTAAAACATACCATGAGGCTTTGAACATTATTGAGACTAAGGCAATGGTTCAAACAAACAATCCATTTGAAGAAAGAGTTCATGTTATCCAAAACACTTCTCAAATCCCTTGTGACAATCAACTCCTCAAGTTTCAAGAAGCCATTCTTCAAAGGATGGATAGAGAAAGTGAGAGGAATTTGCAAGTACAACAAGAAATGCTTCAAACTTTTAAGAACTTGTCATTGAACAATTCCTCAAACAATGTGAATGCCATCACCATTTCTTGTGTTACTTGTGGAGGCCCCCACTCTTATGAACAATGTGACAAGGTGCAAGGGTATCAAGGGGAATGTTATGCTTACCAAGAGGAACATCGTGAACACTTCAAGCCTAATATCAATCCAAATAACCTTTCTTACAAATCCCAAAATTACCTTACTCCACCCGGCTTCCCACCCCAACCACCCACCCAAATTCCACAAAATCCTCCTCAAATTTTAGCAAGGAATCAAGGGCAAAGACAACCATACCAAGGAAATAATTACAAGGCACCCAATCAATTTCAACCTCAAGCTAATACCTTTTATCCACCACAACAAGGATTTAATCAACCACTTCCATTTATTCCCAATCAAGCATATGCTCCAATACCAAATCAAGCTTACCCTCAAAATCCAACTCAAGGATATGGGATGCAAGAGACTCAAGAGTATGTTGACAAGAAAATGCGTGAAATTGAGAAGAGAATGAATGACCAAGTGAAACGTACAATGGAGGAACAAATCAATAGGGTTTTAGTGGCGGTAACTCAAAGACCACAAGGGGCTTTACCTTCTAACACACAAACAAACCCTAGGGCCAATGTCAATGCTATTACAACAAGGAGTGGTACAACAACAAAGGATCCTTCACCTCCTAAACCCACTCTTGTTCAACCTACTTGTGCTCCTACTTGTGATAAGCCTTCTACTTCTACTCCACCTCCTCAAAGTGCTCCTATTCACTCAAACACACCTTCTCAACCACCTCATACTTCTCCTTTACCTTCCACACTTCCCAATGAAGAGGCTAACAAAGACAAATCTTCCACCACAACACCTATTCCACCTACACCAAAACCTACTCTTCCATACCCTTCAAGGTTGAAAAAGGACAAGTTAAAGAACAAAGATGACATACAAGTCTCCAATTTCTTAAGGATGTTCAAGCAACTTAATATCAACATATCCTTTGCGGAAGCTCTTGCTTATATGCCAAAGTTTGCTAAGATGTTCAAGGATTTGCTCTCAAACAAAGAAAAATTGGTTGATTTGCCCAACACATCACTTAATGAAAATTGTTCCGCGGTGTTACTTAAAACCTTACCAACAAAACTTGGAGATCCGGGGCGCTTCTTGATACCTTGTAATTTTCCCGGTGTTGAAAATTGCATGGCTTTGGCGGATTTAGGGGCAAGCATAAATCTCATGCCTTTATCGGTTTGGAAACAACTATCTCTTCCCGAGCTCACTCCCACTAGGATGACTCTTGAACTAGCCAACCGAACCATAGCTCACCCCGTAGGTATAGCGGAAGATGTGTTTGTAGGTGTGGATAAGTTTACCTTTCCGGCCGACTTTGTAGTGGTCGATTATGACATGGATCCTAGAGTGCCTTTGATTGTTGGTAGACCGTTTTTGAGAACGGGTCGTACCTTGATAGATGTGGCGGAAGGGGAATTAATTATGAGAGTAGAGGATGAGAAAGTGGTGTTTAAGTTAGGGAAAGCTTGTGATAGAAAAGAGGTTAAGGAGTCTAGACCTTGTGAGACTATTAACATTGTGGATGTGCTAGATGAAGTGTGTAATGAACACTTTCATGATGCTTGTAAGAATGCTAGTGATGAGATTCCACATGTTGAAACCGTGGCCTCAATTGCTCCCTCTTTAACACCTTTTGGAGAGAGTGATTTCCTCTTGGAGGAATTTGAGTCCAACTTTCTTGATGATGATGATTCTCCCATTAATTGGGAAGAAGATATTCTTACAATCCAAAAGTTGCTCAATGAGGACCCCATTCCTTCCCCTATTCCACAAGAGATTACCATTGAGGAACCTTCCATAGTAAAACCTTCTATAGAGAGTCCACCTCCCATTGAACTTAAGGAACTTCCATCCCACTTAGAATATGATTTCTTAGAAGGAAAAGACCAATTACCGGTGATTATTGCTAAGGAATTGAAAGAGGATGAGAAGGAGTAACTTATTGAAGTCCTTAAGAAACACAAGAAAGCCTTAGCATGGAAAATATCCGACATAAGGGGAATTGATCCTCATTTTTGTACTCACAAAATCCTTATGGAAGATGATTATAAACCCGCCATTCAAAACCAAAGGAGAGTTAACCCAAAAATTCATGAGGTTATTAAGAAGGAAGTGATTAAACTCTTAGATGCGGGTATGATTTACCCCATTTCCGATTCTCCATGGGTTAGCCCGGTTCATTGTGTTCCAAAGAAGGGTGGCATCACCGTGGTGCCTAATGAGAACAATGAGCTTATTCCCACGAGACTTGTAACCGGTTGGAGAGTTTGCATTGATTATAGAAAACTCAATGAGGCAACTAGGAAAGACCATTTCCCGCTTCCCTTTATGGATCAAATGCTTGAACGCTTAGCGGGAAATGAGTACTATTGTTTTCTTGATGGCTTTTCGGGTTAGTTTCAAATACCCATTGACCCTAAGGATCAAGAAAAGACCACATTCACTTGTCCATACGGTACATTTGCTTACAAGAGGATGCCTTTTGGCCTATGTAATGCACCGGGGACGTTTCAAAGGTGCATGATGGCGATTTTCCATGACATGATAGAGCAAACCATGGAGGTTTTTATGGATGACTTTTCCGTATTTGGGAACTCCTTTAGCTCTTGTCTCACCAATCTTGAGAGAATGCTTAAGCGTTGTGAGGAAACACGTTTGGTGCTTAATTGGGAGAAATGTCACTTTATGGTGAAAGAGGGGATTGTTTTAGGACACAAGATATCCAATAAGGGATTAGAAGTTGATCGAGCTAAAATTGATGTGATTGCTAAGCTTCCCCCACCCACCTCGGTTAAAGGTGTGAGGAGTTTCTTAGATCATGCGGGCTTTTATAGGCGCTTTATACAAGATTTCTCTAAGATAGCTAGACCGATGACTCATCTCTTGGAAAAAGAGGCTCCTTTCATTTTTGATCAAGCTTGTTTAGACTCCTTTGAGACCCTTAAGGAAAAATTGACTAAGGCTCCCGTTTTGGTTTCTCCAAATTGGGAATTACCTTTTGAGCTTATGTGTGACGCTAGTGATTATGCGGTGGGGGCCGTTTTAGGACAAAGAGTTAATAAGCATTTTCAACCTATACACTATGCGAGTAAAACCATGACCGGTGCACAACTTCATTACACTACCACGGAAAAAGAGTTGCTTGCTATAGTATATGCTTTTGAGAAGTTTAGACCATACCTTGTGCTTTCCAAAACCATAGTGTATACGGATCATTCCGCTCTCAAGTATCTTATGACAAAACAAGATGCTAAGCCTAGGCTTTTGAGATGGGTTTTGTTGCTTCAAGAGTTTAAGATAGAGATTCGTGATAAAAAAGGGGCCGAGAATTTAGCGGCGGATCATTTGAGTAGACTTGAGCATCCTTTTCAAGGAGATTTCCCACATCAAGAAATCAATGAATCCTTTCCACTAGAGGAGCTCATGTCTATCTCTTCCCAAGAGGATGCCACACCTTGGTTTGCGGATATTGCAAACTATCTTGTGGGCAATGTGCTTATTGAGGGTCTTACTTACCAACAAAAGAAAAAGTTTCTTAAGGAAGTTAAGTATTACTTTTGGGATGATCCATATCTTTTTAGGCAATGTGCGGACCAAATCATTAGACGGTGTGTAGATGGGCCCGAGGCATTTAAAATCTTAGAGGCATGTCATAAAGGACCTACGGGTGGACATTTTGGGCCTAACTACACCGCCAAGAAAGTCTTTGATTCGGGTTACTATTGGCCTTCCATTTACAAGGATGCTCAAGAGATGGTGAAATTTTGTGATGTTTGTCAAAGACAAGGAAAAATTACACAACGTGATGAGATGCCACAAAATTTTATCCAAGAGTGTGAGATATTTGATGTATGGGGAATAGATTTCATGGGACCTTTTCCATCCTCTAAGGGAAACAAGTATATACTTGTGGCGGTGGATTATGTGTCCAAGTGGGTGGAGGCTAAAGCCTTACCTACTAATGATGCTAGAGTGGTTGTAAAGTTCTTGAAACAATTGTTTGCTAGATTTGGTGTACCTCGGGCCATCATAAGTGATCGTGGTACGCACTTTTGTAATGATCAATTCACAAGAGTTATGAAGAAATATGGAGTGAATCATAGACTTTCTACCGCGTATCACCCTCAAACAAATGGTCAAACCGAGGTCACAAATCGTGGTTTAAAGAGAATTTTAGAAAGAACGGTGGGAGAGCATAGAGCTTCTTGGTCGGATAAGCTTGATGATGCTTTGTGGGCGTTTAGGACGGCTTTTAAAACACCAATTGGTTGTACTCCTTATAGGCTTGTCTATGGAAAAGCGTGCCACCTTCCATTTGAGTTAGAACATAAGGCATCTTGGGCTCTCAAGTGGGCTAACTTTGATTTAAACCAAGCCGGTTCACATAGGAAAGATCAAATCAATGAGATGGATGAGTTGAGAGCCAATGCCTATGAGAATTCTTTGCTATACAAGGAAAAGACTAAGAAATTGCATGATGCTAAGATTAAGAATCGTGAGTTCAAAGTTGGAGAGCCGGTTCTCCTCTTTAACTCAAGATTGAAGCTTTTTGCGGGCAAGCTTAAGTCGAGATGGTCCGGTCCATTCACTATTGCTCAAGTGTTTCCATATGGAACTCTTGAGTTGTCTCAACCCGATGGTCCAAATTTTAAAGTAAATGGTCACCGTGTTAAACATTACTTTGGGGAGGACATTTCCGTTGAAATGGTCCAAGAGGTCCCCATTTTCCCCATGAATTAATTCATTGAGGGACGAGTCGAGCTAGAGACTCATTAACTCAAGCATCGTATAACTAGGTTTAGAGTGTTGTAGGTTAGAAATAAAGGCATAGATTTGGAGATAAGTGTAGGGGAGACCTTCTTTTGTCTTCATGCTTGTTTGTAGGGTTGCTCACTCATCTCATGCTTTGGAGCTTATGGAGGAGGCCCTTGTATCCGGTTCACTTCGTTACTTTAATGATTTTTCATTGACACTTTGTGCTTAAACATGATTTCACTAATAGTAGTCCTTTCCTTAACTTGGGTTAAGCAAAGTCTATTCATTGTCATAAGTGTAGGGGAAGTTTTTATACTTCCATGCTCTTAAACATTGAGGACAATGTTTAGCTTAAGTGTAGGGGGGTCTTCTATCGAAGTGACCTTACCTAGAACTTGTCATTGTCTTGCATGATAACATGGAAAATTAAATTTTTCAAACATTTTTCAAGTTTTTGATCTACTTTGGCCACCAAAAATATGCATTCATAATTTTTGCATCAATCATTTTTCATTTGCATATCACATTTGCATTGTATATATTTCTTCTTTTATTTTTCATCAAAAATATATAAAAAGAGAAAAATAAAATAAAACATGGTTTTAACAAGTTTAGACTTCTTTGACATATTAGGCCCGCCATGGATATTTTGACTCAACCCGAGTTTGCTTATTTTAGCACTCTCTAGCTAGTATCCTTAACCATGTAGTCCTTCATTGGTCTATTAGGCTAAGCTTCCACCAATTTCATTCTTTGAAATTTTAAATTTGTGGAGAATGGGAAATGATAGAGTTGAAGCAAGTGTAAAAGGGCTAGATAGACTTCATGGCAATTACTTGTGGCTAAACCCTTCTCTTCTTTATCTCTATTTTCTTCGCTTGTATATAATTGTTAATAAATAATCAAGTACGGTTTTAATTGGTTTGTAATCTCTTATGCATTTTTGGCTAATCATTTATGGTTGATATGAGTACGTCTTAAGATTCTAAGTTAGCACGTTTTATGTGTACTAGACTTATGTCATGCTCCATATTTAGCGGGTGTTTTTCCTTTTCTTCTTTGCAAATTTCTTGGTGAGGAATAAAGAAAAATAAGAGCGGCTTATGAAAAAAAATGAGTGGCTAGAAAAAAAAAAAGAAAAAAAAAAAAATAATAATGCAAGACTCCCAAGAGGGGCAGTGTGGTGTTAATTATAGTGACTATTGAGTTCCAATATTACCTTGACGGGTTGCGGGGATTCAATAGATTGCTCCAATCCAATATTACCTTGACGGGTTGGGGGTTGAAGATCCAAAATCTCAAAAAGATGCGGATGTAAATTATTGCGTGAGTTTTATTTTTCTTTCCTTAGCGAGTGTGTAGTTACTTATGAAAGCATGACATGAGGATTTTACACATAAGGCGAATGACTTATTACTCTTAATACGGACTTGTATTAATTGTGAGCGGTTTTTTAAGTAATGGATGAGAAGATTACTTAGGATTAAAACCGTGCTTCCTTATTTTTGGATTTTACACTTCTTATATTTCACACTTGAATAATGACAAATTTGCCCACAAGCAATTTGCTCAATTAATAACCGGCTCCACATTTAATTGTCATGAATAAGTTGATGCACTTTTTACTTGTGAATGCAATGATCCCATTTATAAGCTTGGTATGGGGAAAGTGAAACTTGAGGGTGATAAATGTTCATGGTATCCAAGCCCTAATCCAAGTCATTGAATTCTTTATGAGTTATTTCCATCAAAACCATTTCAAGAAAAATCAAAAAGATATAGATAGAATTGTATTTTGATTCATTGCATTATTAAAAGTCAAAATCATGCATCATCTAGTTTAGAGTAGTGTAGATGCATTTCATATGGCCAAGGTGGATTAACTATGAGGGAAATGTAAATTTTTAAGCCTTGAAATATAATATTGCATGAGGACATGGCAATGTTCAAGTGTAGGGGAATTTGATATGAGCTTAAACTCATATCCTTTTATCAACAAATAACCCTAAAACATGAAGCAAAATACCCAATTATTTGGCAAAAACAGTGTTATGTGGTATGTTTGTGTTTGTGTACACTTTTGTAGGTAAGAAGATACATTTTCAAGCAAACAAGGAAAAATCAAGCTCAAATGGATGAAAAAGACAAAAGAGGATCAAAAGTGACAAGACTTTGAAGTTCAAGGACCTATCTTGACAAGTTATGAAAGTTGAAGGTTTTAAAGTGCAAATTATGAAAAGTCAAGATTCAAGTCAAACCTGGTCAACTATCAAGTCAACTCAGTCAAAGGACCATTTTGTACAAGTTATGGAAGTTAAAGGACCAAAAATGTCAAAGAAATGAAGATCCTAGCTTAAAACAGCAATCTGCCATGTCAAGGGGTTTGTTTTGCCAAGTTTGGAAAGATATTAAAGCTTAATCCATGTGAAAAGAAAAGCAACCTATCAGAAGCCAGCATTTGAGATACATGGATTGCCACTTCAGCGCATTAAATACCCACTACTGCCGCCACATTTATTACACCATATCTAAACAGTTTAATCCGTGTGACATCTTTTAAGCCAACCAGGAAGTGACACGTGTCTTCTTCTTCACAAGAAAAATTTTCCAGGATCGCGTTTTTGATAGAGGCCATTTCATGACACGACTTCAACATCAATATTGCTCGTTTTGAAGAGAGGAATTCAATGGTGCAATCCAATTAACAAATCATCCAGTAAATCAAAAACACCCAAATTTGTTCATCACCTTCAAAGAGCAATTATGCAGATTACTCCACGTGGCAAGCTATTACTGGTTCTGACACGTCACCAACCCCAACTAATTCTCCTCTCATGCCTATAAATAGAGAGATTGTACTTCATTTCTTGTAGTAGCTTAATTTTGTAAAACACATAGTTAAATTTTCCCTTTCCTTTTTCCCTCACTTTTCCCCTAACTACTCAAGAGTCTGACAAACTCTTGAGTCAGTTAGTTAGTTGTTAGCTTGTAACCACCTTTGTAACTGAATTCATTCAATAAAATTCAAATTACCTTTTTCCCGCCAAATTCTGTTCTTCAAATTCCAGTTTGATTCCTGCTGCTATTGGATATAATTGTTGCTGTTTGTTGTTTGTTATGATCATACATTGATCATAACTGACATTGGTGAAGTCTTGTAGCTGTTTGATCAGAATTCAGTCCATACCATTGTTCATTTGAAGATTTGTAGCAGAATGATGATTACAGATGAATTGTAGCTGTTTTATGGTTGATACTTGTTGATTACTAGTGATAGGTGGTGGTTATCACTAGGGCAAGAGAGCTCAGCGCTCCTCTTCTTCCCAAAGGATTTCTACATTAGGTTCTAAAGTGCTTATTTTTGTTCCTCTAAACAGTCTTTGCATGATATTTTTCCTAGTTAAATTGATGGCTGCATGATAAACTTGATAATAGTTGTTGTTTGATTGTACTTTGAGTGTTTTGTAGCTTAATCTTGCAATCTTGTGTTCTGAGTTGTAGTTTCTGTATAATTTCAGTCACTTTTTAGCTTAATAGCTTAATTGAGTTCTAGCCTTGGTTATTGTTTGTTTACAGCTTTTATACATTTCATTTAGTCCATTAAAACTAGTTTGCTATAGTTTTTTAATCAGTTCAATCCAGTGCTTTAAAAGTCTTTGTTAAAGTTTAATCATAACAGATAAAGGAGTGTTTGGGAATGGCTTTTAATCAGTTTTCAAGTATTGGAAATTTGTGTTTAAGAGTTCATTTCTAGTCTTTAAGAGGTAACAAGTAGTTTTAAGTCATTTGCTAGTCAAATAAAAAGTCAATCAGGCAATTGGCACTAAAATAGTTTGGGTTAGATATGTTGGGAATAAATTTAGGCCAGAACACTTGAACGCTGACAAGAACAACTTAAGCGTTGACAAGAGCAAAGTGAGCGCTGACAGCATAAGCGTTGACAAGTTAAAGTCAAGCGTTGACAGATTGAAGACAAGCACTGATGGAAGATGTGAGCTACACGTTTATTATATTCTAGATTACTTCTAGTAAGGATAGAGACGACAATGTATTTTCTATGTTTATCTTTACCTAGAATAGTTGATTCGTAGCTTATTGTACAAGACTTCTTGTTCTATAAAAGAAGATCTTTTAGGTTAATGTTTAATATCAGTTTTCATAAGTATTCGCAAGTTAAACTCTTTCATTGTAACCAAGTACGATTATTCTAATACAAGTGAAAGTTTGTTTAACATCATTGTGTTTTAGATCAAGTGTTAATTCCGCATAACACTTTGTTACTTTATTCATAAGCAAAGGTTTCTCTACGTGTAGTACTTGATCTAATCTCGTTTACACAAAGCTTAATCGATCTAAGTTTGGGATCAACAAGTGGTATCAGAGCTTGTTGAGAAACTTTTGATCTTTAAGTAACGCAAGAACCCTAAACCACCAAACCCTAAAAACCCTAAATTCTCAAAACCCTAAAAACATCATGTCTGGCACAAATCAACCTCCTTCTTTGCTACAAAACAACTTCTCAAACCCTAGTATCAAAATTCCCATGTTTGATGCCAGGAACTTTGAGCTTTGGAAGTCCAATTTTGAGCAATATATAGCTATTCATGACTACACTCTTTGGGAGATTATCGAATATGGGAACACATTCGATAAAGCAGCAAAGATTACTGCTGCAATTGCCACAAGGACAGCTGTTCCTAATTGTCCTGAATCTGATAAGGTGGAAAAGCCTGAAGATGGGAGAGCTGTTGCTGTTGAAGATATAGCCAAGAAGAGGGTGGACATGAAAATCTTGAATATCTTGAAACATGCCCTAGGTCATGAGAATCAGCACAAGTACAAACGCTTTGAGTCTGCAAAAGAGCTTTGGGAAGCTCTTGAAGTAGCACATGGTGGCAATGCTGACACAAAAGAAGAAAAGAAGAAGCAACTATTGCATGAATATGCTGTCTTTAAAGCTCAACCTAATGAGAATCTCAGCAGTGTGAGAAGTAGACTTCTTGACATCACAAGTCAACTTTCCTTCATGGGAAAACAGATTGATGACCCTGAATTGAATGCTACTTTTCTCAAAAGCCTTGGTGATGTATGGAAGATTGAGACAAGATCCATTCTTGTCAATAATACCCACAAGACTTCCAGGTTTGATGACATCTTCAACAAACTAAGACTGTTGGAGAATGAATGGCAATTGGAGAATGACAACAAATCTTCCAGCAGCAACATGGCCTTCTTTTCACAAAGTGAAGGCCAATTTGATTCCATGAACTTCTATGGACATTCAGCCACTGGATCTCAAGGTGTCAGCGCTGGATGTCAGTCTGTCAGCGCTGGATCATATCCTGTCAACGCTTTGTACTCAAGCGCTGACACACACAATCATGGCGCTGATAGAATTAAACCTGCTGGTTTTGATCTTGATACTGTGTGTGCATTCATTGCTTCTTTGCCCAGTGATTCAAGGATTACATATGAAGATCTTGAGCAGATAAGTGATGAACAATTGGAAGAGATGGACATCAAGTGGACTATGGCTCTTGTGAGTTTAAGAGCAAACAGGTTCAATAAAAGGTTCAAGAAGAAGATGACCTTTAATGCTAAGGATGTTGCTGGATTTGACAAGTCCAAGGTTGAGTGCTACAACTGTCATAGGATGGGGCACTTTATGAGGGAATGTAGATCCCCAAGAAGATCTGATGCTGGGAAGCCTTCAAGCCAAATGATTAAGAGCCCAGATCCCAAGGCCATGGTTGCTGTTCAACAAATTGATGGTGTTGGAGAATGGGATTGGAGCTGGATGGCTAAGAATGAAGAAGAGGACAGAGCTTTGGTTGCTGAAGTTAAAGAAGAGCATGTTGAATATGCTCTCATGGCACACTCCTCCTCTTCATCAGATAATGAGGTATATGATGATGCTTTCTGTTCTAAGGGTTGTCGTTTAAATACTGAAAAATTAAAACAAGAGATAGTTAAATTATTAGATGAGGCAAGTACTGAAAGATGCAAAGTATCTAATTATCAAATTGCTCTTACCCAAACAGAAAAGACAGTAGCTGAGTATAAGAAAATGGAGTTTGATTTAAAGGATCAAATAAATATCTTAAAACATGAGTTACATCAGAGTAAAGATGTGCAAGATATAGTAAATAGGGTTAATCTTGATTTGATAGCTCAGTTAGAGGAGGCTAACAAAAATAAAGATAATGTGAGTCTTAAAATCCAGAGATTTGATAAGGCCACACAATCCCTAGGAGAGTGTGTTAGTAAACAAAGAGACTCTAAGGATATGAGTGGGATTGGGATGAATAATTATACTGGTGTTCCACCACCAGCTGGGGATTTCTATGGTGTCCAATCAAAGGACTTATCTTGGACTGGCTTGCCAGAATGTCAAGAGGAGGAATTCATTCCTCCACCTAGAGTGACTTCCCCAGTTGAGGAATACAAGCAAAAGCTGACTGACCTAGATGAGTGGAAGAAAGCTAATCACACCTTATTTGTTAAGGGAGGGTTGTTGTGTGAAAGTCCAAATGAGCCCACACCAAAAATGATACCAATTGATGAGTCCATTGATCGTAAACCCATTAAGATCACACACCCTACCACTGGCAAAACTGTTGACCTTGGCCCACAATATGTTAGAAAGCCTAGTGTTAAGTATGCAGAGATGTATAGGAATACTAGGTCACCAAAAAGCCAGGTTAGTAATCATGGAACAGGCTTCTTTGCTTCTAGACCTAAGACTATGTCTAGAAAAGCTTGTTACACATGTGGTAGCTTCTCACATTTGGCCTACAAATGTGTCAATGCTTCCAATGTCAACGCTGATAGGAACCATTTCAGCGCTGACAAAAGTCAACATAGGTCAAACACTGTCAGACCTAATACCTTTGTGAACAAAAGTTCACAAGTTGTTAGACCAGCCCCATTCTTTTCTAGAGGGTCTAACACACAAGGCCTAAGACCTTTTCAAAAGTCAAACACTTGGTCAAATAGGCAATGGGTTCCTGTAGCAAACCCTAGGTTCAACGCTGATAAGAGTAATCGGGGCGCTGACAAGAGAAATTTCAGCGCTGATAGAAACACTGCTAAACCTAGGTATTTGCAACCACAGGGAAATAGGTCTAAAGCTTCTACTAGCTTAACATGGAGACCAAAACAAGACCAAAACCCTAATTCTACTGGTATTTCTATGACATGCAACAGGTTTCATTATATTTCAAAGGCATTGTCAACACCAATTGGGGTTAACTGGGAATTTCATTCAAACAGGGATGAAAATGGGGTTGTTATGAGAACCAAGTCTGTTCTTGTTGAACAACCAAATGAATCCAAGTCTTCCAAGGCTTGGGTTCCCAAAGAAAACTAATGTGTTTTCTTTATGTGCAGGGCATTCAGAAGAAGATCAATGATTATGGATACTGGGATAGTGGATGCTCAAGGCACATGACAGGAAAGGAAGACTATCTGACCAATTTCTCTCCTATTCAAGATGGTGATAAGGTATACTTTGGAGGGGGCTATGGAACAATCACAGGAAAAGGAACCCTTGTCACCAACAATCTAATATTTGAGAATGTCTTCTTGGTAAAAGAACTGGATTATAATTTGTTTAGTGTATCACAAGTGTGTGATAACAAAAATAAGGTTCTTTTCACAGATACTGAGTGCTTGGTGTTAAGCAAAGATTATAAGCTCCCTGAGGAGAAATACATAGATTTTAGAACACCAAGGCATAAAGACATATATAATGTGAATCTTAATGGAATTAAGGTAAATAATAAAATGTCATGTATGTATGCTAAAGCCTCAGTAGATGAAAGTAATCTTTGGCACAGGAGATTAGGGCACATAAACTTTAAGAATATCAATAGACTTGTGAGGCTTGGTTTAGTTGATGGTTTGCCTGAAAAGGCTTTCCACAATGACCACTCTTGTGTTGCATGCCTTAAGGGCAAGCAGCACAAGGTCTCATTCAGGTCTAAACAGGTGCACTCTAGTTCTAAACCACTTCACTTATTGCATATGGACCTCTTTGGTCCAACTAATATAGAAAGTTTGAAGGGTAAATCATATTGTTTTGTTATTACTGATGATTATTCCAGGTTTACATGGACTTTCTTTTTAGCCAAGAAAAGTGAAACTGCCCTAAGTCTGATTAATTTCATTACCCAAATTGAAAAGAAGAATGGTAATGAGGTCAAAATTATTAGAAGTGACAATGGGGGTGAGTTTAGAAATCAGTTGTTAGATGATTTTTGTGCCAAGAAAGGGATTACTAGGCAGTTTAGCATAGCTAGAACCCCACAGCAAAATGGGGTTGCTGAAAGGAAGAATAGGACCCTTATTGAAGCAGCCAGAACCATGTTGGCTGATGCCCACTTTCCTATAGCCTTTTGGGCTGAAGCTGTTAACACAGCTTGTTATGTTCAAAATAGGGCATTGGTCAACAAGATACATAATAAGACACCTTATGAATTACTTTGGGGAAGGAAGCCTAATATTGGCTTTCTCAAGCCATTTGGTTGTCATGTAGTTGTTTTAGAAACTAGTGAGGCCCTAGGTAAATTTGATTCAAAAGGTGATGAAGGCTACTTCATGGGTTATTCAGTGCAGAGTAAAGGATATAGGGTTTACATTAAAAAGGAAAAACGTATACTTGAAAAAGTACATGTTAGGTTTTTAGAAAGTAAACCTAGTGATCCTGAGAGTGGTCCAAATTGGTTGTTTGACTTAGAACCTTTGTCTAGAGAAGGTAACTTCAAGTGTTTTGGAAAAGAGAATTGGTAATGTTTCAGGTATACAGGTTGCTAAGGAGGATGGACCACCAGCAGTTAAATCATCTCCCACACAAGAATTTGTTACACTTCCTATATGGACAGATGAGTATTATGCTGCTGCTACTGCTGCAAGGAAAGATATTGGTGGTGTTCAAATACCACCAAATACAAACATGCATGATTCTTCAGGCGCTGACAAAGGGAAATCAAGCGCTGACACGACCAATTCAGACGCTGATGGCTCCAACGCTGACAACAACAGTTCAAGCGTTGTTAGCCCAAACGCTGATAAACAAGGATCAGACTTTGGAGACACCTTTACACAGCTTTTCTCTTCTCATTTTGAACAAGGTGGACCTTCTAATGTCCATGAAGAGATTTCTGTTGATCAAGAAGAATCTGAGGAAGAAGATATTGGCAACATGGAGCGTGAAGTTGAGGACACCAGGCTTTTTGAAGGAGGAGTTCTCACTTTCACAGCTAAGGATCACCCCACATCTCAAATCATTGGTGATGTTATGGCTCCAGTTCAGACAAGAAGATCCCATCAAGGTCTTGGTGGATTTATTGCCAATATACACAAGAAGGTTGATACCCCTCTTGTATAAGCATGTTTGTTTGCCTGTTTTCTGTCACAGGAAGAACCCAAGAAAATTTTTGATGCTCTCAAGGAACCAAGTTGGGTAGAAGCAATGCAGGATGAGCTTCATCAATTTGCTATACAGGATGTTTGGGAGCTGGTTGATTGTCCTAGATATGTGAGACCAATTGGGACAAGATGGGTTCTAAGGAACAAGAAAGATGAAAGAGGCATTGTGGTCAGAAACAAGGCACGTTTGGTAGCTCAGGGATATACACAAGAGGAAGGAATTGATTATGAAGAAGTTTTTGCACCAGTTGCAAGAATTGAAGCTATAAGAATTTTTCTAGCTTATGCCTCTTGTATGAATTTTACTGTTTACCAAATGGATGTGAAGAGTGCTTTTCTCTATGGGACAATTGTTGAGGAAGTATATGTCATGCAACCTCCTGGTTTTGAAGATCCTGAGAATCCAGACAAGGTTTATAGAGTGAAGAAAGCAATGTATGGACTTCATCAAGCCCCAAGAGCATGGTATGGTACATTGTCCACCTACTTGGTGGAAAATGGTTTCAAGAGGGGCACCATAGATCAGACATTGTTTACAAAGAAGAAAGGAAAACATGTGTTGCTTGTGCAGGTCTATGTTGATGACATCATTTTTGGGTCTACTGATCCAAAAATGAGTGAGGAATTTTCCAAGCTCATGACAGATAAATTCAAGATGAGTGCAATGGGTGAGATGAACTTCTTTCTAGGTTTACAAGTTCAGCAGAAAGAAGATGGTATCTTCATCTCCCAAGACAAGTATGTAGCTGAAATCTTGAAGAAATATGGTTTTTCTCCACATGAAAAGGAGGCTTCCACTCCTATGGATAGACAACACCCTTGGGGAAAAATTGGAGCTGGAAAGGATGTGGATGTTAGGCACTATAGATCAATGATTGGATCATTGATGTATCTTATAGCCTCAAGACCTGACATCATGTTTGCTGTGTGTGCATGTGCACGCCATCAAGTGACTCCCAAAGAATGTCACCTTTTTGCTGTGAAAAGAATTTTTAGGTACCTAAGGTGTTATCCAGATCTTGGATTATGGTATCCAAAAGATTCTCCATTGGACCTTATTGCATATTCAGACAGTGACTATGGTGGTGACAAGTTTGATAGGAAATCCACAACTGGTGGATGCCAATTTCTTGGGAGCAGATTAATATCTTGGCAATGCAAGAAACAAACAGTGGTGGCAAACTCTACAACTGAAGCAGAATATGTGGCTGCAGCTGCTTGTTGTGGACAAGTTTTATGGATTCAGAACCAGCTGTTGGATTATGGGTATAATTTTATGCATACCAAGATTTTTGTAGACAATAACAATACTTTATGCATTATTAAAAATCCTGTACATCATTCTAAAACCAAACACATAGAAATTAGACATCATTTTATAAGAGATTGCTTTGAGAAAGGTTTAATACAACCAGATAGGGTAGATACAGAAGATAACGTGACTGATTTATTAACTAAACCTTTTGATGCTGGAAGATTTCAATATTTGGTAACAAATATTGGAATGGTTAATCTCACTTAATATGTGTTTTGGAACCTTTTTGTAAAAGTATGTACAGGATAATGCATTGTTATTGGTCTTTGGGATGATTTAGATTTTCCACATTATTTTTCTAACACTGACAAAGGTAAATGTAACGCTGTCAAGTGTTATTTTGCCATTGTGAGATATATTATTGTCTAACGCTGACAAGGGTTCCTTCAACGCTGATAAGTGTTGTCGGGACGCTGTCAGCAACAAATGTTAGTTTTGTGGTTTTCATCTAAATGTGCAGGTAATGGTAGCTTTATGCCATTGGATACAGAGTTGCTTATGGATCTTTGAAGAGCTATTTGGACATGTTTTGTTTATGGATGATGGTTGGAATATTTATATTCCTATCTTGACATAAATTTTTAATGTTCATATATATTTTGAGAACTCATGTATCATAGTTTAAGGGGAGGTTTAAGGAACCTTTAGGACTCTTGGGTATTCTTAGAATACTCTTATCACAATTCTAGATTGTGTCCACAGGTGAGTATGGGTTAGTTTTACTAAACCATGAGGCACTGTAGCATGCATAGTATATCAACTTTGCATGCTGCCAAGACAGTTTTGGCCTAGAATTGGTTGTGGTCTGCTGGGAGGCTTGGGAATCCTTTTGATATGGGTTTTACCTGGGAGTAACAAGGATTTTATGAGGTAACTTGGTTGTTAAGAATTTTGGTTAGCAAGGGACACTAGAGGACTGTTATGTCTATCTTGCTTATGCAAGTGTGCATAACTGGACAGTGCTTGCCGCCCTATGATAATTATCAGCTTTTGGTTATCTTCTCTAGGATAAATTACTTGTTAAGGTCATTTTTCACTTTTTAAAACAATTTTATTTTTGGACGCTGACAAAATTTTTCCAAGCGTTGTTGTGACCAAAATGGACGCTGACATGGCTTTAGGCGAACGTTGACAAGATTATAGCCGTTGGGCGTTGATGGGTTATATTTGACCGTTGACAAACAATGGGACCTACCCAGTTGTTACTTTTTGACATATTTTCAAGCCGTAATTTTAGGAGTTGTTACTTTCATTAAATGCATGAGATAACTTATAAACTTTTTCAATATTTTCATGATTGATTTTTGAAAATCTTTGCCTATTTTTGGGCCAATCACGTGCATTCATCCACTCCTATAAATTTGGCTCCTATTTTAAACAGGGTATCTATAATTCTTGTCTAACTCTTTTCTCTTATCAATCTTCATCTTTTATACATCAAATTAACAGCTTTCATCAATGGCACCAAGATTTAACTCAGCAGAATTGGATTTGGGGTTCAAGTCTCAACACAACATGATTGCTTATCTTGTTGCTGATAATACTTTGTTCCCTCAATACACGCAGATGGTGGAGTATTTGAATGCATCCCCATTAAGGTATGCTCTTTCTCATGCACCACTCATTCCAGTCACACACATTAAACAGTTTTGGAACACTGTTAGTTCCTCAACAGTTAATGGAGTGACAACATTAACTTCTATTGTTCATGGGAGACCTTGGGTGGTTACTGAGGCCTTGGTACGCCAGGCCTTGCATATTAATGATGCTGATGGTATAACCATGCTTCCTGTATCTGAAATAGAACAAGGGCTTAGGGCTTTGGGATACCCTATTCCTGATGAAGGTACTCTTAATAAGTACCATAAGCAGGAATTTCCCCCAGCCTGGAAGTACCTAATTCACATTCTCCTTCAATGTTTGAGTCCCAAATGTACTGCACACAATGAGATCAATAGATCCATTGCAACTGCTATTGTGTGTATTGCAACAGGGCAAAATTATAACTGGTCTAAAATGATTTTTGAAGGAATGTGTAAAAACAAGGGGACAAAAATGACTTTAGCTTATCCCCGTTTTCTGCAAATGGTTTTTGATGCTCAAAGATATTGTTCAAGGGATCACAATGATTTTTATAAGATCCCTGAACAAAAGAAGGCTATTTTTACCAAGATGAATTCACCACCTCATAGAGACCTACCATTAACCCCAGCCATGCTTGCTGTTATTGCAGCAGCACAACCACAACCAGACCCTCAACCTCATATTGACCCTCACCCACAACTTGAACCTATCCCTGAACCTTTACCCTCACCTGACCAAATGCAAATAGACCAAAATCCCTTTGACGCTGACACATCTCATGTGGGCGTTGATGTGCCTATTTCCACCGCTGACACCCTACCATCACAATCCCAAACACCCCTTAACCAACCCACATCTACACCTTCTTCTACACCATCTTCCACACCACCTGAATATAGGTTGATTAAACGCCAAAGGACTGCTGGGGTGTTCTCCTCTGGTGGTCCTAGCCATGTAGCAGAGAGAACCACCACCACAAGTGTGGCTGGTGACCTGGATGAGGCTGGGACTATTGGTTCTGGCTTAGAAGCTGGCCAAGGCAGTCCCACCATAATTAAGTCCTCATCCATGCCCAATGAACCTGACTTGGGAGGTCAAATCCCCATTTTGGAAGAGGGCAGACTGGAACCAATGACGCTTTTAGAATTGACGGCTGTCTGCATTAGCTTGCAAAAGCAAAATGCAGACTTGGTACAAATTGTCAGTAACCAAGGCCTTGAACTCAAAGAATTGAGGGAGAGGATTGTTGTTTTGGAGAGTGTTCATTCAAGGGGAGGTATGGAGGAGTCTTCCAAAGGGGAGGAAGATCAAAGAAATCTAAGTGATAAGAGCAGTCAAGATGGTCAATCATTGGATATTGCTGAAGCTCTTACTACTTTGAAGGAACAAAAAGGTTTTGATACGTCCTTAATCTCTCCAACCAATTTAAATTTATCATTTACAGATATGTTGAGGGAGGTTACACAAGGCGCTGAGGGAAAATATTTGAGCGTTGACAAGACAAATTTGGACGCTGACAGAAGTATTTTGGGCGCTGATAGAGGAAATTTGGGCGTTGACAGATCTGCATATGGAGGTGATGTATTCCAGTCATCATCTATCATCAAAGATGTTCCTACTCAGGTATTATCATCTACCCTACCAACAATTGAACCAACAGATAAGGGTAAGGGTAAGTTGGTAGAAGAAATTGTTCCAAAGAATGCAGTTCAGGTTGAATTTGATAGAAGATTGGCTGAGCAAATGATGGAACAAGGTGAAAAGGAAAAGTCACCATTTGTTGTGACTTCTGAGGAAGAAAGTGATGGAGCTAGCTCAGATTCAAGTGTGATGATTGTTGAACCAGAAAGACTTGAGTATGGTGATGAGCTTGCTAGGGAAAAGCTGAGAGATTTGAAGTTGCAAATTGATTTTGATATGCCAGAGGTAGTTCAGATGTACAATTCTTGGGAAGAAAGCTGTATGGATAATCCAGACTTGACCATTTCAGATCAGATATGGGGTTTGGAAATTCTTCTTAGAGTTCAGCAGGATTGTAAGGTGATGCTGAAGTACAAGGCAAGCAACATTCTCTCTGAATTGAAAAGGGATAGAAGGAAGCTCTACTTTATGTTGCTCAAATGTCATGGAGTTGGATGGACACATCAGAAGCTGAAGGCTTTGACATTTGATGAGTTGGAACATAGGGCTTATCCTATTTGGGTGAAAGTGCAGGAAGAAAACACTTTCAGACTTCTTTCAGATGAAAGAAAGGAGCAACTTGCAGAAGAGATGGCAATCAAGAAAGCTATGATAGTTCCTAGACCAGTAAAGAAGGGATTTATTCTTGAGTTTCCAAAAGATATGAATCAACTGTATCCAAGTGAAGCAATCATTAGAAAGAGCCTCAAGCTCTCCCCATTATAAGCTTCAGATATGGTGCATGTGTTACCACTAGATTCCAGGAATCTAATTGTAAGTTATGAGGAAGATGAATGTGGATTCTGGAAAATTGGAAGATTTGGCAAGGAGGTACACACTTTTACCACTCTCATATCTTTATTTGCAAGTTGTGACAGAGAAGACTTGGTAGACCTTTGGAGGTTACTAGAGACCAAGTATGAGGCTGAAGCACCAACTTCAGCCAATGGAATAAAACTTTGGACCACATTCAAAAGAATGTGTGGGACAAAAGAAGAAGATCCTGAAATCTGGAAGGATCTTCAATGGAGGTTATATTCAGCTGCTGGTGTATACCATTTGAGTTCTACAAAGTTTGCTGAGTATTTACTTGTAGATGCTCAGTATTTCATATCCAAGGCTGTTTTGGAGAAGATGAAGGACACCCAGTTGGAGATAGACTATACAAGTGACGTGGCCAAGAATTTGATCAGATTTATTTATTACCAATATGATAAGGTTTGTCAGACTCCTCCAAGTTCTTAATGTTTATTCAGAAACTTGATCATAAGAGTGGATATCAAGTTTAGGGGAGGATTGTTGGGAATAAATTTAGGCCAGAACACTTGAACGCTGACAAGAACAACTTAAGCGTTGACAAGAGCAAAGTGAGCGCTGACAGCATAAGCGTTGACAAGTTAAAGTCAAGCTTTGACAGATTGAAGACAAGCACTGATGGAAGATGTGAGCTACACGTTTATTATATTCTAGATTACTTCTAGTAAGGATAGAGACGACAATGTATTTTCTATGTTTATCTTTACCTAGAATAGTTGATTCGTAGCTTATTGTACAAGACTTCTTGTTCTATAAAAGAAGATCTTTTAGGTTAATGTTTAATATCAGTTTTCATAAGTATTCGCAAGTTAAACTCTTTCATTGTAACCAAGTACGATTATTCTAATACAAGTGAAAGTTTGTTTAACATCATTGTGTTTTAGATCAAGTGTTAATTCCGCATAACACTTTGTTACTTTATTCATAAGCAAAGGTTTCTCTACGTGTAGTACTTGATCTAATCTCGTTTACACAAAGCTTAATCGATCTAAGTTTGGGATCAACAAGATATCATTCAGCTTTGGTCTTGAAAACTTGCCTTTTTCATTTGCCTAGTATTCATTCAATCCTTGATTAAATTTTCTCAAATTTGTTTCTAGTTCTAGCTTATATCATAAACTTTTAGACTCTAAGAGGAAATTCTACAGTATTAGCTTATAAGCTGGTAATAAGCTTTTTAGTCCAAGTCTGAGCATTTGTCATTCTCTGATATAAAGTACTTACTGTTTTCTTAGTTCTTTTAATCCACTTCACAAAAGTTGTGATTTTCTTTCACCAATCCAGTTAGAAAGTATTGAATATTGATTTTTGAAGTTTTGAGCTTTTTCCAAAAAGTTGGTCAAACTTGGTCAACATAAGCTCAAAAGAGCTTATTTCAGATTTCTCATTCATTTCTGGATGAAAATGTTTCTAGTTTGATTTCCCGTTCTTGTAATAAGTAGCTTAATCAGTTTCATCACAAAAATCAAGTTGTGACTGTTTGGTTTAAGCTGTAGCTTATTTTGAGCTTATTAATAAGCACTCTTTTGCTTATTTTTGATCTATAGCTTAATTCCTTGAAAACACGTAGCTGTAATTGGATTTTAAGAGTTTTGCAAGTTGTTTCAGCTGATTTGGTTGAGTAATAAGCTCAAACGAGCTTATTCTTCATTGTGTCCCGTTTTTGGTTAAAAACTTAGCTTAATTGCTTTTTAGTCCTTCCATTTTAACAGGGTTGTAAACTTGGCTAATCTTTCATAGAAATTAGGGTTTGCATAATTTGGTCCTTGAACTTTGTTAGTTGTTAGATTTCAGTTAGAAAGTTGTTGGATAGTTACATTTTTAGTTAGTTTGTTAAAGTTTTTGCATAGTTGATCCTTATAGTTTACTGTTTTGCATTTTTAGTCCTTATAATTTTTAGAACTTACATTTTGAGCATTTACATTTCATAGAATTTACATTTTCAGTCCCTTTAGTTTCAAGTTTTGCATTTTATATTTTACTTGAATAAAAATTTGGTAATTGCAATATGTTTTACGTATAAGTAGGTTAATATTTTTTTTTCATTTTTAAATAGTGTTGTTTGAATTAGCAATAGATTACCAAGCAAGCTTGAACAACCAAGAACAATAATAAATCTGATATTGATTGGACTTTCTATTGGTTAAGAACTGAGAAAACGAACTTGCATTATATTACATTTCAACTTGGCAGAAATCATGTGAAGCAACTCCTTGACCCAGAATTTGAATTTTCAAAGAAGGCATCTAAAGAGCATCTACAGAGAATTATACCAAGGGAAATGATGGAATTCAAAACATTAGGGTTTTCAATGTTCTCTTTTCTAGAAATATCTATTAGAGCCTATAAAAGGCAGTTAGGATTTTTTCTAGAAATTTTCTTGTAAACCTTTTTAAATTAATAGTTAGAGTATTTTTCAAGCCTTGCAAGATTATTCTGAGTTCCAATTTACTTGTTTTTTGTTAATTTAAATTCGTGAATCAATTTATTTTCTACAAATTAGTTTAGGTATTCAAAAACTTTTTGAAAGTTTTTTTCTTAAACCATTTTTTGAAGATCCAAGTCATTATAAAGTTCGTATAATCTTGACTTGACAAATCAAGATTATACAAAGGTTATAGAATTTGTTATTTTCTATTCAAAGTTTCATTTTCCTTGCAAAAAGTTTTGGTTCCAAGATTTTCTGAAAATCTATTTAAAGTTATTTGTTTGCTAACTGTTCATTAAGCCTACTCAAAAGCTATCTGACAAATGGATTTTGAGTTTGCTCATGAGCTTGTAGTGTTGTTTTAGTGGTGAATGTGCATGTATAACAAGAAGCCTGTGTAGATCTTTAGCCCTAGTTGATTTTTCTGTTGATCACACAAGAAGCCTTCTCATTGATTAATCTCCCATAAGCCTAAGTGCATAAAAGTTGCTCTGGGGCATCAACTTAGGCCTGGTTTGGATGTGAACTAGGCTAGGTATATGTTGGAAAATATTGTATGCAAAATGGGTTTTTGCAATACTTTGGACATAATTTTATATATGTATAAGTTATGTATATTCGTAGTACTTAGTAGCTTTGCATTCTCCTCGAAGAGAGTTTCGCAAAGAGCTAAATTACGTCCAATATGGAGTTAATATGAATGAGATATCGTGTCTCAAAGTAAGGCACGTGAAACACAATATTTGGAAAATATTTTGTCCCACATTGCTTGAAACATGAAGTGAAAACATGTTTATAAGAAAATCTTAGTTTCTACCTTCTATATTCATTTGTGGGTTTTTACTCCCACGCCTACGCGCGCGCAGGGGGGGAGGGGTGCAGAAAGTGAGATTTCTAAGCCAAAAACGGGTTCGAAGCTACTGAACTTGTGCATGACCGCGTGACCTGCGGACACGAATGCAACTCCGAAATCTGCCTGGGTCCGGGCAAATTCAGTATATTTTTTGCTGCTCATTCGAATTTTTCCTTCCAGATTTTTGTAATCTATTTTAGCAATAGATACAAACTTATTAATTAAGTTTACAGAAATTTGTTTTATGTATTTAAAGATTTGCGAATCTGTGTTAGTAATAACAGATTTTCATGTCAGTTTAAGTTAGGAGCAAATATTATGTCTTGGTAACCAAGACATATAGAGACTATAAATTAAAATTGAATTTCATTCATTCAACACATCAGAAAATGCAGCTTTTTCTAACTCCATTACCAGACAGTTTTCCAGCAGCTCGTCGATCAGAAACATGCAAGGCTTCCGTGATCTTTCAGGCAAGTTTATTTAGTCCGGCTGTACAACAGCTTTGGACGTTGTATCTGTAACACCCCCAATTTCACAAGGTAGCGGAATATCAACATTGGGCGTTACTTCATAGCACATCACACACAGTCATAGAAAACGACCTCAAAAGAGACGTTTTATAAAATAAAACATTCGATAATTTTATTAAATCAGAGTTAATTAAAAAAGAGGTCCCACCAATTTATACAAACCTTAAGAAATAACAAAGATTTGTCAAATGTATCGAATGGAAATTGTTTGTTTTGCCTTTATTTATCCTGCGCGGCTCCATGCTCCAGCTGTTCTTAAACCTACACACCTGAGAATACATGCTAACATGTCAACACAACGGTTGAGTGAATTCATAGGTTTTTAAATAAACAATAATGGGAAATAAATCGTAAAGCTTTTGAACACAAGAATCTCATCCACTGTCGATAGTGAAACACATGCAATACCCAAAGTCCACGCTATTCTACTAAGCCATGACACCGAAGCCTTAAGTATAATAATGCCCTAGTCAGGTATTTTGCCGAATACCCCCTTACTTCTAATACAACACACCTGGCTGAGCCTCCAACCCACAGGTGCGACCTGCCCAGGTTGGGGCCATCCCCGATGGATCCATCCGTCTGTACCAGCGCCTACCCATCAAGGGTAGTTAACGGTTCATGGGTTTATAGGGACTTTCCAAATTTTGGCAATACAGCACTTAGCGAATAGCAGTTCACAATCAATACAATCAACGCTTATGTTCATCTTTTAAAAGCATATAATCAGCCATCTTACATTCATTTACAACAACATGTATTCGTTCAAATCATATAGCAATCCACATGTTTATTCATAAACATGTATTCTCTCAAAACCATATATATAAACATCATATTTTTTTGCCAAGAGCATGTATTCCCCCTCGCGGGTTTATAAACACATATAAAGCAGTTAAAGCGAGGCTATGAACTCACCTGATATAGCTATTACACGTAAATCAAGGAACAAGCGTCTAATAGCCGATACATGACTTCACGAGATATCAATTGCTCATTGATCGAGAACGAGATGCCCAACGGTCGACATATAACCGAATGAGACCTAATATGATGAGACGTATCTTAGGCTCGAGACCATACATAGGTCATATATATATATATATATATATATATATATATATATATATATATATATATATATATATATATATATATATATATATATATATATATATATATATATATATATATATATATATATATATATATATATATATATATGTAAATAGTTCACTTTAGTAAGTTTGGACATTGTATAAGTTTTATAAAACTTTTCATAAGAGTTTTGGAACAATTTACCATGTATTATCCCAGTATGACCTTTAAGCCCATTAAAGCCCATTAGTGGCTCATTACAAGTTATTATGACTTTAATCCATTTCAATCTCAGTATTAAACTCTAAACATTATATATCTTAGGCCCAATAATGGCCTAATAGCCATTATAAGTGTATGTTGGGCTTTTGTGGCCCAAATCCACTTTATATGCATTGCGGGTTTTAAACGCCTCAAAATGATGTCGACTTAATATTGCACGATGGTCGGGTCTCGGGTCTTCTAATTATCAGTATATAAATGTTTTATATTTCCAGAAGAGTGGGTCCTACCACTTCAGTTTTATGCAAACCGACACGTTTTACATTAGTTAAGTATTGTCCAATTCATACAACTTCCCGACATGCCTTGTTTATTACATCATCTATCCCTTTAGGAAGCGACGTCCCGGTGCTTAATTCGTCTCAATGGTCTTTGGTTTAATGGAAACGATGTGAGGAATAGACAAGTCATCACCGAGGTTTCTAATGAAGGTTGGCTGACCAAACGTCAAATCAATGAGTATACATAAAAGGCACAATTGAACGGTTTGAATGCAACTTCAATCCTTATAAGGAAAGACTAATAAATAACTCGAAGTAGAATCCATTAGAAGAGAAAAATTAACAAGTCGTTAATTTTTGAAAGTGCTTCAAGGTGCATTACTACTAGCTTTTTAAACTTACGGCGGTCGATATAAGTTCGAAAAAAATACATACGACAAGTGATATGAGTTTGAAAAATCTCCAATGCGACAATCAATTCAAAACTATCGGTGATCACATCGATCAGTTTGAAACATATAGTCCAAGAGTCTAAATAGAAGAGATTACATTGTAACATGAAATTCACATGGATAGTACATAACTCCATCGAAAACTTTACAAAATATTCAAAACGAGATAATTATTGCTAGTCGTACAAAACCACCCAATTGCATGATCTCAAACATGCAAACCTATTTCGTCAAAAGCGAATTCGTCGATACAGAAATCGTTCGGAGTATACATTATTCCATAAAAGGAACTACGATCCAAATCGAACACAAAAGCCATCACCAAGCTCATATAATCAGATTACGACATGCTTGCAAAATAGCCAAGCCATGCCAAGTCAATAAGTTCAATCAAGTTAACTCATGCTTGATAAATAGCGAAGCCATGATAAATAAGAATACTTGACAAGATTTTCGGATAATCCGGTCAAAGAAAATTTTGCAAGTTAATGGATGTTCACGGGCCTAATAGCCATGGATGCATATCCTGAAATATATATATATATATTTTTTCAGAGGGTGCTCACACACGGATTCATACCTAAATGATATTACATGGTGCTCATAAATGGATCCATACCTAAAATATAATATAGGGTGCTCACACCCGGATCCATACCGAAAAGATATTATGAGGTACACGTTACCCAAGATCATACGTCATTTCAGAATGTCGCCTCGATCTCACACAATGTATGGCCAATTGACTAAATCATATATCATATAAATACATTACAAGAAAAGGCTTTGCACATAAATCTCAAAATATGGCTAGCCACCGTTGATCGCCAAGAAAGCCTTTAGTGAACACTTGTTAATAAAAAAAATTCAAAATATTTACATCCAAGCTAAGTAGTCGTTGATGACTTAATCGTCGGTCAAACCACAAATACACATTTAAATCCTGGTGTCGATTAGACAAGTCGTATATTTTTGGAACGAGTAATGGTCTTTAACGGTTATCTTATTAAGCTCACGATAGTAGGGACTTATTAGAAATAGTCCATATAAATAAATCATAATTCGAGAGAATTCTAACGTATTACTCGTACATAGACGATAATCAATAATAACCATAATGACGACGGTAATGAACGATTCATACCAACGAAACACAAGTCGAAGAAATAAACCCGTATACAAAATAAACATAAACCAAGTCTGGCAGACTTGAGCCTAGTCATTTATAATTTGTTGTTTACATCCAAAGGCGTCCCAATCCATGTAAACAAGGATTATAAATTTATGGTTCGGGAACTTATAACTTTCTTGTTCAAATAAAAAGGCGTCCCAATTTATTTCAACAAGACGATTATAAATCATCCTACTCAGTAATACCGTCACAGAACACGATATAATAACCAAATTGAATGCCAAGAAAAGTATAGGGTGTCAAACTTACTCAATGATTTCTGTATTTAAACGTCCCATACCATTTGAATAAAGAAACCATCGACAATCTAAGGTCCAGTGGTTTAAAACTTTCTTATTCAAATGTCCCAATCCATTTCAATAAGAGAACCTTAAACGACACATAGTTGGGCGATTTAAAATCTCTATATTTAAATGTCCCATTCCATTTAAATACAAATTTTTAAGTTGCTCAACTAATGACTACTATGAGCATATCTTTGTTGTACCCAAATTATATATAGTTGATTGGGTATATATATATATTTTAGGTCCAACACTAGCATCCTCCTTTTCGCCAACAAAACGTAATCAAACACAATAGATTAAACGTCTGATTACGTAGAAGATGTCTCCTTGAAGAAATGATTCTTCAAAATCATAAGGAGTACATAAATAAAATAATATGTTTATCAATTACGTTTCAAAGGAGATGTCCTAAAATGGCACATCACGATGGGATGACAACAATCGAGCTTAAATTAGTCGATATGCAATATATTATGAAACAATATATATGTACTCAAAATATCAAACGAGTTCCATACTCGCATTCGGATAATAAATTAATTATCGAGAAAGGTGATTGGCGGTGAGGCCAAACTCTCTATAAAACCGTATCATTAAATGTACGATAATCACGCAAGGACCATTGCTTCATGCGCAATACCATTAAATACCACAATATATACATTCATATACATACAACCATTTCTACATACACATAAGATCACATTATCATAACCAAGCATTGGTTTCTAGGAGCCATGAGCGCGCGGATACTTTGTAAGGCAATCAAACAATTTTACGAAAGAGCAGTTATAGTCTAGGTTTTAAAAATGACCTAGTTCGCTATAACTAGTGCTCTGATACCAATCTGTAACACCCCCAATTTCACAAGGCAGCGGAATATCAACATTGGGCGTTACTTCATAGCACATCACACACAGTCATAGAAAACGACCTCAAAAGAGACGTTTTATAAAATAAAACATTCGATAATTTTATTAAATCAGAGTTAATTAAAAAAGAGGTCCCACCAATTTATACAAACCTTAAGAAATAACAAAGATTTGTCAAATGTATCGAATGGAAATTGTTTGTTTTGCCTTTATTTATCCTGCGCGGCTCCATGCTCCAGCTGTTCTTAAACCTACACACCTGAGAATACATGCTAACATGTCAACACAACGGTTGAGTAAATTCATAGGTTTTTAAATAAACAATAATGGGAAATAAATCGTAAAGCTTTTGAACACAAGAATCTCATCCACTGTCGATAGTGTAACACATGCAATACCCAAAGTCTACGCTATTCTACTAAGAAATGACACCAAAGCCTTAAGTATAATAATGCCCTAGTCAGGTATTTTGCCGAATACACCCTTACTTCTAATACAACACACCTGGCTGAGCCTCCAACCCACAGGTGCGACCTGCCCAGGTGGGGGCCATCCCCGATGGATTCATCCGTCTGTACCAGCGCCTACCCATCAAGGGTAGTTAACGGTTCATGGGTTTATAGGGACTTTCCAAATTTTGGCAATACAGCACTTAGCAAATAGCGGTTCACAATCAATACAATCAACGCTTGTGTTCATCTTTCAAAAGCATATAATCAGCCATCTTACATTCATTTACAACAACATGTATTCGTTCAAATCATATAGCAATCCACATGTTTATTCATAAACATGTATTCTCTCAAAACCATATATATAAACATCATATTTTTATGCCAAGAGCATGTATTCCCCCTCGCGGGTTTATAAACACATATAAAGGAGTTAAAGCGAGGCTATGAACTCACCTGATATAGCTATTACACGTAAATCAAGGAACAAGCGTCTAATAGCCGATACATGACTTCACGAGATATCAATTGCTCATTGATCGAGAACGAGATGCCCAACGGTCGACATATAACCGAATGAGACCTAATATGATGAGACGTATCTTAGGCTCGAGACCATACATAGGTCATATATATATATATATATATATATATATATATATATATATATATATATATATATATATATATATATATATATATATATATATATATATGTAAATAGTTCACTTTAGTAAGTTTGGACATTGTATAAGTTTTATAAAACTTTTCATAAGAATTTTGGAACAATTTACCATGTATTATCCCAGTATGACCTTTAAGCCCATTAAAGCCCATTAGTGGCTCATTACAAGTTATTATGACTTTAATCAATTTCAATCTCAGTATTAAACTCTAAACATGGCCTAATAGCCATTATAAGTGTATGTTGGGCTTTTGTGGCCCAAATCCACTTTATATGCATTGCGGGTTTTAAACGCCTCAAAATGATGTCGACTTAATATTGCACGATGGTCGGGTCTCGGGTCTTCTAATTATCAGTATATAAATGTTTAATATTTCCAGAAGAGTGGGTCCTACCACTTCAGTTTTATGCAAACCGACACGTTTTACATTAGTTAAGTATTGTCCAATTCATACAATTTCCCGACATGTCTTGTTTATTACAGTAACCTGGGAAACAGACAACGAATCTGTTTTAAGGGGAGCGTGTTAAACACGTGCCTCGTCTTATCATTTACTGCTTTCTTTTATTGTTAATTACTTTCTGTCATTTAAATTCTGTTAATTTAATTTCTGTTATTTTATTGTAAATTTGATTTTATATAATAAAAGTGTACACCGTTTCCTACAATCTTAAAACATAATCTGTTTAACAGAATTAAAACCTTTTATTAAATCGGATTAACATCTTTAACAGATTTTTATAAACTGTTTTCTATCGAAACCAAGATTGACTTTCATTAGAAATCAGTTTTAAACTTACAGATTTTAATTAACAGTTAACGTTTTTTTAGCAGTTGTTCTAATCAGTTTATTGAAACCAAGATTGTGTTTCTGTTAAACTGATACATTTGATAATTGCATTTGATTCATTGAAACCAAGATTGAGTTTCTTTGAAGGAGATCCACTATAAGTATACAGAGATCACAATTGAATTTCTTATATACAGATTTATAACAGTTGTCTAACTGTTTGTGTTTTGATCTTGTTTGATCTTTCAGAATGTCTACTAGCACTCCTGAAACTCTTGTAACTAGTACTGTGAATGTAACTGGCGCACCAGTTACCCACACAGTTGCTAATCATGCTGAAAAACTAGAAAAAATCAATGGCCAAAATTTTAAGAGGTGACAGCAGAAGATGTTCTTCTATCTTACTACTTTGAAGCTTGCGAAGTTCTTAAAGGAGACTGTACCTCAAGTGAAACATCCTACAGAAAGTTGTACTTTCTAAGAATCAAATGTATGTTGGTAAGGGGTATGTCCTGAATGGTATGTTTAAGCTCAATGTAATAGTTGTTAAGAATGCTATCAATAAAATGAATACTTCTACTTACTTGATTGAGTCTTCTAATATGTGGCATGACCATCTTGGACATGTTAATTTTAATTCAATGTGTCGTTTGATTAAATTTAATGGCATACCAAATTTTCATATTGATTCAAATTATAAGTGTGAAACTTGTGTTGAAGCCAAACTTACAAGATCATCTTTCAAATCGGTAGACCAAAAACCGAACGACTTGATATGATACACACAGACATATGTGATTTGAAATCACTACCCACATAATGTGGAAATAAGTACTTCATCACGTTTATTGATGATTGCACAAAGTATTGCTACATTTACTTGTTGAAAAGTAAGGATGGAGCTATAGACAAGTTAGTTCAATACAAAACCGAAGTTGAGAATCAACTTGGTAGGAAAATCAAGGTTGTACGAAGTGATAGAGGAGGTGAATATGTGTCTCCTTTTGCTGATCTATGTGTGAAACATGGAATTAGACACGATTTTACTACTCTTTATTCACCTCAGCAAAACGGTATTGCCGAAAGGAAGAACCATACCTTGAAAGAAATGGTTAATGCCATGTTGTTAAGTTCTGGTTTGAGCTGAGACATGTGGGGGGGGGAGCCATTCTAACGGCTACTTATCTTTTAAACAAGATACCTCGTAAGGATAAAGAGGAAACCCCATATGAATTATGGATGGGAAGAAAACCATCATACCACTACTTACGAGTGTGGGGGTGTCTAGCCAAGGTAGTTGTGCCGACACCTAAGGCCCAAACGATTGGACCTAAATCTGTGGAGATATGCTAAGAATAGTAGTGCTTATCGTTTCATTATACATGATTCGAAGAATCCAGATATACACATGAACACAGTAATGAAATCAAGGAATTCTTCCTTCTTTGAAAATATATTTCCTTGTTTAACAAAGGAACTGGAAGCTCATCTAGAATAGATGATGAAGTTGTCCAAGATAAGAGACAACGAGATGATAGTAATCTCCAAGATGAGAGATTAGATCAACCCGAGGAAGAAGAGGTTGAACCTAGAACAAGCAAAAGGGCTAGATCCGAGAAATCGTTTGGACACGATTTTGTCTCTTTTATGGTAGAAAATGAACCCACCTCTTATCAAGAAGCGGTAAATTCCTCAGAAGGGCCTCGATGGAAAGAAGCGATTAACAATGAAATAGAGTCTATTTTACAAAATCATACTTGGGAGCTCGTGGATTTACCTCCTGGTTGTAAACTACTAGCTTATAAATGGGTCTTCAAGAAGAAGATGAAAGCTGATGGCACCATTGATAAGTACAAAGCAAGATTGGTGATCAAAGGTTTTAGAGAACGCGAAGGTATAGATTACTTTGATACTTATTCGCCTGTTACAATAACTTCTATTAGGATGATTCTTGCTATTGTCGCATTAAGAAATTTAGAAGTTCACCAAATGGATGTGGAAACAGCTTTTCTAAATGGAGATTTAGAAGAAGAAATATACATGAACCAACCTAAGGGTTTCATGGCTCCTGGACAAGAGAGCAAAGTTTGTAGGCATGCTAAGTCATTGTATGGCTTAAAGAAAGCTCCAAAACAATGGCATCAAAAGTTTGATCACGCCATGCTAGAGGGTGGATTCAAAATTAATGAATGCGACAAGTGTGCTTATGTCAAAGACACGAATAGTGGATATCTTTACGTTGATGATATGCTTATCGTTGGCAGTAACGACAAGATGATCAATTCTACTAAAGAAATGTTGAAATCAAAGTTTGACATGAAAGATATGGGTTTGGCTGATGTGATCCTTGAAATAAAGATCATACGAACTCAGAGTGGAATTGCATTAAGTCAAGCACATTATGTGGACAAAATTTTCAATACTCATAATACAGGGGATTCCAGCCTAGCTAGAACTCCAATTGACACCAGTTTGCATCTATCTAAAAATAGAGGCGCGAGTGTAGCCCAATTAGAGTATTCAAGAATTATTGGCATGTTGATGTATCTGATGACATGTACCCGACCTGAGTTAGCATATGCTGTTAGTAGGCTAAGTAGATATACTTGTTATCCAAGTGATGCACATTGGAAAGCTATGATTAGGGTACTTCATTATTTGAGATACAATCGTGATTATGGATTGAGTTATGCTAGATATCCATCTGTTATTGAAGGATACAGTGATGCAAATTGGATATCTGACATAAAGAATTCTAGATCGACTAGTGGATATGTGTTTACATTGGGAGGGCTGACAGGTGTGAAAACACCCATCCTTTTACCACTTAATTATAATAATAACCAAGCCTAAACGTGTATTTATTGTCGTAAAATTCAAAATTATGCGTGGTTTGTGTTTTTCTTGTGATTTAGGACCAAAATGTGAAAAGGGAAGAAAACACGGGCTTTCACGGGCTTTTATCGAAGAAAAAGACAAAAGACAAAGTCAAAAGATCAAAAGTGCAAGAAGAACGAAAGTCAAAGGCCTATTCTGAAGATTTATCGAAGAAAAAGACTAAAGACGGAAGTTGGACAAAGTCGAAGAACCAAGTCTACTAAAAGAAGAAAATTAGAAGACGAGTTCACATTATCATTCGACTAATCCCGAGACCAAGTCAAGAAAGACGAGTCATTTAAAAAGATGAGAAGACAAAAGGAAGAAAGAAGGAAGCATCCTACCACCTCCCTTCTCCTATATACCCTCCTAATCCTTCATTAGGAGGGTGTTAGTTTTTTTTAGTTAGTCATTTTTATTTTTCATATCTTTAGAGAGAGGTAGGTGATTCTACTTTCTCTCTCTAGATTTCTTCCATTTTTCATTCAAGTTTTAAGCTTTTCATTTAGTCTTGTTTTTGGAATCCTTAATCTACAAGTTCAAGTTCAAGTTCTTCATCATCTATCTTATTCTACCTTTCTTATTTTTGATTGTGATTTTGATTCGGATTAAGTATGTATCTTGTTTAATCTTGATGCTTATTTGATTAAAAAGTATATCTTTTTATTCTCATTAATATTTTTAAACGATTTAAGATTTTAGATTATTACGGCTTATAGCTTATTTCTTGGTTAGCTTATTTCTTTTAAGTGTTTTCCAAAGTTTAATCTTTTTAAAAGTTTGTCTTATAAATTTTTCTTATTTAGTGTTTTAAAAGTTTTCATTAGTAGCTTATTTAGTTCTTTTTTAATTTTAATTTGGTAAAGTTTTGGTAGTTGCTTATTATGATAAGTGCTTATTCGGTTCGGCTTATTTGCTTATTGTATTCCATCGTAACAGTTTTAAGGATTTACTTGCTCCTCGAGTAAGTGTGATCGCATAAGCCTAGGGTTTATACTTGCGATCCATTACTGTGATCAAGACTAAGATCACAAACCATGATCCAGGTCACGATCGCTCTATTGCGATCTGTGGCTACGATCGTGTGTTGCGATCCGTAGGCTACGATCTGGGTTCCGATCGTTCACCACGATCCAAGACTTCGATCGTGGGTGCGATATAGTGTCACGATCCACCACTACGATCCACTTGTTGCGATCCAGACCACGATCCAGGCTATGATTGATTGTTACGATCGTAGGTTGCGATCACTTGGTACGATCCGTGTTGCGATCATAGTTTTGATTGTTTCAGCTTTTGTTTTATTTTACTTAGTTGTTTTTAAAAACTTGTTTCTTTCCCGCCACTTTTTGTCTAGTTTAATTTTAAATTGTCTTATCTCATTTTATATTTAAATTTACTCTTAATTAAGTTTTTAATCACTTTAATTCCCTTTTTATTTCGTTTAAGTCTTTCTCTTTAGTCTTATTATTTTTTCATTTACTTTAAAACTCTTGTCATTTAATTTAACATAAATAACCAAAAGCTCCCCCATTTAGTGACCAAATACGATAGTTCCACCTTAGACCGTGTCAATTCGAATTGAATCGCGTACAACAAACACACACAAAAATCAGTAAATCAAATGGCACCGCTACCGGCTCTTTTCGTGAAGATTCACGGTTTTTGTGAGAGACGCGTTGGATTTTGGGATCCGTTCATTTTTTAACGTTATTTTTCTTGTCAAAATTTTCAAAATTTTTTAAAAAATCCTAAAAATAAAATATTTCAAAAATCCAAAAACATTTAAATCATAAAAAGCATTTCTTTTTCCAAGAGTTTTGCACCTAAAATATTCCTCTTCATCCTCTATTCTGTTTAATTCTTTTTCTCAACCCCTCTAATTTTTAATTCTTCATGGATTCGTATGTTTATTGCGTAGGGTGTGGGAGACCGTTGTATGGTTTTCAAACATGTCAATGGTGTACATGTGAGTGGTACGGAAATGATATCGACAATACACAATTTGGATTTTGTCCATTTTGCAATTCAACCAATTAATACTTCACCTCCACTGACACTATCTAACCCTCTCCCATATATGCCAATCCATATCCGCAAAATGCACCGGATTTTTCTCAATACCCGTGTTGCAACAATTGTGGGGGCCCTCACGATACCTTTTCTTGTCAATCAATGAATTATTATGAGCCAAATCCATGTTCTTATTCTTCTCAGTCGATGAATTATTATGAGCCACATCCGTGCTATAATTCCGGTTTTCAAAATTTTGAGCCCCCACAATACTCCCTCGATCATCAACCCTCTTTTGCAATTCCTAATGAGTCACTAGCCACTATTTTGAATCAAGTTCTTAAAATTAATGAATGTTTCACTAAATATCTCGAAAAACATCAAGAGGAAAATCAACAAGAGCAAGTAACTAATATTAGTGATTATGCTCCGCCTCTTGTGCGTCCATACTATTATGATGATGATGACGATGAGAATACTATTTCTTGGACTGATCTTGTTGCTCAACATCCTAGTGCAATTGTAGTTCCTTCTCTCGATATCCCAAATGCGTCTAAGGATTGTGATACATCGAGTGAGCTTAGTGAATTTGGTCTCGACAACTTATTTGAGGAGGTTTGTGATGTCCCTACTTTTGCCGAGCTTACGGACGAGGTCGCTCTTAATGATGATTTTTCTCCATGCTATGAGAATTTCACCTTTGAAATTTCTCAATCTCCTCCGGGAGATGAGGGCGATGTTGATTTATTCTCTCCGACTTACGAGAAGTTCACCACTGAACTTGGTCTTGTAGATGAGGTGGAAAACGTTATTCTTCGCGACAAAGTACTGAAAGTTCATCTTCTTATTGCTAAAATTGAAGCGTTGAATTCTGCTCGTAATATCTAGTCTTTGCCCCCGTCTATTACTCCCGTTGAGAATAATGACACATTTATGGAAGAAATCGACATTCTCTCAATACCTCCGGGTATTGATGATGATGACCCGGAGGGGGATATGGTTTTTGATACTCTGATGCATGAAGATATTGTCCCGAGTCCTCCTCCCAAGCACCTCTTATCCCATACTTTGGAGACCATTACTGAGGATGAGTGCTTTGACCCGGGAGGTGACATTGACCATTTTATGATTGACACCTTTATGGATTTGCCGCTCAGTGATAATCATATGTATTTTGGGGATGACATTTTGATTCCTTTACCCACCCCACCTCCCGTGGATCAAGACTTCACTTATTTTTCTTTTATTGAGAGGACTTTTCTGCCGTTCAAGACTTATCCTCCGGCCTCTCCTGTTTTATTTTCCTTCGGGAACGAGAAAAAGATCTTTGATCCCGGTATTAAATTAGAGGCTTCTCCATGGACCATTTAATTCGGGGTCGAGTCAAGCTCGTGACACGGTTAACTGTTGGGTCAAAAAGTTGATGTGGCAGAAACTCAAAAACAAAGAAAACATGAAGATATTGTCTAAGCGTTGTCAAGAGCAATCCAAGCGTTGACAAGTGCAAACTAAGCGTTGATGGCTCAAGAGTTGTCATGTACAATCTAAGCATTGTCACATGCAATTCAAGAGTTGATAGAAACGTAGATAAGAAGCTTATGGAAGCTTCTATTTAGATAAACATGCAAGATATATTCTGCATAAGTTTATTTAAATAGAAGATTTACTTGATTATTTGATTTTATCTCTTGTAAACCCTAATCCTTACACTATAAAAGGAACCAAGGGTCTTAGGTTTTATTCATACTTTCATTCACAATGTAAACCTAAAAGCGTGTGTTGCACTAGACGTGGGATTTAATCTATACACGTATAGTGGTTGTTAATTATTAATGTAATTAACAATCCTTTTGTTTTAATTCATGTCTTGTGCCCTAAACACCTTGTTAATGGTTATTGTTCTAATTCCGCTTTGATTATGTTAATCATATGAACAATGATCATTCCTAGTAGCTTCAAAGATCTGGAAACCAAGGTTTCCACCAGTGTTTTAAAAACCGGTTTGACCCGGCCGGTTCAACCGGTTAAACCGGGAACCGGAGTGATGAACGAGCCGTTGTGAGCCGGTTTTTTTATCGAAACTCAGACCGGATTAAACCGTCGGGTTTTGATCAAACCGGGTCGTACCGCCAAACCAGAAATCGGCGATCCAATACATATCAAAGTAAAAAAAAAAACGATCTAACAATAGATGATGTTATTTGACAAGTTTGGTGTGTTGATGAACCGTACGCTCCTTCGATGTTTACACATGATTAAGATATGCTTTTGCGGTGATAAATGGATGATAAGTAGATCATGAAATGGAGGATCATCTGTGTGGGGGTGATGAGGGATGAGGATGAGGTTATGTTTATTCTAGATCTGAGTTTTTGTTTTGTGAAGGTAAAGAAGATGGGAAAAGAATTACCTATTAATTACAATATATTTGTTGAAATGGGATGACACGTGACGCAGGTTTTGATATCATGCGATGGGTATTGAATAGAATTAATGGGAGGTAAGAAACAAAGTACTACTGATATTATTAGTTTATTTTTATTCTAAACATTGGTAACGGAGCAAGGTAGTTCTCTATATACGTATACATTACACAGGTATTTATTATTATATTTTGCATAAAACCGGTTTGACCCGGCGGTTCAACCGGTTGAACCGGTAAACCGGTGAACCAGTAATTTAGCCGGGTCAATTAAAAAACCGGGTTTTAAAACATTGGTTTCCACAATTGGTATCAGAGCCTCGTGGCTCGTGATGCTAGGACCAACAAGGTGTTCGTGTATGGTGAAAAGAAGAAAAATCCGTCTAGGGTTTTTCTGGACGTTTTTGTGTGCGCAGCAGTATTCAGAAGGTCATAACTTTTTATTGAACCGTTGGATCGTCACGAAATTTCTTATGTGTGTTCTATACACATATATCTAGACATCCACCAGAGGGATTGTCAAGTTTTATCCCCAGGAAAAAGTTATTAAGCGTCAAAGTCAGCAGCAGGATGAATGCAGTTTCTGTGAACAGCCATATTCAAAACACGATCTCTCCTTCGTTAACCGTTGGATCTTCGTGATTTTTGAACTGTAGATTCTTGGCACTTGTGTCTAGAATCTCACCGAAGGGATTTTCGATCTGAGTCCTAATGATGAAGATATTCAGCATCGAAGTTCACTGATTAAGGTATTAATGTTTTGCTCTTTTCACATAAAACCATGAACTAGGGTTTCTTAAACCCTAGATCGAATTAAAGAGCAGAAGAATGAGGTTTGTAGCTGTTATGATTCAAGATAATACTTGATCTAAGGATTATTTACAAACCCTAATTAGGGTTTCGGTGCTTAACTTTTCAAACCCTAGATCTATGATATTAGGGTTTATGGTAAAACCCCTAGATTCATTGTTTGTTACAGTGAATGATGATTGCATAAGCTTTGCAATATTAGTTTGCAGAAGGTATTGTGATCTACGATGTGAAAGAACGAATGCAAGCAAAAAGATTCTACTTTTAATATTCGCAGCTTGTGGATCAAAAGTTGTGATGCTCACGTGAAGACTGTACGGGCTGTAAAAGTTGTTCACGTATAGGAATAATACAGAATCTGCAGATTCCTTTATCATCAGACGTGGAAGCAAATTTGATTTATGGCAAATATATCATCACGTATGGAAAGCAGATAAAGGTACAATATATTCGGATGATTTTGTCAAATCAAGAATTTATATGTCCTAAAATTGAGGATGATAAAGACGTAAGTGATGGGATATAACGTGAGTGATGGTTGCTGATATATAGGGATATATATTCAGTTTCCTACAATTATGGGAATGAGTGGTTATGTGATGAAGGAGGATCTCGGATAACACAAGGATTGCTGCTGTTTGAGAAAATTGGTACGTTTTAGGCACACAAAAAGGAGGAAATCACACACAAAGGTACATGGAATCTCCGTTTTATATAGAATATCAAGTTAATATTTATGGCTCGGATAATTTTAAAAGGGATTAATGATTTTAATGCGAGTTAGCAACAATTCGTGAAGTATTTGATTGGAGTGATATTTGATTGGATTATGTAATCGGGGTAGCCTTGTAAAAGAGTTATCCGTAGTTAAACTTTTACATATGATATGAAGCTATTATTTCATACAGATTCGTCATGAAGAGGTGTTAGCTTAAGGGGAAGAGTTCTTATGGTAAGTTTGATGATTGAAGAAGATTTTTGTGAGTTTGTGTTCTATCATATCTTAAAGTCATGCACTAGTGACTTTAAAGGTAACTTGTTCGTGCTTTACATGGTTGGTAACGAAGACTTGTCATAACACTTGAAGGAGTTACATTATCGTGCTCAGTGTCTCACAAAGGATGAGAATATTGACAAGAGATGGAGGTCTGCTTATACTTTACGTTTTCATATAAGTTCTTCATCACATGGATAGTGCAAGACATGGAACACAAGGTTGAGTTATTCTACTTCTACATCAAGAATACTTTATTTATTTTTCTTCAAGATCATTACATAGAGCTACATTTGGAGAATCTTCAAAGATTGCATACATTGTTTTACTTCCCTGTTGATGTGACAAAAAGGGGAAGACATACATGCTAAACTTGAGGGGAAGCAATTTGAAGATCATGTACAACTTACAAGAGATACACATAGAGTTTTGCCGACATCAACTAGGGGAAGATTGTTGGGTTAAAAAGTTGATGTGGCAGAAACTCAAAAACGAAGAAAACATGAAGATATTGTCTAAGCGTTGTCAAGAGCAATCCAAGCGTTGACCAGTGCAAACTAAGCGTTGATGGCTCAAGAGTTGTCATGTACAATCTAAGCATTGTCACATGCAATTCAAGAGTTGATAGAAACGTATACAAGAAGCTTATGGAAGCTTCTATTTAGATAAACATGCAAGATATATTCTGCATAAGTTTATTTAAATAGAAGATTTACTTGTTTATTTGATTTTATCTCTTGTAAACCCTAATCCTTACACTATAAAAGGAACCAAGGGTCTTAGGTTTTATTCATACTTTCATTCACAATGTAAACCTAAAAGCGTGTGTTGCACTAGACGTGGGATTCAATGTATACACGTCTAGTGGTTGTTAATTATTAATATAATTAAGAATCCTTTTGTTTTAATTCATGTCTTGTGCCCTAAACACCTTGTTAATGGTTATTGTTCTAGTTCCGCTTTGATTATGTTAATCATATGAACAATGATTATTCCTAGTAGCTTCAAAGATCCGGAAACCAAGGTTTCCACATTAACAAAAACAAGCGCTTCTCGGGAGGCAACCCGCTAATCTATCCTTTTTATCTGTTTTTCATCCTAAGTGTAGGGGGAGCCCCGTTGTTGTTTGTTGTTTTCTTTCTTATGATGTGCAGGGATTGGAGCTTCAAAGATTCACTTTTGATGACTTTTGACGACCCGTGATTCCGTGTACCCGTCTTCCCGGTTCTATCCTAAACTCTTTTGATTCACTATTTTATATTCTTCAATGTTAAAATAGGAATCACTTTAGTTGTCTCTTCCTTAGCAAGATTTAAACAACGTGCACAATGTCCTAAGTGTAGGGGAGTATACTCCCACATGCTTAAACATTGAGGACAATGTTTATATCAAGTGTAGGGGGACTTCTATCGAAGTTAAGTGGGCTTTTCCATGAATTTGTCCTCATTTTAACCAGAAAATTGATTTTTCGACATTTTTCAAATTTTTTGATCTATTTTGGCCTAGTAGTATTTTTCAATTATTCTCTTTTATGTTCTTTCCTTTTGTGATCGCATCGTATGAATATATTTCATTTCAAGAATAAAGTCAAAAGAGAAAAATAAAGTTAAATAAAATCGTTTTAATGAGTTTAGATGTCTTTGATATATTAGGCCCGTCATGAATCTTTTGACTCAACCCGAGTTTACTTATTTGAGTTCACTCTATCTAGTATCCTTAACGTGTTTAAGTCAAGTTTTTCTAGGCTTTTAGATAGGGAACTTTAAAACGCGAAAGTCTTAACTCTTACGGGTTAAGAACAAGAACTTTTCACAAGTTCCTATAATTGATCCTAGAAAGTCGTTTATCAAGGGAACTTTAAAATTCGAATTCTAAACTTGAAAAAGTCTAAGAAGTTGCAAGATCCTTTAGACAACTTGAAAAACCCAAAACTTTGATTTAATTGGCTAAGCATCCACGAGTCTCATTCCTTGAGATTTTATATTGTGGAGAACGAGAGATGATAGAGTCAATTATAAGTTTGGTATTCTTTTATGAATTTATGTGAGTTAATTATGAGCTTTTTCTCCCATCGCTTGTTAATAAATTTAATTGCAATAAGTAAGGTCGTACGATTTGAAAGGTTCCTTAGCTTCTATCCCAAGATCGTTGAAAAGTTGCTCGGTATTAATTAGAGTTCATAGCCAAGGCATAACTTATTGAAGCGGGATGCGAAGATTGGCGAGTCTGAAAAGGTCCTAACAAGACATGAGGGCTACATTTTGTTGCTAAAGATCCAAAGTGATGTGAAGAATCATTTATCAAAAATCAATATGAAGGATCGAGACACACAACGAAAAGCAAATACTCCCCTAAAGATCATTGAGAAGTCTATCCGAAAAGACCCTAGCAACATATGAGGATAAATAGATCCAAGTCCTAAAAGGAGACGGATCGTTGTATATCAAAATCCAAAATAAAGATTGGAGAAAAATGAAGAAGTCGTGGTCCAAGTATGAAGAATCTCTCAAACACTTCATGTGAAGAAATTCCTATTATGAAGAGAAGACCATTATTTTAAGAACGTCTCTTAAGATTCGAAGTATGAAGTCACTGCCAAATATCGGTCTGAGAAAGGTCTTAAATCGTGAAGCGAGTTATGCCAAGATATGAACTTTACGAGGTCCCGAGAAGCAGTTTTAAAAGATTTTGTCCTTTAGCTAACTATTGATTAAATAGTCCTACTTTATTTTCAGCCTAAATAAACTATCGAAATAAGTCAACAATACATCCTCGTGATCATTTAAGACAATAATAAAATATAAGAGATACACCAAAGAATAAGGGAGTCTAATTGAATAATTGGGCCACATGAGTGAGTGTTAGCTTACTAACTTATAATAACAATGATCTCGTTTTAAGTTTGGTTTGGGGAACGTGAAACTTGATGGTGATAAACATTAATGACAACCAAAGCCATAATGTAAGTCTTCGATCTCTTTACTTGTTTTCTTACTTCAAATATTTTGTAATTTTCTATCTCTTTAAGTTTTCTTAATGTCTTATGTTTAATAAAGGCCAAGCTGGGTTAATTATGATGGAAAATGTAAATCTTGCTTTGTAATTAATGCATTGCATGAGGGCATTGCAATGGTCAAGTGTAGGGGATTTGATAGGTGTGAAAACATCCATCCTTTTACCACTTAATTATAATAATAACCAAGCCTAAACGTGTATTTATTGTCGTAAAAGTCGTAATTATGCGTGGTTTGTGTTTTTGTTGTGATTTAGGACCAAAATGTGAAAAGGGAAGAAAACACGGGCTTTCACAGTCTTTTATCGAAGAAAAAGACAAAAGACGAAGTCAAAAGATCAAAAGTGCAAGAAGAACGGAAGTCAAAGGCCTATTTTGAAGATTTATCGAAGAAAAAGACTAAAGACGGAAGTTTGTCAAAGTCGAAGAACCAAGTCTACTAAAAGAAGAAAATTAGAAGACGAGTTCACATTATCATTCGACTAATCCCGAGACAAAGTCGAGAAAGACGAGTAATTTAAAAAGACGAGAAGACAAAAGGAAGAAAGAAGGAAGCATCCTACCACCTCCCTTCTCCAATATATACCCTCCTAATCCTTCATTAGGAGGGTGTTAGTTTTTTTAGTTAGTCATTTTTATTTTTCATATCTATAGAGAGAAGTAGGTGATTCTACTTTCTCTCTCTAGATTTCTTCCATTTTTCTTTCAAGTTTTAAGCTTTTCATTTAGTCTCGTATTTGGAATCCTTAATCTACAAGTTCAAGTTCAAGTTTTTCATCATCTATCTTATTCTACCTTTCTTGTTTTTGATTTTGATTTTGATTCGGATTAAGTATGTATCTTGTTTAATCTTGATGCTTATTTGATTATAAAGTCTATCTTTTTATTCTCATTAATGTTTTTTAACGATTTAAGATTTAAGATTATTGCGGCTTATAGCTTATTTCTTGTTTAGCTTATTTCTTTTTAAGTGTTTTCCAAAGTTTAATCTTTTTAAATGTTTTTCTTATAAATTTTGCTTATTTAGTGTTTTAAAAGTTTTCATTAGTAGCTTATTTAGTTCTTTTTTAATTTTGATTTGGTAATGTTTTTGTAGTTGCTTATTCTGATAAGTGCTTATTCGGTTCGGCTTATTTGCTTATTGTATTCCATCGTAACAGTTTTAAGGGTTTACTTGTTCCGATTGAGTAAGTGTGATCGCATAAGCTTAGGGTTTCTACTTGCGATCCATTACTACGATCAAGACTAAGATCACAGACCACGATCCAGGTCACGATCACTCTGTTGCGATCGTGGTTACGATCTGTGGCTACGATCGTGTGTTGCGATCCGTAGGCTACGATCTGGGTTCCGATCGTTCACCACGATCCAAGACTTAGATGGTAGGTGCGATCTAGTGTCACGATCCACCACTGCGATCCACTTGTTGCGATCCAGACCATGATCCAGGCTACGATCGATTGTTACGATCGTAGGCTGCGATCACTTGGTGTGATCCGTGTTGCGATCATAGTTTTGATTGTTTCAATTTTTGTTTTATTTTACTTAGTTGTTTTTAAAAACTTGTTTCTTTCCCGCTACTTTTTGTCTAGTTTAATTTTAAATTGTCTTATCTCATTTTATTTTTAAATTTACTCTTAATTAAGTTTTTAATCACTTTAATTCCCTTTTTATTTCGTTTAAGTCTTTCTATTTAGTTTTATTGTTTTGTCATTTACTTTAAAACTCTTGTCATTTAATTTAACATAGATAACCAAAAGCTCCCCCTTTTAGTGACCAAATACGATAGTTCCACCTTAAACCGTGATCAATTCGAATTGAATCGAGTACGAACAAACACACACAAAAATCAGTAAATCAAGGGCCGCTATATCTTGGAAGTCTTCCAAGTAAACTGTAATAGCTAAGTCGGCGATGGAATCAGAATTTATCGCGTTAGATAAATGCGGAGAAGAGGCGGAATGGCTACGTCAATTCGCAGAGGACATACCCAGGTGGCCTAAACTGACAACGGCCATTAGTATACACTGTGATAGTCAATCAGAAATTGGCAGAGCTCATAGCACAATGTATAATGGAAAGTCTAGACATATCCGTCGTCGACATAATTCGGTACGACAACTACTCTCAACAGGAGTTATCTCAATTGACTATGTGAAGTCAAAGGATAACATCGCGGATCCTCTTACGAAAGGCTTAAGCAGAGATTTAGTTTGTAAGTTCGTCTAAAGGAATGGGACTAAATCTCTTGAAGGAAAGAGTTTCTATGAAGGAAAACCTAACCCAGTTGACTCGAGATCCCAAGATCTGGGTTCAATAGGACAACATAATCATAGAAATGTGGGGGACATCACGTCTATGTGGGGGAGTTACTAACTACAGTAACTGTCCTAGTCCATTCCTAAACAATGTGACTTGTTGAGAGGTTAAACATATGGCTTAATAATTCAATATGAAATCATAAAGCATAATGATTCAAGATGAAATCATAAAACATATGTTTTAGTGATTCAATATGAAATCACCTATGTGAGAGAGAAGTGGGGTCGCTTCGAAGGAAATTGTAGAGGCACAATTTCTAAGAGCTCTTGCAGAACCAGGAGAGTGTTCATGACCATAACGAACACGACTATGAGGACTTGACAAGGTCAGGAAGAGTCTTGTGTGAGTGTGTATTGTCGTCTACGCAAACAGAGGCTGAGTTTAAGGACATCACGTCTACTCAGATCTAGGAGGCTAAGTGTGTAAAACCTCTGATTTTACCTTATTGACTTTGTCAACTGTTGTACTATTTATTTTTGGAATCTATAAAATTCTACCTTTATATGACTTATTTTTGATCATATACCTTTTGTCATACTACCTTCCATATTCATTTTATATTTATATAGACTTTTAGTCATTTATTGACTACTCTAGCAACTAACTGGCCACTTGATTGAGTAATGGACTCATCACCTCAGTACATATCTTGAGATAAACTGTAACTTTACTTAATTTATTTATTAAGTACTTGGATTTATTTTATATTTACATATTTACATATATTACCTAAAAGGAATAAACACCTAACACTTTAAAACAATGTACATTATTTTACATTGTCATTTATTTACTTTATTTAAGTAAATTAATTATAGTGATGTATTTAATATACACTTTCACTAAATTACCTAAAAGCTTCAACAAAAATACCTACAACTCAACAAATGCATACAATATTAAACAAGGGCTATTATTCTCATACAACACTTGGCAAAATTATCAATAACCCTCCCACATGCATGTATAGGCGTGTATATGTGTACATGTCTACACCTTCATCATTTGTTAGCTAACTTGTAAGTATAATCAAGTGTATACTCCACTAATACACTATGCTAAACCATGCTTTCTTACATAACCATGCTTTTACTTACACATCCATGTTTACTCACTTACACACTCCATACATGTTATTATGCAATGTCAACTCTTGTCCCCCTTTGACCCTTGTAAACCCACGGATGCAAACCAAAAAGGAAGGGAAGGAAAGTTGCTAGTTTAGGCATGTGTGGAAAAGGAACTAAACAAATCCCAACCAAATCCTAAGTGTATCTTTGCAAGATACATGGTACTAGGTACAAGATTTCACTTGGATACTCTCTCTTTGCTTATTTGGTCCAAATCAAACACACACAACTCTCACCAACACAATTCACTTGCAACTCACTTTTCACTCCATCTATCTCTCTCTAAAACCTACGGCTAAACACCCCTTTTCCACCATTTTCAAACCTTCAAGCTTATTTAATACTCTAAGATCATGTCTCATACTACATAAAGGTTAATCATTAGCTCATCCTACAAGTACCTTTATCATTGAAGCAAGAAAGAAGCCTTAGTCCTACTCCTTCAAGCCCACGGCTTGTTTTAAGTCACCAAGATCTCCATTGTTGAAAGCTTATCACTTGTTCTTACTCATTCTCCTATCACTCCTAAACCTATCTAAACAAGTAAGTCAAATCTAAAACCTATCTTTCTATACATTTACTTTCATATATATTAACATACACATGGTTATTCTTAGTAAAAATTAATGTTGAAACAAATATATGAAACCCTAAATCCATTTTAGGTCACGGCTTGAATTATGCTATGGCTTAAAATGATGTAAAAACTCATCAACCATGAAGAACATGTCACCATGATCTAGTTAAACTTGAAAAACTATGGAAACCTAAGCATGCATGATTTTGGACGTGGGTTTAAGCCTATGTTTCTATATTGGGTAATCTTGTAATGTTTAGATATGACTAGAAACACTAGATTTATGATTATACGTGCCTTAAAATGATAAGTTCACTATTATGATTTATAAGGTTTAGTTTTAAGCTCACTATAATAAGTTGCCTAAATAAATCTTCATTGTCACTAAACAAAATGTTTTTATAAAACTTTTAGTGTCAAAATATAATTTTGTAAAGTTTTGGGTTTAAAATAATAGATCTATAAATATTTTGTATTAAAATGTAAGATCTATGAAACTTTGGGTTAAAATAGTAAATCTATAATATTTCGGGTTAAAAAGGGAAATATAATACTTTCGGGTTGGATTGGTAATTTTACTAAGTATAGGGATCTAAATGAACAAGTATAGAAACTTATTTTCCAAAAATATAAACTTTAGGGCCACGTTTGTAAATTTCCATGAGTTGAGGGTGGTGTTTTGAACACTATCCGAAACTTTAAGGTGATAAAAAGGACCTAAATGGAATTAATATGGCGTTAGGGTAATTTGTGTAAACTTAAGAAAACCTAGGGATCTCATGTTCCACTTACCGAAACATAGTATAAGCCCTAGGGACCTTTTATGCCAACTTAGCAAACTTATTCAAACCCTAAGTAAAACTTAAGGGTGATTTTTGCCATTAGCCGAAAGTTATACAAGCCCTAGGGGGCATTTGTGTAACTTAATTTTAAACCTAAATATTACCCGAATGTTGGAGGACCAAAACTATCAATTTATGAAACTTTAACAAGCACTAATATAAGCCGAATGTTTAGGGACCAATTTTGCCATTTAATGAAACTTAAACAAACCCTAGTTACACGTGTAACTAGGGAGGGACCAATATCGTAATTACTTGAAAGATTTGGAAACCCTAGGGGTATAAAAGCAATTTAACCGCGGGTAATTATTTAAATAGAAGGACTAAAATGTATTTTATACAAAGTATAACGAACCCTAAAATTTCTATATATTTCTATCCGTTATTTAAAACGTAAGACTTAAATAAACATAACAATTATTATTTTTCCAAACTTATAATTTAATAATTATAAACACTACGTAAACATGGAATTTAATTAAAATGTTATACGTTCTATAAACCTTATTTATATATTAAATTTAAATTAAAAATGATTAACTTATAAAATAAATATATTTATTATATTTATTTCCTATTACTTTAAATATATATAAAACTACCTTTTATAAATATTTAAAGTGTTTTATAAACAATATAAGTACAAAATATTAATTAAATGGATTAATTAATTTAACCTTATTATTTGTTTTATACTTAAAATAAATACTATTAGAACTTGTACAACGATGAACTAAAATACAAGTATCGTAATAAAATGCTTAAAACCAGTATAAGCATGCACAGATTTATTCTGAATCTTTTATGCATTATATTATGCATTTACTGAGACCTTATAATTATTTAGGTCATTGATTGTATCGTGAGCATCCTTATCAGATTTATCTACTGACTTATTACTGTACTACTGAGGTGAGTTCATGGCCCCACTTTATATATTAACAAACTTTTAAACCTTTTAATGGGGAAGAAAACATGCAACATATTTTATTTTATGGACATGGATTGAACTGTGAAACCTTTGATTACATTGCCTATTGTAGATGAACCCGCATGACCCGTGCATCTGAAACTGTTAGAATTATTGAATTACCTGAATGTTATAAATATATCTATTTGGGATTGACCGTCCCCATCTGGGTGAGTCATGCTCACTGTGCCTAGGCCAGGACAACAGATGTTTCACATGTCAGCACTTATTATTTTTATGGGTGCCTTTTTATAAGGCGAAGGGTCCTTATTTGTTAAGGACTTAACTGTCAAGTCTCAGTTTCAGGCAATATGGGAATGTAATTACTTTTAAGTATTGATGCTTTGTGCATTACTACTTCAGTGAATGTTCATTGTCTAAACTTATTTTATTAAACCTGTGAATTCACCAACTTTATGTTGACTCTCTAAGCATGTTTTCTCAGGAAACTGAAGCAGGTATTGGTGTGCATGGAATCAAGCATCATGATAGGCTGCATTTATAGAGCTCATCTGGGGTTTTATAAACTAGGGAATAATTAAAACTACTGAACAATGTTAAAGACTATTTTAATACTATTTGCACTTTCAGTCATGTAATAAATGTAAGGATAATCTTTTATCTATCGCTCTATATTCTGTCTGCTGTTGATCCACCTACGTGACACCCAAATATTATTTCCGCTGCATTTGACTCAATTTGGGGGTGTCACTGAATGGTATCAGAGAGATAGTTATAGAGAATCAAAACAAAATTTAAAATGAATATAAAAAATAAAATTTTTATATAATCTGGACTATAACTGCTTTAAAAATCTTTTGGGATTTTCGGGACTAGAATAGTTAAGCATATAGAATGTAGAGCATACATCAATTGTGTGATTGACTGTGTATTGATTATTAACATCCGGTTGATTAATCTTATAAGTATTAACGTAACCTTTAACATTGCTATGTTAAACGACACTATTATATAATTTAAAATTATTATTTCCCAAAACTTTTAACTTGAGTAAGTTTATACTTATGTCAATTAAAACTATATTACTTTCAGATTTACCATGACATCACCTACCAATACACCTGTTGCCGTATCCCCAACGACCGTCTTGTGTGGATAGTTATCTGCCAGTGACTCAGGCGATAGTCACACTTCTGTCGACGCCGCATCTTTTGAGGCACTTATCTCTACTCCACCTATTTCCCCCGCTGGAGAAGAGGTCCAGCATCCTGCTGCCATACCACCTGTACCATTAGTGACTTCGCTACGGGACCATGCACCCGAGTCTCTGCCACCTCGTAAGAGGAGGTACGAGGCACCTCTCGATTCCACTTTCGAGATCGGTGAGGGTTCCCGGGCTAGACATGTTGACCCCGTTCAGGCCCAGATCACGGCACTGGCTGCACGCCAGGCCCAGGATGTAGCAGATATTCTTGCTCTGCTATCGGCCGGACAAACCGAGCGCGCTGTTTTGCAGCAGCGTCAGGACCTTCTATCTTGGACCGTGAGTGTTGAGGCGCACGCTGCACGAGGAGCGTGGTCTACTACTTATCATTCTCTCCAGTGGTTGCTGGAGGAGAATGAGTTCCTCCGTGAGCAGATCTACTTTCTCCAGAGCCAGCAGACGAATACTCACACCGCTCTCTTGACCTTGGAGGAGACTCTTGCTGTTTTCTTAGACCTCCAGGAGGTCCGTCATCAGGGATTGACGTCAGAGACCGCTCATCTCAGGGGAGTTCAACAGACTCTCAAAGACAAGTTCCTAGAGGTACTCCGACTGTTCAAGGAGAACAGGACTGCCATGACCGCGATGCAGGTTTCCATGCAGGCACCAGCCGTCTCATCACCACCAGTGGCACCAGCCGTATCCGAGGAGTCCGTTAGGCATGAGTAGGTTAGATGTGCTAGATCTTTTGTACATCATGATAAGCTATTAGGGTTGCATCCCGGCTATCATGATATAGGACCTCATGTATTTGTATTTTTCCTTTCATCAGTTGTATCTTTGTACTGTACTATTTAGATTAGGGATTCATAGATGATGTACGTTAGATTTTATGTACCACCATCCCTGACAGGCGGGCTGTGCTCTGTCTTGGATCAGGTTGTGCATTTTGTACTATATTCCTATTCTAGACTTATGTCATGTACTCATTAGCTTTTATTATATCCTGTACTGTATTATATTATGAACTTTAAACAGGTTATCCAATTTGTTGCAAAGTCTATGCATGAATTTCTTTTCGTGTAATTATATAAAACTGTGCTAACACCTTGAACTAATGATTTCATTTTTGTGCATAATTATAGAAAAATGGTAATCACTAGAACGAACCCCAACAATGCCGACACTACCCAAAACGTCACTGCTGCCCAACTAAGGGAAATGATTGATCAAGGCATCGCATCTGCGATGGCTGCCAGCAGAAACGTAGACGATAGTCAAAACTCCAACAACCGCCGGAATAATCAGACCACCAGGGGTTGCTCTTACCCCGACTTCTTGAAATGTAAGCCTTCCTACTACAAAGGCAAAGAAGGAGTGGTGGAACTGATGCAGTGGTTTGAGAGGTTGGAAACGGTATTCCGCATCAGCGACTGTGCAGAAGAGAATAAAGTGAAGTTTTCCACCTGCACCCTACTTGAGAGTGCTCTTACTTGGTGGAACTCTGTTGTTGCTACTCTTGGACACGATGCTGCCTATGCTCTCAACTGGACTTAGCTAAAGGAGAGAATGACAAAGAAATACTATCCAAGGGGAGAAATGAAGAAACTTGAGATCGAATTGTGAGATCTCAGATGCAGGAACAATGACATCACTGCGTGCAACTAAAGGTTCCAAGAGTTGAACCTAATGTGTACCAGAATCTTTGTGAAGGAGGAAGATAAGATTGAGAAGTATGTGGGTGGACTCCCAGACGCTATTCACGACAGTGTGCTCGCATCTCGACCTACTACCGTCGAGAATGCCATTGAGTTCGCTACTGAATTGATCAACAAAAGAGTCCGTACCATATCCGAGAGGCAGACTGACAACAAGCGAAAGGCAGATGAGTATTTCCGCAGTCAGCACCAGCAGCATCCTAAGAAGCAGAATGTTGGGCAAGTTTACAGTGCTACCTCTGCAGGAGCTAACTCGTACGTGGGCGCTAAACCTTTGTGCTCAAAGTGCAACTATCATCATACTGTTGATAGCCCATGCCAGACCTGCTACAGATGTGGACAAGTGGGTCATTTTGCTAAAACCTGTCGAGTTAATGCTGTCACTCAGGCCCGACCCACTCAAAACACTGGGAACTACAATAACAGGGGCGGATACAATGCCCGTGGGAACGGGAATGGACAGCAGGGGAACCACAACGCTGCTGGAGGAAACAACAATGGACCCAAGAAGGGAGTTGTGTGCTATGAGTGTGGAGCACCAGGACACGTGAGACCAAGTTGCCCTAAGCGGGCCAACCAGAACAAGAACAGTGGAGGAGCTTCGTCCAGAGTGTACGTGGTCGGCAATGCAAAAGCCAACCCCGATTCAAATGTCGTTACTGGTACGTTTCTATTGAACAATCGTTATGCATCTGTTTTGTTTGACACTGGAACAGACCGAAGTTTTATATCCACTGAATTTAGCCAAGTACTAGAGGTTATTCCTACAAGCTTAGATCACCGTTACTCCATAGAATTAGTTGAAGGTAAAACTATAGATGCTGACACTATCATTAGATGGTGTACCTTAAATCTTTCCAAACATCCGTTCAACATTGACCTTATCCCCGTAAACCTTGGTAGTTTTGATGTTATTATTGGCATGGACTGGTTAGCGAGATACCGCGCAGTCGTTGTTTGTGATGAAAAACTAGTCCGTATTCCATGGGGAAACGAAACTCTAATCATTCGAGGAGATGGTAACACCGACCTCGCTGACACTAGACTTAGTGTTATCTCTTGTACAAAAGCTCAGAAATATTTGTTGAGAGGATGTCCTATCTTCTTGGCTCATATTTCTCAAACAGATGAAGAAGACAAGCCTGAGAAGAAGCAAATCAAGGACGTACCCATCGTCCGAGATTTTCCAGAAGTCTTTCCTGATGAGTTGCTAGGCTTACCACCGACCCGACAAGGGGAATTTCAAATTGATTTGGTTCCCGGAGCTGCACCTGTAGCTAAAGCTCCATACCGGTTGGCACCATCAGAGATGAAAGAACTAGTTGAACAAATCCAAGAACTATCTGACAAAGGATTCATTCGACCCAGTTCCTCACCATGGGGAGCTCTTGTGTTATTTGTCAAAAAGAAAGATGGTTCTTTTCGAATGTGCATCGATTACAGAGAGCTGAATAAGTTAACTTTGAGGAATCGTTATCCGCTTCCTCGCATTGACGACCTATTTGACCAACTGCAAGGGTCAAGTGTGTATTCCAAGATTGACTTGAGATCTGGATACCATCAACTACGAGTCAGGGAGGAAGATATTCCAAAAACAGCTTTTAGAACTCGTTACGGTCATTACGAATTCCAGGTTATGCCATTTGGGTTGACCAATGCACCGGCTATTTTCATGGACCTTATGAACCGTGTGTGCAGACCCTACTTGGATAAGTTCGTGATAGTCTTCATTGACGACATACTCATTTATTCCAAGAACGAACAGGAACACGGGGAACATCTTGCACAAGTACTAAAGGTATTCAAGGAGGAGCAACTCTATGCTAAGTTCTCCAAATGTGAATTCTGGATTCCTAGAGTGCAATTCCTTGGTCATGTCATCGATTGTGATGGTATTCACGTAGATCCAACAAAGGTCGAATCTGTTAAGGATTGGGTATCTCCTAAATCACCGATGGAGATCCGCCAATTTCTAGGCCTTGCCGGGTACTACCGCAGATTCATTGAAGATTTTTCCAAAATAGCCAAACCGATGACCAAACTCACACAGAAAGGAATAAAGTTCGATTAGGGAGAGAAGGAAGAATCAGCTTTCCAACTGATCAAGCAGAAGTTATGCAGTGCACCAATATTGGCCTTGCCTGAAGGCAACGATGATTTCGTTGTATAATGTGATGCCTCACACAAGAGCCTAGGTGCAGTATTGATGCAGAGGATGAAAGTGATTGCCTATGCTTCAAGACAACTGAAGAAGCATGAGAAAAGTTACACCACTCACGATCTAGAACTTGGATCCGTAGTTTTTGCTCTCAAAATCTGGAGACACTACCTATACGGAACGAAGTGCATAGTGCATACTGACCATAAAAGTTTGCAACACATATTGGATCAGAAGGATCTGAATAGGAGACAACGCCGTTGGATTGAGTTGTTGAGTGACTACGACTGTGAGATCAAATACCACCCTGGTAAAGCAAACGTGGTTGCTGATGCTTTAAGTCGTAAGGAAACGGACCCTCCTATGAGAGTTCGGGCATTAGTTATGACAATCAGTTTGGATCTACCCAAACAGATTTTGGAAGCTTAGACTCAAGCCCAATTACTTGAAAAACTTGTGAAGGAAGATGTCGGGGGAATGCTCAGAACCGATCTTAGCAAGGAGAAGCTAGAACCTAGAGCAGACGGAACCCTATGCCTTCACGGACGAAGTTGGTTACCTTGCTATGGAGATTTGAGGAATGTGATCATGCACGAATCTCATAATTCTAAATATTCTATACATCCCGGATCTGAAAAGATGTATCAGTATATCAAGAAATTATATTGGTGGCCAAATATGAAAGCCGACATTTCCACCTACGTTCAGAAATGTTTGACCTGTGCTCGCGTCAAAACTGAACACCAGAGACCATCGGGTTTACTTCTACAACCCGAGATACCAAAATGGAAGTGGGACAACATCACCATGGACTTTGTCACCAAACTCCCAAAGTCATCTCACGATTACGATACTATCTGGGTAATCGTCGATCGACTCACCAAGTCCACTCATTTCCTGCCAATTAGGGAGAACGATTCCCTTGCAAGACTAGCAAAAACGTACCTGAAGGAGATTGTGACCAAACATGGGATACCAGTGTCGATAATTTGTGATCGAGATGGTAGGTTCACATCAAACTTTTGGAAGGCTTTCCAACGAGCCTTAGGTACCAATTTAGACATGAGCACTGCCTATCATCCGTAGACTGATGGTCAAAGTGAATGAACCATCCAGACTCTAGAGGACATTCTACGAGCATGTGTGATTGATTTTGGAAATGGATGGGTTGACCACATTCCTTTAGTGGAATTCTCCTACAACAACAGTTATCAAGCCAGTATCAAGGCTGCCCCTTTTGAAGCACTGTATGGTCGCAAATGTCGTTCGCCTGTGTGCTGGGCAGAAGTAGGTGAATTTCAGCTCACTGGACCGGAATTAATCCAGGACACTACAGACAAGATCGTCCTCATTAAGCAAAGAATTCAAGCTGCTCGCGATCGACAAAAGAGCTACGCGGACCTGAAACGCAAACCTATGCAATTTGAAGTAGGTGACCGTGTCATGCTCAAGGTATCACCTTGGAAGGGTGTTGTACGCTTTGGCAAACATGGAAAACTGAATCCACGTTATCTTGGCCCTTTCAAAGTAATAGCCAGGATCAGGGAAGTAGCTTATCGTTTAGAGATTCCCCAGCAACTGAGTCGGGTACACTCTACCTTTCATGTGTCTAACCTGAAGAAGTGCTATGCTGAAGAACCATTGGCTATGACATTGGAGGGAGTTCAATTTGTTGACAAACTCCAATTCATAGAAGAACCAGTGGAAATCATGGAGAGGACAGTTAAGAAATTGAAACGTAGTCGCATCCCCTTGGTCAAAGTACGTTGGAACTCTAGGAGAGGCCCTGAGTTCACTTGGGAACGAGAAGACCCGTTCAAGACCAAGTACCCACACTTGTTCACCTGACCAATGACTTCATCCTAAGCTTTGAGGACAAAGCTAAAATAACGGGATGGTGTTGTAAAACCACTGATTTTACCTTATTGACTTTGTCAACTGTTGTACTACTTATTTTTGGAATCTATAAAATTCTACCTTTATATGACTTATTTTTAACCATATACCTTTTGTCATACTACCTTCCATATTCATTTTATATTTATATGGACTTTTAGTCATTTATTGACTACTCTGGCAACTAGCTGGCCACTTGATTGAGTAATGGACTCATCACCTCAGTACATATTTTGAGATAAACAGTAACTTTACTTAATTTATTTATTAAGTACTTGGATTTATTTTATATGTACATATTTACATATATTACCTAAAAGGAATAAACACCTAACGCTTTAAAACAATGTACATTATTTTATATTCTCATTTATTTACTTTATTTAAGTAAATTAATTATAGTGATGTATTTAATATACACTTTCACTAAATTACCTAAAAGCTTCAACAAAAATACCTACAACTCAACAAATGCATACAATATTAAACAAGGGTTATTATTCTCATACAACACTTGGCAAAAATTATCAAAAACCCTCCCACATGCATGTATAGGTGTGTATATGTGTACATGTCTACACCTTCATCATTTGTTAGCTAACTTGTAAGTATAATCAAGTGTATACTCCACTAATACACTATGCTAAACCATGATTTCTTACATAACCATGCTTTTACTTACACATCCATGTTTACTCACTTACACACTCCATACATGTTACTATGCAATGTCAACTCTTGTCCCCCTTTGACCCTTGTAAACCCACGTATGCAAACCAAAAAGGAAGGGAAGGAAAGTTGCTAGTTTAGGCATGTGTGGAAAAGGAACTAAACAATCCAAATAAATCCTAAGTGTATCTTTGCAAGATACATGGTACTAGGTACAAGATTTCACTTGGATACTCTCTCTTTCCTTATTTGGTCCGAATCAAACACGCACAACTCTCACCAACACAATTCACTTGCAACTCACTTTTCACTCCATCTATCTCTCTCTAAAACCTACGGCTAAACACCCCTTTTCTACCATTTTCAAACCTTTAAGCTTATTTACTACTCTTAGATCATGTCTCATACTACAAAAGGTTAATCATTAGCTCATCCTACAAGTACCTTGATCATTGAAGCAAGAAAGAAGCCCTAGTCCTATCCTTGAAGCCCACGGCTTGTTTTAAGTCACCAAGATATCCATTGTTGAAAGCTTATCACTTGTTCTTACTCATTCTCCTATCACTCCTAAACCTATCTAAACAAGTAAGTCAAATCTAAAACCTATCTTTCTATACATTTACTTTCATATATATTAACATACACATGGTTATTCTTAGTAAAAGTTAATGTTGAAACAAATATATGATACCCTAAATCCATTTTAGGTCATGGCTTGAACTATGCTATGGCTTAAAATGATGTAAAAACTTATCAACCATGAAGAACATGTCACCATGATCTAGTTAAACTTGAAAAACTATGGAACCTAAGCATGCATGATTTTGGACGTGGGGTTTAAGCCCATGTTTCTATATTGGGTATCTTGTAATGTTTAGAGATGACTAGAAACACTAGATTTATGATTATAGGTGCCTTAAAATGATAAGTTCACTATTATGCTTTATAAGGTTTAGTTTTAAGCTCACTATAATAAGTTGCCTAAATAAATCTTCATTGTCACTAAATAAAATGTTATAATAAAACTTTTAGTGTCAAAATATAATTTTGTAAAGTTTCAGGTTTAAAATAATAGATCTATAGATATTTTGTATTAAAATGCAAGATCTATGAAACTTTGGGTTAAAATAGTAAATCTATAATATTTCGGGTTAAAAAGGGAAACATATTACTTTCGGGTTGGATTGGTAATTTTACTAAGTATAGGGATCTAAATGAACAAGTATAGAAACTTATTTTCCAAAAATATAAACTTTAGGGCCACATTTGTAAATTGCCGTGAGTTGAGGGTGGTGTTTTGAACACTATCCGAAACTTTAAGGTGATAAAAAGGACCTAAATGGAATTAATATGGCGTTAGGGTAATTTGTGTAAACTTAAGAAAACCTAGGGATCTCATGTGCCACTTACCAAAACATAGTATAAGCCCTAGGGACCTTTTATGCCAACTTAGCAAACTTATTCAAACCCTAAGTAAAACCTAATGGTGATTTTTGCCATTTGCCGAAAGTTATACAAGCCCTAGGGGGCATTTGTGTAACTTAATTTTAAACCTAAATATTAGCCGAATGTTGGAGGACCAAAACTGTCAATTTATGAAACTTTAACAAGCCCTAATATAAGCCGAATGTTTAGGGACCAATTTTGCCATTTAATGAAACTTAAACAAACCCTAGTTACACGTGTAACTAGGGAGGGACCAATATCGTAATTACTTGAAAGATTTGGAAACCCTAGGGGTATAAAAATAATTTAACTGCGGGTAATTATTTAAATAGATGGACTAAAACGTATTTTATACAAAGTATAACGAACCCTAAAATTTCTATATATTTCTATCAGTTATTTAAAACGTAAGACTTAAATAAACATAACAATTTTTATTTTTTCAAACTTATAATTTAATAATTATAAACGCTACGTAAACATGGAATTTAATTAAAATGTTATATGTTCTATAAACTTTATTTAAATATTAAATATAAATTAAAAATGAATAACTTATAAAATAAATATATTTATTATATTTATTTCCTATTATCTTAAATATATATAAAACGACCTTTTATAAATATTTAAAGTGTTTTATAAACAACATAAGTATAAAATATTAATTAAATGGATTAATTAATTTAACCTTATTATTTATTTTATACTTTAAATAAGTACTATTAGAACTTGTACAACGATGAAGTAAAATACAAGTATCGTAATAAAATGCTTAAAACCAGTATAAGCATGCACAGATTTATTCTGAAACTTTTATGCATTATGTTACGCATTTACTGAGACCTTATAATTATTTAGGTCGTTGATTGTATCGTGAGCATCCTTATCAGATTTATCTACTGACTTATTGCTGTACTACTAAGGTGAGTTCATGGCCCCACTTTATATATTGACAAACTTTTAAACCTTTTAATGGGGAAGAAAACATGCAACATATTTTATTTTATGGACATGGATTGAACTGTGAAACCTTTGATTACATTGCCTATTGTAGATGAACCCGCATGACCCGTGCATTTGAAACTGTTAGAATTATTGAAGTACCTGAATGTTATAAATAGATCTATTTGGGATTGACCGTCCCCATCTGGGTGAGTCATGCTCACTGTGCCTAGGTCAGGACAACAGATGTTTCACATGTCAACACTTATTATTTTTATGGGTGCCTTTTTATAAGGCGAAGGGTCCTTAATTGTTAAGGACTTAACTGTCAAGTCTCAGTTTCAGGCAATATAAGAATGTAATTACTTTTAAGTATTGATGCTTTGTGCATTACTAATTCAGTGAATGTTTATTGTCCAAACTTATTTTATTAAGCCAGTGAATTCACCAACTTTATGTTGACTCTCTAAGCATGTTTTCTTAGGAAACTGAAGCAGGTATTGGTGTGCATGGAGTCAAGCATCATGATAGGTTGCATTTATAGAGCTCATCTAGGGTTTTATAAACTGGGGAATAATTCAAACTACTGAACAATGTTAAAGACTATTTTGATACTATTTGCACTTTCAGTCATGTAATAAATGTAAGGATAATCTTTTATCTGTCGCTCTATATTCTGTCTGCTGTTGATCCACCTACGTGACACCCAAATATTATTTCCGCTGCATTTGACTCAATTTGGGGGTGTCACAAAGTGCATCTCACAAGGGAAGGTTCAAGGGTCACACCTACCTATCCTATGCAAGACTTAACCGCAAAAATTTCGCAGAAACTTTTGTGTGTTTTTTATTGATCTCCATTCATGTGGGGGATTGTTGGAAAATAGTGTATGCAAAATGGGTTTTTACAATACTTTGGACATAATTTTATATATGTATATGTTATGTATATTCGTAGTACTTAGTAGCTTTGCATTCTCCTCTAAGAGAGCTTCGCAACGAGCTAAAGTACGTCGAATATGGAGTTAATATGAATGAGATATCGTGTCTAAAAGTGAGGCACGTGAAACACAATATTTGGAAAATATTTTGTCCCACATCGCTTGAAACATGAAGTGAAAACATGTTTATAAGGAAATCTTAGTTCCTACCTTCAATATTCGTTTGTGGGTTTTTAGTCCCACGCCTTCGCGCGCGCAGGGGGTGCAGAAAGTGAGATTTCTAGGCCAAAAACGGGTTCGAATCTACTGAACTTGTGCATGACCGCGTGACCTGCGGACACGATGTTGGGAATTAAAGTTTGTTAGATTCCCTGTATCATAGATTTAAACACAAATCAAGTTTTTAGATAGTAACTTGCCTGTGCCTAGGAGGCAGGCAAGTATCTTAAGACTCACAGAGATTTAAGTCTCTATGAGCAACCTCAGAGGAGTCCATGTCAGAGACATTGTCAAGGAAGTCGAAGATTACTTGAAGACATACTCATTGGCTGTGATGAATAACAGCCAAGATGTATCAGAGACTCTGAGGGGTTGAGGGTTAACAGGGGTGGCAATACCCTGTTAACACTCAGCACACTTGGGACATACCTTGGTGTGTACGAGACTATGAAGAAAAGGGAAACTGTGTCAGCTCTGTTTCCCTAAAGCATTGTGGCAGACTACCAAGAATAGAAGAGCATCTTGTGATACAGGTCTGACAAGTGTCTATCTAGTGTAGTCACCATCAACTAGTACTTAGGTCAACCTTGTACTACTATAAATAGGATATGTAGCCTATCATTAAAGTTTAACACTTTGATAGATTTCACATATTAATGCTTAGAACTTATAGAACCAAACAGCTGCGACTGTGTTTATAAGTTAGGGTTTAGATTGTTCAAAGTGTGCACAACACATTGTCATCAAACGATGTTATCCATAACACTTGTAATTCTTTATTATACAATAATAAGTATTACATTTGAAAAGTGATTACGTGTGTTGATTAGTTAAGTTTTATTGTTTCTAGCATCGTTTAGGGACTTTCAATTGGTATCAGAGCAGGTTGGATTAATTACTATCCAGATCTGTTCATATGGCTAATAATAACATCTTTTTAACATTGTCAAATCTGAGCGTATGTTAAAAAATCTGCACAACAATAGCAGTTTATGAGGAAGAAAAATACATTACTGTTGACCTCTGTTAACAAACAAAACCTTATCCACACCCACTCACCTACCCACCAACTCATTCTATCTTTTTCTACCCTTAATCCCTCTGTCACATTCTATTCTTCCCATCCTCACACAAAAAACAACATTACAAAACCCACCTAATGAAAATTCATTCACGTCTTGTTTATTCTCTCCCCCTTCAAAAAGTCACCATCTTCATTACTTCTCTCATACTGACTCAAAAAAATTCATCAAAAAGTCATCACGTCACTCTCATCCTCACAAAATCCGGATCTAACATAATTAATCATCATTTTACAATCGTGACCCACCTAAAACCATATATCACAACGAATAAAACATCATTCATTGCATTGAAACCCACTTTGAGATCTATTAAAAAAGGGGGTAATCATATTCGGATCTACTCACAAATCGGGTGAACTCGAATCAAGAACAATCGAAAATAGTAGTTGAATTCGTTTCTTGTGGCCACGAATACTAATTTTGAAGAATCGATTGTTTCGTTAGTAGGTTCTTACTTATGACATGGTTTTTGGGTTTTTCGATGTACAGATCATCAAGTGTTTTGTTGTCGAGCTTGTTTATTTCTGGGTAACGATTGATAGATGATTTGGGTAATGTACAACTTTGGATTACTCGGTGATTGTAGCTGATAAAAGTTTGGACTAAGGTTGAAGGGATTGTTCAGCGTTTTTTTGTTGATTAAGGACTGATAATAAAACTCAGCAGTTTACTTAGTGATGATTAAAAGGAAGCTGATGAAATGATATATGTTGAAAAGGCTGGACCTTGAAAGCTACCAGTTCTCTAAACCTATGTCTCGAACCCCAGAGGTGTGATAACAGAGTTTGTGAACTCTGTCGTTGATATCTATCACCGAATCCTGTCAAACAGGTAACTGAATCCAGAGGTCTGAACCTACCTCTGTGAACTCCACCTAAAATTTTGTTCCCAGCCAGCTGAACTGCATGGCGCTGGACTGCCAGGTCGCTGAACTCACTGAGTCGCTCAACCCTGTGTCTGAACCCTTCATCAACGAACCTAGTGGCATAAACCTCCCAAGACATCGAACCCCTTTTTAGGACCCCTGTCCCTGTCTAAACCTCCCAACAAGCAAAGCCTGGACTGCTATCACAGAAACCATGTGAACCGTGTCGCTGAACCCACAGGTGTTCCTGAAACCCCCCAGCCATTTGTGACCCCATGCTACTCGATCCCTGTCATTGAACATGGACCCTTGTCCTTAACCTCTCTCTTTGGACCCCTGTCCCTAAGTCCATGAACCCCCCCAGAGGCAGCTGAACCCACAGCCAAACAGCCACAGCTAAATACCTAATACCCCACAGCTAGTTCCTCAGCTGTTGATCTCCACAGCCACCCCCTCCCCCCCACTCGTGGTTGTTGAAGTAGCTGATAAAATCAGCTTAACAAAGGATTCGCTGGCAAGATGACCAGCTGAAAAAGATGCTATCTTTAGAGCCTTCAACTGCTGAAGGACTTGGTCACTCAGGAAATATTTTCTCACACCAAGATAAAGAAAGAAGATATCTTCATAGCCACCCCCTCCCCAGCAGCTGTCACTCTCCCCCCACCATTGTGAGCCCATCTGCTGTAACCCTAGCCGCAGAGTTTTTGAGAGACCAGGCTGTGTTACAGGGAATTGGTGAGACATTGATTATTCAGGGGTTTGATAACATCAGGGTTTGATAACATCAGCGTTTGGTAGGAGATGAAATTAAGGGGGAGTTGTATTTCAGGCGAGATGAAGACCATCACGCTATGATTGTGTAATAGTATGTAGCCGGTCAAAAGTTGCTTGGTTCCCTAGCAAATTTTGAGGGGGAGAGAAACGAGGACAGAGGTAAACTTGTGTTTATGTGAAGAAACATCAAGTTTACTCACGCTACATACATACTATCATACAACCTTCAGGGACTCACATGTTTACATATATGGCTGATTGAGCCAAAGTCGCTGAAGATGGGTTGCTGAGCTTACTCTATGATCTATTATGGTTGCTGCATCAACCATTGACCACTCTGCTATTTAAAGGTAAATGAACTCCAGATCTTATTAGATAGAATATGCCACATTATATATATGCTAGTGGACGACATATGGTTTATAATGAACATGCATATATACAGTTCACTCTTAACCGAAGTGAAGTAGTTATTGGGTTCTATTATATAAGCATCAGGGAGTTGGTTCAAGTTCTCATTATACATGATCAGAGATTGTATCAGCTTTGTAACAACTACAACAGGCCAAACAAGTCAGCGGATAACTTCAGCTAGAGAAGTTAGTTATTTTGGTATTCATTGTTGTAATATAGCAGGTAAGAAGAAGCCTTTATGCTCATTTACTGCTATTTAACTTAGGCTACTTTTCTATCCAAATAGGGGGAGATTGTTGGGTCAATTCAGTGCCTGATTTGTCCCTTGTACATGATTTGTATGTAAAGCAGCCTAAGTAGTGTTAGTCACTGAAATTCGTATGTTATAAGTTCAGTGTGTCATTCTTTAGAGTCTACGAGATAGACTCGTCATTAGCTGAGGCGGATCTCAGTAAGTGTGTAAAGAATCAAGGATGATGGAGTTAGTAAGTGATGACATAATAGCTTGCTAACTCCTCAAGACTATTACTTCTTTACAAGACCTGAAGATGTTAGAAGACCTGAAGAAGTGTCTAAAGTGTGTCTAAAGTATTAGTAGAAGACTACAAGGTGGTTACTTGTATTTTAGTTAAAGCTTCTCAAGGAAGCTTCACACCCACTATATATATGTGGTCCTTATAATAGAATAGTCAATGATTCCCACCACAGAAAACACACATGTAACACTTTAGTGGATAGGGGTTTCATCCTCCCATTGTTGCATAAGCTTAGCTAGCTATGAACATGGGAGTTTAGTTTGTCATTCATCGCCCGGTTCCGCAAACAACCGGGCAAGTCTTGTATATTTGTTGATTCATTATTAATAAGATATACAAACGATGAAAAGTACAAGCTTGTGTTATTAGTTAGTCAATTGGTTTAATTGTGCAAATGTTCTTCATAGATCTTCATGGATTCGATGTTTGCACAAGTATCGTAGACCATCAATTGTGCAAAGAATCAAGGATGATGGAGTTGGTAAGTGATGACATAATAGCTTGCTAACTCCTCAAGACTATTACTTCTTTACAAGACCTGAAGATGTTAGAAGACCTGAAGAAGTGTCTGAAGTGTCTGTCTAAAGTATTGGTGGAAGACTACAAGGTGGTTACTTGTATTTTAGTTAAAGCTTATCAAGGAAGCTTCACACCCCACTATATATATTTGGTCCTTGTAATAGAATAGGTAATGATTCCCACCACAGAAAACACACATGTAACACTTTAGTGGATATGGGTTTCTTCCTCCCATTGTTACACAAGCTTAGCTAGCTATGAACATGGGAGTTTAGTTTGTCATTCATCGACCGGTTGTTGTTCCACAAACAACCGAGCAAGTCTTGTATATTTGTTGATTTATTATTAATAAGATATACAAACGATGAAAAGTACAAGCTTGTGTTATTAGTTAGTCAATTGGTTTAATTGTGCAAATGTTCTTCATAGATCTTCATGGATCTGATATTTGCACAAGTATCATGGACCATCAATTGGTATCAGAGCGGTGTTTGATATTAAAACCTTCAGAAACATCTTTCTAAGTTTTATAATCAAGATCCATCATGCTAGAAACAACAAATGCACCACCGTCTTCTGGGAACAACAACAATGCACCACCAACTTCACCTAGACTCACTCCTCTACCTCCAAATGAAGATGATCTACCTCAACTTCTTGACTCGAGAGGCAGATCTCATGTCACCAATGTACCAGTCTTTGATGAAGAAGATTTTGCTAGTTGGAAGAGTCAATTCCTCGTGTATCTCGACGGACTTGAACCATTCCTTCTAGAAATTCTAGACAATGGTCCTTATGTTCCCATGGCGCTCACCTCTACTGATGAGAATCCTCTTTCCAAACCTCTCAAGCAGTGGACTCCAGCTGATAGGGGAAATTGGCAAACCAAGACAAACATCTCAAAAGCATCATCATATTCTGTCTTCCCAAACACATCATGAAGTCTGTCATTCAGTGTCCCATAACCAAACAAATGTGGACAGACCTTATCCTTGGTCATGAAGGACCCTCTGAAACCAAAGAAACCAAGATTCAGGCACTCAGACTTCAGTTCAATGCATTCAAGGCACTTGAAGGTGAAAAGGTTCAACAAACATATACAAGGCTGAAGATTCTTCTCAATGACCTTGCTATGAATGACGTCACCATTGGTCAAGTTGAAATTAATGCCACATTTGTCAACAACCTTCCAAGAAAATGGCTTAGTATGAATCAGACTCAGAGAGCCAATAACTCAATCAAGAATGACACCTTAGCTCAGCTTTATGGAAAGTACAGTTATGAAGAAGGGCTGATTGATACCATATACAAATCAGAGACTGAAAGATTTGTAGTTCAGGGAGCAACTTCCAAAGCTTTGATTTCTACCCCTCACCCTCATGACAGCGACTCTGATGTTGAAGAAGACACACGCAGCAGCCAAGAGTTCTTGACAGACCTTAATGCTGAATTTCATGAAAGAGCATTGCTAGCTAATCAAAGGAGATTCTACAAAAGATCAGGGAGAGTAGGATCAACTAGCAAACAAACCGACAAATCAAAAGAAACTTGCTTTGCCTGTGGAAAACTTGGACACTTTCAAAAAGACTGTCCTTCCACAAAGACATCCTCACCTTCTTATCCACCATCTTCCACCAAACCTTACAAGTTTAAATCACAACACAACAACTCATCTCACCAATTCAACTCCTCAGACAATGAGAAGAAGGATTACAAGAACAAGTATAAGGCACTTAAAGCTAAGTTAGAACAGATGAATTTGAAGCTTGAAGCTCTGTCTAAGAAGAAAAGGGGTGATAAAAAGACAGAGAAAGGGTTGGTAGCTGAAGCGTATGATTGGAATGATGAGCCGCTGACCTCAGATGAGGAAGATACTACTAGAGTCAGGGCTTTCATGGCAATAGTTGAGGATGAACCAGCTGTTGGGAAAGGAGATGCAAGATCAAGACAATAGGTTGACATCACAATGAAAAAGGTACACAGGCTTTTATCTATGTCTGAAAGTGATGAACGCAAACATGTTCTTGATTACACCATTGTTGATTTGCACTTTGTTGAGGAACAAAGAAAGAACTTGCTTGATAAGTTTCACTCTGTTAAACATGAACTGTTAACTGCTAGGGCTGAATGTGAAACTCTCAAACAGGTTAATTTTGAAAAAATATCTCTTCAAAACGAAGTTAATAGGTTAACCTTAAAGAATAATGCCTTAATTGATCAAGTATCTGAATTAAATAAGGTTATAGAAAAATGGCTGTGCAGTAGGTTCACTTTAGATGAATTGCTTAATGATGAACTACCTGTTGATATTAAAAGGGATATCTCTGCCAAGAAAAATAAGTTGAGAATTCTCACCAAACCCAAAGAAATAGTTTTCAAATCTACAGAGACAATTCATATGTCAGATCCCCTCTTGACTGATGTCCCTGTCTTTGAAGATGTGGTTGATTTACCACCCTTACCTAAACTCTTAGGAGTTGAACCCAGCAGTTCCTCTAGAGGAGCTAAGGCTTAACCCAAAACAGATGTTGAGAAACCACCAGCTAAGGTATTCTTTGTACCTGCTAAACAATCTGTTAAGCAAGTTGCCTTTAAGCCTGTCTCAACTAAATCTGTGAACAAAGTTGACTCCTCAACTGAAGGACACCTGTTGTCATTAATGAAAGAAGTAGAACTCTTGAAACAACATATTAAGCCTTCCGTTGAATGCTCTACTTCCCATGAACCTAAGTCTATTTTAGGTGAACCCAAAGGTGAAAGGATAGTCAAACCTTACTGCAATATTTGTAAAAACTCTCATCACATGACCATAGATCATGATAGACAAATGGCTGTTAAAAGAGCTCAAACACCTTCTAGGGAGAGACAACAGGCTTCTAGGAGACAAATAGGTAATTACAGACCTTATCCTCCCTGTAAATTTTATGGATTCACAGACCATCACTCAGATGAGTGTCGCGACTTTCCAGGATGTGATATCTGTAGAAGGTTCAACCATGAGACAGCTAACTGCCCTTCCTATCGTCAAAAGTTCTACAGGAACTCAAGAATTTCTAATCAGCAAATCAGGGAACCCACTGGAAAGTGGGTTCACCATAGGAACTAACTTGTTTCTATGTATCTGTGAGGAAACATCTTAAGGAATCGGTATGGTATCTAGACAGTGGCTGTTCTAGACACATGACAGGGATTCATCAATACCTGCACAGATACTCAAAGGAGCCAGGTCCTAAAGTGGTGTTTAGGGATAATTCTTCAGGCGACACATAGGGATACGGCTCAGTGAACTGCAATGGGATAACGTTTACAAGGGTTTCATATGTGAATGGTCTTAAACACAATCTTATTAGTATCAGCCAATTGTGTGATGCTGACTACAAGGTTTTGTTTACTAAGACTCAGGGAACCATATTCAACAAGAACAATGATGTGGTGCTTATTGCACCAAGAAGGAGAGATGTGTATGTCATCAACATGGCTACTTGCTCTGAAGACAGCTCTAACTGATTTCTAGCTAAAGCCTCTGAAAGTGTCAATTGGTTGTGGCACAAAAGACTGTCTCATCTCAACTTTAAGAATATCAACAAGATAGCCACACAAAACCTGGTTGCTGGTCTACCTTCAGTAATGTTGTCTAAAGAAAATACTTGTTCAGCCTGTGTCAAGGGAAAGCATCACAGGTGTTCTTTTAGGACCAGGCAATCGTTTTCCATTGACAAGTGCTTACATCTCCTTCACATGGATTTTTTTGGGCCTGTCAAACCTTAGACCATTAATCACAAAAAATACACCTTGGTCATAGTTGATGAGTTTTCAAGGTATACATGGGTTTTCTTCCTCAGAAGGAAAAGTGATGCCGCTGATACCATCATGTCCTTCATCAGATAGGTTGAAAATATGAATGATGTTAGAGTCAAAGCTCTAAGAAGTGATAATGGTACTGAATTCAAGAATCAACAACTTGAATCTTTTTGTGATGAAAAAGGAATATCACAAAACTTCTCTTTAGCTGGCACCCCTGAACAAAATGGTGTGGCTGAAAGAAGAAACAAGACTTTGATTGAAGCAGCCAGAACTATGTTAAATGGTGCAGCTTTACCAAAGCAATTTTGGGGAGAAGCTGTTCACACTGCTTGCTACACCTAAAATAGATCAATCATTGTCAAAAGACATGGCAAAACTTCCTATGAAGTTTTCAGAAATAGAGCTCCAGATGTCAGCTATTTCCATATGTTTGGATGCCCTGTGTTCATTTATAACTACAGAGATAAACTTGGAAAATTCGATGAAAAAGCTGATGATGGTTTCTTCTTAGGATACTCTCCCACAGCCAAGGCCTTCAGAGTATTCAATACAAGAAGACAAGAAGTAGAAGAAACCTTTCATGTCAGATTCAATGAAGACGATAATGTCATACAGAGAACAGGAACAGAGGGTGATGAAATTGATTTTAATGAAAGCGTGTCCTTCCTAAGTGATGAATTCTCAGAACCAAGACCTTCCTGTCATCACCATCATCACTCCAACACTCTCACTCCTTATGTTCTTGCTTTTGACCCTCTATCTACGCACAACGTTGAAGTTCCTTCCTCTCAGGAACTTGATGAAGAAGAACCACAGCCTTCTTGTAGTCCTTCCTCATCAACTGCTGTAGATGACTCACCAATTCTTCAAACCCTTGAAGACTCTCCTGCTGATAATGAATCTGTACCCCTTGATATGGCTGAAGTTGACACAGATACTGAGGTCATCTTTGAAGAAAGCCCTCCTATTCAGCAGGATGAAACTCAAATAGTGCCAGCTACCCCCACAAATGTCCCTGTCCATGATTCCCCGACTCCTCAAACTAAGTGGTCAAGAGATCAACACATTATTCTTGTCAACAGTATTGGGGAACCTAATGCAGGGGTTACTACTAGACAACAAATTCATGACTCAGAGTCAGCCTCAGCCAACAAATGTCTCTTTGCTGAATTTCTCTCTCAAATTGAACCTAAGAGAGTAGCTGAGGCTCTTGTGGAAGATGGGTGGGTAGCTGCTATGCAGAAAGAAATTAATCAGTTCAAACGGAACAAGGTATGGACTCTAGTGCCAGCTCCACCTGGTAAGAACATCACAGGCACTAGATGGATTTATAGAAATAAGATGGATGCAATTGGAAACATCATCAGAAACAAGGCCAGGCTGGTAGCACAGGGATATACACAGACTGAAGGGATTGATTATGACAAAACGTTTGCTTCTGTGGCAATACCTGAAGCCATCAGAATCTTCCTTGCTTATGCTGCATATATGAACTTCACTGTGTATCAGATGGATGTTAAGAGTGCCTTCCTCAATGGATATTTGGTTAAGGAAGTGTATGTTGAACAGCTTGAAGGATTCGAGAATAGCGAGTTTCCTAATCATGTGTACAGACTACACAAAGCCATGTATGGGCTGAAACAAGCTCCAAGAGCATGGTATGAAACTCTTTCTAATTTTTTAACTGAGAATAAATTTGTTAGGGGTTCCATTGATAAAACAATCTTTACCTTCAAGGATAAGAGTGATTTCATCATTGTGTAGATTTATGTGTATGATATCATCTTTGGGTCAACTAATGTTAATCTTAGTAAACGTTTTGCTAAATTAATGACAAAGAAATATGAGATGAGTATGATGGGTGAATTAACTTACTTTTTGGGTTTTCAAATTAAACAATGTCCTAAGGGAATTTCAATTTTTCAAGAAAAGTATGTTAAGGATTTACTTAAAAAATATGACTTAGCTTATTGTGCATCAGTGAAATGCCCCATGCTTCCACCCAACAACTTAGGTCCTGATGAGTTAGGGGTCTCTGTTAATGAGACTTTATACAGAGGCATGATTGGGTCACTCATGTATTTAACAGCTAGTCGTCCTGATATCCAATTCTCCACATGTCTCTGTGCAAGGTACCAAGCTAACCCAAAAGAATCTCATCTAGTGGCTGTTAAGAAAATTTTCAGGTATCTCAAAGGAACAACCTCCCTAGGTTTATGGTATCCAAAGAAATCAAGCTTTGATCTAAAGGCCTATTCAGATTTAGACTATGTTGGATGTTGTATTGACAGGCAAAGCACTTCAGGTAGCTGTCAAATCCTAGGAGGAAAACTGGTTGGATGGAGTGCTAAGAAGCAAAACTTTGTGGCCATGTCATCAGCTGAAGCAGAATATGTTGCTGCTGCCAACTGTTGTGCTCAGGTGCTCTGGATGAAAAGTCAATTGGCTGACTATGAGATCTTATATGATAAAGTGCCAATCTTCTGTGACAACATCACTTTTAGCCTCTCATGCAACAAACACCCCTTTGCCTTCTCTCTCAAAGATTTTGCAAATGTGGCTGGGTTAAGACATGGAGATGAATGCCTGGAGATGGTAGACAAAAAGGCTGTAAAGGACGCCCTTGCCACACTTAAACCCATTCATGATGTAAACCCTGCTCTCACACCTCCTGAAGTTCTTTCCAAGTCCCATCTGAAGATCAAGTACTTCTCCCCTATGTGGCGTGTCCTCTTCACTCACATAGTCAAATCCGTAGGAGGTATGCAGGGATCCAAGATCAAATGTCTTTTAATCACCAATCGATTGCTTATGGGCTGATCTGGGGCACAAATGTTGATGTTGGAAGTATACTTTTCTTAAACCTCGTGGAAAAGCTCAAGGGACCAAATCAAGTCAGGGAGAAAAATATTTGTTATGTTCGCTTTCTTTCTCTTCTCTTCGAAAGACTGTTAGGTAACAACTACCACAACTCGACTCTCACATCCCTGAAGCCTTATCGCATTACTGAAGCAATCTATAAGGAGATTGGACCTGAAGATGTCCCTACTACTTCTCATATGCTAAATATAGCCAATAAACAACCTTCTATTGTGAAGTCCTTGCTCCCTTCCTTTGAGAAGGTGATTACCTCTGATGTGTCTGGCAAGTCTACGTCTTTAACCTCTAGGCAGCACACCACGACGTCTAAGGCAACAACTGGCCAACAGCCTAAGAAGAAGAATAACCCCTCTTCTTCCCATATCAAAACTGTTGCAAAGGCCAGGGTAAAGAAGAACGTGAACCTCACATCCTCCTCTGTTCCAGAGACTCCTGTGGATTCAGAGACTTCAGCTGACCAACAACAAGGGTCTAGTGTCTCGATGTCAGCCGAGACAACAGGGAACCCGCCAAATACTGCTGATATCGCACAGGTAATTAGTCTTATCATTTTTAGAGGTCCACAAGCAGCCACTCTCAAACGTCTATAGGTGAGAGTGGTGAAGTTAGGGTTATCCTCGACCCATAGAAGTCATTTTATGCACTTAAAAATTCTTAAGACTTCTGTACACCCTGTCTATGCACCAGGGAGTGATTCATTTGTGTTTATAAAGCACCCCGATGACCCTGCACCCTCTAGACAGTATTCAGGCAAACAACAACCTGAATACATATATGTTTCAACCTAGAGTAGTTGTACCTCACACAGCCTCTTGGTTCCCTCAGAAAAAGAATCCCAACAGTTTTACTTTTAGGGGAGCTGAATAATCATCCTTAGCTCTCCTAGGGACAGCGTTACAAGACGACCTTACCCTACATCTTTTTCACACTTAAAAGAATCCCAAAGGATTTATCCTTTCAGGGGAGCTGAATCATCACCCCCAGCTTTCCTAGGGGCAGCGTAACAAGCGATCTTTACCTACATATGTTTCACACTTAAAAGAGTCCCAAAGATTTCTTAACCTTTTGGGGGGGGGGGCTGAATAATCACCCTCAGCCTTCCTAGGGGCAGTGAATGGCGATCCTTAACAACATATGTTTCACAATCAAAAGAGTCCAAAAGGTTTTAACCTTTTGGGGGGGGCTGAATAATCACACTCAGCTTTCCTAGGGGCAGCGAATGGCAACCATTAACCTCATACTTTTCACTCTTAAAAGAATCCCAAGGATTTATCCTTTAAAGTGGCTGAATAATTACCCTCAGCCTCTTTGGGACAGCGAACTGGCGACCATTCCCCTTATTTATTTCCCTGTTACTGATATAAAACAACTTGCAGGCTCATGTTGTACAGCCAAACATTGAATCCCTGGAGCAGCCAGAAAAAGAAGTTGACACAATGATTCAGAATCAACTAAACGAGGAAGAGCCCATACCTGATGTTGAAGAAGATGTGCTCTTCTTAGTAGATGATTTCTCTGAACCTGAATCAATGCCTAATGATGAGATTCTCCCTGAGGGGATGATTGAAGAGGAGGAGGATGAAGAAGATGATGACCAACAGTCTCTGTCTCCTCCAAAGGAAATCGATGTGTCCACACCAGCTGTTGATACCACTCCTCCTCCCAAGGAAGCTGTAGTAACTCCCACCTCTGCCACCTCTGCCACTATAGTCTTCCAAAGACCTGTATATGATCCGACAGCCAAATTCTTATTGTTTGATCATCCTACCTAAACTAACTTTGATGTATTGCCAAGGGAGGATGATTATGCACAACAAAGCCTGAACATCCATGATCTTAAACCTGAACATCATCAATCAGATATAGAACGCCTGTCAAGAAAGCTGGATGTTATAAAATCTGAGATGCATTCTTTCACTGTTAACTTTCCAAGGATCATTACACAAGCGGTTAAGGATGCAGTCACTGAACCTATCAAACATGGTAAATAATGGGAGTGTCCCAAGGACTTAGTCATTTGTCGACACAAATCAAATATGCCATCGTCACAGAGGTCCCTGCACTTTTCAATACTCATGAGTTAACAATGCATAGAGAGTTTGAAGTTGTACGAAGCAGGCAACTTCGTCACACCAACTTTATCATTGATCGTGTTCATCGTAACACAAATGGCAATTCCAACCACCTGATGAAAATTGCCAGAGCTTCAAGAATCAGGCAACGAGAAATGGCTGCCTCTGTTGAGCAGATTGCCAAGCACTTTCAGGCACGTTCATCCAAGCGTCTGAAAAGACAGGCTGAACGTGAGGGGGAGAAGGAAAAGGTACTTGACCTTGAATCTGCCAAACAAAGCTCAGACTCTGCTGACAACAACACTATTCCCTCACATGTCCCTCTCCAAGTCATCACACCAGTTATTATACCAGATGATGAGGATGAAATTAAGGGGGAGCAACAGACTAAGGATGAAGTTGATTCATCAAAGTCCCTGACTCTGGTTAACACCAGCGAGGCTGTGGATGATGGTGAACCAGCTGCCAAGAAACTCAAGTTCACTGTTAGCTCCCTACCCAAAGCTATACAAACCCAAGCTCAGATGGCCTTTCTCAAAAGAGCCGAAGAGCTGAACAACATAAGCATGGCATCCTCTGTCTCAAAGAAAGGAAAGGAAATAGTTATGGTAGACTCAAACGCCAAACTAATGAAAATAGCTGCGATGCTAGAGACAGGAGGATCAACCACAGACCCATCCTAATTTACAACCTTCACAACTTTAAATAAGAATCCTCTAACACCTGAAGAAATTGAGAAACATGCTGTTGAATTCAAAAGGCTGAATGAAATCAAGAAATCCAATGAGCTTAATGAGGAAACTCTGAGAAAAATGACTCCACTTCAAAGGGAGAAACGAAGGCAAAGGTTGAAAGAGATGGAAGTCAAACGCACAGAGGCACTGAATAAGGTAAAAGCTAATTATGATGCCTACGTCAACAACATGTATGCACCTAGAAAAATCACCAAGTTCAAGTACACTATTCACAAGTCTACTAACACACTACAAATGATTTTGTGGAGAGATAACCAACAGGCCAATATGGATGTCTTTGAAGACTTCGGATTAAAACAACTTGGCTTGTCTGAATGGTTTTTGGCTGCTAAAAGAGCTGGACAGGAAAATTTTACTCTTCTTAAGAGCCTCAAAGCTAAGTTTAATTGGGTTAAAGAAACAGCATCCAAGCTCAAAATAGATCCCCCACCACAGCTGTTTGAACAAGAACCTCCAAAGTCTGGAAAGAAAAGAAGAAGGATGACTCAACTTGTTAAGGAAACCTTCGTTACTGATGATGTTCAAGTGGATGGAATGCACAGGGATTTGGTATTACCAAATGGAATCATAGGTCCTATTAATGGTCAGACTTACGCTGAGCCTGAAAGAGGTATGGCCTTCATGAATAGAGCTTGCCAATATACATTCAAAAGGGAAGATGAGCTAGGTTTAGCATCAACTATTCAGCTGATTTGTCTCAAAAAGGGGCTTAAAATCAACACAGAGTATTCCAAGGTTTTTGCACAAGCTTTGCAGGCCGAATTGCATACCAGGACAGACTTAGCTGAAGCTGAAGAAAGAATAAAAAATGATGACTATTGAAGGGTTTCACAGCTGAATTTTACCTTCATGTTCTATTTCACTTTTGTATTGTACTTGTAATTTCCTTTAAGTATGAATAAAATCATGAGGTATGTTTGTTTAGATCTATTACGAGTAAGAAGAAGTTGTTATCTCACTTACCTTAACTTAGATAGATCTAGCTGTATTTATGTTTAAATAGGGGGAGATTGTTGGGAATCAAAGTTTGTTACATTCCCTATATCATAGATTTAAACACAAATCAAGCTGTTAGATAGTAACTTGCCTATGCCTAGGAGGCAGGCAAGTATCGCAAGACTCACAGAGATCTAAGTCTCTGTGAGCAACCTCAGAGGAGTCCATGTCAGAGACATTGTCAAGGAAGTCGAAGATTACTTAAAGACATACTCACTGGCTGTGATGGATAACAGCCAAGATGTATCAGGGACTCTGAGGGGTTGAGGGTTAACAGGGGTGGTAATACCCTGATAACACTCAGCACACTTTGGACATGCCTTGGTGTATACGAGACTATGAAGAAAAGGGAAATTGTGTCAACTCTGTTTCCCTAAAGCATTGTGGCAGACTACCAAGAATAGAAGAGCATCTTATGACAGAGGTCTGACAAGTGTCTGTCTAGTGTAGTCACCATCAACTAGTACTTAGGTCAACCTCGTACCACTATAAATAGGATATGTAGCCTAGCATTAAAGTTTAACACTTTGATAGATTTCACATATTAATGCTTAGAACTTATAGAACCAAACAGCTACGACTGTGTTCATAAGTTATGGTTTAGATTGTTCAAAGTATGCACAACACATTGTCATCAAACGGTGTTATCCATAACACTTGTAATTCTTTATTATACAATAATAAGTATTACATTTGAAGAGTAATTACGTGTGTTGATTAGTTAAGTTTTTTTGTTTCTAGCATAGTTTAGGGACTTTCACACGAATGCAGCTCTGAAATATGCCTGGGTGCGGGCAAATTCGGTATATTTTATGCTGCTCATTCGAATTTTTCCTTCCAGATTTTTGTAATATATTCTAGGAATAGATACAAACTAATTAATTAAGTTTACAGAAATCTGTTTTGTGTATTTAAAGATTTGCGAATCTGTGTTAGTAATAACAGATTTTCATGTCAGTTTAATTTAGGAGCAAATATTTTGTCTTGATGACCAAGACATATAGAGAATATAAATTAAACTTGAATTTCACTCATTCAACACATCAAAAAAACGCAGCTTTTTCTAACTCCATTACCAGACAGTTTTCCAGCAGCTCGTCGATCAGAAACACGCAAGGCTTCCGTGATCTTTCAGGAAAGTTTGTTTAGTCCGGTTGTACAACAACTTTGGACGTTGTACCCTAGGAAACAGACGACGAATCTGTTTTAAGAGAAGCGTGTTAAACACGTGCCTCGTCTTACCATTTACTACTTTCTTTATTGTTAATTACTTTCAGTCATTTAAATTATATCAATTTAATTTCTATTATTTTATTGTAAGTTCGATTTTATATAATAAAAGTGTACACCGTTTCCTACAATCTTAAAACAGAATCTGTTTAACAGAATTAAAATCTTTTATTAAATCAGATTAACATCTTTAACAGGTTTTTATAAACTGTTTTCTGTCGAGACCAAGATTGACTTTCATTAGAAATCAGGTTTAAACTAACAGATTTTAATTAACAGTTAACGTTTTTTTAGCAGTTGTTCTAATCAGTTTATTGAAACCAAGATTGTGTTTCTGTTAAACTGATACATTTGATAATTGTATCTGATTCATTAAAACCAATATTGAGTTTCTTTGAAGCAGATCCACTATAAGTATAGAGATCACGATTGTATTTCTTATATACAGATTTATAACAGTTGTCTAACTGTTTGTGTTTTGATCTTGTTTGATCTTTCAGAATGTCTACCAACAAACCTAAAACTCCTGTAACTACTACTGTGAATGTAACTGGATTGTCAGTTACCCACACAGTTGCTAATCATGCTGAAAAACCAGAAAAATTCAATGGGCAGAATTTTAAGAGGTGGCAGTAGAAGATGTTCTTCTATCTCACTACTTTGAACCTTGCGAAGTTCTTAAAGGAGACTATACCTCAAGTGGGACCTCCTACAAAAGTTGTACCCGCTAATCAACGAGCCGTGCAAGCTGTTGAAGCATGCAAAACATTCAGACTTATTGTGTCACAACTATATTCTGAATGTTTTGGTGGACTCTTTGTACAACGTGTACTGCAAGACTACAACTGCCAAAGATTTATGGGAGTCGTTGGAACGCAAGTACAAAACTGAGGATGCTGGTACAAAGAAGTTCGTGGTAGCTCGTTTTTTGGATTACAAGATGGTTGATTCAAAGAGTGTGATAACTCAGGTTCAAGATCTACAGGTTTTGCTACACGACATTCATGTTGAGGGTATGACTTTGAGTGAAACTATTCAAGTTGCTGCTATCATTGAAAAGTTACCCCCAAGCTAGGTAGAATTTAAAAACTACTTGAAGCATAAGCGAAAGGAGATGACTGTTGAAGACTTGGTTGTTCGTCTTTGTATTGAAGAGGACAACAAGCTGGCTCAGAAAAACACTTATACAGCTGATTCTGCCAAGGAAAATATGGTTGAGCATGGTTCGTCTTCTTCAAAGTCTAATGGTAAGAGCTTTAGAAAAGGGAAGAATGACAAGAAGAGCAAAGGGAAGTCTGAGTACCTTGCTCCTAAAGGTGGAATGGCAAAGCAGAAGTTCCAAGGATATTGCTTCAACTGTGACAAGCCAGGTCATCATGCTGCTAATTGCAAAGCGCCAAAGTGGGTGACTCCACGCGAGGCTAATATGGTGAATGATAATGTGGACATGATTCCTATGGTGTCTGATGTCGTTACCATGATTTCTGAAGTTAACCTGGTAGGTTCTATAAATAATGATTGGTGGGTTGATACCGGGGCAACCAGTCACGTGTGTGCTGACAAGAGTATGTTTCACTCTTTCAGAGCGGTTGACAATGGAGAGAAGTTGTACATGGGCAACTCTGCAACTGCTGATATCAAAGGCGGAGGAGATGTTATTTTGAAGATGACATCTGAGTAAGAGCTCAAGTTGACTAAAGTCTTATATGTTCTGGAGATTCGCAAGAATCTTGCGTCCGGTTAGCTTTTGAATAAGTTTGGTTTTGTCTTGTTTTTTAGTCTGATAAAGTTTACTTTCTAAGAATCAAATGTATGTTGGTAAGGGGTATGTCCTGAATGGTATGTTTAAGCTCAATGTAATAGTTGTTAAGAATGCTATCAATAAAATGAATACTTCTGCTTACTTGATTGAGTCTTCTAATGTGTGGCATGGCCGTCTTGGACATGTTAAGTTTAATTCAGTGCGTCATTTGATTAAATTTAATGGCATACCAAATTTTCATATTGATTCAAATTATAAGTGTGAAACTTGTGTCGAAGCCAAACTTACAAGATCATCTTTCAAATCGGTTGAACGAAAAACCGAACCACTTGATATGATACACACAGACATATGTGATTTGAAATCACTACCCACAAAAGGTGGCAATAAGTACTTCATCACGTTTATTGATGATTGCACAAAGTACTTCTACGTTTACTTGTTGAAAAGTAAAGATGAAGCTATATAAAAGTTTGTTCTATACAAGACCAAAGTTGAGAATCAACTTGGTAGGAAAATCAAGGTTGTACGAAGTGATAGAGGAGGTGAATATGTGTCTCCTTTTGCTGATCTATGTGCGAAACATGGAATTAGACACGATTTTACTGTTCCTTATTCACCTTAGCAAAACGGTATTGTCGAAAGGAAGAACCGTACCTTGAAAGAAATGGTTAATGCCATGTTCTTAAGTTTTGGTTTAAGCCGGGACATGTGGGGGGAAGCCATTCTAACGGCTACCTATCTTTTAAACAAGATACCTCGTAAGGATAAAGAGGAAACCCCATATGAATTATGGATGGAAAGAAAAACATCATACCAGTACTTACGAGTATGGGGGTGTCTAGCCAAGGTAGTTGTGCCGACACCTAAGGCCCAAACGATTGGACCTAAATCTATGGATTGTATATTTATTGGATATGCTAAGAATATTAGTGCTTATCATTTCATTGTACATGATTCGAAAAATCCAGATATACACAAGAACACAGTAATGGAATCAAGGAATGCTTCCTTCTTTGAAAATGTATTTCCTTGTTTAACAAAGGAACTGGAAGCTTATCTAGAATAGATGATGAAGTTGTCCAAGATAAGAGACAACGAGATGATAGTAATCTCCAAGATGAGAGATTAGATCAACCCGAGGAAGAAGAGGTTGAACCTAGAAGAAGCAAAAGGGCTAGAACCGAGAAATCGTTTGGACCGATTTTGTCTCTTTTATGGTAGAAAATGAACCCACCTCTTATCAAGAAGCGGTAAATTCCTCGGAAGGGCCTCGATGGAAAGAAGCGATTAACAGTGAAATAGAGTCTGTTTTACAAAATGATACTTGGGAGCTCGTGGATTTACCTCCTGGTTGTAAACCACTAGCTTATAAATAGATCTTCAAGAAGAAGATGAAAGCTGATGGCACCATTGATAAGTACAAAGTAAGATTGGTGATCAAAGGTTTTAGATGTTGAATCCAAGATCTTTAGACTCAAATAGTAAAAACCATTTATCTAGGATGTCAATTGTATATGTGATGAACACAGCGGAATAATACAATTAACAAGAAACAAGATGTTTAACAAAGAGGAAAGATTCCCAAAGAGAGTTTGTATTATTTGATTAACACAAACTACTCCAGGTGTGTGTACATTGAATCCCACACCTAGAGATCAAACAAGCAGTAGGTTACATTTTGTATGTTGGAAGTGATGAATAAAACCTATGCCTGGTGGTTCCTTTTATAACTTAAGGAACCCCGGGATACATGGAAACTAAATAAAGTAATAATGACTAAATCAAAACTGACTTATTCATTCTTATCCTGTGTTGACCAAATCTTCATACTCATCACTAGCAGTGGGAAGTAGACTAGCAGGGGTAACAGGGGATAGTACTCCAGCAGGGGGAACTCCAGTAGGGGCTCCAGCAGGGGGAACTCCAGCAATGGGAATTCTAGCAGTGATAATGTCCTATTTGGTCTTTCTTGTTTCCATAGTGTTTGACTCATCAACTTTTGACCCAACAATCTTCCCCTAGTTGATGATGTCAAAACACTTCCCCTTAAACATACAACACCAAAGATCAACAGGCTGAACATTCTTTGTAGACAACTTCCCCTTTTTGACATGATCAAATAGGGGTCTTCTATGTGAACAACCTTGATTATCAGCTACTACTTAACCAATATCATACATCAAACCCAAGTACGATACTTTTCAAAATACCCTCCATGAAGCACATAGGAACACCCACCTAATAAAAAATGATTTTGAACAGTAGATACTCACATTAGTTGTCGTAATACCAATGAGCAGTAGCAAAAATCTTCACCTCGATGTCATATGTGAATGACTAACACTTTATCAAATGAGGTTCCCCTTAAAGTGTGCTAGTCATTGATGAATCTTCAATTCTGTAGGCTTTATGTAATGATTACATATGAAGCAAACTGATTATAACTTGCTTGATGATGAAGAAGAATAACTCGAACCTGCATTCTATAACTTGCACTAACCACGTGACAAAATGCTTCATATATACAAAATCCTCATGAAAATGAGACACTGAGCACGATAATGTAACTCCTTCAAGTGATAGAAAATATGTGCATAGAGTACCATAAGAGAGATCACATATTCCTAGATCTTGTATCACTTTGTCACTAAGCGTGTAAGCATAAAACACATACCCGCGAAAATCTGCTTCGTCTTCAACTAAATAATAAAAACTTTTCTTCGTAATCAATAAAATTAAATCAAGCCTTTATACCTTTAAGCCCAGTTGCTGTGAATAACCAAACTCCAAAACTCTGCTGTCCCAAAACTCATATCTGACAGCAGGGGGAACTTTCAAAAATAGTGGGAATCTATTAATGAAAGCAGGGGGATCTATTGAAGGCAGGGGAACGTAGCAGGGGCTTCTTTTAATGAAAACAGGGGGAACTTTTTCACAAGCAGGGGGAACTTTTAATGCCCCTGTTTTTGTTATTAACTGTGCCAAACCCACTCAAAGTGGGAATGAGTTTATAACAGTGAAATAAATAACAAAAACAAAAGCAATTAAAACATAAGCCTACTGTGAAAAGTACCTGCACTCGATATACCCATTTGCCTGCAATCCGAATATAACCATGTCCCATCTTTAATGCAGCCATACCTCACGTCACTTTCAAATAACATAGTCAATCATCACACATGCTTTAAGCAATATAAAAGTATATCTCTGACCATTTGCGTGTGAACAAAACAACACGTAATTGCTTGTTTCGTGTGAACACAAATAATGAAGTGATTCATTGACATTAATTTACTCCTTTGTATCATGTAACATAATATCACACTCGGATATTATAAATACATTACATGACAGATAACTGTTATTCAAAGGGATTGCCATTACTACCTTCACGTGAAGACAATCCTACGTGGACCATAGAAACAATCATGTGCACATATTCATTTATGGATCAAAAGCGAATCATAATGTGAACACGTGATTTGAACCTTTTTGTTTGTTTCGTTTTAATCTGCTGCAGTGGTTCCCTCAACGCAAACTATTGCGTCTTTATTCACCAATAATTTTTAGGGATAAACCCTAAACGTCACAGTCATCTTCACAGCAACAATACGAAAAACATCTTGATCTCCTAGATATCGAGCCACCCGCTCTGATACCACTTGTTGAATCCAAGATCTTTAGACTCAAATAGTAAAAACCATCTATCTAGGATGTCAATTGTATATGTGATGAACAAAGCGGAATAATACATATAACAAGAAACAAGATGTTTAACAAAGACGAAAGATTCCCAAAGAGAGTTTGTATTATTTGATTAACACAAACTACTCTAGGTGTGTGTACATTGAATCCCACACCTAGAGATCAAACAAGCAGTAGGTTACATTTTGTATGTTGGAAGTGATGAATAAAACCTATGCCTGGTGGTTCCTTTTATAACTTAAGGAACCCCGGGATACATGGAAACTAAATAAAGTAATAATGACTAAATCAAAACTGATTTATTCATTCTTATCCTGTGTTGACCAAATCTTCATACTCATCACTAGCAGTAGGAAGTACACTAGTAGGGGTAACAGGGGATAGTACTCCAGCAGGGGGAACTCCAACAGGGGCTCCAGCAGGGGGAACTCCAGCAGTGGGAATTCTAGCAGTGATAATGTTCTATTTGGTCTTTCTTGTTTCCATAGTGTTTGACTCATCAACTTTTGACCCAACATTAGACAATGCGAAGGTCTAGATTACTTTGATACTTATTCGCCTGTTACGCGAATAACTTCTATTAGGATGATTCTTGCTATTGCCACATTAAGAAATTTAGAAGTTCACCAAATGGATGTGAAAATGGATTTTCTAAATGGAGATTTAGAAGAAGAAATATACATGAACGAACCCGAGGGTTTCATGGCTCCTGGACAAGAGAGCAAAGTTTGTAGGCTTGTTAAGTCATTGTATGGCTTAAAGCAAGCTCCAAAACAATGGCATCAAAAGTTTGATCACTCCATGCTAGAGGGTGGATTCAAAATTAATGAATGCGACTAGTGTGCTTATGTCAAAGACACGAATAGTGGATATGTAATCTTGTGTCTTTATGTTGATGATATGCTTATCGTTGGCAGTAACGACAATATGATCAAGTCTACTAAAGACATGTTGAAAACAAAGTTTGACATGAAAGATATGGGTTTGGCTGATGTGATCCTTGGAACAAAGATCATACGAACTCATAGTGGAATTGCATTAAGTCAAGCACATTACGTGGACAAAATTCTCAATACTCATAATGCGGGGGATTCTAGCCTAGCTAGAACTCCAATTGACACCAATTTGAATCTATCTAAAAATAGAGGCGCGGGTGTTGCCCAATTAGAGTATTCAAGAATTATTTGCATGTTGATGTATCTGATGACATGTACCCGACCTGACTTAGCATATGCTGTTAGCAGGCTAAGTAGATATACTAGTAATCTAAGTGATGCACATTGGAAAGCTATGACTAGGGTACTTCATTATTTGAGATACAGTCGTGATTATGGACTGAATTATGCTAGATATCCATCTGTTATTGAAGGATACAGTGATGCAAAATTGGATATCTGACATAAAGGATTCTAGATCGACTAGTGGATATGTGTTTACACTACGAGGGGCCGCTATATCTTCGAAGTCTTCCAAGCAAACTGTAATAGCTAAGTCGATGATGGAATCAGAATTTATCACGTTAGATAAATGTGGAGAAGAGGCGGAATGGCTACGTCAATTCGTAGAGGACATACCCAGGTGGCCTAAACCCGTAACGGACATTAGTATACATTGTGATAGTCAATCGGCAATTGGCAGAGCTCATAGCACAATGTATAATGGAAAGTCTAGACATATCCGTCGTCGACATAATTCGGTACGACAACTACTCTCAACAGGAGTTATCTCAATTGACTATGTGAAGTCAAAGGATAACATCGCGGATCCGTTTACGAAAGGCTTAAGCAGAGAGTTAGTTAGTTAGTCGTCTAAAGGAATGGGACTAAAGCCCTTGTAGGAATGAGTTTCTATGAAGGAAAACCTAACCCAATTGACTGGAGATCCCAAGATCAGGGTTCAATAGGACAACCTAATCATAGAAATGTGGGGGAAGTCACGTCAATGTGGGGGAGTTACTAAATACAGTAACTGGCATAGTCCATTCCTAAACAATGTGACTTGTTGAGAGGTTAAACATATGGCTTAATAATTCAAGATGAAATCATAAAGCATAATGATTCAAGAGGAAATCATAAAACATATGTTTTTAATGATTCAAGATGAAATCACCTATTTGAGAGAGAAGTGGGGTCGCTTTGAAGGAAATTGTAGGGGCACAATTTCTAAGAGCGCTTGCAGAACAAGGCGAGTGTTCATGACCATAAGGAACACGACTATGAGGACTTGACAAGGTCAGGAAGAGTCTTGTGTGAGTGTTTATTGTCGTCTACGTAAACAGAGGCTGAGTTCAAGGAAATCACGTCTACTCAGATCTAGGAGGCTAAGTGCATCTCACAAGGGAAGGTTCAAAGGGTCACACCTACCTATCCTATGCAAGACTTAACCGCAGAAATTTTGCCAAAACTTTTGTGTGTTTTTTACCGATCTCCATTCATGTGGGGGATTGTTGGAAAATAGTGTATGAAAAATGGGTTTTTGCAATACTTTGGACATAATTTTATATATGTATATGTTATGTATATTCCTAGTACTTAGTAGCTTTGCGTTCTTGAAGAGAGCTTCGCAACGAGCTAAAGTACGTCCAATATAGAGTTAATATGAATGAGATATCGTGTCTCAAAGTGAGGCACGTGAAACACAATATTTGGAAAATATTTTGTCCCACATCGCTTGAAACATGAAGTGAAAACATGTTTATAAGGAAATCTTAGTTTCTACCTTCAATATTCGTTTGTGGATTTTTACTCCCAGGCCTACGCGCACAGGGGGTGCAAAAAGTGAGACTTCTAGGACAAAAACGGGTTCTAAGCTACTGAACTTGTGCATGACCGCGCGACCTGCGGACACGAATGCAGCTCCGAAATCTGCTTGGGTGCGGGCAAATTCGGTATATTTTTTGCTGCTCATTCGAATTTTTCCTTCCTGATTTTTGTAATCTATTTTAGGAATAGATACAAACTTATTAATTAAGTTTACAGAAATTTGTTTTATGTATTTAAAGATTTGCGAATCTGTGTTAGTAATAACAAATTTTCATATCACTTTAATTTAGGAGCAAATATTCTGTCTTGGTGACCAAGATATATAGAGCCTATAAATTAAAATTGAATTTCATTCAGTCAACACATCAGAAAAACGCAACTTTTTCTAACTCCACTACCAGACAGTTTTCCAGCAGCTCGTCGATCAGAAACACGCAAGGCTTCCGTGATCTTTCAGGCAAGTTTGTTTGGTCCGAATGTACAACAGCTTTCGACGTTGTACTCTGGGAAACAGACGAAGAATCTGTTTTAAGGGAATCGTGTTAAAAACGTGCCTCGTCTTACCATTTACTACTTTCTTTATTGTTAATTACTTTCTGTCATTTAAGTTCTGTCATTTAATTTCTGTTATTTTATTGTAAATTTGATTTTATATAATAAAAGTGTACACCGTTTCCTACAATCTTAAAACAGAATCTGTTTAGCAGAATTAAAACCTTTTATTAAATCGGATTAACATCTTTAACAGATTTTTATAAACTGTTTTCTGTCGAGACCAAGATTGACTTTCATTAGAAATCAGTTTTAAACTTACAGATTTTAATTAACAGTTAACGTTTTTTAGTAGTTGTTCTAATCAGTTTATTGAAACCAAGATTGTGTTTCTGTTAAAATGATACATTTGATAATTGGATCTGATTCATTAAAACCAAGATTGAGTTTCTTTGAAGCAGATCCACTATAAGTATATAGAGATCACTATTGAATTTCTTATATACAGATTTATAACAGTTGTCTAACTGTTTGTGTTTTGATCTTGTTTGATCTTTCAGAATGTCTACTTATACAGATTTATAGGTCAGTATCTGCCTGTGCTTATTAAATCTTGAATCTGTCTAATATAGAGGTGTTTGGGGTAATACAGTTAAGTGAATTTGACAACTTTAGTTGACCCTATTTCTGTGCACCTATATTAGGTTAGTTGTAGGATAATTCAGTAATTTGTTTGAGTTGGTTAGTGTAAAAGATCAATTTGCATAATTTTTACTTTTCTGCCATCATTAGAGTAATTGTCTGATTTCCTATTTTAAATTGTTGTCTGATATATAGTATCATAGGAGTTAGGTTAGTTAGTTGTTTGGCATGATGGTATGATCAATTGAGTGCTTTGTGAACAACCTTGAACATTGTATCACTTGTTTTTCTATCGAACATATCAGCTTAAATTTCTGCCCTGATTTTGGTTTTCAGTTTATGTAGCTTAGGAATCTGTTAGTTTTAAGATATAAGATCATCCGCTTTTAGTTGTTGGGTAGTGTAGTTTGCTTATTTGCTTGTTATGATCAGCTAAATCTCACCAAAAACTCATTTAGATTAGCTTATTTTTTATGTGATTTTATAACTAGCAGTGGTAAGACATTTTACCAGTGTTAGTTATCTAGTCTTGCCACTGTTAGCATAATAACTGTTTGCTTAGTTTTGCTTAACTGTTGCTTCCTGATTGCTTTTCAGTGCTTATTTGGTTGTTAGTTTAGCTTATTTTCACTCCCCACAAGCCAACTGCTGATGGGTTTGCATTTGTCCAAAAATAACATAAAAAAATAACAAAAAAGTTACCTGTGGCCTTCCTCGAACACGTGATCTGTCAAGCAGGAGTAACATGTTCTACTAGTGTACCAGGCCCTTTATCTGGTCATGGTATACTTTGTTTTTTTATTTATTAGCTTTTTTCTTTCCTTTGTTAAATATAAGCCGTGAGCTAATCAACTCATTTTGGCTTATTTAGATAAGCTAGCCCGTCTTTCTTATTTTTTCCCTTTTACTAGATAGCATTTAGGACTTTTCAACAAATTTTGGGATTTTTCCTATTAGTTTTGTTATTTTTAATCAATTCTTATATTCTGTTTTATTTTAAGTCATTAAAAAATAGGAAAATAGTTTTAAAAATTAAAAAAATACTTTTTAGCTTTTATAAAATAAGATTGAGATTTACAAGCATTAAAATCAGATATTAGACTTTTTCTTCTTTATTTAGATTTTTAGGTCTTTAATTAGATTTTAAAACTTATATAATAATTAATTAAAAGGTTTAAAAAATGTTTTCTTGATTTTTTTATTGTTTGTTATACTTTTCAATTTAATTGCAAATTTTTAGAAATTTTTATTATTTTATTGTTTCTCGTCTCGTTTTGCGTGAAAGCGCGAATCGTCTTAGTGTAATTCGTCTTTTATTTTAATCTTTTCTCTTTCCAAAAACGAAACTAATTCAAAAACGTTAATTTTGGCAACTCAACCAACATCTCCTTCGCGAACGAACTCGTTTATTTGTTTTTACGTTTTCCTGAACGTAATTAACTAATACTTGCCATTTGTTTGCACTTTTCCGAAAGTGTATTACAACTTTTACTACATCAATAGGTAAGGTTGATTATTCAGTATAGAGATAAGAATAGTAATGTAAAGGGTTCAAAAGAATAGTAGGAAAAGTAGAAATAATCAAGCTAATAATAATGTGAAGCCCGATAATAAGGGAATGGATATGAAAAGAGGTGTTTGGAAGATGAAAGTTAACAATACAAACAGGCAAACTGATGGTACATAAAGATACGCATGTAACGACAGTTGTACGTGGTACAATCGGGCATATTGCTCCCGAGTATCTTTCAACTGGAAAATCATCTGAAAAAACTGACGTTTTTGGGTATGGGATTATGCTTTTGGAACTCATTACTGCCATAGTGCGTTTGATCTTGCTCGACTAGCTAATGATGATGATTTCATGTTGCTCGAGTGGGTACGTGTGTCTTTACCAATGTGTATCCTTTTGTCCACTATTGGTGGTCTATGATTTGGAGTACTTACACGTCACACCTGTGATTGTCTTTGGTGCAGACAGGTGAAAGGACTTCTAAAAGAGAAGAAACTGGAGATGCTGGTCAAGGATCACCAATGGACAGACCGAAGGTGTCAGATCTTGTTAGAATGCTAGAAGGTGATGATTTGGCAGAAAGATGGGACGAGTGGCAGAAAATGGAGGTTCTCCGCCATGAACTCGATCTTCACCCACTTCCTAATTCTGATTGGCAACGATGATCCTATTGCCGTGAGAATTTTTGTACAGAAATTTAATCCATGAAGAATTACTTGCCCCATAATGATAGTACCACAAAGACAAACCTTCAAAACAGAAATTCTCCAGGAAAAACTTAGTCAAACGACTTAAAACCAGACAAAAACACCTACTACCTAAATAATCATCCTAAACAAAAACACCTACAAATCCGACATCAAACCAGCTTGGCGACTTCTCTTTCGAGCAATCAAAGAGACATGTCAAAAGAGCCAAACTGGACAATTTGTTTGATTCCCAAATGAGGCATGTAGGTGGATTGACCCAAAAATTATAGAACAAACCTTGAAAACTGAAAAACTCAGGAAAAAGTTCGTCAAGCGGCTTTAAAACAATGAAAAGCACCAAATGCCTAAAGAATCATCCCCAGCTGCCTGGGAACAGGCAAAAGCAACCAAAAATGAAGATATACTAAATCAAAACAGCTTGCAGACGTTTGGTCAAGAGGGAGTTTGATAACTTATGAACTTTACATACCTATACTTTTCTGAAAATCAAGCAAACGGACCAACACTCAGATAATTGGTTCTTCTATCATCACGTAAATGAGAACCACAAAACAAGACCAACAAAACACAATTCTTTTATAGCCAATGAAATGAAAAAAAGAAATAGATTACAACCTACTAACAAAATCATAAGTTCAACCACTAAAGGGGGTGTTTGGGATTGCATATTGTAGGCTGCTTATTTTTACAAGTAGGTACCAACCTTAACGCCTAGACTTTGTGGGGTTTTTGTCACACTAACCTAGGCTTTCCAATTCGAAAGCTTCAAACACCCTTGATAACATATACACAAAAGTATCCAGAACACATGTTTTAGAAGCAAAAGACCATATCACTACTGCTTGAGCTCATGTTTTACAAGAATTTTCACATTTGTAATCCTACAAATGTCATTGTTTCATGATCATCAATACAAAACTTGAACGCCTAAAACCTTCAACAAAAATCTATTAGCTCAATTATATGAATGTAAAAGTTGGATACAAGTAAAACTTTCAACATGTTATTTCCGGTGATAAAAAAACCACTTTACACCTCTTCTTGACATTGCCTGAACCCAAAACCGGACTTGAACCACTTCCCACACACTACAATCCATAGTTTCTAAGAAATAGATGCGTCAAACAGCTTAAGATAAGGAAAAGCACCGACTACCTAAAAGATCATCCTAAGCTGATTGGGGAATGGTGATAAAATAGCAAAAATGTACAAATTCGACATCAAAACCAGCTTAAGGACGTTTTCAGAAGAGCTAAACGAGGATAAACTCTTTAATACCGAAATGAGGCATGTGGCTGTTAGGAGGGACTTCGATAAGTACATGAACTTTACATACCCTTACTTTTCTTGGAGTCCTATGCCTTGTGCTTCTTCTAAGCTCAGGCTCAGGTTGCTGAACCACAACCTCATCAGTGATCCTTTCAGGTTCCACTAAAGCACCAATGTACTCAGCTCCAACAGGAGTCCTAAGGCTTGGTCTAGGGACTGATGAGAATCTAGTCTCATCAAAGTTAGCATCCCTTGATTCAATGATTGAGTTCACTGAAATTGAATCATTAGGTTCAATAACATAAAACCTATAAGCCTTGGAATGCTCAGCATATCCAACAAAGATGCACTCAATGCCTCTTTCACCCAAAGTTTTCACCTTTGGATCAGGGAGTCCAGCCCTACAACCCAAAACCTTGAGTTAGTTCAAGTTTAGTTTCCTTTTAGTCCAGAGTTCATAAGGGGTAAGTATGTTCCTTTTGTTGGGAACCCTATTTAGTAAATAGAAAGCTGTTAACATAGCTTCACCCCAAAACCCTTGACTCAATCCTGAATAGGATAACATAGAGTTAACCATTTCCTTCAGTACTCTATTTTTCCTTTCAGATATACCATTTTGCTAAGAGGTATAGGGAGCAGTTGTTTCATGGATAGTACCAACAGACTGAAAATATTGAGCATCCATGTACTCACCTCCCCTATCAGTCCTTAATCTTCTGATTTGGACTCCTTGTTGTAATTCAACTTCAGTTTTATATACTTTAAATTTATCTAATGCTTCATCCTTAGTATGTAACAAGTAAACATAACAAAACCTAGAAGCATCATCAATAAATGTTACCAAGTATTTCTTATTCCCTAATGAGGGAGTAGCATGCAAATCACATAGGTCACTATGGATTATGTGACAACCGTGGTTTTGAGTTTCGTCACTTGGTCTTATTTTAAGGTTAATTTATGTGTGACTATGTGTTTTGCGTGTTTACGTGTTATTTTGCGTGAACGAGGTTGGTGTGGATATCGTTTATGGGTATAAAGTACTCATAAGTAAATTGAGGAACGGTTATTTCATGTTCATGAGCTCACAAATTAGTGACTATGAAATGAAATGGTGTTATTTTGGTGTTTTACGTATACGTATAAGTATTATAGTAAATCGTATTTTTTTTCACGATTTGGGGTTTAGCATTTAGAGGTCTCGGGTAAGGTGTTTAGTCATGTGAGTATTTTTCGGGATGGTTTTAAGTCATTTAGGACTTAGTTATAAATTTTATTTCAAAATTTAAGAGTTTTTATAAAACTGTATATTTTTACGTCTTTTACGGTATACGCGTAAATTTGACTAGTTTTACGGTTTTGAGGTTTTGGAGGTTTTAAGAGCTGAAATAAATTAAGATAATTTAAGGTATTATTAATAATATATTAATAATTATTAAAAAGAAAAAATAAAAAAAACTATATATGAATCGGGTTTTAAACCAACTAGAAAAGAAAAAGAAAGGATAATGGGCCAAAAGACCCAACTTGAGCCCAATTTAGAAAAGCCTTTTTATAAAACATATAAATACTATGTTTATATCACAAAAATCAGTTTTTAATTATTTTTATCCTTTTGGTCGAATTTTTACAAACCCTAATTTAGGGATTCATCAAAAATAATTATTTTGAAGATTTGAGGTAAAAATCTTGATTTAATTCTTATAGTTTTTATGTTTTATATCATTAAGGCTTCAAGTTTTATTTAATCAATTTATATGATGGATTAGGGTTCTTAATAGATCTGTAATTAGGTGTTTTATAACAATTAACATGATTAGGATAATGATTGGTGATTATTAGTGATGTTAATTAGGGATTAATCATGTTTAAATTCGTTTTTAAAAACTGAGCAGATTTTTGGGTCATTGTTTTGATCATATCTAGAGCTTTACAAACTTTTAAATTGCGATCTTGGTACCCCTGAAAAAGGTATTTGAGTTGGCTTTCAAATTCAAGAAACTAGAACTGAATTGCAGGTCGGGAAGTGAGTCAAAAACAGGATACAACAGTCGGAGGTCAAAACAGTTTTGAAATCAGTCGGGTTTAATTTAATGTTTTAAGATGGTTAGGGTACTTAGGAGTACAACTGGACTTTAAAACGAACATGAGAGTTGGTTTATATGTTATATAAAAGATCTGGAGGAGGGATAAACAAATGGGTTAGGGTAAGACCCTCTAATCATAACAAACTTTTTGTATGTTCAAAATCGATAAAATGCGGATAGGCAGAAGTATATATATATATATATATATATATATATATATGTATATATATATATATATATGTATATATATATATATATATATATATATATATATATATATATATATATATATATATATATATATATATATATATATATACATATATATATATATATATATATATACATATATATATATATATATATATATATATATATATATATATATATATATATATATATATATATATATATATATATATATATATATATATATATATATATATATATATATATATATATATATATATATATCGGGGCCTTAACAGTAGCTTTAAGGTTGGGGCAAAAGGGAGGAGTTAGCTGACATATGTAAGGGCATAGGATTTCCTTTACAGATATCATAGGTATGGTTAGGTGGGCGTTTGGCTTATAGTTTGGAGACCTAAAAACCGGGACTGTTTTGGGTAAAATGTTAACGAGACGGGTTATGAAGTAAACTTAGTTAAGGGATTTATAGAGGGGTGTAATGAGATGCTTAGAGAATATAAATGAGGTATATATATGGGAGAAGGTTAGATGTCCATCATGGGTTGATGAGCCATCTTAGTGTTTGGTTCATGTTTTGATTGTGTGCTTTTGTTTGTTAGCTTTTTGCTAGTGCGCGGATTTTTGGAGAAGCTCAATCAGGTGAGTCTCATAGTCCCATGTCTACTAATGATTTTGACTTCCAGATGGGATGGGAGAGACACTGTATGGTTTTGTAACTAATGCTGTGAATATTTTTATGGTTTGTGATGGACTTGTGTGTGCACTTATGTGATTAACTGCTATGTGTTGATGCAAAAGTTGGGTGATCCTTGCTAGACCCGAATTAGGCTTAATTCGGGTTGGCTGGGCTCCGGCTCCTGCACCAAGTGAACTGTATGGTTGGGATCCTGCACACTAAACAACACGCGTTAGACTTACCGTGGGAATGTTTCCCACGATTAGACTCCGGCGTAAGAGTAAGTAATCGGTTAGGGTTTATAGGAATCGAATGAGTGGAGAGTGTATAGAACGAAATACCTTTGTGGAACCCTTGGGGGTTCCTTTTATAGGCAGCGAAACCCTAATGGGATGTTACTGATGCTTCGGCCCCAAGGAAAGGATAACTACCAGAATTAGATTGATTGTTATCTTCTAATTATGGTGAGTGAATATCCTCTTCTCTGGGGTAAATCCTATTCATAGATAGAATATGATTCTGTCTAACCCTGTACCGGTCATGCCAGGCCGTGGGCCGCACACATGTGTGCGGTTACTGTTCATCCAAGCCCATAAGCTCAAATGACATTATTCCCACTCATCTGTGATGGGCCGGACACGGGTAGTACCCGTAGGCCGGGTTCATGACCCGGCTGGGGACTATACGTCATCATGTCCCCCCAGTCTAGTTGTTACAGCCGTAGGCGCAACCTCTAGACTATCAAGATGCTCCCTGGACGTACCAAGAAAGATCCTTTAGGGAATGATAAATTATCTAAGAATTTGTTTCGGCCGCACGTGGCAACCTGATTTAGGAATTTATTCCAATAACATCTCAGCCGCATGTGACGACAGAGACAAATTAAATGTAGCATTGAATTTGGGTCTTACGTAAGACCGCATATCCCGACATAAATGACTGTTCACCTGCCACTTTGACTGACAAAGTGCAAACAGTCAGAGCCTTGAGCAGTGTAAACTTATGAGTCAGAAGTGACCCGTGGGTCCCACCTGACGTTTCACTTGCCACTTACACCCTAACCACACGATTAAGGATAGTGGCAAACACGTGTCACGCATCCAACGGACCATGACCCACGAGGCAACCCTATAAATAAGCCACCCCTACGGCTGTGTGAAACACACAGTCTTTATCTCCATTTCTGCCATTAAAGCTTTTCTTCTTAGCTTCACTTAATCACGCACGGATCGCTTCCTCTGCAGGTTAGAATACCACGTCCTTAACTTTTTATTTAGTAATGGCCCAAAGAAACAACCCCTCGATTGGATCCGTTCTTAATGTAATGACCCAAGAGCAACTAGATCATTTTTGTACCAATGACTTCATCCCTACCAACCTACACCCCTCTCTCCCTGGCGTCGGAGACCTCATAACTAAGGCTCCGCAGGGCAAAATTGGCCTATATACTCGCCTTTTCGATGCGGCTAACTACCGCATCCCTTACACTCGTTTCCTCATAGATCTATTAGGGTATTATGATGTACATATTAGCCAGCTTCACTGTATAGGCTCATGTAAGATAAGTCAATTCGAGATTCTTTGCCGTGCTAGAAGAATCCCCCCAACCGTAGAACTATTCTGGCTATTTTACACCCCCAGCATAGTAAATGGGTGGCTATCTTTTAAGAAACGATCTCCCAACAGCCCCAGTCCCATAATAAGCCCATGGACTCATTGAAAAACTGGTACGACCATTACTTTTTTATTGACTCGATAGTGTGGCCGGCCGATTATGTTTTTAAACATAGGTTATCCCACGACCCCTTGCCGCACGTCAGTACATATAATCCCCAACACTCCCGAGAAATAGATCTTAACAGAACAGGATTCCATAGAAACCTCCCCGAATCATTCCTCTGTTTGCTAGGGATTAGCCGCAACTATTTCGGATCGTCCAACAGATATCCTGTGTTTTGGAGAAGGCTTGGTCTTGGTGCATTCTCTCAAGATGAGGGTCATTCCCGGGCTTCCTTCACTCCCTCGCCCAGCCACCTTACACTTCCTATTTATGAGGATGTAACCAGGCTCGTAATTAATGAAGAACCTTTAAGCGAGGTGCTGGAGAGGAATGCGGCTCAAGCCTTGAAGTGGAGGGAACGTGGTGAGAGATTGCCTTGCCTAGCTGAGGAACAAGTGGAGATAGGTAGGTTTCTCCCCCCCCCCCATGTAGGGTGCCCCTAATTTGTTATCTATTTCAGACAATTTGGTTTGTAACCTTTACACATTTGTCCGTGGATGTCCACAGTATCTTATGATTGTTGACATTTGTTTTGCTATGTATAAGTCCGTGTGGAGGCACAGCAATTTTGATGTTTTTGGAAACTTGTTTATATTTTTAGATATCCTGTATCTGTGTCGCATGACATGTCACGTCTTACCCAAAATATAACAAAGTCTATACTTTACTAGACGTGCAGCGTGCGCCTTTACTATGGAAAGCACTTCGTGAGCGCGGCATATGGAAACTTATCACAACGTCTTGTGAATAAGGTGTCTAGTAAGGATACATGATCCGCGTCACTGGGGTTGCATCCCTCTTATGTGACAAGTTGAATTATTAGGTTCACTTAATCCTCTTACCCCACCTGGACGCGTATTGTACATGTACGGTATTGAATGAATGCATATGAATAAGGCATGGCACATTATAATAATAATTAAATTCATACGACTATAACGAAATCCTAAAAAATAATTTGCACAAAACAAGCCGTGGAGCTAGCTAGGCACCACGGCATTTTATTAAAACGTTTACATTTTTTGTTTTAACAGGAATGGTAAGTCCTAAAAAACAAAAAGGAACCTAGAAAAAACATAAGAAACAAAACAGATAGAGTGCATGGATCTTCATTAAAGCCACATATAGCAAAGTATCCATGCGGAAGCCGTAGCTTTCAAATATAGCACCTTTTGAGATTGGAGATGTTCCATGTGCGTTCCAGATCGCGGCCATCCATGTCACGTAACTTGTACGCGCCTCGTCCTAAAGCTTCCATGACCTCATACGGTCCTTCCCACTTAGGGCCCAGCTTTCCTGTATTCTCCGCTCGACTTGCTTCGTTAGCACGATAGACATAATCTCCCGGTCGAAAAGAAACACCTTTAACCTTGGCGTCATAATAAGCCTTCATTTTAGCCTTGGACTTAGCCTCATTGATGGCTGCTATCTCCCTTTTTTCTGCCAATAAATCCAGGTTGATTCGTAGTTGCTCGTCGTTCGTGACGACGTTAACCTCCGCTGTGCGAATGGTAGGCATTCCTATTTCTTCTGGTATAACAGCTTCGGTGTTGTAGGCCAATGCGAATGGAGTGCCCCGTTGGCTGTTTTGATCATAGTCCTATGCGCCCATAGAACATGTGGTAGCTCATCCACCCATTTGGCACATCGTTCCTCCAAGCGTGCCTTGATGCCGTTTCCCAAGCTTCTATTTGCTCGTTCCACAAGGCCATTTGTCTGCGGGTGCTTAACAGACGCGAAGCGCCATTTGATACTCAATGATGCGCACCAGTCCTTGAATGGATTATCCGCGAACTGTTTACCGTTGTCCGAGATGATTTCTCCTGGTAAGCCAAAACGGCACACAATGTTCTCCCAAACAAACTTTTTGACTTGTTTGCCTGTGATGGATTTGACTGCCTTGGCCTCTATCCAACGTGTAAAGTAGTCCATTGCGACAATCAAGAACTTAACTCCCCCCGCAGCTACAGGAAATGGTCCTGCGATGTCGATTCCCCACTTATAGAATGGCGATGGGGATGTAATAGGTGTAAGCTCCTGCTGCGGATGTCACGGCACTCGTCTATGCACTTGGCAATCACTGCACTTGCGAATCATGTCGCGTGCGTCCCTATGCATGGTAGGCCAATAATATCTTGTACGTAGGGCTCGAGCTACCACGAATCGTGGACCTGCATGCATGCCGCATAACCCTTCATGTATCTCACTGATCACATAAGTGGCCTGACGTGGTCCAACACACCGCAACCACGGCTGCAAGAAAGAGCGCTTATAAAGGATACCTTCTCGAAGCTCGAAGTGCTGCGACTTCCTTCTAATGCGCTGTGCCGCTTTTTTATCGTCCTGAAGGGTTTCATTAGTCAAATAGTTGACGATCAGGGTCATCCTTGTAGGTTCATCCTCCTCAACTATAGTAGCGACCTCCCCTTCTGTTATAGATTATTCCTTGAGTATTTCCACCAAGACTTGTTTGGACAAGTGGGAGAAACTTGTAGATGCCATCTTGCTAAGAGCGTCCGCCTTCTTGTTCTCACCTCTTGGTACTTGCTTGATAGAAAACTTGTTGAAAGCCGCGATGAGTGACTTGACTTTCTCCAAGTATCGGAACATGTTATCCTCCTTAGCCACATATCCACCGAGAATGTAGTTCGCGACAAGCCGTGAGTCCACGTAGGCCTCAAGGTTGCGGACTCCCATTCTAGCGGAGATTTTTAAACCCGCAATTAATGCTTCATATTTCGCCTCGTTGTTGGTGGCTGTAAACTCAAAGCGGAGGGCGTACGTGAACTCCATTCCTTTCGGATTCGTGAGGATGAGACCAGCTCAAGACCCATCCGTACACGAAGATCCGTCCGTGAATAACACCCATGGTTCTGCTGGAGTCTCGTCTTGTTTTATGACTGGTCCTTCTTCATCTGGCTTTTCTACCAAGAAATCCGCCAAGATTTGGCCTTTAACAGCCGTTCTTGGCCTATAAGATATGTTGTGTTCTCCTAATAGGATGCTCCATTTTTGTAGCCTACCTGCCACATCCGGTCTAGAGATAACTTGTTTTATTGGTTGGTTAGTACTGACCACAATTGGATGCGCCTGAAAGTATCGGTGCAACCATTTTGTAGCAAACACTAGTGCCAAAACCAATTTTTCCATAGAGGAGTAATTAAACTCCGGCCCTTGTAATGTTCTACTTATGAAGTAGACCGGAGTTTGCACCGTGTCCCTATCCGTCATGAGTACCGCACTTATTGCTCCATGTGTGGCTGATAGATACATAATGAGCTCCTCCTTTGGCCGGGGAGCTACGAGCATGGGGAGAGATGCGAGGTGTTGCTTGAGTTGACCAAAGGCTTCCTCAGCTTCCTTTGTCCACCGGAAGTCTCCCTTCCTAATGCAATTCTTGAGTGTTTTGAATAGGGGGAGTGACTTCTCTGCGGACTTTGATAAGAACCTATTTAGCCCGGCCAGCTTCCCATTTAAGGACTGCACCTCTTTCCGTGTCTGAGGGGATGGTAACTGTATTATTGCGTCCGTTTTTTCTGGGCAAGGTTTGATGCCATTTGGATCAATCATATATCCAAGGAACATTCCCTCTGTTGCCCCAAACATGCATTTCTTTGGATTTAGCTTCATATTAATCCTCCTCAGTGTGTCAAATGTCTCTTGGACATCCCGGATAAGTGCATCCTCCGTATGACTTTTGATGACTAAGTCATCCACATAAACTTCCAGGTTGCGGCCTATCTGTGAGTCAAAGGCTTTGTCCACAAGCCGCTGGTATGTAGCCCTGGCGTTCTTTAGTCCAAACGGCATTTTTGTATAACAGTATACGCCCTGACTAGTATGAAACGCCGTCTTCTCTGCGTCCTCTTCCGCCATCTGGATCTGGTGGTATCCTTTATATGCGTCTAGGAAGCACTTAAAGGGATATCCACATAGGGATTCCACCTTCCAGTCAATCTCCGGTAACGGGTAACAATCCTGTGGACAGGCTTTGTTCAAATCCGTGAAATCCACGCACATGCGCCAGCTTCCGTCATGCTTTTTGACCATGACTGGGTTGGATAACCACTCATGGTAGTATACCTCGTGCATGATACCTGCGTCCACTAGTTTCCGTACCTCATCCAGTATCGCTTGGCTGCGTTCAGGTGCCTGACCGCGCTTCTTTTGCTTGATGGGTGGGTATCCCTGGCGGATCTGGAGACTATGTTCTGCTATCGCGCGTGGTACGCCCGTCATATGCTTGGGCTCCCATGCGAATACATCCAAGTTTGCCTTCAAAAGAGAGCACATGGTCCTCTTGCCGTTATCCGAGAGTGTTTCCCCTATGGATACCTCCTGTTCCGGATAATCAGGATGGATTGCCACCCTCCAATTGTGGGGTGGTGATCCATCCTTAGGTGGAGCAGGTGGAACCGGTGTTGTCACGGTATGACACTCGGATGTTGGTACGATTGTGTTGTAAATGGTGACGATTCCTCCTTCTACAGGGAATTTGATCATTCCGTGTGTCGTGGAAGGTACCGCCCGTATGGCCAGAATACCTGGTCTGCCTATGATCCCATTGTATGGAGAATGTGAGCGTATCACCATAAAGTTCATCCACGCAGTGGTGAAGTGTTCCTCATTCCCAATGGTTACAAGCAGACGCAGTTGCCCTATCGGCCAGATGGTGTCTCCACTAAAACCAATGAGCGGCGCCGTGGCTGGTACCAACTGGCTTCTTATTGCTGGTCGTAACTGTACAAAACAGTGTTCGTACAATACTTCTGCTGATGACCCTCCATCCACATACATGCGACGAACATTGTGTGTTCCAATGCTGATCTCAATAGTGAGAGGCGCATCAATCACATCGCTTGCTGTGATGGGAGGGAATGAGATTTCCCTGCCGCGTGAAAATTTTTGGCCAATTTTCTGCCTCGTGTGGCGTTGTCTGGATTAGATCATGTATATGTTCGAAGGTTTGTCCTTGTGGGGATCCTTCTTGTCATACTTCTTGTTGTCTTTTCCATCCTTCCAATCCTTAACCAAATGCTTGAGTTTACCTGATTTGATCAGTGACTCAATGTGCTTCTTGAGCTGGATACACTCTTCCGTGCCATGGCCCTTGTCGTTATGGAACTCGCAGAAATGATTTCCTTGGCGACGGTCTAGCGGAGTCGTCATTGGGGGAGGCCTCGGAAAATTGGCCCCTTCCGTCAGCAAGATCTCCCGGTAGGACATCTTTAGAGGGGTAAACTTATCGTCCGGCCGTCCTCCTTTGTTTTGGCTCTTGTAATCTGAGCCCCTACTATTGTTCTGGTTGCTTTGACCGCCCGACTGTCTCCTGGACTGGTCGTTCGATCGGTAGCCATTTCCTTTTGAAGGGTAGGCCGCGGCAACCGCTGTTTCTCCCTCTATGAAGTTTCTGACCCTTTCCATGAGGTCGTCATACCACTCCGGGTGCTTGTCATTGAGACGCCTGATTAATTCCCTGCCTGTTATGGCATGCATGTAGTCGGAAATTTTCAGGAGTTCCGGCATTGTCTTTGTGCGTGTGCACTCGTCATTGAAGCGCTCAGTGAAGGCTTCGGTAGACTCTCCCGGTCGTTGCTTGACGGTTGCCAATGAGACCGGATCCCTATTATACTTCATCCGCTGAGTATAATTATTCTTGAACGCAATACGTAGTTCAGTGAAGCTGTTAATGCTTCGCGGAGGGAGTCCCTAAAACCAGTCACGAGCATTGCCGATCAAGGTTGAATTGAACATTTGGCACCATATAGGCATGGGCCATCGCTCAATTTTAGCCTGCGTATCAAATACTTTGAGGTGATCATCCGGATCACCAGTTCCATCATAAGTCTTGACACACGCCGGCATGCGACGTTTTGTATCCTCGGAGTAGTTCCGTATGCGGAGAGTAAAAGGATCTTCCCTGGGGTCTGCCCATGGGCGGGTGAGGCTAGGGTCGCACCATGGTTGGGAAAGATCTTCTGCTTCCGTCTCTCGATAATAGGGACCACCATAGTACTCATCATTGTTTGGTGGTGGTGGAGGAGTACGCCCAGATCGGCGACGCTTGGGCGGATGGTCATCTGATTCCTCTCCTGATGGATCAGGAGAAGGAGGCGGTGCCCCATTGCTTGGGTGAGGACCGCTCTTGTGAGAAGAGCCAGGGGCTTTCTTCCCGATGTTCATCCTATCCCACACACTCGTGCGGCGATTGGCTCTGGCCAATTCCTGATCCGGCCGTTCGGGTGAACCGTCGGACCTCTCTCCTTCTCGAGACTGCGTTAATTCCTGCATGAGACGATCCCCTATGCGCTCAAACACATTCCTAGGTTGGGGAGTTTCCTCGAAGAGGCTCCGCTCCTGAGGTCGGGTCTTCTCTTCCTCTGATTTTGAGAAGAGGTGCTTGGTCCAGCATTGCCGAAGTTAAGTCTAGATTAGAGGTCCCTCCCTAGATTCAACCTTGATGCAATTCCTGGGACAATCCTATCAATGTTCTGCGTGAGAACTCGAGTGAGATCTTCCTCGCTGAGCGGTTGAACTTCTACTTCTTCCTCGATCGAAGGTCTGCGCATCTCCTTGTTAGGGGGATTGGGCGCACTCCCTGGATCAGGGTTGTCCAGGGTCGAAGTAGGTGGAGGAGTCATGGAGATTGTGCTCGTCCCCCCCCCCCCCCCATAGACTGAAAACCACTGCGGTTATTTGGTCCGCCCGCTGGACGGCTAGGGGATTGATTGGGAATGAGTATCCCTTCCCCTGGGACTTCCGATTTCCAGGATTTGTGTTCCTGGGGTTAGCTTGCGGATGCCCCTTCGTCATTGAGAGTTCAAGATAAGATTTCGCTCTAGCTTAGTGTTTCGGGTCCCACGGATGGCGCCAACTTGTTGATGCAAAAGTTGGGTGATCCTTGCTAGACCCGAATTAGGCTTAATTCGGGTTGGCTGGGCTCCGGCTCCTGCACCAAGTGAACTGTATGGTTGGGATCCTGCACACTAAACAACACGCGTTAGACTTACCGTGGGAATGTTTCCCACGATTAGACTCCAGCGTGAGAGTAAGTAATCGGTTAGGGTTTATAGGAATCGAATGAGTGGAGAGTGTATAGAACGTAATACCTTTGTGGAACCCTTGGGGGTTCCTTTTATAGGCAGTGAAACCCTAATGGGATGTCACTGATGCTTCGGCCCCAAGGAAAGGATAAGTACCAGAATTAGATTGATTGTTATCTTCTAATTATGGTGAGTGAATATCCTCTTCTCTGGGGTAAATCTAACCCTGTACCGGTCATGCCGGGCCGTGGGCCGCACACATGTGTGCGGTTACTGTTCATCCAAGCCCATAAGCTCAAATGACATTATTCCCACCCATCTATGATGGGCCGGACACGGGTAGTACCCGTGGGCCGGGTTCATGACCCGGCTGGGGACTATACGTCATCACTATGTGATTCTTGATTTTGTTTATGATTTGGATCGGGGGACACGTACCGTCTCAGTTATTGTGGTTTGACTTGGTACCAAGGGGATGTTGACAAGGCAGGGCCTTGGGGAGGTACATAGATGTGTGAGCATCTATGGGACCAATGGATGATGACAAGGCGGGGCCTTGGGATTGGTTCATAGGTGTATGGGTACCTATGGGACCATGGTGTTTGGTAAGGCTGGGAGCCTTGGATTTGAATTTGGTTTGGTTTGTTAAATCTTGAATATTAGTTGTTAATGCATGTTTGTATCACATTGTCCATATGTTCTTAAATTTGGTTATTATTCACAGCTTATGGTTTGATTTTGGCGTTGGAGTCTAAACCTATGACTCTCACCAACATTATGTTGACGCGTTTTAGTGTCTCTTTCAGGTGAGAATGTGGTTAAGCTTGAGAATAGGAGTGGCTAGCTTTGGAGGCATTAGGATTGCATTTAGAAGGAGATCCCTGTTCCTTCTTAGTTTATTTTTCTGTTTGCTTCAATAAGTGATACTATGAACCTATATGTTGATTTGGTGTTATTTATTTATCTTGGGTAAGAGGTAGGACTGTTACCTACTTACCTAGACTCCTGCATTGATGAGATATTGTCATGACATTTGTGTCACCTTTTATGACATTTCTAATTCATATAGTTCTCTCTATGGACACGCTATTGTTGTGATGATATCCATACGTCGCGCCCCATATTCCGCCATGTTGGGGTGTGACAGAATGGTATCAGAGACAATGGTTATAGAGAATTAGGTTGCATAGTCTAGTAACCTAGTCTATAGCTTAAGGGTCCCTGCATATAGGCGTCATAGGAGTATGTGTGCATTTTATATTAATTAAAGTTTTCTGGATGTTATTGGTTTTTACTTGCGATGTTTGTTAAGTTTTGACTAGTATGGGTTGAACCATAGTAGTTCATACTTAGCCACATGTTATTTTCTTTTCGGGGTGTGACTAGTGCTGGTTGAACCATAATCATCCATGCTAGTCATTATCGTATTTTGCTTAAATTGTACATTATAGTACATAATTTGGTACATGGTAGTTTCTATCTTTTGTTGGGTTATTTTATGTACCTGAGGTATAGTATTTTTTCTTTTGATGTTTAAGTCATGTTCCCTAAGAATCATGTGGTGGTTCGAGTTATTAGGAGTAGGTGGATATGAAGGATTTTAAGCTGTTTCCACTCTTATGGGCGACATGACTTATAACTGATTATGTTTTCGTTTTGGATTTAGTCTATGCTGTTTTAGCTAGACTATGAATTTATGTATTTCAAGAGTTTGACTATGTTATTTTAATGGATGGAGTTTTGGACTTTTTTTGGTTATGTGGTTATGAGCTTATGTGAGTAGATGGATATATGTGTTATGTGTTGTATTAATTCTTATAAGTGTCATCATAGGAGGGAGTGCATTGGGGAAAGGGTAATTGTATAAGTATGGTGGCCAACATAGTTATACAAGTACCACAACTTCAATGGATTCCTAAGTATGATTGCATGAAAGAGGATTAATACATGCTTGTATAGTAGATGTTGGATGGATTTAAGTATATGTATCCTAATATGCCTATATATGTATGATCCTCTACTATTACCGATCGTATCCTTTGGAGGGTTGCTAGCTCGATTTTTGTTGGATATTCAACCTCCGTTGTAGCATATTCTTGGAGTTCCTATTTCACGTGTCCGTTTTAAAATGGTGTTTTTGGTTTTAAGTCTATTTGAATATCTTCGGATGTATTTGGGATAATGAAATCTTTTATGTTTAGTCTTACATTTCTTTTGGGCCGTATATATTTAAAAAGACTTGGAAATCTACTATGGAGTTGGATAGTTGGTTGTATGCAGTAAGATAAAGGTAAGGTGTAGGAGCCGTGTTTGCAAAGAAATGTAACATAGTTTATTTTTAGTATGTAATCAATACTTATTTATTTCAAAATTATAAAAGACTCTCTTTAAAATAAAGCGAAATAAAATTTCTTTCTACTTACATAGTTTATATAATTGGGTTTAACTGATTCACGTCATTTATAATTATTAATACAAGGTTAAATTGAGTTTATGAAGATTTCACATACAATTATATCTTTCATTTAAAAGGATTACATTAATCACTAAGATTATTCTTTAGTTTTTAAAAACTAGTATAAAACTGTTTTGGTCATAACTTGTTCGTTTTTAGAGCTTTTTGGGTGATTCAAAAGCCTAAAATTATGTACTCGGAACGTACTTTTCAAATATTCAGAATGTATAGTCATGGGAGGTCAGTAGACTGGTCGAAATTATTGTACAAGTGTCGGGTTCAAGGTTGAGTTTTGAATGGTAGTTTTTTTTTATGATTTGGGGTGCTCGGGATACCTAGTCTTTGAGTTGAGTTTTGAGATTATATAGAGTGTTGTTTTTAGATTGTTTGAGTCACATAGACGTGGGGAGGTAAAATATATATATATATATATATATATATATATATATATATATATATATATATATATATATATATATATATATATATATATATATATATATATATATATATATATATATATATATATATATATATATATATATATATATATATATATATATATATATATATATATTCGTTTGGAAAAGTCGATCTTGTGCACGGTTTAAATAATATGTCGCGGGGCGTAAGATGTTTTGGCAGCCATTAAGTGTTTCTTGGATCATTTTTCGTTGTCATGAGTCATTTGAATTGGTACATGTTTGAGTTTTCCTTTCGAGTTTTTGTGGTTTTGGTCTGTTTTAACTCATGCACGTGAAATGACGTTAGTTATCCGTGGGTTTGATTCGTTGATCGTATCTAGTGGATTTAGGATGTAGTTTTGGGTTCGTATTGATTGGAAGCATTGAGGTAGACATATGAAAGACTTGGTCGCGCCTACACGATTAAGTAGGTGGCCCTGAGAGAGTGGTCGGAATGCCCTTAGTGGGGATGAAAGAGTTAAAAGTTCGTAGACGAACTAATGTGGTCATGAGGTCTCTTAGGAGTGCCAAGGGAGATGAATAGAGATTTGTATAATGTATGGAGATTGGCACAAGTAACGCGCCATTGAGAGTGTTGGAAGGGGATATAATACCTCAAAGGTAGTTATGATTGTTCTTAAGGCAGTAAGTTTTCCGAAAATTTCCTGAGATTTAGTAGGTTTGCCTATTACTGTGAGGTGGAACCATAAATAGAGCAAGTAGGAGAAGTGAGAGGAGTTGTAGTTAGTGCCTTTCCAAGGAAATTGTTGATGGAATGATTTTAAGAGCAAGAGTTGTTAGAAATTGCAACGGATGCAAGGTAAAATTTGAGTTGCTTAGTAGTAGATTGGCTGTGAAAAGCGGTTGAGTGGTCTGATAAGAGGAAGTATTGGTCTTTTAGAATACGTGTAGATTTTCGCGAGTAGAACGAGGTAGAAATTTATTCGTATTGCTTCTAAGAGAGGGTGCAAGGAGGACGTAGTTGAAACTGCTAAGGAAGTTGTATGAACGCTTTGGGTTTACGGTTATGATTTTGGCTTCGTCGAGGCGCTAGCAGTTTTCATGGAGTCAATGAACCGGGGGTGCATGACAATATATAAACGAGTTGTCATCGGGAGCATCGACGACATCTTGATCTACTCAAATCTAAGAAGGAGAGTGAGGCGAATTATGAGTTGGTTTTGGAGTTGTTAGGAAAGGGAATTATACGTGAGATTTTCAAGTGTGAGTTTTAGGATTAAGTTGGCCAGGACGAGTAGTCAGAGATGATGGCATATCGTGGAACCAGCAAGGGGCAAAGTGAAGAAGGGTGAGGAAGCGTTTTGGAGGCTGAAGAGGGGGATTGGATAATGAGCAGATCTTGGAATTATCGGAAGGACTGGATGAATTCGCGAAGCATGACGATACGTCGAGCAAGGATTTGTATGTATACGAGAACGACAAAGAAAGGCGGTTGTTTATACGTTGTGGGAACTAAAGATTTGGAAGAACTAGATAGACTTAGTTAGTGGAGCTGGATTGTTATATCTGCCTAGAATGCTAGAGGCATTTGGGGTACGAGATGTAGAGAATGATCTATACAGATCATGAACGTCTCCAACACATATTTAATCATCTTGATTGAACATTTAGAAAAGGTGATGGGTGGAGTTAAGTGATGAAAGAAAATTGCAAGGCCAAGTACCATCTGGGAAAGGCAAGCATGGTTAATGAGACATGGAATAAGAAGAATGAAGTGAAGCTGAGACGAACTTGAACTATATGGATGACGTATTAGGGTGGTTTGGATGAAGGATGTAGGTTGCACGAGTTGAGTTGTCTAAAGCAGAGAACGCGTCAACATGTATGTTGCGTGGCTTGGACAATCATATGGAGAAAAGGGACGTAGACTATACTTCCTACATAGATAGGAGTAGCTTAGAAAGGGCGATGTAAGGACGAAGTTGGTGAAAGGGATACATAATAGGGTGGAGCAATAAGTACGACGAGAGTTGGGTGATAGTCGATAGACTGACTAATTCATCTCATATTTCAAGAGGAATGAGAAGTCACGTAGTTGAGAAGTTGGAAGGATTGCGTACGGATGTGATGGAATAGAGGGTTTTGCGTAAAAGTTAGCCTAATATGTATGGAATGCCTTATGAAGGATTATGGCAAGGGAAGAAACGATGGGAAGCAAGCGTAGTATACCGTTGATAGACTAATGTTTGGTATGAGCATACTATAGGGGTAATTGAGAAAGACGCCTAGAGCATTGGCGTGAGATTTGGAGATAGTTGGAGAACGCATTATATTAGGAAGAATTCTCCTACAAAGAGAGAGTCACCGGTGAGAGGGGCATATTCCCCATTGATGATGATGTAAGGAATAAAGGAGGAAACACCTAAATTATAGGCTGAAGACGGGATATAAGATGGTATGGAAATTAAGATTGTGGAGAGACAAGCGAAAAGTAGTATGAAGGAAGAATGATTCGAGGGAGCAAGAGGTTGTGAAGATAGTGGGGTGATATTGAAGAGAAACCGTTGGAGCAAGAGGTTAGCAGTCACGAATAATGGAACGTCCACCTAGAGAAAAGGTGTAACACATGTTAGTATGAAGGATGGTTAGTTACTTGGTGCCAAGCATGGGAAAGGAAGGATGAGGTGGTGGTTATGACATGTTTCTTGTGAATATTATGGGAAGCTTTTGGTTACGCAATCCTGCATATACCATTGGATGTGTTTAAGGTTGGGAGAACTTCCGAATGATGGAAAATCCGTAGAGGATAGAAGCCGTTAGGTATGGTGATAGGAATTGTAGTAGAAACTGTTGGAGTTAATTCATAGGAGATGAGGTGGATCACCGTTACAGTGGGATAAAGTTAGAAGCGGCCAACGTATTGGACCGGAGGTGGATCGGAAAACTATGGAGGTGGTGGCAGTGCTTAAGTAGAGGTTGAAAATAGCAAAGAACCGACAAGAGAGCTGTGCGGACGAGAGGCATAAGCCGTTGGGATTTAAGATTGGAGGTAAGGTTATGCTAGAGGTTTCACCATGGAAAGGAGTGATGTGGTTTGGGAAGAAAGGGAAGTTAGCACCTAGATTTGTGGGTCCATTTGAAATCCTTGAAAGGATTGGACCAGTGGCTTATAGGTTGAGGAATTTCTGGGAGAATTGAGTAGTGTGCATGATGTATTTCGTGTATCAAGCTTGAGGAAATGCTTAGCAAGAACCGACTTGCAAGTACCGTTAGATGATATTGGTATGGATACGAGTCTTTGTTTCATCCAAGAGCCGATAGAGATTTTGGGTCGTGAAGCTAGGACGTTGGATAAAAAGGGTAATATACCGTAGTTATTGGTAGATGGAATTTGGAACGTGGACTAGAGTTCACGTGGGAACGGGAAGGATTTATGAGGAGCAAGTATCCTCAGCTAATTGATAATGACGATCCTAAGGAGTAAATCTCGGGAAGAGATTTCTATTAGGAGGGAGTGATGTGACAACCGTGGTTTTGAGGTTCGTCACTTGGTCTTATTTTAAGGTTAATTTATGTGTGACTATGTGATTTACGTGTTTACATGTTATTTTACGTGAACGAGGTTGGTGTGGATATCGCTTATGGGTATAAAGTACTCATAAGTAAATCAAGGAACGGTTATTTCATGTTCATGAGCTCACAAATTAGTGACTATGAAACGAAATGGTGTTATTTTGGTGTTTTATGTATACGTATAAGTATTATAGTAAATCGTATTATTTTTTTTACGATTTGGGGTTTAGCATTTAGAGGTCTCGGGTAAGGTGTTTAGTCATGTGAGTATTTTTCGGGATGGTTTTAAGTCATTTAGGACTTAGTTATAAAGTTTTCAAAATTTAAGAGTTTTTATAAAACTGTATATTTTTACGTCTTTTATGGTATACGCGTAAATTTGACTAGTTTTACGGTTTTGAGGTTCTGTGGGCTTTAGGAGCTGAAATAAATTAAGATAATTTATGGTATTATTAATAATATATTAATAAGTATTAAAAATAAAAAAATAAAAAAAAACTATATATGAATCGGGTTTTAAACCAACTAGAAAAAGAAAAGGATAATGGGCCAAAAGACCCAACTTGAGCCCAATTTGGAAAAGTCTTTTTATAAAACATATAAATACCATGTTTATATCATAAAAATCCGTTTTTTATTATTTTTATCCCCTTTTGGTCGAATTTTTACAAACCCTAATTTAGGGATTCATCAAAAATAATTTTCTTGAAGATTTGAGGTAAAAATCTTGATTTAATTCTTATAGTTTTTATGTTTTATATCATTAAGGCTTCAAGTTTTAATTAATCAATTTATATGATGGATTAGGGTTCTTAATAGATCTGTAATTAGGTGTTTTATAACAATTAACATGATTAGGATAATGATTGGTGATTATTAGTGATGTTAATTAGGGGTTAATCATGTTTAAATTCGTTTTTAAAAACTGGACAGATTTTTGGGTCATTGTTTTGATCATATCTAGAGTTTTACAAACTTTTAAATTGCGATCTTGGTACCCCTGGAAAGGTATTTGAGTTGGCTTTAATATTCAAGAAACTAGAACTGAATTGGAGGTAGGGAAGGGAGTCAAAAACAGGTTACAACAGTCATAGGTCAAAACAGTTTTGAAATCAGTCGGGTTTAATTTAATATTTTAAGATGGTTAGGGTACTTAGGAGTACAATTGGACTTTAAAACGAACATGAGAGTTAGTTTATATGTTATATAAAAGATCTGGAGGAGGGATAAAAAAATGCGTTAGGGTAAGACCCTCTAATCATAACAAACTTTTTGTATGTTCAAAATCGATAAAATACGGATAGGCAGAAGTATATATATATATATATATATATATATATATATATATATATATATATATACATATATATATATATATATATATATATATATATATATATATATATATATATATATATATATATATATATATATATATATATATATATATATATATATATATATATATATATATATATATATATATATATATATATATATATATATATATATATATATATATATCGGGGCCTTAACAGTAGCTTTAAGGTTGGGGCAAAAGGGAGGAGTTAGCTGACATATGTAAGGGCATAGGGTTTCCTTTACAGAGATCATGGGTATGGTTAGGTGGGCGTTTGGCTTATAGTTTAGAGACCTAAAAACCGGGACTGTTTTGGGTAAAATGTTAACGAGACGGGTTATGAAGTAAACTAAGTTAAGGGCTTTATAGAGGGGTGTAATGAGATGGTTAGAGCATATAAATGAGGTATATATATGGGAGAAGGTTAGATGTCCAACATGGGTTGATGAGCCATCTTAGTGTTTGGTTCATGTTTTGATTGTGTGCTTTTGTTTGTTAGCTTTTTGCTAGTGCGTGGATTTTTGGAGAAGCTCAATCATGTGAGTTTCATAGTCCCATGTCTACTAATGATTTTGACTTCCAGATGAGATGGAAGAGACACTGTATGGTTTTGTAACTAATGTTGTGAATGTTTTTATGGTTTATGATGGACTTATGTGTGCACTTATGTGATTAACTGTTATGTGATTCTTAATTGTGTTTATGATTTGGATCGGGGGACACGCACCGTCTCAGTTATTGTGGTTTGACTTGGTACCAAGGGGATGTTGACAAGGCGGGGCCTTAGGGAGGTACATAGATGTGTGAGCATCTATGGGACCAATGGATAATGACAAGGCGGGGCCTTGGGATTGGTTCATAGGTGTATGGGCACCTATGGGACCATGGTGTTTGGTAAGGCTGGGAGCTTTGGATTTGGATTTGGTTTGGTTTGTTAAATGTTGAATATTAGTTGTTATGTTCTTAAATTTGGTTATTATTCACAGCTTATAGTTTGATTTTTGCGTTGGAGTCTAAACCTATGACTCTCACCAACATTATGTTGACGTGTTTTAGTGTCTCTTTACGGTGAGAATGTGGTTAAGCTTGAGAATAGGAGTGGCTAGCTTTGGAGGCATTAGGATTGCATTTAGAAGGAGATCCCTGTTCCTTCTTAGTTTATTTTTCTGTTTGTTTCAATAAGTGATACTATGAACCTATATGTTGATTTGTTTGTGTTATTTGTTTGTCTTGGGTAAGAGGTAGGACTGTTACCTACTTACCTAGACTCCTGCATTGATGAGATATTGTCATGACATTTGTGTCACCTTTTATGACATTTCTAATTCATATAGTTCTCTCTATGGACACGTTATTGTTGTGATGATATCCATACGTCGCGCCCCATATTCCGCCATGTTGGGGTGTGACAGATTAGCTCCAAAACTGTAGTTACACGTTTTACATCTTGAAATGGTTTCTTAGTTATTTTGTTCAGCATGCAAGTCTGACACTTTTCAGTGTCCATGTCAAATACTGGGATTAACCCATCCTTAGACATATTTTGCATCCTTTTAAAGTAGACATGGCCCAGTCTAGCATGCCATAGTGAAGAATCCTTCAGTTTACTGGTGGACACTGAGGCTGAACAAATATTTGCACTACCAGCATTAACTGAGTTAATACTGATGGTCATTTCAGTATTAAGCCTGAACATTTGAATGCTCAAATAACCAAAACCAATAAACACACCATGTTTGGATAAAACAAATTTATTAGATTCATTCACTTGTTTATAACCACAATTATTCAAAACATTACTAGAAACCAAATTCTTCCTAATATTAGGAACATGCAAAACATTAAACAAGCTAACAATCTTTCCAGAACTAAACTTAAGATCTACACAACCACGTCCATGTACTAGGGCTGTTGACTCATTTCCCATGTGAAGAATAGATCCATCATTCAGTGACTCATAAGTCTTGAACCACATCTATCTTTAAACACATGAACAGTTGTTCCAGAATCAACCCACCACGCAACATCATCATCCTGCACACAATAAGCTTCAGATACATATGTAACATAATAAATCTGGAGAGATTCATTAAACATATTCTGACCTTTCAGTGTTGCGTTGTTAGAACCAGTCACTGAACCATTTGTGCCTGATCCACTAGCTTTGCTGCTAGTACCAACACCTTTGCAATCCCTTTTGAAGTGTCCAAGTTTCCCACACTTCCAACAAGCCACTGATGACTTCTTGTTAGGATTTGCTTTGATGTTATCCTGATGCTTACGTTTGCCCTTGTTGTCATTGTACCTGATGGAGTTGTTATGCTCCACCATATTGACAACTGATGAACCAGCAACATTGTTGCTCTTTGGTTTGTCACTTTCATGCACCCTGGGGGATTCCTCAATGCGCAAATGACTGCCCAACTCAACAAGAGTTAATTCATCCTTCTTATGTTTCAAGGTATGCTTGAAATCTTTCCAAGAAGGAGGTAATTTGTCAATGACACAAGAGACCTGAATGGTCTCATCCATGTTCATTTTATGTTGTGTAAATCTACCAAGTATTCCAAGAAGTTCATTGTATTGTTCCAAGAGTGGTCTTGAATCAGTCATTTTGTAATTTTTGAAATCACTCACAAGGAACTTCTTACTTGATGCATCTTCAGCCATATATTTGGCTTCCAAGGATTCCCATAGTTCTTTACCAGATTCAGAATTTTGGTAAATATCAAATAAGGAATCAGACATACCATTGAGAATAATACCACGACACACATAGTCGTCATTCTCCCATTTGCTTCTTTTCCTCAGTTCCTCCAAAGTAGCATCATCACCACCATCAGGAATGGGATTAGTCAGCACATACACCACGCTCATGGTAGAAAGAAGAAAGTGCATCTTCTTTTGCCATCTTCTGAAATCCACCCCTTCAAACTTATCTAGCTTGGAGAAGTTAGCCACTATATGCTTTATAGCAGCCACCATTGATTATCACAATATAATTTACTTTGATTGTTGGTGTTTACTTCGTCCCAACCAGGGTATAGATAATCAATCCTAGCTACGTACCAAAACAATGGTTACCGGATATCACTTGGAATCGTGTAATCACTTTCCAAAGTAAATTATTCGACCCTAATGCCTTATCACGAATACCTACTTGGGATAAGACCAAATGCAGTTAGAGATTTAGGCAAAAATCTTTAACCCTTTCGTTGCTATGTGTTTCTTGTTTTCTGTGTCTTTCATGCAAGTTATGATCATCTATTTATAGGTGGAGCACTCAAACCCTAGTCAATGGAATTAAGAGGAATTAACGGCCAATTAAGTTCCTCTTAATGTGCTCCATAATACCAGGAAAGTGGTTACAAGACCAATTAAACGTGGTCATTAACTCAACTTGATTTGGTCAAAAGACCGTTACAAGTGTACAAGTTCAGCTCCCGCATTTGTCTATTCTTTTAGTCGTTGGGTAGTGTAGTTTGCTTATTTTCTTGTTATGATTAGCTAAATCTCACCAAAAACTCATTTAGATTAGCTTATTGTTTTATGTGATTTTATAACTAGCAGTGGTAAGACATTTTACCAGTGTTAGTTATCTAGTCTTGCCACTGTTAGTATAATAACTGTTTGCTTAGTTTTGCTTAACTGTTGCTTCCCTCATTGCTTTTCAGTGCTTATTTGGTTGTTAGTTTAGCTTATTTTCACTCTCCACAAGCCAACTAGCAGGGTTGCATTTGTCCAAAAAGAACATAAAAAAATAACAAAAAAGTTACCTGTGGCCTTCCTCGAACACGCGATCTGTCAAGCAGGAGTAACATGTTCTACTAGTGTACCAGGCCCTTTATCTTTATCTGGTCATGGTATACTTTGTTTTTTTATTTATTAGCTTTTTTCTTTCCTTTGTTAAATATAAGTCGTGAGCTAATCAACTCATTTTAGCTTATTTAGATGAGCTAGCCCGTCTTTCTTATTTTTCCCTTTTACTAGATAGCATTTAGGACTTTTCAACAAATTTTGGGATTTTTCATATTAGTTTTGTTATTTTTAATCAATTCTTATATTCTGTTTTATTTTAAGTCATTAAAAAATAGGAAAATAGTTTTAAAATTTAAAAAAAAAATACTTTTTAGCTTTTATAAAATAAGATTGAGGTTTACAAGCATTAAAATCAGATATTAGACTTTTTCTTCTCTATTTAGATTTTTAGGTCTTTAATTAGATTTTAAAACTTATATAATAATTAATTAAAAGGTTTAAAAAATGTTTTCTTGATTTTTTATTGTTTGTTATACTTTTCACAATTTAATTGCAAATTTTTAGAAATTTTATTATTTTATTGTTTTTCGTCTCGTTTTGCGTGAAAGCGCGAATCGTCTTGGTGTAATCCGTCTTTTATTTTAATCTTTTCTCTTTCCAAAAACGAAACTAATTCAAAAACATTAATTTTGCCAACTCAACCAACATCTCCTTCGAGAACGAACTCGTTTATTTGTTTTTAAGTTTTCCTGAACGTAATTAACTAATACTTGCCGTTTGTTTGCACTTTTCCTAAAGTGTATTACAACTTTTACTACATCAATAGGTAACTAAGGGAATGGATATGAAAAGAGGTGTTTGGAAGATGAAAGTTAACAGTACAAACAAGCAAACTGATGGATTATTAAGATACGCATGTACAACAGCTTTACGTGGTACAATCGGGCATATTGCTCCCGAGTATCTTTCAACTGGAAAATCCTCGGAAAAACTGACGTTTTGGGTATGGGATTATGCTTTTAGAACTCATTACCAGACATAGTGCGTTTGATCTTGCTCGACTAGCAAATGATGATGATGCCATGTTGCGCGACTGGGTACGTGTTTCTTTAACAATGTGTATCCTTTTGTCCACTATTGTTGGTCTATGTTATACACATGTTACAAACCAGCTTGAGGACGTCTCTTTCGAACCATCAAAGAGACTTGTCAGAAGAGCCAAACTGGACAATCTGTTTGATACTCAAATGAGGCCTGTGGGTGGATTGACCCAAAATCATAGCACAAACCTTGAAAACCGAAAACCTCCAGGAAGGAAAAAGTTCGTCAAACGGCTTTAAAACAATGAAAAGCACCAGCTGCCTAAAGAATCATCCTGAGCTGCATTGGAACAGACAAAAACCACCAAAAATGAAGTTATACTAAATCAAAACAGCTTGCAGGCATTCGGTTTATCAGAAAAGACAATCGTGGCTAAACTCTTTGATACCCAGATGAGGCATGTGACTCTAACGAGGGAGTTAGATAACTTATATATGAACTTTACATACCTATACTTTTCTGCAAATCAAGGAAATGGACCAACACTCAGATCATTGGTTCTTCTATCATCACGTAAATGAGAACCTCACGTAAATGAGAACCACAAAACGAGACCAACAAAACACAATTCTTTTATAGCCAATGAAATCACAAAAACGGATAGATACCAAATCATAAGTTTGACAAGTGAAGGGGTGTTTGGGATTGCATATTGTAGGCTGCTTATTTTTTCAAGTAGGTACAAACCTTAACGCCTCGATTTTATGAGCTTATTTACACTAACCTAAGCTTTCCAATTCTAAAGCTTCAAAGATACGCATGTGACGACAGCTGTTCGTGGTACAATCAGGCATATTGCTCGCGAGTATCTTTCAACTGGAAAATCATCAGAAAAAAACTGACGTTTTTGGGTATGGGATTATGCTTTTGGAACTAATTACTGGACAAAGGGCGTTTGATCTTGCTCGACTAGCTAATGATGATGAAAGGACTTTTGTCCACTATTGGTGGTATATGATTTGGAGTACTTACACACTTGTGATTGTCTTTGGTGCAAATAGGTGAAAACGAATTACATAGGAACAGAGGAACGACGTGGTAGAAAGTGGTGGTTCTCTGCCATGAAAACCACTTCCTAATTCAGATCGGCTTCTTGGCTCGACTGATAACCTGCACGCAGTTGAATTATCCGGGCCCAGATGAAGTACAACGAAGATAGGGTGGTTCTAATTCTCTATTAATTAAGATATATAACTAGTAATCTATTATATCTTCAATCTTACAGTCATTATGATTTATGAATAAGTTTCTGCATCTAAAGTGGACTTTCAAGGGTCAATTATTTCCAGATGACTTTTACAGCACCCGTTAGTCCGTTACAACATCATTTCAGCCAATGCGCAACTGCTTACAGAGCTAGGTTTGATACATGTGGTACGGACGTTCTCCATCTAAAGCACAAACCTTGAAAACCGAAAAACTCAGGAAAAAGTTCGTCAAACGGCTTTAAAACTATGAAAAACACCAACTGCCTAAAGAATCATCCCCAGCCACCTGGGAACAGGCAAAAGCAACCAAAAATGAAGATATACTAAATCAAAACAGCTTGCAGACGTTTGGTCAGGAAGGAGTTCGATAACTTATGAACTTTACATACCTATACTTTTCTGAAAATCAAGCAAACGGACCAACACTCAGATCATTGGTTCTTCTATCATCACGTAAATGAGAACCACAAAACAAGACCAACAAAACACAATTCTTTTATAGCCAACGAAATGACAAAAAGAAATAGATACCAACCTACTAACAACCACTGAAGGGGGTGTTTGGGATTGCATATTATAGGCTGCTTATTTTTACAAGTAGGTACCAACCTTAACGCCTAGATCTTACGGGGCTTTTTCACACTAACCTAGGCTTTCCAATTCGAAAGCTTCAAACACCCTTGATAACATAAACACAAAAAATTTCCAGAACACATGTTTAGAAGCGAAAGACCATATCACTACTGCTTGAGCTCATGTTCTACAAGAATTTTACATTTGTAATCCTACAAAAATGTCTGACTTTTAAGATCATAATACAAAACTTGAACGACAAAAAACGTCAATAAGAATCTATTGGCTCATTTATACGAATGTAAAATTTGAACTAGAAGTCTCAATGTTATTTCCGGTAATATTATTGTAATAAAACAACTTTACCCCTGTTCTTGACATTACCTGAACCCAAAACCACACTTGAACCACCTCCAACACACTCCAATGATACCACAAACCTTCAAAAACAGAAGATTTCCAAGAAGAAAAAGACGCGTCGACATTGTAAAAAATCATCCTGAGTTGCTCCGGAATAGTGAGAAAACACCAAAAATGTACAAATTCGACATCAAAACCAGCTTGAGGACGGTTTGAGAAGAGCTAAACGAGGCTAAACTCTTGATAACCAAATGAGGCCTGTGACTGTTAGGAGGGACTTCGATAAGTTATATACCGTACATGGACTTTACATACCCTTACTTTTCTGCAAATCAAGTGAACAGACCAAGGCTCAGATCATTTGCTTATCATCACGTAACTGTAAACGACCATATAAATAAGATCAACAAAGACATAATTCTCGTATACCAAGGAAATGACTAAAAACAAATAGATATCATCAACCTCATAAGTTCAGCACACACTTTAAGGGGGGCGTTTGGGATTGTATATATCAAACTTCTAACTGTTAACGAGTATGTATCAACCTCACCACCTAGTTTTTAAGCACTTATTTACACTAACTTAAGCTTTTCAATCTAAAAGCTTCAAACTGTATATATGATTTACGCAAATAAGCAATCTCAAACACCCTCAATACATATAAAAGCATGTTCTCTAGAACAGATATTTTAGAAGCGAAAGATCATATCACTACTATTTGGGCTTATGTACTACAAGAATTTCCACATTTGTAATCCTACAAAAACGTCTTAGTTTATGATCATCAACACGAAACTTGAGCGACCAAGACCGTCAACAAAAATCTATTAGCTCAATTATATGAAATGTAAAAGTTGAATACAAGTAAAACTTTCAACATGTTATTTCTGGTAATAAAAAACGACTTTACCCCTCTTCTTCTTGACATCGCCTGCATCCAAAACCGCAGCACTTGAACCACTTCCCACACTCTCCAAATAGGTTTCAGATAAACCAGGAACGTCATCCTCAAAACCACGCAAGTATTCAAGAAACCTCGACTCAGAATAAGACACAAGCGTGATAAGTAACGGCTTCTCACCCACCAACTTCTTCTCCTTCAAAACCGTCAACATATTATTCCTCGGTATCACTCTCTTCCTCAAACTAAACGTGAAAAAAGTATTACAGCTCAACAAATAAACCGGCGTATACCCAAGCCCTTTCATATAAAACTCCAACTTCTCCCCAATATTCTCTTCCGACTTATTCAACACATACGGCTGATTCCTAAACAACATCGCAATATCCGTTTCACACCAACCGTACCCTCTAAACACCTCCATCTTACTCTCGACCTCCGCCTCACTACAATACAACGCGACACTCACCGCGTGAATAAAACTCGGCAAATCCCTACTTATCTTAAACCTCTCCTCGACGTAACTCAACTTACTCGCCAACACCTTGGGATTCACCATAACCTTCTCGGGATTACTCAAAATAAACTTCACAATCCTATCATCCCCCAAACCAAAATCCTTCATAATCGCGACATTCGTCTCCAACCTCTTCATACTATAATTAGTAAAACACAACCACCTAGACTTATTAATAACCATAATAACATTCTCATCACTACCTAGTACTTTCCTTAACAAACTCAAACCAGGCATGATCCTAGTATTCAAACCAAACCCAAAAACCTCAGGGTTTCTCTGGATCAACCCGACAAGATCCGACCCGGATAACCCAAGCTCCTGAAAAACCTTGAGTTTAGGGTTTAGGGTTTTGTGGGCTTTGCAGGAAAGGACTTTAGGTGCGAAATAAATGATCTTTTTGATCTGGGTATTGGTTAAACCGTAGTTCTTGAAAGTGGTGATGACTTGGAAGGTGTTGGGTGTGAGAGATGAAGTGGGGGTTTTGGAGGTGATTTGAAGGGTTTCTTGTGGGGTGAAGCTGAAGGTGGTTGTGAGGTAGCTGGATAGGGTGGTTAGTGGTGATGGTGGTGGTGGTGGTGGTGCTACGGTGGTGTAACGGCGCCGGAGAATGGTGGAGAGGCGGTTCATGGTGGTGGGGTTAGGGGTGATGGAAATGAGGTTTTGAGTTTTGACTAGTGTTAACTTAACTAGTTGACCATATGGGTACACTTGGTCCATGTACTTTGCGAAAATGACAAATTTACTACTGAGAGCAAACTACAATCATTTTCGTCATTATACTTGAACGTGCAATTTGGTAACCGATTTAACGTTTTTTTGACTTTTTTCCGTTAACTCTCACACGTGCCAGAGGATGGTAGAGAGGCAGTTCATGATGGTAGGGGTTAGGGGTGATTGAAATGAGGTTTTGACTAGTGTTAACTTAACTAGTTGACCTAAGAATTTTCTTTTAATTTATCCGTTTTTATTTTTTATTTTTTTTTTAAATTAAAACTTATTAGATAACATACTCATTTTTTTGGTAAATTGCAAAAAACGTCCCTAAACTTTCTAAATTTCGCAAATATGCTTTTAAGTCCAAACTACATGCAAATTTGCCATTGAACTTCAACTTCTCATGCATTTTTTCTCTTAGTCAACGAGTTTTGACTTTTTCTAACATTCTGCCATTAATTACCACACGTGCCTGGCTGTGGCGGAGATAGAGAGGGGTCATGGGGGTCGTCCGACCCCCCTAACAAAAAAATTGTAGTGTAAATTTTTGAAAATATTCCCGATTTGCTTATAATTTGACCCCCTAAAAATCATTTTGTTGTGTAGTTTATAAAATATATCAAAGTTTGAACCCCCGAGCAAAAGTTTCTGGCTCCGCCCCTAGTGCCTGGCACGTGAGGGTATATAAGGTAAGGGCCTCTAGGAGGGGGGAAGGAATCATACCAGTGTAAGGGCCTCAAGGACTAGTGTGTTGCAGCACTGAACAACAAGGCAACTCATGGAGAAGTTGTTGAGATACCAAAGGAATTGGTGGCACCATGTTATTGGTTAAAGACATTCAAGGAGACGTATCAATATAAGGTTGAACCTGTTAGTGATTGCAGTTTATGGCCAAGATGGAGGATCCATAGTCTGTTACTACATCCGCACCACCATGTTCCTATAGGTAGACCAAAGAAGAAGAGAAGAATTTCCAAGGATGAAGCTACTGAACATGCTATAAAGAAAAAGGCTAAGAATGAAAAGATGACAAGGGTGGGCATCCGGATGACTTGCAACAACTGTAAAGGACAGGGTCATAATAAGATAGGGTGTAGTAGTGGAAGTTCAGACAAATGATCAAAAAAGGCCCACAGATCAAGGCAATAAGTCCCAGATAGTCAGCCAATGGCATCACAAATAACTTAAGCATAAGAAACAAGTCCTGCTGGTAAATGTACAAGGAAAAAGATTCCAAGCAAGAAAGGGGATGGTGGTTCCGCAAAGCCGAAGAATTGAGTTTGGAGCTGTGAGTTTGCATAAGTGAGATTGCACCGGTGAGTTTGATGGTGAAAAATGTTCACAGTTATTTCATTTTTTATGTGAGTTTAGGAAAAAAATTTATTCTTATGCTTTTGCACAATGTGTGTCTTAGACAGTAGAAATAAATGATGTTTCGGCCCTAATTTGCAATGCTAGTTGTTTAATTCAGGGGTTCTACGGTACTTGTTTAATTCACTATATTGGTTCTTGTTTGTCATTTTAGGCATAATGTTATGATTTTATAACTAAATCAGTCAAAGTTTGGCTATTTTCTATAGTAGGCCAGAAATACTGCATAGCACCCCTTCCCTTAGTAGGTCACATTATATTACAAAGTAAGATATTTGTGTTTCAAATTTACTTTATTTAGTAAGGTTTATATAATTTACAATCTTACATTTAAAAATATTTTATTCAAAAAACTAAAATAACTCCTTATTTGGTAAAGTATTGTGATTTCGGTTTTTTTTAAGTAATTTCAGCTTAAAAATATATGTGTAGAAAATTGAAAGAAAAAAACTTTGTGGGACCGGGTAATTTAAAAACACTACATGGTTGATTATGTAATCCAAAACTAAAAAAAGATTATTAAGAACCAAATAGAAATCAAATCACTCCCAAAACCTAAACTAAATCCATTCGAATGTCTAACTTTAAATCATTGTAGTAAATTGAGTTTATACCACACATAGTTGATAGAATAAGATATGATTTTTAATTATGGTATGATGTATGTTTTTTTAATTAGGCCATTCTCTAATTCAAATTTTGTTTCGTCAATAAATTGAGTTTTGTGTTACTTTAGACTCAAATGAGACTCATAAACTCATATATTGAGTCGTATTGTGAATTATGAATATGTTTGGCTAAGCTTCTTAAACAATAAAGACAAACATGTCTCCATAGTTTTCCATGAAGTAGTGCATCCACAAGGCTTAGGTTGCCACGATTTGATCCGTTTTACCTTTAGTTCTTTACAAATATGAGAAAAAACATTTTCTTGATTTATTAAAAGTTTTGGTGTCATCTTACAACGTAATAGAAGGATAAGCTCACTTAACTTTGATCAAGAACAAAAACATGTAACTTATTACTTTCTTAATAGCATATTATTCATCCCAAGTGCAGTCCATGTCCGTTTACCCACTACAGGAGATACATGACCTTGATCAAGGACACCTATCATAAGCTTATTTTTATAATCAGTTTTATGGCATAGTTATGTTCTGCAAATAAGAATCAGATACATTATTCACATCATTTTATATGCGAAAAATACATTATTCACATCATTTGAAACTTACAAAAAACAGGCATGAGCATGGTTTGTTTTTGTAGAGACTATGGTTCCGTTATTTAATTTGGCTAAACCATGGTACATTCTTTTTGCAATCTGCCCTATTGGACATGAAGTTAGGATTATTGGTTGGTTATAAAGCTATAATTATCCTATGTTAGACTGTTTGCCATTTGAAGGTGACTTGTTCGAGCCTAAAGTAGTACAAGAACATCTTTGCTCAACAGTGAAAAGGTAAATTTTCGACTGCTATAAGCGAGACCTTTTTTTGTACAATATACTATTTTGAATAATAATGGAAATTTGGATGGGATTTTTACCATGGGTTGAAATGGGTCGAATTGGATTGGCGCGAAAACATTCTTTACTGCCTTTTTTCTTGCCACACAACAATTGTAGAGTTCAATCGTATACTGATATTTTAAGCATTTTAACTTATATAGTAAAGTTTTGGTTTGTAATGTTTTACTATTGACGACACTTGTGAGCTGGTAAAAAGCTTGCATTGATGGCCTACAAAATGGTTGGATCAGCCGCATACCTAATCCTTGAATTTTGCAACAATAGAAGATAGATAGAGGTAAACATAATTAAACTGATTGATGGATTGATTATCTTTTTGTTATGAGGAATGCTAGAGTCACATAAATTTTACAAAAATAAATCCACATCATGATGTGTAACAACATGATTTGTTATATAAAAAAGAGATAGTGGAAGAAATGAAAGAATAATGGTCCAAAGTGTCATGCCAACTCATTATGTGTACTTTGTTTTGTAAATTTTATGTGGTTGTAGCAAAACTCTTTTGTTATTACTATTTAAGGTGGCAAAACAGGGAGGGGGGGGGGCACGAGCACGAGCGGCGGGCTAAATGGGCGGCGGGCTTAACGGGCGCAAGCTAAGACGAAAAAAAACGTAGAATTAAAAATAAAAATATTTTTTTGAAAGCCGGGATAAAAAATTAAATATAAAATATCTCGAGTAGCCTAATTAGTAATTTACATGTGCGTCCATTAAGCCCATTTAATTTATTATATGTGCGCGGTGCGCCTGTTTAGACCATTAATAATAAAGAGTGGGCAAAAAGTACCCTATCTTTTTTTGAAAAGTATCAAGAGTGCCCATATTTATCAAAAGAGTATTGCTAAATCTTCTTACAAAATTATCATACATATCCTCCTACACACAATTATAAAATATATATTTTTTCCACTTATTATCTCTCCAGATCTAAACCGTTAGTTTCGCCACATGTCAGGATCCCGTGTGTAGGAGGATTTGTCAAGAAGATTATGTAGGAAGAACTAGCATTTTTGTTATTAAAATGGACAAGATTTGCCACCTCATTGGTTATTGTTACATGCGAGTTTTTATATATGTGCAAGTTTTGCTCTCTAAATGGTTTGGGTGAATCCATAAGGCTACCCGCAACGGGAGGAAAAAAATCGGTCGCGACCGAGTCGTGGCTCGGTCGAGCCGTTGCTGCGATTCAGTCGGACCTACTCGATCAGACGTAAACGACTCCCCACACGACCTAGTTTATGACCGTTGGAAATGGTTTGTTTGTGTGTTATATAAAAAAACTTTCTTTTAGTATAAATTTTTTTTTAGTATAAAAAAAACTTTTTTTATAAAATTTAAAATTTAAACCCTATACCGTTACTCGTTGTCAGAAAGTCCCCGCCAAATCATACCCTATTGTATTGTCATTTTAAATATTTTAATTCGTAAATTAAAAACTTAAATAAAAACGTAAACGTAAACAATTTTTATTCGAAAATTAAAATATTTATTCCATACGTAAAACATGAAAATACTGGAATTCGAATACAATAGGAAAGGAAATACACTACTAGATAGATAAAATAAAAACACATAATATGATTAGTCATTTCCCGGATCCGAATCCGATAACTGACCAGGTAACTCCCAACGCATTGTTTCTTGTTCATCTTCTTCGGCCATAATTTCTGCCTCCAGCTCCCTTTGTGTCCTTTCTTCTTCTTGCAGTGTTTCTCCCGATACTTTTTGATCTAGGTATAGTTGATACACCTCATTGTCAGTAACTAAGCCATTTGAGTCGTTTGCAATTGGAAATGGTAGATCAGGAGACACATTTTGGCGTCGGTGTTGTTGTGATGAAGAACCAATATGAGTTGTTTGAGTTCAGGAGGATGAACCAATATGAGTTTGGGATGAAGAACCCAAGTTATTCAGCCATTCAATATTTTTTCAATTCGAGCCTCTAATTTTGTCGACTTTCTAAACTAAGAACTTCGGACGTTGAAATCGATATCAGATTGATTACTTAGAAACGTCTCGATTAAATGAAGTTTATGTGGGAAAAGATCACGAAATTTCTCATATGTTGTGCGCAGTTTCTTATTTTCTTCGTACGCGGCATCAAAATCATCAGCTAACATCGTAAGCGCATCGTAACGACGTTGTTGTTGAATTATTTGTTTCTGAATCATAGCCTTAATCTCGTCATCGGTGTGTGGAAAAGAGCATGTCATTTTTTATTTCTGAAAGTGTGTGTGAAAATATAGACAGTTGTGTGGGAAAATACTGAAAGTTGTGTGTGAAAATTTTGTGTGTGAAAATGTGGTATTTATAAAGAGGAAAAAATGATTTAAATTAAAAATAAATAAAAAATTTGAACTAGGTCGCACTAGGTCGCCTTGTTGGGGCAAATAGGTCGCACTAGGTCGCAGGAGAGAGAAAGCTGAAAAATCAAGGTCGCAGTAGGTCGCAGTTGCATGTAGCCTAACAAAATTCACTCATTTAGTTTTCTGAAACCCTTGGATATGCCAGCAAATAGAGACACCTCATGCCATCTAGGCACATTCCTAGCAGTATCAAAGCAAAGTTTGCAAACTCGTTGCTCCTTGATTTTTCTTAATTTAGACTTATGGACCAACTGTTTTAGACGTCCTTGATAGTCATCAGCTGCATCTTTTGGTGATAACTTGTCATTGATGGCACATAGATGGCGAGTTTGTTATTTTTTTTTCTCGAGTAAAATGCACATATGGTCACTATGGTATATCATTTTTGCATATATGCTACCTGGTGTTTTGAAAGTGCAAGCATTATACCTGTAAGGATAGTTTGAGTCTATTTTGATACCTTGACTTAACGGAGCAAATGTTTTTACCGTTATCATGGTCTAACAAAAGGACAAAATTGTCTTTTCTTTTATTTCATTAAGATTCATCTACAAAAACATTGATTATCATCCACAAAACCAAGAAACAAAATCATATGAACACAAATGAACACATTTACGTACTAACCTTTAACCTTGAAACATACAGTATGTTGAAATACGTAAACATGACCAACTTAAAACCCCCAAAACCTGATATAACAACTTTATTGGAATCCCCAAAACATCAACAATTACATATGAACACAATCAAAATATATTTTTATGATACTATTACCAGTACTTGTTTCTGTCAATGGCAATCACATATTCATTAACACTTGATTCTGTGCATAAACCGTGCCCAACTAAAAATTTCCGCAATATGAAAACCAACCACGATTATAATCCTTCGAATAAAGAAATAAGCACATATGAGCACAAAAGAAACATATTTTAATACAATATACTATGGAAACAGTAAAACGTTAAAGTTTGTAGGTGGGTATTTAGAATTGCTTATTTGGTTGTTTTAAAGCAACAAAGTACTCTTAATATCAAAACAGTTCTGATGAGGTAGATTAGGGTAGAGCCTGTGAATCTTAATGAAATGAAAGAAAATGCAATTTTGTCCTTTTGTTAAACCATCGTGTTAATGCAAAGCAATGCCTAAAAACATTTTTAGTGCTAAGTAATCTTTCTTAGTTTTGATCACGACAAATTACTAAGACATTTATTGTCAAACACAATCATAAAACGAATTATCTAATAAACACTATCATCAAGGTAATAATCATTACACTAACATATCTTAATCATGTTTAGTGATCATAAAAGTGATTAGCCTTAAAACTCACTTTTGTCAAATGTGACAAAAGATTTTTAATAAACTTTTTTTTTAAGAAAATGTCTTATTAAAATGAAAATGTAAATTTGAATATTGCATATTCCAAATGCCATAAGAATATCCTTTGAAGGTTTAAACAGCCTTAGATATTTCAAATCTACTAAAAGACAAAAAGGAGCGGAGTCTACCTCCGCGGTTCCTTAAGTGCCTACGCGGTTCTCTATTGGTTTTGTCTTCTATAAATAGTGGATCAATTCTACATTTTCTACAACCCTTTTTGGACATCTCTTTTAGCCTTCTTTCTCCTTTCTAATCATAATCATTTGTAAATGATCACTTAATGTGTTAAGTATGTTTACCTATGATTATCTTCTTGATCTCCTTCTTTACCTTGTCCAAAGAGAAGATCACTCACATACTTGTGATGTGATTAAAGATGAAACCTTGATGAAGATCATCATCTTCTAAAGATCTAGTCATGTTCATCATTTGTTTATTTGTGTCTTGTATAGATCCAATGTACTTGTGAATACTTGGACTAGTTGTGTTCATCCAAGCTATTTGTGAATACTTGGATTAGAGTTGTGTAAATCCTTTGCATATGTGTGTGCTTGGATTTGTGTTGTGTAGATCCAAGTTACATGTGTCTACTTGGATATGTTTAGTTGAGTTGTAATAAGTTGTGTAAGTTCTCACTAAACTATAAAGTGATGTGGTTGTGTATTGTGAGTTCTCACTAAACTATAAAGTGATGTGTAGTTGTATTGTGTGAAGTTCTCACTTAGCTTCAAAGTGAAGAGTCGTGAAGATTGGTTCTAGCTTTGGATTAGAACTCGACATCTAGCCTTGTGTTAGAAAATGGTGAAGTAGGCAAGGTTGTGAAGATTGGTTCTATCTTTAGATTAGAACTCGACATCTAGCCTTGTGTCGGAAAATGGTGAAGTAGGCAACGTTGTGAAGATTGGTTCTATATTTAGATTATAACTCGACATCTAGCCTTGTGTCGTAAAATGGTGAAGTGGGCGACGCTGTGTAGATTGGTCCTAACTAAGATTAGGTCTCAACATTTAGCTTAGTGTCGGAAAATAATGTAAGCGACATTGTAAGGTTTTCTCCGCCAAGAAGGGAGCTTGTGGATATAGTGGAAATCTCGAGTAGGTGTACTCGAGGAGTGGAGTAGGAACGAGGATATAGCCTCGTTGCCGAACCACTATAAATCTTGGTGTCTTTCTACTAGGTTGTTTCCTTACTTACTCCTTACTTACCTCCATCATCATCACACTTACTATTTGTCATTGTTAACGTATTAGAATTGAACCTAATCATTATGCAACTAGCTTTCAAGTAAAAGATGGTTTTGACACTCACCTAATTGAAAGGAATTTTAATTGGGAGACAAACCTAAGAGAAACTATTCAACCCCCTTCTAGTTTCTACAATTGGTATCAGAGAGATTGATGAGACTGCTTTTATACATAGTCTCATCTTCCAAAAAGGGCTTAAAATGCATTAAATATCATCAAAATACCCAAATATATGCTTGTGTTTGTTGCTTGTGTATTTTAGGTACGGATATTGAGAAAATGACAAAAGATCACAAGAATCATGCAAAAATGAACACGGGAAACGAAGCCGCACAATGAACCAAGCCCTAATGAAGACTTTCTATAGATCAACCCTTAAAGATTTGAATAATTATGAAGAAGGGTCCTCCAATTATGAAGAATTGACACTTTATACCCTTGTATCCTCATAATTACAAGTTTAGTCCCTAAAGTTTGTCAAAATTACAAAAAGGACCCTTAACTTTGAAGATTTGGCAAGTTAGCCCCTCAACAAAAGCTAAATTGTCAACCAATATCATCCACAAAGTCAAATACATCATGAAGTCCTTCAAAGTACAAGAAATGACAAGTTTGGTCCTTTGAAAAATCCAAAATTACAAAAAGGACCCTCAACTTTCAACAATTGGCAAAAATGGTCCCTCAATCATCAAGACTTGGCAATTTCAGTCCTCCAAAATGTCAATCATACAAGTCTAGACCATTATCATTGAAGAAAATACCAAACCAGCCCTTGAAGAATTCAAATATGGCAAGAATTACCCCTGATTTCACTTTGTAAAAGTTTTTGGGCCAAAATTGTAAAAAGGAAAAAGTTGACAAAGCTAAAACAAGCGTTGATAGAAGTTTGGAAGGCATTTGAGAAGTTTCTGAAAGATGGGGGTGTTAAGCCGGAAGACAAAGAAGATACATAGACCACTCCTGGGCTGCCACATGCCCCACTTACTCCCCTCCTCCAATCAAAACACACCCTGGTGCCACATCACATCCCACTCACACCCGTATTTAACTAATCTTTATTTAAATAAAGATTATGGCGCCTAACAACTTGTTTAAACAAGTAAACAGATCAAATGAGGTGTTCTTAGTGTTCTTATGAAAATTGGGTATTTTCATTACACTTGAAATTAGCCCTTAATCTCTTCCAGATTTAAGATTAAGGGACTAATAACCTTAACCCCACTTTCAAAAAGCTTGCAACATCATCTGAAGGTCACATGTTTTCCCCTGATTTTTAACCCTTGAAGAAGATGCCAAAACAGTGGCAGTCATCCAACGCCCCACATCATAGCTTTGAAGTTAAGCTCATTTGGAGCCCTTGGATCAACTTTTGCACTTGCCAGCTACCACAAGGCTCCAAATTCAGTCACATGATTCAAGAAGAGGCCAAAACCTCAAGGGCATTTTTGGAAGATCAAGTAGCTAAGGTTCACGTTTTTATTCAGTAACTTAGCTCATTGTATGCCTATATAAAGGCTTAGGGGTCCAACATTTAGTCTTTGCTTTTGATTTTTCCTTGGTTCAAGTTTCTGTAAATCCTATTTCTAAGTTAATGAAATTGAGTTTGAAATCTTGAAGAAAAGTCATTGGCCAATCTTATTTACTGCTTTCATTTGTTATATGCTTGTTAGTTTTTGAAGTTCAAAACCTGTTTTCAAAAGAGGAGTGTGCAAAAGTTTGCATATTTCCTCATTATCTTGATAGTTTGCTAAGTCTTGTTCCAATCTTGGAATTCTTGGGCTATAGGACTGATCATAGCATCCTAACTGAGTTGGTTAAGGTGTGGTGAGGCTTATAACTTGGGGATAATCAAGTGTGGGGTAACAAGTTTGCATTAATCAAGTTTTTCAAAGTTTCTGATTTTTATGATATTGTGCTTAACCCTTGTTCAATCTTAGCAGGCTTATTGTGGAAGCTTGTGCTTGTTCTTGCTAGCACATAAGCTCAAAATTCGTGGGTGTGGATGTACATCCATGAGGTTTGCATACTTAATCTCACAATCTGCTTAAATTGTGATTTTTGGTGATATTTGTATGAAACTTGTGTTCTTGTGAATTTTGTGGCTTGTTCTTGCTTGAATTTGTTTATTATACTTGTTTTAGTGTTAATTGATGCTTGGGTGGCCTGAAATCTCATTGTGCTTTTGAAAATTTTGATTTGAAAAAGTTAAAGGGGTGTTTGAGTCTACTGGTTTATGCTTGTAACTTGTTATTGTGTTAAGGGAAGTTGTTTTTTATGCTTTGTATCTGCTATACCTTTGTTTGAGAGTGTTTTGCTGCAAGTTTTTGGGTTTGAACACTTGAATTAAACAATCTCCTATATAGACCTTGTTTCTGCTTGTTTTGACCTAGGATTTTGGGAACACTTAGTGTGTATGCATGCTTAGGGATAAAAGTGGTTTAAACAAAGTTAATATAACCTGTTTGAAAGATTTGAGGTGTTGAAATTGGCTTGTGTGTCAAATACATCAGCAAAAGTTGAAAACTGCACGTGTTAGTGTTCATCAGTAACTTCATTGCTTGAATCTTGCTTAATTCTTTGAACCAGTGCATGAAACCTGTTTAGACTTGCTTATTGGAGTTTATTATAGCTTGTGTGTGCATTTGGTTGAATTTGGCTGGCTGATTTGTGCTAAAACTGCTCATAAGTGCTTAACTGCTTATTGTTCATGTCTGTATCATGTCTGATGAATGATTGATTAAACTGTATCAATTGGGTGTTAGTGATTGTGTTATTTTGATTGTGATTGACTCCTTTTGATCCAAAGATCATTTGGGTGCCTTTGTGAAATCTGAATCTCCAAAAAAGTCACTAAAGACAAAAAGTCAAAATAGTCAAGCACTGGAAAAAGTTTCCAATGCTCAACATCCAAAAGTAGCCCCTGCTAGTGCAATTTTGTCATCAGCTTATCATTAAGCTATTCTAGCTTATTCTGACTTGCAACAACTTATTTTTTGTGATAGATCTTCATTATTTGACCCATTTTAGTAAACTGGAGCTTATGAGACTTTGACTTTGACTTTTTACTAGAAAACCAACTTGTTTGACTTTTAACATAAGTGCTTATTTGATTTTCCAGCTTATTGAGTGTGCTTATTTGAAAGGTTTTTGGTTATTAAGCTTAGTTTTGTCATAAGAAACATTTTGCAACTTGAATCAGCTTCTGAGGTGGTCTAGATCATAAAAACGACTATTTTGTCGTTTTGTGAATAAGTTTGTGACTTGTTTCTGGCTTATTAAGTAGGCTTATTTGAAAATTCTTTTTGCAGAAGTCTTTGTTAGGTCAAAAGAAGGTTGTGTGTTAAATTTTAGCTTATGGCATCAGCTTATGGCTTAATGGGCCAAAAAGCCCATTAAGAATAAGCTGCTTATTATAAGTTAGCTTATTTCACATTTTCAGCTTTTGGGCCTTTGGAAAAAGTTGTTTAAAATCAAATTTTGAGTCAACCTGTGCTTTTTGGGCCTATTTTGAACACTTTTTCTTATTGGGCCTTAATTAAGCCCAATAAGGGACTGTTTTGGGTTTGGCCCATTTTCTAGGCCCAATAGGGGTATTTAGGTAATTTTACTTTCATTTCTGAGTTATTTAGGTTAAATTAAGCTAGTTTGCAAGTTTTTAGAATTTTTTATAATTTTTGGATTTTTAATATTATTTTAATATTATTTTATTAGAAAAAACTAAAAGTCTGATTTTCTAGGTTTTTATATTTTTCCTAGGTTCTAAACACTTAATTAGGATTTTTGCAACTTTCTAAATATTTTTTAGGTCTTTTAATTATTTTCTATAATTAATTTAAGATTTAATTGATTTTAGGAGTTTTTAATTGTTTAAAAATAGTTTTAATTGGTTTTAAAATTTTGAAAAATAGTTTTTAGCTTAATTAGAGTAGTTTTGAGGTTTACAAACTTGAAAATTTTGTTTAGGGCTTTTTAATAATTAATTTTGATTTTTAGGGCTTTAATTAGCATTAAAAAGTCATTATCTAATTAATTAAAAGGTTTTTGCAAGTTTTGATTTTTTGTAAACTCTTAGAATATTATTAGGGATTTTTGGTAATTTTTAGAAATTTTTAGGTTTAAATTTTAATTTTGGTGGTTTTTACGACTTTACGTGTACGCCTTTTTAGACTTAGTTTAATCCGTCTTCATAACCGTCATTCTCTTCTAATCCCTTTTATATTTTTCTTTCTCAAATATAATCACAAATTAATCCATATCATTACACACATAACACACTAGCCTCCTTGAGAACGAACTTACTTAGGGTCATTCACACATGGTTTTCCTAAATCGTCGTGCTCACTTGCCCTACTTTGTGCATCCTTTTCCTAAAGGGTGGTAAAAACTTCAACATCATTTTGGCGCCGCTGCCAGGGAGGCGTGTTGTGTTTTGATTTGGCATTGTTGTTTTTTATACTAACCATAATTAGTATTTGTATTAGTAGCACTCTACTAATACGTATTATCGTTTTTTGGTTTTTGTGTGAATATTATTACTATATTGTATACGTAGAACAATAAATTCACAAGTACTCCAAATACGTGAGAAATCACAACCTTGACTTGGGAGGTCATTACCCAATCATTGTATTCGAATCTCAAACCAAAGAAAAAAGGCAAAAATAGATAAATACTTTCGTGAAGCTTAATCTTGAAAATACAAACAATAAGGTGGGTATAAGGCGGTTGTATTTCACGACCTAAAGGAAAAAGGCTCTTAAGTGCTTCGCGCCGCCTCGTTTCCTCTGCTTGCTTGTGTGTATTTGATTTTGAGAGTGAATCGAGGGTTTTGCCGCCCAAAGGTATTATTACATATCATATATATTTTCTTGGTTTCCATTGATTAAACCCTCTTGAACGATTTGGTGTTCCACTATCGTTCTAAAGTCATCGAAGGCGTTCACTTCACGTGATCGTTTTCATTCCTTGAGGCTTCTTTAATCGAGAGATTTGATTAAGGAGGAGATTTGTAGATTTTTGTCTACTTAATACATTTCACCATGTTCCAAAAAGGTTAATACAATCCAAAACCACAAAAAAAAAATTGAAAAATACAAAACACCAAAAAGAATCTTCTTTGCTCGTCCCCTCGTTGTACGTGACGTTTATGCTAACTCGAAATCAAGCAAGACGTGCACGTAAACGAAAGAACAAAACTCCCACTCCCAACAATTCTAGTGAGGAGTCTCCTATTGACGAACCCATTGTAAGAGAAGCACCAACCATGGCGAATCGAACTATGATGGAGTTACTTCAAGCACCCACCGAGGGTTATGGAGAGGCTATTGTGATTCCCGCAATCCTTGCGGAGAATTTTGAGGTTAAGACGGGTTTGTTGTCCATGATTCAAAACAACAAATTCCGTGGTGATGAGAAGGACAATCCACACAACCATATCCGCCAATTCAATCGTCTTACCGCTACTTGCAAGTTTAAGGATGTCTCTAACGACTCGATTAAGATGATGCTTTTTCCGTATTCCTTAGCGGGGTCCGCTAAAATTTGGTTAGAGAAAGAGCCACCCAATTCTATATTGACGTGGAAGGATCTCGTGTCTAAGTTTGTGAACCAATTTTTTCCGCCCTCTAAGACTACGGACTTGAAAAACGAGATTTCAAAGTTTTCACAAGAATTTAATGAAAGTTTTTCAACGGCTTGGAATAGGTTTAAGGAAATGTTACATGAATGTCCTCATCACGGTTTTTCCGATTTGCATCAAATTGACACGTTTTACAATGGACTTAATGATCATGAAAGGGATTATTTGAATGCCGCCGCGGGTGGTAATTTTTTGTGTAAAACGGTTGAGGAAGCTTTGGTGATAATTGAAAATAGATCTAAGGTGTATAGTCCTCGTAGCACGTCTAGTGTTCGTAAGGCTTCGTCTTCGGCTTCACCGTCTTTGTCTAATACCATCGATGCTTGCCAAATTGAGGCAAACTTGGAAAACAAGATTTTTGATAAATTGAAAGGAATTTTGATTGAGTTTAAAGTTGGTGAACCAAGTGCTCCTGCTACGGTTAAAGCGGTTGAGGTTTCTTGCATGTATTGTGGTGGAGGTCATGATTTCTCCGAGTGCATTACCAACGGTGGTAACACTTCGAGTGCCTTTGCGGCCACGGGAAATTACAACCAAAACGGTCAAGTTTCCCGCTCTAATCAAATGACTCCACCGGGTTTTGGTTCAAATCAAAATGCTAACAACTATCGCAACAATCAAGTTGGTTTTAAGAACAATTACAACAAGGGAAACTATGGGAATCAAGGGGCTAATAATCAAGTTTCAAACAAAAATGATTTTCAAAATAACAACAAAAGTTTGCAAACATTGAAAGATCTTCCAAGTGAGTTTGTTGAATATGCCAGTGGGAATGATGCTAGGTTTGACAATATTCAAAGAGAAATAATTAGCCTAAGATCCGAGTTTAAAAACGACGTGAAGAAAGAGTTGAAAAATGAGTTAGCTAATGAACTTAAAATCCACACCAACAAGATGGAAGGAAATGTCACTAGGTTGCAACAAAATCAACAAAAGATGGAACAAGGGCAACATGAGATTAAACAAGAGATGATTAAGGCCGAGAAAAGGAAAACCGAAGCCGTATTGAGGCAATCTAATTTTGAAGATAAAATCTCGTCTATGTTTGAGGCAATAATGTGTAAACCGTCGTCAAGTGGTCTTCCTAGCAACACCATATCTAACCCTAAGGGTGAGATGAAAGTGATTACCACACGTAGTGGTAAGACACTTAAGGAGCAGATTCCTCAACCAATTACTCCTACGGAGGAAGCAATTGAGGAAGAACCCGAGGTGGTGGTCCAAAAGGAGCATGTCCCAATCCCACGAAGTACCGCTCATGCCACACCTACGGTTGACCCATTACCATCATTGGAACCCGAGATTCCAAAGGCTATGCCTACTATGCCTCAACCCACACCACCCTTGCGCTATCCATCGAGACTTAGGAAGGAGAAACGTCAAGAGCGCGACAATTACCAATTTGAGCTTTTTATGAAAATGTTTCGTGATTTGCACCTTAATGTGAGTTTCGCCGATGCCTTGGTCATGATGCCTCGATTTGCCGCTAACTTTAAGAGTATGTTGAACAACAAGGAGAAATTGCACCAATTGTCTAGTTGTTCGTCGGTTTATCTTAATCGCATACCTCAAAAAGTCGGTGATCCCGGTAAAATTTTGATCCCTTGTGCAATCCAAGACATGGAAGAATGCTTCGCCTTGGCGGATCTTGGTGCTAGCATTAAATTGATGCCACTTGCAATCTTCAAGTCGCTCAATCTTCCTAATCTTACTTCTTCACTAATGTCTATCGAGTTGGCCGACCATTCCACAATTCCCGCATGTGGTTTGGCGGAAGACGTTTTTGTGAAAGTGGGGAAGTTCTACTATCCCGTAGACTTCATTGTTGTTGATATCCCCACGGATCCTCAAGTTCCTCTCATTTTAGGTCGTTCGTTTTTAGATACGTCTATGGCTTTGATCGATGTGCATGCTAGAAAGATCACCTTACGTTTCAACGACGAGGAACTTGTTATAAACGCAACTCAAAACTCTCAAATTTCTCATGTTTATTCCGTTGCAACCATAAACCTCGTTGACATGATTGACGTGGTTTGCGAGGAATTTTCACAAGAAGTTCTAGGTTTTGGTGATGAAGAAACTAGTGGCAATCCCACTATGTTGGATCCAATTCTTGATAATTCGACACCAACCTTCACTCCTTTTGAAGGTGGTGGTTTTACGTTGGAAGAATGCAATGTTCCACGTACTTGTGACGAAGACCTCGACAACGATGAGGACTTTTCGATTTCAAGGATTTTCTTAACGATTTCCCATTTCCTCCACCCGAGGAGGTTATGAGTATCGAGCCCAAATCTTCACTTGAGGAACCACCTATTCTCGAGTTGAAAGATTTACCTCCTCACCTCGAATATGTCTATTTGGAGGAGGACGACAAGTTGCCGGTTATTATTGCGAAGGATCTTTCGAATGATGAAAAAACCGCACTTGTCGATGTTCTAAAGGACCACAAAGGGGCGATTGCGTGGAAGTTATCCGACATTAAGGGGATCGATCCCAAATTTTGTACCCACAAAATCTTAATGGAGGAGGATTTCAAGCCCACAATCCAAAGTCAAAGGAGGGTGAACCCCAAAATTCACGACGTCATCAAAAAGGAGGTCCTTAAACTCCTTGACGCGGGAATGATTTACCCTATTTCCGATAGCCCTTGGGTGAGTCCTATTCATTGTGTCCCTAAAAAGGGAGGGATGACCGTTGTTCCAAACGATGCCAACGAGTTAATTCCCACTAGACTCGTGACCGGATGGAGAGTGTGCATTGACTATCGTAAGTTGAATGAAGCCACTCGAAAAGACCATTTTCCCTTGCCCTTCATGGACCAAATGTTGGAGCGTCTTGCGGGAAACGATTTCTATTGCTTTTTAGATGGTTTTTCCGGTTACTTCCAAATTCCCATCGATCCTCGTGATCAAGAAAAAACTACGTTTACGTGTCCATATGGAACGTTTGCCTATCGTAGAATGCCATTCGGACTTTGTAATGCACCGGGAACCTTTCAAAGGTGCATGATGGCTATTTTTCATGATATGATCGAGAAGACGATGGAAGTCTTCATGGATGACTTTTCCGTGTTTGGTGATTCCTTTACTTCGTTTTTGTCGAATCTAGAGAGAATGTTAAAACGTTGTGAGGAAACCAACCTTGTGCTCAATTGGGAAAAGTGTCATTTTATGGTTAAGAGTGGAATCGTCTTAGGGCACAAGGTCTCGAAAGCGGGGATTGAGGTAGATCAAGCTAAGGTAGACGTCATCGCCAAATTACCTCATCCCAAAACCGTTAAGGGAGTTAGGAGTTTCCTAGGCCACGCGGGCTTTTATCGTCGATTCATCAAGGATTTTTCAAAGATTTCTCGACCCATTACACATCTTCTCGAAAAAGAGGCATGTTTTGTCTTTGACGAAGATTGTGTACGAGCCTTTGAGATCCTTAAGAGGAAACTTACCGAAGCTCCCATTCTTGTTGCTCCCAATTGGAACCTCCCGTTTGAGCTTATGTGTGATGCTAGTGATTACGCTATAGGGGCCGTTTTGGGGCAACGTCATGATAAGCACTTCTTGCCTATTCACTATACTAGCAAGACGATGACCGAGGCTCAACTTAAATACACTACAACGGAAAAGGAATTCCTTGCCGTGGTGTATGCATTTGAGAAATTCCGACCTTATCTCGTCTTGACGAAATGCATAGTGTATACGGACCATTCGGCTATCAAGTATCTCATGGCAAAGCAAGATGCAAAGCCGAGATTACTTCGTTGGATTCTCCTCCTTCAAGAATTTGATCACACCATCATTGACAAAAAAGGAGCCGAGAATCTAGCGGCCGATCATCTCTCTCGTTTGGAAGATCCTCACCAAAGTGTTTACGAGCCCAAGGAAATCACCGAAACATTTCCGCTCGAGACACTTGGTGTAGTGAATTCCCAACTTGATTCTTCCACCCCATGGTTTGCGGATTTTGCAAATTACCATGCGGGCAACTTCATCATTAAGGGTATGACGACTCAACAAAAACGAAAATTCTTTCGTGACGTCAACTTCTACTTTTGGAACGACCCTTACTTGTTTCGAACTTGTGCGGATCAAATCATCCGACGTTGTGTTTTTGGCACTGAAGCTTCTAACATCCTTAGAGCTTGCCATGAGGGACCCACGGGTGGTCACCACGGTGCTAATCTCACGGCTAAGAAGGTGTTTGATGCCGGCTTCTTTTGGCCTACTATTTACCGAGATGCACAAGATCTTGTGAAGTCGTGTGATGCATGCCAACGACAAGGAAAATCCTCACAAGAAGATGAAATGCCACAAAATATCATTCAAGTATGTGAGATCTTTGACGTTTGGGGCATAGACTTTATGGGGCCGTTCCCATCATCTCGTGGTAATAAGTACATTCTCGTTGCGGTTGACTACCTTTCTAAGTGGGTGGAGGCAAATGCCTTGCCCACCAATGATGCTCGTGTGGTAGTCAAGTTTTTGAAGCAATTGTTCTCTCGGTTTGGAACCCCTCGTGCTATCATAAGCGATCGTGGAAACCATTTTTGTAATGACCAATTTGAAAGGGTTCTAAGGAAATATGGGGTTACACATCGTCTTTCTACGGCTTATCACCCACAAACGAGTGGGCAAGTCGAGGTTTCAAACCGAGCTTTGAAGAGGATCTTGGAGAGATCCGTTGGGTAAAACCGACAATCTTGGTCGGATAAGTTGGACGATGCTTTATGGGCCTTTAGGATCGCTCATAAGACACCCATTGGGTGCACTCCCTATAAGCTTGTGTATGGAAAGAATTGTCATTTGCCTATCGAGTTAGAACACAAGGCTTATTGGGCCCTAAAGCATTGTAATGATGATATGGAGACCGCGGGAAAACACCGGAAAATGCAATTAAATGAATTGGATGAATTGAGAGACATTGCTTATGAAAATTCATTGATTTATAAAGAGAAAACTAAAAAGTTGCATGATTCTAAAATTAAAAACCGGGTTTTTAACATTGGGGATCAAGTTTTGCTTTTTAATTCTAGATTGAAAATCTTTTCCGGTAAATTGAAATCCCGTTGGTCCGGTCCATTCACCGTGACTCAAGTGTTTCCTTATGGGACCATCGAGCTAGCTCAAGATGATGGTCCTAACTTCAAGATGAATGGACATAGGTTGAAGCACTACTTTGGCGGGGAAGTTCCATCCTTGAACTACCTCGACCAAGTCACCTTCCCCAATGATAATTAGTATTGAGGGGACCGAGTCGAGCTCATGACTCGGTAATAAAAAACGAGGAGCCTCGTGGGGGAGTCCCATGCTTATCCTATGTACATATTATCGCTTTCTAATGTAGCTTACGTGTGGGGATTTGTGCCCTTCCAACCTTTGTTCCGTGGTTGTTTGTGAATTGTGAACTTTAGATCATGATCTTCACGATTGGAGCCTTTCGTGTTCGTTTTATGGGAGCACTCGATCGTTTGATTTGGAGACATTTCTCAATATCCATGATATATCCTTTTGATGTTCTAACCTTAGGTTTATAGTACACTTCATAAACGGCTTTTAATTTAATGGTTACACCCTTTCCATGCTAGATTAGGCATTCAACTACGTCTCTAGTATGGGGGTGTTTGCACCCCTAGACTCGAAACATTGAGGACAATGTTTAACTTTAGTATGGGGGGGTGAATAGATACTTGCCTTGCCAAACCTTCACGCTTTCCAAAGTTTATCGTTTTGTTATCGTTTTTGTTGCAAAATAAGGCTAAAAATGGCCAAATTTTAAATTTTTCTCATGATTTATAAGTGTTTGAAGACATGAATGTAGGTTTTCCGATGGCGAGAATAAGAGTAATTTTTGACTCGACCGTGCGTGTTGAGCACTTAGCTTTGATTCCTTAACTACACATTAGGCTAAGTCTCTTAAATGAGGACGAGAAATGATAGAGTTAATTATAAGTTACTATGCTAAACGTAGAGTACTCGTATTCTTTCAAAAACTCATGTGTTCTCGTTGTTTGCTTATTCTCCCTTCGCATGTAAATATTTTTTGCTTAATAAATATTGACTTAGCGGTTTAGTTAGGATTGTTGGGTTTCTAGTCTTTTCTAGTAGCTTCCGTGTAATTAAATTGGGAAGACATTAAGGTATCGCCAGCCTCACGGTTTTGAAGTATTGGCACCCTAATAATCGAAAGCTTCACCCAATAATAAGATTTCAAGTGCTCACCTAAATCAAGCAAACAATTTGAAGTCCCACAAGGCCTAAAATATATGCAAAATTGAAAGTGAATCAAGCCTTAATCTTCGAAGCTTTAAAGATCCAAAATTCGCCTTAGCGTGAGGATATACGTCTTTGGCTAATAAAACCACCGATGAGGCGGATAATAAAAGGCAAGGCAAGACCGAAGTCATAATAAAAGCTTCATGGCGAATTTGAATAAAAGATGGAGGTAAACCAAAGATAATAAGGCCCTTCCGTTAGGGGGCGTATAAAAGTCTTGGTAATAAGTCTCATGTTCAAAACCGTTATAAAACCGTGTTTATCGATTCTTCTTGTCAACTTAATTTTTTAACATCGTTGTCTATTAGGAGGGGTTATTGATTTGATGGTCTTAGTTACACCGTTAGGACTCTATTTTTAGACCTAAATCTCTATTATCGCATAAGTCAAACAATGTATCCTCGTGAAACATTCAAGACATAATAAAATATAAGAGATACAACTTAGGAATAATGGGAGGATAAGTACGGGATTAGGGCATATGAGTAGTGTTAGCATTACTAACTTATAATGACAATGATCTCGTTGCATGCTTGGCATGGAATTGGGGTGAAAATCGAGGACGATGAAATTATTTCTAACGAAGCATTCACGTGTTCTTATTCTATGAACCTAAACGTCCCATTTTGCGATGAAAATCATACATTATGTCTATAACACAAGTATTAGTAATAGTAGTAGAGTAGCTAGTTTATCATTTCAATAAAGTGAATAAAATGAATTTTGGAGATGTTTTGATACTTTATTCTAGCATTGCGTGAGGGCACGGCAATGGTTTAGTATGGGGGAGTGATGAGACTGCTTTTATACATAGTATCATCTTACAAAAAGGGCTTAAAATGCATTAAATATCATCAAAATACCTAAATATATGCTTGTGTTTGTTGCTTGTGTATTTTAGGTACGGATATTGAGAAAATGACAAAAGATCACAAGAGTCATGCAAAAATGAACACGGGAAACGAAGCCGCACAATGAACCAAGCCCTAATGAAGACTTTCCATAGATCAACCCTTGAAGATTTGAAGAATTATGAAGAAGGGTCCTCCAATTATGAAGAATTGACACTTTATACCCTTGTATACTCATAATTACAAGTTTGCTCCCTAAAGTTTGTCAAAATTACAAAAAGGACCCTTAACTTTGAAGATTTGGCAAGTTTAGCCCCTCAACAAAAGCTAAATTGTCAACCAATATCATCCACAAAGTCAAATACATCATGAAGTCCTTCAAAGTACAAGAAATGACAAGTTTGGTCCTTTGAAAAATCCAAAATTACAAAAAGGACCCTCAACTTTCAACAATTGGCAAAAATGGTCCCTCAATCATCAACACTTGGCAATTTCAGTCCTCCAAAATGTCAATCATACAAGTCTAGACCATTATCATTGAAGAAAATACCAAACCAGCCCTTGAAGAATTCAAATATGGCAAGAATTACCCCTGATTTCACTTTGTAAAAGTTTTTGGGCCAAAATTGTAAAAAGGCAAAAGTTGACAAAGCTAAAACAAGCGTTGATAGAAGTTTGGAAGGCATTTGACAAGTTTCTGAAAGATGGGGGTGTTAAGCTGGAAGACAAAGAAGATACATAGACCACTCCTGGGCTGCCACGTGCCCCACTTACTCCCCTCCTCCAATCAAAACACACCCTGGTGCCACATCACATCCCACTCACACCCGTATTTAACTAATCTTTATTTAAATAAAGATTATGGCACCTAACAACTTGTTTAAACAAGTAAACAGATCAAATGAGGTGTTCTTAGTGTTCTTATGAAAATTGGGTATTTTCATTACGCTTGAAATTAGCCCTTAATCTCTTCCAGATTTAAGATTAAGGGACTAATAACCTTAACCCCACTTTCAAAAAGCTTGCCACATCATCTGAAGGTCACATGTTTTCCCCTGCTTTTTAACCCTTGAAGAAGATGCCAAAACAGTGGCAGTCATCCAACGCCCCACATCATAGCTTTGAAGTTAAGCTCATTTGGAGCCCTTGGATCAACTTTTGCACTTGCCAGCTACCACAAGGCTCCAAATTCAGTCACATGATTCAAGAAGAGGCCAAAACCTCAAGGGCATTTTTGGAAGATCAAGTAGCTAGGGTTCACGTTTTTATTCAGTAACTTAGCTCATTGTATGCCTATATAAAGGCTTAGGGGTCCAACATTTAGTCTTTGCTTTTGATTTTTCCTTGGTTCAACTTTCTGTAAATCCTATTTCTAAGTTAATGAAATTGAGTTTGAAATCTTGAAGAAAAGTCATTGGCCAATCTTATTTACTGCTTTCATTTGTTATATGCTTGTTAGTTTTTGAAGTTCAAAACCTGTTTTCAAAAGAGGAGTGTGCAAAAGTTTGCATATTTCCTCATTATCTTGATATTTTGCTAAGTCTTGTTCCAATCTTGGAATTCTTGGGCTATAGGGCTGATCATAGCATCCTAACTGAGTTGGTTAAGGTGTGGTGAGGCTTATAACTTGGGGATAATCAAGTGTGGGGTAACAAGTTTGCATTAATCAAGTTTTTCAAAGTTTCTGATTTTTATGATATTGTGCTTAACCCTTGTTCAATCTTAGCAGGCTTATTGTGGAAGCTTGTGCTTGTTCTTGCTAGCACATAAGCTCAAAATTAGTGGGTGTGGATGTACATCCATGAGGTTTGCATACTTAATCTCAAAATCTGCTTAAATTGTTATTTTTGGTGATATTTGTATGAAACTTGTGTTCTTGTGAATTTTGTAGCTTGTTCTTGCTTGAATCTGTTTATTATACTTGTTTTAGTGTTAATTGATGCTTGGGTGGCCTGAAATCTCATTGTGCTTTTGAAAATTTTGATTTGAAAAAGTTAAAGGGGTGTTTGGGTCTACTGGTTTATGCTTGTAACTTGTTATTGTGTTAAGGGAAGTTGTTGTTTATGCTTTGTATCTGCTATACCTTTGTTTGAGAGTGTTTTGCTGCAAGTTTTTGGGTTTGAACACTTGAATTAAACAATCTGCTATATAGACTGAAGGTCTACGAAATTAATGGCCTATTCTAGATCATGGATTTGGTGGATTAGGTTGGTTGATTGATTGATTAATAAAGAAGAAATGAAGGAATTAGATGAAGGATTAGAGAGAGAAAGGAGAGAAGGGAGAGAATTATAGAGAGAGAAAGTAAGATGAATAAATGATTAAGAGTAATGTGAATCAACAACCCCCTCCTAACATGCTAGGAGGGGTTATATATAGCCCACCCTACATGTGGGCTATATGGACTATACAATAAGTAAATAGATCACGAGCCCGTTACATAATTATAGTTGGAGCGACCGATCCTTCATAAATACGTAAAACGTATTTCCAACAATCTCCCCCTAAGGGAGGTCGCTCCAAGTTACAAAGTTCTAAATAGTCTATAACTCGTGATCTATGCTAACTAAGATGTGACCGAGACTTTATTGGGAAAAACGTATTTCCAACAATCTCCCCCTAAGGGAGGTCACATCTTTTTACAAAATCTTAAACCTAGCATCTATGCTTGAGTCTTCGATCTTGTTCTTGTGAATATGCTTGATGTGATCTTTGACTTTAGTCTTGAGCATGTTTCCTTGCCTTGACCTTGTGCATTCTTCACTTGTGATATTTGCCTCTTTGTGACTTCATGTTCCACATTCTTATACTTTTAAATTCTTGAAAGCTTCAGAGTTTGATACAGCGGAAGACTTGACCTTCAGGCTTTCTTGAATTTGTTGAAGTACTATTTGTATGTAGTATAAGCATGTGGTGACGACTTATTCTGGATTGTACACCGCAATGCCACCTTCTTGTTACGCTGCATAAGACAGTTAGCAACAAAACAATATACACGGATGAAATGGCCTTGAACATTTCATACTAATTCGGTAGCAATTTACCTCCGGTCGGTGAAGACCGTTGGACGATATTAAATATCGTACTTGTGGCAGGTAGTTTCAATAAAGAACCTCCTTGACAAGATTTCGCGGGTAAACCCGTTCTCTTTACTCGACCGTCCAAAGCTGACTGCGAACGTAAAGAGTGGATCATTTGGATAATAGTATCCGCATGATTTGAAGCCGTCAATTCATGTTCCTGGAACAAGTGAAATTCAATTAAGAACCGCACCATCGTTGCTTTCCAGTTGTCACTAGCTTGATTCATAAAGAATCTTGCAAGTTACCTACCAAGTGCTGTTTGATGTTAACACTAGAAGGATTTCCACTCGTCACTGTGATCAATAAAGAGTCACTCTGAGTGTTCTGGCAAGATCATATGATAATGCGTAGAGGCCTGGAACGTGTTTAAATTCATTTAAGAATTAAACCACTGTTGCTTTCCAGTTATCACAAGTTTGATTCATAAAGAATCGCACAAGTCACCTACCATGAGCTTTTTGATATTCGCTCAAGAAGGATTTCCATCTTCATTGTAAATACTTTCGTATTACTCGGATGTTCAGGCAAGATCATGAAGATTTTGCGTAGGACTCTTAAGATCTTTCTTACTTTTCACAGTGTGTGAAGAAGCAAGGAATATGAAAGTGTGTCCTAATGAGATATTTGATGATCTCAAATGGCTCTAGACTCGATCGTGCATTTTGGATTTTTAGTGATCGGAGGCTGGAGAGGAGTGCCACCTTTTCAATACCAATTTATTCGGAGTGAATAAATCAATAGATAACGTGTTGATCTCCGTGTGATTAAAACAAATACCTTTTGAGAGATATTTGAGTTAGCTGGGAAGGGTTGTGCATTGCATCACTGGGTCCATGATGTCTTTCTTCAATACCGAGAATCATTAGCAAAAATGACCTCAATAGCATATGTATTGACCCGGTTTCTGCCTAAAGTTGTAAGGAGGGCTTCTTTCTTTACACCCTTTATCTTTACATTTCTTTTTCATTCTTCAACCCCTTCAATGCTTACCAATACGTCATCACTAGCACCTTGTTGTGATTGTTCCAGTGCTAACTTAAGTACTTGGTCGGCATTCAGCTACATTCACAATCTTTCTCCATCGTTCCTAAGGACTACTATTTCTAGCTATGGAATGTCCTTGGGAAGATTCCTCCGGTTCTAGAGAAATCATTGGACTTTAACCTATCCTACCATCCTTATGTCACCACAATCTTCACCGTCGTGAATAGAGATGTTTTGGGTAAGTGTATGTCACCATGAAATCCATTTTGAAGTGCAAATCCATTTTGCTCCCCCTTAACATATGCTACGATATTCGAAAACATTTCGCACATGTCGGGATGAGCTAACACGTTAAGTCAAACCATTTATGATTGATCATATCCCATATTAAATCACATTTTCTCCCCCATATTAAAAATATTAACCCAATCGATGTTTTTAATATCAATTGATTTAATAGCCTTTTAAGAAAATTTGGGAAGAAAAATGCAAATCCAACTATCTTCATGAGTTACACAAGCTCCCCCTCAAATTAATGAGGGTGTGCTGAAACGTAAATTAAATACCTTTTAAACACAAGTGTAAGGTATTTATTACGTGCAAAGATCAGATATAATAATGAATTCACAAGATTAGCAATGTACGAGGTTTGACCTGAATAATGGAGAACATCATATGAAAGAAGCACATGGTTCTTGTTCACGAATGTTGGTCACCTCGTCACGTCCCCGAGAAAATTAATTCTCGTTGTTGAGTCAAAGCTTTCCGGTGAAATGCTTGACTTGATTATGAAAAGCGGGTTGCTATCTGAAATAATAGCAAACCATTTTGAGCATGTTTTAAAAGTTTGAACTTCTGCTCGAACTTTATTTACAACCCCGTGTCATTATTGAATGACATTTCTAGGTTCGTAAATATTATCGATTCCAGAAGACATGCTCGTTTTATCAAAACGTTTTTGAACACACAATTTTGAAAGATTTAGAAAAAACCTTTTGAGAAATTCTCGAAAAATTGTGTTCAAAGTTTTGAAAAACAATCACTTGAGCTTAAGATTTGGAATATCTTAGGAACGAGCTCAAGTCCGAGAAGTTGTAAACTTCTCGTTGTTAAGGATAAGTTTATCAACGGCGATAAACTTTCCTTTTATCTGAAAAACGAGTCCTAAGCTGACATTTACTTAGAAGTCGTGTTCATGAGCTTGAAAACTTTGACTGTTTTAACGGAAAGCTCATGACCGAGAAAGGTGAATTTCTCGTTACGAGGAAAAGTTCTCTTATTTAAAAGATACACTTTCCTTTCTGAGCTTAAAACTTCGAATGTTTTAATACAAGCTCATGACCGAGAAAATTGAATTTCTCGTTATGAGGATAAGTTTATCATTAATGATAAACTTTCCTTTATTTGAAGTTCGAGTTACAGTCTGACATTTAACTGTAAGTCATATACACGAGCTTAACACCTTTGAATGGTTTTAATGTAAGCTCGTGTCCGAGAAAATTTAATTTCTCGTTGTAAGGATAAGTTTATCATCGGCGATAAACTTTCCTTTATTTGATGCACGGGTTACCATCTGATATTTAATGATAAACCATTGTGCATGAGCTTAAAAACATGGAATGTTTTTAATTTTAGCTCATGCCCGAGAAAACTTAATTTCTCGTTTTTAGGATAAGTCATCATCGGGATGAACTTTCCTTTCTTTGGAGATCGAGTTACAGTCTGTTATGTGACTGTAAGTCCTTGTTTGCAGCTTAACCATGAATCCCCTGAGACATTTGTTTCTCTGATATCTGCTTCTTCAGCAACCAAACTCTAAGAGTGTCCTTAGTTGAACGGTACACAACGATTGGACCGCTTCGTTCTTTTGGAACATCAACTTTGGTACCTGCAATCTCATTAGGAATTTGCATGCTTTGACGTGGGTTAGCAATATCAATTATAGAAGCACATGGGGGTTCACAGTTGGCTTTACTTGTTTCAGAGGTGGCCTGAGGAGATGAATCACTTGTCTTAGATGGCAAACGTTTCCTTTTATAGAAAATCTTAAGTTCAGGCTTAAGTGATGTATCATCCTTTGCAATTTCCTCCCTAGTAGTCTTTGTAGAATCGGAGACTATCCTAGTTAAAGGGCACTCGTTTCCTACAATAGTGAAAGATCTACCAGTGGGGCGCCACATTTTACCAACGGGTTTGATTTTAGCAACCCACTGGGATTTAAGTCTAGCACGGGAGTTCACCTCATTAAGCAATTTTTTGATACAAGCATCATGATTTGCCGTAAAGACACATTTTCTACATGTTTTACAAGTAGCATATTTGATGTCCGAGTAAGATCTAGAATCCCTAGACGATTGATTGATGCTCCTAGGATTGGACATGCTACGGTTAGCAGTGTTGGGTAAACTAGAAGGCATCTGACTAGGTTTGGAATTCCTATCTCTTACATGTGTCTTTTGCTTAGCTTCCCTAAGATCAGATTCATGGCAAACGTCATTTGAACTAGTTCTAGACGTGGTTTTGGTATTTTTAGGGAAACTAGAGGCAATCATATGATTTGGTCTTGCTAAAGCTGGAGTGATCACATTGGGCCTAGTTGCTGGAGTGACTGGTCTAATAAGATGAACCAAATCAACTTGGGAGGCAAACCGCGGTCTCGAGGATTGTGGTCGCTCGGATTTAAATGCAGTAGGTTGTCTGACAAACGGTTGTCTGACGAACTGATTTGTAGGCGGTTTCCCCAAGATTGATGGTTTTTCAAGCTTAGTGTCCACACTAGGTCCTTTACTTTTCCTTAACTCGTTTTTCAACGCAGCTATAGCAAAGACCTTTTCCTGTAATTGGGCCTTTAATGTTTCATTTTCTTTGAGCACGTTATCTTGGGATGCCAACTTGGATTCAAGCAGTTGAATTTGTTTCAAAAAATTATCTTTTTCAGCTTTAGAATCTAGAACAGTTTGATCCAATTTTCTTTCAAGAACAACGTTTGACTTTTCAAGTTTTTCAAAATATGTTTCAAATTTGTCCGTTTTCTTAGAAAATTCAAGTTTGGCATCCTCAAGATCTTTTGATTGTTGAGCTACAATTGTTTCGAGCTCTCTAATCTTGGAATCAGAAGCAATCAATGAAGCAGTTATAGGATAATTATCATGATGTTTAGCATTCTGAACAATCTCTCCCCCATTATGACGTACATCGGATGAATCAGAAGTGGTATTGCTATCACTCGTTTCCATCCCATGTTTGTCATAATTAGGTTCAGAATTCTCAATATGCGGCATATCATCAGCATATACATCATAAACCACATTACATTGTACCATGTTTGCAGGCTCTGCGTCATAAATGGGTAAGGTGTCATCAAGAGAAATCTTGTGAACATTCCCTGACGTACCACTGGTATCATGTTGTGCTCCTGATTCCGTGCTCTTGCCATCTTTAGGCTCCAATTTTTCAACCGTATGACAATTGTCCTCTTGCATCTGCGGCATTGATTCTTGCACTCCATTATCATACGTTTGCTGAAGTCGAGATCTTTCATAAATCGAAGACGAGACCGATGACATGAGTTTCAAAATCGTATCACGGAAAACTCGAAGCTCGGTATGTGTATCTCGAAGAAACGATTGGCAAATCATTGAACTTTCAGGCTTGATGATATTAAATTGGAGAAGAGGCGTGAGGTGTGTCACAAGAGCCTTATATGCAAGTACCGATGCAGAGTGATTAAAGTTGTCACGGTTGAGTTGCTCGGCGAGTTCGGTCAAAGTGGTAAAAATGGAGTCGATGAATATATGACGATCTTGTCCAAAAATTGTCACAAATTCGCTCCTTCCTTGAATCCTCGAAAGAGTGACCAGATGATACTGAAGCATTTGAAATGAAGTGATGCCATTTTTTCTAGCGTTGACTTGCACTTGATGCAATTCTCCCTTGTTCGATTTGACCGAATCGAACGAATCCATTAAAGATCGATTAAAACGAAAGACCCTTAAATAATACTTAAAATTCCTCGATGAATGGTGTAAATGAAGCTCGTCACTTTGACTCGTCACGTTTGTCTTTAAATCCGGCCACAAAACTTTTAACCCGTCACGATAACTCGTCACGATAACCCGTCAAAAATTTTTCACGATAACTTTTTTTTTAAAAAATACCCGTTTAACACGATTTGCCAAAAATTACTAAACAAAATGCTAAAGATATAAAAGTGACAAAATAAAAATATAAAAAATTAATTTAACTAAAATTAAAAAATATGATATTTTTAAAAATAGAAAATAAAATAAGAGAAATAAAAAATAACTTTTAAAAATAGGAAAATAAAAGTAAAAGTAAAAGGAAAACAAACTTTGGACACAAATTTTTCAAAAAATTAGTTAACTAGAAAATAGAAAATTAAAAAAATTTGATATTAAAAAAAACGGTATATAAATATGTTTGTCCCAACTTAAAAATGTGATATTAAAGAAAATTTTCACTTTGGATACTCCGTCTAACAAATCCACTTGCTGTTTCTTGTTATCCTCGTCAAACAAAGGACACGTGGACCAATAAACAAACTCCCACCGCCCCACCTTTTTCCTTGTTTTCTCCGTCCTAAAAAAAATATATAACCCGAATATTTCTCTCTCTCTCCTCAAATCTATCACAAAACTCACTTCTCTCTCAATCTAAACTCAAACCTACTCTGTAACTTTGTTTATGCCGCCCCCAACCATGACTCTCTCTCTCTCTTCAACACAGAAACTCTCACCATCCCAATTCCTAATCTCTCTCTCAAAATAATACTCAGCCTCTCTAATCTCACTAATCTCCAACACATTCGCCTGTTTATCTCCTCAAAGATCAAGACCGTGACAGCAAACAATAGCTTCAAATAGTTGCAGCAAGATCTTTATAATCAAGGTCTCGGGTAGGATGTTGTTTTAATTTTATGTTAAATCTCTCTCTTCTACTGTGAGTCCTTCTGTGTGGGTCTAAAAATGGTTTTGATTAGAGAGTGAGGGGTTTGTTTGAGGGAGTCTGGTGAGGTGTATTCGTGTGACTCGTGTGAGGGTGTGTTGTTTGAGTCGGGAGGTGTTTTGAATGAGGGTGAGAGAGTCGGTTGAGTGTGGAGTCTTGGTTTGTGTTTTAGTCGGTTCGAGGGAGGAGTGGGGATGTTTGTTGGGAGTGAGATTGAGGCAGTTTGTAGGGGTGAGTCAGTTTGTGGGAGGGTTTGTAGGGTGTAAGGGGACGAGAGTCTTGGGTGAGGGTAAAGGTGATGGTCAAGTGAGGCTGAGAGTTAAAGTTGTGAGATGGATGTGTGATGCGAGGGAGGGTGTCGAGTGTGTGTGTTTGTGGGGTGTGGGAGAGTCGTAACGAGAGGGTGTGAGGGTCCGTAGTTTTTAGTCGAGTGGAGGGTGTTAAGAGAATGGGTGTCCGAGAGTGTGAGATGAAGGGGTGTTTGGGGGTAACGAGAGAAGGTTTTGGTTTGGGGTAGAGTCGGTGTGGGTAAGAGTCAGTTTGGGTGTCTGGTTAGGTTAGTTTAGAGTTTGGTGAGTGGTTGAGTCTAGTGGTCGAGAGTCTGTTTTGTCAGAGTCGAGAGGGAATGAGTCTTTTTGAAAAGACGATGATTTGCCCGTTTAATTTGAATGGGCTTCATTCGGAAGAGTTCCGAAACGGAACTTTGTTTCGTTCGGAACTTTGTTTCGTTCGGAACTTTGTTTCGTTCGGAACTTTGTTTCGTTCGGAACTTTGTTTCGTTCGGAACAGTTCCGAATCGGAAGATTTTGATTCGGAAGATTTTGATTCGGAAGACTTCCGAATCGGAAGTGTTTGGTTCGGAAGATTTTCAAAAAAAATTGATTCGGAAGTTTTGTCTTAAAAAAAATTGATTCGGAACTTTTAGACTGACAGAAACATGCTCGAAACTCGAAGATATGGACTGAAATATTTGGACAATTGGACAGTTTTGATGATATGGACAATAGGACTGACTTTGGACAGATGAAAAGATGACGGATTTGGACTGATAAACAAATCTAAAAAAAATTTGATTAAAAAATAACTGAGTAAAAAATGATTAAAAAAGACTGATAAAAATAAAACTAATAAAAAAATAAAAATAGATAAAATTGATAAAAATTTATATAAATTGATAAAATTTAGAAAACATACCAACTTTTTATCTAAATTGATTATTAAATTTGTGATAAAAAACAATAAAAAATACAAACTTTTTATAAAAACACAAAATTAAAAAGAGAAAAACAAAAACTTTTATAAAAAAACACCAACTTTTTTATAAAAACACAAACTTTTTAAGGTTTTATATAAGAAAAGGTTGATTTTTATATAAAAATTTGTGATTTTTTATCTAAAAAGTAAATAAATTTGAAGATTTGATATGATTTAACACATAAAAACACAAACTTTTTATAAAAAATACAAACTTTTTAAATTTTAAGCATGATTAAATCAAAACCCACCAAAATCAAAAAAATAAAACAAGAATAAACCAAACTAACCAAGGCTCTGATACCAATTGAAGGTCTACGAAATTAATGGCCTATTCTAGATCATGGATTTGGTGGATTAGGTTGGTTGATTGATTGATTAATAAAGAAGAAATGAAGGAATTAGATGAAGGATTAGAGAGAGAAAGGAGAGAAGGGAGAGAATTATAGAGAGAGAAAGTAAGATGAATAAATGATTAAGAGTAATGTGAATCAACAACCCCCTCCTAACATGCTAGGAGGGGTTATATATAGCCCACCCTACATGTGGGCTATATGGACTATACAATAAGTAAATAGATCACGAGCCCGTTACATAATTATAGTTGGAGCGACCGATCCTTCATAAATACGTAAAACGTATTTCCAACAATCTCCCCCTAAGGGAGGTCGCTCCAAGTTACAAAGTTCTAAATAGTCTATAACTCGTGATCTATGCTAACTAAGATGTGACCGAGACTTTATTGGGAAAAACGTATTTCCAACATAGACCTTGTTTCTGCTTGTTTTGACCTAGGATTTTGGGAACACTTAGTGTGTATGCATGCTTAGGGATAAAAGTGGTTTAAACAAAGTTAATATAACCTGTTTGAAAGATTTGAGGTGTTGAAATTGGCTTGTGTGTCAAATACATCAGCAAAAGTAGAAAACTGCATGTGTTAGTGTTCATCAGTAACTTCATTGCTTGAATCTTGCTTAATTCTTTGAACCAGTGCATGAAACCTGTTTAGACTTGCTTATTGGAGTTTATTATAGCTTGTGTGTGCATTTGGTTGAATTTGGCTGGCTGATTTGTGCTAAAACTGCTCATAAGTGCTTAACTGCTTATTGTTCATGTCTGTATCATGTCTGATGAATGATTGATTAAAATGTATCAATTGGGTGTTAGTGATTGTGTTATTTTGATTGTAATTGACTCCTTTTGATCCAAAGATCATTTGGGTGCCTTTGTGAAATCTGAATCTCCAAAAAAGTCACTAAAGACAAAAAGTCAAAATAGTCAAGCAGTGGAAAAAGTTTCCACTGCTCAACATCCAAAAGTAGCCCCTGCTAGTGCAATTTTGTCATCAGCTTATCATTAAGCTATTCTAGCTTATTCTGACTTGCAACAACTTATTTTTTGTGATAGATCTTCATTATTTGACCCATTTTAGTAAACTGGAGCTTATGAGACTTTGACTTTGACTTTTTACTAGAAAACCAACTTGTTTGACTTTTAACATAAGTGCTTATTTGATTTTCCAGCTTATTGAGTGTGCTTATTTGAAAGGTTTTTGGTTATTAAGCTTAGTTTTGTCATAAGAAACATTTTGCAACTTGAATCAGCTTCTGAGGTGGTCTAGATCATAAAAACGACTATTTTGTCGTTTTGTGAATAAGTTTGTGACTTGTTTCTGGCTTATTAAGTAGGCTTATTTGAAAATTCTTTTTGCAGAAGTCTTTGTTAGGTCAAAAGAAGGTTGTGTGTTAAATTTTAGCTTATGGCATCAGCTTATGGCTTAATGGGCCAAAAAGCCCATTAAGAATAAGCTGCTTTTTATAAGTTAGCTTATTTCACATTTTCAGCTTTTGGGCCTTTGGAAAAAGTTGTTTAAAATCAAATTTTGAGTCAACCTATGCTTTTTGGGCCTATTTTGAACACTTTTTCTTATTGGGCCTTAATTAAGCCCAATAAGGGACTGTTTTGAGTTTGGCCCATTTTCTAGGCCCAATAGGGGTATTTAGGTAATTTCACTTTCATTTCTGAGTTATTTAGGTTAAATTAAGCTAGTTTTCAAGTTTTTAGAATTTTTTATAATTTTTGGATTTTTAATATTATTTTAATATTATTTTATTAGAAAAAAATTAAAATTCTGATTTTCTAGGTTTTTATATTTTTCCTAGGTTCTAAACACTTAATTAGGATTTTTGCAACTTTCTAAATATTTTTTAGGTCTTTTAATTATTTTCTATAATTAATTTAAGATTTAATTGATTTTAGGAGTTTTTAATTGTTTAAAAATAGTTTTAATTGGTTTTAAAATTTTGAAAAATAGTTTTTAGCTTAATTAGAGTATTTTTGAGGTTTACAAACTTGAAAATCTTGTTTAGGGCTTTTTAATAATTAATTTTGAATTTTAGGGCTTTAATTAGCATTAAAAAGTCATTATCTATTTAATTAAAAGGTTTTTGCAAGTTTTGATTTTTTGTAAACTCTTAGAATATTATTAGGGATTTTTGGTAATTTTTAGAAATTTTTAGGTTTAAATTTTAATTTTGGTGGTTTTTACGACTTTACGTGTACGCCTTTTTAGACTTAGTTTAATCCGTCTTCATAACCGTCATTCTCTTCTAATCCCTTTTCTATTTTTCTTTCTCAAATATAATCACAAATTAATCCATATCATTACACACATAACACACTAGCCTCCTTGAGAACGAACTTACTTAGGGTCATTCACACACGGTTTTCCTAAATCGTCGTGCTCACTTGCCCTACTTTGTGCATCCTTTTCCTAAAGGGTGGTAAAAACTTCAACATCAGAGATGGTGACACAAGATCTTTAAAGTATATTGTACTTTAAAACTTGGATCGATCCATTGTCTCCTGAAATTAGAAGGTTAAGTTGTACTAAAGTTTTTCTTTGGTCAAAACTATCTTTTATTGAAAATAGGCCTTTTAATTGATAATATTGCATCTCATTTAGATTAATATTATTTATGCATTTTAGATTTACTCTTGAAATATATCTACTAGTTTTCATCTTGTTATGTGTAGGTACTCATGAAGATCAATCATTCAATTGATTGTGGATTGAGTTACTTACACTTGTAGAAGACTCATCTTTTTTGATTTCCAACATCACTGAATGATGATATCAAGATGGATGGGAGTGATACTAGTCCTTGAAGACTTAGTAGTCACTTTAGTCATGGTTGGGCTTTGCATTGATTCCTTGAAATCTTAGAATGCAACTTATGGCTAAGGTACGTTTTCGTTCTTCCACACGCCCTATTGATCATTCTTTTGATCATTAATTGACTATATGCTTGTTCTTGGCATTCTTGCCTTGACATTTGTTTGTGGTTTGTGATTCTTCCCCTTTTCCCTCTCAAACCTTCATTGCTTGGATACTTGACTCACTAGGAGATGTAGAGTGAGTTAGTAGAAGCTTAAAGTATCAAGCATGATTTCCATGGTTTGCAACCTTACGGTTAGTAGGCCCTATGTCATGTGTAACTTGTGCAATTAAGCTCATCTCTAGGATGATTGATGAATCCCTTAAGATACCAAACTACTTCACTAGTTGTAGTTGGATTTTACACATTTGGAATTGAAATATTCTAAGGATATTATTATTGTAAATCCTAGCAATAATAGTCTGATCATTTGGGAGAGAAAGTGAATCTATACTTTGCTCACATTTTGAAGTAGAGTAAGACTATTCTTGAAAAAGATCTTATTCTAGGTATCAAAATTGCTTGGTATTCTTCATCACCAAAGCCGTTTAGACTTTCGCTGGAAAGGCACGTCTTAAACCACTATATATGACACAAGCTCTTCGTCTACTCGATTTAAAGAATGTCATTTGTCTCTTGAGCATTGTTCTTGGTCTTGATTCACTCCTCTTGACTTCTCTCCTCTTTGCTTCTTTGCTACGAGTAGTCGTTTGTCCGTTTTGGTCTTTTCCTATCTCGATTCAACTCGTAATCCTTCATTAAGGCATTATTACCTAGTGTTGCGGTGGTCTAGTGATTTCCTAAAGGCTTAAGACATATTTTAAGGATTTTAGAAAAATTTGGTTTTGAAAAATGCTTTGTTTTTCCTTGATAAAAACTCGCCACTATAGGCGGTTCTTTATCTTCGCGGCTCAAATGCGCGGTTCCATATCGATAAGGAACCGCATCCAGTGGTTGCGATTAAAGTGCCAGTTCTTATTAAAAATCATTTTTTCAAACATACCTTTCTCTATCTTCTCCAACATAGCGACGGGTTTCTTCCATTTTCCACCATTGTTGATCTTTTAAAAACCTTTAATCACTAAAGATAATTTGATTCCAATTTGTGGGTTTCACTCATCCTTCATTCAAGATCAATTATATGTAAGTTATTTCTTTCAATTTCATCTAATTTGTTCTAGGGTTCATACATTCATAATTGGATACTTTTTAAATTGACATTGAATTAGAACCTTTCTAGGAATAAGAGTTGACATAGTAATCTTGATATGATTCCTTAGGTTCATATTCATTGAGATTTCACTAAAACCCACTTGTAGAACAATCCGAATTTTGACTAAATATCTTTGGTTAATTGATATGGACCCATGAACAAGTTAGTAGTGGCATTGTTAAATGCTTACCTAAAAACCTTGTTTTGAAAAACCAATGTTCAAGTTCATTGTTGATTTTATATGATTAATATGGTATTTTCAATAATGAACTAGGTACATTGTGAGCATGGGAATGATAAGGATTAATCCTTTGTTTATCAAGAAATTGATGAAACACATTCTCATCTTTTTTATTCTTGATTTATATGTAACATATGAGTAATTGGGGAAATATGTTTGTATGTTATTTTTAAATACTATCATGACTTCGGGATATCAAAATAACCACCAACGTACTAGAGAATACATGCCTAATCTTTCTTCTTTGCGTCAAACTCGCTCTACTCAAAACACTTATCGTTGTCTTGAATCTCGTTGTTTTCATGAAGGACGCATTGTTCTTTCTAAATTTCTTGGACTTGACTTCATTCGATTCATGTTCAATTCCATTGGCTTTGATTTTTTGCTTGATATAAATGAGCCAATCTTTCCTTCCTTCCTCGTGGAATTCTTTAAGTCGTATACATTAATGTGCATCAATAATGGTTTATCTATAAGATTTTCCATCAAGGGGAAAACCTTTGTATATACCCTTGAAGAATTTGGTGAGATTCTCAAAGTTCCATACGAAGGTCAATGTAGGTTCACCGATGCTTGGAGTTTAAAATATTTAGAATCGGCCCCTATTGATGTGAATTATGTGACCGAGATACCCTCGGCTTCGGCCATCTCTTGTGCCATTGCTAAACCTTGTGAACACCCTATTATTGGTAATTTTGAGGGAGAATTTTGTACTCTCACTCCTTGGGAATTACTAACTAGCGATCTTAATGATTTTATGATCCCTTGGGCCGAAATCATTAGGGAAAATGCAGTGTGTTTGGATGGTAATCGCAATCGTGTGCCCGCTTGTCTTGCACATATGTTGTATTGTGTTGCTACCTCCACTCCATACAACCTTGCATTTTTCATAGCAAGAAGAATAAGATTTGTTCTCAGCGGGGCTCGTTCTAGTCTTCCATTTTCCATGATTCTCTCACGGCTTCTTAGAAAACTTCTTCTTGACTTTCCATCTTTAAATGCTTCATCATATCACTCCGTGGATCAAGTCATGCTTCCTATTGAAGGAAATGTCTCTTCTGAGCCCACGCATGATTCAAATGAAGATGGAAATGTCTCTCAAGATGACTCTCTCAACCCTTGTTATGATTTGTCATCCTCTATTTCTCAATTGTGTCTTCTCTAGACATTGATTCAGACTATCAATATTGTCTCAATCTTCATCTTCAAGAACGCATAAGAAGTGAATCAAGGCAATGAGGAAATGCTCATGGATGAATGATATATCCCACTCTTGAATGATTAACATGTGTGTAAACATGTTTGGATTGTTGAACATCATCTCCTTTATCTTTATTTTAGGATGTTATGTGTTTATTAACTAATACTTTGTTTTTGGATTATTTAGTATTTTAATCCTAATTGTCTATGCGATCGATCTTTTGATTTGCATGGCTTTGTGCATCTTATGTGTTAGTTAGCCTCCTAGATTTTGATTCATAGTCCACTTTGTCTTGATAAACCTTTGTATAAAATATGGGTAGCAAAAGTTTCTGGAAGTGCCTTTTATCAAACCCACTGGGGGCGACTCCTTATCTATGCCGCAGTTCCTTAGCGATAAAGAACCGCGCCTATCTATAAGGAACCGCCGTTGTCTGTTCCGAGATAATATTTGCTTATGTGTAAACATTGATAAAACTTTTGCAAAAACCCGTACTTTCCTAAACAAGGCTACCTAATTTCATTATTCACATAAAATGTTTTTAACCTATTACTAGTTTGGATCATCCCTTCCTCTTTTTAAACCCTCTCTTGTTGATTGTGTTCTTCATCCCATCAACTTTTATCTAAACCTAAATTCACAACCATGGTGTCCACTAGAACATCCAATTCTTCCAAAACTTCCTCTTCCAAAAGAAACCTTAAGATCAAGATTAAATTACCTAAACTTGGTTCTTCATCTTTTCACACTCCTAAAAATGAGGTTTCTCCTATTCTCATTTCCTCATCACCTTCACCACCCCTTGCTCTATGCAAGACAACTCAACTCATGGTACTAACCATTCACACGGTTCTACCTCTTCCTCATTCCAATCAAGAATGAACGAGTTGTTCTCACCCTTCATTCCTAGTCCTCTCTTGGATAGGAATACTCAACCTCAACCTCCACAAAGCATTCCCTTTGTACTTGACCCTTTGGTCACCTCTCCTTTCACTCCACCAAATTCACCCATCTCACCCATATCACCCTTGGACACTATGCCTCAACCACCTCCTCCTCCCTCAAACACTAATGCTCCTATTTTGGGCATTCCTATTTCTCACTTCATGGGTGATCCTTACTTCTTTGCTTTTCTAGAAGCTCATGGTGCTAATTGCCCATGTTGTCTCTATAACAATTACATCATTCAAAACCTAAGGTTGGAGATGCTTGGTCTTCATAGGAGGTTACATGATTTCTTGCTTGCCTTGTTCTCCATGCCTCTTCCTCCTAGGAGATGAATGATGATTTTCAAAATCAAATGTCTTTAAAGAAGGTCAAACCAAAGAAGACTATGCTATCAAGAACTAGTTTAAGCTAACTTTGTATTAGTTAGTTGTTATTTCTTTTCTTGTATTTCCTTTCCTTCATGAGTTTTTCATGTAGATGTTCTATGGATTTAGTTTTATGTGTTTTAACCTATGTGGTCACATTAATCAACTTCAATTTATTTAAAATTGAACCTAAATCTATCACAACCTTTAAAAACTTGACTTAAAATTGGATCAAAATGTTCTCTAAATATTTTGTCACCCTTTGTCAAGACACTCTTTGTGAGTGTGTTGCTTTTATGCAACCCTAGCATACTCTAATGCTAAAAGAGGTAAAAATCAAAGATTTGCAAAATTTTGAAAGAGTAATATTTTTCTTCAAAACCTTTGAAAATCATGGTTTAATGTCCACTGTACGCGGCTCCTTAGCTAGTCGGCGGCTCCATATCGATATGGAACCGCGGGTTCCTTTAAGGAACCGCAGACAGCAAAGCCACTTTTGGCTTACTTTTGGTCTTTCTTCTTTGACCACTGTCTTGGTTAAAATTCTTTGTTTACCCAATTTGGCTAAACATTCCCTAAAACCTTTTGTTTTCATTTCAAATCTTTTCTTTAAATTATACCCTTTTGGGAGTTCTTCTCTTCATCCCTCATAATGCCTAACTCTTCCATTCCTAACCTTGACATATATTTGTCACAATCTTCTCAACCTAAAGCTTCTTCTTCCAAGCTTTTAAAGAAACCGAAAATCTTGGTTCGACTCGTTTGGATCAAGAAGAACAAGAATCCTCATGATTCCTCTTCTCCCAAATCCTCCAAGAATTCTTCTTTTTCTCCGATTAAATATTGGAATGAGACTTACTATATAAATCCAATTACCGGTGAAAAGGAAATTCTTCCACCACCACCTAAACCTTTCAACTCTCCACAACTCAATAACCTATCTTCTTTCCCAAATATCACTAGGCATTATGAAAACATCTCTTATCCATTATCTCCCTCTCCACCAAACTCTCATTTTGATGGACCTCCCCTATCTAACGACTTTGTTTTGCATCATGGTACCTCGTGTGCTTGTTGTCGGTACAACAAATTGAACTTGCTCATGTTTATGACAAGCTAAATTTCCTTGAATTCCTCCTCACTCGACCTCTTCTCAAAGTTTTCGTTCCCGTGAACAAAACTTTGAATGATGCTTCGTCGTCTTTCTTTTCCAACTAAGGCTCATTTTGTACTTTAGTTGTTTGAGTTAATAAAACTTAATCAATCTTGGAAGATTATCACTATTAGAGTAGTTTATGCTTTGTGGTTTATTTTCCATATTTTTGCTTTAAATATTCGTATTGTGTGTATGAATATTTCTCTTTTATGTTCTTTCATATTTGTGTAATATGAATGTCATGTGTGTTATCTATTTCCCGCTAATCCTTTTTCACACATTTGTTAAAGAGTTGATCATGGTTAAAATTTACAATTAATTATGGGTGATTCCATAAATTCTAAATTTTAACTCTTTGACATATTAATCATTTTTTATTGGTTTGGATGTTTCTTTTCCTCCTTTATTCCACCAATTGAACTTTGATGTTGTCAACACACACTCTTTGGACATACTTAGCAAATAGTTACTTCTAATTTGAGATTTCTTTTTTTCCTCCCTCTCAAGTTAGTTAGTAGGTAGTGCACATATATACATTGGTGTTTCTTTTCTATCTTTTAACCTTTGTGTAGCATGTCACCTTAGCTCTTTCACTTGGTGCCCCAAGCAAGGGGGAGTAAGCACCAAGGGAGCTACTAGCAAAGTTCGGTTCTTTTCTTTTTCAAAGACTTGTGCTAACCTTTTTGCTTCGACAAACGGAGAAATGATATTGATAAACTCGTTAGTAATTTGAATAATTTTGTATTTTACATAAATGAGTTTATAGTTTGTCTTAATCAAAATGGGGGAGATTGCTAATGCAAAGCAATGCCTAAAAACATTGTTAGTGCTAACTAATCTTTCTTAGTTTTGATCACGACAAATTACAAAGACATTTATTGTCAAACACATTCATAAAACGAATTATCTAATAAACACTATCATCAAGGTAATAATCATTACACTAACATATATTAATCATGTTTAGTGATCATAAAGTTATTAGCCTTAAAACTTACTTCTGTCAAATGTGACAAAAGATTTTTAATAAACTTTATTTTTAAGAAAATATTTTATTAAAATGAAAATGTAAATTTGAATATGGCATATTCCAAATACCATAAGAATATCCTTTGAAGGTTTAAACACCCTTAGATATTTCAAATCCACTAAAAGACAAAAAGGAGCGGAGTCTACCTCCGTGGTTCCTTAAGTGCCTACACGGTTCTCTATCGATAAGGAACCTCCTAGGTAGATAAGAAACCACCCTAAGCTAGCCTTTGGGTTTTATCTTCTATAAATAGTGGATCAAATATGCATTTTCAACAACCCTTTTTGGACATATCTTTCAGCCTTCTTTCTCCTTTCTAATCATAATCATCTGTAAATGATCACTTAATGTGTTAAGTATGTTTACTTATGATTATCTTCTTGATCTCCTTCTTTACCTTTTCCAAAGAGAAGATCACTCACATACATGTGATGTGATTAAAGATGAAGCCTTGATGAATATCATCCTCTTCTAAAGATCTAGTCATGTTCATCATTTGTTTATTTGTGTCTTGTGTAGATCCAATGTACTTGTGAATACTTGGACTAGTTGTGTTCATCCAAGCTATTTGTGAATACTTGGATTAGAGTTGTGTAAATCCTTTGCATATGTGTGTGCTTGGATTTGTGTTGTGTAGATCTAAGTTATATGTGTGTACTTGAATATGTTTAGTTAAGTTGTAATAAGTTGTGTAAGTTCTCACTAAACTATAAAGTGATGTGGTTGTGTCTTGTGAGTTCTCACTAAACTAAAAGGGATGTGTAGTTGTGTTGTGTGAAGTTCTCACTTAGCTTCAAAGTGAAGAGTCATTGGTTCTAGCTTTGGATTAGAACTCGACATCTAGCCTTGTGTCAGAAAATGGTGAAGTAGGCAACGTTGTGAAGATTGGTTCTATCTTTTAATTAGAACTCGACATCTAGCCTTGTGTCGGAAAATAGGGAAGTAGGCAACGTTGTGAAGATTGGTTCCATATTTAGATTAAAACTCGACATCTATCCTTGTGTCGTAAAATGGTGAAGTGGGCGACGCTGTATAGATTGGTCCTAGCTAAGATTAGGTCTCGACATTTAGCTTAGTGTCAGAAAATAATGTAAGTGACGTTGTAGGGTTTTCTCTACCAAGAAGGGAGCTTGTGGATATAGTGGAAATCTCGAGTCGGTGTACTCGAGGAGTGGAGTAGGAACGAGGATAGAGCCTCGTTGCTGAACCATTATAATCTTGGTGTCTTCCTACTAGGTTCTTTCCTTCCTTACTCCTTACTTACCTTCATCATCATCACACTTACTATTTTTCATTGTTAATGCATTAGAATTGAACCTAATCATTATGCAACTAGCTTTCAAATAAAAGATGGTTTTGACACTCACCTAATTGAAAGGAATTTTAATTAGGAGACAAACCGAAGAGAAACTACTCAACCCTTCTAGTTTCTACACATGGTAACGGTCAAAACATATTCGTCGTTAAGTCAAGGTATCAAAATGAACTCAAACGATCCTCGTAGGTATGGCGCATGCAGTTTCAAAAGACCTGGTAGGATATATGCAAAAATGAAATACCACAGTGACCAAATATGCATTTACTCTTTTTTTCCTCAAACACATTTTGTTATTTTGGTAGGTATGTTTTGCACGAACAGTTCAAAAGATGCTCCCTTTGTTTTGTATGTTTAATAGTTTTGAACCATATAATACATGATGCTCTCTTTGTAGATGAGAACTTTAAGTTGGATCATAGTGGTGCTAATATGCTCTATATGGCGGATAACGACCCGAATGCAAATGGATCTATGTTCTTTATATTCTTTAAACGTCAACCCCATACTGATGTGTAAGTAACTCACAAACTTATCTTTGTTACTTTCTTTTATTTTTCTAGATTGCAATAAACACATAGTGGTATGAGTGGAATATGTCCAACGACCAACGCTACTTTTATTGCATACAACCTTCTAAAGTGATTACTCTTATGGTTTAACGTGATATACCTGAATCTTTTATAAAAAAGAATGAAAAAAATTGTTACGGAAAGTAACATGCCTGTAATTGGATAAATGTTGTAATGAAATGTAAAAAAGGTAAAGGATATCTAACCATATGGAGACAAATGTTAAGGGTTTATGTTTGCATATCCGGTGCTTCTTATTCCGGTGGATGTATGTCGTGCTCCTGGTCCTATGCAATTGCAACATGTAGAATAGTGATAATCTATGATCCTAACAAGTGGGTTGTTGTTTCTAGAGAGAGAAACTAGAGAGAGAAAGATGAGAGAAACTATGTTTTGTTAATGAAACAAAATGAACAACCAACCCCTTTCCATGAAGGAAAGGGGCCTTATATACCCAAGCCTTGATGGGATTGGGCCTACAACCCATGGACAAGCCCATGGGTTGGTTAGTAACTAAAGTTTAATATAATAACTAACTACGAGCTAATCACATTTAATAATATTGTTGGAGTGACCGATACTTCTAATATACGCTAAAAACGTATTTCCAACAATCTCCCCCTAAGGGAGTGATAACGCTCAAATCCAACATGTATTAATAAGCGTTATCTTCACTATTGATATAGTATTTATGGTAATAAACGGACTTTTATTGCTAATATTGTGCAAAGTTTGGTTATTGTGTTTTGTAGGAAGCAAGGATGAAGAAACATGAATAAAGGAATAAAAAGCGCGAATTGGAGGCGAAGGAATAAACGAGGCATGGAAACGTAAGCTCTCATATTAAGAATAAATGAGAACGAAGGAGTCTTGGAAAGTTTAGAGGAAAGATGGAGGAAGAAATAAAGAAGAAGGACTAGAAGGGAAAAATGTGGAAGATGGCCCAGTTGCCACCATCAACTTTTATTCTGCCACCAGCAAAACAACACCATTTTGCCACCAACATTTTGCAGCCCGTTTGCCACCAACAGGATCAAAGTTGCCACCAGCATTTTGATAATCAGGTTTAGCAAAAGTCACACTTAAACACTCTTAAACCACCACCATCAGTGAGAGGCTTCTCATTTCCCCTCCATTATCATTTACAGACATTTTTGCCTTCTCCCCAAGCCAAAATCATGTATAAATTAGACCCTAGGGTCATTAGTTTCAGTGTACTTAATCCAAGGATAATTCTAACCCTTGACAAAGGTTAGAATCACCATTCTTACATAACCCGAAAGATAATAAACCCTGTTAATCCTCATAGGAGGGACGAATTTCATGAAGTAGAGATTCGGGTGGAGGTTCATTGATCAATTGGAGGCATTGGAATTGCTATAAATTCTATTTTGTTATTTCCATGTGTTTTGAAGAACTATTGGTAAATTCTTTTACTTGAATGATTCTCATTATAATTTAAGTATTGTTGAATGTTTGAGAAATTTATGAATTGTGTTGCAATGTGTTTGAATTCCGAGTAGTGTGATATACTTGTGTGATGAACATGGATTCTAAAGGAGAGTTTGGTTTTATGGTCAAGAGAATATAATTGGGTTTTATGGTTGATAATTTCTTGAAACATGTTTTGATAATTAGATGAAATATAGCTTTTTATTAGATTTAGAGGTCGAAAGGATTTCCGGTAAACTATGTTCCAAAAGATTTATGCATGAGTCGATTTGGTTTCTTGGTGATGGACACTCACCTTGACGAGTTGGTTAAAGGAATTTGTCAAAAGATTTATCTTGGGTATAGGTCGAAAGAATCCATTCAAACCAAACTTATCTCTTTGTATTTTCTAACAAATGGGGATTATAATGAATTGGAATAGATAATCATAGGTCGAAATGGTTTGTCTACACCAAATTGTTAATATGGATTTTATGAAAAATACCATGGAATGGAATTCATGTACTTCAGATTTGTGATTCATAGTTGCTAAGTGCACGCAAATTATATCTCCTACGGATGAAATGGAATTCACACAAGTATTACTTTTAATTATTTTTTCCTTTATAAAGTTAATTCTAGCGGTAATATCGGTAGTGACAACCCTATTACCTACACCACCTAAACGTTTTGAATATACGCAAATCCAATGGGACGATCTTGACTTACCCGACTTTACTACAATAGAACGAGTATACTTGCTTGTATGCATAGTTAAGGAATTAATAAGTCTTGTTTATAAATGTAAAACTAGGAGTGCAAGACGCGCATCAAGTTTTTGGCGCCGCTGTCGGGGATTTGTTTATTTTTCATGTTATAATCATTACCAATTAGTGGTGGTGTTAAAATTTAGTTTTTAGTTTTAATAAAAATTGAATAAGAATAGGTTTAGGATCTTATAGTTTAAATAAAATTCTTGAATAAATGTGTCTTATGTTTATTTGATGTTTTCATTGCATATTTCATAAGCTCACTCATACACATAAAATTACAAAAAGAGAATAAAAGCAATTAGGTAGTGTTTGGATTAGCCTTTATTTTGTTTAGATTAGAAGTTATATGTTTTTGTTTTGTTTGATTTTGTTCCTTTAATAAAAAACTTCAAAAATATGTTTTAGAGAAATTTAGAAAATTGTGGTAAAAAAGAGATGGTAAATCAAAGTAAAAAGAAAAAAAAATTATTTTTGTGCAGGCGGAGTTTCCGCCGGCAAAACACCCTTGCCGGGCGGCAAAACTGCCTCTGTAACCATGTTGCCGCCGACAAGATATTTCTTCCGGCCGGCAAAAGTGAGTCTGTGAAGGTTTTGCCGCCGACAAGATATTTCTGCCGGCCGGCAAAACGTGTTTTGTAAAAAAAAAAACAAAAATTATTTTGTTTGTTTGTTTGACTTGTTTTTAGGGATATGATTGTATGTTTAATTGTATAATAATTGTTTTCTCTTACTAACCCTAACCCTAACGTTATGAACTTTGCCATGTTAGTCTTATTCTTAAAGATGAATACTCTTAGCGAGATTTTCGCATACTTCAATGGGTTAGAAGGAGAACTCAGCGATGAATGTGACTCAAGTGTCACTAATGTCGAAAAAACCAAGGACGAGAAAGACTTGTGGGAAGCTTTGCCTCACAAGAGCGTGATAATCAAAGAAGGAGGATGTGAAAAAGCAGTCTATCAAAGAGCCGAATATCGTTCATACACTGAACTGTTAATGCGGTTTGCTATTCCATGTACGGTTGACAATCAAAGGGCGTGCAATGTTGAATTAAACCTTACTTACCCAACCAATTACATGACGGAGGAAATGTTGGGAAAGCTTGGGTTCGTGATACTTGGCTATACCGAATATGGAAGACGTATGGTACGAGACGTAAGGGTAAACATCCATGGGTATGTATTTTTGACAGAATTATATATCATAGATCACGCCGACATAGGTGAACAGTCAGTGGTCTTTGGTTACAAGTTTCTATGGGAGACTAGGTGTGTTGTAGATTTTGAACAAGGTACACTAACGGTAAATTTGACCAAACTCAAAGGTGAGAAAGACGATTATATTGAGTTTTTGGTTGAATACGGACCTAAGGTTGAAAGCGAGAATGAAATAGTAAAGACGGGGAAGGCAAAGAGAAACAAGAACACGGAGGCAAGCAAACTAAATCTAAACAATTACTTGCCAACGCAAGCCGAGCTTGAGGAAGGATCTCCTTCCACTTTTGTGCCCAATCCATTACCGTTGGCTTATCCTCTCTCCAATAAACAAAAGGATAGGATAAGAATTATCTTGAACAAGAAGGAGGAGGAACTCAAAGAACCCAAGCCAATCTTGAAGGTCTTGGAGATATATGTAATCTACCGGAAGAAGCATGATGAAATAGAAATGGGTAAGGCCCGTTTAGAAGGGAAAGAATTCAACGAGCATATCAAAGAAAGGACCATTGAACATGGTCTACCTAAGAAAATGCAGGATCCCGGAAACTTTGTCATACCGGTTCTAATCAATGGAACCACACCATTCGACGCATTAGCCGACACGGGGGCTAGTGTAAGTGTCATGCCGTACTCTATCTATCAACATCTTGGCTTGAGCAATCCGGAGCAATTTTTCAAACTTAACTATGGCGGACAACACAAAAACCAAACATATGGGCTTGGTAAGGAACGTTCGAGTACAAATCGGGTTTCAAGCTTATGTCATGGATTTCCTTATTATGGACATCCCGGAGGATTAGGACCTACCATTGTTGTTGGGGAGGCCTTTTATAAAGACGTGTGGAGCGGTTATTGATTTGGGACGAGGAACTATTACAATTAACGATGGTATTACCGTTCATACTTATGCACCTAGGCCGAGGGCAAAGCCTTGGTACTTCAATTTTGAAAGTGAAATGGAGGACGAATGGCTAACATGTTTCGAAGTTGGAAGAGATGATGATGGTTATCCCTTGTATGGACCATTGGGAGCACCATATTTAGGATATAAAGATCCTATGGAGAAAGCTTTAACAATTGAAAAAGCTTACTTCAACCCGTTTAGAAAATTCTAGTCTTCAAGAAGATGACGGACTTCTTTGGATCATTACCGGTCCAATTAAAGAACCTTGATTGGGGACCAGACGGGGATAATAATTATATGAGAAAAGAGGGAGACAAATTTTGGCACGTAAAGATAGAAGTCACCACACAATGTGGGAACGTGTACACATGAGGGTATAAGAAAAATCATACCAAGAGGAAGCTAGCAAAGAAGTTTAGGGCCGATGACGTATTGGACATGGAATACTTCATGGACTAGAAGAAGCAAAGACGTCAAGAATAAAACAAGACAAAGGCTTGATTTTTTTCTTTAATTTTCAGTTTTTTACTCTTTGACACTATTTTGGTCTATTTTCTTGGTGGTTTGTTAATTTAGACAATTTTTGGTTTTTGGTAATTTGGTTAATTTAGTTATGTTTTCTTTATTTGTAAGATTTTATAGACGTGTTGTGAAAATTTTGAAAATTGTCGACGAAATAAAAACCCGTTAAATGAAAAAAAAACTGGGAACATATGAGGGTATAACCAACCCATAAGGAGTAGTTGGGTTATTTTTCCTAAACACACACAACACACTCACACAAAACGCAGGAAGAAAAAAAAAAGAGAAGAAATAATTTTTTTTCTTGAATCCTTTTTGAAGAAACCAAAATGGCACCCAACAAGGTCATTAATCCAACACCTATCTATTAATTTTGATTTTTGATTCATGAATCTTGTGATGAGTAGATTGAGTTGATTAAGCATGAATCATAGGAATTAGATTAAGATGTGGTATGAATTTAGGAGATGGAGCCATTGATAGTGTGAGGGTAGATTAGTTTTTGATTAGATGATAATGAACTCAAGTGGGTATTCATGAATGTAGTTGTTTTTGATCTTGTAAGATTGATTAAGTAGTTTAGAATGATGAATAAATAGAAATTGTAGATGGTATGTTATTAGTTTTGATTTGTTTAGAGGAACGATTTCCAGAAATGGATGATGTTCATAGTGTTTTGATCCATTTTGAAGATAGTGGAAACTTGAAGAAGTGTTGGTGGGGATAATATATAAAAAAATTGGGGTTGCCGCCGGTAAAACAGCGTTGCCGGTCGGCAAAACACCTGCTGTTAACCCCACGCCGCCGGCAAAACAGCCTTGCCGACCGGCAAAATACTTTCTGTTAACATGTCGCTACCGGAAACACACCCCTGTCGGTCGGCAACTCAGTAAAAAAAACAATACCTACAAGGTGAGGGTTGTGTCGCACGAGTACTTGAAGTGGAAAGGATTAGGATAAATGGAACACCATGCTTACAACTTGAGATTGTCGAGGTTACAAGTTAAGACCTTTGGCAAGCCTAGAGTATCTGATTGGGGCTTACTCAAGAAGTTTGGTTATGATGAGATTTTGAAGGAAAAGTTGAGGATGACATACACTCATAGTTCGGGAGCAACTTTCAAGGAATACTCGTTTGAAAGGGCTTTAGATATACAAGGTGAGATATATTCTGAGTTATGTCTTGAATTCTTTTCAACTTTTTATTTTAAGAATGAAGTTGAAGATGCAAAGAACGAGCCTTCCATTTTTTAGTCTATTAGGGGTGAATTACTGTTTTACACTAGCACAATTTGGAGAGGTGTTAGGATTGTATGGTGCGGAAGATTTGGACAATCCTTTGTTTGAGCTACACTTTTCCAAGATAGAAAACAATAAGAAGTTTTTACCAGTAAATGAATATTGGGAAAGCATAGTTGAACACACTGTGGGTAATAAGAAGCTTGGATCGGTTAGGGATCCACTTTTGAGAATTATACATAGGTTCATAGTAGGACAAATTGAGCATCGATCAGGTGCTAGGGAAAGATGCCAAAACACTGACCTATGTGTTGAGTGTGGCTAGTGGGGAAAGGCAAGTGAACATAGTGAGGGCAGTTGCCGAGTACTTGTATAAGAGAGCCCTGGGATTGAAAACGGTAAGTGACGTATGTGGAGGTCATTATGTGACTTGGTTAGCTATGAGGCTTAATGTTTTAGATGATAATGCTATAAGGAAGTTATCAGAGCCGATTGATAATGAAGTTTGGGATATAAGAGCTTTGGAGAAGGAGCTAGACAAGAAAAGGAAATGTCTAAGATATCCGGAGCCGTTACAACAAAAGCTGGAGAACAAATAGAAGAGGAGCACGATACAAGTGGGGTGAACTCTAGTTGGGGAGATTGGAATGCAAGTTTAAGTGAGGTAGAAAGAATGATGATATGGAGGGATACTATGACAATGAGGAACAACTACATTCTTGAGCATTCTGTGCCAATCCTACATCATTTGGCGGATCAAGCACACTATAGCTACCCAACCTATGAGCCACCAAATGTTCCACCATATCCATATCCGTATGTGCCATATCCTCACTATCCTCATGGGAAAGAAGGTAATTATGGACGAGATGGAGTGTCCGTTGATGACTACTTAGATCCAAATACGGGTGGATACGTTGGAAGTAGCTCTATTGTTCTCAGAAATTTTGATGCTCGAGAATCATCGAGAGGATCTCATGATGATGATGAAGATATGGAAGATTGAAGACACCATATCATGTGAAGTTTGTAAGATATTGTTGGGTCCACTAGATATGGATCTTGTAGCCTGTTAAGGATGGTGAATGACTTCTATAATCACAAGTCTATTCACAAAGAGACTCTTAACGTAACACAAAGTATAAGTGCGGAATACAAATACTATGAACAAGAAGAAACATAATAACTAAATAACTTGATCCTTACTAAGGATTTCTACTATTAATGTGAAATGTGTTGGGAATAAATTATGGGTCAGTTCACTAGACGCTGATAAGAAGAATTCAAGCGCTGATAGGATGACTTTGGACGCTGACAGCCAAGCGTTGACATTGAAGAAGTCAACGCTGACAGCCTTGAAGATTAACACTGATGGAATATATCTTCATACGAATCTTTTTGTTTATTTGTTTCTTTATTTGTGTATGGTAAAGATAAGCTCGACATTGTATTTTCTATTATTATCTTTACCTTGAATAGTTGATTCGTAGCTTATTGTACAAGACTTCTTGTTCTATAAAAGAAGATCTTTTAGGTTAAAGTTATTATCAGTTTTCATAAGTTTTCACAAGTTAAACCTCTTTCATTGTAATCAAGTTCGTTCATTCTAATACAAGTGAAAGTTTGTTTAACATCTTTGTGTTTTAGATTAAGTGTTAATTCCGCATAACACTTAGTTACTTTATTCATAAGCAAAGGTTTCTCTACGTGTATTACTTGATCTAATCTCGTATACACAAAGCTTAATCGATCTAAGTTTGGGATCAACAAATGGTATCAGAGCTTGTTGAGAAACTTTTGATCTTTAAGTAACGCAAGAACCCTAAAACACTCAAAACCCTAAAAACATCATGTCTGGCACAGATCAACCTGCTGCTTTGCTACAAAACAACTCCACAAATCCTAGTATCAAAATTCCCATGTTTGATGCCAGGAACTTCGAGCTTTGGAAGTCCAATTTTGAGCAATATATAGCTATTCATGACTACACTCTTTGGGAGATTGTTGAATATGGGAACACATTCGACAAAGCACAAAAGATTGCTGCTGCTATTGCCACAAGGACAGCTGTTCCTAATTGTCCTGAAGCTGATAAGAAGGAAAAGCCTGGAGATGGAAGAGCTGTATCTGTTGAAGATATAGCCAAGAAAAGGGTGGACATGAAAATCTTGAACATCATGAAACACGCCCTAGGTCATGAGAATCAGCACAAGTACAAACGCTTTGAGTCTGCAAAAGAGCTTTGGGAAGCTCTTGAAGTAGCACATGGTGGCAATGCTGACACAAAAGAAGAAAAGAAGAAGCAAGTCTTGCATGAGTATGCTGTCTTTAAGGCTCAACCCAATGAGAATCTCAGCAGTGTGAGAAGTAGACTGCTTGACATCACAAGTCAACTTTCCTTCATGGGAACACAGATTGATGACCCTGACTTGAATGCTACTTTTCTCAAAAGCCTTGGTGATGTATGGAAGATTGAGACAAGATCTATTCTTGTCAATAACACCCACAAGACTTCCAGGTTTGATGACATCTTCAACAAACTAAGACTGCTGGAGAATGAATGGCTTTTAGAGAGTGATAATAAATCTTCCTGCAGCAACATGGCCTTCTTCTCACAAAGTGAAGGCCAATTTGATTCCATGAACTCCTATGGACATCCAGTCACTGGATCTTAATGTGTCAACGTTGGATCACAGCCTGTCAGCGCTGGATCATATCCTGTCAACGCTTTATACTCAAGCGCTGACACTCACAACTTTGGCGCTGATAGAATTAAACCTGCTGGTTTAGATCTAGATACTGTGTGTGCATTCATTGCTTCTTTGCCCAGTGATTCAAGGATTACATATGAAGATCTTGAGCAGATAAGTGATGAGCAATTGGAAGAGATGGACATCAAGTGGACTATGGCTCTTGTAAGTTTAAGAGCAAACAGGTTTAATAAAAGGTTCAAGAAGAAGATGACCTTTAATGCTAAGGATGTTGCTGGATTTGACAAATCAAAGGTTGAGTGCTACAATTGTCATCGGATGGGGCACTTTATGAGGGAATGTAGATCTCCAAGAAGATCTGATGCTGGTAAGCCCTCAAGCCAAATGGTTAAGAGCCAAGATCCCAAGGCCATGGTTGCTGTTCAACAAATTGATGGTGTTGGAGGATGGGACTGGAGCTGGAACTTTATGGCTAAGGATGAGGAAGAGGACAGAGCTTTGGTTGCTGAAGTTAAAGAAGAGCATGTTGAATATGCTCTCATGGCACACTCCTCCTCTTCATCAGATAATGAGGTATATGATGATGCTTTCTGTTCTAAGGGTTGTCGTTTAAATACTGAAAAACTAAATCAAGAGATAGTAAAATTATTAGATGAGGCAAGTACTGAAAGATGCAAAGTATCTAATTATCAAATTGCTCTTACCCAAACAGAAAAGACAGTAGCTGAGTATAAGAAAATGGAGTTTGATTTAAAGGATCAAATAAATATCTTAAAACATGAGTTACATCAAAGTAAAGATATTCAAGATATAGTAAACAGGGTTAATCTTGATTTGATAGCTCAGTTAGATGAGGCTAACAAAAATAAAGATAATGTGAGTCTTAAAATCCAGAGATTTGATAAGGCCACACAATCCCTAGGAGAGTGTGTTAGTAAACAAAGAGACTCTAAGGACATGAGTGGAATTGGGATGAAAGATTATACTGGTGTTCCACCACCAGCTGGGGATTTCTATGGTGTCCAATCAAAGGACTTATCTTGGACTGGCTTGCCAGAACTTCAAGAGAAGGAATTCATTCCTCCACCTAGAGTGACTTCCCCAGTTGAAGAATACAAACAAAAATTGACTGACCTAGATGAGTGGAAGAAAGCTAACCACACTTTGTTTGTTAAGGGAGGTTTGTTGTGTGAAAGTCCAAATGAGCCCACACCAATTAAGAGCCATGATCCTACACCTATTAAAATCACACACCCAACCACTGGCAAAGCTGTTGACCTTGGCCCACAAACTGTTAGAAAACCTAGTGTTAAGTATGCAGAAATGTATAGGAATACTAGGTCACCAAAAAGCCAAGTTAGTAACCATGGAACAGGCTTCTTTGCTTCTAGACCTAAGACTATGTCTAGAAAAGCTTGTTACTCATGTGGTAGCTTTTCACATTTGGCATACAAATGTGTCAACGCTTCCAATGTCAACGCTGATAGGAACCATTTCAGCGCTGACAAAAGTCAACATAGGTCAAACACTGTCAGACCCAATACCTTTGTGAACAAAAGTTCACAAATTGTTAGACCAGCCCCATTCTTTTCTAGAGGGTCTAACACACAAGGCCTAAGACCTTTCCAAAAGTCAAACACTTGGTCCAATAGGCAATGGGTTCCTGTAGCAAACCCTAGGTTCAACGCTGATAAAGGCAATCGGGGCGCTGACAAGAACAATTTCAGCGCTGACAGACACACTGCCAAACCTAGGTATTTGCAACCACAGGGAAATAGGTCTAAAGCTTCTACTAGCTTAACATGGAGACCAAAACAAGACCAAAACCCTAATTCTACTGGTCTTACTATGACATGCAACAGGTTTCATTATATTTCAAAGGCCATGTCAACACCAATTGGGGTTAACTGGGAATTTCATTCAAAAAGGGATGAAAATGGGGTTGTTATGAGAACCAAGTCTGTTCTTGTTGAACAACCAGAATCCAAGTCTTCCAAGGCTTGGGTTCCCAAAGAAAACTAATGTGTTTTCTTTATGTGCAGGGCATTCAGAAGAAGATCAATGATTATGGATATTGGGATAGTGGATGCTCAAGGCACATGACAGGAAAGGAAGACTATCTGACGAACTTCACTCCTATTCAAGATGGTGATAAGGTATACTTTGGAGGGGGCTATGGCACCATCACAGGAAAAGGAACCCTTATTACCAATAATCTACGTTTTGAGAATGTCTTCCTGGTAAAAGAACTGGATTATAATTTGTTTAGTGTATCACAAGTGTGTGATAACAAAAATAAGGTTCTTTTCACAGATACTGAGTGTTTGGTGTTAAGCAAAGATTACAAGCTCCCTGAGGAGAAATACATAGAATTTAGAACACCAAGGCATAAAGACATATATAATGTGAATCTTAATGGAATTAAGATAAATAATAAAATGATGTCATGCTTTTATGCTAAAGCCTCAGTAGATGAAAGTAATCTTTGGCACATGAGATTAGGGCACATAAACTTTAAGAATATCAATAGACTTGTGAGGCTTGGTTTAGTTGATGGTTTGCCTGAAAAGGCTTTCCACAATGACCACTCTTGTGTTGCATGTCTTAAGGGCAAGCAGCACAAGGTCTCATTCAAATCTAAACAGGTGCACTCTAGTTCTAAACCACTTCACTTATTGCATATGGACCTCTTTGGTCCAACTAATATAGAAAGTTTGAAGGGTAAATCATATTGTTTTGTTATCACTGATGATTTTTCCAGGTTTACATGGACTTTCTTTTTAGCCAAGAAAAGTGAAACTGCCCAAAGTCTGATTAATTTCATTACCCAGATTGAGAAGAAGAATGGTAATGAGGTCAAAATTATTAGAAGTGACAATGGGGGTGAGTTTAGAAATCAGTTGTTAGATGATTTTTGTGCCAAGAAAGGGATTACTAGGCAGTTTAGCATAGCTAGAACCCCACAGCAAAATGGGGTTGCTGAAAGGAAGAATAGAACCCTTATTGAAGCAGCCAGAACCATGTTGGCTGATGCCCACTTTCCTATAGCCTTTTGGGCTGAAGCTGTTAACACAGCTTGTTATGTTCAAAATAGGGCATTGGTCAACAAAATACATAATAAGACACCTTATGAGTTACTTTGGGGAAGGAAGCCAAATATTGGTTTTCTCAAGCCTTTTGGATGTCATGTAGTTGTTTTAGAAACTAGTGAGGCCCTAGGTAAATTTGATTCAAAAGGTGATGAAGGCTACTTCATGGGTTATTCAGTGCAGAGCAAAGGATATAGGGTTTACATTAAAAAGGAAAAACGTATACTTGAAAAAGTACATGTTAGGTTTTTAGAGAGTAAACCTAGTGATCCTGAAAGTGGTCCAAATTGGTTGTTTGACTTAGAACCTTTATCTAGAGCTTTAAATTATATGCCTGTTACTGATCCAGACATTGTGAAGGTAACTTCAAGTGTTTTGGAAAAGAGAATTGGTAATGTTTCAGGTATACAGGTTACTAAGAAGGATGGATCACCAGCAGTTGAGTCATCTCCCACACAAGAATATGTTACACTTCCTATATGGACAGATGAGTATTATGCTGCTGCTGCTGCTAGAAAAGATAATGGTGGTTTCCAAATACCACCAAATACAAACATGCATGGTTCTTCAGGCGCTGACAAAGGGAAATCAAGCGCTGACAAGAGCAATTCAGACGCTGATGGATCAGACGCTGACAACAACAGTTCAAGCGTTGTCAGCCCAAGCGCTGACAAGCAAGGTTCAGAGTTTGATGACACCTTTGCACATCTTTTCTCTTCACATTTTGAACAAGGTGGACCTTCTAATGTCCATGAAGAGATTCCTGTTGATCAAAGAGAGTCTGATGAAGAAGATATTGGCAACATGGAGCGTGAAGTTGAGGACACCAGACTTTTTGAAGGAGGAGTTCTCACTTCCACAACAAAGGATCACCCCTCATCTCAGATCATTGGTGATGTTATGGCTCCAGTTCAGACAAGAAGATCCCATCAAAATCTTGGTGGATTTATTGCCAATATACACAAGAAGGTTGATACCCCTCTTGTACAAGCATGTTTGTTTGCATGTTTTCTGTCACAAGAAGAACCCAAGAAGATTTTTGATGCTCTCAAAGAACCTAGTTGGGTGGAAGCAATGCAGGATGAGCTTCACCAATTTGCTATACAGGATGTTTGGGAGCTGGTTGATTGTCCTAGATATGTGAGACCAATTGGGACAAGATGGGTTCTAAGGAACAAGAAAGATGAAAGAGGTATTGTGGTCAGAAACAAGGCACGTTTGGTAGCTCAGGGATATACACAAGAGGAAGGCATAGATTATGAATAAGTTTTTGCTCCAGTTGCAAGAATTGAAGCTATAAGAATTTTCTTAGCTTATGCCTCTTGCATGAACTTCACTGTTTATCAAATGGATGTGAAGAGTGCTTTCCTCTATGGAACAATTGTTTAGGAGGTGTATGTCATGCAACCTCCTGGTTTTGAAGATCCTGAGAATCCAGACAAGGTTTATAGAGTGAAGAAAGCTATGTATGGACTTCATCAGGCCCCAAGAGCATGGTATGGTACATTGTCCACCTACTTGGTGGAAAATGGTTTTAAAAGGGGCACCATAGATCAGACATTGTTCACCAAGAAGAAAGGTAAGGATGTCTTACTTGTCCAGGTCTATGTTGATGATATCATTTTTGGATCCACAAATCCAAAGATGAGTGAAGACTTTTCCAAGCTTATGACAGATAAGTTCAAGATGAGTGCAATGGGTGAGATGAACTTCTTTCTAGGGTTACAAGTTCAGCAGAAAGAAGATGGTATCTTCATCTCCCAAGACAAGTATGTAGCTGAAATCTTGAAGAAATATGGTTTTTCTCCACATGAAAAGGATGCTTCCACTCCTATGGATAGGGAACACCCTTGGGAAAAAATTGGAGCTGGAAAGGATGTGGATGTTAGGCACTATAGATCAATGATTGGTTCATTGATGTATCTTACAGCCTCAAGACCTGACATCATGTTTGATGTGTGTGCTTGTGCACGCCATCAAGTGACTCCCAAAGAATGTCACCTTTTTGCTGTGAAAAGAATTTTTAGGTACCTACGATGTTATCCTGATCTTGGCTTGTGGTACCCAAAAGATTCTCCATTAGAGCTTATTGCATATTCAGACAGTGACTATGGTGGTGACAAGTTTGATAGGAAATCCACAACTGGTGGATGTCAATTTCTTGGGAGTAGACTGATATCTTGGCAATGCAAGAAACAAACAGTGGTGGAAAACTCTACAACTGAAGCAGAATATGTTGCAGCAGCTGCTTGTTGTGGACAAGTCTTATGGATTCAGAACCAGCTGTTGGATTATGGGTATAATTTCATGCATACCAAGATTTTTGTAGACAATAACAGTACTTTATGCATTATTAAAAATCCTGTACATCATTCTAAAACTAAACACATAGAAATTAGACATCATTTTATAAGAGATTGCTTTGAGAAAGGTTTAATACAACCAGATAGGGTAGCCACAGAAGATAATGTGGCTGATTTATTAACTAAACCTTTTGATGCTGGAAGATTTCAATATTTGGTAACAAATATTGGAATGGTTAATCTCACTTAATATGTGTTTTGGAACCGTTTTGTAAAAGTATGTACAGGATAATGCATTGTTATTGGTCTTTGTGATGATTTAGATTTTCCACTTTATTTTTCTAACACTGACAAAGGTAAATGTAACGCTGATAAGTGTTATTTTGCCGTTGTTAGAGATATTATTGTCTAACGCTGACAAGAGTTCCTTCAACGCTGATAAGTGTTGTCGGGGCGCTGTCAGCAATAAATGTTAGTTTTGTGGTTTTCAATCTAAATGTGTAGGTGGTGGTAGCTTTATGCCATTGGATACAGAGTTGCTTATGGATCTTTGAAGAGCTATTTGGACATGTTTTTGTTTATGGATGATGGTTGGAATATTTATATTCCTATCTTGACATAAATTTTTAATGTTCATATATATTTTGAGAAACTCATGTATCATAGTTTAAGGGGAGGTTTAAGGAACCTTTAGGACTTTTGGGTATTCTTATAATACTCTTATCACAATTCTAGATTGTGTCCACAGGTGAGTATGGGTTAGTTTTACTAAACCATGAGGCACTGTAGCATGCAAAGTTGATAAACTATGCATGCTGCCAAGACATTTTTGGCCTAGAATTGGTTATGGTCTGATGGGAGACTTGGGAATAGTTTTGTTATGGGTTTACCTGGGAGTTACAAAGAATTTTATGAAATAACTTTGTTGATAAGTATTTTGGTTAGCAAGGGACACTAGAGGACATTTGTGTCTATCTTGCTTAAGCAAGTGTGCATAAATGGACAGTGCTTGCCGCCCAGTAATTATTATCAACTTGTAAGATATTTCCCTTAGGATAAATTACTTTGTTAAGGTCTTTTTCTTTTTAAGAAAATTTTTATTTTTAGACGCTGACAAGTTTTTCTCCAAACGCTGTTACGACCAATCGTGACGCTGACAAGGCTTTAGGCAAACGCTGACAAGAAAATATAGCCGTAGGGCGCTGATGGGCTATTTTTGACCGTTGACACCTAGTGGGTCCTACCCAGTTGTTATTTTTTGACTAATCTTTGGCCGTAATTTTGGGGAGTTGTTACTTTTAATTAATGCATGAGATAAGTTATATTTGATTCAATATTTTCATCATTGCTTTTTGAATATAACTGCCTCATTTTTGACCAATCAAAATCATGCATCTCTCCTATAAATTTGGCTAAACTTTTTGTTCTGGGTATTCATATTTTCTTGTCTAACATTTTTCTCCTAGATTTTTCCCATATCACATAACCTAAACAGCTTTAAACATGGCACCAAAGTTCAACTCAAGCAATCTGACATTGGAGTTCAAGAGCCAACATAATATGGTGGCTTACTTGGCCGCTGATAATGATTTGTTCCCTCAGTATTCACAAATGGTGGCATTTTTAAATGCATATTCTATAAGGTATGCACTTTCTCATGAGCCACTTGTCCCTGTCGCACACATTAGACAGTTTTGGAACAATGTCAGTTCCACGACAGCTAATGGAGTGACCACATTAACATCTACTGTTCATGGAAGAACATGGGTGGTCACTGAAGCCTTGGTTCGCCAAGCTTTGCGTCTTGATGACGCTGATGGTGTGACTACCCTTGCCGTTGCAACAATAGAACAAGGTCTTAGGGAATTGGGTTATCCTATTCCTGCTGGTAAATCTTTAAATAAATATCATAAGCAGGAATTTCCCTCTGACTGGAAATATTTGATACATGTCCTTCTTCAATGCTTAAGTCCAAAATGTACTTCTTTTAATGAAATAAACAGGTCAATTGCAAGTGCTTTGGTTTGTATCACACGTGGGCTTAAGTATAATTTTTCAAAAATGATTTTTGAAGGGATGTGTAAAAATAAGGGAAGTAAAATGACTTTGGCTTACCCAAGATTTTTGCAAATGGTCTTTGATTTACAAGAATATTGTACTAGGGATCATGACACTTTTTATGAGATCCCTAAACAAAAGAAAACCATTTTTGACAAGATGAGCTCCACAAACAGATCCATACCTCTCACCCAAGCTATGCTTGAAGTAATTCAGGCTGCTCAACCACAACCAGACCCTGCACCCCAACTTGAGCCTATCCATGAACCATTACCTTCACCTGACCACATGGACGTTGACCAACCTAATGTCAACGCTGACACTCAAAATGTTGGCGCTGACACAGCCAATCCCAACGCTGATACCATCCCTGAACAATCCCAAACACCCCTTAACCAACCAACACCCACACAATCTACCTCATCTTCCACCCCATTACAATCTAGGTTGAATAAACGCCAAAGGACTACTGGAGTGTTCTCCTCTAGTGGTCCTAGCCTTGTTGCAGAGAGAACCACCTCCACAAGTGTGGCTGGTGCCATGGATGAGGCTGGGGCTATTGACACAAGCTTAGAAGCTGGTCAAGACAGTCCCAACATCATGAAGACCTCATCCATGCCCTATGATTCTATTTTGGGAGGTCAAATCCCCATTCTAGCTGAGGGCAGATTGGAACCTATGACATTGACTGAATTGACGGCTGCTGTCATTAGCTTGCAAAAGCAAAATGTCAGCCTTGTACAAATTGTCAACAAACAGGGCCGTGAACTCCAAGTATTGAGGGAGCGGGTAACTGTTTTGGAGAATCCAAGTAGCAGGAGTAGGATGGAGGAATCTTCCAAAGGGGAGGATGAGGAGGATGAGCTGATTCATACAGCCAGTGAGAAGAGTTCACAATTTAGTGAATCTTTAGGTATTGCTGAAGCTCTTACAAGTCTGAAGCAGCATCCTGTTATTGATACATCCAAGGTGACACCATTAAACTTGGAAGGATCTTTCACAGAAACAATGGGCGCTGATACAGGTTTGAACGCTGACACATCCAGCGCTGACAAAGGTAATCGTGGCGCTGATAGAAGTAACTTGAACGCTGACAAAGTTGCAGGTGGTGTTGATGTATTCCAGTCATCAGCAATCATCAAAGATGTGTCCACACAGATTTCTTCTTCTACCTTACCTATTATTGATCCAAAAGACAAGGGTAAGGGGATTCTGGTTGAAGAAGATGTTCCAAAGAAAGATGCAGCACAAATTGCATTTGATGAACAGTTGGCTGCACAACTTTTGGAAAGAGATTTGAAGAGGAGTGGTAGATCACCATTTGTTGCTACTTCTGAGAGTGAAGGAGAGAGTGGTGATGAAAAAGAAGAGGATAGCTCAGATTCAAGTGTTCAAATTATTGAAGATCCAGAAAGACTTGAATATGGGGATGAGTTAGCAAAGGAAAGATTGAGTGATTTGAAGAATCAGATTGATTGGGACCTTCCAGAAATCACCAGAATGTACCATGCTTGGGAAGACAAGGTTATGGACAACCCAGGGATGAGTTTGTCAGATCAAATTTGGGGGTTGGAAGTTCTTCTCAGGGTACAAGATGATATAAAGGTGATTTTGAGGTTTAATGCACAAGAGGTCAAGACTTGGCTCAAAAGAGATAGAAGGCAGTTGTATTACAAGTTGCTTAGATGCCATCAACCTAGATGGACATACAAGAAGTTGCTGGCTTTATCTTTTGAAGAGTTAGAGTATAGGGCACATCCTATTTGGAGGAATGTGCAAGAAAATAATGTCTATCAGTTTCTTTCAGAAGAAAGGAAACAAGAGCTTGCTGAGGAAATGCAGATTCAAAAGGAGATGAGGATTGCTCAAAGACCAGTGAAGAAAGGAGATCCTTTTCAATTTCCCAAGAATATGGATGTGTATTATCCAACTAAAAGTGTCATAAGGAAGCATCTCAAGCTTTCTCCATTGGAAGCTTCAGATTTGGTTAATGTAGTACCTCTGGATGACAGAAATCCAATCATCAGTTTTGATGAAGATGAGTGTGGATTTTGGAAGATTGGCAGGTTTGGAAAGGAGGTACATACTTTCACTTCAATTATTTCTATCTTTGCAAGCATAGACAGAGAAGACTTGGTGCATCTATGGAGATTGATAGAGGCCAAGTATACAGCTGAAGCACCTACTTCAGCAAATGGAATAAGACTTTGGAACACATTTTTGACTTTGTGTGGTCCAAGAGACGCAGATCCTGCCATATGGAAGGATCTTGAAGATGATCTCAGTAATCTTCATTGGAGGCTTTATTCTACTTGTGGTGTATTTCATTTGAGCTCTACAAAGTTTTCAGAGTATCTACTTGTGGATGCTGACTATTTCTTGTCCAAAGAAGTATTGGAGAAGATGAAGGAGACACCCTTGGAGATTGATTATACTAGTGACGTGGCCAAGGACTTGACTAGATATGTTTATCACCAACATAAGAAGTTTTTGCAAGATTCCTCCTAAGTCTTAAGTTTTTATTCAGAAACTTGATCATTGGAATAGATATCAAGTTTAGGGGAGGATTGTTGGGAATAAATTATGGGTCAGTTCACTAGACGCTGATAAGAAGAATTCAAGCGCTGATAGGATGACTTTGGACGCTGACAGCCAAGCGTTGACATTGAAGAAGTCAACGCTGACAGCCTTGAAGATTAACACTGATGGAATATATCTTCATACGAATCTTTTTGTTTATTTGTTTCTTTATTTGTGTATGGTAAAGATAAGCTCGACATTGTATTTTCTATTATTATCTTTACCTTGAATAGTTGATTCGTAGCTTATTGTACAAGACTTCTTGTTCTATAAAAGAAGATCTTTTAGGTTAAAGTTATTATCAGTTTTCATAAGTTTTCACAAGTTAAACCTCTTTCATTGTAATCAAGTTCGTTCATTCTAATACAAGTGAAAGTTTGTTTAACATCTTTGTGTTTTAGATTAAGTGTTATTTCCGCATAACACTTAGTTACTTTATTCATAAGCAAAGGTTTCTCTACGCGTATTACTTGATCTAATCTCGTATACACAAAGCTTAATCGATCTAAGTTTGGGATCAACAAAATGAATAATGGTGAAAGGTGTGTCTAATCCTTCTGCCAATGGGTTCCTTTTATACTACAAGGAAACCCTAATACTACATTAAACCAAAACGTTTAACTCCTGATATGCATATCCTTTCCTAACATATCTCATGCATATCCTACCAAACTACTAAGAATAATAATGTTTGACTTTATACTAGACCAGGAGCACGTATTGTTCCTACTACTACTATGACCAGGAGGAACTACATACCTCCTAGTTTATCTATTACAAATATCTATTCCATAGGTCCTAACAATCCTCCCCTAAACTTGAATTTGACTGGTTGAGTTCAAGTTTCTTGGTAGATTAATACAAGGTTTTCACCAAGTATGAAAATTTGTTCGTCTCGATTCAATTCGAATTGATTACCAGTTGAAAGTGTGACTCAGTCGTTCTTGGTGGAAAATAAAGAAATGTGATTATCTATTTTAAACTAAAAGCAAAAAAATGAAAATGTCGTTGAGTAAAAATAAAAGCTTTAAAAGTTAAACTAAGAATTTTGACTTAAAATGAATGACGAAAGATTAAAACTTTAAAAAGTAAATTTTGAAAACCTAATAAAAATGAAAACTTTAAAATAAATCTAAGTTAAAACAAATAAAATAACACTTAAGAAAATTAGCTAGAAAAATAAGTATTTAAAAATAATTAGGTAAACAAAAACTGAACATAAATCAGAATGCCCAAAACCTGGAACTAATTCGAAGTACAAGATTCTAGAACTAATTCGGAATCCAAATCCTGCATATAACTCGGAATATAAACCCAGCACCTAGTTCAGAATCACAATCCAACCTAATTCGGAATACTAGTAAACAACCTAACTCGGAATACTCATCATCAATGCAATTCAGAATCCTCGAGTCTTGTACTCAATTCGGAAAACAAATCCGATACCTAATTCGGAATATGAAGTTTCCGATGTAATCCGGAATGTATGTTTTGATGTAGTTCGGAATCCCTATCTCTAACCTAATTCGGGAAACATGAGTTTGCACCTAATTCGGAATACCCATGCTGTAGCTAGTTCGGAATATCAATAACCAACCCAATTCGGAATGCACATTGCTGATCTAATTCGGAATGAAGGTATCTTGGATGTAACTGGGTTATGTTATACCAAACCTAGTTCGGAATAAGTAGATCTCAACACAATTCGGGATAAGCTGAAAATGCAAGTAGTTCGGGAAAATGAAACTGTACCTAGTTAGGGAAACTAGGGTTTTAAAACAATCCGAACTAAATCAAAAATAACAAAAACTAAAAATAAGATAAAATCAAATAAGCACTTAATCAAAAACTAAACCAAACTAATTTTAGGAAAAAGCAAATAAGCCACAATTTAAAGACCTTTTTAAAAAACACTAAATAAGCAAAAATTTAAAATCAATTTTTTTATACAAATATTAAACTACCAAAATCAACTTATTTAAAAACTAATAAACATAAAGATTAAGCAAATAAGCACCTTAATCTAAAAACTCTAAACAAACCAACTCAATAAGCACAATCAAATAAGCAAAATAATCACATCATCAACAAAATTAAACCAACTACATGATTAATTAAGCAAAAACAATAGATTATTAAGAAAGGTAGAATGAGAGATTATGAAATAAACTTGATTAAATTGAAGATTAAGATCAAAGATTACAAGATTAAGATGAAGGTTTGATAAGCTTGAAAAACTAGAGAGAAGAAAAATAAAACACACTTAAAAATAAAACTAGAAAATTAAAGACTAAAACTAACTAATTAACTAACACCCTCCTAATGAAGGATTTGGAGGGTATATATAGGAGAAGGGGAGGGTCTTGTGTCTTCTCTCTTTCTTCTTTTCTTCTCGACTTTTAATTAACTCGTTTTTCTCGACTTTGTCTCGGGATTAGTCGAATGATAACTTGAACTCGTCTTCTAATTTTCTTCTTTTAGTAGACTTGGTTCTTCGACTTTGTTAAACTTCCATCTTTAGACTTTTTCTTCGATAAATCTTCAGAATAGGCCTTTGACTTCCGTTCTTCTTGCACTTTTGATCTTTTGACTTTGTCTTTTGTCTTTTTCTTCGATAAAAGCCCGTGAAAGCCCATGTTTTCTTCCCTTTTCACATTTTGGTCCTAAAACACAATAAAAACAAAAACCACGCATAATTCCGACATTTACGACATTAAATACATGTTTTGGCTTGGTTATTATTATAATTAAGTGGTAAAAGGATAAGTGTTTTCACACTTATTAAATCCCCTTAACTTGACCATTGCAATGCCCTCATGCAATGCATTAATTTCAAAGCACATTTTTCATTTTTCATCATAATTAACCCACCTTGGCCTTTATTAAATACTAAACATTAAGGAAACTTAAAAAGATAGAAAATTGCAAAATATTTAAAGGAAGAATAAGTAAAGAAATCTAGGACTTACATTGAGTTGTCATGAATGTTTATCATCCTCAAGTTTCACGTTCCCCACACCAAGCTTATAAACGAGATCATTGTTATTATAAGTTAGTAAACTAACATGAACTCATGTGGCCCAATTATTCACTTAGACTCCCTTATTCCTAGGTGTATCTCTTATATTTTATTATTGTCTTGAATGATCACGAGGATGCATTGTTTGACTTGTTTCGATAGTTAAATTAGGCTGAAAATAAAGTGGGATGATTTAATCAATAGTTATCTAAAGGACAAAATCTTTTAAAACTGCTTCTCGGGACCTCTTAAAGTTCATATCTTGGCATAACTCGCTTCACGATTTGAGACCTTTCTCGGACCGATATTTGGCAGCGACTTCATACTTTGAATCTTGAGAGACGTTCTTGAAATTATGGTCTTCTCTTCATAATAGGAATTTCTTCACTTGAAGTTTTTGAGAGATTCTTCATACTTAGACCACGACTTCTTCATTTTTCTCCAATCTTTATTTTGGATTTTGATATACAACGATCCGCCTCCTTTTAGGACTTGGATCTCTTTATCCTCATACCTTATTAGGGTCTTTTCGGATAGACTTCTCCATGATCTTAAGGGGAGTAGTTGCTTTTCGTCGTGTGTCTCGATCCTTCATATTGATTTTTGATAAATGATTCTTCACATCACTTGGGATCTTTAGCAACAAAATGTAGCCCTCATGCCTTGTTAGGGCCTTTTCGGAGTCGCCAATCTTCGCATACCGCTTCAATAAGTTATGCCATGGCTATGAACTCTAATTAACACCTATCAACTTTTAAACGATCTTGGGCTAGAAGCTAAGTAACTTTTCAAATCGCACAACCTTATTTATTGCAAATATATTTATTAACAAGCGATGGGAGAAAAAGCTTATAATCAACTCACATAAATTCATGAAAGAATACCAAAATTATAATTGACTCTATCATCTCTCGTTCTCCACAATTTAAAATCTCAAGGAACGAGACTCGTGGATGTTTAGCCAATTAAATCAAAGTTTTGGGTTTTCAAGTCATCTATAGGATCTTGCAACTTCTTAGACTCTTTCAAATTTAGAATTTGCATTTTAAAGTTCCCTTGATAAACGACTTTCTAGGATCAATTATAGGAACTTGCGAAAAGTTCTTGTTCTTAACCCGTAAGAGTTAAGACTTTCGCGAAGCCTAGCAAAACTTGACTTAAACACGTTAAGGATACTAGCTAGAGTAAACTTAGATAAGTAAACTCGGGTTGAGTCAAAAGATTCATGACGTTTGAAAATTTAAAACCACTTTATTAAACTTTATTTTAGCAAAGAAAGTAAATAACGATAACAAAGGAAAAACTACTAGGCCAAAATAGATTAAAATTTTTGAAAAATTAGATTTTCCGGTTAAAACAAGGACAAATTCATGGAAAAGCCCACTTAACTTCGATAGAAGTCCCCCTACACTTCATATAAACATTGTACTTAATGTTTAAGCATGTGGGAGTAAACTCCCTTACACTTAGGACATTCTGCACGTTGTTTAAATCTTGCTAAGGAAGAGACAACTATAGTGATTTCAATGTGAACATATAAGATATGAAATATTGAATCACGACAGTTTAGGATAGAACCGGGAAGACGGGTACACAGAATCACGGGTCGTCAAAAGTCATCAAGAATGTATCGTTGAAAGCTCGAATCCCTGCACATCATAAGAAAGAAAACAACAAACACCTACGGGGCTCCCCCTACACTTATTATGAAAAACAGATAAAAAGGATAGATCAACGGGTTGCCTCCCGAGAAGCGCTTGTTTTTGTTAACCAATTCACGAGCCTGACTCGACCCATAACTAATTCAAGGGAAACATGGTGAGGGATGGAATCATCTCATGAGAGATGTCCTCACCAAAGTACAATTTCACACGCTGGCCATTCACTTTAAAATTAGGCCCATTTGGTTGAGAAAGCTTAATGGTGCCATAGGGGAAAACTTTGGCGACAGTGAATGGACCAGACCAACGACTCTTAAGCTTGCCCGAAAAGATTTTCAACCGAGAGTTAAAGAGTAAAACTTGATCACCTACGTAAAACTCTTGGTTCTTAATCCTAGAATCATGAATGAGCTTGGTTTTCTCCTTGTAGATCAATGAATTCTGATAAGCTTCATTCCTCAATTCATTAAGCTCACTGAGTTGGATCTTCCTAAGATCACCGACTTTGTTGATATATAATTAGCCCACTTTAAGGCCCAATAAGCCTTATGCTCCAACTCAATGGGGAGGTGGCATGCCTTTCCGTACACAAGACGATATGGAGTGAAACCAATAGGTGTCTTATATGCGGTACGGAAAGCCCACAAAGCATCATCTAACTTATCGGCTCATGAGGCATGATGCTCTCCCACGGTTCGCTCTAAGATTCTCTTAAGTCCACGGTTTGAAATCTGAGCTTGACCATTTGTTTGAGGATGATATGCGGTGGAAAGACGGTGATTGACACCATACTTAGCCATGACTCGAGCAAACTGATCATTGCAAAAATGAGTCCCGCGGTCACTGATGATAGCACGAGGAACACCGAATCGAGCAAAAAGTTGTTTAAAAAAGTTCACAACCACCTTCCCATCGTTCGTAGGTAAAGCCTTTGCTTCAACCCATTTAGATACGTAGTCAACGACTACGAGGATGTACTTGTTCCCTTTGGATGATGGAAATGGCCCCATAAAGTCGATACCCCATACGTCAAAGATTTCACATTCTTGTATGAAATTTTGAGGCATCTCATCTTTATGTGTGATCTTGCCTTGTCTTTGGCAAGCATCACAACGTTTAACCATTTCATGAGCGTCATGATAAATGGTGGGCCAATAAAATCCAGAGTCGAAAACTTTCTTCGCGGTGTAATTAGCATGTACAAGAACAAGAGATATGCCAATAGCATCGGTGTTTCCCTCTACGTGCGATTGCAAAAGCTCGATCATTGGTCGATTGTCCATGTCGACAATAGGTTGAGTTTCAACTTTGGCTTGAGTTTCTTTCTTCTTACGAGCATGGGTACGCATACACACCTACAAAAGGAAAAGAAAGATAGACAAGAAATATTTTTGGTTTTTTTTATGTTTTTCTATTTTTAAAAAAAAAAATTTTTGAAAATTTTTGACACGAAAAATAACGTTCACGAGTGAACGGATCCCAAAATCCAACTCGTCTCTCACAGAAAACCGTTAATCTTCATGAAAAGAGCCGGCAGCGGCGCCATTTTAATACAAGGTTTTCACCAAGTATGAAAATTTGTTCGTCTCGATTCAATTCGAATTGATTACCAGTTGAAAGTGTGACTCAGTCGTTCTTGGTGGAAAATAAAAAAATGTGATTATCTATTTTAAACTAAAAGCAAAAAAATGAAAATGTCGTTGAGTAAAAATAAAAGCTTTAAAAGTTAAACTAAGAATTTATACTTAAAATAAATGACGAAAGATTAAAACTTTATAAAGTAAATTTTGAAAACTTAATAAAAAAGAAAACTTTAAAATAAATCTAAGTTAAAACAAATAAAATAACACTTAAGAAAATTAGCGGGAAAAATAAGTATTTAAAAATAATCAGGGAAACAAAAACTGAACATATATCGGAATGCCCAAAATCTGGAACTAATTCGGAATACAAGATTTTAGAACTAATTCGGAATCCAAATCCTGCATATAACTCGGAATATAAACCCAACACCTACTTCGGAATCACAATCCAACCTAATTCGGAAATACTAGTAAACAACCTAGCTCGGAATACTCATCATCAATGCAATTCGGAATCCTCGAGTCTTGTACTCAATTCGGAACACAAATCTGATACCTAATTTGGAATCTGAAGTTTCTGATGTAATCCGGAATGTATGTTTTGATGTAGTTCGGAATCCCTATCTCTAACCTAATTCGGGAAACATGAGTTTGCACCTAATTCGGAATACCCATGCTGTAGCTAGTTCGGAATATCAATAACCAACCCAATTCGGAATGCACATTGCTGATCTAATTCGGAATGAAGGTATCTTGGATGTAATTCGGGTTATGTTATACCGAACCTAGTTTGGAATAAGTAGATCTCAACACAATTCGAGATAAGCTGAAAATGCAAGAAGTTCGGGAAAATGAAACTGTACCTAGTTAGGGAAACTAGGGTTTTAAAACAATCCGAACTAAATCAAAAATAACCAAAAACTAAAAATAAGCTAAAATCAAATAAGCACTTAATCAAAAACTAAACCAAACTAATTTTAGGAAAAAGCAAATAAGCCATAATTTAAAAACCTTTTTTAAAAACACTAAATAAGCAAAAATTTAAAATCAACTTTTTTATACAAATATTAAACTACCAAAATCAACTTATTTAAAAACTAATAAACATAAAGATTAAGAAAATAAGCACCTTAATCTAAAAACTCTAAACACACCAACTCAATAAGCACAATCAAATAAGCAAAATAAACACATCATCAACAAAATTAAACGAACTATATGATTAATTAAGCAAAAACAATAGATTATTAAGAAAGGCACAATGAGAAATTATGAAATAAACTTGATTAAATTGAAGATTAAGATCAAAGATTACAAGATTAAGATGAAGGTTTGATAAGCTTGAAAAACTAGAGAGAAGAAAAATAAAACACACTTAAAAATAAAACTAGAAAATTAAAGACTAAAATTAACTAATTAACTAACACCCTCCTAATGAAGGATTAGGAGGGAATATATAGGAGAAGGGGAGGGTCTTGTGTCTTCTCTCTTTCTTCTCGTCTTCTCGACTTTTAATTAACTCATTTTTCTCGACTTTGTCTCGGGATTAGTCGAATGATAACTTGAACTCGTCTTCTAATTTTCTTCTTTTAGTAGACTTGGTTCTTCGACTTTGTTAAACTTCCGTCTTTAGACTTTTTCTTCGATAAATCTTCAGAATAGGCCTTTGACTTCTGTTCTTCTTGCACTTTTGATCTTTTGACTTCGTCTTTTGTCTTTTTATTCGATAAAAGCCCGTGAAAGCCCATGTTTTCTTCCCTTTTCACATTTTGGTCCTAAAACACAATAAAAACACAAACCACGCATAATACCGACATTTACGACATTAAATACACGTTTTGGCTGGGTTATTATTACAATTAAGTGGTAAAAGGATAAGTGTTTTCACACTTATTATAGATCTTGCAAAACAGCATGAGGATTAAAACAACAAAATAAACAGCAACAACAAAACCATCAGAATTCATAACACAAAGACTGCTGCAACTAGTAACTCCGAGAAGCTTCTTGAAAGCTTGGAACACATCTGCACCTGTTGGATCTTCACAGCAACATGAGCAGATTTGATAAGCCTTTACCAAGTAGCTGCTCGCTCTTGGGCTAGCTAGTCTTTGTGGTGGAATAAGCATCACCCTAGGAGCCCAGAACCCTGCCCAACTCTTAAAACATAAATCAATGGTGAGTGGGGGTACCCTAACTATTTTGGGCAAATCATCACAGCTGTCAACGGATTTGATTTAGATCTTTACCAGAAGTCGTACTCTTCTGGACTAGCCAACTCTTAGCAATAAAGCATCGGTGAGCTGAAAACCCTATAGCTTTGAGCAAGCTATTACAGTTATCAACGGATTTGATATGAGTCTTTACCAAGAGCCGTACCCTCTTGGACTAGCCACTTTTCAGTCTAGGACCAAGGCAAGTGAACACCATCCAATTTTGGGTAAACTGGAAACCATCAACGGATTTGATAATCACACCAGAGCCGTACCCTCATGGTGAATCAAATATTTCTTATCTGCAAGACAAGGTGAGTTGAGCACCATTTGTTGTGTGGACTAGGTCCAACACTAGTAGTATACCATATGACAGCCCAAGTGTGAAAAATCCAAGTGTAAAACAGTTTCATGATGGAAAAGTATAAGTAGATATTATATGATTTACAAGTTTTAAAATTCTATCACATGTTAGAAGTATAAGCAGATATTATATAAAAGTATGGTTTTTTTAATAACTAACTTAAGTAAAGTGTTAGTCACCAATCACTGTACATATTGGTGAAACGAATGTATAAATATCAATAGTATAGAAGAAGCAAACCAATCACATACCAGAAGCAGCAATCTTGTCCGCAAGTAGCCGAGCTTGAATTCTCTCAACCAAAGTGGTGGCCATAGTAGACTCGTTGCCAAAAGGAGCATTTGACACCACCAAGTGGCTCTCCAACATGGCTTCCATGGTAGCAATGGTCAAAGGATACTCTACATCAACAAGCATGAAAACACTAGCACTAGATTCAAGTTCCAACACATGCACAACACACCCCTCATACCACTTCCACCTCTTTACCACCCAACGAGGTTGTTCCTTCCACACACCAGCACTAGGAGCATCAGGGGGGAATCCAACATTAACTTCAAATCTCCCCAACGAGTTAACCCAGGCCAGTTAGGAACCTTACTCGGGGACTTAGGAATTTCAGCATCAACCAACCCATACAACAGCATAAGATCACGACGCTCCACCCATGACAAAATTCTTTGCAGCCCAAAGACATACCGAGTGAAGCCATCACTAGTCGTGATCACACAAGTATATGTACCAATATAAATGGGGGATAGCTGAACCTCCCATGCTACAATCCAGCCTCGGCCAAGGGGTAACTCATCCTCTCTATCAGAAGCGACATCTATTAGGTGAGAAGGATCCCTCTTCTCAGATGAAATAGTCTTACCATGACGAGCCTTCTTCTTACGAATAGAACGGCGAGGGGTGGGGACACCAGAAGAGGATTCCTCCTTTACCTTGACAGTGGTAGGTGCAACAACAGTAGGAACATAGTCATCAACAATCATAGGTTCAGAAGTGGCTGCAGCTTCATGTAGAGTGGGAAGTGGTTTAGTAACCGGTGTAGGTGTAGGATCAACAGTAGGAGTAGCAGGTGTGACAGTAATAGCAGGAGTGGTAGTAGCTTCATGAGTGGGGGTAGCATCAACAGTAGAAGGAGTGGTAGTGGCTTCAGCATGAGACAAAGGTCTGTTGCGTCGTTTCTCACGAAGTTGAGCAGCTAGATCTTCCCTTTGCCTTTGCATCAATGACATTGCCCTTTGAACACAATTACCCTGATTCACATCCGCACCCAACACATCGGTGAATTGAGAGTAGTCAGAAGTGAGGGCTGTAATCACATTCATCCAGTCAGCATTATCCTAAAACATGGCATTGTGCCTTATCTGCTCACGTCTCTGTTGTTTTAAGGCTTTATCCTCAGCCGCAGCCGTTGAGGCAGCCGCAACTTGTTGGCCAAACTCCTCTTACAACCTCTGAGCAGCCTCCTCGCCCAACCTTTCTTCCTCCATTTGTCTATGTGTTCTCTTCTTGTAAGGGGAGGGTGCATCAGTCATAGGGGCGTTACCCTTTTGGATCATGAGAGGGACCAGGAGTGGGGGATGAAGGACCAGCAGTATCATCCTTTGGCATGGGGCCAGCAGTAGGAGGTGGAATGCGTGAAGGACTAGGAGGAGCATGTACGTCATCACTTAGATTTGCAGTAAAAGCAGCCCTTGCCAAAACAGTCAACCCATCCTCCTCTTCATCCTCATCAGAATCAGATAGCACCACCTTCTTCCTATGGCGCTTTGGCTGCTTCTCCAAAGATTTGACCCTGTTCGCCAATGGGAGCACGAAATCCCTTGTGAGCTTGCGATGTTGGTTGAGCTCATCCTACAATGAAACAATCTTTTCATAATACCTGTGCACAAGAGCAAGCAAAGAAGTCAAAGTAACAGGTTCCTCAGCTTCCCTACCAAGAGGACTTGGTTTGGGGGATGCTTCATTTGGACCAGAAGCAAAGGAGTGGTCATCCATATGGGCATGAGAACTAGAAGGCTTCTCAGCAGAATGTTGAGCTGGGCTAGGAGGGGGAGTATCAGCCAATGGGGACACATGTTGGCGAGATGAAGAGGGAGCCTTTGAGGTAGCTGGCATTTCTACCACAACCTCGCGAGCCGGCTCCTCTACCTCCACATGTGGCACACCAGTAGCAAGAATCTCCTCCTTCATAGGATCATCCACCAATTGAGGTTCCTCCTCGGCTTGACCAGCCGGAGGAACCACATTGGGACCCCCTTGGGCAAGGTCCAACATAGAATCAGTAAGGGGCCTCAGAGGACCAATATAACCAAGTGCCATATTCGAATAAACTTTTTGAGTAAGCTTAGGAGGCACATATTCCTTCCTATTTCTAGGTAAGCACATAAGAACTTGTTGCAAAAACCTAGGATACATCAAAAAATTCTTTTTAGAACCAGTGTCACTAAGATTGTAACACCCCCAAATTTATACAACTCAATACAGCGGAAGACTCGTTGGTGTTACGGGATAGCACATTACTCACATCATAGATAACGCATAAAAATCGCGTCGTTTAATATTAAATCATTTCCATTCATAAACGTCAAAGTTACATTGGTCCCAAGTCATATTATTTCATACAAAGTTTTACAAAGTATTTGAATGGAAAATATTGTTTAAGTGCGGGCCATGAATTCTTGTTGTCTTCCCGAGAATTACCTTCAAGTACCTGAGATAAAACATGTTAAAAGAAAAGGTCAGCGATAACGCCGAGTGAATTCATAGAGTTCAATAAATTCCATGAATATAACTTTGGTATAAAATTATTACCAAAAATCATTTCGTACAAACCATTGTAATAGGCCATAAAATAGCCAAAATCATTTTATACAAATCTTTATCAAAATCATAATATAGGCATTTGCCTTAAAAATCATTATACGAATCATTGTCGTTAAAAACACCATACAATACGTTTTGCAACGTTGTATAGATTAAATAAAAACCGTTATATGAATATGGTTATAAAAACCAAAACACGAACATAATATCAATAGTATGACCCTGTATTGCTAGTCAGGCAATACATCGTAATTCGGAGCGTCTAGTAGTATCTCGTTAGTTTTGGATTATTATAAGCCGCATGACATTGTTACCTTACTAAACCAACAACGGGTAGCTAACCCGATACCAATTTTGTCCATCTAAAGTAGCGTGTCGTCACAAAGGTCACGCTATGGAAATCTTCTCATACATAAATTCGCTTACCAATCAATGTGGCACGACGGGGATCAACCGTCAAGGCGCGAACTGGGGTGATCGTCCCCAAATAGTACTATTAAATGCATAAGCGTCTACCAAATCCCGGTAGTTCACAATTCATGCTAATGGGACTTTTAGTGACATAACCTAACTTTAATAATCCATTTAATTTCATCTATCGGGTCCTTTAATCATTTATCAGGTCATACAATCGGGTCATTCAATCATTCGGGTCCAAAATCAATAAACAAACAATCGAGACAAATGGTGTCCTATTTTATAAAAACTAACATGTAATCTCCCTCGCGGGTTTATAAAACATTTATAAAAACATTTGAAAGAGTGCGAGGCTATGAACTCACGTTGATGTGAGAAGGCGGATTGTCGGCAATTCGGACGTACGGTACGTGCTTCAATCACGGAAACCTAGACAAATAATACTCGTCTTAGACTCATGTCCAATGACTTTATAAAAATAAAAATTATGTATACATATGATGATTATATATATATGATGATCAAGTGGGTTTACATATTCTCGTTTACTCATTTTAGTGTTATATGTCGATAACTTTTATACTAGTTTACTAGTTTTACCCTTTTACGTGTTTTAGGTCCAATAAGCCTATTATAAGTTTATTAAATTGTATTAATCCATTTCATACTTATATTATCATTATTTAAACTTTCAAGTTGGGCCCAAATGGGTTAAGCCCAATAAGTTCTTTTTATGAGTGTTTATCTTATTTAGTCCATTTTTGTTGTATTATTAGTCCAATAACGTTAATTTAGTCCGTTAACGTCCGTATGTCCTATAGTTCGGGTCTTATCGGTTTTTACCTGTCATACATGTTTATATATCAGTATATAAGTTTTATAAAGTTTACATTAGACGGGTCCAACCATCTAAGTTTTATTTAACAAAAACATTAATTTTACGGTATTAGCCGAACAAGTCGTAAAAATCATGTTTATAATTTTATAACTTATGAAACTTAACAAGTTACCATTTTTATAAAATGTACACTTATTTAACCTTTTACATACTTATATAAATAAAATCCATAAGTTAGTGGGTTTTTATTTTACATTTTTTACTATTAAATCTTGAGTGCTTATATAATAGTATTATACTTTATTTTTCAAAAATCTGATTTTTATCTTCACTTTCACCAAAACTGCCATATCTTGAGTTCTATATGGAGATAGAAGCTCAAATTTTTATCACATAAACTACATGATATGTGATACATTTAACTCTTCTATAGCTACTGTTGAATCATCTTCTAAGTATTTTCTAAAAATCGTCCAAAACAGTAACCTCAGATTTATACCCTAAACTTGTTTTGATCATATCTCACTCATTATTTTGTTTCCATTGCATGGCCAACTCTCACATGTGTACAAGACCCATAGCTTACTGTAAATGGATTCTACTTCATCATTTTATCAGTCTATTACCTGTTTATTTATTGTTTTATACAGCCAACAAATTTAATCAAGATTTTAACCTTGTTTCTTATGGTTTTTCACCATTTTAATCATGTTTATCAACACCAAATCCCCACATAACATTTTTATCATCATATAATCATCATATAAATATACAATAGGAAATAAAATACATGTTTACATAATCAAATTAACAAAAAGATGAGGAGGACAATCTTTATACCACCATGATGATGTAGGTTGATCAAAACATGGATTTTTGATGGAGAAACTTGTGTTGCACCAAGACCATCTTCAAGACCACCATGCTCCATGAACTCCTTGTGGAAAATCAGCCTTGATACTCCATGGAAACTCCTCCTTGGATGTTATAATCACCACCAATCAATAGGGTTTCAAAAGGGCTTCATTATGTATGTAAATAACATGAGGTTTCATGGTAAATTTTGATCAAGTAATGGTGGTTTGTGGTGAAAAATGGGACGGCCAAAATGAGGAGATGAGAGAGTTTGTGGGTTGATTGCATGGTGTAAATGAGCAAGTGGTAATGTTGAGGTGGTTTTGGTTTGAAGGTAGCTTAATGTTTAAGCTTATGTGACATGTGTAAGGCTTGTTAGCTACACTTGACACCTCATGGTGTTAAGTAGCTAGTTTAGCCGGTTTTGGGGGTGGGACAAGTGTCCCACTTGTCTCATCCCCACTTATTTACGGGTACTCCTCGATTCTAGTTTCCTCGATTTGCGTGCCCTCGGGTCGTTTTACGAAAAACGTTTTTATAAATTATGAATCAATGTCACAAAACGAATCCAATAAAAATTGTCTCATCAAAAACGGAGTTCGAAAACGTAAATACGTAATCCTAGGGTTTCCGGTTTAGTCGTAAAGGACGTTAAAATAAAATCGCAAGTCCTAATTTCTTCTCGTAAATTTGTGAGTTTATGAACTAACACAAATTTAAAACTCCAAAATAATATTCACGGATAAATTTATTTTCTGAAATGTCGGACTGTCACCAAAGACGGTGTATGTAAACGTAAGCACGTAACGTAGAATCATCCGGTTTAGACGTAGTCGATGCTACTTCAAGACGTAAATCCAAATTACTTCCCAAAAATAAGTGAGTTCATATTGTAACATTAAAATAATGTTTTCAAATAAATATTGAGAATAAAATATCAATCATAAATTGACGGATTGTCACAACATTTACCCCTAAACAGGATCTTTGTCCTCAAAGATCATCTTACTACTCGCTTCTTATAGAGTTAAAGCCATGTGGGTATTTCCTCCACATTCGGTCTTTTCTCACAAGTGCAATTCCTTACAATACGCGAGTTTCATCAAACATAACTACGGGAATAAGATCAGGCTTAATGTTGACTTACTTTCTCTATCCATGATGTTCACGGGTTTTTGATGAATGCAACTTTTCACCGATCTAAGCTTTACTAAGGAAGAATTCAGATTTTTACTTGATAGATATTCCATCAAGTTCGATTTACGAAACATAATTCACGCAGTTCTTGAAGTCCTAGGGTAGATCCAGCTTATATGCCTTTCAATCCCAACTTTTACATCATCTCAATGGTCCCATACAACGGGGACTTGAATCCCATGATTTTTCAGATCATGAATTCATTTTTCCAAGTTTAAAAATTGTGGCATAACTTCGCTACCCATTTGGCACTTCAAGATCTACATTCCATATTCACATAACCTCTTGCCCACTACCGGCTGTCAATAATAAGATCCTAATTTCAATAATCATTTCAGATCTCGCGGGTCGGGTATTTTGTAAGGTTAGGTTCGCCATCATAGGAAACCTTAAACCTAAAAGACATGTCCAACTCACAATGGGTGTATGTCGGGTGTCTTCATCTCAACTCCTGCTTACAGATGCTCTAATATAGATCCTAACAAGATTAGATCTCGATCCTAATAGGATAATTATCAATGATAATCTCTCCAAAGGAAAACGATTATATGGTTTATTACCAAAGGTCAATCATTCAAACATAGAACCACACTTATAGTAATTTGTATTGTTACTTTACCTCATCCCTTCGATTTTGGGGTGGTAAAGAGTACTCTCATCAAGGTTCGTTCCCAATGACTTCTGAGCAAATCTCTAGAAATTCGATGCGAAGCAAGGATCTTGATAAAGATGTTCAATACAGGCACACTTATGTTTACATAACTCTTTTGCATTTATCATTAACGGGAATGATATTAGCAGATTTGGTCAGTCTGTCGACGATGACCCAAATCGAATCAAATTTAGATGATGACCTTTGCAATAGCTAGACGTTTACTAATGTATGAGGCGATGTCTGCCTTCATAATTTGTCATTAGTACATCTTCCTCAGACAAAGATACTTTTGGTCATAAATGACATAAATAGAATACTTATACTTATACTTACAAATTCCAACATAACTATATCTCACAATCCTTCATATTTAGGCAACCATAAGTGGTCTTTCATACAATTAATTCCATCAGCTCCTTAATTCTAATGGTTCGCGTTAGTCGTGAATCCCCTTTTTATTATCTATATTATCCTTTTTACAAACATCGTTTATTTCTAAAATGTTCAGCAATTTATTTTTCACCTTCATTATTAAGAAATACATCCTAATTGATTCTTTATCCTTTTTATATAATATGTCAGTATCTATATTCACTTCTCATGATGATGTAATTATCATGTCCACAATTCACTCAGATATTCTTTCTATATTATGCGTCAGTAATTACGTTCACCTTCCTGATGAAATAAATATCACAACCGTATTTATTCAAAATTCTTTCTTCACATTTTCTGAGTTTTAGTTTCTTCTCAACTATCATTTTTATCCGTTTTTCTCAATCCGTTGTCTAAAGCGTCGATAATTATTATAATTAATTAAAAAATTATTAGTTAATTTTTATGAAGCGTAAAAGTTTTAAATTTCTTAGTTCGACCAATTATATTAAAATGTTCAAAATAAATTTGATTTTAATTATCAAGATTTTTGCTAATTTATCGAAAATAATTAATAAGATTTCTTAAATGTTCGAAAAATCTTTGTTTATACTTTGGTCAAAGTTTTCTTAGTTGAAAGTAAAAAAAAAAAATTTCGTTTCAAATTCCAAGTTAAGGTTTAAATGGTTTCCTCAATCCTTCTTAGATTGTCTTAAGGTATACACAAACATTTACCCCTAAACAGAAGTTTAGTTAAATGGTTTGTGTATAAGGGAATAATCCCTTTAAAAATCTTTTGTTAAAACATTTGTCAAAACATATTTCCATTTCTTTTTGGTAAAATCCAAAGTCTTAAAAGGGCTCTTAATGTTTGAAGAGTCTATATGCATACATCTTACCATTATTAATCCAACGGTCATTTTATGTAAAGGATTAAGTTTTTAATCCCTAAGCGTTAATGGTTCTAATCTTTGAAAAGTCAATATAGCTTCCATTATCTATTAATCACATGGTTAAATCAAATAAAGGTTCAAGTCTTTAATCACGTGTTAATTATTCGAGGTTCAGGTTTTCACTGTTCGGCCAATTCAGGGCAGTCTATAAATAATTATTAACTCATTCTTATTCTTATAAACAAACAAATGATCCTTAATGATCACAAGCATGAATTTATCAAATTACAGCCTACACACATGATTCACCAAGTTTATGAATGCTACATGTGTGTTAGTCAATCCAAACGACATCACGTGAAACTCATAATATTCATTACAAGTACCGGATGTAGTGATTGGAATAAATAATCTTCTTCGCGGATTCGAAGTTGATAATAACCATGCCGTGGATCAAATCTTAAAAACCTTGTAAATGATCGAACAAATCTTCCATTTCGAGTTATGGATATCGTTTTCGATTGTCAATTTACTCAGTGCACAGTAATCTATAAATATAAGGAATGATAACACCATAGCTCTTCAGTATGATAGGCTTGGTAGAATAAAATCATTCTCCGACAACTTTCTTAGTTGTACGGTAATTCCTTAAATTCAGATGGTGCTGACGTACAGTGCACAAGCCACAAGTGCAACACCGAGAATATAATTAATACCAATTTCAACTTGCCTTAGTGGCGAAGGTCTAGGTAATTCATCAGCAAGTACCTCCTAAAGTTTCAGATAACATAAACATCTTTTAGTATATTCATATTAGGTTCTTCTAGATTATAATATCTATGGCTAATTCACAACTATTCACGTTATAATTTCAAGTCTAAATACAGGATATCGTCATCCACCAAGAATTATTTAGATCACTTTTGATAATCAGCATCTTATCATTTAGGGGAATTCTACTCGAGTTCCCATTAATTAAGACAATGTCGTCATGTCATAATCAATCAATCCATTCTACTGGAATTATCAACTTTCCAGTTTCATTGCCGTCGATAAGATGTGAACTTCTCAAAAGACTAATAATAACTCATAATCCTTCACAAGTTCAAGGATATATGGAGACACAACTATTATTAAAAGAGCAAGGTCAACGCCTAATCTACGCGAGAGAATTTCAAATCAGATACAGATGAAAACATTTAACGAATATGAATATATCCCATGTTTTCATGATTCGAGTACGCATTCGAAAGCTCCTCGGATCGTTACCCAGGTCATTCAAATGAAATCAAATCAAAAGAAATGATAAGAACGTTAATACATCCAGTCGGGTATCAACAGTCGATAATCAGATACTTTTCCTAAGAATCTCACTACGGGAGAATTGGACAAAGAGGGAATATCAATCGTCAATGAAGACAATATCCACAGATGAGTAAATTCAACTTAGAAGAATAGATGCTACAGGCACATATGTAGGTGTCCCTAACACTATGTCCCTATTTTTCACTTCTTGCAGATCTCATAAAATTTAATCTTTCACAATCTTCAAAGAAAATGTTGTGTTTATTCATAAATTTTATGGTGACTACTAATCAGCCTTGCATGGTCCATTCCAAATTGTATGTAGGCGCGCAACTATATACAATTTCAAGATTAACGATGCAATACTCAGTTCGTCAAAATTTTATCATCATGTTTATAATAAAAACATTTTCATGCTTAATTCTTAAATAAGAATCAAAAACATATTTACAAAGATTTTCTTTGTCATGAAGGCAATTAAGTTTCCAAAACGTTTCATAAACAACTTCATTTTGATATCAATCACTTATAAATCTCACTTTGAATAATCCTTATTGTGATGAAAATTAAATTTTCTCAGAGGATACCGTTTTGACTTTATAAAAACAATGAGTGATCTGCAAAAGAGTGATGAAGAGTTGTCCACCAAGAACTAACTACAATATAATAGGAAATGAGCTTAGCCAAATAACCATGAGGTTCATGACCTCGATGGCACTCAACAAGAATAATCCACAACGTAACTCGATCAAGATGAGTACTTGTTCAATGGTTGCATCACTAATGCGAACATTAGGATGAAGCAATAAGAGATAGATAACATCGATACATGTAGAGTTTAGCAATCAAAGGTAGTCTTTTCATTAATCACAAACAAGTCAAAATTGTACCGTAACACATTACGTGTCACTATGTCATACAATTCTCAGAACTCATCCTACCAACTGATATCTCAGCTAAGTTAGGGATTATTTTTAAAAGATACCACAATGAATACTAATCTACAAGAGTCATTAGGTGTTCCACATGTCCCAGAAGATCCATCGGTCTCAATTCAGAAGAAGATTTCTTCAATTTATTTATTGGACACTGGGAATCCTCGTTAGTGGACAATGGCCTAGGAACAACACTTAACACGATCTAACAATCATTTAAAACCTTATAATCTAATCACAGAACTTAACGACTTCTATTAACAATCTCATATTCCATACGGGTTAAATTTTACTTTATTCATGTTTTAACCAAATTATACTCAATTCGATATCCTACCTTATTCTCCAATACTTTCAATCTTATTCTTCGGCCTTGTAAAGGCAATACAATCTTAATATGAATCAACACTTAATCCTATAACTCTTACAACACAATTATCAAATGAGTCACTAGTATGAAATGACTTGATCATTCAACTAGACTTCTCGGAAAGGTATTAGTGGCATGAGGCTTTTGGGTAATGGTTCCAATAACAGCCTCAAGTGCAACATTCACCCTTTCGATTTCAATTTAAGAATTGGGTGACAACGAATCAGATGACATCTTTCTAGGTGGTAATGTTTTGTCAAACTCCACTCTATAAGAGAAGATCGTCATAACATCGGTATCAGATTTAATCTCGCCAATTCTTCTTAATATCACAATCAACTAATATCTACATTTCTTACGAATATCAACCATTTGTTGGGATCATAAATATCCACAACTTGGTTTAGATCTAGGATAGCTAGAATTCCTACGAGAATAGCTCCGATTAATTTACTAGGGGATTTAGGGTTACTTGTGACAATCTACGTCGTATAAATACCTCGTATAAAAATCAAAATAATCATCAAACAATCATGTAATAAAATTACATCATATATATATAATCCAAGTTATAAATATATTAAAATAACACTTCTCAGTCTTGGCCTTGTCGGTAACTCGGGAATTCTTCGGCACCGTTATAGTCAAAAGATTTTTAGACATTTTTAGAAAAATGTTTATAGTTAAAAGATTTTGAAATGTTTTATTCAAAACCTTAGTTTTAAAAATCTTTCGTTCTCTATAACGAGAGCTCTGATACCAAACTGTAACACCCCCAAATTTATACAACTCAATACAGCGGAAGAATCATTGGTGTTATGGGATAGCACATTACTCACATCATAGACAACGCATAAAAATCGCGTCGTTTAATATTAAATCATTTCCATTCATAAACGTCAAAGTTACATTGGTCCCAAGTCATATTATTTCATACAAAGTTTTACAAAGTATTTGAATGGAAAATATTGTTTAAGTGCGGGCCATGAATTCTTGTTGTCTTCCCGAGAATTACCTTCAAGTACCTGAGATAAAACATGTTAAAAGAAAAGGTCAGCGATAACGCCGAGTGAATTCATAGAGTTTAATAAATTCCATCAATATAACTTTGGTATAAAATTATTACCAAAAATCATTTCGTACAAACCATTGTAATAGGCCATAAAATAGCCAAAATCATTTTATACAAATCTTTATCAAAATCATAATATAGGCATTTGCCTTAAAAATCATTATACGAATCATTGTCGTTAAAAACACCATACAATACGTTTTGCAACGTTGTATAGATTAAATAAAAACCGTTATATGAATATGGTTATAAAAACCAAAACACGAACATAATATCAATAGTATGACCCTGTATTGCTAGTCAGGCAATACATCGTAATTCGGAGCGTCTAGTAGTATCTCGTTAGTTTTGGATTATTATAAGCCGCATGACATTGTTACCTTACTAAACCAACAACAGGTAGCTAACCCGATACCAATTTTGCCCATCTAAAGTAGCGTGTCGTCACAAAGGTCACGCTATGGAAATCTTCTCATACATAAATTCGCTTACCAATCAATGTGGCATGACGGGGATCAACCGTCAAGGCGCGAACTAGGGTGATCGTCCCCAAATAGTACTATTAAATGCATAAGCGTCTACCAAATCCCGGTAGTTCACAATTCGTGCTAATGGGACTTTTAGTGACAAAACCTAACTTTAATAATCCATTTAATTTCATCTATCAGGTCCTTTAATCTTTTATCGGGTCATACAATCGGGTCATTCAATCATTCGGGTCCAAAATCAATAAACAAACAATCGGGACAAATGGTGTCCTATTTTATAAAAACTAACATGTAATCTCCATCGCGGGTTTATAAAACATTTATAAAAACATTTGAAAGAGTGCGAGGCTATGAACTCACGTTGATGTGGGAAGGCGGGTTGTCGGCAATTCGGACGTACGGTACGTGCTTCAATCACGGAAACCTAGACAAATAATACTCGTCTTAGACTCATGTCCAATGACTTATAAAAATGACAATTATGTATACATATGATGATTATATATATATGATGATCAAGTGGGTTTACATATTCTCGTTTACTCATTTTAGTGTTATATGTCGATAACTTTTATACTAGTTTACTAGTTTTACCCTTTTACGTGTTTTAGGTCCAATAAGCCTATTATAAGTTTATTAACTTGTATTAATCCATTTCATACTTATATTATCAGTATTTAAACTTTCAAGTTGGGCCCAAATGGGTTAAGCCCAATAAGTTCTTTTTATGAGTGTTTATCTTATTTAGTCCATTTTTGTTGTATTATTAGTCCAATAACGTTAATTTAGTCCGTTAACGTCCGTATGTCCTATAGTTCGGGTCTTATCAGTTTTTACCTGTCATACATGTTTATATATCAGTATATAAGTTTTATAAAGTTTACATTAGACGGGTCCAACCATCTAAGTTTTATTTAACAAAAACGTTAATTTTACGGTATTAGCCGAACAAGTCGTAAAAATCATGTTTATAATTTTATAACTTATGAAACTTAACAAGTTACCATTTTTATAAAATGTACACTTATTTAACCTTTTACATACTTATATAAATAAAATCCATAAGTTAGTGGGTTTTTATCTACATTTTTTACTATTAAATCTTGAGTGCTTATATAATAGTATTATACTTTATTTTTCAAAAATCTGATTTTTATCTTCACTTTCACCAAAACTGCCATATCTTGAGTTCTATATGGAGATAGAAGCTCAAATTTTTATCACATAAACTACATGATATGTTCTACATTTAACTCTTCTATAGCTACTGTTGAATCATCTTCTAAGTATTTTCTAAAAATCTTCCATAACAGTAACCTCAGATTTATACCCTAAACTTGTTTTGATCATATCTCACTCATTATTTTATCCATTGCATGGCCAACTCTCACATGTGTACAAGACCCATAGCTTACTGTAAATGGATTCTACTTCATCATTTTATCAGTCCATTACCTGTTTATTTATTGTTTTATACAGCCAACAAATTTAATCAAGATTTTAACCTTGTTTCTTATGGTTTTCACCTTTTTAATCATGTTTATCAACACCAAATCCCCACATAACATTTTTATCATCATATAATCATCATATACATATACAATAGGAAATAAAATACATGTTTACATAATCAAATTAACAAGAAGATGAGGAGGACAATCTTTATACCACCATGATGATGTAGGTTGATCAAAACATGGATTTTTGATGGAGAAACTTGTGTTGCACCAAGACCATCTTCAAGACCACCATGCTCCATGAACTCCTTGTGGAAAATCAGCCTTTATAATCCATGGAAACTCCTCCTTGGATGTTATAATCACCACCAATCAATAGGGTTTCAAAAGGGCTTCATTATGTATGTAAATAACATGAGGTTTCATGGTAAATTTTGATCAAGTAATGGTGGTTTGTGGTGAAAAATAGGACGGCCAAAATGAGGAGATGAGAGAGTTTGTGAGTTGATTGCATGGTGTAAATGAGCAAGTGGTAATGTTGAGGTGGTTTTGGTTTGAAGGTAGCTTAATGTTTAAGCTTATGTGACATGTGTAAGGCTTGTTAGCTACACTTGACACCTCATGGTGTTAAGTAGCTAGTTTGGCCGGTTTTGGGGGTGGGACAAGTGTCCCACTTGTCTCATCGCCACTTATTTATGGGTACTCCTCGATTCTAGTTTCCTCGATTTGCGTGCCCTCGGGTCGTTTTACGAAAAATGTTTTTATAAATTATGAATCAATGTCACAAAACGAATCCAATAAAAATTGTCTCATCAAAAACGGAGTTCGAGAACGTAAATACGTAATCCTAGGGTTTCCGGTTTAGTCGTAAAGGACGTTAAAATAAAATCGTAAGTCCTAATTTCTTCTCGTAAATTTGTGAGTTTATGAACTAACACAAATTTAAAACTCCAAAATAAATTTCACGGATAAATTTATTTTCTGAAATGTCGGACTGTCACCAAAGACGGTGTATGTAAACGTAAGCACGTAACGTAGAATCCTCCGGTTTAGACGTAGTCGATGCTACTTCAAGACGTAAATCCAAATTACTTCCCAAAAATAAGTGAGTTCATATTGTAACATTAAAATAATGTTTTCAAATAAATATTGAGAATAAAATATCAATCATAAATTGACGGATTGTCACAAAGATTACTAAGCATACCATCAAACAGATAACGAGAAAAGTTAAATGGGCGACCCTAAGCAATACACACAAAACTAGTAGCAAGGGGGATGGGAAATGCATCCCAACTCCCAGCTTTGGGACTCAAACAGTGAATCAAAAAGTGAACAAGCAACTTACATTGAGGGGAAAATTGATTTTTCTGGAAGTTAAGCTTCCCCTCATGATTATAACCTATGGCAGCCATACCATCCAACACCTCTGTATTGGGGAGAGAAATAATGCCATCTTCATCTTGGAGATAAATGGCAGACCTAATAGATGCCTCAGTCACCACATAGGAGGGACCATCTATAGTAGCATGGAGCTCTAATGGGCGACCCAAAACAGCATAGGTGTTGGTAGTAGCCCAGAACTGACGAATGGTAGTGTAGGACATAACACACGACTTATATAGAACAAGAAATAAAGATGAAGATTAAACCAAAAAGAAAGATTAGATTAGATGAAGGAAAAGAGAAAAACAAAGGTTGTGAATTCCTAGTGAGAGAAACACATATGTTTCTCTCTCTACAAACTATGGAATGGAAAACACACACACACAAATGAGGTTGTGAGGCCTTTTATACTATGTAGTAAATGTTTAGGAGGCCTTCCTCATTTGTGTGTTCGGGACTAATTCCCGTTACATAAACATTAATGACTAAGAACTCTCGACACCGTTGAATAGTATTTTTCACGAGCTTCGCAACGGTATATTATATGACCATCACTTTAAATACGGCTAACAATCTCCCCCTAAGGGGTGGTCATGTAATATGTGACTTCACTTATTTGGTGTTGTTAACTTTGAAGCTCGTTGTCTTGAGAGTTCCTTGATTGTTCCTTTCATGACTTGTGATCTTGGATCTTTGATCTTTGCCTTTACTTGATCTTGAAGCTTTGCCAACTTGTGTTCTTGTGTCTTCCCCCACATACTCATATTTGGTGTTGACTTGAAAGCTCGTTAACAATCTCCCTTGATTATCAGAGTAGCGGAAGTCTTTGTCTTTAGATGTCCTTAAGCTTTTTTCAATTACTTGAGTATGTGGCGTTGAATTGCGACTCTTGAGATAACGCCACCGTTTGCATTCCACCGGTTTCCCGTTATACAGTACGAATACTGTACCTGTGATTAGGTAAGTTCAAAGAACTTCCTTGACAGGATTTCCAGCTGTGGTAGCCATTCTCAATACTTGAATATATCGAAAGATAATTCAAAGTAAGGAGTGAATCATGCAGTTCCATTCTACTGATTAAGTCGTCAATTCAATTTCCTAGAACAAGTCTGAATAATTAAGAATCAAACTATTGTTGCTTTCCAGTTGACACAAGTTTGATTCATATAGAATCTCACAAGTTACCTACCGCGGTGCTGTTTGATGATGACACTGGAAGGATTTCCATTCGTCACTGTAATTACTAATAAGTATTACTCTGAATGTTCTGGAAAGATCATAAAGATATTGCGTCGAGACCTGTAACGAGTTTGAATCAATTAAGAATCAAACCACTGTTGCTTTCCAGTTAACATATGTGCAATTCAAGTGAATCTTACATATGACCTACCGAAGTGCTGTTTGATGTTAACACTGGAAGGATTTCCATTCATCACTGTAAATACTAATGAGTATCACTCTGAATGTTCTGGCAATATCACAAGGATAGAGCGTAGGACTCTGTAATTTATCGTATGTGTTCTAGTGATGAAAAACAATTGATATATGGAATAAGTGTCCTAATGAGATTTATGATGAATCTCGTTGGCTCTAGACTCTATAAGTGCACGTTTACTTGGTGATCGGAGGCTGGAGCAGACTGCCACCTATTCAATATCTACTATCTCGGAGTGAGAAAGTTGATAGAAATGAGTTGAACTCCGTGACAAAAAAACAAACTTCTTTTGAGAGAAGCTTGAGTAGGCTGGGAAGGGTTGTGCATTGTATCACTAGGTCCATGATGCTTTGTCTTCAGTACCATAAATCATCAAAGTGATTCTGATAAAAGATGTATTGACCCGGTTTCTGCCTAAGTTGTATGGAGGGCTTCTTTCTTTACACCCTTTATCCTTACATTTATTTTTCATTCTTCAACCCCTTCAATTCTTACCAAGACGTCATAACTAGCACTTTGTTGTGATTGTTCCAGTGCTAGCTTAAGTCATTAGTCGGCATTTTTCCCGTACACTCAACTACTCCATCTTTCCTAAGGACTTCTAAATTCTAATGGATTGTCCATGGGAAGATCCCTCCGGTTCTGGTAGGATCATAGGACGAATACCTTACCACCTTTTGACACCAATATCGTCGTGAATAATTGTGTTGAAGGTATAGATATCGTAACCAGTGAAACTTTATATATCACCACAAACGCTCCCCCTACATATGTGCATCATAAAAGGAAAGGTTTTTGCACATATTAGGAAGAGAAAGCACTCATATCAAAGATCTTATCCAAGATAACACATTTTAATCACTATTCTCCCCCTCAAAAATTGCATGACATTGAAATTTTTGTGAAACCGTGATGAAACATGGAGAGAATAATGTTACATGAAAGTTTGTACTCCCCCTCGAAAAGAAATTCTAATTAAAGTTAGGGGAGTATATGAGCACATAGTTTTGAAATACATTGAAAAATTGTGCTCAAAAACTCGAGAAAACTTACATTCCCGTTTTTAAGGAAAAATGGACATAAATGAACATTTTCCTTGTGTTCATGAGCTTAAAACTTTGAATGTTTTGATATAAGCCCATGACTAAGAAAAATTAATTTCTTGTTGTTGAGGATAAGTCAAAGACTTTCCTTTCTTTGGGGACCGGGTTATAGTCTGACATGTGACTATAAGCCATTATGAGAGGAAAATAGAAAAGACATGTTTTGAAAACATTTGAACTGTCATTCGAACTTTATGTACGTACCCGTGTCGTTATTGAACAACATTTCTAAGTACGTCCATATTATCGATGCTGAGAGACATGTCGAAGAAGAATATTTTTGGTATTTTTTGGAAGATTTTCTCATTTTTTATTTTGTTTTTATAGGTTTTATATTTTTGTATTTTGATTTTCTGATAGATATATACAAGGTTAATTCGAATGTGCAAGACGTTCAAGTTCATCAGGAGTGAAACTACGCATACCAAGTCGACGAACCAAGAATTCAAATCTGTCTTGAGAAAGAGCTTTGGTGAAGATGTCGGCTAGTTGGTAGTCCGTCTTGACAAAGTACAGTTCGATCGTTCCTCTTTCCACATGCTCCTTTATGAAATGGAATCGGACAGCTATGTGCTTGGTCTTGGAGTGTTGGACCGGGTTGCAGGGTATGGCTATGGCTGATTGTGAATCACAATAAATAGGAACTTTGTTAAAGTGATAGCCATAATCCGTGAGTTGTGTTCTCATCCAAAGGACTTGAGCACATCACACAGATAGAGACACATATTATGCTTCCGCGGTGGACAACGCCGTACAGTCTTGTTTTCTTGATGACCAACTCACTAGCTTCTCGCCTAAGAATTGTGCTCCACCGGAAGTGCTCTTGAATGTATCATGACACCCTGCATGGTCGGCATCTGAAAAACCAGTGAGATTAAAACCAGAATCCTTCGTATACTAGAGACCAATGTTAATGGTTCCCCGGAGATAACAAAAGATCCTTTTAACCTCCTTGAGGTGCTTCTCGGTTGGCTTCGCCTGGTACCGAGCACATAAACAAGTAGCATGCACAATGTCCGGTCTGCTTGAGGTTAAGTACATAAGGGACCCGATCATGCTTCGGTATTTTGTAGCATCTACAAATGTCCCTTTCTTATCTAAATCCAGCTTGTGTTTAGTGTCCATTGGAGTACCAATAGGATCACAGTTTTCCATGCCAAATTTCGTTAGAATCTCAAGCACATACTTGGACTGATCTATGAAAATACCACGGGGGGATTAGTGAACTTGGAGACCAAGAAAGAACGTCATTCCCCCATCATGGACATTTCGAATCGACTTTTCATAAGGTCGGCAAATAATATGGAATATTTTGGGTTAGTAGAACCAAGTATAATATCATCTACATAGACATGAGCCACCAAGATGTCGTTGCCGTAGTGCTTGATAAACAACGTTGGATCAATGGTTCCTTTGCTGAAGTGATTTTGGAGAAGAAATGATGATAATTCGTCGTACCATGCCCTCGGTGCTTGTTTCAAACCATAAATTGCCTTTTTCAACTTGTAGACATGGCTTGGATGTTCGGTGTTGATGAAACCTTCAGGTTGACATACATACACATCTTCTTTTAACGGCCCATGCAAGAAAGCCGTCTTCACGTCCATTTGATACACTGTGAATGATTTGTATGCATCGTATGCTAAGAAAATCCTAATAGCTTCCATCCGAGCAACCGGGGCAAAGGATTCTGCGAAGTCAATTCCCTCCTTCTGTTTATAACCTCTCACAACTAACCGAGTCTTGTTCCTAATGACCGTTTGCTCCTCATCCATCTTGTTTTTGAATAACCATTTCAGAGTAAGGGGTTCAATATTGTCCGGTCGAGGTACTAACTCCCATACATCAAGCCGGATGAACTGATTGAGTTCTTCTTGCATAGACTCAATCCATGATGCATTGGTCATTGCTTCTTTCACACTTGCTGGTTCCATTGTGCTGACTGATAGTGCGTAGATACACATATCACCGTCGGTACGCAGTTGATTTCGTGTTGAGACTGGTCGTGTGAGATTGCCAATCACTTGAACCAAAGGATGATTCTTAGTCCATTTGTGTTCATGTGGAAGTGTATGAGAAACTTGATGTGAGCTCGACGGATCCACATATGGTGTCGAAGGCTGAGTAGTACTTGTGGAAGCTGCAAATGGATTAACAAACTCATGTTCGTTGAGCATCACATTGTTTGCATTTTCAGCAACTATTTCATTCTGAAGATGAACATGATTAGGAATTTTCTGAGAATGTTGTTGAGTTGCGTCAGCAGTCGGAGAAGTGGTTGGAATATTTGGAGGCAATTTGGTTGAGGTTGACGTAGATGGTGTAGAAGTAGATGCCGTTGGTGTAGATGCAATCGGAGGTTGTTGAACTTCCATAGCAGGTGCAGCCGGGGCATTATGAGGAACACCAAATGACGAAGGACCCTCCATATATTCATCATAAATTGGCCCAAATAAAACTTCCAAGTCACGTTCCGACGGTTGTAACGATGGGATTGCTGACGGTGCAAATTGAAGCGCGAGTCCTGAACTTACGTGTCCAGAAGTCTGACCTTAAAGCTCAGGATGTGAACTTCTATGTTGAGAAGCCATACCCGAGAGTTCATCAAAGGTAACATTCATAGTCTCCATTACCTTTCTTGTCCTTCGATTATAAACCCTGTAAGCACAAGCAGTTGAAGAATAACCAATGAAAAAACAATATCACCTTTAGGTTCAAGTTTACCGATATCTTCACGATCATTCTTCGGATAACATAACGCACCGAAGACATGTAAAAATGAAATATCCGGTTTTAGTCTATTAATGATCTCAGGTGTTTTGTTGAAACGGGTATGAATAATGGAGCGGTTTTTAGTATAACATGCAGTTGCTATAACGTCGGCCCAAAGGAATAACGGTGCACTGGAGGAGAGAAGCATCATCCGAGCAGCTTCAACTAACGTACGATTCCTCCGTTCCACAACTCCATTCTGCTCTGGAGTTCTTACAGCCGAAGTTTGATGAGAAATCCCAACTTCGTCAAAATAAGCTTTCAATTTATGATTGGTGAATTCTGTGCCGTTATCCGTTCTCACAATAATGACAGGGGCTTGCAGTAGTACTGATGCTTTCTTCAAGAAGTTAATAATTACATCAGGGGCTTCATCTTTTGATGTAAGAGAATGAACCCATGTGTAACGAGAATAATCATCCACAATTACTAGGACATACCGCTTTCCATTAATGCTTTTGATTCTCATTGGGCCACACAAATCCATATGTAGGAGATGTAGCCTATTCGTTGAGTTGGGAACAGGTTTGGGTTTGTGAGGCTTCTTTTTACTTTTACCTTGCTCACAGGAAGGACAAAGATGTTCTTTTGTATATTTAAACTATGGAAGACCGGTAACGAGATCATCTTTCGCAAGTTGGGTGATGGCATCGAAATTGAGATGAGATAACCTTTGATGCCATAACCATGACTTTGTTGATGTGGCTCGGGTCATGAGACAAATTGGAGAAGTAGCAGACATTTGAAAAAGATCAATGGTGTAAAGGTTGGTGGTACAATTTCCTTTTAATAAATCAATTCCTTCAAGATCTCTTACAAAACATGTATGACTTCTGAAAGCAACCTCCAAGTCTGGATCATAAAATTGCCCAACCAAGAACAAATTATGTCCCAAGCCATCAACAAAAGAGACTCTGGTGATGATTATATTTCCCCAATGAAGATCACCATAGCCTAGAATTGCCGCAACATGATCATTTCCAAATTGAACAGTTCCCATGAAACGCCATACAAAGTTTTTGAGAAGGCTTCGATTCCCAGTCATATGTTTGGAACAGCCCGAGTCCACGCACCAGAGACAAATTTCAACAGTACTACCAATGATAAGAGAAGAAAATATTTTGGCAACCGATGAAATAGGTTCCTGTAGGGTTAGATGATAATTAAGCGATATCACATACTGACGTTTCACTGTCAGAATGAGATCTACTAGTGTCGATAATTTTGCCACTATAGTCAAAATTTCTACCAGTAGGCAACCATTTAGAGGTGAATCTAGGGCTACTAGGCTTAGCAAGACCATCTGTGGACCGTACATGCGTACTTTTTGGGACATACACCTTAGCCTTAGGAGTGCGTTGTTGTTCACTGACTGACAACTTGTCAATTCGAGTGTAACCACCATAATTCAACCCATTCATAGTCAAACCACAAGCATCATGACTAAAGGTAAAGAAACATTTATTACATTTAGCACAAATAACTTCAAATTTTTCATTCCGAATAGCAAGCTTAAAGTCATTACATTCAGATGAATTAGGTTTCTGATTATGATTAAAAAGCGGTAAATTCCTAGGGTGTTCTTCTACTTCCACATTATTGATCTTGGGGCGACTACTTCTAGAGGCAAAAGGCACCATATCATTCCTTGTATTGCTCGTAGGCTGTGGCTTTATGCTCTTAGTGTAGTTGTTTATTCCTGTAGAAGAAGATACGCGTCTATTAGAATTAGCACTTTTTAAATCAATAACTTGTGGTTGAGTTATAGTGATCGGTTTTGTCCTAACGCTTGCTTTACGTTGTTTGCTAGGCACAGAGTGAGAACTAACACGAAACATTCCTGGGGCAATCACAACAGTTTTCGTTCCAACAAACTTGGGAAAAGGTGTCACAACAATACGAGTGGGTCCCGAGGTTGCTGGTTTCTGGATCATCGTATCCACAATCGAGCTAGGTTCAGAAGTCTTATCTTTTAACAAGGCCTTTAACTTATAGTTCTCACATATTTTATCAGTAAGTTTCTGATAGACAGACTTACTTTGTTCAACAACCCGCTTATATGAAACAACAACAGATTCTAAATCTGCAATCTTAGCCTTAAGCTTCTGAACATTACCACCACTAGCACTCTCTAACCCTAAAGAGGCCAAATTCGTTTCCGAAACCCCTCCTAACTGAGCCTGCAACTGTGCGATTGTTTGTTTCATTTCATTGTAAGCTTTTTCATACGAAATCTTGTCATATTTACATTCATCACATTTTTTGACAAATTTATTCCAAAGATCGGTGAATTCTTTATCCTTTTTAATGACATAAGATTTCATTTTCTCTTTCATAAGATCAAGCTGAGTTTGGAGGTTTTCATTATGTGACATAGAGGTACCTAACTCAACAGGGCTACTATCAATACAATCACGAGCTTTAGAGAGGCGTTCAAGATCGTTTTCCAAAACTTTGATTTTATCAAGAGATTCATCAGCTTCCTTCGTCAAAGATTTAAAGTCTTTAACAAAGTTGGCTAATTCTTTTAGAAATGCGTTTTCCAAATTGCCTAACCGAGCATCAACTTGATTAATAATCAGATTAATATCGTTTTGAAGAATTTTTTGAACCTCAATCTGAACAGGTGATGTAAAATTTCCTCCAGTGATTTTGGAATTAACAACACGTTTAACGATGACAAAGTTATCTTTAAGCTCGTTTAGAAATCGGCGTCTGATACCCGGTTTAGGAGGGTCATCAGACAATTCCTCACTTGGTAGCAAAAGCATTTCAGTACTCGTTTTAGACCGAACAAAAACAGTTGGAGGATTAACTTTCGGATAATAAACGGGTGTCACTTCTCTATCAAGCTTTTTTATTCTTAAACGAGTCTCTACTACAAGATCAGTAGTTTCCTCGGACTCATGCACACTAGGAGGATCATGCTCATCAGATAAGAGTACACTAGCGTTATATAAGGTTTCATTAGTGGCCTGAACTTGCTTAAGATATCCAAGGTTAGGGGGAAGAGGACAACCTAAGGCCAATTTGTATCGAGTGTAATTTATCTCATTCACTTTTGGTGCGAGCATATTTATTGTCTGCATAGTTTGGCCACGTTTTACTAAGAGGTTGTCTAATTCTCTAATCCTATCATGGGCTTTGCAAAAATCCTCAATAAGCCCATCTTCTCGAATTTTGAAATCATGTTTCAGCTTCTTTCGTTCTTCTTTTAGATCCAAAATAGTAGATTTTTCAGTTGAAAGCTGTTTATTAAGAGAAGTGATTTCATCATTCAATTCGCTTATCTTTTTAGCACTACTTAAGTGTAAGGCATTTAATTTCTTAGTTGTGCATTTTTCTTGATAAACCGAAGTAGCATGAGCTTGTTCAAGTTCCTTGATTTTAGCATGATGAATCTCAAAACTTTTCTCCCGTTCCTTATATCCCGCAAGCTCAGTGGTCAATTTGGCATTAGTTTCTCTAAACTTATTATTAACCACCATAGCATGATCTACATCCTTAGCAAGCTTATCAAATAGAGATTTATAATACGCATGTGTCTCATCAGGAAGGGTTGTAGGCTGGGCAACTTGATCCACACTAAGGTCCACAATGGGCTCATTCGAAATAATATTACTATTATTCGTTTGGTCCCCATGTGTCTCAATGTAGGGCTCAAGCATCTCAGTATACTCTTCCTCCTGATTAGACATACTATATATTTCATTATCACCAAAACTTGGGTGTACCTCAGAGGGGCCGTCTGAATCATAGACGGGAGCTCTGTCATCATGCATTCCTGAGGTTGATGTTTGCTGTAAGTTTTCCATCAAGATGAAGTTGGCATTCACCTCTTCTTCCTCGTCATATTCTGCAGCAGAAGCCATAAGATCAAATTCCTCAGCTTGAAGTGGAATCCCTGCCTCTTCTTTTTATGCTATGAGAAGCTGAGTCTGAAGATAAGCAGCATCCCTCTTCTTTTTGGCTGTGCAATCTCGAGCATAATGACCAAATCCCCTGCAGTTGTAGCACTGAATCTGACGATTGTTGTTTCCATTTCTCGTACCAGTATTCTCAGCCCTTGCAGCCACAATGTGTCCCATCTGATTACCAACCGCTGGCACAACTATTAACCCATTCTGATTACTCGCATTCGGAACACCCGGATTTTGACCACGGTTTTGACCATACTGATTTCCTGCATTGCCAACGGTCTGCCCAGCATTCTGACCATATTGTTGAAACTGAGTCCCCGTGTTTCCAACAACTAACAATTGGCGATCTTGATTCGCATTCATGAAAGGTTGAGCAATTTGCCTATTTCTAGTGTTCGAGGAGATTCTCTGATTGTTGTTGGTGGGGTTAATGGTGAATTTGAATGCCTTTGCAAGTAGGGCAAGACCAGTATTAATAGCATGAGTAGGATCGGTGATGTCATCAAAACAAGCAATGGGTTGTTATAAGTAATTCATAGCAGTAGGAGGTTGATATCCATAAGCATTGAGTTGTTGTTGTTGTGGCATGAAGTTACTTGATGAGGGTTGATGGTAGGGTACCATGGGATATGACATAGATGATGGAGAGTTTTCCATAAAAGCCAATGGATCTTGTGTCTTGGCACGTCTTTCTGCCCTGACTTCGTTAGCTTCATCTTGATTCATCTTCAAATAGTCATATACTTGAGTGTAGTCCACGACATGAAGATCCTTGGTTTGATTGACAAGAGTGACATATCGTGACCATTCAGAAGGAAGATTATCAAGAAATTTAATGTTGGCAACAATTTATGCAGGTTCATGTTTGTTTTTTCTAAGATGATTCATGAGGGTTGAAAACCGATGATAATAAGGTTCAATTTGTTCCCTTTCAGTTGACGTAAATTTCTCCCATTCACGAAGCAACTTAGTTTCCTTTTCTTGTAAACCGATTTCACTGCCCTTCATCATTTTCTGAATCCTAAGCCACATCTCGTGTGTGGTTTCACAACTATCGACAGCAGCATAAAATCTTCAGGAAGTCCCATAAGAATGACTTGATTTGATTGATCATCAGCGTCGAGTTGTTTGGATTCAGCTTCAGTTAATTCTTCATCCGTTTGCTCATGACTAGAGTCAGCCACTGGGTTAGCATTCGTAGGGTACCCAGGCACAATAATTGTTCTTCTAACATACGGACCCTTTTGAATCGAGTTAACAATCAACTTTCCCAAAGGTTTACATTTTACATAACGAAGGAGACGACTAGCCCATGTAGTGTAGTTCTCCTTGGTAAGCATCAGTGGACGATTCTCAGTACCCGCAGCATAAATATCTTGTTGAGACGTCATCGTAGAAGTCGTGTGAAAAACAGGATCTCAATCCGAAGAAAGCGTGTGATGTTGTTGAAATTCCGAAACTTCTGATTTTTATTATATTTATTTTTTCTCAGTCCGACAAAACGGTAAGCTGAAAACTTTTGTATCGCCAAATTCTAAAATTGAGTTAGAGATAGCCAAAAACTAGTAGGGAAAAAAATTTGATTTTACTTGACCCTAAAAAATTTAACTCTTATTTTTTTTAATCTTCGTGTAAACTATGTGCCGGGACTAGTCTAGATGGTGGCTAAGTCTAAAAATTACTCAAACAAAATTTCCATCAGAATGCCCATCGGAATATTCTATCGGAATGTTGATCGGAATGATCTATTGGAATGTTGATCGGAATGATCTATCAGAATGTTGATCGGAATGATCTATCGGAATGGTATCAGAATATTCTATCAGAATGTGGATCTGTTGGAATACCCCTTCTATCGGAATGCCCTTCTATCGGAATGTCCTTCTATCGGAATGTCCTTATGTCGAAATGTCCTTCTATCTGAATGTGCTTCTATCGGAATGTCCTTCTGTCGGAATGTCCTTCTATCTGAATGTGCTTTTATCGGAATGGAGGATCTATCGGAATGCAATAAGTATCGTAATGTGATACTATTGGAATCCTGATCGCAATATGTCTAAAAATATTTGGACAGAGTAACGTCTCAACAACCCTTAAAAACCGTCGCAATCCTCGATCGCAATGAGCGATAAGAATAATCGTGATTAGGTTTAGGTTAGTGTGAGTAAATGTAGGGTAAAGTTGACTGATTTATATCCCTATTTGTTACTTAATGGACCCGGGTATTATATGTGATGATGGGCCGAGTACACAAAATATATCACTCATGGTCTTGTTAAATTAGAGTGATGTTTTGTGTATTTTGTCAAATGGTGATGGTGATTCAAATAAATTGACGGGTCGATCACTATTTTAAACAATGACATATAGTGGGTCGATTAATTTTTGCAATCGAATTTGGAATGATCGCTTATATATCCAAATATTGCAAAATTAATCTTGTCGGAACTGGTTGACGGGGTTATAGGTTTGAGCCGGGTATTTCGTAAGAACCAAGTGGTAAAATTGTTGTCGGGATAAATGCTTATGTGACAGGATTTTATTACTTTGGCGGGCCGTTTAAACAGTGACATTTAAGGCCGGGTATCCGTTTTCGATCATATCACTTTTTCACAAACAACAAACACAACAAACACGATACATTACACTAAAACGATCCTTATCAAAAATTCACCTAAATTACTAACGGCTATTACGGTTTATGTGATTACGAAGATGATTCGATGCTACTTATTTGAGGTTGAAGTGAGATTTCTCGAAGGCGTTCTTATTTTATCTTTAAAGTAGTACTTACAACTTTATAAGATAACTTGTTCGAGCATATACGGTTATGAATAAGACTTGAAGTATCTAGTTTCCAGTGTCAAGGGGAGGATGGACGACGACATGGATAACTATCATTTTTTGAGAGCTTTGTTGCGGTTCTTAGTGTCACACGCACTTGCAGTTGTGGCTTTCTTTAAGAGATGTAGTACCTTTTATTATACCGCCTGTTTTGGTATAGGGTACTTTGAAGAAGTTGTACCTTTTTTATACCACCTTTTGGTATAGGGTACGTTTAAGACTTCTCTGCATCGCTCTTCTTTCTACAATAGTGCAAGCTTAAGTTCAAGTTTGGGGAATTCTACTTCAGTTTCAAGTTTGGATTATCGGGTTATCTTCATCAGTGGTCACTATCAATAGCCAACATAATTGATAAGGGGATTCAGTTCGGGGTGATCAAGAGAGAATTTTTGTTTAGAGAGATATTGTTGACATCTTCTCACATTGTATTGGTTACTAAGTAAGCGGTTCCAGTTGGCATACCACGTACACACATGAAGGATGATTCCCTTAATAGGTATCATCCTGGAGGGAGAAATGTGTACATGCGGGGTCACTTGACTTTGGTGTTACCGTTTCTACATAAAGGGATAAGTTGTCGACATTCGGGACTTAAATGACTTTGATGTGGCATCTTTTTATCATCACTGTCCTATCAGGAGAAATGTGCATTTCCGGGACTTAATTGACTCTGGTGCTATGGTTTTACTTCATGTTCGGGATAGAGTAGGTACTTCTGGTAATCTATCAAAGAATCAAGACTGGGATAGCTTCAATTTGTGAGAAAATGGTGATGGCGTTATCACCTCCCACAGATTTCCTCTGAAGGATCTGTTTGGGAGGGAGCAGTCTTTACTGCTTGTTTTATGAAAGGCCTTCTTGTTGGGAGGGAGTAAAACTCAACTAGATTCTACAAAACTGAAGAAATAGAGCTGGAGTATCCAAGAAGATGAAGGTCACTGAAGATTGTCTCAAGGAATGCTGGAATTCAAGCTTATCATTTTTCTTTATTTTTGCTTGTAGGAAACATTGTAACCAACTCACGTGAGTCACCATCTTGGAGGGAGATTGTTAGACTTACTTTTTGGTAAGCTGGAGCCTTTCATGTGAGTTGGACTAGATATACATCATTTACTAAACGCAGGGACTTATTATGTAAAGGTTGTATAGTCTAAGTTAGTTAGGCCTATAAATACCCCCATGACTCTCCATGGGGGTGTGGAATTTTAGTCATATTTTTCATTTTGTATTGTCTCACTTGGAATAATACACACTTACCTTTCACCTCTCTCTAACTTTCTCTCTCTAGAACAAACAATGTCTTACATGTTCTTTGATCATCACCGACCCCTCGATCTAGGTGCCTTTTTGATGCTTGTCAGGCAGTATCATATACAGTGGGGAAAACAATAAGTGCATACCTTAGATTCGAAGCTTCAATGTACTCCAAGATGTCAAGGAACTCCTCTCTTCTAGGACCTTCTCCAAGATAAGCAACCTTGTTGTGATCGGGTTTGTACTAGAGAGATGCCATTGATGATGTTTGAACAATGGAAGATGATTGCTTGAAGACTGTTAATGGTAGGAGCGTGTGTGTGTGTTTTGTGGTTATGATAATTGAGTCAAATGAGATATTTGACCATAAATAATGTGAAGGGTGACTGTTCATTAACTCCTAATTATGGGGGTTGCCCTTTTCCAAATTAAGTCATTAATGCTGAGTAACCACTTGCCCCTAAACCATAATTAGCAAATCCCAGTTACCAAAGATAAACAAAATATGTGCACCAGAAGTAACTCGCGTTGACTGAAAGTCAAAACACGTAGAGGTCAACCCTAAGAGCAGCGAGTGGTCAACAAAAGTCAACTTTAATGAACAGTGACCCAAATTGATACTAGAAGCCAACCACAAGTGAAGAATAAGGGTTTGAACCCACTAGGAGCAGAAGAGTGCCACTAGGAGTAACCAAAATCTTCCACTCGAAGTTGCACACACCGCGGATACCCATGAAAAATGTTATTAGTAGCTACCAGATGTAAGAATTTACAAGTAAATATGTACATTAAGCCTCCCCGCAATCCTAGACCTCAAGGATTGACCATACCGATGTGAACCACCAAGTGGTTGAACCTTGGACCATTAAACGCTTTAGTCAAAAAATCATCAACGTTATCATTCATATGTACCCTAAGAACCTGTATCAGCTTCTTCTCATTGGTATCACGTATAAAATGCTGCCGAATCTCTATATGCTTGGTTTATTGATGAAACACAGGATTCTTCACAGTGCAGATAGTGCTTTGATTGTCGATGAAAATTTTGGTGTTCATAAAGTTGAACCCATAATCCAACATTTGATTTTGTATCCACAAGACTTGTTTACAACAACTGGTAGCAGCTACATATTCAGCTTCTGTTGAGGAGGTAGCTACTATTATCTGTTTCTTACATTGCCATGAAATAAGTCTTCGACACAAAAATTGACAACCACCAGTAGTAGACTTTCTATCATTATTAGCACCTGCATAATCACTATCACTATAGGCTTCAAGAACAAAAGGTGATTCCCTTGGATAACACAAGCCTATCTTGGGTTGTGCCTTGATATACTTGAAGATTTTCTTGACTGCATTCAAGTTAGACACGGTTGGAGCCACCTGATGTCTAGAACAAGCACTAACAACAAACATAATGTCCGGGCGTGAGGCAGTCAAATACATGAGTGAGTCAATCATTTACTTGTACATGTGAACATTGACCGGGGGATCTGGCTCATTCTTGCTTTTGACCTTAGTGACTTCATAAGGTGTTGCTGCTGGTCTAATAGGATCCACATCAAACTTCAGAAAGATCTCATGAACATACTTATCTTGACTAATGAAGATACCATCCGACTGTTTCTTGACTTGAAGACCAAGGAAAACTATGAGTTCTCCCATGGCACTCATCTGAAGTTCGCCTTTCATTAGCTGTTCAAACTCAGCACACCATTCCTTCCTAGTAGAACCGAAGATAATATCATCCACGTATAGTTGAACCAGGATGATGTCTTTGGCATTCCTTTTAAGGAACAATGTTTTGTCAATAGTGCTTCTTCTATAGCCATGCTTCAACAAGAAAGTGGATAGACGCTCATACCAAGCTCTACGAGCTTGATGAAGTCCATAAAGAGCTTTGACCACCTTGTAAACTTTCTTGGGATGAAGTGGATCCAAAAAGCCCTTAGGTTGAGTGACATAAACTTCCTCATCAATCTTGACATAGAGAAAAGCACTCTTGACATCCATCTGAAAAACCGTAAAGCCAATATAAGAAGCAAAATCCAAAAACAAACGAATGGCCTCAATTCTCGCAACTGGAGCAAAGACTTCAGTATAGTCAATTACTTCTAGTTGAGTGTAACCTTGTGTGACTAGTCGAGCCCAGTCTCCCTCTCCTTCCCCCACCGCCTTCCGACCCGAGGGAGTATACAATGACAACTTCCGGACACTCATGCCCGAGCGTTCCTTATTCCTCACAACAATACCCCTTGCATCTTTCTTGTTTTTGAGAATCCATTTGGTACCAATTGCTGTTTTTCCATATGGCAAGTCAACTAGGATCCAAACATTCTGAAACAAGAACTGCTGCATCTCCTCCTGCATAGCCTCAACCCAAATTTGATCCTCAAGAGCATGTAAGACAGACCTAGGTTCCACCTGTGAGAGAAAACAAGCAAAAAAACAGTGAAGAAAATCTGTGTGATTATTACGCTTTTGGTCTTCAATGTAGCTCACAAGAGCATGATGACCAGACGCTGCTTTCTTATGCATGCGGTGAGTCTTGACAGTAGAACTAGGATCTCCTGTGATTTGAGTAGTAGGATGGTCTTTATTGATCTGCTGAACAGGAGTAGGAGCTACTTCTACTTCTGGTGCCAAGTTATTAAGATCCCCAACTATGTCATCATCATATAAAGCAGAGTCGAAAATGCTATCTATTGGTTGCTTATGAATATCATCCAGCTTAGTAGAAGTCTTCTTTTGATAGTTTCCCAAGTCAGAAGGACCAGAGAACTTAGTTGTGAAATTAGGATCACTAACCGGACTAACAATAGGTGTTAAACTTGCACTAGGAGTAACACTAGGATCACTAGGAGGAACATGTACAATAGGAGTACTCAAAGGAAACTCAAAGCCTCCTTGAGTAGCTGATGTAGTAGCATCTTGTTGTTGTTTAAGCAGTGTGTCAAGAGCTCCTTGTGAGTCCACAATGTCTGATGAAGAAGCATCAATAGGAGTAGCATTGGTGTTGGGAGCGACTGTGGTAGAATAAGATGGTATGACAAAAATGTCATCATCCTCATCTGAGTCCGAAGAGCTAGAAGTAGCACCTGCACTAGAAGACGCAAACACTTATGAACCTGCATTTTGGTTAGTTTTGAAATGAAAATTTCCCAATGAGTCACTAAGATAATCAAGATCAAAATACCATTCAGGACCTTTGCCTTGGATGTTTGTCTTCTCCTCAAAGTACCTGAGATTAATAGTTTTAATGACACGCTTGGCATGGAGATTGTAAACCCGATAAGCCTTTGAGTGAGCTGAATATCCCACAATGTAGCCTTCATCTTCCTTGCCATCAAATTTCCCCAAATAGTCACTAGTATTCAGAATGGTGACAGGACAGCCAAATGGCTTCAAATGAGTAATGCTTGGAACTTTGGCTGTAAGTAACTCATAGGGAGTCTTCTTATGTGGATTAGTAATGGAGACCCTATTCAACACATAACTTGCAGTGTTGACAGCTTCTGTCCAAAACATAGTTGGAAGCTTGGAATCTGTAAGCATGGTTCTTGCAGCTTCTATAAGAGTCACGTTCTTCCTTTCTACAACACCATTCTGTTGAGGAGTACTGACAGCGCTATAATCTCTTTTGATACCTTTGGAATTGCAAAGTGCTATGAGGTCATCATTTTTGAATTCAGTTCCATTGTCACATCGAATACTTTTCACCTTCTTGGACAACTGATTCTCAATCAGTGCAATGAAGTCTTTGAGAATGCAGTAGGTCTCACTTTTGGCAGCTAGAAAGAAAACCCACGTGAACCTATTATATCCATCAGTTACCACAAGACAGTAGTGTTTATGGTCAATGCTCCTAATGGAGGTAGGACCAAACAAATCCATATGTAGTAGCTGCAATGGTTCAGTTATGAGGCTGAGAGCAGTAATGGCTTTGAAGGATGCTTTGTGTTGTTTTCCTTTGCTGCACGCAAGGCAATTGATGTCATTCCTGAAAATTTTGGGAGGTAAACCAGAGACCAAGTTCATATTCGCCAGTTTGTGAATGGTCTTGAAGTTTACATGTCCCATCCTTCTATGCCATTTTGTGGCTTCATCTTCTGATGCTTTGGCAACCAAACAAGCTAGTTGACCAGCAGGATTAACTTCATTCAGCTTGATGCTATAGAGGTCATGTCTTCTTAGGATTTTGAGTAGAACATGGGAGTCATCCGGTAGCTTAAAGTCTTTGGACAACACTAGTGCTTCAGTATCTGTGAAGAGGACAAACTGCTTCTTGTCACAAATTTGAGAGACAGAGATCAAGTTGAAGTGTTGAAGTGCTTCCACATAGTAAACATGCTCAAAATTAAGGTTAGGAGTTTGAATGGTTCCTTTGCCAGAGATACTTCCTTTACCACCTCCAAAGTACACCTTTCCGCCTTGAAATGGTACAAAGTTAGTCAACAGTCCTTTATTTCCTGTCATGCTCCTAGAGCATCCACTATCTACTATTCCAAGAGATTTATCTTGGTATGGAGTAATCTACAACAACAGAAAAGTCATAGGTAAAAGTTAGTGTCTTAAGGGGACCCAGACCTTTTCATGCTTGAGTATGCCTTGTGGATCATTAGAAGATAACCAAGAAGATTGATGAAATCCACTATTATTCTTATGTTTCTTGTTCATCATATGGGTGTTATTTTGTAACCAAGAACAACCTGCTGAGGGCTTAATAGCAGTACCCAAGTGTCCCAACCAAAAATGCATTTGGTCTGAAGCAATAGCATAATTCTGATTAAATTTCTTAAAATAGTTGCTGGTTGGTCTATTATAGGTATAGGCATAAGCATCACTTCTCCAAGGAGTAGAAGCTGAAGGAGAGGTCCTTCTTGTAGAAGGATAAGATTGGGCACATGGATTTAATCTTCTAGAGGAAAAACCCATGCCAAAAGGAGAAAATCCTGGTGGACCAGGAGTAGGATAAGCTTGATAACCAGAAGGCTTTTGATCATAAAAATCACAATCCTTAATCAAATGAAATTTACTACCACAAACAAAGCATGTTTTAAAAGACCTTTTATTCAAATGACATTGTTTTAGACTGCTATTCTTATTACAAACAATTCTAGGAGAATCAACATTCCAAGAACTCAACAAACTAGAACTAGAAACAATGGAAGTAGAAGCAGAAGCAACTCTCTCATCACTCATCCTAGCACTAGTAGTAGCAGGGTCATTTGTCTTGGGACTCGAAGGTCTTGACTCTTCACTTGAACCACATGATGCATAGTCACTAGCCTTGTCACTGAAAGTACAAGAGACAAAGTCATTAGTGTTAGTAGAGATTTTGGGAGACTCATGCATCTGCGATCCATCCAAGTCAATATTCCTGGATATGGGCATAAATGTTCATGTAAGAGGTGGAGGAACAACATGCATTGCTGCAGCTGGTTTAAACCTATTGTAACTAGGTTTTCCCTCCTCCTCCTTGTCAAGATCAAAGATACTTGAAAAAGATAAATCAAAAACATCTTCTAAATCAATATATTTATCAAAACCTAACCCTCTCTTAGTCCTACCAGACATGCTACTATCTATTAACTTTGAAAGATTCTTTGTTTCTTTTTTCCATTTTTCAAATCGTAAAAGTGTAGCATCCAATTTTTCTTGCATGTCTTGCTTAGCCTTAATACTCTCATTGTTATGTTTGTCAGTATATGTAAGCATGTTAGTGGTGTTTTCTAAATCAATGTTTAGAACTCTAATCTTATCCTCATACTCACGTTGAGTATTTTGAAGCCACTTCTTTTGTTGTTCCAATGTTTTTAGAGAACTCTTATAGGCTTGAACTTCTAAAAAAATATTTATCATTTTGTTCATCTAGTTCCTTGTATTGAGACAAGAGCTCTGAATATTTATCATGACAACCAAGAGGGCAAATTTGTACCTGAGGAGAGATTCCCATAAGAGCAAATTCTTCTGCTTCCTCTGCATCAAATAAGTGCCCAACAATCATAGCAAACACATCAGTAGAAGATTCAACTGATTCCAAGGTAGGAGTCTGATGATCATTCCAGTTAACCATGGAGTCAACTGACACCAAAGCTTTCTTTTCATCCTTGAGCTCTTGAACCTTGAAAGCCGAATACCTGTTCTCTACCTAATCATTTTTATTAGGGCATTCCCTAGCAAATGTCCTTGCTGCTGACAATTATAGCATCTGACCTTGCTTCTATCAAACCTGGCTGGCTCTCTTGGGTTGTTGCTGAATTTTCTACCGGCTTTCTTTTCAAACTTATGAACCCAGAGAGTGAGCATAGCCATCTGCCACTTTAGATCCATTTCATCCAAGTCAAGTTTATCAACTTGTTTGAAATCATCAAAAGCAAGCTGCTGTTGTTGATCAACATCAGCAACAAAAGAGTGAAGAACATTTCTACCATGCTACTAGTCTTGGCTTTTGATTCAGGAGTAGAAGTATGTTGAGATGACAAAGTATAGCTTGGGCCACTGGCATAAGACATTGGACTAGATCCCATGGATCTTACAAAAGCATAGTTAGCAGGAGTGGGGTAGGAATCACTTGAGTATCCTCTCACATGAGACTCAAAGGTTTTGAGTTTATAGAACAAGTCATCAAAAGAAAGATATTCAAGGCCTCCGTTTTCCTTTAGAGAGATGACTACCTGATTCCATGAATGAGGCAGGGCTCTAAGAAACCTGGCATTGATGTCATCATTTTTAGGTTTGGACCGGAGTAGATCAATTGGCTAAGAATCTTTTGAAACCTGTCATAGCCTTGATGAAGACCTTTTGTTTCAGAAATCTTGAATTCTTTGAACTCATCTCTCAGCATTGATCTGCGCATCTTCTTGGATTCCTTATTCCCTCCAAATCTTGCCTTTATCCCATTCCAAATCTCCCTAGCATCATCCAAGTGATAAAAATCACCCATATGATCATTAGGAAAAGACTGAAGCAAAATAGTTTTTGCTTTGATTTCCTTCTGAACAACAGTGATTTCTTCATTAGATTTAGGATCTAGAATGATGATCTGACCATTCTTGTCTCTACCAGTCTTCTTCTTGTTGTTGCCATTCTGGACAATTTTCCACAAGTCTAGATCAGTATTGGTGATCCAGCACTCCATCTTCATGGCCCAGCTATCATACTCTTCCTTTTTCAAGAGTGGGAATTTTCCACTAGTATTGGAAACAGTAGCCACTATTTGTTATGTTTGTTGTGTTTTGGAGGTGCTTGCTTCTCCTGTTTCAGTAGAACTAGAAGCAGACATGATTAGACAATGATGTTAGTAAAAAAATTGATTCTTCTTGAGCAGAGACTCTCCTAGGCTCTGATACCACTTGTTGGGTCCACTAGATATGGATCTTGCAGTCTGTTAAGGATGGTGAACGACTTTTGTAATCACAAGTCTATTCATAGAGAGACTCTTAACATAACACAAAGTATAAGTGTGGAATACAAATACTATGAACAAGAAGAAACAGAATAACTAAATAACTTGATCCTTACTAAGGATTTGTACTATTAATGTGAAATGAATAATGGTGAAAGGTGTATCTAATCCTTCTGCCAATGGGTTCCTTTTATACTACAAGGAAACCCTAATACTACATTAAACCAAAACGTGTAACTCCTGATATGCATATCCTTTCCTAACATATCTCATGCATATCCTAACAAACTACTAAGAATAATAATGTTTGACTTTATACTAGACTAGGAGCACGTATTGCTCCTACTACTAGGACCAGGAGGAACTACATACCTCCTAGTTTATCTATTACAAATATCTATTCCATAGGTCCTAACAGATATTATTTTCAAAGACTTTATTTTATTTTGTTTCCAAGGAATTATGTTTGTAGTTTGTTGACTTGGAATTGTTTTTAGACATTTTGGTGATTTTATTTTATTTTATGTTATTTGGAAGAAAAAGTTTCTTTTGTTAATGTAGTATTTGTCGGAATTGACATATCAATTCAACATTGGTGGAAAATATGGAGTTTTCTGTAGATTCATGATGCAACAAAACCACAAGGAGTTCATGTTCGTATTTTGGTAGTATCGTTTGACCTTATTTTTCCAATTTTCTTATACTTTGAAGTTCGTTTATTACCATTGAGGAAAATGTTAAACTTAAGTGTGAGAGGTTGGTCAAATAGGAAAAATAGTCTATTTTTGTCAAAGATGGTTACTTTTCAAAGGTTACATAAAAATCAAATAATTAGTTAAATTTTAAATTTTATTTTAGTAGTATTTTTAATCCGCAGTGAGATCACAATTTGTGTGATTATGGCAAGAATAGATGATAAAAGGAAAAAGATTTAAAAGTTGTTGCTAATCACCTATTTTAGAAAAAATGATTTTTGATGATCGAGTTGGTCACACTTTGTATTCGCATGAGTTATTTCAACAAAAGAGGATTAGCTACTCTATTTTATATTTTTTGTAGCGTATGCTTATCCAAAGTGTGAGGGGGATTGCGGAAAAGAAGCAAATAGTCAATGAGCTATAAGCTTAGTTATAAATAGCCAATCATCTATAAATTATGAAGACGTAGGAAGAAGAAGTAAAATGGTAGTATCGATTGGCCAATGTGTCAAGCCGTGATACTTGAAGTTGAAAAAAAAGAAAAAAAGAAAAAAGAAAATAAAAATAGAGAAAGAAAAGACAAGGGTAGTATGATGAGAAAGATGGATGTGATCATTTGGTGATTAGTATTTTTGCTTTTATATGTCAAAAATAATAAAGTCCTTTTTGATAAAATTGTCGGGTGCTCACGCCCCATCGGATTAAGATGTGTCTACTATTTTTGTGTCTTTAGAGTTTTAAATAGATTTAGAGGAGTCAAATACAAGTTTATGTTAAAAAATTTATTTTGGTTTTACTTTACTCTCTCGAGGGCGAGCAATGCTTAAGTGTGAGAGGATTTGATAACGCTCAAATCCAACATGTATTAATAAGCGTTATCTTCACTATTTATATAGTATTTATGGTAATAAACGGACTTTTATTGCTAATATTGTGCAAAGTTCGGTTATTGTGTTTTGTAGGAAGCAAGGATGAAGAAACGTGAATAAAGGAATAAAAAGCGCGAATTGGAGGCGAAGGAATAAACGAGGCATGGAAACGTAAGATCTTGTATGAAGAATAAATGAGAATGAAGGAGTCTAGGAAAGTTTAGAGGAAAGATGGAGGAAGAAATAAAGAAGAAGGACTAGAAGGGAAAAATGTGGAAGATGGCCCAGTTGCCACCATCAACTTTTATTATGCCACCAGCAAAACAACACCATTTTGCCACCAGCATTTTGCAGCCCGTTTGGCACCAGTAGGATCAAGTTGCCACCAGCATTTTGATAGTCAGGTTTAGCAAAAGTCACACTTAAACACTCTTAAACCACCACCATCAATGAGAGGCTTATCATTTCCCTTCTATTATCATTTCCTGACGTTTTTGCCTTCTCCCCAAGCCAAAATCATGTACAAATTAGACCCTAGGGTCATTAGTTTCAGTGTGCTTAATCCAAGGATCATTCTAACCCTTGACAAAGGTTAGAATCACCATTCTTACATAACCCGAAATATAATAAACCCTGTTAATCCTCATAGGAGGGACGAATTTCGTGAAGTAGAGATTCGGGTGGAGGTTCATTGATAAATTGGAGGCATTGGAATTGCTATAAATTCTGTTTTGTTATTTCCTTGTGTTTTGAAGAACTATTGGTAAATTCTTGTACTTGAATTGATTCTCATTATAATTTAAGTATTGTTGAATGTTTGAGAAAGTTATGAATTGTGTTGCAATGTGTTTGAATTCTGAGTAGTATGATATACTTGTGTGATGAACATGGATTCTAAAGGAGAGTTTAGTTGTATGATCAAGAGAATATAATTGAGTTTTATGGTTGATAACTTCTTGAAACATGTTTTGATAATCAAATGAAATATAGCTTTTTATTGGATTTAGAGGTCGAAAGGATTTCTGGTAAACTATGTTCCAAAAGATTTATGCATGAGTCGATTTGGTTTCTTGGTGATGGACACTCACCTTGACGAGTTGATAAAAGGAATTTGTCAAAAGATTTATCTTGGGTATAGTTCGAAAGAACCCATTCAAACCAAACTTATCTCTTTGTATTTTCTAACAAATGGGGATTATAATGAATTGGAATAGATAATCATAGGTCGAAAGGATTTGTCTACACCAATTTGTTCATATGGATTCTATAAAAAATACCATGGAATGGAATTCATGTACTTTAGATTTGTGATTCATAGTTGCTAAACGCACGTAAATTATCTCTCCTACAGATGAAATGGAATTCACACAAGTTTTCCTTTAAATTATGTTTTCCTTTACAAAGTTAATTCTAGCGGTAATATCGGTAGTGACAACCCTATTACCTACACCACCTAAACGTTTTGAATATACGCAAATCCCATGAGACGATCTTGACTTACCCGACTTTACTAAAATAGAACGAGTATACTTGCTCGTATGCGATAGTTAAGGAATTAATAGGTCTTGTTTATAAATGTGAAACTAGGAGTGCAAGACGCGCATCAGGGAGGTCACTCCAAATTACAAAGTTCTAGACCTAGCATACTATACTAAGTCTTCGTTCTTGAGCTCGTAGTTGTTTCTATTTTCTTCTTTTCTTTTTCAGCTTGTGAATATATTGTAATAATCTTTGAGCTTTGGTTTGCAACATGTTCTTTTGGCTTTGACTTGTCTTGTAACTTGAGATCATCTCCACGTGCACTCTTTTCCTTCTTGTGATATTTGGCCTCCTCGTGACTTCATGTCCCACATACTTATACTTTTGTTGAATTCTTGAAAGTTTTAGAGTTTGTTACAGTGGATGTCTTTATGTTGAACTTTCTTGAATTTTGCTGAAATATTGATGTAGAAAATATAAGCATGTGAGGACGACTTCATCTGGTACACTACAACGCCACCGTCTTCAAATATAGCAACATAGTAAGACACGAATAAAATAGCTTTGACATTTTATTCTGATTTGATAGCGTTTTACCTTCGGTCGGTGAAGACCGTTGGATGATATTGTATATCGTACTTGTGACAGGTAGCTCTAATTAAAGATCTCCTTGACTAGATTTCGCGGGTAAACACGTTCTCTTTATTCTACCATCCAAGGCTGACTGCGAACATAAAGAGTGAACCATTTTGGATAAATTATCCTAATGGCTGAAGCCGGCAATTCAGGAACCTGGAACAAGTGAATTTCAATTAAGATTTTCACCATCGTTGCTTTCCAGTTGTCACGAGCTCGATTCTAATAGAATCTTGCTTGTCACCTACCGCAGTGCTGTTTGATGTTGACACTAGAAGCATTTCCACTCATCACTGTGAACACTAAAGAATGCCACTCTGAGTGTTCTGTCAAGATCATTTGGATAATGAGTAGAGGCCCTAGAAAAAGTTTGAATTCAATTAAGAATCAAACCATCGTTTCTTTCCAGTTATCACAAGCTTGGTTCTTAAAGAACCACACGTGTCACCTACAATGAGCTTGTTTGATGTTGGCTCAAGCAGGATTTCCATCTTCATTGTAATACTTTCGTATCACTCAGATGTTCGGGAAATATTACAAGAATATTACATAGGACTCATAAAATCTTTCTTCTTTTAAAATGTGTCCTAATGAGACTTTTGATGATTTCGTGGCTCTAGACTCAATGGTGCATTTTGATTTGGTGAGCGGAGGCTGGAGAGGATTGTCACCTTTTAAATACCAATTTATTCGGAGTGAATAAACCGATAGATAACGTGTTGAACTACGTGACATTAAAACACATATCTTTTGAAATATATTTGAGTTAGCTGGGAGGGGTTGTGCATCGCATCACTAGGTCCATGATACTTTTTCGTCTTCTAGATGTGTTGACCCGGTTTCTGCCTAAGTTGTTAGGAGGGCTTCTTTCTTTACACCCTTTATCTTTACAATTCTTTTTCATTCTTCAACCCCTTCAATGCTTACCAACAAATCATCACTAGCTCCTTGTTGTGATTGTTCCAATGCTAACATCAGTACTTGGTCGGCATTCAGCTTCGTTCACAATCCATTCCCCATCTTTCCTAAGGACTACCATTTTCTAACTATGGAATTGTCCTTGGAAGATTCCTCCGGTTCTAGAAGAATCATTGGACTAATACCTAATCCTACCACCCTTTTGTCACCACATCATCGTGAGTTAAGTGTGTTTTGGGTAAGTATTTGTCAGCATGAAAATTCCTTAAAAAGCTCACTAAGGTACTTGTGATATAAATATCAAGAGTTTTTGTACCTTCAGTGTTTTTTTGATTATCAAAATGCTCCCCCTTAACATATGCATAGCACATATCAAGTTGGATTTTCTATTGAGCCTTTTTCATATTTAGCCATGTATATTTACAAGTCTCCTTAATCCCATTTTCTCCCCTTATCCAAAATGTTAATCATTAATATTTTGGATTTTAATGGATTAACCGGTCTTTGGGTAACAAAATGAAATCGTTGTTGGCCATAGAACATGTTAATGCTCCCCCTCAAGTTAATGAGGGTTAGTTGTAGTGCTTGAGTATGATATATTTTGAAAGATTTAGAAACTCGTGAGAAATTCTTGAAAAGTTATCATACTTTCACACTACAGCAAGCCACAAAAGCAGAATATTCACAGTATTTACATATTCACAAGTAAAATATGGATTTGACCTGAGATAGTACGAACCATTTTAAATGGATCTTTCCATTAGCTTATGGTGCGCTTCATATGGTCTACCACCTACGAATCGTTCTAGACTTCACATTAAACGTCTATCCCTCAACTTTTCTTCAATCTTCCTGATCATGTATTCAACACTTTTACCGTATCCATCGTGCCACTTTACTATAACCTTGGGATGCTTCCGGCTGATATTGAGATACAGCAGTGTGTCTCGTAGTTGTTGAAGAGTCCCGTCACTAAACTTGTGAAGTTCCGCGACTCTCATGAATTTCTTCTCACCAGATCCATTTAAGTAGAGGGTACTTGGAACCGGTTTTGTTGTACTCGTGTAGGGTCTTGCTAAGGAGTGTTCATTGCTTTCAAAAGCTCATTTGCATTGTATTTAAGCTCCATTATGATGATTCTGGAATTGGCAAGGAAGGTGGGATCATTGAGTGCTCGAACTACCATAGCCTGAGTTATGTTGTCCCCATAATTGTACAAGTATGCTGAGAAATCAATGAGATTGCTGAGGATTTGGGAGAAATCTTATTCATCATCTTGAGTGAGAGGACGAATGCCAGCAGCTTTCGTGACCCAAGGTTGCTCGGGTGCATTTTCATCTACGGTTATTGTATCCACCCATGCCGGATCACTTGATTCTGGAATGTCAGAAACTGGTTCATTGACTGGAATATTCGTTACTCGTTCAGATTCTAGAACTAACTGAGTTTCTAAAATATCTTTTACTGGTGCAGGTTTTGAAACTTCAAGTATTTGCTGAGCAGGTTTCGGTAGGGATTGTTATGATGCTTGTGTCGTAGATGTGGTAGCTGGGGCACATTTAACTAGAACGGATGAGGTTGCCGTAGAAGCATTAACATCATGAAGTCATTTGGTGCGTTTGCGCTTTTGAGGTGACGCGGTTTGTTGAGTTGCCTCAGATGCTGGAGCAGTTTTATTTTTGGTAACATCAAGCTTTTGAGATTTGTCACCTTTTCCTGACGTTTGATCATCATCATCATCTGACTTATCTTTGTTGGTGTTATCATCATCCGCGTCCTCATCTTCATCCTTTTTCTCTTTTTCATCATCCTTTGGCTCATCTTCATCATTGACTCGTTCATCCATACTTTCATCATCATCATCATCACCATCACCTTTATCATCACCGTCATCATCATCTTCATCTTCATCTTCATCGTCATCTTCATCTTCACCGTCATCGTCTTCGTCATTATCGGAAGATTCATCGGTTTTGTCTGATTCACCCTCTTCTTCGTTTTCTTTATCTTGTTGTAGACTTATGGGATGACGGTTCCATGCTTTTCAAATATCATTGTTTCTTCATCCATAGCCGTCTTTAGAGCCTTGTAGAGTGCTATTTGGGCTGGCGTTTGTTTGTGGGACCCGATTTAAATCATGCGAGCATGCAACAACTTCTTCAACTTGTAGTCTGTGAGCCTTTGAGCAATTAGATAGTTTGACTACTGAGGGTCTGAAGACTTGATCATCAATTTGCATACGGAAAGCTTTTTTAGCTTGTCTCGTAGAGCAGGGAGTGTCATTGCAAGAGATCCTTGAACCTTTTCATTGATGGATTCAATAAGTGTTTCGTTGGATTGAGCAAGTCTGTCTTTTTCATCTTCGTACTTCCTTTTCAGTTCTCGAAGATGTTCGATCTTTTCTTGCTTTCTGGCTGCTTTAGCTTCTAGACTTGCTCTTGATGACTCTTCATTTGTGGTCGATTAGCTAATTCTTCTCTAAGGCTAGTGATTTCCTGTTCATGAGCTCTCTTTGATGATTCTAACTGCTCTATGACTTGAGTAGTTTTATCATCTTGATCTTTCAGTCTTTGTTCTATTCTTATCATGAAAGCTGTATCGACAGGTGGATGCGACGACAAAGACACATGTTGAATGTTTGATAGTGAAGGGGTACAAGAGTTGTCACAATGGTACTGATTACCGATGTCGTGGCCAAAGTTACAGGGATATTAACCATGTTCGGGTTTGATGAAGGATCGGTGTTAGTAGCTTCAGATTATAAAGAGTGAAGGTTTAAGTATGTACCTACCGAATCCGACAGTGAAGTGGATTTGGTTACACTCTTCTCCTTGTTGATGGAACCGATCTCTGTCTCCATATGTACTATCTCTGTTTGTACAGGAGGAATATCATCGAAAATTATGTCCCTTGTAGCTAAACCATTAAGCGATCCCATAGCTCCTTTGCTATCTTGTGTTTACTTACCATATGATAAATATCGGGTGAAATAGCTTGAAGAATAGTCTGAATGACCTTCTCATCCGCATCGGCAACGATTTGGTTGGCAGGCGTTAAATCAGAAAATTGCCTTGGCCGAGTCATATTATCTGTAGTAACTTCTCCCCAAACAAGTGGAACTTGCTCAATTGAATTGATCATGAGCCTTCCACTGGGCCGACCCATAATGTATGACTTCATGCGACCTTGCCATGCTTCAAATAGCTGTTTGATAAGCAATGGTGGACGGTTATCGGTGCCGAGATGATAGAAAGGTCAGTAAGCGATGTAATTGTTGGCATAAATGAATGAGGATTCATTTTTGATCACTTGAAGAAAAAAGATTATCTTTTGATCGTCCAATGAAATAAAGTTGTGTAACTTTTTGAGCGTTGATGTAGAATTCTTCCAAAAATTACAAGTCCAAATCTTGAATAAACCAATGCAAAATTCGGAATGTGATTTGCTTGGTAAAGTTCGGAAAACACCAAATTCTATACTGTAGACTTAATACAATAATTCGTCATGCAATCCAATAATGCGGAATATGAATCGAATTATAAATCGGTATTGAAGTCAGAATATGAATTAGATTAAAATTCGGAAGGTGGAACTTGATTCTAATTCGGAATGTGGAACTTGATAACAATTCGGAATGTGCAATATTATAACAATTCGGAATGTGCAAGATGATGACAATTCGGAATGTGGAATATTATAACAATTTGGAATGTGCAAGATGATGACAATTCAAAATATGGAATATTATGACAAGAAGTCGGAATAACCAAGTATTCCAAACAATTCAGAATATGTAACTCCTAAGTGAATGTCGGAATAACCAAGTTTTGCAATTAATTCAGAATATGCTAAACCCTTTTATTCTGACTTGTTAAACCCTTTTATTCCGACTTGTTACCCAAAAGAAATATCAATACTTGTAAATCGTGTTTTTACCCAATAATCAAGCCAAAACTACCAATTTTTACATGAAAATCACCAAGATGAATATCACAATCCCTACCACAACTATGTAGACAATTTGTAAGAAATATTTAGGGTGAAAAACACGAAAATATTTTAACCCACAGATATATCCTGATTAAAAGAGCATAAAACCAAAACTAACACAACAAAAAACCTTATTTCACCCCATGGCTCTTGATACCAATTATAGAATAGTGATAATCTATGATCCTAAAAATTGGGTTGTTGTTTCTAGAGAGAGAAACTAGAGAGAGAAAGATGAGAGAAACTATGTTTTGTTAGTGAAACAAAATGAACAACCAACCCCTTTCCATGAAGGAAAGGGGCCTTATATACCCAAGCCTTGATGGACTTGGGCCTACAACCCATGGACAGGCCCATGGGTTGGTTAGTAACTAAAGTTTAATACAATAACTAACTACGAGCTCATCACTTTTAATAATATTGTTGGAGTGACCGATACTTCTAATATACGTTAAAAACGTTTTTGCAACACAAAATAACACATATTGGTATATATCGAAATCACGTTGCTTAAAAGTTGACTAAATACTCAAATAATCTATAGTTTATTAGGTGTCTCATGTTTGTTGTACCTTTCTATATTGAAATTAGGACGCTTGTTTGTGGCGGTTGATAATTTCACACCTTAGATGACATGTCTTCCCCGGGTACATCCTTTAAGTTACAACCCAAATGTCGCGAAATTCCATTCACGTGTATGATTTAAACCTCTTTTATCTATTAAAGTTTAATTATTTAACGATCTATCACGGTTTCATTATATATAGCTGCCCAAATGCCCATATTCTCATCATCTTGTTCTTTTACATTTTAGCAGCTGCCTGCTTCTGTGGTTAATGGAATGCCTAAAGTGGTAGCTGATCCTCAAGGCGATGTTTTTGAGATATTCCAAAATTTAGGAGTTTGTGTGTTACATTCTGTTTCTTTAATATTCTGATTCTTTATTGTTAACTATTGAGACCGATTCTTTATTTTACAGCATTTCAAGCAGTCCACGGAGAGATGCTTAAGAATGGAATACTTACACGAGGATAATATCTTCTCCATGTGAGTGTTTAAGTATTTTGATACTTAAAATATTTTCTTCGCTCTTTTTTACTCAAATTTGAATTTACATTTTCATATAAAGAATCGACAAGTAAGATTCGTGGCACTCCATTGAGTGCAATCCAAAACCATCAAACTAGAACATATAGTAGTTAGTAATGGGCTAGAGTTTAACATAACTTTCGATGCTATTTTACGGGCAGATAAGAAGTTGTCTATCTATTTCTCTACTTTGAGTACTACTACAATCTTGCATTGTTTACATTACGTGATTCTTTTCGCTTTATAGGACTTACTGCTACAATCCTCTGGAAGCGTATTCAAGCATATTCTTAGGTTTAGATCCGATAATATGAGAATTTACGCTTAAACCGTTTATAGACAAACGGATATTTGTTTATGTTATAATTGCTGATTAGATTTGGTTCTTAAATCTTAGACAGATGGATCAAAAATGGGTGTTTGGGATTGCTTCCGGAAACCACATTATCCGTTTGTAAATGGTTTTTTTATATAAGCATGTAATAGCCTCAATTTTCTTTTCGAAAATTGTGTTTTCTCTCTAAAGAAACTCAAATAATTTTATTCATGCCAAACACTATTTTCTGATTATTGATGCGTGGGGTTGGTAACAAGTTTTAATTTTATATACACGAAGTATCGGATTGAATAAAAACACACGGGCAAGTATAACCCTTTCGTTTGTGTATAGCTTTTATGTGGTAATACGGAGATCGTTCACGGGGATTTGGAAAACCTATGATTATCTAAAATGAAACTATAATCGTTGATTGTAGCAATTGTTGACAAACAAATAATAAGTAAAATGATGAGATAAATAATATGATTAAAAGTACACTTGGTAAAGACTAGTTTGAGCATTCGTAGTGGTATGATTGTGATGACACGTTAATATATGATTATGATAATTAGATGGATAATCCAATCTATTGTTTTCAAAAGCTTTATTCTTCGTCAAGACTTTGGTTAAAGAAAACAAGCATTAGACTCAATCACTCAATTCAAGACTTAATCCAATTTCAACACATTCGATTCACGGTCGTTTCACGAATTTGCTAACATTTATAATTATGTTTCTTGATAATCAAAACTTCTTAAGAAATGATCAATACAAAAGATAGCCAATCATAGACAAACCGGCTATGACTTGTTGATAGAAAATAACCCTTTCGACCAATTAAATCTTTATCAACAAATTAAGTTTTGATAGCAATTGTCACATAAAACATAAATATCAACGGATCATAGGAAAGCTTGACATTGAATTAACCATAAATCACAATCACAACCACCACTTCATACTACAAACATCATCATACCAAGTGTAGAATGAAACTTAGCTACTCATAACAAATCTTTACTCCTTTATAAAGGAAAAAAGACTATGGTTGAATGTTGAATTGTTGAAACTAGAATGTGTTTAAAAGACTTGTACTATCTGTTTATATTGGTTGTACCATGTGTTTAAAAGACACTACACTTATACCATGTGTTTAAAAGACTTGTACCATGTGTTTAAAAGACACTACACTTATCCTTTTATTATTTTCTTATCTTTTCCATCTTTCTCATATGTATACACGCCGCCTGTTCTCATCTTTTCCATCTTTATTGTGTATCAAAAAACTATCTTGGAAATATACACGCCGCCTGTTGATATACTCACGCCTATCTTGGAAACACATATACATTTATTATTTTCTCATCAGTTTGAAAATAATCCATCTATATATCACGAATGGAGTCATACTCATATCAACAGTTTCCTCACCAGTTTCCTCACCAGTTTCCTCACGAATGGAGTCAAAAACACATATGGAACAAAATGTGATCAATTTTGTTGGTGGAGAGGTTTGGTTTCATTTTGATATGTTTTACTATCTATTACTTTCTCACCAGTTTCCTCAATTGAATCATACTTATTATCTTTTCTTCTTTTACTGGTTAGGTTGACATGGAAATACAAGAAGCTTTTGGGACAACTCAAGTTGAGGTTGAGGAAAACCCTATTGTATTGGATAATCATATTGAGGTAAACCCTATCTTTTCTTCTTTTACTGGTTATGTCGACATGTTTTTATTGGTTTTTATGTCGACATGTTATATAAAATTGAATATTGATTTCTGGATTTTAGCTTATAGGTTTTTATGTCGACATGTTATATAAAATTGAAAAAAAACAATTAAATTAATGTTGACATGTTTTAGCTTATAGGTTTTTATGTCGACATGTTATATAAAATAAATATTGATTTCTGGATTTTAGCTTATAGGTTTTTATGCTGAATTTGGATTTATGTTAAATAATAAAAATCTGAGTATTTAAGGATTAAATGTTATTTATGACCATGTTTGGGAATGCTTATTTATGACCATGTTTGGGAATGTTTTAGCTTCAGAGTTGTTTATTCAAATTGCTAATCTTTGTGTGTTTGGTTATTTCCTCTGTGCTTTCTGCTTATATGACCAACTTAAAAATGAGCATTTCAGGGAATAGTGTTTGGATTTGCTTATGATGGAAAAAGTATAAAAAATACGAGTAATAACGAGTGACCCAAGTTCTAATTAGGCTCGGGTTCATGTATGATTTTTTTACTCTCAACCCGAGTTGACCAGGAACCAGACTGGGTCAACTCGAATCACACCCCTAGGTGCATGTAAAACTAGCAACCACACTATAGAGTAGAGATGTTAAAAAGAAAGGATTAGAATGAGTCTAGGAATGTGCCCAGATAGATGTTGGCAAAAATAGACTCGGGTCGAGTTGATAGATGCATCTGCATTCTTTTAGTCTAAGAAATAATAAGTATGATTTACACAAACTAAATTACTTGAAAGAATAGTACTAATGATTTGCAAGGTGGTCTCGATTGGTGACTTCTGATTCATTCGACTAATTATGACCTTAACATCTTTTATATCCATTTTACATGTTACAGTAAGATCTTGCATAAGTCAACCTGCATATGATTAAACGAATATGAACTAAAACCAGAATAATGTGAGTGGGGTGGGTCAACAGCGTAACAAAACCAGAAAGAAAGAAAAAACATGTTTGTACAAACCTCAAAAACTGTACCATGTTTCTGATATAGGGCGAGGTCTCGGGTATATGAAAGCTTACCAAAAGTAGACATGTTTTGTTTGAACGAAAATGGCCCGGTATATGCATGAGCTCCTGTCCTTTCTATTGCTAAAACTTAGGGGTGGCTTTTGCAAAAAGTCATGTTTAAAAAGCTTTAGCCTTTTTCCAGCCTCCAGTAGACTATCAAGCATTTGTTAGTTGTGTTTGGATAAGCTTACCGTATTTACAACATACTTGTACAATAAGCAGTTAATCACTCTAAACAAGCTTAACCAAACACCCCTTAAAAACCAGGTGCTTGTGAAAATGCTCAAAATGATATTTCAGCTGAGTCAACATCTATCCACTAAATCTTAGTCAAATAATGGCGTAACCAAAAGTTTCATTTTCCGACGTCGCATACTGGTAAAGCTACGTGCTTTGCCTGATTTTTTTAAAATTTCACTAGAATGAACTAAATACCATCTAAGTGAGCTATGGCAGAGGATCCGTACATACCAATGTTATAGAGTGGGCACGCAACATACTAAACAAAAGAAAACTAGATCTTTAGAGTGGGCAGAGCTATATCGGTAATACTAAAACAAATTCAAAATCGTCATCCTGCATAAAATTAAAAAAATTAGTACTTCCCAGACTACAGCAACAAAGACTAGATCTATGCTAAAGACAAGATCCGATCTCTTAGAGCAACTTGTTAAAAACAGAAAACGGGTATAGCTATTTCTAGCATTGGGCTAAAAACAGGCTCTTATCTTTTGCCTAACCGTTTGTCTATGTAAAGGTTTAATTAAAACTGCAAATACATGCCTTGTCAGCTAGGGAAAACGTAGAACCTATGGTTTATTGCTTGTTAAAATTAAAATGGATAAAAAGTTACCTGTTTAAAGAAGTTGACTACGTGTTTGTTACGCTTCATAGTTGATAGATAAATTCAACCTTACTTGAGCACTAACATCAGGATAAAGCTTTAACTCTGCGATATACTGAGATGAAAATCAATAAATATTGATTTCTGGAGTGTTGTAGATACTTTCATAGTTGATAGATACTTTCAGTACAACAAAAGGCATAAGCAAATTCAGAAGTGTTGTATTCTGTTTTCTTACAGCGAATATCTACTTTTCTCAAAAACGTCAATAGTTGTACAGTAAGCAATCCCAAACACCCTGATATTTGGTGAACCTGGCTGAAAAGAGTGATCACGTATTCACTTCTAGCATTATACAGTTGCCACAAAAATAATATTAGTATGTTCTTTTTACAACAAAATTTACATGTAATACGTTTGGAATACAGGGTGTTGCTGGTTGTTGTATATTTTTGTGTTATTGTGGATTACAGCGAATATCTACTTTTCTCAAAAACGTCAATAGTTGTACATATATGACCAATTTGAAAAAATAATCTTATTATAACTCATAGCTCAACTAAAAAAATTATATTGTCGATAAAACGTGAATGTATTTAATTGATTGTTGTTTGAGGTGCTGATTTAATTGAGTGAGTTTTGGAAGATGCGTGTGTGTGGCGGTAGAATGTCGATAAGTTTGCCCCTTGAATATGTTACGGGATGTTAGAATGCGAGACCTGAATGTGATGTGTACTGTTATTGATGAAATGGCGAAACTGATTGTATAATATGTGTGCATTTAAATACAGTTGAGCACAAACTGTATCTATCTAGAAAATTGGTTCGTCTGTAGTTGTAAATAGATTTACGACACGATAAGTTTTACATTACAGGTTTTTGCTAGGGTGAATAATAAGTGTGCATTGGGTCATTTTTTAACTTAATATGGGTACTAATATAGTTTGGTGCAGCAGTTGAGCACAAAACTGTATATGTGTGCATTTTTTAACATGATATTGGGTCATACAGTCATAACTGGTTTAGTTTTCATTTGTGATGATGAACTTATGACCATGTTTGGGCTTATCAGCTTATATGTGGGCTTATCAGCTTATTTGAGTCCGGCTTGTATTTAATAAGCCCCAATTTTCCAGCTTATTTTGAGAGTTGTGGGCTTCTATAAGTTTATCTTAATAAACTTATATAAGCCAACAACTCTTAAAATAAGCTGAAAAATCGGGGCTTACGAAATATAAGCCGAACTCACATGAGCTCACACGCCTACATGTGGGTTAAGGGGTGTTTGTTTCAGCTTATATGTGCGCTTATCAGCTTTATGTGGGCTTATCAGCTTATATGTGGGATTAACTGATGTATAGACGCTTATATGTGGGCTTAACTGATGAAATGGCGAAACTGATTGTATAATATGTGTGCATTTTTTAACGTGAGATTGGGTCATACAGTCATAAGTGAATAGTAAGCAGTTGATGTGTGCCTGATATTGTCGATAAAACGTGAATGTATTTAATTGATTGTTGTTTGAGGTCCTGATTTAATTGAGTGAGTTTTGGAAGATGCATGTGTGTGGCGGTAGAATGTCGACAAGTTTGCCCCTTGAATGTTGAATTGTTGAATTGTTGAAACTAGAATGGCCCAATTTTCCAGCTTATTTTGAGAGTTGTGGGCTTCTATAAGTTTATCTTAATAAACTTATATAAGCCAACAACTCTTAAAATAAGCTGAAAAATCGGGGCTTACGAAATATAAGCCGAACTCACATGAGCTCACACGCCTACATGTGGGTTAAGGGGTGTTTGTTTCAGCTCATATGTGGGCTTATCAGCTTTATGTGGGCTTATCAGCTTATATGTTTCAACTTATATGTGGGATTAACTGATGTATAGACGCTTATATGTTTCAGCTTATATGTGGGATTAACTGATGTATAGACGCTTATATGTGGGCTTTATGTGGGCTTATCAGCTAATAAAGTTGAGGAGTGTACATGATTATTATTGTGGTCATAGAAGTTTATTGTTTGATGCTGTGATATTGGATATGACCTAATACGTATCGGAATTTAAACTGTATGAAGCACTCCTCAACTTCATTAGACAAAAGTAGTTTGCTCGTAATTGTTATTGAGCCCAAGAATTGTTAAAAGGATCTCGTTTATTATGATTATTGATGTTGGGAGGGAGCATACCAGTCTACTTGTTTTGGCTTCATGATAGATGTTCTGGACTTTCACGTTTAATGCAGACTTCTTTTATTGCAAAAAATGTTTTAGACTAATGCATTGATCCTGGTACAACTGTGATAGCTATTTTATAGATTTCAGGCGTTTGATGAGTCCTGTGTTTCTTCACATTGTATGAATGAAGCATCTTCTTGAGAAATTTGTATAGGAACTATTTATAACTAAATGAGATAATAAAAGAAGTTATGAGATGCCGTATTAGATATTTGGATGCTGGCAGTTAAATGGTCTGTTAAGAACTTCTTATTAGGTCAGTCATATAGTTCCACTGCCCCTATGAATACTGCAATAAACTACTGTAAAATTTTTTTGTGGTGATGTCTTTTCATAGGAAATTGTTTACTTTCCCTTGTCATCATTACAAGGAATAGATGATATTGTTCTCAGGTCAACATACGTTCCGTATTGGTTGCTATTGTAGTGTAGAGTTTCTGTTATACTATGTACCGGGTCGAGTTGTTTATTTTGGCTTTTGTTCAGTTCAGCTATTCTTGGCTTATTTTGAAAGCTTATTATGAAGTTTTTGGGTGAGAACATTGTGCGTCTTATTTTTTTATGTTTGTAGAAGTTGGGGATTCTTTAGTTTAGTTTTTTTTGGCGCTTTATTAGCAAATGATACCAACACACATGAAAATGGAAAATGGTACTGTATTTTTGGGTCCTTTTGTCATTCTGTTTATGAGTTTTACTATCACATCTATTAAACAAATAATATAAATACAAACGCAATATAACACTTTTAATTGTCATTCCCCATAACCCAAATAACACACCAAACATTTAGTAAGTATAAAGATAAAAGAAGACAAAACATCGCCTTGTATGCATTGACAGAGTCGTATCCAAGAACCACATCAGCACACTTCCCTCAATAATATATTAACAGAACAGAACATATTTTTATCATCAACTTTATTACCTTTAACATCAACATATACACTTATATTTTCTGTAGCAGTGGGATCCATACTTCACAGTCGACACTTTTGATGCCCTCAAGAACCCACATGCGTTTTATAAAATCGACAAAGTTCGTGTCTGAAATGTTTGGATGGATGAAAAGGCAAACAAACTCTACATTATCATGCACGACAAAAATGTAAGGATTTTAAAATCTACATTAACGGAAGATACATTATCAAATTTTCTTGATATTTACAAATATTTTCCGAGTTAATTATATTATATTTTCTTTATACATTCTATTAGGGACTAAAGATGGCTGCTCAAGTGCAACATGACCTGCTAAACAGATATAAAAATAGGGAATTGGCACAAACTTTTGTCTCAATACATCATTTCAAAATAGGGTATGTTGACCCTACCCAATACCCAAGGTTTGAAAATTACAGTTTCGCTCGCCATGATTGGATCATTCTGGTGGACGCGAAAACAGTCATCACCAAGATTCTGACTGCTGATGTAAAGGATTTTAGAGTGAATGGCTGGATACCTTCAATTCGTGGTCTTCTTGGTGATAAAACACCAAGGAAAATGCTCATCGGTACAAAAATAATTCTTTCACATATATATACTTCATGACAAATAACTAATAATACGTACTTTGTCGATTGTAAAAATATAATAGTATTCAATGTAATCGTAGATACCGTTGGAAGAGTTATCAAAGGAGAATTAAAAAGATATTTTAGCTACATAACATGTGAAGTGTGGTTGCGCGATTTGACGTAAGTCTCTTCACCAAAAACGATTTAACATTTATTATTTTCTGGAGCCTACTTGACAAGTAATGACTTGTTATAGAGGAGCTGATATCAAGTTTCTCGCGTATTATACACTACACAAAGCACCAGCAAGGTTGTCACGAGTTATAGTAGAGAAGGGTACCATCTTCATAACTCGTGTTAAAATCGTCAAATACGACACTAGTATTTCCAAATCCCAAATTATTCATACCTTTTCCATATTCTACGTGATTTTTTTACTTTCGGCTAAACTCTACATCATACCCCTAATTTTAATAGGCAACTTTTTGTGTGACACGGAAATATCAACTGTCGAGTTTGACCCAGATATGAAAGAAACTGAAGCCTTGAAAAAGATGAAGATATGATATCGCCAGAGTTCAGTTCTTTGTTTTGCATGACATGGATCATACATTTGGTCTTTTTTTCAATAATTTGGTCTTTTTTTCAATCAGTTTGTCATATGCGAACCCTTGAATTTATTTCTTATGTTTTTCCCTTAAATCATGTTGAATCTTGCTATGGCTGTTTGGTGTTTATCAATTTAATATTGAATTTTCAGAGAACTATACATGGTTAGTATTTTCATAAAAGTATGCATAGTGTTTATCAAGTTAACATTGAATTTTCAGAGAACTATACATGGGGTTAATCAAGTTAAAAACAATTACTATATAAAAAAATTACTCAATTTTTCTAAGAAAATAAAGGACCTAATCCAGAGTGACAATAAAAATAATCCTTCAAAAAACAACGAAAAGTATATTAAAAGAATTTCGTTGACACTAAGAAACGATAGTATTATTAGTTACACATTATAAAAACTTGATATTGGACCGGATTAATGTTGGGCTCCCAACCGAATATATTACAAAATCTGAAATTATGTTAAACCCACTATGGTTACTTTATTTATGAGCCAAGTTCATATATCCATAACAATAAACCACCCCCAAAAAAACTATTTAGTTGAACATTGGTAAGTTCATTCGAAGCTAAATAAGTAGTTGAGAAATTTAAATTTGAATCAATTATAATTTTAGAATTTAAATATTACATTCATTTAATAAATAAATTTTATTAGATATAAGACAACAAATTTTATAACATAAACAATTTAAAGCTAAAATTATTTTTAATAAAACACGAGATCTCATGTGTATTTGATAAAAATAAACGTGTCAAAATTTAAATAAAACTTATTAAATGATTAAATAAATGTGGTATTTGCTTCAGCTTCTTGAACCTCTTGACAAGATTCCAAATCATTTTGAAAGTTTGAAATTTGGGTGATGGATGATGTGATTATTAACTCTTTTTTTGCAGCTTGAAAACACAATGAATGGACTTACAAAATCTAACGCCAGTATTCTAACTCCCATTCATTTTGAATCAAACAAAGGTACGGTTATTCATCTTTTCTGGTTTTCAACTCTCTTTTTTACAACGCTCACATGTAAATAACAATCTCTAATGCGGTTTTTCAATTTTATGCTAGAAAATCGCAAATCATTGTCTACTAAAGATGTTCGTGCAACACTAAAGGAAAAAAAGGCAAGACAAACTTTGCCTATTTTGAAGAACCTCCAAATAGGGTACTGTTTGGAACATTACACAATATCATGAAGACAAATGTCCCTCAAACCCGAAACATTCCATTACAAACACTTTCACCTCAAAACATGTCAATAGATAAAGAAAATATAACACCATCGCCTCAAATTTTGTCAACCAATAAAGAAAATAGAACACTGTTGAAAACACTGTGTTCCTATAGTTCACTCTCTATAGGCCCAAGTGTACCCGTAGACCCTGCCATTCTTAAAAGACGAGAATACCAAAGAAGTTATCACCAACGACGTAAACAAAGAAAGCTAGCGGAAACAAATTCTTGCATGGAAACACAAAGAGACTTCGGACCTACACAATATCTTTCGCGCTTGACACATGAAAACACATTAGGTAATATATTTTACATATTGTTCTTCTTTACATTGATTTTTTTAACGATCAAACTAACGCATGATTTGAACTTCATAACAGACGATCAAAGGAGTAGTAACGTGTTATTGCCCATATTTGATCAAGAGTGCAATCAAACATCGAATGGTACGCTTCTTTAAAGATATCAAATACAGCTATTTACTACATGTATTTACGTTATATATCTGTGTAGGAACCAATCTTCATGTACCACCCGTAGACCCGAACGATGTTAAAAGACGAGAATACCAAAGAAGTTATTACCAACGACGTAAACAAAAAAAGCTAGCGGAAACAAATTCTTGCATGGAAACACAAACATCGGTCAGAGCTACACAATCTCTTTCGGTTTTGCAACGTGAAAACACAATAATTACCATCGCAAATGATCACATGGAAGCACAAAGAGACTTCGGACCTACACAGTATCTTTCGTGTTTGACACGTGAAAACACATTACGTAATATATCGTACATATTGTTCTTCTTTACATATATTTTTAATGATCATACTAACACATGATTTGAATTTTACAACAGATGATCAAAGGAGAAGTAACGTATTATTGCCCATATTTGATCAAGAGTGCAATCAAACATCGAATGGTAAGCTTCTTTAAGAGGGTTTCTCATATTTTTATTGCTTGACACGTGAAAACACATTAGGTGATATATTGTACATATGGTTCTTCTTTACATTGATTTTTTTAACGATCAAACTAACGCATGATTTGAACTTCATAACAGACGATCAAAGGAGTAGTAACGTGTTATTGCCCATATTTGATCAAGCATGCAATCAAACATCGAATGGTACGCTTCTTTAAAGATATCAAATACAGCTATTTACTACATGTATTTACGTTATATATTTGTGTAGGAACCAATCTTCATGTACCACCCGTAGACCCGAACGATGTTAAAAGACGAGAATACCAAAGAAGTTATTACCAACGACTTAAACAAAAAAAGCTAGCGGAAACAAATTCTTGCATGGAAACACAAACATCTGTCGGAGCTACACAATCTCTTTCGGTTTTGCAACGTGAAAACACAATAATTACCATCGCAAATGATCACATGGAAGCACAAAGAGACTTCGGACCTACACAGTATCTTTCGTGTTTGACACGTGAAAACACATTAGGTAATATATCGTACGTATTGTTCTTCTTTACATATATTTTTTAACGATTACTAACACATGATTTGAATTTTACAACAGATGATCAAAGGAGTAGTAACGTATTATTGCCCATATTTGATCAAGAGTGCAATCAAACATCGAATGGTAAGCTTCTTTAAGAGGGTTTCTCATATTGTTATTTACTACATGTATTTACGTTATATATGTGTAGGAACCAATCTTCATGTACCACCAACCATTCGACCAACCACTCGACAGAGGAAAGAATACCAAAAAAGTTATTATCAACGTCGTAAAGAAAACAATATAAGGGAGGCTAATGCAAACATAGGTAATATAACTCTCTATACTATATACGTCTCTAAGGATTTTTATATTATATTACCAATAATGGTTTTAAATTTCAAACCAGATGATCAAACTGAAGACGATCCGTACGATTTTGTATTCAATGATCTTCCTACAGAGCATCGTCTACTGGAGCAACCATCGTGTGTTCATTGTGGAGCAAAGAAAATACAGTACGAGTTCCCTACTTTTTGTTGCATGACCGGTAGAACAACTTTGAAACCCTTAGACATACCTCCAGAACTCTACAACCTATTCACATCGCAATGCCAGTTAGGAAAAATGTTTAGGAAAAACATACGTGCCTACAACACAAACTTTTCTTTCGCATCTATGGGCGTAAACTTGGACAAACGATACAGCGCTAGGGGTTCTGGAGTGTATACTTTTCGCGTGCAAGGAGGGATATATCATAAAATCGATCAATTGGTTCCTAGAGATGGCCAACCAAGGTATTTGCAGTTGTACTTTTATGACGGGGAATCTGATTTTGAACACAGGTTAATGTGGCCTAATCTTGATAAAGAGATTGTTACAATATTATCTCGCGTTCTTGCACCAAACCCATATGTTCAGATCTTTCGATCACTTGGTAACCTTGGCACGCTCGACAAGTATAGGGTCGAACTAAATGCATCAGTTAAGGTCGACCAAAGAGTTTACAATCGTCCTACAATATCTAAGGTATAAACATGATTATAAAAATCATATCTCTTATCTAAATATATAATCATATATCTAACTTAAACGGTTTCATGTGTTATGTTATGTCGAAGGTCGCTGGAATTTGGGTGGAAGGTAATAACAACATCACTTCATACAAGAGAAGTATTATTGTGTATGGGAAGTCTGAATACCCTTCACAAATACAACCTTATTTTTCTTCCTATGATCCTTTGGTTTATCCGATGTTTTTTCCAAACGGCGAGGCTGGATGGCATTCTCGAATACCAAGAAGAGGTGTAGACATAAGAGAACTCCTCGATAATGACGATGATGAGGTCGAAGACGACGAAGGTACTAAACATATTTTAATATGCATATCCACTTATCTTGTATAAGCCATCTAACGGTAATTTTGTATAATACAACTTTGCCTAGCTAAATCGTTATATTTTATTAATGGCCCATGTTAATAGATTATACCAATTGAACAATCTAATAACAAACATGAATATAAGAGACTGCTCCATATATACAAAATAGCCTATACAAACCTACCTTTAAAATTAGTTTATTTTGGCCACAATGCAAGTAATTAATATTTATTTATTTGGGTCATTGATAAAATATTTATTTTTGTACTTTTCTAACATGTCGATCGATTTATAACAACTTGATAGAGTCCTCACGCATCTTTTTAACATCACCGAACAGGGATTAACACAAACACTCGTAGAAAAACAGTTACTATGCGAGAGTATTACTGTTACAAATTTCAAATTCGGCCACATCATAACTTGATCTTGTTTGGAGGGCGATTGTTTCAGCAATTTGTGGTAGACACATACATAAAGATAGAGACTTCACGCTTGCAATTTTGTGAAAAGAATCAATCCACAATTAGAGCTGATTTGTATCAAGGAATAGTTGATTCTATTATTGCCGGAGAAGTTCATTCAAATAGACTTGGCCAAGTTATTGTGTTGCCTGTCTCTTTTATCGGAGGACCCCGTGACATGCGCAGACGGTTTTTGGATGCCATGACGTTAGTACAAGATGCTGGGAAACCTGATGTATTTCTAACCATGACTTGCAATCCCAACTGGCCAGAAATCGTAGAAGAGCTTTATGAAGGACAAACGGCCCAAGATCAACCAGACTTAGTTACAAGAGTGTTCCGTGCAAAATTAGAGTCTCTCAAGCACTGGTTGTTCATAAAACATATCCTTGGCATTGTTTCATCATATATATATGTTATCGAGTTTCAGAAACGGGGTTTACCACATGCACATTTTCTTTTGATTATGAGATCAGCTGACAAATTGGCAAATCCCGATCAATACGATAAAGTTGTATGCGCTGAAATTCCAGACATGGAGAAACATCCAGAATTGCACCAATTGGTTTTAAAGCACATGATTCATGGTCCTTGTGGTCACTTAAATACTCAGTGTCCTTGTATGGAGGGTGAACCAAAGACATGTCGCTTTAATTATCCCAGGCAATTCCAAGAAACAACACAACAAGGAGACGATTCGTACCCATTGTATCGACGAAGAGACAACGGTATTAAGGTAAACGTACGGAACAATGTCCTAGAGAATAGATGGGTTGTTCCATATAACCCTAAATTGTTGATGATGTTCAATTGTCATATCAATGTGGAGGTGTGCTCGAGTATAAAATCCGTTAAATATGTCTTCAAGTACGTCTACAAGGGTCATGACAAACAAGTTGTAAATGTTGATCTAGAAGGAGAACAAGTCATTAACGAGATAAAGAGATTCCAGGATGCGCGTTATGTATCACCCCCCGAAGCTATGTGGCGAATTTATGGCTTCCCCCTATCTAATATTCATCCTTGTGTTATGTCACTGCAAGTTCATCTACCAAATAAGCAGTTGGTTCGGTTTACAGAAGACGATGTACTGACCGACATTCTTGAGAGAGAAAGGGATAAAAGATCAATGTTGACTGCCTTTTTTGAACTGAACACTACAGATGAAAACGCGCGCCAATATTTTTATAAAGACATCCCTAGGTACTATACATGGAGCAAGAGTACACGCAAGTGGAGCCTTAGAAAAAAAGGGAAAATGAGAGGGAGAATGGTTTCCGCTAATCCTGCTGAAGGAGAGCGATTCTATCTACGTGTACTGTTGCAACATGTTAAAGGCCCTACATGATTTAAATATCTTTACACAGTCAACAACGTATTGTACAATACATTTCGTAGAGCGGCACTAGAAAGAGGATTAATAAAGAGCGATAATCACATAGATGCCTGTTTACGTGAGTCCTCTGCGTACGAGATGCCTGGACCTCTTAGAAGACTATTCGCAACTCTTTTAATCTTTTGTGAACCAGGAGATGTTAGAAAGTTATGGGATGACCATTATGAATCTCTTTCAGAAGACTACAGTTTACATTGTACAAGTGTAGAGCGGGTTCAAAATATGGTTCTAACGGACATATCAGCAATTCTACAATCCATGGGTAAAAGTCTTGCTGATTTTGATCTTCCCAACATCAGTGCGGATGTGCGTGCATATGCATATGGATGTCGTGAAGTACATGAGGAAAACTCGATTGTTGTAGAAGATGAAGATATACTTGCTCGACATTCTCTCAATACGGATCAAAAATTAGCATATGATACCATAATGAGACATGTTGATGACGATTCTTCGGGCGTGTTTTTTATTGATGGACCTAGAGGAACTGGTAAAACGTTCTTGTATAAAGATTTGCTTGCCACTGTTCGTTCTCGTGGACTTATTGCACTTGCCACCGCTTCGTCAGGAGCTGCTGCAAATAACATGACAGGGGGCAGAACTGCTCATTCGCGATTTAAGATTCCTATCAATCTTACTACAAACTCAATGTGCACTGTCAAAAAACAAAGTGGCCTTGCTAAACTACTTTGTCAAACAAAGTTAATAATATGGGATGAAGCATCAATGGCTAAAAGACAAGCTGTGGAGGCAGTAGATCGAACTATGCAAGACATTACCGGGGTAAAACTTCCTTTCGGTGGAAAGATAATGGTTTTGGGAGGGGACTTTAGACAGGTTTTACCGGTCGTAAGACGCGGAACACGAGCCCAGATTGTAGATTCAAGTCTACGGATGTCACCGCTTTGGTATATAATTAAAAAAATGCGGTTAACCATAAACATGAGGGCCCGAACAGACCCATGGTTTTCAAACTTTCTATAACGAGTCGGTGATGGAGTTGAAGAGGTCATCGATGAAAGCTACATACGTATACCCGATGACATGACAATTCCATACACTACCGAGGCTGCCTCAAAGGATGCATTGATCAATGAAATATTTCCTTCCTTTGATAACAACGTTCAAACATCTACTGATATAGTTTCAAGAGCAATATTATCAACTAAAAATGAACACGTTGACGGCATTAATGACATGTTGATAGAAAGATTTCCTGGGGAAGAAAAGGTTTACTATAGTTTTGATGAAGCGGAAGACGACCCACAAAACTTCTATCCTCTTGAATTCTTAAACACTCTCAACGTGAGCGGATTTCCACCACATTACTTGCGTTTGAAAATTGGATGCCCGATTATCCTTTTAAGGAATCTCGATCCGACAAATGGATTATGTAATGGTACGAGGTTGATATGCAAACGCTTTGATCCTAATGTCATCGATGCTGAAATTGTTGTCGGACAGCATGCTGGAATTAGAGTGCTCTTGCCAAGAATTCCTCTAGCTCCATCAGAAGAAGATATGTTCCCTTTCAAGCTAAAGAGGACACAATTTCCTGTCCGCCTTTCCTTTGCGATGACAATCAATAAAGCTCAGGGGCAAACAATTCCAAATGTGGGTGTCTATTTGCCCGACTCTGTTTTCTCCCATGGCCAACTTTATGTAGCATTGTCTAGAGGGATATCACGATCAACAACCAAAGTTTTAGTGAAGCCAGTCAAGCAGTTTGCTGAAGAAGGAGTGTACACCTCAAATGTTGTATACCAAGAAGTTTTGCGCGATGATTAATGGTCGTTACATTTTATCATTTATTGTTTGACGTTTAATTTTAATAACTGCTTTTTAATATGTTGTTTTGTATTAGATATTTTATTTAAAACTGAATTATCACATGTTACCACATTTTGCAGTTATACTTAGATCTTACCACGATGTAATGTTTCGTTAATTATCTGCCGCTAAGCAATTCCGCCGCTATGCGCGGGTACTCGCCTAGTGATGAAATAAACTCAGAAATAAAAGTATTATAAGTCATAATCAAGAGTCTTACAAAGTGGAAACATGTTACTAATGATTAGGGTAATGATCCCTAAGAGTTTCGTGATGATAACTTTGCTTTTTAGACTCAAAAACTAACTTTTCTAGCACCACCTTGTTCAAATCCGGGAATGGAAGTTTGGACAAGGATGAGAGAGTTTATTTGATGTAGTAATGAGAAGATGATTGAAAAGTGAAAAGATATGTGAAAGGCATATGAGTTACATGACCCCAAGGGTCTTATTTATAAGCTAGTTAAGGCTCTAGACTTCAATTTTTGGCTTGGAGAGAAAGAAAGTCTAGAATGCTCTTACATGGAATTCCATGAGCTTGCATGAATGTGGACACATTTTTGCCTAGACAAATGTTGAAGGCAACTTCACTCATGATGGAGGGAAATCAACTCCCATGTGATGGTGGCAACTTCACTCTTGCCAGTGGCAAGTTGGATGTATGTTGATGGTGAGAATATTCATGCTGAATATCTTTATTTGATCCTTGGAAATACTTGTTCTTGCACCCGAAATTAATCTTCAAAGGCTTGTAACTTGTACACGGGTCTTGAACTTGACTAGGATTCTTCGTACTCGTACAATTCTTTACTTTTATGTTGTTTTATACTCCATTCCTGCAATTGGCTACACAAAGACTTGCAAACACGATTGGGCACAAATATGCACAAAAGTATCATATAATTAACCAATATACATGTACAAAAGTACGGATAACGCTCCTAAAAACATGTTGGATTTAGGCGTTATCAAATCCCCTCACACTTAAGTTTTGCTTGCCCTCAAGCAAGAAGAAAAGAAAATTAAATCCAAAGGTACATGTATCTTTACAAAAATTTGATGCAAGTCTATCAAGTACAAGTATAAGATAAAACTCATCGTCTTAAGTTTTTAAGGTTGAAAAATTGAGATATAAAGTCAATACCCATAAAAATCTAGAAAGTCTTTTGTTTCTAACTATACTACACTAATAACATGTGAATTGAAGCAACATGTATCACGACTTAGCACATTGGCTAATCGATACCTTTTATTTCTTCTTCTTCCTTCAACTTCATAACATTATAGCTCATTGGCTATTTATTTGTCTTTTTGACATTTTCTTTCTTTTTCTCTTTTTTTTCTTGGCTAAAACTCCTAGCCATGGATCAACATACTTGCAAAGTTTATGTTGTATTGACAAACATGGAACTTGCAACTTTCTCCTATTTTTGTATTTTTCTTCTACTATTATATGAGACTTTTACTTGGGTAATTTTGACACAAAAATATATCTCAAATTTTCAAAAATTACCGATTGGATAATTTCTTAATTAATTATATACATTGCTTGAAACTTTTTTATTTACGAGGGTAAAACAAGAACAAAAGTTTTAAAATAGCCCAAAAATATGGCAATTAAGCATCTTTTTCTCGATTTCCCTACAACCCCCTCACACTTAAGTTTAACGTTGTCCTCATTGTGATAAAACTGAACAAAAGCAAGGGAATGAGAGAAAAACCAGAATCACGGGCATATCATGCATCATACAAGAGTCTTGTCTTCGCCTTCAACTTGTGGTACCTAAAAAGATAAAACACACAAAAATACGAAAACATTACATTTTTGGTTTTTTATAGGTTTTTATAAAAGCGACACATGCTACACCCCCTCACACTTAAGCAAAACATTGACTAAAAATGTGGGGTGTAAGCATGAATTTATTTAAAAAGGAAAATCACACTTTAAAAAATTAAAAACACACGGGTTGTCTCCCGAGAAGCGCTTATTTTTTTATAGAGTCATCAGCCTGACTCGTACTTCCTTTTATTTTTCTTTATTTTTATCGAGCGAAAAGTGTTCACTCCACTCCTCATGGTATAGTTTAACACGGTGTCCATTAACAATGAAGCTTCCTCCATTCTTGTCATACAATTCAACATAACCGGACGGGTATCCATGTTTTACTATAAAACGACCGTACCACTTTTGTTTAAGCTTGGGGGCTTTGAATTTATAGCGCATATTATACAAGAGAACTTTATCTCCTTTCTTGAATTCTTTTTGGATTCGAAGTTTCTTGTCGTGATAAGCTTTGGTACGTGCTTTGTACAATTTCGAATTCTCATAAGCTTGGAGTCTTAATTCATCGAGTTCATGCAGTTGCAAGAATCGGTTTTCTCAAGCGATTTTGAGATCAGGATTACAGCTTCTCAATGCCCAATAAGCACGGTGCTCGATTTCGAAGGGCAAATGGCACGTTTTACCGTACAATAAACGATAAGGTGTTGTGCCAATTGGTGTCTTATAAGCTGTTCGGAAAGCCCATAGAGCGTCGTCAAGTTTCCTTGACCAAACGGAAGGATTGTCCTTAACCCTTTTTTCGAGTATTCGTTTTAAGGCTCTATTGCTATTTTTAACTTGTCCACTCGTTTGTGGATGATACGCGGTTGCAAAGCGGTGGGTGACTCCATAACGCTTTAAGATTCTCTCCATTTGTTTGTTACAAAAATGGGAACCTGGATCACTAATTAAAGCTTTCGGCATTCCATAGCGAGAGAACAGTTTTTTCAGAAAGTTGATTACGGCTCGTGAATCGTTCGTGGGTAAAGCTTCGACTTCTGCCCATTTGGACACGTAATCAATAGCGACTAAGATATATTCGAACTTATGGGATTTGGGAAAGGGTCCCATGAAATCAATTCCCCATACGTCAAATATTTCGCTAACTTGGATGCTGTTTTGAGGCATTTCGTCTCTTCGTGAGAGGCTACCAGTACGTTGGCAAGCATCGCAAATTTTGACTAGAGTATAGGCCTCTTTAAAAATTGTTGGCCAATAAAAACCAACATCGAAGACTTTTTTTGCGGTGGTTGAAGGACCATAAGGTCCCCCAGTAGGGCCATGATGACATTCATCAAGGATATTTCTTGTTTCCGTGTCGTAAACACATCTCCTAATCATGCCATCGAGGCATACCTTGAAAAGGTATGGATCTTCCCAGAAATAGTGTTTTAGGTCGGAAAAGAATTTACATCGTTGGTGATAGGTTAAACCTTTTCTTAGAATTCTTCCAACGAGGTAATTTGCAAGATCTGCAAACCACGGAGATTCATCCGTAGAGATTTTCATAAGAGTGTCATCGGGAAAATAAACGTCGATATCTTCATCCCTTAACTCTTCCATGTTTGGATTTTCAAGTCGCGACAAATGATCGGCTGCGACGTTTTTAGCTTCTTTCTTGTTTTGGATTTCGATGTCAAATTCTTGGAGTAGTAAAGTCCATGTAATAAGACGCGACTTAGCATCTTGTTTAGAGAATAGATATTTTAACGCGGAATGATCGGTGAATACAATCGTTTTCGACAACACGAGATAGGATCGGAATTTGTCGAAAGCAAAGACTCCGGCAAGTAGTTCTTTCTTGGTGATTGTGTAGTTGAGCTGCGCGCTATTTAGAGTTTTGCTCACAAAGTGTATAGGACAGAAATGTTTTCCTTCGCGTTTTCCTAATACGGCTCCTACTGCGAAATCGCTTGCATCACACATAAGTTCAAACGGTCGCGACCAATCCGGTGAAACCATGATCGGTGCATTCGTTAGCTTGTCTTTAAGCTTGTCAAATGCCTTTATGCATTATTCATTGAAATCAAGGATTATGTCTTTTTCAAGGAGTTTGGTCATCGGTCTAGCGATTTTGGAAAAATCTTTTATGAATCGGCGGTAGAATCCCGCATGACCTAGAAAACTTCTAACGACTTTAGCGTTAGTGGGTGGTGGTAATTTGGATATCACTTTGATCTTTGCCTTGTATACTTCCAATCCGGATCCGAAGACTTTGTGTCCAAGCACAATTCCTTCAGTGACCATGAAGTGACATTTCTCCCAGTTGAGCACGAGATGAGCTTGTTTGCATCGGATGAGCATGCGCTCTAGGTTAAAAAGGCAAGACTCGAATGAGTTTTCGAAGACTAAGAAATCATCCATTAAAACTTCCATGGATACTTCGATCATGTCTTGAAAGATTACGATCATACATCTTTGAAAAGTCGCAGGTGCATTGCAAAGACCCAAAGGCATACGCCTATAAGCAAACGTTCCAAAAGGACACGTAAAAGTGGTCTTGTCTTGATCGGATGGTTCGATAGGTATTTGAAAATATCCGGAAAAGCCATCGAGAAAACAAAAGAATTTGTTCCCCGCTAGTCTTTCCAACATTTGGTCAATGAATGGTAGAGGAAAATGATCTTTTCGTGTGGCATTGTTCAATTTGCGGTAATCAATACACACGTCAAACGGTAATGGTTCTTGTAGGAACAAGTTCGTTATTTTTGTTGGTCACAACAGTCATTCCTCCTTTTTTTGGAATGCAATGAATAGGACTAACCCAAGGACTATCTTCTATGGCATAGATGATTCCTGCCTCAAGGAGTTTGATGATTTTGGCTTTTACTATCTCCTTCATGTTTGGGTTAAGTCGACGTTGCCTCTCAATAACGGGTTTGGCATCGTCTTCGAGATTGATCTTGTGTTTGCAAAAATATGGGCTAATACCCGGTATATCGGATGTTTTCCAAGCAAACGCTTCTTTGTGGTTTTTGGGCATAGAAACGAGACGTTCCTTCTCATCTTCCTCGAGTTTGGCTGAGATAATCACCGGAAGGAGTGAATCCTTCTCTAGATAAGCGTACTAGATATGTTCGGGAAGAGGTTTCAACTCAAGATCCGTCGGTGGATCATGAATAGATTTGTGAAGTATAAAGTTCGATTTCGAAGGCAAAACTTCAAACGGCTTGTTTTCATCTTCTTCAAGAGTTACTTCGGAATCAAGGGCCATGGATTCTTCGAATTCACGATCACGATCGGTATCGCTAATCTTTTCTGAAGTTGTTTGGAATGGTGCGTTGTCATCAAGCAATGCGTCCAACTCTTCTTCCGTTGCTTCATCGATAGCATCCACGCGGAAGCATGTGTCGTCATTGGAATGGGAGTGTTGCATAGAATTATCGACTAAGAATGTGACTCGATTGTCACCAACTCCAAGGTGGAGTTCTTTATTCTTCACAAGAATGATAGCATCGGCGGTGTGCAAGAATGGTCGTCCTAAAATGAGAGGGACTTGATGGTCTTCCTCCATCTCAAGGATTACAAAGTCGGCGGGAAATATGAATTTGCCAACTTGAACAAGCATGTTCTCGGATATCCCAATGGGATATTGGTAGGTGTGGTTAGCCAAACGTATACTCATACTCGGAGGTTTTAACGTATTGTTTGAAAGATTCTTGTATAATGAGTATGGCATAAGATTGATACTTGCGCCTAGATCGGCCAGGGCGTGACATTCGACATTGTTGTTTAGGGTGCATGGTATGAGAAAGCTTCCCAGGTCTCCGAGATTTGGTGGAAGTTTGCTTTGCAAGGCTGCAGAACATTCTTCATTTAGAAACGCAGCAGAGATTTGCTCCGTCTTACTATGGTTTCTCACAAGACCTTTGAGGAATTTCCCATAGTTGGGCATGCCGGTTAAGATATCAACAAGTGGAACGTTGATCTTAACTTCCTTGATCATATTAAGGAATTTGGCATTACGAGCCTCCATCTTTTCTTTTCGTAGGCATTGAGGATACGGAATTTTTGGTTCATACGCCTTAGGTGTTGGTATTGGAATGCGTGTGGTTTGTTTTGGTTTGGGTTTGGAAGGAGGAACAGTTTCTTCCTTCTTAGGCTCATAGGCCTCGTCTTCACTTTCATCAGCGAAAGTGGGAGCTTTGGTGTTCGGGTTTTGTGGTGGATCATAACTCAGCCCACTTCTTGTGAATACAACATTCACATGTTCATTACGGGCGGGTGGTGGGCGGTATGGTTTATCTGTAGATGGTTTTGGGTTTGTTTGAGTATTGCTTGGTAGCGAACCACTTGGTCGATTGGCTAATTGATCGGTGATTCGACCGAGTTTGGTTTCGAGCTCATTAATGGTTGCGGTGTGGTGTCTTTGTCCTCTTTCAATGTTGGCTTTGAGATCGAAGAATTGGTTCTTAATGAACGTGTTTGTCAATTTTTGAGATTCTATGAAAGCTAACAACGTTTTCTCTAGGGTCGAATCTTCGGGTTTCTTTTCGTTTGATGGACCTGAGTTATCATTCTCACGGGGTTGTGAGCTACGCTTTTCATTTTTGGGATACTCACGCCATATGCCGGGATTTCTACCGTAGTAGTTACCGCGATAACCACTTCCTCTATATCCTCCTTGGGCGTAGTTTGCTTCTTGTGACGGCTCTCTTATTGGTGTATCATCACACGCTGTGGATGGGTGTGGTCCTCCGCAAAGAGTACATTCGCCTCGCATCTCCTTCATTTCGTTTTTGATGGTTTTGAATTGCGAGTCGAATTTAGATGTGAGAGCGTCCATCTTTTCCATGAGTTTTGAATTTTCGTCACCTTCAACGAAAGAAACGGTTTTCGTGAAAGGTTTTGTTCGGTTATCTTTGGACCAATTGAGTTTTAAGAGAACTCGGTCCTCGAGCAGTTAGTATGCTTCGTTGGGAGTCTTATAAAGAAAGAGTCCACCGGCGTCAAGGATTGCTTGCGTCGGTTCATTGAGACCGTGATAAAAGATTTGGATGATGGTTCCTTTTAATAAACCATGTCCATGACAACTACGAAGTAGGTCTTTCATTCGATTCCACGCATCAATGAGTGTTTCTTGTGGAAGTTGGGCGAAACCTCGGATTTCTCCCATTGGTCTTTCGTACATGGCGGGTGGAAAGAAATGGCTAACAAAAGCGGTTCTCATTTGTTCCCATGTTTCAATGGTACCGGGCGTCAACTTGTTGTACCAAACTCTTGCATCTACGAATAGAGATGATGGGAAGAGTTTGAGTTTTATGGCGTCTCCATCGACGTCGGCTCCATAACGGAACATGCCACATATTTCTATGAATTCAGATATGTGCTTATGCGGATCGGCTCGCGTACGGCCGTCAAATTGGCGGTCTTTGATCATTGAAAGGTGATGACCTTTCACGGTGAAGTTTTCTCCAAGCTCAACTTGAACAATAGCAGCCTCGGGTGTGTTGGGTCGAAATTATGAGTTGATGCGTTAAAAACAACAAAATAAGAAGACAAGGACTACTTTTGCCAAAGTTTAATAATACAAGCTGGTGGAGTCTTTTTATTGCTTTAATAGCTTTCTTTGTAAGCTATGTTTTTGATATGAGCTTAAACTCATATCCTTTTAATAACAAATAACCCTAAAACATGAAGCAAAATACCAATTTATTTGGCAAAAATAGTGTTATGTGGTATGTTTGTGTTTGTGTGCACTTGTGTAGGTAAAAAGATACATTTTCAAGCAAACAAGGAAAAATCAAGCTCAAATGGATGAAAAAGACAAAGAAGGATCAAAAGTGACAAGACTTTGAAGTACAAGGACCTATCTTGACAAGTTATGAAAGTTGAAGGACTAAAAGTGCAAATAATGTAAAGTCAAGATTCAAGTCAAACTTGGTCAACTCTCAAGTCAACTCAGTCAAAGGACCATTTTGTTCAAGAATGAAGTTCAAAGGATTGGTTTTGCCAAAGAATTGAAGATTAGAGATCAAATCATAAATCTGCCAAAGTATAGGGGCTGAAAGTGAAAAGTTTACACCAAAATTGGGCTTAATCCGTGTGAAGTGTTAAATGACCAATGAGAATCAAGGAAATGATACACAAGGATCACCACATAAGCCCACTAGCGCCGCTTTTCATTTAATACAGGATCTAAACAGTAAAGCGCACTTTCTCTAATTCAACCAATAGAAATGCGCCACTCCATAATCATTTTATCCACTTTTGGATATTGATCCGTGTGACCAGATGAGAGCCAACCAGAAGAAGCCACGTGTCACTTTCAAACAAGAACGAGCCCATAACTTATTTTGAGCTACAATGCATTTCAAGCAAAGTGTTAAACATGAAATTTGCTCCATTTTGAGAGACGAATCCATACCTCATAATCAATTAAGCTGAAAGTAATTGGATCAAAAACCCCCAAATATGTTCTTGAGCCAAATTATCCAATTAGCAAGAAGATGCCACGTGGAGCTCAGAGATTGGTTCTGACACGTCACCAACCCCAACAAACTCTTCCTTCATGTCTATAAATAGCTGGATTGTACTTCATTTTTTGTTGTAGCTTAATTTTGTAAAAACACCTAGTTCTACTTTTCCTTTCCCTTTTCCCTCAATCTTACCCTAGCTACTCAAGAGCCTGACAAGCTTTTGAGTTAGTTAGTTAGTTACTACCTTTGTAACAACTTTGTAACCGTTTTCCATTAATGAAATTCAAATTTACTCTTTCCCGCCAAAACTGTTCTTATCATTCCAGTTCAATTCTTGCTGCATTTGGATACTAGTGTTGCTGATAAGTGTTTGTTATGATCATTGATGGATCATAACTAACATTGAAGGAGTTAGATTGCTGTTTGATCAGAATTCAGTCATTTCCATAGTATTTTGAAGATGTTCAAGCAGATTGATGATTCTTGTTGATTAGATAGCAGTAATTGTTGATTGATTGATCCCTAGTGATAAGGTGGTGGTTATCACTAGGTTAAGAGAGCTCAGCGCTCCTCTTCTTCTCAGTGGTTACTTTAATAGGTGCAAAAGCTTCTAGTTTTAAATTCCTCTCAATTGCACATGCCTGCTCAATTCCTAGCTAATTCTTTGTGATTACATGATTAAATGTGTGCAGCTTGTTAATTGAATTGGTTTCAGTGATGTTGTAGCTTAAGTTTAGCTTTTATGCTCATTGATTTTGATTGAATTCTAGTTTATAGCTTAATTCAGCTTTTCTTATCCTAGCTTCCTTAATTGAGTACTAGTTGCTTACATTGTTTGCTTTTGGCTTTTAGACATCTTTCATTGACCACTGAATTCAGTTTGCTATAGTTTTTCATCCAGTCTTAACTAGAGTTCTTAAAAGTCTTTGTAAGAATTTCATAAAGTTTAGAAGGAGTGTTTGGCAACAGAGTTTAGATACAATCATTGAGAGATTTGAGTTGTTCTAGTTGATATAAGTTGAATTTTTAGATTACTCTAGTGTATTGTAATCAAGTAGAGTACATATGGACTGATAACTTTCCATCATGGGTCTTTTTGCTCACTTTTGTTCTTGAACTCTTTGTGTAACAGAGTTCTATAACTAGCATTTCTCAAACTTGCCAATTTAAAATCATCACAGTTTCTTTGTTCCTTAATCATTTCTGTTCAAACCTTTTTCTATTGCTCAAGTAACATACAAAGTATTAGTAGTATAAAGGAATTTCTACAGTATTAGTTAATAAGCTAGGAAATAGCTTTTTGGTCCAAACTGAGCAAAGCTCATTCTCTGTGAAAAAGTATGCTACTGTTTTCCTAGATCTTCAAATCTACTTCACAAATCTTGTGATTTTCTTTCATATAATCATTTAGTAAGTGTCCCTAGTTAATTTCTGAAAGTTTGAGCTTTTTGCAAATTTTGGTCAAATCTTGGTCAACATAAGCTCTTTTTAGCTTAATTCAGATTTAGAGCTTATTTCTTGATGAAATTCGTTCTAGTTTGATTTCCCGTTCTCTAATTGGATAGCTTTATCAGTTTCACTAAAAAAATCAAGTTTTGGTTGATTAGATTTAGCTGTAGCTTATTTTGAGCTTATTAATAAGCACTCATTTGCTTATTTTGAATCCTTAGTTAAATTCCTTTGACACACGTAGCTTATTTTGGATTTGAAGCATTTTGCAACTTGTTTCATTGATTTTGGACCAGTAATAAGCTCAAACGAGCTTATTTTCTCCTTTGTCCCGTTTTTAGTTAAAAAGTTGTCTTTATTGCACTTTAGTCCTTTAAGTTCTGTCAGCGTTTAAAATTGGCCTAATCTTCATGTTTTTAGGGTTTGCATTGTTTTGGTCCCTGGATTTTGGGAGTTGTTAAAATTCAGTTAGATATTTGTTAGTTTGTTACATTTTTGGCAAGTTTGTTATAGTTGTTGCATTTTTTATCCTTTTAGTTAACAATTTTACATTTTTAGTCCCTATAATTGTTAGAGTTTACATTTCAAGCATTTACTTTTCATAGAAATTACAATTTCAGTCCTTTAAGTTTCACATTTTGCATTTTGAATTTTTACTTGAATAAAAACGTGGTATTTGCAATTTGTTTTACATATACGTAGGTAATATTTTTCTGTTTTGCAAGCATTTGTTGAATTAGCAATAGATTAACCAAGCAAGCTTTACAACCAAGAACAATTAAAAACCCGATATTGGTTGGACTTTCTATTAGCAAGAACTGAGAAAAAACGAACTGCATTATACTCAATTTCAGTTTTCTAGTTTATAAAGAAAACATACGTAGGTTTTACATTCATATTATTCATTCACAATGTAACCTACAACAAGCTTTGATCTCTAGGCATGGGATTTAATGTATACATGCCTAGAGTTGTTTGTGTTAATTATTAATACAAGCACTTTGGGAGAAATCCATCTTTGTTCTTGTTAACATCTTGTTCATATTAATGTTTAATTCCGCTATGTTTTATACATATGAACATTGATAATCCTAGATATAATGGTTCTTAACCATTGAGTCTAACGATCATTGGACTCCACAATCGGTATCAGAGCCTAAGGCTCGTGATATCTAGGAGATACAAGGTGTTATGTTCGTGTTCGTGTTGCTGTGAAGCCACTGTCCTGATTTAGCGACAGTTTTAGTGACGGTTTAGCGACGGACTGTCAAATCTGTGACAGTTTTAGTGACGGTTTTGCGACAGATCCCGTGTTGCTAAATCTGATTTTTAGGGTTTCGTTAATAAACCCTAGAATGATGATTTGTGTTGCTGTGAAGACGATTGTGTAGGGTTCCTTTTTTTGAGAACCCTAAATATGTTGCTAGGTTTTGTGATAAAGGAAGCTGTCAATGACTCACGATTTTAGGGTTATGATGTGAAAACCCAGATCTGTGTTGATTTTTGTTTTAGGGTTTATGCCTCATCAAACCCTATATCGACTTGTTTTTGCTGTTTGGAAGGAAGAAAAGAAAAGGCTGCTTTTGTTTAATAATACTGGATGAGATGGACACAGTCCAAGAAAAGATAGTGACTAAAGAAGTGTTGATGTGGTCAACAAAAGTATGCAGAACATCACGTAAGTACTTTGTTTGTTTGTTTGTTGATATTATCTGAATAAAGAAGGGTATGGTATCACGTGAGATGTGTGATGTTATAAAGCAAGCAGCCAATTGACGTGGGTTTCTGTGTTAAAGTAAGTCAATTGGTAGAAAGAGAAGATAGTACGTGTTTCTGTTTGAGCAAGAAAGAGTATATTCGAATGCCTTTGTACAGAGTTATTTGTGCATATATTATTCGTGATGTTCAAGAAACAGCGGCAGATCGTGTGTTGAGGGTTAACTGTGACTTTGGATCAAGGAAACCCAATTACATGAGATGAATTGGTTCGATGCTGCCAAAATATATGTTGTTCACATGTCACGTGATCCTGAAGAATTTTACAGCAGGTGGGATTGATAAAGGGATTGATAAATTACACAGCAGAGATCATGTTTGTCAAGATGTGGGATAAAGGCAGATAAGGTATTATTCTGTTTGGGTACAAAGCGAACGTAGGATCAAAAGACGAATGGTAAATTGATGTTGCTGTAATCGAGAAGTCAAAATAGTTATGGTCCCATGAGCATTCATGTTTGTAACAAAATACGAAAAGAAACATATCATGATGATTTGGATTCATGTGTTTCAAGCGGCAACATGTAAGGTACTACTTGACATTATTTTAATACTCTTGATAACTATGGTACTAAAGACAACAGTGATCAATGACACATCTCTATGATGAGATGGTTTCTGGTGGGTCATACTAATGGTAGTAAAAAAAAAGATCGTGGCAGACTGGCAGTCATGTGATGCATTGGTATGTGGTCCCTAATATAAGATGTTTAAAGAATAATTTGAATTATTCTCTCATGGTCGAACGAGCACCAATTTGGATTATTCTCTCATGGTCGAGTTGTTTTCTAGACTGTGGTCCACGTTTTGGTACATACGGTAGACCTATTATTTGAAGTAAGAATAATTCATTGTTTTAGAAGGATACTATTCTAAACAGTGAAGGTATAGTATGCAGCCACTGTCACATGAATTCTAGCCACTGTTGTCATTGTTCGCAGCCACTAACGAACAGTTTTGGAGATATTTTGGATTGAAGTTTAGTTTATTCACAGCAACTAGGTCTCAAAGGTATAAAGGCTCGTTTTATTTCCATTGATTACGAAGAAAAGTTTTTATTATTTGTTTGAAGATGAAGTTGAGTTTCGCGGGTGCGTGTTTTATCATATCTCAAGATGATTCAATCCCATCTTGAAGATAACTTGCTTGTTCGCTTATGATTGGTGACGATGACTTGTCATATCTAGCAAGGATTGATTGCTATCACTTAAAGGAGTTACGTTATTTGTGCTCAGTGTCTCATAAGAAGATGAGGATTTTGACAAAGAGATTTAGGTCTGCTCATATTCTTGCATATGAGTTTTGGAGTCACGTGGTTAGTGCAAGATATAAAACGCAAGTTCAGGTTATTTTACTTCATCATCAAGTAAGTTATAATTAGATTTCTTCAAATGTAATCATTACATAAAGCCTACAGAATTTAAAGATTCAAGAATGATTAGCACAATTTAAGGGGATGCTAAGTTTATAGTGTTAGTCATTCACATATGACAATGAGGTGAAGGTTTTTACTACTACTCGCGAGTATTATTACAACTAATGTAAGTTTTCTATTTCTCAAATTCATTATAATGCATCACCGGTTCTTCATGGAGGGTAATTTGAGATGTAGAACACTTGGATCATAAGTTTGATATTGGATAGTAGTGGTCGAAATCAAGGTTGCTTACATACAAGACCCTTAATTGTATCATGTCAAAAAAGGGAAGAATTCTACAAAGAATGTGCAATCTCTTGATCCTTGGTGTTATATGTTTTACAAAGAATGCGAGCTTAAGGGGAAGTGTTTTTGACATCATCAACTAGGGGAAGATTGTTGGGTCGAAATTATGATTTGATGTGTCAAAAACAACAAAATAAGAAGACAAGGACTACTTTTGCCAAAGTTTAATAATACAAGCTGGTGGAGTCTTTTTATTACTTTAATAGCTTTCTTTGTAAGCTATGTTTTCTAGTTTATAAAGAAAACATACGTAGGTTTTACATTCATATTATTCATTCACAATGTAACCTACAACAAGCTTTGATCTCTAGGCATGGGATATAACACCCCCAACAAATGCTATGCGCAGCGGAACTACAACATTTGGGTGCTACGTAGTTATCATTACACATAAGCTATATTAAACGACTCAAAGAGACGTAAAAGTTTAAACATAAATTTAAACATTATTGAAATCATACAAGACTACAGTTTTCCAAATCCCAAGATAATACTAAACAGAGTTTGCGTTAGGTCCCCACTGAATCTCAACCCAAAAGTACATTTTTGCTCACATGACAGAAAAATAACAGAATTTTAAGTTAAATAAGGGTGGAAAAACAAGTAGACCGCCAAGCCACAACAACTTCCATCCTCGCATGCTCCGCTGCTATCAATCTTGGTTACCTGAAACACATGCTTAAAACTGTCAACACAAAGGTTGAGCGAATCTATAGGTGTGACACCCTAGAATCGAGGTCATTAACGATACCCTAAATTACGCTAATTTTTGAAATTTTTATTAAATTTTAATTTCTATAATTATAAGTATTTTGGTTAGAGCCGATGTTCGAGGTTATAATTTTTACGGTTGACGTTTTGAGAAGGACGATGACGATTACGATCCCGAGGGATGCCCAATTTTATATAATTTTTGACGATTTATCGATAATGTAATTTTTCGAGAATTTTATTTACGGTTCGTGTTAAGTTGAGTCGTGTGAGTTTTATAGCCTTCCAAGTACATTTAAAGTATCCCAAAAATATTTTGGAGCATTCGGGAAGATTTCCGACTCCCGTAAAATTTTCAAAATTGACAAATGAGTCAAACCCGCAAAGTTTTGAGGTTGTTTTCTATTTAAGGACAAAAGAAGCCCAATATTGCACTTAGGTCCCTCCTAACTAACAAAAGGGGGCAAAGTGAACAAACACACAAACACACACAACATTTTACAAGAAAAATCAAACCCACACTCTCCCTCTCTCTCAAAACTCACGGCACACCCAACTCACACAAAAATCCACCTAAAATCTTTTCTACTTGATTTTTCAAAAATCTAAGGTTAGACCACGCTTAGTTTGGTCATTACCCACCTATTCATGTAATCAAATCCAACATGCATTGATAAAAAATTTTTCAAGATTTTTCATATGATCCAAAATTCGTTTTTGTGGCTATTTGAGCTAATGCATGTTAATTTTGAGTGTTATGGAAGTATAAACACCATGAAAACCCACCAAAATTAATTTGGTTGTGGTGATTTGGTCACCCAAACCCCACGGCAAAAGGGGGGTGTTTGGGGGAGCCATGGTGGTTGATGAATATGCATGTTATTATAGTGTTTGGTTATTTGTTTTATGATGATTTACATAGGTGTTACTACTTGCATGTGTATTTTTCTTTGATTTTGATATTGAGATTGGTTGATCAATAGGGGTAGGATGGAAGTTTGATGTTAGGATATGTTTGGGAAGTCTTAGGATGATGTTTAGTGTTGGTTAGAAGTCTTGGAATCGAGTCTAAGCATGTTTTTGGTATAGTCATTTTTAGGCAGAAACATTTGGTCTATTTTGGAAAAATGATTTTTGTTCCAAGTCTTGAAAACTAAATATAGTGATAGAGGGTCTTTCTAGCTTTAATTTGGTATAAGGTAGAGCCCGTGACTCAAAACGAGCTAAAAGTTATGACATTTTAAAGATCGGGTACCGGGAGACGAGGACTTTCACAATCCGGATTTGTGCAAAGTTTTAGTCAAATCCCGAGGGTCACAAGTATAATTTGGTGAATGATCAAGGGTCAAAACTTGGTCCCTAACCTGTACAAATGAGTCTATATGTTGACTTATGAGTCAAGGAAGTCAAAGGTATTTTTCATATAGGTCAAAGTGGTCAAAATTGGTCGAAGCGCAATTTCAGCCCGTAAAATGTAGTCGTGGAAATGAGTTGCGTGACGGGTCGTAAAAGTGAAAACTTTTGTTGGACTTAAAAACATGTTATCTACAGGTCATATAGGATTTTTGGAAATTTTGTCAAATTTTATAAGCATGGTTTAATAAGGTAAAACAGCCCGTACTTTAGTCAAGTACCGGCGAGAACGTGTAAAAATGGACAACGTAGGTTATAAGAACGAATGGTATAAAATGAATGATACTTGTTGTTTTTGTTTTTGGCGTGAGTTATATTGGTCTTAAGTGACTTATATATATGTATTTTATACAGTACCGTAAGTATTTAAATGAGATTACTCATTACGCGTTATTTGTGATAGGTGTTGAATTACCCGGGCATCCGTAACATCGTCAGTGAACACTCCTCGAACTACCGACTACTTAATATCTAAGGTGTGAATTTATAGCCTCGCTTATATTATTTCAAATTGTTTTACCCGCGAGGGAAATGCATGCTAGTTTTTAAAAAGGAACGTATATCATGAATGATTGTTAGACCCGAAAGTTGCCTTAGAAATTGTGTTGAGTACCAAAGTTGCAAAAGTCCCTAAATTCATGAACTATTAACTATTGTCTTGCCCTTGCGAAGGGGGAAATAGCCGCTTATGCAATTTGTAGTACTACGGGGTTAACGACCCAATGCTAGCCGAGAAGCTGTACTTATAGTAAGTTCTGCGGTAGATTATTTTGTATGAGAAATAAGGTATAATTGCAACTGATGCCTTTAGAGGGGCACTGGTTTCATCTGAATCATGCCGGTATATTTACGCGGGTGATTGAGTTAACGGATTAGTGTCATGAGCTTAAACACAATTGTCAGTATCCTGATTATAGTTTGTTTGATCGACAAGACTATAAATGATCACGAATGGTTTTTATTATATATACGTTCAAATGGATTGAAAAACCTATGAATTCCACTCAACGTTTTCGTTGACCAAATTTTGGCATGTATTTCAGGTAACCGCTGAGCAGTAGGATGGAGCATGCATGGGATGGATGTTGTGTGATCGGCTTGGTGTCCGCTTGTTTTTCCCTCCTTTTCTACTTAAACAATTTTTATGTTTAATGTCATGTGGTTGTAAAACTGAAGTTTTTGGGGTTGAGATTCATGGGGACCGAAACGCTAAACTCTGTGCACTATTTGGGGTTGGAAAAACTGTGGACATGTATTATCTAACAATTTTAAATGTTGAATTTTTAAGTCGACGTCTTTTTAGCGTCGTTTGATATCTCTTGTGTGCAATGAATACTGTGTAGCACCCATTGTTGTAGTTCCGCTGCGCATAACAATTGTGGGGGTGTTACAGATTGGTAATCAGAGCCACGAGTTATAGAGAACTAGGTCGTTTTTGAAAATCCTAAACTATAACTTTTGGTGTTGTAAGAAAAGGGTCCAAGCGCACACAACTATCCTGCATGGCTCCGGTAAGATTTATTGTTGCATTTATGGCATTTGACGTATACTTTTGAGTAAAGTATGTATGTGGGTAATTATTATATAAGTATGGAATTACTATATGTAGACGTTAAATTTTACGTGAAATATCCGACATCGTAATTTTCATATTTATCATGCATGAGCATCATATTATTACATTTTGGGCATATGTACCACCTTTGCATTGCATTTGCATGCATATATTTATAATTATTATATAATTACTTATGTACCCTCCGAAATTCGCTGTTATTGCAGGAATGGCCGAGGTACCGCCCAACGATTACGTCGTAGGTCACGAAGGGGGACCGTTTCCTCCGAACCCGCCGGACAATAATAATGGATGGATCGCTCCAGAAGACGAAATAGGGCCGGAAAACGACAATGGCGAAAGTGAGGTGGATAATTTCAGCATGAGTAGTGATGACAATGAGGATTCCGAAGAAGAGCCCGAGGAGCTATTGGATGATGGCATTCCCGAGGATGCCGTAGGCCAGACCGAACCCGATCTGTTTCAAACCCCGAGTTCGCCGAAGGGTTATGAGGTACCACCGACCGGTCGTTATGAGCAGCAACCTTTTGATCGCCCGATGGACAATAGTAATGGGAGCAGTGGAGAGTCATCCAAGTCGCCATCGATTCACGAGAATATTACAAGGGTCTATTTTCCGAGACCGAGTCACTACTGGGATCCCGCAGGTCGTTTGGGGAGGATGGAAAGGTTAATGTATGAGCGGTTTGTAGTTGAGACTAGGGTGATTAAGAAGTTTGATAAGACTGAGAGGGAGCATCAAAGATTGTTGGAAAGGACTTCAAGGATTGCGTATGATGGGATGATGAACACAAGTGCCATCAACAGTTTGAAATCAATGGTTGCGAATTTAAGTGCTAGTCTTGATCGTGTGAGGGAAGATCAGATGAGGTTGTCGAGGATGCAGAGTTGGGAGCATCGTGTGAGGGATTCATTGCCCCCGGATTGGAGATTCGTGGACGATGTGGAGATGGAGGCGAATGACTTCATGGTTCAGCCGCCTACTGGAGGTGCTTGTATTTCGGTGGGAAGTCAAGGAGCGATTGAGCATGGATCCATATCAGGGACGAAAAAGGAAACAGAATGTGGGCCAGATGAGAAAGGAAAGGGAAAAGTGGATGATGTGGACGAGGACGTGAGTGATGAGGAAACCGAGGACGACGACGAGCCGCCATCCAAGAGGCCGTGTGGATCACCACATGCCTAGTTACTTGTTTTGTATTTTTCTTTGATCATTGTAATAGAACTATTTTAGACCTTTGTATGATGGTATTATGACGAGAAACTCAAGTACTTGATGTTTTGTGGTGAATGATTGTAGTGGCATTACTTGTCACGATTTTGGTTAACTATCAATACAATCTATGTTACCTTTCATGATCTGTGATATGTCTTAAATTTGATCTTTTGTGGTGTGAATTGATGAATATTAGTAACTCCGTAGTGATGTGTCGTTGTATGTATTTTATGTCTGGGAAACTTGATATGAATACTTACATTGTTTTTCTATTTTCTTTGTCTTGCAGAAAGAGATATTCGATAAAACAATGCCTCCAAAGTTGACTGCCGATCGTGTTAACAACATGATTCAGGAAGCAATAGCTAATGCGTTGGAAGCAGACCGAGCTGGGAGAAATCAGGATCCAGGAAGGAACGCGGGGAGACAACCAGCCCCGAGAGTGTGTACCTATTCAAGCTTTATGAAGTGCGGTCCTACGCAGTTCCGTGGATCGGGTGGAGCCCTAGAACTTAGGCGATGGTTGGAAAAAGTTGAGAGTACGTTTGAAATCAGTGGTTGTGCAGAGGCGGATAAAGTAAAGTTTGCAGCAGCTACATTTCTGGATGATGCGTTAAGCTGGTGGAATACCCAGGTAGCTACGGTGGGATTGGCTGTGGCAAATGCGAGAACGTGGAATGCGACCAAAGCTTTGTTGACAAAGAAGTTTTGCCCAGAGGAGGAATTGGGGCAATTGGAGGACGAACTGAGGCATTTGACCTTAAGGAACAACGATATAGCTGCTTACACCAGGAGATTCAATGAGTTAAGTCTTTTGTGTCCGGACATATTTGCCAATGACGCCAAGAAAATGAAGCAGTATATTAAGGGTTTATCTAGCAACATCAAGGGTGAAACAACTTCGTCGAAACCTGGAACGTTTGACGAAGCGGTTCAAATGGCACACGCTTTGATGGACGTTAAGCTTCAGGATAAGCAGAATTACATTGCTGAGGGTAACAAAAGAAAATGGGAGGCAGCACAAGGTAATCAATCCCAAGGCCAGAACCGAGGAGGAAACCGAAACAACCAAGGGCCGAACCGTAATCAGCAGTTTAATCAGAGAAGGAACGAAGGAATGAGGGCCGTGACAAACCCTAGAGGTGTGAAAGTGAATCCCCATTGTGGAAAGTGCAACTTGTATCATGTTGGAAACTGCCCGCAGGCATGCGGCAAGTGTGGAAAGGCAGGTCATAGGACTGCTAGTTGTCGAACGGGAGGAGTAGCCACTGGGGCTAATGCTATCAGGATGAGAGGATGTTATAGCTGTGGAGAAAGGGGGCATGTGCAAGCAAATTGCCCGAAGGCAGGGAACAGACGGGGAGGAAATAATGCGGCAGCTGTGTATCAAGTGGGAACTGCTGATAAACCACAGGGTCCCAATGTGGTTACCGGTACGTTTTTGCTAGACGCTTGTTATGCTAGTATTTTATTTGATTCTGGCTCCGACAAGAGTTTTGTAGACGTTAGATTTAGTCGTCATATCGATAGAGAACCGGTATTGTTAACGACTAGTTATAATGTTGAATTAGCCGATGGAAAAATTGTTAGTACGAATTCTATACTGAAAGGGTGTACCTTGAAGTTAGGAAACTACGCTTTTAAAATCGACTTGATGCCTATAGAGCTAGGATCGTTTGACGTGATTGTGGGAATGGATTGGCTAATGGCGCATAGTGCTACGATCGTCTGTGGTGAGAGATTGGTTCAGATTCCGCTGAGGAATAGGGTTTTGACGGTAAAGGGAGACGAATGCACTTCTCGTTTGAAGGTGATTTCGTGTTTGAAGATGATGAAGTACGTAGAGAGCGGATGCGATGTGTTTTTGGCACAGGTTTCGAGCGATGGTGATGTAGAGGCGAGAATTGAAGAGGTACCAATTATTCGCGAGTATCCGGACGTTTTTCCAGACGAGTTGCCAGGTTTACCGCCTAACCGTGAGGTCGAGTTTCGAATTGATTTAGTGCCAGGAGCTGCGCCGGTTGCACGAGCACCTTATCGCTTAGCACCATCTGAGTTAAAGGAGTTATCGGATCAATTGAAGGAGTTGATGGACAAAGGATTTATTAGGCCGAGCTCATCACCTTGGGGAGCGCCAGTGTTGTTCGTAAAGAAGAAGGATGGTTCGTTTAGAATGTGTATTGACTATAGAGAACTCAATAAGCTGACGGTTAAGAATCGGTACCCATTACCGAGGATTGATGATTTGTTCGATCAATTACAAGGTTCCAGTGTGTACTCAAAGATCGATTTAAGATCAGGGTATCATCAACTGCGTGTAAGAGAGGAGGATATTCCTGTAACTGCCTTTCGTACGCGGTATGGACACTTTGAATTTCGAGTGATGCCGTTTGGGTTGACTAACGCGCCTGCTGTATTCATGGATCTTATGAATCGCGTGTGCAAGCCGTATCTAGATAAGTTTGTTATTGTTTTCATCGACGACATACTTATTTACTCTAAGAGTAAGGAGGAGCACGAGAAGCACCTGAGAAAGATTTTGGAGTTGTTAAGGAAGGAGAAGCTGTATGCAAAATTCTCTAAGTGTGAGTTTTGGTTGGAATCAGTGCAGTTTCTAGGTCATGTGATTGATAAGGAAGGAGTTCGTGTAGATCCTGCTAAGATCGTAGCAATCAGGGAGTGGTCAGCACCGACGACGCCGACTGAAGTTCGACAGTTTTTGGGTTTAGCTGGGTATTATCGAAGGTTTATTGAGGGATTTTCGTTGATTGCGAAACCATTGACGCGGCTTACCGAGAAGAATAGGGTGTATGAATGGGGAAATGAGGAAGAGCTTGCTTTCGAAACGCTCAAGGATAAGTTATGTTCCGCACCGATTTTATCATTGCCTGAGGGAACCGAAGACTTCGTGGTGTATTGTGATGCGTCTCGTAAAGGTTATGGAGCGGTATTAATGCAACGTGAGAAGGTGATAGCTTACGCTTCGAGGCAATTAAGGAAGAACGAGGAGAACTACACGACGCACGATTTGGAATTAGGAGCGGTAGTGTTTGCGTTGAAGCTGTGGAGACACTATCTGTATGGGACAAAGTGTGTTGTATTCACTGATCACAAGAGTTTGCAGCACATTTTAGATCAAAAGGAGTTGAATATGCGACAAAGACGATGGGTTGAACTATTGAGTGATTACGATTGTGAAATTCGCTATCACCCTGGGAAGGCGAATGTTGTAGCAGATGCATTGAGTAGGAAAGAACGGGAGAAACCTTTGAGGGTTAGAGCTTTAGTGATGAGTGAGAGCGTTGACTTAACCGAAACCATACTGAAGGCTCAGGAGAGAGGATTGATGAAAGGGAATGTTGAAGCCGAGAATTTGGGACGAATGTTGAAACCTATTTTCGTGATTAGGTCTGACGGACTAAGATATTTTGAGAATCGAATTTGGTTACCATTGTGTCCATCTGAGGAAGGAAAGCCTGGAGTTCGAGAATTGGTTATGAATGAGTCGCATAAGTCGAAGTATTCGATACATCCTGGATCGGATAAGATGTACCACGACCTGAAGAAAGTTTATTGGTGGCCGAATATGAAGGCAGATATTGCTCGTTACGTCAGTAAGTGTTTGACTTGCGCGAAGGTTCAGGCAGAACATAAGAAACCATCTGGATTGTTGGTACAACCGGAAATCCCAGAATGGAAATGGGAGAAAATCGCAATGGATTTTGTGACGGGTTTACCTAGGACTCCTAGTGGATGCGATATGATATGGGTAATTGTGGACAGGTTGACGAAATCTGCTCATTTCTTACCTATGAAGAAGACGGACAGCATGGAAAGACTCGCCAGCGTGTACGTGAAAGAGATCGTCTGTAGACATGGAGTGCCGTTATCGATCATTTCGGATCGCGATAGTAGATTTACGTCGGAATTTTGGAGATCGCTTCAACGTGCGATGGGCACTGAACTGAGTTTAAGCACGGCTTATCACCCGGAAACTGACGGCCAGAGTGAACGAACGATTCAAACGATGGAGGACATGCTCCGAGCGTGCGTGATTGATTTTGGAGGAAGTTGGGAACGCCACTTGCCTCTAGTGGAGTTTTCGTACAATAATAGTTATCATGCGAGTATCAAAGCGGCACCGTTCGAAGCATTGTATGGAAGGAAGTGTAGATCGCCCGTGTGTTGGAGTGAAGTAGGGGAAAGTCAATTGACTGGACCCGAAATGGTACTAGAAACGACAGAGAAGATCGTGCAGATCAAGAACCGACTACTTGCTGCGAGAAGCCGACAGAAAAGTTATGCTGATAACCGAAGGAAACCGTTGGAGTTTGAAGTTGGAGATATGGTTATGCTCAAGGTATCGCCATGGAAGGGTGTAATTCGTTTTGGGAAGAAAGGAAAGTTGAGTCCGAGGTATATTGGACCGTTTAAGATCGTTGAACGAATTGGACCAGTAGCGTACAAGTTAGAATTGCCGACCGAGCTTAGTGCTATTCATGACACGTTTCACGTATCGAACCTGAAGAAGAGTTTGGCGGACAAGGAATTGGTGATTCCTTTGGACGAGATTCGACTAGACGACAAAATGCACTTTGTGGAAGAACCTGTGGAAATTATGGACCGGGAGGTCAAGCGGTTGAAGCATAGTAGGATTCCTATTGTGAAGGTCCGATGGAATTCTAAGCGTGGACCGGAATACACCTGGGAACGTGAGGACTTTTTCAAGGAAAGGTATCCTCATTTGTTCCAGTAGACGAAATGTGAGCCCAAGAAGAGGCGAGCGCCGGGACGTCGCTCTCTTTAAGGAGGGGTGGATGTGACACCCTAGAATCGAGGTCATTAACGATACCCTAAATTACGCTAATTTTTGAAATTTTTATTAAATTTTAATTTCTATAATTATAAGTATTTTGGTTAGAGCCGATGTTCGAGGTTATAATTTTTACGGTTGACGTTTTGAGAAGGACGATGACGATTACGATCCCGAGGGATGCCCAATTTTATATAATTTTTGACGATTTATCGATAATGTAATTTTTCGAGAATTTTATTTACGGTTCGTGTTAAGTTGAGTCGTGTGAGTTTTATAGCCTTCCAAGTACATTTAAAGTATCCCAAAAATATTTTGGAGCATTCGGGAAGATTTCCGACTCCCGTAAAATTTTCAAAATTGACAAATGAGTCAAACCCGCAAAGTTTTGAGGTTGTTTTCTATTTAAGGACAAAAGAAGCCCAATATTGCACTTAGGTCCCTCCTAACTAACAAAAGGGGGCAAAGTGAACAAACACACAAACACACACAACATTTTACAAGAAAAATCAAACCCACACTCTCCCTCTCTCTCAAAACTCACGGCACACCCAACTCACACAAAAATCCACCTAAAATCTTTTCTACTTGATTTTTCAAAAATCTAAGGTTAGACCACGCTTAGTTTGGTCATTACCCACCTATTCATGTAATCAAATCCAACATGCATTGATAAAAAATTTTTCAAGATTTTTCATATGATCCAAAATTCGTTTTTGTGGCTATTTGAGCTAATGCATGTTAATTTTGAGTGTTATGGAAGTATAAACACCATGAAAACCCACCAAAATTAATTTGGTTGTGGTGATTTGGTCACCCAAACCCCACGGCAAAAGGGGGGTGTTTGGGGGAGCCATGGTGGTTGATGAATATGCATGTTATTATAGTGTTTGGTTATTTGTTTTATGATGATTTACATAGGTGTTACTACTTGCATGTGTATTTTTCTTTGATTTTGATATTGAGATTGGTTGATCAATAGGGGTAGGATGGAAGTTTGATGTTAGGATATGTTTGGGAAGTCTTAGGATGATGTTTAGTGTTGGTTAGAAGTCTTGGAATCGAGTCTAAGCATGTTTTTGGTATAGTCATTTTTAGGCAGAAACATTTGGTCTATTTTGGAAAAATGATTTTTGTTCCAAGTCTTGAAAACTAAATATAGTGATAGAGGGTCTTTCTAGCTTTAATTTGGTATAAGGTAGAGCCCGTGACTCAAAACGAGCTAAAAGTTATGACATTTTAAAGATCGGGTACCGGGAGACGAGGACTTTCACAATCCGGATTTGTGCAAAGTTTTAGTCAAATCCCGAGGGTCACAAGTATAATTTGGTGAATGATCAAGGGTCAAAACTTGGTCCCTAACCTGTACAAATGAGTCTATATGTTGACTTATGAGTCAAGGAAGTCAAAGGTATTTTTCATATAGGTCAAAGTGGTCAAAATTGGTCGAAGCGCAATTTCAGCCCGTAAAATGTAGTCGTGGAAATGAGTTGCGTGACGGGTCGTAAAAGTGAAAACTTTTGTTGGACTTAAAAACATGTTATCTACAGGTCATATAGGATTTTTGGAAATTTTGTCAAATTTTATAAGCATGGTTTAATAAGGTAAAACAGCCCGTACTTTAGTCAAGTACCGGCGAGAACGTGTAAAAATGGACAACGTAGGTTATAAGAACGAATGGTATAAAATGAATGATACTTGTTGTTTTTGTTTTTGGCGTGAGTTATATTGGTCTTAAGTGACTTATATATATGTATTTTATACAGTACCGTAAGTATTTAAATGAGATTACTCATTACGCGTTATTTGTGATAGGTGTTGAATTACCCGGGCATCCGTAACATCGTCAGTGAACACTCCTCGAACTACCGACTACTTAATATCTAAGGTGTGAATTTATAGCCTCGCTTATATTATTTCAAATTGTTTTACCCGCGAGGGAAATGCATGCTAGTTTTTAAAAAGGAACGTATATCATGAATGATTGTTAGACCCGAAAGTTGCCTTAGAAATTGTGTTGAGTACCAAAGTTGCAAAAGTCCCTAAATTCATGAACTATTAACTATTGTCTTGCCCTTGCGAAGGGGGAAATAGCCGCTTATGCAATTTGTAGTACTACGGGGTTAACGACCCAATGCTAGCCGAGAAGCTGTACTTATAGTAAGTTCTGCGGTAGATTATTTTGTATGAGAAATAAGGTATAATTGCAACTGATGCCTTTAGAGGGGCACTGGTTTCATCTGAATCATGCCGGTATATTTACGCGGGTGATTGAGTTAACGGATTAGTGTCATGAGCTTAAACACAATTGTCAGTATCCTGATTATAGTTTGTTTGATCGACAAGACTATAAATGATCACGAATGGTTTTTATTATATATACGTTCAAATGGATTGAAAAACCTATGAATTCCACTCAACGTTTTCGTTGACCAAATTTTGGCATGTATTTCAGGTAACCGCTGAGCAGTAGGATGGAGCATGCATGGGATGGATGTTGTGTGATCGGCTTGGTGTCCGCTTGTTTTTCCCTCCTTTTCTACTTAAACAATTTTTATGTTTAATGTCATGTGGTTGTAAAACTGAAGTTTTTGGGGTTGAGATTCATGGGGACCGAAACGCTAAACTCTGTGCACTATTTGGGGTTGGAAAAACTGTGGACATGTATTATCTAACAATTTTAAATGTTGAATTTTTAAGTCAACGTCTTTTTAGCGTCGTTTGATATCTCTTGTGTGCAATGAATACTGTGTAGCACCCATTGTTGTAGTTCCGCTGCGCATAACAATTGTGGGGGTGTTACAATAGGTTTATCAAATCATAAGTTGAACATAAGTATTAAAAACCAATCATGATCATTCAATAGCATTGTCGTACTCACAATCTATTTTCAAGGTTATGACAATTGTGTTTAAGCTCATGACACTAATCCGTTAACTCAATCACCCGCGTAATAATTACCGGCATGAATCAGATGAAACCAGTGCCCCTTCTAAAGGCATCAGTTGCAATTATACCTTATCTCTTATACAAAATAATCTACCACAGAACTTACTCAACGTACAGCTTCTCGGCTAGCATTGGGTCGTCAGCCCCGTACTACTACAAATTGTATAAGCGGCTATTTTCAATCCACACTAGGATTAAACAATAGTTAATAGTTTATGAAATTAGGGCCTTTTGCAACTAGGTACTCAACACAATTTCGAGGCAACATTCGGGTCCAACAATCATTCATGACTTATGTTCATTTTCATTTAAATACCATGTATCCCCCTCGCGGGTAAAATCATTTGAAATAAGTAAAGAGCGAGGCTATAGACTCACCTTGCGTAGTAGTAGTGGTTCTAGCGAAGACGTAACGAGAAATATCACCGACGACGTGGATGCCCGGGAAAATCAAACACTTAACCTAAAAATCAAGGTACGTAAACAAAATCAATACTCCGTGTACATAATTGTACCAAACACACGCAAGTCGAAACACTTAATGCTTATGAAAACTCACGCCAAAACCAAACAAGTAGTTGTTACTAGACTTATACCATTTACCTACGTATTTAAAGTGATTCTCATTTTATAATTTTGCCGGTACTTACCAAAAGTACGTGCTGTTTTCTACGACTTAAACACTTGTATAAAATTCAAGAAAATTCACAAAAATACCTCATGACCTGTATAAAACCCATATTTATTCCCATGAAAAGTTTTCACTTCTATGACTCGTTACACATCACATTTCTAAACATACACTTTTAGGACTGATTTTTCACGTTGACCATGTTGGACTTGTTTGACCCATTTGAAATACACCATTGACAAATACAACACCTAAGTCCAAAAATAGACTCACAAGTTCAGGTTTGAGACCAAAAATCAACTTTCAATCATTTACCAAACTCTATCTATGGTCCCCGGGATTTGACCCAAAACCAAACACAAATTCGGATTGTGTTGATTCTCATCTCCCGGTACACGAACTTTCAAAATATCATAACTTTTGACTCGTTTGGAGTCGTAAGCTCTACCTTATACCAAAACGAAGATAAAACAAAGCTCTACGACTACATCCTATGTTTATAACCTGTTTACAAAGTTTAACCCACGAAAAACACCCCTAAAGTTTCTGATCTAAAATACCCTTTACAAAACCATTTCAAAACTTGTTTCCAATCCATTCTAACGACACCTAGCCCTAACTTAACCACTCATGACCATTCCCAAACACCTTAATCACTCCCTAACATCTAGGATATCAAATCCACTCTAAAACCCATTTACCAAATCAAGCATGCAACATGTTTAACTAATTCAAATACACCTAAAACATCAATCTATACACAAACCCACAAGCAAAATCATAAAACACCATGAACCCACAAAACCCCCATAAATTCGTGGGTTTAGGGGCTGTAGAACACAAAAATCATAAACCCCATCTTGTTTTATAGATGAATTAATCATTATATACACATGAATTAAACATGTTTATGGTTTAATTAGATCAAAATCCGTTTTTGAAAAATCACAAATTTTTGGTAAAAATCAATGGATGTATGTATGTTATTGTGGGTGGGATTTACTTACAATGATGAAAGAAACATGGGATAATTATTAGATTTTCAAAGAATGAAGTTTTGGTGGTGGTTTGGCTATGGTGGCGTGGTGGCCGTAGGTTTCAAGAAGAGTGGGAGGAGAGATTTTGATTTTTGGAGTGTGTGTTTGTATGTGTGTTTTTATGTTTGTGTAGTTTTGTAAAAAAAAAGTGGGAGGGTTTATTTTGGAAACATGGCTAATCTTTTGGCCTAAAATTTAAACGATTATTTTAAAGTGTGGGATTCGACTAGTAGTCGGTTTTAAAACTTTACGGGAGTCGGGTTTCGTCCCGGCTACCTCAAAATGCTTTTAAATGGTTCAAACGCACACAAAACGAATATACACATGGTTCCGACTCGACTTAACACGTAATAAAAAATAAAATCTCGAAAAACTCAAATATCGATCAATCGATAATAAAAGGTAAATTTTGGGCATCCGTCGGTATCGTAGTCGTCATCGTTTCTTCTTAAATCGTAAAACGTTAAATTACGACCGTAAGCGTTGGTTTCAACTTAAACCGTCAAATATATAGCAAACGAAATTTCTTAAAAATTTCAAAAATATACGTAAAATAGGATTAAATAAATGACGTTGGGCTCGGGATATCATATCCACAAGTGAGCCACAACTTAAGAGAGATGCTCATACTGAACAGCTCTTGAGACAATAACTTAGCATCATACGGCACATTCACGGGTATTACATCCTCCCCTCCTTAAGGGAGCGACGTCCCGGCGCTCTCCGGTTCTTATACTCGCATTTCGTACTACTAGAAAGATGAGGGTACTTCTTACTAAAGAGGTATTCACATTCCAATGTGGACTTCGGTTAACGTCTCGGGTTCCATCACACCTTCACAATGAGTGTTATACCTTGCTTAAATCTCTTAACATCTCGATCTATCCGTAGCCTCCCAAATCATTTCAAGTCCATTCAACTGACTTTTTCCTACTTCATTCTATCCAACTGGCGATTCACATTTTCATCAACATATTTCTTCAAATGTTGCATTTTCATTGTTAACTTGGTAATTGTCGTTGTACAAAGGTACTAGCAATGGCAAGTGTCGATCTCAACAACTATCAAAATCAATCACACACGTTCGGAGCATGTCTTCCACTTTCGAATCGTCCTTTCACTTGGTTCATCATCTCATAAAAACAATTAATCATAAAGAAAATCACACGGATCGCACCTAACCCCATCGAAAACGTTCAGAATATACAAAACGAAGTAATCAATACTAGTCGTACAAAATCACCTTATCACAATATTAGGTACATACAAACCTATTTCATCAAAAACAAATTCATCGATACAAAAAAAAATCATTCGACGTATACATAACTCTCTCGAAAACATCACACCCAATCAAACACAAAAGCCATAATGAAACACATACAACCACATTACGACACGTTTGCAACATAGCCAAACCATGCCAAGTCAATGAGTTCAATCAAGTTAACTCATGCTTGCCAATCAGCCAAGCCATGATAAAATAAGAAATGTTGACATATTTCTCGGATGAGTCCAGTCAAAAGAAAATTGCATGTTAAAGAAGGTTCACGAGCTTGCTAGCTATGGCTGCATATCCTAAACAAAGAATAAAATTCATACATATGTCATCGCAGGGCGCTCACCCATAGATTTATACACAAAAGATATTACAAGAACACCATCTCACTTTCGTCCCAACCGTGGTAAAAATCCCAATATATATCATCGTTCATAGTAAAAAAATATATATTACATGGCACATGTTCTCCATGATCGGACGTCATTGGACAATGTCGTCTCAAGTTCTCACAACTTACGATCACTCGACTAGATCACATACAACATAAACACATAAAAGACAGGGGTTCACCATAAAAACTTCGACTATGTTTATCCATCGTTTAACCATCGATAATCAAGGATGGTTGAGTCAAGCAAAGAGGATTCCTCACTTAAATAAACGAAGACGACAATGGAATTGTCTTCCAACTACCGATGCACAGTTGGTAAACTTCAACAGTTTATCGCGTGTCATAAAACATATCAAAAGAACGAGAAAAGAAAATAAATAAGGTACGATGCGTTTGATGTAGGAGAAGTCTTCGTCATTCCCCTTAGAGTCACTTGAACTCTGATTTCCTCTACTTTGGCAGTCTTCTATTCTTGTTTAAAATTTCTTCTTAGTGTCGGTACGAGTCCCTTTGGTATTTCATCAACACCCTAACGATTCTGATAAATTTCACACGTTACACACAACACATTTACAAAATTACTCGGTCACAGTGACTTACTAAGTCAACGCCAAACAAAAAGAAAAAAAAATTCAAGGAATAGAAGAAAATTCAAAAATTTTCTTTAGGAATCAAATAGAATACGATTACTTGCATAAGGATCCACCATTTTTTAAAAGCGTTTTCATCCAAACATTTATCAAAAACACTACCGGTTTTAAAGATGACCAATTGACTTGAAACTACATCGCCCTTCCAAAACTATGCATAACTAGCTAGATCATGCATACTTGAGGACCAAGCAACGACAATTAACAAAACAGGACTCTTCCCGAATTATGCATAGTTAGCTAAGCTGTGCATAATTGAGGATCGAGTGACGACCCAAATATTATTATTGCATACCAAATATGACTACGAAAGTTTTTGACCTAAACTTCAAAATAATTAAATCGTTGGTCATGAAATTTGAAATGGGAAAATATTGTCACTATCGTTTTAAGAAACACATCAAACATTTTTCGTCCACTTTGGAAACATATTTTTGCTTTGCCTGTTTATAAGGAAAATAAATAAATTATTAAATAAATAAATCGACACTATTTGCATTTGATTGAACGAACCATTTAACACACTCATACATATTTTCAAAATAGACTATTCATAAAATAACGGTAAGGTGGTTCAAGATTAAAGATCATTGCAAGCACATCAAGTAATAAAATCAAAAATCAATGGGATCGAACGAGGTAAACGAGCAATATAATTGCCAGCTAAAATTAACTACATTAGAAATGAAGATACTTTGAAGATATGACAAGGGTTTCAGAATAGTCAACGGCAATCTACGAACACGTAGAGTAAAAGTTGAATATCAACACAAGCGTCTAAAATAAAACAACGATCATAATTACCATCGTCTCAAGTTGCACACACATTCCACCAAGGGTATACGGGGTGAGGAGAATAATCACTTGGTCGAATAGAAACAATTTCACCAGGAAGATCGAGTTCTTTCACCTCTACAATTTGGTAAAGCGGCTTCGCCTCCTCGCTTTTGTTCCATTAATAATAAATAACCAATTTAATGAAGATTTAAAGCATCATACAAGTAAATACAGAATTGTAGGTTCCATTAACCGAAAGAAGAAAAGTTACGGCGTCCATGAACATGACAAAAATACACCGGGTAACATACCCTCATTATCAAGTACTAGCGAAATAGTAGTTTTAAAATAAATATAATAATAATGGTTTCATATCATAGAAAATATTAAAATGAACAGTCACATGACGACTCAAGTTTAGATACAGACTCATAAAATCAAAGAAGAGATGTCGTACGATCAAACCATCGTGACTCAAAACATTATATATACATCTTAAGAAAATAATACAAATATTCGTTTATTGGGTAATCCATTTGCATTTTCTAGTTATTGTTACCTTGTATATTGTAAACCGAACATTTGCACATTTTTAATTTGTGTTACACCATTAAAGAATTTATACCTTTTATTTTTCAATCTTCACAAAGTTTTTATTTCTGGAAAAATTTCAATCTCTCGGAAATTATTAACATTAGTAGATGCGGTGACTCGGTCATCATAATCGACAAATCATTAGGTTTGAAAATCTCCATACTTGTGTCAAAATCTCGCTAATGTTCATATCTTAAGTACCAAAAACGTACATAGTAAGAATTTTTCAAAGTTTTACGTTATTATTATCACGGCTTACCTTATCACATATATACACGTATCCAACACGACTCAAACTAGTCCAATTAACTCTTAAAAAAAATCAACCTTTGACTTTTTATTATACACATGTGTTCCTTAAAACTGATTTGTATGCTATATTTTATTCACGCGACTCGAGTCAGGCGTCAAAGACGTTTCACGTAGTATTATCTCGGATAAATTTACTGATTTTAGTCGAGACTTGAATCTCAAAAATAATAATAATATAATAATGTAATAATTATTCAAAAATGCTTATTTCAATAATTCTTAAATGTGGAAAATTCAACTTTTAATCCTTAGCCCATTATCAAACGGTTTTTAACATTAACACATCTCGCAGCGGAATAAAACAAAAGATTTTTCAAACGATTTTAAACAAGCATCATCGAAATATGCATAGTGATTCTCTATAATGACAATTAAATAAACAAATGATTCCCAATAACGTTCCATCAATATTTAATAATTTGTTTCAAGCGTTAGAATTTTTCACTTCTAGTGTATATTCCGATTTTATCCCATTTTATTCACTATAACAAGTAACGCGTTCTAGTTTATACCAATGCATACGTAAACATAACCTTATGTTTAAAATAGAACCAATTTTATAAAGTTTTTAGCTCCAAAGTACATGACCAATTCTTCTACTCATGTTTTATATTACAAGATACGCCAAAAGTTTGCTACATTGACCCGAAAATTAATTCATACTAAATCCAAAGTTACATATACTCAATAGTCATATCGTAAATTTTATTACACACTCCTTTTTCAAATTATATTAAACAAATTCTTAGCAAATCCATCACTAGCTCTTAGTATCAAATCATTAATGTATGAAAACAAGGATTTTACGAGTAATATAAATCACTTATTATGATATACCAACCAAGGTTGAAGGAAAAATAATTTCACTTTGTCCATTTCTTCTCTTCACTTATTTTTACTTGTTACAAAACACATCATAAGTCATTTTTATCCAAAAGTTTCATCCACCAAGTATTAAATATGTAAAACACTTTATGTTTAAACCATTTAATCAACAAAGTTTAGTGCTTACTTAACTCACACAAATGCCGGACCTCATCATATACACTATCAAATTTAAAATAATAAGACAACAAGGACAAAATTGAAATAAACGAAGCGAGAATATGTATGTCAACTAAGTGTTGTTATCGGCCTCGGATGAGTCTCGAAATTTTACTCCACAAAATTAACACAAAAACCAACCAAATTCCAAGTTATCGCGATTGATCACAACACTAGTCTATCCTTAAAACGCATATTTAAATTCAAGTAGGAAGATAAAAACGATTAAATGATGATACGCCTCAACCACGTTTCATAACATACACATGTGATTCGTCGCTACGATGTACGCATCGTTGATTATACTTCGTCTATATTATAGTCACGCCAACCAATATATCAAACCCTTAAGGAATAAAGGAAATACAGTAATACGATAGTAATTTACGTTCCAAAAAGAAGATGTCCCAAAATGGCACATCACAGTGCGATAACGACCATCGAGATCACTCTAGTCGATATAAAATATGTTACGAAGCATCATTTACGTATATAGAGTATCAAACGAGGTTCACACTCGATTATTCGATCAATAAATTAATTATCAAGATTGATAATGGCGGTGAGGCTGAATTCTCAACAAAACCACATTTTAAATGTACAATAATCACGCAAGGACCATTGCTTCGCATGAAATGCCTTTAAATATCATAGTATATACATACTTATACATACAATCATTCCTACATACGCGTAGGATTACAACACAGTGTTGCCATGTAATGCAATGTAGCCCGTTATGCCAAATACATGCAACATATAAGATAATCTTACAAGAATTTGCAAATACGATGATAAGTACTCACATACACAACAATATATCTTAATATATATCATAGTATTTACTTACCAAATACTAGGGAATTCATATCAATTTTGAGGGATACATCTAAAATATAAAGCAATGCTAAAGAAATCTTACCGGAGCCATGCAGGATAGTTGTGTGCTTGGACAATTTCTTACGACACCAAAAGTTATAGTTTAGGATTTTTCAAAATGACCTAGTTCTCTATAACTCATGGCTCTGATACCAATCTATAACAACCCCAACAAATGCTATGCGCAGCGGAACTACAACATTTGGGTGCTACGTAGTTATCATCACACATAAGCTATATTAAACGACTCAAAGAGACGTAAAAGTTTAAACATAAATTTAAACATTATTGAAATCATACAAGTCTACAGTTTTCCAAATCCTAAGATAATAACTAAACAGAGTTTGCGTTAGGTCCCCACTGAATCTCAACCCAAAAGTACATTTTTGCTCACATGACAGAAAAATAACAGAATTTTAAGTTAAATAAGGGTGGAAAAACAAGTAGACCGCCAAGCCACAACAACTTCCATCCTCGCATGCTCCGCTGCTATCAATCTTGGTTACCTGAAACACATGCTTAAAACTGTCAACACAAAGGTTGAGCGAACCTATAGGTTTATCAAATCATAAGTTGAACATAAGTATTAAAAACCAATCATGATCATTCAATAGCATTGTCGTACTCACAATCTATTTTCAAGGTTATGACAATTGTGTTTAAGCTCATGACACTAATTCGTTAACTCAATCACCCGCGTAATAATTACCGGCGTGATTCAGATGAAACCAGTGCCCCTTCTAAAAGCATCAGTTGCAATTATACCTTATCTCTTATACAAAATAATCTACCGCAGAACTTACTCAACGTACAGCTTCTCGGCTAGCATTAGGTCGTCAGCCCCGTAGTACTACAAATTGTATAAGCGGCTATTTTCAATCCACACTAGGATTAAAAAATAGTTAATAGTTCATGAAATTAGGGCCTTTTTCAACTAGGTACTCAACACAATTTCAAGTCAACATTCGGGTCCAACAATCATTCATGACTTATGTTCATTTTCATTTAAATAGCATGTATCCCCCTCGCGGGTAAAATCATTTGAAATAAGTAAAGAGCGAGGCTATAGACTCACCTTGCGTAGTAGTAGTGGTTCTAGCGAAGACGTAACGAGAAATATCACCGACGACGTGGATGCCCGGGAAAATCAAACACTTGACCTAAAAATCAAGGTACGTAAACCAAATCAATACTCCGTGTACATAATTGTACTAAACACACGCAAGTCGAAACACTTAATGCTTATGAAAACTCACGCCATAACCAAACAAGTAGTTGTTACTTAGACTTATACCATTTACCCACGTATTTAAAGTGATTCTCATTTTATAATTTTGCCGGTACTTACCAAAAGTACGGGCTGTTTTCTACGACTTAACACTTGTATAAAATTCAAGAAAATTCACAAAAATACCTCATGACCTGTATAAAACCCATATTTATTCCCATGAAAAGTTTTCACTTCTATGACTCGTTACACATCACATTTCTAAACATACACTTTTAGGACTGATTTTGCACGTTGACCATGTTGGACTTGTTTGACCCATTTGAAATACACCATTGACCAATACAACACCTAAGTCCAAAAATAGACTCACAAGTGCAGGTTTGAGACCAAAAATCAACTTTCAATCATTTACCAAACTCTATCTATGGTCCCCGGGATTTGACACAAAACCTAACACAAATTCAGATTGTGTTGATTCTCATCTCCCGGTACACGAACTTTCAAAATATCATAACTTTTGACTCGTTTGGAGTCGTAAGCTCTACCTTATACCAAAACAAAGCTAAAACAAAGATCTACACCTACATCCTATGTTTATAACCTGTTTACAAAGTTAAACCCACGAAAAACACCCCTAAAGTTTCTGATCTAAAATACCCTTTACAAAACCATTTCAAAACTTGTTTCCAATCCATTCTAACGACACCTAGCCCTAACTTAACCACTCATGACCATTCCCAAACACCTTAATCAGTACCTAACATCTACGATATCAAATCCACTCAAAAACCCATTTACCAAATCAAGCATGCAACATGTTTAACTAATTCAAACACACCTAAAACATCAATCTATACACAAACCCACAAGCAAAATCATAAAACACCATGAACCCACAAAACCCCCATAAATTCGTGGGTTTAGGGGCTGTAGAACACAAAAATCATAAACCCCATCTTGTTTTATAGATGAATTAATCATTATATACACATGAATTAAACATGTGTATGGTTTAATTAGATCAAAATCCGTTTTTGAAAAATCACAAATTTTTGGAAAAAAATCAATGGATGTATGTATGTTATTGTGGGTGGGATATACTTACAATGATGAAAGAAACATGGGATAATTATTAGATTTTCAAAGAATAAAGTTTTGGTGGTGGTTTGGCTATGGTGGGGTGGTGGTCGTAGGTTTCAAGAAGAGAGGGGGGAGAGATTTTGATTTTTGGAGTGTGTGTTTGTATGTGTGTTTTTATGTTTGTGTAGTTTTGTAAAAAAAAAGTGGGAGGGTTTATTTTGGAAACATGGCTAATCTTTTGGCCTAAAATTTAAACGATTATTTTAAAGAGTGGGATTCGACTAGTAGTCGGTTTTAAAACTTTACGGGAGTCGGGTTTCGTCCCGGCTACCTCAAAATGCTTTTAAATGGTTCAAACGCACCCAAAACGAATATACACATGGTTCCGACTCGACTTAACACGTAATAAAAAATAAAATCTCGAAAAACTCAAATATCGATCAATCGATAATAAAAGGTAAATTTTGGGCATCCGTCGGTATCGTAGTCGTCATCGGTTCTTCTTAAATCGTAAAACGTTAAATTACGACCGTAAGCGTTGGTTTCAACTTAAACCGTCAAATATATAGCAAACGAAATTTCTTAAAAATTTCAAAAATATACGTAAAATAGGATTAAATAAATGACGTTGGGCTCGGGATATCACATCCACAAGTGAGCCACAACTTAAGAGAGATGCTAATACTGAACAGCTCTTGAGATAATAACTTAGCATCATACGGCACATTCACGGGTATTACATGGGATTTAATGTATACATGCCTAGAGTTGTTTGTGTTAATTATTAATACAAGCACTTTGGGAGAAATCCATCTTTGTTCTTGTTAACATCTTGTTCATATTAATGTTTAATTCCGCTATGTTTTATACATATGAACATTGATAATCCTAGATATAATGGTTCTTAACCATTGAGTCTAACGACCATTGGACTCCACAGTGTGTAGGTGCTACTACTCGGTTGGCTGCCCACATTAATTGATCGTCGGCCATTGGAAATGGTAGATCGTTAAATGGGTTGTAGACGACAAAGGCGTCGAAGAGATTATCAAATGGTGGGTTTTTGGTTTTTTGAGATTCGGTTTTCAAAAGAAACAAATGGGTGTTTCTTGCGGTTTTTCTTTCGAGATTGGTGAATATAACGTTCGGTGTATGGACTAAGCAATTCTTGACCGGAAGAACGTGTGTTCATTCAAGTCTTGAACGACTTTTGAAAAGGATTACAAGTAACAAAAACAAAAACAAACAAAATATAACTTATAAGAAAATAAGTAAATAGGAAATTAAATAAACCAAACAAAACAAGAACATATATATATATATATATATATATATATATATATATATATATATATATATATATATATATATATATATATATATATATATATATATATATATATATATATATATATATATATATATATATATATATATATATATATATATATATATATATATATATATATATATATATATATATATATATATATATATATATGTTAATGCAATAATGCTTAAAAACGTTACTTGCATTTTTCGGTCTCGCTTAGTTTTGATTACGACAATATGTAAAAACAAGCATTTACGAAAACAACGAAAAACGAATTCTTGAGTTCAAGTATTTTTCATTTTACCCATTTTCACGTAAGGTATGGATAAACAAGTACTAACCTTAATCAAGTGATCAAGTGATTTAATCTTTTCTTAAAACTCACTTTTTATTAAGTGTGACAAGTTTTTATTAAACTTTCTTTTTAAGACAATGTTTTATAAAATTAATTATTTGAAAATTTGAAAATGGCATATTCTTATTTGGTTAGGAATATTCTATCAGGATATTTTTTAAACCAGATATGACCTCTACCACTAAAGGACAAAAAGGGAGCGGAGTCTAGTCTAGCGGTTCCTTAGCTCCTAGGCGGTTCCTTATCGATAAGGTACCGCGGGCTAAGCTAAGGTACCGCGGGTAGATATAGCCGTTGGCCCTTTGTCCTATAAATAGTGGACCATTCTCAGCTTTTCAATTCACCTCTTTTGCACATCTATTTCCAGATTCAAACAGTCTTCTTTAATCACTCAAATCTTTGATCATTTGTTTGATTACTACTTGTTTAAGAAAAGAATCTTATCCTTCCATCCCTTCCTCTCCAACTGCAAAGAGAAGAACACTATCCTTTTGAAGTGTTGAGTCCACCACCAAGGATCAATTGAAGATCTAATTTTATACATTTGTAGTTGTGTCATAGTTGTGAAGATCCAAGTAGTTGTGTCTATTTGGAAGTTGTGTATGTACTAAGTATAGTTGTGTAGATTGGTCCTAGCTACGATTAGGGCTCGACTTTTAGCTTAGAGTCAGAAATTGGTTAAGCGACGTGTACGGTTTTCTCAACCATAAGGAGCTTGTTGTGTAGTGAACTCTCGAGTAAGGAGCACTCGAGGAGTGGAGTAGGAACGAGGAGTGAGCTTCGTTTCCGAACCACTATAAATCCTTGGTGTTCGGTTTGATCTTTCTTTACCCTTAACTCTTTACATTCTTTATTCTTTGTGCATATATTTTTGTTATTATTAGTTTAGTTACACTATCATTGTTCATATTGTGCATAAGAAGATTTCACATATTTCCTCAAGCCTAAGTTTTTGAAAAAGGATTTTGAAAACCACATTTTAACAAGTAAATATAAGAAACTATTCAACACCCCCCCCTTCTAGTTTCTACAATTGGTATCAGAGCGGGTTGCTCAAGAATTTTTAAAGTATATTGTATTTTAAAACTTGAATCGATCTAGGATTCCAACAAATACCTAGAAGGGCAATCTATGCAAAGACCACCACTTTTTGAAACCGATAGTTTTATTTATTGGTAAAATAGATTTGAAACTTATGTGAAATCAAAAGATTTAGATCTTTGGCATGTTATTACCAATGGTGATTTTTTACCTTATCAATTTAATGAAGTTTCTAAAACAAAAGAATTGGTCACTTTTGACAAAGCTAATGACGATACTAAAAAGAAACTTTCAAAAAATAATGAGGCTAAAATGGTGATTTATAATGCTTTGCCTAAGAAAGAGTATGAAAGAATTTTTATGTGTGAAACCGCTAAAGATATTTGGAACACTCTTTTAGTAACCCACCAAGTTAATAGCCAAGTCAAAGAATGCAAAATCGATCTTCTTGTCCAACAATATGAACAATTTGTCATCTTAGAAGATGAAACTATTGATAGTGCATTTGCTAGGTTTAACATCATTGTTACTAGTCTAAAAGCACTTGATGAAGGTTTTTCTAGCAAGAACAATGTTAGGAAGTTTCTAAGGGCTTTACATCTAAAGTGGAGAGCAAAAGTCACGACGATTGAAGAGTCGAAAGATCTCTCAACTTTATCACTCGATGAACTCATAGGCAACTTGAAGGTTCATGAGATGATAATTTTGAAGGACTCGGAGTTAGTGAAAACCAAGAGTGAAAGAAAATATCTTGCACTTAAAGCCAAGAAGGCACTAAGTGAACATGATAGTTCCTCGGATAGCGATGACGAGGAGTATGCATTGGCGGTGAGAGATTTCAAGAAGTTCTTCAAGAGACGAGGTCAACACGTTAGGCAACCCAACAATGACAAGAAACCATTGTCAAAGAATCGGTTTGTCAAGAACGAAAAAGGTGATAGGAATTGCTTTAGATGTGGTGATCCAAATCACTTCATTGGTGATTGTCCAAAGCCCTCCCGTGATAAGAATCACACGGCGTTCGTTAGTGGCTCTCTGAGCGATAGCGGTGAAGATAACGATGACAACCCCAAAGAGGAGAAATGTCTTATGGCTCACACTTCTAAAGAGGTACATTCCGAAACCGAATATTATAGCAATGATAGCTCCACTTTTGATGATATTGAATTTGAAGGCAAATATGATAGTTTACACAAACTTAGTCTTAAATTCATAGAAAAGAATAAAACCTTAAAATCAACCAAAACTAAGCTTGAAAATGAGATCAATGAACTTAGGGAGAAACTGGCAATACTTGAGAAAAATAAAGAAGTGGATTTAGGTTGCTTAAGTTGTGAGAAACTTAGATTAGAGAATGAAGATCTCAAGAGCACCTCCATTAAATTGGAAAAGTTCATGAAAGGTACTAGTGCTCTTGATGATATGTTAAACAAACAAGTTCATTCTAAGGAAATACTTTGTCTAGGTTTTAACTCAAATGAAGCCTCAACTAGTGAACCTAAACAAGTCAGATTTTCACAAAAATCACCCACTGTACGCGGTCCCAGATTGTATGGGGTGGTTTCCTTATCACTATGGGACCGCCGCCATAGATAAGGTACCGCGGCCAGAAGATGAGTTTTGTGAAAATCATGAACTTTCTGAAAAGTCAAAATCAGGTGAAAAACCAAAGCATCTTATTGTTAATAAGGTAAAATTACCCATACTTGACGACAATGCTATTGATAAGTTCTACAAGCCATTAAGTAAACCTCTCATGGGAAATAGAAGTTTATCAAGAACATCTTCTACTCCACCTAGAATACGGAATGAGTCTAAGCCTAGAAGTAGAACGACAACGCCTAGAAGAGATAATCAAAACAATTCACGATCTAGAAGTAAAACCCCAACACCTAGAAGAAATGATCATAACTCTAAACCTAGATCAAATACACCCAGGAGAAATAATGAACAACAAAATGGTTATATGAATTACTACCCTCCTCCATTTTGTTCTCCATGAGAAACCCCTCCCTCATTCATGCATCCCAACTAAATGCAAGGGATGTTTGGAACTAACAATTTTGGACCCATGAGATATTGGGGACCAAATGTTTGATCTTGTGTGTTGTTACCTAGATATGCTTGGGAATTGATTTGGAGCCCGACGAGTGGATTAAGGATAGTGGATGTTCTAAACACATGACGGGTAATCGAAGTTTGTTCTCGTACTACAAAGCATATGATGGAGGTAACGTCACATTTGCAAGTAGTCTATGTGGTAATATCATTGGCAAAGGTATGGTTTCTCTTGACTCTATGATCATTGAAAATGTTGAGCACGTAGATAACTTAGGATTTAACCTTTTAAGTATAGGTCAAATTTGTGACAATAAGTGTAAGGTCATCTTTTCGGAACATGACAGTGAAATCGTAAAAGATGGAAAAGTCATTGGAAAAGGTGTTAGAAAGCATGGGCTTTATGTCAAGAAGGTTAATAAGAAGTCAAAAGACAACATATGTCTTGCGACTATAGATGATAGTTCTACTCTTTGGCATAGGAGATTAGGTCACGCTAATATGCGTTTAATTCAATCTTTAGTCTCTAAGGAGTTGGTAAGACACCTCCCCAAGATGAAGTTTGATAGTCACTTTTGTGATGCTTGCAAAGTTGGAAAGCATGTTCACTCAAGTCACAAAGCCAAGAATTTGGTTTCGACCTCTCGGTGCTTAGAGCTCCTACATATGGATCTTTTTGGACCTTCCGCCATACGGAGTTATGGAGGTAACCTTTATACCCTAGTTATAGTTGATGACTATTCTAGATTCACTTGGACTAGATTTTTGGCATCTAAGAATGAAGCTTTCGATCATTTCGAAATCTTTAGTCGAAGAATTCAAAATCAACTAGGATGTCCAATTGTCTCTATTAGGACGGATCATGGTAGGGAATTTGATAATGAAGTGCAGTTTGGTGCCTTTTGTGAAGCTCATGGTATTACCCATAACTTCTCGGCTCCTCGTACTCCAAAATCAAATGGGGTAGATGAAAGGAAAAATAGGACTCTCCAAGAGATGCGTAGGACGATGTTAAACGAGCAATCTTTTCCTCAAAAGTTTTGGTGCAATGCCGTGGACACATCGACTTATATTCTCAACCGAATTCTTATTCGATCTTTCCTAGGAAAGACCCTCTAAGAGATTCTTAAAGGTAAGAAACCCTCATTGGAATACTTTAGGGTGTTTGGAAGCAAGTGCTTTATCCTCAACACCAAATACTACCTTACCAAGTTGACCCAAAGTCTTACGAAGGTATCCTTTTAGGTTATTCCCAAACTAGCAAAGCCTACATTGTCCTAAATAGAACCTCGGGGGTTATTGAAGAATCACTCAACGTAACCTTTGATGAAACCCCTCCCTCACCCAAGACACCACCATTGGTTGATGATGACTTGGATGAATTAGAAGTAGTAAAAGCCAAAGAGGTTAGAAAAATAGGAGTTGAAGACCTTAGTGTTGAAAAGGAAGTAAACATTTAGGAGTCTAGGGATCATACTCTCAATAATGTCACTGGTGACTTAAATCAAAGGACCCTAAGATCTCAAGTCCAAAACCAAAGCAACTTCTTTTTTTTCGTCTCCTTGATTGAACCAAAGAATGTTAAAGAAGCTTTGGCGGACGAGAGTTGGGTCATTGCGATGCAAGAAGAATTGAATCAATTCGTTACCAATAACGTTTGGGAACTTGTTCCTCCACCTAGAAGTTCTACCATTATAGGAACCAAATGGGTATATAGGAATAAGTTAGATGAGAATGGTGTTGTGTCTCGTAACAAAGCTAGACTTGTAGCACAAGGCTATAATCAACAAGAAGGGATTGATTATGACGAGACATATGCACCGGTAGCTAGATTAGAATCCATTAGAATCCTTTAGCCTACGCTTGTGCCTTAGACTTTAAGCTTCAACAAATGGATGTAAAGAGTGCAGTTCTTAACGATTTGATCAATGAGGAGGTATATGTGGCTCAACCTCCCGACTTCATTGATTTTGAGAAACTGGATCATGTTTACAAGCTTAAGAAGGCACTTTATAGTCTCAAACAAGCACCCAAAGCTTGGTATGATAGACTTAAAGCGTTTCTTGTTAAACATGAGTATACCATGGGGATGGTAGACAATACGCTCTTTACAAAGAAGAAATTTCCTCACCTCATAATCGTACAAATATATGTTGATGACATTATATTTGGCTCAACTTGTCAAGAATTGTGTGATGGCTTTGCCAAAATCATGCATGATGAGTTTGAAATGAGTATGATGGGAGAACTTAACTTCTTTTTAGGACTCCAAATTAAAAAAATGGACGATGGTATTTTCTTTAGTCAATCTAAGTACGCTAAAGAAATGCTAAAGAAATTTGGATTAGAAGAATCTAGACCAATGAAGACCCCTATGGCCTCGGATACTAAACTCACCGTAGATGATGATTGTGAGTCGGTAGACAACACCAAATATAGAGGTATGATTGGTAGTTTGTTGTACCTAACGGCAAGTCGACCGGATATCATGTTTAGTGTTTGCCTTTGTGCTCGCTTCCAAGAGGCTCCCAAAACCTCTCACCTCGAAGCGGTTAAGCGTATCTTCCGATACATTAAAGGCACTATACATTTAGGATTATGGTATCCTAAAGGGACCGGCGTAGAAACCATTGTCTACGCGGACTTGGATCATGCGGGAGACTATGTGGACCGGAAAAGCACTAGTGGAGTTTGTACCTTCATGGGTTGTTGTTTAACTTCTTGGTTCTCCAAGAAACAAACCGCTCTTGCAATATCCACCACGGAAGCCGAGTATGTGAGTGCCGGAAAAGCATGCCAACAAGCTCTATGGATGAGGCAAGCGCTTGTTGATTACGGGATTTCTCTTGATGATGTTCCCATCATGTGCGATAATAAAGGTGCTATAGACCATAGCAAGAATCCCGTGCAACATTCGCGAACCAAACACATAGAAATTCGACAGCATTTCCTTAGGGATAATGTTCAAAAGGGGAACATTTCAATTCAGAAGGTACCCTCCAAAGACAACTTAGCCGACATCTTCACTAAGCCACTTAAGAGGGAACCTTTTAATTACTTGCGTCTAGGTCTAGGATTAATGGAACATCTTCCTTAATTTCTTTTCTTTTTGTGTGTTTTCTTTTACCACTTTGAGTCATTGAGTCTTCCAAACTCTTTTTGAAAAACCTCTCTTCTCCTTTTCAAAATTCTCAAAGTCTCTTTCGAAAATGGTTGAGAAATACATTTGACATTGTTAATTCAATATAAAAACGATTTTTCATAGATTCTCGCTATTAATCTAGAGCTTACATAATTCATATGTATGATTCTCTCAAACATAGCAAGAACAAGATAGAATCATGGAGGATCATTGTGTCATGACTTAAGGTCTTGTCTTACACACCTCCTACATCGATTTTTTAATCCATGTATTTTGGTCAAATCTCTATTTGGTAATTTTGCATATGTGTTCTTTGTCTATCTTTGCTCTTAAGCATATCCCTATGATAAGTTAGACTAGAAAAATAAGATTTGCTGAAAAATCTTCCTCCAAACACCAAACACAGCCTCTGCAGGCGGTTCCATATGTGAACCGCGGTGCCTTATTGATAAGGTACCGCCAGCCTAGATAAGGAACCGCTTACAGTGCCTTCCTTTTTCGGGTTTTTGTCTGAAACTCCAAATTTGCTCCAACATTTTTGAGAATCTTTGTTTCAAACCCTTTGACCACCCTAAAAATACCCTAAGCCTTCCCTATTTAAACCATAAGTATTTTGCCATACTTCACACCTCAAAATGTCTTACTCTCCCAATGAAAGCCTTGAATCTCCTCCATTTTCTCCAACTGCTTTCAATCCCAACTCACCCAGAAACCATTACAATCCAAACCCACCCAAGAACACTCTTAATCACATCTCTCCTACCAAGAATGTTGATTGTGGAACATCTTTTCTTCCACCACCACCCTTTAATGTTCTTCCTCCTTCTCATGATAATATCATGCACCATGGAACATATTGTCATTGTTGTCAATATCAACATCTTGCTATGGCACACATCTATGAGGAGTTGAGTTACATCAAGAGTCTCTTAATCAAGCCTCCTCTTCACTATGATTATGAGATCTCCAACAAGCCACCACCACCATCCTCCGCCATTACCTTGTCTTTCATATAAGCATTGGTTGCTTATCCACAAGACACCAAATTCAAGCAAATCTTAGAATTCGAGAGTACTAGGATTAGATTTATGCTTTTGGCTTCTTTCCTTTTCCATACATCTTTGTATGATCTTTTTTAAGTAACCTATCTTGGATCTTTGTCTTTTTGTTTTCTTCTCTTTTATTTTGTGACCTGTTGTTATATCTTGTTGGTTGTTTCTTTTGTTCAACTAACCCTTCTATGTAGCTTGTCACCATATCTCGATTCCTCGGTGCCCCAAGCTAGGGGGAGTAAGCACCAAGGGGGAGTCTTTGCAAATTTCGTTTCTTCAACACCGACTTGTGCAACCTTTTAGCTTCGACAAAGGGGGATAAATGAATAAACTCGTCTTCGAAAATCTTGCTCCGACACGGGCTTTCACGGGCTTTTATCGAAGAAAACGAGAAAAGACGAAGTCAAAACATCAAGAGTGCAAAAAGAACGGAAGTCCAAGGCCTATTCTGAAGATTTATCGAAAAAAAAGTCTAAAGACGGAAGCTTAATGAAGTCGAAGAACTCAAGTCTAATAGAAGTAGAAAATTACAAGACTAGTTCAATATACATCGACAAATCCCGAGACGACGACGAGAAAGACAAAAGATTTAAATCGAGTCGAGAAGAAAGAAAGAAGAGGCAACACATGCACACCTTCCCATTTTCCATATAAGTACCCTCCTAATACACATTAGTATTGATCCCAAACTTAGATCGATTTAGCTTTATGTATACGAGATTAGATCAAGTAATACACTTAGAGAAACCTTTATATATGCTTATGAATCTAAGTGTTATGCGGAATTTAACACTTAAACAAGAACACACAATGATATAAACAAACTTTCACTTTGATTATCAATATTAAACTTGCTTACAATGAAAGTAGTTTACGAATGAAAACTTATATGAAACATTAACCTGAAGGTCTTCTTTTATAGACATAAGAAGCCTTGTACAATAATCTACGTATCAACTATTCTAGGTAAAGATAAATATAGAAAATACATTGTTGTTCCTATCTTTACTAGAAGTAATCTAGAATACAATAAACACGTAGAGTATATCTTCCCATCAGTGCTTGTCTTCAATGTGTCAACGCTTGACTTTATCTTGTCAACGCTTGAGCTGTCAGCACTTGTTTTGTTCTTGTCAACGCTTGTTTTGTTCTTGTCAGCGCTCAAGTGATCTGGCCTTAATTTATTCCCAACAATCCTCCCCTAAACTTGATATCCACTCTTATGATCAAGTTTTTGAATAAGCATTAAGGACTAGGAGGAATCTTACAAACCTTCTCATATTGGTAATGAATAAATCTGATCAAATCTTTTGCCACGTCACTTGAATAATCTATTTCCAGCTGAGTGTCCTTCATCTTCTCCAAAATAGCCTTGGATATGAAATACTGACCATCCACAAGTAGATACTCAGCAAACTTTGTAGAACTCAAATGGTAAACACCAGCAGCTGAATATAACCTCCATTGAAGACCACTGAGGTCATCTTCAAGATCCTTCCAAATTGCAGGATCCTCATCTCTTGGTCCACACATTCTTTTGAATGTGGACCAAAGTTTTATTCCATTAGCTGAAGTTGGTGCTTCAGCCTCATACTTGGTCTCCAGCAACCTCCAAAGGTCCACCAAGTCTTCTCTATCACAACTTGCAAACAAAGATATGAGAGTGGTAAAAGTGTGTACCTCATTGCCATATCTGCCAATCTTCCAAAACCCACATTCATCTTCTTCATAGCTCACAATTGGGTTTCTGGAATCTAATGGTAACACTTGCACCATATCTGAAGCTTCTAAAGGTGAGAGCTTAAGGCTCTTTCTGATGACAGCTTCACTTGGATATAGTGGATCCATATCTTTGGGAAACTCAAGAGAAATTCCCTTCTTCACTGGCCTGGGAACAAACATAGCTTTCTTGAGCTCCATTTCTTCTGCAAGTTCTTCCTTTCTTTCATCTGAAAGAAGTCTGAGAGTGTTTGCTTCCTGTACTCTCACCCAAATGGGATATGCCTTGCATTCCAATTCATCAAATGTCAATGCCCTCAACTTCTGATAAGTCCATCCAACTCCATGACATCTGAGCAACATGAAGTATAGCTCCCTTCTATCCCTTTTCAATTCTGAGAGAATGTTGCTTGCCTTGTGTTTCAAAATTACCTGGCAATCCTTCTGAACTCTAAGAAGAATCTCCAAACCCCATATTTGATCTGAAATGGTCAAGTATGGATTCTCCATACATCTTTCTTCCCAAGCATTGTACATCTGAACCACCTCTGGCATGTCAAAGTCAACCTGCAATTTCAATTCTCTCAGCTTCTCCTTAGCCAACTCATCTCCATACTCAAGCCTTTCTGGTTCTATAGTCATAACACTTGAGTCTGAGCTAGCTCCATCACTTCCTTCTTCTGAAGTCACAACAAATGGTGACTCCTCCTTTTTATCATGTTCCATGATTTGTGCAGCTAATCTTCTATCAAACTCAACTTGAGCTGCATCCTTTGGAACAATCTCTTCTACCATTATACCCTTACCCTTATCTGATGGTGCAATGGTTGGTAAGGTAGATGGTGATACCTGTGCAGAAACCTCCTTGATGATAGATGATGACTGGGATACATCACCTTCATGTGCAGGTCTGTCAACGCCCAATTTTGTCCTATCAGCGCTCAAAATATTTCTATCAGCGTCCAAATTTTCCTTGTCAACGCCCAAATATCTTCCCTCAGCGCCTTGTGTAACTTCTCGCAACATAGCTGTAAATGATAAATTTAAGTTGGTAGGAGAGACTAAGGACGTATCAAAACCTGTTTGTTTCTTCAAAGTTGTAAGGGCCTCAGCAACATCCATTGATTGACCATCATGACTGCCCTTATCACTTAGATTAATTGGATTTTCCTCCCTTTTGGAAGATTCCTCCATACCCCTCCTTGCACTAGCACTCTCCAAAACAACAATCCTCTCCCTCAATTGCTTGAGTTCAAGGCCTTGTGAGCTGACAACTTGTACTAAGTCTGCATTTTGCTTTTGCAAGCTCATGCAGACTGCCGTCAATTCCATAAGAGTCATTGGTTCCAGTCTGCCCTCTTCTGAAATGGGAATTTGACCTCCCAAGTCAGATTCATTGGGCAAGGATGAGGACTTAATGATGGTGGGACTGCCTTGGCCAGCATCTAAGCCAGAACCAATAGTCCCAGCCTCATCCAAGTCACCAGCCACACTTGTGGTGGTGGTTCTCTCTGCTACATGGCTAGGACCACTAGAGGAGAACACTCCAGTAGTCCTTTGGCGTTTCATCAACCTATATTCAGGGGGTGTGGAAGATGGTGTGGAAGAATGAGTGGATGTGTGTTGGTTAAGGGGTGTTTGGGTTTGTGAAGGTTGTGTGTCAGCGTTGGAAATAGGCACATCAACGCCAACATTTAATGTATCAGTGTTGAAGGAAGATTGGTCAATTTGCATAGGTTCAGGTGAAGGTATGGGTTCAGGTATTGGATCAAGTTGTGGTTGAGGGTCAATTTGTGGTTGGGGGTCTTGTTGGGGTTGTGCTGCTACAATAACAGCAAGCATAGCTTGGGTTAAAGTTAGGTCACGATGGGGTGGTGAATTCATCTTCATAAAAATAGCTTTCTTTTGCTCAGGGATCGTATAAAAATCATTATGATCCCTTGTGCAGTAACCTTGGACATCAAAAACCATTTGGAGAAAACGGGGATAAGCTAAAGTCATTTTGTTCCCCTTGTTTTTACACATGCCCTCAAAAATCATTTTAGAATAATTAAATTTTTGCCCTGTTGCAATGCACACAATAGCACTAGCAATAGATCTATTGATCTCATTGTGTGCAGTGCATTTGGGACTCAAACATTGAAGGAGGACATGTATGAGGTACTTCTAGGCTGGGGGAAATTCCTGCTTATGATACTTGTTTAAGGTACCTTCATCAGGAAAAGGATATCCCAAAGCCCTAAGCCCTTGTTCTATTTCATTAATGGGAAGGGTGGCTATACCATCAGCATCATCAAGATGCAAGGCTTGGCGTACCAAAGCCTCAGTAACCACCCAAGGTCTCCCATGAACAATAGAAGTCAATGTAGTCACTCTATTAACTATTGTGGAACTAACAGTGTTCCAAAACTGTTTAATATGTGTGACTGGAATGAGTGGTGCATGAGAAAGAGCATACCTTAATGGGGATGCGTTCAAATACGACACCATTTGTGTGTATTGGGGAAACAGAGCATCATCAGCTTCAAGATACGCAATCATGTTGTGTTGAGATCTGAACCCCAATTCCAATTCTGATGGTTTAAACTTTGGTGTCATTGATGAAAGCTGTTAAAGTTAAGTGAAGAAGATGGAGTTGATAAGAGAAAATTGTGTTAGACAAGTATTATAGATACCCTGTTTAAAATAGGAGCCAAATTTATAGGAGAAGAAAATGCATGTGATAGGCCCAAAAATAGGCAAGTATGTTCAAATATCAATCATGAAAATATTGAAAAATTATAAGTTTATCTCATGCATTAAATGTAAAGTAACAACTCCCAAAATTACGGCCTAAAAATATGTCAAATTCTTGAAGATTGGCAGATATGGCAAGAAGATAAAAGATTGTTGGGTTGAAAATATAAAGTATTCCCTATTGATGTGTCAAAAAGGGGAAGAATGTGTGCTATACTTAAAGGGAAGTAGTTTGAAGATCATGTGCCATATACAAAGGATTTTGACATCATCAACTAGGGGAAGATTGTTGGGTTGAAAATATAAAGTATTATGAGTTGATGTGTCAAAACTAAAAGACAAGGACTAAATCTGACAAGTGAAGATTCTACAAGCCGATGGACAAACTTGTAGAAGATATATTGCAAGAAGATAAAAGATTTAGTGAATGTATTATTTAGTGAATATATTATTTAGTGAATATCTTATTTACTAAATATCTTATTTACTAAATATCTTATTTAGTTTCCTTGTAACAAGGGTTTATGTGTAGTATATAAACACATACCCTACGTAGGTTTTATTTATAACAATCATTCACAATGTAACCTACAAGCAATTCGTGTGTCTAGACGTGGGATTCAATGTATACACGTCTAGATGTTATTTGTGTTTAATAATACAAGTAACGTTTGGGAGATATTCATCTTGTCCACAACACCTTGTTCTTGATTACTGTTCTAATTCCGCTATGTTTATCATTTGAATAATGATCATGCCTAGCAGCTTAAAGATCCAGAATCTATAGGATTCATCAATTGGTATCAGAGCGGGTGGCTCTCGATGCTAGGATCAACGAGGTGTTCATTCTTAGTGAAAAAAGAAGAAAATCCCGTATAGGGTTTTTATGCAGTTTGTGTGCGCAACAGTAGTACGAAGGGCATAACTTTTTATTGAACCGTTGGATCGTCACGAAATGTTTTGTGTGTATTCTACACACATATATCTAGATATCCACCGAAGGGATTGTCGAGATCTATCCCCAATAAAAAGTTATTAACCGTCAAAGTCAGCAGTGATCATATGCTATTTTATGTGAACAGTAATGGTAAAAACGTGATTTCTCCTTCGTTAACCATTGGATCATCGTGAAATTTTTGGTGTAGGTTCTTGACACTTGTGTCTAAGATTTCACAGAAGGGATCATCGATCTGAGCTCTCATGAAGAAGATATTCGATGTCGAAGTTCGCTGCAGAATATGATCTTTACATAAAATCATGATTTAGGGTTTATAAAACCCTAGATCGATTAGGCGCTGATGTGTGTTATTTTGACGCTGATAGATGTTAGTGTTAGTGGATGTCGTTGACGCTGACAAGGCATGGATGAGACGCTGATGGCCAGGCGCTGACAGGTTTAAAGATGGCGCTGACAAGTTATATGTAGGCGCTGACATAAATTCATGTGTTGTCCGAGATATGGTTTTTCAAACGCTGACAAGTGTTGTCCGATATTGGAAAACACACACTGATAAGATATTGGATAGAGAAGGATATCGGCTAACACAATGTTTGCTACTGTTTGAGAAAATTGGTACGTTTTGAGCACACAAAAAGGAGGATTATACACACGAAGGTACATGGAATCTCCGTTTTAATTTAGAATATCTTGTTGATATTTATGGCTCGGATACTTTTGAAAGGGATTAATGATTTTAAGGCGAGTTAGCAACGATTCATGAAGTACTTTATTGAAGTATGTAGTCGGGATAGCCTTGTGAAAGAGTTATTCGTTAACAGATTTTACATATGAAGATATTGACTTGTCATGAAGAGGTGTTAGCTTAAGGGGAAGAATTCTTATGGTAAGTTTGATGATTGAAGAAGATTTTCGCGAGTTTGTGTTCTATCATATCTTAAAGTCGTGCACTCCCAGTCATAGACTTTAAAGATAACTTGTTCGTGCTTTAAATGTTTGGTGACGAAGACTTGTCATAACACTTGAAGGAGTTACATTATCGTGCTCAGTGTCTCACATAGGATGAGAATATTGACAAGGGATCGAGGTCTACTTATACTTGGTCTGATATAAGTACTTTATCACATGGATAGTACAAGACATGGAACATAAGGTTGGGTTATTCTACTTCTACATCAAAAATATTATATCAATTTTTCTTCAAGATCATTACATAGAGCTACATTTGGAGAATCTTCAAAGATTGCATACATTGTTTACTTTCCTGTTGATGTGACAAAAAGGGGAAGAAATACATGCTACACTTGAGGGGAAGCAATTTGAAGATCATGTACAACTTACAAGAGATACACATAGAGTTTTGCCACTATCAACTAGGGGAAGATTGTTGGGTCAAAAAGTTGATGTGGCAGAAACTCAAAAGCGAAGAAAACATGAAGTTATTGTCCAAGCGTTGTCAAGAGCAATTTAGGCGTTGACAGGAACAAATCCAGCGTTGTTGGCTCAAGAGTGGTCATGTACAATCTAAGCATTGTTACATGCAATTCAAGCATTGAGAAAACGTAGACAAGGAAGCTTATGGAAGCTTCTATTTAGATAAACATGCAAAGATATTCTGCATAAGTTTATTTATATAGAATATTTACATGTTTATTTGGTCTTATCTCTTGTAAAACCCTAATCCTTATACTATAAAAGGAACCAAGGGTTATTAGGTTTTATATCAATTCATATACAATGTAAACCTAAAGTGTGTAGGGGAAGACTGTTGGGTCAAAAAGTAACAACTGGGTAGGTCCCATTGAGTGTCAACGGTCAAAAATAACCTATCAACGCCCAACGGCTATAATCTTGTCAATGTTTTCCTATAGCCATGTCAGCGTCTAATTTGGTCACAACAACGCGTGGAAAATTCTTGTCAGCGTCTAAAAATAAAAATGTTTTAAAAATGAAAAATGACCTTAACAAGTAATTTATCCTAGAGAAGATAACCAAAAGTTGATAATTATTATAGGGCGGCAAGCACTGTCTAGTTATGCACACTTTCTTAAACAAGATAGACATAACAGTCCTCTAGTGTCCCTTGCTAACCAAAACTCTTAACAACCAAGTTACCTTATAAAATTCCTTGTTACTCCCAGGTAATTCCCATAACAAAAGTATTCCCAAGTCTACCAACAGACCACAACCAATTCTAGGCCAAAAATGTCTTGGCAGCATGCATAGTATATCAACTTTGCATGCTATAGTGCCTCATGATTTAGTAAAACTAACTCATACTCACCTGTGGACACAATCTAGAATTGTGATAAGAGTATCATATGGATACCCAAACATCCTAAAGGTTCCTAAAACCTCCCCTTAAACTATGATACAAAAGTTTGCTAAAATCATACAGGAACATAAAAATTTATGTCAAGATAGGAATGAAACATTCCAACCATCATCCATAAATAAAAACTTGTCCAAATGCTTCTCCATTGATCCATAAGCAACTCTGTATCCAATGGTATACTGCTAACACCATCTGCACATTTAGATTGAAAACCACAAAACTAACATTGTTGCTGACAACGCCCCGATAACACATGACAGCGTTGAGGGAAGCTTTGTCAGCGTTAGACAATTATATTGCTGACAACGTTGCATAAACACTTATCAGCGTTCAAGCAATCTTTGTCAGTGTTAGAAAAATATAGTGGAAAATCTAAATCATTAATAAGACCAATAACAATGCATCATCCTGTACATACTTTTACAAAAAGACTCCAAAACACATATTATGTGAGATTGACAATTCCAATACTTGTTACCAAGTATTGAAATCTCCCAGCATCAAAAGGTTTAGTTAGTAAATCTGACACATTTTCCTCAGTGTCAACCCTATCTGGTTGTATTAAACCTTTCTCAAAGCAATCTCTTATAAAATGGTGTCTAATTTCTATGTGTTTAGTTTTAGAATGATGTACAGGATTCTTAATGATGCATAAAGTGCTGTTATTGTCAACAAATATCTTGGTATGCATGAAATTATACCCATAGTCCAACAGCTGGTTCTGAATCCACAAAACTTGGCTACAACAAGCAGTTGCAACAACATACTCTGCTTCAGTTGTAGAATTAGCCACCACTGTTTGTTTCTTGCACTGCCCAGATATTAACCTGCTCCCAAGAAACTGACATCCACCAGTTGTGGATTTTCTATCAAATTTATCACCTCCATGATCACTATCTGAATATGCAATCAGCTCCAATGGTGAATCCTTTGGGTACCACAAACCAAGACCAGGATAGCATCTTAGGTACCTAAAGATCCTCTTCACAGCATAAAGGTGACATTCTTTGGGAGTCACTTGATGGCATGCACAAGCACACACAACAAACATGATGTCAGGTCTGGAGGCAGTAAGATACATCAAGGATCCAATCATGGATCTATAGTGCCTGACATCAACATCTTTCCCATCTCCAATCTTTCCCCAAGGGTGTTCTCTATCCATAGGAGTAGTAGCCCTCTTTTCATGTGGAGAAAAGCCAAAATTCTTCAAGATCTCAGCAACATATTTATCTTGGGAGATGAAGATACCATCTTCTTTCTGCTGAACTTGTAAACCAAGAAAGAAGTTCATCTCCCCCATAGCACTCATCTTGAATTTGTCTGTCATAAGCTTGGAGAAATCCTCACTCATCTTTGGATCAGTAGACCCAAAAATGATATCATCAACATAGACCTACACAAGCAACACATCCTTGCCTTTCTTCTTTGTAAATAGTGTCTGATCTATGGTGCCCCTCTTGAATCCATTGTCCACCAAATAGGTAGACAAAGTACCATACCATGCTCTTGGGGCTTGATGAAGGCCATACATAGCCTTTTTGACTCTATACACTTTATCTGGATTCTCTAGATCCTCAAAACCAGGAGGCTGCATCACATATACTTCCTCAACAATAGTTCCATAGAGGAAGGCACTCTTGACATCCATTTGATAGACTGTGAAGCCCATGCAGGATGCATAGGCTAGAAAAATCCTAATAGCTTCATTCCTTGCAACTGGTGCAAAGACCTCCTCATAGTCTATCCCCTCCTCTTGTGTATATCCCTGAGCCACTAACCTTGCCTTGTTTCTGACCATAATGCCTCTTTCATCTCTCTTGTTCCTTAGAACCCATCTTGTCCCTATAGGTCTGACATATCTGGGACAATCAACCAGCTCCCAAACATCCTGAATTGCAAATTGGTGAAGCTCATCTTGCATTGCTTCCACCCAACTTGGTTCTTTGAGAGCATCAAATATTTTATTGGGTTCCTGTTGTGACAGAAAACAGGCAAACAAACATGCTTGCACAAGAGGGGTATCAACCTTCTTGTGTATATTGGCAATAAACCCACCAAGACCTTGATGAGATCTTCTAGTCTGAACTGGAGTATCAACATTACCAATGATTTGTGAAGGAGGATGATTCTTCATGACTGAAGTTAGTACTCCTCCCTTAAACAGTCTGGTATCTTCAACTTCATTCTCCATGTTGCCAATATCTTCTTCATCAGACTCTCTTTCATCAACATGAGGATGAACCTCTTCATATATATTGCAAGGTTCACCTTGTTCAAAACTAGAAGAGAAAAGATATTCAGTATTGTTGTCAACGCCTGAATCTTGTTTGTCAGCGCTTGGGCTAACAACGCTTGAATTGTTGTTGTCAACGTCTGAACCATCAACGTCTGAATTGGTCTTGTCATCGCTAGATTTGCCTTTGTCAGCGCCTGAAGGACCATGCATGTTTGTATCTGGTGGTACTTGGAAACCACCATTATCTTTTCCAGCAGTAGCAGCAGCAGCAAAAGCATCTGTCCAAATGGGAATTGTAACAAATTCTTGGATAGGAGATGTCTTTTCTGCTTGTGATCCAACCTTTTCATGAACCTGAGTACCTGAAACATCAACAACTTGTTCCTTCATAACATTTGAAGTTACCTTCACAATGTCTGGATTAGTGACAGGCATATAATTTAAAGTTCTAGATAAAGGTTCCAAATCAAACAACCAATTAGGACCACTTTCAGGATCACTAGGTTTATTTTCTAAAAACCTAACATGTACTCTTTCAAGTATACGTTTGTCCTCTTTAAGATAAACCCTATATCCCTTGCTCTGCACTGAATACCCCATGAAGTAACCCTCGTCACCTTTTGCACTAAATTTTCCTAAGGCATCACTAGTGTCTAAAACTACTACATGACAATATTAGGTTTTCTACCCCAAAGTAACTCATAAGGTGTTTTGTTCTGAATTTTGTTAACCAATGCTCTAGTTTGCACATAACAAGCTGTATTAACAGCCTCAACCCAAAAGGCTATAGGAAAATGAGCATCAGCCAACATTGTTCTGGCTGCTTCAATTAGGGTTCTATTTTTCCTCTCAGCAACCCCATTTTGTTGTGGGGTTCTAGCAATACTAAATTGCCTTGTAATTCCTTTCCTGGCACAGAAATCATCTAGCTTCTTATTCCTAAATTCTCCACCATTATCACTCCTAAGCATTTTAACCTCATTGCCAGACCTCTTCTCAATCTGAGTGATAAAATCAATTAGAATATCAGCTGTGTCACTCTTCATAGCTAGAAAGAATGTCCAAGTAAACCTAGAAAAGTCATCTGTGATGACAAAGCAATATGACTTACCATTCAAACTTTCTATATTGGTTGGACCAAAGAGGTCCATGTGAAGCATATGAAGAGGTCTAGAACTAGTGTGCACCTGTTTGGACTTGAATGAGACCTTGTGATGCTTGCCTTTAAGACATGCAACACAAGAGTGGTCATTGTGGAAGGCCTTCTCAGGCAAACCATCAACCAAACCAAGTCTCACAAGCCTATTTATATTTTTAAAATTTATGTGCCCTAGTCTCCTGTGCCACAAATTACTCTCATCTACTGAGGCCTTAGCATAAAAACAAGACATATTATTATTCATTTTAATCCCATTCAAATTCACATTATATATGTCCTTATGGCTAGGTGTTCTATACTCAATATATTTCTCATCAGGGATCTTAAAATCCTTGCTTAACACCAAACACTCAGTATCAGTAAACAGAACTTTATTTTGGTTATCACAAACTTGTGATACACTAAAAAGGTTGTAATCAAGTTCTCTTACCAGAAAGACGTTCTCAAAACGCAAATTCTTGGTGAGAAGGGTTCCTTTGCCTGTGATAGTACCATATCCGCCTCCAAAGTATACCTTATCAACATCCTTAATGGGAGTGAAGCTTGTTAAGTAGTCTTCCTTCCCTGTCATGTGCCTTGAGCATCCACTATCCCAATATCCATAGTCATTGACCTGTCTTTGAATGCCCTGCACATAAAGAAAACAAATTAGTTTTCTTTGGGAACCCAAGTCTTAAAAGACTTGGATTCATCTGGTTGTTCAATAAGAACAGACTTAGTTCTCACAACAACCCCATTCTCATCCTTCTTAGGATGAAATACCCAGTTAACCCCAATAGGTTTTGTAATGACTTTTGAAATGTAATTAAATCTATTGCAAGTCATTGAAATCCCATTATCATTAGGGTCTTGATCTTTCTTGGGTCTCCATGTTAAGCTTGAAGAAGCTTTAGACCCCTTACCTTGTGGTTGCAAATATTTAGGTCTGGTCACGTTTCTGTCAGCGTTAGAATTTGTCCTGTCAATGCTGAAATTACCCTTGTCAGCGTTGAACCTAGGGTTTGCTACAGAAACCCATTGCCTATTTGACCAGGTGTTTGTCTTTTGAAATGGTCTTTGTCCATGAGTGTTAGACCCTCTAGTAAAGAATGGGGCAGGTCTAATCACTTGTCGGCTTTGCTGCACACAAGGTTTGGGTCTGACAACATTTGACTTCCTAACAACGTTGACTTTGTTCCTGTCAGCGCTGAAATTGTTCATGTCAGCGCTGGCTTTGGGAGTGTTGACATACTTGTATGCCAAGTGAGAAAAGCTACCACAAGTGTAACAAGCTTTTCTAGACACAACCTTAGGTCTAGAAGAGAAGAAGCCTGTTCCATGATTGCTAACTTGGCTCTTGGGTGACCTAGTATTCCTATACATCTCTGCATATTTAATGCTAGGTTTTCTATCAGTGTTTGAGCCTAGGTCAACAACTTTACCAGTGTGTGGGTTAGTAACCTTAATGGGTGTTGACTCATTGGGACTTTCACATAGTAAGCCACCCTTAACAAATAAAGTAGGGTTAGCTTTCTTCCATTCATTCAGGTCAGTCAACTTTTGTTGATACTCTTCAACTGGAGTGACAACTCTTGGTGGAGGAATGAATTCCTCATCTTGGAGCTCTGGTAAACCAATCCAAGATAGGTCCTTTTGTTGGACACCATAGAAGTCACCAGTTGGTGGTGGAACCAAAGAGTAATCATTCATCCCAATCCCAGTAATGTCCTTAGGATCCCTTTGTTTACCCACACAGTCTCCTAGGGTTTGGGTGGCTCTATCAAATCTTTGAATTTTAAGGCTAACATTATCTTTATTCTTAATAGCCTCATCTAACTTAGCCTGTAACTCACCATTAACCCTTTCCATGATATTTCTAATATCCATACTAGCATCTAACTCATGTTTTAAGATATTGATTTTATCTTTTAAATCAAATTCCATTTTCTTGTATTCAGAAACGGTTTTCTCAGTTTCAGTGAGAGCTAGTTGGTAATTAGACAATTTACATCTTTCAGTACTCATATCATCTAATAATCTTAACACCTCTTTGTTAAGTCTTTTAGTATTTAACCTACAACCTTTGCTACAAAAAGCATCATCATATACCTCATTATCAAATGAAGAGGAGGAGTGTGCCATGAGAGCATATTCAACATGTTCTTCTTCTTCAATCTCAGCAACCAAAGCTTTATCCTCTTCAACATTCTTAGCCAGATAGCTCCAATCCCATCCCATACCATCAATTCCTTGAACTGCAACCATGGCTTTGGAATCCTGAGCTTTAACAACCTGACTTGAGGGTTTACCAGCATCAAATCTTCTAGGAGATCTGCATTCCCTCATGAAGTGCCCCATACGATGACAGTTGTAGCATTCAACTTTAGATTTATCAAATCCAGCTGTGTCTTTAGCATTGAAGGTCATCTTCTTTTTAAACCTTCTGTTCCACCTATTTGCTCTTATACTAGCAAGAGCCATGTTCCACTTGATGTCCATCTCTTCCAAGTGCTCATCTCTTATCTGCTCAAGGTCCTCATATGTAATCACTGAACCATTGGGCAGGGAAGCAATGTAAGCACAAACAGTATCTAAATCAAAACCAGCAGGTTTAACTCTTGGGGAGTCATTCTTGAATGTGTCAGCGTCTAAATAGGAGACGTTGACAAGACTTGTTCCAGCGCTGACATATGATGATCCAGTAACTGGATGCATGTAAGAGTCCTTCTGATTGAATTGACCTTCACTATGAGAGAAGAAGGCCATGTTACTGTTGGTTGACTTGCTTCCATGCTCTAAAAGAGTTTCCTCTTCCAACAACCTTAGTTTGTTGTAGATGTCATCAAACGAGGAGCTCTTGTAAGTATTGTTGGCAAGAATAGATCTTTCCTCAATCTTCCATGCCTCACCAAGACTTTTAAGAAAGGTAGCATTAATGTCAACATCACCAACTTGTGTCCCCATGAAGGACAACTTGCTTGTAATGCCAAGCAATTTGCTTCTCATGCTACTCAGTTTCTCATTGGGTTGAGCTTTGAAGACAGCATAATCATGCAAGAGTTGCTTTTTCTTTTCTTCCTTAGTGTCTGCATTGCCATTATATGCAATTTCACGAGCTGCCCAAAGATCCCTAGCAGATTCATAGCCTCTATATTTATGCTGGTTTTCTTGTCCCAAAGAGACTTTCAGAATATTTAGGGCTTTCATGTCAACCCTTCTCTTTGCTATGTCATCAGCAGCCACAGCTCTACCATCTCCAGGTTTTTCTCTCTTATCCTCTTCAGAACATCCAGCAACAGCTGTTCTTCCAGCAATGGCATTAGCAATCTTTTGGGCTTTATTGAATGTGTTTCCATATTCAATAATCTCCCAGAGTGTGTAGTCATAGATCCCCAGATATTGTTCAAAGTTTAACTTCCACAAGTCAAAGTTGGTTGCATCAAGCATGGGAATCTTGATGTTTGGTAAAGGTGAGGAGGAGGAAGTTATTGCTTCAGACATGATGTTGTTAGGGTTTTTGAGAAAATTAGGGTTTTGGTGATTTTTAGGGTTCTTGTGTTCTTTAAGATCAAAAGTTCCTCAACAAGCTCTGATACCACTTATTGATCCCAAACTTAGATCGATTTAGCTTTATGTATACGAGATTAGATCAAGTAATACACTTAGAGAAACCTTTATATATGCTTATGAATCTAAGTGTTATGCGGAATTTAACACTTAAACAAGAACACACAATGATATAAACAAACTTTCACTTTGATTATCAATATCAAACTTGCTTACAATGAAAGTAGTTTACGAATGAAAACTTATATGAAACATTAACCTAAAGGTCTTCTTTTATAGACATAAGAAGCCTTGTACAATAATCTACGTATCAACTATTCTAGGTAAAGATAAATATAGAAAATACATTGTTGTTCATATCTTTACTAGAAGTAATCTAGAATACAATAAACACGTAGAGTATATCTTCCCATCAGTGCTTGTCTTCAATGTGTCAACGCTTGACTTTATCTTGTCAACGCTTGAGCTGTCAGCGCTTGTTTTGTTCTTGTCAACGCTTGTTTTGTTCTTGTCAGCGCTCAAATGATCTGGCCTTAATTTATTCCCAACAATTAGGAGGGTGGGTTAGATTTTAGTAGTTAGTTTCATTTTTCACTTTTTTTCTAGTTTTAGAGAGAGAAAGTTCTCAACTTTCTCTCACTAAGTTTTCATCTTTTCTTTCTTTTAATCTTTCAAGATTAAGCCTTTTGTATTTGGATTTCATTAATCAAGTTCAAGTTAAGCTTTTAATCTTTCATCTCTTTCTACCATTTGTTGGGTCGAATTATTAAGTTGATAAGTGAAAACACAACAAAATAAGAAGACAAGGACTACTTTTGCCAAAGTTACAAACAACAAGCCGTTGGAGTCTTTTTATTACTTTAGCTTTCTTTGTAAGCTATGTTTTCTAGTATATAAAGAAAACATAGACGTAGGTTTTTATCATATATTCATTCACAATGTAAACCTAAAGTGTGTGTCGCACTAGACGTGGGATTCAATGTATACACGTCTAGTGGATGTTTGTTATTAATATAATGAACATCCCATTTGTTTTAATTCGTGTCTTATGTGCCTAAACACCTTGTCATGATCATTGTTCTTTTCCGCTATGTTATCATATGAACGATGATCAAACCTAGATATAATGGTTCTTAACCATTGAGTCGAACGGTTATAGGGATCAAAAATTGGTATCAGAGCCTAAGGCTCTTGATATCTAGGTCCGACGAGGTGTTCGTTTATGGTGAAGAAGAAAAATTCGTATTGAATTTTTCTGGACGTTTTTGTGTGCGCAGCAGTATTCAGAAGGTCATAACTTTTGATTGCACCGTTGGATCGTCACGAAATTTTAGATGTGTGTTCTACATACATAGATCTAAACATCCACCGGAGGGATTGTCGAGTTTTATCCCCAGGCAAAAGTTATTAAGCGTCAAAGTCGGCTGATGACAGATTTTCAGTTTTCTGCTTTCACATGAAATCATGAACTAGGGTTTCTCAAACCCTAGATCTACTTTAAAGCAGGAAGATTTGCAGTGTGTGGCTGTTATGATTAAAGATCTAAGGTTTATGTACAAACCCTAATTAGGGTTTTGGTGCTTAAACTGCTCAAACCCTAGATCTATATTAAACTGCAGCAAGTTGCGGATTTCTGTCACGTACAAACAGCAGGTTATATGGCCGTGACATGTTTAAGGAAAAAGGAGCTGTTTGTGACGTGATATAAGCGAATCTGATTGGTGAACATAGTTGCATTCACACGATTACGTTAGAGCTGCTCGATTTTGATTGGAGGAATAGATGATGTGTTCACACGAATAAGGAGTGAAAACAAGAAACGTTTAACTCAGTTTGTGTCCACACGGCCAAGAGATTTTGATTGGTTGAAGTTTATTGTTTTCACACGGTTAGCCAAAACAAAACCCTAATCTTTGATACTCTACATGCTAGTGTACTCTACTACCGTGAGCCTTCAAATCCTATTGGTAAACAACTATGTGTTCACACGGTTTGTATGTTTTTATTGGTCAAAATCTATTACTGGTTAACAAGCCTTGTTCGCATGGTCTAAGAAGATGCAAGGAGTATATATTGAATATAATATATTCCATGCGTTGATCACTGACGTTCGTATTTTGGACGCTGACAAAGGCTTGTATTGACGCTGATGGAAGAGTAAAAAATAGACGCTGACAAGATTTATGGTTGGCGCTGACGTGTGTAATTCAAGCGCTGACAGGAAGGGTTTCGACGCTGACAGGAATAAGTCAACACTGATAGGTTGACAGTGTTGTCCGAGATATGTACTTCAAACGCTGATACGTGTTGTCCGATATCGGGCAATACACATGAAAGGTTATTGGACAAAGAAAGATCTCGGTTAACACACTGATTGCTGCTGTTAGAGAAAATTAGACGTTTTAAGCACACAAAAAGGAGGATAATACACACAAAGGTACATGGAATCTCCGTTTAATTCAGAATATCATGATGATATTTATGGCTCGGATATATTTAAATGGATTAATGATTTTAATGCGAGTTAGCAACAATTCGTGAGGTAATTTATTGGATTTGATTATGTAATCGGGGTAGCCTTGTAAAAGAGTTATCCGTATTGTCTCTTTTACATATGATATGAAAATTAAGTTTCTTCATGAAGAAGTGTTAGCTTAAGGGGAAGAATTCTTATGGGAAGTTTGATGATTGAAGAAGATTTTCGCAAGTTTGTGTTCTATCATATCTTAAAGTCATGGACTTCCAGCCACTGACTTTAAAGGTAACTTGTTCGTGCTTACATAGTTGGTGATGAAGACTTGTCATAAACACTTGAAGGAGTTACATTATCGTGCTCAGTGTCTCACAAAGGATGAGAATATTGACAAGGGATCGAGGTCTACTTATATTTCTCACTCTGGTATAAGTTCTTCATCACATGGATAAACAAGACATGGAACATAGGTTTGTGGTATTCTACTTCTGCATCAAGACTACTTTATTTATTTTTCTTCAGGATCATTACATAGAGCTACTTTTGGAGAATCTTCAAGATTGCATACTTTCACATATTCCCTATTGATGTGTCAAAAAGGGGAAGAATATGTGCTATACTTAAGGGGAAGCTTCTTGGAGATCATGTACTACATACAAAGGATTCATGCTTAAGAAGAGTGTTTTGACATCATCAACTAGGGGAAGATTGTTGGGTCGAATTATTAAGTTGATAAGTCAAAACACAACAAAATAAGAAGACAAGGACTACTTTTGCCAAAGTTACAAACAACAAGCCGTTGGAGTCTTTTTATTACTTTAGCTTTCTTTGTAAGCTATGTTTTCTAGTATATAAAGAAAACATAGACGTAGGTTTTTATCATATATTCATTCACAATGTAAACCTAAAGTGTGTGTCGCACTAGACGTGGGATTCAATGTATACACGTCTAGTGGATGTTTGTTATTAATATAATGAACATCCCATTTGTTTGAATTCGTGTCTTATGTGCCTAAACACCTTGTCATGATCATTGTTCTTTTCCGCTATGTTATCATATGAACGATGATCAAACCTAGATATAATGGTTCTTAACCATTGAGTCGAACGGTTATAGGGATCAACACCATTCTTTGATTTTAGTTTACTTTTGGTGCGAATTACATTTGATCCGTGTTGTTCTTAATGTTTTCGTGCTTAAAAGTTAATCTTTTTATTCCTACTTAAGTTTTCATACGAATAAGCTTTAAGATCTTTGTGCTTATTGGCTTATTTATATGTTTAGCTTATTTACTTTTTAAAAGTTTTCTTAAAAAGTTCATCTTTTTATAGTTTGATTTCAAAGATTGCTTATGTTAAGTTTGGATAAGTTGTTATTTGTGCTTATTTGGTCCGTTTTACTTTAGATTCGTTCAAGTTTTGGTGATAGCTTATTCCTAATAGCTTATTGCCTAGCTTATTTTCGGATCAAAAGGTAATCGGAAAGGGTAAACCCCTTTCCAATCACGCATTCCGATTATCCCCCTCTTTCTGATCTCCAAATCGGAAAAGGGTTTATTGTATTCCGATTTGGCAACCTTCCTATTCCGATCACCTAATCGGAAAAGGGTTTATATTATTCCGATTATGGTGTTTTGAGTTGCATTCCGATTGGACTAAGTTGTTAATTATTCTGACTGCCTACTTTCACTATCATTCCGATTTGGGGACTTATTGGTTATTCCGATTGTGACCTTTTTAACCTATTCCGATTGTGAAGGTTTTTGGATATTCCGATTTGCTTTGTTTTCCAACATTCTGATTGGGCTTTATTCCGACAATAGGATTCCGATTAGTCTTGCTTTCATATTCCGATTGCTCTCCCTTTTTGGGTGTATTCCGATCAGTCTTTCCGACCACATATTCCGATCAGATTCACATTTTGCATTCCGATGGCTTAATTTCTTGTTTTTACATAGTTTTCAAGTGTTAGTTTCATTAAGTTTTCAAGTCTTTTTCTAATCTTTTCTTTAAGTTTTCAAGCATTTATTTTTAACTCGTCCTTTTAGTTTAATCTTTTAAGCTTTTATTTTACTCAACGACATTTACATTTTTGCTATTTGTTTAAAATAGATTAACAAACCATTTTTATTTCCACCAAGAACAATTGAGTCGCATTTTGAACCAATAGTCAATTCGAAAAGATTTGGAACTACGAATTTTGATCCGAGCCTAAAAACCTTGTATTTAATGGCGCCGCTGCCGGCTCTTTTCGTTAAGATTAAAGGTTTTTAGTGAGAGACGCGTTGGATTTTGGGATCCGTTCATCTTTGAACGTTATTTTCTTTGCTTTCAAATTTTCAAAAAATCCTAAAAAAATATAAAATCTTCAAAAATACAAAAAAATTGAAAAACCATAAAAACCAAAAATATTTCCTTTCTATTTTTCTAATCCTTTTGTAGGTGTGCATGCGTACTCGTGCTCGTAAGAAGAGAGTAGCTCAAGCCGAAGTCATTACTCAACCAATTGTCACCATGGACAATCAACCAATGATCGAGCTTTTGCAATCGCACGTAGAAGGCAACACCGATGCAATTGTCATCCCTGAGATTGGAGCCAACAACTTTGAACTCAAATCTGGCTTTATACAAATGGTCTCTTCTCAACCCTTCTTGGGCCGCTCACTTGATGATCCTCATGACCACATTAAAAGGTTTCTTCAGCTTACCAATACGGTTAAGTACAATGGGGTATCACAAGAAGTGATTCGCTTGCAACTTTTTCCTTTCTCTTTAGAGGGACAAGCCCGGAATTGGCTTGATAAAGAACCGCCACAAAGTATTCTTACGTGGACGGATTTAGAGACCAAGTTTATCAACTACTTTTTCCCACCCTCACGTACTACCGCTTTGTGGAATGAACTTATTACCTTTGAACAAAAGTACGGTGAGTCTTTTAGTGAATCTTGGGACCATTTTAAGGAACTTTTAAGAAAGTGTCCACAACATGGTTTAACAAAAGTACATCAAATCAATACTTTTTACAATGGTTTAAGCATGAATGACCAAGATTCACTAAACAATGCCTCGGGGGGTAATATTTTGGTTAAGTCTTCTAATGCTGCTTGGGATATTATTGAGAACAAATCTAGAGTACAAACCAAGAGTGTTAGAACTAATGTAGCAAGTGCTAGTACTAGTGATGCCGACAAAAGAATTGATAAGCTTACTTCGCTTGTGGAATCGGTTGCTTTACAAACTGCCAACAATGCCAAACAATTCAATGCCCAAGCTAATGTTTTGAGCCAATCATGTGATATATGCGGGGGATCTCACTCATACACCGATTTTCCTTCGACTCACGACAATCCGGAAAATGTGTATGCCGCCAACGGTACGTATGCTACAGGAGGCTATCAAGCACGTCGTCAAGGTGACCGCAACTTGCTCAGCTATCGCTCAAACAACTTTCTTTCACCTCCCGGTTTTCCCCCACAAAACCCAAACAACCTCAATCGCAACAATCAAAACCAACCACATGCTCCAACTCCATATCAAAACCAAAGAAACCCATATCCACCTCAAAGAAACAACCAAGTTTACCAACAACCTGCTTATCAACCACCCGCCTACCATACTCCTCCTCTCAACCAACCAACAGCCTTACACCAAGATGTTGAAACCTACATGAGGACTAACGATGTGATCGTGCAAAATCTTCAGCGGGAAATGGCCAACATGAAAGCAGATATGGTGAAGCAAGGGAATGATCTTCGAGCTGATATGCGAAACACTTTGGCAAGTCAAACGAATGACTTGAGGAATATGATGGCTAGTTTTTTCCCTAGTAATAAAGCCTCTGGATCGGGTTCTCTTCCGAGTAACACCGTTGCTAATCCAAGAGGGGAGATGAAAGCAATCACCACTCGCAGTGGAAAAGGTTTAAAGGAACCCGAGCTTCCTACACCTACACCGGTGATTGTGACAAAGGAAAACGAGTCTCCTTCTCTGAATCCTCCATATTCTATTCCTCCAATTTCTACTTCTCCAATTCCACCACTTTCTACTTCTACCCCTCCACCACCCAAGGATGTGAGTGTGAATTCTATCCCAAAGCCTTCATCTCAACCTAATATACCTTATCCTTCGAGGGTGAGGAAAGAGAAATTGAAGAACAAGGATGATATTCAGGTTTCGAACTTTCTTAGAATGTTCAAACAACTGAATTTCAATATCTCCTTTGTTGAGGCTCTCGCTCACATGCCCAAATACGCTAAAATGTTTAAAGATCTTCTCAGTGACAAGGAGAAACTTCTCGATATTACTCAGACCCAACTTAATGAGAACTGCTCTGCAGTGCTCTTAAGGAAATAGCCCACCAAACTTGGTGATCCAGGTCGTTTCTTGATTCCTTGCAACTTCCCGAGAGTAGAGAATTGCATGGCCCTAGCCGATCTAGGTGCCAGTATTAACTTAATGCCATTAAGTGTTTGGAAGCAATTATCTCTCCCCGAGCTAGTCCCCACACGAATGACTTTGGAATTAGCCAACCGTACGGTTGCTTATCCAGTGGGGATAGCCGAAGACGTCTTCGTTGGTGTCGACAAATTCACCTTCCCGACGGATTTTGTTGTCGTTGACTACGAGATGGATCCCCGTGTTCCATTAATCGTTGGACGTCAATTCCTGAGGACCGATCGCACTCTCATCGATGTAGCCGCAGGCGAATTAATCATGAGAGTTGGTGACGATAAAATCGTCTTCAACATGGGTAAACTTTCTAAGCAGCCTTCGGAAAACGAGAGTGTTAATTTCATTGATGTTCTTGATGAGGCTTGTGAAGAACATTTCAAAGACGCTTGTAAAAGTGGTCTTCTTCTCTACCCAATGTTGAGACCGTTGCCTCTATTGCTCCGTCATTGACTCCTTTTGGAGAAAGTGACTTGGATGATTTTGAAGCTAGCTTGGGTCCTCTCGATCTTAAGTATGATGGTTCTCCCACCAATTGGGATGAAGACATTCGTACCATTGAAAAACTTCTCAATGAGGACCAAACTTCTCCACCATCTCCTAAGGATATCTCTACCGATGATCCGAAGTTGACTACGCCGTCCATCAAAAATCCTCCGGATTTAGAGCTTACGGTTCTTCCGTCTCATCTCGAGTACATTTTCCTTGAAGACAACAAGACGTTACCGGTCATCATCGCTAAGGACCTGAAAGAAGAAGAAAAATCCCGACTTATCGCCGTGCTGCAGAATCACAAGAAAGCGATTGCTTGGAAGATCTCTGATATTCGTGGAATTGATCCTCACTTCTGCACACATAAAATTCTCATGGAGGACGACTTTAAACCCACTATTCAAAGTCAAAGAAGGGTGAATCCTAAGATCCATGACGTAATCAAAAAAGAGGTTATCAAACTTCTTGATGCGGGAATGATCTATCCTATCTTGGATTCATCGTGGGTTAGTCCCGTCCATTGTGTGCCTAAGAAAGGCGGAATCACCGTTGTTCCCAATGAAAACAATGAGTTGATTCCTACTCGTCTCGTTACAGGGTGGAGAGTTTATATAGACTACCGCAAACTCAATGATGCTACGAGAAAGGATCATTTTCCCCTTCCTTTCATTGACCAAATGCTTGAACGTCTAGCGGGTAATGATTATTACTGCTTTTTGGACGGTTTCTCCCGGTATTTTCAAATTCCCATCGATCCCAAAGACCAAGAGAAAACCACATTCACTTGTCCTTATAGAACATTTGCCTACAAAAGAATGCCTTTCGGCTTATGCAATGCTCCTGGGACTTTCCAAAGGTGTATGATGGCTATCTTCCATGACATGGTTGAAGAAACTATGGAAGTCTTCATGGATGATTTCTCGGTTTATGGTGATTCTTTCTCTGCTTGCCTTGCCAATTTAGAACGTATGCTTCAGCGGTGTGAAGACACTCGCCTTGTTCTAGATTGGGAAAAATGCCATTTCATGGTAAAAGAGGGCATCGTGCTAGGACACAAAATCTCCAAAGCCGGTCTTGAAGTGGACCGTGCTAAAGTCGATGTTATTGCTAAATTGCCTCCACCTTCAACCGTGAAGTGTGTGAGACGTTTCCTCGGTCATGCGGGCTTCTATCGTCGTTTTATTTAGGATTTTTCTAAAATCGCTCGCCCAATGACCCACCTCTTGGAAAAAGATACTCCTTTCATCTTTTCCAAAGAGTGTCTTGAATCCTTCAATCTTCTTAAGGATAAGCTAACTAAGGCACCGGTCTTGGTTACCCCTAATTGGGAGCTACCTTTTGAGTTGATGTGTGATGCTAGCGACTTTGATATTGGAGCGGTTTTGGGCCAAAGAGTGAACAAACACTTCCAACCAATCCATTATGCTAGCAAGACAATGACGGGGGCTCAATTGCATTATACCACTACCGAAAAAGAGCTTTTAGCTGTAGTCTATGCCTTTGAAAAGTTCCGCCTCTATCTTGTCCTTTCTACCACCATCGTGTATACCGATCATTCTGCGTTGAAGTACTGGATGACTAAGCAAGATTCTAAGCCAAGACTTCTTCGTTGGGTTTTGCTCCTTCAAGAATTCAACATTGAAATTCGTGACAAAAAGGGCGCTGAAAACCTAGCCGCGGATCATCTCAGTAGACTTGAGGATCCTTATCAAGGGGATCATCCGAACAAAGAGATCAATGACTCTTTTCCCCTTGAGGCCTTAATGTCTATTAATTCTAATCTCGATGACACCCCGTGGTTTGCGGACATTGCAAACTACTTAGCGGGTGGAATTCTCAAGGAAGGGCTCACGTCCCAACAAAAGAAAAAGTTTTTTAAAGATATTGAACGTTATTTCTGGGACGACCCTTACCTTTTCAAACAATGTGCTGATCTGATTATTCGTCGATGTGTTGATGGGCCGGCAGCGGTACAAATCCTTGATGCTTGCCATAAAGGACCCACCGGTGGTCACTTTGGTCCCAATTACACCGCGAAGAAAGTATTCGACTTTGGATTCTATTGGCCCACCATTTATCGTGACGCTCACGATATGGTTAAACATTGTGAAGCTTTCCAAAGACAAGGCAAGATCACACATAAAGATGAGATGCCTCAAAATTTCGTACAAGAATGTGAAATCTTTGACGTATGGGGCATCGACTTTATGGGGCCATTTCCATCATCTAAAGGGAACAAGTACATCCTCGTCGCCGTTGACTACGTTTCCAAATGGGTTGAAGCTAAGGCTCTCCCTACGAATGATGCGAGGGTGGTTGTGAACTTTTTGAAGAAGCTTTTTGCTCGATTCGGCGTTCCTCGTGCTATTATCAGTGACCGCGGGACTCATTTTTGCAATGATCAATTTGCAAGAGTCATGGCTAAGTATGGTGTCAATCACCGTCTTTCCACCGCTTATCATCCTCAAACCAATGGTCAAGCCGAGATTTCGAACCGTGGGTTGAAGCGAATTTTGGAGCGTACTGTGGGAGAGCATCGTGCCGCGTAGGCCGATAAGTTAGATGATGCTTTGTGGGCTTTCCGTACTGCTTATAAGACCCCGATTGGTTGTACACCTTATCGTCTTGTGTACGGGAAAGCATTCCACCTCCTCATCGAGCTGGAACACAAGGCGTACTGGGCCTTGAAGTGGGCTAACTTCGACATCAACAATGCCGGTGATCTTCGCAAGATTCAACTCAACGAGCTCAACGAACTGAGGAATGAAGCTTACGAGAACTCACTGATCTACAAGGAGAAGACCAAGATCATTCATGACGCAAGGATTAAGAACCGAGAGTTCCACATTGGTGATCAAGTCTTACTTTTTAACTCTCGGTTGAAGATCTTCTCCGGCAAGTTGAAGAGCCGCTGGTCTGGTCCATTCACCTTCGCCAAAGTCTTTCCATATGGGACCATTTAGCTTTCTCAGCCAAATGGGCCCAATTTCAAGGTGAATGGCCAGCGTTTGAAGCTGTACTTTGGTAAGGACATCTCTCATGAGATGATTCCATCCCTCACCATGTTTCCCATGAACTAAATTTGGGTCGAGTCAGGCTCGTGACTCGGTGAACAAAAACAAGCGCTTCTCGGGAGGCAACCCGTGATCTATCTTTTATTGCTTTCATAATAAGTGTAGGGGGAGCCGCGTATGTGTTTGTTGTCTTGTTTCTTGTGCTGTGCAGGGATTAAAGCTTCAAAGAGCATCTTAATGACATTTGACAAACCGTGATCCCGTGTTCCCATCTTCCCGGTTCTATCCTAAACTGTCGTGATTCAATATTTCATATTTTATATGTTCACATTGAAATCACTTTAGTTGTCCTTTTCTTAGCAAGATTTAAACAAAGTGCACAATGTCCTAAGTGTAGGGGATTTTACTCCCACATGCTTAAACATTGAGGACAATGTTTATATCAAGTGTAGGGGGGACTTCTATCGAAGTAAGTGGTATTTTCCATGAATTTGCCCTCATTTTAACCGGAAAATTTGATTTTTCGACATTTTTCAAAATTTTTAATCTATTTTGGCCTAGTTGTATAGTTGTATTTTCCTTTATTATGGTTATTTTCTTTCCTTGCTTAAATAAAGTGGTTTTAAATTTTTCTTAGTCGTGAATATTTTGACTCAGCCCGAGTTTACTTATCTAAGTTTACTCTAGCTAGTATCCTTAACGTGTTTAAGTCAAGTTTTGCTAGGCTTTTATATAGGGAGCTTTAAAACGCGAAAGTCTTAACTCTCACGGGTTAAGAACAAGAACTTTTCGCAAGTTCCTATAATTGACCCTAGAGAGTTGTTATCAAGGGAACTTTAAAATGCGATTTCTAAACTTGAAAAAGTATAAGAATTCGCAAGATCCTATAGATGACTCGAAAACTCAAAACTTTGATTTAATAGGCTAAGCATCCACGAGTCTCATTCCTTGAGATTTTAAACTGTGTAGGATGAGAGATGATAGAGTCCATTATAAGTTTGGTATTGTTTCGTGAATTTATGTGAGTTACTTATGAGCCTATTCTCCCATCGCTTGTTAATAAATTTATCTGCAATAAATAAGGTTGTACGATTTGAAAAGTTACTTAGCTTCTAGCCCAAGATCGTTTAAAAGTTGCTCGGTACGGATTAGAGTTCATAGCCAAGGCATAATTTATTGAAGTGGGATGCGAAGATTGGCGAGTCCGAAAAGGCCCTAACAAGGCATGAGGGCTAATTTTGTTGCTAAAGATCCAAAAGTGATGTGAAGAATCATTTATCAAAAATCAATATGAAGGATCGAGACACACGACGAAAAGCAAATACTCCCCTAAAGATCATGGATAAGTCTATCCAAAAAGGCCCTAACAAGGTATGAGGATAAATAGATCCAAGTCCTAAAAGGAGGCGGATCGTTGTATATCAAAGTCCAAAATAAAGATTGGAGAAAAATGAAGAAGTCATGGTCTAAAGATGAAAAATCTCTCAAAACTTCAAGTGGAGAAATTCCTATTATAAAGAGAAGACCATAATTTCAAGAACGTCTCTCAAAGATTTGAAGTATGAAGTCGCTGCCAAATATCGGTCCGAGAAAGGTCTCAAATCGTGAAGCGAGTTATGCCAAGATATGAACTTTATGAGGTCCCGAGAAGCAGTTTTAAAAGATTTTGTCCTTTAGCTAACTATTGATTAAATCGTTCACTTTATTTTCGGCCTAACTAACTATCGAAATAAGTCAAACAATTCATCCTCGTGATCATTCAAGACAAAAATAAAATATAAGAGATACACCTAGGAATAAGGGAGTCTAAGTGAATAATTGGCCCACATGAATTCGTGTTAGTTTGCTAACTTATAATAACAATGATCTCGTTATTAAGCTTGGTATGGGGAACGTGAAACTTGAGGATGATAAACGTTCATGGCAGCCAAAACCCAATGTAAGTCTTTGATTTCTTTACTTATTTTTTATCTTTTTATCTTTCCATAAATGTTTAGTATTTATAAAAGGCCAAGGTGGGTTATTTATGATGGAAAATGTAAACCGTGCTTTAAAATTAATGCATTGCATGAGGGCATTGCAATGGTCAAGTGTAGGGGATTTAATTAGTGTGAAAACACTTATCCTTTTACCACTTATTTCCAATAATAACAAGACCAAGACGTGTATTTTATGTCGTTAAAGTCGGAATTATGTGTGGTTTGTGTTTTTATTGTGTTTTAGGACCAAATGATGAAAAAGGAAGAAAACACGGGCTTTCACGTGCTTTTATCGAAGAAAACGAGAAAAGACGAAGTCAAAAGATCAAGAGTGCAAAAAGAACGGAAGTCCAAGGCCTATTCTGAAGATTTATCGAAGAAAAAGTCTAAAGACGAAAGTTTAATGAAGTGGAAGAACTCAAGTCTAATAGAAGTAGAAAATTACAAGATTAGTTCAATATACATCGACAAATCCCGAGACGACGTCGAGAAAGACAAAAGATTTAAATCGAGTCGAGAAGAAAGAAAGAAGAGGCAACACATGCACACCTTCCCATTTTCCCTATAAATACCCTCCTAATACACATTAGGAGGGTGGGTTAGATTTTAGTAGTTAGTTTCATTTTTCACTTTTTTTTCTAGTTTTAGAGAGAGAAAGTTCTCAACTTTCTCTAACTAATTTTTCATCTTTTCTTTCTTTTAATCTTTCAAGATTAAGCCTTTTGTATTTGGATTTCATTAATCAAGTTCAAGTTAAGCTTTTAATCTTTCATCTCTTTCTACCTTTCTTTGATTTTAGTTTACTTTTGGTGCGAATTACATTTGATCCGTGTTGTTCTTAATGTTTTCGTGCTTAAAAGTTAATCTTTTTATTCCTACTTAAGTTTTCATACGAATAAGCTTTAAGATCTTTGTGCTTATTGGCTTATTTATATGTTTAGCTTATTTACTTTTTAAAAGTTTTCTTAAAAAGTTCATCTTTTTTTAGTTTGATTTCAAAGATTTCTTATGTTAAGTTTGGATAAGTTGTTATTTGTGCTTATTTAGTCCGTTTAACTTTAGATTCGTTCAAGTTTTGGTGATAGCTTATTCCTAATAGCTTATTTCCTAGCTTATTTTCGGATCAAAAGGTAATCGGAAAGGGTAAACCCCTTTCCAATCACGCATTCCGATTATCCCCCTCTTTCCGATCTCCAAATCGGAAAAGGGTTTATTGTATTCCGATTTGGCAACCTTCCTATTCCGATCACCTAATCGGAAAAGGTTTTATATTATTCCGATTGTGGTGTTTTGAGTTGCATTCCGATTGGACTAAGTTGTTAATTATTCTGACTGCCTACTTTCACTATCATTCCGATTTGGGGACTTATTGGTTATTCCGATTGTGACCTTTTTAACCTATTCCGATTGTGGAGGTTTTTGGATATTCCGATTTTCTTTGTTTTCCAACATTCCGATTGGGCTTTATTCCGACAACAGGATTCCGATTAGCCTTGCTTTCACATTCCGATTGCTCTCCCTTTATGGGTGTATTCCGATCAGTCTTTCCGACCACATATTCCGATCAGATTCACATTTTGCATTCCGATGGCTTAATTTCTTGTTTTTACATAGTTTTCAAGTGTTAGTTTCATTAAGTTTTCAAGTATTTTTCTAATCTTTTCTTTAAGTTTTCAAGCATTTATTTTTAACTCGTCCTTTTAGTTTAATCTTTTAAGCTTTTATTTTACTCAACGACATTTACATTTTTTCTATTAGTTTAAAATAGATTAACAAACCATTTTTATTTCTACCAAGAACAATTGAGTCGCACTTTGCACCAATAGTCAATTCGAAAAGATTTGGAACTACGAATTTTAATCCGAGCCTAAAAACCTTGTATTAGTATGGATAAACAAGTACTAACCTTAATCAAGTGATCAAGTGATTTAATCTTTTCTTAAAACTTACTTTTTATTAAGTGTGACAAGTTTTTATTGAACTTTCTTTTTAAGAAAATGTTTTATTAAATTAATTATTTGAAAATTTGAAAATGGCATATTCTCATTTGGTTAGGAATATTCTATCAGGATATTTATTAAACCAGATATGACCTCCACCACTAAATGACAAAAAGGGAGCGTAGTCTAGTCCAGCAGTTCCTTAGCTCCTAGGCGGTTCCTTATCGATAAGGTACCGCGGGCTAAGCTAAGGTACCGCGGGCAGATATAGCCGTTGGCCCTTTGTCCTATAAATAGTGGACCATTCTCAGCTTTTCAATTCACCTCTTTTGCACATCTATTTCCAGATTCAAACACTCTTCTTTAATCACTCAAATCTTTGATCATTTGTTTGATTACTACTTGTTTAAGAAGTGAATCTTGTCCTTCCATCCCTTCCTCTCCAAGTGAAAAAAGAAGAACACTATCCTTGTGAAGTGTTGAGTCCACCACCAAAGATCCATTGAAGATCTAATTTTATACATTTGTAGTTGTGTCATAGTTGTGAAGATCCAGGTAGTTGTGTCTATTTGGAAGTTGTGTATGTACTAAGTATAGTTGTGTAGATTGGTCCTAGCTACGATTAGGGCTCGACTTTTAGCTTAGATTCAGAAATTGGTTAAGCGACGTGTACGGTTTTCTCCACCATAAGGAGCTTGTTGTGTAGTGAACTCTCGAGTAAGGAGTACTCGAGGAGTGGAGTAGGAACGAGGAGTGAGCTTCGTTTTCGAACCACTATAAATCCTTGGTGTTCGGTTTGATCTTTCTTTACCCTTAACTCTTTACATTCTTTATTCTTTGTGCATATATTTTTGTTAGTATTAGTTTAGTTACACTATCATTGTTCATATTGTGCATAAGAAGATTTCACATATTTCCTCAAGCCTAAGTTTTTGAAAAAGGATTTTTGAAAACCACATTTTAACAAGTAAATATAAGAAACTATTCAACCCCCCCCCCCCCCTTTCTAGTTTCTACAATATTTATATTTTAGGGTCTGGAAGCTTGCCGGTGGCAAACAGGGGTTGTCGGACGGCAAAATACCATGTGTTTGACGCTTGCCGGCGGTAGGACTACCTTGCCGGGCGGCAAAGGTGGTTATGTTTGAAGCTTGCCGGTGGCAGGAGGGTGTTGCCGGCGTCAATGCTCTTCTGTGAGAAATGTATATATATATATATATATATATATATATATATATATATATATATATATATATATATATATATATATATATATATATATATATATATATATATATATATATATATATATATATATATATATATATATATATATATATATATACTTTTTTGATTTTTTTGGGTTTGTTTGCAATGAGGACACTACAATGGGTTTGATTATAGGATGATTTTGGAACTAAGAACACAATCAAATCCCCGGCAGCGGCGCCAAAAACTTGATGCGTGGGGTTGGTAACAAGTTTTAAATTTATAAACACGAATTACCGGAATGACTAAAAACGCACGGGCAAGTATAACCCTTTCGTTTGTGTATAACTTTTATGTGGTAATGCCGAGATCGTTCACGGGAATTTGGAAAACCTATGATTATTCTAAAATGAAACAATAATCGTTGATTGTAGCAATTGTTGACAAACAAATAATAAGTAAAATGATGAGATAAATAATATGATTAAAGGTACACTTGGTAAAGACTAGTTTGAGCATTAGTAGTGGTATGATTGTGATGACACGTTAAAATATGATTATGATAATTAGATGGATAATCCAATCTATTGTTTTCAAAAGCTTTAATCTTCGTCAAGACCTTGGTTAAAGAAAACAAGCATTAAACTCAATCACTCAATTCAAGACTTATTCCAATTTCAACACATTCGATTCACGATCGTTTCACGAATTTGCTAACACTTATAATTATGTTTCTTGATAATCAAAACTTCTTAAGAAATGATCAATACAAAAGATAGCCAATCATAGACAAACCGGCTATGACTTGTTGATAGAAAATAACCCTTTCGACCTATGAAATCTTTACCAACAAATTAAGTTTTGATACCAATTGTCACATGAAACATAAATATCAACGGATCATAGGAAAGCTTGACATTGAATTAAACATAAATCACAATCACAGCCACCACTTCATACTACAAAGATCATCCTACCAAGTGTAGAAGGAAACTTAGCTACTCATAACAAATGATGAAATAAACTCAGAAATAAAAGTATTATAAGTCATAATCAAGAGTCTTACAAAGTGGAAAAATGTTACTAATGATTAGGGTAATGATCCCTAAGAGTTTCGTGATGATAACTTTGCTTATTAGACTCAAAAACTGACTTTTCTAGCACCACCTTGTTCAAATCCGGGAATGGAAGTTTGGACAAGGATGAGAGAGTTTACTTGATGTAGTAATGAGAAGATAATTGAAAAGTGAAAAGATATGTGAAAGGCATATGAGTTACATGACCCCAAGGGTCTTATTTATAAGCTAGTTAAGGCTCTAGACTTCAATGTTTGGCTTGGAGAGAAAGAAAGTCTAGAATGCTCTTGCATGGAATTCCATGAGCTTGCATGAATGTGGACACATTTTTGCCTAGACAAATGTTGGAGGCAACTTCACTCATGATGGAGGCAAATCAACTCCCATGTGATGGTGGAGGCAAATCAACTCCCATGTGATGGTGGCAACTTCACTCTTGCCAGTGGCAAGTTGGATGTATGTTGATGGTGGAAACTTTCATGCTGAATATCTTTATTTGCTCCTTGGAAATACTTGTTCTTGCACCTGAAATTAATCTTCAAAGGCTTGTAACTTGTACACGGGTCTTGAACTTGACTAGGATTCTTCGTACTCGTACAATTCTTCACTTTTATGTTGTTTTATACTCCATTCCTGCAATTGGCTACACAAAGACTTGCAAACACAATTGGGCACAAATATGCACAAAAGTATCATATAATTAACCAATATACATGTACAAAAGTACGGATAACGCTCCTAAAAACATGCTGGATCTAGGCGTTATCAATTATCTACAGTTTCCAAACATAATAATCAGATAATACCCCTAAAATTCAATCCCAAACACCCATTAGAGAAACACCATGTCTTGACCTTATGTCTTTAAAGTAATGTAACTTATGTATGTGTTAGTCAAAGTGATGTTGGATGTTGCAGTTTATAAAGTAGTGCAATACTTGTTAAAGAGGGTGGACCAATAGTTTCGTACACCATATCGTTTTAGTATACATAATTATTATATCTTCAAGTCATGTTTCGTAAAGATGGAGTTCACTAATCTTTGTTACTCACTGGCAACAAAAAATTGAACCCTTTGTCAGTACCAGTATGGGTAGATCAAGCCGTCGATTTTGTGGGTCCGGCGGGTAGTCCCAAGATCATCACTAGTTCCAGACTCATTCGACCCCTGTCCTCTTAGCTGTTGGCCTCTAGTATTTTGTTCTTATTTTCACTAAAAACATGCCAGTAATGTTATTTAGATACAATTTATAAAGATTTTAGCTTTTTTTTGTTAAAAACAAGTACCTATATTATCAGTTACATAATTCACCTATATTGTTACATAATTCACCTATATTGTTATGTTACGTTTGTTAAGGTACTTTCTTGATATATAAACTAACTTATTATGTCAAACATTTCTCAGTGCTTTTAAAATCGAATCGGATTTTATCCTGTTGAATAAGCGGGCCAGCCAAACCGGCTCGGACCTTTCCCCAGTTTAGCCGGCCGTTTTGTTCGGATTTTTAGAACACCGACGTTTCTCTCAACAAAAAAACTCCTCTTAAACCATCTACAATCACGTTTGGTGGGAAGACGTTTGTTTCATAACTTTTTTGGTATGTGTCTCATTATAGACCCACAAACCAAACAGGGTGAAAATAAACTGTTAATGTTGAGAAAGATTCAATAAATTAAAAAGATGAAAATAAAACCATAAACGAAAAATAAATGAATGGTTGCTTCGTATGAAAAAAAGCATATATCTTACAACACAATAAGAAAAGCTACTAATCCTATAACTAGAATTTGCTCAACACTCCTCCAAAGTTTCATAAGACTCGGTATGATGATGATCCGATGATGATGATGTATCCGATGATGTATCGTTACCCATGGCATGCGGAGACTTAAGGCTCTTCACGTTTACAGGGAGACGAAAATTATAATTACATTCAGTTTTTGTAGACAACTTGATATGACTATTCTGACCGGGACTTTCAAGGTTGTGCACCAATATAGGGGCACCTGAACCTTCTTCTAACATCCATATCTGAACATGACCATAGATCCCATGTGGAGTGTAATTCATTATTGGTTTATGTTCATCATAACAGGGTGGCCGTAACCAATCTTCCATTTCAATTCCCTTAGTTTTCATACCATTGTAGTTTTTCATTACCCAAATTTCAGTTCGCCGCCATTCCTTTGTATAAATGATGCATAGACGGTCTTTTATGGTCCCCAACTTACACCAGTAGTCTTGTAACCTATAGCCATCATAAGGAGGAGCTGGTTGGGATATTATTGTTATAACCTCTTTGGATAAATTAAAAGTATCAATTACTTTCCCATAAAAAATCTAGCGAATCACTCCATTGTATAAAGTACCATATATATGACCATTTTTGTACAAAGGGTAACCAACCATTTCTCTAGTAACTGATCTCTAGACATTTGATTTCAACGTTAACACGTTAAAGAGGACGCTATCACTGCTATACTCATGATCATAGAATCCTACTACAACCTTGTGTTGGAATCGACACCACCAACAAACCCAAAGATCGAGACGTGGAACCCTAGAACCCTTAGAAGAAGGTCGCAGAGATGCTACTAATGTAACCCAGACGAACGACACACAAAGGTAACCAAATGAAAAGTTTTGATTAGCGATTGATTTACAAGAAAGAATAAAAGATTGGTGTATCTTGTGCATCACCCCCTCACCTCCTTTTATAGGGTGAGGGGGTCGGTTACACACATAGGTCGACTAAGAAAGCCCGAGCCCAAACTTAGCTGACTTACATAGATACTACACTTAGGTACCTCATACTAATCGTATATGTTTACTAGACTCAACACTAAATCTAACATTTTCCACCTTAGTGACCAGACTATTTAGCCTCGACACCAAGTATCTCCATGCAATACTTGAACTTCGGACTTGGAACCACCTTTGTAAACGCGTCAGCTGCATTATCCTTCATGCCTATCTTTGCCACTTCAATCTCTTTAGATTCTGCGTTCTCCCTGATGAAGCGATACCTCACACTGATATGCTTCGTCCTCTCATGAAACATTACATTTCTTGAGAGATGAATTGCCCCTTGATTATCACAATTCACAACCAATGACCTCAGATTTATTCCAAGCTCGATTAGTAGACCTTTAAGCTAAATGCTTTCCTTAACAGATTCTGTAAACGCTATATAGTCCGCCTCTGTAGTGGACTATGCAACAACATGCTGCATAGTTTCTTTCCAACTCACAAGACAACCATGTACCATAAACACGTACCCGATTATCGACCTACCCTTGTCAGGATCCTTAGCATAATCTCTATCTACGAAACCGTCAACATCTACGTGATACACTTGATCTCTACCATACACTAGACCTACATCAGTAGTGCCCTTCAAGTACTTCAAAATCCACTTCACTGCTTCCCAGTGATTTTTACTTGAATTCGCCAAATACCTGCTCACAATGCTAACAACATACGCAATATCCGGTCTAGTGCAAACCATCAAGTACAATAAACTACCTACAACATTCGCATATGGGACCTTACTCATTCTTTCCACATCCCAGTCACTCGACGGACAATCCCTCAAAGATACCTTTAAGTGTGCTCCCAATGGCACAAAGACCGACTTGCCGTTATTTATTCTATAGTTATTCAGAATTTTCTGCACATATCCCAACTGAGAGACCTTCAGGGTTCGGTTACCCCTATCCCTGACAATCTTCATACGAAGTATCTTCCTAGATGGACCAAGTTCCTTCATATAAAACTATTTCTGCAGCAGTCCCTTGGTATATTCGATCTTAGACTTGCTTTTACAAGCAATCAACATATCATCTACATACAATAGTAGATATATGTACATACTTGTTGCAAACTCTTTGACGTAAACACAACTATCATAGTTTCTACAGCTAAACCCATTGCTGACCATATACACGTCAAACCGTTTGTACCACTGCCTTGGAGACTGCTTAAGACCATAAAGGGATTTCTTCAACAAACATACCTTGTTGCCCGTTCCTTCTTCAAAACCAAGCGGATGCCTCATACTAATGGTTTCTTTAAGATTACCATGCAAAAACGCCATCTTCACATCAAGTTGTTCCAACTCGTAATCTTCACAAGTAGTTAATGAGAGAATCACACTAATAGATGTATGTCAAACCAAAGGTGAGAATACCTCACTATAGTCAATCCCTTCGTTGTGTGAACCCTCGAGCTACCAGCTTCTGACCACGTGGTTGATCGACCAGCTCCCAATTATGATTCTTCTTTAAAGAACTCATCTCTTTCTCAATAGCACGAACCCACTCATCCTTTTCAGATGAATTAATCGCCTCCTGGAATGTGATTAGTTCATGTGTATCCTCTTCCTCAGCAATAGCAAACGCATAAGCCGTAATATCATCTTCTTCCCTAGACCCTGATGATATAGACAATGATACATTGCCTTCATTCCTATACGTTGCAGGTATAGTAGTTGTTCTCTTAGCTCTATCACGCACCAGAACATAGTTGTCCAGATTCTGTTGTTGAGGCATTGCATCTACTTCATCTTCAACTTGATCCTCATATTCATTTCCTGGATTTACCCTATTCATATTCTTTCACCTATATTTGAAAATTCACCTAAAAATACCTATGAAACAACTAAGATATCCTACCCTATATGAAAGAAGTTCCTCCCGAGCGTATTGAAGATCTTGAAGATAAAGTTGAAGGACTTAGGAAAGGCCAAAGAATTATACAACGAGATTTTGAGAAGTTAGAAGGAGATTTTGAAGAAGCTAAAGCCAAGTTTCATAGAAGACAGATGACACACGATGAAGAATTTGTTCAAGCTCGAGTGAAGATTTCTACTCTAGAATTAGTCATAGAGGACATTCAAATTAGACATCAGACCAACATACAAAGTCTTTTTGATGCCATCAAAGAATTTACGAGGCATAGATAAATACATTAGACTATTAAGTTGTAAATACTTTGAACTTTATGTCTTTACTTTTATGTTAATACTGAAGCTTGTCTTGTAAGTTTAAACAGACAAGTTGTTAGTAAATAAAAGTCGTGTTTTCTCATCTTGTCATTTCATATTTATTTCTGAGAAGTAAAAAAACCCCTATTTCTTGGTTCTTTCAAAAATAATTATGAATGAAATTGCGTTAATTCAGGGAAAAACATATGCTTGATAAATTATATATTCTTGGAATTTCTGTTATCTTCTATGATAATATGAATTATAAATTTAATGTAACCCGCATGTTTGAAGAAAGGAAACTTCCCAAATTTCTAGAAATATTCTATTCTCCAAGTTCTTTTTGTAGAATATATGAAATGTAAAAGAGAAGCTTGTTCTATAAGACGAGTTTTTACATTTTCCTCTATATTCCTCCATTCCATATCATGGAAAGGTTATGTTACGATTATGTATGAGTCATATCTTCATAAATCCATGGTAAACTTTAAAATCCTATTTCATAGTTGGATTTATTATCCTAGGATATGAATGATAATCAACATAGTAAGTTTTCTATATAAACCTAAAAGATATACCTTGTGTTCGGTAAGTATTTATATGTATCCCTATACATATGTGATAGATGTTTTCTGATATGAGTATACCTTTGATTCAAAATTTTTTCTATTATTTCCCATTCATTCTAAACCCTAAAAAGTTTTGACAAAGAATTGACAATGATGTGGCTGCAATCCTGCAAATGCAAAATGTCAATAAGAAATATTATCTGGAAGAAGAATCGATGACTAGTTAGTTTTTGATATCCAAGGATGAAAAGATGCTATTAGTATCACCCGTTGGATTGAAAAAGCCAATTCAGTTTTCTATCGTATCAATCGTATTTGAAATTATAAAATGAAGTTTGCTCTGAGAATATAGCCCTTCGTCAGTTATCTTGGTAAATTCTTTATACTCAACTCCTTTGAGATAAAAGAAGTAAAGATCGTCTGATTAAATTTCAAATATTTCATAAAAAGATGATCGAGAAGATGAAAGAAGAACTCCACTTTCTAATGATAAAAGAAATTAACCTCAAGACATACATGAGGATATTTCAAGAGTTAGTAGAGTTATATCTTATTCCATAGAATTATAAAGATTTTGTCATGGAATTTCATCAAAATATTCTATCATAAAACTTCATTAGGGAATTTATTAGAAGATTTTGCTAGAAAAATTAATCAAGGAATTTTATCAAAGATTTTTAAAGATTGCCGCTTCCAAAATCCCGATATATTGGAAGAAGTCATTAACATATCCCAAAAGTTAATGAACAAGGTAATTTAGCACAATCCTGTGCAAAAATCGTAAGCTTAAATTCAGTAAGTAAACAACGTCCGTAAATTCTAATAAACGAGAAACTACCCTAGCTTAAGTTACTAATCCAACTTACGGTGAAGATGATGGAAATTTTCTTCTATGTAAGAAATGCACCCTACATCACACAGAAATTGTACCATATGGTGTTGGATTTTCAACATAGTAGATCATTGGACTAGGATTTATAAGGGCAAGTGGCCTTATATATCATATGTTTGGTAAAATTATTCTGTATTTTAAAGGAAATAAAATATCGACTTCTATTCAAGCGTTATGAGTCTATATAGTATTCTTAGATTTTTTAGAAATGCCTTATTCATGTCTCCTATGAGTGTTGTATCCCTATGATATTATGAAGAAGATCTAAATCCTATGTAAATTATGGTAAGGACTTCATGAATACGTCAAAATTTTGGAATATTCATCTTATCATATTAAACATAAGACTTGGAATTCGTGAAGACTTAGAATTCATAAGAATTGGAATGTGAAGTATTCCATTTAACTCGAAGAAACATTAAAATCCCTATATTATTCTCTAACAAAAGAAGCAGAATATTGAAAGTCATCCGACTTACTAGTTCAACCTGAATTTCCTCCATGAAAATAGGAGAGAACAAATTAGGATTTTGTTACTTCAAATAGACATGAAGCCATCTAGGTTATTATCGATTGTTTTACTATTCTTAGGATTTATTCCAATTAAGAAAATCAATGATATAGAAACTCTGACAAGGTTATGTGAGAAATAATATGTCGACATAGAGAATCAATATCAATCATCTAAGATCAAGACGAGTGTTTCACATCTTAATCTTAAAAGTATATACAAAATACCCGAGGGTAATACGTTATACTTAGTCCATTATATAAATGAAAACATAGGTATACTAATGTATTAAGTGGAAGAACGATCCAAATGCTAAACTACATACTCCATGTATGTATTATAAATTTTAGAAAACATTGGTAAAGTTTCTCGTATAAAGATAGTTCTCATGCTAGAATTAAAGCAGTATTATTTGAAGCACTCTATCGAAAGAAGTGCCATTTATATATCTGCTGGGCTAAAGTTGGAGATTTTCAACTTACGAGACCCAAGATAGTTCATGAAACTATTGAAAAGACTATAGCTTTGTAGAACGCTGAATTATGTTAAGTATCTTCTGGATTAAATGGTGATTTAAGATAATCCAAGAGATTATTTCGATGAAATTTTCTCACTATGAATTAGAAATTACACCGTATTAAATAGTATCTAGTTGAAAAGGATCTTTTCTATATCAATTACCCAAATTGATTTTGAAAAATGCGATAATCAATTCAAGATTTTGAATTGAGCATTCACATATTCACTTGAGTTTCCCAAAGAACTCGGTAATATTCATGATACTTTTTGCGTTGCAAATCTGAAGAAATGTTTATCCTGATGAATCTCTTATCATCCCAATGAAACAGTTTCCAATGATAAACTAAATTATGTTGTATAATGTTATATTTCTAGTTATTAAAACCTTGAGAGAGGGTATGAACATGTTTGGAAACGCGAGGATTATGCTCTTCTTTGTCTTATGACATCGCTCTTTATTTAAATTTCGGGAAGAGATTTCTTTGAGGGGGAGAGAATGTGACAATCCTCAAATTTCACTTATGTGTTATAAGATATAATTGTCTCAATATGAGAATTTGGCTTGAAATTTTTGGTTTTTGTACCTTACTTGGTAAGATGAACTGCTTCTCACAACCTGAACTGCCACTACAACATATTCCTATATGTTGTAAACACAATGTATATGTCAAGTCTAAGATCTAAAAGTAATCTTATAAGTTTAATATTGATAATAACATCTCAAATATAACTATGATGCCCTAAATTCCCTTAGAAACCCTAGAATCCCTAAAAATGAGTTATAAACTCAAGAATGATAAACTATGAATGGAAAGTACATATGAATAAGTCATTAGAGATTATAAACAAGTTATAAACTACATTATGAAGACATAATAATGCCTAAGAATATTAAGAACAAACCATACAAAGCTAAGTACAAGTAAATGTACATAATAGTCTAGATCATCACCTAGAAACCCTTAGTAAACAATGTTTCAAGCAATATAATTACAAAATAACTATGTACTATTATTAAACGCTTTATACTAGTTCTAATCTACCATATAAATAAAAGGTAAATAATCACAAAACACTAATATTCACTAATCACAAGCTAATTACAAGTAAATGACCTATGACCAAGATTAGGATATAAAATCCATTATATAATGATTTAGAGTCTAATTTTTTGCCACTAATTATAAAACTCAATTAAATATCATATTAAGGTTATACATTTATGTCAAGTTAAGTTACAAGTTAATAAAGCATAAGGTACAAGTTATCAAAGCATAGGATCTTAAGCTCCCATAATCACCCCTAGAATATGATAAACCTATATAAACCCTTAAACCAAGAATGTGGAAACAATAGAAATCCTAAACATATAATATAAGCCCTAGAATAAGTATACATAAGCATATAAACCCTAATTACCCAAGATAGAAAGTCATTAGGATTAATGACCTAAAAACCCTCATATTAAGAAAGCTACATAGAATCACTACCTAGTCTTTTAGGACAAGTCTAAAAACACCCATAGCACTTCATTAAGGTTACATGATTATATTAAGACAATGTAAAAGTACCCTAATGCACAAGGTACTAGATTTCAATGCATGACTTGTAAATTAGGTCAAAATGAGTATTTTCACCCTTTAGACATATTTACTTAGAATAACTTAGTAAAACCAATGTAGGGACTTCATGAACACATTGAGGACAATTAAGGATGTATAAAATGAGTTTAAATCAGTAGCTAATTGAAGGAAAATAACTTTTGCTAAGACTTAACCATAAATCATTAGAAACCCTAACCCGCCTAAGTTTTCTTCCCATTTTCACATCAAACCTTTGTTAAACTTCAAACCAAAGACCCAAACTTCTTAATTACAATTTATATACCCTAAATACACCCTAATCCATAACTAATCACATTACTAAACCCTTAATCAACAAAATTACAAAGTTACAAGTTACAAGCCCTAATTTAGGACCCGGTTTTGTATTTTCCCTCCAAAACCCATTTTTAAACCATTGTCCTCCATTCCAAGTTCGAAAACCAGATATTTACATGTCCCTAGATATTTTGGAGTGCCAAGAAAGTAGGTTCATAAGCTACTTGTAGTTACACATCACTATTCTTATCCCTATCTTGCCGTGACATGTTTTTAGCCACAAACCATGGATAGGTATGAAGCTAGACTCTACAAATGTGAATAGACCTTCACTAGCCTTCCGTAGTCAGTACCCTAGCTATGTTACACGTCCTAAGCCTTAAGTTGGAGTCTAAGGGTTGGAAAAACTATAAATAGGGGCGTATAGTCTTGATTACAACTCGCACCCCGTTTCCTTTGTATCTCCTACCTATTCTCCATTTACACTTATATATACATCCTAGAACATGTCCCAATACCCGAAACTAGGTCTAGAAGGTATCCATTGAAGCTCTTGAAGCTTTGATAGCAAGTAGTGTTCATAGGAAGCCATAAGGAGCCATTTTGTAGCATCCTAGGTAATTTCTATGTTAGCTATGCTTTGATCTTGTTATAATGATATACTAGACTTTTTATAATGCCAAAATTATGTTATAAAGATAATATTAAAGAAACTAAGTCATTTCATCAATTTAAATGAAAGTTATAAGTCAAAGATGTCTTAAAACCCTAGTTTTGTAATTTACATGAAATAATAAGTAAAAACCCAAAAGCTATAATTCTGAATAAATGTTTTTATTATGATTATAAACACGTTTTGAAACTTTTTTTTAATACCCTAGATCATTTGGTCCATTTTTGAGGTTGTTATGTGATTTTTACAAGTATAGGGACTAAAACTGTCATTTTTGAAACTATTTAATATTTTGGGCCAAAAGTGTCATTTTGTGAAATTTAAATATATAATAATAAATTTTGGAAAGTTTGAGGTCCTAAGGTTAAATATTGAGGGTTTAAAATGCAAATACTAAAACTATATACTTAAGGGTGTAAAAATGTAATTATACCAAAGTATATATAAAAGGGCTATTTTTTACAATTTTGAAACTAAAGAAGATTAATTTATAAATAAGAGAAAGTAATGGAAGTATCATGTTAGTAGGGAATTTTGTACAAAGATGTTCCATCTCGATATTACGTTATGACTGAGTGGTTGGGTTTACAATTTAAAGTTCCCTCGCTCCTCAAACGTTTATATAATGGCTTCTGAGTATGATGGCCCGAACAATGGTGCTAGAATTACCATCAAATAATAATTAAAGAATATATAACCAAATACTTAGAAAGACTGAATAAAAGATTAAAGACTTGATACAATACAAAAATGTGTTAATCCAGGTTTATGTGAGATCAAGTTGTTGTTTATGAGACCTAGTTGTGGTTTGTGTGATCAAGCTATTTAACTGTGAATGAAATATATCTGATATAGCTCAGACTCTATGGATCCTAGGTGAGTTCATAGCCTCACTTAAGTACTACTTTATAATGATTTTAAAACCCGTGAGGGGCATATATGCTAAACTGGAATACAAGTATTTTGATATGCTTCTTAGATATGATTATTGCCACTACGTTTACTCAGCCATTAAGACCCATTTAAATCGTGACCGTTAATCATTTGATGAACGCTAATTTTGTGAATAGTACTATTTGGGGACTGACATCCCCTATCTGGGCAAGTCGCACTTGCTGGAATACTGATGTCTCTGTCCTAGGCTAAACGGATACACTTTATTTTGCTTATACAGGAGTTTGGCAGACTGCCTGCTTAAGGGCATTTTGTTGGCTTCCGGTATGTCTAGTAGCGGTGCATGAGCTAGTGCAATAAAAATTGATTGTTTTATATGAGCGAATAGTAACGTATCTCAGGAAAATGATCGTGTATTCAAAATGATTTTAAACCTATGAATTCATTCAACCATTGTGTTGATTTTAAGTATATATCTCAGGTTTTAAAGATTGTTAGAATGGAGCAATATGAGGATGGCATGAAGAGGCACAAGACTAAAATTATTCTAGATTTTAGGGAACCTTATATTGTAAAACTCTGATTTTTTAATGATATATAAAGAAACTTGATTTTGTCACTCTTTTGAGTTTTTTTCTATTATTATGACTTGTTAATTATGAAGTAATACCCCAGATCAATGTTCCGTTGTGTAAAGATAAAATGGGGGTTTTACATTTGTGTTGGATTCAAATCTAGTTTTCAACTAATTAACACCACATGTCAAGTTAACCATGAACTAAATTTTAAAATTTTATTTGAAATTGGACGAGTGTGTTAATCTCAAGAAGAACACATGGTACCGCAAATTTCAATGGTCAAACTTATGAGCTATGCGCTAATATGCTTCAGTATAATTTTGAGGATGTTTTGGCGGTTAAAAAACTCGGATCACTGTTTTCTCTCAATTAACGATTATACGTTACATATTGACATAGTTACAATGTCTTAATCATAACTCCTAGACTAAATGCCCTTTTGATGATTCAAGAAGCTACTAAATAAGAGATAGAGTTCCACAACGTTTGTGTTGGATTCAAATCTAGTTTTCAACTTATTACCGCCACAAGTCAAGTTAACTAGGAATTAAAATTTGAAATGTTATTTAAAAATGGACAAGGAGGTTAATCTCAGGAAGCACACATGGGACATGAAATTCCCCTGGTCAAATTCATGATTATGCGTTTATATGATTTAATATACATTTGAGGATGATCAGCCGGTTAAAGAACTTGGGATCACTATTTTCCTTAAATTAATGATTAAATGTTACACATTGACATAGTTACAATGTTTTGGTTATAGCTACTTTATACGAACTGCGCTTTTGATGATTCAAGAAGCCACAAAACCGAGAGGTAGAGACCCACAACTTTTTTGTTGGATTCGAATCTAGTTTTCAACTTATTACCGCCACAAGTTAAGTTAACTAGGAAATAAAGGTTGAAGTGTTATTCAAATTCGATGAACGGGTTATTTTTAGGAAGCACACATGGGACCGCAAATTTCAATTGTCAAAATCATGATCTATGTGTTTATATGCTTCAGTACAAATTTGAGGATGATCTATCGGGATCACTGTTTTCTCTCAATTAATGATTACACGTTATATATTGACACAGTTACACTGTTTTGGTCATAACTCTTTTATACGAACTGCACTTTTGATGATTCAAGAATCCACAAAACCGAAAATATAGATCCACAACTTTCGTATTGGAATTGAATCTAAAGTTTATACACATTAACGTCACATGTCAATTCAACTAAGAACTCAGGTTTAAAAATATTATTTAGAATCGGACAAGCATATTTATCTCAAGACCCACACATGTGTTCACAAATTCCAATGGTCAAAATCATAATCTATGCATTTTATTTGCTTTATTAATTGTTTTTGCTATTTTACCAATTTTGTTGCTATTTTAGCTTATGTTGCTATTTTACCAATTCCATTGCTATTTTACTAATTTCGTTGCTATTTTAGCAACTTCGTTGCTAATTATCTTATGGTATATTTATCAAAAATTATAACTTCGTTGCTAATTTTTTGTAACGAAAATTTTAGCGAAATTGTTGCTAAAAAAGAGAGGGAATGTTCCCACCAAATTTTTGCCAAATAGCAACGAATTTAGCAACAAAAAGCCGTTGCTAACCAAAGATTCCAGTTTTGCTTAGTTTCGTTGCTATATTCATTGCTAGTGTGTGAATTTAGCAACGACTTATTGGTTGTCGCAAATTTTCGTTGCTATTAACACTTTTTCTAGTAGTGTCAAAACCCAAAAGATATAAAAGAGTCACGTTAATTTTTTAAAATTATATTATATCTTTTATATAATAAAAAATTACGTTATCTTATGTAAAAAACAATTAAACCAATAACTTGATTTTAGCATATAAGCAAAATGGTGTTGGTTAACACAAAGTCAAAATTAAAATAGGTTAGGTTAAGATTGGAAAAATGATTGAGAAATAAGAAGTAACTAATGAAAATACACAAATACTCTTTAGAACTTTTACTTTAAAAATACAACATATATAAAATTTATTTAAAGTGTATACAAGAGAATCTAAAAAAACATATTAAACACGCATATTATTTATAACTTAATATAATAGGTAAATTTGAACAACACCAATATCAACTACAAATTTTATACGAAGTTAAAATTTTCATCCAATAAAATATTAATCGATATTAATGAATTTTTAAACAACGGTATAATTGGCATGGTCAAGCCATCCGTCACGGTTCAACAAGGGTTTTTGGGAAAATCAGAATTCCTGTCGCTTGACCGGTTCACGGTTCAATCGACCGGATCAACTTGAATTTTAAAACGCTAATATTACTACAAAATAGTTTTATGTAAAACAACGTGTATAGATATTAGTTGTATAATTATTAGTTGCACAATTCCATTTTCACGAGGTCTCATTGTAACTTATTGTAGCCAAAACTTACTGGATGGGGTTCACTTAATAGAATTCGGGCTACGAGTCTTATAAAATCCGAACATCAATAACTTTTTTTTTCTTGATTTAAACGTAGAATAAAACAATCAGAAATTAATTGTATAATTTCTTAATTTATTAGTTTCTATAATAACATAGCAATATTAAACATGCTTATTATTTAAACTCTAAGATATTTCGTCTTAATATTAATTAAAAAAAGTTTTAAAAAAGGAGTTGTTACACTCTTTTAATGCCTATTTTCATACAAAATACTACCTAATTCAAGTCATTTCAATAAAAGACTTGTCACTCGTAAATATTTTATCATGAAAAACACATAATAAAAAGTAATACTTTTCTGCCAAGTTTGTTTACAAAGTCAAGTAAAAAAATAAAGTTATCGATAAGAATAAAAACTTGAAAGCTAATATAAATATGTTAAATTTATTATAAAGTAATAAAAAAACTTTTATTTATGTGTTGACATTAATATTTAAAAAATAATATTAAAAATATAAACATAATATATACGTACATATTTCTAAATTAAATATTATGGGTTGTTTTTAAGGCTTATCATTTGCATAAAATTATATTTAATTAAGTTAGTATACTATACTTAAATTAACAAAAAATAGAAGCTTATTTCAAAAGTTATTCAAAATTCAAATGAAAACAAATATATGTGTTTTTTTGGAAAATAATCCTATTACCATTACAACATAACATGTATACATTAGATTAAATTGAAAGACACTAACATAATAAACATATTAAACACGCATATTATATATAACATAATATTAACGGATAAATTAAAACAACACAACATCAACAATCCGACAACATATTTACAAAAGATAACGATATGTATCAATGCTTTAGAAACGGTTATCTAATTGACCCAGTCAAACTATTGGGTCACAATTCAACAGTGATTTTGAAGAAAATTTAGTTTTCGGTTATCCAACCGGTTCACGGTTCAACTCGGACTTTAAAACACTCATATATATATATATATATATATATATATATATATATATATATATATATATATATATATATATATATATATATATATATATATATATATATATATATATATATATATATATATATATATATATATATATATATATATAATGAATATTTATGAAAATAAAACATACATAATAATTAGTTATGCTAGTATTGCAATTACAAAACATTAAACACGAAAAGATATCACTAAATTGTAATCTCTACTACTTATAAAGTAAAATCCCCAAAATCTTGAATGTTGAAAATTACTTTAATTTAGGAAATGTTGAAAAACAAGATATTTAAGGAAATGTTGACAACCATTTACACGTTACGTTTCATTCCCAACCCATATCTTCCTGTATCTCTTTCAAAACCCATTAATACCACACAAAAACCTTAATTTCTCTCCAAATCCTAATACACACACAAAAACGCCGCCGCCACTATAATCTTATTACCACGGAATCTGCCGAATCCACCATCATCTCTTGATGGTTTAGGTGGTTTCAAGGTAGTTTTGGTTGGTGGTATTGATTGTTGGTTTGAGTGTGTGACGGTGTGAGCAAAAGAAGTCGGTGGTGTTTTAGAATTTGCAAATCCTACCAAATCTCTTTGAAAGGTACTGTCTAGCTTATTCTTAATCTTAAAGATTTTTAGTTTTGAATATTGGTTTTGTTTTTGATTATTTGTTTTACCTGAAATGTCAGGACTTCTATTGAAGATGATACGGGGTTTTCTAGATTGCAAATGCTTTATATAAATTTAAGGTAAGTTGTTTTGGTTTTTTTTCTAAATTATTTTGGGTTATATAAAAAAGATTGTGGTTTTTTAAAGGGTTGCTTGGAAATTTAATTTATATTTGATTCAGGTTGTTTTTGAGTTTGATCTTACCAGTTTTATGTTTTTAGATCTTTAATGTTTTTATTTTTTTGGTTAAGATTTGCTAAAATTGTCTAAGAAACTTGTTTATTGTGGCGTTTGGATTTCTAAGGAAGTGTTTGGATTGGCTTAAATTTTTTTTGAAGTTAATGTTGGTAAGAAAGCCATTTTAGTCTAATGGGATGTTTGATTTCTTTTTAGGTACTAAAATTGTACTCTCGACAAGTTTGTTGAGTATTTTCTCGCTTAGAAGAAGGAGAATCTAAGGAAAACATGTCCGAAACTGAAAAGCCACAAAGGTTAGTCGAATGAGATAATATAACCTTTTTTACTTTTGTTTTTGTATCAAATACATCGACTAAGTAACTTGTTAATAATGCGTAAATAAATATTATATATGAATGTTAGTTGCATAACGAAAATTAGAGATGAAAGATTTTTGGATTACTTGAAAGTTCTTCGGCATTCAAAATATTTTCGTTGTCACGCGTACAAATAACTACATTGGATGACTTCATACGTGTTCAATGCAAGAATCATACCTGCTCGTGTTATTCTCATATAATTTAATACGGAACTGTAAATAGTTCTACATGTAATAGGAGGAGGTATCCCTGAATCTAGGCGAGCCTCTGATTTTCAGTAAACATTGACCCTGTTCAGGGTGGTACAGGTCACTCGCCTTTTAAAAACCTGGTAAAGAGGTTCTTCTTTTATTTATATTATGGTTTCATGGTATCAAGTGTTGCATCATAATATTAACCATCATCACTTTTAAGTCAGAATACGGATTTAAGTAAGATTTTAATACAAGATACTGAATTCATCATTAGCAAAAATGGTATATCTGTTGTATTATGCATATCATCTTAGTTTTCATAGTTATGTAAAGAAAAGTTATTTCATTAGATGAGTATGCATCCTACTTCAATAGCGTTAATCATCTATCACCTTACAAAACCTGGACCACTAAGCAACCCTTCCATGAGTAAAGAAGCTTAAGTGCGTCTGTCCCAAATTTTGATGTCACTTCTGAAAGAGTTAAACAACTTTTGTTGTTAGTAATTAGGTTGATTTTCTTAAGGTAACTTTTTTCGGTGTATACTATCATCATCCATCTCACATACACACCCACTTAGAATGATGGGTCTATTTGTCTAGGTTCTTTGTGACATATTGAGATCGGGTGGTCTTCCTGAGAAAAGTCTGAGCATAAACCAGATATGTATTTTGCAGCTGATGATGTTGAATACCAGGTCATTAATTACATTCATTTTAAGTTAACATGGACAATTTACGTTGGATGCTCTAATTACCAAATGGGATAAACATGGTATTATAGGTGTGGTGATTTCTTCCCTTTTAGTTAAATTTCTAAAGGTAAAATGGTTAAAGTTCACGAGATTAGGTCAAAAGGAAAATGGTCAAACTGGTCGAAAGTTTCATGATATTTTCGTTGATTAAATATACCATCCTAAATTATGTTTTTTTTGTACAACTCAACCCGTATATCCGTATTTACCCAAAAAAAAAGTGAAACCTTTTCAGCCCATTACTCAGCCAGCCCCACCCTGCCCATTTTGCCATTTAGATGATTGAATTTGAACATTAGCTCTTCAGTTTTAGTGTCTCCTACTTTTAGAACATACTCTATAGTTTTTGTTCTTTGCTACAATGCACTAATGTTAAAAGTTCGCGTCGGGTTGTATTTCCTTCTAAACGTCCTGGCGTGGGCGCGTTCAGGATCGCTCTATAAAGCATCTTTAATACGTAATTCCAGATATATACATATGTATATTATCTACTCACTTGCATCAAGATTTAAATTCTATTTGTTTTGATAATTTAGCATTCACTACAAGACGCAGGAGTATACCTTGTTTGGAAAACCCAATTTATTTTGTGTTCAAGAATCCTGAATCCATACTGAAGCAGCTTCAACTTTTGACAAGTGATTGTCATGTCACTAAAGACCACAAAGACACAATGTCACACCATTTTGAAACCCAATACATGATTGGGGACAATCCTTCCATCGATATCAAGGGTGCAAAACGGGTTTGACTTTGTTTTGAATTCTATGGACTTAATAAAGGTTAACTGGATTACTCAAGCCTAAGCATTATAAGATTATAATGTAAAGTCATTTTCATGTTTACACTTCAGGAAGGCCATCCATGTTTTTTTTTATATTTTGACAAGGATGGGCGCATTTAGAGGGAAAGAGAACCACTCGGTATATCCAGCGCATCAACTATGGCAGGAGTTGAGATAATTTATGTTATTTCTCTTGAAGTGTTATGTGATCTCTCTGTTATTCTAAAGAGCGTGGTTTGCAAAATCTTCACAATTGTAGGCTATATAAGTGATTGGAGGTATATGTGCACCCTTCTTTTGTTTCATGTCTACATATATTCTTCATATGCACTTGTACATGTGAGCTGACTGTTTTCACCTTAGCTGATCACCATGAACGATAATACCAAAATTACACATTCTTACCTATTGCAATGTATGCTTACCATTCTTTTGTTTTCAGTCTGCACCTATTTTAACTTGCTTTCTTAACTTCCAGATTACTCATTTGTTGTCCTGCTACATATACCTCCAAAATCTTACAGTTCAAGTGCACAATGTTAAGGAAAATTATGAAGAACCACCGTACAAGTATTTGGTCATTTGAGGTTCATGTAATAGACATCTTAAACACATTTCAATTTCGATTTAATACACTTTTCATATTATGCATATATTTAGACTTTTTTAGCACAAGTACATTGACTCGGGATCCAAAGAAGTCTTCTCAAGTCGAGAGTACGTGAGTCCTACTCTTAAGATGAACTTTAAACCCCCATGCTCATCTCCAAATATATGTCTCTTCCAAGTTATATCACTCTTTGGGAAAACAAAAGAAGAAATGGCATACAATAACATGAAATTGTAACATGTTCATGAGCGAATAGTTTCTATTGTAACGTCATCTAAAAAATAGCATACAATAAGATGAAAGTGCTTAAAGAAGTGTCTTTCACTTTTATTATATACGAGTTTTCTTGTCTGAACCTATGTATCACTGTTTCAACTTTTATTTCTCCGGTCACCTTTTACTTATGTATTTAGTGAAATTTGAACCTTCGACATCTCACATTAAAGCGCTCGACCAGACCAGGACCACTGATTAAATAGGAAAATTAAAAGTTTAAAAAGCTTTGTGTGCTCGGTGCATATGTGTTATTTTCCGATTGAAACTTCTTAGTGTATCTGTTAGAAGAAATTCCAAGAATTTCTTTACATGCGTTTACTTTGGATCAAGTCCATGTGAAAGACACTTAAGTAGTATATACTAATGTATAAGACATTCACACATAATTTTTGAAAGACGAAATAATGAAAAACTTAAATTTTTTAGATAGACTAATGTAGTAATCATTATGAAGTCAAGTATTTACATGGTCAGAAGTTGAATTATCAGATCAATGCGGTTGAGTATCAATACACGAGTTCGACTATCGAGTCAATCCGATCTGTAAAAACTTATAAACCAACTCAGAATCAACAACACAAACTTATGAGTGAACCCAGCCAACCTCCCCTTGGCTCACTTTTAGAGTATATATCAATGATATGGCTAGATAGCCACAATCTTTACAAACAGAAAAGAAAAACTAGAGAACTTTTGATCAACATGATCAAGAACACAATATAACAACTCTCACACTTTTTACACGCACAAGAAAAGATGAAACTGAATGAATGAATAAAAAATGAGTTGTTATCCAGCTTATATACTCCAATTGTAACAGCTGTCCACAACTTCTAAACGTTGGCAAGTATAGTCCTCCAAGAATGAAGCTCTTTCCATCCAAGTGCAAATACTCCCCCTCCAACTTTAGCTAAAATACTTCCAGACCCTCCAAGTTAATAGCTTACTTCTTAATACTCCCCCTTAAGCTCTTAACCTGCAAATGCATTATACAAACCAAGCATACTACAAAATTTCTTATGATCAGATATAAGCAAGCCTTTAGTAAAAATATCTGCAGTATTATTTTCAGATTTAACTTTAATGGGTTTTATATATCCTGCAGATATTTTCTCTCTTAAGAAATATAGATCAATTTCAAAATGCTTGCTTCTTTCATGAAGCACTGGGTTCAAAGAGATTTGAATAGCAGAACTGTTGTGACAGTTCATATCAACTGGTAAAACAACTTTTACTTTTATATCATTAAGCACTTTATGAATCCACATGACTTCACAGCAAACATTACACATAGCCCTGTATTCAGCTTCTGTGGAAGATCTAGAAACAACACTTTGTTTCTTACTCTTCCAAGAAAGTAAATTGTTTCCCAGAAAAACACAATAACCAGTCAAAGACCTTCTGGTTATCTTACACTTTGCCCAATCAGAGTCCACAAACACATTTAGCTTACTACAATCTCCTTTCTTAAATGTGATACCTAAACCAGGTTCACCCTTTAAGTATCTCAGAACTCTGAATGCAAGTCTAAGATGAGAAGTCATAGGACTATGCATGACTTGACTAAGACAATGTACTGCATAAGCAATATCAGGTCTAGTCATAGTCAAATATATCAGTTTTCCAACAAGTTTTTGATATGAAGTAATCTCAGTAAGTTTTTTATCCTCACCAAATTTTTTTTAAGCTTTTTACTATCTGGATTAACTTCAATAGGAGCACCACATGGTTTACACCCCAGCATTCCAAATTCTGACAACAACTCAGTGCAATATTTTCTTTGTGTTAGACAAATACCATTATCAATGTCTATAACCTCAATGCCTAAAAAATATTTAAGTTTTCCAAGATCTTTAATAAGAAACTTGGTACTTAAAAACTGTTTAAATTTATTAACTTCATCAAGGTTATTTCCAGTGATAACAATGTCATCCACATAGACAAGCAAAACTAAGAAAACATTATTGATATTCTTAATGAATAAAGAAAAGTCATTAGGACTCTAAACAAACCCATTTTCAGTAAGAACAGAAACAAGCTTCTCATTCCACTTTCTAGGAGCTTGCTTTAACCCATATAAGGACTTAACCAATTTACAAACTTTGTTACCATTCTCATCACCATAACCTTCAGGAATTTTCATATACACTTCTTCATCCAGTTCACCATATAAAAAAGCATTATTTACATCCAACTGAAATAATGGCCAGTTATTGCTAACAACAAGACTTAAAACACATCTAACTGTAACAATTTTAACCACTGGTGAAAAAGTTTCATCATAGTCTATTCCTTCTCTTTGATTAAAGCCCTTAGCTACTAATCTAGCTTTAAATCTCTCAACATCACCACTAGATTTATATTTGACTTTCCAAATCCATTTACATGGAATAGCCTTTCTTCCCTCAGGAAGATCAGTAATAATCCATGTATTATTCCTGTTTAAGGCTTCCATTTCAAGATTCATGGCCTCAATCCATCTGCTATCTTTGACAGCCTCAGAATAATGAGTAGGCTCATGAATTTTATTAAGATTAGTGGTGAACACAAAATTATCAATGCTTAAATTGGCATAACTAACAACTTTATTAATACTATATTTAACATTTTTGTTAAGCACAAAATCCTTATACTTAGAAGGAAAATTAGTTTTTCTACTTGTTTTCCTAACAGTGTTCTCTGCTGCTGGTTCTGGTGACCAATTAAACATATTTCCAAAAGACTCAATGCCTTCATCCTTAGAGGAATTATCATCATCATTACTAATGTTTGGTATACCCTCAGAAACCTCTTCTGTTGCATACTCATCCCTAGTGTCCTTCCTACTAGAATCTTTATTAGTATTAGATGATCTATCTACCTCAGAAATATTATCTGTATCAGTAGTATGAACACCTTCTTTGCTATTATCAGATTCTATAGTGCTGTCACTAGGTTTATCATTAGTTTCAGGTACAAGCCTATGCTTACTACCTATACTATCTCCATTATCATCATCAGATTCACTAGGCACTTGACTGTTTATGTTGAAAAAATTTAAATCATCAACACCATTTTCAGAAAAAACAAACTCTTTACTAATCACATCATTTTTGAAAGGAAAAACTGTTTCATAAAATTTTACATCTCTTGAAAATAAAAACTTTTTACTTTCCAAACTAAACAGTTTATATGCCTTCTTATCAAAAGCATACCCAACAAAAACACATTTTTCAGACCTAGACTCAAATTTGTCAGAAACATTTAACACATTTGAAAAACACAAACAACCAAAAACTTTTAAATGGAGAATACTTGGTTTAGACTCATAAACCATTTCATAAGGACTTTTACCAGATAAAACAGCAGTAGGTAACCTGTTAATTAAATAAGTAGCAGTTAGCACACATTCAGACCACATGTTTAATGGAATGCCCCCTGAAACATGAGGGCTCTAGATGTATTAAGTAAATGTCTATGTTTTCTTTCCACAACACCATTTTGTTGTGGATTATAAGCACAAGTGGTTTGATGAACAATACCATTAAGTTTAACAAATTCAGAAAACCTGTTATTAACAAACTCAGTTCCATTATCACTTCTGAAAATCTTAACATTTTTATTAAACTGATTGTCAATAAGCTTGACAAAACTTTCAACACATGAAAACACTTCAGTTTTACTCTTTAATAAAAAAACCCACACAGATCTAGTATAGTCATCAACCACTGTTAAAAAATATCTAAATCCTTCTCTACTAGCAACTCTATATGGTCCCCAAACATCAAGATGAACAATATCACCAAGCTGTTTGGTTTTATGATCACTCAAAGAAAAAGACTCTCTAGTTTGTTTAGCCTTATGACAAACATCACAAGGTTCCAAACCTTTAAGTTTAATTTCTGAATTATCTTTTCTCAGAACATCTAGCACTTGATCTGCTGGATGTCCTAACCTATTATACCAAATAGAATTAGCCATATTACAACTTCTAATATTTTTATTAAACATAGACCTACCTTCATCAAGAAAATATAAACCATCTTTTTCACTACCAGTCCCCATTAGGACATTGTGAGCTAAATCCTGAATCACACAACAATTTTCATTAAAGCTAACATTAACTTTATTATCTTTAGACAATTTCTGAACAGACAAAAGACTCACTTTATATCGAGGAACAACCAGCACATCTTTAATCACCAAATTATTAATTTTAAAACATCCAATTTTTTTCACATATTCTAAAGTCCCGTTTGGATGAGCTACACTTATGTGCAAAGAAGACACATCAATAACATCAAATAACAATTTTTCAGAAAAAGTTATATGCTGACTGGCTCCTGAATCAATAATCCATCCAACATAAGTACAATAAGTACTAATATTGGAATTGTAGTTAAAAAATCTACAAGATAAAAAACTAACAACACAATTATTCACTCTAAAGGTACCTGCAATAGTTGTAGAACTCATAGAGTTTTCTCCAGAAACATTCAGCAATTTTATGAGCCTTTGATATTGATCAGGAGTAAGATTATGAGCTATATTCTTACCCTGATTACAATTGCCATCATTAACACTAATATTATGAACATTGTTTTGAGCTGTATTATTATTTCTTTTAAAATTAGGAGGATACCCAATTAGCTCAAAACATCTGTCAACAGTATGACCCTTCATGTTACAATGAGTACACAAAAGATTACCATTTCTATACCCATTAGACCCAGTCCTATTACCACTCCAATTATTATTATTTCTGTTAGAATTCCCAGTATTAGAATTTCCATTATTATTATTTCTGGTTGAATTCCAATTATTAGAATTCCCACCAGACTTAACAACAAAAGCAGAAGGACTGGTCTTATTATTTTTAGATCCATTTCTATGTGATTCATCCCTGGACAAAGTAGCAAAAGCAGTTCTCAAGTCTGGTATGGGATCAGAAGTGAGAATCTGACTCCTCACAACATTATAGCAATCATCAAGCCCCATCAAGAACTGCATCAGTCTGAGAAGCTGATCATGTTCTTTAAGGGCTTCAGACCCATCACAAGTACAATCAGGTAATTCAACAAGATCATCAAATTGTCTCCACAAAGAATTACACTCATGATAATATTCAGATAAAGACATACCAGATTGAGTTAAAGTGTATATCTTATGATGAAGATTATATATAACAGAACCATCTTGCTTATTATATGTTTCTTCTAATTCATCCCAAACATCTTGAGCATATTTAGAAAATATTTGTCCTTTATATAAATCAGGTGAAACACAGCCAAGTAACCAAGAAAGCACAACAGCATTACACCTATCCCACTGATCTCTAGCATGACCATCATTAGTATCTTGCACACAATTACCATTAATGAATCCAAGTTTGTTTCTAGTTTGCAAAGCAAGTTTAACAGCAGCAGACCAAACTTTATAATTTTCAGTACCCTCAAGTTTAAAGGTAATCAATTGAGAACCAATATCTTGAGGGTGTAAGTAAAATGGATCATAAACATCAAATTTAACCACTTCAGCTCCCCCTTTAGGTGGACCATCACCCTTAGGAGAACTAGGACCAGACCCAGACATAGAGAATAACAATAATAACCCAAGAAAACAAGAACACACTCAACAGGTCAAAAAATGTAGTTCTCAGGCTTCCAAACCACTCAATAGGTGGTAGGTCAAGAGCAATGACCTGAAAGTGATCTAAACAAAAAACAAACAGAACAAAAAGAAACACAAAACCACCTTGTAACTCCTCTACAACCAAACAAACAACTACCACAAAAAGCCTCAATCAATCAACACCAGTGACTAACTAATCCCATCGACACCTAAATAACCCCTCTAAAACAAAAAAACCTAAAACTATCAAGAAGGTGAGAGAGGTGTTACGTAGCACGCGCAGCAAAACCAAGCAAGAACTCTGAATAAAGCCTATTCAGAGAAACCAACACCACAAACACAATAGATCAAGAAGATCTAAGAGTCAACGCAGCGGAAAAACAACCTGCACAAGAGCAGACACAACCAACCAATACAATAAAGACAAAAAACTTACCAAGATTAGAACAAACCCTAATATCTGATTTTAGGGTTTTTCTAATTAATCAGCAAAAAACAACAATTAAACCCAATTAACGAACCCACAGTTCATCAATTAGACCAAGAAAACGTTTTAACCAAAAACCCCCAAAAATTAACTGAAACCCTAATTTCAAAAAACCAATTAAGTTTGAGAAAAACACGAATTGATATGAACAATAACAATCCACTCACCAAGAAGTCGAGATCTACACAAATAGATCAAAACCCCCAATTTTCCAAAACCCTAATTTTTTAAAAAATGATTTTAATCACGATTCAGAGCAACCTGGCTCTGATACCATGTAAAAACTTATAAACCAACTCAGAATCAACAACACAAACTTATGAGTGAACCCAGCCAACCTCCCCTTGGCTCACTTTTAGAGTATATATCAATGATACGGCTAGATAGCCACAATCTTTACAAACAGAAAAGAAAAACTAGAGAACTTTTGATCAACACGATCAAGAACACAATATAACAACTCTCACACTTTTTACACGCACAAGAAAAGATGAAACTGAATGAATGAATAAAAAATGAGTTGTTATCCAGCTTATATACTCCAATTGTAACAGCTGTCCACAACTTCTAAACGTTGGCAAGTATAGTCCTCCAAGAATGAAGCTCTTTCCATCCAAGTGCAAATACTCCCCCTCCAACTTTAGCTAAAATACTTCCAGACCCTCCAAGTTAATAGCTTACTTCTTAATACGATCGAATCACCAGTAATTGGTTCAACCTCCGGGTCAACCCGTTGAATCATAAGGTTATTGGTTTGATCACCGGGTCAACTCGGTTGAGCCACCAGGCACGGATTCGACCACCGGTTCAACTCGGTCGAGTCACTGGATTACCGGTTCGACCACCGGGTCAATTAGCATATCATTAACTATATGTCGCTAGGCAATTTCCGGGTCACGAGTTCGACGACCAGGTCAACTAGCATATCGTTAATTATATGTCGTTAGGCAATTCCGCTGCTATGCGCGGGTAATCGTCTAGTTTATATTAAATGTGTACGGGTATTAATAGTAGTTTAGGTATATGATAATATTGTTCTATAATAAGGTTAGTCTTATCAAATAGATGTAACGACTCATCAATCATGTTTGTTGAAGAAAGTAATTAAACTAGTTTAAAAGAATATTAAAAAAAAAACAAATTAATAACAAATTAAATAAAAATAAAAAGTAAAAAAAAAACAGAAAAAAACATATATATGAGAATTATTTTAGATACCATACTTGAGAGTCGGTTATTATAGAACATCAATATCTAAACTCACATTCTCGTCCGACAAAAAGGATATCTTATTAGGATATCTTATTGCAACCCTAATTTACGTACCGACAATCAGTTGTATAAAAGGTGGTCTAAGGTTTGTTTGTATCCCATTCTTCACGTTTACTATTATTGAAGTTATAAATGACAGAGCTTGACCTTGATGTCATTGAAGAGATACTAGCGAAACTGCCTAAAAAGGAGGATATCATCCGATGCAAAGTTGTATGTAAGTCATGGAATTCGTTAATCTCAAGTCCTGGTTTTATTAAATCTCATCTTAGCGACAAAACAGATGGCATGAGTGATGAGGAACGTTTCTATCCCTGGCACAAAACCGATGACGGCAAGTGGTTTTGGTTCTGTTATTCATGCTGTGGGTGGGGCGACGGCGGTCGGAGCGATGACGACAGTTTGAACGACGCTGGTGTATTGGTGCAAAACCATATAGAAGTGGAAGATTTGGAGTGGGACATAATAGACCACAAATTTCAAAGAGATGTAAAAATCTTCCAAGACCGAAAAGCAAAAGAGAAAGCAAAGGAGAATAAACAAAATCCGGTACGGAAGAAACATAAGGCTAGAGGTAAAACGAAAAGATATGTAAAGAAGCAGTTAGGGCGAAAGCAAAAGGCGAAAACATTTGTAAAGAAGCAGTTAGGGCGAAAGCAAAAGGCAAGACGTAAAACGAAAACATATTGTACAGAGGATGAAGAAGGCACTGATATGTCAGGAGAAGACACTATTTATCATAATGTAGATATAAGGATATCTACAATTTCGGAATGTAATTATAATTTTTATCCGCCAGTATTCATGAAGAGCCTAGCATCTCCGCATGGCATGGGTGATGCTGATGACAGTTCATATGCCGACAGTGGTTGCTCCACCTGCGTTTGGCCCTACTACGACAGTTGGTACAAAGAAGAAAGTTGGTATGAAGACGACAGTTGGAACGCTGCTTGTGTCGATGATCTGGAGTGGAACACAATAGACAACAAATATCAAAGAATTGAAAAAATCTTACACGACCAAAAAGCAAAAAAGAAAGAAAAGGAGAATTCAGAAAATCCCTTACGGCCAAAGCATAAGGCAAGGGGTAAAACGGAAACATATGTAAAGAAGCCCTTAACGAAAACATATGTAAAGAAGCCGTTAGGGACAAAGCAAAAGGCGAGAGGTAAAACGAAAACATATTGTCTAGAGGATGAAGAAGGAACTGATATGTCAGGAGACGACATTTTTTATCAGAATGTCAAGCTTCATCAGAGAAGGACGTACACTTTCAAAGACTTTCTTTCTGAATTGAAGGAAGATTCTCCGGCATTGTAAAGATTGGAGTTTATGAGACTGTCAAGTTCAGCAATGACTCTGATTGAATCTGAATCAGAGGGGCTCTCAATCGGCGAATCTGTTGTTTTGTTTGTTAACGTTGAGATTTTGAAGCATTTGATCATAAAAGTTCACTTTTGCTCGCATATTTTGATATAGATGTTTTTTCTTTCCTTTTTTGCTAGTTATGATACATGCCTGTTTGTTCATGATGTGTTAATATTAGCAGCTCATTGTTTCTCAAATGTTCAGATGACCCAACAAGCTCTGGATGTGGTTTTATGTTCAATACTTACAAAATATTCTAGCCTAAGTGATGCTTTTGAAACATGATAAAGTGAACAAAGCTCCTTCACTTATTTGGCTCAATCAATGAATATCTTGTACCTTGGACATATAATAGTTCCGAATCGAATTTCTTTAGAAAGAAGATCTTTTGTCTCATGGTAGCCTGCTCCAGTCCCCTTACGAAACTTTCGTTATTGGGTTAGCCATACACTTCACATGTTTCTAGCGATTCACATGGCATCATCAAATGATACAAGTCTTGGATAAGAATCTACAACGCACTAGAACGCCGTCTAGCTAACAAGTTACTATTGTAATATCTACATTGTTTTTCTGCAGATCGAGTGATGCATCCTCGATTACTGTTTAACACCTGGATGTGTTCTTTCCTGCACATTTGAAAAACAAATTCTGATAGTTGTGGTCTTGTGGACCAGCAATTAGGGTCGTTGATGAAAATTACTGTTTTACGAGACTTGAGACTGTTATAAACAACAACGTTTTATTTTTATGGTTCTTTTTTGATGGTTTATAGAGTTCATAACAATTATTTAAAACCCTAATATGGATCAAAGAACGCATAGCGGAAGCGATTAACAAGATCATTAATTTAACACAATTATATTAATCAAGATTAGGGTTACATACCTTTATCCTAGCAAGATCCACAAGACGACGGAACGAACGACAACTAGGGTTTATCACGAACACTACCAAGAATATAATCTAAAGGAAGATTATATCACGCTCTTGTACACACGTAATACAACGAGTTAACCGTGAGTCTAGCACGAACAAACCGAGCTTCAACGCTTATGGAATATCTACCCAACAACCCTAGAGAGGGGCTAGGACTAGATAAAATAGACAAGATCGAAAACCAAACGAAACCCTAATTGGGTTAGGTGGGGCCGGCGATCAAAGAGCAAAAAGAAAGAGAGGGATTGAAAAATTATGAGGCTATGGGTTTGTTTATATAGGCTTGGCAAACTTGCTTTCCAAGTAATAACAAATTAGGAAACAAAAGTTTCCCTTTGCCCCCTCTATAAGCCGGCGGTTAACACCCTCCTACAGGGGTGTTTGTGTAATTTTTCCTTCTTCTTTTAGCTTCTATTTAATTCCATAACGGTCGTTTATAACTTAACTTTTATTTATTAACGGTCGTTAGTTAAGCTTTGGTTTGATTTAATAAATATATATAAAATATATTTAATAAATAAATTAACCCTTTACGTTATGTGTGCAATCCCGTGATCCCGAGTTCGATCCTATCTCACGACTATTAATTTTAAGTCCATAAACTTTCAGCTCCCACTTGGACAAAATTCTAATATCGTGATCACATTGACTAGCGTCTAGTTACACTAGCAATGTCACTAGTACAACTCGGGTAAGGTCTCTTGGACAAGAACCTTTTAATGATTAAATCATTATTATTATCCTTTCATTTCAAATACAAACGTTAATAGGATATGGATCTCAGTCATTCCTTACATTAACCATTCTGTTTCTCGTTTATGGATATAGCAAGATCACCAAAACAAATTTGGGTGCGGCCGCACAAATATCTTACTACTCCCCCGAGGGGCCCAGCTGTATTATACTTCAAAATAAATTTTGAAGGAAACGAATCCCATTTTGACTACAAGCAAAACTTATGAACTTTGCAACACTTCCGGAAATAATCCTTATAACTACCAGTTACGTTTAGCGTTAGATTATCCCACAGAAATGCACTAGATCCACGACAGTTTCCTTGTATCTCAGGTCTAAGGATAACTATTTATGATTTACTTGATGACAAAGATCCATAAAATAAAATCATATAGTTGGGATAAGTCCAATATTTGATCCATCAAATATCATCCAAAATTGACCAATATACTTTCAAGTATACTCTGTCACTATTTTGAATTGTCTTAGTTTAATAATACTCCCATATTATTAATCGACAACGGACATTTAGAAACATCATAATGCTCATGGATTTAAAACATGTAAAATAGGATACAAAATCGAATAACAGAAAATAAACGAAATCCAATCTTTATTTCATCAATTCAATAATGTCTTACATCCTTTATCCAAATACTAAAAATATATCAATGCATAAAACTGGTACATGCATCATGCCTCTAGTAATGACATTCATACTTGTTTGGCAAATCATAAAATAACCAATCTTGACCTATTGGAATTTTGAGAATACTTTTTTCAAGAATTCAATTTCATTGAAACTCTTGTACATGTGCATTCAAATAATTTGATATTGCCACATAGTATCAAAATTGTGAAACATCCTTGATCACCAATTTCCTAAACTTCCAAAACACATTTAAAGTTCAAAGTATTCTAATTCTTTAATGTATAATGCAACTTTAATCAACATGTCATCTCCAAAGATCCCATGACTAATATTGAGTGTTACCTCAATTATATCTTTTCAAGTTTTACAACTTGTCATAAAAGATATAAATACGTTACCATTAATATCTATTATGTAATGTTTGATTCCAACCAAAACCTTCAAGTTTGTTGGCTATGATAATTTGCACAACGATTGACAAATTATTCATCTATAGAATATGGAAGCCGATCCAAGATTTAGGATGTTATTCTATTTCCAAACATATTCCTTCAGAATATTAATTACACAAGTTATTTAATAACTTTTTAGATAGATTAATATATTCAAATCATCATGTATTTTAAGCATGATATAAATACAACACGACGCACATGAAAATTTCTCAAACCAGATTTAGATTTCTTCGTGTCCTAAATATCCACGTAAACTTACTACATGGCATATTACGTTGTATTTCCACCACATAAATAAATAAATTTATTTGTCCCAAGGTTATGTATATCTTATTTTCTAAATCTCCAAAGTAAAGTTTCATCTCAAATCTAAACCAAATCAACATTTAGTTTGAATGAAAACTTACTTTCTTACATGTCTATTTGACACATATAATTTAAGAAAATAACCATAATACTCCCACTAGCTTTTAGGAATACTCAGAAATCATCTTATTCAAATTTAGATCCAATCTTGGATTTCAAATTAAACATAAGAATAATCTCCTAGATGCATGCTTTTATCCATTCACGGATAATTGCATTTTGTACTTTTCCAAAGATTTATATTTTGAAGTAATAAACTCATTTTGATTACTTAAGTCCTTTCTCAAGTAGTCATTCAAGAAATAGTTCATTCATATCCAAATTTGTCAATTAAAATATGACCATCAAAATCTTTATATATTTAATGTATTTAGGAAAGAATACTCAATCACAATTAATTACTTAAATGTGACTAATAATCTATTCACAATACATACATTAAATATGTGTACAATTTTGTCCATATAATTTCGACACAAAGATTAAACCACCACAATTGGCGTTTTTCTTCCTTTGACGAAACTCATCTTCAATTTCTAGTCAAACTATTTAAGATAAACCAAAACCGAAATTTGATTATCTTATTGGACAACATCTATAACGTTCATAGTATGAGTAATTTACCCAATACAATATTTGGTAACAAATCATAACAATTACTTGTAACTCATAATTCTCAGCATATAAATCGCATATCCGAGATATCCTTACGGACCTATGACATAAATTCCTTTATCTTAAGGTTTAGCATTTACACGCCTACCTCATGATAATTACTAGTGTATTTTAGAAGATCATGTATCTTGTAATTTTATCTTTCAAGATCAAAACTCCCACTTGCTTTTAGTAACTTAAAATTACTCTTTAAATACATAGCAAATAGATCAACACTCCAACGTTATCTATATGGGACATTACAAAACACAATGACAGTTCCATTCTCTTTATTTTCTAAACAATCCACTTCATAAGTAGTTTAGCAAAATCCGAACTTCATTTAAGATATAGCGTGATTCATCACATTCCATATATAATGGTATCTTATTAATCTTCTTAGCTCAAGTCATACTCAACTTTCTAACCTTGATATCTTTTGGATTAAAGGAAGATATAGTTATCTTGAATCAAACATCACCATCATATTGAGAATTTTGATTCTCCTAATGAACATACCATAACAATGATGTATTTCATTTAGGGAAATATTGTAAGTCAATCTTAACAATATTTAAGATAAATATATATCTTTAGGCTTACCTATATACCAACTAAATCATCTTAATGGTATAATAGATTTCCTAGCCATTTTGCATGCTTTATAACTCAAGTACTTTTAATACAAAGTCACTTCATAAAAGTTATAAGTCCATTACACGTTACATGTATATGTCTTTAATGAAATAGAGACAATACATTAACGTCTTACTTTATATTATACGTCTTCCAAGACTTTATGTTTGTGACTTTATTCAATAAATCATAAACATGTATAACTAAAATAAATCACGAACACCACTAGGTTTCACTCATCTTTTCAAGTTAATTCACTCCTATACTATTATATGAACACCACTAGGTTTCATTAGTAGTATAAGATTACTCTATGTATCTTATGTCATTCAAGGAATTTGTCCTATTTTAATAAACTTCAAAACATTTCACGCCCGATCTTACGACATGTGGATATTTTACCCTTGTGTTTACAATTTAGTCCAAGCTCTTACATGACTAAATCAAAACAACAAGTGTTTCTTAAAGTGAATGATATATATACTTTTAAGTAGTCTTTTAATCATATTGACACATGATCTAAATATTAATTAGATTGTTTAATCTCTTATCTTAAGAGAATCATATCTTTATGAGTTGTTTCTTGCACACAATGTTCATTTCTCCCACTTGTGCATGGAACAACCTCATATATAAGATAAACATCACGTCTAACGTTCGTCTATACAAAATATGATTGTGCCACATATATTATCTTTTACAAGTAGATGTAGAACCACTTAATCAACAAGAATCAGTACATAACTATCTTTGAAGATATTAGTGTCAACAATTCGAAAGTAATTATCTTAGGACATATTAAAGATAACATGGGTTATTACCAAGACAACAAATCTTGTAACTCCCACTGACTTAGAGAATGTTTTAATAGACTCAAAATCAGTAATACAACACAATTCTCCCACTGAACTTGACAACATTGAAAATGTTTCATAATCGGTGAAAATAATTAGTGTTGTGTTTACTTTCTTACACTTTTGAAAAACACATTCGCAACAATTACTTATAGTGTTTAAGAGTGTACTCTACTTCGTAAATGATGACTTACCCATCAAATGCTTTTTAACTTTAAAGATTTGACATGCAATTTCTTCCTTAATAGGTCTACCAACCCTAAAATGGTATGTAGTGCCTATAAATGGTCAAAGCACAACTACTAGACAAATATGCTAGTTTGCCTTATAACCAATTAGCGGTAACTTTTAATAACTCAAAAATGCACTTTTCTTAATTATTAAAATTTGCTATGAGTTACGGATTTGAATTTGACATTTCTAAAATCCTTATTACTCCTTCTTTACTCATGAAAAAGAGTTTTAGGTTTATCTTTCATTTGTAAATTGACTCTATCCTCAACCATAGGTTTGTAGATCAATAAATGAATAAACCACGTTTACGGTGTAACGTTGCATTAATACATTCGCAAAAGAATTTACAAAATTCAATTTTAGTATTTTCGATAATACCATTCAAGAAAATAAAATTACCCCGGTAATAATAACCATAGTATTTTCCTTGAAAACTAGAATCCAAATTGACATAATTTCATCACATCAGTTGATCTGCTAGCAATGAAAGTATTCAAGATGGTAACTTGTCGAACAATGATTGACAAACAAATTTGCAATTTCTAGACATTTAAGGGATTTACATTGCCAAAAGTCATTTTGCATTGTAAACATGTTTTATCCCTTCTTTATGCCTTAAGTTTCCATATCTCACTGAGTAACTCAATTAAGTCGACTAATCTAAAGAACGTAAAACCTTCATGTGCAATCTTATTCAGTCATAAAGTTTTCTCTCCATTACAACATCGTCCGATATCTTATATGACGACAATTATAACTTCAAGTGTTCGTCAATTAGAGGGCATATGACTTAAATTTTAGGGTATAGATTTTGGTGTCAAAATCATGTATGGAGAAGCATGCATACATCTCCATAACATAAGTTTAATAAAACGTTTAGTAAACTTTTCGGTGAGACTAAAAGTTCATCATATATTTGCAAGTTGAGGTATTGGTTAAACCAGTTAAAGATTTTACACACAACTAAATTCACACCGTACTTTTCTAGAACTTAGTTATAGCACAAAGCAATAACCTTATTCATTGTGTTTCGGATGTGAATTAATGTAGTTAAATCAACCTTAAAGAATTGTACCAATAACAACCGTAGGTAATACCAATTTGACGCACAGGCGAGCCGGGAATTTGGTCAGCGCTGAAGCATAACACCTCCTTCCTTAACCGGGTACATGACCAGCGGTGCGTTAAACCCACTTTATAGTTTGTCAAAATTGAGTAGGCCGTTAAGTTGCTATTGCAATTCTAATCAACGCAAATCATATGTAATTTAGATCTCAAAACAGTTCATTTATTTGATATGATTTAGTCCATATTAATTTTTCTTGTAAAAAATTACCCTTGTTTACAACATACAATCAATATAAAACGTATGAAAACAAGTAGGTACAAAAAAAACTAAATCATAAACACATAATAACAATTTATATGTGCAATAAATAAATCAAATAGCCACATGCATACGATTTATTCAATAAATAATATCAAATCTAGGTTTTTATATTCATATAAAAGTCTTCCCTAATTTTAGATTTATTGAATCAAATAAAGCATGTAGCAAAAAAACGTAACAATTACCACATAAAACTTATGATCCATGAAAAACATGCATGTTCATCACGGATCTCCCTCATATCTTAACAATTAAATCTATATGGATCGAAACATGAATTTACATAACATAACAATTAATCATGCAATTCATCAAAATTCCACCCAAATCACTTAACAATTAATGAAATCACTACGGATCGTAACCACGCATGACATAACAATTAATTCATGCATACATCTAAAGTTAATTACCATGTAATTTTAGGGTTTACAAAAAAAACTTTTTTTTTTAATATAAAATTCGGCATAGCCGATTTTAAAAATAATAAAAAAACAAAACCCTAATTTTTATAAAACCTAAAAAACAACATGTAATTTTTAACACAAATCAATATTAGTTAAAAACTTTAGATCTTGATAATTATAATCATGTTAAAACGGCTCTCGATGCCACTGATGGTTTATAGAGTTCATAACAATTATTTAAAACCCTAATATGGATCAAAGAACGTATAGCGGAAGCGATTAACAAGATCATTAATTTAACACAATTATATTAATCAAGATTAGGGTTACATACCTTTATCCTAGCAAGATCCACAAGACGACGGAACGAACGACAACTAGGGTTTATCACGAACACTACCAAGAATATAATCTAAAGGAAGATTATATCACGCTCTTGTACACACGTAATACAACGAGTTAACCGTGAGTCTAGCACGAACAAACCGAGCTTCAACGCTTATGGAATATCTACCCAACAACCCTAGAGAGGGGCTAGGACTAGATAAAATAGACAAGATCGAAAACCAAACGAAACCCTAATTGGGTTAGGTGGGGGCGGCGATCAAAGAGCAAAAAGAAAGAGAAGGATTGAAAAATTATGAGGCTATGGGTTTGTTTATATAGGCTTGGCAAACTTGCTTTCCAAGTAATAACAAATTAGGAAACAAAAGTTTCCCTTTGCCCCCTCTATAAGCCGGCGGTTAACACCCTCCTACAGGGGTGTTTGTGTAATTTTTCCTTCTTCTTTTAGCTTCTATTTAATTCCATAACGGTCGTTTATAACTTAACTTTTATTTATTAACGATCGTTAGTTAAGCTTTGGTTTGATTTAATAAATATATAAAAAATATATTTAATAAATAAATTAACCCTTTACGTTATGTGTGCAATCCCGTGATCCCGAGTTCGATCCTATCTCACGACTATTAATTTTAAGTCCATAAACTTTCATTTTTTTCATGCTCTACTTGACTAAACTAAATTGACACTCCATCAGTGTTAAACAATAAACTAGACTTTACTATACACACCAAGTATGTCGATCATAACCCAAATCCAGCCACACAAGCTTATACCAACTTGATCATTCGGTTTCAAATGCTTAATGCTATTCATATAAGTTTCACATAGACCAGGTATGTGACTCTCATCTTTTCAAGTTTACAATAAACTTCGACTCAGGATAACTGTGATAAGTGGCATACCATGTTTTAGAATCCTCAGGATAACTGTGATAAGTGGCATACCATGTTTTAGAATCCTCCTCGCTTTCAACTTTTTAACAACCTCATTCCTGGTTTTAATCCATTTCTCTAAACTCAATGTACATAAAGACGCGCAACCGATCAAATACATCGCACTAAAATTGAACTTCGGCTTAAAAAACATCAACTTTTAAGTAAAATATCCATCCGATTTAATCAAACTCATAATCTCATAACCTTGCCAGCCTAAACTTTTAAAATCTCGCTCACTCTTCTCACTTCCCATTTCATTACGATACATAACAAAAACCAATCAAGTTTTGCTATTTTACAAGGAACTTCCAATAAATTCCTTAATTTCTCGTTACACAAACCATATCTCCTCAACCGATATATATTCTGATATTCCTAAGAAGGGACTAATTCGTTAGCAGCGTCCATTTTGATTTATTATTAATGATCATCTCAACTACTGATGCATCACACCCTAACAAACTTCGACACAACTTTTAGAACTCAGCTGACAATATATGTGTAAAACATTTTAACTAGCTTATAAAAGTCAAAAGTTCAAAAATAAGCCGAAAAATTAAGCTTGCTAGATATAAATGATTGGAATAGTATGTAAATGGTAAAGGATATTTGACCGTATGGAGACAAATGTTAAGGGTTTATGTTTGCATATCCGGTGTTTCTTATTCCGGTGGATGTATGTCATGCTCCTGGTGCTGTGCAATTGCAACATAGCACATATTAATAGATATTGAAATCACGTCGCTTAACAGTTACACAATACTCAAAGTAATCTATAGTTTAGTAGGTGTCTGATGGTGTTTGTTGTACCTTTCTATCTTTAAATTAGGACTCTTGTTTGTGGCGGTTGATAGTTTCACACCATAGACCGCATATTTTGCCCGGGTACATCCTTTAAGTTACAAGCCAAACGTCACGAAATTCTAGTCACATGTATGATTTAAACCTCTTTCATCTATTAATTTTCATTATTTAATGACCTGTCACGGTTTCATTATATACAGCTACTCAAATGCCCATCTTCTCATCATCTGGTTCTTTTGCATTTTACCAGCTGCCTGCTTCTGTGGTTAATGGAATGCCCAAAGTGATAGCTGATCCTCAAGGCGATGTTGCTGAGATATTCCAAAACTTAGGAGTTTGTGTGTTACAATTTTTTTTAAATATTCTGATTCTTTACTGTAAATGTTAACTATTGAGACCGATTCTTTATTTTGCAGCATTTCAAGCAGTCCACGCATGGATGCTTAAGAATGGAATACTTACATGAGGATAATATCTTATCCATGTGATTGTTTAACTATTTTGATACTTAAAATAGTTTCTTCGCTCTTTCTTACTCAAGTTTTAATTTTGATTTTCATATAAAGAATCGACAAGTAAGATACATGCCAATTGAGTGCAATGCATAACCAGCAAACTGGCACATATAGTAGTTTTTAAGAAGTTAACATAACTTTGGATGCTACGTAGTATTTTACTGGCAGATAAGAAGTTGTCTATCTATTTCTCTGCTTTAAATACTACTGCAATCTTTCATTGTTTACAATATGTGATTCTTCTCGCTTTACAGGACTTACTGCTTGCACTCCTCTGGAAGAATATTCAAACATATTCACTGGTTAGATTCGATATCATGAGAATTTACGCTTAAACCATTTATAGACAAACTGATCATTTGGGTAATAATTGCTGATTTAGAATTGTTTCTTAAATCTCAGACATATTGATCATATACAGGTGTTTGGGATTGCTTCCACAAATCACAGTATGTGTTTGTAAAAGGTATTTATATATAAGCATGTATTAGCCTCAATATGCTTTTCGAAAACTGCGTTTTCTCTCTAAAGAAACTCAGATAATATACTGTTATTTTCTGATTATCTGCAGTTTCGAAACATAATAATCAGATAATACCCCCAAAATTCAATCCCAAACACCCTTTAGAGAAACTTATCAAACTCTTAACTGTTTACTAGGCTGGATTTTTACATTTTATTGTTATGATGCTGGTCTGAACATACTATTTGTTTTCTGTAATCTTCTTTATAATTATGGTGAGCTACCATCGGGTAAGAAATCCATCCTTTTTCAAATTAGCCTGGAATGTAAAATCTTTCTTTGCATAATGGATAAACAATTAATGCTTACAATGGCACACAACATTAGCACATGTAACCGGGTTACAAATCGGAGAGCTTAAACTTAATGACCAGTGGTGAAGTTTGATTAGTATGTAGTGACATCTTCCCTATATAATGTAGCGTAAAATAAGGCAAGTTTATGATTTGGCAATGAATACATGAAGTATGTTCTGTTTATCAAGGAGTGGATACAGGTAATGTTGCTAATGATCAGTTAATAATTATGTGGATTCTAAATTCTAACAAGAAAACCGTTCCTGCAGGCCGTGACACTCCAATTTTCGCACGAACTTCTTGATTATCTTGGTGATTCTATAAGTTATTTTAGCCCTCCAATTGCCTCATGTCCATCATCAGGTGATAAGCCACCATCTACTAGAATTATCAGATGGCAGTGATTAAAGTATATTGCTTATGAAAACAAGATTTAAGAATCGCTAAACCTCCATCAGTCATGTTTCCAATTAAATAGCTTATGCTTTGTAGCAGATACATTAGAATCTAATTAACGTTTAAATGATTTAAACTTTGTATAAAAAAATGCATATATCTTACAACAGAATAAGAAAAGCTACTAATCCTATAACTAGAATTTGCTCAGCACTCCTCCAAAGTTTCGCAAGACTCAGTATGATGATGATCCGATGATGACGAATTGACAATGATGTATTCCCTATGCTTCTGAGTATAGATTCGTAGAAAACTTTATAGGAGTATTCTGCATATGAACCTTAGCTTCTTCTAACATCCCATTGCTTTCGAGTCTCCCCCATTGCCACTATGATCGTCACCCATGCCATGAGGAGACTTAAGGCTCTTCACGTATACAGGGAGATTAAAATTATAATTACATTCGGAAATCGTACACAACTTGATATGCCTATTAATCCGACGGGGACCAGGACATCCAAGGCTGTGCACCAACACGGCAGCACCTGCACCTTCTTCTAACATCCATATGTGAACATGACCAAAGAAGAAAAACTCGTGTGGAGTGTAATTCATTATTGTTTTGTGTTCATTATAACCAGGTGGCGGTAGCCATCATTCCATTTCAATTCCCTCTATGTTCATAACATTGTAGTTTTTCATTACCCATATTTCCGGTTCCTCAATTATGTGTACACACAGCCCCTTTTCATATTTGACGCATAGACGGTCTTTTATGGTCCCCAACGTACACTTGTAGTCTGGTAACATGCCTTGTATCCTTTCACAAGGAGGATCTGGTTGGGGTATTTTTATTATAACATCTTTGTATAAAGTACCATATGTATAATATTCATACAAAGGGCCACCCTCCACTTCTCCAACAACTGATCTCCAGACATTTGAATTCAATGTTAACACTTTAAAAAGAAAGTTCTCCTTTCCATCGGATCCTCCTGCTACAATCTTGAAATCATCTATAGATGAATCATAGCCAAAACCCCACACTTGAATATGAATACCTTTAGGAGGACTTGGTACTTTCACTTCGCAAGTTGAGGGATTAACGACATATAGTAATTCATTATCGTAACGAACGTAGATGCATACAAGACCATTTGAAGAACCAACAAGACGATAACGATCACCACGATCACAACTATTAAGATCAATCCGTGATCTCCAATTTCATTATCATCTGCCTTCTTTTTACTATTGTAGTTGAGATGAGATTTGACAAAGCGACGGCTTGAGATTAACGACTTCCATGACTTACATACGCTTTTTTTCGTATGTATGGAATAATTATTTTTATTGGGTTTTGAAGTAAAAACTCTCCAAGCAAACCACTTGGATCATTTGCAAGAAGTTTTTATCAAAAGCGAAATTAATTTTTTTCCAGTAGCTATAGACGGCGTTTGCAAGAAGGTTTATGTGAAACTTATATGATTAGCATTAAGCATTACAAAACCCGAATGATTTAGTTGTTATAAGCTTGTGTAATTAACCCCTTCAGAGTTTCATCTTGCTTACGACCCCAGTCATTGGCCGTTCAAGTAAAAACGACGAATGGGTTAAACAATTATTCCAAAAGCTAGCAGACAGTGCCCACACACAAAACTAGCAAAAAAAATATATCTATATCCAAATACACGACCAAAAGAACTTTTATGCTCAAATGCTTCAAAATCGCAACGTCAACAACAAATTTCAGACAAACCAAAAGGTTCGGTTTACGTTTTGGTGTGGCTTGTCACGATTACATAAATTTTTATAACTAGTAACTACAGGAAGTGATTTGTTTGGCTCTGTATGAGCCGACTGAGAGCCTCTCTGAGATTCAATCACGGTCATTGCTGTATAAACAGTCTCTGAAAATTTGATAAAGATGTTACTTTGCATTCGTGTGCTCCACGATCGCAGCTTCAATCTTTACAAGGCGGGAAAACCTTCCTTCAATTCAAAAAGGAAGTATTTGAAAGTGTACGTCCTTGTCTGAATTTGAAAGTGTACTACCTTCAACACACGTTCGGTGGGAAAACATTTGTTTCATGACTTTTTGGGTATGTATCACCTTATTGACCCAAAAATCAAACATGGCGACAATAAACTGTTAAATCTGAGAAAGATGAAAATAATACAAAAAAACCGGAGGGATGGAAAAAGAAATGAATGGTTGATTTGTATGAAAACATCCTAAGAAAAGCTAGTAATCCTATAATTGGAATAAGAAAAAGAAGTCATCCTAGTTTTAGAATTAATTTTTCAATATCATCCTATTTCTAGAATTTGCTGGCCACTCCTCCAAAGTTTCGCAAGACTTAGTACGATGATGATCTGATGATGATGTATTCCATTTGCTTTTCATGGTTGTGCACCGATACATCAGCATATGAACCATCTTCTAACATCTCATTGCTTTCAAGTCTCCCTCATTGCCACTACAATCGCTACCCATGCCATGGGGAGACACAAGGCTCTTCACGAATACAGGGAGATCAAAATTATAATTACATTCGGACATTGTAGACAACTTGAAAATATTCTGACCGGGGCATTCAAGGCTGTGCACCAATACAGCAGCACCGTGTTCATCATAACCAGGTGGGGGTAACCATCGTTCCATTTCAATTCCCTCGGTTTTCATAACATTGTAGTTTTTCATTACCCATATTTCAGTTTCCTTAGTATTCTCTACCGCCCACGTTTTATATTTGATGCATAGACGGTCTTTTATGGTCCCCAACGTATACTTGTAGTTTTGTAACCTCCAGCCTCGTAACCTGTCACAAGGAGGAGCTGGTAGGGGTATTTCTATGATAACCTCTTTGGATAAATCAAAAGTGACAATTACGTCCCAACGAAAAAGCCAGTGAATCACTCCATTGTATAAAGTACCATATGTACGACCATTTTTGTACAAAGGCCACCTCTCCACTACTCCATCAACTGATCTCCAGACATTTGATTTCAATGTTAACACTCTAAAACCATAGTTATCTTCATCATCGCAGAATCCTCCTCCTGCTACAATCTTGAAATCATCTATGGATGAATCATAGCCAAAACCCCACACTTCAAAACCAATATCTTGAGGAGGATTTAGTTCATTCACTTCACAGGTTAAGGGATTAATGATAAAGAATTTGTCATCCCAACGATCGTAGATGCATACAAGTCCATTGGAAGAACCAACAAGACGAAAACGAATGTCACTATCAAAATTAATCCGTGTATTGGCTTTCTTTTTACTATTGTGGTCGAGATGAGATTTGACAAAGCGACGACTTGAGATTAACGACTTCCATGACTTACATACACGTTTGAATCGGAGGAGATCCTCTACTTGTGATCTTGCTAGTATCTCTTCATGAATATTAACATGAAGCTTTGGCATTTATAAAACCTTTGATTTCCTAAAACGAAAATAGAAAAAAACACACAAGTAAGTTTCGTCTTCAGCGAATTTTATATACAAAATATCTTTTCATATTAACTACATAACTGATGAGCACATGCAATTTATACATAGCATCGTAGCAAATTACACATAAATAGCAATCAACTTTAATTGAGTATATATATAAAAAAATTAAAAAAAACCTAATAAGCAATCGTTGTTGTTGATGATGTTGATTGTTTGTCCCGAATCACTCCAAAAAAAAGCAAACCTCAATCGGCTCTTAAGAAAAAAAACCTAATAATTATCGAATATTTTAATTCGACAAGCGGAAACAAGAGCCAGGCGAGATCTAAGGTTTTTTCTAGTTTCGTTTAACCTCAATCGGCTCTTAAGAAAATAAGGTTTGTTCTAGGTTTGATAGTCGTTATATTTATTTGATAAGCCCACTTGTTAGATAATTATGGGCTTAAGGAAACATGATGGGGTTTATCGAATTTAATAAAGAAGTACTGAAAGTGTTTAATTCTACTGCATGGGTATTGAGTGGTCTTATTTTAATTTATTATTAGCCAAAACTAAAATTCGAGAGTTAAAAACCAAGAATGACAGTGGTAAACTCAAATGTGTTACTCAATTAATTGGTCTATATGAATACAATAGAGAAAACTCGTGCAATGACTTAGCTAAAACAAGAAGTGTGTCGTTTAATATTATCGTGTATCCATTATACCAATGACAAAGTTTTAATTTAACAAAAAAAAAATATATTAACCGTAAAAAACAACAATGGCAGAAAAAAATGACGATCATGCGGTATCGCATCTAACCTAATCGTTCCTCAATTCTTTGTTGAAATCCATTCGCCGAATAACGATATGTTATTGTACGATCTTCATTAGATCGTCCTTAATGGATTTTATTTGGATCGACGAATCTTCATAAAGAAGCGATTAGTTTTTGGCGGATTTCGTTAACCTAATTAGTATCTTTTACTTTTTTCCTGTTGGTTCTCCATTCACGTTATAACGATCAATTAGGGTTTTTAGTTTTGATTTGGATATGATCTTATTCATTGATTCGACGTAGTTGGGAAGGATGGTTGTTTGATCTTTGATCAGTGATCGTCTTGGCTCAATATTCATCAATTGTAAGGTTTGGTCATCATATCGAAATTGTTACTTTTAATTTATTGTTATCAATGATCGACGAGACCTTAAGATTATTTGTAATGGTGCGATTAGGGTTTTGATCAAATTAGGTTTTATTTATGGATTTTTTTTGGTTATGTTTCCTTGGTGTCGGTTCGTATCCCAATTACAAGTATGACGTGTTTTATTCCTGCAAGGTATATGGTCATATGGTGGATTCTTTCATTCTGATTAAGAGAGCTAAAAACGGTAAACGATTTGGATTTGTCCGTTTTATTAATGTGTTCAACGAGGAGAGATTGGTTAACAATTTGTGTACGGTAAGCTGCACGCAAACATTTCTAGGTTCAATTGAGATATTGTTAACAATGTGAAGGCTGGTCAGTCGGGTGTGGGTCAGAAGGAGAATAGCGTGTCAAGTAAAGGGACTAAGAATAATGGTATTTCTCAACAGTCAGAGATGTATAAGGGGAATACGTCATATGCTAAGGTGGTAAAAGGTTTGTCTAATAAAGGAACAGTGGACTCTCTTGTGTCTATTGTTTTAGACGAAGGTTGTGTGATGTCTAAGGATTTATCTAAGGCGATGATGTATAGAGTAAAAGAGTTCGATAGTCTAATCTCAAACTATCACTCCAGAATGAAGGTTTTGTGAATATCAAGATCCAATACATGGGAGAATTTTGGGTAATGATTGATTTTGAGAATGTTGAGGTTATGAGAAAGTTTCAAGATAATGTCAGTGTTCGATCTTGGTTCTCTATCATGAAAAAAGGTACATTGGAGTTTCAAGCTGATAAAAGAGTTGTGTGGGTGGAGGTTGAAGGGATACCGTTTACACTTTGGACTGGGGCTACATTTAAACGTATTGCATAAAAGTGGGGAGAGCTTCTAGATGTTGATGATTTAGAGGATACATGCTTTCACTCAAAAAGGCTATGTATTCATACTAAGTTGGATAGAAGTATATTTGAAGATTTTAAAATTATCTACAATGGGAAGACCTACTAGATTCGTGCTCAGGAAACTCCTGGATAGGTACCAGACTTTGATACGGGGACCGATGAAGAGGAAATGGATGTTAATGATTTCAATAGGAGTGATGATGTAGTACAAGAGAAGAATGTCTTTGAAGATGAAGGGGACATTGGAATGAATATGGAGAGCTAGGTAGACGAAGACAAATTGAGAATAATGATGTGGAAGAGGGAGACGTTCATGCTAGTGTGGAGATGTCTGATGATCCTTTCGAGGTCTATCCTTTACTGGAAAAGGATGGGAAAGAAAAACCTTGTCATGATTCGGATGAATCACTGAAGTTCCCTCCAGGTTTTAATCCTATGGAAGAAAAGGTTGGGAAAAGTGATAATGGAGATAAGCAACAGGAGAGTCCTGTTGACATACCTAATTTCAAAGATGCAGGAGTGAATGATGCCGAACATGTTACATTAAGAGACGATTCTAAATCACAGGAACGCACGGGGTCTGTTACAATAGGTCGTTTTAAACAATCTAACGCACTTAGAACAGGAGGATTGATGCTTGGTTGCTTGATGAAGTAGTTAGAGTGGGCCCTACAATGGGATATAAATTGGAGGGTTGTATGAATAATATTAATGAAATTATAGAAACACATGGAGTAGGGAAGGTATTAAATGAATTTTATTTCGTTGAATATTCAAGGTCTCGGTAAGAAGACCAAACGGGAGTGGGTTAGGGTTTTATGTAACAAAAATAAAGTGAATTTTCTATCTCTTCAAGAAACTAAGATGAAAAATATGGATTTGTTGTGTGTTAAAAAATGTTGGAGTAATAGTAATTTTGAGTGTGTTCATAGTGATGCTGTTGGATTTTCGGGGGGTATTTTATGTGTGGGGGATTATAATTGTTTTCCTAAAGAGAATGTGATGAAGATAGATTCATTTATCATTATTCGTGAGGAGTGGAAATTGACAGGTAAGAAATTTATGGTGACTGCTGTTTACGCTCCTGGTGAAACTAAGTATAAGCAAATATTGTGGGAATATCTTCAACAACGTATTCTTAATGGAATGGAGAGGTAGTAGTTATGGGAGATTTTAACGAGATCAAGGACAAATAAGAAATATATGGTTTGACATTTCAGGCGTATAAATCGAAGGTTTTTAATTCTTTCATTTTGAATTCGGGGTTGGTGGAGGTTAGTTTAAAAGTGAGCCCGTTCACTTGGTGCCACAAATCAGCGTCCAAAATGAGTAAGTTAGACAGGTTTTTAATTTCTGAAGCTTTGATGAATGTGTTTCCTAATTTTAATGCTATTACTCTTGAGAGGTATTTATTTGATTATCATCCTATTTTACTTCGTCAAGTTGACTTCGATTATAGTCCTACTCCTTTCAAGATTTTTAATTATTGGTCTGAGTTAGAAAGTTTTAATAATTTGGTGGAGGATAGTTGGGAAGAATATCCGGGTAGAGAAGATAATCCTATATGTTATTTCATGGGAAAACATAAATTTCTCAAGGGTAAACTTCTAACTTTGGAAATGAGTCGTAGAAGAACAAACAGTGGGCAACGGTTGACATATCTTTAGGAACTTGAGTGAGTGGATAAGATTATTGATGTTGAGGGTGGCAATGATAGTATTTTGGAAATAAGATTAGAAGTTCTTAAACAACTCTCCAATATTGATAACTTGTATTCAAAAGAATTGGCTCCGAAATCTAAGATAAAATGGGCGGTGGAAGGGGATGAGAATTCTAGTTTTTTTCATGGAATCTTAATAAAAAATGAAATCTTAGCAATATTCGAGGCATTATGATTGATGGTTCGTGGGTGGAGGATCCAAATGAGGTTAAAAAGGAGTTTCTTGATCACTTTGCTTATAGGTTTTTACATCCTGGGAATAATAGTATTTCGTTAGAGTTGGAGTTTCCTAAGAGGTTATCTACGAATGAACAATTGATGTTTGAAAGTGATGTTACTGTTGACGAATTGAAAAAAGCGGTTTTGGATTGTGGGATGGATAAATAACCAAAGCCGGATGGTTTTTTGTTTGGTTTCATTCGGAGATATTGGAATGTCATCGAGAAAGACGTCTTTAAAGCTGTAAGGCATTTCTTCTTTCATTGGGATATTCCTAGAGGTTGTAATTCCTCTTTTATTACTCTCATTCCTAAACATCCTAACGCGAGTTTAGTCAAAGATTTTAGACCTATTACTTTGGTAGGTTGTTTATACAAGATTATTTCCAAAATCTTTGCAAATCGACTGGCGGGTGTTCTAAATGGTTTAGTTAATGAGGTTGAATCTGCCTTCATAGCGGATCGAAAAATTCTTGATGGGACTTTTATTCTTAATGAAGTTTCTAAATGGTGTAAGTGGAAAAAGTAACAAGCCTTAATTTTAAAGTAGACTTCGAGAAAGTGTATGATTCAGTGAAATGAGATTTTTTAGATGATGTTCTTAGGAAATTTAGATTTTGAGATAAATGGTGTAAGTGGATTCAATGCTAATTGAGATCATCAAGAGGGTCCGTTTTAGTAAATGGAAGTCCTACGGCGGAATTTCAGTTCGGTAAAGGTCTTAAACAAGGAACCCTTTATCTCTGTTTCTTTTTGTCATGATTATGTAGAGTCTTCACATATCGTTTCAAAGAGTGTTGGATGCGGGATTATTTCAAGGTATAAATATTGGAGGAGGTATGGTGCATCTGCCTCACATGTTTTATGCAGATGATGCCGTTTTATGGGGCAATGGAGCGATACTAATATTACAACTCTTGTTCATATTTTTTAGTGTTTTCATTTGGCTTTGGGTTTACGTATTAATATGTCTAAACGCAAAATTTTGGGGCTTCTTGTTCATAAGGATTTGATTAAAGATGCGGCGAGGAGATTAGAATGCTTGATTCTTGATGTTCCTTTTTCGTATCTTGGTTAGATTGTTGGTGGTAATATGAATCGTATGCAATCTTGGGGAGAAATTGTAGAGAGAACGAAAAGTCTTCTTTTGAATTGGAAGGTGAGAATGTTGTTGATAGGTGGTAGATTGATGTTGATTAAAGCGGTATCAGGGTTTATGCCTATTTATAACATGTCCATTTTTAAGGCTCCGATGGGAGTTTTGCGTGACCTTGAAGGTATTAGTAGGATATTTTTCCATGGTCATGATGTTGAAGGAATTAAGGCTTCGTGGATAGGTTGGCCAAAAGTTCTTTCAGCAAAGGATAGAGGTTGCTTGGGTGTTTTTAGTTTATATGCTTTAAACCGTAGTCTTCTTGTTAAACAGATTTGGCGGTTCTTTTCTCATAAGTAAACGTTATGGGCCCGTACAATCAGGGCTATTCACGATGATAACGGTCGTCTTTGGGTGGGTAAGAAAGTTGGCTATCATTCGTGTTAGACGTCTATAATTAAAGAGGTGAGTAGATTGTCAGGGAGGGGTATAGATATCAAGAAGTATATGCATAGGAAAGTAGGTAATGAAGATACAATTAAATTCTAGAACGATAGGTGGCTCGATCAAGTTTGCTTAAAGATTTATTTTTGAGCGCTTACTTGCTGGAATCCTGTAAAGACATATCGGTGGCTATTAAACTGTCCGAGCTCTCTCTTTCAGAATCTTTCAGACGTTTGCCCAAGGGTGGTAGAGAGTCGGTTCAGTTTCAAGATATAGTCGATTTGGTTAGTTCGATTTTCTTTGATAATTCTCATGATAGATATATTTGGAGTCTAGGCAGTAAATGTATTTTTACTGTATCATATGTTAGAAATCTAACTGATGATACGATTCTTCCGAGATTCGAGTATAAGACGAGGTGGGTTTCCTATGTTCCTAGAAAGGTTAATTTTCATGCATGGAAAGTGATGCGTGATGCTTTACCGACGAGATTCAAGATTTCTAGTATAGGTATAGATATTGATTCTATTATTTGCTATAATTGTGATATCGGGGTGGAGACCTCGGGTCACTTATTTTTCTCATGTCAGTTGGTACGTAAGCTTATGTCCAATATTGGTCGATGGTGGCATATTCATGTGGAAGAGTTTGATTCGTATGTGACTTGGCTTTCGTGGTTCGAGATGGTTCCTTTGCTGGCTAAGCAAAAAAGATTACTACAAGGAGTGTTTTATGTTCTTTGGTGGAAGATATGGTTGTTCCGTAATTCCATGCTTTTTGGAGAGAAGACTCCTAAGAATGAGTTATTTATTTATGATATAGTTTTTAATTCTTTTTTCTGGTGTAAACATAGATGTTTCAAAGCTCTCGATTGGAACGAGTGGCTTAAAAACCCTAAACTTATATCTTGGTAGCTAGCTTGTTGGTAGTGTTTGTTTCTAATAAATCATTAGCCGTTCAAAAAAAATGTTTTGATTTGACACACACTTGCTAAAAATAATAGAAATAAAAAGAAATTTAAAATCACACTATAAAAGAAATTTTGTAAAAAGGACACTCCGGCTTACTTCTACTATTTTACTTTATCTTCATCACTCAAAAGTTAACTAAAACCTGTTTCATACATTATTTTATATGGTGTCTTTCATCTTTACCACTTCACCGAATAAAATCCGCTTGCTAAAGATCTGTGTGATTCATATAGTGTTCCATATGCATAGCTCATGTCTCATAGTGTCACACCCCCAAATTTCACTGCAGCGAAAGACAGGATTTGGGTTGCGACTTCATGGCGTGAAGAGGACTTGATGCGAGAAACGACCTCTACATGCCAAAACAACATTGCAGACTCCATATAGTAGCATACCTGAGAAAAACATTGCTAAAGTGTCAACACAAAGTTGGTGAGTTCCTAGGTTTGAGTTAAAGAAAACAATGAAAATCATTTCAGTGAATCACAAGATTCGTATCCACCTGTGACAATATAACACATACAAAGTCACACAGTTTATCTTTACTTCTATTTAAGCTCATGACACCGATGCGTTAACGAGTCTAACTGACTGCGTGTGTGTGTGCCCATGCATGTGATTAACCCCAGTCACCCGTCGTCTTCAAATGAAATTGTATTTACTTGAACGCACCCATTCAAAGTAAATAGGAGTGTCAACTCTGATAGATCTATCCATAAGATGCGCGCTCACTTCGCTGTAACCCACATAGGTGACTAACGGTTCATGATTCGTGGGCAGTCTCATTTTTGTTGTTTCAAGACATTGATCAACTAGTAAAGAATAGTTCACTTGTGTCTACGCGTTATAAATCAAGCAATGTTCTCACCCTAAAAGATGATAAAACAGTTTTAGAGAGAGGGGTCAGGAAAACTCACCTTGTTGATAGTAAAGTGTCGCAGGACAAAGTAGAATTTTACCGGTAACCTAACAAGAATAATTTTCATTTAAACTATGTTTAATATAAATATAATGTACATGTATAAACCCTTTCTTGGTTGGTGCTTCAGGTTGGAATAATAACGACTAAAGTTTTATAAAACGTTTTCAGCTATCAATTAATTTAATTATTTAGAGTCGGGTTTTATCTTTTTAAACTAGGGTTTTATCAATTATTATCTTTTAGATTTTCATGTAATGCATTATAAAATAATTTGATAGGTTCATATGAATTCATGTGAAAGTAATTTAAATTTATTATATTTTGCTAATAATTTAACAATTAAATTTTACGTAGGTTTTAATAAGTAAAAATTCAAGTTTTACGGTTTCAGCTTTCATATTTGTTTCTTAATCATTTTAATTATTATAAAGGCATGTCTTTATTAAAAAAAATATGAAATGTAAAATTTACCAGTTTAACATGAGATTTCATTTAACAATTTCATGAGTTATATAATATTATCAGATTTTCTTAAAAACGCCATTTTTACGTGTAGTAATCGTTTATTAATTGTAAACTCGTTTTTAATCCTTCTACTATGATTATTTTTGCAAAGATTGATTAATATTATGATCTTACCATTTCATTAAGAAATTCATATTAGTGACATTCTAATTGTTCTAAAGTTTACTATTTTACATGCATATTAATTTCACATAAAATCATAAAATTAAAAGTGTGATAGCTAATTCAAGTTTAGGTCTTTTTAATTGGTTCAAAGAGCATTAGAAAATTTATGACAAACGAAATATGAATATTTAGAGTAAAAATTTCGTGACCAATATTGAATGGTCGGTTTTTAACAAAAGTTTAGCCGTTTTTAAGCTAGTTTATCAACGAGAGTTTCAACTACTTTTACCACTTAATCAAATAACATTACCTATTGAGTTTAACTAACATATACTAGTTAATAACATCATTTAACAGTAGGAAACACAAAAATTCAATTCATAATCAAGTTAAGCAAAATTATGGCACGGTTTTTACCTGTACGTCCCGTTAGGGCTCGTTTTTAACCATTTAGCCAATTACGTGTTACTTTTCAACTTTAGGTATTACTAGGTCAGGGATTAACATGAAATAAGAGTTACTTGTACTTGGTAAATCAGATATTACGAAGTGATTGGTGGTTTGAGAAAAACCGAACCTAGAAACCCCTAAAAAGAGCTCGGCTAGGATTTTTCTTGCATAACCCGTACACGAACACTTAGAGGACTTAGGAAATTCTACTAGGACTACTTGAAAGAACAGAGAAGACACCCAAGATTTCTATAAAGGATTCAAACACGAGTAACATGAAAACGGCAAAATCTAAATCTAGGATTTTGAAGAAAACCCTAATTTGATTTAGCTAGGGTTTCGTTTTTGGGGCACTTCAAGGTACGGACTTTGAGGGCTGTTTAGAGGGTGCTTAGGGGTGATGTTTAAGACTTCTTGGACGTTCCAACACTGACCTATAGGGTCGTGTATGATTGTGTGATGTCTTGGCTGCAATTCAAGAAACAAGAACAAAAATCCGAAACCTATGGTTTCGAATTAAAGGTTGTGATGGTTTGGGCTATAAGGGTTGTTTATAAGGGTTATAGGACTGATGTTTGTGAGTTATTAGCTCATATGATTAAGAGAAGGGTTATTTAGGATACCTTGTATCTTTTGGATACAAGGGGACCAATCCTCACCTTCCATTTAATATAGATCAATGGTTAAGATTAATCTCATTTTTATTAGTTAAAAAACGGAGGGGCAATTTGGTCATTTCGCACCCAACCACCCCACCTCCCAAATACATCTCACCCCTTCTCTTCTTCCTCTTCTCATACTGTAACACACAAAACATACACACACACACACACACACACATACACACACATATATACGATATATCATCTCAGTCTAAATCATGAACTGATCCATTCTCAATCTATTATATCATCATCTCTTTCATAATTGAATGATCCCCTTCTACAATTTATTAAAAATAGGTAATATCATCAAGATCTATATATATTTTTAGCTTATTTGACTTAAATAAGCTTATTATTTAAGCTTATTTGACATGAATTTATAAACTACTTTAGATTTGATGTGAATAAGATGATAGTTTTTTTTATCTTATCAATTTATTTCTTTTTAGCTTATTTTGATGTGATTATGGATGTGTTAGCTTATTTGATGTGTTATGATCAAGCTTATTTAATATGTTATAATTAAGCTTAATGTGAATAAGCTTATTAGGAGAGTTATATGAATAAGCATATCAATTAGACTAGAGTTATGTGAATAAGCTTATAGATAGAGTTTGCTTAAGTTATAGGATAAACACAAGGTGAGTTATGTGAATAAGCTTATTAGGAGAGTTATGTTGAAACTGTAGGCTGCACTTAACAGATGTATCATATATGATACCTCCATACATCATATATGATAAATATATGATATATGATATACGGAGGTATCATATATGATAATATGATAATGTGTTTGAAAACAAATACAAGCAAGTCTGTGATCTCATGGGGGTAATTTAAAGTTAGTTGTGTATATATTATCATATATGATAATCTGGTTGAAATTTAGCTTCTATGATATATCATATATGATAATCTAGTTGAAATTCAGCTTCTGTAATATATCATATTTGATAATTTGGTAAAAACTAAAACCAAATCTTTTTATTTGTGTAGTGAAAGTTAATTTCATGCTCTTTGAAGAACTCAATCATCTCAAGGCCAAGAATTGAAAATCGAATTCTCGACTGAAATAACAACATCATGTGCATGAAAATGACAAAGGCGAGCGTCAAGTTTACAACACAAATTGTTGATGGTTGAGATCGATATCCATTGTTTTAAACAATTGAATAGTTTATCTGTTATTAATTTGTGTATGGTGATGTATTAGTTTAACTTTGTAATTTTATTCATTAATTATATTTTTGTTGAATATGAAAATGGCGAAACATATGTAGATGTAATTTTTGGATAATATGGTTACTGTAGAAACTAGAAGGGGGGGGGGAGTTAAATAGTTTCTCTTCAATTAGTCACCTAATTAAAATTACTTTAAATTAGGTTTGTATCAAAACTATCTTTTACTTGAAGCTAAGTTACATAATGATTAGGTTCAATTCAAATGCATTAGCAATGGTAATAGGTAAGTGTAATGATAATGAAATAAGTAAAGAGTAAGGAAAGAGTCAACCTAATGAGAAGACACCAAGATTTATAGTGGTTCGACAACGAGGATCTATCCTCGTTTCTACTCCACACCTCGAGTACACCTACTCGAGATTTCCACTATATCCACAAGTTCCCTTCTTGGCGGAGAAAACCTTACATCGTCGCTTACATTATTTTCCGACACTAAGCTAAATGTCGAGACCTAATCTTTAGCTAGGACCAATCTACACAACGTTGCCTACTTCACAATTTAACGACACAAGGCTAGATGTCGAGTTCTAATCTCAAGGTAGAACCAATCTTCACGACGTTGCCTACTTAACCATTTTACGACACAAGGCTATATGTCGAGTTCTAATCCAAAGCTAGAACCAATCTTCATGACTCTTCACTTTGAATCTAAGTGAGGACTTCACACAACACAACTACTAATCACTTTCAAGTTTAGTGAGAACTCACAAGATAAAACCACATCACTTTATAGTTCAGTGAGAACTACTACATAATCTGTTACAACTCAAATAGACATATCCAAGTACACACATGTAGCTTGGATCTACACAACATAAATCCAAGCAAATACATATGCAATGGATGTACACAACAAATCCAAGTATTCACAAATAGCTTGGATAGACACAACTAGTCCAAGTATTCATAAATACAATGGATTAACATAAAACAAAAAGGCTAACATGATGAACATGAATAATTCATGGATTCATCTTTATCACAACACTAGTGAGTGCGTGATCTTCTCTTTGGACAAGGTAAATGAGGGGATCAAGAGGATAATTATATGTAAACATACTTAACACATTAAGTGATCATTTACTAATGATTATGCTATAGAAAAGAGAAAGGGGGGGCTGAGAAAAACGTCCAAAAAGGGTTATTGGAAAATGAGATTTGATCCACTATTTATAGGAGAAAAAGTGCAACGGCTAGCTGGGCGCGGTTCCTTATCTAGCCCGGCGGTTCCTTATCGCTAGAGAACCGCCTAGCTATTTAAAGGACCGCCCAGTAGACTACGCTCCGATTTTCTCTTTTAGTGGGGTAAGAATATCTGAGGTTTTTTAAACCTTCAAAGGATATTCTTATGGCATATGAAATATGCCATTTTAAAATTTACATTTTCTATTTTAATAAAACATTTTCTTAAAAAAAAGTTTATTAAAAAATCTTTTGTCATATTAATAAAAGTGAGTTTTAAGGATAATCACTTTGATGATCACTAAGTATGATTTAAGAAAAGTTAGTGATATGATTATTACCTTGATGATAGTGTTAGTTAAATAATTCGTTTTTGTTTTACACTAAATGTGTTGTATAGTTTGTTGTGATCAAAACTAAGAAAGATTAGTTAACACTAATAATGTTTTTAGACATCACTTGCATTAACAATCTCCCCCTTTTTGATTACGACAAACTATAAACTCATTTACGTATAAACACAAAATATCGAATTATTAACGAGTTTATCACTATCATTTCTCCCCATTTGTCGTAGCAAAAAGGTTAGCACAAGTCTTTGAAGAAAACTGGACTTTGCTAGTAGCTCCCCCTTGGTGGTTGCTCCCCCTTGCTTGGGGCACCAAGTGTATGAGCTAAGGTGACATGCTACACAAAGGTTAGTAGAAAGAAAAAAAACACCAATGTATATACGATCACTACCTACTAAGTAACGTGAGAGGGAGAAGGAGAAGAAATCTCAAATTAGAAGCAAGTATTGCTAAGTATGTCCAAAGAGGTAAATGACAAAATCAAAGTTCAATTGGTGGAATGGAGGTAGAAAAGAAACATCCAACCAATGAAGATGATAAATTTGTCAAGGGGTTAAAGTTTAGAATTGATGGAATCACCCATAATCAATTGTAAAGATTAACCACGATCAACTCAAAAGAAAAAGAGAGAATGATCAAAGAAAGAAAACAAAAACAACACAAAGGTTTCATATTACAAAAATATGAAAAAAAAACAAATAAGATAGATAGTCATACACACAATATGAGTATCTAAAGCAAAAAAATATAGAAAATAAACCACAAAGCATAAGCTATTCTAATAGTGATAATTTTCCAAGATTGCTTAAAATGTTATTGACTTAAAAACAAACAACTAAAGAGTTATTGACTCCAATAGTGCTTAGTCCTTTAGTTGGAAAAATAAGACGACGAGGCATCATTCGAAGTTTTGTCGACGGGAACGAAAACTTTGAGAGGAGGTCGAGTGAGGAGGAATTCAAGAAAATTTAACTTCTCATACACATGAGCAAGTTCAATTTGTTGAAATCGACAACAAGCACACGAGCATCCATGATGCAAAACAAATTTGGTAGATGGGGGAAGGCCATCAAACCTAGGGTTTGGTGGTGGTGAGGAGAGTGGGTAGGAAATGTTTTCACAATGCCTTGTGAGGTTTGGGAAGGTTGAAAGGTCATTAAGTTGAGGGGTGTCGAAAGGTTTTGGTGGTGGGGGAAAATTTTCCTTTTCTCCGGTGACGGGGTTAATGGAGTAGGTCTCATTCCAATACTTGATTGGAGAGAAGGTGGGGTTCTTGGGTGGTTTGGAAGAAGAGGGTTCATTTTTCTTGATCCAAATAGGTCGACTCGAGATCTTCGGTTTCTTGGAAGGCTTGGATGAGGAAGCTTTGGGTGAGGAGGTTTGTGATAATGAAATGTCAAGGTTATGAAAGGAGGAGTTAGGCATTGTTGAGGTGTGAGAATGAAATCTCAATGTGGTGGTATAAGAAGAAAGTAGACAAGGCAAAGATTTGAAAATAAAATGTGAAGTGTCAAGGAATGTTTAGCCAAATTGAGTAAACATGGAATCTTGACAGGGGATATGGTGATGAAGAAAGACCAAAAACGAGCCAAAAATTGGCTATCAGTCTGTGGTTCCTTATAGGGACCGGTGGTTCCTTAGCACTTAAGGGACCGCGCGACTTAATGAGCCGCGTACAATGGACGTATAACCATGATTTTCCAGGGTTTTGAGAAAAACTAAGACTTTTTCAAAAAATTGCAAATCTTGGAATTTTACCTCTATTAGCACTAAATTATGGTAGGGTTGCATAAAAGCAACACATTCACAAAGAATGTCTTGACAAAGGGTGACAAAATATTTAGATAACATTTTGAACAAATTTTAGTCAAGTTTTAGAGGTTGTGATAGATTTAGGGTCAATTTTAATTTAAAATTAAAGCTGATTAATGTGCACATAAAGATAGAAACACATAAAGCTAAATCCATAAATCATCCTCATGAAAAACTCATGGAGGGAAGGAAATACAATAAGGAAATGAAAACAACTAACTAAAACAAAGTTAGCTTAAAACTAGTTCTTGATGAGTAGTCTTCCTTGGCTTGGTTTTTCTTGAAAAACACTTATTAAAGAAAATCATCATTCATCTCTTAGAAGGAGGCATGGTAAACAAGGTGAGCAAGAAATATTGCAACCTCCTATGAAGTCCAAACATCTCCATCCTAAGGTTGTGAATGATGTAGTTGTTGTAGAGGCAACATGGACAATGAGAACCATGAGCTTCTAGGAACCCAAAGAAGTAAGGATCACCCATAAAGAGGGGAAGTGGGACACCCAAAATGGGAGTGTTTGAGGGAGGTGGAGGTGGTGAAGTGGGTGATGTGGGTGAGTTTGGAGGGGTAAAAGGTGAAGTCACCAAGGTATCAACAAAGTCATTCACAATGGGAACGCTTTGGATGGGTTGAGGTTGGGTAGTCACATCCAAAAGAGTACTTGGAGTGAAGGGTGAGGTTATCTCATTCATTCTAGATGGGAGTGGAGAGGAGGTAGAACCATGAGAATGGTTGGTACCATGGGTTGAGGTAGTCTTGCATGGAGCAAGAGGTGGTGAGGGTGATGAAGAGATGAGAATTGGAACAATCTCATTCTTGGGTGTGTGAAAGGGTGAAGAGTTAAGTTTGGGCAACTTAATCTTAATCTTAAGGTTTTTCTTTGAAGTGGAGGTTTTGGATGAGTTTGAGGTTCTTGTAGAAACCATGGTTGTAATGAGTGGTTTAAGGGTTAAGGATGAATGGTTTGGTGTGTGAAGAACATGGCTAACAAGGTGGGTTTAAAAGGGTGAGGGGATGATCCAAACTAGTAATAGGTTAAAAACATTTTATGTGAATAATGAATTTAGGTAACGTAGTTTAGGAAATGTGTAGGTTTTTGCAAAGAATCAACCCAGTTTTACACAGATTAAGGAAAATAGTGTAAAGCAAAGATTCTGTCGGACACAGTAGCCGGCGGTTCCCTATCTAGGATGGGCGGTTCCTTATCGATAAGGAACCGCTGGTCAATATGGAACCGTGACCAGAGGTGTTCAAAAAAGGCACTTCCTCAAACTTTGGTTAGCCCAAATTTTACCAAAGGATTAACAAGCCAAATTTAACTACTAACCAAAATCTAGGAAGTTAACAAGCACATAGGATTCACAAAGCTATGCAAATCGCAAACACGATGGCATAGACAACATTAGGATTAAAATAATAAGTAATCCAAACAAGTAGTATTAGTTAATACACAGCCAAATAAAAAGGTAAAAGAAGCAAATGTTCAACATCACATTACATGTTTACAAACATGTATACTTTGAAACAATTCAAAGTCTTCATCTTCTTTTCTTGCCCAATCCCTTGATCATGTTTCCCAAGTACTTGAATCCCTTCCTTGACTCAACCCGATGTTCATGTAATTCACCCCGAGTCCTAAGATTTTCATGGTAGAGATGCTGCATATTGAGATCTTCCGGTACTTCACTAGAGGAATAATGAGGTGGAGGAGCTAAGTCTTCAAGTCCATCCACGAATGATTTTGAGGATGGGTGGGAATTACTCGAAGAGTTGAAATGAGAACTAGAACCTATGCCATCACCATCACTTGTTGGCATATAGGTGTCCTCATCATCCGGCTCTTGATGATCGGATTTTCGCGAACCTCGATCACTTTTAGGCTTTCTTTCATATACCTCTTGAATGGGCAACATAACCCGATGAACCGGGTGAAAGCGAGAATGGTCGAGGTGGGGAAAGTCACGAACAACCCTTTTGAAAAGGCGAGTAAGAAGCATAGCGTAGGGAAGGTTTGTTTTAGGCTTGTGAATCGCATAATTGATCCGTTGAGCGATAAAATATGCCAAATTGTAATTGGTGTTGGTAATGATGAAAAATAACATATGCACTAAACACGCCGGAACATGATCCCGGTTTCCACCAAGACAAAACACATTTTCCCTAAGGATATTGGTCCATTGGACCATATTATCATTAAGGTCGCTTAAGAGAACCCCATGAAGTTTCACCGAACATACCTTAGTATGAAGGCTTCTTACAAGGGGTCGATTACACTTTTAGGAGACAATGTCAACAATGTAGTCAAGATCAATTTCCGCATGATCATTTGGAGGACAATTGTTGGATTCAAGGAGAGCACTAAGCTTCCATTTATTGAAGCGACAAGTGACTACAAATGGGACATCAAGAATTTGACCGAAGACTTCGAGAGAGTATTGTATGACTTGACCATTCAAGATGAACCTAACAAATATTCCATCATTGTTTTCAATGACGGAATATGTGCTAAAGAACTCCAATAGGAATCGGGGATAGATGTCTTCCTTAATGTGTAACAAACAATCAAACCCAATGTTTTCAAACATAGATTTGATGTAGACATAATCCCTAATATCCTTTTAGACAACTCTATCGTCATGGAAACAACAGGATTGAAGGGAGAGTAAGTATGGGCGGGGTGTGTTGAGTGAAAAAAGTCGGAAAGGTTAGGCATATATTGTTTAGTGAGTTGATGATCCTTTTGGTACTGTGAAGGCATGATTAGTACCTAAATAAACACAAGAAAATATATTTCCAATCACTCATATGAAAAATAAAATCAAAATATGAGAATGTGTTAAATCAATTTCTTGACAAACAAAGGATTGAATCCAAATCATTCTCATGTTCACAATGTATCTATTCCATTATTAACCAAGAACATATGAACTATGTTGGATCAACAATGGACTAGAACATTGGTTTTTCAAAACAAGGTTTTTAGGTAAGCATTAACAATGCAATTGCCTATTTGTTCATGGGTTCATCTCAATTCCATCTTTTAACCAAAATCATTTAGCCAAAATTTGGATTTCTTCTGCAAGTGGGTTTTAGTGAAATATCAATGAATATGAACCTAAGGAATCATAGTAAAATAACCATGTCAACCCATATTCCTATTAAGGTTCTAATTAAGTTTTAATTTTAAAAATCCCCAATTATGAAAGGATGAAACCTAGAACAAAATAAATGAAATTGAAAGAAAATACTTACAATTAATTGATGTTTGATGATGAGTGAAACCTACAACTTGGAATCAATTGATTTGAGTGATTGAAGGTTTTTGAAGCTTCAACAATGGTAGAAAAAGGGGAACTCGACGGCTGTGTGTTTTTGGGAGAGAGAGGGTTTTGTTTGAAAAAGATTAAATTAATAAAACTGGCGCTCTGACAAGTTTTACTGCCCGCGGTTCCTTATCGATAGAGAACCGCGGGGTTGAACCGTCAGAGATAAAGAACCGCATACAGAGGCAGGTTTTTATCAATGAAATACGCCAAATTTTTGAAAACCAAGTTTTCTAAAATAATTAAAAATATATCTTAAACCTTTTAGAATATCATTGGATCATCATAACACTAAGCAATATTCCTTAATGAAGGATTATGAGTTGAACCGAGATCGAAAAGAACCAAAACGGACAAACGACTACTCGTAGCGAAAAAGAAAAGTGGAGAGAAGTCAAGGGAAGTGAATCAAGACTAAGACCATTGCTCAAGGGATTAATGACAATCATCAAATCGTGGAGTCGAAGAGCTTGTGTCATATATAGTGGTTTAAGAAGTGCCTTTCCGGCGAAGTGTTAAACGACTTTGGTAATGAATAAACACAAAGCAAATATTGATGCATAGACTAAGATCACTTTCAATAATAGTCTTAGTCTAAACCAAAATATGAGCAAGGTATTAATTCACTTTCTCTCCCACAAAGGGCCTACTAACCGTATGGGTGCAAACCATGGATATCATGCTTGATACTTTAAGCTACTACTAACTCACTCTACATCACCATAGTGAGTCAAGTATCCAAGAAATGAAAGTTTGAGAGGATAAAAGAAAAGAATCACAAACCTAAAACAAATGTCAAGGCAAGGATGCCAAGAACAAGCACATAGTCAAGTAATGATCAAAAGAATGATCAAAGGGCGTGTGGAAGAACGAAAGCGTACCTTGGCCACAAAGAGCATTCCAATCCATCAAGGAATCAATGCAAAGCCCAACAATGACTATGATGAGTACAATGTCTTCAAGGACTAGTATCATTCCCAATCATCTTGATATCATCATTCAAAGATGTTGAAGATCAATGAAGATGAGTCTTCTACAAGTGCAAGTAACTCAATCCACAACCAGTTAAATGATTGATCTTCATGAGTACCTACACAAAGAAAGATGCAAACTAGTAGATACATTTCAAGAGTAGATCTAAAATGCATAAAAGCTACTAATCTAAGAGGGATGCAATATTACCAATGAAAAGACCTATTTTCCAAAAAAATAGTTTTGACCAAAGAGAAACTTTAGTACAACTTGACCTTCTAATTTGAGGATACAATACATCGATCCAAGTTTTAAAGTACAATATACTTCAAAGATCTTGAGTGACCATCGCTCTGATACCAATTGTAGAAACTAGAAGGGGGGGGGGGGGGGTTGAATAGTTTCTCTTCAATTAGTCACCTAATTAAAATTACTTTAAATTAGGTTTGTATCAAATTTACTTGAAGCTAAGTTGCATAAGATTAGGTTCAATTCAAATGCATTAGCAATGGTAATAGGTAAGTGTAATGACAATGAAATAAGTAAAGAGTAAGGAAAGAGACAACCTAATGAGAAGACACCAAGATTTATAGTTGTTCGACAACGAGGCTCTATCCTCGTTTCTACTCTACTCCTCGAGTACACCTACTCGAGATTTCCACTATATCCACAAGCTCCCTTCTTGGCGGAGAAAACCTTACATCGTCGCTTACATTATTTTCTGACACTAAGCTAAATGTGGAGACCTAATCTTTAGCTAGGACCAATCTACACAACGTTGCCTACTTAACAATTTAACGACACAAGGCTAGATGTCGAGTTCTAATCTCAAGGTAGAACCAATCTTCACGACGTTGCGTACTTCACCATTTTACGACACAAGGATAGATGTCGAGTTCTAATCCAAAGCTAGAACCAATCTTCACGACTCTTCACTTTGAAGCTAAGTGAGAACTTCACACAACACAACTACTAATCACTTTCAAGTTTAGTGAGAACTCACAAGACACAACCACATCACTTAATAGTTTAGTGAGAACTACTACACAATCTATTACAACTCAACTAGACATATCCAAGTACACACATGTAGCTTGGATCTACACAACATAAATCCAAACAAACACATATGCAATGGATGTACACAACAAATCCAAGTATTCACAAATAGCTTGGATAAACACAACTAGTCCAAGTATTCATAAATACAATGGATTAACATAAAACAAAAGGCTAACATGATGAACATGACTAATTCATGGATACATCTTTATCACAACACTAGTGAGTGAGTGATCTTCTCTTTGGATGAGTTAAAGGAGGGGATCAAGAGGATAATCATATGTAAACATACTTAACACATTAAGTGATCATTTACTAATGATTATGCTATAGAAAAGAGAAAGGGGGCTGAGAAAAACGTCCAAAATGGGTTATTGGAAAATGAGATTTGATCCACTATTTATAGGAGACAAAGTGCAACGGCTAGCTGGGCGCGGTTCCTTACCTAGCCCGGTGGTTCCTTATCGCTAGAGAACCACCTAGCTATTTAAAGGACCGCCCAGTAGACTACGCTCCGATTTTGTCTTTTAGTGGGGTAGGAATATCTGAGGTTTTTTAAACCTTCAAAGGATACTCTTATGGCATATGGAATATGCCATTTTCAAATTTACATTTTCCATTTTAATAGAACATTTTCTTAAAAAGAAAGTTTATTAAAAAATCTTTTGTCATATTAACAAAAGTGAGTTTTAAGGATAATCACTTTGATGATCACTAAGTATGATTAAGAAAATTTAGTGATATGATTATTACCTTGATGATAGTGTTAGTTAAATAATTCGTTGTGTGTTTTACACTAAATGTGTTGTATAGTTTGTTGTGATCAAAACAAAAAAAGATTAGTTAACACTAATAATGTTTTTAGGCATCACTTGCATTAACAGTTATTTTGTTAAAGTTTTTATCATATTCATGAAGCATAGTTTTTACATTTTTTTGAGTATCATATATGATAAAGTTGTAACTCTTTATTTATGTCATATATGATATTGCATTATCATATATGATGATGCAATATCATATATGATACTCAAAAAAAAGTTTGATACATTAAGAAAATGGTCTAATTAATTCATGATTAAAATCGAAAGTATGTTGGATTCATGATTAAACATTTTTTCAGAAAATAAAAATAGTATTCTTTTGTGAGTATCATATATGATAATGCATTATCATATATGATACTCAAATAAAATGTTTGACAGATTCAACAAAAGTTCTGCTAACTTCTTGATGGAAACAAAGAGGATGGATAAATTATCAAACATTTTTTTAGATATAAAAAGAGTGCTTTTTAAGAGCATGCAATTGATGATTAAACACTTGTTCATGATCAAATTATACAAAAAAGGAGTCTACTAAATTCAAAATTAAAACCAAAACATTGTTATAATATGAACTACTATTCTTCATCTTCAATCATATCTTCTTCATTTTCAAACATATATACTTTTCTCCTGTAAGACTTTCTCCTGGTTCATGACGTCGACTTTGTCTTATCCTTACACATATACGTGCACGTCCTCCTGCTTTACTCCAACCGGTCAATTGCAACATCCATATCTGCTCGTTGTTAGGTTCGCGAAGTCTACATTAATAGAAGAGAAGAAAGAACATATTAGGCACCACTTTATCAACAACTAAATTACTATCGAGTATGACTATCAAGTATGATAAATGTGGTATCATATATGATACATCAAGCTTAAATTCAACTTACATCAGCAACTTGATTTTAAATGCCTAATTATATATCTTATTCACACTATAACAAGCTTATTCATAACTGGTATTTATAAAATCAAGTAATAAGTCACAAGCATATTTGATTACGATATTGAGCATTATCAAACATATTTGATTCTCAAATGTAAGCCACATACCACTTACCATATTCATTCATATTCACTTTTGAGTTTTATGGTCAATATACAGAATCATATATGATAGCAGGCATGTTTAAATAGCTTAAATATATTTTATGTAACCTAGTCATAAAGTTTTATTTTTTTCTTGTGATTTGTCAAAAACATCATATATGATACAACATGTATCATATTTGATACGCCTATCATTTATCATATATCATATATTTATCATATATGACAAATAAAGTATTATATATGATCTGGTTTTGGCAACTACACCCAAACACAACATTTAAACGCTCTCACAATTTCCTTACCAAACACTAATAACTAATGCAACAAATCTACGTTACAAGACGTTTTTATAAAACAAACAATTACTATTACTATCAGTTTTGCATTGAAACTCCATAAGTTAAACAACTATAACCAGTAACGTGAAAGACAAATAAATTAGATTAAATTCTGACATTGACCAAGAATAAAAGTAAACATAGTCGCAATATCAGCTGAGATCAAATTTGGTCTCACCAATCAACATTCCACTATAATGTATTGTCATAAAAAAACAAAGACAAGTTGCTTACCAATCGTTGTTTACCAGTCACTTTCTCATCATTGTATGCCAATCGCTTCTTTAATGAATTTCTTTTTTAATCCTTGTTTAAAAAACAATCATTTTCCATAACGAGTATAATTTCGCAGTAAATCCTTGTTTACCAATTAGCTTTTCTTCTTTTTTAATCCTTGTACATCAATCGCTTTTTCATATACATACTGCATCGAATCGAACAATGATGGATTTATGTCGATCGATTTGTGATGATTTTATAAGCATCGTTCGGATTTATGATGGATATGTGACAATTGATCAGTGATGGTAGAGGATTGGTAGAGAGCGAAAAAAATAGATCTGAGGTAGAGAGAAAAATAACAGACCGTGTCTGTGTTTAATGAGAGAGAAAGAAGAAAAAAAGATTTATATAGTAAGCGGTTGAAATGATAAAAATACCCCTGCAGTGTAAAAGAGGGATTTAATCACAACCATTGGATGGAAGGGAGATGGAGAGTGAGAATGAGTCCCCCTATATCTTAGATAAGTTTAGTATCCAAATGAACTTAAATCTATGATTAAAAATGAAGTTTACAAATAGATTTTAAGAGTTTTAAGTTGATAAATTAATTTAAACGTTTTCGTGATCGTTTAGACGTAAAAACTGTATTTTAGAATTAAATAATAATTAAAATACGATTACCTCGGTAAATTATCTGAAACATTGAAAATATATTAAAAGTGATAAATATGTGATTTATAGACTTTTTATAGTCCATCATATATTGTTTTAAATAAATCGTGAGTTGAAAATGTTTGTAAAACTTCTATTAATAATTAACGGTGATTTCGATAATTTGCGTTAACTATTAAAAATAAACTATTATTGACGTTTATATGACCTATAATATTAAAATAATTCATTTAACCTAAAAAATAAAGCACATAAGCTTTTAGTTGGATGGCCTCCAGTTAGAGTAAATGATGAGACTGTATTTATACATAGTCTCATCGTCCAAATCGGGCTTAAAACGCTTAAAATATCGTCCAAATACCCAAAAATATGCCTGTGTTTGTTCATTGTGTATTTCAGGTACGGATATCGTGAATTCACCAAAAGATCAAAGGAATCAAGCAAAAACGAACACGGGAAACGAAGCTGCACAAAGAACCGGACCCGAATCATGATTTTCCTATCAAGTCCTTGAAGTTTGAAGATTTGGCAACTTTGGTCCCTCTACTTTGGAAGACTTGTCATATTATACCCTTGTGAACACTCAAATTACACATTGGGTCCCTAATATTTCAAGAATATACACATTTGGTCCTTGAAGAATGCAATTTATGCATAAAAAGCCCTTTAAACAAGTTTTGAAAATCATTGTGCCAAATTTGACAAGTGTTTGAAAGATATTATAAAGGGAATGGGAGTTTTGGAGCTGTTTTCTACAAATAAAGAAATGAAGATAGATGGGGGACTAAAAGGGGGCAGACACACAACTTAACCCAGCCAACCAGGTCTTGCCACATCACCACCTCAACCAATCAATTCTCACTACTTCATCACCCCTGCCACGTCCTCATTCCACCCACACCTTTCACCATTTAAATTAATCTGTTAATTAATTTGGTGGTAAACGTGTTTTTAAAAACCAATTACCAAAAAATGAATCAAATACCCCACCTGCTAATCTGCTAATCACATGAACCCTAAATCACTAATTTACTTAAACCAAAGGGGTTTAGGGAATTAAGCTCCAGATTGATGATTAACAATCCCCTAAATCCATCCCACCAACAAACACTACATCCTGTGACTCCCAAGTGGCCCCCCCAAGGTCCCCTGCTCCTCCTAAAATGGCAAAGAAGGAATCCCTAGCTTTTTCTTGCTCCCATAGGTTTGAATGGACGGCCAGGATCACACAGGACAGCTATCATCCAACAAGCATCACTTTACAAGTACAAGAATCACATGGAGCACCAAAGACCAAGTTCAAATTATTTTGACTCAAGGGCATTCCTGGAAGTTTGATTTTTTAGGGTTTACTTTTTCATTTTGTTCTCTAGAATCTTCCACAAGTAGTATAAATGTGAGACGCCTGTGTCTCACATAAGTTGTTCCAGATTTTGGCTTGTAAATTTTTTATGTTCAATGAATATTTAGAGTATTGTTTAAAAACCTTTGCAATCCATATCTGAGTTCCTTTTTATATCTTTCTTAGTTTAAAGTTTACTTTCATGAAAATTAGTTTAAGATTTATTGATTGAATTTGGTTCAAAAGGTTCTAAGGTTTTTTTCAGAAACTCAGTTCAAGCATAAGAGAAAGTGAAAGTGGACTCTTGTGCTTGAACTTGTTGTCATTGGTTTGATTATTTCAGTTCATTACAAAGGGTTCCAAGTAGGGTTTTCAAAATTTCAGATTTCTTAAAGATTTTTACAAGTCTTGGTCATCTTTCTTGTCTACTGTTCAGTTACTGTTCAAGAAGCTTATACACAAGCTTGCTTGACAAACAAGCTTGTGCATAAGCTCCTTGGTTATTTCCTTGGTTTGCTTTATTCTTTTCAGGTCCCTTTGCAAGATATTGGGTGGTGGATTTGAAACAATCCACTCACCATCATCTCTACATCAACAGACATATTAGCCAGCACAAGCCCGAGCTTGTATGGAGATGGCATTGCAGCCATAGTGGGGCCCGGATGTGGGTCCCACAAGGTAATCCCTAGGCTTGAACCCTTCATGCTTGATTGACTTGTGAAATTTTGGTTTTTAAGGATTTGCTGTTTAGATGTTATTTTTATTTGTTAACCATATCAGTTTATGCTTCTCATGCTTGTTTGAGTGTTGTTCAATCTTGATAATTTAGGTTTAGGTGTTATTGGTTTGTTAATTTTCAACTTTCTAAACTTTAAAGGGTGTTTGGGATTAGGTTTAGGGGCAAGTTCTTGACAAGTATTTGGCCTAGAATCAGTCTTAACACACTTAGATAGGTGGTTTAGGTGTTTAGTAGTGCTTGGTTTCAAGCTAGGAATTATAAATCAGTTTTTGCTTGTTTAGTTTGGTAAAAAAGTGGTATTAAAAATCAGTAGGGTAAATCTTCTTGGTTTTAGCATTTTAGACATCCAAATCTTGAAATTTGTTAGAGAGTAGGTTAATTTAGGACTTGGAGCTTGTTTATTGCAATTTGGTGACCATTTGAGCAAGTTGTGGCCTGCTAAAATTCGTCCTAGAGACCAATTACACCAGAACTGTTCATCAGACCCCATTCCTTGTTTTCAGTAACTGCTTAGGGCATATTGTGTGTGATTTTGTGTTGTTAGTTGTGATTTTTCTTGTTTGCATAGACTCCCTACACTCCACTGAGTGTAGGGGTGCCCCATTGTCCAACTAAAACCAAATCAAACAGCTTTCCTAAGCTGAAATATCACCAGACTTGATTTTTATTGAAGGCAGGGGGAACAAAGTTACCCCTGCTAGTGGAAAAGTTTCCACTGCTCTACTAAAAGACAGAAAGTGACCAAAGGTCACTATCACAATCTTATTTTTTTGTCTTTTGTGCCCTTAAATAGGAGTTAGGATTTAATTTTTGTTGCATTATTTTTCTTTTTTAATTCTTAATTTTTCAGTTTATTTAATTTTTAAGTTACTGTTTATTTTATAATTTTTAGATTAAATTGCATTTTTAATTACTTTTTATTATTCTGATTTTGTCTTTTAGTGTAGAAAATATTTATTTTTCACTTTTAAAATTTTTCCTAGACTTAGAATAATATTTTAAGATTTTTGGTTTTAAAAAGATTCACTGTTCACTTTTTAATTATTTTTTATAATTAATTTAGTTTAATTAGGGTTTTATTATTAAACTGTTTTGTCTTTTAGTGAAAAATTTTACATTTTTCAAATTTTTTAAATTTTCTACTGTTCATTAGGGTAATTTAGGATTTTTAAAATTGTTAAATTAATTTTGGCAATATTTTATTATTTTTTATGATTATTTTAGTTTAAAATTAGTTTTAAGTCATTAAAAAATAGGAAAATAGTTTTAAAAATTTAGGACAAATACTTTTTAGTATTTAAATAATATAAGTTAGTTATTAGTTCAATAAATTAATATTTTGGGCATTTTGTTAATTATATTTAATTTTTGGGCTTTAATTAGCATTAAAAATTGAATATTTAATTAATAAAAGGTTTTAAAATATTTTTGTTGGATTTTTATTCTTATTTATATTATTTAAGACTTAGTTTAATCTTTTAATTAATTTTTAGGTTTAATTTTTAATTTTGTTGCGTTTTACGTATTTACGTTCGTGTTTTACGTCAACGTCGTAGTTTAATCGTAGTCGTAGCTCGTCTTTTATTTTTCTCTCTTTAAACCAAAAACGTCACTAATCCAAACATTTTTATTTTATATATTGGCACATTAATACACACACCTCCTTCGAGAACGAACCCGCATTTATTCGATTCTTCGGTTTTCCTAAATCGTCGAGTCTAATACTTGCCGCATTTATACTCGTCTTTCCTAAGACTTGTATATCACTAAAAACTACTACATCATTTTGGCGCCGCTGTCGGGGAGGTGTTTAGTGTGCCATTATTATTAGTATCGTGTTTGTGTGAGTAGTGCGTTTTTGCTTTTCAATTTTTGGAAAGCGTACATATCGCACATACTCATTTTTGTTATTTTTCTCTATTATATTATAGTATCCAAATAAATCGTGTTTAATTTTCCTAAATGAAACACAAATCAATCTTTACTATATTGTAGATATATTGGTTTTCATTTTTTATTGTGAATATATTATTACTATATTGTATCTACGTAAGAACAATAAATATACAAGTACTCCAAAAGCGTGAAAACGCAACCTTGATTCGGGATTTCATCACTCGATCATTGTATTCGAATCTAAAGCAAAAGTTTAAAGGCAAAATAGATAAATACTTTCGTGAGGCTTAATTTCAATTAACACAAACTATAAGGTGGGTATAAGGCGGTTGTATTTCACGACCTAAAGGAAAAAGGCTCTTAAGTGCTTCGCGCCGCCTCGTTTCCTCCGCTTGCTTGTGCGTGTTTTGAGAAAGAGGGCTAATCGAGGGTTTGCCGCCCAAGTATTATCTACGTATATTATATTTGCTTGTGTTTTCAAGATTAAACCCTCTTGAACGTTTTGGTGTTCCACCAACGTTCTAAAGTCATCGAGAACGTTCACTCCACGTGATCGTTTTCATTCTTTGAGGCTCCTTTAATCGAGAAAGTCGATTCGAGGGGAGATTTGTAGATTTGTGTCTACGTAATACATTCAAAAACCCAAAAAAAATTAAAAAAACAATCAAAAATGAAAAAAATATTCTTCTTACCCCTAATCAAATAATTCTTTCTCTAACCCTCTAGTGTTTAATTCTCGTAACACCATTCGCGTTTCGTCATGTCCAACGAGGGATATTACTCTTGTCCAAATTGTGGAGGTCCGCCCGACGGTGGTAATTGCTTCAATTGCGAGATTTATGGAAGAAGGGAGGGGTATATATACAACTCTCCTCAAAACGACCATGGTTACGGATTTCAATCCTATGACCAAACTCCACAACCGCCTTCGTCTTATTCGTGTGATTTTTGCGGTTTGGAGCACGACTTCAGATTTTGTTGTACGAATTATAATGACCCCGAACCGAATCCTAATTTCTTTGACCAATCATCGCAATATCCATCGTCGTATTCATGTGAGTCTTGTGGAAACGCACCTCATTATGGGTACGATTGTCAACCGATGAACTACAATACGTCTTTCGACAATCAATTCTCCGGTTTTGACCAATCACCTCCACAAAATTCTTTCGATGATGATCTCGGTGCAAGTCGCGTCGACAAGGGATTTGAGGAAATTAAATTGCTTTTTCAACAAATTATGGAGAAAAAGGAACTTTCAACCGTCGAAGTGATCGAAGAAAGGATCAAAGATATGGAAGAGGAGAAACGACGAATCAATCAAGAAATAAATGATATCTCTAATGAACTCGGCATTAGGAGATATCGTAAAGAAGAAATAAGTGACGAGTTTAAAAGAGAGTGTGAGATTAAAACTAAACAAGTTTTACAAGATTACAATGGTTTAAGCATCGATATTCGTCATAAAAAACAAGAACTAGAAAGAGAGGAGCATCTAGCTAGATGTGATCTCACGCCTCCTATTTATGATGACGATGACGATTGCGACATTTTTAATCTCAACTCGTCTTGTGAAACCATAACTCTCACGCTCCCAACGAAACCCGATGCCTCTCTAAGTATGGGGGAGAAGAATCTTAGCACTAATCCTAGTGTTGAGATCCCTATTCCAATCGAAAGTGAGCCTACGGTTGTCTTCGATGAGGAGTTAAGTGATTTTGCTCTCGATGAATTTTCCCACGAAGATTCTAACGAGTCAAATTACGATTGTGAGTGTGATACGATTTCATGTGATGATGTCTCTCCCAATGACACTTCGGGTAGAGAATCATTGACTTTTTCGAACCCGCTTTTCGATGATGATTTTTCCACTAGTGATGACGAGTCACTACTCGATGAGGAAGTTCGTGTCGACAAATTTAAAATCTACTCGAATACCCTTTTTGAATTTAATGACGAGTTCGTTTTTGGTGACGTAAATCCTCTCTTTGATGAGATGTTCGAGGACATCGAGAGTGAGGATTCTTTGGATCCTAAACTCGATGAGCCGGATTTGCTAGTCACCCTTCCTAAGTCTCATTTGGATGAGCCTTCTCTTTTGACTTGTGATGCCTCCATTCTCGAGGGGTTCACCGATGGACCGCCTCTCGATGAGAATGAGGATTTTAATGAGGCCTTTGCCTTAGAACCGGGAGGAGACTTTGAGACCCCCATTTTTATTGATTCTCTTTCAAATTTGCCTTCGTCTCAAAGTAATCTTACCCACCCTCTCGGTTCCCATGACTACACGTACTTCGAGTACGTTGTAAGGAGTTTTCTTCCTTACAAAACGTATCCTCCGGCTTTGCCTTTATCATTTTCCACCAATAATGAGGATACGATCTTTGACCCCGGTATAAAGGCTTTGCCTTTATTATCGGTTGCTTTTGGGCCTTGATTACATGTAAGTCCCACTAAAAATGACCAAACCAAGATTATCCCTAAATGATCACATTTATGGGGATTCGAGTCGAGCTTTTGACTCGGTTATCAAAAACAAGGTGCCTCGTGGGGGATTCTCATGCTTATCCTTGTATATATTATCGCTTTCTTAGTTAACTTAACGAGGGGACTTGTGCTCTTCCAACCTTTGTTCCGTGGTTGTTTGTGATTGTGATTTATTAGGTTCATCGTCATCATTGAAGCCTCTCGTGTTCGTTTTAAGGATCACTCGAGCTTCGATCGTTGCCTTTGTAGATTCCGATATCCGATGATATCCTTTTATGTTCTAACGTTTATCTTATTAGCATAATTCATAAACGGCTTTTAGGTTATTCGTTTTACCCTTTCCATGCTCGAGATTAAGCATTCGACTTCGTCTCTAGTATGGGGGTGTTTACACCCCTAGACTCGAAACATTGAGGACAATGTTTAGTTTTAGTATGGGGGGTGAGTAGATACTTCACCTTGCTTACGTCAACACGCAATCCAATTTTCATCTTTTTGTTATCGTTTTGTTGCAAATAAGGCTAAAAATGGCCAAATTTTAAAATTTTTCTAGTTTTTCATAAGTGTTTAAGACACGAATGTAGGTTTTCTGATGGTGAGAACGAGAGTAATTTTTGACTCGACCGTGCGTGTTGAGCACTTAGCTTCGATTCCTTAACTTTTTAGGCTAAGTCTCTTAAATGAGGACGAGAAATGATAGAGTTATTTATAAGTCTCGTAATCGTCACGATCTTATGTGTAGTAATTATTAGCTTATTCTCCCAACGCTTTTGCATAATAAATTGTTAATAAATATTGATTTGGCGGTTTAGTCACTATTGTTGGGTTTCTAATTTGTTTTGGTAGCTTCCATGTAATTAAATTGGGAAAACATTAAGGTATCGCCAGCGTCACGGTTTTGAAGTATTGGCACCCGAATAATCGAAAGCTTCACCTAATAATAATATTTCAAGTGCTCACCTAAATTAAGCAAAAATTTGAAGCTCACAAGGCCGAAAAATCTATGCCCAAATTGAAAGTTAATCAAGCCTTAATCTTCGAAGCTTTAAAGATCCAAAATTCGCTTTAGCGTGAGGATATACGTCTTTGGCTAATAAAACCACCGATGAGGCGGATAATAAAAGGCAAGGCAAGACCGAAGTCATAATAAAAGCTTCATGGCGAAGTTGAATAAAAGATGGAGGTAAACCAAAGATAATAAGGCCCTTCCGTTAGGGGGCGTATAAAAGTCTTGGTAATAAGTCTCATGTTCAAAACCGTTATAAAACCGTGTTTATCGATCCTTCTTGTTGACTTAATTTTTTGACATCGTTGTCTATTGGGGTGAATTATTGATTTAATGATTTTGGTTACACCGTTAAGTTTCTATTTTTAGACTTAATCTCTATTCACGCATAAGTCGATGATGTATCCTCGTGATCATTAAGACAAAAATAAAATATAAGAGATACCAAGTAGGAATAAGGGAGTTTAGGTTCGTAATTAACACTCATGAGATGTGTTCGTGTTGCTAACTTATAATAACAATGATCTCGTTACACGCTTAGCATGAAATTGGGTGAAAATCGAGGACGACGAAATTATTTCTAACGAAGCATTCACGTGTTCTTGTTCTATGATCCCAAAAGTCACTTTTTCGTGATGAAAACAATACATTATGTCTAAAACGCGTGTAGTAGTTTATTTAAATTTATGTCTTGAATAAATGTCATCATAAAATGAATTTTGGAAGTGCTACGATACTTAATTCTAGCATTGCGTGGGGACACGGCAATGGTTTAGTATGGGGGAGTGATGAGATTGTATTTATACATAGTCTCATCGTCCAAATCGGGCTTAAAACGCTTAAAATATCGTCAAAATACCCAAAAATATGCCTGTGTTTGTTCATTGTGTATTTCAGGTACGGATATCGTGAATTCACCAAAAGATCAAAGGAATCAAGCAAAAACGAACACGGGAAACAAAGCCGCACAAAGAACCGGACCCGAATCATGATTTTCCTATCAAGTCCTTGAAGTTTGAAGATTTGGCAACTTTGGTCCCTCTACTTTGGAAGACTTGTCATATTATACCCTTGTGAACACTCAAATTACACATTGGGTCCCTAATATTTCAAGAATATACACATTTGGTCCTTGAAGAATGCAATTTATGCATAAAAAGCCCTTTAAACAAGTTTTGAAAATCATTGTGCCAAATTTGACAAGTGTTTGAAAGATATTATAAAGGGAATGGGAGTTTTGGAGCTGTTTTCTACAAATAAAGAAATGAAGATAGATGGGGGACTAAAAGGGGGCAGACACACAACTTAACCCAGCCAACCAGGTCTTGCCACATCACCACCCCAACCAATCAATTCTCACCACTTCATCACCCCTGCCACGTCCTCATTCCACCCACACCTTTCACCATTTAAATTAATCTGTTAATTAATTTGGTGGTAAACGTGTTTTTAAAAACCAATTACCCAAAAATGAATCAAATACCCCACCTGCTAATCTCCTAATCACATGAACCCTAAATCACTAATTTACTTAAACCAAAGGGGTTTAGGGAATTAAGCTCCAGATTGATGATTAGCAATCCCCTAAATCCATCCCACCAACAAACACTACATCCCGTGACTCCCAAGTGGCCCCCCAAGGTCCCCTGGTCCTCCTAAAATGGCAAAGAAGGAATCCCTGGCTTTTTCTTGCTCCCAAAGGTTTGAATGGACGGCCAGGATCACACAGGACAGCTATCATCCAACAAGCATCACTTTACAAGTACAAGAATCACATGGAGCACCAAAGACCAAGTTCAAATTATTTTGACTCAAGGGCATTCCTGGAAGTTTGATTTTTTAGGGTTTACTTTTTCATTTTGTTCTCTAGAATCTTCCACAAGTAGTATAAATGTGAGACGCCTGTGTCTCACATAAGTTGTTCCAGATTTTGGCTTGTAAATTTTTTATGTTCAATGAATATTTAGAGTATTGTTTAAAAACCTTTGCAATCCATATCTGAGTTCCTTTTTATATCTTTCTTAGTTTAAAGTTTACTTTCATGAAAATTAGTTTAAGATTTATTGATTGAATTTGGTTCAAAAGGTTCTAAGGTTTTTTTCAGAAACTCAGTTCAAGCATAAGAGAAAGTGAAAGTGGACTCTTGTGTTTGAACTTGTTGTCATTGGTTTGATTATTTCAGTTCATTACAAAGGGTTCCAAGTAGGGTTTTCAAAATTTCAGATTTCTTAAAGATTTTTACAAGTCTTGGTCATCTTTCTTGTCTACTGTTCAGTTACTGTTCAAGAAGCTTATACACAAGCTTGCTTGACAAACAAGCTTGTGCATAAGCTCCTTGGTTATTTCCTTGGTTTGCTTTATTCTTTTCAGGTCCCTTTGCAAGATATTGGGTGGTGGATTTGAAACAATCCACTCACCATCATCTCTACATCAGCAGACATATTAGCCAGCACAAGCCCAAGCTTGTATGGAGATGGCATTGCAGCCATAGTGGGGCCCGGATGTGGGTCTTATAAGGTAATCCCTAGGCTTGAACCCTTCATGCTTGATTGACTTGTGAAATTTTGGTTTTTAAGGATTTGCTGTTTAGATGTTATTTTTAGTTGTTAACCATATCAGTTTATGCTTCTCATGCTTGTTTGAGTGTTGTTCAATCTTGATAATTTAGGTTTAGGTGTTATTGGTTTTTTAATTTTCAACTTTCTAAACTTTAAAGGGTGTTTGGGATTAGGTTTAGGGGCAAGTTCTTGACAAGTATTTGGCCTAGAATCAGTCTTAACACACTTAGATAGGTGGTTTAGGTGTTTAGTAGTGCTTGGTTTCAAGCTAGGAATTATAAATCAGTTTTTGCTTGTTTAGTTTGGTAAAAAAGTGGTATTAAAAATCAGTAGGGTAAATCTTCTTGGTTTTAGCATTTTAGACATCCAAATCTTGAAATTTGTTAGAGAGTAGGTTAATTTAGGACTTGGAGCTTGTTTATTGCAATTTGGTGACCATTTGAGCAAGTTGTGGCCTGCTAAAATTCGTCCTAGAGACCAATTACACCAGAACTGTTCATCAGACCCCATTCCTTGTTTTCAGTAACTTCTTAGGGCATATTGTGTGTGATTTTGTGTTGTTAGTTGTGATTTTTCTTGTTTGCATAGACTCCCTACACTCCACTGAGTGTAGGGGTGCCCCATTGTCCAACTAAAACCAAATCAAACAGCTTTCCTAAGCTGAAATATCACCAGACTTGATTTTTATTGAAGGCAGGGGGAACAAAGTTACCCCTACTAGTGGAAAAGTTTCCACTGCTCTACTAAAAGACAGAAAGTGACCAAAGGTCACTATCACAATCTTATTTTTTTTTGTCTTTTGTGCCCTTAAATAGGAGTTAGGATTTAATTTTTGTTGCATTATTTTTCTTTTTTAATTCTTAATTTTTCAGTTTATTTAATTTTTAAGTTATTGTTTATTTTATAATTTTTAGATTAAATTGCATTTTTAATTACTTTTTATTATTCTGATTTTGTCTTTTAGTGTAGAAAATATTTATTTTTCACTTTTAAAATTTTTCCTAGACTTAGAATAATATTTTAAGATTTTTGGTTTTAAAAATATTCACTGTTCACTTTTTAATTATTTTTTATAATTAATTTAGTTTAATTAGGGTTTTATTATTAAACTGTTTTGTCTTTTAGTGAAAAATTTTACATTTTTCAAATTTTTTCAATTTTCTACTGTTCATTAGGGTAATTTAGGATTTTTAAAATTGTTAAAATAATTTTGGCATTATTTTATTATTTTTTATGATTATTTTAGTTTAAAATTAGTTTTAAGTCATTAAAAAATAGGAAAATAGTTTTAAAAATTTAGGAAAAATACTTTTTAGTCTTTAAATAATATAAGTTAGTTATTAGTTCAATACATTAATATTTTGGGCATTTTGTTAATTATATTTAATTTTTGGGCTTTAATTAGCATTAAAAATTGAATATTTAATTAATAAAAGGTTTTAAAATATTTTTGTTGGATTTTTATTCTTATTTATATTATTTAAGACTTAGTTTAATCTTTTAATTAATTTTTAGGTTTAATTTTTAATTTTGTTGCGTTTTACGTATTTACGTTCGCGTTTTACGTCAACGTCGTAGTTTAATCGTAGTCGTAGCTCGTCTTTTATTTTTCTCTCTTTAAACCAAAAACGTCACTAATCCAAACATTGTTATTTTATATATTGGCACATTAATACACACACCTCCTTCGAGAATGAACCCGCATTTATTCGATTCTTCGGTTTTCCTAAATCGTCGAGTCTAATACTTGCCGTATTTATACTCGTCTTTCCTAAGACTTGTATATCACTAAAAACTACTACATCAGTAAATCACGGTTTTTAGAGAACATAGTAATTATTTTCCTCTTTGTAGTAATTAAACATATAACATATAAATTTTTATATAAGCAAAATAACCATATAGTCCGTCGTATGTATTATTAGGGATAATATCATTTGTTAGTTTTTAGATATCTTTCTGTTTATGACTTACAGTGTTTTATTGAAAAAAAATTGTAGTGATAATTATCTTATTCTTTGGATAAATAATGAGTTCAAATTTACGGGTTGTCACATTCACCCCACCTTAGAGGATTTCGTCCCGAAATCAAGACGTTGTATATATTACGGTATTTTTCGAGAAGAAGACGAAACTGGTTAATGGTATTCTAGACCTTTTAGAATTTATGTTTTCTCTCATACGTTTAGTGTATGATAGCAAAAAAAATGATTACTTTTATTCTGGGTGATTTTTATTCATTTTGGTATTTGTAGTAACTACTACGAGCACACTCTTGTCCCATCTAGATTATACAAAAGTGATCAGGCTATGTATATTCCAGATACAACGTATAGCATCCTCCTTTTCGTCACCTCTTTTATTTGTATCATATTTCGTTATATCTTACCATTAATTAACAGTTAACTAGATACAACATGACATGTTGTGTACTATTATAATACTAGATTGCAATCCACTAGGTTACGTCATCCACACCCATGGGTGACCATGCATAGTCCCACAAACATGTTTACTTTTTATAGCAACACTTAGTAGCCTAGTAAAAGAAAATAACATGTAAAACAATTTATCTTATAGTAACGATTTAACAATAGATGACCGGTATGCCATTTTATCATGCAATTTAGAGCCGATTATAGTCTAGAGTTACTAATGCAACCTAGTTCTCAATAATCAAGGGCTTTGATACCATTCTGTCACACCCCCAAATTTCACTGCAGCGGAAGACTGGGTTTGAGTTGCGACTTCATGGCGTGAAGAGGACTTGATGCGAGAGAAAGACCTCTACATGCCAAAACAACAATGTAGACTCCATATAGTAGCACACCTGAGAAAAACATTGCTAAATTGTCAACACAAAGTTGGTGAGTTCCTAGGCTTGAGTTAAAGAAAACAATGAAAATCATTTCTGTGAACCACAAGATTCGTATCCACCTATGACAATATAACACATACAAAGTCACACAGTTTATCTTTACTATTATTTGAGCTCATGACACCTATGCGTTAACGAGACAAACTGACTTCCTGTGTGTATGCCCATGCAGGTGACTAACCCCAGTCATCCGTCGTCTTCAAATGAAATTTTATTTACTTGAACTCACCCATTCAAAGTAAATAGGAGTGTCAACTCCGATAGGTCTATCCATAACATTCGTGCATACTTCGGTGTAACCCAGCTAGGTGACAAACGGTTCATGATTCGTGGGCAGTCTCATTTGTGTTGTTTCTAGACATCGATCAACTAGTAAATAATAGTTCACTTGTATTCACGCGTTATAAATCAAGCAATGTTCTCACCCCAAAAGATGATAAAACAGTTTTAGAGAGAGGGGCCAGGAAAACTCACCTTGTTGATAGTAAAGTGTCGCAGGACAAAGTAGAATTTTACCGGTAACCTAACAAGAATAATGTTAATTTAAACCATGTTTAATATAAATATAATGTACATGTATAAACCCTTTCTTAATTGGTGCTTCAGGTTGGAATAATAACGACTAAAGTTTTATAAAACGTTTTCAGCTATTAATTAATTTAATTATTTATAGTCGGGTTTTATCTTTATTAACTAGGGTTCCATCAATTTATCATTTTAGATTTCATGTTTATGCATTATAAAATAATTTGATAGGTTCATATGAATTCATGTGAAAGTAATTTAAATTTATTATATTTTGCTACTAAATTAACAATTAAATTTTACGTAGGTTTTAATAAGAAAAAATTCAAGTTTTACGGTTTCAGCTTTCATATTTATTTCTTAATCATTTTAATTCTTATAAAGGAATGTCATTATTTTAAAAAAATATGAAATGTAAAATTTACCAGTTTAACATGAGATTTCATTTAACAATTTCATGAGTTATATAATATAATCAGATTTTCTTAAAAACGTCTAGTAATCGTTTATTAATTGTAAACTCGTTTTTAATCCTTCTACTATGATTCTTTTTGAAGAGATTGATTCATATTATGATCTTACCATTTCATTAAGAAATTCATATTAGTGACATTCTAATTGTTCTAAAGTTTACCATTTTACATGCATATTAATTTCACATAAAATCATAAAATTAAAAGTGTGATAACTAATTCATTTTTAGGTCTTTTTAAATGGTTCAAAGTGCATTAGAATTTTTTTTACAAATGCAATATAAATATTTAGAGTAAAAATTTCGTGACCAATATTGGATGGTCAGTGTTTAACAAAAGTTTAGCCCTTTTTAAGTTAGTTTAGCAACGAGAGTTTCAGCTACTTTTACCACTTGATCAAATAACATTACCTACTGAGTTTAACTAACATATACTAATTAATAACATCATTTAACAATAGGAAACACAAAAATTCTATTCATAATCAATTTAAGCAAAATTATGGCACGGTTTTTAGCCGTACGCCCCTTAGGGCTCGTTTTAAACCATTTAGGCATTACTAGGTCAGGGTTTAACATGTAATAAGAGTTACTCGTATGGTAAATCAGATCTTACGAAATGATTGGTGGTTTGAGCAAAACCGAACCTAGAAAACCCTAAAAAGAGCTCAACTAGGATTTTTCTTTCACAACCCGTGCACGAACACTTAGAGGACTTGGGAAACTGTACTTGGACTACTTGGAAGACCAGAGAAGACACCTAAGATTTCTGTAAAGGATTCGAACACGAGTAACATGAACACGACAAAATCTGAATCTAGGGTTTTGAAGAAAACCCTGATTTGATTTAGCTAGGGTTTCGTTTTTGGGGCACTTCAAGGTACGAACTCTGAGGGATGTTTAGAGGGTGTTTAGGGGTGATGTTTAAGAGTTCTTAGACGTTCCAACACTGACCTATATGGTCGTGTATGATTGTGTGATGTCTTGGTTGCAATTCAAGAAACAAGAAAAAAATCTGAAACCTATGGTTTCGAATTAAAGGTTGTGATGGTTTGGGCTATAGGGGCTGTTTACAAGTTTTATAGGACTGATGTTTGTGAGTTATTAGGAGTGGTAATGGTGGTGGGAATGGTGGTGGGAATGGTGTTTTATGGCAGAAAATAAAAGAGGAAGAAGGGTTCCCGGTTTTGTTTTCTGCTTGTGTTTTGATATGAACAATCACAAGCCTTGACTACCTTATTTATAATATGAATAAAGATTACCTTTAAGACCTTAATCATGCAAGGAAATCAAAAGGAATGGCTGGAGTTGAAGAGCAGTGGATGAAAAAGATAGAACAGTAGCCATAAGATAAGAAAACAGTAAAAAGAAATAGAAGGCGACTGGTTTGGAGAGTTTTAAGGAATTTTATGATAAAGTTTCGTGGCTAAGGTGTATGGGAAGGATATGGGCTGATTATTTACTTGTCACGGATGTCTATGGTTGATTTTTAGTAACTAGATAAAGTGTATTTGATTTACAAAAGGTTTCCTAATGTATATATTTTTAAAAAAATCGGTCTAAGAATTATAAAGGCCAAAACCACGAAATATATGTGAAGTAGTGTTAATCTTGGGCTAATATGGGTTTAAGAATAATTAGTTGGGTTTATTTAGGGTTTACGGGCCTTTAAAATTACGTACGTGCTTTTAAAATTATATACGGGTTTATTTATAGTCATTTAATAATTTAATTAAGCTCATATGATTAAATATAAAGTTTAAAAATAGATTTTAATAGTTTGAAGTTGATAAAATTAATTTAAACGTTTTCGTGATCGTTTAGACGTAAAACTGTATTTTAAATTAAATAATAAATGAAATACGATTACCTCAGTAAATTATCTGAAACATTGAAAATATATTAAAAGTGATAAATATGTGATTTATAGACTTTTTATAGTCCATCATATATTGTTTTAAAGAAATCGCGAGTTAAAAATATTTGTATAACTTTCTATTAATAATTAACGGTGATTTCGATAATTTTCGTTAACTATTAAGATAAACTATTATTGACGTTTATATGACATATAAACTTAAAACAATTCACTTAACCTAAAACAGAAAACAAATAAGCTTTTAGTTGGATAGCCTCCGGTTAGAGTAAATCACGGTTTTTAGAGAACATAGTAATTATTTTCCACTTTGCAGTAATTAAACATATAACATATAAATTTCTATATAATCAAAATAATCATATAGTACGTCGTATGCATTATTAGGGATAATATCATTTGTTAGTTTTTAGATATCTTCTTGTTTATGATTTATAGTGTTTTATTGGAAAAAAAATTGTAGCGCTAATTATCTTATTCTTTGGATCAATAATGAGTTCAAATTTATGGGTTGTCACATAGTTATCACTTTTAAGAATAGGGAGTTTTACAGCAGACAGAGTATGGGGAGAAGATGTAGCTGTTTGTATGGCTACATCTTGTACAGTTTGTGCAACTGGTGGAGGTGGAACCACTAGTGCAGGCTGCACAATTTGAGGTTGTTCCTCTGGTATGGGATCAGGGATTGCAATTTCTTCCAAGTTAGGATGTTCACCGGCTTGAGACATTAGTTGGATTTTGTAAGTGGAGGTTTAGGGTTTTGTTCTTCTTATTCAAACTTTCTCAACAAGCTCTGATACCACTTGTTGATCCCTTTGAATAGATGTATATCATGTTAAGGATTTGCACAATAGCTTGTAATCAAGCTAGAGCACTTGAGACACTCTTACTAAACTCTAATAAGTTATGCGGAATCTAACTTATAAAGCAAAGAAGAACAACAAAATATTCTACCTATTCAGTCTTTTATTAATCGACTTTTGCAAAGGTACATGTAAACTCATCATACCTATGTTCCTTTTATAATACAAAGAACCCTAGAATATTCTATTATGATACGTATATCACATACGATATATTATCAATATTCTAATCAATTAAGTATATCACATAAGATATACTCCTATTATAAATATTACATATCTTTACTAAAGATATATTGGTCCTAATCTATGTAGCAGTACTCACATTAATATTAACGGTACTTAGCATGTACCACGTTAACACTAACAGTAGTTCCTAACACTAACAATACTTGTACTTATACTAACGGTACTTGGTACTTTACAATATTTCCCAACACTTGTGAAAGGCTATAAAGATCCTACATGTTACAACACTACAAGTGTACGTTGGGGACCATAAAAGACCGTTTTGGATACTACCTCCGTCCCATATTAAGTGTCCACTATGGAATATTCCAAGTCTTTGTTCTTGAACTTTGACCATAAATAATTATATTTGTGTTATGTAATATTTGATGAAAGTTATATGGATAGATTCGGTTTTAAAATTTATTTTCATTGGTATAATTTTCATCAAGTATTATATAACACAAATAAAAATATTTGCGGTCAAACTAAGATAAAAAAGACTTAGAAAAAGTCAAACTGGACACTTATTATGGGACGGAGGGAGTAGTAAATTCTAGGTGCTTACGCCACAACGGTGGAGGTTTGATCCTTATTCAACCAATGGTAATATATATGCTACTGATTGAGTCGTTTTCGTACACCCGAAGTTATCGTAGTTCCTGGCGAAGTGTGAATGGAAATTCGCGTTTATGTCTCAAGTTTGATGCTCGAATAAACAGGTTTTGATTTTTATATTAAATTTATTAACTTTTAAAAACTAAGGATAATTCTATCTAAAGGGAAGCAAAAAGGAAATCCTAATCAAACAACGGGGACAAGGAAACGGCTCTTAAGCATAAGCGATGCGAATAAAAATGATCTAACTCTAATAAAAATGACATTAATGTATTTCTAAAAGAATAAGAGTGAAAAAAAAGTAGATACCGAAACATAGTGAAGAACCGAAAATAATGTAAAAGAAACGCCGAAATCAAAGCAATTAAACGGATTAAGACGAATAAAATAAATGACATTTTAAACTTTGTAAAAACCCTTTTTTTTAAATATAAATGTTATAAAAACTTTATTCATTTAATCAGATTTTTAAAACAATTATGAAAGACACATTTAAATTAAAATTAAAAAAAAAAAGTAATACGTAAATATTTAGATTTGTAGTTTAACAAAAGATAACAACCCTATTTAAATAAAAAAAAGTGCAAATGTTTAATAAAGGGAATCATTTGGATTAGTGGTAAATGAATAAGCTTTTGAAGAATGGGTCGTAGGTTCGAACCCCTTCACTGTCCCAATTCACTTTTGCTTTTTTTTTTTTAAATTTTGATAAAACATCACAGAACTGGTGGACCACTTTAAATAAGCTGCTAAAGCAAATATTACTAAACGAAATAAGCGTAACTGATTTTAAACAAAGAGGCAATAACATAACCCTTTTTGACACAATCTTAATAAGCATAAATCCAAAAGGAGAATCCAAATAAGCTTTTAAAGAAAAACAATAAAAGATAGAAAAAATCTAGTAAGCCGATAGATTATGCGGAAAAAAATCGATTAAGCTGCTTGTCACGATAAGCCACCAACATAAGCTAAACCAACAAAATATCAACATCACTTCTAAAACTAAATAGCAGATACAAAGTACTAAGATAAAATAAAAACTCAAATTAAGTATTTTTATAAAATTAAATCTATTACAAAAATAAGAAGATTAGAAATTTAAAATAAAATAAAAAATAAAACAACTATCCTACATACCTTCAAAAGAAATGCAGGGGATGAAAAAAATTGCAAAGTCAAGTTGCAGATTTTTGTTGTCTGCGTATGTTTTTTGCTCCCAAGAAAAACAAAACAATGAATAAAAATATACAAGTGGGGATCTCCCTTTCTTTTTTTATGTTGTACGCTACATTTTATAAAATGAAAAGATAAGATGTCCCCTGATAGATCTCATCTAAAAGTTATATAATGTGATCCGATTTTCTTGTGGGCTTGGTGGGCTGGAATTGATATTGGGCCACAAGTAAAATTGTTGTGTTAATGTTACATTAATGGGTCGGTCCGACCCATTTAAATGGTGTCGGGCCGGCCCAATAAAACAAGAATGCACCGTCAGACTCGATTTTTCGTGCTCTTTCCATTTCTCGTGCTCGTTTTTGACTCTTTGGCTTCGTTCTTGCTCATTTTCTTTAATATTCGTACCTACAATAATAAATAACACATAATAAGGATATATGCACTAAAAAAATACATTTTTGCTATTTATTATGTTATAAATGAAGGGATATTAGCACTAAAAACATGAATAATTACGTGTTTAACACACCCCGACAGTTAAACGTTGCTTGCCCCCAAGCAACTATTATCACAAACGTTAAATCCAAAACAACTTAAACCACTTTATTCTAAATTGCTAAAATAAAATAAAATTTTATAGTGACCCGCCATGCTCGACTTTTATTCAAGGTATAAGGATCATAGAACGGGAAACACGCAAACTGGGTGTCTCCAGGGAATAACTATCGTCATCCTCTTTTTATTACTCCCAACTAAGCTAAGATTCCTTGTGCAAACGTTTTGACCAAATGCTAACACTACTTATACTAATAACCCGTGTAAATATAACTTTTCACTCCTATAATTATATAAGACTAGGCAAGTGTGTTCATTTTCAAAGTTTTGATCGTTTAAATCGACATTTGTTATGGTTGCTAATCATCTAAGTGGAATATTAGACTCACCGAAAATGACGAGATTTGTGATTCAAAAATAGCCTTTCCCATGTAGCGGCTTTCTTCTCGGGACGTCCCAACCTCATCGGTTAAGTGCCCGGGCTTTTGACACCCCACGGAGAATAGTACCGGGATCGGCGGGATTTTGAAATCAAAGATCTTGAAATCACCGCTAAGCTAATAAAAGACACTTAGATGAAAAACAACGACGGTAATTAGAGAATGAAGATTCAAAGGAGAGATCACTCCATGTAGCGACTTTCTTCTCAGCTTGTCCTTTAGCAAAGCTTAGGAGGCTAGGTTTTTACACCCTTGAGAATAGTATCGGAGTTCACGGGACCTTTGACTTCTACATTCTCAATTACCGTCTAAACTCTTATATAAAATTGACGAATTCTAGTTCAACTTCGGATTTAAATTTAAGAAAAAGCAAGTTTCTCACAATTATAATTGAAGCAACAAAAACATAAAACTCTTATTCATATTTTTTTATTTTTTTTCAAATATTTTTTTTTCTCTTTTTTTTTGCTTCTTTTTTTTTTCTTTTTTCTCTTTTTTTCTTTTCTTCTTTTTTTTCCAATTTTTTTTTGCAATTTTTTTTTGCAATTTTTATTTTCAACATATTTATTAACGCAACATTATTTCAAATTTAAGAAAGTATGCTTTCACTCAAATTTAAATAAAAAGTTGAACTAGGACTCTATATCAAAATTGCATAAGAATTTATTTTTACATAACAACACAATTTTTAACGTTCAAAGGCTTGAAAAAAAACACACTTATTTAGTCTAGTTTAATCTAGGAGGAAAAGCCACAGGTTACTCATATAAGCTCTAAAGAGAACCAACTACTCCACGTTTAGCATTTTTATTTGCATAATTCCTAAAAGCTTAGTCTAAAAGTTAAGGGAGCAGCCAGATCAACACTCAGGCAGAGTCAGGATCCCCTTTGTTCTAGCCTACGGGACAAGTCAATCACGCACGGTCAAAAATGTTTTATTATTTTTAATAAAATAAAGTAAAAACAGACATTTGATCAAAATAGGATGCAGGAGGGCAAACAAGTAGGCATGAATATGATCCACATGATATAAACCCCCTACACTTAGAACCGAACATTGGCCTCAATGTTCAAAAGTGATAAGGTGCTACCTCTACACTTAAGAACACAAAAGGCTAATGCTAGAATTCCAAGTGTAAAAAGGAGAACACAATCAGATATGTATGGATAAAGATGAGAACTGAGTACTCCCCTGATATAGACATGAAGATCGATCGGAGACTGAATGAAGAAGATGATGGAAAATAGCAACATCAACCCTCAGAAAGTCTTCTCGATCCAAGGGAACCTGCACACAAAAACAAAAACCAACAAGCACACATGGAGAGAAGCACACGCCCCTACACTTATGTTAGAAAAAAAATAAAAAGGATAGATCATCGGGTTGCCTCCCGAGAAGCGCTTGTTTTTGTTAACCGGGTCACGAGCCTGACTCGACCCCGAGTTAAATGGTCCATGGGGGAGCAAGAGAATCACCACTGGCTCAAAACAGATATGCCAGGGTCAAAAATCTTATCCTCATTACCGGATGAGAATAAAGAAGAAGAATCCACAGTATAAGTGAAGAAAAGCAGAAGGATTCTTATAACATACGAGAAATAGGTATAAAGGCGATCCTTAAGAATACTCGTCATCGCCAAGGGCGGGAGGGTGGGAGAAAAAGATATCAAAGTGTCACCCGAGGACACTTGATAGAAACTCAAAGCAAGAGTCGATGGGGTAACCGGTAAAACATCAAAAGTAATAGCAACATCAACGTCTCCTCCGGGATCAAAACACTCATCCTCATTTCCCGGTATGAAATGAGGAGAGTAAAAGCGATACATCACCTGCTTGAGTGTGCACGCGGTAGGACGGGGTGGCAACATAATATGAGAAATATCAGAAGACATATCTACCACCCGCGTCACCTCACCAGACCGAATCAAACGGAAGGTAGGGTCAAATCTCTCCACCTCCTCTACGATAGGAGGTGGCATGGCTAACAAAGAATGCTCATCAATAGCAAGAGAGTCGGAGCTATCAATGTCCTCAATCCCCTCTTCAAAGAGAGGATTCACCTCACTAGAGATGTAGGCATCATCAAAATCAAATAAAGGGTTCGAATAAATCTTGAATGTTTCCTTTTGAACTTCTTCATCGGATAGTGACTCGTCATCACTAGAAGTAAAATCATCATCGAGATCAAAAAGGGGATTAGAGAAAGCCAAAGAATCGTCTCCCAAGATGTCGGTGGGAGGTAATGAATCATCACGAGAAAGAGATTCACACTCATCGTCACTATCGGAAGCAACCGTAGGCTCACTTTGGATTAGAATAAGAATCTTATCGCAAGGAATAGTAATAAGACCCTCATCCCCCATGATGAGAGAGGAATCGGTCTCCGTAGTAGAAGAATCGAGAATAGGAGTGGTTGAATCCTTAGGCTCGAGAGCCGACAAGTCGAGAGAAGGAATTACAATTGCACTAGGACATTGAGCACAAAGATCATTCCAAGAAATAGTATTTTCATCGTCATCATCATCATCATAATAGTAAGAACGCACAAGAGGAGGAGCATAATCACTAAGATTAGATACTTGCTCTTGTCGTTGTCGTTGTTGCTCCTCCAAAGTCTCGGTTAGTCGAATTAAGCCGTCATGAAGTTCCAAAAGAAGGGCTTTTCTTTCGTCATTCAAAGCATTGATTTGTTGAATTCTCTGAGAGGATTAATGATTTAGGGTCGGATGTGGGGGCTCACAGTTATGAAAACCAGAATTATAGCACAGATGTGGCTCATAGGAAGTCATCGGTTGAGAAGAATTAGAACACGGATTTGGTTCATAATAATCCATCGATGAAGAAAAATGAGGACACGGATTTGGCTCATAATAATTCATTGGCTGACAATATGAAGTATCGTGAGGGCCCCCACAATAATTGCAACACGGGTATTGAGAAAAACCCGGTGCATGTTGCGGATAGGGATTTTCATAGACGGGAGGGGGTGAGAAAGTATTGTAAGAGGAGAAGTACGAATTTGTTGAATTGCAAAATGGACAAAATCCAAATTGTGTATTGTCGATATCAAAACCGCACTGCTCACAAGTACACCATTGACATGTTTGAAAACCATGCCATGGTCTCCCACAACGTACGCAAGACGAATCCATGAAGAATTAGAAATAAGAGGGGTTGAGAAAAAGAATTAAACACGATAGAACATAAAGAAGAATATATTTTTTAAAAGGTTTTTTTTTTTTTTTTTTTTATAATATATATGATATATATAGTAATAAAGAAAATAAAATAAAATAAGAAAATATTTTTGATTTTTATAAATTATATATATATATATATATATATATATATATATATATATATATATATATATATATATATATATATATATATATATATATATATATATCTTTGGATTTTTTAATTTTTTTTAAAATTTTTTTTTTATTATATATATATACAAATACGAAAATAAACTTTCAAAACGAAAGGATCTTCAAGTCACCAACTAAAAAAACACAACGCCAATATCGCTACACACAAAGCCGGCAGCGGCGCCATTTGATTGAGTCGTTTTCGTACACCCGAAGTTATCGTAGTTCCTGGCGAAGTGTGAATGGAAATTCGCGTTTATGTCTCAAGTTTGATGCTCGAATAAACAGGTTTTGATTTTTATATTAAATTTACTAATTTTTAAAAACTAAGGATAATTCTATCTAAAGGGAAGCAAAAAGGAAATCCTAATCAAACAACGGGGACAAGGAAACGTCTCTTAAGCATAAGCGATGCGAATAAAAATGATCTAACTCTAATAAAAATGACATTAATGTATTTCTAAAAGAATAAGAGTGAAAAAAAAGTAGATACCGAAACATAGTGAAGAACCGAAAATAATGTAAAAGAAACGTCGAAATCAAAGCAATTAAACGGATTAAGACGAATAAAATAAATGACATTTTAAACTTTGTAAAAACCCTTTTTTTTTAAATATAAATGTTATAAAAACTTTATTCATTTAATCAGATTTTTAAAACAATTATGAAAGACACATTTAAATTAAAATTAAAAAAAAAGTAATACGTAAATATTTAGATTTGTAGTTTAACAAAAGATAACAACCCTATTTAAATAAAAAAAAGTGCAAATGTTTAATAAAGGGAATCATTTGGATTAGTGGTAAATGAATAAGCTTTTGAAGAATGTGTCGTAGGTTCGAACCCCTTCACTGTCCCAATTCACTTTTGCTTTTTTTTTTAAATTGTGATAAAACATCACAGAACTGGTGGACCAATTTAAATAAGCTGCTAAAGCAAATATTACTAAACGAAATAAGCGTAACTGATTTTAAACAAAGAGGCAATAACATAACCCTTTTTGACACAAACTTAATAAGCATAAATCCAAAAGGAGAATCCAAATAAGCTTTTAAAGAAAAACAATAAAAGATAGAAAAAATCTAGTAAGCCGATAGATTATGCGAAAAAAAATCGATTAAGCTGCTTATCACGATAAGCCACCAACATAAGCTAAACCAACAAAATATCAACATCACTTCTAAAACTAAATAGCAGATACAAAGTACTAAGATAAAATCAAAACTCAAATTAAGTATTTTTATAAAATTAAATCTATTACAAAAATAAGAAGATTAGAAAATTAAAATAAAATAAAAATAAAACAACTATCCTACATACCTTCAAAAGAAATGCAGGGGATGAAAAAAATTGCAAAGTCAAGTTGCAGATTTTTGTTGTCTGCATATGTTTTTTGCTCCCAAGAAAAACAAAACAATGAATAAAAATATACAAGTGGGGATCTCCCTTTCTTTTTTTATGTTGAACGCTACATTTTATAAAATGAAAAGATAAGATGTCCCCTGATAGATCTCATCTAAAAATTATATAATGTGATCCGATTTTCTTGTGGGCTTGGTGGGCTGGAATTGATATTGGGCCACAAGTAAAATTGTTGTGTTAATGTTATATTAATGGGTCGGTCCGACCCATTTAAATGGTGTCGGGCCGGCCCAATAAAACAAGAATGCATCGTCAGACTCGATTTTTCGTGCTCTTTCCATTTCTCGTGCTCGTTTTTTACTCTTTGGCTTCGTTCTTGCTCATTTTCTTTAATATTCGTACCTACAATAATAAATAACACATAATAAGGATATATGCACTAAAAAAATACATTTTTGCTATTTATTATGTTATAAATGAAGGGATATTAGCACTAAAAACATGAATAATTACGTGTTTAACAGCTACGCTAGGTAATGAGTGAATAATTTATGTTTTCGTTCCTTCTTTTATTGCTTAAACCATACACTTGAGCGATGTGAGATTAAACACTTGAGATGCTAACATTTATGATTTCAGTGTGTTTACTAACGAAATCCTATCTAGGTATGTGGTAATTATTTTTAATACTAAGTGAAATGCCCGTTTTTATTCTTATCCTAGGCAAAAAGCTCATTTGCTTAAGGACAAGCAAATCCCAAGTGTAAGGATATTTGATGAGGTGTCAATTATACAACTTTAGGAGTCATTTCACCTTGTTATTTGTCCTAAAATGCACTATAAACGTCTTAATTCATTTCTTTTTGTTATTTTAGCATTTTGGAAGCACTTGGAGCGTTTGGATGGTTTTGGAGGCGTTTTAAGCATATACTGGAACAAGTATGAATGATACCAATTCAAGAATGAACGGATTTCAAAGTCACCAAAGAGTGTTGTTAACAGGTCGTATCGACGACATCGCTTCCAAAGCACGACAACGTCAACACGATCGACGTCACATTCTACTTCTGACGTCGTCACGTCCAACCGACTATAGAATCCCATGGAACATTCGATGGACCTGGCAACGTCACACTTATAACTCGACGCCAGCACGACCCAAACTCTATGTATAGAACCCTTTGTAAACATACTATACGTGTTGAATTTTGAGGATAGCTTAGAGCAGCCATTGTCAGGCGATCTTAGGGTTTTTTAACACCAAGAAACTTCATTCTTCCACCCCTACCAATTGAAAAACAAGATTTTACTTATTTTTATTAATCATTTCTATGTGTTTGATGATTATATCTTATATCTTCTCTTTTTTTTCTTTGCTAGGTTAGATCTTGTTTTTTTTATCTATGATTGCATGTAAACTAAGATGTGATATTTTTTTGTTGCATCTTGGCTTGATTGTATGCATGTTAGGCTCTAGAAAACCAGACTAGATATTTATATCTTAACTGTTGATATGTCTAGGGAAACGTGGGTGGTAGATGATGCCTCGCTTCATAGATCCATATTCTTGGCCATAAAATCCCTTAACCGTGTGGTCAATTGCATGAAATCGCGTTTCTTGGATGTGACGGATACATGTAAGTGTTTGTTAATGCATGTATTAATTACTAGGTTTTTCAATGGCTATAGAGGGAAACTAATTAATGCGTAGACGATATTAAGGATTTATGCCTGATGGGTAAGAACTAGTAGATGTCGCCTACCACTATGTTAGGGACTACTTGTTTCGCATATGACTGGCAATAATAAAAACAGAAACACTTACATATTTAGTCGACAAGATGTGACGGGTAACAAACACATTAGGAAAATATTGTAGTAAGTAGTGAGTGATTAGATAAACACATTTTATTTACTTGGTAAAATTCTACAACATTTGTTTAGGTTTATTTAGAGTGTTAGTAAAAATTCTCTCATTAATCTTGATATTTTACTTGCTTTTATGAAATAAAAAAATCTTATTCCCACCTATAGACCTATTGTGCGTTCAACACTAAACTCCAAAATTATTCTCCAAGAGAACGATAAGAACCCGTGTCCTTACATATACTATATCTACACGTCCAAATACACTGCTAGAGGGGTTGTAAGACTCCGTGAGCTTAAGGAGGGATCTTAAAACGTCCCGTACCTATGCTCATCATCAACTGTATTTATATAGATAAATTAATTATTTTTGCAACACGCATTTAAGTTAGTTTATCATTCTTGTTTTTTAATTGTAATTTTGATACGTTGTAATATTTTTTGCCCTCTCTCGAATTTTATTCTAACTCTTCCGTGACCATGACTATATGTATATTTAAGAAATTAAAATAAGGCCACTCAATATCCATCTAGTAGAGTTAAACGCTTTCACTTTTTCATTAGATGTGATAAATTCCGGTAATTATTGGGTGTGTGGACGTGTTTTAGCTGGCATTGGATGTTGTTGGACTTTCAAAGAGGCTAGTGATGTGGTGGAGCTAAATTGGTTGGAGATGGGGCTTGATCGAAGTGTGATCAGACCAACTGGGTGTGTGGGTGGACTGAGCGGGTACAAGTTGCTAATGTAGGGGCTTATCAAATAATTAAGGGAACACATATATATATATATATATATACGTCTATTGTTAAGATCATTATAGACTCACAAATGAATGTAAATTCAATGAATCAATCTTAACCGGTGATTTTTCATTAAAAAAAACCTGGTTTTTATTTTTATTTTTTAAAGTTAAGTATCTCACAAACGGTAATCGTGAAGTGAGAAAATATACAACATCGCGACGAGAATTAAATTTATTTTGTATAGAGGGAGACATATATAGTTTCGAAAAACTTTTTTCGGTATTTTTTTAATAAGACTTAGAGAATAATATATGGTTCGTATCACATATCATATATTATTTTAGAAAATCATATAAGATTCGTGATACAGATCATATATAATTATTCAAACGAGATTGAAGGAAAAAAAATTAAAAAAAATAGTTTTTCGAAAGTATATTATGTGACCACCTATAGAAAGATTATTTAATTCGTATCGCGGTGATATATTTCGTTTTTCGTAACGATGAATGATTTGTAAGATATATAATTTATTTTGGAAAAGTTTGTTTTTGTAAATGAAGAAAAAAATGACTTTATATTGATCTGTTGAATTTACGCTAACTAATACTCCTTTGCATCCTAAAATAAATGTCCACGTTTACTTTTGGAGTTTTTTTTCTCTAACTTTAACCGTAAATAATCTTTTTTGCGTTATATATTATTTGATGACATTTATATGAATGGATTAAACATACTTTCATTAATACAATTCTTATCAAATATTACATGATAAAAAAATAATATTTTTTAATGTTAAAGTTGAAGCGGTAATAGATATATCATGTTAAACTTGAAATAAGGTTAAGCCCATAATAGAGTCGGTTATACCAAGATCAAGTAAATAGACCGTCCATGGAGTCGGTCATACTGAGAACACTGTATAAAAGGAGGTATAAGGTTTCAATCGTACCATTATTTTCTTAAGAACCGATTGAGGGTTGACTAAACTCGAACAGACCTCACTCGGCTCTAGTTTTCGATTATTAAAGTTATAGTTTTTGTGTTTGGAGTGATTCGATTCGGGGACAACAACGATTACTTCTCTGTTGTTTCCTGTTTTTATTTCAGGAAATCAAAGGGTTCTTAATGGGAGAGCTATTTCACCTTAATATTATCCAAGAGATACTAGTAAGATCACAAGTAAAGGATCTCATCCTATACAAAAGTGTATGTAAGTCATGGAATTCGTTAATCTCAAGTCGTCGCTTTGTCAAATCTCATCTCAACTACAATAGTAAAAACAAAGCAGATACACGGATTCATGTGGATAGTGACAACGAAGGTAATCGTTATCGTCTTGTTGGTTCTTCCAATGGTCTTGTGTGCATCTACGACAGTGATTATTCATTATATGTCGTTAACCCCTCAACCCATGAACTGAAAGAAGTAGACCGTCCTGAAGATATTCGTATTGAAGTGTTGGGTTTTGGCTATGATTCATCGATAGATGATTTCAAGATTGTAGCAGGAGGATCCAATGGAGAGGATAACGTGCTTTTTAAAGTGTTAACATTGAAATCAAATGTCTGGAGATCAGTTGATGGAAAAGTGGAGGGGTGGCCTTTGTACAAAAACGGTCATACAGATGGTACTTTATACAATGGAGCGATTCACTGGCTTTTTCATGGGGACGTAATTGTCAATTTTGATTTATCCAAAGAGGTTATCATAGAAATACCCCAACCAGCTCCTCCTTGTGAAAGATTACAAGGCTACTACGTGTTACGTAATAACTACAAGTGTACGTTGGGGACCATAAAAGACCATTTGTGCATCAAATATCAAAAGCATGTACACGAAACTGACGAAACTGTGGAAACTAAAATTTGGGTAATGAAAAACTATAATAATGTTATGAAAACTGAGGGAATTGAAATGGAACGATGGTTACCGCCACCTGGTTATGATGAACACAAAACCATAATCAATTACACTCCACACCATAGTTTCTTCTATGGTCATGTTCACATATGGATGTTAGAAGAAGGTTTAGGTGCCCCTGTATTGGTGCACAGCCTTAAAAGTCCAGATCACAATATTCATATCAAGTTGTCTACGATTTCCGAATGTAACTATAACTTTGATCTCCCTGTATTCGTGAAGAGCCTTGTGTCTCCGCATGGCACGGGTGACGATGACATTTGTAATGGGGGGAGACTAGTAAGCAATGGGATGTTAGAAGAAGGTTCAGGTGCTGATGTATTAGTGCACAGCCATGAAAGTGTCAAAGATTTGGAGTGCCACAAAATATGCAACAAATCTGGAAGATCTGCAAAAATATTCACAAGACCAAAAGCATAAGGCGAATGCAAAGAAGAATGGTGAAAGCATAAGGCGAGAGGTAAAACAAAAGCATATGTTAAAGAAGGATGATATCCATGTCAGGTGGCGACTATGACGGAATTCTTGATCGATCATAACTCGTTCAGATATATAAGAAGGAAGATTATGCAGCCATGTAAAAGTTTGTAATTTCTTAGAAATATATAAGAAATGATGCTTTTGAAACACGTTAATAAAGTAAACAAAGCTTTTTGATTAATGAATGAATCTTGAACAAGCTAATATATAATATATGGAGTCATGCATCTAAGTTTGTCACGATTGAATGATAACCACAATTATGTAGTTAACTCAGTCAGGTATACTACAACAAAAATGATCTAATGCAACCGTTCAATTACGATGCAAATTCGTTGTAAAAGGCTATTTGGAACGAAAAGGCAACAAATTTCTACTATTGCAAAAAGGCTCCATACAAATTTACTTTGCAAACGAATTGCGTCAACAGGAAAAAAATTTGCAACACTTTTGCAACAAAAGATAACTTGTTAGAAATAAAGATTGTTTTGGAACAAAGACCTTTTTTCACAATTTTACAACGAAGATCTTTTCTCACAATTTTACAACGAATATTTTTGTATCGATATATAATTTGCATCGGCCATTAAATTTTGGCAGTTTAGCAACGGCTTCGCCACGGATAACTAGTGTCATAAATATCTCTGTCGCTAATAAGTTTTATTTTGGAGCTATTTTCACCAAGTATTTTTTATTAATCATCATTCTAAACCAATTAATATACGTAACTGAAAATTTATCCAAAAGGAACCCGATAGATTTACATCAAACTTTAAAATACGATTACCTCACTTACAATGAGAGGCGCATCCAATGTTTGACGGTTCACGATTTTGCTCCAAGCTAACAATATTATTTATCACTTTAGAAAGTGTATTAGCAAGGACTTTAGCGATAATCGTGTAGTGTAATCCTATGAGAGAAATAGGCTAAACATCATTTGCCTAATATAACATACATGATTAAACACATAATAAAAATAATATAAAACTAACATTTAATTAATAAATCAGTTAATTGAGCTCTATCTTTATCTTGAACTTTAACATATAAGTTAGTGTTTTTATCGTGTCCTCACACGACACGTCAAATGGAAAATCACTACGATGCTATAGTAGTAACTTCATTAAACAAGTGTAAATCTTGTAACTAGAAACTCTGAATCCAAAACCCTAATTAGGGTTGCGTAAGGATCGGTTTGTAGATCGTTACAAGATTGAGTACAAAAGTCTGAAGAAAACCCTAATTCGGGTTTAGGTGTAGTCAAACCAACAAGGGATCAATAAAAAAAGTATTAAGGGTTTAGTATAAAGCTTAGTTACTTCACACGGCAATACCAAAATGCAGTCCATCTTGCAAATATTTACACTTTAGGTGATTTTATTGTTTGAGGGGATTTGTTTAACCAAAAACTGGTTGAAAGTTTATGGACTATAATTTAATAGTTGGTGTTAGGATCGAACTTGAGATTACGGAATTTCACACAATACGTAAAGAGTTAATTTATTTAATAATTATATTTATATGTTTATTAAATTAAATCGAGCAATAACTTTAACCGTTGTTAGATTTAAGAGTTAAGACTAAACGGTTAATGTGGAATAATTAACGGGAGTTAAAGAAAGATCCAGAACACCCTTGTGGGCTTGGGTCAGCGGTGGAGAACAAGAAAAGGGAAGAAAATATTTCTTGCCTTATTTAGTTTTGTCTTGGGCTACAAGTTTGGAGACACTATATAAACACATCGAGGCATCCATAATTCTTGTACCAAAAACCACACTTTTCCTTCTCTTCTTTTTTGGCCGATCGGATCACACGAAACCCTAAGGGTTTTCGTTTGGCTTGTTTGGTTTCTTACTTGCGATCAACACCAAAGGAAAAACACCCTTTTTAGGGTTCCTTTTATCCTTTGGTTTTGGTTTAGCAATAAACTAGACCTACCCATCTCTAGGGTTGTTGGGTAGATTTTCCACAGGGCTTAGAAGCTCGGTTTACACGTACTAGACTTATGGTTAGCTCGTTGTATTATGTGTGTACAAGAACGTAATGTAGTCTTACTTTAGACTATATCTTGGTGGTGTTCGTTATAAACCCTAATTGGTGATTCGTTCTTTACCGTGTGGAATCGTCTAGCTAAAGGTATGTAATCCTGATTTGATTAATTATGAATGTGTTATTATTATGATCTTGTTTAATCGCTTCCTCTCTACGTGTTTTGATCTTTGCTTATGATTATGTAATTGTTATGAAATTCATAAACCAGCAGTGGCATCGAAAGCCGTTTTTACACGTTATTATTATCGAGATCTAAATGTTTTTTTAGCTAATAATTGATTTGAGTTAAAACTACATATTTTTTGTGAAAAGAAAATTTTGGTTTTTTTATGTTTTTTTTAAATCCGATTTAAAAAAAATTGTTTTTGGTCGGTTTGTTTTCTTTTTTAGTCGATTATTAAAAAAACAATTTGTGAAACCCTAAAATAGCATGTTTTGATCTTCAGATAATTGCATGATTAATTGTTATATCATGTATTTAAGGTTACGATTCATAGAGATTTAAATAAATTGTTAAGTGATTTGGGTGGAACTTTGATGAATTGCATTATTAATTGTTATGTTATGTAAATTAATGTTTCGATCCGTATAGATTTAATTGTTAAGTTATGTGGGAGATCCGTGATGAACATGCATGTTTTCATGGATCATATGATTTTATGTGGTAATTGTTATGTGTTTTTCTACTTGTTTTATTTGATTCAATAAATCTAAAATTAGGGAATATTTTATATGAATAAAAAAACTTAGATTTGAAGAATTTATTGAATAAATCATTTTCATGTGGCTATTTGATTTATTTATTGCACATATAAATTGTTATTATGTGTTTATAATTTAGTTTTTTTGTACCTGATTGTTGCATGCGTTTTTTTATTGTATATTGTAAACAAAGGTAATTTTTTCCAAGAAAAATAATATAGACTAAATCATATTAAAATTAAGATTTGTTTTGAGATCTAAATTACATAGAATTTGTGTTTATTGATATTCGCAATAATAATTTAACGGCCTACTCCTTTTGACAAACTATAAAGTGGGTATAACGCACCGCTGGTCATGTACCCGGTTAAGGAAAGAGGTGTTATGCCATTAGTCGCTGACCAAATTCCCGGCTCGCTTGTGCCTCAAATTGAAGTTACCTACGATTATTATTTGCATGATACCTTAAGGTTGATATACCGCAAATTCACATCCGAACCATAATGAATAGGGTTATTGCTTTGTGCTTTAGCCGAGTTCTATAAAAGTACGTTGTGAATAGTTGTGGGTAAATTCTTTAAATAGGTTTAACGAATACCTCAACAAAATGTATGTAAAAATTTAGCCTCGTGAAAAAGTTTACTAAATGTTTTATTAAACTTATTCTATGGAGTTGTATGCATGCTTCTCTATACATTGATTCTGACATCAAAATTTATACCCTAAATTTAAGTCATATGCCATCTAATTGACGAACACTTGAAGTTACAATTGTCGTCATATGAGATTCTGGACGATGTTGTAATGGAAAGAAAACGTTCATGACTGAATGAGATTGCACATGAATGGTTTTATGTTCTTTAGATTAGTCGACCTAATTAAGTTACTTAGTGAGATCTAGAAACTTAAGGCATAAGATGGGATGAAACATGTTTACAATGCAAATGTTTTTGGCAATGTATGTCCCTAAAGAATCTAGAAATTGCAAATTGTTTGTCAATTATTGTTCAACAAGTTACCATCTTGAATATTTTCATTGCTAGCAGATCAACTAATGTGATGAATTTATGTCAATTTAGATTCTAGTTTTAAGGAAAATACTATGGTTAATTTACTGACCGGGTAAAATTATGTTCTTGAATGGTATTATTGAAAATATTGAAATTGAATTTTGTAAATTCTTTTACAATGTATTAATGCAAGGTTACATCGTAAACAAGGTTTATTCATTTATTGATCTACAAACCGTATGGTTGAGGATAGAGTCAATTTACAATGAAAAGATAAGCCTAAACACTTTTCCAAGAGTGAAAAATAAGTAATAAGGATTTTAGAAATGTCTAATTCTAAATACATAACTCATAGCATAGTTAAGAAAAGTGCTTATTTTGAGTTATCAAATTTTAATAATGGTTACCGCTAGTTGGTTAAAAGGAAAACTAGCATAATTTGTCTAGTAGTTGTGCTTTGACCATTTATGGGCACTACATACCATTGTGGGGTTGGTAGACCTATTAAGGAAGAAATTGCATGCCAAATCTTTCAAGTTAAAAAGCAATTGATGGATAAGTCATCATTTACGAAATAAAGTACACTCTTAAACACTACAAGTAATTGTTACGAATGTGTTTTTCAAAGGAGTAAGAAAGTAAACAACACACTAAAATGTTTCACCGATTATGAAACATTTACAATGTTGTATTTCTGAATTTGAGTCTATTAAAACATTCTCTAATTCAGTGGGAGTTACAAGATTTGTCGTCTTGGTAATATCCTAAGTTATCTCTAGTATGTCCTAAGATAATTACTTTCGAATTGTTGACACTATTATCTTCAAAAGATAGTCATGTATTGATTCTTGTTGATTAAATGGTTCTACATCTACTAGTAAAAGCTAATATATATGACACAATCATACTTTGTATAGACGAACATTAGACGTGATGTGTATCTAATATATGAGGTTGTTCCATGCACAAGTGGGAGAAATGAATATTGTGTGCAAGAAACAACTCATAAAGATATATATTCTCTTGTCTTCAAGATAAGAGAATAACGATCCAATGAAAGTTAGATCATGTGTCAATATGATTAAAATACTACTTAAAAGTATATATATATCATTCACATTAAGAAACACTTGTTGTTTTGATTTAGTCATGTGAGAGCTTGGACAAAATTATAAACGCAAGGGTAAAATATCTACATGTCGTGAGATCAGGCGTGGAATATGTTGTAGTTTCTTAAGATGGACAATTCCTTGAATGACATACATACATAGTGTAATCTTATACTAATAAAATAAAATATTTAAGTATTTTTAGAATTACATAAATAGACATAGTAATAAATTAACTTGAAAAGGCTAATGAAACCTAGTGGTGTTCATGATTACTTTAGTTATACATGTTTATGATTTATTGTATAAAGTCACAAACATAAAGTCTTGAAAGATGTTTAATATAAAGTAAGGCGTTAATGTATTGTCTCTATTTCGCTACGACATATACATGGAGTCATCTTCAAATGACTTAAAACGTACAATGGAATTATAACCTTTTATGTTTTTAAGACATGGAAATGAAGTGACTTTGTATTAGAAGTATTTGAGTTATAAAGCATGCAAAATGGTTAGGAAATCTATTATACCATTAATATGGTTTAGTTGGTATATAGGTAAGCCAAAAGATATATATTTATCTTGAATGTTGTTAGTTTGACTTACAATATTAACCCAAATGAAATACAACATTGTTATGGTATGTTCATTAGGAGAATCAAAATGATGATTGATTCAAGATAACTATATATTCCCTTCTTCCAAAAGATATCAAGGTTAGAAAGTTGAGTATGACTTATACTAATAAGATTAATAAGATACCATTATATATTGAATGTGATGAATCACGTTATATCTTAAATGAACTTCGGATTTTGCTAAACTACTTATGAAGTGGGTTGTTTAGAAATTAAAGAGTTAGGAACTTTCATTGTGTTTTGTAATGTCCCAATAGATAACGTTAGAGTGTTGATCTATTTGATATGTATTAACTTTAAGTTACTAAAAGCAAGTGGGAGTTTTGATCTTGAAAGATAAAATTACAAGATACATATTCTTATAAAATACACTAGTAATTATCATGAGGTAGGTGTGTAAATGTTAACCCTCAAGATAAAGGAATTTGAGTCATTGGTCCGCAAGGATATCTCGGATATACGAGTAATATGTTGAGAATTATGAGTTACAAATAATCGTTATGAATTATTACCAAGTATTGTTTTGGGTAAACTACTCATAGTCTCATACTATCAGTGTTATAGATGTTGTCTAACAAGGTAATCAATTTTAGATTTGGTTTATCTTAAATAGTTTGACTCAAAATTAAAAATAAGTTTCGTCAAAGAAAGGTAGAAACAACCATAGTGGTGGTTTAAATCCTTGTGTCGAAATTATATGGACGAGATTGTACACATATTTAATGTATGTATTATGAATAGATTATTAATCACACTTAAGTAATTAATTGTGATTGAGTATTCTTTCCTAAAACGCATTAAATATATAAAGATTTTGGTGGTCATATTTTTTTTTGCACGACTCGAACCTTCGCATAGTTATGTCAGAATCCTTATCCGCTTCGCCTAAAAAGCCCTTGGCAGGTCTTGAACCCAATACCTCCAGGAATCCTCCCCCAAAGAAAGCACTTAGTGCAACCTTGGTGGCCAACTGAGCTAAGCCAGTTGGTTTGGTGGTCATATTTTAATTGAAAAAAATTGGAAATATATATGAATTCTTTCTTGAATGACTACTTAAGGAAGGACTTAAGAAATCGAAAGGAGTTTATTAATTCACAATAAATCTTTGGAGAAGTACAAAGTGAAATTATCCATGAATGGATAAAAGCAGGCATCTAGGGGATTGTTCTTATGTTTAATTTGAAAATCCAAGATTGGATTTAAATATGAATAAGATGATTTCTAAGTATTTCTAAAAGCTAGTGGGAGTATTATAGTTATTTTCCTAAATTATATATGTTGGATAGACATATAAGAAAGTAAAATTCATTCAAATTAAATGTTGATATGGTTTGAAATGAAACTTTACTTTGAAGATTTAGAAAATAAGATATATATAACCTTGGAACAAATAAATTTATTTATTTATACAGTAGAAATACAACATAATATGCCATGTAGTAAGTTTATATGGATATTTAGAACATGAAGAAATCTAAATCTGGTTTGAAATACTTTCATGTGTATCGTGTTGTGTTTATATCATGCTTAAAAAGCAAGATGATTTGAATATATTAATATATTTGAAAGTTATTAGATAACTTATGTAATGAATATTCTAAAAGAATATGTTTGGACATAGAATAACATCCTTGTCTTGGATCAGCTTCCATATCAATAGATGAGTAATTTGTTAATAGTTGTACAAATTATCATAGCCAACAAACTTGGATGTTTGTTTGGAATCAAACATTACATAATAGATATTATAGGTAATGTATTTATATCTTTGAATGTCATGTTATCAAACTTGAAAATATATAATTGAGGTGACACTCAATATTAGTCATCGTATCCTTGGAGATGACATGTTATTTAAGTTGCATTATACATTAAGAATTAGAATACTTTGAATTTCAAATATGGTTTTGGAATTTTAGTGTAATAAATTGGTGATCAAGGATGTTTCACAATTTTGATAATATGTGGCAATATCAAGCTATTTGAATGCACATATACAAGAGCTTCAATAGTTGAGTTCTTAAAAAAGTATTCTCAGAACTCCAATAGGTCAAGATTGGTTGGTTTATGCTTTGCCAAACAAGTATGAATGTCATTACTAGAGGCATAATGCATGTACCAGTTTTATGCATTGATCTATTTAGTATTTGGATACAGGATGTTAGAAAATTATTGTAGTGAATATATTACTTGGTACGTTTATTTATAATATATTGTATCCTATATTTGAAGGTTTATAAAGCTCATAACAATTATACAAAACCCTAAACAAGATCAAAGCACACATAGGGGAAGTGATTTAACAAGATCATAATAATAGTAACACAATTATAATTAATCGAATTAGGGTTACATACCTTTATCCTAGCGAAGATCCACAAGATAACGGAACAATCACCAATTAGGGTTTATAACGAACACCGCCAAGATATAGTATAAAGTAAGACTATATTACGTTCTTGTACACACGTAATACAACGAGCTAACCGTGATTATAGCACGTGCAAACTAAGTTTCGACGCTTGTGGAATATCTACCCAAAAACCCTAGAGAGGGGCTAGGACTAGATAATTAGCTAAATCGAAAACCAAAGAAAAACCCTTGTGGGGTGTTGGCTTGCGATCGCAGAAGAGAAAGAGAGAGGGAGGGACAAAAACTAATGAAGTCCATTGGATGTTTATATAGGCTTGGCAAATCTTATTCTCCAAGTAATAAACCAAATAGGAAAGAAAATCTTTCCCTTTGCCCCCTCCTTGTAGCCGACGGTCGACACCCCCATGGGGTGTCTTTCGGAACCTTCTGTTCTTCTTTTCTCTTCTATTAATTCCATAACGTTCATTTAACTTAACTCTTAATTTATTTAACGATCGTTAGTTAAGCTTCAGTTTAATTTAATAAATATAATAAATATATTTAATATAATAAATTAACCCTTTACGTAATGTGTGCAATCCCGTAATCCCGAGTTCGATCCTATCACACGACTATTAATTTTATGTCCATCAAACTTTCAACTCCCACTTGGACAAAATTCGAATATCATGATCACAATAACTAGCGTCTAGTTACACTAGAAATGTCCCTACTACAACTCGAGTAAGGTCTCCTGGAAAAAAACCTTTTAATGATTCATCATTATTATTATCCTTTCATTTCAAATACAACGTTAATAGGATATGGATCTCAATCATTCCTTACATTAACCATTTTGTTTCTCGTTTATGGATATAGCAAGATTACCAAAACAAATTTTGGTGCGGCCACACAAACATCTTACTACTTCCCCGAGGGGCCCAGTTGTATTATACTTCAAAATAATTTGAAGGAAACAAATCCCATATTGACTACAAGAAAAACACATGAACTTTGCAATACTTCTGAAAATAACCCTTATAGCTACCAGTTACGTTTAGCGTTAAGTTACTTTGCAGAAATACACTACATTCAATGCAGTTTTCTGGTATCTCACGCCTAAGGATAACTATTTATGATTTACTTAATGACAAAGATCCATAAAGTAAAATCATATAGTTGGGATAAGTCCAATATTTGATTCATCAAATATCATCCAAAATTGACCAATATACATTCAAGTATACTGTGTCACTATTTTGAATTGCCTTAGTTTAATAATATATCCATATTATTAATCGACAACGGACATTTAGAAATATCATAATATTCATGGATTAAAACATGTAAAATAGGCTACAAAATCAAATAACAGAAAAATAAACGAAACTCAATCTTTATTTCATCAATTCAATAATGTCTTAACATCCTTTATCCAAATACTAATCACAAATTTATTGAATGAATTCGCAAGCTAGTTGTAGCCCAATAGCCTTGGCATGCTTAACTACCTTTGGTCTAGGAAAAGCCTTAGTAAAAGGATCAACTACGTTATCGTCTGTGTGAACTTTTATCAAATTTATTTCTCGAGCTTCCACTTGTTCTCGAACATAGTGATATCTACGTTTAAAGTGTCTGGCGCCTTTCATGACTCCAAGATCATTGGCGAATATTATTACAGCAGAATTTTCACATTATATATCAATAGGTTCTTTAATTGAAGGCATCAGTCCAAGATTTCCAATAAACTTCCTAATCCAAACACCTTCCATTGCGGCTTCTGAAGCGGCCATGTACTCAGATTGAGTCGCATGCATAGCAATGGTTGTCTGCTTCTTGATCTTCCAGTCAACCACTCCTCCATTGATAACAAACACGTAACCCGTCTGAGACTTTGTATCGTCTTTATCACATTGCAAGGACGCATCACAAAATCCTGTTACATTCAGTTCTGTGTCTGGTTTACCTCCAAATACCAAAAACATATCTTTCGTACTCCTCAAATACTTTAGAATATGCTTAACAGCAGTCTAATGGAGCTTCCCTGGATTTTGTTGGTATCTAATGACGAAGTTCTGAGCAAACGCCACATCAGGCCTTGTGTATCTCACAACATACATAATAGATCATACAGCCGAAGCATAAGGCACCTTCCGCATGTAAGCCACATCTTCGGGTGTTGATGCATCTAACTCATTACTTAATTCATGTTTCACCTCCAGAGGTTGAAAACTTTTCTTAGAGTTATGCATGTTATACTTCTTCAATATCTTATTAATATAAGCATCTTGACTAAGACCAATTAACCGTCTACTCCTATCTCGATAGATTCTAATTCCCAGAATATACACAGAATCTCCCAAATCCCTCACAGAAATACATACCAAGATAATCCTTAACTTCCTTAAGTCTTGGAATGTTACTTCCCATTATCAATATGTCGCTGACATATAAAATTAGGAACACTACATTTCTCCCACTAGCTTTGCGATATACACATGGCTCATCACGATTTTGAATAAATTTGAACTTTTTGATTTCTTCATCAAATCATTTATTCCATTGATGTGATGCTTGTTTCAAAGCATAAATAGATCTTTGAAGTTTGCACACGCGTTTTAGATATTTAGGATCAACGTACCCTTCCGGTTGTTGCATATAGATGTCTTCATCTAAGCGACCGTTCAAGAAGGCAATTTTAACATCCATTTGCCATATCTCATAGTCATAGTATGCTGCTATAGCTATGAGAATCCTAATAGCTCATAAGTCTGCTACAGGAGAAAATGTATCCTCGTAGGCTACACAAAAAGTTTCAGTAAAACCTTTAGCTACTAAACGTGCTTTATAGGATTGTACGTCACCATCCATGTCGGTTTTCTTCTTGAAGATCCACCTATTTTTCACTAATTTAGCATTTTTAGGTGCGTCTACAAGAATCCAAACATCATTGATTTCCATGGATTTCATTTCCTCATTCATCGCAACTATCCATTTAGACTTTCTGGATCAAGCATTGTGGATCGATAGTTAGCAGGTTCACCAAGATCCCCTACTTCCTCCTCATAATCCTCTATGTTAAGACATAGTTTTCTTGGCGCACATACGGTTCTTTTAGACCTACGTGGAGGAATTAATTCCGGTGGATCTCCCAGACTTTCTGGTTCTACAGGAATTTCTTCGCTAGTATTTTCAGAAGGCAATGTATCTTCTTGAATTTATTCAAGATCAAAATTTCTCCCACTGAATTCTTGATTTACAAGATCATTTTCAAGGAAGACTCCATACCTAGCAACAATAACCTTGTTCTCAGGTGGATAATAAAAGTAGTAACCCATAGTTTCCTTAGGGTAACCTACAAAGATACATTTCACAGAGCGTTGTTGGAGTTTATCTCCAGAGTCACGTTTCACATACGCCTCACAACCCCAGATTTTCAAATAAGACAAATATGGCGTTTTGCCATGCCATAGTTCTTATGGTGTCTTATCAACCTTCTTTGTGGGAACCATATTCAGAATGTGAACAACATATTCTAGTGCATAGTCCCAAAAGGATACTGGTAAAGTTGTAAGATTAAACATAGATCACACCATATCTAGTAATGTACGATTTCTCCTTTTGGATACACCATTTTCTTGTGGAGTATATGGAGAAGTAAGTTTCTGAACAATTCTGTTCTCACTTAGATAATTTTTAAACTCTTGACTTAAATATTCACCACCTCTATCAGAACGAAGATCTTTAATCTTATTTCCTAGTTGTAACTCTAATTCTTCTTTAAACATTTTGAATGTTTATAATACCTCATGTTTATGCTTAAGTAAATAAACATAACCATAACGACCATAATCATCCGTAAACGTTAAGAAGTAGCTAGCACCTTTCCTTGTCACATGTCTAAGTGGTCCACACACATCCGTATGTATCAAACCAAGTAGTTCAGTTGCCCTTTCAATATTACTATGAAAAGGTTTCTTGGTCATCTTTCAAGAGATACAAGACTCACATTTATCAAATGATTCATCAATATGGGCAAGTCTACAATGCCAAAGATAAGAAGAGTTCTTGTCTAACTTTCTCTTCTTATGCATACTAAAGATAGAATTATTATTACTCTTGGAATTATTATCATGCATGTTAATTTCAAACAGACCATTCACAGAAATTGCATTAAAATAGAATAAACCATCTTTGAAGATAGAAATTCCATTATTATCAATAGTGTGAATAAATCCAAGATCCAACAAACAAGAAAAGGAAATAACACCCCTAGCCATTGAAGGTGCATAATGACAATTGTTCAAAATTAGTACTAAACCCGAAGGTAAAACTAAATTAAATGTTCATATAGCTTCAACAGCTGCTTGTGCTCCATTGCCCACTTGCAGATATTGTTCCACATAGGATAGCTTCCTTTCCAACTCAAATCCATGCAGCGTATTACAAATGTTAATACCGCAACATGTATCATATACCCAGGAATTTGGGTTGTATGTAAGATTAAATAACTCTATCATAAATAAGTTCCCTAAAGGTGCTGTAGCGCCTAGCTTAGCCTTCTTCTTATTTTCTTGCAAGTCATGGAGGTAGAGAGGGCAATTCCTCTTCCTGTGTCCACTTGATTTGCAATGGTGAAAAGTCTCATCCTTTTGAGATTGATTCTTCTTGACAAAGTTCTGCTTAGGTTTTGAAGGAGTCGCAACGTGTTTGCCCTTATCAACCTTGCCTTTGCCTTTCTGCTTTTTGTTCACTTACGGTTTTGGCTTATTCACTCTACCCTTTTGTACATAAAGTACTTGAGGAGTAGAAGCAAATGTACTTGCCTTGTCTTTTAAACCCTTTTCATAGTCAATGAGCATTGCGTGCAAATCATTAACTGTCTTCCCCGTGCAATGCATATTGAAGTTTCTAACGAAATCATTGATGTCCTTGTTAAGGGACCTATTGATTAGGTTAATCGCCATATCATTATCATAGGGTTTCCCAAGTGCGATGAGCTGTTCCATGTAACCCTTCATCTCTTGATAGTGTGCACTTACGGATTTCCCAGGGGTTTGCTTACAGCTATGCAAATTATCTACCAAGTTGTAGATCTCCACAGCCTGAGGCTTCTCAAACATTGCCTTGAGCTCTTCAACCATTCGGTTTGGAGGATAAAGCTCAAACTTTCTTCGTAAGAAAATTGGAATTTTCCCAAGCATTAAGAAATCTACATCAGTAAACTTCTTAATCTGATTCCTATGAGCGAGTAAATCGGCCTTAGAAGCCCCTTCAGCAGGGTCGGCCGAAACGGCCATGGTCAAGTAATCAATAGTACCCGTTACTCTCACGACAATTCTCAGTGAGCGATACCAATCATTGAAGTTTGGGCCAGTAAGTTCCTGACATTCAAGGTATGTCTTGAAGGCAGAACTCAAAGTGTTATTGTCGGGTTGAGACATTTCTACAGAAATAAGTTCAAAATATTAGTATTTTTGATAATACCATTCAAGAAAATAAAATTACCTCGGTAATAAAAAACCATAGTATTTTCCATGAAACTAGAATCCATATTGACATAAACTCATCACATCAGTTGATCTGCTAGTGACAAATGTATTCAACATAGTAACTTGTTGAACAATAAATGACAAACAAATTTGCAATTTCTAGATATTTTTGGGATTTACATTGCCAAAACTCATTTTGCATTGTAAACATGTTTCATCCCTACTTTACGCCTTAAGTTTCCAGATCTCACTGAGTAACTCAATTAACTCGACTAATCTAAAGAACGTAAAACATTCATGCGAATTCTCATTCTATGAACGTTTTCTTTCCATCACAACATTGTCCAGAATCTCATATGACGACAATTGTAACTTCAAGTGTTCGTCAATTAGATGGCATAAAACTTAAATTTAGGGTATAGATTTTTGGTGTCAAAATCATGTATGGAGAAGCATGCATACATCTCCATAGCATAAGTTTAATACAACATTTAGTAAACTCTTTGGTGAGTCTAAAAAATTTCGCCATAAATCACAGGTTGAGGTATTGGTTAAACCAATTAAAGATTTTTACCCACAACTATTCACACATTAAGTTCCTAGAACTTGGCCAAAGCACAAAGCAATAACCTTATTCATTGTGTTTCGTATGTGAATTTGCGGCAAATCAACCTTAAGATATAATGCAAATAATAATCGTAGGTAATTTCAATTTGACGCCAAGGCGAGCCGGGAATTCGGTCATCGACTAATAGCATAACACCTCCTTCCTTAAGCGGGTACATGACCAGCGGTGCGTTATACCCACTTTATAGTTTGTCAAAAAGAGTAGGCCGTTAAATTATCATTGCAATTTATCAATCAACGTAATTCTATGTAATTTAAATCTCAAAACAATTCATTAATTTTGATATGATTTAGTCAATATTATTTTCTTTGGAAAAAATTACACTTATTTACAACATACAATTAAATTAAAAAACACATGAAAACAAGTAGGTACAAAAAAAACTAAATCAAATAGCCACATGCATAACAATTTATTCAAAGAACATCAAATCTAGGGTTTTATAAACATAAAAGTCTTCCTTAATTTTAAAAACTTTGAATCAAATAAAGCAACTAGCATATAAAATCATATGATCCGTGAAAAACATGCATGTTCATCACGGATCTCCCACATACTCTTAACAATTAAAATACTACGGATCGTAACATACATGACATAACAATTAATACATGCAAACATCTAAAGATTATACCATGTAATTTTAGGGTTTACAAAAAAAAAATTTATAAAAATTCGGCTAGGCCGATATTAAAAAACAAAAAAACAAAACACTAATTTTTGATAAAACCAAAAAACAACATGTAATTTTTTTAACACTAATCATTATTAGTTAAAAAACCTTAAGATCTCGATAATAATAACATGTTAAAATGACTCTCGATGCCACTAAAGGTTTATAACGCTCATAACAATTATAGAAAACCGTAAACAAGATCAAAGCACACATAGCGCAAGCGATTTAACAAGATCATAATATTAATAAAACAATTATAATTAATTGAATTATGGTTACATACATTTATCCTAGCGAAGATCCACAAGATAACGGAACAATCACCAATTATGGTTTATAATGAACACCGCCAAGATATAATCTAAAGTAAGACTATATTACGTTCTTGTACACTCGTAATACAACGAGCTAACCGTGATTCTAGCACGTGCAAACCAAGCTTCTACGATTGTGGAATATCCACCCAACAACCCTAGAGAGGGGCTAGGACTAGATAATTAGTGATAGGTGTGAAAACACCCAACCTTTTACCACTTATTTCTTGCTAAAACAAGACCAAAACGCGTATTTAATGTCATTTGTTTGGAATTATGCGTGGTTTGTGTGTTTGTTGTGTTTCAGAGCCAAACGGATAAATATTCAAGAAAGCATGGGATTGCGCGGGTTTTATCGAAGAAAAAGTAAAGACGAAGTCTATAGTCCAAGAGATGCAAAAGATTTGAAGTCAATGGGCCTATTTGAAGATTTATCAAAGAAAAGGACCAAAGATGGAAGATTTATATATATCGAAGAACTCAAGTCTATTAAACGATGAAATTAAAAGACGAGTTGAATTTATTCATCGACAAATCCCGAATCGAAGTAAAAAACGTCAACTTTATTAAAAAGACGAGAATACAAAAAGAAAGGAAAAAGCCCACTCACCAACCAACTCAGAAGGCCTATAAATAGACCTCCTCCTCCACAATTTGGAGACTAGTTTTTGTTTTCCTTTTTCTTTTTCTTTGGTTCGTAGAACAACCAACATCATTAGGGTGTTTGGTAACTTTTTTCACTTTTAATCCTCGATCTTGTAAGTTTAATCTTTACTTTTGTTTGTTTGGATCTTAATCTTTTAATACAAGTTTTTCCTTTAATCTTGTCCTTCCTTTTCTTGTTGATTATAAAGTTCTATGTTTTGATTTAGTTGATTTTGGTTTCATTAAAACAAGTGGGTTTTGTGTTTTTATTGATTTGGTTTGATGTTTATCATTAGTAGATGATTAGTGGTTAGTTTGGTTTAATCTTTGGATAAAACTTGGTTGATTTTGGTTAAAGTTCGTGGGTTTTACTTTCTCCTTGTTCTTCGCTGTTATTGTTTCCCCAGTATTATTCCGAATCAGCTAACATTCCGAATGAGCAAGTTTATTCCGAGTCAGTAGTTTTTCCGAGTGAAGCAAAAACATTCCGAGTCAAACATTATTCCGAGTCAGACAATTATTCCGCATAAGCATAGTTTTTTCTGAATCAAGAGTTTTTCCGAGTGAACCAATATTCGGCATCAGCATATTTTTCCGAGTAAACGATTTTCAGCATGAGTCAGTTATTCCGCATGAGCATCTTTTTCCGACTAAGCCATTATTCCGCATGAGTTACTTTTTCCGAATTAAGGTGTATTATTCCGAATGAGCTTAGTATTCAGTATTCAGAGTAAGCAAATTTATTCCGAGTGAAGTCTGTTTTCCGAATGAGAGATTTTTCCGCATGAGCAACTTATTCCGAATGAAGTGAATATTCCGAGAAAAGGATTTTATTCCAAGTAAGCATCTTAAATTCCGCTTTATTATTTTTAATTGTTTCGTCTTTATTATTAATTGCTTTTAGCTTATTTTTATTACTTCACGCATTTACCTTTTAACTAGATATAGATCAAAAGCTCCCCCTTTTAGTTACCAACGACGATAATTCCACTTCTAACCGTGATCAATTCGAAGAGATACCGAGAACGAACTTTGACCTAGTAAAATCTAAGTATCAAATGGCGCCGCTGTCGGCTCTTTTCGTAAGGATTAACGGTTTTTTGTGAGAAAAATTGGATTTTGGGATCCGTTCTTTGGAGAACGTTATTTTCAAGCACAAAAATTTCAAAAATCATAAAAATATAAAATTTTCTAAAAAATCCAAAAAAAATTACAAAACTTATAAAAAAAAAATATTTTGCTTTCCTTTCTTCGTAGTTTATGCGTACTCGGTCGTCGTATAATCTTGAGCCCGAGACTCTTCCACTACTAGACATGGCCGGTGTAAACAACAATAATAACATTCCACCAAACCAAGGTGTGAACAACAACAATAACAATCCACCAAACCCACGTGTGAACAATAATAGCCCACCCGAACCCCAACCCGACTTACGAACGATGGAAGAGCTTTGTCAACCTACGATGAACGGACGCGGAGGACCGATTGCGCCGATGCAAATCACGGCTCCCGAATTTTCATTGAAGCATCACATGATCCAACAAGTGCAAAATACTTGTCCTTTTCGCGGATTACCAGATGATGATGCCAACAAACATCTCGAAAAATTCATTACTGTCACCCAAAGCATGAAATTACCCGGTGTTACCTTGGTTTATCTTCGCCTTCACCTCTTTCCACACACTTTATCCCACCATGCCGAAAAATGGTTTGATCGTCTCCCTAAGAATTCAATTCAAACATGGGACGACATGACTCAACGATTTTTATCGCGCTACTTTCCACCATCCATGGTAATGAGCCTTCGTAACCAAATTAGTGGATTCACTCAAGAAAATGACGAATCACACTTTGATGCTTGGGAACGCTACAATGTTTTGATCGACCGTTGTCCAAATCCTAACATGCTCCCTGTCACTCTCATTGATACTTTCTACAATGTTCTCACTTTTCGTGATCGTGATACGATTAATGCCGCCGTTGGTGGTACTTTTATAAAAAGGATACCGGAGGAGTGTAGAGAGTTGATTAAAAACATGACTACGCACCATAAGACTTAGGATTCATCCGCATCCTCAAGATCTAATCCGAGAGTTAATGTTTCATCTACTTCTTCCACCACCGACATGTCCGCCATGGAACGAGCCATTATCGAAATGAGCAAAAATATGCAAATTTTGGCTACTAACCACACTCAACAAGCTAAAGCCGTTGCTATTTCTTGCTAAACATGCGATGGTCCTCATTCTTACAATGATTGTCCTTCTACCCAAGCCAATCTTTGTGAAAACGTTAACGCAACATACGGTAATTATTCTACGGGAGGCTATCAAGCTCGACCTCAGGAGAGCGTAACTCGCTAAGTTATCATTTAAACAACTTTTTTCCCCACCCGGTTTTTCTCCTCAAAACCAAAACCATCAACAAAACTATAACCGAAACAATCAAAGCCAGCCTCGAGCTCCCACCTAATTTCAACCCCAAAGACAACCATATCCACCTCAAAATAATAATCAAGTTTACCAACCAGCTACATACCAACCACCTGCTTATCAAGCACCCCCTCCTACGCAACCTATCGTATTCAACCACGAGGTTGAAACGTACATGCGTACGAATGACGTGTTGGTGAAGAATCTTCACACCCAGATTATTAACTTGAAGGGCGATATGACGAAACAAGGGAACGATCTCATAGCCGAGCTCAGGAACGACATGCGAACTTCGTTAAGCAATCAAACGAATGATTTACGTGATATGATGGCTTCGTTTTTCCAAAGTAGTCAACCCTCTTCTTCGGGTTCTCTTCCGAGTAACACCGTTGCTAATCCAAGAGGGGAGATGAAAGCAATCACTACTCATAGTGGAAAAGGTTATACGGAACCTGAGCTTCCTACACCTACTCCCGTGATTGTGACTAAGGAAAAAGAACAACTTTCCCCAACTCCTTTACCTTCTAACCCCATTCCCCTACCACCCAAGGATATGAGTGATCCTACTACTCTTAAGCCTTCCTCTTCATCCGATATACCTTATCCCTCAAGGTTGAGAAAGAGAAGCTCAAGAGCAAGGATGATATTCAAGTTTCAAACTTTCTCAAAATGTTTAAACAATTGAATTATAACATCTCCTTTGCTGAGGATCTTTCTCACATGCCAAAATATGCGAAGATGTTTAAAGATCTTCTAAGTGACAAGGATAAGCTTCTTGAAATTGCTCAGACCCAACTTAATGAGAATTGCTCTGCAGTTATCTTAAGACAATTGCCCACCAAACTTGGTGATCCGGGTCACTTCTTGATTCCTTGCAACTTCCCGGGCGTAGAGAATTGCATGGCCCTAGCCGATCTAGGTGCTAGTATAAACTTAATGCCATTAAGTGTATAGAAACAATTATCTCTCCCCGAGCTAGTCCCCACCAAAATGACTTTCGAATTAGCTAACCGTACGGTTGCTTATCTAGTGGGGATAGCCAAAGACGTCTTCGTTGGCGTTGAAAAATTCACCTTCCCGGCGGATTTTGTTGTCGTTGACTACAAAATGGATCCACGTGTTCCATTAATCGTTGGACGTCCATTCTTGAGGACCGGTTGCACTCTCATTGATGTAGCCGCGGGCGAATTAATCATGAGAGTTGGTGATAATAAAATTGTCTTCAACATGGGTAAGATTTCTAAGAAACCTTATTCATATAAGAGTGTTAATGATATTGATGTTCTCGAAGAGGCTTGTGAAGAACACTTTAATGATGCTTGCAAAAGTAGTCTTTCTTCTCTACCCAATGTTGAGACCGTTGCCTAAATTGCTCCGTCATTGAATCCTTTTGGAGAAAGTGACTTTCTTTTGGATGATTTTGAAGCTAGCTTAGGTACCATTGATCTTAAATATGATGATTCTCCCACCGATTGGGAAGAAAATATTCGTACCCTTGAGAAACTTCTCAATGAAGACCATTTCTCTCCTCCTTCTCCTACAGAGGTGACTAATGATGATCCATCGTTAGTTACACCGTCTATTGAGGATCCTCCGACTCTTCAGCTTAAGGACTTACCTCCTCATCTCGAGTATGTTTTCTTCGAAGGCATTGATCAACTTCCCGTTATCATTGCTAAGGAATTAAAAGCCGATGAGAAAACTCGTCTCATTGAAGTTCTCAAGAAACATAAAAGAGCTATTGCTTGGAAAATCTCCGATATTCATGGAATTGATCCTCACTTTTGCACACATAAAATTCTCATAGAGGACGACTTTAAGCCCACTATTCAAAATCAAAGAAGGATGAATCCCAAGATACATGACGTTATCAAACAAGAGGTTCTCAAACTTCTTGATGCGGGCATGATCTACCCTATCTCGGATTCCCCTTGGGTTAGTTCGGTCCATTGTGTGCCTAAGAAAGGCGGAATCACCGTTGTGCCAAATGGAAACAACGAGTTAATTCCTACTCGTCTCGTTACTGGGTGGAGAGTTTGTATAAACTATCGCAAACTCAATGATGCCACGAGAAAGGATCATTTTCCCCTTCCTTTTATGGACCAAATGCTTGAACGTTTAGCGGGTAATAAATATTACTGCTTTCTAGATAGTTTCTCGGGTTATTTCCAAATGCCCATCGATCCCCAAGATCAAGAGAAGAAAACATTTACTTGTCCCTATGGCACATTTGCTTATAAAAGAATGCCTTTTGGCTTATGCAATGCCCTCGGGACTTTTCAAAGGTGCATGTTAGCTATCTTCCATGACATGGTTGAGCAAACCGTGGAAGTCTTCATGGATGATTTCTCGGTCTTTGGGGACGCATTCTCTTCTTGCCTTGTCAATTTAGAACGCATGCTTAAGCGGTGTGAAGACACTCGCCTTGTGCTAAATTGGGAAAAATGCCATTTCATGGTAAAAGAGGGCATTGTGCTAGGACATAAAATTTCAAAATCCGGTCTTGAAGTGGATTGTGCTAAAGTGGATGTCATAGCCAAATTACCTCCACCTTCAACCGTGAAGAGTGTGAGAAGTTTTCTTGGTCATGCGGGCTTCTATCGTCGATTTATCCAAGATTTTTCTAAAATCGCTCGCACGATGACCCACCTCTTGGAAAAAGATACTCCTTTTATCTTTTCTCAAGAGTGTATTGAAGCCTTCAATCTTCTTAAGGATAAGCTAACTAAGGCACCGGTGTTAGTCACCCCTAATTGGGAGCTACCTTTTGAATTGATGTGTGATGCTAGCGACTTTGCTATTGGAGCGGTTTTGGGACAAAGGATAAACAAAAATTTCCAACCAAACCATTACGCTAGCAAAACAATGACAGGGGCTCAATTGCATTACACGACAACCGAAAAAGAGCTTTTAGCTGTTGTCTATGCCTTTGAAAAATATCGCCCCTATCTTGTTTTATCCACCACCATCGTATACACGGACCATTCCGCGTTGAAGTACTTGTTAACCAAGCAAGATTCTAAGCCAAGACTTCTTCGCTGGGTTTTACTCCTGCAAGAATTTTAGATTGAAATTCGTGACAAGAAAGGAGCTGAAAACCTAGCCGCGGATCATCTAAGTAGACTTGAGGATCCTTATCAAGGGGATCATCCTAATCAAGAGATCAATGACTCTTTTCCCCTTGAGTCCTTAATGTCTATTAATTCGAATCTTGATGAGACCCTGTTGTTTTCGGACATTGCAAACTACTTGGCGGGTGGAATTCTCATCAACAGGCTAACATCCCAACAAAAGAATAAGTTCTTTAAAGATGTCAAGGCTTACTTTTGGGATGACCCGTATCGCTTCAAACAATGCGTTGATCTGATTATTCGCCGGTGTGTTGACGGACCCGCAACTCTAGATATTCTAGAAGCTTGCCACAAAGGACCCGCCGGTGGTCACTTTGGTCCCAACTTCACCGCAAAGAAAGTGTTTGATTCGGGATTTTAGTGGCCCACCATTTATCGTGACGCACACGAAATGGTTAAACATTGTGATTCTTGCCAAATACAAGGCAAGATCACATATAAAGATGAGATGCCTCAAAATTTTATTCAAGAATGTGAAATCTTTGATGTATGGGGCATCGACTTTATGGGGCCATTCCCTTCTTCTAAAGGAAACAAGTACATCCTCGTAGCCGTTGACTACGTTTCGAAATGGGTTGAAGCGAAAGCTTTACCCACTAACGATGCGAGGGTGGTTGTTACCTTTCGGAAACAACTATTCGCTAGATTCGGTGTGCCTCGTGCTATTATTAGTGATCGCGGGACTCATTTTTACAATGATCAATTTGCACGAGTCATGGCCAAGTATGGTGTCAATCACCATCTTTCCATAGCGTATCACCCACAAACTAATGGTCAAGCAGAGATCTCCAATCGAGGATTAAAGCAAATATTAGAACGTACTGTGGGAGAGCATCGTGCCTCATGGGCCGATAAAATTGATGATGGTCTGTGGGCTTTCCGTACCGCATATAAAACCCCGATCGGTTGCACACCATATCGTCTTGTGTACGGAAAAGCATGCCACCTCCCCATTGAGTTAGAGCACAAGGCTTATTGGGCCTTGAAATGGGCTAACTTTGACATCAACAAAGCCGGTGACTTACACAAAATCCAACTCAATGAGTTAAATGAACTAAGGAATGAAGCTTATGAGAATTCCTTACTATATAACGAGAAGACCAAGCTCATTCATGATGCTAAGATCAAGCACCGAGAGTTCAAAATTGGTGATAAAGTTTTACTCTTTAACTCTCGGTTGAAAATCTTTTCAGGAAAGTTGAAATCTCGTTGGCTGGCCCATTCACCGTTGCTAATATTTTTCCATATGGTACTATTGAGCTCGCTCAAACCAATGGCCAAAATTTCAAGGTGAATGGCCAACGAGTGAAGTTGTACTTTGGAGAGGACATCTCTCATGAGATGATTCCATCCCTCTCCACCTTTCCTTTGAATTAATTCGGGACCGAATCAGGCTGGTGGCTCGGTTAACAAAAACAAGCGCTCCTCGGGAGGCAACCCGAGTATCTATCCGTCCCCTTCCGTTTTTCATCCTAAGTGTAGGGCGAGCTATATAGGTTGTTTGTGTTTGTGTGGTGATGTGATTGCAGGGATAAGTTCACTTTTGAAATCCTTGAAGAACCGTGATCTCATGTGTTCCACAAATCCGGTTCTGTCTCTCAAACTATCGTGATTCAATTTTGTACATACATAAAACTTGCAATTGATCACTTTAGTTGTCTCTTCCTTAGCTTGATTTAACCAACATACACAATGTCATAGGTGTAGGGGAGCCTTTTCCCACATGCTTAAACATTGAGGACAATGTTTATATTAAGTGTAGGGGAGACTTCTATCGAAGTAATAAGTGGACTTTTCCATTAAAATGCCTTCATTTAACCGGAAAATCATCTTTTTCGGCATTTTTCAAATTTTTAATTAACTTTGGCCATATAGTAGTAATTTTTAAATTTTTTATGTCTTTTATTTCTTTCCTTTTATCGTTGATATCACGTGTATATATCCCATAATAAAGTCTAAAATATAAAGAAAAATCAAAAATATTAATAAAGTGGTTTAGCTAGTTTAGAAGTCTTTGATATATTAGTCCCGTTGTGATTATTTTAACTCAACCCGAATAGACTTATCTAAGTTTATTCTAGCTAGTCCTTAACCATGTAGACCTTAATTGGTCTATTAGGCTAAGCATCCACGAGTCTCATTACTTGAGATTTTAAACAGTAGAGAACGAGAAATGATAGAAGTCAATTATAAGTCGGTATTCTTGCATAAGCACACTTGGTGTAAGTATAAGCTTTTTCTCTCATCGCCTTAAATGAATAAATTCAATAAGTAAGGTCGTACGGTTTGAAAAGTTACTTAGCTTCTAGCCCAAGATCGTTTAAAAGTTGCCCGGTAATGATAAGAGTTCATAGCCAAGGCATAACTTATTGAAGCGTGGCGCAAAGATTGGCGAGTCCGAAAAGGCCCTAACAAGGCATGAGGATTCCATTTTATTGCTAAAGATCCAAGATGATGTGAAAAACATTATTCCCAAAATCAATATGAAGGATCAAGACGCACGACGAAAAGCAATCAACTCCCATAAAGATCATGGAGAAGTCTATCCGAAAAGACCCTAACAAGGTATGAGGATAAATAGATCCAAGTCCGAAAAGGAGGCGGATCATTGTATTTCAAAATCCCAAATAATGATTGAAGAAATAATGATGAAGTCGTGGTCAACAAAGTTGAAGTATCTCTCAAAATACTCCAAGTGAAGGAATTCTATAAACGAAAAGAAGACCATAATCTCAAAAACGTCTCTCAAGATATGAAGTATGAAGTACATGCCAAATATCGGCCCGAGAAAGGTCTCAAATCGTGAAGCGAGTTATGCCAAGATATGAACTTTTTGAGGTCTCGAGAAGCAGTTTTAAGAGATTTTGTCCTTTAGCTAAATATTGATCAAATCGTCCTACTTTATTTTCAGGCTAATAAATTATCGAAATAAGTCCAAAAATGCATCTTCATGATCATTCTAAGACAAAAATAAAATATAAGAGATACACCTAGGAATAAGGGAGTTTAAGCGTATAATTAAGCCATGTGTGCAAGTGTTTGTTTGCTAACTTATAATAACAATGATCTCGTTTTTAAGCTTAGTTTGGGGAACGTGAAACTTGAGGGTGAAAAATCTTCGCAGCACCAAAGCCCTAATGTAAGTCTTAGATCTCTTTGCGAGTTATTTCCATGTAGCTATTTCCAAGTGAAAATGGTTTTCTATCCCTTTTGTTTCATTCAAGCTTTTACTTCTTTATAGTAGTTTAATTTTTGTTTAGTAGTAGTAGTGTATGTTAATAAGGCCAAGGTTGATTGACTATGAGAAAAGTATAAAGTTTTGCCTTTATTTATAGCATTGCATGAGGGCATGGCAATGGTTAAGTGTAGGGGATTTGATAGGTGTGAAAACACCCATCCTTTTACCACTTATTTCTTGCTAAAACGAGACCAAAACGCTTATTTGATGTCATTTGTTTGGAATTATGCGTGGTTTGTGTGTTTGTTGTGTTTCAGAGCCAAACGGATAAATATTGAAGAAAGCATGGGATTGCACGGGTTTTATCGAAGAAAAAGTAAAGACGAAGTCTATAGTCCAAGATATGCAAAAGATTTGAAGTCAATGGGCCAATTTGAAGATTTATCAAAGAAAAGGAGCAAAGATGGAAGATTTATATATGTCAAAGAACTCAAGTCTATTAAACGATGAAATTAAAAGACGAGTTGAATTTATTCATCGACAAATCCCGAATCGAAGTCAAAAACATCAACTTTATTAAAGAGACGAGAAGACAAAAAGAAAGGAAAAAGCCCACCCACCAACCAACTCACAAGGCCTATAAATAGACCTCCTCCTTCACAATTTGGAGACTACTTTTTGTTTTCCCTTTTTCTTTTTCTTTGGTTCGTAGAACAACCAATACCATTAGGATGTTTGGTAACTTTTATTTTTCACTTTTCAATCCATGATCTTGTAAGTTTAATCTTTACTTTTGTTTGTTTGGATCTTAATCTTTTAATACAAGTTTTTCCTTTAATCTTGTCCTTCCTTTTCTTGTTGATTCTAAAGTTCTAAGTTTTGATTTAGTTGATTTTGGTTTCATTAAAACAAGTGGGTTTTGTATTTTTATTGATTTGGTTTGATTTTTATCATTAGTAGATGATTAGTGGTTAGTTTGGTTTAATCTTTGGATAAAACTTGGTTGATTTTGGTTAAAATTCGTGGGTTTTTCTTTCTCCTTATTCTTCGCTGTTATTGTTTCCCCAATATTATTCCGAATCAGCTAACATTCCGAATGAGCAAGTTTATTCCGAGTCAGTAGTTTTTCCGAGTGAAGCAAAAACATTCCGAGTCAAACATTATACCGAGTCAGACAATTATTCCGCATAAGCATAGTTTTTTCCGAATCAAGAGTTTTTCCGAGTGAACCAATATTCCGCATCAGCATATTTTTCCGAGTAACGATTTTTCAGCATGAGACAGTTATTCCACATGAGCATCTTTTTCCGACTAAGCCATTATTCCGCATGAGTTACTTTTTCCGAATTAAGGTGTATTATTCTGGATGAATCTTTATTCCGAATGAGCTTAGTATTCAGTATTCAGAGTAAGCAAATTTATTCCGAGTGAAGTCTGTTTTCCGAATGAGAGATTTTTCCGCATGAGCAACTTATTCCGAATTAAGTGAATATTCCGAGTAAAGGATTTTATTCCAAGTAAGCATTTTAAATTCCGCTTTATTATTTTTAATTGTTTCGTCTTTATTTTTAATTTCTTTCAGCTTATTTTTATTACTTCACGCATTTACCTTTTAATTAGATATAGATCGAAATCTCCCCCTTTTAGTTACCAACAACGATAATTCCACTTCTAACCGTGATCGTTTCGAAGAGATACCGAGAACGAACTTTTCAACTAACAAAACCTAAGTATCAATTAGCTAAATCGAAAACCAAAGAAAAACCCTTGTGGGGTGTTGGCTTGCGATTGCAGGAGAGAAAGAGAGAGGGAGGGACAAAAATTAATGAAGGCAATGGGGTGTTTATATAGGCTTGGCAAATCTTATTCTCCAAGTAATAAACCAAATAGGAAAGAAAATCCTTCCCTTTGCCCCCTCCTTGTAGCCAGGGGTCGACACCCCCATGGGCTGTCTTTCGCAACCTTCCGTTCTTCTTTTCTCTTCTACTAATTCCATGACGTTCGTTTAACTTAACTCTAAATTTATTTAAAGATCATTAGTTAAGCGTCGATTTAGTTTAATAAATATAATAAATATATTTAATATAATAAATTAACCCTTTACGTAATGTGTGCAATCCTATAATCCCGAGTTTGATCCTATCACACGACTATTAATTTTATGTCCATAAAACTTTCAATATTTACATGTTTAATCAATGAATATTATTGTTGTATTCTAAATGTCCGTTGTCGATTAATAATATGGGAGTATTATTAAATTAAGACAAGTCAAAACAGTGATAGAGTATACTTGAAAGTATATTGATCAATTTTGGATGATATTCGATGATTCGAGTATTGGACTTATCCCAACTATATGATTATACTTTGTGGATCTTTGTCATCAAGAAAATCATAAATAGTTATCCTCAGACCTGAGATACCAGGAAACTGTCGTGGATCTAGTGCATTTTTGTGAAATAATCTAACGCTAAATGTAACTAGTAGCTATAAGGGTTATATTCAGAAGTGTTGCAAAATTCATAAGTTTTGCTTGTAGTCAATTTGGAATTTATTTCCTTCAAATTTATTTTGAAGTTTAATACAGTTGGGCCCCTCGTGGGATTAGTATGATGTTTGTATGGTCGTACCCAAAGTCTTTCTAAATATGGTAATCTTGATTGAATCCGATGAACGAGAAACAAAATGGTTAATGAAAGGAATGACTAATATCCATATCCTTATTAACATTGTATTAGAAATGAAAGGATAATAATAATGATGAATCATTAAAAAAAATTATCCAAGAAACTGTGGAAACCTAAGTTTCCTAGATCTTTTAGCTACTAGGCATAATCATTTTTTATATGATTAAACAATCAAAGCGGAAAAGAACAATAATCATGAAGCAAGGTGTTTGGGCACAAGAACAAATGAATTAATCAAAAGGGTTGCTCATTATATTAATAATAAACAACCACTAGACATGTATACATTAATCCCACGTCTAGTGCAACACACGCTTTAGGTTTACATTGTGACTGAAAGATATATATTAAACTTATGACCTTTGTTCCTTTTATAGAGTAAGGATTAGGGTTTACAAGAGATAATATCAAATAAACATGCATATCTTCTATTTAAATAAACTAATACAGAATATTCAGCAATAATATTCTGAATATTTATCCTAAACAGATTTCCAACAGCGTTTGAATGTTGTCAGCCTCTCGGTTAACATTTTCAGCGTCTAGACACAATGTGTCAGCGTTGAATCAAATGCCTTCATGTTTTCTCCGTTTTGAGTTTCTGCCACATCAACTTTTTTACCCAACAATCTTCCCCTAGTTGATGTCGGCAAAACTCTGTGTGTATCTCTTGTAAGTGGTACACCATCTTCAAATTTCTTCCCCTCAAATCAAGCATGTATATCTTCCCCTTTTTGTCACAACAAATAGGGAAGGAAACAATGTATGCAATCGAAGATTCTCCAAACGTAGGCTATGTGTAATGATTTTTAAGAAAAATAACTATAATATTCTTGATGTAGAAGTAGAATAACCCAAACCTGTGTTTTGTTGATGCAAAAGTTGGGTGATCCTTGCTTGACCCGAATTAGGCTCAATTCGGGTTGGCTGGGCTCCGGCTCCTGCACCAAGTGAATCGTTTGGTTGGGATCCTGCACACTAAACAACACGCGTTAAGCTTACCGTGGGAGTGTTTCCCACGATTAGACTCCGGCGTGAGAGTAAGTAATCGGTTAGGGTTTTATGTGAATTGAGAGTATAGAACGTCCTACCTTGTGGAACCTTTGAGGGTTCCTTTTATAGGCAATGAAACCCTAATGGGCTGTCATTGATACTTCGGCCCCAAGGAAGAGATAAGCACCATAATTAGATTGATTGTTATCTTCTAATTATGGTGAGTGAATATCTCCTTCTTTGAAGTAAATCACATTCAGAGATAGAATATGATTCTGTCTAACCCTGCACCGGTCATGCCGGGCCGTGGGCCGCACACATGTGTGCGGTTACTGTTCATCCAAGCCCATCAGCTTAAATGACATTATTTCCACCCATCTGTGATGGGCCGGATACGGGTAGTACCCGTGGGCCGGGTTCATGACCCGGCTGGGGACTATACGTCATCATGTCTCCCCAGTCTAGTTGTTACAACCATAGGCGTAACCTCTAGACTACCAAGATGCTCCCTGGACGTACCAAGAAAAAATAGGGAATGATAAGTTGTCCAAGAATTTGTTTCGGCCGCACGTAGCAACCTGGCTTAGGAATTTATTCCATTATTATCTCAGCCGCTCATGGCGACCGAGACAAATTAAATATAGCATTAAATGTCAAGTTTTACGTAAGAGCCGCATATCCCGATATTAATAACTGTTCACCTGCCATGTTGACTGACAAAAGTGCAAACAGTCAGAGCCTCGAGCAGTGTAAACGTTTGAGTCAGAAGTGACCCGTGGGTCCCGCCTGACGTTTCACTTGCCACTTGCCCCCTAACCACACGATCAAGAATAGTGGCAGACACGTGTCACACATCCAACAGGCCATGACCCACGAGGCAACCCTATAAATAAGCCACCCCTACGGCTGTGTGAAACACACAGTTCATTGTTGATCCCAAACTTAGATCGATTAGCTTTGTGTATACGAGATTAGATCAAGTATAACACGTAGAGAAACCTTTGTTATATGCTTTGTGAATCTAAGTGTTATGCGGAATTTAACACTTAAACAAGAACACAAGATGTAAACAAAACTTTCACTTTGATTATGAATGTCGAACTTGCTTACAATGAAAGATGTTTACGAATGAAAACTTATATAAAACTTGATACTAAACATTAACCTAAAGGCCTTCTTTTATAGACTAAGAAGCCTTGTACAATAAGCTACGTATCAACTATTCTAGGTAAAGATAAACATAGAAAATACATTGTCGTTTCTATCCTTACTAGAAGTATTCTAGAACATAATAAACGTGTAGCTTATATCTTCCATCAGTGCTTGTCTTCAATCTGTCAACGCTTGACTTTAACTTGTCAACGCTTGAGCTGTCAGCGCTCACTTTGTTCTTGTCAACGCTTGAATTGTTCTTGTCAGCGCTCAAGTGATCTGGCCTTAATTTATTCCCAACAATCCTCCCCTAAACTTGATATCCACTCTTATGATCAAGTTTCTGAATAATCATTAAGAACTTGGAGGAGTCTGACAAACCTTATCATACTGGTAATAAATAAATCTGATCAAATTCTTTGCCACGTCACTTGTATAATCTATCTCCAGCTGGGTGTCCTTCATCTTTTCCAAAACAGCCTTGGATATGAAATACTGAGCATCTACAAGTAGATACTCAGCAAACTTTGTAGAACTCAAATGGTATACACCAGCAGCTGAATATAACCTCCATTGAAGACCACTGAGGTCATCTTCAAGATCCTTCCATATTTCAGGATCTTCCTCATTTGTCCCACACATTCTTTTGAATGTGGTCCAAAGTTTTATTCCATTATCTGAAGTTGGTGCTTCAGCCTCATACTTGGTCTCCAGCAACCTCCAAAGGTCCACCAAGTCTTCTCTATCACAACTTGCAAATAAAGATATGAGAGTGGTAAAAGTGTGTACCTCCTTGCCAAATCTTCCAATCTTCCAGAATCCACATTCATCCTCATCATAACTCACAATTGGATTCCTGGAATCTAATGGTAACACCTGCACCATATCTGAAGCTTCTAATGGGGAGATCTTGATGCTCTTTCTAATAACTGCTTCACTTGGATATAGTGGATTCATATCTTTTGGAAACTCAAGTGTAAATCCCTTCTTCACTGGTCTGGGAACTATCATAGCTTTCTTGATTTCCATCTCTTCTGCAAGTTGCTCCTTTCTTTCATCTGAAAGAAGTCTGAAAGTGTTTTCTTCCTGCACTTTCACCCAAATAGGATAAGCCCTATGTTCCAACTCATCAAATGTCAAAGCCTTCAACTTCTGATGTGTCCATACAACTCCATGACATCTGAGCAACATAAAAAAGAGCTTCCTTCTATCCCTTTTCAACTCAGAGAGAATATTGCTTGCCTTGTGCTTCAAAATCACCTTACAATCCTTCTGAACTCTAAGAAGAAGCTCCAAACCCCATATTTGATCTGAAATGGTCAAGTCTGGATTATCCATGCAGCTTTCTTCCCAAGAATTGTACATCTGAACCACCTCTGGCATGTCAAAGTCAATCTGCAACTTTAAATCTCTCAACTTTTCCCTAGCAAGCTCATCACCATACTCAAGTCTTTCTGGTTCAATAATCATCACACTTGAGTCTGAGCTAGCTCCATCACTTTCTTCTTTAGAAGTCACAACAAATGGTGACTTTTCCTTTTCACCTTGTTCCATCATTTGTTCAGCCAGTCTTCTATCAAATTCAACTTGGGCTGCATTCTTTGGAACAATTTCTTCTACCAATTTACCCTTACCCTTATCTGATGGTGCAATGGTTGGTAAGGTAGATGGTAATACCTGAGTAGAAACTTCTTTAATGATAGATGATGACTGGAATACATCACCTTCATGTGCAGGTCTGTCAACGCCCAACTTTCCTCTATCAGCGCCCAAAATACTTCTATCAGCGTCCAAATCTGTCTTGTCAACACTCAAATATTTTCCCTCAGCGCCTTGTGTAACCTCTCTCAACATAGCTGTAAATGATAAATTTAGATTGGTTGGAGAGATTAAGCACGTATCAAAACCTGTTTGTTCCTTCAAAGTTGTAAGAGCTTCAGCCACATCCATTGATTGACCATCTTGACTGCTCTTATCACTCAGATTTCTTTGATCTTCCTCCCCTTTGGAAGACTCCTCCATACCCCTCCTAGCATGATCACTCTCCAAAACAACAATCCTCTCCCTCAATTGCTTGAGTTCAAGGCCTTGTGAGCTGACAATTTGTACTAAGTCTGCATTTTGCTTTTGCAAGCTAATGCAGACTGCCGTCAATTCCAAAATAGTCATTGGTTTCAGTCTGCCCTCTTCTGAAATGGGGATTTGACCTCCCAAGTCAGGTTCATTGGGCATGGATGAGGACTTAAGTATGGTGGGACTGCCTTGGCCAGCTTCTAAGCCAGAACCAATAGTCCCAGCCTCATCCAGGTCACCAGCCACACTTGTGGTGGTGGTTCTCTCTGCTTCATGGCTAGGACCACCAGAGGAGAACTCTCCAGTAGTCCTTTGGCGTTTGATCAACCTATATTCAGGTGGTGTGGAAGATGGTGTGGAAGAATGGGTAGATGTGGGTTGGTTAAGGGGTGTTTGGGATTGTGATGGGTGTGTGTCAACGTTGGAAATAGGCACATCAACGCCAACATTTGATGTGTCAGCGTCAAAGGGTTCTTGGTCAATTTGCATTTGTTCAGGTGAGGGTAAAGGTTCATGAATAGGTTCAAGTTGTGGTTGAGGGTCAATGTGAGGTTGGGGGTCTGGTTGGGGTTGTGCTGCTGCAATAACAGCAAGCATGGCTGGGGTTAAAGGTAGGTCTCTATGAGGTGGTGAATTCATCTTGGTAAAAATAGCTTTCTTTTGTTCAGAGATCTTATAAAAATCATTGTGATCCCTTGAACAATAACCTTGAGCATCAAAAACCATTTGCAGAAAACGGGGATAAGCTAAAGTCATTTTTGTCCCCTTGTTTTTATACATCCCTTCAAAAATCATTTTAGAAAAGTTATATTTTTGCCCTGTTGCAGTGCACACAATAGCACTGGCAATGGATCTATTGATCTCATTGTGTGCAGTACATTTGGGACTCAAACATTGAAGAAGGATGTGAATGAGGTACTTCCAGGCTGCGGGAAATTCCTGCTTATAATACTTATTAAGAGTACCTTCATCAGGAATAGGATATCCCAAAGCCCTAAGCCCTTGTTCTATGTCAGTTATGGGAAGGATGGTTATACCATCAGCATCATCAAGATGCAAGGCCTGGCGTACCAAGGCCTCAGTAACCACCCAAGATCTCCCATGAACAATAGAAGTCAATGTGGTCACTCCATTAACTGTTGAGGAACTGACAGTGTTCCAAAACTGCTTAATGTGTGTGACTGGAATGAGTGGTGCATGAGAAAGAGCATACCTTAAGGGGGATGCGTTCAAATACGCCACCATTTGTGTGTATTGAGGAAACAAATCATTATCAGCAACAAGATAAGCAATCATGTTGTGTTGAGACTTGAACCCCAAATCCAATTCTGCTGAGTTAAACTTTGGTGCCATTGATGAAAGCTGTTAATTTGAAGTGTAGAAGATGAAGGTTGATAAGAGAAAAGTGTTAGACAAGAATTATAGATACCCTGTTTAAAAATAGGAGCCAAATTTATAGGAGATAAAGAATGCATGTGATTGGCCCAAAAATAGGCAAAGATTTTCAAAAATTAATCATGAAAATATTGAAAAAGTTATAAGTTATCTCATGCATTTAATGAAAGTAACAACTCCTAAAATTACGGCTTGAAAATATGTCAAAAAGTAACAACTGGCTAGGTCCCATTGAGTGTCAACGGTCAAATATAACCCATCAACGCCCAACGGCTATAATCTTGTCAACGTTCGCCTAAAGCCATGTCAGCGTCCAATTTGGTCACAACAACGCTTGGAAAAATCTTGTCAGCGTCCAAAAATAAAATTGTTTTAAAAAGTGAAAAATGACCTTAACAAGTAATTTATCCTAGAGAAAATAACCAAAAGCTGATAATTATTATAGGGCGGCAAGCACTGTCCAGTTATGCACACTTGCATAAGCAAGATAGACATAACAGTCCTCTAGTGTCCCTTGCTAACCAAAATTCTTAACAACCAAGTTACCTTATAAAATCCTTGTTACTCCCAGGTAAATCCCATATCAAAATGATTCCCAAGTCTCCCAATAGACCACAACCAATTCTAGGCCAAAAATGTCTTGGCAGCATGCAAAGTTGATATACTATGCATGCTACAGTGCCTCATGGTTTAGTAAAACTAACCCATACTCACCTGTGGACACAATCTAGAATTGTGATAAGAGTATCATATGGATACCCAAAAATCCTAAAGGTTCCTAAAACCTCCCCTTAAACTATGATACAAAAAGTTTGCTAAAATCATGCATGAACATAAAAATTTATGTCAAGATAGGAATGAAACATTCCAACCATCATCCATAAAAGACTTGTCCAAATGCTTCTCCTTTGATCCATAAGCAACTCTGTATCCAATGGTATACTGCTAACAACATCTGCACATTTAGATTGAAAAACCACAAAACTAACATTGTTGCTGACAACGCCCCGATAACACACAACAGCGTTGAAGGAAGCTTTGTCAGCGTTAGACAATTATATTGCTGACAACGTTGCAAAAACACTTATCAGTGTTCAAACAACCTTTGTCAGTGTTAGAAAAATATAGTGGAAAATCTAAATCATCAATAAGACCAATAATAGTAATGCATCATCCTGTACATACTTATACAAAAAGAATCCAAAACACATATTAAGTGAGATTAACCATTCCAATACTTGTTACCAAGTACTGAAATCTTCCAGTATCAAAAGATTTAGTTAATAAATCTGACACATTTTCCTCAGTGTCAACCCTATCTGGTTGTATTAAACCTTTCTCAAAGCAATCTCTTATAAAATGGTGTCTAATTTCTATGTGTTTAGTTTTAGAATGATGCACAGGATTCTTAATGATGCATAAAGTACTATTATTGTCAACAAATATCTTAGTATGCATGAAATTATACCCATAATCCAACAGCTGGTTCTGAATCCACAACACTTGACCACAACATGCTGATGCAGCCACATACTCTGCTTCAGTTGTAGAATTAGCCACCACTGTTTGTTTCTTGCATTGCCAAGATATTAATCTGCTCCCAAGAAACTGACATCCACCAGTTGTGGATTTCCTATCAAACTTATCACCTCCATAATCACTATCTGAATATGCAATCAGCTCCAATGGTGAATCCTTTGGGTACCACAAACCAAGATTAGGGAAACATCTTAGGTACCTAAAGATCCTCTTCACAGCATAAAGGTGACATGCACACACACAGCAAACATGATATCAGGTCTGGAAGCAGTAAGATACATCAAGGATCCAATCATGGATCTATAATGCCTGACATCAACATCTTTCCCATCTCCAATCTTTCCCCAAGGGTGTTCTCTATCCATAGGAGTAGAAGCCCTCTTTTCATGTGGAGAAAAGCCAAACTTCTTCAAGATTTCAGCAACATATTTGTCCTGGGAGATGAAGATACCATCTTCTTTCTGCTGAACTTGTAAACCAAGAAAGAAGTTCATCTCCCCCATAGCACTCATCTTGAATTTTTCTGTCATAAGCTTGGAGAAATCCTCACTCATCTTTGGATCAGTAGACCCAAAAATGATATCATCAACATAGACCTGCACAAGCAGCACATCTTTGCCTTTCTTCTTTGTAAATAGTGTCTGATCTATGGTGCCCCTCTTGAATCCATTGTCCACCAAATATGTAGACAAAGTACCATACCATGCTCTAGGGGCTTGATGAAGGCCATACATAGCCTTTTTGACTCTATACACTTTATCTGGATGCTCTGGATCCTCAAAACCAGGAGGTTGCATGACATAAACTTCCTCAACAATGGTGCCATACAAGAATGCACTTTTGATATCCATTTGATAGACTGTGAAGCCCATGCAAGATGCATAGGCTAGAAAAATCCTAATAGCTTCAATCCTTGCAACTGGTGCAAAGGCCTCCTCATAGTCTATCCCCTCCTCTTGTGTATAACCTTGAGCCACTAACCTTACCTTGTTTCTGACCACAATACCTCTTTCATTTCTTTTGTTCCTAAGAACCCATCTTGTCCCTATAGGTCTGACATATCTAAGACAATCAACCAGCTCCCAAACATCCTGAATTGCAAATTGGTGAAGCTCATCCTACATTGCTTCCACCCAACTTGGTTCTTTGAGAGCATCAAATATCTTCTTGGGTTCTTCTTGTGACAGAAAACATGCAAACAAACATGCTTGCACAAGAGGGGTATCAACCTTCTTGTGTATATTGGCAATAAATCCACCAAGTCCTTGATGGGATCTTCTTGTCTGAACTGGAGTCATAACATCACCAATGATCTGAGATGGGGGGTGATTCTTCATTGTTGAAGTGAGAACTCCTCCTTCAAAAAGTCTGGTGTCCACAACCTCATGCTCCATGTTGCCAATATCTTCTTCATTAGACTCTCTTTGATCAACAGGAATCTCTTCATAAACTCTGGAAGGTCCTCCTTGTTCAAACGTGGAAGAGAAAAGATGTGCAAAGGTGTTGTCAACGTCTGAACCTTGTTTGTCAGCGCTTGGGCTAACAACGCTTGAACTGTTGTTGTCAACGTCTGAGCCATCAACGTCTGAATTGGTCTTGTCAGCGCTAGATTTGCCTTTGTCAGCGCCTGAAGAACCATGCATGTTTGTATCTGGTGGTATTTGGAGCCCACCATTACCTTGTCCAGCAGCAGCAGCAGCAGCAAAAGCATCTGTCTAAATGGGAATTATGACATATTCAAATGTAGGAGATGCCTTTTCTGCTTGTGATCCAACCCTCTCATTAACCTGTGTACCTGAAACATCAACAATTTGTTCTTCCACAACATTTGAAGTTACCTTCACAATGTCTGGATTAGTGACAGGCATATAATTTAAAGTTCTAGATAAGGGTTCCAAATCAAACAACCAATTAGGACCACTCTCAGGATCACTAGGTTTATTCTCTAAGAACCTAACATGTACTCTTTCAACAATACGTTTGTCCTCTTTAAGATAAACCCTATAACCCTTGCTCTGCACTGAATACCCCATAAAGTAACCTTCATCACCTTTTGCACTAAATTTCCCTAAGGCATCACTAGTATCTAGGACAACTACATGACAACCAAAAGGTCTGAGAAAACCAATATTAGGTTTTCTTCCCCAAAGTAACTCATAAGGTGTTTTGTTCTGAATTTTGTTAACCAGTGCTCTATTTTGCACATAGCATGCTGTATTAACAGCCTCAGCCCAAAAGGCTATGGGAAAGTGAGCATCAGCCAACATTGTTCTGGCTGCTTCAATTAGGGTTCTATTTTTCCTTTCAGCAACCCCATTTTGTTGTGGGGTTCTAGCAATACTGAATTGCCTAGTAATTCCCTTCCTGGCACAAAAATCATCTAGCTTCTTGTTCCTAAATTCTCCACCATTATCACTCCTAAGCATTTTAACCTCATTGCCAGACCTTTTCTCAATTTGAGTGATAAATTCAATAAGAACATCAGCTGTGTCACTCTTCATAGCTAGAAAGAATGTCCAAGTAAACCTGGAAAAGTCATCAGTGACAACAAAACAATATGACTTGCCATTCAAACTTTCTATATTTGTTGGACCAAAGAGGTCCATGTGTAGCATATGAAGAGGTCTGGAACTAGTATACACCTGCTTGGACTTGAATGAGACCTTGTGCTGCTTGCCTTTAAGACATGCAACACAAGAGTGGTCATTGTGGAAAGCCTTCTCAGGCAAACCATCAACTAAACCAAGCCTCACAAGTCTATTTATATTTTTAAAATTTATGTGCCCTAGTCTCTTGTGCCACAAATTACTTTCATCAACTGAGGCCTTAGCATAAAAACAAGACATATTTGCATTCACTTTAATTCCTTTTAAATTCACATTATATATGTCCTTATGCCTAGGTGTTCTATACTCAATGTACTTCTCATCAGGGATCTTAAAATCCTTGCTTAACACCAAACACTCAGTATCAGTGAAAAGAACCTTATTTTTGTTATCACACACTTGTGATACACTAAACAGATTATAGTCCAGTTCTTTTACCAGGAAGACGTTTTCAAAACGTAGATTATTGGTGAGAAGGGTTCCTTTGCCTGTAATGGTGCCATATCCCCCTCCAAAGTATACCTTATCACCATCTTGAATAGGAGTGAAGTTCGTCAGATAGTCTTCCTTTCCTGTCATGTGCCTTGAGCATCCACTATCCCAATATCCATAATCATTGATCTGTCTCTGAATGCCCTGCACATAAAGAAAACAAATTAGTTTTCTTTGGGAACCCAAGTCTCAGAAGACTTGGATTCATCTAGTTGTTCAATAAGAACAGACTTAGTTCTCACAACAACCCCATTCTCATCCTTTTTAGGATGAAATACCCAGTTAACCCCAATTGGCTTTGTAATGACCTTTGAAATATAATTAAATCTGTTACAAGTCATTGAAATTCCATTATTATTAGGGTTTTGATCTTTCTTGGGTCTCCATGTTAAGCTTGAAGAAGCTTTAGACCCCTTACCTTGTGGCTGCAAATACTTAGGTCTGGTCACGTTTCTGTCAGCGTTGGATTTTGTCTTGTCAACGCTGAAATTACCCTTGTCAGCGTTGAACCTAGGGTTTGCTACAGGAACCCATTGCCTATTTGACCAGGTGTTTGTCTTTTGAAAAGGTCTTTGTCCATGAATGTTAGACCTTCTAGAGAAGAATGGGGCAGGTCTAATCACTTGTGGACTTTGCTGCACACAAGGTTTGGGTCTGACAACGTTTGACTTCCTAACAACGTTGACTTTCTTCCTATCAGCGCTGAAATTGTTCCTATCAGTGCTGGCTTTGGGAGCGTTGACACACTTGTACGCCAAATGTGAAAAGCTACCACAAGTATAACAGGCTTTCTTAGACACATTCTTAGGTCTAGAAGAGAAGAAACCTGTTCCATGATTGTTAACTAGGCTCTTGGGTGACCTATTATTCCTATACATCTATGCATATTTAATGGTAGGTCTTCTAATAGTGTTTGAGCCTAGGTCAACAGCTTTACCAGTAACTGGGTGAGTAACCTTAATGGGTGGTGATTCATTGGGACTTTCACATAGCAAACCTCCCTTAACAAATAAAGTAGGGTTAGCTTTCTTCCACTCATTTAGGTCAGTCAATTTTTGTTGATACTCTTCCACTGGAGTGACAACTATTGGTGGAGGAATGAATTCCTCTTCTTGGCACTCTGGAATACCAGTCCAAGCTAAATCCTTTCTAAGGACACCATAGAAGTCACCAGCTGGTGGTGGAACCAGAGAATAATCATTCATCCTAATCCCAGTCATGTCCTTAGGATCTCTTTGTTTAGCTACACAGTCTCCTAGGGCTTGGGTGGCTCTATCAAATCTTTGAATCTTGAGGTCAACATTATCTTTATTCTTAATGGCCTCATCTAACTTAGCCTGTAGGTCTCTATTGACCTTTGTCATGATATTTCTAATATCCATGCTACCCTCTAGCTCATGTTTTAAGATATTTATCTTATCTTTTAAATCAAATTCCATTTTCTTGTATTCAGAAACGGTTTTCTCAGTTTCAGTAAGAGCTAGTTGGTAATTGGACAATTTACACCTTTCAGTGCTCATATCATCTTTTAGTTTTAATACCTCTTTGTTAAGTCTATCAGTGTTTAGCCTACAACCTTTGCTACAAAAAGCATCATCATATACCTCATTATCAGATGAAGAGGAGGAGTGTGCCATGAGAGCATATTCAACATGCTCCTCTTCTTCAATATCAGCAATCAAAGCTTTGTCCTCTTCAGCATCCTTAGCCAGATAGCTCCAATCCCATCCAGTACCATCAATTCCTTGAACTGCAACCATGGCTTTGGAGTCTTGAGCTTTAACAACCTGACTTGAGGGTTTAACAGCATCAGATCTTCTAGGAGATCTGCATTCCCTCATGAAGTGCCCCATGCGATGACAGTTGTAGCACTCAACTTTGGATTTATCAAATCCAGCAGTGTCTTTAGCATTAAAGGTCATCTTCTTCTTGAACCTTCTATTCCACCTATTTGCTCTTATACTAGCAAGAGCCATGTTCCACTTGATGCCCATCTCTTCCAAGTGTTCATCACTTATCTGCTCAAGGTCCTCATATGTAATCACTGAACCATTGGGCAAAGAAGCAATGTAAGCACACACAGTATCTAAATCCAAACCAGCAGGTTTAACTCTTGGACAGTCATTCATGAATGTGTCGGCGTCTGAAAAGGAGACGTTGACAGGACTTGTTCCAGCGCTGACAAATGATGATCCAGTAACTGGATGCATAAAAGAGTCCTTCTGATTGAATTGACCTTCACTATGAGAGAAGAAGGCCATGTTTCTGGTGCTAGCTTTGCTTCCATGTGCTGAAAGAGTTTCATCTTCCAACAGTCTTAGTTTGTTGTAGATGTCATCAAACGAAGAGCTCTTGTAAGTATTATTGGCAAGAATAGATCTTGCCTCAATCTTCCATGCCTCACCAAGACTTTTCAGAAAGGTAGCATTGGTGTCAACATCACCAACTTGTGTCCCCATGAAGGACAACTTGCTTGTGATGTCAAGCAATCTGCTTCTCACACTACTCAGTTTCTCATTGGGCTGAGCTTTGAAGACAGCATAATCATGCAGAAGTTGCTTTTTCTTTTCTTCCTTAGTGTCTGCATTACCACCATATGCAACTTCAATTGCTTCCCAGAGATCCTTAGCAGATTCATAGCCTCTATATTTGTGCTGATTTTCTTGTCCCAAAGAGACTTTCAGAATATTTAGGGCTTTCATGTCAACCCTTTTCTTTGCAATATCTTCAGCACCTACAGCTCTACCATCTCCAGGTTTTTCTTTCTTATCCTCATCAGGACATCCTTCAACAGCTGATCTTGCCGTAATGGCATCCTAAATCTTTTGAGCCTTATTGAATGAGTTTCCATATTCAATAATCTCCCAGAGTGTGTAATCAAAGATCCCCAGATATTGTTCAAAGTTGAACTTCCATAAGACAAAGTTGGTTGCATCAAGCATGGGAATCTTGATGTTTGGTAAGGGTGAAGAGGAGGAAGTTATTGCTTCAGACATGATGTTGTTAGGGTTTTGATAAAATTAGGGTTTTGGTGTTCGTGTATCGTTCTGGTGTTCTTCAAAGATCAAAAGTTCCTCAACAAGCTCTGATACCACTTGTTGATCCCAAACTTAGATCGATTAGCTTTGTGTATACGAGATTAGATCAAGTATAACACGTAGAGAAACCTTTGTTATATGCTTTGTGAATCTAAGTGTTATGCGGAATTTAACACTTAAACAAGAACACAAGATGTAAACAAAACTTTCACTTTGATTATGAATGTCGAACTTGCTTACAATGAAAGATGTTTACGAATGAAAACTTATATAAAACTTGATACTAAACATTAACCTAAAGGCCTTCTTTTATAGACTAAGAAGCCTTGTATAATAAGCTACGTATCAACTATTCTAGGTAACGATAAACATAGAAAATACATTGTCGTTTCTATCCTTACTAGAAGTATTCTAGAACATAATAAACGTGTAGCTTATATCTTCCATCAGTGCTTGTCTTCAATCTGTCAACGCTTGACTTTAACTTGTCAACGCTTGAGCTGTCAGCGCTCACTTTGTTCTTGTCAACGCTTGAGTTGTTCTTCTCAGCGCTCAAGTGATCTGGCCTTAATTTATTCCCAACATTCATTAACTCCATTTTTCCCATTAAAGCTTCCTTCTTAGCTTCAATCAACCACGCACGGATCCCTTCCTCCGCAGGTTAGAACACCACGCCCTTACATTTTTATTTAGTAATGGCTCACAGAAACAACCCCACCATCGGATCCGTGCTTAATGTAATGACCCAGGAACAACTAGATCACTTTTGTACAAATTATTTCATCCCTACCAACCTACACCCCTCACTTCCTGGCGCCGGAGACCTTATAACTGAGGCTCCAGAGGGTAAGATTAGCCTGTACACTCGCCTTTTCGATGCGACCAACTACCGCATTCCATTCACCCGTTTCCTCATAGATCTGTTAGGATATTATGATGTACATATGAGTCAGCTCCACTGTATAGGCGCCTATAAGATTAGTCAATTCTAGATCCTCTGCCGTGCTAGAAGAATCCCCCCAACCGTAGAACTATTCCGGCTTTTTTACACTCCCAACCTAGTAAATGGTTGGTTATCCTTTAAGAAACGATCCCCTAACAGTCCTCAGTCTCATAATAAGCCCATGGACTCGCTGAAAAACTGGTACGACCACTATTTTTTCATTGACGCAATAGTATGGCCGGCTGATTATGCCTTTAGACATAGGATATCACACGACCCCCAGCCGCACGCTAGCACATATAACCCCCGACACTCTCAAGAATTAGATCTGAATAGGACCGGGTTCCATAGAAATCTTCCCGAGTCATTTCTATGTTTGCTAGGGATTAGCCGCAACTATTTTGGCCCGTCCAACAGATATCCTGTATTTTGGAGAAGGAAGGGTGAAGGTAAGCTAACATCCGTACACAAAAAAGTATACTCAAGTACTTTGTAATAGCTAACATAGTTTGTTATTGTATGGCAGAAATGAACTTCTTTGGACTTCTACGCCAGGGCGACCCAAAGCTTGTACCAGAAGGCTCCCGCCCCCGACGTGAGAATGAACTACCCCTGCTTGAGCACACCCGTAACGTGACGGTTGCTCTTGAAGCCGTGCCGGATCCCCACTCGGACGAGGAGGAAACAACTGTAATGAGGACGCCCGTTGACTTCGACAACGAGGACGGTGATAACAGGATGCTTGAAGGAGGAGTCGGGCCCTCCTCACTGCCTAAGACTGCCACTCCTTCACATGGGGAAGAGCAGGGAGATAATATTGACTTAACCACCTCCAGCCTTCGCCGGATGATGGGCGATGATGATGAATAGGTACAACAAATCAATGAGGAGTAAGAGGAGGAAGTTGAAAAAGAAGTTGAGGAGGAGACTGAAGAAGCAACAGCTCAGCCTGTCGCCAGGCGTACCCGTAAAAGGAACAAACGAGTAAGGAGAGCTGCTCCAGCCGAGGTTGGCGAACACAACGCCCCTCCCAAGAAGCTTCGAAAAGACCACCCCTTATACCAATTTGTTAGGAGCACCACCCAGGCTTCCGAGACGATCCGGGCCGCACATGTCGATCCAGTCACTCAGATTGCCCCCACCACATCAGAATTAGCAAGAAATAACATATAAGACTCCATCCTGATATGTAAGAACGACAAATTCCTTTTAAGCAATACTTAATATGTATCCAAATGCTTGTTTCACAGGGACGAACAAACTGGTGCCGCGCCTCCTCCTGACACCCAAATGGAGAAGGGCAAAGAAAAAGAAGTGGAGGGAAACCCCATGCCTCATAGGGCCGGCATGAAATCCGGCCCCGTTTTTGAAGAAGGTACCCCCACAGCCTCGCAAGACCTCCCGACGTCCGGCCCCCCTCAATCGTTCAACCCTATCTGGAATATCACCACTGCATCACGAATGAGGGACGCCGAGGAATGTCGGGAGTACCTCAACAACTGCATACCACCAGGCTTAGTGCGAGAAGTGAATGCGCTCAGCCATGCGGACTTGGCGGATGAGTACAACGGTGCTTTGGTACACCAAATGGCAATGGGCACCTCGATGAGAGTAAGATTTGAAGCCGCACTTGGGCATGTGGAGTCTCTTAAGAGGAAGGTTGGACGGAGGGAGAGAATGATCGTAGACAATGAAGCTCAAATTGCAGCCCTCCAGTCCCAACTTGCGAGTGCTGAGGCGACCATAAAAAGGCAATCGGCCCGTGCGAGTGAGTATGACCAACAAGTGGCCGATCTCGAGTCAAAACTAGATGCCGCGACAACCAAGGTACATATCCGTGCCGCACCACCCTTTATCCTAGAAGAAATATAATCTAACAATTAATCTCATATAGGTAACCACAGCGGAGGCATCTGCCAAGTCTTCCTCCAGCCAGGTATCCGTGCTCACCAAGAAACTAGAAGACGCGCAAATGACGATCCAGAGCATGGAGAAAGTACAAGAGGAGCTTTCTGATGAGAGGGCTATCACCAAGGAGCTAAAAGAGGCGTTTGCCCAAAAAGATGTGATGATCTATGCCCTCACTGCCGAACGCGATGACGTGCTATGCCCTCAACTACTAGCGGCCATTTCCGGCCGCAGGTGGATGGTAGGGCATGGAGCACGCTTGGCCGTCACCAAGGTACTAGAGGCCCCCGAATTTGTGCAAGAGTTTGCAAGCCTTGTGTCCGATGGTATTGACCACGACCGTCGTGAGGTAATGGTCCAGGCCGTAGAGTTGATCAAGAAAAGGGAGAACTTCACCAGACATGCTTTCTTTAACCCTGAAGCGGCAAACAAGATGGCTGCTTCCATGGCCGCGATGCGGGATCTGCATTACCCATTCTTGGCTGAGCTGGAGGCCACCAAAGATGCATCAAACATGGAAATCATGGAAAAGCTAAGTCTTAGTGCGTTCTCCCAAGATGAGAGTCATTCCCGTGCTTCCTTCACTCTATCGCCCAGCCACCTGACGCTCCCCATCTATGAGGATGTAACCAGGATCGTGCTCGATGAAGAACCCTTAAGTGGGGTGCTGGAGAGGAATGCGGCCCAACCCCGGAAGCGGAAGGAACGTAGTGAGTGGTTGTCATGCTTGGTCGAGGAACAAGTGGAGATGGGTAAGTTTCTCCCCCCTATGTAAGGTGCTTCTACCTTATGATCCATCTCAGACAACTCTGGTTTGTAACCGCTGAATATTTGTTGTCTCTATTCGTCTATGCATGTACACGGCTAAAACATGTGCATTTTGTATGTAAGTCCGTGATGACCACGGCTATTTTTGTTATTTATTTGGAAACTTGTGTATTTTGATTGTGTTGAATATTGTATACCAATACTGCATGATATGTCACGTCTTACACACAAAAAGGGAAAATACATACAAGCCTATAATTTACTAGACATGCGACGTGCGTCTTTACTATGCGAAGCACTGTGTGATTACGACATATGAAACTTACCACAACGTCTTGTGAGTAAGGTGTCTAGTAAGGATACATGATCCGTACGGCTGGGGTTGCATCCCTCTTACGCGGTAAGTTGAATTAGTAGGTTCACTTAATCCTCTTACCCCGCCTGGAGGCGTATAGTACATGTACAGTAATTTGAATGAATGCATATGAATAAAACATGGCACATTATAATAACTACTAAAAAATTCATATGACTAACAGAAGATCAAGAAAATGATTTGCACGAAACAAGCCGTGGAGCTAGCTAGGCGGCATGGCATTTTATTAGAACGTTTACACGTTCGTTTAAACAGTAATGACAAGTCCTAGAAAACAAGAAAGGAAACTTAACAAAATATAAGAAAAAACAGATAAACCGCATGGTTCTTTATTAAAGCCACACATATAGCGAAGCACCCATGCGGAAGCCGTAACTTTCAAAGATAGCACCTTTTGAGATTGGAGATGTTCCATGTGCGCTCTAGGTCGCGGCCATCCATGTCACGTAACTTGTACGCGCCTCGTCCCAAGGCCTCCGTGACTTCATACGGTCCTTCCCACTTAGGGCCCAGCTTTCCTGTATTCTCCGCTCGACTTGCTTCGTTAGCACGATAGACATAATCTCCCGATCGAAAAGAAACACCTTTGACCTTGGCATCATAATAAGCCTTCATTTTAGCCTTGGACTTAGCCTCATTGATGGCTGCTATCTCCCTTTTTTCTTCCAACAGATCCAGGTTGATTCGCAGCTGCTCGTCGTTCGTGATGACATTAACCTCCGCCGTGCGGATGGTAGGCATTCCCATTTCTGCTGGTATAACAACTTCAGTGCCGTAAGCCAATGCAAATGGAGTATCTCCGTTGGCTGTTTTGATCATAGTTCTATGCGCCCATAGCACATGTGGTAACTCATTGACCCATTTGGCAATTCGTTCATCCAGACGCGCCTTGATGCCATTTCCCAAGCTTCTATTTGCTTGTTCCACGAGGCCATTTGTCTGTGGATGCTTAACAGATGCGAAGCGCCGCTTGATGTTCAATGATGCACACCAGTCTTTGAATGGATTGTCCGTGAACTGTTTACCGTTGTCCGAGATGATTTCTCCTGGTAGGCCAAAACGGCACACAATATGCTCCCAAACAAACTTTTTAACTTGCTTGCCTGTGATGGATTTGACTGCCTTGGCCTCAATCCATCGTGTGAAGTAATCCATTGCGACAATCAAGAACTTCACTCCCCCCGCAGCTACAGGAAATGGTCCTGCGATGTCAATTCCCCACTTATAGAATGGCCATGGAGATGTAATAGGTGTAAGCTCCTGCTGCGGATGTCGCGGCACTTGGCAATCACTACACATGCGAATCATGTCGCGCGCGTCTCTGTGCATGGTAGGCCAATAGTATCCTGTTCGTAAGGCTCGAGCTACCACGGATCGTGGACCTGCGTGCATGCCGCATAATCCTTCACGTATGTCACTGATTACGTAAGCGGCCTGACGTGGTCCAACACACCGCAGCCACGGCTGCAAGAAAGAGTGCTTGTAAAGGATGCCTTCTCGAAGTTCGAAGTGTTGCGACTTCCTCCTGATGCGCCGTGCTACTTTTTCCTCGTCTAGAAGGGTCTCACTAGTCAAATAGTTGATGATCGGGGTCATCCATGTAGGTCCGTCCTCCTCAACTATAGTAGCGACCTCCCCTTCTATTATAGATTTCTCCTTGAGTATTTCCACCAAGACTTGTTTGGACAAGTGAGCGAAGCTTGTAGATGCAATCTTGCTGAGAGCGTCCGCCTTCTTGTTCTTGCCTCTTGGCACCTGCTTGATGGAAAATTTGTTGAAAGCCGCAATTAGTGACTTGACTTTTTCCAAGTATCTGACCATGTTGTCCTCCTTAGCCACATATCCACCTAGAATATGGTTCGCAACAAGCCGTGAGTCCACGTAGGCCTCAAGGTTGTGGACTCCCATTCTAGCGGCGATTTTTAAACCCGCAAATAGTGCTTCATATTCCGCTTCGTTGTTGGTGGTCGTAAACTCAAAACGGAGGGCGTACGTGAACTCCATTCCTTCCGGATTTGTGAGGATAAGACCAGCTCCGGAGCCATCCGTACACGAAAATCCGTCCGTAAATAGCACCCATGGTTCTGTTGGAGTCTCGTCTTGTTTAACGATTGGCCCTTCCTCATCCGGCTTCTCGATCAGGAAATCTGCCAAGATCTGGCCTTTCACAGCCGTCCTTGGCCTATAAGATATATTATGCTCCCCCAATAAGATGCTCCATTTTTGTAGCCTCCCTGCCATGTCCGGTCTAGAAATAACCTGCTTGATTGGCTGATCCGTAATGACTACAATTGGGTGCGCCTGAAAGTATCGGCCCAGCCGCTTTGTAGCAAACACTAGTGCTAACACCAATTTTTCCATAGAGGAGTAATTCAGCTCCGGCCCTTGTAGTGTTCTACTTATAAAGTAGACTGGAGTTTGCACTGTATCTCTATCTGTCATGAGTACCGCGCTTATTGCGCCATGAGTGGCTGAGAGATACATAATGAGTTCCTCCTTTGGCCGGGGAGCTACTAGCATAGGGAGAGATGCAAGATGCTGCTTGAGTTGGCCGAAAGCTTCGTCGGCTTCCTTTGTCCACCGGAAGTCTCCCTTCCTAATGCACTTCTTGAGTGTCTTAAATAGGGGCAATGACTTCTCTGCGGATTTAGATAGGAACCTATTCAGCCCGGCTAGTTTCCCATTTAAGGATTGCACCTCCTTCCGTGTCTGAGGGAATGGCAGTTGTATCACTGCGTTCGTCTTCTCTGGGCAAGGTTTGATGCCGTTTGGATCAATCAAATATCCAAGGAACATTCCCTCCGTTGCCCTAAACGTACATTTCTTTGGATTTAGCTTCATGTTAATCCTTCTCAGTGTGTCGAATGTCTCTTGGACATCCTAGAGAAGTGCCTCCTTCGTATTACTTTTTATAAACAAGTCATCCACATAGACTTCTAAGTTGCGGCCTATCTGTGATTCAAAAGCTTTGTCCACAAGCCGTTGATATGTAGCACCGGCGTTCTTCAGTCCAAACAGCATTTTCGTATAGCAATATACGCCCTGGCTTGTATGGAACGCCGTTTTTTCTGCATCCTCCTCCGCCATCTGGATCTGGTGATATCCTTTATATGCGTCCAAGAAGCATTTAAAAGGATATCCACATAGGGATTCCACCTTCCAGTCGATTTCCGGTAACGGGTAACAATCCTGTGGACAGGCCTTGTTTAGATCCGTAAAATCCACACACATGCGCCAACTTCCGTCATGTTTTTTGACCATGACCGGATTAGATAACCACTCGTGGTAGTATACCTCGCGCATGATACCTGCGTCCACTAGTTTCCGTACTTCCTCCAATATTACTTGACTGCGCTCAGGCGCCTGGCCGCGCTTCTTTTGCTTGACGGGTTGGTACCTCTGGTGGATCTGGAGCTTATGTTATGCTATTGCCCGTGGCACGCCTGTCATATGCTTTGGCTCCCATGCGAATATATCTAGGTTTGCACTTAACAGCGAGCACATGGCCCTCTTGCCGTTATCCGAGAGTGCCCCCCTATGGATATCTCATGTTCCGGATAGTCGGGATGAATTGCCACCTTCCAATTGGGAGGTGGTGATCCATCCTTGGGTGGAACAGGTGGAGCCGTGGAGGGTACCGCCCGTATAGCCAAAATACCTGGTCTGCCTATGATCCCATTGTACGGAGAATGTGAGCGTATCACCATGAAGTTCATCCACGCCGTAGTGGAGTGTTCCTCATTCCCAATGGTTACAAGCAGACGTAGTTGCCCTATCGGCCAGATAGTGTCTCCACTAAAGCCAGTGAGCGGCGACGTGGCCGGTACTAATTGGCTTCTTATTTCTGGGCATAACTGCACGAAACAGTGTTCATACAGTACCTCTGCTGACGACCCTCCATCCACATACATGCGACGAACATTGTGTGTTCCAATGCTTATCTCAATAGTGAGAGGCACATCAATTACATCGCTTGCTGTGATGGGAGGGAACGAGATGTCCCTGCCGCGTGAAAATTTTTGGCCAACTTTCTGCCTCATGCGGTGTTGTATGGATTGGATCATGTATATGGTCGAAGGTTTGTCCTTTTGGGGATCCTTCTTATCATACTTCTTGTTGTCTTTTCCATCCTTCCAATCCTTAACTAAGTGATTGAGTTTACCTGATTTGATCAGTGACTCAATGTGCTTCTTGAGCTGGATACACTCCTCCGTACCATGGCCCTTATCATTATGGAACTCGCAGAAGCGATTTCCTTGCCGACGTTCCGGCGGAGTTGTCATTGGGGGAGGCCTTGGAAAGTTTGCCCCTTCCGTCAGCAAGATCTCCCGGTAGGACATCTTTAGGGGGGTAAACTTATCGTCCGGTCGTCCTCCTTTGTTCTGGCTCTTATAGTCTGAGCCCTTGCTACTGTTCTGATTGCCTTGACCGTCCGACTGTCTCCGAGACTGGTCGTTTGACCGGTACCCATTTCCTCTAGATGGGTAAGCCGCGGCAACCGCTGTTTCTCCTTCTATGAAATTTCTGACCCTTTCCATGAGGTCATCATATCTCTCTGGACGCTTGTCGTTGAGGCGCCTGATCAATTCCCTGTCTGTTATGGCGTGCATGTAGTCAGAGATTTTCAGGAGTTCCGGCATTGTTTTAGTGCGCGTGCACTCATCATTGAAGCGTTCAGTGAAGGCTTCTGTGGACTCCCCCGGCCGTTGTTTGACAGTTTCCAATGAGACCGGATCCCTATTATACTTCATCCTCTGAGTATAATTGTTCTTGAACGCGGTGCGTAGTTCCGTGAAACTATCAATGCTCTGTGGAGGGAGTCCCTCAAACCAGTCACGGGCATTTCCGATCAGAGTTGAATTAAACATTTGGCACCATATAGGCATGGGCCATCGCTCAATTTTAGCCTGTGTATCAAATATTTTAAGGTGATCATCCGGATCACCAGTCCCATCATAGGTCTTGACACACGCCGGCATGCGACGTTTAGTGTCCTCGGAATAGTTCCGTATGCGGAGGGTGAACGGGTCTTCCCGGGGATCCGCCCATGGCCGGGTGAGCCTAGGGTCATCGCATGGTTCACACCATGGGCGCGAAAGATCCTCCGCTTCTGTATCTCGATAATAAGGGCCACCATAATACTCATCATTGTTTGGTGGTGGTGGAGGGGTACGCCTAGGTCGGCGACGCTTAGGCGGATGGTCATCTGAGTCCTCTCCTGACGGGTCTGGAGACGGCGGTGGTGCCCTATCCTTTGGGTAGGGACCACTTTTTTTGGATGAACCAGGAGCCTTTTTCCCAGTATTCATCCTGTCCCACGCGCTCGTGCGACGAGCGGTTCTGGCCAGCTCTCGATCTGGTCGCTTGGGTGAACCATCAAACTTATCTCCTCCTTCTTGAGACTGCATTAGTTCCTGTATGAGGCGATCTCCTATACGCTCAAACACATTCCTGGGTTGAGGGGTTTCCTCAAAGATGCTCTGCTCCTGAGGCCGAGCTCTCCTTTTCCTCTGATTTTGGGAAGAGGTGATTGGTCCGGTGTCACCAAAGTTGAGTCTTGATTAGAGGTTCCTCCCCAGATTCAACCTTGATGCGATCCCCGGGATGATCCTATCAAAGTTCTGCGTGAGAACTCGAGTAAGATCCTCCTCACCGAGTGGTAGGACTTCTACTTCCTCCTCCGCCGACGGTCTGCGCGGCTCCTTGTTAGGAGGGTTGGGCGCACTCCCTGGGTCAGGGTTGTCCAGGGTTGAAGTAGGTGGGGGTGTCATGGAGATCGTGCTCGTCACCCCCAAGGGCTGAAAACCGCCACGGTTACTAGGTCCGCCGGCAAGGCGGCTAGGTGATTGATTGGGGATGAGTATCCCTTCCCCTTGGGACTTCCGATTCCCAGGATTCGTGTTCCTGGGATTAGCTTGCGGATGCCCCTTCGTCATTGGAAATTCAGAATGAGGTTTTGTTCTAGCTTAGTGTAATGGGTCCCACGGATGGCGCCAACTTGTTGATGCAAAAGTTGGGTGATCCTTGCTTGACCCGAATTAGGCTCAATTCGGGTTGGCTGGGCTCCGGCTCCTGCACCAAGTGAATCGTTTGGTTGGGATCCTACACACTAAACAACACGCGTTAAGCTTACCGTGGGAGTGTTTCCCACGATTAGACTCCGGCGTGAGAGTAAGTAATCGGTTAGGGTTTTATGTGAGTTGATAGTATAGAACGTCCTACCTTGTGGAACCTTTGAGGGTTCCTTTTATAGGCAATGAAACCCTAATGGGCTGTCATTGATACTTCGGCCCCAAGGAAGAGATAAGCACCATAATTAGATTGATTTTTATCTTCTAATTATGGTGAGTGAATATCTCCTTCTTTGGAGTAAATCACATTCAGAGATAGAATATGATTCTGTCTAACCCTGCACCGGTCATGCCGGGCCATGGGCCGCACACATGTGTGCGGTTACTGTTCATCCAAGCCCATCAGCTTAAATGACATTATTCCCACCCATCTGTGATGGGCCGGATACGGGTAGTACCCGTGGGCCGGGTTCATGACCCGGCTGGGGACTATACGTCATCATGTTTCATGTCTTGTACTATCCATGTGACAAAGAGATGTTGCGTACAAGGTCCTCATTTACTTTAGAAACGAGACACTAAGCAAGATAATGTAACTCCTTCAAGTGATAGAAAATATGTGCATAGAGTACCATAAGAAGAGTCACATATTCCTAGATCTTGTACCACTTTGTCACCAACCATATTAGCACGCACAAGTTATCTTCAAACCAATGGGGTGCCATCCACACGATTTAAAGATATGATAAAACACAAACTCGCGAAACACTTCTTCGAACATCAAACTTACCATAAGAATTCTTCCCTTTAAGCCAATACCTCTTCATGACAAGTCTTAATGAAACAATATCTTCATATGTAAAAGCCGTACGAGTAACTCTTTCACAAGGCTATCCCGATTACATAAGAAATATTACTCCAATAAATTACTTCACGAATTTTTGTGAACTCACGTAAAAATCATTGATCCCTTTAAAAATATCCGAGCCACTAATATCAAAATGATATTCTGATTAAAATAGAGATTCCATGTACCTACGTGTGCAAATACTCTCCTCTTTTTGTGTGCCAAAATTTATCCAATTTTCCAAACAGCAGTAATTCCTTTGTCGTCCAACATCCACCTTTGTCCAATATCTTTACCAGATGCATTGTCCAATATCGGACAATACTTATCAGCGCTTAAGACAAAGTTTCTCGGACGACTCTTGTCAGCGCTTTCCATCAGCGCTTGACTTATTCTTGTCAGTGTCTTGGTCAACCACTGACATCACCGGCAGATAATAATCGAGGGATAATAATAAGAAGTAGCAAACGTGTATCTTTAGTAATTCTTACCACATATAACCCATGTGATAAGTAAAATCTCAGATTGCAACTCCAAATTTTTAGCATCTTGGAAGTACCTACGTCTGTATCCCACAAAATCAGCTTCATATATTACATCCATTTTAAACTGCTCAATATTCAGGAAGACTAAATCCGCATGTCTGACTAAATTGAAAAGAATAAATCTCATAAATCGGGAGAACATATCTCCCAAAAATTAGCCATACCATAATCACGTTCAAAGCAGATTTGTATGATAAACTTTGTAATAGCATATCAACATATTCCAAAAATATGTAGATACACACGCTTCTTGTTTCATATTCATACGTCAATTCCATCTAAAAATCAGCAACCAATTCCAGAACTCAATCTTGACATTTATGGGAATCACATTCTTCCTGGCAAACCAATCATCATAACGAAATCCTACTATAGTATATAGTCTGATCCACGCCTTACGAACATAGACCAAACATCACACCTTTTGTACAGAAAGAATATGATCATGTGACACCGGTTTGCTTTCCTGATCAATCATGACAATCCTTTTTTTTCTGTTTTGATTCAATCTAGGGTTTATACAAACCCTAAACGTCAAAATCATCACAGCCATGCATGAATCCTTATATTCTTCATGAATTGAATACTTATGATCAGAAACAATAACATCTAATGTTTACTGCTGCTACTAATGTAGATCTAGGGTTTTATAAAACCCAGGTATGAAGATTTGGAACCCTAATCTTTTTCTGCTGTGATCTTCGACAACCAATAACTTTTGATTGAGGACTAATATGGACAATCCCTCTGGTGGATATTTAGATATATGTGTGTATAACACACATAAAAAATTTCGTGACGATCCAACGGTTCAAGAAAAAGTTATGGCCTTCTGAATGCTGCTGCACATACAAAATCGCCCATAAAAATGAAAAACCCTATATGGATTTTTCTTTCTTCTCACCAATACGAACACCTTGTTGGTCCTAGCATCACGAGCTACGAGGATCTGATACCAATTGTGGAAACCTACGTTTACTAGATCTTTTAGCTACTAGGTATCATCATTGTTCATATGATTAAACGATCAAAGCGGAAAAGAACAATAATCATGAAACAAGGTGTTTGGGCACAAGAACACATGAATTAGTCAAAAGGGTTGCTCATTATATTAATAATAAACAACCACTAGAGGTGTATATATTAATCCCACGTCTAGTGCAACACACGCTTTAGGTTTACATTGTGAATGAAATATATATATTAAACCTATGACCCTTGTTCCTTTCATAGAGTAAGGATTAGGGTTTACAAGAGATAATATCAAATAAACATGCATATCTTCTATTTAAATAAACTAATACAGAATATTTATAAATAATATTCTGAATATTTATCCTAAATATATTTCCAACAGCGTTTGAATGTTGTCAGCGTCTCAGTTAACATTTGTCAGCGTCTAGACATAATGTGTCAGTGTTGAATCAAATGCCTTCATGTTTTCTCCGTTTTGAGTTTCTGCCACATCAACTTTTTGACCCAACAGATATCTTACTCGAGATCGTATTATAGGCATCGGTGTGTAACTAGACGCTAACCGATGTGATCACACTATTTAAAATATGTCCAAGTGGGAGTTGAAAGTTTATGGACTATAATTTAATAGTTGGTGTTAGGATCGAACTTGATTTTACGGGATTGCACACAATACGTAAAGAGTTAGTTTATTTAATAAATATATTTATATGTTTATTAAATTAAATCGAGCAATAACTTTAACCTTTGTTAAATTTAAGAGTTAAGACTAAACGGTTAATGTGGAATAATTAACGGGAGTTAAAGAAAGATCCGGAACACCTTTGTGGGCTTGGGCCGGCGCTGGAGAACAAGAAAAATGAAGAAAAGATTTCTTGCCTTATTTAGTTTTGTCTTGGGCTACAAATTTGGAGACACTATATAAACACATCGAGGCCTCCATAATTCTTGTACCAAAAACCACACTTTTCCTTCTCTTCTCTTTTGGCCGATCGGATCGCACGAAACCATAAGGGTTTTCTTTTGGTTTGTTTTGTTTCTTACTTGTGATCAACACCAAAGGAAAAACACTTTTTTAGGGTTCTTTTTATCCTTTGGTTTTGGTTTAGCAATAATCTAGACCTAGCCCCTCTCTAGGGTTGTTGGGAGATTTTCCACAAGGCTTAGAAGCTCGAATTACACGTACTAGACTTACGGTTTGCTCGTTGTATTACGTGTGTACAAGAACGTAATGTAGTCTTACTTTATACTATATCTTGGTGGTGTTCGTTATAAACCCTAATTGGTGATTCGTTCTTTATCTTGTGGAATCGTCTAGCTAAAAGGTATATAACCCTGATTCGATTAATTATGAATGTGTTATCATTATGATCTTGTTAAATCGCTTCCGCTATATGTGATTTGATCTTTGCTTATGATTATGTAATTGTTATGAACTTCATAAACCATCAATGAGTTCTTTAGAAGGCCGTTTTACAGCTATTTCTGTAGTTCCATAAATGTCATATGGCGGTATGGATCACCACATCAAAATACTTTGAAAGGCTCAGAGAAATTGGGACCCGGTCCGCCAAAGAAATCATGTCAACAACAGAGGTGATCGGAGGAGCCGAGATCTTCCACCACAAAAAATGTATTTCCATGTTTCGCTAGAAACATTGCAATGTATAAAGATGTGCTCTTCAAACTCTATGCCGTCATCACAAACTGGACAACACACCATGTCAAGATCGATACCTTGAGAATCTAAGTTAAGCCTGGTAGGTAATCTTCTATGCCAAACACGCCATGATAAGATGTTTACCTTAGTGGGTAAAATATTATTCCATCTCGTAGGTTACACGTCGGAAGAGTATGAATTGAGGGTAATAGGGTTTTACATACAATAAGTAGTGAAAGATCTTGATGCCGCATATGTGAATTCCCAAGTGTCTTCGTCTACATTTAGATGGAGGTTCGCTAACAGGTTAGTTAAAATAATGAGTTCCTCACGTTCACCTACTGTATAAGGCGTCCTAATCCATGCCTAGTTAAAAGATAGGCCATCCGGGTGAAAGGAGTTGGGAAGATGGCTTTGTCCCACTTTTGCATGGAAAACAGAGGAAGTAGCATGACCATTGTGAGGAGGAGTGTAAAATTTCTTTCACAAACCATACAATATGGATTTGATTCCAACTTATACAACCGAGGGAAAAAACATGTAAAGGTACCCCTCCGAGCCAATTATCCTGCTAAAATCTCGTGTTTTGACCATTGCCTACTTTTTTCTTGAAGAGCATTGGAAGATCAATTCCAATCAGGTTAAGATCGGGTTCTTAGCTTTATGATTCTTGACCAAGGACCTGATTATGCAAAGGTATTGGAGTTCACTAACAAAACTCCTCAAAACCCCGTGTATAGATCGAATCACTTTGTACCAAAGAACATATTATTCGGTACGTAATCTACACCACCACTTAGCCAAAAATGAATGATTGCTTGTCGATAGTCTACTAATACCAATGCCAACTTTGTTACAAGGAGAAAGAACTTCACATCCGAAAAGTCACCCCAAAAGAACTTCCTACTGATAATTTCAAGCTTGCTAATGACCTTTTGGGGGACTTAAAAATAGAAAAGTAGTAGATCCCAAGGCTGCCAAGAACAGTCCGTATGAGAGGCAACACATCCAATCGAAGAGGAAAATGAGTTAACCTCCAGATTTGAAACCCCAATCTCGAATAATTTACTTTTGTTAAAATTAACTTTAAGCCCGGATGCAATTAATTATGTATATTGTTTTTTTATATTTGGATTGTCATTTTTCATACAGCAAGATTATGTAATTATATAATCTATTATTTTTTTATTTAGGTACCCAATAAATTTACCAACGATGTAATTCGTTGCTAGTTAGCAACGTCTGTTCTTAGTTGAAAAACATATATAACAACGACCTTTGTTTGTTGCTATTTTGCTGAATTAGCAACGACAAGTGTTGGTCAAACAATTTAGCAACGATTGAGATGTCGTTGCTATTTAGCAACTACTTGAGTCATTTAGCAACGAATTCCAAGTTTGCAACGGGCGATATAGCAACGACCAGGATTCGTTGCTAATGTCGTTGCTAAGACTGTTTAGCAACGAATTTAGGCTATTTTGCAACGAAAAATGGTCGTTGCTATTGGCAGTTTTTCTAGTAGTGTTTTAATCTAGAGAGGATCGGGAGGTACCAAATTCTACAATATAAAATGGCGGAACAAATTTTATTTTGACTGCAAGTTTTAAAAAACTACTAAATACATAAAGAAAGTTTCAAAATAAGGTTAAGCCCGTAATTGTGACAAGTGGGCTTATCAAACAAACACACCGTCTAACAGAGTCGGTTATACCAAACAAACACACCGTATAAAAGGAGCTCTAAGTTTCAATCCTACCATTATTTTCTTAAGAACCGATTGAGGTTCAACTAAACTCGAACAAACCTCCCTCGGCTCTAGTTTTGGTTTAGGATTTCAAAGGTTTTATAAATGGCAGAGGCCCGGATTGATCTTAGTAGAGCCGCTGGTGATCGTTATCATCTTGTTGGTTCTTCCAATGGTCTTGTATGTGTTCGTTACGATAGTAATAATGAATTACTATATGTCGTTAATCCCTCAACCTGTGAAGTGAAAGTACTAAGTCCTCCTCCTAAAGATAATATTCAAGTGTTCGGTTTTGGCTATGATTCATCCATAGATGATTTCAAGGTTGTAGTAGGATTCTATGATCATGACTATACCGTGCTTTTTAACGTGTTAACGTTGAAATCAAATGTCTGGAGATCAGTTGTTGGAGAAGTGGAGGGTTGCCCTTTGTGCGGATATGGTACTTTATACAATGGAGTAATTCACTGGCTTTTTAGCGGGAAACGAATTGTTACTTTTGATTTATCCAGAGAGGTTATTATAAAAATACCCCAACCAGATCCTCCTTGTGAAACGTTACAAGGCATGTTACGAGAGTACATGTGTACGTTGGGGACTATAAAAGGCCGTCTATGCATCCAATATCAAAAGAGGTCATGGCTACCGAAAACTGAGGAAACTGAAATATGGGTAATGAAAAACTACAATGTTATGAAAACTGAGGGAATTGAACTCGAACGATGGTTACCGCCACCTGGTTATAATGAACACAAAACAATAATGAATTACAATCCACACCAGTTTTTCTTGTTTGGTCATGTTCACATATGGATGTTAGAAGAAGGTTCAGGTGCTGCCGTGTTGGTGCACAGCCTTGGATGTCCTGGTCCCCATCGGATTAATAGGCATATCAAGTTGTGTACGGTTTCCGAATGTAATTATAATTTTGATCTCCCTGTATACGTGAAGAGCCTTACGTCTCCGCATGGCATGGGTGACGATTATAGTGGCAATGGGGGAGACTCGAAAGCAATGGGATGTTAGAAGAAGCTAAGGTTCATATGCAGAATACTCGTATAATGTTTTATACGAATCTATACTCAAAAGCATAGAGAATACATCATCGTCAGTTCGTCATCATCGGATCATCATCATACTGAGTCTTGCGAAACTTTGGAGGAGTGCTGAGCAAATTCTAGTTATAGGATTAGTAGCTTTTCTTATTCTGTTGTAAGATATATGCATTTTTTTTATACAAAGTTTAAATCATTTAAACGTTAATTAGATTCTAATGTGTCTGCTACAAAGCATATGCTATTTAATTGGAAACATGACTGATGGAGGTTTAGCGATTACTAAATCTTGTAGAGTTTCATAACCAAAATACTTTAATCACTGCCATTTGATAATTCTAGTAGATGGTGGCTTATCACCTGATGATGGGCATGAGGCAATTGGAGGGCTAAAATAACTTATAGAATCACCAAGATAATCAAGAAGTTCGTGTGAAAATTGGAGTGTCACGTGCAGAAACGGTTTTCGTGTTAGAATTTAGAATCCACATAATTATTAACTGATCATTAGCAACATTACCTGTATCCACTCCTTGATAAACAGAACATACTTCATGTATTCATTGCCAGATCATAAACTTGCCATATTTTACGCTACATTATATAGGGAAGATGTCACTACATACTAATCAAACTTCACCACTGTTCCACCATCATGGTCATTAAGTTTAAACTCTCAAATTTGTAAACCGGTTACATGTGCTAATGTTGTGTGCCATAGTAAGCCTTGATTGCTTATCCATTATGCAAAGAAAGATTTTACATTCCAGGCTAATTTGATAATGGATGGATTTCTTACCCGATGGTAGCTCACCATAATTATAAAGAAGATTACAGAAAGGAAATAGTAAGTTCAGGCAACATAACATAGGTGTTGAAGACCAACATCATAACAATAAAATGTAAAAAAACAGCCGCTAGTAAATAGTTAAGAGTTTGAAAAGTTTCTCGAAAGGATGTTTGGGATTGAATTTTGGGTGTATTATCTGATTATTATGTTTGGAAACTGCAGATAATCAGAAAATAGTGTTTGGCATGAATAACAATATATTATCTGAGTTTCTTTAAAGAGAAAACGCAGTTTTCGAAAAGTATATTGAGGCTAATACATGCTTATATAAAAAAAACCTTTTACAAACGCATACTGTGGTTTGCGAAAGCAATCCCGAACACCTGTTTATGATCCATATGTCTGACATTTAAGAACCAATTCTAAAATAGCATCCAAAGTTATGTTAAACTCTCTAGCCCATCACTAACTACTATATGTGCTAGTTTGCTGGTTTTACATTGCACTCAATTGGAGTGCCATGTATCTTACTTGTCGATTCTTTATATGAAAATCTAAATTCAAATTTCAGTAAAAAAGAGCGAAGAAAATATTTTAAGTATCAAAATAGTTAAACACTCACATGGAGAAGATATTATCCTCATGTAAGTATTCCATTCTTAAGCATCCGTCTGTGGACTGCTTGAAATGCTGCAAAATAAAGAATCGGTCTCAATAGTTAACAATAAAGAATCAGAATATTAAAGAAACAGATTGTACCACACAAACTCCTAAATTTTGGAATATCTCAAAAACATCGCCTTGAGGATCAGCTACCACTTTAGGCATTCCATTAACCACAGAAGCAGGCAACTGTTAAAATGAAAACGAACCAGATGATGAGAATATGGGCATTTGAGCAGCTGTATATAATGAAACCGTGACAGGTCATTAAATAATGAAACTTTAATAGATGAAAGAGGTTTATATCATACATGTGAATGGAACTTCGCGACATTTGGATTGTAACGTAAAGGATGTACCCGGGAAAAATATGCTGTCTAAGGTTTGAAACTATCAACCCCCACAAACAGGCGTCCTAATTTCAATATAGAAAGGTACAACGAACACCATCAGACACCTACTAAACAATAGATTATTTGAGTATTGTGTTAGCTGTTAAGCAGCGTGATTTCAATATCTAGCAATATGTGTTATGTTGCAATTGCATAGGACCAGGAGCATGACACACATCCACCGGAATAAGCACACCAGATATGCAAACATAAACCCTTAAAACTCGTCTCCATATGGTCAGATATCCTTTACCTTTTTTACATTTCATTCCAATCATGTATCCAATTACAGGCATGTTACTCTCCGTAACGATTTTTTTTTCTTTTTTATAAAAGATTCAGGTTTATCACAGTTAAACCAAAAGAGTAATCACTTTAGAAGGTTGTATGCAATAAAAGTAGCGTTGGTCGTTAGACTTATTCCACTCATACCACTATGTGTTCTTTTTTATAATTTGGCTTGTTTGCGATAAAAGTAAAACAAACACCAAATCAACCGATTCATGACTAAATGGACTAAAACTGTCACCTTCACTGAAATCCAGAAAAAATAAAAGAGTAACAAAGATAAGTTTATGAGTTATGACCCAGTAAAGAATGTTTTCTCGTCAATCCAATTTGACCCATTTCAACCCATGGTAAAAATCCCATCTAAATTTCCACTATTATTCAAAATCGTATCTTGTACAAAAAAGGCCTCGCTTATAGCAGTCAAAAACTTAGCTTTTCACCGTTGAGCAAAGATGTTCTTGTACTACTTTAGCCTCGATCAAGTCACTACTCACAGGTCTTTTATAGTTGATTCCATGCGGAGAGAGATAGAAAAACACATTTTGTGTGATCAGCCGGTATAACACGATAGAATAAGAACTTGCCATTCAAGATTAATATTCCCATGTGGCATCTTTATATTGATCGTCTCCCAACCCGCTGCAACTTGGATAGTCGAGGTGTAGATCTCCACTCTTCAAGATGTCCTAAGTGTGATGGAGATATCTAAACCGCTCAACATTTTTTCATTGATTCCTCGATTACTAATGGGTTTGGCATATGGTGATAAAATGGTGGAAGCTCGTGAATTACCCACAAGACTTACATTCCTTGTGAGTGACACGGTAAAACTAATTGACACAACTAAGACATGCTTTGACGTTATGGTTCACGCCACTACTTGGATCATTTGGAGATACCAAAACCGAGTTTGTTATAGAAGGAGTATTAGATTATGTTTATCACGTGATGTGATTTCCGACTCATTGGCCGACTAATCCACGGGGTTTGAGCCCACCGCCACACAGATTCAAACCAGGTAAAGTCCTCCCTTTTCAGGAGGTTGGCGTGGCCACTTCAAGTTTGTTATCACCTAGTGGGAATTGAACTTGAGATCTCACACACTTTAGAGTGATAGCCACAAATCTTTTTGTCACTAGGCCAACTTAGGTATAATGTCTTAGGATATTAGTTAAAGTTTAACATAGATTTAATATGGATTAACAATTAAATAGAATAGACACTATTAGAATAAGAATCTAACCTCACTCCTAGAGTCTTAGTGATCAACACCTAACTAATCAAATTAGACCACGATCGATCATGTACGTTGCCCATTGAAAACGTTCTATTGGATTAAAATGATTACCTGGGTAAGATCAAAATATAAAACTTGAATTAAATAAATAGGTTATCATAACGCACATCAATCATTTATATCTCTAAACTATATGTGATTAACTAATATTATCAATACAAATATCTAGCATTGAATTTGGTTTCAGCGGGGAAACAATTCCCATACAAAAACCCGATTAGAAACATCATCATCAAACCCGCCCCAATCCACATTGCGGATATGATTAGGGGCCCCCGTTGGAGTGTGATTCTCATCAAAACCAGTCCTGATAAAAAATCTCGTTTAGGACCCAAAACCCGCCTAATATGTTTTTCTATTTATACACTTGTGTAATGAGTATAGAAACATAAAAATTAATCGGAGTTTAATCTAAAAGTATCCGGTCATGTGTCACGTCTTATCACGCTTTTTCATGTCTCATCTCACGCGACCTCTAAAACTATCGCTTTAATTTATTTTATAACATAAAAGTAACATCTCGTGTTTTGCTTTTGGCACCGCCATGACGCGCGTTGTAAATCCTCACCAAAGATCGAGTAGGTTTTGGCGCACTCATGGTGCCGTCCGGAAGTTGGCATGCTAGTTTTAAATAAGTATTAGCAAGAAGTGAATCAATAGAAAAACATATTACTTTTTAAAAGAACATGGATGTAACTTCAAGATGCATAGGTTTGCTGGTAGCCTTTGCTTAAGTTAAATAAGTTTAAAGATCATTGAATTTTAAGTGAACCATTTGCTAATTATGTGTTGTTTCAACCCATAATTATCTCAGTTTGACCCATTTTATATACACCTATGTTAAACTTGTCGAGTCCACTTTTTTACCCATTTTACAGATTGATATATTTTACATTTTTATATGTGTATGTTTTGATGTATCTATATTTTTAGGTACTTCGATTAGAAGAGAATTTGGAGCAACAACGAGAAGATGGAGTTCAGCGTGAAATTGCTCTAAAGAAGGAATTTGAGGACCAAAGGGAAGTTGATCGTCGTGAATGGCAAGCCAAGCTTAAGGAGTTCCAAGATATGCTTAGAAAATCACCAGCCCCTTCTTCTGCATAACTAACATATAGTTGATCGTAGCATCTTCTGGTATCTTAGTCGCATATTGAATATTAGCAACATTTTGTTACTTTGATCTTGTGATTCGAAAGTTAAATCTGTACGTTAATTCTTGGATTTTGAAACAGCACTTTTAATCTACTTTCTTTATGGATATTAGTTTTTTTTTAATTATTTTAGAATTGTAATTTGAATGTTGAGCGTCTTCGTGCTTACTAGCAGAAAACCGTCGCTAAATCCACTATGGATATGTCTGGAACATTGGTAGCCCGTGGGTAATAGTAGTATGTGTCAGTAAAATGTTAGCAAGCCGTGGGCGTTTACAGACGATTATCCGTTGGCGAATTCTGTTGGTAACCCGTGAGTAATGTGCGACGGTAATATCCGTTGGTAACTAGTGACGAGTTAACAACGAGAAATTCCGTTAGGGATTTTTTATATCCGTCGGTAAAAGACGTCAATAAATTTACCAACGGCGATATTATCGACGTAAAGTTTCAGTTGGCATTCCGTTAGTAATAGCCTTTACCGATGGATTAGCAACGGATTTGGCCGTCATTGTTGCCCGTTTTTCTAGTAGTGTTCATGTCCAATTGAAACATAGTGAAAGATTCCAATTAAGAAATGGAATCACCATTAATAGTGCAACAACTCAATTAGGAATCTCACCACAAGGAGACTCGAATCACCATTGGAATTACAAATGATGCCTTAAATACAAAATTCTATTAAAATATATAAGGAAGGCCATGCCTTAAATACAAAAATATATAAAAATGACACATGTAATTCATTAGAGGGTTTCCATAAAATGCTTCAAAAAGAAAATAGGAATTACAAATGATGCCTTTAAAATAAAATTATAAAAATGACACATCTAATTTATTAAAGGGTTTCCATAAAATGCTTCAAAAGAAAATAGGAATCACAAATGATGCCTTAAATGCAAAATTCTAAAAAAATATATATGGAAGGATGGTGAAACAATGTATTAAAAACAAAATTTTATAAAAATGACACAGATAATTTATTAAAGGGTTTCCATAAAATGTTTCAAAAAGAAAATAGAACTTACAAATGATGTTTTAAATACAGTACTCTATAAAAATGACGCATGTAATTCATTAAAGGTTTCCATAAAATGCTTTAAAAAGAAACTAGGAATTACAAATGATTCACAATAGTTTGACTGACTAAAATGAAAATATTTTTAGATATTCGGACTGTCAATTTTTGAACTAGGTTATACAGTGTTGCTATATTATACATGTAATAAAAAAATATCTGGAATGAGCTTTTTGGGATTACTTTTGCTAGAATACACTTTACCACAAAACATACCAAACTAAATCGTTTTTAAAAAATATTTAGCTATAATGTTTTTGCTAACAAAAAAAACTTAACAATATTATTAATTTCAAAAAAATATTATGTAAAAAATTATTCATAACATTAACATATACAAAATTTATTACCTCATAAAATTCTAAATTTTTTTAATGTAACAAACTTATTTATAACGTTAACGCATGCAAATTCTATCAACTCATAATATTCTTAAATAAATAAAATATCTTAAACTACGTTATTTTTGTCCAGTCTATGCTACATTATTAAAGTATTAATGTTATAACTAACACCACATATACTAAACTTCTAACACAAACACACATAACTTCAATTTTCATTAAAAAAATATATACTTAATGCTAGCTCGTCCGCTATATCCATGAACCACTCCTAATCATTTACTTTTCTAAACCACCCCCCCCCCCCCCCCCCCCCCAAATTTTCACCTCTTTTTTTTAGAAGTTATATATCACACATTCGGTAAACCGACAAACGACAAAAAAATAAACCATCGCGACGAGAATTAACTTATCTTTCAATAACGTCTGAAAAAATATGTATGATTCGTATCACAAATCATATATAAGACCCGATTACACATTCATGATTTTTTTAAGATATGACTTAAGCAAAAAAATAAAAAAAATTATACCTTTTTTCATGTCGAAGGAGATACTCTAATAACTCTAATATGAATCATATAAATTGAATTTATAAATAAAATCAAAAAGCTAATGCAGTGGAGTTAATATGAATGAGATATAATTTATTTATGAGATATTTAATTTAAAAAAAAAATAAAATAAAAAATTGTTTTGTTAAATGAAAAATAAATAGTTAAATTTATACTAAATATTGAATGTAGGTTAAACTTAATAATATAGAGTTCTAAAATAAAGTTAAGCCCATAATTATGTGACAAGTGGGCTTATCAAAGAATTACACCGTCGGTTATACCAAGATCACTTGTATAAAAAGAGGTCTATGGTTTCAATCCTACCTACCATTATTTTCTTAAGAACCGATTGAGGTTAAACAAAACTTCAGTCGGTTTTAGTTTCCGCAAGTCGATTATTAAATTTATATCGTTTTAGGATTTCGAAGGTTTTATATATGGCGGAGGTCCACCTTAATAAGAAACTATGCACATCTCATCTCAACTACGAGTACAATAGTAAGAAGATGGAAGTAGATACAACTAAAGAAACTGGAGATACACGGATTGATTTGGATACTGACGAAAAAGGTAATCGTTATCGTCTTGTTGGTTCTTCGAATGGTCTTGTATGCATCTACGATCGCCTAGATACATTATTATATGTGGTTAATCCCTCAACCGGTGAAGTAAAAGAACTAAATCCTCCTCAAGATTCTGGTATTCTAGTGGCGGGTTTTGGCTATGATTCATCCACAGATGATTTCAAGGTTGTAGTAGGATTCTATGATCATAACTATAGTCGTTATAACCTTCTTTTTAAAGTATTAACATTGAAATCTAATGTGTGGAGATCAGTTGCTGGAGAAGTGGAGGGTGGCCCTTTGTATGATTATTATACATATGGTACTTTATACAATGGAGCGATTCACTGGCTTTTTCGTGGGAAAGTAATTGTTACTTTTGATTTATCCGAAGATGTTATAATAAAAATACCCCAACCAGATCCTCCTTGTGAAAGGTTACAAGGCATGTTACCAGACTACAAGTGTACGTTGGGGACCATAAAAGACCGTCTATGCATCAAATATGAAAAGGGGCTGTGGGTACGGACAGATGTCCCGGAAATATGGGTAATGAAAAACTACCATGTTATGAACATAGAGGGAATTGAAATGGAACAATGGTTACCGCCACCTGGTTATGATGAATCCCAGACAATAATGACTTACACTCCATACAGGCATAGTCATCATGTTCACATATGGATGTTAGAAGAAGGTTCAGCTGCTCCTGTATTGGTGCACAGCCTTGAAAGTCCTGGTCGGTGTTCTCATATCATGTTGTCTACGATTTCCGAATGTAATCATAACTTTGATCTCCCTGTATTCGTGAAGAGCCTTAAGTCTCCACATGCCATGGCTGACGATGATAGTGGCAATGGAGGAGACTCGAAACCAATGGAATGTTAGAAGAAAGTTCATATGCAGAATACTCGCATAAAGGGAATACATCATCATCGGATCATCATCATACTAAGTCTTGTGAAACTTTGGACGAGTGCTGAGCAAATTCTTGTTTTATGATTAGTAGCTTTTCTTATTCCTAAATGTAAGATGTTTGCGTTTTCATACGAAGCAACCATTCGTTTCTTTTTCGTTTATGTTATTATTTTCATCTTTTTGTTTATTGAATCTTTCCCAAAATTAATACGAACAGTTTATTTTCGCCCTGTTTGGTTTGTGGGTCTATAAGGTGACACATACCCAAAAAGTCATGAAACAAATGTTTTCTCACCTAACAACGTGAAGAGGAGTTTTTTTGTTGAGAGAAAAGGCGATGTTCTGAAAACCCGAACAAAACGGCCGGCTAAACCGGGAAAACTCCCGAGCCAGTTCGGCCGGTCTGCTGATTCAACAGGATAAAATCCGAAAAACTGAGAACCAGAAAAAATCCGATTCGATTTTAAAAGCACTGACAAATGTTTGACATGATAAGTTAATTTATATATCAAGAAAGTAGCTTAACAAACGTAACATAACAACATAAGTGAATTATGTAACTGATTATATGGGTACTTGTTTTTAACAAAAAATGCTAAACTGATCTTTATAAACTGTATCAAAAATAACATGCAGCTACTGGCATGTTTTTAGTGTAAATAAGAACAAAATACTAGACGCCGGCAGCTAAGAGGACAGGGGTTGAATGAGTCTCGAACCAATGATGGTCTTGGGACTACCTGCCTGACCCACAAAATCGACGGCTTGATCTACCTACTGACAAAGGGTTCAAATTTTCGTTGCCAGTGAGTAACAAAGATTAGTGAACTCCAGCTTTACGAAACATGACTTGAAGATATAATAATTCTGTATACTAAAACGATATGGTGTACGAAACTATTGGTCCACCCTCTGTACCAAGTATTGCACTACTTTATAAACTGCAACATCCAACATCACTTCGACTAACACATACATAAGTTACATTACTTTAAAGACATAAGGTCAAGACATGGTGTTTCTCTAAAGGGTGTTTGGGATTGACGTGACTCTTTAAAATCAAACCATTTGATTCAATTGGGGGTATTATCTGATTATTATGTTTGATAACTGCAGATAATCAGAAAATAGTGTTTGGCATGAATAAAAATATAATTATCTGAGTTTCTTTTGAGAGAAAATGCAATTTTCGAAAAGAAAACTGAGGCTAATACATGCTTATATAAAAAAAAAACTTTTTACAAACGCATAATGTAGTTTTCGGAAGCAATCCCAAACACCCATTTATGATCCATCTGTCTGAGATTTAAGAACCAGATCTAATCAGCAAGTATAACATAACCCAAATGATCCGTTTGTCTATAAATAATTTAAGCGTTAGTTTGCGGAAGCAATCCCAAACACCCATTTATGATCCATCTGTCTGAGATTTAAGAACCAGATCTAATCAGCAATTATAACATAACCCAAATGATCCGTTTGTCTATAAATAATTTAAGCGTAACATTCTCATGATATCGAATCTAAACCAGTGAATATGCTTGAATATGTTTCCAGAGGATCGCAGCAGTAAGTACTATAAAGCGAGAAGAATCACGTAATGTAAACAATGCAAGATTGCAGTAGTATTCAAAGTAGAGAAATAGATAGACAACTTCTTTTCTGCCCGTAAAATAGCATCGAAATTTATGTTAAACTCTAGCCCATTACTAACTACTGTATGTTCTAGTTTGCTGGTTTTGCATTGCACTCAATGGAGTGCCATGAATCTTACTTGTCGATTCTTTATATGAAAATCTAAATTCAAATTTGAGTAAAAAAGAGGGAAGAAAATATTTTAAGTATCAAAATAGTTACACTCACATGGAGAAGATATTATCCTCATGTAAGTATTCCATTCTTAAGCATCCGTCTGTGGACTGCTTGAAATGCTGCAAAATAAAGAATCGGTCTCAATAGTTAACAATAAAGAATCAGAATATTAAAGAAACAGATTGTACCACACAAACTCCTAAATTTTGGAATATCTCAAAAACATCGCCTTGAGGATCAGCTACCACTTTAGTCATTCCATTAACCACAGAAGCGGGCAACTGTTAAAATGAAAACGAACCAGATGATGAGAATATGGGCATTTGAGCAGCTGTATATAATGAAACCGTGACAGGTCATTAAATAATGAAACTTTAATAGATGAAAGAGGTTTATATCATACATGTGAATGGAACTTCGCGACATTTGGATTGTAACGTAAAGGATGTACCCGGGAAAAATATGCTGTCTAAGGTTTGAAACTATCAACCCCCACAAACAGGCGTCCTAATTTCAATATAGAAAGGTACAACGAACACCATCAGACACCTACTAAACAATAGATTATTTGAGTATTGTGTTAGCTGTTAAGCAGCGTGATTTCAATATCTAGCAATATGTGTTATGTTGCAATTGCATAGGACCAGGAGCATGACACACATCCACCGGAATAAGAAGCACACCAGATATGCAAACATAAACCCTTAACATTCGTCTCCATATGGTCAGATATCCTTTACCTTTTTTACATTTCATTCCAATCATGTATCCAATTACAGGCATGTTACTCTCCGTAACGATTTTTTTTTCTTTTTTATAAAAGATTCAGGTATATCACAGTTAAACCAAAAGAGTAATCACTTTAGAAGGTTGTATGCAATAAAAGTAGCGTTGGTCGTTAGACTTATTCCACTCATACCACTATGTGTTCTTTTTTATAATTTGGCTTGTTTGCGATAAAAGTAAAACAAACACCAAATCAACCGATTCATGACTAAATGGACTAAAACTGTCACCTTCACTGAAATCCAGAAAAAATAAAAGAGCAACAAAGATAAGTTTATGAGTTATGGCAAGAAGAAAGGCAGTAAAGAATGTTTTCTCGTCAATCCAGTTTGACCCATTTCAACCCATGGTAAAAATCCCATCTAAATTTCCACTATTATTCAAAATCGTATCTTGTACAAAAAAGGCCTCGCTTATAGCAGTCGAAAACTTAGCTTTTCACCGTTGAGCAAAGATGTTCTTGTACTACTTTAGCCTCGATCAAGTCACTACTCACAGGTCTTTTATAGTTGATTCCATGCGGAGAGAGATAGAAAAACACATTTTGTGTGATCAGCCGAATCCGGGCTAGAAGTCGTCCACACGCGCAATTCCTCTCCCTACGGGATAGCTTGTTTGTAAAATGATCTTGGAGGTTGTGTAATGCTTACTCTCAAACTTTTCGTTTATACAGTAGTAATATTCTTTGTTTCTCTCTTCATCTTTGGATTCCTATCCAATGATCCAGGACGTAATCCTGGACGTGAAGAATAATTTTTTTGTTTTTATTACTTTATTTTCTATTTTTTTATTACTTTATTTTCTATTTTATAATTTTCTTAAGATTTTATTTTAGCTATTCCACACATTTGACAAGGAAAAAAGGGGTTTGCAAAATTTGAAAGAAAAAATGGAAACTTATCAACGGAAACGGAAAGAGAGGGACACTACAACAATTTTGAACCCTAGGGACGACTTATTCGTCCCTAGGGAAGCACTTTTTCGACCCTAAACACCTAGGGACGACTAAGTCGACCCTAGGAGGTTGTGCCTAAAAATTCGTCTCTAGGATCCTAGGGACGAACCCCTCTTTGTATCCTAGGGACGACTTAGTGGGTCCCGCAACCCACTACGTTGAAAAAATTGACTAATCCTAGGGACGACCCTCTTTGTAACCTAGGGTCGACAAAGTCGTCCCTAGGTTATAAATAAATAAAATGTTTTTTCAAAATTTTTCTTAAAAATTCTTTTTTTTATTATTTTTAATAAAATCTTTTTTATAAATATTAAAAAAAACATTTTCAGAAAATAAAAAAAAATAAATTTATTACCCTAGGGACGACTTAGTCGTCCCTAGGTTTAAAATTGCCCAGGTATTCAATACCTAGGGACGACTAAGTCGTCCCCAGGTATTGACACCTGGGCATTTTTAATCCTAGGGACGACTAAGTCGTCCCTAGGGTAATAAATATGTTTTTTTTTTATTTTCTGGTAATATCCTAGGGACGACTAAGTCGTCCCTAGGTGTACCTGGGGTGTAAAAAAAAAACTGGGCTATTTTGCAGTTTCCAGATTTTTTCCGGAACTTTTTCCGGATAAAATCCACAATTCAAAATGGCAGAATTCGACAAATACAGAATAATAACAAATCAATAAACGTTACAATACCATATTACGATAAATTATCCAACGTCACGATACAATATTCATCAAATACACTTATTCAATCCTAAATCAAATGTTTCAAACGCTACAAGTCTCAAACTTTATTAAACATGCATAATAAGAAAAATACTACCACAACCTCTACTCCGCATCCTCGTTAGGTGAAAAGTCACCTTCCCTATCGTCACCCTCCTCGTCACTCCCCTCGTCATTCACCTCGTCATCGCCTGATAAGTCGTCACCACTGTTTTGTACATTCCTATCTCGACCCAACTCGTCAACGGACCGGTAATCGTGCTCATGGGGATTTAAGATTACACGAGAACCTCCGGGTATGGATTGTGAAGTAGAGCCGATCTCATAAGCCGAGTGTGTGGTGGGACGATAACAATAGTTAAATGTGTTATTGTTAGTGACGGGAGTAATAGGATAAGTGCCGGTATAGGGAGGTTGGAGTGGTTGGAGATTGTCGGGCAAAGATGGTCGGTATGGGTCGATGGAAGGAGGTTGCACTGGTTGTGCCCAAGGATAGGGGGTTGGACTAAATGAGCCCAATCAGGAGCTAGGGTGGGCATAACAAAGGGTCGGGGCGGGGGTACAAAAGTAGGAGGTCTAATTGGGTGATCAGTATTTGAGTTGTAGTTCTGGAAAAACTCACCCAATTGACTCTGATATTGCGCCATATGCTCGTACGACGTCTGACTATATTGTTGCGCCGCATCTGCCTTTAACGCTGCCAAGTAAGCCCGTTGCTGCGCCGCCTGATTCTCTCTCCTCAGCAGCTCCATCTCTCGCTCATTTCGTTCTATCAATTCTTGAAATTCACTACGAGAGGGAACATCTGGTCGACGTGGAGCACCCCGCCTGCGATAAGTTACAACAACAATGTTTCATTATATACAACAAGACATAAATATGAACAATTGATTTACATTTTGTTTTATTGAGGATATAACCTGCGAGTTGTGTTATTGGCACCACCCGGTAACTTTCTGCCTTGTCCCGACACATTTTGCTTATTTTGACTTGGCATGATTTGAGCCACTATTTCTTTATCAGTCATGTGCGGGACTATACCGGCTCTCACTTGTTCACTGAGGGCTTTCATCTTTTGCTGGAAAAAAAAAACGATTTAAAACAAATGAAATTAGTTACTAAGGCATGTAAAGAGTTATATATTACTTACATATCTTTCCTCGTTTTCTTTACTTTTAAACGTGCCACCACTTGAGTGCCCCTTCCTCCATGTTTCAACCAGGTCCTCGTAAACCCCTTCCTTGACTTTCTGTAAAATCTCAAATAAATTAGTAACGAGCTATAATAAATAAACAATATAAACGCTTTTAAATAAATCACAAAAATTATAAAGAGTCTTACGTATTCATTCCTTCCTCGGGCGAATGGTTTTTTGCCTTGAGTGGTCGGTACCGTGTTTTTGGAACGATTAACAGTATTAACCTCACTTCTTGCCACCCTCTTTGGGTCTGACCACCACTGAACCAATTCACCCCAATCACCTTCGGTTCTACCGTCCCACACACTCTCAGGCGGTACATGTTCTTGTGCCAGTGCGGGCGTCTCATATTTCGAATAATAATGTTTCTTGATCCTGTTCTTGTATTTTCTATACAGCAACCTCAGCTGATATTCCAACGCAAGCCTAACCCGAGTACACACCTCATACACACCACTGCCACACACCACCTGAGTACGATCATTGTACCATGGCTCGAGGTCGAAATATGTCTGCATAAAAACATATGAATTTAAATAAACAAACAAATTAAACATAACACACATATCTAAATGTCGATAACAATAACAATATAAGTAAAATAAACAATTTTCACCTCAATTGTAGGATAAATATGAGCTTTATCAGACTCGGGAATTTCGTCCCATTCGCAGTTCAGGGGAAGTGACCGGATTAATTCCCCCAAAAGATGAGTCAACAATGATGCATAATTGCCCAGAAAATGGAAGGTTTTCAGATCTTTAAATTCAAAGCCAATTGTCAAAGGTTTTTCGTTATTATTTCTGTACGCCTTCCTTAATTTATCTAGGTTGGTCACAAAGCGTTGATTTGAACCTACAAAAGATATGTTATTTACTCGTAAAAATTCAAGTGACATAAATTATAAATATCAGTGTTATAAAAAAATATAATGATTTCTTACGCTGACACTCGGCCGGTACAGGACGTGTGGGCCGTCTGGGTGGACTACCACCAGCATCCCCACCGTGTGACCTAGGAGCTACACATGCCATCTGTAAAATAACAAGTTCATATCAGTATACACATTTTATCAATATACACATTTTAACATATAAAAACATTTTCATTAAAAAACAAAATTACACAATTTAATTAACCAATTAATACTAATACACAAATTCATATCAATATACACATTTTAACATATAAAAACGTTTTCATTAAAATACAAAATTACACATTTAAACAAATAAAAACAACTCATCATCATTTAAACGTATAACAATTGTTTCATTCAAACAACAACTTAAGCATATAACAATCGTTTACAAATAAAAAATTACACATTAAAGCATATAACAACTGTTTCATTCAAAATACAACTTAATATCAATTGTCATCATCTTCAGAATCATCGCTAGATAAAACTTCTTGAACATCATTATTATGGTTCACTTCATCATCATCCGACACTAAATCATCATCATCAACATCACCAATGACGTGTGCAACTACTTCATCATCTTCAATATTAATAATATCATCATCAACCGGTGGGGCGTCCACTTCCGTTGGTTGAGTATTTACACTCAAATCCGTAATACCCAAATTAGGCAAAGCAACAGACAGTGTAACATCTGATGAACTGCTACCATGTATAACATCTTCATCGGACTCTACCACATCTCGATGATAAACCTGTTCGACGACCTTCCAATGAAGCGGTCGTCTAGCAAGGTCTTCAAGGTAGAATACTTGTGTTGCTTGTGTCGGGAAAATGTATGGGTTATTTTGGTGAAATAGCCTATCGGTCAAAATATGATGTATGCCTTGCTCAGTGTAAGAACGTCTGTTGCGTTTGGTGCAATTGGTAGGGTTAATTGTGTCAAACCATTTACATCGAAACAACAAAACCTTGCGGTTGCCGATATAAGTGAGCTCCAGAATTTCTTCGAGTTGACCATAATACATCTCTCCATCAACCCCGGGTGTTGAAACTCCGCTGCATTGAGTGGTACGAAGTATATCGCGTTCACGTACCACAAACTTCACACCGTTCACTATGCAAGAGGGGTATGTACATGAACTAATAGGTCCACATGCCAAAGAGAATAACTCGTCACTACAGCCCACACTCACTTTTTTTTCATGAGTCTACAAAAATGAGATACAAAAAGGTTTATTAGATGAGGAATAACTCCAAGGTAATATATCTAATGTATTTACCATGTTATTAAACCACGCAGGAAAACTCGTTTCCACATTATCAGGCACCTCTCTGCAAAGGTTCATGATATTAGCAGAAGTCATCGAGAAAGAATAATTTTCAAAATTATAAAAAATAGGAAGAAACATACTCGCTGTAAGCTGAGATGTCGGCTTCGACTTCAGGACTGTTGTTACGTATAAACCACGTAACTGCCTGCATGTCGTCATTAGTCATACGAGTTGGTTTGATTCCACCCGTCGGTGTGCATACGGTCCGGAACACCTCAAATTTATCTGGTTGTCCAGGCAAATCGTCTTCATTTCTGCCAAGGCGGTTAAATCTCGTCTCGACATCCTTAAGGTAACGCGAACAAAAAGTTAATGCCTCTTCTGCAACATAACTCTCAGCAATAGAACCTTCAGGCTTTGCTTTATTTCGTACATAATTCTTTAGCTTTTTCATGTATCTTTCAAATCGATACATCCACCTGCCGCGAGTAACGGAACCTAGAATAGCCTCATCGGGTAGATGTATAACCAAATGAGTCATTATGTCGAAAAAAGCAGGAGGAAAGATTTGCTCTAAATTAACCATCATAATGATCAATTTGTTTTTAGCTTCTTTCATGTCCTGCACAGTCAAACTTCGAGCACAAAGTTGCTTAAAGAATAAGCAAATGTCGATTATAGGTTTTGCAACGTCTTTGGGCAAGTATTGTTGCACTCCATAAGGAAGTAACCGATGCATCATTATATGACAGTCATGAGATTTCAAGTTCGTTATATTGTCATCATCAGCGGTCACTTTTTTCTTGAAGTTGGATCCAAAGCCATCAGGTAGTCTGACTCCTTTAATGAATTTACAAAAAAGTTTTCTTTTTTCTGGAGTGAAAGAGAACTTTGGATGAGGCTTATCGAACTTCCCGTTATCTTTTTTAACTAACCACAACTCCTTTCGAACTCCCATTTTTTCTAAGTCTAGCCTTGCCTTTGGCGTGTCTTTGGATTTGTCGTTCTGTAACAGGGTATTCAGTAAAGCCTCAAGGAAATTCTTTTCGATGTGCATGACATCGTAACAGTGTTTTAGTAGAAGAAAGGGCTAATACTCAAGATCCCAAAAGATAGAACGCTTACTCCAGTTTAATTCAACATCTCGATTTTTGGGGCGGTTCTCTTTGAGAATTGGTTTATGTTTCCCCGGTTTACGTTTAAAGACTTTACTAATCTGTAATTGAATATCAAGTTCTGAAAACTTTCTTGGTTTAGGCTTATTTTCGGGAAAACCGTAGAATTCCTTGGATTTTTTCCGATCTGGATGATTTGTTCTTAACCATCTTCTGTAACCAACATAAACGATTTTGCTGTTGATACGCATCGATGGAGTGTCAACATTACAAGTAGGGCATGCGAGGTACCCTTGCCCAGTCCACCCAGACAAACTACCTCGAGCTGGAAAATCATTGATGGTCCATAAAACCGCCGCTTTCATTTTGAAATGAGTACCCGTAGCAGCGTCTTTCGTCCAGACTCCCTCCCATAAATCTTTGAGTTCTTTAATTAGAGGCTGCAAGTAAACATCAATGTCCTTTGCAGCTGATTTAGGGCCGGGAATTAACATCGTCAACATTAAAGAAGTTTCTTTCAAACACATCCACGGTGGTGTGTTGTATGTTGTCAATATAACCGGCCACATGCTGTAAGTTTGGCTCATCATGCCATAAGGATTAAAACCATCAGCAGCCAACCCTAATCGAACGTTTCTAGGGTCACAAGAGAACTCAGGTTTCATCATGTCAAAATATTTCCATGCTTTGCCGTCACAGGAGTGATTCATTTTACCGTCTTCCTTAGACTTTCCGGTCGCATGCCAAGTCATCCACTTTGCTATGTCTTTTGTGTTGAACATACGTTGTAGTCTAGGTGTTATCGGAAAGTAACGCACCACCTTGTTGGCAACTAATTGCGTCCCCTTTTTCTTCTTTGGGTTTTTCCATCTGCTCGCGTTACAGATTGGACAAGTTTGCCTCTCCTTGTTTTCCGGTGATCCCCAATATAAAAAACAATCATTTATACAAGCATGGATCGATTCGTATCCTAACCCGATCTTTTTGTATGTCTTTTTTATTTCATAGTATGAAGACGGGAAATTGTATCCTTTACTAGGGGAACATGCCTTTTGGAGAAGAGCTAGAATTTTGTTAAACCCGGCATCAGTTATTTTGTGTAAAACCTTGATGTGCGAAATCTCTGATGTAAATTCCAATGTGGTCATATCACAACCCGGGTACAACTTTTGGGCAGACCTAGCGAGTAACTCTTCAAACTCGTTACTAGGACCCGATGTTTGGGTTGGTTGAGGACCGGTTGTTTGAGTTGGTGGAGTTTGAGAGGGTGGAGTTTCAGATGGTGGATTTGGAATATTATTTGCAGAAATATCTTCGAAGAACGCATCCATGTGAATTCGATCAGGTGAATGTGGTAATAGTGGAGGTAACGGAAGAATTGGTTCACCGTGATATATCCAAGTGGTGTAATGTTTGTCAAACCCGAATCTGGATATGTGTGCCTCAAGTTGGCCGAGGGTAACCAACTTTTCACGGTTACAACAATGACTACATGGGCAACGGAGCTTTTGTGAGATGGGGTGCAAAAATTTCTCACAATCCTGGATGAATCCAAAAAGACCATCTAAAAACTCATTGGAATTACGATTGTTTACAGTGGTCCAACTCTTATCAATTGTCATAACTGCGTTGCAAATAAACATACTCAGATAAATTATTTTTTTTATACGTAAAATGTCATACTAACAAAATGAATATGAACTCTTTTTTTTCTTCCTAGTGCAACTATGGAAGGCAATCCTAACCCACCTTTTGAATGTTTCGTCCCATATATGAATGCGTATAACCGGTTTACTATTTGAGTAAATTTCGGCAGCATTTCCCCTCTACTCCCCAAATATGTGTTTAAAGACATATTCGTAGGAGTAAAGGAGAAACACTGTCGAAATCATCTCAAATAATAAACCATTTATACGCATTCATATCCTAAATGAGACGAAACATCAAAAAGCAGTCCCAAACAGGGGACTTTCCGAAATTAATTCCTAATAAATTAATTTCGGACGGGTTTTCTATAGGTTGATTAACTTCGGACGGGAATTTTCCAAAATTAATCGATAAAATCCTAAAATATTCCTAAAATTATTTACTACAAAGACTAACAATCATATATCATATATATATAATATAATAAACATATGCATAATATTAATTACACACCTCGGTCACGACTGGAATAAGCAAAGATATAAAGATAGAAAAAGAGGTCCGGATGAGGAAGTTGTCCCGACTGTCCTGGTGCTAACCAAAAACAAACATAAAATAAAGAAAACCTAAATTAGTTGGTTCCCAAAAAAATTTCTAATTTGAAACAAACAACACCACAACAATTTAAAAAAAAACATTACCTTTTTTCGGCTGTGACACGGGTCTCAGTTCTTGGCTGTGACTCGGTTCCCTTCGACTGTGACTCGGGTCTCGGCTACGAGAAACATATAAAAAAAAAATTAAACTCATGCCTATATAAGCTGAAATCTATTAAGCCTAAATCAGTTAAGCCCTAAATATAATATGAAATCATAAGCTTAAATATAATCTGAAATCAACTAACAAGCGCATATCGTGATAAGCTTGAAACAAACACACTTTTCAAACACACCTTTCAAATAGGTGACTCGGGTCTCGGTTCTCGGCTGCGACTCGGTTTCCCTCTAACTCGGCTGTGACTCGGGTCTCGGCTACGACAAACATATAAAATAAAATCAAACTTGTGCCTTACATAAATAAAATAAATTGCTTTCTTATTAATAAGTTGAAATCAAATAAGCTCATAATTCCCGAAATCAAATAAGCTCACAAAGATACACCCACCTTGGTGGTGATGCTACTGCCGACAGTGGTGGTGGTGGCTACTGCTACTGTCAACAGTGGTGGTGGTGGCTACTGCTACTGTCAACAGTGGTGGTGGCTACTGCTGCCGCGGGGTGGTGGTGGTTTCTAGTCAATAAACTTAAACAAAATTAAACCTAATTAAAAATTAAACAAAATTAAACATAATTAAAAATTAAATAAAATTAAACATAATCATTTACCTTTAAATGTATGATAAACAATCCAAAATTAAACAAAAGTAAACATAATTGTGCTCGTGTGCGAGTGTGGTGAGTCGGATTGGTGGGTTGGATGATTGATGGTGGTGGGTTGGATGATTGATGGTGGTGAGTCGGATTGGTGTATGATGGTGGTGAGTCGGATTGGTCGGATTGATGGTGGTGGGTTGGATGGGTGTATGATGATGGTGGTGGAAACAAACAAAAATGGTGATGGTGGTGGGTGGGATGGGTGTATTGATGAAGATGGTGATGAATGGGACGCCCGGTTTTTTTTTTGGATGATGAAGTCGGATTGGTGTATGAGAGATGAAGATAGATAAGATGTTAAGTTACTGTAAATGCTTCCTAGGGACGACCGGTTCTTTGTAACCTAGGGACGACTTAGTCGTCCCTAGGCTAAATATAAATTATTATTTTTTTTTCGTTTATTTTAGTAACCTAGGGACGACCTTTGTAACCTAGGGACGACTAAGTCGTCCCTAGGTGTAAACCGGGAAACCAAAAACCCATAGCGGGTTATTTAAATTTTCACCAAAAAGTTTCAATTTTCCCAAAAATTTGCTAAGTGTTGGAGGGTTTTTCTAGGGACGACTTTCTTTGTAACCTAGGGACGACTAAGTCGTCCCTAGGTGTTTTTCATACATTTAAATTACATTTTACCTTCTATGTAATAAAATTAATAATATAAATTAATAATAAAAATCAAAATAAATTATTATAATTAATATTAAAATATACGTTATACTTAATTTGTAATAATTAATAACCGATGAGTCCATATGTTACGGTTATACGTTATAGGTTCAACCGACGAGTCCATATGTTACGGTTATACGTTATAGGTTCAACCGACGAGTCCATATGTTAGGGTTATACGTTATAGGTTCAACCGACGAGTCCATATATTACGGTTATACGTTATAGGTTCAACCGACGAGTCCATATGTTAGGGTTATACGTTATAGGTTCAACCGACGAGTCCATATGTTACGGTTATACGTTATAGGTTCAACCGACGAGTCCATATGTTACGGTTATACGTTATAGGTTCAACCGACGAGTCCATATGTTACGGTTATACGTTATAGGTTCAACCGACGAGTCCATATGTTACGGTTATACGTTATAGGTTCAACCGACGAGTCCATATGTTACGGTTATACGTTATAGGTTCAACCGACGAGTCCATATGTTACGGTTATACGTTATAGGTTCAACCGACGAGTCCATATGTTACGGTTATACGTTATAGGTTCAACCGACGAGTCCATATGTTACGGTTATACGTTATAGGTTCAACCGATGAGTCCATATGTTAGGGTTATACGTTATAGGTTCAACCGACGAGTCCATATGTTACGGTTATACGTTATAGGTTCAACCGACGAGTCCATATGTTAGGGTTATACGTTATAGGTTCAACCGACGAGTCCATATGTTACGGTTATACGTTATAGGTTCAACCGACGAGTCCATATGTTACGGTTATACGTTATAGGTTCAACCGACGAGTCCATATGTTACGGTTATACGTTATAGGTTCAACCGACGAGTCCATATGTTACGGTTATACGTTATAGGTTCAACCGACGAGTCCATATGTTAGGGTTATACGTTATAGGTTCAACCGACGAGTCCATATGTTACGGTTATACGTTATAGGTTCAACCGACGAGTCCATATGTTACGGTTATACGTTATAGGTTCAACCGACGAGTCCATATGTTAGGGTTATACGTTATAGGTTCAACCGACGAGTCCATATGTTACGGTTATACGTTATAGGTTCAACCGACGAGTCCATATGTTACGGTTATACGTTATAGGTTCAACCGACGAGTCCATATGTTAGGGTTATACGTTATAGGTTCAACCGACGAGTCCATATGTTACGGTTATACGTTATAGGTTCAACCGACGAGTCCATATGTTACGGTTATACGTTATAGGTTCAACCGACGAGTCCATATGTTAGGGTTATACGTTATAGGTTCAACCGACGAGTCCATATGTTACGGTTATACGTTATAGGTTCAACCGACGAGTCCATATGTTACGGTTATACGTTATAGGTTCAACCGACGAGTCCATATGTTACGGTTATACGTTATAGGTTCAACCGACGAGTCCATACACTACAAGAATTATGTCGATTACCCACGGACTAAATTAGTGGGTAAAAGACTAATATTCGTGGGTAATTGGTCAATACCCACGTTTTACCCACAAATGCATAGGCATGGGAATAACCTTCGAGGCTAAATATTTTCCCACAACAAAATGAGTATGTGGGTATGTTACCCGCAACATAATTTGTGGGTGATCGTCTCAAGTCGGTGGGAAAACATGTTATGGGATTTTATAGGTGCCATAAAATAACCCCTTAAATAGCCTATGGGTAATTAGAGGTTAAAATTTCTCAAGAAAACATTCGTGTCAAAATTCGAGTGTATAAATTATTCGAACTAACATAAGAAAATTCATGACTAGTTTAACCATAATTTATTACTTTAGGAAGTCAGGCTTAATGCCTATAGTTGAAGATGGATACATTCCTAATTTTTTTTGTTGCAGAGATGGATACATTCCTATGACAAAGTTAAACTTATCTTAATTTGGCATAATTCGTTTCACAGAGATCCAAATACCATAAGAATCACAAACATTAATATCAAAATGAAATCAACAAATCACGATAAAACTACATTGTATATGAATATCGAAGTACATTCTGCAAAATGGTTCATCGCCATTTATTTCAAACAAAAATATTGAAAAACAAATTTACGTCTAAAGAGAAGATAATCTACATCTACATATATTACATTAGTAAATGAGGTATATCCGAAGCTTTCAATCTACCCATATAAGTGTCCTCGTTGTGTGGTTCTCAAAACGTTAAGTACTGGCGTCCAACTGTCTGTTTTGTGGTACTCAAATGAATTTATACCTACACCAACATGGACGTGTAAATGACCAAAAGAAATACACGAGAACATGAAAAAGAAAATACACGTGAAAAGGGATCGGGCTGATAACAACTATATAGAATTTCATAATCTTTAAACATGTAGCTTTCAACGTATAGCCTCCTCAGATAGTGAAATATCTAGACAAAATTTGATCTTGTGAGTTTTTCGTTGTTGAAATCCATCAACACAAAAAAAGAGTATGAGCAAACCATATTTGAAATGCAGTTTAAATATTATAAAAATAACCAACACTTACCTGTTAAGAGAAAACCCGGGACCAACAGTAGTAGATGGTAAAAGAGATGCATGGTCTCTCAAAATGTTTCACTAAAAATAGTTAAGAGCAAAATATTTGATACTACTCTTTTAAACCACTATGATTGTGAGGAGAAGAAATGGAGATGGCTTTTGACGGTTAAGACTTGCAACTGTTGCAAAAGTAGGATGGAGGATAGAAATAAAATAGGAGTGTCGGTTATAAATTGATTAAATTTTGCAATTTGAAATTATGGGCTGCAATTTTGGCGCATTAATTTTGAGATTTTCAACTTACCTATTAGAATTAGGATTTTGAAGATATAAACAAGATAAACGTCTTATACATCTTACAAGCATTACATATTAAATAAATCAAACTTATTTAAAATATTAGTTTAAAATTACGGCATGATAATTTGTCTATTATTAATGTTTTATAAGTGTGATATTTCACACACGATGTTTACACAATAAGTACAACCAAAGTTATATTCGAACAATATTTATCCGGGCTAGTCATAACTCGTATTTTCATTTAGATATTCATATAATATTGTGCATTTATCGATTTTTGGTATTGCAATCAAAATTATTTATAGTTAGTCTTATTATAATTTTTTAACACTTGTATACACGCGGTATTAAGCTATCATGGAGAAAATTAGACCGCTTGCAGCCACTAAGGTTCACCTATGCCAATTTCAAGCTTTTCAAAAGATTAGTGGCTCTTAGGTAGGGGTGCAAACGAGCCGAGCTTTTATCGAGCTATTCGAGCTCGAGCTCAAGCTCGACTCGATCGAGCCGAGCTTTTATCGAGCTCAAGCCCGAGCTCAAGCCTAATAATAGGGCTCGAAACATATAATGAGCCGAGCTCGAGCTTTTGATAGCACGGCTCGAGCTCTTATCGAGCTTTTCGAGCCTTAATAAAAAAATATTTTTATATAAGTAAATCAACATTGATTTGAATATTAACCTTATTATAAAGGATAACTCTATAAAATATTGAATAATTTATTGACAGTCGTTATCATAGTTTAATAAAAACATAAAATTTGTGGTGGTGTGTTAATATTAGTGATGTATTTGTTTCATATATAAAATTTCGAGCTTTTCTAGCTAAGCTCGAGCTTTGCTCGAGTCCTTATCGAGCCGAGCTCAAGCCTTAACGGTTAAAGCTCGACGAGCTATCGAGCCGAGCTCGAGCCCACCTTTTATGTTTCGAGCCCGAGCCCGAGCCCTGTTAAGCTCGGGCTCAGCTCGGCTCATTTGCACCCCTACTCTTAGGTTAATCGGCTTGCTGTTTCAAATCAAGAATAAGAAAATAAAAAAAAATGACTTCCTAAATTTATTACTCCGTAGAAAATAAATAAGAAAACTTTAAATTATTACTCAATATTTTACTTTCGCTTTTTCTATCCCAAATCAACTGTTACCGTCTCAATTTAAGGGTGTGAATCTATATTTAATATGTAGCATTATTATCACAAAACTTGTTTGGAGAAAATCAGTTAACATTTATAAAGAGAAACGCTAATACTTTTGAATAAGCATTTAGTGATTAGACTTTAGAATTACGTCATTTTACATATTAAAATTACATTTACAGTTACCTTATCAAACACTTTTATAAACTAAACTAATATTGCTAACTGCTTGCTAACAAACACACCATAAATGTCGAGTGTTAAATATAAATAAAATGTTATATTAAACTTATCAAAATGATGGTAATTCAATGTTAGATGTCAAAACATATATTATCTGTAACAAAGTTTTCGCAAAAAATAATTACGCGTGACGTCGTATGTGTATATTTTACTCATAGATTAACCACAAAAAATCACCCATGAACAAGAAGGAATTTCATATCCTGAGGGTAACGTAAATATACCCACGACATTACTCATATATTTTCTCATGATGCTTAGTTTATGGGTATTTTGTGGGGATTGTGTTTGCGGAAATAATTTACCCACGAGATTACAACCAAGTTCAGGTACATGGGTAAATCCTTGGGTAAACTTGTGGGCAAACTCGTGGGGTAACTGTTTTGCATTTCTAATTCATTTTTAGTGGGTAATAGTGGGTAAGTCGTGGGTGAACACCCATGAATCAGAACACGTGGGTAATTTCTATGGGTAATCAACAGAATTCTTGTAGTGATATGTTACGGTTATACGTTATAGGTTCAACCGACGATTCCATATGTTACGGTTATACGTTATAGGTTCAACCGACGAGTCCATATGTTACGGTTATACGTTATAGGTTCAACCGACGAGTCCATATGTTACGGTTATACGTTATAGGTTCAACCGACGAGTCCATATGTTAGGGTTATACGTTATAGGTTCAACCGACGAGTCCATATGTTACGGTTATACGTTATAGGTTCAACCGACGAGTCCATATGTTACGGTTATACGTTATAGGTTCAACCGACGAGTCCATATGTTACGGTTATACGTTATAGGTTCAACCGACGAGTCCATATGTTACGGTTATACGTTATAGGTTCAACCGACGAGTCCATATGTTACGGTTATACGTTATAGGTTCAACCGACGAGTCCATATGTTACGGTTATACGTTATAGGTTCAACCGACGAGTCCATATGTTACGGTTATACGTTATAGGTTCAACCGACGAGTCCATATGTTACGGTTATACGTTATAGGTTCAACCGATGAGTCCATATGTTAGGGTTATACGTTATAGGTTCAACCGACGAGTCCATATGTTAGGGTTATACGTTATAGGTTCAAACGACGAGTCCATATGTTAGGGTTATACGTTATAGGTTCAACCGACGAGTCCATATGTTAGGGTTATACGTTATAGGTTCAACCGACGAGTCCATATGTTACGGTTATACGTTATAGGTTCAACCGACGAGTCCATATGTTAGGGTTATACGTTATAGGTTCAACCGACGAGTCCATATGTTACGGTTATACGTTATAGGTTCAACCAGTGATTCCAAATATTGGCGGGAAATGTTGGCGGTAAATGCTGGCGGGAAAATGTTGGCGGGAAAGCTAGGGTCGACTAAGTCGTCCCTAAATGTGTCGACCCTAAATTTTTATCTTTATTTATGGTAGCTCTTATCCTCACAAACTCTTATCCTCTCATACCAAACTCACCACCACCACCACCCGATTTTGCATAATATGGATCCGCTTGAAGCTTATAAGTGTACATGTAGAAAGGGATATATTGTGTTGAGACAGTCACATCAACCTCATAGCTTTGGTAAACTTTACTATGCGTGTCCTCTTTCGAAGGTAAACAATCAAATGTTTTAGTTATGTAATACGTGTGATTATTAAAATGACATGTCATGTTATTTGTTTACTTTGTAACAGCCAAAAACAAATGATTATGGATGTAAATATTTTAAATGGAAGGATGATTTTGATCTCGAACTCCGTATAAGATCTTTCCCTGGATCTTCAACACCTCAAGGTTCACATCCAAGTTCTTATACAGGTCCTTCTCAATCTGCACCAACTGAGTGCTCTAATTGCAAGATCAAAGATCTAAAGATAAAGATGCTAGAGACAAGACTAGAAATGGAAAGGCATCCTGAAGACCACGCATGTCAATCGGCTGCAATACTTCATGAGCTTTTAAATGATATGGAAAATCTTAGCTTTGAGTAGTAATCTATTTGTTATTTTAATGTGTTAATTTGTATTTTATTATTATGTGTTAATCTGTACGTTTAGTTTTAACTAGTTTGTGATGTTTTTTTTCTTATTTATGAATCTATTATCGTTGTAATATATATTTTTAATTAAGCGCGTGTTTAAGTGTTAAATATATATCTAAAGTTTTTTTTAAATAAATATAAAGTTTTTTTAAATATGTATAAAGTTTTTTTTAAATAAATATAAAGTTTTTTTTAAATATGTATAAAGTTTTTTTTAAATATGTATAAAGAATAAATATAAAGTTTTTTTAAATATGTATAAAGTTTTTTTTAAATAAATATAAAGTTTTTTTAAATATGTATAAAGTTTTTTTTAAATATGTATAAAGTTTTTTTTAAATATGTATAAAGTTTTTTTTTAAATATGTATAAAGTTCTTTTTAAATATGTATACTTTTTTTTCTAAATATGTATAAATTTTTTTTAAATATGTATAAAGTTTTTTTAATATGTATAAAGTTATTTTTAAATATGTATAATTTTTTTTCTAAATATATAAATTTTTTTTAAATATATATAAAGTTTTTTTTTAAATAGGTATAAAGTTATTTTTAACTAAATATATATATTTTTTTAAATATGTATAAAGTAATTTTAAATAATTTAATTTTAAAATTATTTATATTTATACGTTTTTTAAACGTTTTTTAAATAATATTTATATTAATTTTAAATAATTTTAAATAAATAAAAAAGATAAAAAAAAATAAGTTTATTTAACCTAGGGACGACTAAGTCGTCCCTAGGTTTTCTGGTCCCCACTTTCATTTTAAACTTTTTAAATAAAAAATATTTATATTAATTTTAAATATATAAAAAAGATTTAAAACGGAAAAAATAAGTTTATTTAACCTAGGGACGACTAAGTCGTCCCTAGGTTTTCTGGTCCCCACTTTTATTTTAAACTTTTTAAATAAAAAATATTTATATTAATTTTAAATATATAAAAAAGATTTAAAAAGGGAAAAATAAGTTTATTTAACCTAGGGACGACTAAGTCGTCCCTAGGTTTTGTGGTCCCCACTTTTCCCCACAGCCCTTTTGACCAAGAATTTGTTGTTAAAGTGGTGGGTCCCCCCTTAATCTAGGGACGACTAAGTCGACCCTAGAAAAAGGGCGACCCTAAACACTTGTTTTGTTGTAGTGGGATTCGAACCCTCGGTACGAATAACTCGTACAACGGATTAGCAATCCGCCGCTTTCGTCGTCTTTCCGCCCTGGTCCCGCAAAATAAGTCAGACTTCAAAAGTGCAATGGAAATAGAATAGGTGCCAGTATCCATAGGCTTGTAGGTATGAGTTCGGATGTAGGCTGTTCTCTAGCCATAGAGAACAGTCGTCTCAGGAATCGTTTAGAGTGTTAGCAGATTTCCTTAGCGAAAAAAAGGGGTCGTTTCTGTCGTCGTGGTCGACGGGGAAGAAAGAAATGAATGAATGTTCTTTTGGGAAAATGTAGAATAATACACCTACCGAGACGAAAGCCAAAGGTGAGTCTAAACTTGAGTTTGATTGCAGGGCGCGCGTTAGCGCTTTACTAATAAGATAGAAGGGGCTTTTCTTGTTTAGTAAAGTCTCGCTTTTTGATAGGAGTAGGTGCGGCAGGGCACTCTTCATTCGAAACTAATGAATGTCAGGTCGGGGCTTTCCATGCCTTTCGAATCAAATGCAACGCCCGTCTTCCAAATCAAAAGAAAAAGGGCTGCTTTCTTACTTATTCCTAAACCTCTTCCTGTTTGGCCCATGAGGAGACTTTCACTCTACTTGCTCTTGTTGCCTGCTCCTCCGCTTGTCACGAAAGATTATGCCTTGAAGAGGAGAGAGCCAACCTCGGGCAAGCAGGAAGCCAAGCCGGGTTCGGGCAGGAACCGACTAACTCTTCGATTTACAATCTCAGAGGGAAGCCGGGTTCGGGCAGGAAGCCACTGCCTCTTCGATCTACGATCTTCGAGCAGGGCAGGGTTCGGGCTCACCTCACTTAGGAAGTGACCCGCATAGAAAACACGAACGGTATAACAATAAGTACTGATTCGACTAGCTCGAACGTGGGGAACGGATGCTTGAATGTGAACAAATAGCTGACTCTTGCAAGTTTGTGGCCCGACCTAGCCCCTCCGGTCTTGCCAATGAGCTTGTCAACCGAGTCTCAGTGCTTTGGATATTGAACGAATCTACTCTCTGAAATTTCTATGAAAGAGAAGGACGGCTAAAAAGGTGTGCAATGCAAGGAAAGAGTTCACGCCGCAGCAAGTTGATTAGCTAACAACTTCCAGCGGCCTCGCTTCCACTCAAGGATCTCTCTCACCAGAGGCAGTCAGAGCTTCACTATACCAGTCAAGCAGTGATAGCTCTACAGTATACCCTTATTCATCTATTTGACTCCCTGAGACACCATTTCGAACTTGCCATTCAAGATTAATATTCCCATGTGGCATCTTTATATTGATCGTCTCCCAACCCGCTGCAACTTGGATAGTCGAGGTCTAGATCTCCACTCTTCAAGATGTCCTAAGTGTGATGGAGATATCTAAACCGCTCAACATTTTTTCATTGATTCCTCGATTACTAATGGGTTTGGCATATGGTGATAAAATGGTGGAAGCTCGTGAATTACCCACAAGACTTACATTCCTTGCGAGTGACTCGGTAAAACTAATTGACACAACTAAGACATGCTTTGACGTTATGGTTCACGCCACTACTTGGATCATTTGGAGATACCAAAACCGAGTTTGTTATAGAAGGAGTATTAGATTATGTTTATCACGTGATGTGATTTCCGACTCATTGGCCGACTAATCCACGGGGTTTGAGCCCACCGCCACACAGATTCAAACCAGGTAAAGTCCTCCCTTTTCAGGAGGTTGGCGTGGCCACTTCAAGTTTGTTATCACCTAGTGGGAATTGAACTTGAGATCTCACACACTTTAGAGTGATAGCCACAAATCTTTTTGTCAATAGGCCAACTTAAGTATAATGTCTTGGGATATTAGTTAAAGTTTAACATAGATTTAATATGGATTAACAATTAAATAGAATAAACACTATTAGAATAAGAATCTAACCTCACTCCTAGAGTCTTAGTGATCAACACCTAACTAATCAAATTAGACCACGATCGATCATGTACGTTGCCCATTGAAAACGTTCTATTGGATTAAAATGATTACCTGGGTAAGATCAAAATATAAAACTTGAATTAAATAAATAGGTTATCATAACGCACATCAATCATTTATATCTCTAAACTATATGTGATTAACTAATATTATCAATACAAATATCTAACATTGAATTTGGTTTCAGCGGGGAAACAATTCCCATACAAAAACCCAATTAGAAACATCATCATCAAACCCGCCCCAATCCACATTGCGGATATGATTAGGGGCCCCGTTGGAGTGTGATGCTCATCAAAACCAGTCCTGATAAAAATCTCGTTTAGGACCCAAAACCCGCCTAATATGTTTTTCTATTTATACACTTGTGTAATGAGTATAGAAACATAAAAATTAATCGGAGTTTAATCTAAAAGTATCCTGTCATGTGTCACGTCTTATCACACTTTTTCATGTCTCATCTCACGCGACCTCTAAAACTATCGCTTTAATTTATTTTATAACATAAAAGTAACATCTCGTGTTTTGCTTTTGGCGCCGCCATGACGCGCGTTGTAAATCCTCACCAAAGATCGAGTAGGTTTTGGCGCACTCATGGTGCCGTCCGGAAGTTGGCATGCTAGTTTTAAATAAGTATTAGCAAGAAGTGAATCAATAGAAAAACATATTACTTTTTAAAAGAACATGGATGTAACTTCAAGATGCATAGGTTTGCTGGTAGCCTTTGCTTAAGTTAAATAAGTTTAAAGATCATTGAATTTTAAGTGAACCATTTGCTAATTATGTGTTGTTTCAACCCATAATTATCTCAGTTTTACCCATTTTATGTACACCTATGTTAAACTTGTCGAGTCCACTTTTTTACCCATTTTACAGATTGATATATTTTACATTTTTATATGTGTATGTTTTGATGTATCTATATTTTTAGGTACTTCGATTAGAAGAGAATTTGGAGCAACAACGAGAAGATGGAGTTCAGCGTGAAATTGCTCTAAAGAAGGAATTTGAGGACCAAAGGGAAGTTGATCGTCGTGAATGGCAAGCCAAGCTTAAGGAGTTCCAAGATATGCTTAGAAAATCACCAGCCCCTTCTTCTGCATAACTAACATATAGTTGATCGTAGCATCTTCTGGTATTTTAGTCGCATATTGAATATTAGCAACATTTTGTTACTTTGATCTTGTGATTCGAAAGTTAAATCTGTACGTTAATTCTTGGATTTTGAAACAGCACTTTTAATCTACTTTCTTTATGGATATTAGTTTTTTTAAATTATTTTAGAATTGTAATTTGAATGTTGAGCGTCTTCGTGCTTACTAGCAGAAAACCGTCGCTAAATCCACTATGAATATGTCTGGAACATTGGTAGCCCGTGGGTAATAGTAGTATGTGTCAGTAAAATCTTAGCAAGCCGTGGGCGTTTACTGACGATTATCCGTTGGCGAATTCTGTTGGTAACCCGTGAGTAATGTGCGACGGTAATATCCGTTGGTAACTAGTGACGAGTTAACAACGAGAAATTCCGTTAGGGATTTTTTATATCCGTCGGTAAAAGCCGTCAATAAATTTACCAACGGCGATATTATCGACGTAAAGTTTCAGTTGGCATTCCGTTAGTAATAGCCTTTACTGATGGATTAGCAACGGATTTGGCCGTCATTGTTGCCCGTTTTTCTAGTAGTGTTCATGTCCAATTGAAACATAGTGAAAGATTCCAATTAAGAAATGGAATCACCATTAATAGTGCAACAACTCAATTAGGAATCTCACCACAAGGAGACTCGAAAATGGTTTGTTATTATGAATTGTGGAAATGGTACAATGAAATGGAAATATTATAGAGAGAGATTGGTAAAAAAAACACACAGATGAAATGAACTAATGAGTGTAAGGAGTATTTATAGTAGTAATTCTGGATGTAACAAAATTTCCCGCCAAGAGTGTTCTTCAAAGGCTTTTGACTTTCAGCCTTTGACTCGACTTTTCACATGTGAAAGACTTTTCACATGTGCATAATCTTTGGTTCGTAACAATCCACCCTTCTTCACATGATCCTTGTCCTCAAGGATCAATAGAAAAGTCAGGTACCTCTGCACTAAATCATCAATAACTCCCAAGTGGCATCCTTAATTGGGTGACCAACCCACTTGACTAACACATAAGCAGCTGCCTTATTGTTGAGCTTTCCAATTCTCCTGTCTAAGATAGCCTCTGGTTCTACAGAAATCAGCCCATCTTTTCCAAAATGAGGTAGGACACCCATCTTAGCAGTGTTTCCCTTGCATAATTTGAGCTGTGACACATGGAACACTTGATGAATTTGTATTGCACTTGGTAAATCCAACTTGTAAGCAACAGCTCCCACTTTGGCCACAATTAGAAAAGGACCATAGTACTTGGCACTTAACTTGTTCTGCTGCTCTTGTCTAATGGTAACTTGTCTGTGTCGTTGCAACTTGAGATAGACCCATGTTCCCACATCAAACTCCCTTTCACTCATGTTAAGGTCTGCATACTTTTTCATCCTGTCTTGAGCTCTCTTAACATGGAACTTAAGCATTTTAATTACAGACTCTCTAGCTTGTAAGCTTCTATCAACATTTTCTACTACACTTTCCCCTACCACATAAGGGTTGTGCATAGGAGGTGTTTGGCCATAGACTACTTCAAATGGTGTAGCCTTTGTAGAAGAGTGTTTGTTTGTGCTGTACCAATACTCAGCCAAAGGCAACTATTGCACCCACTCCTTGGGCCTCTCTCCAGTCATACATCTCAAGTAGCATTCCAAGCATTTGTTTACTACTTCTGTCTGTCCATCAGTTTGGGGGTGATAAGCAGTTGACATTTTCAAGTCAACTTTCAAAAGTTTGAAGAGAGACTGCCAAAAATGGCTTAGGAAGACATTATCTTTGTCCCTAATAATAGCATCTGGCAACCCATGAAGCCTATAGACTGTATCCAAAAAACACTTGTGCAGAGTAAGGGTGACCTAATTCCATGAAATGTGCATACTTACTCAGCCTGTCTACCACCACAAAAATAACAGTTTTTCCCAGTGACTTTGGTAGGCCTACTATAAAGTCCATGGAAACTTCACTCCAAATCTTATCAAGAATAGGCAAAGGTTGCAATAGGCCAGGATATGCAGCCAAATCAGCCTTTTGCCTTTGACACACATCACATTCCCTCACATACTTCTTTACTGTCTTATGGAAGCCTTTCCAATAGAACAAACTGCCAATCTTTTGAGCTGTAACATTTGTGGAATTCATTATTCATGGATTGATTAAGCTTACTAGGAATGCATCATGTTCATATGATTAACATATCGAAATAGAACACGATACATAAACAAGCTATTTACTTTTCTAACGTTTACTTCTTATTAAACTTTAACACTTCAAACCAACTAACCTAGACGTGTTTACAAGATCACACACGTCTAGAATACACGACTTTTGCTTTATGACAACATTGTGAATAATGGGAATGATAATTCACGTAGGGTGTATGTGTTTATATACTACACATACCCCTTTCTACAAGAAATCTATTTAACTAGAAGTCCCTCCATCTTTTGCTATTAAGTCCTCCTTGTTGTATGAAATGGCTTCATATTCTTGTAAATCTTTCTTTTTGCATATAAGTCCTTCTTGTTTCATTATTCTTGTTTTGTCTCATCAAATTAATTCCCAGCAATCTTCCCCTATTTGATGATGACAAAATCAATCTTCAAATCTTAATCTTTCACGAATGAAACAAGCTTCCCCTTAAAGTAAGATTTCTTGTAAAACATATCACCACATAAAAATAAGTTGTATACCTTGATCTTTGAATCTTCTTCCCCTTTTTGTCTCATCCAATAGGGGTCTTCTAAAGATAAACAACTAATAAAGGTTCCCCTTGAGTGGTGCATGTAAATGAATCACGAACCATGTAGACTCTAATTGTAGATTACAAATGAAGAAAAACAAATATAACCTATTTGTTGAAGAAGTGGAATCTCCCAAGATTGTACCTTATATCTTGCACTATCCATGTGACGTCGAACTTATATGAAAACAGGAAACTATATGCAGACCTCGATCTCTTTGTCAAAATCCTTATCTTTATTATGAGACACTGAGCACGATAATGTAACTTCTTCAAGTGATAGCAAGCTGACAATTTGCTAGATTTGACAAGTCTTCATCATCAATCGTTTAAGCACGAACAAGTTACCTTTAAAGTCAGTGCATGTATTCACGACTTTAAGATATGATAAAATACAAACCTGCGAAAAACAACTCCAACACCAAAGAAGCAATAATCAATCGTCTTCATCGAAGCCTCCAATTTGCAATGAAAATCATCTAAGTACAATATCATCCTCTTCTTTTATGCAACTGCTGCCTCTGTCGGCGTTCTACTTCTAATCCAAGTCGGTACGTAACCGCAAGGTTAGCCTTGTAACATAATCAAATATAAGTTTATTGTATCAAACACAATCTTCAAAAACGAGCCATAAAATTTAAATAGACAAATTTGTCCGAGATCCTGAGTCATCCTATATATCTTCTGTATGTATTGTCCGATATCGGACGATACTTGTCAGCGGATTAAAAACCATATATCGGACAACAACACGCTGCCAGCGTCTAAATTACAATGTGTCAGCGTCTTCTCTGTCAGCGTGTGTTTTATTCTTGTCAGCGGCTCGACTCAGCCACTGACACCATATTTTGTCTGCATAACTTACTGTTAACATACAAAACATCCTCTAAACCAACGTGAGCAACATATAAACATATGTATTGGACTAGTACTAACTGTTGTCTTCACTTGACATTCATATATTACCTCACGTGATCAAGTATAGACATACATACCTTAGGATTATGAATGAACATTGTACGCTCATATTCTAACCAATAGTATGAAGAAACCTTTTGCAACAATAAAACCCTCGTGAACCTCTCATCCTATGTGTCCAAACCATTCCTTTTATGCCTGGGACCATGAGCAACATATCACAATCATAAACCCACATAACTTGAACCATCGCAGCTCTTCTGTGATCACGAGTCACTTTCTACTATTTGTTCGCTGCTACCTTAATAAAGATCCAATTACAAACATGGACACTACAACAATTTTTGGGTTTAGGGTCGAAATTTTCGACCCTAAATACAAAGGGTTTTCGACCCTAATATTTAGGGTCGAAAAATTCGACCCTAAGTGGTCGACCCTAAGTTTTGGACCCTAAATAACTAGGGTCGAAAATCCCTTTGCAATTTAGGGTCGAAAATTTGGGGCCCACCACTTTCCAAAAATCATTTTGACCAAAAATTAGGGTCGAATCCCTTTTTAATTTAGGGTCGAAATATTCGACCCTAAATTATATCCACGTGTATTTTTTTTTTTTTTGTGAAATTTTTTTTTTTTTTTTTTTTATTTAATATCCACGTGTATATATTAAAAAGTTTATAAAAACGTTTTTTTTTTTATTTAATAATTTAGGGTCGAAAATTTCTTTAAATTTAGGGTCGAAATTTTCGACCCTAAACATTTTATATTATTTTTTTTCCAGAATATTTCGTGCAGGAAGGGGTTAGGGTCGAAATTTAGGGTCGAATATTTCGACCCTAAAACTTAGGGTCGAAAATTTCGACCCTAACTATAATTTAGGGTCGAAATTTCGACCCTACCTATATGATTAGGGTCGAAATTTCGACCCTAAATAGTTTCTGGGCAAAAAAAAAAACTGCATTTTGCAGTTTTTTCCCAGATTTTTTTCCGGCATTTTTTCCGGAAAAAAATCTATATTTCAACAAATCCACAATATTACAAATCACTAAACAGTACAATACTACTAATTTACAATACGTTAAATAGCCAAAACGTTAGAATACATTTCACCAAATCCTTATTTCACAAATGTAACAAGTCTAAAATTATTACACATCACAATAAATCCATGTTTCACAATTTAACAAGTCTTAAGTTATTACACAAAATAAAAAGTCTAAAACCAACAACTCCTAATCTGAATAGTCCCCGTTGGCCTGATCATTATCACCCGAATCATCCCCCTCATCAGCATCCGAGTTAATTAGCTCATTATCGGACATGTTGTTGGCATTCTCAAGATCTCGAGCCAACTCGTCGACGGTCCGAGTATCATTTTGATGAGGATTTAGGCTGACGGTATAGTTGGGACTTTCCCGAGAGTTAGAACTCGAGGGGCCAGTGGTGTTGACAACGGGTCGATTACAGTTAGTGAAACTGTTATTTTGGGTAATTGGAGGTTGGAGTGGGTTGAGTGGAGCATTATATGGAAATCCGGGAGGGGGAGGAATACCACGGAACTGGGGCATAACAGGGACCTGAGACATACCAGGGAACTGAGGCATACCAGGGATCTGAGACATGCCAGGCATAGAAGCGAATTGGGGTGGCGGTATAAAAGGGTTAGGAGGTCCGGTATACCCTCGACCCACATGTGAAGTATAATGAGAAATCAAATGACTTAGGCGGGCGTTGTTTACCTCAGCATTTTGTTGCGCCATACTAGCATACATATGGGCCAAATTAGCCCGTTGCTGCGCCTCCTCGGTTTGCTTCCTCAGCAGCTCTTTTTCTTGCTCATGAATCCTAAGTACCTCCGAGAGTTGTTCTCGAGTCACTCCCTCACTATAAGAACTACTCCCGCATCCATATGAGGTACCACCACCCGGCAACTTCCTGCCCCTGCCGACGATATTTTGAGTGTTGCGGCTCGGATTTACTAGATCAATTATTTCTTGATCACTTTTGTACTGCTCAGCACCGCAAGAAATCGCTTCTTTTATGCACATCATTCTCGACTGTGAAAAAGAAAGAGAAAAAAAGAAGTTAAAAACAAATAAAAATATGTTATTAAAGCATGTATAAATTAAATTACTTACATATCTGTCTGCATTTTCCTCGGACATAGTGCCATTCTTGTTTGTGCGTGCCCTCTTCCAAGTTTGTATAAGGTCCTCGTCGGTCCCATGCTTGACTTTCTGTACAATATCAAATAAATTAATAACAAGATCTTTACCAAAAAAAATTAATAACAAAATATAAATAAACTATATAAAACTTTTAAATGATCACAAAAACTATAACGATTCTTACATATTCGTTCCTTCCTTGAGCGAATGATTTTTTCCCTTGATGTGTAGAAACTTTGTTTTTCGAGCGGTTAACTGCATTAATTTCACTTCTCCTCACTTGTTTCGGGTCGGACCAATACCGGCACAAATCACGCCACTCCCTTGCTGATCTGTTGGCCCATGTAGAACTCGATGGGGGCGGTACAAGCGCCGCTTCCTCGGCCGAATCATGGATAGAATAATAGTCATGCTTTAACAAGTTCCTATTTTTGCGCCAAAGTAGCCTCAACTTACAGTTAATTCCTGTTGTTATCCTTTCTCCCACCACATATGTTACCCCGCCATAAGTCACAGTATCATGACTATCCAACCAACCCGTCAGGTTGAAATAGGTCTACATGTAAACATATGCATTTAAATAAACAAACAATTTTCAACCAAAACAGTTAATAAGACTAGATGTAACGCAAACAATTAATACCTCAAGTGTAGGAAAGATATGGGCTTTGAGGTGCAATGGTATCTGTTCCCACTCGCAAGTAAGTGGAAGTGGTCGGACTGTTTCCCCCATCAGAGAGGTCAACATCGCAGCATTATTGCCTAACGGATGGAAGCTATTAAGATCATAAACATCAAATGAAACTGGCAAAGGTCCTCCATGCGCCCTATGCTTCCTCCTTAGGCTCGTATTAACCGTAACCATATGTGGTATCGGTTCACCTGCAAAGATTAGTTATTGAAGTTATTGATTCGTGAAAATTCAAACACACTTAATTAACAATAAGAGTTGACATAAAATAAAAATAAATCACAATTTCTTACTTTCGCAATTGCCGGGTACGGACTTTGTAGGTCGTCTAGGTGGAGTACCATCACCATCCCCACCGTGTGATCTACCACCTACACACGCCATCTGTAATATAACAAGTACATGAACACACAATTTCGTGGACCGGTTAATGCTAATACACAAATTCATAAAAATTTACACATTTAAACATATAAGAACAATTTCATTAAAAAAAATTACACATCTAAAGATTAAATCATTGTTTCATTCAAATTACAACTTAAGATCAATTATCACAATCTGAATCATCGCTAGATAAAACTTCTTCAACAACATTATTAGGGTTCACTTCATCATCATCAGACATTTGAACATCATCATCATCAAGGGCATGTGCAACGTCATCATCTTCATTATTGATTAGATCATCATCGTCTTCATTAACCTGTGTGGCGGACACTTCTGCCGATTCGTCATTCAAACTCAAATTTGTATCCTCCAAACAAGTCAAACCAACATTCAGCGTAAAATTTGATGAACTGCTACCATGTATAACATCTTGATCGGGCTCTTCAACATCGCCATGATAAACATGTTCGACCACCTTCCAACCCTTTGGTTTTCTAGCAAGGTCTTCAAGGTAAAATACTTGTGATACTTGTGTCGCAAGAATGTATTGGTTATTTTTGTGAAATTCCTTATTAGTCAAAATATGATGTATGCCCTGCTCAATGTAAGAACGTCTATTGCGTTTCGTACAATTTGGGGGGTTAATGGTGTCAAACCATTTACATCGAAACAACACAACCTTGCGGTTCCCGATATAAGTGAGCTCCAGAATTTCTTCGAGTTGACCATAATACATCTCTCCATCAAGCCCGGCTGTTGAAACACCGCTGCATTGAGTGGTGTGAAGTTTATCGCGTTCATGTATCACAAACCTCACACCGTTAACTACGCAAGCGGGGTATGTACATGCACTAGTATGTCCACATGCCAAAGAGAATAACTCTTCATTACAGTCGCCTGTCGTTTTTTTTTCACGAATCTACGAAAGAGATACAAACATATTTAGATATATGAGCAATAACTCCAAGGTAATATATCTAATGTATTTACCTTGTGACTAAACCAGGTGGGAAACCTCGTTTCCACGTTATCAGGCGATTCTCTGCAAAAGTTCATGATATTAGGATAAGTCATCCCGAAAGAAGATTTTTTAAAATATAGATAAGGAAGAGACATACTCTTTGTAAGCCAAGATGTCTGATTCGATTTCAGGACTGTTGTTAAGTATATACCATACAACTGCCCGCGTAACATCTAAACTCATATGAATATCTTTGACTCTACCCATCAGTTTGCATGCGGACCGGAACACCTGGAATTTATCTTTTTGTTCAGGCAAACCGTCGTCATTCCTGTCAAGACGGTTAAATCTCGTCTCGACATCCTCAGCAAGATAACGCGAACAAAAAGTTAATGCTTCTTCTGCAACATAACCCTCCGCGATAGAACCTTCGGGCTTTGCTTTATTTCGGACATAATTCTTTAGCTTATTCATGTATCTTTCAAATGGATACATCCACCTGCAGCGAATGAGGGCACCTAGAATAGCCTCATCGGGTAGATGTACAACCAAATGAGGCATTATGTCAAAAAAAGCAGGAGGAAAGATTTGCTCTAAATTAATCATCACACTGATCAATTGGTTTTTAGCTTTTACCATGTCCTCCTCCGTCAAAATTCTAGAACAAAGCTGCTTAAAAAACAAGCAAAGCTGGATTATAGGATCTGCAATGTTTTTGGGCAAGTATTGTTGTACTCCGTAAGGAAGTAACCGTTGCATCATTATATGACAGTCATGAGATTTCATGCCCGTTATGTTGTCATAATTAGCAGTGACTTTTTGCTTAAAGTTGGATCCAAACCCATCAGGTAGTCTAACTCCTTTGATGAATTTACAAAAAAGTTCCCTGTTAGCTTTGGTGAAAGAGTACTTTGGATGAGGCTTCTCAAACTTCCCGTTTCCTTTTGGAACTAACCACAACTCGGGTCGAACTCCCAATTTTTCCAAGTCTTGCCTTGCCTTTGCCGTGTCTTTGGATTTATCGTTTTGTAACAAGATATTCAGTATTGCCTCAAGCACGTTCTTTTCGATGTGCATGACATCCAAATTGTGTTTTAGTAGAAGAAAGGGCCAATACTCAAGCTCCCAAAAGATAGAACGCTTAGACCAATTCAATTCAACATTTCTATCAGGAGGTGGGTTGCTTTTCTTAATTTTTGGATGCTTCCCCGGCTTACGACTCAAGAGGCTATTAATTTGTAACTGGATATCCATCTCGGTAAACTTTCTCGGTTTAGGCTTCCGTTCGGCTTTACCATGGAATTGCCTAGTTTTATTCCTTAGATAATGATTTGTTCTTAACCATCTTCTATGACCAACATAAACGATTTTGTTCTTGATAGCCATCGATGGAGTGTCCTTGTTACAAGTGGGGCATGCGTAGTAGCCTTGCCCAACCCACCCAGAAAGACTACCCCGAGCTGGAAAATCATTGATGGTCCATAAAAGCGCCGCTTTCATATCGAAATAAGTACCCGTAGCAGCGTCTTTCGTCCTGACTCCTTTCCATAAATCTTTGAGTTCTTTAATCAAAGGCGCCAGGAAAACATCAATATCTTTTGCAGGTGATTTAGGGCCGGGAATTAACATCGTCAACATTAAAGAAGTTTCTTTCATACACATCCACGGTGGTGTGTTGTATGCTGTCAATATGACCGGCCACATGCTGTAATTTTGACTCATAATGCCATAAGGATTAAAACCATCTGCAGCCAACCCTAATCGAACGTTTCTAGGGTCACTAGAGAAATCAGGTACCATCAAGTCAAAATGTTTCCATGCTTTACCGTCACAGGGGTGATTCAACTTGCCATCCTTAGACTGTCCAGTAGCATGCCAAGTCATCCACTTTGCTATGTGTTTTGTGTTGAACATGCGTTGAAGTCTAGGTTTTAACGGAAAGTAACGCACCACCTTGTTCGCAACCAACTTCCCCTTTGTTTTCTTGGGGTCTTTATATCTACTCTCTCCGCAGACTGGACAATCATCCCTCTTTTTGTTATCCTCTGATCCCCAATATAAAAAGCAATCGTTTATACAAGCATGAATCGATTCGTATCCTAACCCGATCTTTCTGTATGTCTTCTTGATTTCATAGTATGACGATGGGAAATTGAAACCTTGACTACGGGTACAAAACTTCTGGAGACAAGCTAGAATCTGGTTAAACCCGACATCACTAATTTTATTTAAAACCTTGATGTGTGCAATCTCTGTTGTAAATTCCAATGTAGTCAAATTGGTAAGCGTGTGCAACTTTTGGGTGGACCTACTAAGTAACTCTTCAAACTCGTTATTAGGACCCGTTGTTTGATCAGGTGGAGTTTGAGTCGGAGGAGTTTGAGTCGGAGGAGTTTGAGTCGGTGTAGTTTCGACATTAGTTACAGAAATATCTTCTAAGAACGTATTCATGTCAAGGTGTTCAGGTGAATGTGATACTGGTGTAGGAAGCGGAAGAATCGGTTCACCGTGATATTTCCAAGTGGTATAATGTTCGTCCCACCCGTGTTGGGATAAGTGTACCTCAAGAGTGTGGAGGTCAACCAATCTCTCACAGTTACAACAACGTTTACATGGGCAACGGATCATTTGTGTGATGGGGTGCACAAATGTCTTACAATGCTCGAGGAAGGTGAAAAGACCATATAAAAATTCATCGGAATTACGATTGGATATAGTTGTCCAACTCTTATCAATTATCATAACTGCGTTGCAAATAAACATTATTCAAATAAATGATTTAATTAAACACATTAAAAACAAACAATCAGGAATGTTTTTTCACCTACTAGTGCACTATGGAAGGCAATCCTAACCCACTCTTTGAATGTTTCGTCTCATATATAAATGCGTATAACTGATTTACTATTCGAGAATATTTCGGCAGCATTTCCCCTCTACTCCCCAAATATGTGTTTTTAAAGACATATTCGTAGGAGTAAAGGAGAAACGCTGTCGAAATCATCTCAAATAATAAACCAGTTATACGCATTCATATCCTAAATGAGACAAAACATTCAAAAAGCAGTCCCAAAAATGGGGACTTTCCGAAATTAATTTCTAATAAATTAATTCCGGACGGGTTTTCTAAGGTTGATTAATTTCGGACGGGGCTTTTCCAAAATTAATCGACTAGAATCCTAAAACAATCCTAAAATTATTTACTACAAAAGACTAACAATATATAATATAATAAACATATGCATAATATTAATTACACACCTCGGTCACGGCTGAAATAAACAAAGATGGAAAGATAGAAAAAAAGGTCCGGATGAGGAACTTGTCCCGACTGTCCCGGTGCTAACCAAACACAAACATAAAATAAAAAAAATCTAAATTAGTTGGTTTCCGAGATTTTATCTAATTTGAAACAAACACTAAAACAATTTCAAAAAAAAAACATTACCTTTTATACGACTGTGACTCGGGAATTCGGTTCTCGGCTGTGACTTGGGTCTTGGCTACGATAAACATATAAAAAAATTAAACTCGTGCCTATATATATATAAGTCCAAATTCCTTAATAAATATTAAGCCATATATAAGCCGTAATCCATTAAGCCTAAAAGAATTAAGCCGAAATCAACTAAACCTAAATATAATCCGAAATCAACTAAGCCTAAATCAACTAAACCTAAATAATCCGAAATCAACTAAGCCTAAATATAATCCGAAATCAACTAAGACTAAATATAACCCGAAATCAATTAAGCCAAAATAAATAAGCCAAAAACAACTAAAATACGTTTTAATATAAGACCACCTTTAGTATGCTCTGTGGTGGTGGTGGCTACAGTGGCTGCCGCCGGCGATGCCGTGGTGGTGGTGGCTACAGTTGCTGCCGCCGGGTGGTGCTGGTCACAATTAATAAATAAACACAATTAATAAATAAAAAATTAATAGATAAAAAATTTTAATAGAACAAAATTAAACAAGAATTGAATTACCTTATCCGAAATTAAACAAAAAACATAATTAGTGCTCGTGTGCGAGTGTGGTGGTGGTGGTGGTGGTGGTGGGATGAAACGGTAGTGGTGGTGGTCGGATGAGACGGTGGTGGTGGGATGAGATGGTGGTGGGTCGGACGGAGTGGGTCGGACGGAGTGGGATGAGATGGTGGTGGTCGGATGAGATGGTGGTGGTGGTCGAAAATTGAAGAATGGTGGTGGTCGGATGAGATGGTGGGACGGAGTGGGATGAGATGGTGGGTCGGATGGCACGGTGGTTAAGGAGTTCCCGTTTTTTTTTTTAATGAATGAAGATGAAGATAGAATGAAGTGTTTTGGGTAAGTTGTAGATAGAATTTAGGGTCGAAATTTAGGGTCGAAAATTTCGACCCTAATTTTTAGGGTCGAAATTTTCGACCCTAATTTTCGACCCTAAATATAAACCGCGAATTTTTTAATTTTGGTATAGAATTTTAAAATTTTCGTGAAATTTTTCGAAAGTAAAAAGTTTTAGTGCCAAATTTAGGGTCGAAATTTCGACCCTAAATTTCGAAACAATAATAGTTTTAAATATAAAATGTTTTAAAAAAATCAATAAATAGAGTTTTTAAATTACTAAATAATATAAAATATTAACAAATTATTTTATTTATATAAAAAATTAATAAGTATCACTAATATATTTTATTTATGTAAATTTATTTTGTAAATTACAATAATTACGTTTTAAAATAATAAATTTCGAAACAGAATAATTTTAATTTTAAAATGTTTTAAAACAGTAAATAGAGTTTATAATTACTAAATTATTTATATAAATATTAACAAGTTATTTTGTTTATATAAAAAATTAATAAGTATCACCAATATATTTTATTTATGTAAATTTATTTTATAAATTACAATAATTACGTTTTAAAATAGTAAATTTCGAAACGAGAATAATTTTAATTTTAAAATGTTTTAAAACATTAGTAAATAGAGTTTATAATTACTAAATTATTTATATAAATATTAACAAGTTATTTTGTTTATATAAAAAATTAATAAGTATCACCAATATATTTTATTTATGTAAATAGGGGATCGTATTACATGATATGAGCCAATAGGGGATCGTATTACATGATATGAGCTAATAGGGGATCGTATTACATGATATGAGCCAACGTGGTATCGTATTACATGATATGAGTCAATAGGGTATCGTATTACATGATATGAGCCAATAGGGGATCGTATTACATGATATGAGTCAATAGGGTATCGTATTACATGATATGAGCCAATAGGGGATCGTATTACATGATATGAGCCAATAGGGTATCGTATTGCATGATATGAGCCAATAGGGGATCGTATTGCATGATATGAGCCAATAGGGGATCGTATTGCATGATATGAGCCAATAGGGGATCGTATTACATGATATGAGCCAATAGGGGATCGTATTGCATGATATGAGCCAATAGGGGATCGTATTACATGATATGAGCCAATAGGGGATCGTATTACATGATATGAGCCAATAGGGTATCGTATTGCATGATATGAGCCAATAGGGGATCGTATTGCATGATATGAGCCAATAGGGGATCGTATTACATGATATGAGCCAATAGGGGATCGTATTGCATGATATGAGCCAATAGGGGATCGTATTACATGATATGAGCCAATAGGGGATCGTATTGCATGATATGAGCCAATAGGGGATCGTATTACATGATATGAGCCAATAGGGGATCGTATTACATGATATGAGCCAATAGGGGATCGTATTACATGATATGAGCCAACGTGGTATCGTATTACATGATATGAGTCAATAGGGTATCGTATTACATGATATGAGCCAATATGGGATCGTATTACATGATATGAGTCAATAGGGTATCGTATTACATGATATGAGCCAATAGGGGATCGTATTACATGATATGAGCCAATAGGGTATCGTATTGCATGATATGAGCCAATAGGGGATCGTATTGCATGATATGAGCCAATAGGGGATCGTATTACATGATATGAGCCAATAGGGGATCGTATTGCATGATATGAGCCAATAGGGGATCGTATTACATGATATGAGCCAATAGGGGATCGTATTACATGATATGAGCCAATAGGGGATCGTATTACATGATATGAGCCAATAGGGGATCGTATTACATGATATGAGCCAATAGGGGATCGTATTACATGATATGAGCCAATAGGGGATCGTATTACATGATATGAGCCAATAGGGGATCGTATTACATGATATGAGCCAATAGGGGATCGTATTACATGATATGAGCCAATAGGGGATCGTATTACATGATATGAGCCAATAGGGGATCGTATTGCATGATATGAGCCAATAGGGGATCGTATTACATGATATGAGCCAATAGGGGATCGTATTACATGATATGAGCCAATAGGGGATCGTATTACATGATATGAGTCCTTATCATCACAACCACCAGCATGGGAGGGAAAACATTGGAGGGAGTCAATTGGAGGGAAAACTTTGGAGGGAAAACATTGGAGGGAAAACTTTGGAGGGAAAACATTGGAGGGAAAATGTTAACAATTTCCCTCACTTTTTTAGCATAAAAGAGAACCACACACACTCCTTATCATCACAACCACCAGCAGATCACACACACTTATCATCATAAACAAATTGTTATTATGTACATGTTGAAGCATGAAGCTTTTCCGTGCAAGTGTGGACGTGGAGATGTAGTTCTTCGAGAATCGTGGACAACTGAAAACTTTGGTAGACTGTACTATGCTTGTCCACGTTCACGGGTTCAACCTCCAGTTTCGTATGGATGCAAATTTTTTTTATGGAAAGACGAACGCGTACAACTACTAATCAATTCTCTTGGAGGTTCAATGAGCTTTTCTCCTCCAAGCTCTTCTTCAAGACCTTCAACGAGCTTTTCTCCTCCAAGCTCTTCTCCCAGACCTTCAACGATTCCAGTTTCTTCTCCAAGCTCTTCAGCGTGTGCAAACTGTGTGCGCTTGAATGGAATGATAATGGTCCTTGAGCGTACGATAGAGTTGTACCGCCACTCCGATAGGCACACAATGGATTCAGCTGCACTACTTCATGACCTTTACGATGACATGGGGAACCTTAGTTTGAACTAGTTTGTGATGTGTTTTTTTCCGTGTTTACGAGTCTAATATCGTAGTAATATCCATGTTTAATTAAGCGCGTGTTTAAGTGTCCGTGACGAATAAAATTATGTTTAGGAGTGTTTGTCTGTAAGTCTCTCATGTGATATTACAAAAGGTTTTATGTAATATTTGGAATAAAGTAGTGTTTGGTTCTATGAGTAATTAGTATTCTAGCTTGAATCATTGTAAGAGTTTAGTTTGTTTGAGTCACACCGATCCTTACACTTTCTATAAGTAATCAGGTATGTTTCTGTCACCCGGATTTTAAACAAGCCATGCTATTTCAGATTAATTTATCGGTTGCAACAACATCTTAAATTTAACGCGTTCAAACTGACAATACATTGCCCGCAAAGCGCACAGCCCGCGCTTCACGTACCAAATAAATAAGACATGGGCCAACACAAACCACCCTTAGTTATTATAGATGCACACCCTAAGAACTTGAATGTGACATCTAGGCACACAGATACAGAAAATAAAAAAAAACACACAAAAACCACACACAGGTCATCGACATAGACAACCCCCTTTATTAACATTGCACACAATCACACCTTCACGCAACAAGCTTTTCGCACAATTCCACTTTCACTTCTCAATTACCGGTCAGCTTTGCCTTGAAGGCTTCTTTCTCGCGTATCCGCTTTGCGGACGCCTGAACCTCTGCACTGAGCTTATCACGGAACTTGCACTCCTTGTCCATAGTTTTGCTAAGAAACGCGACCATCAATTCAACAGCCCGGACACCCCTGACTGTCTTCAGCTCCTGGCGTAAATGCTCACGAGCCATAATCACCACATTCACATCATCATACATGCTTTGAACCTTCGCTTGCCAAGATGTCTCATCTTGGATGTCGTTATCCACATAATATAGAAACATATTAGTCCAGTCCTCCGACTGGGCTTCAGCCTGTAGCGCAGCACACCTACGGAGATGAGACATGTTTTTTCCCTTTGTTTCTAAATTCAAGAACTGCTAGAACTGTGATGTGAAGAAACCAAACCAGTTTTCACCTTCTTAAATAGATAAACATTGACTCCTTTCTACACCTATTTCACCCAACCCACTAAACGTTTTACCCCCACCAACAGTTCCCATCACCACCGTACAGTAGAACCACTCACCATTTACATGGCTATCTACTGGCCTCTCCAAAAGTACTCAGAAAAAGTATACCCTCCAAAAACCACATCCTCACATGTTGCTCTTTTCCAAAAGTAGGATAAAAAGATACTACTTGATATGGCCAAACACACATGCCTAGGCCAATATCAACAGCTCTTACTGTTGACACACCCTTTTGTCTTTTCACCCACTGAGGCTTACAATATTTTACAAAGCCATGTTCAATGGCACATCCTAAGCTACAACAAACACACACAGCAACAACGAAAACAAACAAACCAAAGGAGCATTGTGAGAATTTAGTTTGTTTGAGTCACACAATTTAGTTTAAGTCTGTTGTGTTAGGTTTTGCAGTCAAAAGTTCAGTCAAAAGCATTTTACTTCAATCAAATTTTGCTCAAACTCATAAATAAAGGAGCCTTTTTTATTCATACAAACATACAAGTACATTTCAAACACAAAAACCATCTAAATATATACATATATTAATATTTTAAAACCATTAACACTTAAAAAAAAAATTAATAATTTAGGGTCGAAATTTCGACCCTAAATATAAACCGCGAATATTTAAAATTTTTCGTGAAAAATTTTCGTGTGAAATTTTAAATTTTTGCGTGAAAAATTTTTAAAATTTTAAATTTAGGGTCGAAAATTCGACCCTAAAGTTTTAAATATTAAAAATAAATTTTTTTTAAAATTATTTTTAGTTATTATAAATATAATATATAATACATAAATTAAAATTATTTTAAATTTTATATTTAGGGTCGAAATTTCGACCCTAAATTAATAAAATTAAAATTTAATTCTTTTAAAATAGTTTTTAATTATTAAAAATAATTTATATAAAAAATAAATTAATTTTTTTTAAAACTTTTAATTTAGGGTCGAAATTTCGACCCTAAATTTTTTGGGTCCCACCTGCTTTTTGACCAGCCTTTTTGGGCTCTTTTGGGTTGAAAATGTGTGGGCCCCACCTCAATTTAGGGTCGAAAATTTCGACCCTAATTTTAGTCCGACCCTAAACAATGATTTTGTTGTAGTGGGACCACACGAGTAGTACTTTATACCAAGACCATAAAGCATCAAGAGTAGGCTTCATATTTTATTTGCTTTATCCCTTTTGTGCAGCACACGTCATATGACCACAAGTCACTTTTTTGCTGCAATGCTAGCAGCTTTATTCTTTTCCAATCGCTATCTGCCGTCTACGGTTTAACATACCCTGATGCGGATTCCAAAACTTGCTGCTACTATACTTTTTCGCTTTTGTTAATTTGTAAGGCACAAGTACTATGATCGTATAAACCTGGGACCAGCAATTATACAAACACGATACACTCTTGCATCCCATGTGCACAGAATGTATACATCATTCGTCCTGTCACTGTCCACTTTTAATGAACAGTAGCTTTTTATTAATCTAATTTGTGGACCACAACAGCTTTGAAACTCCGTCAGTTAATATGTTGTAACTTCTATTGCTTTAATCAAACAACAAAAAAGAAATATCACATCACAACCAACATCGTGACATACTTGATAGATCACAGCAACACATATCATTATATACTTACACAGCAAGAATTTTCAAACCACAGAATGTAATTTTATGCATCAAAACCCTATTTAGGGTTATGAGCAAATCGAACTAGGATCCCTACTATTAACACCACTTTTGAACACCATCTTTTCTGTTGAAAATTGATTTAAGGTTTATAGAAACCCTAATTCAAACTATAGAGATAACGAGAAAATTGAATACCTTCTCTGGAGTCAACTTTGACAATTAATAACTCACTCATAACTGATCAAATAGACGATCGCGTCAGTGAGATCCTAGGCACATGTGTCGGAACCTACAGCGCGAATTTCACGACAATCCAACGGTTAACGAATGAGATATCGCTGTTACAAAATCACTGTGCAGAGAGATTCAAACATAAAATCATATACGGATTTTTCTTCATACTTCGACATGAACAAACACCTCGTTGATCCTAGCATCGAGAGCCACCCGCTCTGATACCAATTGTGGAATCCATTATTCATGGATCGATTAAGCTTACTAGGATAGCATCATGTTCATATGATTAACATAGTGGAATAGAACACGATACATAAACAAGGTGCTTACTTTTCTAATGTTTACTTCTCATTAAACTTTAACACTTCAAACCAACTAACCTAGACGTGTTTACAAGATCACACTCGTCTAGAACACACGACTTTTGCTTTATGACTACATTGTGAAAAATGGGAATGATAATTCACGTAGGGTGTATGTGTTTATATACTACACATACCGCTTTCTACAAGAAATATATTTTAACTAGAAGTCCCTCCATCATTTGCTATTAAGTCCTCCTTGTTGTATGAAAGAGCTCCATATTCTTGTAAATCTTTCTTTTTGCATATAAGTCCTTCTTGTTTCATTATTCTTGTTTTGTCTCATCAAATTAATTCCCAACAACATTAGTACCAGAATGTCCCCCAACAGCTCCATCATGATAGTGTTTCACAATTGTCCCCCTCAAATGGTCATCAGCTCCCACCACTATCTTTCCCTTTCCTCTTCAAAAGGTGGTTCTCCCAAACATACTTAGTGCCCTCATAGGTGCCATTTAGTAACTGCTGAATGGTCTCTTGCAGAGCTGCATCTTGAACATAACTATCTTTCACCTTCTACAAAAGGTCACTAGTTATAGTAGATAACACCATAGAGCACATTTCACCTCCCCTTTCCAATCTAGACAATGCATCTACCACTATATTATCACTTCCTTTTTGAAAGAGATTTCATAGTCAAAGCCCATCAATTTTGGTAACCATTTGAATTCGAAATGAGTGGTTAATCTCTGATTGAGCACGTACTTCAAGCTAAATGATCAGTCTTGATCTTGAAGTGCATGTCCCACAGATAGCTTCTCCACTTTTCTAAGGCCATAATGATTGCTAGAAACTCTTTTTCTTAAGTAGACAAAGACTAATGTTTTGGAGCCAAGGCCTTGCTAAGGTAAGCAATGGGATGACCATCTTGTTGGAGTACTGCACCAATTCCTAGTCTAGATGCATCAGTTTCTACCACAAAAGTCTTGTTATAATCTGGTAATGCTAGAACTGGTGTTTGGACCATGGCTTGGTTAAGTGTCAGAAATGCTTATTGAGCTTCCTCATTCCACACAAAGGTATCTTTTTTAAGCAAATTTGTCAGTGGTTTGCTGATCAAAGCATAGCTCCTTATGAACTTTATGTAGTAACCAGTAATCCCTAAGAAGCCCTTAATTGTTTAACTATTTGGGGTACTGGCCACTGCTCCATTGCTTGGATCTTTGCTGGATCAGTTGAAACCCCCTCAGCTGTAATAATATGGCCCAAATACTCCATTTTATCTACTGCAAAAGTACATTTACTTTCCTTGGCAAACAATGTGTGGGTCTTCATTATCTATAAAACAATCTCTAAATGCTTCTAGTGATCTTCCTTATTGTGACTATAAATCAGTATATCATCAAAAAATACTAACACAAACTTTCTCAATTGAGGCTTGAACACTGTGTTCATAAGTGACTGAAAGGTTGAGGGAGCATTTGTTAATCCAAAGGGCATCACCAAAAACTCATAGAGACCCTCATGAGTTCTAAAGACAGTCTTATTTATGTCTGCAACATTCATCCTTATATGATGGTAACCTGATCTTAAGTCCAACTTTGAAAAGATATTAGCACCACTTAACACATCCAACAACTCTTCAATAACTGGTATTGGGAACTTGTCTTTAATGGTATACTTGTTAAGGTGCTTGTAATCCACACACATTCTCCAAGTACCATCTTTCTTTTTCACCATGACAATGGGTGAAGAAAAAGAGCTCTCACTATTTCTGATAATACCAGCTTCTTGTAACTCTTCAACCATGAGCTCTATAGCATCCTTTTGTATGGGAGGATGTCTATAGGGTCTAATGTTGATAGGTGGTGCATTAGGGGATAAGGGAATAGTGTGATCATGGGATCTTTGGAGTGGTAACTCATTAGGTGTATTAAAAACTACAGAGAAGTTGTGTAAGAGTGTTTGGATTTGGGGTTTAGGAGGTGTGGTATTGCCACTTATCTGCATCAAAGTAGCTGGATACACACATGGCCATGGATGATATTTCAGTTCCCATTTGACACAAAGCACTGGTCACATGCTTTCCCTCCATCCATTGGAGTGAAGATTGTGTTGCACCTCAAAACACATCTTTTTCGATTAACTTGGAATTTCATAACCAAAGCCTGGAAATCAAACTAGATAATCCCCAATGTGGCCAACCATTGTATCCCTAACACCATTTCACACCCTCCTAATGGCAGAATCATCACATAAGCTTCATAAATTTGCCCATGAATACTCCACTAAAAATTCTTCACACAATACCCATTACTTGTCCATTTGCTACAGAAACTTGCAAAGGACAAGTTCTAGTCATCCTACACCCCAATCTCTTAGCAGCTTGGAGGTCCAAAAAATTATGAATACTTCCATAATCAATTAGAATATGGAGTGAATGTTTTCCTACAGAACCCTTAATCTTCATGGTCTGATAGTTAGTCACCCCAGTCATAGCATTGAGGGATACTTGTGGCATTATCTCCTCCCTAGTGACTGTCATTGGTTCTATTTCCTCTAAAACACGATCTTCTTCAATAATTTCCTCATCACACCCAACTACTTCCAAATTATACATCTGACCACTACATTTATGACCAGGACTGTAACTTTGATCACAGTAAAAACACAAATGTTTGGCTCTTTTTCAGCCATTTCTTGTTGAGTTAATTGTTTTCTAGGTCCGTTTGGGACAATAGTGGTAGGCGTTGCTACTGTAGTACTTTTAGCCATCACTCCCCCACTTTTAGGCATATAATTGCTAACAATTGATTTGTAATTAGATAAGAGTGAGGTATACCTGTTCTTTGGAATGGTTAAGGCTGCCTCTTGCATTTTGGCTAGACTATACACATCAACCAACATTGTAGGCCTAAACATTCTCACATGTAAACCAATTTATATTATATTGGTTGGTAAACAATTTATATCTTTAATATATGAGAACATTTTTGGTTTTTATATATAGTTTTTGTTAATTATTAAAAATATATAAACATAATAATTTTTTAAAAAATCGGGTTAACCCAGGTTGACCCGGACCTGATGACTTGACTGGGTCGATTTGAAACCCGGGTTTCAAAACATTGGATAGGCCCGAAATTAAAGGGCAAATTGGTATCTAGTTTTTACAGGGTTTAGGCTCATTACCTTGATAAATCCATTGTTTGTTATTTAGGGTGTGTTTGTTTGATGGGTTAAAAGCAGGGTTAAAGGTTTTATGGTTAAATTATGTGTTCGGTTAGTTTTTGTGGGACCCAAGATTTAGGCTGACTCCCATATATCTGTTATCCGAGGATTGCTACATCCACAAACAAAAATTCACAAAGAAGAGGTGGCATGTTTTAATCGGGTTAATCAATTAAAAGAGAGAGAAATGATACAAAATGACAACAATGAATACATGACACCTCCTCTTTGTGGATATTTGTTTGTGATTTGTTTGTGGATATAACAAAACTCTATCTAAAAATCTCGACCCAACTCTGGATTTTCAAAATAATTATCCTGTCTCATTATATGTGTGGGTCCCTTTTTAATGCTTACCACTTGTTTAATTTTCATTTATTATTTTCTACTATTTTCATTTTATTTAAATTTAAAAAAGATATGAAAAAAATGTTGAAATAAACAATATTTATTTTCTTTCTCCTAGATCATACCTCAAATCTAAAGGCTTGTTTGGTTTTCAGATTTTGACTTAAAGTGAAGGGTTGGTAGCCATGATTTTTTGTTTGGTTCCTTTCTAAAACCAAATACACCGGCCTTAAGCCTAATAATTTTATCCCAATGTATATGGAGGGTTTTCAGCAACTTGTCAAAGGTTTTCTCCATCTTTAATTCTCACCACATAATTTTTCTGTCTCTTCATCTTTTTTCATTTTTTTGTATTATTTTATTCAATAAAATATTTTTACAATAAACATATGATAAAAAATCTGTATTATACACTTTTTTTCAAACCCAATTCTAACCCTCTACTTTATAAACCCACATCCAAAGTAATACCCGACTTCAAACCAAAAGGACCCTAAACTTTACCCAATTCTAAACCTTTTATTTTATAAACTAACACCAAAAATAAAAATCGACTTCAAACCAAACACCCCTTAAATTCTTTTCCTGACACAAATTGTGATGTCGAACAGTAAACTACTACCTTCAAGCTAGATTTTGTAAGATTGTATCATTTTAGGCATATTTTTTTATTTACTAAAATTTGTCAACCGTATGTTTTTAAATTTTTTATTTTAATAAAGTTTTCAATCACATGTTATTATTTAATTTTTAAAATACAAAATATTTTATTTTATATTAAATAAATATAAAATCAAATAAACAAATATATTTTCTTTCTCCAAAGGTTACCTCAAATCCAAATTTTACTTCTATCCTAAATCTCTTATTTTATAAACCCACGTTCAAAATAAAACCCCACTTCAAACCAAATTCACCCTAAAAACTTACCCCTCTTCTAATAACCCACCATTTCCAATAATCCAACCACCACATTCCACCCAAAATGCTCCCCCTTCTCCACCACCTCACCACCCTAAACCACCACCACCACCATCACCACCACCACTTCCCAAAACCCTACAAATCATCACCACCACCACCATCCCTAAAATCGAACCGAATTCAAATTTGTTTTTAGTTCAGTTCGGTTTTCAAGTTAACTTAGAAAAAAAATAATCTAATAACTTAAACTGAATAAACCGAACAACCGGATAACCGAACCGAAAAGACAGAAATAAAAAAAAACTTATCCCTCTTCTACTAACCCACCATTTCCAAGAACCCAAACACCACACTCCACCCAAAATGCTCCCCCTTCGCCACCGTCTCCACCACCACCTCACCACCGTCAACCACCACTTCCCAAAACCCTACAAATCACCACCACCACCACCACCACCACCATCCCCAAACCCCATAAAACTCGAATTCACAAACTACTTAATCAACACACTCGCCTTCACTCCAGAACACGCCACTTCCTCATCTTCCAAGCTACGTAAACTCACCACTACTCGAAACTGCGATCCAGTCCTTACCCTCTTAAAAAGATTCAATTTTACCCCTACCCAGATCAAAGATTTAGTTTCTTGGCAACCCAAACTGTTACTTTACAAACCTGGACCCACTTTACAACCTAAGATTAAGTTTTTCCTTAACCTCGGCTTATCCGGGTCTGATTTGGTTCGTCTCTTGAAGCGAAACCCTTGTTTGTTTGACTTAGGTTTGAGTACTAGGATTGTGCCGACTATTGAGTATTTGAGAGGGGTTATGGGGAGTGATGAGAAAGTGGTGGAGATGATTAATAGGTCTAGGTGGCTGTTTTCGACTTCGGGGTGTACGTTGAAGACGATTTGCGCGAATGTGGAGATTTTGCGGATGTGTGGTTTTAGCGATGAACAGATTGGGAAATTTGTGCATAGGAATGCGATGCATTTTACGCAGCAGTCTGAGTGGCTGACGAGTAAGCTGAATTGGATTGAGGGGAAATTCGGGGTGTCGCGTGGGTCGAGTGAGTTTTTTAGATGTTTTCAAGCGATTGCTTCGAGTAGTATAGACAGGATGGAGATGAAGATGGAGGTTTATAGAGGGTTTGGGTTTTCGGACGATGAGTTGTCGGTTTTGTTTAGGAATCAACCGTATTGTTTTGCGTTGGCGGAGGATACGATTCGTGAAAAGCTGAGTTTCTTTGTGGGTGAGCTTGGGTATACGCCGTCGTATTTGGTTACTTGTCCGAGTCTTTTTTCGTTGAGTTTGGAGAAACGTGTGAAGCCTAGGAATGAAGTGTTGAAGATTTTGAAAGAGAGGATGTTGCTTGGTGGTACTAAGTCGCTTATAACGCTTGTTAATTATCCGGAGTTGAGGTTTCAAGAATTTCTTAAGCGTTTTGAGAATGAGGTTCCTAGTTTGTATGAAACTTATGCTAGCAGCTTGAGGTAAATTCGAACCAATTGTTTTGTTTTGGAATTTGGCGTTATTATTTGATCATAGAAATTGTTTTGTTTGCTTTTTTATAGATGGTGGTCTTATCGTTAGTTATGACATGAATAATGTATTTGTCAAGGTTGTAAATATCGCTCGGCGGGGTCTCGGCAGTCGACCACCGCCGAGCGATATATTATCTTGGCGGCAATATATCGGTTTCTCGGCGAGTACTATAAATTATCATTATTATATTTTTATCATTATTTTATATATTTTTATCATTATTTTATATATTTTAAATATTTATTTAATATAAATATGAAATTCTTATATATTTTTATAATTTTATTAATGTATTCATTAGTTTTAGTTATATATCTTGTAATATTTACCTTAAAAAATAAAAACACAATAAAAAACAATCAAAATACCAAAAGTCAGCCGATTTTTTACCGATTGTGACCGATATTTGACCAAAACGCCAAGTTGGCCGATATGCTCCATGGCGTGGCAATGGACCACCGCCAAGCGATATATCACCGATATATCAGCCGCAATGACCGATATTTACAACACTGGTATTTGTGCATGATTGTGTTATTATTAGCAGCTCACGGTGTAATTTTCAACAAATTGCCATAAAGAATGGCATATCGAGCTAAATGGTTACTTCTTTGTGACAAGAATCAGTGACTTATAAAGTCGTCGGCTTTTTTGAATGGTTGTTTGTACATAGGCCAAAAAGTAGCTGTTTGCGAGCAAATCCTGGACAATCTATCAAGTTGCAAAAATACTACATCTCAATTTCTTATAATCATTCACTGTAGTGTTCTTTGCGTCAAGTATGCACATTCATAGAAATTTTCTGCTAGAAATTTTCTGCTAGTTGTGGACCAGAAACTAGGGTTTACCGTCCTTTGAATGATGAAAATTACTGTTTACGGGCCTTAGAGACACCATGAAACGAATGCAAGAGGCTGTTCCCCGGAATGAAAGAAAAAATGAAACTCGTTCGCGTAAGAATGGACCCATCCACGAACAGCTAGAAATTTCTTTGATAATTTATGTTAATTACATCAGATTGAATCAGAGAGGGGCTCTGAACCGGCTCATTCAGACCCAAATAAACCTTTTTCCTGTAGTTACAAGCAATGTGGTGCGTGACGTTGCAACCACTGTAACCATTTCCACAAAAGGTTGATACGGATATGAACATACTTGGCCTAGTAAGCGATTTCCCAACGCACGTTTGATCATGCTGTTGTACCATGGCTTGTTTCTCAGGGTTTGCTGTAACCAAACATGGAGTCATTCCGCCAGTTTCTCATAGATAAAGGTGCTTCCTGTATTTTATTTTCAGAATAGTTGAAACGACATGTACACATTAAGATAAATGTTCTTTAAATAAAGAGAAAGTGCATATATGTAATATAAAAATTAAAACGCTAGCGGTTAGATCTAAATGCTTGTTGATAAAGCGTTTTGAATAAGAACAGTTACACACAATTCAAACCGTTAGTGGCTTTTTGTTTAAACAAGTATTATATTTAAACTGCTAGTCGTTTGGCGCTAGTTGCTCCAAAATGCTTTCAAACGCTTGGTAGTTGGTACCAAACATACCCTTATTACACCCGACCTGACCTTGTCGAAAACCAACTGCATTGATCTTCCCATAACATAAATTGATCAGTGTTCGTGTATTTGTAGACGGTTCTATGATATATTTTTCGTCCGGTCAAACAAATGTATGGTTCTTACAAACTTAGTATTGTCTTTTTTTCATTGTCCCTAAAAGAGCCAACTTAGGGCATCCACTATGATAAACCTTTATAAAGGTTTATAATTGTGCCAAATCATCCTAATACATTAATTCATAAACTTGTTGATGTTATAAACTTTTCTCCACTATGATAAAACTTGTATAAACCTATAGAAAAATATAATTAACTCAAGTGCATTAAAATTTAAAGAGGTCTAAGATGTTGGACCTCTTCATTCCACATAAGCATAAACCTCCTCTCCACTATGGTTAATAAAATGATAAACCTCTTCATAATTTTATAAACCTCTTCAAAAACAACCATAGTGGATGCTCTTAGCATTAATATTAATCATAAAACCTACGTTCACCAAGGGTAGGTTTTTTTGACATTGATATACGTAGTATCATCGAGTTACAAATAACAAGATTTGAACCACCAACATCTCGTGAGAACACCAAAATATTTTGTGGCATGGTTATAAATAGTGTGAAGCGTGGCGTGGCGGCATGTCCAAGCTACACGCTTTATCGGTTAAAGCGAAGCTTTAGCGTTTTTAAATCGGGGACTTACATATAAAAATATTTGTTTATTTTATTATATTTTAATATTATATTTATATTTAGTTCACAATAATTGTTTTACATAATAATTAAAGTTAGAAAATTCTCTTTACATGTAATAATATTGATATTTTGAAGTTGAATTCAAAAAATAACCGCACCTCATGTCGTAGCGCGTCTCAACCTATTGTGTAGCGTGAAGGCCGCGCCTTAAGTTTTAACACGTCTTAAAACGAGCTATAAGAGGCTATTTAGAACCATGTTTTGTGATGACTTAAAGGTTGGTAAAAAAACGAGGGCTAAAGAGATTTTAGGTGGTGTTCGTATTGACTATTGAGGTAGGTTCGTCATATTGACTTTCTAACCTTTACTCATCAAAACATTTAGATAAATGCACATATCTGGTTAAGTCTAACTTGATTACTTAAACATATTTAATTAGTCATATTACGATACCACTGTTATCAACAGGGGCGGATCCAAAACACAAAGTCATCAAGTGCATAAATTCTTTTTACGTAGCATACATATTTGATGTCGGGTTCATTTTGAATAGATCTAAGATTTTTAGTGAAATTTACACTACGTGACAAACTGTCATCGGATTTCCGTGAACCCGGAAACCCCTCTCGTCCACCCTTGGTTATCAACCAAACGACACCCACGATCCTATGTACTATTCTCGTTCCATTATTCGTAAATCGTAACTCTGGATCCAACAATTAGGTCGTCTATAGCTTAAGGTGATATTTACAAGAACGATATTGAACTATTTTTTTAATTCATTGTACATTGTACGCATATTACTTATCAATTAGGAAACATATAGCTTTAATCTTATCAATTAGGGACAAACTTAAAATGAGTATAACTCACCAAGATCCGATAACTGAAGTATTTTTTAGAAGTAGCACTTTGCGGCGATTTAAGGCTCGCGGGATTGATGTGATGAGTTGGGAGTGAGTTTTCATGTGGCGAAAAGTTATGCACGAGTTACTACTCTCTTTACAAAAGCCACATGCGGGTTATAACATTGATATTTACAGATACTTGAGTTTTGAGTTTTGAGTTTTGATATATTTGTTATTATCTTTTTAATAAGATTGTGAATGTGTTAGTTTTTTATTATTAATGTATTATAAAGGGTGATTAAGTATATATATTCGATAAAACTTTCATATTGTATATTTTCTCAAAAAGCGATTATATAGTATTGTAATCATGCATTAAAAACTTGTACTTTGAAAACTATATAAATAAGCAAGTTTCATTAGATATATTTGCAAATTTCTCTTTATATAAAGTATATATGAAGTTGATGTGAGTTTTTTTTTCTCGTGAAAATGTGAGTTTTTATTGAGTCATTGAGATGATAAAGAAAGTTAAAGCGACGCTGAAACATATGATAAATAATATCAATCATATTAACATTAAGCTATATACATTTTCAACCCCAAAGCAAGCATTTTAACAAACAGGTATGTCGACCCGAACACCACCTAATGTTATTTGTTTTGGCTTTAAATAAAGCTGAAAAAGTGTCGAGTCGAGCCCAAGCTTCAACATGCTCAAGCTCAACTCATTTAGCTTAGAGAAGCTCAAGCTTGGATTTTTTTGAGTTTTAAAGATAAATCTCAAACTCGGGACGATAGTCATTCACAAGGCAATACATGTGTTCATGTTTTTTTTCTTTTGTTAATATAAATATTAAAAAAGTTAAAAAATGAGTCGAACAAAGGTGAAAGTTGAACTCGTCTAACATTTACAAGTATACTTAATGATATAAAGCTCGTTTTATTAACGATCCCGATACAAGTCTCGAGTTCAGACTCGAACTCATTAAAACTCACTCCTAGCCAAGGTTCTAAAAGGCTCGCAAAGGTCACACAAAGACGTGAGGCTTGATCTCCACGCCACGCTATAGACCAAGGTTTGAGCTTAAGACTTGACGTTAAACGATAGGTGAAAAATTTGATAAGTCGCGATAAAAATCGTATTAATCATTTTAACAGTTTTGTCAAGTGATAGTAATGCATATTGGAATATTAGCTACTGCCCACGCGGCTGCAAACAACAGTCCTTTCACTGTCTTTTATAATCCAAGGTAATTATTTCACTTTTTATTGGAAAAAGAAATCAAATCGCAAGCATGAATTTCACCTCAATCATCAGTACAAATCAATTCAGCAAGCCCATTTGTTTAACTTCGTTTATGTTTAGAGCGCACGGTACGGTGCATCGTCGCTCGGCTGGCCACCACGGCGCGGTATCGTGAGTCGCATCGTGGGTTTTGGGCTGGCTATCTCCAGCCGACGCCATGGACGACGGTGCGACCCCATGGCGCAACCAACCACACCGTGGCTCGCGCCATGGGGCTGAGTTATCGTTTTTCTTTTTTGAAAATTTAAAAATCCTAACGTTGGAATAACCGCTACTTTTTTTTTTTGATTTTTTGACCATTTGAGGGCTAAAAAAACCCTTATTTTTTCATCTTTTTTACCTATAAAAAAGTGGTGGTGTGACGACGACACGAGAATGACGGCTCAACCAGCGAGGGGGGTTGAGCCATCGTGGGGAGTTTTGGTGTCGTGAAAGTAAAAGGTGATGTGACATCATTTTTTGCCCACGACACGACTTTGAAGGCTCAACCGTACCGTGTGCTCTTATTAACAGGGCTAGTCCGTCAGAGTTTGTAATTCCATTAGCCAAGTACTACGAATCAACAATGATCCACAAAAAGAGAGCCATTTGCAAATGATAAAAAAGTTAGAAGATGATGAATATGATGATGAATATGTATGTTATGGGGATTTGGATATAGGGATTTGATTTGCATCTGGGCATTGGATTTTGAAGATGATTAATATGATGAATATTATGAAGATGATATGTTATAAGTTAAAGAAAGAAAAAAATGTTAAACAAAATTCTAACTTCTGTTAAGTCAAAATTAACTCAAATGGTTTGATCAAAGTCCTACGTGGCGAGTGGGTATTTCGTACATAAAAAAGTTTAGTGAACATAATGGTTATTTCGAAAAGTACATTGTATATTTTTGACATTTACCCATCTTTTTTCTTTCATTTTTCTTCTTTTTTCAGTTTTTCTTTTATATCATTATCCATACTAGATACTCCATAACATTTAAAAACTCTTGCAACATATGACTAAGATGTGCAACGCACTTACACACAGTTATCATCGAACCAACGTTATGACCAGGCTTGTCCCATTAGCAGGGGTCGGATTGAGAAGTTTACGTATATGTTGACCAAAAACCAAGCAACAAGCTAGTGTAGTTGGGATGGTTGGGGTGGCCGAGCACCCGCTAGCCACTCCACTGGCTCCGCCTCTGATTTAGACGAATGCTTACATATGTGGTTACATCCAACTTGCCATTTAGATGAATGCTTACATACGTGGTTATGTCTAACTTGATTACATAAACATTTGTATATTTCGAATTATAAATTGGTTTCAAATTAATCTTAATTTGATTGAAGAAAACAGTTAGCTTTAAGAAACTTAAAATGAGTCTAAGGTGCTGTTTGATATTTATTTAATTAATTTAATAAAAAAACTAAATTTATTAAGTTATGTAAAAAAATATTTATTTATGTTTTAATAAAGAAAGTTGATTTGATGCATGTAAACCTTGCCAATAACAAGTGTACATTCTCAACTTCAACTCTCAGCTTAAAAGTTTTAACAAATAGTCTAACTAGGTTAAACCCAAGCGAGTTTCCTAGCAAACAGTCTAACTAGGTTGACCCGAACACTACCTAAAGTTGTTTATTTTCGTTTCTAACTCTAGTTAGTTAGTAAATAATGTTGTAAATGAGTCGAGCCGAACCCAAGCTCAAACTCGACCCATTTAGGTTTAGAAAAGCTTAAGCTTGGCTCTTTTGAGTTTTAAAGATAAATCTCGAGCTCGAGTCGATAGTTATTCACAAGGCTCTAGCTTAGCTCGTTAATATATATTCCTTTATACTTTTGTTTGTTAATACAAATATAAGAAAAGTTAAAATTATGTACGTTTAAAAACAAAGACTAAGCTTGAACTCGTTTAAAATTTACAAGTATACTTAATGATACGATGCTCGTTTTATTAACGATCCCAATACAAGGCTCGAGTTCAGGTCCGAGCTCATTAAAACTCACTCCTTATACGCTTTCATCGAGCCGATCTCAAATAACTCACGAGCAGCTCGTCTCGTTTACACGCCAATTAATTAATAAAGGACCAAACTTGCCCATTTGTGAAACATATATCCCCCCACCTATAAAACAAAACATTCGCCGCACAAAAAAAAAATCTTTTCTCTCCTCCGCCTCCGCCGCCGCCACCGTCACCACCGCCGCCGCCGTCACCGGAAAATTAGTAAGTGAAATTTTCTAACTGGGTTTTAATGGGTTTCTTTTCTTGTTTAATTTAAGCATGTTTATGTTTATGTACACCAACTGTTTGATATTATGCTTCAACCATTAAAGGGTAGTTTTGTTTTTATGGCTTTTTTGAAGTCTTTATTGCTTTTTTGAGGATTTAAGTTTAATGGGTGGTTTTGTTTTTAGTTTATTGTGGATAAAAATGAGTGCTTGGTTAGTTTTGGTTACGCGGAATTAGTCTGCGGTTTCGTACTGGCGAAAACATGTATTTGACTCTGTAGTATTTTAGTATGTTGAGGTAAGGTGGTGGTCGCATATTGTCTTGATGTAGGTGTGTCTGTTTCGGCTTATTTAGTTGGTTATGGCTTATTTGGTTGGTTATGGCTTATTTGGTTTTGGGCTTATGTTTCACATGCTCACTTTTTGCGGCTTTTTTTGAAAGTTTTCGGGGTATGAAAGTATATTATGACATGCTAAACTTATACAAGCTCACTTTTTGGTTATGCGGAACTACTATGCGGTTTTGTACCGACACAAACATGTGCAATTTGACTCTGTAGTATTAAGTATGTTGAGCTAAGGTTGTATCGGCTTATATGGTGGGTTATGGCTTATGCTTCATCAGCTCACTTTTTGCGGCTTTTTTCATAATGTTTTCGGCGTAATAAGTTTATTATGACAAACTAACTTATATAAGCTCACTTTTTGGTTACAAGGAACTAGTCTGCGGTTTCCTACGTTACCGGAAAATTAGTAAGTAAAATTTGCTAATTGGGTTTTAATGGGTTTTTTTTTTCTTGTTTAATTTAAGCAAGTTTGTGTTTATGTTTATGCACACCAACTGTTTGATAATCTGCTTCAGCCATTATTTGTATAAATTTGAAGTCTTTATGGCTTTTTTTTGAGGATTTGGGGTTAATGGGTAGTATTGTTTTTAGTTTATTATGGATAAAAATGAGTGCTTGGTTAGTTTTGGTTAGGCGGAAGTAGTCTGCGGTTTCGTACTGGCGCAAATATGTGCAATTTGATTCTATAGTATTAAGTATGTTGAGTTAAGGTTGTATCGGCTTATATAGTGGGTTATGGCTTATTTGGTTTTGGGCTTATGCTTCATTAGCTCACTTTTTGTGGCTTTTTTTTGAAACTTTCCGGCGTATATAAGTTTATTATGACATACTAAACTTATATAAGCTCACTTTTTGGTTACGCGGAAATAGTCCACGGTTTCGTACACAAATATGTGCAGTTTGATTCTGTAGTATTAAGTATGTTGAGGTAAGGCGGTGTCATATATTGTGAGCTTATGAAACATAAGCCCCAAACAAAATAAGCCATATGTTTTGGGCATATGTTTCATAAGCTCACAATTTTGTGGCTTATATAGTGGATTATTGCAAAAAGTTAGCTTATGAAACATAAGCCCAAAACCAAATAAGCCATAACCCACTATATAAGCCGAACCAGACACACCTACATTCTGAAAATTTGCTAATTGGGTTTTAATGAGGTTTTTTCTTATTTAATTTAAGCATGTTTATGCACACACCAACTGTTTGATAATTATGCTTCAACCATTATTTGTAGAAATTTGAAGTCTTTATGGCTTTTTTAAGGATTTGTGGTTATAGGGTAGTTCTGGTTTTAGTTTATTGTGGATAAAAATAAGTGCTTGGTTACGCGGAAATAGTCTGCGATTTCGTACTGGCGAAAACATGTGCAATTTGACTCTGTAGTACTTGCTACTTAGTATGTTGAGATAAGGTGGTGTCGTATATTGTTTTGATGTGAGTGCGTCTGTTTCGGCTTATATACTGTAATCAATTATCGCTTACTTTGGTTTTGGGTGTATGTTTTCATAAGCTGGTTTTTTTTGAAAGTTTCCGGTACTAAACTTATATAAGCTCACTTTTTGGTTACCTGTTTTGTACCGACACAAACATGTGCAATTTGACTATGTAGTATTTAGTATGTTGAGCTAAGGTTGTATCGGATATGATTTGTAGCTGAGTGTCTGTTTTGGCTTATATAGTGGGTTATGGCTTATTTGGTTGTGGGCGTTTGTTTCATAAGCTCACTTTTGCGACTTTTTTGAAACTTTTCGGCGTAATAAGTTTATTATGACAAACTAACTTATATAAGCTCAATTTTTAGTTACACGGAACTAGTCTGCGGTTTCGTACGTCACCGGAAAACTAGTAAGTAAAATTTGCTAACTGGGTTTTAATGGGTTTATTTTCTTGTTTAATTTAAGCATGTTAATGTTTATGTTTATGCACACCAACTGTTTGATAATATGCTTTAACCGTTATTTGTATAAATTTGTAAGTCTTTATGGCTTTTTTAAGGATTTGGAGCTAAAGGGTAGTTTTGTGTTTAGTTTATTGTGGGTAAAAATTAGTGCTTGGTTAGTTTTGGTTAGGCGGAATTAGTCTGCGGTTTCGGCTTATATAGTGGGTTATGGCTTATTTGGTTTTGGGTTTATGTTTCATAAGCTCACCTTTTGCAGCTTTTTTTGAAACTTTACGGCGTATCGAAGTTTATTATGACATGCTAAACCTATATAAGCTTACTTTTTGGTTACGCGGAACTAGTATGCGCCTATGCGATTTTGTACCGACACAAACATGTGCAATTTGACTCTGTAGTATTAAGTATGTTGAGCTAGGTTGTATCGGCTTATATAGTGGGTTATGGCTTACTTGGTTTTGGGCGTTTGTTTCATAAGCTCACTTTTTGCGGCTTATTTGAAACTTTCGGGCGTATAGAAGTTTATTATGACATACTAAATATATATAAGCTCACTTTTTGGTTACACGAAACTAGTCTGCGGTTTTCCTACGTCACCGGAAAACTAGTAAGTAAAATTTGCTAATTGGGTTTTAATGGGTTTTTTTTTCTTGTTTAATTTAAGCAAGTTTGTGTTTATGTTTATGCACACCAACTGTTTGATAATCTGCTTTAAACCATTATTTGTATAAATTTGAAGTCTTCATGGCTTTTTTGAGGATTTGGGGTTAAAGGGTAGTTTTGTTTTTAGTTTATTGTGGGTAAAAATGAGTGCTTGGTTAGTTTTGGTTACGCGGAAATAGTCCGCGGTTTCGTACAAAAATATGTGCAGTTTGATTATGTAGTATAAAGTATGTTGAGCTAAGGTTGTATCGTATATGATTTGAAGCTTGTGTTTTGATGTAGGGCTGTCTGTTTCGGCTTATATAGTGGGTTATGGCTTATTTGGTTTGGGGCTTATGTTTCATAAGATTACTTTTTGTGTTTTTTTTTTTGAAAAATTTCCAAGTGTATAGAAGTTTGTTATGACATACTGAACTTATATAAGCTCACTTTTTGGTTACCTGTTTTGTACCGACACAAACATGTGCAATTTGACTATGTAGTATTTAGTATGTTGAGCTAAGGTTGTATCGGGTATGATTTGTAGCTGAGTGTCTGTTTTGGCTTATATAGTGGGTTATGGCTTATTAGGTTTTGGGCGTATGTTACATAAGCTCACTTTTTTGCGGCTTCTTTTGAAAGTTTTCGGGGTATAAAAGTATATTATGACATGCTAAACTTATACAAGCTCACTTTTTGGTTATGCGGAACTACTATGCGGTTTTTACCGACACAAACATGTGCAATTTGACTCTGTAGTATTTAGTATGTTGAGCTAAGGTTGTATCGTATATGATTTTAAGCTTGCGTTTTGATGTAGAGGGTGTTTGTTTCGGCTTATATAGTGGGTTATGGCTTATTTGGTTTTGGGCGTATGTTTCATAAGCTCATTTTTTTGCGGCTTTTTTTGAAAGTTTCCGGTGTATAGAAGTTTATTATGACATACTAAACTTATATATGCCGGAAAGTTTCAATATAAGCCACAAAAAGTCAGGTTATGAAACATAAGCTTAAAACGAAATAAGCCATAACCCATTATATAAGCCGAAACAAATACCGCCATAGCGTGTGATTTTTTCATACCAAAACAAACGTGTGCAATTTGATTCTGTAGTATTTAGTATGTTGAGCTAAGGTGGTACTACTTAGTTTGATCTAGGAGCAAGTATCATATTTAATTTGAAGCTTGGTGCTTGTTTCGGCTTATATAGTGGATTATTGCTTATTTGGTTTTGGGCTTATGTTTCATAAGCTCACAAATTTGTGGCTTATATTCTAACTTTCCTGCTTATATAAGTTTATTATGTGGATAATAAACTTATATAAGGCGAAACCTTTTAAAAGGAGCCGCCTGAATGTTTCAAATAAGCAATAAAAGTTGAGCTTATGAAACATCAGCTCAAAACCAAATAAGCCGTAAGTCGTCTATATAAACAAACACCCCACGTAGTAGAAGTGATCTGATGCAGCTAAACGGTTTTAAGATCATCAAAATATATGGGACGCTAACTTGTCAAAAGGCTGTTTATTATATTTAATCTTACTTTGATGTGCTGAGTTTGAACCCAATGCTTAATGTAATTGGTCGTGCTGATTTCATTTAGCATTGCTATTTTTGATAGGATATCAGTTTTATTTGAGACACTTAAGATTTTAAAGGCGGGATCATGAGTAATTATGCAAACGATGGTGATGATCATGGTGACATTTTTCTCGATGAGGACGACATCGTAGAAGAAATTAACGTAGATGAAGAAGGTATTCATAGTCTCTGTCTCGTTATTAACAGTTTTAAACTTCATTCATAGAAAAACAATTTATACAAATGTTTCCCTTGTTGCAGATCTTCCTGATGCAGAGGAGGATGCAGATTCCGATGCTGAAGTTTTTGGTACGTTAAGACTTTAAATCATTAAGCAAACAATTTTTCGTTATTGCCACACGTTTATAAATTGTCGTCTATGTACTTGATAAAATAACCATATGAGAAAGTATTATAAGCTAAAAAGTTTGCCATCTCAAGTTCCATTTCGGAAGCTTTAGATATTACAGAGGTCGAATGTGACACTTCGATTGAGCTGCAGTAGTCGTTTATGAGCATAGATGTCATTACCTTTATTTTCTGCGTATATCTTCTAAATTCGTTCGTTGTCTAATTCAGATGATGCTGATGATTCGGTGCACATATTCACTGGTCACACTGGTAAGTTTCTACAATCCGTCTTTTCGATAACATCTATTCCAACCACATGGTTAATGTATATAAAACTCGATGTGGCTGACTATAATTTCTATCTCGTGGTTTTAGATGAGGTATACGCAGTTGCATGCAGCCCGACAGATGCTCAATTGGTTGCCACAGGGGGAGGGGACGACAAAGGTTTTCTATGGAGGATTGGTCAAGGAGATTGGGCTTTCGAATTACAAGGTATGCATTCTATTTGAACGGTTGCTCAAGTGTCTAGACTTAGCGAAATGGGTCAAAAATGCTAACTTGTTGACTTATATTATAGAAACCGAATTGATAGTTACATATATAATATTACCTGAATCGACCCAATGGGTCAAAAATGCTACTTCTGTATCTTACATTTGTTTTGTTGTAGGTCACAACGAAACTGTATCTTGTGTGGCCTTCAGTTTCGATGGGCAGTTGGTTGCATCTGGAAGTTTGGATGGGGTCATTCAAGTGTGGGACATAGCTTTAGGAAACCTTCAATGCACGCTCGATGGACCTGGAGCCGGTATCGAGGTAAAATAAGAAAGTTTAACCTTTTGTTTATTCCAATTGTAATAGCTATTTTCTTCTAATGGGTCTGAACCTGTAATTATGCAGTGGATTAAGTGGCATCCACGAGGACCCCTAGTTCTAGCTGGTTCGGAGGATGCCAGTGTTTGGATGTGGAATGCCGACAATGGTGCTTTTCTCAATACTTTCGCAGGTCATGCCAATGCTGTCACGTGTGGGGATTTTACTCCTGATGGTAAAATGATTTGTACTGGCTCTGATGATGCGAGTTTAAGGATATGGAATCCAAAGACTGGGGAGAGCAATCACGTCGTTAACGGTATATAATATTAACTTGCAAAAAATATCGTTGTATTTTCTTTTGTACATCTGAAACTTAAAAAAGAAATCGACTTTTTTTATATAAAAAGGTAATCAGTTTGAAAGTCGATTAGAAAGGGGTTTTGCTTACAAAATGATCTTAATTGGGGCACAAACCATGTTTTAATGATTCAGATGTACTCGAAAACTACAATAGCTAAAATGAGACGATTGAAATTTTTCATTAGTATTTTTAACTTTGATATCTTTTTTTCTTGTGTTAAGGTCATTATTATCACAGCGATGGCTTGACGTGTTTGACGATAACTGCTGACTCGGCTCTTGTTCTTACTGGCTCAAAAGATGGTTCCGTTCACATTGTGAATATTGCATCTGGAAGGGTTTGAATAATTCCATCCATCATTGTTTTCTTTTATTCCGAACCTTCACATTTCATCCGTTCTGCTTGGACGATAATGTGGCGCTTCTCGCTGTCAGCCTTTTCACATTTTGATTTTGTCACAGGTTGTCACCTCTTTAATGTCACATACAGATTCAATAGAGTGTATTGGGCTCTCATCTAGGTACTCCCTTCTTTCTCAGTTACATAAAAGTGTGCGCGTGTGTAGGAAGGAATTAGATATAATCTTTTGGACTAGTTATAGCCAGAGTTGAACCTATTACTTATGAATGGGTCAATTCCTAGTCGATACGGGTTGTAATTTTATCTATAACAAGTCAACTGGTGATATAATCTTGCTGAAAACGAATGTGCGGAACAGGGCAAGTAGGTCAAAAAGTAGCACATGATTGGTTTTTAATTATGTGTAATACGTCCTTCATCATTCAAAACGGATTTTAATCTAATTGGACAAAAACTGTTTTGGGTCAATTCATCCTTGCCTGATTTTTTCCGGATCCGTACGATGTTTAACATTACGTGTTTGGCTTTATTGTGTATGTCAGCGAAGCTCCTTGGGCTGCAACAGGAAGCATGGATAAGAAGCTTATTATATGGGATCTACAACACTCTTTATCCCGTTGCACATGTGAGCACGAGGTACGTCCGTTGATCAATACAACTAAAAACCATTTTTTTCCTTACCTCATATATTTTATGTGCTGATGTTGCAATTATTGGTTATTAAATCACCAGGAAGGTGTGACATGCTTGTCATGGCTCGGTACTTCCCGCTTTGTGGCAACAGGGTGCGTTGATGGTAATGTGAGGATATGGGATAGTCTTTCTGGAGACTGCGTCAGGACTTTCGTGGGACACAAACATGCAATCCAGTCTCTAGCCGTATCATCTGATAGAAGTCATCTAGTGTCGGTGTCCCTTGACGGAACTGCTCGTGCCTTTGAGATTGAAGAATTTCGTGTATAACATTCGGGTCAAAAAGTCCATTAAAAATATGTAAGCCGAATACATATATCGACAGTACGGAATAGCCGAATCATTTTTGCACATTCAGAGATTCTAGTTATGTTTTGAGATTATAACATCCCCAAAAGATTTGAAATGTGTCAGTCGCGTGAAGTAAATGAAATATGAACGCAGTACTACGAATTAAATGTTTTACGTTTCTGCAACCGATGTCTAACCATTTGCTGCTGTGCAATCAATTTATGCACGGGTGGTTGTCACAATCACAGTCCAGAGTTGTGTGGTACCAATACCATTGAATGAACCATGAATGAAGTTTTACAAGTTTTGGGTAACAAACGCGAATGGACTCGACCCACAAGCCAGGCTTCGGCCACTTCATTTACTAATAACACGAGTCTGTAAACGCCAATATTTTGACGATTTATGTTGCTGATAGAAAACAGAACGCTGCACTAATACTTCGAGCGCTTAGTATAGTTGTTACAGGGCTGGCTAGTGCCCTATTACGCGACCCCCACACCTCACCCCAAACCATAGTGTCTCATGTCAAGCCGCACGTTTTTTGTTGTTTCTTCTTTTTCTTTGTCGTATTTGTGTTTTATTGGGTTATACGCCGTTTGTCTATCCGAGGATGTGGAAAGATCGTCTCGTTATACGAATGGTCGACGAGATTTCTGTTTTCTAACCTTCTGCAACTTTTGGTCATGATCTGGTTCAAGTTTTGTGGTAGAAAAAGAGTGTTCCCTGTGGCCAAGAATCATGTGAAGTGCATCAAATGTAAGATTTAACATTAATTACATGAACCCATATATCTTTGACTTATTTTCCTTGTATGTTTTTTACTATCTCTATCATCCATCTCCAACTTCAGGACATCGAATCGAATGAAAGGCGTTTTTTCGCTTAGCACTCACACTTGGTTTCTCGGCATTTTTGCTCTACTGATACTTAACCGTGGTGAATGTCATCATCCTCGTCACTGTAAGAGCAAAAACCTCATATCGTAGGGGGTGTTTGCTCATTTCGGCTTATATTTCATAAACCACAAATTTGTACCTTATTTAAAGATTTATAGGCTTATATAACTTTATTATGATATGATAAACTTATATAAGCCTATGAGTCTGAAAATAAGCCATAAATTTGGAGCTTATGTAATGTAAGTCGAATTTTGGCTTATTTTCGGCTTACTTTTCATAAGATCCAACTTTTGGTTTATTTTGAGACTTATGGGCTTATATAAGCTTATTATATCATAATATATATACTTATATAAGCCCATAAGTCTTCAAATAAGCCACTAAATTGGGGCTTATAAAATATAAGCCGAAACTGGCTTATGTCTCATAAGCCTAAACAAACACCCCCATAGTCTTCATATGGCGTATAATATGGTTATTTATTTTTTTGATATCTAACCATGGCAGAACGCCTTCACGGCTAAGCTAGTATATGGGTCGCAGCATCTTCATTCTTGAGAACTTATGTCGCTATAAACGAAAACAGTACTATTTTCTCACACATTGTCTATTGCGCTTTTCAGTTACATACAGCGAAAAGATTACTCGTACTGATGACCAAATTCATAAGCAACCCAAGGTTTGTTTGTCAACTTCCATCCTTTACATAAAATTGAATTTTTACAGCTTTTATCGCTACATTTTGGTTCTGACACGGTAGAAACGATGCAAATTTGCAGGAAGGAAAAAACGCAGAACTGTTTTGGACAGGATCAAGCATACCGGATTGCTCACACGCTTGTGGACCGTGTTTTCCTTGTCGAAGGGTTATGATAAGTAACAAGTGTGTAACGATGACCGAGTCTTGTCCGGTTATCTATAGATGTTTCTGTAGAGGCAAATACTATCATGTTCCATCAAACTAGCATCCGAGCTAGCTATTTATATTACATCTAACGTGTGACATTCATTGTATGAATGTTCTATGTTCAAATTTGATCAATATAAACATGAAAATTTAGCCAAAACCGATATGATCACTATTTTGAAGTTCAAGCAAACACTTTTTACAGTTTTACATGACATTTTTCATGTCTGCTCATATTGATTGTACCTTAATCCATACTACTATGTTATGGATTAGGGAAAATAGACAAATAAGATATTAAAGTTTGCTTAAATGTTCATCAAAGTTACTAATGTATTTTTTGTTATAAATCAGTTACTTATGTTTGGTTTACCTGTTATATAAAGCTACTTTACTTTTTTTGTTGTAATCTTTTGTTACCGGTAACTAAGTGACGTGGCATATAATATCAATGGATTAATACACAAAATGATTACCATAGTTTGCCAAATTGTTCACATATGTTGATAAAGTTTTTTTTCGTTACAAATAGGTTACTAAAGTTAAGGTAACAGGTTAAATAAGTTACCATGTATGTTTTAACCCTTGGTACTAGGTAAGTGCCGACATGGAATTACTTATTTTTTTATTTGTTTAAAGAGTAAATTATCTTTTATTTTTAAATTATGTGTATCCTAATAATGCATGATTCAAGAAAAATGATCGTAGCAAACCATCTGCTCTTAGGTTATCTTCATATTCTTTCATTTTACTTTTTCACTATCACATGATGAGCAACTATCTCGATTGAGTTGAGGGCGGAAAAAGGGTGAGTGTGTGCCAGATGAATGGGTGACGGTGGTTGTAGTGTTGGATCGGTTACGATGGCTGGAGGTTGTGGTGGCTGGCGAGAGTGATATCAATCTTTTTTCCGGTGATAGCGTATTTTTCTATAGATCCGATGCTGATGAGAACTGGTGGTGGTGGTCGTTGTGCTGATGAACGAACATTGAGGAGTCAGCAACATTTTTGTTTGAGGTGGGACCCAAAAAGTGTTAACGTGGCCATAACAACAGGTTACCAACAAGTTGCTCACCCTCAGAGTAACCTAATTGTAACTTTTTAAAACTTCAATAACTCATATAATTAACTCGTATACTTGAGTAACCTTTTTGTAACTAAAAATATTTTAATAACTTATATGAACATTTAAGCAAATTTTAATAACTTATTTGTCTATTTTTCCTATGAATTACCATAGGTGATAAGTTTGAATATCATGTGACGAGAGTTGAGTTATTTTGTATTTTTATTTTTATTTATAAGTTAAAAGATTATTTTTAGTCATTTATTATTTAAAATTAAATCTTATAAAAAAAATAATGGGATAACTTTGATCAACATGTTCAAAATTTGTAAAAAATCAGTAGGACATAAATTATAAATTTGACAAAACATATTTATCAATTGTGATATTTTATTAGTGATAAAAACAATAAAATATTACAAGTGATAAGAAATATCACTTGTGATATTTAATAAACATAGTTACGGTATAATATATATTCGTTAATTTATTACCGGTGATATTTCATTATTTTATTACTAATAAAATATTAATATATCAATAGTGATAAAAATTAGTTCAAAAATTTTATAACTATATTTTCGATTTTTGAAACTTTTGGGTATTTTAGCAAAAGTGATTCTTCCGTGTTTTTTTTTCTAATTTTAAGTTAATTTCTATTATTAAATTAAATCAAAATAAATTATGAGGATTTGTCTTTTGGCTTGTAATAAAAAACAAACATATGAAATGAACTTTTTTAATTGTAGCGATTCTCTTTCGAATTATCTTTATATGTTAGTATATGTTACTTATATGTTATGTTAATGGTTCCTACTATTAATATTTTTTATATTTTAAAAATGTACAAAAATTTGTACTTCTTGTCCCTTTGTTTTTTAGTTTACAGTTTAATATAATTTTTTTATTAGTTTCGGTTCTGTATTTTGTCTGTTTATTACTTTTGACCTATTAAACTTCATAATTTTCATTCTGTATTTTCGAGATCATAGTTTTATAACATAAATAAAATTTAAAAAAATTAAAAATTAAAAAAAAAAAAAAAACAGAGGATATAGATGATTTTTCCAAAACGTGAATTTCCATACTACAATTACTAGTATTTTGCTCATGGTTTTTGGTGACGTGGCTAGTTGTTGAACTTTTCTTTTCAAGTGTACAATGTTGTCATTTTCCTATAATGTCTTTTTAGTAATTTTATCAGATTTTAATTAATTTATTTTGACAAATAACATAATCAAATTTAAATACTAGAGTATGTTTTATAACCATGTTTTGTGACAATTGATTATTTAATTATTCGTTTTCAAAATATATAATCTATCTGAATAAGCAATCCAAACACTCCTTAGATATAGTCGTATCAAATTTTTTGTGACTATTTTTTATGCTATGTATTTAAAAAATTCAACTACGAAAAACAAAACATATACTTACGGTTCACGATGAACAGTTGAACACAGCTACCGAGAAAAAAAAACTCGTGTAATGGGTAGATAGTAAATATATATACTTTTTTTTTATATCTACTCATTACACGAGTTTTTACGATGAGTGTATGCTAAACTAAGTGTTTATGTTGAACTTTTTCCTATCTATCTATTACACCGTCATTTTAGCGTCACCTCAATTTTCTTTCTCCTCTCACTAACCTACTCAAAATCCATTTTTTCAAGGGTAGCGAGAAAAAAAAAACTCACCTCCACCTCATATCCACTTTATATAAAAATATACTTCACTAAAATACTCCCCACTCACAACCTTATTAAAAAATAATAAAAAATAATGGGACCCACACTTTCTCAAAATCCACGATCGATAAGTTATTCATTTTTAGGAAATCCTTCAACCATAACGCACGAGTAGCTTTTGATGGAGTTAATGGTACCTACGCATTGGTTTTAAACTCACTTGTGGCTTTCAAAGTCACTCCCCCAGCCTTAGGTAGTGTTTGATAAGTTGTGGGAGTTTGTTTGTATAAATTATGTGGATCTAGTATTTCTCGTTTGGTAATAAATTAAATAGTTTAATATAAAAAAAAACTGAATTTGTTAAATTATAAAAAGTTTATTTATTCGTAATTTAATAACATAAAATATTAAATAATAAAACAAAAATTATCCGCATTAAATAATTCGTTAATTAAATATGACTTAATAAAAAAACAATCAGATATGATTTTGATTTCTTTTAATCAAGACAATAAAAGGAAAATTAAACATAACTTACTTTTATCAAACAACTGGGTGAAAACTCGTGCAGGTAGATAAGAAAAAGTTTAACATAAACACTTACTTTAGCATATACTCAATAAACCAATCACAACCACTTTGTAACAAAAAAACTTATTTTTTAAAAATTAAATATCTCATAAACCGTTCATCGTTATATAAAACAAAACATATCATCGCGACGACAATTAAATTATCATCTATCGAGGGGCACATGTATATACTTTCGACGAACTTTTTTTCGATTTTTATTTAAGTCACGTCTGAGAGGATCATATATGATTCGTCACGAAACATATATGATTCTCAGAAAATCATATATGATTCATATCACGAATCATATATGATTCTCTCATACGTGACTTAAGAAAAAAAAGTCGAAAAAAAGTTCGTCGAAAGTATATATATGTGCCCCTCAATAAATTTAATTCTCGTTGGCTCGTTGCAATAGTGTATTTTTTTCGTTTGACGATATATCGTTTGTGGGATATTTATATTTTAAAAGAGTGGTGAAAATGGTTTTTTTTTAAACTATTTATAATACACTTTTACATGAGATGTACAGACTTATAAAAGAAAGAAAAAAAATTATCTAACCAAGGTTTTTTCTCATTCATTTTCTAATCTTTAATGAAAGATCTTAAAAACATGCACAATGTGCAACAAGAAAAATAAAAGTGTAAATTATATTTTTGGTCCTCGTAATTTACCGGGTCTTTCACTTTTGGTCCATTTTTAAAAAAGGTTGCGGATCTTGTCCAACCTCGGACGAACCGTTTTACTTTTTGTCCACTTTCACGTTGACTGTCAGTTGACCAGTTAAAACATATAAAAAGACTAAAATATCCTCATATCATTACTTGCAATAACTGAAGTCACCTTTCATTTGTTATTATTGTTATTATTATTCATTTTTCTTACAAAAATTAGTTCTTCCCTATAAATGATTTTTGTGTAAAGTGATTCAAACAAAAAAAAACACTACACATTACAGTATTTCTTTCAATCTAAAAACAAATTTTTTGATTCACATATTTCATCCTACAGATACTTTGAATCAAAACCATATCCATAAACACAAAATCATCTTTTAATTAGTAACACATAAAAAACAAAAATATCCATGAACACAATAATATAGCATCCTGTTTATCTGAAAAACGATAAATTGCATTTAAAACTAAGGGGGTGTTTGGATGTGCGGTTAGAAGGAGATTATCTCCAAATCTCAGTTTCAAAATGGAGATTAATTAAAAAAAAGTGTTTGGGTAATAAATGGAGATAAGTGATTATTTGCGTTTAGAAGCTCCAAAATGGAGTTTTGAAAAAGTTAGTGGGGAGCTACTTATTTCATTTTCAAAATGGAGTTTTGGAAAAGTAAGCTTTCAAAATGGAGTTTATTATCAAATAATCAAATTTGCCAAACACTCAGAAAAGTGATTATTTGATTATTGCGATTTCAAACTAAAATATCACATCCAAACACTATTTTTTAAAATGGAGTTTTCAAAATGATGATTTTTCAAAATAAAGCTTTCAAAATAAATAATTTGTTTTTAATAAGCACATCCAAACACCTACTAAAAGTGACCCAAGGTGGCTGATTTCTTTATAAACAAACTTTTTCATTTTATCCATTTGACACCCCTAGAAAATTAGTCATGTTGACCCATTCATAACTTTATGTCAGATTATAGGTGTCAAAATGAGCGGATCGGGTGAGCACGAGCGGCATATAAAATAGACGACAAGCTAAACAGATGACGGATAAAACAGGTGTATGTCAAGCGGGCGCTGGCTAAATATGTGCAGGCTAAAACGAGAAAAAACATATATAAACGTAAAATAAAATAAAAATGATACTGACTTAAAAGTTAAGAAAAAAGATCAAATATAAAAAATTCGTCGATTGACCAATTTGGTGTTCTAGTTACACCCATTAAAATCCATCTGCCGTGTTACATGTAGGGGTGAGCATTTGGACCGGAAAACCGGACCGGACCGGACCAGACAATTTCGGTCCGGTCCTCGGTCCGGAGTTTTTGCTAATTTCGGTCATCGGTCCGGCCGGTCCGGTTCGGTCTTACAAAAAACATGTTGATTATGTTTAATAGGTGCGGACCGGACCGAAGACCGAACCGGACCGGGACGACCCGGACCGGACCGGGCCATTTCGGTCCGGTCTCAGTCCGGGGTTTTGGACCATTTCGGTCCTCGGTCTGGTCCGGTCTGGACCTGTTGCTCAGCCCTAGTTACATGTACTTATTGAGCTAATAATTAATAATGAATGGAAAAATATATTTTATATTTTCTTAAAAAGTGTCAATAAACAAAACAAAAAAATTTATTTAAATAACTTAAATTATAATTTAAAAACTATAAATAAATTAATGTCATTGATTTTTATTTATAGAAAACAAATGAATTAAAACATATCAAAGCATACCAAAAATAACAAAATTTGTTGCACAAACTAAACAAATTAACTAAAACAAATTTACAAAATGTCTAAACAAACCGTAAAATTTAATTCATTATTCAACAATCTCCATCATATATTAAACTCTTTGTATTTTTTAAGCCAAATTTCAAACACCCATTTGAGTTTAACTACTTTTTTAACATTTGCGCTTCTTAATGTTACCCACAACGGTTGCTTAACTCGGTCGATCGCACTTGGTCGTGATCGAGTCACACCGTTGTGGCAATTGATCGTGGGTGTAGGTCGAAGGAAAAAGGGTCGTACTCACGACTGGGTTATGTGTTTGTGTTTGTGTGTGGTTTTGTTTGTGTTTTGTGTTTGTGTTTGTGGTTTTGTAAAAAAAAAAATTAAGTATAAATCATATACCGTAAATGTAAACGAAAACAATTTTTATTCCAAAACTAAAACATTTATTCCATACTTAAAACATGAAAATACTAAACTTCGAATACAATACGACAGGAAATACACTACTAAATAGATAACATAAAAATACATAATACGACTAGTCAGTTCTTGGATCTGAATCCGATAACTGACCAGTTAAATCTCAGCGCATTATTTCTTCTTCATTTTCTTCGGCCATAATTTGGGCCTCCAGCTCCCTTCGTTCCCTTTCTTGTTCTTCCTCTGTTTGTCTCAATACTTTTTCATCTAGGTATAGTTGTTACACCTCTTTATCATTAAGCAGACCATTTGAATCGTTTGGAATTGGAAAGGGTAGATCGGGAGACACATTTCGGCTTCGTTGTTGTTGTGACGAAGAACCGATATGAGTTTGAGATGAAGAACCCAAGTTATTCAGCCATTCAGTGTTTTTTTCAATTCTATCCTCAAGTTTTATCGACTTTCTAAACAAAGATATTTGAATGCTGAAATCGACATCAGATTGAGTACTTAGATACGTGTCGATTAAATGACGTTTCTCTGCGAGAAGATCAGTGCATTTGGCACATGTTGTGCGCAATTTCGAATATTCTTCGGACGCGACTTCGAAATCTTCAGCTAACCGCGTAAGCTAATCGTAACGACGTTGTTGTTGACGTATTTGTTTCTAAATCATAGCATTAATCTCGTCACCGTTGTGTGGGAAAGAGCATGCCATTTTTTATTTTTGAAAGTGTGTGTGAAAAACAGAGAGTTGTGTGTGAAAATACTGAAAGTTATGTGTGAAAATTGTGTGAGAAAATGTGGTATTTATAAAGAAAAAAAAAAGATAAAATAATTTTTTTTAAAATTTAACTAGGTCGCCTTGTTGTGGCAAATAGGTCGCACTAAGTCGCAGGAGAGAGAAAACTGGCGTGTCTAAGTCGCGACCTAGACACCGTTGTGGGTAGCCTAACAAGAAAGTTTGCAAAAAAGAGAAAATGACAACACTAACCTTAGACCATACGGCACGGTGGAAAAAGTTATGGTGTATCGTACCAAGGCTGGCATCAAAGGCTTCTTGCGTCGTAGTTATCTGTCTAAAAATTGACGTGTTTTTAAGTTTTTTTAATAAAGTGGGGTACATGTTGATCCAAAATATCAATTTCTATCTTTATGGCATCACTTTTGTCATGGTTCACTGCAACCCCCCAAAATATAATATCATAATATTCTGGTACAATAGCATACGTGACAGCACTTTTTAGTATGACACCACTTTTAATTATGACACCATGTCACTAGGGCTGAGCATCGGTCCGGGACCGGACCGGACCGGCCAAGATCGGACCGGACCGAGGACCGAAATGGTCCGAAACCCCGGACCGAGACCGGACCGAAATAGTCCGGTTCGGTCCGGTCTGGTTCGGTCCTCGGTCCGGTCCGGTCTTATTAGACATATTTGGCGAGATTTTGGTAAGACCGGACCGGACCGACCGGACCGAGGACCGAATTCGTCCAAAACCCCGGACCGAGGACCGGACCGAAATTGCTCGGTCCGGTTCAGTTCGGTCCGGTCCAGGTCGGTTTTAGGTCTGTCGTGCTCAGCCCTACATGTCACCACACCACCACACCTTATGCTCTTAAGAAATTTTGCCACTTGTTCAAAAAAAAAAAAATAATAATAAAAATTTTTTTTGCCACAATCTGAATGACGTGCTCCATATAATCTGCTCTCGTAAAGTGTCCTGATAACTTCATAATCTAGGAGAGGTTGTTTTAACGATCCTTACGACTAACGGCGGACGCAGGATATCGAAGTGTGGGGAAAAAACTGACAAGAACAAGGCGAAAAAAACTAAAATCCAAATAAAAAATCGAGTATTCGAGTATATTAACTTAAAATGGTAAATTTTTACGTTTTAGAGTGTTAAATGTTAGTATTCAATATGTGAATGGGAGGCAATTTATATTTCTAGTGAGAGACATTTAAAAAAACTGTCGAAATGAATAAAAAATACACTGTAATCTCGTCTTTTTGATCGAGCTATAAAGGACGCCGCCATCCCCAACCCAACAAGTACATCCGCCCCTACTCACGACAATCTGAGAGAAGAAGGATACCTTCATCTGTATCACATGCCAACTTTAAAGCATCAGTTTTTCCTTGATTTTTCATCATGACATGCCATAAGGCTGGGCACAGTGGGTTGATCGAGAGAGTCGGTCAACCCAATGCGACAAGCAAGGTCAAGTTTTGTCGCAAAGGTAAATAGGTCGGTCTAGCGATCGCTTTGAGGAAGTACAAAAAGCAAAAATATTAACGAATGTATCGTTATATATTTGAAAATTAATAATTTTAACCTTTAAACACTTTATAACTATAAATTCTTAACCAACTTTATCACTTTTTCATCAGTTGAAACAATAATTAAAAAAATAATATAGTTTGTTCACTTTCACATAGCATCAAAAAAATCACAAACATTAGTAAATACCTAATTCACGAAAATAGCGATCGTCAAAAATCGATGATGAAGTTTGCCACGACATATGAAAACGCTTCTATAGTTAAATATAATTTGAGGAACGCATACGAGAAATGGAATAAATTACGAAATATTTTTTTATCAATAATAATAAATGATAAAACAATAAAATATCACTGATAATAAAAAGACTTTGAAAATTAGAAGGAATCTAAACGAAAAGAAGTAAAACGGAACTTAAACGGCGTTTGGTATACAAATCAAATTGACTAACAGTATGACTTTGATTAGAAAGTGTATGAGATTAAGGATATTAGTTTTATTAGTTTTGTTTCGTATAATAATATTACGAGTATCACTATCATAATAAATAATACTACCTCCGTCCCATATTAATAGTCCATATTACTATTTTGGGACGTCCCAAATTAATAGTCCAGTCCAAAAATAGATAAGAAATGTAGATTAAGTTTACCATATTACCCTCACTTGAGGGTATTATTACAAACAATAAAGAAGTTGTAAATTAAATGGTTAATGACAAAATTATCATTGTATAAAAAATAAGAGAGAGAAAGCTGAAAAAGTGATATTTTTATTAATATGCGTATAGACTATTAATATGAGACGTAAGAAGTATCTATTTAAAATGTACAATTTTATTAATTTTGTAGTGAAATAATAATAAAGTGAGGGTCTCATAGAATGACTAGCAAATAGGGGTGTAAAAAATCGACCTAACTCGAACCCAAACCCGAATAAGCATATTCGGGTCGAGTCATTCGGGTCCAAAAACGTATTCAGGTCAATTTAGGTTGACCCAAGTTCTTAATTTTTTTTTTCACAAGGCTACCATGGCTTAAATGTTACTAGTAATTTAATAATTCAATTTTAGAAATATTCAAAATGGGAGTATTTAGCAACAAGAATTGAGAGCAATAGGACACAGTATAAAATCAAAATCATACCAATAGTAATTCCGAGTAACATGTCAAACACACCGTAAAACAATCATAATCTTTCTACCTAGTTATCGAACCTATAACCATTCTCTTTTTACCAGTTTATCAAACTAACCAATCAAGTATGACTGCGACATCTTTCCTGCTACTGCTCGTAACTCATGTTCAAACGATTGTCAACATTATATTATGATATTATGATATTTTTTTTTATTAAGGCTCAGAATCTTACTCCCAAACGTAAATACTCATCACTATCATCATTGTCGTCTTCAACATCATCATCACACTCAGGATACTCCTGATCCTGTAAAAAAACAGAAATATAGATTAAATGCTTATAATTACAACTATTAAAATGAAAAATTAATTTATACACTACCTTCTGAACATAATCAAGAGCCATGGATGCTAGCAAAACAAATCTCTCGTGTTTAAGCAAGACATGCCTGGAAGAAACAACACCCTGAACAGCAGCATGCTTTATCTCGTAATCTTGTGGAGAGAGATACTATTTAGAAAAAAACGTCAATAAATTAGTAAAATAATTAACAAAATCACTAACAATAAATCTATATGAATAAACACTAACCACATGGGTGCTCTGAATGTGAGCTAGAGCCAGATCGATGTTAAAAGATATCTGTGGGCATATTAAACATTTAATATTTGTCAAATCAGCAATATCTTTAAACAGTGCTTTGAACTGCAGTAACTCATCTGAAAGAATCGGCACATCCTGAAACGAAACATGAGCAAATACTGTGACCAAGCAAAAGTATGTTTAAGCAAAACTGTCATGTATGCATTTATAGTAGGGTAAATGGCATAAAAAGGTACTCAACTTAAGGTGCATTTCCAATCAAGGTACTCTACTTTTTTTAGCATATAAAGGAAGCCAACTTTTCTTGTTAGCCAATTTCGGTTTTTTATAACATCTCGTTAAAAACTGACAATCATTTCGCTATTGTTGTAAATGAATCTTCTATCAAATTTGAGGGGGTTTTTTTAGATTTATTCACTAAATCAAACTAGTTTATCGTCCTCTTGATCCACAAAATCCCGGGAAAACCCAAACTTTCATGTTAAATTAGGCGCTGGTTCTTTAAATTACAAACACCAACAGGAACATCATAACTACGTCTTATCAAATTGTTTATTCGGTGTGACCCGAAGCAATTTGAAACTCAAACTTTACATGTTAAACCCAAAAACATAATACCTACGTGAATCTCAAAGTGTTAAAAATACACAGTATATACATGTTCTTAATTCCCTTTCATGGTTGCATTTAAATATCTAGCAACCAAAATGACCTTAAATCACTGAATTCAATGGTCAACTTAGATAACATATCATGTAATCTTCAATTATATCAGTGAAAATTATAACCCAAGCCAAAAAACGTGTACAAACCAGCACAACCAAAAAACGAGAATAGCAAAAATTGGCCAAATGATATAACAAGTTTGATTTAGGGAATAAAAGTTAAAAAACCTCTAGATTTTCATAAAAGATTCATTCAGAAAAGTAACAAAATGGTCGTTAGTTCTATAACGAAAAGTTACAAAAAAACCTAAACTGGCTAAAACGAAAAGTTGACATCCTTTATGTGCCAAAAAAAAGTAGAGTACCTTGATTGGAAATACACACTAAGTTGAGTACCTTTTTAAGCCATTTGCCGTTTATAGAAATATTATTCTTAAATAACAAAATGTGATAAATGGACTTACGGGAAGAGGGTCCAGAATGTCCATCCGGAAATCAATATCAAGAGAATCTGATGATAAAGTACAAAAGTTATCGCATATCAGCAGCTCAACGTCAGTTGCGCCAAGCACATCTTCAACCCACGCCTTAAGTAATGCCATGTCTTTCTCGACATGGGTTCGAACATATGCTGGAAAAACTTCCTGCAGCATGTCCTGAATCAGAGTGAAAATAACTGAGTTACAAACACGTCAACACCATACGAGCATTAGAAAATAATTAACAGACTTACCAAAGCATGATAAGCAGCATCAGGGACAATGAAATCACTGGGAACATCCAGAGTACCAAACCCTGATGCATCGTCGGCACCGGGAACACACAGGGCACCAAGGTCCACATCAAAATAGCGAGACAGCTCCTAAATAATCAAATTCAAATAAACAGAAGAGATATATTAGCGGATAACACTATCAGGCATTAACAAAAAAAAAAAAAAAATGGACAGCCCAGTAGTTGATATATATTAGACAGATTTTTATTTCAAGGTTTATAAGTACATTTTTGGTCCATATGGTTTGGCGGGTATAATGGTTTTGGTCCCAACATTTGAAAAGTAACGGATCTTATCCTATTTCACTCGACCCATAACACTTTTATGTCCCAAACGTTAGTCAAAAAAAAACAAGGACACTTTGGTCTTTTAATTCTTCCAGCAATAAATGTTGAAATATCTACCCATCGACCCCCCACTTAAGTCCAATATACCTCATTTTTATCAAAAACAATCCAACTACTTTTTCCCCAATTGAGTTATTCAGAAACCCTAGTCTTCTTCCCCAACAATGATGATTAGAATTGGATGGTAAGACCTAAAGGCCAAACACACAATCCAAACATGAAATACAGCAATTAATTTAATCCTTTCTCATATGATTCTGTATTCCAACAACCATTTCTATGGTCCAAAGAGAACTAGGGCTCCAAGATGTTTTCACAAGAATGGGAAATTCGATTGGTTTGATGATGTAGATGCAGACGGAATCTCTGTAATTGAAGTATCATGTATGATAAAGAAGTTAGGCTATGAAAATCCAGAAATGAATTTTTTCTATATGAAACCTACTACTGGTAATTTTAGATATGATATATATGTATTGAATATGCTCAGCTGTGTCGCTGTGTGTTTAAGTACAATCTATTGGAGTTGTTTGTTGAACATCCCGTTGATAATTCAACTATAGACATCTTAGACATTCAATTTCGCAGAACTGTGTTCTTAAATGTGCTAGGGATATAGAGAAAGTGAATCAAACAAAAGACCGGTTTACCCTCTCACTAAACAGTCATCTGTTAGTTGACTAACGTTTAACACTAAAAGTGTTACGCGGTCGAGTGAAATAGGACAAGATCCGTTACTTTTCACATGTTAGATTCAAAACTGTAATACCCGCCAAACCATAAAGACCAAAAATGTACGTCACTCTTAGAATGAACAGACCTAAAAATACGATTTAAATATCCTGAAGGTTAGGATCATATGTAAATTTAAAATTGTCAAGTCTTTAGAAAACCATGACTTACAGGAACTGGAACAGGGTCTAGAAGGTCCATCCTCACATGAAGATTCAGCGAGACAGATGACAGCGAGATAAACAGGCCCTTGTCTATCAGCACTACATCTGTTGCCCCAAATACAGCTTCGATCCACCTCTTTACAGCATCCAAGTCAGCAGAAGCGAAGGTGGAGACCATAGCTGGAACGGTTTGTTCCAACATACCCTGAAATATAAAAACAAAATATTAGATGGCTACCGCAAATAAATAAAAACCAGAAAAGACATAAAAATATATCAAATCAAATATAATAAATTCAAAGAGAATAGGCTTACCAACACATACGCCGTGATCTGAGGATCAGCAGCTGAAATAGGAAAAGTACCAGGATAAGGAACCACTTCGTTAGAAAGGTCAGCATCAGGAAGGACCAAAGCACCAGCCTCAGAGTCGAGCGACAGCTGAATAAACAGAGGTAATAAATAATAAGGTAGTTTGTAAACTGAATCAAACATAAATAATACTCAAATTCTGAAAAAAATATCAGACAAAACACATTATGTTGCGCCTTGTATTCATGATAAATATATGAGCTTTATTAAATTACGTACGATATGCCCTAGTACTCGAGACGAGATTGAAAATATCCATTAGCGACGTGCATGCTCGAGTACTTAACCAGAGTTTGGACTAAATGGCTATATCTTGTTAGATTCTGATTTTTATATATTTATTATTTACATAGCAGGAGAAGACAAGTAACAAGTTACACCGCTAGCCTTTTTTGTATTGCAAAACCAATTCTATAGTTCATCATTTTTTGCACGACATTTGTAGTAGTTGACTTGTATTGTAACCTCTACAACTGGTTAAAACATAGCATCAACCATGAGATGAATTTAAAACAGCGAAGCTCAAACTCAAACAAAATCAGTATATATTTTAACTAGCATCCTTAAATTCCATAGAAACCACTCCCACATATCTATTACTATCAAATAAGAACATAGTTTTTCCTAAATATTGAGATGACATATTACATAATTGAGACAAATATCAGAAATATACTCTAAGTATATAAACTCACATCAAGCAGATCGGCAAATAGTTGTTGCTCCTCATCGTCCTGTGAAGAGAAACAAACATATAAAACATTAAAAACAAATCAAATCGAATTATTTTTGAACAGTGAAAGTTAAGTAATTATATATACATACATTTGGATAGTGAACGAACGGTGGATCGTCAAGTACTTTGAAATCATCCTGTTGGAGAAAAACAAATAATTAGCAGTTTTAATAAAACAAAATTAACTTTAAAAAAAACATCCATACATTGTGTACAATTTGGAGATGGCGATTTAGTAATCTGATATCATTAAACCGCGAAGCACAGTAAGAGCAAGTATGGATATCATTAAACCGCGAAGCACAGTAAGAGCAAGTATGGATATTATCGCGCGACTGTAAGAAGACATTTGATTGTGTTTTTTGTGTTTTGTGTTTTTGTGTTTATATAAGTTTCGATTTATTTTGTTTATAAATCGTCCTTTAAATTTGTTCATTTTGCATGTTTCGTCCTAAATATTTTAAAAGTGCTGATATCATCCTAAAATCAAACTATTTCGCAAATTTTTATACATAATGTTTTGTCATTTTGCAAGTTTCGTCCTAATAATTTTACTCATAAGGACTATGCTTGCATTAAAGTTTCCCCACAGGGATGATCTTTGCACTTTTGTAACGTTCAGGACGAAACATACAATTTGGCCAAACTTTAGGGACAATTTATGCAATTTACTCATTTCAAAATGACCGCGGGCGTTCTTGAAAATTTTGAAAGGGAGAAAAAAAAAAAGAAATTAAAAATAATAATAAATAATTACCTTACGACACACGTGAGTGGCACGTGAGTGTCCAAGTCATCAGTCTTGATGAACCGGGTTTCGCAAATATGAAAACCAGTTTGTTTTTTCCGGGTCAACCCGGGTTTGAAAACACTGGAAACAATAAATCATCATCTTGTTGGTGTTTTTTAATAGGATTGAAACAAGAACAAGAAAAAAGGTTCTTGATTGATCTATAAATCATTATCTTCTCTTCTTGATTAAAAAAAAAAAAAAGTTAATGTTTGGTGTTTTTGAAACAAGAACAAGAAAAAGGTTGTATTTTTATCTTCTTGCTTTAAAAAACAAACTTGTTGAATGTTAGACAAAGATTCACATTATTATAAAAAGGTTGTTGTTCAAGATCTAAGAATGGTTTTTTAAGGTTTCAGATCTGAGTTGTGTGTGTGTGTGTGTTTGTGGGAGAGAGAATGAGAAAAGGTGGAGTCTTTGGTTTTGGTTTTGGTTTTCTTGTTTCTTGATCCATTTGTATATACTGTACCACCAACACCCCACCACTTGAGAGATTCTCACCCACTCAATTTAACTTTTTACATTCAACTAGACGAGTACCCGCGCATAGCAGCGGAATTTGTTAGTGGCAAATAATTTACCGTATATGATATTGTGATAAGTGTTTCGTGTACGTTCAAAATAAAGCATGAAAATATCAAATTGAAATTATAGAATGTTTTAACATATGACAATACAATGCTAGATAAAATATTAAATAAACATGTATCAAAAAGCCTATAAAAACTTTTGGTAAAGCTGAAAGTAAAACATTACATCACAGTTTATGAGCTAACTAATAGTACACGTTACTCGCTACGTAAACCCTACATATTATATTAGTTGATAAACAATTTAGAAAACCGGGTTAATCCGAGTTTACCCGATGACTCGACCAGGTCGATTTAAAAACCGGGTTTCAAAACATTGAAAAATGGCATCGTTCATAACTTCGTATGTTTATTTATTTTCGTTGCACGTCAATAATTCATCTCCAGATGACTTTAATGTGTTCACATAATATAATTTATATATGCATTAAGATGTTTGAATTATAAAGAGTAAATTACACCGTTCGTCCTTGTGGTTTGCGTTGACCGACGAGTTTCATCCTTTGACCAAAAAAAAATGCACCATTCGTCCTTAAGTGTGAAACGTTATGTATCGTTCGTCCTTCAATTTCATCCTTTGACCAAAAAAACCGCGCGGTGCGGATTCACATTTTTCTAAAAACCGCAATAGCGGATGTGGTTTGGTTTTTGCCCAAACCCGCACCGATCCGCACCACGCTCACCCCTAACTACTATTGGTAACTCTTTGGTTAATTGTATGTGACAAACTCAGAGCCATTAACATAACTTGTATGACTACATGTCATAAAAGGTCACACAAACATACCCTTCATGTGACTATTTGATGCATATAGTCACACAAAATACAATTGGCTTGACTTGACAAAGCATACAGTCACACTTATTACTACTATTGGTAACTCTTTGGTTAATTGTATGTGACAAACTCGAAGCCATTAGCATAATTTGTGTGACTACATGTCATAAAAGGTCACACAAACATACCCTTCATGTGACTATTTGATGCATATAGTCACACAAAATACACCAATCACATCGTAAATGTCATACATATTGTATATTCATGTGACAAACTTATAAACAGTAGTCACTCTTAAACAAAACTCGTGTAACTGTAGAGTGTTTACCATCACACATATTCACTAAAACACCAAATATTGTACCTAGTTCGTCACACATTTTCGAGTATTAGTCACATTTTTTTGTTTGTCATCGTGACTTAGATCATATTGTGACCGTATGGTACCTACGGTCGCGGGACCTTTGGTCACAAAGGCTAAAAAACCCGCGCGTGACTATAGGCCTACGGTCACTCTTTTAAGTGTGACGGATACCATATTTTGTACTAGTGTTGACAATGTCAGAGAGAGTCTTGTGTGAGTGTGTATTGTCGTCTACGTAAGCAGATGCTAAGTTCAAAGACATCGCGTCTACTTAGATATAGGAGACTAAGTGCATCCCACAAGGGAAGGTTCAAAGGGTCACACCTACCTATCCTATGCAAGATTCAATTGTTGGAATTTTATTGAAACTTTTGTGTATTACGACCGATCTCTATTCATGTGGGGGATTGTTGGAAAATATTGTTGGCAAAAAGAATTTTGACAAACTTTGGACACAATTATGTATATGTATGTATCATATATATTAGTGATATTTTATAGGTCCGCGTTCTCTTTGAAGAAGCTTCGCAATGAGCCTTTATGTGTCCAAAATAAAGCTAATGTGAATGAGATATCGTGTCTTAAAGTTAGGCATTTGGCACCATGCCTAAAGAGAAAAAATATAGTTTATTTTTTATCCCACATCGGTTGGATGAGTAAACTGAAAAAGAATCTACTGTGTATAAATAGAGGCCTAATTGTATAGTTTTTTTTGTCACAAATCAATAAGTATTATTATTGATTTCCAACGGAGTACGCATCTGATAAGGTGATTCCGGGCAGTTTTGCTAAGTCCGTCGATACAACTTAAGGGAAGCGTGTCAAACACGTGCCTCGGCTATTTAGTTTTGTTAAGGTGATTTTGTAAGTCTTTTTATTATTTTATTATTTTATTTAATTATCGTTTATAATTACGCTGTTATTTATTTTCTCTTCATATTTTGTTAGTTATATTAATTATAATCTGTTTTTGTTAAAAGTATACACCGTTTCCCACATATCAGTGCAAGTCTGAACATCGTGATTGACGAGTAGGTAGGTGACGATTTATTGAATTAACCCAATGTGGGACCACTGATTCCAACTTGAACACCGTGATTAGAGACCACTAGTTTGGTACGAATCGGTACCAAATCAAAAAGCTTTGATTTTTCGATACCAGTACCAAATACCCGTATTGGTACGTATTGACATTTGAATCTTGTTTGATACGAAATCAGTAATCAAAAACAAGTTCGAGACGAGATTGATACCGAGATCATCCGTGCTCAAACTAAGAGGGTGTTTGTTTTAGCTTATATAGTGGGCTTATAAGGTTATTAGCTTATATAAGTTTATAAGCCGAAATCAAGTGTTTTGTTAAGCTTGTATAAGTAGGCTTATAAGCTTATATAAGGGTGTTTTGGTAAGCTTGTGGCTTTTATAAAGAATGGTGGGCTTATATAAAAATAATATATAAAAAGACTTTTATACCCACATTTAATAACTATAACATTTAATATTTTTGTGTTTTTTTGTCATTTTACTTTGTTAATTTTAATAAGGTAAACTAAACACTAAGGGGCCGTTTGGTTCGTAGAATATTTTTAATGTAACTGTAATTGAGTAAAGAAATTGTAAAGTGGATGAATTGTAATTTGAATTGTTAAAATTTGTTATGTGTTTGGTTGAAATAATGTAATATAATTAAATATAAATTTATTTATTTAATTTTATTTAAAGTACACATCAAACATCTATGCAATCATGGTTATTAATAATAATAAATAAAATTATGTTAAAAAACCATATATAAACAAAACATTAATAACTAGCCATGTGGAAAAGTGCTAATTTTGAATTAAAATAATCAAAATGAGCATGTGAAAACAAAAAAGAAAGTAAAATGCAGAACATTCCTTCGTAATGTTTAGAATTCCTTAACCAAAGTCATGTAATTGAAATTACAACAAAATTGTAGATCTAATGTAATTCAAAGAATTACAATTCATCTTATTAGTTAACCAAACATTTAATGAAATTAGAATTTAAATTACATTCCACCAAATTACATCAAAATAAGTGAACCAAACACCCCCTAAACATAAGTTTATAAGCTTATATCATATAACTAATAAGCTTAACCAAACACCACCTAAACACATCTAGTAGACCACTATTTGAAAACACCAGTTACCCAGAAAACACACAAGTACTTTTTGGTTTTATCAGATCTTTAACTATGTTCTTTTTACCCAGAAAAATGCAAAACACACGCACATAAACACACAACTACTTTGTTGGATTTATCGGCTGGGAAGGATCACTGTAAATGATGGGTTGGTTTGGGGTAATTTTTATTAATGGTTATTGTAAATTGTTACAATTCTTTCCTAAAGTATGAATGTATGTACCCCCAAAATAAATTAATTAATAATTACCCCTCACGATCCACTCAGGTATCAATCTAATCTCTCTTTTTTTTTTTACTCTTTAATTTTATGTTTTTACTGTTACCAATGTATTCTTGATGCTTGATTTCTATGTTTATCTGTTCAAAATCTAATTTTTATAAGCTTTTTCCCCTTTGATGTTTTTACTGTTACTGATTGATGCTTTATTTCTATGTTTATCTGATAAAAACCCAAACTTTATAAGTTTCCTGCCCTTTTTTTTTATAGGTTTTTACCTATTATACTGATGATGTTTATGCTTGATGTTACTTGTGTCTCCTTGGTGCTTGAATTCTGTGTTTACCTGTTAAAAATCTAATCTTTATTAGCTTTCTGCCCTTTTTATAGGTTTTTACCTATTAATATGATGTTTTTAATGTTACTTATGTATTCTTGATGCTTGGTTTTTATGATTATCTGATAAAAATCGCAACTTTATAAGTTTCCTGCCCTTTTTGTGTTCTTGATGTTTGATTTTTATGTTATTAGGTGTTTATCTGATAAAAATCATAACTTTATAAGGTTTCTGCCCTTTTTGATGGTTGAATTATCTGATAAAAATCATAACTTTATAAGCTTTCTCCCCTTTTCATAGGTTTTTACCTATTATTAATCTGGTGTTTTTAGTGTTACTGATACATTCTTGATGCTTAATTTCTGTGATTGTCTGATAAAAATCCAAACTTTATAAGTTTCCTGCCCTTTTTGTAGATTTTTACCAATTAATCTGGTGTTTTTACCGTTACCAATGTATTCTTTGTGCTCAATTTCTGTGATTATCTGATAAAAATCTGAACTTTATAAGCTTTCTCTTTTATACTTAGGTCTTTACCTATTCATCTGGTGTTTTTACTGCCACTTATGTTTGATTTTTATACTTTTTCTTAGGGGTGTGCACGGTTCGGTTTTTGGCAAAAAACGAAACCGAATTCTCGGTTTCTTGCATAATCATAACCGAAACCGAGCGGTTTTTCTCGGTTCGGTTTTGTCGGTTTTCCAGGTTCGTTTTTTTGGTTTCTTTAACCATTTGTACTTGGGCACCTCAAAAAACCTGAACTAGAGTTTATGATTCCAGTTACATTCTTTTATAAACCTGAGTTCTTCCATTAATAGGAAGATTGTATAACAAATTGTTTTTTTTAATGGTATATAATAAAACTTTGTCGGAGGTAACACCCTCTTTTACCCAAAATCGACATATTAGGAAGGTTAGTTCGTTACTTAGTATTGTAAGCATGGAACATCACCATATCAATTCATGAAATCCTCCACTCTTTATATAATGTATAATCATTAAGGTTCTGCTACGCGCCTATGCAAAATAGTTAATATGTGCTTCACTTTGTCACGCATATATGCAAAACACAAGATGACCAAAGCTTTAGAGCTAGTTAAATCGGCGGTTCGGTTCGGTTCGGTTTCCGTGGTTCAGTTATAATGTCAAAACCGAAACCGAACTGAAAGTTTGGTAATTTGAAAAATAAAAAACTAAACCATCGGTTTGGTTTTTCCGATTTTTTTATATATAAAAGTCCAATATTTTTTAGGTTTTATGCACTTTTTATAACTCTCTACTGATTAATTTAATTTAATGCTTGATTGTTAATAAGAATCCAAACTCTCTGCATTTTTTAAAGGTTTTTACCAATCAGTGAGATGTTTTTGCTGCCACTGATCTTGATAAAACCCCCGATCTTTTTAGGTATAATGCTCTCCATATTACATGATTGGATAATAATGCTCCGTATGCGTATTCTGATAAGAATCTGGTTCATTGATGGAAAGATTGAGATAAATCAGGATCACTGATTTATTGCAATCCCTTATCTTCAGCACCGATTTTAGCATATTATGATTTCTAGTATAATCTATCTCTATGTATAAATTGTAAGTGTAAGGCTAAGAATGAGGCATGGCATAAAATATATACTTTGATGTATTAGGAGTCTGGTCCTCTCTACGGACTAGTTGATTTCGTTGAAGTTTCGGTGTCTAGATTCTGCACCGTTCTTTGATAAATCACACCTATCGTTCTCTATTTAGATTCTATTGAAGTTCTTTGTTCAGATTCTGCATTGTTTCTTCAATAAATCATTCCTATCGTCCTATTTTCATATAACCCTTAGCCTGGTTCTATCATATTCTTATGCTATTATCCCATCCTAAAGTTACGTTGATGCGTTCATTTCTACAAAATTTAAATATTTTTGCCCTTTATTTTATTTGGTGTTTGCTGTCACTCATGCTATCTTCTTCGATTCATGCTTACTTCAATTTGCTTCATATGTTTTATGTCCCTACTAAGGTTTCCTTAATATGTTAGATTTCTATATAATTTTTTGTTTTATAATAATAAGCATGTATAGGTTTTCTGCAACTTCCATCGCTTTTACCAAGTAATTTGATGTCAAGACTGTCACGTAACTCTTATTCTTGTTTAATATCTACTAAAAAGTTTCATAAAAATACAAACTTTTTATGTTTTCCACAACAAGGTTTTGGTGTCACATTCATTCTTGTTTGAAATCTATTCTATGTTTTATTGTTCATTTTCTACTAAAAAAGTAAACAAATCAAACTCGAGCTTTATAAATTCTTAAAAGTTCTTTCTTCAGTAAGATTTGAGTAGTTACCAACAGATTCAAGTGTTTGAATGTGATATACAAAATTTGATGTTTTAGTGGTCACGTATGCCCTGTTCTTGTTTAATTTATGTCTAGGATTAGTTTGCTTCATCAGGGGTACATTCGTTAAGTGATTTGTGTAATTATGACCTTTCTTATATTTATATGTTCCTTTGACACCTTGCAGAGCGGCATTCATTTAATTCATCAAATAACATTTTAGATGGAACAGAAGCATGCGGTGATTTCTTGTGAATCAGTCCCGCTTCCACTATCTCGTAAACATTCGTGGTTTGTTGCACAAAACTTGGAAGACGAAGGAGATGTCACTCAAGTCGATTTTTTTTACAACATTCATGATCCGGTGTCTCATTATCGATGCCAAATCCCTGAGCTACATGGAAAACGTATCCGGGGGTGTTTCCATGGCTGTTGGGCGGTTCTCTCCTCCAACCATCCACGTGACGTCATTTGGTCTCTTTGGAACCCAATTACATCTAAGATCATTAATCTCCCTCCCTTGAATCATACCGGATCAGAAGGGGATTGTGGTGATATAAGTGAATGTTGTTTGTCGGCCCCTCCCGAACATCCCAATTCGGTTCTTTTGTTAGTAAGAGACGCAAACCCTAATTTTGTGTATTGTAGGCTCGGAATTGATTCATACTTCCCGGACCTATGTAATAATAAGGAGTTAAGATGGACGGAATCCACATATGCAGACGAAATAAAGAACATAACCGGCTGTGATGGTTCGCTACATTGCTTAACTTGCTGTAATGGTAAAGTATATGCTTACATGATTAAGTCACCCGGCAATCCTCGTACTCGACTTATCGTGGAGGTTAACGTTGTGATTAATGATTGTGAAAGCAAGAAACGAAGTGAAGTTGTGATAACTTTATTGCCAATTTTGGAATACGTTGCTCCTTCCATCATTGATTGTGGCTGCCTTTCAGTTTTACTGAAAGGATCTTCTACAGAACTGTTCCTTGTTGTTTTAGGCTTAAAGGACATGTGTAAAACAGTTGGTGGTGTCAAATTGTTGAAACTGGACATGAATAATATGACGTGGGAAGAAATAGAAGACCTCAAAGATACTATATTATCCGTGGAACTTGACACTACATTTTACAGCCCAGCGATTGCCTCATCAGAATTCGGGGGTTATATACATATTCTTGCTGATAAGGGAAAGATCATACACTCGTACCACGTCAAAGATAAAACCATCTCCTTCTCTTCTATTCCTTTTGTAGCAGGAACAAACCACGTGTCGGCGTGGCCAATGCTCGACTGCCCTAGGTATTGTATTGGTTATTTGCTTCAAATATATTTATTTACCTTTAGTTTCCTTGAAATTCATATTTTATATAGGTTGGAAAGCGATCGTGTTCTTGTTGGTTGTAAACAAGAAAAAGAGGGCCACAAGGAGGATGAGATAGTCCTAAGATCAGTAAAGGGCACTCATGAGGTTGATTCACAGTTGCTCAATATTCGAAATGGTCTTTTGAAGGAATTTTGTGTTGGTCTCAAAAGCCTTAATCTGTCACCCCATCCATATGTGGGGTATGAATGCAGGTATTGTATTTGTAACAAGTTCAAGCATCACTACTTTCTTCTTCTCTCCGACTCTTTACTGCAACAACTAAAGCGAAATTTGACTTTTCTGTACATGCACGACATTAATTTTTGAAATTCATACATTTTGTAGGTTAAAAGGTGATATGGCTCATGATGATGAATCACACCTGCTCAATCTTCCACCTCATGTTTTGGAGATGTTACTAACGGAATTTTGTGCTGGTGTAGACTACCTCAAGTTCCGTGCTACTTGCAAACGTTGTCATTTAGCTGCACCTTTGATATCACGGAACAACGGAAAAGCATCAAAGATAATGCAAAATTATTCATTACCTTCACCGTGGCTGATAGTTTTTGACAAACATAAAGGCATTATCACTTCGACTGATCCCATGTTTGGTGACAAGTATTTTATAAAGACACCTCAAGAGTTGATCTGTGATTTCCAAATAAAGTGTTCGAGGTTTGGTTGGTTGCTGATTTTGAAACCTGATCAGTGCTCATTGATGTTCTTTAACCCTTTCACAAGTGATATTATTCAGCTTCCAGATTTACCTGAAACACATATAATTACTTTCTCTGCACCACCTACTTCTCCCGATTGCATGGTGGTTGGAATTACAGTAAGTAGTTCAACTGCGCCTCATGCTTGCATCTACATTGTAGGTGGTGAATCATCATGGCGTAGAATTTCTTTAGATATTTGGGGTGATACGTTTTTAAACTCTATGACATTCTATGGCCGAGATCTTTATGCCTTGAGGGAGGATGGTGGATTCGATATTTTCAAGGAAATGGGCAGAGAAAATCAGAAATGGTGGCGTGATGTAGCTAAAGCCCCAGCAAGCTGTTGCACTTCTTTACCACAGTCTTTCCATGTGAGATGTGATCGGCATATTCTACGAGTCATCGTGGGAAGGTTTGGAGAATCAGTTGAGGTATTTACATTCACTGTATCGCGCAAATGGTTGAAACTACCTGGTTTAGGAAAACATACGATATTTATAAGTGGCGTGTCATCTGTCTGCCTTGATGCCAAAACACCACAGATGGGGAACAAGATCTATTTTCCAAGTTCTCCAATAATGTACTATTCTCTCGAAACATGCAGGTTTCACACTTTGAATAACGAAACCATCAAAGGCCGCGTTGGCGGTTTCTTAGGGATGAAACATCATCTCAGCCCTCATGGGTGGATTGAACCAAGGTGGTCCTGATTTATTTTATTTATTACTGTATGTTTTTTTTAGCGCAATTGTAAGTTAAAACATGCTTTTTTTACTGTATTGTTTTTTAAAGAGAAATAGTTTGCGGGTGTACGTTTTTAGTTATACTTATTGGCTCAAGCCCGACTGTGGGTTTGTGGTCCATTAGGTTTAGGGTTTGTATTAGGTTGGTTATTAATTATCAAAGTTATGTATTTAGTATAAATACATAATTAACTTATTGAACATGTTAACCAATTACGTACAATGAGGTTTGGGACGATTATCTATAAACCCAATTACCAAAATAGACCATTTAGGAACCTTTTTATGAGAATAGACCAATTTTCATCATCTTACGAAAATGAACCAAAGTGCATAACGGGGCATTTTGGTGTGCACCTCAGCGCACAAGATGGGTGCATTTAATGGGGCATTTTGTGTGCACCTGAGCGCAAAAGATGGGTGCATCTAATGGGGCATTTTTGGTGTGCACCTCGGTGACAAGATTCGTGCATCTATGCACATGTACGCATGTAAAGAACAAACCTCAAGAACAAAAGCATGTATGAAAATGAGAAATAAATTCAAATAGTTAACTTTCAAATCAAAATATTAAAAGAATACTAATAGAAATAGATCTAAAAATACATACAAATACAAAATCCCCATATTAATTGCAGTCGGCTCACCAATAACACGAGTAGGAAAAAAGAAATGGACATGTCGTAAGGAGCTTCAATGACGAATTTGATACTTTAACTTTCTGAAAAGAAATGGGCATGTCGATCTTGAAAAAGAAATGGACAATACTTATGTCTTAAATGTTTAGTAGCACACCATGTATAGTTTATGCACCATGGGACACATGGTGCATCACGATGCACAAATGAAGTGCACAATAGTTATGCATCATGGTGCATAGGAAATGTGTTGTGCATCCAATTTCGGTTTGATAACATAGGCGCACCATGTATAGTTTATGCACCATGGGGCATTTGGTGCATCTAGGTGCACAATAGTTATGCATCATGGCGCATAAGAAATGTGTTGTGCATCCAATTTCAGTTACCAACATAGGCGCACCATGTATAGTTTATGCACCATGGGGCACATGGTGCATCTAGGTGCACAATAGTTATGCATCATGGCGCGTGAGATTGTGCATCAACACCTTATGTGCATCATGGCGCACATTGAGTGCACTAGGTGCACAAAAAATACTTTCACAATGTATTAGGCGCAACTTTTCTTGGTGCACCTTAGTTTAGAGCCGTTGGATTCTCTAATCCAAAGGTTATAATCAAAAAGTCTAATTTGGTAAAAATTTCATGCGCGGACTAATATGGTATTACATCCTCAAAAGAGGCTATTTAAGATTCAGTCTCAACTTATTTTATAAAGCATTTAAACATTTTTATTTTTAGAAGTATTAAAAAAATTCAGTCTCAAATATTTTTTAATTTAAAAATTAATCTCATTCTAACAACTTCCATAACAAACTATTCAAAAAAAAATAATTTATATTTAAATTGAAATATCTTTTTATTTATTTGTTTTTTCTACAATATAAATTTACTATATATTCTAAAATTTCACGGTTTTTAATTTAATATCCATTTTGATTAAATTTTAGTTTTTTTTAATTTTAGTGAGTTTATTTATTTAGATTTAAGTTTTTATAATTTTAATTTAATTTGAATACGAAGTTGGTGAGTAAAAGTGTAACATCTATTCGTAAAAGAATATTTATCCGGTACTCGTCGCTACATTACACGGGTACGTATTATCTAACAAGATCAACATATACAATCTCTCTTTTATATTTTCATCGCTTTCGATGATTATACATGATGATGTGCATTTAACCATAAGCAACCGTGTTTGTATCTATATTCGAAATCTAGTTCTCGAAATAGATTTCAAATATAGGCAGTTTGTTTTAGCTTATAAGCTTATTAGCTTATATAAACTAATAAGCTTAAATTAAGTGTTTGACTAAATTTATATAAATATGTTTATAAACTATTATATGGGTGTTTTGATAAATAAAAAATATATAACTTTTTTTGTGAAAGTTTGAGCTTATATAACTTATCTCAATGCAAATTACAATTTTTCCCCTCATTTACATGATAATATAACATTCTTATTTTTTTTTCATAACAACCATTATTTAAGACAGTATAGTTAACTATTTTCTTTTACATTAACAAAATCATTTAAACTAATGAAAATCTTTCATATGAGCCATTGTCATTCGTCATCATCCTTATATTTTTAAGCATGCGTGCTTTGTTAAATAATTTTTTTAATACATAAATTAATGATTTTCTCATATGTAACATTTACCAAGTTATATTATTAAAATATCATAAGTTCCTTGAAATAGTACAATATTTTTTTTTCTTTTTTCCATTCAACAATATAATCTAAACCAAACATTTAAGCTTATAAGCTTATTAAACATAAATCAAATCAAACATTAAACATGGGCTTATAAGCTTAAGATATACTAGCAGGATACCTATGCGTTACGGCTGCGGATACCGTCAAACTGAAATTCCGTGAGCGTAATATTTCATGAGTATACATATTTTTCAATAATAACCTTACAAAACTCATGATAGTTTTAATTTGGAATAACCTTAAGCAATAATAAAACACTTCATATAAAAATAGTATTACGAAATTGTGATGATTGATCGTGAAAAGTATTTGTTAAACTCTATAACACTCGTCGTAATATTATATAATGTGTAAATATAGAAAGTTTTCGTAGTTTATATGTGTGCGCTTTTTCATATATTATAATAACCTTTAAATCTTCTTATTTTGATATGTACGATTCAATTGAATTAATTAGCAAAATCATTAGTATTTTACTAAATTTGCATTAAAAATACATACATAGACGATATGTGTTTTCGAATATGCAAATTTATACAAAATTGAATGATTCAAAATCAAACGCACATTTAATATTAAACTTACATTTGTGAACAATTTTAATAATTTGTGTAAAAAATTACAGTTTATAGAAATAACTATTTGTACATGTTGCATATAATTTGTATTAACTTTGTCATTTAATTTGTATTGCTCCTCATTTAATACATAAATAAATTTATAAAGTTTCCTGGTTATACAAGTTTGTACCAAAAGCTTGTAAGGGTGTAATACTTTAATTTTGGAGGGAGAGTAGAATCTCTTTTATCAATATTACATATTTATGTGCCGTTAAAAAATAAGACATATTTATGTAATGGGGTTGTTTTTATCGGTTTTGATGTGGCCTCTTCGGTCATTATTCTGACGGCTTTTTGGCTAGTCGAACGGACTGTGACTCCGGTCGGATTCAAACCCGTTGCTCCGGTTCGGTTTCAATTTTTTTGATTATATTAGGTGTTAGAAGGACATGATGAAGGTGAAGGGGTTTGTGTGGTGTTTGCAAAAGGCTATGGCCCGTGTGAGTCACTGGTATAAATTGGTCGTTGCCAACAAATACAGATTTATATAAGTTCGTATTGCTAACACAAGTGAGCATACATGTGTTCTCGGCAAGGTGAGAGGACGCCACGATATCCATATTCCATTGCGGTTCTTGGAGAGTCATTATTTGAAACGCCTGTTGAAGCATAGTAGCTTGATATGATGATGCCATGCCATAATTTGGAAAAAAACATACCCCTAATGGATGTTGTAGTGTAGCATAGGGATAAACAAGGTTTGCTGATCCCAGTTGAACCGAGGTAAAAGAGCCGGTGGGTTGGGCCTACTGAAAATGGCCCGTAGGACCAAACGCCTGAGGTTGGGCTTGTGTTGTGAATGGTTGGGCTGGAGAAGTGAGATGTTGGGTCGGTTGCATTGGATAGGAGCCCGGGCCTGTATGAAAATAGATATAGCCCATGTTAGTAGGTTGGGCTGAATAAATAGGCTGAGGGGTTTGGGCTACGCATGGGGGTCCTATAGTACGCATGTTGTTTGGCATAGAAGTTTTAGATGCCACAAAATTATTGTTCACTGGAGCTCGGTTTTGAGAGGGGTTATGTGTTCGACTAGAACGTGTCGAAGTGGTATTGGAAGGCCGGGGTCGTAGGTCATTGGCATCGTGTACGAACTTACAACGGGCTCCATAGGTGCAAGAGCCACGCTGAATATTTTCACACACATCTAGTCCCGACGTGCGCATGGTATTCTCCTTGTTCATAGTAGAGGCAACGAGCACCGTATGCGAAGAGGAGGTATTCTGAAGAATCGATTGAGTCGGTGATTGTTGGGACATATCACTTTCTTCAAGCAACATCAATGAGCGAATGTCATCAAAAGTGGGGGCTTTTTCCCGAAGGCGAATAATGCGGGCTGCACCAGAATATTTGCTTCGGACTCTATTAACGGCATATGTGACAAGACTAGACTCCTTCACCGGTGAATCAAGATCGACAAGGCGTCTGCTTTTGATTTTATTTGATAGAAGAAATCAGTTATAGATAGATTTCCTCTTGCCATGTTGCGGATTTCATTGTCCAATTGAGTCACACGAGCATCTTTGTTGTTGTGCAAAAGGTCCTTTAACCGCTTCCAAACACCATAAGCAGTGGTGTCATCATCAACAACCATCTCCATGAATTGGAGAGAGATGGTCAAATACATCCACATGACAACTAAGGAGTCGTTAGAGTCATGTAGAGGATCAATGATGGATGTTGTTGTGGTGGGAGGGGCAGAGAGATGGTGATGTACCTCGTAGGTGCGGCAAAACCGTTTAAACAAGGAACTCAATGAGTTGTAGTTGAGTTTATCAAGATCAAGGGGTGGGGATGCACGCCTTGATGCTTGCGATTGAATATGCTTTATCAATTGGCTATTTGGGCGGTGTTGGTGGGGGCGTATATCCCGTCATGTGGCTATGACGGTTGTTAGAGAGCAGCAATCAAAAAATATTACAGGCAGCAAAGCAAAGCTATTGGAGCACCGATAGTCATTCTGAAAGATCAAACAAGATCAATACACAAACAGTTATACAACTGTTATAAATCTGTATATAAGAAATTCAATGGTGATTTCTATATACTTAAACCGGATCTGCTTCAAAGAAACTCAATCTTGGTTTCAATGAATCAGATGCAATAATTAAATATATCAGTTTAACAGAAACACAATCTTGGTTTCAATATAACTGATTAGTACAAATGCTTATAAAAACGATACAGAACTGTTAATTAAAATCTGAAAATTTAAAACCGATTTCTAATGAAACTCAATCTTGGTTTCGACAGAAAACGGTGTAAATAAATCTGTTAAAAAAATTAGTCTGATTTAATAAAAGGTTTTAATTATGTTAAACATAATTTGTTTTAAGATTGTGGGAAACAGTGTATACTTTTATTAAAAACAGATTACAATTAATAAAACTAACAAAATATAAAGACAGAAAATAAATAACAGTAATGAAGAAAGCAATAAAACTAAGACGACATAATTGTAAACGATAATTAAATAAAACAATAAAATAATAAAAAGACTTACAAAATCACCAGCAAGTCGAGGCACGCGTAAGATACGCTTAGAACTGAAGAGCCGAGGCACGTGTTTGACACGCTTCCCTTAAAATAGATTCGTCGTCTGTTTCCTAGGGTACAACAGCCGAAACAGTAAGTTGTACGGTCGAACTTAACAAAACTGCCTGGAATTTCACCTTATCAGATGCCTACTCCGTTGGAAATCAATAATAATACTTATTGATTTGATGTGTGAAAAAGCTATGGAATTAAGCCTCTATTTATACACAATAGATTCTCTTTCAGTTTACTCATCCAACCGATGCGGGATAAAAAAATAAACTATATTTTTTTTCTTTAGGCATGGTACCAAATGCCTAACTTTGAGACACAATATCTCATTCACATTAACTTTATTTTGGACACATAAAGGCTCATTGCGAATCTCTCATCAAGGAGAACGCGGACCTATAAAGTATCACTAATATATATATGATATATACATATACATAATTGTGTACAAAGTTGGTCAAAATTATTTTTGCCAACAATATTTTTCAATATGATAGACCCCTTCCTACCCACTCATTTTTTACTGTTGTCAACTAATCTCGGTAAGCCCAAATTGCATGTTCCATTACAAAAAGTCGAGAAATACATTAGGCGTCTTTTTGAAGTCACTATGTAACAGATCGATCTTTTAACCAAACAAAATAATTAATATACTCTTGTCTTCATTCTCATATATTTTTGGTGAACCACATGAACCATTTATGTTACAAAGTTTAACACCCGAATGGCCTTCCATTGAACCTACATAGCCTATTATTTGCCTTTTTTATTCAATTTCCCACCATTAATTTGCATCAACTCTTGTCTTATAGAGACATCATTGCCATTTGCCCACCATTAATATGCCTTTAACCTTCAATTGTTTTTTTAAAGGCAACATTATCCATTTGCCCACCATTAATTTGCCTTTAACCTTCAATTGTTTTTTTAAAGGCAACATTATATTAAAGACTAAAAAAAGAAAGATATGATACAGTTAGGGGTGAGCATGGTGTGGAGCGGTGCGGGTTTTGGCAAAAACCAAACCGCATCCGCGAATGCGGTTTTTAGAAAAATATAAATCCCACCGCGCGGTTTTTGCGGTTTCGGTTTTGCGGTTTTTTTGTGGTTTTTGTGGATTTTGCGGATTTTAACCGCACCGCACCACCACCTATGATTTATATAATTAATGCGGGTTTTTGCGGTTTTTGCTTCACAATGTTGGTATTTTCGGTTATAACAATACATATATTTAATGTAAACACATTCATTACATAGAATAATAATGATAATATGCACTAGAACCCTTAAAATACACGTTAAATAACCGATGTGTCGTTTTTCGATTTTATATAACTAATGTGCGATGCGGTGCGGATTTTGTGGTGCGGTTTTAGGAGTAAAACCGAAACCGCACCGCATTTTGCGGTTTTCTTTTTTCTTAAAACCTATCGACCGGTTTTCGTTGTGGTGCGGTTTTTGCGGTGCGGTTTTTTGCGGTTTTTGCGGTTTTGCGGTTTGCGGTGCGGCTTTTGCTCACCCCTAGATACAGTATAAGGCATTCTACCTCAATTAACAAACTAAATAAATGAGGATGAAACCCATAGGAAACATAAAACATATACAAACACCAACAAAAGACAGTCCAAGCCTCTAAATAAAACCAGCTTTGGCATACGAAACTAACCAAAAACTGATCTTGTAGCCATAACGACCAATATTTGGAGCCCTCACAGAACAACAAAAGCAATCATCAAAATTGCAGATGGTCTTGGAAATTAGAAGTGGAAAACTTGCAGTCATGAAAGAAATGAATTGCAACGTCCCAAACACTTGCTACTGACCTCGAAACACATGAAAAGAGACCTTTATATATTGCAAGCTTTGATAGGATCCGAACACCAAACTAACCATGACGTAATTGCTCCTCTTGATCTATTAGATATCCAACTATATGTAAGGATCTGAAGCTCCTCGCATATTGTAGTGAGATTGGAGATTTTATTTTGAAACACCCTTTTGTTTCGAGAACAACACACAAGGTATAACATCGACCAACACACCGCTTGCCAAATTGCTTTTTGTTTCACGATGAGACTATTATTGTCATCGTGACTAATGATACCTTGAATAGACCCAATATTGAAACTTCCCATATTCCACCACTTAAAAACTTTATTCCAGCCCTCCGCCACCCTTGAACATTTTAAAAAGCAATGTTCCACCGTTTCAATTTTGTTCTCACAATGCGGACAAAGCGTCGAGTCTAGATCCATACCAAGTTGATCAAGCCAAGTAAACACGGGAAGTTTACTTTTTTGTAGGCGCCAAATGAAAATATAAACTTTTCTTAAGGTGAGCTTGTTCCACTTCGTCTCTTGAATTACATTTGTCTTGTTTAGTATCTTGTCATCTATCATCTCTCTTAGTCTCTTAACCGTAAAGATTCCGTCATTGTCATGCATATGGTTCTAAATAGCCCGTTACGACTCGTCTTATGGCGCGTTAAAGCTTGAAACGCGACCTCCACGCTACGCACTGTAAATTTTTGAATTTAAATAAAAAAAATGAGTATTATTACATGTACGGAGAGTTTTCTAACTTTATTGATTACGTACAACACTTATTGTGAACTAAATATAAACATAATATTGAAATATGATAAAACACATAAATAAATTTATATGTTACACCGCCATAAGTCACGCTTTAAAAAAGGTATAGCTTCACCTTAGCGCTAAAGCATGTAGCTAAGACATGCCGCCACTCCACGCATTACGCTATTTATAACCATGGTTGTGCCAAGTATAATGACCCTACTGGTTTTCATTGGTTTGTAATTAGTAATAAGTGCATGTAAGGCTGAGCATGACAGACCCAAAATTGATCCGGACCGAAAAACCGGACCAGACCAACCCGAACCGTATAGTTTCGGTCCGGTCCTCGGTCTGGGATTTTGGACCATTTTGTTCCTCGGCGCGGTCGGTCCGATCTGGTCCGGTTCGATCTTGCTAAAAATCTCGCCAATTATGCCTAATAGGATCGGACCGGACTGAGGAACGAACCGGACCGGACCGAACCAATTCAGTTCGGTCTCGGTCCGGGGTTTCGGACCAATTCGGTTCTTAGTCCGATCAATAGAGATAGTATAAGGGTTAATTATGCTTAACAACTCAACAAAATTCTGCAGGAAGTGCATCAGAAATCACATGATCGATTCCTTTTTATAAATGATCTTAAAGTAAACTCCAACAACCATTTCAACTAAGTAGGAGTAGACATCTCTTATCTAACAAATACATAACGCTAATATGATATGTTTTGATCTTAAAATGTCTATCAAGTAAGTAGATCTTCCATTTTTCACTGCCCGCATAACTGTAAAAAATTCCTTCTCATATGTTGGCATAAGATGGTGTTTCGCAGAGAGTGTTTTACTTTAAAAAACCTATTAGATGATCTTCTCGGAGTATGTTATCCGTATTTAAAGTTTTGGTCATGTAATATACCATTGCGAAGCTCGTGAAAAATGTTATCTAATGGTGTCGAGAATTCCAAGCTAATCTTGTCTAGTTTACGAAAATTAGTCCCGAACACACAAATGAGAAAGACTTTAGTCACGGGTTTCTTGTAGTATAAAAGAACCTAAGCTCTCATTTGTATGTGTTTCATTAAGTAGAAACTATAACACCATTTGTTTTCTTTCTTTTCCCCTCATAATCTAATCCTTCCTTTTTGTTTATCTTTATTCTTTATTTACTTTTACCCACGACATATAAACTTGTGGTTTTTGTGTGTAAGTGTCCAAACAAGTGGTATCATTTGCCAACCAATGATGAATAAGGGTCAGGATCGTCAATTGGTAGTTGGAGGGAATACAGGGAATTAGTTTCACCAATATAGTGCACAAAATTTGGGAAATTAGCTTAGACACAATACAGGGCAGATTGTTGGTAATGTAGGAAATTAGTTTGGACAGAACCATGGTCAAAATCAGGGGTTTCGGAATGTGGGAAATCAGGAAAGGTTCATTGTTTTGCCAGCGGGTGGTAATCAAATGGGAAATATTGTTGCTACAATGGTTGACAACCCTGGCAATAGGAACAACACTCGTCTGATTCAGTACTACAATTACAGAGGTTATGGTCATTATGCTCGAGAATACACAACCAAAAAGAAGAGGGATACTGCATATCTTCAAACTCAAGTTCTCATAGCGCAAAAGGAAGAAACATGAATTCCACTTCAAGTTTAGGAATTTGATCCTGAGGAAGAAGAGGTGCATGAAATTTATATTTTGATGGCAAACTTGCAACAAGCATCAACCTCGGGAAATCAGGATGACATTGCTCCCGTTAGATGGCCCCTCTGAGGTGCATCCAAACTTCTATGATAATGATATTTATAATATGTCTTCTAAAGAGTATATTAAGCTACTTAAGCCCTACACTAAGACACATGGGGAACAAATGAATAACCGCAATGCTATTTATGATGCACCTAATGAGGACCTTAGCGAAGATCAAGTCGTCCAGTGATGAGAATCGTATTATACATGTTTTCATACCCCAAATAGGACTTAAAACGGATAAAATATCATTAAAACGTGCCAAATACCCTTGTATTGTTTTTTGTGTATGTGCAGGCATAGATATCGAGAATTCACTTAGAAATCTTAAAATCAAGAAAAAACAAACACATAAAATGATCAACAAAAGAACCGAAGCCGGATGTAAATTTACCAAATTACATTGAAGAATTGAAGATTTACAAAAATGGTCCCTTAAGTTTCAAAGATTTACACTTTGTACCCCTCAAATACCACATATATCATTAGGTTCCCTAAAGTATCAAGATTGTATGTTGGGAATTATTGTAAGGTACCATGTACCGTTAGTACAAATACAAGTACTGTTAGTGTTAGCAAGTACCGTTAGTGTTAATGTAAGTACTGCTATATTAATTAGGACGTGATAGGTGTGAAAACACCCATCCTTTTACCACTTATTTCTGGCTAAAACAAGACCAAAACACGTATTTAATATCATTTGTTTGGAATTATGCGTGGTTTTTGTGTTTATTGTGTTTTCAGAGTCAACCGGATGAATATTGAAGAAAACATGGGATTGCACGGGTTTTTATCGAAGAAAAAGACTCACGACGAAGTCTATTGTCCAAGAGATGCAAAAGATTTGAAGTCATTGTGCCTATTTAAAGATTTATCGAAGAATAGAGCCAAAGTTGGAAGATTCATATATGTCGAAGAACTCGAGTCTATTAAACAAAAGATTATAAGACGAGTTGGAATTATTCACCGACACTTCTCAAAATCCAAAGTAGGAAAAGTTTATTTAAAAGAAACGTAAAGACTAAAGAAGAAAGGTGAAAAGAAGCCCAAAACCAAGCCCATTCACAAAGCCCACAAGACATGCCTATAAATAGGACTTTACTTCACAAATTTGGAGCACTTAGTTAGTTTTAGTTAGATTTTAGCTTTTCATTCTCTCTAGTTTTAGAGAGAGAAAGTTCTAAACTTTCTCTCACTAGTTTTCATCTTTCTTCCTTTTCATCTTTCAAAGATAAAACCTTTGTATTGTTCTTTTCATTAATCAAGTTCAAGTTTTTAGCTTTTAATCTTTAATCTTCTTCTACCTTTCTTTGATTTTGATTGATTTTGGTACAAATCTCGTATGATCCGTGTTGTTCATCAATGATTTTGTGCTTAAAAAGTTAATCTTTTTATGCTTCCTTAAGTTTATACACGAATAAGCTTTAAGATCTTTGTGCTTATTGGCTTATTTGTTGGTTTAGCTTATTTACTTTTTAAAGTTTTTATAAAAAGTTCATCTTTTTACTATTTGATTTAAAAGTTTGCTTATTTTATATTTGGATAAGTAGTATTTGTGCTTATTTGATCCGCTTAATATTAGATTCGTTCTAGTTTTTGGAGTTAGCTTAATCAATTAGCTTATTTCCTTGGCTTAAGTTTCGGATCAACATTGTTTCCGGAAAGGGCAAAGCCCTTTTCCGACCGGGTATTCCGACCAAGCAGGACCCCTTATTCCGATCTATAGATCGGAAAAGGGTTTTAACAGATTCCGATTTGCCCTTTTGATGCATTCCGATTGGGCCTAGTTTGCTTATTCCGATCGTGGGCATTTAGCTTTATTCCGATTGGAACTCTTTCCCATATTCCGATTTGTACTGTGTTAATCATTCCGATTGCAGTTTATTTCCCATATTCCGATCAGTAGTTTTCTTCAATATTCCGGTCAACCAATCGGAACACATTCCGATCAGTGTCATTTTGCTTATTCCAATTACATCTTTCCGATTTGACTTTCCGATTGTTTTAATTTCTTGTTTTTACAAAGTTTACAAGTGTTAGTTTTATTTAGTGTTCAAGTATTTTTCTAAATTTGTCTTTAAGTTTTCAAGCTTTTATTTTCAACTCGTATTTAGTTTAACTTTTAAAACTCTTTTCGCTAATTAAAATCTACATTTAATTGTTATTAGTTTAAAATAGATAAACAAACCAACACCTTTTTATTAACCAAGAACAAATCATTCCACTTAGAGCCGAGATCAATTCGAGGAGATACCGAGACAAATCTAGAACCCCCATACTAAAAATCAGAGTATTAAATGGCGCCGCTGCCGGCTCTTCTCGTTAAGATCAACAGTTTTTGTGAGAACTTGGATTTTGGGATCCGTTCCCCGTGAACGTTACTTTTTCATAAAAATTTTCAAAAACCCAAAAAAATATAAAATTTTCAAAAATCCTAAAAATTAAAAAACATAAAAACCAAAAATATTTTTGCTTTGTTTTTGCTTTGTAGTTCTTTTGCAGGTGCATGCGTACACGATCAATGTCTTATCAAGAGCCCGAGCCTCTCGAAGACTTAGACATGGCCGGTGTACAAAACAACAATAACAACCCACCTCTCAATAACAATAATAACAACAACAATGAGCCTCTACCGGATAATCGCCCGATTATTGAACTTCTGCAAGCACATGTAGATGGCAACAATGATCCAATTGTCATACCCGCGTTTGTAGCCAACAACTTTGAGCTCAAATCCGGCTTTATCCAGATGGTCTCTGCTCAACCATTCTTGGGGCGTACCATTGATGATCCACATGACCACATCAAGAGATTCTTACAACTCACGAACACGGTCAAATTCAATGGTGTTCCACAAGAGGTAATCCGTTTACAACTTTTTCCATTTTCTTTAGAGGGACAAGCCCGGCATTGGCTTGCTAAGGAACCGCCACAAAGTATTCTGACGTGGACGGATTTGGAGACCAAGTTTATCAACTACTTTTTCCCACCCTCTCGTACTACCGCTTTGCGGAATGAAATCATTAATTTTGAACAAAAGTACGATGAGTCTTTTAGTGAATCTTGGGAGCGTTTCAAAGATCTTTTAAGAAAATGCCCACAACATGGTTTTACCATAGTGCACCAAATTAACACTTTTTATAATGGATTAAGCATGAATGACCAAGATTCACTAAACAGTGCCTTGGGGGTAATCTTTTGGCTAAGACTTCCAATGCTGCTTGGGATGTCATTGAGAATAAGTCTCGTGTGCAAACCAAGAGTGTTCGGACCAATGTCGCTAGTGCTAGTACTAGTGACAGCGACAAGCGAATTGACAAAATCACTGCGCTTCTTGAATCGCTTGCTACCCAAACCGCCAGCAACACTAACAACATCAACGCTAAAAATGCTCACGACGCTCAAGTCAATGCTGTTAGCCAACCATGTGAGATATGCGGGGGTCCTCACTCTTACACCACTTGTACCGCCACCCAAGACTACCCTTCTGAGAATGTGAATGCAGCATACGGTACCTATCCTCAATCCGCTTATCAAGCTCGTCCTCAAGGTGACCGCAACCTGCTTAGCTACCACTCCAACAACTATCTCTCACCACCCGGTTTTACTCCTAACAACCCAAACCAACAACAAAACCTCAACCGCCCTCCTCAACAACAACAACCATCTCGTGGACCATACATACCACCTCACAAACAACAACATCCACCTCAAAGAAACAACCAAGTTTACCAGCAACCTACTTATCAACCACCCGCATACAATGCTCCTCCCAACCAACCCACCGCTTTACACCAAGAAGTGGAAACCTACATGAGGACTAACGATGTGATCGTGGGAAATCTTCAGCGGGAAGTGCACAACTTGAAAGCAGACCTGGTGAAACAAGGGAACGATCTGAGAGCTGACATGAAAAACACTTTGGATAGTCAAACGAATGACTTAAAGAACATGATGGCTAGTTTCTTCTAAGGTAATCAACCCTCTTCTTTGGGTACTCTTCCGAGTAACACCGTTGCGAATCCAAGAGGGGAGATGAAAGCAATCACCACTCGCAGTGGCAAAGGTACCAAGGAACCCGAGCTTCCTATACCTCCACCGGTGATTGTGACTAAGGAAAACAAGTCACCTGCTCCTATTCCTCATCCTTCTATTTCCCCAATTTCTCCACCTCTTACTTCTACCCCTCCTCCACCCAAGGATGTGAGTGATCCTATTCTCCCAAAGCCTTCCTCTTCTTCCAATATACCTTATCCATCTAGGTTGAGGAAAGAGAAGCTCAAAAGCAAGGATGATATTCAGGTTTCAAACTTTCTTAAAATGTTCAAACAATTGAATTTCAACATCTCCTTCGCTGAGGCTCTCGCTCACATGCCTAAGTACGCGAAAATGTTCAAAGATCTTCTTAGCGACAAGGAGAAGCTTGTTGATATTGCTAACACCCAACTTAATGAGAATTGCTATGCAGTACTCTTAAGGAAATTGCCAACCAAGCTTGGTGATCCGGGTCGTTTCTTAATCCCTTGTAACTTCACGGGAGTAGAGAATTGCATGGCCCTAGCCGATCTAGGTGCCAGTATTAATCTAATGCCTCTGAGCGTTTGGAAGCAATTATCTCTCCCTGAGCTAGTCCCCACCAAAATGACTTTGGAATTAGCTAACCGTACGGTTGCTTATCTAGTGGGGATAGCCGAAGACGTCTTTGTAGGAGTCGACAAATTCACTTTTCCTGCTGATTTCGTTGTCGTTGACTACGACATGGACCCTCGTGTGCCATTGATCGTTGGTCGTCCATTCTTGAGGACCGGTCGCACTCTCTCATCAATGTTGAAGCCGGTGAGCTTATCATGAGAGTGGGTGACGATAAAATCGTCTTCAACATGGGAAAGTTGTCTAAACAACCTTATTCATACGAGAGTGTTAATTGTATTGACGTTCTGGATGAGGCTTGTGAAGAACACTTTATTGATGCCTGTAAAAATATTCCTACCTCTCTTCCCAATGTTGAGACCGTTTCCTCTATTGATTCATCACTGTCTCTATTTGGAGAAAGTGATTTGTTTTGGAAAGATCTTGAAGCCACCATGGGAGATGTGAACTTAGCAAATGACGATTCTCCCACCGATGGGAATGAAGACATGCGTTTCTTTGAAAACCTTCTCAAAGAAGAAGACAATCTTTCTCCACCATCTCTCACGGTTATTGCTATCGATGCTCCAACTTTGAAAACGCCTCCCATCGAAAATCCTCCAGATTTAGAACTTAAGGAGTTGCCACCCCATCTCGAGTACGTGTTCCTTGAAGAAAACAAGAAGTCGCCTGTCATCATCGCGAAGGACTTGAAAGAAGAAGAAAAATCTCGCCTCATCGTCGTGCTTAAAGATCATAAGAAGGCAATTGCTTGGAAAATTTCCGATATCCGCGGAATTGATCCAAACTTTTGTACTCACAAGATTCTCATGGAAGATGACTTTAAACCCGCAATCCAGAGCCAGAGAAGGGTTAATCCTAAAATTCATGACGTCATCAAACAAGAGGTTATCAAACTTCTTGATGCCGGCTTGATTTACCCTATTTCGGATTCGCCGTGGGTAAGTCCCGTCCATTGTGTGCCCAAGAAGGGCGGAATAACCGTTGTTTCCAATGAACACAACGAGTTGATTCCCACTCGTCTCGTTACTGGGTGGAGAGTTTGTATTGATTATCGCAAGCTCAATGATGCCACGAGAAAAGATCACTTTCCTCTTCCTTTCATGGATCAAATGCTCGAGCGTCTAGCTGGTAATGACTATTACTGCTTTTTAGACGGCTTCTCCGGGTATTTTCAAATTCCTATCGATCCCAAGGACCAAGAAAAGACCACATTCACTTGTCCCTATGGAACATTTGCTTACAAACGCATGCCTTTTGGTTTATGTAATGCTCCTGGGACGTTCCAAAGGTGTATGATGGCTATCTTCCATGACATGGTGAAAGACACTATGGAAGTATTCATGGATGATTTCTCGGTTTATGGCGATTCTTTCTCTGCTTGCCTTGCCAATTTAGAACGTATGCTTAAGCGGTGTGAAGACACTCGCCTTGTTCTTAATTGGGAAAAATGCCATTTCATGGTAAAAGAGGGCATCGTGCTAGGACACAAAATCTCCAAAGCCGGTCTCGAAGTAGACCGTGCTAAAGTCGATGTTATCGCTAAGTTGCCTCCACCTTCAACAGTGAAGGGTGTGAGAAGTTTCCTTGGTCATGCGGGCTTCTACCGTCGATTCATCAAAGATTTTTCTCAAATCGCTCGCCCGATGACCCACCTCTTGGAAAAAGATACTCCTTTTATCTTTTCCAAAGAGTGTATCGAAGCCTTCAACTCGCTTAAAGATAAGCTAACTAAGGCACCCGTCTTGGTTACCCCTAATTGGGAGCTGCCTTTCGAGTTGATGTGCGATGCTAGTGACTTTGCTATTGGAGCAGTTTTGGGCCAAAGAGTGAACAAACACTTCCAACCAATCCATTACGCTAGCAAGACAATGACTGGGGCTCAATTGCATTACACGACAACCGAAAAAGAGCTTTTAGCTGTTGTCTATGCCTTTGAAAAGTTCCGCCCCTATCTTGTCCTTTCCACCACAATCGTTTACACCGATCATTCCGCGTTGAAGTACTTGTTGACTAAGCAAGATTCCAAACCAAGACTTCTTCGCTGGGTTTTGCTACTCCAAGAATTTAAAATCGAAATTCGCGATAAAAAAGGAGTTGAAAACCTAGCCGCGGATCATCTCAGTAGACTTGAGGATCCTTACCAAGGGGATCATCCGAACAAAGAAATCAATGATTCTTTTCCCTTTGAGACCTTAATGTCTATCAACTCGACTGCGGATGAAACCCCGTGGTTTGCGGACATTGCAAACTACTTGGCGGGTGGAATTCTCGTTGACGGGTTAACATCCCAGAAAAAGAAGAAGTTCTTTAACGACATTAAGACTTACTTTTGGGATGACCCGTATCTATTCAAGCAATGTGCTGACTTGATTATTCGCCGATGTGTTGATGGACCGGCAGCTTTAGAAATCCTTGACGCTTGCCACAAAGGACCCACCGGTGGTCACTTTGGTCCCAACTACACCGCCAAAAAAGTGTTTGAATCGGGATTTTATTGGCCCACTATTTACCGTGATGCTCACGAGATGGTTAAACATTGTGATGCTTGCCAAAAACAAGGCAAGATCACACATAAAGACGAGATGCCTCAGAAGTTCATACAAGAATGTGAAATCTTTGATGTTTGGGGCATCGACTTTATGGTGCCATTCCCTTCATCTAAAGGAAACAAATAATCCTTGTAGCCGTTGACTACTTCTCCAAATGGGTTGAAGCCAAAGCTTTACCCACTAATGACGCAAGGGTGGTTTGTAACTTTTTGAAATCGCTATTCGCTAGATTCGGTGTGCCTCGTGCCATTATTAGTGATCGCGGGACTTATTTTTGCAACGACCAATTTGCTAGAGTCATGGCTAAGTATGGTGCAAATCATCGTCTTTCCACCGCTTACCACCCACAAACTAATGGCCAGGCTGAAATATCCAACCGAGGATTAAAGCGAATTCTCGAAAGAACTGTGGGAGAGCATCGTGCCTCATGGGCTGATAAACTTGATGATGCTTTGTGGGCTTTTCGTACCGCATACAAGACTCCGATTGGTTGTACACCATATCGTCTCGTGTACGGGAAAGCATGCCACCTCCCCATTGAGTTGGAGCACAAGGCTTACTGGGCCTTGAAGTGGACTAATTTTGATATCAACAAAGCCGGTGACCTACGCAAGATCCAACTCAATGAGCTGAATGAACTCCGGAATGAGGCTTATGAAAATTCTTTGATCTATAAGGAAAAGACTAAGCTCATTCACGACTCCAAGATTAAGAACCGAGAGTTCCAAGTTGGAGACAAAGTTTTACTCTTTAACTCTCGGTTGAAAATCTTTTCGGGCAAGCTGAAATCTCGTTGGTCCGGCCCATTCACCATTGCCCAAATTTTTCCATATGGTACTCTCGAGCTCGCTCAACCTAATGGACCTAATTTTAAGGTGAATGGCCAACGAGTGAAGTTGTACTTTGGTGAGGCCATTTCTCAGGAGATGATTCCATCCCTCACCACGTTCCCTATGAACTACTTTTGGGTCGAGTCAGGCTCGTGACTCGGTAATAAAAAACAAGCGCTCCTCGGGAGGCAACCCGAGTATCTATCCTTTTATGTTTTAACCTCCTAAGTGTAGGGGGACCTATATAGGTGTTTGTATTTGTGTGGTGATGTGATTACAGGGATAAGTGCACTCTTGGAATCTCTGAAGAACCGTGCTCCCGTGTTATCCGAAATCTGGTTCTATCTCTCAACTATCGTGATTCAATTTTCTTCATACTCACATTTAAAATTGATCACTTTAGTCGTCTCTTCCTTAACTTGAGTTAACCAACGTGCACAATGTCATAAGTGTAGGGGATACTTTTCCCACATGCTTAAACATTGAGGATAATGTTTATCTTAAGTGTAGGGGGGACTTCTGTCGAAGTTTTAAGTGGACTTTTCCATGAAAATGCCTTCATTTATCCGGAAAATCATCTTTTTCAACATTTTTCAAATTTTTAATTAACTTTGGCCATTTAGTCGTAATTTTTAAATTTTTATCATTGCTTTCATATGTATATATCCCGCAATAAAGTCAAAAATATTAATAAAGTGGTGTAGCTAGTTTTGAAGTCTTTGACATATTAGGCCCGTTGCGATTATTTTGACTCAACCCGAATAGACTTATTCAAGTTTATTCTAGCTAGTATCCTTAACCATGTAGACCTTAATTGGTTTATTAGGCTAAGCATCCACGAGTCTCATTACTTGAGATTTTAAATTGTGGAGAACGAGAAATGATAGAGTCAATTATAAGTTGGTATTCTTGCGCAAGCTCACTTGGTGTAATTATCTGCCTATTCTCCCATCACTTGCTAATAATTTATCTGCAATAAGTAAGGTCGTACGATTTGAAAAGTTACCTAGCTTCTAGCCCAAGATCGTTTAAAAGTTGCTCGGTAATGATAAGAGTTCATAGCCAAGGCATAACTTATGAAGCGGGGCGCGAAGATTAGCGAGTCCGAAAAGGCCCTAACAAGGCATGAGGATTCAATTTTATTGCTGAAGATCCAAAGTGATGTGAAAACCATTATTCCCAAAATCAATACGAAGGATCAAGACTCACGACGAAAAGCAATCAACTCCCATAAAGATCATGGAGAAGTCTATCCGAAAAGACCCTAACAAGGTATGAGGATAAATAGATCCAAGTCCGAAAAGGAGGCGGATCGTTGTATCTCAAAATCCCAAGTAGAGATTGAAGAAATAATCATGAATTCGTGGTCAACAAAGTTGGAGTACCCCTCAAACGTCTCCAAGTGAAGAAACTCTATAACGAAGAGAAGACCATTATCTCAAGAACGTCTCTTAAGATATGAAGTATGAAGTACATGCCAAATATCAGCCCGAGAAAGGTCTCAAATCGTGAACCGAGTTATGCCAAGATATGAACTTTTTGATATCCCCAGAAGCAGTTTTAAGAGATTTTGTCCTTTAGCTAACTATTGATCAAATCGTCCTACTTTGCTTTCAGCCTAAATAAACTATCGAAATAAGTCCAAAAATGCATCTTCATGATCATTCGAAGACAAAAATAAAATATAAGAGATACACCTAGGAATAAGGGAGTTTAAGCATATAATTAAGCCATGTGAATAAGTGTTTGATTTGCTAACTTATAATAACAATGATCTTGTTTTTAAGCTTAGTTTGGGGAACGTGAAACTTGAGGGTGATGAATCGTCGCAGCACCGAAGCCCTAATGTAAGTCTTTGATCCCTTTGCAAGTTATTTCCACATAGCTATCTTCTATCCTTTTGTTTACTTTAAAGTTTTAATTTCTCTTAGTATTTTAATTTTTGTTTAGTAGTATTTTAATAAGGCCAAGGTTGATTGATTATGAGAAAAGTGTAAACTTGCTTTATCGCTAAGCATTGCATGAGGGCATGGCAATGGTTAAGTGTAGGGGATTTGATAGGTGTGAAAACACCCATCCTTTTACCACTTATTTCTGGCTAAAACAAGACCAAAACACGTATTTAATATCATTTGTTTGGAATTATGCGTGGTTTTTGTGTTTATTGTGTTTTCAGAGTCAACCGGATGAATATTGAAGAAAACATGGGATTGCACGGGTTTTTTATCGAAGAAAAAGACTCAAGACGAAGTCTATTGTCCAAGAGATGCAAAAGATTTGAAGTCATTGTGCCTATTTAAAGATTTATCGAAGAATAGAGCCAAAGATGGAAGATTCATATATGTCGAAGAACTCGAGTCTATTAAACAAAAGATTATAAGACGAGTTGGAATTATTCACCGACACTTCTCAAAATCCAAAGTCGGAAACGTTTATTTAAAAGAAACGTAAAGACTAAAGAAGAAAGGTGAAAAGAAGCCCAAAACCAAGCTCATTCACAAAGCCCACAAGACATGCCTATAAATAGGACTTTACTTCACAAATTTGGAGCACTTAGTTAGTTTTAGTTAGATTTTAGCTTTTCATTCTCTCTAGTTTTAGAGAGAGAAAGTTCTAAACTTTCTCTCACTTATTTTCATCTTTCTTCCTTTTAATCTTTCAAAGATAAAACCTTTGTATTGTTCTTTTCATTAATCAGGACGAATATATCTTTAGTAAAGATATGTCATATTTATAATAGGAGTATATATTATATGATATACTTAATAGCTTAGAATATTGATAATATATCGTGTGCGATATACTTATCATAATAGAATATTCTAAGGTTCCTTGCACTATAAAAGGAACATAGGTACGATGACATTGTATGTACCTTTGCCAAAGTCGATTAATAGAAGATCGAATAGTTAGAGTAATTATGTTCTTCTTTGCTTTATATGTTAGATTCCGCATAACTTATTTGGTTGAGTAAGAGTCTCTCAAGTGCTCTAGTTTGATTACAAGCTATTGTACAAATCCTTAATAGGATATAGATCTATTCAAAGGGATCAACAAGTGGTATCAGAGCTAGTTGAGAAACTCTGAAGAAGAAGAGCAAAACCCTAAATACTCCACTCACAAAAACAAAACAGATGTCTCAATCTGATGAACATCCTCACTTGGAAGAAATTCCAATCCATGATCCCATACCACAGGGACAACCTCAAATTGTGCATCCTACACCAGTGGTTCCACCTCCACCAGTTGCACAAACTACAGATGTTGTAGTTACTCAAACAACTACACCTTCTTCCCATACTCTGTCTGCTGTTAAGCTCCCTATTCTCAAAAGTGATAAGTATGAGACATGGGCAATGCGGATAGAACACTATATGAATCACACATATCATACTCCGTGGGAAGTCATTAAGAATGGGAATACTCCTAAGAAGTTGTATTGGTTACCTGATGGTACATGCTATGCTTTACATGTTGTCACTGCTGAAGAGGTACAAGGTGAGATCAGAAAAAGAAAGGCCAAAACTACATTAGCTATGGCACTTTCAGAAGACATTCTACCTAGCTTTCATCACTTTAAGGATGCAAAAGCTATGTGGGCAACTATCAAACTTAGATTTGGAGGCAATGACGAATCTAAGAAGATGAAGAAGATTGTGTTGAAACAAGAATTTGATAGCTTCTCAATTTCCAGTACAGAAGGAATCCATAGTGGTTATGGAAGGTTCAACAAATTGCTTATTCAATTAGCAGTTCATGAACAAGTAATTCCTCACGAAGAAGCTAATCTAAAATTCTTAATAAGTGTTCCACAAGAGTGGAAAGCGATGGCTATGCATTAACATAACTTTTGTCCAATTATTGGTGAGCCTATAAAATGTGACAACCCTGGTTTTGAGGTTCGTCACTTAGATTTATTTTGTGCTAGTTACGTATCTTTACGTGTTTATGTGCTTATTGGTGTGTATAGATTGTGGTTTGGTTATCGTTTCCGGTACGGGGTACATTGTGAGTGAAACGATGTGTGATGATTTCATGTTCATGAGTTCACTTGGTATTGACTATGAAGTGAGATGGTGTTATTTAGTGGTTTTACGTATACGTATATGTATTATAGAAAATCGTATTTTTTACGATTTACGGTTTAGCATTTGGAGGTCTCGGATGAGGTAATTAGTCATATGGATATTTTTCGGGATGGTTTTAAGTCATTTAGGACATAGTTATAAAGTTTATTTCAAAATTTGAGATTTTTTTTAAAAGTGTATATTTTATGTCTTTTACGGTAAAACGCGTAAATTTGACTAGTTTTACGGTTTTGAGGTTTTGGAGGCTTTAGGAGCTGAAATAAATTAAGGAAACTTAAGGTAATATTATTAATACATATATTAATAATAAAAAGAAAAAAAATAAAAAAATAAATGTGTAAGTCGGTTTTGGGACGCAAGGAAGAAAAAGAAAAGGGAAAAAAAGGAAAAAGGGGAACCGGACTTTTGTAATGGGCCAAGGACTTGTTAGGAAAGTATATGAAGCCTTATTTTTATCAAAACACTCCATAAAATCCCTGGAGATCAAGTATGGGTCGACATCTATGGAGGAATTTAGGGTTCTTCATTAATTTTTCTTCTTTCAAAAATTCTAAGGTAAAATCTTCAAATCTCTTTTCAATTTAATTGTTTTTAATTCTTTCTCATTCATCTTATAATGGATTTAGGTTAGCGTTTATATTAAAACAGTAAATCAATGTTATATTTATGGTGTTATAATGATTACATAGATTAGGGCTTGTAATTAGAGGGATTAGGGTTAATTAATGAGGTTGATTTTGTTAAACCCGTTTTTAAAAACTGGACAGAACTTTGAGTCAATTGTTTTGATCATATCGGGAGTTATAGGAACGTTCAAGATTCGATCCAAGTATCCCTGAAAAGGTAATTGAAGTGGCTTTCCAATTCAAGAAACGAGAACTAAATTGGAGGTTGGGAAGTGGGTCAAAAACAGGTTACAACAGTCGGAGGTCAAAACAATTTTGTAATCAGCCTGTTTTCTTTTTAAGTTTTAGGTTGTTTGGGGTACTTAGGGTTGCATTGGGATCTTCTCACGAACATGAGAGATGGTTTATATATTTTAGTAAGTATCTGCACTTGGGCTAAGATTCTGGTTTAGGGTAAGACCCGCTAATGATAACAAACTTTTCATACGTTTAAAATCAGTGAATTCTGGATAGGTAGCAATATATATACATATATCGGGGCCTTAACAGTAGCTTTAAGGTTAGGTCAAGTGGGAGGTTTTAGCTAACATATGTAAAAGTATGAATATTCCTTTTACAGAAATCATGGGTATGTTTAAATGAACGTTTGACTTAAAGTTTTGAGACCTAAAAACTGGGACTGTTTTGTGTAAAATATGAACGGGATAGTTATTAAACTTAACCAAGTTAAGGACTTGTTAAGGAAGGGTAACGGGGTGATTAGGTCTTATCAATGAGGTATTTATATGGGAATAGGCTAGATGTCCATCATAGGTTGATGATCCATCTTAGTGATTGGTTCATGTATTGATTGCGTGTTTTTGGTTTGTTAGCTTGTTGCTAGTGCGAGGACTTGTGAAGAAGCAATCAGGTGAGTTTCATAGTCCCATGTTTACTATTGATTTTGACTTCCAGATGGGATGGAAGAGACATTGTGTTATGTTGTTTATAAATTGATGTTGTGAATGTTTTTAAGGTTTGAGATGGACTTGTGTGTACATTATGTGATTAACTGCTATGTGATTCTTGTTCATGTATGATTTGGATAGGAAAGGTACATAGGTGTATGGGCGCCTATGGTACCATGGTTGTTGGTAAGGCGTGATGCCTTGGAAATTATGGTTGTTGGTAAGGCGTGATGCCTTGGTAATTATGGTTGTTGGTAAGGCGTGATGCCTTAGAAATTATGGTTGTTGGTAAGGCGTGATCCCTTGGTAATTGTGGTTGTTGGTAAGGCGTGATGCCTTGGAATTGTGATGATTGATTGAACCTGAATGCTAGTTGTTAATACATAATTGTAGCGCATTGTCCATATGTTATTGTGTTGATGGTTTTTATTCACTGCTTGTAACTGATTTAGCGTTGGAGTCTAAACCTATGACTCTCACCGACTTTATGTTGACTAGTTTTATTGTCTCTTTCAGGTGTGAATGTGTTTAAGCTTGAGGATAGAAGTGGCTAGACTTGGATGCCTTAGGATTGCACATAGAAGGAGATCCCCGTTCCTTCTTAGTTTACCTTTATGTTTTTTTTGATAAGTGATACATGTTGGCACCTATATGTTTGTTTGGTTTATGTTTATTGTTTGTCTTGGGTAAGTGGTAGGACTGTTACCTACTTACCTAGACTCCTGCATTTGATGAGATATTGTCATGACTTTTGTGTCACCATTTTATGACATTTCTTATTTCATATAGTTATCTCTATAGACACGCCATGTTGTGATGATATCCATACGTCGCGCCCCATATTCCGCCATGGTGGGGTGTGACAGAATGGTATCAGAGATAGTGGTTATAGAGAATTAGGTTGCTTAGTCGCGTAGCCTAGTCTATAGCTTAAGGGTCCCTGCATATAGGCGTCATAGGAGTATGTGTGCATTTTATATTATTTGATGTGTTTGGATGTTATTTATTGTGATGTTTTGACTAGTATGAATTGAACAGTAGTAAGTTCATACTTAGCCACATGTTATTTTATTTTCGGGTTTGTGACTTGTGCGGGTTGAACCATAATCGTCCACGCTAGTCACTGTTGTATTTTGCTTAAATTGTACATTATAGTACATAATTTAGTACAAGGTAGTTTCTATCTTTTATCGAGTTATTTTACATACTTGAGGTATGTTATTTTTCTTTTGATGTTTAAGTCATGTTCCCTAAGAATCGTGTGGTGGTTCGAGTTACTAGGAGTAGGTGGATAGGAAGGGTTTTAAGCTGTTTCCACTCTTACGGGCGACATGACTTATAACTGATTATGTTTTCGTTTTGGATTTAGTCTAGGCTGTTTTAGCTAGACTATGGATTTCTGTATTCCGAGAGTTTGACTATGTTATTTTAATAGTTGGAGTTTTAAACCTTTGTTATGTGGTTATGAGCTTATGTGAGTAGATGGATTTATGTGTTATGTGTTGTATTGATTCTTATAAGTGTCATCATAGGAGGGAGTGCATTGGGGAAAGGGTAATTGTATAAGTATGGTGGCCAACATAGTTATACAAATGCCACAACTTCAATGGGTTCCTAAGTATGATTGCATGAAAGAGGGTTAGTACATGCTTGTATATGATGAGATGTGGATTTCGGGTATATTTATAATATATGGGTTTTGTGCCTTGTTGTGGCATGGTGAGATGGTGAAAAGGTGATTACTCGTATGGAAAAACGAGTGTATGACGCGATCGACTTGATATGTATTATAACGAGTATGTTTTGGGAGATTTAATAGGTATATATATGCGGATGTATATATACTACTACGTGTTAGGTTATGGTATATGGTCGTTCACTAGTTATTATAACTTGAAAGTACCTTGTGTTTGTTCGTGTTTTATGGTGCTGGAGTTTGTTGGAGTTCCAACGATGTTTTGAATCTTTTGAAGTGTGCCTTGTAGCGTATTTTTTGAGTTTTGTATTTCACGTGTACGTTTTAAAATGGTGTTTTTGGTTTCAAGTCTATTGAAATGACTTGGGATTTCTTTTGAGATAATGAAATCTTTTGTGTTGGGCCTTGCATTTCTTTTGGTCGGTATATATTGAGTTAGATGGTTGGTTGTATTCGGTAAAATAAAGGTAAGGTTTTGGAGTCGTGTTTGAAACAAGATGTAACATAAGATTTCTTTTTAATCAACACTTATATATTTCAAATTCTAAAAGACTTTCTTTGAAATAAAGCAAAGTAAAAATTTCTTTCTACCTACATAGTTTATATAATTGAGTTTGACCGATTTATGTCATTTTTAATTATTTATACAAGGTTAAATTGAGTTTATGAAGATTTCACATACAATTATATCTGTCATTTAAAAGGATTACATTGATCACTAAGTTTATTCTTTAGTTTTTTTAAAACAACTAGTATAAAACTGATTTGGTCATAACTTGTTCGTTTTTAGAGCTTTTTGAGTGATTCAAAAGCCAAACATTATGTACTCGGAACGTACTTTTCAAATATTCAGAATGTATAGTCATGGGAGGTCAGTATATTGGCCGAAATTATTGTACAAGTGTCGGGTTAGAGGTTGAGTTTGAATAGTAGTTTATTTTTATGATTTCGGATGCACGTGATACCTAGTTTTGAGTTGAGTTTTGAGTTCGTCAAGAGGGTTGTTTGTAGATTGTTTGAGTCACATAGATGTGGGAGGTAATAATAAATAATAATAATAATAAAAAAGATATATATTCTTTTGGAAAAATCGATCTTTTGCACGGTTTAAAAAAAATATGTCGCGGGGCGTAATATGTTTGGTTGCCATTGGGTGTTTCTTGGATTATTTTTTGTTGTCATGGGACATTTTGAATTGATACACATTTTGGGTTTGAGTTTTCTTTTGAGACTCGTGGTTTTTTACTTGTTTTAACTGGTACACGTGAAATGTCGTTAGTTATCTGTGGGTTTGATTCGCTGATCGTATCTGATGGATTCAGATGTAGTTTTGGTTTCGTATTGTTCGGGAGCGTTGAGGTAGTCATATGAAAGACTTGGTCGCGCCTACACGCTTAAGTAGGTGGCCATGAGAGAACGGTCGGAATACCCTTAGCGGGGAGGAAAGAAGTTCGTAGACGAACTAATGTGGTTATGAGGTCTCTTAGGAGTACCAAGGAGATGAATAGACATTTGTGGGATACTAGCACAAGTAATGCGCCATAGAGAGTGTTAGAAGGGGATACAATACCTCAAAGGTATTTATGATTGTTCGTAGGGCATGTAAGGTTTCCGAAAATTTCCTGAAATTTAGTAGGTTTGCCTATTACTGTGAGGTAGAACCATAAATAGAGCAAGTAGGGGAGGTGAGAGGAGTTGCAGTTAGTGCCTTCTCAAGGAAATTGATGATGGGATGATTTCAAGAACAAGAGTTGATGGAAATTGCAATGGATGCAAGGTAAAAGTTGAGTTGCTTAGTAGTAGATTGGATGTGGAAAGAGGTTGAGTGGTCTGATGAGAGGAAGTATTGGTCTGTTAAAATGCGTGTAGAATTTCGCAAGTAGAACGAGGTAGGAAATTTATTCGTATTGCTTCTAGGAGAGGGTGCAAGGAGGACGTAGTTGAAACTGCTAAGGATGTTGTATGAACGCTTTAGGTTTACGGTTATGCATTTGGCTTCGCCAAAGCACTAGCGGATTTCAAGGAGTCAATGAAGCGAGTGTGCATGAACGTATGTAAATGAGTTGTCATCGGGAGTATCGACGACATCTTGATCTACTCAAAATATAAGAAGGAGAGTGAGGCGAAGTATGTGTTGGTTTTGGAGTGGAATTATACGTGAGATTTTCAAGTGTAAGTTTTAGTATTAAGTCTACCATGATGAGTAGTTAGAGATGATGGCGTATCATGGAACCAGCAAGGGACGAAGTGAAGAAGGACGAGGAAGCATTTTGGAGGCTGAAGAGGTGGATTGGATAATGAGCCGATCTTGGCATTATCGGAAGGACTGGATGAATTCGCGAAGCATGACGATACGTGGAGCAAGGATTTGGATGTGCACGAGAACGACAAGAAAGGCGATTTCTTATACGTTGCAGGAACTGAAGTTTTGGAAGAACTGGATAGACTTAGTTAGTGGAGCTGGACTGTTATATCTGCCTAGAATGCTAGAGGCATTTGGTGTACGAGACGTGGAGAATGATCTATACGGATCGTGAACGTCTCCAACACATATTCAATCATCTTGATTGAATATTTGGCAAAGGTGATGGGTGGAGTTAATTGATGAAAGAAAATTGCAAGGCCAAGTACCATCTGGGAAAGGAAAACATGGTTGATGAGACATGGAATAAGAAGAATGAGGTGAAGCTGAGACGAACTTGAACTATATGGATGACGTATTAGGGTGGTTTGGATGAAGGATGTAGGTTGCACGAGTTGAGTTGTCTAAAGCAGAGAACGCGTCAACATGTATGTTGCGTGGCTTGGACAATCATATGGAGAAAAGGGACGTAGACTATACTTCCTACATAGATAGGAGCATCTTAGAAAGGGCGATGTAAGGACGAAGTTGGTGGAAGGGATACATAATGCGGTGGAGGATTAAGTACGATGGGAGTTGGGTGATAGTCGATAGACTTACTAATTCATCACATATTTCAAGAGGAAGGAGAAGTCACATAGTTGAGAAGTTGGAAGGATTTCGTACGGATGTGATGGAATAGAGGGTTCTGCGTAAAAGTTAGCCTAATATGTATGGAATGCCTTATGAAGGATTATGGCAAGGGAAGAAACGATGGGAAGCATCACATCGTGATGTATGGTAGGAGTTGAGGAAGAAAGAAGGAAGTGTGTATAGAAGCGAAGCATGAATGAAATAGGTCGAGATAGGAACCGAAGGTAAAACTTTGGTAGAGCCTAATGAGTAGAATAAAGCACAACGTAGGCTAATGCTGTCGTAGTGTGGAAAAGGAAATGGCACTGACCTATACTGATTGTTTGGGAGGCTAAGTATCGATAATCGAATGGATGAGGAGTTATAGGTGTGATGTGCCATAGGGACGAAGGGCTTGGTCTAACCGAGATAACCGTCTTTTTGATGATGTGTATAGATCATAAGTTGATTTGGATTGGAAGAACTAATGGCTATGTAGAAAAGGAGGAAACCACTAGAGTTAGTGACAGAGTTATGTATGAAGTTTCACCCATAGTAACGGGTGGTATGTTTTGGTAAAATGGAAGAGTTGATGTAGAGTTTTGTAGGTCCATTTATGATCTTTAGAAAGATCGGACCAGTAGCTTATGAGCATAGAATTACCTAGGGAAATGAGTGGTATATATGATATATTGCATGTATTAAGATTGGTAAATGTTGTTTGAGAATGCATATTTGCATGTACGGTTATTCGGGACTTGTATTAATAAGAGTCTTTGTTTTATCAAAGAGTCATCTGTGAGATTTATTGACTGTGAGGTCAAGAGTTTGGCAATGAGTTTAATTATTTTTGGTTTGTATATGTGGTATTTTGAAACTTGAACTAAAGTTCACGTGGAAATGAGAGGAGTTCGTTTAGAACAAGTATCCTTATGTGATTTGTTGTTTGTGTGTTTGATCCTAAGGAGTAAATCTCGGGACGAGATTTCTATTATGAGGGAGTGATGTGACAACCCTGGTTTTGAGGTTCGTCACTTAGATTTATTTTGTGCTAGTTACGTGTCTTTACGTGTTTATGTGCTTATTGGTGTGTATACATTGTGGTTTGGTTATCGTTTCCGGTACGGGGTACCTTCTGAGTGAAACGATGTGTGATGATTTCATGTTCATGAGTTCACTTGGTAGTGACTATGAAGTGAGATGGTGTTATTTAGTGGTTTTACGTATACGTATATGTATTATAGAAAATCGTATTTTTTACGATTTACGGTTTAGCATTTGGAGGTCTCGGATGAGGTAATTAGTCATATGGATATTTTTCGGGATGGTTTTAAGTCATTTAGGACTTAGTTATAAAGTTTATTTCAAAATTTGAGATTTTTTTAAAAGTGTATATTTTACGTCTTTTACGGTAAAACGCGTAAATTTGACTAGTTTTACGGTTTTGAGGTTTTGGAGGCTTTAGGAGCTGAAATAAATTAAGGAAAATTAAGGTAATATTATTAATACATATATTAATAATAAAAAGAAAAAAAATAAAAAAATAAATGTGTAAGTCGGTTTTGGGACGCAAGGAAGAAAAAGAAAAGGGAAAAAAAGGAAAAAGGGGAACCGGGCTTTTGTAATGGGCCAAGGACTTGTTAGGAAAGTATATAAAGCCTTATTTTTATCAAAACACTCCATAAAATCCCTGAAGATCAAGTATGGGTCGACATCTATGGAGGAATTTAGGGTTCTTCATTAATTTTTCTTCTTTCAAAAATTCTAAGGTAAAATCTTCAAATCCCTTTTCAATTTAATTGTTTTTAATTCTTTCTCATTCATCTTATGATGGATTTAGGTTAGCGTTTATATTAAAACAGTAAATCAATGTTATATTAATGGTGTTATAATGATTACATAGATCAGGGCTTGTAATTAGAGGGATTAGGGTTAATTAATGAGGTTGATTTTGTTAAACCCGTTTTTAAAAACTGGGCAGAATTTTGAGTCAATTGTTTTGATCATATCGGGAGTTATAGAAACATTCAAGATTCGATCCAAGTATCCTTGAAAAGGTAATTGAAGTGGCTTTCCAATGCAAGAAACGAGAACTAAATTGGAGGTAGGGAAGTGGGTCAAAAACAGGTTACAACAGTCGGAGGTCAAAACAATTTTATAATCAGCCTGTTTTCTTTTTAAGTTTTGGGTTGTTTGGGGTACTTAGGGTTGTATTGAGATCTTCTCACGAACATGAGAGATGGTTTATATATTGTAGTAAGTATCTGAACTTGGTCTAAGATTGTGGTTTAGGGTAAGACCCTCTAATGGTAACAAACTTTTCATACGTTTAAAATCAGTGAATTCTGGATAGGTAGCAATATATATACATATATCGGAGCCTTAACAGTAGCTTTAAGGTTAGGTCAAGTGGGAGGTTTTAGCTAACATATGTAAAAGTATGAATATTCCTTTTACAGAAATCATGGGTATGTTTAAATGGACGTTTGACTTAAAGTTTTGAGACCTAAAAACTGGGACTGTTTTGTGTAAAATATGAACGGGATAGTTATTAAACTTAACCAAGTTAAGGACTTGTTAAGGAAGGGTAACGGGGTGATTAGGGCTTATCAATGAGGTATTTATATGGGAATAGGCTAGATGTCCATCATAGGTTGATGAGCCATCTTAGTGATTGGTTCATGTATTGATTGCGTGTTTTTGGTTTGTTAGCTTGTTGCTAGTGCGAGGACTTGTGAAGAAGCAATCAGGTGAGTTTCATAGTCCCATGTTTACTATTGATTTTGACTTCCAGATGGGATGGATGAGACACTGTGTTATGTTGTTTATAAATTGATGTTGTGAATGTTTTTAAGGTTTGAGATGGACTTGTGTGTACATTATGTGATTAACTGCTATGTGATTCTTGTTCATGTATGATTTGGATGGGAAAGGTACATAGGTGTATGGGCGTCTATGGTACCATGGTTGTTGGTAAGGCGTGATGCCTTAGAAATTATGGTTGTTGGTAAGGCGTGATGCCTTGGTAATTATGGTTGTTGGTAAGGCGTGATGCCTTGGAAATTATGGTTGTTAGTAAGGCGCGATGCCTTGGTAATTGTGGTTGTTGGTAAGGCGTGATGCCTTGGAATTGTGATGATTGGTTGAATGTTAGACACGTAATTATCCAAGTTTTTAGTGCTAATATCCCTTCGTTTTTGGTATAATAAATAGCAAAACTTGTATTTATAGTGCATTTATCGTTTATTTGTGCTTATTTATTATTGTAGGTACGGATATGGAGAAAATGAGCAAAGACGAAGCCAAAGAGCCAAAAAGAGCACGAAGAATTGGAAAAAGCACGGGAAATCGAGTTTGACGGTGCATTCATGTTTTATTGGGCCGGCCCGACACCATTTAAATAGGTCGAACCGACCCATTAATATATCAAACAGCCCACAGGCCCAGCAGCAGCCCAACTAAAGCCCAACAACAACATTAATCTGGACGCACAAGGCCCAACAGCATGAAGCCAACAAAAAAGAAAGAAAGCCCAGCAGGCCCGTGGGTGGGAAGAAAAAGAGATTAGATATGTTGCGTACAAAAGAAGCAGACGCCACACATTATTATTGTTACCATTTCTCCCTGAGTTTTATATGTTTTTTAGTTTAGGATAGGATTTTTTGTTATATATTTATTTTCCTTTAATAGTAGATGAAAAAACGCAGCACACTTTAATTTATTTCATTGTCTGTTTTTTTTTTGCTGCGTACAATAGGGAGGCAACACAGATTAGATCTATTAATATACGCCCCTGCGTCTTTTTTTTTTTCTTTGTATGTCTTTTAATTTTTCTGAGATAGGCTAGTGTAACACAGCTTCTTTTCTTTTGGTTCACATATCCTTTAATAGTAGATTTACATAAAACTTTTGCAGCTTATCATTTGTAGTCCTTGAATTCGATTTTTGTTTAATAAATCTTTATATTCAATTTGATATTCGAAGGTTGTTTTATAGTTTGTGTTTTGCGTTCATAAAAGCTTGTTTTCGATTTGTGATTCGATTCACAAGTTAATGAAGGTGTTGGGTTTGAGATTCGGTTAGCTATGATATAGTTTTCGGTGGTTTGTGATGAATAACTGTATTCAGTTTGATGTTTATGATCTAATGAAAGTGGGTTAATAGTTGGAGGGATCATTTTTGTTTCTAATTTGGCTTAATTTGGCTTGTAGTTCTGATTGATACTGGACGGTGTATGTAGTTCTCTATATGTTAGCTTCTCATCATTTTTTTTTCTTTCTTTTATGTAGCGTAGGTTTATTTCTGGTCCCATGTCCATGCTTACAAACTTAGCTAGGAGTTTTGTTTCAATATTTCTAGTAGTTATTTACATAGGTTTGATTTAAGCAAAATGTTATCTTTATAAATCAACAACCTACGCTAGTCATAATTAACTTTTATAACTTAATTTAGTTAATAAATATTGTTATTACATATCTGATAAGATTTAGCCTTAAAAATAAAATAATTTCTATAAAATTCTAAAATGCCATTTATCTTATTTGCGGTTAACTTTTTGTGTTGTTTTGTTGATCTCGACGTATGCGGTTTATCTTTTGGGGAGAATTTCTATGGGTCTTTTAGCTAGATTAAGTTTTAGAGTTTAAAGCTCGATTTGTTTTTATCTCGTTAGTTAGTCGATAAAATTGACAACTTTATCGGCTAAATAATTTGATAAAAACTTTGAAAGTTATAAACTTTTGATTTAATTTAGTTATTAGATCGGGTGCTTAATTTTTCGTCTCCGGTTTATCATTACGGGTTAAATTCTCTATCTTTTTTCTTATTTTATTTCATTAGCTTAAATATCTCATTATTATTGCATGTTTATTTTTAATGATATTATTAGAGTAGTTTTATTTATGCTTATTTAGTTTAACACTTTATTTTCGTTAGCATTATTTTTAGTCTCTTTCGCTTTATATTCATAGTATACTTGTCGCTTTCATTATTTTATATATTTTTACTCATTTCAAATTAGTAGTTTTAAATATAAAAATCAAAATCTCTTTTATTCGAGCATCAAACTTTAGACATAAACGCGGATTTCCATTCACACTTCGCCAGGAACTACGATAACCTTCGGGTGTACGAAAACGACTCAATCAAATGGCGCCGCTGCCGGCTTTGTGTGTAACGATGTTTGCGTTGTGTTTTTAGTTAGCGACTTGAAGATCGTTTCGATTTGAAAGTTTATTTTCGTATTTTTATATATATAATAAAAATTTTTAAAAAATCCAAAAAAATATATAAAATTTATAAAAAACCAAAAATATTTTCTTATTTTATCTTATTTTCTTTATTAATATATATATCATTAAAAAAAAAATTTAAAAATTTTCCTCTTTATCCTCTATTGTGTTTAATTCTTTTTCTCAACCCCTCTTATTTTTAATTCTTCATGGATTCATATTGTATAGGGTGTGGGTCGTCTGATAGTCAATCATGTTATTGGTGTTCATGCGAGCGGTGCGGTATGGCTATACCTAATCACGAATTTGGACATTGTTCATTTTGCAATTGGACCAATTCACACTTCACCTCTAATGACACTATCTCACACTCTCCCACATATGACGATCCGTATCCGCAACAAACACCGGATTTTTCTCAATACCCGTGTTGCAATCATTGTGGGGTCCCTCACAATACTTCTTATTGTCAGCCAATGAATTATTATGAGCCAAATCCATGTTCTAATTCTTCTCAACCGATGAATTATGAGCCACATCCGTGCTATAATTCCGGTTTTCAAAATTTTGAACCCCCACATCCCACCCTCAATCATCAATCCTCTCAGAGAATTCAACAACTCAATGCTTTGAATGACGAAAGACAAACCCTTCTTTTGAAACTTCATGACGGCTTAATTCGACTGACCGAGACATTGGAGGAGCAACAACGACAACGACAAGAGCAAGTATCTAATCTTAGTGATTATACTCCGCCTCTTGTGCGTTCTTTCTATTATGATGATGATGACGATGAGAATACTATTTCTTGGAATGATATTTGTGCTCAATGTCCTAGTGCAATTGTAATTCCTTCTCTCGACTTGCCGGCTCTCGAGCCTAAGGATTCTACCACTCCTATTCTCGATTCCTCCACTACGAAGACCGATGCCTCTCTCATCATGGGGGATGAGGGTCTTATCACTATTCCTTGTGACGAGACTCTTATTCCAATCCAAAGTGAGCCTACGGTTGCTTCCGATAGTGACGATGAGTGTGAATCTCTTTCTAGTGATGATTCATTACCTCCCACCGACATCTTGGGAGACGATTCTTTGGCTTTCTCTAATCCCCTTTTTGATCTCGATGATGATTTTACTTCTAGTGATGACGAGTCACTATCCGATGAAGACGTTTAGAAGGAAAATTTCAAGATTTATTCGAACCCTTTATTTGATTTTGATGACGCCTACATCTCTAGTGAGGTGAATCCTCTCTTTGAAGAGGGGATTAAGGACATTGATAGCTCCGACTCTATTGCTATTGATGAGCATTCTTTGTTAGCCATGCCACCTCCCATCGTAGAGGAGGTGGAGAGATTTGACCCTACCTTCCGTTTGATTCGGTCTGGTGAGGTGACGCGGGTGGTAGATATGTCTTCTGATATTTCTCATATTATGTTGCCACCCCGTCCTACCGCGTGCACACCCAAGCAGGTGATGTATCACTTTTACTCTCCTCATTTCATAACGGGAAATGAGGATGAGTGCTTTGACCCGGGAGGTGACATTGACCATTCTATGATTGATACCTTTACGGCTTTGCCGAATAGTGACCATCCATTGTCTTTGGGGGATGACAATTTGTCTCCTTTACCCATCCCACCTCCCGTGGATCACGACCTCACATGCTTTTCGTATGTTGAGAGGACTTTTCTACCTTTCATGACTTATCCTCCTGCCTCTCATTTATTATGTTCATCCGGGACCGAGGATAAGATTTTTGATCCCGGTATTACATTCGAGGCCTCCCCATGGACCATTTAATTCGGGGTCGAGTCAGGCTCGTGACTCGGTTAACAAAAACAAGCGCTTCTCGGGAGGCAACCCGATGATCTATCATTTTTATCTTTTTCTAACATAAGTGTAGGGGCGTGCTTCTCTCCATGTGTGCTTGTTGGTGTTTGTTTTTGTGTGCAGGGTTCCCTTGGATCGAGAAGACTTTCAAAGGGTTGATGTTGTTGTTTTCCATCATCTTCTTCATTCAGTCTCCGATCGATCTTCATGTCTATATCAGGGGAGTACTCAGTTCTCATCTTTATCCATACATATCTGATTGTGTTCTCCTTTTTACACTTGGAATTCTAGCATTAGCCTTTTGTGTTCTTAAGTGTAGGGGTAGCACCTTATCACTTTTGAACATTGAGGCCAATGTTCGGTTCTAAGTGTAGGGGGTTTATATCATATGGATCATATTCATGCATACTTGTTTGCCCTCTAGCATCCTATTTTGAGCAAATGTGTGTTTGTTTTATTTTATTTTATTAAATAATAATAAAACGTTTTTTACCGTGCGTGATTGACTTGTCCCGTAGGCTAGAACAAAGGGGATCCTGACTCTGCCTGAGTGTTGATCTGGCTGCTCCCTTTACTTTTAGACTAAGCTTTTAGGAATTGTGCAAATAAAAATGCTAAACGTGGAGTAGTTGGTTCTCTTTAGAGCTTATATGAGTAACCTATGGCTTTTCCTCTTAGATTATAACTAGATTTAATAAGTGTGTTTTTTTTCAAGCCTTTGAACGTTAAAAATTGTGTTGTTATGTAAAAATAAATTCTTATGCAATTTTGATATAGAGTCCTAGTTCAACTTTTTATTTAAATTTGAGTGAAAGCATACTTTCTTAAATTTGAAATAATGTTGCGTGAATAAATATGTTGAAAAAAAAAATGAAAAAAAAAGAGAAGAAAAGAAAAGAAAAAAAAAATTATTATTATTTGAAAAAAAAAAGAGAAAAAGTTTGAAAAAAAAAGTGTTCAATAGAGTTAGAAGAGTCGAGTGAATGAATAAGTGTCTTTGTTGTTTTATTTATAATTGTGAGAAACTTGCTTTTTCTCAAATTTAAATCCGAAGTTGAACTAGAATTCGTCAATTTTGTATAAGAGTTTAGACGGTAATTGAGACTGTAGAAGTCAAAGGTCCCATGAGCTCCGATACTATTCTCGAGGGTGTAAAAACCTAGCCTCCTAAGCTTTGCTAAAGGACATGCTGAGAAGAAAGTCGCTACATGGAGTGATCTCTCCTTTGAATCTTCATTCTCTAATTACCGTCGTTGTTTTTTCATCTAAGTGTCTCTTATTAGCTTAGCGGTGATTTCAAGATCTTTGATTTCAAAATCCCGCCAATCCCGGTACTATTCTCCGTGAGGTGTCAAAAGCCCGGGCACTTAACCGATTAGGTTGGGACGTTCCGAGAAGAAAGCCGCTACATGGGAAAGGCCATTTTTGAATCTTAAATCTCGTTATTTTCGGTGAGTCTAATACTCCACTTAGATGATTAGGCAACCATAACAAATGTCGATTTGAACGATCAAAAATTTGAAAATGAACACACTTGCCTAATCTTTTATAATTATAGGAGTGAAAAGTTATATTGGTTACTAGTATAAGTAGTGTTAGAATTTTGCCAAAACGATTGCACTAGGAATCTTAGCTTAGTTGGGAGTAATAAAAAGAGGATGACGATCTTTATTCCCCGGCGACACCCAGTTTGCGTGTTTCCCGTTCTATGATCCTTATACCTTGAATAAAAAGTCGAGCATGGCGGGTCACTATAGATTTTTATTTTTATTTTATTTTAACAATTTCGAATAAAGTAGTTTTAAATTATTTTTGGATTTAAACGTTTGTGATAATAGTTGTTTGGGGGTAAGCAACGTCTTAAGTGTAGGGGTATGTTAGACACGTAATTATTCAAGTTTTTAGTGCTAATATCCCTTCATTTTTGGTATAATAAATAGCAAAACGTGTATTTATAGTGCATTTATCGTTTATTTGTGCTTATTTATTATTGTAGGTACGAATATGGAGAAAATGAGCAAAGACGAAGCCAAAGAACCAAAAAGAGCACGAAGAATTGGAAAAAGCACGGGAAATCGAGTTTGACGGTGCATTCATGTTTTATTGGGCCGGCCCGACACCATTTAAATAGGTCGAACCGACCCATTAATATATCAAACAACCCACAGGCCCAGCAGCAGGCCAACTAAAGCCCAACAACAACGTCATTAATCTGGACGCACAAGGCCCAGCAGCATGAAGCCAACAAAAAAGAAAGAAAGCCCGGCAGGCCCGTGGGTGGGATAAAAAAGAGATTCGATATGTTGCGTACAAAAGAAGCAGACGCCACACATTATTATTGTTACCATTTCTCCCTGAGTTTTATATGTTTTTTAGTTTAGGATAGGATTTTTTGTTATATATTTATTTTCCTTTAATAGTAGATGAAAAAACGCAGCACACTTTAATTTATTTCATTGTCTGTTTTTTTTTTGGCTGCGTACAATAGGGAGGCAACACAGATTAGATCTAATAATATACGCCCCTGCGTCTTTTTTTTTTCTTTGTATGTCTTTTAATTTTTCTTAGATAGGCTAGTGTAACACAGCTTCTTTCCTTTTGGTTCACATATTCTTTAATAGTAGATTTACATAAAACTTTTGCAGCTTATCATTTGTAGTCCTTGAATTCGATTTTTGTTTAATAAATCTTTATATTCAATTTGATATTCGAAGGTTGTTTTATAGTTTGTGTTTTGCGTTCATAAAAGCTTGTTTTCGATTTGTGATTCGATTCACAAGTTAATGAAGGTGTTGGGTTTGAGATTCGGTTAGCTATGATATATTTTTCGGTGGTTTGTGATGAATAACTGTATTCAGTTTGATGTTTATGATCTAATGAAAGTGGGTTAATAGTTGGAGGGATCATTTTTGTTTCTAATTTGGCTTAATTTGGCTTGTAGTTCTGATTGATACTGGACGGTGTATGTAGTTCTCTATATGTTAGCTTCTCATCATTTTTTTTCTTTCTTTTATGTAGCGTAAGTTTATTTCTGGTCCCATGTCCATGCTTACAAACTTAGCTAGGAGTTTTGTTTCAATATTTCTAGTAGTTATTTACATAGGTTTGATTTAAGTAAAATGTTATCTTTATAAATCAACAACCTACGCTAGTCATAATTAACTTTTATAACTTAATTTAGTTAATAAATATTGTTATTACATATTTGATAAGATTTAGCCTTAAAAATAAAATAATTTCTATAAAATTCTAAAATGCCATTTATCTTATTTGCGGTTAACTTTTTGTGTTGTTTTGTTGATCTCGACGTATGCGGTTCATCTTTTGGGGAGAATTTCTATGGGTCTTTTAGCTAGATTAAGTTTTAGAGTTTAAAGCTCGATTTGTTTTTATCTCGTTAGTTAGTCGATAAAATTGACAACTTTATCGGCTAAATAATTTGATAAAACTTTGAAAGTTATAAACTTTTGATTTAATTTAGTTATTAGATCGGGTGCTTAATTTTTTGTCTCCGGTTCATCATTACGGGTTAAATTCTCTATCTTTTTTCTTATTTTATTTCATTAGCTTAAATATCTCGTTATTATTGCATGTTTATTTTTAATGATATTATTAGAGTAGTTTTATTTATGCTTATTTAGTTTAACACTTTATTTTCGTTAGCATTATTTTTAGTCTCTTTCGCTTTATATTCATAGTATACTTGTCACTTTCATTATTTTATATATTTTTACTCATTTCAAATTAGTAGTTTTAAATATAAAAATCAAAATCTCTTTTATTCGAGCATCAAACTTTAGACATAAACGTGGATTTCCATTCACACTTCGCCAGGAACTACGATAACCTTCGGGTGTACGGAAACGACTCAATCATTGAACCTGAATGCTAGTTGTTAATACATAATTGTAGCGCATTGTCCATATGTTATTGTGTTGATGGTTGTTATTCACTGCTTGTAACTGATTTAGCGTTGGAGTCTAAACCTATGACTCTCACCGACTTTATGTTGACTAGTTTTAGTGTCTCTTTCAGGTGTGAATGTGTTTAAGCTTGATGATAGAAGTGGCTAGACTTGGATGCCTTAGGATTGCATATAGAAGGAGATCCCCGTTCCTTCTTAGTTTACCTTTATATTTTTTTATAAGTGATACATGTTGGCACCTATATGTTTGTTTGGTTTATGTTTATTGTTTGTCTTGGGTAAGTGGTAGGACTGTTACCTACTTACCTAGACTCCTGCATTTGATGAGATATTGTCATGACTTTTGTGTCACCATTTTATGACATTTCTTATTTCATATAGTTATCTCTATAGACACGCCATGTTGTGATGATATCCATACGTCGCGCCCCATATTCCGCCATGGTGGGGTGTGACATAAAAGGACAGTAGAACAAGATACGTGTCGACGCAACAATAAGTAGAGCACATCTAGGGTAGAGCATGGCTATAACAGGAAAGAAAATGTTGTTTGGCCACTAGGGACGGAGCCAAGAATCCGTATTAGGGGGGCTCAAATTTTTTTTCCTGATAGTAAAGGACACTTCCTTAATTGGAAGTTGGATTGAATTTTGAATCATTCGACATACGAATTGAATGATATCTTTTTTGTGCTAACACACAATTATTTGTTTGTTTGGAAAGTTAATATCATCTCACATACTCAGTATTATTTTTAACATTTCTGTAGATCAACTTCAAATTGTTGTTTATTTCGTAAATGTGTTCAAATTATGTTATTTTTTAGGAAAAAATACACGTTTCGTCCCTATGGTTTATATCAAACATCATGTTTCATCCCTATTTCATTTTAAATACACTGACAATCCCTAATATTGTAAGTTGTAACTTAGACGGTCCTTATTTTGAAAAATAGGGACTATCCGTGTTACAAATTTCAAGAAATTTAATTGCACACATGGTCCCTATTTTTCAGAATAGGGACCGTTGAGGTTACAACTTACATAATTAAGGATTGTCATTTTATTTAAAATGAAATAGGGACGAAACGTAATGTTTGATATAAACCATAGAGACGAAACGTGTAATTTTTCCTATTTTTTATAAGATACTTGTCAAAATTCGTTCAATAAAATTTAAACTCTGACTATGCATATTAAAGTGAAATTTTACGACACAATTAGTACTACTAGTACTATCTCCGTCCCAAAATAAGTGCCCACATTTGACTTTTAAAATCTTTCTTTTGTAATTTTGATCGTACTTATTTTTGTGCCTATCATATAATACTTATTTCAATACATATGATTGGATAGAATTATAAATATATTTTTCATGAATAATTTTTGTTGTCTATTACATCACATAAACAAATATTTCCACGGTCAAACTTCCCGAAAAAGACTTTAAAAGTCAAATGTGGACACTTATTTTAGATGGGGGAGTAATATTTAACAAGTCAACAAATACCAACGGACAGGGACCTCAGTTAAAGTTAAGTAACTAATAATGTAATTCTTTCTCCGTGTTTATGACTAGGAGGACTAATGTCCGCTCTTCGTAGCGGGGCATTTTGGGGTGATGTTTACAAAAGATTATACCCGGCCGTTAACTGTTGATGGTAAAATAGTAGTGTTGTACTTTAAATACTTGAAAATTACATACGATATAAAAAGAAAAATATACGACATTAACTCGGAGAAAGAAAATATTGGCTAAAAGAATTGGTTCGTGCTGCGATTAAAACAGTTGTCACAAAGATTCTTATAGTCTAAAAGAAAAGTCTGGAAACAATCTCTGAAAGGTAACCCCAAAAAAAGGCTTTCAAACTATCTCGACATCATCACCATTCCTTGAGATATCTAAAAAGTATAGAAAATCCTACAATAGAAAAAAACAACAACACTTCATTTGAAAGCTACTAATCGAGCTTATTTTGGCAGCTAAAATAGCAACAAAACAACCCCTAATTTAACTAAAAAAATCTGCAACTAAACGACCTGTTTTGACATAAAATTATCTTCCAAAAATCCATTCTTATATAAAAAGACAGGAAACCAAACATGCCTAAGACGATATTCAGTTTAAAGAACAACCAATGACAGTTTTTGGAATAAAGACCGTTATTTGGACGCTTTTGTAGTAACAAAAGAGTATCTCTCTAATTTATTGCTTCAAGTAAAAATGAACACATACCTGAGTATAAGCAGCATTTATTTGCAGTGTCTATAGTCGATTTAGTACCTTTCCTTCTGTGACCGAAACGGGTGAACTTGCGGTACCCAAGTTAGTGCCAATAATTTGATTCCGTAGAGGCGTCAACCTGCATAGCATACAAAGATTACATTATCAACTTCTAAATTTGGAAATTTGGATATAAGCAGCCCAATATTAATGAGCTTTAATATGATGATCGTGAATCTAATGCACACTTCTACAAATGTATTAGTAGAATACTTTTTCTGAGCACATGATCGTATTAATTATATCGTTTGACCAGAAAGCTTCGTGTACTTAAAAGTTAATAATTCATTGGCAAAATCACTTCTAAATGATCGTATAAATGATAATTCGACAATGTCGGTGATTGCTTATCAAAACATCTTATGTGACTATCGCCTTGAATGTGCAAGATACACAACCCAAACCCCCTAATTTTTTGCTACTACTCCTAACCATATTATCTAACTAAAACAGGTTCCAACTACACCCCTTAGTTTGTTGCAGCTACTCCTAACAATATTATCTAACAACGATTTGTATCGTTGTAGTTTTGGATCATAGTCAACTCTCAAAAAGTAAACAACAAAAGAAAAGTATTTGCCTTCATGATATGCATAACCCGACTCCTTAGTGTCATCAACAGATATTGATTATGCGATTCACAAAGAGGCGTCATCTCACATCTCTATCAGCATGATTGTTTTGTGTATATGCTGATACGATAGCGTGTTAAAACGATCGCTTTCGACTGCTGTTATCTAAACAGGTCTAATAAGTGTGAAAACACTTATCCTTTTACCACTTATTTCCAGTAATAACAAGACCAAAACGTGTGATTTATGTCGTAAAAGTCGGAATTATGCGTGGTTTGTGTTTTTATTGTGTTTTAGGACCAAAATATGAAAAAGGAAGAAAACACGGGCTTTCACGGGCTTTTATCGAAGAAAAACGGGAAAAGACGAAGTCAAAAGATCAAGAGTGCTTAAAGAACGGATGTCCAAGACCTATTCTGGAGATTTATCGAAGAACAAGTCTAAAGACGGAAGTTTAATGAAGTCGAAGAACTTAAGTCTAATAGAAGAAGAAAATTAAAAGACAAGTTCAAATCCCGAGACTACAAAGACGAAGAATTAAAATCGAGTCGAGAAGAAAAAGAAAGAAGAAAGCACAACCACACATGCCTCCCACTTCCCTATAAATACCCTCCTAATCACATTAGGAGGGGGTTAGCTAGTTTTTATTTTTAAAAGTTTCTTTCTAGTTTTTAGAGAGAGAAAGTCTTAAACTTTCTCTCACTAGATTTCATTCTCTCTTTTAATCTTTGAAGATTAAACATTTTGTATTGCTTATTTTTATTAATCAAGTTCCATTTTTAAGCTTTTAAATCCTTACTCTCATTCTACACTTCTTGATTTACTTTAACTTTGATCCGAATTTCTCATCTCACTCGTATGACTTGATGTTTTTCGTGAATAAAGGTTTGATCTTTTGGTTTACATACAAGCTTTTACACGTTTAGGCCATAAGCTCATAATGCTTATTGGCTTATTCGAATCTTAGCTTATTGATTTTCGGATTTTGCAAAAGGTTTTAGTAAGTTTAAAGTTCATTTCATAAAGTTTTGATCTTTTATGTTTTAGAAGTATTAAATTTAAGCTTTTTGAATTGTTTAAGATCCGGTTAGAATAGCTTATTGCACTTGCTTATTGAGTTTCACTCTTGCCACAAATTTCGGAACAGTTACATTCCATCGCAATCTAAGGGTTTTATACACATTCCGATAGCTTTTGGTTTTCGATCGCAATAACCCATTAGGGTTTTACTTTGTGATCGGTTGGATCTTCCCCCTTATTCCGATCTGGGTTGCGATCGCATATTCCGACGGGTCTTAAGGTATATTGCGACGAAGTGCTGCCCAAATTTTGACAACCACATTCAGATAGATTTTGATTTCATATTCCGATACTTTTCTTATTATTAGTATTCCGATAGATTATTTGAAAACATTCCGATAGATTTTTTTTTAATATTTCGATAGTTTAAAAGAAAGAAAAAAAAACAACATTCCGATACAAACATTAGCACATTGCGATGGATCCTATATTACATTCCGATGAAATGACCAGCTTGCTTAGCTGCTTAACCAATGTTGGCGCCAAAATGAGCAGCCAGGCTGGCTGCTTCCAGCAGCTAGCCTGCCTGCTTGCTTATTTACTAGTATTGTTCCGCAATTGTCTAGTTTTATCTGAAAGTTGTTCCGATTTTATTGCTGAAAGTTACGTATTTTTAGTTGAATTTTTCTTCTATTTTTAAAATTAATATTTTTTTCGTAAGTTCAAGTTTTATCTTTTATTTAGTATCCGCTTTAGGTTTTCCCTCGTTTAGCTTTAAAATACCATTTTAGTTTTATTCTCTCCTTTTTCATTTAGTAAACTTTATTTTCGAGTCGATAGTTAATTTCGTCTTTTAGATTTATTTTTATTAATTTTTTCGTTTTAAATTCGCGTTTTGCTATTTAAATTGTCTTGTTTTTATTAATTAATCGCTTTTAGTTTATTGTCTTTATTTTGTGCATTTACCTTTTAAGTAGAATAGATAACCAAACCATTTTATTTGCCACCAAGAACAACTGAGTCGCACTTTGAACCGTGATCAATTCGAGAAGATACCGAGAAAACGAACTTTTTCAACTAGTAAAATCTCTATATTAAATGGCGCCGCTGCCGGCTCTTTTCGTGAGGATTAAAGATTTTTTGTGAAAGACGCATTGAATTTTGGGATCCGTTCTTTGAACGTTATTTTCATTTGTTATAAAAATTTACAAAAATCCTAAAAAAATATAAAACTCTTCAAAAATACAAAAACATTAAAAAAAAACCTATAAAAACCAAAAATATTATTTAAGTATTATCTTTGTGTATATTTTTCTTCTGCAGGTGTATGCGTACTAGATCTTCGAACTATTCTGAGCCCGAGACTCGTGAAGATTTAGATATGGCTGGTGTTAATAACAACAATAATCACCCACCTCAAAACAATTTGAATAACAACAACAACAACAACAACAACAATGTCCTTCAACCTGATTTACGAACCATGGAGGAATTGTGCCAACCCACCATGAATGGACGCGGAGGCCCGATTGAGCCAATGCACGTCACGGCTCAGGAGTTTTCGTTGAAGCATCATATGATACAACAAGTGCAAACGAACCCATTTCGTGGAATTCCGGATGATGATGCCAACAAACACCTCGAAAAATTCATTACCATTACCCAAAGCATGAAATGCCCCGGTGTTTCTATGGATGACCTTCGCCTTCAACTTTTTCCACACTCACTTTCTCACCATGCCGAGAAATGGTTTGACCGTCTTCCTAAGAATTCTATTCATACGTGGAACGACATGACTCAACGCTTTTTATCGCGCTACTTTCCCCCATCCATGGTCACTAGCCTTCGTAACCAAATCAGTGGATTTATGCAAGAGAATGATGAATCGCTTTTCGATGCTTGGGAACGCTACAATGATTTGATCGACCGCTGTCCTAATCACAATATGCTCCCCGTCACTCTCATTGACACCTTCTACAATGGTCTCACCTTTCGTGATCGTGACACGATCAATGCCGCCGCCGGTGGTACTTTTATGAAAAGGAGACCGGAGGAGTGTCGAGAGTTGATTGAAAACATGACTACTCACCACAAGAATTGGGATTCTTCCGCATCCTCAAGATCTAATCAGAGAGTCAATGTTTCATCTACTTCTTCCACCACCAACCCGTCTATTTTGGAACGTGCTATTCTCGATATTAACAAAAATCTCCAACTTTTGACTTCTAACCAAACTCAACAAGCTAAAGCCGTTGCCATTTCGTGTGACACATGTGGTGGTCCTCATTCCTACAATGAGTGTCCTTCTACTCACGGAAATTATTCGGAAGACGTTAACGCAGCATATGGTACTTATCCCACGGGAGGCTATCAAGCTCGCCCTCAAGGAGACCGTGGCTTGCTAAGTTATCGTTCCAACAATTATCTTGCTCCTCCCGGTTTCCCTCCTGCAAACCAAAACCAACAACAAAGCTACAACCGAAACAACCAATCCCAACCTCGTGCTCAAAATCAATATCAATCCCAAAGAAACCCATACCCAACTCAAGGAAATTCTCAAGCTTACCAAGCTCCACCTCTCAATCAACCGATGGCCGTTAACCAAGACGTTGAGACGTTCATGAAGACTAATCGAGAGATGGTGACGAATCTTCAGAGTCAATTTGTCAACTTGAAGAATGACATGGTGAAACAAGGGAGCGATATTCGAGCCGAGCTAAGGAATGACATGGCCAAACACAGCAATGATATTAATGCCAACATGCAAAACTCTTTCAATAATCAAGCTCTTCACCTTCGTGATATGATTGGTTCGCTCATCCAAAGTAATCAACCCTCTTCTTCGGGTACTCTTCCGAGTAATACCGTTGCGAATCCAAGGGGGGAGATGAAAGCAATCACCACTCGTAGTGGAAAAGGTTATATGGAACCCGAGCTTCCTACACCTCCACCCGTGATTGTGAACAAGGAAAAAGAGCAACTTTCCCCACCTCCTTCACCTTCTATCCCCATTTCCCCACCACCCGTGGTTGTGAGTGATCCTATTCCCTTAAAGCCTTCTTCTTCATCCAATATACCTTATCCTTCAAGGTTGAGGAAAGAGAAGCAAAAGAGCAAGGATGATATTCAAGTTTCAAACTTTCTTAAAATGTTTAAACAACTGAATTTTAACATCCCCTTTGCCGAGGCTCTCGCTCACATGCCCAAATACGCTAAGATGTTCAAAGATCTTCTAAGTGATAAAGAAAAGCTCCTTGACATTGCTCAGACCCAACTTAATGAGAACTGCTCCGCAGTGCTCTTAAGGAAATTGCCCACCAAACTTGGTGATCCGGGTCGCTTCTTGATTCCTTGCAACTTCCCGGGAGTAGAGAATTGCATGGCCCTAGCCGATCTAGGTGCCAGTATAAACTTAATGCCTTTAAGTGTTTGGAAGCAATTATCTCTCCCCGAGCTAGTCCCCACACGAATGACTTTGGAATTAGCCAACCGTACGGTTGCTTATCCAGTGGGGATAGCCGAAGATGTCTTTGTTGGCGTCGACAAATTCACCTTCCCGGCGGATTTCGTCGTCGTTGACTACGAGATGGATCCCCGTGTTCCATTAATCGTTGGACGTCCATTCCTGAGGACCGGTCGCACTCTCATTGATGTAGCCGCGGGCGAAATAATCATGAGAGTTGGTGACGATCAAATTGTCTTCAACATGGGTAAGATTTCTCAGCAACCTTATTCGTATGAGAGCGTTAATGCTATTGATGTTCTCGATGAGGCTTGTGAAGAACATTTTCATGATGCTTGCAAAAGTACTCATTCTCTACCCAATGTTGAGACCGTTGCCTCAATTGCTCCAGCATTGACTCCTTTCGGAGAAAGTGACTTGGATGACTTCGAAGCTAGCTTGGGTCCTCTCGATATTAAGTACGATAATTTGTCCACAAATTGGGATGAAGACATTAGTACTATTGAGAGACTTCTCAATGAGGACCCGTTCTCTCCTCCTGCTCCTAAAGAGGTGACTAATGATGATCCATCGTTAGTTTCACCATCTATTGAGGATCCTCCTACTCTTGAGCTTAAGGACTTACCGCCTCATCTTGAGTACGTTTTTCTGGAAGACGACGAGAAGCTACCGGTAATCATCGCAAAGGATCTGAAAGAAGACGAAAAAGCCCGACTTGTCGCTGTGTTGAAGAAACATAAACGAGCTATCGCTTGGAAAATCTCCGACATCCGTGGAATTGATCCTCACTTTTGCACACATAAAATTCTCATGGAGGACGACTTTAAGCCCACAATTCAAAGTCAACGAAGGGTGAATCCTAAAATACATGAAGTCATCAAAAAAGAGGTTAACAAACTTCTTGATGCGGGTATGATTTACCCTATTTCGGATTCACCGTGGGTTAGTCCAGTCCATTGTGTGCCTAAGAAAGGCGGAATCACCGTTGTGCCCAATGCAAACAACAAGTTAATTCCTACCCGTCTCGTTACTGGGTGGAGAGTTTGTATAGACTACCGCAAACTCAATGATGCCACGAGAAAGGATCATTTCCCTCTACCTTTTATGGACCAAATGCTTGAACGTTTAGCTGGTAATGAATATTACTGCTTTCTTGATGGTTTCTCGGGTTATTTTCAAATACCCATCGATCCCCAAGATCAAGAGAAGACAACATTCACTTGTCCCTACGGCACCTTTGCTTACAAACGAATGCCTTTTGGCTTATGCAATGCCCCCGGGACTTTCCAAAGGTGTATGTTGGCTATCTTCCATGACATGGTTGAGCAAACCATGGAAGTCTTCATGGATGATTTCTCGGTCTTTGGAGATTCCTTCTCTACTTGCCTTGCCAATTTGGAACGTATGCTTAAGCGGTGCGAAGACACTCGCCTTGTTCCGAATTGGGAAAAATGCCATTTTATGGTAAAAGAAGGCATTGTGCTAGGACACAAAATCTCTAAAGCCAGTCTTGAAGTCGACCGTGCTAAAGTTGATGTCATAGCCAAATTACCTCCACCTTCAACCGTGAAGGGTGTGAGAAGCTTTCTGGGTCATGCGGGCTTCTATCGTAGATTCATTCAGGATTTCTCTAAAATCGCTCGCCCGATGAGCCACCTCTTGGAAAAAGATACTCCCTTTATCTTTTCTAAAGCGTGTCTCGAAGCCTTCAATCTTCTTAAGGATAAGCTCACTAAGGCACCGGTCTTGGTTACCCCTAATTGGGAGCTGCCTTTTAAATTGATGTGCGATGCTAGCGACTTTGCTATTGGTGCGGTTTTGGGCCAAAGAGTGAATAAACACTTCCAACCAATCCACTATGCTAGCAAAACAATGACGGGGGCTCAATTGCATTATACGACAACCGAAAAAGAGCTTTTAGCTGTTGTCTATGCTTTTGAGGAATTTCGCCCCTATCTTGTTTTATCCACCACCATCGTATACACGGACCATTCCGCGTTGAAGTACTTGATGACTAAGAACGATTCTAAGCCAAGACTTCTTCGCTAGGTTTTGCTCCTTCAAGAATTCAACATTGAAATTCGTGACAAGAAGGGAGTCGAAAACCTGGCCGCGGATCATTTGAGTCGACTTGAGAATCCATATCAAGGGGATCATCCGAACAAAGAGATCAATGACTCTTTCCCCCTGGAGACTCTAATGTCTATAAATCTCAATTTTGATGACACCCCGTGGTTTGCGGACATCGCAAACTACTTAGCGGGTGGTATTCTCATCCAAGGGTTAACATCCCAACAAAAGAAGAAGTTCTTGAATGATGTTAAGACTTACTTTTGGGATGACCCTTATCTATTCAAACAGTGTGCTGATCTGATTATTCGTCGATGTGTTGACGGACCGGCAGCTTTCGATATCCTCCAAGCTTGCCACAAAGGACCCACCGGTGGTCACTTTGGTCCCAACTACACCGCTAAGAAAGTGTTTGATTCTGGATTCTACTGGCCCACCATTTATCGTGACGCTCACGAAATGGTTAAGCATTGTGATGCTTGTCAACGTCAAGGCAAGATCACACATAAGGATGAGATGCCTCAAAATTTCATACAGGAATGTGAAATCTTTGATGTATGGGGCATCGACTTTATGGGGCCATTTCCATCATCCAAAGGGAACAAGTACATCCTCGTCGCCGTCGACTACGTCTCTAAATGGGTTGAAGCTAAGGCTCTTCCTACGAATGATGCGAGGGTGGTTGTGAACTTTTTGAAGCAGCTTTTCGCTCGATTTGGCGTTCCTCGTGCTATCATCAGTGACCGCGAGACTCATTTTTGCAACGATCAATTTGCACGAGTCATGGCTAAGTATGGTGTCAATCACCGTCTTTCCACCGCCTATCATCCCCAAACAAATGGTCAAGCCGAGATATCTAACCGTGGACTGAAGAGAATTTTGGAGCGTACTGTGGGAGAGCATCGTGCCGCGTGGGCCGATAAGTTAGATGATGCTCTGTGGGCTTTCCGTACTGCTTACAAGACCCCGATCGGTTGTACACCTTATCGTCTTGTGTACGGGAAAGCCTGCCACCTACCCATCGAGCTTGAACATAAGGCACACTGGGCCTTGAAGTGGGCTAACTTCGACATCATCAAAGCCGGTGATCATCGCAAGGTTCAACTCAACGAGCTAAATGAACTAAGGAATGAAGCTTATGAGAACTCGTTGATCTACAAAGAGAAGACGAAGATTATCCACGATGCTAAAATCAAGAACCGAGAGTTCCACGTTGGTGATCAAGTTCTACTCTTTAACTCTCGGTTGAAGATCTTCTCTGGCAAGTTGAAGAGCCGCTGGTCTGGTCCATTCACCGTCGCCAAAGTCTTTCCGTATGGGACCATTGAGCTTTCTCAGCCGAATGGGCCCAATTTCAAGGTGAATGGCCAGCGTTTGAAGCTGTACTTTGGTGAGGACATCTCCCATGAGATGATTCCATCCCTCACCACGTTCCCCATGAACTAAAATTGGGTCGAGTCAGGCTCATGACTCGGTGAACAAAAACAAGCGCTTCTCGGGAGGCAACCCGTGTTCTATCCCTTACTGCTTTCATAATAAGTGTAGGGGGAGCCCCGCATATGTTTGTTGTCTTGTTTCTTGTGCTGTGCAGGGATTAAAGCTTCAGAAAGCATCTTGATGACTTTTGACGAACCGTGATACCGTGTTTTCCATCTTCCCACATGTTTACTCCACATGTTTAAACATTGAGGACAATGTTTATCTCAAGTGTAGGGGGGACTTCTATCGAAGTAAGTGGTCTTTTCCATGAATTTACCCTCATTTTAACCGGAAAATTTGATTTTTCGACATTTTTCAAAATTTTTAATCGATTTTGGCCTAGTTGTATAGTTGTGTTTGCCTTTGTTATGTTTATTTTCTTTCCGTTGCTAGAATAAATTTTCAATAAAGTGGTTTTAAATTTTTCCTTGTCATGAATATTTTGACTCAACACGAGTTTACTTGCCTAAGTTTACTCTAGCTAGTATCCTTAACATGTTTAAGTCAAGTTTTGCTAGGCTTTTATATAGGGAGCTATAAAACGCGAAAGTCTTAACTCTCACGGGTTAAGAACAAGAACTTTTCGCAGGTTCCTATAATTGATCCTAGAGAGTCGTTTATCAAGGGAACTTTAAAATGCGATTTCTAAACTTGAAAAAGTCTAAGAATTTGCAAGATCCTATAAGCGACTCGAAAACCCAAAACTTTGATTTAATAGGCTAAGCATCCACGAATCTCATTCCTTGAGATTTTAAACTGTGGAAAACGAGAGATGATAGAGTCAATTATAAGTTCGGTATTCTTTCATGAACTTATGTGAGTTAATTATGAGCCTATTCTCCCTCCGCTTGTTAATAAATTAATCTGCTAATAAATAAGGTTGTACGATTTGAAAAGTTACTTAGTTTCTAGCCCCAGATCGTTTAAAAGTTGCTCGGTAATGATAAGAGTTCATAGCCAAGGCATAACTTATGAAGCAGGGCGCGAAGATTGGCGAGTCCGAAAAGGCCCTAACAAGGCATGAGGATTCCATTTTATTGCTGAAGATCCAAAGTGATGTGAAAAGCATTATTCCCAAAATTAATATGAAGGATCAAGACTCACGACGAAAAGCAATCAACTCCCATAAAGATCATGGAGAAGTCTATCCGAAAAGACCCTAACAAGGTATGAGGATAAATAGATCCAAGTCCGAAAAGGAGGCGGATCGTTGTATCTCAAAATCCCAATTAGAGATTGAAGAATAATCATGAAGTCGTGGTCAACAAAGCTGGAGTACTCCTCAAAAGTCTCCAAGTGAAGAAACTCTATAACGAAGAGAAGACCATTATCTCAAAAACGTCTCTCGAAGATATGAAGTATGAAGTACATGCCAAATATCGGCCCGAGAAAGGTCTCAAATCGTGAACCAAGTTATGCCAAGATATGAACTTTTTGATATCCCGAGAAGCAGTTTTAAGAGATTTTGTCCTTTAGCTAACTATTGATCAAATCGTCCTACTTTGCTTTCAGCCTAAATAAATTATCGAAATGAGTCAACAATGCATCCTCGTGATCATTCAAGACATCAATAAAATATAAGAGATACTCGTAGGAATAAGGGAGTTTAAGTGATTAATTGAACCACATGAGTAAATGTTTGTTATGCTAACTTGTACTAACAATGATCTTGTTTTTAAGCTTGGCATGGGGAACGTGAAACTTGAGGATGATAAACGTTCATGGCTGCCAAAACCAATGTAAGTTTTTAATTTCTTTACTTATTTCTATCTTTTCATCTTTAGTATTTAATAAAGGCCAAGGTAGGTTATTTATGATGGGAAATGTAAACCGTGCTTAAAATTAATGCATTGCATGAGGGCATTGCAATGGTTAAGTGTAGGGGATTTAATAAGTGTGAAAACACTTATCCTTTTACCACTTATTTCCAGTAATAACAAGACCAAAACGTGTGATTTATGTCGTAAAAGTCGGAATTATGCGTGGTTTGTGTTTTTATTGTGTTTTAGGACCAAAATATGAAAAAGGAAGAAAACACGGGCTTTCACGGGCTTTTATCGAAGAAAAACGGGAAAAGACGAAGTCAAAAGATCAAGAGTGCTTAAAGAACGGATGTCCAAGACCTATTCTGGAGATTTATCGAAGAACAAGTCTAAAGACGGAAGTTTAATGAAGTCGAAGAACTTAAGTCTAATAGAAGAAGAAAATTAAAAGACAAGTTCAAATCCCGAGACTACAAAGACGAAGAATTAAAATCGAGTCGAGAAGAAAAAGAAAGAAGAAAGCACCACACATGCCTCCCAATTCCCTATAAATACCCTCCTAATCACATTAGGAGGGGGTTAGCTAGTTTTTATTTTTAAAAGTTTCTTTCTAGTTTTTAGAGAGAGAAAGTCTTAAACTTTCTCTCACTAGATTTCATTCTCTCTTTTAATCTTTGAAGATTAAACATTTTGTATTGCTTATTTTTATTAATCAAGTTCCATTTTTAAGCTTTTAAATCCTTACTCTCATTCTACACTTCTTGATTTACTTTAACTTTGATCCGAATTTCTCATCTCACTCGTATGACTTGATGTTTTTCGTGAATAAAGGTTTGATCTTTTGGTTTACACACAAGCTTTTACACGTTTAGGCCATAAGCTCATAATGCTTATTGGCTTATTCGAATCTTAGCTTATTGACTTTCGGATTTTGCAAAAGGTTTTAGTAAGTTTAAAGTTCATTTCATAAAGTTTTGATCTTTTATGTTTTAGAAGTATTAAATTTAAGCTTTTTGAATTGTTTAAGATCCGGTTAGAATAGCTTATTGCACTTGCTTATTGAGTTTCACTCTTGCCACAAATTTCGGAACAGTTACATTCCATCGCAATCTAAGGGTTTTATACACATTCCGATAGCTTTTGGTTTTCGATCGCAATAACCCATTAGGGTTTTACTTTGCGATCGGTTGGATCTTCCCCCTTATTCCGATCTGGGTTGCGATCGCTTATTGCGATCGCATATTCCGACGGGTCTTAAGGACTTGGTTAAGACGAAGTGCTGCCTATTTTTCGATAGAGTCATTGCGACAGCATCATTCCGATAGGTGTGCATTGCGACAGAAGTGTTTTCTTAAGTATTTCGATCTGAACTCGATTATTCCAATGGTTAATGTTAGTGATATTCCGATGGTTGCTATTTTGGTGTATTCCGATGGACATGAATTGTTTTATTACGATTGATTAAGTTTTTAAGTTTTTAAGTTTTTCAAAGTTTAAAGTCTCAAGAATTTTCTTAATTAACGTCTATTTTAATTTTGTCCAAGTTTCAAATTTACTCAACGACACTTTAATTACTTGCTAGTAGTTTAAAACAAACAAACCAAATCATTCTCTTGATTCACCAAAAGACAATTGAGTCACACTTAAGACCGGTTTTCAATTCGAAAAGATTCGGACGATAAGATTTTATACCTAGCTAAAAGCGAAGTATTAAGGTCTAATTAGAGGTAATCGGAACTGTTGGCAATTGAAAAAAAAGAACAAAGCTCTTTATCAGAAACGATTTAATGTACAAAAACAGTTAATAGTACAGTTTCAGAGAAGCTATTATTACCTATATCAGCAGGACGCACGTACGTTTTCTTTTTCCCAACTTCTTTCTGAGCAACCTTTCAGACGTATAAATCGCTTATTTTGTGTCCTAATATCAAAAAATCCAACACGCGCTTAATAATACATGATACCCTTTTTTAGCTTATAAGCTCATCCCATATATAATCCTTTTGAATAGAACCCATCTTGGCTTCTTTAAATGAACTTATTTATAAAATAAGTTGCTAAGCTAAATAGTTTTTGGGCAAACAAAGTCGCTAATGGTTATGCAAATGATCTGAGCCAAGCACCCCCTAATCTAACATGCAACAACTAATTCTTTGCAAACGCACTAATTTTGCTTTAATCATAAATCACCATACAAATTTAGCTCCTAAACACAATATTTGAGACATACCTTTTGTTCGTCAGTCTTGAGAGACACAACGGCTTTCCTCTTCTATTCTAGCCCTTCTGGATACTCTTTATGAGCGATTTCTTGTAATTTGAACATAAAAAAGTTCATGAGTAAACCTTTATGAAATAAAATTGAGAAAGGCAAGTTATTTTAGTAAAATTTACCCAAAACATGTTTTGACCTATCACCTAAATTGCGTACACTGTGATAACCTGCTTAAATGATATAATAAGTATTTATATTGGCGAACTTGAAAACACACATAAGCCAACTTTAGTTCTGCTTCTTTCCAACCACATCTTCCCCTCTAATAAATTTACACCATAAACGAAACTTGCAAAAATAGCTTAATATGGTCCCTTATCTAACTATCATGCTTCTTATCTTTGCTATAACATAAGTGATTGCAAACACCCTATGTATTATGTAATCATACACCGACTTGTCTACTTTTTTTTTGGCGCTCTTGTAATCTTTTATATTTTAATTACATATACATAAATGAGTCAGGAGCATCAAACCTGCATAAATGAGACAGGAGCATCAAACCATGACCGTATTAAATGGTTCATTTGAAATGTTTGCCCTAACATGCGAATCACTTGGCGACACCTTTTCCTTCCTTTGTATAAGATCTCGCCTAAACATATCTGTAAGAAAAATATATTAGGGGTTAACAACCTCAACTTTTTTGGATTGCATGGATAAAAACTGGAAAGAATTTTTTTCAAATAAATGAATAAACGTACACATACCTATATGTCTGCACAACGTGTGCATAATCCACTCAATCAGTGGTTGGTTCTTTCAAACCTATATCAGTGCAACAGAACGCAAGGCAATAAAGGCTGGGTAGAATCAATAAAGGTGACTACTTTATAAAAAAACTATACAAAAGATTTGCGTCATAAACCACCAACTAATGGCATATTTAAGTTAAAAGAGAGCGAAACGACAGGTGGTCTATTATTTTTAGGCTCAAATAAGGCACCAATCGGATATGACTATATGAGGATGGTCGTCGTGGCTGCAAACAAAGAAAGCTTGCCCTGCCAAGAGGCGCATAATCTGATTTTAAGTGAATTTGCTTAGCGATGTTCAAATATTATCATCATTTCCATTTAGGGTAACCCGACCAGGCTGTAACTTTAGTAAGTTGCCCTGCCAAGGTGGGAATAACCTCAATTGTATACATATTCATCATAGAGTACTATTAGTAAAGGACATGCATAACTGACATAGCAACAACCTCAAGAAGTTGCCCCACTATGCCAGTAAACGTGGGAGCACATAATTCGATTTCTGAGAGAGACAGTAAGAGGCATTGCCACAAATATTTGTCACATTCCATATACTGAATTTCGATATCACAAATTCAAACAAAATGACACAGTAAGAGGCTGCACAACAACACACATCCCAGATTTGTCCACTTATTGTTTGTCAGAGAAGGGAACTGCAAAAAAAAAAGAATACGGTTGGCCATTTACATAATAACATAGCGTCAGCGGATCAGATTCGCGAGTGGGTTGACACGGATAAAAGAGGAGCCGACCCGCCATAGTTACAAACACCATGCTTGTGGTTCTGCCCCGCCAAGACACGGGTCGTTTTCACTCACCATGATCAATAGCAGTTGCCCAAATGCAATACCATCATTAACTATAATTCACAAACATCATAAATTACCATGAGATTATAAAAGCATCCGTAAGCAAGTAGACGAAGGCCAACATGAGCAAAGAATCACGACCAAGGCTACACACTCGTCAAGATCGTCGCACACAGCGGGTGGCGAAAACGAAAACAATGGGGGCAACGCAGGGACATTCAAGCCTGTTGGCTTAGCAAACATAAAGCAGCCAACAACAATGCATCTTCTAATCGATACCCAGTCTTCATTTCCATTGCGTTAAAACATGAGCACAAAGCATACGTAAGGCAAAAGCCGAAAGCAGAAGAAACCCGAAATTGATTCGTGTGTGTTGCGTGACCCACTTAAGAGTCATCACAACCTGTTAAAATCAATACCGCTAACAAAGTCATCTGATAAGTAGAATTTTTAGCCAAAAAACGCACCATCAATCTGGGGGCAAACAAAATGACACATTGCTATTTGCAGTAGCTAATAAACTTGTGGTATCTAACATATTGCACATATCAGATGTATCTCATGTCCACCACCGGCATTATAGATTAAGATAGGGGATGCTTGTTTCGACTTATGTAGGCTGTGTATGGCTTACTTGATTAATAAGCCATACTGCGATAATATAAGCGTAAACAAACACCCCAGAAGCCATCATTATGCAATGATAACATGTGGCAATCATAACAACAAATGCCATTACCTAATATGAAAAAATGTAACCATACACACACCGAACCCCTCAAAAACCTACAAACAGAGATTGATAACAACAAAGTAACAAACATTCTTTCTAAAAGGGGAAAAATGCATTACCCTAAAAAAACAACACATATCTGATTTCAAGGGAGATAAGCATGGTCTCATCACATAACCTCATTTAAGAGATAGATGAGATCATCTTCAGGATAGTAATGCATCGTTTTATGCGATTGATCAAAGTTTAGCTGAAACTCATTTGATCAAATTCATTTGATCAGACTGTAAAAACATCAAATCAAAGTATTAAACTTTGATCGAAGGTTTCAGATTTTTTTAGAGATAAACAATGCGAGATTTGATTTAGAGAGACACAAAACAAATAATGGTGTGGGGTTAATACCTATGAGAGAGAATTGATCAACAATGGACCCCCCTCCAAAAAGTATCATAGATCTATGGTCAAAAAATTAGGGCAAGATCTATGGCTGAAAAGGAGGCGGGTATAGATTGTGAGACACAAATCAACGGTTACAAAATGGGCTTATGAAACAACCATACCTCACTATGCATTTTCCAATCAACCGAAGGCGAAGATTTTGTTGTATGGATCCATGGTTGAGAAGAGAAGCAAAAGTCATGGTGAAGATGCAATGCGAGAAAATGAGGAAAGAATCCACGGCTGAGTAGAGTTCTCATACTTCATCTCACAAATAAAATATTATATTTTATTCTTCTTTTTTCATTACCCTTATTAAATAAAGGGTGTAATTACCTTCACGTGAACATATTCTTTCTCTTTCCTCAACTGCCTTCTTCTTCCTCATTTTTTCTTTTTCATTTTCAGATGCATGCCTCATAATTTTCCTTCTTATTTTATTAAAAAAATAATTCTTTTCACCTTACACGGTATGCTTGTTGGCCAGTTAGGAGGGGGGCAAGAATCCTCCAGCCCCCCCCCCCCCCCCCCCCCCCCTACTGGCTTCGTCGTTGCTGGCCAGAATTTGACTAGGGACTAAAGGACAAGGCCATTACAAGAATTTTAATAAGTGTGAAAACACTTATCCTTTTACCACTTATTTCCAATAATAACAAGACCAAAACGTGTATTTTCTGTCGTAAAAGTCGGAATTATGCGTGGTTTGTGTTTTTATTGTGTTTCAGGATAAACATATGAAAAAGGAAGAAAACATGGGCTATCACGGGCTTTTATCGAAGAAAACGAGAAAAGACGAAGTCAAAAGATCAAGAGTGTAAAAAGAACGGAAGTCCAAGGCCTATTCTAAAAATTTATCCAAGAAAAAGTCTAAAGACGTAAGTTTAATGAAGTCGAAGAACTCAAGTCTAATAGAAGAAGAAAATTATAAGACAAGTTCAATTTATATCGACAAATCCCGAGACGACGTCGAGAAAGACAAAGAATTTAAATCGAGTCGAGACGAGAAGAAAGAAAGAAGGAAACAACACATGCACTCGCCACCTCCTATATATACCCTCCTAATGTGTCATTAGAAGGGTGTTAGGTAGTTAGTTTTTTAGTCACTTTTTTCAATTTTTCAAGTTTTTATCTTAAGAGAGAGAAAGTGTTTAACTTTCTCTCACTAAAACTTCATCTTTTCTTTTTTTCATGTTTAAGCTTTAATTCAATCTTGTATTTTTGAATCTTTAGTCTACAAGTTCAAATTAAGCTTTTCATTTTTAATCTTCTTCTACCTTTCTTGATTTTGTTTATCTTTGATTCATGATAATCTTTGATTTTGTTTCATCTTGATGTTTATGTGATTAAAGAGTTTATCTTTTTATTCATATCTAAGTTTTATACGGATTAAGCCTTGAGCTTATTATGCTTATTGGCTTATTTTGTGTTTAGCTTATTTACTTTTTAGTTTTCTTAAAAGTTTCATCTTTTTATGGTTTGTTTTAAAAGATTTGCTTATTTAAAGTTTTGAAAGTTCTTATTTATACTTATTAGTTCTTCTTATTATTGCTCTGGTGAGGATTCGGATCGTGCTTATCAAAAGAGTGCTTATTGGTGCTTATTAAGTCTACATACTATCGGAAAAGGGTAAACCCTTTTCCGACAGCACATTCTGACGGTTGTCACTATTATTCCGTTACATAGTATCGGAAAAGGGCTTTGTATTCCGACGCGTATTCCGATCTCTCCATCGGATTAGGGTTTCTGGATTCCGATCGTGATTCCGATCCATATTCCGACTGCTGTGATCATTTTATTATTCCGACAGAGTTCGTTTTCGATAGTGTGATTCCAATAGTTGCCTATTTGCATTATTCCGACAGGATCCATTTTGAGATATTCTGACGGATTATTCCGACGGTTTTGTTTTTACAGCATTCCGACGGGATTCCGACGGGAACATTCCGATAGTATTCCAATAGCAACATTCCGACGGGATTCCGATCAAGGGCATTCCGGCGGGGTTAATTTTTTATTTTTATTAAGTTTTAAGTTTCAAACGTAAGTCTTTTCCCAAATTCTTACTTAGTGTTGTTTTTAAACAAGTTTTGTCTTAGTTTAATTTTACTTTATTCTATCTTTAAAATTTACTCTTAATTAGTTTTTAATCACTTTAATCCGTTTGCTATTTTTATTTAAGCCTTTCTTCCTAGTTGTTTAACTTGTCATTTTATTAGAAATAGATAATATCAAGTTCTCCCTTTTAGTGACCATTACCGACTATTCCACCATTAACCGTGATCAATTCGATTAGATACCGAAAATGATATCGAGTACACAAATGCTAAGCAAAAGTCATGTATTATATTTTCTCTTGATTCTTTTGTAAAAGTGAAAACATGTGTACTTTTTCAACCTAATTGGACAAGCTCGATGTTCTTGCTCCAAGCATACAAAGCAAGAATCAACTACAATCATAAGTTTCGGTCAATTTTTGTGTTTTATTATACGTTTTTTAACGCTTCCATACGTTGTGTACTTCTTTTTACGGTTTTTGTACGGATGAAAGCGTATAATAATGTTCAAAAACACAATAAAATTTGTATAAAATTCATGAAAATTTATCAAAGCGGACAAAAATGTAAAAGAACGAATGAAAATGTAAAAAGACACACAAAAACAAACAGACGAAAATGTAAGAAAACGTACGAAAACCGATGAACCCGTAAAATCGGAGGATAACGTACGAAAACGTAAGAAAATAAATGATAACGTAACAAAATCTAAGAAAACAGACAAAAACATAAGAAAACAGACGGAAACATACAAATACACATGAAAATGTACGAAAACAGACGAAATCGCCCGAAAGCCTAACAAAACATAAGAAAACAAATCAAAACGAATAAAAACGTATGAAATGTGCAAAATAGGTACGGAATTATACGAAAACAGGCGAAAAAAAAAAACGAAAACATACCAAAACGTAAAAAAAAATCATACGAAAATAGACGAAAATGTAAAAAACAAATAAGAACATAGAAAAAACCGGAAAAAACTTATGAAATTGTTTGAAAACGTATAATAAATGACTAAAACATATAAGAGCGTACAAAATGAAAAACAAACGTATAAAAACATACAAATACGTACCAAATGAATTAGTTTGGTTTAAAACGGGATAAAAATATACGAAAATAAACAAATACTAAAGATGGTGGTGGAAAGTGATGTCGAAGAAGCGAAAACAAGTAAGAAAAAATGAGAGTTTATGTCTGAATTGTTGAAAATGTGAGAAGTGATTTGTAGCTTTCGTGTCATGATAAAAAAAACGAAAACTTTTACAGACATGCAAGTATTTGCAGATTAAATTCTATATAGACCTTTTTTTTAGTATAGACTCAATCAACCAATCACAACCACCCATTTTTTTCATCTAACAACAAAAATATATTTATTAAAAATTCAATATCTCACAAATCGTTAACCGTTACGTAAAACGAAACATACTATCGTGACGAGAATTAAATCATCTTTCAAACGAGGGGCACATGTATATACTTTCGACAAACTTTTTTTTCGATTTTTTTTCTTAAGTCACGTCTGAGAGAATCATATATGATTCGTCACGAAACATATATGATTCGTCACGAAACATATATGATTTTCAGAAAATCATATATGATTCATATCACGAATCATATATGATTTTCTGAGAATCATATATGATTCGTGACGAATCATATATGTTTCGTGACGAATCATATATGATTCTCTCAGACGTGACTTAAGAAAAAAAGTCGAAAAAGAAGTTCGTCGAAAGTATATACATGTGCCCCTCGATAGAAAGATGATTTAATTTTCGTTGTAATGGTGTATTTTTTGTCACTTGACAATTTACCGTTTGTGAGTTATTTAATTTTTAAGAAAAAGCTGGAAAGTTAATTTGAATGAATGTGATTGATTGATATGGTGTATGCTAAAAAGAAGATCTATGTTGATCTTAACTCAGAAGTAAAAAGTGTTTCCAAAAAAGAGCAAACGAAAACTAAGACTTAAAAAAGCACTTTATCTTTGTGCGTGTGTGTAAAAAGATGGATTAAAATTACGAATGTGAATTAAGGTTCTATACAAAATATTACAAATTGGATTAAAAAATCATTATTGTTGCTAATGTGTGATGACGAGGTTTAGTATACATCTAGAACGACTAACATGTTATATGCGTAATGTGTCAACGAATATTTGATAATAATTTTAAGGAAAACAAATGTTACAGTTTTTACCAATCAAATTTGTATTTAGATTCAAATTACTATTGTGAAAAAATTGAATCAAAATAAAATAAACTCATAAAAATAAAAAACCTAAAAATTAATAAAATTATATTAAAACGAATATCGATTTAAAAAACAAAAAAAATTAAAATATATAGTGAAATTAGATTTATAAAAAAAGAAAATTCAATTTTAAAGTGCGCCTAATAGATGTGCCCATATATTATTGATTTGTAAAGAAACGGGACCTTCTACTGTTTTTATGATGTTGTCACATAAGTTTAAGCATACAATTATACACACCAATTAGACGTCTTTATCAATGCTCAAAGATAACTTTTAATAAATTATTACAAAAAGTTGCTATAAAATTATAATAAAAATATGATTAAGGTTGCACATATTGTTATAAAATGAATATTTAATAATAGATAATTTTAAAAGTTTAAACTTTTAGACTTCTTAAATGTAAAGCGTTCGAGATGCTTCATAAGACAACATACATATCTTTTCTTTCTTTAAACAAATTCAAAGTGGAGACTTTTTAAAAAAAATGTCTTTTTAGTATGAAATATTCTTTGATTTATTCCTTTTATTTTTTTAAAAATCTAAAAATTTCTTTATTTGGTAAAAAAATTTTAATTGATGAAAAAAAAATGATATAAAATTATAAGTGTCAAATTTATGAAGAAAAAAAACTTTAAGGTTATAAATAGAACTTTAGTGTTTAAATTATAAATAAACTAGTTGGTGTTAAGTGCAAAGTGTAATTTTTCATATTTTTTTAATAAGTTTTAAAAAATAACAAATACCACATATATATTATAGCGTAATAATATCACACTTACAAATTATTAAACATATTTTTTTTACATATCTTTATATTAAACTAAAATATTAAATTGAATTTGATTTATTTGTAATCTCGTGCGAACAAGACTTATAACTAGTAGATACTGATAATATATCCTACCTATTTTATCACCTGTGATAAAAACTATGGTTAAATCTAGAGTTAAGTACATTTTTTGTTCTTATGGTTTGCCGGGTATAACAGTTTTGGTCAAATGTTTGAAAAGTAACGAATGTAGTCTCATTGAGCTTGACCCGTAACGTTTTTGGTCTCAAACTTTAGTTGACTAACATTTGACCAGTTAAAATGTATAAAATGACTAAGATACCCTCGCCTCATTACATAAAAAATACGGATTTTAACCACTTTATCCGATTGACCCTTTGAAGACACGTTGGATAATAGTACTGTATATAAGCAAATGGATCATCCGGATCCTGATTAGTAATCATTTCTGCACATAATTTCCCAAATTCTGTATTTCTATGAACTTGGCAGGCTCCGAGTAATGTACACTATAACAAAGTAAGGGTGCAAACGAGCTTAACAAGGCTCGGGCTCGGCTCAAAACATAAATAATGGGCTCAAGTTCGGCTCGATAGCTCGTCGAGCTTTTATCTTTAAGGCTTGAGCTCGGCTCGATTAGGATTCGAGCAAAGCTCGAGCTTAGCTTGAAAAGCTCGAAATTATATTTACGAAACAAATATATCACTATGGTTTACACACTACCACAAATTCTATGTTTGTATTAAACAATGATAACAACTATCAATAAATTATTTAATTTATTATATAGTTACTCTTATAATAAGGCTAATACTCAAATCAACGTTTCCTAACTTATACCAAAATATATTTATATAAGGCTCAAAAAGCTCGATAAGGGCTCGAGCCAAGTTATCAAAAGCTCGAGCTCGACTCATTATATGTTTCGAGCCATACTATTGAGCTTGAGCTTGGGTTTAGGCTCGATAAAAGCTCGACTCAATCGAGCCGAGCTTGAACTCGAGCTCAAATAGCTTGATAAAAGCTCGGCTCGTTTGCACCCTATAACAAAGCATAGAGGCATTGCTTTACTAAAGTCAACGGCCTTTTAAGTGAGCCTGACCTTAATGTTCATTTTTGGGGTTATCTTGTGCTCACTATACATTGAACTGAAGTGTATTAGACCCTCGTCAAGCATCCTACCATGACTAGGGGTGTCAATTTGTATCGGGTTTGGGTTACGGGTTCGGGTTGTCAGGTTAGCGGGTTAGAAAATTCCAACCTAAACCTAACCCATTTAAATAGTCGGGTCAGTTATGTCAACCCTAACCTGTTTACACATAACCTGAACCTAACCCATTTAACCCATGTGTATATTTGGATTGACGTTAAATATGTTACATAGGTTGAATAGGTTAAACAGGTTTACATATTGATCCATTTAACAAGTTTTATATATAAAAGTAGGCACATTACAAGTGTTAAACATGTTAAATGTGTTTATGTTCGGTCTGTTTAACTTAGTTAACACGTATGGTAAAATATTAATCATTTTTAATATAAGGAAAAAAATAATCTTAAACGGGTTTTCGGATCGACCTGCTTAATTTTTTTCTAACCCAAACCTAACCTGGTTAATAAATGGGTCAGATAGGCCGACTCAAACCTGACCTAAGATTCAATATATTCAACCCGAATCTATTAATTTTCGTGTCGGTTTCAGGTCAAGTTTCGTGTCGGATCAAAAATTGCCACCCCTAACCATGACTGCAGGCTGATAAAACAACAAAATACGTCTTAATCACAAAACAGAAAAATGCTTCACCAATACTGATTCGGATACTCGTCGTGCTTACGCATATCAACAAATGGAGGTGTGTTTGGTAGCAGGTGGTGATGTAATGGTGGCTTGGTAGCTCGGTGGTGGTTGTAGTTATTATGAAGTTTTTAGGTGTTTGATGGTAACCAACGGTGGTGACTGGCGATGGTTGTTGGAAGCGGTTGTTACAGAAAAAAAGGGATATGAAGATAGAAATGATGAGATGAAAAGGATGAAGATGAGATGATGATAGTCTTGGTAGGGAGATCGATAGAACTGAGATCGTGATTGTGCAAAGTTAAACTGTGTTAGTTTTGTGCTAAGAAAATTTACCATATGGTTAAATCATATGATAATGATGTTCAAATATTAGACATGAAACTAATTAATTACCTTTGTACACTGTCGTATACAACAACCTCCATTAAAAACAAACATACAACATCAAAAACCATTCTTCAAGTTATTCAACCATACACCAGGTGGGCAGGTTTGTGGGAAACTGGGAACCATTGCAACTTTTTAAGCACACCCGCTCCAAGCATAGGTTACGCTGCAACTATTTTGCGTGATGCGCCAAGGGATGGTAATTCAGTCAGACAAATCAAACTTTAATGTCCAATATATATCAAATAAACCTTAAAACAACACAACATTGACTTTCAAGTGGCACTACATTTAAGCAGCAGAAGTGCACCATACAATGATACTACACATGGGACATGGAGTATTCCCAGAATTACAATTGAAATGTTATACCAAAAGTTTTTCCATACATAATGAGTAGCAATCTTTGTTACCCGTACTTTTTTTGTTCAAAAAAATACGGGTAACAAAGATTGATACTCACTAGTAACTAATGGTTAAGTAAACGTAAACAACTCTTGACATCAGCAATTGCAACTAACTGGCCAAATAGAATTAGACTAACAAAATTCTCGAGACATCTGAGGGTCCATGATATGCAATGCCATTTCAGTCTCATCCACACTAGGCACCTCGGAGTCCAGATCAGCCACAGCCCACGTCAGAAGATCTAGACAGCCACTTAATAAGAAAATACAAACAATCATTAGGGAAACATATTTTACTTAACTCATTCTTAAACAGAACTAACTAGTTTAAATTAGTTCTAATATCTTTGTCAACACAACTAACCAAAACATTTAAAGCAAGACAACCAATTCATTGTGATTCTTTTATCAAAAAGAACTTCGCACCAATCAGTTTTAAAATATTTCTTATATCAAGGCAGAGGCGGAGGGAAGGGGGGGTCAAGAGGGTCATGTGACCCCCCTAGCGAAAAATTTCTGAGTTTTCTAAAACTTGAACCCCTTAAGAAGCATTTTGTAGTGTGTTTATAAAAACTATCAAATTTTGACCCCCCAAGCCGAACTTTCTAGCTCCGCCCCTATATCAAAGGTATATATGTAAATTAGCATTGTCAAATAATTTGAACAGGAGTAACAAAAATCAATTAAATTACATACCGGAACACGATCAACAAGGTCCATTCTGATATATACGTCTAGTGGAGCCGAAGTAAGGTGAAATATTGGTCCTCAATTATGAGATCCACATGGCTAGCCCCAAAAACATTTTCTAGCCACACCTTAACAGCAGACAAATCTTTAGTTGCATGTGAACGGACCATAGTTGGCAGAGTTTCTTCCAACATAGCCTGAAATATTGAAGAACAAAGAATTTAAGAGTGTGCTAACATAGATAAACCAAAGGGAGGTGATAAAGTAAACATGATATATACATTCTACGCGCTGAACTTTGGATATAACATAAAGAGCGCATAATTTATATCTAAAGGGTGTTTGTTTTAGCTTATATATTAGGCTTATAAGCTTATAAGCCGGAATCAACTGTTTAGTTAAGCTTATATAAGTGGGCTTTTAAGTTTATATAAGTGGGCTTACAAGTTTATACAAGTGGGCTTACAAGCTTATATAAGTGATGTTTGGTAAGCCAAAAATTGTGGCTTTATAAAAAAGGGTTCGTTTATATAACAATAACATATAAAAAGACTTTTATACCCACATTTAATAACTACACCATTTAATATTCATACCCTTTTTTGTCATTTACCTTATCAATTTATGATATATAAGCCATAAATGGCTTATATAACACAAGCCTAAGTCAAACTCATAAGATTAACCAAAAACGCCCTAATACACATTCTAGGCTCTCAACTTTGGATAAAAGCCAGAGAGCGCATAATTTGAATCTAATACAGAAAATCATACAACAAAACCACCAAATTAAACTCTAAAACAGAAGACTGATACCGAGGCTGACAGTTATACACTCCCAGATATCAAATATCATTTATGAATCTAGTTTTTCATTCATGTTGTGTCACAAAATCTGCGACAAAATAAACCTAAACTTAAATAAGACAAACATGAACTAAGACAATAATAGACAAACTATCACAACATCACATGATTCACAAGGCATTTTAAACAAAAACAATAATAGACTAAAAGCATGTGCTTCAAACAGAGTTAACAGAAACAAAACATACAAGCATTAAAACAGTTAAAAACTATATAATTAATAGCAGGCGAGAATATAGAGCTACAAAGCAAACATAACAACAAAAGCAAGTAACAAATTCAGTCAAAACAAGCAAACAAGAGCAAAAACTAAGCAAAAAGAGCAATCAAGCCAAGGCAAAAGCACACAAACAAGTCAAAAACCTAAACCACGGTAACAAAGGGAAAAACAACAAAACAAGGTAAATACAACCAGGGAACCAAGAACAAGCATGCCATAGCAAACGACGCACACCGAGCCACTAGCATCGTTAACTTGTAAACAAAAGTGACAGGCAGTATAGATCATCTATTATCACAAAATTAAGAATGACATCACAAAATCTTAAAACGAGATAAATCTAGAACTATCAATAGCAAACATTAGAGATTAAACAAAAACCTAATAATAATTAAAATGAACAATATGAAAAAATCCAATTCAAACTAAGCAATCCCAAACACGCATGCAAATTTCAAAACAGATAAATCTGGTTTTAATAAAATCTAAATATCCAAATTTAAAAAAAAAAAAAAAGCAATCCCAAACACCCCTCTAAATTTCATGGTTTTGATTAAATCAAAATATCAAATAATCATTCATTATGAAAGTTGTACAAAAGAAAGTTGGAACTCATTAGATTCAAACTCTCATAAAATCCCAAACACCCGCTTTATAAAGCAAGGAAACAGAGAACTTACAGCGTGAGCAGGGTCCAAGCCAGCAGCGACGTCCAAGTGCTGAAAAAAAAAAGAAAATTAAAAAGGTTTAGGTAAGAAAATGCTGAAAAAAAAGCAATCCCAAACACCACCCACGGGTTTTGATTATGAAAAGTTGTACAAAAAAAAGTTGAAACTCATTAGATTCATAAAATCCGAAACACCCGCTTTATAAACAAAGGAAACAGCCAACTTACAGCGTGAGCAGGGTCAAGACAGTAGCAAGTGCTGAAAAAAAAATATTAAAAAGGTTTAGGTAAGAAAATAAAACCACCCGCTATGAAAAGTTAAAACTCATTAGATTTATAAAATCCCAAACACCCGCTTTAGTTAGCAATTATTAAGAAGAAAGTTAAATTAAATTAAACAAAAAAAAAAAAAAAAAAAAACATACAGGTGAACTGAAACACCAGAAAAGTCATTCATATCATAGTATCGAAATTAAACAAAAAAATTTTAAAAAAAAACATACAGGGTGAACTGAAACACCAGATAAGTCATTCATAGCATCGAATGAGGACAGAACGCGCATCTGAGGAGGATGACTTGTTCTCGTTGCTGAAACATACGGGGTGAACCTAGACATTCATTGAAGTGAATGACCTGGAACAGAAAGATCTAATTAGTATTCTTAAAAACAGTTTTATAAAAGACAATAAAAATCATTAAGAATCAAAATCTGGGTTTGAAAACAACCTTATGAAAGTAAGCGAATCCAGTTTTGTCAAGACGAAAAAAACGGAATGGTGGTGGCAAATGGTCGTAATGGATCCGGTACATAACCATCATCTTTTGTTGTTGTTTGTGTGTTTTTAGATTTAGGGTTTGTGTGTTTTTAGATCTAGGGTTCGTGTGTTGTGTGTTTTTAGATCTAGGGTTTGTGTGTCACTGTGTTTTGCGTTTTTAGATTTAGGGTTTGTGTTTCTGTGTTTTTAGATCTAGGGTTTGTGTGTTGTGTGTTGTGTGTGTGTTTGAAAGATAAAATGACAAGATGAAAGTCTAGAGTTGCATATTTGTAGGGTTAAGGGTTGGACTTCATATCTTTGTAAGTACAAGGTGCACAAAATGGGTTCACCAATACTTGATCGGGCCCGAGCTAAGCCCAAAGCCTGCCAAAGAGAACAAAAGCTAGGTTTTTCAAAAGCCCGAAAGAAAACTCGCAAGCTTGGTCTTTTTCAAAAATGATATACCTTTCACGTAGAGGTGCAAATAAACCGGATTAAACTGGATTCGGATTTTTAAAATCCGGATTTGATAAATCCAGATTTTTGAAAATCTGGATTCTGATCGGATCGGTTTTTTTCGGATAAAAAAGTTCGTATCGTTTTCTTTTCGGATTAAAATTTTCGTTATCGGCTTTTATCGGATTTTTTGGGATAAAACCGGATTTTTTAAAAACCGGATAAATCCGATAATTAATCCGGTTTTATCCGATTTTCTAAAAATCTTGAAATCCGGTCTAACCAGTTCGGATCATAAAATCCGGATCGGATTAATAAAATCCGGTTTTTCTGGAAACCAGATCGGATTTTTGGACCGGAATTTTAAAAATCCGGTTTTATGTTGCACCTTCCACCTTGGTATGTCTATATATCCTCATCGGGCATCTAATGTCTCAGGATCGGGCATAAGTGTCCCGAAGTTGTCATTGTATACTCCAGCTGATCGAAAGGCAACAGGGGAAAGATAATAATACGTTGATTAATCAATAGCTTAAAATAAAAAGAAAATTATTGCATGACACATATTACAATTTGATAAGAAGAAATGAGATAGATATATCAAAGCTCAAAAAAGCATTATCTTTTTCGAAAATAGCCTCCATTATATATTAATCTTATATATAATACTCTTTTTTCTTCCTTTTCCGAAAATATTTTAAGTATATGTAACTAACAGAAGTGTTTAATATTGTAAGTCGAAAAATCTCATGACGACTATCTTTTTTATATGTGTGATCATGTTATACCAATTGTTAGTAATATGTATAACTAGCTTCAAGACATGTTCGATGGACGGATTGCTTTATAATTTTTTTAATAGTAGATGAAGTTTAAAAATAGATAAATTTATGTTATATAATATATAGATAAAACTTGTAAAAGTAACATCATAATTTAGCTTAACTCATAAAAATCTTTGGGTAATTGATGTTGTCATAGTCTATGTTAATACATATATGGTCGTTTTATTTTCATCTTGACTCTTAACGAGCAGTGGTGGTGGTGGTGATGATGGAGTGGTGTTTGGGGGAGAAAGAAAAAGATAAAATTGTCCTTCTAGTAACGGTAAAAGTTTAACAAATGTTAAGTCAAAGTATAAAAATGAAACCAAACTTAAACACCAGTGAGGCCGCCTGCACTTTGAGAACATTGTAACTAAATGTGAAAAAAAATGACAAACCATAGGTAGGACTTCTACATATTACTCTTTAATCTTCCATAACCTGAAGCATTGAATACACCACAATTTACGCCAATGTAGTGTCCTCATCCCGCACCAATATACCCACCTCAGCTTACACCATTATATCTGACTCAATCCGAGCCTTTGTATCTACCACAACATGCACCAATGTTTCGATTAGTGTTGTGATTCGAAGATGATGAACGGAGGTAGGTTTCAGTTTTCAGGTTTTGAGATTCGTTTTAAATTATAATAGCATGTAGGATATTTGATTTCGTCTCTTTCTTTTCATTTTTCTTTCTTTGTTTGTTTTTGTTCGAAACCACTTTAAGCTCATAGGTAGCTTATTTGGGTCACCATTTTGAATAACCTCAAGTCATTAAGCTTCTTTATAGCTTATTTGATTCGCTTTGTTTTCATATAAGTTTGTTTGTTTTTCTTTTTCTACTTTTCATCTTTTTCGATTGGTTGCTTAAACAACCGAATAAGCAATTTATCTTATTCGGTTTCTGGTTCCTAAAGTAGGCTTTTCATCGAATAAGCTTTTCATCTAGCTTATTTGAATAAGTTGTTTTGTATATATTGGTTTAGACTAAAGGGAATGGGGGCAAACTCACTCATCTCCACGTCAGCGCCACATCACCTTTTAACAAACTCACTAAAAACTCACCCACGAGGGTAATAACACTCACCCAAACTCACTCACTTTTCATACCTATTTTTTTTATTTAAACACATCTCACTCACAAAAAACAACCAATAATAAACCTAAAAAAGACATAGGGCCCACGTGTATGAAACTAGCGCTTAGTGAGTTTGCCCCTTGATTTTGCTCTGTGCCACTTAGTCGCGCGCGAGTTGAATGGCAGGGGGATGAAAGGAGCGAGCTAGTTTCTTCAAGTCACGAGTGGGTTTAACCCCACTCCCACCAGCCTTAGTGGGTTTTGATATTTACTTGTTAACTTAGTTCGAGATTTGCTTTTATATTATGTTTATTTTCTTTTGTTAAGTCGAATAAGCTTCATCAATGTATAGCTTATTCGGTTGGGTTATTCTCAAAACTTATGTGGTCTTGATTTGCTTATCCCTTCTATCTTATTATTTCATCATATTATTGTTCAGATTTGTTTCCTTATGCTATGAAATAGGCAAAACATAGAAAATAGATTGAACATAAAGTGGAACAAAATGGACGTGGGTGACTTTTGAAACCATGTCAGTCTGTCCAAACAGAAACTACTCTACGATTGTGCTAAATGATATTTCTCGTTAAACTTTACAGGGAAAACTTCAATAGAACTTTTTTCTATCATAAATCCAATCAATCAATCAATCACAACTATCCATTTTTTCATCTAATAAAAAAATATTTTTATCGAGTCGAAAACCTAGGTATACCAATTTTTTTTTATCATTTTTTAAAGTTTGGATATCTTACAAACCGTTAATCGTTACGCAAAACGAAAAATAGCGTCGTGGCGAGAATTAAATTAGATTTCTATTGAGGGGCACATGTATATATACTTTCGTCGAACTTTTTTATGAGAAACTAATATATGATTCGTATTTTTGGTATACCTAGGTTTCCGACTCGACATTGCAAGCCGACTAATCCCAGGGTGACTACCCTTTTGGATAGCCCGGAGTCGTCGCAGGTGAACCTCCGTGGGCACCCCCAAGTGTACACACCTAGTGAGGTTTGAACCGTTGACCTCTTGTTTGAGAGTCAAGGACCTTACCACTAGGCCACTTAATGGTGGTTATATATGATTCGTGTCACAAATCATATATGATTGGAAAATCAAATATGAACCATGATACGAATCATATATGATTTTCTCATAAAAAAGTTTGGCGAAAGTATATACATGTGCCCCTCAATAGAAAGATGATTTAATTTTCGTTATAATGGTGTATTTTTTGTCACTTAACGTTTTACCGTTTGTGAGATATTTAATTTTGAAGAAAAAAATGAAAAGTTGGTTTGAATGAATGTGATTGGTTGATGTGGTATATGCTAAAAAGAGGGATTTATCTCAACACAAACTTTACATCTGCTTATTTAAATTGGTTAATGATCTTTTGTTAATTTAGTTTATAAATCTGAATAATTACTTTAATTAATGTTGATCTCTTTGATCGTTTAATCTAGCTTGTACATTATACTAAACAAAATAAATTATACTTAGTCTTAATAGAAACTTTGAATTAATATCGAAAAGTATGTGAAATCTACTATTTGATAGGATGAAGATTGGATGAAATATTTGAATAAACAAACAGATATATGCACCAAATACTTCAATATTATTGATTATAATAGGAATACTCTTGAACAAGTATTAGGGTTACAAAAACCTTTAAGTCTAGAAAACGTAAAATATTGTGTTACAAACATTTAAACATAGGACATCTTTTTATAATACAAGGAGTCATTTACAAGATAAAGATCTACAACAATCTTTTAAATTTAGAAGATACATACACAATATCTTCTGTTGATAACTCATACATCTTTAGTCATTATCTTCTTCAACAACATTAGCAACATATACAACACTAATCTTGACCATGACCACCTTTGTTATATTTGATCAGACAGAATAGCACTAATATATCACTATCAGTAGTAATATGATTAATGTTGGTAGTACAAAACGAACAACACTAATATTTATTCCCAACAATTCTCCCATAAACTTGTGATTACCCTTTTAAATTCACAAGTTTTATAAACAAAAATAGGAATAATTAAACTGCATAAAAGTACTTTTGAAACCTCATGTGACAAATGTAGGACCGTTTCTTCTTGTCTCGAATATGGTTCTGTCATACTGAGCATAAACCCTTTGTAACAAATCCAAGGCCATCTTAGTAAATACATTAGCCATCTTCAATCCTGATGTTATCATCTGTTCTAAAACACCAACATCTTGAAGGTACTCCTTTTCAATGCACATATAAATTCTAACACCTCCGGTAGTAAAAACATGACGTACAAAACACGACTCAAATAGCATCCACACAAGCCTATGGTATCCCTTTCTTTGCTCTTTCCAAATCTCATAAGCTTTATCTGGCTTAAACAATCTCTTGAGCCAACCCAAAGCTCTCGCTCCTAATTATTAGGAGGATCTTCCCTTTCAAACCTACTTTTAACTAGTTCCCAAAGCTCCACCAAATCATCTCTATCTACTATGGTTAATGATTTATCAAAGGTAAGATATACCTCTGGTTCTTGAATTCCAATTTTGTACACCCTCCAATATACCATTGTGTAAGTTTCAATATCCTCAATGTACATACCCAATCATAGATAGGATTTCTAATGAGTAGAGGCTCAGCATTTTGTACTTCATTTGGAACAATGGTAAGAAGATCATCCAAATCTTCTTTAGAAACATCATCTCTTTTAACATATTTCTTTAACTTATCTAAAAACTTCCTCATCTGTCTTAGTAATCTTTCTTTGAATCTTTCTTTCTTGGTTTGCAGCTTTCATATCTTTAAAATCATCCATAGACATGCATAACTTCGTAACCGAATTATACACCTCCTCATAGGAGTACCCTTGCAGATATTTACTTGTTCTGGTGGTCTAATGAACTATGAAAGTTATCATAAACTAAATCTTTTGTTTTATGGTCATTCTAGCATTTCTTTCCTCCTTTTGTTTGGCATAGGCTTCCATAAAGAGCCTAGAATTTTCTTCCTATTTATTTCCCCATAATTTTCAACCACCTCTACATTGGCTCTCCACTCAAACCATTTATCTTCTTCCTTTTCTTTCTCATGTTCCTTCTTTCTCTCACTTTCAGTAATTAATTATTCGTCAAATTTTGCAGTGGATGCATCAATCAATGCTTGTGTTGGAGGATTAGGATCAGAATGACATGTTTTCATCTTCTTTTGTTTTGGTTTTTCAACCAAAATAGACTTGCCTTTGTCTTTAGGATCAATAGTTGGACCTGTTGTTGAGGTAGACACTTGAATTGTTGGCTCTCTTATTTCAAAACTAGCCATAACTATCCTTGTAGGTCTTTCAACAACAACAACAATAGGAGTATTGATTATGATAGTTTGAGTGACACTTAGACTAAGTAAGTATTGAGACACATCATCTTATGTCTCATAATAACTCTGCTCCTTTTCTTCATTTAGTGGCACATCAGAACTAATTCTTCTACCGGAACCAACCAAGTTACCACGAGCATCAACATCATTACCAACATTAAGCCTTTCACTACCAACATTAACATTTTCAGCACTAGCATTAGCCTCCCTTGAATCCATACTCACATCTTCATTAATTATGGATGACTTCAACGCCAACACAATCTCAGCCACATCCATCTCCTTCTCCTCATCAATCATCTTCTCTTTTTCCTCCCATTGCTTGATAGGGGCTACAATGTCTTCAAAATTATAAAGAGTCTCCTATAAAGAAGGAGAGACTTTAAATTTCCTTTATGAGGATGGCATTGCATATTCAAGTTGTTGAACAAGCTCCTTTAATGTTGATATCTCTTTAGTTTGTGCAGTAATAAGTTAAGCTTGTACACCCTTATCATGTTTCAGTGTAGTAACTTTGGTGTTTAAGTTTGAAATCTTCAATTCCAGTTGTGAAAATCTATCATCACCACCTTTTAGAGAAGTAACCATTGTTAATGGATCATTGGACCTAGTTGGGGACTTAATTATGTTACTCATCCCTTTTTATACTTGAGTAACAATATAGCCTCACCAGTGCTACCAAGCACACCAGCATTAGTAGCCTCATCTACATCCAAGTTTAGAGTAGATGTCCTGAGTTGAGGACCTATGGACACCTGTCTGGGTTTTCTCATATATGCATGGGAAATATATGATCTTGAGGTAGATGGTTCATTTTCTACTGTGGGTGATGTGGGTTGGAACACAACCGAGCTTGCTGTTCCCTCATCATTACTAGCTTCAGCCACTACAAGCGTTGCCTCTATCAAAGGTACAAGTACTCCATTTCACCTATTATTGGGCCTCTTCATTTGGCCAAATACCCTGTGTGTAAGAGTAACACTCTCATACATCATCTTGTGGTTCCTCAATTGATGAAGCATCCTATAATTAATGGTCATAAGGAATATTGGGAACATAAGAAACTTGGTCTCGCTAGTTACATTTTTTACCATATTTACAAATATTATATGACTGAAATTGTAAATTCTATTTGAAGAACGACAAACCAGTGTAGTTGCAATGTTACTACCAAATTAGTCCCACGAGGCACTCTTATGACTCATGCAATGAAGATGGTTGTGGACCAAGAATATCCACTAATATGAGAAGGCTCACTTGTAGAGAGTGAAAGAACCATCCATAACATACCCAATAGCAGCCATTCCATCCAAAATATATGCATTCTTTAAAGAAACAACACCGTTAGCATCTTCCAACCTAAGGTGATCTATCACACTTGCTATAGAAATCACCAACTATTCACCATTTATCGTTGCTTCAACACAAGACTTCCATCAGGAGCTTCTTCCACAACTGTAGTACCTCATAACTGACTGATAATGCTTTTTAGGACCTTAGGGTTAACGATGAGAGCAAAGTGAATGTGACTTCTTGAGAGGAAGTCAAACACTTCATGAAAGACTGGTTGATCACCATCCTTTTGTAAGTATGCCACCTGGTTGGGTTTCTCACATAAAGCTAGAGTCGTCATTGTTAGGATTACATATAATAGCGATTAGATAAAGTATAAGTGTCTGGGTGAAAGTTGTGAAGGTAAAAGTAAGAGTGTGGTAAAAGGAACTCAGATTATGTAGGCTAATTGAAGAGTTTTGATTAGGTCGATGAATTCAAGTTGTAAATTATAGGGTAAGACTAGGTAATGATTGAAATTTAGAAAATATTATGTAAATATCTTTTAAAAATATTACACAGGGGCGAAGTAACTGACATAAAAATCTCAACAGTAATAATATAAAATTCCTTTCTAAGTCAGCACTAACGGCTATGCACCAGAATTAATAATGCTACCAACATTCGTTCTACTATAATTGGTATTAATCTCAAAGCATAATTAAACCCTTTACCTAGCAAAATACAACCCCAAGCTGCTATCAGTAATCAATAGTGTCTACATCAATGTTACAAAACAATATACAATATTTTTTATATTTAATATTATTATTATTATTATTTTATATTATTACACACATAAGAGTGAACCCACATACTTTAAGATTAGAGCTAAATTAAAGATCTAAACAAGTGATTGAAGTCATCAAAGCACACTCATATACATGAGATAGACATTGAAGCCAGTATGGTTCCTTGGTTAGAAAAATCCGGCGGCACTTAGGCTAAAAGTATGCCCATACTGAAAATATTGCACACATACACTTAGGTTGCTTTAACCTCTGGTTTATGAAAACCATTACCAGTACTAGGTAATACATGTGATAAGATAGACTCATTTAAAGAGTCTTCTTGAGGGGATTTCCAGCATTAAGTTGTTCTCTAAGCCAGATGTCATAATATTAACACACTATAAGTGGAATGACAAAGAGTGAGCAAGCTAGTATAAACTAGTTAGCTAAGAAATAGTACAAAAACCAAGATTTAGTGTACATCATGAAAATCCTTCCATGCTACTTTGCTTACCCTACAAATTTTAGTCTAAAACCAAGAAAATATTTTCCCAAAACATTTTCTTATAATAGATGAAAAACCAAGACTAACAACATTAAAATTTGCATTACTAGAATTAAAATTTACATAAACATAATTAATTTTTACAAAAATATACAACACTTATCACGAAAAATCAGCCTTCTTTAAGAACCCAAGACACATCAGGATTGAGTTTGGTTGGACCAATAAACTCATATGTATTATAAGAATATTGCCCATTTATGTTACAAGATTCACGTGTAATAGTACCCTTTACCCAATCCTAAGTCCAATATTTCTTATGTTTGTCGTAACCCACTATTTTGACTACTTCCTCTATCTTAACAGCACTATCATGATTCATTTTTGACTGATTTTCTTTGGGTCTCCAAACCATTTTATTAGGTGCTGTTTATTGTGAAACTTGTTGAGACCCTATTTCACCATGGTTGTTTTGTTTTCAGTGGGTTTTGAATCAGACTTATTAAACCCAGTCCTAACAACTTTATTCTTTTGATAAGAATTTTGATGGTCTAAAGTTGTTTTCCTCTAAAAAGGTCCTAACATTTGGTTATGCTACATAGGGTCTTGGTCTAGGACTACCAAAGTGTGGTCTTGGGTTGAAAGAATTAACAAGCTTACCAGGGTTAACATTTGTTTGTGCTACAAAAGTTTTTGGTATAACACTTACAAAGTGTAGTTTTGGGTGGGCAACATTAACAAGCCTACCAGAATTAACTAGTTTTGGTCCATTATTACTAGAGTGTAGTTTTGGGTGGACAACATTAAATGGTCTACCATAATTAACTGGTTTTGGTCTACTAGAATTAAAATGACTATTATTATTAATTTGTTTTATACAATCTCTTAGCAATACTGATATGGGGATCATCCTAGTATTAGGATTTAGATTGGTCTTCTTTGCATGATAACTATTTCTAACCATGTTAAAATTAATCCCATATCTAACCTTTTTCCTCTGGGTGTTCATGCACTTAGCCTACACATGATCAAAGCTACCACACACATAACAAGATTTATTATACATAGCAAATCTTTTTTCTGACTATTAGAACTTTTGATTGTTCTAATTCCTTTGATTTCCCTTAGGTTGGTTAATTATGTACATCTCAGCATACTTAACAGACTCTTTAACTTGTTTGTATTTAGGGGCATTGGGGTTTAACTTTCCAGCTTTTTTAAACAGAGATTTCTCTTCCAACTTAGTAGTAGATTGAGAATTTGTGTTATCTGAACTACTAAGCTCAGATGTCCAATCCTCAGTCTAAACACCAGTACTAGTACTAGCAGTTAGTGCATCTTATGGAATGTCAACACGAGATTTGCTAGGGACAACATAATCATTACTCTCTTTTTTGTGCTTTATTTTAGTAGGCACAAACTCAAGTTCCTTGTTTTAGAATTATGACAAACCAGTGATGACACATCTTTCTTATGAAGAAAGTACACAAGAGGGGTTTCAACAGTATGGTAATTACCATCATATCATATACCTCACGTGCATTTGTCAAGAACCTGGCTGTCAATCATCTTTTCGAGACTCTTAGTAGCACTATTAAAACTTTTAAACTTAACCTCATTCCATTTTTACTAGTTTCACTAGTTTCTAGTTTAGACTTAAGTTCAATAACTCAAAAGCCTGACTTGGTATCCTTTTTTAAGAAAACAGATAGAGTCTTTAAAATCTATTTCTTGTTCGTTATTTGTTCTTCTAACATGACAATACCTCTCGTATGTTAGACATAGTAAATTCAGAGGTATTATAGTTTCTCATAATATCATCACAATATTTTTAGAGTTCCTCATAGGTTTTCAGACACACAACTTCTTTTACGAAACTGGACCAATTTTCATCACTTTACGAAAACGCAATGTTTTGAAAACCGGGTTTGTAATCGACCCGGCCAAACCTCCAGGTCATCGGGTCACCGGTTCAACCGGTTCGACCGCCGGGTCGACCCGGTTTCATACTGTAACCAAAAAATAGTTTTTACCACGTATACTACTACTTGCCTGAAACATCCCCTCAAACATAGCCTTGAAGCAGGCTGTATATCTAAATCACATAACCACAAAGCCTAAAAAAAAGGAGTTATCATTTAACAACAACTTTGTAATTAGCATCATTGTTAGTAATCATTTGAACATATCAACATATTTAATAAACGAATCCACTAAAACAATAAAATCAAGAAACTAATCAAACAACATTTCCTAATATCCCAATCATCACTACAACCACTTTCAATCCATCGAGTTTATCAATCTATTGAGTTCTCCTTGTGGAAATTTACTTGGATTCTTTTAATCCATTGAGTTTATGTTAACAAGGTATGTGGTTTGGTGATTAATAGATGTTCTTTATTTGGTTATTATGTTTAATGGTTTTTTGGTTTTTTTTTATGGGGAAATTTGATCTATGTTGAAGATAGATAACAGAGAGAGTTGAAAATGGAGGCAATAGTGTAACTGTGTGAAAGATAGTAGGGTTTGCTTATAAATTAGAAAAAAACTGAAACCCGTCCGATTTTGTCCACCCGGGTCAACCCGGGTTTCCAAAAACCCACGGGTTCATTCTGGGTTTCATTTAAACTAAGAACCGGTTTATTTCTTCCCGTTTTTTAGACCAGAACCGGTTCGACCGGCCGGGTCGAACCGGTTTCAAAACATTGCGAAAATGAACCATAATGCATACACTTGTACATCACGATGCACAACCTTCATGCATCTAGCGCATACATATGTACCACGGCGCATAAATGATAGTGCATAACTTAAAGAAAATGTCTTTTGCAAACTTGGTGTATTAAAATCTCACATATACCTCTATATGCTATAAAAATGTAAAAAACATAAATAACCAACAACAATAATATAATTCTATAAAAATGAAATCACTCAAGAAAATAGACGTACCAAATCGTCGAGATAACCATTACTATTTGGAAAATTCAAGCATAATATGCTATCACAAAAACCTTTGTGAATACAGAAGTTATCAAGATATTTACCAAACAAGCACTACATATGCATCATGAAGCACAAAGTGTTTACCTTTGCTAAGAAAATGAACCAAGTGTTGAGATATGCGATCGTTTAGCCATCGATAAATGAGTGAGCCTATCGGGGGCACACACTCAATACGGAGAACACACATTTATTTAAGTTTATTATTTATTTATTAAACATTTAATAAAAACTTCATCTATTATTTAATAAACGATAGTTAAATTAATTAACGGGATTTAGTTAATTTATCGTGAGTGCGTTATTAAATTTTGGAAGGAAAAATGCTTCTAGAACCTCCCGGTACCCTATAGGCGGCCGAATACCCTTAGGGGTTCTATAAAGATACTGGTTTGCTAATTAAGTGATTTAGTTACTTAATTTAGGTGTGTAGGTTGGGCCTTAAGATTTGAGGAGGTGAAAGGATGTGTATAAATAGAATCCTAAACCCCTCATAATTTTTTGTCTCTCCTTCTTGTGCCTTGCGTCCGAATTCCCCACACCGCACCAAAACCATACAAAATTTTCCTTTAACCTAAAATCACATAAAAGGTTTTATAAGATCTATCATCTTTGGTGGTTTTCTTATAAAGTCTTAAGCTTTATAACTAAACTCTAGATCTCTAGATCTAGGTTTTAGTCTCCCCTTATGGTTCGACTAGTTATAAACCCTAACTAGGGTTTTCGGTGATTTTCCTAGAGTCTTGTAACGTCTACAAAACCGATCCTTACGTAATCCCACTTAGGGTTTCGGATCTAGGGTTTTTAGTTGCAAGATCTATTAAAGTGAAGTTACAACTAGCATCGTGGTGTGTTCGTTTGACGTGTCGTGTGAGCAATCGATAGAGGGCGGTTACTTTACCGTTATAGCTTCAAGATCAAGATCATTAATTGATTTATTCAATTAATTTAAGGTTGGTTTAAATATTATTTTTATTATGTGTTAATCATGTTTGTTATACTAGATCCATTCTGCTGCGTACTCGTAGTTAATGGTTTAACTAGTTTATAAATCCCAACAGTGGCATCACGAGTCAATTCGTATGGCATTCATGGGTTACACATAGAATAAAACACGCTTGCTTCGCTTTAAAATCTCTTTTATTTATGTTTTTATGACAATTACATGCATACTTGTCATAAAGTTTTAATCTTGATCTAGATCTATTAAAATTGGGTAGGTTAAAAATTGAACCGGTTAATAATTACTTTTGTTTTTTATTATCCGTCAAAGACCTTTGCATCTCACTTTTGTGATACTTTGCATGTCATCAAGTACCTTGCTCGAAAACTTGATGAGGGTCTTTGGTCCTCAATTTTGGGAAGACTCATTCGAGACTTGGATCTTATATGATTTATCGCTTTCATATAGAGTCTGTCTTCTGCTTCTACCCCCTTCTAGTATGTTTTTATGTGCTTATTTATTTTCCATTATGAATTGCAAAACGTAATATTCAAGATTCTAGGAATCATAAAAAAGGATTCTACTTATATCGAAACTAGCTTTAAAATTATGTCATATTAATACACCATATTTTCCTTGCGAATCGGCTATGTGTTTATTTGTTAAAATCCTAATTTTTGAACAAATCTTAATATTGACATAAGATCTATGAAACTTGGTTTTATTGTATTCTAATTGTTTTGCGAAATCATATTGTCACTCGAGTTAGGCTTACATACCGTGATGATGGCTTATAAACTATCTTCTCAACGACGTGATTTGAAAAATTAATTGGTTTACAATACTTAAAATTACAACACCGTTTTATGTTTTTACTAATGATGGACTTGCTATTGCACTACGTGCTCTAGTCGAGTTATCTAGGGTTTGAAGGATCTTTAATCTTCTCCCATGTTCCATAGGTGTTTCGGCACTTATGGGATAATTATCCCAAGCACTTGCACCTTCGGGCGCATGAAGAGTAGGATATAGGGTTTGATCTTTCTTTAATATTTTCCTGTGGTAAAACACGCCTAAACCAAAAAGTTAATAAATTGTTTTCTTAACTTGTGCTAAAAGAATGAATTGCATGTATTCTTTTACACACTTTGACATTTGTTTTCTAAACTTATGCGATACCTATTTGAATTTTTAAGTCTATGCCATCCAATTTAGAAGCACTTGTAGTTGTTTTTCGTCATCTGGTCAGACCTATGGCGAATTACATACCCGAGGCGATCTTTGTCATTGGTCAGACCTTTGCCAATCATTGCATGCTTCAAATTGGTACGACTTAAGTTGAGTTCCCGGTCAGATTCAGAACCCGAGGCATAAGATGAGATGAAACATACTCATGACTTTATTACGTGTAAAACAAGTTTGTTTTGAGATGTTCATTGGTACTCGAAAGAGTTGTGAGAACATCTCATTCAAACACTCTACAACAAATAAACTTCATGAATCATCTCAAAAATCTAAGAGTTTCACTTGTAATGCAATTAACGCTCGTCGCTTACCTCTTGCCCTACTTGATACTAGACGGCCGGACCTCTAATATTAAGTGGGAGTGCCAGCAAGGATCTTAGTCTCATAATGATTAATTGGGTAGTTAATTCTTTGAGAATGTAATTATCGAAAATACTAATCGTTGAACTTTTATTTTGTAGATGAATAATAATCAAAACTCTTGCTTAAACAACACGGTTGTTAAGTCATTCCTTGAAAAGATGAAGTTGACTGAAAATAACTTTGTTGATTGGTATCGTGATCTTAGGATAGCGCTCGAAACCGACGACTTGGTTAAAAACCTTGAGCAACCTATTCCTGATCAACCAGAAGTTCTGCCTTATCGTCACTTTGGCCCAGAGAAAGACCCGGATTTACATCCAACTTGGGTCAAAAGGTCTAGAGAAATCGTCGGCCTTATGCTAATGACTATGTCCCCTGAACTCCAGAAACTTTTGGAGGGTCATGGCGCATGGTCAATGATGGAAGAATTGAAAACTATGTTCACTGAACAAGCTGATCAAGAACTCCTTGATGTTGCACGTGTCTTTCACGCGTGTAAACATGAGGATGGACAATCTGTGAGCTCCTATGTCTTAAAGATGAAGGGCTACATAGAGAATTTGGAACGTTTGGGTCACCCCATGTCGTTGAAACTTACAGTTAGCCTAATTTTAGCCTCACTGAACAAGGATTATGATAGGTTCGTGCAAGATTACAATATGCATGGCCTGGGGAAGACAATGCCAGAATTGCATGCTGATAGGTGTGTAAACACCCATCCTTTTACCACTTAATTCGGGCTAAAACGAGACCAAAACACGTATTTAATATCATTTGTTTGGAATTATGCGTGGTTTTTGTGTTTATTGTGTTTTCAGAGCCAACCGGATAAATATTGAAGAAAACATGGGATTGCACGGGTTTTACTGAAGAAAAAGACTCAAGATAAAGTCTATTGTCCAAGAGATGCAAAAGATTTGAAGTCACTGGGCCTATTCGAAGATTTATCGAAGAAAAGGACCAAAGATGGAAGATTTATGTAAGTCGAAGAAACTCAAGTCTATTAAATGAAGAAATTAAAAGACGAGTTGAATTTAATCGACGACAAATCCCGAATCAGAATCGAAAACGGAAACTTTTCTGAAAAGACGAAAAGACACAAAGAACGGGGGAAAACCCACTCACCAACCAAAGGAAACATCTATAAATAGGCCATTCCATACACATTTTGAGCTAGCTAGTTTTTTCTTTCTTCCTCCCCACTCCTTCTCCTGGTTCGTGTAACACCACCACCACTAGGGTGAGTGGTGATTTTTATCTTTAGTTCTTTAATCTTGTAATTTTAATCTTTGTTTCATCTTGTCAAAACATCAATCATTCAATACTAAGTTCTTGTTTAATCTTTCATTTCATCTTGTTCATCATCATCTTTATCTTCAAGTTTTTAAGTTTTCATTTTCTTGATTTGATCTTCAAAAGTTGTTGGGTTTTGTGTTTTTGTTGATGGGATTTGTAGTTTATGGTTAGTAGATGCTTTGTGATTAGTTTATTTAAGTTTTTGGTGAAAAACTTGGTGATTTTTGGATCAAAATTGGTTTCCTTGTTCTTCGGGTAAACGACTGTTTTTATGTTCCCAGGTTCCGGATGAACTTTTTCCTTCATTCTGAACTTTTTCCTTCATTCGGAACTTTTTCCTTCATTCGGAACTTTTCCCTTCATTCGGAACTTTTTCCTTCATTTGGAACTTTTTCCTTCATTCGGAACTTTTTCCTTCATTCTGAACTTTTTCCTTCATTCTGAACTTTTTCCTTCATTCGGAACTTTTTCCTTCATTCTGAACTTTTTCCTTCATTCTGAACTTTTTCCTTCATTCGGAACTTTTTCCTTCATTCGGAACTTTTCCCTTCATTCGGAACTTTTTCCTTCATTCGGAACTTTTTCCTTCATTCGGAACTTTTTCCTTCATTCGGAACTTTTTCCTTCATTCGGAACTTTTTCCTTCATTCGGAACTTTTCCTTCATTCGGAACTTTTCCTTCATTCAGAACTTTTTTCCTTCATTCAGAACTTTTTTCCTTCATTCAGAACTTTTTTCCTTCATTCAGAACTTTTCCTTCATTCAGAACTTTTTCCTTCATTCCGAACTTTTTCCTTCATTCCGAACTTTTTTTTTTTTTCCTTCATTCCGAACTTTTTTTTCCTTCATTCAGAACTTTTTTTTATTAGTTATTTTTGGCTTATTTTCTCTATTTCATGCATTTGATCTTTTTTAAGTAGCATAGAAAATCACAACCCTTTTTGTACCAAGAACAACTATTCCACTTTGAGCTGTAATCAATTCGAGAGGATACCGAGATTTAATCTGAACCCATACAAAATCATTATATCAAATGGCGCCGCTGCCGGCTCTTCTCGTTAAGATCAAAAGTTTTTTGTGAGAAATTGGATTTTGGGATCCGTTCCCCGTGAACGTTCTTTTTCAAGAAAATCTTCAAAAACAACTAAAAAATATAAAATTTTCAAAAATCCTAAAAAGTAAAAAAACAATAAAAACCAAAAATATTTTTGCTTTGTTTTTCTTTGTTCGTTCTTTTGCAGGTGTATGCGCACTCGATCCACGTCTTATCAAGAACCCGAGCCTCTCGATAACTTAGACATGGCTGGTGTACAAAACAACAATAACATACCACCTCCGAACAACAATAATAACAACAACAACCCGCCTTTCAACAACATGAATAACAACAACAATGAGCACCTTCCGGATAATCGCCCGATGATTGAATTGCTGCAAGCTCATGTTGATGGCAACACGGATCCAATCGTCATCCCTCCAATTGCCGCCAACAATTTCGAGCTAAAGTCAGGATTTATCCAGATGGTATCCGCTCAACCGTTCTTGGGACGCCACATTGATGACCCACACGACCATATCAAGAGATTTCTACAACTAACCAACACGGTCAAGTTCAATGGTGTTTCACAAGAAGTGATAAGGTTACAACTTTTTCCCTTTTCTTTAGAGGGACAAGCCCGGCATTGGCTTGCTAAAGAACCGCCACAGAGTATTCTCTCGTGGACGGATTTGGAAACAAAGTTCATCAATTACTTTTTTCCACCCTCTCGTACTACCGCTTTGCGGAATGAGATTATAAACTTTGAACAAAAGTACGATGAGTCATTCAGTGAATCTTGGGATCGTTTCAAAGATCTTTTAAGAAAATGTCCACAACATGGTTTTACCAAAGTACATCAAATTAATACTTTTTACAATGGTTTAAGCATGAGTGACCAAGATTCACTGAATAGTGCCTCAGGGGGTAATTTATTGGCTAAGACTTCCAATGCTGCTTGGGATATCATTGAGAACAAGTCTCGTGTGCAAACCAAGAGCGTTAGGACCAATGTTGCTAGTGCTAGCACTAATGACAGCGACAAGCGATTAGACAAAATCACTACGCTTCTTGAATCGCTTGTCACCCACACCGTCAGCAACAACAACAGCAACAACGCCAAAAATGCACAAGTGAACGCTGTCAGCCAACCTTGTGAGATATGCGGTGGTCCCCACTCCTACACAACTTGTACCGCCACCCAAGATTACCCTGCTGAGAATGTGAATGCGGCATATGGCACCTACCAACAACCTGCTTATCAAGCTAGACCTCAAGGTGACCGTAACTTGCTTAGCTACCGCAGCAACAACTATCTTTCACCACCTGGCTTTCCTCCTACCAACCCAAACCAACAACAAAACCTTAACCGCCCTACTCAACAACAACAACAACCTCGACAACCATATATCCCACCTCACAAGCAGCAACAACCACCTCAACGTAACAATCAAATCTACCAACAACCAGCTTACCAACCACCTGCATACAATGCTCCTTCCAACCAAACCAACACTGCACTACACCAAGAGGTCGCCACCTATATGAGGACCAATGATGTGATAGTGGGAAATCTCCAAGAAGAAGTGCGCAATTTGAAGGCAGATCTGGTCAAGCAAGGCAATGATTTGAGAGCCGATATGCGAAACACGTTGGATAGCCAGACGAATGATCTGAGGAACATGATGGCTAGTTTCTTCCAAAGTAGTCAACCCTCTTCTTCGGGTACTCTTCCGAGTAACACCGTTGCGAACCCAAGAGGGGAGATGAAAGCAATCACTACTAGAAGTGGTAAAGGTACCAAGGAACCCGAGCTTCCTATACCGCCACCGGTGGTTGTGACTAAGGAGAACGAGTCGCCTGCTCCTATTCCTCCTCCTCCTCCTTCCCCAATTTCTCCACCTCTTTCTACCCCTCCTCCACCCGTGGTTGTGAGTGACTCTATTCCCCTAAAGCCTTCATCTTCTTCCAATATACCTTATCCTTCAAGGTTGAGGAAAGAGAAGCAAAAGAGCAAGGATGATATTCAGGTTTCTAACTTTCTTAAAATGTTTAAACAACTGAATTTCAATATCTCCTTCGCTGAGGCTCTCGCTCACATGCCCAAGTATGCTAAAATGTTTAAAGACCTTCTGAGCGACAAGGAAAAGCTCCTCGACATTGCTAACACCCAACTTAATGAGAACTGCTCCGCAGTGCTCTTAAGGAAATTACCAACCAAGCTTGGTGATCCGGGTCGTTTTCTTATCCCTTGCAATTTCCCGGGAGTAGAGAATTGCATGGCCTTAGCCGATCTAGGTGCCAGTATTAATCTCATGCCTCTAAGTGTTTGGAAGCAATTATCTCTCCCAGAGCTAGTCCCCACTAAAATGACTTTGGAATTGGCCAACCGTACGGTTGCTTATCCAGTGGGGATAGCCGAAGATGTCATTGTAGGAGTCGACAAATTCACCTTCCCTGCTGATTTTGTTGTCGTCGACTACGAGATGGACCCTCGTGTACCACTGATTGTTGGTCGTCCATTCTTAAGGACCGGTCGCACTCTCATTGATGTTGAAGCCGGTGAGCTTATCATGAGAGTGGGTGACGATAAAGTAGTCTTCAACATGGGAAAGTTGTCTAAACAGCCTTATTCATATGAGAGTGTTAATTGTATTGACGTTCTTGATGAGGCTTGTGAAGAACACTTTAATGATGCTTGCAAAAGTATTCCTACCTCTCTTCCCAATGTTGAGACCGTGTCCTCGATTGATTCATCGTTGTCTCTATTTGGAGATAGTGATTTATTCTGGAACAATCTTGAAGCTACCATGGGAGATGCGAATTTAGCTACTAATGATTCTCTCACCGAGGGGGATGAAGACATGAATTTCTTTGACAATCTTCTCACCGAAGACACTCCTTCGCCTCCATCTTCCACGGTCATTGCTATCGATGCCACGACTTTGCAAACGCCTCCCGTCGAAAATCCTCCGGATTTGGAACTTAAGGAGTTGCCGCCACATCTCGAGTACGTGTTCCTTGACGACAACAAGAAGTCGCCCGTCATTATTGCTAAGGATTTGAAAGATGAAGAGAAGACTCGCCTCGTTGCTGTGTTGAAAGCTCACAAGAAGGCTATTGCGTGGAAAATCTCGGATATTCGTGGAATTGATCCTCACTTCTGCACGCATAAAATTCTCATGGAGGACGACTATAAGCCCACTATTCAAAGCCAACGAAGGGTGAATCCAAAAATACATGAAGTCATCAAAACAGAGGTTATCAAACTTCTTGATGCGGGTATGATTTACCCTATTTCGGATTCACCGTGGGTTAGTCCAATCCATTGTGTGCCCAAGAAGGGCGGAATAACCGTTGTTCCCAATGAACACAACGAGTTGATTCCCACTCGTCTCGTTACTGGGTGGAGAGTTTGTATAGACTACCGCAAACTCAATGATGCCACGAGAAAGGATCATTTCCCCCTACCTTTCATGGACCAAATGCTTGAACGATTAGCCGGTAATGAATATTACTGCTTTCTCGATGGTTTCTCGGGTTATTTTCAAATACCCATCGATCCCCAAGATCAAGAGAAGACTACATTCACTTGTCCCTATGGCACTTTCGCTTACAAAAGAATGCCTTTTGGCTTATGTAATGCGCCCGGGACTTTCCAAAGGTGTATGTTAGCTATCTTCCATGACATGGTTGAACAAACCATGGAAGTCTTCATGGATGATTTCTCGGTCTTCGGGGATTCCTTCTCTGCTTGCCTTGCCAATTTAGAACGTATGCTAAAGCGGTGCGAAGACACTCGCCTTGTTCTAAATTGGGAAAAATGCCATTTTATGGTAAAAGAAGGCGTCGTGCTTGGACATAAAATTTCGAAAGCCGGTCTTGAAGTAGACCGTGCTAAAGTTGATGTTATAGCAAAGTTGCCTCCACCTTCCACTGTGAAGGGTGTGAGAAGTTTCTTGGGTCATGCGGGCTTCTACCGCCGATTTATCAAAGACTTTTCTCAAATCGCTCGCCCGATGACCCACCTCTTGGAAAAAGATACCCCTTTTATCTTTTCCGAAGAGTGCCTTGAAGCCTTCAACTCGCTTAAGGATAAGCTAACTAAGGCACCCGTCTTGGTTACCCCTAATTGGGAGCTTCCTTTTGAGTTGATGTGCGATGCTAGTGATTTTGCTATTGGAGCGGTTCTTGGACAAAGAGTGAATAAACACTTCCAACCGATCCATTACGCTAGCAAGACAATGACTGGGGCACAATTGCATTATACGACAACCGAAAAAGAGCTTTTAGCAGTTGTCTATGCTTTTGAAAAATTCCGCCCCTATCTTGTCCTTTCCACCACCATTGTGTACACCGATCATTCCGCGTTGAAGTACTTGTTGACAAAGCAAGATTCCAAACCAAGACTTCTTCGCTGGGTTTTGCTGCTCCAGGAATTTAAAATCGACATCCGCGATAAAAAAGGAGCAGAAAACCTAGCCGCGGACCATCTTAGTAGACTTGAGGATCCTTACCAAGGGGATCATCCGACCAAAGAAATCAATGATTCTTTTCCCTTGGAGACCTTAATGTCTATAAACTCGAAGCCGAATGAAACCCCGTGGTTTGCGGACTTTGCAAACTACTTGGCGGGTGGAATTCTCAAGGAAGGGTTGACGTCCCAGCAAAAGAAGAAGTTCTTTACCGACATCAAGACTTACTTTTGGGACGACCCTTACCTATTCAAACAATGTGCTGATTTGATAATTCGCCGATGTGTTGATGGACCGGCAGCGTCGGACATCCTTGATGCTTGCCATAAAGGACCCACCGGTGGTCACTTTGGTCCCAACTACACTGCTAAGAAAGTGTTTGATTCGGGATTTTATTGGCCCTCCATATACCGTGACGCTCACGATATGGTCAAGCGATGTGATGTTTGCCAAAAGCAAGGCAAAATCACACATAAAGACGAGATGCCTCAGAATTTCATTCAAGAATGTGAAATTTTTGATGTTTGGGGTATCGACTTTATGGGGCCATTCCCTTCGTCTAAAGGAAACAAATACATCCTTGTAGCCGTTGACTACGTTTCAAAGTGGGTTGAAGCCAAAGCTTTGCCTACTAATGACGCAAGGGTGGTTTGTAACTTTTTGAAGGCTCTATTCGCTAGATTCGGTGTGCCTCGCGCCATTATTAGTGATCGTGGGACTCATTTCTGCAATGACCAATTTGCTCGAGTCATGGCTAAGTACGGTGTAAATCATCGTCTTTCCACAGCCTACCACCCACAAACTAATGGCCAGGCTGAAATATCCAACCGAGGGCTGAAGCGAATTCTTGAAAGAACTGTGGGAGAGCATCGCGCCTCATGGGCTGATAAATTGGATGATGCTTTGTGGGCTTTCCGTACTGCTTACAAGACCCCGATCGGCTGTACGCCTTATCGTCTTGTGTACGGGAAAGCGTGCCACCTCCCCATTGAGTTGGAGCACAAGGCTTATTGGGCCTTGAAGTGGGCCAATTTTGATATAAACAAAGCCGGTGACCTACGCAAGATCCAACTCAATGAGCTCAATGAGCTTCGGAATGAGGCTTATGAAAATTCTTTGATCTATAAGGAAAGAACTAAGCTCATTCACGACTCTAAGATCAAAAACCGAGAGTTCCATGTCGGAGACAAAGTCTTACTTTTTAACTCTCGGTTGAAAATCTTCTCGGGAAAGCTCAAATCTCGTTGGTCCGGCCCATTCACCATTGCCCAAATTTTTCCATATGGTACTCTAGAGCTTGCTCAACCTAATGGACCAAATTTTAAGGTGAATGGCCAACGAGTGAAGTTGTACTTTGGTGAGGACACCTCTCAGGAGGTGATTCCATCCCTCACCACGTTCCCCATGAACTAATTTTGGGTCGAGTCAGGCTCGTGACTCGGTTATCAAAAACAAGCGCTCCTCGGGAGGCAGCCCGAGTATCTATCCTTTATGTTTTAACCTCCTAAGTGTAGGGGGACTTCTATACGTGTTTGTCTTTGTGTGGTGATGTGATTACAGGGATAAGTGCACTCTTGGAATCTTTGAAGAACCGTGCTCCCGTGTTTATCCGAAATCCGGTTCTATCTCTCAACTATCGTGATTCAATTTTCTTCATACTCACATTTGAAATTGATCACGTTAGTCGTCTCTTCCTTAACTTGAGTTAACCAATGTGCACAATGTCATAAGTGTAGGGGAGACTTCTCCCACATGCTTAAACATTGAGGACAATGTTTATCTTAAGTGTAGGGGGGACTTCTATCGAAGTTTTAAGTGGACTTTTCCATGAAAATGCCTTCAATTAACCGGAAAATCCTATTTTTCAGCATTTTTCAAATTTTTTATTAACTTTGGCCATTTATTCGTAATTTTTAAATTTTTATCGTTGCTTTCATATGTATATATCCCGTAAATAAGTCAAAAATATTAATAAATTGGTGTAGCTAGTTTAGGAATCTTTGACATATTAGGCCGTTGCGTTTATTTTGACTCAACCCGAATAGACTTATCCAAGTTTATTCTAGCTAGTATCCTTAACCATATAGACCTTAATTGGTTTATTAGGCTAAGTGTCCACGAGTCTCATTACTTGAGATTTTAAACTGTGGAGGACGAGAAATGATAGAGTCAATTATAAGTCGGTATTCTTGCGCAAGCTCACTTGGTGTAATTAATTGCCTATTCTCCCATCACTTGCTAATAATTTATCTGCAATAAGTAAGGTCTTACGATTTGAAAAGTTACTTAGCTTCTAGCCCAAGATCGTTTAAAAGTTGCTCGGTAATGATAAGAGTTCATAGCCAAGGCATAACTTATGAAGCGGGGCGCGAAGATTGGCGAGTCCGAAAAGGCCCTAACAAGGCATGAGGATTCAATTTTATTGCTGAAGATCCAAAGTGATGTGAAAAGAATTATTCCTAAAGTCAATATGAAGGATCAAGACTCACGACGAAAAGCAATCAACTCCCATAAAGATCATGGAGAAGTCTATCCGAAAAGACCCTAACAAGGTATGAGGATAAATAGATCCAAGTCCGAAAAGGAGGCGGATCGTTGTATCTCAAAATCCCAATTAGAGATTGAAGAAATAATCATGAAGTCGTGGTCAACAAAGTTGGAGAACCCCTCAAAAGTCTCCAAGTGAAGAAACTCTATTATGATGAGAAGACCATTATCTCAAGAACGTCTCTCGAAGATATGAAGTATGAAGTACATGCCAAATATCGGCCCGAGAAAGGTCTCAAATCGTGAACCAAGTTATGCCAAGATATGAACTTTTTGATATCCCGAGAAGCAGTTTTAAGAGATTTTGTCCTTTAGCTAACTATTGATCAAATCGTCCTTGTAAAACCCGTATTTTAAATCGAGAATTTATAAATACGCGGTTTATTATTATTTTACGCGGGATATTGTTCCTTAAAACGTACACGTAGCATCAATTGCGCCGCAGCTCATCGTCTTGCGCCGCAACTAGTGATCCGCAGCACCATGAACTGTAGCCCCTTCAGTTGCGCCGCAACTTATGGTTCTTGCGCCGCAACTCGTGAAAAGAGTTGGGCCAAGCCCGTATGAAGAAATAAAACAGACGGGGGTTTTCTTTTCTTTTATGCCGACACATACACTACTCAAACAAAACCCTAATTAGAAAACAATCAGCCGCCACTTCTTGTGCCTCCTCTTCCCTGCCACGAATCACAAAAAAAAAAAAAAAAAAGAAAGGGATTCGAGCTTTGTTTTATTCAAGAAAGTCGAGTATAATCACCTCTCGCTAACTAAATTCGTGTAGGTACATTTTTCCTTTATTTTCCATTTGATTATCACGAATTAATAGGTTTGTTAATCCAAATAAATGGGTTTTTAAATGGTTAATCATGATACAATAAACATGGGGTTTCGTGTATGTGTGGTTGCATCAAAAACCGAGACATGGTAATGTCTCGGTGGTTTTGTTTTATTTTCAGCCGCGAACCACAACCATCAGGGGGGTTTTCGGTTCATCAACAGGGTACGTTTGGGGTTAAAACGCAGCAACAGGGGGTGTTTGGGATTAGCAGGTCTTAAGGGTGTGTTTGGGTCTGCCATTAATGAAGACATGGGGGAACTTGAACTAGCAGTGGGAACCACTGCATAAGCAGTGGTAACCACTGCACTAACAGTGGCAAATTGCAAGCAGTGGGAACTTTGTTTCAAAAACAGTGGGAATTATCTTGGTTAAAGCATGTTATAAATAAGTTTTTGTACTATAAAAACTATTTGTTATGTAATTAGTAAAATTAAATCGATTCTTAACATTTTCCTTCCACTATTAAAAGTCGGATTTAATTGATGATTAAATTAATAATTTATTTCAAGAAACTAAATTTGGAAATCTTTATATTTTAGGAAACTTTCCATTTACAACAGGTTGCTATTTATAGTAATATCGGGATTGTTGGAACACGGTATAATACATAGTAACCATCAATAAGTATATATTAATCAGTAAACTTTTAAAGATCAGTCAGATTATCAGAAATACACCGGACTATCAGATTAACCAGATTATACATAAATAGTAATACAGAAATAAATTAAATTAAAATTAGAACATATAAGAATCAGTAACAGCAAACGGTATTTAGACGACTTATTTTTCCGTTCGTATTTATGTAGTATCCGTGAAGTCAGAGTCGATCTTTCAGCTTTCTGTCTTATTTCATTTCTGGACACGAGGTACGGATTTTCCGTCCTTTCAGTAAGGACTTTCCTTTCTATGCATGATTAGGATTTCCCATCTTCAGCCAAATGTTTTTCCCCAGTATATGTTTAAGTTTATCAGTGATCATGTTAATAACGAAATAAATTGCCTGAGCATTATATACAAGCACGACCAGTTTATGTACTAGTTACGGAGGTACCGTAACCACGGCACTAGAGGCACCGGTGTCGTGACTCACATGCAGGAGAGTGATATCCTGCATCGTCCCACTCATGTTCAGTTGGCCATTTTTATATGTATGTTTTAGTGGGGCGTATGGATGCATCCTAGGCTTTCAAGTGTTTCATGTTTATCAGGGTGAATGTGGTGTGTGCTCTACATCCTTCACATTGGAGCTGATCCCTCCACCCAGCACAGTTATTTAGAGGTCACCCCTCTACAGCATGACGAGGTCACCCCTCCAGTTATTCATGCACGGTTGTTACAGCACGTGACCTATATAAGCTCTGGCAAATAAAATACAGTAAATGCATGTTTTCAGAATTAATAGTTATATTTCAGTATCAGTATATATGAATCAGATTGCTCAGATTTTATGCAGAGTTCTACCACATGTTACATATCAGTCTTACAGCTTCTGTATTCTATCGCCTGTTTCTTTCAGTATATTCTTATCATGCTTTATATCCGTTCACTGAGCGTTATGCTCAGCCGTAGTTCCTTTCATGTTCTAACGGCAGGTACACCGGGACGCTCTTGGGTTTTTGAGAGCACGTGCATTTGGGATGGAAGCTGTCCAGACTTCTTATTTTATGCACTTACATTATTCTGCTTATTGGACATTGTTTAGTCCTTTCTTTCAGTATTTTTGTTTTTCATGTTTTGAGCTTAGTTGGAATACCGATGTTTGATTCCGGTATTTCCGTTATGGTCATTTAATGTTTTAGAACATTTACCTTATGCTTTGATGACACGCCATATATACACGTAACGGTCCACTTATCCAAGTGGGGTGTTACAATTATGGTATCAGAGCCCAAGGTTCGACCTGTAGGCTCTAAAACTTGACCTGTGACTAGTGGGTAGTCACCAGGAACTTCCCAGATTTTGGCGTTGTTATCTTTCATGTTTCTCATGGATTATTCAGTCAGTTTTCTTCGTTTATCAGTCAGTCTTCTTAACGTTTTGACTAAGTAAAAGGTTGGTACAGAACTGGCCATATTTAGTCGCATGTACTTTTAGCGAGCTTTCGTTTTGGTGAACTGACCATAGGCGTTCACCCTTGCCGTTCAGATTTTGTATTGGTAAACCGACCATAGGCGTTTACCCTTACTCATGTCAGATTCATGTTTTCAGTCAGATATTACTTAGTGAACCAGCCAAAATCGTTCCTCATTTCTCAAGTTAAATTTCATGCTTTTCAGTCAAATGATGTTTTATGAACCGATCCACAGTTGTTCACCTTGGTCATATCGGGACAGTTCATAAATTTTGACAAGTATGGATTGAGCTACAGCCATCCATATTTAGTCCGAGATTATAAATTTCTATACATGACAGTTCTCAGAAAAGTTTGACCAGTATGGATCGAACCAGAATAGCCCATACTTAGTCTCATGTTTCCTTCCTTGAAGTACGTGGATTGAACCTTAGCCGTCCACATCAGTTAATATTACACCTCAGTTGATTTAACTTTTGTGTTCCTTATAACAGTCAAATTTTATACCCTCACGTTGATGTCATCTACATGATGATTCAGTTTCATGTCTCCTTACGAGGATTATGTTTTCAGCAAAGTGATGATGCCTTCAGGCTAAAATATAGAAGGATTACAGTAAAATCCTATTTCGTGATAAATCATGTTCTGGTCTTTATCAATCATGTCTTCTGTTTTCATACTGAACATTGATGAAACTCTGTTTAATCGTACTTTCAGCCTCTATACAACCAGCATTAAGTCCATGCAGAAATTTTCAGCCATCATAGTAACTGTTTCAGTTCAGTTGCTAACCCGTTAAATCAAATTATTTTCCGTTGAGAATGTCAGAAAATCGACACCAGTATCGGTCATCCCATAAAATTTCCACCAGCCCCATGTACAGTATTCCATATGTACCCCATGTACAGTGTCTCAGTTATACTCCATGTATAATATTTCACGTATACTCCAGGTACAGTGTCTCATATATGCTCCATGTGCAGTATTCATTGTGTACTTCATGTACAGTAGCCCAGGTGTACTCCAGGTATCCTACTCCATAGATATTACTAATCGATCCTTAAACATCGCGGACGTTCCCACTTGTCGATATTCTACCAGGTGCTGATGCTGCTCGTGAGTTGAAGATTTTACCAGATGCTGACGCTGCTAATACTCTGAAGACCACCCTGATGCTGACGCTGCTGAACCTTGGAGATTTCTCAAGATGCTGACGCCGCGGAACGAGGACGAAAACTATAAACTTGAAATTTCTGACAAGAATAAATTCAACCATCAGACGCTACCATTCGATTTTATGCTGTTACCTTCTCAGTTAGATGTCACACTTCACCCAGCCAACTTTCATTCAGAAGAGTGGGAACCGGAACCCAGCCGGCCACTCAGCAGAATAGTCACATGAATCACGGTCATGATAATGACCGTCATAAATTGACAGACAAAGCAGTGGTGACAATCATCGTGCTTATAATTAATCAGTCAGTAACCATCGGAACTCCGGAACGGACATGACCAACAATACAAGAGGTCAGTGGTCTAACCGGTCCGCCGACCCTAGCAGTTACCATAAATTCTTAATCTTATTCAGACTCACCCATTAAAACACGTGCCAAGACATCAGTCAAGACATAGTTCTCAGGTATCATTTCGGAAGACACATATCAGGGCACCCGTCATGATACACGTCATACGAATATCTTCTCAGAGTACGAGTCAGAGCTCCTAATTCCAGTATGTTCCAAGCAAGACCCTCAGTAATTCAGGGTATCTTTCAGAAAAGGGTATACTCATTCTGTTATGCCACGCATAAAACCAGACCATTAAAAATTCAGTTACCATTATTATTCAGGAAAAACACGCAGTATTCACTCTGTGAGGTTACAGACGAACCCATTCAGTGAAAAGTCTCCATGTCCACTTCATGTATCCCTATGTCAGCTTTATCTCAAACCAGGTAGTTATCTGCCTCTCATCCAGAAAGGACTCAACAGTACCACCATATTTATTAAAGTTTTCCTTTCAGTTAACAACGAGATCCGTCTTATTAAATCCCAAATATATTCATTATATATTTTGCCAGAAAAATCAGTACAAGCTATTTCTTCCTTACGAGCGCGTGACTTACCAATACATAGTTACGAAGACTTTTGGCTATCAGTTATAAATTCACTTCTGAAATTCCTCGAATCCATGACCAGCAGATTATCCTAAAATTTCCAGATGTCATTCCAGAAGGTGTTCCAGAAATTCATGCCTACCCATGAGACATAATTTAACATCGAGCTTGCCTCAAGAACAGAACCTGTTTTCAAAACTCTTTATTACAAGGCTCTAGCTACGATTAAAAGAGTTGCAGCAATTGCTGCAAGAGTTATCAAAATTAGGCTTTATTCGCCCTAGCGCCCCATCGAAAAATTTATCAGATCACCATTCCTAATCGATATTCATTCCACGAATAGAAAGTTTAATTGACCTACTACGAGGTGTCTTAAACATTCTTCCAGAAAAATTCAAGATCATGCTACCATCAGTGATGAGGGAAGAACATGATGATCTTCAGACCGTTGTTGCACATATTATAGCCACTCTAAAAATTTTTTGAATTTTACTTCTGAGCTCCCTAATGCTCCAACTATAGTATGAAAATGTATGAATAAATTTTCCTTGAATTCTCAGACAAATTTGGCAGTACATTCGTTGACAAGATTTTGATCTCCTAAATTCTAGAGAAGGACATGGGAATCATCTTTTCACGACCCCGCAGATTCTCCGATAGGAGAAAATTATATACGCAAGCTTTCTAGATGTATGTTACAGATGAACAAGGTGGCATATCTGAACCACCCTATTTCAACAGAAAGAAATTCCAGACAATCCTGCGAAGGTGAAGGCCATCACCTGATGGTCCCGACTGACGACTATGAACGTAGTATAAAATTTCTAGAACTCAATTGACTGCTACCGCAGAAATTGCCGACAGTCATCACTAGAAATTCTTCTATGACTATTCAACAAGATTTCCACCAGAATGTTCCATAATCCCAGACAAACACTGATAGAATCCGCATCACACATTAATGCAACTATGTTCATATCTAGATGCCTGACCTACTGCAGGTTCAGGATAGAACACCGACATGCTATTACTACAAGTAGAAATTCTAGACCGAAAAGAGACAAGACTCCATAGAGATTGTTATCAGCTTACCACAGACTCAGAGAAAGTATGATACTACCTAAGTTATCATCAACCATGTGATCAGCCTGCGCGTCTCTTTCATCTGGAAGGATCATGTAGTAGCAAATCTGCAGAAATTTTAAAATTCAGCAGTAAATCGTACGAATTCATGGCTTTCCTTAGACCATCATATCAGACAGAATTCATATTCACGATCAAGTGTATGTTTACGTCCACTTTAAGTTCATGTTTATTTCCACTTTCACGTTTACGTCTCATTCGCAGTATGATGCTGTTTCAGTTCATCTTTTATGCTATCTCCTGATTTAAGCTCACGTTAGCGTTCATAACGTTGTTCACGTTCAAGTTCGTGTGCCATTTCACGATGCACGTTTCTCAGTTATTACCGAATACGGTTACAGAAAGCTTGAGAAATTAGACTCAAGTTTAGCACAACTACTCCATAACCAGGCAGACGTTTCACATCTCAGGCCGTATCGTTTGGCATTCATTCCTCAGTCAGCCTATGTTCATGATATGTTCTAGTATCACGTTCACAGTATGATTCACTTATCATATTCTAATTCCATGCCAGCGCTCCTCATATAATTATGAACCACGTTCACAATTGCTCACTTAGCAGATTCACAATTGTTCACGTAGTTCGTCCCTTTATATATTTTCAACAGCTTGCTCAGGGATATAAATGTTATCTTTTCAGGATAATTGTACGTACCGTTTTATGTATACTACATGCTATAGCTTATTCATTCAGGATTAGAAATTCCATCTTAGTATGGAACCAGAAACATGTCAGCATCATCGGGACAGGGTCAACAGGACCAAGACTTTATTTATTATGTTAGACATTTGAAGGGATCGTTTCGAGCGGGAGGCCACTCGAAACGGAGGAGTCCATCCGGACCTCTCATCCTTTTCTTCAATAAATTCAGTTATGTTCTTTCAGTCATGTCACGTTATATGATAATTCCAGTCATGTCAGGTTTATACCTATCAGCAGCATTATGTCTTAATTAGAAGACAATTCATCCTTCAGCTTAATTGTCTTTTCAGTCTACGTGTTCTTTCAGTTCTTATAACTTCGTTAGCTTATCATCTTTAATTCGAGGACGAATTTCTCCTTTTAGAGGGGAAGAATTGTAAAACCCAGTACGCCGCATTTTAATTCGGGGACGAATTATTTCTTTAGAGGGGAAGAATTGTAAAACCCGTATTTTAAATCGAGAATTTATAAATACGCGGTTTATTATTATTTTACGCGGGATATTGTTCCTTAAAACGTACACGTAGCATCAATTGCGCCGCAGCTCATCGTCTTGCGCCGCAACTAGTGATCCGCAGCACCATGAACTGTAGCCCCTTCAGTTGCGCCGCAACTTATGGTTCTTGCGCCGCAACTCGTGAAAAGAGTTGGGCCAAGCCCGTATGAAGAAATAAAACAGACGGGGGTTTTCTTTTCTTTTATGCCGACACATACACTACTCAAACAAAACCCTAATTAGAAAACAATCAGCCGCCACTTCTTGTGCCTCCTCTTCCCTGCCACGAATCACAAAAAAAAAAAAAAAAAAGAAAGGGATTCGAGCTTTGTTTTATTCAAGAAAGTCGAGTATAATCACCTCTCGCTAACTAAATTCGTGTAGGTACATTTTTCCTTTATTTTCCATTTGATTATCACGAATTAATAGGTTTGTTAATCCAAATAAATGGGTTTTTAAATGGTTAATCATGATACAATAAACATGGGGTTTCGTGTATGTGTGGTTGCATCAAAAACCGAGACATGGTAATGTCTCGGTGGTTTTGTTTTATTTTCAGCCGCGAACCACAACCATCAGGGGGGTTTTCGGTTCATCAACAGGGTACGTTTGGGGTTAAAACGCAGCAACAGGGGGTGTTTGGGATTAGCAGGTCTTAAGGGTGTGTTTGGGTCTGCCATTAATGAAGACATGGGGGAACTTGAACTAGCAGTGGGAACCACTGCATAAGCAGTGGTAACCACTGCACTAACAGTGGCAAATTGCAAGCAGTGGGAACTTTGTTTCAAAAACAGTGGGAATTATCTTGGTTAAAGCATGTTATAAATAAGTTTTTGTACTATAAAAACTATTTGTTATGTAATTAGTAAAATTAAATCGATTCTTAACATTTTCCTTCCACTATTAAAAGTCGGATTTAATTGATGATTAAATTAATAATTTATTTCAAGAAACTAAATTTGGAAATCTTTATATTTTAGGAAACTTTCCATTTACAACAGGTTGCTATTTATAGTAATATCGGGATTGTTGGAACACGGTATAATACATAGTAACCATCAATAAGTATATATTAATCAGTAAACTTTTAAAGATCAGTCAGATTATCAGAAATACACCGGACTATCAGATTAACCAGATTATACATAAATAGTAATACAGAAATAAATTAAATTAAAATTAGAACATATAAGAATCAGTAACAGCAAACGGTATTTAGACGACTTATTTTTCCGTTCGTATTTATGTAGTATCCGTGAAGTCAGAGTCGATCTTTCAGCTTTCTGTCTTATTTCATTTCTGGACACGAGGTACGGATTTTCCGTCCTTTCAGTAAGGACTTTCCTTTCTATGCATGATTAGGATTTCCCATCTTCAGCCAAATGTTTTTCCCCAGTATATGTTTAAGTTTATCAGTGATCATGTTAATAACGAAATAAATTGCCTGAGCATTATATACAAGCACGACCAGTTTATGTACTAGTTACGGAGGTACCGTAACCACGGCACTAGAGGCACCGGTGTCGTGACTCACATGCAGGAGAGTGATATCCTGCATCGTCCCACTCATGTTCAGTTGGCCATTTTTATATGTATGTTTTAGTGGGGCGTATGGATGCATCCTAGGCTTTCAAGTGTTTCATGTTTATCAGGGTGAATGTGGTGTGTGCTCTACATCCTTCACATTGGAGCTGATCCCTCCACCCAGCACAGTTATTTAGAGGTCACCCCTCTACAGCATGACGAGGTCACCCCTCCAGTTATTCATGCACGGTTGTTACAGCACGTGACCTATATAAGCTCTGGCAAATAAAATACAGTAAATGCATGTTTTCAGAATTAATAGTTATATTTCAGTATCAGTATATATGAATCAGATTGCTCAGATTTTATGCAGAGTTCTACCACATGTTACATATCAGTCTTACAGCTTCTGTATTCTATCGCCTGTTTCTTTCAGTATATTCTTATCATGCTTTATATCCGTTCACTGAGCGTTATGCTCAGCCGTAGTTCCTTTCATGTTCTAACGGCAGGTACACCGGGACGCTCTTGGGTTTTTGAGAGCACGTGCATTTGGGATGGAAGCTGTCCAGACTTCTTATTTTATGCACTTACATTATTCTGCTTATTGGACATTGTTTAGTCCTTTCTTTCAGTATTTTTGTTTTTCATGTTTTGAGCTTAGTTGGAATACCGATGTTTGATTCCGGTATTTCCGTTATGGTCATTTAATGTTTTAGAACATTTACCTTATGCTTTGATGACACGCCATATATACACGTAACGGTCCACTTATCCAAGTGGGGTGTTACAGTCCTACTTTGCTTTCAGCCCTAATAAACTATCGGAATAAGTCCAAAAATGCATCTTCATGATCATTCTAAGACAAAAATAAAATATAAGAGATACACCTAGGGATAAGGGAGTTTAAGCATTTAATTAAGCCATGTGTGTAAGTGTTTGAATTACTAACTTATAATAACAATGATCTCGTTTTTAAGCTTAGTTTGGGGAACGTGAAACTTGAGGGTGATAAATCTTCGCAGCACCAAAGCCCTAATGTAAGTCATCGATTTCTCTACAAGTTATTCCCATGTAGCTATTTTCACGTGGAAATGGTTTTCTATCCCTTTGTTATCTTTGAAGTTTTATTTCTTTAATTTTTGTTTTGTAGAATTTTATATAAGGCCAAAGTTGATTAATTATGAGAAAAGTGTAAACTTGCTTTATCACTAAGCATTGCATGAGGGCATGGCAATGGTTAAGTGTAGGGGATTTGATAGGTGTGTAAACACCCATCCTTTTACCACTTAATTCGGGCTAAAACGAGACCAAAACACGTATTTAATATCATTTGTTTGGAATTATGCGTGGTTTTTGTGTTTATTGTGTTTTCAGAGCCAACCGGATAAATATTGAAGAAAACATGGGATTGCACGGGTTTTACTGAAGAAAAAGACTCAAGATAAAGTCTATTGTCCAAGAGATGCAAAAGATTTGAAGTCACTGGGCCTATTCGAAGATTTATCGAAGAAAAGGACCAAAGATGGAAGATTTATGTAAGTCGAAGAAACTCAAGTCTATTAAATGAAGAAATTAAAAGACGAGTTGAATTTAATCGACGACAAATCCCGAATCAGAATCGAAAACGGAAACTTTTCTGAAAAGACGAAAAGACACAAAGAACGGGGGAAAACCCACTCACCAACCAAAGGAAACATCTATAAATAGGCCATTCCATACACATTTTGAGCTAGCTAGTTTTTTCTTTCTTCCTCCCCACTCCTTCTCCTGGTTCGTGTAACACCACCACCACTAGGGTGAGTGGTGATTTTTATCTTTAGTTCTTTAATCTTGTAATTTTAATCTTTGTTTCATCTTGTCAAAACATCAATCATTCAATACTAAGTTCTTGTTTAATCTTTCATTTCATCTTGTTCATCATCATCTTTATCTTCAAGTTTTTAAGTTTTCATTTTCTTGATTTGATCTTCAAAAGTTGTTGGGTTTTGTGTTTTTGTTGATGGGATTTGTAGTTTATGGTTAGTAGATGCTTTGTGATTAGTTTATTTAAGTTTTTGGTGAAAAACTTGGTGATTTTTGGATCAAAATTGGTTTCCTTGTTCTTCGGGTAAACGACTGTTTTTATGTTCCCAGGTTCCGGATGAACTTTTTCCTTCATTCTGAACTTTTTCCTTCATTCGGAACTTTTTCCTTCATTCGGAACTTTTCCCTTCATTCGGAACTTTTTCCTTCATTCGGAACTTTTTCCTTCATTCGGAACTTTTTCCTTCATTCTGAACTTTTTCCTTCATTCTGAACTTTTTCCTTCATTCGGAACTTTTTCCTTCATTCTGAACTTTTTCCTTCATTCTGAACTTTTTCCTTCATTCAGAACTTTTTCCTTCATTCGGAACTTTTCCCTTCATTCGGAACTTTTTCCTTCATTCGGAACTTTTTCCTTCATTCGGAACTTTTTCCTTCATTCGGAACTTTTTCCTTCATTCGGAACTTTTTCCTTCATTCGGAACTTTTCCTTCATTCGGAACTTTTCCTTCATTCAGAACTTTTTTCCTTCATTCAGAACTTTTTTCCTTCATTCAGAACTTTTTTCCTTCATTCAGAACTTTTCCTTCATTCAGAACTTTTTCCTTCATTCCGAACTTTTTCCTTCATTCCGAACTTTTTTTTTTTTTTCCTTCATTCCGAACTTTTTTTTCCTTCATTCAGAACTTTTTTTTATTAGTTATTTTTGGCTTATTTTCTCTATTTCATGCATTTGATCTTTTTTAAGTAGCATAGAAAATCACAACCCTTTTTGTACCAAGAACAACTATTCCACTTTGAGCTGTAATCAATTCGAGAGGATACCGAGATTTAATCTGAACCCATACAAAATCAATGTATCACATGCCATGCTAAAGCTACATGAGAAAACATTGCCAAAGAAGGTTGCACCCGCCAACGCCAATACTATTAATGCTATTAGGGAAAGAAGGATCCAAAAGCCTAATCATAAGGCTAAACCGTCTAATGCTGCGAAGGGTAAGAATCATGGCAAAGGGAAGAAAGTAGCAAATTTTAATCCCTGAACCAAGATTCCTCCTCCACCAAAAAGAGAGAATCCTGCTAAGGATGCCATTTGTCACCAATGCAGTGACATTGGTCATTGGAAGAGAAACTGTCCAGAGTATCTCTCTGAGTTATGGAAGAAAAAGAAGTCCTCTCAAGGAGCTAGCACTTCAGGTATCTTCACTATAGAACTCTTTACTTTTCCTAATAAATCTTGAGTTTATGACACCGGTTGTGGTACTCATATCTGTAATACTACTCAGGGGCTAAGGATAAGTAAGAAGCTGAAGCCAGGAGCTTTGAATCTGTACGTGGGCAATGGTCATCGTGCAACAGTTGAAGTCATTGGTGTTTTTCAATTATTTCTCCCTAGTGGACTAGTTGTTATTTTGAATAATTGTCATTACGCACCTTCTATTTTTAGATGGATTGTTTCATTTTCTTGTTTGTATGACGATGTTATTGTTAATCGTTTTGAGAATAATGCAAGTATTTCGGTTTCTAAAAATAATATGTTTTATTTTAGTGCTATTCCTAGTAATGGTATTTATGAAATTGATATGTGTGATTCTAATGCAAACAATAGTTCTATGTATGCTATAAGCAACAAAAGGGCCAAATCTAATTTGGACTCTACATTGTTATGGCATTGTCGCCTTGGCCACATAAGCAAAAAACGCATTAAGCAATTACAATCTGATGGATTGCTTAAGTCAAACGATGATGATTCCTTTGACAAATGTGTTTCATGTTTATCTGGTATGATGGCACGTAAACCTTATTCACATCAAGTGGAGAGGGCTAATGATCTACTTAGACTCATACACACCGATGTGTGCGGCCCATTTAGAATCGTGTCAAGACAAGGTGCAAGTTACTTCGTCACTTTCACTAACGACTTTAGTCGTTATGGTTATGTTTACTTGCTAAAGCATAAACATGAAGTGTATGAAACATTTAAGGTGTTTCAAAAGGAAGTAGAAAATCAACTCGGTAAAACCATAAAGGCACTACGTTCAGATCGTGGAGGTGAATTTATGAGTTATGAATTTTTGGAGCATCTTAAGGAACATGGAATAGTTTCCCAAAGAACTCCTCCATATACACCACAACATAATGGTGTGTCTGAGAGGAGAAATAGAACCTTACTGGATATGGTTCGTTCCATGATGTCCTAAACAACTCTTCTAAAATCCTTTTGGGATTATGCTCTTGAGTCTGCTGCGCGCATACTCAATATGGTTCCAACTAAGAAGGTTGAAAAGACTCCATACGAAGTATGGTATGGGCAAGCCCCTAAGTTGTCTTACTTAAAGGTCTGGGGATGTGAGGCTCTTGTTAAGCGTGAAACGCTTATCAAACCGGAAAAACTTGAGCCTCGATCTATTAAGTGTATCTTTGTAGGATACCCAAAGGAAACGATGGGTTACTCCTTCTACTACCCACCTGAGAACAAAGTTACTGTTGCTCGTAATGCTGAATTCCTAGAGAGCAATCTTATGAATCAAGAAGCAAGTGGGAGTATAGAAGATCTTGAAGTAATTCAAGATGAAGATATACATCCTTCTGAAAACATTAGCAATCATGAAGAGGATGATCAAAAAATTGATGAACCTATAAGTGATATAGCTCCCATTCGAAAGTCTACAAGGACTAGGCGTGCTCCTGACCGTATGTGTTTATACATTGACGCTGAGGAACATGAGTTAGGGGATCATAATGAACCCACTAACTACAAAGCTGCATTAGCAGATCCTAAATCTGACAAATGGCTGGATGCTATGAATGTGGAGATGCAATCCATGAAAGGCAATGATGTCTAGATCTTAGTTGACCTACCTCCAAACGCTAGAACCGTTAGTGGTAAATGGTTGTACAAGAAGAAGACCGACATGGATGGCAATGTACACACCTTTAAAGCTCGATATGTAGCGAGGGGCTTCACTCAAACATTCGGGGTTGATTATGAAGAGACCTTCTCTCCTGTTGCAGATATCAAATCTATAAGGATTCTCTTAGCCATAACCGCGTTCTATGACTATGAGATTTGGCAAATGGATGTTAAAACCGTTTTCCTCAATGGACTGCTTTACGAAGAAGTCTATATGAAGCAACCTGAAGGTTTTGTTAATTCAAAATATCCAAACCGTGTATGCAAGCTTCAAAGATCCATCTATGGACTTAAGCAAGCATCAAGGCAATGGAACAAGAGGTTTGATGAATGAAATCAAGAACTTTGGTTTCAATCAAAATCCCGATGAGCCATGTGTATATATCAAAGCTAGTGGGAGTAGCGTAGTGTTTCTTGTCCTGTATGTTGATGACATATTGTTGATGGGAAAAGACATTCCAATGTTGCAAAGTGTAAAAGCTTACCTTGGAAGTTATTTTTCCATGAAGGATTTGGGAGATGCTACGTATATCCTTGGAATCAAGATCATACGTGATAGACCTAGACGGTTAATTGGTTTATGTCAAAGTGCTTACATAGATAAGATTTTGAAGAAGTATAACATGGATAATTCCAAACGTGGCTTTATTCCCATGAAATTTAAATCAAAAATATCTAAGACTCAAGGAGCATCTACACCTGATGAGGTGAGACGCATGCAGAGAGTTCCTTATGCTTCGGCAATAGGATCAATCATGTATGCTGTTAGATGTACGAGACCAGATGTTGCGTTCTCTCAGAACATGACAAGCCGATTTCAACAAAATCCTGGTGAAACTTACTGGACTGCTTTTAAGAACATTCTCAGGTATCTTAGGTATACCAAAGACATGTTTCTTGTTTATGAAAAAGAGCTCATGGTTTCTTGCTACACTAATGTTGGATATCTTACGGATGCTGATGACACGAAGTATTAGACGGGATATGTTTTCATGTTGAATGGAGGTGTTGTTAGCTAGAAAAGTACAAAGCAGACCATCGATGCAAACTCATCTACAGAGGCTGAGTATATAGCCGCTTTAGAGGCTGCTAAAGAGGCAGTTTGGATTAGGAAGTTTATTTATGGGCTTGGTGTTGTTCCCACAAATAATGAACCTATGACGATGTATTGTAACAATATCGGAGCCATTACTATAGCTAATGAACTAGGAATCACTAAAGGTGCGAAACATTATCGTTCCAAAGTTCACTACCTCAGAGAAGTGATTGAACTGGGTGATGTTAGTCTGGAGAAAGTTCCCACAGACTACAATTTAGCTGACCCCTTCACAAAGTCGTTAGACCTCAAAAGGCATTCCATGTTAGCTAATGGAATTGGTTTGCTTTCAGCTAATAGTCTCATGTAATTTGTGTTATCTTAGTATTTGGATAATTGAGATTGTAAGACAATTATTACTTTCTGATGAATAAAGATATTTGATGTTTGTTATCTTCATATAATTATTGTTGCCCTATGTTTGTATGTTTAAATCCTTTAATATTTAATTATTCTAAACATGTCCATTGTCGGTTAAACAATATGGTAATATTGTCTACATTAAGGCAAATATGAGTGTTGGTAATATACTAGTATATATGGTGGACGGTTCCAACCAAACTCATATGTTATTCATTGATATGAATATTGATACCCCGAACTTTCGAATTTTTACTTTTGGATCCATTGTCATGAGTAAATTCGAATATATAAATGGTAAGGATTCGGTCATCCTTAGACTTGAGATGCAAACAAGTTGTGCATGTGTGAATATCGCTTCTTGATTCTATGTCCAACGCTAGTTCGCCAGATCTAGCTATAACGACTCTAATTGGAAGTGTTGTGAAGCAGTATCCATAGACACTTGCAGTCAATATAGAATTCGTTCCTCCACTTGATATAGTGCAGTGAAGTACCCTGGATCCCCTCCAGAATTAATTAGGTAATTGTATGGCCGTACCCAAAGTGTAATCAAGATGATTCTTGTTACTATTTGGACTATCCAAAATTAATTTGATCACGAGGAGTTAAAGTTAAACTATATGGAATGAGTTAGGATCCATATACATGGTTTAACTGGTACATTGAAACGAAGAGATGATTACCAGCAAGCTCTAATAATCATATACAATTACTAGCTTTTAAGATTTTATTCTTGAAACTATCTAACTCAACATTTACCGGTTATAATGAAGTGTTGCTAGATACTTCATTATGGACGCTGTATGTCTAAACTCTCACAAGTGGGAGCTTTTGAAATATGCGATCGTTTAGCCATCGGTAAATGCGTGAGCCTATCGGGGGCACACACTCAATACGGAGAACACACATTTATTTACGTTTATTATTTATTTATTAAACGTTTAATAAAAACTTCACGTATTATTTAATAAGCGATAGTTAATCTAATTAACGGGATTTAGTTAATTTATCGTGAGTGCGTTATTAAATTTTGGAAGGAACAACGCTTCTAGAACCTCCCGGTACCCTATAGGCGGCCGAATACCATTTTATGGTTCTAGAAGGATATTGGTTTGCTAATTAAGTGATTTAGTTACTTAATTTAGGTGTGTGGGTTGGGCCTTAAGATTTGAGGAGGTGCAAGGATGTGTATAAATACAATCCTAAACCCCTCATATTTTTTTGTCTCTCCCTCTTGTGCCTTGCGTCCGAATTCCCCACACCATACCAAAACCATACAAAATTTTCCTTTAACCTAAAATCACATAAAAGGTTTAACCTTTATAAGATCTATCATCTTTGGTGGTTTCTTATAAAGTCTTAAGCTTTATAACTAAACTCTAGATCTCTAGATCTAGGTTTTAGTCTCCCTTGTGGTTCGACTAGTTATAAACCCTAACTAGGGTTTTCGGTGATTTTTCCAAGAGTCTTGTAACGTCTACAAAACCGATCCTTACGTAATACCACTTAGGGTTTCAGATCTAGGGTTTTTAGTTGCAAGATCTATTAAAGTGAAGTTATATACTAGCATCGTGGTGTGTTCGTTTGACGTGTCGTGTGAGCAATCGATAGAGGCCGGTTACTTTACCGTTATAGCTTCAAGATCAAGATCATTAATTGATTTATTCAATTAATTTAAGGTTGGTTTTAATATTGTTTTTATTATGTGTTAATCATGTTTATTACACTAGATCCATTCCGTACGTACTCGGAGTTAATGGTTTAACTAGTTTATAAATCTTAACACCAAGCACATAAATATGTCTTATGCATTAGGGTGCAGAGTGCATCATGATGCACAAACATAGATGCACAACATATGCATCACGACGCACAAAGTGTCCAATTGCTAATAAAATGAACCAAGCACACAAATATCATATGCATCATGACGCACAGTGCATCACATGCACAAAGATCTTGTATCACAGCGCATAAAGATTTACATAGCATCACGATGCTAGAGGCTCATGACTTGTAATGTGTGATTTAATTTATAGTCATCGGATTTTACACCATCTAACAAACATTTTTAAAAAGTTCATTTTGTTAAAACTTGTATGTAACGACCATTTTCGTATTAGAGGGTTTAGAAAGACCATTTATGAAATTTTTGGCTTATTGCATTTTAGCTTCTTCTCTTTGTCTTTACCTCCTATCTGTTTTCCTCCTCCATTCTTTTCCTCAATGTTTTAAAACCCGGTTTTTTAGTTGACTCGGTCTAGTGACCGGTTCACGGGTCAACCGATTCAACCGGTTGAACCGCCGGGTCAACCCGGTTCCTTATATATGTATATTTTTTATATTTTTAATGTGTAGTATTTATTTTTTAATCACTAGCCTTAGTTTATAGTTGTATATTTATAATATTATTGTAAACATGTGCAAAAATATTTAATTTATACTTACAATTTGTAATAAATTATAACAAAATAATATTAATGAACATTTAAGTTAGTTTGACTTTATTTTAACTAACACTAGTAATCATTATTTCAATATATATATTTAAAACTTAAAAATATTTATAAAAAAAAGTTTTTGAAATTTTTTTTTATAAAAAATCGTGACCCGGCCGGGTTAATCAAACCGGGTCAACGAAAAACCGGCGGTTCAATCCGGTTCTCAAACAAGCTAAAACCCGGTCACATCCGGCCCGGTCTCCGAGCCGGTTCACGGTTCAACCGGTTCAACCGGCCGGGTCAACCCGGTTTTTAAAACATTGCTTTTCCTACACTCAGGCTGGTATTTTGTTATTTTCCTTGAATTTCTACCTACATTCCTCTGTCTTCCATTGTAACCATTTTGAACTTAAGTGATCCTGTTTTGTTGAGTTTCTTCATTCCTTATTTTCCTATTATGCTATGTTGCACGGAAACGCCCCTCGGATGCCGTGCCCGTCTCGGAAACAGGAAACGGCTGGAAATGCCTGAAAACGCGACGGAAACGTTTCCCCAAAAAGGGAAACGTTTCATGAAGATAGGAAACGTCGAGGCTCTAGCAGAAACGCGAAGGAAAACGTTTCTTGGGCTTTTAACACGTTTCTGGGCTAGTTTTTGGGTCATGAAGTATTTTTTGGTCTATATATATTATGTATACATATGGTAGGTTGCCATATCTTGTAACAAACCTTTAAAAATTGACTATGAGTATTTGTTTAATGTTAAATATATGTTATGTCTAGCTATTAGTATTTATTTTTCTTGCTTTATCGGTTAAAGATTCATGTTTATTTAATTTATTAATAAATATATATAAAATACCAAAACGTTTCCAGCCGTACCCGTTTCATGGAGTTTGGGACATTGGCGTTTCTAAGTACCCGTCCCCGTCTCCGTTTCCGTTTCCGTATCCGTCTCCGTGCAACATCCTATTATGTACCACCTTGAATTCATTCATCACACTTGTCTGCTCAAAACAGCTGCATTGAGACGTAACTGAAGGAACCAGGACTAAATATCCCCGAGTGCACATAAAATTCGAATACTAAAAATGTATATTGATGGACCGAGTGCATTTAAAATATATTTAGGAAAAATTGATGTTTTTCTCAAAATTAACACTGTGTCGAAAAATCCATGGGTTCCCGGGCACCCGCCCTGGTTCCGTCTGCTCACTCTTATTTTTAACCTTACATCTTGTTTCTTCATGGCCTAAGACTTTACAATGATACAGATAGTGGGGCTCCATCCAAGCAATATTCAACATGCAGTCTTTTTAGTCCCGTCAGCAACATTTTTGTGTTTATGAACCTTGTCTGCATGAACCTTAAATTTATATGTAATATGTGTGTTTAAGGTTTGCTAAAATAAAGAGAAATTTGGGTATCGAGTGTATTATATCCCTAATTCTAGGTCATGGGCTGTATAAAAACAAAACCCTAAAACCCAAACCCTTAACTTAATTCCACCGAACCCTAGACGTTCCCACAAGTAACCATCATGTCGTCATCATCATTACCATTGTCGTCAGACCACATAACAGACATTCGTTTCTCCGACTTAACTCCATCACTTTCCGAACAAGTACTCCAGGATTTAACCAACTCTGGTTTTGAATATTGCTCACGTGTACAAGCTGATACTATTCCTTTACTTTGTACCAATACAGATGTCGTTGTTGATGCTGTTACTGGATCTGGCAAAACCTTGGCTTTTGTTGTCCCGATGGTTGAGATTTTAAGGCGTGTCGAGGACGTTCAACCCCATAAGGTAGTTCTCACTTTTATTAAGAAGGGTGTCTGTAATGTATTAGCTTATTTTGCCTGCTTGCTTATTTGAATTTGGAAAAGCTCACTTTTTTTTGCTTATTAGGTTGTTAAGGGTGTCTGTATTAGCTTATTTTGCCCGCTTATAAACTTTTATTTGGCTTAAAGTTTATAGTGAGCTTGTGAGATTTTCGAAATTCAATCAAAGCCCGAAGCTGACAAATAGTGAATAGTCATTACAGTACCATATTTAGGAGGAAAGGTCTCATGTGTAGGTACCGAAAAATGGATACTTATACTGCTTGGAAATACTCATTCGGGTTTTTGGCTCACGAATCCAAACATCCTCTTGAAATCTCCAGCTTGATTTTAGTATGCTTGTGGGACAACATAATAGTAAAAACATATGGCGATTGCTCTTGACTACGCGTTTTTGCATATATATAGTTGACATATTCCTTTATAATTTCCTTGCTACTTTATCGAATTTACATTTGACATCTGCATAGTTCCGTATTATGGATGTTAAAGTAATCTCGTGGTCTACAGGTTCTGGGAGTCATCATATCTCCAACAAGAGAGTTATCGTCACAAATATTCCATGTTGCGCAACCATATATTTCATCTCTTCCAGATATCAAACCAGTACTCCTTGTCGGAGGATCAGAAGTTAATTCAGACATGCAAAAAATAGAAGATGAAGGAGCTAATTTGTTAATAGGCACACCTGGTAGATTACATGACATAATGGATCGTATGGATATCTTGAACTTTCGTGAACTTAAGGTAAATGTTGGATATCAAGTTTTCTGTAATATCGATACTTGAAAGTTACTTCCTTTGAATATAACTTTTGCATTACAGATATTGATTTTGGATGAGGCGGATAGACTACTAGATGCAGGGTTTCAGAAGCAGATTAATTCTATAATATCTCGCTTACCCAAGCAACGTAGAACTGGTCTCTTTTCAGCCACTCAAACTGAGGCTGTTGAAGAACTTGCAAAAGCAGGATTACAAAACCCTGTAAGGGTTGGACGTCGTGCAGAGACAAAATTGTCAGGAAAAACGACCTCCTCTGAAACACCTTCCGGACTTCGTTTAGAGGTATGTGTGCACCCAAACTAAATTATAATATATTCTTTTGATGTGATTATTTTTAATTATAGTTCCTATAATTTCGTTAATTGCAGTTTGTCAAATGTGAAGCTGATAAGAAATCATCACAGCTTGTGGACTTCTTCATCAAAAACAAGTCTATGAAGATGATAGTGTGAGTTATTTGTTAAAGTATAAAATTTCCGCAACGTTAATAATTGAGATATAGGCTAATGACGACTTGTGACTGATTTTGTGTCTGCAGCTTCTTCATGACTTGTGCTTCTGTGGATTATTGGGGAGTTGTACTTCCACGTCTTGCTGCTCTAAAAGGGTTAAATCTAATATCTCTTCATGGAAAGATGAAGCAGGTAACACGATAGATCGTAGCTTGAAAGTCTTTGTGTGATTCTAATGTTTAGAAGAGGCAATATTTATATACTTCATATCAATTTTTTCTAGTCAGCAAGGGAAAAAGCGTTAGCAACGTTCACGTCCCTTTCGGATGGCATTCTTCTTTGTACTGATGTGGCAGCACGTGGACTTGACATCCCTGGCATAGATTGCGTTGTTCAGGTAGGATACTAGCAAAGTATAAGTTTGGGCTGTGGCGGCATCAAGTGTACTAACATCTACATATGTTTCTTGCAGTATGACCCACCTCAGGATCCCGATCATTTTAATCACAGAGCTGGTCGGACGGCTAGGTTCGGTCGACAAGGAAGTTCCATTGTTTTTCTTTTACCAAAGGTTCCAACATTTGTTTTTGTTCATTCTTTCACATTTGGAAAATTGCACTTTACTTAATGGAAACATATTTCTGATCACTTTCTATTTCTGTGATGTACTTTAAAAACGTTAACAGCATAACTTTATAATCATGGCTTGCTGTATAACTTTTAACTGGTAAAGCGGGTCTCTTATTTGATTATAAATTTAGTACATACTCTCTTAAACGTCGCTTTTGAAGTATTCTTTTTGTACATTTTGCTGCTTGGTTGGTGATCTTAGACATATTTTAGAATATTTTGCGCTATGGGAATGTAGGAGGAAGCATATGTGAAGTTTTTGCGTTTGAGAAGTATTTCACTGGAAGAGAGTCCTTGCTGTGAAGAGGCACTTGATGTGGTTCCCCAAGTAAGTATCATCCCCTCAGCAACTCTTCTACAAAAGTATCGCTTGCTGCTTTTTTTCCTCTGAATACAAGTTTATATTATTCAGCTACGTGCTGCCGCAAAGAAGGATCGTGATGTGATGGAAAAAGGTCTAAGGGCATTCGTCTCTTACATTCGTGCTTATAAAGGGCATCACTGCAATTACATTCTAAGGTACATTTGATGCCATATGATGTGATACCTTACGTGATAAACCATATGTTTTTCATCTGGTTTTTCTCTCGTTTTAATGCAACTAGTTGGAAAGATTTAGAGATTGGAAAGTTAGGAATGGGATATGGCTTATTACAGCTACCATCAATGTCAGAGGTAAAGCAAAAGTCACTTTCTACTGAAGGTTTCGTTGCTGCGGAAGATTTAAATCTGGAGGAGATCAAGTTCAAGTAAGTTGTATTTTTACATTTTTCAGTGAATATAAGCTTAATGTTCAATAATCAATTTTTAATTAAGCATTTTTATCGGTGCAGGGATAAAAATAGAGAGAAACAAAGAAAGAAAAACTTGCAAGCAAAAAAAGATGCACCACAAGAACAGAAACCCAAGAAAACAAAAGCTAAAAACCCGCCTGCTGCCATGAAGAAGAGAACAGCCAAGCAGAGACGTGCTGTCCAATCATCCAAAGATGACGATGAACTTACTAGAGAATATCGCCTATGGAAAAAGCTGAAAAGGGGCTCCCTTACTGAAAGCGAATATGCAAAGCAAACTGGAGCTGAGGACTTGCCTTAAGGCTAACCCTGACTAGTTGTATACATTGGTCTGCAAAAGACATTGATGAGAAGCGAGGAGTACATATACCTAATTGCAGTGGCGATCATAATACATTCATGCTAAGGTCTCGACCATAACAGATTGTTTATGAGATGCGATCAACTGAACTCTGATCACAAGACCTAGAGACAATAGAGACGAATACTATAAATTGTGACGGTCCTTGTGGTTTGTTTAAACTTTCACAGCTTCTAATTCGGAAGCTTAGTAACCTGTAACTCAAACATTCATGACTTTTTCCTTCAAATCTTTCGTGTGCAACCGACAAAGTTAAAATACAATGAGTATATGGGTCTATCAAAGTAAGGGCGCAGAAAGGATTTTTAATTAAAGAGGTTGGTTATACTTAAAGCAAAAAGTCATTGTGATAAGAGGCTCAATGTAAACATTAGTAGAAAAACGGTTTGTTAATTAACTAAGCTAGCTCAAATCAAAGATAATTTTAAGGAGCTGTTTTTGGAGAGGTCTCAAGTTTAAGTTTCACTAAAGATCTTCATGGGCCCGAATTAAATAAAAGCAGGAGTGAGTTTTATCTCATAAAGGAGAAGGTTCGAGGCTTGCATACTACCTAACTAGATGTCACTGTCGGCTAGGGATGAGCATAGGTCTGAAAACGATGGAACTGGAACCGATGGAACCGAGAACCATGTTTTTGGAAAAGTAGGAACCGAGAACCGAACCAAATCTATTTTTCGATTCTAGTTCCGGTTCTTTGGTTCTACCCGTGTAAGAACCGCTTACGATAAATGAACTAACATTTAACAACCAAAACATAAGCTCAAATATATAAACATTCAATAGTTTTACAAATTTCCGTAAGTGCATAACAATCCAAAAATAAAATAACATAAAATTTTGTGCAAACTGCATAACAATCCGAAAATAAAATAAAATAACATAAAATTTTGTGCAAAAATATGTACAACTATTTATATTGAGTCCGGTTATTTTGGATACCTTGTATCCAAAGGATACAAGGGGACCAATCCCCACCTTCCATCTAATCTTGATTAAAGGCCCAGATTAATTCTCATTTTTAAATTAAAAAAAGGCGGAGGGGGTATTTTTGTCATTTTACCCCTCCACCTAACACCACCTACCACTCCCACATTCATAGATCTGGATCAATACTTTTTTTTTCTTCTTCTTCTCTCTAAAACACACACAAACACACACACACACACACATACACATATTTACATCTTAACTTATCAAAACAAACATCAAACGCATCGATCATCCACTTCATAAATAAGGTAAAGTTCATTCGATTTATTTTGATTCATCTTTTTTTAGCTTATTCGATGTGAATAAGCTTATAATTCATCTTATTCTTTTATAGCTTATATGAGAAACTACGTGAATTTAAAGCTAACTCATGTGAATAACGTTATAGATTATCATCATCTTTATTATGATGAATTATAAGCTAACTTATTAGCTTATTTTCGTGAATCATAAGGTTTTATGGCTTAATCTCGCTGAACAGATTTAGTATGACCTGTTTGTAAAGTATCATATATGATATAAGCTAAAGTATCATATATGATAAAAATATATCATATATGATTATGTGGTTCAAAATTGAATTAACTCTTTTTTTTATGGCTTAATCTCGCTGAAAATATTTAGTATGACCTGCCAGTGACATATCATATATGATATACTATATCATATATGATATAAGCTCATATATCATATATGATAAAATATATCATATATGATTAGTGCTTGAAAATTGAATTAAATCTTCTTTTTTTGTGTAGAGGAAGCTGTTTACAAGGCATGTTGAATATTACAAGCATCCAAAAGGCCAAGAAGCTTAGTGAAGAAGCTCATGAATTTTTTACGTTTATTGCTTGTTTTTTCTTTGTAATCTCCTAATGGAGTTTTGAAGTATATGGACGATTTTATAATCCATTGGTATCTCGTACAACGTCTTGTTAATATGATTAACTTTCTTTGGTATTATGTCATGATGATTTGATAAATTAAGCCATATATGATAATGCACTATCATATATGATAATGAATTATCATATATGATACTCAAAGAAAACTTGGATATATTAAATAAAGAATCTGATGAATTCATGATTACAACAAAAAGTATGCACAATTAATAACTAAACACTTGTTCATAATATAAAAAATTGTACTTTTGAACAAAATCATATATGATAATTCAAATAGAACATAACCTAATGTAAAATCATACATGATATACATCTGATATCGTATATGATAACCATTTATACAAAATCAAAAGGTGCTAACAACATTATTATTGAAACTACTCTTATTTTTCAATAATACACTATTCTTATAACAAATTATCAAATGATGAATTCATGAACAACGCATACTCCGTCTTGATCCTTAAAACATATCCGTGCACATCCTCTTGTTATAATCAACATCCCTCTCTCCTTTGCTCCAAATAGGGCAATCACACCATCTCTGTTTGACTGCATTTATAAAAGAAAAAAAAAGAACATATTATGCAAAATTTTAATACCAAATGAATTACTCATATATATATGATAGAAGACAGGTTTCAAGAGTTTATACATATTTTTTAAAAGATACTCATACAAAATCTATTTTTTCTTATGATTTTTTTTATATATCATATATGATGTATATATATCATATATGATATATCATAAGTTATCATATATGATATATCTATCATATATGATAAGAAATGTACATCATATATGATAACATCAGAAAGTTAAAAAAAATCATAATAATACAGCTTATTAACATGAAAATAAGCTTATTCATAACTATCTTATTCACAAAAAAGTATAACTCATTGAAATAATCTAATAAGCTATCTTATAATGCAACACAATAAATTCAAATCATTTAAGTTACAAAGCTTATTCATAACTCCACTATTATTAAAAAAAAGCTTATTCATAAGCTTATTCAAACTAACTAGCTTATTAATCCAACTTCATAACTTATTCATAACTTCTCATCTAAGAACTTAGCTTATAATTAGGAACAATCAATCTAAAAAGATTCGTTCACAATAATCCAATTAAAAGCTAATGATAATACATTAATAAGCTTATTTAAACCAAATAAGCTAAAAATAAAAATACAACTTAATCAAACCTGGTGATGGATGAATCAATTCGTGATTATAGATGTTCGTGATGAATTCGTCATGGATTCATCATGATCACGTTTCGATGGATCCATGATTAATTAGTGATGGACTAATGGTGGATCGGAGGTAGAGAGATAAAGTAAATCAGGGGTAGAGAGAGAAAAAGAGATTCGATGTGTGTTTTTTGTGAGAGAAAAAAGAAGAAAAAACATTATATAGTAGATGATGAAATGACCGAAATATCCTTGCAGTGTAAATTGGGGATTTAATCTTAGTCATTGGATGAAAAAGAGATGAAGGGTGGGGATGAGTCCCCTCATATCTTAGATAAGTTTGGTATCCAAATGAACTTAAATCATTTATATTTCCATAGTTTATTACTCTTTATCTCTTTCGTTGACTTTCTTTAGTTGTTCTTTCACATCTTTCACATATTAATAAGACTTATTGAACGTGTCATATCAACAGTTATAACATAAAAACCAATTATATACTCGATTAATGTATAAATGTACTTATTAATAATTTTCATACTAAGGAGACATACATATTACAAACCGTAATAATACTACATGCCATACATCGAATGCAAATAAAATTCAAACATAAAATTTACTTCAATTGATTTGATAAAGATGATAGTTGTTTATGTTTCAATGGATTAAAGATCAGCGTTTAGATGTGTTTAGTTTGGTTTTTCTAAAAATAGGATAGTAGAGTTTTTATATTAGGTATGATATTGGGGTTTTGAGTCTAGTAAACAACAAAAATTATACTATAATGTTTTTATAATTACTAGATATTTGGTTCTCGAATCGAGAATCCGTGGAACTGAACCGAACCGAGAACCAACAAATCTCAAAATCAAGACCTACGGTTCCGGTTCTAGTTCGGTTCTTTGTGGTTTCGGTCTAGTTCCCTAGGCCCGAATCACTAACTACTAACTCGTCGTTAAAAAAAAGTAGAAAAACGGCTTGTTGTATAACTAAATAATAAAGGAAATAGGTTGATTACTAGTCCCTCTACCAACTACGACCCTATACCAAAGAAAGTATCAACCATAGTAGGATCTTATAATTCTACGACACCGAAAAACAAAACCGTCTTAGATTTTACATAAGATCTTTTCATGCTTAAGATCTTAGGATCTCGATCTTCGCCATAAGATCTTAAGATTTACAACGATGTGATCTTACTTTTCATAGAATCGCAAAATAAAAAACTATTAATTTATAGGTTGTGTTTCGTATAATTTAAAAATCAGTATGTTAATTTTATTTTTTTATTTTTTATTTTTTTAGTGCTTAATATTCTTCTTCATATATTGATTATATCATTAATAATTATAATTTACATATTAGGAGAAGGCAAACGGGCAACAAGCTGCGCCGCTAGCCCTTTTTGTATAGCAAAACCAAGTCTATTAAATACAACGTTTGTGGATTTAGGAGTCAAAACATTACTATTCATAACACGTTGTATTCTCGTAAGTAGCTCCACCGCCTCAGGTGCAAGAAAACCAAATGTATCAAACGCGAAAGGAATAAACACATGTTGATTTTCAACACATGCTTTCTCGTGTTTAGTCACTTTGCACGAGGCGGCTTTTATAGCAGCCTGGCCCGCTGTAAAATCTTGACTGCCTAGCCCTACGAGAGGAGAAACCCCTGTCAAATCAACGCACGCATGTTTACCTCCAACCCATCCAAAAACCAAAATATCAGCGGGTCTCAGTGTGGATCTTCCATCTGACGGGTCGGTCAAGAAATTCACAGGTGCCTCTTTTTTGGCGGAGATCCCAGCACGCCTACATATGTCGTAAAGAACGTCCCTAACAAAATCATGTCGATACTTGAAGCCCGGAAGTTCTTTACAATGAACCGCATGTTCCCCAAAAGAATCCAAACATGCCTTGCGACAAATAGGGCATATAGCATCAACCGGAAATAATGGAATCATAAGGCGATACTTAAGGATAGTGCGATATTCCACCGGCGACATATGTTGACCGAGCCCGTCTATGGGGATAGCTTGTAGGAAATCTTGGGCATGTGGTGCGCGAAGACACTCGAAAACTGCTTTCTGTCTAACCGTCATGTCAAAGTGGGCTTCCATATCCTTGACCATCTCACTAAAAAGGGCACTCGCCAATGTTTCTTGGGCTTTAGATGGGGCGGTGTCCTTATTAGCAAAAACGCTAAAATCAAAGCTTGGAATCGTATCACGAAGACAAGCCAAAGCAGAAACGTAATCATCGTCCATACCACATATACCACTGTCACGTAAGATGTGATCTTGTAGCACCCAAGATTGGGCCCTCGAGGCCACAAAAGCATAAGAGGAGACCACTTTTGCTGAGTACAAGCCCAACCCACCAAGACGAATGGGTAAAGAAGCAAGTCTCCACTGCAAGTCACCAAAAAAAGGTCCTCCACAAACCACTATATTTTCGATTGAACCACGCAACCCTTTGTCAAAAAACAAAGCCGCCTCCTCCATGTGTATAGGTTGACATGTCCTTAAACCAAAATAAAGTTTAGCAATACCCATACATGAACGAAGCAAAAGGAGCTCACTTTGTGGGTCATGAAGTTGTGGAAGAAGACCCATCAAGTCAACAGCATTTACGGCTCTCTTTATAGCCAACCCACTAATAAAATCTGCATCTCTACTAACAGCTCCCCCAAGAAGCTTCACACCCAAAGACGGCCTACGAATATCAACCGGAAATAAACCCTCCTGAAGCTTCATACCATTACAAGAGGGCCAAAAAATCTCTGTTTTCTTGATGTTAAGTTCAAGACCCAAACCTAGACCAGTCGTCTTTATAATGTCTAACACCTTGGATACCTCTTCTGAATCTCCAATAATGGTTCCATCATCAAGATACCAAGCATGAAGAAGAAGCTTGCAACTGTCTCTGATCTTATGTACAAGCGGGTGCAAGACAAGAGCAAAAAGAAGAGGTCCCAATGGGTCGCCTTGCTGCACTCCCGTGGCAGACCAAATATGTGTGTCTCCTATATACAACCTCGCTGCTTGACCATATAAGAAATTTACCCACAAAGAAATAGAAGGATACCTCACCCTAACTTCATGAAGTAATGTTGATCTATCCACAAGGTTAAATGCATTTGAGAAGTCCACAGTGAGCATTGCAAGAGACCCATCATTATGGTATTCAGTCAACACCCTATTGGCGCTATGTAAAACAGCCTCAGCACCACCCGACACTCCGACTCCAAACTGGAAATCACCAAGGTACTTGGACATTTCCTTACCCACACCTTTCATAGCAACCTTGGAAACCAAACGTCTCCATATAGTGCCCACTGCAATAGGTCGAATCCCGTTATCAGGTTTTAGTAGAGGCGTGAGAGGAGCAGATGCAACAAACTCTGCCAAAATAGACGGACACCTCCCTGCCAGCCATAAATTAACGACCGATATGATGGCCATTAAGAGATCTGTAGCAGTAGCAGAACCCTCTCCATACAGAGCATCTAATATATGTTGTGCCCTCAAACCATCTCTCCCGCATGAAGTACCTTTTGGAAATGATTTAATGCAACCAAAGACATAATCAATCTCTGCTACAAGAGGAGACTCATAAAAAGTGTTGCTCGGCATGGATGGGGGTGGCTTGTAAGGATGCTTAGCCTCCAAGGCTTTAATAGTATCACCCGAGTATGGAGCTACACCAGAAGAGGATAGCACTTTTACTTCAGCTGTAAAGTGCCCATCTGCAACCTTGCGAAGACATTGTCTGATGTTGGTATTGCCCGTTGTTCTATCCTCCATCAAATCACCTCGACCCTCACCAAAGGATCCCGACCTAGCAACATCCAACATGTTTTGAACTAACGTTGCGATACCGTCATCTTTCCCCCATGTAGCTAGTGACTTCAAGATAGAACATTGTTGCAAAGATTTTCTATTGCCGGACCTACGCTCTTGTCTAGTCTTGGGCCTACATACCTGCAGCGTACATCGTGGAAGAAGTAACAACTTGACCCACGCACCAAAGGAATCGGGTCGGGCGACCACTTGGTAAAGAACTGTTTTTAACGCCTGAGAGAAAGCGAGACGACATCCATGGGGAATACTCTTGACAGTATGTTAATCTTTTTAAATATTTCATGATCATTATTTATGACAACATTTCTATAAAATATTCATATAATTTTGTATTTATGATATATTACAAAGATTATCGAAAATGACAGCATTAATAAAATCTTACGATTCTGGTCTAACTTTATAATTTCAATCTTTTAAAGACGAAATCGATCTTATATGATAAGATCCAGATTTTAGAAACCTTTATAGCAAGTGCCTAGATATGGAAATAGTTAAAATACTAAAATAACCTCATTATTTAATAATACTCGTTACCAATTTGGACTATACTTGGAATAACAAATAAAAACATAGGGACCAACAACCAAGTATTTTTATGCAAGCCTTATGATTTCGTTAAACTCGGTATGCATGTGCAAATTTACCTGACAATCTACAGTGACTAAAATGTCATTATGATCTTGGCAAAAGAGCTAAAGGTGTTTAGAGTCGGATTATTAGATTATTGCAGTTCCGAAACACAAAAATATCAATAATAGTGTTTGGCTGCTACAATCCCACAATCACTTATTTGCGTTTTAACATCTCTAAAACCTTGTCCTGGAAAAGTAGCTCCACACATGCCGTTTCAAAAGCTACTCTTTTGTTTACAAAAAGACTTGTGATTTGTCAAATTATTTCAAAAAGTGTTTTGAAAAGTTTTTGTGCAATGTGTAGGTGGCGAATAAATGAGTTGGTTTGATATTTATTTATGTAAAATAATTTTTTATTATTAATAATAATCATAAAAAGAAATGTTATTAAATGTTAAGTAAAGTTCTTATAAACTTTATTTAAATATTAAAGGTAAAGTTTTCTCACATAAGTAAAGATAACAGGCTTTTTATAAACCTTACTCGTGTTTGTGAGGTAACTTTACCTCTAAAATTCACATGAACTTTAGAGGACCCTTGCTCATTTGTAGACTATGGTTGTGTTTCGTAACAAGCAGTTTAAAGCGTTCTCAAACGGTAAGCGACAAACAATTAGAGTTTTTTTTGAAAAGCTTGTCTGGCAAAGGAGCTACCAATGTTTGAATATTGTTTAAACACTTCAATCTCAAATGCTATATAAAGAAGCTTTTTAGAACTGCTCCAAGCATAATATTTATAAAAGGGTCCATTGCCTAATATGCTCTTCCCAAAAAACATCTTAAATTTTCTCTTTCTAGAAATGGTCTAATGTATTTTCGAATCTGGGCAACTATTACAGAAATGGACAAGTGGCAAATACTGTCAGCAATGCTCGGGTATAAATACGCCATGTACTTAAGGGCAACAAGATGAATTAGGGCAATTGGAATTTTGGGCAACAAGTTTATTAGTCATTTGAGCAACAACTAAATTTTGGGCAGCCCAAATATTTTATTCGAGCAACAACTAAAAATTTACCCCCATTTCATCTCTCATTTGGGCCTTCTTCAAACCCAAAAAAAACACTTTTTCTCTCATCTTCTCCCACGTTCCTTCTTCTTCCTCTGTTTCTTGTCCGGCGCTGGCGAATACCAAATAAAGGAAAGCTCAAAGTAATTGAATATCAAAATCGTAGAATGATCTTCATAATGGTAATCACTATCTACTTTCTATTGTTTATCTATTACCATTGATCAATTTCGTCACAGTAATTAAATTTAAATCCGTTATACTGAAATTGTAATTAAATCGTGTATTTGTAAAAGAAAAATTTGTTTTGGCTGATTTAATTAATTAAAAACACTATTCACTTATTTAATCTCGGTATTTTTACAACTATGTTTTCTTGTTTGATTTGTTAACTAATTTACATTATTGGGGAACATTAAACCTGTACGGTATAACATGCAATGAGTATCTTTTTTTGTATAGATCTTAAATTGTAACAGAAATCGTTGACCCTTTTTACAGGAAAATTTTTCGAAGCTCATCATAAAGAGTAAGTTGAACTATTTGTTTTTTGTTAAACAAAAGTTAAATGCAAAGCGGAGATTATTGTTTAGGAATACTTGTTTTGGAAGTTGGTTAGATTTACGATTGTATGATCATGCACATTTGATTGAGTATATGTTGAGAAAACAACATCGAGTTGATGATTCACATTACGATATGCCCCTTATATATTATATGGATGGTCATACTTTGCATTTTGGTCGCCGAGAATTTGCTCTTATTACTCGTTTGAGATTTGGGAACGTTAGTTTTGGCTTGTATAATACTGGTCAACTAGATTTTCGTAATAGAATATTTTCTGAGAAGCTAGGCGTAGGTGTAACAATTTTAGATGTAATCGACGTTATGGAGGATGAAGAAAGGTTTTCCAAACTATGTGATCTGGATGTTGTACGCCTTTGCCTTTTGTTAGTTTTAGAGGTAATTTTTATGGGTAGTTTGTTGTATTCAGAAGTAGACGATAGCTTATTTAGATTGGTGGAAAACATTGATAGTTGGAATGCCTTTCCTTGGGGTGAGCACATATGGGCAAATTTGTATGAAGATCTTAAGGATGTAATAGAAAATAACTGTGATGCAAAGCTTGTACTTATGGAGAAAGACCCTAGTTATGTCCCCAAATATAACTTAAAAAGCTTTGTGTTTGCGTTTCAGGTAAAATTTTTTGCTCTTAATTGTAATTATAGTTATAAACCGACACAAGTTAGCGTTTTATGATGTAATTGTTTGGTTTTCTAGATATTGATAATGGAGTCGTTTGAAAGGTGCAACGGTTGGTGGATTAAAGAACCAAATGTTATACCAAGAGCAGTTTCTTGGTCGCGAGTATCTATCTTTAAAAGATCTGATATTCCTTATATTTTTGGCAAGGTAATTTTGATTGGTTGTTTAAAACTATTAGAGATATTTTGACGAGTAATGAAGTTTAAAAATCTCTATTTTCAGGCTGGTAATACAACTATTGATATTAGGCCCACATTAGATGAGTACGGTTCATCCGTTTGGAAAGATAACAATGTTTTTTTTTAAGAATATATCCCCAAAACTCCGGTTATTCGATATGATCATCTTTTTCAGACATATCTTTCTAAGTTTGAATCTGCACGCAAAGAAACATCCAAGAACCCTGCTCTGAAACTCATAACAAGTGTTTCGAACGCTCGAGGCAGTTGTGAGAAACATACTATAAGAGATCGAGTTATTTTAGAATTAAATGCCCGTGTGCTAAAGTTAGAGATAATCATTAAGGTAATTATTTTTTTATTAGTCATATGTTTTTGTTTTGTTATATATTTTGTAACTATTACATAATAGTTAACAAGTTAAATTTCAGGTGCTTTGTCGTGAGAGGCACATTGATGTAATGGTAAGTTCAACCCTTATTTTAATTATTTGATTTTGAAAATCTAGTGTAACTAATATGTAACTACTATATAGGAGAGTTTCCCATGCATTGATTGTTGGTAAAAAATTTTGTGATTAAATGCACACTATTTTCCCAAACTTGATGAAAACAGACAATTCCGATGACGATGTTTCAAATGTAAGCATTTTATAAACTTTACGTTCAGTAATTTTAAGTTTTTCTGTACATAGTTAATATAAGTTATTAATTTGAATGCAAGGATAATCTTCGTGAAGTAGAATTGATATTGGCAGTGGAAGATGAAGATAGGTTATTGTTGGAACTAGATAAAAACATGGAAGAGGAGAAGAGGTATCGGGAGGAAGAGGCAATAAGGTTGAAGCTCGAAGAAGAGAAAATGTTGCAGTAGGCAGAAAAGAAGAAAAGAAAGCGGATAGAGTTTTTCAAAACAAGTCATGCACATAAAGCTAGGGGAAAACTGTCATACACCACGAGGATGGAAACCAATGATGTAAATGTAAAGTCAAAACCGATAGTTAAGTGGGTCAAGATTCAAAAATCCCAACATAAAAATAATGATCCAACTATCTCTTATTTGCTTAGCAGAGTAAAACCGTGGGTTGAGGTATAATGTATACACAAATAACATATTTGCAATTTGTTATATCTATTTTACATTGTCTTTGAATGGATGAAACTTTTTATTGTAGGAAACTTCTTGACGTACTAGGTCTATGGACACAGTGTGGTGTATAGATGATATCAAGCGATTTATTACTCAAGGAGTAAATATTAAAAGTAAATTTTCATGGAGCAATGAATACAATGTAGATATCAACTTTTGGCGAGCCATTGTTTGCTTAGACTGTAGTCGTCTTGGTTGGCTAACTGAAGAGGTATGTCTTTAAAGCATGCACTGGTTTATTCGCATACGGTATTGGTATTTACTTGATCATGTTTTTTTAACAGCACATAGACTTGTGGGTCGACTATTTGTGGCACATTAGACCTAAGAAAGCAAATTGGGCCATCGTTAGTTGCTACTTTGTTCAGCTTCTACTCCAGAACGGCATGCCCATGTTTTATGCTAATGGTCAACGTTATTGTATACTATGAACTGATGTTGAACAGGTAATAGTTAAATACTCCGTTAAATAATTCGATATCCTTTATGTTATAAAAGTTGTTGATACACAGTCTATTTAGTCCGTTTTAGGTATATATACCAATCAACGAAACACAGCAACATTGGTGTGTTGGCCAGTTTAATATCCGGTCTGGGTTAGTTACTTTTTACGACTCGGGATGCACTTATGATTATGATTTTCGGTCTTGATATGTCCGTGTCCGCGAGTTCTTAAAGGTATACAAAAATTCTGTTTATATTCATCCAATCATTATATTTAAAGTTTGAAAGTATACTGCTTTGTTTTGACATTAGTTTCATACTAACCCAACCCATACTTTTTTTATTTGTATAATCTTTAGTTATAATAAACATACATTTAGTTATAGTGTAACTAGATACAAGTAAACATTGGGTTAATAACTTGGAGTAAAAAATTTAAGTGGATGAAATAACTTTGACAAGTTTCTTACCCTGTTAGCATTATGGCATCCTTTCTAATCACATTAATTGTGGTTGTCTTATGTCTGCAAATCTATAATGGCCTCTTGAAGCTTAATCAACACTCTTGCCCTTTGGAGTAAAAATATTATATTCAAAATTTTGGCCTATAAATAAGTTATCCCATACTATGTTTTCATATCACCACTACTTTTCCATCACAATCCATCTACACACACACTTCCTTACTTCAATCCACAACAATGTCTCGACTAAACCAGTTGGCTGTCGATGTTAACTCCCTGTATTTGAAAGACATGATGATCAAGCTATTTGAAATGGATAATGAAAAGGACTTTAAGCTTATTAGTGACACTTATGAGATGTGCAATGCTCTGAATGCCCATTCTAAGGTTAGGCGTGAGCAGCTGCTGGAGTTGCAAATGCTTGATCTACGAACTCTCCTTCTATCTGATTCAATCAAAGTTCTTGCTGACCTTCAGAATGAGGAACTCGAGAAAGCAAGGCAGCTGATGAAGCTAGTTCTTGAAACCCAAATCATGGTTCTGAAAAAAATTTCCTTCATTGCTTACTTGCACCGCCAGTGATGCATTTGTGAAGGGTAGCTCTTGGTGCTCACTACAATCTTCTGTCATAACCTGTTTAATGTCTTTTGGTAACTAGATTATGGAAGGGTGGTTTAGCTTTTGGTTCTTAGCATTTTCTCTACCTGAACACCCTGTTTAATATTTGGTTTGTCGAGTCTTATGTTTGTTAGTCTTATTAGAATGTGAATGTAATCGTTGCGTTTATATTAGAATGTGAATGTAATCGTCCCTTTTATGTGAATGGAATCTGGTTAGTGTTAAACATAAATGTTATTTTCTTATATCTTTTTATATTGTTTACAGGTTAACCTCCCTATGGTACTAGGACGTGCCAATGTTTTTAATAAGCAAGGCATTGATTCAACCAAATACACTATAACGTTTAAACTTGGAGAAAATGTCCCTAGACAAGGTGGTATATTTGGGGATTGTGGTGTTTGGGCGTGTGTAAACTTATACCGTTTGTCACATGGTGTATCTTTGGAAGTGGATGACCCCGTTAGCTTTGCTTTGGCATATCACGAGCAGATGCTGCGGTTCTTCTTCGAACATAAATTATAGTTAAGAAAGATTAGTTGTAATCCTTATCTTCCTTTATATGTTTATATCCATGTTATTTCTGGACAAATTTTTGTTCTTATGATACTCGACGGGTTTAAACGTTACTTATTTGAGCTAATGATAATTTAGAGTAACACATAACAAGTGTATCCATTATAATTACAAAGTGTATGTTTATATCCTGGCTTGGTATTTTGTTTTTGGAGGCAAATTTCCATATTTGAATTCTTTACAGGGAGGAATTCGTTTATAAAAATATCCAGGCTTAGGTTTTGGTTTGTAAAATATCCAGTCGATATTTCTGATGATATGTTTGTCGGTTCATGTAAAATGATATATACAATGGACATGATTCCACAAAAAGTCATTCCATTTGATCTAACTAATGTCAAGTTCTAAGAAATCTACTAAGGGATTCATTCAATGTTATAAATGAATACATGATGAATATAAGACAAATGAACACTTAGTTGATCAATTAAGTGTTCATTCATTATGGATAACATACCTTTTATGTTAATCAGAGCGTCTGACATCGTTTATTACCAGAAAATGGTACAAAATGACGGTTTATATTGGGCCACAATTGTAGAACAGACCCAGTAAACCATTTAGTGTATTCAAAATCTTTCCAAAGCCCATTATGTTAACCTAAATACATATAACGTACTTTCATACAACTAAGTAAGTGATTATGGCAAGTACAATTAGATAAGGTTATTGTTTGATTACAAAATCACACATAGTAGGACTACACACACTAACCATGGAAGATTTACCTAATTATCAAGAAGAACTTAGCAGAGCGGTCTGCTGTACTAACCAGGTGTTTACTTACTTTTATAGGTACGTTATATTTGCATTGCTTTTAATACTAGTTTGCATTTTCAATTAATTCTATTAATCGTTATTGTTAATTAAGAAGTACATTCCATTTACAAGAGTAATGAATCCCCCAAAAATTATTGTGTATTTGAAGTCAACCACAGTGGTATGTTCAATGATTACCCTTTAAGGTATGAATATGGGTGAAAGTTACCACTTAAGTTAGCTAAGTTTAATAGGATAAGTTTTTCTAGATTGCTTGATGTTTGTTCCTACAAACTAGAATGTGCTATTTGGGGTTGTTTTACTGCATTCCCCGAAAATATCTAGCTAATGGTTTGAAGTTAATTGATTGTGATGCTCAAGTAGACGAAATGTATGACATGGGTGAGAAATATGGACTGATTGAAATGTACATTGCACATGCTCCAGTTAACTTGGTTGGATACTACAATAAGAACTTGAAGGCCAACTTTGTTGATGCTGTGTATCAACATATGTTACCAATCCATGAAAAAAGGAAAAATCTTGCCACACTCCCATACAAATCTGGACATGTAGCATGGTTGAAGATAGAATCACGTTTACCTTTTATAAGAACATCCCCTCTAACCCCTAGGTGAAAAGGTATTGAATATCCATGCGAGAATCTTTTTGGTGATTATTTGCATCTTGATAGAGTAGCTGATGACCTCTTCGATGAGGATTGGTACCATGAAGGCATGTCTTTGTCAGAACCGGTTGATGTAGGAGGGTGCAACCCAGGTTGTCTAAAATGTTTAGATGATTCAAGTAACAAATTTGCTACTTTACCAAAATTTGAAACTACAAAGTTTGAAGATGAAGTCCTGTTAGAACCTAACAATTCTCCAATTGGTGCTAGTCAACGTTCACCTTTGGAATTGCTGTTAAGGAAGAAGGTCACTAGTAGGGCTAAGAAGAATGGTAGGAGATCGAGTCAGAAGCGGTTAAAGATTATCCGGTTGTGCAAAGGGTATGAAAAAAGAGTATTTGCTGGAACAAGCTCTGGAAGGATGATGGGCTACAACATGGAAAGGGAATTACAGCTGGAGGATGTCTTATCACAAACTGGCCCCGAACCCATCTCAGGTAAGAATCATTAACAATGTAACGGTTCTTGGAGATTTACCACATCTTTTGTAGCCTTATGTATGCTGTGTACAATTAGCTGTATCTAACTAATCTTTTGTACTAGGTTGATAAATGTGCACAAACTTATCATTTTGCAGCCTGCACTTTGATGTGTATGTTGTGCACAATTTTATCAACCAACTATTATTGTAACAAACTATGAATCTTGATAACGGCAATTGCAGCTACTTATGGAAGTCATCACGATTAGGTCTAAGTAATGTTACAAGGTACATCAAATGAAAACAACACCTTAGAAATGTTTTAGTTCAAAATATGATTAAGGTGTCAAGTTGTAGGGACAACACACATAAATGTGGTCACCTATTGGTTTAAGAATTCAAATGGGGTTAACAAGTCAGACAAGCTACCTGTAATGATAGTGTTGTTAAATTGTGGAACCATCATGTAGCTGCCTTCATTTTGTTCTTGTGGGTAGTATGCATCTGTAACTTATGGGTGATAAGGTTCGGCATTACCACTTGGCCCAGCAGATGCATCATGCAAGGGTTGTGCAAACATTACATGACTAGCATCTTCGTGGGGTTGTGTCTGTAACATTTGAAACAAAACCAGTTGTATGTTATTTATATATTAACGGAAAATGTTCTGTACCAGGGAGTAGATTCAAGGAATCCCTGAAGCGGAATAACATCACTTTACCTGAATAGACTGATAACTCATAAACCCTATTGTTCCGCATAAGTGGTTTAATCTTGTATTTAGGGTGATGACAAGCAAGGTGCTTAAGCAAGAAAATTCCATCGAATCTTGAGAAGTTGTGGAAGTAAACAGTTTTGGCTTTCTTCTCTTGTTTCACAAGTCTTTCTATCATACTGATCAAGTCAATCATCACTTTTCGACTTCTTTCTTCAAAGCTATCCAGGATTGAATAGATAAATACTTACAACATACTGGTAACTAGGCATTGGTACGTGACAACTTGCTCTGTTGCGACCATTTACACCACATCTACTGCACTTTCTGTTTATTGGTTCTTCACCTTTAGAACGAATTCTATTAGATTTTTTTGGTCGACCAGGTTGTTTCTTGTGCATTAGTGGTTGTTTAACAATTTGGAAATCCGAAACATCATGAAATTTGTAGTTATTAGCTACGTCGTAAAAGTACCTGGCGTATGTATCCTTAATGGTTTTGTTCAAAAACCAAGGTTTAGCAAACTGGTTTACATTATTTAAATCCTCTACTCTAGCAACATCACATACATGACCACAGGGTAATCCTGATAGCTGCCATTTGCGACATGAACATTCACCTTTCTCCAAATCGACAACATGAACTTGATTAGAATCGCGTACTTGATAGATTTTGTATCTGTCTATACCCTTGACTTTCCAAGTTTTACTTTTCCAAAACCTGTCGTGGACCTTTTTAGCAACCCATGGTGTGAGCTCATCATCAGGTGAATCTAGCATAGATGAAGGTGATATTTGTGAGATTATTTGGGTCAAGATGTGTTGTTATATAATAGTTGATAGAAAGTTAACATAGTAAACTAACCTTGGTGCTTAACTCGACGTTCGTAATACCATAGTTGTAGACGATCTAAAAACCAATCTATTAACACAAGTACTGGCAGTTTTCTCACATACTTTGTTAAAGCATTAATCGACTCGACACTATTGGACGTCATGTAGTTGTATCTATTTGCGGGGCAATATGTCCTGGACCAATTTCCGTATCCTGCCTCATGAACTTTTTTATGTGCATCAGGTCGTAGGGCATGTATTTCAGCCATTAGTTGATCAAATAAGTCAGTAGTATATGCTTTGCAAGTCTTCCAGTATAAACCTTTAACCTTATCGCTTTACATACCATCATTCATCATCAGATGACGACAACAAAAACCATGAAATGAGTTGGGAAAAACCTGTTTGCAGGCAAGGCTTATTGCATAATGCCTGTATGAAATTATGGTCAAATTAGGTGGTTCACCAATGCATTCCTTTAGTTTCCCCAAAAACCAAGTCCATGATTCTCCAGTTTCACCTTGGCTAACACCTGTGGCGATTGGTATAATCTGATTGTTCCCATCCATTCCAACGACAACCAGGTTTGTTCCCTTGTAAGTCCCTTTCAGATGTGTAGCATCAATTATAATCAACGACCTCATGTAGCATAGGAAGCTCTTTATCTAAAAAAACATGTGTTTAGAACAAATTCAGTTAAGCTAGTAAAGTTGCAAAAAATGCAAAATATAAAGGTTAAAGTGTGTAAATATGTACTCAAATCCAATATTTGTGGACCAACTGTTAGTTGGGGCCACAAAATCTAAGCATGTGCATATCTATTTTAGGCCCAACAAAAGGAAGTCCTTCAAACCATAATATACTAACACTTACTGTTAAGGAGATTGTGTTGGGACCAAATTCGACCAAACATCTTACTCAGAGAAGGGGATAATCAATTGTTGTCTGCTGCACTTGTACAAGGTATGTTGTCTTTTTCAATGAATTCATGTTACTTTTGTGTTTTATTCTACTTAATTAATTCCAAAAGTTATTAGTTTTATAATTGGAATTTTATTTTTTTAATTCAAATTGGGGATCTGCTATGAACTAATTGTTTATATATCACTAAGATTTGATTGTTTTTTAGGATATAATATTCATTGGGATGTAGATTAGTTTATGAATACAATGAAACATTAACATGTTTTTAGACTATGATTATGTAGTATCCAATTTGTTTACAAGTTATCAACTACAAACAACACAGTTATCATCATAACAATTAAATAAAAAATTAGAAGCAAGTGAAAAAAAAAATCTTACCACAACACCAAAGGCTATGAATAACATAGAAAACCTTCCTTCCTCATTTGTCTCAATGTGTGTTACTGTTGCTGGATTGCCAACTTTAAGTAATGACAATATGCTGCTAACTGAGCAAATGATTTTTTAGGACACCTATGAACTTCCGCCAATGCCTTGTGTCTTCTCGCCCATGCTACTTTGTATGAAACTTCTAAACTCCGCTCCATTTACAAATCACTAACAATATCCTTTGGTTTATAAACCCTAGTTGGCTCACTGATTTTAGGAACAAGATATTTTGACAAAAACCTAGCTGTTACGTTGCGATGTCTAGGATTGAAATCATACTTGTTACATTCATGAGTATCATGGATATGTGTTATCCGAAAAGCTTTGTTGTTTTTTACACGACGGGTGTATAAATCCCAACTATAGTCTACCGAAGCACATGCTACTTGATATCTGTTAGGACATGATCTAACAACTTTGAACTGTGTTCCATCATTTACGCATTTTAAACTGATAAAATACACGCACTCTTGCTTGTCATCAAATCTAAATTCCTTACACCAATAAACATGTTTGGTAAATCCTACAAGACTATTTTCAACTATAGGCGTAGGCTTGGAGTTACGTGGCCAACAGTTTTTGGATTCAGGAGGTGTAAAGCCTTGATTATTAAGATCATTGACATTAGGGAGAAGATTAAATGTATGGGTTCCATGCGAAGGTTGTTCGGATACAAACACATAGAGCTTCATAACATCATTGGATTCAGCGATTACATTATAGAAATAAAGAAGATCATTGTTATCGATTATGTTGATGTTGTTGAATTCTAGTATGTAGGCTATATGAATATTGATGTTGGGACCAAGCTTGAACTTTTTCTTCATATACCTGAGTAGATCCAAGTAGCTAGTACTAGTAGGCAGTAGAACACCATATTGTTGATCTTCATAGACTATTATGACCCTAAATTTTTGTGTTATTGTTGTAGACATTTTTGGTTCAAATATCTTATCCTACTACCCAGTTATGATAAGTAAATGAGATTTATTCTTAAATTTTGTCACCTAATAATAGTACTTGTAATTCACTAACTATGTATGCTTGTAATAAATACACTGCCAATGTAGTTGGCCTTGCAACAATTACACTTAAGTTACCAATAAACATTTCATAACTATGCTAATAACCATTGACAACCAAGAGGGATAACATATCAAATAACATAAAAACTTAGTACCATAATTTACATTACTTGATTAGTTTTACAATACAGGAAAAGAAAAAATACATAAGTGAATACAAATTACCCTTTCCGAATCTTGTTGCTAGTTAAAATCCCAGAAGTATACACTTCCGTCATAACCAACGCCGTCTGAAAAGACACTACCTTCCCCTGGACAAACACCAACATTTTTCCAATTCCTATTTTGGAAGGAAAACATTTTAACCTTGGGATTGCGCTTAGAAATAGATATCAACTTGTGATCACCATCTGTTATCTTACCCAAGCCATAACCAACATAATCTGGTTTCTCTTTCACAAAACATGATTCAATCACATATGTGTAACGGGTGGCAGGGTTGTATAGAGATTTACCTGTAGTGTTAACCACGCATAACAAACGGTCGCATGAACCAACAACTCTATTGAAGTTGTTATTCATAAAAGGATGATCATGGCCATGGTATAATGTTGAGGGGTTATTTAACAAGTCATCAAAAATAGAGCGAGTGCGTATACCAGCATAAGATCTTAGCAATAATCGTGGGTGCTGAGAAGCATTGGCATGCTTCCTTATGAACGTCGCATCAATGATGATTGACAACCATGTTTTGCATACGGCCTTGCAAGTCAAGAGTGATGAAACAGGAAGGTTTAGTAACACAATCATCATTAGATCGAATGTTAAATCTTCAAAAGTAGCCAGTTGTGAAAACTTTGAGATACAAACTTAGATGATGATTTTCCTTTGGTAAATAAACTGTATTGTGTGTACTTGTGTGTACTTATAATAGTTAAATAGGAAGATTATAGGACAAGTGGGTGGTTAACAATAAAGGCCAGTTACCCAAACGTGGGTGGTTAACAGTAAAGGGCAGTTACCCAAACGTTCTAGATTCACAAGTGGGCAATTAATTTAAAAAATTGGGCAATAAGGGCAACTCAGCAATTGCACTCACACTATAGGGATTTCAAATAGAAAATAGGAAAATGTATCCATTCTTTTATAAATTACATTTAATCTAGTAATAAAATTTATAAATAGAATGAACATGTGTCGATAACGAATAATGACGAAATATATACACATTAACCGGTGCAGGTAACGGGTCAATGTCAAGTGAAATGGAAAACCAGTTTTGTGTTTGCGATCTACTAGTGAAAGTCTTAACTTCATGGAAACCTAGTAATTCTTGCAGAAGGTTTGTTGTATGCCCAAACCGTTACAACCCAGGTAAGAAATGTGGTTACTGGGATTGGTATGATGATGAGGTTGAATCAGATTGGTATAGGATGAATTTGAATGAGATGTACACTATGTTAAATCAACAAAACATGCGTGATCTTAGACAATTATTGACAAGTCGGCAAACAATTGAAGTACTTCATGCTGAATTGACAGAGAAAAACATTCTACTGGACAAGAGTAAATCCTACGTACGTTTCTGGAAGAAAACTTGTATTTGGATTGGAATTACCTTGTGTGTGTTACTAGCCATGAAGTAGAAGTTTATTGTCAGGCAAAACATGTTTATATGCATTTTTGTAATATTTAGGATCTCGTAACTGGATTTATTCGTATCTAAGTATGTAAACTTAATCTATCCAACTAACAATTAGTTGTTATGTAATATATTCCTTAAACCGGGTGTTTCAAGTGCAACTATATTTAATTTAGTAGGAAAGATTTCGTTAACAATAGTTTTGTTAACAAAATTATGAATAATAGAAGCATACGTGTTTTAAAAGTTAGGCAAATGCGCGTACGGCAGGAATTCATAGCAAACAAAAGTTTGTAGAGATATTACAACATATTCTAGGTAATTGCTAGTCTTCGTATACGACCTACTTCGTTGATCTTGAAAACTTGGCCATCTACAAAGCTTGTAACCAAAGGATGAAACCTACAAAAGTAAAATCTGAAATTTCAGAAAATTTTTGTATCAAATTTAAACGTATTCAAATAAGATGCCAATTACAACTCTTACATCATGCATTCGCGTGCATATAATAAAGTGCTGCAAAAGGATGATCATGTTTAACAAGAGATTCTTTGTATGGTTCTACATGTAATGAACCATGAACACCAGTGATACCAACTTTCAAAAAAGTACGATCAATCATATCGTGGACTAGAACGATATGAGCCATTGGGTTATTAGTAGCAGATTCAACAATTGGATTACCATTGGGAGTAAAACCGAGCAGTTTCAGTATGGAGCGGGATTGAATGTTGAAAATGTTAGTAAAAGTTGGTGTAGTACCACCATCTAAACTAACCTTCCAACCACAGAATAGTGGTATGTCATATGCCAAAAGATGACCAGAGAACACAAGGGAGCCACCCAATACGGAAATCGACAGGGGGTTCATCAATTCAGCAAGTAAGGTAAGTGGAATATCTAAAACTTGAAACTAGTGGTTAACCATATCAAATGAAACAAGCAGATACACTTTTATTGGATCCTCGTTGTTATACGAACGCAATCATGTCCGATCCAAATCACATACTTACCTACAACAACCTGACTAGACCTACTAAATCTTATAGTCTTACGGGGTAAGTTATCATTGTCTACTCTATTCCAACATCTTGAACTTAAACTAAAAACCGAAGCGTACCACATACCTATTCCACTGACCGGGTAAGAAATCTTAATAATAGTTGGATCTAGTGTATCAGGCCTAACACCAAAACCTAAAAGGATTTTATCACCTATAGGTGACTCCTAAATGTGGGTATAAAGGTACCAATATACGTATTCATCGACGGGTTCCAGATAATAGCAATGTTTCTTGGGATCCAATGATAGCACCACAGCCCACACGATGTTACCATCGGATGCATATTAGTAAAAAATAGGTTAGCATTAACTGGGATTGATGTGAAGTTTTCAGCAACACATAAAAGAAAACAGTGATATTGACGGGTATACTTTATTAGATAACCACATTGTAACGAATTACGAACACCATATGATAACAAGAAGTTCCTTTCGTCTATCGTAGCTTTCAACTCTTTGAAACACCTCGACAACAAAGTATATACTTGACAATGATATTTATTTGTAGATCGAATGGGATGTAGTCTGACATGTTTTTAGGGTTTGTTTAACTGTTTGTCAATTGAAATGAGTGGATAAAGTGATGAAGGTGGAATAAGGCATTGTGTTCTAGGGAATAGAAGATTTATTAGGTAAGTAAATTAAAGTAACCATTCACTTAACTTGTACTTTACAGGGGTTGCATTTAGTATGTCTCAACCACAAATATATTCTAGAAGGTTGCAACTACAATAAAGGAAAGTGCAAAAAAATCTTGTTAAGTGTGAATATACCTTAAGCATCATCAAATGCTAACACCTTGTGCTTCCAAAAGTATTCAACAAGTTGTTCCCGATAAGCTATGGCTGTTTGAAGAGGATCATCAACAATAACGGGTAGGTTACGAGACAACCTGTATAAAAATATACACACCCAAATCTCACAGTCACCGTATTTTTTGTACTGCCTTGGAACATCTGCAAATGCATATGAGATTTTATAGTTATCGGGTAATATTCCCTTGTTCTCCAATATCCCATGAACATTGATAATTGGATTTTAGTCAGCTAAAAATTAAGTTCTTTGAATATGTCTAATCGAATTGACTATTGGTTTACGTGTGACTCAGTCGTCTTTGGTGAAAAAGAAATAGATTGGTCGATGTTGAAAAATAAAATTGCAAAACTTTAAAGTAAAAGGCAAGGTAAATAAGCTAAAAGTAATTAAAAAGTAAATCGTGCGAAATTAAAACAAATAACTAATAATAAAGGAGCGAAACAAATAATAAAACGTAAAGTAAAGCAAAACAATTAATAAAAATAAAACTAAAAGACGAAATTAACTATCGACTCGAAAATAAAGTTTACTTAATGAAAAAGGAGAGAATAAAACTAAAATGGTACTTTAAAGCTAAACGAGGCAAAACCTAAAGCGGATACTAAATAAAAGATAAAACTTGAACTTTACGAAAAAATATTAATTTTAAAAATAGACGAAAAATTCAACTAAAAATACGTAACTTTCAGAATTAAAATCGGAACAACTTTCAGATTAAACTAAACCATTACGGAACAATACTAAATAATAAACAAGCAGGTACCTGCTGAATTTTTGGCGCGAAAGAATGGAAGCAGGCAGGAAGGTACGTCAACTTTTTTTCGGAATATTAACTTCTTCGTAAAAGCTACAGTTGTTTTCAGAATTCCTGTTTTTTCGCAATAGTCATTTTCTCGGAAAACTTGTTTTCACAACTTTTTTTTCGGAATAAATTTTTTTCGGAACTTTTTGTTTCCAGAGTTTTCTTCGGAATAATTATTTTCAGAACTTTTTACTTTTTCAGAAAAAGTAAGATTTTCAGAGAAATGCTAATCTTCGGAATACCAAATATTTTCAGAGAAATGACATATATTCGGAAAAGCAATAATTTCGGAAAAAATGACAAATTCAGAGAAAAAGGAATCTTCGGAATAAAAGGTAATTTCAGAGAAAACAATTTCAGGAAAAAGTGAATCTTCGGAATAATAAACCCTAATCCGAAAATCCTAAAGATAAAAAAATTACAGTAACAACTAAAAATCAGAAAATAAGCCACGAATAAGCTAAAATTAAATAAGCAGTTTACCAAAACTTAATCTAAAACACTTTTAAGAAAAACTAATTAAACCACAAATTAAAAACTTGAAAAACACTAATAAAACTAAAAATTAAAAATCAACTTTTAATAAAATAAACTAATAAAAACACTTAACTAAAATCAAATCAAACACACAATAAGCTATAAAATCAATAAGCTAACACAATAAAAAACATAAAAACATAATTGTAGAAACTAGAAGGGGGGTTGAATAGTTTCTCTTCAATTAGTCACCTAATTTAAATTACTTTGAATTAAGTGTGTATCAAAACTATCTTTTACTTAAAGCTAAGTTGCATAATGATTAGGTTCAATTCAAATGCATTAGCAATGGTAATAGTTAAGTATAATGATAATGACATAAGTAAAGAGTAAGGAAAGAGACAACCTAGTGACAAGACACCAAGATTTATAGTGGTTCGACAACGAGGCTCTATCCTCGTTTCTACTCCACTCCTCAAGTACACCTACTCGAGATTTCCACTATATCCACAAGCTCCCTTCTTGGCGGAGAAATCCTTACATCGTCGCTTACATTATTTTCCGACACTAAGCTAAATGTCGAGACCTAATCATTAGCTAGGACCAATCTACACAACGTTGCCTACTTCACAATTTAACGACACAAGGCTAGATGTCGAGTTCTAATCTTAAGGTAGAACCAGTCTTCACGACGTTGCCTACTTCACCATTTAACGACACAAGGCTAGATGTCGAGTTCTAATCCAAAGCTAGAACCAATCTACACAATGTTTCCTACTTCACAATTTAACGACACAAGGCTAGATGTCGAGTTCTAATCTTAAGGTAGAACCAATCTTCATGACGTTGCCTACTTCACCATTTAACGACACAAGGCTAGATGTCGAGTTCTAATCCAAAGCTAGAACCAATCTTCACGACTCTTCACTTTGAAGCTAAGTGAGAACTTCACACAACACAACTACTAATCACTTTCAAGTTTAGTGAGAACTCACAAGGCACAACCACATCACTTTATCGTTTAGTGAGAACTACTACACAAATCTATTACAACTCAACTAGACATATCCAAGTACACACATGTAGCTTGGATCTACACAACACAAATCCAACCAAACACATATGCAATGGATGTACACAACAAATCCAAGTATTTACAAATAGCTTGGATGAACACAACTAGTCCAAGTATTTCATAAATACAAATGGATTAACAAAAATGAAAAGGCTAACATGATGAACATGACTAATTCATGGATTCATCTTTATCACAACACTAGTGAGTGAGTGATCTTCTCATTGGATAAGGTAAAGGAGGGGATCAAGAGGATAATCATATGTAAACATCCTTAACACTTTAAGTAATCATTTACTAATGATTATGCTATAGAAAAGAGAAAGGGGGCTGAGAAAAACGTCCAAGAGGCTTATTGGAAAATGAGATTTGAGCCACTATTTATAGAAGACAAAGTCCAACGGCTAGCTGGGCGCGGATCCTTATCTAGTCGGCGGTACCTTATCGATAAGGAACCGCCTAGGCTATTTAAGGGACCGCCCAATAGAGTCCGCTCCCTTTTTTGTCTTTTAGTGGGGTAGGAATATATGAGGTTTTTTAAACCTTCAAAGGATATTCTTTTATGGCATATGGAATATGCCATTTTCAAATTTACATTTTCCATTTTAATAAAACATTTTCTTAAAAAGAAAGTTTATTAAAAAAATCTTTTGTCATATTAACAAAAGTGAGTTTTAAGGATAATCATTTTGATGATCACTAAGTATGATTAAGAAAGGTTAGTGATATGATTATTACCTTGATGATAGTGTTAGTTAAATAATTCGTTTTACGTTTTACACTAAATGTGTTGTATAATTTGTTGTGATCAAAACTAAGAAAGATTAGTTAACACTAATAATGTTTTTAGGCATCACTTGCATTAACAATCTCCCCCTTTTTGATTACGACAAACTATAAACTCATTTACTTAGAAACACAAAATATCGAATTATTAACGAGTTTATCACTATCATTTCTCCCCCTTTGTCGTAGCAAAAAGGTAAGCACAAGTCTTTCAAGATATCCGGACTTTGCTAGTAGCTCCCCCTTGGTGGTTGCTCCCCCTTGCTTGGGGCACCAAGTGTATGAGCGAAGGTGACATGCTACACAAAGGTTAGTAGAAAGGAAAGAAACACCAATGTATATATGATCACTACCTACTAAGTAACTTGAGAGAGAGAAGGAGAAGAAATCTCAAATTAGAAGCAAGTATTTGCTAAGTATGTCCAAAGAGGTAAATGACAAAATCAAGGTTCAATTGGTGGAATGGAGGTAGAAAGGAAACATCCAACCAATGAAGATGATAAATTTGTCAAGGGGTTAAAATTTAGAATTGATGGAATCACCCATAGACAATTGTAAAGATTAACCACGATCAACTCAAAAGAAAGAGAGAATGATCAATTAAAGAAAACAAACACAACACAAAGATTTCATATTACTAAATATGAAAAAGACAAGCAAAGTAGATAGTCATACACACAATATGAGTATCTAAAGCAAAAGATATGGAAAATAAACCACAAAGCATAAGCTAGTCTAATAGTGACAATTTTCCAAGATTGCTTAAAAAAAACTCTAAGACAACTAAAGTTTTATTGACTCCAATAGAGTATAGCCCTTTAGTTGGAAAAATAAGACGACGATGCATCATTCAAAGTTTTGTCCACGGGAACAAAAACTTTGAGAGGAGGTCGAGTGAGGAGGAATTCAAGAAAATTTAACTTCTTATACACATGAGCAAGTTCAATTTGTTGAAATTGACAACAAGCACACGAGGATCCATGATGCAACACAAATTCGGTTGATGGGGGAAGGCCATCACACCTAGGGTTTGGAGGTGGTGAGGATAGTGGGTAGGTAATGTTTTCACAATGCCTTGTGAGGTTTGGGAAGGTTGAAAGATCATTGAGTTGAGGGGTGTCAAAGGGTTTTGGTGGTGGGGGGAGATTCTCCTTTTCTCTGGTGATTGGGTTAATGGAGTAGGTCTCATTCCAATACTTGATTGGAGAGAAGGTTGGGTTCTTGGGTGGTTTGGATGAAGAGGGTTCGTTTTTCTTGATCCAAATAGGTTTAACCGAGATTTTCGGTTTCTTTGAAAGCTTTGATGAGGAAGCTTTGGGTGAGTAGGTTTGTGACAAAGAAATTTCAAGGTTATGAAAGGGAGAATTAGGCATTGTTGAGATGTGAGAGTGAAATCTCAAGGTTGGGGTATAAGAAGAAAGTATACAAGGCAAAGGTTTGAAAAATGTAAAGTGTCAAGGAATGTTTAGCCAAATTCAGTAAACATGGAATCTTGACTGGGAATAAGGTGATGAAGGAAGACCAAAAACGAGCCATAAAATGGCTTTTTGTGCGCGATACCTTATAGGGACCGACAGTTCCTTATCACTTAAGGAACCACGCGTTCTTTAAGGAACCGCGTGCAGAGGACTTGAAATCTAGATTTTCCAGGGTTTTGAGAAAAACTAAGACTTTTTCAAAAAAAATTTAAATCTTGGAATTTTACCTCTATTAGCACTAAATTTTGCTAGGGTTGCATAAAAGCCACACATTCACCAAGAATGTCTTGACAAAGGGTGACAAAATTTTGGATAACATTTTGAACCAATTTTAGTCAAGTTTTAGAGGTTGTGATAGATTTAGGTTCAATTTTAATTTGGAATTAAAGTTGATTAATGTCCACATAGAGATAGAAGCACATGATGCCAAGTCCATAATTCATTCTCATAAAACATCATGAAAGAGATACATAAGGAAAATAAAGAAAAACAACTAACTAAACTAAAGATAGCCTAAAAAAACAACTAGGTCTTGATTAGTAATCTTCCTTGGCTTGAAGTTTTTTGAAATTTTTTTTAAAGAAAATCACCATTCATGTCCTAGGATGAGGCATGTTAAACAAGGTGAGCAAGAAATCTTGCAACCTCATATGAAGTCCCAACATCTCCCTCCTAAGGCTTTGAATGATGTAGTTATTGTAGAGGCAACATGGACAATGAGAACCATGAGCTTCTAGGAACCCAAGGAAGTAAGGATCACCCATAAAGAAGGGAAGTGGAACACCCAAAATGGGAGTGTTTGAGGGAGGTGGAGGTGGAGGAGGAATGTTCTCCAAGGGTGATGTGGGTGAGTGTGGAGGCAATGTAAAACCTCTTATTTTACCCTATTGACTTTGTCAACTGTTGTACTATTTATATTTGGAATTTATATAATTTCACTTTTATATGACTTATTAATTATCATATACCTATTGTCATACTACCATTCATATTTATTTTACAGTTATATGAACCTTTAGTCATCTATTGACTACTCTGGCAACTGACTGGCCACTTGATTGAATAATGAAATTCATCACCTCAGTACATATTTTGAGATAAACTGTAACCCTACTTAAATTATTTATTAAGTACTTGGATTATTTTTATATGTACATATTTACATATATTACCTAAAAGGAATAAATACCTAAACACTTTAAAAACAATATACATTATTTTATATTGTCACTTATTTACTTTATTTAAGTAAAATGATTTTAGTGATGTATTTAATATACACTTTCACTAAATTACCTAAAAGCTTCAAAAAAAAAATACCTACAACACAACAAATACCTATAATAACACACAAGGACTATTATTATCATACAACACTTGGCAAAATTTACCAAAACCCTTTTCCCATGCATATATAAAACGTGTAGATGTATGCATGCATGCACTACCATCATTTGCTATCTAACCTACAAGTAATCATGCTTATTCCACTAAAACACTATCCTAACCATACTTTTACTTACAAAAAGCATGATTATACACTTACACACACACAATCCCTCATGCATGTTACTATGCTTATAAGTTTTGTCCCCCGTTGACTTTGTGAAACCCACGGTTACAAACCAAATTAGGAAGGAAAATGAGTTTGCTAGTTTTAACATGTGGGAAATAACAAGTATATCACAACTAGATATGACATATCTTGGGAAGATATTTGAGTACAAGGTACATGATTTGCTTTGGATATCTCTCTCTCTTGTTCTTAAACCGTAGCACACACACAAACACACAACACATTCCATTTTCAAATCTCACTTCACTCTCCCACTCCAAAACCTACGGCTAAACATCACTCTCCACCATTTTCAAACCTTCAAGTTTAACTACTACTCCTATACTATGTCTTCTATTACATAAAGATCAAGCATAAGCTCATCCTACAAGAAACCTTGATCCTTGAAGCAAGAACAAGAACCCTTGAAGCTTTGTGAAGCCCACGGCTTGTTTTTAATCTCCTAGACCTCCATTATTGAAAGCTTGTTACTTGTTTCTACTCATCCTCATATCATTCCTAAACCTATCTAAACAAGTAAGTCCAAGTTAAAACCTATCTTTTCTAATACATTACTTTCATACATATTAATGTGTACATGGTTATTCTTGGTAAAGTTAACATTTAAACAAGTATTGAAACCCTAAAAACCTAATGAAACTCACGGCTTGATTTTTATTATAACATAAAATGATGTAAAAACTTGTCAACCTTGAAGAACACATCAACATGATCTTGTTTAACTTGAAAAATCATGAAAACCTAACCATGCACGAATTTTGGACGTGAGCTATAAGCTCATAATATTATTTTGGGTAATCTTGTAATGTTTAGATATAACTAGAAACATTAGATTTATGTTTTTAGGTGCCCTAAAATGTTAAGATCACTATTATGCCTTATTAGATTAGTTTTAAGCTCACTATAATAAGTTGCCTTAATAAATAATCATTTTCACTAAATAAATGTTTTTATAAAACTTTTAGTGTCAAAAATATGATTTTATAAAGTTTCATGTTGAAAATGTAAATCTATAATTGTTTTGGATTAAAATAATAAATCTATGAAGTTTTGGATTTAAATAATAGATCTACTAAATTTTGGATTAAATATAACAAATATAAACTTTTGGGTTGGATTTATAAATTATAAAGTAAAAGGGATCTAAATGAATAAGTATAGAAACTTATATTTCGAAAACATAAACTTTTGGATCACTTTTAATTATTGCCGAGAGTCTATGTTGGGAATAAATTATAGCCAGTCTACTTGAGCGCTGACAAGAGTAAAACAAGCGTTGACAGGAGTAAAACAAACGCTGACAGATCAAGCGTTGACAAGAAGAAGTCAAGCGTTGACACACTGAAGACAAGCACTGATGGAAGGATATGATCTACACGTTTATTATATTCTAGATTACTTCTAGTAAAGATAGGAACAACAATGTATTTTCTATATTTATCTTTACCTAGAATAGTTGATACGTAGTTTATTGTACAAGGCTTCTTATGTCTATAAAAGAAGACCTTTAGGTTAATGTTCAATATAAGTTTTCATACGTTAAATACTTTCATTGTAAGCAAGTTTGATATCATTAATCAAAGTGAAAGTTTGTTTACATCTTGTGTGTTCTTGTTTAAGTGTTAATTCTGCATAACACTTAGATTGTCATATACATATACAAAGGTTTCTCTAAGTGTATTACTTGATCTAATCTCGTATACATAAAGCTAAATCGATCTAAGTTTGGGATCAACAAGTGGTATCAGAGCTTGTTGAGGAACTTTTGATCTTAAAGAACACAAGAACCCTAAAATCACCAAAACCCTAATTTTCACAAAAAAACCCCTAAAAACATCATGTCAAATCCAGAAGTACTCTCCTCCTCCTCACCTTTACCAAACATCAAGATTCCTATGCTTGATGCAACCAACTTTGAATTGTGGAAATTCAACTTTGAGCAATATCTGGGGATCTATGACTACACTCTCTGGGAGATTATTGAATATGGAAACACATTCAATAAAGCCCAAAAGATTGCTAATGCTATTGCTGGAAGAGCAGTTGCTGCTGGATGTTCAGAAGCAGATAAGAAAGAAAAGCCAGAGGATGGTAGAGTTGTGGCTGCTGAAGACATAGCAAAGAAAAGGGTTGATATGAAAACCCTAAATATTCTGAAACTCTCTTTGGGACAAGAGAACCAGCATAAATACAGAGGTTATGAATCTGCTAAGGACCTTTGGGCAGCTCTTGAAGTTGCATATGGTGGCAATTAAGATACTAAGGAAGAGAAGAAGAAGCAACTCATGCATGATTATGCTGTCTTCAAGGCTCAACCTAATGAGAAGCTTAGCAGTGTGAGAAGCAGATTGCTTGACATTACAAGCAAATTGTCCTTCATGGGGACACAACTTGGTGATGTTGACATTAATGCCACTTTTCTTAAAAGTCTTGGTGAAGCGTGGAAGATTGAGGCAAGATCTATACTTGCCAACAACACTCACAAAAGTTCTACTTTTGATGATATCTACAACAAACTGAGGCTGTTGGAAGATGAAACTCTTTTGGAGCATGGAAGCAAGTCTACCAACAGTAATATGGCCTTCTTCTCACATAGTGAAGGTCAATTTAATCAGAAGGACTCTTACATGCATCCAGTTACTGGATCATCATGTGTCAACGCTGGAACATGTCCTGTCAACGCCTCCTATTCAGACGCTGACACATACAAAAGTGACTCACCAAGAGTTAAACCTGCTGGTTTGGATCTGGATACTGTATGTGCTTATATTGCTTCCCTTTGCCCAATGGTTCAGTGATTACATATGAGGACCTTGAGCAAATAAGTGATGAGCACTTGGAAGAGATGGATATTAAGTGGAACATGGCTCTTGCTAGTATAAGAGCAAACAAGTGGAATAGAAGGTTTAAGAAGAAGATGACCTTCAATGCAAAGGACACTGCTGGATTTGATAAATCCAAGGTTGAATGCTACAATTGTCATCGTATGGGGCACTTCATGAGGGAATGTAGATCTCCTAGAAGATCTGATGCTGGCAAACCCTCAAGCCAAATTGTTAAGGCTCAGGATCCTAAGGCCATGGTTGCAGTGCAAGAAATTGATGGTATGGGATGGGACTGGAGCTATTTGGCTAAGGATGTAGAAGAGGATAAAGCTTTGGTTGCTAAAATTAAAGAAGAAGAGCATGTTCAATATGCTCTCATGGCACACTCCTCCTCTTCATCAGATAATGAGGTATACGATGATGCTTTTTGTAGTAAGGGTTGTAGGTTAAATACTGAGAAACTTAACAAAGAGGTGTTAAGGTTACTAGATGATGTGAGTACTGACAGATGCAAACTGTCTAACTATCAATTAGCTCTCACTCAAACTGAGAAGACAGTTTCTGAGTACAAGAAAATGGAATTTGATTTAAAAGATCAAATAAATATCTTAAAACATGAGTTGAATGCTAGTAATCATATTAGTAGCATTATGGAAAGGGTTAATGGTGAGCTACAGGCTAAGTTAGATGAGGCCATTAAGAATAAAGATAATGTTGGCCTTAAAATTCAAAGATTTGATAAGGCCACACAAACCCTAGGAGAATGTGTGAATAAACAAAGGGATCCTAAGGACATGACTGGGATTGGGATGAAAGACTACTCTGTGGTTCCACCACCAGCTGGTGACTTCTATGGTGTCCAACAAAAGGACCTATCTTGGACTGGTTTACCTGAACTCCAAGAGGAGGAATTCATTCCTCCACCAAGAGTCATTACCCTAGTTGAAGAGTATCAACAGAAGTTGACTGACTTGAATGAATGGAAGAAAGCCAATCCTAACTTATTTATTAAGGGTGGCTTATTATGTGAAAGTCGTAATGAGTCAACCCCTATTAAGGTAACAAACCCAATCACTGGTAAGGCTGTTGACCTTGGCTCAAACACTGTTAGAAAACCTAGTGTTAAGTATGCAGAAATGTATAGGAATACTAGGTCACCTAAAAGCCAAGTTATTAATGATGGAACAGGCTTCTTCTCTTCTAGACCTAGGGTTGTGTCTAGAAAAGCCTGTTACACTTGTGGTAGCTTTTCACATTTAGCATATAAGTGTGTCAACGCTTCCAAGGTCAACGTTGTTAGAAAGTCAAACGTTGTCAGACCCAAACCTTGTGTGTAGCAAAGTCCACAAGTTGTTAGACCTGCCCCATTCTTCACTAGAGGGTCTAACACTCATGGACAAAGACCATTTCAAAAGACAAATACTTGGTCTAACAGGCAATGGGTTTCTGTAGCAAACCCTAGGTTCAACGCTGACAAGGGTAATTTCAGCGTTGACAAGACCAAATCCAACGCTGACAGAAATGTGACCAGACCTAAATATTTGCAACCACAGGGTAAGGGGTCTAAAGCTTCTTCAAGCTTGACATGGAGACCTAAGAAAGATCAAAACCCTAATGATAATGGGATTTCAATGACCTGCAACAGATTTAGTTACATTTCAAAGGTCATTACAAAACCTATTGGGGTTAACTGGGTATTTCATCCAAAGAGGGATGAACAAGGGGTTGTTATGAGAACTAAGTCTGTTCTTGTTAAACAACCAGATGAATCCAGTCTGCTAAGGCTTGGGTTCCTAAAGAAAACTAACTTGTTTTCTTTATGTGTAGGACATTCAAAAACAGGTCAATGATTATGGATATTGGGACAGTGGATGCTCAAGGCACATGACAGGGAAGGAAGATTATTTAACTAACTTCACTCCCATCAAGGATGGTGACAAGGTTTACTTTGGAGGCGGATATGGTACTATCACATGCAAAGGAACACTTCTCACCAAGAACTTGGGTTTTGAGAATGTATTTTTGGTAAAGGAACTTGATTACAATCTTTTTAGTGTATCACAAGTTTGTGATAACAAAAATAAAGTTCTGTTTACTGATACTGAATACTTGGTGTTAAGCAAGGATTATAAGATCCTTGATGAGAAATATATTGACTATATAACACCTAGACATAAAGACATATATAATGTGAATCTGAATGGGATTAGAATGAATAACAATATGTCATGTTTTTATGCTAAAGCTTCAGTAGATGAGAGTAATCTATGGCACAGGAGACTAGGGCACATAAACTTTAAGAATATAAACAGGCTTGTGAGACTTGGTTTGGTTGATGGCTTGCCTGAAAAGGCTTTCCACAATGACCACTCTTGTGTTGCATGTCTTAAGGGCAAACAGCACAAGGTCTCATTCAAGTCTAAACAGGTGCATTCTAGTACTAGACCACTTCACTTGCTTCATATGGATCTATTTGGTCCAACCAATATAGAGAGTTTGAATGGTAAATCATACTGCTTTGTCATCACAGATGACTTTTCTAGGTTTACTTGGACTTTCTTTTTAGCTATGAAGAGTGATACAGCTGATACTTTAATTGACTTTATCACTCAGATTGAGAAGAAGACTGGTAATGAAGTTAAAATGCTTAGGAGTGATAATGGTGGTGAATTCAGGAATAAAGTGTTAGATGATTTTTGTGCCAGGAAAGGGATTACTAGGCAGTTTAGTGTTGCCAGAACCCCACAGCAAAATGGGGTTCCAGAAAGAAAGAATAGAACCCTAATTGAAGCAGACAGAACCATGTTGGCTGATGCTCATTTCCCCATTGCCTTTTGGGCTGAGGCTGTTAATACAGCTTGCTATGTTCAAAATAGAGCATTGGTCAACAAGATACAGAACAAAACACCTTATGAATTACTTTAGGGAAGGAAACCTAATATTGGTTTTCTTAAACCTTTTGGCTGTCATGTAGTTGTTCTTGATACTAGTGATGCCTTAGGTAAATTTAGTGCAAAAGGTGATGAAGGCTATTTCATGGGGTATTCAGTGCAGAGCAAGGGTTATAGGGTTTATCTTAAAAAGGAAAAACGTATACTTGAAAGAGTACATGTTAGGTTTTTAGAGAATAAACCTAGTGATCCTGAAAGTGGTCCAAATTGGTTGTTTGACTTGGAACCTTTATCTAGGACTTTAAATTATATGCATGTCACTAATCCAGACATTGTGAATGTAACTTCAAATGTTGTGGAAGAACAAGTTGTTGATGTTTCAGGTACACAGGTTAATGAAAAGGTTGGATCACAAGCAGAAAAGTCATCTCCTATACTAGAGTATGTCATAATTCCCATATGGACAGATGCTTTTGCTGCTGCTGCTGCTGCTGGAAAGGATAATGGTGGTCCCCAAGTACCACCAGATAACAACATGCATGGTCCTTCAGGCGCTGACAAAGGCAATTCTAACGCTGACAGGACAAATTCAGACGTTGATGGCTTAAACGTTGACAACAACATTTCAAGCGTTGTTAGCCCAAACACTGACAACCAAGGTTCAGGCGTTGACAACACTTTTGCGCATCTTTCTGTTCTATTTTGAACAGAGTGAACCTTCCAATTTATATGAAGAGGTTCATCCTCATATTGATGAAATAGAGTCTGAAGAAGAAGATATTGGCAACATGGATAATGAGATTGAAGACACCAGACTTTTTGAAGGAGGAGTTCTTACTTCTACTATGAAGAATCACCCGACTTCTCAAATCATTGGTGATATTATGACTCCTGTTCAGACTAGAAGATCTCATCAAGGTCTTGGTGGATTTATTGCCAATATTCACAAGAAGGTTGATACCCCTCTTGTGCAAGCATGTTTGTTTGCCTGTTTTCTGTCACAACAGGAACCCAAGAAAATCTTTGATGCTCTCAAAGAACCAAGTTGGGTGGAAGCAATGCAGGATGAGCTTCACCAATTTGCAATCCAGGATGTTTGGGAGCTGGTTGATTGTCCCAGATATGTCAGACCTATTAGGACAAGATGGGTTCTAAGAAACAAGAGATATGAAAGAGGTATTGTGGTCAGAAACAAGGCAAGATTAGTGGCTCAGGGATATACACAAGAGGAGGGGATAAACTATGAGGAGGTCTTTGCACCAGTTGCAAGGATTGAAGCCATAAGGATCTTTCTAGCCTATGCATCCTGCATGGGCTTCACTGTCTATCAAATGGATGTCAAGAGTGCCTTCCTCTATGGAACAATTGTTGAGGAGGTATATGTGATGCAGCCTCCTGGTTTTGAGGATCCAGAGAATCCAGACAAGGTGTATCGTGTTGGGTCTAAAATTATATGAGTTGATGTGGCATAAACTCAAAACGAAGAAAACATCAAGACGTTTGTCAAAGCCGCTGACACGGCTAGTTGAGACGCTGACGGAAAGTGTTGAGACGCTGACGGATGTTTACACGCTGATGGAGAATTCTATTTAGGGAATATATTGGATATATTCTAAATAATATATTCAGTATATATCTATAGAAATAGAAGATTTAGATGTTTATTTGATTTTATCTCTTGTAGATTATGTTCCTTCCACTATAAAAGGAACAAGAGTCTTAGGTTTTATTCATATTATTCATTCACAATGTAAACCTAAAGTGTGTGTCGCACTAGACGTGGGATTCAATGTATACACGTCTAGTGGATGTTTGTTATTAATATAATGAACATCCCTATTGTTTTAATTCATGTTATTGTGCCTAAACACCTTGTTCATGATCATTGTTCTTTTCCGCTATGTTATCATATGAATGATGATCAACCTAGATATAATGGTTCTTAACCATTGAGTCTAACGATCATAGGGATCCACAATTGGTATCAGAGCCTAAGGCTCTTGATATCTAGGTCCGACGAGGTGTTCGTGTATGGTGAAGAAAAGAAAAATCCGTCTAGGGTTTTTCTGGGCGATTTTGTGTGCGCAGCAGTATTCAGAAGGTCATAACTTTTGATTGAACCGTTGGATCGTCACGAAATTTTATATGTGTGTTCTACATACATAGATCTAAACATCCACCGGAGGGATTGTCAAGTTTTATCCCCAGGCAAAAGTTATTAAGCGTCGAAGTTGGCAGCAGAGGTGATTTTCAGTTTTCTGCTTTTACATAAAATCATGAACTAGGGTTCCTCAAACCCTAGATCTACTTAAAAGCAGGAATAATTGCAGTTTGTGGCTGTTATGATTCAAGATAACACTTGATCTAATGTTTATTTACAAACCCTAATTAGGGTTTCGGTGCTTAAAGTTTTAAAACCCTAGATCGAGGCTTGTAATGTAGCAGCATCTTGTGATTCGTGATACATGAAGTAAAAAGGAGGGATATGTGCTGATTGGTTTGATGCATATATTTTTCACTTGGTTATTGTTCGTGGTCCCAGGAAGAAAATCTGCAAGATAAAGGAAGCTGATTGTGACGCGATATAAAGATGTGAGGCAGTGAATATGGCTCGACTTTATTTACTGGTCCAATTGGTCATCCCATGATGCAAGCGAATCTGATTGGTTCTCATGTGTAGATTCTGTTCACACGACTGTTTGGTGATGGAGTGTTCACACGGTTTGGCAGATATGAGTGGAGGAAAATATTGCATTCACACGGCTTAAACCCTAATATTCATTATATAAACTTTAGATTCTCTACATGCTAGTTTATGGTATTTCTGTGAGTCCCTCGTTCCCATTGGTGGAGGTTTATGTGTTCACACGGCTAGTAAGTTGTGATTGGATGAAAGTATTATGGGGTGCAAGTCAAACAATCTTGTATATATTATGGGGTGCAAGTCAAAGGTTAGCAAATACAAACGCATGTTTATTATGAAGCTGATTTTCTGGATGGGAATCGTGAAGATCGCAGATGACGTCAGCAGGAAACATAACGCTGACAAAGATTAACGCTGACGTTTGTTATTTAGGCGCTGACAGGAAGGGTTTCGACGCTGACAGGAATAAGTCAACGCTGACAGGTTGACAGTGTCGTCCGATATATGCACTTCAACGCTGATAGGTATTGTCAGATATTGGACAATACATCTGACCAAGATATTGGACAGAAGAGGATATTGGACAACACAATGATTGCTGCTGTTTGAGAAAATTGGTACGTTTTTCGCACACAAAAAGGAGTTATTTACACACGAAGGTACATGGAATCTCCGTTATAATTTAGAATATCATGATGATATTTATGGCTCGGATATTTTGAAAGGGATTAATGATTTTAATGCGAGTTAGCAACAATTCGTGAGGTAATTTATTGGATTTGATTATGTAATCGGGGTAGCCTTGTAAAAGAGTTATCCGTCTTATCACTTTTACATATGATATGAAGATTAAGTTTCTTCATGAAGAAGTGTTAGCTTAAGGGGAAGAATTCTTATGGTAAGTTTGATGATTGAAGAAGATTTTCGCGAGTTTGTGTTCTATCATATCTTAAAGTCATGGACTTCCAGCCACTGACTTTAAAGGTAACTTGTTCGTGCTTTACATGGTTGGTGACGAAGACTTGTCATAAACACTTGAAGGAGTTACATTATCGTGCTCAGTGTCTCACAAAGGATGAGAATATTGACAAGGGATCGAGGTCTACTTATATTCTTTCTCAATCTGGTATAAGTTCTTCATCACATGGATAAACAAGACATGGAACATAAGATTGGGTTATTTTACTTCTACATCAAGAATACTTTATTTATTTTTCTTCAAGATCATTACACAGAGCCTACTTTTGGAGAATCTTCAAAGATTGCATACATTGTTTACTTCCTTGTTGATGTGACAAAAAGGGGAAGACATACATGCTACACTTGAGGGGAAGCAATTTGAAGATCATGTACAACTTACAAGAGATATACAAAGAGTTTTGCCGACATCAACTAGGGGAAGATTGTTGGGTCTAAAATTATATGAGTTGATGTGGCATAAACTCAAAACGAAGAAAACATCAAGACGTTTGTCAAAGCCACTGACACGGCTAGTTGAGACGCTGACGGAAAGTGTTGAGACGCTGACGGATGTTTACACGCTGATGGAGAATTCTATTTAGGGAATATATTGGATATATTCTAAATAATATATTCAGTATATATCTATAGAAATAGAAGATTTAGATGTTTATTTGATTTTATCTCTTGTAGATTATGTTCCTTCCACTATAAAAGGAACAAGAGTCTTAGGTTTTATTCATATTATTCATTCACAATGTAAACCTAAAGTGTGTGTCGCACTAGACGTGGGATTCAATGTATACACGTCTAGTGGATGTTTGTTATTAATATAATGAACATCCCTATTGTTTTAATTCATGTTATTGTGCCTAAACACCTTGTTCATGATCATTGTTCTTTTCCGCTATGTTATCATATGAATGATGATCAACCTAGATATAATGGTTCTTAACCATTGAGTCTAACGATCATAGGGATCCACATATCGAGTCAAGAAGGCTATGTATGGACTTCATCAAGCCCCAAGAGCATGGTATGGTACTTTGTCTACTTATTTGGTGGACAATGGATTCAAAAGGGGCACCATAGATCAGACACTGTTTACAAAGAGGAAAGGTAAGGATGTTCTACTTGTTCAGATCTATGTTGATGATATCATCTTTGGATCCTCAAATCCAAAGATGAGTGAGGATTTCTCCAAGCTTATGACAGACAAATTCAAGATGAGTGTAATGGGGGAGATGAACTTCTTTCTAGGGTTACAAGTTCAGCAGAAAGAAGATGGTATCTTCATCTCCCAGGATAAATATGTGGCAGAGATCTTGAAGAAGTTTGGCTTTTCTCCACATGAAAAGAGGGCTACTACTCCTATGGATAGATAACACCCTTGGGGAAAGATTGGAGATGGGAAAGATGTGGATGTCAGGCACTATAGATCAATGATTGGATCATTGATGTATCTCACAGCCTCCAGACCTGACATCATGTTTGCTGTGTGTGCTTGTGCACACCATCAAGTGACTCCCAAAGAATATCACCTTTATGTTGTCAAGAGAATCTTTAGATACCTAAGATGTTATCCTAGTCTTGGCTTGTGGTACCCAAAATATTCACCTTTGGAGCTTATTACATATTCAGACAGTGACTATGGAGGTGATAAGTTTGATAGAAAATCCACAACTGGTGGATGTCAGTTTCTTGGGAGCAGGTTGATATCTTGGCAATGCAAGAAACAAACAGTGGTGGCTAATTCTACAACTGAGGCAGAGTATGTGGCTGCAGCTGCTTGTTGTGGACAAGTTTTATGGATTCAGAACCAGCTGTTGGATTATGGGTATAATTTCATGCATACCAAGATATTTGTTGACAATAACAGCACCTTATGCATTATTAAGAATCCTGTACATCATTCTAAAACTAAACACATAGAAATTAGACACCATTTTGTAAGAGATTGTTTTGAAAAGGGTTTAATACAAACAGATAGGGTTGACACAGAAGAAAATGTGTCAGATTTACTAACTAAACCTTTTGATGCTGGAAGGTTTCAATACTTGGTCACAAGTATTGGAATGATCAATCTCACATAATATGTGTTTTGGAGTCTTTTTGTAAAAGTATGTACAGGATAATGCATTGTTATTGGTCTTATTGAGGATTTAGATTTTCCACTATATTTTTCTAACACTGACAAAGGTTACTTGAACGCTGATAAGTGTTATTGTGACGTTGTCAGCAATATATTTGTCTAACACTGACAAATGTTTCTTTAACGCTGACAAGTGTTATCGGGGCGTTGTCAGCAACAATGTTAGTTTTGTGGTTTTCAATCTAAATGTGCAGGTGGTGTTAGCATTATACCATTGGATACAGAGTTGCTTATGGATCATTGGAGAAGCATTTGGACATGTTTTTATTTATGGATGATGGTTGGAATTGTCAATTCCTATCTTGACATAAATTTTTTTATGTTCATGCATATTTTTGGCAACATAGGTATCACAGTTTAAGGGGAGGTTTTAGGAACCTTTAGGACTTTTGGGTATCCTTAAGATACTCTTATCACAATTCTAGATTGTGTCCACAGGTGAGTATGAGTTAGTTTTACTAAATCATGAGGCATTGTAGCATGCAAAGTTGATATACTATGCATGCTGCCAAGACATTTTTGGCCTAGAATTGGTTGTGGTCTGTTGGGAGACTTGGGAATGATTTTATCATGGGTTTTACCTGGGAGTAACAAGGGATTTTATAAGGTAACTTAGTTGTTAAGAGTTTTTGTTAGCAAGGGACACTCGAGGACTGTTATGTCTATCTTGCATAAGCAAGTGTGCATAACTGGACAGTGCTTGCCGCCCTATAATAATTATCAACTTTTTGGTTATCTTCTCTAGGATAAATTACTTTGTTAAGGTCATTTTTCATTTTTATAAATTTTTATTTTTGGACGCTGACAAGTATTTTTCCAAGCGTTGTTGTGACCAATTTAGACGCTGACATGGCTTTGGCAAACGTTGATAAGAATATAGCCGTTGGGCGTTGATGGGTTATTTTTGACCGTTGACACTCAATGGGACCTACCCAGTTGTTACTTTTGACATATTTTTGGGCCGTAATTTTGGGAGCAGATAACTCTCATTTAATGCATGAGATAAACTTATTCTTTTTCAATATTTTCATGATTGTATTTTGAAAATAGTTGCCTAATTTTTTGACCAATCACATGCATACTTTCTCTCCTATATATTTGGCTCCTATTTTAAACATGGTACCTATCATTCTTGTCTAACACAATTTTCTCCTATACCTTCATCTTTATCATTCATTCAAAACAGCTTTCAACAATGGCACCAAAGTTTAAACCATGTGATTTGGAATTGGGGTTCAGGAGTCAACACAACATGGTAGCATATCTTGAAGCTGATGATACTCTGTTTCCCCAATACACACAAATGGTGGCGTATTTGAACGCATCCCCTTTTAGGTATGCTCTTTCTCATGCTCCACTCATTCCTGTCACACATATTAAACAGTTTTGGAACAATGTTAGTTCCTCAACAGTTAATAGAGTGACTACATTATCATCTATTATTCATGGGCGCACATGGGTGGTTACTGAAGCTTTGGTACGCCAGGCTTTGCATCTTGATGATGCTGATGGTATAACCACCCTCCCCATTAATGAAATAGAACAAGGACTAAGGGCTTTGGGTTATCCTTTTCCTGCTGAAGGAACTTTAAATAAATATCATAAACAGGAGTTTCCCCCAGCCTGGAAGTACCTCATACATGTCCTCTTGCAATGTTTGAGTCCCAAGTGTACTGCACACAATAAGATCAATAGATCTATTGCTAGTGCTATTGTGTGCATTGCTACTGGGCAAAAGTTTAATTATTCCAAAATGATTTTTGAGGGCATGTGTAAAAATAAAGGGAACAAAATGACTTTAGCTTATCCCAGATTTTTACAAATGGTTTTTGATGTCCAAAGTTACTGCACAAGGGATCATGATGATTTTTATGAGATCCCTGTGCAAAAGAAAGCAATTTTTATGAAGATGACCTCACCCCCCACATCGTGACTTACCTCTCACCCCTGCTATGCTTGCTGTCATTGAAGCAGCCCAACCCCAACCAGACCCTCAACCACAGATTGACCCAATACCTGAACCTTTACCTTCACCACAACATATGCAAATTGACCAAGAACCCTTCGACGCTGACACGTTAAATGTTGGCGTTGATGTGCCTATTTCAAAAGTTGACACAAATCCTTCACAGACCCAAACACCCTTTAACCAACCAACATCCACCCAATCCACATCTTCTTCTCCCCCAACACAATATAGGTTACAAAAACGCCAAAGGACTACTGGAGTGTTCTCCTCTAGTGGTCCTAGCCATGTAGCAGAGAGAACCACCACCACAAGTGTGGTTGGTGTTATGGATGAGGCTGGGACTATTGGTTCTGGCTTAGAAGCTGGCCAAGACAGTCCTACCATAATTAAGCCCTCATCCATGCCCAATGAATCTAATTTGGGAGGTCAAATACCCATTTTAGAAGAGGGCAGATTGGAACCAATGACTTTGATGGAATTGACGACAGTCTGCATTAGCTTGCAAAAGCAAAATGCAGACTTGGTACAAGTTGTCAGCACACAAGGCCTTGAACTCAAGCAATTGAGGGAGAGGATTGTTATCTTGGAGGATGCTAGCACAAGGAGAGTGATGGAGGAATCTTCCAAAGGGGAGGATGAACAAATAAATGTGTCAATCTTTGGATGTTGCTAAGGCCCTAACAAGTTTGAAGAAACAGACAGGTTTTGATACGTCTCTAGTCTCTCCTACAAACTTAATATTGTCATTTACAACCATGTTGGAGGAAATTTCAAGAGGCACTGAGACAGGTAATTTGAGCGTTGACAAGCAGAATTTGAACGCTGACATAAGTATCTTGGGCGCTGACAAAGCAAAATTGGGCGTTGACAGACCTGCAAATGAGGCTGATGTATTCCAGTCATCATCCATCATCAAAGAGGTTTCTTCACAGGTATTACCATCTACCTTACCAACAGTTGATCCATTAGATAAGGGTAAGAGTATTATGGTAGAAGAAGTTGTTCCAAAGAATGCAACACAAATTAAGTTTGATAGAAGGTTGGCTGCACAAATTGTGGAACAAGAAAGAAAGAAGGTGGGTGAATCACCTTTTGTTGTCACTTCAGAAGAGCAAGAAGGAAGTGATGAAGCCAGTTCAGACTCAAGTGTTATGATCATAGAACAACCAGAAAGGCTTGAGTATGGTGATGAATTGGCAAAAGAGAAGTTGAATGAGCTGAAATTGCAGGTTGATTTTGATATGCCAGAAGTTGTTCAGATGTACCATGCTTGGGAAGATAGGTGTATGAAGAATCCACATTTGACCATTTCAGATGAGATATGGGGTTTGGAGATTCTTCTCAGAGTACAAAAGGATTGCAAGGTCATTCTGAAACACAAAGCAAGCAATGTTCTCTCAAATTTGAAAAGGGATAGAAGGGAGTTGTACTACATGCTACTCAGATGTCATGGAACAGGATGGACTCATAAGAAATTGATTGGTTTGACATTTGAAGGGTTGGAGTGCAGAGCTTATCCCATTTGGGTTAGAGTGTAGGAAGAAAACACTCTAAGACTTCTTTCTGATGAAAGAAAAGAAGAACTTGCAGAGGAAATGTAGCTTAAGAAGGCAATGTTTGTTCCCAGACCTATGAAAAAGGGAGTCCCTCTTGAGTTTCCCAAAGATATGGATCCATTAAATTCAAGTGAAGCTGTTATAAGAAAGAGCCTCAATCTCTCACCATTAGAAGCTTCAGACATTGTACAAGTGTTACCACTTGATTCGAGAAACCCTATTATAAGCTTTGAAGAAGATGAAAGTGGGTTTTGGAAGATTGGCAGGTATGGCAAAGAGGTTCACACTTTTACCACTCTTATATCTTTGTTTGCAAGTTGTGATAGAGAATACTTGGTAGACCTATGGAGGTTGTTAGAGGCCAAGTATGAGACTGAAGCTCCCACTTCAGTCAATGCAATAAAACTGTGGTCAACATTCCAAAGAATGTGTGGACCAAGAGATGAAGATCCTGCTATTTGGAAGGATCTTGAAGATGACCTCAGTGGTCTTCAATGGAGATTGTATTCAGCTGCTGGTGTTTATTATTTGAGTTCTACAAAGTTTGCTGAGTATCTACTTGTAGATGGCCAGTATTTCATGTCCAAGGAAGTCTTGGAGAAGATGAAGAACACACAGCTGGAAATTGATTATTCAAGTGACGTGGCCAAAGATTTGATCAGATTTATTTATTACCAATATGAGAAGGTTTGTAAGATTCCTCCTAGTTCTTAATGTTTATTCAGAAACTTGATTACTAGAGTAGATATCAAGTTTAGGGGAGGATTGTTGGGAATAAATTATAGCCAGTCTACGTGTGCGCTGACAATAGTAAAACAAGCGTTGACAGGAGTAAAACAAACGCTGACAGATCAAGCGTTGACAAGAAGAAGTCAAGCGTTGACACATTGAAGACAAGCACTGATGGAAGGATATGATCTACACGTTTATTATATTCTAGATTACTTCTAGTAAAGATAGGAACAACAATGTATTTTCTATATTTATCTTTACCTAGAATAGTTGATATGTAGTTTATTGTACAAGGCTTCTTATGTCTATAAAAGAAGACCTTTAGGTTAATGTTCAATATAAGTTTTCATACGTTAAATACTTTCATTGTAAGCAAGTTTGATATCATTAATCAAAGTGAAAGTTTGTTTACATCTTGTGTGTTCTTGTTTAAGTGTTAATTCCGCATAACACTTATATTGTCATATACATATACAAAGGTTTCTCTAAGTGTATTACTTGATCTAATCTCGTATACATAAAGCTAAATCGATCTAAGTTTGGGATCAACAGTCTAGGGGTGTGTTTTGAACATATTCGAAACTTAATAGTGTTAAAAAAAGACTAAAAAGAGATTAATATAATATTAGGGTAAGTTGTGTAAACTTTAGAAAACCTAGGGATTATTTTGGACTCTAGCCGAGACTTAATATAAACATTAGGGACCAAATATGCCAAGATAGCAAACTTATTTATGCCCTAAGTAACCCTAGGGACTATTCCTGCCAATTGCCGGAACATATACAAGCCCTAGGGGGCAATAGTGTAACTTGTATTAAACTTAATAATTAACCGAAAACTAGAGGACTAAAATTGCCAACTTGTGAAACTTTAATAAGCCCTAGTATGAGTCGTATACTTTAGGGACTATTTTTGCCATTTATGGAAACTTAAAGAAACCCTAGTTACACGTGTAACTAGGGAGGGACCAAAACTGTAATTATTAAAAGATTTAGAAACCCTAGGGGTATAAAAGTAATTTAACCACGGGTATTTATTTAATTAAAAGGACTAAAACGTATTTTATACAAAGTATTACGAACCTTAAAATCCTATATATTTAAACCGTTATTTAGACGTAAAACTTAAATAAACGTAACAATTGTTATTTTTCCGAACTTATAATTTAATAATATAAACTTTACGTAAACATGGATTTTAAATAAATGTTATAAAGTTATAAACCTTATTTATATATTAAATATAAATTAAAAACGATTAAATTATAAAATAAATATATTAATTATATTTACCACTTTAAATGTATATAAAACTATCCTGTATAAATATTTAAAGTGATTTATAAACAACGTAAGTACAAAATATTAATTAAATGAATTAATTAATTACACCTTATTATTTATTTTATAATTAAAATAAATACTATTAGAACTTGTACAACGATGAACAAAATACAAGTATTGTAATAAAATGCTTAAAACCAGTTTAAGCATGTACATATTTATTCTGGGACTTTTGTGCATTATGTTATGCATTTACTGAGACCTTATAATTATTTAGGTCGTTGATTGTATCGTGAGCATCCTTATCAGATTTATCCACTGACTTATTGCTGTACTACTGAGGTGAGTTCATGGCCCCACTTTATATATTGACAAACTTTTAAACCTTTTAATAGGAAAGAAAACATGCAACATATTTTATTTCATGGACATGGATCGAACTGTGAAACTTTTGATTACATTGCCTATTGTAGATGAACCCGCATGACCCGTGCATCCAAAACTGTTAGAATTATTGAATTACCTGAATGTTATAAATAATCTATTTGGGATTGACCGTCCCCATCTGGGTGAGTCATGCTCACTGTGCCTAGGCCAGGACAACAGATGTTTCACATGTCAGCACTTACTTTTGTTATGGGTGCCTTGATAATGATAAGGCGAAGGGTCCTTATTTGTTAAGGACTTAACTGTCAAGTTTCAGTTTCGGGCAATATGGAAATGTAATTACTTTTAAGTATTGATGCTTTGTGCATTACTACTTCAGTGAATATTTAATGTCCAAACTTATTTTAATTAAATCTGTGAATTCACCAACTTTATGTTGACTCTCTAAGCATGTTTTCTCAGGAAACTGAAGCAGGTATTGGTGTGCATGGAGTCAAGCATCATGATAGGCTGCATTTATAGAGCTCATCTGGGGTTTTATAAATTGGGAATAATTCAAACTTTCGAACAATGTTAAAGACTACTTTAATACTATTTGCACTTTCAATCATGTAATAAATGTAAGGATAATCTTTTATCTGTTTCTCTATATTCTGTCTGCTGTTGATCCACCTACGTGACACCCAAATATTATTTCCGCTGCGTTTGACTCAATTTGAGGATGTCACAGAATGGTATCAGAGAGATAGTTATAGAGAATCAGAACAAAATTAAAATAAATATAAAAATAAAATTTTTATATAATCTGAACTATAACTGCTTTAAAAATCTTTTGGGATTTTCGGGACTAGAATAGTTAAGCATATAGACTGTAGAGCATACATCAATTGTGTGATTGCCTGTGCATTGATTATTAACATCCGGTTGATTGATCATATAAGTATTAACGTAACCTTTAGCATGGCGATTAAACGACACAATTATATAATTTTAAATTATATTTCCCAAAACTTTTAACTTGAGTAAGTTTATACTTATATCAATTAAAACTATATTACTTTCAGATTTATCATGACTTCACCTACCGATACACCTGCTGCCGTATCTCCGACGACTGTCTTATGTGGATGGTTATCTGCTAGTGACTCCGGTGATAGTCACGTTTCTGCCGACGACGCATCCATTGAGGCACTTATTTCTACTCCACCTATTTCCCCCACTGGGGAAGAGGTCCAGCCTCCTGCTGCTATACCACCTGTACCACTTGTGACTTCACTACGGGAGCATGCACCCGAGTCTCTGCCACCTCGTAAGAGGAGGTATGAGGCACCTCTCGATTCCACTTATGAGATCGGTGAGGGTTCCCGGGCCAGACATGCTGACCCCGTCCAGGCCCAGATCACGTCACTGGCCGCACGCCAGGCCCAGGACGTAGCAGACATTCTTGCTCTGCTAGCGGGCTGACAGACTGAGCACACTGTTCTACAGCAGCGCCAGGACCTTTTATCATGGACTGTGAGTTCGGAGGCACACGCTGCCTGAGGGGTGTGGTCGACTACTTACCATTCTCTCCAGTGGTTGCTGGATGAGAATGAGTTCCTACGTGAGTAGATCTACCTGCTCTAGAGCCAGCAGACAGACTTTCATACTGCCCTCTTGACCATGGAGGAGACTCTTGCCATATTCTTCGACCTCCAGGAGGTCCGTCATCAGGGGTTGACGTTAGAGACCGCTCATCTCCGGGGAGTTCAACAGACTCTCAGAGACCAGTTCCTTGAGGCACTCCGACTGCTCAAGGAGACTAGGACTGCCATGACCGCGATGTAGGTTGCCATGCAGGCACCGGCTGTCTCATCTCCGCCCGTGGCGCAAGCCATATCCAAGGAGTCAGTTAGGCATCAGTAGATTAGATGTACTAGATCTTTTGTACATCATGATAAGCTATTAGGGTTGCATCCCGGCTATCATGATATAGGATCTCATGTATTTGTACTTTTCTTTAGTCATTTGTATCTTGTACTGTACTATTTAGATAAGGGATTCATAGATGATGTACTTTAGATTTCATGTACCACCATCCCAGACAGGCGGGCTGTGCTCTGTCTTGGATTAGGTTGTGCATTTTGTACTTTATTCCTATTCTAGACTTATGGCATGTACTCATTAGCTTTTGTTATATCCTGTACTGTATTATATTATGAACTTTAAACAGGTTATCCAATTTGTTGCAAAGTCTATGCATGAAATTCCTTTTCGTGTAATTATATAAACCTGTGCTAACACCTTGAACTAATGATTTCATTTTTGTGTATAATTATAGAAAAATGGTAATCACTAGAACGAACCCCAACAATGCCGACACTACCCAAAACGTCACTGCTGCCCAACTAAGGGAAATGATTGATCAAGGCATCGCATCTGCGATGGCTGCCAGCAGAAACGTAGACGACAGTCAAAATTCCAACAACCGCCGGAATAATCAGACCACTAGGGGTTGCTCTTACCCCGACTTCTTGAAATGTAAACCTTCCTATTACAAGGGAAAAGAAGGAGTGGTGGAGCTGATGCAGTGGTTTGAGAGGTTGGAAACGGTCTTTCGCATCAGCGATTGTGCAGAAGTGAACAAAGTGAAGTTTTCCGCCTGCACCCTACTTGAGAGTGCTCTTACTTGGTGGAACTCCGTTGTTGCTACTCTTGGACACGATGCTGCCTATGCTCTCAACTGGACTAAGTTGAAGGAGAGGATGACAGAGAAATACTGTCCAAGGGGAGAAATGAAGAAACTGGAGATCGAATTGTGGGATCTCAGATGCAGGAACAATGACATCACTGCGTACAACCAAAGGTTCCAAGAGTTGACCCTAATGTGCACTAGAATGTTTGTGGAGGAGGATGATAAGATTGAGAAGTATGTGGGTGGACTCCCAGACGCCATTCACGACAGTGTGCTCGCATCTCGACCTACTACAGTCGAGAGTGCCATTGAGTTCGCTACTTAGTTGATAAACAAAAGAGTCCGTACCATATCTGAGAGGCATACTGACAACAAGCGAAAGGCAGACGAGTATTTCCGCAGTCAGCACCAGCAGCATCCTAAGAAGCAGAATGATGGGCAAGTTTATAGTGCTACCTCTGCAGGAGCTACCTCGTACGTGGGCGCCAAACCTTTGTGCTCAAAGTGCAACTATCATCATACTGTTGATAGCCCATGCCAGACCTGCTATAGATGTGGACAAGGGGGTCATTTTGCTAAAACCTATCGAGTTAATGTTGTCACCCAGGCCCGACCCACTCAAAAAACTGGGAACTACAACAACAGGGGTGGATACAATACCCGTGGGAACGGGAATGGACAGCAGGGGAACCACAACGCTACTGGAGGAAACAACAATGGACCCAAGAAGGGAGTTGTGTGCTATGAGTGTGGAGCACCAGGACACGTGAGACCAAGTTCCCCTAAGCGGGCCAACCAGAACAAGAACAGTGGAGGAGCTTCATCCAGAGTGTACGTGGTCGGCAATGCAAAAGCCAACCCTGATTCAAATGTCGTTACTGGTACGTTTCTATTAAACAATCGTTATGCATCTGTTTTTGTTTGATACTGGAGCAGACCGAAGTTTTATATCCACTGAATTTAGTCAAGTACTAGAAGTTATCCCTACAAGCTTAGATCACCATTACTCCGTAGAATTAGCTGACGGTAAAACTGTAGATGCTGACACTATCATTAGAGATTGCACCTTAAATTTTTCCAAACATCCGTTCAACATTGACCTTATCCCCGGAAACCTTGGTAGTTTTGATGTTATTATTGGCATGGACTGGTTAGCGAGATACCGCGCAGTCATTGTTTGTGACGAAAAACTAGTCCGTATTCCATGGGGAAACGAAACTCTAACCATTCGAGGCGACGGTAACACCGACCTCACTGACACTAGACTTAGTGTTATCTCTTGTACAAAAGTTCAGAAATATTTGTTGAGAGGATGTCCTATCTTCTTGGCCCATATTTCTCAAACAGATGAAGAAAGCAAGCCCGAGAAGAAGAAAATCAAGGATGTACCCATCGTCCGAGATTTTCCAGAAGTATTTCCTGATGAGTTGCCAGGCTTACCACCGACCCGACAAGTGGAATTTCAAATTGATTTGGTTCCCGGAGCAGCACCCGTAGCTAAAGCTCCATACCGGTTGGCACCATCAGAAATGAAAGAATTAGCTGAACAACTTCAAGAACTGTCTGACAAAGGATTCATACGACCCAGTTCCTCACCATGGGGAGCTCCTGTGTTATTTGTCAAGAAGAAATATGGTTCTTTTCGAATGTGCATCGATTACAGAGAGCTGAACAAGTTGACTGTGAAGAATCGTTATCCGCTTCCTCGCATTGACGACCTATTTGACCAACTGCAAGGGTCAAGTGTGTATTCCAAGATTGACTTGAGATCTGGATACCATCAGCTACGAGTCAGGGAGGAAGATATTCCAAAAACAACTTTTCGAACCCGTTACGGTCATTACGAATTCCAGGTTATGCCATTTGGGTTGACCAATGCACCAGCTATTTTCATGGACCTTATGAACCATGTGTGCAGACCCTACATGGATAAATTCGTGATAGTCTTCATTGACGACATACTCATTTATTCCAAGAACGAACAGGAACATGGGGAACATCTTGCAAAAGTACTAAAGGTGCTCAAGGAGGAGCAGCTTTATGCTAAGTTCTCCAAATGTGAATTTTGGATTCCTAGAGTGCAATTCCTTGGTCATGTCATCGATTGTGACGGTATTCACGTGTATCCAGCAAAGGTCGAATCTATCAAGGATTGGGTATCTCCTAAATCACCGACGGAGATCCGCCAATTTCTAGGCCTTGCCGGATACTACCGTAGATACATTGAAGATTTTTCCAAAATAGCCAAACCGATGACCAAACTCACACAGAAGGGAATAAAGTTCGATTGGGGAGAAAAGGAAGAATCAGCTTTCCAACTGATCAAGCAGAAGTTATGCAGTGCACCCATACTGGCCTTGCCTGAAGGCAACGATGATTTCGTTGTATACTGTGATGCCTCACACAAGGGCTTAGGTGCAGTATTGATGCAGAGGATGAAAGTGATTGCCTACGCTTCAAGACAATTGAAGAAGCATGAGAAGAATTACACCACTCACGATCTAGAACTTGGATCCATACTTTTTGCTCTCAAAATCTAGAGACATTACCTATACGGAACAAAGTGCACAGTGCATACTGACCATAAAAGTTTGCAACACATATTGGATTAGAAGGAGTTGAACATGAGACAACGCCATTGGATTGAGTTACTGAGTGACTACGACTGCGAGATCAAATACCACCCGGGTAAAGCAAACGTGGTCGCTGATGCTTTAAGTCGTAAGGAAACGGACCCTCCTATGAGAGTTCGGGCGTTGGTTATGACAATCAGTTTGGATCTACCTAAACAGATTTTGGAAGCTCAGACTCAAGCCCAATTGCCTGAAAACCTCGTGAAGGAAGATGTCGGGGGAATGCTCAGAACCAATCTTAGAAAGGAAAAGTTAGAACCTAGAGCAGACAGAACCCTATGCCTTCACGGACGAAGTTGGTTACCTTGTTATGGAGATTTGAGGAACGTGATCATGCACGAATCTCATAAGTCTAAATATTCTATACATCCCGGATCTGAAAAGATGTATCAGGATATGAAGAGGTTATATTGGTGGCCGAATATGAAAGCCAACATTGCCACCTACGTTCAGAAATGTTTGACCTGTGCTCGTGTCAAAACTGAACACCAGAGACCATCGGGTTTACTTGTACAACCCAAGATACCGGAATGGAAGTGGGACAACATCACTATGGACTTTGTTACCAAACTTCCAAAGTCATCTCACGGTTACGATACTATCTGGGTAATCGTCGATCGACTCACCAAGTCCGCTCATTTCCTGCCAATTAGGGAGAACGATTCCCTTGCCAAACTAGCAAAGACGTACCTGAAGGAGATTGTGACCAAACATGAAATACCAGTGTCGATAATCTGTGATCGAGATGGTAGGTTCACATCGAACTTTTGGAAGGCTTTCCAACGAGCCTTAGGTACCAATTTGGATATGAGCACTGCTTATCATCCGCAGACTGATGGTCAAAGTGAACGAACCATCCAGACTCTAGAAGACATGCTTCGAGCATGTGTGATTGATTTTGGAAATGGATGGGTTGACCATATTCCTTTAGTGGAATTCTCCTACAACAACAGTTATCATGCCAGTATTAAGGTTGCCCCTTTTGAAGCACTGTACGGTCGTAAATGCCGTTCGCCTGTGTGCTGGGCAGAAGTAGGTGAATTTCAGCTCACTGGACCAGAGTTAATCCAGGATCCAGGAGACTACAGACAAGATCGTCCTCATCAAGCAGAGAATCCAAGCTGCTCGCGATCGAAAAAAGAGCTACGCGGACCTGAAACGCAAACCTATGCAATTCGAAGTAGGTGACCGTGTTATGCTCAAGGTATCACCTTGGAAGGGTGTTGTACGTTTTGGCAAACGTAGAAAACTGAATCCACGTTATGTTGGCCCTTTCAAAGTAATAGCCAGGATCGGGGAAGTAGCTTATCGTTTAGAGTTGCCCCAGCAACTGAGTCGGGTACACTCCACCTTTCATGTGTCTAACCTGAAGAAGTGCTATGCCATTGGAGGGAGTTCAATTTGACGACAAACTCCAGTTCGTAGAAGAACCAATAGAATCATGGAGAGGACAGTTAAGAAATTGAAACGCAGTAGCATCCCGTTGGTCAAAGTACGTTGGAACTCTAGGAGAGGCCCTGAGTTCACTTGGGAACGAGAAGACTCGTTCAAGACCAAGTACCCACACTTGTTCACCTGACCAATAGCTTCATCTTAAGCTTTGAGGACAAAGCTAAAATAACGGGATGGTGCTTTAAAACCTCTGATTTTACCCTATTGACTTTGTCAACTGTTGTACTATTTATATTTGGAATTTATATAATTTCACTTTTATATGACTTATTAATTATCATATACCTATTGTCATACTAACTTTCATATTTATTTTACAGTTATATGAACCTTTAGTCATCTATTGACTACTCTGGCAACTGACTGGCCACTTGATTGAATAATGAAATTCATCACCTCAGTACATATTTTGAGATAAACTATAACCCTACTTAAATTATTTATTAAGTACTTGGATTATTTTTATATGTACATATTTACATATATTACCTAAAAGGAATAAATACCTAAACACTTTAAAAACAATGTACATTATTTTACATTGTCATTTATTTACTTTATTTAAGTAAAATGATTTTAGTGATGTATTTAATATACACTTTCACTAAATTACCTAAAAGCTTCAACGAAAATACCTACAACACAACAAATACCTATAATAACACACAAGGACTATTATTATCATACAACACTTGGCAAATTTTACCAAAACCCTTTTCCCATGCATATATGAAACGTGTAGATGTATGTATGCATGCACTACCATCATTTGCTATCTAACCTACAAGTAATCATGCTTACTCTACTAAAACACTATCCTAACCATACTTTTACTTACACAAAGCATGCTTATACACTTACACACACAATCCCTCATGCATGTCACTATGCTTGTAAGTTTTTTCCCCCATTGACTTTGTGAAACCCACGGTTACAAACCAAATTGGGAAGGAAAATGAGTTTGCTAGTTTTGAACATGTGGGAAATAACAAGTATATCACAACTAGATATGACATATCTTGGGAAGATATTTGAGTACAAGGTACATGATTTGCTTTGGATATCTCTCTCTCTTGTTCTTAAACCGTAGCACACACACAAACACACAACACATTCCATTTTCAAATCTCACTTCACTCTCCCACTCCAAAACCTACGGCTAAACATCACTCTCCACCATTTTCAAACCTTCAAGTTTAACTACTACTCCTATACTATGTCTTCTACTACATAAAGATCAAGCATAAGCTCATCCTACAAGAAACCTTGATCCTTAAAGCAAGAACAAGAACCCTAGAAGCTTTGTGAAGCCCACGACTTATTTTTGATCTCCTAGACCTCCATTGTTGAAAGCTTGTCACTTGTTTCTACTCATCCTCATATCATTCCTAAACCTATCTAAACAAGTAAGTCCAAGTTAAAACCTATCTTTTCTAATACATTACTTTCATACATATTAATGTGTACATGGTTATTCTTGGTAAAGTTAACATTTAAACAAGTATTGAAACCCTAAAAACCTAATGAAACTCACAGCTTGATTTTATTATAACATAAAATGATGTAAAAACTTGTCAACCTTGAAGAACACATCAACATGATCTTGTTTAACTTGAAAAACCATGAAAACCTAACCATGCACGAATTTTGGACATGAGCTATAAGCTCATAATATTATTTTGGGTAATCTTGTAATGTTTAGATATAACTAGAAACATTAGATTTATGTTTTTAGGTGCCCTAAAATGTTAAGATCACTATTATGCCTTATTAGATTAGTTTTAAGCTCACTATAATAAGTTGCCTTAATAAATAATCATTTTCACTAAATAAATGTTTTTATAAAACTTTTAGTGTCAAAAATATGATTTTATAAAGTTTCATGTTGAAAATGTAAATCTATAATTGTTTTGGATTAAAATAATAAATCTTTGAAGTTATGGATTTAAATAATAGATCTACTAAATTTTGGATTAAATATAACAAATATAAACTTTTGGGTTGGATTTATAAATTATAAAGTAAAAGGGATATAAATGAATAAGTATAGAAACTTATATTTCGAAAACATAAACTTTTGGATCACTTTTAATTATTTCTGAGAGTCTAGGGGTGTGTTTTGAACATATTCGAAACTTAATAGTGTTAAAAAAGGACTAAAAAGAGATTAATATAATATTAGGGTAAGTTGTGTAAACTTTAGAAAACCTAGGGAATATTTTGGACTCTAGCCGAGACTTAATATAAACATTAGGGACCAAATATGCCAAGATAGCAAACTTATTTATGCCCTAAGTAACCCTAGGGACTATTCCTGCCAATTGCCGGAACATATACAAGCCCTAGGGGGCAATAGTGTAACTTGTATTAAACTTAATAATTAACCGAAAACTAGAGGACTAAAATTGCCAACTTGTGAAACTTTAATAAGCCCTAGTATGAGCCGTATACTTTAGGGACTATTTTTGCCATTTATGGAAACTTAAAGAAACCCTAGTTACACGTGTAACTAGGGAGGGACCAAAACTGTAATTATTAAAAGATTTAGAAACCCTAGGGGTATAAAAGTAATTTAACCACGGGTATTTATTTAATTAAAAGGACTAAAACGTATTTTATACAAAGTATTACGAACCTTAAAATCCTATATATTTAAACCGTTATTTAAACGTAAAACTTAAATAAACGTAACAATTGTTATTTTTCCGAACTTATAATTTAATAAATATAAACTTTACGTAAACATGGATTTTAAATAAATGTTATACAGTTATAAACCTTATTTATATATTAAATATAAATTAAAAACGATTAAATTATAAAATAAATATATTAATTATATTTACCACTTTAAATGTATATAAAACCATCCTGTATAAATATTTAAAGTGTTTTATAAAAAACGTAAGTACAAAATATTAATTAAATGAATTAATTAATTACACCTTATTATTTATTTTATAATTAAAATAAATACTATTAGAACTTGTACAACGATGAACAAAATACAAGTATTGTAATAAAATGCTTAAAACCAGTTTAAGCATGTACAGATTTATTCTAGGACTTTTGTGCATTATGTTATGCATTTACTGAGACCTTATAATTATTTAGGTCGTTGATTGTATCGTGAGCATCCTTATCAGATTTATCCACTGACTTATTGCTGTACTACTGAGGTGAGTTCATGGCCCCACTTTATATAATGACAAACTTTTAAACCTTTTAATGGGGAAGAAAACATGCAACATATTTTATTTCATGGACATGGATCGAACTGTGAAACTTTTGATTACATTGCCTATTGTAGATGAACCCGCATGCCCCGTGCATCCGAGACTGTTAGAATTATTGAATTACCTGAATGTTATAAATAGATCTATTTGGGATTGACCGTCCCCATGTGGGTGAGTCATGCTCACTGTGCCTAGGCCAGGACAACAGATGTTTCACATGTCAGCACTTATTTTTGTTATGGGTGCCTTGATAATGATAAGGCGAAGGGTCCTTATTTGTTAAGGACTTAACTGTCAAGTTTCAGTTTCGGGCAATATGGAAATGTAATTACTTTTAAGTATTGATGCTTTGTGCATTAATACTTCAGTGAATATTTAATGTCCAAACTTATTTTAATTAAATCTGTGAATTCACCAACTTTATGTTGACTCTCTAAGCGTGTTTTCTCAGGAAACTGAAGCAGGTATTGGTGTGCATGGAGTCAAGCATCATGATAGGCTGCATTTATAGAGCTCATCTGGGGTTTTATAAATTGGGAATAATTCAAACTTTCGAACAATGTTAAAGACTACTTTGATACTATTTGCACTTTCAATCATGTAATAAATGTAAGGATAATCTTTTATCTGTTGCTATATATTCTGTCTGCTGTTGATCCACCTACGTGACACCCAAATATTATTTCCGCTGCGTTTGACTCAATTTGGAGGTGTCACAGGCAAGCTCTCCAAGGGTGAAAAGGGTGAGTTAGGAGGGGTAAATGGTGAAGTCACCACGGTATCATCAAAGTCATTCACAATGGGAATGCTTTGGATGGGTTGGGTAGTCACATCCAAGAGATTACTTGGAGTGAAGGGTGAGGAAAACTAATTCATCCTAGATTAGAATGAAGAGGAGGTAGAACCATGAGAATGGTTGGTTCCATGGGTTGATGAAGTCTTGCATGGAGCAAGAGGTGGTGAGTTTGATGAAAAAATGAGAATTCGGACAATCTCATTCTTGGGAGTGTGAAAGGGTGAGGAGTTGGGTTTAGCCATTTTAATCTTAATCTTAAGATTGTTCTTTGTGGTGGAGGTTTTGGATGAGTTTGAGCTTCTTGTAGAAACCATGGTTGAGATGAAGGGTTTAAGGTTTAAGGAAGAAGGTTTGATGTGTGAAGAACATGGCTAGCAAGGTGGGTTTAAAAGGGTGAAGGGATGATCCAAACTAGTAATGGGTTAAAAACATTTTATGTGAAGAATGAATTTAGCTAACCTAGTTTAGGAAATGTGCAGGTTTTTGCAAAGAATCAAGCAAGGTTTACACAAATTAAGGAAAATAGTGTAAAGCAAAGATTCTGTCGGACATAGTAGCCGGCGGTTCCTTATCTAAGGGCGGCGGTTCCTTATCAATAAGGTACCGCGGGTTGATAAGGAACCGCGACCAGTGTTGTTCAAAAATGGTATTTCCTCAAATTTTGGTTAGCCCAGATTTTTATCAAAGGATTTTCAAGCCAAAGTTAACTACTGACCAAAATCTAGGAAGCTAACTAACACATAGGAAAAACAAAGCTATGTAAATCACAATGTCAAACATTTAGGATAAATAACAAATAATCCAAACAAGTAGAATATAGTTAATACACATCCAAGATAAAAATAAGAGGAAACAAATGTTCAACATCACAAAACATGTTTACCAACATGTATACTTTGAAACAACTCAAAGCCTTCATCTTCTCTTCTTTCCCAATCCCTTGATCATGTTTCCTAAGTACTTGATTCCCTTTCTTGACTCAATCCGGTGTTCATGCAAAACACCTTGGGTTCGAAGATTTTGACGGTAAAGTTCCTCTAAATTGAGATTATTAGGAACTTCACTAGTGGAATGATGAGGAGGGGAATCGATGTCATCTAAACCATCCACGAATGAGTTTGTGGAGTGGTGAGAAGTACTCGAAATTGAGATCATTAGAATTCACTATGCTTCAGTTTATTAACTCTTTTCGTATAACTTTTCAGTCTTGGATTAGAATAACAATCTTTCAATACGGAGATACATCAAGAGATAGAATTGTTGGAAATACGTGCGATAAACTAACAAGAATCGCTTAAACAGGCAAAGTGCGATAAAATGAACGAAGATTGTAAATCAACAAGGGGTCGCAATCGTGCAACTGTAAAACGTGAAAATCTTAAAATGTAAGAATCTAGTCACAAGCGAAATAGGAAGGAAAAATGATTAACATATGATCATTTAAAATACAAGCTGTCACAATCAGTTGTCTAGTATTTTGGTATTACTTTAAAACTTAGTTTTAAATATTTTCTCTATTAAAAGAAAATTTTACCAGGTGTAATGATTTAAAAATCAAACTATATATAAAATGAGTGGGTAAACAGTTGTCAAATGTTTTTCTTGATCATGACTTCAAAGTAAAAGTAACTCAGTTCAAATAGTTATCCTGATTGACTTAAGAACTTTTGGATGTCTGCATGAAATTATCGTTAAAACCTCAGGTTTATCGTTACCATTAGAAAAATCAGGTTTTTTTTCCAAGTTATTTTGAATCATTGTTAGAAATTATAAATTAATTTAATAATTTCATTATATTGACAGTAAAGTACGATATAATCAAATACTTTAAAAGGTACAGCTTGATATCCATTTTAAATACTAGTTTTAAATTTACCAAAGAGGATGTATAGATCCGGTACTTAACTTGAAACAATTATTTTGGTAATTTAGACATTTGATAAATGTATAAAACATTCTTAAAAATTAATAATAATTTTTAGAAATCCAAGAAGGCGATTAAGGTATCAAACGATAAACACGTAACATTTTCTGGTTTTCAGAAAGTGACAAAATAGCAAACGATTATGAATCGAATATTGATCAACAATTAGTATACAAGCAATAGCACGAGGGAATAAAACAAAAATCGTATCAGTTCTTAACAAACATGATAGAATAGTCACGTCAATGATAAAAATAATAAGAAACAAGGATTATAGCAAGTCATCATTTCTTGAGTGCAGTTGGTGTCACCAATGACGGCTTATTAATTTCTCGATGGTCGGCATACGATCGAAAGAGAAAAGCCACACAACGAATTTTCGAATCAAAGAAAATTATTAAGAAGTTACTTGATAGTAATTCTAGTAAGATGAACAACATTAGCAATGAAAGGCGAAATCAACACGTGATTCACACGAATGAATTTCAAGACGATGGTATCTAACACACATCATGGCAAATACTCGAAATCATCGTTCACGTTCAGTCATAAATCACTATTCGCGTCCAGAGATGTTTCGAAGGTATACCAAAATAGATAGAGATGGTCAATCGATGTAGAAGCATAGCAACGTTGAAACTTTCAAGTCGGGTATCAATTGTAAGAATTTAGGCAAATGGTAACGAAAATCGTATCATGAGGATGATGAGGTAACAGGTAAAACAAAGGTCGTTGAGTAAGGAAATATGTGCTCGAGGCATGTACTTTGTTCAAGAAAAGATAATGGTTCATATGTGTATGTTGCGAACTGTTGATACTCACATAAGAAGTAAAAATTTTCTAAACTTTATTTATCTAACTTTTTAAGGAACATATTAAAAAGTTGATTGTTGGTCAAATATTTAGGGCGACTACTATTTGGCCTTGCATGGCTCCTTCTAAATTAGGCATAGGTGATCAGGCCATGCATAATTTAGGACTAGCAATGCGATGCTCAGCTTCGTCAAACCAGTATTACATATCATTTGATTTAAAATATGTATATAATGTCATTTGTGAAAACATGAATCAATATAATTTGTGAAACTCTTCGCCACTAAGTTACTGGCTAGATATTTAATTCAACAATTTAAATGTCACAAGATTCTTTACAAGACCCAAGGTAGAACAATTTGTGAGTATACATTGTAAAATTAATATAAATTAATTTTATAAGATAGCATTTAATAATTTAAGAAAGCCCAAATGAAACCTTTTGTAAAGTGATTTGCAAACAATATCTGTCTGAGTTATATGGTAACATGACAATAGTTTATAAATTAGCGAGTAGGTTACAAGAGGGAAATTAGAAGTAGTTCAAGACAGTCAACGAAATGGTTACAAGGTGCTAAGGTTTCAAGAGGTTTAGCAGGAATCGTCAAGAGACACGTGTCAAGATGGTAACGAATGATGAAAGCAAGAACTCCACTCCTCAGTCAAAATCAGTGGTACGATAAAGCAAAGAAAGACAATGTAGAATGACAAATAAGTCATATGTAAAAGAAAGGATAAAGGAATCCGTAGGTGTGCACGTCGTGATTAATTTGACAATAATATACTTTTAAGAAAGTAGGATATCAATTTACAAATAGAACAACCACTCAGAAAAGTTTATATATTAGGAAGTTACCGAATTTCAAAAGTTCAGGATCTATGTATATGTATGACCGAACTCAAAGTTACTATTTTATACTTGTTCAAACGCAATCATTGTTTTTAGTTTGCAAAATATCATTTGTTAAAGTTTTACGAGCTCAAACGAACTCAAAAACGCTTGAAATTATATTTTTAAAGTCTACCAGTTTTGACTTTTGGGTTTGACTAGACCAATTAACTCACTAAACGATATTCTAAGACTCAAAGTCTAATGCATTTCGATGTAAAACAGTGTTTTGAACAACTTTCTAGTTTTACCCGACACTTGAAACGGAATAAAAATGAACGAAAATGCCCTTGCATTAAATCTGTCAACAAAATGATATTTTAGCATTATTCAGAAAATAACTTCTTAGATTTTACAAATCTCAAATGAGCGTAACTTGCTCGATTTTAAAGTTACTGGTCAAATTTTATATCCTAAACGGACGTCTCAACAAGTAGAAATATATATTTTTATGTCTAAGTTTATAAAAATATTTTCTCGACACTGTTAAATTCCCTGAAAGTTTCTGTACAAAGTATATTTTTCGACACAGTTTGAAATTAAATCCAATTTCATAATAACCCAGAATTAATGTACACACAAGACTTGTGGATTCCACAAAGACGAAAGAAGATAAACAGTATAGTTAGTCATGTAAAGAAAACACAGTTTGGAAATGGTTCAAGAATGTCAACGATAATCTGAGAGATTAAAAACGACGCATATCATCTGTGTCTTCGGCTACAAGATGCAATGCAGGAAGGTCTCCTGGCGGCGTGATTTTCCAAAATCACAAAACATACCGAGAAAGAATTAGAACATTAACGGGTTACACTCCTGGAGCGAGGAGTTTTAATGAAAAGGGAGGATACAGGTTTATTGAAATAGGATTACATTCCAAACACTCGCTACACAATAAAGGATGAATCTCAAGATGACAATGATGGTTTCAAGGTACAAACGGACGTTGTAATTCGGAGTCGAAACGTAGAATGATCAATGAAATAAAATGTAGTCCATGTACAATTGTCGTGTAAAACGGTGGCGTAAAGGTAAATCAAGATTATGAAAACCCACAATATTATTCAGGTACTGATTCAACGAATGCTTCGAGATGTGTGACTCACACGATGTCCTTTAGTATTTTCCGGATACACATTGAGCTACACAATGGTCTATAGACTAGACATTCCATTACGAATGGTCGGAAAGAAAATATGCGTATCTAAATAGATATTTTAAAAAAATTGAACAATGGAAGCAACACGCACGGTAGTAAAATGAAAATCAGGAGTTTCATCGAAAACAAACCTCTTCAGTTCCGAACAATGGTATCACGAGAGTATGCACAACATGTAGCAGCGAGTCGAGAAAAACATATGATTCAAAACGAACGAGCATATGAAGTCAGTCGTATCACGCATAAATGAAATAGCAATAGTACTCAGAAAAATGAGCATGAAAAGTCGGCAGCATACGCGCTCTGAATACAAGTATGTAACGTCATAACGATATAAAATCATTGTAACAAGATCAGTTCACAAGAACAAGAATTCAAGAAATACAGTATAGGCAGATGTAATCACAGTAACATTCAATGAAAATTCATGAAGCACAAGGCTTTGAAAAGACATAGTAATTATCGCCATTAAGGTAATGTAATATTTCAACATGTAATCAGGAGAAGAAATACTACAACGATAATTAAAAGTAAATAATAAGGATTAGAGAGTTACCCGCGCAGATATCGAACAACATTGGCAGATTCTGTGGTTGACACTTAAAAACAATAAAATATTTGAACTTTCGGTTATAGACTAAGTTTTTGAAAATGACTCAGTTCCCTATAACCATCGCTCTGATACCAATCTGTGAGACCCCCAAAATCTGACATGGAACAACTAGGCAACGAGGGGGTAACACGTCATAGTACAAGAAACAATGAATTACAGTTCATACAAAGCGGACGAAATAAAAACGTATACATTACATCATAAAAGGTCAGAGTTTTTAAACATAGGTCCCAGAGTTTTAAAAGCGGAAAATTATATTATTTTGTCTCAATTTATAACATATAGTTGCCCAAAAGATATAATAAACTTCTGGCAGTTTATATAAAACCAATCTTTCAAAAGCATCACAGAAATCTCCACGCTGCGATAATATCCTGCGGGCTCCCATCCAAGCAAAGCTAAGTAATAATACATGAGATTAAACATGTAAAATCGTCAACACAAAGTTGAGTGAAATTCATAGGTTTAGCAATAAGGATGTGGAACACAAGCATTCATTTGTAAACAAGAAATAGGGGAAAATCGTTATGTCCGAAACATTATTATTGTTGTTTAGTTCATGAACCGAAGCTTAACTCAGTGTAAGTTCCTCTAGTCAGTATTCAGCCTAAATACTCAAGTGAATAAACAAATATGAGTGCGTCAAGGTAATCGGGACAGGGATAGTCCATCCCGATGGATCCACCCACAACATTCGCGCTTGGTAGCCGGATTAAATAACGGTTCATGATCAATGAGAGGTAACTTAAGGCTAAATACTAAAAGCAATAATATCAATGAAAATTAGTTGGAAATCCTCAAGTTCTGGAAAGCATACAATTTCTGGATAGCATACAAGTTGAGGATAACACACAGTTTTTAAATGGTTGAGTTCCACCATGTAGAATCTCACCCCGTGTTTAGAAACATGTACAAGTAAAAAGGGGCTATGAACTCACCTTAGCCACGCGGTAAGTCAATCACGGTACTCAGCAACTGAGTAGAAACAATGGTAGCGAGAAGATCACTGACGATATGGATGCCCGGGAAACACGAAAACCGCAACCTATCAAAATAAGACGCGCGTTAAGACTCGAACTCGAATATTGATATGTACCAAATATAATATGACTCAATTGTTTTCAAAGTATTCATGTTTCAAAACCATTGACACGAACCAAATGAATCCATTTATCCAACGTTACTCGTTAAAACACTTGAACACTTGAAATTGACCCGATATACGACGCCAAGTCAACGCAAGTCAAACTATCCTCATACATCGCCCGGACCAGTAGCTAAGTCATTTATATAATGACTAAGCACTTGAGTAAGTCATCATGTTCGATGATGAATACTCAAACTCACGCAACACAAACATTGAACTACGTGTCCAAAATAAAAATCAGCAAGTACACCCCGAATGTACACACCGATCTACCCTATCTAGACTTGTCCGTTTTACATGAAAATTGGTGTCAAGGTCACTTATAACCTGTATAAGACCTCACCAAAATTTGAGCCAAAGTTCACACTTTAATATCCATCAGCTCGACACTTTACTCGATTTCAAATTTGGGACAGATTTGTGCACTTGTTTTGTAAAACCGTTTAGACCGCTTTAAAAGTACAAACTCGACAATCCGACTTTTGAAACCACTACTAGACTCATCAAACTCAGTTTGTAAACTTTGAAAATCAGTAGTATCAACTATCTAACCAAGCCTAATGTCCCCGAGAGTCGACCCAAAATCAGCCACAGTTTCGGATTGTGCCGACTTGTGTCTCCCGGTACACGAAAACTAAAACTAGCATAACTTTTGACTCGTAATGACTTAGAAGCTATATCTTATACCAAAACGACCGTCTCAGAAAACTATACAACAATCCCAAATAATCTCAGTCTTTGACAGACCTTAAATCCACGAAAAATCTGTTTAATACCTGCTGTCCCAAAATAGCCTTTTAGAAAACAAGTCAAATCCATTTTTCACTCAAAACCAATCATTACCATACCCCTAGGATCACTATACTATCATTCCTAAGAGTGGGGGGAGTGGTGGTGCCAAGGCTGGCTGTTAGGCCTTTGGCGCCAACCCTCCAATGGCGCACGGTACCGTGGCTCGCGCCAACGGACCTCGCGCCAACCCCAACAGCTCGCGTTAACCATTTTCAACTTTTTTTTTGAGTAATAAAGAGGGTATTTTGTGGGCCCAGTATACCCCTTTGGCACCACTTTTTCTCGTGCCAACGGCTCCCCCGTAAATGTGGTGCCAAAGGGTTTCTCGTGCCAAAGCCCCAAAATCCTACGTGGCGCCTTTGGCACCACCTTCTGGTGCCAACGGCTCCCAGCACTCTAACAACCAAACACACTCCTAAACACATGTATGTAAAATTTAACAAAATCAAAGATCAAAAATCAACCTTTTTAGGATCAAAACATGATGATCTTACCAAAAATAATACATGCAAGATGATTTAAACATCAATCCACCAAGAAATCATAAAATCTTCAAATTTTGATGCATGTTCATGATTTTGGTATCAAAAGAATGGCAAGAAAATTTTAGGAATGGGTCTAAATTTAGTTTTGATTAAATCATAGTGGATGATGGTGTTTTGTGGTGTTTATGTGGTGGGGAGTGGCGGCAAAGAAAGAAGAAGGAGGGTGGTGTGTGTGATTTTTATATAAAAATGGTTATATGTGTGTGAAAGTGGAAGTAAATTAGTTTATATATGGTGGTTTAAGTGTAGGGACCAATATTGCCAACTTTAAAACTTGTGGACTTAAAAAGAATTAAGAGTTTTAAAGTGTAGAAAATGTCTATTAGTAAATCTTGAAAATATTTACGGGGGTCGGGTTTCGTAAAAAAACTTTTCAAAAGTTACAATGCATCATAAAAATGATTATACGATTTCCCGACACGACTTAATACGTAATTAAAACGAAATCGTTGAAAATATCAATTATTTGGGCATCCGTCGGTATCGCGATCACTAGGAATTCTCGTTGTACATTGATTTTAAATAAACTCGTTGTAAAACGCACGCGGGTGATTTTATATCAAAAGCTTTGATTTAAATTAAATATGGAAAATAAAATAAAAAATTTATAATTTCATACAAAGTACTTATCAATGATCAGAAAAAAAATACTTATAAAGTATAATTTAAAAATCTCAGGATTTACATATAGCAATACAAGAAAACGTAATACGTTGGAAAATGCAAGAAGAACGAATAAAAAGAATAAAATAATGTTGGGAAAGTACGGGTTCTTACAGACAAATCATACACCGAGATACAAACGTAGCCACATCTTGCTTCATGCCATTCCACCAGAAATGTTGTTTTAGATCACCGTACACTTTAGTGGAACCCGGATGAATGGGGAAAGGAGAACTGTGTGCTTCCATCAACAAGGCCTCACGGAGAGTAGGGTCCTCTGGAACACACAATCTATCCCCATACCGGATTATACCGTCGTCGTCCACCCGAAACTTCGCATGCTCATTCTCATCAGCTTTTTGCAACACAACCCATAACTCGCCATCATCTTTCTGAGCTTCTTTAATTTCTAGTATAAGATTAGGCTCAACCTTCATACTAGCCCAGAAACCGTTAGTACCGCGAACACAAAACTCAACATCCAAACGCTCTAAATCGGTGATGAGTTCACGCCCCATTTCGATTCCTGCTAAGATTCTCGTCTTTCTGCTAAGTGCATCGGCTACTACGTTAGCCTTTCCGGGATGATACTGGATGTTTGCATCATAATCCTTGACAATGTGGTTACCTTCTTGCTTGCTACTTGCTACGGTTTTGTTGTCTGCTACTTGCTACAGGCTACGCGACAGCCTTCTTGCTTGCTACGTGCGAAAACTTACTGCCTTTTCAGTTTTCTTTTGCTTCTTGTTATGATTTCATGCTTGCTTCCTCCTATGATAAAGCACTCCTTGTTATATTTCTTGCTTTAAAACATTCCTTGTTGTGTTCTTGCGATCACCCGCTGTGATAAGAAACGTGATGCCTTCTTTCACCTATCGATGCCTTGTTACATAATATGCAATATGTCTTCTTCTTTCTCTCCACACATCGGGTATGAGCCCCATAGCTCTGATACCACGTGTACGATTCAGTCCCCTTGAACCCAGACTCACACCCGCGATACACCAATCAAAACGGCAAGTTGGGTTACAATGCCTTGTATATTAAAAATGGGAAAACTTACCGCAAACAAGATGTACATTAGGCTTTTTATATAGCCATACAAAAACTAACATGTATAACTACTTAACTAGTCTACCACTCTACCTAGAAACCAGGAACCACTAACATATCACTTCCTAATCACTCAGCCCAACCTAGACTAGATCAATACATAATCTTTTACTATTTCTTTATTCAAATACTAAATTACCTAAATTAGTAAAATACTAATTAATTCAAGATTAAACCAACACACACAACATAAATGCACACACGGACCCTTCAAACACTAAAAAACAACACACATGCATGAACACCAAAAGAAAAACTAAAAGGTACCTTTAGTGTAGTGGTGGAGTTGGCGCCACCCTCTTACGCGAGAGGTGATACTAAGTGGCCACGTAATCTTAAAAGCCATACCAAGTTGCTTGTTTTTCCAGTAAGAATGAACTCGTCTAACATCGGATACACCTTTTGGAAACATCAATGCAAAATATTCGAGAAAATTGTGAAAAGAAATTGATTCCAAATATAAAATTATGCCATAGTCTTTGATGCCATTTGAAACTCAATTATCTTTTTTTATTAAGTTGTTTAGAGAAAAAGTAACGGTTATAATCACAAAATATTAGTACTTTTTAAATGTAAAAATGTACTCCATGTTTCTTTTTGTTAGTGCTACATTATTGAGATAAAAAGGAAAAGAAATAACAATAACAGGAAAAAAAGAAGAGAAGAGATGAATAATCATCTCAGGAAGAAAATTTTGTAATCAAAATTTATAACTGTGAAAATGGGCTTTAAATAAAATATATAAATGGACTTTACGTGTGTAAAAACATGTATCTTCTCAACAAACTAAAAAATTCAAACAACACTGAAACTCACTCGAACGTTTATTTATTGAATCTTAACCATCCATAGACTCCATACGTTATTGAGTAAAAAGTACGAAATATCATCTTAAAGATATTCACTTACCTACACAAATACACACCTCCTCTATCTTTGATAAAACTATATTTATTCACAACATATTACAACCAATCTTTTCATTAAAATAATTTTTTTACTCTTCCCAATCTATACGTACAACCAATCTTAACTTTTTTTTACCATTTATCAATAACACAATCCGACCTAACCTAACCTAACATACAATATTATTTATTCTTTGTTTGATTTTATTAACTAAACTTTAATATAAAGTTATACCGTATGAACCAAGGTTGTCAAAATCGCGATCTTGATCGTAGGATCGTACGATCCTACGATCTTACTCACAAAAAACGATCCGGATCTTAAACAAGATCGTAATTCATTTAGGATCGTTTAAGATCGTATAGGATCGTAGGATCGGGTCGTGGGATCAGATCGTAAGATCGTGAGTAAGATCGTAAAATGGTCTCATTTTGAACTTTTATTAATTTAGACTAGCGTTTATAACCCGTCAATAAGACCTTTTGGTATTTCTTTTCAGCCCAAATCATTTATTAATGATTGAAATATGAGGTAGGTACCCGTATGCAGTTTTATTTTGTGTCGGAACCGTTCATTGATTGAAACATGAATGAACTTTGTGCAAGTATATACTACAAAATATTGAATGTTTCATGTTTAAAAAAAATATATCTAATGTTATGCAACCGTGATACTTAGATATATTTTTTTTATTTAATCATCAATTTCAAGTCTTTTATTATATAAGGTGTAATTTCATATATACGGAATAAAATTTTAAAAATTACATATTTCTAAAACACAATTTTTATGATAAACGGTGTTGTTAAAACACATTTTGAAGAAATATGTAGATATTTTACTTTTCTTTTCTATGTACATGCCAAATACATATATATTATACAAAAACATATAAAAGCCTAAAAAATAATCGTATACAAAAATATATATCTTTTCATAGGATCTTACGATCTCGATTCGATCTTACGATCACGATTTTGCAATACCGAAAACGATCTTAAGTAAGATCCCGATCCTGACAACCTTGGTATGAACCATTAAAATGCCAAACATAAGTCAAATATGTTAGTTAACCAAATTTTGAATCCATATCATTTTTTTAAAACTAATTTGGAGCATTCTTTGGCCCAAAATACTTTGTTGGTATAGAAGTCCAACCAACTTTAGCCCAAGATAGAATGTGATGTATACCTAATTGTTAGGTCATTTCTAAAACCCTAAACACACACATACTCATCAGCCGCCTCCTTCAAACAATAAAACACAATAAAACAGAAGCGTCTTTGGGCGTTTGGAAAAACCACAAGCCATGGTCGACTATGACAATTTGCCACCGGGATGCCCCTTTTTTCATTTCAATATTACGGGCTTAGATTATCTTCATAAGATTACACTGGTTAGTTATCTTTTTTTCAGATTATTTATTTTGTGAAATGTTTGTTTTTTTTGTTAAATACATGTTAGTCTAATTAGATTTTTAATCAAAACCAGATTATTTGTTTTGAAATTGCAAATTTAGAGGGGTCTTTGAGATTGCTTATTTTAAATTGGATATTTAGATTAAACAAAACGTTGTCTTATAGTAGCAAATATCTAACAAGCCTTTATAACTTTTTTTTCTTAGGTTATTGCTCCCATGGCTACTACTTCTTCTCAGGATCGTCTTCTGCAGTTGTGGAAGATGATGTATCTTTAGTGGCATCTTATGCTGAAGCCATTGCAGGAACTAGAATCTTGCGGCTTTCGCCTCATTGAGGTACTAGAATAAGTTCATTTATCCAGGCTAAAGGTGAGACGTCTCAGGGATGGCAATTTAACCTCACTCTCTTATGAATGGGTTGATGCGGGTTATGCTTTATCTTTAAGGGGTCAAGTAGGCAAAAGATTATATTGTAATGCTTAACTAAAATATAGTTTCAGGCCAAACTGTTTTCAAAAGTTGAAAATACTAGATAGATAGATAGTAACATAATAACGTTAAGGACAAACAGATTTCAAATACACATAAAAAAGTTCAAGGTCCATTTAAATTGTTTCATAATCATAAGCCAAGAAAACTTTAAGAGCAAATTGATAAACATCTTCACGCGGCATGGTCATTCTTGTCAACACGCTGGATGATACCGTATGCGACCGCGCCAAACTTTTCCCGAAGAATGAACCTTCCAAGTGACTAATACTCCGAGTAGCACTCCACAACAAGCAGCCTCTGAGGGGTCATCTTAACTATCCCATGTTCACCAGCATTCAAAACCATAGGCGTTAGTTACTAGATGTGAGGAGTTTTCGAACTTATTCTAGTACTTCATTATTGAACTTTTATATGGGAAAGAAAGGCATGAGCTTTGTTCGACTTCTGGTTCTTAAGAAAGAAGAATTTGTTCTTTGATAACCTGTGTCTAAATCTGAAGTTTTCCTAGTGCTTTGTATGACTTAAGTGATAAGTAGTGGATATATATGAATTCTAGTTATTCAGTTTTTAGAAGAATGTTTTATAAGTCTTATGGATGTACTTTCTGGTTCAGATTACTTTCATAATTATAACACATGTTAGTTATTTTCTTTTCGATTGATATTGTTGTTTTATGTAAAACTAATAAGATCTCAGCAGCGATTGGGTGTTAAAAGCGATTTGCTCTTATTTTTTGTGTTTTTTTATTGATTATGGGTGTTTGTTGTATGTAAAACATTAAGGGTCACAGACATATTCGTTATAGTTACTTGGCTGAAACTATGAGAATCAGCTATAGTGTTTGTTTCTTGATATATCGATGCTTTTAAGGTCCTTTTGTGAGTGAACAAAGTTGCCATCCAACAAACGCAGTATAAGCTTCTTAAGAAGTTTATAGTTTATAGTTTCTATGATCCTACATAGGTATTTATTTAAAGCTTATTTTGGGGCTTATGGTCTGATCAGAAGGTTGCAAAAAACACACAGGTATAGCATACAGCTGTATGCTTCCAGGTGATATGGCTGTATGCCTCTATTAGCTACTGTGAAAAAGGAACACCATATTCACCTGATTATTTTCTGGAAAACCCATTTTTGCAAGCTTAAACTAGACAAACCCCGACATAACTATTTTATAACATAAGAACAACTGTACATAATAGTGATGGCCACATTTGGACCCGTATCAAGTCAAAACGGGTAAAAATGGCATGATGCCAAACACTCCTTTAGACCACTTAACCATACTTGTACTATATATAAATCTTCATTTTTACAAACCAAAACACAAGAGCATCGCGAAGGCGTTTCGTGGTATAAGAAAGGGTTTAAGACAAGCTCGCCACCAGAGGTTAACCTGAGAGGTCCTCACCTCCGTAACTTCAAAATGTTAACCTCGCTTAAAAGAGCATAAACGAAGCAACTTAAGCAATAATCTTAGTGAGATAATGCATATAAACTGAAAATAGAACATGAAAATAAAGCTAAAAGGTTGCTTCGTTACAACTTCCCCTGCTTAGTTCCACACATGAGCGCATTATTTCAACTTTATTTCATGTTGAGGTTAAATAGTTCATAATCAAACATATGAGCAATATAGTTTCCATGTACACACTTGTCGTTCACCTAGGATGTCGTGATCCCTTACTTGGGTCAATATAGCTTTACAGGCTCTAATCGCCCACATTGGACGTCGTGAACCCTTATTCGGGTCTGTATAGCTTTACAAGCCCTATTCGTCCACATAGGACGTTGAAGTTTCATTTCGAAACATAAGATCGTGTTATAGCACATGTCACGGACGTCTATTAGGTATAATAACCATGTTATTCGTCCACATAGGATGTGTAAGTCCCAGGACATAAAGCCATTTAAAGGCTCATGTCATCCACCAAGGATGTCTAAGTTTTTATTTGAAATACATAAACATAATATAAGACATGTCGTCCACCAAGGACGTGTATACCTGATTTTGAGTCCCAATTAGTATTATACATACATACAAGTCATCACCTTGGATGTCTAGTTTCGTTTTCGGAACACGTGTAAGACTTCATATCATCCACTTAGGACGTTAAACAATTAATAGTGCAACACTTTAACTAAAAACACATTACTAAGAACACATGGGTCGTTATAGGCTGTTTTGACTCGTCTACTGTATTTAACGTATAAGTCGTTAAAACTCATACTAACATGATCTCGTTATAAGCTCAAAATAAGCTGAAACAAAAACTCTAATGTCTTTTTATCTTTGCATATCTAAGGTTTACGTGGTTAAATTTTGTATACTTTTTTTATATATCTCATTATAAGTAGTAGTTTTTAAACATGAAGTGAAATAATTCATGTTGATTTCAAAGTCAAAGTGTAACTTGTTTGACACTTGAGAGTCAACTGTTCGACTCATCTGATTAGTGTTTTTTGATTTTTGTTAGGATTTTTTAAGCAGCTGGAAACAACTTCAACTCATTTCGCAACATCAAGAAGGATGGGAATACAAGATCCGCTACAACAAATTAGCATGTGGGAAGACGCCTTTGGAGCTAACTTTAGTCTTCTATCACAAAACATAATATAATGATTCCTGAGGTTGATTGAAGGCTACTAAATAAGGTTTGTGAATTCGTTTTTCTGAGATTACTAGATTTGTTCTGTATAATGCAGTATAATACGATTTTCCCTTTAAATGCATGCCTAAAATTAGAGAAGCGAAAAAATAAATTTAGACAGTTCTATTACCTGCAATAATTGTGATTATTACATTTTTCACAGATCGTGGTTTACACTTCTGGTATCAAAGAATCTGTATGCATATAGATCGCACGCTATAGACTTGTTCGTAAATTTCATATATTTGTGTATATAGATGATAAAGACGTGTTTCTTCTGTCATTTTTAGACGTATATATAAGCATTATGAAATGTATACTCATATATTTGAGTAGGTCAACCTCAGTCGAGCCTAAGAAGCATTGACTCACGGCATAGCAAAGCTTAAACAGAACTTGGCTCAGAGCATAATGATTGACATAACAGGTGCCGGAAGTTACAACACACGGATGAATTCTGCAATGGAAAAGCTTGAAGCACTTGAAGTTTTCTTGATTCAGGTAAACTTTCAAATGCCTACATGTCAAGGAATGATATATTATCGCATATTAGTATACTGAAACTAGGTTGTAAGTACAAAGTACGAACTGTTTTTCTTAGTCTAAAGTCATCATATAATGATTTTCAGGCTGATCACCTTCGAGACGAGACTCTGCAACAATTGTATCTGATCTTAACACCACCTCGATCTGCAAAGGCGTTGCTTGTACTTGGTGAATACTTCCAACATCTTAGTGGACTAAGTTCAATATGGTCAGCTCGTCCTCGTGACCCTATAACTTTACTTTCATAAATCACTCTTTTTTCCGAGTATTCAATAGCTTCCATTAGTAGAAACTAGCTAGAGATATAGCAGCTTTCTCTCGTATCGATTCCATCCCCAATCATGTGTGTATGTATATGCAGGAGGTCGAGTTTATCGACTTTGTTGTGTACTCAGTTAACAGGTATTTGGAGTTAACAAGTGAGTGTTATTTGATTTATTGTTGTATTCTTAGCGTTTTGAGCACGAGTTGCGTATTTTTTTCAAAACAGCTAACCTTCGGAGCTTATTTGCGTCGGTTGAATTTTGAATTTGGAAGTAAGAAAATCGCCTTATAAAAGGTAAAATGTGTGATCATGCATAGGATTACAGTAAGGTTTGAGTATGCTTATCGTATAAGTTTCAGAAGTAAACGAGCCCTTTCGGATTGATCATTGGAACTCTAGCTTTAGTAGGTGTTTAGGAATAGCGTGTTTAGTTGCATTGAAATTTAAGAAAGCGTTAGCTCGGGAGGTTGATTTAAAAATAGATATAAATGTACAATTTAGTCACGCATTTTATGTTTTCTAACTTGGTGCGGTCCAATTCCTCGAGTGACCATTATGGGTGATCCCTTCATCAGAAATTATATTGAAGATCTTCTGATAAACATCAGAACTCAAATGTTGCTCAATCTGATCAAGTAATACAAAAGAATCAAGCTCCCCTCCATCTCAAAGGTAATATTATCGACACGCATATGCATGCACAATTAAAACAAGAACTCGAAAGGACTCGTCGACAGGTCAGCTTTCAATCGTTTTCACAAGGGTGTGGGAAAAAAAATTAACTTTCAGATGTGCTGAACGGTTTTATCAGTGGATTGGTGGATTTCAACCATCTCAGGTAATGTACAAATGTGCTGAACAGTTAATGTCAACCAAAGAGTGCCCTTTTATGTCTAAAACCTTCGTAATCACCTTTTTCAAATAAATTGTTTATCAAAAAAAAAAAAAAAAAAAAATTTGTAATCGTGATTGAAGCTCTCATCCTTCATCAGAAAAGTGAAAAGCTGTAGGGAAATATTGTTTCCTATCTTACAGAAGTACCCGTTTTCACCCATTGCACAACCGTCCAACGTACCCTTTTAAACTGTAAAGTAAACAGGTTGAACTTTCGGAAGGGGTAAAACAGTTTGAAAGTACATCAAAGCACACATTTCTAACGAGCCACAATTCAATTTATACAAAATGGACAAAATCTGGGAAAGGTACCATACGGCTATATGCTTCTGGGCATATGGCTGTATGGTCTGATCAGAAGGTTGCAGAATCTCACAGGTTATGGCTGCATCTAGCATACAACCGTATTCTTACAGGTATATGGCTGCATGCCCCCATATCGTGAATAAGGAACACCGCATTCACTTGATTATTTGCCGGAAAGCCCATTTTTGAAAGCTTAAACTTAAGGCAATCGTGTGTACAAGCCGAAGAAGCATTGACTCAAGGCATAGAAAAGCTTCAACAGAACTTGGCTCAGAGCATAACGATTGACATAACAGGTGCCGGAATTTACAACACGCAGATGAATTCTGCAATGGAAACGCTTGAAGCACTTGAAGTTTTCTTAATTCAGGTAAACTTTCAAATGCCTACATGTCAAGGAATGCTATATTATTGTAAGGTCCGGGTCGGTCCGATCCGGTTCGGTTTTCTGGTCCGGGTCACCGGTCCAAATTCTCCGCCCCACTCTGAAGTATGTTTTTTTACGCTGTTCTGATAAGTGACAAATATAATTATGGTGATTTGAACGTCACATTTAACAGTTCTATGAAACATGATACTTGCTAGTATTATCCAATGTTTTAAAACCCGTCTTGACCGGACGATTGAGCTGGTTCAACCGTGAACCGGTCGGGTGATCAAAAACCGGTTTTAGCCGAGAAACCTGGTTAAATGGTTGAGCCGTGACCCGGCTCGGCCGAGTCAATAAAAAACCCGGCTTGTTATTTTCCTCCATAGAAACATTTATATATAACGAGACATGACTCGGTCATTCGACACTTACGACTTTTCATAATCCTAACATGGTCCAGAAGCGTTATTATATATTGCCATCGTAAAAAAACTCATTGTTCATGAAAAATAGAACCAAGACATTTTCAAACAATTAAATATCATTCTCACTCAATGTTTTAAAAGGCGCGTTGCGGTGGCGTTACGACGTCGTAATACGTGAGGTGTGACTGTCACGTTACAAAATATACCAAAACGTCGCCTCTAAGCATGGCGTGAAATGAAATGCAAGACGCGCGGCGTGACGGGTTTTTTTCATTTCAAATTGCATCATTTATCCGGGACTAAGATCATAATATTTACACTTATAGATTGGGCCTAATCTAACTTGGGTCCGATCTAACCATCTAACATTATAAACCGGCCCACAACCTGGCAACATCAATTCCAATTCATATCCACATATCATAACAAACCCTATCCACATATCCTACCTGAGACACAAAAACATAAGATCTGTCATTGTTTCTTAAACACACAAATATCCAAAACCTTAAAAACCCTCACTCAGATCTGAAGAAAATCAACACATAAAGAAAGAAAGATGGTTATGTACGAAATCGACTACGACAATTTGCCACCGGCCTTTTTTCGTCTTGACAAAATTGATTTAGCTTACACTCATAAGATTGCACAGGTCATAAGATTGCACAGGTTAGTTAAATTGATTTAGAAGAACAGGAGGTTAATTTGAAATTCATTTTAGTAATTAGTTTTCTAATCTTCTCTTTGTTTTCTTTTTTATAACAGAGTGAGTCTCTTCATGATGCTGCCATAATGGCGGTTTTTGGAGAAACCACCCCCACCCAACAAGAAGAAGAAAAGGTTAATTTTAAATCCATGAATTAATTTTATAATTATCTTATCTAAACTTATTATTATTATTATTATTATTATTATTATTATTATTATTATTATTATTATTTATTACTATTATTTTTAGTAATTAATTTTCTCCCTCTTTCTTTTGTTTTTATAACAGCAAGTGGCGATTGATGCTGGATTCGAACTTGGAGTAATGGCTGATGTTTCTGAGGTTTTGAAGATGGGTGATCCTTTAGATGTTTCTGAGGTGGATAACGTGTTGAAGTTGGGTGATCCTTTAGCTGTTTATGATAATGTGTTGAAGTTGGGTGATCCTTTAGCTGTTTCTGATAATGTGTTGAAGTTGGGTGATCCTTTAGCTGTTTATGATAATGTGTTGAAGTTGGGTGATCCTTTAGCTGTTTCTGATAATGTGTTGAAGTTGGGTGATCCTTTAGATGTTTCTGAGTTTGACAATGTGTTGAAGATTGGTGGTTCCAATGAGCTCCTCAAGGACGAAGATGTGACTGCTGCTGTTGCCGAGGATAAATTCTGATGAGTTTCTAATATCTTTAGTTTATATGTGTCTATTACACTAGTAGTGGTCTGTTGTTATGTGTCTTACTGGTTTATATGTGGATGGTCTGTAAGCACACAGTGCAAAGTTTTACCGAGATTAATATACAAGTTACAATGCTATTATTATATACTATCTCTATGAATCTGTCTTTCTTTTTTAATTAGTATTATGTTTGTGTTTGTGGTTGGCCCTTTAAAGTTTATAATCATGGCCAAGCGGATCTCTTAAATCTAGTACTTACATACTCTCTTTATCCTAACAAGCAGCAGTTCAGAATGTCATAAGACATAATTGTAAAATGGTTCATTTACAGGACTTATAAGCTGCAGCAAAACTTCAAAATGATATGCTTGTATTCCTTAAACCTACTTGTATTGTTACTAATATTGGCAATGCAAACAAAACTGTAAAATGACAGTGGATATGTTTACTCTTGTATGTGTAAGCTGCAGCATCTTTGGGAATACTCAATATCTTAAACTAGAACACCCAAAAATGTCGATACTAACATTGGGTTATGGTGAACTAAACATTAATTATGTTAAACTTACAAAGATAATACATATCCCCAACCAATGACTCTGTTCAAGAATATATGGTACAAGTCTCAAAGTAATACTGTAAGTGGATATTACTCATGTTAGATACCAGTAAAAATTTGCAATTCTCGACCGATAATCCATGTTTTATGATATCTAAAAAAAGTGTGCAATCACGTAAACTGCTTGGTTGGTTCTTAAAATATTTTATGCTATTGGAATGCAGGAGGAAGCATATGTTGAATTTTTGTGTATTAAAGGGTATCCACGAAGAGATTCCTTGTTGTGACGAGGCACTTGATGTGGTTCCCCATGTAAGTATCCCCTCAGGCAGCTCTTCTTCAAAAGTATTGTTAACCACCGTTTATGCTTTCTGAATACAAGTTTATCTTATACAACTACGTGTTGCTGCAAAGAAGGACTGTGATGTGATGGAAAAAGGTTTAAGAGCATGCGTCTCTTACGTTCGTGCTTTTGAAGAGCATAACAGCCTCACAGAAATCACATTCTAAGGTACATTTGATGCGGTATGATGTGTGTCATTTACGTGATAGATCATAAGTTTTTAATCTGTTTTTTTCTCTCGTTTTTATGCAACTAGGTGGAAAGATTTAGAGAATGGGAAGTTAGGAATGGGATATGGCTTATTAAAGCTACCGTCAATGTCAGAGGTAAAGCAAAAATCACTTTCTAACGAAGGTTTTGTTGCTGCAGAAGATTCAACTCTGGAGGAGATCAAGTTCAAGTAAGTTTGTTGTATTTTTACATTCATTTAGTGAATATAAGCTTAATGTTCAACCTAGTTACGTCGGATTAGTTTAATCATATAACACATAAATCTGATGTTTATTAGTCCAATTGTCAGTTTGATAGAGCACCCTACCGGGAGGTTTAAACATTTCAGTACTAGAAAGGAAGATGTTTTTGCTTAAAAGAGAAATCTCTTATCGGTACCTGACTTAACATATATGTGTCTGCAACTATTATGCCTTTCGTTATTGGAATGACCACACATCCATAGACTAGGAATGAGTGTGCAACAATCCTAAATTGTAACAACTATACTGGATCTTGCTGATGCGGGTTCTGTATTGCAGGACAAGTAAAAAACATTGGTGTACTCGGCAAGAATATCACCAAAGCAATGGAGAGGTGCGCCTCAGGAACTCCTAGACATGGTTTTTTCTGCCCATAGTTACTGGTCAGATACTCCCAGACATGGTTTTTTCTGCCCATAGTTACTGGTCAGATAACCAAGCCAAGAACCAGTTGAAACGCCAAGTTCAAACCACAACTTGCCGACTTCTCTAAAAGAATCTATCCCATGTACAGATGATCATAAAAGTAAGTTTTTGGATTCTTTCCTGCTAACTCTCTCCTGCTCTAAACACGGCTGTTACTACTTGCAATCGAGCTATAGCTAACGTCCTTGGATGCATGTGCAGGGTTTTTTGATCGGGAATCTTCTTACGGATAACGCACGTATTCTACAACATTGGATCAGTGGGCGTTGTGACATGCAAAGAAACTTAGGAGTTCGTTGCTAGGCCATATCAAATTGCATAAAACATTGTTTGGGCTTTTTGTTCGGGTTGCCCTTTCATAAAACTTTTGCCCTTTCAAGAATATGGAAATTCCTGAAGATGATCCAAGTACTGCTAGCAAAAAGGCTCTTAAATCTGCTACAGAAGGTTCTGAGAAAGCTACTCACAAGTCTATTAAGGCATATATATTGACTGGACGTGTGGACATCCATTGCCACTGGTCATCCGTCCGACTAAAAGGAAGGGTTTGCACCCTTGGTCATACCAGGCAACTCTTTTCATTAGAAGAACCGACAAGTTTTTCGCTGCTGCGGCATCTGGAAGGTACGAAATGCTGATTGGGTTAAGAAGTCACAAGACACGCAATGCTGATATGTGGAGATGAAAGTGGGATGGGGGTGTTGGCAGTCTCATATTGTATTTCAGATGATGATTGGTTCTGTCCCAAATGTACTAACGCCAAGAACAGCATGACCAAAAAAAAGCAAAGGCAAGTAAACAAGTCACGTTTAGTTTTACCCCATCCTCTTTGTAGTAGTAGTATAGTAAAGTACACATTCTGTATATTGAAGTGTATCTGTTCATTCTGTAAGCTTATTGGATTACAAAATAAATTTGAATTAGGCCAAAAAAAACGATCTTTTTTGTTTAAGCGAAACCACTAGGCACTAGCCAGACCAATGTGGGTTCTAGTTTCGAATTAGTTCATTTCGAAACCAATCACAGGTTTCTTTTTATAAAAGTTTTGGATCAAGTCTTTTTGGTAAAGCTTTAGAATACAACATCATCATCTCTTGGTGCCTTTTTAATATGTGGATCCAAAGTGTTTATCGAAATTCACTTTTACATTTGATATGGAGTATGAATTGTGGCAAACAGCAAAGAAAAAAAGACGACGAGCTTAGGAAAGTGTTGATGACTTATACGAGTGAAACAGACCTTATGATATTTGTCAATAGCAGTTTAAGTCAGTACTATAATCTATTCTGGATGAAGGCTATTGCTGCGAAAGCTGATGTGTTTTATCTGATGAATGGGCTATGGAGACCACCCGTAGAGCGATTTTTTCACTGGATTAGTGGTTTTCAACCATCTGAGATCCTATATGTAAGTCCTCGTTTATGCTAAACTAGATCTAGAGTAAACGGATCAAATGTGCTGAACGGGTTGAATGTCAACCAAAAGTTAATATCTTTTGTAATCATATTTGAAGGTCTCGTCCTTCATATGAAAAGTAAAAAAGATTAGGGGAAAAAGTGTTTTGGTCAACTCGTACAAAGGTACCCGTTTTTGCCTACTGCACAACCGTCTGAACCACGCCGATATAAACTATAACAGTTCGAGCGATAAAGAAAACATGCTGAATTTTTCGAAGGGACCAAATAGTTTGAAAGTCCAACAAAGCGCACATTTAATATCTGAATAGTTTGAGGTCAACCTCAGTCGAGATGACTGATTTTATTTTACCGCCTGCATAAAAATGTTATGTAATGTTTGTTTTCTTGCAGATGTTAATGCTGCTTGTAAAGTCACAAACTTAAGGAAATCGTGTGAGCGAGCCGAAGAAGCATTGACTCAAGGCATGGCAAAGCTTAAACAGAACTTGGCTCAGAGCATAATGATTGACATAACAGGTGCCGGAAGTTACAACACGCAGATGAATTCTGAAATAGAAAATCCTGATTCAGGTAAACTTTCAAATGCCTACATGTCAAGGAATGATATATTATTGTTTGGTAAACTACACGAAACCGAGACTAATCGCATATAAGTATACTGAAACTAGGTTGTAAGTAGAAAATACAAACCATTTTTCTTATTCTAAAGTCATCATATATGATTTTCAGGCTGATTACCTTCAAGAGGAGACTCTGCAACAACTGTATCGTGTACTAAGTTCAATATGGTCAGCTCGTCCTCGTGACCCTACAACTTTACTTTCATAAATCACTCTTTTTCCGAGTATTCAATAGCTTCCATTAGTAGAAACTAGCTAGAGGTATAGAAGCATTTTCTCGCATCGATCCCGATCCCCAATCATGTGTGTATGTATGTGCAGGAGGTCGAGTTTATTGACTTTGTTGTGTACTCTAAGTTAACAGGTATTTGGAGTTAACAGGTGAGCGTTTTTTTTATTTATTGTTGTATTCTTAGCGTTTTGAGCACGAGTTGCGTATTTTTTCCAAAACAGATAACCTTCGGAGCTTATTTGCTTCGGTTGAAGCAAAACACAATGGAAAATTGCATTGGGTTATTTGAATAAGATCGAAAGTTAACCATTTCAGAGTTGCTTTATTAAGTTATTCGGTTAATTTTGAATTTGGAAGTAAGACAATCGCCTTATAAAAAGGTCAAATTTGTGATCATTAGTGCATAGGATTACAGTATGGTTTGAGTATGCTTATGGTATTAGTTTCAGAAGTAAACGAGCCCTTTCGGATTGATCATTATAACTCTAGCTTTAGTAGGTGTTTAGGAATTGCGTGTTTAAATTGCAGGTTGTAGGAGTTATATGAGATTTCATATTCAAATTGCGTTCGGGTTTTTTTAGTATAGCTAAAATGAAACCACTTATTCTCTATAAGAAGTTCAATAAGCAATACCAAAGAGCCACAGCTGCAGTTATAATACAGAATCCCAAACAATCCCGATTTAGTTGCATTGAAATTTAAGAAAGCATCAGCTCGGGAGGTTGATTTAAAAACAGATATAAATGTACAATTTAGTCACGTTTTTTATGTTTTCTAACTTGGTGTCCAATTCCTCGAGTGACCATTATGGATGATCCCTTCATCAGAACTCAAGTGTTGCTCAATCTGATCAAGTAATACAAAAGAATCAAGCTCCCCTCCATCTCAAAGGTAACATTATGGACACACATATACGTGCACAATTAAAACAAGAACTCGAAAGGACTCGTCGACAGGTCAGCTTTCAATCGTTTTCACAAGGGTGTGGGAATTTATTTTTTAACTTTCAGGTGTGCTGAATGGTTTTTTCAGTGGATTGGTGGTTTTCAACCAACTCAGCTCCTATATGTAAGCTCCTATAGATCTAGAGTAAACGGGTCAAATATGCTGAACGGGTTGAATGTCAACCAAAGAGTGCCTTTAATGCCTAAAACCTTCGTAATCACCTTTTTCAAACAAATTGTTTATCAAAAAAAAAAACACTTTTGTAATCATGATTGAAGCTTCTGATCCTTCATCAGAGAAGTGAAAAACTGTAGGGGAAAAAGTGTTTCTGTATCGTACAAAAGTACCCGTTTTCACCCATTGCACAACCGTACAAAAGTGTTTCTGTATCGTATAAATTGTAACACTTCGAGCGGTAAAGTAAACAGGTTGAATTTGCGGAAGGGGTCAAATAGTTTGAATGTCCATCAAAGCACACATTTCTAACGAGCCACGGTTCATTTTATACAAAATGGACAAAATCTGGGAAATGTACCATACGGTATATGCTTCTATGCCTCAATACCAGAATGCACTATTGTATGGTCGGATCAGAAGGTTGCAAAATCTCACAGGTTACAACCATATGCTTACAGGTATATGGCTGAATGCCCCCATATCAGCTACAGTGAATAAGGAACACCACATTCACTTGATTATTTTCCGGAAAGCCCATTTTTGCAAGCTTAAACTTAAGGCAATCGTGTGAGCAAGCCGAAGAAGCATTGACTCAGAACTTGGCTCAGAGCATAACGATTGACATAACAGGTGCTGGAAGTTACAACACGCAGACGAATTCTGCAATGAAAAGCTTGAAGCACTTGAAGGGTTCTTGATTCAGCTAAACTAAATTAATATAAAGGAAACCGAGACTAATCGCATATAAGTATACTGAAATTAGGTTGTAAGTACAAAGTACAAACCGTTTTTCTTATTCTAAAGTCATCATATATGATTTTCAGACTGATCACCTTCGAGAGGAGACTTTGCAACAATTGTATCTGATCTTAACACCACCTCAAGCTGCAAAAGGGTTGCTTGTACTTGGTGAATACTTCCAATGTCTTCGTGTACTAAGTTCAATATGGCCAGCTCGTCCTCGTGATTCTACAACTTTACTTTCATAAATCACTCTTTTTTCCGAGTATTCAATAGCTTCCATTAGTAGAAACTATATATATATATAGCAGCTTATTCTCGTGTCGATCGCATTGCCTACCATATTAAGCCAAACTCAAGGAAATGTAAATATGATTTAATTTGTTATATACAGGAGGTCGAGTTTATCGACTTTGTTATGTACTGTCACATAGATCTCATACTTTGAACTAGACATAATCGACGGGGGTTTGATAGGACCGAACCGGACCAACCAGACCGAAGACCGAATTAGTCTAAAACCTCGGACCAAGGACCGGACTAAAATTGTACGGTCCGGGTCGGTCCGGTCAGGTTTTCTGGTCCGGGTCACCGGTCCAAATTCTCCGCCCCACTTTGAAGTATGATTTTTTTTGCGCGGTTCTGATAAGTGACAAATAAAATTATGGTGATTTGAACGTTACATTCAACAATTCTATGAAACATGATACTTACAAGTATTATCCAATGTTTTAAAACCCGAATTGACCGGAAGATTGAGTTGGTTCAACCGTGAACCGGTCGGGTGATCAAAAGCCGGTTTTAGCCGAGAAACCTGGTTAAATGGTTGAGCCGTGACCCGGCTCGGCCGAGTCAATTAAAAACCCGGCTAGTTATTTTCCTCCATAGAAACATTTATATATAACGAGACATGACTTGGTCATTAGACACTTATGACTTTTCATAATCATAACATGGTCCAGAAGCGTTATTATATATTGCCATCGGAAAAAAAACTCATTGTTCATGAAAAATAGAACCAAGGCATTTTCAAACAATTAAATATCATTCTCACTCAATGTTTTAAAAGGCGCGTTGCGGTGGCGCTACGACGTCGTAATACGTGAGGTGTGACTGTCACATTACAAAATATAACAAAACGTCGCCTCTAAGCATGGTGTGAAATGAAATGCAATAAGACGCGCGGCGTGACGGGTTTTTTTCATTCAATTTCGATAAATTTTTTTTTTCAAATTACATCATTTATCCGGGCCTAAGATCATAATATTTACACTTATAGATTGGGCCTAATCTAACCATCTAACATTATAAACCGGCCCACAACCTGGCAACATCAATTCCAATTCATATCCACATATCCTAACAAACCCTATCCACATATCCTAACTAAGACACAAAAACATCAGATCTATCATTGTGTCTCAAACACACATATCCAAAAACATAAGATCTGTCTTTGTTTCTTAAACACACAAATATCCAAAACCTTAAAAACCCTCACTCAGATGTGAAGAAAATCAACACATAAAGAAAGAAAGATGGTTATGTACGAAATCGACTACGACAATTTGCCACCGGCCTTTTTTCGTCTTGACAAAATTGATTTAGCTTACACTCATAAGATTGCACAGGTTAGTTAAATTGATTTAGAAGAACAGGAGGTTAATTTGAAATTCATTTTAGTAATTAGTTTTCTAATTTGTATATTATCGTAGTAATTAATCTTCTCTCTTTGTTTTCTTTTCTATAACAGAGTGAGTCTCTTTATGATGCTGCCATAAAGGCGGTTTTTGGAGAAACCACCCCCACCCAACAAGAAGAAGAAAAGGTTAATTTTAAATCCATGAATTAATTTTATAATAATATTATCTAAACTTATTATTATTATTATTATTATTATTATTATTATTATTATTATTATTATTATTATTATTATTATTTATTACTATTATTTTCAGTAATTAATTTTCTCCCTCTTTCTTTTGTTTTTATAATAGGAAGTGGATTCGAACTTGGAGTAATGTTTTGAAGTTGGGTGATCCTTTAGCTGTTTCTGATAATGTGTTGAAGATGGGTGATCTTTTAGATGTTTCTGAGGTTGATAATGTGTTGAAGATGTGACTGCTAATGTTGCTGAGGATGAATTCTGATGAGTTTATAATATCTTTAGTTTAGTTCTAAGTAAGGTGGGATGAGTAGATTGTGTCTATTACAGTAGTAGTGTTATGTTATGTGTCTTACTGGTTTATATGTGGAAGGTCTGTAAGCACACAGTGCAAAGTTTTACCCAGATTAATATACAAGTTACAATGCTATTATTATATACTATCTCTATGAACTGTCTTTCTTTTTTAATTAGTATTATGTTTGTGTTTGTGGTTGGATAACCAATGTTTTAAAACCCGGTTTTTTTATTGACCCGGTCGAATCACCGGTTCACCGGGTCACCGGTTCAACCGGTTGAACCGCCGGGTCAACCCGGTTTTATGACAAATAAAAAATTACTTACATTTAGTATAAAGAAACATGTTCATCGTTAATTATGAGGATAAAAAATACGTATACAAGATAACAAAGTAGTGAAGTAATACTACTCTGTTTTTGTTTTTTGATATAGAATGTTCAACAAACTCATCCATGGCTACAATTTATGAATGAAAAAGATCAGTTTAATGGAGGAGTATTGTTTATTGTGAGTTTCAAAAAATATGAGCAAATATTCACATTACCTGACTTTCAAGCATGCCTTAACCCACTAGCATCACTTTCCCAAAACAACCCTTCATAATTTTCAGTTCAATAAACAAAAATCACATACCTTGTTTTCATCTACGAATCATCATCTTCTTTTTATGATTTAAGGAGCAAGAAATCACATAACAAAACTATCACAGAAACACACCATCATCCAATAGACACACGAATCCTCAATTCAACCACCACCATCATCCTTCATAAAAACGAATTTTCACCACACCAACTTATTGTTCAATCACACCTCGTCCTTGTTGAATTACATACATCATCTGAAGTTTTAATTTTAATTTTTTTCTTTTCATATGCTTGAACCGGCCGATTTCCGGTTCGACGGTTCGACCTGGATCGATCAAACCCGCCGGTTCAATCCGGAACGGGTTTTATAAAAAAACAGGCTCACAACGGACCGGTCATCATTCCGGTTTCCGGTTCAACCGGTTGAACCGGCCGGGTCGAACCGGTTTTTAAAACATTGTGGATAACAACAACCTTTAAATTGTTTTGTCTAGAAAATGCTGATAGCTACACTCAACTTGAAAAGTTGGTTCTGTTAGCCTCCTTTTTAATGGTTTTGTCTCATATGATAAAATGAAAGTGTTTGGTACGGGTCATCATTATAGGATACAAAATTATCATCAAAATGATTAACAAGCAGCAGTTCAGAATGTCATAAGACATAATTGTAAAATGGTTCATTTACATGACTTATAAGCTGCAGCAAAACTTTAAAATGATATGCTTGTATTCCTTAAACCTACTTGTATTGTTACTAATATTGGCAATGCAAATAAAACTGTAAAATGACAGTGGATATGTTTACTCTTGTATGTGTAAGCTGCAGCATCTTTGGGAATACTCAATATCTTAAACTAGAACACCCAAAAATGTCGATACTAACATTGGGTTTTGGTGAACTAAACATTAATTATGTTAAACTTACAAAGATAATACATATCCCCAACCAATGACTCTGTTCAAGAATATATGGTACAAGTCTCAAAGTAATACTGTAAGTAGATATTACTCATGTTAGATACCAGTCCAAATTTGCAATTCTCGATCGATAATACATGTTTTATGATATCTAAAAAAAGTGTGCAATTACGTAAACTGCTTGGTTGGTTCTTAAAATATTTTATGCTATTGGAATGCAGGAGGAAGCATATGTGGAATTTTTGCGTATTAAAGGGCATCCACCCGAAGAGATTCCTTGTTGTGACGAGGCACTTGATGTGGTTCCCCATGTAAGTATCCCCTCAGGCAGCTCTTCTACAAAAGTATTGTTAACCACCGCTTATGTTTTCTGAATAAAAGTTTATCTTATACAGCTACGTGCTGCTGCAAAGGACTGTGATGTGATGGAAAAAGGTTTAAGAGCATGCGTCTCTTACGTTCGTGCTTTTGAAGAGAAGCACAGCCTCACAGCAATCACATTCTAAGGTACATTTGATGCGGAATGATGTGTCATTTGCATGATAGATCGTATGTTTTTAATCTGTTTTTTTCTCTCGTTTTTATGCAACTAGGTGGAAAGATTTAGAGATTGGGAAGTTAGGAATGGGATATGGCTTATTACAGCTACCGTCAATGTTTTGTTGCTGCTGAAGATTCAACTCGGAGATCAAGTTCAAGTAAGTTTGTTGTATTTTTACATTCATTTAGTGAATATAAGCTTAATGTTCAACCTAGTTACGTCGTATTAGTTTAATCATATAACACATAAATCTGATGTTTATTAATCCAATTGTCAGTTTGATAGAGCACCCTATCGGGAGGTTTTAACATTTCCGTACTAGAAAGGAAGATGTTATTGCTTAAAAAAGAAATCTCTTATCGGTACCCGACTTAACATATATGTGTCTGCACCTATTATGCCTTTTGTTATTGGAATGACCACACATCCATAGACTAGGAATGAGTGTGCAACAATCATATGACTACCACTATATTTGTTAAACATCCTAAATTGTAACAACTATACTGGATCTTGTTTGTACATGAACTGGATCTTGCTGATGCGGGTTCTGTATTGCAGGACAAGTGAAAAGCATTGGTGTACTCGGCAAGAATATCACCAAAGCAAAGGAGAGGTGCGCCTCAGGAACTCCTAGACATGGTGTTTTCTGCCCATAGTTACTGCTCAGATAACCAAGCCAAGAACCAGTTGAAACGCCAAGTTCAAACCACAACTTGCCGACGTCTCTAAAAGAATCTATCCCATGTACAGATGATCATAAAAGTAAGTTTTTGGATTCTTTCCTGCTAACTCTCTCTTGCTCTAAACAAGGCTGTTATTACATGTAATCGAGTTATAGCTAATGTCCTTGGATGCATGTGCAGGTTTTCTGATCGGGAATCTTCTTACGGATAACACACGTATTCTACAACATTGGATCAGTGGGCGTTGTGACATGCAAAGAAACTTAGGAGTTCGTTGCTAGGCCATAGCAAATTGCATAAAACTTTGTTTGGGCTTTTTGTGTTTCGAGTGGTGTGGAAAGATGTTCGGGTTGTCCTTTCATAAAACTTTTGCTCTTTCAAGAATATGGAAATTCCTGAAGATGATCCAAGTACTGGTAGCAAAAAGGCTCTTAAATGTGCTACAGAAGGTTCTGAGAAAGCTACTCGCAAGTCTAATAAGGCAGATTCGGAGGGTAAGCGGTTTATATATATTGAATGGACGTGTGGACATCCATTGCCACTGGTCATCCGTCCGAATAAAAGGAAGGGTTTGCACCCTTGGTCATACCAGGCAACTCATGCTGCTGCTGCAGCAGCAGCATCTGGAAGGTACGAAATGCTGATTGGGTTAAGAAGTTCACACGACACGCAATGCTAATATGTAGAGATGAAAGTGGGATGGGGTGTTGGCAGATGATGATTGGTTCTGTCCCAAATGTACCAATGCCAAGAACAGCATGACCAAAAAAAAGCAAAGGCAAGTAAACAAGTCACGTTTATTGAAGTAGTAGTATAGTAAAGTACACTTTTTGTATATTGAAGTGTATCTGTTCATTCTGTAAGCTTATTGGATTACAAAATAAATTTGAATTAGGCAAAAAAAAAACGATCTTTATTTAAACGAAACCACTGGGTACTAGCCAGACCAATGTGGGTTCTAGTTTCGAATTAGTTCATTTCGAAACCAATCACAGGTTTCTTTTTATAAAAGTTTTGGATCAAGTCTTTTTGGTAAAGCTTTAGAATACAACATCATCATCTCTTGGTGCCTTTTTAATATGTGGATGCAAAGTGTTTATGGAAATTAACTTTTACTTAGAAATAGTATCCACTGTCCATGTTAATGTTGTTTACGTTTATGTCGCCTTGTCCCATATCTCGCTTTGGCGGGATTAGATACTAGGAATAATGCTTAGAGCGAGGGAACAATAGCTGTTATATAGGCTGTTAAGCCTTTGGCACCAAACTTTCTTTGGCTTACCACACCGAACATGGCGCCAAACTTCCTTGCGCCGAAATCACCAGCTCACAGCCTCACGCCAAACTGTTTTTGGATTTATTTTTTATTTTAATTTTTGTTTTCTTTTTAATAAAATGAGATATTTGTGGGCTCCTACGTCATACCACTTTTTTACTTTTTGACACCGTTTTTTTTTGTTTCACTACACCCCACAAAATGTGGTGTCAAAAGATTTGCGTGCCAAACCTATGTGGCACTCACTTTTCTCTTCGGCACCAAGTTTGAGCCTCAACCACTCTAGTGTTATTAGAGCACCGGGAGCCGTGGTGTCATGTGCGCATATACTTCTATGGCACCAGAAATTGTTACTGGTACCTTAATAGAGTGTCTTTAAAATAATCGAACTTGTAGGCCGAATTTTAACTACTTTTTCATGTAATTCTCACGAGCATTCTTAATTTTCAAATAAAATTGTTTTTTTTTTCAAAAGGTAATAGCCCTTTTTATTTAATGGTGATGTTATCTTCGTCTTTGTGGTTTACATATAGTAGTACTTCTCGTCTTGATCTCAATGTAATTATAGCAAATTTTATGTGGTCGTCGGTTCTTGCATTTTTCGTCCTCGGGTGTAACCAATGTTAATTAGACTTTTGTTTAAAGATACACATTAACCATTATGGCCAACGACATTTTGCAACGTTCATCTTTTATACTAGCCTTAGTTCTTTATTCGGTTTTATTTATTTGTATACGCTTTTGTATATTTTTAGACGATTTTATATATTTTAAAAAGTTTTTATATACTTTATACATTTTCATATGCTTTTTATAGTTTCATAAAATTTTACGGTATATGTTTTTATATATTATTTTATGCGTCTTACAAGTTTATACGTTCTTTGTGTTTTTATACGTTTTTACACATATTAGGCGTGTACTCGCGTATACTTGCGTAAACCTAGCGATAAATAGTTAACAATACGCTAATTGACTTGGTGGTCAAATCGGTAACCCGATTACTCGATCAGGTTGACCAGGTAGTCGAATCAGCGAACCGAGGACTCGACCGGTTGACCCGATGATTGAACCCATAACCCAGTGAATCCATGAGAATAACCCGGTGGTTGATCACGTGACATGGTGATCGATCTCGTGACCCGATGAATCGACCGGATTGACTCGGTTGTTGAAAAAAATAATTAATTAGTTATAGACAAAACTGTCATTTTATTAAAAAAAAAATAAGATAGAAAAAGCAGTAACAAACTAAATTTTTTTAATTGTGTATTATTCGTTCATAGACAATAATTTTAAAACGAGAAAATTAAGTATTTATAAAAATTTAAAATAACGAATGTTGTAATTTATACATGAATATGAATTATACAAACATACCACCGACCATGTTCAAAATTGATCGTTAAGATGCCGTGGACCAAGCTTTTCTTTATGAACCAGTTCCTGTTTCTTGAGCCCACCTCTTTAAGATTTGACCTCATGTTTGGATTGGTCCGCCATTAGTAAATGAACCATACTTTTAGTCGTATGAGCTGGGGCTTTTGATATGGATCTCTTGTAGGCCGAATTTTAGCTATTCTCACGAACATTCTTTTCAAATAAAGTTGAAAATTTGCAATACCATTTAACTAAGAAAAAAATTAAAAGCTTCTTTTTTTTTTAAACTGCAAAATTTAGTTGTTGGTGAGTCGAGTCGTGCAATGTCATCTAAGTGACATAATGTTTTTGTTGGTGAGTCGAGTCGTGCAATGTCATCTAAGTGACATAATGTTTTTTCTTCGAACTCTCACATAGTTATGTTTATAATTTATTTAACAATTTAACTTATTCAAAACACTTGTTAAAAGTTTAAAAAGTTTATATAATATACTTGAAAAAAATATTAAATTTGCTAATTATTCAAAACAAAATGAGAAAACTACCATAATTTAACACTACAGATTTTTTTTTTTAATTCTTGTGTATCGCGAGGACCTGTCGGCAGCGACGGATTCAGGGGGTGGGGGCGGGGGTGTTGTGCCACCCCCAACAATGACAAACATACCTATAATAAAGTGAGAAGAAAAAAAGCTAAGTATCAATTTAGTAAGAAATTTACTACATTCCTGTTTCAATTTTATGGAAGGTTGATAAAAATGAAGAAGATGACTAAAAACAAAAATATTATTGTACAAAAGTGTGTTTTTTACAGGTTTAGTTTATTGAGTTAGTGATGTACACGTGTTGTATATGTGTATTTATGTTAAAAAGTTAATAATGTAGTACACCTTACTTTATAATTTTTCATTCTAAGCTAAAATATTGAACATTTTTTCAGAAAACAAAGTATACACTACTAATTGAATAATTTGGGCCCCTTCAATACGGAAATCTGACTCCGTCTCTGCTTGTTGGTATGTCACGTGTCTTATGTTTAAAAAAGCGCGCCTGAGGCACGCCTAAGGCGTGATTGAGGCTGATGCACACCCCTATTGCATCGGACACCATTAGGCAATGCGATTACGGGATGCGTGGTGAGGCACACGCATCAGCTAAAGCGTGCATCGGCGCTTTATTGCGCATCGTGTAGTTAGGCATTATAAAGTTAATTTGGTATTAGTCATATGTATTGGGCTTTTTCTTATGGGCTTTTCTTTTAAAAATAGGGTCAATTTGATCAATTCTAATAAATAAATCACATAAATGATGACACTTCTGATAATTTTCGTAATCTTTATGTATTCTAAGTTCTAACGAATGGAATTGTGAACTATGAAAATTCATGATATTTTTTATCGTAAATTTGGTATTAAATTTGCTATTATTGTGTTTTGTGTATTGTATATAATTTATAAAAAAAATTTATAAGATTATCGCCTCAGATACGCGATGTGCGCGCTTTCACCTCGACGCCTCGCGCCTCGGCTTTTTGACCCTCGGCGCCTCAGCGCGCTTCGCGCTTTTTAAAACCCAGCACATGTCTACTCAATTACTTACATGAGACCTACAAGATTTTTTGGTTTAATGTTGATGTCTTTTTCCTTATCGGGGAATATATTGTTGGACATGATTTATTTCATTTAGGAGTGGTAATTTTTGACACAACACGATAAATGATATGAACTCGACACAAATTTAAATAGGTATGGGTCGAGGATAAACGGGTTTGGGTCAAAAACTGGTCGACTTGTATAACCCGTTTAATAATTGGGTTGTGTTTGAGTTGAGTAAGTATTAAACAGATCGACACGTAAACTCGTTTAAGTATATATAAGCCTAAAAATGAATATATAACTTTAGTTTTATGTTAGATTTGTATTAAATATAATTTGTGTATATTATTGTGATTACGAACCACCTATATAAGTTTATGCCGAAATTCTTTAGTTTTTGGCGGGAATGATATTATCCATCCATTCAATTTATTTTGAATTTGATGTTTCATTTTTGTCGTCTGTCTAAACAAGGCACTCAGCATCTCAAAACCATTTTATATTGGTAAAACGAATATCTTTATATTCAACGACTTCAACAACGTATTTATTTATTTTTTGACGATGTTATCAATATGACAAACTATATTTCAACTCCATTATTTATTTACACTTAATATCTCAAAGATAATATCAAAAATTTATAACCAAACAATTAAAACAAAATATACAAAGTGGCCATAACTTCATGGTAAATCAAGAATCATGTAATATAGTAGTTGAAGAAGTTAACAACGCATTTATATTTAGCAAAGTGCTCCATGTGTAGCATTCAATGAATTACTTGTCAACTTTTCAATTCAACAACCCACCATATAGCATTCAAATGAATCTTTGCTCTTCATTTCTTTCAACCGGATTCATACATTCAAATAGAGTGTCTAGATCACGTTTAAACCAACAATTAAAACAAAATTTACAAAATAGCCATAACTTCATGGTAAATCAATGAATGGTGTCATATAGTAGTTGAAGAAGTTAAGAAAGCATTTATATTTAGCTAATTGCTCCACATATAGCATTCAATGAATTATATGTCAACTTTTCAATTCAGCAACCCACCATGTAGCATTCAAATTTGTTTGATCTTCATTTCTTTCATCTTAGTTTTTTTTCTTAGTTAATTTAATTCGTAAATTAAAAACGTAAATAAAAACATAATAGTAAACACGTTTATTATAAAATTAAAACTTTTATTCAATACGTAATACTTTGAACTACTAGAATTCAAATACAATACGAAAAGAAATATACCATTACATAGATAAAAACTAATAGGTAACTTTCTCCGACCGAAATTGCTCATAATCAACTTGTTCAACCTTAACTTTCTCCACACTCCTATTTAGTCCTAACTTTTTCTTTCAATGTTTCTCTCAATACTTATTCATCTAAGTATAATTGGTGTAGCTCTATGTCTCTAAGATATCCATATGAGTCGTTTACCGTTGAATAAGACATAACAGGAGAAGCATATTGTTGTGTATGTTGTGATGACGAACCACCTACATGAGTTTGTGACGTAATTTCTTGATTCATGTCCAAAGTGATGTTATCCATCAATACAATTTATTTTGAATTTGACGTTTTATTTTTGTCGTCTTTTTAAATAAGGTGCTCTATATCTTAAAATCGTTTTATAATGATAAAGTTAATATTATATTTTGTTATTTTCAAGAAGATTCGTTCTGCATCGCTCCATTTGCTAGTATACGCTTTGAATAATTTTTTTTAACGACACTTTGGTGCAGCGGAGTATCTTACATGTCACCGAGGCACCAAGTCTTTCGACCCGAGTTCGAATCATCTCACGAAAAGAATGTTAACCCTATCCTGTTTTTCATTAAGGGGTTTCAAGGCATTGCGATGAGATTCAAACCCGGCTGACAATTTTGAGAATGAGAGGAGCTAAACCTCTGACATCCCTTACATGGAGATTATAACCAAATGCATCCATCCAACTGAGCTAGACTTCATTAGTTATACGCTTTGAATAATTATGGGCCACCTTGTAGTTTATGTGCGACGGTCCAATTCTTACTAAACTCGTATAGAGGCATTAAATAATTTGTGTATATTGCTTGACTTTGTTATAATTATGTGATTTGTTAATTTTTTAATAACATAGATGTTGTATTTTTAAAAGAAAAAGTCTAGAAGTATAAAGTTTAAAAGGGTATTTTGTTTATTTTATAAAATTAGAATAAAATATGGAAAACCATTTGATTGGTTTAATTGTTCTTTACAACCTCTATTTTTCATTATAATTATCAAAAAATCTAATTCTTTTATTATATAAAAGATTTATTTTAATATAATAGATGAGATTAAACCCAAAATACATTTCCTCATTTTTTTTCAAACATTAATATCTCTTAAACCGTTAATCTTATGCGAAAATAAAAATATCATCACGACGGGCATTTAATTATCTTTCTACAAATATGTTATATGATATACTTTGGATACAAAAATCATTTTTTTTAGTTTTTTTTGTTGTCGAAAACTATCATATATGATACTAATATCATATATGATGCATCACTAGTATCATATATACCATATATGATATAAACCAATATCATATACGTTATGATTTAATAATAATTTCTAATCTAACACGAATATCATATGTGATAAAATACTATTATCATATATCATCACATATGATATTTGAAGCGCAAATTTTAAAAACGAAAAAAAACGATTTTTTTTCAAAAGTATATCATAGTGCATATCGTTTGGAAGATAACTAAATCCTTGTCGCGATGATATATATATTTTTTAGTTTAACAATTAACGGTTTATTATATATTTAAATTATAAAAATGTGTGAAATAATTAAATACTTTTAATATTATCCATTAAATGATGTGAAGATAGATTATGGGGATGAGTCACTTACTATCCAAAACAAATATGATGTTCAAAATAATTTTCCTCTTATTATAATAATATTTTAGATAAATGTTTTGTGAAACCAAAATATAATTTGTTTTTATATGCACATGTACTTATCTAATATTTAAAAAATATGTTTTTATAATAAAAATATTTCTAGACAAGATTAGTTGTCTACCAATTTTACCTTCAACCATTTTTTTTACAATTTAATAAAGCTTTTTAAAAAAACTTTTTACCATTGAGCCATTATGGTATTAGGTTCTAAGAAAATGTTTAGAAAAGATTTGATCAACTTCAAAGTATTGTAAAAAACTCTTGCTATTTATGACTTGTTAGTTGTTCCTTAAATAGTTTAAATGCAACTATACCAAAAAAATGTATGCGTTAGAATAAAAAAAAAGTAGAAGTAATTAAACTTTCTGCATTGCGAATGTTCTGAACTTGGTTCTATCTCCAATTCGGTTTCGAAAACATTGTTAACGATATTGTTTCCATTATCATATTATACAAAAACAAAATGTTTGAGGACCCGACCAAACCTCATTTTGACCCTATTAAGAGCATGAGGTATAGTTTGGTGTTTTTGTGTTAAGCTGTGAGAAAACACGAGAATTTTCAGGGGGTATGGTGAGTGGTGGCTAAATGATCCCACCACATCATAAACACGAAAACACCACATTTCATGCTCCCTGGTTGGCTTGAGCCATGGGAAAAAAATTGGGCCCACTTTTCTTAAAAAAAAATATATATATATATATATATTTATGCACGAAAACGCGCGTCGTGCCCTCGGCTCGAGACACGAAAACGCCAACAGGAATGTGGTCTCTCGCGTTTGGTGTGGCGCCGTGAGAAAACGCCCCGTACCTTATGCTCTAAACGTTAGATAAAGTCATAAAACGAATGTCGTAGTTGAGTAAAGTTATGTCAGCTTTCCCAAGGTGATAAAGGGTAAAAAGATCTTACAAGCCACTTGGTATGAGATACACCTTTTGAAAAAGAACAATCTAATATCAAATACTAACTCCGTTTTATGATAAGTATCCACTTTAATTTTTCTCGATCTTTCTTATTCAACTTTGACTACAAATATTTTCGTTTATGTTATATAATACTCGATGAAAAATATATGTATAGATTGAGATTTAAATGCATTTTTATTAAATATCTTTTTCATTCGGAATTATATAACACAAATAAAGATATTTATGATTAAAGTTGAATACGAAAGACCGAAAAAAATCAAATTGAACACTTATTATGAGACGGAGGGAGTAGTAAGGAACAAGAAGAAACGACAAATAAACTATAGCTAGATAGAATAACAAGAACATTCAAAGTTGATATAGGCTAAGTCGTCAGGGTTGAGTAAAACTAACCGAAAATTAAGTTGAACCGATTATTTTCGGTTTGGTTTTTGGTTTTGTTTGCTTGTGTCGGTTTTGATCGGAACGGTTCGGTTTATTTCGATTTTGGGTTAAAACCAAGAAAATACGCCTAAAATATCTATCAGTACAGTTTCGATTTTGACCGATTTAACTCAGTTCGTTTTCCGATTTAGGTTTTTCTCAAAGTCGATTTTCGATTCGATTCGATTTTGAATCGATTGTCAACCTATGTTAAGTTGTGAAAATTTTTGATTACAGATATAAAAATATGTCATAGCCTTCCACTTGAGAGTTGATTTGATTCACATTCTTTCACAATCATTAAAACATTTTTAATAGTTATTATTTATGCAATAAAAGCTTTTTAACATCACTTATTACAAAGATTTAATAAGCATCAAGTTTTAATAAACGTTTACCTTTTACATGTATATTTCCTTAGAAGTATTAGGCTACTTCAACAGCGACCACGTAGCGACCTTGATTTTTCATCTTTCTCTCTCCTGCGATCTAATGCGACCTATTTGCCCCAACAAGACGACCTAGTGCGACCTAATTAAAAATTATTTTTTTAAACACATTAAATTTCATAAAAAACTATTACATTTATTTTAAAAAAACATTACATAATAATTCAAATAAAATAAAACATTATAACAAAATAATAAACGTTACAATAATACTAGTAATTTAAATTGTAGCGTTCTTTGATTTCGTCTTTCATTTCATGCAAGGCTTGTTGTTAGGTAGAAACAAATTGGGGTTGATATCGGTGTTGTAGAACAACAAGTGTTTATCGCGTTTCTTTTTTTTCAGCAAGATCGATTGTCCGACACTGTAATTCGAGCTTTTTCTTTTTTAAAATCCAACTCCCGCTGCTTGATTGTAAAGTACTCATCTTGTTGCTGCCTCTTTGATTGGTCCCAATCAAAGCTAGATAAAGTTTGAAGGGGTAGTATTCTGCTTAAGGTGAGAATAAACCGTAGTTTTTATTTATTTCATACTTCCAAGCATTACAATAGACCAATACTTATAATCTTCCCAAATGTAACTCCCAAATACTCTTGACCTTACTTATTTATTTCTAGCAACCCCCCTGCATACTATGGGTTACCCAAACTTAAATAGAAAAGACAATAAAGAAAACATTAACTTTGAGTTACTCAACCCTTGCAAATTAGTCCAGGTATCTTGTGTTCCTTATTGGCACTCGACTAGATCTTCTTGGTTTATCATTACTTCCCTCTTTCGGTGGAACCTTGTCCTCAAGGTTCATGCTAATGAACTTGTCACGCAGCTCTTGTGTATTTTCCCATGTCGCGTCCTCCTTTGGAAGCCCTTTCTAGTGCATCAAACTTTCCTCAACAAACTTGGATCCTTTCTTAACCCACCTAGTATCTAAAAGTGCTTCGGGAACGACACTAATCTCTCCATCATCAGCCACCAGGGGTAGTTTAGCACTGGTAACAGTAGTCTCGCCCACTTTTCTTTTGAGCATTGATACATGAAAGACAGGATGAATTTTGGACCCTTCTGGTAACTTGAGTCGGTAAGCGACCTTCTCGATCCTTGCTTCAATGTAGTACGGACCATAAAAACGACTAGCGAGTTTTTGAATTGCCCTGTGATAAACAGATTGCTGACGATAGGCACGAAGTCTAAGAAAGACTAAATCTCCCACTTGAAACTCAACATCCCTTCATTTTGAATCTTCCACTTGTTTCATTCGGTTTTTCGCTGCATGAAGATTGTCTTTTAGTTGCTTTAAAACATCATCCCTGGTGATAATTGCTTGGTCCACTTCGTTGACAGATGATGACCCACTTTGATAAGTTGGAATGCTAGGCGACAGCCTACCATACAATGCTTGGAACGGTGTCATTCCAATCGACGAATGGTATGTCGTGTTGTACCAAAATTCAGCCCACGGGAGATATGAGCTCCACTTACGCGGTTGTTGTGATACAAAGAAACGTAAGTACTGTTCCACACATCGATTAACCACTTCAGACTGGCCGTCTTTTTGGGGATGGTAAGAGGAGCTCATGTGAAGTTTAGTTCCAGACATTTTGAAGAACACCCGCCAAAAGTGACTTATAAAAATGGGACCCCGATCACTAACAATTGATTTTGGTATGCCATGCAGTTTAACAACCCCTTCTACAAATTTCTCAGCAACCATTTTGGCCATATATGGATGGGCCAACGTCAAAAAATGAGCTGATTTAGTCAGACGGTCAACAACACAAAAATAGTGCTTTTACCGTTGGATGGTGGCAACCCTTCGATAAAATCCATAGTGATTTCTTCCCACACATGACAAGGAACAGGAAGTGGTTGAAGAAGACCCGCTGGCGATAGTGTATCGGTTTTATTTTTTTGACATACAATGCAAGAAGCTACATATTTTTTAATCACCTTATGTATTGATGGCCAATAGAATTGTTGAGCTATCCTCTTATATGTTCTAAGAACACCATAGTGACCACCATATGGAGAATCATGAAATTCCTGTAGTAACATGTAGATAATGTGAGAATCTGGAGGAATAACCACTCGATTTTTAAAAAGTAGAAGTTCATTCTGCCATTTGTATGGGTCACCGGGATTTTTACTTGCAAGCTCTCCGATACGAACCATGTATGGGTGCTCAACAACCTCTTTTTTTATTGCATTCCACAAGGAAGTTTCTGGAACAAAAAGAGCGCTAAGGCTAGGTCTGCCCATCACTCTTGACAGTGCATCTGCTGCTGAATTCTCCTTCCCCGGCTTGTATGTAATCTCATAATCATATCCATCTAACTTCGATATCCACTTTTGCTGCTCCGGAGTCATTACCCTTTGTTCCATTAAATATTTAAGGCTACGTTGATCTGTTTGAACATAAAATTTTCGACCCAACAAGTAAGGGCGCCATGCTCGAATTGATTCAACAACAACCAACATTTCCTTGGCATATGTGGACCACGATTTTTTTGTAGATCCTAAAGCTCGGCTCATAAATGCCACCGGTCTTTCTTGTTGAGATAGCACGGCTCCGATCCCGTCATCTGATGCATCAGATTCGATGATAAATGGCTCATTAAAGTTAGGCATGGAAAGTGTTGGAGTGGTAGTCATGTCTAACTTCAAGGCCTGGAACGCACCTTCTGATTCCTCGTTCCAACCAAATTTTCCTTTCTTTAGAAAATTAGTCAGTGGCTGAGCTATAATATTGTTAGCCTCAAAATATTGAGTCAAACAAGAATGCTCGGTCATAGGTTTCTATTGTAATATTTATTAGAACGTTGTAATAGTTAGTTAAATAGTCGTGGTTCACGGGCTTGAATTTAAGCTACTTAAAGCCCAAAAGACAAGCCCGGTCCAAACAATATAGCCCATTATGGTTACATGTAAGCCCGGCTATATAAAGCCCTTCCTAGCATGTTAGGAAGGGTGGATGGTCATTAGTACTCTCATTATTCTAATCTAATATTCGCCAAGTTAATCATCTCTCTCTCTCTACTTTCTCTCACTACTTTCTCTCATCTTCTTCATCTATTTTCTTTATTTAATTCTTGTTATATCATCATAATATATGGGACAACATTTGGTATCAATCGCCATGGGGTAGTTTTGTGATTCGTTGTTGATATAATACTTGGTTCGTGTGATTTCCTCCTATAATCATCTCGGATTCAAGTATTTCTTGTGCTTTCCGTGCTCTACTTCTTGATTTACATCTCCTATATAGTTGTGGTGGGGATTTGATTGCTTTTGGTTGGTTAAAATCGCGGATTTCTTGTCGAAAACTTCATCTTTTTACCTCAAAATCTCGAAACAGTACTATTATTCCGATTGGTGTAAACGGAAAAGGGTTTAAAGATTCCGATTGTGATTCCGATCAGTTGCATCGGAAAAGGGTTAAGGATTTCGACAATATTCCGATCTATATTCCGACATCACTTTCCGATAACATTCCGACAAGGTTCTTTCCGACATCATTCCGACAGTTCTTTCCGATTGTATTCCGATTGGTTGTATTCTGATAGGTCTTTCCGATTGTATTCCGATTAGCTATATTCCGACAGGATTGATTTTGGTATTCCGATCACATTCCGACATCATTCCGACAAGGCTTTCCGACTGTATTCCGACAAGTCATATTCCGACGACATTCCGATACTGTATTCTGACAACATTCCGATGGCACATTCCGTTGGACATTCCGATGCTATGTTTTGCTAAATTTTGTTCGAGTATTTTTTAGACTTAGCCACCATCTAGACTAGTTTCGAAATATCGTTTACACGAAGATTAAAAAAAAAGAGTTAAAATTTTTCCGTCAAGTAAATTCAAATTTTTTCCATACTAGTTTTAGGACATTTCTAGCTCGATTTCAAAATTTGGCGATTACAAAATTTTTTGGTCTACCGTTTTGTCGAACTGGGGAATTTATTGTTAGACTGAAGAAAAATTGCACTTATCGTAATTTTATCCACAACAACAATGACAACAAATCTACTTAAGATCCATATTCACTTCATCATTTTAGAGAATATTGAGATGGATTCTATTGCCGAATATCGTGTGACGAACAACAACATAATGGTGGCGGGTAACAAAGAGAGACCACCAATGCTTGTGTCTGGTCGGTATGCGCAATGGCAATCACGTTTCATACGATACTTTGATACAAGACCTAATGGTGATGCCTTGAGGAAATGTATTACTCATGGACCATATATATTCAAGAAGATCTCAATTCCTCCAAGACCAGCCACATATACTACTGATCCAATACCCGCAAGTGAACGTGATGAAACAAGAGCTGATCTTACACCTGAAAATTGTGCTTGGCATGATGCGGAGAAGGAAGCCATCTATATGGTCTTAAGTGGGATTGGAGATGATATTACTCCACGGTTGATGCATGCCCGACAACACATGAAATGTGGACTACTATTGAACGCTTGCAACAAGGAGAATCACTCAACAAACAAGATGTCAAAACAAACTTGTTTTGGAATTTTGGCAAGTTTACTTCAAGGGATGGAGAATCAATTGATTCATACTACTCTAGGTTTTATAAAATGATGAATGACATGACAAGAAATAACCTGCAAGTCTCCACCATGCAAGTCAATGTTCAATTTCTTCAATAACTTCAACCCGAGTGGACACGATTCGTCACTTTCGTGAAACAACAAGAAAAGTTAGACGAGGTCTCATATCATCGACTCTTTGATATCTTGAAGCAATTTCAGAATGAAGCAAATGAGATTCGAGCTGAACGTGTTGCAAAGACGGCTAATCCACTTGCTTTAGTGACTACCACTCAACATGTTCAAGATCATCGCTCTCGTGCTCCTAAGCCATACTCCACTACATCATCCTCACCACGATATTCCACATCATCTAAGTCTTCATCATCTACAAGATCATGAGGCAAAGTGCCAAGAGCACCATCACCACCATATGAGTCATCATCTAAAGAAGATAGTGATGAAGACCAAGCTCAAAAGAATCGTGAGATGAAACAACAGATTGCTTTCATAATGAAGAGTTACAAGAAAATCTACAAACCCACCAACAACAATTTTCGAACATCATCTAACACAAAGAATCAATATGTTGAGAGTCCTCCAAGGTATGACACACGTCGACATGGTGAAAGTCCTTCTAGGTATGATCTACATAATCCAACGCATGTTGAGGGTTCTGCAAGGTATGATCGACAAACTGCCAAGTATGATACTCAGAGGATTGCTGTTGCTACTGGGAATAGGGAAACTGTTGGAAGTCAAGTGGTTCAGCAGAGTGGGATTCAATGTTTTAATTGCCAAGGTTATGGCCATATGGCAAAGGAATGCATGAAGCCGAAAAGGGTTTGAAAATCCAGCTATCACAAGGAAAAGATGCTGCTATGCAAGAAGATGGAAGCCGGGGTTAAATTGTCAGCTGAGGAAGGAGAAATGCTTGATGACACTGATGATGAAGATTCCGATCAAGAACTTGATGCACATTAATCGTACATGGAAAAGGTTGAAGAAGTTCTCACAGTCACTGAAGATGACAACGGTCCTATCTTTGACATTGAGCCAATCGATAAGGTACACACTACTGATGAATATAATGTGTTTAGTGATATTCATGAGCATAGTGATCTACCCAATGCCATTAATGACACGTGTATGATGGAAACGATTGATAGCAATACCACACCCGATTCATCAGACATGTGCAATAATGAGTCTGAGGATGATCAACATGCAAATGAGTATAATGAAGAGGAACGTATTGCACTTGCTAATTTAATTGCCACTTTACAAAAAAATGTCACTGAAAATAAAAAGAGTCAAAAGCAATTAAAGAAGGCAAACGCTACGCTCACTCAAAATTTTGAAGAATGCAAAGCTGCTCTTATCAAATCTACTTAGATGACTGAAAGCTATAGAGCTGAGCTCCTTCAGAAAATCAAAGAGCTTGAGGGGTACAAGGGTAGTGCGTTAAAAAGTCAAAAGGACGATTTTGAAAACAAATATAATACAACTCTTGAGTTATTAGCCAAAGAGAAGCGTCAATATAATGTTTTCTTAATGGATGAACGTCAAAAAACGTACCTTGACAATACCAAAGTTAATGAACTTGAACAAAAGCTCTCTATGACCACTACCGATTCTGCTAAAATCCTCGAGGATAAGAAACAAGAGGTAGATGCGTTAAAACAAGACTTCAAAAGTAGATATGATAAAGAAACCGAAAAAGTAACAAAACTAGAAGAACAAGTCGAATTTTTGAAGAAAGTTGTTCATAAACGCATCATTCTATTCAATCTGTAAGAATGCTAGCACCTCCGTCGATGTTTAATGGTCAAGCTAGCTTTTCAAGTCCTGAGTACCTTGCCAAAGCTCAAGATGCGAACCCGTGTCTTTATCTTGATGAGACTGAAAGGACTGATCTTGATTGCATGCCTATTAGTGCCGATAGTGAAGAGTTTGCCCTTTGGGATGATGATAGTCGACCTCTTGTCAATAAGGAGTTTGTGAAACCATATAATTATGCTTACATGAATAGTCTTTATGGTCTTTACAACAAACAAACTCAGAAAACCCATGAGGAAGTGTTCTTAGAATGCAAACAAAAGATAATTCAATGGAAGAAAGCTTTTGCCACTAAGAAATCTAATGTTTACAAATATACAAACTACCTTCCTCTAGATGAATCCAAAAGAAAGAGTAGGAAAAAATTAGGTATTCTTAAACACCACATAGATAATGTTAAATCTATTGTTGAAAGAGATTGGGCAAAACGTGAAAATGCTGAGTGGCAACGCCCGATTCCTCAAGATATAACCTTGCTTGTGAAAGAACTCTTAATTCCTAACACGGAGTTGATTAAAGAAATTGTTCTTCAACTTGAGGAGTTCATTCGGACTGAAATGTATGATGATTTAAAATATGTTGAATCTCTTGAGAAACACATTGATGATCTTTAAATGGAAAAGTCTGATTTTTCAGATGAATATGATTTACTCTTGCAAGAATGCGTTTCTAAAGATGTTATGTGTGCTTATTTTACATCTTGTGCTAATATTGATGAATATTGTGATGTTGCATGCAAATAGCTTGATAAGATTAAAGAATGTGAGCGTCTTGAAATTGAGCTTTCGAAACGTAAAGAAAATATTGATAAAAAGGTTTTTGAGTTACTTTAACACAAAACTGATTTCCTTCAAAAACATTGTCATTCTCTTGAACTTGCCTTGCAAAAAGACGTTGGTAGTTTTCCACATGATAATAACTTGCAAGAAAAACTTTCCAAAACGTTTCGAGAAATGAATGAACAAAATTTGGAAATTGAAGGGTTGAAAGCTCAGTTACAAGACAGGGAAAGAGCGATAGCAGAGTTGCAGAAACTCGTTGCTAAAATAGGTGGGAAAATCGTGGAACCTAGCATTAAGAAACCTGTTGTTAGACAACCCAATGCCTCTAAAGTGAATAGATCCTCTATCTTGGGAAAACCATCTGCTTTATCAAATTCCTCGTTTGCAAAACCTGTGTTTGCCCCCAGGATGGATGGAAAGGAAAGGTTACCACAGAATCAACCCATAAGGAATACTATAGCACCAACCGTTAAGCACAATAATTTAAACCAGGGATGTATAGAATGCCCACTAAGCCCACACCCAAAGTTACTCAATCGCCTCAGACTTCTAGAAACACTAATATTCGTGTGTCTTCTACTACAGGAATAGTTTCCACTACTAGTGTTAGTCGACCTCAGCTTAAGCGCACTCAAGTGAATGATAAGGTCTGGAAACACAAGAATCAAGGGAAGATGAAGGAAGTAGAAGAACACCCTAGGAATTTGAATGTTTTTAAGAATAAAAAGTCTGTAATCGCATGTAATGACGATTTGAATGCTGTGAATGATTTGAATGCTATGAATGTGAAATTTGTTTGTGTTAAATGTGGAAAGTGTGCTAATGCTAATCATTCTATGTGTGCTATGAATAAAGTCAAAGGCGTAGATACTAGAACTAAGAAGCAAGTTGCAATGCCTATTAGAGCTAGTAAACCCAAACGCAAAGTAAACCATTCTGGTGCAACCCCCACTAAGAAAAGTAATGCATCAGACTCCACCACTACGAACCCTAGAAGAAAAATTAAGGAATTATATGAGTCTGCTAGCAAGTCTTGGAAATGGTGGTTTGCTAATCAATGTCCTCTAGGATATAAATGGATGCCGAATGCTAGGACAGAAAATGTGAAAACGAGTGTTAGTTTGCCTTTAAATGTTGATAAGGACACTAATGATTCTACTATCACAACTACCGTGGTATCCAATTTAGCAAATGCTCCATCGTGTTCTAACTCTTCTGCAGGTGATAGAAACAATTCTCTTCATACTGGACTCCGGATGCACGAAGCACATGACGGGGAATCTCAAGCTTCTAATTAACTTCGTGGAGAAGTTCCTGGGTACGGTCCGATTCGGAAATGATCAATTTGCACCGATCCTAGGATATGTAGATTTGGTTCAGGGGAATATTACAATCAAAAGGGTATACTACGTCGAAGGTCTCAATCACAATCTTTTCTCGGTTGGTCAATCCTGCGATGCGGATTTGGAGGTTGCTTTCAGAAAGAAGACATGTTTTGTTCGTGATTATGATGGGAATGACTTACTTACCGGTATACGGGGTACTGATCTTTACACAATTTCACTTCAGGACACAACTTCATCAACTCTAATTTGCTTCATGGCTAAAGCTTCAACGACTCAAGCATGGTTATGTCATCAACGTTTATCTCATCTTAATTTTGATACCATCAACTTGCTTTCCAAGAAAGATATTTTGAGAGGCCTTCCAAGTTTGAAATTCATCAAAGATCATCTTTGTTCTTCTTGTGAGCTTTGTAAAGCTAAACGAAGTAGCTTCAAAACAAAGACTACACCAAGCTCTAAAGGACGTTTAGATGTTCTTCATATGGATCTGTGTGGTTGTTGATCCAAAACTTGGATCAATTAGCTTTGTGTATACGAGATTAGATCAAGTATAGCACGTAGAGAAACCTTTGTATATGCTTTGTGAATCTAAGTGTTATGCGGAATTTAACACTTAAACAAGAACACACAAGATATAAACAAACTTTCACTTTGATTATCAATGTCGAACTTGCTTACAATGAAAGATGTTTATGAACGAATACTTATGTAAAACTTGATATTGAACATTAACCTAAAGGCCTTCTTTTATAGACTAAGAAGCCTTGTACAATAAGCTACGTATCAACTATTCTAGGTAAAGATAAACATAGAAAATACATTGTCGTTTCTATCCTTACTAGAAGTATTCTAGAATATAATAAACGTGTAGCTTATATCTTTCATCAGTGCTTGTCTTCAATTTGTCAACGCTTGACTTTAACTTGTCAACGCTTGAACTGTCAACGCTTGCTTTGTTCCTGTCAACGCTTGTTTTGTTCTTGTCAGCGCTCAAGTGATCTGGCCTTAATTTATTCCCAACAATCCTCCCCTAAACTTGATATCCACTCTTATGATCAAGTTTCTGAATAAGCATTAAGAACTTGGAGGAGTCTGACAAACCTTCTCATATTGGTAATGAATAAATCTGATCAAATTCTTTGCCACGTCACTCGAATAATCTATCTCCAGCTGAGTGTCCTTCATCTTTTCCAAAACAGCCTTGGATATGAAATACTGAGCATCCACAAGTAGATACTCAGCAAACTTTGTAGAACTCAAATGATATACACCAGCAGCTGAATATAACCTCCATTGAAGACCACTGAGGTCATCTTCAAGATCCTTCCATATTTCAGGATCTTCTTCATTTGTCCCACACATTCTTTTGAATGTGGTCCAAAGTTTTATTCCATTTGCTGAAGTTGGTGCTTCAGCCTCATACTTGGTCTCTAGTAACCTCCAAAGGTCCACCAAGTCTTCTCTATCACAACTTGCAAATAAAGATATGAGAGTGGTAAAAGTGTGTACCTCCTTGCCAAATCTGCCAATCTTCCAGAATCCACATTCATCCTCATCATAACTCACAATTGGATTCCTGGAATCTAATGGTAACACTTGCACCATATCTGAAGCTTCTAATGGGGAGAGCTTGAGGCTCTTTCTGATAACTGCTTCACTTGGATATAGTGGATTCATTTTTTTTGGAAACTCAAGTTTAAATCCCTTCTTTACTGGCCTGGGAACTATCATAGCTTTCTTGATTTCCATTTCTTCTGCAAGTTGCTCCTTTCTTTCATCTGAAAGAAGTCTGAGAGTGTTTGCTTCCTGCACTCTCACCCAAATAGGATAAGCCCTATGTTCCAACTCATCAAATGTCAAAGCCTTCAACTTCTGATGTGTCCATCCAACTCCATGACATCTGAGCAACATAAAGTAGAGCTCTCTTCTATCCCTTTTCAATTCTGAGAGAATATTGCTTGCCTTGTGCTTCAAAATCACCTTACAATCCTTCTGAACTCTAAGAAGAAGCTCCAAACCCCATATTTGATCTGAAATGGTCAAGTCTGGATTATCCATGCAGCTTTCTTCCCAAGAATTGTACATTTGAACCACCTCTGGCATGTCAAAGTCAACCTGCAATTTTAAGTCTCTCAACTTTTCCCTAGCAAGCTCATTACCATACTCAAGCCTTTCAGGTTCTATAATCATCACACTTGAGTCTGAGCTAGCTCCTTCACTTTCTTCTTCAGAAGTCACAACAAATGGTGACTTTTCCTTTTCATCTTATTCCATCATTTGTTCAGCCAATCTTCTATCAAATTCAACTTGGGCTGCATCCTTTGGAACAATTTCTCCTACCAATTTACCCTTACCCTTATCTGATGGTGCAATGGTTGGTAAGGTAGATGGTAATACCTGAGTAGAAACTTCCTTGATGATAGATGATGACTGGAATACATCACCTTCATGTACAGGTCTGTCAACGCCCAAATTTCCTCTATCAGCGCCCAAAATACTTCTATCAGCGTCCAAATTGGCCTTGTCAACGCTCAAATATTTTCCCTCAGCGCCTTGTGTAACCTCTCTCAACATAGCTGTAAATGATAAATTTAGATTAGCTGGAGAGATTAAGGACGTATCAAAACCTGTTTGTTCCTTCAAAGTTGTAAGGGCTTCAGCAACATCCATTGATTGACCATCTTGGCTGCCCTTATCACTTAGATTTCTTTGATCTTCCTCCCCTTTGGAAGACTCCTACATACCCCTCCTAGCATGATCACTTTCCAAAACAACAATCCTCTCCCTCAATTGCTTGAGTTCAAGGCCTTGTGAGCTGACAATGTGTACTAAGTCTGCATTTTGCTTTTGCAAGCTAATGCAGACTGCCGTCAATTCCAAAAGAGTCATTGGTTCCAGTCTACCCTCTTCTGAAATGGGGATTTGACCTCCCAAGTCAGGTTCATTGGGTAAAGATGAGGACTTAATTATGGTGGGACTGCCTTGGCCAGCATCTAAGCCAGAACCAATAGTCCCAGCCTCATCCAGGTCACCAGCCACACTTGTGGTGGTGGTTCTCTCTGCATCATGGCTAGGACCACCAGAGGAGAACACTCCAGTAGTCCTTTGGCGTTTTATCAACCTATATTCAGGTGGTGTGGAAGATGGTGTGGAAGAATGGGTAGATGTGGGTTGGTTAAGGGGTGTTTGGGATTGTGATGGTTGTGTGTCAGCGTTAGAAATAGGCACATCAACGCCAACATTTGATGTGTCAGCGTCAAAAGGTTCTTGGTCAATTTGCATTTGTTCAGGTGAGGGTAAGAGTTCAGGAATGGGTTCAAGTTGTGGTTGAGGTTCAATTTGAGGTTGGGGGTCTGGTTGGGGTTGTGCTGCTGCAATAACAGCAAGCATGGCTGGGGTTAAAGGTAAGTCTCTATGGGGTGGTGAATTCATCTTTGTAAAAATAGCTTTCTTTTGTTCAGGGATCTTATAAAAATCATTGTGATTCCTTGAACAATAACCTTGATCATCAAAAATCATTTGCAGAAAACGGGGATAAGCTAAAGTCATTTTTGTCCCCTTGTTTTTACACATCCCTTCAAAAATCATTTTAAAATAGTTATATTTTTGCCCTATTGCAATGCACACAATAGCACTGGCAATGGATCTATTGATCTCATTGTGTGCAGTACATTTGGGACTCAAACATTGAAGAAGGATGTGGATGAGGTACTTCCAGGCTGGGGGAAATTCCTGCTTATGATAATTATTAAGAGTACCTTCATCAGGAAAAGGATATCCCAAAGCCCTAAGCCCTTGTTCTATTTCATTTATGGGAAGGATGGCTACACCATCAGCATCATCAAGATGCAAGGCCTGGCGTACCAAGGCCTCAGTAACCACCCAAGACCTCCCATGAACAATAGAAGTTAATGTGGTCACTCCATTAACTGTTGAGGAACTGACAGTGTTCCAAAACTGCTTAATGTGTGTGACTGGAATAAGTGGTGCATGAGAAAGAGCATACCTTAGAGGGGATGCGTTCATATACGCCACCATTTGTGTGTATTGAGGAAACAAATCATTATCAGCAACAAGATAAGCAATCATGTTGTGTTGAGACTTGAACCCCAATTCCAATTCTGCTGAGTTAAACTTTGGTGCCATTGATGAAAGCTGGTAATTTGAAAGTGTAAAAGATGAAGTTGAGAAGAGAAAAGTGTTAGACAAGAATTATAGATACCCTGTTTAAAAATAGGAGCCAAATTTATAGGAGATAAAGAATGCATGTGATTGGCCCAAAAATAGGCAAAGATTTTCAAAAAATAATCATGAAAATATTGAAAAAGTTATAAGTTATCTCATGCATTAAATGAAAGTAACAACTCCTAAAATTACGGCTTGAAAATATGTCAAAAAGTAACAACTGGGTAGGTCCCATTGATTGTCAACGGTCAAAAATAATCTATCAACGCCCAACGGCTATAATCTTGTCAACGTTCGCCTAAAGCCATGTCAGCGTCCAATTTGGTCACAACAACGCTTGGAAAAATCTTGTCAGCGTCCAAAAATAAAATTGTTTTAAAAAGTGAAAAATGACCTTAACAAGTAATTTATCCTAGAGAAGATAACCAAAAGCTGATAATTATTATAGGGCGACAAGCACTGTCCAGTTATGCACACTTGCATAAGCAAGATAGACATAACAGTCCTCTAGTGTCCCTTGCTAACCAAAATTCTTAACAACAAAGTTACCTTATAAAATCCTTGTTACTCCCAGGTAAATCCCATATCAAAATCATTCCCAAGTCTCCCAACAGACCACAACCAATTCTAGGCCAAAAATGTCTTGGCAGCATGCAAAGTTGATATACTATGCATGCTACAGTGCCTCATGGTTTAGTAAAACTAACCCATACTCACCTGTGGACACAATCTAGAATTGTGATAAGAGTATCATATGGATACCCAAACATCCTAAAGGTTCCTAAAACCTCCCCTTAAATGATGATACAAAAAGTTTGCTAAAATCATGCATGAACATAAAAAATTTATGTCAAGATAGGAATGAAACATTCCAACCATCATCCATAAATAAAAACTTGTCCAAATGCTTCTCCATTGATCCATAAGCAACTCTGTATCCAATGGTATACTGCTAACACCATCTGCACATTTAGATTGAAAACCACAAAACTAACATTGTTGCTGACAACGCCCCGATAACACATGACAGCGTTGAAGGAAGCTTTGTCAGCGTTAGACAATTATATTGCTGACAACGTTGCAAAAACACTTGTCAGTGTTCAAGCAACCTTTGTCAGTGTTAGAAAAATATAGTGGAAAATCTAAATCATCAATAAGACCAATAATAATAATGCATCATCCTGTACATACTTTTACAAAAAGAAACCAAAACACATATTAAGTGAGATTAACCATTCCAATACTTGTTACCAAGTATTGAAATCTTCTAGTATCAAAAGGTTTAGTTAATAAATCTGACACATTTCCCTCAGTGTCAACCCTATCTGGTTGTATTAAACCTTTCTCAAAGCAATCTCTTATAAAATGGTGTCTAATTTCTTTGTGTTTAGTTTTAGAATGATGTACAGGATTCTTAATGATGCATAAAGTACTATTATTGTCAACAAATATCTTAGTATGCATGAAATTATACCCATAATCCAACAGCTGGTTCTAAATCCACAACACTTGACCACAACATGCTGCTGCAGCCACATACTCTGCTTTAGTTGTAGAATTAGCCACCACTGTTTGTTTCTTGCATTGCCAAGATATTAACCTGCTCCCAAGAAACTGACATCCACCAATTGTGGATTTCCTATCAAACTTATCACCTCCATAATCACTATCTGAATATGCAATCAGCTCCAATGGTGAATCCTTTGGGTACCACAAACCAAGATTAGGATAGCATCTTAGGTACCTAAAGATCCTCTTCACAGCATAAAGGTGACATTCTTTGGGAGTCACTTGATGGCGTGCACAAGCACACACAGCAAACATAATGTCAGGTATGGAGGCAGTAAGATACATCAAGGATCCAATCATGGATCTATAATGCCTGACATCAACATCTTTCCCATCTCCAATCTTTCCCCAAGGGTGTTCTCTATCCATAGGAGTAGTAGCCCTCTTTTCATGTGGAGAAAAGCCAAACTTCTTCAAGATCTCAGCAACATATTTGTCCTGGGAGATGAAGATACCATCTTCTTTCTGCTGAACTTGTAAACCAAGAAAGAAGTTCATCTCCCCCATAGCACTCATCTTGAATTTGTCTGTCATAAGCTTGGAGAAATCCTCACTCATCTTTGGATCAGTAGATCCAAAAATGATATCATCAACATAGGCCTGCACAAGCAACACATCCTTGCCTTTCTTCTTTGTAAATAATGTCTGATCTATGGTACCCCTCTTGAATCCATTGTCCACCAAATAGGTAGACAAAGTACCATACCATGCTCTAGGGGCTTGATGAAGGCCATACATAGCCTTTTTGACTCTATACACTTTATCTGGATGCTCTGGATCCTCAAAACCAGGAGGTTGCATTACATATACTTCCTCAACAATGGTGCCATACAAGAAAGCACTCTTGATATCCATTTGATAGACTGTGAAGCCCATGCAGGAAGCATAGGCTAGAAAAATCCTAATAGCTTCAATCCTTGCAACTGGTGCAAAGACCTCCTCATAGTCTATCCCTTCCTCTTGTGTATAACCTTGAGCCACTAACCTTGCCTTGTTTCTGACCACAATACCTCTTTCATCTCTTTTGTTCCTGAGAACCCATCTTGTCCCAATAGGTCTGACATGTCTAGGACAATCAACCAGCTCCCAAACATCCTGAATTGCAAATTGGTGAAGCTCATCCTGCATTGCTTCCACCCAACTTGGTTCTTTGAGAGCATCAAATATTTTCTTGGGTTCTTCTTGTGACAGAAAACATGCAAACAAACATGCTTGTACAAGAGGGGTATCAACCTTCTTGTGTATATTGGCAATAAATCCACCAAGACCTTGATGGGATCTTCTTGTCTGAACTGGAGTCATAATATCACCAATGATCTGAGATGTGGGGTGATTCTTCATTGTAGAGGTGAGAACCCCTCCTTCAAAAAGTCTGGTGTCCTCAACCTCATGCTCCATGTTGCCAATATCTTCTTCATCAGACTCTCTTTGAGCAACAGGAATCTCTTCATGAACATTGGAAGGTCCACCTTGTTCAAAACTGGAAGAGAAAAGATGCCCATAAGTGTTGTCAACATCTGAATCTTGGTTGTCAGCGTCTGGGCTAACAGCACTTGAAATGTTGTTGTCAACGTCTGAATTGGTCTTGTCAGCGCTAGATTTGCCTTTGTCAGCGCCTGAAGAACCATGCATGTTTGTATCTGGTGGTATTTGGAAACCACCATTATCTTGTCCAGCAGCAGCAGCAGCAGCAAAAGCATCTATCCAAATGGGAATTGTGACATATTCAAATGTAGGAGATGCCTTTTCTGCTTGTGATCCAACCCTCTCATTAACCTGTGTACCTGAAACATCAACAACTTGTTCCTCCACAACATTTGAAGTTACCTTCACAATGTCTGGATTAGTGACAAGCATATAATTTAAAGTTCTAGATAAGGGTTCCAGATCAAACAACCAATTAGGACCACTTTCAGGATCACTAGGTTTATTCTCTAAGAACCTAACATGTACTCTCTCAACTATCCGTTTGTCCTCCTTAAGATAAACCCTATAACCCTTGCTCTGGACTGAATACCCCATGAAGTAACCTTCATCACCTTTTGCACTAAATTTCCCTAAGGCATCACTAGTGTCCAAGACTACTACATGACATCCAAAAGGTCTGAGAAAACCAATATTAGGTTTTCTTCCCCAAAGTAACTCATAAGGTGTTTTGTTCTGAATTTTGTTAACCAATGCTCTATTTTGCACATAGCATGCTGTATTAACAGCTTCAGCCCAAAAGGCTATAGGAAAGTGAGCATCAGCCAACATTGTTCTGGCTGCTTCAATTAAGGTTCTATTTTTCCTTTCAGCAACCCCATTTTGTTGTGGGGTTCTAGCAATACTGAATTGCCTAGTAATTCCTTTCCTGGCACAAAAGTCATCTAGCTTCTTGTTCCTAAATTCTCCACCATTATCACTCCTAAGCATTTTAACCTCATTTCCAGACCTTTTCTCAATCTGAGTGATAAAATCAATAAGAACATCAGCTGTGTCACTCTTCATAGCTAGAAAGAATGTCCAAGTAAACCTAGAAAAGTCATCTGTGACAACAAAACAATATGACTTGCCATTCAAACTCTCTATATTTGTTGGACCAAAGAGGTCCATGTGAAGCATATGAAGAGGTCTGGAACTAGTATGCACCTGCTTGGACTTGAATGAGACCTTGTGCTGCTTGCCTTTAAGACATGCAACACAAGAGTGGTCATTGTGGAAGGCCTTCTTAGGCAAACCATCAACTAAACCAAGCCTCACAAGTCTATTTATATTTTTAAAATTTATGTGCCCTAGTCTCCTGTGCCACAAATTACTTTCATCTACTGAGGCCTTAGCATAAAAACAAGACATATTTGTAGTCACCTTAATTCCATTTAAATTCACATTATATATGTCCTTATGCCTAGGTGTTCTATACTCAATATATTTCTCATCAGGGATCATAAAATCCTTGCTTAACACCAAACACTCAGTATCAGTGAAAAGAACCTTATTTTTGTTATCACAAACTTGTGATACACTAAACAGATTATAATCCAGTTCTTTTACCAGGAAGACGTTCTCAAAACGCAGATTATTGGTGAGAAGAGTTTCTTTGCCTGTAATGGTGCCATAGCCCCCTCCAAAGTATACCTTATCACCATCTTTAATAGGAGTGAAGTTCGTCAGATAGTCTTCCTTACCTGTCATGTGCCTTGAGCATCCACTATCCCAATATCCATAATCATTGATCTGTCTTTGAATGCCCTGCACATAAAGAAAACAAATTAGTTTTCTTTGGGAACCCAAGTCTCAGAAGACTTGGATTCATCTGGTTGTTCAATAAGAACAGACTTAGTTCTCACAACAACCCCATTCTCATCCTTTTTAGGATGAAAAACCCAGTTAACCCCAATAGGTTTTGTAATGACCTTTGAAATGTAATTAAATCTATTACAAGTCATTGAAATCCCATTATCATTAGGGTTTTGATCTTTCTTGGGTCTCCATGTTAAGCTTGAAGAAGCTTTAGACCTCTTACCTTGTGGCTGCAAATATTTAGGTCTGGTCACGTTTCTGTCAGCGTTGGATTTTCTCCTGTCAACGCTGAAATTACCCTTGTCAGCGTTGAACCTAGGGTTTGCTACAGGAACCCATTGCCTATTTGACCAGGTGTTTGTCTTTTGAAAAGGTCTTTGTCCATGAGTGTTAGACCTTCTAGAAAAGAATGGGTCAGGTCTAATCACTTGTGGACTTTGCTGCACACAAGGTTTGGGTCTGACAACGTTTGACTTCCTAACAACGTTGACTTTCTTCCTATCAGCGCTGAAATTGTTCCTGTCAGCGCTGGTTTTGGGAGCGTTGACACACTTGTATGCCAAATGTGAAAAGCTGCGACAAGTGTAACAGGCTTTCTTAGACACAACTTTAGGTCTCGTAGAGAAGAAACCTGTTCCATGATTGCTAACTTGGCTCTTGGGTGACCTATTATTCCTATACATCTCTGCATATTTAATGGTAGGTCGTCTAACAGTGTTGGAGCCTAGGTCAACAGCTTTACCAGTGATTGGGTGAGTAACCTTAATGGGTGGTGATTCATTGGGACTTTCACATAGCAAACCTCCCTTAACAAATAAAGTAGGGTTAGCTTTCTTCTACTCATTTAGGTCAGTCAGTTTTTGTTGATACTCTTCCACTGGAGTGACAACTCTTGGTGGAGGAATGAACTCCTCTTCTTGGCATTCTGGTATACCAGTCCAAGATAAATCCTTTCTAAGGACACCATAGAAGTCACCAGCTGGTGGTGGAACCAGAGAGTAATCATTCATCCCAATCCCAGTCATGTCCTTAGGATCCCTTTGTTTAGCTACACAGTCTCCTAGGGTTTGGGTGGCTCTATCAAATCTTTGAATCTTGAGGTCAACATTATCTTTATTCTTAATGGCCTCATCTAACTTAACCTGTAGGTCTCTATTGACCTTTGTCATGATATTTCTGATATCCATACTACCCTCTAGCTCATGTTTTAAGATATTTATCTTATCTTTTAAGTCAAATTCCATTTTCTTATATTCAGAAACAGTTTTCTCAGTTTCAGTAAGAGCTAGTTGGTAATTGGACAATTTACACCTTTCAGTGCTCATATCATCTTTTAGTTTTAACACCTCTTTATTAAGTCTATCAGTGTTTAACCTACAACCTTTGCTACAAAAAGCATCATCATATACCTCATTATCAGATGAAGAGGAGGAGTGTGCCATGAGAGCATATTCAACATGCTATTCTTCTTCAATATCAGCAACCAAAGCTTTATCCTCTTCAGCATTCTTAGCCAGATAGCTCCAATCCCATCCTGTGCCATCAATTCCTTGAACTGCAACCATGGCTTTGGAATCCTGAGCTTTAACAATCTGACTTGAGGGTTTACCAGCATCAGATCTTCTAGGAGATCTGCATTCCCTCATGAAGTGTCCCATACGATGACAGTTGTAGCATTCAACTTTGGATTTATCAAATCCAGCTGTGTCTTTAGCATTGAAGGTCATCTTCTTCTTGAACCTTCTATTCCACCTATTTGCTCTTATACTAGCAAGAGCCATGTTCCACTTGATGTCCATCTCTTCCAAGTGCTCATCACTTATCTGCTCAAGGTCCTCATATGTAATCACTGAACCATTGGGCAAAGAAGCAATGTAAGCACACACAGTATCCAAATCCAAACCAGCAGGTTTAACTCTTGGGGAGTCATTCATGAATGTGTCAGCGTCTGAAAAGGAGACGTTGACAGGACTTGTTCCAGCACTGACATATGATGATCCAGTAACTGGATGCATATAAGAGTCCTTTTGATTGAATTGACCTTCACTATGAGAGAAGAAGGCCATGTTGCTGGTGGAAGATTTGCTTCCATGATCTGAAAGAGTTTCATCTTCCAACAGACTTATTTTGTTGTAGATGTCATCAAACGAGGAGCTCTTGTAAGTATTATTGGCAAGAATAGATCTTGCCTCAATCTTCCATGCCTCACCAAGACTTTTAAGAAAGGTAGCATTGGTGTCAACATCACCAACTTGTGTCCCTATGAAGGACAACTTGCTTGTGATGTCAAGCAATCTGCTTCTCACACTACTTAGTTTCTCATTGGGTTGAGCTTTAAAGACAACATAATCATGCAGAAGTTGCTTTTTCTTTTCTTCCTTAGTGTCTGCATTGCCACCATATGCAACTTCTAGTGCTTCCCAAAGATCCTTAGCAGATTCATAGCCTCTATATTTGTGCTGGTTTTCTTGTCCCAAAGAGACTTTTAGAATATTTAGGGCTTTCATGTCAACCTTTTTCTTTGCAATATCTTCAGCACCTACAGCTCTACCATCTCCAGGTTTTTCTTTCTTATCCTCTTCAGGGCATCCTTCAACAGCTGTTCTTTGACTAATGGCATCAAGAATCTTTTGAGCCTTATTGAATGAGTTTCCATATTCAATAATCTCCCAGAGTGTGTAATCATAGATCCCCAGATATTGTTCAAAGTTGAACTTCCATAAGTCAAAGTGGGTTGCATCAAGCATGGGAATCTTGATGTTTGGTAAGGCTGAGGAGGAGGAGGTTATTGCTTCAGACATGATGTTGTTAGGGTTTTTGTGTTTTTAGGGTTTCTGAGAAAATTAGGGTTTTGGTGTTCGTGTATGGTTCTGGTGTTCTTCAAAGATCAAAAGTTCCTCAACAAACTCTGATACCACTTGTTGATCCCAAACTTGGATCGATTAGATTTGTGTATACGAGATTAGATCAAGTATAGCACGTAGAGAAACCTTTGTATATGCTTTGTGAATCTAAGTGTTATGCGGAATTTAACACTTAAACAAGAACACACAAGATATAAACAAACTTTCACTTTGATTATCAATGTCAAACTTGCTTACAATGAAAGATGTTTATGAACGAATACTTATGTAAAACTTGATATTGAACATTAACCTAAAGGCCTTCTTTTATAGACTAAGAAGCCTTGTACAATAAGCTACGTATCAACTATTCTAGGTAAAGATAAACATAGAAAATACATTGTCGTTTCTATCCTTACTAGAAGTATTCTAGAATATAATAAACGTGTAGCTTATATCTTTCATCAGTGCTTGTCTTCAATCTGTCAACGCTTGACTTTAACTTGTCAACGCTTGAACTGTCAGCGCTTGCTTTGTTCCTGTCAACGCTTGTTTTGTTCTTGTCAGCGCTCAAGTGATCTGGCCTTAATTTATTCCCAACAGTGGTCCCATGCGTGTTCATAGTATCAATGGAAAGAAATATATTCTGGTAATTGTCGATGATTACTCAAGGTACACATGGACTCACTTCTTGAGGTCCAAGGATGAAACACCCGAATTTCTCATCAGCTTTCTTAAACTGATACAACGTGGTCTTCAAGCTCAAGTCAAAGTGGTTCGTACTGACAGAGGTACATAATTTTTGAATTCAAAACTGAGAAACTATTTTGAAGCCGAAGGAATTGAACATGAAACATCTATTGCTCGAACACCCGAACAAAACGGCTTTGTTGAAAGACGAAACCGTACTTTAGTTGAGGCTGCTCGAACATTATTATCCGCTTCAAAACTTCCACTATACTTTTGGGCCGAAGCCGTGTCAACCGCATGCTACACACAAAACCGTTCATTAATTATCCCAAGACACGAAAAGACACCATATCACATAATTCATGATCGAAAACCTTCACTCAAACACCTTCATGTTTTTGGATGTACTTGTTACATTATTCGAGATGGTGAAAATTTGGATAAGCTGAAAGAGAAAGGTGATGCATGTATTCTTGTGGGATATGCAACTCAGTCTAAGGGTTATAGAGTATATAACAAGAGAACAAAATTGATTGTCGAGACCATTCACATTCGATTTGATGAATTACAAGAAATGACACTTGAACAAAACATTTTAAGTCCCGATCCACAACGACAAACGACTTCCGTTCACAACCGCACGGAACTCAGAACTCAAGACCACAGCAATGAACCGTCAAGTTCAACGCTGGTTCCATAAAATGTTCCTAGAGCTGATATGACAGTCGACACGACAATTGAAGAGTTGGAAATGTTATATTGACCAACGTATGACGAATATTTCACGAGGGAGAAACAAGTTGTATCGAAGTCTTCCGCTGTCACTCATGATAAGAATGATGATACCGATCATCGTCAACAAAAGGATACAACTTCATCTACTTCAACAACGGTTGTTGCAAATTTACCTCCTTAGAATATCACTTCAACAATCGATCCTACAACATCCACAACTACTGTCATTGCTCCAGAGTACACAAATCAAGCAGACGATGCATTATCTAACAAAGACGAATTTATCAACCCATTCGGTACACCGGTACACGAAACTGGAGAGTCTTCTACTCGCCATGTTTATTCGTCAAATATGCATACATTCTATCAACGACATCCTTCAACACATCATTGGACCCGATATCATCCTTTGGTTCATGTAATTGGAAACCCTTCACAGCCCGTTCGCACAAGACGACAGCTTAACACCGATGGCGATGTTTGTATGTTCGCACTCGCCGTGAGTTCAGCTGAACCGAAAAACATCAAAGAAGCCATGGCTGATCATTCTTGGATTGAATCGATGACGGATGAACTTCAACAATTTGAAAGACTTAAAGTCTAGGAACTTGTTGACAGACCATACGATGTAATTCCATTAAATCTTCGATGGATCTGGAAAAACAAGATGGATGAAGAGAACACGATCATCAAGAATAAATCTAGGCTAGTGGCTAAAGGGTATGGACAGAAAGAGGGTATTGATTTTGAATAATCATTTGCACCAGTAGCTCGAATAGAAGCGGTCAGGATTTTTCTTGCTTATGCTGCACATAAGGGATTCATTGTCTATCAAATGGACGTAAAGACGGCGTTTCTTAACGGTCCTTTGAAGAAAGAAGTCTATGTCACACAGCCGGAAGGATTCGTTAATCCTTATTATCCTGACAAGGTGTATCGTCTCCACAAAGCACTATATGGACTCAAGCAAGCTCCAAGGGCGTGGTACGACGAGCTCTCGAAATTTCTGGTCTCCAAAGGTTTCTCAAAAGGTTCCATTGATCTAACTTTGTTCACTTATAAATATGGGGATGACATTTTGCTTATGCAGATTTATGTTGATGACATTATTTTCGGGTCTACAAACCCTAAACTTTCAAAATGGTTTGAAAAAGTAATGCAAAGCAGATTTGAAATGTCTATGATGGGCGAACTAAAATTCTTTCTAGGAATTCAAGTTCACCAATCCCCAAGTGGTATCTTCATTAACCAAGCTAAGTATTGTTAAGAGATAATCAAAAAGCATGATATGACCTCATGTGATCCCATTGGGACACCATTATCAACCACATCCCTAGATGCTGATTTGGAGGGATTACCTATAGATCAAACGAGATATCGTTCTATGATCGGGTCCCTCATGTACTTGACTGCAAGCAGACCTGATATTCATCATGCTACGTGTTATTGTGCACGATATCAAGCATGACCCACTGAAAAGCACCTCAAGGAGGTTAAACGGATATTTCGGTACCTTAAGAATACCATTCACATGGGACTCTGGTATCCGAGGGAAACCGGCTTCTTTCTAACGGCCTATTCAGATTCTGATCATGCAGGGTGTCTTGATACACGTAAAAGTACTTCTGGGGGTGCATAATTTCTATGTTGATCCCAAACTTAGATCGATTAGCTTTGTGTAGACGAGATTAGATCAAGTATAACACGTAGAGAAACCTTTGTATATGCTTTGTGAATCTAAGTGTTATGCGGAATTTAACACTTAAACAAGAACACACAAGATATAAACAAACTTTCACTTTGATTATCAATGTCAAACTTGCTTACAATGAAAGATGTTTATGAACGAAAACTTATGTAAAACTTGATATTGAACATTAACCTAAAGGCCTTCTTTTATACACTAAGAAGCCTTGTACAATAAGCTACGTATCATCTATTCTAGGTAAAGATAAACATAGAAAATACATTATCGTTTCTATCCTTACTAGAAGTATTCTAGAATATAATAAACGTGTAGATCATATCTTCCATCAGTGCTTGTCTTCAATGTTGTCAACGCTTGACTTCAATTTGTCAACGCTTGAGCTGTCAGCGCTTGTTTTGTTGTTGTCAATGCTTGAATTGTTCTTGTCAGCGCTCAAGTGATCTGGCCTTAATTTATTCCCAACAATCCTCCCCTAAACTTGATATCCACTCTAATCATCAAGTTTCTGAATAAACATTAATAACTTGGAGGAGTCTGACAAATCTTCTCATATTGATAATGAATAAATCTGATCAAATTCTTTGCCACGTCACTTGTATAATCTATCTCCAGCTGAGTGTCCTTCATCTTTTCCAAAACAGCCTTGGATATGAAATACTGAGCATCCACAAGTAGATACTCAGCAAACTTTGTAGAACTCAAATGGTATACACCAGCAGCTGAATATAACCTCCATTGAAGACCACAGAGGTCATCTTCAAGATCCTTCCAAATTTCAGGATCTTCCTCTTTTGTCCCACACATTCTTTTGAATGTGGTCCAAAGTTTTATTCCATTAGCTGAAGTTGGTGCTTCAGCCTCATACTTGGTCTCCAGCAACCTCCAAAGGTCCACCAAGTCTTCTCTATCACAACTTGCAAATAAAGATATGAGAGTGGTAAAAGTGTGTACCTCCTTGCCAAATCTGCCAATCTTCCAGAATCCACATTCATCCTCATCATAACTCACAATTGGATTCCTGGAATCTAATGGTAACACCTGCACCATATCTGAAGCTTCTAATGGGGAGAGCTTGAGACTCTTTCTTATAACTGCTTCACTTGGATATAGTGGATCCATATCTTTTGGAAACTCAAGTTTAAATCCCTTCTTCACTGGCCTGGGAATTATCATAGCTTTCTTGATTTCCATTTCTTCTGCAAGTTGCTCCTTTCTTTCATCTGAAAGAAGTCTGAGAGTGTTTGCTTCCTGCACTCTCACCCAAATAGGATAAGCCCTATGTTCCAACTCATCAAATGTCAAAGCCTTCAACTTCTGATGTGTCCATCCAACTCCATGACATCTGAGCAACATAAAGTAGAGCTCTCTTCTATCCCTTTTCAATTCTGAGAGAATATTGCTTGCCTTGTGCTTCAAAATCACCTTACAATCCTTCTGAACTCTAAGAAGCTCCAAACCCCATATTTGATCTGAAATGGTCAAGTTTGGATTATCCATGCAGCTTTCTTCCCTAGAATTGTACATTTGAACCACCTCTGGCATGTCAAAATCAACCTGCAATTTCAATTCTCTCAACTTTTCCCTAGCAAGCTCATCACCATACTCAAGCCTTTCAGGTTCTATAATCATCACACTTGAGTCTGAACTAGCTCCATCACTTTTTTCTTCAGAAGTCACAACAAATGGTGACTTTTCCTTTTCACCTTGTTCCATCATTTGTTCAGCCAATCTTTTATCAAATTCAACTTGGGCTGCATCCTTTGGAACAATTTCTTCTACCAATTTACCCTTATCTGACGGTGCAATGATTGGTAAGGTAGATGATAATACCTGAGTAGAAACTTCCTTGATGATAGATGATGACTGGAATACATCACCTTCATGTGCAGGTCTGTCAACGCCCAAATTTCCTCTATCGGCGCCCAAAATACTTCTATCAGCGTCCAAATTTGTCTTGTCAACGCTCAAATATTTTCCCTCAGCGCCTTGTGTAACCTCTCTCAACATAGCTGTAAATGATAAATTTAGATTGGTTGGAGAGATTAAGGACGTATCAAAACCTGTTTGTTCCTTCAAAGTCGTAAGGGCTTCAGCAACATCCATTGATTGACCATCTTGGCTGCCCTTATCACTCAGATTTCTTTGATCTTCCTCCCCTTTGGAAGACTCCTCCATACCCCTCTTAGCATGATCACTCTCCAAAACAACAATCCTCTCCCTCAAATGCTTGAGTTCAAGACCTTGAGAGCTGACAATTTGTACTAAGTCTGCATTTTGCTTTTGCAAGCTAATGCAGACTGCCGTCAATTCCAAAAGAGTCATTGGTTCCAGTCTGCCCTCTTCTGAAATGGGGATTTGACCTCCCAAGTCAGATTCATTGGGCAAAGATGAGGACATAATTATGGTGGGACTGCCTTGGCCAGCATCTAAGCCAGAACCAATAGTCCCAGCCTCATCCAGGTCACCAACCACTCTTGTGGTGGTGGTTCTCTCTGCTTCATGGCTAGGACCACCAGAGGAGAACACTCCAGTAGTCCTTTGGCGTTTTATCAACCTATATTCAGGTGGTGTGGAAGATGGTGTGGAAGAATGGGTAGATGTGGGTTGGTTAAGGGGTGTTTGGGATTGTGAAGGTTGTGTGTCAGCGGTGGAAATAGGCACATCAACGCCAACATTTGATGTGTCAGCGTCAAAGGGTTCTTGGTCAAGTTGCATTTGTTCAGGTGAGGGTAAAGGTTCAGGAATGGGTTCAAGTTGTGGTTGAGGGTCAATTTGAGGTTGGGGGTCTGGTTGGGGTTGTGCTGCTGCAATAACAGCAAGCATGGCTGGGGTTAAAGGTAAGTCTCTATGGGGTGGTGAATTCATCTTCGTAAAAATAGCTTTCTTTTGCTCAGGGATCTTATAAAAATCATTGTGATCCCTTGAGCAGTAACCTTGATCATCAAAAATCATTTGCAGAAAACGGGGATAAGCTAAAGTCATTTTTGTCCCCTTGTTCTTACACATCCCTTCAAAAATCATTTTAGAATAGTTATATTTTTGCCCTGTTGCAATGCACACAATAGCACTGGCAATGGATCTATTGATCTCATTGTGTGCAGTACATTTGGGACTCAAATATTGAAGGAGGATGTGGATGAGGTACTTCCAGGCTGGGGGAAATTCCTGCTTATGATACTTATTAAGAGTACCTTCATCAGGAAAAGGATATCCCAAAGCCCTAAGCCCTTGTTCTATTTCATTTATGGGAAGGATGGCTACACCATCAGCATCATCAAGATGCAATGCCTGGCGTACCAAGGCCTCAGTAACCACCCAAGACCTCCCATGAACAATAGAAGTTAATGTGGTCACTCCATTAACTGTTGAGGAACTAACAGTGTTCCAAAACTGCTTAATGTGTGTGATTGGAATGAGTGGTGCATGAGAAAGAGCATACCTTAGTGGGGATGCGTTCAAATACGCCACCATTTGTGTGTATTGAGGAAACAAATCATTATCAGCAACAAGATAAGCAATCATGTTGTGTTGTGACTTGAACCCCAATTCCAATTCTGCTGAGTTAAACTTTGGTGCCATTGATGAAAGCTGGTAATTTGAAGTGTAGAAGATGAAGTTGATAAGAGAAAAGTGTTAGACAAGAATTATAGATACCCTGTTTAAAAATAGGAGCCAAATTTATAGGAGATAAAGAATGCATGTGATTGGCCCAAAAATAGGCAAAGATTTTCAAAAACGAATCATGAAAATATTGAAAACGTTATAACTTATCTCATGCATTTAATGAAAGTAACAACTCCTAAAATTACGGCTTGAAATTATGTCAAAAAGTAACAACTGGGTAGGTCCCATTGAGTGTCAACGGTCAAAAAGAACCTATCAACGCCCAACGGCTATAATCCTGTCAACGTTCGCCTAAAGCCATGTCAGCGTCCAATTTGGTCACAACAACGCTTGGAAAAATCTTGTCAGCGTCCAAAAATAAAATTGTTTTAAAAAAATGAAAAATGACCTTAACAAGTAATTTATCCTAGAGAAGATAACCAAAAGCTGATAATTATTATAGGGCGGCAAGCACTGTCCAGTTATGCACACTTGCATAAGCAAGATAGACATAACAGTCCCTTAGTGTCCATTGCTAACCAAAAGTCTTAACAACAAAGTTACCTTATAAAATCCTTGTTACTCCCAGGTAAATCCCATATCAAAATCATTCCCAAGTCTCCCAACAGACCACAACCGATTCTAGGCCAAAAATGTCTTGGCGGCATGCAAAGTTGATATACTATGCATGCTACAGTGCCTCATGGTTTAGTAAAACTAACCCATACTCACCTGTGGACACAATCTAGAATTATTATAAGAGTATCATATGGATACCCAAACATCCTAAAGGTTCCTAAAACCTCCCCTTAAACAATGATACAAAAAGTTTGCTAAAATCATGCATGAACATAAAAAATTTATGTCAAGATAGGAATGAAACATTCCAACCATCATCCATAAATAAAATCTTGTCCAAATGCTTCTCCATTGATCCATAAGCAACTCTGTATCCAATGGTATACTGCTAACACCATCTGCACATTTAGATTGAAAACCACAAAACTAACATTGTTGCTGACAACGCCCCGATAACACATGACAGCGTTGAGGGAAGCTTTGTCAGCGTTAGACAATTATATTGCTGACAACGTTGCAAAAACACTTATCAGTGTTCAAACAACCTTTGTCAGTGTTAGAAAAATATAGTGGAAAATCTAAATCATCAATAAGACTACTAAGAATAATGCATCATCCTGTACATACTTTTACAAAAAGAATCCAAAACACATATTAAGTGAGATTAACCATTCCAATACTTGTTACCAAGTATTGAAATCTTCCAGCATCAAAAGGTTTAGTTAATAAATCTGACACATTTTCCTCAGTGTCAACCCTATCTGGTTGTATTAAACCTTTCTCAAAGCAATCTCTTATAAAATGGTGTCTAATTTCTATGTGTTTAGTTTTAGAATGATGTATAGGATTCTTAATGATGCATAAAGTACTATTATTGTCAACAAATATCTTAGTATGCATGAAATTATACCCATAATCCAACAGCTGGTTCTGAATCCACAACACTTGACCACAACATGCAGCTGCAGCCACATACTCTGCTTCAGTTGTAGATTTACCCACCACTGTTTGTTTCTTGCATTGCCAAGATATTAACCTACTCCCAAGAAACTGACATCCACCAGTTGTGGATTTCCTATCAAACTTATCACCTCCATAATCACTATCTGAATATGCAATCAGCTCCAATGGTGAATCCTTTGGGTACCACAAACCAAGATTAGGATAGCATCTTAGGTACCTGAAGATCCTCTTCACAGCATAAAGGTGACATTCTTTGGGAGTCACTTGATGGCGTGCACAAGCACACACAGCAAACATAATGTCAGGTCTAGAGGCAGTAAGATACATCAAGGATCCAATCATGGATCTATAATGCCTGACATCAACATCTTTCCCATCTCCAATCTTTCCCCAAGGGTGTTCTCTATCCATAGGAGTAGTAGCCCTCTTTTCATGTGGAGAAAAGCCAAACTTCTTCAAAATTTCAGCAACATATTTGTCCTGGGAGATGAAGATACCATCCTCTTTCTGTTGAACTTGTAAACCAAGAAAGAAGTTCATCTCCCCCATAGCACTCATCTTGAATTTGTCTGTCATAAGCTTTGAGAAATCCTCACTCATCTTTGGATCAGTAGACCCAAAAATGATATCATCAACATAGACCTGCACAAGCAACACATCCTTGCCTTTCTTCTTTGTAAATAGTGTCTGATCTATGGTGCCCCTTTTGAATCCATTGTCTACCAAATAGGTAGACAAAGTACCATACCATGCTCTAGGGGCTTGATGAAGGCCATACATAGCCTTTTTGACTCTATACACTTTATCGGGATGGTCTGGATCCTCAAAACCTGGAGGTTGCATTACATATACTTCCTCAACAATGGTGCCATACAAGAAAGCACTCTTGACATCCATTTGATAGACTGTGAAGCCCATGCAGGAAGCATAGGCTAGAAAAATCCTAATAGCTTCAATCCTTGCAACTGGTGCAAAGACCTCCTCATAGTCTATCCCTTCCTCTTGTGTATAACCTTGAGCCACTAACCTTGCCTTGTTTCTGACCACAATACCTCTTTCATCTCTTTTGTTCCTGAGAACCCATCTTGTCCCTATAGGTCTGACATATCTAGGACAATCAACCAGCTCCCAAACATCCTGAATTGCAAATTGATGAAGCTCATCCTGCATTGCTTCCACCCAACTTGGTTCTTTGAGAGCATCAAATATTTTCTTGGGTTCTTCTTGTGACAGAAAACATGCAAACAAACATGCTTGTATAAGAGGGGTATCAACCTTCTTGTGTATATTGGCAATAAATCCACCAAGACCTTGATGGGATCTTCTTGTCTGAACTGGAGTCATAATATCACCAATGATCTGAGATGTAGGGTGATTCTTCATTGTGGAGGTGAGAACCCCTCCTTCAAAAAGTCTGGTGTCCTCAACCTCATGCTCCATGTTGCCAATATCTTCTTCATCAGACTCTCTTTGAGCAACAGGAATCTCTTCATGAACATTAGAAGGTCCACCTTGTTCAAAACTGGAAGAGAAAAGATGCCCATAAGTGTTGTCAACGTCTGAATCTTGGTTGTCAGCGTCTGGGCTAACAGCGCTTGAAATGTTGTTGTCAACGTCTGAGCCATCAATGTCTGAATTGGTCTTGTCAGCGCTAGATTTGCCTTTGTCAGCGCCTGAAGAACCATGCATGTTTGTATCTGGTGGTATTTGAAAGCCACCATTATCTTGTCCAGCAGCAGCAGCAGCAGCAGCAAAAGCATCTGTCCAAATAGGAATTGTGACATATTCAAATGTAGGAGATGCCTTTTCTGCTTGTGATCCAACCCTCTCATTAACATGTGTACCTGAAACATCAACAACTTGTCCTCCACAACATTTGAAGTTACCTTCACAATGTCTGGATTAGTGACAGGCATATAATTTAAAGTTCTAGATAAGGGTTCCAAATCAAACAACCAATTAGGACCACTTTCAGGATCACTAGGTTTATTCTCTAAGAATCTAACATGTACTCTCTCAACTATCCGTTTGTCCTCTTTAAGATAAACCCTATAACCCTTGCTCTGGACTGAATACCCCATGAAGTAACCCTCATCACCTTTTGCACTAAATTTCCCTAAGGCATCACTAGTATCTAATACTACTATATGACATCCAAAAGGTCTGAGAAAACCAATATTAGGTTTTCTTCCCCAAAGTAACTCATAAGGTGTTTTGTTCTGAATTTTGTTAACCAATGCTCTATTTTGCACATAGCATGTTGTATTAACAGCCTCAGCCCAAAAGGCTATTGGAAAGTGAGCATCAGCCAACATTGTTCTGGCTGCTTCAATTAGGGTTCTATTTTTCCTTTCAGCAACCCCATTTTGTTGTGGGGTTCTAGCAATGCTAAATTGCCTAGTAATTCCTTTCCTGGCACAAAAATCATCTAGCTTCTTGTTCCTAAATTCTCCACCATTATCACTCCTAAGCATTTTAACCTCATTTCCAGACCTTTTCTCAATCTGAGTGATAAAATCAATAAGAACATCAGCTGTGTCACTCTTCATAGCTAGAAAGAATGTCCAAGTGAACCTAGAAAAGTCATCTGTGACTACAAAGCAATATGACTTAGCATTCAAACTTTCTATATTTGTTGGACCAAAGAGGTCCATGTGAAGCATATGAAGAGGTCTGGAACTAGTATACACATGTTTGGACTTAAATGAGACCTTGTGCTGCTTGCCTTTAAGACATGCAACACAAGAGTGGTCATTGTGGAAGGCCTTCTCAGGCAAACCATCAACTAAACCAAGCCTCACAAGTCTATTTATATTTTTAAAATTTATGTGCCCTAGTCTCCTGTGCCACAAATTACTTTCATCTACTGAGGCCTTAGCATAAAAACAAGACATATTGGTATTCACTTTGATTCCATTTAAATTCACATTATATATGTTCTTATGCCTAGGTGTTCTATACTCAATATACTTCTCATCAGGGATCTTAAAATCCTTGCTTAATACCAAACACTCAGTATCAGTGAAAAGAACCTTATTTTTGTTATCACAAACGTGTGATACACTAAACAGATTATAATCAAGTTCTTTTACCAGGAAGACATTCTCAAAACGCAGATTATTGGTGAGAAGGGTTCCTTTGCATGTAATGGTGCCATAGCCCCCTCCAAAGTATACCTTATCACCATCTTTAATAGGAGTGAAGTTCGTCAGATAGTCTTCCTTTCTTGTCATGTGCCTTGAGCATCCACTATCCCAATATCCATAATCATTGATCTGTCTTTGAATGCCCTGCACATAAAGAAAATAAATTAGTTTTCTTTGGGAATCCAAGTCTTAGAAGACTTGGATTCATCTGGTTGTTCAATAAGAACAGACTTAGTTCTCACAACAACCCAATTCTCATCCTTTTTAGGATGAAATACCCAGTTAACCCCAATAGGTTTTGTAATGACCTTTGAAATGTAATTAAATCTATTGCAAGTCATTGAAATTCCATTATCATTAGGGTTTTGATCTTTCTTGGGTCTTCATGTTAAGCTTGAAGAAGCTTTAGACCCTTTACCTTGTGGCTGCAAATATTTAGGTCTGGTCACGTTTCTGTCAGCGTTGAATTTTGTCCTGTCAACGCTGAAATTACCCTTGTCAGCGTTGAACCTAGGGTTTGCTACAGGAACCTATTGCCTATTTGACCAGGTGTTTGTCTTTTGAAAAGGTCTTTGTCCATGAGTGTTAGACCTTCTAGAAAAGAATGGGGCAGGTCTAATCACTTGTGGACTTTGCTGCACACAAGGTTTGGGTCTGACAACGTTTGACTTCCTAACAACGTTGACTTTCTTCCTATCAGCGCTGAAATTGTTCCTATCAGCGCTGGCTTTGGGAGCGTTGACACACTTGTATGCCAAATGTGAAAAGCTACCACAAGAGTAACAGGCTTTCTTAGACACAACCTTAGGTCTAATAGAGAAGAAACCTGTTCCATGATTGCTAACTTGGCTCTTGGGTGACCTATTATTCCTATACATCTCTGCATATTTAATGGTAGGTCTTCTAACAGTGTTTGAGCCTAGGTCAACAACTTTACCAGTGATTGGATGAGTAACCTTAATGGGTGGTGATTCATTGGGACTTTCACATAGCAAACCTCCCTTAACAAATAAAGTAGGATTAGCTTTCTTCCACTCATTTAGGTCAGTCAGTTTTTGTTGATACTCTTCCACTGGAGTGACAACTCTTGATGGAGGAATGAATTCCTCTTCTTGGCATTCTGGTATACCAGTCGAAGATAAATCCTTTCGAAAGGACACCATAGAAGTCACCAGCTGGTGGTGGAACCAGAGAGTAATCATTCATCCCAATCCCAGTCATGTCCTTAGGATCCCTTTGTTTAGCTACACAGTCTCCTAGGGTTTGGGTGGCTCTATCAAATCTTTGAATCTTGAGGTCAACATTATCTTTATTCTTAATGGCCTCATCTAACATAGCCTGTAGGTCTCTATTGACCTTTGTCATGATATTTCTAATATCCATACTACCCTCTAGCTCATGTTTTAAGATATTTATCTTATCTTTTAAGTCAAATTCCATTTTCTTGTATTCAGAAACGATTTTCTCAGTTTCAGTAAGAGCTAGTTGGTAATTGGACAATTTACACCTTTTAGTGCTCATATCATCTTTTAGTTTTAACACCTCTTTGTTAAGTCTATCAGTGTTTAACCTACAACCTTTGCTACAAAAAGCATCATCATATACCTCATTATCAGATGAAGAGGAGGAGTGTGCCATGAGAGCATATTCAACATGCTCTTCTTCTTCAATATCAGCAACCAAAGCTTTGTCCTCTTCAGCATTCTTAGCCAGATAGCTCCAATCCCATCCTGTACCATCAATTCCTTGAACTGCAACCATGGCTTTGGAATCTTGAGCTTTCACAACCTGACTTGAGGGTTTACCAGCATCAGATCTTCTAGGAGATCTGCATTCCCTCATGAAGTGCCCCATACGATGACAGTTGTAGCATTCAACTTTGGATTTATCAAATCCAGCTGTGTCTTTAGCATTGAAGGTCATCTTCTTCTTGAACCTTCTATTCCACCTATTTGCTCTAATACTAGCAAGAGCCATGTTCCACTTGATGTCCATCTCTTCCAAGTGCTCATCACTTATCTGCTAAAGGTCCTCATATGTAATCACTAAACCATTGGGCAAAGAAGCAATGTAAGCACAAACAGTATCCAAATCCAAACCAGCAGGTTTAACTCTTGGAGAGTCATTCATAAATGTGTCAGCGTCTGAAAAGGAGACGTTGACAGAACTTGTTCCAGCGCTGACAAATGATGATCCAGTAACTGGATGCATAAAAGAGTCATTCTGATTGAATTGACCTTCACTATGAGAGAAGAAGGCCATGTTGCTTGTGCTAGATTTGCCTTTATGTTCTGAAAGAGTTTCATCTTCCAATAGTCTTAGTTTGTTGTAGATGTCATCAAACGAGGAGCTCTTGTAAGTATTATTGGCAAGAATAGATCTTGCCTCAATCTTCCATGCCTCACCAAGACTTTTAAGAAAGGTAGCATTGGTGTCAACATCACCAACTTGTGTCCCCATGAAGGACAATTTGCTTGTGATGTCAAGCAATCTGCTTCTCACACTACTCAGTTTTTCATTGGGTTGAGCTTTGAAGACAGCATAGTCATGCAGAAGTTGCTTTTTCTTTTCTTCCTTAGTGTCTGCATTGCCACCATATGCAACTTCAAGTGCTTCCCAAAGATCTTTAGCAGATTCATAGCCTCTATATTTGTGCTGGTTTTCTTGTCCCAAAGAGACTTTCAGAATATTTAGGGCTTTCATGTCAACCCTTTTCTTTGCAATATCTTCAGCACCTACAGCTCTACCATCTCCAGGTTTTTCTTTCTTATCTTCATCAGGGCATCCTTCAACAGCTGATCTTTGAGTAATGGCATCAATAATCTTTTGAGCCTTATTGAATGAGTTTCCATATTCAATAATCTCCCAGAGTGTGTAATCAAAGATCCCCAGATATTGTTCAAAGTTGAACTTCCATAAGTCAAAGTTGGTTGCATCAAGCATGGGAATCCTGATGTTTGGTAAGGGTGAAGAAGAGGTGGTTATTGCTTCAGACATGATGTTGTTAGGGTTTTGGTGTTTTTAGGGTTTCTGAGAAAATTAGGGTTTTGGTGTTCTTCAAAGATCAAAAGTTCCTCAACAAGCTCTGATACCACTTGTTGATCCCAAACTTAGATCGATTAGCTTTGTGTATACGAGATTAGATCAAGTATAACACGTAGAGAAACCTTTGTATATGCTTTGTGAATCTAAGTGTTATGCGGAATTTAACACTTAAACAAGAACACACAAGATATAAACAAACTTTCACTTTGATTATCAATGTCAAACTTGCTTACAATGAAAGATGTTTATGAACGAAAACTTATGTAAAACTTGATATTGAACATTAACCTAAAGGCCTTCTTTTTTAGACTAAGAAGCCTTGTACAATAAGCTACGTATCATCTATTCTAGGTAAAGATAAACATAGAAAATACATTATTGTTTCTATCCTTACTAGAAGTGTTCTAGAATATAATAAACGTGTAGATCATATCTTCCATCAGTGCTTGTCTTCAATGTTGTCAACGCTTGACTTCAACTTGTCAACGCTTGAGCTGTCAGCGCTTGTTTTGTTCTTGTCAATGCTTGAATTGTTCTTGTCAGCGCTCAAGTGATCTGGCCTTAATTTATTCCCAACATTCTAGGTCAAGATAAGCTTGTGGGATGGTCTTCTAAGAAGCAGGATTGCACATCATTGTCATCAGCCGAAGGTATGTGTCTTTATCTGCATGTTGTGCTCAAGTTTTTTGGATGAGAACACAACTCACGGATTATGGCTTCCACTTTGATAAAGTACCTATGTACTGTGACTCAAAGTCTGCCATAGCCATCTCCTGCAATCCGGTACAACATTCCCGCACAAAGCACATTGATGTCAGATATCACTTCATTAAGGAACAAGTTGAAAAGGGTATTGTTGAATTATACTTTATTGGAACTGATTACCAATTAGCTGACTTGTTTACAAAAGCTCTTTCGAAAGAGAGGTTTGCGTATCTAGTTAGGCAAATTGGTATGAGATGTTTGACTCCAGCAGAACTGGAGGTTCTAGCAAAGAAGCCTGCTTGATTAATCTATCAAACATCTACATGTAAATATTAATGAAAAAGCAAAATACAAAATTAAAAAATCTTTGATAATCCAAAAATATTCTTCTCGACATGTCTTTCAGTATCGATAATATGGACGTACCTAGAAATGTCGCTCAATAACGACACAGGTGTGTACATAAAGCTCGAATGAAAGTTGTAAATATTTTTCAAAACATGTCATTTCTATCTTTTCTAAAGGAAATTGTCTATTTTGGACAATATTTCTAACAACGGGTAGAGCAATCTATCTTGGGTTGAGCTTGTCACAAAACATTCAACGTTTTGAGCTCAACACAATGGCTTGTAACCACTTTCAGAATGCTACCCGAAACTATATTCATGGGGGAGTGTACGCTTTTGTACTCTTACCCTTAGCAAAAGAAGTTAAATCTTCTTACACTTGAGTGGATTCGTCAAGACATTCAAAGTCTATGAACTCAAGTTTATGCTTTAGAAAAACCTTTTCGTAAAAAAGAATTGATTTTTCAAAAAGCGTTGAACACAATTTTTTCAAGAATTTCTCAATGATATTCAAAATCTTTCAAAAATTGTGTGTTCAACAACTCCTATCCTCAAAAGTTTAATGTGGATCAAATCCTCGTAATGACAATTCCATTGGATCAATTTTTGAGGGGGAGCTTTCCAAAAGTCATGCTAAGTTTAACACATCTTTCTCCCGAAGATTTTCAAGACTATTTTTCAAAATATATTTTAATCAAATTTGGTATCTCTAATATCAAAAGATTTTATATATTAGAGATAGGGGGAGAAAATGTGATTAAAATGTGATCTAAAAGACTCAAGCACTCATGGTTACGATCAAATACCAACAACATCTTTAATTCACGACGTTATTGGTTTCAAAAGGGTAGTTAGGTTTAAGTCCTATGATCCAAACAGAACCGGAGGGATCTTCCCAGGGACAATCCAATAGATTATTAGAAGTCCTTAGGAAAGATGGAGTAGAATGTGAACGAAGCTGAATGCCGACTAAGTACTGATGATAGCACTGGAACAATCACAACAAGGTGCTATTAATGATGTCTTGGTAAGCATTGAAGGGGTTGAAGAATGAAAAAGAAATGTAAGGATAAATGGTCTAAAGAAAGAAGCCCTCCATACAACTTAGGCAGAAACCGGGTCAACACATGATGAAGACAACTCATCATGGACCCAGTGATATGAAGCACAACCCTTTCCTAGCTACTCAGGCTTCTCTCAAAAGAAGTTTGTTTAATTGTCACGGAGATCAACACGACTTCTATTGACTTTCTCACTCCGAGATAGTTGATATTGAATAGGTGGCATCTGCTCCAGCCTCCGACCACTAAAAGTGCACAAATCGAGTCTAGAGCCAAGAGTTCAATCAAATCTTGTTAGGACACACGGATGAAGATCAAGAGAGTCCTACGCTATATCCTTGCGATATTTCTAGAACACTCAGAGTGATACTACTTAGTATTCACAATGATGAGTGGAAATCCTTCTAGTGTTAACATCAAACAGCACTCTGGTAGGTCATGTGTAAGATTCTTTATGAATTAAACATATGTAAAATTGAAAAGCAACAGTGGTTTGATTCTGAATTGATTCAAACTCGTTTCAGGTTTCTACGCAATATCTTTATGGTCTTGCCAGAACATTCAGAGTGATATTTATTAATTTTCACAGTGACGAATGGAAATCCTTCTAGCGTCAACATCAAACAGCGCTACGGTAGGTGACTTGTGAGATTCTTATGAATCAAACTTGTGTCAACTGGAAAGCAACAATGGTGAGATTCTTAATGAATCAAACTTGTTCCAGTAATTTGAATTGACGACTCTAATCAAGCAGATATTTATCCAATTGATTCACTCTTTATGTTCGCAGTCTTGCTTTGAGACGGTCGAGTAAAGAGAACGGCTAGTACAGCCGCGAAACCCTGTCAAGGAGATTCTTAATTGAATCTACCTAATCATAGGTAGGGTATTTAATATCGTATAACGGTCTTTACCGACCGGAGGTAAAACGCTACCGATTTAGGACGAATGTCAAAGCCATTCAGTCCGTGTCTATGTTTTGTCTCTAGAAGGTGGCGTCACGGTGTACTCAGCAAAGTCAAAGATTCAAAACCACATATTCATGCCCAAAGACTTATTCAACAATTAATAGTGTGAGCATGTGGATGAAGACACAAGATCGCGAGATGGCAAAGACAAGTCAAGAATGATCTGAAGATCTCAAGATAAAAGACTAAGTCGTAAGACAATGACAAAGGCTCAAAGATCACAGCATGAAGGAACAAAACTACTGTTACACGTTCAAGACTCATTTATGACGAGATTCGTAATCTCCATTGATCTCCAAATATCAAAAAGGTATGACCTCACATTGGGGGAGATTGTTAGCCTCAAAATATTGAGTCAAACAAGAATGCTCGGTCATAGATTTCTATTGTAATATTTATTAGAACGTTGTAATAGTTAGTTAAATAGTCGTGGTTCACGGGCATGAATTTAAGCTACTTAGAGCCCAAAAGACAAGCCCGGTCCAAACAATATAGCACATTATGGTTACATGTAAGCCCGGCTATATAAAGCCCTTCCTAGCATGTTAGAAAGGGTGGATGGTCATTAGTACTCTCATTATTCTAATCTAATATTCACCAAGTTAATCATCTCTCTCCCTACTTTCTCTCACTACTTTCTCTCTCTAGAATTCATCATCTTCATCTATTTTCTTTCTTTAATTCGTGTTATATCATCATAATATATGGGACAACAAATACCATAATTTCGGACAAACTTTCGATAATAATCGATGAGACCAAGGAACCCACACAATTCAGAAACATTTGTTGGTCGAGGCCAGTCGAGCATAGCCTTAACCTTCCACTGGTCCACTTTGACACCTTCTGAAGTTATAATATGACCCAAACATTCAATTTATTGCTGTCCAAATGCACATTTGCTAAGCTTGATGAAAAATTTATGTTGTCTCAATACTGCAAAAGTTTTCTTAACATGTTCAAGATGCATGGTCCAATTCGGGCTGTAAATTAGGATATCATCGAAAAACACTAACACAAACTTACGAAGGTAAGGACGAAATATGGAATTCATAGTGGACTGAAATATGGAAGGAACATTACACAAACCAAACAGCATGACAAGATATTCATAGTGACCGTTGTGTGTTCGAGAAGCCGTTTTATGAATGTCGGGTGGGTTAACACGTACCTGGTGGTAGCCAGACTGCAAGTCTAACTTAGTAAAGTAAATTGCTCCATGAAGTTCATCTAGAAGATCGTGCACTGTTGGAATAGGAAACCTATCTCTGATGGTTACAGAATTTAGTGCTTGATAATCGATGCAAAAACGCCACGTTCCGTCTTTCTTTTTTACTAATAAAACTGGGGACGAAAATGGACTTGTACTATATCTAATCAGCCCCAATTGCAACATGTCCTTGACTTGTTTCTCTATCTCTGCTTTCTGGAAATAAGCATACCGGTATGGCCGAACATTAACCGGTTATGTCCCTTCTTTGAGATCGATATGGTGATTAATTTCCCTTTCCGGAGGTAGATCCTTTGGTTCTTGGTCAATGTCTTGGAACTCCTGTAGTAACTGGAGAATCTCGGGATGGCTCGAACTTTCCTCCAATATTGACTTTACACATATTGCAAATATAGAATTCCCCTATTTCACCTCTTTTTAAATAGTATTAAATGGCGTTCTTTGAATTAGTTGGTTACCAATTCCAGTTAATCGATGATGTTGATTTCCCCATAAAAACTCCATTGTCATTTTCTTCCAATCACACACTACCGCACCTAGCTGTTCTAGCCATTGAACTCCTAGCACCATATCCAATGCAATCAATGGTAGAGAATAAAGTCTTAAACTGAATGGAATACCTTGTAATTGTACTTCGACATCTTTGAATCTCCCTTGAAAGCTTAGAGGAACACCATTGGCAACCGTGACATTAAAAGGTTTTGTTGGTATTACACGTAAGCGTAACATTTCAGCAACCTTTTCGTTGATAAAGTTATGAGTTGACCCACTGTCAATGAGAACGCGTAAACTCGCATGGTCTTAGCCGTTGACCAGCCGGTGAGAGCATGGAGTGAGATTTCAGCTTCATTATGACCAAATTTGCGTAGCTCTTCTTCATCTACTTTATTTTCGTCATTGTTGGCTTGAAGTAGTAGCAATTGGGGTCCGCCACACTTATGTCCCGGCACAAACTTTGCATCACAATTAAAAAAAGACCTTGAGATCGCCTCTTTTGCATCTCGTCCCAAGTGAGCCGTTTTATGGGAGCTGGTGACATCCCACTTGATGATGTCAAATCATAAGTGGACTTGCTGGTTGGTCGTATGGTCTTCTTTTGATTACTTAGCTGTTCATATCTCATCCTTGCCAGACTAGTAACTTCCTTCACCGTCTTTGGTTTGAACATTCTTATCCTATCTGCTATTTCACTTTTTATACCTCCCATAAACGTACCTACTGGTGCCTTCTGAGTCTAACCTTGAACTCGGTTCCCCAATCTTTCAAATTCTTGCTGGAAATCTCGGAGAGATCCGACCTGCTTAATTTTAGATAATGCTTCATCAAAATCCTCGTTTTCGGTCGCTCCAAAGCGAGCTTACAACTCCTGCTCAAAATTTTTCCACGTAACTTCCTTTTCTTCATCCCCATATGCTCTTCGTAACCATTGCCACCACTGATTAGCTTCCCCCACCAGGTGATAAGAGGCCATGGAAACATTATGGTTGTTGAAGGTTCCTTGATATTGAAAGAATTGTTCAACCCGCGTAAACCATTCAGTAGGGTCTTCGCCGGAGAACTTTGGAAATTTAAGTTTAGCTAACCTGGACGTGAACATGGATCGTCCTCCCGAACCTTCAGGCTTTGTAATCATGGCTTCTTCCATCCGATTGATTGTTGCTTCTAGTTGGCTTAATTTCTCATTCGTCCCTAGTTCCATTTTGTTGATGCTCTCCTTGAGTGAGCCAACCTCATTCTCCAAACTTTCGATTCGATCTTTATTGGTGGTAATCCTAGCTTAATACCAAATGATTGGTCCCAATCAAAGCTAGATAAAGTTTGAAGGGGTAGTATTCTGCTTAAGGTGAGAATAAACCGTAGTTTTTATTTATTTCATACTTCCAAGCATTACAATAGACCAATACTTATAATCTTCCCAAATGTAACTCCCAAATACTCTTGACCTTACTTATTTATTGCTAGCAACCCCCTGCATACTATGGGTTACCCAAACTTAAATAGAAAAGACAATAAATAAAACATTAACTTTGAGTTACTCAACCCTTGCAAATTAGTCCAGGTATCTTGTGTTCCTTATTGTCACTCGACTAGATCTTCTTGGTTTATCACTCTTTCCCCCCAATGTCTTTCATCTTCTCCTATTTGTTGGTTACAGAATCAACAAATGAAGACTTCCTTGTTCACGAAGATGTTGATGACTTCTTTTTAGCTTTATCACGACCCATTGGCCGGTATTCTTGAGTCTCTTCCACCTCATCTTTTGAATCATCAAGCACATTCATGTAACTAGCGTGCCCAGAACCAGAAGTGGTTTCAGAAGTCTTGTATTTTTTGTTACTTTTTTTCTTTGTAAACTTTGACATCTCAATCTGTAGCCAACTCGGGTGATCTTTGAGCACTTTCCACGCCTCCTGGTATTGAAACTCTTTTTTGTAAGTCACTTTGTACTCAACACAAGGTTTTTGGTAATCAGTGAGATCATTGACACCGCTATTATGAGTACGCTCAATGTTATCCATTATACCACAAAAAGTACCAACGCTGGGACGCAACTTGTTTTTCCATTTGCTCACAACCGCCACCCTCTACTAGAACCCGTCTCGGATTCATAGTACTTCAATACTTTGATCCAAAAGCCCTTTGGTTTTATATTGTTTCCAACAACGCTATTCTCGAAAACATGACACCAACCTTTACACAATGCAACATCTTCCTCACTTGTCTACTCTTTTGGTGGCTCAGTCGACTCAACTTGCTTGTCTTTCGTAGCAGGTCTAGAGGGCTTCTTAGGTTTGATTGGTGACATCTCTTCCTCGTCTTCTTCAAGGTTATATGCACCGTGAAATGACCCGTGTCCCGAACCTTGGCCCATAGACTGATCCTGGCTAGGACCCTCACATTCATCGGCATAGCTGTCTTGGTTATACATCATTTCATCAAACTCAACATCAACCTGACAACGATTAATCGGAGAATATTGCTGGTGAGGATAGGAAGAAGTGGAAGAATCCGTAAAAGGACGATACACATCCGTCGATGATTTATAGAAAGGTTGTTGGTTGTTATCACGTTGTGGGGGATAGAACGGACGGTTCGAATAGTTTTGGTGAGATGGATGTGGTGATTGATATTCAAAACCAGCGCGTCTAAACCGTAATTGAGGAGACACGCCGGATAATCGAAAAGCCGAATCCGGTGTCACATGTGGAACGGGTTCTTGACGAACTCGGGGTCTTCGGGTTTTGGTTTTGGGGGTTCTCTTGCTAGACATGTTTGATATATTTGTGTAGAAATTTGAGTGTGAATGTGTTAAAAAATAGAAGAAATGGTTATGTTTATATATGTTTTATAGTTTAAATTTTGATATTTTTTTTCAAACGTAAACCCCGACGTCTTTTTTTTTTCCAATAGCTAGTTAATGGATCGTGGGTGGAGTCGTTTAGCCTCGACCGAAAATCGACAACCGAATCGCCGCAACAACGCGACTCGGTCGCGACCGAATTACGATCGACAAAAAAAAGTCGTTGCGGGTAGCCTTAAAGGCATCAAATAAAACACTTGATCATGTTCATGCTCTTATAAAATTGTGAATAGATAAAGTTTAACCCTCATAATACAAACTATCTATTCTTTATAAATGTACACATGTATTTCCTTTGGTGGGTGTTAAGAGTATAGTTTTTTTGAACGACGAGTTAGTAGTTAGTGATTCGAGCTTACAGTGACATCCAATTGGGCAGTATGCAAGTCTCGTACCTTCTCCTTATGGGATAAACCCCACTCCTACTTCTTAATTCGGGCCCCTAAAGGTTCTTGGTGAGACTCGAACTCGAGACCTCTCCAAGAATACCTCCCCAAAGATACCCTTGGTGGCCAACTGAGCTAGCTCAGCTGGTTGGGTGTTAAGAGTATAGTGATTAGCGACTGATAGGTGTGTAAACACCCATCTTTTTTACCACTTAATTACAATAATAACCGGACCAAAACGTGTATTTTATGTCTTTTATGTCGGAATTATGTGTGGTTTGTGTTTTTTTTGAGATTTAGGACGAAAAGGTGAAAAGTGGAGAAAACACGGGAATTCACGGGCATTTACAGACTTTTATTGAAGAAAAAGATGAAAGACGAAGTCAAGAAGTCAAGAGTGCAAAAAGAACGGAAGCCCACGACCAATTCTGAAGATTTATCGAAGAAAAAGTCAAAAGACGGAAGTTTATCAAAAGCCGAAGAATTCAAGTCTATTTTATTGAAGAATTTAAAGACGAGTTCAAAGAAATCCCGAAGCCAAAAGTCCTTTAAGTCCAAGTTTAAAGAAGATTAGAAGAAAATGACTAAGTATGCAATTAATGAAGATTAAAAGAAGGAGGGACTTAATGACGCAATTAAGAGAAAAGGAAAGAGGGGAGGAAGCTTCCTTAATCCTCCCCTATAAATAGTCATTATGATTTACATTTCATTCTTGTTGGCTAAGTGTGACAATTAGCTCTTCCACCATTTACTTACCTTGTCATTTACTTTACTTGTCAAATTTAAATACCTTGTCTTGCACCTTAAATTCATTTAATTTCAAGTAAGTTTTCATTTAATTATTGTTGATCTTTACTTTATCTTGTCAATCTCTTATCTACCTTTCTTAATCTTTGATTTATGTGTTTATGTTTATGTTCATGTTCATGCTTTTATTTTGATCCAAATGGTTTCTTGATTATTATGGTTAAAGTTGTTTGATTTATTGATTTTAATTGTTGTTTATGTTTATCTGTTGATTCGTTACTGTTTAGCTTAAACGTTGTGTTAAATTTGATTAATCTGCTTTAGATCTGCTGTTTTCTTTGATCCCTTGTTCTTCGGGGTGTTTGTTGTGTTTCTGATCTCTTCCAGGAAAACTTCCGAACCAAGAAGGAGGGAAAGCTTTCATTCGGAACTTCAAAGTTCCGAGTCAAGGGTTTCATCCGGAAGATTTTTAGGCTCAACAAAACTTCCGAGTCAAGCTTGTTCATCCGGAACATTCAAAGTTCCGGACGAAGGATAACTTCCGACTCAAGAATCATTCATTCGGAAATCAAAAGTTCCGAACCAGAAAAGCTTCATTCGGAACTCAAAAGTTCCGGATCAAGCAATTCATTCGGAACTCCAAAAGTTCCGGATCAGTGAGTATTCATTCGGAAGTTTCCAAAGTTCCGAACCAAGGGCTGTTCATTCGGAACTTAAAAGTTCCGAACCAACTTCCGGATCAAGAGCAAGTTCCGAATCAGAAGGCTTCATTCGGAAGTCTGAAACTTCCGAATCAAGGAGGCTTCATTCAGAATCTTCCGAATCAAGGGTTAATCAAAAGTTCCGAATCAAGGCAAATTTTAGAAGTTCCGAATCAGTAAAGTTCCGAACGAAGAATTGTTTTGGATAAGTGACATATTCAGATCAATTTGTTCCGGATCAAGGATTTTGTTAATATTCCGAGCGAAGAAGAATCATTCCAACCGAAGGTGACATTCCGGATGAGTGATTGTTCCAAACGAAGGATAATTCCGAATGAGCTGTATTCAGGTTCTTATTAGCTTTTGTCTTTGATTTTTATTTTCAAGCTTTATTTTTCCTGCCTTTATTTTAATTGCACTTTAAATTTATTTGCCTTAGTTAAATTTTAGTCTTGCCTTAGTTTAAGTTTTAGTCGCGTTTTAAGTTTGCCTTAGATAGATTTAAGTTTACGTCTTTACTTTAGTGCCCTTTAATTTCAGTCTCGCTTTTAAATACTTGCACCATTATTTTAATTAGACTTAGATTTACTTTAATTGCACTTTTACTTTAAAGTTTCACACTTTTAATTTTAAACACTACAACGACACATTTTTGTTCCACCAAAATAAGACTGAGTCACACACATTAAACACAAGTTTTTCAATTCGAAGAGAACACTAGAACGATAATTTTTAACTAGGAAAATCTGAGTTATTAAATGGCGCCGCTGCCGGCTCTTTTCGTAAAGATTAACGGTTTTCTGTGAAAGACGCGTTGCTTTTTGGGATCCGTTGTGAGCGTTACTTTTCTCGCATAAAAAAATTCAAAAAAATCATAAAAATTAAAAATTGATAAAAAACCATAAAAATTAAAAATCTCAAAAATCCAAAAAGATTTTATTTTTATTGTATATATATATTGTCTTTGTGTTTGGTTTCTTTTTCTTTTGCATTTTCAGGTGTATGCGTACTAGATCTTCCAATTATCAAGAGCCCGAGACTCAAGAAGATTTAGATATGGCAGGTGTTAACAAGAACAACATTCCACCGCACCTCAATAATAATAATAATAACAACAATGCTCTTCCACAGCCCGATCTTCGGACCATGGAGGAACTTTGTCAACCAACCATGTTTGGACGAGGAGGACCGATTGCGCCGATGCAAATCAACGCTCCTGAGTTTTCGTTGAAGCACCACATGATTCAGCAAGTGCAAACAAACCCATTCCGTGGATTGCCTGATGATGATGCCAACAAACACCTCGACAAGTTCATTACAATCACCCAAAGCATGAAGTTGCCTGGTGCCACAATGGATATACTTCGCCTACAACTATTCCCACATACTTTATCACATCATGCCGAGAAATGGTTTGATCGTCTCCCGAAGAATTCTATTCACACTTGGGATGATATGACTCAACGCTTTTTGTCGCACTACTTTCCACCATCCATGGTCACGAGCCTTCGCAATCAGATCAGCGGTTTCATGCAAGACCCTGATGAATCTCTTTTTGACGCTTGGGAGAGATATAATGTCTTGATCGATAGATGTCCAAACCACAACATGCTCCCTGTGACCTTAATCGATACTTTCTACAACGGTTTGACTTTTCGAGATCGTGATACGATAAATGCAGCCACCGGTGGCACATTCATAAAAAGGAGACCCGAGGAGTGTAGAGAGCTTATTGAAAACATGACTACTCACCACAAAAACTGGGATTCCTCTGCTTCTTCTAGGAACAACCCGAGAGTCAATGTTTCCTCTACCTCAGCAAACCCTGAGATGACCGAACTCACCCGCATGATGACTGAAATGAGCAAAAGTATTACGCTTCTCGCTTCAAACTAACAACAACAACAAGTTAAAGCGTTGCTAATCCTTGTGAAACATGTGGCGGTCCTCACTCATACACCGATTGTCCTTCGACACAAGGAAATACGGAAAATGTGTATGCTGCTTACGGTAATTATTCACCGGAAAATTACCAAGCTAGACAACAAGGGGATAGAAATCTGCTGAGCTACCGTTCCAACAATTACCTTTCACCCGGTTTTTCTCCTCAAAACCAAAACCCCGCCAACAACTATAATAGAAGCAACCAAATCCCACCAAGAGCTTCTAACCCTTATCAACCACCCGCCCAACAACACCCACCCATAAACACCGATGTTGAAGCCGTCATGAGAACTCAAGGTGAGCAAATCAAGAATCTACAGAGCCAAATAATCAATTTGAAAGGAGATATCCTGAAGCAAGGAAATGAGATTAGAACCGAGGTTCGTGATAATATTCAATCCTCCTTCATCACTCAAACGACTGAATTAAAGAATCTATTGGCTAGTTTCTTGCCTGAAACTCAACCTTCTTCTTCGGGTTCCCTAGCTTCAAACACCGTCACTAATCCGCGAGCCAATGTGAGTGCTATAACTACGCGTAGTGGAATTACCATTGTCGATCCACCTATCCCACCACCATCATCTACACCTCCTCCACCACCATGTATCCCTACTCCTCCTACACCTAGTATTAGTGCACCATTACCGTCTCCGCCTCGCCATGACGATGTCTCTAGGAAGGACCCTTCAACATCCCAACCTTTACCGACTACACCTTCACCTTCCACCTATAAACCTAGAATCCCATACCCTTCTCGCATAGGCAAGACCAACGACCTAACCAAGAATGACTGTCAAGTATCGAAATATGTGGAAATGCTATCAAAAATGACCATCAACATTAGCCTTGTTGAAGCACTTTGCCACATGCCGAAATTTGTCAAAGCATTCAAGGAATTGCTTAGCAAGAAGGAGAAGCTGATTGAACTCTTCAACACACGTTTAAATGAAAATTGCTCAGCAGTTATTCTTAAAGAATTACCGGAAAAGCTTGGAGATCCCGGTCGTTTTGTGTTGCCTTGCGTGTTTAACAAAACTGAAGAATTTACTGCCCTTGCTGATCTCGGGGCTAGTATTAATTTGATGCCATTGAGTGTTTGGAAAACACTATCATTACCCGACCTCATTCCAACAAAGATGACTCTCGAACTTGCTAATCGCACTCTCGCTTACCCCGTTGGTATAGCCGAAGACGTGTTTATCAAAGTTGCCACATTTACTTTCCCGGTCGATTTTGTCGTAGTTGATTATGAAATGGACCCTCGTATTCCTTTAATACTTGGTCGGCCATTCTTGAGAACCGGACGAGCTTTAGTAGATGTGGCCGAAGGTGAGTTAATCTTACGAGTCGGGGATGATTCAAAAGTTTTTAAAATGGGGAAGCTTACAGGAAAATCCTTTGGAGGCCGAGAATCAGTGAATATGATTAACGTGCTCGATGACTTTACCGTCTATGACAATCCTCTATTCGATTCTTCCATCGATAATCCACTCTTTGACGATAATGTGGATGATTCTCTCCCTACTTTGGACGCTTCTCCCATTTATGATTCTCCACCGGTCTTTGATGCTTATGATGATGATGATTCTAGCTCAGATTCGGATGATTTTGATTGTACTTCTGAGTATCCCGAGCGGCCCACTTTCGATGATTTTGATGAGGCCTGATAGGTGTGTAAACACCCATCCTTTTACCACTTAATTCGGGCTAAAACAATACCAAAACACGTATTTAATATCATTTGTTTGGAATTATGCGTGGTTTTTGTGTTTATTGTGTTTTCAGAGACAACCGGATAAATATTGAAGAAAACATGGGATTGCACGGGTTTTACTGAAGAAAAAGGCTCAAGATAAAGTCTATTGTCCAAGAGATGCAAAAGATTTGAAGTCACTGGGCCTATTCGAAGATTTATCGAAGAAAAGGACCAAAGATGGAAGATTTATATAAGTCGAAGAAACTCAAGTCTATTAAACGAAGAAATTAAAAGACGAGTTGAATTTAATCGACAACAAATCCCGAATCAGAATCGAAAACGGAAACTTTTCTGAAAAGACCAAAAGACACGAAGAACGGGAGAAAGCCCACTCACCAACCAAAGGAAACACCTATAAATAGGCCATCCCACACACATTTTTGGGGCTAGCTAGTTTTTCTTTCTTCCTCCCTTTTCTTTCCTCCTGGTTCGTAGAACACCATCACCACTAGGGTGATTGGTGATTTTTATTTTTAGTTCTTTAATCTTGTAATTTTAATCCTTGTTTCATCTTGTCAAAACATCAATCATTCAATACCAAGTTCTTATTTAATCTTTCCAATTAATCTTGTTCATCTTCATCTTTATCTTCAAGTTCTTAAGTTTTATTTTTCTTGATTTGATCTTCAAAAGTTGTTTGGATTTGTGTTTTTATTGATGGGATTTGTTGCTTATGGTGTCTAAATGATTTGTGTTTAATTTGGTAAAACCTTTTTAAGTGTCTGATTTGATTTTGATTAATTTTGTATCCCGTGTTCTTCGCTTTAACTGCTACTGTTTCTGGGTTTCAAAATCTTCCGAACCAGCCAAAAAGTTCCGAATGAAGTAGTCATTCGGAAGGTTCCGAATCAGTTCTTAAGTTCCGCATCAAGTCACCTTCATTCGGAAGTTTCAAACTTCCGAATCAAGAAGAAGTTCCGGATCAGTTACTTCCGCATCAGAAGTTCCGAATCAGCCTATTCATCCGGAAAGTTCCGGATCAGTCATAAAGTTCTGAACCAGTGACTTCCGGACGAAGTAAAAGTTCCGGATCAAGCTCAGACTTCCGAACCAAGAACCTTCATCCGGAAGGTTCCGAATCAACTATTAAAGTTCCGGATGAGTAAGTTCCGGATGGGAAAGTTCCGGATGAGTGAATAGTGTCTTCCGAATCAGTTAGTTCCGAATCAATTATTTTTGAGTATTTTAATGTTATTGTTTTACTGTTGATTAATTTACTGTTTCTCTACTCATATTTCACAATTTACTTGTTAACTTTAATTTTAATTTGATCTAAATTTGAACTTTAAATTTGCAACCAAGTTTTTGTTAATCTTAATTAAAGTAATTGCCTTTGATTTAAATTTTCATTTCCACTTTCTATTAGACTAGAAAACCCAACCCCTTTATTTAGTAACCAAGAACAATCATTCCACTTAAGACCTAGATCAATTCGAGAGGATTCCGAGAATTCTGAACCTAACAAAAATCATTATATCAAAATGGCGCCGCTGCCGGCTCTTCTCGTTAAGATCAAAAGTTTTTTGTAGAACTTGGATTTTGGGATCCGTTCCCCGTGAACGTTACTTTTTCAAGAAAATTTTCAAAAACAACTAAAAAATATAAAATTTTCAAAAATCCTAAAAATTAAAAAACCATAAAAACCAAAAATATTTTTGCTTTGCTTTTCTTTGTTCGTTCTTTTGCAGGTGTATGCGCACTCGATCCACGTCTTATCAAGAGCCCGAGCCTCTCGATAACTTAGACATGGCTGGTGTACAAAACAACAATAACATACCACCTCCGAACAACAATAATAACAACAACAACCCGCCTTTCAACAACATGAATAACAACAACAATGAGCACCTTCCGGATAATCGTCCAATGATTGAACTGCTGCAAGCTCATGTTGATGGCAACACGGATCCAATTGTTATACCACCAATTGCTGCCAACAATTTCGAGCTCAAGTCAGGCTTTATCCAGATGGTCTCCGCTCAGCCATTCTTGGGACGCACCATTGATGACCCACATGACCATATCAAGAGATTTCTACAACTCACCAACACGGTCAAATTCAATGGAGTTCCACAGGAGGTCATAAGGTTACAACTTTTTCCCTTTTCTTTAGAGGGACAAGCCCGGCATTGGCTTGCTAAGGAACCGCCACAGAGCATTCTCTCGTGGACGGATTTGGAAACAAACTTTATCAACTACTTTTTTCCACCCTCTCGTACTACCGCTTTGCGGAATGAGATTATAAACTTTGAACAAAAGTACGATGAGTCATTCAGTGAATCTTGGGATCGTTTTAAAGATCTTTTAAGAAAATGCCCACAACATGGTTTTACCAAAGTACATCAAATAAATACTTTTTACAATGGTTTAAGCATGAGTGACCAAGATTCACTGAATAGTGCCTCAGGGGGTAATTTATTGGCTAAGACTTCCAATGCTGCTTGGGATATCATTGAGAACAAGTCTCGTGTGCAAACCAAGAGCGTTAGGACCAATGTTGCTAGTGCTAGCACTAATGACAGCGACAAGCGACTTGACAAAATCACCACGCTTCTTGAATCGCTTGTCACCCACACCGTCAGCAACAACAACAGCAACAACGCCAAAAACGCACAAGTGAACGCTGTCAGCCAACCTTGTGAGATATGCGGTGGTCCCCATTCTTACACAACTTGTACCGCCACCCAAGATTACCCTGCTGAGAATGTGAATGCGGCATATGGCACCTACCAACAACCTGCTTATCAAGCTAGACCTCAAGGTGACCGTAACTTGCTTAGCTACCGCAGCCACAACTATCTTTCACCACCTGGCTTTCCTCCAACCAACCCAAACCAACAACAAAACCTTAACCGCCCTACTCAACAACAACAACAACCTCGACAACCATATATTCCACCTCACAAGCAGCAACAACCACCTCAACGTAACAATCAAGTCTACCAACAACCAGCTTACCAACCACCTGCATACAATGCTCCTTCCAACCAAACCAACACTGCACTACACCAAGAGGTCGCCACCTATATGAGGACCAATGATGTGATAGTGGGAAATCTCCAAGAGGAAGTGCGCAACTTGAAGGCAGATCTGGTCAAGCAAGGGAATGATTTGCGAGCTGATATGAGAAACACGTTGGATAGCCAGACTAACGATCTAAGGAACATGATGGCTAGTTTTTTCCAAAGTAGTCAACCCTCTTCTTCGGGTACTCTTCCGAGTAACACCGTTGCGAACCCAAGAGGGGAGATGAAAGCAATCACTACTCGAAGTGGTAAAGGTACCAAGGAACCCGAGCTTCCTATGCCTCCACCGGTGGTTGTGACTAAGGAGAACGAGTCGCCTGCTCCTATTCCTTCTCCTTCCCCAATTTCTCCACCTCTTCTTTCTACCCCTCCTCCACCCGTGGTTGTGAGTGACCCTATTCCCCTAAAGCCTTCCTCTTCTTCCAATATACCTTATCCTTCAAGGTTAAGGAAAGAGAAGCAAAAGAGCAAGGATGATATTCAGGTTTCTAACTTTCTTAAAATGTTCAAACAACTGAATTTCAATATCTCCTTCGCTGAGGCTCTCGCTCACATGCCCAAATACGCCAAAATGTTTAAAGACCTTCTGAGCGACAAGGAAAAGCTCCTCGACATTGCTAACACCCAACTTAATGAGAACTGCTCTGCAGTGCTCTTAAGGAAATTGCCAACCAAGCTTGGTGATCCGGGTCGTTTTCTTATCCCTTGCAATTTCCCGGGAGTAGAGAATTGCATGGCCCTAGCCGATCTAGGTGCCAGTATAAATCTCATGCCTCTAAGTGTTTGGAAGCAATTATCTCTCCCAGAGCTTGTCCCCACTAAAATGACTTTGGAATTGGCCAACCGTACGGTTGCTTATCCAGTGGGGATAGCCGAAGATGTCATCGTAGGAGTCGACAAATTCACCTTCCCTGCTGATTTTGTTGTCGTCGACTACGAGATGGACCCCCGTGTGCCACTTATTGTTGGTCGTCCATTCTTGAGGACCGGTCGCACTCTTATTAATGTTGAAGCCGGAGAGCTTATCATGAGAGTGGGTGACGACAAAGTAGTCTTCAACATGGGAAAGTTGTCTAAACAGCCTTATTCATATGAGAGCGTTAATTGTATTGACGTTCTTGATGAGGCTTGTGAAGAACACTTTAATGATGCTTGCAAAAGTATTCCTACCTCTCTTCCCACTGTTGAGACCGTATCCTCCATTGATTCCTCGTTGTCTCTATTTGGAGATAGTGATTTATTCTGGAACAATCTTGAAGATGCCATGGGAGATGCGAATTTAGCTACTAATGATTCTCCCACCGAGGGGGATGAAGATATGAGTTTCTTTGACAATCTTCTCACCGAAGACAATCCTTCGCCTCCATCTCCCACGGTCATTGCTATCGATACTCCGACTTTGAAAACGCCTCCCATCGAAAATCCTCCGGATTTGGAACTTAAGGAGTTGCCGCCACATCTCGAGTACGTGTTCCTTGACGACAACAAGAAATCACCCGTCATTATTGCGAAGGATTTGAAAGATGAAGAGAAGACTCGCCTCGTCGCTGTGTTGAAGGATCACAAGAAGGCTATTGCTTGGAAGATTTCCGATATTCGTGGAATTGATCCTCACTTCTGCACACACAAAATTCTCATGGAGGACGACTTCAAGCCCACTATTCAAAGCCAACGAAGGGTGAATCCAAAAATCCATGAAGTCATCAAAACAGAGGTTATCAAACTTCTTGATGCGGGTATGATTTACCCTATTTCGGATTCACCGTGGGTTAGTCCAATCCATTGTGTGCCCAAGAAGGGCGGAATAACCGTTGTTCCCAATGAACACAACGAGTTGATTCCCACTCGTCTCGTTACTGGGTGGAGAGTTTGTATAGACTACCGCAAACTCAATGATGCCACGAGAAAGGATCATTTCCCTCTACCTTTTATGGACCAAATGCTTGAACGATTAGCCGGTAATGAATATTACTGCTTTTTGGATGGTTTCTCGGGTTATTTCCAAATACCCATCGATCCCCAAGATCAAGAGAAGACTACATTCACCTGTCCCTATGGCACTTTCGCTTACAAACGAATGCCTTTTGGCTTATGTAATGCGCCCGGGACGTTCCAAAGATGTATGTTAGCTATCTTCCATGACATGGTTGAACAAACCATGGAAGTCTTCATGGATGATTTCTCTGTCTTCGGGGATTCCTTCTCTGCTTGCCTTGCCAATTTAGAACGTATGCTAAAGCGGTGCGAAGACACTCGCCTAGTTCTAAATTGGGAAAAATGCCATTTCATGGTAAAAGAAGGCGTCGTGCTTAGACATAAGATTTCGAAAGCCGGTCTTGAAGTAGACCGTGCTAAAGTTGATGTTATAGCAAAGTTGCCTCCACCTTCCACTGTGAAGGGTGTGAGAAGTTTCTTGGGTCATGCGGGTTTCTACCGTCGATTTATCAAAGACTTTTCTCAAATCGCTCGCCCGATGACCCACCTCTTGGAAAAAGATATTCCTTTTATCTTTTCCAACGAGTGTCTTGAAGCCTTCAACTCACTTAAGGATAAGCTAACTAAGGCACCCGTCTTGGTTACCCCTAATTGGGAGCTTCCTTTTGAGTTGATGTGCGATGCTAGTGATTTTGCTATTGGAGCGGTTCTTGGACAAAGAGTGAACAAACACTTCCAACCGATCCATTACGCTAGCAAGACAATGACAGGGGCACAATTGCATTATACGACAACCGAAAAAGAGCTTTTAGCCGTTGTCTATGCTTTTGAAAAATTCCGCCCCTATCTTGTCCTTTCCACCACCATTGTGTACACCGATCATTCCGCGTTGAAGTACTTGTTGACAAAGCAAGATTCCAAACCAAGACTTCTTCGCTGGGTTTTGCTGCTCCAGGAATTTAAAATCGACATTCGCGATAAAAAAGGGGCAGAAAACTTAGCCGCGGACCATCTTAGTAGACTTGAGGATCCATACCAAGGGGATCATCCGACCAAAGAAATCAATGATTCTTTTCCCTTGGAGACCTTAATGTCTATAAACTCGAAGCCGAATGAAACCCCGTGGTTTGCGGACTTTGCAAACTACTTGGCGGGTGGAATTCTCAAGGAAGGGTTGACGTCCCAGCAAAAGAAGAAGTTCTTTACCGACATCAAGACTTACTTTTGGGACGACCCTTACCTATTCAAACAATGTGCTGATCTGATAATTCGCCGATGTGTTGATGGACCGGCAGCGTCGGACATCCTTGATGCTTGCCACAAAGGACCCACCGGTGGTCACTTTGGTCCCAACTACATCGCAAAGAAAGTGTTTGATTCGGGATTTTATTGGCCCTCCATATACCGTGACGCTCACGATATGGTCAAGCGATGTGATGTTTGCCAAAAGCAAGGCAAAATCACACATAAAGACGAGATGCCTCAGAATTTCATTCAAGAGTGTGAAATTTTTGATGTTTGGGGTATCGACTTTATGGGGCCATTCCCTTCGTCTAAAGGAAACAAATACATCCTTGTCGCCGTCGACTACGTTTCGAAGTGGGTTGAAGCCAAAGCTTTACCTACTAATGACGCAAGGGTGGTTTGTAACTTTTTGAAAGCTCTATTCGCTAGATTCGGTGTGCCTCGCGCCATTATTAGTGATCGTGGGACTCATTTCTGCAATGACCAATTTGCTCGAGTCATGGCTAAGTACGGTGTAAATCATCGTCTTTCCACAGCCTACCACCCATAAACTAATGGCCAGGCCGAAATATCCAACCGAGGTCTTAAGCGAATTCTTGAAAGGACCGTGGGAGAGCATCGTGCCTCATGGGCTGATAAATTGGATGATGCTTTGTGGGCTTTCCGTACTGCTTACAAGACCCCGATCGGCTGTACGCCTTATCGTCTTGTGTACGGGAAAGCGTGCCACCTCCCCATTGAGTTGGAGCACAAGGCTTATTGGGCCTTGAAGTGGGCCAATTTTGATATTAACAAAGCCGGTGACCTACGCAAGATCCAACTCAATGAGCTGAATGAACTTCGGAATGAGGCTTATGAAAATTCTTTGATCTATAAGGAAAGAACTAAGCTCATTCACGACTCCAAGATCAAAAACCGAGAGTTCCATGTTGGAGACAAAGTCTTACTTTTTAACTCTCGGTTGAAAATCTTTTCGGGAAAGCTCAAATCTCGTTGGTCCGGCCCATTCACCATTGCCCAAATTTTTCCATATGGTACTCTCGAGCTCGCTCAACCTAATGGACCAAATTTTAAGGTGAATGGCCAACGAGTAAAGTTGTACTTTGGTGAGGACACCTCTCAGGAGGTGATTCCATCCCTCACCACGTTCCCCATGAACTAACTTTGGGTCGAGTCAGGCTCGTGACTCGGTTATCAAAAACAAGCGCTCCTCGGGAGGCAGCCCGAGTATCTATCCTTGCATGATTTAATCCCCTAAGTGTAGGGGGGACTTCTATATGTGTTTGCCTTTTTGTGGTGATGTGATTACAGGGATAAGTGCACTCTTGGAATCTTTAAAGAACCGTGCTCCCGTGTTTATCCGAAATCCGGTTCTATCTCTCAACTATCGTGATTCAATTTTCTTCATACTCACATTTGAAATTGATCACGTTAGTCGTCTCTTCCTTAACTTGAGTTAACCAACGTGCACAATGTCCTAAGTGTAGGGGAACCTTCTCCCACATGCTTAAACATTGAGGACAATGTTTATCCTAAGTGTAGGGGGGACTTCTATCGAAGTTTTAAGTGGACTTTTCCATGAAAATGCCTTCAATTAACCAGAAAATCCGATTTTTCAACATTTTTCAAATTTTTTTTATTAACTTTGGCCATTTAGTCGTAATTTTTAAATTTTTATCGTTGCTTTCATATGTATATATTCCGCAATAAAGTCAAAAATATTAATAAAGTGGTGTAGCTAGTTTAGAAGTCTTTGATCTATTAGGCCCGTTGCGTTTATTTTGACTCAACCCGAATAGACTTATCCAAGTTTATTCTAGCTAGTATCCTTAACCATGTAGACCTTAATTGGTTTATTAGGCTAAGTGTCCACGAGTCTCATTACTTGAGATTTTAAATTGTGGAGGACGAGAAATGATAGAGTCAATTATAAGTCGGTGTTCTTGCGCAAGCTCACTTGGTGTAATTATTTGCCTATTCTCCCATCACTTGCTAATAATTTATCTGCAATAAGTAAAGTCTTACGATTTGAAAAGTTACTTAGCTTCTAGCCCAAGATCGTTTAAAAGTTGCTCGGTAATGACAAGAGTTCATAGCCAAGGCATAACTTATGAAGCGGGGCGCGAAGATTGGCGAGTCCGAAAAGGCCCTAACAAGGCATGAGGATTCAGTTTTATTGCTGAAGATCCAAAGTGATGTGAAAAGCATTATTCCTAAAGTCAATATGAAGGATCAAGACTCACGACGAAAAGCAATCAACTCCCATAAAGATCATGGAGAAGTCTATCCGAAAAGACCCTAACAAGGTATGAGGATAAATAGATCCAAGTCCGAAAAGGAGGCGGATCGTTGTATCTCAAAATCCCAATTAGAGATTGAAGAAATAATCATGAAGTCGTGGTCAACAAAGTTGGAGTACCCCTCAAAAGTCTCCAAGCGAAGAAACTCTATTATGATGAGAAGACCATTATCTCAAGAACGTCTCTCGAAGATATGAAGTATGAAGTACATGCCAAATATCGGCCCGAGAAAGGTCTCAAATCGTGAACCAAGTTATGCCAAGATATGAACTTTTTGATATCCCGAGAAGCAGTTTTAAGAGATTTTGTCCTTTAGCTAACTATTGATCAAATCGTCCTACTTTGCTTTCAGCCTTAATAAACTATCGAAATAAGTCCAAAAATGCATCTTCATGATCATTCTAAGACAAAAATAAAATATAAGAGATACACCTAGGAATAAGGGAGTTTAAGCATTTAATTAAGCCATGTGTGTAAGTGTTTGAATTGCTAACTTATAATAACAATGATCTCGTTTTTAAGCTTAGTTTGGGGAACGTGAAACTTGAGGGTGATAAATCTTCGCAGCACCAAAGCCCTAATGTAAGTCATCGATTTCTCTACAAGTTATTTCCATGTAGCTATTTTCACGTGAAAATGGTTTTCTATCCCTTTGTTATCTTTGAAGTTTTATTTCTTTAATTTTTGTTTAGTAGAATTTTAAATAAGGCCAAGGTTGATTAATTATGAGAAAAGTGTAAACTTGCTTTATCACTAAGCATTGCATGAGGGCATGGCAATGGTTAAGTGTAGGGGATTTGATAGGTGTGTAAACACCCATCCTTTTACCACTTAATTCGGGCTAAAACAAGACCAAAACACGTATTTAATATCATTTGTTTGGAATTATGCGTGGTTTTTGTGTTTATTGTGTTTTCAGAGACAACCGGATAAATATTGAAGAAAACATGGGATTGCACGGGTTTTACTGAAGAAAAAGGCTCAAGATAAAGTCTATTGTCCAAGAGATGCAAAAGATTTGAAGTCACTGGGCCTATTCGAAGATTTATCGAAGAAAAGGACCAAAGATGGAAGATTTATATAAGTCGAAGAAACTCAAGTCTATTAAACGAAGAAATTAAAAGACGAGTTGAATTTAATCGACAACAAATCCCGAATCAGAATCGAAAACGGAAACTTTTCTGAAAAGACGAAAAGACACGAAGAACGGGAGAAAGCCCACTCACCAACCAAAGGAAACACCTATAAATAGGCCATCCCACACACATTTTTGGGGCTAGCTAGTTTTTCTTTCTTCCTCCCTTTTCTTTCCTCCTGGTTCGTAGAACACCATCACCACTAGGGTGATTGGTGATTTTTATTTTTAGTTCTTTAATCTTGTAATTTTAATCCTTGTTTCATCTTGTCAAAACATCAATCATTCAATACCAAGTTCTTAATTAAATCTTTCCAATTAATCTTGTTCATCTTCATCTTTATCTTCAAGTTCTTAAGTTTTATTTTTCTTGATTTGATCTTCAAAAGTTGTTTGGATTTGTGTTTTTATTGATGGGATTTGTTGCTTATGGTGTCTAAATGATTTGTGTTTAATTTGGTAAAACCTTTTTAAGTGTTTGATTTGATTTTGATTAATTTTGTATCCCGTGTTCTTCGCTTTAACTGCTACTGTTTCTGGGTTTCAAAATCTTCCGAACCAGCCAAAAAGTTCCGAATGAAGTAGTCATTCGGAAGGTTCCGAATCAGTTCTTAAGTTCCGCATCAAGTCACCTTCATTCGGAAGTTTCAAACTTCCGAATCAAGAAGAAGTTCCGGATCAGTTACTTCCGCATCAGAAGTTCCGAATCAGCCTATTCATCCGGAAAGTTCCGGATCAGTCATAAAGTTCTGAACCAGTGACTTCCGGACGAAGTAAAAGTTCCGGATCAAGCTCAGACTTCCGAACCAAGAACCTTCATCCGGAAGGTTCCGAATCAACTATTAAAGTTCCGGATGAGTAAGTTCCGGATGGGAAAGTTCCGGATGAGTGAATAGTGTCTTCCGAATCAGTTAGTTCCGAATCAATTATTTTTGAGTATTTTAATGTTATTGTTTTACTGTTGATTAATTTACTGTTTCTCTACTCATATTTCACAATTTACTTGTTAACTTTAATTTTAATTTGATCTAAATTTGAACTTTAAATTTGCAACCAAGTTTTTGTTAATCTTAATTAAAGTAATTGCCTTTGATTTAAATTTTCATTTCCACTTTCTATTAGACTAGAAAACCCAACCCCTTTATTTAGTAACCAAGAACAATCATTCCACTTAAGACCTAGATCAATTCGAGAGGATATCGAGACATAAAATTAGAACCCTAGCAAAACCTGTGTATCAAGGCCGATACTCTTTCGAGCGATTCTTCACACGATGAAGATCCTCCGCCATCACTCAATCCTACTTTGGACGATTACTCATTTGAGGAAGACTTCTCTGAATTTCTCAACACTTACTTCCCTCATGAGAGTGATGCTCCTCCTTATGACTTTGAAGATTATCGTCTTGATCCTACTTTGGATTTGAAGAGCATTCTGTCAAAGGAGAAGAAACCGGTCGACACCAAAATCCGTTGCACATATGATTTGACACCTCTTTGTCCCCCTTCTGAGGACGAGGTTGTGCTTCTTTGTGGATCTTCTTCACACTCGGCTGAGCCTGAGTGCTATTTTCCCCTAAAGGAAAAGGTGTTCGACCCCGGTATCGAAGTCTTTAAGCCATCTCAGTATCCACCTGATGAAATAAAAGGAACAATCTTTGGAAATTTTGAAGACATGCTTGCACCACTTCAACCTTGCTTCCACCGTGCTCCATCACTACTTAAGGGAACCTTGCCTCCTCTTCTTTGGCTTGCCTTGTTCGCCTTAAGCTTGTGTTATTTGCTCGATGAAAACTATGTCTTTGATCCTGGTGGATACGTTTCATGCTTCTTCCGTTGATGATCAAGGTCGAGTCAGGCTCACGACTCGGTAAACAAAAATCAAGCGCTTCTTGGGAGGCAACCCATGCATCTATCTTTTCGCTTTCTTTATCATAAGTGTAGGGGGGAGACCCTTTTGGTTTGATTCCCTCTCCTCACTTCTTAATCAGGGATTCGAGCTTCAATGATCCACTCCTGATGATTCTTGACAACCCGTGATTCCGTGTCCCATTATCCCGGTTCTATCCTAAACTCTTTTCGATTCACTATTTTATATTTTCTCAATATTAAAATACGAATCTCTTTAGTTGTCTTTTCCTTAGCGAGATTTAAACAAAGTGCACAATGTCCTAAGTGTAGGGGAGTTTACTCCCACATGCTTAAACATTGAGGACAATGTTTATCTTAAGTGTAGGGGGGACTTCTATCGAAGTTAAGTGGTCTTTTCCTTGTATTTGTCCTCATTTTAACCGGAAAATAAATTTTTCGACATTTTTCAAAATTTTTGATCTATTTTGGCCTATTAGTTTTTCCCTTTGTATAGTTATTTTCTTGCCTTATTAGAATAAATGTTTAATAAGTGGTTTTAATTTTCAAACGTTGTGAATCTTTTGACTCAACCCGAGTTTACTTGTCTAAGTTACTCTAGCTAGTATCCTTAACGTGTTTAAGTCAAGTTTTGCTAGGCTTTTATTTAGGGAGCTATAAAACGCGAAAGTCTTAACTCTCACGGGTTAAGAACTAGAACTTTTCGCAAGTTCCTATAATTGATCCTAGAGAGTCGTTTATCAAGGGAACTTTAAAACGCGATTTCTAAACTTGAAAGAGTCTAAGAATTTGCAAGATCCTATAGGCGACTCGAAAACCCAAAACTTTGATTTAATAGGCTAAGTATCCACGAGTCTCATTCCTTGAGATTTTAAACTGTGGAGAACGAGAGATGATAGAGCCAATTATAAGTTCGGTATTCTTTCGTGAATTTATGTGAGTTAATTATAAGCCTATTCTCCCATCGCTTGCTAATAAATTTATCTGCTAATAAATAAGGTTGTACGATTTGAAAAGTTACTTAGCTTCTAGCCCAAGATCGTTTAAAAGTTGCTCGGTATGGATTAGAGTTCATAGCCAAGGCATAACTTATTGAAGCGGGATGCGAAGATTGGCGAGTCCGAAAAGGCCCTAACAAGGCATGAGGGCTAAATTTTGTTGCTAAAGATCCAAAGTGATGTGAAGAATCATTTATCGAAAATTAATATGAAGGATCGAGACACACGACGTAAAGCAAAACTCCCCAAAAGTCATGGAGAAGTGTATCCGAAAAGACCCTAACAAGGTATGAGGATAAATAGATCCAAGTCATAAAAGGAGGCGGATCGTTGTATATCAAAGTCCAAAATAAAGATTGGAGAAAAATGAAGAAGTCGTGGTCCAAGTATGAATCTCTCAAAACTTCAAGTGAAGAAATTCCTATATGAAGAGAAGACCATAATTTCATGAACGTCTCTCAAGGTTTGAAGTATGAAGTCGCTGCCAAATATCGGTCCGAGAAAGGTCTCAAATCGCGAAACGAGTTATGCCAAGATATGAACTTTATGAGGTCCCGAGAAGCAGTTTTAAAAGATTTTGTCCTTTAGCTAACTATTGATTAAATCGTTCACTTTATTTTCAGACTTAATAACTATCGAAATAAGTCAAAAATGCATCCTCGTGATCATTCAAGACAAAAATAAAATATAAGAGATACCTCTAGGAATAAGGGAGTCTAAGTAAGTAATTGGCCCACATGAGTTCGTGTTAGTCTATTAACTTAAAATAACAATGATCTCGTTTTTAAGCTTGGTTTGGAGAAAGTGAAAACATGAGGATGATGATTGTTCATAACATTTTCAAAACCCAAGGTATGCTTTTGATTTCTTTATTTTGTATATTTTAATTTTCTATTTCTTTAATAAAGGCCAACGTGGATTGATTATAATGAAAAGTGTAATCTTGCTTTGTAACTAATGCATTGCATGAGTACATTGCAATGGTCAAGTGTAGGGGATTTGATAGGTGTGTAAACACCCATCTTTTCTACCACTTAATTACAATAATAACCGGACCAAAACGTGTATTTTATGTCTTTTATGTCGGAATTATGCGTGGTTTGTGTTTTTGTTGAGATTTAGGACGAAAAGGTGAAAAGTGGAGAAAACACGGGAATTCACGGGCATTTACGGACTTTTATTGAAGAAAAAGATGAAAGACGAAGTCAAGAAGTCAAGAGTGCAAAAAGAACGGAAGCCCACGACCAATTCTGAAGATTTATCGAAGAAAAAGTCAAAAGACGGAAGTTTATCAAAAGCCGAATAATTCAAGTCTATTTTATTGAAGAATTTATAGACGAGTCCAAAGAAATCCCGAAGCCAAAAGTCCTTTAAGTCCAAGTTTAAAGAAGATTAGAAGAAAAGGACTAAGTATGCAATTAATGAAGATTAAAAGAAGGAGGGACTTAATGACGCAATTAAGATAAAAGGAAAGAGGGGAGGAAGCTTCCTTAATCCTCCCCTATAAATAGTCATTAGGATTTACATTTCATTCTTGTTGGCTAAGTGTGACAATTAGCTCTTCCACCATTTACTTACCTTGTCATTTACTTTACTTGTCAAATTTAAATACCTTGTCTTGCACCTTAAATTCATTTAATTTCAAGTAAGTTTTCATTTAATTATTGTTGATCTTTACTTTATCTTGTCAATCTCTTATATACCTTTCTTAATCTTTGATTTATGTGTTTATGTTTATGTTCATGTTCATGCTTTTATTTTGATCCAAATGGTTTCTTGATTATTGTGGTTAAAGTTGTTTGATTTATTGATTTTAATTGTTGTTTATGTTTATCTGTTAATTCGTTACTATTTAGCTTAAACGTTGTGTTAAATTTGACTAATCTGCTTTAGATCTGCTATTTTCTTTGATCCCTTGTTCTTCGGGGTGTTTGTTGTGTTTCTGATCTCTTCCAGGAAAACTTCCGAACCAAGAAGGAGGGAAAGATTTCATTCGGAACTTCAAAGTTCCGAGTCAAGGGTTTCATCCATAAGATTTTTAGGCTCAGCAAAACTTCCGAGTCAAGCTTGTTCATCCGGAACATTCAAAGTTCCGGACGAAGGATAACTTCCGACTCAAGAATCATTCATTCGGAACTCAAAAGTTCCGAACCAGAAAAGCTTCATTCGGAACTCAAAAGTTCCGGATCAAGCAATTCATTCGGAACTCCAAAAGTTCCGGATCAGTGAGTATTCATTCGGAAGTTTCCAAAGTTCCGAACCAAGGGCTGTTCATTCGGAACTTAAAAGTTCCGAACCAACTTCCGGATCAAGAGCAAGTTCCGAATCAGAAGGCTTCATTCGGAAGTATGAAACTTCCGAATCAAGGAGGCTTCATTCAGAATCTTTCGAATCAAGGGTTAATCAAAAGTTCCGAATCAAGGCAAATTTTAGAAGTTCCGAATGAGTAAAGTTCCGAACGAAGAATTGTTTTGGATAAGTGACATATTCAGATCAATTTGTTCCGGATCAAGGATTTTGGTAATATTCCGAGCGAAGAAGAATCATTCCAACCGAAGGTGACATTCCGGATGAGTGATTGTTCCAAACGAAGGATAATTCCGAATGAGCTGTATTCAGGTTCTTATTAGCTTTTGTCTTTGATTTTTATTTTCAAGCTTTATTTTTCCTGCCTTTATTTTAATTGCACTTTAAGTTTATTTGCCTTAGTTAAATTTTAGTCTTGCCTTAGTTTAAGTTTTAGTCGTGTTTTAAGTTTGCCTTAGATAGATTTAAGTTTACGTCTTTACTTTAGTGCCCTTTAATTTCACTCTCGCTTTTAAATACTTGCACCATTATTTTAATTAGACTTAGATTTACTTTAATTGCACTTTTACTTTAAAGTTTCGCACTTTCAATTTTAAACACTACAACGACACATTTTTGTTCCACCAAAATAAGACTGAGTCACACACATTAAACACAAGTTTTTCAATTCGAAGAGAACACTAGAATGATAATTTTTAACTAGGAAAATCTGAGTTATTAGCGACCCAAGTTAAAACCTTTAAAAATGTCACGTCATCTCACCTCATTAAAAAAAAGATGTCACATTGGTTTGGCATGGGGTTGATGGCACTACATCCCTTTATAGCAAAGTTTATCGAAATGACCTTGTTCTTTACACCGGGATAATAGTAACACGCGATGGTAAAGAAAGAAAGATTATGTAAGGTTTTGATCCTTTTAAACCAACACAACATATGATAATCTTTGTGATAACATATTCTAATACTAGACTAATGAATCTTTTGTCAACTGGTTCAACCATTAAAAAAACAACCCTCGTTACATAAATACCTGCGACAAAATTTGGCTAACATAAAGACAAGTTACCCGGATAGAGATGACAGTCTTCCTCTGATGTCTCCAAACCGGCCATAATAAAATCGATAGGTGAAACCAATAGTAGTTTGTTTTCTTATTCTCTTTGAATCGCACAACCAAATACACATATCCCCTTTTGACTCTCCTTTTTCTTTATCATTATGTCTATAAAACACACAAACACAATACATGTCATGTCATGTAATGTAATACTAATTAACAACAAATATATACTTGGCAACAAACTTCTTTTAATAAGACTATTTCCAAGTTGTACCATTTATCAAGGTCTAAGATCAGAATATTTATTCTTCTAAAAACTATACAAAACCATCGTACTTATCAAAATATACCGACTTTAAACATTTACAATTTAATCGTTAAACATTACCATCGAACTTTCAAATTGATTCTAAACTTTACCAATGTGGCCGTGAAATGACGAGATTACCCTTTTCTTTTTTTACATCATTACCTATATTGCCACGTTGCCTTTCCCTTACCTTCACTTTCTTGGATTTTGGTTTATTCATGTCTTGACGAAAAGGGTAATCGTGACAATAAATGGTAAGGAAAATTTCTATCGAGTTTATACACACACTTATTCAGTTATGTTAATATATTATTTTTCGTAAACTTAATTGGTGTATTGAGAAGTTTACGTATTCATGCTATTCGATGACGCCATCACCTAAGTTAGCCCTGTGCAACATTACTAGCCACCATTCCTACAAACGAAAATGCTCCCTTCATCGTCTCTCACAGAATCACTTTGACTTTAAGATCTTTTAGTGTCCAACATTGCTTATATTTTAGTCAACACTTGTCATGCTTGTCTAACTTATTTGATCATGATGATTGTCCAAACATGATTTCAATGTAATTCAAATTACAATTACACCTAATTACATTACATTACATCTAACCAAACACCCTCTAAGATTCATTTGTATAGTATATGGTGGATAGTTATATTGGAAAGTTGATAGCTAATTCATTAAATGCTACATGTGGAGTAGCCACCTATAAGTAGTAAATACATTAAATGCTACATGTATAACTAGTTAAACTAGTAAATGCATTCATGACTTCTTCAACTACTAATATATCATATATGACAAGTAATTCATTGATTTCTCATGAAGTTGTTTGGTTATAAAATTCATTGATTTTTCATGAAGTTAAACAAGCCAACAATCATAATTATAAATTAGTATAAAACCTTAATATGTTCTATCATTATAATAGCAGCTAGTTAGTTTTATATGTATCCTTTAGTAAATTATTTAATTCATAAGTAATTAATATTTAAATATTAATGCCAAAATTGTTAAATCATGTAAGTTGAATGCATTATGAGATAAATCTAAGGGTAAAAGATATAAAATACCATCGTACTTATTAAAATGTACCGACTTTAAACACTTACAATTTAATTGCTAGACATTACCATTGAACTTTCAAATTGATTGTAGACTTTACCTGTATGACCTGAAATGACGATATTACCCTTGTCTTATTTAATATTTTATAATACATACAAAACTCAGATCTAAAATTGAGGCACACATATGTGACTCAGATCTAAAATTAAGGCACACATATGGACTTGGTAACTACAGTAATGGTTAAACACATAGACAGTATGCCACTCCTGGTAAGTGGTACCAAAGTAAAAGACACGAGTGTTCAAATGTTCTGAGGAAAAACTTTTGCTTTCTCATTGGTACCTGCACTTTAACGCCAAAGCTCTTCAAAATAAATATTTCATTCTCACATCTACGAAAGTGACATTTCTATTATCCAGTGCCCATGGAAACCAACAGCTTAAAAGCACAGTATGAATTGGAAACAAGTTTCGCAAGTGACTAAACATGCCATGAGCCCACGCGGGGATTGCTATACCCTTCAACATCTTTTTGCCTAATTATCCTCCTGCGGTCATGCCCATATAAAGATTTGACAAGTGTGTTTTACTCATCATCTCTTCTCATCTGAAATGTTAGTTTTTCCACTTGTGTGAACATCCATATATGTCCTAAGAAAATAATTAAGGGAAGAGATGCATGCAAAGAAACAAATGTTTTTCATTTTGCCGACTAAATATGTCATAAAATAAGTGAGTTTTCACACTATCTAACAATTCTTATCTCACATGTCTCCACCGAAACTTGAACACACAACCTTAAGGTTAGAGGGCAACTCACATACCGCTAGACCAAGAGGCCTTTGATGCATTTACGCATTTATAGTTACAGTTGGGTTGCTCCATACTTCAATTCCAGTACATCCATCATACATTCAAAATAGAGGGTCAAGATCACTTTCAAAGTTGGCATTTGATGCTCACTAGGCGATAGATCATCATCATAGTTATTCACCTATTTGAATTGACATTAAACATTTAATTTGAATTTGGCATTAAAATTGACAGGTAGATTATCATAGAAAAAACAAAAGAATTAAAGAAATTTTTTCATAAAGAAATGGTCCATAAGACAATATTTTGGTTTATTTTCTTTCATAGCCCGAACAAATAAAAAAGTGAGGCGTGTTTGATCGGTCACAATCTCATGTAATGAGTGTTTTGGTCAGGTCGGATAGACACCAACCATACGGTTCGATGAAATTATTATGGCCTTGCCAGTTGGATGATTTGTTGGCTTATTTATAATATAAAATTTTATTGTATCAAATAACCATAACAAAGAATACAAAAAGGCCCACAACTTCAAGGTAAATCTGAGTTGAGGACATGAAGAAATCAAGAACTCTTTCTATGAATTACCTACCAACTTTAGTGCCAATTCAAATAAAATCTTTGCCTTTCATTTCCTTCACTTAAATTCATACATACAAAAATAGAGGGTCAAGATCACTTCTAAACAAACACACCAAAAAAGACTTTCAACGACAAATATGAATCTTGACCATCCAAACTGAATCGTAAAATGTCTTTTAACCAATCAAAACATAAAACCAAAAACCGCCTCACATAACCAACACAAGAAACACAATATAGGTTATATTATTTAGGCTTCTCTAAAAGTTATCTCAAAATACATCAAACTTGACATGATTTTAACAAATTTCCGCTTCAATAACTAGACTTAAAACATGATGAGTTACTTATATAGTGCCTGAACATGTCCAGTTGTTCCATAAGGAGTTACAAAAATGTACCTCAAAACTAGATAAGAAAATGATTTATTAATTACATGACGAGTTAGATAATTATTGCCTTGTTTAAGTACTAGCTTAAAGACCCGTAAAATTACGAGATTTTTAAAGAAATATTTTTATAATAAATATGAGTATATTTAGGCTAAGAACAACAACAAATGTAAACATGTTTCATCAATATTTGAAATAAATAAAAAGTAAAAGTTAAATTATTTGATATACAACTGAGTATATAATAATTAAAGTAATAAACGTTTATGCATTTTCGTCTTCAAATTTGATAATCTTGAATAGAAAATAACGTAGGTGAGCGTTAATCAATTTAATAAAAAATGTATATTCTGTGAACATTTAATAATACAGAGAAAATGTAAGTAAAAGTTAGATTGTGATTTATAATCCTATAAATCATGTACTATTATCCTTTTAATGTACATGAATTCATAAATAAAAACAATGGTTGTACATAAATATAAAATATCAATTAAGTTTGATAATACAAATATTTGTCCTCGTATCTTTTAAATTAGTCTAATAGAAGTTGCTACATTTACCTATGTCTTAAGGTCATTGATATACACAAACCCTTGTTACGGACTTCCTTGAAGAGATGTAGTTCATTTTGAACAAGATCCTTCAGGGGATTAATCACCCACCATCTCACTAGGCACCTTGGTCACTCGATCCATGGCTATTTTACTCTCCCCCTTCTGTCTGTCTCAAAAGACTATGGACCCCGCGGACCCTTTATCATTTGGGCCTGCCACCCTAAAAAGGGTCTGTGGTCCTCTCACTTCGTTTCTATTTTTCTTCTTTCGTAATATCATTTTTGTTCCAATGTTTCACATGCTATATGATGTAATTTTACTTGGGCAAGATGAATGAACCGGTAATTTTCTTTAAATGTGTTTGTATACATATATGACTAATGCTTTATTCTCTCGTGCCTAACTAACTTATGCAATGTCTATCTTTTGTTTCCACCATGTCTAACTTTGTTTTGCAGGTTTTGGTCAAAATTTTCCACAATTATCTCTTAAAAAGAGCATGAATCAAGAGGAGCATTCATGAAATGCTTACTTCTCCATACTTGTACATTCTTTTCTTTCTCACCATGTAGTATGTCTAAGACTTTGTGTTGGGTCTTGCACATACTCTTCTATCTATTATCTATCATCTAACTCTCTTTTGCAGGATTTTCATAATCCATCTCTCCCCGTTCTCCAAATTTAGCGGGAGTATGAACCGAGGGGGGACGATGGAAAGACAATTTTATATCTAGACTTACCATCTTTATGTCTAAATCTTCCAACTCTATCTCTAAAATTCTTTTCCATCTAAACCCCCTTTTTATTTCGACAAAAAAGAGGAGAAGAGAAATATAAAATCATATTTATAAAAACTTATGTGTTGTTTCTAATCACAAACTAAAAATAAGTTTATGTTTTGTCTTCAACAAAAAAGAAGAGATTGTGAATACAAATATAGTGTTAAATCGATGTTTATATATTAATACTCTTAAGTTTTGTTAAAGACAAAACATCAAGCATATTTGTATGCTTGTGTTACAAACAACACTAAAGCTTTAGATGAATGACTTAATGTTTCTAACTTTTGTAAAAAGTTCTCCACACTTATAAAGGTTTTGTAAAAACTTAACATGTGCAAAATACACATACTCTCTCCATATATTTGATATGTAAAAGTCAATTCTAGTGAAATAATGGCTGTGTGTGATATTGGACAAGGGATTAATGAGGCAACATAAGCCAGAGGTCACAGTCCCCAACGTAAAGGGACGAACCCAAATGAAAAGGGTTCGTAGGGGTCCGTGATCATCTGATAACCTTGCCTGTAAATACCAAGCATTCTCCAAGCTTTTCACTCACCCCTCTTCTCTCTAAATCTCTCTAATCGTTGATAATCTCTAACTCTCTACCTTTATTCTTCTCTCATTCTTGTGTCTTGTGATATAGATCTTACTCTTCTTGAAGATCATTTACAAGAACTCTATCCCTAAGCGTTGATCCTTCAAAGTTTACTTGTTTGATTGTGTTAAGTGTTATATACAGTCAACATTGTTTTACCCATTCATCTACTACTTGTGTAATAGGTTGGTTAGCATTTTAGTCCTTAAAATACATAGTGTGAAGGGAGTTGTTGTACCCGTGTAAAGAACACGGCATCCTAGCTTATGTGTCGTTAAAGATTGTAAGCAACGTGTAAGGGTTTCTCCATCGGTATAAAGGAGGTTGTTGACTAGTAAAAGTTGAACTCTCGAGTAGATACTCGAGGAGTAGAAGTAGGAGCAAGATATGTGAGATATTGCTAGGCCGAACCACTATAAATCCTTTGTGCATTGTGGTTTGATTTATTCTTTCTCTATCTCTATTACATAATCAATCATACTTGATCTATATCCTAACTAATCATATAAAAAGTTTCAAATAAGTAAAACTAATCGGTAAAACTATTCAACCCCATTCTAGTTTTCTACACATCCTATAATATCCTAATTAAAAGACGAAACATGCATAGAGAATGCGCATTAATAAGTGTGTAAACACTTATCTTTTTGCCCCTAAAATCAAGGAAAAAAAGACCTAATCATGTTTTTAATATCGTAAAAGTCGGAATTACGCGTGGTTTTGTGTTTTTGTGTTAAATAAGTACAAAAGATCAAAAGGAAAGAAAACACGAGATTTCACGGTCATTTGTTGAAAAAAAGTCCAAGAAAGAGACAAAGTCAAAGTCAAAGAACCAAAAGTGAAATGAAGATCACGAAAAACCGACAAAATCGACACGATTTCGAGAAAACCAAAAATCAAGTTTGATTTTGTTCGCGGATTTAAGTTTATGAAGGATTTTGGTCAAGTCGGTCCCACATTGGTTTAACGGGCTTAATTATTGGGCTAATTAAGGAAGTTTATGAGTTACTTGGGCCCGAGCCCAAATCCAAAATAATTAAGAGACGGATGAAATTTAAAATCCCAATCAAGCCCAATACTACAAACAAGAGACTGATGGAATTCATTTTGGGCCACAAGCCCAAAGACCTTAACGTGGACAGTTAAAAAGTGAAAACCAAATTCACTTATTTTTTTCTGGTCAAACCTTCATAACCTATTTATTCACCAAACCTTTACACGTTTTACTTTATCCCACTCACACACACGTTTCTTTTACCCACACCACAAACCCTTCGATACAAACAAAGTAACTTACTCTCTCTCTTCACCCAAATCAAACGCAGCTTTTACCCACACCCCAAACCCTAATTAACCAAATAAATTTGGGGCTTTTTGATTATGAGGCGCGTGTAAATCACGCAGGGGAAATTAATTCCCCTTTTTTTCTTATCTTGATGATGGTGGTCCTCATCAAACGTGGCATCTCCCTTTCATGTGATTGGATAAACCACATCACCACCACCATCCCTCCAATTAAAATGAGCCACATCATCTTCAAAGAAGCACAAGAAACACAAAGTAGGACAACCTGGAAATCCGTGTGATTAAGGTGTCTTTTCCACCGTTCGATCCAAGAGATGAAAGAGAATAGAAGAATTAAGGGCCAAGATTAAAGATTGCTCCTCAAAAACTTCTTGAAGAAGCCATGGGGGTTGGCTATAAATACCGCCATATTTCTGTAATGTTAGGTGCCATTTTTTTAATTTATTATGCAAAATTAAATTTTAGGTTTATTGTAATTTTCTTTCAGAAAGTATTGTAATCAGTTTCTAGTATTAATAAAATTTTATTTCGGTTTAAATTCGTCTCTTTAATTATTTTAATTTTTATTGCAATTTATCTTTATTCTGTTTTTTATTAATGATATTAAAGTAAAAAGTGGTTTATTAATTTTCCCCCACTGGGAAGATCTTAAATAACTGTTCGAGTAGATTTTTTATGGTTCGAGAATGATGGTGATGATTTGGCCGTATTTTGTTGATGATTCGGTGATATTTGGGGTATAAGGTGGTCTCGTTGTCGATTATAAGGGGGCTCAGCGCTCACCCTTCTTCCCAAAGGTTATCATCAACAGGTTCTTAATCTCTTTTTATTTTTTGTTAAGTTTAGATTAATTTTAACATTTAATTTCTTTTTATTAATCTGCTTGTTTAGTTAAGTTACTGTTTGGATTTGAGTTTGTTTGGATCTGCTTAGTATAATTCGTTTATTCAGTTTCTGTTATATCTAGTTTATTTTGATTTGAGTTGAGTTAAGTAGTGTATTGTTTTGTAGTGTTTAAATTTGGCTCATCTGTTTAGTTGTTATTGGCTTATTTGATTTAGCTTATCTGATTTTATATCTTGTTTGATTTGGTAAGTTACTTTTGAGTTTTTATATATCTGATTTTGAAAAAAAAATATAAAGTCAGATTTGATTTGAGTTTACTTTTGAGTTTTATATATCTGATTCTGCTTATAGTTACTTTACTGCTTTTGATTGAGTTTAGATTTGCTTATTTCTAAGTCTTTAAGTTAGGTGCTTATTTGATAAGTTGCTGTTTGATTTACGTTGCTGATTAGTATAATTTTATTTTCTTATTTTCAATTTAATCTCTTTTAGCTTATTGTTTGTGTTCTATCTGCTTATTTGGTTCTGTGTATTTGCTTATTTGATTCAGCTGCTGTGCTTATTTGGCATTTATTGATTTGCTGATTGCTGCGAAAAGCTACAGATTCATTTGATCTGTTTGTTTCAAAGTCCAAAAAAAATAATATAGCAAAAACTGTCCACGTAGGGACTCGAACCCTCGACCTTCAGTTCAACAGCCCAGCAAGTTAACCATCTCAGCTAGACCTTTATTTGTGTTTAACCTTAGCTTCTCTTATTAATATAGTTTAATAAATCTTAGCTGTCAGTTTGATATAATCGTTTAAATTCATGTTTTAGTTAGTTTATTTTAATTAAAACTTTTATTTTATATTTACTTCTATAAAGTTTAAAAAACTAAAAATTAAAAAATATTCTAATTACTTTTATAAATTTAAATTGTTTTTAAATTTAGTTTTTAAAATTAGTTCTCAATAAATTTAGATTTATTTAAAAATAGTTTTTAGTAGATTTCATTTAAATTAAGAGTTTTAGTTAAAAAAAATTAATTAAATTTAAAATAGACTTAAGTTTTATAGAGTTTTAAAATAGTTAATTAGTTTCAATTAAATATTACTTTTTTTTAATTAGATTAAATAGTTTTTAATTAAATAGTTTTTAGTTTTAAAATACCAATTTGAGTTTAATGTACCAAGAACAATTAATCCACGTTAAATTTGATATCAATTCGAGTGAGTCGAGGAAACGAACATAATTGCAAACAAAAATTATCTACATTAAATTGGCGCCGCTGCCGCTTCGCTCGTTACGATTGACGATTTTCGTGAGACGATTGGATTTTGGGATCCTTTCATTTTGAACGTTACTTTTCTTGCAAAAAAATCAGAAACATAAAAAAATCAAAAACTTAAAAATACAAAAAAAATTAAAAAATCACAAAAGCAAACTCTTTCCTAAGATTTGCACCAAAAAAATTAAAAAAATCCAAAAGTAATACTTTTGCTAAAGTATTACACCAAAAATATTACGTATTATTTGTTACTTTTCTTATTTCGATTTCTTTCGTTTTTTATTGTGAATATATATTTTTCTTTTAAAAAAAAAAACAAAAATATTTTTCTTTTACTATATTATATTACGTAGCACAATTAATTTACCTATTTTTCAAATAAGACCTTAGTTGGGATTTCATCACCTAACTATTGTATTCGAATCCCAAACAAAAAAAAGGGCAAAATAGATAAATACTAGTAAGAAGTTCGAACTCGATTTATACAAACTATAAGGTGGGTATAAGGCGACGCGCTATAAAAGGCCGTCTAAGGAAAAAGGTTTTTAAGCGCTTTGTGCCACCTCGTTTCCCCGCTTGCTTGTGCGTATATTAGGAGGGACGACCGAGTATTGGTTTGCCAACTCAAGTAGTATTAAGTATATATTTTTTGTAGCTTTTTAATATTGCACCTCGTGAGGGATAATCCCTTTCCTCTCAAAGTCGACCGAGGTTTCCTACCTCATTCCAAGTTTTAATTGTATGCGCACTCGCGCGCGTACATACATACAGATTGGTGTACCAAATACTTCTAATTCTTCCAAAAAGAAGAAGAAAAACAAAAAGACCGTCAATCAAGCCGATCCCGAGAATCGAGCTTTGAACAATACGATGGCAACGGATAATCGACCAATGATTAAGATTCTACAATCTCACGTTGAAGGAAACGATGACGCGATTGTGGTGCCGGATATTGGAGCGAATAATTTTGAACTTAAAACGGGTTCTATTCAAATGGTTTCCGCTACATCATTTTTAGGCCGTACTAATGATGACCCACACGCTCATATCAAACGTTTCATACAATTGGCAAACACCGTCAAATACAATGAGGTGCCACAAGCGGCCATTCGTTTACAACTCTTTCCTTTTTCCCTCGAGGGACAAGCCCGGATTTAGCTTGATAAGGAACCACCCCAAAGTAATACCACATGGATTGATTTAGAGACCAAGTTCATTAACTACTTTTTCCCACCATCACGGACCACCGCTTTAAGGAGTGACATCATTACCTTTGAACAAAAATATGGGAAAACATTTAGTGAGTCTTGGGATCGTTTTAAGGAGCTTTTAAGAAAATGTCCACAACATGGTTTCACTAAAGTGCATCAAATTAATACGTTTTACAATGGTTTAACTCTTAATGACCAAGACTCACTTAATAGTGCCGCGGGGGGTAATATTCTTGTGAAGTCCATGAACGAGGATTGGGCCATAATTGAAAACAAGACAAAAGTACAAACCAAGAGTGTTAGGGCTACTATGGCAATTACTAGTTCTAGTGAGAACGACAAGAGAATTGATAAGCTTACTTCGCTTGTTGAATCAATTGCTCTACAAACCGCTAACAATACCAAAGCCATCAATGGTCAAGTTAATGCCTTAAAAGAAACTTGTGAAACGTGTGAGACTTGTGGTGGACCACATTTGTATTTTAATTGTGACAAGGTTTACAATCAACAACAACAAGTTTATGCTTATAACAACAATGAAAATGAGCGGGTTCATTTCAAACCAAATGTTGATGTTAACCATTTGTCTTATAAGAGTACTAACTATTTGGCTCCCCCGGGTTTTCTAGCTCCACAAAGACCACCCCCACCCGCCCAAAATACCCAATACCAAAATAGGAACCAAGGTCCTCAAATGGGTAATTTTAAAGGGAATTCAAATACAAGGGGTTTTAACCAAAATCAAGGGAATTTTCAAGGGAAAAATCAAGGGTTTAATACTCAAAATCAAGGTTTTAATAATCAAGGTTTTCAAAATCAAGGCTTTCAAAATCCTAATCAATTTCAAAATCAAGGGTTTAACAATCAAGGGTATAATCAAATGAACATGCATAATCCTCAAATGGACTTGGTTCTACAAAAATTGACCGAACATGAGAAAACTATGAAACAAATGCAAGAGTCCACCGATAGGAAGTTCGTGCAAATGTTGCAAGCCCTTAGAACCCAAGGAGCCTTACCTTCTAATACCGAGATTAACCCTCGTGCTAATGTGAGTGCTATCACTACTCGAAGTGGAGCCACTTTAGTGGGACCTTCCATCTCTTCTCCCATAAAGGAGAGACAAGGCCCGGAGGTCATAATGAGTGATCATACTCCCCCTCCGGTGATTCCTCCCACTACCACTCCTAGTACTAGTTCTCCATTGCCCAAAGAGCCTAACCCTAAGGTTGTTCAAGAAGCGAGTCCTTCTCCTTCTCCACCTTCAACGACTAAGCCCAATATCCCTTATCCCTCTAGGTTGGACAAGGCTAAAGTTCTCACCAAAGATGACATTCATGTTTCCAACTTTTTGAAAATGATTTCCCAAGTGAATGTTAACATTAGCCTTATTGAAGCACTTGCTCAAATGCCTAAATTTGTGAAAATGTTCAAAGATTTTCTTAATAAGAAAGAAAAAATGGTTGATCTCGTTAACACCCGTTTAAATGAGAATTTTCCGCGATTCTTCTCAAAGAGCTTCCCAAAAAGCTAGGATATCTCGGACGATTGGTGTTACCTTGCTCGTTTCCTCAAATTGATGATTGTATGGCTTTAGCGGATCTCGGCGCTAACATCAATCTTATGCCACTCTCGGTATGGAAACGATCATCATTACCCGACCATGTACCAACTCGCATGACTCCCGAGTTAGCTAATAGAACTCTCGCATACCCCGTTGGTATTGCCGAAGACGTTTTTGTTCGAGTTGGTACATTCACTTTTCCCGTGGACTTTGTTGTAGTCGACTATGAGATGGATCCTCGTATTCCGTTAATACTTGGTTGACCATTCTTAAGAACCGTAAAAGCGTTAGTTGATGTAGCCGAAAGGGAATTAATTCTTAGGGTAGGCAATGATCAACAAGTGTTTAAAATGGGGAAAATGGTAAATAAATCAAACGAAAAAGAATCGGTCAATATGATTGATGTGCTTAATTTTGATAATGAACAAAGTTTTATCAATCCTTTTGAAACTAAAAAGTTTAACCTTAATGATTTTGTGGTACATTCAAATCCACTTTTTGAAACTTCAAATGAAAATCCACTTTTTGAAACTTTAAATGATAATCCACTTTTTGAAGAAAATGAGGAAGCTAATAATGACGACACTTCTTTAAGTGATCTCATTTCTTTGGGTTTTGACGAGACTCCTAGTGAACCTAATGATTCTATTATCTCTATGAGTGATCCTCCCATTCTTGAGTCTCCGTTTGACTCTTATATTCTAAAATTGGGGGTTACGACTTTTGAAAAAGATCCTCCACCTTTAAAGGTTGCCCCTATTTTAGAGGATATTCCATTTGAGGAGGATTTAGATATCTTTCTAAACTCCTATTTTCCTCACGAGGATGATTTTTCCTATGACTCCGATGATATTTATGTTTTCACATCGAGTTTGGAAGAGGACGACTCCCCCATTTTGGATCAAAATGACACTTTGAGCTTTAATGACAACACCTCTTGCTATTTTCCCGTTAAGGAACCGGTGTTTGATCCCTGAATAGAGACTTTCGTGCTATCATTGCCATATCACCATAACACCTTTCCTCGTAAGAAAATTTTGACCAAGGGTACCCCTCTTTTCTTTGACTTGTGTGATTTTACCACCTCGGGGTTTATTTCCTTTCATGATGGAAATTATGTGTTTGACCCGGGTGGATTTTCATAGGGTATTCCTTATATAACTTTGTTTCACCCTTTATCATGGAGAGATTTTCCTCCCTTGGAAATCTCGGTATTTCATGATTTTTCCCATTTGAATAATGATATTCGAGAAATCAAGTCGAGCTAGAGACTCGTGATAAATAAATCAAGCATCGTTTAACTAGGTTATATTTTTACCTTTTCCATCCTTTCCACCCTTTTTCGCCTTCACCCATTTCCACCAATAAGTGTAGGGGAGCCAAGTAGGTTGTTTGTGTGTTGTGATGTTGTGCAGGGACATGTGTTTTAATGATCCACTTTTGGTGTTTTTGACGCGACCCGTGATCCCGTGTTCCCGTGTACCCGGTTCTATCAAAACTATTGTGATTCATACATGTATATAAATAAGACGAATAAATGTAATCACTTTAGTTGTCTCTTCCTTAGCTCGATTTTAAACAACGTACTCAATGTCCTAAGTGTAGGGGAGTTTATTCTCCCACATGCTTAAACATTGAGGACAATGTTTATATTAAGTGTAGAGGGGGACTTCTATCGAATTTTAGTGGGCTTTTCTATGAATTTGACCTCATTTAACCGGAAAATTAAAAAAATTTCAACGTTTTTCAAATTTTTGATCTATTTTGGCCTAGTAGTATTTCCATTTATTTTCTTTCCTTTTGTCATTGCATCGTATTTATATTTTCCATTTCAAGAATAAAGTCAAAAATAAATAAATGAATAAAATGGTTTTAACAAGTTTAGAAGTCTTTGATATATTAGGCCCGTCGTGAATATTTTGACTCAACCCAAGTTTACTTATCCAAGTTTACTCTAGCTAGTATCCTTAACCATATGGACCTTAATTGGTTTATTAGGCTAAGCATCCACAAGTCTCATTCCTTGAGATTTTAAATTGTGGAGAACGAGAGATGATAGAGTTGATAATAAGTTTAAGGGTTAATTCTTGCTTATATGAGTTTTTGTGGCTCTTTCTTCCCGCTTGTATATTTAATGGCTTAATAAATGAGGATTTTTGCGTTGTAGATTCGATATTTTAACTCTTAGCTAAATCTTTTATCTCCTTGTAATTAAAGCATGAACACATTAAGGGTGCCAGCGTTGTGGACTTCCGACTAAGGTGGCTCATAACCACTAAGTAGGAGGTATTCCGACCATGGGACCACGGAATTTGGCCTAATAAATATATATATCATAAATAAAGAAAGAATAAGATTAAAGCATGACCTCAAGGAGCCTTAGGGTGTGGGGCATGTAGCACGAACCTTGTCATTAGAGCCTTAGGGTGTATGGCATGGTAAGTGTTGAATAAAATTTGATCAAAAATCAATTCCCTTGTTTATCGTTCAAGGAGCCTTAGGGTGTGGGGCATGTAGCACGAACCTTGCCATTAGAGCCTTAGGGTGTATGGCATGATAAGTGTTGAATAAAAATTGATCAAAAATCAATTCCCTCGTTTATCGGTCAAGGAGCCTTAGGGTGTGGACAATAAATGAGGAGCATTTTTACATCTTAAAGAGCCTAAGGGTATATGATGTGAATTTGCTAAACTCCACATAAAGTCAACATGACTTTGGAGGAATAATTAATAAGTAGTAATATCGGCCAAATTTTGGATCCGGGAATTTATTCCCCAAATCGTGTTAAATCATCCTTGATGTGGGCTTACTTTAGTGACAACGTTTTTTTGGACGAGGTTAGGTTTTAAGTGTCGAGTTTGCACCGTTTTGCCTTCATTTTTGGACTAATAATTATCAAATAAGTCAAATGAGCCTACGGGTGAATGACAATCCCTAAAAGCTAGAGATAAAACTTAGGAATTGGAGAAAGAGTATTACACATTTATCTTATATAAGTAGTTTTAACCTAAGAACTTATGGTAAACAATGATCTTGTTTTTAAGCTTGGTATGAGGAACGTGAAACTTGAGGGTGATTAATATTCATGACACCAAAGCCCTAATTTAAGTCTTTGATCTCTTTACAAGTTTCTTCCATAAAATAATTTCCAAGTTAATAAATTGTTATAACTTTTGTTTCCTTTAAAGTTTTTATCTTTTCATCGTAGTAGTATTAGTATATCTTAATAAAGGCCAAAATGGTTAGTTATGAGAAAAATGTAACTTTATGCTTTAAAACTATGCATTGCATGGGGTCATTGCATTGGTCAAGTGTAGGGGATTTAATAAGTGTGTAAACACTTATCCTTTTGCCACTAAAATCAAGGAAAAACAAGACCTAATCATGTGTTTAATATCGTAAAAGTCGGAATTACACGTGGATTTGTGTTTTTGTGTTAAACAGGTACAAAAGATCAAAAGGAAAAAAAACGGGGGATTTCACGGTCATTTGTCGAAGAAAAGTCCAAGAAAGAGACAAAGTCAAAGTCGAAGAACCAAAAGTGAACTGAAGATTACGAAAAACCGACAAAATCGACACGATTTCGTGAAAACCAAAAATCAAGTTCGATTTTGTTCGCGAATTTAAGTTTATGATGGATTTTGGTCAAGTGGGTCCCATATTGGTTTAACGGGCTTAATTATTGGGCTAATTAAGGAAGAACTTGGGCCCGAGCCCAAATCCAAAATAATTAAGAGACGGATGAAATTTAAAAGCCCAATCAAGCCCAATACTACAAACAAGAGACAGATGGAATTCATTTTGGGCCACAAGCCCAAAGACCTTAACGTGGACAGTTAAAAAGTGAAAACCAAATTCACTTATTTTTTTTCTGGTCAAACCTTCATAACCCATTTATTCACCAAACCTTTACACGTTTTACTTTATCCCACTCACACACACGTTTCTTTTACCCACACCACAAACCCTTCGATACAAACAAAGTAACTTACTCTCTCTTCACCCAAATCAAACGCAGCTTTTACACACACCCCAAACCCTAATTAACCAAATAAATTTGGGGCTTTTTGATTATGAGGCGCGTGTAAATCACGCAGGGGAAATTTATTCCCCCTTTTTTCTGATCTTGATGATGGTGGTCCTCATCAAACGTGGCATCTCCCTTTCATGTGATTGGATAAACCACATCACCACCACCATCCCTCCAATTAAAACAAGCCACATCATCTTCAAAGAAGCACAAGAAACATAAAGTAGGACAACCTGGCAATCCGCGTGATTAAGGTGTCTTTTCCACCGTTCGATCCAAGAGATGAAAGAGAATTGAAGAATTAAGGGCCAAGATTAAAGATTGCTCCTCAAAAACTTCTTGAACAAGCCATGGGGGTTGGCTATAAATACCCCCATATTTCTGTAATGTTAGGTGCCATTTTTTTTATTATGCAAAATTAGATTTTAGGTTTATTGTAATTTTCTTTCAAAAAGTATTGTAATCAGTTTCTAGTATTAATAAAATTTTATTTCGGTTTAAATGCGTCTCTTTAATTATTTAAATTTTTATTGCAGTTTATCTTTATTTTGTTTTTGATTAATGATATTAAAGTAAAAAGTGGTTTATTAATTTCCCCCCACTAGGAAGATCTTAAATAACTGTTCGAGTAGATTTTTATGGTTCGAGAATGATGGTGACGATTTGGCCGTATTTTGTTGATGATTCGGTGATATTTGGGGTATAAGGTGGTCTAGTTTTCGATTATAATGGGGCTCAGCGCTCACCCTTCTTCCCAAAGGTTATCATCAACAGGTTCTTAATCTCTTTTTATTTTTCGTTAAGTTTAGATTAATTTTAATATTTAATTTCTGTTTATTAATCTGCTTGTTTAGTTAAGTTACTGTTTGGATTTGAGTTTGTTTGGATCTGCTTAGTATAATTCGTTTATTCAGTTTCTGTTATATCTAGTTTATTTTGATTTGAGTTGAGTTAAGTAGTGTATTGTTTTGTAGTGTTTAGATTTGGCTCATCTGTTTAGTTTTTATTGGCTTATTTGATTTAGCTTATCTGATTTTGTAGCTTGTTTGATTTGGTAAGTTACTTTTGAGTTTTTATATATCTGATTTTGAAAAAAAATATAAAGTCAGATTTGATTTGAGTTTACTTTTGAGTTTTATATATCTGATTCTACTTATAGTTACTTTACTGCTTTTGATTGAGTTTAGATTTGCTTATTTCTAAGTCTTTAAGTTAGGTGCTTATTTGATAAGTTGCTGTTTGATTTACGTTGCTGATTAGTATAATTTTATTTGCTTATTTTCAGTTTAATCTCTTTTAGCTTATTGTTTGTGTTCTATCTGCTTATTTGGTTCTGTGTATTTGCTTATTTGATTCAGCTGCTGTGCTTATTTGGCTTTTATTGATTTGCTGATTGCTGCGAAAAGCAACAAATCCATTTGATCTGTTTGTTTCAAAGTCTAAAAAATAATATAGCAAAAACTGTCCACATAGGGACTCAAACCCTCGACCTTCAGTTCAACAGCCCAGCAAGTTAACCATCTCAGCTAGACCTTTATTTGTGTTTAACCTTAGCTTCTCTTATTAATATAGTTTAATAAATCTTAGCTGTCAGTTTGATATAATAGTTTAAATTCATGTTTTAGTTAGTTTATTTTAATTAAAAGTTTTATTTTTTATTTACTTCTATAAAGTTTAAAAAAATAAAAAATAAAAAATATTTTAATTACTTTTATAAATTTAAATTGATTTTAAATTTAGTTTTTAAAATTAGTTCTCAATTAATTTAGATTTATTTAAGAATAGTTTTAAGTAGATTTCATTTAAATTAAGAGTTTTAGTTAAAAAAAATTAATTAGATTTAAAATAGACTTAAATTTTATAGAGTTTTAAAATAGTTAATTACTTTCAATTAAATATTACTTATTTTAATTAGATTAAATAGTTTTTAGTTTTAAAATACCAACTAGAGTTTAATTTACCAAGAACAATTAATCCACGTTAAATTTGATATCAATTCGAGTGAGTCGAGGAAACGAAATTAATTACACACCAAAATTAGCTACATTAAATTGGCGCCGCTGCCGCTTCGCTCGTTACGATTGACGATTTTCGTGAGATGTTTGGATTTTGGGATCCGTTCATTTTGAACGTTACTTTTCTTGCAAAAAAATAAAAAACATAAAAAAAATCAAAAACTTAAAAATACAAAAAAAATTAAAAAATCACAAAAGCAATCTCTTTCCTAAGATTTGCACAAAAAAAATTAATTAAATCCAAAAGTAATAATTTTCCTAAAGTATTACACCAAAAATATTACGTATTATTTGGTACTTTTCTTATTTCGATTTCTTTCGTTTTTTATTGTGAATATATATTTTTCTTTCAAAAAAATACAAAAAGATTTTTCATTTACTATATTATATTACATAGCACAATTAATTTACCTATTTTTCAAATAAGACCTTAGTCGGGATTTCATCACCTAACTATTGTATTCGAATCCCAAACAAGAAAAAAGGGCAAAATAGATAAATACTAGTAAGAAGTTCGAACTCGATTTATACAAACTATAAGGTGGGTATAAGGCGACGCGCTATAAAAGGCCGTCAAAGGAAAAGGTTTTTAAGCGCTTTGTGCCACCTCTTTTTCCCGCTTTCTTGTGCGTATATTGAGAGGGACGACTGAGTATTGGTTTGCCGACTCAAGTAGTATTAAGTATATATTTTTTGTAGCTTTTTAATATTGCACCTCGAGAGGGATAATCCCTTTCCTCTCAAAGTCGACCGAGGTTTCCTACCTCATTCCAAGTTTTAATTGTATGCGCACTCGCGCGCGTACACACATACCGATTGGTGTACCAAATACTTGTAATTCTTCCAAAAAGAAGAAGAAGAAAAACAAAAAGACCGTCAATCAAGCCGATCCCGAGAATCGAGCTTTGAACAATACGATGGCAACGGATAATCGACCAATAATTGAGATTCTACAATCTCACGTTGAAGGAAACGGTGACGCGATTGTGGTGCCGGATATTGGAGCAAATAGTTTTGAACTTAAAACGGGTTTTATTCAAATGGTTTCCGCTACACCATTTTTAGGCCGTACTAATGATGACCCACACGCTCATATCAAACGTTTCATACAATTGGCAAACACTGTCAAATACAATGGGGTGCCACAAGAGGCCATTCGTTTACCACTCTTTCCTTTTTCCCTCGAGGGACAAGCCTTGATTTGGCTTGATAAGGAACCACCCCAAAGTATTACCACATGGATTGATTTAGAGACCAAGTTCATTAACTACTTTTTCCCACCATCACGGACCACCTCTTTAAGGAATGACATCATTACCTTTGAACAAAAATATGGGAAAACATTTAGTGAGTCTTGGGATCGTTTTAAGGAGCTTTTAAGAAAATGTCCACAACATGGTTTCACTAAAGTGCATCAAATTAATACGTTTTACAATGGTTTAACTCTTAATGACCAAGGATCACTTAATAGTGCCGCGGGGGGTAATATTCTTGTGAAGTCCATGAACGAGGCTTGGGCCATAATTGAAAACAAGGCAAAAGTACAAACCAAGAGTGTTAGGGATACTATGGCAATTACTAGTTCTAGTGAGAACGAAAAGAGAATTGATAAGCTTACTTCGCTTGTTGAATCAATTGCTCTACAAACCGCTAACAATACCAAAGCCATGAATGGTCAAGTTAATGCCTTAAAAGAAACTTGTGAAACGTGTGAGACTTGTGGTGGACCATATTTGTATTTTAATTGTGACAAGGTTTACAATCAACAACAACAAGTTTATGCTTATAACAACAATGAAAATGAGCGGGTTCATTTCAAACCAAATGTTGATGTTAACCATTTGTCTTATAAGAGTAATAACTATTTGGCTCCCACGGGTTTTCTAGCTCCACAAAGACCAACCCCACCCGCCCAAAATACCCAATACCAAAATAGGAACCAAGGTCCTCAAATGGGTAATTTTCAAGAGAATTCAAATACAAGGGGTTTTAACCAAAATCAAGGGAATTTTCAAGGGCAAAATCAAGGGTTTAATACTCAAAATCAAGGTTTTAATAATCAAGGTTTTCAAAATCAAGGCTTTCAAAATCCTAATCAATTTCAAAATCAAGGGTTCAACAATCAAGGGTATAATCAAATGAACATGCATAATCCTCAAATGGACTTGGTTCTACAAAAATTGACCGAACATGATAAAACTATGAAACAAATGCAAGAGTCCACCGATAGGAAGTTCGTGCAAATGTTGCAAGCCCTTAGACCCCAAGGAGCCTTACCTTCTAATACCGAGATTAACCCTCGTGCTAATGTGAGTGCTATCACTACTCGAAGTGGAGCCACTTTAGTGGGACCTTCCATCTCTTCGCCCATAAAGGAGAGACAAGGCCTGGAGGTCATAATGAGTGATCCTACTCCCCCTCCGGTGATTCCTCCCACTACCACTCCTAGTACTAGTTCTCCATTGCACAAAGAGTCTAACCCTAAGGTTGTTCAAGAAGCGAGTCCTTCTCCTTCTCCACTTCAACGACTAAGCCCAATATTCCTTATCCCTCTAGGTTGGACAAGGCTAAAGTGCTCACCAAAGATTACGTTCATGTTTCCAACTTTTTGAAAATGATTTCCCAAGTGAATGTTAACATTAGCCTTATTGAAGCACTTGCTCAAATGCCTAAATTTGTGAAAATGTTCAAAGATTTGCTTAATAAGAAAGAAAAAATGGTTGAGCTCGTTAACACCCATTTAAATGAGAATTGTTCCGCGATTCTTCTCAAAGAGCTTCCCGAAAAGCTAGGAGATCCCGGACGATTCGTGTTACCTTGCTCGTTTCCTCAAATTGATGATTGTATGGCTTTAGCGGATCTCGGCGCTAGCATCAATCTTATGCCACTCTCGGTATGGAAACGATTATTATTACCCGACCTTGTACCAACTCGCATGACTCTCGAGTTAGCTAATAGAACTCTCGCATACCCCGTTGGTATTGCCAAAGACGTTTTTGTTCGATTTGGTACATTCATTTTTCCCGTGGACTTTGTTGTAGTCGACTATGAGATGGATCCTCGTATTCCGTTAATACTTGGTAGACCGTTCTTAAGAACCAGAAAAGCGTTAGTTGATGTAGCCGAAGGGGAATTAATTCTTAGGGTAGGGATGATCAACAAGTGTTTAAAATGGGGAAAATGGTAAATAAATCAAACGGAAAAGAATCGGTCAATATGATTGATGTGCTTAATTTTGATAATGAAGAAAGTTTTATCAATCCTTTGGAAACTAAAAAGTTTAACCTTAATGATTTTGTGGTACATTCAAATCCACTTTTTGAAACTTCAAATGAAAATCCACTTTTTGAAACTTCAAATGATAATCCACTTTTTGAAGAAAATGAGGAAGCTAATAATGACGACACTTCCTTAAGTGATCTCATTTCTTTGGGTTTTGACGAGACACCTAGTGAGCCTAATGATCCTATTATCTCTATGAGTGATCCTCCCATTCTTGAGTCTCCCTTTGACTCTTATATTCTAAAATTAGGGGTTACGACTTTTGAAAAAGATCCTCCACCTTTAAAGGTTGCCCCTATTTTAGAGGATATTCCATTTGAGGAGGATTTAGATATCTTTCTAAACTCCTATTTTCTCACGAGGATGAGTTTTCCTATGACTCCGATGATACTTATGTTTTCACATCGAGTTTAGAAGAAGACGACTCCCCCATTTTGGATCAAAATGACATTTTGAGCTTTAATGACAACACCTCTTGCTATTTTCCCGTTAAGGAACCGGTGTTTGATCCCGGAATAGAGACTTTCGTGCTATCATTGCCATATCACCATAACACCTTTCCTCGTAAGAAATTTTTGACCAAGGGTACCCCTCTTTTATTTGACTTGTATGATTTTACCACCTCGGGGTTTATTTCCTTTCATGATGGAAATTATGTGTTTGACCGAGGTGGATTTTCATGGGGTATTCCTTATATAACTTTGTTTCACCCTTTATCATGGAGAGATTTTCCTCCCTTGGAAATCTTGGTTTTTCCATGATTTTTCCCATTTGAATAATGATATTCGGGAAATCGAGTCGAGCTAGAGACTCATGATAAATAAATCAAGCATCGTTTAACTTGGTTAGATTTATACCTTTTCCATCCTTTCCACCCTTTTTCGCCTTCACCCATTTCCACCAATAAGTGTAGGGGGAGCCAAGTAGGTTGTTTGTGTGTTGTGATGTTGTGCAGGGACATGTGCTTTAATGATCCACTTTTGGTGTTTTTGACGCGACCCGTGATCCCGTGTTCCCGTGTACCCGGTTCTATCAAAACTATTGTGATTCATACATGTATATAAATAAGACGAATAAATGTAATCACTTTAGTTGTCTCTTCCTTAGCTCGATTTTAAACAACGTACTCAATGTCCTAAGTGTAGGGGAGTTTATTCTCCCACATGCTTAAACATTGGGGAAAATGTTTATATTAAGTGTAGGGGGACTTCTATCGAATTTTAGTGGGCTTTTCCATGAATTTGACCTCATTTAACCGGAAAATTCAAAAAAATTCAACGTTTTTCAAATTTTTGATCTATTTTGGCCTAGTAGTATTTCCATTTATTTTCTTTCCTTTTGTCATTGCATCGTATTTATATTTTCCATTTCAAGAATAAAGTCAAAAATAAATAAATGAATAAAATGGTTTTAACAAGTTTAGAAGTCTTTGATATATTAGGCCCGTCGTGAATATTTTGACTCAACCCGAGTTTACTTATCCAAGTTTACTCTAGCTAGTATCCTTAACCATATGGACCTTAATTGGTTTATTAGGCTAAGCATCCACAAGTCTCATTCCTTGAGATTTTAAATTGTGGAGAACGAGAGATGATAGAGTTGATAATAAGTTTAAGGGTTAATTCTTGCTTATATGAGTTTTTGTGGCTCTTTCTTCCCGCTTGTATATTTAATTGCTTAATAAATGAGGATTTTTGCGGTGTAGATTTGATATCTTAACTCTTAGCCAAATCTTTTATCTCCTTGTAGTTAAAGCATGAACACATTGAGGGTGCCAGCGTTGTGGACTTCCGACTAAGATGGCTCATAACCACTAAGTAGGAGGTATTCAGACCATGGGATCACAGAATTTGGCCTAATATATATATCATAAATAAAGAAGGAATAATATTAAAACATGACCTCAAGGAGCCTTAGGGTGTGGGGCATATAGCACGAACCTTGTCATTAGAGCCTTAGGGTGTATGGCATGGTAAGTGTTGAATAAAAATTGATCAAAAATCAATTCCCTTGTTTATCGTTTAAGGAGCCTTAAGGTGTGGGGCATGTAGCACGAACCTTGTCATTAGATCCTTGGGGTGTATGGAATGGTAAGTGTTGAATAAAAATTGATCGAAAATAAATTCCCTCGTTTATCGTTCAAGGAGCCTTAGGGTGTGGACAATAGATGAGGAGCATTTTTACATCTTAAAGAGCCTAAGGGTATATGATGTGAATTTGCTAAACTCCACATAAAGACAACATGACTTTGGAGGAATAATTAATAAGTAGTAATATCGGCCAAATTTTGGATCCGGGAATTTATTCCCCAAATCGTGTTAAATCATCCTTGATGTGGGCTTACTTTCGTGACAACGTTTTTTAGGACGAGGTTAGGTTTTGAGTGTCGGGTTTGCACCGTTTTGCCTTCATTTTTGGACTAATAATTATCAAATAAGTCAAATGAGCGTACGGGTGAATGACAATCCCTAAAAGCTAGAGATACAACTTAGGAATTGGAGAAAGAGTATTACACATTTATCTTATATAAGTAGTTTTAACCTATGAACTTATGGTAAACAATGATCTTGTTTTTAAGCTTGGTATGAGGAACGTGAAACTTGAGGGTGATTAATATTCATGACACCAAAGCCTTAATTTAAGTCTTAGATCTCTTTACAAGTTTCTTTCATCAAATAATTTCCAAGTTAATAAATTGTTATAACTTTTGTTTCCTTTAAAGTTTTTATCTTTTCATCGTAGTAGTATTAGTATATCTTAATAAAGGCCAAAATGGTTAATTATGAGAAAAATGTAACTTTATGCTTTAAAACTATGCATTGCATGGGGTCATTGCAATGGTCAAGTGTAGGGGATTTAATAAGTGTGTAAACACTTATCCTTTTGCCACTAAAATCAAGGAAAAACAAGACCTAATCATGTGTTTAATATCGTAAAAGTCGGAATTACGCGTGGTTTTGTGTTTTTGTGTTAAACAGGTACAAAAGATCAAAAGGAAAGAAAACACGGGATTTTACGGTCATTTGTTGAAGAAAAGTCCAAGAAAGAGACAAAGTCAAAGAACCAAAAGTGAACTGAAGATCACGAAAAACCGACAAAATCGACCCGATTTTGAGAAAACCAAAAATCAAGTTCGATTTTGTTCGTGGATTTAAGTTTATGAAGGATTTTGGTCAAGTGGGTCCCACATTGGTTTAACGGGCTTAATTATTGGGCTAATTAAGGAAGTTTATGAGTTACTTGGGCCCGAGCCCAAATCCAAAATAATTAAGAGACGGATGAAATTTAAAAGCCCAATCAAGCCCAATACTACAAACAAGAGACGAATGGGATTCATTTTGGGCCACAAGCCCAAAGACCTTAACGTGGACAGTTAAAAAGTGAAAACCAAATTCACTTATTTTTTTTCTGGTCAAACCTTCATAAACCATTTATTCACCAAACCTTTACACGTTTTACTTTATCCCACTTACACACATGTTTCTTTTACCCACACCACAAACCCTTCAATACAAACAAAGTAACTTACTCTCTCTCTTCACCCAAATCAAACGCAGCTTTTACCCACACCCCAAACCCTAATTAACCAAATAAATTTAGGGCTTTTTGATTATGAGGCGCGTGTAAATCACGCAGGGGAAATTAATTCCCCCTTTTTTCTGATCTTGATGATGGTGGTCCTCATCAAACGTGGCATCTCCCTTTCATGTGATTGGATAAACCACATCACCACCACCATCCCTCCAATTAAAACGAGCCACATCATCTTCAAAGAAGCACAAGAAACACAAAGTAGGAAAACATGGCAATCCGCGTGATTAAGGTGTCTTTTCCACCGTTCGATCCAAGAGATGAAAGAGAATAGAAGAATTAAGGGCCAAGATTGAAGATTGCTCCTCAAAAACTTCTTGAAGAAGCCATGGGGGTTGGCTATAAATACCCCCATATTTCTGTAATGTTAGCTGCCATTTTTTTTTATTATGCAAAATTAGATTTTAGGTTTATTGTAATTTTCTTTTGAAAAGTATTGTAATCAGTTTCTAGTATAAATAAAATATTATTTCGGTTTAAATTCGTCTCTTTAATTATTTAAATTTTTATTACAATTTATCTTTATTCTGTTTTTGATTAATGATATTAAAGTAAAAAGTGGTTTATTAATTTTCCCCCACTGGGAAGATCATAAATAATTGTTCGAGTAGATTTTCTATGGTTCGAGAATGATGGTGATGATTTGGCCGTATTTTGTTGATGATTCGGTGATATTTGGGGTATAAGGTGGTCTCGTTTTCGATTATAAGGGGGCTCAGCGCTCACCCTTCTTCCCAAAGGTTATCATCAAGAGGTTCTTAATCTCTTTTTACTTTTTGTTAAGTTTAGATTAATTTTAATATTTAATTTCTATTTATTAATCTGCTTGTTTAGTTAAGTTACTGTTTGGATTTGAGTTTGTTTGGATCTGCTTAGTATAATTCGTTTATTCAATTTCTGTTATATCTAGTTTATATTGATTTGAGTTGAGTTAAGTAGTGTATTGTTTTGTAGTGTTTAGATTTGGCTCATCTGTTTAGTTGTTATTGGCTTATTTGATTTAGCTTATCTGATTTTGTAGCTTGTTTGATTTGGTAAGTTACTTTTGAGTTTTTATATATCTGATTTTGAAAAAAAATATAAAGTCATATTTGATTTGAGTTTACTTTTGAGTTTTATATATCTGATTCTGCTTATAGTTACTTTACTGCTTTTGATTGAGTTTAGATTTGCTTATTTCTAAGTCTTTAAGTTAGGTGCTTATTTGATAAGTTGTTGTTTGATTTACGTTGCTGATTAGTATAATTTTATTTGCTTATTTTAAGTTTAATCTCTTTTAACTTATTGTTTGCGTTCTATCTGCTTATTTGGTTCTGTGTATTTGCTTATTTGATTCAGCTGCTGTGCTTATTTGGCTTTTATTGATTTTCTGATTGCTGCGAAAAGCAACAGATCCATTTGATCTGTTTATTTCAAAGTTCAAAAAAATAATATAGCAGAAACTATCCACGCAGGGACTCAAACCCTCGACTTTCAGTTCAACAGCCCAGCAAGTTAAACATCTTAGCTAGACCTTTATTTGTGTTTAACCTTAGCTTCTCTTATTAATATAGTTTAATAAATCTTAGCTGTCAGTTTGATATAATAGTTTAAATTCATGTTTTAGTTAGTTTATTTTAATTAAAAGATTATTTTATATTTACTTCTATAAAGTTTAAAAAAATAAAAATTAAAAAATATTTTAATTACTTTTATAAATTTAAATTGTTTTTAAATTTAGTTTTTAAAATTAGTTCTCAATTAATTTCGATTTATTTAAAAATAGTTTTTAGTAGATTTCATTTAAATTAAGAGTTTTAGTTAAAAAATTAATTAGATTTAAAATAGACTTAAATTTTATAGAGTTTTAAAATAGTTAATTAGTTTCAATTAAATATTACTTTTTTTAATTAGATTAAATAGTTTTTAATTAAATAGTTTTTAGTTTTAAAATACCAATTAGAGTTTAATTTACCAAGAACAATTAATCCACGTTAAATTTGATATCAATTCGAGTGAGTTGAGGAAACGAACTTAATTGCACACAAAAATTAGCTACATTACGCATTCAAAAAAGAGGTGTTCATTTGAATCTTGTTTGAAGAGCATAACCAGGTTTAAGTTAGTACTCGGACAACATCTCATTGACTCATCTGGTCTTATGTTGTTAAACTCTTTCACGTGACACCACTAGCCATAAAGAAACGCACGACTAGGAATACCATGAGAGAACCAAATAGTGTGAACCACGAGACCAGGTTCATCCGATTTCTAATTGTTTCTTAAGCTAACCAAACATAGAATGTCTTATATGTGGCCATTATAGTCTCACCAATTTTTTTTATCATCACTAAGGTTATTTAAATTAGACACATTTACATATATACACAACTACTTACATATAAACTTGGTTAAATACACATCATGTATACTCAAATATCCCATAACGTAATAAGAATAACTAAAAAAACAACAACAAACTATTCTCTACACATAATAAGATTATGGTGGGACGTGTGAAACATAAACATCACTTAATAAATTGAAAAAATGTTGCATGTTTAACTTACACACAATTATGTTGTAAAAATCATACAATAATAAATATAATAAATCATGACCACCTTGTTTCAATCCACCCATGAGGGCTGAGATGATGTTTCATCCCTAAGGAATCGCCAAAGTTGTCTTTTATGATTTTATTATTCATAGTGTGAAACATGCATATTTCAAGTGGATAGTACATTATTGGAGAAATTGGAAAGTAGATCATGTTCTCCATCTGTGGTGTTTTGGCATCCAGGGAGACAGATGACACGCCACATATAATAAATATCATATGTTTCCCTAAAGCAGCTACTTCGCCCATTCTTTTGAAGATGTTAATTTGAATACCTCAACGAATTCTCCAAACTTGCTAACGATTAACTTGTAAAAGATGTTGATCACATTTCAAATGGAAACGTTGTGGTAAGGACGCACAACGGCTTGTAGGGGCATTAGCGATTTAACGCAACCATGAACTAGGGTAGCTGTCCATTTTCTAAAAAAATAGACTCATCCATCATCCCTCGAGGCATAAACATTTCGGCCATATAATGTCACAAAATTAAGAGTAGAATGCAGATATTGTATATGTGGTTTGTCCAGATTGCAGATTTAGTTACCGGTCTTCTGAAAGTGCAGACGGCCTCTATGGTCTTTTGGTAAGTGTCTATTTTAGTACTTTGACCCTAACTATCGTTAACCTTTATTGCTACATAGACTTTTTTAATCCATTTCTTTCGTTTGACCAGACATTAGTTTTCCCCAATTTTTTACCCGTTGGTTTTTACCAAAGATTTTTGAATATAAATTAGAAAAACCCTAACTCTATTTCGTTACCATCATTCGTTTTTTTCAGTTTCACCTACGATCACTCACAAAATATTAATCGTTCATTACTGATATCAGACCTTATTGGTTCATAAGAGCTGAAGGTAAAAGTCTCAATCATAAAGCATTATATGGTAACACCATAGCCCCAATTCATTGCACTTTTTTAATTTGTTCTAGGCGAGATTAATCGGTGATTAACGCGAGGTAAAACCCCCGCACCCTGTGCTCTTACCTACCAACTTTAATTCCAATTCAACCACTCATTTTTACCTTATCCATTTCACACATATCTTTCTTTCAAACACAATTATCCAAAACCTTAAAAACCCTCACTCACATGTGAAGAAAATCAACACATAAAGAAAGATGGTTATGTACGAAATCGACTACGACAATTTGCCACCGGCCTTTTTTCGTCTTGACAAAATTGATTTAGCTTACACTCATAAGATTGCACAGGTCATAAGATTGCACAGGTTAGTTAAATTGATTTAGAAGAACAGGAGGTTAATTTGAAATTCATTTTAGTAATTAGTTTTCTAATCTGTATATTAATTAATCTTCTCTCTTTGTTTTCTTTTTTATAACAGAGTCTCTTCATGATGCTGCCATAAAGGCGGTTTTTGGAGAAACCACCCCTACCCAACAAGAAGAAGAAAATGTTTATTTTAAATCCATGAATTAATTTTATAATTATCTTATCTAAACTTATTATTATTATTATTATTATTTTTTTTTTAATTTTTTTTTTTAATAAAAATTCCAATTTTATTAATCACACAAAATTGGAAGGGAGCCGCGAAACAAGCTGCGCGCCCACCCCTTTTTGAATACAAAAACTAAGTCTTGATATCAAAAAACCACCACTCCTCGCGTCATTAGAATGACAACCAGCTAACCGCTTAAGACGCGAGAGAGTACCCATCGCCTCCACCTCAAACTCCCCAAAAGTCGAGAAGGCGAATGGAATAAACGAGTAACCATGCTCAGCACAAATAGAAGAATACTTCCTCTTCTTCTTCTGAACAGCCGACTGCAAAGCACTCCCGGGAACCCACGAATCCAACCCCGCCCCTGCAAACGGAGAAACCCCTGTAACATCTAAACACGCATCTTTGCCCTGGGACCAATTGTGAAGCAATAAATCTGCTGGCCGAAGATCACGCCCACCATCAGAAACAAATCCCATATCAGCTTCTTTCCTCACCGACACACCAACCTTAGAACAAATATCAAACAACACATCACGAACAAGATTGTGCCGAAACTTAACCCCCAAATCGCTAGCACAATTATTATTATTATTATTATTATTATTTATTACTATTATTTTTAGTAATTAATTTTCTCCCTCTTTCTTTTGTTTTTATAATAGGAAGTGGCCTTCGAGTAATGTTTTGAAGATGGGTGATGTTTTAGATGTTTCTGCGGTTGATAATGTGTTGAAGATGGGTGATATTTTAGATGTATCTGAGGTTGATAATGTGTTGAAGATGGTGGTTCCACTGAGCTCTTGGGTTAGGAGGATGTTGTGTACAAGGACGAAGATGTGCTGCTGCTGTTGCTGAGGATGAATTCTGATGAGTTTATTTAGTTTAGTTCTAAGTCAGGTGGGGATTAGTAGATTGTTTCTATTACAGTAGTAGTGTTCTGTTATGTGTCTTACTGTGTGGATGGTCTGTAATCACACAGTGCAAAGTTTTACCGAGATTAATATACAAGTTACAATGCTATTATTATATACTATCTCTATGAATCTGTCTGTCTTTTTTAATTAGTACTGTATTATGTTTGTGTTTGTGGTTGGCCCTTTAAAGTTTATAATCATGGCCAAGCGGATCTCTTAAATCTAAGTACTTACATACTCTCTTTATACTAACAAGCAGCAGTTCAGAATGTCATAAGACATAATTGTAAAATGGTTCAGCAGTAGCATAAATGGTTTTGTCTAGAAAATGCTGATATGATAAATTGCCTCCTTTTTAATGGTTTTGTCTGATATGACAAAATGACAAGTGTTTGGTATGGGTCATCATTATAGGATACAAAATTATCATCAAAATGATTAACAAATTACACTGCATATATTACGCTTAGGTTGGATTTAGTGTTGCAGATCTGATAGATTCAAACAACAGCTTACACATTACTCTTTTTGACTGTTGAAAAGAGTTGAGCCTTTTTCCAATTAATTGCATTTGGACAGAAAGCGTATGCCATTCATTAGTATTTGCAACGTAATTTGTTATACGTATTTGTTAGTAAATGGTTTTTAGTCAAATGCTTGGAGATGTAGCCAAATGCTTAGGTGAAGAAGTAATTCCAGGTATAAGAAGACTGCAGCTATCCCTGTCATTTCATCTTATGGAGGACAAGTATACTTCTCACTGGAACGTGGCCAATTTAGAGTTGCATTAGTTAAGTTATTTGGTTAATTTTGATATAGGAAAGTAACACAATCGCCTTATAAAGGGTCAAATTTGTGATCAGTTATCCAAAGGATTTCAGTATGGTTTGAGTATGCTCCTTGTATAGTCTGATCAGAAGGTTGCAAAAACTCACAGATATATCATACAGTCGTATGATCCCAGGCATATGGTCCAAATAAACAAAATGGACAAAATTGACCTGATTATTTTCCGGAAAACGCATTTTTGCAAGCTTGAACTTGACAAACATGGACATAACTATTTTTTTACATAAAAACAACTGTACATACGAGTGATAGCCACATTTGGACCCATATGAAGTCGAAACGGGTAAAAATGGCATAATGCTAAACACTCCTTTGGACCACTTAAGCGTACTCGTACTATATATAAATCTTTGTTTTTACAAACCAAAACACAAGAGCATTACTAAGGCGTTTCGTGGTATAAGAAAGGGTTTAAGACAAGCTCGCTTAACCTCGAGCTCCACCAGAGGTTAACCTGAGACGTCCTCACCTCCATAACTTCAAAATGTTTAACCTCGCTTAAAAGAGAAACATAAACAAAGCAACTTAAGCAATAATCTTAGTGAGATAATGCATATAAACTGAAAATAGAACATATGACAGTAAAGCTAAAAGGTTGCTTGGTTAGAACTTCCCCCGCTTAGTGTCATGGTGCATATTAACACGTTAGTTCCACACATGACCGCATTCTTTCAACTTTTTTTCATATTGGGGTTAAATACTTCGTAATCAAACATATGAGCAATATAGTTTCCATGTAAACACGCGTTGTCCACCTAGGATGTCGTGATCCTTTACTCGGGTCAATATAGCTTTAGAGGCTCTAATCGCCCACATAGGACGTTGTGAACCCCTTATTCGGGTCAGTATAGCTTTACAAGCCCTATTCGTCCACATAGGACGTTGAAGTTTCATTTCGGAACATGAGATCGAGTTATTGCACATGTCACCTACTTAGGACATCTATTAGGTATAATAACCATGTTAATCATCCACATAGGATGTGTAAGTCGCAGTTCGGGACATAAAGCCAGTAAAGGCTCATGTCATCGACCAAGGATGTCTAAGTTTTTATCTCCAATACATAAACATAATATAAGACATGCCATTTAAACATGAAGTGAAATAATTCATGTTGATTTCGAAGTCAAAGTGTAACTTGTTTGACACTTGAGAGTTAACTGTTCGACTCATTTGTGTTGCCGAATTTACAGTGATTACGCAACATCAAGAAGGATGGGAATACAAGATCCGCTACAACAAATTAGCATGTGGGAAGACGCCTTTGGAGCTAACTTTAGTCTTCTCTCAGAAAATATAATATAACGATTCCTGAGGTTGATTGAAGGCTACTAAATAAGGTTTGTGAATTCGTTTTTCTGAGATTACTAGATTTGTTCTGAGTATAATACGTTTTCCCTTTAAATGCATGCCTAAAACTAGAGAAGCGAAAAAATAAATTTAGACAGTTCTATTACCTGCAATAATTGTGATTATTACATTTTTCTCATATATAAAGTACACAGATCGTGGTTTACACTTCTGGTATCAAAGAATCTGTATGCATATAGATCGCACGCTATAGACTTGTTCGTGAATTTCCTATATTTGTGTATATAGATGATAAAGACGTGTTTCTTCTGTCATTTTTAGACGTATATATAAGCATTATGAAATGTATACTCATATATTTGAGTAGGTCAACCTCAGTTGAGCCTAAGAAGCATTGACTCAAGGTATGGCAAAGCTTAAACAGAACTTGGCTCGGAGCATAATGATTGACATAACAGGTGCCGGAAGTTACAACACACGGATGAATTCTGCAATGGAAAAGCTTGAATCACTTGAAGTTTTCTTGATTCAGGTAAACTTTTAAATGCTTACATGTCAAGGAATGATATATTATCGCATATTAGTATACTGAAACTAGGTTGTAAGTACAAGTACGAACTGTTTTTCTTAGTCTAAAGTCATCATATATGATTTTCAGGCTGATCACCTTCGAGAGGAGACTCTGCAACAATTGTATCTGATCTTAACACCACCTCGAGCTGTAAAAGCGTTGCTTGTACTTGGTGAATACTTCCAACGTCTTCGTGTACTAAGTTCAATATGGTCAGCTCGTCCTCGTGACCTTATAACTTTAATTTCATAAATCACTCTTTTTTCCGAGTATTCAATAGCTTCCATTAGTAGAAACTAGCTAGAGATATAGCAGCTTTCTCTCATATCGATCCCATCCCCAATCGATATATGTATATGCAGGAGGTCGAGTTTATCGACTTTGTTGTGTACTCTATAAGTTAACAGGTATTTGGAGTTAACAGCTGAGCGTTATATAATTTATTGTTGTATTCTTAGCGTTTTAAGCACGAGTTGCTTATTTTTTTTCAAGCTTAACAGATAACCTTCGGAGCTTATTTGCTTCGGTTGAAGCAAAACACAATGGAAAATTGCATTGGGTTATTTGAATAAGATCGAAAGTTAACCATTTCAGAGTTGCATTGTTTGGTTAATTTTGAATTTGGAAGTAAGAAAATCGTCTTATAAAAGGTAAAATGTGTGATCATGCATAGGATTACAGTATGGTTTGAGTATGCTTATCGTATAAGTTTCAGAAGTAAACGAGCCCTCTCGGATTGATCACTGGAACTCTAGCTTTAGTCACGCTTTGTATGTTTTCTAACTTGGTGCGGTCCAATTCCTCGAGTGACCATTATGGATGATCCCTTCATCAGAACTCAAGTGTTGTTGAATCTGATCAAGTAATACAAAAGAATCAAGCTCCCCTCCATCTCAAAGGCAACATTATCGACACACATATGCGTGCACAATTAAACCAAGAACTCGAAAGGACTCGTCGACATGTCAGCATTCAATCGTTTTCACAAGGGTGTGGGAATTTTTGTTTTAACTTTCAGATGTGCTGAACGGTTTTTTCAGTGGATTGGTGGTTTTCAGATGTGCTGAACGGTTATTTATGCTGGAAGAAAATAGATCTAGAGTAAACGGGTCAAATGTGCTGAACGGGTTGAATGTCAACCAAAGAGTGCCTTTTATGCCTAAAACCTTCATAATCACCTTTTTCAAACAAATTGTTTATAAAAAAAAAAACTTTTGTAATCATGATTGAAGCTCTCAGCCTTCATCAGAAAAGTGAAAAACTGCAGGGGAAAAAGTGTTTCTATATCGTACAAAAGTACCCGTTTTCACCCATTGCACAACCGTACAAAAGTGTTTCTGTATCGTATAAACTGTAACACTTCGAGCGGTAAAGTAAACAGGTTGAATTTGCGGAAGGGGTCAAATAGTTTGAAATCAAAGCACACATTTCTAACGAGCCATGGTTTATTTTATACAAAATGGACAAAATATGGGACAGGTACCATACGGCTATATGCTTCTGGGCATATGGCTGTTACGGTCTGATCAGAAGGTTGCAAAATCTCACTGGTTATGGCTGTATGCCTCAATATCAGAATGCACTATTGTAGCATACAACCGTGTGAGCAAGCTTAAACTTAAGGCAATCGTGTGAGCAAGCCGAAGAAGCATTGACTCAGAACTTGGCTCAGAGCATAACGATTGACATAACAGGTGCTGGCAGTTACAACACGCAGATGAATTCTGCAATGAAAAGCTTGAAGCACTTGAAGTGTTCTTGATTCAGGTAAACTAAGCTTAACTAAAGGAAACCGAGACTAATCGCATATAAGTATACTGAAATTAGGTTGTAAGTACAAAGTACAAACCGTTTTTCTTATTCTAAAGTCATCATATATGATTTTCAGACTGATCACCTTCGAGAGGAGACTCTGCAACAATTGTATCTGATCTTAACACCACCTCAAGTTGCAAAAGGGTTGCTTGTACTTGGTGAATACTTCCAACGTCTTCATGTACTAAGTTCAATATGGCCAGCTCGTCCTCGTGATTCTACAACTTTACTTTCATAAATCACTCTTTTTTCTGAGTATTCAATAGCTCCCATTAGTAGAAACTATATATATAGCAGCTTATTCTCGTGTCGATCGCATTGCCTACCATATTAAGCCAAACTCAAGGAAATGTAAATATGATTTGTTATATACATATCTTACATGTGTGTGTATATGCAGGAGATCGAGTTTATCGACTTTGTTTTGTACTGTATATTTACGAAAACATATTGATCTCATACTTTGAACTAGACATAATCGACGGGGTTTTGATAGGACTGAACCGGACCAACTAAACCGAAGACCGAATTAGTCTAAAATCCCGGACCAAGGACCGGACCAAAATTATAAGGTCCAGGTCGGTCCGGTTTTCTGGTCCGGGTCACCGGTCCAAATTCTCCGCCCCACTCTGAAGTATGTTTTTTTTTTTCCGGTTATGATAAGTGACAAATATAATCATGGTGATTTGAACGTTACATTTAAAAATTCTATGAAACATGATACTTACTACTACTAGTATTATCCAATGTTTTAAAACCCGAATTGACCCGACGATTGAGCTGGTTCAACCTTGAACCGGTCGGATGATCAAAAGCCGGTTTTAGCCGAGAAACCTGGTTAAATGGTTGAGCGGTGACCCGGCTCGGCCAAGTCAATTAAAAAACCGGCTTGTAATTTTCCTCCATAGAAACATTTATATATAACGAGACATGACTCGGTCATTCGACACTTATGACTTTTCATAATCCTAATATGGTCCACCAGAAGCGTTATTATATATTGCCCTCGTAAAAAAACACAACGGCGTCGTAATACGTGAGGTGTGACTGTCACATTACAAAATATACCAAAACGTCGCCTCTAAGCATGGTGTGAAATGAAATGCAATAAGACGCGCGTTGTGACGGTTTTTTTTCATTCAATTTCGATAATTTTATTTTTTTTCAAATTGCATCATTTATCCGGGCCTAAGATCATAATATTCACACTTATAGATTTGGGCCTAATTTAACTTGGGCCTAATCTAACCATCTATGATCTAACATTATAAACCGGCCCACAACCTGGCAACATCAATTCCAATTCATATCCACATATCCTAACAAACCCTATCCACATATCCTACCTGAGACACAAAAACATAACATCTGTCATTGTTTCTTAAACACACAAATATCCAAAACCAAAAAAAAACCCTCACTCAGATCTGAAGAAAATCAACACATAAAGAAAGATGGTTATGTACGAAATCGACTACGACAATTTGCCACCGGCCTTTTTTCGTCTTGACAAAATTGATTTAGCTTACACTCATAAGATTGCACAGGTTAGTTAAATTGATTTAGAAGAACAGGAGGTTAATTTGAAATTCATTTTAGTAACTAGTTTTCTAATCTGTATATTAATTAATCTTCTCTCTTTGTTTTCTTTTTTATAACAGAGTCTCTTCATGATGCTGCCATAAAGGCGGTTTTTGGAGAAACCACCCCCACCCAACAAGAGGTTAATTTTAAATTAATTTTAGTGGAGTAATTAGTTTTCTAATCTGTATATTATTAACTAATCTTCTCTCTTTGTTTTCTTTTTTATAACAGAATGATGAGTCCATTCATGATGCCGCCATAAAGGCGGTCTTTGGAGAAACCAACCCCACCCAACAAGAAGAAGAAAAGGTTAATTTTAAATCCATGAATTAATTTTATAATTATCTTATCTAAACTTATTATTATTATTATTATTATTATTATTATTATTATTATTATTATTATTTTTATTATTATTATTTATTACTATTATTTCTAGTAATTAATTTTCTCCCTCTTTCTTTTGTTTTTTATAATAGGAAGTGGCGATTGATGCTGGATTCGAACTTGGAGTAATGTTTTGAAGATGGGTGATGTTTTAGATGTTTCTGAGGTTGATAATGTGTTGAAGATGGGTGATCTTTTAGATGTTTCTGAGGTTGATAATGTGTTGAAGATGGTGGTTCCACTGAGCTCTTAGGTGAGGAGGATGTTGTGTACAAGGACGAAGATGTGACTGGTGCTGTTGCTGAGGATGAATTCTGATGAGTTTATTTAGTTTAGTTCTAAGTCAGGTGGTGTTCTGTTATGTGTCTTACTGGTTTATATGTGGATGGTCTGTAAGCACACAGTGCAAAGTTTTACCCAGATTAATATACAAGTTACAATGCTATTATTATATACTATCTCTATGAATCTGTCTGTCTTTTTAATTAGTATTCTGTTTGTGTTTGTGGTTGGATAACAACAACCTTTAAAGTTTATAATCATGGCCAAGCGGATCTCTTAAATCTAGTACTTACATACTCTCAGTTCAGAATTTCATAAGACATAATTGTAAAATGGTTCAGCAGTAGCATAAATGGTTTTGTCTAGATATATAGATTGTGTTATTACAGTAGTTAACAAGTGAGTCTGTCTTAGTGGTTTATATGTGGATGGTCTGTAAGCACACAGTGCAAAGTTTTACCGAGATTAATATACAAGTTACAATGCTATTATTATATACTATCTCTATGAATCTGTCTGTCTTTTTTAATTAGTATTATGTTTGTGTTTGTGGTTGGATAACAACAACCTTTAAAGTTTATAATTATGGCCTGCTCTTTTAACTAGTAAGCGGATCTCTTAAATCTAGTACATATGCTGATGATATGATCAATTGGCTACACTGAACTTGAAAACTTGGTTCTGTTAGCCTCCTTTTTAATGGTTTTGTCTGATATGATAAAATGACAAGTGTTTGGTATGGGTCATTATAGGATACAAAATTATCAAAATGATTAACAAATTACACTGCATATATTACGCTTAGACTGTTTACAAGATAGGTTGGATTTAGTGTTGTCGTTATAGGGGTTCATTGTGATATGCAGATGATCTGATAGATTACAAGTTATGAAGTATGGTACTACAGATGGAGACCAAAGAACCCACCTCATATGGATACTCGTATCTCCTGTGCAGATAACCCATTCCTCGATGAACTTGATGAAGAATTAGACACATTTCAACATCGAGTCCTGCTGATATCATAAGGGTGAGATTTGATCATTTGAGTAGTATTTCTGGTAGGAATCAGCTGGAGAGACCCAAAAGCTAGTACTTTAAAGTTTATAATCATGGCCTGCTCACCCATATAACTTTTAACTGGTAAGCGGATCTCTTACCTGATTATAAATCTAGTACATACTCTCTTTATTATAATGAGATTATAATGATACTAACAAGCAGTTCAGAATGTCATAAGACATAATTGTAAAATGGTTCATTTACAGGACTTATAAGCTGCAGCAAAACTTTAAAATGATATGCTTGTATTCCTTAAACCTACTTGTATTGTTACTAATATTGGATATGTTTACTCTTGTATGTGTAAGTTGCAGCATCTTTGGGAATACTCAATATCTTAAACTAGAACACCCAAAAATGTCGATACTAACATTGGGTTATGGTGAACTAAACATTAATTATGTTAAACTTACAAAGATAATCCGTTTCCCCAACCAATGACTCTGTTCAAGAATATATGGTAAAAGTCTCAAAGTAATACTGTAAGTGGATATTACTCATGTTAGATACCAGTAAAAATTTGCAATTCTCGACCGATAATACATGTTTTATGATATCTAAAAAAAGTGTGCAATCACGTAAACTGCTTGGTTGGTTCTTAAAATATTTTATGCTATTGGAATGCAGGAGGAAGCATATGTGGAATTTTTGCGTATTAAAGGGTATCCACCCGAAGAGATTCCTTGTTGTGACGAGGCACTTGATGTGGTTCCCCATGTAAGTATCCCCTCAGGCAGCTCTTCTACAAAAGTATTGTTAACCACCGCTTATGTTTTCTGAATAAAAGTTTATCTTATACAGCTACGTGCTGCTGCAAAGGACTGTGATGTGATGGAAAAAGGTTTAAGAGCATGCGTCTCTTACGTTCGTGCTTTTGAAGAGCAGCACAGCCTCACAACAATCACATTCTAAGGTACATTTGATGCGGTATGATGTGTCATTTGCATGATAGATCATATGTTTTTAATCTGTTTTTTTCTCTCGTTTTTATGCAACTAGGTGGAAATATTTAGAGATTGGGAAGTTAGGAATGGGATATGGCTTATTACAGCTACCGTCAATGTCAGAGGTAAAGCAAAAATCACTTTCTACTGAAGGTTTTGTTGCTGCTGAAGATTCAACTCCGGAGGAGATCAAGTTCAAGTAAGTTTGTTGTATTTTTACATTCATTTAGTGAATATAAGCTTAATGTTCAACCTAGTTACGTCGGATTAGTTTAATCATATAACACATAAATCTGATGTTTATTAGTCCAATTGTCAGTTTGATAGAGCACCCTATCGGGAGGTTTAAACATTTCCGTACTAGAAAGGAAGATGTTCTTGCTTAAAAAAGAAATCTCTTATCGGTACCCGACTTAACATATATGTGTCTGCACCTATTATGCCTTTTGTTATTGGAATGACCACACATCCATAGACTAGGAATGAGTGTGCAACAATCATATGACTACCACTATATTTGTTAAACATCCTAAATTGTAACAACTATACTGGATCTTGTTTGTACATGAACTGGATCTTGCTGATGCGGGTTCTGTATTGCAGGACAAGTGAAAAGCATTGGTGTACTCGGCAAGAATATCACCAAAGCAAAGGAGAGGTGCGCCTCAGGAACTCCTAGACATGGTTTTTTCTGCCCATAGTTACTGGTCAGATAACCAAGCCAAGAACCAGTTGAAACGCCAAGTTCAAACCACAACTTGCCGACTTCTCTAAAAGAATCTATCCCATGTACAGATGATCATAAAACATATGAGCAATATACTTCATAATCAAACATATGAGCAATATAGTTTCAATGTACACCCGCGTCGTCCACCTAGGACGTCGTGATCCTTTACTCGGGTAAATATAGCTTTATAGGCTCTAATCGCTTACATAGGACGTCGTGAACCCAACTGAATCTGATGTGTCAGTAATTAATCGGTTGATTTACATGGCGTATACGGAGGTTTAGTGAGCACTAGTAATGTTATTACCCCACAGATTGTTAGATTCGATATGGAGTATGAATTGTGGCTTGAAGAGCAAAGAAAAAAAAGACGACGAGTTTATAAAAGTGTTAATGACTTATACGCGCGAAACAGACTTTATGATATTTGTCGATAGCGGTTTCAGTCACTACTAAAATCTTTTCTGGATGAAGGCTATTGCTGCTAAAGCTGATGTGTTTTATATGATGAACGGGTTGTGGAGAACAACTGTGTAGCGTTTATTTCAGTGGATTGGTGGTTTTCAACCATCTCAGCTCCTATATGTAAGTCCCTCATTTATGCTGGAAGAAAATGGATATATAGAGTAAACGGGTCAAATGTGCTCAACGGGTTGAATCTCAACCTAAGAGTGCCTTTTATGTCTAAACCTTCATAATCGCCTTATTCAGATAAAAAAAATTTGTCAAAAAATAATATATTTTGTAATCATTCGAAGCTCTCATCCTTCATCAGAAAAGTGAAAAAGTTTTGGGGAAAAACTGTTTCGGTCAATTCGTAAACGTCCAACCCGGCCTTTTAAACTGTAACAGTTCCAGCGGTAAAGAAAACAGGTTGAATTTTCCGAAGGGGTCAAACAGTTAGAAAGTCCATCAAAGCGCACATTTAATTTCAATACAAAGTTTGATGTCAACCTCACTTGACCCGACAAGTTCTATTTTCGCACCTCCATAACAATGTTATTTGAATATAAGATGGAAAGTTGGCCAATTTAGCATTAGTCAAGTTATTTGGTTAATTTTAATTCCGGAAAGTAACACAATCGCCTTATAAAGGGTCAAATTTGTGATCAGTTATGCAAAAGATTTCAGAAGTAGCCCGTAGCTTTAGTATCTGAGATTTCTTATTTTAGTTGCTTTTGGGGTTTCTTAGGATAGCTAAAATGAAACTGCTTATTACGTATAAAAAAGTTCAATAAGCAACACCAAAGAGCCCTCGCTGCAGCTTCGATACAGAATCCCAAACAATTCCGATTTAGTTTCATTGAAATTTAAGAAAGCATCGGCTCTGGAGGTTGATTTAAAAAAAGATATAAATGTACAACTTAGACACGCTTTTTCTGTTTTGATTTGGTGCGCTTGAATTCCTCGAGTAACAGAAGGACCATTTTGGTCGAATTGCAGGTTGTAGATCAATTTGATCAGGCAATACATACACACTCATATTGGATATATGTTAACTGAAGTTGCTTTTTTCAGGAGCTTAAGTGCTAGATGCTCATGTGAAACAACTGTTAACTGTTGATCAAGTTAACAGGTTTTTGGAGTTTGGTGATTGGTCAAATCTTATATGCATAAACCGTTTTGTTATATGATTTTAACTGTGTGGAATTTCTGTTGTTGCAGGTCAAAGGGAATCACCAAATACATCATTACAGTATGTACTGTAGTGCAATCTAATCTATTGTTGTATTTCTGTGAGCGTTATCTAATCTATTGTTGTATTCTTAGCCTTTGAGCACGAGTTGCGTATTTTTTTCAAGTTTAACAGCTGACTTAGTTGGCTTGATGAGTCGTTGAATAAAATCACTAAGCAAGAAACTAGGTAATGTTCCATGTCCATAGAAAAAAGAGAGAAAAAGAAGTAAGTGAACAAAGTTGCCATCCAACAAACGCAGTATAAGCTTCTTAGGAAGTTTATAGTTTCTAGGATCCTACTGAGGTATTTATTATTTTTTCTTTCAAAATAATCCTCGAAATTGACCTTCTGTTACTCTTCAATAAAGTGGTAAAATTCTGTAAACATTCACACTCCCAAGCTAATTTTAAATGAAAGTAGACTAAAAAACCTTTTGAACAATAGGTGGCACGACTTCTAACGAGCAACGGTTCATTTTATACAAAATAAACAAAATGGAAAAAATCGGGGAAAGGTATCACACGGCTATGTCATACAGCCGTATGATCCCAGGCATATGGTTGTATGCCCCCTATCAGCTGCTGTGAAAAAGGAACATCGTATTGACCTCATTATTTTCCGGAAAACGCATTTTTGCAAGCTTAAACTTGACAAACCTGGACATCACATTCACTATTTTATAACATCAGAACAAATGTACATAAGTTAATAGCCACATTTGGACCCGTATGAAGTCGAAACGGGTTAAAATGGCATAATGCCAAACACTCCTTTAGACCACTTAAGCATACTTGTACTATATATAAATATTTGTTTTTACAAACCAAAACACAAGGGCATTGCTAAGGCGTTTCGTGGTATAAGAGAGGGTTCAAGACAAGCTCGCTTACCCTCGAGCTCCACCAGAGGTTAACCCGCCCCGTCCTAACCTCCATAACTTCAAAATGTTAACCTCGCCTAAAAGAGAAACATAAACAAAGCAACGTAAGCAATAAGCTTAGTGAGATAATACATATAAAATGAAAATAGAACATGAAAATAAAGCTAAAAGGTTGCTTCGTTAGAACTTCCACCGCTTAGTGTTCATGGTGCAGTTTTAGCACTTTAGTTCCAGTTTCCACATGAGCGCATTCATTCAACTTTTCTTCATGTTGGGGTTAAATACTTCATAATCAAACATATGAGAAATATAGTTTCCATGTACACCCGCATCGTCCCCCTAGGACGTCGTGATTCCTTACTCGGGTCAATATAGCTTTTCAGGTTCTATTCGCCTACATTGGACGTTGAAGTTTCATTTCAGAACATGAGATCACATTATAGCACATGTCACCCACTTAGGATGTCTATTAGGTATAATAACCTTGTTAATCATCCACATAGGATGTGTAAGTTCCACTTCTGGACATAAAGCCATTTAAAGGCTCATGTCGTCCACTAAAAGGATGTCTAAGTTTTAATTTGAAATACATAAACATAATATCAGACATGTCGTTCACCAAAGGACGTGTAGACCCGATTTTGAGTCCCAATTATTATACATACACATACAAGTCATCCACCTTGGATGTCTAGTTCCGTTTTTGGAACACATGTATGCCTATTTTAGTCATGTCGTCCACTTACGACATTAAACAATTAATAGTGCAACACTTAAACTAAAACAGAGGCTTGGCTTGCTTGTGAGAGCTCTTGTGGTCGAATCCCACCATGACCATAATTTGACCATCGCACGTACACTGGCTGGAGGTCCCTTTAGAAGCAGTCTCTTTACTTTTAGGTTATCCTCGAAGTAGGGGTAGGATCTGTCTACACTTCACTTCACCTCCCCCTTACCCTGCTCCGGCGGGATTGGTATGTTGTTGGTCTTGTTGTACTTTAACTAAAAACACATTACTAACACCACATGGGTCGTGACGGGCTGTTTTGACCCGTCTACTGTATTTCACGTATAAGTCGTTAAAAATCCTAATACACAAATATACTAACATGATCTCGTTATAAGCTCAAAATTAAGCTTAACATATTCACCTTTGACAAAGAGTCAAACCTAGTATCTTTTGAATTTAATTCTAGCCTAGTTATCTAAAGTTTACATGATGTGAAGTCAAAGTGTAACTTGTTTGACACTAGAGAGTTAACTGTTCGACTCATTTGTGTAGCTGAATTTATAGTGATTATGCTGATTAGTGTCTTTTGCTTTTTGTTAGAACTTTTTAAGTGGCAATGGCGACAACTTCAACCCAATTGGCAACATCAAGAAGGATGAGAATACACGACTCACTACAACGAATTAGCATGTGGGAAGATGCCTTTGGAGCTAACTTTAGTCCGAACCTGAGTCATAATATAATGATTCCTGAGGTTGATTCAAGGCTACCTAATAAGGTTTGTGAACTCGTCTTTCTGAGATTACTAGATTTGTATATATCTATTTGTATGCATACATAACATGTTCCTTAAATGCATGCATATAATTAGTGTAACCAGAAAATAAATTTAAACTGCTCTATAGACTTGTTCGTGAATTTCATATGTTTGTGTATGCTCATATTAATCTACTCTAACCAATACTTTTGGTTATATTTAGACCGAACACAATGTTCAAGATCATTACTTCCATTACCGACACTCGAGCAACAAGATCCAATTCAGATAAGGTGATAAACTATATTCATATGTTACATTTGAACGATGCTTAAATGTACGTTATCCCATATATCCGTTTGTCTGGTCACAGTTACAAAGGCGGCTAGCACAAAAACATGAAGCTGCACGAAAAAGTCGTCTAAGGAAAAGGTACATAAGTACTTGGAAACTAAATCATGCTTATAACTTATAATCTTGACCCCGAAATAGTGAGTCTAAATATTTGGGCTTTTTTATAGGCATATGTTCAACAACTCGAACCGGGACGGATAAAATTAAGACAATTAGAACAAGAACTCGAAACGGCTTGTCGACAGGTCAGCTTTCTATTTTTTCCCACAGGTATAGAATAAAAAATTAAACTTTAACTGATTGATTTACAGGGCGTATACGGAGGTTCAGTGAGCACTAGTAATGTTATTAACCCAAAAATTTTTACATTTGATATGGAGTATGAATTGTGGCTTAAACAGCAAAGAAAAAAAGACGACGAGCTTAGGAAAGTGTTGATGACTTATACGAGTGAAACAAACCTTATGATATTTGTCAATAGCAGTTTAAGTCAATACTATAATCTATTCTGGATGAAGGCTATTGCTGCGAAAGCTGATGTGTTTTATCTGATGAATGGGCTGTGGAGACCACCCGTAGAGCGATTTTTTCACTGGATTAGTGGTTTTCAACCATCTGAGATCCTATATGTAAGTCCTCATTTATGCTAAAATAGATCTAGAGTAAACGGATCAAATGTGTTGAACGGGTTGAATGTCAACCAAAGAATGCCTCTAAAATAATCACCTTATTCAGATAATGTTTTGGTCAAAAGTTAAAAAAGCTTAGGGGAAAAAGTGTTTTGGTCAACTCGTACAAAAGTACCCGTTTTTTCCCACTGCACAACCGTCTGACCCACGCCGATTTAAACTATAACAGTTCGAGCGATAAAGAAAACATGCTAAATTTTTCGAAGGGACCAAATAGTTTGAAAGTCCAACTAAGTGCACATTTAATTTCTAAACAGTTTGAGGTCAACCTCAGTCGAGATGACTAATTTTATTTTACCACCTGCATAAAAATGTTATGTAATGTTTGTTTTCTTGCAGATATTAATGCCAAAAACTAGATCAAGTTAATGGGTTTGCAGCTTGTATAGTCACAAACTTAAGGCAATCGTGTGAGCAAGCCGAAGAAGCATTGACTCAAGGCATGGCAAAGCTTAAACAGAACTTGGCTCAGACCATAATGATTCACACGCAGATGAATTCTGACATAGAAAATCCAGATTTAGGTAAACTTTCAAATGCCTACATGTCAAGGAATGATATATTATTGGTTGGTAAACTAAAGGAAACCGAGACTAATCGCACATAAGTATACTGAAACTAGGTTGTAAGTCCAAAGGTACGACTGTTTTTATTATTCTGAAGTCATATATAATTTTCAGGCTGATCACCTTCGAGAGGGAGACTCTTCTGCAACAATTGTATCTGATTTTAACACCACCTCAAGCTGCAAAAGCGTTACTTGTACTTGGTGAATACTTCCAACGTCTTCGTGTACTAAGTTCAATATGGTCAGCTCGTCCTCGTGACCCTACAACTTTACTTTCATAAATCACTCTTTTCTCCGAGTATTCAATGGCAACCATTAGTAGAAAGTAGCTAGAGGGATGTAGCATTCTTTTCTCGTATCGATCCATCGTCTATCATTTTAAGTCGAACTCAAGGAAATGTAAATATGATTTGTTATATTGTGCATATACATATCTTACATGTGTGTATGTATATGCACGAGGTCGAGTTTATCGACTTTGTTATGTACGGTATAAGTTACGGAAACACATTGATCTCGTACTTTGAAGTAAGTTTTTTTTCGCGGTTATGATATAATGACAAATAAAATTATTATGGTGATTTTCTACATTACATTCATGATACGTATTAGTATTTCCAAGGTTTTAAAACTCGGGTTGACAAGCCGATTGAGCTGGTTCAACCGTGAAACGGTCGGGTGACCGGAATCCGGTTTTGTCCGAAAAACCCAGTTGAACCACCTTTTGCATCATTTTTCCAAGCCTAGATCACCGTTTGCAATAAATTTTACAAGTCATCACAAACCTTATCTGAACAACAAGACATCTAAACACCAAACAAGAACCATAAGTCCATAACACATACAAACCTCATATTTTTTTCTTTCTTAAACACAAACATTCTAAACCCCCACAAAAAGATGGTTGAACTGTGACCTGCCTCGACCGAATCCATTAAAAACCGTTTTTAAAGCATTGTTATTTTCCTATATAAAATATCTATTAATAACGAGACGTGACTCGGTCATTCGACACTTATGACTTTTCACAATCCTGGTCTAAAAGCAGCTTTTATTAGCATACTGTCTTTCACAAGTAGATACATTGCCCTCTTAAAAAAACACACACACTTCATGAAAAATAGAACCACCACACATTTTCAAACAATTAAATATCGTTCTCACTCAATGTTTTAAAAAACGTGTCATGGCGGCGACAAAGCGTTGTGTTAATACGTGAGGTGTGACCTCCACATTACAAAATATTCCAAAGCGTCGTCGACTGTAAGCATGATGTGATAAGACGTGAGGCACAACGAGTTTTTTGAATTCAAATCCGATAATTTTCATTTTCTTCAAATTACATCATTTTATCCGGGCGTTGTAGGACCATAATATGGATTAATTTTATATATCACTTTACTTTCATAATTAATTTCATAAATACACAAAGTAAGAATGATTAAACGCAATCATATTGTATACATGTAATGTTTTTAGCATCGGGTCCGGACCGGTGAAGACCGGATCGAACCGAGAACTAAATGGTTTGAAACCTATCTGAAATTGCTAAAGTCAAAGACCTTCTCAATAATAAATTTAAAATCAAAGATCTTGGTGATCTTAAGTACTTTCTTAGTATTGAAGTTTTGAGAATTCAGAATGGTTTGAGTATAAATCAAAGAAAGTATTGTATTGAATTATTACGTGAGTATGGTCTTCTTGCTTGTAAACCTGTTACCACTCCTATGCCTGAAAATGGGATTCTTAATCACAAAGAAACCTTTGATGACAAATATCTAAACAATGTTACTGTCTATCAAAATCTTGTTGGAAAGTTCATTTACCTATGCAACACTAGGGCTGATATTTCTTATTTTGTGCATTGTTTGAGTCAGTATATGCATGTTTCATTACAATCTCACCTTGAGGCTGCTCTTAGAGTATTGAGGTATTTAAAGTATGCCCCTGGTCTTGATTTCACTAAGGGCGTGTTTGTTTTCACAAAAAAACGTCTGACCGCCTCTGACGTGTGACCAGTCAGACGCGGTTAGACAAAGGGCTTGTTTGTTTTTCTGATGCGAGTCAGACACAATCAGAGGAAAATCATCTGACTCGATCAGACATAAAATTTAGGTCTGACTAGCTCTTAAAAGCCATCTCACACACCCTTGAAACGTACATGGGTTCGAATTACAAGAAAGAGAACTGTTGTTAACAAAAATCCATACATATGATTCGTCAATTGTTCTTCTATGAGTTGAAAGAGATGAGACCAAAAATTCCGTAAGTTTTTATTGCGTATAAATTAGATTTGTAGAATTTTTACTATTGATGAAAGAAAACCAAGAAATTTAGAATGAAAGCAAATAAATATTGATGAAAGGAGTTATGATGTATTTTGGTAGATATAGTATAGAGACAATGAACAATGTGGTGGATGCTAGAGAAGAAAGTGGGATTAGGGTAATAATATATTAGGTTATGTATGTTGGGCCAATTTTATAACTAGTATTTGTTTAGTTGTTTAGTGGGCCAAACATAAAATACAATCCAAAATACTCAAAATTTTATAATATTACGTATAGGGTTTTTCTATCTTGTGCCTTAAAGGCACATGATAAGAAGGTAAAAAGTACACCGGGTTCCACATAAAAGTACACAGGAATTTACACTTTGTGAATTTCTGTGTACTTTTCTGTGGGACCGAGTGTACTTTTTATTTACTTTATGTGTTCTTATCATGTGCCCTTAGGGCACAAGATAAAAAAACCCGTACGTATAAGATAAGTTACAAAATTTGTAATTTACAGACTTATTTTTTTGGCTGTTATGTAAAATTTGGGATTATAATTTGAACGACAAGTCGTGTTAGGCTAATTTTTTTGAGCTCATTGGATTAAAATCGTGCCAGCTTTTGTGAAATCAAAAAATTTAAATGATAGCCGTAACGTAACACGCTTGTTGACAAGAGGTGAACCAAAATCATATGCTTGTGCACACTTAAAACGAATAATTTAAACCATTCAGACAATTATACAAAAACAAAAAACATTATTTCATTCAGATTCAGACTTTATTACCACATCTTACTAGTAAGAGGCGGTAGTCAGATTCAGACCCAAAACATCTTAATGAAACAAAGACCACCTAAGACTAATAGTAATCTTGTCAACGCTTATGCTGACTCTGACTGGGCTAAGTGTAAGCTTACTAGAAGATCTGTCACAGGTTACTGTGTCTTTGTGGGTGGTAATCTTGTCTCTTGGAAAAGTAAAAAGCAGACTACCTTGTTTAGATCTTATGCTGAAGCAGAATATAGGTCTATGACATCTGTTACTTGTGAGATAATGTGGCTTGTTAAGATTCTTAAAGATCTTAATATTGAGAATGTTATTCATGTTTCATTGTTTTGTGACAACAGTTATGCCATACAAATTGTTGCTAATTCAGTTATGCATGAGAAAATCAAACATTTTGACCTTGATGTCCACCTTATCAGAGAAAAAGTTGCTTCAGGTTTGATTAAAACTGTCAAAGTTGATTCTGAAAATCAAATTACTAACATTTTAACTAAAGGTTTGAGTTCTTATCAGCATAATAAGTTGTTTCATCTGTTATGTATGAGTAATGTTATGTATGAGTAATCTGTTTGGAGAAAAAGCTTGAGGAAGGGTCTTGAATATTTTGGTTATGTTTGCAACATTTTTCTATCTTGAGGGTTACTTATGTAACTCTTTTTGTTTCTAACAAGTTTGTGAAGTGTGCAGAGTCTAAGGACCATTCCTGCCAACCCTTCACTTTTGCTGGAGCTTATATACTTGGCATTTCTCATTTGTAGGGTTTTATGAGAGCCGTTCTATCTCTCTCTTCTCTCTCACTTTCTCTGACTAAAACTTGAAGATTTAGTTTTAGTAGTTAGGTGACTCTAATAGGATCAAGAAAACCAAGACTCAAAACTTTATCATCTTCCATTCTATTTTCTCTCTCAACCACACAAACAGAAACGCTATTCTCAGATCTGTGTTTAAAAAAAATAAAAATCCCTTTTCATATTCAAGAAACACATCTGAAAATCTTTGTTCTTGTTCTTGTATCTTCATTTCATATTATAGTACAAAAAAAAAAGGTATTCATAGATCTCAAATATGCTTTCATATTCCACAAGGTGCGACGAGTTACTTTCAAAACAATGACAAATTAAACGTCATACATCATGATATAAAGAGTGATGAGGCTGAGCGCTTTGGCGGGTGATGATGAGTTTCAGCCTGACAAGTTTGCTTTTGATGAGCACGTGGCGGCTGCTGAGTTTGTGCCTTACAAGTTTGATGAGGCTGAGCGCTTTGAATATCTTCTTTTGATTGGATATAATAGAAACAAGTTCTATGTAGTTTTTGTGTTGTGGTTTATTGGATGATATATGTATGCACTTGTGCAAAAGTTTTATAGTATCAGATTAATACTACAAGTTTTATGCTCTCTCTCTATGAATGTGTCTTTTTTACTTAATTAGTATTATGTTTGTGTTTGTGGGATAACAACAACCTTAAGAGTAGGTGAATTAATACTACAAGGTTGTTATGGTGAACTAAACATTAATTATGTTAAACTTACAAAGAAAATCCATATCCCCAACCAATGACAGTGTTCAAGAATATATGGTACAAATCACAAAGTTATACTCTAAGTTGGTATTACTCATGTTAACTACCAGTAACAATTTGCAATTCTCATTTTACCGGGGTGAGTCCCCTTTACCTAAAAAAAATTTGCAATTCTCAACCGAGTGTTTGGGTTTTCATTCAAGACTCGGTTTTGAAACATTGGGTATATGGTGCGTAAGGAGTGTTTGGGTTTTGATTTTCTAGACAGTTGCTGGTGCATAAGGGGGGTGTTTGGGGTATGATATAATCTTATTGGTAATAATACCGTATGTTGTTATGGAATACAGGTTTATGGGTTCGATTTTGGCCCTGGGCTAATAAGTTTGCTTAATAACTTTCATAGATAAGCTTACACAAAGCCGGAAAGTTTTATAATAAGTCTCTAAAAATGAGTTTATGAAACTTAAGCGGAAAACCACATAAGCCATAAGCCCATTATATAAGCGGAAACATACACCCCCGAAATAGGCCATAAATCATGATAATAAGTCTAACATCAAGTAGAGCTTATGAGCTTTTACAAAATATCAGCTTGTATTTCGTAAGCCCGGTTCATTATGAGATTGGGCTGCTGATACATTTTGATTCTAGCATTGCTTCACCGTTGAAGCTTTTTAACATCTGATAACTTATTTTGGTTTTGAGATTATGTACTGCGTATATAATTAGGTAGTGTATGTATGATAGATTTAAGAGTATCATAAGCATGAATGAAAACTATGGATACAAGTATTATACAAAATTGTTGATTCATAGTGCAGTCAAGGTTGTAAACGCATGGCTGTTATGTAACCATACTATAAAAGCTTACAACGGCCTAATATAAGAGGAGTATAATTTGCGTACTGGTAGGTTGCTGTGTTATATTATTAAGAACTTAAGGTATATTGTTTCTAAAATGTGACTGTAGTTTTGCACTTTTGCGTTATTGATACTGGTATTAGGAGTGTCCGGTAGGTCACTGTGTATCAACCAACTCAAAACCTTTCTTGTCTCTGGCGACTAGCCGACTCCATATCAAACTTAGAAAATCTTAGGATATGATGACCACCTTGCGGCTCAGCTAATAGCTCATACCACCTTCCAAGCTCAATGATTAATTAAACGTTGAGGCTAGCGTGTCATATTTATACACCTCAGCACTCTTTCTGTATAGAACTATAATCAGAACCTTTATTACAATGGGCTAAGCTGGATACTAAAATTATGTATCACCTTCACAAATGACACAAGACAATTTAAGTAATGGTGATACATAGAGAACACAGATTAGGGAGAGTTGGAAGACGGTCAATAGCTGCAGATCTAACAATTACCAATGTACAATACTGAGCATAGTGTTAGTCACTAGGTAAAGAAAAGCCGGTGATAAAACGCCACATAAAGTCATAAACAATCAATCGTAGTAACATGAAGGGGTGTTTGGATTAACTTTATTTCTTCAGCTTACGGGCTTGTTTGATTTTTTTTTTTTTTGTGAAAATGTGAATTTATTAGCTCAAAAACATGTTGTATAAGGATACAAAGATTTGAAGAAAGATCGATGGACATACCCAAGATCTTTACACAAACAACAAGAAATAACATACAGGCATACAGCTAACCATTCCTATCAACTTCATTCTTCACATTATTCACTTAGCCGCTTCTACGTTTCGCAAAACAATACTGCATACTAATGCTACTCCAATTAAGAATAACATAAACAACACTAATAATAGGCCTCAAACTGCTAATGTTCCTGTGCGAAGATAGCATTTCCTTTATGAAGGTAGCCCACCGTAGTACCATCCTCACAGTAGGATTATATAACTGTCATCCTTACATGGCATCATCTATAGTAAAAGAACTTGTTAGCACTGACAGATGACTACATTTTCTCTTGTAAAGACCTACCAAAACCATATTTGGTCTAAGTAACCATGTTATTTACTAGGTTATAAAAATATATTTTTACAAATAAATCAGAATAAAAAATAGCCCGTCTAGCTCAGTTGGTAGAGCGCAAGGCTCTTCACCTGAGTCACTACCACTGTCAAAGTCCTGATGGTCAACATCTTCTAATTCAAACACTTCATTTTCCTCCGCTACAACCTATTTACATCCCATCCATTCTACATTATCATCTGTGTTCCTCTTAAAGTCAGCCATATCAACAACCACATCATCTATCATATTCTCTTCATCCACAAAGAAATCACTATCTGAATCACTACCCGACTCACTCCCACCATCTAAGTCCTCTTGATGTTCATCACAACTCTGTTCTAGATTGATATCATTTTCACTTGACTGTCCAAAGTAATTCCTACTTGATTGACCTACTTTCATCCTAGGCAACTTCTTTAAGGACTCTTGCAACCACTCATCGTCACTCACATCAATCTCTATATGGCTTGATGAACCAACATCGGGATCATTAGGTTCACTAATCAAGCCACAAGCCAAGGACTCCTTACAAACATCATGTTCTTTATAAACAGAGTATAATTCAATGACCTTAAACTTAGCAACATACGAAAGCATTTCCAACACATCTTTATCAATAACTAATTTTCTAAGACCATTTTCTAACTCTGTGTTAGGTTTCTTAAAATAGTAATCTCATATATCAACATCAATATTGTCCACCCAATTCACCTTGCCGCCTTTGTAACGGATCATTGGAGGAGTTGTGAATACACCTCCATGGTTAATCTTAAGACAAAAAATAGTGGGAAATTCACCTGACCATAAATAGGTGACAATTAGAATCTCAATTATTAATCAAAAAAATAAACAAATGGAGAATCACTTACGATATTGTTGATAAGGATTTGCTTGTATTCCCTTTTTTCGCACTTTCCATTCACATGACATGGTTATTTTTTTGAGATGTAATTGTTGATTAAGATCTCCTAAAGATATTAGGTAATTGTTTTAGGTATATGTGAAGCAAACTTGTGGGCAGGGGCGTACCCACATGGAAGCCAGGAGTAGCACGGGCTACACTTGATTTTAGGTCACGAAGAGTAAATTTTGTTATAAAATATGTGTTTTTCGATACGTGCAACACCCGTTTTTACATAATGTAAGTCAATTTTAGTATTGATAATCGTAAAAAAAATTGTGCAACACCCTGTTATAAATTCTGAGTCCGCCCATGCTAGTGGTGGTTGAAGATATTAATTGGGGATAATATGTGTTAGGCTAGATAATATATAAGCCCGACCCTTGAACTAGCCTAAACAAAGTAGCGGGAAACGACCAATTACACTAATACCTTTGACACGTCATACAACTTAACAAAAAATTAACAATTGTTAGACGGAGGGACGAAAACCGTTACGGGTCAAAACCACGGAAAGAGGATCCGATGAAAACTCTTTGGAGGGACGAAAACCTTTAGAGCCGACAAACCACATGGACGATTTATGCAATTAACTCTATAAGAAATGTGAAGGAGTGGTTTAAAGGCGAAAGTGGGGTGGGTGGGTTAGGTTAGATGTCTTTAATATATTTGACTCTGTCTATACCATACATAGTAGGATCCAAAACCAAACTTTATCATCTTCCATTCTCATTTTCTCTCTCAACCACACTATTCTCAGATCTGTGTTTAAAAAAAAAATCCCTTTTCATATTGAAGAAACACATCTGAAAATCATTGTTCTTGTTCTTTGTATTTTTATTTCATGTACAGAACAAGAAAACAAGGTATTCATACATCTCAAATATGCTTTCATATTTTAGAAGGTGCGATGAGTTACTTTCAAAACAATGACAAATTAAACGTCATACATCATGATATAAAGAGTGATGAGGCTGAGCGCTTGGCTGAGGACGAGCCTTACAAGTTTGATGAGTTGAAGATGGGTGATCTTTTAGATGTTTCTGATGTTGATAATGTGTTGAAGATGGGTGGTTCCACTGAGCTCTTGGGTGACGAGGATGTTGTGTACAAGGACCTGATGAGTTTATAATATCTTTAGTTTAGTTCTAAGTCAGGTGGGGATGAGTAGATTGTGTCTATTACAGTAGTAGTGTTCAGTTATGTGTCTTACTGGTTTATATGTGGATGGTCTGTAAGCACACAGTGCAAAGTTTTACCCAGATTAATATACAAGTTACAATACTATTAATATATACTATCTCTATGAATCTGTCTGTCTTTTTTAATTAGTATTATGTTTGTGTTTGTGGTTGGATAACAACAACCTTTAAAGTTTATAATCATGGCCTGCTCTTTTAACTGGTAAGCGGATCTCTTAAATCTAGTACATACGCTGATGATATGATCAATTGGCTACACTGAACTTGAAAACTTGGTTCTGTTAGCCTTCTTTTTAATGGTTTTGTCTGATATGATAAAATGACAGTGTTTGGTATGGGTCATCATTATAGGATACAAAATTATCATCAAAATGATTAACAAATTACACTGCATATATTACGCTTAGGTTGGATTTAGTGTTGTCGTTATAGGAGTTCATTGTGATATGCAGCAGATCTCATAGATTCAAACAACAGCTTTCACATTAGCCTTTTTCCAATTAATTGCATTCGGACAGAAAGCGTATGCCATTTCATTAGTATTTGCAACGTAATTTGTTAGTAAATGGTTTTTAGTCAAATGCTTGGAGATGTAGTCAAATGCTTAGGTGAAGAAGTAATTCCAGGTATAAGAAGACTGCAGCTATCCTTGTCACTTCATCTTATGAACGTGGCCAATTTAGAGTTGCATTAGTTAAGTTATTTGGTTAATTTTGATATCGAAAAGTAACACAATCGCCTTATAAAGGGTCAAATTTGTGATCAGTTATCCAAAGGATTTCAGTATGGTTTGAGTATGCTCCTCGTATTAGTTTCAGAAGTAACCCGTAGCTTTAGTATCTGAGATTTCTTATTTAAATTGCTTTTGGGGTTTCTTAGGATAGCTAAGATGAAACCACTTATTCTCTATTAGAAGTTCAATAAGCAATACCAAAGAGCCCCCGCTGCAGTTTCAATACAGAATCCCAAACAATCCCGATATAGTTGCATTGAAACTTAAGAAAGCATCGCTCCCGAGGTTGATTAAAACACAGTTATAAATGTACAATTGGTCAAGCTTTATCTGTTCTCTAACTTGGTACAGTCGAATTCCTCGAGTAACAGAAGGACCATTATAGATGATTTTCAGGCTGATCACCTTCGAGAGGAGACTCTGCAACAATTGTATCTGATCTTAACACCACCTCAAGCTGCAAAAAAGCGTTGCTTGTACTTGGTGAATACTTCCAACGTCTTCGTGTACTAAGTTCAATATGGTCAGCTCGTCCTCGTGATTCTACAACTTTACTTTCATAAATCACTCTTTTTTTCCGAGTATTCAATAGCTTCCATTAGTAGAAACTAGTTAGAGATATATAGCAGCTTTTTCTCGTGTCGATCGCATTTCCTACCATATTAAGCCAAACTCAAGGAAATGTAAATTTGATTTGTTATATCGTGCATATACATATCTTACATGTGTGTATGTATATGCAGGAGTTCGATTTTATCGACTTTGTTACGTACTGTATAAGTTACGAAAACACATTGATCTCATACTTTGAAGTAAGTTTTTTTTCGCGGTTACGATGTAAGTGACAAATAAAAGTATAGTGATTTGTACATTAGATTCAAACAATTCTATAGAAGAAAATTTCAGCAATTTTATGAAACCTGATATGTTGTAGTATATTTTCCAATGTTTTAAAAGCCCGGTTGACCGGCTTATTTAACCGGTTGAATTGTGAGCCTATCCGGTGACCGGAAACCGGTTTTCACCGAGAAACCCGGATGAACCGCTGGTTGTACCAGTTGAACCGTGACTTGATGGGTCGACCGGTTCGTTTAAAAAACGGTTTTTAAAGCATTGTTATTTTCCTCCATAAAACATTTATAAATAACGAGACATGACTTGGTCCAGAAGGGTTATTGTTCTCCTAAAAAACACATATAGTTCATGAAAAATAGATTTTCGCGTTACGAAATATAGCAAAGTATCGACTTTTTAACCATACAGATTCTGGTAACATACATGAAGTACCAACATTTTTAACCATACAGATTCTGGTAACATAAATATGGTTATGTACAAAATCCATTACGACAATTTGCCACTTTTTTAGTCTTAGTTATGTTTATCCGTTTTCTTTTTTTAAGTTTGATTTAATTTGAAAAAACATACGGTTTTCATAATAACTTCTCTATATGGATTGACTGCAGTTGTAGTGGACATGATGCCACTAGCAGATGCTGAACTTACGAGCATCAACAATTACATATCAGAATATGGGTCAAAACGCGTATTACCACCGTATGTGACATTTCGACGGGACTAATGAGCTATTAAGAAAAGAGCATTTGATGACACACAAGTATAATGCACTTTATATTTCCTCGTTAGTAGGCTGTGCTTTCGAGTGGAACTGATTATTATGTATAAGAAGTTCAATAAGCAATACCAAAGAGCCCCTGCTACAGTTTCAATACAGCATCCTAAACAATCCTGTTTTAGTTGCAATGAAATTTAATAAAGCATCGGCTCTGGAGGACCATTATGGATGATCTCTTCATCAGAAATTATATTGAAGATCTTCTGATAAACATCAGAACACATCTCAAAGGTAACACTATTGGCACACATATGCGGGTACACATACACACTGATATTGGATATGTGGGATAGCTGTTGGTCTCCCTGGTATTGGATAATCAAGTTCCCGACCGTGTTGATCATATTAACAGGTTTTTGGAGTGTGGTGATTGGTCAAATCTCATATGCATAACCGTTTTGGTTGTCAAAAATGGAATATTTTGTTATGTATGATTCTAACTGTGTGGAATTTGTGTTGTTTCAGGTAGTGCAATCACAGGTGAGCGTTATTTAATCTATTGTTGTATTCTTAGCCTTTGAGCACGAGTTGCGTATTTTTTTCAAGTTTAACAGCTGACTTAGTTGGATTGATGAGTCGTTGAATAAAATCACTAAGCAAGAAACTAGGTAATGTTCCATGTCCATTGAAAAAAGAGAGAACAAGAAGTAAGGGGTAGATGATTATTTTTTAGGATAAACATTAAGGGTCTCCCATATATCCGTTATAGTTACTTGTCTATCGATGCTTTTTAAGGTTCTTTTGTGAGTGAACAAAGTTGCCATCCAACAAACGCAGTATAAGCTTCTCAGGAAGTTTATAGTTTCTATGATCCTACTGAGTTTGTGAAGTTCTTGGTATTTATTTAAAGATTATTTTGGGGCTTATGGTCTGATCAGAAGTTTGCAAAAACCTCATAGGTATATGGCTGTATGCCTCCCTATTAGCTACTGTGAAAAAGGAACACCATATTGATTATTTTCCGGAAAACCCATTTTTGCAAGCTTAAACTAGACAAACCCCGACATAACTATTTTATAACATAAGAACAAATGTACATATAGCCACATTTGGACCCGTATGAAGTTAAAAAGGGTATGAATAGCATAATGCCAAACACTCCTTAAGACCACTTAAGCATACCAAAGAGCCCCGGATGCAGTTTCAATACAGAATCCCAAACAATCCCGATTTAGTTGCATTGAAATTTAAGAAAGCATCAGCTAGGGAGGTTGATTTAAAAACGGATATAAATGTACAATTTAGTCACACTTTTTATGTTTTCTAACTTGGTGCGGTCCAATTCCTCGAGTGACCATTATGGATGATCCCTTCATCAGAATATATATTGAAGATCTTCTGATAAACATCAGAACTCAAGTGTTGCTCAATCTGATCAAGTAATACACAAGAATCAAGCTCCCTCCATCTCAAAGGTAACATTATCGACACACATATGCGTGCACAATTACAAGAACTCGAAAGGACTCGTCGACATGTCAGCTTTCAATCGTTTTCACAAGTGTGTGGGAATTTTTGTTTTAACTATCAGATGTGGTGAACGGTTTTTTCAGTGGATTGGTGGTTTTCAACCATCTCAGCTCCTATATGTAAGCCCTCACTTATGCTGGAAGAAAATAGATCTAGAATAAACGGGTCAAATGTGATGAACGGGTTGAATGTCAACCAAAGAGTGCCCTTTATGCCTAAAACCTTCGTAATCACCTTTTTCAAATAAATTGTTTATCAAAAAAAAAAACTTTTTCAATCATGATTGAAGATCTCATCCTTCATCAGAAAGTGAAAAACTTTAGGGGAAAAAGTGTTTTCGTATCGTAGGAAAGTACTCGTTTTCACCCATTGCACAACCGTCCAACCTACCCTTTTAAACTGTAACACTTCGAGCGGTAAAGTAAACAGGTTGAATTTTCGAAGGGGTCAAACAGTTTGAAAGTCCATCAAAGTACGCATTTCTAACGAACCACGGTTCATTTTTATACAAAATGGACAAAATCTGGGAAAGGTACCATACAGCTATATGCTTCTGGGCATATGACTGTATGGTCTGATCAGAAGGTTGCAAAATTTCACAGGTTATGGTTGTAGCATACAACCATATTCTTACAGGTATATGTCTGCATGCCCCCATATCAGCTACTGTGAATCAGGAACACCACATTCACTTGATTATTTGCCGGAAAGCCCATTTTTGCAAGCTTAAACTTAAGGCAATCGTGTGAGCAAGCCGAAGAAGCATTGACTCAGAACTTGGCTCAGAGCATAACGATTGACATAACAGGTGTTGGAAGTTACAACACGCAGATGAATTCTGAAATTAGGTTGTAAGTACAAAGTACAGACCGTTTTTCTTATTCTAAAGTCATCATATATGATTTTCAGACTGATCACCTTCGAGAGGAGACTCTGCATTATGCAACAATTGTATCTGATCTTAACACCACCTCAAGCTGAAAAAATGTTGTTTGTACTTGGTGAATACTTCCAACGTCTTCGTGTACTAAGTTCAATATGGCCAGCTCGTCCTCGTGATTCTACAACTTTACTTTCATAAATCACTCTTTTTTCCGAGTATTCAATAGCTTCCATTAGTAGAAACTAGTTAGAGATATATACCAGCTTTTTCTCGTATCGATCGTATTGCCTACCATATTAAGCCAAACTCAAGGAAATGTAAATATGATTTGTTATATACATATCTTACATGTGTGTGTATATGCAGGAGGTCGAGTTTATCGACATTGTTATGTACTGTGTGTTTATTGATTTCATACTTTGAACTAGACATAATCGACGGGGTTTTGATAGGACCAAACCGGACCAACCAGGCCGAAGATCGAATTAGTCTAAAACCTCGGACCAAGGACCGGACTGAAATTGTACGGTTCGGGTCGGTCCGGTCCAGTTTTCTGGTCCGGGTCACCGGTCCAAATGCTCCGCCCCTTTTTGAAGTATGATTTTTTTTCGCGGTTCTGATAAGTGACAAATAAAATTACGGTGATTTGAACGTTACATTCAACAATTCTATGAAACATGATACTTACTAGTATTATCCAATGTTTTAAAACCCGAATTGACTGGAAGATTGAGTTGGTTCAACCGTGAACCGGCCGGGTGATCAAAAACTGGTTTTAGCCGAGAAACCTAGTTAAATGGTTGTGCGGTGACCCGGCTCGGCCAAGTCAATTAAAAAATCGGCTTGTTATTTTCCTCCATAGAAACATTTATATATAACCAAACATGACTCGGTCATTCGACACTTATGACTTTTCATAATCATAACATGGTCCAGAAGCGTTATTATATATTGCCATCGGAAAAAAAACTCATTGTTCATGAAAAATAGAACCAAGACATTTTCAAATAATTAAATATCATTCTCACTCAATGTTTTAAAAGGCGCGTTGCGGTGGCGCTACGACGTCATAATACGTGAGGTGTGACTGTCACGTTACAAAATATAACAAAACGTCGCCTTTAAGCATGGTGTGAAATGAAATGCAATAAGACGCGCGGCGTGACGGGTTTTTTTCATTCAATTTCGATAATTTTTTTTTTTTCAAATTACATCATTTATCCGGGCCTAAGATCATAGTATTTACACTTATAGATTGGGCCTAATCTAACCATCTAATATTATAAACCGGCCCACAACCTGGCAACACCAATTCCAATTCATATCCACATATCCTAACAAACCCTATCCACATATCCTACCTGAGACACAAAAACATCAGATCTGTCATTGTGTCTCAAACACACATATCCAAAAACATAAGATCTGTCATTGTTTCTTAAACACACAAATATCCAAAACCTTAAAAACCCTCACTCAGATCTGAAGAAAATCAATACATAAAGAAAGATGGTTATGTATGAAATCGACTACGACAATTTGCCACCGGCCTTTTTTCATCTTGACTAAATTGATTTAGCTTACACTCATAAGATTGCACAGGTCATAAGATTGCACAGGTTAGTTAAATTGATTTAGAAGAACAGGAGGTTAATTTGAAATTCATTTTAGTAATTAGTTTTCTAATATGTATATTATCGTAGTAATTAATCTTCTCTCTTTGTTTTCTTTTTTATAATAGAGTCTCCTCATGATGCTGCCATAAAGGCGGCTTTTGGAGAAACCACCCCACCCAACAAGAAGAAGAAAAGGTTAATTTTAAATCCATGAATTAATTTTATAATTATCTTATCTAAACTTATTATTATTATTATTTATATTATTATTATTATTATTTATTACTATTATTTTTAGTAATTAATTTTCTCCCTCTTTCTTTTGTTTTTATAACAGCAAGTGGCGATTGGTGCTGGATTCGAACTTGGAGTAATGTTTTGAAGATGGGTGATGTTTTAGATGTTTCTGAGGTTGATAATGTGTTGAAGATGGGTGATCTTTTAGATGTTCTGAGGTTGATAATGTTTTGATGATGGCTGATGTTTCTGAGGTTTTGAAGATGGGTGATCCTTTAGATGTTTGTGAGGTGGATAACGTGTTGAAGTTGGGTGATCCTTTAGCTGTTTCTGATAATGTGTTGAAGTTGGGTGATCCTTTAGCTGTTTCTGATAATGTGTTGAAGTTGGGTGATCCTTTAGCTGTTTCTGATAATGTGTTGAAGTTGGGTGATCCTTTAGCTGTTTCTGATAATGTGTTGAAGTTGGGTGATCCTTTAGTTGTTTCTGATAATTTGTTGAAGTTGGGTGATCCTTTAGATGTTTCTGAGTTTGACAATGTGTTGAAGATTGGTGGTTCCAATGAGCTCCTCAAGGACGAAGATGTGACTGCTGCTGTTGCCGAGGATAAATTCTGATGAGTTTCTAATATCTTTAGTTTATATGTGTCTATTACACTAGTAGTGGTCTGTTGTTATGTGTCTTACTGGTTTATATGTGGATGGTCTGTAAGCACACAGTGCAAAGTTTTACCGAGATTAATATACAAGTTACAATGCTATTATTATATACTATCTCTATGAATCTGTCTTTCTTTTTTAATTAGTACTGTATTATGTTTGTGTTTGTGGTTGGCCCTTTAAAGTTTATAATCATGGCCAAGCGGATCTCTTAAATCTTGTACTTACATACTCTCTTTATCCTAACAAGCAGCAGTTCAGAATGTCATAAGACATAATTGTAAAATGGTTCATTTACAGGACTTATAAGCTGCAGCAAAACTTTAAAATGATATGCTTGTATTCCTTAAACCTACTTGTATTGTTACTTATATTGGCAAACAAAACTGTAAAATGACAGTGGATATGTTTACTCTTGTATGTGTAAGCTGCAGCATCTTTGGGAATACTCAATATCCAATATCTTAAACTAGAACATTAATTATGTTAAACTTACAAAGATAATCCGTTTCCCCAACCAATGACTCTCTGTTCAAGAATATATGGTACAAGTCACAAAGTAATACTGTAAGTAGATATTACTCATGTTAGATACCAGTCCAAATTTGCAATTCTCGATCGATAATACATGTTTTATGATATCTAAAAAAAGTGTGCAATCACCTAAACTGCTTGGTTGGTTCTTAAAATATTTTATGCTATTGGAATGCAGGAGGAAGCATATGCGGAATTTTTGCGTATTAAAGGGTATCCACCCGAAGAGATTCCTTGTTGTGACGAGGCACTTGATGTGGTTCCCAATGTAAGTATCCCCTCAGGCAGCTCTTCTACAAAAGTATTGTTAACCACCGCTTATGTTTTCTGAATAAAAGTTTATCTTATACAGCTACGTGCTGCTGCAAAGGACTGTGATGTGATGGAAAAAGGTTTAAGAGCATGCGTCTCTTACGTTCGTGCTTTTGAAGAGCAGCACAGCCTCACAGCAATCACATTCTAAGGTACATTTGATGCGGTGTGATGTGTCATTTGCATGATAGATCGTATGTTTTTAATCTGTTTTTTTCTCTCGTTTTTATGCAACTAGGTGGAAAGATTTAGAGATTCGGAAGTTAGGAATGGGATATGGCTTATTACAGCTACCGTCAATGTCAGAGGTAAAGCAAACATCACTTTCTACTGAAGGTTTTGTTGCTGCTGAAGTTTCAACTCTGGAGGAGATCAAGTTCAAGTAAGTTTGTTGTATTTTTACATTCATTTAGTGAATATAAGCTTAATGTTCAACCTAGTTACGTCGGATTAGTTTAATCATATACGGCAACACATAAATTGATGTTTATTAGTCCAATTGTCAGTTTGATAGAGCACCCTATCGGGAGGTTTAAACATTTCCGTACTAGAAAGGAAGATGTTATTGCTTAAAAAAGAAATCTCTTATCCGTACCCGACTTAACATATATGTGTCTGCACCTATTATGCCTTTTGTTATTGGAATGACCACACATCCATAGACTAGGAATGAGTGTGCAACAATCATATGACTACCACTATATTTGTTAAACATCCTAAATTGTAACAACTATACTGGATCTTGTTTGTACATGAACTGGATCTTGCTGATGCGGGTTCTGTATTGCAGGACAAGTAAAAAACATTGGTGTACTCGGCAAGAATATCACCAAAGCAAAGGAGAGGTGCGCCTCAGGAACTCCTAGACATGGTTTTTTCTGCCCATAGTTACTGGTCAGATAACCAAGCCAAGAACCAGTTGAAACGCCTAGTTCAAACCACAACTTGCCGACTTCTCTAAAAGTATCTATCCCATGTACAAATGATCATAAAAGTAAGTTTTTGGATTCTTTCCTGCTAACTCTCTCCTGCTCTAAACACGGCTGTTACTACTTGCAATCGACTTATAGCTAATGTCCTTGGATGCATGTGCAGGGTTTTCTGATCGGGAATCTTCTTACGGATAACACACGTATTCTACAACATTGGATCAGTGGGCGTTGTGACATGCAAAGAAACTTAAGAGTTCGTTGCTAGGCCATAGCAAATTGCATAAAACTTTGTTTGGGCTTTTTGTGTTTCGAGTGGTGTGGAAAGATGTTCGGGTTGCCCTTTCAAGAATATGGAAATTCCTGAAGATGATCCAAGTACTGGGTAGCAAAAAGGCTCTTAAATCTGCTACAGAAGATTCTGAGAAAGCTACTCGCAAGTCTAATAAGGCAGATTCAGAGGCTAAGCGGTTTATATATATTGACTGGACGTGTGGACATCCATTGCCACTGGTCATCCGTCCGAATAAAAGGAAGGGTTTGAATCCTTGGTCATACCAGGCATCTGGAAGGTATGAAATGCTGATTGGGTTAAGAAGTTCACAAGACACTGTTGGGGTTTACTTCGTTCCAACAGGGTGAAGATAATCAATAGTCTAACTACGTACCAATGAATGGTTACCGGATATCTCTTGGAGTCGTATAATCACTTTCCAAAGAAGATTATTCGACCCTATGCCTGGGTTAACACGAATACCTCCTTGGGATAAAACCAAGAGTTAGTTCTTGTTTTAGGCACAAATCAAGAACTCTATGCGTTTCTGTGTTTCTTGTTTCTGTCCTTCATCATGCAAAATATGATCACTATTTATAGTGATCCTATTCCTTTAAGGAATGTAACTCCTAGTCAAAGGTATTAAGAGCATTAATCGGCCTATTAATCTCATAATAACCTTCATAAAGCATAGTGGTTACATGACCAGAAACTTGGTCATCAAGTCAATATTCAACCCTCATTAACTGGTCAAAGAGGTTACAAAGACTTTGTGCATCACCAGGAGCAACGTCCTAACCAGGAGCAGCTTCCTGACCAGGAGCAGCTTCCTGACCAGGAGCAGCTTCCTGACCAGGAGCAGCTTCCTGACCAGGAGCAGCTTCCTGACCAGGAGCAACATCCTGACCAGGAGCAGCTTCCTACTGATATCACAACCACTATATTGAGTCCAGGGAGGTAAGGGACTTAATGGGTGTACACTCCGTACCTCCAAACCCATTTACAAGTATTACCCGTTCCCACAATTGCACTAAATTTCCAACAATCCTCCCCAATTTAGTACAATTCCTTTTTGCATGAAAATCAACTTTAACAAAACCAGTGCATAAATGAAAATGTCCTGAGGATTGAATTTCCATCTTAGTACATCACTCCAAATATTCGAGAATCAGGGTGTTCTAAGAATTGAACCCTTCAACTACTTTGAATACCTGAAGATAAAATACACACAAGTTTTCAAACACTTAAAACGCTCCTGACACCATACAAGCCATGTGTCCATATCCAATTCATAAATGTTGTAAGAGCCAAAGTCCATGCTCCTTGAGGCGGCGAAACCTCAACATTTACATAGGTGGTTCCTCTTTAGTTCATGCTCCTGCTTAAGCACTTTTTCAAAGAAATTAACCATTAAGAAGTTTATAACTTCATCCTCCTTTCAGCAGGTACAAGCACATCCTTGGGATGATATGTAAAACATGTGCTTCAGTCCCCTGTATGTTCAGCTTTCCACATTGAACTCAGCTCCCAAGTTTCCTCAGGAGGGAGTTGGGTGTCCTAGCATTCAGTGACTAGAGTGGACTTTTAAACCCATCCCTTTACCAGACTTTATAACCAAGTCTCTAGCCAATCCCTTCGTCAAGTGATCAGCTAAGTTTTGTTGAGACCTCACAAACTCTATTGAAATCACCCCATTCGTGATCAACTCACGAATCATGCTATGTCTAACACCTAGGTGTCTAGACTTGCCATTGTACATCTGGCTATATGCCTTAGCCAATGTAGCTGCACTATCACAACGGATAGAAATGGGTGCCATAGGTTTGACCCACAATGGAATCTCAAGAAGCAAGTTTCTCAACCATTCAGCCTCTTTACCAGCAGCTGCTAGAGCCACAAATTCAGATTCCATTGTTGAACCAGTAATGCAAGTTTGCTTCTTGGATGCCCAAGAAATTGCACCACCACCAAGAAGGAATACCCAGCCACTTGTGGATGAATTATCCAACTTGCATCAGTGTAACCTTCCAACACTGAAGGATATCCAGTATAAGACAAATAATAATCCATTGTTCCTTTCAAATACTTCAGTACCCTCTGAATTGCTTGCCAATGCTGAGTACCAGGATTACTAGTATACCTACTCAGTTTACCCACAGCAAATGCAATGTCAGGCCTAGTACTAGTCATGGCATACATCAAGCAACCAATAACCCTAGAATACTCAAGCTGGGAGACAGCCTGACCATTGTTAGGCATTAGTTTCTCACTTGTATCCATAGGTGTACTTACTGGAGTACAATCAAAGTGATTGAATTTCTTTAGCACCTTCTCAATGTAATGAGACTGAGAAATTACAATACCATCACTTTCATGTTTAATCCTTATGCCAAGGATAACATCAGCCTCCCCCATGTCTTTCATGGAGAACTTTGATGACAAAAAATCCTTTGTCTGATCAACCTTAGCTTGGTCAGTACCAAAGATTAACATGTCATCAACATATAGGTAAATGATGACTCTTTTACCAGATTCATCAAATTTGCTATATACACATTTGTCAGCTTGGTTAAGTGAATAACCATTAGACAAAACCACTTCATCAAATTTCTGTGCCTGCTTTAGTCCATATAAGGACTTAGTCAGTTTACACACCTTACCTTCATGGCCAGGCATGATGAAGCCCTGAGGTTGGTTCATATAAACCTCCTCATCCAAGTCACCATTCAAGAATGCTGTCTTCACATCCATCTGATGAATAATCAGATTGTGAATACTTGCTAGAGCAATCAACATTCTTATGGTACTGATACGTGCTACTGGAGCATAAGTATCAAAATAGTCTATCCCTGACTTTTGTTTAAAGCCTTGAATGACTAGCCTTGCCTTGAACTTTTCAACAGTTCCATCTACCTTCATTTTCCTTTTGAAAATCCACTTGTTACCAAGTGGATTACAACCTGGAGGTAGATCAACCAACACCTAAGTGTTGTTGCCCACGATGGAATCCATCTCATCATTGATTGCTTCTTTATAGAAAGCAACATCCTGGGACTTCATTGCTTCATCAAATGTTTTGGGATCATCCTCAACATTAAAGCAATAGTAGAATTGGTCAGAGACCTCATCTCTTGTACCTTCAACTAAGTATAGTTGAAACTCAGGCCCAAAATTCCTTGGAGTCCTATGCCTTGTGCTTCTTCTAAGCTCAGGCTCAGGTTGCTGAACCACAACCTCATCAGTGACCCTTTCAGGTTCCACTGAAACACCAGTGTCCTCAGATCCTATAGGAGTCCTAAGGCTTGGTCTAGGGACTGATGAGAACCTAGTCTCATCAAAGTTAGCATCCCTTGATTCAATGATTGAGTTTATTGAAACTGAATCATTAGGTTCAATAACATAGAACCTATAAGCCTTGGAATGCTCAGCATATCCAACAAAGATGCATTCAATGCCTCTTTCACCCAAGGTTTTCACCTTTGGATCAGGGAGTCTTACAACAGCCCTACAACCCCAAACTTTGAGGTAGTTCAAGTTTGGTTTCCTTTTAGTCCAGAGTTCATAAGGGGTAATCCTCTTCCTTTTATTAGGAACCCTATTTAATAAATAGCAAGCTGTTAACATAGCTTCTCCCCAAAACCCTTGACTCAGTCCTGAGTAGGACAACATGGAGTTAACCATCTCTTTTAGTACTCTATTTTTCCTTTCTGATATACCATTTTGTTGTGGAGTATAGGGGGCAGTTGTTTCATGGATTATTCCAACAGACTGAAAATACTGAGTATTCATGTACTCACCTCCCCTATCAGTCCTAAATCTTTTGATTTGGACTCCTTGTTGTAATTCAACTTCAGTTTTAAATACTTTAAATTTATCTAATGCTTCATCCTTAGTATGTAACAAATAGACATAACAAAACCTAGAAGCATCATCAATAAATGTTACCAAGTATTTCTTATTCCCTAATGAGGGAGTAGCATGCAAATCACATAGGTCACTATGGATTAGCTCCAAAACTGTAGTTACACGTTTTACATCCTGAAATGGTTTCTTAGTAATTTTATTCAGCATACAAGTCTGACACTTATCAGTGTCCATGTCAAAAGCTGGAATTAACCCATCCTTAGACATATCTTGCATCCTCTTATAGTGGACATGGCCTAGTCTAGCATGCCATAGTGATGAATCATTCAGTTTAGTGGTAGTCATCAGGACAGAATCAACATTTATACTAGAATCAATATTAAGCCTGAACATTTGATTACTCAAATAGCCAAAACCAATAAACACACCATGTTTAGATAAAACAAATTTATTAGATTCAATCACTTGTTTATAACCACAATTATTCAACACACTACTAGAAACCAAGTTCTTCCTAATATTAGGAACATGCAAAACATTAAACAAAGAAACAATCTTTCCAGAACTAAATTTAAGATCTACACAACCACGTCCATGCACTAGGGCTGTTGACTCATTTCCCATGTGAAGAATAGATCCATCATTCATTGACTCATAAGTCTTGAACCAGCATCTATCTTTACACACATGTACTGTTGCTCCAGAGTCAACCCACCACGCAACATCATCATCCTGCACAAAGTAAGCTTCAGATACATATGTAACATAATAAATCTGGAGAGATTCATTAAACATATTCTGACCTTTTGTGCCTGATCCATTAGCTTGGTTGCCAATGCTAACACCTTTGCAATCCCTTTTGAAGTGTCCAGGTTTCCCACACTTCCAACAAGCCACTGATGACTTCTTGTTAGGATTAGCCTTGGTGTTATCATGATGCTTACGTTTGCCCTTGTTGTCATTGTACCTGGTGGAGTTGTTATGCTCCACCATATTGACAACAGATGAACCAGCAACATTGTTGCTCTTTGGCTTATCACTTTCATGCACCCTGAGGGATTCCTCAATGCGCAAATGACTGCCCAACTCAACAAGAGTTAACTCCTCCTTCTTATGTTTCAAGGTATGCTTGAAATCTTTCCAAGAAGGAGGTAGTTTGTCAATGACACACGAGACCTGAATGGTCTCATCCATGTTCATTTTATGTTGTGTAAATCTGCCAAATATTCCAAGAAGTTCATTGTATTGTTCCATGACTGGTCTTGAATCAGTCATTTTGTAATTTGTGAAATCACTCACAAGGAACTTCTTACTTGATGCATCCTCAGCCATATATTTGGCTTCCAAGGAATCCCATAGTTCTTTAGCAGATTCAACATTTTGGTAAATATCAAATAAAGAATCAGACATACCATTGAGAATTATGCCGCGACACACATAATCATCATTTTCCCATTTGCTTCTTTTCCTCAGTTCCTCCAAAGTAGCATCATCACCACCATCAGGAATGGGAGTGGTCAGCACGTACACCACGTTCATGGTAGAAAGAAGAAAGTGCATCTTCTTCTGCCATCTCCTAAAATCAACCCCTTCAAACTTGTCCAGTTTGGAGAAGTTAGCCACCATATGCTTCATTGCCGCCGCCATTGATTATCACAAAATAATCTTCTTTGATTGTTGGGGTTTACTTCGTTCCAACAGGGTGAAGATAATCAATAGCCTAACTACGTACCAATGAATGGTTACCGGATATCTCTTGGAGTCGTGTAATCACTTTCCAAAGAAGATTATTCGACCCTATGCCTGGGTTAACACGAATACCTCCTTGGGATAAAACCAAGAGTTAGTTCTTGTTTTAGGCACAAATCAAGAACTCTATGCGTTTCTGTGTTTCTTGTTTCTGTCCTTCATCATGCAAAATATGATCACTATTTATAGTGATCCTATTCCTTTAAGGAATGTAACTCCTAGTCAAAGGTATTAAGAGCATTAATCGGCCTATTAATCTCATAATAACCTTCATAAAGCATAGTGGTTACATGACCAGAAACCTGGTCATCAAGTCAATATTCAACCCTCATTAACTGGTCAAAGAGGTTACAAAGACTTTGTGCATCACCAGGAGCAACGTCCTGACCAGGAGCAGCTTCCTGACCAGGAGCAGCTTCCTGACCAGGAGCAGCTTCCTGACCAGGAGCAGCTTCCTGACCAGGAGCAGCTTCCTGACCAGGAGCAGCTTCCTGACCAGGAGCAGCTTCCTGACCAGGAGCAACATCCTGACCAGGAGCAGCTTCCTACTGATATCACAACCACTATATTGAGTCCAGGGAGGTAAGGGACTTAATGGGTGTACACTCCGTACCTCCAAACCTATTTACAAGTATTACCCGTTCCCACAATTGCACTAAATTTCCAACAGACACGCGATGCTGATATGTGGAGATGAAAGTGGGATGGGGTGTTGGCAGTCTCATATTGACTTGTGATGAGGATATTTCAGATGATGATTGGTTCTGTCCCAAATGTACCAACGCCAAGAACAGCATGACCAAAAAAAAGCAAAGGCAAGTAAACAAGTCACGTTTAGTTTTACCCCATCCTCTTTGTAGTAAAGTACACTTTTTGTATATTGAAGTTCATTCTGTAAGCTTATTGGATTACAAAATAAATTTGAATTAGGCCAAAAAAACGATCTTTTTTGTTTAAGCGAAACCACTAGGCACTAGCCAGACCAATGTGGGTTCTGGTTTCGAATTAGTTCATTTCGAAACCAATGCTTCATTGGCACCACAGTTTCTTTTTATAAAAGTTTTGGATCAAGTCTTTTTGGTAAAGCTTTAGAATACAACATCATCATCTCTTGGTGCCTTTTTAATATGTGGATCCAAAGTGTTTATCAAAATTAACTTTTACTTAAAAATAGTATCCGCAAATCCATTGTCCATGTTAATGTTGTTTACGTTTATGTCACCTTGCCCCATATGAAATGAGTTTCGGATATAGACAATATGAAATGAGTTTCGGATGATGATATCTTTCTTCTATTGTTTTTCATGTAAATGAAGAAACAACATATTTATATTTGTAAATGAAGCAAAACACAATGGAAATTTGCATTGCGTTATTTGAATATAAGATGGAAAGTTGGCCAATTTAGAGTTGCATTAGTTAAGTTATTTGGTTAATTTTGATATCGGAAAGTAACACAATCGCCTTATAAAGGGTCAAATTTGTGATCAGTTATCCAAAGGATTTCAGTATGGTTTGAGTATGCTCCTCGTATTAGTTTCAGAAGTAACCCGTAGCTTTAGTATCTGAGATTTCTTATTTAAATTGCTTTTGGGGTTTCTTAGGATAGCTAAGATGAAACCACTTATTATTCTCTATTAGAAGTTCAATAAGCAATACCAAAGAGCCCCTGCAGAATCCCGATTTAGTTGCATTGAAACTTAAGAAAGCATCGTTCCCGAGGTTGATTAAAACACAGATATAAATGTACAATTGGTCAAGCTTTATCTGTTTTCTAACTTGGTGCAGTCGAATTCCTCGAGTAATAGAAGGACCATTATGGTCGAATTGCAGGTTGTAGATCTTCTGATAAACATAAGTGTTGCTCAATTTGATCAAGCAATACATACACACTGATATTGGATATATGTTAACTGAAATTGGTTTTTCTAGGAGCTTAAAGTGCCAGAGGCTCATGTGGAACAGCTGTTGGTCTCCCTGATATTGGGTAACCGAGTTGCCTACCGTGTTGATCAATTAACAGGTTTTTGGAGTGTGGTGATTGGAATTTGTGTTGTTGCAGGTCAAAGGGAAGTAACAAATATACCACTACAGTAAGTAGTGCAATCACAGGTGAGGGTCGTTTGAGCACGAGTTGTGTATTTTTTTCTTGTTTAACAGATAACCTTCTTCAGAGCTTATCCTCTGACTTAGTTGGCTTGATAAGTCGTTGGATAAAAGAGAGAAAAAGAAGTAAGGGGAAGATGATTATTTTTTAGGATAAACATTAAGGGTCACAGACATATCCGTTATAGTTACTTAGCTACGACTATGAGAATCAGATACAGTGTTTGTTTCTTGATATAACGATGCTTTTAAGGTTCTTTTGTGTGTGAACAAAGTTGCCATCCAACAAAAGTAGTATAAGCTTGTTAGGAAGTTTATAGTTTCTATGATCCTACTAAGTTTGTGAAGTTCTTGGTATTTGTTTAAGGCTTATTTTTGGGCTTATGATCTTATCAAGTTTGGGCTTACATTGCATAAGCATGATTTTTTCCGGTAAATATGAAACTTTAAGGAGTATATAAGCTTGTTGTATCTTTATAAGCTCAAAATTAAGCTTAAACAAACACCCTATTAATATCTTTTTATTTTTGCATATTTGTGAACCCCCACATACTAGATTTTTTTTCTTTCAAAATAATCCTCGAAATTGACCTTCTGTTACTCTTCAATAAACAGGTAAAATTCTGTAAAATTCACACTCCCAAGCTAATTTTAAATGAAAGTAGACATCAAAACCTTTGGAACGATAGGTGGCAAGACTTTTAACGAGTGACGGTTCATTTTATACAAAATAAACAAAATCTGGGAAAGGTACCATACGGCTATATGCTAATGGTATATGGTTGTATGGTCTGATCAGAAGGTTGCAAAAACTCACAGATATATCATACAACCGTATGATCCCAGGCATATGGTTGTATGCCCCCTATCAGCTACTGTGAAAAAGGAACACCATATTGACCTGATTATTTTCCGGAAAACACATTTTTGCAAGCTTAAACTAGACAAACCTCAACATAACTATTTTATAACATAAGAAAAACTGAAAATAGAACATATGACAGTAAAGCTAAAAGGTTGCTTTGTTAGAACTTCCCCCGCTTAGTGTCATGGTGCATATTAACACGTTAGTTCCACACATGACCGCATTCTTTCAACTTTTTTTCATATTGGGGTTAAATACTTCGTAATCGAACATATGAGCAATATAGTTTCCATGTAAACACGCGTTGTCCACCTAGGATGTCGTGATCCTTTACTCGGGTCAATATAGCTTTAGAGGCTCTAATCGCCCACATAGGACGTTGTAAACCCCTTATTCGGGTCAGTATAGCTTTACAAGCCCTATTCATCCACATAGGACGTTGAAGTTTCATTTCGGAACATGAGATCGAGTTATTGCACATGTCACCTACTTAGGACATCTATTAGGTATAATAACCATGTTAATCATCCACATAGGATGTGTAAGTCCCAGTTCGGGACATAAAGCCATTTAAAGGCTCATGTCATCCACCAAGGATGTCTAAGTTTTTATCTCCAATACATAAACATAATATAAGACATGCCATTTAAACATGAAGTGAAATAATTCATGTTGATTTCGAAGTCAAAGTGTAACTTGTTTGACACTTGAGAGTTAACTGTTCGACTCATTTGTGTTGCTGAATTTACAGTGATTACGCAACATCAAGAAGGATGGGAATACAAGATCCGCTACAACAAATTAGCATGTGGGAAGACGCCTTTGGAGCTAACTTTAGTCTTCTATCACAAAACATAATATAATGATTCCTGAGGTTGATTGAAGGCTACTAAATAAGGTTTGTGAATTCGTTTTTCTGAGATTACCTGCAATAATTAGCGAAGCGAAAAAATAAATTTAGACAGTTCTATTACCTGCAATAATTGTGATTATTACATTTTTCTCATATATAAAGTACACAGATCGTGGTTTACACTTCTGGTATCAAAGAATCTGTATGCATATAGATCGCACGCTATAGACTTGTTCGTGAATTTCATATATTTGTGTATATAGATGATAAAGACGTGTTTCTTCTGTGAGTTTTAGACGTATATATAAGCATTAGGAAATGTATGCTCATATATTTGAGTAGGTCAACCTCAGTCGAGATGACTAATTTTATCTTACTACCTGCATAAAAATGTTATGTAATGTTTGTTTTCTTGCAGATATTAATGCCACAAATTAAATCGAGTTAATGGGATTGCAGCTTGTAAAGTCACAAACTTAAGGCAATCGTGTGAGTGAGCCGAAGAAGCATTGACTCAAGGCATGGCAAAGCTTAAACAGAACTTGGCTCAGAGCATAATGATTGACATAACAGGTGCCGGAAGTTACAACACGCAGATGAATTCTGCAATGGAAAAACTTGAAGCACTTGAAGTTTTCTTGATTCAGGTAAACTTTCAAATGCCTACTAATCGCATATAAGTATACTGAAACTAGGTTGTAACTACAAAGTACGAACTGTTTTTCTTAGTCTAAAGTCATCATATATGATTTTCAGGCTGATCACCTTCGAGAGGAGACTCTGCAACAATTGTATCTGATCTTTAACCTCTGTCTTTTTCGATAAGTTAGTAGACATTGACTAATCCGCCTCGGGTGTGTAACAATACCCGATGTTCCACAGGTTGGTTTCGTGCCTTGGTGTTGTTCTTTTCAATGCTGTTTGGTTGGATCTTTATTCATGTTGAGAATTATGAGTGAATGGGTACATAATGTAGAAACACGAGGCTAGGAATAGAACTACTTGGTCGACTTTCTGTTTTGTGTAAGTTATAATAATATATTTTTTGATATTAGTTTAATGTGTAAGTTATATATATCATTGTACTATTAATTAATTATTGCTCTTGTGACTGAGATAGCTCCGAGAGTCTATGTCTCTATGAAGAAAGATACGAAGATCAACAGTGGCTACGCATTGGGTGATGTCATGTGTGCTCTATTGTAGATTGAAATGCTTGTCTTGCCCTTGATCATGATAATATTTGAAACAAGCGAGCAAGGGTCTTGCCTGGATTGTACCCGGGAGGGGAGGGGCAGGCAGCGTGCAGCATGAAGGTACTAATATTTGAAGTTTTTCTCATGTATATTTACTTGATTGTTTTATGTTCTTTCACGCAAAAACACACATTACCATCTTTCTCAAAGTCCTAACACCTATTGTATACTACGTATTTGGAAAAGAGACCTGCTTGCTATTCATATTAACTATAATCAACGTTTTTGTGTTCTGAGCTAAGTACCTGCTCACCATCAACAGCTTTTTGCTTTGGCTTCAGTTTATTACACTTGATTTTCTTAAAAATTTGTGATGTACCTTGAAAACTAAAGTTGTATCACAAGCATCGTTTCCACATATAATATTATTAATCTTTATTACATGTGTTTTTTTGGTAATGTATATATTGCTATAAGTTCCACATGCATTATTGAACTCTTCTGGCTACGGTTTTTGAAATATGTTGTATAAAAACATTAGCGACTGTATTGCTCTTTGTTGTTAATAAATTACGTAATAGGTTTTTTTAGATATCAATGGAATGCAAGTATTTCTCTTTGTTTGCTTATAGATCTGTCTGTCTGCTCCTTATGCTTGAAATCTAGGTTTTTTTAATCTGACATTAGAACTTTGTTTTGCAGGTTTAGGAGGTGTTTGTTTCGGCTTATATGTGGGCTTATTAGCTTATTTGATTTCGGCTTATATAACATAAGCCCCAATTCCGTGGCTTATATTGAGACTTATGGGCTTATATAGGTTTATCATATCGTAATAAACTTATATACGCCCACAAGTGTCAAAATAAGCTGAAAAAGTGAAGCTTATGTCGCGTACTATTCATCATCTTCTTGTGAAGGATTATAGATGTAACTTAAGCTTCGGACACGGAAGAACCACTTATTGACATGTTTATGCAAAAGAAATAATGTAAAAATCTTATTGATGTGTGATCTATTTATAAGACAATCGTTTGACTTTTAGACCACGTTATCTAAACATCTGACTTTTGATACAAATTAGATATTTTATGTAGTGTGATGAGTAATATATACCATAGTATGAGGATGAAAAGGCTTTGGCTTAGTTGTATCCGCTTTTGAAAAACCTATAATGGACAATGTTTGAGTCTTTGCAAAAATCAGATATGCATGTCATGTGACGAGTAATATAAAGGTTTGAGTCTCCGCTAATGTTGAACTTGCAGAAACTATCCCTTGTGAAATGGACAATGGCAAGGGTAAAAGACGCCCGGCATAAGAGGTTCTGCCAGTCTACATATTTTTTTGCAGGTGGTATGGGGATTGGCTTTATAAAAGTGAGTCTATCGCTAGACTTCCACGGTCATTTGGCGTTCTTTTCTTCTTTGGGTTACAAGAATGACTGTTTTACGTTATTATAAAGGTTTTTATTTTCAAATATGAAAACATGTGGTATACAAAGGGTCGGATTTAGGCATGGGCGGGCTATGAGACGGAACATGGCCTTCATTTTAAGCCTCTTAGGTTCAAATGATGGGTAGAAAATTAATCTACCATTGGCCACAAAGGTTTACTTGCGATGACTCCAAAATATCAAAAAGGATAGCCGCCATTACATAGTCGGCTTAAATGTCAAGTTGAAACTCAGGCAAATAAAAAGAAAATATATGCAAAAGTTACAACCAAGGAGATGACACAAAATCCGATAATTATGTCCTATTTCATTAAGATCACTATTTCATATACGCCATCTAAGACATAATCTATATGACGTTAAACATGACACCCGACAGATTCCGGAACTGCTTTGATAAGATACCTTCATGTATAGTATGTAGAGTAAACTTTACGCCATCTAAGACATAATCTATATGACGTTAAACATGACACCCGACAGATTCCTGAACTGCTTTGATAAGATACCTTCATGTATAGTATGTAGAGTAAACTTGTGCAGTTTTCTTCTTTATGCAGAGATTTGTTCAATTCTTTAAATAACAAATCTTGAGTAAGGACACTTTGTTTTTCACATTTAATCAAGATCAATGACAGCAATTGCGTATAACTACATTTCTGTTGATGTACATTCTTAGCTAATACAACCAATGACATCGGTTTTCATGTATCCATGAATCATTCATCGAGTGTTGACGAACACTCATACTCGCAGATACAATGTTTTTATGGAGCTATTACAGATGTATTGCTATTTCGGATTCTTGTTTTACGTATGTACAAATGTAGAAATAAGGTGTAGGTTTAAGGATTCCCGCCTTACACCATTTTTTTGGTCGAAGAGGGGCATATAGGGGTGAGTTGTTACAAATTGGATTTTTCAAGTTATTTTTCAAAGTAACTTAAAAACAAAGTTACTAGCCTGGCAACACAAAGGAAACTGTAAAAAATACGTAGCAATAATTTAAGAGTTATGATATTTAGGCCAACATAGTGTAAATAAGAAGAGTAAACATACCATTGATTACTAGTTACAACAGGCACCTACCAACACAAATGCAAAACACACACATTTTGATTTTTCAGATCTTTTATATAATATAAAGCCGGAAAATTAAAAATACCGAATAAAAATTATAAATTTGAACAAGTCAAAAGTGTTAAATTGTTAAAAATACGAAATAAAAACTAATAAAAAATAGTGTTGTACTATAAACTAAAAGAAAACTCGCAAGTGGATAACTACTTTTGGTACTTTATGGTGGTGAGACAGATGTATCAATAATAGCACCCATAAATGGATTAGCTATCATATAATTAGTTGAAGAAGTTAAGAACGCAATTATATGTTACATATATAATTTAAGATTTTAAGTGATGTATCGAGTTTTTCAAGTTGAGTTGAAGACAAGTTTTATTTTATATAATAATTTTATTTGGTATACATTACAAGTCGGTACAACTTGAGCTCAAGCCAAATTCAAACCTTCACGAGTCGACGCATCATAAGGGTTGCAATAGACGGGAAAGGACGCGTGAAGTACCGAGCGGGTAAACCACCCTATTATGAGCAATTTTAAGTAACTTTGCGTTATTGAGAAATTTCATCTAATAAAAAGTACTCACAAATTGTAACAAAAAAATTCACCCGTAAAAGTTTATGTACAACCAACCACCACTTTAAAGAGGTGCACTTACCTCCAACTACCACCTTAAAGAGGTGCAACAACCTCTTTGCCTTTCTTAGAGCATCTACAATGCAACAAGTTTTTAAGCCTTAATGCATTTAATGCATTAAATGGTCAAGAAATTTATGTTGCATTTAGGGTAGGGTGATGTTATTAGCACCCCTCCTAACCCCCCAAAAGTACAGAAAAGTACTTCAAATACCCTCCTTTTGTCCCACTTTTACAGTACAACATAGTTTTCTGTCAGTTTCTGTTTCGTATTTTTGGACAGTCTACTGTTTTTGACAAGTTAAATTTTATAATTTTTTATCCGCACTTTCCGTTTCACAGTTTTATAACAAAAATAAAATTATAAAAAAAATCAAAAATTAGGGGGTATTGGAATCCATTTAGGGGGTGTACCAATACCCCCCCCCCCCCCCCCCCCTTTTAGGGTTAAAGCTATACAATACCATCGTACTTATAAAAATATACCGACTTTAAACACTTACAATTTAATCGCTATACATTACCAATGAACTTTCAAATTTATTTAGTTTTTATCAATATGACCTTGAAATGATTGTAATACCCCTGTCTTCTTTCTTTATGAATATGATATCTATAGCTGAACTTTATTATAAAATAAATCCAAAATCTCTTAAAGAAGTCAGCATAGGATGAACCATCCGTAAGTATGTTTGTTCATGTAAAATATTATATGGACCTAAATATGATATTGTGTTTATGTAATTAATCATATTTCAATTAGTTTCTGAAAAATAACCTTTCATGTGCAAGAATATATCATCTAACCAAAGGTTGAATATGTCTACCTTGAGTACCATCTTTTAAATTGTGTCCATTCTATGCACTTAACAGCTAGCATGTTTTACCATTTAGTACTCTACTAGCTTGTGATCAAGCGTGTAAGTGTTCATCGTAATATCATTTGCTTTTTCACCCATGTGAATCAATGGACTTACGGACATGAATGACAGTTTTGTTTACTGATTTGATTGTAATAGTTTAACTTTCTTGCATAACTCATGAGTTGACCAGCGAGACAACAATGGTGACGCAAATGCATACTTTTCTAATTGAGAATTAAAAAAAATCAGATCTAAAATTATAGTGAAGGTAGGAAAAAAGGTGAATGGCATATATGTAATTATGTTAAAAAGGAGTAATATAGTTATTTCAAGGTAATATGGGTAAAAATGGAACAAATTTGAATGTTCATTGATAATGTGTAGCGAGTAAATTGTAAGTGTTTAAATTAGGTATATTTTGATATGATGATATTATATAATTTTACCTTGCATTTACAAGCAAAAGTTTGAAGAATGACTTGGTGTATAAAGTTTTTCAAAAAGCTTATATCTAACTCTCTTATAAAATAAATTGCACATTCTCTCCTATTAAATGCAAAAAAAATTAAGAGGTACTACTACATTTACATATTGTACCTCATTTTAATGCACAAACCAAAACATTGTTTAAGGAATACAACCTTACAAGACAAGAGCCCTACACAACCGAGATGAGAAAACAAACAAAAAATTTGGTGACGACATATAAACCTAGCGCAAAGCAAGCAACATATTTCAAGAGATCAAACCCAATAATAGTTATTACTATGTGTGAGGAGATTGGAGTAAAAAAAACACTTATAAAATGGTATCATCCGGCATAAATACACATATACTTATTGTAGGTTGTATATTAATTCAACCAAAACGCAAGGTATTTCTCTAAAATTACTTGATGGGCTTATTACCTTTTTTGATAAGCTCGTACAGATAAATATTTTTTGTTATGAATTAAAAGTTCATAAGCAAAAAAAATTTATATCTTCGAAGACATAACATTTAATCAAAACCTACCTTACATCTTTTATAAAATCTTGAAAATGAATTTAATTCGTGTCTTTTGGCTACCATCTATGATGATGATATAAAAGGATGATTCACTGGATTTGTTTATAATGGTTGATTTGAGTAGGGCTTTGCTAAGATGATGGATAATTGATCTTGGAGGATTGATGAGATCTGACTTTGTGATTGTGGCTGAGATTGATATTGAAAGTGAGATGAAGGTGATGATTTTTGATATTGAAAGTAAGATGAAGGCGATGATCTTGTGAGGGGATGAGGTGGAACATAATTAGGACATGGAGGCCAGTGTTTTGCTGATTAGGGTTTGATCTATGAGTTTTCTCATGGACTGTATATTATTTAAGGGTCTCAATGTTCATAAGTATTTGTACTATATTTGATGGGTGTTGCAAATGGGCTAGGCCTCCATTCGTTAGGTTTTCTACACCACTTGAAGTTTTCTTGATTCAGGTAAACTTTCAAATGCCTACATGTAAAGGAATGATATATTACAGGCCGGCCCTGGCTATGGGCAGTGCGGGCGACGACCCAGGGCATCAACAAGAGAGGGGGCATCATGTTTTTGGCACTGTGAATCTGTTTATGCTTTAAAAAAAATGAGTTTTTCAGAGTATTACTCGTTTGGCTTCTTTGTGTCTCTAGTTTAGTTAAGAAAAAAAAAGTGGAGTCTGATTTCGCCGGACATAAACGTTGATCTTCGAAGGAAGAAGGAAGAGTCTCATTTAGGAAGAAGAAAGCTACGTACTAGTGCTACTTTTTTTTGGTCCATGTGCTAATTGACCAATTATTTAATCTATTTTAAGAAAACAGCTTCAACTTTTAAATAAATTTAATTTAAGCCCTTTTAATTTTACTATCTTATCTTTTATATATTATGGAGTAATAATGCATTATATTTTCCTATTTTTACTCGGTAAATGTTGCACCGCAAAATATGTATCTGTTTGTACGATAAGTACTGTACCTAAAATATTTGGTTGATTTTTTAGTTTTATCACAAAAAAAGCTATTTCGTTAAAAAAACACGCACATATTAATATCAATCGTAACACGTTCTTTGCTTTTGATCGTATATAAATCTTAAATTTCACCCTCGCGCGTTTTAACTTGTTAGTTATCTTTTTGTTTTATTGCGTACTTGAACCTAAGTTACAAAGTAACTTAAACTTAATAGTTGTCTTATGCAAATTTAAGTTAGTACATGAAACTTGCTTGTGCTAAATCTTTAACTACGGGCATTATTTTAACATCTCGTCCAGGGCATCCGAAAACATTCGTAATCTCAGGACCGGGCCTGATATATTATCGCATATTAGTATACTGAAACTAGGTTGTAAGTACAAAGTACGAAACTTTTTTTCTTAGTCTAAGGTCATCATATATGATTTTCAGGCTGATCACCTTCGAGAGGAGACTCTGCAACAAACGTCTTCGTGTATGGGTGATCTCTTCATCAAAAATTATATTAAAGATCTTCTGATAAACATCAGAACTCAAATGTTGCTCAATCCGATCAAGTAATACAAAAGAATCAAGCTCCCCTCCATCTCAAAGGTAATATTATCGACACACATATGCATGCACAATTAAAACAAGAACTCGAAAGGACTCGTCGACAGGTCAGCTTTCAATCGTTTTCACAAGGGTGTGGGAAAAAAAAATAACTTTCAGATGTGCTGAACGGTTTTTTTAGTGGATTGGTGGATTTCAACCATCTCAGATCCTATATGTAAGCCCTCACTTATGCTGGAAGAAAATAGATCTAGAGTAAACGGGTCAAATGTGCTGAACGGGTTGAATGTCAACCAAAGAGTGCCTTTTATGCCTAAAACCTTCGTAATCACCTTTTTTTAAATAAATTGTTTATTAAAAAAAAAGTTTTGTAATCATGATTGAAGCTCTCTGATCCTTCATCAGAAAAGTGAAAAACTGTAGGGGAAAAAGTGTTTCCATATCGTACAAAAGTTCCCGTTTTCACTCATTGCACAACCGTCCAACCTAGCCTTTTAAACTGTAACACTTCGAGCGGTAAAGTAAACAGGTTGAATTTTCGGAAGGGGTCAAATAGTTTGAATGTCCATCAAAGCACACATTTCTAACGAGCCACGGTTCATTTTATACAAAATGGACAAAATCTGGGAAAGGTACCGTATGGATATATGCTTCTGGGCATATGGCTGTATGGTCGGATCAGAAGGTTGCAAAATCTCACAGGTTATGGCTGTATGCTTCAATACCATAATGCACTATTGTTGCATACAACCGTATGCTTACAGGTATATGGCTGCATGCCCCCATACCAGCTACAGGGAATAAGGAACACCACATTCACTTGATTATTTTCCGGAAAGCCCATTTTTGCAAGATTAAACTTAAGGCAATCGTGTGAGCAAGCCGAAGAAGCATTGACTCAGAACTTGGCTCAGAGCATAACGATTGACATAACAGGTGCTGGAAGTTACAACACGCAGATGAATTCTGCCATAAAAAGCTTGAAGCACTTGAAGTGTTCTTGATTCAGGTAAACTAAACTAATATAAAGGAAACCGAGACTAATCGCATATAATTATACTGAAATTTGGTTGTAAGTACAAAGTACAAACCGCTTTTCTTATTCTAAAGTCATCATATATGATTTTCAGACTGATCACCTTCGAGAGGAGACTCTGCAACAATTGTATCTGATCTTAACACCACCTGAAGCTGCAAAAGGGTTGCTTGTACTTGGTGAATACTTCCAACGTCTTCGTGTACTAAGTTCAATATGGCCAGCTCGTCCTCGTGATTCTACAACTATAAATCACTCTTTTTTCCGAGTATTCAATAGCTTCCATTAGTAGAAACTATATATATAGCAGCTTATTCTCGTGTCGATCGCATTGCCTACCATATTAAGCCAAACTCAAGGAAATGTAAATATGATTTGTTATATACATATCTTACATGTGTGTGTATATGCAGGAGATCGAGTTTATCGACTTTGTTATGTACTGTATATTTACGAAAACATATTGATCTCATACTACTTTGAACTAGACATAATCGACGAGGTTTTGATAGGACCGAGCCAGACCAACCAGACCGAAGACCTAATTAGTCTAAAACCTCGGACCAAGGACCGGACTGAAATTGTAAGGTCCGGGTCGTTCCGGTCCGGTTTTCTGGTCTGGGTCACCGGTCCAAATGCTCCGCCCCACTTTGAAGTATGATTTTTTTGCGCGGTTCTCTAAGTGACAAATAAAATTATGGTGATTTGAACGTTACATTCAACAATTCTATGAAACATAATACTTACAAGTATTATCCAATGTTTTAAAACCCGAATTGACCGGAAGATTGAGTTGGTTCAACCTTGAACCGGTCGGATGATCAAAACCTGGTTTTAGCCGAGAAACCTTGTTAAATGGTTGAGCCGTGACCCGGCTCGGCCGAGTCAATTAAAAAACCGGCTTGTTATTTTCCTCCATAGAAACATTTATATATAACGAGACATGACTCGGTCATATGACACTTATGACTTTTCATAATCCTAATATGGTCCACCAGAAGCGTTATTATATATTGCCCTCGTAAAAAAACACAACGACGTCGTAATACGTGAGGTGTGAATGTCACATTACAAAATATACCAAAACGTCGCCTCTAAGCACGGTGTGAAATGAAATGCAATAAGACGGCGCGTTGTGACGGGTTTTTTTCATTCAATTTCGATAATTTTTTTTTTCAAATTGCATCATTTATCCGGGCCTAAGATCATAATATTTACACTTATAGATTTGGGCCTAATCTAACTTGGGCCTAATCTAACCATCTATGATCAAACATTATAAACCGGCCCACAACCTGGCAACATCAATTCCAATTCATATCCACATATCCTAACAAACCCTATCCACATATCCTACCCGAGACACAAAAACATAAGATGTGAAGAAAATATCCAAAACCAAAAAAAAACCCTCACTCAGATGTGAAGAAAATCAACACATAAAGAAAGATGGTTATGTACGAAATCTACTACGACAATTTTCCACCGGCCTTTTTTCGTCTTGACAAAATTGATTTAGCTTACACTCATAAGATTGCACAGGTTAGTTAAATTGATTTAGAAGAACAGGAGGTTAATTTGAAGTTCATTTTAGTAATTAGTTTTCTAATCTGTATATTATCGTAGTAATTAATCTTCTCTCTTTGTTTTCTTTTTTATAACAGAGTCTCTTCATGATGCTGCCATAAAGGCGGTTTTTGGAGAAACCACCCCACCCAACAAGAAGAAGAAAAGGTTAATTTTAAATCCATGAATTAATTTTATAATTATCTTATCTAAACTTATTATTATTATTATTATTATTATTATTATTATTATTATTATTTTTTTTTAATAAACCATCACTTTTATTAGAAACAAAAAGGGATTTACAACAAATTGGATGGGAGTCGAGATACTATCTGTGCTCCCACCCCTTTAGCAATGGTAAAACCTATTCTATGAAAAATATGTATAGCAGCGCGCGCTCCAATGTCTTGAGCCTTTGAAAATCTCTGAATCCGCTTCAGCAACGCAACTGCATCTTCCTGTAACTCCCCTAAAGAAGAAAAGGAGAAAGGAAGAAACCCATATCCGAGAGCTGCGCACTTAGCCAAATACTTGCATCGTTTACGTTGTGCAGCATCAATCACAGCTCGGCCAGGTACAAAGTCATTCATCCCCGTACGAGTCAAAGGAGAAGAACCAGTCAGATCAACACACACATCTTTACCTCCATCCCAGGAATAAAACAAAATATCTGCCGGACGTAGGACATTATCAGGTCCACCATCTAATCCAATATTAACTTCCTTTCCGACAGATATCCCTGAACGGTAACATATGTCAGCAAGAGTATCACGAACCAAATTGTGACGATGCTTAATCCCAACGATGCCAGCACACGATACGGCATGATCCCCAAATATATCCCCATCAAAAACCCTAGAACAAGCTGAACAGGGCTTCAAAACAGAGAACAAGGGAATACCTAAGCGATAACACAAAACACATCGATAAGACCTCCCATTCATAGTCTGACCTAATCCGGGGATAGGAACCGTCCTAAGCCAGTCAGACGTATGATCCTCCCTCTGAGATGCCCATAAAGCCAACTGACGAGCAGATAAAGCGAAAGTGGATTCAGCATTCTTAATAACCCGAGCAAAATATATATCTGCCATTTTCTTCATGAGTTTGGGGGCAGCGACCTCACTCGGATTACTTAGAAAATCAATCTCCATAACCGAGTTAAACACACGTAAGGCATCATCAAACTGGAGTCCATAAGATCTAATATCAGTGTGTTGAAGTAACTTAGACTGTAAATCAGCTGACTGTAACCGAGAAGCAAGGAAAGCATAATGCAATACGTCACCCGCAGAATAAACACCCAACCCTCCAAAAGAAAAGGGCAACGTAGCAAGTCTCCACTGCCAATCACAAAATCCCGGTCCAGAAGCAACAACGATACGCTCCAAAGAAGAACGGAGTGCCAAATCAAAAGAACTTTGGACAGACTTGAAAGCACAAGGTGAACAAGTACGCATAGCAAAATATAACTTGGAAATACCAGCACATGAACGAAGAAGCAGCAACTCACATTGGGGGTCATTAATTTTGGCCACAGCATCCATAAGCTCAATAGTCTTAACCGCACGCTTCAACACAAGCTTATTACAAAAATCAAGATCTACACTCGCAGGCCCCCCAAGTAACTTAACACCACTCGTAGGTCGAGCAATATTATCTGGGAACACACCAATAAACTTGCTGCGAGGATCCTCGGTTGGCCAAAAAACTTCCGTCTTATCAATATTCAGATGCAGTCCATACACTGGACCCTCCTCCATGATGCACTCCAAAACTTTCCCCACAACCAAAGTATCCCCAATAATAGTGCCATCATCCAAATACCAGGCCTGTAGAGAAAGAGAGAAGGAGTCCCGAATCTTACATATCAATGGTTGAAGTACAAGAGCAAAGAGTAACGGACCAAGAGGGTCACCCTGCTGTACCCCCTGACATGACCTTAATACATGTTCCCCGTAATACAACCTTGCTGGACTAGAATAACAAAACTCCACCCAAGACGAGATAGAGGGACAACGAAGACGAACCTCTCGCAACATAACCTCTCGATCAACCAAATTGAAAGCATTTTTAAAGTCCACAAGTAACATCGACAAACCGACATTATCACCATATCTCTCAAGAAAACGATTCACAGCATGAAGAATAGCCTCACTCCCTCCCGACACTCCCACCCCAAACTGCAAATCACCAAAATACCCATCCAAAGAAGGACCAACCTCATAAGCACATACCTTGGAGACAAGTCGTCTCCAAATAGTACCAACAGCAATGGGACGAATCCCACCACCTGGCTTAACCAACGGAGTGAGGGGAGCACTGGCGATAAACTCACCTAACACCTTAGGACACCGCCCATCAAGAAAAAGGTTCACTACTTGGGTGATAGAAGAAACTAAATTATTATTATTATTATTATTATTATTATTATTATTATTATTATTATTATTATTATTTATTACTATTATTTTTAGTAATTAATTTTCTCCCTCTTTCTTTTGTTTTTATAACAGCAAGTGGCGATTGATACTGAATTCGAACTTGGAGTAATGTTTTGAAGATGGGTGATGTTTTAGATGTTTCTCAGGTTGATAATGTTTTGAAGATGGGTGATCTTTTAGATGTTTATGAGGTTGATAATGTGTTGAAGATGGGTGATCTTTTAGATGTTTCTGAGGTTGATAATGTGTTGAAGATGGGTGATCTTTTAGATGTTTCTGAGGTTGATAATGTGTTGAAGATGGGTGGTTCCACTGAGCTCTATTACAGTAGTAGTGTTCTGTTATGTGTTTATATGTGGATGGTCTGTAAGCACAAAGTGCAACGTTTTACCGAGATTAATATACAAGTTACAATGCTATTATTATATACTATCTCTATGAATCTGTCTGTCTTTTTTAATTAGTATTATGTTTGTGTTTGTGGTTGGATAACAACCTTCAAAAGTTTATAATCATGGCCTGCTCTTTTAACTTGTAAGCGGATCTCTTAAATCTAGTACTTACATACTCTCTTTATCCTAACAAGCAGCAGTTCAGAATGTAATAAGACATAATTGTAAAATGGTTCAGCAGTAGCATAAAATGGTTTTGTATAGAAAATGCTGATATGATAAATTGGCGGCTACACTCAACTTGAAAAGTTGGTTCTGTAAGCCTCCTTTTTAATGGTTTTGTCTGATATGACAAAATGACAAGTGTTTGGTATGGGTCATTATAGGATACAAAATCATCATCAAAATGATTAACAAATTACACTGCATGTATTACGCTTAGACTGTTTACAACATAGGTTGGATTTAGTGTTGTCGCTATAGGGGTTCATTGTGATATGCAGCAGATCTGATAGATTTAAACAACAGCTTTAACATTAATTGCATTTGGACGAAAAGCGTATGCCATTCATTAGTATTTGCAACGTAATTTGTTATACGTATTTGTTAGTAAATGGTTTATAGTCAAATGCTTGGAGATGTAGTCAAATGCTTAGGTGAAGAAGTAATTCCAGGTATAAGACTGCAGCTATCCCTGTCACTTCATCTTATGGAGGACAAGTATATTCTCACTAGAACGTGGCCAATTTAGAGTTGCATTAGTTAAGTTATTTGGTTAATTTTGATATCCGGAAGTAACACAATCGCCATATAAAGGGTCAAATTTAAGAAATCATTGCTCCCGAGGTTGATTAAAACACAGATATAAATGTACAACTAGTCAAGCTTTATCTGTTTTCTAACTTGGTGCAGTCGAATTCCTCGAGTAACAGAAGGACCATTATGGTTGAATTGCAGGTTGTAGATCTTCTGATAAACATCAGAACTCAAGTGTTGCTCAATTTGATCAAGCAATACATACACTGATATTGGATATATATTAACTGAAATTGCTTTTTTCAGGAGCTTAAAGTGCCTGAGGCTCATGTAGAACAGCTGTTGGTCTCCTTGGGTAACCGAGTTGCCTACCGTGTTGATCAATTAACAGGTTTTTGGAGTGTGGTGATTGGAATTTGTGTTGTTGCAGGTCAAAGGGAAGTAACAAATATACCACTACAGTATGTATTGCAATCACAGGTGAGGGTTGTTTGAGCACGAGTTGTGTATTTTTTTCATGTTTAACAGATAACCTTCTTCAGAGCTTATCCGCTGACTTAGTTGGCTTGATAAGTAGTTGGATAAAATCATTAAGCAATAAACTAGGTAATGTTCCATGTCCATTAAGGGTCACCCATATATCCGTTATAGTTACGTGGATGCAACTATGAGAATCAGCTATGTTTGTTTCTTGATATATCGATGCTTTTAAGGTCCTTTTGTGAGTGAACAAAGTTGCCTAAATCAAACGTAGTATAAGCTTTTTAGGAAGTTTATAGTTTCTATGATCCTACTGAGTTTGTGAAGTTCTTGATATTTATTTATGGTCTGATCAGAAGGTTGCAAAAAACTCACAGGTATATCATACAGCTGTATGCACCCCTATCAGCTATTGTGAAAAAGGAACACCATATTGACCATTTTATAACATAAGAACAAATGTACATAATAGTGATAACCACATTTGGACCCGTATGAAGTCAAAACGGGTAAGAATGGCATAATGCCAAACACTCCTTTAGACCACTTAAGCATACTCGTACTATATATAAATCTTTGTTTTTACAAACCAAAACACAAGAGCATTACTAAGGCGTTTCGTGGTATAAGAAAGGGTTTAATACAACTCGCTTAACCTCGAGCCGAGACGTCCTCACCTCCATAACTTCAACATGTTAACCTCGCTTAAAAGAGAAACATAAACGAAGCAACTTAAGAAATAATCTTAGTGAGATAATTCATATAAACTGAAAATAGAACATGATAATAAAGCTAAAAGGGTGCTTCGTTAGAACTTCCCCCACTTAGTGTTCATGGTGCGTATTAGCACTTTAGTTCCACACATGAGCGCATTCATTCAACTTTTCTTCATGTTGGGGTTAAATACTTCATAATCAAACATATGAGCAATATAGTTTCCATGTACACCCGCGTCGTCCACCTAGGATGTCACGATCCCTTACTCGGGTCAATATAGCTTTACAGGCTCTAATCGCCCACTTAGGATGCCATGAACCCTTATTCGGGTCAATATAGCTTTACAAGCGCCCTAATCACCCACATAGGTTGTATATTAATTTAAGTTACACCTTTAGGCAAGATTGGTCCCATTTACTAACTGATACTATTATGTGGTAATTTTTTTAGCATGAAGTGAAATAATTCATGTTGATTTTGAAGTCAAAGTGTAACTTGTTTGACACTTGAGAGTCAACTGTTCGACTCATTTGTGTAGCTTAATTTACAGTGATTATGCATCTGATTAGTGTTTTTTTAATTTTGGTTAGGATTTTTTAAGCAGCGATGAAAACGACTTCAACTCATTTCGCAACATCAAGAAGGATGGGAATACAAGATCCGCTACAACAAATTAGCATGTGGGAAGACGCCTTTGGAGCTAACTTTAGTCCGAATCTGAGCCATAATATAATGATTCCTGAGTTCGATTGAAGGCTACTAAATAAGGTTTGTGAATTCGTTTTTCTGAGATTACTAGATTTGTTCCGTGTAAGTATAATACGTTTTTCCCTTTAAATGCATGCCTAAAATTAGCGAAGCGAAAAAATAAATTTAGACAGTTCTATTACCTGCAATAATTGTGATTATTACATTTTTCTCATATATAAAGCACACAGATCATGGTTTACACTTCTGGTATCAAAGAATCTGTATGCATGTAGATCGCACGCTATAGACTTGTTCGTGAATTTCATATATTTGTGTATATAGATGATACAGACGTGCTTCTTCTGTGAGTTTTAGACGTATATATAAGCATTATGAAATGTATGCTCATATATTTGAGTAGGTCAACCTCAGTCGAGATGACTAATTTTATCTTACTACCTGCATAAAAAATTTATGTAATGTTTGTTTTCTTGCAGATATTAATGCCACAAATTAAATCGAGTTAATGGGATTGCAGATTGTAAAGTCACAAACTTAAGGCAATCGTGTGAGTGAGCCGAAGAAGCATTGACTCACGGCATGGGAAAGCTTAAACCGAACTTGGCTCAGAGCATAATGATTGACATAACAGGTGCCGGAAGTTACAACACGCAGACGAATTCTGCAATGGAAAAGCTTGAAGCACTTGAAGTTTTCTTGATTCAGGTAAACTTTCAAATGCCTACTAATCACATATAAGTATACTGAAACTAGGTTGTAACTACAAAGTACGAACTGTTTTTCTTAGTCTAAAGTCATCATATATGATTTTCAGGCTGATCACCTTCGAGAGGAGACTCTACAACAATTGTATCTGATCTTTAACCTCTGTCTTTTTCGATAAGTTAGTAGACATTGACTAATCCGCCTCGGGTGTGTAAGAATACCCGATGTTCCACAGTTTGGTTTCGTGTCTTGGTGTTGTTCTTTTCTATGCTGTTTGGTTGGATCTTTATTCATGTTGGGAATTATGAGTGAATGGGTACATAATGTAGAAACACGAGGCTAGGAATAGGACTACTTGGTCTTTCTTCATTATTGAATGAAGAGTGATTATATTTGCAAGTATTGTATGGACTTTCTGTTTTGTGGTTATTGATACTTTGTTCTATGTTGATGCAAAAGTTGGGTGATCCTTGCTAGACCCGAATTAGGCTTAATTCGGGTTGGCTGGGCTCCGGCTCCTGCACCAAGTGAATCGTTTGGTTCGGATCCTGCACACTAAACAACACGCGTTAGGCTTACCGTGGGAATGTTTCCCACGATTAGAGTCCGGCGTGAGAGTAAGTAATCGGTTAGGGTTTATGTGAATTGGGAGTATAGAGCGTAATACCTTTGTGGAACCCTTGGGGGTTCCTTTTATAGGCAGTGGAACTCTAATGGGCTGCCACTGATACTTCGGCCCCAAGGAAAGGATAACTATCAGAATTAGAATGATTGTTATCTTATAATTCTGGTAGTGAATATCCTTCTCTATTGGGGTAAAACTATTCATAGACAGGATATGATTCTGTCTAACCCTATGTCGGTCGCGCCGGGCCGTGGGCCGCACATATGTGTGCGGTTACTGTTCATCCAAGCGCATACGCTTGAATGATATTATTCCCACCCATCTGTGATGGGCCGGATACGGGTAGTACCCGTGGGCCGGGTTCCTGACCCGGCTGGGGACTATACGTCATCATGTCCCCCCAGTCTAGTTGTTACAGCCGTAGGCGTAACCTCTAGACTATCAAGGTGCTCTCCGGACACACCAAGGAAGACCTAGGAAACGAGAAACATTGAAAATCTTGTTCTGGCCGCATGTGGCGACCCGTCGTAGGAATATATTTTAAATAGTACCCTCAGCCGCACGTAACGGTCGAGACAATTTAAATCTAACATTAAATACGGTCTTACGTAAGAGCCGCATAACCCGACACAAGAATAAAAACATTAATGATAGTCAACTTTCCAGTCGCATGCCTGCAAAAGTGCACCATTAATGCCCACCCTTGAGCCACGTAAAACTACCAAGAAGTGACCCGTGGGTCCCCCTCTGATTTTGCAGAAATGTCAGAAACCCTATATGTTGGATAGGCGAGGTGGTTTACACGTGTCGAACATCCATGGTACCTCGGAAACCGAGGCAACCCTATATAAGAGTTGCTATGCGTGTTTGTTACACACACAACTCACCCCTTCTTCCGCCATTGTTATTCTCAAGCTTATACCTCCAAAACTTTGCCTTCTTTTCCACGGACTTCCTTCGCCACAGGTTAGATCATCACGCCTTTAAAAACCTTTTTATAAAACATGGTAAAGAACAACCCCCTTATCACGGATGTCCTTAACGTGATGTCTGCGGAAAAATACATCGACTTCATGTCGAAGTATTATATACCCGAAAGCGTACACCCCACCTATCCAGGTGAGGGTGAAGCGATTACGGATGCACCGGCGGGGAAAATAGGCGTATACACACGCCTGTTTGACTCGGACAACTACCGTATCCCCTTATCCAAGTTCTTGGTAGACCTGCTATTATACTATGATTTCCATATAACCCAGCTTCACTGCATAGGGGCGCGTAAAATCAACCAGTTTGAAATTACATGCCATACCTGCGGAGTAACCCCAACCGTGAATCTTTTTAGGGCTTTTTATTTCCCGCAACTAGTGAATGGGTGGCTGTCGTTTAAAAAACGCCCCGGGAATGCCCCTATGACGTATAGGAAGCCTCTAGACTCCCTTAAGAACTGGTACGACCATTACTTCTTTGTAGATGAGAAGGTGTTCCCTACCCCCTTCGTACTCAAAACCAAAGCCCCCAAAGACTATCCGCCCAAAGCCAAAGAATATAGCAGCAAGGACCTAAAAATACTAGATACCCACCGCACAGAATTCCATAGAGGGTTGCCAGAACTCTTTATGTGTTTAGTAGGGATAAGCCGCCGCTACTTTGGGAGGATGACTTATACCGTGCTTCCTGACGGAACAGGGAGAGGGTAGGTCTAATTTATATGTTGTAGATTTGAATTGTCATGCATATTTGTAGGACTTCACTAACCCATATACTTGTAAAATGTCCGTAGAGATGAACCTTCACGAACTAATCCGCCAGGGCGACCCAATGAAGGTAGCGGAAGGATTCCGGCCTTTGAAGCCGAATGAGCTCCCCTTGCTGGAACCATTAGCTGACCGCACTAAGCCGCTCGAAGAAACATCCGAGCCTAGATCAGATGAAGAAGAGCCCGCCATCGAGAAATCCCCATTGGATTTCCTCAATGAAGATGGCGAAGAACCATTGCTAGAGGAGGGCACCACCAACCAAGAAGAAGAGAATGACCCCAACGAAGATGCTACTCAGGCATCCGGGTCCGCCCCGCTCACCTCTAGGAAGAGAAAGACCACCAGGAGGGTGGAAAAGAAGATAGGGGACGAGGCCGGAGCCGCGAATTCTCCCCCAAAGAAGCTGAGGAAGGACCATCCGCAGTACCAAGAGGGGAGTGGTACCGCGACCGCTCAGGCCGACCCCACCCCGAACATGGGAGGGCCAGTCTTGCGAGTCACCCCCGTGAGCGCCGTAGCTCCCGCCGGCCCAGACCCTGCCATGGACACCTCGTAAGTACCCTTTTGAGTATGGTTCGGGTTTTTATATGATGCGTAGACTAATATTGTTATGCCAAATAACAGGGCTAATCCGGCGGCCGTAGCACAGGAGGAAGAAGTTGGGAGGAATCCTTCCCCCGCACCAACCAACAAGCCCCCATCTCCTGCTGCCACACATGCCAAGGAGCCACACCCTGAGGGGCCGGAAGAAAGCCTGCGCCTAGCATGGAACCTGTCAAGTTTGACAAGGATGGAGGCAGAGTCCGAGTGTTCAGAATTCATTGAACACATCACCCCGCCCGTCCTCGCACAAGATCTAGATGAGTTGGATCATGAGGCCCTCCTTGAGCAGTTTGACGTGTCGTCCGCACACCAAGTGACAGTGGGAGCCGCGTTGAGACGCCGTCTAATCAAGGCCCTCACAAATGTGAATCGGGCAGATAAGAAGATAGCCCGCCGTGAGGCGATGGTCGTGAAGAACGAGAAGACCATCGCATCATTGCAGGCGGCGCTGTTGACAGCCGAGGCGACGGTGAAAGAGCAGGCTCATCACGCCGACACCCGAGAGAAGCGCATTGCTGAGCTGGAAGCCCTTGTAGCCGCATCAAACGAGAAGGTAAACTTTCGAGTTGTTGTACATACACTCAAACTTTCGGTATGCATTTTACCCAAGAAAAGTATATATATCCTTGTAATAACTTCAAATTTTATATGCAGGTGTCTGCGGCCGAAGCTGCTACCAAGGCCGTGACCGTGCAATCCTTCAACATTGCCCAGGAGCATGATGCGCTGAAGGATGAGTTGACACGAACCTAGACCAACCTTGAAGAGCAGGCTGTCGCAGCTGATGAGGAGCTAAGCAAGATTGCTGTAAGTTGTGCTGAGAGAATATGTCCTCCCCTGCTATCCGCTGCAGCCGGACGCAGGTGGATTATCGGGCAAGGACTACGACTTGCTGTGAGCAGGGCACTGGAAGCTCCACACCTATTGCAGGCATTTGCCGGGGTCGTATCCGATGGAATCGACCGTGGTAGACATGAGGGCTTGGTCAAAGCTGCGGAACTGATAGGGAAAAATTAAGACATCACACAACATCCTTATCACAATCCCTCCGCCGTGGATAATATGACCACGTTCATGAATGCCTTAGCGGGAATCCAACACCCTCTCCTGGACGAGTTTGAGGCACTGAAGGACGCTCCAAACGAGGCAATAATGTCCCGGCTGAGCACTGATCCGATTCCTTTGACCTTGGCCACTTATGATTCCGCATCCAAAACCATGAAGGGCGAGAAACTACTTGTAGAAGCATTGGATGCTATTGCGGTCAAAGCCCGGGATGGGAAGGATGCTCGTGGGGAGGTCCTCCGTGCTCTAATTAAGGAAGGGAAGAAGGAGATATGGGAATTCCTACCCCCCCTTGTAACTTATCAGTTGTAAACACTTGTAATTTATAATTTTATTCATCCGTGTATGTACACAGCTAAGACATATTTGGAATGACTTGTCTTTTATTTAGAAGTCCGTGATGACCACGGCCATTTTGTTATTTTATTTTTTGAAACTTGTGTATTTTCATTTTGTTTTGAACATTGTATTCCAATACCGTATGTCATGACACGTCTTATATAGGAAAGGAAAATACACACAAGTCTATAATTTACTAGACATGCGACGTGCGTCTTTACTATGCAGAATACTGCGTGAGTACGGCATAAGAAACTTATCACAACGTCTTGTGAGTAAGGTGTCTAGTAAGGATACATGATCCGTGCGGCTGGGGTTGCATCCCTCTTACGCGGCAAGTTGAATTAGTAGGTTCACTTAATCCTCTTACCCCGCCTGGAGGCGTATAGTACATGTACAGTAGTTTGAATGAATGCATATGAATGAAACATGGCATATTATAATACAAGTAAAATTCATACGACTAACAAAAAATCTAAAAAATGATTTGCACGAAACAAGCCGTGGAGCTAGCTAGGCACCACGGCATTTTATTAGAACGCTTACATTTTTGTTTAAACGATAATGACAAGTCCTAAAAAACAAGAAAGGAAACTAAGCAAAACATAAGAAAAAACAGATAAACCGCATGGTTCTTTATTAAGGCCACATATAGCGAAGCACCCATGCGGAAGCCGTAGCTTTTTAAAGATAGCACCTTTTGAGATTGGAGATGTTCCATGTGCGCTCCAGGTCGCGGCCATCCATGTCACGTAATTTGTACGCGCCTCGTCCTAAGGGTTCCGTGACTTCATACGGTCCTTCCCACTTAGGGCCCAGCTTTCCTGTATTCTCCACTCGACTTGCTTCGTTAGCACGATAGACGTAGTCTCCCGGTCGAAAAGAAACACCCTTGACCTTGGCGTCATAATAAGACTTCATCTTAGCCTTGGACTTAGCCTCATTGATGGCTGTTATTTCCCTTTTTTCTTCCAACAAATCCAGGTTGATTCGCAGCTGTTCATCGTTCGTGACGACATTAACCTTCGCCGTGCGGATGGTAGGCATTCCTATTTCTGCTGGTATAACAGCTTCAGTGCCGTAAGCCAATGCAAATGGAGTATCTCCGTTGGCTGTTTTGATCATAGTTCTATGCGCCCATAGCACATGTGATAACTCATCAACCCATTTGCCACTTCGTTCATCCAGACGCGCCTTGATGCCATTTCCCAAGCTTCTATTTGCCCGTTCGACGAGGCCATTTGTCTGCGGATGCTTAACAGATGCGAAACGCCGTTTGATGTTCAATGATGCACACCAGTCTTTGAATGGATTGTCCGTGAACTGTTTACCATTGTCCGAGATGATTTCTCCTGGTAGGCCAAAACGGCACACAATATGTTCCCAAACAAACTTTTTAACTTGTTTGCCTGTGATAGACTTGTCTGCCTTGGCCTCTATCCATCGTGTGAAGTAGTCCATCGCGACAATCAAGAATTTAACTCCCCCCGCAGCTACAGGAAATGGTCCTGCAATGTCGATTCCCCACTTATAGAATGGCCATGGGGACGTGATAGGTGTAAGCTCCTGCTGCGGGTGCCGCGGCACTGGCCTATGCACTTGGCAATCACTACACTTGCGAATCATGTCGCGCGCGTCTCTGTGCATGGTAGGCCAATAGTATCCTGTCCGTAAGGCTCTAGCTACCACGGATCGTGGACCTGCATGCATGCCGCACAATCCTTTATGTATGTCACTGATTACGTATGCGGCTTGACGTGGTCCCACACACCGCAGCCACGGCTGCAAGAAGGAGCACTTGTAAAGGATGCCTTCTCGAAGTTCGAAGTGTTGCGACTTCCTCCTGATGCGCCGTGCTGCTTTTTCCTCGTCTAGAAGGGTCTCACTAGTCAAATAGTTGATAATCGGGGTCATCCATGTAGGTCCGTCCTCCTCAACTATAGTAGCGACCTCCCCTTCTGTTATAGATTTCTCCTTGAGTATTTCCACCAAGACTTGTTTGGACAAGTGAGCGAAGCTTGTGGATGCAATCTTGCTGAGAGCGTCCGCCTTCTTGTTCTCGCCTCTTGGCACCTGCTTGATGAAAAATTTGTTGAAAGCCACAATTAGTGACTTGACTTTTTCCAAATATCTGACCATGTTGTCCTCCTTAGCCACGTACCCACCTAGAATATGGTTCGCAACAAGCCGTGAGTCCACGTAGTCCTCAAGGTTGCGGACTCCCATTCAAGCGGAGATTTTTAAACCCGCAATTAGTGCTTCGTATTCTGCTTCGTTGTTAGTGGCTGTAAACTCAAAACGGAGGGCGTACGTGAACTCCATTCCTTCCGGATTTGTGAGGATAAGACCAGCTCCGGAACCATCCGTACACGAAGATCCGTCCGTAAATAGCACCCATGATTCTGTTGGAGTCTCGTCTTGTTTAACGATTGGCCCTTCCTCATCCGGATTCTCGATCAGGAAATCTGCCAAGATCTGGCCTTTCACAGCCGTCCTTAGCCTATAGGATATATTGTGCTCCCCCAATAAGATGCTCCATTTTTGCAGCCTCCCTGCCACATCCGGTCTGGAAATAACCTGCTTTATTGGCTGATCCGTAATGACTACAATTAGGTGTGCATGAAAGTACCGGCGCAGCCGCTTTGTAGCAAACACTAGTGCTAACACCAATTTTTCCATAGAGGAGTAATTCAGCTCCGACCCTTGTAGTGTTCTACTTATAAAGTAGACCGGAGTTTGCACTGTATCTCTATCTGTCATAAGTACCGCGGTTATTGCGCCATGAGTGGCTGAGAGATACATAATGAGTTCCTCTTTTGGCCGGGGAGCTACTAGCATAGGAAGGGATGCAAGATGCTGCTTGAGTTGGCCGAAAGCTTCCTCGGCTTCCTTCGTCCACCGGAAGTCTCCCTTCCTAATGCACTTCTTGAGTGTCTTAAATAGGGGTAATGACTTCTCTGCGGATTTAGATAAGAACCTATTCAGCCCAGCTAGTTTCCCATTCAAGGATTGCACCTCCTTCCGTGTCTGAGGGGACGGCAGTTGTATCACTGCGTCCGTCTTCTCTGGGCAAGGTTTGATGCCGTTTGGGTCAATCAAATATCCAAGGAACATTCCCTCCGTTGCCCCAAACGTACATTTCTTTGGATTTAGCTTCATGTTAATCCTTCTCAGTGTGTCGAATGTCTCTTGGACATCCCGGAGAAGTGCCTCCTCCGTATGACTTTTTATAACCAATTCATCCACATAGACTTCCAAGTTGCGGCCTATCTGTGATTCAAAAGCTTTGTCCACAAGCCGTTGATATGTAGCACCAGCGTTCTTCAGTCCAAACGGCATTTTCGTATAGCAATATACGCCCTGGCTCGTATGGAACGCCGTTTTTTCTGCATCCTCCTCCGCCATCTGGATCTGGTTATATCCTTTATATGCGTCCAAGAAGCATTTAAAAGGATACCCACATAGGGATTCCACCTTCCAGTCGATTTCCGGTAACGGGTAACAATCCTGTGGGCAGGCCTTGTTCAGATCCGTAAAATCCACACACATGCGCCAACTTCCGTCATGTTTTTTGACAATGACCGGATTGGATAACCACTCGTGGTAGTATACCTCGCGCATGATGCCTGCGTCCACTAGTTTCCGTACTTCCTCCAATATCACTTGGCTGCGCTCAGGCGCCTGGCCGCGCTTCTTTTGCTTGACGGGTTGGTACCCTTGGCGGATCTGGAGCTTATGCTCTGCTATCGCTCGTGGCACTCCTGTCATATGCTTTGGCTCCCATGCGAATATATCTAAGTTTTCACTTAAAAGAGAGCACATGGCCCTTTTGTCGCTATCCGAGAGCGCCCCTCCTATGGATACCTCCTGTTCCGGATAGTCAGGGTGAATTGCTACCTTCCAATTGGGAAGTGGTGATCCATCCTTGGGTGGAACAGGTGGAGCCGGTGTTGTCACGGTGTGACACTCGGATCCCCTCAACGGGGAATTTGATCATTCCCTGTGCCGTGGAGGGTACCGCCCGTATAGCCAAAATACCTGGTCTGCATATGATCCCATTGTACGGAGAATGTGAGCGTATCACCATGAAGTTCATCCACGCCGTAGTGGAGTGTTCCTCATTCCCAATGGTTACAAGCAGCTGTAGTTGCCCTATCGGCTAGATAGTGTCTCCACTAAAGCCGGTGAGCGGCGCCGTGGCCGGTACTAATTGGCTTCTTATTTCTGGGCATAACTGCACAAAACAGTGTTCATATAGTACCTCTGCTGACGACCCTCCATCCACATACATGCGACGAACATTGTGTGTTCCAATGCTTATCTCAATAGTGAGAGGCGCATCGGTCACATCGCTTGCTGTGATGGGAGGGAACGAGATTTCCCTGCCGCGTGAAAATTTTTGGCCAACTTTCTGCCTCGTGCGGCGTTGTCTGGATTGGGTCATGTATATGGTCGAAGGTTTGTCCTTTTGGTGATCCTTCTTATCGTACTTCTTGTTGTTGTCTTTTCCATCCTTTCAATCCTTAACTAGGTGCTTGAGTTTACCTGATTTGATCAGCGACTCAATATGCTTCTTGAGCTGGATACACTCCTCCGTACCGTGACCTTTGTCATTATGGAACTCGCAGAAGCGATTTCCTTGCCGACGTTCCGGCGGAGTGGTCATTGGGGGAGGCCTTGGAAAGTTCGCCCCTTCCGTCAGCAAGATCTCCCGGTAGGACATCTTTAGGGGGGTGAACTTATCGTCCGGCCGTCCTCCTTTGCTCTGGCTCTTATAGTCTGAGCCCTTGCTATTGTTCTGACTGCCTTGACCGCCCGACTGTCTCCGAGACTGGTCATTTGACCGGTACCCATTTCCTCGGGACGGGTAGGCCGCGACAACAGCTGTTTCTCCTTCTATGAAATTTCTGACCCTTTCCATGAGGTCATCATATCTCTCTGGACGCTTGTCATTGAGGCGCCTGATCAACTCCCTGTCTGTTATGGCGTGCATATAGTCAGAGATTTTCAGGAGCTCAGGCATTGTTCTTGTGCGCGTGCACTCATCATTGAAGCGTTCAGTGAAGGCTTCTGTGGACTCCCCCAGCCGTTGTTTGAAAGTTGCCAATGAGACCGGATCCCTATTATACTTTTTCCTCTGAGTATAATTGTTCTCGAACGCAGTGCGTAGTTCCGTGAAATTATCAATGCTCCGTGGAGGGAGTGCCTCAAACCAGTCACGGGCATTTCCGATCAAAGTTGAATTGAACATTTGGCACCATATAGGCATGGGCCATCGCTCAATTTTAGCCTGCGTATCAAATATTTTAAGGTGATCAACCGGATCACCCATCCCATCATAGGTCTTGACACACGCCGGCATGCGACGTTTGGTGTCCTCAGAATAGTTCCGTATGCGAAGGGTGAACGGGTCTTCCCTGGGATCCGCCCATGGCCGGGTGAGCCTAGGGTCATCCCATGGTTCACACCATGGACATGAAAGATCCTCCGCTTCTGCATCTCGATAATATGGGCCACCATCATACTCATCATTGTTTGGTGGTGGTGGAGGGGTGCGCCTAGGTCGACGATGCTTAGGCGGATGGTCATCTGAATCCTCCCCTGATGGGTCCGGGGAAAAGGTGGTGCCCCACCCTTTGGTTGAGGACCACTTTTTTGGGACGAACCAGGAGCCTTTTTCCCAATGTTCATCCTGTCCCACACGCTCGGGCGACGTGCGGTTCTGGACAACTCTCGATCTGGCCGCTCGGGTGAACCATCCGACTTATCTCCACCTTCTCGAGATTGCATTAATTCCTGTATGAGGCGATCTCCTATGCGCTCAAACACATTCATGGGTTGAGGGGTTTCCTCAAAGATGCTCTGCTCCTGAGGCCGAGCTCTCATTTTCCTCTGATTTTGGGCAGAGGTAATTGGTTCGGTGTCACCAAAGTTGAGTCTGGATTGGAGGTTCCTCCCCAGATTCAACCTTGACGCGATCCCCGGGACGATCCTATCGAAGTTCTACGTGAGAACTCGAGTAAGATCCTCCTCGCTGAGTGGTAGGACCTCTACTTCTTCCTCTACCGATGATCTGCGCGGCTCCTTGTTGGGAGGGTTGGGCGCACTCCCTGGGTCAGGATTGTCCAGGGTTGAAGTAGGTGGGGGTGTCATGGAGATCGTGCTCGTCACCCCCACAGGCTGAAAGCCACCATGGTTACCAGGTCCGGCTGCAAGGCGGCTAGGTGATTGATTGGGGATGAGTATCCCTTCCCCTTGGGACTTCCGATTTCCAGGATTCGTATTCCTGGGATTGGCTTGCTGATGCCCCTTCGTCATTGGAAATTCAGAATGAGGTTTTGTTCTAGCTTAGTGTAATGGGTCCCACGGATGGCGCCAACTTGTTGATGCAAAAGTTGGGTGATCCTTGCTAGACCCGAATTAGGCTTAATTCGGGTTGGCTGGGCTCCGGCTCCTGCACCAAGTGAATCTTTTGGTTGGGATCCTACACACTAAACAGCATGCGTTAGGCTTACCGTGGGAATGTTTCCCACGATTAGACTCCGGCGTGAGAGTAAGTAATCGGTTAGGGTTTATGTGAATTGAGAGTATAGAGCGTAATACCTTTGTGGAACCCTTGGGGGTTCCTTTTATAGGAAGTGGAACCCTAATGGGCTGCCACTGATACTTCGGCCCCAAGGAAAGGATAACTATCAGAATTAGAATGATTGTTATCTTCTAATTCTGGTAGTGAATATCCTTCTCTAGTGGGGTAAAACTATTCCTAGACAGGATATGATTCTGTCTAACCCTATGTCGGCCGCGCCGGGCCGTGGGCCGCACACATGTGTGCGGTTACTGTTCATCCAAGCCCATAAGCTTGAATGATATTATTCTCACCCATCTATGATGGGCCGGATATGGGTAGTACCCGTGGGCCGGGTTCCTGACCCGACTGGGGACTATACGTCATCATTCTGTAACTTTGGTGCTAATTTATTTCCACTTTTCAAAAAAAAAGGCGCTCACGGTTATCTTGTATTTACATGCCTTAAATCAGAGTGAAGAAGAACGAGATAAACAACCTGTTATAGTTTTTGTGATTAAAAATGGGGAGAAGGTACCTTTGTACCTCAAGGTTGAATAGTTGGCAGCCCTTGGTCAATGTTTGTCTATGAACTTTCAAGATAATTGTGTTTCTGTTTGTTGAAAATTGTTTGCTACGAGTTTATATGTGAATTTGTAAGCTAATAGACGTGCATGCGTTATGAGTTTATATGTGTTTGTGTATGAATATGTTTTTATTGAATAAAAGTTTTTTTAATATCAGGTTGAAGACGTAGTTAGCACAGTGGCCCAAAGCAACTTTACCATTGTGACTGAGATAGCTCCAAGAGTCTATGTCCCGATGAAGAAAGATACGAAGATCAACAGTGTGGCTACACATTGGTTGATGTGTGCTCGATTGCAGATATGAATGCTTGTGTTGCCCTTGATCATGATCATATTTGCAACAAGCGAGCAAGGGTCTTGCCTGGATTGTACCCGGGAGGGAGGGGCAGGCAGCGTGCAGCATGAAGGTAATTTAGTCTGTTATGAACTTATAGTCTATACTAATATTTGAAGTTTTTCTCATGTAATTGTTTTACCATCATTGTTTTATGTTCTTTCACGCAAAAACCCTCACTACCATCTTTCTCAAAGTCCTAACACCTATTGTATACTACGTATCTGGAAAAGAGACCTGCTTGCTATTCATAATAACTATAATCAACGTTTTTGTGTTTTGAGCTAAGTACCTGCTCACCATCAACATCTTTTTGCTTTGGCTTCAGTTTATTACACTTGATTTTCGTAAAAGTTTGTGATGTACCTTGGAAACTAAAGTTGTATCTCAAGCATCGTTTCCACATATAATATTAATCTTTATTACATGTGCTTTTTTGGTAATTATTTGCTATAAGTTCCACATACATCTCCGACTACGGGTTTTTAAATATGTTGTATAAAAACATTAGTGACTGTATTGCTCTTTATTGTTGTTAATACATAGTTTTTTTAGATATCAGTGGAATGCAAGTATTTCTCTTTGCTGCTTTCAGTTTTTTGTAGCATTGTTTGCGTATAGATCAGTCTCTGCTCCTTATGCTTGAAATCTGGGTTTTTTTTAATCTGACATTAGAACTTTGTTTTGCAGGTTTAGGAGGTGTTTGTTTCGGCTTATTAGCTTATTTGATTTCGGCTTATATAACATAAGCCCCAATTCGGTGGCTTATATTGAGACTTATGGGCTTATATAGGTTTATCATATCATAATAAACTTATATACGCCCACAAGTGTCAAAATAAGCTGAAAAAGTGAAGCTTATGTCGTGTACTATTCATCATCTTCTTGTGAAGGATTATAGATGTAACTTAAGCTTCGGACACGGAAGAACCACTTATTGACATGTTTATGCAAAAGAAATAATGTAAAAATCTTATTGATGTGTGATCTATTTATAAGACAATCGTTTGACTTTTAGACCACGTTATCTAAACATCTGACTTTTGATACAAATTAGATATTTTATGTAGTGTGATGAGTAATATATACCATAGTATGAGGATGAAAAGGCTTTGGCTTAGTTGTATCCGCTTTTGAAAAACCTATAATGGACAATGTTTGAGTCATTGCAAAAATCAGATATGCATGTCATGTGACGAGTAATATAAAGGTTTGAGTCTCCGCTAATGTTGAACTTGCAGAAACCATCCCTTGTGAAATGGACTCTGGCAAGGAAAAAAGACACCCGAGATAAGAGGTTCCGCCAATCTACATATTTTTTTCAGGTAGTATGGAGATTGGCTTTATAAAAATTCTATCGCTAGACTTCCAGGGTCATTTGGCATTCTTTTCTTCTCTGGGCTACAAGAATGACCTTTTTACGTTATTATACAAGTTTTTATTTTCAAATATGAAAACATGCGGTATACAAAGGGCCAGATTTAGGCGTGGGCCGGCTATTAGACGGAACATGGCCTTCATTTTAAGCCTCTTAGGACGAAAGTGCCTATTGGGTTCGAATGATGGGTAGAAAATTAATCCACCGTTGGCCACAAAGGTTTACGTGCGATGACTCCGAACTATCAAAAAGGATAGCCGCCATTACATAGTCGGCTTAAATGTCAAGTTGAAACTCAGGCAAATAAAAAGAAAATATATGCAAAAGTTACAACGAAGGGGATGACACAAAATCAGATAATTATGTCCTATTTCATTAAGATCACTATTTCATATACGCCATCTAAGACATAATCTATATGACGTTACCCGACAGATTCCTGAACTGCTTTGATAAGATACATGTATTTTATGTAGAGTAACAAATCTTGAGTGAGGGCACTTTGTTTTTCACATTTAATCAAGATTAATGACATCGACTGTGTATAACTACATTTCTGTTGATGTACATTCTTAGCTGATACAACCAATGACATCGGTTTTCATGTATCCATGAATCATTCATCGAGTGTTGACGAACACTCATACTCGCAGATACAATGTTTTTATGGAGCTATTGCAGATGTGTTGCTATTTCGGATTCTTGTTTTATGTATGTACAAATGTAGAAATAAGGTGTAGGTTTAAGGATTCCCGCCTTACACCATTTTTTTGGTCGAAGAGGGGCATATAGGGGTGAGTTGTTACAAACTGGATTTTTCTAGTTATTTTTCAAAGTAACTTAAAAACAAAGTTACTAGCCTGGCAACACAAAGGAAATTGTAAAAAATACGTTGCAATAATTTAAGAGTTATGATACTTAGCCTACATAGTGTAAATAGGAAGAGTAAACATACTATTGATTACCAGTTACAACAGTTACCTACCAACACAAATGCAAAACACACACGTTTTGATTTTTCAGATCTTTTATATAATATAAAGACGGAAAATTAAAAATACCGAATAAAAATTATAAATTTGAACAAGTCAAAAGTGTTAAATTGTTAAAAATATGGAATAAAAACTAATAAAAAATCGTGTTGTACTATAAATTAAAAGAAAACTCGCAAGTGGATAACTACTTTTGTTACTTTATGGTGGTGAAATAGATGTATCAATAATACCACGCTGAGAGAGAGTATTGATCCGTGAGTTGTTGGTCAAGCTGGCATTTGAACTTATGCTCTTATTTGGATGAGAGTCGTGAGAATCTGTTATATCTTCTAGTGTTATCTGATATGGACAATATGAAATGAGTTTCGGATGATGATATCTTTCTTCTATTGTTATTCATGTAAATGAAGAAACAACATATATATATTTGTAAATGAAGCAAAACACAATCCAAATGATGCATTGGGTTATTTGATATAAGATGGAAAGTTGGCCAATTTAGAGTTGCATTAGTTAAGTTATTTGGTTAATTTTGATATCGGAAAGTAACACAATCTCCTTATAAGGTTCCTTTTGGGGCTTATGGTCTGATCAGAAGGTTGCGAAAACTCACAGGTATACGGCTGTTGTAGGATTCGAATACCTACAACCTGGCCACTAGATGCGGAAAACTTCGATCTATGAAGACATCGACAGAAAAGACGACGCACAAGGTAATCCCTAATCTTCCCGATTAGTTTATTGATAAAGAAGCGTTGTGAATCTCGTCCCCCCTTATCTCCTTTTATAGAGATGAGGGGGAACCGACTGTTACATACACTACGGGTCGGGTTGGGCTTTGACACAACCAACCGACCTTTATTGCTATAGGCTATTTAGGACACTCGATAACTATCCCCTAGACGCGACTTAGGCTAATAAAGACTAAATACATAACAATTTCCACCTTAGGCTTATATTAGCCTATCCCAACACTCAGCAGCACCAAGCAGTGTTGTAACTTGCGTCCAGGTATCACCTTTGTCAAGGCATTCGCAACATTGTGTTCAGCACCCACCTTCAGAACTTCAATCGTCTTTGTATCCAAGACTCCTCTGAAAAAGTGATAACGCACATTGATGTGCTTAGTCCTATCATGAAAAACATGATTCCGCGATAGATGAATCGCGCCCTGATTATCACAATTAACTGCAACAGTGTTAAGCTTCACGCCTAACTCTTCCAAGAATCCCCTTAGCCAAATAGCTCCTTTCACAACCTCCGTAAGTGTCATATACTCCGCTTTAGTTGTCCGCAAAGCCTCCTTGTGCTGCAACTTAGCTTCCCAGCTCCTCGCACATCCATGTATCAACAACTCATACCCTGTGATTGATCTACCCATGACAGTGGTCGATCTACCCATGGTGTAGTCAAAATCCACAAAAACTTGTACATATGTCTGTAATCCACGATCAAACCTATCCAACATACTCACATCTGCAGATGCTATGTCAGGTCTCGTGCAGACCACCTGATACTCCTGGCTTCCAACCGCATATATATATGACCACTTACTATTCCTTACCACATCACAGTCCCCTGATAGACTATCCTCCAACGACAGTATGGAGTGTCCCTTCAACAAAGTCTGTACCAACTTTCTGTTGTAAAACCTGGACTGTGACACCCTCAAAGTATTACCACTCCGATTCCTGATGATCTTAATACCAAGTATATTTCCCTTTGCTTTAACCAGCAAACCCTTGGTAACCGAGATCTCAGCCTTGCATCCGCAAGAAAATACCATACAATCTATATAGAGAAATAGATGTATGAACATACCTGGTGTATCCTCCCAGTAATAACTGTATCTGTCGTCACTGCTTTTCCTGCAACCGTTGCTGAGCACATGCACATCTAACCGAGTATCCATTTCTTCTTTCAATCCAGCCATCTATTTGGAAAGAACCTCACAAGCAACTGTATCGTTGAAAGTCAATGACTCATGTGCATAAATCTTCTCCACTGCAGCAACTGCAAAAGCAGCATCATTACTGTCTTCTCTATACTTGAATAGTTCCCGTGCTAAGTGTTTCTCCCTATCACGTGCTTGATGATAGTATATCAAATCTTCAGTTTGTACTTTCTTTGGAACAACTACATGACCAACATTCCCCTGAGGTTCCACCTCAAGTGCTTGATCCTCCCGATATTCCACCTCAAACTCAACTCCTTGCAACACCTGCACTGAACTTGTACATACACCAGAACCAATGAAAGTTTTCTTGTATTGCCCACTTTCATTGAAACCCATATTCCTGTAAAGCACTCCCTTTGAAGTAACGTCATCTAACCTCCAAAGTTGATCAACATTCATACCTTTACGGTATCCCAGAAATATGCACTTGAACTTAACCGGTTCAAGCATCCCTTGCTCAATACTAGCAAGCCAACCAAAAACCCCAAACATATCTATAGTCTTCTTGAATCCAATCGCTGCTGATGGTGACCTATTATCTTGATATGTAGACATGGTTGTATCCTCTGTCCAAAAAACCTTGGACAGACCAGACTTAATCAGAAAACAACGTACCTTATCCAAGAGTGTCACGTTTATCTTCTCAACCAACCTATTTTGCTGCTGTAACCCCGCTACATCCAAATGTTTGGCGACCCCACTCTTCATACATTGTTGTGTAGACTTCTGATTACATGAATCAAGAACATCACCTGTCTTGATCTTCCACCCAGTCTGAAATTTTCCTAACTGCTTCCTACCCTTCATTGTCTTCCCGGTCATAGCCTGACCGTTCAGGGTATATACGCAATTAGCCCTTCTGGTTCCTGATAGTACCACCAGTGAACCCTTTATAACCTTGATCTTGCCCAACTGCATCTTCACGGTAAAACCCTCTTTTTCAAGAGTGCCCAGCGATATCAAGTTTCGTCTTAATTCCGGAACATACCTGACGTTGTCCAACAAGAAACTTGATCCATCCCTCATTCGTACTCGAACCTTTCCTGTCCCTCGTACACGGCATTCCCTACCATCACCTAGTAGTACATTACCACCGTCATACTCCTTAAAATCAACCAAGTAATCTCTCCTGTGTGTCATATGGTATGAGCCCCCTGAATCCATGATCCAGTCCAAAAGTTCATCAACACTCATAGCCATCATAACATCAGCATTGTCATACCCATCAGCTCCAGAACCGGATACCTGATCTTTACTCCTGACAAAACCTTGAGATTTCTTGTGATTATACCTGGGACAATCCCTCTTCAAATGATCCTTAGACTGACATATATAACACCTGAGTTTGTCGCTCCTTCCTTGTGACCTTGACCTCGAAATATTTGCACCCTGCTCCATATCTCTTTGACCGGATCTCTCCCTCACATACAACCCTTCACCATTATCACCCTTTGCTTCCGTCATCTTCTGAAGTTCCCTAGAACTAAGTGTCGCGAGCACGTCTTCTAGCTTCAAAGTATCCCGACCATATAGCAAAGTCTCCACGAGATTATCGTAAGACGATGGTAAAGATGTGAGTAATAATAATGCCTGATCCTTATCCGATATAGCAGTATCTATAGCCGCTAAGTCACCAACGAGCTTGTGAAACTCATCAATATGTTCAGACTGAATCTTACCTTGATGCATTTGAAAAGTATATAACTTTTTCTTCAAGTACAAACGATTAGCTAAAGACTTTGTCATGTATAAAGTCTCTAACTTTTTCCAAATCCCCGCTGCAGTCGTCTCCTTGGTGATCTCCCGTAGGACCCGATCATCCAAACACAAGATCAATGCGCTGTAAGCCTTTTTCTAAATGACGTTATCGTAAGCCACTATTGTGGTGGCGGGTAATTCTTCCAATGCTGCATCTAATTCTAGATGTTCCAGCAAAGCCTTCATCCTTACCTGCCATAACCCAAAGTCATTCTTCCCATCGAATTTCTCGATGTCAAATTTGCTCAGCGTCATCTTATTTTAACCCTTTGCTAACCGTTTAACCTTTTGTGAATTAACCTACAAAAAAAACGATCTAGCAAAGTATCCGGTGTATAAAACACTGATGTAGTGTTTTTTACCCCTTTAGGAAAAGGAAGGCAAAAGCGGTAAGTGTTAAGTGTACGTTTAGGAAAACGTAAACACTTATGACCCTTAAGTGGGGATCGTTCTCTCGAAGAGGCACGTGTGTTGTGAATTGAATTGATTTATGATGTTTATGATTTTATTGAGAAGAAAAGAAATGAGAAAGAAAAGACGGTTACGAAGACGAATTAAACTAAGACGAAAAAGGCGATCACGCAAAACTGTAAATAGTGCTAAAATTAAAATTTTAACCTAAAAATTCCTCAAAATTACTAAAAATCCACAGTAATATTCTAAGAGTTTACAAAAAATCCAAACTTGCTAAAACCTTTTAATTAATTAGATAATGACTTTTTAATGCTAATTAAAGCCCTAAATTCACAATTAATTATTAAAAAGACCTAAACAAGATTTTAAAGTTTGTAAACCTCAAAAATGTCCTAATTAAGCTAAAAAGTGTTTTTAAAAATTTTAAAACCAAATTAAACTATTTTTAAACACTTAAAAACTATTAAAATCAATTAAAACTTAAATTAATTCTAGAAAATAAATGAAAAGCCCTAAAAATATTTGGCAAGTTAAAAAATTCCTAATTATGTGTCTACAATCTAAGAAAAATGATAAAAGTTAAAAAATTAAACTTTTAATTTTTAATAATAAAATATTCAAAAAAATTCAAAGTTCACTAAAAAATTCTGAAAAATTACCAAAAATCCTAAATAATGTAACTAAGACAAATATGTGATTAAAAGTTTCTAAAACCTATTTAATAATTTTATATTAAATTTTAAAGTTGATTAAAAACCCTAAAATCCTATAAAATAAAAAATAAGACTTTTTGAAAACTTTTTGTAATGTAAACCTCAAGAATATAAATGAAAACCTAAAAACTATTTTTTTGGATTTTTAAAATTCTTTTTCCTATTTTTAAATTACTTAACTAAATACGGGTAATTAAAAATTAATAAAAAATAAATAAAGAAAGAGAAAAATTGAAACTTAGGCTAGAAAAATCCCTAACCTAATTATAAACCTAGGAAAAATGAAACTTAGCTAATAAGCTAAGCCAATAAGCTCAAATAAGCTAATTAAGCTACGGCTTATTTAACAAAAGCCCAAACACACTCACCTTAAGTACAATTTGAAAAGAAACCTAGGGCGCAATGGTAGAATGTGTGTGTTGTGAGGAGGATGGCGCAGGTTCGAGTCCTGGCCAGTCCTTTTTGGTCTTTTATTTTTTTTTTCTTTTAAACTTTTAAAAACTCAAACAGTAACTTAATTAATCACCAAAACACAAACACCAATCCAAAATAACAAAGATTAAAGCTATAGAAGTAAAAAACGTGCCCAGATTTATGTTTGTTTCTGATGAACACAAGTGATTTCTTCACTTGTGCAGTTAAGGATCAAGAGGACTTGATCCTTGATTTGTGGTGTTGTTTGTTGGACAAGAAGGCACCCCTACACTCAGTTGGAGTGTAGGGAGTCAATATAAACACTAAACAAGCAAGTCTCAAGCACAAAATCCAACCAAATGCACAAAAAAGAGTTACTGATCTAGCTATGCAAGTCTGAGGTGTTTGCTGATTCAAAGTGCTTAAAAACTAATTTCAACAAGGCAAATCATGCATATAAGCCAACCAAATAGCATTCAAGCAATTGCAAACCCTAGGTAGACTAAACAACTAGCAAATTATCAAATTAGAGGCACAATTTCCACCAAAAATCAGACAAACAAGAAACTTACTGGTTTTAGCTATGTTTCTCAAATTTGATCATGCAATTTGGTTAAAAACCTACTCAAACTGAAAAACCAATATAATTACCACCCAATAACAACCAAAAGAGTATTTAAGACAGGTTTTAACCAAGAGTTGTAGCAATTCAAACCAACTTATATCCTAATCCAAACACTCCTTAAAAAACTAAAAATCAATATTTCCAAAGCAAATCTATGCAAAACCTATCCAAACTGATTCAAATCTTCCTAAACATGCATAATAAGCTTAATCAAACAACCAAACAGTCACTTAACAACTTTTCTCACAAGATTCATCCAAATCACAATAACACCAAATAAAACACAAAACACAAAATTGAAAAAGGGAAAGAAGGAGCTACCTTAAGGGACCTACATCCAGGTCCCTTAGTGGCTGCTTAGCCACCTCCAATAGGCTGGGGCCTATGCAGAACCTTGGACAAACAATTCTCAATAACCTGCTAAGAGAAACTGAAACACAATATGCAATATACAATAATATGATTTTTTGAAACCATTTTAAACTTCTTTCAAGTAACTTCTCAAATGTTTATCTTTCAAAAATACTTAAACCAACCAAGAACAATATCAGTAATCCAAGTACCCAATTCCACTTTCACTTCATAAGGTCCTTGGATTTCTGAAAATTGTTAAACAAATTCTCAAACTTTTCTGAAAACTGAAACAACACAAGTGTTTGTCAAATGTAATGTGGAACTCAGAATCTAAGCAATCCAATACTAAACTTTTAAAAAAAGATAAAAGGAATTACAATTTCAATGAAAATACCAAACTTTATATTAATTTAAAAAGGCATTACAAGGATTTGCTTAAAAAAACTGGAACAAAACGTATGAGTGACAGGCCACTCATATTTATACTAGCTATTGGAATAAACTAGAACTAAAACCCTAATCCTGCTGAAATGCCAAAGTTGCCCTTGCTTTTGAAATTTGAGTTTGGTCAATAAACTCCCATGTGAATGCCAGTTGTTGTTGGTGATGTTTGAATGCATCATAGGCGTTGAAAACTCCTTGGAGGCCAAGTAGAAGAATCCTGGGCGTTGGTGTGGTCGGGTATTGGGTTTGAGGGAAAGGGACGGGGCAGGGGAGGGGTCCACAAGACACATGTGTGTGTCTTGTGGTGGTTTGAGAGGTGGGATTAGGTGACAAGGTGGGTAATCAAGAATCTGCACAAACTGAATCAAAACCCCTTTGATTTTAAGCCAATTGATACTGGGGGTAATTAGGGTTTATGGGGGATTAGGGGAAGTGTTTAATCCAAATTGGGAAAAGATTTATTTAAAAATCTGTTTGAGTGGGAAAGTTATGATGGTTTGACTGGTTCGTTTTACCAAGGTTTATTAATTTAAACCTGGTGGGTGGGTTTGGTCGGGTAGGGTATGGGTAAATGGGTATTTGGGTGGGTTATGCTGAGGTGTCAAAGTGTGGTTGGGTGGGTAGGTTTGGTTGTCTAGCAAAAACAGTCCCCCAAGGTTTACTTTCTTTTCACTTTGTAATAAATGCTGTCAGCGCCCAAATACACTTGTATCAACTTTGGAGTAATTGTCATTTTTGGCACAATTACGTTACAAACTTTTAACAAGGGCTTCAAATGCAATTCTTAGATTCTTCAAGGACTGATCTTGTAATATCTTTAAACTTTAGGGACCATATTCATAATTATGAATATTTTAGGGGTATAAAGTGTTAATCTTCAAAAGTTGAGGGACTAAAGTTGCCAATCTTCAATTCTTCAAGGGCATTTTTGGAAATTCAAAACTTGGGCCCGGTTCATTGTGCGGCTTCGTTTCTCGTGTTCGTTTTTGAATGATTCTTGTGATCTTTTGCCATTTCCTCAATATTCGTACCTAAAAATACACAAGTAACAAACACGAGCATATATTTGGCAGTTTTAATGATATTTTATGCATTTTAAGCCCGATTTAGACGATGAGACTATGTATAAAAGCAGTCTCATCACCCCCATACTAAACCATTGCCGTGCCCTCACGCAATGCTAGAATAAAGTATCGTAGCAACTCCAAAGTTTAATTTTATCCACTTTATTGAAATGATAAACTACCTACACTACTACTATTACTACTATTTGCGTTTTAGACATAATGTATGATTTTCATCGCAAAATGGGACGTTTAGGTTCATAGAATAAGAACACGTGAATGCTTCGTTAGAAATAATTTTATCGTCCTCGATTTTCACTCTAATTCCATGCCAAGCGTGCAACGAGATCATTGTCATTATAAGTTAGTAATGCTAACACTACTCATATGCCCTAATCACGTACTTATTCTCCCATTATTCCTAAGGTGTATCTCTTATATTTTATTATGTCTTAATGATCACGAGGATACATTGTTGACTTATGCGAAAATAGAGATTTAGGTCTAAAAATAGAGTCCTAACGGTGTAACTAAGACCATCAAATCAATAACCCCTCCTAATAGACAACGATGTTAAAAAATTAAGTTGACAAGAAGAATCGATAAACACGGTTTTATAACGGTTTTGAACATGAGACTTATTACCAAGACTTCTATATGCCCCCTAACAGAAGGGCCTTATTATCTTTGGTTTACCTCCATCTTTTATTCAACTTCGCCATGAAGCTTTTATTATGACTTCGGTCTTGCCTTGACTTTTATTATCCGCCTCATCGGTGGTTTTATTAGCCAAAGACGTATATCCTCACGCTAAAGCGAATTTTGGATCTTTAAAGCTTCGAAGATTAAGGCTTGATTCACTTTCAATTTTGCATAGATTTTAGGCCTAGTGGGGCTTCAAATTGTTTCCTAGATTTAGGTGAGCACTTGAAATCTTATTATTGGGTGAAGCTTTCGATTATTCGGGTGCCAATACTTCAAAACCGTGACGCTGGCGATACATTAATGTCTTCCCAATTTAATTACACGGAAGCTACTAGAAAAGACTAGAAACCCAACAATCCTAACTAAACCGCTAAGTCAATATTTATTAAGCAAAAAATATTTACATGCGAAGGGAGAATAAGCAAAAAACTAGAACACATGAGTTTTTGAAAGAATACGAGTACTCTACGTTTAGCATAGTAACTTATAATTAACTCTATCATTTCTCGTCCTCATTTAAGAGACTTAGCCTAATGTGTAGTTAAGGAATCAAAGCTAAGTGCTCAACACGCACGGTCGAGTCAAAAATTACTCTTATTCTCGCCATCGGAAAATCTACACTCGTGTCTTCAAACACTTATAAAACATGAGAAATTTTTAAAATTTGGCCATTTTTAGCCTTATTTTGCAACAAAACGATAAACAAAACGATAAACTTTGGAAAGCGTGAAGGTTTGGCAAGGCAAGTATCTATTCACCCCCCCCATACTAAAGTTAAACATTGTCCTCAATGTTTCGAGTCTAGGGGTGCAAACACCCCCATACTAGAGACGTAGTCGAATGCCTAATCTAGCATGGAAAGAGTGGAACCATTAAATCAATAGCCGTTTATGAAGTATGCTATAAACCTAAGGTTAGAACAATCAAGGATATATCATGTGGATATCGAGAAATTCTTCACAGCAAACGATCGAGTGCTCCCATAAAACGAACACGAGAGGCTCCAATCGTGAAGATCATGATCATCTAAAAACCACAATGCACAAACAACCATGAAACAAAGGTTGGAAGGGCACAATCCCCTCATTAGGTTAATCTAAAAAGCAACAATATTTACAAGGATAAGCATGAGAATTCTCCCACGAGGCACCTTGTTTTTGATAACCGAGTCAAAAGCTCGACTTAAATCCCCATAAATGTGATCATTTAGGGATAATCATGGTTCGGTAATTTTTAGTGGGACTTACATGTAATCAAGGCCCGAAAACAACCGGTATTAAGGACTAAGTCCTTTGATGGTGCAAAATACCAGGATCGAAGATGGCGTTCTCGTTTTCATTGGAAAAACAAATCAACGCCACTTCATCAATGGTCAACAAAAACTCAAAGAGTTTCAAGAAAATAGGAGAGAAGAAGTAGAAGGATGGGACAATGGGTAAGTCTCTAAAAACATGAGCTACTCGAGGTAGACTCGCACCAATCAAATAGAAAGATTTTCCATTTATTGCATCGGTGGATGACCGAGATTTCCCTTTATAAGCAATTCCAGGATCAAATATCTCGTCCTCGGTGGAGAAAGGGGAGGGAACATAAGGGGATTCCCCCACACTAAGTCCACACAAAGCATCGTCAAAAGGAGAAGACGAGCTTGTAGTACTCAATACACGCGGTGATGACGGAGTTAGAGTTGTAGAAAAATCTTTTAAATTAAATTCAAAATCTTTTCCTTTTTCATCTTTTACACTCTCCTTGTGAAAACCCGATTTAATCATGTCAAAAATATTCGGTGTTTCTAAAGCAATGTTAGTCACACTAAAAATTCTCACATTTTGAAATCTTTTTGGTAAGGGTGGTGGTAAGTTTTCAAAACGTTTGTCAACAAAGAAAACTCCCCCATCGGGATCAACGTATTCATCATCCGAAGAATCACTCTAGATTGGAATCGTAGGCTTAACACTCTTAACCTCCACCGGCGGAGGGGACGGAACTTCATTTTTCTCAACTTCTAAAACTCTTTTTGAAATCTTTTTGCAAATGTTTTTGGTGGAATTGACATTGTACAAAGATGTGATAGAATACACATGAGAAAGAGTGGAGTTTTGAGTTGCATTAATGACGAGTTCTTCCTCATTGAAACGAAGAGTGATTTTTCTTGCATGCACATCGATAAGTGCTCTCGAGGTATCCAAAAAAGATCTATCTAAAATTAACGAAACTTTAGGATCGATAGGAATATCAACAACAATAAAGTCTACGGGATAGTAGAACTTTCCAACTTTCACAAAGACGTCCTCGGCTACTCCACAAGCTAGAATCGTAGAATGATCGGCCATCTCGATTGATATTCTTGAAGGAGTGATATTTGGAAGATTGAGCGATTTAAAAATCTCAAAAGGCATCAAATTAATACTAGCACCAAGATCGGCCAAGGCGTAGCATTCTTCCATGTCTTGTATAGCACATGGGATTAAAAACTTGCCAGGATCACCGACTTTTTGAGGTATGCGGCTTAGAAAAACCGATGAACAACTAGACGATTTTTGCAATTTTTCTTTGTTATTCAACATACTTTTGAAGTTTGCGGCTAATCGAGGCATCATGACTAAGGCGTCGGCAAAACTTATATTGAAATGCAAGTCACGAAACATTTTCATAAAGAGTTCAAATTGATAATTATTTCGTTCTTGTGCCTTTTCCTTGTCTCGTCTTGAAGGGTAGGGTAAGGGTGGTGTGGGTTTGGGCATAGGCAAAGGCCTTGGAATCTCGGGTTCCATGATTGGTATTGGTTCAACCGTAGGTGTGGTTTGAGTAGTACTTCGTGGGCTTGTAATGTGCTCCTTTTCGACCATCACCTTGGGTTCTTTCTCTTTTTCCTTCTCCATAGAAGTACTTGGACGAGAAGTGGGTTCTTTGAAAGTTTTACCACTACGAGTAGTAACAACCTTCAATTCTCCTTTCGGGTTCACGATGGTATCACTAGGAAGACCACCCGAAGAAGAGGGTTTACACATGATAGCTTCAAACATTTTTCCCATTCGATCTTCAAACTTAGATTGCCTAGCATCCGCTTTTAACAATTCTTGCTTAATCTCATGTTGACCTTGCTCCATTTTTTGTTGATTTTGTTGGAGTCTTTGAACATTTCCTTCCATTTTATTTGCATGAGTTTTAAGTTCATTAGCAAGTTCGTTTTTAAGCTCGTTTTTCAACTCGGATCTTAAGCTAACCATTTTACGTTGCATATTATCAAACTTAGCATCATTAGCCTTTGCATAATTCAAAAATTATCCTTGAAGATTTTTGGTGTGATCGTTTTGAAAACCTTGAGTAGAAGTTTGAAAATCACGGTTTTGGTTTTGGTTTGAAATTTGCCCATTTCCACTTTGATAATTACCCTTGTTGTAATTCCTTTGATTTCCTTGATAATTACCACCTTGGTTGTTGTTGCGATAATTATTAGCATTTTGATTTGGTGGAGCTTGATTTTGGCGGGAACCTTGGCCGATTTGGTTATAAGTTCCCGTGGCTACATAAGCACTCGAAGTGTTACCATCCGCGGTAATGCACTCGGAAAGATCATGAGCTCCACCACACGACAAACAACTTTTAGCAACCGCTTTAACCGAAGCGGAATTAGAAGCTTCTTGATTTTTCCAATGGTTCATAAGGTTAGCAAATCTATCAAAAAATCGATTTTCTTCATTTGCTTCATCATGTAAGGCATTGATACTTTGAGACGATGATGACGAGCCCAATTTGGCAACACTCGGTGTGTTACGAGGGCTATAAACCTTAGACCTATTCTCAATTATGACCAAAGCTTCTTCAACCGTTTTACACAAAAAATTACCACCCGCGGCGGCATTTAAATAATCTCTTTCATGATCGTTAAGTCCATTGTAAAACGTGTCGATTTGATGTAAATCAGAAAAACCGTTATGAAGACATTAATGCAACATCTCCTTAAACCTATTCCAAGCCGTTGAAAAACTTTCATTTGATTCTTGGGAAATTTAGAAATCTCATTTTTCAAATGCGTAGTCTTAGAGGGCGGAAAAAATTGGTTCACAAATTTCGAAACGAGATCCTTCCACGTCAATATAGAATTGGGTGGCTCTTCCTCTAACCAAATTTTAGCGGGCCCCGCTAAGGAATACGGAAATAACATCATCTTAATCGAGTCATTCGAGACATCCTTGAATTTGCACGTGGCGGTAAGACGATTGAATTGGCGGATATGGTTGTGGGGATTGTCCTTCTCATCACCACGGAATTTGTTGTTTTGGATCATCGACAACAAACCCGTTTTCACCTCAAAATTCTCTGCAAGGATTGCGGGAATCACAATAGCTTCTCCATAACCCTCGGTGGGTGCTTGAAGTAACTCCATCATAGTTCGATTCGCCATGGTTGGTTCTTCTCGTACAATGGGTTCGTCAATAGGAGACTCCTCACTAGAATGAGTTGGAGTGGGAGTTTTGTTCTTTCGTTTACGTGCACGTTTTGCTTTGTTACGAGTTAGCATAAACGTCACGTACAACGAGGAGATGAGCAAAGAAGATTCTTTTTGGTATTTTGTGTTTTTTAATTTTTTTTGTGGTTTTTGATTGTATTAACCTTTTTGGAAATTGGTGAAATGTATTAAGTAGACAAAAATCTACAAATCTCCTCCTTAATCAAATCTCTTGATTAAAGAAGCCTCAAGGAATGAAAACGATCACGTGAAGTGAACGCCTTCGATAACTTTAGAACGATGGTGGAACACCAAATCGTTCAAGAGGGTTTAATCAAATGAAACCAAGAAAATATATATGATATGTAATAATACTTTGGGCGGCAAAACCCTCGATTAGCTCTCAAAATCAAATACGCACAAGCAAGCGGAGGAAACGAGGCGGCGCGAAGCACTTAAGAGCCTTTTTCCTTTAGGTCGTGAAATACAACCGCTTTATACCCACCTTATAGTTTGTATTTTTCAAAATTGAGCTTCTCGAAAGTATTTATCTATTTTTGCCTTTTTTCTTTGGTTTGAGATTCGAATACAATGATCAAGTGATGAAATCCCGAATCAAGGTTGTGATTGCTCACGTATTTGGAGTACTTGTGAATTTATTGTTCTACGGATACAATATAGTAATAATATTCACACAAAAACCGAAAAACGATAATACGTATTAGTAGAGTGCTACTAATACAATTACTAATTATGGCTATATAAAAACAACAATGGTTCAATCAAAACACAACACGTAAACACTTATGACCCTTAAGTGGGGATCGTTCTCTCGAGGAGGCACGTGTGTTGTGAATTGAATTGATTTATGATGTTTATGATTTTATTGAGAAGAAAAGAAATGAGAAAGAAAAGACGGTTACGAAGACGAATTAAACTAAGACGAAAAAGGCGATCACGCAAAACCGTAAATAGTGCTAAAATTAAAATTTTAACCTAAAAATTCCTCAAAATTACTAAAAATCCACAATAATATTCTAAGAGTTTACAAAAAATCCAAACTTGCTAAAACCTTTTAATTAATTAGATAATGACTTTTTAATGCTAATTAAAGCCCTAAAAATCACAATTAATTATTAAAAAGCCCTAAACAAGATTTTAAAGTTTGTAAACCTCAAAAATGTCCTAATTAAGCTAAAAAGTGTTTTTAAAAATTTTAAAACCAAATTAAACTATTTTTAAACACTTAAAAACTATTAAAATCAATTAAAACTTAAATTAATTCTAGAAAATAAATGAAAAGCCCTAAAAATATTTGGCAAGTTACAAAATTCCTAATTATGTGTCTACAATCTAGGAAAAATGAAAAAAGTTAAAAAATTAAACTTTTAATTTTTAATAATAAAATAATAATAAAATATTAAAAAAAATTCAAAGTTCACTAAAAATTCTAAAAAATTACCAAAAATCCTAAATAATGTAACTAAGACAAAAATGTGATTAAAAGTTTCTAAAACCTATTTAATAATTTTATATTAAATTTTAAAGTTGATTAAAAACCCTAAAATCCTATAAAATCAAAAATAAGACTTTTTGAAAAGTTTTTGTGATGTAAACCTCAAGAATATAAATGAAAACCTAAAAACTATTTTTTTGGATTTTTAAAATGCTTTTTCCTATTTTTAAATTACTTAACTAAATACGGGTAATTAAAAATTAATAAAAAATAAATAAAGAAAGAGAAAAATTGAAGCGTAGGCTAGAAAAATCCCTAACCTAATTATAAACCTAGGAAAAATGAAACTTAGCTAATAAGCTAAGCCAATAAGCTCAAATAAGCTAATTAAGCTACGGCTTATTTAACAAAAGCCCAAACACACTCACCTTAAGTACAATTTGAAAAGAAACCCTAGCAGTCAAAGACCCTAGGGCGCAATGGTAGAATGTGTGTGTTGTGAGGAGGATGGCGCAGGTTCGAGTCTTGGCCAGTCCTTTTTGGTCTTTTATTTTTTTTTCTTTTTAAACTTTTAAAAACTCAAACAGTAACTTAATTAATCACCAAAACACAAACACCAATCCAAAATAACAAAGATTAAAGCTATAGAAGTCAAAAACGTGCCCAGATTTATGCTTGTTTCTGATGAACACAAGTGATTTCTTCACTTGTGCAGTTAAGGATCAAGAGGACTTGATCCTTGATTTGTGTTGTTGTTTGTTGGACAAGAAGGCACCCCTACACTCAGTTGGAGTGTAGGGAGTCAATATAAACACTAAACAAGCAAGTCTCAAGCACAAAATCCAACCAAATGCACAAAAAAGAGTTACTGATCTAGCTATGCAAGTCTGAGGTGTTTGCTGATTCAAAGTGCTTAAAAACTAATTTCAACAAGGCAAATCATGCATATAAGCCAACCAAATAGCATTCAAGCAATTGCAAACCCTAGGTAGACTAAACAACTAGCAAATTATCAAATTAGAGGCACAATTTCCACCAAAAATCAGACAAAAAAGAAACTTACTAGTTTTAGCTATGTTTCTCAAATTTGATCATGCAATTTGGTTAAAAACCTACTCAAACTGAAAAACCAATATAATTACCACCCAATAACAACCAAAAGAGTATTTAAGACAGGTTTTAACCAAGAGTTGTAGCAATTCAAACCAACTTATATCCTAATCCAAACACTCCTTAAAAAACTAAAAATCAATATTTCCAAAGAAAATCTATGCAAAACCTATCCAAACTGATTCAAATCTTCCTAAACATGCATAATAAGCTTAATCAAACAATCAAACAGTCACTTAACAACTTTTCTCACAAGATTCATCCAAATCACAATAACACCAAATAAAACACAAAACACAAAACTGAAAAGGGAAAGAAGGAGCTACCTTAAGGGACCTACATCCAGGTCCCTTAGTGGCTGCTTAGCCACCTCCAATAAGTTGGGGCCTATGCAGAACCTTGGACAAACAATTCTCAATAACCTGCTAAGAGAAACTGAAACACAATATGCAATATACAATAATATGATTTTCTGAAACCTTTTGAAACTTCTTTCAAGTAATTTCTCAAATGTTTATATTTCAAAAACACTTAAACCAACCAAGAACAATATCAATAATCCAAGTACCCAATTCCACCTTCACTTCATAAGGTCCTTGGATTTCTGAAAATTGTCAAACAAATTCTCAAACTTTTCTGAAAACTGAAACAAACATAAGTGTTTGTCAAATGTAATGTGGAACTCAGAATCTAAGCAATCCAATACCAAACTTTTAAAAAAAGATAAAAGGAATTACAATTTCAATGAAAATACCAAACTTTATATTAATATAAAATGGCATTACAAGGATTTGCTTAAAAAACTGGAACAAAACGTATGAGTGACAGGCCACTCATATTTATACTAGCTATTGGAATAAACTAGAACTAAAACAGTAATCCTGCTGAAATGCCAAAGTTTCCCTTGCTTTTGAAATTTGAATTTGGTCAATAAACTCCCATGTGAATGCCAATTGTTGTTGGTGATGTTTGAATGCATCATAGGCGTTGAAAACTCCTTGGAGGCCAAGTAGAAGAATCCTGGGCGTTGGTGTGGTCGGGTATTGGGTTTGAGGGAAAGGGACGGGGCAGGGGAGGGGTCCACAAGACACATGGGTGTGTCTTGTGGTGGTTTGAGAGGTGGGATTAGGTGACAAGGTGGGTAATCAAGAATCTGCACAAACTGGATCAAAACCCCTTTGATTTTAAGCCAATTGATACTGGGGGTAATTAGGGTTTATGGGGGATTAGGGGAAGTGTTTAATCCAAATTGGGAAAAGATTTATTTAAAAATCTGTTTGAGTGGGAAAGTTATGATGGTTTGACTGGTTCGTTTGACCAAGGTTTATTAATTTAAACCTGGTGGGTGGGTTTGGTCGGGTAGGGTATGGGTAAATGGGTATTTGGGTGGGTTATGCTGAGGTGTCAAAGTGTGGTTGGGTGAGTAGGTTTGGTTGTCTGGCAAAAACAGTCCCCCAAGGTTTACTTTCTTTTCACTTTGTAATAAATGCTGTCAGCGCCCAAATACACTTGTATCAACTTTGGAGTAATTGTCATTTTTGGCACAATTACTTTACAAACTTTTAACAAGGGCTGCAAATGCAATTCTTGGATTCTTCAAGGACTGATCTAGTAATATCTTTAAACTTTAGGGACCCTATTCATAATTATGAATATTTGAGGGGTATAAAGTGTTAATCTTCAAAAGTTGAGGGACTAAAGTTGCCAATCTTCAATTCTTCAAGGGCATTTTTGGAAATTCAAAACTTGGGCCCGGTTCATTGTGCGGCTTCGTTTCCCGTGTTCGTTTTTGAATGATTCTTGTGATCTTTTGCCATTTTCTCAATATCCGTACCTAAAAATACACAAGTAACAAACACGAGCATATATTTGGTAGTTTTAATGATATTTTATGCATTTTAAGCCTGATTTGGACGATGAGACTATGTATAAAAGCAGTCTCATCAAACACCCCTTGATTTATCGATATAACCCTAAGATAAAATCTCAGCAATCGATCAAACCAAGTAACCCTTCAAAAGAAAACACTTTGTTACTCAAATATCGACTTAACCTTGGAAATTAACCTATCCAACAAATCGACAACCCTTGAATCAAGAAAGTACCCGACGCCTTTTGAAGTAACCCTTGTCGTACTTTTAATTTTACAAACCGATCTCTAATAACATAAGAAATCTTGCAACCTCGACAAGTCTTGAACGCTTCTTTATCCCTTTATTAATTTTCTAAACCTTGTGATAAACCCTCACAATCACAAATTAACAAAGTCCCTTCGATAATTCGCTAAACCTTGTGATATATTAAAACCCACAATCACGAATTACGAAGTCCCCTTGTGTCAATACCCTTCAAAGTATTAATACGATTCTTTTCCTTTATAAACCAAAAAAGAAAAGAAAATATTACTAGCAATTTAGTTCGGCCCAATAAATGATAACACAAGCCTATACAAAACTTGATCCTTGGCCCAAAAACTAAAACCCCTTTGAAGTTTAAAAAAAAAGTGTTGACTTTTAATAAAGAGAAAAAAAAAACACAGCCCGTGTCTCTCCTCCTTCTTTATCTCTTTCTTCCTTGTGTAACAATGGCGGCAAGACAAGCAGACACCACCACCAAGGTCGATCTTCAAAAAACTAAAAATCAACAACCCTTTTCAATCGTTAGTCGTTGATGCTCCTTGATGTACACGACCTGCACACCAATCCTCCTTCTTTCGATTCCTAGTAACCAGAAGAGACCCGCGAACCCGAGCTCTGATACCACTTGTAGTGATTCGTTCACTACAACCTGGCCACTAGATGCGGAAAACTTCGATCTATGAAGACATCGACATAAAAGACGACGCACAAGGTAATCCCTAATCTTCCCGATTAGTTTATTGATAAAGAAGCGTTGTGAATCTCGTCCCCCCTCATCTCCTTTTATACAGATGAGGGGGAATCGACTGTTACATACACTACGGGTCGGGTTGGGCTTTGACACAGCCAACCGACCTTTATTGCTATTGGCTATTTAGGACACTCGATAACTATCCCCTAGACGTGAATTAGGCTAATAAAGACTAAATACATAACAGCTGTATGCCTCCCTATTAGCTACTATGAAAAAGGAACACCATATTCACCTGATTATTTTTTGGAAAAACCATTTTTGCAAGCTTAAACTAGACAAACCCCGACATAACTATTTTATAACATAATAACAACTGTACACAATAGTGATGACCACATTTGGACCCGTATGAAGTCAAAACGGGTAAAAATGGCATAATGCCAAACACTCCTTTAGACCACTTAAGCATACTTGTACTATATATAAATCTTCATTTTTACAAACCAAAACCCAAAAATGTCGATACTAACATTAGTTTATGGTGAACTAAACATTAATTATCCCCAAAGATAATATATATCCCCAACCAATGACTCTGTTCAAGAATATATGGTACAAGTCACAAAGTTATACTCTAAGTAGGTATTACTCATGTTAGATACCAGTAACAATTTGCAATTCTCATTTTACCGGGGTGAGTCCCCTTTACCTAAATTTTTTTTGCAATTCTCAACCGAGTGTTTGGGTTTTGAATCAAGACTCCGTTTTGAAAACATTGGGTATATGGTGCGTAAGGAGTGTTTGGGTTTTGATTTTCTGGACAGTTGCTGGTGCATAAGGGGGGGGGGGGTGTTTGGGGTATGATATAATCTTATTGGTAATAATACCTTATGTTGTTATGGAATACAGGTTTATGGGTTCGATTTTGGCCCTGCGCTAATAAGTTTGCTTAACATCTTTCATAGATAAGCTTACACAAAGCCGGAAAGTTTTATAATAAGTCTCAAAAAATGAGTTTATGAAACTTAAGCGGAAAACCACATAATCCATAAGCCCATCATATAAGCGGAAACATACACCCCCGAAATAGGACATAAATCATGATAATAAGTCTAACATCAAGTTGAGCTTATGAGCTTTTGAAAAATATCAGCTTGTATTTCGTAAGCCCGGTTCATTATGAGATTGGGCTGCTGATACATTTTGATTCTAGCATTGCTTCATCGTTGAAGCTTTTTAACATCTGATAACTTTATTTGGTTTTGAGATTAGGTACATCGTATATAATTAGGTAGTGTCTGTATCTGTATGATAGATCTAAGAGTATCATAAGCATGAATGAAAACTATGGATATAAGTATAATACAAAATTGTTGATTCATAGTGCAGTCAAGGTTGTAAACGCATGGCTGTTATGTAACCATACTATAAAAGCTTACAACGGCCTAATATAAGAGGAGTATAATTTGCGTACTGGTAGGTTGTTGTGTTATATTATTAAGAACTTAAGGTATATTGTTTCTAAAATGTGACTGTAGTTTTGCACTTTTGCGTTATTGATACTGGTATTAGGAGTGTCCGGTAGGTCACTGTGTATCAACTAACTCAAAACCTTTCTTGTCTCTGGCGACTAGCCTGACTCCATATCAAACTTTGAAAATCTTAGGATATGATGACCACCTTGTGGCTCACCTAAAAGCTCATACCACCTTCCAAGCTCAATGATTAAACGCTGAGGCTAGCGTGTCATATTTACACACCTCAACACTCTTTCTGTATAGAACTATAATCAGAACCATATTTACATGGAACGGGGATCGCTTCGGTACGGGATCGTGGTACGGGATCGCGGTTCGCTATTTCTCAAAACTCGGTACGACATGGGGTAGGCTCATTTCAGTACGCTTCGGTTCGGTGTACCATATATTTCGGTTCGGTGTACCAAATACTTTGGTACGGCATGCGTAATACTAATAAACATAAAAACATAAAACATAAAAACATAAAATATTTCATTCGATTTAATACTTGATGATGAAGGAAAAATATAATTGAAAGAAAAACGTAATTAAAGGGAAAACATAATTGAAGGAAAACATTTTGCAAAACATTCAAACATAGAAGGAATCATATGATATCATTCCTATTCAAGATTCTCACTGTATGTCTTCTAATGTCAAAGTGGGGCCTTCTAAGTCAGTGCTTTCGGGATTCATATCCTTTACTGTTCCCATGTAAACACAACTTTACTCCTCCATGAGAACACATTTAAGAGCATTGTAAAAAAACTTCGTATTAGATAGTAATCAGACACGTTTTCGAGGCCTATAAATCGCCGATTTGCAAAGTGATGGATCGCGATCCGGTACGATTGGGAACGCCAATTGGGTACGATTGAGAACGACACTTTATGGGTTTTGGTTCGCGATCCATGGCGATCCGGATCACGACCATACCGCGATTCAGATCGCTCGTACCAGATCGAAATTCGCCTAAGGTTTGGTGATCCATGTGACTATGATCAGAACCTTTATTACAATGGGCTAAGCTGGATACTAAAATTATGTATCACCTTCACAAATGACACAAGACAATGAAAGTAATGGTGATACATAGAGAACACAGATTAGGGAGAGTTGGAAGACGATCAATAACTGCAGATCTAACAATTACCAATCTACAATACTGAGCATAGTGTTAGTCACTAGGTAAAGAAAAGCCGGTGATAAAACGCCACATAAAGTCATAAACAATCGTAGTAACATGAAGGGGTGTTTGGATTAACTTTATATCTTCTGCTTACGGGCTTATTTGATTTTTTTTTGTGAAAATGTGAATTTATTAGCTCAAAAACATGCTGTATAAGGATACAAAGATTCGAAGAAAGATCGATGGACATACCCAAGATCCTTACACAAACAACAAGAAATAACATACAGGCATACAGCTAACCGTAACTATCAACTTCATTCTTCACATTATTCACTTAGCCGCTTCTACGTTTCGCAAAACAATACTGCATACTAATGCTACTCCAATTAAGAATAACATAAATTAAACAACACTAATAATAGGCCTCAAACTGCTAATGTTCCTGAGCGAAGATAAAATTTCCTTTATGAAGGTAGTCATATAATCCCACCGTAGTACCATCCTCACGTACAGAAGGTTTATATAACTGTCATCCTTACATGGCATCATCTATAGTAAAAGAACTTGTTAGCACTGACAGATCAGATGACTACATTTTCTCTTGTAAAGACCTACCAAAACCATATTTGGTTTAAAAATATACTCTAACAAATAAATCAAAATAACAAATAGCCCGTCTATCTCAGTTGGTAGAGCGCAAGGCTCTTAACCTTGTGGTCGTGGGTTCGAGCCCCACGTTTTTTTTGCCTTATGCATCCTAGCCACTAACCTTAATGCTTTCTTCCTAACATGTACATCTTCACCTGAGTCACTACCACTGTCAAAGTCCTGATGGTCAACATCTTCTAATTCAAACACTTCATTTTCCACCGCTACAACCTATTTACATCCGATCCATTCTACATTATCATCTGTGTTCCTCTTAAAGTCAGCCATATCAACAACCACATCATCTATCATATTCTCTTCATCCACAAGGAAAATCACTATCTGAATCACTACCCGACTCACTCCCACCATCTAAGTCATCTTGATGTTCATCACAACTCTGTTCTAGATTGTTTATCATTTTCACTTGACTGTCCAAAGTAATTTCTACTTGATTGACCTACTTTCATCCTAGGCAACTTCTTTAAGGACTCTTGCAACCACTCATCGTCACTCACATCAATCTCTATATGGCTTGATGAACCAACATCGGGATCATTAGGTTCACTAATCAAGCCACAAGCCAAGGACTCCTTACAAACATCATGTTCTTTATAAACAGAGTATAATTCAGTGACCTTAAACTTAGCAACATATGAAAGCATTTCCAACACATCTTTATCAATAACTAATTTTCTAAGACCATGTGGTTGAAGATATTAATTGGGGATAATATGTGTTAGGCTAGATAATATATATAAGCCCGACCCTTGAACTAGCCTAAACAAAATAGCGGGAAACGACCAATTACACTAATACCTATGACACGTCATACAACTTAACAAAAAATTAACAATTGTTAGACGGAGGGACGAAAACCGTTACGAGTCAAAATCACGGAGAGAGGATCTGATAAAAACTCTTTGGAGGGACAAAAACCGTTAGAGCCGAAAAACCACAGGGACGATTTATGCAATTAACTCTATAAGAAATGTGAAGGAGTGGTTTTAAAGGCGAAAGTGGGGGGTGGGTGGGTTAGGTTAGATGCCTTTAATATTTCCATACATAGTAGGATTGAAAACCAAACTTTATCATCTTCCATTCTCATTTTCTCTCTAAACCACACAAACAGAAACACCATTCTAAGACCTGTGTTTTTTTTTACAAAAATCCCTTTTCATATTGAAGAAACACATCTGAAAATCATTGTTCTTGTTCTTGTATCTTTATTTCATATTATAGAACAAGAAAACAAGGTATTCATACATCTCAAATATGCTTTCATATTTCAGAAGGTGCGACGAGTTACTTTCAAAACAATGAAAAATTAAACGTCATACATCATGATATAAAGAATGCAAACATCGAGGTGTTGAATGTTGCTGCGGATGAGCCCTTCGCGGGTGCTGAGTTTAAGCCTTACATGTTTGATGAGGTTGATAATGTGTTGAAGATGGGTGATCTTTTAGATGTTTCTGAGGTTGATAATGTGTTGAAGATGGGTGATCTTTTAGATGTTTCTGAGGTTGATAATGTGTTGAAGATGGGTGGTTCCACTAAGCTCTTGGGTGAAGAGGATGTTGTGTACAAGGATGAAGATGTGACTGCTAATGTTGCTGAGGATGAATTCTGATGAGTTTATAATATCTTTAGTTTAGTTCTAAGTCAGGTGGGGATGAGTAGATTGTGTCTATTACAGTAGTAGTGTTCTGTTATGTGTCTTACTGGTTTATATGTGGATGGTCTGTAAGCACACAGTGCAAAGTTTTACCCAGATTAATATACAAGTTACAATGCTATTATTATATACTATCTCTATGAATCTGTCTGTCTATTTTAACTAGTATTATGTTTGTGCTTGTGGTTGGATAACAACAACCTTTAAAGTTTATAATCATGGCCAAGCGGATCTCTTAAATCTAGTACTTACATACTCTCTTTATCCTAACAAGCAGCAGTTCAGAATGTCATAAGACATCATTGTAAAATGGTTCAGCAGTAGCATAAATGGTTTTGTCTAGAAAATGCCGATGATAAATTGGCTACACTGAACTTGAAAAGTTGGTTCTGTAAGCCTCCTTTTTAATGGTTTTGTCTCATATGATAAAATGACTGTGTTTGGTATGGGTCATTATAGGATACAAAATAATCATCAAAATGATTAACAAATTACACTGCATATATTACGCTTAGACTGTTTACAAGATAGGTTGGATTTAGTGTTGTCGTTATAGGGGTTCATTGTGATATGCAGCAGATCTGATACATTCAAACAAAAGCTTTCACATTACTCTTTTTGACGAGCCTTTTTCCAATTAATTGCATTTGGACAGAAAGCGTATGCCATTCATTAGTATTTGCAACGTAATTTGTTATACGTATTTGTTAGTAAATGGTTTTTAGTCAAATGCTTAGGTGAAGAAGTAATTCCAGGTAGTATAAGATAATTCACTGACTGCAGCTAGACCCTGTCACTTCATCTTATAGAGGACAAGTATACTTCTCACTGGAACGTGCAGCAGCGCCTTACTTTGGAATAAAGGTTTGTTATAACTTTCCTTAAAATATGATACATCTCAAAATTTTTATTGCATTTTGCTTCTTATTGGATTGTGAGCATTGCTTATTGTCATGTGTAGAGAATGTGGTGAAGGAATGTGAAGTTATGGAGTATGGTGCTACAGACGGAGACTAAAGAACCCACCTCATATGGATACTCGTATCTCCTGTGCAGATAGCCCATTCCTCGATGAATTTGATGAAGAATTAGACACATTTTAACATCGAGTCCTGCTGATATCATAAGGGTGAGATTTGATCATTTGATGATTGGTTCTGTCCCAAACGTACCAATGCCAAGAACAGCATGACCAAAAAAAGCAAAGGTCATCCGTCTGACTAAAAGGAAGGGTTTGGCACCCTTGGTCATACCAGGCAACTCTTTTCATTAAAAGAACCGACAAGTTTTTTGCTGCTGTTGCTGCTCTTTTCATCATCTCTTTTCATTTTATTTTTCTAGAGATTTTCACCCCTAAAAACAACACACACAATTCAGGTGCTCACGGTGGCAATAGATTCATGTTGCATGTAACTTATTTTACCTTAATCAATATCTTAACCTTTTACTTCATTAAGAATTGATTTTTTTTGGGAAGAGCCTTCCAAGTTCAAACAATAAGATTGCTATTGTGTTACTCGAAGTGCTTTTAACTACTGACGGGTATCAGAAAATTGCTTAGGTCATAAATATCTTTTTCTTTCTTAGATCTGCTAAAAAAAATTAGGTTGTTTTCTCTCTTTTTGATCCATTTTTTTCTACTCCCTCTTTTCAATTGTCGTTTGCTATCATTGTTTTCTTTAATTTTTGTATTTGTTGTTTGCTATTATTGGTTTGGCCAATTTCTTAGTTTCTTTTTTGTTTGGTGGAGCAGGAGAAAGGAGTAGCAGTTGTTGTTGCCGGTTCGTATTACAGGTAGTTTATGCGTTTTTCTTTTGAATCTTTTTTTACATGTTTGCATTTTCGTGGTCTTATATTGTGGCTGATTAGGTATTTTTTATTGCTTTTTCCTGTTATGGTTGCATTTATCTTGCCCTTTTATGATACCCTTTTCCTTGATGCCTAAATTATTGTTGCCTTTTTGCTTGGCTTTCTGAACCAATTGCTTGCTGTGGATGCCAAATTATGTTTGCATTGTATTTATGCTTCCCTATGTGTTTTTGCTCGAGTTATGAATGAAGAAATGCTCGCTAGGTTAGATGCCCCAACTGAACACCAGCATATAAGCCCCGCCTTAGGTGTCCAAAGTGAGCAACAATATATAGGTAGACCAAGTAAGTATGAAAATTTAGATGCGCTATCAAAATCCGATTGTGTGCCACTGTTTTGCACAGAGATTTTGTTCGATTTTGATGCAGGTGTAGCGTGTTTAATGAAATGTCAAATGCCTAGGAAACTTGAAAACAAAATATGATGATAAGTCTTTGCTTTAAGAAGATTTGTGTGCTAGATCCAAAATGAACCAGATGAACATATAAGCTGACCCATTGAGTTGCTGAGATCAGGCTACCCACAAATAAATTTGAATTAGGCCAAAAAATGATCTTCGTTGTTTAAACGAAACCAGTAGGCACTAGCCAGACCAATGTGGGTTCTAGTTTCGAATTAGTTCATCTCGAAACCAATGCTTCATTGGCACCACACGTTTCTTTTTATAAAAGTTTTGGATCAAGTCTTTCTGGTAAAGCTTTAGAATACAACATCATCATCTCTTGGTGCCTTTTTAATATGTGGATCCAAAGTGTTTATCGAAATTAACTTTTACTTAAAAATAGTATCCATTAATCCATTGTCCATGTTAATGTTGTTTACTCTTATGTCGCTTTGCCCCATACCTTGCTTTGGTGGATATGATGTCACCAGCAGTACCTAAGGATGTAGAACAGCATCAACGAGTACATATAAGAAACATTGAGAGCAGATAGAAATATATATTACCAAAGTCACGAGATGTACTGCTTTCAGGTCAAAACGCATATTACCATGTCACATTTCGACGGGACTAATGAGCTATTAAGAAAAGAGCATTTAATGACACACAAGTATAATGCACTTTATATTTCCTCTTTAGTAGGCTGTGCTTTCGAGTGGAACTGAGTTCCGTCAAGCTTGCAGTTGAACACATGCTCATATTTGGCTGCGAGAGCTGGGATTTAACATAGTTTTATGCTGATGTACATTTGGAGATGTCCTTTGACTTTGGATAGGAGTTGTCAAAATCTATTATATATGGACATGAAATGTGATTTATTTTATTATAAATGAATAGTTTTTCGCTTGTGTATTTTCGTTATGAACTGTTTGATGTTCCAGTATTCATGTAATCCTTAAGATCACAGGGTATGGTGCTGAGCCGTCGTGCTGAGCCGTGGGAAAACACCAAGTTTTTCAAGGGGTATGGTGTGTGGTGGGTAAATGATCCCACAACACCAAAACCTCCACAACACCAAAAATGGGGCTCCTTGGTTGGCTTGAGCCGTGGGGTTTATGTGGGCCCCATTACTTTATAAAAAAATTATAAAACAAATATATTAAATATTTCATTAAAATAAAAAAAAGTACATAAATTAAAAAAAAATACGAAAATAAAAAAAAAATACAAAAAAAAAATTACAAATAAAAAAAGTACATTTTATTGCTCTTCTTCATGATTCCGCAAGTGTTCAACAAGGTCGTATCGAAGGTCTTCGTGCGTTGCTCTATCCTGAAGTTCTTTTGTTTTCATTTGTTGTCTTTCGCATCGTTCGACCCAAGTACGTGTAATGTTGGGTTCGGGAGAAACGTACATGTGCATATATTCACTTATATCGAACTTTTGGTCTTTCAATATCATGTTGTGTAATATAATGCAAGTGTACATAATTCTCCTAATGACGTTCATTTGATACGCTCGTGCCGGTTGTTGTATAATTCCCCACCGACCTTGTAGCACACCAAAGGCTCTTTCAACATCTTTTCTTGCACTTTCTTGAACCTTCTTAAACTTCAATGTTTTTGCATCCCTAGCGACACTAAAAGCTTTGACAAAAATAGACCATTGTGGATAAATACCATCCGCTAAATAATAACCTTTGTTATAAGTATTCCCGTTGACTTCAAACGGAGTTTTGGGAGCTCTATCGGCTAGAAGGTCATCAAATAACGGTGAACCATTTAACACATTAAGGTCGTTATTTGCACCTGGTACCCCAAAATATGCATGCCAAAACCATAATTGTTGATCAGCTACGGCCTCAAGCATTATAGTCGGGTATTTTTTACATCTATTTTTAAATTGACCATGTAACGCCTTGGGGCATTTAACCCATTCCCAATGCATACAATCTATGCTACCTAGCATTCCCGGAAGACCGTGTTTCTTCTCATGTAAATCATATACATGTTGGACATCCGCTAAATTAGGTTTTCTCAAATATTCTTCAACATACAATATATATATGCATTTAGTAAAATGCCATAAGCATTCACGGGAACAACGTGCCGCACATTGCAAATACTCGTCAAATGCATCGGGGCTTGAACCATATGCCAATTGGCGTATGGCGGATGTACATTTCAAACGAGTAGAAAACCCCAAACGACCCGTTGCATCTACACGTTGCTTAAAAAAATGGAAGTATTCGGGCAAAGGGTCGGCATTATAATTTTCTATATCACTAACAATTTTATTAAATAAAGTGGAGCTCATACGATACCTTCGTCGAAAATATTCTTCCGGATATATAGGTGGCGTATCTTCATCCCCAAAATAATCTCGTTGTAGTTTTTATTCCGCCAATTCTCTTTCACGTGGAATGTAGCGTCTTGTATACGAGTTTCTTTCGTCTTCAACTTCTTCTATTCGATCTAAATAATCGACGTATTGCGCGTAATTATTCATATCAAGTGTGGAGTAATACTCATACATATCGGGAATGTCTTCCATTTTAAATTTACTAGTGTGTGTATATAATTGTTGAGGTGAAATTGGTGAATTGTATGTGATTTATAGGTGAAAATGGGAGTTTTATAGGTAAAAAAATAGGTTTTTTTTTGAAAAAACCGACCTCAAATGGTCAAAAATTCAATTCAAACGGTCAAAAATTCAATTCCAACGGATATAAACTTTTTTCAAAAAAAATAAAAAAAAAATTAAATATGCACAAAAACGCGCGCCGTCTTCTCGGCGCGAGACACGAAAACGCCACATGGGGTGTGGTTTCTGGCGTCGTGGTGTCGCGTTTTCGCACGGCGCGAGGGTAGAAATACCCGTACCCTGTGCTCTAAAGGATTTCTTTGGTTGAAGCAAAACACAATGGAGAATTGCATTGGGTTATTTGAATAAGTTAAGTTTTTTGGTTAATTTGAATCCGAATGTAATGCAATCGGCTTATATTGATTGGCCCATTTGGATTGTTCATTGAAGGTCCGTAGCTTTAATAGGTGTTTAAGAATGCGTGTTTAAATTGCAGGTTGTAAGGGTTATGTGAGATTTCTTATTCAAATTGCTTTCGGGGTTTCTTAGGATAGCTACTGTATTACTTATAAAAAAGTTCAATAAGCAACACCGAATAGCCCCCGCTGCAGCTTCAATACCGAATCCCAAACAATCCCGCTTTAGTTGCATTGAAATTTAAGAAAGCATCCGCTCAGAAGGACCATTATGGATGATTCCTTCATCAGAAATAATTATATTGAATATCTTCTGATAAACATCAGAATCAAGTGTTGCTCAATCTGATCAAGCAATACACAAGAATCATGATCCCCTTCATCTCAAAGGTAACACTATCGGCACACATATAATTCATATAAACTGAGACGTCCTTACCTCCATAACTTCAAAATGTTAACCTCGCTTGAAAGAGAAACATAAACGAAGCAACTTAAGCAATAAGCTTAGTGAGATAATTCATACAAACTGAAAATAGAACATGACAATAAAGCTAAAAGGTTTCTTCGTTTAACATCCCCTGCTTAGTGTCATGGTGCATATTACTGATATTAGCACTTTAGTTCCAAACATGACCGCATTCTTTCAACTTTTTTTCATGTTTGGGTTAAATACTTCATAATCAAACATATGAGCAATATAGTTTCCATGTACACACGTGTCGTCCACCTAGGATGTCGTGATCCCTTACTCGGGTCAATATAACTTTACAGGCTCTAATCACCCACTTAGGACGCCGTGAACCCTTATTCGGGTCAATATAGCTTTACATAGGGTGTATATTAATTTAAGTTACACCTTTAGGCAAGATTAGTCCTTGTTACTAAGTGATACTATTATGTGGTAATTTTTTTAGCATGAAGTGAAATAATTCATGTTGATTTTGAAGTCAAAGTGTAACTTCTTTGACACTTGAGAGTCAACTGTTTGACTCATTTGTGTAGCTACATTTACAGTGATTATGCATCTGATAAGTGTTTTTTTTTGTTAGGATTTTTACGCAGCGATGGCAACAACTTCAACTCAATTCGCAACATCAAGAAGGATGGGTATACACGACCCACTACAACAAATTAGCATGTGGGAAGACGCCTTTGGAGCTAACTTTAGTCCGAACCTGAGCCATAATATAATGATTCCAATGATGTATGTTACCTCATATATCCGTTTGTCTGGTAACAGTTACAAAGGCGACTACCCCAAAACCGTGAAGCTGCACGAAAAAGCCGTTTAAGGTGAAAGGTATATAAATACTTGTAAACTAAATCATGCTTATAAATTGTAATCTTGACCCCGAAACAGTGAGACTGAATATTTGGACGTTTTTATAGGCATGTGTTCAACAACTTGAATCAGGACGTATAAAATTAGCGCAATTAGAACAAGAACTCGAAAGGGCTCGTCAACAGGTCACCTTTCAATCTTTTTCGCACGTGCTTGAAAAAAAAATAAACTTTCCAAAATCCCAATTGAATCTGACGTGTCAGTAATTGATCAGTTGATTTACATACGGATGTTTAAGGAGCAGTAGTAATGTTATTAACCCGCAAATTGTTACATTTGATAGGGAGTATGAATTGTGGCTTGAAGAGCAAAGAAAAAAAGATGACGAGCTTAGGAAAGTGTTGATGTTGTCAATAGCGGTTTAAGTCATTACTATAATCTTTTCCGAATGAAGGCTATTGCTGCTAAAGCTGATGTATTTTATCTGATGAACGGTCTGTGGAGAACACACATAGAGCGGTTTATTCACTGGATTGGTGGTTTTAAATCATCTGAGATCCTATATGTAAGTCCTTATTTTTGATAAAATAGATCTAGAGTAAATGGATCAAATGTGTTGAACGGGTTGAATGTCAACCAAAGAGTGCCTTTTATGTCTAAAACCTTCATAATTATCTTATTATGAAGTTTTTGTCAAAAGTTAATATCTTTTGTAGTCATAGTTGAATCTCTCATCCTTCATATGAGAAGTAAAAAAATTTGGGGGAAAAAGTGTTTCGGTAAACTCTTACAAAAGTACCCGTTTTGCCCACTGCACAACCGTTTGACCCACACTGTTTTAAACTATGATAGTTCGAGCGATAAAGAAAACATGCTGAATTATTCGAAGGGACCAAATAGTTTGAAAGTCCAACTAAGCGCACATTTAATTTCTAAATAGTTTGAGGTCAACCTCAGTTGAGATGACTAATTTTATTTTACTACCTGCATAAAAATGTTATGTAATGTTTGTTTTCTTGCAGATATTAATGCCACAAATCAAATCGAGTTAAGGCAATCGTGTGAGTGAGCCGAAGAAGCATTGACTCAAGGCATGGCAAAGCTTAAACAGAACTTGACCCAAAGCATAATGATTGACATAACAGGTGCCGGAAGTTGCAACACGCAGATGAATCCTGCATTGTACACGCATTCTTTCGGTCGACATAACTAAAGCTGCTGGTGCTTCACGATTGTGTTATTTCGCTCTAGTTAACCACATTTTCCAATGTTTTAAAACCCTTGTGACTGGCCGAGTTGGTTCAACCGTGAACCGGTCGTGTGACCGGAAGCTGGTTTTGGCTGAAAACCCCGGTTGAACCGTAATCCGACTCGACAGGGTCAATTAAAAATCCGGTTTTTAAAGCATTGTTATTTTCCTCTATAAAATATTTATAAATAGCGAGACGTGACACGGTCATTCGACACTTATGACTTTTCACAATCCTTCGCCAAGGAAAACATGGTCAAAAATTAGCATGCTGCTTTCATAAGCAGATACATTGCCCTTCTAAAAAACACATACTTCATGAAAAATAGAACCACAACACATGAAAATAGAGCCACGTGTCATGGCGGCGTCAAGGCTTTGTTAATACGTGAGATGTGACATCCATGTTACGAAATATACCAAGACGTTGACTCTAAGCATGACGTCATGTTAAATTTTCACATGCCTGTATTATTATACACCTTCTCCAATAAATTTCACAACTCATCACAAACCTTATATGAATATAAAAAAACAAGATCTGAACACTAAACAAGATCTAATACACACAGACATCCTAGACCCTAAAAACTCTTAGATCTTATGTCTAAATTTATATCATTCAACTTTACATGATTTAATGAATTTTTATATTAATAATTAAAAGAAAAATTACACGTTTCGTTCCTATGATTTATATTAAACATCATGTTTCGTCTCTATTTTATTTTAAATACACTGACAATCCTTAATTTTGTAAGTTGTAACCGCAATGGTTCATATTCTGAAAAATAAGGATAATGTGTGTAATTAATTTTCCTGAAACTTGTAACACAGATAATCCATATTTTATAAAATAGAGATCGTTTGGGTTACAATTTACAAAATTAAAGATTATCAGTGTATTTAAAATAAAATATGGACAAAACGTGATATTTGATATAAAAAATAAAATATGGACGAAACGTGATATTTGATATTTGTGAGGTTGTACCTTAAATCTTTCCAAACATCCGTTCAACATTGACCTTATCCCCGTAAACCTTGGTAGCTTTGATGTTATTATTGGTATGGACTGGTTAGCGAGATACCGCGCAGTCATTGTTTGTGATGAAAAGCTAGTCCGTATTCCATGGGGAAACGAAACACTAATCATTCAAGGAGACGGTAACACTGACCTCACTAACACTAGACTTAGTGTTATCTCTTGTACAAAAGCTAAGAAATATTTGTTAAGAGGATGTCCTATCTTCTTGGCCCATATTTCTCAAACAGAAGAAGAAGACAAGCCCGAGAAGAAGCAAATCAAGGACGTACCCATCGTCCGAGATTTTCTAGAAGTCTTTCCTGATGAGTTGCCAGGCTTACCACCGACCCGACAAGTAGAATTTCAAATTGACTTGATTCCCAAAGCTGCACCTGTAGCTAAAGCTCCATACCGGTTGGCACCATCAGAGATGAAAGAACTAGCTGAAAAATTCCAGGAACTATCTGACAAAGGATTCATTCGGCCCAGTTCCTCACCATGGGGAGCTCCTGTGTTATTTGTTAAAAATAAAGACGGTTCTTTTCGAATGTGCGTCGATTACAGAGAGCTGAATAAGCTAACTGTGAAGAATCGTTATCCGCTTCCTCGCATTGACGACCTATTTGACCAACTGCAAGGGTCAAGTGTGTATTCCAAGATTGACTTGAGATCTGGATACCATCAACTACGAGTCAGGGAGGAAGATATTCCAAAAACAGCTTTTAGAACCCGTTACGGTCATTACGAATTCCAGGTTATGCCATTTGGTTTGACCAATGCACCAGCTATTTTCATGGACCTTATGAACCGTGTGTGCAGACCCTACCTGGATAAATTTGTGATAGTCTTCATTGACGATATACTCATTTATTCCAAGAACGAACAAGAACACGGGGAACACCTTGCACAAGTACTAAAGGTACTCAAGGAGGAGCAACTCTATGCTAAATTCTCCAAATGTGAATTCTGGATTCCTAGAGTGCAGTTCCTCGGCCATGTCATCGATTGTGACGGTATTCACGTAGATCCAGCAAAGGTCGAATATGTCAAAGATTGGGCATCTCCTAAATCACCGAGGAGATCCGCCAATTTCTAGGCCTTGCCGGGTACTACCGTAGATTCATTGAAGATATTTCCAAGATAGCCAAGCCGATGACCAAACTCACACAGAAAGGGATAAAGTTCGATTAGGGAGAGAAGGAAGAATCAGCTTTCCAACTGATCAAGCAGAAGTTGTGCAGTGCACCTATATTGGCCTTGCCTGAAGGCAACGATGATTTCGTTGTATACTGTGATGCTTCAGATAAAGGTCTAGGAGCAGTATTGATGCAAAGGATGAAAGTGATTGCCTACGCTTCAAGACAACTGAAGAAGCATGAGAAGAATTACACCACTCACGATCTAGAAATTGGATCCGTAGTTTTTGCTCTCAAAATCTGGAGACATTACCTATACGGAACAAAGTGCATAGTGCATACTGACCATAAAAGTTTGCAACACATATTGGATCAGAAGGAGCTGAACATGAGACAACGCCGTTGGATTGAGTTTTTGAGTGACTACGACTGCGAGATCAAATACCACCCCGATAAAGAACACGTGGTTGTTGATGCTTTAAGTCGTAAGGAAACGGACCCTCATATGAGAGTTCGTGCATTAGTTATGACAATCAGTTTGGATCTACCCAAAGAGATTTTAGAAGCTCAGACTCAAGCCCAATTACCTGAAAACCTCGTGAAGGAAGAGGACGAGGGAATGCTCAGAACTGATCTTAGTAAGGAGAAGCTAGAACCTAGAGCAGATGGAACCCTATGCCTTCACGGACGAAGTTGGTTTCCTTGCTATAGAGATTTGAGGAACGTGATCATGCACGAATCTCATAAGTCTAAATATTCTATACATCCCGGATCTGAAAAGATGTATCAAGATATGAAGAAATTATACTGGTGGCCGAATATGAAAGCCAACATCGCCACCTACGTGCAGAAGTGTTTGACATGTTCACGTGTCAAGACTGAACACCAGAGACCATCGGGTTTACTTGTACAACCCGAGATACCGAAATGGAAGTGGGACAACATCACCATGGACTTTGTCACCAAACTCCCAAAGTCATCTCACGGTTACGATACTATCTGGGTAATCGTCGATCGACTCACCAAGTCCGCTCATTTCCTGCCAATTAGGGAGAACGATTCCCTTGCAAGACTAGCAAAAACGTACTTGAAGGAGATTGTGACCAAACATGGAATACCAATGTCAATAATTTGTGATCGAGATGGTAGGTTCACATCAAACTTTTGGAAGGCTTTCCAACGAGCCTTAGGTACCAATTTAGACATGAGCTCTGCTTATCATCCGCAGCCTGATGGTCAAAGTGAACGAACCATCCAGACTCTAGAGGACATGCTACGAGCATGTGTGATTGATTTTGGAAATGGATGGGTTGACCACATTCCTTTAGTGGAATTCTCCTACAACAACAGTTATCACGCCAGTATTAAGGCTGCCCCTTTTGAAGCACTGTACGGTCGCAAATGCCGTTCACCTGTGTGCTGGGCAGAAGTAGGGGAATTTCAGCTCACTGGACCATAAATAGTCCAGGAGACTACAGACAAGATCGTCCTCATTAAGCAGAGAATTCAAGCTGCTCATGACCGACAAAAGAGCTACGCGGACCTGAAACGCAAACCTATGCTGTTTGAAGTAGGTGACCGTGTCATGCTCAAGGTATCACCTTGGAAGGGTGTTGTACGCTTTGGCAAACGTGGAAAACTGAATCCACGTTATGTTGGCCCTTTCAAAGTAATAGCCAGGATCAGGGAAGTAGCTTACCGTTTAGAGTTGCCCCAGGAACTGAGTAGGGTACACTCTACCTTTCATGTGTCTAACCTGAAGAAGTGCTATGCTGAGGAACCATTGGCTATGCCATTGGAGGGAGTTCAATTTGACGACAAACTCCAGTTCATAGAAGAACCAGTGGAAATCATGGAGAGGACAGTTAAGAAATTGAAACGCAGTCGCATCCCGTTGGTCAAAGTATGTTGGAACTCTAAGAGATCCCCTGAGTTCACTTGGGAACGAGAAGACTCGTTCAAAACCAAGTAGCCACACTTGTTCACCTGACCAATGACTTCATCCTAAGCTTTGAGGACAAAGCTAAAATAACGGGATGATGTTGTAAAACCTCTGATTTTACCTTATTGACTTTGTCAACTGTTGTACTATTTATTTTTGGAATCTATATAATTCTACCTTTATATGACTTATTTTTAATCATATACCTTTTGTCATATTACCTTTCATATTTATTTTATATTTATATGGACCTTTAGTCATTATTGACTACTCTGGCAATTGACTGGCCACCTGAATGAACCAGGACTCATCACCTCAGTACATATTTTTGAGATAAACTGTAACTTTACTTAATTTAATTATTAAGTACTTGGATGTATTTTATATGTACATATTTACATATATTACATAATAGGAATAAACACCTAACACCTTAAAACAATGTCCATTATTTTACATTGTCATTTACTTACTTTATTTAAGTAAAATAACTATAGTGATGTATTCATTATACACTTTCACTAAATTACCTAAAAGCTTCAACAAAAATACCTACAACTCAACAAATGCATACAATATTAAACAAGGGCTATTATTCTCATACAACACTTGATAACAATGGTCAAAAACCCTCCCACATGCATATATATGCCGTGTATGGGCATGCATACACCTAGAACCAATGATATGCTTAACTTGTATCAAAGAACTAATCATTGACTTTTGTCAACCCATCCATGCAAGCCTTACACAACCATACACAAACCACTATTTGGACATACCTTGTCCCCCTTTTTCTTACTAGCACACGGCAACCCCAAAGGAAAAGAAAGAACAAGTGTTTTGCCATTTTGGGGATTTACCAACCATGCATATCTTAGAGTATCTAAACCATATCCATCATAGATCCCTTAGTACATACATTGGATACACCAAATCCCACCAATCCTTAATATATCTGAATCCCAAGTGTTTGCAACATAGAAAATCTTCCAAAAGTATTCTACTCTCTCTCTAGCCACGGTTTACTTCCCATCTTCACAAATCCTCCAAACTTCCATTGTTACTATTCCCTACTACCTTAAAATCATGTCTCATACTACATGAAGGTTAATCATTAGTTCACTCTACAAGTATCTTGATCCTTGAAGCAAGAAAAAGGAGCCCTAGCTATACTAGTGAAGCCCGCGGCTACATCTTTGTCACTAGGTTCTCCATTGTTGAAAGCTTATCTCTTGTTCTTACTCATTCTCCTATCCAATCCTAAACCTATCTAAACAAGTAAGTCAAACTTGAAACCTATCTTTCCATACTTTTACTTTCATTCACCTTAACATACACATGGTTATTTCTTGTAAAACTTAATGTTGAAACAAAAATATGAAACCCTAAACCTATTTTAGGTCACGGCTTGATTTATGTCATGACTTAAAATGATGTAAAATCTTATTAACCATGAAGAACATATCACTATGAGCTAGTTAAACTTGAAGATCTATGAAAAATATGTCCATGCATATTTTTGGACGTGGGTTTTAACCCCATGGTTCAACATGGGTTAAGCTTGTAATGTTTAGATATGCCTAGAAATACTAGATTTATGATTATAGTTGCCTTAAAATGATAAGCTCACTATTTTTGCCTTATAAGATTTAGTTTAAGCCCACTATAATAATCTAGCCTAAATAAACTCCATTATTACTAGATAATGTCTTTATAAAACTTTTAGTGTTAAATTATGACTTTATAAAGTTTCATGTTGAAAACATAGATCTATAAGCATGTTGGACTAAAGTATTAGATCTAAGAAGTTTTGGACTAAAATAGTATATCTAAAATATTCAGATTAAAAATAGCATATATAGAACTTTCGGGTTGAATTTTTAATTTTACTAAGTGTAGGGATCTAAATGAACAAGTATAGAAACTTATTTTCTAAAAATATAAACCCTAGGGTCACTTTTGTAATTAGCCGAGAGTTAAGGGTGTGTTTTGGACACTATCCGAAACTTCAAGTTAATAAAAAGGACCTAAATGAAATTACTAAGGCGTTAGGGTAAATTGTGTAACTTAATAAAAACCTAGGGATCTCCTTTGCCATTTATCGAAACTTAATATAAGCCCTAGGAACCTATTTTGCCAAGTTAATAAACTATATCAAGCCCTAGATAAACCCTAAGGGTGATTTGTGCCATTAGCCGAAACTTATATAAGCCCTAGGGGGCAATTGTGTAATTTGTTAATAAACCCTAATAACCAAATTTGCCATTCTATGAAACTTAAACAAACCCTAGTTAGATGTGTAACTAGGGAGGGACCAATATTGTAATTACTTGAAATATTTAGAAACCCTAGGGGTATAAAAGTAATTTAACCGCGGGTAATTATTTAAGTAGAGGGACTTAAATGTAATTTACCCAAAGTATAACGAACCCTAAAATTTATATATATTTATATCCGATATTTAGAACGTAAAACTTAATTATACCTAACATTTGTTATTTTCCCAAACTTATAATTTAATAATTAGAAACACTACGGAAACGTGGAATTTAATTAAAATGTTGTACGTTTTATAAACCTTATTTATATATTAAATATAAATTAAAAATGATTAACTTATAAAATAAATATATTAATTATATTTATTTTCTATGTGTAAGGTTATTTTCAGAACCAAATAAATGTACAGAACTGCGAGAACCACCTTTATACTCTTAATAATGCGTATGTATTTTCATTATTATGTTTATATTAACATTTAATAATTGTTTTAATGGTTATTGATCCGAGTATGATGAGCGATATGAAGAGTGCACATGTGTTTTCATATTATCCAAAGAAAAGATAGTTATAATACATACAAAACAAATACATGTGCATGGTCCAAGGATACATGTTCCTAGTGACCTACGACAATGAAAATTCATTTATTTCTACCTAATGAACTAACCCGATGATTATACATGTGCATATTAAGAGTAAAAAGGTGGTTCTCGCAGTTCTGTATATTTATTTGGTTCTGAAAATGACCCCACCCTATTTTCTATTACTTTAAATATATATAAAACTACCTTTTATAAATATTTAAAGTGTTTTATGAACAACATACGTACAAAAATATTAATTAAATTGATTAATTAATTTAACCTTATTAATTATTTTATACTTAGAATAAATACTACTATAACTTGTACAACGATGAACTAAAGTACAAGTATCGTAATAAAATGCTTAAAACCAGTATAAGCATGCACAGATTTATTCTGAAATTTTTATGCATTATGATATGCATTTACTGAGACCTTATAACTATTTAGGTCGTTGACTGTATCGTGAGCATCCTATCAGATTTATCTACTGACTTATTGTTGTACTACTGAGGTGAGTTCATGGCCCCACTTTATATATTGACAAACTTTTAAACCTTTTAATGGGGAAGAAAAAATGCAACATATTTGATTTTATGGTCAAGAATTGAACTGTGAAACCATTGATTACATTGCCTATTGTAGATGAACCCGCATGACCCGTGCATCTGAAACTGTTAGAATTATTGAATTACCTGAATGTTATAAATAGATCTATTTGGGATTGACTGTCCCCATCTGGGTGAGTCATGCTCATTGTGCCTAGGCCAGGACAACAGATGTTTCACATGTCAGCACTTATTATTTTTATGGGTGCCTTTTTATAAGGCGAAGGGTCCTTATTTGTTAAGGACTTAACTGTCAAGTCTCAATTTCAGGCAATATGGGAATGTAATTACTTTTAAGTATTGATGCTTTGTGCATTACTACTTCAGTGAATATTTATTGTCCAAACTTATTTTATTAAACCTGTAAATTCACCAACTTTATGTTGACTCTCTAAGCATGTTTTCTCAAGAAACTGAAGCAGGTAATGGTGTGCATGGAGTCAAGCATCATGATAGGCTGCATTTATAGAGCTCATCTGGAGTTTTATAAACTAGGGAATAATTCAAACTATTGAATAATGTTTAAGACTTATTTTAATGATATTTTCACTTTTAATCATGTAATAAATGTAAGGATAATCTTTTATCTGTTGCTCTATACACTGTCTGCTGTTGATCCACCTACGTGACACCCAAATATTTTTTCCGCTGCATTTGACTCAATTTGGGGGTGTCACAATAACTACTAACCAACTACCAGCCATTAAATTTTCACCTGCCTGTATTATTATACACAGTCTGCAATAAATTTCACAACTCATCACAAACCTTATTTGAACAACAAAAAAAACAAGATCTAACACACACAAACATCCTAAACCCTAAAAATTCTCGGATCTTATGTCTAAAATTATATCATTCAACTTTACATGATTTAATAAATTTCTATATTAATAATTAAAGGAAAAATTACACGTTTCTGTTTCGTCCCTATGTTTTATATTAAACATCACGTTTCGTCTCTATTTTATTTGAAATACACTGACAATCCTTAATTTTGTAAGTTGTAACCTCAACTGTTCATATTCTGAAAAATAAGGATAATGTGTGTAATTAATTTTCTTCAAACTTGTAAACTGGATAGTCCATATTTTATAAAATATGGACCGTCTGGGTTACAATTTACAAATTTAAAGATTATCAATGTATTTAAAATGAAATAGGGACGAAACATGATATTTAACATAAAAAATAAGAACGAAATGTATAATTTTTTAATAATTAAATTTTAATTATTTATAAAGAGGCCTACAACTCACCCATCTCTTGATCTTTACAAAATTGTTCATATTATCTTTATAAATTACTATTCGACGATAAACAATTTATGCTACATTCACGCATATACGTCAGGTTACAATAACTACTAACCAACTACCAGCCATTAAATTTTCGCATGCCTGTATTATTATACGCCTTCTGTAATAAATTTCACAACTCATCACAAACCTTATCTGAATAAAAAAATAAAAAAAAACAAGATTTGAACACGAAACAAGATCTAACACACACAAACAACCTAAACCCTAAAAACCCTTAGATCTTATGTCTAAAATTATATCATTCAACTTTACATGATTTAATGAATTTTTATATCAATAATTAAAGGAAAAATTACACGTTTCGTCCCTATGATTTATATTAAACATCACGTTTCGTCTCTATTTTATTTTAATACACTGAAAATCCTTAATTTTGTAAGTTGTAACCGTAATGGTTCATATTGTGAAAAATAAGGATAATGTGTGTAGTAATTTTCCCGAAACTTGTAACAAAATAATCCATATTTTATAAAATAGAAATCGTCTGGGTTATAATTTACAAAATTAAAGATTATCAGTGTATTTAAAATAAAATAGGGATAAAACGTGATATTTGATATAAAAAATAAGAATGAAATGTTTAATTTTTTTATAATTATATTTTAATTATTTATAAAGAGGCCTACAACTCACCCATCTCTTGTTCTTTACAAATTGTTTATATTATCTTTATAAATTACTATTTGACGATAAACAATTTATGCTTCATTCACACGTACACGCCAGGTTACAATAACTACTAACCAACTACCAGTCATTAAATTTTCACCCGCCTGTATTATTATACACAGTCTGCAATAAATTTCACAACTCATCACAAACCTTATTTGAACAACAAAAATAACAAGATCTAACATAAACAAACATCATAAACCCTAAAAACTCTCAGATCTTATGTCTAAATTTATATCATTCAACTTTACATGATTTAGTGAATTTTTATATTAATAATTAAAGGAAAAATTACACATTTCTGTTTCGTCCCTATGATTTATATTAAACATCACGTTTCGTCTCTATTTTATTTTAAATACATTGATAATCCTTAATTTTGTAAGTTGTAACCTCAACGGCTCATATTCTGAAAAATAAGGATAATGTGTGTAATTAGATTTCTTGAAACTTGTAACACGGATAGTCCATATTTTATAAAATAGGGATCGTTTGCGTTACAATTTACAAAATTAAGGATTATCAGTGTATTTAAAATGAAATATGGACAAAACATGATGTTTGATATAAAAAATAAGAACGAAATGTTTAATTTTTTTTATAATTAAATTTTAATTATTTAAAAGAGGCCTACAACTCACCCATCTCTTATTCTTTACAAACCTGTTTATATTATCTTTATAAATTACTATTTGATGATAAACAATTTATGCTTCATTCACGCATATTCGTCAGGTTACAATAACTACTAACCAACTACCAGCCATTAAATTTTCATCTGCCTGTATTATTATACACCTTCTGCAATAAATTTCACAACCATCACAAACCTTATATGAACAACAACAAAAAAATACAAAATCTGAACACCAAACAAGATCTAATACACACCAAACAATAAATTTCATAATTTTGAAACCCGGGTAGACCCAGCCGATTCAATCGGTTGAACCGGTTCTGGGCAAAAAACGGGTATGCATTGGATAGGTTGGGTCGAGTGTACTAGCAAAATATAAGAATGTCATAATAGATAGTTCAGGTAGGATACTAGCAAAATATAAGTAGTTTGGGTTATGGCGACATCGAGTGTACTAATTAACATCTGCATATATAGCGTTTAAATTGTAAAAGTTAGTAGTAAATTTTATTTACTTTTAATAATATAAAATGGTTTGATTCTTTATTTTGTTATCTTTCTTTTCGTTCATGAAGGCGACCAAGACCATGATTTCATGACTGTCTAAATCGGTCGCCGCTATAAGACAATCGATTAAAACACTCGATCAACAGAGCTCATCTAAGTGTGAGTATTTGGACTGTCGGATCGGACCGGAAAACCAAACTGGACTGGACCGACTTGGACATCTGTCCGTGAGGATGAGCCTTACCAGTTTGATGAGGCTGAGCGGTTGGCTGAGGATGAGCCTTACCAGTTTGATGAGGCTGAGCGGTTGGCTGAGGATGAAGCTTTGAAGATGGGTAGTTCCAGTGAGCTCTTGGGTGAGGAGGATGAGGATGAGGGGTTCTGATCATCTTTAGTTATGAGTTAGTCAGGTGGATGATATATAATAGAAACAAGTTTATCTAGTTTAGTTTTTGTGTCTATCTGGATGGTATGTATGCACTTGTGCAAAGTAAGTTTTATATCAGATTAATAAGTAGTGAGGCGCGGTTGGATATGATCGAAGGTTATGTAGTTTATGAGTATTGTGGATGTAGTTTCTAAGATGTAGTATATGGTTCAGATTACTTTCATAAGTATAACACACGTTAGTTATTTTCTTTTCGATTGATATTCTTGTTGTACATAAAACTAATAAGATCTCAGCGATTGGGTGTTAAAAGCGATTTGCTCTTAGCTTCCGTGTTTTTTTATTGATTATGGCCTTATGGGTGTTTTGTGTATGAAAAACATTAAGGGTCATAGACATATCCGTTATAGTTACTTGGCTGCAACTATGAGAATCAGCTATAGTGTTTGTTTCTTGATATATCCATATGCTTTTAAGGTTCTTTTGTGAGTGAACAAAGTTGCCATCCAACAAACGCAGTATAAGCTTCTTAGGAAGTTTATAGTTTCAATGATCCTACTGAGTTTCTGAAGTTCTTGGTAGTATTTATTTAAAGCTTATTTTTGGGCTTATGGTCTGATCAGAAGGTTGCAAAAAACTCACAGGTATAGCATACAGCTGTATGCTCCCAGGTATATGGCTGTATGCCTCCCTATTAGCTACTGTGAAAAAGGAACACCATATTCACCTGATTATTTTCACGAAAACTCATTTTCATAACATAAGAACAACTGTATATAATAGTGATAACCACATTTGGACCCATATGGAGTCGAAACGGGTAAAAATGGCATAATGCCAAACACTCCTTTAGACCACTTAAGCATACTTGTACTATATATAAATCTTCATTTTTACAAACCAAAACACAAGGGCATTGCTAAGGCGTTTCGTGGTATAAGAGAGGGTTCAAGACAAGCTCGCTTACCCTCGAGCTCCACCAGAGGTCAACCCGCCCCGTCCTAACCTCCATAACTTCAAATTCGCCTAAAAGAGAAACATAAACAAAGCAACGTAAGCAATAAGCTTAGTGAGATAATGCATATAAAATGAAAATAGAACATGAAAATAAAGCTAAAAGGTTGATTCGTTAGAACTTCCCCCGATAGTGTTCATGTTGCATATTAGCACTTTAGTTCAGGTTTCCATATGAGCACATTCATTCAACTTGTCTTCATGTTGGGGTTAAATACTTCATAATCAAACATATGAGCAATATAGTTTCCATGTACACCCGCGTCGTCCACCTGACGTCGCGATCCCTTACTCGGGTCAATATAGCTTTACAGGCTCTAATCGCTTACATAGGACATCGTGAACCCAACTGAATGTGTCAATAATTAACCGGTTGATTTATAGGGCGTATACGGAGGTTTAGTGAGGACTAGTAATGTTATTACCCCACAGATTGTTATATTTGATATGGAGTATGAATTGTGGCTTGAAGAGCAAAGAAAAAAAGACGACTAAGCTTAGAAAAGTGTTAATGACTTATACGCGCGAAACAGACCTTATGATATTTGTCGATAGCGGTTTCAGTCACTACTATAATCTTTTCTAGATGAAGGCTATTGCTGCTAAAGATGATGTGTTTTATCTGATGAACGGGCTGTGGAGAACACCCGTGGAGCGGTTATTTTAGTGGTTGGTGGTTTTTAACCATCTCAGCTCCTATATGTAAGTCCCTCATTTATGTTGGATGAAAATAGATATATAGAGTAAACGGGTCAAATGTGCTCAACGGGTTGAATGTCAACCAAAGAGTGCCTTTTATGTCTAAACCTTCATAATCGCCTTATTCAGATAAAAAATTTTCTCAAAAAATAATACATTTCTATACATTTTGTCAACCAAATTGCTTTTTTAGTCACGCCTTTTGTGCTTTCTAACTTGGCGCGGTCGAATACCTCGAGTAACAGAAGGACCATTATGGATGATCCCTTCATCAGAAATTATATTGAAGATCTTCTAATTAACATAAGAACTCAAGTGTTGCTCAATCTGATCAATAAATACACTGATAGTGGATATGTGTTAACTGAAATTGCTTTTTTTAGGAGCTTAATATGCTAGAGGATGATGTGGAACAGTTGTTGATCTCCCTGATATTGGATAACCGAGTTACCGACCGTGTTGATCAAGTGAACAGGTTTTTGGAGTGCGGTGATTGGTCAAATCTTATATGCGTAAACTGTTTTGAATGTCAAAAATGGAATATTTTGTTATGTAATTCTAACTCTGTGGAATTTTGTGGTGTTGCATGTCAAAGGGATCAACAAATACACCACTACAGTATGCAGTGCAATCACAGGTGAGCGTTATTTAATCTATTGTTGTATTCTTAGCCTTTGAGCACGAGTTGCGTATTTTTTTCAAGTTTAACAGCTGACTTAGTTTGCTTGATGAGTCGTTGAATAAAATCACTAAGCAAGAAACTAGGTAATGTCACCCATATATCCGTTATAGTTACTTGGCTACGACTATGAGAATCAAATATAGTGTTTGTTTCTTAGGATGTTTATAGTTTCTATGATCCTACTGAGTTTGAGAAGTTCTTGGTATTTATTTAAAACTTATTTTTGGGCTTATGGTCTGATCAGAAGGTTGCAAATAACTCACAGGTATAGCATACAACTGTATGCTCCCAGGTGATATGGCTGTATGCCTCTATTAGCTACTGTGAAAAAGGAGCACCATATTCACCTGATTATTTTCTGGAAAACCCATTTTTGCAAGCTTAAACTAGACAAACCTGGACATAACTATTTTATAACATAAGAACAAATGTACATAACAGTGATAACCACATTTGGACCCGTATGAAGTCAAAACGTGTAAGAATGGCATAATGGCAAACACTCCTTTAGACCACTTAAGCATACTTGTACTATATATAAATATTCATTTTTACAAACCAAAACACAAGGGCATTGCTAAGGCGTTTCGTGGTATAAGAGAGGGTTCAAGACAAGCTCGCTTACCTTCTAGCTCCACCAGAGGTCAACCCACCCCGTCCTAACCTCCATAACTTCAAAATGTTAACCTCGCCTAAAAGAGAAACATAAACGAAGCAATGTAAGCAATAAGCTTAGTGAGATAATGCATATGTAACACCCCACTTGGATAAGTAGACCGTTACGTGTATTTATGGCGTGTCATCAAAGCATAAGGTAAATGTACTAAAACATTAACTGACCATAAAGGAAATACCGGAATCAAAATTCGGCAATCCAAACATAAGCCCAAAACATGAAAATAAAATACTGAATGAAAGGACTAACAATGCCCAAATAAGCAGAATAATGTAAGAAATGCATCAAGTAAGAAGTCTGGATAACTTCCATCCAAATGCACACGCTCTTAGAATCCTAACAGCGTCCTGGTGTACCTGCCGTTAGAACATGAAAAGAACTACGGCTGAGCATAACGCTCAGTGAACGGATATGAAGCATGATAAGGAATTACTGAAATGAAATAGATGATAAATACTGAAGCTATAAGACTGATAAGTAAAGTTGCAGCAGAAATCTGTAATAATCTGTAAAGTCTGATTTATCAATAATGAAGCTGAACTGTTATCTGGTAAGTCTGTATAACATGCATTTACTGTATTTTAATTGCCAAGAGCTTATATAGGTCATGTGTTGTAACAACTGTTGCATGAATACATAGAGGGGTGACCTCGTCATGCTGTAGAGGGGTGACCTCTAAATAACTGTGCTGGGTGGAGGGATCAGCTCCAATGTGAAGGGTGTAGAGCACACACCACATTCACCTGCTAAACTATAAACTGTAGCCTAGGATGCATCCATACTCCCCACTAATAATACTGATAAAATGGCCAAGCTGAGCTGAGTGGGACGATGCAGGATATCACTCTCCTACATGTGAGTCACGACACCGGTGCCTCTAGTGCCGTGGTTACGGTACCTCCATAACTAGTACATAAACTAATCATGCTTGTATATAATGCTCACGCAATTTATTTAATTATTAACATGATTACTGATAAGCTTAAACATATATTGGGGAAAACATTTGGCTGAAGATGGGGAATCCTAATCATGCATAGAAAGGAAGTCCTTACTGAAAGGACGGAAAATATGTACCTCGTGTCCAGTAACTGACTGAAGGAAAACTGAAAGAACACGTAGACTGAAAAGACAATTAGGCTGAAGGATGAATTGTCTTCTAATTAAGACACAAAGCTGTTGATAGGTATAAACATGACATGACTAAAGTGATCATGCAACGTGACATGGCTGAAGAGGACATGGGACGTAACCTGACTGAAAGAACTTAACTGGATTTATTGAAGGAAACGGATGAGAGGTTCAGATGGACTCCTCCGTTTCGAGTGGCTTCCCGCTCGAAACGATTCCTTCAAAGGTCTAAACATAATGAACAAAATCTTGGTCCTGATGACCCTGTCCTGATGATGCTGAATAGTTTCCGGTTCTATACTTAAGATAGATTTTCTGAATCTGAGTGAATAAGCTATAGCATGTAGGATACATAAAGTGGTACGTATAATTATCCTGAAAAGATAACATTTATATCTCTGAGCAAGCTGCTGAGAATATATATAGGAACGAACTACGTGAACAATTGTGAACATGCTAAGTGAGCAATTGTGAACGTGGTTCATAATTATATGAGGAGCGCTGGCATGGAATTAGAATATGATAAGTGAATCATACTGTGAACGTGATACTAGAACATATCATGAACGTATGCTGACTGAGGAATGAATGCCAAACGATACGGCCTGAGATGTGAAACGTCTGCCTGGTTATGGAATAGTTGTGCTAAACTTGAGTCTGATTTCCCAAGCTTTTTGTAACCGTATTTGGTAATAAACTGAGAAACGTGTATCGTGAAATGGTACACGAACTTGAACGTGAACAATGTTATGAACACAGACGTGAGATTAAATTATGAGATAGCATAAAGATGAACTGAAACAACATCATACCACGAATGAGACGTAAACGTGAAAGTGAAAATAAACATGAGTTTAAAGTGGGCGTAAACATAGACTTGATCGTGAACATGAATTCTGTCTGATATGATGGTCAATGGAATGTCTTGAATTCGTACGATTTACTGCTGAATTTCAAAATTTTCTGCAGATCTGCTACTGCGTGATCCTTTCAGACGAAAGAAACGCGCAGGCTGATTACATGGTTGACGATAACTTAGATAGTATCATACTTTCTCTAAGCCTGTGGTAGCTGATAACGATTTCATGGAATTTCGTCTCATTTCTGTTCAGAAATTTCTAAGGGTTGTAGTAGCCCACTAACATGACGGCGTTCTATCTTGAACCTGCAGTAGGTTAGGCATCTAGATATGAACATAGCTGCATTAATGTGTGATGCGGATTCTATTAAAGTTTTGTCTGGGATTATGGAACATTCTGGTGGAAATCTGGTTGAATAGTCATAAAACATTTTTAGTGAGAACTATCGGCAATTTCTGCGGTAGTAGTCAATTGAGTTCTAGAAAATTTGTACTTCGTTCACGGGCGTCAGTCGGGACCATCAGGTGATGGCCTTCACCTGCGCATGATTGTCTGAAATTTCTTGCTGTTGAAATGTGGTGGCTTAGAAATGCCACTTTGTTCAAGTAAGATTTATATCTGGAAAGTTGTGTATAAAATAACTCCTATTGAAGATTCGGTACACTCGTGAGAAGATGAGTCTCGTGTTCTTCTCTAGTATTAGGCATATCAGAATGTGATCAATGAATATACTGATGATATTGCATGAGAGTCATGAGAAAATTTTATTCATAAATTTCATACTATAGCTGGGGCATTAGGGAGCCCAAACGTATCAGTCAAAATTTTATAGAGATTTTAACGTGTTCAGCATCAATCTAGAAAACATCATGTTCTTCTCTCACCACTTCTGGTGGCATGGTCGCCATTTGTTCTGGAAAACAGTTGTTACAACACATGACCTATATAAGCTCTTGGCAATTAAAATACAGTAAATGTTTGTTTTCAGAATTTATAGTTATATTTCAGTATCAGCATATATGAACCAGGTTTTTCAGATTTTATGCAAAGTTCTACCACATGTTACATATCAGTCTTATAGCTTCATTGTTGTCTTCTAATTCATTACTGTCAATACATTCTTATCATGCTATATCCGTCTACTAAGCGTTATGCTCAGCCGTGGTTTCCTTTCATGTTTCCAAACGGCAGGTACACAGGGACGGTCTTAGGACTTCTAAGAGAGTACGTGAATTTGGATGGGAGCTATCCAGACTCTTTTATTTTCATGCACACATGACGTTATTTACTTTGGTTGTTTGGACACTGTTTCGTCCTTTTTCTTTCAGTACTTAATCTTTATATTTTTGAGCTTATGTTGGACTACCGATGTTTGATTCCGGTACTTCCGTTTGGTCAGTTAATGTTTAATACATTGCCTTGCATGCTTTGATGACACGCCATAAATACACGTAACGGTCCATTTATCCAAGTGGGGTGTTACAGCATATAAAATGAAAATAGAACATGAAAATAAAGCTAAAAGGTTGCTTCGTTAGAACTTCCCCCGCTTAGTGTTCATGGTGCATATTAGCACTTTAGTTCCAGTTTCCACATGAGCGCATTCATTCAACTTTTCTTCATGTTGGGGTTAAATACTTCATAATCAAACATATGAGCAATATAGTTTCCATGTACACCCGCGTCGTCCACCTGACATCGCGATCCCTTACTTGGGTCAATATAACTTTACAGGCTCTAATCGCTTACATAGGACGTCGTGAACCCAACTGAATCTGATGTGTCAATAATTAACCGGTTGATTTACAGGGCGTATACGGAGGTTTAGTGAGGACTAGTAATGTTATTACCCCACAGATTGTTATATTTGATATGGAGTATGAATTGTGGCTTGAAGAGCAAAGAAAAAAAAAAGACGACTAAGCTTAGAAAAGTGTTAATGACTTATACGCGCGAAACAGACCTTATGATATTTGTCGATAGCGGTTTCAGTCACTACTATAATCTTTTCTGGATGAAGGCTATTACTGCTAAATCTGATGTGTTTTATCTGATGAACAGGCTGTGGAGAACACACGTGGAGCGGTTATTTCAGTGGTTGGTGGTTTTCAACCATCTCAGCTCCTATATGTAAGTCCCTCATTTATGCTGGATGAAAATAGATATATAGAGTAAACGGGTCAAATGTGCTCAACGGGTTGAATGTCAACCAAAGAGTGCCTTTTATGTCTAAACCTTCATAATCGCCTAATTCAGATAAAAACTTTTGTCAAAAAATAATACATTTTGTAATCATTTGAAGTTGAATTTTTGCACATTCAATATAATTACCAGGTGATGATTGGTTAACTCTTAAATTTTTTTTCCACGCTAAAAGTCTACAAAAGTACGAAGTAACGTACGGTCAAGATTCAATAAATAATGTGTTCAAGTGTGTTTTGGTGTGTTAGTTTGAATTTTTGAGTTTGTATACACGAGTAGGGGTCGAAACCAATGTTTTTAAACCTGGGTTAATTGGGCTGAGTTAATCGGATGATACGGTTCTGGTCTAAAAAAGGGTCATTTTGACATGGGTTTTACATTTTCGAAACCCGGTTAGACCCGCCAGGTTTGGGGTGACCCGGGTCAACCCGGTTCTCGATACCCGGCCGGGTTTTGATTTTTCGGAGTTTTTTTAAAAATATATATGTAAATTTTACGTATTTGCGATGAAAATTTATTTTTACATATGATATTGGCTGGTATACAATTCATACCTGCAATATACGGAAGTTTGTATTGTTTTTATATATAAATTTTACTAATTATTAAAGGGAAATGCTAACAAAAGTCTTATGGGCCGTTTGGTTCAAGATTTTAAAATTCTGGAATTCTAATATCTAGTAAATTAAAATTCCCAAAAATTTAAAATTTCTAGAATTTAAAATGCGTAATCCTGTTTGATTGACAGAAATTTGTAATATTTTGAAGTCTTGAATTTTTATTAAACCAATTAATGAATAAATTTTTTTTAGACAATTTTTTAATTAAAAAGAGTAAAAATAAAATGTTCTCTTTTTATATAAATTTTATAAAAACTTTATAGAAATATTTTATAAAATTTATATAAATTGTTTATAACAATTTATATAAATTTTGTAAAAACATTCTATAAATTTTATAAAAAAGAGTTATAAAATTTTCATATAAATCTTATAAAATTTTTATAAAAAGATCATTATATTTTATAATAAATTTATAAATTTTATATAAAAATTCATTAAATCTTATAAAAAATTTATATAACCTTTTATTAAAAATTTATTATAAATTTATATAAATTTTATAAAAAATTTATATAAAGTTTATCAAACTTTTATATAAATTTTATAAAAAAATTCAATAAACTCTATAATAACTTATATAAATTTTAAAAAAAAAAATTTATAAATTTTATAAAAAAATTCAATAATTTTTTATAGAATTGATATAAATTTTGTAAAAAATTCCTATAAATTTTATTAAAAATTTCTATAAATTTTATAAAAATTTTCTATAAAATTTTAATATAAATTTTATTTTTGCTATTTAAAAGAGTAAAAACAGAAAAAATATTTTTTATATAAATTTTTTAAATTTTATAATTTTTTATATAAACATAAAAACCCGAATAAAAATGATTAGAAAAAAGTATATAAAATAAAATTTTCTAAGTAAATTAAAATTCCTCACTTTTTGGAGTAATTTCAATATCCTTCATTTTGGGAATTCAGTGGATTTTAAATTTCTTCGTTAGCCATACCAAACACAATATTTGGGGGAAATTAAAATGCCAAAATTTTAAATATCTCCCAATATCTTCCAATATGCCCCAACCAAACGGCACCTTAAGGTTTGTCATTAACCACATATTTTTATTACAATATAACTAATGATTAATTTTGGTTGGATGATAATATCAAATAAAAGTGGAGCTTTGGATGTTGAGCTTCTTGATCGTGTTTTTAAATTGCCTATCACTACTGTCAAAAGTATTCCTCATGGTTGTCATCTGGCTTTTTCTCAGGCTTTTAAAACAGTTCTTTATAAGGTGTTTGCCCAACCTGATTCTATTGCAGCATGGGTCAAGTTGTTACTTTTCCCACGATGTACGTTACAGGTGTATAAGCCCAAAAATAGACAAGAACGTAGGTCAGGAAATAGAAAACCCTTGCAACAAAGCTATATCTTGAAGTCACTAGCCACATGGGGGGAAGATGACGGTATTGAAACGTTAGTTAAGAGGATGTTTGATGGTTCTGGGTCAGGTCCGCTGGACCAGGGTAGAGGTGATTTTATGAAGGAGACAACATCAGTCAATGCCAACATCAGGCAATGTCTGCGCAAGGTCGCGGATGGGCACTTTACAGCAGCAGTGAAAGTGTTATCCTCTTCCGGTGTAGCTCCATACTGTGCTGATACCATTAAAGCCTTGGAGGCTAAGCATCCTTACAAGCCTCCTCCATCCATGCCGAGCAACGCATTTTCTGAGCCTCCCCTTGTAGCAGGAATTGATTTTGTCTTTAGTTGTATTAAATCATTTCCTAAAGGTACTTTATGCGGTAGAGATGGTTTAAGGGCTCAACATATCTTAGATGCTTTATGTGGAGAGTGGTCTGCTATCACCGCAGATCTCTTAAAGGTCATCACCTCGGTCGTTAATTTATGGTTAGCGGGGAGGTGTCCGCTAATCTTAGGAGAGTTTGTTGCATCTGCTCCTCTCACACCTCTCCTTAAACCAAATAACGGGATTCGACCTATTGTAGTAGGCACTATATGGAGACGTTTGGTTTCCAAGGTTTCTATGAAAGGTGTGGGTTAAGAAATGTCAAAGTACGTTTATGATTTCCAGTTTGGAGTCGGAGTGTTGGGTGGCGCTGAGGCTGTGTTACATAGCGCTAATAGGGTGTTGAGTAAATACCATAATGACGGGTCTCTTGCAATGCTCACTGTGGACTTCTCAAATGCTTTTAACCTTGTGGATAGATCGGCATTACTCTATGAGGTTAGGATGAGGTGACCCTCTAGTTCTTTGTGGGTAGATTTCTTATATGGGCAGGCAGCGAGATTATATATTGGAGACACATATAATAGGTCTGCCACAGGGGTGCAACAAGGTGACCCATTAGGACCTCTTCTTTTCTCTCTTGTATTACACCCGCTTATACATAATATCAGAGACAGCTGTAAGCTTCTTTTTCATGCTTGGTATCTTGATGATGGAACCGTTATTGGAGAGTCAGAAGAGGTTGCCAAGGTGTTAGACATTATAAAGGTGAATGGTCCAGGTTTGGGTCTTGAACTCAATATCAAGAAAACAGAGGCATTTTGGCCCTCATGCAATGGTGTGAAGCTCTGATAGGTGTGAAAACACCCATCTTTTCTACCACTTAATTACATTAAAACGGGACCTAAACGTATATTTTATGTCGTAAATGGCGGAATTATGCGTGGTTTGTGTTTTTATTGTGTTTCAGGGTCGAGAAGGTGAAAAGTGGAGAAAACACGGCTTTCACGGGCTTTTATTGAAGTAAAAGACAAAAGACGAAGTCGAAAGATCAAAAGTAGAAAAAGAACGGAAGTCCAAGACCAATTCTGAAGATTTATCGAAGAAAAAGTCCAAAGACGAAAGTTTAATAAAGTCAAAGAACTCAGGTCTAATTTATGAAGAAAATTACAAGACGAGTTCATAGAAATCCCGAGACGAAGTCTTAAAAAGTCGGAGAATTTAAGAAGACTGAAAGACCGAGGACCAAGAAAGAATAAAAGAGGAAGCCACCAACCACTCCCCTCTCCTATAAATACCACCCTCACTTGTTGTGAGAGGGTTGGTTAGTTTTTAGGATTAGATTAGGAGTAGGTAGTTTCTCTCTCTAGATTTATGCTTTCTCTCTCTAGATTAATTTGTGTTTAAGCTTTTGTTATTGAATCTTTACTTTTTAATTAAGCTTTTGATTTATCTCCTTCTACCTTTCTTGTTTGATTTGATCTTTATCTTCATTGTTTATGTTCTTGAGTTTTTATGATTTTGATCAAGTGGGTTTTGATTGATTTGGTTATGTTTGTTAGTTTTGATGATTTGTTTTGATTGATTATTGTTAGTTGATGCTTATTAGTTGTTTTGGTTTAATCTTTTGTTTGATTTTGATTAATTTGAGGATCGATTGTTGTTACTGTATCTCCCTTGTTCTTCGGTTTGATTTGTTTCTGTATTTTATCATTCCCAGGTAAGCTTCATCCGGAAGTTAAAAGTTCCGAATAAAGCAACCTTCATCCGGAAGTCTAAAAGTTCCGAATGAAGCAACCTTCATCCGGAAGTCAAAAGTTCTGAGTGAAGTAGCTTCATCCGGAAGTCAAAAGTTCCGAATGAAGCAACCTTCATCCGGAAGTCAAAAGTTCCGAGTGAAGTAGCTTCATCCGGAAGTCAAAAGTTCCGAATGAAGCAACCTTCATCCGGAAGTCCAAAAGTTCCGAATGAAGCAACCTTCATCCGGAAGTCAAAAGTTCCGAGTGAAGTAGCTTCATCCGGAAGTCAAAAGTTCCGAATGAAGCAACCTTCATCCGGAAGTCCAAAAGTTCCGAATGAAGCAAGCTTCATCCGGAAGTCTTAAACTTTCGAATCAAGGTCTGTCAGTCTTTTTGTTTGTTTTTCTTTTTAAGTTTTTGTCTTTTAATTTCAAGGTTTCTGTCTAGGTTCTTTTCTGTTTTTATTTTTAAGTTTTCTTCTTTTATTTTCAAGTTTTATTTTTCCCTCCTTTTTCTTTATTTGAATTTTTATTTGCTTTCCTTTTAGTTTAAGTTTTGATCATTTACTTTATTTACCTTTTAATTTTCTCGCAATTTACTTTTCGCCAAGATTTTATCTTTCATTGTTTCTTTTTACTGTCTCCACTTTATTTTTTTATTTGTTCCAAGTTTTCATTTTAAATTAGTTTTAGACAACGACAACTCTTTTATTTGATTCACCAAGAACAACTAATCTCACACAATTAACCGGAAATCAATTCGAAGAGATACCGAGAACAAATTTTTCAACTAGCAAAATCTCTACATTAAAATGACGCCGCTGCCGGCTCTTTTCGTGAAGATCGAAGGTTTTTTGTGAGAGACGCGTTGGATTTTGGGACCCGTTCACTTGTGAACGTTATTTTTCGTGTCCAAAAATTTTCAAAAATTCCAAAAACACTTGAAAAATCATAAAAAGCATTTCTTTTTCAAAGTTTTGCACCAAAAATATTCTTCTTGCTTATCTATCTTTCTTTATGGATTTTTATGTCCATTGCGTCCGGTGTGGGAAGCAATTATCTGGGAACAACTCTTGTCAATGGTGTACATGTGAGCGGTGTGGAAACGATATCGACAACACACAATCCGGATTTTGTCCCTTGTACAACTCGACTAATTCATTCTTTTTGAACCCACCTCCTGTTCCCCCGTGCATCTATTGTGGAAGCGATTCTCATTGGCATGTTTCGTGCCCGGTTCGATACCCGTATGGTCACGGGCAAGAACCGGGGTACAATTATGACAATGATAATAGCTATCCACAAGACGCACCTGATTTTTCTCCACACCCGGTTTGCAACAACTGTGGGGGTCCTCACAATACTTATTATTGTCAACCAATGAATTATTATGTGCAAACTCCGGGTCCTCAGTTTTCTTCACCTATGGATTATTATGAACCAAACCCGGTTTCTAATTATTCTCAACCGATGAACAACTATGAGCCACAACCTTGCTATAATTCAGGTTTTCAACACTTTGAGCCCCCACATCACACCCTCAATCATTAATCCTCTCAACAAATTCATCTTGACCCACAACTCACTACCTTGAATGAAGAAACACACTCCATTCTTTTGCAACTTCAAGAGGCCGTTGTTTTGCTTAAAGAACTTAGGGACGAGGAAAAGCGACTGCAACAAGAGCAAGTAGCTAATCTTAGTGATTATACCCCTCCGCTTGTGCGTCAATACTATTATGATGATGATGACGATGATGCTGTATGCACTTTCAACACATCTTCTGAAGTTGCTGCTCATACTATCGATGTTCCTACTGCGTCTAATAATCTTGATTCGTTGAATGAGCTTAATGATGTTGGTCTCGACAAAGTATTGGATGATGAGGTTTGTGACTTACCTGCTATGGAGCCTGACGACGTTGCTCTTACAGACGAGGTCGATCCTAGTGATGACGATTCTTCTCTCTGCTATGAGAATTTCACTTTTGAAATTTCTCAATCTCCACCGGGAGATGCAGAAAATGACAATTTATTCTCTCCGGTTTACGAGCAGTTCACCGATGAACATGATCTTGTGGATGAGGTGGAAGACGTGCTTCTTCGCGATGGATTACGGAAAGTGCACCTTCTTATTGCTCAAATCGAAGCGTTGACTTCTCCTTCTCTTTCCAAGTCTTTACCTCCATCTATTCCTCCCGTTGAAGATAATGACCCATTGTAGGAAGAAATCGATATTCACTCCATCCCTCCAGGTATTGATGATTCTGACACGGAGGGGGACATTATTTATGAAAATTTGCTGCAGGAAAGTATTGACCCAAGTCCCCCTCCCGAGCACCTTCCATCCTCCCTTTTAGCCACTATCACGGAGGATGAGTGCTTTGATCCGGGAGGTGACATTGATTATGCTATGATTGATAACAATACGGCTTTGCCGTTTGCTCAGCATCCATTGTCTTTGGGAGATGACAATGTGCTTACTATACCCAACCCACCTCCCGTGGATCTTGAATTCACATACTATACGTATGTTGAAAGGACCTTTCTCCCTTTCAAGACTTATCCCCCCGCCTCTCCTTTGTTGATGTCCCCCGGGAATGAGGACAAGGTCTTTGATCCCGGTATCACATTCGAGGCTTCCCCATGGACTATTTAATTCGGGGACGAGTCAGGCTCGTGACTCGGTTAACAAAAACAAGCGCTTTTTGGGAGGCAACCCAATTATCTATCTATTTTCACCATAAGTGTAGGGGGGAGCCCCGTTGGTGTTTCTTGTTCTCTTTTTTATCATGTGCAGGGATTAGAGCTTCAATGACACACTCTTGATGACTTTTGACAAACCGTGATTCCGTGTTCCCTTCTTCCCGGTTCTATCCTAAACTCTTTTCGATTCACTATTTTATATTTCTCAATATTAAAATAGGAATCTCTTTAGTTGTCTTTTCCTTAACGAGATTTAAACAAAGTGCACAATGTCCTAAGTGTAGGGGAGTTTACTCCCACATGCTTTAACATTGAGGACAATGTTTATATTAAGTGTAGGGGGGACTTCTATCGAAGTTAAGTGGCCTTTTCCTTGTATTTGCCCTCATTTTAACCGAAAAATCAATTTTTCGACATTTTTCAAAATTTTTAATCTATTTTGGCCTAGTTGTAGTCTCCTTTATTTTTGTTACTTTCTAGCATTTTAATAAAATGGTTTTAGCAAGTTTAGATATCTTAGATATATTAGGCCCGTTGTGAATATTTTGACTCAACCCGAGTTTACTTATCCAAGTTCACTCTAGCTAGTATCCTTAACTATGTAGACCTTAATTGGTTTATTGGGCTAAGCATCCACGAGTCTCATTCCTTGAGATTTTAAATTGTGGAGGACAAGAAATGATAGAGTTGGTTACAAGTTTGGTATTCTTTCATTAACTTATGTGAGTTAATTATGATCTTTTTCTCCCATCACTTGCTAATAAATTATCTGCAATAAGTAAGGTCGTACGATTTGAAAAGTTACTTAGCTTCTAGCCCAAGATCGTTTAAAAGTTGCTCGGTAATGATAAGAGTTCATAGCCAAGGCATAACTTATGAAGCAGGGTGCGAAGATTGGCGAGTCCGAAAAGGCTCTAACAAGGCATGAGGATTCAATTTTATTGCTGAAGATCCAAAGTGATGTGAAGAGCATTATTCCTAAAATCAATAAGAAGGATCAAGACTCACGACGAAAAGCAATCAACTCCCATAAAGATCATGGAGAAGTCTATCCAAAAAGACCCTAACAAGGTATGAGGATAAATAGATCCAAGTCCGAAAAGGAGGCGGATCGTTGTATCTCAAAATCCCAATTAGAGATTGAAAAATTAATCATGAAGTCGTGGTTAACAAAGCTGGAGTACCCCTCAAAAGTCTCCAAGTGAAGAAACTCTATAACGAAGAGAAGACCATTATCTCAAAAACGTCTCTTGAAGATATGAAGTATGAAGTACGTGCCAAATATCGGCCCGAGAAAGGTCTCAAGTCGTGAACCGAGTTATGCCAAGATATGAACTTTTTGATATCCCGAGAAGCAGTTTTAAGAGATTTTGTCCTTTAGCTAACTATTGATCAAATCGTCCTACTTTGCTTTGAGCCTTAATAAATTATCGGAATAAGTCAACAATGCATCCTCGTGATCATTCAAGACATCAATAAAATATAAGAGATACCCATAGGAATAAGGGAGTTTAAGTGATTAATTGAACCGCATGAGTAAATGTTTGTTATGCTAACTTGTACTAACAATGATCTTGTTTTTAAGCTTGGCATGGAGAACGTGAAACTTGAGGGTGATAAACATTCATGACACACAAGCCCTAATGTAAATCTTAGATTTCTTTACATGTTTCTTCCTTGATTGCATCTTGTTATTTTCTATCTTTTTGATTTTCCTTAGTTGTTTAATAAAGGCCAAAGTAGGTTGATTATGATGGAAAGTGTAAACCTTGCTTTATTGCTATGCATTGCATGAGGGCATTGCAATGGTTAAGTGTAGGGGATTTGATAGGTGTGAAAACACCCATCTTTTCTACCACTTAATTACATTAAAACGGGACCTAAACGTATATTTTATGTCGTAAATGGCGGAATTATGCGTGGTTTGTGTTTTTATTGTGTTTCAGGGTCGAGAAGGTGAAAAGTGGAGAAAACACGGCTTTCACGGGCTTTTATTGAAGTAAAAGACAAAAGACGAAGTCGAAAGATCAAAAGTAGAAAAAGAACGGAAGTCCAAGACCAATTCTGAAGATTTATCGAAGAAAAAGTCCAAAGACGAAAGTTTAATAAAGTCAAAGAACTCAGGTCTAATTTATGAAGAAAATTACAAGACGAGTTCATAGAAATCCCGAGACGAAGTCTTAAAAAGTCGGAGAATTTAAGAAGACTGAAAGACCGAGGACCAAGAAAGAAAGAAAGAGGAAGCCACCAACCACTCCCCTCTCTTATAAATACCACCCTCACTTGTTGTGAGAGGGTTGGTTAGTTTTTAGGATTAGATTAGGAGTAGGTAGTTTCTCTCTCTAGATATATGCTTTCTCTCTCTAGATTAATTTGTGTTTAAGCTTTTGTTATTGAATCCTTACTTTTTAATTAAGCTTTTGATTTATCTCCTTCTACCTTTCTTGTTTGATTTGATCTTTATCTTCATTGTTTATGTTCTTGAGTTTTTATGATTTTGATCAAGTGGGTTTTGATTGATTTGGTTATGTTTGTTAGTTTTGATGATTTGTTTTGATTGATTATTGTTAGTTGATGCTTATTAGTTATTTTGGTTTAATCTTTTGTTTGATTTTGATTAATTTGAGGATCGATTGTTGTTACTGTATCTCCCTTGTTCTTCGGTTTGATTTGTTTCTGTATTTTATCATTCCTAGGTAAGCTTCATCCGGAAGTTAAAAGTTCCGAATGAAGCAACCTTCATCCGGAAGTCTAAAAGTTCCGAATGAAGCAACCTTCATCCGGAAGTCAAAAGTTTCGAGTGAAGTAGCTTCATCCGGAAGTCAAAAGTTCCGAATGAAGCAACCTTCATCCGGAAGTCAAAAGTTCTGAGTGAAGTAGCTTCATCCGGAAGTCAAAAGTTCCGAATGAAGCAACCTTCATCCGGAAGTCTAAAAGTTCCGAATGAAGCAACCTTCATCCGGAAGTCAAAAGTTCCGAGTGAAGTAGCTTCATCCGGAAGTCAAAAGTTCCGAATGAAGCAACCTTCATCCGGAAGTCCAAAAGTTCCGAATTAAGCAAGCTTCATCCGGAAGTCTTAAACTTCCGAATCAAGGTCTGTCAGTCTTTTTGTTTGTTTTTCTTTTTAAGTTTTTGTCTTTTAATTTCAAGGTTTCTGTCTAGGTTCTTTTCTGTTTTTATTTTTAAGTTTTCTTCTTTTATTTTCAAGTTTTATTTTTCCCGCCTTTTTCTTTATTTGAATTTTTATTTGCTTTCCTTTTAGTTTAAGTTTTGATCATTTACTTTATTTACCTTTTAATTTTCTCGCAATTTACTTTTCGCCGAGATTTTATCTTTCATTGTTTCTTTTTACTGTCTCCACTTTATTTTTTTATTTGTTCCAAGTTTTCATTTTAAATTAGTTTTAGACAACGATAACTCTTTTATTTGATTCACCAAGAACAACTAATCTCACACAATTAACCGGAAATCAATTCAAAGAGATACCGAGAACGAATTTTTCAACTAGCAAAATCTCTACATTAAGCTCCGTGATGGTTTGTTTCCTATGGATATTCGGAGGCCGTCTTCGGGTGTGAAGCTTCTTGGGGGAGCTGTTAGTAGAGATGCCAATTTTATTAGAGAGATGGCCATGAAGAGAGCCGTGAATGCTGTTGATTTGATGAGTCTTATTCCATAGTTACATGACCCGCAGAGTGAGCTCCTTTTACTTCGATCATGCATGGGTATTTCCAAACTCTTTTTTGGGTTAAGGACCTGGCAACCTGCACACATGGAGGATGCAGCCTTGTTCTTTGACAAGGGTTTGCGCGGGTCAATCGAGAACATAGTGGTTTGTGGAGGGCCCTTCTTTGGAGACTTACACTAGCGACTTGCCTCTTTACCCATTTGTCTTGGTGGTTTGGGTTTGTACTCGGCAAAAGAGGCCTCCTCATATGCTTTTGTGGCCTCGAGGGCCCAATCTTGGGTGTTACAAGACCACATCTTACGTGATAGTGGTATATGTGGCATGGATGATGATTATGCTTCTGCTTTAGCTTGCCTACGTGATACGATTCCAAGCTTTGATTCTAGTTGTTTCACTAATAAGGATACCGCCCCTTCTAAAACCCAACAAACATTGGCGACTACCCTTTTTAGTGAAATAGTCAAGGATATGGAGGTCCACTTTGACATGACTTTGAGGCAGAAAGCAGTTTTTGAGTGTTTACGCGCATCACATGCTCATGATTTCCTACTAGCTATCCCTATAAACGGGCTCGGTCAACATATGTCACCAGTGGAATACCGTTCTATTCTTAAGTATCGCCTCATGATCCCATTATTTTCGGCTAATACAATATGCCCTATTTGTCGCAAGGCATGTTTGGATTATTTTGGGGAACATGCGGTTCATTGTAAAGAGCTCCCGGGCTTCAAATATCGACAAGATATGGTTAGGGACGTTTTTTTACATATGTAGGCGTACTGGCATCTCCGCCAAGAAAGAAGCACCTGTGAACTTCTTGACTGACCCGTTAGATGGAAGATCCACACTCAGACCGGCAGATATTTTGGTTTTTGAATGGGCGGGAGGAAAACATGCGTGTGTTTATCTAACTGTGGTTTCTCCTCTAGTGGGTTTGGGTAGCCGTTTTACAGCGGGTCAGGCTACTTTGAAAGCCGCCTCATGCAAAGTGACAAAACAAGAAAAATCATGCATTGAAAATCAACACGTGTTTATTCCTTTTGCATTTGATACCTTCGGTTTCCTTGCACCTGAAGCGGTGGAGCTTCTGAAGAGAATTCAGCGCGTTATGAATAGCAACGTTATGACACCTAAATCCACAGATGTGGTTTTTCATAGAATTAGTTTCGCTATTCAGAAAGGGCTTGCGGTGCAGCTTGTTCCTCGCTTGCCTTCTACAGCTGTGTAATTAAATTTTAATTTCTTTTGAAATAAACTGGAGCAAATCTTGGATTTAGTGAATATATGATTATTACTTAATTGTGATCGGTTGAATTGTATTATTACAAATACTAGTAATTAAATTATTTTTTTTAAAAACCGGGTTAACCCGGGTTGACCCGGACCCGGTGACTCGATCGGGTCGATTCGAAAACCAGGTTTTAAACATTGGTGGAAACGAGCCAAGTCGAATTTGAGCCTGTTAGGGTTCGAGCTTGATTCGTTTAAGTTTTACAAAGCTTGAGCTCGAGCTCGGCTCGTTTCGAGCCTTATTATTTAAACTCGAGCTCGTCTCGTAATATGTAATACAAGCTCGAGTTTCGGCTCAAGCTAGACTCGTTTATACAAATTGGGAATCTAAAAATCAAGTTTGACTTGTTTATATTATAACTAATAAATTCGTATATAAAACATTAGGCTAAATAGCTCGCGAGCTCAAAAGAGTTTTGTATGTAAAACTCGGGCTTGAGCTCGTTTAATTAACTAGTTTAAACATAGACTCGAGCTCGGGCTCGAGCTCGTTTAGTAAATGAGTTTAAACTTAGACTCGGGCTCGGGATCGTTAAGGCTCGACTCGTTCGAGCTTTCTATCGATCCAAACTCGATATTTTCATGAGCCTCGGCTCGTTTCCACCCTAGCGCGAAGATACATGTTTTTACACAGAAAAGTCGTTTGTATATTTCTTTTTGAAAACCATCGTTTAATGTAGTTTTTGAGAGTACATTATTTGTTATCATAAACTCTGGACATGCTTTATCATTGTAAGTAGTTGGTTATGTTTTTATTATGTATCCTTAAGTAAATGATAGTATTCGATTTACAATGTAACTAAAATTTAAAAGTGAATATAGAAATCCACTAAATCATGTCAACTTGAAAATAGTCGTATAAAGTATATAAAAGAAAAGATAGGATAAAGAAAAAGATGTACTATGTGTCACGCTGGTCGCAACGGTTGCTCGGTCGAGCATGGGCGATTGAGTCAAACTCGATCGTCCCCGTTATTACAACCGAGTCGTCCCATTCGGTCGAACGAAATAGATAGCCTCTACGATCTAATTTGTCACTTGGTCCTCTTCTTTTCTTTCTTTCTTTTTGTTTTTATATATTTTTTGGATAAAATTATATTAGTTTTAATTATGTTTTAGTTAGATAAAATTTGTAAAAATTTCCAAATTTTAAATATATTAAGATTTGTTTAATTCCTCACAACATACATTAATTTGATTATTTTTAGAGTTAGTTTTAGTTAATATATTTTACCCTCTTTATCTCTACTTTAAGTCTTTTTTTAATCATTTTTTAACAATATTTAATTATAAATACTATTGCAATGTTTTTTATTTTATTTAAATAATTTTTGTAAAAAAAATATAAAAAAATTGAACTAAGTCGCCTTGTTAAGGAAAATAGGTCGTTGTAGATGCCGGAGAGAGAAAACTGATGTGGCAGAAAAAATCAAGGTCGTTGTAGGTCGCCGTTGCGCCGAGCCTGAGTTAATATGTATTTGGTTGTAAGAAAATTTACATCTAAGTTGTCCTTGTGTTACCCAAACTCTGTGGCAGGTATGTATTTAATGTAGGTTGTTCTTTACAAGATTGAACCAGTCGACGAAAGAGGCTTCGGTTTAATATTGGGACAACTAAACCAGGGATCGCACCGGCTTTCATCCTAGTTCATTGGCCTGACGTTGTAAAAAATTTATGATTGCGTAAATATATTAAAAGTAAGGGTAAAGTGCAAAAAATGTACTTGAACTTTCCAAATTTCGCAAATTTGCCCGTGCGTCTAAACTACAAGCACTTTTGTCACTGAAATTTAATTTCTCGTGCATTTTTGCCCCTCGGTAGACGATTTTTGACTTTTATTTAACTTTCCTACGTTAACTCCTACATGTGCCTGGCACGTGAGGGTATATTCGTCATTTCCCGTTCTACCCCATCTCGCCATCCACTATCCCACCTTTCTCTTGTGCAATTTTCGTCCCGGAAAACATTTGCTACCCGCCACGATTGATACCACCTTTGGTTTATGCATTTTGCGTCCCTAAAACTGTTTTTCTCGCAAAAAGTTGGTGGGCCACATTCTAACACATTTTCAAGGACGTAATTTGCACGACCTTTGAGTAACTAAAAATCCTTAGGGACTTAAATTGCATGACCTTTAGGACTTCCATATATTTTTAATACTCAATGGTTACTCAACATTCACTCCCAATTTCAATTATTTGTAACTCTAACTCCCTTTCAACTAATCAAATTATCAAGTAAAATGACTAGAAGAACTCCTATCCTCAACGAACTCAAGAAAGTATGTGGAGATTCTGATCTGAACGCATGTATGGGTTTGTACATAACTCAAATGGTCGCAGTCGAACAAGCTTATGTCGATATTTTGCGCGATCAGTGTGAGCAGCTGAGGAATTCCCTAGGAAACATCGAAATGCTGATCGACGAGATCGAGACAAAGGTTGATGAAGATGAAGATGGGTTGGTCGATTGTTTGAAGGAAATGCGTGATAGTGACACGTAAAAATTAGATGATCTGACCAAATTGATCGAGAAAGCTAGGGATGCGATAAGCAAGAAGCAAGCTTATGTGGATCATATAGATGATAGTGATTAGGATATCCACCATGTTTTTAATGTTTATGTTTTTCTATTTTCAATTACCCTTTTTTGATTGGTGTGTGTTTTGTACCCACTTTTTTTATCAATGAAAGCACTATAAGTACCCCCTTTATTTAAAGGACTTAAATCGCACAATGTTTCAACTTTCGCGTCTATATATATCCATGACTTTATGCCAAAAGTTTATTATACCAAACATACCTACTTCTAGCATACAATGGCAAACATTCAATCTGAATCTACTTCAAATTCCACTGACTTGGTCGTACACCTAATTAGGTTCATAGAGAAGGAATTGAAGAAGGAGCTGTAACTGGAGGAGAAATTCCAAACTCTATGTTCTGAGGTGGAGGAGACTATCAGAAAGAGATCAAGGTTCATTAAGGAGATGAAAAGTTTTATACGGGTTGAGGATAATGATGACGTTTACCAAACTGCAAGAGTCTTGAAGCATGCTAAAAAGAGGGATAGGGGGAACGCAGTGGATCTCCAAATTATGAAGGACCAATCCCATCTTGTTGCGCGTGAGATGGACAACCTTGTGAAGGAATTGAATGACAGAATGATAGAATAGTGTTTAGTTACAACCGGTTTGTTTATGGAATTCTGGATGTACCCTTGTATTTCTTAAGGTTTAATGGAAAGAAAAAAAATTTGTTTATGGTTTTTGACATGGAATTGGTATGCTTCCATGGATGTTTGACTCTCGAATGTCAAATATCCTAACAAATACATGTCGATTTGGAAGAGTGAGTGACCAAACCAATAATTCAACCATTGATATTGGTTTGCAATCACAATTTTTGGTATTTTGACATCAAATTTGTAGGCTTACATAGATGTTTGACTTGAGTGTATAATGTCAAACATAAAACTCACTGATTCTTGACCAACATTGTAGTTTGTACAAAGATTTTTATCAACATTTACACAAACTACAAATGTAAGACAAACTGCATTGTTCATCTAATATGACAATGTTAGGATTTCCTATTACATACCCAAAATTAAGATAAAACCTAACAATAAATATAGAATTATAGAAGACTTTTATATGAACATAAAAATCCTAGATTTTAAACTTATTGAATAAATTATATGCATGTGGCTATTCGATTATTTTTTGCACATATAAATTGTTATTATGTGTTTATGATTTGATTTTTTATAAGAAAAACAATATGGACTAAATCATATTAAAACTAAAATTGTTTTGAGATCTAAATTACATTAAGTTGCGTTGATTGGTAATTTGCGATAATAATTAAAAAGGCCTACTCAATTTGACAAACTGTGTGGTGGGTATAACGAGTTGCTGGTCATGTACCCGACTAAGGAAGGAGGTTATGCCATTGTCGCTGACCAAATTCGCGGCTCGCTTGTGCGTCAATTGGAATTACCTGTGATTATTATTTGCACAATTACTTTAATATTGATTTACCGCAAATTCACATCCGAAACACAAAAAATAAGGTTATTGCTTTGTCCTCAACCAAGTTCTAGAAAAAGTACGTTGTGAATTTTGTTGTGGGTAATTCTTCAATTGGGTTAACCAATGCCTCAACAATAATTTATGTATAATTTAGTCTTGCCGATAAGTTTACTAAAATTTTTATTAAACTTATGTTATGGAGATGCATGCATGCTTCTCCATACATTGATTTTGACATCAAAAATTTATACCATAAAATTTAAGTCAAATTCCATCTAATTAACGAAAACTTGAAGTTACAATGTCGTCATGTGAGATCTTGGATGATATTGTGATGGAAAGAAAACATCCATGATTGAATGAGACTTCGCATGAATAGTTTTACGTTCCTTAGATTAGAGTATCTAATTAAGTTACTTAGTGAGATCTAGAAACTTAAGGCATAAAGAGGGGATGAAACATTTTTACAATGCAAAACGTTTTTTGGCAATGCAAGTCCCTAAAATATCTAGAAATCGAAAATTATTTTTTAATTAAATTGTTCGACAGGTTACTATGTTGAATACATTCATTACTAGCAGATCAACTGATGTAATGGATCTATGTCAATATAGATTATAGTTTCAAGGAAAATACAATGGTTGATTTTATTTTCCGAGGTAATTTTATTTTCTTGAGAGTATTATCAAAAATACTAATATTTGAACTTATTTTTATAGAAATGGCTCAGTCAAACAACAACGCTTTAAGTTTGGCGTTCAAAACTTTCTTTGAACGTAATGAACTGACTGGTCCAAACTTCAATGATTGGTATCGGTCACTGAGAATTTTCTTGAGAGTAGCGGGTACTATTGATTACTTTTCCACGACCGTTCGGGCCACACCCGCTGAAGCGGCTCCTGAAGCTAAAAAGCTTCTTTACAAAACTGCAATTAAGAAGCACACTGATGTGTCTTACTTAATGCTTCGGAAAATTTCGCCTGAACTTCAAAAGAAGTTTGAGCTCTACCTCCCAAAATAATGCTTGATGAGCTCAAGGAAATGTTTGAGAAGCCTCAAGCTATAGAGATCTACGATTTAGTATATGCTTCCATAGATGTAAGCAATCCCCTGGGAAATCCATAAGTGCACACTATTTGGAAATGAGAGGTTACATGGAACAACTCGTTGCACTTGGGAAGACCTATGACAATGATATGGCGATTAACTTAATCAATAGGTCCCTTAACAAGGATTTTAGCGATTTTGTTAGAAACTTCAGTATGCATTGCGTCGGGAAGACAGTGAGTGATTTGCACCCAATGCTCATTGACTATGAAAAAGGTTTAAAGGACAAGGTGTCAACCTATACTCCTCAAGTACTTAACATACAAAAGGGTAGAGTGAGTATGCCAAAATCACAAGCGAACAAAAAGATGAAAGGCAAAGGCAAAGGTGATAAAGGCAAGCAAGTTGCGACTAATTAAAAGCTTAAGCAAAATTTTGCTAAGAAGAATCAATCTCAAAAGGATGAGACTTGTCCCCATTGCAGCGCCAATGGTCACTGGAAGCGGAACTGCCCTCTATACCTTGATGAGTTATGAGAAATTAAGAAAAAGAAGTCTGAGCTAAGTGTTGCAGCTTCAGGTAGCTTATTTATGATTAAATTACTTAATTTAACATACAAATTAAACTCTTGGGTATATGATATGGGATGCGGTATTAACATTTATAATACGCTTCAAGGGTTTAAGTTGAAAAGGAAGTTATCCTACGGAGAACAATATCTGCAAGTGGGCAATGGAGCACAAGCAGTTAAAGCCATATGAGTGTTTAATTTAGTTTTACCTTTGGGTTTAGTACTGATCTTAAACAATTGTCATTGTGCACCTTCTATTGTTAGAGGTGTTATTTCCTTTTCTTGTTTGTTGGATCTTGGATTTATTCACACTATTGATAGTAATGGAATTTCTGTTTTTAAAGATGGTATTTTCTATTTCAATGCAATTTCTGTGAATTGTGTGTTTGAAATTAACATGCATGATAATGTTTCCAAGTTAATAATAATTCTGTCTTTAGCATGAATAAGAAGAGAAAGTTAGACAAAAACTCTTCTTATCTTTGGAATTGTAGACTTGCCCATATTGGGAAGACACACATGCAAAAGCTTTAATAAGTATGAAAACACTTATCCTTTTACCACTTAATTATAATAAAAACAAGACCAAAACGTGTATTTTATGTTGTAAAAGTCGGAATTATGCGTGGTTTGTGTTTTCATTGTGTTTTAGGACAAAAATATGAAAAAGGAAGAAAACACGGGATTTTACGGGCTTTTATCGAAGAAAAAGACAAAAGACGAAGTCAAAAGATCAAAAGTGCAAGAAGAACGGAAGCCAAAGGCCTATTCTGAAGATTTATCAAAGAAAAAGTCTAAAGACGCAAGTTTAACAAAGTCGAAGAACCAAGTCTACTAAAAGAGGAAAATTAGAAGACGAGTTCATGTTATCATTCGTCTAATCCTGAGACAAAGTCGAGAAAGACAAGTTATTTAAAAAGACGAGAAGACAAAAGAAAGAAGGATGCAACAACACCCTTCCCTTCTCCTATAAATACTATCCTAATCTTTCATTAGGAGAGTTAGTTCATTTTTAGTTTTTAATAGGTAATTAGGAGTAGGTGTTACTTTCTTTCTCTAGAATTTTCTTTCATGTTTGCTTAATCTATAATCTTTTAATCTTGTAATTGAATCTTAATCTTCATAATTAATTCAAAGCTTATTAAGTAATTCTCATTCTTCCTTTCTTAATCATAATCTATTGTTTTGTCTCTTTAATCATGTAGTTGGTTTAATCTTGTTGATTTTGTGATTGATTTGCTTATTAGATCGACCTTATTGATTTGGTGTGTTTGATGTTTTAGTTTATTGTGCTTATTGCTTATTAGTATTTAGCTTAATTTTAATTAAGTTGTTTTTATAGTTTAAATCTTTTAATAGTTGATTTTTAATAATTTGTTTATTCAATGTTTTCATAGTTTTTAAATTGTAGCTTATTTGCTTTTTCTTAAAAACAATTTGGTTAAAGTTTTAGTTAGGGAAGTGATTTGCACACTCCTCAAATTGATTGGCACACTTTAAATTAGTGTGTCTTGACACATATACCCTTATAAATGAAACATGATTAGAAGTGAACCGAGGGTATATACGTCAAGACACACTAATTTTGAGTGTCCCAATCAATATGAGGAGTGTGCAAATCACCTCCCTTTTAGTTAAGTGCTTATTTTGATTTTGAGCTTATTTTCATTTTTTGCTTAATATTCCTTATCCGGGTTTTAAAACCCTTTTCCTGACTTGTGTACAAATTTGATATCCCGAATTAGATAGCAATCAAAATATTCCGAATTGCATGCGTAAAGTGTATTCCGGATTGCTTGTAGATGTTAGGTATTCCGGATTAAACTTGAAACCAACATTCCAAATTAGAGGTAGAATCACGATTTCGGATTATAACCAAAATCTACATTCCGGATAAAGTTCATCATACCTTATTTCGGATAGAGTGCAAGATTTCGTGTATTACGGATTAGTGTCATCACACACATTCCGGATAAGCTCCTTTTTTTTATTCCGGATTAGGACTAAATTTAAGATTCCGGATAAGAAAATTTAAACATTCCGGATTAGCTTTAATACATATTCCGGATAAGAATTCGATTCTTCATTCCGGATAAGCACTTATTCCGAATAGGGTCTAATTCGATTCCGGATAAGCAGTGGAAAGACATTCCGGATAAGAGCAACATTTTATTATTCCGGATTAGAAGATTTTTCACATTCCGGATTAGAAGGTTTTCGAGATTCCGGATAAGGTTTTATTCAGATTCTGGATTAGAAGTTATTTCAGATTCCGGATTAGCACAATTCACATTTCGGATAACGTTTTTCTTTGGATTCTGAATTATCTCTGAATTTTCTTTTCCCGCCAATCAAGGTTAGATTTCTCTCTTCTATTTTTATTTTTATATTTAATTATTTTAACGATTATTTTACGAGTAGAAATAGCTATTCTAAAGCTCCCCCTTTTAGTTACCAAACGATAAGTCCACTCTAAACCGTGATCAATTCGAATTGAACCGAGTACGAACAACACAGACAAACCTAGTAAAATCTCTGTATCAAATGGTGCCGCTGCCGGCTCTTTTCGTAAAGATTAACGGTTTTTTGTGAGAAAAATTGGATTTTAGGATCCGTTCTCTTGGGAACGTTATTTTCATAGCATAAAAAATTTTCAAAAAATCCTAAAAAAAATATAAATTTTTCAAAAAATCCAAAAAAAAATAAAAAAAATAAAAAAGATAAAAAAAATAAAAAATATTGTATTGCATTTTTAGTGTATGCGTACTTGATCTTCGTCTAATCTTGAGCCCGAGACTCGTAAAGACCTAGATATGGCCGGTGTACATAATAATAACAATCCACCACACCCCGTTGTGAATAATAACAACCATCACCCTCAACCCGACCTTCGTACGATGAAGGAGTTATGCCAACCGACAATGAGTGGACGTGGAGGACCGATTGTGCCGATGCAAATCACGGCTCCCGAATTTTCGTTTGAAGCATCACATGATCCAACAAGTTCAAAATGCTTGCCCATTTTGAACTCGATAAATTCATAACCGTCACTTAAAGCATGAAATTGCCCGGTGTTACCATGGATTTTCTCCGTCTTCATCTTTTTCCACACACTTTATCCAACCATGCCGAAAAATGGTTTGATTGTCGCGCTTATTTCCACCATCCATGGTAACTAGTCTTAGGAATCAAATCAGTGGTTTCACTCAAGAACCCGATGAGTCTCTTTTCGATACTTGGGAACGTTATAATGTCTTGATCGACCGTTGTCCTAACCATAATATGCTCCCCGTCACTCTAATTGATACTTTCTACAACGGTTTAACTTTTCGTGATCGTGATACGATTAATGCCGCCGCCGGTGGTACATTTATGAAAAGAAGACCCGAGGAGTGTAGAGAGCTAACCAAGAACATGACCACTCATCACAAAAATCGGGATTCATCCGCATCCTCAAGAAATAACCCAAGGGTCAATGTTTCTTCTACTTCATCAAACCCCGAGTTAACCGAACTCACCCAACTCACCCGCCAACTAGGCGAGATGAACAAACATTTCTTAACCATGGCTACGAAGCAATATCAACAAGTTAAAGTTGTAGCTCTTTCTTGTGAGACTTGCGGTGGTCCTCACTCATACACCGATTGTCCTTCTACTCAAGAAAAAATAAACATAATTTTAGGTTTTCAGAAAAAAGTCTCTCTTGCCTCCTTTTGCTCCTTGCCGCCGGCCACCATAAACCACAAGAACAAACCGGACAATTTTCTTGGTTGATCATTCGTGTGTACGTGATCGTGTTCATAGCCTTTTCTTTCCACGCGTTCGGTAATTAAACACTTCCTTTCTTTTTAATTCTTTATGAATTCATGTTAATTATTTAATTAATCTTAAAAACAAGTGATTAAAACATGGGGATTAATTAAATATTGGATTAAGGCGTGTTTGGTTCGGCTTTGGTTTAGCCGAGACACAACCGAGACCCCCAAGGGGCTCGACTTGTTTGATCCGACGCCACCGAGACCCACAAGGGGCTCGGTTTGGTTTGTTGTTAGGGCGCAGTGAAGGGGAAAACCCCGACCGCAGGTCGGGGTGTGGTTTTAGTATTGACCGAGAGCCAACTGAGACCATGGGGTCTCGGTGGGGTTCTTTTGGGATGACAGTGAGGAACCGAATAAAGCAGGGGAACCGGTCGACTACCAGTGTGAACCAGTGTGAACCGGTGTGAACCGGCCGAACCACCGTTGTCAACTGGGGCTCGGCAGTGGGAACCGTAAGCCACCAGTGGCAACCGGCTAGCCGGTCTAGCCACTGGTAGGGCTGTATGTTCTGGCTCATATGTGGGACTGGGTTTTGGGCTCGGGTTAATTTTAAAACACGGGTTTGGGTCTCGGGTTAAATATTAAAATCAGAAAAACATGTTAATTAAATTAATTACTAGACTTTTAATTTAATTAATCTCATGACTTAGGTTAAATATTAGATTTAATATTACATGTATAACCTAAGTATTAACTTAGCTTAATTTAATTAAAACATGTATTTCTAATTAAATTCCATATAACGTATAGTTTTAATTAATTAACCAGTTATTTAATTAATAAGCTATAACCATGACTTGTATTATACTATTTAAACTTTATTTATTATTTATAATCCAGCTTATTTCTAATTATGGAAACTTACTATTTTTGGAAACTTACTATTTTTGGAAACTTTCTATTTTTAGAAACTTACTATTTATGGAAACCTGTTATTTTTAGAAAGTTACTTAGTATTACAATACAAGTATTATAATACACTAATACATGAATATTACACAGTAGAACATTAGTATAACTACAATTAACACAGTAAACAGTAAAACATGACAGAATACGTATAACAAGCTAATAACACACGGAACCAGTGAAACACATGTAAATTAGACAACTCATACACGTCCATATTTCTTATGTAGTGTTATCCGTCGAGGCGGATTAGTCTTCATCGTTTTCATTAGCTTCTACTGGACATAAGGTACGGATTTCCCGTCCTTCAGTAAGGACAATCTTTTCCTTTATTAGGATTTCCTGTATGCAGCCAACTGTTTTCCCAGTAGTTATAGATTAAATGCTTATGTTTATTAGTTACCTTAGCCATATACATGCATGACCAGTTTCACCTAGTTATGGAGGTACCATAACCATAACACTATAGGCACTAGTGTTATGACTTCACCATAATAGAGTGATAGCTAGTGGCGTCCCTTTTCAGTTATATGGCCATTATATTTATTATATTGTCATGTGGGGCGTATGGGTGCATCCTAGTTACATGTTTCAGTAAGGATTTCATGGTGAATGTGGTGTGTGCCTTGCATCCTTTACAAGGAGTTGATCCCTCCTACCCACTTACCAATTAATTAGAGGCATCCCCTCTAATTTGCATGACGAGGTCACCCCTCCAAGTATTCATGCATTTTGTTGACCTCATGACCTATATTGGCTTTTGGTATATTAACTAATATAGATTTTCATAAGTAACCTAAGCTATGTTTTTAGAACTAAAACCAGTTACATGACAGACAACTAGGTTTTCCAGGACTTATTCATTTCCGCTGCTATTCATGCTTTATGCTCTTTATTATGTTTCCATATTTTTTGTCTTCCATGCTTTATTGTATATCCGTGCACTGAGCGTTATGCTCAGTCGTCTACTTTTCCATGTTCCCAAACGACAAGTACCCAAGGACGCAAGTAGCAACTCCAAAGTATGTGCATTCGGATTGGAAGCTATTCGGCCTCTTTTACCTTATGCATTTATTCCTACTTTATCATACTTTACTTCATTTGGACATTGTTTAGTCCTTCCCTTTACAATACTTAATATTGCTTGTGTGTGAGTTACTAGACTACCGATGTCTGATTCCGGTATTTCTATTTATGGTCATGAATGTTTAGACATTTACCTTGCATGCTTTAATGACACGTCATAATTTACTGTAGCATTCTATCCTAACAAATGAGATGTTACAACGTGGCCCACAGATCCATCGGTGTGATCTGTATCCACTTGGGTTACCTGCAGATCTTCAAATATTCGGTCCCCAATATGTTCAAAGACATTCCGCGGTTGAGGTTGTCCATTGGGTTGAGGTTGTCCCTCGGTTTGAGGTTGTTCCTCCACATGACGTCTTCTTCAACTTTTCCGAGAGCGTCGCGGCGTGTCGCTCACAACGCTGTCAAAGTTAAGTCTAACTTGGAGATTCCTTCACTGATTCAGTCTTTCCATGATAGCTGGGACAATAGTTTTGAAGTTCTGTCTAACGTAATCTTCGATACTCCCATCATTGATCGGAGTAACTGTATCGATTTCCGTTTTCATGACGGGTTGCCCTTGCGCTCCTCTGTCAGGGAGAGGGGCGCCGACCCTGGGTCAGGATTGTTCACAAACAACGTCGGTGTGGGGGTGTTGAACGATTGACCCATTCCCCTGGGGGATTGATTCACTATATTGCGGTTACCTGTACCTCCTGCCGACCCCGTGGGTAGCGGAGTGGGGGTCACCCGTATCTCCGCCGACGACCTCCTGCTGATGTTCTTTAGGTTCTCCGCGTTAGGGTTACCCTTCGTCATTAGTAGAGTTTAGTGTAGGGTCTCACGGATGGCGCCAACTTATTGATACAAAAGTTGGATGGACCTTAACTAACCCGAATTAGGCTTAATTCGGGTATCCGGGGCTTCGTCTCTTGCACCAAGTGAACTTCTGGTTGAGACCCTGCACACTAAAAGACAACACGTTGTTAGGCTTATCGTGTGAATGTTTTTCACGATTAGACTCCGGTGTAAGAGTGACTAATCAGTTTTAAGGTTATTAATCGGTAAGAGTTGTGATTATGGTTTAAATCGTAACTTTTTGGAACCCTTAGGGGTTCCTTATATAGGCGGCAGGTGAATATCCTCCTACTTTATCTGAATCACAATCCTATTTAGTTTGTGATTCTGTGTAGCCCTTGCCGCGTGAGACAGTGACATGGCTCGTACGGCACCTAGTGTGGCTATTATCGTACCGGGCCCATAAGCCCAAAGAAACATTGATCCAACCCATACGTGCGATACGGGTAGTACCCGTGGGTCGGGCCTTAGACCCGACTAAAGACTATACGTCATCAAAAAGTAAAAAAAAGTCAACTCAAAGGAAAAAATGCAGGCGAAACAAAAGTTCAGAAGCAAAAATGCTTGTAGTTTGAACTCAGGGACATATTTTTCAAAAGTTTTAGAGACGTTTTTTTCATTTCACCCCATTTTTTTACTATGAAGTGAACCACCTTCAAATGTTAAAGAAATTTTCAAGAAATATTCTGTGAGAGGTCCACGTATCAGTTTATAGAGTAGGATGATCAAGAGATGTCCATTTCGGATGATGAGAGTTTCATGGATATTCAGTAACAAATATTATTTGGCTAAGTTGATTAATAGGAAATTACTTTTTTTAACAGGATTTTCATCATTTTTGTTTGGTACAGACCATAATCCACTAATTCGATGTTTTATTTGATTATTACTGAAAAATTACGCTTGAACAATGTTAAAAGGTATAGCAGTGAATTTAAAATTGCAAATTATTTTTTATTTGATTTTATTATTAAAAATATGACAAATTTAATGTTTAAGTTGAGTATATATGACTTTATAATTATTTATTGAATAAAAATTGTATTTCATAGTTTAGTTTAAGGATATATAAAATTAACCTTTAATTTTAGTGATAAATATTTTGCTAAGGCCATATTAGTCATTACATAGAATAAGTTAAAGTTCAATTTCTCTTTTCATCCCAAATGGGAGAAAAATATTTTATTCCTTTTCATTTCATTTTCTTTACTAAATACTCTTTTCGTCTTATAATTATTGTCCACCGACCAAACACACGTAATTTATTAAAAACATCACTTATTCAGCTTTCTCTCTTACATTTTACACAATGATAATTTCACTATTAATCAATTAATTAACAACTTTTTTATTATTTGTAATAATACTTTCAAGTGAAGGTGATATGGTAAACTTAATCTATGTTTCTTATCTATTTTTGAAAGTGAACAATTAATTTAGGACGTCTAAATATAGTAACGTGAACAATAATTTTGATACGAAAGGATTAATAACTTAAGAACACAAAAAAACCTTTAATTTCCTTTCCATTTCCTTCGTACATCAACTCAAGAACATAAGAACATAGTGTTAATGTCTCGAATTAGATGAATCAATGAATATAGAGTGCTTAAATAAGCTTATATGAAGGTAATAAGGATTCTTTGCCATTTTTCTTCAATAAACTACCATGGTTCATAAATCAATCCAAAATCGTGTACAATTACTTTCTCGACATCAACACGATTAACTTAAGGTTTATACAATAGTTATCACAATAATGCATACAAGAAAGGTAAGCGATTACTAAAATCTCCGAGTTCTAACTGTTCCCTAAGCTATATCGAACATAGAACTCCTTATCGTGGCCACTAGTCTCGCCAAAAGAATTAATCATCACCAGGGTTAATTTAAATACGCACATTTACATACAAACACGGTTGCCTATATATAAACATGGTTAAATGCACATCATGGTTAAATGCACATCAGATCTCCTGTAACATAACAAGTATAACTAAACAAAAATCGGCAAACTATTTCTCTACACGTACATAAGAAGATTACGGGATGTATGAAACATAAACATCACTAAATAATTTGAAAAAATTGTCACATGTAAAACTCAAGCAATTCTCTGTAAAAAGCATACAGTAATAAATAAAATAAATCAGGACCACCTTGGTTCAATCCACCCATGAGGGCTGAGATGATGTTTCATCCCTAAGAAATCGCCAAAGCTGTCAGTTATGGTTTCGTTATTCAATGTGTGAAACCTGCATGTTTCAAGCGAATAGTACACTATTGGAGAGCTTGGAAAGTAGATCTTGTTCTCCATCTGTGGTGTTTTGGCATCAAGGCAGACAGATGACGCACCACTTATAAATATCATATGTTTCCCCAAACCAGCTACTTTCGCCCATTGTTTTGTACGTGTCAATTTGTATACCTCAACGAATTCTCCACACTTGCCCACAATGACTTGTAAAAGATGTTGATCACATTTCAAATGGAAACACTGTGGTAAAGATGCACAACGGCTTACAGGGGCATTAGCGATATAACGCAACCATGAACCACCAAACCTGTCGATTTTCTTAAAAACATCAACTCCTCCATCATCCCTCGAGGCATAAACATCCCGGCCACATAATGTTACAGAATTAATTGTCTCGCCATTCCTAATATCAAAAGAAAAACTACGCGAGGGTCGTTTCATGTCAACAAAGTGGACACAAGCATACCAAAGCACATCTACTCTAAGTCCAACAACCATGCAATGGGGAGAAGTAGGTGGCGCAGAGAAACTAACCATATCTGTATAAGGTATTTGTGGAAGCTCAAGTATCTGACTTGTGAAAGGGTTAAAGAACATCAATGATCCACCAGGCTTTAAAATCAGCAACCAACCAAACCTCGAACACTTTATTTGGAAATCACAGATCAACTCTTGAGGTGTTTTTATAAAATACTTGTCACCAAGCACGGGATGAGTCAAAGTGATAATGTCTTTATGTTTGTCAAACACTATCAGCCACGGTGAAGGTACTGAATACTTTTGCATCATCTTTGATGCTTTTCCCCTTACCCTGCTTCGGCGGGATTGGGTTTGTTGTTGTTGTTGTTGTTGTTGTTGTTGTTGTATCTTTGATGCTTTTCCGCTGTTCCATGGTATCAAAGGTGCAGCTAAATGACAACGTTTGCAGGTAGAGCGGAAATTGAGGTATTCGACACCAGCACAAAACTCCATTATTAACATCTCCAAAACATGAAGTGGAAGATTGAGCAGGTGGGATTCATCATCGTCGACCTTATCACTTTGTAACCTACAAAAAATAATTACCTATTACATGTACTAATTTTTTTTTTCACAATTATAAATGACTGAAGTGATCTATAAATCTATAATAAAACTTAAATCACATTAAAATCAAGGAGAATTTAGTATTAATTCATAAAAAATGTCTTGCTAAAGCCAAACATGTTGTCACCCAAGATAACTAAAAGCAATACAATACCTGCATTCGACACCAATACAAGATTCCTTTATTTTCAAAACACCATTTTGGAAATTGAGCAGGTGTGGTTCAGCAACATGATTACCCTTTACTGATCTTACGACTATCTCATCCTCCTTGTGGCCCTTCTTTCTTAGTTTACTATGAACATGCCCATGACCAACTCCTAACCTACAAGGAATATGATTTTCAAGGACGCTATAGGTAAAAAAAATAGAGTTCAAGCAAATAAGCAATACAATACCTGGTGCATTGGAGCATTGTCCAAGCCGACACGTGATTTGCTCGTGCTACACAGGGAATAGAAGAGAAGGAGATGGTTTTATCTTTGACGTGGTACGAGTGTACGATCTTTCCCTTATCAGCAAGAATATGTATATAACCCCCAAATTCTGATGAGGCAATTGCTGGGCTGTAAAATGTGGATGAATCAGTATCAAGTTCCACGGACAATATAGTGTCTTTGAGGTCTTCGATTTCTTCCCACGTCATATTATTCATATCCAGTTTCAACAAATTCACAGCACCAACTGTTTTACCCTTGTCTTTTAAGGCTAAAACAACAAGGAACAGCTCTGTAGAAGATCCTTTCAGTAAAGGTAAAATGAGGGGACACTCAATGATGAGAGGACAAACGAATTCCAAAATTGGCACTAAAGTTATCACAACATCTCTTTGTTTATTGATTTCACAATCACTAACCATGATGTTAATCTCTACGATTAGTCGAGTACGAGCACGAGTGTTAGATAAATCGATGTAAGCATATATTTTACCATTGCAGCAAGTTAGGCAATGTAGTGAACCATCGCAGTCGGCTAAGATCTTTATTTGGTTTGCATATGTGGATTCGGTCCATCTTAACTCGTGTCTATTACATGCACCCGCGGAGGTTGAATCGATTCCGAGCCTAGAGTACACAAAATTGGGTTTTGCAGTTGTCATCAACAAAAGAACCGAACTGGGATCTTCGGGAGGGGCCGACAAACAACATTCACTTATATCACCACAATCCCCTTCTGATCCGCTATGATCCAAGGGAGGGAGATGAATGATCTTTGATGTAATTGGGTTCCAAAGAGACCAAAAGACGTCACGTGGATGGTTGGAGGAGAGAACCACCCAACAGCCATGGAAACACCCTCGGATACGTTTTCCAAGTAGCTCAGGGATTCGGCACCGATAATGAGACATTGGGTCGTGAATGTTGTAGAAAATATGGTATTCGGTGTTATCTCCTTGGTCTTCCACTTTCTGTGAAACAAACCATGGATGTTGAGGAGGCATGACTGAATCACAAGAAATCTCCATATGATTCGCTTCCATCTAAGATGTTCTTTGTTGAGTTAAATAATTGCGGCTCTGCAAGGTGTCATAATACTACTCGTATTAATTTTAATGCAACACTATATCATACAATAAAGAAACATATAATTCCCTAAGGGCTGCTAGTCAGTCATGACAGTAAATTACTTGGTAAAACGAACAGAAGTTGCAGAAAACCTATAAAGGCTGGAAATCTAACATGTTAAGGAAACCTTAGTAGGAACATACAACATACTGTATGAAGCAAATTAAAGTAAGCATGAATGGAACATACAACATACTGTATGAAGAAAAATTGCAGCAAGCTTAAAAAGATACTAGGATTTTTAACAGGTAAACACAGAAATCAAGCATCAAGGAGACAGTAAAAACATCAAAAAAAAAAAAAAGAATTAGATTAATACCTCAAACTGAGCGTATCTTGAGAAGCAGGTATTAATTAATTTTTGGCGTTTTTATTTAAATTTACATTTGTATAAAAGAAGAAAATATATTATGTAATCTTGAATTTGAAATCTTTCCCAAAAATAAGCGGGATATCGAATTCTTCTAATACATATAAACATGATGATACATACATAACTTTAGAAAATAATTTTAACAATTTATAGTAACCATTGTATTAACAAAAAATTCAACCATTATTTACAGTTCCCAACCAACAACAACAATAACAAGATCCGACAATGAACATAGTTAAAGATCTAATAAACCCAATATAATCTGACTAAAAATTAAAGATCTAAAAAAACCCATAGTACTACTTATGTGCTTTGATCTCCTAGACAGTGAGACACTCAGACAGAGAGACGGAGCCAGGATTAGTGGTTGAGGGGGGGCGAGCAAGAATTGTAAGATAGTAGTAACACTAGCGTGATGATAAAATTAGTGTTTGACAAAATCACAAAAAGTAAAGGAAAATGACAAGATATTCGTTAATACTTTGTCTAATCGGATGCATTATACTAGTATAAAACATTATGACTGAAATGAAAAACAATTCGCATTTGTGGGTTTAGACTGTAGACAATTTTATCGTCACTTTAATAGGTTGTTCTTGTTACTACAAGTTCTTGCATGACATTAGTATATCATGTTGTTGTTATCTATGTTATCTGATGTAGTGTTAAATTTTTTGGGCTTTAGGGGTGGCCAGCTAAGCAAATTATTAAAAATATGCATATGGACTAAGAGCCCATGGTAAAGCAAACTATGGCTCAAGCCATAGCTTTCACGCGAGGTCGACGGCGCCAAACACCACACCCCTACTCGCGTTTTACCTCCTGGCGCCGTACCCACCAGCCCAAAATGATAGTATAACGCGAGCCCTGCACCGTGTGGCTCGCGTTATACCTCGTGTCATGGGATTTTTTTTTCTTTTCTTTTTTGTGTGCAGATATGGAGTTTTCTGGGTGTGGCTGTGGGTGGAAGGAAGATGATGTAAACGTAAATAAGGTGTAGTATAAATGTATTTGGTGGGCTTAGTTTTTATGGGTTTTATAGCCCACATATTTTCAAATGTACAAAAATTTGATATATAGTTCAATTGAAAATATGAATTAGTTACAAATATAAGCTAAAAATATGATATTTTGTTATGAAAATTTAATTTTTATAGATTAGTTTGTTAAAAAAATGGTGGGACCTCTATAACACAAGAAATCTGGTGTTAACCATAGCGCCTGAATTATGGTGTTATAGAGTTCTAGTGTTATGGAATGAATTGCTGACGTGACACTCACTTTTTCCATAACACCATAATTCTGGTGCTAACCGTACCCTGAGCTCTAAGGGTGAGGTTATTTTCAGAATCAAATAAATGTACAGAACTGCGAGAATCACACCTTTTTACTTTTAAAAAGCACATGTATATTTATCAGGTTAGTTCGTTACGTAGAAATACATGTATTTCCATTGTCGTATGTCACTAAGAACATGTATCCTAGGACCATGCACATGTATTTGTTTTGTATGTATGATAACTATCTTTTGGTTGGATAATATGAGAACACATGTGCACTATTTATATCGCTCTTCATACTTGGATCTATAACCAATAAAACAACTATTAAATGTTAATTTAAACATAATAATGAAAATACATATGCATTGTTAAGAGTATTAAGGTGTTTCTCGCAGTTCTGTACATTTATCTGATTCTGAAAATAACCATACACTATGGACTAATGATATATATCAAGATTATTGGACTCATTGGAGGGGGCTGAGCACCCCCTGGCTCTCCCACTCCCTCCGTCTCTGCACTCAGGGAGTCAGAGGGCTGAGCATCTGGCTCGAACCGGATTGGTTAAAATCGGGCCGGAGCAGTAAAAATCCGACTGGACCAGTCAAAATTAGACCACATCGAAAATCAAAGTAGTCTAAAATCTAGGATTGAGATCGGACTGAAATAGTTCGATCCGGTCCGGTTCGGATCAGTCTGGTCCGATCCTTTCAGACAAAATCATAATCGATGGCTTTTGTTAAGACCGCACTAAACCAGACCTTAAACTCAGCAACAAGTTTTTGATCAACATCTGGTTGTTTCCCAAGGTCATTGGCCTCATTTTTGTCAACTTCAATGTCATCGAGAGAAATAACATCCAAGTCTTCTTCGTCGTTCAACATATCCATGTATTCATCTTTAAATTCAACATCTTGTCATGAAGATGAATAACAAAAAAATAGCACACAGATGATTATACATGTAGAGAAACATTTTTAACTACTACAACTATACACATACATCATGGACAGCAGGGCTGGATGGTTCACTGAACTTTGGTAATGATGTGCCGAAATTGTTAAGATCTAGAATGGCATCTATTGCTGGATTTTCATCCTTATTCATACAAGCCTTGATTAATGTGCCCATAAATCTAGGGAAACACTGAGAAATAGTATGATCATCATCATTCCCTAAACTTTCTTGGTCCAACATACATTCTGCTTCGCCATGTGTTCGAATATAACCCGATGCCTTTAAGTAAAAAAATTCAAACAATAAGGAAACATTTAGTACAAATCTTGGATTAAATTATGCAATAACTTTATACTAACAAATTTATCAATTGTTGAACCGTCCACTCCTGGCTTAAGGGATGAATTCTCATTTCTATTAATATCGGTACCAGATAAGCCGACCAAAATTTTCAACTTAGGATCAGGGGTTGCTTTTGGAGAATCATTTCCTAAACTGTTTGCGTCCACCATACATTTGGTTCATCATGTCTTCGGATATCCTGCGATGACGGCTGTAAGTAAAAACATTCAAATGATAAGGAAACATTTAGTACAAATCTTGGATTAAATTATGCAATAACTGTATACTAACCAATTTATCACTTGTTGAACCGCCCACTCCTGGCTTAAGGGATGAATTTTCATTTCCATTAATATCGGTACCTGATAAGCCGGCCAGATCTTTCAACTTAGGATCAGGGGTTGCTTTTGGAGAATCATTTCCTAAACTGTTTGCGTCCATCATACATGCTGGTTCATCATGTCTTGGGATATCCTGCGATGACACTTGCGATTAAAATCAATCAAAAAATTTGGAAATTTTTATGATACAATATTTGCTTTAATTATGCATTAACTATATACTCAACATATTATCAGTTGCTGAACCGCCCACTACTGGCTTAAGGGATGAATTCTCAAATAGATTTGTATCAGTAACTGATAAGCCCTCCACACCTTTCAACTTAGAATTAGGGGTTGATATCTTTGAAGAAATATCGTCTTTTAGTTTTTTGTTCAATAACATCTCTATGTTTGGCAAGCCTAGATGTAACATCAGCAACGGTAACTAACGCCACTTGTTTTTCTTAATGGAATTGACTTCAACTAAAATATCATGTAATGAAATACTTTTCACACGAGACATACTCTTACAACAAATAGTCTGTTGTTCCGAATCTAAAACACCATCCGGGTGTTCCATTGACATCTCATCAGAGTTGAACACTGGTGTCTTTGAAGTTCCCAAATCAGGTTCATTATCATGTGGTTTAACACCAGGATTCACAACATCCATGCGGTTTATATAACTAATACTTGCAACATACCAAGGTTGTCTGATCTCAGCTTGTGTTGGAATAAGTTCAGGAAATGGTCTTGAATCCTAATGTATGGATTCAATTACTAAAATACATGAGGCCGCTCACTCTGACTAATAATAAGATGTATACAAACTGAAATACTTAAGGGTCCATAAAGGTGAACATAGTGTGCCTTCTCAAACTTTATATTATTAGACCAAGAAACACCACGTGGTAACACATTATGCTCTTTAATCCAATATGCAGTGCTAATAGGATAACTCTCCAAAATCCATATCTGTATAAGACCATAATGCAATTGTAAAGTAGCTTGTTAATAACTATTATACAAACAAAAATGAACACAAATTTTCTAACCTTGAAAGCCCAAGCAAAGCCGTATAGATTATATATAGGATTGTAATTTGGTTTTTCCTTCTTCTTGGATATATGAGTATCAACATGATTACAACCAACAATTATACTCCATTTATAAAGTTCTTCCCATATGTACTCACCCCATGGATAAGCATTCCATGCTTCCAAATCATCCACCATTCTCACTAAATGGTTTTCGATGCAATTTCTATCCTCTTTGTTCATAAATACCAACTCAACCACGATTAAAAGACACAACCTCATAGAATGTTCTCGAAATGAAAAGAAAAGAATTGAAGACAAAAGAAGAGAAAAGAAGAGAAGAGAAAAGAAAAAGAATCATCCCAAAAGTGGGAAAAATATTTTATAGCTAAAAAAAATCTTGAATCCTTTCCTTTCTCTCCAAAATAAATGTCGAGAACATAGTGTTAAAAAAAATCATTTCCCTCTAAACACAACGATTAAGCAAGCTCTCAACTATTACTATCTCCGATGTCACAAGGTTGTACCTCTAAACCTTGATTTGATTTTATGCCTTGATTTGATTCGATTCGTAGTTTTTAGGCTTTGATTTGATTCGATAAACTGTTATAATATAGTAAAAGTTAGGCCAGTCGTTACGTTCGGTTTCTTATTCTTTCAGTTTGATTTTGATCTGTATACATTATTTAACTAGTTATTTACTTGTGTCGTAGCTGTAATGCTGTATTCGTCTTTAGTTTTTTTTTGTAATTCTTTATAAATTGAAGCTCATTTAGGGATTTTACGTTGCTCATTGTTTTACGTGTGTTGCTGATTGACAGTTCGGATAATTTGCTATGCACATTTCAGTCATCAGTTTTTAATTCACAGTTAGGATAACCAAGTCGTTTTCGTATGTCACTGATCAGGTTTTCAGCATTTTTTTGACTTTATTCCATATCCCGTTATCCTGTTCCTTACTATTCTGAAATCATAAGTTATTTGGACGGAGCAAACTGGTGTTAGTTTAGAATAATAATAGACGCAATAACAGCTTGAAGTGGCCAAATTATGTGTTAATAATGGCCATTTGACATATCCACTGCAAAAGACAAACTTTGCTACTCAACACGATTCTTACAGCACAAAACTATTAGCCCAACCATTTGCAGCTCCTCCAATGTTTCCAAATGAATGTTTCAAAGTTGAATGTTCTTTGTTACGTAGATTATTCCACTATACAACTGTTTCGACATGATAAAACTTCCATATAAGCACACATAAACTATTTCCATAGTCGTCATTTGTTTAACATTTTTTTTTTTGCAAATATGTGCTGTGGGTAGAAAATTGTTTCGAGACAGAATTATAGAAGTTGTTATAGAAATGTGCAGTGACCATCTATGGCCAGTCTTGAAATTCATTCCAATAGTCTAATACATGCATGTAGAACTGAAGAGATCAAGAACAGTAGTGACTTCACTTGATAGAATGCTTAGCTTTCCGTTGACATCTTGTAGTGACAGATTTACGGTACACTTACAGGGAATGAGAACAAGCCTGATGTGTTATTTTTAAACACAGAAACACGCAGTTGAGAAAAATGATTTTCTGATAACAGCTAGCAACTTTTCCTCACCCATGTGTACAACTTATTTTCTATGTTTGGATACGATGTCTGCTTATGTAACTGACTTGCATTGTGATGCTTATTAATTGTTACATGTATAACAGCATTGTGCTAATCTTTGTTTATTGGACACGTTATGCAGGAAACATGGCTAGAAATAACAACAGAGGTAGGGGAAGGGCCCGGGGAAGAGGTAGGGGCAACAGTGGAAATATAGGAAATGGTAGTGATAGCAGTGATGTATCCGGGTTCGGTAATCAAGATGAAGATTATGATGATGGTAGTAGAGCGAGGAAAGAGGTAACAATGATGGTAGCAGAAGCGCGGGAAGGGGAAGAGGATTGGGCAGAATTGGAAATATAAGCATTGGTGGTAGTATAAATATAAGCGCTCGTCCACCGTTTGGCACCCCATCTTCACCAGCTACATCTTCAGCATTAACATCATTTGGCACTCCATTAGTTAGCACATTTAACCAAACTGGAACGTCACCAGCTTTTTCATTCGCACAAACACCGTTTGGCCCTTCATCTACCACTGGAACTCCATCACCTTCATATGCCCCAACAACGGTTACTGAAATATCAACTTTCTGGAGGTTATTAAGATTTACATTATTGCTGTTTAAGTTGACGTTTTCTAAAATCTATAGTTTTTATCAGTTATTTATTCGTTTTTGTTCATTTTTTTATTAGAGACAATCAGTAAGCTTAATTCATTTATCGACAAACTGTTGGAATCAGTCCCTTCACCCCCGGACTCACACAACCCGAACACACCAATCAAAACGGCACTATTGGTTTTCAATGGATGTATTATTAATATAAAGGAAACTGATTACAGAAAGGAAGAAATATTGAGGCTTTTATAAAGCCTTTACTAGAATAACAGCTAGGAAGAAACTACCCACTAGGCCACTAACTCTTCCTAAAGACTCGTTACATGACCTTCAGATGTCCAATATACTAGGTCAAAGGAATACCATTTCAAACCACTACTAAGTAATAGCTAAACACATAAAAACATAAAGTTAACCTAAGTTTCTCCAACCATGCATGCACGTTAAATGAATGAACCTGTACACAAACGATTAAACCAACACAAACATCCACATATTCTTCCTTCAGTACTGAAATAGCGAGAAGGGGCTTGCTTCAATACTTTATCTTGTTGCATGACGATTAGATAGTGGTGCTAATACAGTTATGCAAGATATTCAATATAAAAGCGCTCTTAATTCAGTATGGCAGAATCTGGGCGTTAAAAACCCAGTGTCGTAGGTTCAAATCCTACAGAGCGTGTTGAATTTTAACTGTATGCTTGATTTAGTTAGTTGCAGTTTAAGATTAAAATCTGATATAAGAATCATTGTCATGAAAATTTGAGTCCATTTTATGTCTCATATATCTTTACATTAAATTTTCATTGTCACGAACTGTAGATCAGAGTTTGCACAGCTCCCTCACAACTCACTGAGTATGGTAACCAACTACTATGAAAGTGATGTACAGAAAGTTCAGAAAAATACCAAAGAGGACATCCTTTATTAATGTAGAACAAGGCCTATATATAGCCTTTACAGGTAACTACTTTGCATGAAAATAGGAACACTAACACTACTACTACCTAAGGAATAGGTAACCATGAACTCCAACGTGCAAATGCACACATAATACCAGGTCAAGTTTTTACCAATTCAACTTAACTTATTCTTGCTACTGGAAACGTAGCCCCTCCATACTGGACAATGACCGATTATATCCAACACGAACTAATGTATGTTTCATATTCACATACTTGGTTTTATGCGAAAATCTGTTTCTAGCTGTCTTGATTGAATTCTTTTACAGGTGATGTTGAGCACACACATTTGGTTAAGGGCCTGGACTACGCTTTGCTCAACAAAGTCAGAAGCGAAATCGTCAAGAAACCAGACGCCCTCCTAGGAAATTAACCACTTTCATAACACTACGTCTATCTATCTATGTTACAGACACAATTTATTTATATATCCATCATGATTAACAGAGGCTCCAAGGAAGACTGGCCCGTATCATTCCGCACAGCTAACGCAAAGGTGACTGCATGCTCTGAACTAGTGTTGGCTCTAGGTCATGAATATATATGTTTATTTAGCACAAATTCATTTAATATTGCAGGCTGTGTACAAGTGGATAGTCAAGCCTCAAACTGCTGTCAAGCAAAACGATATGTGTTTCTCCATGGACGAATGGCTTTCATTTTTGACGTGGAGAGTGGATTTTCTCATGATATTCCGACCACTGTTCTCAGAAGCAAAACTGACTGCCCAGAACCAGAGGTTCGTTCTACTCCACTAAAACTACTTATCTAGTTATGGATCCATGTTTCTTCAATAATGATTGATTATGGTGTTTGCAGGAAATGGTTACTGTCAGTGTTGATGGGTCTGTGCTTGATCGGATTGAGAAAATTATGTCTTACCTCCGCCTTGGATCATCTGGAAAAATTCTTAAGAAGAAGAAGAAAGATAAGGATGTGAAAGGTATATCATCACTACCTATTTAACTGTTTTTCATCCTTTATTTTCTAACTTCCTGGCAAAACATCATATAGATACCCTGAGCTAAAGTAAGAAGATACGTGCACTCACATAATGGACTCATTGCCACATTGCCACATTCTGATTATCTGTAGAGAAATTCTTTTTATTTATTTTTTATCAATCCATGATATCATAAAAAAGTGCTTGTGGAAAGACGATAAAGTTCTTTGCTATATCGATCTTAAATGAAAATTTGTAAAGGCTAAAACTAAGTTAGATATGCTTACAAGATGTATTTCATATTTTCATGCATTAGCACATCTGTTGGATATAGAAATAGGCTAGAAGTCTTCAGCCTTTATTTACAAGCTGATAAAAACAATGGGTTTGCGATATTTTTATGATCATTCAAATGTATATAATTGAAGACAAATACTTGCATTGAATGTAGCTGAAAAGTAGAAGACTTTAAAAGCCGCATTATACGATTATAATTGATATATATATCAATGAAGGTATATGTGGCAATTCTACTTGAGGTTGTGTTCTATCTTATATGCATGGTGCAAAGCTTGGACTTTAAGAACTAAAACTCTAGCCCTCGCCATAAATTGCCACCAACATCAGAAAGTGATTTCACTTCTTCCAGATGCTCTTTCTGGCATCATTTAGCTTTCTCTCCCGTAGTTAGTTTTCATCTTCATTTGAAGAACCCGCAAGTTTAGTTTGTTTTATGTTTTTCAGCCTCTTGGTTTAGTAGATTAGGGGGATTTTGGAGGATTAAAGAAATTTTGGATAATGCTTTGGGCTATACTTGATGTCTTCCAAGACGAACAGAAACTACGTGGACGTAATTTTTAACAATCCTACTTCCTTTTGGCACAACACGGGTGTGCTATTGATTAGGTGGTTGATATGTATTCTCTCCAGTATTTCATTTGGGCACATATAACATTCCTTCTTGAAAAGCCTCATTATGTAATTTGGTTCAAAATTTTCGAATTTCAAAGATTCAAGAACGATCCGGCTATGTTGTCTATGTTTATCTTTTTCCTTTTGGTGTAAATTAGATGAAAATTATGAATCCCTGTGTACATATAACTTGAGTTATCTATTGATTTGACATATCGACATTTCTAAACCTGATAACGCCCCTCTAAGGTGGTTTTATATCTGTATACAGACTTGCACTTTCTTAATCTGTCCTGCTGTGCTTATGTTCAGTGCCGTGCATCTTCTCTGATTATTGATTCATTTCATTATGTGCTTCTTTGACTTTCTTGTGTGGCTACGTATGTGGTTGTTTATAAGTTACTAAATATTATTTTTATTATACAGCAAAGTTCTCAGCTGTTTCTGTTGATTATGATGAGAAACCTTCAAGACCCGATACCTCAAAACAGCATACTGCGAAAGAATTTTTACCTCCTCCGCCACCTCCTAAAAGAAATGAATATGATGCCAAAGAGAGAGAACTTTTACCTCCTCCGCCACCTCCTAAAAGAAATGAATATGATGCCAAAGAGAAAGTGGTAGATCGTGCTGAGGAGGATGATATATTTGTTGGCGAAGGAACTGACTATGAGGTCCCTAGCAAAGATATGAGCCAAAGCCCTCTTTCAGAAGACATGGAAGAATCTCCTCGAAAAAAAGGAGAGAGCACCTTATTTTGAAGAACCTGTGTGTATGGTCCTGCTGTTCCGCCATCTTGTTTGAAGAACCTGCGTATGGTCCTGCTGTTCCACCATCTCAGCCATCCCATGACTGGCAACAAACCGTAAGTTTTTTCTTAATACCTTATCTGAACGTATGCATGACATATGTACTCTTAACTATGTAGTTGCAAATTTCATAATGGATATGATGCGATGCAAATGGATGCTGCTGGTTACCAAGGCGAGTGACAGGGATATCCTCAATATGCGTAGCAAGCTTATCCTTCACAATACCTACTCCAGCAGTCGGACACTCAGACATATGATGATAGTTAAAATTTAGAAGGAGCAATGACTCAAGCGGGATGATGTGAGGCTCCAACAACTACGGGAGAAAGATGCTCGGGAGAAAGATCCAAACTTTATATTGGATAGTTATTCGGAATGCTATCCATGCTATCAAGAATATAACCGCGAGGTTGCGTGTAGTGACGATGAAGATGATTTGTCCAAAATGGAGGAAGTGTTTTTCCCTATTCCCTACCCTTCCAGTGTCATGTACTCTCAAATTAATAAAAAGTTAGTTTTACCATTTTCATTCCACGATAAACTAGATAATGACTAATTTGAAATTTCTGCATCCGTGTCTAGGATTAGTCTGTTGTATTAACCGGAAACACTTCCTGCACGTCCCGCACTTGACGATCATCAATATCACAAATCGCCACACCAATCCCGCCAAAAGTCCCTTCAACTGTCCCATGATTAAGCAAACAACCAATATACCGGCCTTATGATACTCGTAATTCTCGTTAGGTAAATGGCTGGGCTTGTCCAAGTCAGCAGCCCCGAATAAATCACTGTTACTGCTACCTATTAATTTGATGTTTTTACTGCCACTGATGTGTTCTTGATGTTTGATTTCAATGATTATCTGTTCAAAATCTAATCTTCATCTCTTTATTGATGTTTTTGCTGTCACAGGTTAATTTGATGTTTTCTTGCTGCACTTTTTTCTTATTAGGTCACTTTTGCTGACGTGTTCGATTCACGCTTACTTTAATTTGCTTCATACAGTATGTTGTATGTTCCTACTAAGGTTTCCTTAACATGTTAGATTTCAAAAAAATAAGCCTTTATAGGTTTTCTGCAACTTCTGTTCGTTTTACCAAGTAATTTACTGTCATTAGGGGTGGCAATTTCTGACCCGACACGAAACTCGACCTGAAACCTATTAAATGGGTCAGGTTCGGGTTGGGAATAAATGTAGCCGATCGACCCGCCAACTCATTTAATATTTTTTTTATATTAAAAATTGTTAATGGTCTTTTATATGTGTTAAATGGGTTAAACGGGTTGAACCGCAAACCTATTTACCATGTTTAACACGTGTAATTTGTCAGCTTTTGGACATAAAACTTGTTAGATGGGCCAACCCGAAATCCGTTTAACCTATTCAACCCATGTAACGTATTTAACACGTGTAATATGTCATGACTATGTGAATTTGTTGAAACTGGACATGAATAATAATATAACATGGGAAGAAATCGAAGACCTCAAAGACACTATATTGATACTGATTCATCCACATTTTACAGCCCAGCAATTGCCTCAGCAGAATTCGGGGGTTATATACATATTCTTGCTGATAAGGGAAAGATCATACACTCGTACCACGTCAAAGATAAAACCATCTCCTTCTCTTCTATTCCCTGTGTAGCACGAGCAAACCACGTGTCGGCATGGACAATGCTCCAATGCACCAGGTATTGTGTTGCTTATTTGCTTTAATTTTATTTTTTTACCATTAGCTTCCTTGAAAATCATATTCCTTGTAGGTTAGGCGTTGGTCATGGGCATGTTCATAGTAAACTAAGAATAAAGGGCCACAAGGAGGATGAGATAGTCGTAAGATCAGTAAAGGGTAATCATGTTGCTGAACCACACCTGCTCAATTTCCGAAATGGTGTTTCGAAAATGAAGGAATCTTGTATTGGTGTCGAATGCAGGTATTGTATTGCTTTTAGTTATCTTGGGTGACAACATGTTTGGCTTTAGCAAGACATTATTCAGGTAATTAATACTAAGTTCTCCTAGATTTTATGAAATGTGATTTAAATTTAATTATAGATTTATAGATCACTTCAGTCAGGGACGGAGCTAGGGGGTTCCGCGGGTATCCGTGACCCCTATGGATCTTAAATGCACCCAGTCAATCGGAACGTATTTCTACCTTTCGTTTTAATTCATTTTTTTACGTCTGTTATATTACGGTTCAAAAAATTTGTGACTTATTTAGTTGTTAGAGATTACTCTTTTCCCTTCAGCCTCTTCCCTTCAGCCGAGTATTTGCTAACAAGAGTAACAACCTAACCTTGTTTGGCCAACTCAGCTCTGACCATTAGTTCCTGAGCAGAATTGAACCACAACGCTATGTTTCCTAACGGTACTGGGGGTCTAGGAATGCCTATAATACGGAAACCTATAGATATAACCTTTCGCTAAATGCTAGAATTGAGAGACTTATATCAATGTGTTCACAACTTTCTTAAACTCATAATAGTCAGCTAGTCGCCTGCACAAAAGCAGATAGTGTTGGCTCAACTAAGATCAATTTACAAGGGCAAATTGAGAGCATACACCTCCTAATGTACCCTCCTCTCACAATTGCAACTCCAGATGTGCGCTCTTTGTTACCTACGCTCACCTTTTCAACGTGGAACCAATGTTCCAAAATACCACTAATTTCCACCTTTTACACTTTTCTTCATTCGGATCTCAATCTCAATACCATTTGATTGAGCTTGAAATACCCCTAATTTCCAACTTTTACCTTTTCATTTTACATATTGAGTCAGTGATCAGAAATAGGATCCTAAATTAATAGAATAACTGGATTCAACCTTACAACCTGCTTCCGTGAGTCATTGATCAGAATTACAAATAATGAAACACTTTTAGGGATATAAAAACAAATATAATACATATTGAATCATTGATTAAAGATATGTTGTGTTTTCAGGAATAGGGGAAATCTAAATTTAATGTTACTTTGTAATAACAGAGGCGCGGTTAGCCAGAGCTCACCTTAACACTTCCAGCTTTAACAATCATCTTGGTACTCTTTGCGTGACTTAGTCTCCCATTATTAACATAAGGAGATACAATAGTTCGCTTAAAGATAGGAGAACGGTAATATTTCCCACTTCCTAACAAACGTGTCGGCATTTCAGCCATAAAGTGTATAAGAAGATACTTTCTGTCAAAAGGACTTGGCAACTGTTTCCAAGACTGTTTACCATTGTAGTTTTCCATAACCCAGAAGCTACGGGGGCGATCATTTGCGTAAGTGTCATATATGCATAGGCGGTCTTCAAGGATCCCTAGTGATGTGTTATTAAGACTCCAAACATATTCCGTGTCATCAGGTTGGGGGATTACTCTGAATTCCTCTTTAGCTAAATCGAAAGACACAATTAATACCTTGTCTATGGTAATATCATTAGCATCAAACCAAAACCAGTGAAGTGCCCCATTGAATAAGATACCAGGCCTTGCTAGCATGTCATGATAATCATGGAACCTGCTAATTAGTCCGACTTGCCCAAAAAATGTGCCATCATCAAACCTATAATTGACATGTCCAAAAAGTTTCCAGATATTTGATTTCAAAGATAATATATGAACAAGTGCCCTATGATCACTACTTCGTTGGCAGACTGCCATAACAAGTTTGTAATCATCTGTGGATGAATCATAACCAAACCCCAAATAAATCTCATGCCAAGAACTAGGTTTTGGTGGCTCTTGAAGCTCTCGGAACTCTCTAGTCAACGGATTGGTTACAAGAATTCGATTTTTGGATCGTTCATATATGCATACAAGGCCGTTGGAAGAACCTTCAATACTCCAGGTATTGCAAGACCGCTCGTGATACCTTGGATACCCATTATATCTATAAGATGATGTACGTATAGCGATCCTTGTATCGTGATCTTTATTGTTGCAAATACGTTTAGCATGAGTTTTAGCAAAAGAATGACTTGATATCAAAGAATACCATGACTTACAAACGCTTTTGCATCGAAGAAGATCTTTCACAGGCAATCTTAAAAGTATCTCCTCCACAACATCAAACATAACCATCTCTAACATGCAAACCCTAATTAGATAATAGGTAACAACAACCTAAGCTACCTAGGGTTGCAGAAAGTATAGATAATTAGATATATAGCCTATGCTCCTTGTTCAAGCCCAAACCATCTATATATAGCCCGTTTTGTACGGGTCGTAAAAATAATATGATAAGAAGTTGTTTAGCAAATCAACATAGGTCCCAAAGGTTAAAGTTCAAATAATCATGTTCAAAAGGTTTCAAGAATTCAACTTCATATGTTTCTGTGCAATACGTACTCCAGAAAATTGTAACAATGGTATGAAAAGATATTTTCCCAACCTCAATGCAATTTGAGAGTTTTTGTTCATAGAATCTGCATTTTTCTAAAGAAAGTTGAAAATATACATAAGAGCACAGGGAATCGTCGTGACGTTAGGTGGTGCCGTTGGCAAAAAGTAATGTCACGTCAGCAAAATGGGCTTTGGCAACAAAATTGTTATTGCACCAATTTTCAGGGGAGTGATGTGCCATGGCGATTCTAGTGCCATAGGAATTTTTTTTTGGTTTTAAACTTAAACATATGTTTTATATAAAAATAAAATTCATAAAATTAAAAAATTACATGAAATTAAAACAGTATATAAAATTATAACAGTACATAAAAAACACAAAAACTAATCTTTTTCATCTTCATCTTCGTCTTCATCATTTTCATCCTCGTTCCATAGATGCTCCACTAGGTCCTCTCGGAGATCATTGTGCATTTCCTATATGGAAGTTCCTTCGTCTTCCGAATATGTAAGTCACATCTTTCCATCCAATTTCTAACAATAACCGGTGTTGGATCCACGGACCACGAACATATGTTTCATTTTAACTTTAAATCCATCGTCTTCCAATATCATGTTATGTAAAACAATACAACACACTACAACAATCCAGCCCTTCCCCATCGGGGTTTTCCCCAGCGACATGATGTCGCTGGGGAAAAGACGCTAAACGACAAAAACCTTCTGACGTGGTAAACTTTCTCGAAAAAATTTTGACCAAAAAATAAAGAAAAGTTTCCCCAGCGACATGTCGCTGGGGAAAAGTTGACTGAATTTTGACCAAACTATTTCACAAAAAATGCAAGCGGGAGATTAACCCGCCAACTTTTCCCCAGCGACATGTCGCTGGGGAAACTTTCTTCCACGTCTAATCCAAGTGATTAGTGTTAATGCGTTGTTTAATTTATGTCCAAACTTTTTTCCAGCGACATGTCGCTGGGGAAACTTTTTAGGATTCCCTCCAAAGATTTTCCGTTAACGCGCCTATTTTCCAAAAAAACGAACAAAACTTTCCCCAGCGACATGTCGCTGGGGAAACGTTGACTTCTATTTGACCACCAATTTTCAAAAAATGTGTAATGTTTATATAATATTTTAGTAAATATAATATATATATTAAAAAATATAGTTATTAAAATTTAAAATAGTATATCTCTTTTTATGATAAAAAAAAGTGAGACAAATGGTTAATTTTCCCGCTAATGTTTTCCCGCCAATGTTTTCCCGCCAACATTTTGCCCGCCAAAAGTTAACATTCACTGATAATTGTTAACATTCATTGTTAATATTAATTAAAAATTATTAACATTCATTGAGGCTTACAAACAGACACGCCTAAACCTAACTTTATTCTACCGGACACTTAAACACGCGCTTAATTAAACATGGATATTAAACCGATAATAGACTCATAAACACGAAAATAGATACATCATAAACTAGTTCAAACGAATGTTCCCCATGTCATCGTAAAGGTCGTAAAGTAGTGCAGCCGAATCCAATGTGTGCCTATCGGAGTTGCGGTACAACTCTATCGTACGCTCAAGTACCATTATCATTCCATTCAAGCGCACACAGTTTGCACACGCTGAAGAGCTTGGAGAAGAAATTGGAATCGTTGAAGGTCTAGTAGAAGAGCTTGGAGGAGAAAAGCTCGTTGAAGGTCTTGAAGAAGAGCTTGGAGGAGAAAAGCTCATTGAACCTCCAAGAGAATTGATTAGTAGTTGGACGCGTTCGTCTTTCCATAAAAAAATTTGCATCCATATGAAACTGGAGGTTGAACCCGTGAACGTGGACAAGCATAGTACAGTCTACCAAAGTTTTCAGTTGTCCATGATTCTCGAAGAACTACATCTCCATGTCCACACCTGCACGGAAAAGCTTCATGCTTCAACATGTACATAATAACAATTTGTTGAAACCTATCTAATACATTGAACCTATAATGATGAACCCTATCTAATATATTGAACCTCTAATGATGAACCCTATCTAATACATTGAACCTCTAATGTCGAAACCTATCTAATACATTGAACCTCTAATGATGAACCCTATCTAATACATTGAACCTCTAATGATGAACCCTATCTAATACATTGAACCTCTAATGTTGAAACCTATCTAATACATTGAACCTCTAATGATGAACCCTATCTAATACATTGAACCTCTAATGTTGAAACCTATCTAATACTTTGAACCTTCAATGTTGAACCCTATCTAATACGTTGAACCTCTAATGATGAACCCTATCTAATACATTGAACCTCTAATGATGAACCCTATCTAATACATTAAACCTTCAATGTTGAACCCTATCTAATACGTTGAACCTCTAATGATGAACCCTATCTAATACATTGAACCTCTAATGATGAACCCTATCTAATACATTGAACCTTCAATGTTGAACCCTATCTAATACGTTGAACCTTCAGTGTTGAACCTTATCTAATACGTTGAACCTTCAATGTTGAACCCTATCTAATACATTGAACCTCTAATGATGAACCCTATCTAATACATTGAACCGATGAACCCTATCTAATACATTGAACCTCTAATGTTGAAACCTATCTAATACATTGAACCTCTAATGATGAACCCTATCTAATACATTGAACCTCTAATGTTGAAACCTATCTAATACGTTGAACCTTCAATGTTGAACCCTATCTAATACGTTGAACCCTTCTAATACATTGAACCTCTAATGATGAACCCTATCTAATACATTGAACCTTCAATGTTGAACCCTATCTAATACGTTGAACCTTCAATGTTGAACCCTATCTAATACGTTGAACCTTCAGTGTTGAACCCTATCTAATACATTGAACCTCTAATGATGAACCATATCTAATACATTGAACCTTCAATGTTGAACCCTATCTAATACGTTGAACCTCTAATGATGAACCCTATCTAATACATTGAAAGTATCTAATACATAAATATCATATATAAAAAATATACATTTATATAAAACTTATTATTTTTAATTATATAAAAGTAAAATATTCAAATATATAAAATTATTATTATTAATCATTTAAAAGTATATAACATCAATTATCTAAAAGTAAAATATACAATTATATAAAACGTATTATTATCAATCATTTAAAACTAAATTACATAAATACCATATATAAAAAATATACAATTATATAAAACTTATTATTTTTAATTATATAAAAGTAAAATATTCAAATATATAAAATTATTACATGATTTTCTTGAGGGTGTTGATTTCCAATGGACGCGCTGGTTGTCGTAAGATACCCCTACGACCTTGCATGACTCTGAATGCCCGTTCAATATCTTTTCTTGCAGCTTCTTGAACTCGCTTAAACTTCAACGCCTGTTTGTCTCGTGCCACAGAATTTTTTTTGACAAACATTGACCACGCCGGATAAATACCATCGGCCAAATAGTAACCTTTACCATACGTATGCTCATTTACTACAAAGGGACTCGTGGTGCCAAATCAGCAATTTTAGCATCAAATAATAGGGATCCATATAAGACATTAAAATCATTATTTGCTCCAGGAACCCAAAAAATGCATGCCAAAACCACAATTATTGATTGGCAACAACTTCTAAAATAACAGTAGGGTATTTATGCCCAATCCGTTTAAACTACCCTTGTAAAGCCTTAGGACAGTTTTTTCACTCCCAATGCATACAATCGATACTCCCGGGCATTCTCGGGAGTCCATGTTTTTGTTCATGCCACTAATAAGTATCTTGAATATCTCTTGGAGCTGGTTTTCTTAAATACTGTCAATGATACAAACCCCAAATGCACTTACAAAAATCATCATAATCGGGTTGAAAAAATGCATCAAAATCATCGTATTCGCCAAAATCATTGACATTATGTGGATCCATTTGAGAATTATTGATGTAGAGTATGATTTGAAAGTATGTGAGAAGTACAAAATATTTAGGGGGTATTTATAAGGTTTTTAGAGGTGTAAAATTAAAATTTATAAGATTTTTTTGAAAAAATAAACCCTCCAACGGTAAATTACCGTTTGATTCAAAAAATTAAAAAAAATAATATGTTAACCGCGTGGCTGGTCGATATGGCGCCAGACCCTTGGCCCGAGGACACGGAGTTCTGCGCCATTGGTTTTTTTCGCGCGAAAGATTGGCGCCAGGCAAAAACGCCACCACTCCTCTTGCTCTAAGCATTAATTAGAATATGCACTTTTCTAATACATGTTTACACCACCCTTTTCTTGTTTATAGTAATAATGGTCTTTGAAAAAAAATCAGTCTCTTTACTTTCAAGAAGTGATTGTCTCGTGAAAGACGAGATTAGATACCGTTAAGCTTTTTCAGAAAAAAATAAAAGGATATCTAGACAAAAATAATACAAAATGTATTATTGTAAAATCTATTAGAAACAACTATGTCGTGATTAACATTCGCTTCACTACTTTCTATAGTGGTGATAGGTTGCACAAATATTTCATTTAATGAAGCAGGTGGAGGACTTTGATTTTGAGAAGGCAACTTTGATTCTAACAAATTAGTTTGTTTCAAAAAATTATCTTTTCGACTTTAGAATCATGAATCTTAGAATCCAGTTTTCGTTCAAGAACAACGTTTGCTTTTTCAAGTTTTTCAAAATATTCTTCAAAGTTTTTTGTTTTTTTTTTAATTCAAGTTTGCATTCTCAAAATCGTTTGTCTTTTGAGCTAAAATAAGTTCAAGGTCGTGAATCTTTGAAATAGCAGTTAATTTTACCCCAGCCATTGGCTCATTTGCAGATATGGGTCTGATAGCTGCATCATCGAATTCTGTATCATTTCCCCGAACTGCTGCTTGTGGTTTGCTTTCCGGACTTTGTTCCACTGCTTTTTGTATTAACCGTATTCTCTAACATCTACAACACCTTTTCTTTCATGTTGTGGATCACATGTTCCTTCATCATGTCTTTGCAACATCTTTTGATGTAGCAAATTTCGGTGACTCTTATGAAGTGCTATTTTGTCAATTTGCATCTCGATAGCATTTAAGCAGTAGATTAACTCACTTCGGAAGGTTTGAGGATCTTTACTCGTGTACGCTTTAAAGTCATCTTGCGAGTATTTATGCACTTGTTCTTTGGAATTAATCTGTTGCGAGGTGAAGAAAGTCTTAAGCCGATTCCAAACCTCTTGAAGACACTTCCTTGTGTCCTTCTAAGATGGAGTGGTTTTCTCAAATTGTTGTTGTAAGCGACTCATGTTCTGAAATAGCTTCTTTATGAATGTCTCATGTGGCTCACCAAATTATATTTTAAATGTACGTAGAAATCCAGCTTCTATACCCGTGCAAGCATATCGAGAATTTTGGAGACTAGGCAAGAGAAAGTTGAGTTGTTTGAAGAAAATTGCACTTGTTTCCTTTGCTTCTTGCAGATTATCTCGTTGAATTGCCATCGTAAATTTGTGTGTAAGATAGGATCACAATTCGTAGAAAACGCGTTTCGGATATTCGAATTTCGCCGATATTTTTCAGTCCGATATAAAATTCTTCATTCGGATATAACGTGGATCAAAAAATATTTTGAATTAACAAATTTTGAAAATCACCTAAGAATGTGATTCTAATGATGGGATAAATTTTGAAAAATGGAAAATTTTGACGAAAAATAAGACCAAAAAAATCGAATTTTGGCCTAAATCGCATTACCAAAATTTGAATTTGAAGCTTAAATGGCTTAAAATGGTCTAGGAAAAAAATAAATTTTACTAAGGTTTTCCCGCCAAAAACTCTTTTTTTGGTGAACTATGCAACGAAACTAGTCTAGATATTGGCTAAGTCTAAAAACCAATCGAACGAAAATTTGCACAATCTCTGAAAAATGGTACTAGCGTATGATCTCAAGAATATTTTGAGTAGTGATCTCGGAATATTGCTACAACACCATCTCGGAATATTGCTAGAACATCATCTCGGAATATTTAACTAAAATCACGATCTTGGAATAATCACTAAAATCACGATCTCGGAATAATTGCTAAAATCATGATATCGGAATAATCCCTAAAATCACGATCTCGGAATAACTTCAAAAATTACGATCTCGGAATAATTTCAAAACACCATTTCAGAATAATTTCTAAACACGATTTCGGAATATTTTCTAAAACACCAGTTCGGAATAATTTCTAAAACACCATTTCGGAATAATTAGGGTTTATACCATCTCGGAATAATTTCAAAAACGCGATCTCGGAATATTTTTCTGAACACTATCTCAGAATAATTTTCACAATCTCGGAATAATTAGGGTTTTCACCATCTCGGAATAATTAGGTATTTCACCATCTCTGAATATTCAAAAATTCCGATATAAGCAACAGTTTTTTATCTCGAAGAAAAAGCAACGTTTTTGAGATTTTTCGACAAAACACTCATATTTCTACGTATAAACACATTCAAAGAAGCATAAAAACGACAACATTTTGATTTTTTGAGCCGAAAAAATTTTCAATACAAAACACGAAGAACAACCTTAAAATCAAAAGAAAAAAGATGTTTTTTCCAATGATTTTATGAGGTAAAACACGATAAACAAGCAATCTGCGAATCCCATGGCGAATGATACCACTTGTAGGACCTTAACATATGAAATCCAAACACGATATACAGATGATATATGTAGGACATGAATAGTAATGAGATGATGATGATGAATACGAAAATAAGAACAAGATGAAGAACAAAGGATTAAACAGAAAGAAGAAAGATTAGATTAAGAGAGAAGAAAAGAAAAGAAAAACATGAAGTGTGTGAATTCCAAGTGAGAGAAACACATAGTAACTTTCTCTCTCTAAAACAACTAAATGGGAAAAGACACACACACACATGAGGTGGTGGATGCCTTTTATACAAAAAGTAACATTTTAGGAAGGCCTTCCTCATTTGTATGTTCGGGACTAATTCCCGTTACATAAACAATAATAACTTGGAACTTTCGACACCATCACTTTAAATACGGCTAACAAAAGGTGATCTAAAATATGACCACAAGGATTAACCGAATAGGCAAATGAGGAACATCATATGTATTCAGTTTCTTAGTGTCAAGTGATACGTCATTGCGGGTCTAGGGACAAACCCTTCTACTTGTAGATACATTTTGACAAAATCTGGAAATAAGGCCATACACGTTTTCATTACAGGCATAAGTCTCTTGTTGACGGTTTGGTGCCACTAACACTATTAAGAATTAAAGACCTTTTAGGCACACATCCACATGTCAAAGATTAATTTTAAGCAGGATTGCTCAATTTTTAGCTTACCATATATTTCGTCTAGATATTCTAAAGAAATGGAACATTTGTTAGCTACAAACTAGATAGGTCAGCGCTTGTTAGGCGCGTTTGGTTAGGAAAAAACTACAGTATCTTTAAGAAGTAACATGTTGGGTCGTCTGTGCTAATTTGCAAGCTTTGATGTTCATTATTTTCATCAGTTAGGTAATTTATATAAATCGTGTTTTTGTGTGTGTGTATGTGTGTGTTGTGTCATTAAAGGGTGAGATTATGGGTGCGTAAGCTCAATCCGCATGCCAAGTAATGATGGGGATAGGTGGCATGCACCATATTTGATCAAGATTATTGGGGCACACGCGAAGACGATGCATGCATGTATCTAGTCATAGTGGTGACGTGACTGTTGCTATGATAAAAAACACAGTTCCAAAAAAGCCTATGCAAAGATTATAAGTGGTTATGGGCTAAAAGAGAAAAGACAACCAGATTTCAGGTATGGTTTGTTACACCTTTCGTTGTGTTGTTGTGTCTGAAACTAAAAAGTAATTGACCTGAATCTTTATAGAACTGTGGATTTAGAGGACGTGTTAGAATTTTTCGGTGGAACAAGCAAAAACAAATATCGAATGATTTCTAATTTACTTTGCATGCCCCCTAATTATTTACATTAATTGTTTTTAATTTGATCCTTGCGTAAATACTAGCAAACGAGATCGGATGATTTCTAATTTACTTTAGCACATGTGTATCTCACAGAGTATATATATTGTCACATTAGCCTACTGATATGGTATATGTAAAGTTTGGAATAGGTAAACTGAAGTGTTATATGAAACATTCAAAGTCACTAGAAAATAACTTACATTTAGTACATAAGGATCTGGTCATTATACGTTATTTTCTTTACACAGTTGGTTCTCTTCATTCAATGTACGTTGGCGCTTAAGGAACGTTCTCTGATCAAAGATACATAGATTTTTATCAACGATAAAACTTCATGTAAATGTTATTAGTTTCTCTTTGAAATATTGTAATTATTCCATAGATGACAAAATATTATACGTTTAGAAATGGGGGCGGTGGAAATATAATTTGTCAATGTAAAATGTCACACAAGATCTTGCAACTTCTAAATCAGTTGTAGCATTGTTTAAATCTGCTACCTATTCTATTTTCTGCAGAAAGAATTATAAATTGGATTTAGAAGGGACGTAAATGAAGACAAGGATAAATCCAAAATCCAATTTGCCATCGATGTCCGTGTTACTCAATGGTAATTCGTGGTGTGTGTAACTGAAAGGTCATACTTCTGTGAGGATATTTCAGCTTCCAAGTTTTCTATTTGTCTCTCGAGTTTTAGCTCATTAGACCTCAGTCTGAGTGCCTACAAAAGACACATGTGTATAAATAACTACAAGAGCATAAGTCCCTGACCAACTTGATACATAAGTAAAAAGTATTATAGGTGCCCATTTTGACCCGTTTACTTACAAATGGGTCAATTCGAGTTAACTTTTATCTCTATTGGGGAATAGACTACATGCAAAAAGTTGCACAAGTATGTGATTCTGATACTATTGGTGTTTGGTACCTTCTGTTCTAAGCCAATAACCTCACAAGCTAATAACTTAGCACGCTCATCAGCTGCAATACGTTCTAACCGAGCATTTCCATATTTGGTCCTCATAGCCTCAACTTCCACCTATTGACATCAACTAAACAAGAGAAAATATACATAAACTTATTAAAAGAACTTTCACAAACATGTGTCACTGTACTAAAAATATGTAGCTAGGAGAGTTGATGCTAACCAGTTGAGCGTTAATTTCATCCTGCAATCTCTCTATATCAGACTTCAGCTGGTTTGCAACACTTCCCTACACGCACAACTAAAAACAAAAATAAGTATTAGCTTTTTCTAATGAAGCTAAATTGAGAAAAAACAACACCCAACTATAATTTCGCTACCTGCTGGTTATAAGTGTCTATACATTACATGTCTGTTGTGTAGAGTTGTAATGTTACGTATACATAGATGATGTGATCATGTTTACTACTCTGGACCTCATGGGTCGCCTAATGGCAAAAAAACTTGTGGCTGGCACTCTAAATTGTCCGAAGTCTCACCGCTCGCGTTTAATTTTCGGTAGGTGTAAATGAGAGTTAAATGGTCATGCAAACCTTTTGAAAAAGGAGAGGGCTTTACGTGGCGGTCTTAAATACACGTTGTCTTAAATACTTAGTTACAAGGGTGTTTGATATTTATTTTTAAGTCCGTCTTTACTAAAGCGAATACATTTTTAAAGTGTTACATTTAATTCTACTTTTTAACATAAACAATTTAAAATGAGCAACAAATGGAAAAAAAAGGAACTTGAATTATTAACCATCTATGTACGCAATTCTGCAACTTGAATTATCGTATTTATGAGGCTTTCCATTGTGTTGGAAATTATTTTTAAAGTAACAAGTACCGTTAGTGATTATACCAAGTATCGTTAGTATAGTAAGTACTGTTAGTGTTAACGCGGTGCATGCTAAGTACTGCTAGTGTTAGTGTAAGTACTGCTAGTAAGATAAGTACGAGTAAATCTTTAGTAAAGATATGTTCTAAGTATATTGAGAGCATATCGTTTGTGATATACTTATCATAGTAGAATATTGAGAATATATCGTGTGTGATATATTTATCTAAATAGAATATTGTAGAGTTCCTTGTACAATAAAATGAACATAGGTACGATGAGTTATTTGTACCTTTGCAACAGTCGATTAATAAGAATCGAATAGTTAGAGTATACTATTGTTCTTCTTAGCTTTTATAAGTTAGATTCCGCATAATTTATTAGAGTCTAGTAAGAGTCTCTCAAGTGCTCTAGTTTGTTTCCAAGCTATTGTGCAATCCTTAAAAGGATCTCGATCTATTGAAAGGGATCAATTCATTTCATTGTAGTCTTACATCAAATATTATATCGTTAATTATTTGTCTCCGGATAAATCCGCAGTTATGCGCGAATAATCGCCTAGTAATACATAAGAGAAAATTAATACTGCTAATTAGATAAGATAACAAATAAGTCAAACACCCCCTAAAATTAAATATAATTACCAGGTGGTGATTGGTTGACTCTTAACTTTTTTCCTCGCTACAAGTCTACAAAAGTACGAACTACGAAGTAAACGTACGGTCAAGATTCAATAAATAATATGTTCGAGTGTGTTTTGGTGTGTTAGTTTGAATTTTTGAGTTTGTATACACGAGTAGGGGTGGAAACCAATGTTTTTAAACCTGGGTTAATCCGGCTGAGTCAACCGGATGATACAGTTTCGGTCTAAAAAATGGCTCATTTTGACATGGGTTTTACATTTTCGAAACCTGGTTAAACTCGCCGGGTTTAGGGTGACCCGGGTCAACCCGGGTCAACCCGGTTCTCGAGACCCTGCCGGGTTTCGAGTTTTTCGGAGTTTTTTTTTTAAATATATATGTAAATTTTACGTATTTGCGATGAAACTTTACTTTTACATATTATATTGGTTGGTATACAATTCATACCTTCAATATACGGAAGTTTGTATTGTTTATATATATAATTTTTACTAATTATTAAAGGGAAATGCTAACAAAAGTCTTAAGGGTTGTCATTAAGCATATTTTTTATTACAATATAGCTTATGATCTAATATTGTTTCTGTATTTTTTGTTATTAATACTATTTTTTTTTTATGATCAAATATCAGATTTACATATTAGGAGAAGGCAAACGGGCAACAAGTTGCGCCGCTAGCCCTTTTTGTATAGCAAAACCAAGTCTATTAAATACAACGTTTGTGGATTTAAGAGTCAAAACATTACTATTCATAACACGTTGTATTCTCGTAAGTAGCTCCACCGCCTCAGGTGCAAGGAAACCAAATGTATCAAACGCGAAAGGATAAACACGTGTTGATTTTCAACACATGTTTTCTCGTGTTTATTCACTTTGCACGAGGCGGCTTTTATAGCAGCCTGACCCGCTGTAAAATCTCGACTGACCCGCTTATAATTAATTTTGATCGGATGATAATATCAAATAAAAGTGGAGCAAATCTCGGATTTAGTGAATATATTGATTATTACATAATTGTAATCGGTTGAATTGTATTATCACAATACTTGTAATAAAATTATTTTTTTAGAAACCGGGTTGACCCAGACCCGGTGACTCCATCGGGTCGACTCGAAAACCGGGTTTCAAAACATTGGTGGAAACGAGCCGAGTCGAATCCGAGCCTGTCAGGGTTCGAGCTTGATTCGTTTAAGTTTTACAAAGCTTGAGCTCGAGCTCGGCTCGTTTCGAGCCTTATTATTTAAACTCGAGCTCGTCTCGTAATATGTTATACAAGCTCGGGTTTCGGCTCAAGCTTGACTCGTTTATATAAATTGGGAATCTAAAAATCAAGTTTGACTCGTTTATATTATAACTAATAAGTTCGTATATAAAACATTAGGCTAAATAGCTCGCGAGGTCAAACGAGCTTTGTATGTAAAACTCGGGCTTGAGATCGTTTAATTAACGAGTTTAAATTAGACCCGAGCTCGGGCTCGAGCTCGTTTAGTAAATGAGTTTAAACTTAGACTCGGGCTCCGGATTGTTAAGGCTCGACTCGTTCGAGCTTTCTATCGATCCAAACTCGATATTTTCATGAGCCTCGGCTCGTTTCCACCCTAGCGCGAAGATACATGTTTTTACACAGAAAAGTCATTTGCATATTTCTTTTTGAAAACCATCGTTTAATATGGTTTTTGAGAGTACATTATTTATTATCATAAACTCTGGACATGCTTTATCATTGTAACTAGTTGGTTATGTTTTTATTATGTATCTGTTATGTTTTATTATGTATCTTTTAGTAAATTATAGTATTCGATTTACAATGTAACTAAAATTTAAAAGTGAATGTAGAAATCCACTAAATCATGTCAACTTGAAAATAGTCGTATAAAGTATATGAAAGAAAAGATAGGATAAAGAAAAAGATGTACTATGTGTCAGGCTGGTCGCAATGGTTGCTCGGTCGAGCATGGGCGATCGAGTCGAACTCGATCTTCCCCGTTGTTACAACCAAGTCATCCTATTCGGTCGAACGAAATAGATAGCCTCTACGATCTAATTCGTCACTTGGTCCTCTTCTTTTCTTTCTTTCTTTTTGTTTTCATATATTTTTTGGATAAAATTATATTAGTTTTAATTATGTTTTAGTTAGATAAAATTTGTAAAAAGTTTCCAAAATTTAAATACATTGAGCTTTGTTTAATTCCTCACGACATAAATTAATTTGATTATTTTTAGAGTTAATTTTAGTTAATGCATTTTACGCTCTTTATCTCTAGTTGAGTCTTTTTTTAACATTTCTTTAACAATATTTAATTATAAATACTATTGCAATGTTTTTTATTTTATTTAAATAATTATTTGCAAAAAAAATATAAAAATATTGAACTAAATCGCCTTGTTAGGGAAAATAGGTCGTTGTAGATCGCCGAAGAGAGAAAACTGATGTAGCAGAAAAAATCAAGCTCGTTGTAGGTCGCCGTTGCGCCGAGCCTAAGTTAATGTGTATTTGGTTGTAAGAAATTTTACATCTGTCTTTGTGTTACCCAAACTCTGTGGCAGGTATGTATTTAATGTAGGTTGTTCTTTACAAGATTGAACCAGTCGACGAAAGAGGGCTCGGTTTAATATTAGGACAACTAAACCAGGGATCGCACCGGCTTTCATCCCAGTTCATTGGACTGACGTTGTAAACAATTTATGATTGCGTAAATATATTAAAAGAAAGGGTAAAGTGCAAAAAATGTGCTTGAACTTTCAAAATTTCGCAAATTTGCCCGTGCGTCTAAACTACAAGCAACTTTGCCACTGAAATTCTATTTCTCGTGCATTTTTGCCACTCGATAGAAGATTTTTTTACTTTTATTTAACTTTCCTACGTTAACTCCCACACGTGCCTGGCACGTGAGGGTATATTCGTCATTTCTCGTTCTACCCCATCTCGTCATCTACTATCCCACCTTTCTCTTGTGCAATTTTCTTCCCGGAAAACATTTGCTACCCGCCACGATTGATACCACCTTTGGTTTATGCATTTTGCGTCCCTAAAACCGTTTTTCCCGCAAAAAGTTTGTGGGCCACATTCTTACACATTTTCAAGGACGTAATTTGCACGACCTTTGAGTAACTAAAACTCCTCAGGGACTTAAATTGCATGACCTTTAGGACTTCTATATATTTTCAATACTCAGTGGTTAATCAACATTCACCCCCAATTTCAATAATCTGTAACCCTAACTCCCTTTCAACTAATCAATTTATCAAGTAAAATGACTGGAACAACTCCTATCCTTAACGAACTCAAAAAAGTATGTGGAGATTCTGATTTGAACGTATGTATGGGTTTGTACATAACTCAAATGGTCGCGGTTGAACAAGCTTATGTCGATGTTTTGCGCGATCAGTGTGAGCAGCTGACGAATTCCCTAGGAAACATCGAAATGCTGATCGACGAGATCGAGACAAAGGTTGATGAAGATGAAGATGGGTTGGTCGATTGTTTGAAGGAAATGCGTGATAGTGACAAGTAAGAATTGGCTGATCTGACCAAATTGATTGAGAAAGCTAGGGATGCGATAAGCCAGAAGAACGCTTATGTGGATCATATAGAAGATAGTGATTAGGATATCCACCATGTTTTTAATGTTTATGTTGTTCTAGTTTAATTACCCTTTTTTGATCGGTGTGTGTTTTGTACCCACTTTTGTTTATCAATGAAAGTACTGTAAGTGCCCCCTTTATTTAAAGGACGTAAATTGCACAATGTTTCAACATTCACGTCTATATATATCCATGACTTTATGCCCAAAGTTTATTATACCAAACATACCTTCTTCTAGCATACAATGGCAAACATTCAATCTGAATCTACTTCAAAGTCCACTGACTTGGTCGTACACCTAATTAGGTTCATTAGATAAGGAATTGAAGAAGGAGTTGTAACTAGAGGAGAAATATCAAACTCTATGTTCTGAGGTGGAGGAGACTATCAGAAAGATATCAAGGTTCATTGAGGAGATGGAAAGTTTTCTACGAGTTGGGGATAATGATGACGTTTACCAAACTGCAAGAGTCTTGAAGCATGCTAAAAAGAGGGATAAGGGGAAGGCAGTGGATCTCCAAATTATGAAGGACCAATCCCATCTTGGTGCGCGTGAGATGGACAACCTTGTGAAGAAATTGAATGACGGAATGATAGAATAGTGTTTAGTTGCAACTGGTTTGTTTATGGAATTCTGGATGTACCCTTGTATTTCTTAAGGTTTAATGGAAAGAAAAAAAATTGTTTATGATTTTTGACATGGAATTGGTATGCTTCCATGGATGTTTGACTCTAGAATGTCAAATATCCTAACAAATACATGTCGATTTGGAAGAGTGGGTGACCAAACCAATAATTCAACCATTGATATTGGTTTACAATCACAATTTTTGGTATTTTGACATCAAATTTGTAGGCTTACATGGATGTTTGACTTGAGTGTATAATGTCAAACATAAAACTCACTGATTCTTGACCAACATTGTAGTTTGTACACAGATTTTTATCAACATTTACACAAACTGCAAATGTAAGACAAACTGCATTGTTCATCTAATATGATAATGTTAGGATTTCCTATTACATACCCAAAATTAAGATTAAAACCTAACAATAAATCTAGAATTATAGAAGACTTTTATATGAACATAAAAACCCTAAATTTCAAACTTATTGAATAAATTGTATGCATGTGGCTATTTGATTTATTTTTTGCACATATAAATTGTTATTAAGTGTTTATGATTTAGTTTTTTTGTTAGCCTATTTGTTTATTTGAATTATATGAATTGTTTTAAACAAGGGTAATTTTTTTATAAGAAAAATAATATGGACTAAATCATATTAAAACTAAAATTGTTTTGAGATCTAAATTACATTAAATTGCGTTGATTGGTAATTTGCGATAATAATTAGAAAGGCCTACTCAATTTGACAAACTGTGTGGTGGGTATAACGAGTTGCTGATCATGTACCCGACTAAAGAAGGAGGTTATGCCATTGTCGCTGACCAAATTCCCGGCTCGCTTGTGCGTCGATTGGAATTACCTATGATTATTATTTGCACAATTACTTTAAGATTGATTACCGCAAATTCACATCCGAAACACAAAAAATAAGGTTATTGCTTTGTACTTAACCAAGTTCTAGAAAAAGTACGTTGCGAATTTTGTTGTAGGTAATTCTTCAATTGGTTTAAGCAATGCCTCAACAATAATTTATGTAAAATTTAGTCTTGCCGATAAGTTTACTAAAACTTTTATTAAACTTTTGTTATGAGATGTATGCATGCTTCTCCATACATTGATTTTGACATCAAATATTTATACCGTAAAATTTAAGTCAAATTCCATCTAATTAACGAACACTTGAAGTTACAATGTCGTCATGTGAGATCTTGGATGATATTGTGATGGAAAGAAAACATACATGATTGAATGAGACTTCGCATGAATAGTTTTACGTTCCTTAGATTAGAGTATTTAATTAAGTTACTTAGTGAGATCTAGAAACTTAAGGCATTAAGAGGGGATGAAACATGTTTACAATGCAAAACATTTTTTGGCAATGCAAGTCCCTAAAATATCTAGAAATCGAAAATTATTTGTCAGTTAAATTGTTCGACAAGTTACTATGTTGAATACATTCATTACTAGCAGATCAACTGATGTAATGGATCTATGTCAATATAGATTATAGTTTCAAGGAAAATACTATGGTTGATTTTATTTTCCGAGGTAATTTTATTTTCTTAAGAGTATTATCGAAAATACTAATATTTGAACTTATTTCTTTAGAAATGGCTCAATCTGACAACAACGCTTTAAGTATGGCGTTCAAAACGTTCTTTGAACGTAATGAACTGGTTGGTCCAAACTTCAATGATTGGTATCACTCACTGAGAATTGTCTTGAGAGTAGCGGGTACTATTGATTACTTGTCCACGGCCGTTTCGGCCACACCCGCTGAAGCGGCTTCTAAAGCTAAAAAGCTTCTTTACGAAACTGAAATTAAGAAGCACACTCATGTGTCTTACTTAATGCTTGGGAAAATGTCGCCTGAACTTCAAAAGAAGTTTGAGCTTTACCTCCCAAAATAATGCTTGATAAGCTCAAGGAAATGTTTGAGAAGCCTCAAGCCATAGAGATCTACGATTTAGTATATGCTTCCATAGCTGTAAGCAATCCCCTGGGAAATCCGTAAGTGCACACTATTTGAAAATGAGAGGTTACATGGAACAGCTCATTGCACTTGGGAAGACCTATGACAATGATATGACGATTAACTTAATCAATAGGTCCCTTAACAAGGATTCTAGCGATTTTGTTAGAAACTTCAGTATGCATTGCGCCGGGAAGACAGTGAGTGATTTGCACCCAATGCTCATTGACTATGAAAAAGGTTTAAAGGACAAGGCGTCAACCTATACTCCTCAAGTACTAAACATACAAAAGGGTAGAGTGAGTAAGACAAAATCACAAGCGAACAAAAAGATGAAAGGCAAAGGCAAAGGTGATAAAGGCAAGCAAGTTGCGACTAATTAAAAGCCTAAGCAAAATTTTGCTAAGAAGAATCAATCTCAAAAGGATGAGACTTGTCACCATTGCGGCGCCAATGGTCACTAGAAGCGGAACTGCCCTCTGTACCTCGATGAGTTGCGAGAAATTAAGAAAAAGAAGTCTGGGCTAAGTGTTGTAGCTTCAGGTAGCTTATTTATGATTGAATTATTTAATTTAACATACAAATTAAACTCTTGGGTATATGATATGGGATGCGGTATTAACATTTGTAATACGCTTCAGGGGTTTAAGTTGGAAAGGAAGTTATCCTATGGAGAGCAATATCTGCAAGTGGGCATGGAGCACAAGCAGTTAAAGCCATATGAGTGTTTAATTTAGTTTTACCTTCGGGTTTAGTATTGATCTTAAACAGTTGTCATTGTGCACCTTCTATTGTTAGAGGTGTTATTTCCTTTTCTTGTTTGTTGAATCTTGGATTTATTCACACTATTGATAGTAATGGAATTTCTGTTTTTAAAGATGGTATTTTCTATTTCATTGCAATTTTTGTGAATTGTGTGTTTGAAATTAACATGCATGATAATGTTTCCAAGTATAATAATAATTATGTCTTCAGCATGAATAAGAAGAGAAAGTTAGACAATAACTCTTCTTATCTTTGGCATTGTAGACTTGCCCATATTGGGAAGACACACGTGCAAAAGCTTCAACGTGAAGGTATTTTGGAAAATATCAATGATGAATCATTTGATAAATGTGAGTCTTGTATCTCTAGAAAGATGACCAAGAAACCTTTTAATAATAATATTGAAAGAGCTACTGATCTACTTGGTTTAATACACATTGATGTATCGGGACCACTTAGACATGTGTCAAGGAAAGGTGTTAGTCACTTCTTAACATTTACGGATCATTTTGGCCGTTATGGTTATGTTTATTTACTTAAACATAAACATGAGGTATTTGAAACATTCAAAGTGTTTAAAGTGGAAGTATAACTGCAACTAGGAAAGAAGATCAAAGCTCTTCGTTCTGATAGAGGCAAGTACTTAAGTGAAGAGTTTAAAGATTATGTAAGTGAGAATGGAATTGTTCAGAATCTTACTTCTCCTTATACTCCACAACAAAATGGCGTATCCGAAAGGATAAATCGTACATTATTAGATATGGTGCGGTCTATGTTTAATCTTACAACTTTGCCATTATCCTTTTGCGACTATGCCTTAGAATCCTTGTTCGTATTCTGAATATGGTTCCTACGAAGAAGGTTAATAAGACACCATATGAAATATGGCATGGTAAAACGCCATATTTGTCTTATTTAAAGATCCGGGGTGGTGAGGCGTATGTGAAACATAACTCATCATAGATAAACTCCAACAACGATCTGTGAAATGTATCTCTGTAGGATACCCTAAGGAAACTATAGGTTACTACTTTTATTTCACACCTAAAAACAAAGTTATCGTTGCAAGGTACGTAGACTTTCTTGAAAATATCTCATATCTCAAGAATGCAGTGGGAGAAATTATGATCTTGAAGAGAGTCATATAGATACATTGCCTTCTCAAAATACTAGCGAAATAATTCCTATACAACCAGAAAGTCTGGCCTAGAATTAGTTCCTCTCCGCAAATCCGAAAGGGCTATACGTGCACCAAGCAAGCTATGTCTTAACATAGAGGATGATGATGATGAAGTAGGGGATCATGGTGAACCTGCTAATTATAAATCCGTCATGCTTGATCTTGAAAAGGTTAAGTGGACTAGTGCAATGGACAAGGAAATGAAATTCATGAACATAAATGATGTTTGGATTCTTGTAGAATGCTAAATTAGTGAAAAATAGGTGGATATACTGACATGGATGGCAATATACAATCCTAAAAAGCCCGTTAGTAGCTAAAATTTTTACTCAAACTTTTGGCGTTGACTACGAGGAGACGTTTTCTCTGGTAGCAGACTTAAGAGCTATTAGGATTCTTATAGCGATAGCAGCATACTATGACTATGAGATATGGCAAATGGATGTTAAAACTACCTTCTTGAACGGTTGCTTAGATGAAAATATCTATATGCAGCAACCTGAAGGTTATGTTGATCCTAAGTATCTAAAACGCCTATGTAAACTTCAAAGATCTATTTATGGTTTGAAGCAAGCATCACGTCAATAGAATAAGAGATTTAATGAAAAAATCAAGAAGTTTGGATTTATTCAAAATCGTGATGAGCCATATGTATATCGTATAGCTGGTGGGAGTGATGTAGTATTCCTAATTTATATATTGATGACACATTAATCATGGGAAGTAACATTTCAAGACTTAAAGCAGTTAAGGATTATCTTGGTAAATATTTTCCGATGAAGGATTTGGGAGAAGTTGTATATATTGTGGGAATTAAAATCTATCAAGATAGGAGTAAGCGGTTAATTAGTCTTAGCCAAAATGCTTATACTGACAAGATATTGAAGATGTGTAATATGCATAACTCCAAGAAAGGTTTTTAACCTATGGAGGTTAAGCATGAGTTAAGCCATGAGATGGATGCATCAATACCTAAAGAGGTGGCTTACATGAAGAAGGTTCCTTATGCTTCAGTTGTGGGATCTATTATGTATGTTGTAAGATGCACAAGGCCTGATGTGGCGTTTGCTCAAAACTTGGTCAGTCGTTACCAACAGAATCCAAGGAAGCTCCACTTGGTTAATGTTAAACATATTCTAAAGTATTTGAGGAGTATGAAAGATATGTATTTGGTGTTCAGAGGGAAACCAAACACAGAGCTGAATGTTACAGGTTTTTGTGATGCGTCCTAGCAATGTGATAAAGATGATACGAAGTCTCAGATAGGTTACATGTTTGTTATTAATGGAGGAGCAGTTTACTGGAAGAGCAAAAAGCAGACAACGATTGCAATGCATGCGACTCAATCTAAGTACATGGCTGCTTCAGAAGCTACAATGGAAGCTGTTTGGATTAGGAAGTTTATTGAAGATCTTGGATTGATGCCTTCAATAAAAGAACCTATTGATATGTATTATGACAATTCTGTTGCAATCATATTCGCCAATAATTCTGGAGACATGAAAGGGCCAGACACTTTAAGCATAGATATCACTATGTTTGAGAACAAGTCGAGGCTCGTGAAATCAAATTAATAAAAGTTTACATAGATGATAACGTAGTTGATCCTTTTGCCAAGGCTTTGCCTAGAGGAAAGGTCATTAAACATGCCAAAAGAATTCGGCTTCAATTAGCTAGTGAATTCATGCATATCTGTGATTTGTATTTGGATAAAGGATGCTAAGATATTATTATTTAATAAAATAAAGTTTGAGTTACGCTTATTTTTGTTATTTAGTTTTGTGTCCTATTTTGCATGTTTTAATCCATGAATATTATTGTATTCTAAATGTCTATTGTCGATTAATAATATGAGAATATTATTAAATTAAGACAAATCTAGTTGTGATGGAATATACTTGAAAGTATATTGATGTGTTAACATATCAAATTTAGATGATATTAGATTGATTGAATATAGGACTTATCCCAACTATATTATTATACTTTATGGATCTTTGTCATCAAGTAAATCATAAATAATTATCCTCAGACCTGAGATACCAGGAAACTGTCGTGGATCTAGTGCATTTCTGTGAAGTAATCTAACACTATACGTAATTGGTGGCCATAAGGGTTATTTTCAGAAGTGTTGCAAAATTCATAAGTTTTGCTTGTAGTCAATATGTGATTTGTTTCCTCCAAATTTATTTTGGAGTTTAATATAGTTTGGACCCTCGTGGGATTAGTAAGATGTTCGTGTGGCTGCACCCAAAGTCGTACTAAACTATGTTTAGAAGTTTTGATGATATTGTTGAATCTGATGAACGAGAAACATAATAATTAATGAAAGGAATTACTTAAGATTCATATCCTTATTAACGTTGTATTAGAGACGAAAGGATAATAATAATGATGAATCATTAAGAGGTTTTATCCAGGAGACCTTACTCGACCCGTACTAGAGGCATCGGCGTGTAACTAGACGCTAACAGATGTGATCACACTATTAAAATTTGTCCAAGTAGGAGCTGTAAGTTTTATGGACGTAAAAATTAATAGTTATGTGTTAGGATCGAACTCGGGATTACGGGATTGCACACAATACGTAAAGAGTTAATTTACTAATAAATGTATTTATATACTTATTAATTAAATCAAGCTTTAAACATTTAACGGTCGTTAAGTTTTAAGATTTAAAGACTAACGATTAACGTGGAATATAATAGAAGAGGAAAAGAAGGATCCGGAAACAACCCTTGGGTGATGCGATCGGTAGTGGCAAGAAAAAAGGGAAGACAATATTTCTTTCCAATTTTGAGTATTGTCTTGGCCTCCAAGTTTTGGTACCCTATATAAACACATGGGGTACCTCATAATTCTTCACCCCACAATCTTTCACTCCCATCTCTTGCGATCGACGGCCAAACACCCCTAGGGGTTTCGTTTGGTTTTTGGTTTTCTTGATCGAGTCCTAGCCCCTCTCTAGGGTTGTTGGGTCGGTTTTCCACTATACGTTTAAGATCATTTTATACGTACTAGTATTACGGTTAACTCGTTATATAATATCACTATAGATTATATATTGGATCGATTAACAAAACGGTAAGGGGTTAATCATTGATCCGTCATAAACCCTAATTGGAGATCCGTTCTTTCTTGTTGGAATCACATAGCTAAAAGGTACGTAACCCTAATTGGATTAATTATGAATATGTTATTATTATGATCTTTTTAAATCGCTTCCGCTATTACGTGCTTTGATCTTTGCTTATGTTATTGTAATTGTTATGAACTTCATAAATCATCAGTTTTGTCGGTCCAAAAACCAATTTCTCACTAGGCTCCATCTAGCCCATTGTCTTTTTTCATCAGCCCATATTTTACCCTTCGAGCTTACTTTAGAAATCTTTTTCTTCACTTAAATCAATCTTTGATTCCACTAGAGCCTTATTTTTTTTGCGTTTTCCTGTGTGCCTTATAATAATATAGCAGGTGTATAAAGATCCCACCACCACAATATCCACAATACATTGAGCATGTGTATAAAGATCCCCACTTTATAGACAAAATAAGAACCTACAGCAAAATGTTTAGTATGCTCTCATTCGGGGCTAAAGTTCATAATTCAATCAACAACGGCAAAGGCCCATATGTTATTACAGGTCATATAGACCATTGGATTGGAGCAATGTGTCCGAATGAAGGGAAAGTGCAACAACATGGAGCATAACGGTACCAACCAATTCAGACAGCCCGAATCCATCAACCAAAGACCTGGGGCAAGAACCGCATGTGCACCTCAAGTAAACAAAGAATTGGGAAAAACATATGACCATTTAAAGAGCACCTGCAGGCTGCTAATAAAAACATTGACGAGCAAAATAGACTATTCATATGCAGTATTCTCTTTTGGAAAATGTACTTTTAAATCATATTACTCTCTACAACGAAATAACTTGACTATTACGGCGCTCATCAGTTATATATAAACATGCAGAATGCGCAACGTGCCTGCCGTAACGCACAGGCCGCCATCCCACTCGTTTGAGTTTAAAAGTTGTTAGAGTACGTGAATGGCACATGCGACTGGATTTAAGGCTTTGATCTCGGATCAGTTGGATGTACAAACTACAAAGGATATGCATCAAGTAAATTTTTGTTGTAAACTTGCATCGGGATAGATCTTGCCTATTTTGTTAATTATGGACTTCTTTTAATTTGTTTTTAAAAAGTAAAGGTATTTTTTGCTGTTATTATTAATGGGCTCAATGAACACATGTAATATATTAAATTGGCTCTAATAGGTACATGTAAAACATTAAATTTGTCACTCGGCGGATCTTTTATATTACATGTTTTTTAAAGTATTATTTTTTCTTAATTTTACGTTTTATATATTTTTTCCACGTTTTAGCATTAGCTCGTTTAACCACGCCCGTTTAGCCCGCACATGTTTGGCTCGCCGCCCGTTTATCCCATCGCCCATTTTGCTCCCTACGTTCGCCTGACCCCGCTCATTTTGTCACCTCTACAGCAACGTGTCATGTTCAATATGAATATTTCTATTATTGCTTCACTTTTTAGATGTTGCAATTCACGTAGTAATACGATGTACGGGGTGAAAGTGGTCATGTCACACCACAAAATAGGCGTGAGCATGATGCGGTTTTTGATTAAAACCGAACCGCAACCGCATCTGCGGTTTTTATAAAAATAAATATCGCATCGCACCACAAACCGCGGTTTCGATTTTACGGATTTTTTTGTGGTTTTTAACGGCACCACACCTCACAATCACTGTGACTTATATAATAAATGTGGATTTTTGTGGTTTTTAATTTAAAATGTTAATCTTTTTTGGTTATAATAATGCATAAATTGAATCTAACAAACACTTGACTTATAACTTATGTGAATATCAATGATAATATGCACTAGAAGTCTTATAACTCGCATAAAATCGTAAATGTGACGTTTTTAGTATAAGATAGTTATTGTGTGGTGCGGTTCGGTTTTACGATTCAGTTTTACGGCCGATTTTTGTCGTAGTGCGATTTCTGCGGTGCGGTTTTTTGCGGTTTTGCGGTTCGCGGTATGGTTTTTGCTCACGCTACCACAAAATATGGTCAAATGTTACTTCTTATGTTTCAAAGTACTCCGTAAATTTTAATGTTTGTCTTTTTTTTTGTTTTTTCAAAATTTTGATCGTGAATATGTTTATTTGTGTTATATAATAATGTACTTGATAAAAATTAAATTAATGAAAATTCATATAAAACTTTATCTATTTGTATATTTTGCATTAAGTATTATATAACACACTCAAATATAGTTAAGGTCAAAGTTGTATAAAAAAACTTCGAAGATTAAAACAAACTATTATTATAGATTAAAGATAATAAGATAGAAATGAAAAAATTGTCATCATTTAATGTTATTTGCACCTCTACTACGCGTGCAACCGATTTGATCAATATTTCTTATAGCATTAAGTATTAGACAGAATGCAAATCAACAAAAAAAAGCAAAAAACAATTAAAATCACTAAATATTGTATAAACCATTGAATTCAAGTTTATACTTGTTTATGGTATTGTCACGTGATCCAAGTTCTTTACAACTTAACATGGACTTCACTTAGGGTTTGTTTGGTTAATTTTGTGATTAAGTCCTATTAATTAAACAGATGACTTATTACAGACAGACTCAATTTTATTACTTAATATTTTAAGACATCTTATTTTATTAAGTCACAAACAAACAAATTTCTTATAACTTAATAAATTCAATTTTTTATATTAAGTCATTTAAATTTTTATCAAACACCACCTTACTTGAATCAAATTTTTCTCCATTAGATTCAAGTTAATACTTTTTTTTATGGTATTGTCATGTTGTCCAAGTTCTTCTCTACACCTTAGCATGGATTTCAATCACAATTTTCTCGCGACTCACTTTTCAATCACGTGTGGCTTATAATATTGATGATTACCCGAAATTCGATTCACTAACATCCAAGGTTGTAGAAATCGCTAGGTGCTAGTCAAACGATCGATGACCTTCGAGACAGAATTTTTTTAGGCGGCGCCTAGACGAGCGGATTGAAATTTTATGCATATAAATATTATAAATAGTATGTATAACATAAAAAATACTTCTAATTTCAAATAATTTGATATTCAGATAGTTTGAAGTGCAATACAGACAAATAAACATAACAATTTAAGTGCTTAAAACTTCAAACGTGGACATATAATTTAATTAGTTCGAATTTCATACGAAAAACCCATTACTTTATATTTATAATCGTTTGTTTATCTTTTATTTTATTTTAAGATGTTACGTTAAAATAAATATGTGCACTATATATTAGAAAGAAAACCCTTAACTTTTTGTAAAAAAAATAATAACTTTTTGTTTACTTTCTTGAATTTTTTACTGCCTAGGCCGCCTAGCTTTAGACGTTGCCTAGGCAGAGTATAACCGCTTAGCGCCTAGGTTTCGCCTAACCCGTTTTTTATAACATTGCTAACACCCCATTATTTATTTATTTTAGTAAAAGACACAATACAATGATAAATATATTAAACACTAAAAACTTTGCATGACCAACCTCGTATGAATAAAACCCATAAAAGTCAAAATACCATGACACTCCCAAAGTATGCTTGGGGAACATAAAAAAAACCAAAATTACATACATATATTTACAAAGACTTAAAATTGCGTATATCCAACCAAAACTAATAATTGTTGTAAATTAGCTAAAGTTATTACACTTTTTAAAACCACCTAAACATAACTCTAATTTTTCTTCCACGAATGACCAGATCATCAAAGCCCACTCCAATTCTTCAAATCTTCATTCATTAGCCCAGGGCCCAACTGAAATGCTCGAACCCATAAACCTGTATAAGCAAAAAAATTATATCATATCCCAAACACCCCCCTTAGGAACCAGCAACTGCCCAGAAAATCAAAACACAAACACTTCTTACGCACTAGATACCAAATGTTTTGAAAACCGAGTTTTGAATCGACCCGGTCGAGTCACTGGGTCACTAGTTCAACCGGTTGGACCACCGGGTCGACCCGGCTTTCCATAAAAAAATTATATACTCCGTATATATTTGTAATACGACAAAAAATAATTATATCATATCCCAAACACACCCCCCCCCCCCCCCCCCCCCCCCCCCCTTAGGAACCAACAACTGCGCAGAAAATCAAAACCCAAACACTTCTTACGCACCAGATACCAAATGTTTTGAAAACCGAGTTTCGGATCGACCCAGTCGAGTCACTGGGTCACCAGTTCAACCGGTTGGACCGCCGGGTCGAACCGGCTTTCCATAAAAGAAATTATATACTCCATATATATTTGCAATACGACAAAAAATAATTATATAAATCATGAGTAGTCATATATTTGGCCTAAAAACCGTCTAACAAATTTAACATGTAAAAACAAAGTTACGTTGCAAATACATATAATTAAATCGCGAAAAAAAACACGAAAAAATAAAGAAAATCAACAAAATAAAACCCGTGATGGTCTCACGAACCGGGTCATATAAGACCCGGATCAATTTGACCCGTTTTTTCGACCTGAACAGGTTCAACTGGTTGAATCCGTCGGGTCAACCTGGGTTTCAAAACATTGCAGATATCCCTGCTAAATACAGAGTACCAAGTAAAAATACTATTTTCATTAGCAAGAGTAAACAACAAACTAACTTGCGTATTTCTAAACATCACACAGCAAACAATAACACAATTTGCAGCCCATAAAAACTCCAAACACACATTTCTGATTATATGGGTTGAACTGAATTAACACCGAATGGTTTTCTACTTTGGAATAAACTAACTTTGGAACAGAGTTTATTCCCCAATTCTGATCTTAGTTATCTGTAATATTATCACAATTCAATTTATATCGTGTTAATGCAATTTCTTTAATAGTTATGTTAGCGAAGTTGGTTGTGGACAAAGTTCTTACGTCGTATTAAAAAATATCACTTTGAAATAATCCTCAACTATCAACTGACAGTTCCAAATCCAGATTTAACACTCACTTTTATAAACGTCAAATAATTTCAGTAATCCAAATAAGGAAGGTCTAACCTCTGTTTAGCCAATTGACTCCATCACAAGTGATGTAAGGACAGTTGGTACCTTTGGTTGGTCCCTAGGATAATTCAATGGTCCATCAATAAGGCGCCTATAACCTTGTTCAGGAGCAATCAATGTGTCTAGTAACCATCAGCCTCTACTACAATATTCTTCGCATCAACTGTTCCAAACATTTATAATGCATATACTTACTCACTCACTTGTATGAATGCATATGGTTGTTATGCTCATTCCTACTCTTATGGATGTCAGGTCATTCTAGTAACAAAAAGCATAACCTTCTATCATATCACACCGCATACACAAACACATTACAAAAGAATTTATTATAATTTAGCTATTGGGTGCACACACACCTCAATATGAAGGCCTAAAGGTATTTTAGAGGTAGTCGGTTTTTCCTGATGATTTTGTCCCTGCATGAACTTCAACCCTTACAGGGATTCTTAATCCTGCTTTTGCAAGTTCTTCAACAGCCTCAGTTTGAGTGGTTGTAAAAGACCAGTTCTACGTAGCTTCGGTAAGCGAGATATTATAGAATAATCTGAATACACACCCTGTCAACAAGTTACCCCCACACAAGTCCATGATCCTAAAATCCCGTTACTTCCCAAATCAGAACATACCCCCTGTGAACAACCGAACCTTACAGCCACCCACCAAATCGAAAATTTGCAGTGGCGAGATTGATGACAGGCAAGCGTAGGGACAAATCTGGCATTTACTTACTCACTCACTCATATGGATGCAAAAAGTCAGTGATTATGGGTAGTCATTGGTTGATGTCAGGTCATTCTAATAACAAAAAGCATAACCATCTATCATATCACACCGCAAACACAAACACAATTCAGTAAAAAAGATAGATTCATAGAGAGATATATAATAGCATAAAGATATTATAATTTGTATTGATCTCATAAACTTTGCACGATGTGCATACAGACATCCACATAAAGACTCATAAACTACATAACGTTCTATCATATCCAACCGTACCAATTCTTTCTTAAGAACCAGAAGTCGAACAAAGCTCATACCTTTCTTTCTTAATTGTCTCACATATAAAAGTTCAATAATAAAGTACTAGAATAAGTTCCAAAACTCCTCACATCTAGTAACTACTACTGCTGGAAAAGAAACATGTCTTCAACATTCCTGCAATGGCTTCAGCATAAGATGCCCCCAAAGATACATCATCTTCCACAACTGCAGAAGTAGTAGCAAGACGCTCCTCAGAAGAAGTAGTAGCCATGGGAGCAACAACCTGAGAAAAAGAAAGTTATAAAGGTTTGTTAGATATTTGCTATAAAACAACATTTAATGGGTACCCCTGTTTGAAATCACTATTAAAAATGATTAGATACGTTTTTAGTTGCTATCATTCATTATAAAATTTTCAAATAATTCAAGAAGTCAGAAGATTCAATAAAATTAATGTCTAAGATTTAACAGCTAGTGTTGTTAACTTGTTATATGGATCTAGTGATTATGTTATTTTTAGTTTGATATTATATAAATAACGTGTTTATATAGTGTCTTGGAGACTTGTGATTTTATTTTCGCACAAGTCTTTATAATTCACAAGACGGTATGAATGGTCTAGATAGATTAAAATTGTAACCAAAAAAGAGGTTAGATGACTTGTCCAAAATTATGGCACAGGGCCTCCGAAATCCACGAGACAGCCTTGCCCAAACTCCAATTAAAGAGTGTTCTTGGCACGAACATTTCTTAAGGCGTTGCGATTTCTTTGGTCCATATCGTCGTGACAGCCTAACTAATCACATAATGCAAACCATATACTATTGGAATGGTAGTCTTATTCTAGCCAAACTCATAATTTAAAGTTGATCTTGACTAATTATTAAAAAGGTTGTTTAGAGCCATCAATAAGTAACTTAGTATCACATTAAAACCAGTTCAAATTACATTTTAAACATCACCTATTAACTAAATGCATAAGAGAAGAGACTTGCAAGTTCGCCTATTTTTTGTATAGCAAATATTGACAAACAAAAAGAACATGATGACTAACCAATGTTAACATTATGAAAGTAGTGTAGCCCCGTTTGGTCAAGACAAAGAAGCGGCATGGTGGTGGCAATTTGTCGTAATCGATATTATACATAACCATCTTTGTGTTACTTGGATCCGTGTGGTAATTCTTAATAGTTAAGGGAAGTGTGTTTGAGAAAGATTTACAATTTGACTAGTTGAGGGTAGAAAGTGTTTTGTGAGTTTGGTGAAGGTGTTCTTGTGTTTGTATATATAAGAAGATGCATGTTTTTGATAGATGATTACTTGTGTTTGTTTAAAAGTGATATCGACCCTTCATTCTTAATGTATGAATCTATGAAGAGCTAAGATTCATTTGTATGGTACATGGTGGATAGTTGGATTAGAAAGTTGACAGGTAATTCATTAAATGCTACATGTGGAGCAGCCAACTATAACTAGTAAATGCATTGAATGCTACATGTAGAGCAGCCAACTATAACTAGTAAATGCATTTTTAACTTTTTCAAGTAACTAATACTTCTGTTTCAAAATTATTGTCTATCTTTCTATTTTGGATTGTCCCAAAGTTATTGTTCAATAATAAAAATAGACAAGAAACTTTGATAAATTTGTTATATTATCTTTGCTTGAAATTGTTATTACAAATTTTAAAGAAAGAATTAATTAATTAGATAAGGGTAAAATTGTCATTATGCTTAAAAGTAAGAGAGAGAAATTGGTAATAAATGCAATTTTTTTAAACTGTGTGATTCTTGTCTGTTGACAATAATTTTGGGACGGAAGGAGTAAAACTCTACATGACAAGTAATTCATTGATTTCTCATAAAGTTATTTGGTTATAAACAAGCCAACAATCACAATTATAAATTGCTGTAAATTCTTGATATGTCTAGCATTATAAGTAGCAGCTGGTTATGGTTTTATATGTATTCTTGAGTAAATTATTCAATTTATAATTAATTTAAATTATAATATTAATGCGGAAATTATTAAATCATGTAAGTAGAATGCATTATGATATAAAGTTAAAGAAGTATAAATATTATGATCTTAGACCTTCATAAATGGTGCAACTTGGAAATAGTCTTGTTAAAAGAAGTTTGGTGCCAAGTGTATATTTGTTGTTAATTAGGATTACATTACATGACATGTATGTTATTGTGTTTGTGTGTTTTATAGATGTAATGATAAAGAAAAGGAGGGTCAAATAGGGGATATGTTTATTTGGCTGTGTGATTTAAAAAGAGAACAAGAAAATAGACTACTATTGGTTTCACCTATCGATTTTATTATGGCCGGTTTGAAGACATTAGAGGAAGACTATCATCTCTATCCGGGTAACTTGTCCTTATGGTAGCCAAATTTTGTCGCGGGTATTTATGTAAGGAGGGTTGTTTTTTTAATGGTTGAACTAGTTGACGAAAGATGCACTAGTCTAGTATTAGAATGTGTTATCACAAAGATTATCATTGGTTGTATTGGTTTAAAAGGTTCAAATTCTTATATATCCTTTCACTCTTTACCATTGTGTGTTATGGTTATCCCGGTGTAAATTACAAGTCCATTTGGAGAGACTTTGTTATAAAGTTTGAGTCTTCGTAGAGTCGATGTTATTTCACCCTATTAATTATTCGATGTAGTATCATAACTAATCTTGGAGCAAGGGATTAGTGGCGTCAAACCAACGTAACAGTAGCACCCTTTTCTAGTGAGGTGACATAAGGTGACATTTTATTACGGTTTTACGGTCGTTGTCCTCTTAGGCTAGAGGCAATGGGAGTAAAATTCCACATGTGAGTCTTATGTGGCAAAAGTCAGTCCATTAACTTCACCATAACCTACGCGTGGGTTTTACTTTAAAACTCCACAAGTGGTTACTTCCTCACCGCTCGGCTTGTGTGTCAACTTTTCCTTTTTTATTTTTTTTAATAAAATATGAGTGTATTAGGGTATTTAGTGGGTATATTTCATATAGAGTTGGGTGAGGTGGAGGTGAGGTTTTTGTTCCTTATTCTCATGGTGAGATGAGTTTTTGTGAGTTGTGAAAAAAGTTGAGGTGACGATGAGGTGACGGTGGGATTTTGAAGTGCGACTCCATCCAGCTTTAGCACTAACCAAAGGAAATACACGTGTACATTTATAAAGTACAGGTAAACAATAATTTTAAAATGAACAAATAAATATCTATAAAAGTCTAAAAGAATGAATGGCGTAAGATATAAAAGCACAGGAAATCATCGTGCCGTAGAAGTGGTGTCATAGCTAAAAAGTGGTGTCACGTCAGCAAATAGGCTGGAGTGGTGATTTGTGGTGCCATGGGGTATTTTTGATGCAATCAAAAGTATATACCCCTTAGAATCCTAAAAAAAACCTCGAACTGTGTGGTCTGGTATGGTCGACGTCAAGACTTTGGCACCACACCACGAAGTCCTACGCCGTGAGTTTTTCTCGCGCCGTTGGTTGGCGCCAGGCTTTGGCACCACCGTTTTAACGATTCATATACATGAACGTTGAAATAAATATACATGAATTTTATAAACATACCATTGATCATCAACTCAAAATTATTCGTTAAGATGACGTAGACTCTTCATGATTTGAACCCATGTTTGGATTGGTCCGTCATTAGTATATGAACCATGCTTTTGGTCTTATAAACTGGGTATAGCTACAAATTGTCTAGCGGTAAATAGTTAATGATTTGCTAATAAATTTGGTGATTGAATTGATAACCTTGTGACTCGACCACATTGGGTTGATTTGGTAGTCGAATCAGTGAATCATGACTCGACCGGTTAACCCGGTGGTCGAACCCGTGACCCGCTAAATTCACAAGGTTGACCTGATGATCGGTCACGTGAACATGTTGGTCGATATCGTGACCCGTGACTCGACCGAGTTGACCTAGTGGTCGAATAAGTGAATCAGTTACTCGACCGGGTTGACCTGAAGGTCGTACCTATGACCCGATGACTCAACCGGGTTGATACAATGATCGAACCTGTGACCCAATGTCTCGACCGAATTGACCAGTGATCAAACTTGTGATTGCGTAATATTGTGTAATAAAGGCAATGTTGAATTAATATTAAAAAAATCCAATATTTATAAGAGCGTCTAATATGTTGGTTTAAAAATAGGTTTATAGTTTCACGAAGAGGTCTTAACTTTTACAAACTATAATGGAAACTTATTTTATGTTTACTTGTCATGAAAATGTTTAGTATTTTGGATCTTTTATAACTTGATGCATTTAAATTATATGATGTTTATAAAACTTTAACGAATTTATGTATAGTGAAGATAGGTTAATAGATCCAAAAGATCTAAATATTAATGAATTTGATAAATAATATTTCATGCGTCTTAAAATAATAGTCCACATTCTTTTTAAAATGTGTTAATTTAACCTGTAACAATATTGAAAATAGATACAGAAGTTTGGTTAAGTCTAATTGCATTTCTTTGAAATTATTATTAGAAAATTACTCCCTCCGTCCCGTAGTAATAGTCCATGACCAAAAAACACGTATTTTAATTAAAACATTAATTTTTCAGGTTTCTCTCTCTTACTTTTTACACAATGAAATTTTACCCTTAAATAATTAATTTACAACTTCTTTATTATTTGTAATAATACCTTCAAGTGAGGGTAATATTGCAAACTTAATCCATATTTTTTTATCTATTTTTGGACTTGACTATTAATATGGGACGTCCAAAAATAATAAATTTGACTGTTAATATGGGGACGGATGGAGTAATTAATTAGGTATGAGTAAAACTGTTATTTTGTTAAAAAGTAAAAGCGAAAAATAATAATAAATAACTTTTTTAAATAGTATATTTTTTATTTGTGAACAATAATTTGAAAAAAAAAAAAATATTTAGAAAAGTCTAACGTAATGAACGTCATAAAGTATAAAGATCATGAAGTATATAAACATACCAATCATCGGCTCAAGCTCAATACTTATTTCTTGAGATGACGTGGACCATCCTTTGACATCTTTATGAACCAGTACTTATTTCTTGAGACCGCTTTTTATGATTTGACCCATACCCATGTTTGGATCGGTCCGCCATTTGTAAATGAACCATCCTTTTGGTTGTATGAGTTGGGTTATTCATGAGGGTTGGGCTTTTGATATGGACCTCTTGTAGGTCGAATTTTAGCTACTTTTTCATGTAGTTCTCACGAGCATTTTTACTTTTCAAATAAAATTGAAATTTTCGATACCGTCGTACAAAAATAATTTAAATGCATTTTAATTTAACAATTTAACTTATTTAAAACACTTGTTAAAAAATTAAGAAGTTTACATAATACTTGTAATGAATATTAAATTTGCTAATTATTCAAAATAAATTGAGAAAAATTTGATTACACTACGCAAGAAAAATCTATTGATGCGTTTGCATTAGAGGACTCCTTGGCCCATCTACGTGTCCACACGATTACTTACATGAGACCTAAAGGATTTTTTGTTCAAATGTTGCTGTGTTTTCCAGGGAATATATCGTAGGACATGATTAATCCAATCAAGAACTTGGTTCGTCAAGAAAAAAAAAAAAAAAAAAAAAAAAAAAAAAAAAAAAAAAACAACTATACATGTACCAATCCTTTGATGGACCTCGTTTTCAGGTATCATTTTCTTTTTGCTTCGTTTGGAAGTTAGAAAGTCCCCCAATGCGTTGCGCATGTTATGAAAAAACAAAGCTAAGATATCATGATTCACGCCTTGAAATGGTTCTAAGTTACAACAGCCCAAACATAGATTAGCTAGCTCGGTTTTATTGCTTGGGTGACAAGAAGCATTATGATGGGCATGAGAGCAAAAGATAAAGAAGTTTTCATTGCTATGGTATTTGGTGTTAACCATATTGATACATTATTATAAAATTTATAACATTTTTTAACTAAATTAAATGTAAAAAAAAAGTAATAAAAAAGGTCATTAAAAGTACATTCTTACTAATTTTTATCAAAAAACGTTATTAGGAGTTATTTTTATCTACTCCTAGTGATACAAAGGTCAATCACTAAATGTCTATTCTCACTTAATATTCTGTAAGAATAAATGTAAAATTTTAATGATTTTTTTTTCTTTAGCAGGCAAAGATATGATGAATTTCTGTTACATATTTTTATATATTATGTGTTTTAGTAAAAAAAAATAATGATTGTTTATTTTATTAATAAACAAACATTTTCGTAAGTAAATGATTTTTTTTAGTAAAATTATAATATAATAGAATTACTGCATACGTTTTTAAGTAACTTATGTGACAATGCAACTCACTCCAATCTACTTATCACAAGTTACACACTCACACACCATACCTATTTTTTTTTAACAACGGATGAGATTAAAATACTAACAACAAGCTAAGCTAAAATAAACAACTACAAAATAACAAATTTAAGATTTTTCATCTAACTTAACTAATTAAACTTAGATTCGCACCTATTACAACACCAACAAAGATTGCGATACAATTTTATATTAAAGGTGATTCGCACACTCCAAAATCTGATTTGCACACTTAAAATATTACATCATGACATATATACCCTTAAGATTGTGAGTGTGACTATGTGTGTATTCCACTAAATAATATAGGGGTATAAATGTCCAAAAACAAACAATTTGAGTGTATAAATCAAATTGTGGAATGTGCAAATCACCTCCCATTTTATATACATACCTTTAAACTGAAACTAGGGATGGTAATAAATAAGAAAAAACTCATAATCCATGGGTAATCATACGTAAATAGGTGAGTAATTCTGTGAATTTTTACCCACGGGTGTGCCGTGTGTAAAAATCTAAACCCATCAATGGATGACAGGTAGGACCAATCTACACCAATATATTTTGAGAACTAAGTATTAACCTTACTACGTACACAACTTCAAAATAGACACAACTATTTGGATCTTCACAACACAACTTTCAAATAACACAACTAATTGGATCTTGACAATATAACTAAAATGAATGAATAAAACTTGATCTTTAATAGATCTTAAGGTAGACTCAACACTTCAAGGATGAAAGTGTTCTTCTCTTTGCACTTGGAGAGCAAGAGATGGGAAGAGAAAGATTCACTTCTAAACAAGTAGTAATCAACCAAATAACCAAGGATTTGAATGATTTTAGAAGTATGTTTGAATCTGGAAATTTGTGTGCAAAAGAGGTGAAGAGAAAATCTGAGAATCGTCTACTATTTATAAGACAAAAACCCAACGGCTCTTTCTGGGCGTGGTTCCTTATTGATGCATGCGGTTCCATATCGATAATGAACCGCATAGGCATTTAAGGAACCGTGTTCGTAGACTCCGCGCCCTTTTGTCTTTTAGTGGGGTAGTCACATCTGGTGAAATAGTTATTCTTAAAGGATATTCTTAAACCAAATAGAATATGTCATTTTTAAATTTTCAAATATTTAATTTAATAAAACATTTTCTTAAAAATAAAGTTTAATAAAAAAACTTTGTCACATTTAATAAAATGTGAGTTTTAAGAAAACTTAAATCTTTGATCACTTAATTAAGATGAAAACTTGTTTGTTCATATCTTAAGTGATAATGGTTGAAATGAAAAAAAATACTTGAACTCAAGAATTCCTTTTTCGTTGTTTTCGAAAATCCTTGTTTTTATATATTGTCGTAATCAAAACAAAGTGAGACCGAAAAATGCAAGTAACGTTTTTAGGCATCATTGCATTAACAATCTCCCCCTTTTTTATTTTGACAACACATAAACTCAATCACATGAAAAACAAGATTTTCGAAGACGGGTTTATATCATTTCTCCCCCCATGTTGAAGCAAATAGGATGCATAAGTCTTTGTAGAAGAAAAGAATCGGACTTTGCAAATGCTCCTCATTAGTGCTTACTCGCTCTTGCTTGGTGCACCAAGGAATCGAGCTATGGTGACAAGCTACATGGAAGGGTTAGTAGAAGAAAAGAAACACCCAACAAGATATAGCATAGTTCACATAAAAAGAAAAATAAGATAAGAAAAGAGAAGATAACTAAGATCCAAGATAAGCCATGTTAAAAGGAAACATGAAATGAAGATACAAGAAAATAAATCATACAAATATGTATGAAAAAGAAAACAAGCCAAAAGAAAATCATAACTCTGATCCTAGTTAAACTAGAATTCTAAGATTTGCTTGAAATAGAAGTTTTGGAGATAAGCAATCCACATGCTTAAATGAAAGACAAAGTGGTGGCGGAAGGAGATGGTGGTGGCTTGGTAGTAATCTCATAGTTATAGTGAAGAGGAGGTTTAACTAGGAGACTCATGGTGTAATTCAATTCCTCATAGATATGAGCCATAACAAGATGTTGATATTGACAAAAATGACAATATGTCCTATGATGCATGACAATATCATGTGAGGGAGGAAGAACACAAAAGGCTAGTTGTGGAAGATAAGAAGTTCCACAATCAATATTCTTAGAAGAAGAAGAAATATGACTTTGAGTGTTCTTGGGTGAATTTGGATTGAAAGATATTGGGGAAAATGGAGGAGAATCAAAGCTTTCATTTGGTGAATAAGACATTTTGATATGAGAAAGGATGCAAAATGATTAGGGTTAAATAGAGAAAGCACAAGACACTTTTGGGATGGTCAAAGGTTTGAACCAAAGATTCCAAAAAGTGTTGGAGCAACTTTGGAGTTACCGAAAACTCAAAATTTGAGGATTCTGACTGTGGTTCCTTATCCCCACCTGCGGTTCCATATATATACGGATCCGCGGGATATTTAGGGAACCGCCATAGAGGGCTGTTTTTTGTGGATGAGGAGAATTTTCCAATTCAGCAAATCTTGATTTTCTAGTCTAACTAATCATATAGACATGCTAAAAAGCAATAATAAACATAGAAAACACACAAGAACTCATCAAACAAGATTTTGACCAAAATACATGGATTTAAAATAAAATCGATGTTGGAGGTGTGTTAATCTAGACATATAGGCATGACACAATTATCCTCTATATTTCATTATCATTCTTGCTATATTTGAGAAACCCATACATATGAATTATGTATGCTCGTTGTCAATAGAAAGAAGCTATGAAAAATGTTTTTAGATTGAATTAACAATGCAAAAACATTTCTCGACCATTTTCGAAAGAACTTTGAGAATTTTGAAAAAGAGAAGAGGAATTTTTCAAAAAAGAGTTTTAGAGACTCAATGACTCAAAGAATGAAAAGACTTAAAAGAGAAAGAGACTCGATTAATAAAATGCGCAATTAAGGAATATGTCCTATTAAACCTAGACCTATACGCAAGTAATTAAAAGGTTCCCTATTAAGTGGCTTAGTGAAGATGTCGGCTAAGTTTTCTACCGAGGGCACCTTCTCAATCGAAATTTACCCCTTTTGAACATTATCCCTAAGGAAATGGTGGTGAATCTCTATGTGCTTGGTTCGCGAATGTTGTACGGGATTCTTGCTAAGGTCTATTGCACCCTTATTATCACACATGATGGGAACACCATTAAGTGAAATCCCGTAATCAACAAGCGCTTGCTTCATCCATAGAGCTTGTTGACAAGCTTTACTGGCACTCACATACTCGGCTTCCGTGGTGGATATAGCAAGAGCGGTTTGTTTCTTGGAGAACCAAGAAGTTAAACAACAACCCATGAAGGTACAAACTTCACTAGTACTTTTCCGGTCCACATAGTCTCCCGCATGATCCGAGTCCGCGTATACTATAGTTTCTACGCTGGTCCCTTTAGGATACCATAATCCTAAATGTATAGTCCCTTTAATGTATCGGAAGATACGCTTAACCGCTTCAAGGTGAGAGGTTTTAGGAGCCTCTTGGAAGTGAGCACAAAGGCAAACACTAAACATGAAATTCGTCGACTTGCCGTTAAGTACAACAAACTACTAATCATACCTCTATATTTGTTGTTGTCTACCGACTCACAATCATCATCTACGGTGAGTTTAGTATCCGAGGCCATAGTGGTCTCATTGGTCTAGAGTCCTCTAATCTAAATTTCTTTAGAATTTCTTTAACGTACATAGATTGATTAAAGAAAATACCATCGTCCATTTGTTTAATTTGGAGTCCTAAAAAGAAGTTAAGTTCTCCCATCATGCTCATTTCAAACTCGTAATGCATGATCTTGGCAAAGTCATCACACAAGCTTTGACAAGTTGAACCAAATATAATGTCATCAACATATATTTGTACGATTATGAGGTGAGAACCTTTCTTCTTTGTAAAGATTGTATTGTCTAGCATCCCCATGGTATACTCATGTTTTACAAGCAACGCTTTAATTCTATCATACCAAGCTTTGAGTGCTTATTTAAGACTATAAAGAGATTTCTTAAGCTTGTAAACATGATCTGGTATCTCAAAATCAATGAAGCCGTGAGGTTGAGCCACATATACCTCCTCATTGATCAAACCGTTAAGAAACACACTCTTTACATCTATTTGTTGAAGCTTAAAATCTAATGCGCAAGCATAAGCTAAAAGGATCCTAATGGACTCTAATCTTGCTACCGGTGCATATGTCTCATAATAATCAATCCATTATTGTTGATTATATCCTTGAGCTACAAGTCTAGCCTTGTTACGAGACACAAAACCGTTCTCATCTAACTTATTCTTATATACCCACTTGTTTTATGATGGTAGTACTTCTAGGCAGAGGAACAAGTTCCCAATCGTCATTAGCAATGAATTGATTCAATTCTTCTTGCATGGTGATGACCCAACTCTCATCCATCAAAGCTTCTTTAACATTCTTTGGTTCAATCATTGAGACAAAACAAAAGAAGTTACTTTGATCTTGGACTTGAGATCTAAGGGTCCTTTGATTTAAGTCGCCTATGACGTTTTCGAGAGCATGGTCCTTAGACTCCCTAATGTTTACTCCCTTTTCAACATTAAGGTCTTCAACTCCTAATTTTCTAACCTCTTTGGATTCAACTACGTCTATTTCATCTAAGTCATCATCTACCAAAGGTGGTATCTTTGATGAAGGAGGGGTTTTATCAAATGTCACGTTGAGTGATTCTTCGATTACACCCGAGGTTCTATTGAGGACTATGTAGGCTTTACTAGTTTGAGAATAACCTAGAAAGATACCTTCGTACGACTTAGGGTCGAACTTAGTAAGGTAATCTTTGGTGTTGAGAATGAAGCACTTGCTTCAAAACACCTTAAATTATTCTAATGAGGGCTTCTTACCTTTAAGAATCTCATAAGAGGTCATTCCTAGAAAAGGTCGAATAAGAATTCGGTTGAGAATATAGGTCGATGTGTCCACGCCTCCACGGCATTGAACCAAAATTTTTGAGGCAAAGATTTCTCGTTTAACATTGTCCTACTCATCTCTTGGATAGTCCTATTCTTCCTTTCAACTAACCCATTTGATTATGGAGTGCGAGGAGCCGAGAAGTTATGGGTAATACCATGAGCTTCACAAAAGGCACCAAACTGCACTTCGTTATCAAATTACCTACCATGATCTGTCCTAATATTGGATCCTTCGACTAAAGGTTTCGAAATGATCGAAAGCAGCCTTATAAGAAGCTAAAAATCTAGTCCAAGTGAATCTAGAATAGTCATCAACTATAACTAAGGTATAAAGGTTACCTCCATAACTCCGTATAGCGGAAGGTCCAAAGAGATCCATATGTAGGAGCTCTAGGCATCGAGAGGTCGATACCAAATTCTTGGCCCTGTGGCCTGTGACTTGAGTGAACTTGCTTCCCAACTTTGCAAGCATCACAAAAGTGATTATCATACTTAATCTTGGGGAGATGTCTTACCAAATCCTTAGAGACTAAGATTGAATTAAACGCATATTAGCGTGACCTAATCTCTTTTTCCAAAGAGTAGAACTATCATTTAAAGTCGACAGACATAAGTTTTCCATTGACTTCCTATCGACCTTAATGATATAAAGCCCACGCTTTCTAACACCTTTTCCAATGATCTTTACATCTTTTACGATTTCACTATCATGTTCCGAAAATATGACCTTACACTTATTGTCACAAATTTGACCTATACTTAGTAAATTAAACCCTAGGTTATCTACGTGTTCACATTTTCGATGGTCATGGAATCAAAATAAAACGTACCTTTGCCAATGATGTTACCACGTAGCTTACTAGCAAAAGTAACTTTACCTCAATCATATGCTTTGTAAGTAGAGAACAAACTTCGACTACCCGTCATGTGTTTAGAACAACCACTATCCTTAATCGACTCATCGGGCTCCAAATCGATTCCCAAGCATATATAGGTAACAACACATAAGATCAAACATTAGGTCCCCAATATCTCATGGGTTCAAAGTTGTTATTTCCAAACATACCTTGCATTTGATTGGGATGCATGAATGGAGGACACATGCCCCACGGAGAAAAACATTGTTGACAATTATTACAATTCATATGATTATTTTGATGTCCATTGTTTTTCTTAGGAGTGTTTGATATTGACCTAGAGTTATTGTTGTTTCTAGGTATTGGAGTTTTACTTCTAGGTCTTGACTTAGAGTGGTCATCTCTTTTAAGTATTGGTGTTCTACTTCTAGGCCATTAATCATTACGTACTCTTAGAGGAGTAGCTGATTGTCTTGAAAAATTTCTCATTCCCATTAGAGTTTTACTTAAAGGCTTGTAAAAATTTTCAAGTTCCTTTTTGTCAATTATAGGTAATTCAACATTGTTAACCACAAGATGTTTTGACCCTTTACCTAAAATGGAATTTTCAGAAAGTTGAGAATTTTCAAGAATCCGTTCTTCTGTCCGCGCTTCCTTATCAATCCCTGCGGTTCCATAATTATAAGGAACCGCACCATAGATTGGCGAACCGTGGACAGAGGGTCGTTTTTCTGAAAAACTAACTTGTTTTGGTTTACTAGTGGATGCTTCATTTGTGTTAAAACCTAAGCCTAGTCTTTCTTTAGTGTTAATTTGCTTATTTAACATGTCATCAAGAGCACTAGTACCTTTCATGAACTTTTCCAATTTAATGGAGGTACTCTTGAGATCTACATTCTCTTGTCTAAGGTGTTCACAATTTAAACAACATAAATCAACTTCCTTATTTTTCTCAAGCTTATCTAATTTATCTCTTAGCTCACTAATATCATTTTTAAGCTTGGTCCTAGTTGATTTTAGCACTTTGTTCTTTTCAATGAACTTTAAACTTATTTTGCATAGGTTGTTATATTGACCTTCTAATTCAAAATTATCTAGTGAAGAACTATCATTGCTATAATATTCAGTTTCAGAATGTACCTCTTTGGAAGAATGGGCCATGAGACACTTCTCGTCTTTAGCATTATCGTCACATTCTTCACCGCTATCGCTCCACGAACCACTAACGAAGGCCGAGTGATTCTTGTCGCGAGATGGCTTGGGACAACCACCGATAAAGTGGTTTGGGTCACCGCATCATCACCATTGTCATTCTTGACAAATCGATTTTTGGAAAATGCCTTCTTGTTGTTGCTTGGTTGTCTATCATGTTATCCTCGCCTTTTGAAGAACTTCTTGAAACCTCTAACCACCATAGCATATTCCTCATCATCACTTTCCGAGGAAGAGCTATCATGGTCACTTTGTACCTTCTTGGATTTGAGTGCTAGAGACATTCTTTTACTCTTGGTTTTCACCATTTCTGTATCCTTCAAAATTATCATTTCATGAACTTTTAAGTTGCCAATAAGTTCCTGAAGTGATAATGTAGTAAGATCCTTTGATTCTTTAATTGTCGTGACTTTAGCTCTCCACTTTGGATGCAATGCCCTAAGAAACTTCTTAACATTATTCTTGCTAGAAAAACCTTCATCAAGAGCTCTTAGACTAGTAATAATAGTATTAAACCTTAGCAAATGCACTATCAATAGTTTCATCTTATAAGATGACAAATTGTTCATATTGTTGAACAAAAAGATTGATTTTACTTTCTTTGACTTGGCTATTACCTTGGTGGATTACTAAAAGAGTATTTCAAATATCTTTAGCGGTTTTACACATAAAAATCCTTTCATACTCTTTCTTAGGTAAATCATTATAAATCACCATTTTAGCCTCATTATTTTTAGCAAGTTTCTTCTTAGTTTCATCGTTAGAATTTTCAAAAGTTACTAACTCTTTCTTTTAGAAACTTCATTATATTGATAAGGCAAAAAGTCACCATTGGTAATAACATGCCAAAGATCTAAATCTTTTTCTTTCATATAAGTCTCAAACCTATTTTTCCAATAAATAAAACTATCGGTTTCAAAAAGAGGTGGTCTTTGCATAGATTGCCCTTCTAGGTACTTGTTGGAATCCAAAGATCGATTCAAGTTTTAAAATACAATATATTTTAAAAACGCTTGAGCAACCAGGCTCTGATACCAATTTTAGAAACTAGAAGGGGGTTGAATAGGTTCTTAAAATTACAAGTTAAAAGTAGGTTTTCAAAAATCATTTTCAAAAACTTAGGCTTGAGAAAATATGTGAAATCTTCTTATACACAATATGGACAAAGGATAGTGCAACTAAACTAATAATCACAAGTATGTGCAAGTAAAGAATAATGAATGTAAAGAGATAAGGAAAAGAAAGATCAAACCAAACACCAAGGATTTATAGTGGTTCGGAAACGAAGCTCACTCATCGTCCCTACTCCACTCCTTGAGTACTCCTTACTCGAGAGTTACTAATCAACAAACTCCTTAAGGTGGAGAAACCCTACACAACGTCGCTTAACCAATTTCCGACTCTAAGCTAAAAGTCGAGCCCTAATCTTAGCTAGGATCAATCTTCACCAATATACTTTGAGGACTAAGTATTAACCTTACTACATACAAAACTTCAAAATAGACACAACTATTTGGATTTTCACAACCCAACTTCCAAATAACACAACTACTTGGATCTTGACAACACAACTAAAATGAATTAATAAAACTTGATCTTCAATAGATCTTGAGGTAGACTCAACACTTCAAGTATGAAAGTATTCTTCTCTTTGCACTTGGAAAGGAAGAGATGGGAGAAGAAAGATTCACTTCTAAACAAGTAGTAATCAACCAAATAACCAAGGATTTGAATGATTTAAGTATTAACCTTACTACATACACAATTTTAAAATAGACACAACTATTTGGATCTTCACAACACAACTTCCAAATAACACAACTACTTGGATCTTGACAACACACCTAAAATGAATGAGTAAAACTTGATCTTCAATAGATCTTGAGGTAGACTCAACACTTCAAAGATGAAAGTGTTCTTCTCTTTGCACTTGGAAAGGAAGATATGTGAGGAGAAATATTCACTTCTAAACAAGTAGTAATCAACCAAATAACCAAGGATTTGAATGATTTAAGTATTAACCTTACTACATACACAACTTCAAAATAGACACAACTATTTGGATCTTCACAACACAACTTCCAAATAACACAATTACTTGGATCTTGACAACACAACTAAAATGAATGAATAAAACTTGATATTCAATAGATCTTGAGGTAGACTCAACACTTCAAGGATGAAAGTGTTCTTCTCTTTGGACTTGGAGAGGAAGATATGGGAGGAGAAAGATTCACTTCTAAACAATTAGTAGTAATCAACCAAATAACCAAGGATTTGAATGATTTAAGAAGTATGTTTGAATCTGGAAATTTGTGTGCAAAAGAGGTGAAGACAAAATATGAGAATGATCCACTATTTATAAGACAAAAGCCCAACGGCTCTTTCTGGGCGCGGTTCCTTATTGACGCATGCGGTTCAATATCGAGAAGGAACCGTATAGGCATTTAAGGAACCGTGTTCGTAGACTCGGCGCCCTTTTGTCTTTTAGTGGGGTAGTCACATCTGGTGAAATAGTTATCCTTAAACCAAATAGAATATGTCATTTTCAAATTTTCAAATATTTAATTTAATAAAACATTTTCTTAAAAATAAAGTTTAATAAAAAACTTTGTCACATTTAATAAAGGTGAGTTTTTCGAAAGCTTAAATCCTTGATCACTTAATTAAGATGAAAACATGTTTGTTCATACGTTAAGTGATAATGGTTGAAATGAAAAAATATTTGAAATCAAGAATTCGTTTTTCGTTGTTTTCGAAAATGCTTGTTTTTGTATATTGTCTTAATAAAAACAAAGCAAGAACGAAAAATGCAAGTAACGTTTTTAGATATCATTGCATATTAACAAAGATTTTCATCAATTAAACCAAATATAAAAATAAGTTTCTAAATAATCTAAGTGAAAGAACTATACATTAGATATGACATATTTAACCTTCTATTGGGTGGGTCAAATTTCTATCAGCTTGCTAAATTATTTGAGTTGTACATGTTAGATAGGATCTTGGAAGAAAATGTTGGGTTGGCCTTGGCCCATCCCACGCATATAGTAGCTCCGTCTCTGAACAAGATTGATATACCTGTACTCATTATGCACGCGTGTCATCCCTAATGAAACTACAGTATGTTTGATGTATTTGCTTTGGAAAGGGACACGATGGTGCTTGTTTTAGGCCCTGTGGGGGGGGGGGGGGGGGGGGGGAAGGGGGTGTCGTCAATGGGTTTAGAATTTCGACATTATTTATGGGAAAAACAAAGAAAACATATCATTGATTTTCTTTAGGATTTAAGACTAAATACCTTATTTTCATTTTTCGATCATTAAATTGAACGCATAAATGTTTTTAGTTTTTTTTAGTAATTTATTATCTTTTTATTTATGCAATTTGACTAGCTATAAGTCTTATAAATCTTTTTTATTGCTTTGGGCATATGAAGTGTACAACTTATAAAAACAAGCAACCAAAGTTTGCTTGTAATTTTGCTTATTTTAAAAGCTTAAACCCCGATAAGCTTCGATGAAACTGGTGCAAATTGCTAAACATATGTAGTTTTTTTTAACTGGTGATAATATAACAATGAAGTTGTTACTTTAGTACCTGAGTAAATATCGAACTTTTATCTTTGTGGTTTATCTTATACTCCCTTCGTCTCACATTAAGTGGCCATAATACAAAATCATAAAGTTTTAGCGTATTATATTAATGTCAAAGGTCAAAAAGAACAAAAGCAACTTTAATATATGTCGTTTTAAAAAAAAAAAACAAAACTCAAAGTATAGACTTTTTTAAAATAATATTCCCTCCGTCTCATATTAGTAGTACAATATACTATTTTTGAACGTCCTAAATTAATAGTACAGTCCAAAAATAAATAAGAAATGTAGATTAATTTTAGTATATTACCCTCACTTGAGGGTATTATTACAAACAATAAAAAAGTTGTAAATTAATTATTTAAGGGTAAAATTGACTTTGTGTAAAAAGTATGAGAGAGAAATCTAAAAAAGTGATACTTTTATTAAACTGCATGTTTCTGGTCGGTGAACTATTATTATGGGACGGAGGGAGTATTTTCTTAATAGGAATTATTCTCTTGATTTTTCTTTTTAATTTTTATGTTTTTTTTAATCTAAATGTTTCTTTATTTAGTAAAAGTTTTTAAAAAATTGACAGAGAAATTTTATGAAGAAAAAAAAGACCTTAATTTATAAGTGTTAAATTTGTGAAAAAAAACTTTAAAAGAAAGGAAATAATAAATAATACTTTATTGGTTAAATTTTAAATAAATTAGATGGTGTTAAATAAAAATTAAAAATTTTCATATTTTAAAATAAGTTTAAAAATTAACAAATGCTCCTACTTTATAACTTTATAATATCGCGATTAAAAATATTAAACATAAATTTTTTATATGTGATTATATTAAATTAAAATATTAATTTAAATTAAATTTATTTATAATCCCGAATGTAAACGAGAGTTATAACTAATATATTTAAATAAAAATAAAAATTTAGTTATTAAAATTCTTCCAATTCTTCCAATTATATAAGCATGCATAGGTCCAATCATCAGCTCAAAATTCGTCGGATGCCGTGGACCAGGCTTTGAGGTCTTATTAAACCAGTTCTCGCTTCTTGTTCCAGCTCTTTATGATTTGACCCCATGTTTGGATTGGTCCGCCCATTAATAAATGAACCATGTCTTTTCCGTAAATTTAGCTACTTTTTTCATGTAGCTCTCACGAGCATTCTTACTTTTCAAATAAAACTTTCAATAACCCGTCTCATGAATTTTGACTATTTTTAATTTTTCTTATTTATGTTTGACCATAAATATTTTTATTTTTGTTATATACTACTTTATATAAATTATATCATCTGAAATACTTTTAAAAACCAAATCTTCATATAACGGTCATCAAGTATTATATAATATAAGTATAAAATTTTTTGGTCAAAGTTCAATAAAAAATACTTAGAATATTATATCGTGGACACTTAATATGGAACGAAGGTAATACTATTTAACAAAAAAAAAATTGAAAAGTTTTTTTATTTAACAATTTAACTCATTTAAAACACTTGTTAAAAAAATCAAAAAGTTTATATAATACTTGCAATAAATATTAAATTTGTTAATTACCAAAAAAAAATTAAAAAATTGACATAATTTTACATTACGCAAGCAAAATCTATGGGTTCTTAACTTCTTATGGCATTACGAGGACTCGTTGGCCCATCTACGTGTCTAGACGATTACTTACATCAGACCTAAGGGTTTTTTTGTTCAAATGCAAATGTTTTTTTGTTTTTCGGCGAATATATTTTAGGACATGATCCCTCCAATCAAGAACTTGGTTCGCCAAAAAAACAATTTTCTTTTTGAGGATCATTTTCTTTTTGCTTCGTCTGAATGTTAAGAAGTCCCCAAATGCGTTGCGCATGTTATCAAGAAACAAACCTGAGGTCTCATGATTCACGCCTTTAAAGCAGCTTTAGGTTACAACAGCCCGACGTAGCTTAGCTAGCTCAGTTCTCTTGACAAGAAGCAACTCATATTATTGATGGGTACGAGAGCAAAAGGTAAGGAAGTTTTCATTGCTCTTGTATTCAGTGTTAAACATATCGATACGACCCACGATACATATAATCATGAAATTAAGAATAAGAATAGATTTGTACGAATAGTCTTTAATGAAAAAGAAAAAGCAAAAGACAAAACACATTCGACAACTAATAATGAGACCAACCTTGTGAGGGGGTGGTGGATCACGACGGACTGACGGTTCTTGGATTATAATAATCAAAAAGCCACGGCCGACCACCATGAGGATGCGGAACTGGATTCATAGTAACACCACGAACCTTGGCCAAGCATTTTTTCTTCTCACGGAACTTGTTGCAAGCCATAATGGGCTGCTCAGTTCGTCCTCGACCAGCAACTTGACCGTTAAGATATATATTTTTTGATTTAAGTTCATTTGGATACCAAACCTTATTTTGGATACCAAGGGACTAATCTCCATCCTCCATCTTAATCTTAATCCAATGGATAAGATTAAACCAAAAACTCATTTTCCACTTTTTTTTTCAAACATTAATATCTTTTAAACCGTTAATCGTTATGCAAAAAAAAATATACCGTTACGACGAGCATTTAATTATCTTTCTACTGATATGTTATATGATATACTTTCGACAATTTTTTTTTTTCGTTTTTTTTCATGTTTTTTTTTCATGGTCGAAAATTATCATATATGATACTAAATATCATATATGATAGTAACACTAAGTATCATACATGATATAACTTATCATATATGATATAAACCAATATCATATATGATTCAATAATAATTTGTAACCTAAGACTGATATCATATATGATAAAACACTATTATCATATATGATATTTTACGCAAATTTTGAAAAACGAAAAAAAAGACGAAATTTTTTTTTCTTCAAAAGTATATCATAATGCATATCTGTAGAAAGCTTATTAAATGCTCGTCACGATGGTATATTTTTTTTCGTTTAACACTTAACGGTTTAAAAGATATTTAAATTATAAGAATAAGTGAAATAATAAAATACTTTTAATCTTATCCATTAGATGAGATGGAGATGGATGGTGGAGATGAATCCCTTGATATCCAAAATTAATATGATATCCAAAATAACTTTACTCATATTTTTTTTAACATAAGATTTTATACATGAATATGAATTGTATAAACATACCACCGACCATCAGCTAAAAATTGATCATTAAGATGACGTGGACCATGCTTTGACATCTTTATGAACCAGTTCTTGTTTATTGAGCCCACTCTTTATGACTGGTCTGCTGTTAATAAAAGAACCCTCCTTTTTTCGAATGAGCTGGGTTATCCATCAGGATTGGGCTTTTGATATGGACTTTTTTTAGGCCGAATTTTACCTACTTTTTCATGTAGTTCTCATGATTCTTATCGAATAAGCATTAAAAATTTTAATATTTTAGAGATGCAAGCCCCAACCGGCTTTTTAAAAACCGGTATAAAAACATAACCGGTTTTTAAAAAACCGATTTTTTTATCGAATCGGTTAAAAATAACCGGGCCGGTTAGACTGATTGTTCAATTTTAACCGTAATCGGTTTTTGACCGGTTACGTAACCGGTTTTACGCTGTCTTTAAAAAAACCGGTTTTAACCTGTTTTATTTTTATTTTTTAGTTAATTAATATTTTTTTTATAAAGAAAATAAAGAATCATTTAAAATACAAAAAACTAAAATATAAATATACTCAGAGTTAAAATTCCTCCTAAAATATATGATTTTTTTTGAAATTAGCCTTTAGAATTAGGTTAAACTCAAATTAACAATTAGTTGCTTATATAAATTCATTATAAAATCATATTTTTGATAGAGCTTGAAAAAACTTGATAAAAACTCTAGCCGAGCCATCAAAAGCTTGAACTTGAGCTTGATATAGTTTCGAGCTATTTTTTGGGCTTGAACTTGAGCTTGCGTTTGATAAAAGCTTGGCTTAATCGAGCCAAACTCGAGCTCAAACTCAAGTTATTTGATAAAAATTTGACTTGAGTACACCCCTATTTTCAGGTATCGTTTTCTTTTTTGCTTCGTTTGGAAGTTAGATATCATGATTCACGCCTTGAAATGGTTCTAAGTTACAACAGCCCAACATAGATTAGCTAGCTCAACTTTATTGCTTGGGTGACAAGAACCATAATGATGGGTATGAGAGCAAAAGATAAAGAAGTTTTCATTGCTATGGTATTTGGTGTTAACCATATTAATACATTATTATAAAATTTATAACATTTGTTAATTAAATTAAATGTAGAAAAAAATAAGTAATAAGAGATGTCATTAAAAGTACATTCTTACCAATTTTTATCAAAAAATTTATTAAAAATTATTTTATCAACTCTTAGTAATAGAAGAGATCAATAATGTCTATTTTCACTGTAAGTATAAATATAAGACTTTTAATAAGTTTTGACCCATCTAGACCCATGACCCAAACCCAACCCAACTCATCCATTTGCCACATCTAGTGCCACGTATATATTTGTTGTTAATTAGGATTATATTACACGACATGTATTGTGTTTGTGTGTTTTATAGACGTAAAGGTAAAGAAAAAGGAGAGTCAAATAGGGGATATGTTTATTTGGTTGTGTGATTCAAAGAGAGAACAAAAAAACATATTACTATTGGTTTTACCTATCGATTTTATTATGGCCGGTTTGGAGACATCAGAGGAAGACTATCATCTCTATCCGGATAACTTGTCCTTATGGTAGCCAAACTTTGTCGCGGGTATTTATGTAACGAGGGTTTGTTTTTTTATTGGTTGAACTAGTTGACGAAAGATGCACTAGTCTAAGTATTGGAATATGTTATTACAAAGATTATCAGTTGTTGTATTGCTTTAAAAGGATCAAAGTCTTACGTAATCTTTCTTTCTTTACTATCGTGTGTTATGGTTATCCCCATGTAAATTACAAGGCCATTTGGAGAGACTTTGTTATAAAGTTTGAGTCTTCGTAGAGTCGATGTTATTTCACCCCATTAATATTCGATGGAGTATCTAGGGACGAAGCCAGGATCATATATGACTGGGTACACAAAACTTTTTGAATCGTAATTTATAAAAGTCAAAATTTGTTTTCTATTTGTAAGTATACTAACTAAATAAGATTAGAAACACATTTTCGAAAGACCGGGTGCATTTAAGATGCATTTAGTTTAAATCGATGTTTTTTTAAAAAATTAACACTAAATCAAAAAAAGTTCATAAATTTAAAGGGCACACACGGAACACCCCTGGCTCCGTCCCTCAGAGTATCATAACTAATCTTGGAGCAAGAGATGTAGTGGCGTTAACCCATGCCAAACCAACGTAACAGTAGCACCATTTTCTAGTGAGGTGACATAAGGTGATATTTTTTTTAGGGTTTATGGTCACTATACTCTTAGCACCAACCAAAGGAAATACTCGTGTACATTTATAAAAGTGAAAATACAGGTAAACAATAATTTTAAAATGAAAAAAATAAAAACTTATAAAAGTCTAACAAAATGAATGGCGTAAGATATAAAAGATTCATATATATGAACATGGAAAAAGTTAACATACCCTTAATTTGGAATATAATCAATTAACCAATCACAACAATCTATTTTTATCATGTAACAAAAAAACTAATTTTTTAAAAAAAATTTATCCCACAAACCGTTTATCGTTACGTAAAACAAAACATATAATCGCGACGAGAATTAAATCATCTATCTATCGAGGGGCACATGTATATACTTTTGACGAACTTTTTTTTCGACTTTATTTTAAGTCACGTATGAGAGAATCATATATGATTCGTCACGAAACATATATGATTTTCAAAAAATCATATATGATTCATATCACGAATCATATATGATTTTCTGAAAATCATATATGATTCATGACGAATCATATATGATTCATGACGAATCATATATGATTCTCTCATACTTGACTTAAGAAAAAAGTCGAAAAAAAAGTTCGTCGAAAGTATATACATGTGCCCATTGATAAAAAGATGATATAATTCTCGTTGCAATGGTGTATTTTTTTCGTTTGCTGATTTACCGTTTGTGAGATGTTTAATTTTTTAAAAAGTGGTGGGAAGTGAGTTTTTAAAAAAAAATAAGTAATTATGATTGGTTGAATATGTATATGCTAATTTAAGTGTTCAGATAAATGTTAACTCACATGAACATTTGTTCAAAAAATATACACGAATTTTATAGACAGACCACCGATCATCAGCTCAAAATTATTCGCTAAGATGACGTGGACCATGCTTAGACCTCTTTATGAACCAGTGCTTGTTTCTTGAGTCGCTCTTCATGATTTGAACCCATGTTTGGATTGGTCCGAAATTAGTAAATGAACCATGCTTTTGGTCTTATAAGCTGGGTATATAGCGGTAAATAGTTAATGTTTTGCTAACTGATTTGGTTATCGGATCGACAATCTGGTGACTCGACTAGGTTGGATTGACCTAGTAGTCGAATCAGCGAATCGTGACTCGACCGGTTGACTTGGTGAATTCACGAGGTTGACCTGATGGTCGGTCACGTGAACCTAGTGGTCGATATCGTAGCCCGTGACTCGACCGAGTTGACCTGATGGTTGATTAAGTGAATCAGTTACTCGACCAGGTTGACCTCATGGTCGTACCTATGACCCGATGACTTAACCGGGTTGATACAGTTGTCGAACCCGTGACCCGATGTATCGACCGAATTAACAAGTAATCCAACTTGTGATTGTGTAATATTGTGTAATAAATGCAATGTTGAATTAATATCAAAAAAATCCATATTTATAAGAGAGTAAAATGCATAAATGCTCCATGTGGTTTGTCAAAATTGCAGATTGACTCCCTAACTTCTAAAAAGTGCAGGCGGGCTCCCGGAGGACAAAAGTAAGTAGCAAAGAACCCACTGGACCTAACCTGTGTTAATTTTTTCTCAGTTAACTTTATTTTATTCAAGGGTATTTACGTCTTTTCTTATGAGTATAGTTTATGTTTATTGCACCTTTAGTCCCTGACTAACACTCAAATACCCAACCTTAACACTTTTGCAAACCACACCAGGCTCAAAATCCACTTCTCTAAAAACACATAAACCCTAATTAGAAATACAATGAAAATCATTCACCACTAATTGCAAATTTGTGAAGCATGGCAAGTTAGCTATCTCCTCAATTCTTACAATAATATCACTAGCATCTCCATACCAATTAATAGCCAATTCCCGTAAACAGACGAGATTTGATATGACACCAGGTGCTATATGAGACACATCACAAAGCTGAGCACTCAGCCACTTCAGGGCCGGCCCTGGGGCTGGGCGAGGTGGGCGACCGCCCAGGACATCAAACAAATCGAAGGCATCATATTTCTATAGTAATGAAGAAATTAAACTTTATGTAGTTGGTGTTGTGAAAAAAAAACGATGCCTGATAAAATAGGGGCACATATAAGAAAGGTGAAACAAAACATAGCCTTAAAGATGATGAAGGTGGAAGCGAGGCACAAATATGGAGGTTAATATTTGCCGGTGAAACACTGTATTTTGGCGAGGAAGATGAAGTAGAAAATGAGATGGACTGACAATTATTAAAGAGAGAAAGACATATATTTTGTTTCCTTATGTAAAAACGTCTATTTTTAGCAATGTATTAAAGTATTTTATTAGTAGGAATTTTTGACAAACCATATACGGAGTATTATGCAAGTCGATTATAATTCATATTGTATTTGATACTTGATGCTTTTAACTTTGTTATTACATTTCATAAGTAGTTTGTCGAATACACATCTATCCAGTTTTTAAAAGTGTTTTGTAGGGGTGTTCAAAAAAACCGAGAAACCGACGAACCGAGCCGAACCGCTCAATCCGAAACCGAAAAAATCCGAAACCGAAAAAACCGAAACCGAAAAAAACCGAAACCGAAAAAACCCGCTTATAACGGTTCGGTTACGGTTTTCATTTTTAGATATCCGTGGTTAACCGAACCGAACCGCACATATTATACATGAATTTTTATAACTAAATATTCAAATTATAGTACATGTATTAGTTGTATTAGTACCCTACTTTTATTATGCATGAAATATTTTAACTAAATATTCAAATTGTAGTACATGTATTAAACATGTATGTGTAAATTTAATTAATTTGATCGTAGTTTATAAATATCGAATAAATATTTTTTGGTTAATATGTTATTTATGAATATTATAATGCACTTTTTTGTAACGAAATAATTTTTATATGATTTTTATCTATTTAATGTCGTTGAATTATACGAAAACGACATTTTATGTTCTAAATCATGTTATTGTTTATAAACTAAAACTTTATGAAACTTATATAATGTTAACCGTGACCCGAACCGTGGGTAACCGCTCATTTCGGGTAACCGTATTTCCGGTTAACCGCCTTGTACGGTTCGGTTACGGATAGTAAATTTAACTAACCGAACCGCGATGGATAGTCAAAATCACCTAACTACCCGAACCGAACCGACCCGTGAACACCCCTAGTGTTTTGGTTGGTTGAACATGAAAAGATCCATTTCCTGCCAATACCACTATTTTTTTCTTACCTTCGGAAGCAATTAGCAGCGCCATATCACGAACAAGATCATGCATTTTTGTTGTTCCTTTGTCGTCTCCATCTAATAGAAAGAATCATGATTTAAGTGTGTTGACCGCAATCTGAATCATGTTCCTTGCGTCTTCGACACTCTGAAGATCATCAAGTGAATCGGGTATAACCAAGTAAATCGAGTAAGACCATGGACCCAAGCCGGGTAACTTGTTACATTACTTACATCTATTTTTGGAAGAGGACTATAATTTTGGGACGTCCCAAAATGATATACATGACTATAAATTTGGTACGGAGGTAGTATTATATTTAATACGAGAATTGACAAATTTACTGCCACAGAAAAATTGCTTTTTAACGATAGTTAGGCACGGGGAGGTTCTTTGCTACTTACCTTCGTCCTCCGGGAGACCACCTGCACTTTTTGGAAGTTAGGGAGTCAATCTGCAATTTTGACAAACCACAGGGAGCATTTATGCATTTTACTCTTTATAAGAGCATCTAATATGTTGGTTTAAAAAAAGGTTTATAGTTTCACGAAAAGGTCTACACTTTTACAAGCTATAATGAAAATTTATTTTATGTTACTTGGCATGAAAATATTTAGTATTTTGGATCTTTTTATAACTTGATGCATTTAAATTATATGATGTTTATAAAACTTTAACGAATTTATGTATAGTGAAGATAGGTTAATAGATCCAAAAGATCTATATATTAATGAATTTGATAAATAATATTTCATGCGTCTTAAAATAATAGGCCACATTCTTTTTTAAATGTGTTAATTTAACCCGTAACAGTATTAAAAATAGATAGAGAAGTTTGGTTAAGTCTAATTACCACATTGCGTTTGTTTGAAATTATTATTAAAAATTTACTCCCTATGTCCCATAATAATAGTCCACCGAACAAAAAACACGTAATTTAATAAAAACATTACTTTTTCTGGATTCTCTCTCTTACTTTTTACACAATGATAATTTTACTATTAAATAATTAATTTCCAACTTATTTATTATTTGTAATAATACTTTCAAGTGAGGGTAATAATATTGTAAACTTAATCCATAATTCTTATCTATTTTTGGACCAGACTATTAATATGGGACGTTCAAAAATAGTAACTTTGACTGTTAATATAGGACAAATGAAGTAATTAATTAGTTATGAGTAAAATTGTTATTTTGTTAAAAAGTAAAAGCGAAAAATAATAATAAATAAATTTTTAAATTAGAATAATTTTTGTTTGTGAACAATAATTTGAAAGAAAAAAAAAATTTAAAAAAAGTAACGTAATACGTCATAAATTATAAAAGATCATGAAGTATATAAACATACCCAATCATTGAGATGACGTGGACAATCCTTTGACATCTTTATGAACCAGTTCTTGCTTCTTGAGCCCGCTCTCTGTGATTTGAACCATTTAGTTTATGAACCATCCTTTTGGTCGTATGGGCTGGGTTATCCATGAGGTTTGGGCTTTTGATATGGACCTCTTGTAGGCCGAATTTTAGCTACTTTTTTCATGTAGAACATTCTCACTTTTCAAATAAAATTGAAAATTTTCAATACCATTTAACAAAAAAAAATTAAAAGCCTTTTTATTTAACAATTTAACTTAATAAAACATTTGTTAAAGAACTAAAAAGATTATACAGTATAATACTTGAAAAAAATATTAAATTTGCGTTATTCAAAATAAATGAGAAAAGTTGACATAATTTTACAACACGCTAGAAAAATCTATAGGTTCTTATGGCATTACAAGGACTCGTTAGCCCGTCTACGTGTCTACGCGGTTACTTACGTGAGACCTAAAGGATTTTTGGTCAAATGTTGATGCCTTTCTCCTTTTCGGTGAATATATTGTAGGACATGATCCAAGAACTTGGTTCGCCAAAAAAAACGATACATGTCTTATATCTAGGGAGGACCTTGTTTTAAGGATTTGAAAGTTAAAAAAGTCCCCCAATGCGTTGGGCATCCCTCTAAAGCAGCTTTAGGTTACAACAGCCCGACGTAGCTTAGCTAGCTCAGTTCTCTTGACAAGAAGCAACTCATATTATTGATGGGTACGAGAGCAAAAGGTAAGGAAGTTTTCATTGCTCTTGTATTCAGTGTTAAACATATCGATACGACCCACGATACATATAATCATGAAATTAAGAATAAGAATAGATTTGTACGAATAGTCTTTAATGAAAAAGAAAAAGCAAAAGACAAAACACATTCGACAACTAATAATGAGACCAACCTTGTGAGGGGGTGGTGGATCACGACGGACTGACGGTTCTTGGATTATAATAATCAAAAAGCCACGGCCGACCACCATGAGGATGCGGAACTGGATTCATAGTAACACCACGAACCTTGGCCAAGCATTTTTTCTTCTCACGGAACTTGTTGCAAGCCATAATGGGCTGCTCAGTTCGTCCTCGACCAGCAACTTGACCGACCATAGCACGAGATCTACTTGGCACAATTTTCGTGGCTCCAGATAAATGCTTCCCTCTTGGCGTACCATTATCAACAGGATTGCGACTAATAACAATATCATCATGATCAGGATTATGATGCTTAACATTACAGACAACACCTCCTTCTGAAATAGGCAACACATTCCCCCACACTCCTGTATCCATATACCTTCTGCAGACTCCTTCCTTGTGGCCACACGACCTTTGCGTTCGCCCAAGTCGAGTGAGCGGGAGCGTTTCCGGTTATGTGTGTGGGACTTGAAGAAGGACCCTGGTCCCTTACGTTTTGCTCTGATGAAATAAGTGGATTTTTGTGCTTGAAAAAAAGTTTTGGAGATATACCCATTCCAAAACGTGACAACCACGTAACCTTTTGTATATTGCTATAATCCGTAAAAATGCTCACTTTGCTATTGCAATAATCTGTAAAGATCATGAGCTGACAAAATATACCCACCGATCCCGTGGCGGATCTAGCTACTTCTTTCAAAACTTCTTAGACAATAAGCAGCATGTGTAAATATACATTTTGTGTAAAAAAAAAAAAAAAAAAAAAAAAAAAAAAAAAAAAAAAAAAAAAAAAAAAAAAAAACATTTTTTGTGCGAGGACAGTAGGGCTGATTAGAGCCTGTAAAGCTATATTGACCCGAGTAAGGGATCACGACGTCCTAGGTGGACGATGCGTGTGTACATGGAAAATTTATTGCTCATATGTTTGATTATGAAGTATTTAACCCCAACATGAAGAAAAGTTGAAAGAATGCGCTCATGTGTGGAACTAAAGTGCTAATATGCACCATGAACACTAAGCGGGGTAAGTTCTAACGAACCACCCTTTTAGCTTTATTATCATGTTCTATTTTCAGTTTATGTGCATTATCTCGATAAGATTATTGCTTAAGTTGCTTTGTTTATGTTTCTCTTTTAGGCGAAGTTAACATTTTGAAGTTATGGAAGTTAGGACGGCTCGCGTTGACCTGTGGTGGAGCTCGAGGGTAAATGAGCTTGTCTTGAATCCTCTCTTATACCATGAAACGTCTTAAGAATTCTTTCGTGTTTTGGTTTGTAAAAATGAAGACTTATATATAGTACAAGTCTGCTCAAGTGGTCTTAAGGAGTGTTTGGCATTATGCCATTCTTACTCGTTTTGACTTCATACGGGTCCAAATGTGGTTATCACTATTACGTACATTTGTTCTTATGTTATAAAATAGTTATTGTCCAGGTTTGTCACAGTAGCTAATAGAGAGGCATACAGCCACATCACCTGGAAGCATACAGATGTATGTTATACCTGTGTGTTTTTTGCAACTTTCTGATCAGACCATAAGCCCCAAAATAAGCTTTAAATAAATACCAAGAACTTCACAAACTCAGTAGGATCATAGAAACTATTAACTTCCTAAGAAGCTTATACTGTGTTTGTTGGATGGCAACTTTTTTCACTCACAAAAGAACCTTAAAAGCATCGATATATCAACTAAGTCAGCTGTTAAACTTGAAAAAAATACGCAACTCCTGCTCAAAGGCTAAGAATACAACAATAGATTAAATAACGCTCACCTGTTATTACATACTGTAGTGGTATATTTGTTGATTCCCTTTGACCTATGAGGTTTGACCAATCACCACACTCCAAAAACCTGTTAATATGATCAACACGGTTGGGAACTCGGTTACCCAATATCAGGGAGACCAAATCGGAATTGTTAACATATATCCAATATCAGTGTGTATGTATTGCTTGATCAAATTGAGCAACACTTGCGTTCTGATGTTTATCAGAAGATCTACAACCTGCAATTCGACAAATGGTCCTTCTGTTACTCGAGGAATTCAAGTGCACCAAATCAAAACAGAAACAGCGTGACTAAGTTGTACATTTATATCTGTTTTTAAATCAACCTCCAGAGCCGATGCTTTCTTAAATTTCAATGAAACTAAATCGGAATTGTTTGGGATTCTGTAGGGCTCTTTGGTGTTGCTTATTGAACTTTTTTATACGTAATAAGCAGTTTCATTTTAGCTATCCTAAGAAACCCCAAAAGCAACTAAAATAAGAAATCTCAGATACTAAAGCTACGGGTTACTTCTGAAACTAATACGAGGAGCATACTCAAACCATACTGAAATTCTTTGGATAACTGATCACAAATTTGACCCTTTATAACGCGATTGTGTTACTTTCCGATATCAAAATTAACCAAATAACTTAACTAATGCAACTCTAAATTGGCCAACTTTCGATCTTATATTCAAATAACGCAATGCAAATTTCCATTGTGTTTTGCTTCATTTACAAATATAAATATGTTGTTTCTTCATTTACATAAAAACAATAGAAGAGGACATCATCATCCGAAACTCGTTTCATATTGTCCATATCCGAAACTCATTTCATATGGGGCAAGGTGACATAAACGTAAACAACGTTAATATGGACAATGGATTAGTGGATACTATTTTTAAGTAAAAGTTAATTTTGATAAACACTTTGGATCCACATATTAAAAAGGCGCCAAGAGATGATGATGTTGTATTCTAAAGCTTGAAGCATTGGTTTCGAAATGAATTAATTCGAAACTAGAACCCACATTGGTCTGGCTAGTGCCCAGTGGTTTCGTTTAAACAAAGAAGATCGTTTTATGGCCTAATTCAAATTTATTTTGTAATCCAATAAGCTTACAGAATGAACAGATACACTTCAATATACAAAAAGTGTACTTTACTATACTACTACTAAAAAGAGGATGGGGTAAAACTAAACGTGACTTGTTTACTTGCCTTTGCTTTTTTTTGGTCATGCTGTTCTTGGCATTGGTACATTTGGGACAGAACCAATCATCATCTGAAATATCCTCATCACAAGTCAATATGAGACTGCCAACACCCCATCCCAATTTCATCTCCACATATCAGCATTGCGTGTCTTGTGAACTTCTTAACCCAATCAGCATTTCGTACCTTCCAGATGCTGCAGCAGCAGCAGCAAAAAACTTGTCGGTTCTTTTAATGAAAAGAGTTGCCTGGTATGACCAAGGGTGCAAACCCTTCCTTTTATTCGGAGGGATGACCAGTGGCAATGGATGTCCACACGTCCAGTCAATATATATAAACCGCTTAGCCTCTGAATCTGCCTTATTAGACTTGCGAGTAGCTTTCTCAGAACCTTCTGTCGCAGATTTAAGAGCCTTTTTGAAACCCAGTACTTGGATCATCTTCAGGAAATTCCATATTCTTGAAAGGGCAAAAGTTTTATGAAAGGGCAACCCGAACAAAAAGCCCAAACAAAGTTTTATGCAATTTGATATGGCCTAGCAACGAACTCCTAAGTTTCTTTGCATGTCACAACGCCCACTGATCCAATGTTGTAGAATACGCGTGTTATCCGTAAGAAGATTCCCGATCAAAAAACCCTGCACATGCATCCAAGGACATTAGCTATAAGTCGATTGCAAGTAGTAACAGCCGTGTTTAGAGCAGGAGAGAGTTAGCAGGAAAGAATCCAAAAACTTACTTTTATGATCATCTGTACATGGGATAGATTCTTTTAGAGAAGTCGGCAAGTTGTGGTTTGAACTAGGCGTTTCAACTGGTTCTTGGCTTGGTTATCTGACCAGTAACTATGGGCAGAAAAAACCATGTCTAGGAGTTCCTGAGGCGCACCTCTCCTTTGCTTTGGTGATATTCTTGCCGAGTACACCAATGTTTTTTACTTGTCCTGCAATACAGAACCCGCATCAGCAAGATCCAGTTCATGTACAAACAAGATCCAGTATAGTTGTTACAATTTAGGATGTTTAACAAATATAGTGGTAGTCATATGATTGTTGCACACTCATTCCTAGTCTATGGATGTGTGGTCATTCCAATAACGAAAGGCATAATAGTTTGCAGACACATATATGTTAAGTCAGGTACCTATAAGAGATTTCTCTTTTAAGCAAAAACATCTTCCTTTCTAGTACTGAAATGTTTAAACTTCCCGATAGGGTGCTCTATCAAACTGAAAATTGGACTAATAAACATCAGATTTATGTGTTATATGATTAAACTAATCCGACGTAACTAGGTTGAACATTAAGCTTATATTCACTAAATGAATGTAAAAATACAACAAACTTACTTGAACTTGATCTCCTCCAGAGTTGAATCTTCTGCAGCAACAAAACCTTCAGTAGAAAGTGATGTTTGCTTTACCTCTGACATTGACGGTAGCTGTAATAAGCCATATCCCATTCCTAACTTCCGAATCTCTAAATCTTTCCACCTAGTTGCATAAAAACGAGAGAAAAAAACAGATTAAAAACATACGATCTATCATGCAAATGACACATCATACCGCATCAAATGTACCTTAGAATGTGATTGCTGTGAGGCGTGCTGCTCTTCAAAAGCACGAACGTAAGAGACGCATGCTCTTAAACCTTTTTCCATCACATCACAGTCCTTTGCAGCAGCACGTAGCTGTATAAGATAAACTTTTATTCAGAAAACATAAGCGGTGGTTAACAATACTTTTGTAGAATAGCTGCCTGAGGGGATACTTACATTGGGAACCACATCAAGTGCCTCGTCACAACAAGGAATCTCTTCGGGTGGATACCCTTTAATACGCAAAAATTCCACATATGCTTCCTCCTGCATTCCAATAGCATAAAATATTTTAAGAACCAACCAAGCAGTTTACGTGATTGCACACTTTTTTTAGATATCATAAAACATGTATTATCGATCGAGAATTGCAAATTTGGACTGGTATCTAACATGAGTAATATCTACTTACAGTATTACTTTGTGACTTGTACCATATATTCTTGAACAGAGAGTCATTGGTTGGGGAAACGGATTATCTTTGTAAGTTTAACATAATTAATGTTTAGTTCACCATAACCCAATGTTAGTATCGACATTATTGGGTGTTCTAGTTTAAGATATTGAGTATTCCCAAAGATGCTGCAGCTTACACATACAAGAGTAAACATATCCACTGTCATTTTACAGTTTTGTTTGCCAATATTAGTAACAATACAAGTAGGTTTAAGGAATACAAGCATATCATTTTAAAGTTTTGCTGCAGCTTATAAGTCATGTAAATGAACCATTTTACAATTATGTCTTATGACATTCTGAACTGCTGCTTGTTAGGATAAAGAGAGTATGTAAGTACAAGATTTAAGAGATCCGCTTGGCCATGATTATAAACTTTAAAGGGCCAACCACAAACACAAACATAATACAGTACTAATTAAAAAAGAAAGACAGATTCATAGAGATAGTATATAATAATAGCATTGTAACTTGTATATTAATCTCGGTAAAACTTTGCACTGTGTGCTTACAGACCATCCACATATAAACCAGTAAGACACATAACAACAGACCACTACTAGTGTAATAGACACATATAAACTAAAGATATTAGAAACTCATCAGAATTTATCCTCGGCAACAGCAGCAGTCACATCTTCGTCCTTGAGGAGCTCATTGGAACCACCAATCTTCAACACATTGTCAAACTCAGAAACATCTAAAGGATCACCCAACTTCAACACATTATCAGAAACAGCTAAAGGATCACTTCAACACATTATCAGAAACAGCTAAAGGATCACCCAACTTCAACACATTATCAGAAACAGCTAAAGGATCACCCAACTTCAACACATTATCAGAAACAGCTAAAGGATCACCCAACTTCAACACGTTATCCACCTCACAAACATCTAAAGGATCACCCATCTTCAAAACCTCAGAAACATCAGCCATCATCAAAACATTATCAACCTCAGAACATCTAAAAGATCACCCATCTTCAACACATTATCAACCTCAGAAACATCTAAAACATCACCCATCTTCAAAACATTACTCCAAGTTCGAATCAAGCATCAATCGCCACTTGCTATTATAAAAACAAAAGAAAGAGGGAGAAAATTAATTACTAAAAATAATAGTAATACATAATAATAATAATAATAATAAATAATAATAATAATAAGTTTAGATAAGATAATTATAAAATTAATTCATGGATTTAAAATTAACCTTTTCTTCTTCTTGTTGGGTGGGGTGGTTTCTCCAAAAACCGCCTTTATAGCAGCATCATGAAGAGACTCACTCTGTTATAAAAAAGAAAACAAAGAGAGAAGATTAATTAATATACAGATTAGAAAACTAATTACTAAAATGAATTTCAAATTAACCTCCTGTTCTTCTAAATCAATTTAACTAACCTGTGCAATCTTATGAGCTGTGCAATCTTATGAGTGTAAGCTAAATCAATTTTGTCAAGACGAAAAAAGGCCGGTGGCAAATTGTCGTAGTCGATTTCGTACATAACCATCTTTCTTTCTTTATGTGTTGATTTTCTTCAGATCTGAGTGAGGGTTTTTAAGGTTTTGGATATTTGTGTGTTTAAGAAACAATGACAGATCTTATGTTTTTGTGTCTCAGGTAGGATATGTGGATAGGGTTTGTTAGGATATGTGGATATGAATTGAAATTGATGTTGCCAGGTTGTGGGCCGGTTTATAATGTTAGATGGTTAGATCGGGCCGAAGTTAGATTAGGCCCAATCTATAAGTGTAAATATTATGATCTTAGTCCCGGATAAATGATGCAATTTGAAATGAAAAAAACCCGTCACGCCGCGCGTCTTGCATTTCATTTCACGCCATGCTTAGAGGCGACGTTTTGTTATATTTTGTAACGTGACACTCACACCTCACGTATTACGACGTCGTAGCGCCACCGCAACGCGCCTTTTAAAACATTGAGTGAGAATGATATTTAAATGTTTGAAAATGTCTTAGGTTCTATTTTTCATGAACAATGAGTTTTTTTTACGATGGCAATATATAATAACGCTTCTGGACCATGTTATGATTATGAAAAGTCATAAGTGTCTAATGAACCGAGTCATGTCTCGTTATATATAAATGTTTCTATGGAGGAAAATAACAAGCCGGGTTTTTAATTGACTCGGCCGAGCCGGGTCACGGCTCAACCATTTAACCAGGTTTCTCGGCTAAAACCGGCTTTTGATCACCCGACCGGTTCACGGTTGAACCAGCTCAATTAAGTACTAAAAATAAGTACTAAAACAAAAGAAAGAGGGAGACAATTAAGTACTAAAAATAATAGTAATAAATAATAATAATAATAAGTTTAGATAAGATAATTATAAAATTAATTCATGGATTTAAAATTAACCTCCTGTTCTTCTTCTTGTTGCCAAATCAATTTTGTCAAGACGAAAAAAGGCCGGTGGCAAATTGTCGTAGTCGATTTCGTACATAACCATCTTTCTTTATGTGTTGATTTTCTTCAGATCTGAGTGAGGGTTTTTTCTTTTGGTTTATGATGTTTGTGTGTTTAAGAAACAACGACACATCTTATGTTTTTGTGTCTCGGGTAGGATATGTGGATAGGGTTTGTTAGGATATGTGGATATGAATTGGAATTGATGTTGCCAGGTTGTGGGCCGGTTTATAATGTTAGATGGTTAGATTAGGCCCAATCTATAAGTGTAAATATTATGATCTTAGGCCCGGATAAATGATGTAATTTGAAAAAAAAATTTTATCGAAATTGAATGAAAAAAACCCGTCACAACGCACCGTCTTATTGCATTTCATTTCACACCATGCTTAGAGGCGACGTTTTGGTATATTTTGTAACGTGACAGTCACACCTCACGTATCACAACGTCGTAGCGCCACCGCAACGCGCCTTTTAAAACATTGAGTGAGAATGATATTTAATTGTTTGAAAATGTCTTGGTTCTATTTTTCATGAACATTGAGTTTTTTTATGATGGCAATATATAATAACGCTTCTGGACCATGTTAGGATTATGAAAAGTCATAAGTGTCTAATGACCGAGTCATGTCTCGTTATATATAAATGTTTCTATGGAGGAAAATAACAAGCCGGGTTTTTAATTGACTCGGCCGAGCCGGGTCACGGCTCAACCATTTAACCAGGTTTCTCGGCTAAAACCGGCTTTTGATCACCCGACCGGTTCACGGTTGAACCAGCTCAATCGTCCGGTCAAGACGGATTTTAAAACATTGGATAATACTAGTAAGTATCATGTTTCACAGAATTGTTAAATGTAAGGTTCAAATCACCATAATTATATTTGTCGCTTATCAGAACCGCGAAAAAAAAACATACTTCAGAGTGGGGCGGAGAATTTGGACCGGTGACCCGGACCAGAAAACCGAACAGGACCGACCCGGACCTTATAATTTTTGTCCGGTCCTTGGTCCGGGGTTTTAAACTAATTCGGTCTTCGGCCTGGTTGGTCCGGTTTGATCCTATCAAAACCCCGTCGATTATGTCTAGTTCAAAGTATGAGATCAATAAGTTTTCGTAACTTATACAGTACATAACAAAGTCGATAAACTCGACCTTCTGCATATACACACACATGTAAGATATGTATATAACAAATCATATTTACATTTTCTTGAGTTTGGCTTAATATGGTAGGCAATGCGATCGAAACGAGAAAAAGCTGCTATATATCTCTAACTAGTTTCTACTAATGGAAGCTATTGAATACTCGGAAAAAAGAGTAATTTATGAAAGTAAAGTTGTAGAATCACGAGGACGAGCTGGCCATATTGAACTTAGTACACGAAGACGCTGGAAGTATTCACCAAGTACAAGCAACCCTTTTGCAGCTTGAGGTGGTGTTAAGATCAGATACAATTGTCGCAGAGTCTCCTCTCGAAGGTGATCAGCCTGAATATCATATATGATGACTTTAGAATAATAAAAACGGTTGGTACATTGTACTTACAACCTAGTTTCAGTATACTTATATGAAATTAGTCTCGGTTTCCTTTAGTTTAGTTTACCTGAATCAAGAAAACTTCAAGTGCTTCAAGCTTTTCCATTGCAGAATTCATCTGCGTGTTGTAACTTCCAGCACCTGTTATGTCAATCGTTATGCTCTGAGCCAAGTTATGTTGAAGCTTTTGCATACCTTGACTCAATGCTTCTTCGGCTTGCTCCCACGATTGCCTTAAGTTTAAGCTTGCAAAAATGGGCTTTCCGGAAAATAATCAAGTGAATGTGGTGTTCCTTTTTCACAGTAGCTGATATGGGGGCATATAGCCATATACCTGTAAGAATACGGTTGTATGCTAGATGCAGCCATAACCTGTGAGATTTTGCAACCTTCTGATCAGACCATACATCCATATGCCCAGAAGCATATAGCCGTATGGTACCTTTCCCAGATTTTCTCCATTTTGAATAAAATGAACCGTGGCTCGTTAGAAATGTGTGCTTTGATGGACTTTCAAACTGTTTGACCCCTTTAGAATTCAACCTGTTTACTTTACCGCTCGAAGTGTTACAGTTTAAAAGGCTAGGTTGGACGGTTGTGCAATGGGTGAAAATGGGTACTTTTGTACGATACGGAAACACTTTTTCCCCTACAGTTTTTCACTTTTCTGATGAAGGATGAGAGCTTCAATCATGATTACAAAAGTTTTTTTTATATAAACAATTTGTTTGAAAAATATGATTACGAAGGTTTTAGGCATTAAAGGCACTCTTTGGTTGACATTCAATCCGTTCAGTACATTTGATCCGTTTACTCTAGATCTATTTTCTTTCAGCATATAGGAGCTGAGATGGTTGAAAACCACCAATCCACTGAAAAAACCGTTCAGCACATCTGATAGTTAAAAAAAATAAAAATCCCACACCCTTGTGAAAACGATTGAAAGCTGACCTGTCGATGAGTCCTTTCGAGTTCTTGTTTTAATTGTGCACGCATATGTGTGTCGATAATATTACCTTTGAGATGGAGGGGAGCTTGATTCTTTTGTATTACTTGATCAGATTGAGCAACATTTGAGTTCTGATGTTTATCAGAAGATCTTCAATATAATTTCTCATGAAGGGATCATCCATAATGGTCACTCGAGGAATTGGACCGCACCAAGTTAGAAAACATACAAAGCGTGACTAAATTGTACATTTATATCCGTTTTTAAATCAACCTCCCGAGCTGATGCTTTCTTAAATTTCAATGCAACTAAATCAGGATTGTTTGGTACTGCTATACTAAGAAACCCCAAAAGCAATTTGAATATGAAATCTCATATAACTCCTACAACCTGCAATTTAAACACGCAATTCCTAAACACCTACTAAAGCTAGAGTTCCAATGATCAATCCGAAAGGGCTCGTTTACTTCTGAAACTAATACCATAAGCATAACCATACTGTAATCCTCCTATGCACAAATGATCACAAATTTGACCTTTTATAAGGCGATTGCCTTACTTTCGAATTCAAAATTAACCAAATAACTTAATAATGCAACTCTGAAATGGTTAACTTTCGATCTTATTCAAATAACCCAATGCAATTTTCCATAGTGTTTTGTCGAAAGTGTTATGTCGATCATTATGGTCTGAGCCAAGTTCTGTTTAAGCTTTGCCATGCCTTGAGTCAATACTTCTTCGGCTTGCTCACACGATTGCCTTAAGTTTGTGACTATACAAGCTGCAAACCCATTAACTTGATTTAATTTGCGGCATTAATATCTGCAAGAAAACAAATATTACATAACATTTTTATGCAAGTGGTAAAATAAAATTAGTCATCTCGACTGAGGTTGACCTCAAACTGTTTAGAAATTAAATGTGCGCTTAGTTGGACTTTCAAACTATTTGTTCCCTTCGAAAAATTCAGCATGTTTTCTTTATCGATCGAACTGTTATAGTTTAAAACAGTGTGGGTCAGACGGTTGTGCAGTGGGCAAAAACAGGTACTTTTGTTAGAGTTGACCGAAACACTTTTTCCCCTAAATTTTTTTACGTTTCATATGAAGGATGAGGGCTTCAACTATGATTACAAAAGATATTAACTTTTGACAAAAACTTCATCTGAAAAAGATGATTATGAAGGTTTTAGACATAAAAGGCACTCTTTGGTTGACATTCAACCTGTTCAGCACATTTAATCCGTTTACTCTAGATCTATTTTATCAAAAATAAGGACTTACATATATGATCTCAGATGGTTTAAAACCACCAATCCAGTGAAAAAATCCCTCTACGGGTTTTCTCCACAGACCGTTCATCAGATGAAACACATCGGCTTTTGCAGCAATAGCCTTCATCCGGAAAAGATTATAGTAATGACTTAAAACGCTATAGACAAATATCATAAGGTCTGTTTCGCTCGTATAAGTCATCAACACTTTCCTAAGCTCGTCATCTTTTTTTCTTTGCTCTTCAAGCCACAATTCATACTCCATATCAAATGTAACAATCTGTGGGTTAATAACATTACTAGTGCTCCCTAATAGACGTCCTAAGTGGATGATTAACATGGTTATTATACCTAATAGACGTCCTAAGTGGGTGACATGTGCTATAATGCGATCTCATGTTCTGAAATGAAACTTCAGCGTCCTATGTAGGCACGAATATGGCTTGTAAAGCTATACTGACCCGAATAAGGGTTCACGACGTCCTATGTGGGCGATTAGAGCCTGTAAAGCTATATCGACCCGAGTAAGGAATCACGACGTCCTAGGTGGACGATGCGTGTGTACATGGAAAATATATTGCTCATATGTTTGATTATGACGTATTTAACCCCAACATGAAGAAAAGTTGAAAGAATGCGCTCATGTGTGGAACTAAGCGGGGGAAGTTCTAACGAAGCAACCTTTTAGCTTTATTGTCATGTTCTATTTTCAGTTTATCTGCATTATCTCAGTAAGCTTGTTGCTTACGTTGCTTCGTTTATGTTTCTCTTTTAGGCGAAGTTATGGAGGTTAGGACGGCTCGGGTTGACCTCTGGTTGAGCTCGAGGGTAAGCGAGCTTATTTTAAACCCTCTCTTATACCACAAAACGCCTTAGCAATGCCCTTGTGTTTTGGTTTGTAAAAATGAAGATTTATATATAGTACAAGTATGCTTAAGTGGTCTAAAGGAGTGTTTGGCATTATGCCATTCTTACTCGTTTTGACTTCATACGGGTCCAAATTTGGTTATGACTATTATGTACATTTGTTCTTATGTTATAAAATAGTTATGTCGGGGTTTGTCTAGTTTAAGCTAATAGGGAGGCATACAGCCATATACCTGGGAGCATACAGCTGTATGCTATACCTGTGAGTTTTTTGCAACCTTCTGATCCGACCATAAGCCCAAAAATAAGCTTTAAATAAATACCAAGAACTTCACAAACTCAGTAGTATCATAGAAACTATAAACTTCCCTAAGAAGCTTATACGTACTACTTTTGTTGGATGGCAACTTTGATTCTCATCTCTCTATAGATATGGAACATTACTTAGTTTCTTGCTTAGTGATTTTATTCAACGACTCATCACGCCCACTATGTCAGCAGATAAGCTCCAAAGGATATCTGTTCACAGTATATCAAGAAACAAACACTATAGCTGATGCTCATTGTCGTAGCCAAGTAACTATACCGGATATATCGGTAACCCTTGATGTTTATCCTAAAAAATAATCATCTTCCCCTTACTTCTTTCTATGGACATGAAACATTACCTTGTTTATTGCTTAGTGATTTTATTCAACGACTAAGTCAGCAGATAAGCACTGAAGGTGTTAAACTTGAAAAAAATACGCAACTCGTTCTTAAAGGCTAAGAATACAGCAATAGATCAAATAACGCTCACCTGTGATTGCACTACAGTACATACAAATTCCACAAGATCAACTCGTTCTTAAAGGCTAGTGGTGTATTTGTTGATTCCCTTTGACCTGCAACAACACAAATTCCACAGTTAGAATTATACATAACAAAAGATTCCATTTTTTACAATGAAAATGGTTTATGCATATGAGATTTAATTTGACAAATCACCAGACACCAAAAACCTGTTAACTTGATCAACAAGGCCGGAACTCGATTATCCAATACCAGGGAGACCAACAGCTGTTCCACATGAGCCTCTAGCACTTAAGCTCCTGAAAAAGCAATTTCAGTTAACACATATTCAATATCAGTGTGTGTGTGTGCACGCATGTGTGTCGATAATGTTACCTTTGAGATGAAGGGGATCTTGATTTTTGTGTATTGCTTGATCAGATTGAGCAACACTTGACTCTGATGTTTATCAGAAGATCTTCAATATAATTATTTTCGATGAAGGAATCATCCATAATGGTCCTGTTACACGAGGAATTCGACCGCACCAAATTAAAACAGAAAAAGCGTGAGTAAGTTGTACATTTATATCTGTTTTTAAATCAACCTCCAGAGCCGATGCTTTCTTAAATTTCAATGCAACTAAAGCGGGATTGTTTAGGATGCTGTATTTAGCTTTGGTATTGCTTATTTAGCTTCTTATACATAATAAGCAGTTTCATTTTAGCTATCCTAAGAAACCACAAAAGAAATTTGAATTAGAAATCTCAGGTAACTCCTACAACCTGCAATTTAAACACGCATTCTTAAACACCTACTAAACCTACAGAGCTTCAATGAACAATCCGAATGGGCCAATCATTATAAGCCGATCGTGTTAACTTTTCATCTCCATTATAGTGGAACCATCGAACAGTTCATAAGGAAAATGCACACATAAAAAGTATTCATTTATAATAAAATAAATCACATTTCATGTCCATATATAATAGATTTTGACAACTCCTATCCAAAGTCAAAGGACATCTCCAAATGTACATCAGCATAAAACTATTTTAAATCCCAGCTCTCGCAGCCAAATATGAGCATGTGTTCAACAGCAAGCTTGACGGAACTCAGTTCCACTCGAAAGCACAGCCTAGTAAAGAGGAAATATAAAGTGCATTATACTTGTGTGTCATCAAATGCTCTTTTCTTAATAGCTCATTAGTCCCGTCGAAATGTAACATATGGTAATATGCGTTTTGACCCGTAGGCAGTACATCTCGTGGATTTGGTAATGTATATTTTTATCTGCTCTGAATGTTTCTGATATGTAATCGTTGATGCTCGTAAGTTCTGCATCGTTAGGTACTGTTGCCGACATCATATCAGTCAATTCATATAGTGTAATCAACCAAAGTGTCGTTTGATCTGCAAAAACAAAATAAAACTACTCAAAATTATGTTTTGTGATAGAAGAAGCCATTTTGTATCTATTTTTCAATGGAAGATAAAAAAAACATAGACATACAGATTTCACGAGATGTATAGTACAAATAGCGTTATTAGACTTCTTTTTTAAAAAAAATAAACACCCCCTTAGGGTGTGTATATTTCTTATATAAAACATATTCCTAAATTCGCAAAACATGTTCCGTTGTCATCATCAATACGCCAAATACAATGAAAACAAGGTGTAAAATCAAACATACAATAAATAAAAAAAATAAAAAAAAGAGAGTAATCTTAAACAACCCCTTATACTGATGGAGCTGTTTCATAGCCCATAAATTAACTTACGCCTGCTATGGTGGTCTTTGGGAGGCCAGAGATCTTTAAGTACAGAGGTGTCATGATTTCCTTGTCAACTAAGTAAATTATCATCTCCGCAATTTTTTATCACCATTGGCTGAGATAGCCTGAAAGGATAAATACGAATCAGAAATTTAACAAGATATGATGATAAAAACGCATAGAAAGTTTTCAGAGCACAGACCTTTTGTCTCGCAGGCTGAGTGCGTACACATCAGCATAGCAAAGCGACTTTTGGGTTCGTGGTACCCTAGCAACAACAATACGAATGGCATTAGTGCGTACACGATTGTTCTTTCTGTTCAATAGAAGCTATTTCTTTGAGAAACAGAGACTGCTCATGCTTAGATTTCTTATTTTCAGTTTCCAAATGCCTCACATCTTGGGAAATGGAATTGGTTTCCCTCTTAAGTCGGCCACGCCTATCGAGGAGCTCTTTGCGTCGAGTCTCCACACCTGAAAGAAATAATACGCAGTAAGTTTGGAACAAACGAAGGCGGTTAAAAAAGAAGAAATCCTCGGGATATTTCAAATCTTTTCACCATGTGTAGTTGTATTGCTTTAGGCAAGTCATAATTTTTATAGGGAAAAGGACCCTTACTTGTTGCGGGAAGCTTTTGACGCTTTAGAACGCGTTGGCATTCCTCGGTGTCACACAGGGAAAGACAACGCTCGTTGATCCGATTTTGGATCTTTGTCCTGATTTCACAAGTAACATAAAAAGATATCAGTACATCATAACAATTAAAGTTCATTGTGATTTGGTAACTTTCAGATCACAGACCTTTTGTTTATGCTGAGTGCTAAAGTGCACATCAGCGTAGCAAAGTGACCTTTGGGCTCGTGGTACCCTAGCAACAACAATACGAATGGCATTAGCGACTGTGTACCAAAGTAAACATCATCTTAAATTTAACTTAAATATTTTTCAAAATGTGCAAACTAAGAGCAAATCACGGAGATGTACTAATTAGTTTTATAGGCAACAACAATAAAATAATCGAAAAGAAAATAACTAACCTGTGTTATAATTATGAAAGTAAGCTAAACCCGATACGTAGAAAGGGGCATATGCTGGTGGCAAATTATCGTAGTCGATTTTGTACATAACCATCTTTACGTGTTGCTTTTGTTCAGATCCGAAGTTTTTTTTTTTTAGGTTTATGTGTGTTTAAGAAGAAAGAAACAGATCTGAGGTTTTTTTTGTGTGTGTGTGTGTGTGTTTGGATAAGATAGATATATGTGTGGATGTTGTTGAATTGGGTAGGTAAGTTTTTCGTTTTGGTTATTTAATTCACTTGCGCAATGTAACCCAATCGAATCGAACCGAACCGAAAAACGAAAATTCCCTCGCGCAATGTTTTCGGTTCACCCCAAACCCAGCGGGTGGAGCCGGGTTTCGAAAATATAAAACTCAGGTCTACATGACTCTTTTTTCGGCCAGAACCGGATCAACCGGTTGACCCCTGTTTGAAAACATCAGTAAATACTACTCTTAGATGAGCTAGATCTGGATAAATAATGTAACTCGAAAAACATAGTAAAAGTTATCGGAGTTGAATTCAAAAAGCTCATCGCGTCTCATGCTTTATCGTATCTCATGTCACGTCATATTTAAAGTCAACACTTTGATATATTTTTTAACATGGAAGTCACGCCTCACACTTTGATGACGTTTTGACGCTGTCATAACGCGCCTTTTAAAACATTGATGAGAACGATATTTAATTGTTTGAAAATGTGTTGTGGTTCTATTTTTCATAATGTGTTTTTTTACGAGGGCAATATATCTGCTTATAAAGGCATTATGTTAATAACGCTTTTGGACCATGTTTTTTTTTTGTAAAAGGGATTATGAATTTATGACCATCCCCGGTAAAATAAGGACCGTGTTTTCTTTGTCGAAAGATTTTGACCGAGTCATGTCTCGTTATTTATAGATGTTTTTATGGAGGAAAAATACATCTCTAACTAGTTTCAACTAAGGGAAGCTATTGAATACTCGAAAAAAGAGTGATGTGTGAAAGTTAAGTTGTAGGGTCACGAGGACGAGCTGACCATATTGAACTTAGTACACGAAGACGTTATATAATCTATTGTTGTATTCTTAGCCTTTGAGCACGAGTTGCGTATTTTTTTTCAAGTTTAACAGCCGACTAAGTTGGCTTCATGAGTCGTTGAATAAAATCACTAAGCAAGAAACTAGGTAATGTTCCATGTCCATAGAAAAAGAGATAAAAACATGTAAGTCATTCAGCACAAGCCAAACATGACGTAGGCCTAAACTATTTAACCCCGAACATGACGTGTGAACCTATTTACTTATAATGTGTCAGACTATTTTGCAGGCCTTTTGACCCGAACCAGATCAGCATATAAATTATTGTATCCAAATCTTAGGGTTTTACTTCTTTCATTATATCAATTTACAACAAGACCAACTTTATCATTTTATAATGTTCCAAATACTGTAATTTAATATGGTAAACTTGTTAAATTACCTACAACTATATATGAAAGGGAACAATAATTTTGGGACGTCTCGAAATAAAAAGAAGACTATAAATTTGGGACGGACGGAGTACAAAACAGTGTCCAAATTTGTTTATATCAATTTTATATGTAACTGATAATTAAAAGACAATAACAGGTAACTTTTGTCTATCCTTAGCTATGTCTTTCAACCAAAGGTTTCATAATAAATGAGGTTTGTCATATATGATGCACTTATAATGTATCACATTCAAAATAGTCTGATACATTATATGTAAATAGGTTCACATGTCATGTTCGGGGTTAAATAGCAGGGGTGGAGTCATAGTTTAAAGTCATCGGGTGTACAAATTTTTTAATATAAGTATCTGAAGGTTTATTAACATAATAACAATTATATAAAACCCTAAACGAGATCAAAGCACACATAGCGGAAACGATTTAACAAGATCATAATAGTAACACAATTATAATTCATCGAATTAGGGTTACATACCTTTACGCTAAAGCAAATCCATAAGACGAAGAACGAATCACCAATTCGGGTTTATACCATATATCACCAAGATATAGTCTAAAGTAAGACTATATTACGATCTTGTACACACGTAATACAACGAGCTAACCGAGATTCTAGCACGTGTAAACCGAGCTACAACGCTTGTAAATAATCTACCCAACAACCCTAGAGAGGGGCTAGGACTAGATTATAAGTAAATTGATCAAACAAGAAAACCAACCAAAAACCCTTTGTGGGCTTTAGCTTGCAATCGCAAAAAGAGAGAGGGAGAGGAGATTTGTGTGTCTTGAATTATGAGGAGAAAGTTTTATTATATAGGCCTAGACTTGTATCCAAGAACAAATAAAAGGAAAGTTTTCCCCTTCCTTTTTCTCCACATAATCGACAGCTAGAACACCCCTTTGGGGTGTTCCGGAACCTTCCAAACTTCTTTCTTTTTATTTACTTACTATATATTTTTTTAACGCTCGTTAATACTTAAATCTTAATTATTTAACGTAATTATTTAACGATCGTTAAAGTTATGTCTCGGTTTAAATTAATAAATACATAGATGTATATTTATTAAATAAATTAATAAATACAATAAATATATTTATTAATAAAATTAACTGATTACGTATTGTGTGCAATCCCGTAATCTCGAGTTCGATCCTATCACACGACTATTAAATATAAGTCCATAAACTTTCAGCTCCCACTTGGACATATTTCGAATATCATGATTACATTTACTAGCGTCTAGTTACACTTAGCAATGTCTCTAATACAACTCGAGTAAGGTCTCCTGGATAAAACCTTTTAATGATTCATCATTATTATTATCCTTTAATTTCTAATACAACGTTAATAATGATATGGATCTCATTCATTCCTTTTATTAACCATTTTGTTTCTCGTTCACAGATTCAGCAAGATTACCAAAACAAACTTGGGTGTGGCCACACAAACATCTTACTAATCCCACGAGGGGCTCAGCTGTATTAAACTCCAAAACGAAATTGGAGGAAATAAATCCCATATTGACTACGAGCAAAACTTTGCAACACTTCCGAAAATAATCCTTATAGCTACCAGTTACGTTTAGCGTTAGATTATTCTACAGAGATGCACTAGATTCATAACAGTTTCCTGGTATCTCAAGTCTAAGGATAACTATTTATGCTTTACTTGATGACAAAAATCCATAAAATAATATCATATAGTTAGGATAAGTCCAATATTCGATTCATCGAATATCATCAAAAATCGATCAATATACATTCAAGTATACTCTATCGCTATTTTGATTTGTTTTAATTTAATAATATTCTCATATTATTAATCGACAACGGACATTTAGCATAACAATTTATTCATGGATTAAAACATGTAAAATAGGATACAAAATTAAGTAATAAGAATAAACGAAACCCAATCTTTATTTTATTAAATAATAATGTCATAACATCCTTTATTCAAATACTAATCACATTTTTATTGCATGAGTTCGCTAGCTAGTTGCAGCCCAATCGCCTTGGCATGCTTAACTACCTTTGGTCTAGGCAAAGCCTTAGTTAAAGGATCAGCTACGTTATCATCTGTGTGAGCTTTTATTAATTTGATTTCACGAGCATCAACTTGTTCTCGGACGTAGTGATGTCTACGTTTAAAGTGTCTGGCGCCTTTCATGACTCCAGAATCATTGGTGAATATTATTGCAGCAGATTGTCGCAATATATATAAATAGGTTCTTTTATTGAGGGCATCACTCCAAGATCTCTAATAAATTTCCTAATCCAAACAGTTTCCATTGCAGCTTCTGAAGCAGCCATGTACTCAGATTGAGTATCATGCATTGCAATCGTTGTCTGCTTCTTGCTCTTCCAGTCAACTGCTCCTCCATTAATAACAAAAACGTAACGCGTCTGAGACTTTGTATCGTCTTTATCACATTGCCAGTACGTATTACATAAACCTGTCACATTCAGTTATGTGTCTGGTTTCCCTCCAAATACAAAAAACATATCTTTCGTACTCCTCAAATACTTTAGAATATGTTTAACAGCAGTCCAGTGGAGCTTCCCTGGATTCTGTTGGTATCTACTAACCAAGTTCTGAGCAAACGCTACATCAGCCTTGTGCATCTAACAACATACATTATAGATCCTATAGCCGAAGTGTAAGGCACCTTCTACATGTAAGCCTCCTTTTCAGAAGTTGATGCATCCATCTCATGACTCGGATTATGCTTAACTTCCATAAGTTGAAAACCTTTCTTGGAATTATGCATATTATACTTCTTCAAAATCTTATCTATATAAGCATCTTGACTTAGACCAATTAACCGTCTTTTCCTATCCCGATAGGTCTTAATTCCCAAAATGTATGCAGCTTCTCCTAAATCCTTCATAGGAAAACATTTACCAAGATAATGCTTAACAACCTTAAGTCTTGGAATGTTATTTCCCATGATTAATATGTCATCAACATATAGGACTATAAATACTACATCACTCCCACTAGCTTTGCGATATACACATGGCTCATCGTGATTTTGAATAAATCCAAACTTTTTTATTTCTTCATCAAATCGCTTATTCCATTGACGTGATGCTTGCTTCAAACCATAAATGGATCTTTGAAGTTTGTACACATGTCTTGGATTCTTAGGATCAACATACCCTTCTGGTTGCTGCATATAGATGTCTTCATCTAAGCGACCGTTCAAGAAGACAGTTTTAACATCCATTTGCCATATCTCATAGTCATAGTATGCTGCTATAGCTATAGGAATCCTAATAGCTCTCAAGTATGCTACATGAGAAAATGTCTCCTCGTAGTCTATGCCAAAAGTTTGAGTAAAACCTTTAACTACTAAACAAGCTTTACAGGATTGTACTTTTCCGTCCATGTCGGTTTTCTTCTTGTATATCCACTTATGTCTCACTAATTTAGCATTCGGGGGTGGTTCTACAAGAATCCAAACATCATTTACTTTCATAGATTTCATTTCCTCATTTATAGCAACCATCCACTTATCCTTCTTAGGATCAAGTATGGCGGATTTATAATTAGCAGGTTCACCAAGATCCCCTACTTCATCATCATCCTCTATGTTAAGTCATATATTGCTATTTGCGTTTTTAATCCTTGCGGATCTATGCAGAGGAACTAATTCCGGTGGAACCGCCAGACTTTCTGGTTCTACAAGAATTACATCGCTAGTGTTTTCAGAAGGTAATGTATCTATATGACTGTCTTCAAGATCATAATTTCTCCCACTGAATTATTGATTTACAAGATCACTTTCAAGGAAGTCTCCGTACCTAGCAACAATTACTTTGTTCTCAAGTGGATAATAAAAGTAGTAACCCATAGTTTCCTTAGGGTATCCTACAAAGATACATTTTACAGATCGTTGTTGGAGTTTGTCATCCGAATCACGTTTCACATATGCCTCGCAACCCCATACCTTTAAATAAGACAAATATGGCTTCTTGCCATGCCATAGTTCATATGGTGTCTTATCGACCTTCAGTTGATGTTGTTTTGAAGGATGAAGAGGTTTTGGATTCTAGTTCAGTTGATATTGTTTTGAAGGATGAAGAGGTAGATCTAGATGTGCCTGCTGCTGTTGATGAGGTTGCGGATGAGGTGTTGAATCTGTTTGTCGACTCGAGTCCTTTCTTTTCTAATCAAATTCTGTTTATTGAGTTAAGTAGTGAGTCTGTTGATATAATAGAAGAAGGTTACGTAGTTTTTTAGTCTTGTAGTTTATCTGGATGGTCTGTATGCACATCGTGAAAAGTTTTATGAGATTAATACAAGTTATAATATCTTTATGCTATTATATCTCTCTATGTATCTATCTTTTTTTACTTATTATGTTTGTGTTTGCGGTTGGATATGATACAATAGAAGGTTATGCTTTTTGTTATTAGAATGACTTGACATCCATAAGAGTAAGAATGAGCATAACAACTATATGACTACCCTTACGCAGTAGTATCATTGACTGTTTGCATCCATACGAGTGGGTGAGTAAGTACTGCTTAGGGGTAGTCATATGGTTGTTATGCTCATTTCTACTCTTAAGGATGTCAGGTCATTCTGTTAACCTCAAAATATTGAGTCAAACAAGAATGTTCAGTCATAGGTTTCTATTGTAATATATATTAGAACGTTGTAATAGTTAGTCAAATAGTCCTGGTTCACGGGCTTGGATTTAAGCTACTTAAAGCCCAAAAGACAAGTCCGGTCTAAACAATATAGCCCATTATGGTTACATGTAAGCCCGGCTATATAAGGCCCTTCCTAGCATGTTAGGAAGGGTGAATGATCATTTGTAACCTCTAATTTTCTCTAATCTAATATTCACCAAGTTAATCATCTCTCTCTCTACTTTCTCTCTCTAGAATCCATCTCTTTTCATCTATTTTCTATCATTAATCATCTAATAATATGGGACAACATTTGGTATCAATCGCCACGGGGTAGATTGTGTTTGGTTTTTTGGTTTTAGTTTGATTCGGTTGATTTTTCCATATAAATCATCCCGAATTAAATTTCTTTTTAGTATTTCGGGCTATAACTCTTGATATAACTCATTTATATCGATTTGGTAGGGATTTGGTTTGGTTTTTGTGGTAAAAATTGCAAGCTATTGAGGTGGTTGGATTGATTTTTGTGTTACGATTAGGTAACTGCTTCAAGAACATTCCGAAAAATTCTCTTCGGATAAGGGTTAATTATTCCGAAAAACAGATTTTCGGATAAGGGTTTACTATTCCGAAGAAGTGATTATTCCGAAGAAGGTATGTTTTTCCGAAATTTTCAATTTATCTGAAAAAGGTCATTTATCCGAAATCTGTACTTATTCCGAAGAACACCACTTTTCTGAAATTTTCACTTTATCCGAAAAAAGTTATTTATCCGAAAAAGTGACTTATTCCGAAGTAGGTCTTTTTCTCTGAAAAAGTGGTTTATCCGAAAATTTCTCTGAAAACATCCATTATTCCGAAGAAAGTTCGTTTCTCTGAAAACATCAATTTATTCCGAAAATCTCCATTTCTATGAAAACATCCATTATTCCGAAGAATGTCCATTTCTCTGAAAACATCCATTATTCTGAAGAAAGTCCATTTCTCTGAGAACATCAATTATTCCGAAGAACGTTCAAATCTCTGAAAACTTCAATTATTCCGAAGAAGGTCCACTTCTCTGAAAACATCATTTATTCCGAATAAGGCCACATTCTCTGAAAAAGTCAGTTATTCCGAAATTATACAATATTATGAAAATTGAAGATTTTTACAAAAGTGAAATTCGTGTGATTTTTCGCCTTCGAATTTTTGGTTTCTTGTGAAGACAATTTTTAGGGGATTTTAACATTTTTTATCGCCAACAACAATCACAACACATCTACTTAAGATCCATTTTTACTTCATCGATTACAAGTCTCTAGATATGGATTCTACTCAAGAGTATCGTGTCACAAACAACAATATCATGGTGGTGGGTAATAAAGAGAGACCGCCAATGCTTGTGTCTGGTCGGTTTGCTCAATGGCAATCACGTTTCATACGATACCTTGATACAAGACCAAATGGTGATGCCTTGAGGAAATGTATTACTCATGGACCATATGTATTCAAGAAAATCTCAATTCCTCCATGACCAGCCACATATACTACTGATCCAATACCTGCAAGTGAACGTGATGAAACAAGAGCCGATCTCACACCTGAAAATTGTGCTTGGCATGATGCGGAGAGGGAAGCCATCTATATGGTTCTAAGTGGAATTGGAGATGATATTTATTCCATGGTTGATGCATGCCCTACAGCACATGAAATGTGGACTGCTATTGAACGCTTGCAACAAGGAGAATCACTCAACAAATAAGATGTCAAAACAAACTTGTTTTGGAATTTTGGCAAGTTTACTTCAAGGGATGGAGAATCAATTGACTCTTACTACTCCAGGTTTTATAAGATGATGAATGACATGACAAGAAATAACCTACAAGTCTCCACCATGCAAGTCAATGTCCAATTTCTTCAACAAATTCAACCCGAGTGGACACGATTCGTCACTTTAGTGAAACAACAAGAAAAGTTAGACGAGGTCTCATATCATCGACTCTTTGATATCTTGAAGCAATTTCAGAATGAAGCAAATGAGATTCAAGCTGAACGTGTTGCCAAGACGACTAATCCACTTGCTCTATTGACTACCACTCAACATGTTCAAGATCATCACTCTCGTGCTCCAAGCCATACTCCACTACATCATCTTCACCACGATATTCCACATCGTCTAAGTCTTCATCATCCACAAGATCACGAGGTAAAGTGCCAAGATCACCATCACCACCATCTGAATCATCATCTGAAGAAGATAATGATGAAGACCAAGCTCAAAAGAATCAAGAGATGAAACAACAAATTGCTTTCATAATGAAGACTTACAAGAAAATTTACAAACCCACCAACAACAATCTTCGAACATCATCTAACACAAAGAACCAATATGTTGAGAGTCCTCCGAGGTATGACACACGTTGACGTGGTGAAAGTCCTTCTAGGTATGATCGACATAATCCAACACATGTTGAGGGTTCTACAAGATATGATCGACAAACTGCCAAGTATGATACTCAAAGGATTGCTGCTGCTACCGGGAATAGGGAAACGTTTGGAAGTCAAGTGGTTCAGCAGAGTGGGATTCAATGTTTTAATTGCCAAGGTTATGGGCATATGGCAAAGGAAAGCAGGAAGCCGAAAAGGGTTAGAGACTCCAGCTATCACAAGGAAAAGATGCTGCTATGCAAGAAGATGGAAGCAAGCGTTAAATTGTCAGCTGAGGAAGGAGCAATGCTTGATGACACTGATGATGAAGATTCTGATCAAGAACTCAATGCACATTACTCGTACATGGCAAAGGTTGAAGAAGTTCTCAAAGTCACTGAAGATGACAATGGCCCTATCTTTGACACTAAACCAATCGATAAAGTACACACTACTGATGAATATAATGTGTTTGGTGATATTCATGAGAATAGTGATCTACCCAATGCCATTAATGACACGTGTATGATGGAAACGGTTTATAGCAATACCACACCCGATTCACCAGACATGTGCAATAATGAGTCTGAGGATGATCAACATGAAAATGAGTATGATGAAGAGGAACGTATTGCGCTTGCTAATTTAATTGCCACTTTACAAAAAGATGTCACTAAAAATAAAAAGAGTCAAAAGCAGTTAAAGAAGGCAAACGCTACGCTCACTCAATATTTTGAAGAATGCAAAGCTGCTCTTATCAAATCGAGTGAGATGACTGAAAGCTATAGATAAGAGCTCCTTCAGAAAACCAAAGAGCTTGAGGGGTACAAGGGTAGTGCGTTAAAAAGTCAAAAGGACGATTTTGAAAACAAATATAATACAACTCTTGAGTTATTAGCCAAAGAGAAGCGTCAATATAATGTTTTCTTAATGGATGAACGTCAAAAAACGTACCTTGCCAATACCAAAGTTAATGAACTTGAACAAAAGCTCTCTATGACCAGTACCGATTCTGCTAAAATTCTTGAGGTTAAGAAACAAGAGATAGATGCGTTAAAACAAGACTTCAAAAGTAGATATGTTAAGGAAACCGAAAAAGTAACGAAACTAGAAGAACAAGTCGAATTTTTGAAGAAAGTTGTTTATAAAACGCATGATTCTATTAAAACCGTAAGAATGCTAGCACCTCCGTCGATGTTTAAGGGTCAAGCTAGCTTTGCAAGTCCTGAGTACCTTGCCAAAGCTCAAGCTGCGAACCCGTGTCTTTATCTTGATGAGACTGAAAGGACCGATCTTGATTGCATGCCTGTTAGTGCCGATAGTGATGAGACTGCCCTTTGGGATGATGATAGTCGACCACTTGTTAATACGGATTTTGTGAAACCATATAATTATGCTTACATGAATAGTCTTTATGGGCTTTTCAACAAACAAACTCAGAAAACCCGTGAGGAAGTGTTTTTAGAATGCAAACAAAAGAGAATTCAATGGAAGAAAGCATTTGCCCCTAAGAAATCTAATGTTTACAAATACATTAACTACCTCCCTCTAGATGAATCTAAAAGCAAGAGTAGGAAAACATTAGGTATTCTTAAACACAACATAGATAATGTTAAATCTATTGTTGAAAGAGATTGGGCAAAACGTGAAAATGCTGAGTGGCAACGCCCGATTCCTCAAGATATTACCTTGCTTGTGAAAGAACTCTTAATTCCAAATACGGCGTTGATTAAGGAAACTGTTCTTCAGTTTGAGGAGTTCATTCGGACTGAAATGTATGATGATTTAAAATATGTTGAATCTCTTGAGAAACACATTGATGATCTTCAAATTGAGAAGTATGATTTTTCAGATCAATATGATTTACTCTTGCAAGAATGCGTTTCTAAAGATGTTATGTGTGCTTATTTTACATCTTGTGCTGATATTGATGAATATTTTGATGTTGCATGCAATTATCTTGATAATATCAAAGAATGTGAGCTTCTTGAAATTGAGCTTTCGAAACGTAAAGAAAATGTTGATAAAAAGGCTTTTGAGTTACTTCAACACAAAACTGATTTCCTTCAAAAACATTGTCATTCTCTTGAACTTGCTTTGAAAAAAGACGTTGGTAGTTTTCCACATGATAATAACTTGCAAGAAAAACTTTTCAAAACAACAGAATTTGGAAATTAAAGGGTTGAAAGCTCAGTTACAAGACAGGGACAGGGCGATAGCAGAGTTGCAGAAACTCGTTGCTAAAATGGGTGGGAAAATTGTGAAACCTAGCATTAAGAAACATGTTGTTAGACAACCCAATGCCTTTAAATATAATAGATCCTCTATCTTGGGAAAACCATCTGCTTTATCAAATTCCTCGTTTGCAAAACCTGTGTTTGCCCCAAGATGGATGGAAAGGATAGGTTACCTAATAATCAACCTATAAGAAATGTCATAGCACCAAGCGTTAAGCACAATAATGTGATTAAACCAGGGATGTATAGAATGACCACTAAGCCCACAAACAAAGTTACTCAATCGCCTCAGACTTCTAGAAACACTAATATTCGTGTGTCTTCTACTAAAGGAATAGTCTCCACTACTAGTGTTAACCGGCCTCAGCTTAAGAGCACTTAGGTGAATGATAAGGTCTGGAAACACAAGAATCAAGGGAAGATGAAGGAAGTAGAAGAACACCCTTGGAATTTGAATGTTTTTAAGAATAAAAAGTCTGTAATCGCATGTAATGACGATTTGAATGTTTTGAATGATTTGAATGCTATGAATATCAAATTCGTTTGTGTCAAATGTGGAAAATGTGCTTGTAACACCCCACTTGGATAAGTGGAACGTTACGTGTATTTATGGCGTGTCATCAAAGCATAAGGTAAATGTCCTAAAACATTAACTGACCATAAAGGAAATACCGGAATCAAACATCGACAATCCAAACATAAGCCCAAAACATGAAAAGTAAAATACTAAAGGAAAGGAATAAACAATGTCCAAATAAGCAGAAAAATGTAAGTACATAAAGTAAGAAGTATGTATAGCTTCCATGCAAATGCACATGCTCTCAGAATCCTAAGAGCGTCCTGGTGTACCTGCCGTTAGAACATGAAAGGGAACTAAGGCTGAGCATAACGCTCAGTGAACGGATATAAAGCATGATAAGGAATTACTGAAATGAAACGGATGATGAAATACTGGAGTTCTAAGTCTGATGAGTAAAGTTGCAGCGAAAATCTGTGTATAATCTGTAAAGTCTGATTTATAAATAATAAAGCTGAACTGTTATCCGTTAAATCTGAAAACATGCATTTACTGTATTTTAATTGCCAGAGCTTATATAGGTCATGTGCTGTAACAACGGTGCATGAATAACTGGAGGGGTGTCCTCGTCATGCTGTAGAGGGGAGACCTCTAAATAACTGTAGAGGGGTGACCTCTAAATACTGTGCTGGGTGGAGGGATCAGCTCCAATGTGAAGGATGTAGAGCACACACCACATTCACCCTGATAACTTGTAAACTGATAAGCCTAGGATGCATCCATACGCCCCACTAAACATACATTTAAAAATGGCCAAACTGAACATGAGTGGGACGATGCATGATATCACTCTCCTGCATGTGAGTCACGACACCGGTGCCTCTAGTGCCATGGTTACGGTACCTCCGTAACTAGTACATAAACTGGTCATGCTTGTATATAATGCTCAGGCATTTTATTTAGTTATTAACATGATTACTGATAATCTTAAACATATACTGGGGAAAACATTTGGCTGCAGACGGGGAATCCTAATCATGCTTAGAAAAGGAAAGTCCATACTGAAGGACGGTAAATCCGTACCTCTAGTCCAGTAACTGACTGAATGGAAGACTGAACGAATACTACTCGGCTTTCATGGAAGCTACAATAATAATAGACGTGAATAAGTTACCTGATTATTATTTAATTTATTGTTCTTATTTTTCTCATTTACTTATTTTATTACTGAAGTTCTGCACGTATTTTACTGATAAATATGCTCTTTAATTATAATTCATTCTAATATATTAACGACCTACTATTATTACGATACAAACGTATACCGACGTTAATTAAAATACTATAATAAGTAACTTGTTAAAAAGTAAGGTTTCTAATTAGCAAGTTTCTAAAACAGTTTAATTCGTATAATAAAATTATACCCTTTGAAACATTATAAACTATTTTAATTAAATTCCTTTAAAAATACAATTTAAACATTTAAGACAAGTAATCAAAAGGTATAATATATAAAAAAAAATCTTCATTTTTTTTTATTATTTACTATGACCCCGAGCCTACTGAGACACCCCGTCTCGGTCGCACTAAAACAAATCAATATATATATTAAAGCTGCCAACTAGAATTAGCGACAGAAAAATCTGTCACTAACTGTGACTAAAAGCTTTCCACTATTCTATCATTTAAAACTGTCACGAACAAACTGCGACAGAACTTAGTGTCACTAAACTGTCGCTAATCTTATAATAAAAATAATTATTTTCGGTCTTGATTTTACCCACTGATGAACCATGTCATTCCCACCGATTTGATAAAGTTCCCACTATTTAAACAAAACCAAACGCCCCCTCTTAAATTAAACAACCCGTTTGGGGTTGTTTTTGGCTATGGTCGCTGGACCAGCCCTATGCCGCCCCTGTGTGGGTCACGGCTTGGCATAGAAGGGGTCTACCGAGACCTTATTGTCTCGGTTTCCTTAACCAGCAATAAACCCGACTCTATGTCATATAGTTACCCCCCTGCGTGGGGTTTGATGATCACGGCAGGACCAAAAAGGACACCACCGAGAGCTTATGCTCTCGGTTTCCATGAATCAAAACAACCACACGACACCCCCCCTTAAATCAGTTCCATGATTACTCTTTTAATCACTATTGTTCTGGATTAGCACATGGTAATTCGTGATTTAAGATGAAAAAAAAAACATAATTTATGTTGTTTGATTAAGGAGGAGAACAGTTACTCGTACTCGAATCAATGATAACAAAAGAATGAAAACCCGATCCCCTGCTCTTGTCTGCTAGCTGGTGGCACCCCATTTTCAAAACCCTAGATATCTTTTTTTTTTGTTCGTATAAGGAGCAAAGGGGAACCCCCCGCCTTTTCTTTTCTCTAGAACCAAACGGGCCAAAGCCCAATTCTTTCTCTTTTTTTTACACAAACCGGCCAAAAGCCCTTTTCCACTTTTCTTCTTTCTTTTTTTTAAAGATTTAAATTATTTACCTACTTTCGTGATCAATTTACGCGTGTCTTTAGTCTTTCTGGAACGTATTAATTATGCGTACTTAACGTATATACGTTCATAATAATTATTTTTTCTGAATAAATGCATATAGTTATATATAATTAAAACTGCGTATTTAATATTTTAAATATTTAAATACGGGTTTTACAATTCTTCCCCTCTAAAAAGAATAATTCGTCCTCGAATTGAGGGTGCGATAATGCTGTGGTTTTACAATTTTTCCCCTCTAAAAAGGAGAAATTCGTCCTCGAATTAAAGGTAATAAGCTTGATGAAGTTATAAGAACTGAAAGAACACGTAAACTGAAAAGACAAATAAGCTGAAGGATAATATGTCTTCTAATTAAGACATAATGCTGCTGATAGGTATAAACCTGACGTGACTGAAATGATCATGTAACGTGACATGGTTGAAGAGAACATAGAACGTGACATGACTGAAAGAACTTAACTGGATTTATTAAAGGAAAAAGGAATGAGAGTTCCGGGTGGACTCCTCCATTTCAAGTGGCCTCTCGCTCGAAACAATTCCTTCAAAGGTCTAAACATAATGAAAAATCTTGGTCTTGATGGTCATGTCCTGATGAATGCTGAATAGTTTCTGGTTCCATACTTAAGATGGGTTTTCTGAATCTGATAGAATGAATAAGCTATATCATGTAGTATACATGAAATGGTACGTACAAGTACCCTGAAAAGATAACATTTATATCTCTGAGCAAACTGCTGAAAACATAAAGGGACGAACTACGTGAATAATTGTGAACGTGTTACGTGAGCAATTGTGAACGTGGTTCACGATGAGGTACGCTGGGCATGGAATATATCGTGAACGTGATACGTGAACATACTGTGAACGTGATACTAGAACATATCATGAACATATGCTGGCTGAGGAAAGAATGCCAAACGATAAGGCCTGATACGTGAAACGTCTGCCCGGGTATGGAGAAGCTCTGCTAACTTGAGTCTGGTTTCTTATGCTTTCTGTAACCGTATTCGGTAACAAGCTGTGAAATGTGTATCACGAGATGGAGTACGAATCTGATCGTGAACAATGTCATGAATGTGAATCGGGAATTTAAATCATGAGATATCATAAGCATGAACTAAAACAGCATCGTACTGTGAATGAGACGTAGATGTGACAATAAACGTGAACGTAAATGTGAACGTACACGTGATTGTAAACATGAACGTGAGCGCGATTTGCGAACGTTAATTTCGATCTGACAAGCTTGTTGATGGAATACTTTGGAATCATACGACCTATTGCTGAATTTCCTACAGCATGTCGGTGTCCTACCTTGAACCTGAGGTATGTCAGACTTCCAGATATGAACATAGTCGCATCAATTATGTTATACTGCTTCTACCAAAATTCTGCCTGGGATTACGGTACCTTCTGGTGGAATATGAGTGATTAGTCATGAAAGAATTTTGAGTTTGGGTAAAATAGATCTCTCGTAGCATAGGATCTTATGGAATACAAAATTTTAGTGTAGGTCCTCTCCTTTATGCGAAAGCTTAGCCATAGAAAGCTAATCAAGAGAACTTTCAGCAATTTCTGGGGTAGTAGCCAACCGAATTCTTGAAATTTTGTACTTCGTTCACCAACGTCGGTCGTGACCATCTGGTGATGGCCTTCACCTTCGTAGGATTGTCTGAAATTCCTTTCTGCTGAAATAGTGTGGTCCATAAATGCCACCTTGTTCTACTGGGATTCATATCTAGAAAGCTACGTATATGATTTTTCTCCTATCGGAGAATCTATACAATTGTGAGAAGATGATTATCTTGTACCTCTTTAGAATTTAGAAGATCAAAATGTTATCAAAGTACATACTGACGATTTTGTCTGCGAAGTCATAAAAAAATTTATTCATAAATTTCATGCTATAGCTGGAGAATTAGGGAGCTCATAAATATAATTACAAATTTTTAGAGTGACTATAATATGTCTCTCTCACCAATGATGGTGACACGATCATGAATTGTTCTAGAAAATATATAAGAAGTCATAGCACATCAGATAAACCTGTTATTCGTGGAATGAACATCAATTAAAAATGATGATCTTGTCAAACAAATCGGTGGTCGATACATGATCTCATGTTACCGAACTTCTACCTGATAGACAGAAACGGTACACCTCATGGTGGTGCGCTAGGGCGAATAAAGCCTTGTTCCGATAACTCTTGCAGCAATTGCTGCAACTTTTTTAACTTAGCTGAAGCCCTCGAATAAAGAGTTTTGAAAACAGGTTCTATTCTTGAGACAAGCTTGATGTTAAATTTTGTCTCGTGGTTAGGAAGGAATTTCTGGAACACCTTCTTAATTACTTCTGAAAATGTTGAAAAATTTGCTGATCATAAATTTTAAGAACTTCAGAAGTGGATTATAACTGGTGGCTAGAAAGTCTTCGTAGCTATGGACTGATAGGTCACACGCTTGTAAGGTAGAAAAATTTGTACTGATTTTTCAGGCAGAAAACATAATGACTATATTTGGAATTTAGTAAGACAAATCTCGTCTTAACTGAAAGAAATAAACCTTTAAAAATATGGGTGATAATGTGGAGTCTTTTCTGGTTGTAAGGTAGATAATGTCTGATTTAGATAAAGCTGACATATGAATAATTTAGCAAACATGGCAAATTTTGCTTAATATGTTTGTCTGTAACCTCACAGAATTAACTCTGCGTGTTTAATCTGAATAATACTCTAGTAGTGGTAACTGAGTTTTAATTATCTGATTTATGCGTGCCATGACAAAAACGGTATACTCCCTTGGAGGGTACCCTGAATTTTTGAGAGCCTGATTTAGCAAACATACCGAGTTATGAGTTCTGACTCGTACTCTGAGAAGATATTTGTATGACGTGTACTATGACTGGTGTCTTGATATGTGTCTTCCGAAATGATACATGAGACCTGTGTCTTAACTGTTGTCTGGACATGTATTTTAATTGAGAGTCTGAATAAGGTTAAGAATTTCTGGTAACTGCTAGGATTGGCGGACCGGTTAGACTACTGACCTCTGTATTTCTGGTCATGTCCGTTCCGGAGTTCCGATGGTTACTAACTGATTAATTATAAGCACGGTTGTTGTCACTACTACTTTGTTTGTCAATTTATGATGGTCATTATCATGATCGTGATTCATGTAACTATTCTACTGAGTGGTCGGATGGGTTCCGGTTCCCACTCTTCTGAATGAACGGTTAGTTGAGTGAAGTGTGACATTTAGCTGAGAACGTAAAAGCCTGGAATAGAATGGTATTGTCAGATGGTAGAAGTTTATTCTGGTCAGAAATTTCAAATTTATAGTTTTCGTCCTTGTTCTACAGAGTCTTCATAGTATAAACAGCATCAGCATCTTGAGAAATCTCCAAAGTATCAGCAGCATCAGCATTTGTGAGGTCTTCAAAGTGTTAGCGACATTAGCATCTAGCAAAATCTTCAACTCACGAGCAGCATCAGCACCTAGTAGAATATCGACAAGTGGAAACGCCTGAGATGATTGAGGATCGATTAGCAATATCCATGGAGTAGGGTACTTGGAGTACACCTGGACTACTGCACATAAAGTACAAAATGAATATTGCACATGGAGTATATCTGAGACACTGTACGTGGAGTACTCATGAAATAATGTACATGGAGTATAACTGAGACACTGTACATGGAGTACGTATGGAATATTGTACATGACATTGGTGGGAATTTCTTGAGATGATCGATACTAGTGTCTACCGTCTGACATGGTCAACGGAGATAATTTGATTTAACTGGTTTAACTGAACTGAAACAACATGATAGCCTGGTAGTTCCTGCGTAGACTTAAAGCTGGTTGTATAGAGTTTCAAGAATATGGTTAAACGGAATTTCAACAATGGTCAGCATGAAGACATGACTGATGAAGATCAAACATGATTATTATGAAAACAGGATTTAACTGTAACCCCTTCTGTATCTTAGCATAAAAACATCATCACTTTACTGAAAACATAATCCTCATAAGGAGACATGCACTTAGTCAGCATGAAAACGACATTCATGTAAGAGTATAAACTTGACCGATACAAAGAACATAGAAGAATAATCAACTGAGGTTTAACATCAACTGATGTGGATAGTTATGGTTTAATCCACAGTATTCATAGTATGAAGCCTGTGACTAAGTATTGGCGATTCTGTTTCGACCCATACTTTTCAAAATTTTATGAGAACTGTCATGTATAGAAATGTACAATCTGGGACTAAATATGGTTGGTTGTAGTCCAATTCATATTTGTCACGATTTTATGAAATGTCATGATATGAAAAATGTGAACAACTATGGATCGGTTCACAAAACAACATTCGACTGAAAAGCATGAAATTTGACCTGAGAAATGGGGAACGATTATGGCTGGTTCACTAAGTAATATTTGACTGAAAACATGAATCTGACATGAGTAAGGGTAAACGCCTATGGGTCGGTTTACCAATACAAAATCTGAACGGCAAGGGTGAACGCCTATGGGTCGGTTCACCAAAACAAAATTTGAATGAAAAGCACATGCGATTAAATATGGCCAGTTCTGTACCAACCTTTTACTTAGTCAAAAACTTTAGGAAAATTGATTGATAAATGAAGAAAACTCATGAGAAACATGAAAGATAACAACGTCAGAATCTGGGAAGTTCCTGGTGACTACCCACTAGTTACAGGTCAAGTTTTAGAGCCTACAGGTCGAACCTTGCGCTCTGATACCATAATTGTAACATCCCACTTGGATAAGTGGAACGTTACGTGTATTTATGGCATGTCATCAAAGCATAAGGTAAATGTCCTAAAACATTAACTGACCATAAAAGAAATACCGGAATCAAACATCGGCAATCCAAACATAAGCCCAAAACATGAAAAGTAAAATACTAAAGGAAAGGACTAAACAATGTCCAAATACGCAGAATAATGTAAGTACATAAAGTAAGAAGTCTGGATAGCTTCCATCCAAATGCACATGCTCTCAGAATCCTAAGAGCGTCCTGGTGTACCTGCCGTTAGAACATGAAAGGGAACTATGGCTGAGCATAACGCTCAGTGAACGGATATAAAGCATGATAAGGAATTACTGAAATGAAACAGATGATGAAATACTGGAGCTGTAAGTCTGATGAGTAAAGTTGCAGCGAAAATATGTGTATAATCTGTAAAGTCTGATTTATAAATAATAAAGCTGAACTGTTATCTGTTAAATCTGAAAACATGCATTTACTGTATTTTAATTGCCATAGCTTATATAGGTCATGTGCTGTAACAACGGTGCATGAATAACTGGAGGGGTGTCCTCGTCATGCTGTAGAGGGGAGACCTCTAAATAACTGTAGAGGGGTGACCTCTAAATACTGTTCTGGGTGGAGGGATCAACTCCAATGTGAAGGATGTAGAGCACACACCTCATTCACCCTGATAACTTGTAAACTGATAAGCCTAGGATGCATCCATACGCCCCACTAAACATACATATAAAAATGGCCAAACTGAACATGAGTGGGACGATGCAGGATATCACTCTCCTGCATGTGAGTCACGACACCGGTGCCTCTAGTGCCATGGTTACGGTACCTCCGTAACTAGTACATAAACTGGTCATGCTTGTATATAATGCTCAGGCAATTTATTTAGTTATTAACATGATTACTGATAATCTTAAACATATACTGGGGAAAACATTTGGCTGCAGACGGGGAATCCTAATCATGCTTAGAAAAGGAAAGTCCATACTGAAGGACGGTAAATCCGTACCTCTAGTCTAGTAACTGACTGAATGGAAGACTGAACGAATACTACTCGGCTTTCACGGAAGCTACAATAATAATAGACGTGAATAAGTTACCTGATTATTATTTAATTTACTGTTCTTATTTTTCTCATTTACTTATTTTATTACTGAAGTTCTACACGTATTTTACTGATAAATATGCTCTTTAATTATAATTCATTCTAATATATTAACGACCTACTATTATTACGATACAAACGTATTCCGACGTTAATTAAAATACTATAATAAGTAACTTGTTAAAAAGTAAGGTTTCTAATTAGCAAGTTTCTAAAACAGTTTAATTCGTATAATTAAATTATACCCTTTGAAACATTATAAACTATTTTAATTAAATTCCTTTAAAAATACAATTTAAACATTTAAGACAAGTAATCAAAAGGTATAATATATAAAAAAAATCTTCATTTTTTTATTATTATTTACTATGACCCCGAGCCTACAGAGACACCCCGTCTCGGTCGCACTAAAACAAATCAATATATATATTAAATCTGCCAACTAGAATTAGCGACAGAAAAATCTGTCACTAACTGTGACTAAAAGCATTCCACTATTATGTCATTTAAAACTGTCACGAACAAACTGCGACAGAACTTAGTGTCACTAAACTGTCGCTAATCTTATAATAAAAATCATTATTTTCGGTCTTGATTTTACCCACTGATGAACCATGTCATTCACACCGATTTGATAAAGTTCCCACTGTTTAAACAAAACCAAACGCCCCCTCTTAAATTAAACAGCCCGTTTGGGGTTGTTTTTTGCTATGGTCGCTGGACCAGCCCTATGTCGCCCCTGTGTGGGTCACGGCTGGGCATAGAAGGGGTTTACCGAGACCTTATTGTCTCGGTTTCCTTAACCAATAATAAACCCGACTCTATGCCATATAGTTACCCCCTGCGTGGGGTTTGATGATCACGGCAGGACCAAAAAGGACACCACCGAGAGCTTATGCTCTCGGTTTCCATGAATCAAAACAACCACACGACACCCCCCATTGAATCAGTTCCATGATTACTCTTTTAATCACTATTGTTCTGGATTTGCACATGGTAATTCGTGATTTAAGAAGAAAAAAAAATTACATAATTTCTGTTGTTTGATTAAGGAGGAGAACAGTTACTCGTACTCGAATCAATGATAACAAAAGAATGAAAACCCGATCCCCTGCTCTTGTCTGCTAGCTGGCGGCACCCCATTTTCAAAAACCCTAGATATCTTTTTTTTTGTTCGTATAATGAGCAAAGGGGAACCCCCCCGCCTTTTCTTTTCTCTAGAACCAAACGGGCCAAAGCCCAATTCTTTCTCTTTTTTTTTACACAAACCGGCCAAAAGCCCTTTTCCACTTTTTTTTTTAAGATTTAAATTATTTACCTACTTTCGTGATCAATTTACGCGTGTCTTTAGTCTTTCTGGAACGTATTAATTTTGCGTACTTAACGTATATACGTTCGTAATAATTATTTTCCTGAATAAATGCATATAGTTATATATAATTAAAACTGCGTATTTAATATTTTAAATATTTAAATACGGGTTTTACAGTGCTAATGCTAATCATTCTATGTGTGCTATGAATACTGTCAAAGGCGTAGATACTAGAACTAAGCAGCAAGTTGCGAAGCCTATTAGTGGTAGTAAACCCAAACGCAAAGTGAACCATTCTGGTGCTACCCCCACTAAGAAAAGTAATGCATCAGACTCCACCACTAAGAATCCTAGAAGCAAAATTAAGGAATTATATGAGTCTGCTAGCAAGTCTTGGAAATGGTGGTTTGCTAATCAATGTCCTCCAGGATTTAAATGGATGCCTAAAGATAGGACAGAAAATGTGACAACGAGTGTTAGTATGCCTTTAAATGTTGCTAAGGACACTAATGATTCTACCATTAAAACTATTGTGGTATCCAAATTAGCAATTGCTCCATCGTGTTCTAACTCTTCTGCAGGTGATACAAATAATTCTCTTCATACTGGACTCCGGATGGACGAAGCACATGACAGGGAATCTCAAGCTTCTAATTAACTTCGTGGAGAAGTTCCTGGGTACGGTCCGATTCAGAAATGATCAATTTGCACCGATCCTAGGATATGGAGATTTGGTTCAGGGGAATATCACGATCAAAAGGGTATACTACGTCGAAGGGCTTAATCAAAATCTTTTCTCGGTTGGTCAATTCTATGATGCGGATTTGGAGGTTGCTTTCAGAAAGAAGACATGTTTTGTTCGTGATTATGATGGGAATAACTTACTTACCGGTACACGGGGTACTGATCTTTACACAATTTCACTTCAAGACACAACTTCATCAACTCCAATTTGCTTCATGGCTAAAGCTTCATCGACTCAGGCATGCTTATGGCATCAACGTTTATCTCATCTTAATTTTGATACCATCAACTTGCTTTCCAAGAAAGATATTGTGAGAGGCCTTCCAAGTTTGAAATTCATCGAAGATCATCTTTGTTCTTTTTGTGAACTTTGTAAAGCTAAAGGAAGTAGCTTCAAAACAAAGACTGCACCAAGCTCAAAAGGACGGTTAGATCTTCTTCATATGGATCTGTGTGGTCCCATGCGTGTTCATAGTCTCAATGGAAAGAAATATATTCTGGTAATTGTCGATGATTACTCAAGGTACACATGGACTCATTTCTTGAGGTCTAAGGATGGAACACCCGAAGTTCTCATCAGCTTTCTTAAACTAATACAACGTGGTCTTCAAGCTTAAGTTAAAGTGGTTCGTACTGACAGAGGTACAAAATTTTTGAATTCAAATATGAGAAACTATTTTGAAGCCGAAGGAATTGAACATGAAACATCTATTGCTCGAACACTCGAACAAAACGGCGTTGTTGAAAGACGAAACCGTACTTTGGTTGAAGCTGCTCGAACATTATTATCCGCTTCAAAACTTCCACTATACTTTTGGGCTGAAGCCGTGTCCACTGCATGCTAAACACAAAACCGATCCTTAATTATCCCAAGACACGAAAAGACACCATATCACATAATTCATGATCGAAAACCTTCACTCAAACACCTTCATGTTTTTGGATGTACTCGTTACATTATACGAGATGGTGAAAACTTGGATAAGATGAAAGAGAAAGGTGATGTATGTATTCTTGTGGGATATGCAACTCAGTCTAAGGGATATAGAGTGTACAACAAGAGAACAAAATTGATTGTCGAGACCATTCACATTCTATTTGATGAATTACAAGAAATGGCACTTGAACAAACCGTTTAAGTCCCGATCCACAACGACAAACGACTTCCGTTCACAACCGCACGGAACTCGGAACTCAAGACCACAACAATGAACCGTCAAGTTCAACGCTGGTTCCAAAAAATGTTCCTAGATCTGATATGACAGTCAACACAACAATTGAAGAGTTGGAAATGTTATATGGACCAATGTATGATGAATATTTCTCGGGGGAGAAACAAGTTGTATCGAAGTCTTCCGCTGTCACTCATGATAAGAATGATGATACCGATCATCGTCAACAAAAGGATACAACTTCATCTACTTCAACACCAGTTGCTGCAGATTTACCTCCTCAGAATATCATTTCAACAATCGATCCTACAACATCCACAACTACTGTCATTGCTCCAGAGAACACAAATCAAGCAGACAATGCATTATCTGGCGAAGACGAATTTATCAACCCATTCGGTACACCGGTACACGAAACTGGAGAGTCTTCTACTCGTCATGTTGATCCGTCAAATATGCATACGTTCTATCAACTACATCCTTCAACACATCATTGGACCCGAGATCATCCATTGGTTCATGTAATTGGAAACCCTTCACAGCCCGTTCGTACAAGACGACAGCTTAACACCGATGGTGATGTTTGTATGTTCGCACTCGCCGTGAGTTCAACTGAACCGAAAAACATCAAAGAAGCCATGGCTGATCATGCTTGGATTGAATCGATGACGGATGAACTTCAACAATTTGAAAGACTTAAAGTCTGGGAACTTGTTGACAGATCATACGATGTAATACCATTAAATCTTCGATGAATCTGGAAAAACAAGATGGATGAAGAGAACACGATCATCAAGAATAAATCTAGGCTAGTGGCTAAAGGGTATGGACAGAAAGAGGGTATTGATTTGAAGAATCATTTGCACCAGTAGCTCGAATGGAAGCGGTCAGGATTTTTCTTGCTTATGCTGCACATAAGGGATTCATTGTCTATCAAATGGACGTAAAGACGGCGTTTCTTAATGGTACTTTGAAGGAATAAGTCTATGTCACACAGCCGGAAGGATTCGTCAATCCTCATTATCCTGACAAGGTGTATCGTCTCCACAAAGCACTTTATGGACTCAAGCAAGCTCCAAGGGCGTGGTACGACGAGCTCTCGAAATTTCTGGTCTCCAAAGGTTTCTCAAAAGGTTTCATTGATTTAACTTTGTTCACTTATAAATATGGGGATGACATTTTGCTTGTGCAGATTTATGTTGATGACATTATTTTCGGGTCTACAAACCCAAAACTTTCAAAATGGTTTGAAAAAGTAATGCACAACAGATTTGAAATGTCTATGATGGGCGAACTAAAATTCTTTCTTGGAATTCAAGTTCACCAATCCCCAAGTGGTATCTTCATTAACCAAGCTAAGTATTGTCAAGAGATAATCAAAAAGCATGGTATGACATCATGTGACCCCGTTGGGACACCATTATCAACCACATCCCTAGATGCTGATTTGGAGGGATTACCCATAGATCAAACGAGATATCGTTCCATGATCGGGTCCCTCATGTACTTGACAGCAAGCAGACCTGATATTCATCATGCTACGTGTTATTGTGCACGATATCAAGCACGACCCACTGAAAAGCACCTCAAGGAGGTTAAACGGATCTTTCGGTACCTTAACAATACCATTCACATAGGACTCTGGTATCTGAGGGAAACCAGTTTCTTTCTAACGGCCTATTCAGATTCTGATCATGCAGGGTGTCTTGATACACTTAAAAGTACTTCTGGTGGTGTACAATTTCTAGGTCAAGATAAGCTTGTGGGATGGTCTTCCAAGAAGCAGGATTGCATGTCACTTTCATCAGCCGAAGCGGAGTATGTGTCTCTATCTGCGTGTTGTGCTCAAGTTCTTTGGATGAGAACATAACTCACGGATTATGGCTTTCACTTTGATAAAGTACCTATGTACTGTGACTAAAAGTCCACCATAGCCATCTCCTGTAATTCGGTACAGCATTCCCGCACGAAGCACATTGATGTCAGATATCACTTCATTAAGGAACAAGTTGAAAAGGGTATTGTTGAATTATACTTTGTTGGAACTGATTACCAATTAGCTGACTTGTTTACAAAAGCTCTTTCGAAAGAGAGGTTTGCGTATCTTGTTAGGCAAATTGGTATGAGATGTTTGACTCTAGCAGAACTGGAGGTTCTGGCAAAGAAGCCTGCTTGATTCATCTATCAAACATCTACCTGTAAATATTAATGAAAAAGCAAAATACAAAAATAAAAAATATTTGATAATCCAACGTTTATCTCATCTTAATTTTGATACCGAGCCTACTGAGACACCCCGTCTCGGTCGCACTAAAACAAATCAATATATATATTAAATCTGCCAACTAGAATTAGCGACAGAAAAATCTGTCACTAAGTGTGACTAAAAGCTTTCCACTATTCTGTCATTTAAAACTGTCACGAACAAACTGCGACAGAACTTAGTGTCATTAAACTGTCGCTAATCTTATAATAAAAATCATTATTTTCGGTCTTGATTTTACCCACTGATGAACCATGTCATTCCCACCGATTTGATAAAGTTCCCACTGTTTAAACAAAACCAAACGCCACCTCTTAAATTAAACAGCCCGTTTGGGGTTGTTTTTGGCTATGGTCGATGGACCAGCCCTATGCCGCCCCTGTGTGGGTCACGGCTGGGCATAGAAGGGGTCTACCGAGACCTTATTGTCTCGGTTTCCTTAACCAATAATAAACCCGACTCTATGCCATATAGTTACCCCCTGCGTGGGGTTTGATGATCACGGCAGGACCAAAAAGGACACCACCGAGAGCTTATGCTCTCGGTTTCCATGAATCAAATCAACCACACGACACCCCCCCCCCCCTTGAATCAGTTCCATGATTACTCTTTTAATCACCATTGTTCTGGATTTGCACATGGTAATTCGTGATTTAAGAAGAAAAAAAAATTACATAATTTCTGTTGTTTGATTAAGGAGGAGAACAGTTACTCGTACTCGAATCAATGATAACAAAAGAATGAAAACCCGATCCCCTGCTCTTGTCTGCTAGCTGGCGGCACCCCATTTTCAAAAACCCTAGATATCTTTTTTTTTGTTCGTATAATGAGCAAAGGGGAACCCCCCGCCTTTTCTTTTCTCTAGAACCAAACGGGCCAAAGCCCAATTCTTTCTCTTTTTTTTACACAAACCGGCCAAAAGCCCTTTTCCACTTTTTTTTTTTTTAAGATTTAAATTATTTACCTACTTTCGTGATCAATTTACGCGTGTCTTTAGTCTTTCTGGAACGTATTAATTTTGCGTACTTAACGTATATACGTTCGTAATAATTATTTTCCTGAATAAATGCATATAGTTATATATAATTAAAACTGCGTATTTAATATTTTAAATATTTAAATACGGGTTTTACAGTGCTAATGCTAATCATTCTATGTGTGCTATGAATACTGTCAAAGGCGTAGATACTAGAACTAAGCAGCAAGTTGCGAAGCCTATTAGTGCTAGTAAACCCAAACGCAAAGTGAACCATTCTGGTGCTACCCCCACTAAGAAAAGTAATGCATCAGACTCCACCACTAAGAATCCTAGAAGCAAAATTAAGGAATTATATGAGTCTGCTAGCAAGTCTTGGAAATGGTGGTTTGCTAATCAATGTCCTCCAGGATATAAATGGATGCCTAAAGATAGGACAGAAAATGTGACAACGAGTGTTAGTATGCCTTTAAATGTTTCTAAGGACACTAATGATTCTACCATCAAAACTATTGTGGTATCCAAATTAGCAATTGCTCCATCGTGTTCTAACTCTTCTGCAGGTGATACAAATAATTCTCTTCATACTGGACTCCGGATGGACGAAGCACACGACAGGGAATCTCAAGCTTCTAATTAACTTCGTGGAGAAGTTCCTGGGTACGGTCCGATTCAGAAATGATCAATTTGCACCGATCCTAGGATATGGAGATTTGGTTCAGGGGAATATCACGATCAAAAGGGTATACTACGTCGAAGGGCATAATCAAAATCTTTTCTCGGTTGGTCAATTCTGTGATGCGGATTTGGAGGTTGCTTTCAGAAAGAAGACATGTTTTGTTCGTGATTATGATGGGAATAACTTACTTACCGGTACACGGGGTACTGATCTTTACACAATTTCACTTCAAGACACAACTTCATCAACTCCAATTTGCTTCATGGCTAAAGCTTCATCGACTCAGGCATGGTTATGGCATCAACATTTATCTCATCTTAATTTTGATACCATCAACTTGCTTTCCAAGAAAGATATTGTGAGAGGCCTTCCAAGTTTGAATATCATCGAAGATCATCTTTGTTTTTTTTGTGAACTTTGTAAAGCTAAAGGAAGTAGCTTCAAAACAAAGACTGCACCAAGCTCAAAAGGACGGTTAGATCTTCTTCATATGGATCTGTGTGGTCCCATGCGTGTTCATAGTCTCAATGGAAAGAAATATATTCTGGTAATTGTCGATGATTACTCAAGGTACATATGGACTCAGTTCTTGAGGTCTAAGGATGAAACACCCGAAGTTCTCATCAGCTTTATTAAACTAATACAACGTGGTCTTCAAGCTCAAGTTAAAGTGGTTCGTACTGACAGAGGTACAAAATTTTTGAATTCAAATCTGAGAAACTATTTTGAAGCCGAAGGAATTGAACATGAAACATCTATTGCTCGAAAACTCAAACAAAACGGCGTTGTTGAAAGACGAAACCGTACTTTGGTTGAAGCTGCTCGAACATTATTATCCGCTTCAAAACTTCCACTATACTTTTGGGCTGAAGCCGTGTCCACTACATGCTAAACACAAAACCGATCCTTAATTATCCCAAGACACGAAAAGACACCATATCACATAATTCATGATCGAAAACCTTCACTCAAACACCTTCATGTTTTTGGATGTACTCGTTACATTATACGAGATGGTGAAAACTTGGATAAGATGAAAGAGAAAGGTGATGTATGTATTCTTGTGGGATATGCAACTCAGTCTAAGGGATATAGAGTGTACAACAAGAGAACAAAATTGATTGTCGAGACCATTCACATTCGATTTGATGAATTACAAGAAATGGCACTTGAACAAAACCGTTTAAGTCCCGATCCACAACGACAAACGACTTCCGTTCACAACCGCACGGAACTCGGAACTCAATACCACAACAATGAACCGTCAAGTTCAACGCTGGTTCCAAAAAATGTTCCTAGAGCTGATATGACAGTCAACACGACAATTGAAGAGTTGGAAATGTTATATGGACCAATGTATGATGAATATTTCTCGGGGGAGAAACAAGTTGTATCGAAGTCTTCCGCTGTCACTCATGATAAGAATGATGATACCGATCATCGTCAACAAAAGGATACAACTTCATCTACTTCAACACCAGTTGCTGCAGATTTACCTCCTCAGAATATCATTTCAACAATCGATCCTACAACATCCACAACTACTGTCATTGCTCCAGAGAACACAAATCAAGCAGACAATGCATTATCTGGCGAAGACGAATTTATCAACCCATTCGGTACACCGGTAAACGAAACTGGAGAGTCTTCTACTCGCCATGTTGATCCGTAAAATATGCATACGTTCTATCAACTACATCCTTCAACACATCATTGGAACCGAGATCATCCATTGGTTCATGTAACTGGAAACCCTTCACAGCCCGTTCGTACAAGACGACAGCTTAACACCGATGGTGATGTTTGTATGTTCGCACTCGCCGTGAGTTCAACTGAACCGAAAAACATCAAAGAAGCCATGGCTGATCATGCTTGGATTGAATCGATGACGGACGAACTTCAACAATTTGAAAGACTTAAAGTCTGGGAACTTGTTGACAGATCATACGATGTAATACCATTAAATCTTCGATGGATCTGGAAAAACAAGATGGATGAAGAGAACACGATCATCAAGAATAAATCTAGGCTAGTGGCTAAAGGGTATGGACAAAAAGAGGGTATTGATTTTGAAGAATCATTTGCACCAGTAGCTCGAATGGAAGCGGTCAGGATTTTTCTTGCTTATGCTGCACATAAGGGATTCATTGTCTATCAAATGGACGTAAAGACGGTGTTTCTTAATGGTCCTTTGAAGGAATAAGTCTATGTCACACAGCCGGAAGAATTTGTCAATCCTCATTATCCTGACAAGGTGTATCGTCTCCACAAAGCACTTTACGGACTCAAGCAAGCTCCAAGGGCGTGGTACGACGAGCTCTCGAAATTTCTGGTCTCCAAAGATTTCTCAAAAGGTTTCATTGATTTAACTTTGTTCACTTATAAATATGGGGATGACATTTTGCTTGTGCAGATTTATGTTGATGACATTATTTTCGGGTCTACAAACCCAAAACTTTCAAAATGGTTTGAAAAAGTAATGCACCACAGATTTGAAATGTCTATGATGGGCGAACTAAAATTCTTTCTTGGAATTCAAGTTCACCAATCCCCAAGTGGTATCTTCATTAACCAAGCTAAGTATTGTCAAGAGATAATCAAAAAGCATGGTATGACATCATGTGACCCTGTTGGGACACCATTATCAACCACATCCCTAGATGCTGATTTGGAGGGATTACCCATAGATCAAACGAGATATCATTCCATGATCGGGCCCCTCATGTACTTGACAGCAAGCAGACCTGATATTCATCATGCTACGTGTTATTGTGCACGATATCAAGCACGACCCACTGAAAAGCACCTCAAGGAGGTTAAACGGATCTTTCGGTACCTTAACAATACCATTCACATGGGACTCTAGTATCTGAGGGAAACCGGTTTCTTTCTAACGGCCTATTCAGATTCTGATCATGCAGGGTGTCTTGATACACGTAAAAGTACTTCTGGCGGTGCACAATTTCTAGGTCAAGATAAGCTTGTGGGATGGTCTTCCAAGAAGCAGGATTGCATGTCACTTTCATCAGCCGAAGCGGAGTATGTGTCTCTATCTGCGTGTTGTGCTAAAGTTCTTTGGATGAGAACATAACTCACGGATTATGGCTTTCACTTTGATAAAGTACCTATGTACTGTGACTCAAAGTCCACCATAGCCATCTCCTGTAATTCGGTACAGCATTCCCGCACGAAGCACATTGATGTCAGATATCACTTCATTAAGGAACAAGTTGAAAAGGGTATTGTTGAATTATACTTTGTTGGAACTGATTACCAATTAGCTGACTTGTTTACAAAAGCTCTTTCGAAAGAGAGGTTTGCGTATCTTGTTAGGCAAATTGGTATGAGATGTTTGACTCCAGCAGAACTGGAGGTTCTGGCAAAGAAGCCTGCTTGATTCATCTATCAAACATCTACCTGTAAATATTAATGAAAAAGCAAAATACAAAAATAAAAAATATTTGATAATCCAAAAATATTCTTCTCGATATGTCTTTCAGTATCGATAATATGGACGTACCTAGAAATATCGCTCAATAACGACACGGGTGTGTACATAAAGCTCGAATGAAAGTGGTAAATATTTTTCAAAACATGCCATTTCTATCTTTTCTAAAGGAAATTGTCTATTTTGGACAATATTTCCAACAACGGGTAGAGCAATCTATCTTGGGTTGAGCTTGTCACAAAACATTCCACGTTTTGAGCTCAACACAATGGCTTGTAATCACTTTTAGATTGCAACCCGGAACTATATTCACGGGGGAGTACACGATTTCGTGCCCTTACCCTTAGCAAAAGAAGTTAAATCTTCTTACACTTGAGTGGATTCGTCAAGACATTCAAAGTCTATGAACTCAAGTTTATGCTTTAGAAAAACCTTTTCGACAAAAAAGAATTGATTTTTCAAAAAGCGTTGAACACAATTTTTTCAAGAATTTCTCAATGATATTCAAAATCTTTCAAAAATTGTGTGTTCAACAACTCCTATCCTCAAAAGTTTAATGTGGATCAAATCCTCGTAATGACAATTCCATTGGATCAATTTTTGAGGGGGAGCGTTCCAAAATTCATGCTAAGTTTGACACATTTTTCTCCCAAAAAGTTTCAAGACTATTTTTCAAAATATATTTTAATCAAATTTGGTATCTCTAATATCAAACGATTTTATATATTAGAGATAGGGGAGAAAATGTGATTAAAATGTGATCTAAAGACTCAAGCACTCATGGTTTCGATCAAATACCCACAACATCTTTAATTCACGACGTTATTGGTGTCAAAAGGGTGGTTAGGTTAAGTCCTATGATCCAACCAGAACCGGAGGGATCTTCCCAGGGACAATCCAATAGATTATTAGAAGTCCTTAGGAAAGATGGAGTAGAATGTGAACGAAGCTGAATGCCGACTAAGTACTGATGATAGCACTGGAACAATCACAACAAGGTGCTATTAATGATGTCTTGGTAAGAATTGAAGAGGTTGAAGAATTAAAAAGAAATGTAAGGATAAAGGGTCTAAAGAAAGAAGCCCTCCATACAACTTAGGCAGAAACCGGGTCAACACATCATGAAGACAACTCATCATGGACCCAGTGATGTGATGCACAACCCTTTCCTAGCTACTCAGACTTCTCTCAAAAGAAGTTTGTTTTTATTGTCACGGAGATCAACACGACTTCTATTAACTTTCTCACTCTGAGATAGTTGATATTGAATAGGTGGCATCTGCTCCAGCCTCCGACTACCAAAAGTGCACAAATCGAGTCTAGAGCCAAGAGATCAATCAAATCTCATTAGGACACACGGATGAAGATAAAGAGAGTCCTACGCTATATCCTTGCGATATTGCTAGAACACTCAGAGTGATACTATTTAGTATTCACAATTATGAGTGGAAATCCTTCCAGTGTTAACATCAAACAGCACTGCGGTAGGTCATGTGTAAGATTCTTTATGAATTGAACATATGTAAAACTGAAAAGCAACAGTGGTTTGATTCTGAATTGATTCAAACTCGTTTCAGGTTTCTACGCAATATCTTTATGGTCTTGCCAGAACATTCAAAGTGATATTCATTAATATTCACAGTGATGAATGGAAATCCTTCTAGCGTCAACATCAAACAGCGCTACGGTAGGTGACTTGTGAGATTCTTATGAATCAAACTTGTGTCAACTGGAAAGCAACAATGGTAAGATTCTTAATGAATCAAACTTGTTCTAGGAATTTGAATTGACGACTTTAATCAAGCGGATATGTATCCAATTGATTCACTCTTTATGTTCGCAGTCTTGCTTTGAGACGATCGAGTAAAGAGAATGGCTAGTACAACCGCGAAACCCTGTCAAGGAGATTCTTAATTGAATCTACCTAATCATAGGTACGGTATTTAATATCGTATAACGGTCTTCACCGACCGGAGGTAAAACGCTACCGATTTAGGACGAATGTCAAAGCCATTCAGTCCGTGTCTATGTTTTATCTCGAGAAGATGGTGTCACAGTGTACTCAGCAAAGTCAAAGATTTAAAACCACATATTCATGCCCAAAGACTTATTCAACAATTAATAGTGTGAGCATGTGGATAAAGACACAAGATCACAAGATGGCAAAGACAAGTCAAGAATGATTTGAAGATCTCAAGATAAAAGACTAAGTCGAAAGACAATGACAAAGGCTCAAAGATCATAGCATTAAGGAACAAAACTACTGTTACACGTTCAAGACTCATTTATGACGAAATTCATAAGTCTCCATTGGAATCCAAATATCAAAGAGGAATGACCTCACATTAGGGGAGATTGTTAGCCTCAAAATATTGAGTCAAACAAGAATGTTCGGTCATAGGTTTCTATTGTAATATATATTAGAACGTTGTAATAGTTAGTTAAATAGTCGTGGTTCACGGGCTTGGATTTAAGCTACTTAAAGCCCAAAAGACAAGCCCGGTCCAAACAATATAGCCCATTATGGTTACATGTAAGCCCGACTATATAAGGCCCTTCCTAGCATGTTAGGAAGGGTTAATGATCATTTGTAAGATTTAATCTTATCTAATCTAATATTCACCAAGTTAATCATCTCTCTCTCTCTCTACTTTCTCTCACTACTTTCTCTCTCTAGAATCCATCTCTTTTCATCTATTTTCTATCATTAATCATCTAATAATATGGGACAACACATTCTAATAGCAAAAAAAAATTAACCTTCTATCATATCATATCCAACCGCAAACACAAACACAATAAGTAAAAAAGATAGATACATAAAGAGAGATATAATAGCATAAAGATATTATAACTTGTATATACTCATAAAACATTGCACGATGTGCATACAGACTTTGCAGATAAACCACAAGACTTAAAAACTACATAACCTTCTTCTATTATATCCAACATACTCGCTACTTAACTCAATAGACAAAATCTGATCAAAAAATAAAGGACTCCGAGTCGACAAACAAATTCAACACCTCATCCTCATCCGCAACCTCAGCAACAGCAGTAGGCACATCTAGATCTACCTCTTCATCCTTCAAAACAACATCAACTGAACTAGAATCCAAAACCTCTTCATCCTTCAAAACTACATCAACTGAACTAGAATCCAAAACCTCTTCATCCTTCAAAACAAAATCAACTAAACTAGAATCCAAAACCTCTTCATCCTTCAAAACAACATCAACTAGAATCAAAAACCTCTTCATCCTTCAAAATCACATCAACTAAACTAGAATCCAAAACCTCTAGTTGATAAAAGTTATTATTATAAATAGCAGAAATAGTAGTAGGCTTTGAGAAAATATTTTCAATATTAATAATATCGTTTCATGCTTTTCCTTAGCTATGTCTTTCAACCACTCAATAGTACATGTTATTTTGGTACTCATAGAGTCATAGTAGTTAAGATATATAGACAGGGACAAGTTACTTTGTTTCCCGCCATTATCTTTTCCCTCCATAATATCTTTGTTTAATCACAAATTTGAAAGTTGATGAATATATAAAAAGATCACTCACTTGAATGTGAAGAGTTTCAATCACCAAAGAGGGGGAGGATGGAGAGGTCAGAATATAACTTTCATACTTGTTAGGAAAATAAGGTGAAAAAATGGTTTACGAAATACAATTCTCAAAATTTAAGTTGACAACCCCGGGTTAACCCGAATAGAAACAAATATCCCTTACAGCCAAACACGACGTATGCCGAAACTATTTAACCCCGAACATGACATGTGAACCTATTTAATTATAATGTATCAGACTATTTTGTAGGCATTTTGACCCGAACCAGATCAGCATATAAATCATTGTATCAAAACCTTAGGGTCTTACTTCTTTCATTATATCAATTTACAACAAGACCGACTTTATCAATTTTATAATGTTCCAAATACAAAACTATGTCGAAATTTATTTATCTCTATTTACAACATACTGATACAGCTTATTTAACAAAGAAAACATGATTTGGTTTGAATCTAACAAATACATAAACACATCCAACATTACTACATAACCTGAAAACTAACTAAGAGAAAAGAAATCCTACCATTGCTCTGCGAGTTGTGTGTGAATATTTATGAACATAAGCTAAACCCGTTTTGTCAAGAACAAGAGAGGGGCATGCTGGTGGCAAATTGTCGTAGTCGATTTTGTACATAACCATCTTTTTGTGTTGATGATGTTCAGATCTGAAGTTTTGAGGTTTTGGATGTTTGTGTTTGAAAAAAGACAGATCTGATGTTTTTGTGTGTGTGTTTGGATATGGTTTGCTGGATGTGTTGATTGTAGAAAAAAAGACAAGATTTGAGAATTGTAAATATTAGGGTTGGGGGAGGTTATTAAAACCTAAATAAAGCACATATGTAACTCTTAATTTTTTATTATTTTTATTTTATTTTTATTTTTTCTATTTTTATGTTGTTATAAAATTGTAAAATCGAAAACACAAAATAAGAAAATAGAATTTAACTAGTAAAAATTGTTAAATTGGCAACAATACGGAATGAAAACTGATAAAAAACTGTGACGGAAGAAACAATGGGAGCAAAAAGTACACAAAATATATACTTTTTATTTTTTTCAGCGGAGTAAGGGGTAGGGGGTTTATCTTTTTTTAAATGTGTGTGTGTTTTCTTTTCACAATTCTAATTATAATTAATCTTTTTATTAGATCTTAACTTCATCAAATTAATTCATATTATTACTCGGCCCAGATAAAACGATGCAATTTGAAGAAATTTTTTTTTTCAGAATTAAATTAAAAAAAAACACGTTGTGCCTCACTTCTTATCACGTCATGCTTAGAGCCGACACTTTAGTGTATTTTCTAATGTGGACGTCACCCCTCACGTTGTGCCTCACGTCTCAAAAGATGCCGCATGTATAGAAACACACACTCAAAAATAATAAGAGAAAACCAATAACATTGCTGCCAAAAGTAAATATGTTCTACACTTTTATGTAACGCTAAGCTAACATAAAAGCAATGACAAACTTTAAAACAACAAAGACTTATAAAATTGATCATAATTTAAAACTAAAAAAACATAACTTCAATAAATCCACATGAAGATCTAATAACAATTCAACTACGGTAAATTCAATAACATATATACAAGATCAAAACATGCTTTAAAACATTCCAGTCGACTACACAATCACCAATGTAGAAGGCAAAACATGCATAAGTTTACAAATAAGACAAAATTAGATAATCCTTTTCACATATTAAACTACTATAATTTGTCTATATGATAACTTTCCAATAGTATTTTATCAGGACATCTACTTTGACTAAGTATTAAAAAGGTTGTTTGGAGCCATCAATAAGTAACTTAGTATCACATTATATAGTTCTCAAAACTCATTTGATTATGTGGTATGTATAGAAACACACACTCAAAAATAACAAGAGAGAAACTAATAACATGATTGCCGAAAGTCAATATGTTATACACTTTTAATTATGTAACACTAAGCTAATATAAAAGTAGTGACAAACTTTAAAACAACACACACTTAATTACAACATTGATCATAATTTAAAAGACAAAAAACATAACTTCAATAAATTTGCATGAAGATCTAATAACAATTCAACTATAGTAAATTTAATAAAATTTATACAAGATCAAAACATTCTTTAAAACATTCTAGTCGACTACACAATCACCAATGTAGAGGCAAAACATACATAAGTTTACAAATAAGACAAAATTAGATAATCTTTTTTCACAAATTAAACTTCTATAATTTGTCTATATGATAACTTTCCAATAGTATTATATCAGGACATCTACTTTGACTAATTATTAAAAAGGTTGTTTAGAGCACCAGGAGTGGTGGTGTCGTGGGGTGCCAAACCCACGGCGTTGGCCGCGTGATGACTCCGAGCAACGAAAAAACCCGCAGCGCGGGAACCCTACGTGGGTAAACCCACGTCGCGTGGGTATGATTTTTTTTAAAAAAGTTTTCATTTCACCCCCCAAAGGTATAAAAACATGTAACCAGCCCTTTTTGTTTTGTGTTGTGTTTTGGTGGCCAAGATGTGGTGGTGGTGGTGGCTGTTGATGGCGGTAGAAGGGGTGGTGGTGGTGGCTGTTATGGTGTGTGCTGGGAACAAAACGAGGAAGATGATGACTATGTGTCATCTACACTTCGCCCTACACATGTTTTAAAGTTTACATTTTTGGTCCTTTAAATTCAATCTAGTTTCATTTACAAATACAATAGATTTTAAAAGGCTTACAAAGTTAAACATGTTTGAATATGTGTTTTTTGTTTAAGTTATTTTTTTCGTTTGGTTTTTTTAGTGTACGAACATGTTTTTTTTATTAAGTATTCATAATGTATAATTTAAGTTTGTTTAGGGGGTGTTTTGTAAAATTCTAAAAAACTGGAAATCACTTGGAGTGACGACTCCCCTGTTTTTTTTATGTGAGTGAGTGAGTGAGTTTCGCTGACGTGGCACCCCAAATTCGACTCAGTTGGAGTGATGACTCCTTGTGCTCTTAGGGCCATCAATAAGTAACTTAGTATCACATTAAAACCAGTTCAAATTACATTTTAAACATCACCTATTAACTAAAAGCATAAGAGAAGAGACTTGTAAGTTCGCTTATGTTTTGTATAGCAAATATTGACAAACAAAAAGAACATGATGACTAACCAATGTGAACATTATGAAAGTAGTGTATCCCCGTTTGGTCAAGACAAAGAAATGGCATGGTGGTGGCAAATTGTCGTAATCGATATTATACATAACCATCTTTGTGTTACTTGGATCTGTGTGGTAATTCTTAATAGCACACTCTGTTCTCGAGTTTAGTGAGGAAAGAAGACAGAGTGTTTGGGAGGATACGGAGTGGAGTGAAGAGAAAAGGATCAAAATTATTGTGTTCCCGAGCTAAGGAGAAAAATAAAGAGTATATAAACTTTTTATGTTCCTGAGTTGGAAAGAGAAGTGAAAAAATAAAGAATTTTAGTTAAATTAGAAAAAAGTTAACAACATTCTTCCTTGCTTTCTTTCCAAATCATCCCAAAGTAAGAAGAAGATTAGGAATGAAATTTTGGTATAATTTACTCTCATTTACTTCTCTCTTCTCTCTTAAAAAAATATCAGGAACACAATTTATTTTTATTATTATCCTAGAACTTTCTCTTTCACTCAAAAATTAAACTCGAGAACAGAGAGGTGTATTTGAGAAAGACTTATAATTTGACTAGTTGAGGGTAGAAAGTGTTTTGTGAGTTTGGTGAAGGTGTTCTTGTGTTTGTATATGTAAGAAGATGCATGCTTTTGAGAGATGATTACTTGTGTTTGTTTAAAACTGATATCGACCCTTCATTTTGAATGTATGAATCCGGGTGAAAGAAATGAAGAGCTAAGATTCATTTGTATGGTACATAGTGGATAGTTGAATTGGAAAGTTGACAGGTAATTCATTAAATGTTACATGTGGAGCACCTAACTATACTAGTAAATGAATTGAATACTACATGTGGAGCAGCCAACTATAACAAGTAAATGCATTCTTAACTTCTTCAACTAACTACTCCTTCCGTCTCAAAATTATTATCCATCTTTTTATTTTGGGTTGCTCCAATATTATTGTTCAATATTAAAAATAGATAGGAAACTTTGATAAATTTACTATATTATCATTGCTTGAAATTGTTATTACAAACTTTAAAGAAGAATTAATTAATTAGATAAGGGTAAAATTGTCATTATGCTTAAAAGTAAGAGAGAAAAAACTGTAATAAATGTAATTTTCTTAAATTATGTGATTCTTGTTTGATAACAATAATTTTAAGACGGTGGGAGTAGTACTCTATATGACAAGTAATTCATTGATTTCTCATGAAGTTGTTTGATTATAAACAAGCCCACAATCATAATTATAAAGTACTGTAAATTCTTGATATGTTCTAGCATTATAAGTAGCAGTTGGTTATGGTTTTATATGTATTGTTTAGTAAATTATTCAATTTATAATTAATTTAAATGTAAATACTAATGCAGAAATTGTTAAATCATGTAAGTTGAATGCATTATGAAATAACGTTAAAGAAATATAAATATTATGATCTTAGACCTTGAGGAAATAGTCTTATTAAACGAAGTTTGGTGCCAAGTATATATTTGTTGTTAATTAGGATTACATTACATGACATGTATGTTATTGTGTTTGTGTGTTTTATAGACGTAATGATATAGAAAAAGGAGAGTCAAATAGGGGATATGTGGAGGATATGTGTATTTGGCTGTGTGATTCAAAGAGAGAACAAGAAAACAAACTACTATTGGCTTTACCTATCGATTTTATTATGGCCGGTTTGGAGACATCATAGGAAGACTATCATCTCTGTCCGGGTAACTTGCCATTATGTGAGCCAAATTTTGTTGCGGGTAAGGGTTGTTTTTGTAATTGTTGAACCAGTCGACGAAAGATGCACTAGTCTAGTATTGGAATATGTTATCACAAAGATCATCATTTGTTGTATTGGTTTAAAAGGTTCATATTCTTATATAACCTTTCATTCTTTACCATTGTGTGTTATGGTTATCCCGGTGTAAATTACAAGGCCATTTGGAGATACTTTGTTATAAAGTTTGAGTCTTCGTAGAGTCGATGTTATTTCACCCTATTAATATTCGATGGAGTATCGTAACTAATCTTGGAGCAAGGGATGTATTGGCGTTAACCTATGCCAAGCCAACGTAGCAGTAGCACCCTTTTCTAGTGAGGTGAAATAACGTGACATTTTTTAGGATTTTATGGTCACTATACTCTTAGCACCAACCAAAGGAAATACAGGTGTACATTTATAAAGTACATGTCAACAATAATTTTAAAATAAAAAAAATAAATATCTATAGAAGTCAACATAATGAATGACGTAAGATATAAAGATTAATACACATGAACATTTTGTTCAAAAAAGCAATGTTTTCAGACCCGGGTCGACCCGGCCGGGTCAATCGATTGAACCGGTTCTGGCCGAAAAACGGGTCATATTAACCCGGGTTTTATATTTTCGAACCCGGCTTGACCCGGCGGGTTTGGGGTGACCCGGGTCAACCCGGTTCTCAAGACCCGGCCGGGTTTCGAATTTTTCGGGTTTTTTTTAATTTGTTTTTTAAAATTTTACGTATTTGTGACGAAATTTTATTTTTACATATTATATTGGTTGGTAAACAATTTATATTTTTAATATACGTAAGTTTTTGTAGTTTTTATAAGTATAATTTTATTAATTATTAAAAATATAAAAAAAAGTTTCTTTTTAGAAAATCGGGTTAACCCGGGTCGACCGGGTTGACCCGGACCCGACGAATCGACCGGGTCAATCTAAGACCCGGGTTTTAAAACATTGCAAAAAAGATATACATGAATTTTATAAACAGACCACCCTGATCATCAGCTCAAAATTATTCGTTAAGATGACGTAGACCATGCTTAGACCTCTTTATGAACTAGTTCTTGTTTCTTGAGCCTGCTCTTCATGATTTGAACCCATGTTTGGATTGGTCCGTCATTAGTAAATGAACCATGCTTTTAGTCTTATAAGTTGGGTATATAGCGGTAAATAGTTAATGTTTTGCTAACTGATTTGGTGATCGAATCGGTAATCTGGTGACTCGATCAGGTTGGGTTGACCTGGTAGTCGAATCAGCGAATCGTGACTCGACCGGTTGATCCGGTGGTCGAACCCGTGACTCGGTAAATTCACGAGGTTGACCTGATGGTCGGTCACGTGAACCTCGTGGTCGATATCTTGACCCGTGACTCGACCAAGTTGACCTGGTGGTCGAATAAGTGAATCAGTTACTCGACTGGGTTGACCTGATGGTCGTACCTATGACCCGATGACTCAATCGGGTTGATACAGTGGTCGAACCCGTAACCCAATGTATCGACCGAATTGACAAGTGATCCAACTTGGGATTGCGTAATATTGTGTAATAAATGCAATGTTGAATTAATATTAAAAAAATCTAATATTAATAAAAGCATCTAATATGTTGATTTAAAAAAAGGTTTATAGTTTTACGAAGAGGTCTACACTTTTACAAGCTATAATGAAAATTTATTTTATGTTACTTGGCATGAAAATATTTAGTATTTTGGATTTTTTATAACTTGATGCATTTAAATTATATGATGTTTATAAAACTTTAACGAATGTATGTATAGTGAAGATAGGTTAATAGATCCAAAAAATCTAAATATTAATGAATTTGATAAATAATATTTCATGCGTCTTAAAATAATAGTCTACATTCTTTTTAAAAATGTGTTAATTTAACCGGTAACAGTATTAAATATAGATAGAGAAGTTTGGTTAAGTCTAATTACCACATTGAGTTTGCTTGAAATTATTATTAAAAAATTACTCCTTCCGTTCCATAATAATAGTCCATCGATCAAAAAACACGTAGTTTAATAAAAATATTACTTTTTTAGGTTTCTCTCTCTTACTTTTTACACAATGATAATTTTACCATTAAATAATTAATTTACAACTTCTTTATTATTTATAATAATAATTTCAAGTGAGTGTAATATTGTAAAGTTAATCCATATTTCTTATCTATTTTTGGACTAGACAATTAATATGGGACGTCCAAAAATAGTAACTTTGACTGTTAATATGGAACGGAGGGAGTTATTAATTACTCTCTTCGTCCCAAAATTATTGTCCATCTTTCTATTTTGGGTTGTCCCAAAATTATTGTCCAATACTAAAAATAAATAAGAAAATTTGATAAAATTACTATATTATCCTTACTTGAAATTGTTATTATAAATTTTAAAGAAGAATTAATTAATTCGCTAAGGATAAAATTGTCATTATGCTAAAAAGTAAGAGAGAGAAAGCTATAATAAATGTATTTTTCTTAAACTGTGTGATTCTTGTCTGATGACAATAATTTTGGGACGGAGGGAGTAGTTATGAGTAAAATTATTATTTTGTTAAAAAGTAAAAGCGAAAAATAATAATAAATAAATTTTTTAAATTAATATATTTTTTGTTTGTGAACAATAATTTGGAAAAAATATAAAAAAATTAATAAAGTCTAACGTAATACGTCATAAAGTATAAAAGATCATGAAGTATATAAACATACCAATCATCAATATATTGATCATTGAGATTAGAACATGGACCATCCTTTGACATCTTTATGAACCAGTTCTTGCCCATGTTTATTATCCAACCCATCTAAGCCCTATAACAGCTCTATTGTTTTCTCATATAACCCTAGACGCTCCTATTATTGGATCCATCTGTGTTTTTCATCTGTGTGTGTTTATGAGTGTTTCTCTCTCGTTTTCAAATCATGTAACCCAGATCATTTTTTGTTCTTGATCTTTGTAAAACTATTATCACTTTAGATAATAGGGTCATACCAGATTAGCTGTGGTGATTTCTATCTTATTTTAATATTTGAACTTGTTTTATTTATGAAAGGTTTTGATTCTGAGTTTCTATCTTGTTTGATTCTATCTTATTAAGTTTTTCTTCAATTGCGGTAAATAGTTAATATTTTGCTAATTGATTTGGTGATCGAACCGGTTATTTGGTGATTCGACCAGATTGGGTTGACCTGGTAGTCGAATCAGCGAATCGTGACTCGACCGGTTGATCCGGTGGTCGAACCCGTGACCGGTGAATTCACGAGGTTAACCTGATGGTCGGTCACGTGAACCTCGTGGTCGATATCGTGACCCGTGACTCGACCGAGTTGACCTGGTTGTCGAATAAGTGAATCAGTTACTTGACAGGGTTGACCTGATGATGGTACCTATGACCCAATGACTCAATCGGGTTGATACAGTTATCGAACCCGTGACCCAATGTATCGACCGAATTGACAAGTAATCCAACTTGTGATTGTGTTATATTGTGTAATAAATGCAATGTTGAATTAATATTAAAAAATCCATATTTATAAGAGCATCTAATATGTTGGTTTAAAAAAAGGTTTATAGTTTCACGAAGAGGTCTACACTTTTACAAGCTATAATGAAAATTTATTTCATGTTACTTGGCATGAAAATATTTAGTATTTTGGATTTTTTATAACTTGATGCATTTAAATTATATGATGTTTATAAAACTTTAACGAATTTATGTATAGTGAAGATAGGTTAATAGATCCAAAAGATCTAAATATTAATGAATCTGATAAATAATATTTCATGCGTCTTAAAATAATAGTCCACATTCTTTGTTAAAATGTGTTAATTTAACCCGTAACAGTATTAAATATAGATAGAGAAGTTTGGTCAAGTCTAATTACCACATTGCGTTTGCTTGAAATTATTATTAAAAAATTACTCTCTATGTCCCATAATAATAGTCCACCGACCAAAAAATAAGTAGGTTAATAAAAACATTATTTTTCAGGTTCTCTCTCTTACTTTTTAAACAATGATAATTTTACCATTAAATAATTAATTTACAACTTTTTTATTATTTGTAATAATACTTTCAAGTGAGGGTAATATTGTAAACTTAATCCATATTTCTTATCTATTTTTGGACTAGACTATTAATATGAGACGTCCAGAAATAGTAACTTTGACTGTTAATATGGGACGGAGGGAGTCATTAATTAGTTATGAGTAAAACTGTTATTTTGTTAAAAAGTAAAAGCCAAAAATAATAATAAATAAATTTTTTAAATTAGTATATTTTTTGTTTGTGAACAATAATTTGAAAAAAAAAATAAAAAAAATAAAAAAAAAAGTCTAACATAATACGTCATAAAGTATAAAAGATCATGAAGTATATAAAAACATACCAATCATCAATATATTGACCATTGAGATGACGTAGACCGTCCTTTGACATCTTTATGAACCAGTTCTTGCTTCTTGAGCCCGCTCTTTATGATTTGAACCAATGTTTGGATTGGTCCGTCATTTAGTTTATGAACCATCCTTTTGGTTATCCATGAGGTTTGGGCTTTTGATATGGACCTCTTGTAGCCGAATTTTAGCTACTTTTTTCATGTAGAACATTCTCACTTTTCAAATAAAATTGAAAATTTTCAATACCATTTAACAAAAAAAAATTAAAAGCCTTTTCATTTAACAATTTAACTTAATAAAACATTTGTTAAAGAATTAAAAAGATTATACAGTATAATACTTGAAAAAAATATTAAATTTGCTGGTTATTCAAAATAAATGAGAAAAGTTGACATAATATTACAATACGCTAGAAAAAGCTATAGGTTCTTATGGCATTTACGAGGACTCGTTAGCCCGTCTACGTGTCTACGCAATTACTTACGTGAGACCTAAAGGATTTTTGTTCAACTGTTGATGCCTTTCTCCTTTTCGGTGAATATATTGTAGGACATGATCCAAGAACTTGGTTCGCAAAAAAAAAACGATACATGTCTTATATCTTCGGCGGACCTTGTTTTAAGGATTTGAAAGTTAAAAAAGTCCCCCAATGCGTTCCGCATGTCATCAAGAAACAAACCCGAGGTCTCATGATTCACGCCTTTAAAGCAGCTTTAGGTTACAACAGCCCGACGTAGCTTAGCTAGCTCAGTTCTCTTGACAAGAAGCAACTCATATTATTGATGGGTACGAGAGCAAAAGGTAAGGAAGTTTCCATTGCTCTTGTATTCAGTGTTAAAATACATATAATCATGAAATTAAGAATAAGATTAGTTTTGTAGTCAAGCAAAAGACAACTAATAAGGAAGTATATACACATACTTCAAACGCTTAATTAAAGAGTGGCAACGAAAGTAGCAGTACTTCACTTATCAGCTTTCATGGCTGCAGCAGCAGCAACAACTTGACCTCTGAGACGACCAGTCCTCCTAGCAACAATGAGACCAACCTTTTGAGGGGGTGGTGGATCACGACCAACGGTTCTTGGATTATAATAATCAAAAAGCCACGGATGACCACCATCAGGATGCGGAACTGGATTCATAGTAACACCACGAACCTTGGGCAAGCATTTTTTCTTCTCACGGAACAAATACCTGTTAACTTATAGAGTACACAACAAAGTCGATCAACTCGACCTCCTGCATATACATACACACATGATTGGGGATGGGATCGATACGAGAGAAAGCTGCTATATCTCTAGCTAGTTTCTACTAATGGAAGCTATTGAATACTCGGAAAAAATAGTGATTTATGAAAGTAAAGTTTTAGGGTCACGAGGACGAGCGGACCATATTGAACTTAGTACACAAAAACGTTGGAAGTATTCACCAAGTACAAGCAATGCTTTTGCAGCTTGAGGTGGTGTTAAGATCAGATATAATTGTTGTAGAGTCTCCTCTCGAAGGTGATCAGCCTGAAAATCATCTATAATGACTTTAGAATAAGAAAAAAGGTTTGTACTTTGTACTTAAAACCTAGTTTCAGTATACTTATATGCGATTAGTCTCAGTTTCCTTTAGTTTACCAACCAATAAATATCATTCCTTGACATGTAGGCATTTGAAAGTTTACCTGAATCAAGAAAACTTCAAGTGCTTCAAGCTTTTCCATTGCAGGTTTCATCTGCGTGTTGTAAATTCTGGCACCTGTTATGTCAATCATTATGCTCTGAGCCAAGTTTTGTTTAAGCTTTGCCATGCCTTGAGTCAATGCTTCTTCGGCTCACTCACACGATTGCCTTAACTCGATTTGATTTGTGGCATTAATATCTGCAAGAAAACAAACATTACATAACATTTTTATGCAGGTAGTAAAATAAAATTAGTCATCTCGACTGAGGTTGACCTCGAACTGTTTAGAAATTAAATGTGCGCTTAGTTGGACTTTCAAACTATTTGGTCCCTTCGAAAAATTCAGCATATTTTCTTTATCGCTCGAACTGTTATAGTTTAAAACAGTGTTGGTCAGACGGTTGTGCAGTGGGCAAAAACGGTTACTTTTGTAAGAGTTTACCGAACACTTTTTCCCCTAAAATTTTTTACGTTTCATATGATGGATGAGAGCTTCAACTATGATTACAAAAGATATTAACTTTTGACAAAAACTTCATCTGAATAAGATGATTATGAAGGTTTTATACATAAAAGGCACTCTTTGGTTGACATTCAACCCGTTCAGCACATTTAATCCGTTTACTCTAGATCTATTTTATCAAAAATAAGGATTTACATATATGATCTCAGATGGTTTAAAACCACCAATCCAGTGAAAAAATCGCTCTACGGGTTTTCTCCACAGACCGTTCCTAAGATGAAACACATCGGCTTTAGCAGCAATAGCCTTCATCCAGAAAAGATTATAGTAATGACTTATACCGCTATTGACAAATATCATAAGGTCTGTTTCGCTCGTATAAGTCATCAACACTTTCCTAAGCTCGTCATCTTTTTTTCTTTGCTCTTCAAGCCACAATTCATACTCCCTATCAAATGTAACAATCAGTGGGTTAATAACATTACTAGTTATCCATAATAGAAGTCCTAAGTGGAAGATTAACATCGTTATTATTACCTAATAGACGTCCTAAGTGGGTGACATGTGCTATAATGCGATCTCATGTTCTGAAATGAAACTTCAACGTCCTTTGTAGGCGAATATGGCTTGTAAAGCTATACTAACCCGAATAAGGGTTCATGACGTCCTATGTGGGCGATTAGAGCCTGTAAAGCTATATTGACCCGAGTAAGGGATCACGACGTCCTAGGTGGACGATGCATGTGTACATGGAAAATTTAACCCCAACATGAAGAAAAGTTGAAAGAATGCGCTCATGTGTGGAACTAAAGTGCTAATATGCAACATGAACACTAAGCGGGGGAAGTTCTAACGAAGCAACCTTTTAACTTTATTGTCATGTTCTATTTTCATTTTATATGCATTATCTCACTAAGCTTATTGCTTACGTTGCTTCGTTTATGTTTCTCTATTAGGCGAGGTTAACATTTTGAAGTTATGGAGGTTAGGACGGCTCGGGTTAACCTCTGGTGGAGCTCGAGGGTAAGCGAGCTTGTCTTGAATCCTCTCTTATACCATGAAACGTCTTAAGAATGCTTTCGTGTTTTGGTTTGTAAAAATGAAGACTTATATATAGTACAAGTATGCTCAAGTGGTCTTAATTAAGGAGTGTTTGGCATTATGCCATTTTACCCGTTTTGACTTCAAACGGGTCCAAATGTGGTTATCACTATTATGTACTGTTGTTCTTATGTTATAAAAATAGTTATGTCCAGGTTTGTCAAGTTTAAGCTTGCAAAAATGAGTTTTTCCGGAAAATAATCAGGTGAATATGGTGTTCCTTTTTCACAGTAGCTAATAGGGAGGCCTACAGCCATATACCTATGAGTTTTGCAACCTTCTGATCAGACCATAAGCCCCAAAATAAGCTTTAAATAAATACCAAGCTGTTTCACATGAGCCTCTAGCAATTTAAGCTCCTGAAAAAAGCAACTTCAGTTAACATATATCCAATATCAGTGTGTATGTATTGCTTGATCTACAACCTGCAATTCGACCATAATGGTCCTTCTGTTACTCGAGGAATTCAAGCGAACCAAATCAAAACAGAAAAAGCGTGACTAAGAATACAACAATAGATAAAAATAACGCTCACCTGTGATTGCACAAATTCATACTCCATATCAAATATAAGAGTTGACCAGTGGGTCAGACGGTTGTGCAGTGGGCAAAAACGGGTACTTTTGTAAGAGTTGACGGGAACACTTTTTCCCCTAAAATTTTTTACGTTTCATATAAAGGATAAGATGATTACAAAAGATGAATAAGATGATTATGAAGGTTTTAGACATAAAAGGCACTCTTTGGTTGACATTCAACCCGTTCAGCACATTTAATCCGTTTACTCTAGATCTATTTTATAAAAAATAAGGACTTATATATGATCTCAGATGGTTTAAAACCACCAATCAATTGAAAAAATCGCTCTACGGGTTTTCTCCACAGACCGTTCATCAGATGAAACACATCGGCTTTAGCAGCAATAGCCTTCATCCGGAAAAGATTATAGTAATGACTTAAACCGCTATTGACAAATATCATAAGGTCTGTTTCGCTCGTATAAGTCATCAACACTTTCCTAAGCTCGTCATCTTTTTTTCTTTGCTCTTCAAGCCACAATTCATACTCCCTATCAGATGTAACAATATGTGGGTTAATAACATTACTAGTGCTCCCTAATACACGTCCTAAGTGAATGATTAACATGGTTATTATACCTAATAGACGTTCTAAGTGGGTGACATGTGCTATAATGCGATCTCATGTTCTGAAATGAAACTTCAACGTCCTATGTAGGCGAATATGGCTTGTAAAGCTGTACTGACCCGAATAAGGGTTCACGACGTCCTATGTGGGCGATTAGAGCCTCTAAAGCTATATTGACCCGAGTAAGGGATCACGACATCCTAGGTGCATGACACGTGTGTACATGGAAACTATATTGCTCATAATGACATCCTAGGACGGGGCGGGTTGACCTCTGGTGGAGCTCGAGGGTAAGCGAGCTTGTCTTGAACCCTCTCTTATACCACGAGACGCCTTAACAATGCCCTTGTGTTTTAGTTTGTAAAAATGAAGATTTATATATAGTACAAGTATGTTTAAGTGGTCTAAAGGAGTGTTTGCCATTATGCCATTCTTACCCGTTTTGACTTCATACGGGTCCAAATGTGGTTATCACTATTACGTACATTTGTTCTTATGTTACAAAATAGTTATGTTCCGGTTTGTCTAGTTTAAGCTTGCAAAAATGAGTTTTCCGGAAAATAATCAGGTGAATATGGTGTTCCTTTTTCACAGTAGCTAATAGAGGCATACAGCCATATCACTTGGAAGCATACAACTGTATGCTATACCTGTGAGTTTTTTGCAACCTTCTAATCAGACCATAATCCCCAAAATAAGATTTAAATAAATACCAAGAACTTCACAAACTCAGTAGGATCATAGAAACTATAAACTTCCTAAGAAGCTTATACTGCGTTTGTTTGTTGGATGGCAACTTTGTTCACTCACAAAAGAACCTTAAAAGCATATCGATATATCAAGAAACAAACACTATAGCTGATTCTCATAGTTGCAGCCAAGTAACTATAACGGATATGTCTGTGACACTTAATGTTTTACATACAACAAACACCCATAATCAATAAAAAGCACAAAAACTAAGAGCAAATCGCTTTTAACACCCAATCGCTGAGATCTTATTAGTTTTACATACAAGAACAATATCAATCGAAAAGTAAATAAATAACCTGTGTTATAATTATGAAAGTAATCTGAACCAGATACTACATCCACAAGACTTAGAAACTACATCCACAATACTCATAAACTACATAACCTTTTATCATATCCAACTGCGCCTCACTACTTGTATACATACCATACCATCACAGACACAAAAACTATATAAACTTCTTTCTATTATATATCCACTGATTCATAACTAAAGATATTATAAATTGATCAGAACATATTCAACCCCTCATCCTCATCCGCAACAGCAGCAGGCACATCCAAATCCACCTCCTCATCCGCATCCGCATCAACAGGAACATCGACTCGCTAAGATCTAATTAGACAGAATCACGTGCTGAAGAGTTAGGGCATTAAACTCCTCCTGTAAATAGTTTAGTTAGCAATTAGAAACATATTTAAATTAAATTAAAAAAATAAGATAATAAATCCCAAACACCCCTCTAAATTGACAATTTCAAAACAGATAATCTGCTTTTGATTAAATCATAATATCCAATTAAAAAAATCAATAGCAAACATTAGAGATAAAACAAAGACCTGGTCAGCTTCCAAGTGCTCAAAATCAGCAAATACAGGGTCCAATTGAGCAATAGCAAGGTCCAATTGCTGAGAAAATTATAAATTAGATTTTCGTTATAAAATAATAATTAAATTAAAGAATATTAAAAATTGCAATTCAAAATAAGCAATCCCAAACACCCGTGCAAATTTCAAAACAGATAATCTGGTTTTAATAAAATCTAGATACCCAAAAAGACATGATGATGTGTAAGCATATGATTAACAATAGATCGTACCTGCCGCTCTTGTGCTTGTATCTGCGCTTGAAGGTGATACTGGAGTTCATACACCACCAGTTCCACTGGTTTCTCCCACTGTAGTTGTCACCAAATCATTAAATATTCGCCTCCAATATGGAGATCTCATTGCATCGAATTAACAAGAAAGTTAAATTAAATTAAACAAAAAATAAAAAAAAAACCTGAAACATAATCGAATGACCTAGGGCAGAACGAGCATCTCAGTGTAATCTTATGAGTGTAAGCTAAATCAATTTTGTCAAGACGAAAAAAGGCCGGTGGCAAATTGTCGTAATCGATTTCATACATAACCATCTTTCTTTATGTGTTGATTTTCTTCACATCTGAGTGAGGGTTTTTAAGGTTTTGGATGTTTTTTTGGTTTAGGATGTATGTGTGTGGAATATAATGGGTAAGGTGAAAATGAGTGGTTGAATTGGAATTAAAGTTGGTAGGTAAGTTGTGAGTCTTTAGAAGTAAAAATTTAATTATTAATGTGGAAATTCATTAAATTATGTAAAGTTGAATACATTGTGAGTTAATTTTAGACATAAGTATAAATATTAACATCCTAGGCCAGGATAAATGATGCAACTTGAAAAAAATACTAGTACAAATTATCGGAGTTGAATTAAAAAACCCGTCGCGTCTCACGTGTTATCCCGTCAAGTGACTCTTTCATAAAAATTTTAATGTGGAAGTCATGCCTAACGCTTTAACGATATTTTGGCGCTCTCATAACGCGTCTTTTAAAACACTGGATGAGAACGATATTTAATTGTTTGAAAATGTGTCGTGGTTCTATTTTTCATGAAGAATGTGTTTTTTTACAAGGGCAATATATCTGCTTTTGAAGGTAGTAAGTGTCGAATGACCATGTTTTCCTTGTCCAAGGATTGTGATCAAAAGTCATAAGTGTCGAATGACCGAATCACGTCTTGTTATTTGTAGATGTTTCTATGGAGGAAAATAACAAGCTGGTTTTTTAATTGATCAGGCCGAGCCAGGTCACGGTTCAACCATTTAACCGGGTTTCTCAATCGTCCGGTCAACCCGGGTTTTAAAACATTGGAAACTACTATGTTTCATAGTTGTTGAAAATTTATTCTACAGAATTGTTGAATCTAATGTAAAATCACCATAATTTTATTTGTTACTTATATCAGAACCGCGAAAAAAACATACTTCAAAGTATAAGATCAATGTGTTTTCGTAACTTATACAGTACATAACAAAGTCGATAAACTCGACCTCCTGCATATACATACACACATGTAAGATATGTATATGCACAATATAACAAATCATATTTACATTTCCTTGAGTCTGGCTTAATATGGTAGGCAATGCGATCGGTACGAGAAAAATCTGCTATATCTCTAGCTAGTTTTTACTAATGGAATACTCGGAAAAAGAGTGATTTATGAAAGTAAAGTTGTAGGTTCACGAAGACGAGCTGACCATATTGAACTTAGTACACGAAGACGTTGGAAGTATTCACCAAGTACAAGCAACGCTTTTGCAGCTTGAGGTGGTGTTAAGATCAGATACAATTGTTGCAGAGTCTCCTCTCGAAGGTGGTCAGTCTGAAAATCATATATGATGACTTTAGAATAAGAAAAACGGTTTGTACTTTGTACTTACAACCTAATTTCAGTATACTTAGAGTAAACGGTGTCACGGCGAGGGGCCCTCGTCGGTCCGACGTGGCACCCTCGCCGGTGCTCGCCGTGACACCCACCCCCCCCCCCCCTCGCCGTTCCCCATTCGTCGATCTTCAACGAGAGGAAAAGAGAAAAAGTTGTGCCCCGCCTGTTTTCAAACCGCCACATAGCTCTTCCATGAAAGTGGTTAACTCTAGCTTTTCAGCCATGACAGGAAGCAAGTCTTGGTAGCTTTTTTCTGCCATTTGATTTATTTTCTTGGTGGTGGGTTGGAGCTGAACAGTTAAGGGACTTAGAGCAAAAGGTGTCACGACAAGCTTATCCCTCTTCACTTGTGCCACCTCAGCGCCACATCATCTCAACTAACCAAAACAAAACACCCCCTCACAAAACACACTCACTCACAATTAGTCTCTCTCCTCTTCACTTGGGTCCCACCAACTAAACACCCCCTCACAAAAAACCATGTGGGGCCCTTTTTTCCTTTGTTTCCTCTCGTTGAAGATTGACGAAGGGGGAGCGGCAAGGGTGGGAGCGGTGTCACGGCGAGCAGTGTCATTCCGGAAAATAATCAAGTGAATGTGGTGTTCCTTATTCACTGTAGCTGATATGGGGGCATGCAGCCATATACCTGTAAGCATACGGTTGTATGCAACAATAGTGCATTCTGGTATTGAGGCATACAGCCATAACCTGTGAGATTTTGCAACCTTCTGATCCGACCATACAACTATATGCCCAGAAGCATATATCCGTATGGTACCTTTCCTAGATTTTGTCCATTTTGTATAAAATGAACCGTGGCTCGTTAGAAATGTGTGCTTTGATGGACATTCAAACTATTTGACCCCTTCCGAAAATTCAACCTGTTTACTTTACCGCTCGAAGTGTTACAGTTTAAAAGGCTAGGTTGGACGGTTGTGCAATGAGTGAAAACGGGTACTTTTGTACGATACGGAAACACTTTTTCCCTACAGTTTTTCACTGAAGAGAGCTTCAATCATGATTACAAAAGTTTTTTTGTTTTTGATAAACAATTTATTTGAAAAAGGTGATTACGAAGGTTTTAGGCATAAAAGGCACTCTGGTCGACATTCAACCTGTCAACATAAGTGAGGGCTTACATATAGGAGCTGAGATGGTTGAAAACCACCAATCCACTGAAAATACCGTTCAGCACATCTGAAAGTTAAAAAAAAATTCCCACACCCTTGTGAAAACGATTAAAAGCTGACCTGTCAACGAGTCCTTTCGAGTTCTTGTTTTAATTGTGCACGCATATGTTACCTTTGATATGGAGGGGAGCTTGCTTGATTCTTTTGTATTACTTGATCTGCTGATGGTCTCCAAGTTAGAAAACATACAAAGCGTGACTAAATTTTACATTTATATCTGTTTTTAAATCAACCTCCCGAGCTGATGCTTTCTTAAATTTCAATGCAACTAAATCGGGATTCTGTATTGAAACTGCAGCTGGGGCTCTTTGGTATTGTTTATTGAACTTCTTATAGAGAATAAGTGGTTTCATTTTAGCTATAACTCCTAAACACCTACTAAAGCTACAACCTGCAATTTAGACACGCAATTCCTAAACACCTATTAAAGCTAGAGTTCCAATGATCAATCCGAAAGGGCTCGTTTACTTCTGAAACTAATACCATAAGCATACTCAAACCATACTCTGTAATCCTCCTATGCACAAATGATCAGAAATTTTACCTTTTATAAGGCGATCCTCTTACTTCCAAATTCAAAAGTAACCGAATAACTTAATAATGCAACTCTGAAATGGTTAACTTTCAATCTTATTCAAATAACCCAATGCAATTTTCCATTGTGTTTTGCTTCAACCGAAGCAAATAAGCTCCGAAGGTTATCAACCGAAGCAAATACCTGTTAACTTATAGAGTACACAACAAAGTCGATAAACTCGACCTCCTTCATATACATACACACATGATTGGGGATGGGATCGATATGAGAGAAAGCTGCTATATCTCTAGCTAGTTTCTACTAATGGAAGCTATTGAATACTCGGAAAAAAGAGTGATTTATGAAAGTAAAGTTATAGGGTCACGAGGACGAGCTGACCATATTGAACTTAGTACACGAAGACGTTGGAAGTATTCACCAAGTACAAGCAACGCTTTTACAGCTCGAGGTGGTGTTAAGATCAGATACAATTGTTGCAGAGTCTCCTCTCGAAGGTGATCAGCCTGAAAATCATATATGATGACTTTAGACTAAGAAAAACAGTTCGTACTTTGTAACTTCCGTGTGTTGTAACTTCCGGCACCCGTTATGTCAATCATTATGCTCTTAGCCAAGTTCTGTTTAAGCTTTGCCATGCCGTGAGTCAATGCTTCTTAGGCTCGACTGAGGTTGACCTACTCAAATATATGAGCATACATTTCATAATGCTTATATATACGTCTAAAACTCACAGAAGAAACACGTCTTTATCATCTATATACACAAATATATGAAATTCACGAACAAGTCTATAGCGTGCGATCTATATGCATACAGATTCTTTGATACCAGAAGTGTAAACCACGATCTATGTACTTTATATATGAGAAAAATGTAATAATCACAATTATTGTAGGTTATAGAAGTGTCTAAATTTATTTTTTCGCTTCGCTAATATTATTGCAGGTAATCTCAGAAAAACGAATTCACAAACCTTATTTAGTAGCCTTCAATCAACCTCCGGAATCATTATATTATGTTTTGTGATAGAAGACTAAAGTTAGCTCCAAAGGCGTCTTCCAACACGCTAATTTGTTGTAGCGGATCTTGTATTCCCATCCTTCTTGATGTTGCGAAATGAGTTGAAGTTGTTTCCATCGCTGCTTAAAAAATCCTAACATAAATAAAAAACCACTAATCAGATGCGTAATCACTGTAAATTCAGCAACACAAATGAGTCGAACAGTTAACTCTCAAGTGTCAAACAAGTTACACTTTGACTTCGAAATCAACATGAATTATTTCACTTCATGTTTAAATGGCATGTCTTATATTATGTTTATGTATTGGAGATAAAAACTTAGACATCCTATGTGGATGATTAACATGGTTATTATACCTAATATATGTCCTAAGTAGGTGACATGTGCAATAACTCGATCTCATGTTCCGAAATGAAACTTCAACGTCCTAAGTGGTCCAAAGGAGTGTTTGGCATTATGCCATTTTTCCCAGTTTCGACTTCATACGGGTCCAAATGTGGCTATCACTCGTATGTACAGTTGTTCTGATGTTATAAAATAGTTATGTCCAGGTTTGTCAAGTTTAAGCTTGCAAAAATGCGTTTTCTGGAAAATAATCAGGTCAATATGGTGTTCCTTTTTCACAGTAGCTGATAGGGGGGCATACAACCGTATGCCTGGGATCATACGAATGTATGATGTATCTGTGAGTTTTTGCAACCTTCTGATCAGACCATACAACCATATATCCGTATTGTACCTTTCCCAGATTTTGTCCATTTTGTTTATTTTGTATAAAATGAACCGTCGCTCGTTAGAAGTCTTGCCACCTATCGTTCCAAAGGTTTTGGAGTCTACTTTCATTTAAAATTAGCTTGGGAGTGTGAATTTTACAGAATTTTACCAGTTTATTGAAGAGTAAAGATATACTAACACGCTTATATACGCCGATAAGTTTCAAAATAAGCCCAAACTTGATAAGATCATAAGCCCAAAAATAAGCATTAAACAAATACCAAGAACTTCACAAACTTAGTAGGATCATAGAAACTATAAACTTCCTAACAAGCATATACTACTTCTGTTGGATGGCAACTTTGTTCACACACAAAAGAAACCTTAAAAGCATCGATATATCAAGAAACAAACACTATATCTGATTCTCATAGTCGTAGCCAAGTAACTATAACGGATATATGGGCGACCCTTAATTTTTATCCTAAAAAATAACCATCTTCCCCTTCCTTCTTTTTCTCTCTTTTTTCTATGGACATGGAACATTACCTAGTTTATTGCTTAGTGATTTTAGTCAACGACTCATCAAGCCAATTAAGTCAGCAGATAGGCTCCGAAGGTTATCTGTTAAACTTGAAAAAAAATACGCAACTCATGCTCAAAGGCTAAGAAGTAAGAATACAACTATAAATCAAATAACGCTCACCTGAGATTGCACTACATACTATAGTGGTGTATTTGTTGATTCCCTTTGACATGCAACAACACAAATTCCACAGTTAGAATTATACATAACAAAAGATTCCATTTTTGACAATCAAAACGGCTTATCCATATGAGATTTGACCAATCACCACACTCCAAAAACCTGTTAACTTGATCAACACAGTCGGGAACTCGGTTATCCAATATCAGGGAGACCAACAGCTGTTCCACATAAGCCTCTGGCACTTAAGCTCCTGAAAAAAAGCAATTTCAGTTAACACCTATTCAATCTCAGTGTGTATGTGTGCACGCATATGTGTGTCGATAATGTTACCTTTGAGATGAAGGGGATCTTGCTTTTTGTGAAGGAATCATCCATAATGGTCCTTCTGTTACTCGAGGAATTCGAGCGCACCAAATTAAAACAGAAAAGCGTGACTAAGTTGTACATTTATATATGTTTTTAAATCAACCTCCAGAGCCGATGCTTTCTTAAATTTCAGTGCAACTAAAGCGGGATTGTTTAAAATGTTGTATTGAAAGTGCAGCAGGGGCTCTTTGGTATTGCTTATTGAACTTCTTATACATAATAAGCAGTTTCATTTTAGCTATCCTAAGAAACCCCAAAAGCAATCTGAGTACGAAATCTCAGATAACTCCTACAACCTGCTATTTAAACACGCACGTTCCTAAACATCTACTAAAGCTACAGTTCCAATGAAACTAATACCAGGAGCATACTCAAACCATACTGTAATCCTTTGCATAACTAATCACAAATTTGACAAGGCGATTGTGTTACTTCCGAATTCAAATTTAACCAACTGCAACTCTAAAATGGTCAACTTTCCATCTTTTTCAAATAACCAATGCAATTTTCCATTGTGTTTTGCTTCAACCAAAGCAAATCCTTTAGGGCTTAACTAGAACAAATATCATCCTTTGCAAATATTGATATGATGTTTCTTCGTTCACATGAATAGCGGGGCCGGGAACCATCAAACAGTTCATAACGAAGATACACACATGAAAATGTATTCATTTATAATAAAGCAATTCATCAAACAAACAGTTCATCGCAATTACATATTGTATATGAGATAACAATAAAAGAAAGATATCATCATCCCAAACGCTCTTTAATCAAATAAGAGCATATGTTCAAATCCCAGCCTGACCAACAACTCACGGATCAATACTCTCCCTTTCACACAGGTTCTCACAACTACTCTCATCCAAAGTCAAATGACATATTTTCACATTTACATCAGCAAAAATCTTTGTTAAATCCCAGCTCTCAACCAAATATGAGCATGTTGTGATTAACAGCCAGCTGGACCAACAACTCGGGAAGCAATACTCTTAAGAATCTGAACTAGGCGAAAACAAATCCTCGTTCCTGATATGCCAAGTAAACACGAAGAGCAACTTGACCATTACAATGTTGTCTTAAAGTGATCATTTAGCTGCAATACAAGAACAAAAGAATCTATTAAACATTTAAACTAGTAGATATATTAAAAAGCACCACATATCATAAGTAACGTAAAATCAAAAAGGCGCATAAACCCTTAGGATCTTCAAATTGGACCTCAGCATAGAGAAGGGAACGAATAGTGAAAGGATCCCTGAACGCCCACTGGCACATGATAATGCATCACCGAATTTTCCCTCCAAAATTTCAAGAGCCACGGTGGTACTTGCTTGAAACTTAAAAAGTTATTGAAGTGATAAAACCTGACTTTAAGTATGTAGAAATTATAATTTTCAAAAAGATAACAACGTCTAATATAATTTAAGACACCTACACATGACATGATCATTGCAGATCTAATTTTCTTCAAATTGTGCATAATACAACATTTCTTAAACACTCATAATAATTAAAAACACTAAAAGCCTAGACTTCAATAAGCTCCACACACAGATTATATACTTTTTGTCAACATAAAAACAAAGAAGCAACAAATAACCCACATGCGTTATAGTAAAATTATGAAGATAGTCTAAATCAGTTCTTCCAAGACCAAGAAAGGGCATCGCCTTTGTGTCCATGGGAAAACTCGTCCCCTTCATATGTCCAGAGACACAGGACGAAGCAAAACACCAGTTTCAAAATAGTCTTCAAGCTGAGATTAAAATTTAAAAGATTATAATTAGCAATAATGAAGATATTAGTAAACAAACTAAGTGATAAGAAAAACAACGGGATAGAGTGAAGATAACATACATCTGGGAGCTGGGAGTGAACCACATCATCTCTCACCGCATTGCCCCGCCATTATCTCCATCCTCGTCAATGGTCATAAGAAAACACTCTATGTGAAAGTCAGCCACATGTCTCCTCACGCCTCGTGAGGAGACACGTGGCTGACTTTCACATAGATTGTTTTCTTCTAACCATTGACGAGGATGGAGATGGCAAGGTGGTGAGAGAGGATTCCTACAACGGCTTCAGCATAACCCCCTAACGACACATTTTCCAAAACAGCACGCTCCTGAGAAGTAGTAGGGTCCATGGGAGGCTGCAGCAGCTTCCAAGTGCTATGAAAAAGAAAATTATAAAAGTTTGTTAGATATATGCTATAAAATAATATTTATATAAAACAACGTTCTGTTTAACCCAATTATACAATTTAAAAAAAACAATCCCAAAACATTAGAGATGGATAAAAAACAGACCTGAATAACAGGTGGAACAAGTTGCGTGTCAGCTTCCAAGTGGTCAGCGAGAGCATCAGGAGCGTCCAAGTGCTGAGAAATAGAAAATTAAAAAGTATAGGTTAGATAATATGGAAGTATCCAACTGAAAAAAAAAATCCCAAACAGCCACAGGTTTTGATTATCTAAATATCGAATTTCAAAACAGGTTTTAATTAACAAAGAGGGCCTAAAAAAAGTTTTACAAAGAAAGTTAATCCTAGTGTAAAATCCAAAGTGTCATAATCATGTTACCTAATTATCCAAATTTAAAATAATCAATCCCAAACACCCGTGCAATTTCAAAACAGATAATCTGATTTTGATTAAATCTAAATATCGAATTATCGCAAACATTAGAGAGATAAAATAAAGTAATAGAATAAGTTCCAAAACAAGTACAAGTTGCAATCCCTCACATCTAGTAACTACTACTGCTGGAAAAGATGGCTTCAGCATAAGATGCCACTAAAGATACATCATCTTCCACAACTGTAGAATTAGTAGCAATTACGCTCCTGAGAAGAAGTAGTAGCCATGGGAGCAACAACCTGAGAAAAAGAAAGTTATAATCTGCTTAATTAAATTTAAATGATCTGTTTAGACTAACAACTATTTAACTAACCTGTGTAATCTTATGAGTGTAAGCTAAATCAATTTTGTCAAGACGAAAAAAGGCCGGTGGCAAATTGTCGTAGTCGATTTCGTACATAACCATCTTTCTTTATGTGTTGATTTTCTTCATGTTAGTTCATGCTCGTTGGATGAGCCAAATGTGGCTAGAGGTGTGTGAGCCTATTGGGGCACACACGTTAAACACTTAGAGTGCGTTTTCACTTCACGTTTAAAGAAAACCTTTGAATGATAAACCACAAGTAGTGAACGACTAAGACAACCTTCTTAGGCTGTCCTAATTCGTTTTGGCAGGCCTTGGAAGGATCTAGAAAGGTTCTAAAGTGTCTAGGTTCATTGAGATGATAAGAATGAAGTATTAGAGTTGTGATAAGAGTTGGAATAGTCTTGATAAGGCTTAAGTTGAGCATTATCAAGAGTAGGGTTTGAAGGATATATAAACCATCAACCCTAACTCATTATGAACGTCCAACATAACACAAAACACAGCAATTAATCTCTGATCTCTTCCATTCTTATAATCAAATTGCTATAAACCTAATATTAGGGTTTATATCACTTGATCTCATCTCACCATCATATTCACTTGTTCTATTTGTTCTAAGGGGTTTAGTAACTTAGATTCAATCCTAAGTTAGCTAAAACAAAGCTTAGAACGAAGGTTTATAAAGGTGTTAAGGTACAACAGCTTGTAGAAGGTTTTTCTGGTTTCCTGAGCGTTATCGGACAGAAAGCTTCTGTGCAGATCGGACAGTGTTGTCCGATATCTTACAGCAAAGGGAAAAGTTCTCGGGTAAAGCTATATCTCGGACAACAAAGCAGTTTTAGGCTGTTTTGTTTTTTTGGTTCGGATCGGGTTTTTCGACACTTGGTGTTTGGGCATACGTGGAGTTCGGCTAGCAATCCGGACGTGTTCATTTGACGTGTTTGTGTGAGCAACCATAGAGGTGGTATATTTTATCACTCGTTTTAGTTTCATTGCTTTTGGACGAAGGTTTAGTTTTCGCGTTTACTTTATTGTTTATTATTAATTACGTGTTAATCATAATTGCTCAAACTAGATCCATTCCGCTGCGCACTCGTAGTTACATGGTTAACTAGGTATTAAATCCCAACAGTGTCATCACGAGTCATGCTCGTTTGGTGGTTATGGGTTACACGTTTTAAATAAACACGCAAAACCGCATGCATGAAACCTAATTTAGTTATTTGTTTTATTTTTATTTGACAATTAAATTGTGTACTTGTCATTAATTATAAAAAAATAACAAGATGGTAATTATTAAAATTAATTGTTAATTAGAAACATATAATTAAAATTAAATGGTTAATTAGAATACATAAAATAATTAAAAAAAATTAATAGTTAATTGTTTTGCCATGATTATTTTATGTGTTATCCGGCTATAAGACTCACTACAATCACGTAATGTGATGCATGGGGCGATTTAGGCACTTGATGAAAACCTAATGAGAGTCGTATGGTTCTTCGTTTGGGGAAGACTCTTCGGGGTCTCGGATTTATGTGTTTACTTAATGTCTTATGTTTGTTGTATTTGTTTTCCTAATTGCATTATTGTTACATGTTTTTCAAAACACCTAAATTACATGCAATATGGATAAATACACATGACATTGAAATTGGTCAATATTTTACACGCCTAAATACATGTTCATTGTGACCGGTTATGTGTTACGTGGAAAAGTGTTTTATAAAATAAAAGGACCTAAACACTATTGAAACACGCTTTCATGAAAATAAAAACTGGACGCTATGGACTCATGGGATGTACGGCTCACCCACTAGAACAAACTATAAGGCGGGTATAAGCCGGTGCGCACAGTCACACCTAAAGGATATCCGACTATTGCCTTGCGCTGGTCTGGTCCTGCGCTTGCTTGCGAGTTCGATTGGAGCTACCGTGAACCATCGTAGATCACTACAGTGTCATTACTAAAAGTTTTTAAATATCGTGCTACAAAGTTGTTTACATGCTTCTTTGTACACATGTTTTACCACATTTATGTGTTATACCCTATGTGAAATTTAAGTGTATGCCAGCCAACTAAGAACACGTGCATTTGATTTGGCTTCTCTGGACAGTCCTAAGGGCCTTGTCAAACCCATGGCAAATTTTTCACGACGGTCAGACCCTGTGTGATATTTGCATGTTCTTGCTTGGTTAACTTAACTCGAGTATGCACTGTCAGACCCTGGACCCGAGGCATAAGATGAGACTAAACATGCTCATGACACTACTACCGTTTTACTAGTGTCTTGAACGGTCTCATAAAGTCTAAGAGTTGCATGTATGCAATTAACGCTCGTCGCTTACCTCTTTCCCCACTTGTTTACATATTGGACAGTCCTTTTGTAAGAGTGGGAGTAAAAGATGAATCTTAGTCTTAATTAGTAATTAATTGGGTAGTTAATTCTATTAAGAATGTAATTATCGAAAATACTAATTGTTTGAACTTTTTAATTGTAGATGACTACCAATGTCGAAAACAATTCGGTACTCAGGAGTTTCTTCGAGAAACACAAACTCACTGGGCCTAACTTCATTGATTGGTACCGCCAGTTGCGCATTATCCTATCAGCTGAAGACAAGGAACAATACTTGGAACATCTAATTCCTGCTGCACCTGTTGCAACTCCTGGTCACCAAGTCCCTCCCGATGCTCTTGCAGCTCATGCTGCTTGGGTCAAAGGGTCAAAGGACATTGCTGCCCTTATGCTCATGACTATGAACTTAGAGATCCAACGAAATCTAACCCATCTCGGAGCATATGACATGTTGCAGGAGCTGAAAACCATGTTTTCTCAGCAAGCAGAACAGGAACTTCTTCAAACTGCGCGTGAATTTCACGCGTGCAAGCTTGAGGATGGTCAAAATGTAGGCTCATATGTTCTTAAGATGAAGGGCTACATTGAGAACTTGGAGCGTCTTGGTCACCCCGTGACTGTCAGCTATGGAATAAGCCTGATCTTGATAGGCCTTTCCAAGGAGTATGACAGTTTTGTTCAAAACTTCCACATGCATGGCATGGGGAAGACTGTGAATTCGATGAATGAACTGCATGCCATGCTTAAACAACATGAGAAAACACTTCCCAAGAAGGTTGTTTCACCTGCACTTCATAATGTGCGTGCATGCAAGGTCCAGAAAAACCAAGGTAGAAAACCGCCTAAGGCTGCGAAGGGGAATTATGGTAATGGAAAGAATAAGCTGGCTTATGCTCCCGAGCACAAACCATCTTATGCTCCCAAGAACAGAAATCCTCCACCACCCAAAAAGGATAATCCTGCTAAGGACGACCCCCGTCACAAATGTGGTCAGATAGGTCATTGGAAACGGAACTGTCCCGAGCACTTAGTCGAGTTGCATAAAAAGAAGAGGTTGTCTCAAGAAGCCAACACTTCAGGTATTTTCACTATAGAACTATATTCCCTTCCGAGTAATTCGTGGGTATATGACACTGGTTGTGGTACTCACATTTGTAATAATACTCAGGGTCTAAGGGGAAGTAAGAAGCTGAATCCAGGAGCTTTGAATCTGTACATGGGCAATGGTCAACGTGCAGGAGTCGAAGCTATTGGAAATTATCATTTATGTCTCCCTAGTGGATTAGTTATTGTTTTGAACAATTGTCACTATGCTCCCTCTATCACTAGAGGGATTATTTCAGTTTCTGGTTTGTTTAAAGATGGTTTTGTAAACTGTTTTGATTCGAATAATGCAATTTCAGTTTCTAGGAATAACGTTGTTTATTTTACTGCTACTCCCCGAGGGGTTGGCATTTATGAAATTGATATGTCTTGTTCTAAAACAAATGATAGTTCTATGTTTGCTGTTAGCAATAAAAGAGCCAAATTAACTTTGGACTCTACTCTCTTGTGGCATTGTCGTCTTGGACACATAAGCAAGAAACGCATGGAGAAGTTGCAACATGATGGACTTCTCACCTCAACTGACATTAAGTCATTTGAAAAGTGTGTCTCTTGTATGTCTGGGAAGATGGCAAGAAAACCCTATTCACATCAAGTGGAAAGGGCTAAAGATCTACTTGGACTAATACATACTGATGTTTGTGGCCCATTTAGAATCATGTCAAGGCAAGGAGCTAACTACTTTTTCACTTTTACTGACGACTTTAGTCGGTATGGTTATGTTTACCTGTTAAAGCATAAACATGAAGTGTTTGAGACATTTAAAGTGTTTCAAAAGGAAGTAGAAAATCAACTCGGTAAGACCATAAAATCACTACGATCTGATCGTGGAGGTGAATATATGAGTCAAGAGTTTTTGGATCATCTTAAGGAGCATGGGATTATTGCCCATCGAACTCCTCCCTACACACCTCAACATAATGGGGTGTCTGAGAGGAGGAATTGAACACTGCTAGACATGGTTCGATCCATGATGAGTCAAACTACTCTTCCAAAGTCCTTTTGGGATTATGCCCTTGAGTCTGCTGCACGCATACTCAACATGGTTCCAACTAAGAAGGTTGAAAAGACACCATACGAAGTATGGCATGGGCAAGCCCCTAAGTTGTCTTGTGAAGCTTTGGTTAAACGTGATACGATGACCAAACCTGACAAACTGGAACCCAGATCTATTAAGTGTATCTTTGTAGGATACCTAAAGGAAACGATGGGATATTCCTTCTACTACCCACCTGAGAACAAAGTTATTGTTGCTCGGAATGCTGAGTTCTTTGAGAGTAATCTCTTAGATCAAGAAGCAAGTGGGAGTATAGAAGATCTTGAAATTATTCAAGATGAAGATACAAATCCTTCTGATGACACTGGCTTATATCATGATGAGGATGATCAAGAAATTGAAGAACCTCAAAGTGATATCAATCCCATTCGTAAGTCCTCTAGGACACGCCGTGCACCAGATCGAATGTGTTTATACGTCGATGCTGAGGAGCATGAGTTAGGGGATCTTGGAGAACCCGCTAACTATAAAGCTGCATTATTGGATCCTGAATTCGAAAAATGGCTTAATGCGATGAATGTGGAGATGCAGTCCATGAAAGATAATGATGTCTGGGTATTAGTTGATCTTCCTCCTAACGGTAGAACCGTTGGTAGCAAGTGGCTATTCAAGAAAAAGACTGACATGGATGGCAAAGTACACACCTTTAAAGCTCGTCTTGTAGCAAAGGGCTTCACTCAAACCTACGGGGTTGATTATGAAGAGACCTTTTCTCCTGTAGCAGACATTAGAGCTATAAGGATTCTTATAGCCATAGCCGCGTTCTATGACTATGAGATTTGGCAAATGGATGTCAAAACCGCTTTCCTCAATGGACATCTTTCCGAAGAAGTCTATATGGTGCAACCTGAGGGTTTTGTCGATCCTAAATATCCTAACCGAGTATGCAAGCTCAAGCGTTCCATTTATGGACTTAAGCAAGCATCTAGGCAATGGAATAAGCGTTTTGATGATGAGATTAAGAAATTCGGTTTCACTCAGAATCAAGATGAGCCATGTGTATATCACAAAGCCAGTGGGAGTAATGTTACTTTCCTAATTCTATATGTTGATGACATATTGCTCATGGGGAACAATATTCCAATGTTGAAAGGGGTAAAATCCTACCTTGGAAAATGTTTTGCTATGAAAGATTTAGGAGAAGCTGCATATATTCTTGGAATCAAGATCTACCGAGATAGATCTAGACGGTTAATTGGTTTATGTCAAAGTGCTTACATTGAGAAAATCTTGAAAAGATTTCATATGGAGAATTCCAAGCGTGGAACTATCCCTATGCATGAAAGCCCTAAATTGAGTAAGTCACAATGTGCTGTTTCACCAGCTGAAAAGCAACGCATGCAGAATGTTCCTTATGCCTCGGCTATAGGATCAATTATGTATGCTGTGAGATGTACTCGTCCTGATGTTGCGTTCTCTCAGAACATAACAAGCCGATTTTAACAGAGTACTGGTGAACTTCACTGGACTGCTGTTAAAAATATTCTTAAGTATTTACAGAATACTAAGGATATGTTTCTGGTTTATGGTGGTGACGAAAAACGAGAGCTCAGGGTTTCTTGCTACGCTGATGCTGGATATCTGACAGATGCTGATGACCTAAAATCTCAGACTGGATATGTTTTCGTTCTAAATGGAGGTGCTGTTGACTGGAAGAGCACAAAGCAAAGTATTTTTGCAACTTCATCTACAGAAGCTGAGTATATAGCTGCTTTTGATGCAACTAAAGAGGCTGTTTGGATTCGTAAATTCATTTCGGGGTTTGGTATTATGCCCACAATTGAAGATCCCATTGATATGTATTGTGACAATACTGTAGCCATTACTATAGCTAATGAAAGCGGAGTCACCAAGGGTGCTAGACATTTCCGCGCAAAAGTTCACTATCTTCGAGAGACCATTGAGATGGGTGATGTCAAGATAGCAAAAGTTCATACAGATGACAATCTAGCTGATCCATTTACGAAGGCGTTAGCATTCCCTAAGCATTCTAAATTGACTCGGGGTATTGGTATGATACCAGCTAGTAGTCTCATGTAAATCTATATGTTAATTAGTATTTGGATAATTTGGAATTGTAAGACAGTTTTATTTTCTGATAAATAAAGATACGAGGTATTTGTTATTTCATTCATATAAAATTTGTTATTCTATATTTGCATGTTTAATCCATGAATGATTTAATCATTCTAAATATCCATTGTCGGTTAGCAATATGGGAATATTGTTTACATAAGGCAAATGTGAGTGTTGGATATATTATGTGAGAATGAGAATTGTTCTAAGCCAAACTCATATGTATTCATAAGGGATGCATACTGGATTCCCCAACTTCAAACATTTACTTTTAGATCCATGTCATGAGTAAGATGTTGAAAATGGTCTGTTAAGGCATCCTTAGACTTGAGATGCAAACAAGTTTTGCATGTGTGGATATCACTTTCGTAATTATATGAAAAACGCTGTCCTGAATAAGGTAGTTATAAAAGCTATTTTTCGGAGTGATGTGAAGCAGCATCCACAACACTTGTAGTCAATAAAAGATTTGTTACTCCACTTAGTATGTGCAAAATGATACCATGGCGCCTCTCTAGAATTAATCAGATAATTGTTTGGCCGAACCCAAATGGTAATGCAAGATGAATCTTGGTTACATTTGGTATATCTGAATTGAATTCAATAACGAGAATCTAAATGGTTAAACTATATGGAATGAGTTAGGATCCATATCCATGGTTTAACGGTATCTATAACAAAGGATGATGAAAAGCAAGACATAAATGACCATGCTACTGAGAATGTTCTATGAAACTATATCTCAGACACCTCTAGTTAAATAACGAGTGTGAGCGTTGCTAGACGTTTCCGTCGTTGACATTTGTGCAATCAACTCCAAAGACCAAGTGGGAGCTGTTAGTTCATGCTCGTTGGATGAGCCAAATGTGGCTAGAGGTGTGTGAGCCTATTGGGGGCACACACGTTAAACACTTAGAGTGCGTTTTCACTTCACGTTTAAAGAAAACCTTTGAATGATAAACCACAAGTAGTGAACGACTAAGACAACCTTCTTAGGCTGTCCTAATTCGTTTTGGCAGGCCTTGGAAAGATCTAGAAAGGTTCTAAAGTGTCTAGGTTCATTCAGATGATAAGAATGAAGTATTAGAGTTGTGATAAGAGTTGGAATAGTCTTGATAAGGCTTAAGTTGAGCATTATCAAGAGTAGGGTTTGAAGGCTATATAAACCATCAACCCTAACTCATTATGAACGTCCAACATAACACAAAACACAGTAATTAATCTCTGATCTCTTCCATTCTTATAATCAAATTGCTATAAACCTAATATTAGGGTTTATATCACTTGATCTCATCTCACCATCATATTCACTTGTTCTATTTGTTCTAAGGGGTTTAGTAACTTAGATTCAATCCTAAGTTAGCTAAAACATAGCTTAGAACGAAGGTTTATAAAGGTGTTAAGGTACAACAGCTTGTAGAAGGTTTTTCTGGTTTCCTGAGCGTTATCGGACAGAAAGCTTCTGTGCAGATCGGACAGTGTTGTCCGATATCTTACAGCAAAGGGAAAAGTTCTCGGTTAAAGCTATATCTCGGACAACAAAGCAGTTTTAGGCTGTTTTGTTTTTTTGGTTCGGATCGGGTTTTTCGACACTTGGTGTTTGGGCATACGTGGAGTTTGGCTAGCAATCCGGACGTGTTCATTTGACGTGTTTGTGTGAGAAACCATAGAGGTGGTATATTTTATCACTCGTTTTAGTTTCATTGCTTTTGGACGAAGGTTAGTTTTCGCGTTTACTTTATTGTTTCTTATTAATTACGTGTTAATCATAATTGCTCAAACTAGATCTATTCCGCTGCGCACTTGTAGTTACATGGTTAACTAGGTATTAAATCCCAACACTTCAGATCTGAGTGAGGGTTTTTAAGGTTTTGGATATTTGTGTGTTTAAGAAACAATGACAGATCTTATGTTTTTGGATATGTGGATATGAATTGGAATTGATGTTGCCAGGTTGTGGGCCGGTTTATAATGTTAGATCATAGATGGTTAGATTAGGCCCAAGTTAGATTAGACCCAAATCTATAAGTGTAAATATTATGATCTTAGGCCCGGATAAATGATGTAATTTGAAAAAAATAAAAATTATCGAAATTGAATGAAAAAAACCCGTCACGCCGGCGTCTTATTGCATTTCATTTCACACCATGCTTAGAGGCGACGTTTTGTTATATTTTGTAACGTGACAGTCACACCTCACGTATTACGACGTCGTAGCGCCATCGCAACGCGCCTTTTAAAACATTGAGTGAGAATGATATTTAATTTTTTGAAAATGTGTCTTGGTTCTATTTTTCATGAAGAATGAGTTTTTTTACGATTGCAATATATAATAACGCTTCTGGACCATGTTAGGATTATGAAAAGTCATATGTGTCTAATGACCGAGTCATGTCTCGTTATATATAAATGTTTCTATGGAGGAAAATAACAAGCCGGGTTTTTAATTGACTCGGCCGAGCCGGGTCACGGCTCAACCATTTAACCAGGTTTCTCGGCTAAAACCGGCTTTTGATCACCCAACCGGTTCACGGTTGAACCAACTCAATCTTCCGGTCAATTCGGGTTTTGAAACATTGGATAATACTTGTATCATGTTTCATAAAATTGTTGAATGTAACGTTCAAATCACCATAATTTTATTTGTCACTTATCAGAACCGCGCAAAAAATAATCATACTTCGAAGTGGGGCGGAGCATTTGGACCGGTGATCCGGACCAGAAAGACCGGACCGACCCGGACCGTACAATTTCAGTCCGGTCCTTGGTCCGAGGTTTTAGACTAATTCGGTCTTCGGTCTGGTTGGTCCGGTTCGGTCCTATCAAAACCCCGTCGATTATGTCTAGTTCAAAGTATGAGATCTATGTGACAGTACATAACAAAGTCGATAAACTCGACCTCTTGCATATACACACACATGTAAGATATGTATATAACAAATCATATTTACATTTCCTTGAGTTTGGCTTAATATGGTAGGCAATGCGATCGACACGAGAAAAAGCTGCTATATATCTCTAACTAGTTTCTACTAATGGAAGCAATTGAATACTCGGAAAAAAGAGTGATTTATGAAAGTAAAGTTGTAGAATCACGTGGACGAGCTGGCCATATTGAACTTAGTACACAAAGACGTTGGAAGTATTCACCAAGTACAAGCAAGCTTTTCCAGCTTCAGGTGGTGTTAAGATCAGATACACTTGTTGCAGAATGCAGTCTCTCCTCTCGAAGGTGATCAGTCTGAAAATCATATATGATGACTTTAGAATAAGAAAAACGGTCTGTACTTTGTACTTACAACCTAATTTCAGAATACTTATATGTGATTAGTCTCGGTTTCTTTTATATTAGTCTAGTTTACCTGAATCAAGAACACTTCAAGTGCTTCAATCATGGTTACAAAAGTTTTTATTTTATATAAACAATTTGTTTGAGAAAGGTGATTACGAAGGTTTTAGGCATAAAAGGCACTATTTGGTTGACATTTGACCCGTTTACTCTAGATCTATTTTCTTCCAGCATAAGTGAGGGCTTACATATAGGAGCTGAGATGGTTGAAAACCACCAATCCACTGAAAAACCGTTCAGCACGTCTGAAAGTTAAAAAAAAAAATCCCACACCCTTGTGAAAACGATTGAAAGCTGACCCGTCGACGAGTCCTTTCGAGTTCTTGTTTTAATTGTGCACGCATATGTTACCTTTGAGTGCTGATGTTTATCAGAAGATCTTCAATATATATTCTGATGAAGGGATCATCCATGATGGTCACTCGAGGAATTGGACCGCACGAAGTTAGAAAACATACAAAGCGTGACTAAATTGTACATTTATATCTGTTTTTAAATCAACCTCCCGAGCTGATGCTTTCTTAAATTTCAATGCAACTAAATCGGGATTGTTTGGGATTCTGTATTGAAACTGCAGCTCGGGCTCTTTGGTATTGCTTATTGAACTTATAAAGAATAAGTGGTTTCATTTTACCCCAAAAGCAATTTGAATACGCAATTCCTAAACACCTACAACCTGCAATTTAAACACGCAATTCCTAAACACCTCAAACCATACTGTAATCCTATGCACAAATGATCACAAATTTGACCTTTTATAAGGCGATTGTCTTACTTCCAAATTCAAAATTAACCGAATAACTTAATAATGCAACTCTGAAATGGTTAACTTTCGATCTTATTCAAATAACCCAATGCAATTTTCCATAGTGTTTTGCTTCAACCGAAGCAAATAAGCTCCAAAGATTTATCTGTTAAGCTTGAAAAACGCTAAGAATACAACAATATATATTATATAACGCTCAGCTGTTAACTCCAAATAAATGTTAACTTATAGAGTACACAACAAAGTCGATAATCTGGACCTCCTGCATATACATACACGCATGATTGGGGATGGGATCGATACGAGAGAAAGCTGCTATATCTCTAGCTAGTTTCTACTAATGAAAGCTATTGAATACTCGGAAAAAAGAGTGATTTATGAAAGTAAAGTTATAGGATCACGAGGACGAGCTGACCATATTGAACTTAGTACACGAAGACGTTGGAAGTATTCACCAAGTACAAGCAACGCTTTTGCAGCTTGAGGTGGCGTTAAGATCAGATACGATTGTTGCAGAGTCTCCTCTAGAAGGTGATCAGCCTGAAAATCATATATGATGACTTTAGACTAAGAAAAACAGTTAGTACTATGTACTTACAACCTAGTTTCAGTATACTTATATGCGATTAGTCTCGGTTTCCGTTAGTTTACCAACCAATAATATATCATTCCTGCATCAATCTGTGTGTTGTAACTTCCGGCACCTGTTATGTCAATCATTATGCTCTGAGCCAAGTTCTGTTTAAGCTTTGTCATGTCGTGAGTCAATGCTTCTTAGGCTCGACTGAGGTTGACCTACTCAAATATATGAGTATACATTTCATAATGCTTATATATACGTCTAAAAATGATAGAAGAAACACGTCTTTATCATCTATATACACAAATATATGAAATTCACGAACAAGTCTATAGCGTGCGATCTATATGCATACAGATTCTTTGATACCAGAAGTGTAAATCACAACTATTGCAGGTAATAGAACTGTCTAAATATATTTTTCGCTTCGCTAATTTTAGGCATGCAATTAAAGGGGAAAACGTATTATACTGTATTATACAGAACAAATCTAGTAATCTCTGAAAAACGAATTCACAAACCTTATTTAGTAGCCTTAAATCAACCTCAGGTTCGGACTAAAGTTAGCTCCAAAGGCGTCTTCCCACATGCTAATTTGTTGTAGCGGATCTTGTATTCCCATCCTTCTTAATGTTGCGAAATGAGTTGAAGTTGTTTCCATCGCTGCTTAAAAAATCCTAACAAAAAAAACACTAATCAGATGCATAATCACTGTAAATTCAGCTACACAAATGAGTCAAACAGTTGACTCTCAAGTGTCAAACAAGTTACACTTTGACTTCAAAATCAACATGAATTATTTCACTTCATGCTAAAAAAATTACCACATAACAGTATCAGTTAGTAAATGGGACGAATCTTGCCTAAAGGTGTAACTTTAATTAATATACACCCTATGTGGGTGATTAGCGCTTGTAAAGCTATATTGACCCGAATAAGGGTTCACAGCGTCCTAAGTGGGCGATTGTAAAGCTATATTGACCCGAGTAAGAGATCACGGCATCCTAGGTGGACCACACGTGTGTACATGGAATATATTGCTTGTATGTTTGATTATGAAGTATTTAACCCCAACATGAAAAAAAGTTGAAACAATGCGCTCATGTGTGGAACTAAAGTGCTAATATGCACCATGAACACTAAGCGGGGGAAGTTCTAACGAACCACCCTTTTAGCTTTATTATCGTGTTCTATTTTCAGTTTATGTGCATTATCTCGCTAAGATTATTGCTTAAGTTGCTTTGTTTATGTTTCTCTTTTAAGGGAGGTTAACATTTTGAAGTTATGGAGGTGAGGACGTCTCAGGTTAACCTCCAGTGGAGCTCGAGGTTAAGCGAGCTTGTCTTAAACCCTATCTTATACCACGAAACGCCTTAGTAATTCTCTAGTGTTTTGATTTTTAAAAACAAAGTTTTATATATAGTGCGAGTATGCTTAAGTGGTCTAAAGGAGTGTTTGGCATTATGCCATTTTTACCCATTTCGACTTCATACGGGTGTATGATATATCTATTATGAGTTTTAATGACTTATACGTGAAATACAGTAGCTATCCTAAGAAACCCGAAAAGCAATTTGAATAAGAAATCTCACATAACTCCTACAACCTGCAATTTAAACACGCATTCTTAAACACCTACTAAAGCTACAGACCTTCAATGAACAATCCAAATGGGCCAATCAGTATAAGCCGATTGTATTACTTTCGGATTCAAATTAACCAAAAAACTTAACTTATTCAAATAACCCAATGCAATTCTCCATTGTGTTGTGCTTCAACCAAAGAAATCCTTTAAGGATTACAGTGGAACATCAAACAGTTCATAACAAAAATACACAAGCGAAAAACTATTCATTTATAATAAAATAAATCACATTTCATGTCCATATATAATAGATTTTGACAACTCCTATCCAAAGTCAAAGGACATCTCCAAATGTACATCAGCATAAAACTATGTTAAATCCTAGCTCTCGCAGCCAAATATGAGCATGTGTTCAACAGCAAGCTTGACGGAACTCGGTTCCACTCGAAAGCACAGCCTACTAAAGAGGAAATACAAAGTGCATTATACTTGTGTGTCATCAAATGCTCTTTTCTTAATAGCTCATTAGTCCCGTCGAAATGTGACATATGGTAATATGCGTTTTGACCTGTAAGCAGTACATCTCGTGACTTTGGTAATGTATATTTCTATCTGCTCTCAATGTTTCTGGTATGTACTCGTTGATGCTGTTCTACATCCTATCAAGGTACTGCTGGTGACATCATATCCACCAAAGCAAGGTATGGGGCAAAGCGACATAAGAGTAAACAACATTAACATGGACAATGGATTAATGGATACTATTTTTAAGTAAAAGTTAATTTTGATAAACACTTTGGATCCACATATTAAAAAGGCACCAAGAGATGATGATGTTGTATTCTAAAGCTTTACCAAAAAGACTTGATCCAAAACTTTTATAAAAAGAAACCTGTGATTGGTTTCGAAATGAACTAACTCGAAACTAGAACCCACATTGGTCTGGCTAGTGCCTAGTGGTTTTGTTTAAACAACGAAGATCGTTTTTTTGGCCTAATTCAAATTTATTTGTGGGTAGCCTAATCTCAGCAACTCAATGGGTCAGCTTATATGTTCATCTGGTTCATTTTGGATCTAGCACACAAATATTCTTAAATCAAAGACTTATCATCATAATTTGTTTTCAAGTTTCCTAGGCATTTGACATATATCCAATATCAGTGTGTATGTATTGCTTGATCAAATTGAGCAACACTTGAGTTCTGATGTTTATCAGAAGATCTACAACCTGCAATCCGACCATAATGGTCCTTCTGTTACTCGAGGAATTCGACTGCGCCAACTTAGAAAACAGATAAAGCTTGACTAATTGTACATTTATATCTGTGTTTTAATCAACCTCGGGAGCGATGCTTTCTTAAGTTTCAATGCAACTATATCCGTATTGTTTGGGATTCTGTATTGAAACTGCAGGGGGGCTCTTTGGTATTGCTTATTGAAGTTCTAATAGAGAATAAGTGGTTTCATCTTAGCTATCCTAAGAAACCCCAAAAGAAATTTAAATAAGAATTCTCAGATACTAAAGCTACGGGTTACTTCTGAAACTAATACGAGGAGCATTCAAACCATACTGAAATCCTTTGGATAATTGATCACAAATTTGACCCTTTATAAATGCAACCATAACAGGACAAAGCAATAAAAAAATACCATATCAGCCACAATATAAGACCACGAAAATGCAAACATGTAAAAAAAGATTCAAAAGGAAAACGCATAAACTACCTGTAATACGAACCGGCAACAACAACTGCTACTCCTTTCTCCATCTGTAGCACCATACTCCATAACTTCACATTCCTTCACCACATTCTCTGCACATGACAATAAGCAATGCTCAAAATCCAATAAGAAGCAAAATGCAATAAAAAAATTGAGATGTATCATATTTTAAGGAAAATTATAACAAACCTTTATTCCAAATTAAGGCGCTGTTGCTGCACGTTCCAGTGAGAAGTATACTTGTCCTCCATAAAATGAAGTAACAGGGATAGCTGCAGTCTTCTTATACATGGAATTACTTCTTCACCTAAGCATTTGACTACATCTCCAAGCATTTGACTAAAAACCATTTACTAACAAATTACGTTGCAAATACTAAAGAATGGCATACGCTTTCTGTCCGAATGCAATTAATTTGGAAAAGGCTAATGTGAAAGCTGTTGTTTGAATCTATGAGATCTGCTGCATATCACAATGAACCCCTATAACGACAACACTAAATCCAACCTAAGCGTAATATATGCGGTGTAATTTGTTAATCATATTGGTGATAATTTTGTATCCTATAATGATGACCCATACCAAACACTTGTCATTTGATCATATCAGACAAAACCAATAAAAGGAGGCTAACAGAACCAACTTTTCAAGTTGAGTGTAGCTATCATCATTTTCTAGACAAAACCATTTATGCTACTGCTAAACCATTTTACAATTATGTCTTGTGTCATTCTGAACTGCTTCTTGTTAGGATAAAGAGAGTATGTAAGTAGTAGATTTAAGAGATCCGTTTGGCCATGATTATAAACTTTAAAGGACAAACACAAACATAATAGTACTAATTAAAAAAGACAGACAGATTGATAGAGAGCGCATAAACCTTGTATTAATACTAAAAAACTTTTGCATACATCATATATCATCCAATAAAACCACAAAACACAAAAACTACATATAACTTGTTTCTATTATATCCAGCAGCATTCACATTCAGAAGATATTCCAACAGCAACAGCATTCACATTCAGTTATCAGCCTCATCAAACTTAGCATCATCAAACTGGTAAGGCACATCCTCAGCCAACCCGCTCAACAGCCTCATCAAACTGGGAAGGCACATCCTCGCCTCAGCAGCCTCATCAAACTGGGAAGGCACATCCTCAGCCAACCGCTCAGCAGCCTCATCAAAAGCACCCGCCAAGCCCTCAAACTCAGCACCGTCATCAAAAGCACCCAATCAACCTCATCCTCCTTGCCCTCATCCTCCTCTGAAAAACCCCACTAAAAAAAGAAACAAATATTTAAAAGAACATAATAATAATAATAATAATAATAATAATAATAACAATTAAAAAAAAATCTTCAAGTGTTTATTAGAACAGTTCCTTACTCCGAGTTCGGATCCAGCAAAAGCATCAGCAGCATCATGAAGAGTCAGCACTTCCTGTTACAAAAACAAAAGAAAGGGGGAGACAATTAATTACTAAAAATAATAGTAATAAATAATAATAATAATAAGTTTAGATAAGATAATTATAAAATTAATTCATGGATTTAAAATTAACCTCCTGTTCTTCTTCTTGTTGCCAAAAACCGCCTTTATGGCGGCATCATGAATAGACTCACTTTGTTATAAAAAAGAAAACAAAGAGAGAAGATTAATTACTACGATAATATACAGATTAGAAAACTAATTACTAAAATGAATTTCAAATTAACCTCCTGTTCTTCTAAATCAATTTAACTAACCTGTGCAATCTTATGAGTGTAAGCTAAATCAATTTTGTCAAGACGAAAAAAGGCCGGTGGCAAATTGTCGTAGTCGATTTCGTACATAACCATCTTTCTTTATGTGTTGATTTTCTTCAGATCTGAGTGAGGGTTTTTTTTTTGTTTATGATGTTTGTGTGTTTAAGAAACAATGACACATCTTATGTTTTTGTGTCTCGAGTAGGATATGTGGATAGGGTTTGTTAGGATATGTGGATATGAATTGGAATTGATGTTGCCAGGTTGTGGGTCGGTTTATAATGTTAGATGGTTAGATTAGGCCCAATCTATAAGTGTAAATATTATGATCTTAGGCCCGGATAAATTATGTAATTTGAAAAAAAAAAATTTATCGAAATTGAATGAAAAAAACCCGTCACAACGCGCCGTCTTATTGCATTTCATTTCACACCATGCTTAGAGGCGACGTTTTGGTATATTTTGTAACGTGACAGTCACACCTCACGTATCACGACGTCGTAGCGCCACCGCAACGCGCCTTTTAAAACATTGAGTGAGAATGATATTTAATTGTTTGAAAATGTCTTGGTTCTATTTTTCATGAACATTGAGTTTTTTTATGATGGCAATATATAATAACGCTTCTGGACCATGTTAGGATTATGAAAAGTCATAAGTGTCTAATGACCGAGTCATGTCTCGTTATATATAAATGTTTCTATGGAGGAAAATAACAAGCCGGGTTTTTAATTGACTCGGCCGAGCCGGGTCACGGCTCAACCATTTAACCAGGTTTCTCGGCTAAAACCGGCTTTTGATCACCCGACCGGTTCACGGTTGAACCAGCTCAATCGTCCGGTCAAGACGGATTTTAAAACATTGGATAATACTAGTAAGTATCATGTTTCACAGAATTGTTAAATGTAAGGTTCAAATCACCATAATTATATTTGTCGCTTATCAGAACCGTGAAAAAAAACATACTTCAGAGTGGGGCGGAGAATTTGGACCGGTGACCCGGACCAGAAAACCGAACCGGACCGACCCGGACCTTATAATTTTTGTCCGGTCCTTGGTCCGGGGTTTTAAACTAATTCGGTCTTCGGCCTGGTTGGTCCGGTTTGATCCTATCAAAACCCCGTTGATTATGTCTAGTTCAAAGTATGAGATCAATAAGTTTTCGTAACTTATACAGTACATAACAAAGTCGATAAACTCGACCTCCTGCATATACACACACATGTAAGATATGTATATAACAAATCATATTTACATTTCCTTGAGTTTGGCTTAATATGGTAGGCAATGCGATCGACACGAGAAAAAGCTGCTATATATCTCTAACTAGTTTCTACTAATGGAAGCTATTGAATACTCGGAAAAAAAGAGTGATTTATGAAAGTAAAGTTGTAGAATCACGAGGACGAGCTGGCCATATTGAACTTAGTACACGAAGACGCTGGAAGTATTCACCAAGTACAAGCAACCCCTTTGTAGCTTGAGGTGGTGTTAAGATCAGATACAATTGTCGCAGAGTCTCCTCTCGAAGGTGATCAGCCTGAATATCATATATGATGACTTTAGAATAATAAAAACGGTTGGTACATTGTACTTACAACCTAGTTTCAGTATACTTATATGAAATTAGTCTCGGTTTCCTTTAGTTTAGTTTACCTGAATCAAGAAAACTTCAAGTGCTTCAAGCTTTTCCATTGCAGAATTCATCTGCGTGTTGTAACTTCCAGCACCTGTTATGTCAATCGTTATGCTCTGAGCCAAGTTATGTTGAAGCTTTTGCATACCTTGACTCAATGCTTCTTCGGCTTGCTCCCACGATTGCCTTAAGTTTAAGCTTGCAAAAATGGGCTTTCCGGAAAATAATCAAGTGAATGTGGTGTTCCTTTTTCACAGTAGCTGATATGGGGGCATATAGCCATATACCTGTAAGAATACGGTTGTATGCTAGATGCAGCCATAACCTGTGAGATTTTGCAACCTTCTGATCAGACCATACATCCATATGCCCAGAAGCATATAGCCGTATGGTACCTTTCCCAGATTTTCTCCATTTTGAATAAAATGAACCGTGGCTCGTTAGAAATGTGTGCTTTGATGGACTTTCAAACTGTTTGACCCCTTTAGAATTCAACCTGTTTACTTTACCGCTCGAAGTGTTACAGTTTAAAAGGCTAGGTTGGACGATTGTGTAATGGGTGAAAATGGGTACTTTTGTATCATACGGAAACACTTTTTCCCCTACAGTTTTTCACTTTTCTGATGAAGGATGAGAGCTTCAATCATGATTACAAAAGTTTTTTTTTATATAAACAATTTGTTTGAAAAATGTGATTACGAAGGTTTTAGGCATTAAAGGCACTCTTTGGTTGACATTCAATCCGTTCAGTACATTTGATCCGTTTACTCTAGATCTATTTTCTTTCAGCATATAGGAGCTGAGATGGTTGAAAACCACCAATCCACTGAAAAAACCGTTCAGCACATTTGATAGTTAAAAAAAATAAAAATCCCACACCCTTGTGAAAACGATTGAAAGCTGACCTGTCGATGAGTCCTTTCGAGTTCTTGTTTTAATTGTGCACGCATATGTGTGTCGATAATATTACCTTTGAGATGGAGGGGAGCTTGATTCTTTTGTATTACTTGATCAGATTGAGCAACATTTGAGTTCTAATGTTTATCAGAAGATCTTCAATATATTTTCTCATGAAGGGATCATCCATAATGGTCACTCGAGGAATTGGACCGCACCAAGTTAGAAAACATACAAAGCGTGACTAAATTGTACATTTATATCCGTTTTTAAATCAACCTCCCGAGCTGATGCTTTCTTAAATTTCAATGCAACTAAATCAGGATTGTTTGGTACTGCTATACTAAGAAACCCCAAAAGCAATTTGAATATGAAATCTCATATAACTCCTACAACCTGCAATTTAAACACGCAATTCCTAAACACCTACTAAAGCTAGAGTTCCAATGATCAATCCGAAAGGGCTCGTTTACTTCTGAAACTAATACCATAAGCATACTCAAACCATACTGTAATCCTCCTATGCACAAATGATCACAAATTTGACCTTTTATAAGGCGATTGCCTTACTTTCGAATTCAAAATTAACCAAATAACTTAATAATGCAACTCTGAAATGGTTAACTTTCGATCTTATTCAAATAACCCAATGAAATTTTCCATAGTGTTTTGTCGAAAGTGTTATGTCGATCATTATGGTCTGAGCCAAGTTCTGTTTAAGCTTTGCCATGCCTTGAGTCAATGCTTCTTCGGCTTGCTCACACGATTGCCTTAAGTTTGTGACTATACAAGCTGCAAACCCATTAACTTGATTTAATTTGTGGCATTAATATCTGCAAGAAAACAAACATTACATAACATTTTTATGCAAGTGGTAAAATAAAATTAGTCATCTCGACTGAGGTTGACCTCAAACTGTTTAGAAATTAAATGTGCGCTTAGTTGGACTTTCAAACTATTTGTTCCCTTCGAAAAATTCAACATGTTTTCTTTATCGATCGAACTGTTATAGTTTAAAACAGTGTGGGTCAGACGGTTGTGCAGTGGGCAAAAACGGGTACTTTTGTTAGAGTTGACCGAAACACTTTTTCCCCTAAATTTTTTTACGTTTCATATGAAGGATGAGGGCTTCAACTATGATTACAAAAGATATTAACTTTTGACAAAAACTTCATCTAAAAAAGATGATTATGAAGGTTTTAGACATAAAAGGCACTCTTTGGTTGACATTCAACCTGTTCAGCACATTTAATCCGTTTACTCTAGATCTATTTTATCAAAAATAAGGACTTACATATATGATCTCAGATGGTTTAAAACCAATCCAGTGAAAAAATCCCTCTACGGGTTTTCTCCACAGACCGTTCATCAGATGAAACACATCGGCTTTTGCAGCAATAGCCTTCATCCGGAAAAGATTATAGTAATGACTTAAAACGCTATAGACAAATATCATAAGGTCTGTTTCGCTCGTATAAGTCATCAACACTTTCCTAAGCTCGTCATCTTTTTTTCTTTGCTCTTCAAGCCACAATTCATACTCCATATCAAATGTAACAATCTATGGGTTAATAACATTACTAGTGCTCCCTAATAGACGTCCTAAGTGGATGATTAACATGGTTATTATACCTAATAGACGTCCTAAGTGGTTGACATGTGCTATAATGCGATCTCATGTTCTGAAATGAAACTTCAGCGTCCTATGTAGGCGCGAATATGGCTTGTAAAGCTATACTGACCCGAATAAGGGTTCACGACGTCCTATGTGGGCGATTAGAGCCTGTAAAGCTATATCGACCCGAGTAAGGAATCACGACGTCCTAGGTGGACGATGCGTGTGTACATGGAAAATATATTGCTCATATGTTTGATTATGAAGTATTTAACCCCAACATGAAGAAAAGTTGAAAGAATGCGCTCATGTGTGGAACTAAGCGGGGGAAGTTCTAACGAAGCAACCTTTTAGCTTTATTGTCATGTTCTATTTTCAGTTTATCTGCATTATCTCAGTAAGCTTGTTGCTTACGTTGCTTCGTTTATGTTTCTCTTTTAGGCGAAGTTATGGAGGTTAGGACGGCTCGAGTTGACCTCTGGTTGAGCTCGAGGGTAAGCGAGCTTGTCTTAAACCCTCTCTTATACCACAAAACGCCTTAGCAATGCCCTTGTGTTTTGGTTTGTAAAAATGAAGATTTATATATAGTACAAGTATGCTTAAGTGGTCTAAAGGAGTGTTTGGCATTATGCCATTCTTACTCGTTTTGACTTCATACGGGTCCAAATGTGGTTATGACTATTATGTACATTTGTTCTTATGTTATAAAATAGTTATGTCGGGGTTTGTCTAGTTTAAGCTAATAGGGAGGCATACAGCCATATACCTGGGAGCATACAGCTGTATGCTATACCTGTGAGTTTTTTGCAACCTTCTGATCCGACCATAAGCCCAAAAATAAGCTTTAAATAAATACCAAGAACTTCACAAACTCAGTAGTATCATAGAAACTATAAACTTCCCTAAGAAGCTTATACGTACTACTTTTGTTGGATGGCAACTTTGATTCTTATCTCTCTATAGACATGGAACATTACTTAGTTTCTTGCTTAGTGATTTTATTCAACGACTCATCACGCCCACTATGTCAGCAGATAAGCTCCAAAGGATATCTGTTCACAGTATATCAAGAAACAAACACTATAGCTGATGCTCATTGTCGTAGCCAAGTAACTATACCGGATATATCGGTAACCCTTGATGTTTATCCTAAAAAATAATCATATTCCCCTTACTTCTTTCTATGGACATGAAACATTACCTTGTTTATTGCTTAGTGATTTTATTCAACGACTAAGTCAGCAGATAAGCACTGAAGGTGTTAAACTTGAAAAAAATACGCAACTCGTTCTTAAAGGCTAAGAATACAGCAATAGATCAAATAACGCTCACCTGTGATTGCACTACAGTACATACAAATTCCACAAGATCAACTCGTTCTTAAAGGCTAGTGGTGTATTTGTTGATTCCCTTTGACCTGCAACAACACAAATTCCATAGTTAGAATTATACATAACAAAAGATTCCATTTTTTACAATGAAAATGGTTTATGCATATGAGATTTAATTTGACAAATCACCAGACACCAAAAACCTGTTAACTTGATCAACAAGGTCGGAACTCGATTATCCAATACCAGGGAGACCAACAGCTGTTCCACATGAGCCTCTAGCACTTAAGCTCCTGAAAAAGCAATTTCAGTTAACACATATTCAATATCAGTGTGTGTGTGCACGCATGTGTGTCGATAATGTTACCTTTGAGATGAAGGGGATCTTGATTTTTGTGTATTGCTTGATCAGATTGAGCACCACTTGACTCTGATGTTTATCAGAAGATCTTCAATATAATTATTTTCGATGAAGGAATCATCCATAATGGTCCTGTTACACGAGGAATTCGACCGCACCAAATTAAAACAGAAAAAGCGTGAGTAAGTTGTACATTTATATCTGTTTTTAAATCAACCTCCAGAGCCGATGCTTTCTTAAATTTCAATGCAACTAAAGCGGGATTGTTTAGGATGCTGTATTTAGCTTTGGTATTGCTTATTTAGCTTCTTATACATAATAAGCAGTTTCATTTTAGCTATCCTAAGAAACCCCAAAAGAAATTTGAATTAGAAATCTCAGATAACTCCTACAACCTGCAATTTAAACACGCATTCTTAAACACCTACTAAACCTACAGAGCTTCAATGAACAATCCGAATGGGCCAATCATTATAAGCCGATCGTGTTAACTTTTCATCTCCATTATAGTGGAACCATCGAACAGTTCATAAGGAAAATGCACACATAAAAAGTATTCATTTATAATAAAATAAATCACATTTCATGTCCATATATAATAGATTTTGACAACTTCTATCCAAAGTCAAAGGACATCTCCAAATGTACATCAGCATAAAACTATGTTAAATCCCAGCTCTCGCAGCCAAATATGAGCATGTGTTCAACAGCAAGCTTGACGGAACTCAGTTCCACTCGAAAGCACAGCCTAGTAAAGAGGAAATATAAAGTGCATTATACTTGTGTGTCATCAAATGCTCTTTTCTTAATAGCTCATTAGTCCCGTCGAAATGTAACATATGGTAATATGCGTTTTGACCCGTAGGCAGTACATCTCGTGGATTTGGTAATGTATATTTTTATCTGCTCTCAATGTTTCTGATATGTAATAGTTGATGCTCGTAAGTTCTGCATCCTTAGGTACTGCTGCTGACATCATATCAGTCAATTCATATAGTGTAATCAACCAAAGTGTCGTTTGATCTGCAAAAACAAAATAAAACTACTCAAAATTATGTTTTGTGATAGAAGAAGCCATTTTGTATCTATTTTTCAATGGAAGATAAAAAAAACATAAAGACATACAGATTTCACGAGATGTATAGTACAAATAGCGTTATTAGACTTCTTTTTTAAAAAAAATAAACACCCCCTTAGGGTGTGTATATTTCTTATATAAAACATATTCCTAAATTCGCAAAACATGTTCCGTTGTCATCATCAATACGCCAAATACAATGAAAACAAGGTGTAAAATCAAACATACAATAAATAAAAAAAATAAAAAAAGAGAGTAATCTTAAACAACCCCTTATACTGATGGAGCTGTTTCATAGCCCATAAATTAACATACGCCTGCTATGGTGGTCTTTGGGAGGCCAGAGATCTTTAAGTACAGAGGTGTCATGATTTCCTTGTCAACTAAGTAAATTATCATCTCCGCAATTTCATATCACCATTGGCTGAGATAGCCTGAAAGGATAAATACGAATCAGAAATTTAACAAGATATGATGATAAAAACGCATAGAAAGTTTTCAGAGCACATACCTTTTGTCTCGCAGGCTGAGTGCGTACACATCAGCATAGCAAAGCGACTTTTGGGTTCGTGGTACCCTAGCAACAACAATACGAATGGCATTAGTGCGTACACGATTGTTCTTTCTGTTCAATAGAAGCTATTTCTTTGAGAAACAGAGACTGCTCATGCTTAGATTTCTTATTTTCAGTTTCCAAATGCCTCACATCTTGGGAAATGGAATTGGTTTCCCGCTTAAGTCGGCCACGCCTATCGAGGAGCTCTTTGCGTCGAGTCTCCACACCTGAAAGAAATAATACGCAGTAAGTTTGGAACAAACGAAGGCGGTTAAAAAAGAAGAAATCCTCGGGATATTTCAAATCTTTTCACCATGTGTAGTTGTATTGCTTTAGGAAAGTCATAATTTTTATAGGGAAAAATGACCCTTACTTGTTGTGGGAAGCTTTTGACGCTTTAGAACGCGTTGGCATTCCTCGGTGTCACACAGGGAAAGACTACGCTCGTTGATCCGATTTTGGATCTCTGTCCTGATTTCACAAGTAACATAAAAAGATATCAGTACATCATAACTATTAAAGTTCATTGTGATTTGGTAACTTTCAGATCACAGACCTTTTGTTTATACTGAGTGCTAAAGTGCACATCAGCGTAGCAAAGCGACCTTTGGGTTCGTGGTACCCTAGCAACAACAATTCGAATGGCATTAGCGACTGTGTACCAAAGTAAACATCATCTTAAATTTAACTTAAATATTTTTCAAAATGTGCAAACTAAGAGCAAATCACTGAGATGTACTAATTAGTTTTATAGGCAACAACAATAAAATAATCGAAAAGAAAATAACTAACCTGTGTTATAATTATGAAAGTAAGCTAAACCGGATACGTAGAAAGGGGCATATGCTGGTGGCAAATTGTCGTAGTCGATTTTGTACATAACCATCTTTACGTGTTGCTTTTGTTCAGATCCGAAGTTTTTTTTTTTTTAGGTTTATGTGTGTTTAAGAAGAAAGAAACAGATCTGAGGTTTTTTTTTTGTGTGTGTGTGTGTGTGTTTGGATAAGATAGATATATGTGTGGATGTTGTTGAATTGGGTAGGTAAGTTTTTCGTTTTGGTTATTTAATTCACTTGCGCAATGTAACCCAATCGAATCGAACCGAACCGAAAAACGAAAATGCACTCGCGCAATGTTTTCGGTTCACCCCAAACCCAGCGGGTGGAGCCGGGTTTCGAAAATATAAAACTCAGGTCTATATGACTCTTTTTTCGGCCAGAACCGGATCAACCGGTTGACCCCTGTTTGAAAACATCAGTAAATACTACTCTTAGATGAGCTAGATCTGGATAAATAATGTAACTCGAAAAACATAGTAAAAGTTATCGGAGTTGAATTCAAAAAACTCATCGTGTCTCATGCTTTATCGTATCTCATGTCACGTCATATTTAAAGTCAACACTTTGATATATTTTTTAATATGGAAGTCACGCCTCACACTTTGATGACGTTTTGACGCTGTCATAACGCGCCTTTTAAAACATTGATGAGAACGATATTTAATTGTTTGAAAATGTGTTGTGGTTCTATTTTTCATAATGTGTTTTTTTACGAGGGCAATATATCTGCTTATAAAGGCATTATGTTAATAACGCTTTTGGACCATGTTTTTTTTTTGTAAAAGGGATTATGCATTTATGACCATCCCCGGTAAAATAAGGACCGTGTTTTCTTTGTCGAAAGATTTTGACCGAGTCATGTCTCGTTATTTATAGATGTTTTTATGGAGGAAAATACATCTCTAACTAGTTTCAACTAAGGGAAGCTATTGAATACTCAAAAAAAGAGTCATGTGTGAAAGTTAAGTTGTAGGGTCACGAGGACGAGCTGACCATATTGAACTTAGTACACGAAGACGTTATATAATCTATTGTTGTATTCTTAGCCTTTGAGCACGAGTTGCGTATTTTTTTTCAAGTTTAACAGCTGACTAAGTTGGCTTCATGAGTCGTTGAATAAAATCACTAAGCAAGAAACTAGGTAATGTTCCATGTCCATAGAAAAAGAGATAAAAACATGTAAGTCATTCAGCACAAGCCAAACATGACGTAGGCCTAAACTATTTAACCCCGAACATGACGTGTGAACCTATTTACTTATAATGTGTCAGACTATTTTGCAGGCCTTTTGACCCGAACCAGATCAGCATATAAATTATTGTATCCAAATCTTAGGGTTTTACTTCTTTCATTATATCAATTTACAACAAGACCAACTTTATCATTTTATAATGTTCCAAATACTGTAATTTAATATGGTAAACTTGTTAAATTACCTACAACTATATATGAAAGGGAACAATAATTTTGGGACGTCTCGAAATAAAAAGAGGACTATAAATTTGGGACGGACGGAGTACAAAACAGTGTCCAAATTTGTTTATATCAATTTTATATGTAATTGATAATTAAAAGACAATAACAGGTAACTTTTGTCTATCCTTAGCTATGTCTTTCAACCAAAGGTTTCATAATAAATGTGGTTTGTCATATATGATGCACTTATAATGTATCACATTCAAAATAGTCTGATACATTATATGTAAATAGGTTCACATGTCATGTTCGGGGTTAAATAGCAGGGGTGGAGTCATAGTATAAAGTCATCGGGTGTACAAATTTTTTAATATAAGTATCTGAAGGTTTATTAACATAATAACAATTATATAAAACCCTAAACGAGATCAAAGCACACATAGCGGAAGCGATTTAACAAGATCATAATAGTAACACAATTATAATTCATCGAATTAGGGTTACATACCTTTACGCTAAAGCAAAACCACAAGACGAAGAACGAATCACCAATTCGGGTTTATACCATATATCACCAAGATATAGTCTAAAGTAAGACTATATTACGATCTTGTACACACGTAATACAACGAGCTAACCGAGATTCTAGCACGTGTAAACCGAGCTACAACGCTTGTAAATAATCTACCCAACAACCCTAGAGAGGGGCTAGGACTATATTATAAGTAAATTGATCAAACAAGAAAACCAACCAAAAACCCTTTGTGGGCTTTAGCTTGCAATCACAAAAAGAGAGAGGGAGAGGAGATTTGTGTGTCTTGAATTATGAGGAGAAAGTTTTATTATATAGGCCTAGACTTGTATCCAAGAACAAATAAAAGGAAAGTTTTTCCCCTTCCTTTTTCTCCACATAATCGACAGCTAGAACACCCCTTTGGGGTGTTCCGGAACCTTCCAAACTTCTTTCTTTTTATTTACTTACTATATATTTTTTTAACGCTCGTTAATACTTAAATCTTAATTATTTAACGTAATTATTTAACGATCGTTAAAGTTATGTCTCGGTTTAAATAAATAAATACGTAGATGTATATTTATTAAATAAATTAATAAATACAATAAATATATTTATTAATAAAATTAACTGATTACGTATTGTGTGCAATCCCGTAATCTCGAGTTCGATCCTATCACACGACTATTAAATATAAGTCCATAAACTTTCAGCTCCCACTTGGACATATTTCGAATATCATGATTACATTTACTAGCGTCTAGTTACACTTAGCAATGTCTCTAATACAACTCGAGTAAGGTCTCCTGGATAAAACCTTTTAATGATTCATCATTATTATTATCCTTTTATTTCTAATACAACGTTAATAATGATATGGATCTCAGTCATTCCTTTCATTAACCATTTTATTTCTCGTTCACAGATTCAGCAAGATTACCAAAACAAACTTGGGTGTGGCCACACAAACATCTTACTAATCCCACGAGGGGCTCAGCTGTATTAAACTCCAAAACGAAATTGGAGGAAATAAATCCCATATTGACTACGAGCAAAACTTTGCAACACTTCTGAAAATAATTCTTATAGCTACCAGTTACGTTTAGCGTTAGATTATTCTACAGAGATGCACTAGATTCATAACAGTTTCCTGGTATCTCAAGTCTAAGGATAACTATTTATGCTTTACTTGATGACAAAGATCCATAAAATAATATCATATAGTTAGGATAAGTCCAATATTCGATTCATCGAATATCATCAAAAATCGATCAATATACATTCAAGTATACTCTATCGCTATTTTGATTTGTCTTAATTTAATAATATTCTCATATTATTAATCGACAACGGACATTTAGCATAACAATTTATTCATGGATTAAAACATGTAAAATAGGATACAAAATTAAGTAATAAGAATAAACGAAACCCAATCTTTATTTTATTAAATAATAATGTTATAACATCCTTTATTCAAATACTAATCACATTTTTATTGCATGAGTTCGCTAGCTAGTTGCAGCCCAATCGCCTTGGCATGCTTAACTACCTTTGGTCTAGGCAAAGCCTTAGTTAAAGGATCAGCTACGTTATCATCTGTGTGAGCTTTTATTAATTTGATTTCACGAGCATCAACTTGTTCTCGGACGTAGTGATGTCTACGTTTAAAGTGTCTGGCGCCTTTCATGACTCCAGAATCATTGGTGAATATTATTGCAGCAGATTGTCGCAATATATATAAATAGGTTCTTTTATTGAGGGCATCACTCCAAGATCTCTAATAAATTTCCTAATCCAAACAGTTTCCATTGCAGCTTCTGAAGCAGCCATGTACTCAGATTGAGTATCATGCATTGCAATCATTGTCTGCTTCTTGCTCTTCCAGTCAACTGCTCCTCCATTAATAACAAAAACGTAACGCGTCTGAGACTTTGTATCGTCTTTATCACATTGCCAGGACGTATTACATAAACCTGCCACATTCAGTTATGTGTCTGGTTTCCCTCCAAATACAAAAAACATATCTTTCGTACTCCTCAAATACTTTAGAATATGTTTAACAGCAGTCTTGTGCAAACGCTACATTCGTACTCCTCAAATACTTGGTATCTACTAACCAAGTTCTGAGCAAACGCTACATCAGCCTTGTGCATCTAACAACATACATTATAGATCCTATAGCCGAAGTGTAAGGCACCTTCTACATGTAAGCCTCCTTTTCAGAAGTTGATGCATCCATCTCATGACTCGGATTATGCTTAACTTCCATAAGTTGAAAACCTTTCTTAGAATTATGCATATTATACTTCTTCAAAATCTTATCTATATAAGCATCTTGACTTAGACCAATTAACCGTCTTTTCCTATCCCGATAGGTCTTAATTCCCAAAATGTATGCAGCTTCTCCTAAATCCTTCATAGGAAAACATTTACCAAGATAATGCTTAACAACCTTAAGTCTTGGAATGTTATTTCCCATGATTAATATGTCATCAACATATAGGACTATAAATACTACATCACTCCCACTAGCTTTGCGATATACACATGGCTCATCGTGATTTTGAATAAATCCAAACTTTTTTATTTCTTCATCAAATCGCTTATTCCATTGACGTGATGCTTGCTTCAAACCATAAATGGATCTTTGAAGTTGGTACACATGTCTTGGATTCTTAGGATCAACATACCCTTCTGGTTGCTGCATATAGATGTCTTCATCTAAGCGACCGTTCAAGAAGACAGTTTTAACATCCATTTGCCATATCTCGTAGTCATAGTATGCTGCTATAGCTATAGGAATCCTAATAGCTCTCAAGTATGCTACAGGAGAAAATGTCTCCTCGTAGTCTATGCCAAAAGTTTGAGTAAAACCTTTAACTACTAAACAAGCTTTACAGGATTGTACTTTTCCGTCCATGTCGGTTTTCTTCTTGTATATCCACTTATGTCTCACTAATTTAGCATTCGGGGGTGGTTCTACAAGAATCCAAACATCATTTACTTTCATAGATTTCATTTCCTCATTTATAGCAACCATCCACTTATCCTTCTTAGGATCAAGTATGGCGGATTTATAATTAGCAGGTTCACCAAGATCCCCTACTTCATCATCATCCTCTATGTTAAGTCATATATTGCTATTTGCGTTTTTAATCATTGCGGATCTACGCAGAGGAACTAATTCCGGTGGAACCGCCAGACTTTCTGGTTCTACAAGAATTACATCGCTAGTGTTTTCAGAAGGTAATGTATCTATATGACTGTCTTCAAGATCATAATTTCTCCCACTGAATTATTGATTTACAAGATCACTTTCAAGGAAGTCTCCATACCTAGCAACAATTAATTTGTTCTCAAGTGGATAATAAAAGTAGTAACCCATAGTTTCCTTAGGGTATCCTACAAAGATACATTTTACAGATCGTTGTTGGAGTTTGTCATCCGAATCACGTTTCACATATGCCTCGCAACCCCATACCTTTAAATAAGACAAATATGGCTTCTTGCCATGCCATAGTTCATATGGTGTCTTATCGACCTTCAGTTGATGTTGTTTTGAAGGATGAAGAGGTTTTGGATTCTAGTTCAAACGGGCTATAGATGGGTTAAGTGTTGGGCCAATGGTGTGTGTATATAATTATATATACTTTCTGCAACCGTAGGTTGTTATCTTAATTAGGGTTCGCATGTCAACCATGGTTATGTTTGATGTTGTCGAGGAGATACTTTTAAGATTGGCTGTGAAAGATCTTCTTCAATGCAAAAGCGTTTGTAAGTCATGGAATTCTTTGATATCAAGTTCATCTTTTGTTACACTTCAATGTAAATATATTTGCAACAAAGATCATAATACAAGGATCGCATGTCTACCATATAATACCAAGAAGAATGCAAGGATCAACTCGCAGATTTCCTACACTGGCTGGACTGTTGGAGGTTCTTCCAATGGCCTTGTGTGCATTTATGAGTTAATACAACCTCATCTAATTTGTGTATTAAATCCTTCGACTAGAAAGTTTAGAGAACTTCCAAAGTCACCAAGAATAGATGACAGTGCGAATAAATGTTTTGGTTTTGGTTATGATTCATCCACTGATGATTACAAAGTTGTCATGGCTACCTATAAATATATGGATGGTAAGGCACTTATTCATATATTATGTTTGAAATCAAATATCTGGAAACGTTGGGGATATGTCAATAATTATTGGTTTACTTATGGGCTAAATTCGCCTGGTATCTTATTGAATGGGGCACTTCACTGGTTTTGGGTCGATTATACCACGAACGAGAGTGTAATTGTGTCTTTTGATTTAGCTAAAGAGGAATTTAAAGAAATTCACCAACCGGATGACACAAGATATGTTTTTGGTCATCATAGCAAACTGGGGATTATCGAAGGCCGTTTATGTATATATACTACAAGAACGAGATGTTGTCACGATCCCCCTTTTTCCGTTTGGGTTATGAAAGACTACAATGTGAAACCATCTTGGGTATTGTTGCCAATCGCAAGACCTTCGGAGATGCAGGATCATGCTATACATTATATGCTTAAGGATAGTAATATTCAATTTCCTTACTATTGTGATGAAAATATACGACTGTCGAAGAGTGAAATATATATCCAGTCTCCTTTCTTTGTGCAAACCCTTGTATCTCCTTACAACAACACTGTTCAAGTAAGGAGTGTTAAGGTACGCTCTATCTGCTTATTATGTTCTTGTTTAATTTCATCATCGTCTAATCTTACTCCTATATATATGAATCATACACATTTGGCCTTAAACACTGCTTACTATGCATGATGGACAATAGTATAAAGCCAAGTTAGTAGAGATTTTAAGTAGTAGAAAATATTAAACTTGTTTAATACAAGTATGCCACATATGTACTCTAGATCATTAAAAAACATCTGATGTCAAATAGTCTTCAATCTGTTGGGAACTGTTGCCAGCTGATTCTGAAATGAAGGATTGTGTACATTATATGATTAAGGTAGGGATGAGCATTTGGACCCGAATCCCGGAACCGAACCGTACCGGAACCGTACCGATTCCCGGTACCCAAATCCCGTTCGGTACGGTACCGGTACCACGAAATAAGGTGAAAAAAAATTCGGTACCACTAATTCGATACGGGACCGGTACCAAATCGGGAATTTCCCGAAAAATAACGGGAAAATCCCGATTTCCCGGTACCGGTACCGATACCGGTACCGGTACCGATATCCGAATCCCGTTCGGTACGGTACCGGTACCCTTAATTTATGCTCGGGAAAAATTCGGTACCATCAATTCGGTACCGGTTCGGTACGGTACCGGTACTGTGCTCATCCCTAGATTAAGGATTGTCTTCACTGTAGGAAGATGCCGAGTTACTTTTGTTCTGAAAATATATGTTTGTCTAGGATCGTAGAAAACATATTTGGTCTCCTTTTATTTGTGCAAACCCTTTTCCTTATGTTAATAAACATGGGAGACCACGTAACGCTAAGAATAGCAAGAGAACTGTTAAATCGGGGAGTGGTGCGTGTTATGTTGTTATTTCATAGTGCTTGATTTTGGTATGATGAATAATTGAATAGTAACATAAGTTATCATGAAAATCAAGGCATATTGAACATTGATCTCAATTGCGAATTTCTCTTTTTATTACTGTATTATATGTGCTTTACCAAAGTTGCTGAACGAAAGGGCCAATACCGGCTGCTTTTTAGGCGACGATGAGGAGCTTAATGAATGAAGTTTCCGAACACTTAGAAATAAGTCTGTTTATTGTCTTTTGTTCTACCTGTTTTACATCATTTATAAATTTTCAAATGCAATTCTAGGAAAGAAGAGAGATTGAGGAACTTCGTACTCTGGAAGATGGAGAGAAAATTGAATTTCATTTGGAGGAAGATGATGAGACCGAGAGGAAGAAGAGAAAGCGAAAGATAAGTGGGAGCAGAAATAAAAAACGGTTTAAAAGTAAATACTACATAAGCTTATAATTTCTTGGAAAACACGTGGAGGAGAAAAGAGAGATACTATCACAAAAAGAGGAAGAGAGGGAAAGAAGAAGAGATCGAGGAATTAAAACAATTCACAGATCGAGTTAATCCATTTCCAATTCAAAATGTGTGATTCTTGTGATGTGTAGTTCCGTTTTTACCTAAATTACAAAGATTTTCTTTTTTATAAGTATAAAGTTGCCTTTAGGATGATTTGAATCAGAAGAATTGAGTTGAATTTCTTGTTTTTTTAGTATGGGGACTTCAGGACCTGTAGCGTTGTTTCTGCTGCAAAATCGAAACTAAGTATATGACCACTTACCCCTCATGTGAAGGTTTACACGGAAAAAATTACCTTCACATGATAAGGTGATTTAACGAGGGCTAGTGAGGACCGTTAGGAGAGAGTAACGTTTGGAAAACTTGCAAACATGTTATACAATGTAACCGAAGCATATACAAAGTTTTGCATACAAAGCAACAAGCTCAATTATGTCAAACTTCACGAAGCTAGCCTGCGATAATGTTAATCATGGTTCAGTGATAAAAAAACTGAAGAGACCGGCTTCTAAACAGAACACCAAACTTAAAATTACAGATTCAGAAAAATATATTAGTTTTCTGCATTACATATCTACTGGAATGACATAAAATTTACAGATTCAGAATAATATTCACTTCCTAAATACTTATGCAAGTACAGATTACTCATAGATTTCGGGCTTCAAGACTCCAATGTCAGGCAGGTTCCTGTAGCGTTCATTGAAATCCAGCCCATAGCCCACCACAAACGAATCCGGGCACTGTCTAAGGCAGAAAAACATGTTTCAGTCATTTAATTCAAGACGCTAGATGATGTTCGTCCCAAAAAGAGAAGAAAGAAGCCAAAAATAAGCTTGAAAAGCCGTTTTAAAAACATAATTCAAGACATTCACTTTTAGTAGGAACACAAAAGGTTCACTAATTGGTGGTCGGAATCTGATATCTACATTTACACATGTCACTTCAGACGCACACTGTGACAGAAGTAGTAAAGGATTCCTTAGGACTAACTTATGCGAATTCAATTCTAAGTTGCTTTCATTAGTAGGTTGCACATCGGTATCCAATATCTATATACTCTCACTATCCCACAAAATCTTCAATGCGCAAATCCTATCACTTCTGAGTAATAAAGGAGCTTGTGGTTATGGATTAAAAGTCTTTAGTATCAGTAAAATTATAGGGAAATAACCAAACAATTTGACTTTATACGAAGGCTTGGGATTAAAATATCTTAAAACTAGTCGTTCTAGTAACTGGCGTAATTTCATATGGATTATTACATCTAGGCAGAAGCAGTTTTATCTAATATACGGATGTATGCGTATGTGAGAGAGAAAGAGGGAGTACCTCGAAACCACTATAGAACTTTCCGTCACCCAAGAGCTCAAAATGAACCTTTCTCCTTGCAGGTTTGTCAAGGAGAGTGCACACAGAAACAGAGGTTGCCCCTTTACCTTGCAAGTAAGAAATGAGACGGGCAACAGTGTTTCCGGTATCTACAATATCCTCGACCTGGGCAAAAAATGAGAATCAGTAAGTCGTGTCCTAAGAAATTACATATGTGAAGTACACGGTAAACATTCCTAGTTTGTTAACACAATATCCTAAACAGCCTAAATAAGCCCATTAGTTGAAGATTAACACAAACTCAAGTTTTGCTAGAACTAATAAGCCCAAAAATGAAAAAAAAAAGTAACACTACTGAAGCTTAAAATCACTAGATATGTAACTAGAAACAGTTCTACCCCAAAAATCACTCACGGTGACCTAGTGGCAAAAAGCTTGCGACTATTGTTACTAAAATGTGAGAAATATCATGTTCAATTCGTGGTGGGTGTATACAACAAATGATGGCTGGTTTTAGTATGTGTGGCGGTCCTGTAAATTATTTGGGCAAAAGGTCAGGCTTAAGAAAGAGAAAATTGAATATGCAAACACAAATGTAAACATTTTGACTTCAAAAGTCAATAGCACCATATAAACATGCTTTCTGGTCACATCAAGTTTCAAAACACACGAAACCTTATGCACCCTACCAGAAACAGTCCCAGAGCGGCAGAGCCATAAGGTTCAGCTCTAACAAAAAAATAAGGGGCCGTTTGGTTTAAAGGTATAGAAATGAAGGAACACTTTCATTCCGAACATAGTTGTTTGGTCATGGGTTTGGCTTCAAAAAAGGGTATGAAACCCATAAAAGGGCATTTCCTATACTCACCTATGAATTATCCTGGTGAGTTTACAAACCCATTTCCATACCCATATTCATGGTCATTCCCATTTACACACTAACACACCAAGCGCCCTCCTAAACTTAAATAAGCCCACGCACGAGTCTTGCAAGAAGCAGGAAAACTGGAGTTTATGAAAAATAAACAAAAACACAAATAAGTCAATACGCTACATTTAAGCTTAAAAAAACACCCCAGAGCTTTAAAAAAACACCACCATGGTTATAAATAACACAAAAAGTCAAGAAACCTTAAAATAAAAGACTACGAGCAATGTTGGGATAAGCTGATTTTATGGGCTTATGAGCTTATTTAGATTTGGAAAAAGCCAATAAAGCTCACATTTTTCAGCTTATAAAGTGGTTATCACCTTGAGCCTTTGGCTCAAATACATAAAATCCATCAACAGTGGCGGATCCAGAATTTTAGATTATATGTGGCAAGTTTCGACTTGCTTCGCTTCACAAATAATTTTAAGTTTTAGTGTTTTGTTGGTTAAGGTAAACCAGCCTTGTTTACGGTTTTAAACAATGTTTTAAAACCCGGGTCGACCCGAGTCAACCCCGGTTAACCCGGTTTAAAAAAAAAAAATTATATTTTTAATAATTAACAAAATTATACTTATAAAAACCACAAAAACTTATTTATATTGAAATTATAAATTGTTTACCAACCAATATAATATGTAAAAATAAAATTTCGTCGCAAATACGTAAAATTTAAATTTTTTTTCAAAAAAACCCGAAAAATTCGAAACCCGGCCGGGTCTTGAGAACCGGGTTGACCCGGGTCACCCCAAACCCGCCGGGTCAAGGTGGGTTTCGAAAATATGAAACCCGGGTCAATATGACCCGTTTTTTCGGCCGGAACCGGTTCAACCGGTTGACCCGGCCGGATCGACCCGGGTCTGAAAACATTGGTTTTAAATCTCGAATCCGAGTAACTTAAACTAAAGATGGCACATATTGAAACAAAAGAAATCTTTTTGATCGTAGATAATATATAAACATTTTGTTAAATAAAAGTAAGAAAACTACTACTGTAATATATTATTTGAAGAGAAATAATATATTAGAAAAAATAGTATGTATTTTATTTTGTAAGAATTGTGTGAATATGACATTTCTCTTATTTGAATGGTTTATTAGAAAAATAGTCAATTAGTTAATGGATATAGTTTGTTTAAGATTTTTTACCATTCGTTCTAAACCTATTAGTACTCATATCTATGGAACAAATTCATATGCACTCTTCTGTAGGGCTGAGCATCGGGCCAAAACCGACCCGTCCCGAACCGACCCGAGTTAAACCGAAACCGACACAAGGCAAAAAGCTGAACCGAAACCGAAACAGCTCGGTTCGGTTCGGTTTTACTCGGGTTTAGTCGGGCCAAAAACCGATTCATACCGAAACCGAATATGCAAAAAGAAAAATTGTAGAAAAAGTCAAACTCCACCTCTGAAATGTAGAAAAGGTCCAAAAGTCTCCTCTCACCTCACTTTCCATTGAAACACAAAAGTCTTCACTTTCCATTGAAACACAGTGCTCGTCTAATATGTATATATACCATCTATAACTTTTTAGTTATTGCTTTTATTTATCATTGATGTCCAGGTAATATTTCTATATATTAGTTCGTATATGTCTAATCAATATATACTTTAGTTTTTATTTACTTGATTTTAATTATCACTGATTTTATGTGATTGATTTTAATTATCAATTTAATTGATAATTAAAATTAATAACATAAAATCAATTACATAAAATCAATGATATAAAATCAATGATAATTTATTGACGGTTACAGTGGGTTTAGAGATTGATTGAGCTTTTTATTTTTCTTCACTGTAAGATGAGAAGAAAAAGAGAGATTAGATGTGTGCTGCTGATAAAACACACCCATCTATAACTGTTTCGGGCTAAATCGGGATACTCGGGTTTAGATCGGGTTTCGTACCGAACCGACCCGATACCGAAAATCAGGATTTTCAAGGTCCGATTACCGACCCGATTAACTCGGTATCGGGATCGGTTCGATCGGTTTATTCGGTTCGGTCGGATTGAGTCGGTTTCGGTCGGTTATGCTCAGCCTTACTCTTCTGTCTTACGACAAAGATAGAAATTACACTAAAAAAACCAGTGACGGATCTGGGTGTTTTTTAACATGTGTGGTACACTACACACACTTGTTTAATCCAAGTTCTAAACTTTGTTTCAAACAAAGATAATTGCGAATTTCATAAACTCACTTGCACTAACTACTCCGTAGTAACATTTTGCAACGGTGATCTAACAATCTAACAAAATACTATAAAGCTTAAGATTTTGTGTAAATATTGCTACTTTTATCTTTTCATTTGACTTATATGGTTTTGACTGTTGACCCACTAAAGTACTAAAGTTTAGAAACCAAATTTTAACTCCCATAAATCCTTTTGAACTTTTATTTTGAACCCCTGTCTCCACCCCTCTCCTCCATACATCATCTCCAACATCTTACATCTCCATCCTCAAATTACTGTAACTAAAGTTTACAAAATCAATCAAAAAGAAAACAAAAGAAAAACTTGTAACTTTTGGTACCCTAGTCGTCACCCTCACTGCCCAGTACCAAGGACGACAAAAGAAACAAAAGAAATTATACTTCTCATCACCGATCTATGTGTGGCACGTGCCACAGGTGGCCAACGCATAGCTCCGCCCCTGTCCATCAATAATAAGCTGAAAAAATGAGCTTTTATCGGGTTTTCCAAATCTAAAAAAGCTGAGAAGCCCATAAAAGAAGCTAATCCGAACACATGCACTAAAGTACCAAAAACACAACATTGAAAAAGAAAGTCATACCAAGACAACATGTTTCCCGGTGACATCGAGTTTCAAATCACAAGAAACCTTGGGAGCGCCATTAGAAAGGGTTCCAGAGCCATAAGACTCAGCTCTGACGAAATCAAGAGTTACAGGTAGGTTAATGTTCCTGACAAGATTAGCAAGGAACAATAATGCACAAGTTACAACACCCACAATCACTGGTGGTGGTTCGTTAAAGTCGTCACGTAACATTTTGGGTTTTTTGTTAAATATTTGGACCTAATCAGATACCATTCTCTAACTAGAGGGACTTATTGTGTTAATTTTGATTGTTTCAGTTTCACCTTGGACATGCTTTAAAGGATGCTGATGAGGTGGAGGGTTTATTCTGGCTTATGGGAAAGTTGAAGGCGTTTGAAGATAATTTGAGACAAACGTCTCTTTGACGTTTGACTCTTGGAGATATATTGAGACGCTCCCTCATTTGTCATCTTATCTGGGTTTTTTATGTGTGTGTTTTCTTCATCTTGTTTCTCTCTTTCAAAATGTAACCCAGATCATTGTTATTTGTTTTTTGTTCTTGTAAGACTACTATCATTTAGATAATAGAGTCACACCAGTGTAGCTGTGGTGACTTGTTTAATCTTTTCCTTCAAACTTGTTTTTTGTTAATTAAAGTTTTGATTTTGAGTTTATATCTTCCATACTTTGCTTTATTCAATATTTCTTCATGGTATCAGAGCCATGGTTCTCTGAAATCGTTGAAAAAATATTTTTAGGGTTTCAAAAATTTTTGGGGTTTTTTAAAACTGAAAGGTTTTTTGGATAGATCTGCTATTGAGATAGTCAGATTTAAAAAGATTTTGTTCTCATTGTTTTTTATTCATCCTAAAATCGATTTTTTAATTTTAGGGTTTCAAAAAATTTTGGGGGTTTCTTATATTATATATGTTTTAACCTTGTTTGTGGTGCAGGGACGTTATATACTTGATCTATTGCATAGATCTGTTGGTGATTGCACTTTTCCCTTATTTTTCTTAAATTAGGGTTTGGTGAGGAGGTTCTGTTTCTTCTAGACTAAGTGAATCTAGAAGAAACAGATCGATTGAGCTTTTGTGTTTGCACTGTAACACCTCTGCTCTCTCTTCTTCTTTGATTATTTGGTTACTGGCTTATTTGTTTTTTCATACTTGTTTTTTGGGTGATATCTGTGATTATACTCTCTCGTATATTGATACTCTCTTTTTTGCTGATATTGCTATTGATTGTTGGGGTATTTTGCTTATTTGGACCCTTAATCACTGTCTTGCCCTTGACCTGCCACCCTTGAGTGGTTTGGAAGCCTAGGAACTTTGTTGACTTTGATTAAGTTCTTTTTTTGGGGTTTGGTTTCTGTGACTATTCACTATGACTAGTGTTCATGGTGACACAGACACTGAACATCAAGATGACCAGATTGGGGAAGAATCTATGGTCACCTTGATCAGTAAACTTGATATTAGTGACCCTTTGCATCTTCACCCTAATGACTCTGCCACATTGACTGTGATTTCTATTAAACTTAAAGGAACTGAGAATTATCAAATCTGGTCTAATGTTATGCTTTTGGCATTGGAGGGAAAAAATAAAACTGGTTTCATAAATGGATCTTGTAAAAGATCCCTAACTAATGATGTGTTAGGAAGACAATGGGACAAAGTCAATGTTGTTGTGTTAGGATGGATTCTTAATTCTATTTCTGATGAATTGTTTCTTGGTCAAATTTTCTCTAAGAAAGCTGAGCATGTTTGGAATGATTTGAAAGAAACCTATCATAAGGTTGATGGGTCTGTGATATTTAATCTGCATCATAAGATTAATACTTTGAAGCAAAATGGCTCCAACTTGTCTGATTATTATCATACCTTGAATGCTTTGTGGAAACAATATGATGCTATGGTTGAGCTTCCTAATTGTGTTTGTGCTGCTACTAATGAATTTAAGAATCATAACAAGTTGTTGAAATTGATGCAATTCTTAATGGGTCTTGATGATACCTACATGACCATTAGAAGCTCCATTCTCTCTAGAGAGGTTCTTCCAGATATAAAAGGTGCTTATTCCATCATCTCTAGTGAGGAGTCTTACAGAGTTGCTTCTGGTAGCCTATCTGGTACCTCTCAGAGGAATCAGACTTTTGCTTTTCTTTCAAATGGACCCACCAGAAATGTGTTTCAAGGCCACCAGAATGTTAACCCTAACCCCAATGGTGGCTTTAGACCTAATTACAATAGCAGCAGTCCTAATGGTGGTTTTAGACCCAACTATAATAGTAGCAGTCCTAGACCTAACATGGCCAATAGACCTAATACCTATAGACCCAATGGGAACTCTGAAGTGGTTTGTGAAAATTGTGGGTACAATGGGCATACTATTGATAGGTGTTTTAAAATCATTGGGTTTCCTGCTGATTTTGGAAAAAAGAAATCTGGTCAAAATTCTAAAGGGAAAAACTTTTCAAACAACTCTGTTGGCTCTAATTCCAACTCTATGTTTTCTGATGAACAACTTTCTGCTTTACTCTCTCTTATCAAAGAGAATACTGGTTTTGAAAAGGGTGTACAGGCCAATATGGCAGGTACCTACTTTAATTCTAGTAAGGTTTTTAATGATAACTTTGGAAAGTTTTTTTGTTCTAATATCCACTCTAAAGTGACTCAACATGGGAAAGTTGTTGACTCTGGGGCAAACCAACACATGACTAATGATGAAAAAGAATTGGACAATGTTTTTGACATTTCTCATCTCAAAATTAAAGTCAGTCATCCTAATGGTACTGAAGCTTTCATATCTAAGATTGGAAATTTAAAATTGGGAAATGGTCTTGTCTTGTTTGATGTGTTGGTTATACCTGAGTATTGTGTTACTTTGATATCTGTGCATAAATTAGCCAAGGATAATAAGATATTTGTGGTTTTTGATGAAAATAAATGCCTTTTTCTAAATTAGGATTTGAATCTGAAAAACATTCTAGGGACTGGTAATCAATGTGGTGGTTTATACTACTTAGATACTAAAGGTATTAAGTGTAATGCTAGTCAATCTGTCCCTGTTTGTTCTCTATCTTACTATGATTGGCATTGCAGACTTGGCCACCCTGCTGACCCTGCTTTAGACACCTTAAAAGACACCTTGAAACTTGATAAACATGATAAATATGACTTTTGTGAAGTTTGTCAAAGGGCTAAACAAACTAGAAAGCCCTTTCCTTTAAGTGACCATAAGACTAAGTGTTTGGGGGACATTGTTCATCTTGACTTATGGGGTCCTTATAAGGTGACATGTCACACTGGGCACAGATATTTTTTGACCATTGTGGATATTTTTACCAGAGTTGTTTGGGTATATCTCATTAAGTCCAAGGATGAAGTTGTTACTTTTTTAGATGTTTTTCATAAAATGATTAAAAATCAGTTTAAAAGAAACATTAAAGTCTTTAGAAGTGACAATGGTACTGAATTTGTCAACCAAACTTTCAACAAGTTTTGTAACAACAATGGCATCCTCCATCAGACTTCATGTGCTTATACCCCACAGCAAAATGGGGTGGTTGAAAGGAAACATAGACACCTCTTGAATGTGGCTAGGTGTCTTATGTTTCAGGGGGGAATTCCTTTGAAATTTTGGTCTGAATGCATTCTAACTGCTACTTTTCTCATTAACAGATTACCCTCTTCTGTGTTAAATGGAAAGTCCTGTTATGAAATGATTTACAATACTTGTCCTAATCTCTCTCTTATCATAATGCTTGGCTGTTTATGCTCTGCTACTATTTTGAATAGTCATGATAAATTGTCTAATAGGTCTAAAAAATGTGTTATGATGGGTTGTTCTAATTCTCAGAAGGGTTACAGGCTTTTTAGTCTTGATAGAAATCAGTTTTTTGTCTCTAGAGATGTGAGTTTTTTAGACTATATTTCCTTTTAAGGATTCTGTCTTAAAAGACAAGCATGATGAGTCTAGTGTCCCTAGTCCTGGTCAAGATAAAAATCTGTTAAACTTTTTTGATTTAGATAACCCTGAGCTACCTAATGATGATGAGAGAGTAACAGGTAGTCATAATAGTGACCATGAGTCACAAAGTGAGGGTAGCCACTCTTCCAACCATGGGAACAATATGGACACTGTTGATTCTCCAAATTTTGGAGATGATGCTCATAACAGTGAGGATATTGAAGCTAGGTTGGGAGAGGAGGCAGCAACACTTGATGAAAATATTGAGTCTGAAGGTCACTTGGATCAAAATCCAAGTGCTCCTACTCAGGGTGTTAGAAGGTCTACCAGACCTTCTGTTTTTCCAAAAAACTATAATGATTTTGTGGTTAATTCCAAGGTTAAATATGGTCTTGAAAAATTTGTGGGGTATTCCAGACTTAATCATGAAAACTTCTGTTTTGTCACCCAACTTAACAAAAACAGTGAGCCAAGGAATTTTTTTGAAGCTTCTCAAAACCCTTATTGGATTGATGCTATGAACTCTAAACTTGCAGCCCTTCTTGAGAATGATACTTGAGATATTGTTGAATTACCAAAGGGTAGGAAGGCCTTAGGTAGTAAGTGGGTTTGGAAACTTAAGTTTAAGTCTAGTGGTGAAATTGAAAGATACAAAGCTAGGGTTGTTGCCCAAGGTTTTGGTCAAAAAGAAGGTATTGACTTTGATGAAACTTTTGCCCCTGTTGTTAAGATGGTTACTGTTAGATGTTTGCTTAATATTGCTATTGTGAATTCTTGTCCTGTGTTCCAACTTGACATTAATAATGCTTTTCTTTATGGTGATCTTGATGAAACTGTTTACATGAAACCACCACAAGGATACCTTTGTGGTGGTGACAACATGGTCTGTAGGCTCAAAAAATCATTGTATGGGCTTAAACAAGCTCCTAGGTAATGGAATGCTAAGCTTACAGCTGTGTTGAGTGAAAATGGTTTTGTTCAAAGTAAATCTGACTACTCTTTGTACACCAAGTCTCTTGGTAATATCTTTATTGCCTTACTTGTGTATGTTGATGATATCATCATTACTGGGAACAATATTGCTGAAATTGAAAAATTTTAAATATTTCTGAAAACTAAGTTTATGATTAAAAGACTTAGGAAAGTTGAAATATTTTTTGGGGATTGAGGTTGTTGATACTAACTGGGGCATTTGCTTAAATCAAAGAAAGTATGCGTTGGATCTTCTTTCTGATTATGGTATGTTGGCTTGCAAACCTGCTAACACTCCCTTGGTTACCAAACTTGCTATATCTAATGAGCCCACTATTGATGACCCCTTACTTGATAATATTGTTGATTATCAGAAGTTGATGGGTAAGCTTATCTACTTAACCAATACCAGGCCTGACATATCTTATGCAGTTCACTGCCTAAGTCAATTCATGCACTCCCCTTTGAGATCTCATCTTAAAACAGCCTTCAAGATATTACGATATCTTAAAGGCTCTCCAGGTTTGGGCATTCACATTAAGAAGACTTCTGGTATGTTTCTAAATGCTTATTCTGATGCTGATTGGGCTAAGTGTGTTGTTACTAGAAGATCTGTTACTGGTTATTGTGTGTTTGTTAACAACAATCTTGTTTCTTGGAAGAGTAAAAAACAAAACACTCTCTCCAAATCCTCTACTAAAGCAGAGTATAGAGCTCTTGCTTCAGTGACCAGTGAGCTCATCTGGATTTTAAAGATTTTAAAGGACTTAAAATGTGAAAGTCTTTTACCTGTTACCTTGTACTGTGACAGTAACTCAGCTATCAAGATAGCTGCTAATCCAGTGTTCTATGAAGAACCAAACACTTAGAAAATGACTTACATTTTGTGAGGGAAAAAATTCTGAGTGGTGTTGTTAAAACTTGTAAGGTGGATTCTGCTAATCAAATAGCAGATATCCTCACAAAGGGACTAGATACACTACAACACAATGCTCTTGTCAAAAAACTTGGCATGTGTAATCTGTATGGGATATCTGATTAAGGGGGAATGTTAAATATTTGGACCTAATCAGATACCATTCTCTAACTAGAGGGACTTATTGTGTTAACTTTGATTGTTTCAGTTTCACCTTGGACATGCTTTAAAGGATGCTGATGAGGTGGAGGGTTTATTCTGGCTTATGGGAAAGTTGAAGGCGTTTGAAGATAATTTGAGACAAACGTCTCTTTGACGTTTGACTCTTGGAGATATATTGAGACGCTCCCTCACTTGTCATCTTATCTGGGTTTTTTATGTGTGTGTTTTCTTCATCTTGTTTCTCTCTTTCAAAATGTAACCCAGATCATTGTTATTTGTTTTTGTTCTTGTAAGACTATTATCATTTAGATAATAGAGTCACACCAGTGTAGCTGTGGTGACTTGTTTAATCTTTTCCTTCAAACTTGTTTTTTGTTAATTAAAGTTTTGATTCTGAGTTTATATCTTCCATACTTTACTTTATTCAATATTTCTTCATTTTTGGCACTAGAAACTTTTTGACATTATATTTATAGGAGTGGTTTACACGAGAAAAAGTGATACCAAAAGATATAATGGGCTCACGTATAGCCATTTTATATATAAAAAAACGTACCAACCGAGCTGGGGTTTTTAGCGCGAGGCTGCTTGGCACCATCGTCGGAGTGGTGAGCCAACAAAACTTTGGTGTCAAAGCCCTGTCAGCTCACTTTGACTTGACCGTTCTCCTTACTCTTAAGGTTGGGTATGGATCGAAATCGACTCAATTCAAATTAAAATCAAAACTAAATTTTTATAAAAACCAAATTGTATATCGAACCAATTTATACATATAAAATTAAAACCGAACCAGCTATAACCGGTTTAATTCAATTCAATTTAGTTTAGGTGGTTTGAACCAATTTAATGTCGGTTTTAAGACGTACTGAAACAAAGCTAAACCGAACCATCTATATATTTAAAACTAAAACCAAAACCGAATTTGCTCGGTTCGATTTATCGGCTCAGTTCAGTTTTGGGTTCATTTGCTCAGCCTTACGACCGATAAACTTATATAAGATCGGTGGTTCAAACATTTTTATAAATTAAACCGGTAACAAAGTAACAAACATATCTTTAAAAATAAATACATTGAAGTAATAAAAATGTTCACCATTAAAAAAAACACCTTTAAAAAAAGCATGACAAAACTAAGTAACTAATACTACTACAATAAATGTAAATATGATCATTCTAAAGTGTGATGTATATCATAAGTAAGGGTGATAGTCGGGTCAGATTGATCGGGTTTGGGTTATTCGAGTCGAGTTGAAGTCGGGTCAAGGTTAAGCTTATCGGCTTTTCCAAATGTCAATAGGGGTTAAGCCCATAAATTAACCTACTCCAAACACCGGTCCCCCGGGTGTTTCTTTTGGCTTATATCGACGGCTTATGGCTTATTTGGTTTTAGCCTTATATTTCATAACCTCACTTTTTGAGGCTTATTTTAAAAACTTTTTGGGTTGTATATGTTTATCATCTCATAATAAGCCTATATAAGCCAATTATTTATCCAAAACAAGCCTCAAAAAGTAAGCGTATGAAACATAAGCCAAAATCAAAATAAGTCATAAGCCCGCTATATACAGTTAAGCAAACACCCCCTAAGTTATTTTTTTCGGTTATAGCTTAAATGATGGATTGTGATATTAGTTTTCTCACCGAGTTCCTGACTGAATTTAGTCTACGAATCTCAACCAAATTTCTGTTTGTTATGTAAACTCGATATCAATAATGGTTATCCTTAGTTGTTCAATGTGATTCCAGTATAATCGATCTGCATAAATGTGTGTTCATTCAGTTTGGGGATGTTTGTTTCAGCTTACATAGTAGGCTTATGGCTTGAAGGTTATGAGCCTCCTGTGGACCTGGACTCACACCACACTCGCATCAATCAAAACCGCAAACTTGGTTTCAATGCTTTATATTGATAAGGAAACTGATACGCCTTTTGATAATGTTACAACCTATTCTATTTGTACTAAACATATGCTGGAAATAAACTGTGGAGAACATGTACAACTTCTCCTAGAAACCAGGATACTAACCAAAGAATAGGACACTCTCCTAATACTAGGTCAAGTTGTGGACTACCCACTAACCTGTGACCCAATTAAACTTAATTGACCCATCAAGATTACCCAACAATCACCCCCGTAATCTTGATCCTTTCATTGTCTCGGCTCCTACGATCATAAGCACGAACAAGGTCTTCTCCGTCTCACGCCATGTCGTGACTTTCTTTCATTCTTTCTTTCTTTCTTTCTTTCTTCTTTTTCTCATGCTTCTTTCTGCTACCTTTTTTTCTTTCTAATTCTTCCTACTGCTACTTTCTTTCCTTTTGATCTCCAAGTGATCAGCCTTGTTGCTTTCTTGCTTGTGTTCTTATACATTTCATTGCTCTTGCCTGCTGCTGCGTTTTTTTTTTCTTGCTCTTGCTGCTGATTACTCTTCTCGACTTTGGTCCTGCCCCTTCTCTTTTTTCCCATGCTCATGCTTTCTAATTTACTTTCCTTGCTACTTTCATGTTCTCCAAAAACAATTATTGCTATGTTTCTTGCTACGTTCTTGCTGATGTTCTCTTGCTTGCCGACCCTTGCTTGTCGACTCTTGCTTATCGACCCTTGCTTGTCTATCCTTGCTTGTCGACCCTTGCTTGTCGACTTTCTTGTTTGCTACTTGCTACAAACATAAAACATTCAACTTGCTTCGATTGCCTCGCCTGCTACTTGCTACAGACAATGTGGCAACCTTCTTGCTTGCTACTTGCTACGGTTTTGTTGCCTGCTACTTGCTACAGGATACGCGACAACCTGCTAACTTGCAAAAACATGCTGCCCTTTTTTTCTTGCTGATGATACTTGCTTCTTGCTTGCTTCCTTCTTTGAGAAAGCAATCCTTGCTATATTTCTTGCTGCATTCTTTTCCTGTGATTTCTTTCATGATGTCCTTCTTGCTATCTTCTCACTATTATCTTGTTGCGCTCTCTTGCAATCTTCCTACATTCATTCACTCTTCTTCTTGCTATCTTCCTTCTTTCAAACAATATGCGGCTTCCTTTTTGTGATCACCCGCTGTGATCAGACACTTACTATGATGATGCGTTCTTTCGCTGCGAGATTACACAGAATGCAATCGGACCTTTCTTTCTTGCCAACCACCAGGTATGAGCCCAACCAACCAAGCTCTGATACCAAATGAAGGTTATGAGCCTCCTGTGGACCTGGACTCACACCACACTCGCATCAATCAAAACCGCAAACTTGGTTTCAATGCTTTATATTGATAAGGAAACTGATACGCCTTTTGATAATGTTACAACCTATTCTATTTGTACTAAACATATGCTGGAAATAAACTGTGGAGAACATGTACCACTTCTCCTAGAAACCAGGATACTAACCAAAGAATAGGACACTCTCCTAATACTAGGTCAAGTTGTGGACTACCCACTAACCTGTGACCCAATTAAACTTAATTGACCTATCAAGATTACCCAACATGGCTTGTGTGGTTTTGGGCTTAACTGTTACGATCCCACATTGGCCAAGTATGGGATTGGTTGATGGTTTATAATGCCTAAGTGTCTCCTCCCCAAACAAGCTAGCTTTTTGAGTGAGTTCTACACTTGGACTTATGGATCAATATGAGCCTAGTATGGGATAGGTTCGTATCATTAAGTTTCATAAGCTCATTTTATGTGGCTTATTTTGATACTTTTCGGCTTATATAAGCCGAAACAAACACCCCCTTAATAAGGTTGGTAAGCTCAATTTATGAAGTTACAACTAGTTTTTGTTGGATATGCAAGTCGATATCATAGACTGTAACTTTAAAAGTATGAATGTTCAATCATAGGGAGTTAAAGTCCCGAGCAGAAGGTACATTATGTCGAATTTCATCCTAGTTTCTATTCACTAATTGTGGAATTATGGATTCTGTAACAAACTAGTTTCTTTCCGTTAAATCGATAGCATCATCTTATAGTGTCAGAAGAAGAGTAGGTTGATCATGATTTTGGGAGTATTGTAACTGAAGAGGATGATGTTGATTGTTCCTTACGGTTAGTTCAGTCACAGGAAGCTGAAGTTCTACATAGCATATAAGTTACTGACCTTAAAAACGATAGATTAAGATATTTGTATGCTCACTGAGTTCCGATATAAGTTACTCAACTTATATTTTTGTATTTAAACCTAGTTATGTTCCATGTGTAAAATGAACCCATCTAGCTATAGTATCAGATGATGAAGAAAGCTGTACGGGTTTTGAATTTAAGCCTAGTTTCTTTTAGATATGTAGATCTCAAGTATCTTGTTACACTGTCAGAAGTGCAGGTTCATCTGAACGTATCATGCTATAATATCGTGTTAGACTATATGATACTTCAAATATATAGCATAATGCAACAGTAACAGAACTAGAAGGTTGCTTGTGAACTTTGGCTCGTGATTAAGATTAGGTTCTCCTCTATAATGTAAAATCCATAGTGTCAAGTTAAGATTAGTGTAATCATATGGAGTTGAAGTTCCAAGTAGAATCGCAAAAGGAACCATATTTCGAATTTAGTTATTGCTTTTTTTTTCTCTACTTTTAAGATTCGATATGGAGTAGTTATTGTAGGTTCTTCGTTGTTATTATTGATTTGTTATCCTAGAATGTATAAATTTCTTCGTTTGGTATTCATTAGGCCTGTGTGACATCTAATAGTAACTCACGTGTAATTGACTATGAATTGAATGACAGGGGATTTGTGTGAACCGAACGTTCTGACAGAGCTGCCAAAACCATTGTTTAAGAAGCCGAAACTGAGGGACAATTACTCTGCTGCTGGATTAGATTGTGAAGATGGTGCAAAACTTCGAAGGCCGGTGTTTGGGAAGAGAAATGTAAAGAAGAAAATTAGTGATCCAAGTTATATGATTTTGTACCTCATTTTAGTTAAATCATTACTGGACAAGTTGTTTGCTGGTTACAATAGTGTTTGCTAGTTTTCTTGGCGTTCAACACACACATGATTTCATTTTTAAACCTGTCTTTTGTCTGAACTATCATATCAGTTTCGAAGTCTAAAAATGCTCATTTGACTTTAAAGTCAAAATTTATCCTTTTCCAGAAAACTAGATTAAAACTGAATCATGTTTATGATATAGCAAGGGTTCTTATCCCGTCACTACAGCTTCGCAGTGCTTAAATTTGGATGGTTGTGATGTCATTACTGATAAGACAAACACATCATTAGAAAATTAGCATATAGATTATTCGTTAATGCAACATTATGCAGACTGCACAAAGATATTCAGATTCTGAGGTAATGGTACCACAAACTACTCACATTATGTCTTATCGTTTTGCAGATAAGGAACCAAGGACAACCGGGAAAGAAAATTTCAAAAGGGGTGGCGAGAATCAACATAACCATAACTAAGCTGATAAAGAGATGGGCATATCTCTTTACCCAAAAAAAGAGATACACATATCTTCAAAATGGGGAGAGATCAACAAAGTTGAGCATAAAGATAACGTCGATCACAGTTTTGCGTACAAAGCGACAAGTTCAATAATGTCAAAGTTCCAGAGGCCAGCCTGTGAAAATGTTAAGCATGGTTTCACCAATATTGGATCAAGCTCAGTGATGACAAAACTGAAGAGACCAGCTTCAAAATGGAATGATTTCCTTGATGATGTTAATAACTTGGAGCTCGAAATGAGCAGATGTGAAGAGGTTAACAATGCTGCATTTGAGAGGAAGGTCTGTGACGAGATTGTAGAAGATGCTGTCCATCCTGATTTCCTCTGAATTGTATCATCGTGTTTCATATCGCTAGGATTTTTGTTCTGTTTTCAGTTAGCATAAACCTCACTTTGGGAAGTGAAATCGATTTATAGTTTATTTGACCATATAAGTCAACTATTTGCAGTTTGCTATATTTGCTGATATTATGCAGCCTCCAATGCAATATATTTGTACCTAGGATTTTCAATTATCGTACCGGTGCTCCATGGCCAGTTGCATTGCCGTTTTTATACAAGTTATTTGAGATTTTACGCAAGGTTTGATTTGTATAAAAAATTTATACATTATACATGCTCGTCTTTATCTTTCTGATTCGCAAAGGGTTATGCATTGGATCCTGTATTAAGAATATTGACTTTCCTCTATTTCTGTACATAACGAGTATTTTTCTAGCTGACACGTTGTAAGTTGTGATGAAGTAAAACTCTAATGTCTGTGTCGCTTTATTTATCAACTAGTTCACCATCAAAGAACTTTAACACCAGTATTGCAGTTTGTGCTCACGGTGTATCACAGACTTATTTCTGCAAAGTATATGTACATGTATGTGCAGTGTGTGTTGTATGTACATAGTTTTTATTTGACTTTGCATAAAGGATAACCTAATGGTCGAAACTATGAAAATCGAACTGCTGCTATATTAGATCCAGCATGAAATATAATTGTGAGATGATAAACCATAATATTTGTACCATAATTATTGAGTTGAACAAATTAAATGTGTTTAGTACATATACAACACATACAACTTTGAAAGTTCGATACAGTATTGGATTTGATATCCATCAAGTAGCAGGTAAACACAAATCAAGTGGCATGTTAAATGATTCTCTCATACCTGTTTAACGAGCCTAAAATGAAGAAAACAAATCTTATAAAACAATTCTAACACAAACCTTTTTTCAGAAAGAATGTATTGGGATAGGAATGACGAAAAACAAACACTCAAAAACTTTGAAATCAAATTACATGGTGTTGGAAAAGCAAATAGCTATGGCATGATATATTTAGATATGTGATCAAATAAATATGTGATAGGTGTCAATTTTGTCTCAGTTATAGAGAAATGGTTCACTTTTTGTCTCAAACGGGTCAAATGGTGAAAAACTAACTACTGCGTTTTTTACTAACGAAATGCGTAAAACACTAAAATCTCTTAATTTGCCTCGTGTATGAACACGTTTATTGCTATATTCACATATAACACATTAATTATCTGCAACCCATTCTAAGCCTACTACAAAGTTGATCTGTTATACCAATCAACCTGACCCGTCCACTTTTCGACCTTTATATCCTATTTACAATTAGCTGATATGTTTAGGCATTCATATAGGCTTTATGCTGTCGATTTTATCTTAATTAAAACCACAATTAAGAAAGAGAATGATACGGAACATCAGTAGATGTGTGCATTTTACAGGGGGTTGCAAACTGATAAATAACATTAACCTTAGGTATATACATTTTATGTCATACTATTATATGTGAGATGAACCAAATTAACCATATTCTCTTTTAGACTTGCCTGTGATTGTTGCGGAAAAGTATAAGCGAAATTGGCTGATCAGGTGAGAGATGGAACAGCTTCCGTACGATGTATACACATGTTGTAATGCTGAGATAGTGACAAAGAAACATCAGTAAAGCTGTATATGTAGTATAGCATCATATACTTAAAAGTTTGGATAATTACTTACCTCCCAAAACAAACAGAAAAAAGTATCCACAACAAAGCACTAGTCCAACTGGATTCCTTATACCCTACCCACACCTGAAAAGCAACGGTCGGTTATTTATGAATGAGATAACTAACGCATGAGCCTTTTTACACAGTTGATATAGACATACCGACAAAGCCACAACATTGATATAGAAGTCAACTAGAGTTGTAACCACCCACCTGTGAGCATTTGTTAATCTTAACTTTAGATGGAATAAGATATATAAAGATCGACAAAGCGTGTAAAGGAAAGAAACTTACAGTGTGTATAATTCAGCACGAAATGGGGATCCATCAACAATAAGTGTGTAAAGTAAAGTTCCGAGCATCAAGCAGCCTAGTACTGAATATATTACTCTTGCGGCTACCACAGAAAGTCGTCCCTTGTGTTCCAGGACAGCACTAAGCCAATTATAGAAATACATATAAGGTAAATATCGCAACATGCTGCTTGGTATGACACCAATGACATGGTTAAGTAGTAAGTAGTGTATTCTTACGTTCTCTGGTGTCTCGCCAAAACAAAGTACAAAGGATCCTTAGAAGATTCTTCAGGTGTCAAATTGAAGAACTGCAAAACGATGTACCCATAAGTAGTGACACTGTAGAAAGAAGCAAAGAAAGTTGCACCGTAACATTCAGCTCACAGATGGAGACATAAAAAGGATAGACACGCTGCTAAATAATGAAAAAGAGAAGTTAATTACCTTCCTAAACCAATTAACAAGACCACCCAAACAGCTGCCATGATCCAACTTGATTCTTTGTAGACGACCCAAGACTAAAAAACATACAAACACATATCAGTCAGGCAATTTTACGAGATCATAGTGGGACGGGTTCAGAATATTTGAGTGACAAAGTCAAGATAGGAAGTATTCATACCCCTATAACGGCAATATTTATGTAAAAATCTATCAATAATGCTGCCATCCACCTGGAAGAGATACGACAGTGAAATTTTCAACAATGATAACATTTCATATCAGAAAGTACTATTGGAGGAACCTGTTTCATATCAGAAAGTACTAATGTACTGATCCAGATACTACTTTCGAGTTTCGACACTACATCCAAACTGTTGAAACCATCAAATGAACCGAATGTGGACCTGGACCGACTCTCGGCCCATTGTATAAAAGAAAAACACTCGGTTCTTAGCCTGGTTATGTTCAAATTCATCAAGAAACTGTTTGTGTGACTATTGCATGTAAAAACAAATGAATCAATGATCAAAATCACCAAGAACATATAACAGAGAACCCAACCAACCTCCCTTTGGCTCTCTTTATCAATGATCAATTTACAATATCTGGATACAAGAATGAAACAAAGAACAAACGCTCAAAACTCACAAGATTGATCAAGAATGATCAATACCAATTTTCTCTCTCTAGAAACTAATAACAGAAAACAAAGAATGAAAGATGATAAGTAAACGCGTGATAAAATGAGTATATAAGCTTGGAGCTTCCAGCTAAGTCCAACACTTTCGCTCTTGTACACTTCTAGCCCTCCAGGTTGTAAACTTGTCTTTCCAATGTAAAAATAGATCCTCCACCTTTTCCTTAAGTCCACATTAGTCCTCCAGGTTGTAGGACTTATATTCTTAACACTCCCCCTTAAGTCCTTAACCTGCAAAAGCATTGTACAAACCCAGCATACTACAAAACTTTTTATGATCAGATATAAGCAAACCTTTGGTAAAAACATCTGTAGTATTGTTTTCAGATTTGACCTTTATAGGTTTAATGTATCCTGCAAAAAAAATTTCTCTTAAGAAATAGAGATCATTTTCAAAATGCTTGCTTCTCTCATGAAGCATTGGATTCATAGATATTTGAATAGCAGAATTATTATCACAATTCATTTCAACAGGTAAAGTCACTTCCACATTCATATATGTTAACACTTTGTGAATCCACATGACTTCACAACACATACTACATATAGCCATATATTCAGCTTCTGTGGAAGATCTAGAAACCACACTTTGTTTCTTACTCTTCCAAGAAACTAAATTTCTACCCAGAAACACACAATAACCAGTTAAAGACCTCCTGGTTAACTTACACTTAGCCCAATCTGAGTCAACAAACACATTCCGCTTACTACAATCACCTTGCTTAAAAGTGATACCTAAACCAGGTTCACCTTTTAAGTATCTAAGAACTCTGAAAGCAAGTCTTAAATGAGATGTCATAGGACTATGCATAACTTGACTAGCATAAGCAATATCTGGTCTAGTCATAGTCAAGTAAATCAATTTTCCCACAAGTTTTTGATATGAAGTAATCTCAGTAAGTTTTTTATCATCCCCAAACTTTTTATTCAATTTTTTACTATCTGGATTAACTTCAATAGGAGCACCACATGGCTTGCATCCTAACATACCAAACTCAGACAACAACTCTGTGCAATATTTTCTCTGGGTTAAACATATACCATTATCAATGTCAATAACCTCAATACCCAAAAAATATTTAAGTTTTCCAAGATCTTTAATAAGAAACTTAGTACTTAAAAATTCCTTAAATTTGTTAACTTCATCAAGATTATTTCCAGTAATAACAATATCATCCACATATACCAGTAAGACCAAGAAAACCCCTTTACTGTTCTTAATGAAGAGAGAAAAATCATTTGGACTTTGAACAAAACCATTTTCAATAAGAATAGAAACAAGCTTCTCATTCAATTTTCTTGGTGCTTTCTTTAACCCATAAAGAGACCTAATCAATTTGCAAAATTTATTATTATTATCATCTCAATAACCTTCAGGAATTTTCATATAGACTTCTTCATCCAGTTTACCATATAAAAATGCATTATTGACATCTAACTGAAATAATGGCCAATTATTACTAACAGCTAAACTCAAAACACATCTCACAGTGACAATTTTAACCACAGGTGAAAAAGTTTCATCATAATCAATCCCTTCCCTTTGATTAACCCTTTTGCAACAAGCCTAGCTTTAAACCTTTCTACATCACCACTAGACTTGTATTTAACTTTCCAAATCCATTTACATGGAATAGCCTTTCTTCCCTCAGGAAGATCAGTAATAATCCAGGTATTATTTCTGTTCAAGGCTTCCATTTCTTGATTCATGGCCTCAATCCATCTACTATCTTTAATAGCTTCAGAATATGTAGTAGGCTCATGAATTCTATTTAGATTAGTAGTAAACACAAAATTATCAATACTCAAATTAGCATAGCTAACAACTTTATTTATACTATACTTAACATCTTTATTAAGTACAAAATCTTTTTACTTAGAAGGAAAAGTAATTTTTCTACTAGTTCTCCTAACAGTATTATCTGCTGCTGGTTCTGGTGACCAATTAAACACATTTCCAAAAGACTCAATACCTTCATCCTCAGAGGAATTTTCATCATCACTACCAATGTTTGGTATACCCTCATAAATATTTTTTGTTGCATACTCATCCCTAATGTCCTTCCTACTAGAGTCTGTATCTGATGATCTATCTACCTCAGAAACAACATCTGTATCAGTAGTATGAACATCTTTTCTACTTTTACTAGACTCTACAGTGTTGTCATTAGGTTTTACATTGGTTTCAGGTATAAGCCCATGCTTTTTACCTATACTATCTCTATTTTCATCATAGGATTCATTAGGTACTTGACTGTTTATATTAAAAAAAATTTAAAGCATCAACACCATTATCACTAAAAACAAATTCTTTACTAATCATATCATTTTTAAATGAAAGAATTGTTTCATAAAACTTCACATCTCTTGAAAACAAAAATCTTTTATTTTCCAAACTAAACAATTTATAACCCTTCTTGTCAAAAGCATAACCAACAAAAACACATTTTGCAGACCTTGACTCAAACTTATCAGAAATATTTACTACATTAGAAAAACACAAACAGCCAAACACTTTTAAATGGAGAATACTAGGTTTAGACTCATAAACCATTTCATAAGGACTTTTACCAGACAAAACAGCAGTAGGTAACCTGTTAATCAAATAAGTAGCAGTTAGCACACACTTAGGCCACATGTTTAATGGTATGCCCCCTAAAACATGAGGGCTCTAGCAGTATTAAGCAAATGTCTATGCTTCCTCTCAACAACACCATTTTGTTGAGGGGTATAAGCACAAGTGGTTTGATGAATTATACCATTTATTTCAACAAAATCAGAAAACCTTTAATTAACAAATTCTGTCTCATTATCACTTCTAAAGACTTTTACCTTTTTATTACACTGGTTGTCAAGAAGTTTAACAAAACTTTCAATACAACAAAAAACTTCAGTTTTACTTTTCAATAAAAAAACCCAAACAGATCTAGTATAATCATCAACCACAATAAGAGAGAATCGAAATCCATCTCTACTAGTAACTTTATATGGACCCCACACATCAAGATGAACAATATCACCAAGTTTTTTAGTTTTATGTTCACTTAAAGAGAAAGACTCTCTAGTTTGTTTAGCTTTATGACACACATCACAAGGTTCTAACCCTTTAAGTTTAATATCAGAATTATCTTTTCTTAGAACATCCAGCATTTGATCTGCCGGGTTTCCAAGTCTATTATGCCAAATAGAACTACTAATCTGACAACACCTCACATTTTTACTAAACACTGGCCTACCTTCATCAAGAAAGTATAAACCATCCTTTTCACTACCAGTCCCCATCAGGACATTGTGAGTTAAGTCCTGAATCATACAACAATTCTCATTAAAACTAACATTAACTTTATTATCTTTAGACAATCTTTGAACAGATAAAAGACTAACTTTGTATCCAGGAACTACCAACACATCCTTAATAATCAAGTTATTAATTTTAAAACAACCAATTTTTTTCACATACTCCAAAGTACCATTAGGATGAGCAACACTTATATTAAGATAAGAAACATCAGTGACATCAAACAGTAATTTTTCAGAATATGTAATGTGTATACTAGCTCCTGAATCTATAATCCAACCAATATAAGTGCTATAAGTACTTATATTTGAATAATAGTTAAAAAATCTACAAGTAAGAAAACTGACAACACAATTATTCACTTGAAAGGTACCTGCAATATTAGCAGAACCCATAGAATTCTCTCCTGAAACACTTAGTAACCTCATAAGTCTTTGATACTGATCAGAAGTAAGAGTATGAGATGTACTCTTGCTTTGATCACACTTATTATCATTAATACTCACATTATGAACATTATTTTGAGTTGTGTTATTATTGTTTCTTTTAAAATGAGGTGGATAACCTATCAACTCAAAACATCTGTCTATAGTGTGACCATTCATGTTACAATGTTTACAAACAAGATTACCATTTCTATAACCATTAGATCCAGTCTTGTTATTTCTATTAGAATTTCCATTATTAGAATTCCCATTATTGGAATTATTAACACCTCTGTTCCAATTATTAGAATTTCCACCGGATTTAACAACAAAAGCAGATTGTCCAGATTTATTATTATTTGTTGACCCATTTCTATGTGATTCATCTCTGGATAAAGTTGCAAAAGCAGTTCTCACATCTGGTATGGGATCAGATGTGAGAATATGACTTCTCACAACACTATAACAATCATCAAGACCCACAAGAAACTGCATCAGTCTGAGAAGCTGATCATGTTCCTTAAGTTCTTTAGACCCATCACAAGTAAAATTAGGCAGATCAACAAGAGCATCAAATTGTCTCCACAATGAATTACACTCATGATAATATTCAGATAAAGACATACCATATTGAGTAAGAGTGTAAATCTTATGATAAAGATTATATATCACAGAACCATCTTGTTTATCATATGTTTCTTCTAATTCATCCCAAACATCTTGAGCAAATTTAGAAAAAATTTGACCCTTATACAAATCTGGTGAAACACACCGAAGTAACCAAGAAAGCACACCAACATTACATCTTTCCCATTGGTCTCTAGCAGGACTAGTGTCTTGAACACATTTACCATTTATAAATCCAAGTTTATTTCTAGTTTGTAATGCAAGTTTAACAGCAGCAGACCAAACCTTATAATTCTCAGTTCCTTCAAGTTTAAAGGTAATCAACTGAGAACCAATATCTTGAGGGTGTAAATAAAGAGGGTCATAAACATCAAATTTAACCCCATAATCATTCTTACCACCATCCCCCTTGGGTGGACCATCACCCTTTGGTGAACTAGGACCAGACCCAGACATAGAAACACAATCGAACAACTAAACAAACAACGAAGAACACACACAACAGGGCAAAAAATAGTTCTCAGGCTTCCAAACCACTCAAAAGGTGGTAGGTCAAGAGCTAAGACCTGTAGGTGGTCTAAAAAATAACAACAGAACAACCAAAAACACAATCTCCTTGTGTCTCCTCTACAGTTAACAAATAACTACCACAAAACCTCGAAACAATCAACTCCACAAGCTAACTAATCCCTTCGGCACTGAACCCCACTAAACAACAAAAAATCTAAAAAAACAAGATACAAAAAATAAAGGTGCGAAAGGTGTTACAATGCACGCGCAGCAAACCAAGCAAGAACTCTGGATCAAGACAATCCATAGAAACCAACAACCCAACCAAATAGATCAAGATGATCTATAACCAACGCAGCGGAAAAAAAACCTGCCCGTAAACAATCAACAAGAAAATAACAATAACGACAATTACATACCAAGATTAGAAAACCCTAATATCTGGATTTAGGGTTTTCTAATTAATCAACCAAAATCAACAATTAGACCCAAAAAATGAAACCATAGCTCACCAATTAGACCAGAAACAGTTATAACAAAAAATCCCCAAATATTTTAGATACCCTAATTTTAGAAAACTCAATTAATCTTTGTAAAAACTCAAATTAACCAGTTAAAACACCGATTCACCAATAACAGACCAAGATCTACAAAAATAGATCAAAGCCCCCAATTTTTAAAAAACCCTAATTCTAGAAAAAACGATTTTAATCACGATTCAGAGCAACCTGTCTCTGATACCATGTAAAAACTAATGAATCAATGATCAAAATCACCAAGAACATATAACAGAGAACCCAACCAACCTCCCCTTGGCTCTCTTTATCAATGATCAATTTACAATATCTGGATACAAGAATGAAACAAAGAACAAACGCTCAAAACTCACAAGATTGATCAGGAATGATCAATTCCATTTTTCTCTCTCTAGAAACCAATAACAGAAAACAAAGAATGAAAGATGAGAAGTAAACGCGTGATAAAATGAGTATATAAGCTTGAAGCTTCCAGCTAAGTCCAACACTTTCGCTCTTGTACACTTCTAGCCCTCCAGGTTGTAAACTTGTCTTTCCAATGTAAAAATAGATCCTCCACCTTTTCCTTAAGTCCACATTAGTCCTCCAGGTTGTAGGACTTATATTCTTAACATTGCAAAACCCATGGTTCAACCCAGTGACGTGACGAAGCCAGGACCAAAGATAATCGGGGGCATAAAATTTTTTGAACCATAAGATACTAGAGATCAATTTTTTTAAGTATACTATAGAAACACATTTCGATGCACCGAGTGCACTTAAGATATATTTAAGAGAAATCGATGTTTTTTTCCAAAATTAACACTAAATCTAGATAGTCCATAGGCGTCACGGGCACCCGCGGGACACCCATGGCTCCGTCAACCAATTATTTCCCTCAAAACTGGCTTCCGGGTGACTTATACAGATCCCTGTTGAACCGGCCAGATCAACCAGGGATTTAAAACACCGGTCTGATAGTTGCCCAACTATTCTCATATAATCAGCATCATTCCATATGTATGTAAACGAGTCAAATCGAGTCATGATTTGACAAAGCTCGACTTGACAATATTATGCTCCGGCTTGATGGCTCGACGAGCCTTTATGAGGGAAGCTCGAGCTCAACTCAAAAAAGTTTGAATTTGACTTGAGGTGGACTCGAAAAGGTAGAGCCTGATATATATAGCTCGAGGTCGTGCTCATGGCTGATAAAGCTCGTCTAGAACGAGCACGAGCTCGAATTAGTGGACAAAAACTCGAAAATTACCTAGTAAGTAGGTCCATACGAAAAGGGAGACCATCGATGGAAATGGTGTAAACAAGCAGTGCGACCATCGAACATCCTAGTACACTCAACACCGTCCTCACCAACATCCCCACCGTACCACCCGACATCATTACTCCGACAAAAATTCTTCTATGTCTGTGTTTTTGTTTGTGTGTGGAATTTGGTTGTCCACGTTTGCAACCTAATTTATATGGCGCCAAACAATGACCTTTTAACTGACTAGTTAGCTTATTTATAGAAATAGTCCCTATACAATCCTATGTAATAACTTTTAAATATTGTCTTTCACGAGAAGTATCTTGAGTTACCCCTGAGCGGTGTGATAACGTCGATCAACGTTAGCTAACGTCAGAATTGGCGTTATCACACCGTGCCCTCCAATACGCAAGTTGTAATCCAAAATCGTTAAAAATTATGATAAGATGATTTAATATGATCGATGATAATAATGGGTAAGGACTCAGAATGCAACATTCAAATCTATTGTCCTTTACTTGTAAGAAATGCATAAGTGAAAGGATGATTTGTAGAGATCCATGCAATGACTGGAGCTCACTGAGCCACGTCAATCATAAAATAGTCAAACCAACAATGTGTTAAAAAGTTAATGAACATCGATCAATTCTTATTAAAGTAGAAAAGACATAAGAATTTTGCTCATAAAAAAAAGACATAAGAATAAAAGTAAACTATCCTACTTTAATGATAATCTGAAGTTGAGCATGAGTTTAAAACCAAACCAAACCGAATAAAAATTTAACCGAAAATTGTGCCGAATTATATCAAGAAAAATCGAAACCAAAATCGAACAGAGAAAAACCGAACCGAATATATAGTATAGGCATATTTTTTGCGTTTTTAAACCGAAACCAAACCAAACAAAACCGACATAAATATTCAAAACTAAAAATGATCGGTTCGGTTTCGATCGACTCAATTTTCGATCCAGTTTGATCTTCGAGTTGTTTTGCTTGACCGTGAATAATAGTATACAATTTGTGTATAACCCAACTAGTATTACTATATGAAGATTAGAAAATTACTTGACAAAATATCTCTGCAAAATAACGAGAAACAATACACTTAAGATTTAAGCCGAGAAAAAACACTTGGTTAATTAACGTTGTTCTAAAAAGTGATTTTTTTTTTATTTATTTCAAAATTATATTTCAGAATTTTTTTTAGTGCTTGTTATTTGATTTTTACTCGTTTAAAAGAAGTTGTATATAAATTCAGCATATACCCTTAGTTTAACATATATTCGATCAACCAATCATAACCACTTATTTTTATCATGTAACAAAAAAACTCATTTTTTAAAAATTAAATATCTCACAAACCGTTCATCGTTACGTAAAACAAAACATATCATTGCGACGAGAATTAAATCATTTATCTATCGAGGAGCACATGTATATACTTTCGACGAACTTTTTTTCTTAAGTCAAGTCTGAGAGAATCATATGATTTGTGACGAATCATATATGATTCGTGACGAATGATTCTCTCATACGTGACTTAAGAAAAAAAGTCGAAAAAAAGTTCGTTGAAAATATATACATATGCCCCTCGATAGATAGATGATTTAATTCTCGTTGCAATGCTGTATTTTTTTCGTTTGATGATTTACCGTTTGTGAGATATTTACTTTTTAAAAAAGTGGTGGGAAGTAGGTTTTTTTAAATGGGTGATTATGATATGTTGAATAGGTCTATGTTAATTCAAGGGTATACATAGATCTTAACTCTAAAGGATAATAAGAACTAAATTTCATTTGCGTAATTTGTTTTTTTTAATTCATTGGTATTTGTTTTTTTCTTTTTTTAATGTTGTTATAAAATTTGTTTTTTACGTTTTGTTATTCTTCTGGTTATAAATAATTAGTTTGTTAACATTGTTCATTGTTAGTTTTAAAGTTGTACTTTGTGCTTTAAAAGTGATACTTGCAATTTGTTTTAGCATACTAATATATGTATTTAGCTATTTTTACCATTTTTTACATGCTTTGTGTTAAGTAAAATAGATACCAAATTTGCGAACTTTAACCGAAAACAATTAAGTCTTACATTGTAAACCGGAAGTCAATTCGATAAGATACCGAGCGAAACGATATACTAAAAAAACAAATATTAGGGCGAATAGGTCGCTGTAGATCGCCGAAGAGAGAAAACTGATGTGGCCAAAAAAATCATAGTCGTTGTAGGTCGTCGTTGCATTCCAGCCTGAGTTAATGTGTACTTGGTTGTAAGAAAATTTACATCTAAGTTGTCCTTGTGTTACCCAAACTCTGTGGCGGGTATGTATTTAATGTGGGTTGTTCTTTACAAGATTGAACTAGTCGATGAAAGAGGCTTCGATTTAATATTGGGACAACTAAACCAGGGATCGCACCGGCTTTCATCCCGGTTCATTGGTCCGACCATTGTAAAAACTTTATGATTGCGTAAATATATTAAAAGAAGTAAAGTGCAAAAAATGTCCCCTGAACATTCCAAAATTCACAAATTTGACCCTGAGTCAAACTACAAGAAATTTTGCTACTGAACTTCAATTTCTCGTGTATTTTTGCCCCTTAGTCGACGATTTTTGACTTTTATTAACTTTCCTCCTTTAATTCCCACACGTGCCTCGCACGTCAGGGTATATTCGGTTTTTTGAAAAACTATATTGCGTATCTTTAGCTTTCACCCCATGTTTGAATCAAAGGAAGTATTGCATAGAATTATTACATGAGTTTGGTTTGTTTGCATGTAAACCTGTTTCTGCACCCATGACTGAGAATGGTATTCTTGCACATAAAGAGTCTGAAGGTGATAAGTTTCTTAAAAATGTTAGTTCTTATCAAAAGCTTGTTGGAAAACTCATATATCTGTGTAATACTAGACCTGATATTTCATACTCAGTTCATTGTCTTAGTTAGTATATGCATGCCCCTTTACAATCTCATTTAGATGCTGCTTTAAGAGTACTTAGATATCTTAAAGGTGCACCTGGTGAAGGTATAGTTTATGAGAAGTCTTCTTGTAAAAGTTTAAGTGCATATGCTGATTCAGACTGGGCTAAATGTAAGCTTACTAGGAGGTCTGTCACAGGATATTGTGTATATATGTTTGGAGGGTTGGTGTCCTGGAAAAGTAAAAAACAAGCTACTTTGTCCAGGTCATCAGCAGAAGCTGAATATAGATCTATGGCATCTGTTGTTGGTGAAGTGATGTGTTTGGCCAAAATCTTAGCAGATCTGAATATCAAGAATGTGCTTCCAGTCAGTCTATTTTGTGGTAATAGCTCAGCCATAAAAATTGCTGCTAACCCTGTGATGCATGAAAATACGAAACATTTTGATCTAGATGTGCATTTAGTAAAAGAGAAAGTTGAAAGTCCTTTAATATGACAATTGTTGAAACAATAACTCATATAACCACGAAAACATAATGAAATACTTTTCAAACGCGTAATGCTTTATTAACTGTTATAAACAAAGTATTACAAAGTGCTATGAATACACTCGTTGAATGACAATAAGAAATGAACCCTAGAACAAGTCACTGAAGGCCCAGATCTTTGAGTTTAAAGTCACTGAAGACTTTGTAGTTGGTTAGTTGGTTTTCTCTGTAAAGGGTCATCACCACTCTTTTTTTTTGTCAGTGTAACATGCATATTTGGTGATTTGACCGGGCTCAGCTCTTTGGTCCACAATTCTCTTATATTCCTTTTAAAGGTTACTCCTTTTAACTTCAAGTTCTTTGAGCTTATTCAGCTGAGCTTCCTTTACAGCGGGGGAGAGTTTATTCAAGGCTTCTCTTCTCTTGAGTTCAGCTGCTCTAATGTTTACTAGCCTTTTGTGTTCCAAGATTTGAGCCTTCGCTTGCTCTGGGGTAAGTGGTGGTTCATCAGTGCTTTTGAATTTGTTTAAGTCAGAGTGTTTGGAGTACTTGGCTGTAGATCCGCCTTCTTCTTGGAGGGAGTGCAGGGTTATTTCCGGTACCTCAATGGCAATTCCTTTACCCTTGTCCTTTGCTACCTCATTGATGGGGTTAAAGATCTGATAGGTTTTGGTGTTGGGATCACTGTTGAAGGTGCTGGTTGTTTAAGAGATTTCTCCCCCTTAGGCTGAGTAGTGTCTGCTTCTTCTTCAGATGTAGAGGTTGCTAAATTCTCCCCCCTCAGGCATAGCACCGGCAGTAGCTGTGCATGATCCAGGTTTGAGGAACTTAACAAATTCTTGATGGACAAATAAGCATATTTCTTTAAGTTCCTCTTGTAAGAGCTCCTGAAGAAGTTTTCTGGAAGGCTCAGACGCCTTGGCAATAGCTGCAACATTTGCTTTGACAGCTGTTGTGAGGACTGATGGTATGTATTGCTGAAGACTCTGGTCTAGAACAGCTGGGAGGTGAGTTTGCAAGGCATTTCCCAGCTGTTACGGAAGCAGTGCAGTCATAGAGGACTCCACAGATGAAGTTAGTAAAGTCTTTAGGGTGGTGGTGAGTTCCTCAGCAGCATGGGTGAGTGTTTCCAATTCAGAGAGGATGACATCATTTATGACTTTAGGCTTGGTTTTACTGATGTCACCCCTCTTGACCCAGAGATCCTCAGTGGCTAGTTCCTGAACATATTTCATTCGAGGAACATGGACAGGCTTGAGGTTTTGTAAATGTTCTAAGTGTTGCATCGCCCCTAGTTCCATGACATTTGGCAAAGTGGGAAAGGGAATTGGGGTTGGTGTACATAGCCTCTGGTCCAATAGCTGCTTGGCAGCTAGTTCTTGAACATTTGTCATTGATGGGAAGGAGATGGGTTTTAATTCTGATGTAACTTGGTCATCATCAACATCCATATCAGCATAGTCTGAAATGGTCAAGTCATCTTCAATAATGAAGACCTCATCCTCTGGCATGGAATCAATGTCTGACATGGCATCCAGATCAATGTGGGGGCCTTCAGCATTTTCATCACCAGCAATGGAATAGGCATCATCATTTTGCTGTTCTTCATGAAGATTATGAGCCTGTTATGATATTTGTTAGTAACCAATGTGAAAAAATATGAAGTTATAGATTGCCATTCGCTGCCCCTAGGAAAGCTAGGTATGATTATCCAGCCCCCCCCCCCCTAAGGATTTCTCCTTGGGACTCTTTTAAGTGTGAAACAGATATGTTGAAGGGTCGCCATTCGCTGCCCCTAGGATAGCTGGGTGTGATTATCCAGCTCCCCCATAAGGATTACTCATTGGGACTCTTTTGATTTGTGAAAATTATGTGGTGAATGGTCGCCGTTCTCTGACCCTAGGATAGCTGGGTGTGATTATCCAGCTCCCCCTGAAGGATTGCTCCTTGGGACTCTTTTAATTGTGAATTCATGGAAGTTAAAGGTCTCCATTTATCACTGCCCCTAGGAAGACTAAGGGTGATTATTCAGTCCCCCCAAAAGAATAAATTCTTTGGGACTCTTTTAGTTGTGACATATTTGAAGGTAATGGTCGCCTTTTATCGCTGCCCCTAGGAAGACTGAGGGTGATTATTCACTCCCCCCAAAAGAATAAATTCTTTGGGACTCTTTTCATATAAGGGGACCCAAAGACCACGTGAGGTGCAAAGACTCTGGGTCGGGACCTATATCATGCTCAAGTTGTTATGGACAAGATCACAATCTAGAGGGTGAAGGGTCATCGGGGTGTGTTATGAGAACAAATGAATCATATCCTTGTGTTAAGACAGAGTGTACAGATAATCCTAAGAGTTCTAGGTGCTGACACAGACACTCTATGGGTTGAGGCAAATCCTAAGACTTCATCACTCTCTCCTACAGAATGTTGAGAGTGATTGTATGTGAACCTCCAAGAGAATAAATTGGCAAACTAATACCTGAGAGATATTGTTAGTCGTCTCTGCTGACTGGGAGACGCTAGACTCAGGTTGTTTGTCAGCGGCATGCTCTTGAACCACATCCTCCAGAGAAGGGGATGGTTTCTTCTTAGTCTTCTTTATCTTGGAAGGATTAACAGAAGGGGTTTCAGAGGAAAGGGGGATGTCTTTCCTCTTCTTCTTCTTGTCCTTGGGTGCCTTGGGCTGAGAAGAGGACTGCACAGAGGTCTTGGACAGAGACTTGTCAGTTGGTCTTTCAGTATTCACCTTATTGTGAGGGATCAAGGGCTCTCCATCAGCAACGAGTAGCCTAGCAACCTGCATCATGTGCCTGCTGAGAGGCAATTCATCCTCCAAGGGAGTCTTCAGTGAGGCTACAGTGATGTGATAAGGAGAAAAGGAGAGAAGTTCATCATTTGTGTAGGTTTCACCAAGCATATCCTCTATGAGAAGAGAGAGATATCTTGTGTAGCAGATGGTGGCCAGTCGATTCTTCTTCCCTTTGTTTTCCAGCTTAGCAATGAGGTCAGAGTAAAGTATGTGAGCGATCCCTATATCTTGCCCCCAGATTAAGCTGTAAGCAATTGCTTGCTGGGCACCATTGAGCTGATCATGTGACCCCTGGTTTCTTCCCAGACATTTCACAATGTACAGTGATAGGTGTAGTGATACGCGTTTAGGAAAACAACGTATAATGGGTGGCAAGTATTAAGCGTTACGTTTTAGGAAAAACGTAAAACCGAATAAATGCGGGTTCGTTCTCGAAGGAGGTGTGTGGATTAATGTGCCAATATATATGAAATCAAGTTTGGATTAGTGACGTTTTTGGTTTAAAGAGAGAAAAAGTAAAGACGAGCTACGACTACGATTAAACTACGACGTTGACGTAAAACGATAACGTAATTACGTAAAACGTGACAAAATTAAAAATTAAACCTAAAAATTAATTAAAATATTAAACTAAGTCTAAAATAATATAAATAAGGATAAAAATCCAACAAATATATTTTAAAACCTTTTATTAATTAAATATTCAATTTTTAATGCTAATTAAAGCCCTAAAATTAAATATAATTAACAAAATGTCCAAAATATTATTTTATTGAACTAATAAGTCACTTATATTATTTAAAGACTAAAAAGTATTTTTCCTAAATTTTAAAAACTATTTTTCTATTTTTAAAACACTAAAAACTATTTTAAAACTAAAATAATCATAAAAAATAATAAAATAATGCCAAAAATAATTTGACAATTTTAAAAATCCTAATTTATGCTATTGAACAGTAGAAAAATAAAAAAGTTTGAAAAATGTAAAATTTTTCACTAAAAGACAAAACTGATTATAATTAAAACCTAATTAAACTAAATTAAATTCTAAAAAATAATTAAAAAGTGAACAGTAAAAACTTTTTATACTAAGAATCTTAAATTATTTTTCTAAATCTAAGAAAAATTTTAAAACTGAAAAATATTGAATTTTACCACTAAAAGACAAAAATAGATATTTAAAAAGTAATTAAAAATAGCAATTAAACCTAAAAAATAGCAAATGAACAGTAACTGAAAATTAAATTAAACTGAAAAATCAAGAATTAAATAAGAAAAATAATGAAAAAAGTTTTAAGTCCTAACTCCTAAATTATTCCACAAAAGACAAAAAAGTGTAAATCTGATAGTGACATGTGCTCTTGTTTTGTTATCTAGCTCAGCAGTGGTAACCTTTGTGCTAGCAGGGGGAATTTAGTTCCCACTGCTAGTTATAAAAAAAATGACAGAATATGAAAAAGCTTAGGAAAGCTTTTCTTGTGGCTTCTCTTGGACAATAAGGCACCCCCACAACCAGTTGGGTTGTGGGGAGTCTATTAATGCAATAAAACACACAAGTTTAACACACAAATCAATCACAAATGCCCCTAATCAGTCACTGTTTGCAGCTATGGTGGTGTGTGAACAGTGGACTGGTGCAAATGGTATTTTAATGAGATTCAAACGTCCAGGACTTGCACAAAACCTAACCAATTCACTAAAAACCTACTCACAATCCTAAGTTAACCTAATTTCTAACAGGTTACAAATTTTCAGCTCAAAAAAAACAAAAGAATTACCTCTAAGAAAAGACTTACTGAATATTTGACTGTTTTTATGCTAATTTTGTACCCATGAAACTTGCAAATTCATCTTTTTATGCTAACCAACTTAAGGTGTGTTACCAATAACCAATCTACTATATGTTTACACTAATAAAACCCTATCTTGTTTTACCTAAGCTAGTTAAACCACAAATCCAAACACTACCTTGAATTTCTGAAAATGACTTTAACAGAGCAAATGCTAACAAAACTTCATCAAATCATTTGGGACCAATTGATACATGCTCAAAAGGGTATAAAAGCTAACTTTAAACAGAGTTAAAGCAATTACAACACACAACAGTGAATTCACCAAGCCAATCAATTAAGCAGAAACTTTTGACTAGGTAATGAGGGTTCAAGCCTTACCTAGTGTGACCTACATCCAGGCCCCACCATGGCTAGTTGATGCCATCTCCTTAGAAGCTAAAAGAGGAGCTTATGGGGGCTTTGAAAATAGCTGTTGTAGAGAGATGCTGGTGTGACTATTTAGTCACACCCAATATGTCTTGGATCTTGACACCTGCTAAGAATTAACACACCAAGGGTGACTGATGAACCCACTATAGGCTATAAGCTAGGCTTATTGATTAAGCCATCTTATGGCTTATAGCTTATAGAACCAAGGAAAATAAAAACCAACTTTTGAAAACCAAAAACCTTGAAACCAATAACTGAAACCAACTGAAATTTGATTGAAAACTTATTGCAAACTTAAAACCAACATCAACATTCCACTTTCACTTCATATTGATAGTGATTCAAGTTTTTTTAAAAAGCTTTTTTCTTTCAAGAACCTATGAAAAATAATTTTCTGAAAATCCTTTTGTGGTATAAAAAAACTGTTAACAACTTAAACTAAATTGCTAAATAAGAAAGCCATTAAAGTAACAAAGCAGTAAGGGAACTCAGAAGTATATCTCAAATGAAACATTTATAAATTACTTTAAATATTCAATTTAAAAAATTACAAGGAGATATAATTTCTGGAACAAAAGCTTAAAGGTTCACAACCCGAACCTTTATATAGGGGTACATGGTAAATTCTAGAAATAAATAAAAAGTGAAACCCTAATACATTCTATTCCAAAATTGCCCTTGGTTCCAGTTTGAATTCTTGGTCAAAAAGCTCTCATGTGATGATTCTGTCCTTAAGTGATGTTACAGCTAAGCAAGATTGATCCAAGCCATTGAAAGAAACTTTGGGAGAAAGAAAACATTAAGGTTCGTTGGATTCCTGGATTTTTTGGAGTTTTCTTCAACATTTGGTGCAGGGGACATGTGGGTATGGACCCATGGTGATTGTGATGTGGTTTTTGGGGAGGGAAAATGTTTTTGAGGTGGTAAATTATGAATCTGGATGGATTCGGGTGTTGATTCATAGGTTTAGTCGATTTGGTGGATTAGGTTTTATAAGGATGAACTAGGGGTGGATTTGGTGTTGATGATGAATAGTCCACGTTTCCCTCCTATTTTAAGTATATAAAATCGTTTTTAAAACTGATTTTATAAATTAAAACAAGTTTAGTTGATGGAAATCAGACGTGGAAGAAGGAGTGAAGGTGATTGGTGGGTTTGAGGAAGTGGGGTGACGTGGCGGCTTATGAGTGGTGGGATAAGGTTTCTTGTCTGGACATATTAGGTCCCTCAAATCCCAAACTCTTGTCAACTAGAGTTTCATCAGCCAAAAGTGCATTCCCTTTGTTTATAACTTTCAACAACTTGTCATTTTTGGCACATGCATTTTGCAAATTAATATCAAGGATCATATATGCAAATAATGCATTCTTCAAGGGCTTCCTTTGACATGTCTTCAAACTTCAAGGATTAAACTTGTTCAAATGAGTTCTCCAAGGACTTTTCTTGCCAAATCTTAAAAAATGAGGGACCAATGTTGACAATCTTCCAAACTTCAAGGACCATTTGGAAATTCAGGATTCGGGTCCGGTTCTTTGTGCGGCTTCGTTTCCCGTGTTCGTTTTTGCTTGATTCCTTTGATCTTTTGGTGAATTCACGATATCCGTACCTGAAATACACAATGAACAAACACAAGCATATATTTGGGTATTTTGACGATATTTTAAGCGTTTTAAGCCCGATTTGGACGATGAGACTATGTATAATTACAGTCTCATCACTCCCCCATACTAAACCATTGCCGTGTCCCCACGCAATGCTAGAATTAAGTATCGTAGCACTTCCAAAATTCATTTTATGATGACATTTATTGAAGACATAAATTTAAATAAACTACTACACGCGTATTAGACATAATGTATTGTTTTCATCACGAGAAAGTGACTTTTGGGATCATAGAACAAGAACACGTGAATGCTTCGTTAGAAATAGTTTCGTCGTCCTCGATTTTCACCCTATTCCATGCTAAGCGTGTAACGAGATCATTGTTATTATAAGTTAGCAACACGATCATATCTCATGAGTGTTAATTACGAACCTAAACTCCCTTATTCCTACTTGGTATCTCTTATTTTTTTATTTTGTCTTAATGATCATGAGGATACATCATTGACTTATGCGTGAATAGAGATTAAGTCTAAAAATAGAGTCTTAACGGTGTAACCAAAATCATTAAATTAATAATTCATCCTAATAGACAACGATGTCAAAAAATTAAGTCAACAAGAAGGATCGATAAACACGGTTTTATAACGGTTTTGAACATGAGACTTATTACCAAGAATTTTATACGCCCCCTAACGGAAGGGCCTTATTATCTTTGGTTTACCTCCATCTTTTATTCAACTTCGCCATGAAGCTCTTATTATGACTTCGGTCTTGCTTTGCCTTTTATTATCCGCCTCATCGGTGGTTTTATTAGCCAAAGACGTATATCCTCACGCTAAAGCGAATTTTGGATCTTTAAAGCTTCAAAGATTAAGGCTTGATTCACTTTCAATTTGGGCATAGATTTTTCGGCCTTGTGAGCTTCAAATTTTTGCTTAATTTAGGTGAGCACTTGAAATCTTATTATTAGGTGAAGCTTTCGATTATTCGGGTGCCAATACTTCAAAACCGTAACGCTGGCGATACCTTAATGTTTTCCCAATTTAATTACATGGAAGCTACTAAAACAAATTAGAAACCAACAATAGTGACTAAACCGCTAAATCAATATTTATTAACAATTTATTATACAAAAGCGTGGGGAGAATAAGCTAATAATTACTACACATGAGATCGTGAAAGATTACGAGACTTATAAATAACTCTATCATTTCTCGTCCTCATTTAAGAGACTTAGCCTAAAAAGTTAAGGAATCGTAGCTAAGTGCTCAACACGCACGGTCGAGTCAAAAATTACTCTCGTTCTCACCATCGGAAACCTACATTCGTGTCTTAAACACTTATGAAAAACTAGAAAATTTTTAAAATTTGGCCATTTTTAGCCTTATTTGCAACAAAATGATAACAAAAAGATGAAATTTGGATTGTGTGGTGACGTAAGCAACGTGAAGTACCTACTCACCCCCATACTAAAACTAAACATTGTCCTCAATGTTTCGAGTCTAGGGGTGAAAACACCCCCATACTAGAGACGAAGTCGAATGCTTAATCTCGAGCATGGAAAGGGTAAAACGAATAACCTAAAAGCCGTTTATGAATTATGCTAATAAGATAAACGTTAGAACATAAAAGGATATCATCGGATATCGGAATCTCCAAAGGCAACGATCGAAGCTCGAGTGCTACGTAAAACGAACACGAGAGGCTTCAATGATGACGATGAACCTAATAAATCACAATCACAAACAACCACGAAACAAAGGTTGGAAGAGCACAAGTCCCCTGCTTACGTTAAACTAAGAAAGCAATAATATTTACAAGGATAAGCATGAGAATCCCCCACGAGGCACCTTGTTTTTGATAACCGAGTCAAAAGCTCGACTCGGATCCCCATAAATGTGATCATTTAGGGATGATCTTGGTATGGTCATTTTTGGTGGGGCTTACATGATGAACAAGGCCCAAAAGTACATGGAGTACTTTAAAAACCCGATATACGAATACCGGGGTCAAAGATGGCGTCCTCGTTTTCGGATGAAAGACGAAACAACGCCACTCCAACATGAACCCCAATGGGGTAGAAGAAAAGAGATGAGAAATAGAAAGGTGGGGCAATGGGTAAGTCACTAAAACAATGAGCTACTCGAGGTAGACTCACACCAAGCAAACGAAAAGATTTTCCATTTATTGCATCGGTGGAAGACCGAGATTTCCCTTTACAAGCAATTCCGGGATCGTAAATCTCGTCCTCGGTGGAGAAATGTGAGGGAACATAAGGGGCTTCCCCCACACTAGATCCACACCAACCGTCGTCAAAAGGAGTAGACGAGGTGGTAGCACTCATGAAATGCGGTGATGACGGAGTTAAACTTGTAGAAAAATCTTTTAAAACATTTTTAAAATCTTTTCCTTTTTCATCGTTTAAAAACTCTTTATGAAAACCCGATTTGATAATGTCGAAAATATTTGGCGTGTCAAATTGAGAATTAGTCGCGCTAAAAATCCTCACATTTAAGTCGCGGTTAGGGGGTGGTGGATTATATAAGTTCTCAAAACGTCGATCAATAAAGAACACCGCCCCCTCGGGGTCTACATACTCATCATCTTCATGAACGTCGATCTCATCGATTTCTTCGTCATAGATAGGCTTGTCAAACTATGGTTTGTCATTCCCCTCTTTGATGATTTTAGAAACTCTCTCGAAGAGATCACGATCAAGCACGAAACCATCATTCTTTTGTGGGGATCGTTGATAAGTTAGATCCTCACGAATGTGGTAAACGTCATTCTCAAATGAGGAGTGTTTATAAGGTAACTCCTCGAGAATGGGACTTGTGTCTATAGCAAGAAATTCATCGACCTCCTTAAAGAATTCTTCATCATCACAATCGTGAAACGAAGGAGGATCGATGATATGGTCATCAACGTTCTCGAATGCATCATCAAAAATGGGATTATGATGAAAAATAGGTTCGTATACGGAATTCGAGTACGTTGTGAAAGTGTCGTCATTCTCATCATCATAAGAAATTTCTGACACGAGATCGTCCTCTTCATTTGAAGATTTATCAAAGGGTAAATCCTCGAAGATGGATGGCGGATTAGCAAGTATATGCTCGATCTCGGCAAAATCACAATCGCCATCAAAGAAAGTGTCGATGTGAGCAAGTTCTCGAGTGGATTTCTCGAGAGTCACAACCATGGTCTTACAAGCCCTTGGGCTATGCTTAGGTGACATTTCTATGATGGGTGAGATTGCATTGGGTTGGTCCACTTCTTTAGCCTTAATGGGTTTGGGGCTAGGAGTGGGAGGCACTTCAATGGGTTTAGAAGTATGGGCCTCAAAGTCATGGTCCTTCAAAGGTGGTGAAGACGAGCCCATATTGGTCTTTGTTATGATGGCACTAACGTCGCCCTTCGGAATTGGTGTTTCACTTGTTTCGCTAAAAACATCCCAAAGTGAGTTTTCATCCATAAATTTACGCATCCCCTTTTGAATTAGGTACACGTATTCTTTATCATTAAAATCATCATCTTTAAAACCGTTCTTCTTAGTTCTTTCAAAACATGCGTCAAGCCTCATACTTTCTGCTAAAGTTAACATTTTGAAATCATTACGTTTAGAAACATTAGGTTTTGAAAGCTCGGTTTTTTTCATTATCATTAAACCCTTGGGATTTTCTAGCGAAAAAGTCCATTTTGTCATCCCCATATCTCATAGTAAGTCTCCCCTCGTGAACGTCGATTACGGTTCAAGCCGTCGATAAGAATGGTCGGCCTAAAATAATGGGACATTTAGGGTCACACTCGTAATCGGATATAACGAAATCCGCGGGAAAAATAAACTTTCCAATCCTAACATAGACATCCTCGGCTATTCCAATTGGTATAAGTGGCGTACAATTTGCATGCTCGATTGTCATGTTCGTGGGGGTAAGTGAAGGCAATCTCATCAATTTCCAAAGAGAATGAGGCATGAGATTGATGCTAGCACCTAAATCGGCAAGGGCTAAACATCCCTCAATCTCGGAAAAATCACAAGGTAGTAGAAATTGGCCCGGATCCTCTTCCTTTCTCGGCATACGCCTTTTAGGTTTTTTAAGAAGGATTGAAGCACAAGTTTCTTCAAGGGTTACTTTGGTAAGGTCAATAAAACTCTCTTTTTAAACCGTGGATGGAATTGAGGTACACAAGGGTGTGCACTCTTTTCCTTGGTCGCCACGTTCACCCCATCGACTTTAGAACAAGAAGACGTCTTAGAAGTCGAGGGTTGAGAAGAATAAACAACACGGAATCCTTCAAGGTTAGGGGTAATCACACGATCTTTCTCACGAGACGAGGCGGCTTTACATTGTTCCTTCGGATTTGCAACGGTGTCACTAGGTAACGAACTCGATGACGCACCCAAGGACTTGTTCATTATGGCCGAAAACATCTTTTTTATGTCAATTTGCCCTTGCTCAATCTTCGTGTTTTGCAATTTCAATGTATTAGAAAAGTCGTTTTTCAAAGTACCAATTTCTCCCTCTAATCGTCTCATATTAGCCTTATTCGTTTTCATGTAATTTTGAAAATCGTTTGACGAACTATTTTGATTTGAATTAAAGTTCCCTTGGTTTTGATTACTTCTTTGAAAATTATTTTGATTCCCACTTGAAAAATTGTTGCCTTGATTGTTGTTGTTTGAAAAATTCGAGTTTTGATTATTGTCTCGATTTTGCCAAGTTATATTACGACCTTGATTATAACCTCCTTGATTTTGATTCGAAAAATTTCCTTGTTGATTGTTTCCTTGAAAATTGTTTCGGTTTTGATTAAAATTGTTTCCTTGGTTATAATTGCCTTGTTGTGATGGACCCGCGTTATTTTGATTTTGAAAATTGTTGTTTCCATTTAACGCACTCACATTCGACGTTTGGCCATCCGTAGCCGCACACTCGTAATAATTATGAGGTCCACCACAAAACGTACACGAAACCTCAACCGCTCTCACCGTAGCGGGAGCGTCTTTCTTTTGCATCTCAACGAGAAAAGACGTAAACACATTCGTCAACTTGTCGACTTTCGCATCAACTCTCTTAATGTCGCGATTAGAACTACTAACATTGGCGAAAATGGCAACACTCGGTGCGTTGCGGAGTTGGTAAACCTTGGATCGGTTTTCGATAATTATCAAAGCGTCTTTCGGAGTCTTACACAAAAAGTTGCCACCGGCGGCGGAATTCAACGAATCTTGTTCTTGAAAATTAAGACCGTTGTAAAACGTATCGATTTGGTGCAACTCGGAAAAACCATGGTGAGGACATTGCCTAAGTAATTCCTTAAAACGATCCCACGCGTCTCTAAAAGATTCATTCGGTTTTTGCTCAAATTTCGTAATTTTGTTCTTGAAAAACGTTGTCTTAGACGGTGGGAAAAAATAATTAACGAACTTGGAAACGAGATCCTTCCACGTAGTTATCAAATTAGGTGGCTCTTTCTCGTACCAATCCTTGGCGGCACAATCGAGCGAGTACGGAAAAAGCATAAGCTTGACGACATCGGTGTCGACGTTCTTAAACTTGCTCGTGGCTAAAAGATGATCAAAATTCCGAATATGGTCGTGAGGATTATCGGCTTCACGACCTCGAAACTTTGTAGCTTGGATCAACGAAAGCATTCCGCTCTTAATCTCAAAATTCTCCGCTTCGATAGCGGGAATTACGATCGCGTCTCCATAACCCTCGGTGGGTGCTTGGAGCAATTCCATCATCGAACGATTGTCGGCCATCTCCTCTACGGTCTCTTCAACAACGATATTAGGAACGTCGGTTTCTAATTCTCGTCTACGTCGTCGATTCCTTCGATTACGATTGCGTCGATTCGAAGCTTCACTAGAATTGGAATAATCCCTCGATCGAGTGCGCATGCACTAAGCGTAGAAAGGGTGGTAGCAAAGAAGATTCTTTTTGCGGCTTTTCGATTTTTCAATTTTTTTGGTTTTTGATTGTTTTTATTTTTTTTTTTTGGATTTTTGAATGTATTATGTAGACATAAATCTACAAATCTCCCCTCGAATCGACTTTCTCGATTAAAGGAGCCTCAAAGAATGAAAACGATCACGTGGAGTGAACGCTTTCGATTTAGAACGTTGGTGGAACACCAAAACGTTCAAGAGGGTTTAATTTTGAAAACAAGCAAATATAATATACGTAGATAATACTTGGGCGGCAAACCGTCGATTAGCCTTCTTTCTCAAAACACGCACAAGCAAGCGGGGGAAACGAGGCGGCGCTAAGCACTTAAGATCCTTTTTCCCTTAGGTCGTGAAATACAACCGCCTTATACCCACCTTATAGTTTGTGTTAATTGAAATTAAGCCTCACAAAAGTATTTATCTATTTTGCCTTTAAACTTTTGCTTTGGATTCGAATACAATGATCGAGTGATGAAATCCCGAATCAAGGTTGCGTTTTCACGCTTTTGGAGTACTTGTATTTTTATTGTTCTTAGGTAAATACAATATAGTAATAATATATTCACAAGAAAAACGAAAACCAATATATCTACAATATAGTAAAATGATTGATTTGTGTTTAATTTAGGAAAATTAAACACGTTTTATTTGGATATTATAATATAATAAGGAAAAATAACAAAAATGAGTATGTACGATATTCACGCTTTCCAAAAATTGAAAAGCAAAAACGCACTACTCACATAAACACGATACTAATAATGGCAACACTAAACACCTCCCCAGCAGCGGCGCCAAAAATGATAGGTGTAGTGATACGCGTTTAGGAAAACAACGTATAATGGGTGGCAAGTATTAAGCGTTACGTTTTAGGAAAAACGTAAAACCGAACAAAAGCGGGTTCGTTCTCGAAGGAGGTGTGTGGATTAATGTGCCAATATATATGAAATCAAGTTTGGATTAGTGACGTTTTTGGTTTAAAGAGAGAAAAAGTAAAGACGAGCTACGACTACGATTAAACTACGACGTTGACGTAAAACGATAACGTAATTACGTAAAACGTGACAAAATTAAAAATTAAACCTAGAAATTAATTAAAAGATTAAACTAAGTCTAAAATAATATAAATAAGGATAAAAATCCAAGAAATATATTTTAAAACCTTTTATTAATTAAATATTCAATTTTTAATGCTAATTAAAGCCCTAAAATTAAATATAATTAACAAAATGTCCAAAATATTATTTTATTGAACTGATAAGTCACTTATATTATTTAAAGACTAAAAAGTATTTTTCCTAAATTTTAAAAACTATTTTTCTATTTTTAAAACACTAAAAACTATTTTAAAACTAAAATAATCATAAAAAATAATAAAATAATGCCAAAAATAATTTGACAATTTTAAAAATCCTAATTTATGCTATTGAACAGTAGAAAAATGAAAAAGTTTGAAAAATGTAAAATTTTTCACTAAAAGACAAAACTGATTATAATTAAAACCTAATTAAACTAAATTAAATTCTAAAAAATAATTAAAAAGTGAACAGTAAAAAAATTTTATACTAAAAATCTTAAATTATTTTTCTAAATCTAAGAAAAATTTTAAAACTGAAAAATCTTGAATTTTACCACTAAAAGACAAAAACAGATATTTAAAAAGTAATTAAAAATAGCAATTAAACTTAAAAATAGCAAATGAACAGTAACTGAAAATTAAATTAAACTGAAAAATCAAGAATTAAATAAGAAAAATAATGAAAAAAGTTTTGAGTCCTAACTCCTAAATTAGTCCACAAAAGACAAAAAAAGTGCAAATCTGATAGTGACATGTGCTCTTGTTTTGTTTTCTAGCTCAGCAGTGGTAACCTTTGTGCTAGCAGGGGGAATTTAGTTCCCATTGCTAGTTATAAAAAAAATGACAGAATATGAAAAAGCTTAGGAAAGCTTTTCTTGTGGCTTCTCTTGGACAATAAGGCACCCCCACAACCAGTTGGGTTATGGGGAGTCTATTAATGCAATAAAACACACAAGTTTAACACACAAATCAATCACAAATGCCCCTAATCAGTCACTGTTTGCAGCTATGGTGGTCTGTGAACAGTGGACTGGTGCAAATGGTATTTTAATGAGATTCAAACGTCCAGGACTTGCACAAAACCTAACCAATTCACTAAAAACCTACTCACAATCCTAAGTTAACCTAATTTCTAACAGGTTACAAATTTTCAGCTCAAAAAAAACAAAAGAATTACCTCTAAGAAAAGACTTACTGAATATTTGACTGTTTTTATACTAATTTTGTACCCATGAAACTTACAAATTCATCTTTTTATGCTAACCAACTTAAGGTGTGTTACCAATAACCAATCTACTATGTGTTTACACTAATAAAACCCTATCTTGTTTTACCTAAGCTAGTTAAACCACAAATCCAAACACTACCTTAAATTTCTGAAAATGACTTTAACAAAGCAAATGCTAACAAAACTTCATCAAATCATTTGGGACCAATTGATACATGCTCAAAAGGGTATAAAAGCTAACTTTAAACAGAGTTGAAGCAATTACAACACACAACAGTGAATTCACCAAGCCAATCAATTAAGCAGAAACTTTTGACTAGGTAATGAGGGTTCAAGCCTTACCTAGTGGGACCTAAATCCAAGCCCCACCATGGCCAGCTGATGCCATTTCCTTAGAAGCTAAAAGAGGAGCTTATGGGGGCTTTGAAAATAGCTGTTGTAGAGAGATGCTGGTGTGACTATTTAGTCACACCCAATATGTCTTGGATCTTGACACCTGCTAAGAATTAACACACCAAGGGTGACTGATGAACCCACTATAGGCTATAAGCTAGGCTTATTGATTAAGCCAGCTTATGGCTTATAGCTTATAGAACCAAGGAAAATAAAAACCAACTTTTGAAAACCAAAAACCTTGAAACCAATAACTGAAACCAACTGAAATTTGATTGAAAACTTATTGCAAACTTAAAACCAACATCAACATTCCACTTTCACTTCATATTGATAGTGATTCAAGTTTTTTTAAAAAGCTTTTTTCTTTCAAGAACCTATGAAAAATAATTTTCTGAAAATCCTTTTGTGGTATAAAAAAAACTGTTAACAACTTAAACTAAATTGCTAAATAAGAAAGCCATTAAAGTAACAAAGCAGTAAGGGAACTCAGAAGTATATCTCAAATGAAACATTTATAAATTACTTTAAATATTCAATTTAAAAAATTACTAGGAGATATAATTTCTGGAACAAAAGCTTAAAGGTTCACAACCCGAACCTTTATATAGGGGTACATGGTAAATTCTAGAAATAAATATAAAGTGAAACCCTAATACATTCTATTCCAAAATTGCCCTTGGTTCCAGTTTGAATTCTTGGTCAAAAAGCTCTCATGTGATGATTCTGTCCTTAAGTGATGTTACAGCTAAGCAAGATTGATCCAAGCCATTGAAAGAAACTTTGGGAGAAAGAAAACATTAAGGTTTGTTGGATTCCTGGCGTTTTTTGGAGTTTTCTTCAACTTTTGGTGCAGGGGACATGTGGGTATGGACCCACAGTGATTGTGATGTGGTTTTTGGGGAGGGAAAATGTTTTTGGGGTGGTAAATTATGAATCTGGATGGATTCGGGTGTTGATTCATAGGTTTAGTCGATTTGGTGGATTATGGTTTATAAGGATGAATTAGGGATGGATTTGGTGTTGATGATGAATAGTCCACGTTTCCCTCCCATTTTAAATATATAAAATTGTTTTTAAAACTGATTTTATAAATTAAAACAAGTTTAGTTGATGGAAATCAGACGTGGAAGAAGGAGTGAAGGTGATTGGTGGGTTTGAGGAAGTGGGGTGACGTGGCGGCTTATGAGTGGTGGGATAAGGTTTCTTGTCTGGACATATTAGGTCCCTCAAATCCCAAACTCTTGTCAACTAGAGTTTCATCAGCCAAAAGTGCATTCCCTTTGTTTATAACTTTCAACAACTTGTCATTTTTGGCACATGCATTTTGCAAATTAATATCAAGGATCATAATGCAAATAATGCATTCTTCAAGGGCTTCCTTTGACATGTCTTCAAACTTCTAGGATTAAACTTGTTCAAATGAATTCTCCAAGGACTTTTCTTGCCAAATCTTCAAAAATGAGGGACCAATGTTGACAATCTTCAAAACTTCAAGGACCATTTTGGAAATTCAGGATTCGGGTCCGGTTCTTTGTGCGGCTTCGTTTCCCGTGTTCGTTTTTGCTTGATTCCTTTGATCTTTTGGTGAATTCACGATATCCGTACCTGAAATACACAATGAACAAACACAGGCATATATTTGGTATTTTGACGATATTTTAAGCGTTTTAAGCCCGATTTGGACGATGAGACTATGTATAATTACAGTCTCATCATACAGCATCAGCGTCCTCCAGATGGGTGAAAGATAATTCACTTTGATCAGTGATTTGTTCTGAAAACCTTGGGTGGTGAAAGGTTTGTCATTATCGTCATGAGGACGAAGGCTAGCCAGAGCCTTCTTCACCGTGGCGCTGGCAGGCACAACGGACATGCCCTCATTGACTGGAAGTCCAATGACTTTGGCAAAAGTGTGAAGATCAAAGGTGAGAGGTTGGGGATGAGTGGAAAGGTTGACGGTGATGTGTGAAGATGTTTGATCAACTTTGGCGTTGTACCAGAACTCCTTCAAGTATTGGTGGTAGCATGTGGAAGGTACTCTGGTAATGGCTTCAAAAATGGTGGAGTTCTTGAGGAAGGAGAACAATGGATGGTAGAGGGGATTGTTGTGTTCCAAGAGAGCTACACAGTTGTTCAGGGCAATCTTTCCATCCTATATCCCAAAATCTACGTTTGAGGCGGCCAAGACGGTGAAAGAAGTGTTTGTTGATGAAGACGCCATTGTTGATGTATTGAATAAATGTAGGTTGTGAATAAGATGAATAGTATGTGTGTGTGAAAGTAATGAGTAATGTGAAGTTTGAAAAATGAGTCAAGGGTTTTGATAAAAGGTTTAGCCGTTTTCTAATTAAAGCATTTAATGCAAAAGTTTACCTTTTAAGAAAAGTGGGACCCCTTGACTCTTCATGTGATTTTTTCTGTCCCTTGGAATGTGGGAAAGTTGTTGATAATAAAGGATAATCATTTGAATTAAATATGAGAATATATTAACTCCCATTGGAATGTAACTACCTCGTTACATTCAATTCCCTTTAATGCCCAGAGACAGAGATCATTTATCTGATTTGTTTACCAATATTAAGCATACCCAGCTCAGCAACCAACCTAGTAAAACTTGGCTCAGCCAGAGGCGATGAATATATCAGCGAGCTGGTATTCAGTGGGTATAAAATGAAGTTCAATATCACCTTTTACAATATGGTCTCTGATAAAGTGATACCTGATGTCAATATGCTTAGTTCTAGAATGAAGTACCAGATTATTGGAGATGGCTATAGCACTTGTGTTGTCACAGAATATGGGAACCTTTTCATAAGTGATCCCATAATCAGCCAGCTGACTTTTCATCCAGAGAACTTGAGCACAGCAACCAGCGGTCGCTACGTATTCAGCTTCAACTGATGACATGGCCACAGAGTTTTGTTTCTTGGCACTCCAGCATACTAACTTTCCTCCAAGGATTTGACAACTCCCAGAGGTGCTCTTTCTATCAAGACAACACCTAGCATAGTCAGAGTCTGAGTAGGCTTTGAGGTCAAAGCCTGATCCATTTAGATACCAGAGACCCAGTGTGGGAGATCCTTTTAAGTACCTGAAAATTCTTTTGACAGCTACAAGGTGGGATTCCTTGGGGTTAGCTTGGTACCTAGCACAGAGACATGTGGCAAATTGTATGTCTGGTCTGCTTGCTGTGAGGTACATCAGTGACCTAATCATGCCTCTATATAAGGTCTCATTAACAGATACCCCTGAGTCATCAGCTCCCAAGTTGTTGGGAGGAAGCATGGGGCATTTCACTGATGCACAATCAGACAGATCATACTTCTTGAGCAAAGCCTTAACATATTTTTCTTGAGAAATGGAAATTCCTTTTGAATTTTGTTTAATTTGAAAACCCAAGAAAAAAGTTAATTCCCCCATCATGCTCATTTCATACTTTTTGGTCATAAGTTTGGAAAATTGTTTGCTCAAGGTAATATTGGTTGAACCAAAAATTATATCATCCACATAAATCTGTACTAAAATGACATCACCCTTGGACCTATAAGTGAACAGAGTTTGATCAATGGTACCTCTAACAAATTTATTTTAAAGTAAGAATTTTGATAGGGTTTCATACCAGGCTCTAGGCGCTTGTTTCAGCCCATAGAGTGCTTTGTGAAGTCTGTAGACGTCATCAGGATACTCACTGCTTTCAAACCCTGGGGGTTGATAGACATATACTTCCTCTGCAAGCTTACCATTTAGGAAAGCACTCTTCACATCCATCTGGTATACAATAAACCCCATATAAGCTGCAAAGGCTAGGGAGATTCTGATAGCTTCCAATCTGGCTACTGGTGTAAACGTTTCATCATAGTCAATCCCCTCAGATTGATTATACCCCAGCACCACAAGCCTAACCTTGTTTTTAACAATCATGCCAGCTTCATCCCTCTTGTTTCTGTAGACCCATTTAGTTCTAACCACTTGTTTCCCAGCGGGAGCTTTTACCAGAGTCCACACCTTGTTCCTCTTGATCAGATTCAACTCATCTTGCATGGCAACAACCTACCCTTCATCTGGAAGCGCAACAGCCACATTCTTAGGTTCATCCTCAGAGAGAAAATCAGCGAAAAGGCATTCATTCACTGAGGCGGTTTCCAGAGATCTCAATTTGCCTCTGGTGGTGACTCCCTCAGAGGGTTCACCAAGAATATTCACTAGAAGAATATCTTGGTTCCTACTCCATTTGGATTGAGGAGCAGGGGTCTCTGTGGGTTCAGGAGTCACAGCAGGTTCAATGAATGTTGGGGGATCTTCACATATTATTTCTTCATCCATAATCTCTTCATCAAGAGGAGAGATTGGTTCGATGAGATCAGCATTCACTGTAGTGGGTGGAGTGATTGGTTCAGTAGTTTCAACCTCTATAGTGATGTCAGAGATTGAATGAGGATTAAATGCATGAACATAAGGAATTCCTTGTGGCAGGCCTTAGATGATTCCTTGGGATTTGAGAAATCATCCTCTGGATATGATTTAACTTCATTGAAGTCAATGTCACATTCTTTTCTGTTGGTGTGATTAATGACAGCATCTGCTTCAATAAAGGTGACATGGATGGATTCTTCTAGTTCTTGTCTGCGGATGTTGAATACTTTATAGGCTCTGGAGGTGGGAGAGTAGCCAACGAAGAATCCATCATCAGACTTTTCATCAAATTTTCCCAGGTGATCTATGTAGTTGTGAATGAAAACACGACAACCAAAGGCATGGAAGTAGCTTACATCAGGGGCTCCCTTCCTATACACTTCATAAGAGGTCTTGCCGTGTCTCTTCACTATAATGGATCTGTTTTATGTATAACAGGCTGTGTTCACAGCTTCACCCAAAAATTGTTTTGGAAGTCTTGATTCGCTGAGCATGGTTCTAGCAGCCTCTATGAGGGTTCTGTTTCTTCTTTCAGCGACACCATTTTGTTCAGGGGAGCCTGGGTTAGAAAAGTTATGTGATATTCCCTTTTCATCACAAAAGGGTTCCATGGCATGATTCTTGAATTCAGTGCCATTGTCACTTCTGATAGCCTTAACTCTGCAGTCATTGAAGTTCTCTATTTCTTTGATGAAGGACATTCTTTCAGCAGCATCACTCTTTCTTTTGAGAAAGAATACCCATGTGAATCTGGAGAATTTATCTACAATGACTAGTGTATACTTGTTGTGATTAAGGGATTGAGGTTTTACTGGTCCAAATAAGTCCATGTGAAGAAGATGGAGGCACTTATTTATGGAGAATGATTGTTTTGTCTTAAATGAGGCTCTGTGGTGCTTCCCTTTCTCGCAGGCTGAGCAGGGTCTGTCTTTGGTGAAGGTCAGAGAGGGAATCCCAGCTACTAAATCATTCTTGGCCAGTTTGTTGATGTTTTTAAAGTTGAGATGGGAGAGTCTCTTATGCCATAGCCAATTTTCACTATCAGATGCTTTGGCATAGAGACAGGTGTTTGTCCCTTCTGGACAAGATGTCATGTCGATGACATACACATCCCTTCTTCTGGGTGCAATTAGAACAACATCATCATTTTGATTAAAGATTGTTCCTTAGGTCTTAGTGAACAGAACTTTGAAGCCAGCATCGCCGAGTTGACTAATGCTGATTAAGTTGTACTTCAGTCCATTGACATAAGCGACCCTTGTGAAGGTTATTCCATTACAATCCACTGAGCCATAACCCTCAGTAGCCCCTGAGGAGTCATCTCCAAAGACTACTTTTGGACCAGACTCCTTTTTATATCTATGCAGATATTGTTTAACCCCGGTCATACGTCTGGAGCACCCACTATCTAGATACCAAATAGATTTATTCAGATATTCTTGCATAGATATAACAAAGCCAGATTAGTTTCTATGATGAGCCCACTTTCCAGTGGGTCCATGTTGTCGCTGACCAGCGACATTGGTCCTTCTCTGGTTTCCTCTCCCTCTTTGGTTGCAGTCTCGGGGTTCATGACGTATACTTCCACAGATGTCACATACGGGATAATGCTCGCACTCATCAGAGTGATGGTCGAAGAAGCCGCAGTACTTGCATGGGGGATTTGGTCTGTAACCCTGAGAATGGTCTCTGGGTTTGGGCTCAACTCTTTTTGAGGGTCTGTGAGGAGTTTTTGATCTCAATTGAGTTCTGGTTCTTTGAACCGCAATGATCTCCTCATGCTCTCTAGAGGTGTGTTCAGTAGACTCGCATGTGATACATTTTGGTTTCTTTGAGTAATCCTCAGAGGAATGATTTTTGAAACCGCAATGCTTGCAAGGCCTGACTAAAGCTCTCCCCTTAGAGCTACTAGATCCTTCACCAAGAGAGTTAACAGATGGACTATTAACTATGGGGTTGATTTGTTCTTTCAACCCCTTTACTTCTTCCATCAAGGTGAGGAGAAGTTGTTTGGTGGGTGAAAGCTCTTCAGGGGGAGGAGTGGGTTTGTTGGAGTCCTTGGCCACAAAAACATTTTTGTTCGCTTTATCAGTGACTTTGAGAATTGAATTCCCAGGGGTTTTGGTTGGAGGTTTTGGGCCAAGCAAGGAATTAGATGGGTTAGCACCAGCGAGTCTTGGTGGGGCTGGTACCTCTGATTGCTTGTCAGAGTTTATCTCATCCACAGAGGTGGAAGATGGAGAAGAAACATCTGAAGGGACAAATTTAACACTGGGAACAGGTATATGATTTTTGTATCTACCCTTTCCCCCAATAGCCTGAACCACATCACCTGGTATGGCTTCAGCAACTATTTCTTCCAATGTGGATTGAGCCAAATTCCATTTTCAATGGTTTTTCTGAGTTCAAAGATTTCATCAGATAAAGACTCATTTTCAATGGACAATTTGCTTACTTCATTTTGAAGTTGATTAGCAAGATTCAAAAATGGTTTAAGATTTGTTAATTCAGATTGACAAAGATTTAACTCTGTTTTAAGACTATGAAATTTGTTTAATAGGTTTTTTTGCTCTTCCACAAAGTAGAGGTCAACCAAGGTATAGTCACTGACATGGTCTCTATCAGGACCTTCAGGCATAGATAGCAGTCTTTGTACCTTTTTCATGGTGATGTCCACCCATTGACCAGATCTTGCTTCACTTTTACCCACAGCGGGTTCTTCATCAGCGACAGCCATAAAGGCTCTGACGGTAGTGGTTCCTTCATCCTCAGATGTGAGGGGTTCATCATCCTAGTCGAATGAGGCAGCAATCAGACCTTTTTCAGTCTTCTTAACATCCTTTTTCTTAGCTGCATCATCAGCTTTCTGGTTGAGTTTTAACAGCTCAGCTTTTAAGGCTTTGTACTTAACTTTGTAGTCCTTCTTGCCCTCTGAGTCAAAGTGAGAAGTTTGCTTGAAGGGTCAGGTGGAAAACTTCTTCTTGCTGTTGTTGTTGCTGGATGAAGGAAAGCTTGGAGAGGAGGTTTTATTTGACCAGCAATCCTTCTAAAAGTGACCAGTCTTTTCACAAGTGTAGCATGACACCTTGGATTTATCAACCTTTGCAGGTCCAACTCTACCGGATCTCTTGTAGTACCTCTTTTGGTCAGTTAGAAGGGCTCTGTCATGGAACTCAGCATGTAATTCATCAATAAATTCTTGACTGCTTATGGTGTCCTCTTCTATGTCAGAGTCGCTGTCCTGAAAAGAATGGTTAGCAACAAGAGCTTTTGAACCAGTGATATTGGTGGTAAACCTATCAGTCTCTGATTTGTAAATGGAGTCAATTAGCCCTTCTTCATAGTTATATCTACCAAACAGTTGGGCTAAAGTATCTTTTTGATAGCATTATTTGCTCTTAAGGTCTGATTTAGGCTAAGTCATTTTCTAGGTAAACTATTGACAAATGTAGCATTAACCTCAGCCTTGGGAAGAACAACTCCATTATTTCCCAAATCATTCAACAAAATCTTAAGCCTAGTATAAGTTTGACCAATAGTTTCTGTTTCCAAAGCTTTAAAAGAATTAAACTTAAGTCTAAGGGCTTGGATTTTGGTTTCTTTTGTTTCCTCCCTTCATACCCTAGAACTAACTCAGTCCACATCTCCTTAGCAGAGTTGTATTTAATGATGGACTTCATAATGTTCTTGGGTAGGCAAGAGACTATGATACTTTTCAGTCTCTTGTCCTGGTTAGCCAGACGTCTATCCGCTGGAGATCATTGCTTAGCAGGCTTCTTAATGGGTCTCCCAGGGGTAGAGGAAACGGCTAGTGGTACATAGGGACTATTTTCTAAGATTTCTATCAAGAAGGGTTCTAAGCCATCTAAATATATAAGAAATTCACTTTTCCAACTTGAAAAATCTTCTCATCAAACGCTGGAACATTGGACACATGTGACCCCCCACGAACATCAAGTAGTTGGGGAAGGTCATCATCATTATTACCAGTGCTTACAACTGGTGTAGGCATGGTAGTAGATGTGGTGGTCGGTGCGGTGGTTGAAGTGGTACCTTGACTGGTTTGACCAAAGGGTGGAAGAGGGATAGTATCAGTCATATTAGGATCTTGATTTTAAAAACAAGAACGGTTTATAAAATGTTTTTTTAAATCAAACCGCTCTGATACCAATTGGAAGTCCCTTAATATGAAAATTGTTGAAACTATAACTCGTATAACCACGAAAACACAATGAAATACTTTTCAAACGCGTAATGATTTATTAACTGTTATAAACAAAGTACTACAAAGTGCTATGAATACACTCGTTGAATGACAATAAGAAATGAACGCTAGAGAAAGTAAACTATATTCGAGACTCAAGTTTACAAGGGAACCAATGAGACGCTGGTAGACAGCTGAGGGCTCAGCAGTTCCAAAGTGAGAAATAACTTAGATAATTTATCTAAGCACAAGGGTTGGTTTAATTCTCCTTTCTCACTCCTATTTATAGTGGTACGAGGTTGCTTCCTTAGTGTGAGTAGTTGATACGTGTCACCTTCTGAATGGAAGAGTACAACGTATTAAATGCATGTCCAAATCAAGACATACCTTTAAACAACTTTAGGTGAACAGTTCTGCCAACTGTTCACCTTTTGTCCCACTAGGTCATACTAGGCTTTATCTTGAATATCTTGTTTTGTCCCGCTCAAAACACTTAGTAGATTCTCCCACCTAAACTATAAAAGGATTAGACAAGCTTTGCTTGTATCAAACTTCTAGGGTTCTTAAGTGATCTCTGAGTATTGTCAACTCAGAGATCCTTGAACACCAGCACATTCCTTCTACATCCCAGCTATCCATAATCGTTGGTGAGTATGACTTCAGATTGTCTTCGACTTCTCTGACGTTGTCTTTGACTTGAATGTTCCTGTGCCAGCTGAGGCTTTGTCTTCTACTGGTCTGGTCTCTGTCGCTGGCCCTCTCAACGATCAGTAACACTTAGTCTAATTAAACGAATCTAGACAGGGCCATAGTTAAAACTTTCATTGGCCCAACAAAAGTTGGATCAGGGTTGATTAAAACTATGAAGGTAGATTCTAGTTCACAGATTGCAGATGTTTTCACAAAAGGTTTGGGAACAGTTCATCGTCAGTTTTTGTGTTCCAAGCTTAGACTTAAAAACCTGTTTAAGTCATAAGCTTGAGGGAGGATGTTGGAAGTATATTTTCTATATTGGATATGATATAATCTATAAGGACTTGTTTGCAATTACAGGTGTTCCATATTTGGAGGGTTTACTAATCTTGAGGGACTCCTTGTGCCAAAGTTCCAAAGTTTCAGGATGTCACTATATAAAGGATGGAGTTGCGTATATTCGTTATAACTTCACACAGTCCACACATATTTTCTCTCAAAAGTTGTCAGGGTTTTTATTTGGGTTCTTGATCTTGTATGTGATCACGTCTTGTGATTAAAAGTTTGGTTTGATCAGTTTGGTGTCTGTTAGAGTCTGTATTTCATTCGTGTAGCATCTATTTGGGGACTGCACATTGTCTCTTGTATTTGTTGTGATAGTATCCGATTGGGGACTATCCATTAATAAAACCTTTTAGTAATCTCTTGTTCTTGGTTTTTACACAAACTGATTAACTTTTTCACAATAATCTCATGTGACACGAGAGAGTTATAACTAATATATTTAGAAAAAAAAAAAATTTAGTTATTAAAATTCTTCCAATTATCAGTGAACATGAAACAAACAGGACACTTCGACGAAAGGAATATGAATTATATAAGCATAGGTCCAATCATCAGCTTGAAATTCGTCGTTCAGATGTCGTGGACCAGGCTTTGAGGTCTTAATTAACCAGTTCTTGCTTCTTGTTCCAGCTCTTTATTATTTGACCCTATGTTTGGATTGTTCCGCCATTAATAAATGAACCATGTCTTTTCCGTATGGACTTTTTGTAAATTTAGCTACTTTTTTCATGTAAGCTCTCAACGAGCATTCTTACTTTTCAAATAAAACTGAAAATTTTCAATATTACTATTTAACAATCTTTTTTTTTTGAAAAGTTTATTCAACAATTTAACTTAACTAAAACATTTGTTAAAAAATTAAAAAGTTTATATAATACTTGCAATAAATATTAAATTTAATAATTATTTAAAATAAAATAAGAAAAATTGACATAATTTTGCACTACGTAAGAAAAAACTATGAGTTCTTATACATTACGAGGACCCGTTGGTCCGTCCACGTTTCTAAGCGATTACTTACATGAGACCGAAAGTATTTTTTGGTCAAATGCTGATGCATTTTTCCTTTTTGGGAAATATATTGTAGGACATGATCCAAGAACTTGGTTCGCCAAAAAAGCTATACATGTCTCATATCCTCGGTGGACCTCATTTTTAAGGATCATTTTCTTTTTACTTCGTCTGAAAGTTAAAAAGTTCCTAGATGCGTTCGTTGCGCATGTTATCAAGATACAAAACTGAGTTCTCCGGGGGCGGAGTCAGGATTTTGAGTTAAGGGGGGCCGGATTCTTTTTACGATATCAATAATGACAAACGAACATAGATATTCTTATAAAGAAACCGAAAGTAGATAATTTGGCTAATAATTTTGGTAATTACAGTATCAAAACTAAACAATAATACTCAACAATTTTGATTACTTTTTAACATTAGTATACAAAATCTCATCATATATGACGTTGAATTTGCAAATATCATTTATTTTTTAGATACCAAAATTATAATCGTATTTAAAGATAATGAGAACCAGTGACCTTGACCTTTTTGTTTATTAGCATGACCTCTTTTTCCTATATACAACAGAGCACACTAGAATTATATGTTTCGAGCAATCGTAACTATTTTGTATAACAATTGAGTTTCTAAGATACTTAAAATGTTTGAAATATCAATAGAGTAGTACATACTACTACATAACAATGTTGTCAAATAGTACTACATTTTTATATAAGCTTTAAAATTAAATTGGTACCAAAGTTTAAAAGAAATATTTTTTATAGAAAAAAAGAGTGAAATGCACTTTTTATACCTGTGGTATATCCAGATTACATATATAGTAACTGGTCTTCTGAAAGTGCAGGCGGCCTCCTTGTTCTTTCATTAAGTGTTCATTTAGTTACTTTGACCGTAACGATGATTATTCTTTGACCGTTATGTTTTGTTGCTACAGGGCTACATTTGTCTTTTTCCTTTTTTTACCCTACACAACTTTTCCACAATTTTTAACCCAAAACTGGACACAACTTTTCCAAAAAACCCAAAAGTGGTTTTGGTTTAAAGATCCACCGAAACCCAACACTGAGTATGCTGATTTCACATCGATCTAACCAACAAAACTGAAAGTGTTAAGCGAACATTCAAACATTTGTTAAAGTGTTGGTACTTTTTTAATTATCTCGGCCTAACGATTCAGGTACGACAAAAACCATCCACATCATCTTCATCTCTATTGTCTAGTATATAAGAAATAGAAAAGTGAAACTGATTTGCTGATCTTTTCAAAAACAGGCTCGAAACCAGACGAATTACCAGAAAAAGTTCTTTGCTGTTTGAGACTAAACAAGATTGACTTTGTAAATCGTGGTCAAATACCTACATTAGTAACATCTTCTTGAGTCCTTCTTGACCATTGAACAACAATCCTGGCATTTACGCTAAGAACTCGACGAAGCTTAAATTTTTAGATAAAAAGAAAAAAAAAAGGATGACACTTCTGTCGTCAATTTTGAGCATTTAATGAACGATGTGCGTGGTTCACTGTTGTAGACGGGCTGTAAGATGAAAAAACCAATGTACCCATTGACATTTTCTATTGGTTTTGTAAATATAGAATTGTTTTTTCCATCAAAAGATATAAGATAATAAAAAAAGTAACTGTAGATTTCACATAGATTTTTGGAATATTTGGGATTAATTCAATATTCAAGATGCATGAATATATTGAAGCTGTAAAAAGGAAACAAATGGAAGAAATGGGCGGTGATGGAGGCGACGGAGGTGGTGGAGTGATGCTGGCGTCGAAGGCGGTGATTATGCAGGTGGTAGTGGTGATGTTGGAAGGGGTGATTAGTAAAAAAAAGGAAAAAGACAAATGTAGCCTTGTAGCAATAAAACATAACGGTCAAAGGATAACCATCGTTACTGTCAAAGTACCTAAATGAACACTTAATAAAAGACCAGGGAGGCCGCCTGCACTTTCAAAAGACCAGTTACTATATATGCAATCTGGACATACCACAGGTATGAAAAGCGCATTTCACTCTAGAAAAAAATTGAATAGTATGTTTACTTACTTCCTATAAGAATCTGACAAAATCTAGAAAATGTTGACCTACTTAAAACGTTGTAAAGACCAAAAGTATATTATATTCTCTTTCCCACTATTCTTTCGTCACAACCTTCTTCTTCCCCACAAGCTTTCAGGTGTTCATCATCTTCTTCGTATTTAACTTTTACAAATTTCAGGTGCCTAAATAATTACAATTCTAAAAACATAATAATCACAGGTGTCTTTAGATATGGGTTATTGGCAGGGGCTTGATTAAAGATTTCATGAAACTTTCGCCGAAAATAAAGTTACAAATTGTGCTTGCTGGGCCAGTTAGGGGGGCTGAGCACCCGCTAACCACCCTACTGGCTCCGCCCCTGGGCCCAATTGATTTTGTTTGTTTCTTCGCCAGTTAAGTGACCAGTGGACGACTTGGCGAAGGTCAGTGGTGTGGTGAAGAGGTGTGACGAGTGCCACATGAGACTGACGAGCTAAACTCGTTGCCACACCTAAAGCTCATATGTGACAATACAACTCACTCCTATCCAATGTTTTAAAAACCGGGTTGACCCGGCCGTTTGAACCGGTTGAACCGTGAATCGGCTCGGAGACCGAGCCGGATGAGGCCGGGTTTTTGCTTGTTTGAGAACCGGATTAAACCGACGGTTTTTCGTTGAACCGGGTTGACCCGGTTCGATTAACCCGGCCGGGTCATGATTTTTTATTAAAAAATATTTCAAAAACTTTTTTTCTATAAATATCTTTAAGTTTTAAAAATATGTATTGAAGTAATGATTATTAATGTTAGTTAAAATAAAGTGAAATTATCATAAAACGTTCACTAATATTGTATTATCATAATATATTACAAATTATAAGCGTAAATTAATTATTTTTACAAATTTTTAAGATAATGTTTTAAATATAAAATTTAAAACTAAGGTTAGTAAGTAAAAAATAAATAGTACACATTCAAAGTATTAAAAAATATATATATATAAAGAACCGGGTTGACCCGGCGGTTGAACCGGTTAAACCGGTTGAACCGTAAACCGGTCACTGAACCGGGTTAACTAAAAAACCGGGTTTTAAAACATTGCTCCTATCTAGGGGTGAGCATCGGGACGAAACCGACCCGTCCCGACCCGATCCCGATTTATCCCGAAACCGAAATAATGAAAAACTCAAACCGAATCCCGACCCGAGTTAGGCCCGAGTCCCGAACCGAACCGAGTTAAGCCCGAGTTACTCCCGATTTGTGTGGTTTTCTTTGTGCGATCCCGAATTAATCCCGAGTCCCGACCCGAACCGAGTCCCGAAATCATGAAAAACCCATCCCGAATCCCGACCCGAATTTAGTCAGTTTGTGTCGGTCGGTTTCGATTTCGGTCGGTTTGTGTCGGTTTTCGGTTGTCGATCGGTTTTGCTCACCCCTACTCCTATCTACTTGTCACAAAGCAGTTGCACAGTCAAACTAGGGTACTGACCCTACCTATTTTTTTTAAACCGCAAATGAGAAAAAAGGCTAACAAAAAGCTAAAAAAACTACAATCTTTCATCCAAATTATCCAATCATAATTTCATCAAACAAAAAGTCGATCTTCTAGGATCGCTTGGACTAAAAAGAAGTTCATTACGAAAGCTCTAAATCTTCCGTCACACATTCGACAACAAACATATACACATACTTCAAATGATTAATTAAAGAGTGACATGTGATCATAGGTGTAGTTTTTATAAATGTTAAATGTGGGCTGTTCGGTTCGCAAAATATTTTTGAAGGAATTGTAATTTTATGAAGGAATTGTAATTTGATGTAATTGTAATTTAAAAGTTTGTAATTTGTTGTAATTATAATGTGTTGTAATTATAATTGAGTAAATTTGTTGATATGATTGGTTGACATGTAATGTAATGTAATTCATATTTTTTAGTAAATAAAAAAAAGTAATAGTTAAGATATAATAATAAAAAATAATATAATAAAAATATTTATATTTTTATTATTAATATAAAAAATATTTAAAAACTTAATAATAATAAAAGTAATAAAATTATTTTTATATTTTATTTTAATAATAGAAATATATATTATTTTATTATTTCTTATATTAATATTTTTATAAAAAAAATAACTTTTATTATTTTTATTTTAACTAAAAAATAAAAATATATTTTTATAAAAAATAAATAATAAAAATAAAAATTTTATTTTAAATAAATATTTTTATTTTAATTATTAAAATAAAAAATAAAAACTATTTATTTTTATAAAAATATTAATATAAAAATAATAAAATAAAAAAAAATATTAATATTAACTAAAAGTAATAAAATAAAAAAATAAAAAAATAAAAAAAAATTAAAAAAATAATAATAAAATATTATTATTAATATTAATATTAATAAATAATATAAATATTAATACTAATATTAAAATTAATTATTATTATTTTTTAATTTATATAACGTTAATAGAAATAATAAATATTAATATTATTATTATTATTATTTATTACTATTATTATTTATAAATAGTCATATTTTAATATAGAAATACTGAATTACGATGTAATTCAAAACTTTCCATTCAATATCCTATGTAATCTCAATTGTAATGTTTGAATTACAATTACAATTCAAACCAAACACCCTACATAATGTAATTCGAATTATAATTCCCTCCATTTATGAACCAAACAAACTATGTAATGTAATATAAATTACAATTACATTCAATTACAATTCCCTCCATTTATGAACCAAACAAACCAAATATGTAGAACACATAAAAACAACGGTTAACAACTTAACACTAATGTTTTGAAAATTGGTTTTTAAATAGATTTGCTCGAGTCAGCGGGTTAATTCGGTTTTCTAAAAAAAATCTTCATCTTTTTAATAAGAGAGAATTGCATAAATCATCCCTGAAGTTTGGACATTTTGCAGGTTTAGTCCTAAATATTTTGAAAGTGCTGATATGGTGCCAAAATCAAACTATTTTGTAAATTTTCATCCTGGACGTTTTGCAATCTTGCATGTTTCCTCCCAAAAATTTTGGCCATTTTACGTGTTTCGTCCCAATAATTATTCCCATAAGGACGATACTTGTATTAAAATTTTCAAATAAGGATGATTCTTGCACTTTCGTAACGTTTAGGACAAAACATGCATTTTGACCAAACTTTAGGAACGATTTATGCAATTTACTCTTTTAATAATTAATAAAAACTATTTATATAAACAATAAAAACTATTTATATAAACAATAAAAACTTCCGAATATTAAACATATAAACTATTTGCCAACCAATTTAATATCTAAAAATAAAATTTCATCGCAAATACGTAAAATTTATATTCTTTAAAAAAACCTCGAAAAATTGAAACCCAACCGGGTTTCGAGAACCAGGTACAGGTTGATTTCGAAAATGTGAAACCGGGTCAATATGACCCGTTTTTCGACCGGAACTGAGCAACCGGTTGACCGGCCAGTCCGACCCAGGTCTGAAAACGTTTTGGACTATGTCAATACCGTTTAATTAATTGGCCAGAAGATCCGAAAGACAGTTCTTAAATCTTGATTATATTTTTAATTTTGGATTATAAAATTTTGAAAATACAAATAATCTAAAGTTATTAGTTCCAATAAGTGAACTTTTTTTTTTGTCATAAGGTCTCATAATTTACTGCAAAACTTCAACCAAGTATAATGTATGATGTTCAACATATATAAACTCGAACAAACTGCAAAACTTCAGCAGTAGTTTATCACTTATCAGCCTTCATGTCTGCAGCAGCAGAAGCAGCTTGACGTATGAGACGAGCAGTCCTCCTAGCAACAATGAGACCAACCTAATTTTGAGGGGATGGTGGATCACCACCGACGGTTCTTGGATTATAATAATCAAAACGCCACGGACGACCACCATGAGGATGCGGAACTGGATTCATAGTAACACCACGAACCTTGGGCAAGCATTTTTTCTTCTCACAGAACTTGTTGCAAATGGACTTCTCAGTTCGTCCTCGACCAGCAACTTGACCGGCCATAGCACGAGATCTACTTGGCACAATTTTCGTGGCTCCAGATGAACGCTTCCCTCTTGGCGTACCATTATCAACAGGATTGCAACTAATAACAATATCATCATGATCAGGATTATGATGCTCAACATTACAGACAACACCTCCTTCTGGAATAGGCAACACATTCCCCCACACTCCTGTATCCATACCTTCTGCAGACTCCTTCCTTGTGGCCACACGACCTTTGCGTTCGCCCAAGTCGAGTGAGCGGGAGCGTTTCCGGTTATGTGTGTGGGACTTGAAGAAGGACCCTGGTCCCTTACGTTTTGCTCTGATGAAATAAGTGGATTTTTGTGCTTGAAAAAAAGTTTTGGAGATATACCCATTCCAAAACGTGACAACCACGTAACCTTTTGTATATTGCTATAATCCGTAAAAATGCTCACTTTGCTATAGCAATAATCCGTAAAGATCATGAGCTGACAAAATATACCCACCGATCCCGTGGCGGATCCAGCTACTTCTTTCAAAACTTCTTAGACAATAAGCAGCATGTGTAAACACGCTTTTAGTAACTTGTGACTACTATAGCCGTATAGGACAGTGTGCGAGGTCTGTTACCGGGCCTCACATACTTAGGGGCCTCGAAATATACATTTTGTGTATATAATTGGGGCTTCAAATTTCATTTTCGACAAAATTGTTAACGCAATATGGTACCTTTCCCAGATTTTGTCCATTTTGTATAAAATGAACCGTGGCTCGTTAGAAATGTGTGCTTTGATGGACATTCAAACTGTTTGACCCCTTCCGAAATTCAACCTGTTTACTTTACCGTTCGAAGTGTTACAGTTTAAAAGGGTACGTTGGACGGTTGTGCAATGGGTGAAAACGGGTACTTTTGTACGATACGGAAACACTTTCTCCCCTACAGTTTTTCACTTTCTGATGAAGGATGAGAGCTTCAATCATGATTACAAAAGGTTTTTTTTTTTTTTTTTGATAAACAATTTATTTGAAAACGGTGATTACGAAGGTTTTAGGCATAAAAGGCACTCTTTGGTTGACATTCAACCCGTTCAGCACATTTGACCCGTTTACTCTAGATCTATTTTCTTCCAGCATAAGTGAGGGCTTACATATAGAAGCTGAGATGGTTGAAATCCACCAATCCACTGATAAAACCGTTCAGCACATCTGAAAGTTAAATTTTTTTTCCCACACCCTTGTGAAAACGATCGAAAGCTGACCTGTCGACGAGTCCTTTCGAGTTCTTGTTTTAATTGTGCACGCATATGTTACCTTTGAGTTCTGATGTTTATCAGAAGATCTTCAATATATATTCTGATGAAGGGATCATCCATGATGGTCACTCGAGGAATTGGACCGCACCAAGTTAGAAAACATACAAAGCGTGACTAAATTGTACATTTATATCTGTTTTTAAATCAACCTCCCGAGCTGATGCTTTCTTAAATTTCAATGCAACTAAATCGGGATTGTTTGGGATTCTGTATTGAAACTGCAGCTCGGGCTCTTTGGTATTGTTTATTCCAATGATCAATCCGAAAGGGCTCGTTTACTTCTGAAACTAATACCATAAGCATACTCAAACCATACTGTAATCCTATGCACAAATGATCACAAATTTGACCTTTTATAAGCCATATCCCATTCCTAACCTCCCAATCTCTAAATCTTTCCACCTAGTTGCATAAAAACGAGAGAAAAAAACAGATTAAAAACATACGATCTATCATGCAAATGACACATCATACCGCATCAAATGTACCTTAGAATGTGATTGCTGTGAGGCTGTGCTGCTCTTCAAAAGCACGAACGTAAGAGACGCATGCTCTTAAACCTTTTTCCATCACATTACAGTCCTTTGCAGCAGCACGTAGCTGTATAAGATAAACTTTTATTCAGAAAACATAAGCGGTGGTTAACAATACTTTTGTAGAAGAGCTGCCTGAGGGGATACTTACATTGGGAACCACATCAAGTGCCTCGTCACAACAAGGAATCTCTTCGGGTGGATACCCTTTAATACGCAAAAATTCCACATATGCTTCCTCCTGCATTCCAATAGCATAAAATATTTTAAGAACCAACCAAGCAGTTTACGTGATTGCACACTTTTTAGAGATATCATAAAACATGTATTATCGATCGAGAATTGCAAATTTGGACTGGTATCTAACATGAGTAATATCTACTTACAGTATTACTTTGTGACTTGTACCATATATTCTTGAACAGAGAGTCATTGGTTGGGGAAACGGATTATCTTTGTAAGTTTAACATAATTAATGTTTAGTTCACCATAACCCAATGTTAGTATCGACATTATTGGGTGTTCTAGTTTAAGATATTGAGTATTCCCAAAGATGCTGCAGCTTACACATACAAGAGTAAACATATCCACTGTCATTTTACAGTTTTGTTTGCATTGCCAATATTAGTAACAATACAAGTAGGTTTAAGGAATACAAGCATATCATTTTAAAGTTTTGCTGCAGCTTATAAGTCCTGTAAATGAACCATTTTACAATTATGTCTTATGACATTCTGAACTGCTGCTTGTTAGGATAAAGAGAGTATGTAAGTACAAGATTTAAGAGATCCGCTTGGCCATGATTATAAACTTTAAAGGGCCAACCACAAACACAAACATAATACAGTACTAATTAAAAAAGAAAGACAAATTCATAGAGATAGTATATAATAATAGCATTGTAACTTGTATATTAATCTCGATAAAACTTTGCACTGTGTGCTTACAGACCATCCACATATAAACTAGTAAGACACATAACAGAACACTACTACTGTAATAGACACAATCTACTCATCCCACCTTACTTAGAACTAAACTAAAGATATTATAAACTCATCAGAATTCATCCTCTAGCAACAGTCACATCTTCGTCCTTGTACACAACATCCTCCTCACCCAAGAGCTTAGTGGAACCACCCATCTTCAACACATTATCAGAAACATCTAAAAGATCACCCATCTTCAACACATTATCAGAAACAGCTAAAGGACAAACACAAACATAATACGATAGAGAGCGCATAAACCTTGTATTAATACTACTAAAAAACTTTTTCATACATCATATACCATCATCCAATAAAACTACATATAAGCCATCATCCAATAAAACTACATATAAGTTGTTTCTATTATACCCAGCAGAAGATATTAGCAGCATTCACATTCAGGCCAACCGCTCAGCAACCTCATCAAAAGCACCCGCCAAGCCCTCAAACTCAGCACCCTCATCAAACTCTCTTTATATCATGATGTATGACGTTTAATCTGTCAAATAACTCCTCGCACCTTGTGAAACATGAAAGCATATTTGAGATGTATGAATACCTTGTTTTCTTGTTCTATAATATGAAATAAAGGTACAAGAACAATGATTTTCAGATGTGTTTCTTCAATATGAAAAGAGATTTTTAAAAAAAAAACACAGATCTGATAATGTGTTTGTGTGGTTGAGAGAGAAAATGAGAATGGAAGATGATAAAGACATCTAATGTATGGTACAAACAGAGTCAAATATTAAAGACATCTTCTAACCTAACCCACCAACCCCCACTTTCGCCTTTAACCCACTCCTCATTTCCTATATTACCCATTTCTTGATGAGCTTAGGGCTTAGAGGCGGTTCTAGACCGAACCGGATCGGATCGGATCGAGAATCGAATTGGTCCAAAACCTTGGATCAAAATTTTTTGGTTCGGTCCGAGTCGTTTCGATCTTGTCTGGACTTCGATCTCAATTAGGTAAAATAAAAGAATTTTCTGTAAGATCGAACCGCATCGGACCAAATCGAAGACCGAAATGGTCCAGAATCACGGTCCGATGTCCAAGTCGGTCCAGTCCAGTTTGTTTTTCCGGTCCGATCCGACAGTCCAGATACTCACACTTAGATGAGCTCTGTTGATCGAGTGTTTTAATCGATTGTCTTATAGCGGCGACCGATTTAGACAGTCATGAAATCATGGTCTTGGCCGCCTTCATGAACGAAAAGAAAGATAACAAAATAAAGAATCAAACCATTTTATATTATTAAAAGTAAATAAATTTACTACTAACTTTTACAATTTAAACGCTATATATGTAGATGTTAATTAGTACACTGGATGTCGCCATAACCTAAACTACTTATATTTTGCTAGTATCCCCCTGAACTATCAATTATGACATTCTTATATTTTGCTAGTACACTCGACCCAACCTATCCATTCCATACCCATTTTTCGGCTAGAACTGGTTCAACTGATTGAATCGGCTGGGTCTACCCGGGTTTCAAAATTATGAAATTTATTGTTTGGTGTGTATTAGATCTTGTTAGGTGTTCAGATTTTGTTTTTTTTTTTGTTGTTCAGAGAAGATTTGTGACGAGTTGTGAAATTTATTGCAGAAGGTGTATAATAATACAGGCAGGTGAAAATTTAATGGGCAGTTGGTTAGTAGTTATTGTAACCTGACGTATATGCGTGAATGAAGCATAAATTGTTTATCATCAAATAGTAATTTATAAAGATAATATAAACAATTTTGTAGAGAATAAGAGATGGGTGAGTTGTAGGCCTCATTTAAATAATTAAAGTTTAATTATAAAAAATTAAACATTTTGTTCTTATTTTTATATCAAATATCATATTTCGTCCATATTTCATTTTAAATACACTGGTAATCCTTAATTTTGTAAATTGTAACGCAGACAATCCCTATTTTATAAAATATGGACTATCCGTGTTACAAGTTTCAAGAAAGTTAATTACACACATTATCCTTATTTTTCAGAATATGAGCCATTGAGGTTACAACTTACAAAATTAAGGACTGTCAATGTATTTAAAATAAAATAGAGACGAAACGTGATGTTTGATATATATCATAGGGACGAAACGATAACGTGTAATTTTTCCTTTAATTATTAATATAAAAATTCATTAAATCATGTAAAGTTGAATGATATAATTTTAGACATAAGATCTGGGAGTTTTTAAGGTTTAGGATGTTTGTGTGTGTTAAATCTTGTTATTTTTGTTGTTCAAATAAGGTTTGTGATGAGTTGTGAAATTTATTGCAGACTGTGTATAATAATACAGGCGGGTGAAAATTTAATGACTGGTAGTTGGTTAGTAGTTATTGTAACCTGGCGTGTATGTGTGAATGAAGCATAAATTATTTATCGTCAAATAGTAATTTATAAAGATAACATAAACAATTTTGTAAAGAACAAGAGATGGGTGAGTTGTAGGCCTCTTTATAAATAATTAAAATATAATTATAAAAAAATTAAACATTTCATTCTTATTTTTTATATCAAATATCACGATTTGTCCATGTTTTATTTTAAATACACTGATAATCTTTAATTTAGTAAATTGTTACCCAGACGATTTCTATTTTATAAAATATGGATTATCCGTGTTACAAATTTCGGGAAAATTACTACACACATTATCCTTATTTTTCACAATATGAACCATTACAGTTACAACTTACAAAATTAAGAATTTTCAGTGTATTTAAAATAAAATAGAGACGAAACGTGATGTTTAATATAAATCATAGGGACGAAACGTGTAATTTTTCCTTTAATTATTTATATAAAAATTCATTAAATCATGTAAAGTTGAATGATATAATTTTAGACATAAGATCTAAGAGATTTTAGGGTTTAGCTTGTTTGTGTGTGTTAGATCTTGTTTCGTGTTCAAATCTTGTTTTTTATTTTGTTATTCAGATAAGGTTTGTGATGAGTTGTGAAATTTATTGCAGAAGGTGTAAAATAATACAGGCAGGTGAAAATTTAATGGCTGGTAGTTGGTTAATAGTTATTGTAACCTTATGTGTATGTGTGAATGAAGCATAAATTGTTTATCGTCAAATAGTGATTTATAAAGATAATATGAACAATTTTGTAAAGCTCAAGAGATGGGTGAGTTGTAGGCCTCTTTATAAATAATTAAAATTTAATTATAAAAGAATTATACATTTCGTTCTTATTTTTATATTAAATATCATGTTTCGTCCATATTTGATTTTAAATACATTGATAATCTTTAATTTTGTAAATTGTAACCCAGACGATCCATATTTTATAAAATATGGACTATCCATGTTACAAGTATGAAGAAAATTAATTACACACATTATCCTTATTTTTCAGAATATGAACAGTTGAGGTTAAGGATTGTTAGTGTATTTCAAATAAAATAGAGACGAAATGTGATGTTTAATATAAATCATAGGGACGAAATAGAAACATGTAATTTTTCCTTTAATTATTAATATAGAAATTCATTAAATCATGTAAAGTTGAATGATATAATTTTAGACATAAGATCCGAGAGTTTTTAGGGTTTAGGATGTTTGTGTGTGTTAGATCTTGTTTTTTTTTTGTTGTTCAAATAAGGCTTGTGATGAGTTGTGAAATTTATTGCAGACTGTGTATAATAATACAGGCAGGTGAAAATTTAATGGCTGGTAGTTAGTTAGTAGTTATTGTAACCTGACGTGTATGTGTGAATGAAGCATAAATTGTTTATCGTCAAATAGTAATTTATAAAGATAATATAAACAATTTTGTAAAGAACAAGAGAGGAGTTGTAGGCCTCTTTATAAATAATTAAAACATAATTATAAAAAATTAAACATTTCGTTCTTATTTTATATATCAAATATCACGTTTCGTCCATATTTTATTTTAAATACACTGATAATCTTTAATTTTGTAAATTGTAACCCAGACGATCTCTATTTTATAAAATATGGATTATCTGTGTTACAAGTTTCAGGAAAATTAATTACACACATTATCCTTATTTTTTAGAATATGAACCATTGCGGTTACAACTTACAAAATTAAGGATTGTCAGTGTATTTAAAATAAAATAGAGACGAAACATGATGTTTAATATAAATCATAGGGACGAAACGTGTAATTTTTCATTTAATTATTAATATAAAAATTCATTAAATCATGTAAAGTTGAATGATATAATTTTAGACATAAGATCTAAGAGTTTTTAGGGTCTAGGATGTCTGTGTGTATTAGATCTTGTTTAGTGTTCAGATCATGTTTTTTTTATTCAGATAAGGTTTGTGATGAGTTGTGAAATTTATTGGAGAAGATGTATAATAATACAGGCATGTGAAAATTTAACATGACGTCATGCTTAGAGTCAATGTCTTGGTATATTTCGTAACATGGATGTCACATCTCACGTATTAACAAAGCCTTGACGCCGCCATGACACGTGGCTCTATTTTCATGTGTTGTGGTTCTATTTTTCATGAAGTATGTGTTTTTTAGAAGGGCAATGTATCTGCTTATGAAAGCAGCATGCTAATAACGCTTTTGGACCATGTTTTCCTTGTCGAATGATCGTGTCACGTCTCGTTATTAATAATATTTTATAGAGGAAAATAACAATGCTTTAAAAACCGGGTTTTTAATTGACCCGGTCGAGTCGGTTCAACCGGGTTTTTCAGCCAAAACCAGCTTCCGGTCACACGACAGGTTCACGGTTGAACCAACTCAATCGGCCGGTCAACAAGGGTTTTAAAACATTGGAAAACGGAAAAGTTCCGGAAGCCCTAATTGGGCTTAATGGGCGTCGGCCTAAGGGAGAAAAAAGGAAGGAGGAAAGATTTTCTTTCCTAATTGGTGTTTTACTTGGAGATCAAGTTTTGTCAAGGCTATATAAACACCTAAAAGCCTTCATAATTTTTCACCCATCCCTCTCCCTCTCTTCTCTTGATCGCCGGCCAAACACCCCTTTATTAGGGTTTTGGTTTTCGTTTTTTCTATTTAAAATATATCTAGTCCTAGCCCCTCTCAAGGGTTGTTGGGTAGATATCCCATAAGCGTTGAGGCTCGGTTTGCTCGTGCTAGACTCACGGTTAATTCGTTGTATTATGTGTGTACAAGAACGTGATATAATCTTCTTTTAGATTATATTCTTGGTGGTGTTCGTGATAAACCCTAGTTGCCGTTCGTTCCGTCGTCTTGTGGATCTTGCTAGGATAAAGGTATGTAACCCTAATCTTGATTAATATAATTGTGTTAAATTAATGATCTTGTTAATCGCTTCCGCTATGCGTTCTTTGATCCATATTAGGGTTTTTAATAATTGTTATGAAATATATGAACCTTCAGCGGGTGTACATGGAAACTATATTGCTCATATGTTTGATTATGAAGTATTTAACCCCAACATGTAGAAAAGTTGAATGAATGCGCTCATGTGGAAACTAGAACTAAAGTGCTAATATGCACCATTAACACTGAGGGGGGTAAGTTCTAACGAAGCAACCTTTTAGCTTTATTGTCGTGTTCTATTTTCAGTTTATATGCATTTTCTCCCTAAGCTTATTGCTTATGTTGCTTCGTTTGTGTTTCTCTTTTAGGCGAAGTTAACATTTTGAAGTTATGGAGGTTAGGACGGCTCAGGTTAACCTCTGGTGGAGCTCGAGGTTAAGCGAGCTTGTCTTAAACCCTTTCTTATACTACGAAACGCCTTAGTAATGCTCTTGTGTTTTGGTTTGTAAAAACAAAGATTTATATATAGTACGAGTATGCTTAAGTGGTCTAAAGGAGTGTCTGGAATTATGCCATTTTTACCCGTTTCGACTTCATACGGGTCCAAATGTGGTTATCACTATTAGGTACAGTTGTTCTTATGTTATAAAATAGTTATGTCCAGGTTTGTCAAGTTTAAGCTTGAAAATATGCCTAGGATCATATGGCTGTATGATATATCTGTGAGTTTTTGCAACCTTCTGATCAGACCATACAACCACATACCATAAGCATATAGCCGTATGGTACCTTTCCCAGATTTTGTCCATTTTGTTTATTTTGTATAAAATGAACCGTCGCTCGTTAGAAGTCTTGCCACCTATCGTTCAAAAGGTTTTGGGTCTACTTTCATTTAAAATTAGCTTGGGAGTGTGAATGTTTACAGAATTTTACCAGTTTATTGAAGAGTAACAGAAGGTCAATTTCGAGGATTATTTTGAAAGAAAAAAAATCTAGTATGGGGGTTCACAAATATGCAAAAATAAAAATATATTAATAGGGTGTTTGTTTAAGCTTAATTGAGACCAACAGCTGTTCCAATATCAGTGTGTATGTATTGCTTGATCAAAAGATCTACAACCTGCAATTCGACCATAATGGCCCTTCTGTTACTCGAGCAATTCGACTGCACCAAGTTAGAAAACAGATAAAATTGTACATTTATATCTGTGTTTTAATCAACCTCGGGAGCGATGCTTTCTTAAGTTTCAATGCAACTAAATCGGGATTGTTTGGGATTCTGTATTGAAACTGCAGCGGGGGCTCTTTGGTATTGCTTATTGAACTTCTAATAGAGAATAAGTGGTTTCATCTTAGCTATCCTAAGAAACCCCAAAAGCAATTTAAATAAGAAATCTCAGATACTAAAGCTACGGGTTACTTCTGAAACTAATACGAGGAGCATACTCAAACCATACTGAAATCCTTTGGTTAACTGATCACAAATTTGACCCTTTATAAGGCGATTGTGTTACTTTCCGATATCAAAATTAACCAAATAACTTAACTAATGCAACTTTAAATTGGCCACGTTCCAGTGAGAAGTATACTTGTCCTCCATAAGATGAAGTGACAGGGATAGCTGCAGTCTTCTTATACCTGGAATTACTTCTTCACCTAAGCATTTGACTACATCTCCAAGCAGTTGAGTAAAAACCATTTACTAACAAATTACGTTGCAAATACTAATGAATGGCATACACTTTCTGTCCAAATGCAATCAATTGGAAAAAGGCTCGTCAAAAAGAGTAATGTGAAAGCTGTTGTTTGAATCTATGAGATCATCTGCATATCACAATGAACCCCTAGTCTAAGCGTAATATATGCAGTGTAATTTGTTAATCATTTTGATGATAATTTTGTATCCTATAATGACCCATACCAAACACTTGTCATTTTATCATATCAGACAAAACCATTAAAAAGGAGGCTTACAGAACCAAGTTTTCAAGTTCAGTGTAGCCAACTGATCATATCATCAGCGTATATACTAGATTTAAGAAATCCGCTTGGCCATGATTATAAACTTTAAAGGTTGTTGTTATCCAACCACAAACACAAACATAATACTAATTAAAAAAGAAAGACAGATTCATAGAGATAGTATATAATAATAGCATTGTTACTTGTATATTAATCTGGGTAAAACTTTACATTGTGTGCTTACAGACCATCCACATATAAACTAGTAAGACACATAACAGAACACTACTACTGTAATAGACACAATCTACTCATCCCCACCTGACTTAGAACTAAACTAAAGATATTATAAACTCATCAGAATTCATCCTCAGCAACATTAGCAGTCACATCTTCGTCCTTGTACACAACATCCTCCGCAACACTCTTTATATCATGATGTATGACGTTTAATCTGTCAAAGTAACTCCTCGCACCTTCTGGAATATGAAAGCATATTTGAGATCTATGAATACCTTGTTTTCTTGTTCTATAATATGAAATAAAAATACAAAGAACAAGAACAATGATTTTCAGATGTGTTTCTGCAATATGAAAAAGGGATTTTTTTTATTTTTTTTTAAAACACAGATCTTAGAATGGTGTTTATGTTTGTGTAGTTCAAGTTAGAGAGAAGAGAGATAGAACGGCGCATAAAACCCTACAAATGAGAAATGCCAAGTATATAATCTCCAACAAAAATGAAGGGTTGGTAGGAATGATCCTTGGACTCCTGCACACTTGACAGACTTATTAGAAACAAAAAAGAGTTACATAAGTAACCCTTAAGATACAAAAAGGTTGCAAACAAAGCCAAAATATTCAACATTATACACCTCATGTATTACGACGTTGTGGCACTGCCATAACACGCCTTTTAAAACATTGGATGATAACGATATTAATTATTTGAAAATGTGTTGCGGTTCTATTTTTATGAAGTATGTGTTTTTTTACTAGGGCAATATATCTTTTTATGAAGGCAGTATGCTAATAACGCTTCTGGACCATGTTTTCCTTGTCGAAGGATTGTGAACAGTCATAAATGTCGAATGACCGAGTCAAGTCTCGTTATTTATAGATATTTTATGGAATAAAATAACAATGCTTTAAAAACCTGTTTTTATTGACCCGGTTGAGTCGGGTCATGGTTCAACCGGTTTAGTAGGCGGTTCAACCGGGTTTATCGACCAAAACCAGCTTCCGGTCACCCGACAGGTTCACGGTTGAACCAACTTAATCGGCCGGTCAACCGGTTTTAAAACATTGGAAAAGACTACTACATATTGTCGGGATGGTTAACTAGAGTGAAATAACACAATCGTGAAGAACCAACAGCTTTAGTTATGTCGACCGAAAAGAAAGAACGATGCACAAGGTATTACCCTAACCGATTCTTTGATTAAGTATGAAAGAATGTGATGGTACTCCACTACAAGGATAGGAAAGAAGGAAGAGTAGAGATAATTCGGGGTAATTTTTTATATATTCCATTCAATGCAATGACTTCAATTTAAACATGCTGGAAGATTGGGCTCATAAATATGAGTCACGTGAACATTGTCAGAGAAGAGTTGTTGACTTTAAATTTTTTCCTATTATTTATTACTGATATATTCTAAATTTATATATTCCCGATGAGAAAACAATTCATGTACTTGTTTACGTATCAAGGATAAATTTTCCTAAATATTATCGTGAAGGTTTTATTTTAAGAAAAAACAGTGTGTTTTGTATCCACATAAGAGATCTGGTTCGTTTGTTTTTCTTTTCGAAAAAAGAAAATGTTTAAACGCGTCAAACTTTTACTGCGTATTATACTTTAAAAAATTTCATATACAAATATGTTCATCGTATTATTATAGTATAATGAATAGTCATTCAGAAAATTATAAAAAATAAACAACATTTTTCATTCAGATTCAGAAATTACAACCATCTCTTACCAGTAACATGCAATAGTCGGATTCAGACTTAAAACGTCTTAATGAAACAAACACCACCTTAGTGAAATCAAGACCAGCACCAGGGGCATACTTTAAATACCTCAGTACTCTAAGAGCAGCCTCAAGGTGAGATTGTAATGGAGCATGCATATACTGACTCAAACAATGCACAGAATAAGAAATATCAGGCCTAGTGTTGCATAGGTAAATCAACTTTCCAATAAGCTTTTGATAGATAGTAATATTGTTTAGATATTTGTCATCAAAGGTTTCTTTGTGATTAAGAATCTCATTTTCAGGCATTGGAGTGGTAACAGGTTTGCAAGCAAGAAGACCATACTCACGTAATAATTCAATACAATACTTTCTTGGATTTATACTCAAATCATTCTGAGCTCTCAAAACTTCGATACCAAGAAAGTACTTAAGATAACCAAGATCTTTGATTTTAAATTTATTATTGAGAATGTCTTTGACTTTAGCAACTTTAGATAGATTGTTACCAGTCAACACAATGTCGTCAACATAAACAAGAAGAGCAATGAAAATATTATTGATAGGTGTGTAAACACCCATCCTTTTACCACTTATTTCTTACTAAAACGAGACCAAAACACGTATTTAATATCATTTGTTTGGAATTATGCGTGGTTTTTGTGTTTATTGTGTTTTCAGAGCCAACCGGATGAATATTGAAGAAAACATGGGATTGCACGGGTTTTATCGAAGAAAAAGACTCAAGACGAAGTTTATTGTCCAAGAGATGCAAAAGATTTGAAGTCATTTGGCCTATTTGAAGATTTATCGAAGAAAAGGACCAAAGATGGAAGATTTACATAAGTCGAAGAAACTCAAGTCTATTAAACGAAGAAATTAAGAGACGAGTTGAATTTAATCGACGACAAATCCCGAATCAGAATCGAAAACGTCAACTTTTCTGAAAAGACGAGAAGACAAGAAGAACGGGAGAAAGTCCACTCACCAACCAAAGGGAACACCTATATAAAGGATTCCCCTCACACTTTTTATTCAGTTTTTTCATTCCCCATCTTTTTCTCCCTTTCTGTTCGTAGTCATCACCAACACCACTAGGGTGTTTGGTGATTTTGATTTTTATTTTTCCAAGAATCTTGTAGTTTAATCTTTGTCTTGTGATTGTTAAAACCTTATTCTATCAATTTAATCCTTTCATTTCATCTTGTTCATCTTCATCTATTTGGTTAAAAGTTAAAGTTCTTATTTGGTTGATTTGATCTTCAAAAGTTGTTGGGTTTTATGTTTTTATTGATGGGATTTGTAGTTTATGGTTAGTAGATGCTTAGTGATTAGTTTTATTTAAGTTTTGGTTGAAAACTTGGTGATTTTTGGCTTGAAATAGAGTTCCCCTGTTATTCTGTCGACCTACTGTTCTTGAGTTTCCCAGGTTCCGAATGAACAAAAACTTCCGCATGAAGCATCTTAGTTAAAAAGTTTCGAGTCAGTTTTAAAAGTTCCGAATGAAATTTCTTTTCAAAAGTTCCGAATCAGTTTTATAGTTCCGACTCAGTTTTATTACCAAAAGTTCCGGGTGAACTTCCGGATAAAGTTCCGGATAAACTTCCGGACGAAAGTTCCGAGTGAATGATTTTTCAAAGTTCCGAATGAATGATTTTTAAAAGTTCCGAATAAAGTTCCGAATTAGTTTAAAAGTTCCGAATCAATCTTCCTTAAAAGTTCCGGATCAACTTCCGAGTAAAAGTTCCGGATCAACTTCCGAGTCAATTCTTCCGAACCAAACTTCCGAGTGAAGTTCCGAGAAAAGTTCCGGACGAAAGTTCCGGGTGAAGTTCCGAATCAAGTTCCGGACCAACTTCCGAACGAAATTTCCGGATAAACTTCCGAACCAAGTTCCGAGTATACTTCCGGATCAGGGTAAACTTCCGAATCAATTTCCTTTTAAGCATTTTTTTGTGATACTTACTGTTTCTTTATTTTATATTTATATTTTAATTTTAATTCTAGTTTTATTAATTGTTATTAAATTAATTGCTTGGAATTTAAGTTTATATTTTAGTTCATTTAAACTTTTAGTAGATTAGAAAACCAAATCCCTTTTTTTTGGTAACCAAGAACAATCATTCCACTTTAAGCTGTAATCAATTCGAGAGGATACCGAGAATCGAACTTTCAACTAGTAAAATCTCCTGTATGAAAATGCCTTCAATTAACCGGAAAAATCATCTTTTTCAACATTTTTCAAATTTTTCATTAACTTTGGCCATTTAGTCGTAATTTTTAAATTTTTTATCGTTGCTTTCATATGTATATATCCCGCAATAAAGTCAAAAATATTAATAAAGTGGTGTAGCTAGTTTAGAAATCTTTGACATATTAGGCCCGTTGCGATTATTTTGACTCAACTCGAATAGACTTATCCAAGTTTATTCTAGCTAGTATCCTTAACCATGTAGACCTTAATTGGTTTATTAGGCTAAGCATCCACGAGTCTCAATACTTGAGATTTTAAATTATGGAGGACGAGAAATGATAGAGTCAATTATAAGTCAGTATTCTTGCACAAGCTTACTTGGTGTAATTGTTTGCCTATTCTCCCATCACTTGCTAATAATTTATCTGCAATAAGTAAGGTCGTACGATTTGAAAAGTTACTTAGCTTCTAGCCCAAGATCGTTTAAAAGTTGCTCGGTAATGATAAGAGTTCATAGCCAAGGCATAACTTATGAAGCGGGGCGCGAAGATTGGCGAGTCCGAAAAGGCCCTAACAAGTCATGAGGATTCAATCTTATTGCTAAAGATCCAAGGTGATGTGAAAATCATTATTCCCAAAGTCAATATGAAGGATCAAGACTCACGACGAAAAGCAATCAACTCCCATAAAGATCATGGAGAAGTCTATCCGAAAAGACCCTAACAAGGTATGAGGATAAATAGATCCAAGTCCGAAAAGGAGGCGGATCGTTGTATCTCAAATCCCAAATAGAGATTGAAGAAATAATCATGAAGTCCGTGGTCAACAAAGTTGGAGTACCCCTCAAAAGTCTCCAAGTGAAGAAACTCTATTAACGATGAGAAGACCATTATCTCAAGCACGTCTCTCAAGATATGAAGTATGAAGTACATGCCAAATATCGGCCCGATAAAGGTCTCAAATCGTGAACCAAGTTATGCCAAGATATGAACTTTTTGATATCCCGAGAAGCAATTTTAAGAGATTTTGTCCTTTAGCTAACTATTGATCAAATCGTCCTACTTTGCTTTCAGCCTAAATAAAATATCGAAATAAGTCCAAAAATGCATCTTCATGATCATTCTAAGGCAAAAATAAAATATAAGAGATACACCTAGGAATAAGGGAGTTTAAGCATATAATTAAGCCATGTGTGTAAGTGTTTGATTTACTAACTTATAATAACAACGATCTCGTTTTTAAGCTTAGTTTGGGGAACGTGAAACTTGAGGATGATAAATCTTCGCAGCACCAAAGCCCTAATGTAAGTCATTGATCTCTTTGCAAGTTATTTCCATGTAGCTATTTTCAAGTGAAAATGGTTTTCTATCCTTTTGTTTCTTTTAAAGTTTAATTTCTTTTAGTACTTTAATTTTTGTTCAATAGTATTTTAATAAGGCCAAGGTAGATTGATTATGAGAAAAGTGTAAAATTGCTTTATCACTAAGCATTGCATGAGGGCATGGCAATGGTTAAGTGTAGGGGATTTGATAGGTGTGTAAACACCTATCCTTTTACCACTTATTTCTTACTAAAACGAGACCAAAACACGTATTTAATATCATTTGTTTGGAATTATGCGTGGTTTTTGTGTTTATTGTGTTTTCAGAGCCAACCGGATGAATATTGAAGAAAACATGGGATTGCACGGGTTTTATCGAAGAAAAAGACTCAAGACGAAGTTTATTGTCCAAGAGATGCAAAAGATTTGAAGTCATTTGGCCTATTTGAATATTTATCGAAGAAAAGGACCAAAGATGGAAGATTTACATAAGTCGAAGAAACTCAAGTCTATTAAACGAAGAAATTAAAAGACGAGTTGAATTTAATCGACGACAAATCCCGAATCAGAATCGAAAACATCAACTTTTCTGAAAAGACGAGAAGACAAGAAGAACGGGAGAAAGCCCACTCACCAACCAAAGGGAACACCTATATAAAGGATTCCCCTCACACTTTTTATTCAGTTTTTTCATTCCCCATCTTTTTCTCCCTTTCTGTTTGTAGTCATCACCAACACCACTAGGGTGTTTGGTGATTTTGATTTTTATTTTTCCAAGAATCTTGTAGTTTAATCTTTGTCTTGTGATTGTTAAAACCTTATTCTATCAATTTAATCCTTTCATTTCATCTTGTTCATCTTCATCTATTTGGTTAAAAGTTAAAGTTCTTATTTGGTTGATTTGATCTTCAAAAGTTGTTGGGTTTTATGTTTTTATTGATGGGATTTGTAGTTTATGGTTAGTAGATGCTTAGTGATTAGTTTTATTTAAGTTTTGGTTGAAAACTTGGTGATTTTTGGCTTGAAATAGAGTTCCCCTGTTATTCTGTCGACCTACTGTTCTTGAGTTTCCCAGGTTCCGAATGAACAAAAACTTCCGCATGAAGCATCTTAGTTAAAAAGTTCCGAGTCAGTTTTAAAAGTTCCGAATGAAATTTCTTTTCAAAAGTTCCGAATCAGTTTTATAGTTCCGACTCAGTTTTATTACCAAAAGTTCCGGGTGAACTTCCGGATAAAGTTCCGGATAAACTTCCGGACGAAAGTTTCGAGTGAATGATTTTTCAAAGTTCCGAATGAATGATTTTTAAAAGTTCCGAATAAAGTTCCGAATTAGTTTAAAAGTTCCGAATCAATCTTCCTTAAAAGTTCCGGATCAACTTTCGAGTAAAAGTTCCGGATCAACTTCCGAGTCAATTCTTCCGAACCAAACTTCCGAGTGAAGTTCCGAGCAAAGTTTCGGACGAAAGTTCCGGGTGAAGTTCCGAATCAAGTTCCGGACCAACTTCCGAACGAAAGTTCCGGATAAACTTCCGAACCAAGTTCCGAGTATACTTCCGGATCAGGGTAAACTTCCGAATCAATTTCCTTTTAAGCATTTTTTTTAGGTGATACTTACTGTTTCTTTATTTTATATTTATATTTTAATTTTAATTATAGTTTTATTAATTGTTATTAAATTAATTGCTTGGAATTTAAGTTTATATTTTAGTTCATTTAAACTTTTAGTAGATTAGAAAACCAAATCCCTTTCTTTTTAGTAACCAAGAACAATCATTCCACTTTAATCTGTAATCAATTCGAGAGGATACCGAGAATCGAACTTTCAACTAGTAAAATCTCCTGTATCAAATGGCGCCGCTGCCGGCTCTTCTCGTTAAGATCAACAGTTTTTTGTGAGAACTTGGATTTTGGGATCCGTTCACCGTGAACGTTACTTTTTCACAAAAATTTTCAAAAACCCTAAAAAATATAAAATTTTCAAAAATCCAAAAAAATTAAAAAACATAAAAACCAAAAATATTTTTGCTTTGTTTTTGCCTTGTTAGTTCTTTTGCAGGTGCATGCGTACACGATCAACGTCTTATCAAGAGCCCGAGCCTCTCGAAGACTTAGACATGGCCTGTGTACAAAACAACAACAATAACCCACCTCAAAACAATAATAACAATAACAATCCACCTTTCAACAACAATAATAACAACAACAACAACAATGAGCCTCTACCGGATAATCGCCCGATGATTGAACTTCTGCAAGCACATGTAGATGGCAACAATGATCCAATTGTCCTACCAGCGATTGCAGCCAACAATTTTGAGCTCAAATCCGGCTTTATCCAGATGGTCTCTACTCAACCATTCTTGGGGCGTACCATTGATGATCCACATGACCACATCAAGAGATTCCTACAACTCACGAATACGGTCAAATTCAATGGTGTTCCACAAGAGGTAATCCGTCTACAACTTTTTCTCTTTTCTTTAGAGGGACAAGCCCGACATTGGCTTGCTAAGGAACCGCCACAGAGTATTCTTTCGTGGATGGATTTGGAAACCAAGTTTATCAATTACTTTTTCCCACCCTCTCGTACTACCGCTTTGCGGAATGAAATTATCAATTTTGAACAAAAGTACGATGAGTCGTTCAGTGAATCTTGGGACCGTTTCATAGACCTTTTTAGAAAATGCCCACAACATGGTTTTACCAAAGTGCATCAAATTAACACTTTTTATAATGGTTTAAACATGAATGACCAAGATTCACTAAACAGTGCCTCGGGGGGTAATCTTTTGGCTAAGACTTATGCTGCTTGTGATATCATTGAGAATAAGTCTCGTGTGCAAACCAAGAGTGTTCGGACCAATGTCGCTAGTGCTAGTACTAGTGACAGCGATAAGCGACTTGACAAAATCACTGCGCTTCTTGAATCGCTTGCTACCCAAACCGCCAGCAACACCAACAGCATCAACGCTAGAAACACCAAAGACGCTCAAGTCAATGCTGTCAGCCAACCATGTGAGATATGCGGGGGTCCTCACTCTTACACCACTTGTACTGCCACCCAAGAATACCCTTCTGAAAATGTGAATGCAGCTTATGGCACCTATCCTCAACCCGCTTATCAAGCTCGACCTCAAGGTGACCGTAACTTGCTTAGCTACCGCTCTAACAACTATCTCTCACCACCCGGTTTTCCTCCAAACAACCCAAACCAACAACAAAACCTCAATCGACCTCCTCAACAACAACCTCGTACACCATACATACCACCTCACAAACAACCTCAACCACCTCAAAGAAATAACCAAGTTTACCAGCAACCTGCTTATCAACCACCCGCATACAATGCTCCTCCCAACCAACCCACCGCTTTACACCAAGAAGTGGAAACCTACATGAGGACTAACGATGTGATCGTGGGAAATCTTCAGCGGGAAGTGCTCAACTTGAAAGCAGACCTGGTAAAACAAGGGAACGATCTGAGAGCTGACATGAGAAATACTTTGGATAGTCAAACAAATGACTTAAAAAACATGATGGCTAGTTTCTTCCAAGGTAATAAACCCTCTTCTTCGGGTACTCTTCCGAGTAACACCGTTGCGAATCCAAGAGGGGAGATGAAAGCAATCACCACTCGCAGTGGCAAAGGTACCAAGGAACCCGAGCTTCCTATACCTCCACCGGTGGTTGTGACTAAGGAGAACGAGTCACCTGCTCCTATTCCTTCACCTTCTACCCCCATTTCCCCACCACCCGTGGTTGTGAGTGATCCTATTCCCCTAAAGCCTTCTTCTTCATCCAATATACCTTATCCTTCAAGGTTGAGGAAAGAGAAGCAAAAGAGCAAGGATGATATTCAAGTTTCAAACTTTCTCAAAATGTTTAAACAATTGAATTTTAACATCTCCTTTGCCGAGGCTCTCGCTCACATGCCCAAATACGCTAAGATGTTTAAAGATCTTCTAAGTGATAAGGAAAAGCTTCTTGACATTGCTCAGACCCAACTTAATGAGAACTGCTCCGCAGTGCTTTTAAGGAAATTGCCCACCAAACTTGGTGATCCGGGTCGTTTCTTAATCCCTTGCAACTTCCCGGGAGTAGAGAATTGCATGGCCCTAGCCGATCTAGGTGCCAGTATCAACTTAATGCCCTTAAGCGTTTGGAAGCAATTATCTCTCCCTGAGCTAGTCCCCACCAAAATGACTTTGGAATTAGCTAACCGTACGGTTGCTTATCCAGTGGGGATAGCCGAAGACGTCTTTGTAGGAGTCGACAAATTCACTTTTCCTGCCGATTTCGTCATTGTTGACTACGACATGGACCCTCGTGTGCCATTGATCGTTGGTCGTCCATTCCTGAGGACCGGTCGCACTCTAATCGATGTTGAAGCCGGTGAGCTTATCATGAGAGTGGGTGACGATAAAATCGTCTTCAACATGGGAAAGCTTTCTAAACAACCTTATTCATACGAGAGTGTTAATTGTATTGACGTTCTTGATGAGGCTTGTGAAGAACACTTCAAAGATGCTTGTAAAAGTATTCCTACCTCTCTTCCCAATGTTGAGACCGTTTCCTCTATTGACTCATCACTATCTCTATTTGGAGAAAGTGATTTCCTTTGGAAAGATTTGGAAGCCACCATGGGAGATGTGAACTTAGACCATGACGATTCTACCACCAATTGGGATGAAGATCTCCGCCTCATTGAAAACCTTCTCAAAGAAGACAATCTTTCTCCACTATCTCCGACGGTTACTGCTATTAATCCTCCTTCTCCTAAAGAGGTGACTAATGATGATCCATCGTTAGTTTCACCATCTATTGAGGATCCTCCCACTCTTGAGCTTAAGGACCTACCTCCTCATCTTGAGTACGTTTTCCTTGAAGACAACGAGAAGTTACCGGTCATCATCGCGAAGGACCTGAAAGAAGAAGAAAAAGCCCGCCTTGTCGTCGTGTTAAAGAAGCATAAAAGAGCTATCGCTTGGAAAATCTCCGACATTCGTGGAATTGATCCTCACTTTTGCACACATAAAATTCTCATGGAGGACGACTTTAAGCCCACAATTCAAAGCCAACGAAGGGTGAATCCTAAAATCCATGAAGTCATCAAAAAAGAGGTTATCAAACTTCTTGATGCGGGTATGATTTACCCTATTTCGGATTCACCATGGGTTAGTCCAGTCCATTGTGTGCCTAAGAAAGGCGGAATCACCGTTGTGCCCAATGCAAACAACGAGTTGATTCCTACCCGTCTCGTTACTGGGTGGAGAGTTTGTATAGACTACCGCAAACTCAATGATGCCACGAGAAAGGATCATTTCCCTCTACCTTTTATGGACCAAATGCTTGAACGTTTAGCGGGTAATGAATATTACTGCTTTCTTGATGGTTTCTCGGGTTATTTCCGAATACCCATCGATCCCCAAGATCAAGAGAAGACAACATTCACTTGTCCCTATGGCACATTTGCTTACAAAAGAATGCCTTTTGGCTTATGCAATGCCCCCGGGACTTTCCAAAGGTGCATGATAGCTATCTTCCATGACATGGTTGAACAAACCATGGAAGTCTTCATGGATGATTTCTCGGTCTTCGGGGATTCCTTCTCTTCTTGCCTTGCCAATTTGGAACGTATGCTTAAGCGGTGCGAAGACACTCGCTTGTTCTGAATTGGGAAAAATGCCATTTTATGGTAAAAGAAGGCATTGTGCTAGGACACAAAATCTCTAACGCCGGTCTTGAAGTCGACCGTGCTAAAGTAGATGTCATAGCCAAATTACCTCCACCTTCAACCGTGAAGGGTGTGAGAAGCTTTCTGGGTCATGCGGGCTTCTATCGTCGATTCATTCAGGATTTCTCTAAAATCGCTCGCCCGATGACCCACCTCTTGGAAAAAGATACTCCTTTTATCTTTTCCGAAGAGTGCCTTGAAGCCTTCAACTTGCTTAAGGATAAGCTTACTAAGGCACCCGTCTTGGTTACCCCTAATTGGGATGCTAGCGACTTTGCTATTGGTGCAGTTTTGGGCCAAAGAGTGAATAAACACTTCCAACCAATCCACTATGCTAGCAAGACAATGACAGGGGCTCAACTGCATTACACGACAACCGAAAAAGAGCTTTTAGCTGTTGTCTATGCTTTTGAAAAATTTCGCCCCTATCTTGTCCTTTCCACCATAATGGTATACACGGACCATTCCGCGTTGAAGTACTTGATGACAAAGCATGATTCTAAGCTAAGACTTCTTCGCTGGGTTTTACTCCTTCAAGAATTCAACATTGAAATTCGTGACAAGAAGGGAGCCGAAAACCTGGCCGCGGATCATCTGAGCAGACTTGAGGATCCATATCAAGAGGATCATCCGAACAAAGAGATCAATGATTCTTTCCCCCTTGAGACCTTAATGTCTATAAATCTCAATCTTGATGGCACCCCGTGGTTTGCCGATATTGCAAACTACTTAGCGGGTGGTGTTCTCATCCAAGGGTTAACATCCCAACAAAAAAAGAAGTTCTTGAACGATGTTAAGACTTACTTTTGGGATGACCCTTTTCTATTCAAACAAGGCGCTGACTTGATTATTCGCCGATGTGTTGACGGACCAGCCGCTTTGGACATTCTCCAGGCTTGCCACAAAGGACCCACCGGTGGTCACTTTGGTCCCAACTACACTGCCAAAAAAGTGTTTGATTCGGGATTCTATTGGTCCACCATTTACCGTGATGCTCACGAGATGGTTAAACATTGTGATGCTTGCCAAAAGCAAGGCAAGATCACACATAAAGATGAGATGCCTCAAAATTTCATACAAGAATGTGAAATCTTTGATGTATGGGGCATCGACTTTATGGGGCCATTCCCTTCTTCTAAAGGCAACAAATACATCCTTGTTGCTGTTGACTACATTTCCAAATGGGTTGAAGCCAAGGCTTTACCCACTAACGACGCGAGGGTGGTTTGTAATTTCTTGAAACAACTGTTTGCTCGATTCGGTGTTCCTCGTGCTATTATCAGTGACCGCGGGACTCATTTTTGCAATGATCAATTTGCAAGATTCATGGCGAAGTATGGTGTCAATCACCGTCTTTCCACCGCTTATCATTCTCAAACCAACGGTCAAGCCGAGATATCCAACCGTGGATTGAAGAGAATTTTGGAGCGTATTGTGGGAGAGCATCGCGCCGCGTGGGCCGATAAGTTAGATGATGCTCTGTGGGCTTTCCGTACTGCTTATAAGACCCCGATCGGCTGTACGCCTTATCGTCTTGTGTACGGGAAAGCTTGCCACCTCCCTATCGAGCTGGAACATAAGGCATACTGGGCCTTGAAGTGGGCTAACTTCGACATCAACAAAGCTGGTGATTTTCGCAAGATTCAACTCAACGAGCTACAAGAATTGAGGAATCAAGCTTACGAGAACTCATTGATCTACAAGGAGAAGACCAAGATTATCCACGATGCTAAAATCAAGAACCGAGAGTTCCACGTTGGTGATCAAGTCTTACTCTTTAACTCTCGGTTAAAGATCTTCTCAGGCAAGTTGAAGAGCCGCTGGTCTGGTCCATTCACCATCGCCAATGTCTTTCCCTATGGCACCATTGAGCTTTCTCAGCCAAATGGGCCCAACTTCAAGGTGAATGGCCAGCGTTTGAAATTGTACTTTGGTGAGGACATCTCTCAAGAGATGATTCCATCCCTCACCACGTTCCCCATGAACTAATTTTGGGTCGAGTCAGGCTCGTGACTCGGTTATCAAAAACAAGCGCTCCTCGGGAGGCAACCCGAGTATCTATCCTTTTCCGTTTAACCTCCTAAGTGTAGGGGGACCTATATAGTTGCTTTCTTTGTGTGGTGATGTGATTACAGGGATGATTGCACTTTTGGCACCTTTGAAGAACCGTGCTCCCGTGTTATCTGAAATCCGGTTCTATCTCTCAACTATCGTGATTCAATTTTCTTCATACTCACATTTGAAATTGATCACGTTAGTCGTCTCTTCCTTAACTTGAGTTAACCAACGTGCACAATGTCATAAGTGTAGGGGAGACTTTTCCCACATGCTTAAACATTGAGGACAATGTTTATCTTAAGTGTAGGGGGACTTCTATCGAAGTTTTAAGTGGACTTTTCCATGAAAATGCCTTCAATTAACCGGAAAAATCATCTTTTTCAACATTTTTCAAATTTTTCATTAACTTTGGCCATTTAGTCGTAATTTTTAAATTTTTTATCGTTGCTTTCATATGTATATATCCCGCAATAAAGTCAAAAATATTAATAAAGTGGTGTAGCTAGTTTAGAAATCTTTGACATATTAGGCCCGTTGCGATTATTTTGACTCAACTCGAATAGACTTATCCAAGTTTATTCTAGCTAGTATCCTTAACCATGTAGACCTTAATTGGTTTATTAGGCTAAGCATCCACGAGTCTCATTACTTGAGATTTTAAATTGTGGAGGACGAGAAATGATAGAGTCAATTATAAGTCGGTATTCTTGCACAAGCTTACTTGGTGTAATTATTTGCCTATTCTCCCATCACTTGCTAATAATTTATCTGCAATAAGTAAGGTCGTACGATTTGAAAAGTTACTTAGCTTCTAGCCCAAGATCGTTTAAAAGTTGCTCGGTAATGATAAGAGTTCATAGCCAAGGCATAACTTATGAAGCGGGGCGCGAAGATTGGCGAGTCCGAAAAGGCCCTAACAAGGCATGAGGATTCAATCTTATTGCTAAAGATCCAAGGTGATGTGAAAAGCATTATTCCCAAAGTCAATATGAAGGATCAAGACTCACGACGAAAAGCAATCAACTCCCATAAAGATCATGGAGAAGTCTATCCGAAAAGACCCTAACAAGTTATGAGGATAAATAGATCCAAGTCTGAAAAGGAGGCGGATCGTTGTATCTCAAATCCCAAATAGAGATTGAAGAAATAATCATGAAGTCGTGGTCAACAAAGTTGGAGTACCCCTCAAAAGTCTCCAAGTGAAGAAACTCTATTAACGATGAGAAGACCATTATCTCAAGCACGTCTCTCAAGATATGAAGTATGAAGTACATGCCAAATATCGGCCCGAGAAAGGTCTCAAATCGGAAACCAAGTTATGCCAAGATATGAAGTTTTTGATATCCCGAGAAGCAGTTTTAAGAGATTTTGTCCTTTAGCTAACTATTGATCAAATCGTCCTACTTTGCTTTCAGCCTAAATAAACTATCGAAATAAGTCCAAAAATGCATCTTCATGATCATTCTAAGACAAAAATAAAATATAAGAGATACACCTAGGAATAAGGGAGTTTAAGCATATAATTAAGCCATATGTGTAAGTGTTTGATTTACTAACTTATAATAACAATGATCTCGTTTTTAAGCTTAGTTTGGGGAACGTGAAACTTGAGGATGATAAATCTTCGCAGCACCAAAGCCCTAATGTAAGTCATTGATCTCTTTGCAAGTTATTTCCATGTAGCTATTTTCAAGTGAAAATGGTTTTCTATCCTTTTGTTTCCTTTAAAGTTTAATTTCTTTTAGTACTTTAATTTTTGTTCAATAGTATTTTAATAAGGCCAAGGTAGATTGATTATGAGAAAAGTGTAAAATTGCTTTATCACTAAGCATTGCATGAGGGCATGGTAATGGTTAAGTGTAGGGGATTTGATAGGTGTGTAAACACCCATCCTTTTACCACTTATTTCTTACTAAAACGAGACCAGAACACGTATTTAATATCATTTGTTTGGAATTATGCGTGGTTTTTGTGTTTATTGTGTTTTCAGAGCCAACCGGATGAATATTGAAGAAAACATGGGATTGCACGGGTTTTATCGAAGAAAAAGACTCAAGACGAAGTTTATTGTCCAAGAGATGCAAAAGATTTGAAGTCATTTGGCCTATTTAAAGATTTATCGAAGAAAAGGACCAAAGATGGAAGATTTACATAAGTCGAAGAAACTCAAGTCTATTAAACGAAGAAATTAAAAGACGAGTTGAATTTAATCGACGACAAATCCCGAATCAGAATCGAAAACGTCAACTTTTCTGAAAAGACGAGAAGACAAGAAGAACGGGAGAAAACCCACTCACCAACCAAAGGGAACACCTATATAAAGGATTCCCCTCACACTTTTTATTCAGTTTTTTCATTCCCCATCTTTTTCTCCCTTTCTGTTCATAGTCATCACCAACACGAATAGGTTGTTTGGTGATTTTGATTTTTATTTTTCCAAGAATCTTGTAGTTTAATCTTTGTCTTGTGATTGTTAAAACCTTATTCTATCAATTTAATCCTTTCATTTCATCTTGTTCATCTTCATCTATTTGGTTAAAAGTTAAAGTTCTTATTTGGTTGATTTGATCTTCAAAAGTTGTTGGGTTTTATGTTTTTATTGATGGGATTTGTAGTTTATGGTTAGTAGATGCTTAGTGATTAGTTTTATTTAAGTTTTGGTTGAAAACTTGGTGATTTTTAGCTTGAAATAGAGTTCCCCTGTTATTCTGTCGACCTACTGTTCTTGAGTTTCCCAGGTTCCGAATGAACAAAAACTTCCGCATGAAGCATCTTAGTTAAAAAGTTCCGAGTCAGTTTTAAAAGTTCCGAATGAAATTTCTTTTCAAAAGTTCCGAATCAGTTTTATAGTTCCGACTCAGTTTTATTACCAAAAGTTCCGGGTGAACTTCCGGATAAAGTTCCGGATAAACTTCCGGACGAAAGTTCCGAGTTAATGATTTTTCAAAGTTCCGAATGAATGATTTTTAAAAGTTCCGAATAAAGTTCCGAATTAGTTTAAAAGTTCCGAATCAATCTTCCTTAAAAGTTCCGGATCAACTTCCGAGTAAAAGTTCCGGATCAACTTCCGAGTCAATTCTTCCGAACCAAACTTCCGAGTGAAGTTCCGAGCAAAGTTCCGGACGAAAGTTCCGGGTGAAGTTCCGAATCAAGTTCCGGACCAACTTCCGAACGAAAGTTCCGGATAAACTTCTGAACCAAGTTCCGAGTATACTTCCGGATCAGGGTAAACTTCCGAATCAATTTCCTTTTAAGCATTTTTTTTAGGTGATACTTACTGTTTCTTTATTTTATATTTATATTTTAATTTTAATTCTAGTTTTATTAATTGTTATTAAATTAATTGCTTGGAATTTAAGTTTATATTTTAGTTCATTTAAACTTTTAGTAGATTAGAAAACCAAATCCCTTTTTAGTAACCAAGAACAATCATTCCACTTTAAGCTGTAATCAATTCGAGAGGATACCGAGAATCGAACTTTCAACTAGTAAAATCTCCTGTATCAATTATCCTTATTTTTGACAAACAAGGAGTAATCATTTTGACACTGTCTAAAACCAACATCACAAAGAACTTCAACAAGTTTTTTATTTTACTGTCTAGGAGCTTGTTTCGGACCATAAAGAGATTTAGTCAATTTACAAACCCTTTTTTCATTTTTATCAAAGAAACCTAGGGGTGGTATCATATAAAAATCTTCATCAAGTTCACCAACAATAAGACAGTGTTAACATCTAATTGAAATAAGTTACAACGCTTTTGAACAGTAAGATTAATGAAGCACCTAACAGTGCTTATTCTAACAGTAGGGCTAAACCAAGTAAATGCCCTCTTTCTGACCATACCCCTTGGCAACAAGCCTAGCTTTGTATCTCTCAATCTCACCATCAAATTTGTACTTAATCTTATAACCCACTTGCTAGCAATAGCCTTTCTATGTGAGGGCAAGAAAGTGAGAGTCCAAGTATCATTAAGATAAAGGGCTTCCATTTCATTGTTCATGGCTTGAACCCAATTAATATCTTTTAACAACTTCACTAAAACAACTAGGTTCATAAGTCTTATTCAAGTTGGAAATGAAACAAGCATTATAGGCAGACAAACTAGTGTGATTAGCAAATTTGTTCAAACCATATTTAACTTTGTTATCCAAAACAAACTCATTAAGCCTAACAGGTAACTTAGAGGTTCTATTAGACCTCCTAATAGAAGGTTCAACACCCTCATCATCTATTCCATGACTGACATCAAAAATAGGAACCTGAGTTTGAAAAAGAGTGTTGCCCTCAGAACTAGGTGTTTCACCCATTGATGAAGCAGTATGGGTACATTCATATGGTTGCTCCTCTGCAGATCATCTAAATGTTCCATAGTTACCTCCCCAACTTCATCAGGTGACCCCTTTCCATCATCATAGGGACTTTCATCAATTGGGTTGTCAGACTCACAAAATTAAAAAAGTTTTGATTATTAAAATCATTTTTTATCAAAACAGAAAGAGGCTGATGAACAACTTTTATTTTATAAGGAGAAATAGTTTCATAAAACTTGACATCTCTAGAAAAAATATAACTTTTATTATTAAGACTTAATAGCTTATAAGCTTTCTTGGAAGAAGAATAACCTACCAAAACACATTTTTTAGACCTAGAAGACAATTTATCACTATTATTTAAAACTATAGAAAAACAAAGACAAGCAAAAGACCTTGAGTGGAAAAGGGAAGGTTCTCTATTATAAAGCATACAGAAAGAGGATTTGCCAGCAAGAACAGAAGATGGGAGCCTGTTAATAAGATAAGCAGCAGTAAGCACACAATCAGACCAAAAACACAGAGGTATACCTCCCTGATTTAATAAACTCCTAGCCACATTAAGAAGATGCATGTGCTTTCTCTCAGCAATCCCATTCTACTGAGGAGTATAAGCACAGGTGATTTGATGTAAAATGCCCTTATCTTTTTAAAAACATTCATTCTTTGATTAAGAAATTCAGTCTCATTATCAGACCTTATAACTTTGACTCTTTTGAGGAACTGATTTAAAATAAGGTTCACAAACTCAACCACATAATCATACACTTTATCTTTAATTTTGAGTAAGTAAATCCAAATAGCTCTACTGTAGTCATCAACAATGGTCAAGAAATATCTGAAGCCTTTCCTTGTAGTCACCTTATACGGTCCCCACAAGTCTAAGTGAATGATTTCACCTAGGTCTATGGAAATATGGTCACTCAAAGGGAAGGGTTCCCTGGTTTGTTTAAAAAATGGCACACATCACAATGGTCATTATGATTGGGTTTGTCAATTCTCAAAGAGTTTTTTTAAGACATTAAGAACTTGGTCAGATGGATGACCAAGTCTATTATGCCAGACACTCTTAGAGACATGACAACACATGATAGAGTAGTTACTCTTAAAATTATGAACCTTACACTTAGTGTCAAACAGATACACACCACCATATTCTCTACCAGTCCCCAGAATGTTCTCTTTTTTCAAATCCTCAATAATACAATCATAGTCATTAAACCCTACATGCAGTTTACTATTCTAGATCATTTTGTTAACAGAAAGAAGGCTGACAGTGTAACACCCCACTTGGATAAGTGGACCGTTACGTATATTTATGGCGTGTCATCAAAGCATAAGGTAAATGTCCTAAAACATTAAATGACCATAACGGAAATACCAGAATCAAACATCGGTAATCCAACCTAAGCTCAAAACATGAAAAATAAAATACTGAAGAAAAGGACTAAAAAATGTCCAAATAAGCAGAATAATTTAAGAAGTGCATAAAGTAAGAAGTCCGGATAGCTTCCATTCAACGCACATGCTCTCAGAATCCTAAGAGCGTCCTGGTGTACCTGCCGTTAGAACATGAAAGAACTACGGCTGAGCATAACGCTCAGTGAACAGATATAAAGCATCATAAGGAATTACTGAAATGAAACAGATGATAAAATACTGGAGTTGTAAGATTGATAAGTAAAGTTGCAGCGGAAATCTGTGTATAATCTGCAAAGTCTGATTTATAAATAATAAAGCTGAACTGTTATCTGTTAAATCTGAAAACATGCATTTACTGTATTTTGATTGCCAGAGCTTATATAGGTCATGTGCTGTAACAACGGTGCATGAATAACTGGAGGGGTGACCTCGTCATGCAGTAGAGGGGTGACCTCTAAATAACTGTAGAGGGGTGACCTCTAAATACTGTGCTGGGTGGAGGGATCAGCTCCAATGTGAAGGATGTAGAGCACACACCACATTCACCCTGATAACTTGTAAACTGATAAGCCTAGGATGCATCCATACGCCCCACTAAACATACATATAAAAATGGCCAAACTGAACATGAGTGGGACGATGCAGGATATCACTCTCCTGCACGTGAGTCACGACACCGGTGCCTCTAGTGTCATGGTTACGGTACCTCCGTAACTAGTACTACTGACTGGTCATGCTTGTATATAAGGCTCAGGCAATTTAACTTAATTACAAAACTGATTTCTGATCAACTTATAACATATAATAGGGAAAACATTTGGCTGCAGACGGGAAATCCTAATCATGCATAGAAGGGAAGTCCTTACTGAAAGGACGGAAATCCGTACGATCAATCGGTACGAAAGAGACAATGAATAGTAGAAAGATAAGAATATCCGTACCTTAATCGAACTCGACATCTAAACAAAATTCATACTTATTCTCCGTCATCTGATCTACAAAAATTTGTTGGATACTAATTAACAATGAATGATCTAATTATTATTGTTATATCACATTACATGTTATTTATCTAATATGTCTTTACATGATTAGCCACCACTGATCTTGTGGTATTTTTTTATTAGCTTTATCATTCGAAAAATAGAGAAAAAAAAACTAATTCATGTGACCCGATTTCGAAATGGTCATTACTAACAGACATGCAGTTTCTCATAGCTTACGTTTTAATATTTATTGTAGACTTATTATTGAATTAAATATTGATTTTGAAAGAAACATTTTCTAATAGAAAGGAGAAACTTAAAATGTTACATGAAAATTAGTAATGATGGACAACTAACTAGGACTTATGTATATAGATCGAACATTTCTTTTAGTATCTGTATGGTTTATCGTAAACAAACAAAGATTACAATCTAATCATATGCTTTAAGATTGTATCCATGTTGTATGTACTTAAAATGGTGATCTAAGGATTAAAATTTTCATAGGTCATACAAGAAATTATGAACTTCATACTAATACTAATGATTGATGTACATGATGCCAAAACAAACTATTGTTCGAGAATTACCTTAGGGATACGCTCAAGAGATCGAAACCGAAACCGAAAAAAGAACACGGACGCCAAGAAAATGAGGCATGATAGATACTCAACCCTGTCGTAACCGAACTGCTAATCGTAACCCGAACTTATACCCATTCACAAGCTATACACCGCAATGAATGACACTAAAATATACTGCCCGACGCGAACCGTACCCTAAATCCGCCTTTGGTAACCGCTTTTAACCAATATGTTTGTATGACGTTAGCTACCTTCTTTTATTATTTGTTTAAGAATGTTACCTCGATTTATGAAGGATATAATATAAATATAAATCTTGAGTGAATCCTTGGTAAGAACCGTGTGAAATAAAGGAAATGATTTGGAGCATTTAAATTGTTGTTATCATTCTTATTTTCTGGTAGTGAGAATTCCGTAATTTACGGAATGATGTGTGACGCTAGTATGTTAAAAATTTCCCATAATTTGTGGAATGATATACGAGATATATGTGTTAGCTATAAATTCACATAATGATTTTACTTTTTCCTTCTTATATCATAGCACAAAAATAATTTTAACATAACTTTGTCAAATACTTATTATTTAAACTTTAAATTATATTCAGAATAATTAAATAAAATAAAAGCCAAATTTTTGGGTTTTACAACTCTTCCCTTCTAAAAGAATAATTTGTCCTCGAATTAAGGATACGATAATGGTGTGGTTTTACAATTCTCTCTCTCTAAAAGGAAAATTCGTCCTCGAATTAAAGGTAAATTAAGGTGGTGAAGATATAAAAGCTGAAAGGACACATAGACTGAAAGAACATGAAGGCTGAAAAGACATATAAGCTAAAGGATAATTCGTTTTCGAATTAGAACATAATGCTACTGAAAGGTATAAACATGACATGACTGAAGTGGACATGTTACGTAACATGGTTGAAGAGGATATGGAACATAACATGACTGAAAGAACTTAACTGAATCTACTGAAGGAGAAGGATGAGAGGCCCGGATGGACTCCTCCGTTTCGAGTGGCCTCCCGCTCGAAACGATTCCTTCAAAGGTCTAAACATAATAAAAATAATCTTGGTCATGTTGACCCTGTCCTGAAGAATGCTGAATAGTTTCTGGTTCCATATATAAGATGGATTTTCTGAATCTGATAGAATGAATAAGCTATAGCATGTAAGATACATGAAACGGTACGTACAAATATCCTGAAAATATGACATTTATATCTTTGAGCAAGCTGTTGAAAACATATAGGGACGAACAACGTGAACAATTGTGAACGTGCTACGCGAGCAATTGTGAACGTGATTCGTGATCATAAAAGGAATACTGTGCATGAAATATATCATGAATGTGATACGTGAAGCATACTGTGGATGTGCTACCAGAACATATCATGAACGTATGCTGACTGAGGAAGGAATGCCAAACGATACGGTCTGAGATGTAAAACGTCAGACTGGTTATGGAATAGCTGTCCTAAACTTGAGTCTCGTTACTCAGGATTTCTGTAACTGTATTCGATAGTAAATAGTGAAACGTGTATCGCGAAATGGCACACGAACTTGAATGTGAACAATGTTATGAACGCTAACATGAGCTTAAATCACGAAACATGAATTGAAACAGCATCATACTGCGAATGAGACGTAAACGTGAAAGTAAAAGTAAACGTGAACGTGAATGTGAACGTACACGTGATCGTGAACATGAATTCTGTCTGATATGATGGTCGATGGAATGACTTGAAATCGTACGATTTACTGCTGAATTTTCTGCAGGTCCGCTACTGCGTAATCCCTCCGGATGAAGAACACGCGTAGGTTGATTACATGGTCGACAATGACTTAGATAGTATTATACTTTTCCTGAGTCTGTGGTAAACTGATAACAATCTCCATGGAGTCTTGTCTCCTTTCGATCCAGAATTTCTACTAGTAGCAATAACTCGCTAACATGATGGTGTTCTATCTTAAACCTGCTGGAATGGCAGGCATTAGATATGAACATAGCTGCCTCAACGTGTCATATTGTTTCTATCAAAATCCTGCCTGGAATTTTGGTACATTCTGGTGGAAATCTAGCTGAATAGTTATGGAAGAATTTTTAGTGAGAAATGTCATCAATTTCTGCGTTAGCAGTCAATTAAGTTCTAGAAAAGTTTGCACTTCGTTCACATGCATCGGTCGAGACCATCAGGTGATGGCTTTCACCTTCGCAGGATTGTCTGAAATTTCTTTCTGCTGAAATAGGGTGGCTCAGAAATGCCACATTGTCCAACTGGAATTCGTATCTGGAAAGTTGCTTATATAATTTTCTCCTATCGGAGATTCTGTCCAACTGTGGGAAGATGATTCTCTTGTACTTCTCTTAGTATTTAGTAGATCAGGATGTTATCGATAAATATGCTGGCGAACTGGTTTAAGAATTCGTGGAAAAAAATTTTGATTCATAAATTCTGTAATATAGTTGGAGCATTTAGGAGCTCAGAAGTATAAATCAATTTTTTTGAGAGACTATAACGTGTGCAACAGTTGTCTGAAAACATCGGGTTCTTTCTCTCACCACTGATGGTGGCATAATCATGAATCGTTCTGGAAAAATGTTTAAGACATCGTAGCAGATCAGATAAACATGCTACTTATGGAATGAACATTGATTAAGAATGGTGATCTTGTGAAAAAAATTTAGTGGTCGATACATGATCTCATGATACTGGCCTTCTTCCTGATAGACAGAAACGGGGCACTTCCTGGTGGTGCGCCAGGGCGAATAAAGTCTCGTGCCGGTAATTCTTACAGCATATGCTGCAACTCTTTTAACTTAGCTGAATTCCTGCCATAAAGAGTTTTGGAACAGTTTCTATTCTTGAGACAAACTTGATGTTAAATTCTGCCTCGTGGTTAGGAAGGAATTTCTGTAAAACTTTCTGAAACTATATCTGAGAACGCGGGAATAATCTGCTGATCTTGAATTATAAGGAATCTCAAAAGTGAACTTATAACTAGTAGCTACAAGTCTTCGTAGCTACGGACTGATAAGTCACGCGCTTGTAAGGCAGAAATAATTTGTACTGATTTTTCTGGCAGAAGATATGATGAATATATTTTGGATTTAGTAAGACGGATCTCGTCGTTAACTGAAAATAAGACTTTAACAAATATGGTGATACTATTAATTCCTTTCTGGCTGAGAGGCAGGTAGCCACCCGATTTAAGATAAAGCTGACATAGGAACACGTGAAGTAAATATGGCGACCCTTTACTAAATGTGTTCGTCTGTAACCTCACAGAATGAACACTGCGTGTTTAATCTGAATAATACTCTAGTGGTGGTGACTGAATTTTTAATGATCTGATTCATGCGTGGTATAATAGAATGGGTATACCCCTTTCTGAAGGGTCCTCTGAATTACTGAGGGCCTGGTTTAGAAACATACTGGAGTAATGAGTTCTGACTCGTATTTTGAGAAAATATTCGTATGACATGTACCCTGACTGGTGCCCTGATATGTGTCTTCTGAAATGATACCTGAGACCTATGTCTTGACTGATGTCTTGACACGTGTTTTAGTAGATGAAACTACAAAAGGCTGAAAATTTTTGGTAACTGCTCAGATTGGCGGACCGGTTAGACTACTGACCTCTTGTATTTCTGGTCATGTCCGTTCTGGAGTTCCGATGGTTACTGACTGATCAATTATAAGCACGGTGGTTGTCACTACTGCTTTGTCTGTCAGTTTCAAGACGATCATTATTACGACCGTGATTCCTGTAGCTATTCTGCTGAGTAGCCGGCTGGGTTCCGGTTCTCACTCTTCTGAATGAATGGTTAGCTGAGTGAAGTGTGATATCTAGCTAAGAAGGTGAAAGCATGGAATGAAATGGTAGTGTCTGATGGTTGAAATTTATTCTTGCCAGAAATCTCAAATTTATAGTTTTCATCCTTGTTCTGCAGAGTCTTCATAGTATAAACAGCATCAGCATCTTGAGAATCTCCAAAGCACCAGCATCAGCAGCATCAACATTTGTGAGGTCTTCAAAGTGTTAGCAGCATCAGTATCTGGTAAAATCTTCAACTCACGAGCAACATCAGCATCTTGTAGAATATCGACAAGTGGAAACGCCTGAGATGACCGAGGATCGATTAGCAATATCCATGGAGTAGGGTAACTGGAGTACACCTGGACTACTGTACATGAAGTACAAGGTGAATACTGCACATGGAGCATATCTGAGACAATGTACATGGAGTACTCATGAAATAATGTACATGGAGTATAACTGAGACACTGTACATGGGGTACATATAAAATACTATACATGGCACTGGTGGAATTTTTATGGGATGATCGATACTGGTGTCGCTTGTCTGACATGATCAAAGAAATAAGTTGATTTTTAAATGGTAGTAAACTGAACTGAAAATAAGTAACATGATAGGCTGACAATTCCTGCGTCGACTTACTACTGGTTGTATAGAGGCTGAAAAGTATGATTTAGCGGAGTTTCATCAATGTTCAGTATGAAGACATGATTGATGAAGATCAGAATATGATTTATCATGAAATAGGATTTTACTGTAACCCTTCTTTATTTTAACCTGAAAGCATCGTCACCTTGCTGAAGACATAATCAGCGTCAGGAGACATGAGACTTAATCAACATGAAAACGATGTCCACGTGTGAGTATAAAACATGACCGATACAAAGAACATGTAAAGATAATCGACAGAGGTTTAACATCAACTGATGTGGATGGCTATGGTTCAATCCACAGAATTCAAGAAAAAAAAACATGTGACTAAGTATGGGCGATTCTTGTTTGATCCATACTTGTTAAAACTTCATGAGAACTGTCATGTATAGAAATTTACAATCTGGGACTAAATATGGTTGGTTGTAGTCCACTCCATACTTGTGAAAGTTTATGAAATGTCCTGATATGACAAAGGTGAACAACTATGGATCGGTTCACAAAACATCATTCGACTGAATAGTATAAAATTTTGATCTGAAAAATAGTGAACGTTTTTGGGTCGGTTCACCATGTAATATTTGACTGAAAACATGAATCTGACATGAGTAAGGATGAACGCCTATGGTCAGTTCATCTATACAAAAAAATCGCTAAAAATACATGCGACTAAATATGGCCAGTCCTGTACCATCCTTTTACTTAGTCGAAAACTTTAAGAAACTGACTAATAAATGAAGAAAACTGACTGATGAATGCATGAGAAATATGAAAGATAACAACGCCAAAATCTCGGAAGTTCCGAGTGATACTCACTAGTCACTGGTCAAGTTTTAGAGCCTACAGGTCGAACCTATAGCTCTGATACCATAATTGTAACACCCCACTTGGATAAGTGGACCGTTACGTGTATTTATGGCGTGTCATCAAAGCATAAGGTAAATGTCCTAAAACATTAAATGACCATAACGGAAATACCAGAATCAAACATCGGTAATCCAACCTAAGCTCAAAACATGAAAAATAAAATACTGAAGAAAAGGACTAAAAAATGTCCAAATAAGCAGAATAATTTAAGAAGTGCATAAAGTAAGAAGTCCGGATAGCTTCCATTCAACGCACATGCTCTCAGAATCCTAAGAGCGTCCTGGTGTACCTTCCGTTAGAACATGAAAGAACTACGGCTGAGCATAACGCTCACTGAACAGATATAAAGCATCATAAGGAATTACTGAAATGAAACAGATGATAAAATACTGAAGTTGTAAGATTGATAAGTAAAGTTGCAGCGGAAATCTGTGTATAATCTGCAAAGTCTGATTTATAAATAATAAAGCTGAACTGTTATCTTTTAAATCTAAAAACATGCATTTACTGTATTTTGATTGCCAGAGCTTATATAGGTCATGTGCTGTAACAACGGTGCATGAATAACTGGAGGGGTGACCTCGTCATGCAGTAGAGGGGTGACCTCTAAATAACTGTAGAGGGGTGACCTCTAAATACTGTGCTGGGTGGAGGGATCAGCTCCAATGTGAAGGATGTAGAGCACACACCACATTCACCCTGATAACTTGTAAACTGATAAGCCTAGGATGCATCCATACGCCCCACTAAACATACATATAAAAATGGCCAAACTGAACATGAGTGGGACGATGCAGGATATCACTCTCCTGCATGTGAGTCACGACAGCGGTGCCTATAGTGTCATGGTTACGGTACCTCCGTAACTAGTACTACTGACTGGTCATGCTTGTATATAAGGCTCAGGCAATTTAACTTAATTACAAAACTGATTTCTGATCAACTTATAACATATAATAGGGAAAACATTTGGCTGCAGACGGGAAATCCTAATCATGCATAGAAGGGAAGTCCTTACTGAAAGGACGGAAATCCGTACGATCAATCGGTACGAAAGAGACAATGAATAGTAGAAAGATAAGAATATCCGTACCTTAATCGAACTCGACATCTAAACAAAATTCATACTTATTCTCCGTCATCTGATCTACAAAAATTTGTTGGATACTAATTAACAATGAATGATCTAATTATTATTGTTATATCACATTACATGTTATTTATCTAATATGTCTTTACATGATTAGCCACCACTGATCTTGTGGTATTTTTTTATTAGCCTTATCATTCGAAAAATAGAGAAAAAAAACTAATTCATGCGACCAGATTTTGAAATGGTCATTACTAACAGACATGCAGTTTCTCATAGCTTACGTTTTAATATTTATTGTAGACTTATTATTGAATTAAATATTGATTTTGAAAGAAATATTTTCTAATAGAAAGGAGAAACTTAAAATGTTACATGAAAATTAGTAATGATGGACAACTAACTAGGACTTATGTATATAGATCGAACATTTCTTTTAGTATTTGTATGGTTTATCGTAAACAAACAAAGATTACAATCTAATCATATGCTTTAAGATTGTATCCATGTTGTATGTACTTAAAATGGTGATCTAAGGATTAAAATTTTCATAGGTCATACAAGAAATTATGAACTTCATACTAATACTAATGATTGATGTACATGATGCCAAAACAAACTATTGTTCGAGAATTACCTTAGGGATACACTCAAGAGATCGAAACCGAAACCGAAAAAAGAACACGGACGCCAAGAAAATGAGGCATGATAGATACTCAACCCTGTCGTAACCGAAATGCTAATCGTAACCCGAACTTATACCCATTCACAAGCTATACACCGCAATGAATGACACTAAAATATACTGCCCGACGCGAACCGTACCCTAAATCCGCCTTTGGTAACCGCTTTTAACCAATATGTTTGTATGACGTTAGCTACCTTCTTTTATTATTTGTTTAAGAATGTTACCTCGATTTATGAAGGATATAATATAAATACAAATCTTGAGTGAATCCTTGGTAAGAACCGTGTGAAATAAAGGAAATGATTTGGAGCATTTAAATTTTTGTTATCATTCTTATTTTCTGGTAGTGAGAATTCCGTAATTTACGGAATGATGTGTGACGCTAGTATGTTAAAAATTTCCCATAATTTGTGGAATGATATACGAGATATATGTGTTAGCTATAAATTCACATAATGATTTTACTTTTTCCTTCTTATATCATAGCACAAAAATAATTTTAACATAACTTTGTCAAATACTTATTATTTAAACTTTAAATTATATTCAAAATAATTAAATAAAATAAAAGCCAAATTTTTGGGTTTTACAGACAGTGTATTCTGGTATAACCTACACATTAAAAAGGACCACATTACTTGTTAATCTTAAAGTACCAACATTTCTAATTTTAGAAACAGTCCCATTGGGATATCCAACATTTATGTTTAAGTCAGAAATATCAATGACATCACTCATGTTCTTAGTAGTAGAAGTAATATGTTGGTTTGCCCCAAAATCAATAATCCAACCAAGGTTAAACATAGAGTTTCCAACTTCACATTGGCATTAAAACACTTTTAGAAGTTATTGTTGAAAAACACATTGGCATTAAAAAGGTATAACTAATACCTGCCATATTAGACCGCAAACCAGAATTACTAGAAGTTCCCTTTTCACCAATTAAATTCATAAGTTTGGCAATTTGATCAATGGAAACAGGAGAAAGAGCATTGTAATTAGAACCACTAGCAGTTTGAACTCTAACATTGTTGCTAGAAAAACTTTTGTTGTTTCCTTTGTAGTTAGAAACATTCTTGGTTTTACCATTCTTTTTATAGCCATTGGAATATCCAATAAGCTCAAAACACCTATCTATGGTATGACCTTTCATACCACAGTTATCACATTTCAAAGAATCATAAGAAGGCTTATTATAAGAGTTGTTACCACTACTTTAAGAGGCATTGCTGCCAGAACTACTATTGCTTCTAGAAGAGTTATTCCCATAACTAGAGTTATTGGTAGAATTACCATAACTAGAGTTATTGTTACTAGAAGTGAAATTTCTATAGGGAATAACATTTCTAGTATCAGTATTGTTAGCAACAAAGGAGCTGACCTGTGGTTTAGGAACCACATAAACAGTACCCAAGCCCCTGTGAGACTCCCCACGACAAACAATCACAAAAGCATCTTTAACATCAGGGAATTCAGTTTGAGTAAGTAAAGTACTTCTAATTGGTTGATAAACTTCATCTAAGCCCATTAAGAATTGCATGGGTTTCATCAATTGATTATGTTTAACTAACTCAGATTTAGCAAGACAAGTGCAAGAAGTCAATTTAGTCAACATATCAAATTCTATCCACACGGAATTAAGTTTGTGATAGTACTCAGAAACAGACAAGCCATTTTGTTTGAAGTTGTTAATCTTTTGCACCAAATTAAACAAAATAGACCTATCTAATTTATCATAAGTCTCTTTTAATTCATTTCACACTTCAACAGCGTTATCAACATACACAAGACTCAAATAAAGATCCTCAGATATGCTATTCAAAAGCCAAGACAACACAACACAACAACATTACATCTATCCAACTGAGAAGTTAGATGACCACTAGACTCATATGTGCCTCTCAAAGAAGTACCATTAACAAAAGTCATCTTATTTCTAGCATGAAGAACAAATTTCATAGCATTATCCCAAACCCTGTAATTTTTACAGCCAGATAGTTTAAAGCTAATCAAAGACCCACTGTTACTATCATTAGTTTGTAAATGAAGGGGTTACTAGCATCAAGCCCATTAATAATATTAATAACATTATTACCACCACTAGTCGCAACAACCTCAAGAGACATAACCACAGACAAAACAATAAATCAATGCAACAAAACAATAAACCTACGTGTTCAATTAAGAACCCTAGTTCAAGATCCTGTACCACTTAGTTCTCAGGATTCCAAACCACTATAGTGGTAGGTCAAGAGCAAGTACAAGACGGTGAACAAGCAAAAAGAATAAAATGAGTAAAGGTGCGAGAGGTGTTACACAACCAACAGCATCCAGCAAAATAGCGAAAGAGAGAGCAAAGGTTATTCTAGATTCAAGTCTAAAAGTAACCCTAAACAAAACCACCACCAACAAGAGTTATTCTAGATTCAAGTCTAGAAGTAAACCTAACCGTAAAACCAAGAGAAAACACCAATTCAGCTTCCAATTGAGTACCTGCAATGTTAGAATCACCAGAAAAACACTTGGAAAGCAGAAGCCCCGAATTATAAAAATTAGGATTTTCAACAAAAAACTTCATATTTTCAAAATTAATGATTACCCAGTGACAAAAAACCTTATAAACCACGAATCCTTTAATAATAAATGAATATAAACAAAAAAAAACTTTGAAACCCCCCAAAATAAATTTTCTATAAAAAAGGATTTAAAATAGTGATCCAACTTGGCGCTCTGATACCATGTAAAAATCAGTAACACCACACAAGTATTGCACTCAACCAACCACCCCTGTGCTTTATTAACTTAAGATCTAAAACAGATAGTCCCCGAATGGGTGCTATCAACATACAAGAGAAAAGATTGTCCCCAAATGGATGCAATCTGAAATACAACGATTGATACAACCTAACTACTAAAACTGAATCAATAATCAACGTTTACATCTTCGAGTTTTAGTCAGAGAAACTGAGAGAGAAGATAGAGCTAGAACGGCTGTATAAAACCCTACAAATAAGAAATGCGAAGTATATAAGCTCCAGCAGAAATGAAGAGTTGGCAGGAATGGTCTCTGGACTCCTGCACACTTGACAAACTTGTTAGAAACAAAAAGAGTTATATAAGTAACCCTCAAGATAGAGAAAGGTTGCAAACATAGCCAAAATATTCAAGAATATACACCTCATGTATTACGACGTTGTGACACTGCTATAACGCGCCTATTAAAACATTGGATGAGAACGATATAAATTATTTGCAAATGTGTTGCGGTTCTATTTTTATGAAGTATGTGTTTTTTTACTAGGGCAATATATCTGCTTATGAAGGCAGTATGCTAATAACGCTTCTGGACCATGTTTTCCTTGTCGAAGAATTGTGAATAGTCATAAGTGTCGAATGATCGAGTCAAGTCTCGTTATTTATAAATATTTTATGGAAGAAAATAACAATGCTTTAAAAACCGGTTTTTATTGACCCGGTCGAGTCAGGTCATGGTTCAACCGATTTAGTAGGCGGTTCAACCGAGTTTCTCGGCCAAAACCAGCTTCCGGTCACCCGACAGGTTCACGGTTGAACCAACTCAATCAGCCGGTCAACTGGTTTTAAAACATTGGAAAAGACTACTACGTATTGTAGGGATGGTTAACTAGAGCGAAATAAAACAATCGTGAAGCACCAAAAGCTTTAGTTATGTCGACCAAAAAGAAAGAACGATGCACAAAGTATTACCCTAACCGATTCTTTGATTAAGTATGAAAGAATGTGATGGCACTCCACTACAAGGATAGGAATGAAGGAAGAGTAGAGAGAATTTGGGTCAATTTTATAGTATATCCCATTCAATGCAATGACTTCAATTTAAACATGCTGGAAGAGTGGGCTCATCACCCATGTTCCTTTTTTCATGCAACAAACTACTAACTTCCCTAACATGATGCAGACTACTTCTACTTAACATAAAACAAGGATGCAATAAATAAAACGTGGGAACATGCAGCTGATAGATCAATCTCTATATCTTATGGGCTTCCTTATTTCTCTAGTGGGTCTCGCATTAATCTGGGCTGTCTAGGTTGTGGACTAGTCGATTGGAATGTCTGGTCCATATCATCCCCCTCTCGATCAGAAGTTACAGTGTCCTCATTGTAATCAAGGTCTGGAAATTGTAACTTAAGCGAGTTAAAAATTTCCCAAGAAGCTTCTTCTAGAGCATGTTTTTCCCATTTGACTAAAACCTCTAGATCACTGTTTGAATCAGTACGACAACTGTTGATTTCTTATGGTAAATATGCTAAGTCTTCCTTAGGATCAAATTCAGTCAGATTGCCCTTGGAGTTGATGACGAGACCATACGCAGGTTTAAGTAATGACACATGAAAAACTGGGTGGATTTTCGACCCTACTGGGAACGTGAGTTTGTACGCTACTTCCCCTATTCGCTCAATGATCTTGTATGGCCCATAAAAGAGGCGTGATAGTTTCTGGTTGGCACGGTTGTGGATCGATGTCTTTTTGTACTTGTGCAGGCGAAGATAAACAAAGTCACTGATTGCAAAGTAGTTGTCAAGACGGTGTTTGTTGGCTTGCGTGACCATTTTATGCTTAGACGCCTCTATGGAGTGCTTTAAAGAGCTCATAGTTAATTGATGTTCAAGTAAGGAATTCTCTATGGAGCCTATTGTTGTCGACCCAGGTAGATAGTCGTGTATAGAAGTAACCTTGCGTCCATACAAGGCTGTGAAAGGGGGCATGTTGATGGATGAGTGATGGCTAGTGTTGTAGCAGAATTCAGCGAGATATAACAACCTAGCCCATGTTCGTGGTTCATCGAAAACAAATGCCCGTAAATACATCCCCAAGCAGCGGTTATCGACTTATGTTTGTCCGTCCGTTTGTGGGTGGTAAGCGCTCGAGTGCAATAGTTTAGTGTCCATGAGTTTAAATAACTCCATACAGAACCTACTGAGAAATAGCGGATCTTGATCTGAAACAATAGTCTTTGGAAGGCCATGTAAACGATAAATCTCATGCATAAAGATCAAGACTAAGGTAAAAAGCAGTGTAATTAGGAGACAAGGGAATAAAGTGTGCATACTTTGAAAGCCGGTCGACGATAACCCAAATGCAAACCTGGTCCTTTAATGGAGGTAAATTCGTGATGAAGTCCATGGATATGTCATGCCAAGGCTATGATGGTGTTGGGAGTAATATGTGTGAAGATCGTTGAGCCACGTGGCTGTTGGGTAGGATATGGCGAGCATGGAAGGAATATCCACCCTGCTAAGGGCATCGGCCACTGTATTTTCCTTGCCTGGTTTGTATAGAACTTCAAAGTCATATCCCATCAGTTTTGTGACCCACTTTTGTTGGTCTGGTGTCTGTATCGTTTATCGTTTGTGTCAGGATATGTTTCAAGCTATGATGGTCCGTATAGATACGAAACCGATGACCCAAAAGATATTGTCGCCACTTTTTAACAGCCTCCGTGATGGCGTAGAACTCCTTCGTATACGTTGACAGATCTTGCATGGTTGAGCATAACTTTTTTGCTAAAGAAGGCAATGGGTTTGTTTTCTTGGGATAGAACTGCTCCAATAGCTTTACCTGAGGCATCCATGGTAACATCAAATGGTTGGGTGAAATTGGGAAGCGCGAGAGTGATTAGGTCCTGCATATGTTGTTTCAACTCCTTGAAGGCAGCATCAGCGTCTTCCGTCCATTTAAATTCCTTCATCTTTAGAATGTCCGTTAAAGGGGCTGCGATTTGCGCATAGTTTTGAACAAACCGTCGGTAGTACCCGGTAAGACCCAAGAATGCCCGTATCATGGTGGAGGATGTTGTTTGGGGCCACTGTTAGATGGCTACTATCTTCTCAGCTTCCGGTGAGACTCCTTTGCCAGAAATTCGATGACCTAGAAACGAAATTTCTGGTACCCCGAAAACACACTTTGAGGCTTTCGAATGAAAGTGGTGCTGTTGTAGCTTGTGAAAAACGTAACGAAGGTGCGTGTAGTGTTCCTCTATGTTGCTGTTGTAGATGAGTATGTCATCGAAAATACCAGCACAAAGTGGCGAATCACGGGTCGAAAGAGGTCGTTCATGGCTGATTGAAATGTGGACGGTGCGTTCGTGAGGCCAAACGGCATCACGAGGAACTCATAATGACAATCCGCTGTACGAAAAACAGTTTTGTGTATATCTGCTCAGCCACACGGATTTGGTGATATCCGGAGCGCAGTCTATTTTGGAGAAGACTGTTGCACCGTGTAATTCGTCAAGGAGTTCATCGATTGTTAGGATTGGAAATCGATCTTTGACTGTGACTGTGTTCAAGGCCCGGTAGTCCACGCAAAAACGCCACGAGCCATCTTTTTTCTTGACTAACAAAACAGGAAAGGAAAAAGAGCTTTGGCTTGGTCTAATGATGTCGTCTTGGTTGTTGTTCAGTAAAGGGATATGGTATGGTATGGTGGTCGTGGTACCTGGTTGGTGGAAGGGTGTGTGGTACGTCAAAAATGGGTTGGAAGAGGTCTAATAGGGTTTAATGTTTGGGTCAGTGCTCTCGGCAGGTTGGTGGTGGATGGGGGTTTTTGGTTCCCTGGTGAGGGTATGGATGGAAGCAATGAAATCATGTTTGAGCATAGTGGATAATGAACTCGATGAAACTTGTAGGGTTCGTGGTTCGCCTTGTAAAGTACAGTGGTTACCATCCTTAACGAACGAAATTTGTGGAACGGAAAAATCAGCCGTTATGGTTCCTAGGGCAGCCAACCATGAAATACCCAAAACAATATCTACGCCCTCCACTGGTAAGACAAAAAAAAAGGTTGTAAATTTGGTTTTCTGTAGCTATAATATTACCTTTGGGCAATACTCGGAGCAATGAATGAATTGGCCGTTGCCAACCATAACTCGGAACGGTTCAAGCGGTTTGGTCGAGAGGTTTAACTATTTTGCGATCCGGGGTTGCACAATATTATGTGTGCTGCCGCAGTCAATCAAAAATATGACTGGTTGTGTTCGGATGAAGCCTGTGAGCCATAGGGTTTGGGCAGATGACATACCAAAGTATGCGGCGGCGGATAGGGACCATAATTGTGATGGTGGTGTTGCTTCGGGTGGTGGAGTGTCGTTTGGGTCTGACATAGGTTGTTGGTCGTCGTTATCCACGATGATTAAGAACTGAGGTGTGGAGCACTTATGTCCTGGAAAAAACTTCTCGGGGCAACGGAAGCAAAGCCCGTATTTTCGGCGTTGTTGGATAGCTTCTGGTGATAATTTTGTGAATGGTAATGGTTTTGGTGGGTTGTATGTGATTGGGTCTGGGGTGGGATAGGGTTTGTTAATGGCGTCTAGAGGGGTTGTATTGGTATGTGGAGTAGGCGTGAGGCGGGGGGAAAAGGGTTTAGGGGAATATGAAAATTTAGGTTTAGGTTGGTGGTTGAGTTTGTCTTCCACGAGTTGGGCCAGGCCACACGCATCATGGAATGTGGTGGGTTTAAGAATGGCTAATTCCGATTGGATTTCTGGTTTGAGGCCCGAAATAAAGCAATTCGTTAGGGTTTGTGGGGATAGCCCGGTGATTCGGTTACTCAATTTTTCAAATTCGGTCTGATATGCTCGAACTGTTGTAGTCTGGTATAATTTCAGGAGGGTTGTGTCGTGATTTTCGTATGAGGAAGGGCCGAATCGGAGTTCTACCTGTCTTTTAAACGTGTCCCATGTTCCGAGGAGATAGTTGCTGGCTAAATGTTGGTACCACGCGAGAGCATCACCGGTAACATGGAATGCTATGAATGCGACGCGGTCCTCCGGTGGAATCTTATAGTACGAAAAGAAGCTTTCTTCCTAGAAAATCCAACCGAGGAGATAGTTGCTGGCTAAATGTTGCTGGCTAAATGTATATTCCATTCAACGCAATGACTTCAATTTAAGCATGCCGGAAGAGTGGGCTCATCACCCCATGTTCCTTCTTTCATGCAACTAACTACTAACTTCCCTAACATGATGCGGACTACTTCTACTTAACATAAAACAAGGATGCAGTAAATAAAACGTGGGAACATGCGGCTGATAGATCAATCTCTGTATCTTATGGGCTTCCTTATTTCTCTAGTGGGTCTCGTGTTGATCTGGGCTGTCTCAGGTTGTCGACTGTCTGGGCCGTATCAGAATGCGTGTACAATGACCCCTCCCCTCACCTCTAAAGCAGGTTGTAATCTGCTGCACTATGAAAGAATGCGTGTACAATGACCTTAGACTTGACATCGTGCTATTTCATAGAATTGTTGAATCTGATGTACAAATCACCATAATTTTATTTGTCTCTTACATCATAACCGCGAAAAAGCCTTACTTTAAAGTATGAGATCAATGTGTTTCCGTAACTTATACAATACATAACAAAGTCGATAAACTCGACCTCCTGCATATACATACACACATGTAAGATATGTATATGCACAATATAACAAATCATATTTACATTTCCTTGAGTTTGGCTTAAAATGGTAGGCGATTGGATCGATACGAGAAAAGGATGCTACATCTCTAGCTAGTTTCTACTAATGGCTGCTATTGAATACTCGGAGAAAAGAGTGATTTATGAAAGTAGAGTTGTAGGGTCACGAGGACGAGCTGACCATATTGAACTTAGTACACGAAGACGTTGGAAGTATTCACCAAGTACAAGCAACGCTTTTGCAGCTTGAGGTGGCGTTAAGATCAGATATAATTGTTGCAGAGTCTCCTCTCGAAGGTGATCAGCCTGAAAATTATACATGACTTTAGAATAAGAAAAACGGTCATACTTTGTAAAGAGTATTATTAACCTTAGCATGTAGGCATTTGAAAGTTTACCTGAATCAAGAAAACTTCAAGTGCTTCAAGCTTTTCCATTGCAGAATTCATCTGCGTGTTGTAACTTCCGGCACCTGTTATGTCAATCGTTATGCTCTGAGCCAAGTTCTGTTGAAGCTTTTCCATGCCTTGAGTCAATGCTTCTTCGGCTTGCTCACACGATTGCCTTAAGTTCGTGACCTTCACAAGCTGCAAATCCATTAACTCAATCTGTGGTATTAATATCTGCAAGAATAGAAACAATAAATAACATTGTTATGGAGGAGGTAAAATAGAATTAGTCGGGTCAAGTGAGGTTGACATCAAACTGTGTATAGAAATTAAATGTGCGCTTTGATGGACTTTCAAACTGTTTGACCCCTTCCGAAAATTCAACCTGTTTTCTTTACCGCTTGAACTGTTACAGTTTACAAAGGGCGGGTTGGACGTTGTGCAATGGGTGAAAACGAGTACTTTTGTACGAGTTGACCGAAACACTTTTTCCCCAAAACTTTTTCACTTTTCGGATGAAGGATGAGAGCTTCGAGTGATTACAAAATATATTATTTTTTGACAAAAAAAAAATTATCCGTGATTATGAAGATTTAGACATAAAAGGCACTCTTTGGTTGACATTCAACCCGTTCAGCACATTTGACCCGTTTACTCTAGATCTATTTTCGTCCAGCATAAATGAGGACTTACATATAGGAGCTGAGATGGTTGAAAACCGCCAATCCACTGAAAAAACCGCTCCACAGGTGTTCTCCACAGCCCGTTCATCAGATAAAACACATCAGCTTTAGCAGCAATAGCCTTCATCCGGAAAAGATTATAGTAGTGACTGAAACCGCTATTGACGAATATCATAAGGTCTGTTTCGCACGTATAAGTCATCAACACTTTCCTGAGCTCGTCATCTTTTTTTCTTTGCTCTTCAAGCCACAATTCATACTCCATATCAAATGTAACAATCTGTGGGTTAATAACATTACTAGTGCTCACTAAACCTCCGTATGCGCCCTGTAAATCAACCGTTTAATAACTGACACGTCAGATTCAGTTGGGATTTTGGAAAGTTTAAATTATTTTTCAATGTCGTGCGAAAAGGATTGAAAGCTGACCTGTCGACGAGCCCTTTCGAGTTCTTGTTCTAATTGTGCTAATTTTATACGTCCTGATTCAAGTTGTTGAACGTATGCCTATAAAAAAGGCCGAATATTTAGTCTCGTTGTTTCAGGGTCAAGATTATATACTGTAACTAATAAGCATGATTTAGTTTAGAAGTATTTATGTACCTTTTTCCTTAAACGGCTTTTTCGTTTAGTCTCAATGTTTCGGGTCAAGATTATATAATTTATAAGCATGATTTAGTCTCAATGTTTCGGGTCAAGATTATATAATTTATAAGCATGATTTAGTTTACAAGTATTTATGTACCTTTTTCCTTAAACGGCTTTTTCGTGCAGCTTCACGGTTTTGTGCTAGTCGCCTTTGTAACTGTGACCAGACAAACGGATATATGAGATAACGTACAAATATATGAAATGTAACATATGAGTATGATTTTATCACCTTATCTGAAATGGATCTTGTTGCTCGGGCGTCTGGTGATGGAAGTAATGATTCTTGAACATGGTGTTCGGTCTAAATATTCACAAAACTATTGGTTACAGAAGATTAACTCGAGCAAATTCATAATGCTTATATAAAAACTCCTAAAACTCACATAAGAAACACGTCTTTATCATCTATATACACAAATATATGAAGTCCACGAACAAGTCTGTGATCTATATGCATACAGATTCTTCGATACCAGAAACTATAATAATCATGAAAAACACGATCTATGTGCTTATATATGAGAAAAACCAATAATCACAGTTTTCGCAGCTTATAGAACAGTCTAAATTCATTTTCTGGCTTCGCTAATTATATGTAAATGCATTTAAAGAAAAAACGTATTATACTGTATCACACAGAACATAAATACAAACGTAGTAATCTCAGAAAGACGAGTTCACAAACCTTATTTGGTAGCCTTGAATCCACCTCAGGAATCATTATATTATGGCTCAGGTTCGGACTAAAGTTAGCTCCAAAGGCGTCTTCCCACATGCTAATTTGTTGTAGCGGATCGTGTATTCCCATCCTTCGTGACGTTGCGAATTGAGTTGAAGTTGTTGCCATAGCTGCTTAAAAATACTAACATAAGCAAAAACACTAATCAGATAATGAACCAAAAAGTATACAAATTAGACCAAAATTTACAAGGTTTGACTATTTTATAAGTCAACATGATCATTCAATGTACTCCATAACATTAAATATGCAAAGATATAAAGATATTAATAGGTTGTTTGTTTAAGCTTAACTTTGGCCTTATTGGACTATACTAACAAGCTTATATAAGTTTCAAAATAAGCTAGAAAAATCAGGCTTATGAAATATAAGCCGAAATGAGATAAGATGCCCAAAAATTAGCTTAAACAAACACCAAATAGTAATAACAAGAACTTCACAAACTCAGTAGGATCATACAAACCATAAAATTCATAACTAGATCATTATGAATTTGAGATGCAAAACCTTAAAAGAACCTTAAAAGCATCAACATATCAACAAACAAACACATATGTAGACATGCAAAACCTTAAATTTTCCAAGAAAAACAATGAATATGCAAAGATAAAAAAAAAAAATACTAATAGGGTGTTTGTTTAAGCTTAATTTTGAGCATATATAAGTCTATAAGTTTCCAAATAAGCCAGAAAATTCAGGCTGATCAAATATAAGCCAAAATTTGATAAGATGGTAAGTCCAAAATCAAGCTTAAACAAATACTAAGAACTTTACAAACTCAGTAGGATCATAGAAAGTAGTTAGAAACTATAAGCTTCATAAGCCCAAAAATAAGATCATAAGCCCAAAAATAAGCTATAAACAAATACCAAGAACTTCACAAACTCAGTAGGATCATAGAAACTATAAACTTTCTAACAAGCTTATACTACTTTTGTTGGATGACAACTTTGTTCACACACAAAAGAACCTTAAAAGCATCAACATATCAAGACACAAAAACTAAAACACACAAATTTAGACATGCAAAACCTTAAATTTTCCAAGAAAACAATGAAGAGAGGGTGTCAAAGAAAGCTAACCTTGGAGAGCTTGAAAAGCCAAAAAAGATCCAATTTTGTTGGGGTTTTTATAAACAAGAATTTAATACAGAATAATATAGTACTTGTAGTTATTATTTAAGATGATATGAGAACCACCCATCATCCATTTGCTTAAAAGCAAAAACACCAACTTGTATATAACCTAAATAAATTGACAACTTATGCATTAAACTAATAAAGCATATCAATAATAGTCATTAAAAAACCAACTAAGCTAGCTGAGTTGGCTACCAAAAGTCGGAAAAGTTTTCTTGGAAAGGTCTTGATTTGAGCCTTACTAAATATTTTCAGAAGCCCAAAATAAACAAAAGCAAGAGTAAGAAGGTTCGAGACTTATATACTACCGAATTAAATATCGCTGTACGTTCAAATCACTAACTAATAACTGGTCGTTAAAAAAATAGTCATTAAAAATTAAAGTTAGCTGCTTTTTCAGAGCAAAAGTTGATAAGTTCAGAACAATGTATAGCTTTTTATGCATGGTTTACTAGCTTATTTAAGTCATTTTGTTCTGATTAAAGAGTGTGCCTTTTGGATGACATGAAAGTGGTATTATATTTTGAAAATGCGTACCAACTCATTGTTGGCACTAATTGTTTAGTACATTTTAACCTTGCTTTGTTTATCTTAGTGGTCTACTGGTCCATGACATGAAACATTTAGATGTTTTGGAATTATGAACAATGTTTTAAAAATCGGGTTGACTCGGCCGGTTAAACCGGTTGAATCGTGAACCGGCTCGGAGACCGGGTCAGATGTGATTGGGTTTTTGCTTGTTTGAGAACCGGATTGAACCGCCGGTTTTCGTTGACCTGGTTTGACTAACTCGGCCGGGTCACGATTTTTTATAAAAAAGTTTCAAAAACCTTTTTTTTTATAAATATTTTTAAGTTTTAAAGATATATATTGAGGTAATGATTACTAGTGTTAGTTAAAATAAAGTCAAACTTATAATCTATTACAAATTGTAAGTATAAATTAATTATTTTACACATGTTTACAATAATATTATAAATATACAACTAAAAACTAAGGCTAGTGAGTAAAAAATAAATACTACACATTAAAAATATAAAAAATATACATATATAAGAAACCGGGTTGATCCGGCGGTTCAACTGATTGAACCTGTTGACCCGTGAACCGGTCACTAGACCGAGTCAACTAGAAAACCGGGTTTTAAAACATGATTATGAATGTAACCAAACTAAAAAATAAGTGAGCTCATCTGTATTTTTAGAAAATCGGTAACTAAATATACACAATTGACAAACTATAAATTCGATTTATGCATTTTATTCGAATACGTTCGACGGTGAATATTTCATAAACAGTTCGATTAAATGTTCGTTTATAATCATTTGTTTATTAATTAAACAAACATGAATAACATTTTGTGTTCGTTTAAATAAATGAACGGATATTTCTGTTTGTGAGTAACATAAGTCTAGTTCGTTTATTACATCTAGACAACGATCGTTTACGTATGTGTATTTAGGTATGTCTAAATATTGTATATTTATAAAATACGTTTTTCGTAAAATAAGCAAACTTAAATAAACGAACATACACAAAAAGAAACTGTCACAACTACATATATTGTGCTCGTTCTTTTACGTTTATTTATTTTTGTTCGTTTATATTCGTTTAACACCTTAATGATCAACAAGCATACACGAACATGAACAATCTTATTTTGTTAACGAGCGAATATAATAAGGAATTTCCATTAAAATGTTCATGTATGTTTAATTATACGATTGGAACGAACGAACACGAACGAGCTTTCGTTCTTGTTCATCTCATTCATTTACGTCTACTTGGACTAAAAAGTAGCGTCATTTGTTTGCGTTTCGCGTGATTTATCATTTTTATGTCTCTATGTTAGGCGTGAGACTAGGGCGGTACGAGCCTCATGTCAAGTCGTTTTTTCTTAACGTATTATTCTTGAAGTGTAACGTGAGCCGATCATCGTTACTGACTATTAATATTTCACAAGAAAAAATTACTCTATTTGTCTTAATTTTATTGGCCACATTTTTATTTTGGGTTCTTTCAATTTAATTGTCCACTACAAAATTAGATAAAGATGTTTGAATATATGACTATATCACATTTGCTTGAAATTATAACTAAAAAGTTTAAAAAAATATTTAAATTAATTAGTTAATGATTAAATTATCTCTTTGTTAAAAAGTAAAAGAAAAAATACGTTAATAATGTATTTTTCTTAAATTGTGTATTTTTTAACACAAGAAAATAATTTTGCAACTGAGAAAAGTAACATGTTACTATCAATATAATGGCACATAAAGGTAACAAATTTTTTTTTAAGTCTAGTGGTTCTTGAGATAAGCTTTAAAACGATATAATAACATTGGCCACTTTTTAACATGTGGAAAAACACAACTTGCTTACAAAATTACTTGTAAATTAACTTCTTTAATCATCATATTTTGTAACAAAACAACATGATAACCACACAATATACATTACGCGAAAAATATTTATCGAGTTTTTATAATCGACTAATAATTGTCTGAATTAAATCAAAATAAAATTAACACGCGTTTATTTTTTTGAGTTTAATATATATTTGATTTCTTTATATCTAAGGAAGTGAAAAAATTCAGCGTGTTATAAATAGTAATGTTATAACACTCAAGGACTGGACCATAACTAAATATTGTCAGGTGCACATAAAATTTTGAATAATAATACCATAAACATATTTTGATGGACCGAGTGCATTTAACGTACGTTTAAAAAGGAACAGAAAAAATCGATGTTTTCATAAAAATTGACACCATATCGAAAAAATTATAGGGTTCACGAACACCCACGGAAAACACACACACAATATACATTACGCGAAAAACATCTATCGAGTTTTTATGATCGACTAAAAACTGTCTGAATTAAATCAAAATAAAATCAATCACGGGTTTATTTTTTCCGAGTTTAATATACTTGGTTTCTTAACATATGAGGAAGTGAAATACTTATCAAAGTCCGGCGTATTATTAATAGTAGTTATAAGCCTCAGGGACGAAATCAGAAGTAAATATTGCCAGTCGCACACAAATTTTTGAATCGTAATACTATAAACATATTTTGATGAATCAGGTCCATTTAACATAAAAAAAATTCATAATGTTCTCGAGCACAAAGAGAAACCCCCCCTCCCCACCTAAGTTTCGAACGTTGTATTTAGCAGAAGTTTTGCTGAGCGGTGGATCCAGACTGGACTGGACCGGCCAAAACCGGACCTGACTAAGGACTGAATTGGTCCAAAACACCGGACCAAAATGGTCCGGTTCAGGTCGGTCCGGTCTTCGGTCCGGTCTAGTCCCAATTAGACAAAATAAACGAACTCGGTCCAAGAACCGGACCGATGACCGAAATGGTCTAAAATCACGGACCGAGGACCGGACCGAATTTGATCGGTCTGGTCCAGTTTTGTTTTCTGGTCCGATCCGATCCGACGGTCCATAAGTCCACCTTAAGCAGAACTAATTTTGCACTAAAAAAAGTTAGTGACGTTTTGTTGCTCATTTGACTTCTCCTACCACATAGACAAATTTTAAAAAGGTAAATTATCATTTAGATATCACAATAATGATACATAATCTCGCCTAAGAGAATAGGCAATCAAATTTTGTTAGTCAAAAGCATCAGATCTAGATCGGATCGAGGACTAAAATAGTCCAATATTTCAGTCTAAGACTTGATCGAAATAGTTCGATTCGGTCTGGGTCAATCTAGTCCTATTAAGTATAATCGACGGGGTTTTGATAAAAACGAATCAGACTGACCGAACTAAGAACCGAATTAGTCTAAAATCCTGGATCGAGGATTAGACCAAAATTGCACGGTCCCATTCAGTCTTCCAATCCGGTCTAGATCATCGATCCAATTGCTCAGCTCTAGTCAAAAGTTTAGTACCTAGCGTGGCGTAATGAATCTGTATTCACGAAAAGGTTTGGTCCCCTCGCTTAGATCAAATGTTTAACATACCTTTACAAAGTAACATGTATTTAAGAAAAAGAATTCAATAAGATCTCGACAGATTAGCATTATGATTTGATACGAAATTTGAACATTTAACTAAGCTTTTCATATATTAAATGTAACTTTATGTAATGACATGTTGAAATTCCACTAAGTTGCCGCCATCAACACCATCATATCAATACTAGCAACGTATCCGCGTGATACGACAACATATACTCTGTGATTATTCAAAAAAGATTTTGTAAAATTTTGCAAAACCTTTTGATTTCTTTTAAGAAAATTCTGATCGTGAAATATTATGTTAAAATAAATATATATAAATTTTAAATTTGTTTGCTAATTTTAATTAAACCATACATTTTAGTATATTTTTAATTTCTGTTATACTTATAAGTTCCTTTAACATGACTTAGGTCATGTTTGACGCTTAAATTTATAAAAATTTATTAAACCATGAGTTTGACTTTTAAAAATATAAACTACTTTTAAATATAAGTTGTGTTTGCTTTGCATAACTTGAAATAACATGTAAAAAAATAATATATTAAACAAAATGCTTCTAAAACAAAAATAAGCTTCAGCTTATGTTCTAACGATTCGTTCAAGCAATCTGATTCAGTTCCTACAAGTAGGGGTGAGCATTTGAACCGTCAGAATAGACCGGACCAAATCGGACCGACCTGGATCGGACCGAACAATTTCGGTCTGGTCCTTAGTCCGGGGTTTTGGACCATTTCTGTCCTCGATCTGGTTGGTCCGGTTTGATCTTACCAAAAACTCGTTGATTATGTCTAATAGGACCGGATCGAACTGGATCAGACCGAACCATTTCGGTCCGGTCTCGGTCCGGAATTTTGGATCATTTCGATCCTCGATCCAATCCGATCTTAGTCGGTCCAGTTCAATCCAGACCTGTTGCTCAACCCTACCTACAAGTATTACCAAATATACCTTTACTATTAATTAAAGTTTTTAGGTCCAAAAGTTGTATATGAATCAGCATGTCACTAATCAATCAAGATTTAAAACTAAAATAAACTATACATACATGTATAATAAGTACACTAGCAGGGTACTCGCGCGATGTAGCAACGGGTACATGTGATTGATCGGAGAAAGATAATAAAAAAATATTTGGTCAGGCCTGATTCACTTATTTGTATAGGTTTTGGCCGGTTTTCTCCAGTTTTCGATTGAACCGTTGACTTGGTCCGATTCTAAAGCCATATATACCACCAACTTGTAAGTTATATGAATTTTTTTATGTTTTAATAGTTGTATAATATGCATAATAAGATGTATTATTCAATTTAAGGGTATTTCTAAAATATTATTAATTAAAATGTTTAATATATTAATTAATGTGTATTTGTAACATATGTTTTATAATATGTATTAATTAAAATTAATTTTAGAAAAATGATGGTAATGTTTTTTTAATTATTGTATACTATTTTTTGCTTTTGAACTTGTATTCTTAAATCATATTTGAGTTGATGCATTAGAAGGATATACATCATGTTGTTTTAGTTGTACTACTTAACTTTTGTACATATATAGAGGAGAGGGCGAATAAAATTGTATATATGTAATACATATATATATTTTATTTTAAATTGTTTTTAAAATAATATTAATATGTGTATTTAATTTGTTTGTACTTGTACATTATGTTTTATTATATGTATTAATTACATTTAATATTTAAAAAACATTTAATAAATGAATGGTTTGTAACATAAGCTTCATAAGTTGTATTACTTAAAGTTAAGTTTTATGCATTTTATAATTATAATATAAGGTTTACGAGTTGTACTATTTAATATTTAATGATTAGAGATATCAATCTCTTTTATACGTAGTATAGATAAGTATTCAAATATTGATTATCTAACAACTTGACTTAAAATGTTGTCATCATTCATACATTTTGTGTCTTGCTACAAATAGAAGGATCCAAGTTAAGGACATTCGCATGTTAGTACTAAATTAGGAAACCAGTGTTGTTGAGATGCCAGCCAAGGGGCAAATGTCCTTTTTAATATTGTTGTACCATGTTCCTTTTAAAATATGATTGACTTTTTTATAGCTATGTTGCTTCTTTACTTCCTAATTCCTGGTGTATAACTTTGTGGCATACTTGGAAAAGTAAAATGTTTTGATAACTAAAAAAGTGTCGTTTGGTTAGAGATTTTAAAAATTTTGAAATTTAAAATGTTTATTCATGTTTAGTTGACATAAATTTATAATATTTTGAAATCTTGATATTCAGGTCGATTCAATAAACACGAATAAATATTTAAAAGAATTTACATTACGATTTTTTTGCTAAAGGGCAAGTGCCCCGTAAATTTAGTGACGAAATTTGATAAATATTATTAAAAGTTAAACTATAATGTATTTGTTTTAAAAAGACTGATCTATGTTTTCTTTTTATGTTTGTACTTGATAATGAGTATTACTCCCTCCCATATTAACAGTGTAGTTTATTATTTTTAGACGTCTCAAATAAATAGTTTATTCTAAAAATAGATAAGAAATGTAGGTTAAATTTACTATATCACCTTCACTTGAGGGTATTATTAGAAACAATAAAGAAGTTGTAAATTAATTAGTTAAGAGTAAAATTGTAATTGTGTAAAAAGTAAGAGAAAAATAAGTGAAAAGTGACGTTTTTATTAAACTGCGTGTTTTTTATCGATGAAATATTAGTATGAGACGGATGAAGTACATAATAAGGCTAGAAGGAGAAGAGATTCATTTCTACTCAACATTAACTTAACGTCATATCAGTTTTTATATTTTCACTTATATAACTTACTTTCGTTCACTTTCAATTGTAATTACACTCACTTAAACTCACCTTTCACTAATAATTAAAATATTTATTTATATAAACTATTATTTATTAAATATCCCATACACTCGTAAACTCATGAAAAACATTAGAAAAAAGCTTACTATTTAAAAAAAGCTCACAAATAGTAACTCATGTGAGTGTAAGTGGCTCATGCTTATTTTCTCAAAAGTTATAACTCACACGTGAACAGTTTTGCGCGTGAGTGTTTTGAAAAATCATTCGTAGGCTAAACACCAAGGCTAAAACGGACAAAAACATATAAAAACATAAAATTATTGGAGTATTTGTCCAATGGGTGTAGCTCTTGTGCTTGAGTCAAATAATTCAAGTTCAGTTCTCATCTTTGGCATTTATTTCAAATAGGTACCCGCCTCCGCGAAACTTATGGGCATACTGGAGAGACTTTATGGAATAAGAGATCGAGGGTCGAGTCTCGGCTCGTCTCACTCCAGGTGTTGCTCCTCTGGGCCAGGAGAGTTATCGGAGCTATTCCTTGTGTGGTGAACAATGGTTGGTGCCAAAAGGCACCCGGGGTTAAGATTTTCCCGTCAATCTTTACCTTTTTGTGGAATATAAAAACGTAAAACTAAAAAAAAAAAAAATATTTAAAAGTCGAAAAAACATTAAAGATAATGTATCCGCCGAGTGACCAAATTGTTGTTTTACATGCGCTCATTGGAGTCCATATAGTTATTAAGCCCATCAAAAATACAAATTTGAACATAAAATGCCTCTTTTTTTTAAAAAAAAAAACCTAAAAAATACCTATAATTAACAAAAGAGTTTTTCTATCTTGTACCCTAAGTGCACATGATAAGAAAGTAAATAATACACCGGGTCCTACAGAAAAATACATAAGAATTCACACTTTATGGATTCCTGTGTACTTTTCTGTGAGAACCGGTGTATTTTTTATGTACTTTATTTATTTTTATCATGTGCCCTTAGGCCATTAACAAAATGGGGCCGTACTATGTGTTACGAGCAGGGGCGGACCTATGTGTTAGGTTCGGGGTGGCGGCGCCTCCCATGGCTTGACAAAAAAGACGCGATTACAGTGGATTTTTTCTTCGATTTTGACAGTTTTTTGGAAATGCCCCCCATTCGATACACAAATTGCCCCCTACTCACACATTGAAATTATTAAATACTAATATGACATCTGATGAAAGTTGGAGGTAAGAAAGGTAAATAGTTTTCTATTATATTTTTTACTTTGCAAAGTTTGGTTTGAGTTTGACAGGTTTGGAGAAGTTGAAGGGCTAAATGTAGCAAGTGACTCAAACTTGAGTCAACCCTAGTCTTTGGAGCTTAAATACACGTTTCTAGTTATTTCCGTCATTCAGTTTTTGTTATCTCTTTGTTTTCATCTCTCACATAAACATATCCGCCATTGTTGATTTTGTTGATTGGTTCTTGTATATTGATCTTGCCTGTAAGATCAAGTATACATTGTATTTCTTTGATTTCTGAGTTGTATGTATGATCACAAAGCTAGGTATCACATTTGAAGTGATAGCCTAACGCAGTTATAGAAAAATAAAGGGGAGGTTGGTTGATTAAATCTATTCTTGTGTTTTGATTTAATAAATCGAATATGGTATCAGAGCCTTTGGTTCTTAATATCTGAGTTTTAAAACGATTCTCTTTATCAATCTTGATTAATCTTGTGGTTAATCGTGTTCCTTTTGTGATTAATTGCAAGATTTATCATTTTAAATTTTTTAGGGTTTTAAAATTTGGGGGTTTTGTGATTCTTGGTGATCTGTGGTGTTTAATTGGGTTCTTTTGCGCTTAATTAAGCTCAATTGTGTTTCTGGTAAGGTTAATTGAAGAAACCCTAAAATCCAGAAATTAGGGTTTCATTCAATTTTTGGGCATTTGTTATTTTGTGTTAGTTATTTGTTATAACTAACATTTTCAGGTTGTTTTTCCGCTGTGCTTGTTGGTTGTAATAAGATCTTCTTGATCTTATTGGTTCTTTGGTTTCTTTGCTTGTTGCTGCGCGTGTAGTAACACCTCTCTCACTCTCTCTTCTTTATTTGTTGTTTTTAGAAGGGGTTTTAGGTGTCGAAGGGATTAGTTAGTCTTGGTTGTTGGTTATTGTGGAGATACAAGGAGGTTGTTGTGCTTTGTTTGATCTTTGTGTGCTTTCATTATGTCTGTTTCTAAGAAAGGTGACCAGGATGATGATCCTGTTAGTGATACTGAAACTGAAAATGAAACAGTCATTCATACTAATGACCCTTTGTTTTTACACCCTACTGACACAAATGGGCAGCCCATTGTGAGTGTTAAACTCACTGGTCCTGAAAATTATAAGGTATGGGCTGCTGCATTTAAGCTTGCATTGCATACTAAGAATAAATTGGGTTTCATTGATGGTACTTGTGAAAAGAATAATGATGATAATGTTTTAGCTGATCAATGGGATAGATGTAATGCTGTGGTTTTATCTTAGATCCTTGGATGTATCTCTTTTGAGTTATATCAAGGACAAATTTTCTCTAAAAATGCTAAAGATGTGTGGGATGAATTTAAAGAAACTTATGATAAAATTGATGGATCTGTTATCTATAATTTGCACTATAAGATTTGTTCTCTTACACAATCTGGCTCTTCTTTGTCTGAATACTATCACAATTACAACAGTCTTTGGAGGCAGTTTGACTCACTTGTCAATCTTCCTTCATGTAAATGTGATGGTGCTCCTCAAATGAAGAGTCACAACTCTCTTATTAGACTCATGCAGTTTTTGATGGGCCTTGATGACACTTTCAGTGTTGTTAGGAGTCAATTACTAACTGCAGACCCTTTGCCAGATGTTAAATCTGCTTTTGCTACTCTATCTAGGGTTGAGTCTCATAAGAATAATCTGGTTCATGTTGTGAGTGATAAGAATACTGCTACTGCTTTTGTTGCTAAACCTAATAATTGGAATGGTAATAAAAATTCTCAAAACAGTCAAAATGGTCAAAACAGAGGTCCTAATAAGAATAACAATAAGTTTGTTTGCACTCATTGTAATATGAATGGCCATACTGTTGATAGATGTTTTGAACTTAATGGATATCCTCCAGGTTTCAAGAAAAGGAATACTGGAGGATCTAATGGTTCTAATAATGTCTCTAGTTCTCTTGGTAATAATGTTGATCAGGGTTCTGGGAAATCTCTTCCCTTCACTGCTGATCAGATAAATAGACTCATGGCTTTGATTAATTCTAAGCCTGACATTGGTGAAGTGCAGTCTTGTGCTGCAGGTATTAATTTTGGTTCTAATCATGTCATTAGTTTTGTCCCTTGTAGATTCTTTAATTTTAATACTAATATAAGTACTTATATTGGTTGGATCTTTGATTCTGGAGCATCACAACATATGACTTTTTCAACTGAACACTTATTTGATGTTATTGATGTGTCAAAATTGAGTATATATGTTTCACATCCTAATGGAACTATTGAACATGTTAAGCATGTTGGAAACTTTAAACTATCAAGTAAAATTACTTTGAAAAATGTGTTGGTTGTTCCAGGTTATAAGGTCAGTCTTATTTCTGTTCATAAGTTGGCTAAAGATAGTAAATTTGTTGTTTCCTTTACTGAATTAAAGTGTTTTGTTCAGGATTCTCATCAAAAGTCCCTCTTGGGGACTGGTAGTGAAAATAATGGACTTTATCTGTTTGATTCAGGTAGGAAATTTGTTAATAGTGCTATCACTAAGTGTAATTTGTCTAAGTGTGTGTGGCATAACAGACTTGGTCATCCCTCTGACAAAGTTTTAGCTATTCTTAAGGATAAAATCCATCTTGATTCTGCTAGTAATGTTCAGCCTTGTGATGTGTGTCGTATGGCTAAACAAACTAGAGATCCTTTTCCTATAAGTGATCATAAGACTAAATGTTTGGGTGAAATTATTCATTTGGATGTTTGGGGTCCTTATAGGGTTAAAAGTAGAGATGGATTTAGATTCTTTCTTACCATTGTTGATGATTATACCAGGGCTGTGTGGTTATACATGCTTAAAGGCAAAGATGAGGTTTTTTGATAAACTTGTTGAGTTTTATAAGCTAATCAAAAATCAATTTGATGTTGCCATCAAAGTGTTTAGAAGTGATAATGGAACTGAGTTTGTTAATCATAAATTTGAAAGTTTTATTAAACAAAATGGTGTTATACATCAAACTACTTGTGTGTATACTCCACAGCAGAATGGTATAGCTGAGAGAAAACATAGACATTTACTTAATGTTGCTAGAGCCCTCATGTTTCAGGGGGGATTACCTTTGAACATGTGGCCTGAATCTATTCTTACTGCTGTTTATTTGATTAACAGGATTCCTAGCTCAGTCCTCTCTGGAAAAAGTCCTTATGAAATGATTTATAAAACTGAACCTAATATCTCTCATTTAAAAAGTTTTGGGTGTCTTTGTTTTAGTACTGTACTTAATAATGTGGATAAGTTTGCTGCTAGGTCTGAAAAGTGTGTGTTTATTGGATATTCATTCACTAAAAAGGGTTATAAGTTGTTTGGTATTGAGTCAAAACAAGTGTTTTATTCAAGGGATGTCAAGTTTTATGAAACAGTGTTTCCTTTTAAAAATGATGTTTGTAAAAATGGTTTGATCTTTGAAGATCAGGGAGTAAATAGTTTAAATATTTTTGATTTAGCAGTAAACAACTCTGATGATCCCCATGATGATTTGAGAGATGAAAAATTAGGAAATAGAGGTAGCATTTTAAAAGAGTCTGTCTTAGCTGAGATAGTATCTACTGATACTCCTATCATTGTTACCAGTGATACTCAGGGGTCAGAGTCTATGAATGATAAAAGTCATAGTCTTGGAAACCAATATAACTTAGGCAATAATGATGCTAATGATATTGACAATAATGTTGCCCTAGATGATGAAAATTATGATTCTGAGGGTGAAGAGTTTATAGAATTCAACCAATATTTTCAACATAATAGTCCAGAGGAAACTGAGCTAAGAAGGTCTACTAGACCACATAAGTTGCCTAGTAAACTTAGTGATTATGTGCTTGACAAGAAAGTTAAATATGATATTAACACTGTGGTGAACTATAATAACTTGTCTTTGCATAATTTTGTGTTCACTAATAACTTGAACAAAATACATGAACCTAAGTCTTACAAAGAGGCAGCCAAAGACCCTAGATGGGTTGAGGCTATGAATGAGGAGATGGAAGCTCTTAATAGAAACAATACTTGGGTGATTGTTGATCTACCTCAAGGTAGAAAGGCTGTTGCATGTAAATGGCTATGGAAGGTTAAATACAAATCTAGTGGTGATGTTGAGAGATATAAAGCTAGAGTTGTAGCAAAAGGGTTTAGTCAAAAAGAGGGAATAGACTATGAAGAAACTTTTTCACCTGTTGTTAAAATTGTAACTGTTAGGTGTCTTCTTTCTGTTGCTGTGCACAATAATTGGCCTGTTTATCAGTTAGATGTAAATAATGTCTTTCTTTATGGAGATTTAGATGAAGAAATTTATATGAATCTTCCTGAAGGGTATGGCTCTAACTCAAACAAGGTGTGCAAGTTAACAAAATCTTTATATGGGTTAAAACAGGCACCTAGAAAATGGAATGAAAAGTTAACAAGTGTGTTAATTGAAAATGGTTTCTGTCAAAGTAAAAGTGATGTTTCTTTGTTTACTAAGACTGAGAATGAGTCTTTTGTTGCCCTGCTTGTTTATGTAGATGATATTATTATAACAGGGAACAATGAAAGTATTATCAATGACTTTAAAGAATATTTGAGTTCAAAATTTAAAATTAAAGATCTTGGTAAACTCAAATATTTCTTGGGTATTGAAGTACTTGATACTGAATCAGGATTGTGTCTTAATCAAAGGAAATATTGTTTGGAGTTGCTATCTGAATATGGAATGTTGGCTTGTAAGCCAGCTAAAGCTCCTATTCCAGATGCATCTAAGAAAAAGAAAAAACTTATTGAAGATGAGATTGATACTGTGCTTGAAAACAAAACTTGTTATCAAAAGATTGTTGGTAAATTGATATATCTGACTCTAACTAGGCCTGATATTGCTTATGCTGTTCATTGTTTAAGTCAGTTTATGCATGATCCTTATAAATCTCATCTGAAATTAGCTTTTCATGTTCTTAGATACCTGAAAAGGTCTCCTGGAACTGGTATATCTTTTAAACATAATAATAATCTGAATCTTAATGCTTTTGTTGATTCTGATTGGGCTAAGTGCAAGATTACTAGGAAATCTGTTACTGGATATGCTGTTTATCTGGGTGATAATCTTGTATCATGGAAAAGCAAGAAACAATCTATTCTAGCCAAATCTTCAGCTGAAGCTGAATATAGAGCTATGAATAGTGTGGCTTGTGAAATCATGTGGATACTTAAGATTATGAATGATCTTAAAGTAAAAGTGAATTTACCTGTGCCTATCAGTTGTGATAGCAGTTCTGCAATTCAAATTGCAGCCAATCCTGTATTTCATGAAAGAACTAAACATTTTGAGATTGATTTATATTTCTTAAGGGAAAAGGTATCTGCAGGTTTGATCAAAACTGTTAAGGTCAAATCTGAAGATAATGTTGCAGACTTGTTTACCAAAGGGTTGTCTATTAAAGATCACAATTCTTTTTGTGAGCTTTTGAAGCTTGTTGATTTGTATCAGAAGTCAAATTAAGAGGGGGTATTAAATACTAATATGACATCTGATGAAAGTTGGAGGTAAGAAAGGTAAATAGTTTTCTATTATATTTTTTACTTTGCAAAGTTTGGTTTGAGTTTGACAGGTTTGGAGAAGTTGAAGGGCTAAATGTAGCAAATGACTCAAACTTGAGTCAACCCTAGTCTTTGGAGCTTAAATACACGTTTCTAGTTATTTCCGTCATTCAGTTTTTGTTATCTCTTTGTTTTCATCTCTCACATAAACATATCCGCCATTGTTGATTTTGTTGATTGGTTCTTGTATATTGATCTTGCATGTAAGATCAAGTATACATTGTATTTCTTTGATTTCTGAGTTGTATGTATGATCACAAAGCTAGGTATCACATTTGAAGTGATAGCCTAACGCAGTTATAGAAAAATAAAGGGGAGGTTGGTTGATTAAATCTGTTCTTGTGTTTTGATTTAATAAATCGAATAGAAATCCAACTTTTCACACTCTAAAACCTAATAATCTCAATTTTTAAGTTAAAATATTCGATTTCTTATTCGGATTCTAGTTTTATTTACCTTGCTATTGTCAAAAAATTTTTTTTGCTCCATACTGTCCAATTTTCTGCGTCCGCCACTGGTTACGAGATCAAACTACGACACGTTCCTTATGTGTTTTGTATTAAGAAAATTCATGTCCACATTTCACATTTCCAGATTATGTTGAATTTATAACTTACAAGTTCTACATTTATTTCTCATCGTTCAAAGTATTTTACAAGAACAAGCGTCACCCCTCTTAAACGGATTCTAATATCCTTTATTTTTTGATTTTTTTTTGATTTTTTTTTTTATTTTTATAATTTTGTTTTTGTTATAAAACTGTGAAATGGAAAGTGCGGGATAAAAAATATAAAGTTTAACATGTAAAAAAAATAAACTGTCAAAAAATATAGAACAAAAACTGACAAAAACAGTGTTATCCTGTAAAAGGGGGACAAAACGAAAGTATTTATAATACTTTTATGTACTTTTTGGGGTTAGGAGCTATTTATAACATGACCCTTTCTTTTTACAAAGTAAACACTTTTTTTTATAAAAGTTGTTACTGTAATAGTGTGATTCGTGTATGCTTTAAAATTGTTACACATGAAACACACGTAAAAACTTTCACTAAAAGTTTGAAGGAAGTACAAATTAGTGCTTCTTCTTTTCATTTCACTTTTGGAGTTTGAACTTTTCTTACATCAAGAAATATTTGTCATGATTTTTTCAAGTTAAAAAGTAAAGATGGTATATTTAGGGTTCGTTTGGTAAGAGTTTTTTTTTAGATCTGTTAGTCTTTTTATATAAAAATTATTTAATAGCTCTGTTCGACGTAACAGTTTTTTTTATAGTTGTTAGCTTTTTATTATAAACAAGTAGCTTTTAAATAAAAAACTGATTTATACATTTTTAAATTATCAAAAACTGTTAAAGATATGAATTACTGATATACCATCCAATCTACATTACATATAAAAAATTAGTATCTCTTTTTTATTTAATGTTTAAGTAATACAAATATAAAAGTTTAATATACAAGTTAATTAAACATCATTTTTTTCTAAATTTTAAGTATAATATAGTTTATGGTACAATTATTAAATCCACTCATAAATTTCTTGTTATAAATTATATGTTACAAGTATATATTAGTTAAAGTTTAAACACGAGAGTTAATGTATTTTTAAAATTCTCTTAAAATAAAAAGAACATATTATTATATTTAATTATACAAACAAATAAAACACACACACTTTCATAAAACTTATATGCTAACAAGTTGATTATACATATGGTTTAAAAGTGGGATCGGACTAATGGGTCACCATCAGTTTGGCTAGCTAAGAAAAATCGACAAAAACGAAGATAATCGGGCAGAAGCGGTATAAACGAGTGAACCAGATTGAACTAGGATCATTCTTTTATTATTCTATAGTTAATCAGTTTATCGTTTTTAGTTTGGTGATGCTTAAACTTTAATCATAAGATACCCGCAGCCGCAACGCGCGGGTACCCTGCTAGTTATATTATAATTTATTTAAATATGTTCGTTTTAAGTAATTTTACATTTTAATTTTACAATGAACACCTAATCTACCAAACACTTTTATTAACAACTAATAGCTTACAGTTAACAGCTAACAACTTACAGTTAACAGCTTACAGCTTAGAGTTAACAGCTACAACTAGTTTTGCCAAACATAGCCTTAGACGAGTGTTGTAAAACAAGGCTTATTATAAGGCTCATTATTCGTCATCTAGACGTTCCAAAACCATAAAAATTTTCGTGAGCGATTAATCGGCCACAATCATGGTTAACGACGGTCAAAGACTATCAATAATGGTCAAACTTTCTAGAACATGCAAATTTGAATATATATTATTCAAACTCGCGGAAAACATGTTTTAATCACTTATCATACTTGTTTATGTTTATTGTAAGTTGGTTTTATGGAAAAACATATTGAAAATACACAAAACTTGTTGAAAATATCTAAAATTTATAAAAATGACAATTTAATTAACTATCGATTAATCCTGCCTACGTAGATTACAAGCAATCCGACTACCTACATAGATTACAAGCTAAAAAAACGTTAAGTGTCCGGTTACCGATTTATGATTTTTACGACCTTGATTTGATTTAGCAAAGTGACTTGTGTTAGCCCGTAAATTACTCCATCATGAGATGTGATATCATTGTTCCCATATTTAGTTTATTCTAATCTGTATAATTATGTTGATTAGCTGTAGTCTGATGTCATGAGCTTATCCAAAGCCATTAGATGTTATATATATGTACCATATGTAAGCATGTTCAATAAGGAAAACACATGGGTTTTTACCATCTCACATGGTATCAGAGCACCAATATTGTTAAAAACAACACTTGGACTCTTGTACCTCGACCCACGAACACCAATATTGTTCGGTGTATGTGGCTTTTTCGCCACAAGTATTTAGCAGATGGTACTCTTAGTCGCTACAAGGCTAGGCTTGTAGCCAATGGTAGTACACAGATAGAGGGTGTTGATGTTGATGAGACTTTTAGTCCGGTTGTTAAACCGGGTACTATTCGAACAGTTCTTAGTTTGGCTATTTCTCGACATTGGCCGGTTCACCAGCTTGATGTCAAGAATGCATTCTTACATGGTGATTTATCTGAGACAGTGTATATGCATCAACCTCCAGGGTTTCGAGATTCTGTGCATCCTGATTATGTGTGTTTATTACAGCGGTCTCTCTACGGGCTCAAGCAGGCCCCAAGAGCTTGGTTTCATCGATTTGCATCTTATATTACTCGTGTTGGGTTTCATCATAGTCGCTGTGACTCATCTTTATTTATTTACAAACAGGGGATGGATACTGCTTATTTGTTATTATATGTTGATGATATTGTCCTCACAGCTTCTTCTGAGACTTTGCTACAGCGCATTATTGCTTCTTTAAATCAGGAGTTTGCTATGACAGATTTGGGTTCCCTTAATTATTTTCTAGGTATCTCTGTTACACGTGATTCCACAGGGTTGTTCTTATCACAGCGCAAGTATGCCGTTGAGATTCTTAAGCGAGCACATATGGCTAACTGTAATCCTAGTTGGACTCCTGTTGATACCGAGTCTAAACTAGGCAACGATGGTGATCCAGTATCTGATCCAACTTTATATCGGAGTCTTGCAGGTTCTCTTCAGTATCTCACTTTTACTCGCCCAGATATTTCTTACGCAGTTCAACAGATTTGTCTTTATATGCATGATCCTCGGGAGCCTCATCTATTGGCTCTTAAAAGGATCTTGAGGTATGTCCGTGGTACATTAGACTATGGGCTACAGTTGTTTGCATCCTCTACTACATCATTAGTTGCTTATTCAGATGCGGATTGGGCTGGGTGTCCTACCACTAGGAGATCTACTTCAGGTTACTGTGTGTTTCTTGGCAACAACCTACTTTCCTGGTCCTCTAAGCGTCAACCAACGCTTTCTCGTTCCAGTGCAGAGGCGGAGTACCGTGGTGTTGCTAATGCTGTTGCTGAGACTTGTTGGTTGCGGAATTTACTCCGTGAGTTGCATACACCTTTATCTTCCGCTACGCTTGTCTACTGTGATAATGTTAGTGCTGTCTATTTATCTTGCAACCCGGTTAAACATCAGCGTACAAAGCACATTGAGATTGATATACATTTTGTTCGAGATTTGGTTGCTACTGGTCAAGTTCGTGTTCTTCATGTTCCGTCTCGTTATCAGTATGCGGACATTTTCACTAAGGGATTGCCTTCCGCATTATTTGAAGAGTTTCGAACCAGTTTGAGCGTCCGATGTCCTCCCGTTCCAACTGTGGGGGAGTGTTAGCCCGTAAATTACTCCATCATGAGATGTGATATCATTGTTCCCATATTTAGTTTATTCTAATCTGTATAATTATGTTGATTAGCTGTAGTATGATGTCATGAGCTTATCCAAAGCCATTAGATGTTATATATATGTACCATATGTAAGCATGTTCAATAAGGAAAACACATGGGTTTTTACCATCTCACAACTTGTTGGTGTTATATTACCTTTAATCGAACCACTAGGCCTCATTATCCTCAATTTTCTATTGAAATTTCAAAGAAGTTAACAATTAAATACAAGTATACAACATAAAAGAAAAAAAAATTTATTCAAATATTTTTTTTTCGAAGTGACGGGTGGAAAGAAATTATTCATTTTTGAGTGATAACACTTTAAATTTAAGGGAAAATTACTTAAAGTGTTCAAAAGTTTTGGAGATTTTCGATCCTAATCCAAATTAATATTTTTTTTTCTAAAAAAGGTTAAGTGCAACTCAGAAAACGGGGAAATTTCGAAAGAATTTGACAGTGGAATACGAGATAGTTGTCATATTTTTCCGACATTTATCCGGTTGCTAAGTTGACTCGGACTCTCGGGAAAACATAGTTTCTGAAATAGTCTTAGAAGCATCGGTCTTAAACAGGACCGAGATCGAAATGGTCGAAGACTGGAAAAGATGGTCCGGGTCAGATGGTCTGATCCGGTTCGTTCTTCGATCTGATTCAATCCTATTATAATCGACGAGATTTTGTAAAAATCAATGCTAAAATCACAAAAAGATTCATACAAAAAATTATACAAAATGATGTGTCAAATAAGTAGTGGTACTTCTAAATTGACTTTTTAATTCTCTTTCTTGTATGTATCCTTCAATTTTATGACACAACATTTTGTGGATAATTTTTTGTAAACTTTTTGTGGTTCTAGCAACCGAGCCGAATCGATCGAACCGAAAATTGAATGTAATGAAAATCATAAATCAAGGATCGAACCAAAATACATTCGATCGATGATCTAAAATGCCCACCTCGAAAATAATCGAGAGCAACTAGACTGGTCGAAAATTTTTCCCTAAATTTAGTAACCTTTTAAAAAAAGACAACTATGCAATGATCTCAGACACGGGTTGACCCGGTCAGGTCAACCAATTGACCTGTTTCGGTCGAAAAAACGAGTCATATTGACCCAAGTTTCACATTTTCGGAACCCGGTTAGACCCGCCGGGTCTGGGGTGCCAGGTCAACCCGGTTCTCGAGACCCAGGCGGGTTTCGATTTTTTCAATGGTTTTTTTTTTAAAAAATATGTAAATTTTACGTATTTACGACGGAATTTTAGTTTTGTATATTATATTAGTAAACAATTTATTTTCTTTAATATAGGTAAGTTTTTATAGTTTTTTTTAAATAACTCTTGTTAATTATTAAAAATATGAATTTTTTTTTATTTTTATAGTAAATCAAGTCGACCCAAATTGATCGGATCCGATAACTCGACTAGATCAATTTAAAAATAAGTTTAAAAACATTGCATCTATGCAATCATACACTCCAAAGTCCAAAATATCAACCATAAGCTGTTGTAGCCTGTAGGTCCCATCATTTTTGGTTAGATGTACTCCAATCATCAAATCTCATTTGGAAAGAATAATGCAAAAAAGAGGAAACCAAAGTGTACTTCCATTACCAAATGAATTCATTTTTATTTTAGTTTATAATTGAATTCATTATATGTATCATGTATCTATATTTTATTTTTTGTTTCAAGAAACAAACGAAACTTTAATGTGACCCTCGAGTTATACCATCCATAACGGGTAGGCCTTGGGAGCCGAAGAGGAAACACTTAAAACTCACGGCTTCACATTAAGAAGGAAAATCATAGATTTTTGTCTCTTGCAAGACACGAACCTATGACCAAACTCCCTTCCTAAGCTCCAGAAAAAACCCAGATGGCCAACTGCTCTAGATCAATTGGTTAAGAAATTATATTCTTATAGTGGGTATAGTGAGACTTTTTATCTTAAGGATTCCATTTTAGTCTTTGATAATATTTTGTGGTAGATCATGCTTAAAGATGTCAATATAATGCTTTGCAACTATACTTGTTTTTGTATATAGTGATTGCTTGTTGTTGGGTGTACAACCAATGACATATTGGTAACAAAATAATCTTAAAATCAAACGCATAAAGACGGAGTCAGGATTATCGCGAACGCTTATGATATATAAGAATTCTTTATATGTAGTGTTACTTTTTGAAAAAATAATTACTGGTTTTTTTAAATGCATCTGATCGATCAAAATGTGTTTATAGTATTTTTTTTAATACATTTTTTAAAATAATTTTATGCACCCGATCATATTATGTTCTGACTTTGTTTATGTATAAAACTCTACAAGTATAAGTAGCTATTGGATGTGCAAGTTGCAATTGTGAGTTCTTTTTGTGAAACTAAAACATTTGCTAACCATATCGTTAGGCTTGATTAATATACTAAATTAACAAAAATGATGTGTAAATCACAACAGATTTACATAAAAAGAAAAAGTGTAGTGTCAGAAACCATGTAACAAGAAACATAAACAAAGAAATATTTTCTAGTGGACAATAAACTATATCAAGAGATATGTTTTTTTTTCTATAACTTATGCTTAATTAATATAAGTAATACATTTGCTAATCAACCATACATCCTTAGATTTTTATGAAATGAAAGAGTATATCAATGAGACTAAAAAAGAGAGGAATCTTTTTTCACTATAAAAATAAATTATATTAGTATTTACGAGTATTCGTATATTAATTGATTTGGTGATCAAATCAGGTAATTTGGTGACTCGATCAGATTAATCTGGTAATCGAACTTGTGACCCAGATGTCAAATCTCTGATCTCATGATTGAACTCGTGACCCGATGATCGAACTCGTAACCGATAGTTTTCAACTATGCATTTAAACAGCAGCCCTATAAGTTGTTTTTAAGGCCTGTCATTTGTAAAAAATTACATTTAATGAATTCATTATATTTATATTTATATAAATTTAAATATTACAATTATGATAAGTGTAGTTAAACATAGAATAATTTATCATAATTAAATGTTGAATTATTAATTATGTTATTTAAACATGGAAAGTTTTATGTTAATTAAATGTTTAATTTCAATTATATTAATCTTAAAAACAACCTATAAAGCTGCTGTTAACAAAACTTAATTTTTTTTAATAATTTTTATGGATAAAAATTATAATATCTTTTTATATAACAAGTTAGTTTTTTTATTACTGGTAGTATAAATTTAGAATGGATCAAAATCTTCTCAAGTTGAAGGTAATTTTATTTATCATGTTATCCAATTAAAATTTAAATAAATTTTTAAAAGTTTTTCTTTTAGTGAAATGCAAAGGGCTTACATGTATTTATATTTATTGTGATTGGAGAATTTGACATATTAAGTTCGCTTCAACTTGAGAGAATCTTCTTCCATTTAGAATATAATGTTATGAAAAATCAGTAAAAGAAAATCTGAAAGCTAAACAAAGTTAAGTAACTTGGTTCCATGTTTTGACAACTAATCAAGTGTGTATACTTGACATAAACAACAACAAAAGTAGAATGAAAATGTGATTAAGAAAATCACAAATGAGTCATTAAAGAAAAAGTGAATGTTGATCCAAGAATTTGGAAAGATTGATACCTCTAAACCTAACAAACCAAACCTACCTTTTGGACCAGGCCAAAAGTCCTGATGAGATGTACTTAAACGTAACTTTGACTTTTCAGATCAAACATGGGGTTTTATATAGCAAACATGTGTATGAGTTTATCTAATCATTAAAAAAGTACCAATGTAGTTCACATTTTCTAAACGTAACTATATTCTATTTAAAAAAAAAAAAAAGTGTAAATTGGCGAGAACACTTTGACATCAGGGCTTAGAAGAGCAACATTTGGAGTGAGACAAGCCGATATTTGACCCTCGTTCTCTTCTCCAATATGCCTATAGGTTTTGTAGAGGCGAGTACCTATTTAAAGCAAATGCCAACAATAAAAATTAAATTTAGGTCAACTGACTCAAACACAAAAGTTTCATCCATTAGACTAATGCTCGAATGGTATATAACTATTATATTCTATACACGACGACAAAATCTTACATGTGAACGTAGTAGGGTGAGCTATTCGCACAAAAAACCGAGCCGAACCAATTTGACAGAAACCGAACCAATTTGACAGAAACTCGACCTTCGATCTCTTCTTCCACAAAATCTCTCCAATGTGTCTATAGGTTTTGTAGAGACGGGTACCTATTTAAAACAAATGCCAAGGATGAAAATTGAACTTGGGTCAATTGACTCAAACACAAAAGGTTCACCCATCAAACTAATGCTCTAATAGTATGTAACTATTATATTTTATACACGACGACAAAATCTTACCTGTGAACGTAGTAGGGTGAGCAATTTGCACGAAAAACCGAGTCGAACCAGTTTGACAGGAACCGAACCGGCCAGATTCAATTTTGTTTCGATTCGATTCGAGCCAAAAACTAGAGAAACACGCTAAAACGGTATGAATCGAATGGGCCAATAAAAATCAAACTGAACCGAATTTCTTGGTTCGGTTCGATTCTTGGATCATATTTTGTCATAAAATAGGTTTTCATTTCCGTTCAGGTTTGATGAATTCGGGCCGGTTTTGACCCGATGTTAAGCCTTATGTGAATGTTTTACTTAGTAAAACAAAATGTTTTGTGAAAATTTTGTATGTTGCAAAAATCAATTCTTTCTTTAATTAGCAATATATTTCTTAATTAAATATTTTTTGTAAGTTCGTACCGATCATAGACGGATATTCATAGAGACCCGAGAGAGCCCATTCCCTCAAATGTTGTGACGTGTAGCATAAATATTACTCCTTCTGTCCTAACTTACTTGTCCACTATTGATTTTTTTATTCAATTTTGACCGCAAGTTATTATTTTTTTGTTATATAATACTTGATAAAAATTATATTAATAAAAATACATTTAAAAATTAATCCATACATATATTTTGCGTGAAGTATTATATAACACACAGAAAATATTTTACGGTCAAAATTGAACAAAAAAAATAAATAGTGGACAAGTAAATTGGAATGGAGGGAATACTATTTTACTTAAATTTATTATCTATTTTTTTATTTTAGTATTGTCAAAAATAATTCGGCCCTCTCAAACTAAATGTTCAAGTTCCATCATTAATACCAGTTTTAGATTTTTAATTAAATAAACAAGTTATAAGTTGGAGCTCTCATGCAATGAGAAAACAAAAATGTCTACAACTATCATTCATGACACATGAAAATGAATATTGTTGGCTTATATTTGGCAAAAAAAAGAATATAATTTTAGCCCTTTTATTTTAGTGATTAATAGGAAAATAAGAACCAATTGTGATTTTAGTTCCTTTTGTTGAATGGGTGATGTTTAAAGGAAAATTTTGATAGTGACATTTTCCCACCAAATATTGGTTCATCAAATGAGGGGATTGATTATGTGCAAGCATCACTAGATTGTGGAATCCTCACAATTATTCTTCTCTTTAGTGATGCAACAATCACTAGATTATGGGTATCTTCTAATATATGTTTGTTTCCAATATTAGGGATTGTTTGTTTCAGACCTGGTTGACTCGTTTCTGGTTGAAAAAATGAGTCATATTAAATCGAGTTTTATATTTTCAAAATCTGGTTAAACGCGTCGAGTTTGAGATGATCCGAATTAATTCGGTTCTTGAGACCCGGCTGGGTTTCGATTTTTTCGGATTCTTTTATGAAAAATTTGTAAATTTTATGTATTTGCGACGAAATTTTATGTTTACATATTATATTGGTTGGTAAATAGAAAAACCCGGTTTTTAATTGAACCGATCAAGCTACCGGGTCAGTATTCAACCGGCTTTTTGAGTCAAAACCGATGTCCGGTCATTCGATAGGGTCCACGGTTCAACCGACCGGGTCAACCAAAGTTTTATATGTTCAATATATGGAAGTTTCATGATTTTTATATATAACTTTTATTAATTATTAAAAATATGATTTTTTTTTAGAAAACAAAGTTGACCCGGACCTAGTGAATCAACCGGATCGATTTAAAAACCGGTTTTCAAAACATTAGTTTTAGCTATAACGTAAGTCAATTTCTTTTTATATAACATAAGCCCTAATTTTGTGGCTTATTTGAAAACTTATGAACTTATATAAGTTTATTATGATATAATAAAGTTATACAAACTCATTAGTCTCAAATAAGCTTAAAATATTAGGGTTTATAAAATATAACTTACTTTCAGCTTATATAACATAAGTCTCAAATTTGTGGCTTATTTTGAGACTTAGTGGCTTATTTTGAGACTTAGTGGCTTATATAAGTTTATCATACTATAGTAAACTTATATAAGCCCATAAATCTCCAAATAAGCCGCGAAATTGGGCTTATGTTATATAAGCCAAAATTGACTTGCGTTTGATAAGCTAAAACAAACACCCCACTAGAAAAGCATGAGTTCGTAGGAACTATCGTGTCGATTTACATTTAGATGTGACACACGAAATCATGCTTTCAGATAGGACCACAGTTGCTGGTACATAACTCAACTATGAGAAGGAGCATCCGTTTTGATACAATATGGTGTCGTTGCCCTAGGATTTTGAGTTCAGTATGTCGTTTATCCTTTCACATTGGCGTCGTAAGACACCACATGAAGCTTCTCTAATGATCCAGGAGCTTATGGACACGTACCTTCGACCACGAGTAGGAAAGAACATTATGAAGATAAGTACTCCGTAAATCAAATGAGCATACATCTATTTACCAACTCATAATCAAGCCGAGGCTCCGCCATAACTACTTGGTTATACAATGACAGTCTGTCCCAAAACGCTTTATCTTTAGCAAAGATCCACCCTTTTTAAGACACTCAGTTTCAATCTCCGTAGTGTTTGTGAAGCAATCATCAACGATCCATTTGTTACTGTTCATCCTGCACTTTCAAAAGCGCAAAAGCATCAGAGCTTTGTCATAAAGACATAAGGAGATAGTGAAATGGAGTGTCACTTTAGGTCTTTAGCTATGACCCGTTTCTAGAGTACTGTACTAATTAATATAACAACGTAGTGTATAAGCGCCAAAGATATTTGCATCTAGCTCGATCTCACTATTCTAGTTGCAGCAAAAGGATTTCCATTAAAACTACGTAACACACAACTTTTTGGGTTACTATGGTTTCCAAGATCACTAACGCATAGTTGCTAAAGTCTTTCGGTAATTTCAGTATAGGTAATGACGATAACTAGTCCAACTTCCACACTAAAGTGCAGTAGTGCACAAATCACTATAGCATTATGATGTTTCATTTTTACCAATTAGCTAGTGACGAGAACAAAATGTATCCAAAATATAAACTGACATCGCATAAAAGTGAAAGATCACTCAGAACTTAACGTTATAGCATCATCTCAAAGTATACGTCAAAGGCGCAAGCATAAAAATGAACGAAAATTATTTCATCTGTAAAATTACTTGAAATCTTTCTTAATTTGGTCATCTTCCGACACAATGTTGGCATAAGTATGAGCCTACTTGCTTTATACATAGTAGCAAAATACAGTATGTTACGGAGAAGTCTATTTGCAAATTCTAGTCTATATCGATAATATGTAATCGCAGCCATGACATGTCGGTATGTTCAAATAGAGAGAAAAACCATGTTTATGTAACAAGGAAATGACATAGCGGTGATTTAATCGATTTCATCAAACACGGACAGATTTAGTTCTAATTCATTTATTTGTGTTGGTGACATTTAATTCACTTTTTCAGGCATATAAGCTTAACACCTTAGAGCTTACGAACTTAATCAAGCCATAAGCTAGCTCAAAAGGCCAAATAAAAAGTTAAATGGGTTATACAATAGTTCCAAACACCCTCTTACTTAACGTTTTAAAAATAACCTGTATTGAACTTATAACCGCAAATTCTCTACTGTAGTAACATCATTTATACCCGCAAATTATCTGCTGTATGGTCAAACCCGGGTCATTTATGATCATAAACTCGGGTCATTTATGGTCAAACCTGGGCCCGTTATGATCAAACCCGTGCCAGCTAAGGTCAAAACCGGGTCAGTTAAGGTCAAACCTGGGTCATTTAAGGTCAAACAAACAAAGGAAATAAATATATTCATAGGCTAAAGTGACTCACCTGCATACACTGATTTAGTCAGCCTCGTAAATACAATATGCGTTCATAATGTAGTTATAACACCCCTAAGCTTATTAGTAAACTAATCCAAACACCCTCTTATATCTCAGCTCAGTTTCATGCCAATTACTTCAATTTGAGGTCGGGTCAACCCGATTCGGGCATTGTCAAACCCGGGCTGGGCATTGTCAAACCTGGGTCTGACATGGTCAAACCTGGGTCATGTAAGGTCAACCCCGGGTCATGTATGGTCAAGCCGGGTCATTTATGGACAAACCCAGTCGGGCCAGGTCAAAGCCGGACCATTAATGGTCAAACCTGCTTCAATTCTGGACAAACGCGGGTTATTAATCGTCAAACCCGGGCCATTTATGGTCAAACCCCTATGGTCAAACACGGGTCAAGTCGGGTCAAAAGAATGTGAGTCAAAAGTGTTCATTCCTATCACTTCCATTTGGGTTATTTGCGTTAGCTTATTGGAATTTGAATAGTACCCAAAGCTACCTCGTTTAGGCACCGAAGCCACAAGCTCAAGTTAAGCTTAGACACTTAGGCTTATGAGCTTATTTAGGAAGGTTTTGATAAGCACCAGTTGTTATGGCTTTACACGCTTATTAAGGCTTGCAAGTGCCTTTTTCCAACTTTTATTTATCATATATTCATATGCTAATCCAAAGACTTAGCAAGAGCTTATAAACTTATTCATCATAAGCTACTTATTAATAATAAGCTTAAGCCCAAAAATAAGCTTAGACAAACAACGAACTATGTGTTAAGGTTACCAAGGAATTCATTATTTGACAGTCAATCTAATGCAATACCATACCGGGTCAACAAATGAGGTTTTCGCCGTTCAGGTTACCAAGGGAGGGCGAGTCTTTGACTCGGATGTACGCGGCCTAACCGGGGTAACCCTTGATCGTTTATGACCCTTCACTCACTGCATAATCATAAATTGCTGAACTTAACAAAAGTGACATATCCAAAGTCTTCACAAGTTAATTTACTTAATACTGATATACAGCCCAACAGTTTGAGTAAAAGTCTAAAAGGCGACAGATTCGGTCAAAAACCGCACTCAATATATAAATATCCACACAGAATAAGGGGGAAAAATCGAATTGCATTCTCACTTTTCCTTACATACACCATTGGCTAGCGACTTAAACGATATCAAGGGACAACATGAACATCACCAATTTACACAAACATGACAAATTTCTAATTTCAAAGCGGCGACTTAAATCGAATTAAAATGATCAAAGTATCTAAAAAATGAACAAGAAAACATACAATCGTCCCGACGCTAGCATTTGATATTTTTACGAGTAGCATTAGTATAGCTTTCATAAAGACAAGGTGCAACTTCACGATATGGCAAAACAAAATCCTTCACAAACTTCTCTTCGGATAGAGCAACAGCCGAATAATGCGAAAGCTTTCTCTTCAAAATATTATTCTCTTTCAAACTCGCCAACACTTTATACCGCGGAATCACCCTCTTGTCCAAACTATACACCAACAACTTGGGATACGTTGACAAATACTCACCCCCATAACCTATCTCCTCCTTAAACCACTCTAACGACGCCTTAATTGCACCCTCAGACCTCCTTAGACAAAACGGCAAACTCCTAGTCATTCTAACTATCTGCTCCTCCGTCCACCCAAAACTTCTAAAAATCCCAAGTTTCTTATCCAAAGTCGCTTCACTCAACGACATAACTATCTCAATCCCATCTAAAAAACGCGGCGAATCAGGTTTAATCCCTAATAAAGGCTCAACCTTTTTAACAACTCCATCGAACCACTCAACGCGCTGTAACAAAGACCCCGGCTCCTTCAACAAAAGCGACTCGATCTTATGACTCGACACCCCGTATTTCCTCAAAACCAGCATATTCTCGCTGATTCTCTTTTCATAATCAGAAGCCAGTGTCCACCCAGACTTCGAAATAACCTTAAAAACTTTGGTATCATCAAAACCCAACAAAACCCTTAAAAATCTAACATTGTTATCCAACCTAGTACTAGAAAAATGACAGCTTAGTTTGAAAAGCTTCTCTAAAGAAGAACCCTTAAACCCTAGTTCTTGAAAAAGATGAAACTTGGGTTTAAGGGTTTTGTTGATATCAGTGGTTAAAAGGGTTGGTGAGGTTGTTAAAATGGATTTGATTTGGGGTTTGGTGAGGCCACATTGGGTTAAAAAGGTGATCACTGAATTGGGTTTTTCTAGGGTTTTAAGATTTGGGATTTTTGCAGAGAGTGTGAGTGCTTCATTTTGGGTGAAATCTAGTGAAGTGATTAGGTGATTTGTAATCAAATGTGGGTTTTTGGTTTGTGTTGAAAAATGTTTGTGGAGTGATTTAAGGTTTTTAATCCACATGGTGATTAGGGTTTAAGGATTTTGACCTAGGTTGTGTGAAAAGGGGATCTGGGGTTTTGAAAGGAAAAGGGTTAAATATTTAACGATTATCCGTCAAGTTTTAAGTCCATCGCTGCAGCCAACATTTCCAATCACCACCACCTAGCATTGGTCGTCAGTCATCACCTCCCACTGGCGCCATTACCACCATACCCAGCCACCACCGCCATCGGTAATTGGTGGTGGTGTTAAGAGGGGCTGGTGGTTTACGGTGGTGGGTGGGGTTAGAGTACTAAGCAAAATATATGTATTTTACCCTTTTGAGCCGTTATGAATACTAAGCGAAATCTCCTCCTCCATGAGAGAAACTTAGAGCCAATTTCGACCACCTGCAGGGGTTGCGGAGATTCTCAGGTGATACTGATAATAAACACGCCATGTCAAACACAACCCGGATTCAAAGACTTGCAAATCGTATGTTAATAACAACTGGTAGTAGTAAGTAAGTACACTATGGTACATAATTAACCAAATGTAAAAAGGGGTGGGAAATATTTTCACCCTATATACAGACATGAATCATTATCTGATTACTACGACACAAGTATGGTACATCAATTCGACTTCAAAGAGTATTTAACCGGATATTCATCGCCCTTCCATTCGATATCGCCACAAGCACTAAGGACGGTTGATAGTATATAATCATCGACTTCAATACCTTCTGATTCCATCCGATACATAAGCTTCATGGCCTCATTACACAACCCGTTCTTTGCATACCCAACAACCATCGCTTTCCACGAAACCAGATTCTTTTCTGGCATGCTGTCAAAAACATCAATCGCCTCATCAACATACCCACATTTTGAATACATGTTGATCAAAGCACTACCTACAAACACATTAGACAACGAAGGTGTTTTGCTGATTGACGAATGGATCAATTTCCCATGCCAAACGTTTTCTAGTTTAGCACACGCTTTTAAAACGGATGAAAAAGTGAACGGGTTTGGAACTACTCCTTCACCCAACATCTCTTTTAGATATTCAAGAGCTTCGGATTCATGTCCTAATCTAGCACACCCCGAGATCATAGCAGTCCAAGAAACAACATCCCTAAAACTCATTCTTTCGAGGACGTAATTCGCGGATGAGTAATCACCACATTTACAATATAGCCATACCAATGTACTTGCTATGTAAATATTGTCGTCAATGTGATTCTTGAGTACTTTTGCGTGTAACTCTTTACCCGTTTGTAACGCTTTAATAGTCCCACAAGCTCTAATAAGACTCACCATGGTCAACTTGTTGACATAAATCTTACGTCTTTTCATTACCCGAAACAAATTTATAGCTTCTTCACCAAGACCATTCCGTGCATACCCTGCGATAATCGAAGTCCAGGTAACCATGTTTCTTCTTCTCATTCCATCAAACACAATCCGCGAGTCTTCAATAACACCACATTTTGCGTACATATCCACTAACGAAGTCCCTAAAAACACATCATTCCTAAACAGCTTCTTAACTATGGTTCCGTGCAACTGTCTACCAAATTTTAAAGCCTTTTCTTCACCGCAAGCTTTTAACACACTACAAACCGTAAACTCATTTGGCGCAAACCCATCAGACAACATCCGCGAAAACAACACAAACGCATCCTCACTTTGCCCGTTCTGAGAACAAGCCGTAATCATCGTCGTCCAACACACAACATCACGTACACGCATCCTATCAAAAACCCGAAACGCCTCATCCAAACGACCACACTGCGAGTAAAAATAAACCAAACCACTCTCCACAAACAAATTCCCAAACCCGCCTTTCACCACCCACCCATGAACCACCCGCCCTAGCTCAAAATCCGCCCGCCTACTACACAAATTCAAAACACAAACCAACGTCTTACCATTCGCCCTCACCCCACTCTCCAAAAACGCGTAAAACAACCTCAACGCCTCATCCTCAAACCCGTATCTCAAGTACCCACACAACATAGCAGTCCAGGTAACCACATTTCTCTCACGCATTTCATCGAACACTTTACGCGCATCACTTAAACACCCGAATTTAACATATCCACTAATCAAATTGTTATCCAAAAACAATCTAGACTCACCTAAACAGTATTTTAAAACCAACCCATTAACCCTTCTGATTTCCTTAACATTACTACACCTTTGAATCAAGCTACCTAGTTCTACGTAGTTTTCGTCAGTTTGGTCATGTGGGTGTGTTTGGATATGGGTTTTAAGTGATGAACAAGAAGTAAAGTTTGAATCTTTGGTGGGTTTATGGGTTTTAAGGGGGTGTTTGGATATGGGTTTTAGAAAACTGGGTGTAATTAGTGGTGATGATAACATTTTGGGTTTTTTTTCCCGCAAAAAAAAATCTGGGTTTTTGTTGGATATTATTGTATTTCTAAGAATAGAAAGGGTTTTATATGACAAGGATAAGTGTAATTGAGAAGCCTTTCTATTTTTAAATTCTCCAGTTTTTTTATTAACTGTATTTTCGCGAACCGGGTCGAGCCGAAAACCGGTTTGAACCGGATTGATTACTGGACCGAACTTATTTATGTTCACTGAACCGGTTTCACATACAACCGACTATTTTGCCTTTTAGACCAGACTGATAACCCGGACTGGATTGAACACATACGATCTGGTCCTCAGTTCGTGGTTTTATATGACAAATTGACAAAGATAACTGAAACTGAAAAACCTTTCTATTTGCAGTTCTCCAGTTTTTTTATTAACTGTATTTTTGTGAACCGGATCGAATTGAAAAACCGGGTTGAACCGGATCGATCACTGGACCGAACTTATTTATGTTCACCGATCCTCACATACAACCGACTATTTTTCCTTTTAAACCGGACTAATCGAAAAACCGAATCGACTCGACCTGGGCTGGATTGAACACATACGATCTAGTCCTCAGTTCGTGGTTTTGGGCTAAATTAATGTTGATTCGATTTAGGTTTGACCCGATCCTCACCCTTAAATCGGGTCGAACCAAAAGCCGGCTTGAACCGGATCGATCACTGGACCGAGCTTATTTATGTTCACCGACCATACAACCGACTATTTTGCCTTTTAGACCGGACTAATCGAAGAACCGAATCGAACCGACCCGGATTGGATTGAACACATACGATATGGTCCTCAGTTCGTGGTTTTGGGCTAAATTAATCTTGATTCGATTTAGGTTTGACTCGATCCTCGCCCTTAAACCGGTTCAAACCAGATCGATCACTGGACCGAACTTATTTATGTTCACCGATCCGGTCTCACATACAACCGACTATTTTGCCTTTTAGACCGGACTAATCGAAAAAACCGAATCGAACCGACCCGGATTAGATTGAACACATATGATATGGTCTTCAGTTCGTAGTTATGGGCTAAATTAATCTTGATTCGAATTAGGTTTGACTCGATCCTCACCCTTAAACCGGTTCGAACCGGAAACCCGCTTGAACCAGATCAATCACTAGACCGAACTTATTTATGTTCACCGATCTGGTCTCACATACAATCGACTATTTTGCCTTTTAGACCGGACTAATCGAAAAACCGAATCAAATTGACCCGGACTGGATTGAACACATACAATCTAGTCCTCGGTTCGTGGTTTTAGGCTAAATTAATCTTGATTCGATTTAGGTTTGACCCGATCCTCACCCCTAAATTAGGTAGAGTTAATCAAATTATTATCTAAAAACAATCTTGATTTACCTAAACAGTATTTTAAAACCAACCCATTAACCCTTGTGATTTCCTTAACATTACCACACCCTTGAATCAACTTACCTAGTTCTACGTAGTTTTCGTCAGTTTGGTCAAGTGGGTGTGTTTGGATACGGGTTTTAAGGGATGAACAACAAGTAAAGTTTGAATCTTTGTAGGGTTTATGGGTTTTAAGGGGGTGTTTGGTGATGGGTTTTAGAAAACTGGGTGTAATTAGTGGTGATGATAACATTTTGGGTTTTTTTTTCCCGCAAAAAAAATCTGGGTTTGTGTTGGATATTATTGTATTCCCAGAATAGAAAGGTTTTATATGACAAGGATAACTGTAACTGAAAAACCTTTCTATTTTGAAGTTCTCAAAGTTTTTTTTATTGAACTAGTTATAACATGGGTTATAAATAAATAAAATTTAATTTAATATTTTAGTTTGATATAAATATATAAAAAATATTGTAACAAAGGTTTTTAATGTTTTTTTTTAGAACGGCAATTTTTACAAGTCACACCTACTATCTCACAATTTCTATCTCAAATGTCTCTACCGAGACTTGAACCCACAACCTTGAGGTTAGAGGGCCACTCACATACCGCTAGACCAAGAGGCAATGTTTTAAACTTATTACAAAATTGTAAAAATTTATATTTTCATTTAATAACAATTAATTTATTTAAAATTTAACTATTAAAGTTTTATATGAACTTTTTTTTAAAGAATACTTTTCATAAACTGACACTTATAATTTTATGTTTTTTTTTCTCAATCAAATATCAATTTTTATAAAAAAAATTAACCAAATAAAGAATTTTTATTTTTTTCAAGAAAAAGGAATAAATTAAAATAATATTTCTTATTTAAGAAACATTCTTTTGAAAAAAGTCATATCAGTAAATTTTGCTTTACAAAGAAAAATATTTTATATATATCTAATAAGATATTATAAATTGCATATATACTCATAGTGTAAAGTTATTTTCAGAAACAAATAAAAGTATTGAATTGCGAGAACCATTTTTAATCAATCATTTAATTGTTTAATTAATTATTTTTTTCATTTAACAAGGGTACAATGGTAAATTCAAATTTCCTTATTTAAAACCATAAAAATGTTGATGTTACATTCTCTCTCATTAACCACCACACGCACCTCAGATCTAAAGGTGAGCATGTTTCGGTTTGGTGCGGTTCTTGATTAAAACCGAACCGCAACCGCACTTATGGTTTTATAAAAATAGAAACCGCATCGAACCAAAAATCGCGGTTTTAGTTTTGCGGTTTTTTTTGCGGTTTTTGCGAATTTGAGGTTTTTAACCGCACCGAACCATTGCTTGTGACTTATATAATAATTGTGGCTTTTTGCGGTTTTTTGTTTAAAATGTTAATTTTTTTTCGGTTATAACAATGCACAAATTGAATCTAACAAACACTTTACTAATAACTTATATGAATATCAATGATAATATGTACTAGAAGTCTTATAACTCGCATAGAATAGTCGATATGACGTTTTTTTTATAAAATATATTGTGTGATGCGGTTCAGTTTTGCGGTTCGGTTTTACGGGCGAAAACCGCAACTGAACCGCATTTGCGGTTTTTCCTTTTTCTTAAAACCAAACCGTCGGTTTTTGTCGTGATGCGGTTTCTGCGGTTCAGTTTTTGTGGTTTTTTTGCGGTTTTGCGGTTCGCGGTTCGGTTTCTGCTCACCCCTACTCAGACGTTGAAGATCGTATGTATGCTGATTTTTTTGAATAGGAGTACCTAATAACGAATTTTGAGACTAATAAATATTAATCTCTTACTTACTGTAAAGTTATAAAAAATCGAATTAAAAAACCCACTAAAATTAAAAAAGACTAAAAATTAATAAAAATATATTAAAATAGATATCGAATTAAAAAGCACAAAATTTTAAAAAATATAGTAAAATTAGATTATAAAAATAATAAATAAATAAAAAGATTTTTCAATTTAAAAGAAAAAATGTTATTTTAAAAGGTTGTTATAAAAGTTTGTTACAAAAAGTTGTTTGAAAAGGGTTATAATATATAATATTAATGAAAATATCAACAACCTATTTTATTTAAGATTTAAGTTCTTTTGGATACCAAAGTTTTTCTAGGATACAAGGGGACTCATCCCCACCATCCATCTCCATCTTATTCAAGGGCTGAGATTAAATCCCCAATTTACACAACTTTCTCCTTTCTTTCTCATAAAAACACACACCCGTTCTTTCACTTCTCTCTCTACCCCGATCTACTTTCTCTCTCTAAAATTTGAAGCGAACAATCACAACATCATCATGAATCCATCACAATCGATTAATTAGATCGAACTTAACATGAATTCATATCAGGTTTGTATTCTTATAATCTATGCTTATTTTTTTTAGCTTATTTGATTTTGAATAAGCTTATTAGTTTATTTTCATTAGCTTTGTTGAACGAAATATGCCGATTGATAGTTCTTATTTTGATCAATTTATTCTAATTAGCTTTTAATTAGGTGATTTATGTGAATAAGCTTATTTGTTTGAATAAGATTTTTAACTAGATGAGAGTTATAAATAATCTTGAGAATTAGATAGGAGTTATGTGAATAAGCTTACAAATTACACGAGAGTTATGAATAAGCTAGCTTATTAGCTTAGGTTGACAAATCGTAAGGTATTTTATGTAAGTTGGATTAAGTTTGCTGATGTAGGCTGCAATAAGCTTGATATATCATGTATGATATATATATATCATATATGATATATCACCACTTTTCATATATGATAGATATATCATATATGATAACTGATGATATATCATATATGATATAACTATCATATATGATATATCAAATAAACCATAGGAAAAAACAGATTCTGTATGAGTATTTTTTAGAAAATCAATATAAACTCTTGAAACTTGTCTTCTATCATATATATGAGTAATTTATTTTGGTGTTAAAATGTTGCATAATATGTTCTTTTTATCTTTTATAAATGCAGTCAGACAGAGATGGTGCGATTGGCAGCTTTGGAGCAAAGCAGAGAGGGATGTTGATTATAACAAGAGGATGTGCATGGATATGTTTTAAGGATCAAGACGGAGTAGGCGTTGTTCATGAATTCATCATCTGATAATCTGTTTTTTTTCCATTTTTTTGATTTTGTATAAATTGTTATCATATATGATATCAGAGGTATATCATATATGATTTTACATTAGGTTACGTTCGGTTTGAATTATCATATATGATTCTGTTCAAAAGTACATTTTTGTTATGAACAAGTGTTTGATTATTAATTGTGCATACTCTTTGTTGTAATCATGAATTCATCAGATTCTTTATTTAATAAATCCAAGTTTTTCTTGAGTGTCATATATGATAGTGCATGATCATATACTCCGTATGACTTAATTTATAAAAACCACCATGACATAATACCAAGAAAGTTAAATCATATTAACAAGATGTTGTACGAGATACCAATTGATTACAAAATCGTCCATATACTTCAAAACTCCATTAGGAGATTACAAGAAAAAACAAACAATAAACGTAAAAGAAAAATTCACGAGCTTATTCATTAAGCTTCTTGGCCTTTTGGATGCTTGTAATGTTCAACACGCCTTGTAAACAACCTTCTCTACACAAAAAAGAAGATTTAATTCAATTTTCAAGCACATAATCATATATGATATATTTGATCATATATGATATTTAGCTTATATCATATATGATATAGCATATCATATATGATACTTCATTAGCAAGTCATACTAAATATGTTCAGCCAGATTAATCCATTAAAAAAAGAGTTAACTCAATTTTCAACCACATTATCATATATGATATATCTCATCATATATGATATTTTAGCTTATATCATATATGATATAGTATATCATATATGATACTTCACAAACAGGTTACACTAAATATGTTCAGCGAGATTAAGCTAAAAAACCTTATAATTCATGAAAATAAGCTAATAAGTTAGCTTATAATTCATCATAATAAAGGTGATGATTATCAATAAGCTTATTCACATTAAGCATCAAGTTACCTTATCATTTGACATGTTAAATTCATGTAACTTATCAAATAAGCTATAAAAAATAAGATGAGTTATAAGCTTATTCAGATCGAATAAGCTAAAAAAGATGAATCGAAACAGATCGAATGAACTTTACCTTATTTATGAAGAGGATGATCGATTTGTGATGGTGATGATCGATGGATTTGATGTTTGTGTTGATAAATTAAGATGTAAATATGTGTGTGTGTGTGTGTGTGTTTATGTGTGTTTTAAAGAGAAGAAGAAGAAGAAATCGATCCCAGATTTGTGAGAGTGGTAGGTGGTGTTAGTGGGAGGGGTAAAATGACGAAACTACCCCTCCGCTTTTTTTTTTGTTTTTAATATGAGTTGTTGGATGAGATGAGATGGACGGTCCAGATTTGTCCCCTTGTATCCAAAGGATACAAGGTATCTTAAATAACCGGACTCTTTATTTAATAGATAAAAAGTCTGAATTTTCAGTCTTTTTATTTTAGGAAGGTCTAAGTAGTATAGATATAGAAGTATAAATATAGATGATGTAATTGATGTATTTATAAATTTGAATGTTACGTTTTTGTTATTAAGGGAACAAAAGCTTATCATCACTAATCATTTTGAGTAAACTACGTGGATCACAATTTTTTGTTTAAGATATATATTTAGATGTTGATGACGATCAGTTTATAATCTATTCATCCCTCTGAATACGAGTTAACGACATTGCATGATTCTAATGCGTTTTGTATATGCGAATACACAAGCTTAAAGGCGCATGCATATATGCAGCGCAACCAAATCATGTATTTTTTAGTATGGTAATCCATTTGCTCAGAATATTGTATTAGAATTTTTAGGGGTGTTTGGATGTGTGGTTAGGAGGAGATTATCTTCAAATCTTAGTTTCTAAATGGAGATAAGTAAAAAAAAAATGTTTGGGTAATAAATGGAGATAAGTGATTATTTGCGTTTAAAAGCTCCAAAATGGAGTTTTGAAAAAGTTAGTGGGGAGCTACTTATTTCATTTTCAAAATGGAGTTTTGGAAAAGTAAGGGTGTGTTTAGTTGTGGAAAATTTTTCATATTTTTCTGTTTCCAAATTTCTAGAAAAGGGAGGAGTTTTCTTTTTCTAGAAAAGAGTTGAAAATTTAGAAAAGGGTAATATGGGGTTTTTCAATTTTCTATATAAATTTGGAAAATGAAAATTTTGGAATTTTAGAAAATTTTCAGAAAATGATGCTACTAAACAGCTTTTCTGTTTTTCAGTTTTCAAATGAAAATTTTTCTAAAAAATGAAAAAATTTTCACCAACTAAACAGGGCCTCAAGCTTTCAAAATGGAGTTTATTATCAATAATCAAATTTGCCAAACACTCAAAAAAATGATTATTTGATTATTGCGATTTCAAACTGGAATATCAAATTCAAACACTATTTTTTAAAATGGAGTTTTCAAAATAATATTTTTCAAAATTAAGTTTTCAAAATGAATAATTTGTTTTCGATAAGCACATCCAAACACCCACTTAGTATGTACTTTGGTGCACCTATGCACACCTAACATGCCATGCTTTGTTTTGCATATTTTTTGCTAGTAAAGTGATCTATTTTACCTGAAAAGGGAGGACTTTACCTGGTTTGAGTCTGTGTGGCGATGGACTCAAACCCCGTAAATTAGTCGGCCAATGAGTCGGAAATCACGGTTACCAAAAAAAAAAAAAAAAGTGATCTATTTTATCTCGTAAGTAAAATTTATAGTTTCTCCATTGGTGCGCCTATGCACATCGAGCATCATGAGCAGATCCAGAAAGTTCGGTTCGGAAAATCAAATTTTGATATTTTTTGTAAATTACAATACAAAATGGTTCTTAAAAAGATCAATTATAAAAGTACATGAATATTTTCGAAAATTTACACTAAATTTTTTCAATAAAAGAGTCACGTGACCCTTTTGATCCAATGTGCCTCCGCCACTGCCGAGCATATCATGTTTTAGTTTGCATCCTCTTATCTTGTATGGTCATCTATTTTCTCTCGTTATCGTTGAATTGAAGCGCCCGTGCCAAGTATTTAGGGTGTGTTTAGTTGTGGAAAATTTTTCATATTTTTCTGTTTTCAAATTTCTAAAAAAGAGAGGAGTTTTCTTTTTCTAGAAAAGAGTTGAAAATTTAGAAAAGGTTAATATGGGGTTTTTCAATTTTCTATATAAATTTGGAAAATAAAAATTTTGGAATTTTAGAAAATTTTCGGAAAATGATGCTACTAAACAGCTTTTCTGTTTTTCAGTTTTCAAATGAAAAAATTTCTAAAAAAAAAATTTCACCAACTAAACAGGGCCTTAATGTTCTCATTTTCTTATTCGAATCCATGCATGGATGAAATATTTCATGCACATGTACATACCTTGCTTATTTGAACTACATAACATTTTATATTTCATTCCTCATTCATGATTAAAAAAATCTTGCATTTTATTGTTCGTCAACTAATAATAACTAATTTTAAACCAATGTCCTAAGTGCATTAATATGAAAACTCTCATGGAAATAAAGAGATTTAAAAAAAATATGAGAAAGTGAACAAATGCAACTGCTACTATCCGGTTACATTATTATAAAAGGGTTGCCTAGCTATTTTGCCTTTGCTTTTATTTTTTCTAGCAAAAAATGTAATCATTTATTTACCAAAATGCCATTAGGCATCAATGTGAGGTATACTATGCATTATAAAGAGTAAAAAGTTGGTTCTCACAGTTCTGTATATTTATTTGGTTTTAAAAATAACCTCACACTATACTCATAATATAATTTTTGATGCATAATGTATAATACTAATAAAACATGTTTTAAGGATGTATATAAATATGGATGTTTTGATGAAGATATATACAAGGTTGTAGAAATCGCTAGACGTTAATGAGGCGGTCGACGACCTTCGAGGCGGAATTCATTTAGGCGGCGCCTAGGCGCCGCTTAGACGGATTGAAATTTTATGCATATAAATATTATAAATAATATGTGTGACATAAAAAAATACTTCTAATTTTAAAAAATTCGAAGTTTTTGCAAAATAGAGAAATAAAACATAACAATTTAAGTGCTTAAAACCTCAAACGTGAACATATAATATTGGTCCCAGTTTCATACGAAAAACCCATTATTTTATGTTTATAATCATTCGTTTATCTCTTATTTTAAGATGTTACGTTAAAATAAATATGAGCACTATATATTAGAAAGAAAACATTTGTAAAAAAATATTGACTTTTATTGACTTTTTTGACCGCCTAGCTCCTAAGCGCCGCCTAGGCGGAGTATAACCGCCTAGCCCTTGTTTTACAACATTGGATATATATAAACGCTCACTATAATCGACAACTAATTGTATCTATAATAAAAGAGGGGAATCACGTTCCTCTAAGAACAGTTCCCATCTCGCACATAACATTTTATATTACACCTCCTCATACACACTACTCTCACCCTCAGTGTAGATCTAATAAAAAAGCCCCAAATCACTCACGTTTGGCTTCAAAGATGTGTGTGTTGGTTCTCAAATCTGACGACAACCGTCGATTTGCTATAGTGGGCGTGAAAGTGGACCATAGCCATTGATTCCATTGATTCCCCATTCATATGCTATCCGTTTGGTTTTGTTGGAAAATAATGAGATCTGGCCCTTCGTCTAAGAACATCGTGACCGTCCATGCATCATGTGTGTGTTTATATGTTTTTGGCCCCAAAACAAAAAACACTCTCACATGTTTTTGATCTAAAACCTCACTCCCACCTAGGGGTTTTCGACGTTGTAACCATGGTTTTGATCGATTGATCCATATCCAATTTTTGGGGCTCTTATTTAAATGCAACAAAACAAGATTGATGGGATAAGTTTGATGGTTGTGGTTTAGATGTTTCGTCATATTCATGGTTTCGTTGTTTCCTGCGTAGTTTGGACCTTAAGAGAGTTTCAATAAATCAGGTAAAATTTTGTTTTAACTGTTTTTGGATTCCAATAGTTATTTTGGGTGTACTAGATTGGGTTACAGTTGAGTGTTGTTTGATTTTCAAAATTGATTAAACTAATTTTCATGGTATTTATGGTTAACTGACTTGGTTCATTTTGCTTAAAGTTTAAATTTATAGTTCATCCTTACTTAAAATAAAAATCATAGCAGATGTAATCGGTGTCTAATGGGTCAAAATGGTTTGTTTATTGTTTTTCTCACTGTTTAGGTGCCCCACATAAGTTTGCTGGTAGCAACCAACCCGTAAACTAAGAATAATGTGTAACATATGTTATTGGTGATAATTTGTTTGTATAGTTAACTAAGGCAATAGAGAGACTGTTGTGTTTGGATCATGGTGGGAGGAACCGAACCATATCTTGGCAGGGCATCACAATGATGTGTTTGCATCCATGGTGGTTCGGAGCTTCGGATAGCCTTTTATCAGGTCCTGCGCTCGCAATCCTGAGCCAAACAGTTTAAAACGATTTAGCAGTCTCACTGAAGTTATAAAATTTGGAGAGCCTGCTGCTTTTATAGACTTAATAGCTATGAAAAAACACAGTATCCTATGAACAGTACCCTCCCAACCTTATGTGGGTAATAAAAGCATAATTCGCCCGGTATCTTGGCGGGGCAGCAGGTCTTCGTGCTTGCAGCCATGGCCGGTTGTATTCCTTTTTTTCCCCACAAGCACTCGGCGAATGTGAGTTGAACATTTGGGTTTGCCTTTATTGATGCTAAATATTGTCTTTCATGTGGCATCAGCTTTTACTGCTATTCCTGCTATGTCCTCGATCCGAATTGATTTCTGAAAATTTTGTTGGGTAAGGCTTCCGGTTGTGGATACGTGTGTGACACACACCTCCCGTAGTTAAGGTTTTTTCGTTAAATACACAAATGGCCGATGTACACTTGGGGCATAGTGTACTAAGGGCATTGTGTCTTTTGTATACCAATAGTCGTGCCTATCGATCTTTGTGTAACTCGTGTAATTGCAATATGCTTAAACATGGTTTGAAACAGATTTTTGTGGGATGATAACTGTAACACCCCACTTGGATAAGCGGACCGTTACATGTATTTATGGCGTGTCATCAAAGCATAAGGTAAATGTCCTAAAACATTAACTGACCATAAAGGAAATACCGGAATCAAACATCGGTACTCCAAACATAAGCTCAAAAAATGAAAAGTAAATACTGAAGGAAAAGACTAAACAATGTCCTAATAAGCAGAATAATTTAAGAAGTGCATAAAGTAAGAAGTCTGGATAGCTTCCATGCGAATGCACATGCTCTCAGAATCCTAAGAGCGTCCTGGTGTACCTGTCGTTAGAACATGAAAGGAACTACGGCTGAGCATAACGCTCAGTGAACGGATATAAAGCATGATAAAAAATACTGAAATGAAGCAGATGATAAAAATACTGAATCTGTAAGACTGATGAGTAAAGTTGCAGCGAAAATCTGTGTATAATCTGAAGAGTCAGAATTATAAATAATAAAGCTGAACTGTTATCTGTTATTTATTATCCGAACAAATAATTACGTAACATTTAAATTAAATCTGTGATTGTCCGTAATTAATGTTTGAGGACTTTTAAAGCGGGTTTTACAATTCTACCCCTCTAAAAAAAATAATTCGTCCTCGAATTAAGGATGCGATTATGCTGGTTTTACAATTCTTCCCCTCTAAAAAGGAGAAATTCGTCCTCGAATTAAGGTAATAAGCTGGTGAAGTTATAAAAGCTGGAACGGACACATAGGCTGAATGAATATGAAAGCTGGAAGGACTTATAAGCTGAAAGATAATTCGTCCTTGAATTAGGACATAATGCTACTGAATAGGTATATCGTGACCTGAATGAAAGAACCTAGAACATAACATGACTGAAGGAACTTAACTTAATTATTGAAGGAAAAGTGATGAGAGGTCCGGATGGACTCCTCCTTTTGAGTAGCTTCCCGCTCGAAACGATTCCTTCAAGGGTTTAAACATAATGAAAAATCTTGGTCCTGATGACCCTGTCCTGACGATGCTGAATAGTTTATGGTTCCATATTTAAGATGGATTTTCTGAATCTGATAGCATGCATAAGCTATAGTATGTAGAAATACATGAAACGATAAGTACAATTATATGAAGCGATAACTTTTATATCTCTGGGCAAAGCTGCTGGGAACATTTGCGACAAACTACATGAACGTGTTGCGTGAATAATTGTGAACGTGGTTCGTGATCATTTGATGAATGTTGGGCATGGAATATATCGTGAACGTAATGCATGAACAAAGTATGAACGTGATACTAAGACATATCATGAACGTACGTTGATTGAGAGGAATGCCGAACGATAAGGCCTGAGATAGGAAATGTCTGCATGAGTATGGGAACGCTGTACTAAACTTGAGTCTAGTTTCTTAAGCTTTCTATAACCGTATTCGGTAACAAGCTGTGAAACCTGTATCGCGAGATGGAATACGAACCTGAACGTGAACACTGTCATGAATGCGAGCGTTAACTTAAATCATGAGATAGCACAAACTATGGACTGAAACAACAACATAATGTGAACGTGAGACGCAAACGTGGATGTGAACGTAAACGTGAACATGAACATAAACGTGAACGTGAAATTTTCTATCTGATATGATGGTTGATGGAATACCGTGAAGTCTTACGGTTTATTGCTGAATTTCCTTCAGTTCTGTTACTACGAAATCCTTTCAGATAAGAGTAAACGTGTAGGCTGGTTTAAATGGTTGACAATGACCTAGATAGGATCAAACTTTTCTGAGTCTATGGTAACTGATAATAATTTCGTGAAATCTCCTCTCATTTCTGCTCAGAAATTTCTAAGGGTTGTGGTATCTTACTAACATGAATAAGTAGGGTGTTACAATTATTTATGGCGTGTCATAAAAGCATAAGGTAAATGTCCTAAAACATTAACTGACCATAAAGGAAATACCGGAATCAAACATCGGTACTCCAAACATAAGCTCAAAACATGAAAAGTAAATACTGAAGGAAAAGACTAAACAATGTCCAAATAAGCAGAATAATGTAAGAAGTGCATAAAGTAAGAAGTCTGGATAGCTTCCATGCGAATGCACATGCTCTTACAATCCTAAGAGCGTCCTGGTGTACCTGCCGTTAGAACATGAAATGAACTGCGACTGAGCATAACGCTCAGTGAACGGATATAAAGCATGATAAGAAATACTGAAATGAAGCAGATGATAAAAATACTGAAGCTGTAAGACTGATGAGTAAAGTTGTAGTGGAAATCTGTGTATAATCTGAAGTGTTTGAATTATAAATAATAAAGCTGAACTGTTATCTGTTATTTATTATCCGAATAAATAATTACGTAACGTTTAAATTAAATCTGTGATTGTCCGTAATTAATGTTTGAGGACTTTTAAAGCGGGTTTTACAATAACCGTAACGATTCTAAACGGCTATGACGATATTTGACCGCCTCTAAGCCGATTCGATTAGGCCTTAAAAATGTTGGTGAGGCAAGATTTCTAAGCTTGCAGCCCTGGTGGCCATTTCTTCATGTTCGATTACTCACCTATCTGAGCCTTAAAATAACAAAGTAAATACGGTTTTTCCTTCTTTTTGTTCTTTGGGATGAAAATGTTGGACATAAGACGTGACTATACCTTCTGTTACTCCGGCACCTCATTTAGCACGATCATCAATAGTATTTTTGTCTAAAAGGGATTAGAGTCCTTACGGATGGGTGTAACAGTTTTTTGCCAAGTCGACCTTTTTAGGTTGCTGGCTTACCACATTCTTTGCATTCCGTGTGTATGAACTACTTTCAACTTGATATATAAGCCAAGTCGGATAAGCTCATATGCTGCCAAATAAGCATATTCTGACATAAGCGGGAATTGTTTCTCGTAGTATATGTTGTTAGGGGCTTTCATGATTCAAACAGGTTTAGTACATATGGGATTCCCCATGGTTTTCATGTCGCCTGCGTTTGAGAACCTAATAAAGGCCGTATCTTTGTAGGGTGTGGACACGAACGCAGCCATGGTGGTCTTTCCAGTTCGATGATGTGCAGTTGCATTGTTCGTCTACATTAAAAAAAAGTCTTCAGATAGGCTGTGATGAGTATAACCAAGAGTTGTTAAAAACGGGATTACCCTTATGACGCGACGACCTTTTAAGGTTGCAGCCATGACGTGTGAGTGGTCTCTTTTTTAAACGCCGCCGTACCTGAACCTACACATTTATTGTAACTCTAATACAAAAGGAGAATTGCGAAAATTAATGCATCATTAGAATATTAATCATCAGGCATGTTTTTTTAACTTTGTACTCCATATTAAGAGTTTTTTTTTCTAAGATCTGAATGTTTGGTTTATTTTTTTGTGATTTTAGATCTTCATGCCACTACTGCTGCTATCCATTTGGGATTTTTTATTATATCTACAGTGAGGATGAGAGTAGTGTGTGTGAGGAGGTGTAATACAAAATGTTTTATGTGACAATAGAACTGTTCCTGGGGGAACATGATTCCTCTTTTTTTTTATTATAGATACAATGTGTAACATATGTTATTGGTCATAATTTGTTTGGATAGTTAACCAAGGCAATGGAGAGACTGCTGTGTGTGAATCATGGTGGGAGGAACCGAACCCTATCTTGCCAGGGCATCACAATGGTGTGTTTGCAGCCATGGCGGTTCAGAGCTTCGGATAGCCTTTTATTAGGTCCTGAACTCGCAATCCTGAGCCAAACAGTTTAAAATGATTTAGCAGTCTCACCGAAGTTATAAAATTTGGAGAGGCTGCTACTTTTATAGACTTAATATTTGTGGAAAAACACAACATCCTATGAATAGTACCCTGGCTACCTTACGTGGGTAATAATAGTAGAATTCGCCCAGTATCTTGGCGGGGCAACACGTCGTCGTGCTTGCAGCCATGGCCGGTTGTATTCCCTTTTTTCCCCACCAACACTCGGCGAATCTGATTTGAACATTTTGGTTCGCCTTTATTGATGCTAAATATCGTCTTTCATGTGGCATTAGCTTTTGCTGCTATTCCTGCCATGTCCTCAATCCGAATTGATATTTGGAAATTATTGTTGGATATGGCTTCCGGTTGTGTATAGGTGTGTGACACACACCTCCCATGGTTAAGGTTTTTTTTCCTTAAATACAAAAATGGTCGATGTACACTTGGGGCATCATGTACCCAGGGCATTGTGTCTTCTGTATACCAATAGTCGTGCCTACCGATCTTTGTTTAACTCGAGTAATTGCAGTATGCTTAAACTAGTTTTAAACAAAATTTTGTGAGATGATAACCGTAACGATTCTAAATGGCTATGCTGATATTTGACCGCCTCTAAGCCGATTCGATTAGGCCTTAAAAAATGTGCCTCTTGGCGAGGCAAGCTTTCTAAGCTTGCAGCCCTAGTGGCCATTTCTTCATGTTCGATTACTCACCTATCTGAGCCTTAAAATAACAAAGTAAATACGGTTTTTCCTTTTTTTTGTTCTTTGGGATGAAAAAGTTGGACATAAGACGTGACTATACTTTATGTTACTCCAGCACCTCCTTTAGCACGATCATCAATAGTATTTTTGTCTAAAGGGGTTCAGAGTCCTTACGGATGGGCGTAACAGTGTTTTGCCAAGGTGACCTTTTTAGGTTGCCGGCTTACCACCTTCTTTGCATTCAGTGTGTATGAACTTCTTTTAACTTGCTATTTAAGCCAAGTCGGATAAGCTCATATGCTGCTAAATAAGCATATTGTGACATAAGCGAGAATTGTTTATGGTGGTATATGTTGTTAGGGGCTTTCATGATTCAAACGGGTTCAGTACAGATGGGATTCCCCATGGTTTTCATGCCGCCTGCGTTTGAGAACCCGAGAAAGGCCGTATCTTGGCAGGGTGTGGACACGAACGCAGCCATGGCGGACTTTCCAGTTAGATGATGTGCAGTTGCGTTGTTTGTCTACATTAAAAAAAAGTCTTCGGATAGGCTGTGATGAGTATAACCGAGCGTTGTTAAAAACGAGATTACCCGTATGACTCGACGACCTTTTAAGGTTGCAACCATGACGTGTGAGTGGTCTCTTTTTTAAACGCCACCGTACCTGAGCCTACACATTTATTGTAACTCTAATACAAAAGGAGAATTGCGAAAACCAATGCATCATTAAAATATTAATCATCAGGTATGCTTTTTAACTTTGTACTCCATATTAAGAGTTTCCTTTGCTAAGATCTGAATGTTTGGTTTATTTTTTGTGATTTTAGATCTTCATGCCACTACTGCTGCTATCTATTTGGGAATTTTTATTATATCTACAGTGAGCAAGAGAATAGTGTGTGTGAGGAGGTGTAATATAAAATGTTTTGTGTGACAACAGAACTGTTCTTGGGGGAACATGATTCCCCTTTTTTTTATTATAGATACAATGTGTAACGTATGTTATTGGTGATAATTTGTTTGGATAGTTAATGTAGGTCTACGTTTTCTTAGGATTTTTAATGTGTTGTAAAGATCTAAAAGAGAGAGGGAGAGATGAAGAACTTAGAGAGATAAAGTTAGAGTGAGAAAGGAGAGGATAAGAGAAAGATATAAAATTGAAAGTAAAATGGGAACCAACAACCCCTCCTAACATGCTAGGATGGGGTATATATAGCCCACCCTACATGTGGGCTTTGTGGGTTATACTATTACATATTAGATCACGAGCCCATACTACGTATATATCGTTGGAGTGACCGATCCTTCCTAAATACGTAAAAACGTATTTCCAACAATCTCCCCCTAAGGGAGGTCACTCCAAGTTACAATGTCCTAAATAGTCAATAGCTCGTGATCTATGCTACCAATGATGTGACTGAGACTTTCTTTGGAAAAACGTATTTCCAACAATCTCCCCCTAAGGGAGGTCACACCATTTTACAAAATATTAAACCTAGCATACTATGCTTGAGTCTTGGATCTTGTTCTTGTGAATATGCTGATGAGATCTTTGACTTTAGTCTTGAGCGTGTTTCCTTGACTTAACCTTGTGCATTCATCACTTGTGATATTCACCTTCTCGTGACTTCATGTTCCACATACTTATACCTTTATAAATTCTTGAAAGCTTCAGAGATTAATACAACGGAAGACTTAACTTTTAGGCTTTCTTGAATTTGTTGAAGTATTAAGTGCAGAAAGTATAAGTATGCGAGAACGACTTCTTATGGATTGTACACCGCAATGCCACCTTCTTGTTACGCTGCATAAGACAGTTAGCAACAAAACATATACACGGATGAAATGGCTTTGAATATTTCATTCTAATTCGGTAGCATTTTACCTCCGGTCGGTGAAGACCGTTGGACGATATATAAAATATCGTACTTGTGACAGGTAGATTTAGTTAAAAATATCCTTGACAAGATTTCGCGGGTAAACCCGTTCTCTTCACTCGACCGTCTAAAGCTGAATGCGAACGTAAAGAGTGAATCATTTGGATAAAATTATCCGCATGATTGAAGCCGTCAATTCCGATTCCTGGAACAAGTTTGATTCATTAAAGAAACGCACCATCGTTGCTTTCCAGTTGTCACGAGCTCGACTCAAATTGAATCTTACAGGTGACCTACCAAGTGCTGTTTGATGTTAACACTAGAAGGATTTCCACTCATCAATGTGAACACTAAAGAGTGCCACTCTGAGTGTTCTGGCAAGATCACTAAGATATTGCGTAGAGGCTTGGAACGTGTTTAGATTCAGTTAAGAATTAAACCACTGTTGCTTTCCAGTTATCACAAGTTTGATTCATAAAGAATCGCACAAGTCACCTACCATAAGCTTTTTGATGTTCGCTCAAGAAGGATTTCCATCTTCATTGTAAATACTTTCGTATTACTCGGATGTTCAGGCAAGATCATGAAGATTTAGGACTCTTAATATCTGTCTTACTTTTCACAGAGTGTGAAGAAGCAAAGAAATATGAAAGTGTGTCCTAATGAGATATTTGATGATCTAAAATGGCTCTAGACTCGATCATGCATTATGGATTTTTAGTGATCGAAGGCTGGAGAGGAGTGCCACCTTTTCAATATCAATTATTCGTAGTGAATAAATCGATAGATAATGCGTTGTCTCCGTGTGATTAAAACAAATATCTTTTAAGAGAAATCTGAGTTAGCTGGGATGGGTTGTGCATTGCATCACCGGGGTCCATGGTGTCTTTCTTCAATATCAAGAATCATTAAAATGATCTCAATAGTATATGTGTTGACCCGGTTTCTGCCTAAAGTTGTAAGGAGGGCTTCTTTCTTTTCACCTTTATCTTTACGATTCTTTTTCATTCTTCAACCCCTTCAAAGCTTACCAATACGTCATAACTAGCACCTTGTTGTGATTGTTCCAGTGCTAACTTAAGTACTTGGTCGGCATTCAGCTACGTTCACAATCTTTCTCCATCTTTCCTAAGGACTACTATTTCTAGCTATGAAATGTCCTTGGGAAGATTCCTCTAGTTCTAGAAGAATCATTGGACTATAACCTATCCTACCATCCTTATGTCACCACAATCGTCAGCGTCGTGAGTAGAGATGTTTTGGGCAAGTGTATGTCACCATGAAATCCATTTTGAAGTACAAATCCATTTTGCTCCCCCTTAACATATGCCGCGACATTCGAAAACATTTTGCACATGTCGGGATGAGCCAGCACATTAAGTCAAACCATTAAATTGATTGATCTCATTATTAAATCACATTTTCTCCCCCATATTAACAATATTAACCCAATCGATGTTTTTAGTATCAACTGATTTAATAAAATTTTAAGAAAATTTGGGAAGAAAAATGCAAATCCAATTACCTCCATGATTGACACAAGCTCCCCCTCAAATTAATGAGGGTGTACTTGAAACGTAAGTTAAGTACCTTTTAAACACAAGTGTAAGGTACTTATCACGTGCAAATATCATAAATGATAATGTATTCACAAGATTGATAATTTACGAGGCTGGACCTGAATGATGAGAACGTCATATGATAGAATCACATGGTTCTTGTTCACGAATGTTGGTCTCCCCCGTAACGCCTGAAATTATCTCCTCCTTTTTGAAAAGCGGTAATCTTTCATGATACCACATGTACGATTGATATCGTTGTCTTGACACCAATTTGTGAACTAGGCACTTTCGGCATCAAAGATTCTGAATGTTGGACAATTCCCCCCCCCCCCCCCCCCCTCCCTTCAATTGTTGACCCGTGTTCTATCGAAAGAGTTGTAGTCACCGTTTGAGTAATCGCACCGTCGAGTATGTAGATATCAATTGTAAATTCCTACGGTTTGTGGAGATGATAACTTCATAAAAAAACAAGATTTCTCTCGTTTTAACAAATAAATGCACTAATGCGTACATATATCCGTGTTAGATTATGTTATAAAGTAAACACAATCCCTTACATGGTTGTGGAGTAAATCATGCCCGAGAAAATTAATTCCCGTTGTAGAGTCAAAGCTTTCCGGTGAAATGCTTGACTTTAATGTGAAAAGCGGGTTACTATCTGAAATAACAGCAATCCATTTTGAGCATGTTTTAAAACATTTAAACTTCTGCTCGAACTTTATTTACAACCCTGTGTCATTATTGAATGACATTTCTAGGATCGTAAATATTATCGATTCCAGAAGACATGCTCTTTTTATCAAAACATATTTGAACACACAATTTTGAAAGATTTAGAAAAAATCTTTTGAAAAATTCTTGAAAAATATTGTTCAACGTTTTGAAAACCAATTACTTGAGCTTAAAGATTTTGAATATCTTACGAAACGAACTCAAGTCCGAGAAGTTGTAAACTTCCCGTTGTTAAGGATAAGTTACCATCGGCGATAAACTTTCCTTTTAACTGAAGAACGAGTCCTAAGTTAACATTTACTTAGAAGTCATTTTCGCGAGCTTGAAAAACTTTGAATGTTTTATCGTAAAGCTCATGACCGAGAAAGATAAATTTCTCGTTATGAGGAAAAGTTCTCTATTTAAAATATACACTTTCCTTTATGAGCTTAAAACTTGGAATGTTTTAATACAAGCTCATGACCGAGAAAACTTAATTTCTCGTTACGAGGATAAGTTATCATTTAAAGATAATCTTTCCTAAAATTAAAGTCCGGGTTACAGTCTGATATTTAACTGTAAGTCATTGTGCATGAGCTTAATAAACTTTGAATGTTTTTAATATAAGCCCATGCCCGATAAAAATTAATTTCCTCGTTGTGAGGATAAGTTTATCGTCGGCGATAAACCTTCCTTTCTCTGAAGTCCGGGGCATAATCTGAGATATAATTATACGCCATATACACGAGCTTTAAACCTTTAGAATAGTTTTAATGTAAGCTCGTGTCCGCGAAAATTTAATTTCTCGTTTTGAGGGTAAGTTATCGTTGATGAGATAAACCTCCCTTTATTTGAAGTCCGGGTCACAGACTATGATTTGATTATGAGCCATGATACACGAGCTTTAAACCTTTGAATAGTTTTAATTTTAGCTCGTGTCCGAGAAAATTTAATTTCTCGTTTTTGAGGATAAGTCATCACCGGGATGATCTTTCTTGTCTTTTGAGATCGAGTTACAGACTGTTATGTGACTGTAAGTCATCGTGCATGAGCTTAAAAACTTTGAATGGTTTTAATATTAGTTCATGCCCGAGAAAAATTAATTTCTCATTGTAAGGATAAGTTTATCATCGGCGATAAACTTTCCTTTATATGAAGAACGGGTCATCGTCTGATATTTAACGATGAGCCAATTTACACGAGCTTAAAACCCTGGAATAGTTGTAACTTAAGCTCGTGTCCGAGAAAATTTAATTTCTCGTTTGTGAGGATATCATCGGCGATAAAATTTCCTTAATTTGAAGATCGGGTCATCGTCTGGTATTTAACGATGAGCCATTGTACACGAGCTTAAAACCTTGGAATAGTTTTAATTTTAGCTCGTGTCCGAGAAAATTTAATTTCTCGTTTATGAGGATAAGTTTATCATCGGCGATAAACTTTCCTTTATTTGAAGAACGGGTCATCGTCTGATATTTAACGATGAACCATTTTACACGAGCATAAAACCTTGGAATAGTTTTAACATAAGCTCGTGTCCGAGAAAATTTAATTTCTCGTTTGTGAGGATAAGTTTATCATCAGCGATAAAGTTTCCTTTATTTGAAGATCGGGTCATCGTCTGATATTTAACAATGAACCATCTATAGTAAGCTTAACTGCAAATCCCCTGAGACACTTGTTTCTCTGATATCTTCTTCTTCAGTAACCACACTCTGAGAGTGTCCTTTGTTGAGCGGTATATAAATCTCGGACAGGTTTGTTTTTGTTGATCCTTGACTTTGGTACCTGCATTCTCATTTGGAGTTTGTATGGTTTTATATGGGTTAGCGATATCTATCTTAGAACCCTGTGTGGATTCATAGTTTTCTTTTCTTGTGCCAGAGGTGACCTGAGGGGATGATTCACTTATCTTAGCTCGCAAACGTTTCCTTTTATAGAAAACCTTAAGTTCAAGCTTAAGTGATGTTTCATCATTTTCAATTTCCTCACTAGTAGTCTTAGTAGAATCAGAGACTATCCTAGTTAAAGGGCACTCGTTTCCTACAAGAGTGAAAGTTCTACCAGTGGGGCGCCAAACTTTACCAATCGGTTTGATTTTAGCTAACCACTGAGATTTAATTCTAGCATGGGAGTTCACCTCATGGAGGAATTTCTTGACACAAGAGTCATGATTTGCCTTAAAGACACATTTCCTAAATGTTTTACAAGTAGCATATTTAATGTCCGAGTAAGATCTAGAATTCCTAGATGATTGATTGATGCTCCTAGTATATGACATGATACGGTTAGCAGTGTTGGGTAATCTTGAAGGCATCTAACTAGGTTTGAATTTCCTATCTCTTACTTGTGTCTTTTGCTTAGCTTCCCTTAGACCAAATTTATAGTGAACGTCATTTGTACTAGTTTGAGACGTGTTCTTTGGACTATGTCTAGGGAGGCTAGAGACAATCATGTGATTAGGTCTTGTAAAAGCTGTTTTAGTCACATTGTCCCTAGTTGGTGGAGTGACTGGTCTAGAAAGATGAACCATATCAACTTAGGAGGCAGACCGCGGTCTCGAGGATATTGGTCGCTCGGATCTAAATGCAGTCGGTTGTCTAACATACTAAATTTGAGGCGGTTTCCCCAAGATTGATGGTTTTTCAAGCTTAGTGTCCACACTAGTTCCTTTAGTTTTCCTTAATTCATTTCTCAAAGCAGCTATAAAAAAACCTTTTCTTGAACCTGAGCTTTTAAAGTCTCATTATCTTTAAGAAATTTGTCTTGGGATACCAACTTAGATTCTAGCAACTTAATTTGTTTCAAAAGATTATCCTTTTCAGCTTTAGAATCTAGAACTTTTTGATCCAATTTTCGTTCAAGAACAACATTTGACTTCTCAAGTTTTTCAAAATATGTTTCAAACTTGTCAGTTCTCTTAGAAAATTCTAGCTTAGCATCCTCAAGATCTTTTGATTGCTGAGCTACGATAGTTTCAAGCTCTTTAACTTTAGAATCGGAATCAGTTAACGAAGCAGTCATCAAGCATTTATCATGATGAACTATAACATTCTGAACAATCGCTCCCCCATTATGACTCACATTGGATGAATCAGAAGTGGTAAAACTATCACCCTTTTCCATCCCATGTTTGTCATAATTAGGTTCGGAATGCTCAACATGCGGTAATTCATCGGCATAGACATCATATACAACATTACATTGTACCATGTTTGTAGGCTCTTCGTCATAAACGGGTAAGGTGTCATCAAAAGATATGTTTGTAACATTCCCCAACGTGTTGCCGATATCATGCTTAACTGTTGATTCCCTGCCCTTGTTTACCGCGATGACCAAATTGTCACCCATTTCTTGCACCGGGCAGATATGATCATCTCTTGACGACAGCTTGAAGCGTGTTTCTCTCTCATGTTCATGAGGTATTTTTACATGCAATGATTTAGACGACTCCTTGATTGTTTGAATCTGACCCTTTTTCAACCGTATATCGTTGTAGTTAACTAACCTGACCTCAATACACTTCTCAAGTATATTGATGTGATTGCGTAAACCACTTCTAAAGGTTTCAGTCTGGCAACCCGTATGCAAGTTGAAAAGCTGATGAAGGATTGGATCTGAATAATCAAAAGGAGGGACCATTGTTGAGGCAAAGAATCCCTTAAAGTGTGTGCGAAGGATTTCTAGACATATCTTAGCTTTAACCTCATGAAGATTCTCCCTTTCAAATTGCAACCGTAACTCATCCAAATTATTGAAAATCTTCTCTTTGAAATTATCCACTTTACCAAAGAACATTTGAACTGAGGTTGGAAGTTCGGTCATGTTTTTCGGATAGAGAATTGCAAGATGTGTCTTGGGCTCGTGAAAGATTTCCAATGTTTTTTGACGCAATTTGATCTCTTTGAGTTGCATGTGTTGCAGTTCTCCCTCGTGAAATGTCGAATTCAACGAATCCATTGAAAGTTAATAAAAATGAAGGTAAGGATTACTTATCGATGAAAAATCCGTGTTCACTTTCAAATAATAATACCCGATTAAAAATCCGTAGCCACTAAAATTCACATTGAGCCATTTTTCTCAGTCTCGTCAAAATAAATCTTTTCACTTTGTCACGTCACTTACGAGTCCAATTATATCTAAAATAGCTTAATATGACAAAAATTTGTTTAAATTTAATCATTTAACACAAAGTTTATAATAAACTTGTGTAGATGTAAATAAATTTATCACAAAAATTTGTTATATCAAATAATGAGACAAAACATGCCTTTATCCCAAATACATTAAAAAAACACGTGGCCCATTTCAAATTCGTTAACCAAATTCAAAACCAACAAATCACCTTAAAAAAACGAAAATGGATAAGCGGCTAATACAAACAATGATACTTGGTCATATTCAACATTAGAATTTAGTACCTATATGTCCACGTGTAATCCGCTAAAAATCAAGACCTTCCACAATGTATCATTTGATAAAATTTAGTAACACACCACCTATTTTATCAACATTTGGCCCAAGCAATAAGAATGAAATTGGTTGCAATGTCGGTTGAGAAGAAATAAGGCCCAAAATTTTACCCGGTTGACAAGTTACTCATCCCCACATATACTATGACTAAATGAATATCTCCAAATACGATTACGTAGCGTAGTCAAATAAATGACAATAATATGGCTCAGTAAAATAATAAGAATATAAGGGCGACCCTAATTTATCTCGTAGAAACTAACAACCAGTCTCCATACTTTTTACATTTACTCCCATCGCAACCTAACAAATAAAACTCAATCTCAATCTGCCAAGTCTAAACGATTCACCAAGTCTACGACTACACCATCAATCGAATCGAATCTATTATCTGAATCACGTATCACCAAGTCTCGTCTTCAAGATCAATTATATGGTCTCGGGTAAGTGAATCTTTGATTATTCGATACACAAATCGAGTCAATGAATTGATTATAACAAAAAATTGTTATTAATCCTTCTTGACATTCGAAAATTAAGGATGGTTTTTTTTAAATGATGAGTTCGTTTTCATGTGTGTATGCTGACTTTGATTTTATTTCTTTTTATTCGAAAAATACGACTAGAATCAATGAAGAAATCTTGTAATGAGATAGATCTTTATAGATCGAGGCTTGCATGTCCGATCTCAAACAAGATTTGAGATCACTCGATGGGTTTTCTGTTTTAATTGATTTGATTGAGTTCGATTTATGATGGGTTCAGTTGAGTCTCTTTATCGAGTCAGTTTTCTGTTTGAGTCTTTGTTCGTGTAACATTATCGCAATGTTTAATTTAAGTATCCATCGCAATGTATGTTCTATCGCAATATCATAAACAAATATTCGATCGCAATAGTTGATCGGAGTACTGATCGTAATGTCGATCGGTATAACGATCGGAATGTTCTATCGGAATAACGATCGGAATGTTCTATCGGAATAACGATCGGAATGTTCTATCGGAATAACGATCGAAATGTTCTGTCAGAATAACGATCGCAATATTCGATCAGAATAACGATCGCAATATTCGATCGGAACAACGATCGCAATACTCGATCGGATTACCTGTCAGAATGTTTGATTGCAATGTAGAAACCCTCAGGCTTTTGCGATCAGAATACTGGATGGGAATAAACAAAAAATTATACCCGAGACAAAAGTTGATAAAGATGATAAACTGATACACAGATCGAGACAAAAGTTGATAAAGACTATAAAACTGATACACAGATGCCAAAGTAAGAGACAATAGACAAGACAAAAAATTGTGACAAAAACAGTAGGATAAAAACTGTTTGGACATTGAGACAAAAAACTTATGACTGTTTGGACAACACTCAAAACCCAGTCACAAAAGTTATACCAGATTCAAAACCAAAAGAAACAATTTTGACCACCAAATCAATAGATAAAAACACGCAAATCCAAAGATTCAACCATAGCTCTTGATACTAATTGTAGGTCTACGTTTTCTTAGGATTGTTAATGTGTTGTAAAGATCTAAAAGAGAGAGGTAGAGATGAAGAACTTAGAGAGAGAAAGGAGAGGATAAGAGAAAGATGTAAAATTAAAAGTAAAATGGGAACCACCAACCCCTCCTAACATGCTAGGAGGGGGTATATATAGATCACCCTAAATGTGAGCTTTATGGGTTATACTATTACATATTAGATCACGAGCCCATACTACGTATATATCGTTGGAGTGGCCGATCCTTCCTAAATACGTAAAAACGTATTTCCAACAATCTCCCCTTAAGGGAGGTCACTCCAAGTTACAATGTCCTAAATAGTCTATAGCTCGTGATCTATGCTAACAATGATGTGACCGAGACTTTCTTTGGAAAAACGTATTTCCAACAGTTAACTAAGGCAATGGAGAGACTGTTGTGTTTGGATCATGGCGGGAGGAACCGAACCGTATCTTGGCAGGGCATCACAATGGTGTGTTTGTAGCCATGGCGGTTCGGAGCTTCGGATAACCTTTTATCAGGTCCTGAACTCGCAATCCTGAGCCAAACAGTTTAAAATGATTTAGTAGTCTCACCGAAGTTATAAAATTTGCAGAGCCTGCTGCTTTTATAGACTTAATAGCTGTGGAAAAACACGACATCATGTGAACAGTACCCTAGAAACCTTACGTGGGTAATAAAAGCAGAATTCGCCCGGTAACTTGGCACGACAGCACGTCGACGTGCTTGCAGCCATGGCCGGTTGTATTCCCTTTTTTTCCCACCAGCACTAGGCGAATATGAGTTGAACATTTTGGTTTGCCTTTATAGATGCTAAATGCTAAATATTGTCTTTCATGTGGCATCAACTTTTGCTGCTATTCCTGCCATGTCCTCATGCTGCTATTCCTGCCATGTCCTCAATCCAAATTGGTTTTTGGAAATTATTGTTGGATATGGATTCAGGTTGTTGTTGGGGGCTTTCATGATTCAAACGGGTTCAGTACAGATGGGATTCCCCATGGTTTTCATGCCACCTGCGTCTGAGAACCTGAGAAAGGTCGTATCTTGGCAGGGTGTTGACACGAACACAGCCATGGCGGTGTTTCCAGTTCGCTGATGTGTAGTTGCGTTGTTCGTCTACATTAAAAAAAAGTCTTCAGATAGGTTGTGATGAGTATAACCGAGCGTTGTTAAAAACGAGATTACCCTATGGCGATTACTGACTACATCCATTTTAATATAAATTGATTTTATTTCACTTCAAATTTTTGGATACGAGGTTATGTTACTTGCAAACTTGATTTGTTTATATTGTTCTTATTTAAATAAAGCTATATTGTAGTTTACAAGAACAATAAGTATTTTATTGTGCTTACAAGAAGTGAATCAAAATATTATAACCTCATGTTATGTAAAAAAAATTGAATCTTAAATTCTATTGTAATTTCTTATATAAATAAAAAGAATCAAAATTTATCATAATCTCATATTGTGATTACACTTTTTTATAACCTCAAGTTATACTACGATGAATATAATTAAAATATAATAACCTCAAGTTATTATTTTAATCATGATTCTCGCAAAAGAATAAATATATCATAATTCTCGCAAAAGAATAAATATATCACTTAAATTTATATTCTTTAAAGACTTGGTCTCAAATGAGTCTCTTAAATTCGAAACATCATAACCTCATGTTATGATTGAATTTTTTAAAGAACCGTGTGTTCTATACGATTCGATTGAATGTTTACAATCATTACACAATTAATATGCATAACCTCGCGTTACACTTATTTTAATTTTTTCCTCATATGATCTTTTTAAAATGATTTATAAACTTTATTTTGAAAAAGAAATTAGAACCTCAAGTTCTAAGGTATTGTAATATTTTGTAAGTAACCTCAAGTTTTATGACGATTTCTTTAAATGAATCGCGATAACATAACCTAATTGTTATTGTTATTATATTGTGAACGTTAAGTTGCATTATGATTTTATTAAAAGAATCAACATAACATAACATCAAGTTATGATTCAAGGTTTAAAGAACCTAAAGCTCTATTATGATCCCTTAAAATAATTAGTAACAACGTCTCAATTCTTTGTCAAAAGTATTTTTCGAATAATGGTATAATTTTCAAATCATGTAGTATTTTCGAATGATGGTATAATTTTTTCAAAATCCTGTTTAATTGGACATTGTCAATTATATTTTTCACAACTTGCTAATATAGTAGCAACAACCCAAAGACTTTTTAATCTTGTTCATGTCTCCTTACTCGTATACATGTCTTTTTAATAAGCAAAAAAATAATGAGATTTAAAATGTATCCATTCCCTCATGTGAATGTGATAATATCATAATCAATATATAAATCTCCAGTACATCAAGTGAATGTGATGAAATGATCAACTTAAGGATCTTCATTCTCTCATGAGAATGTGATAATATGAACAACATCGAGATATTCATTCCCTCAAGTGAATAGGACGATGTAATAGTACATTTTCAAAAAACCATTTATCATGGTAAATGATATGGTCGAAGTAATATGAAAAAGACAGACCAGTAATTGTGGCAAAATAAAAAAGAGCAAACGAAAATATGATTTATACAAAATACAATATGATGTATGAAAAATAGAAGTGTGTCAAAAATATTACACACTATATTCCTAGATGTAAGGATCTATGCTAACACATTGTTGCTCCTAAAAAAAAATATAAAATTGTCACGAGGAATGAAATTTCATATAAATTATGCATTACATTGCATTTTCCTCGACATATATTAGAGATAAATTAGTGAAATATTATCACTAGCCATAACATAAGTTTATGGCCTATAATTATAATCTTTTTGGCATGACTCGTGGTACATCACGAGTCATTAATGATGTAAAAACTATAAATTGATCAGATTCTTCAATCTAATGTTTTATCTCTCAAAGAAAGTTGATCATTCATCTATCAACTAGATTGGCGACTTAATCCCTCAATTTTCTAGAAAGAAAACAAGTGGATATACGTTTGTATACATATCCATTGTATGAACCATTTAGAATTCTATAAATCGATGCATCGTCTAAATGGTAATAAAAATTGCAACATCGTGTTTGCATGACTAATAGCTCAATATATTAAAATGCGAGCATAACATTCCATAGTAAGTAATTCGTTGTGAATATGAGATGAATTACTTCTACATTATCCAATGATAATGAGAGAAAATAATTTGTTATTGTATAGGGTCATACTATCATATACACAAAATCATAATTAGCATCATGCCAATATATTATTATAATTCCTCTATTTCATAATTGGTTTTGGTTATAAACCAAATCTATCCTATATTTTGTGTGTTACTCAACCTAAATGAAAACATACGGGACATAAACGAAGGGGTAATTCCTTCAGGAGGAGATAACTAGCTACAAATTTAGAATAAATTACTATATTTTATCGATCCTCGATAGAAATTTTATGAATTTATTATTCAACGATAATCTAATAGCCATACATATATATTGGCCAATAACAAAGTTTCAACTACTCATGCTCCTACTTTGTCCCTCAAGGACACTACTTAATTATGACATGCCTCAAGCATGGTAGACTAATCGATTTCAAATAAATTCCTCGATGTAAACTATGGAGCATAAAAACAAGATGGTTCTTCGAGGTATAAAAGGCCACATGATAGTGTCACAAAGAGACACTAGACATAAAGGTTCTCAAAAGAACATTAAATTAACCAATGAGATCTCAAAATTTTTTATCATGTCTAGATTTATATGAAATCAAAACAAAATGCCGTCGATAATTTGTTTACATACAATATAGTGCTTATTATTATGCATGATGAGGATCATGAATTAATTATTAATCAAAACTGAGCTCAACAAAATGATTGACCATCATGGAAAGATGCAGTCACTTGAAAATAAGAGAAGTATTAGAACAAGAAGTCCATACACATGAATGTGTAAAAGCTATTGGATATACACGGGTTGTGTGCGCAACCAAATTAAGAACTCTAAACTTACATGCTTTAAGACATGAATTGTGGAATAAATAAATTCACAAAAGCATGAAAATACTTATTAAGAGTCGCATTTTCTAGAGGTGGATGTAAATATATTATTGATATTCTATGAGAAAGTCAATCTAAAAAGTATTTACTATTTAGTTTGTCTTATATACGTTTTATTAGAGCTCCAATATTCCGTGAAGGATCCATAATGCCTTAAGCATGTCTTGCAATTTCAACTTATGGAAGCATTTGAAAAGTTATAAATAACTTATTTGTTGAAGAAGAATGAACTCTTATATGGATCAAAGTTCATTTTGATGCATACCATCTTGTTTTTGCACATGTTTCAAAGAAAAATTTGGTTCTCAAGTATCAAAAGTGCAACTAAAGTTTTTGATGTCAATTTTGCAATCATATAGGTATTGAGATTGTATATTTCTCTTTTAATATATGTATTAACAATGTTCATTTTTTAACTAATGCCTTTTGACATTAGATTGGAAGGTACACGTATATTGTCATCTTTGTAGGACATAATCTGAAGCATCAATAATTTAGTGGACTTCATTACAAAATCTTTGCTGACAAAAGTTTTTGAGCACCAGTCCGGCCTTTGACGCTTGAAAGATATACGTTAATTTGAGGAGGAGCATTATGCACACTGCACGCTTTTTCCCTTCTCAAGTTTTTAGCCCATTGGGTTTTTTCTTGATAAGGTTTTTAATGAGACAGATTATGGAGTATAAACAAACGGTAAATATCCAAGGAGGATTGTTATAAATATATTCATTATGTATATTCACCATGAATGTATATGTTATTACCCTTTTATTAGTAGTTAATTTGCTAGAAGGTTACACTCCTTAAAGACTTGTATATAAAGGGCACCTTGTATTCATTAGAGAACACTACTCAATAACAATCATCTTCTTCCTCCTCAATCTTTCATTCTCTACATTTCATAACAGAAAGATAATTTTACTTTTTGAGAATTATTTAATTTCTTCATAAATATTTGTTAATAATACTTTTGATTAAGGATAATAAAGTAAATTTTTGTTAGTGGACAATCCGAAAAAAATGAACAATAATTTTAGGACGAATGGAGTACTAAATTAAAGTTAATTACATAATAAAAAGTTTACCTTATTACAGTGTAAAAATAGTTTTGACTTTTTAATTTTGGGAAGAAAACAAAAACTTTACATTTTTATTTTATTGAAACTTTCTTTTGTTTTTTGCCGAAAAAAACTTGTTAAAATTTTTGTTAACAATATGCTAATTAACTCGGTGGGTGAATCATACCTGGTGACTCGACCAGTTAACTCGGTAGTCGAATTCGTAATCCAGTAACCCGATTAGAATGATCCGGCGGTCGAATCTATAATCTGATGACTCGACTTGATTGACCCAGTAACTCGATCAGGTTAATCTAGTTGTCGAATTCTTAATCCGATGACTTAACCGAGTGGACGCGGTGATTAAAGTGGTTCTATATTAAGATCCCCTATTGTTAATTAGTATAAATATTTCGTTTTTTATTATAAACTTTTCAACATTTCAATGTTACTTTAAACACTCTTTGTATACGGTGGATAAAGATACTCGATAAATGTATACAAAAGAGGCTTCGTTACATTAGCTTATTGTTGGGTTTAAGGGTGTCAATAAATTTGACCCGACCCGAGTGTATTCGGGTTGGGTTAGTCGTGTTCAATTTTGAATTTGGGTTGATCGGGTTAAACATCGGGTAATTATATTATACTTGATTTGGGTTCGGGTCTTGAATAAGATTTTTTTTAATTTTTTTATTCATAAACTAGAGAAATGATCTTTTATACTTTTTCGAGTTGAAATAAGTCCACAAGCTAGCAAAATAAGCCAATCCAAACACCTTAAATATATACTCCCTCCGTCTCATGTTAATAGTCCATGTTACTATTTTGGGACGTCCCAAATTAATAGTCCAGTCCAAAAATAGATAAGAAAAGTATATTAAGTTTACCATATCACCCCCGCTTAAGGGTAATATTACAAACAATAAAAAAGTTGTAAATTAATTGGTTAAGGGTAAATTTGTCATTGTGTAAAAAGTAAGAGAGAGAAAATTGAAAAGTGATTGTTTTTATTAAACTGCGTGTTTTTGGTCGGTGGACTATTAATATGAGACGGAGGGTCCGTCCCATAATAAGTGTCCACTTTGACTTTTTTCGGTCTTCCTTATTAAACTTTGACTATAAATATCTTTATTTGTGTTATATAATACCGAGTTAAAATTATATTTAGTGAAAATGCATTCCAATCTTAATCAATCCACATATTTTTCATCTAGTATTATATAACACAAATGAAAATATTTATAGTTAAAAGTTTATAAGAAAGACCGAGAAAAGTCAAAGTAGACACTTATTATGAGACGGAGGTAGTAACATTTTTTACACGTTAGTATGATACACTTCAAAATACAGTGAACCATTTTTGTTTCTTCTTGGCAATCCTTGAACTTGAGTCTCATTTTCGCTCCAGGTGTGTTGTGTTTCGGAACGGTTCTTTTGTTCCTTGTCAATTCATCATGGCTACAATTTTCGATTCGTCCCTATCATTTTTGTTTGTTTCATTTTGAATTTGTTCTTTACTTTGATGTATACTTTTATTACTAGCATCTGCACATAATGCAGGCGGCCCGATTTTGTGGAACTCTCCCTTTTCTGGCTTTCACACATTTGGTCCTCCCATAAACGCGATTTGGTGAGTTCTAACTCGAGAGGCAAATTCATCCCATGTCATGTTACCACAATCCAAAAACAAAATACACAGTTTCTTGGCATTTTGTTTAACGATAACCATCCACATATTTTGAGGAATTCTTTTTGGCTCTCCCTATCGAACTATTAATGAGACCTCCACATTACATTAATGAACTCAATTTTTATGTATCATAGATACTAGCTAACCGAGATAAGTAAATCATACGAGTACATGTCTACTTGGGAACCTAGTAAGAGATCACGAGTGTACGATACCAAAACTCATCATCAAGCCGAGGCAAGTTTGAAATCGCCTTTTGAGTTAGAAAATTACACATTAAATAGCTAACAGTTAATCGAAAAAACGATATTATGAAAGGCGACATTAACAGTCTATGTCCCAGAAAGCGACTGTATTTCTTTAGCAACGAATCAACGATCCTTTCGAGACCTTCAGTTTCAAACGACCTAGTTGTTACTCTTCATCCTGCACTTTCAAAAGCGCAAGAGCATCAGATTTTGTAATAAAGGCATAACGAGCTGGTGAAATGAAGGGTCACTATATATATATGACCTGTTCCTAAAGTACGGTACTGATTGTCTAACTTAACAACAGGAAGTATAAGCACTAAAGATATTTGCCTCTAGCTCTCGCTATTCTAGCTGCAGCAAAAGGCTTTTCCGTATTTCTATTAAAGTTACCCAGAAAACAGCTCATTAGATCTTCTAACATACAACTTTCACTGCAAATGAATAGATCACTAATCCACAGTTGCTCTGGTCTTTTTGTAATTCTAGCATAGGAAAGGACGATAGCTAACATACAACTTCCGCACCAAAGTGCACACAGCACTATAGCATTCCTGAAGTTCTATCTATGTCAAAGGGGTTCAAATGCCATAACATAGAGCACACAAAACTATAACTAGCAACATTTTATGCTATTCTAGTTATGTAGCTTAGACAAACGCATGTCTTAAAGAGTATTTTCTTACAGACGGGGCATCTATGAGGCTTATCCTGTCAAAATTCCCTTAAGCTATGTTTACACGAAATATCTTAAACAAAATAACTAGAACCCATCTTGCATAAGTAATTGATCAGAAACATATATAATAAAACATTTTATACAAATATAAAATAATCAGAGATGTGTATTAAGGGGGTCTTCGTTTAAGCTTAAGGTATGTTAAGGGGAACGGGTTGCGGCTGGGCTAAGCCGAAAGAGAAATTTGTAAACTTATTTGGCAAATGGTTCAAAAGCTCTAGTCTAAAGTTTGTAGCCCCACGTTATAGTTTAATTAGCCCCCATAAGCCTTTACACCAAACATGGCTTAGCCCCCCGTGAGCCCCTATAAGCCTCTTCACAGACACAGCCTATATGTGCCTATGAGCTTATTTGTTTTTCGGCTTGTATTTCATAAGCCCCAATTTTTTGGCTTATTTTGAAATTTGTGGAATTATAAAAGATTATTATCACAAATAAGCTTAGTGAAATATTAGCGGGACAACCGGGGCTTATGGAATATCAGCCGGAAACCAAATAAGCTCATAAGCCACATATAAACTTAAACAAACACCCCCATAAAAAAAGGATAGTGAAACAAGAACATAAAGGACAGAGCGTTCACCTTAACACTCCCGGCATGAGCAGTGCTATTGTTATCCTTTGCCTGACTTAATATATAAGGAGATACAAGTGTTGGCACAAAGATAGGAGCCTCAATATGTTGGTTACTCCTAGAGAGTTGTATATTGTCATCAGCTAAGTAAGCCGGTATCATCGAAGATGTAGTAGCATCATTATTGAGTATATAGTGAACAGCAAGATCATTGAGCTTGCAACCCCTTGACACCTGTTCCCAAGACGGGTGGCTGACATTGTAGTTTCTCATAACCCAAGTGCCACAAGAGGGAAATTGACCCGCCTCGACATCATCAAGACGGTCATCCATAATCCCAATTCCGCCAACTCAAATTCCAAAAATATCTCCTGTCATCGGGGTGAGGAATTTCTCTAAACTCCTCTTTAGCTAAATCGAAAGACACGAGTATCGTCTTATCGTTAGCGTCAGTCCAAAACCAATGAAGCGCCCCGTTGAATAATACACCATGCTTTTCCATCCACATATCATCAAACCTGTAATCGAGTGGCGCAACTTTCCAAACATTTGATTTCAAAGATAATATACTAACAGATGCCGTAGCTGGTAGGCAGACGACCATAACAACTTTGTAATCATCTGTAGATGAATCATAACCAAAGCCAAAACATCGACTCTCTCTAAGATTATCTGGCTGTGTAATTTCTCTAAACTCTCGAGTCACAGGATTCGACTTCCCATCTTTCGTAGGCTCTCCACTCTTCGGTTACGGCTGAGGGTAAGTTTTCTTCATACGATCTGACTTTAGCGACCCTTCTAGGTCCATGTTTGTTGGTGAAGAATTTAGCATGGGTTATAGCAAAAGAATGGGATGATATAGCAGAATACCATGATTTGTGAATGCTTTTGCATCGGAGAAGTTCTTTCACCGGTAATCTTAAAAGTATGGCCTCGACAATATCACCCATCACCATCTTGGTTGGTTGTTGTTCAAGTAGATCTAGATCTAGGGTTACCGAAAGTATAGAAGATGGGAGATGATTTGCACACTCAAAAAAGTTATTGGGACACTCACAGTACAAGCAGATAAAGCACATTATAAAACACAGTACAACTTTGTAATGCACAACTTTGAGTGTCCCAATCAATTTTATGAGTGTGCAAATCAATTCCCATAGAAGATCTAGATTAGGGTTACTATATATAGAAGACGCATATTGTCACTGTTCAAGCCCAACAACCCTTATACACATTGACATTTGTTTGTCTATTGTCGGCCCAACACTCAGCCCATCTGGGATGTTAAATTCATAGCCACAAAATTATTATTGTTTTTTAACTATTGAAGTGTCATAAATTTAACTAGACGTGTATCCGCGCATATCTGCAGAAATTATCTAGCGGCAAATAATTAACGATATGCTAATTGATTCGACACACGATCAAGTTGACTTGATAGTCAAACTTTTGAATCGGTTGCTCAACAAGATAAACCTGGTGATCGGTCTTTGATCGGGTCGCCTCAATGTTCAAACCCGTGATCCAATAATATTGTGTAAAAAAGTTATAATTTATATTATAATATTTGCATCGGAGAAGTTCTTTCACCGGCAATCTTAAAAGTATCGACAATATCACCCATCACCATCGTGATTGTTGTTCGAGTATATAGAAGCAATAAAGTCTGTCTAAAAAATACACCAAATAAACTAGATCTAGATTAGGGTTACCATATATAGAAGAAGCATATTGTCACTGTTCAAGCCCAAACCCTTATACAGATTGACATTTGTTTGTGTATCGGCCCAACACTCGGCCCATCTGGGATGTTAAATTCATAGCCACAAAATTATTATTGTTTTTTAACTATTGAAGTGTCATAAATTTAATAAGGTACGGTTATTTTATGTACGGTTATAAGAAAAGTTCATTTCTAACTTTTGTTTTTTTAAGCATTCTCTATCATTTATTTTATTTTGATATAAAAATAGAGATTAATTTAAAATTTGAAAGGAAAAGAAAATGTGGGGAGATCATATTTGCCAAAGAGTTCAAAAGATTTAAAAAACGGACAGAGACTAAAATTGTAAGTTTTTCGATTTGATTTTTATATATAGTAATATTTCATTAGTGAAAAAATAAAATATCATTAGTGATAAAATAATTCACTGGTGATATTACACTATAACTATGATTATTAAATATAACTGATGATATTTCATTGTGTTATCGCTAATGTTATTGTTTTTATCATTAGTAAATATCACCAATGATAATAATAAGTTTAGAAAATTTACAAATTTATTCTTTCTGTCGATTTTTTGCACCATCATCATCGTTATCATTTTACACCACTTTTCTGATCGATTGTTGATCATCGTCTATTAGTTAGGTTATGGCTTTTGATTTGATGAACTTGTTGTTGCAGATTAAAAAGTTGATTGTTTTAGTGTTGATGTTAATAATGTTTTTACTGTATCTAGGTGTGATTTTACTTTTTTTTGGATGACTCGAGGCTGTAATTATAAGTTTATTGATTAGCTTGTTGATTATGTTAATTTGCGTATTTCAGTCTGTTATTGCTTATTAGTTGTTGATTATAGTGTATTATTTTGTTTTAATAAATAAAAAAAAGGCATACATATAACCCTAAAATCTTTTTTTTAAAGCAAAACTCAAAGTATATATTTTCTCAGAAGAATGTTTTTTAATAAGAAATAATCTTTTAATATTTTATTTTTATGCATTTTTGAAAAAATCTAAAAATTTCCTTATTTGGTAAAAGTTTTTAATGAAACTGATGAAGAAAAAAAGACATAAAATTATAGGTGTTAAATTTGTAAAAAAACTAAAAAAGAGGAGGTAATAAATAATATTTTGGTGGTTAAATTTTAAGTAAATTAAATGGTGTTAAGTGAAAATTATAAGTTTTAATATTTTTTTCAAAACGTTTAGAAAATTAATACCCTTTATAATTTATAACATAATAATATTATAATTAAAAAATATTAAACACAAATTTTTTTGTATATCATTATATTAAGAGTAAACCTCAAAATACATCCCTGTAATTTCAAAATTTTCACACAATACATCCCTGCCTGAAAGTATTGACACTATACACCACTCGTTAGACAAACATTTAACATAATACATCCCTCAGGACTAACGATGCAAAGTTTTTTGTTATCTTTTAACGAAGGATGTAGTTTGCCTTAGGGATGTATTTTGAAAAAAAAATCATGAATAAAGATGGTCTAAAGCCAACTTCAACGATTGATAATAAAAATATTTAATAAAATCTTCATGACGTCATTATATATAAAGCTAAGTCATAAGCTCTAATAAGTTTATAAACCGAATAAATGAGCTTTTAAACTTTGAAAAGTTGAAATAAGTCCATAAGCTGGCAAAATAAGCCAATTCAAACACCCTATATATATGTAGCATTTTTACTGGTTAGTACGATACACTTCCAAATCACAATACACTGAATCATTCTTGTTTCTTCTTGGCAATCCTTGAACTTGAGTCGCATTTTCGCTCCGTGTTGCGGAACTGTTCTTTTCTTCCCATTGTGACTAATTTTTTGATTGTTCCTATCATTTTTGTTTGTTTAATTATGATCTTGAATTTGTTTTTTACTTTGACTTTGATGTCGACTTTAATTACTAGTATCTGCACATAATGCAAGAGGCCTGATTTCGTGGAACTCTCCCTTTTCTGGCTTGCACACATTTTGGTCGTCCCATAATGCCGATTTGATGAGTTCTAACTCGAGAGGCAAATTCATCCCATGTCATGTTACCACAATCCAAAAACAAAATACACAGTTTCTTGGCATTTTGTTTAACAATAACCATCGACATATTTTGAGGGATTTCTTTTTGGGTAAATGTCAAAAATACACAACGTACTTTCTCAGATTATCCATTATGCCCATCGAACTATTTTATGTTTTATTTACATACTTTCCACGTAGGATTTGGTCAAACCTTTGAATATACCTTTGACTTAACGGAACCGTTACTTACTTCGTTAACTTGAAATTTAATTTTGGTCCCTTAGCTAACTATCATCATCTTCATCTTCATAAACAATCAATACACCACCATCTATCATCCAAAATCATAACCTTAAACCCAAAAAATCAAAACCCAAAAAAACCCCACAAAATCAAAAACTAAACATCCAAAACAGATAAAGTAGTATTAAACTCAAACTGAAATACATACGTACGTTTATATTCTTTCTCATACACCAAAAATGTCCTCATCAACATCAACTTTGCTGTTTTTATGCTCAACCCTTTTCAACAGTGTGTGTTTCTGTGTGTGTAAAACCCAGCAATAAATTTCTCCAATTTGAAACCCTAATCACCGGAATTGGTTTTTCGGTGACTTGAACAAATTGATCAGAAAATGTTTCGATTGGAATGTTGTTGCAACGACTCTGATGATCAATTTGGTACTTTGTTTTCTTCCTGCACCTATGCCTTAATGTCCTCAAGGTTTGGTTTTGTATTCTTTTTTTTATAGAAATTTGGATTATGGGTTTTGATTGTCTTCCAAAAGGGTGTCTGAATATGTTGTTAGTATTGATTTTTTGTATCAGATTGATGATGGAGACTTTTGTTAATTGTTGTTTTGGTATCTCATAAGTTTTTGATTTTCTAGGTTTTTTTTGGGTTTTGATTTTATGGGTTTAAGGTTATGATTTTGGATGATAGTGGTATATTGATTGTTTATGAAGAAAGATGATGATAGTTAGCTAAGGGACCAAAATTAAATTCCAAGTTAACGAAATAAGTAACGGTTCCGTTAAGTCAAAGGTATATTCAAAGGTTTGACCAAATCCTACGTGGCAAGTGTGTAAATAAAACATAAAATAGTTCGATGGGCATAATGGATAATCTGAGAAATTAAGTTGTGTATTTTTGACATTTACCATTTCTTTTTCACTTTCCCTATCGACGACCTTTCCCTCACCTTTTCCACAATGAGATTGAAACCCGTTTATATATACATGGATGAAGTGCGAGTTATGAAAGGAGACGAAGTTAAAAGGTTGGATGCCTTCACTTCATCTCCTCCATATGGATTAACACTTGATCCAAACTATTAATGAGACCTCCACATTACATTAAAGACATCAATTTTTATATATCATAGATACTAGGTAACCAAGATAAGTAAATCATACGAGTACATGTCTACTTGGGAACCTAGTAAGAGATCACGAGTGTACGATACCAAAACTCATAATCAAGCCGAGGCAAGTTTGAAATCGCCTTTTGAGTTAGAAAATTACACATTAAATAGATAACAGTTAACCCCACCATAATTACTTGGTTGCACATGCCTCCAAAAACGATATTATGAAAGGCGACATTAACAGTCTATGTCCCAGAAAGCTACTGTATTTCTTAAGCAACGATCCTTCCGAGGCCTTCAGTTTCAAACGACCTAGTTGTTACTCTTCATCCTGCACTTTCAAAAGCGCAAGAGCATCAGATTTTGTAATAAAGGCATAACGAGCTGGTGAAATCAAGGGTCACTATATATATGACCTGTTCCTAAAGTACGGTACTGATTGTCTAACTTAACAACAGAAAGTATAAGCACTCAAGATACTTGCCTCTAGTTCTCGCTATTCTAGCTGCAGCAAAAGGCTTTTCCGTATTTCTATTAAAGTAACCTTGAAAACAGCTCATTAGATCTTCTAACATACTACATACAGCTTTCACTGCAAATGAATAGATCACTAATCCACAGTCGCTCAGGTCTTTTTGTAATTCTAGCATAGGAAAGGACGATAGGTAACATACAACTTCCACATCAAAGTGCACAAAGCACTATAGCATTCCTGATGTTCTATCTATGTAAAAGGGGTTCAAATGCCAAAACATAGAGCACACAAAACTATAACTAGCAACATTTTATGCTATTCTAGTTATGTAGCTTAGACAAACGGCATGTCTTAAAGAGTATTTTCTTACAGACGGGGCACCTATGAGGCTTATCCTGTCAAATTTCCCTTAAGCTATGTTTACACGAAATATCTTAAACAAAATAACTAGAACCCATCTTGCATAAGTAATTCATCAGAAACATATATAATAAAACATTTTATACTGATATAAAATAATTAGAGATGTGTATTAAGGGGGTCTTCGCTTAAGCTTAAGGTATGTAAAGGGGAATGGGTTGGGGCTGGGCTAAGCCGAAAGAGAAATTTGTAAACTTATTTGGCAAATGGTTCAAAAGCTCCAGTCTAAAGCTTTTAGTATTCGATTTTAAAGATCTTTAACAAAAACACGAATCAAGAATGATTCAACCAACCTACCCTTATTATTTTTATTAAACTGCGTTAGGCTATCACTTCAAATGTGATACCTAGCTTTTTGATCGTACATACAAACAGAAAGAAAGAAAATCAGATGTGTATCAATGATCTTACAGGCAAGATCAATATACACCAACAATCTGAACAAACTAGTAACCAACTCAAGATCGTAACAATGACGATCGTAACAAAGTGAGAGAAAGATATAAATTGAATAATTAACCCTAATAATGAGAAAGAGATGTTTATATAGCACTCAACAATCAGCCTCGCTCACTTTCTATAATTAACACTTCCAGTCCCTGCACTTCCATAAAACACAAAACATACACAAAATAAAATATATATATATAAGGGAATAGTTACCTGACTTACCCTTAGAGAATGTGAAGATTTTCAAACTCAGCTTATACTTTTAATACCCCCTCTTAAGTTGAGTTTTGGTATAAGTCAATAAGCTTCAGCCTCCCACAAAACCACTTATGATCTTTGATAGATAATCCCTTAGTGAACAAGTCAGCAATATTATCTTCAGATTTGATCTTACAAGTTTTAATCAATCCTGCTGAAACTTTTTCTCTAAGGAAATATAAATCTATTTCAAAGTGTTTTGTTCTCTCATGAAACACAGGATTAGCTGCAATTTGAATTGCAGAGCTACTATCATAACTGATAGGCGTAGGTAGAGTAATATCAACCTTAAGATCTTTCATGATCTTAAGGATCCACATAATTTCACAAGTAACACTATTCATAGCTCTAGCTGAACATTTAGCTATAACAGATTGCTTCTTGCTTTTCCAAGATACAAGATTATCACCTAGATAAATAGTATATCCAGTAACAGATTTTCTAGTAATCTTACACTTAGCCCAATCTGAATCCACAAAAGCATTAAGATTCAAACTGTTATGCTTCTTATAAGATATACCAGTTCCAGGAGAATTTTTAAGATATTTAAGCACATGAAAATCAAGTTTAAGATGAGATTTATAAGGAGCATGCATAAACTGACTTAGACAATGTACTACATAAGCAATATCTGGTCTAGTCAGAGTAAGATATATCAACTTGCCAACAATTTTTTGATAACATGTTTTATTATCAAGAATAACATCAACATCACTTTCAACAAGAACTTTCTTTTTCTTAGAAGGATCTGGTATAGGAGATTTAGCTGGCTTGCAAGCTAACATTCCATACTCAGATAGCAATTCAAGACAATATTTCCTTTGATTAAGACATAATCCTGAGTCAGTATCAAGCACTTCAATGCCTAAAAAATATTTGAGCTTTCCAAGATCTTTTATTTTAAATTTAGAACTCAAATTTTCTTTAAAGTCATTAATCATATTGTCATTATTCTATAATGATATCATCTACATACACTAACAAGGCAACAAATGACTCATTCCCAGTCTTAGTAAACAAAGAAACATCACTTTTACTTTGACAAAATCCATTTTCAGTTAAAACACTAGTCAATTTTTCATTCCATTTTCTAGGTGCCTGCTTTAATCCATATAAAGATTTAGTCAGCTTACACACCTTGTTAGAGTTTGAACCATATCCTTCAGGAAGATTCATATAAATTTCTTCATCTAAATCTTCATAAAAGAATGCATTGTTAACATCTAACTGATATACAGGCCAATTATTATGCACAGCTACAGAAAGAAGACATCTAACAGTCACAATTTTAACAACTGGAGAGAAATTCTCTTCATAGTCTATGCCTTCTTTCTGACTAAAACCTTTAGCAACAACTCTAGCTTTAAACCTCTCTACATCGCCACTAGACTTGTATTTCACTTTCCACAACCATTTACAAGCAACAGGTTTTCTACCAAGAGGTAAATCAACAATAACCTAAGTATTATTTCTGTTAAGAGCTTCCATCTCTTCATTCATTGCCTCAACCCATCTAGGGTCTTTGGCAACCTCATCATAAGATTTAGGCTCATGAATTTTATTCAGGTTATTAGAGAACACAAAGTTATGCATAGACAAATTAGTATAGCTCATAACAGTATTAATATCATACTTAACTCTTTTATCAAGCACATAGTTATCAAACTTAGCAGGAACATTATGTGGTCTAGTTGACCTTCTTAACCCAGACCTCTCTGGACTGTTTTGGAAAAGTTGATTAAACTCTATAAACTCTTCACCCTCATATTCATAATCATCATCATTTAGGGCAACATTTTGATCTATAGGACTAGCCTCACTACTGCCTAGACCACTCTGGTTTCCAACACTATGATCCTTATTACTCATAGAGTCTGACCCCTGAGAGTGACTGGTAATAATGGTAGAAGTGTCAGTAGACACTTTATCAGCTAAGTCAGATCTCTTAGGAATGCTACCTCTATTTTCTAAGTTTACATCTCTCAATTCATCATTGGGATCATCAGACTTGTCTGCTACTAGGTCAAAAATATTTAAACTGCTTATGCCTTGTTCTTCAAAAACTAAATCACCTTTACAAACATCATTTTTGAAAAGGAAAACTGTTTCATAAAACTTTACATCCCTAGAAAACATTGGACTCAAGACTAAAAAGTTTATACCTTTTTTTAGTAAAAGAATACCCAATAAAAACACACTTTTCACACCTAGCAGCAAACTTATCCATATTATTAAGCACGATACTAAAACAAAGACACCCAAAAGTTTTAAAACGAGAGATATTAGGTTCTAGATTATATATCATTTCATAAGGACTTTTACAGAGAGAACTGAGCTAGGAATCCTGTTAATAAGATAAACATCAATAAGAACACATTTAGGCCACATATTCAAAGGTAATCCCCCCTGAAACATAAGAGCTCTAGCAACATTAAGCAAGTGCCTATGTTTCTTTTCTGCTATACCATTCTGTTGTAGAGTATACACACAAGTAGTTTGATGGATCATGACTTTACTTTTAACAAAAGTTTCAAAATTATGATTAATAAGTTTTGATCCATTATCACTTCTAAAAACTTTAATATACACATCAAACCGAGTTTTTATAAGATTATAAAATTCAACAATTTTATTAAAAACTTAATCTTTTCCTTTGAGCATATACAGCCACACAGCCCTAGTATAGTCATCAACCACAGTAAGGAAATATCTATAACCATCTCTACTCTTAACCTTATATGGACCCCAAACATCTAAGTGAACAATATCTCCCAAGGACTTGGTCTTATGTTCATTTAAAGGAAAAGGATCCCTAGTCTGTTTAGCCTTATGGCAAACATCACAAGGTTGAACATCATCAGTAGAATCAATTTGAATTTTATCTTTCAAGATAGCTAAAACTTGGTCAGAAGGATGACCAAGTCTGTTATGCCAAATACATTTAGATAAACAACATGTAGTTATAGAACTATTAACAAGTTTCCTACCTGAATCAAACAAATAGAGACCATTGTTCTCACTACTAGTCCCAGAAGGGACTTTTGAAGAGAATCCTGAACAAAACATATTGACTCAGTAAATGACACAACAAATTTATCATCTTTGGCCAACTTATGAACAGATATAAGGCTAACCTTGTAGCCTGGAACAACCAACACATTTTTAACACAATTTTATCAGAAAGTTTATAATTCCCAACATGTTTTACATGTTCAATAGTTCCATTAGGATGAGACACAGATATGTTCATATTAGAAACATCAATTACATCATATAGGTGAGCTGTAGAAAATGTCATATGTTGGGCTGCTCCAGAATCAAGATCCACCCAATATATATACTGTAAGTACTTATATTAGAGTTATAGTTAAAAAATCTACAAGTAACAAAACATATTATATAATTAGAACCATAAACCATACCTGCAGCACAAGACTACACATCACCAGTATCTGTCTTAGGTCCAGTTAAAGCCATAAGCCTATTAATTTGATCAGCAGTAAAGGGAAGAGAATTCCCAGATCCCTGATTAACACTATTACCAGAGCTAGATGCATTATTAGAAACATTAGATCCTCCAGCATTTCTTTTCTTGAAACCTGGAGGATATCCATTAAGCTCAAAGCATCTATCTATGGTATGACCATTCATATTGCAATGAGTACAAACAAATTTATTGTTATTGTTTCTATTAGAACCTTTGTTTTGGTTATTTCTATTACCAGACCAATTATTAGGTTTAATCACAAAAGCAGAAGCAGAATTCTTATCATTACCATTATGAACAAGACTGTTCTTATGAGATTCAAACCTAGATAGAGTAGCAAAAGCAGATTTAACATCAGGCAAAGGATCAGTAGTTAACAAATGGCTCCTAACAACACTGAAAGTGTTATCAAGACCCATAAGAAACTGCATAAGCCTCATAAGAGCAGTATGACTCTTCATTTGAGGAGCACTGTCACAACTACAAGAAGGTAGATTGACAAGGGAGTCAAACTGCCTCCAAAGACTGTTGTAAGTGTGGTAATACTCAGACAAAGAAGACCCAACTTGAGTAAGAGAGCAAATTTTATAATGCAAGTTATAGATCATAGATCCATCAATCTTATCATAAGTTTCCTTAAACTCATCCCAAACATCTTTAGCATTTTTTGAAAAATTTTACCCTTGATACAAATAAAAAAATACAACCAAGAATCCAAGATAACACAACAGAGTTACATCTTCCCCATTGTTCAGAAAGAACTTCATCATCTTTATATTTTACACAAGTTCCATCAATAAATCCCAATTAATTTTTAGTATGCAAAGCAAGCTTAAATGCAGCAGCCCAAACATTATAGTTTTCTGGTCCAGTTAATTTCATATTCACAATAGGCTGCTCATTAGTATCAGTTGGGTGCAAGTATAAAGGGTCATTAGTAGAAATGATAGTCTCAACATTATATTCAGTTTTAGTATCACTAATAGGCTTATCACCCTTTTTTTGATCAGACATGATGACAAATCAAAAAAACCAACACACAACAAAACAAAAGAAACCCCTTATGACTTCTCTACACACAGCTACCAAGAAGCATGAATGAAAAACTGAATCAAACCTCCAAAAACTACCTAATCCCTTCGACACCTAAATCACCCACTAAAAACAACAAAAAACAACCTAAAAGGAGAGCAAGAGAGGTGTTACAAAAACGCGCAGCAACAAGCAATCAAGATCCAACGAAATCAAGAAGATCACACCACAATCAGATAAAGCACAACGGAAAAACGACCTGCAATGTTAGTTATAACAAATAACCAACAAACAAGAACAAACCCCCAAATTGAAGACAAACCCTAATGTCAAATTTTAGGGTTTCTCCAATTAAACTTACCAGGAGTAAAATTAAACTCAATTAACCAATCAAGAACCCAATTAAACCCAAAGGAACACCAAAAAGCAGAAAACCCCCAAAAATCAAGAAACCATAATTTTGAAAAACCACAAAAACTCAATTAACCAGAAGCTAATTGAAACCCAGAGTTTAAAAATGAGTTAAAAACAAGTATCAAGAACCATAGGCTCTGATACCATATTCGATTTTAAATATCTTTAACAAAAACACGAATCAAGAATGATTCAACCAACCTTCCCTTATTATTGTTATTAAACTGCGTTAGGCTATCACTTCAAATGTGATACCTAGCTTTTTGATCGTACATACAAACAGAAACAAAGAAAATCAGATGTGTATCAATGATCTTACAGGCAAGATCAATATACACCAACAATCTGAACAAACTACTAACCAACTCAAGATCGTAACAATGGCGATCGTAACAAAGTGAGAGAAAGATGTAAACAGAATAATTAACCCTAAGAATGAGAAAGAGATGTTTATATAGCACTCAACAATCAGCCTCGCTCACTTTCCATAACTGACACTTCCAGTCCCTACACTTCCATAAAACACAAAACAGACACAAAATAAAATATATATATATATATATATATATATATATATATATATATATATATATATATATATATATATATATATATATATATATATATATATATATATATATATATATATAAGGAAATAGTTACATGACTTACCCTTGGACAATGTGAAGATTGTCAAACTCAGCTTATACTTTTAATATTTAGCCCCATGTTATAGTGTAATTAGCCCCCATAAGCCTTTACACCAAACATAACCACACTGTGGAGAGTGCTGGGTGATATATTGATAGAAAATCGAACACGCCGAACCGGGCCGTACCCAATTGTTCTTACCTGCTGCAATGCATGACTCTATAATAGTATAATGCTCCCTGCATGTTAGTCTCTTTATATAATAAAATCCTACTAATTTTTAATGGTAATACTTGTGAATGCTTTTATAGATAAATTGGGTATATCAAGCAGTTCTTCAACTATGGTCTTGGATGATGTTGAGATACTTGTCATAAAAGAACTGAATTAAAAAAACAGGTACGCATAATTTTCCTTGAATACTGTTGGATATATATATATATATATATATATATATATATATATATATATATATATATATATATATATATATATATATATATACATATATATATATATATATATATATATATATATATATATATATATATATATATATATATATATACATATATATATATATATATATATATATATATATATATATATATATATATATATATATATATATATATATATATATATATATATATATATATATATATATATATATATATATATATATATATATATATATATATATATATATATATATATATATATATATATATATATATATATATATATATATATATATATATATATATATATATATATATATATATATATATATATATATATATATATATATATATATATATATATATATAGAGAGAGAGAGAGAGAGAGAGAGATTTGGGGTAAAATAAAACAAATTTTAAAATAAAAGAAATGAGGTGGAACCACATGCTGCCATGTGTCCCCCCTTTTTTAAAAAAATGGTGTACTTTTGTAATTTTAGAAACTTCAGGGGGCATTTTTATAATTCTTACTAAAACTATATATACTTTTTTCATATCTCACTTTCTCTCCCGGTCTCTATTTTCTGTATCCATCGATTCTCCACCGCCCTTCCATTGCACCACCGACGACCATCATCTTTTCAATTATTAACCACCGCCGTTCACCGGAATCGGTCTCCACTCGCGATGTAGTTAGATTTTTTATTACCACTATTCACCACCTCCGAGTCTACTCATGATGTAAGCTTTCATTTATATGGTCATGTCTAAATATTTTGTTTAGTTTTTATGTTTTTATCTATCTAAATATGTTAGATTTGGATTTTCGTTCTAAATCTTGAAAAAGATTGAGTAACAGATAGAAAAAAAATATGTTTATAAAAGTTGCACTAAAGGTGTTTGATAAAATGTTTCAGCGAGATTTTAGAGTTGTAATGCACTTGATTTATGTCGTGATGCAGTTGGTTTTAAGTAACGAACAAATGTTAGTTTCAAAAGGCGGAAAAAAGTTGATCAATGATTGTAAAACATAATGCAGTATGATATACACTAATGTTGTAGAATATACGGTAATGTAATAAAATAATGCAATAAAATACTAATGTTGTAGAATATACGGTAAATCAATAAAACATAACTGTTGTAAAACACTAATGTTGTAGAGTATACGGTAATGTTGTAGAATATACGGTAATGTTGTAGAATATACGGTAATTTTGTAGAATATACGGTACTGTTGTAAAACACTAATGTTGTAAAACACTAATGTTGTAGAATATACGGTAATGTTGTAGAATATATAGTAATGCAGTTGGGTATAAAATAATGTAGTATGATATACACTAATGTTGTAGAATATACGGTAATGCAATAAAACATAACTGCAATTCAGTAGAAACTATTTGTAATATACTTATATTTTTTTACCGCATTATAATGTTTTAGTTTGAAATTCACATTAATGATTCTATAGATTCACTAATGTACATAACATTTATGTTATTTCTTATTGATCAAGTGAAGTTAATCGAATTTTGTTACTGTATGAAGTATTGAAATGAATTTAGATGGTTGTTACAGTATTTGGTAATATTGTGCTGATGTTTGGCACGTATTAGGTTTAGATATAAATACTGTGATTTTCAGAGTTAAATGGTTGTTACTGGTCTTAAAGTTAAGTAGCTTTTCATTATGATGGAGTAGGTATAAAAGCGTGATGTAGTAAGATTGTCTATTGTATTGTGATGGAGTAGAATATACATTTTGATGTAGTAAAGTTTACATTGTAATGCAGGAAAATAACACACTGATGCAGTAAAGTAATAAAACGAGGAAGTGTAGTGGCTGTGTAGAAAAAGAGTCATAATTTAAAAGCATGCCCATTGAAGTGGCCACCATCAAAGAACAGCAAGCAACAAGAAGAGCCGACAAGAGCGACAAGATCTGGACACATAATATGTACCCGTAAAGCTTACAAGCAATGTTTCATTATTCGTTTTATATTCAAAATAAGTAGTGTATAGATATTAAATTATTACTTACAAGCCATGTTTTTGGTTCTAAGATGTATAGTATTTGTTACCAAACATGAATACAAAAGTATCTTATTGTATTTTAAATATACTCGGTATCCTTTTGTTTTACGAATAATAATTAATACTGTATATTATCTTATTTGTTTGGTGTATTATAACGCATTAAAATATACATTATATTTTGATACAATAGCATTCACATTATGATGCAGTAAAATAGTCATTGTGATGTGGTAAAATAATACAATGATGTACTAAAGTATTATTTTGATGGAGTAAAGTTATATTGCAATTTAGTAGTATGGTAACAATCTGACGAAGTAAAACAATATTGTGATGCATTAGCTGTAGTCGCCAGATGTAATATTATTTTCATTGCAACATACTTGATAACTTAATGCATCTATGTTCATTCACATATCAACAGTAATCAAAAGTAGTAAATATTATACAAAATTTGTCATCATTAAAATTTCAATACATCGTATTTACGTTTCGTATTCCAAAGTATTACATCTAATATAATTTAAGTGTTGTCTATAAATAATCCACCATCCACGAGTATCTTCCAAGAATCTTTGTTACGCGTTCAATGCATCTGTGCACCATGTCGCCCTTCAATTCGAGTGTATCAATTGGTATTTGAGGATGCAATCTACTGCTTGTAGCTTGGTAAATGCATATGCCTTTGTCGTTTGTGTTTTTTTGCATGTTCTTTTCACCTGTGTAATAACAGTTCAAGCATTTTCATGAAAATAGCAAAACATATTATGTGATGCAATAGAATTTAAACTAGCATGTAGTTGAGTATAAGTATAATGCTGTAGAAATAAAGTTATAATATAGTAAAAAATTACAAATACATTACAAATATTTTCTACTTCATTATAATTATATTCTACTACATCACTGTTATTTATATCATAATTTAACACAGTTATTTTATTAGTGCACTACATTCATTTACTAGTATAAAATAGCAGCACCAAATAACTTTAATGTTATAGAACATAAAATAACACTTATGTAGTATCATATAACTATAATTCACTAAAAATAATCTAATTTTATTTTTACAGCATTACAGTGTGTTATTCTACTACATGATTGTTTATTTCTCCCGCATTACAATTAAATTATTTTGCATCTCATTTATATGTAGAATATAAAAATTCAATGCAGTAGAATAAAATAGTAATGTAGTAAAATTAACACTATGATTCAATAGAAAAAAGTCTTCTATTTTCTAGTACATCATTGTTTTCTACTGCATTACAGTCATATTCTATTACATTACAGTTATATATTCTCCTTTAATGCGTTAGAAATAATAGTAATGATGTAGAATATAATATTATAGATTACAGTGAGAAAAGAACAGTATCTATTTCAGGTATACTTACAACAGTAACTGGATAATCACCATATCTCACTTTTATATCCTCAATATCATTATCAACCACATCACACACATAATAAGCCTTACACAACCAATTTATTAAACCCCGACAAGGCTCATTTGAAAATGATCTCTATGAACATCAAGTTATAACCTACTACATTATTGTTAAAATTCAACCACATCACGAGTAACCTACCACATTAAATGCATTAGAATTTAAACCTTAATGTAGTAGAAATAAAGTTTTAATGCATAAAATCATGCATATGAAGAATGTACGTAACCTACTTCATTACAATGCATTAAAATTAAACTGTAATGTAGTAGAAATAAAGCTGCAATGTAGTAAATCATGCATATGAACAACACGAGTAACCTACTGCATTAAATGCATTAGAATTTAAACCTTAATGTAGTAGAAATAAAGTTTTAATCTATTAAATCATGCATATGAAGAATGTACGTAACCTACTTCATTACAATGCATTAAAATTAAACTGTAATGTAGTAGAAATAAAGCTGCAATGTACTAAATCATGCATATGAACAACACGAGTAACCTACGACATTAAATGAATTTGAATTTAAACCTTAATGTAGTAGAAATAAAGTTTTAATGCATTAAATCATGCATATGAAGAATGTACGTAACCTACTTCATTACAATGCATTAAAATTAAACTGTAATGTAGTAGAAATAAAGCTGCAATGTAGTAAATCATGCATATGAACAACACGAGTAACCTACTGCATTAAATGCACTAGAATTTAAACCTTAATATAGTAGAAATAAAGTTTTAATGCATTAAATCATGCATATGAAGAATGTACGTAACCTACTTCATTACAATGCATTAAAATTAAACTATAATGTAGTAGAAAGAAAAGTGCAAGTATCGTAATATATTACAGTGCATTAAAATTAAACAGTAATGTAGTAGAAAGAACAATGCAAGTGACCTACTGCATTACAGTGCATTAAAATTTAACTGTAATGCAGTAGAATAAAATTTGCTTATTATTATTAAAATTTTACCAAATCACATGCATAGTATTAGTTTTACTCCATCATAATATTAATTCTACTCAATCATAGTGTTAATCCTACTCCATCACAGTTATAATTTTACCAAATAACTTATATATTACATACAAATACTTAATTTCGACAAAACCTCAAAATACAACTTTATGCTACTCAAGCATATGCACCAGAGTATAAATATAGTAGTAGAAATAAAGTTGTGATTCAGTAAAAACTATAAAAACACTACAAATAGCTTTTACTACATTACTGTTACGTTCTACTACATTACTTTATATCCTACTGCGTCACATGTATGATTCTACCGAATTGCAGTTACCATCTACTCCACTACTGTATATCTTACTACATCACATTGTGAATTAAGTGTATCACAGTTAAAAAGTCTAGTTTAGACATTTTATCAAACACTTTGTATACAACTTTCACATTTTCTATATTTGTTTACAGATCTAAGAACATGTATGTATTAAAAAGAAACAAGATATAATGTGCGAACCAGTAGGAGAAGGCGGCGACGATAGTCCTATAAATGTGCGAACCATCTCGATGCGAGATGATTCAGTAGGTTTGATTCGAGAGGATTCAGTAGGTTTAATTTGGTTGATTTGGTGGATTCGATAGGATTTGGTGTACTGTGTGTCTTGATCGGTTTTTAGTCTGTGATGTGTGTGTTTTTTGATCGGGGCCCGTTTTAATTTCATTATTTTCAACAATTACCCTTAAAGTTTGAGAATTTACAAAAAAGACACCATTTTTTTATCAAATTAGGTGATTTTGATCCAAGGGTTGAGATTTCACCTCATTTATTTTATTATAAATTTTGTTTTAGAATAACCCCACTCTCTCTCTCTCTCTCTATATATATATATATATATATATATATATATATATATATATATATATATATATATATATATATATATATATATATATATATATATATATATATATATATACTAGCGTCATAACCCGCCCAACGGGCGAGGTTGCTTTTTTTGTATTGGAGGGTTTATGGCTCATGTACTTTTAGTTTCTTTCATTTGTAATTTAACCATTAGTATATTTTAGCTGCTTACCAGGGTTTAGAAATTAAATATACAGAAAATAGTAACCGTATCAAGAACTTTACTGCAATGAATAAAATAAGGATGTGAATCAACACTGATAGTAAAGGTTGAAATCTATTGAAGACTGATCGTGATGTGAATATCAGGTATATTGTTGCAACTTTTTATTCATTTAGCTCAAAACCATTAACTTACCAGTGAAATATTTGAGTAATGGGTTGGGAATGAAAGTACATAGTTTATTTTGTCACAACAAGTGAAATATGCAGAAGAGCCACATAACTACTGACCAGCTTAACTGGTTTTACTCACCCTAACCATTGCGATATGTCTAATCCCATTCAAGATAGATATATAACAGAAACCATCAAGGCACCCATACTCAATGCTGTTAGTGAAACCAACAAGAGTTGGATCCATTCAAATATAATAATCCGATTTACATCATATTATTTGGTCATTATGTGAATCACAACATAATGTATGATTGAAGATGATTGAGAGAAGGCCATCTAAAAATTATACAAAAAGGTAACTCGACGTATGAATGGGAAGAGTATAACATATATCAGATTCCTACCTCGAAGTGACCAACTTTAGATGATAAGAATAAAAAATTAACAAAAACTGATGCCTCGATCATTACTTCGGTTCAGAAGAGAATTTGGTGTTTCTTGATAGAGAGATTTGATAGTAAAATTAGTTCCGATGAAGGTGGAAATGAAGCGTATTGTTAGGGACATATTCATAGACAATTAACCTCTTATTCTCATAAACAAAATACCCTAGAAATGAAAGCAAATGACGATGATGTATCCGCCTAATAATTTCTACTTCAGCATTGAACTCACGTTCCCCTTGTCCACCACCAATCTTCAACTCCTTTACTGCTAATTAAGTCCCATCAGCTAGATATCCCTTGTAAACAAAACCAAATCTACCGGAGACTAACAAATTAAGTGTCGAAAATCAATTCGTAGCCTCTACAAGATCTTCATAAGTAAACTGTGGAGAGTAAACGAACTCATTCGCAAATTGGTTTCCAGTCCCGACACTGAACTCGTGTTCCCTTTGTCTATCACCAATCTTCAACTCCTTTACTGTTATTTCAGTCCCATCGGCTAGATACCCCTTGTAAACAAAACCAAATATACCCAAAACTAACAAATTAAGTGTCGAGAATCCATTCGTAGCCTCTACAAGATCTTCATAAGTAAATTGTAGAGAGTAAACGAACTCATTCACAGATTGGTTTCTAGTCCCGACTGCAATTGGTCATATCTTTAGTAGACCTGAATTTGTTAGAACTTATAACCATACATTGAAACTATAAGTGAAGTAGAATTTACCTGAAAGGGGGGACATATCACAAAGTCCATCATGTTGGGCAATGCATTTCTTCTGTTTAATCAAACAAAACGAATATATGGATATCAGGCGAGACAAATTAAAGAGAAATTTCCTTTGCTTTCTTACCTACATGCAAGACAAATCATTACAACACACACACGGAGTGCATAATGCATACTATTTCCATCATTAGTCTTTCTCTTTTGGAAGTAGGATCCTTCACAATAGTGCTTCCAGTTACACCCAAAATAATTTGTTAAAAAATGTACAATTTTTAGAACTTGTAGGTTTTGCTTCGTTGGAAATGCGAATATAAAATTACGGACGTCATAAACATAGTAACTTGGAGATACTGAATGTACTTTCTGACGCGTGGCTAAAACCTCAAAATGAATTCCAACAATATTATCTGTGATTATATGTAGAGGATATGCATTTTAAGTGAGACGACTAAGGGTTTTAATTATGCACAAGTAATGGATTTGCAGGAGTGTTTGAAGATCACTGATGGCATGGCGGGTGATAAGGGTTTTAGTTCTGCACAAGTACTGGATTTGCAGGATAGTTCGAAGACGACTGATGGCATGGCGGGTGATAAGGGTTTCAATTCTGCACAATTACTTGATACCAAAATTAATTTGTAAGAGGGTTCGAAGAGGACTGATGACATGGCGGGTGATGAGGGTTTCAATTCTGCACAAGTACTGGATACCGAAACTAATTAGCACTAGGATTATGAAATCAACATCCTTATGACCGTTATGGAAATGTATGGTATTAACTTGGAGGGACTGAATATGAGTGTAAATGACTGGTCAGCCGTGGTATCTGATATAGAGCAACATAGAAGAAGCCAGGATTTGGACTATGATGCTACTGCTTCTGAAGACATGTTGGAGTTTTTGAAGATCGAGGTTGCATTTTAGGATTCGCTTGCGGAAATAATGCGAATCAATGCTATGCTAATGGATGATAGTGAAGAGAGTTTTTCAAATATTTGACTATGTGTTTCACCTTCTTATTGGATGCACAACATATCAGCAATCTCACACTCTGTGTTCATATGTAAATTCTGTTCTTCCATTTATCACTTTTTACTTTGTGAAAACTAATATTATTGCTACTAAACATTTACTAAGACTGAATTCTTATGTCAAAACAAGACAGGTACTGAAATCAATAGAAAGAATAAAGTTGGTTTCATATATGCATATACCAGACCTGGAACTTTTGAATGGTGAGGTTCAACAAACGTATGTCCTGTAAATTTAAAAATTCTGATTAAAAGAACATAGCTGTTGGGACGAAAAATAGGAGGTTTACCTTCGGTATAAGAAGAATCACAGGCTGACATCTGCTGAAGATCGGGTCTTTTTAATACTTGAAACTTCTACGAATTTCACAGTGCTTCTCTTCCTGCTAGTGGTGACTGAACCGTCCCCTACCTGTGGGGTTCATTAGATCAGACAATCATTGATGTATAAAATGAACATCTAGTCGATCAGTTAAACTAAATTAATAATCCAATTTGTCAAGGAGTGCAGCCTAATGATCATGAGTTTGTAAAAGTGTATTCACTTAAGACATAAGCACGAAAGTGAACTAATTACAACAATATCAATGGTGTTAAGTCATGAATATATAGCTTTGAGGTACAGCTTATATAGATGACACCCACCAATATTTTGCAAGTATAGAGATACTGCAGCTACACGGATGAGGTCAGCTAAATTATCCAACTCGGTTCATGAGATTGTCATAAATATTAAAAGGCACCTCATCATCAGTTTGCACAATTGACTCTACAAAATATTTGACCAACTCTGTAGTAGTTTCATCAAACATGACCCCCACATTATCTGCGGTATTTTTAGAAATGGCAAGTTAAAATTTGTATTTACTCCACTCGATGATGAGAAGTATTTATTGAACGTCGCCACAGTTTCTCCACCGCCTTCAGGTGTGAACTCGAACTCTTTTTCTTTTTATGTTGTATAGTCACACAGAAATGGGCCGAGTAGGATAGTCACCCTATGTCTTCCATTTTAGACATTCTGAAAGCTAAAAATCACCAGCAATTCAGATGGCAGTTAGCTGAGACAAAAAACCATCAGAAAAAAGAAACATTATTTTTTACCTATTAATTATTTTAGACATCAGTTATTTTGATAAGCATTATTATGTTAAAAAAGCATACTTGGACATATCTCTAGCTGCATATAGGTTAACTTATGACTCATGATACTAAAAACCATAAAGGGAAAAGGTAGTACCTTGACACCATTTTCCTGCTCTCCAACAGGTGCAAGAGCTAATGCATCGCCTTCACTTAGGCCTTTAGTTCCAAAAACACCAGGAGGTCCTTCGATAGCCAGTGGGCTTAGAAGATCTCCATTGATGCTAGCTTCTGGAGCATGAGCATGAGCAGTAGGTTGAGCTTGTGGCTCAACTTCACCCATAATCACATTCGGTTGACTTAGCTATATCTATTCCAAATACGTAAATGCTAGGTAGTTCTCGCATAACCGGTTCTGGTGTATGTAGAAAAAACGAATTACGGTTTTGAGGTAATAGATTTCTATTAACCTACAAAACAAAAACAACGTACCCGCGGGAACAATTGGAAAAAAACAAAAAACAAAAAAACGAGTTAGGGTTTTAATTGATCATGGATCTTGAATAAGATCAATTTTATCCAATTCATGTCGATCATTGATTTGATTTGGTGTGGTTTTATTTATCAGGCTGATTTAGATTTAGGGTTTATTGTTTTAGATTTAGGGTTATGTATTTGTGATAGCTAGAGGTTATGGAGAGCAGGAGAAAAAACGAATTAGGGTTTTAATTGATCATGGATCTTTAATCAGATCAATTCTATCCAATTCATGTCGATCTTTGATTTGATTTGGTGTGGTTTTTTTTATCTGGGTGATTTTGATTTAGGATTATGTATCGGTGATAGATGGAGGTTGTAGAGAGCAGGAGAAAAAAAGAGAGAAGAGAGCCATGGAGGTATGAAGATTGTGTGTGTTTTTTTACCCGTAGGTTAATGAGGAAAAAAATATAAGGAATATATACCCACGGTATGAAAACGCAGTTTTGAAACAAAACGCATTTTTAAAAACTGCAGCCCACCCGAAATGAGTTAAAAAAGGAAAAAAGTGAGATTTTTTAGCAAATACTCAAATCCTATTGGTTAAAAGATGTGACTGGGATATGACTGGGATTAAAACTGTGGTTTATATATATATATATATATATATATATATATATATAATATATATATATATATATATATATATATATATATATATATATATATATATATATATATATATATATATATATATATATATATATATATATATATATATATATATATATATATATATATATATATATATATATATATATATATATATATATATATATATATATATATATATATATATATATATATATATATATATATATATATATATATATATATATATATATATATACATATATATATATATAAATATATATATATATACATATATATATATATATATATATATATATATATATATATATATATATATATATATATATATATATATATATATATATATATATATATATATATATAATATATATATATATATATATATATATTATATATATATATATATATATATATAGATTTGCGTTCATATAAGAACCACTCTTATTATAAAAACAATAAGAACCAATAAGAGACTTCCATGTGTTATTTTTAGTCTTGAAAAATTAATATAAAGTAATATTCATACAAGGTTAATATTGGTATTTAGCTCTTAATACAATATTTATTTCTCACTCCATTTCTCTCTCATCTTGAAAGCTGCTACCTTCTTTCAATTCGTATAAAATGTTCTATCATCTTCTTCAACAAGAAATCTTTTTATCGACCTATAACCTTTGGCGTCTTCTAACTGGACGAACAATCTAAAACTGTTGTTTACGTCTGTGTATGAACATTTTATAATGCTTTGTTTCATGTGAATACGTGTATGGACTTTTTACATTTAATATGATACCATGTGGTTGTTTGTTGCTATTTTTTTCTCAATAAGAACGTTTAGTATATTCATTTGTTTTTCTTGATAATAATTGTTTGTGACTCTTTTGTAATTTAGTGGTTTTCATGCATTTGTATAAGTCATTATCACGTGTTGTAGAAGTCTTGTTATTTGTTGGTATTTCACTTTTTTAAACTTTTTTATACGCATTATTTAGTTTATTTTAAGTTGGTTGTGTATATTTGCGGATACGTGTCACATGTCTATTTTAGTTAGTTGTGTAATTTTTTTAGATATATATCACTCGACCTCTTTTTTAAGTTGGTTTTGTAGTTTTTCGGATGCGTGTCACTTGTCTATTTTAGTTGATAGTTTTTAGATATGTATCACTTGATTTTTTTGGTTGTTTATTTTTTTTCAAATACATATTAGTTAGTCCTTTTTTAGTTAATTGTGTGTTTTTTGGAAATGTATCACTTGATCATTTTTTTTCGGCTATGTATCATTTGCTTGTTTTTAGTGACACTTTTTAGCTAGTGTTGTACTTTTTAAGTTACGTGTCAGTTTAGTTTTTTATACTTTTTTGTGTATTTTTTCAGGTACGTATCATTTTCGATGATTTTATAGTCGATTTTGTATTTAGTTTTTCTGAATACGTGTCACTTGAGTATTTTATAGTTTGTTGTGTATTTTTTCGAATACGTGTCACTTATATTTTTTAGTTGGTTGCTTTTCTTAGGATACGTGTCATTTGTGTCTCTTCTATTTAGTTGTGTATTATTTATGTTTTATGTTTTGGTATGCGTTACAACTGATTATGTATCACGATATTACGCTAATTAATTAAGTTTTTGTCCGGTATAAGTTCATAAGAAATCGACTCCGCATTATTGACCTTTTAAAAACCTGATAGTGCATCAACTTGATTGCAAAGAAAAAGTAAAAAAAAACTAAAAAAAAAGTACATCCTAAAATGACGTTTAAAAAAGCCCATTAAAAAAGAGGTAGCAAACAAAAATAAGTTAAAGTGTTGAAAAGAGAGGAGTAAAAAACGGAAAGAGGAAAAAACGTGTGAAAAGGTAGAATGTGTTTGTATAACATGCCATAAATATCAACTTAATTACAAAAATGCCATATAAGTAATTATAATCAAGAGATGTTATCGTTAACACATCTAACGGTCCACAATGGTTCTTATTGTTTTTATTTTAAGCATGGTCACTACAATAACGCTCCTCTATATATATATATATATATATATATATATATATATATATATAATATATATATATATAGATTTTGGTTCAAATGAGAACTTTTTAAAGTTGAAAAAATAAGAACAACTTATTAAACAATAGGATGATAGCAAGTGTCAATGAATTAAATACAAAAAAAAAAAAATTGGGAAAAATACAGATAATACAATTTTTAGAGCGTAAGGGTATTTTTGTAATGTACAACACAGTATATAACCTGGTATCAGTTACAGAAAGTGAACGTTTTCTTTGCTTCATCATCTTGCACAATGATTCCATTAATTCCCAGATTTTTAGCAGAATATCATTCGTTTGAGGGATTTTCGTTATGGTTATTATTACACAAGCACTATTTAACACCAAATATCTTCAATAAACCAACCACAAATTTCCAATCAATTCCATTTTTTTAGTCACCATGTATGATTCCAGAGATATTCAGGTTGTTGATGATATTGAGGAAGGTAACAAAATTTTTTCTTATGTTTATAAGTGTGTTTGGAAAAAGTTTAGCTATGTCTAAAAATTTCCGATTAATCTATGAATTTAATAATCAGAATTTTATTTTATAAATGTTTATAATCCTTAAACCTTATTTTTTTTAGGTCGACCTAATACTCCTTTAGCGGTGCACAATGACCAAGACATGCTGGATGACGGTTATTTTACACCCACTGATGTTGTAGAACCATCAACTCCTCTTCCGGTGCGCAATGACCAAGACCTGCTTTGTGAGGGTTACTTTACACCTCCTGATATTCAGGTTGGGAGTTTTCAGCCGACTCCTAATGGTTCTAAATTTTGGGTTCCCAAAGTTAATAATAAACCAGTGGAAGGTACGATTTTTGATACAGTTGAACTCGCTTTTAATGCTTACAAAGATTATGCGAGAGCAGGTGGATTTGAGGTTAGGAAGGGTGGTCAAAAGAACACCAAAGACACTAAAGAAGAACCGGACTATAAGTATTTTTATTGTGTTAGACAAGGTTATAAACCCTCTACTAAGCCTGAAAATTCAAAAGTTACTAAACAAGGGTCGACTAGCCCCTTAGGTGTTACTAAGGTCATAAGAAGGAGGAAACGTGCATCTTGTCGGTGTGGATGTACCGCACAACTTAGACTTAAGAAGACAGAAGATGGCAAGTATGTTGTCAAAAAGTTTTTCGAGAAACATAACCATAATTTGGTATATGAAGACGATATCAAGTATCTTAGGACATCTCGTAGGCTGACTTTCTCAAAGCAACAGTTGTTAAACCAACTTTCCAATGTCAATTTAGGTCCAGTTAGATCCTGGAAAGTTATGAAAGAGATGTATGGTGGTTTTGAATACATTGGCGCAACAGATGTTGACTGTAAGAATTATAGGCGTGGGTTGAATGAATTTATTGGTAATCGTGATGCCTAAATGGTGGTTAATAAGTTGTTGAGCCGGGAAGAGTTTTTCGAAGATTTCTCGGTTAAATACAAGCAGGATGAAGTAACAAAGGAATTGGTTGGATTGTTTTGGGCTGATTCTCAAGCCAAGCGTAATTATGAAGCTTTTGGTGATGTTGTGTCATTTGACGCCACTTTTCGCTCAAACAGGTAACATACCGTCTTTTTTTCAAGTTAATTAGTTTATGTTGAACCAACTGATACATATGTCTGTTATTATATGTAGGTACAATATGGTGCTTGTTCCTTTTACGGGCGTTGATAACCACAACAGATGTGTGATATTTGCTGCTGCCTTGTTAGCAAGTGAATCTGCAATCAAATATACGTGGTTGTTGAAGAAGTTTAAAAAGGTATTTGTAAAAGTTCCGAAGGTTGTCGTTACTGATCAAGATCCGGCTATGAAGATAGCTATAGAAGAAATATTGCCTGATACACGCCACCGTCTTTGTATGTGGCATATAATGGCGAAACTCACTACAAAGGTACTCTCTTTTTATTTTATTGATAGCGATAGAAAAAATATTCCCTATGAAGATAGCTATAGAAGAAATATTGACTGATTACTTATAGTGTAGGTTTAATAAATCATTTAAACATATTAATGTGTCATAGCAATACATATTTTTTCACAAAGTTGGTCAGTATCTTTAAAAAAACTGATACATTGTAAAATGTATGTAGGTCGGAACAGACGTGTGTAGCAACACTGACTTTAAAAGGCGTTTCTGTGATATTGTGTGGACCGACAAGATTGATTCCGATGTGTTTGATGAACATTGGCATGAGATAATGGTGGATTTTAAACTAACCGAACACAAATGGTTACATGATATGTTTGAATTGCGGTCAAAGTGGATACCTGCATATTTCAGGCATGAACCGATGTCTGGGCTAATGCGCACGACATCAAGGTCCGAAAGTGAGAATCACTTTTTTGGGCAGCTGATGCATCCACATTTGAGTTTGATTGAATTTTTGAGTCATTTTGATACAGCAATGGATTCCCAAAGATTCAAGTATGGGAAGAACACACATGATTCAAAGTACACGACACCTGATTTCAAAACTCACTTACAAGTAGAAAAAGAGGCTGCTGAATTGTATACACGCACTTTGTTTTATGATGTTCAGGATGAGATATATGCGTCATTATACAATTGTTGTTCACTGACTGTTCAAGAAGTTGATACATCCATCAACTATGTGATTCGTGATACTAATGCGGATTACAAATTGAGAGGTGTATCCGTTGAAGTTAAGTACGAGGTAACACTAATCTTGTACTTTGTATAGACTATTTCTTGATTGTTTTTTATATACACATTCATCATTATCCCTAGTATTAAATTATTTTTTAACATACCTTTTTTATTGCAGGTTACGTATGTACCATCTACTAGTTCGATCAATTGCACCTGCTTAAAATACGAGTGTTATGGTTTGGTGTGTCGTCATATTTTTTATGTTCTTAGAATGTCCAAGGTTTTTCATTTCCCTAGAAAATATTTGCAGCGAAGATGGTCAAAGAATGCTTTGCCTAGCAAGATTGTGGGCAGGCCCATAGATCTTCCCAGTTCTTCAAATCCGGTCGAATGTGTTAATGGTGTGCTTAGAGAAATATATGGGAATGTCGAAGACTCGGTTACCCGATTGGTTACTGACATTCAGAAGCTCCACATTTACAAGGACGAACTGGCAACATTGCTAGAACAAGTGAAGATTGACATACCAAACGCACCTGAAATGAGCAAGAAGGAATTGTATGCAGCTGCACTTGGTGTCAAGGAGCCTGAACTTGTTGAAATTGTTGCACCCGTTTGTCGTAATAAAGGATCCGTGTCTGATAAGAGGCAACAATCACAGGCGGAGATAGCTATGATTCAATAAAACAAGACTCCTCGTCAGTGCAAATACTGTCTCGAACATGGTTTTCATGATTCACGCAACTGTCCGAAAAAAGCTGAAGACATGAAAAAAGCTGAAGAGATGGAAAATTCAGAAGACGTATCACAATAACTTATTAATCTGCTTCTGATTTAAAAACGATGTTTTTTTTCTTTTTGAGTTTGATTTATGAGCTACTGGTATTTTTTATTTTTATTGTTTCAGTTTGAATGGTTTTTAATTGAATGTGTGTTTTTTTTATTATTACCGGGTCTAGTTTACTGTTATTGGGTTCACACCAACACCCTTTGTTATGATTTGGCTTGTTATGTATCACCAATTGATTGTTTGGGTCTGTAATTTATCATAAGTATAATCAGTTTATGTATGAATCAGGTTGTATATCAGCTTATTTATGAATCAGATTGTACATCAGCTTGGTATGTATCACCAAATGCATCACAGTAACTTAGTTAATCGATTGCTGCTTTAAAAACGATGTTTTTTTTTCTTTTTAAGTTTGTTTTATCAACTAATGGTATTTTGGTTTTTTATTGATTCAGTATGAATGGTTTTTAATGGGATGTGTGTGTTTTTTTATAATGAAATCCAATTTACTGTTTTTTGGTTCACACCAACACTCTTTGTATGACTAGGCTTTTTATGTATCAGCAAATTACTGATTGGGTCTGCAAATTATCACAAGAATAATCAGCTTTTTTTCTGAATGACTGTTTGGGTCTGCAATGTATCAGCAAATGAATGTTTGGGCTTGTAGTCTATTAGCAATTGAGTGTTTAGGTCTACAATTGAGATTTTGCAAAGTATTAGCAAAAGCTGAGGCATTCCTTTTTATTGTATCACGCGTTTAACAGAAACTAGTAAAAAAATATGGTACATCAGATTGTATACAATTCTTTATTATCCCCTTAATCACACTAGTACATCACATTGTATGCATGTGTAATCACAGTAGTAGGTACATCAGACTATTTCAAACGGTTAAGCGGGTTAAGCACAACAGTTGGTACATCATATTAGTCACACGTTCAAAAAAATGATTCCATCGGTTTAGTTGTATTTAACTGTTTTAAAAGTGGTGTTTGGCAATGCTTATAACTGAATCCAATCTAGAAAGTTGATACACCAGATTTGCATCACGTGCACGAGGTGATTCGATTTTTATCACTTGATGCATCTTGGTACATAATCCATATAGAATGTACCATCTTTTTTACTAGTTTCTTTATTTTTTCGAAAATTATGATGCAACTTGGTACATCAGACTTTTCCTTAAACCTTCAAACGGTTAAGCGGGTTACGCACAACAGTGTGTACATCAGACTAGTATCACGTGCACAACAGTATGTACATCAACTTGGTACATCAGCTTATTTTGTGTTTTAGGGGTGTTTGGCAACGCTTTTAACTGAATCCAATCCAAATCGTCGATACACCAGATTGGCACCGCGTGCACCAGGTGTTAAAACATATCAATCCTGATACCAAATGTCTGTCTCGTCTTTTTATGTTATAATTCAACTTCACTCAGTTGTTTGTTGCGTTTTTTCTCTGTTTTAAGGAGCGTTTGGCAATCCGTTTAACAGAAATCTACCAACCCAGATACATCTAGTTGAGAATAACTTTTTTTAGGCATTTAAATCAGTGTTTTAGAAAGATTGTTTATAATTTGGGTACCAAAGATTGGCATCAAAAGGGGATTCAAGCTTGTATGTTCCAACATTTTGGTTACACTTGGTATGTACCAGGTGATGCACATAAAGATTGTTTGTGTTTACACAATTGTACATATTAGTCTGTATGTTTTGTCATAGACCAATATGTACCAACATGTTCCAATAAATAGAATCTGCGGAATATTAAGTGGAAAAAAATGAACCAACTATAGACACCAAAATAATAACACGATAACTTAATTAAGATTACATTAATTCAAACATAACTTAAGATAACAAGCGAAAATAAAGATAAGTTCATGATTGGTGGTACACCAATCGTTACAAAAAAAAAGCAAACACATTTGCAATAAGCAAGTTTGTGATAAACCAAACGAATCCCACTTATTCAAAATACCTAAAACCAACTGAAACTACAGCATACGTTCCACACGTTTGGTTATTGTTTCAAATGCACCATCCACTAGCCTTTGTTGTTCTTCTAACGGCAACAGCCGGTATGCTTCAGCTTCAACTTCAAAAGCTGATTTATTTTGATTGATGTCAGACAACAAGATCTTTGCTGCGTACTTCATTCGTATTTCATCAAGTTGCAGCTTCTGCGCCTTTGACTCCCTTCTTAGATAACAACGGTCATCGTATTCCCCGCCACCCATATAGGTCTCCATGTGGCGCATTGCAAAAACCCCACAGTCAAGGAAGTTATGTTTGGTCCTACACCCCAAATTTAGGATTTTTTTTGCAGCATTCCTCATTGCTACTTGTGCTGGATGGTTTTGGTATGTGAGGAAATCTACAAACCTAGCCACCTGTTGCATTCATTAAAAAAAACGTTTACTTGACGCAATATTATTGTGCACTCCAAACTTCATAAAAATCTATCCCAAAACACACTTTTAGTGATATTTGATGCACATACTATTTCGTGATACACATACAATTATATTAAAGTCTATCCCAAACACCCTGTAATATACTAGTAATGTTCTTCATTTACCCTTACAACATATGTCAACCAATAACTTAACATGGAAAGGAACATACCAGAATGTCAACTACACCATCATATCTCTCCGATACATCTGTGCATATTGTATACATATTATCGAGAATATGCACCTCTTTCCATTTCAGATGCATGCATACAACGAAAAAATGACCCCCTTGAATTATTGGGAAGAACACCTACAAAAAGTATTTTCTCATTACCAACTTATCGAAAAATGTATCATTCTAGCAAAATTACATGTTTCCATATTTAAAATATTACCAAATCCACATTTGAGAGAGTCCTATAGGCCGTGGTTCTCAGAATACGCAGCATCTCTGCAATGAATCTATCAGCAGCCTTCCTAACATCATCTTCCTTTGCCGACGAGTCTTTGACATTCCATTCGTGCTTTTTTCATGTAAATTATTGCCATTAAAGGTGTAACAATATAAATAACATATTTATAAAATTGTACAAAAAAACTTAATAAACCATATACAAAAAATGTTAGCATGATATGTACCATCAGTGATGTGTCACAAAAAACCTTGCGCATCGGTTTCAAGGGATCACGGTAAAACTCAGCATGATTCAGAACCTTGGTGAATATGTCGACAACTTCACTTGATATCTTTATACTCGGGCACAAGGTTTCCAGTACACCCCTATGCCCAGTCACATAATCGGTCCTGAACAAGATGTCCCTACAACAAAAACATAAAATAATAAACACAAATGGTGCTTACGTTTGCAAGAATCAAACCGCTGAACAAACGGTGCTTACGTTTGCGAGAATCGACCGCTGAACAAACAGTATGCCGCTCTTCTCTCATGATTAGACAACGCACCACACACATAAACTTCCCTAACTACGTATGGGGAACGTAAGACTTCCGCTGGTCGAACATTACGTTGACTCCTTCTAGGTGCAACAACAGGGGCGATGCTTTGTATCGGTATTGCCTCGCAAATATTGTATGGTGTAACTGCACCTATACCATCAACATTGCCCGACACATCTCTTCCTGATCTCACCCCATTCAATGTTTCAGGAGTTACAAGCCCTTCCATACGTGTTGCAGGTCGTGGTGTAGAAAAGCCCAAGTCAAACTTTGGAATGTTGACATTGTCACTTCTTAGTTTTTTCTCTTTATTGCTTAACTCTAATTCTACTTCTTCAGCATACGCAACATACGCAGACGGGCTCCCATACACCTGAGTGTACGGGAATGGCTCCTTTTCTGGAGTGGAATCTTTATTATTCTGTTCAGGTGCATCACTAGCTTGCTCGTCGTTCTGTTTTGGAATATCCTTGTCTGACCCACTAAAAGTGCGTGTCCCAAATAACACATTTCGTAGCTCCCTTAACTGTACCAGGTCATTATCATGTGGGTTTTGGTCAATCGCATCATCCAGTGCGTTATCAGCTTCACCAATAAGCTCACTAGCCTTTTTAAATTTTTCCGCAACAATCTTCTTAACTTCCTGCATTATATCCAGATACATCAGCATACTATGAAAACAATGTACCATGATATCATACAAGCTACTTTATATCTAATGGTATTCAACTGTTACTTCTTACATCGACATTCGTCGTACTAAATCTTTCTGCCTCGAGCTTGTCCAGCATGTCAGCAGTGAAATTGTTGGCTAACGGAAAGCAAACTCTCTCTTTGTTTTTCTTGATTGGCAGCGAGGAGGCATACAAAATCTGTTGCGACATTAAAAATTTCAATGCATCACCAAATGTAACAAATATTTATATATATATATATATATGCTTGTAATATTAGATTAAACAGCATACCAGAAGCACAATTATCGGTCTGGTGTAGTGTGATTTTCTGACCCAATTCTTCTTAGTCCTAACCAGACACTCGAGTATGAACGTACACCAGTCAAATACATAGAAAGGGGTGTCTTCATTGATACAATGGAGAAACCTTAAGTTACACGTAGCATTCTTATTCGTTTCCCCAATTGACGTCAAGTATAGAATCAAGAAATTTAACTTAAACCACCATCCTCCATCGGTTTGTGTATATAATAGTTGCTCAAGTGGGAGATGGTAATACCTTTCCTTCTTACCAAACTGTCTTTTCCATTCAATGACCAAACGGTGCCTGAAATCTGCTTCATCATGAGTCTGAACATACACAGGCCCCATAGGTACACCAAGAACATCTTTAATTGTTGCCCTTGTGATAGGTATCGTTCTACCATTCACATTCAACGTGCACGTTTCTTCATTAAAATTATCCAATAACCAATAACTAAGACGTCCCGGTACATCCTTTATCTTAAATTCAAGCACATCTCCAAAACCCATCTCAACTATAGCTTTCTGCTGTTGTGGTGATAGTATGCAATGAACACAAAGCTACACGTGAGTGTAGTGTATCAGGTGCCTTACAAACGGGGTTGCTTGGCAACTTATCAACCAGTCCCGCATCACTAGTTTTTCCTACACCATTTGTTTCCTCTCCAACATTATTCATGCCACCCTCTTCACCAACAGGCTTCTTAGAAACATTGGCCTCACCAATAGTTTCTTTTTTTCCTTTAATATTATCCGATTCTAACTTACGCTTCATATTAACCTTTTTCCTCAAACCATCCTTACCACACTCTTTTTCTGCCACAATAAAGAACTTACTTTTTTTTCCATGTTCCTTCTTTCCAAGCTCCTTCTTACCCAAACCATCCGCACGCCTAATTTCGCCCCTGTTTTCGGCACCTTCATTCATCCCCTGCTCACTATTGTGTTCCACCAAACCTACATATTAATAACCACACAAACACTTACTATCTAAACCACGTGATCGAGTTCATACAAATACGTATCAAATAAGTATCAAATATTTCTAATTATCACCAATTATGTATCGAACTTATCCAGGTTTTAACTTGTTACCGGTACACTCGTTTAAAATTATTGCCTACAAATTAAATTTTTCCAACACTAATGAAAAACTGATTCGTCACTATTTTTCCGGCACATCATATTATCTGGTTACCGATACATCTCATAACACTAACACAAAACTAACAATTTCTGCCTTACACCACTAACCAAAAACACCACTAACCAAAAAAAATTTACGGCACATCATATTATCTGGTTACCGGCACATCATATTATCTAACTTGTTACTGGTACATTCATGTTAACTGGTTACCATGTTTACCAAAAAAAATGTTTATCTAGAACACCACTAACCAAAAACATTAACACAAATAATAAACAAAATCAAAAAATAAGAACTTACGTGGTGCATCATCATTCATAGGCGCATCAGATAAATCGACAACACTATTGTTTCCACCACTTTCTGTTTTCATTATTGACAACCTCCTACTTCTTCTTACTGAAAAATCAACAATAAACTCATAATTAGTTTAAATCTTTGTACCAAGGTTTTTGTTAAACACCAAGATTAAAGACATTATACTTTATGTAGCTTACCAGTTAAAATTGGATGAAAATTTGTGTTACCCATTGTTGGTGGAGCTTCCATTTATACCTAATTGATACAATTGATTGGTCAAACCCTAATCCCCAAAGTTTAGCTTTTTGAGTTGATGATGATGATCTGCTATTTAATTTTGTTGATGTAGTATATCCCGATTTCTAGCATTGTGATTATTTTTGTTGATTTTTTTTATTTAATTTATTTGGCATTTTTCACGGGTTGAATGTTTGTTTGGTGGATGATTTGGGTTTTAATTGATGTCTGAAGAATGATGATCACCACACCACCACTTGTAAGTTGTAACCGAAGGCTTTAAAACTCAAAATAGCCGGGTAAATCATTTTTTAATATGATACATAAAGCCCTTATATTTTCATGTTAATTACAGCAATGACATTCAGACATAATAACTGTCATCTAAAATGAGATAAGTGATCCAACGGCTTATAAGAGTTCTCATTTTTTCAACTTTAATAATTCTCTTACAATAACCCCCCTCTATATATATATATATATATATATATATATATATATATATATATATATATATATATATATATATATATATATATATATATATATATATATATATATATATATAATGCCTTAAACTTATCTTCGAACATTATCTGCCAGCGATGTTGTCCTGGACAAGGAAGGCCTGCCCAATCATGAGACTGAGATAAAAACTGGGACCCATGAGAATGTCCTAATGTGGGCTCGAAATCAATGACATGATGTATGGCATAATGTTTTGTGTTTAATATTGGCAAGGTTGTGTTGTACATTTGACATGTTTGATTTACCTTTGTTCAGTCAACGACTTTTCATTGCTTAGTTACCATAGACAATGTCAGGACCAAAAAGGGATGGAGTTTCCCACATGTGGCGGTGAGAAATGTCGTAAAGGCCTTAACAGAAAGAACGGAGGTTGGTGGTGTGATTCATGTGAAAAGACGGTTTCTTACCCGGTATTGAGGTAAGTGTCACATTTTACAACCCAATATACAAATGCACCGTCGTCTGGCCACTAGTTTATATGAAATATTCACCCCACGCTTTGTAGGTACAGGTTTGAGGTGGAGGTGTCGGACGAAACCGCAAGTGTGTTGATTGTAGTATTTGATGAAGTCACTGCACGTTTGGTAAAGAATTCCGTAGACGTAGTCATGCAGTCTGAAGATGCAACAGATGGACATTCGGAGTTTGTAAAACCCGCATGCTTTTACCATGAACAGTTAACTTATAATCGTACGTACATATTAAACTTTCCATATATAACATGAACACGTGTCACGAATATTAATTACAAGAATTACGTACGTGTTATTACACGATAAGTATTATGTACGTGTTAGTACACGATAATTACTAATGATAATAATTAAAATCACAAACATAAAATCATGAACATGAAATCGCGAACATATAATTATGTATCTACGTATATTATTAATACAATTAATATCGTTACATACAAGTATTGATAATAACACGAACGATTAACAATAACATGAAAACACGAGAACACGAACATGTAAATTAGAACACGGGAAAACTTTAGGTTTTCCCTTGTGGGCAATAGAAGTCGCGGCACCAAAGAGAGAGACGAGCCAAGCCCATTTGATTTTTAGTAATAAACAAATAAAGGAAAATACTTTTCACTTTACAGAAGATTTTCAAGAAACTAAAAAACCTACCTTCTCCTTGCTCTCTTGTGGCCGGCGGGATCATCATCACCAAAGGAGGTGATTGGTTTGATTTTTAGCTAAGCAAATCCTAGATCGTGTTCGTGTTATTCTTCCTTAATCTTTTCACGCATTGGTAAATTCGTACACCCTTTTGTTTTTTTCTTTTACTTAATTAATCATCACATGAACATGTAATTAAATAAAACATGATTTAAAACATGTCTGGGATCAAGGGGTAAATGATTAAGGGTGTTTTCGGGTTGTTTGTTTCGGCCGCCACATAAACCGAGAGCCCCAAGGCTCTCGGCGTCGTTTGGTTCGCACACCAACCGAGACATTTGTCTCGGCGGTGTTAGGGTTTGGTCGACAACAGGGACAAGGCACCCCGACATGCGTCAGGGGTGTCCTTGTGGTTTGGTTGGGTCTCGGCAGCAACAGCCCCACCACCGGCTTAAGCCAGTGTCTATTTTAGGCAAGCTGGGGGAACTCAGCGCAGGCAGGGGGAACCACAGGCAACTGCCGGTGGGAACCTTTTGGTCAGCGGCTAGCCATGCAGGGAACAAGTCTTTCCTTTCCACTGGTTCTTGAAAGCTCTCAATCCCCCCGAAGCAGGGGAAACCACTGGCGTAAGCCGGTGGCAGTTTTGTTAAGACGGGGGCAACCGGTCAAGCCGGTTTGCCACTGTTTTAGGGTGTTTGGTTTAGTCTGGTTCACGGGTTCACGGGTCCGGTTCACGACACGTTTAATTAATAATACACGGGTCTTCACGATTATTTTTACAAGTCTAATTAATTTTACAAGTATATTTATTTTACAAGATAATTAAAGTAATTTATATAATTAATTTAATTAAAACATGGAGTTAGATTAATTATTATTATTTAATAATACATGTTTTAACCTAAGCATTGATTTATTTAATTTAGACTATAGTAATTAATTAATTATTAAACATGGAATATAATTAATTAATAATCACGACTTAGGTTATATTAATATAAATATTAATACATGTTTAACCTAAGTATTTTATATACTTTAATTTAATTAAATCATGCTTATATTTAATTAAATCGTATAACCTATAGTTTATTAAATTAACATGCCTTATTAATAAACTATACTATTAATCACATGACTTAGTACATCTAATCAGTAAAACTAAGCTTATATTGTTAGCTTATTAATCCAGCTTATTTGTAAATATGGAAACTTTCTATTTTAGGAAACTTACTATTTTAGGAAACTTTCTATTTTTAGAAACTTATCTATTTTAAGAAGTTAATCTATTTTTGGAAACTTTCTATTTTTGGAAACTTTCTAAATTAGGAAACCTGCTATTTTTAGAAAGTTACTTATTATTAAACTACAAGTATAATGATACAAGAATATCAGTTAATACTTAATCAGAGTACTTAAAACACAGGATAAGTACAGTATAACATTAAAATTAGTAAAACAAGACTACAACATATAAAACAAGCCAAGACATACTATAATCAGTTACGTACTCAATAAACAGAATACTTATACATGTCCCCTATTTATGTAGCATTAGTGAGGTCGAAGTAGGACTTCCTTTTGTTCTTCTTTTTTGTTCACTGGACACAAGGTACGGATTATATGTCCTTCAGTATGGACATTCTTTTCTTATTAGGATTCCCCGTATGCAGCCAACTACTTTCCCAGTATATGTTTTATATGTTTTGAACTGATTATGTTTAGTTTTAAATGCCTAAGACATATACATGCATGACCAGTTCGACCTAGTTATGGAGGTACCATAACCATAACACTGGAGGCACCAGTGTTATGACTTCACCACGGCGGAGTGATAGCTCGTGGCGTCCCTTTTAGATTTTGGCCATATTATTATATATCATGTGGGGCGTATGGGTGCATCCTAGTTTACATGTATTTATCAGTATTATCAGGTGAATGAGTTGATCCCTCATACCCACACTTATATTGATTAGAGGCAACCCCTCTAATTGCATGATGAGGTCACCCCTCTAAGTATTCATGCACATTGATACTTCATGACCTATATTGGCTTAATGGTTAATATGTTAAACATTTTTCATAAGATAAACATATGGCTTTTCAAACTATAAAACCAGTTTTACTAAGTTATACGAGGTTTTCCAAGACTTAATCAATTCCGCTGCTATATGTCTTATATGCTTATGTTATTCATTCTATGCTTGTATATCTGTGCACTGAGCGTTATGCTCAGCCGTTTTCCTTTCATGTTCCCAAACGGCAGGTAATCAGGGACGTTCGTAGATTCTAAGGGTACATGCATACAGATGGAAGCTATCCGGCCTACATTTATTTATGCATTTCATACTTTACATTTCAGTACTTTATTTCATTTCTTGGACATTGTTTAGTCCTTTTCCATTTTAGTACTATTATTCATGTGTGATGAGCTTTACTTCGACTGCATATGTTTGATTCCAGCATTTGTCTTAATGGTTAATAAATGTTTTTAAGATATTTACCTTGCATGCTTTGATGACAGGCCATAATTACGTGTGACCCGCCATTTTAGGTGGACGTTACAGAGTTGCCCACGCCTTTAGCAAATATAATTGGTGCCACACCGACTCTAGAGCTCAAAACACACACGTATTTTGAGCATAATAACTATGAAAGTTTTTGACATGCTGGGCAATTGTTGATGATGAAAACATTGATGAAGTTGAACGTTGCACTGGAGAACATACACTCCAGCCCCAAGACGTCTTCTTTTCTAGAACCAAAGAATAACCTCGCAGTACGTACGCCTGCAAAGCCTGTTGAAGAAAAAAAATAAAGAAAAGTAAGCACCGTGTGATGTCCTTTTTAATCATGTCTGATTAAACCCAATATCAGCAACCACACACTATCGACATCAACTTTGTTTACCATGTGAAACACTTCTTAATGGTGTAGGGTGTACCTAGAAGATTCTGACGATGGAATTGAACCAAAGGAAACAGGTGGTCTCACACCTGAGTCTAACAACCAAAAGAGAAAGTACTTTTCCATATCATTTTTTACCATTTTCACTAAACAATATGTATTAATCATATTTATCCGTGTTACAATAGACTAAGGAAGAGGCCGTCTGTTGGCGCATTGGTACATCCTACACGTGAGGATAATAATGTTAGGTAATGATACTGACTATGTGCTGATATGCACAAACACATTTCAAGTTTGTTTGCTTACCTCATGTTTTTACAATGATGGGGCATTTTTAGGATGGAACTTGATGACTCCGACCCAGAAGTCACATCCACTGTGGTCATATCGACAAAATTAAAGCAGCATTCCTTACAGGCCGCCAAAGAAAACCGTCGGAATTATGTTGCTTATGTGTAATATATAGTTGCGCCTTATGCTTGATATTGACACTTACCTTTTTTGTAACACTTTTTTTTCCAGGTATGTTCAAAGCGAATCTGACACTGAATGACCAAGCCATACTTGCATCCTTCGGTAAACCACCTACACATTATGCATAATTAGTGTAGCCACGGGAAAATAAACATGTTTGTTAGTTAAGCCATATACTTTTGTCTTTTTATGTTTTTTTTTGAACTTCGGTGTGTTGTTTCAAGTTTTAGTTAATGCAACATTTCTTTTCTTATTGTGTTTATACAAGCCCAGTTTGAACATGCCCTTAAAATATACCACATAACTTGATATTCCATGTTAAATTGCTGTTATGCTATCATGATATAACGTTACAACACAATTGTATCCATCAATAATAAGTAAGGCATGAAAAAGCAATAAGGAAATTATTTTTTTATTCCCATTCACATTAACAAAACTACACCAGCAAGCTAATGTTGCACATGATAGACACATACTTCATAATTGATCGTTCTTCTTATTCTACCCGCATATACGGCATAACTACATTATTGGGTACAAACTATTAGTACCAGCCCCTCATTTCCCCTCTCTTATCCCAGCTTTTTACTTTTCTGAGTCGTTCGTCACAATACAATCACGTTCAACATTTGATGCATTCAAATCTGTGATTAACTGAAGCTTATCATGCTTCTTCCGCTGAGTCTCACTACTCACTAAACGTAAAGCAATAGACATTGCCACGCCGTCCCTTTGTATATGTTTCAACATCTCTACTCCTTCTTGAATTTCTAAATTATTTTTGTGTTTCTGAAATTCAGACACATACACAACTCTCCTATGTACAACATCCTTCAACCCTTCAGACAATTGTGCAAGAGAACCAGCCAACTTATCATCTTCTACCATTTCTATTTCTAACATCTCTCTCAATTTATTTATGTAGTTACTACTACTAGAATTCTTTGTAATATCTTTCATAACAGATGAGATCTCACTATTCTCATCCATGAGAATGACAGCAGAAACTGAATGGTAGTTACTATTGATATTCTTAACTAAACACCTCTATAAATAATATAAAGTAGTAACTGATATGAATCATTCAATGTGGTGTTTTAGGTGTCTTTTAATTGCCATTAATAATCATATAAGATTTCAACAAACTGTATGTTCATCCTATTCAATCTATATAGTGATCCATTTTCATGCTCCTAAATGACTTATACATCTATAAGCATATTATCCCTCCTACATCTTACTATGATTACTTGAATACAACAATAACCTCTTATATTTTTCTAACAAGTATGGTTGCAGGTCTTGATAACACAGGTGTCCATCATAATCCCACCACCAATGGATCAAACTTCAATCTACTATAGAATTGTGTAACAATCCAGTTTAATATAATCATTAGGCAAGATGGACATGTCAAAAGTTTCTACGGTCTCAAGCTAATCAAAATAGGGATGATTCACCAAAATTTTAGTACTCATTATAATTATCATGTAAATTACGAAGTAATATGTGTATCCGATTACTGTTTCAGGATCTTCATCCATGGCAGCAAATATCAAGTAAAACTTAAAACGCCAAACAGTGGCTTCTACCTCCACAAGTCCATTTTTACAGTCACATAGAAGAAGACAGAGTACTTGACCTAGCTAATGCCATATTTTGTAATAATTAACATATATTTTCCCCTAACTTTTAACTAAGTATTTTCCAGCTAATGTTTTTCATACAGGTCATACACGCGGACCGAAATCACCCCCAAAGGAGCTGCCTTAGCATCCGCAGGTCATTTGCCTTATTTTAAAGAATCAATTTTCTAATGGTATGCAAGTATATTATATGGACTGAATGAATAACCTGTTTAATGCATTGCTTATTTGCCAAGGTGTCGATGTTTCATACCATAACTTGAGGCCCCCATCGTACATATGTTCAATCTGTCACGCAACCATGTGGTATGAAGAGCGAAGCAACAAGCGTCACAAAGCTATAACTCCATCCTTCTCTCTCTGTTATCAAGATGGTAAGGTCCTTCTTCCCAAATATTACAAAACTCCGCCGCCATTGATGAAGTTACTAGATTATAGTGATCCTGCAACATTGCAATCCAGAGATCAAGTTAGAGTCTACAACAGCATGTTCTGTTTCACGTCTTTTGGTGCAAGGATAGATCATAAAATTAATGAAGGCATGGGACTATATACATTTAGAATAAACGGACAGAACTACCATAGAATTGGTTCTCTGCTCCTTAAGGATGGCGACCAACCTAGATACGCGCAACTTTGGTTCTTTGACACCCAAAATGAGGTTAAAAATCGTATGGGTGCTTTTATGACCAATGAATCGGCTGAAGGTATGGATGAAATGGTAGTGACAAAGTTGATGAAAATGTTGGATAAATTCAGTCCTATTGCAAAAGCATTCTGAATGGCCAGGGATTTGTGCGAATCTAATGATTCTATTCAGGTTCAGTTGCACCTGCTTAGTGACCTGACTGGTGCAAGGCAATACAATGCTCCTTATGTGGCTGAAGTTACGGAAACCATCACGAATGATTTTGGGGACGGAGAACCTTTAAGAGATATAATTGTAAACAGAACCGCCATGGGCCCTCATAGAATTTCAGAAACATATGCATCCTACTTGGCACTACAATACCCGTTGTTGTTTCCTTTTGGTGAGGATGGTTACCATGATAAGATACCTTATCACACAAATACAGGTTCACGCAAAACAAACCGGGGGTTTGTAACAATGAAAGAATACTATTCATGCGTAATTCATCACATGTCTAACCAAGGGAAAATCTTACTACGAGGAGGTCGGTTGTTCCAACAATATTCGGTGGATGCATTCAATGTTGTTGAACAAAAACGACTTAAATGGACTAGGAATAACCAGGCTACATTTCTTGTCGATCTGTATCACAATGTTTGTGACGCTGTCACGAGAGAGGACACAAATGCCGCCGGGCTTGGAAAAAAAATAGTGTTGCCGAGTAGTTTCATTGAAGGGATGAGATATATGATGCAGAATTTCCAGGATGCTATGGATTTATGTCGTGCATATGGTAACCCAGATCTCTTCATCGCATTCACTTATAATCCTAAGTGGTCTAAAATATCGGACATGCTTGCTCATGTTCCTGGCCAGAAAGCTCATGCCCGTCCAAAGATAGGAACCAGAGTTTTTAAAATGAAACTGACCGAGATGTTGGAAGGTCTTAAAAAATCACATAATTTGGCAAGTGTGAATCAGGTAATTCTACAAACACTATAATATACAACAACATTGAGTGTTTTTATATAAGTAAATATTCACTTCCTAATTAATGCACTTATATACGTGATCGAATTTCAAAATAGAGGGTTGCCACATGCACATATCCTATTATGGCTTCAGGATACGTACAAATGCAAAACGGGTGAACAAATTGATGATATTATCTCAGCTAAACTTCCCTCTCCAATTGATGATCCAGGTGTCTATAAAGTTGTATCCGAATTCATGTTGCATGGACCTTGTGAGAAGACAATAAAAAATCCTCCATGCAATGTAGAAGGTAAATGTTCTAAATCCTACCCAAAACCCTTTTATGTAGAAACAGTGATCGATGCAGATGGATACCCAATATACCGCCGAAGGGACATGATGAGATTGTATTTATACATAGTCTCATCGTCCAAATCTGGCTTAAAATGCTAAAAATATCATAAAGTACCCCAAAATATGCTTGTGTTTGTTCATTATTTATTTCAGGTACGAATATCGTGAATTCACAAAAAGAGAACAAGAATCAAGCAAAAATGAACACGGAAATTGAAGCCACACAAAGAACCAGACCCGATTGATGAATTTCAAATAAAGTCCTTGAAGTTTTGAAGAATTACAAGATTGGTCCCTCAACTATTGAACACTTGTCATTTTATACCGTTGTAAAACTTTAAAATTTGGTCCTCAAAATGTCAAATGTTTACAAGTTTGGCCCTTTAATAATATCAAAAGTGCATATATGGTCCTTGATAAAAGTTTGCTAAATTGATGGTGTCAAAAATGACAAATGAGGCAAAGAATTATCAAAGGGAAAATCTGTTGGAGGATGCAAGACTTGATTTGTAGAAAATTATAAATTCCAGGGGGGGTCATATTGCCTTAATCCAAACCCAACCCACCAAACTTACCCATATTATACCAAAAACCCGACCCATACCCATACTTCTTACCCACCAAGCACAATTATAAGCCCAAACTCAAAACTCAGTTATTATAAACGGGTTAACACTTAAACCAATTTTTAAACCGAATATAATAACTTTTATATTGGTGCTGAAAACATAATCAATCCTAAAAAGATCAAACTAGACACACTGTGCTTATAAACCCTAGATTTCTAATCTTGCTAATTATAAAAAATTAGGAGTCAATTTTAACCAGATCCTAGATTAACAACTCCTTAATCCTAAACCCACCCCAATATTCGATTACCCTACACCCAATGTGCCAATCCCCACCTCCCCTACTCCTCTCACTTTCACCAAAACCACAAAAAGGTACACATCCAACGATCATGGTTGATTCCTTAACCCCGAATGGTCATTAAACGATTGTGATGGATTGAACAGAGCTGGCATTCACATGTATGGCATAGGGTTACAAGCAAATGTTCTTGACCAAGAACAAATATTCAAAACCAAGGGCATATTTGGAATCATTGTAATTTAAGTTTTATGTATTTTTATGTTCTAGATACTTCTTTAGATTAGTATAAAAGGAGCACTAGAGTTGTTGGTTGCCCTTTTTTCCAGTTTCTTTGTAAAACAATTTTCAAGTTAATGAATAGTTAATATGTTCTCTTAAAATTCTTGCAATAGAAACTGAGTTCCATATTTCTTTTAGTTACTAATTATTTAAATTTTCTAAGAAGTTAGAGTTTTATCAAAAGCAAGTATTGGTGAAAGGACACTTGAGCCAAGGGTTTTTTTCTTATCTAGTTTATAGAAGCTAAAGAGCTTATTTAGTTGACACCCAAATAAGCCCTCTTAGTTTGTATAAGCTAATATTTCTGCTTACAAGTTTGTTTACAAGTTTTCTAAACAGTTGTGTTTCCAAAAGTTCTTTTTTCTTAAAATTCTTGCTTATTGTCTCATTAACAGCTAATAGCCATAAGCCATCTATTAAGATCACTGACACTAAGCTTATTGGCTTGTTTAGGGGCTTTGTTCTTTTCCTTTTTTGTGTGAATTCATTAGGTTCAAGGAAATCATTAGGTCAAGGACTTTTGTAGTCCTTGACGGACCTGCTGTAGACCTTCTCTACAAACAGTAGGTATAAGTTATCAACGTAAGCTTCCTTTTGGGCCATTATAGCTGAGCAGGCGGCATCGGGTGTCCATTTGGCTTGAACACAGCCAAATAAGGTACTTTTGAACTCCCTTGGTGATTTTGCTAAAAAAAGGTGCTTATGAGATTTTTTTCATCTATCTTACTGTCTTTTTGTTTGTTTAAGTAGTTATGGTATGATTTTCGTTTGGGGTTTGAATGTTAGTTTAAGGTTTCTAGAGATTTAGGTTCGATTGTGAAACGAAATCTTGGTAATATTACATTTTCAGTTTTAACGGGGAGTTTGGGTCAACTTGTTTGATCCAACAAACCTTAGATTTAGGTACTTGCGTTTATTTCATCATTATTTGTAGGTTAGTAATAGTTAAATTTAGCTTTTGTCTCATTCCTAAACACAAAATTACAAGAAAATGAGTAGGTCTTAAGTTTCTATTTTTTCTCACATCAGTAGGTTATGATTCCTTGCATCAGTTGTTTTTATTTAGTGTAGCTGCTATGTCCATGCTTGTTTTATTATAGTTTGAGCATTCAAATACTTGTTTGAGGTGTAGCATAAAGAAATTTCAATCTGCAAGTTTATTTTGGTTTTCTGCCTAATATAGCAATAGTTAGACAGTAGGGTTAATGTAAGCTTTTTAATGGTGTTTTGAGACTGGATTCTAGGTTCAATTATAGTTCATAGGGTAAACCAGGTACTTAGTATATAGTATTTGGAGTTTTTTTACTTTTGGTGGCTTGAATTTGTTTAGGTATCCTGCTGTCGTGATCACTTACTCACAGACCCCCATCTTCTGCGATAGTTCCTTTCAGCAGGTTGTGGGGGATTTGTATTTGTGTTTGGTGGCTTGAGAATGATACACGGATCAGTGTAGGATAGCTTTGAGCTCATATAATCTGGCCGTAGGTTTTTATAAGTTTTTCGTAGGTTCAACTATAGCTAAGTTAACCCATTGTTAAGCCATAAGACACCAAGCACCCTTTTTGATTCAGCAGGGTCTTAGGGGGGTTTGTTTGGTGAATTTTGGGTCAATAACTTGACCGTTACCTAGGAATTAGGTTAGTTTAGGTCTAGATTACTTGGTGTTTAGGATTTGGTGGCCTTTAGTTGCTCAAATTTTCTTATTACAGTCACTGTTATAGCGTAGCAACCACCAACAACCTTTATTTTGTCAAATTAATACTTCTTTGTTGATTTTATGGTCCAATTAGTTTGCATTTGTGTTTTTGGTGTGGTGCCATTGTTGTGTTTGACTCCCACAAGCTAACTGGCTTGTGGGGGGGGGGGGGGGGGGGGTTTGCGCCCAAGCAGCGAACATTCTCTTAGCTCGGGCAACCCAAATATCCCCAAACAGCAAATAGCAAGAAACAAGTAAAACAAGAAGAAAGTTTGAAGTCTGGGTACTTGCGAACATTCTCTTCGCTCGGGCAACCCAAATATCCCCAAACAACAAATAGCAAGAAACAAGTAAAACAAGAAGAAAGTTTGAAGTCTGGGTACTTTGAGCTCATAATTTGAGCTTGAATTCGTGGCATAGTGTAAGTTTGTTTGTGTTTTGGAGTATTTGGTCACTGTACATCAAAGTAAAAAAGTAATTTTTTTAGCAAAACCCGACCCAGCCTGGACTCGAACACGCGACCCCTCGCTGGGGGACTAACGTGTTTACCAGTAGACCTGGGTGGTTTTCCTTGTTAGCCTTCCCACCTACAATTATTTAAAGTAGTTTTAGCTTTGCTTATAAAATTCAATTCGAAAATTATCAGCTTATTACCAACTTATTTATAGCTTGTTTTACACTCCTTTCATTTTTCTCATTTAATTGATAGGATTTAGAATTTTTCTGGCCAATAAGTTTATTTTTCCCTTTTATAAATTATTTTTTATTATTATTTTCATTTTAAATTTTAGAAATTAATTTAAAAATAGCTAAAATTAATTTAAATTTTTAGAAAAATAATTTTTAGACTTTAATTAGTTTAAATTAGGTTTACAAAACTTTAAATTTTCATTTTGACTTTTTATTAATTTTATTAATTTTTAGGTTATTTAATAAGTTTTGAAAATTTTGTTTTAATTAAATTTTTCTTAACTTAAGTTTAAAATTTGGTGATTTTTAGAATAGTTTCGATTTTCGTTGAGTTTTACGATTTTGCGTTTTCACCGTCGTAGCCTAACTTTTAGTGTAATTCTTCTTTAGCTTTAAATATTTATCAACCAAAAACGATCACTAATCTAAAAATTGTTTATACATATTGGCACATAACACATACACCTCCTTCGAGAACGAACCCACATTTATCAGTTTTACAGTTTTCCTAAATCGTAACGCTTAATACTTGCCCATTATACGTCTTTTTCCTGAAAGCGTATTTTTACCGCAATCAGGACAAAAAAGTTAAAACCAAAAAAGGAAAGACCGAATATGATAATAGAAATGTTGTTCCCTACAATCGTTTCATGCTGATCAAATATCAAGCCCACATTAATTTGGAATAATAAAACATGTCAAAGGCTATTAAGTACTTATTTAAGTACCTAAACAACGGCCCTAATAGAGCAACTATTGTTATTAAGAAAAACGTACAACAAGGGATTGATGATCCATCTGTGAAGGTGGTTGAAGTTGACGAAATTAAAAACTACCTAAATTGCAGATACTTAGCTCCATGTGAAGCTATTTGGGTGCTTTTTTCATTCGACATTCACTATTCATATCCATCCGTAATGAAGCTAAATTTTCACCTTCCAAACTAGAATCCAGTAACTATGTAGGATACAAAGTGTTTACTAGCTTTATTGGAAAAAGAAGGCATTGATGTAACAATGTTCACGAATTGGTTTGACTTAAATGAGCGCGATACAACGGTAAGAGCATACACGTATGCTCAAATACCTGAACATTACGTGTGGATGCTAAGGATAAGTTATGGAAACTACGCAAACAAAAGAAATGCATAGGCAGAATAATATATTCAAGCCTAACAGCTGGCGAATGGTACTATCTTAGAATGTTGTTAAATGTCATCCAAGGTCCAGAAACATTTGACAAACGTTAACGGTTAACGATAAAACCTATGGAACATTCAGGGTAGCATGTTTTGCATATGGTCTACTTACTGATGACAAGGAATGGACCTGTGCTATATCAGAAGCAAGTGTTTGGGCATTGGTACTACAACTGCGTGACATAGTTGTCACAATTTTGTTGTTCTGTGAGGTAAGCAGGCATGGGAAGCCGTGGGAAGAAAATTGGGAAGTATTGTCTGAAGATAATCTATATAGAAAGAGAGAGCTTTAGAGATATCCTGAATTACAGCTTTCAATTGAAGAAATTCAAAACTATTGTTTAATTGAGATCCAAACACTATTGAACAGGAACGGCCGGAATATGTCAGATTTTAAGGATTTGCCACAACCAAGCCAGCATTTGTTGACAAAAATAGACAACCGTTTAATTAGAGAGGCGTTACACTTTGACATGAATAAGAGCGCAATTGAACATCAGCGACGGAAATCAACATTGAACCATGAACAACGGTTAATCTACAATGAGGTTATTCAATCTGTACATGGTCAACACGGAAAGTTCGATTTTGTATATGGCCTTGGCGGGACCGGGAAAACATTCTTGTCGACGTATAGTCGGTATAAGCCTGACCTACCATGCGCGCGTCCCAGGAGGCCCGCGACTCAACAGGCCCGTGGCCCATACACCTCACTTATCTTTCAAGAACCCTACTCCTATAAATACAAGGGTAGGGGGCTCATTCTACATCAGGTTATCTCCTCTAAACACACCTCTTTTACAATCTATCATCATGATACTAACTTGACCGTCAGAGGTGGACCCCGGGGCTCCGGCCTTGGGTCCGCGTCTAAACGGTTTTCTATTGTTTGCAGCATCACTCAGCACCCGGGAAGACGATTAACGGCCTAGGAGAATCGTCAGACCAGCTCAGCCAAACAATGATTCAACAAGTTGGCGCCATCCATGGGATCCTGACTAAATTGTGGTTTCGTGCTCTCATAATACCGGGAAAAGATCCGTATCGAAAGTCAGTCGGTAATCCTATCACCTATTACTTTCGTACTGTTGTTTTCATTAATGCCATGCATTAAAATTGTTAATTTGTTGTATCAATATACACCGTATGTTTATGACTACGTATCAAATCATATTCTGTAATAATTTGGTACGCACACCAGTATTGACTAATATGATTCTCTTTTTTATTATACTAAAAAAATGGTTTCGAAACGATGCAATTTCCTAAGCGGCACAACTTCTTAAAGGTCCCATCTAAATACAATATACGAATATGGAATAGATTTTTGCCCAATATGATTTAGGTTACATATATCCTATATTCTATGTATGCGTAATTGAACCAATGATGTGTACGTTTTTTACATAATATTGCTATGACGGGGCGTGTATATGATAGACACGAATAAGTGAATAAAACATACAAATGCAACTCAAAGCTATTTGATAAAAAGTTTGTTATTCTTTGTATTTTTATTATCCGCGGTCATGACATGTCCAGTCGCGCTCTTCTGTACTTTTAAGTCTTAACTTATTTTTTCACCGCGGTCATAAGCCGCGTCCTTCCATGTTAGTCAACATGTTCGGTCATATTATTTATATTAATAAAAGATATTATACATATTATTTAAATTAATAAAAGATATTATCTATCTTTTAAAATTGGGTAAAGTTATATCATGATATATATTTATAAAATATATCCTGCATATCTTTTTTAAAAAATAAACAGAATTACCTATATCATTTAGGTTGAAAAAATATACTATCAATATTTTTGGTTTATCAATACAAGATGTTACATATCTTTTAAAATTGGCAAGGAGATATTGCATATATCTTTGTTTTTCAATTAAAATTAATTTTTCTCGTATGTCGTGACCTGACCTCTTTATCCACGGTCATGGTACGTCCAGCCGCACTCATTCACACGTTTTTTGAATATTTTATTTTTTTTTAAATATGGAGTTATGAGTCGCGTCCTTTCACGTTAGCCCACCCTATTAAAAATAATATTTTATTTTGGTCGTTGCAATCTGCGCGACCAAGCGTATTATTTTAAAGACGTTTGGTCGCTGTGAGCCGCGCGACCAAACGTCTTATTTTATTTAGTTTGGTCGCTGCGAGCCGCACGACCAAACGTCTTATTTTATTTAGTTTGGTCGCTACGAGCCGCGCGACCAAACGTATTATTTTATTTAGTTTGGTTCCGCGAGCCGCGCGACCAAACGTCTTATTTTATTTATTTTCGTTGTTGCGAGCCGCGCGACCAACCGTATTAATTTATTTAGTTTGGTCGTTGCGAGCCGCGCGACCTAATGTCTTGTTTTATTTTGTTTGGTCGCTGCGAGCCGCGCGACCAAGCGTATTAATTTATTTAGTTTGGTCATTGTGAGCCGCGCGACCAAACGTCTTATTTTATTTAGTTTGGTCGCTGCGAGCCGCGCGACCAAACGTCTTATTTTATTTAGTTTGGTCGCTGCGAGCCGCGCGCCAAACGTATTATTTTATTTAGTTTGGTCGATGCGATCCGCCCGATCAAACATAATATTTTAATTTGGTCGTTGCGATCCGCGCGAGCAAACATATTATTTTATTTAGTTCGGTCGCGGCGATCTGCCCGTCGGACGTATTATTTAGTTTGGTCGTGGCGATCAGCGCGATCAAGCTTATTACTTTGTTTAATTTCGTCGCAGTGATCTGCGCATTCAAACGGATTATTTTGGACTGCCCGTCTGAACGTTTTCAATAAATAGCCGTACCTCGGTCATGATTATGACTTACGCGTTTCTACATTTGTTGACAACATCTTATGCCTATTATTGTTAAAACTGAATTTCATACATATTCGCCATATTATTGTGTGAAGTTTAATCTTATAATAAACACAGGTATTGTGTTTTATTTTATAAATCTTCACTATATTAAGGTGGGATCCACCACCTTTCTAGTATGCCTAGAACCACGAGGGCCGTGTCCCATAGGGAAAAGCGTTAAAAATTGTTCAAATTTTTCGGATATTTTGCATATAAGTTTAATACTACTAGTAAAAATAACACCATTAAACTTGGGGGGCTATAGGGAATCATAATACCATTGACATGATCTTATTTGATTGTAAGTTAGCATTTATATTTTGAGGCATGTAGAGTACTACTTTATGCAGAGTAAATATTATTGCGCGAGTCAGGTATCCGTCAGGTCAGGAACCTGCTGTTGTGGATCAGGTATCCACAACTAAGTATGTAAGAGGCATTGCAAGCCCGGTACTAAGCCGAATCGCGCGTTCATAAAATGACGGATCAGGTATCCGCCGCAGGTTCATGCAGGACATGAACCTGCCTCCCGTGTAAGAGGGTTGCAACCCCAACGTTATCAATGATACAAGTATCTAAGCCTCCGCACGAGCATTAAGGCGCACTGCAGGCGCAACGTAACTACTATGTTACTGCAAGAGCAGGTATCTTGTGCGATCAACCGCCACCACAAGACTCTCCGGAGCACGCATGTCAGGTACCTGTGTAAACGATACCGCATACGGTATCATCGGTGTTACATTATACGCTAAACTCTGTATTCTTACTTAGCATACAAGAGGTCTTGCTAACCTATTGTGTGCTAAAGTCGGATATCGTATTCACACTTATCACGTAAGAGGTTTCACGAGCCCTGTGTTAAGTTGATTACCATAAATCCTTGCGCTATGCCATATGAAGTACATCTTCTGTTGGCTTTAAGCCGAATGCAATATTCGCACTTTGTTGCATCATCAGTGGGTGTAAGAAGTTCTCCTACAAAAGTATTCACGATGCAACATACGGGTTCCACCTCCACCTTCACAAAACCTTCTTGTCATCCTCGCGTTAGCGATGAATAAGAATAAAACCTTGCCAATGCCAGTGTTACCCCGGCTATAGAACACGTTTTCTCTTACGGGGTCCTTACCGTCTAATCACGGGAAACCAAGCATTCTAACACAACCACCCGTCTTACGTATACGGGTTCCCTATTTCTTTTTACGTAGATACGCTTACATGTAGCGGATATGATGTAGAGTCTAGTAACCTTGGTGAAAACCTCGCATACTAGACTAGGGGACATGATGACATATAGTGGTTGCGCTCACTATTCGCATAGTTTTCCCATCATCTTTTTGCTAAAGGTATCCCACTACGAGGATGTCATAGCAGCAAGCCATACGCATTTATTTGGTAAGCGTGACATATGAATGAGACTAGCATAACATGGTCAGGAACCATGTCATACTAGAATTGGGGACATGTCGACGTATAGTCGGTATAAGCCCGACTTAACATGCGCGCGACCCAGATGGCAAGAGACCCAACATGCCCGTGGCCCATACACCTTACTTATCTTTCAAGAACCCTACTCCTTTAAATACAAGGGTAGGGGGCTCATTCTACATCAGGTTATCTCCTCTAAACACACCTCTTTTACAATATATCATCATGATACTAACTTGACCGTCGGAGGTGGACCCCGGGGCTCCAGCCTCAGGTCCGCATCTAACCGGTTTTCTACTGTTTGCAGCATCACTCAGCACCCGGGAAGACGATTAACGACCTAGGAGAGTCGTCAGACCGGCCCAGCCAAACTACGCTTCAACAATTCCTATACAACACAATAATATCTCTGTTAATATCCGAGGGGAAGATCGTACTTGCGGTAGCATCTTCAGGTTGGTAAACTCCTACACGATTGGTTATTTACTTTAAAATTAACATTTATCTAACCGACACCTTATTTTGTATATACTATAAATAGGTATTGCATCGTTGCTTCTGCCAGCGGGTAGAACTGCCCAGAGCTGATTTGTTATACCCTTAGAGCTATTAGAAAACAACACATGTGGAATAAAACAAAACCCATTTAGCAGAACTAATGCAAGAAGTTGCATTGATTATATGTGACGAAGCCCCGATGACACAAATATATGCATTCAAGGCATTAGACAAAACACTTAAGGATATATTAGGATATCACACAACAAGTAAGAGAGACAAAATATTTGGAGGTGTGACAGTCTTGCTTGGGGGTGATTGAAGACAAATTCTACCAGTCATACCAAAAGCGAAAAGGCCAGAAATTGTGTAGTCCTGCATCAATCGTTCGGCGTTATGGAAATACTGTATTTTATTCAGGCTTACATGTAGCATGAGAGTAAATGAATATTATGAGAACGGAGATATAGATACACGAAAGAAAGAATTTAATAAATGGAATCTAGCCGTGGGTGATGGCTGTGTCCTTGTAAAAAAACCTGAGGAGGATGAAGCAACTTGGATTAAAATCCCAAGTAGGTTCTTTATTCTATCATGGACTTCTCCTATCAAATAGATTGTCGAAGAGACATATTCGGACTTCATAACCCGCCAAACAGACGGACGCTATCTAACAGAAAAAGGACTTTTGACAACTCAAAATGATGACGCAGATGAAATCAATGCGTACATGTTTAAGCAGTTACAGGTTGGACCCGTAACCTATCTTAGTGCTGATGAAATATGCAAAGCCTCTACAAAGAACTTAGATCAACACACTTTGTATCCACCCAAATTCCTACATTCATTGAACTTCCTAGGGATGCCCCCTCATGAATTACACCTTAAAAAAGAACTACCTATAATGTTGTTGCGAAACATTAATCCAACTAAAGGATTATGCAACAGAACTCGCCTGATAGTAACTGACCTGGGCGTGTTCGTGATTCATGCGAGAATCCTCACTGGATCCCATATTGGCGATGACGTTTTTATCCACCGGATAATCCTAACATCAAATCAGTCCAAGTGGCCATTTGTTTTAAAGCGTAGACAATTACAAGTAAAATCCTGTTACGCAATGACCATAAACAAAAGTCACGACCAATCACTAAAATATGTTGGTTTCTATTTGCCAAAACCTGTATTCAGTCATGGACAACTATACGTGGCATTATCTAGAGTCACATCTCCGGAAGGGTTAAAAATCCTAATAATATAAGATGAAGACAAACAACTCGAGAACTGTACACGAAATATCGTTTTCAATGAAGCATTCGATAACCTATTTTAATGAATAAGTTTGCTGTTCTTCATTCAATGTCTTTTTTCCTTACTTATTAGCTCATCATTCAAAATAATTAGCCTTTAACATATAATACGCACTAAAGTATTATGTTAGGAAATTTGGCAAACACTCTATACATGCTAAACAATATGCATTTAATATAAATAATAAAATGCTAATCTGGAAAAAAACAAAAAAAGAACAAAACATATGACCCAATTTGTCTACAAAAACCAACAACTTTTCCTTGATACATACTAAATCTGCAAATTGCAGTCTATCATAAAACCCAATAATCAAATTGGTTAAAATTATAATTAATACTCGTTAATCAATATTAAAATCAACAGTTTCATATGTCAGTGTTAATTTTAAAAATATAACTCTTATGTCATTCAAATTCTATAAATAACATATGCTTTTAGCATTAGAATATTGTCTAAATATATAAGTGTGTCAACACAAACACCTATTTCACATAACAAAAACCAGGATAAAAACTCATGATCAGTTTCAAAAAATGTGATCAACCATGATGTAAACGTGGCTGTAGTTGGTAAAAGAGTGATACTGCCTTTAAGTATGAAAAGTAGACGAATGTATGAGTCTCTTATTAACGACATATCACTTCATAAGCGTCGGAAGCTAAACATAGAAGACCCAACAGCTTCATAGTCTATCAACCAATTTGAATCAACTACGAAATGCCTATCAGCATACAGCTTTTATTTTCAACCCGTTATCTAATTTGAATAAAATGTGTTCTTATCAGCATACATCTTTTATCTTATACCCGTTATCTAATTTGAATAAATTGTGTTTGTTTCAGCCATTCTTTCCTATGTTACTCAGATTATTTTCATTCCTTATCTAAGTAAACTAAACATCAGTAAAAATAGGATGATTTACCTGTTATGCTTTATACATTATATGTCACATGTGCTCACCATTTACACTTCACAATCAATCTGCCAAATACAAATATATGGTATTAGAAATTTGTTAATATATGTCGTCTTATTGCTTTTGAATATGATAGCATAGCCATCATAGATCAAATATTTTAGATCAGTTGTATGGAACGTCACACTACAAGCATATGATGCCATCAATAACCTTAACAAATACATAAAGTATATACGAACTGCAATTAAATCTTTGGGCAATAAAGCACGACATTTTAAAAAAATTAACAAACACATTAAATACTAATACGCATATGATTTTCATTGGTTGAAATCATAATATGGAACCAAAGGTACATCATTCATCCATCATAATTGTTTGACTACATTCGAATGAGAGACATCAAATTAAACCCTAATATACTAATTAAGTCCACCAAATGATCACTAAATTACATAAACATAACATACTACCAGCACAAGGGATAAACAACCAACAACCAAAAGAAACTATCATCACAACCATCCAAACACCTACTAAAATAATTCAACATCCATGATTGAACAATGAGTTTCCTTTTCGCGAATCCCATCCATAGCTTCATCCACCACACCGGCCAACCCAATAAGCTTATCCTGCAACCTATCCTTTGATTCTTTCAAACACTTAATTGGCTCCACGTAAGCCTTTCCCTTACGCTTCTTTTCCATTTCACGAATCAGCATACCAGTCTTTACAATTCGACCTCGAATCGCTTCACCTTGATTGCGAACATAATTTTCAAATGCATGTTCCTCTTCGATCTCCTACTCAAAGAAAAATTTCATCACAACATGAATATTGTTCTCACCGCTTACCTCAAGAGTTCATCCAGCAAAGGGGTTCTAGACTTCGCTTCATCATCATCGCTTAAAGAATAGAAGGGAGATTTCCTTTTTCAAGAACTTGAACTGGCTATTGTTTATGATTGAATATTGGGAGAAAGTTGACTAAACAAGTGGTTGTTGTTGGATGTGAATAATTGATCACGCCGATTGAATTTATAACCACCAATACCACCGGGTTAAATTTATTAGGGAAAGCAAATAGGCTAAAATTAGTGTAATATCTAGTAATTGAAAAGCCAGTCATAACTGAATGTATGAAGATGATATCAAAACTGCATTCAAGGTTCCTAGGTTATGAAATATCATGTACATCCTCAAAAAATATAAACATTGTTAAACAAAACCCCGTAAAATACAGTATATCAAAAAACCTATACTTAAATTCACAAATCATTATATCGCTTTAAAATAATATTTAGTAATAAATACTTTCAGAATAATTTTACTTAATGACTAATAGTCGTTTTTAGCTATTATAAATTACACAATCTATAATAACCGTAAACCTTTTATTCTACATCATCGATTATTCACGTTATCGGTTTATTTCCAACTTTAACATTTAACCTTAAATAATATTTTTATAAATCACACAACTCAATCTCGGTGCATCGCACGGGCATGAACACTTCGTTTTAAGAAATGATAGAATACATCAATCAACGTTAAAGATTAATTTAATCAGTTGCATATTAAAGAGTAAAAGATATGTAGTATTAAGTGAGTTAAATCGTATTTATAATATTCCAAAATAGTGTGTGTTTCTTGTTTCCTAATGATGTTTTTTTGTGTTTTCTGATAGCAAAACTTCTCATGTGGTATTTTATTTTTCTTAATTTATAAACCAAGGGCGTGAGAATAAAGAACATGGGTCTGCAGTGTTTAAATGAGTGTGGCCTTTTTGATTGTCCATATATGTTCCATTAGTAACTTATTATTCATTTACAATTTTTTCCACTGGGTTCATAGTTCGAGTTATGGTGTATTTGTACAACCAGGATTAGATCAGAATGTCCAAACATAAAAAACAAGCCACACTACATGTAGACAAATGCAGAATCATGAATGATAAAGCTCAACACCATATAACTATTTCCTAGTTTGGATGCCACAATCCCACGCTATATGTGTACAAATGCAGTAACATTAGATGATTTTCTAATCCGACCTCTTCAGTCAGTCTCGTGTCTGCAAAGCCTTTAGGCCTCATGGCTGCAAGGAATAAAATTACTTAGTGAGTAAGACGAAAATATGAATTTTCACATGGTATTGGTTTGATGTTTCGTGTTGCAACATGAAAATACTAAACAAATAAGGCATTAATAAGCATCATTTATATGGATATCGAATATAGGGTGGCAGGTTAGTCTATTTGTTCCTATTCTTGGATATAAGCTCCATTTGAAAACTTAAGCCTCAAAAGTCGTATTCATTAAGTTATAATCTTAACATGTTTAAGAAAATGGGCATAATTTCTTGTTCACTCTTATTGATCCTTTTTATTTTTCCTATACTTCATCATCGACTCCCTCCCCATACTTGGGCACATAACCCATATTGAATTTCAAACGTTTCCTAAAATAAATTTCAAGATTTCAAGGCATTTCCCAGTCTAGGATAAGTAAATGGTGTAAGCTATAAATTAATCAACAGAATCCCTTGTGTACTTATCGTTGTATTAAAGAACTCAACAAAGAATAAGCCTAGAAAATATTGACCAAAATACACGTGTAAAAATCTCAAAATAAGTTGTTATGTTTTTTTAAAAGGTGAAGTAACCATGAAATACATTTTCGCACAAAATTAAGGCATAAACTTTGTACAAAATGCAGACACTAAAAAGAAAAAAAATGAAAACAGAATAAATTTTAGACGCACGAATGCATAAGGTCTTAAGAAAGAGTTGGGGGAACCAATGAATGCTGACTCTAAAAAAAGTTCAAGAAGTTTACTGCGAGTTCTGGATTTAAAGTATGCGGTACATTTAGGCTTTTGACGACATCTATGTTTCTAGATCTTGCGTTAGACTCAGGGGGAACCTGACATGTTATTTGATTTCATTTAGGTGTCCTTTCTGGATTCGAACAACCTGGCAATATATTTTGAGAAACCTTCAAGTGATCATTTTAAAGAATAACAAAAGATAAAGCTGCGAGAAATAACACGTACCCCACTTCTGAATTAGTGCATGGTCCCCGCTGTCATTTGAAACATGGTATCCAAACCCAAAACGTCTACGCACAGCTCTTTGAGCAACCTATTGTACCAACATTGTTTCTAATTCGATGGGACACACCCCCCCTTTTACGACGATTGGATCTTGATCCAGCAGATCCACGCATGTCAACGGCTATATCACAAGGAAAAACAAAAACACATAAAAAAAATAAAATACCGGTAATAAAGAAAATAAAAAAGTTTGTACTAAAACAAATGATACTCACCATCAGAAGGGCAAAACTTGTCCCACATACATCCCAAATTTAAACTATGTGATCACGAACCGTTAATGGCAGCAGTTTCGACCGTGTGTCCACTTCCTGCAAATTGATGAGGAATGAAGTAATCCCTGGTCACCTAAAGTGACCAAAGAATACATCAAAAGATGGTTTTGCAAGACTCTAGATGGTTTGCATAAAAGCCTCAAACAGAGTTAGAAAAATAAGTAAGCACCCAACCTGTAAATGCATAAATAAAATCAACAAAATTCAAGGGAAGTTCAATGAAAGGAAACTCATAAAATAGTTAGGTGCTCCTTTACTTTGTGGCTATTGTGCCTTGACCATATTTACCTTTTTAAGTAAATTAGTTACTGAAAAATACCTAATGCATGTTGATCAGTTAGCCATAATTTCATGGCTTCAAATTATATGCACACAAAGTAACATCTATGTGGTACAACTAATATTCCTTCATTTACAAGGTTGTATATCATGGCCTCTGAAGTGTGAATACAAACCTAAAGCCAAACTTCTACAAATAGTTGCTGAACATAATACTTATTATGCAATCGCTAAAAATTAGCAATTGTAAGCTACCAAAGCTACAACATGACCAACGTTCCAATATGCTTATTTAGTATAAGGTAACATCAGATCTTATGAAACACATCATGACCTCCTAAACTTTGGTAACATCAAATTATTTTTGTAGGATCTTAGTTTCTTTAAAAACCTAACCCAACTTTGTTAAACCAAATACATAAGCCCACTTTGTTTTCTCGCTCTTTGCTCTCGGCATCAAGAAGAGGCTAAACCCTATTTTTTTAACCAAACACATAAGCCCACTTTGTTTTCTCGCTCTTTGCTCTCGTCATCGAGCAAAGGGAAAGAATGGTTACCTAACTGCATTTCATTTCATGTATCTTCATAACTTTTTTAGAAAATGACAACGCTTCACCAAAACTCAAAATTTAAAATCGCAACATATACTTCCACCATATTTTAAATGCATTCTTAATTTGCTAGTACTACTTATCTCCAAACTTATGTCCTTAGTTTCCAAAGAATTTCCCAAATTCAACATATAAGCATTTCGTACGTGTGAATGAATGTTGGTAAATAATTTTGGCTTTCCTAAAGATAGATGTAGGTAAATCTTCTATACATATCAATGAATGTAACTTATTTCAGAAACTACTTATCGACAATATTACTGAGCCACTAATTTTCTCTTTAATAAGTATATAAGCATTTCGTCAATAAACCAATTCCATACACGTTTTTAGATGATCCACGTGTGCATAAGAGCAATACCTGTATGTAAGCATCTTTAAAATAGGCAGGCCATTAATGTAACCTTGCCACTTCCACTTCCATATAGTGTTCGTAATCAATAAGGCAAAACAAGCAGTGTTTAAAGTCATCTTCATCGAGCTTGGCCTCGGTGAGAAATACTTTGGGTCAGGGTGACCAAAAACACAAAAGTTATACATGAACAAGAGCTGAAGAAGAAGGAAATGTGGCTCTAAAAAGAAAATCAATAGCCAATAGCCAATGACTGAAAACATAGAAGCCATACATGAACATGATCTGATAAACGCCTTACTCACAACACCATTCACTTATATAGTCTGAACCTTTAGAGTTGAGAAAATCCTATAAACATAAAAAAGAAAATAAAAAAGGTGCCATAAGTTTGGAAGTATCGTGTGGTGCTAATGGACAGTAAAACCAAAGAAGGTTGATTCGAACCTTTCGACAGATTGCAATATCAGATTCAAACCTAATCTCAGTGGCAAGAACAACTAAAAAGTTTGGAAGAAATGACTATCATATCTTATCCAAACTTTGAGATTTCACAAAGCTTTAGGCTAACGCTTCGTTCAACTTTGAGATTTCACTTTTAAAACATAAGATGTGCTCATTAAACGTTATTTAACAAAGTTGAACGAAGTGTTAGCCTAAAGCTTTGTTAGCATAAGAATTTGGGACAAACTGATTAAACTAAAATGAAAACAAACTAATTAAAAAAGTTGAAACGGAGTGTGTAAATGCTTAGGAAACATTTCTAAATTTGGGACCTGGGAATCAAGAGTGTTTTTCAAGACGTCACCTTTCACATAACCGGTTAACCGGTCCGATTTTTATATAAACCGGAACCGGCCCGGTTCCTAGTCAAGGGTCAAATAACCGGTTCATCCGGTTAACCGGTTAAGAACCGGACCGGCTGGAAGGATGGAAATCCAGACCGTTAGAACCGGTCCTAGACCGTTCGAACCGGTCCCAGAACGTTCGAACCGGTCCCAGACCGGTTCTTGCCGGTTAACCGTTTCCGGTTTATATGTTTTTTTATTTTTTATATTGTTAATTGTTATTAGCCTTGAACCATATTAAAAAGAAACACATCACTTTTATTAAACACAACATCATGATACATTGTTACAATACATAAGAAATGAAAAAAACAATACAAATACATCGAAAAGAAATTGTAAAACCCGCATAAAATACCTAAGAACATTTATTACATGACAGCACGGATAAATTAAACTTTACAATTAATTAATATATGACATGTATCATGAACATTTAATGTAAGTATTACGTTTATTAATTAATTACGGCAAGTATTACGTATATGAATCATTCCTTAATAAGTATTTGTGTATAATACTTAAAACATGACAAGAATTAAAACACGAGATTAAAACACGAACCCACACGATAATAATTTACAACATGAAAAACGAAAACTATAATAAAAGGGGTGTTCGGCCGGCGGTTTAAAAGAAACAAGAGGGCATTTGGCCCGGCCCATTAAGCCTAGACTAGTAAACAAATAATCTCCAAGGAATTCATTATTCACTTTTTATCAAAATTAAAAACCATGGTCATCCTTGTTCTCTCACTTTGGCCGCGACACCCACAAGAAAAACAAGTAGAGAAAGTTGTTTTGATCTTGATTTGATTACGGGTTTGTGTTCGTGTTCTTAAACCTTTGATCATTACTCATATGGTATCACTAAGACCTTAATTATTTTTCATTATTATTATTATTATTAATTCATAAAGTTAATGAGATTAATAATAAGAACATGTTATGAAAGGGATTAAAACATGTAATGGTAGACGATTTAAACAGGCTTTGTTTCGGTTTATCACGGGAACCGAGAGTCTAAGACTCTCGGTGGTGTTTGTCTCGGCCAGCCGCACCCTTATAGGGACGGTGGCTGCTTTGTTCTGCCAGCCGCAACTCAAAACACCCCAACGGGGGCTGTTTGGCTAAAATTTAGCAAACCGAGAGCCCCATGGCTCTCAGTGGGATATTGTTGCATGGAAGGGGAACCCGGATTAAGCCGGGGGTAACATTGGTCAAGCAGTGGCAAGCCACAACCTTGTGGCTATGGTGATGCTTGTTGTTCAAGCCAAAGCAGAGACCCCAAGGTCTCGGTGTGGCTTGGTTTTGGGGCTCGGGTATAACCGAAATACACCAAGGGTGTGTTTGGTTAGTTTTGCTAAATTACATTTAAGATTTATTTAATTAATTAATTAAAAATCAAGAGCTTAGGATATAAATTAAATGGTATAATTATCATGATATTAAACATGGGCATTTATTTAAATAAACTATAGGTTATAATAATTATTAATATAATTATTCATTGTACATGTTACATTTAATTAAGAACTTAGCTTAATTATTTAATTACACTTTAATCATGATTTAATTAAATTAATACCATACTTTATATTAATTATACAGTAACCAAGATATGGTAAAGTATTATTAATATTTATCAAGTTATATTATTAAATATTAATTAATAATCATTATAAACCATGCATTTTATTATTAAGTAATAATTATCATTTTAGACTAAAGTATTCATTTTTAATAAAGTTTACTATTGTATGACATTTAATAAACCATGACTTATTAAATATACTCATTAAGCTCTAGCTTATATCATATGCTTATTAATCAAACTTATTACAATTTATAAAAACTTTCTGTTTTTGAAAACTTACTATTTTTGGAAAACTTACTATTTATGGAAACCTGCTATCTTTGTAAAGTTACTATATTTAGAAAGCTGCTATTTTTAGAAAGTTACTTATTATGAAACAACAAGTATAATAATACATAAAACACGAAATACATTAATCAAGAACACAGGAAAACATTAAGAAATAAATGATAATACATGAAACAATAAAACAAGACAAGAACAAGTAAAATAAGTCATGAACAAGTAAAGTAAACCAAGAACCAGAAAAGTATACATTAAGTAGACAACTCGTTCACGTCCCTTATCTATGTATCGCTCGTGAAGTTAGAGTAGACCTTCCACTTTCATCTTCGTTTCATTATTGGACATAAGGTATGGATATTCCGTCCTTCAGTAAGGACATTCCCTTCATATGCATGATTAGGATTCCCCGTTTGCATTCATCTGTTTTCCCCAGTAGTTTATATGTCATAAAACCTTTCAATAATTCTTATGTTATTATTTTAAACTACTTGAGCTATATACATGCATGACCATGTCCACCTAGTTATGGAGGTACCATAACCATAACACTTGAGGCACTGGTGTTATGACTCTTTCGCGACGAGAGTGATTTCTCGCAGCATCCTTTCAGTTATTGGCCATTATTATTATCATGTGGGGTGTATGGGTGCATCCTAGTACATGTTTTGCAGGATTTACATGGTGAATATGGTGTGTGCTCTACATCCTTCACATTGGAGCTGATCCCTCCACACAGACTATTATAATTAGAGTCACCCATCTAATTGCATGACGAGCTCACCCCTCTATGTATTCACACACGTTGATATATTTCATGACCTATATGAGATCTTTGTCATTTAAATTACATTTTTATGAATAAAGATAAGACTTTTCAGATATAAACCAGTTTATAAAACATGTTCCAGGTTTTCAAGGACATACACATATTCTGTCGCATTTCATTCTTTACTTATGTTTTGGTTATTCTCATCATGTCATATATCCATTCACTGAGCGTATTGCTCAACTGTTTCTTTTCTTCCATGTCCTAAAACGACAAGTACCCACGGGTAGACTTGAGCATTTGGAGGACGTGCATAGGATGGAAGCTACCTTGGATTTCTTCTCCTTTTGCCTTCACATACTTATGCTTGCTTGGACACTTGTTTTGTCCTTCCTATTTCATTTATTTTATTTATGTTTTGGGCTTATGTTTGGGAACTGATGTTTGAATCCGGTTTTCTTTTATGTCCGTTTATGTTTTTAAGACATTTACCTTGCATGCTTTGATGACACGCGATAATTATCATGTAACGGCCACTTATCAAAGTGGGAGTGTTACAATTATGGTATAAGAGACCAAGGTTTCGACCTATAGGCTCTAAAACTTGACATGTGACTAGTGGGTAGTCACCAGGATCTTCCTAAGTCGACGTTTGTTATTCCACGTATTGATATTTTCAAAACTTTATTTGTTCTTAACCATGAGGTTTTCTCTTGGAATCTGTTTTTACTAACATGGATTGATCATAGTCATCTATACTTAGTTTCATGTCGTTGTTTTATGCATGATGTTTCCTTGTGAATTTTGACTAGTATGGACTGAACCATAGTAGTCCATACTTAGTCGCATGTTGTTAATTCTTATTCATGATAATTTCTTTTGGATTTTGACTAGTATGAATTGAACCATAGTCGTTCATACTTAGTCGCATGTCGTTTACTTCGTGTTTGACTGGTGTGGGTTGAACCATAGTCGTCCATACTTAGTCACGTGTTGTCAGTCTTTACTCATGATATTTTTCTGGAATTTTGGTTAGTGTGAATTGAACCATAGTCGTTCATACTTAGCCACATGTGTTCTTTCGAATTTAGACTGGTATGGGTTGAACCATAGTCGTCCGTACTCAATGACATGTTTTTCATTCGAATTTTGTGGACTTAACCATAGACGTCAACACCAGTCAATGTTTAATCTCTGTTGATTATGCTGTCATGTTCTTATGTCAATTATGTTTTCATACCTTCATGTCAATTTTGTTTTCATGCTGATTATGTTTTCATACTCCCTTATTGTTAGGAATTATTATTAAGTGTCAAGTACCGTCAGTGTAAACTTAAGTACTGTTAGCATCTTTCAAGTACCGTTAGTGTTAACGCGGTACATAGTAAGTACTGCTACTTATAAAGTAAGTACTGCTAGATTATTTAGGACGAATATATGTTTGTATAAGATATGTCATAGTTTATAGTAAGAGTATATCTTATGTGATATACTTTAATAGTTAGAATATAGATAATATATCGTCTATGATATAGTTATCTTTATAGGATATTCTAAGGATTCTAGGGTTCCTTACTCTATAAAACGAACATAGGTACGATGACATTCATGTACCTCATTCAAGTCGATTAATAAGAGAATCGAATAGTTAATAGTATTCTGTTTGTTCTGTGCTTTATAAGTTAGATTCTGCATAACTTATCTAGTTTTAAGTAAGAGATCTCACAGTGTTTTAGTTTGATTACAAACTACTATACTAGTTCTTAACAGCATATAGATCCAACCAAAGGGATCAACAAGTGGTATCAGAGCTTGTTGAGAATCTTTGAAAAAGAAGAACAGAAACCTTAAACACTCCACTCACTCCAAAAACTCAATGTCTCAACATAGTAAAGACCCTCACTTGGAAGAAATTCCAGATCCTGATCCAATACCACATGGACAGCCCCAAGTCGTGCATCCTGCACCACCACAAGGTGTTCAAGCCATAGAAGTTGTAGTTACTCCTCCAACTACAACACCTTCCCATACTATTTCTGCTATTAAGCTCCCAGTTCTCAAAGGTGATAACTATGAGACATGGGCTATGTAGATGGAACATTACTTAAATCACACAAACTATACTCTATGGCAAGTTATTAGGAATGGGAATACACCTAAGAAGCTGCACTGGTTACTTGATGGTACATGCTATGCTCTACCTGCTGTGACTATAGAAGAGATACAAGAAGAGATCAGAGAAAGAAAGGCCAGAACTGCTTTAGCCATGGCACTTTCAGAAGACATCCTACCTAGCTTTCATCACTATAAAGATGCAAATGATATGTGGGAAGATATTAAGCAAAGATTTGGAGGCAATGACAAATCTAAAAAGATCAAGATTGTTCTCAAGAAGGAATTCGATAACTTCTCAATTTCTAGTGTAGAAGGAATTCAATGTGGATATGGAAGGTTCAGTAAGTTGCTAATTCAATTGGCAGTTTATGGACTAGTAATTCCTAATGAAGAAGCCAACCTAAAATTCCTAAGAAGTGTTCCACAAGAATGGAAAGCAATGGCTATGCACTTTATCACAAAGGGATGATTTGGATGCAATTCCTTTTGATCATCTCTACAACAATCTTAGAGCTTATGAGATGGATGTTAAGAGCATTGAGGTGACAAAGACAGCAGCAACAACAAAGTCTAACTTGGCTTTTGTGTCAGAAGGTAATGGCGATACTTACTTTCAAAATACCGCTGGAGGATCAAGCAACGGTACTTACTTCCAAAATACCGCTGGAGGATCAAGCAACGGTACTTACTTCCAAAATACCGTTGGAGGACACCCAAGTAGTACTTACTCACCAAGTACTGAAAGCAGCCCTATGATCTCCCAAAATCCACAAGGGAGATCTTCACCATTGTTTAGTGACAATGATGCCTTCTCATTCTTTGTTGGATAAGACAATAGGCCAAGACTAACCCTTAATGACTTGTTCCAAATGGATGATGCTGATGTTGAAGAAATGGATCTCAAATGGCAAGCTGCTATGATTTCAGTGAGATATAATAGGTTCTTTAAGAAGACCTGAAGGAAGATGACTGTTGATCCTAATGAAACATTAGGATATGACAAGTCAAAATTTGAATGCTATAATTATGGAAGGAATGGACACTTTGCAAGGGAATGCACTAGAGACAAGGCTGAAAGTAGCAGTCAGAAGTCCAAGCACAGCTATAGAACCAGTCCAAGGATTACTGAAAGTGTTCCAAAAGGGAACAACAGGAATCCCAAAGGAGCCAAAGGATTAGTGACTACTTTATATGGAGTGGTAGATTGGACAGAAGATGAAGAAGAAGAGCTTGGTCTAATGGCTCTCCCACATGAAGATACTGAGGTACATCTTTGTTCTAAAGTCTGTATTCTTAAATTCAATAGTTTAAAAGTAGAACTAGATGAACAGTATCAAAAGGTCAACACTTGCACTGTAGAATTAAATGCTTTTAAACAGCGTGTTGCTAAGTTAGAAGAAAATATAGTTTTGTACAAAAAAGGTCAACAAAACTATGAAGAGAAAATTAGAATTTTAACTCTTCGAATGAGGGAAAAAGATGTGGAAATTAAAGCTTATGAAAAACAACTGTTGAAAGTGTCAGCCGAAATTGAAGTTTTAAAAACCAGTCTTTATAATGAAAGGGAAGTGATTAATCATTGGATTAAATCCTCTAAAGGTCTAAGTAGACTGATTAATTCACAAATGGGGTATTATGACAAGGTAGGCCTAGGATATATTAAGGACCAACCTGGGATAACCTTAACTGACAAGGACTTATCAAAAGGGATTTTTGATAGCTCTAGTGAAACAGATAATACACCTAAAAATGATAGGTATGCTAAAGGAATGAAAGCATTTCCTCCACCATTATCAGGAATTTTCATGCCCCTAGTAATGATACAGTAATAGAGTTAGATGAATCAAAAGGTGATGGTAATTCAAACTCTAGTTCCTTGACCCAGGCTAAATCTGTTGTGACCAAAAACATTGTCTATCCTCCCTTAATGAGCACATTTGTGCTGGAAGGACATGTCTTTGAAACTAGTTCTTCCCCCAAGCAGGTAAAAACTCCTAGCAAGACTTTGGATAAAAATGCTGAACATAATAAAACCAAGAGGGGTGGGATAGGTTTTGAGAAGCTTAAGTCAAAATAATGTTTTGGATCTTCTTTGAAAAGAAAAGGATGTTATGTTTGTGGTAGTCTAAGTCATTTTATCAAAGATTGTACTTTACATGAAGATAAAATTGTAAAACAAATGGCTGCACAAAAGGTCACAAGAAACAGTAAGGCACGGGTAAAAAAGTAGTTTGGACCAAAAGCTGACAAACCTAAGTTTGATCATGCTAAGAAAACAGGCGTAGGAAAGGCCAAACAAATTTTCAACCCTGAAGACTTTATCTCAAGAGCGGTACTTATGAAGCAAGGTCTAGTACGTTTAGAATCCGGTAAGCCAAGTACTGGCAAACCTAGAATGGCAAGTACTGCTAAGCCAAAGGTAAATACTGCTGGTCAAAAGTCTGTCAAATTAGAGTCCCATAAGACTTCTAAGGATGTAGTTTAACAAGTTAGAACACCTAGAAGTAAGCCAAGTAACAAATCAGTGAAAAAGTGGGTTCCTAAAAGTGAAAAATCATGTGTTCAGACAAGTACTGCTAAAACGGTACTTAAGCTAAAACAGGACAAAGACAATGAACCTATTATGTCTTTGATTATGTGAGTGGAACCATGAGGTATAAGAGTGTTTGTAGTCTTACTGGAAAAACTACATATCAAACTCTTAAGTATGTATGTCCCACAAGATCCGAGCCAAATGTGGCTTGGGTCCCTTTTAAAAACTGATATGTTTTGTATATGTGTAGGGGCATCTAATTGATTAATTGAAAGATAAAGGTATAGTGGATAATGGATGCTCAAGACACATGGCACGAAACAAAGATTTCCTTGCTGAATTTGAAGAATTCAGAGGTGGCCCAGTAGCCTTTGGAGGTAGCAAAGGTAGAATTACTGGCAAAGGAAAAATCAATACATGGAAGTTGGAATTGGAAGATGTGTTCTTTGTAAAAGAATTGAATGAATTCAATCTCTTTTCTGTATCACAAATGTGTGATAAGAAGAACAAGGTGCTATTTACAGATACAGACTGCTTGGTCCAAAGACTTTGAGATGCCTAAAGAATCTCAAATACTGTTCAAAGTACCCAGGCAAGAAAATATGTACACCTTTAATCTTCATACTATTACTCCAACAGGTGGAATAACATGTTTGCTAGCTAAGGCTTCCAATGATGAGTCTAATCTGTGGCATAGGAGGTTAGGTCATGTGAATTTCAAGAATCTTAATATGTTAGTGAATAATAATTTGGTTAGAGGTTTACCTAACAAATATTTTCAAAATGATTTCACATGTATTGCTTGTCAAAAAGGTAAGAAACATAGAAGCTTCTTGTAAGACCAAGACTGTCAATACTGTGATAAAGCCTTTGAAACTTTTGCATATGGATTTATTTGGTCCAGTTTCTGTTAGAAGCATTAGCCATAAGACTTTTTGTCTAGTCATAACTAATGATTATAGTAGATTCAATTGGGTTTTCTTTTTAGCTCTTAAAAGTGAAACCAAGGATTTGCTTAAGGATTTTATCATTTTAGTTGAAAAACAGTTCACTAAACAGGTATTAATCATTAGGACAGATAATGGAACAGAATTTAAAAATGCTGAATTTGATGAATTTTGTAGGTCTAAAGGAACCAAGAGACAATTTAGTAATCCTAGGACTCCACAACAAAATGGGGTAGCTGAAAGGAAGAATAGGACATTAATTGAGGCTGCTAGAACAATGCTGGCTGATTCTCTTTTGCCAAATACATTTTGGGCAGAAGCAATCAATACTACATGCTATGTATTAAATAGAGTCTTAGTGACAAAGCCTCAGAATAAGACACCTTATGAACTTTTAACTAGTATTAAGCCAATCATAAGTTATTTTAGGCCTTTTGGGTGTCATGTGTGTATACTAAATACTCTTGATCACTTGGGAAGTTTGATGGTAAATTGTTGAGTCGAAAATATAAAGTATTATGAGCTGATGTGTCAAAACTAAAAGACAAGGACTAAATCTGACAAGTGAAGATTCTACAAGCCGGTGGAAAAACTTGTAGAAGATATATTGCAAGAAGATAAAAGATTTAGTGAATATATTATTTAGTGAATATATTATTTAGTGAATATCTTATTTACTAAATATCTTATTTACTAAATATCTTATTTACTAAATATCTTATTTAGTTTCCTTATAACAAGGGTTTATGTGTAGTATATAAACACATACCCTGCGTAGGTTTTATTCATAACTTCATTCACAATGTAACCTACAAGCAATTCGTGTGTCTAGACGTGCGATTCAATGTATACACGTCTAGATGTTATTTGTGTTTAATAATACAAGTAACGTTTGGGAGAAATTCATCTTGTCCACAACACCTTGTTATAATCAATGTTCTAATTCCGCTATGTTTATCATATGAATGTTGATTATCCTAGTAAGCTTAATCGATCCGTGAATTATGGTTTCATCAATTGGTATCAGAGAGGGTGGCTCTCGATGCTAGGATCAACGAGGTGTTCGTTCTTAGTGAAAAAGAAGAAAATCCCGTATAGGGTTTTTATGCAGTTTGTGTGTGCAGCAGTAGTACGAAGGGCATAACTTTTTATTGAACCATTGGATCACCACGAAATATTTTGTGTGTGCTCTACACACATATATCTAGATATCCACCGGAGGGATTGTCGAGATCTATCCCCAAGAAAAAGTTATTAACCGTCGAAGTCAGCAGTGATCATATGCTGTTTTCCGTGAATAGTAATGGTAAAAACGCGATTTCTCCTTCGTTGACCGTTGGATCATCGTGAAATTTTTGCTGTAGGTTCTTGACACTTGTGTCTAATATTTCACCGACGGGATCTTCGATCTGAGCTCTCATGAAGAATATATTCGATGTCGAAGTTCGCTGCAGAATATGATCTTTACATAAAATCATGATTTAGGGTTTATAAAACCCTAGATCGATTAGGCGCAGATGTGTGTTATTTTGACGCTGATAGATGTTAGTGTCAGTGGATGTCGTTGACGCTGACAAGGCATGGATGAGACGCTGATGGCCAGGCACTGACAGGTTTAAAGATGGCGCTGACAAGTTATATGTAGGCGCTGACAGAAATTCATGTGTTGTCCGAGATATGGTTTTTCAAACACTGACAAGTGTTGTCCGATATTGGACAACACACACTGATAAGATCTTGGACAGTGAAAGATATTGGACGACAAAGGATTCGCTGCTGTTTGGTATTTTGGTTACGTTTTTGCACACAAAAAAGAGGAATTTACACACGAAGGTACATGGAATCTCCGTTTTTATTTAGAATATCATGTTGATATTTATGGCTCAGATATTTTTAAAAGGGATTAATGATCTTAATGCGAGTTAGCAACTATTCGTGGGAATTTGATGGATATTTTATTATGTAATCGGGATAGCCTTAGAGTTATCCATATTTGTGGCTTTTACATATGGTATGAAGACGTTATTCCATTAAAATCGTCATGAAGAGATGTTGGCACAAGGGGAAGAATTCTTATGGTAAGTTTGATGTTCGACGAATATTTTCGCGAGTTTGTGTTCTATTATATCTTAAAAGTCGTGTCTGGTCAACATTACTTTTGAAGATAACTTGTTCATGCTTATACGATTGGTGACAACGGACTTGATAAAAAGATAGCAAAGGTATGAGATTTTTCTTAAGACGCTCTATGCTCATATTTGCTAGAGAACTCTTTTTGTCAAGAGACTACTCATTATAGCCGTGAGTTTTTAAGTCTGCTCATTATAGCCGTGAGTTTTGGAGTCGCATAGATAGTACAAGACATGGAACACAGGTTTGGGTTATTCTACTTCTACATCAAGATTATAGTATTTATTTTTCTTCAAGGTTATTACAAAGAGCTACTTTTGGAGAATTTTCAAGATTGCATACTTTCACATATTTCCTATTGTTGTGACTACTCATTATAGCCGTGAGTTTTTAAGTCTGCTCATTATAGCCGTGAGTTTTGGAGTCGCATAGATAGTACAAGACATGGAACACAGGTTTGGGTTATTCTACTTCTACATCAAGATTATAGTATTTATTTTTCTTCAAGGTTATTACAAAGAGCTACTTTTGGAGAATTTTCAAGATTGCATACTTTTACATATTTCCTACTGTTGTGTCAAAAAGGGGAAGAATATGTGTTATACTTAAGGGGAAGCAATTTGAAGATCATGTACCATATACAAAAGGTTTTGACATCATCAACTAGGGGAAGATTGTTGAGTCGAAAATATAAAGTATTATGAGCTGATGTGTCAAAACTAAAAGACAAGGACTAAATCTGACAAGTGAAGATTCTACAAGCCGGTGGACAAACTTGTAGAAGATATATTGCAAGAAGATAAAAGATTTAGTGAATATATTATTTAGTGAATACATTATTTAGTGAATATATTATTTAGTGAATATCTTATTTACTAAATATCTTATTTAGTTTCCTTGTAACAAGGGTTTATGTGTAGTATATAAACACATGCCCTGCGTAGGTTTTATTCATAACTTCATTCACAATGTAACCTACAAGCAATTCGTGTGTCTAGACGTGGGATTCAATGTATACGCGTCTAGATGTTATTTGTGTTTTAATAATACAAGTAACGTTTGGGAGAAATTCATCTTGTCCAAAACACCTTGTTATAATCAATGTTCTAATTCCGCTATGTTTATCATATGAATGTTGATTATCCTAGTAAGCTTAATCGATCCGTGAATTATGGTTTCATCATAAATCTGATCCAGGATATCTTGTAGGATATTCAATGCAAAGTAAAGCATATAGGGTTTATAACTTGGCATCTAAAAAGGTTGAAGAAAATGCCCATGTTAATTTCTTAGAAAATAAACCCAATATTCCAGGAATAGGTCATGCTTGGATGTTTGATTTAGATTATCTAAATAATTCCTTGGATTACTATTCTGTGCACAAGGATTGTCAATCTAACAATGTAGGTAAGGAGATTGGTATAACTAAGACAGGTACTCAAAGAGATTCTTCTTCACCAGACTCTCAAGATGATGATGTTCACATCTATGTACCAAGTATGCCTACTGTTACTCCTAAAACTGCTACTCTCAAGAAGCAAACAATGCCATCCACTGATGATCAAGCCTCCCAAGAGCTTTAGAGGCTTCAGGATCAAGAAAGGAATGCTGCAACTACAAATGAGCATTCAGGAGAAGAATCTTTTGAGTCACAACACTCAGCAGTACATACTATACCTAGCGGTACCTCATCTGCAAGTACTACTAAGTCAAAATCTGCAAAGTCTGTTGACTCATTAGAAGATATTTTACAAGCTATGGACGATGAAAACATGTTTGCAAGTCCAACTGAAGGAATCTTCTCCAAAGCTCCCTATGATGAGCATGGTGCAGTAACTGACTTTAATAATTTGGAAACATAAATTCAATCAGTTTTATGCCTACTCACAGAGTCAACAACAACCATCCTACTACTCAAATTATTAGAGATCCTAAGTCTGTTGTGCAAACCAGAAGACAACTTCAAGCCAATACTGAAACTCATGCACTTGTGTGTTATGTCAAACAACAGCAGAGGAAAAATAATAAAGATACTCAACACCGTTTGTTTGCCTGTTTCTTATCACAAGTAGAGCCCAAGAATATTTCTCAAGCTCTTGATGAAAAAGTTGGGTAGATGACATGCAAGAAGAATTAACACAATTTGAGATACAAAAGGTTTGGATGCTTGTGGATCTTCCCTCAGGTAAAAGAGTTATTGGTACTAGATGGGTTTTCAGAAGCAAGAAGGATGAAAGAGGAGTTGTTGTGAGGAACAAAGCAAGGCTAGTTGCTCAAGGCTACAGATAGGTAGAAGGGATAGACTATGATGAGTTCTTTGCACCAGTGGAAAGAATAGAAGCCATTAGGTTGTTTTTGGCCTTTGCATCATACATGGGTTTTATATTATATCAAATGGATGTGAAAAGTGCATTTCTATATGGTACTATTTCAGAGGAGGTATGTTTCACAACCTCCAGGTTTTGTAGATCCTAAATTCCCTAATAGAGTCTACAAAGTTATCAAAGCACTTTATGGTTTACATCAACCTACAAAGGCTTGGTATGTAACTTTATCCAATTTTCTGTTAGAACATGGATATAGGAGAGGAACTATTGACAAAACTCTATTCATCAAGAAGAATGCCAAAGACATTATACTAGTACAAGTTTATGTTGATGACATCATTTTTGGTTCAACCAAGAAATCATGGTGTGGGGAGTTTAAAGCTTTGATGAAAGGAAGATTCCAGATGAGTTCTATGGGAGAACTTACTTTCTTTTTGGGACTACAAGTCAAACATAGGAAAGATGGAATATTTATTAGTCAATATAAATATGTCGCTGAAATCTTGAAAAAGTTTTCATGTATGGATTCAAGGAGTACAAGCACACCATTTGAAGCTAAGAAGTCTTTATCAAAAGATGAACATGGTGAAGATGTTGACACTCATCTTTACAGGTCAATGATTGGTTCATTGATGTATCTTACTGCTTCAAGACCAGACATTATGTTTGTTGTATGTGCATGTTCAAGATTCCAAGTCAATCCAAAGGTTTCATATCTTCATTTCGTGAAGAAGATTTTTAAGTAACATAAAAGTCAACCTAATTTAGGATTATGGTATCCTAGAGACTCAACCTTTGAATTGGAAGCTTACTTAGACAGTGACTATGCTGGAGCTAATCATGATAGGAAATCCACAACAGGAGGTTTTCAATTCCTAGGCAGAAGACTCATATCATGGCAGTGTAAGAAGCAAACAATTATTGCTACTTCTACAACTGAAGCTGAATATGTAGCTGCTTCTCGTTGCTGTAGACAAGTGCTCTAGATTCAAAATCAATTGTTAGATTATGGGTTCAACTTCATGAACACTAAAATTTATATTGATAATGAGAGTACTATATGCATTGTCAAGAATCCAGTATTTCACTCTAAGACCAAGTATATTGAAATCAGACATCACTTTATAAGAGACGCCTATGACAAGAAGCTGATTCAAGTCTTGAAGATTCATACAGACAACAATGTAGCTGATTTGCTGACCAAGGCATTTGATACTAAGAGGTTTGAATTCTTGGTGACACATATTGGTATGCTAAACCAATAGACTGCTGCATATGTTGAGGGGAGGTAACAACTATACAATTTTTAATGCTAATTTTATTGTATAGTATGTGTTTTGTGTCTTTGATGTGATTACAGGTTGATTATATAAAATAAAAGAGGTTACAATGTTGATGGATTGCATGAAACGGTCTTATGTTTGAGGTACCGCTTTACTGCTAACAACCGCTAGACAAATTTGAAGTACCGAGTATGTTCTATGTACCGTTACATAACCGTTGTACCGTTGAGGGTGTATTTTGTAAATTTGGCGGTTTCTTCGTGGATGGGTTATTTCCTTCTATAAATACCAACCCCAATTACATTATTGATTTACCAAATCTTTTATTTTTACTTCTCGATTCTACAACCTTCGTTTTCATCGTCGATCATCAAAAAATAAGAAAAAACAACAATGGTTGCTCTACAAGTGAATTCTAAGCACAACTTGGTTGCGAACCTTGCTCAGAATGATGATTCACTTGGTTTTCATAAGATACTAGGCTTTTTATCTCGAAGTCTTGTTAATTTTGCACTCACTGTAAGTCCCATTGTCTCTATTCCTATGTTGAACAATTTTGGAATACTGCTGTTTTAGGTACTCGTTTTGATCAACCTTCATTAAGGCTAAGGTAAATCATAGAAATATCTATGTGACTGAAGTACTGCTAAGAGCTAGTTTGAGATTGAATGATGTAGATGGACTTATTATGGTTAATAATACAGAGATACATGATGGCCTTGCAGCCATGGGATATGAAGGTGGTAGGGAAAGTCTAACATTCTTTAAGGCATTATTTTCACCACAATGGAAATTGCTTTTTCATACTATTATTCACTGTTTAAGCTCAAAAAGTACTTCTTTTGATCAGATTCCCGCTGCTTTAGCATCAACTGGTATTTGTTTAGCAAACAACAGGATTTTTAATTTTTCAAAACTGATTTTTGAAGGCATGACTAGGAATTTAGAAGGCTCTAAAAAGTTTTTAATGGATCCTAGATTCATTCAGACTTTAGTTAATGACCAAATCCCTAACCTACCAGAGTTGACAAATACTTGGGATATTCCTTCTTTCACAAAGAGAACTTTCTCTTTCTTGACCAAAAGAGGCAATGCCTTTACAGGAACTGTCACACCCTTGTTTGTTCATATGTTAGCTCAACCTGCCAACCAAGAAGGTGATGATCCTAGTACTACTAGTGATTCTTAGCAAAATCCTTTTAACCAAAGTCCTAATTTCCCAGAAGATACTCAATCTTCTTTTTCTCATAACATTGGTAATAAACCAAGTTCAAATGAGATGATCCACACATCTTCTGATGTTGCTGCAAGTGGTTCACCACCAGCTCAAGCAACAGAAGTTGTAGATGTTGCAAATTTAACTGCTTTGTGCACTAGCTTGTCCAAACAGGTACATGTATTGCAAAAAGAGAAGCTTGTTCAAGAAAGGAAAATTGCTGAATTGGAGGCCAGCCTAAGTAAGATAAGGAACAAAGTATCACCTTGGATAAGGCAAAACAGGTCTATTCAGAAAGCTTCTCTTAGAAAGCAAAAGTTCAGACACCTCAAGAAAAGGAAACTGAATGCAACCAAACAGGGGAGGAATTATGAAGAATAACAACCTTCTTCTGATATTCAAACAAGACTTTCTGGGAATGACATCAACTTTGAAGCTAATGATGTCAATACAACTTTTGAAGATGGCAATGGTATAGGTGCTGGTGTAGAGATAACTAGTTTGGAACTAGTTAACATGGAGATTCAAACAGAAGAACCACAAGAAGAACCACAACTTACTCATGAGGAACCACAGATTGAAGAACCTATGGTAACTCAGCCAGAGCCACAACCTCAATCACCACAATTTCAAGTAAACTAGAGTAGTTTCTATGAGATAATAGAGGAGATTAACATTCAATTTCCTATATCTTCATCTCCACCACAGAGACAATATTGGTTTCACATGAAACAGTCTTTCCAAGTACTGTCAAGATCAATAGTGAGTCATGGATCAGACAAGACTAAGGAGGTACAAGTTGAGAAGATTACTTCATTAGAAGAAAAAGTATCTGTAGATACCATGGTGATTGAAGAAACAAGTGTGTCATATACTGGTGAAGTCAACACTGTTGAAGACCTAAGTACTGCTAAGCCAACTAAGCCGACTGCAAGTACTGCTGACATTGTTGAAAACCCAAGTACTGCTAAGACAACTAAGCCGACTGCAAGTACTGCTGGTGATAATCCTTCACTAGAAAGTAAAACTCCTTTTGAGGAAGATGAGACTTTAGCTCAAGTACTACTTTATCTCAGGGAAAAGAACTCAGCTGAGAAAACGAGACAAGCAGAAATAGAGAAAAAGACACAACAGGAAATTCTTGCCAAAAGAATAAATCTAAAGGTAAGAAAGTTCAAGCTTCACAACCTACTAAAGGTATTGTTATTCAATAGCAAATAGACAAGGATGAGGTCAAATACTCTATGCTGAAGAAGAAACTACCAAAGATTAATCCAAAGGATAAGGGCAAGAAGCAAATACAATCAGAATCTGAAGATGAAAGTGATTCATGTGATGATATAAGCAAAGTCATGTATAGATTAAATCAAATAGACCATGATAAGGAATATGCTATGAGAATGCAAGCTCAGATTCGTGAAGAAGAATTACAGGAAGAACTTGCAGCAAGACAACAATTGCTTGAAGAAAAAAGAATACAGCAAGAATGGAACATAAAAGAGTATGATAGGATTCAAGCTGAATTACAAGCAAGTGAGCTTCTTGCAGAAGTATTAATAGCTGAAGAGAGAGATGCTTATGATGAAGATGAGAAAGAAAAATTGATTGATGATGTGGTAAGGGAGCAACATAGATACTTTGTTGAGAAGAGAAGAAAAGAAAAGATTAAGCCTCCAACTACCATGCAGATCAGAAGTCAGATGATGACTTATCTCAAGAAAGTTAAGCGTTTCACTCATGCTCAATTGGTCAAAAAGAATTTTGAAGAGATCAAGGCTTTGTATGAACAACATAAAAGAGTTGAATTGAACTTTGTTAAAATAGGTTCTGAAAAGGACAAGCAAGAGATTGAAGAAGTTAAGAAGCAACTTCAACAACAAAGACAATTTGGAAGTACTCCTAGACTTGATGCGGGTACTGCTGAACCTACAAGAACATCTCCACTTATCAAAGCTACTTATGCTAGGAAAAGTTTGAAGGAAAAGGTAAGTTCAAAAGAGACAGAGGCTGGTCAAAGAATGAATAAAGGAGAACAAGCTCAAACTGTTGGTAAGACTGAAAATGTACAAGTAGTACATACACAATCAACAATACATACTAAAGAAACGGTACATGCTGACTTTGAAAAGGTTTCTGATGTATCAGACCAAGATGAAGTTTTCAAAGTAGGTAAAAGAAAGAGATCAACCAAGAAGAAGCTGAAAGCCAAGAAAAAGGCTAAGTCAACCACTGAAGATAGTGATGAGGATGAGAGATTAAGAAAGTAACTGAAGATAGTAGATTTTGAGGATCAATGTGTGGATACAAAGATTCTTGGAAAGAAATCATCTATTGTTAAATGGATATATTCTACATTTCAAGGACTGGAAGCTCATGGAATACAAAGATCAGATGGCTCAACAAGGATGTTTAAGTTATTAGAAGATATTCTGCACATTCTTGACATGCAAGATATTCAATATCTTTTCAGGCTAACTCGGGAAGCCAGTATAGGTAAAACTGAGGTATCACTATTATATAGGGAATTTCTCTTTATGTATGAACCACACAACTGTGATAAGAAAATATTGAAGGACTTAGAGAATCAGGTTCCTAGTTACTGGAGATATTATAGGTCATGTGGAATACATGCTTTGGATGTAGATGACATCACATACTACATGCTGCAAGAGAAAAGATATCATTTTGGAAAAAGATTGTTGGAAAGAATGTTGGAACAACAATTGGAAGTTTCAGAAGAATCTGCTGGTGCTTTGGAGTTAATCAGAATGGTTAAACAACAAATCAAGGATTTAGAGAGAGAGGAAGAAGCTGAGAAAGAGCCTTAAGTGTTTGACTTTCAGTCACACTTCATAAATGGTTCCCAGTTCACCATGTCTAACACACATTAGAACTGGCTAGTCCATAAGCAAACGGTTTGTGGTTAAGACTTCTCAAATCCGTTGACAGCTGGTAGTTTGCTAAAAACTATACGGTTCAAACTCACCTTGTTTCAAAAAAAAGAGTTGGCTAGTCCTAGACAAACGATACTAGGTAAAGACTTTCTCAAATCCGTTGATGGTTGACAATTTACCAATAGTTGTAGGGTTATCAGTACACCTTATTCTTTATGAATAATGTATTGGCTATTCCAGAGGGTACGACTAACTGGTAAAGAATAATCAAATCCTTTGATAGCTGATGATTTGCTAAAAATCATGAAGCCAATACAGATTGGTTTTTGTTGTTAACTATTTTATTTCAGGTATGAAGCTGCAGGAAAGGAAGTATTGCAAAGAAATACTTAGAAGAGTTTGTCTCATCAAATCAAGACAGAAGTCATGATTCAAAGTTCATAGGTTTTACTCATAGAAGACAAATTGCTGCACAGGTTAATGAATGTTTACAAGACATAGGAAGATCATAGATCAAGATGATGTTCATGAGATTTAAAGGTTATCTTATCAGAAGAAGATCTACATTGAAGTGTTTGGCTACATTCAGTTGGATACAAGTAACAATTCCAAGTTCAATCCAAGTTTGAAGAAAAGACTGAAGATATGTTTTCAGATGCATTCAAGACAAAGAGAAACAAGAAGACAACAAGTTATCATTCTTGTTTAGGGGAGGATTGTTGGGAATTATTATTAAGTGTCAAGTACCGTCAGTGTAAACTTAAGTACTGTTAGTATCTTTCAAGTATCGTTAGTGTTAACGCGGTACATAGTAAGTACTGCTACTTATAAAGTAAGTACTACTAGATTATTTAAGACGAATATATCTTTGTATAAGATATGTCATAGTTTATAGTAAGAGTATATCTTATGTGATATACTTTATTAGTTAGAATATAGATAATATATCGTCTGTGATATAGTTATCTTTATAGGATATTCTAAGGATTCTAGGGTTCCTTACTCTATAAAAGGAACATAGGTACGATGACATTCATGTATCTCATTCAAGTCGATTAATAAGAGAATCAAATAGTTAATAGTATTCTGTTTGTTCTGTGCTTTATAAGTCAGATTCCGCATAGCTTATCTAGTGTTAAGTAAGAGATCTCACAGTGTTTTAGTTTGATTACAAACTACTATACTAGTTCTGAACAGAATATAGATCCAACCAAAGGGATCAACACTTATGATTTGTTATGTTTCTATGTGTCTTCGTCTTGATTTTTCTTTCATGTTGGACATTGATGAATTTCATTTAATCATGTTGTCATGATAGTCATGGTTGGTTTTCATTAATCATGCTTTCATGCTGGTCATTTTTTAATTTCGTTTAATCATGTTTTCGTATTTCTCCATGCAAGTGGAGTTATGTCTACGCTAGATTAGCTAGGCTATTACGTTGTCCTCATCAGTTGGTTTCTAAGAGTTTAATAAGTACCTTCCTTTGATCATGTCAAATGGTTGACACCCGTATCGATCATCTCATGTGAATTCCATGTGTACTCCAAGTACCGTATTCCATGTGTACTCTATGTACCAAATTCCATATGTACTCCATGTACCAAATTCCATGTGTACTACATGTACCGAATTCCATGTGTACTTCATGTACCATGTTCCAGGTTTATTCCAGTTACCGCACTCTATGTGTATTACTAATCGATTCTCAATTATCTTAGACGTTTTCCACTTATAGATGTTGCTGAAGTGATGATGCTGCTCACAGCTTGGAGATTCTTCAAAACAAAGACGAAGGCGATAGATCAGAACGAACAGACAAGAAATATACTTCATCCACCAGACGTTTTCATTTCATTCCATGTCTTTATCTCCTCAGTTTATAAGTCACACGCCATTTAGTTGTCTTGTCAAGCATATGAGTGGGATCGGTACGAGCCGGCCACTCAGCTGAATAGTTACATGAATCATAGTCATGATAATGACAGTCATGGAATTGACAAACAAGGAGACAGTGACAACTACCGCGACAACAAATACTCTGACAATAACGATAGAATATCTGGGAACGGACGTGATCAGAAATACAAAGAATCAACAGTCCAACCAATCCGCCAATTCTAGTATGATAACCTAAGATTTTCAATTTCATTTGTTGCACATCTCGAGTCACATTTCAAGACATCAGTCAAGACACATGTCTCACGTATATTTTATGAAGACACATGTTAGGGCACCAGTCAAGAGACATGTCATACGTATATTTTCTCAAGACACGAGTCAAGACACATGACTCACATATATCTTCTGAAACAGCCTTAGGAAATTCAGGGTACCCTCCAGGGGGTATACCCATTTTGTTGTGCCATGTATGAATCAGGCCACAAGAGTTTCAGTACCATCACCGACGTATTGTTCATGTTTGGGCATGTAGTGTTTGTTCCACGTGAGACAGGCGAAACACATTCAGTGAGATCTGTCACGTTTACTTCACGTATTGGCATGACACCTTCATATCTCGGTCTCATATTACATATGTCCATGTCCATAAAAGACGTCGTTCGTATCACCCATGTGTACGAAGATTTTCCTTTCAGTCTGATAACAAGATCCTTTCTGCTGATGCACTCTCCTCGAACAGATGCGAGTTCGATATGATTCTGATTATGGACTATTAGAAGCACATCGCGCTACGGCTGATTGTCATACGTATCGGGTCATATCAAGCAATGGTCAGGCTCCTAAATACTTTCATCATGGTTTTCTCTCAGAAAATATGTACAAATTATTTCTGCCATACAAGCACGTGCTTTGTTATCTCATGGCTATGAAAATTTTCTAGCTACCATTTATGACGCGATTTTTGAAACTTCTAAAATCCAGGATCAGCCTTTTGTTTCCCAGTACCGGATGTAAGTCCAGAAGAACTTTCGAGTATACTTCCATCCGTGAGGTGGAGTTTTGCATCGAGCATGTTTCGGAAGGAGAACTAGTACACAAGGCTCTTTATCGCATGGTTTCCTTGAGCTAAAAGAGTCGAAGGATCAGCTACAAGAATTGCTGGAACAAGGTTTATTCGCCGAGTGTATCCCCACGGAGTGCACCGGTTCTGTTATTACGGAGAAGGCCGGTACCATGAGCTTATGTATCGACTACCGTAAATTTAAACAAATCACCATTCGTAACCGTTATCCTCCTCCACGTATAGATGACGTGTTCGGTCGACTTCAGGGTGCTAAGCACTTTTACAAGACCAATTTATGATTGGGTTACCATCAGTTACGAGTGAAAGAGCAGGACCTTTTCGTGACTGCTCATCGCACACGCTACAGTGATTATGAATTCGTGGTTATGCCTTCTGGTCTCACGAATTCCCAGATGTATTTGTGGACTTGATGAATTGAGTTTCCCATGAACTCATAGGCAACTTCCTTATTGTTTTCATCGATGACATCCTGATTTTCCCTAAGTCTAGAGAAGAACACGAAGATCATTTTCGCACTATGTTACCAATTCTACGACAGAAGAAATTTCACACTGAAATTTTTAGTACAAATTTTGGTTGATTACAATGACACGCTGAATCACATAGGCTCACATGGTTAATTTTACCATGACTAAATTTACGCGTAAAGGAGATAATCCTACACTAAATTATGTGTTCCAGAGGATCTTACTCTAAGAGAGGTCTAACTTACCCAGACTCATATTTTTCCAATTTCTATGTATCTAGGTTCTACAAAAATGCATCGTGATCTCAAATCATATTTTGGTGGAACGGCATGAAACAAGATGCAGTTACGTTCATATCTAATTGCCTGACATACCAGCAGGTTAAGATAGCACGCCAACATGCTAGTAGTCTATTTCAACCATTAGAAATTTTTGAACGGAAATGGGACAAGACCTCCATGGATTTTGTACCGGACTACCGCAGGCTCAGAAGAAGCATGATGCTATCTGGGTCGTTTTCGACCGTTTGATCAAGTCTACATATTCCTTTCATCAGCAAGGATTGAACAGATAGCAGATTATCAGACATTTTCCAGCCGAAGATCGCACGATTACACGACACTCCTTCAGCAATCATATCAAATAAAGGTTCACGTTCGCGTTCATTTTTTACGTTCACGTCCTTGTTCAATTTCACGATTTGCTCTTCGTACTCACGTTCATGACATTGTTCGCGTTTATGATCGTATTATATCTTATGATTTATGTTTCACATTTCTTTCTGGAAAGATTTGCAGAAAGATTGGGAGACCAGACTCAAGTTTAGCACAACTTTACATTCTCAGACAGACGTTTCACATTACGTTCCACGTCTCGTTTGTATCGTTTGGCGTTACCTCCTCAGTTATCGCACGTTCACGGTATGCTTCACATATCATGTTCACCCTACGTTTCTCATATCACTTTCACGATATGTTGCACGTATCACGTTTACAATATGTTTCAATATTACATTCACCATATCTCCACGTATCAGGTTCACAATTGTTCACGTATCACGTTCGCAATTGTTCAGGTACTACGTTTCAATATGTCTCGCACACCATTTCTTAGAGGTTACTAATGCCATTATTTCAGGACATTCCACATCGTTACGTTTCATTTATCCTGGCAAATTATTTTCTTATCCACTCGATCAGAATCATGAGGATCTGCCTTACGTTGAAGAACCAGAAACTTTTTTTGTACCGTCAAGACAGGGCCACGAAAACCCAATTTATTCCTTCGTCAAGATCTTTTGGAGGAACCATTCCGAGCGGGAAGCCAATTGGGAAACGTAGGAGTCCATCCGGGCTTCTTATCCTCTTTTCCTTCCATAATTCATATATGTCCTTTTCAGCCACGTCACGCTCCATGTCCTCTTCGGTCACGTCACGTCCATTTTCTTTTCAACCATATAGTATCTCTAATTCAACGACGAATTATTCTTTTTAGAGGGGAAGAGTTGTAAAACCCGCATAGAATACCTAAGAACATTTATTACATGAAGCAAGAATGAATTAAAACTTTACAATTAATTAATATATGCTATCATGAACAATTAATGTAAGTATTACGTATATTAATTAATTACGACAAGTATTACGTATATGAATTATTACATAATAAGTATTTACGTATAATACTTAAAACATGACAAGAATTAAAACACGAGATTAAAAAACGAACCCACACGACAATAATTTAAAACACAAAAAATGAAAACTATAATAAAAGGGGTGTTTGGCCGGAGGCTTAAAAGAAAGAAGAGGGCCTTTCTCCCGGCCCATTAAGCCTAGACTAGTAAACAAATAATCTCCAGGGAATTCATTATTCACTTTTTTTTATCAAAATTAAAAACCCTAGTCTCCCTTGTTCTCTTTCTTTGGCCGCGACACCCACAAGAAAAACAAGAAGAGAAAGTTGTTTTGAACTTGATTTGTTTACGGGATTGTGTTCGTGTTCTTAAACCTTTGATCATTATGCATACGGTACTACTAAGACCTTAATTCTTTTTCATTATTATTATAAATTCATGAAGTTAACGAGATTAATAAAAAGATCATGTTATGGAAGGGATTAAAACATGTAATGGTACAAGATTTAAACGGGTTTTGGTTCGGTTTGTCACGAGAACCGAGAGTCTAAGACTCTCGGTGGTGTTTGTCTCGGCCAGCCGTACCCTTATAAGGGGCGGTGGTTGCTTTGTTCTGCCAGCCGCAACAGCAAACACCCCAGCGAGGGCTGTTTGGTTAAAACAGTGGCAAACGGAGAGCCCCATGGCTCTCGGTGGGAGTTTTTTGCATGACAAGGGGAACCCGGCTTAAGCCAGGGGAAGCGTTGGTCAAGCAGTTGCAAGTCAAAGCCTTGCGGCTGTGGTGATGCTTGTGGTTCGAGCCAAAGCCGAGACCCCAAGGTCTCGGTGTAGCTTTGTTTTGGGGCTCAAGTATAACCGAAACACACCAAGGGTGTGTTTGGTTAGTTTTGCTAAATTACATTTAAGATTCATTTAATTAATTAGTTTTATTAAAGGATACATGGTTTAATTGATTAATTAAAATCAAGAACTTAGGATATACATTAAATGGTATAACTATCATGATATTAAACATGGGCATTTATTAAAATAAACTATAGGTTATAATAATTATTAATATAATTATTCACGGTATAAGTACAAGTTATATTTAATTAATTTAATTAAGAGCTTAGCTTAATTATTTAATTATACTTTAATCAGGATTTAATTAAATTAATACCATACTTTAATTAAATTATACAGTAACCAAGATATGGTAAAGTATTATTAATATTAATAAAGTTATATTATTATTTAATAATCATTATAAACCATGCATTTTATTATTAATTAATAATTATCATTTTGACTAAAGTATTCATTTTTAATAATAAACTTTACTATATTATGACATTTAATAAACCATGACTTATTAAATATACTCATTAAGCTCTAGCTTATATCATATGCTTATTAATCAAGCTTATTACTATTTATGGAAACTTTCTATTTTTGGAAAACTTACTAATTATGGAAACCTACTATTTTTGGAAAGTTACTATATTTAGAAATCTGCTATTTTTAGAAAGTTACTTATTATGAAACAACAAGTATAATAACACATAAAACATGAAATACATTAATCAAGAACACATGAAAACATTAAGAAATACGTGATAGTACATGAAACAGTAAAACAAGACAAGAACAAGTAAAATAAGTCATGAACAAGTAAAGTAAACCAAGAACAAGTAAAGTATACATTAAGCAGACAACTCATTCGGTCCCTTATCAATGTAGTACTCGTGAAGTCTGAGTAGACCTTCCGCTTTCATCTTAATTTCATTATTGGACATAAGGTATGAATATTCCGTCCTTCATTAAGGATATTCTCTTCGTATGCATGATTAGGATTCCCTGTTTGCAGCCATCTGTTGTCCCCATAAAAGATGATTTTTTAAACTTGGATGCTTGTGTAAATTTAACTACGGATATTTGGACCCCCCCCCCCTCATGATTTGATTCCGGTTTTCCTTTATGGTCATTTATGGTTTTAAGACATTTACCTTGCATGCTTTGATGACACGCCATAATTATCATGTAATGGTCCACTTATCAAAGTGGGGTGTTACAGAAATACATCGAAAGGAAATACATCAAACACAATACATATAAATTCTAATCGGAAAGATTGTTTTCATCCTCGAATCCGGTTAACATAGCTTCCGCAACAGCAGCTTCATCTTGTGAGATTTCTTCATTGGAAAGTGTGGGTATTTCACCCATTTCAACCTCTTCGTCGTAAAGCGACTCTTCAAAGTCAACGGGGATTTCAAGTACTTGTTTTGTGTTGTATGCGGTCGATCGCGTCCACATAATCTTTCTAACACATGCACATGTCCAAGGAGGCCAGAGTTAGTCTTGTTCTTTGATTTGAGAGCACCCTTCCACTTGTAGAAAAAGCGGATTCTGAAGCTACCGAACTAGCTTGTACCAAAAGTATATACCGTGCCATTCGAGCTAGAATTGGAAACATAGGCTCTTGTTCTTTCCAAAATGACAACACATCAAACTTTGACTTGGTTCCATATTTGCGGTCCAATTACGGGAGGTGTACGTTACATACTCGCTATTCATGAAGTGTTTATTTCTTGCCCTTTTGGTTGCTTTATCTTGTACTAATTGCCACAAATTCATACCTATGTTCCTTGAACGCGAAGAATACGATGATGCACCATCATTGAAGGAGGTTGGTTGCCATACTTTTCAGAATAAAAGTCCCACAAACTTTCGAATTGTTCATTGAAACTTTTTATTCCATCTCTTGTAAACCACTCGTTTGAATGAAAAAGCTCCAACTCCTCCATAATTTAATCGATATACACCTCTACCCCGTTTAAGTTAATGCATGGATTCTAAGCGGCGACACAAGTAAAAATAGGTGGGAATTGTCCAAAAAATAATTTTAACGTTTCTTTCATTGGAAAAACCATACTTGCATAAACATCACCATTTAATTCAAATTCACTTAGTTTTTTTGCACATTATAGCGATTTGTTGCATTACATAATGACCCGTTGGATAATAAACACCCGAAATTGGTTTTGTGGCATTGTTAAACACTTCAAGTAATCGGGTTATTTTTTCAATATGATCCCAATGCTCGACCGCAAATCCATAAGAGACCGAACCATTTTGGTGCAATTCGTCATGAAAGTATTGTAAAGCTGTCTTTTGTTTTAAATCACTTTGGAACATATGATAAGTGAAATTCCATCTAGTAGGAACATCCCAATTAGGTGATAAAAACGGTTTTCGTGCTTCTTTACAAGCCCTCATATACGGAACGTATCTTTCATTCCCCGCTTTAAAAATATCTTTCAACATTTGTTTAAAAGCGTCTTTCATGCAACTTATCGGGGTCACGTCTAGTCCGTCTTGCACAACCAAGTTAATGATGTGTGCACCAGAATGACTATGAAAAAATATACCATTAACCGGTGGTTCGTATTTCATCTTTAATTTACCCATGGCGTTTGTATTGTTGCTAGCATTATCCAACGTGACTGAAAACTTTATTTTCCAAATTAAATATTTTTGTGTATAAGTAAGGTAGATTCGGGTAGAAAAACTGATCGTTTTATTACAAAAAGTTGATTGTGAAATTAGTTATGAAAAAATAAATTTTACGTGGGCGCTAAAGTGACGGTGGTAAAGTTGGTTGTGGTGACTCCTTGTTACCACTAATATTATGGAGTGTTTTTTTAGCAGAACAAGCTTATACTCTTACCTTAACTATTTCATACATAATATATACTACTTTCGTTTTATATTGAGTGTCAATTATGAAATTTTCTAAATATTTGTTATTGGATTTTGACCATAGATATTTGTATATGTGTTATATAATACTTGATTAAAGTTATATGTATATATTTGGTTTTAAAATGCATGCTCATTGATATAATTTTTATCAAGTGTTATACAACATAAATGAAAATATTTGTAGTCAAAGTAAAATAAAAAATTTTTTTAGAAGTTAAACTAGACACTTATTATGAGACAGAGAGAATACCTCACAATGTCTCCATAAGGCTACCCGCAACAGGAGATTTTTGTCTCGGTCGCGACCTGGTCGCGCCGTTGCTGTGACTCAGTCGCCGAGTCTCGGTCGACCGAATTCGACTCCACCCACGACCTACAATATAGCCGTTGAAAATTTAACCGTGGCTAAAAAAACTTTAAAAATTTACCTTCTATCTCTATATTAATACCCCCATTTCTTCAACCATTTTTCACACACATTAAACTTACAATTCACCAAACTTCAATTTTTATAACATCTAAAATAATGAGTTCTCAAACGTCATGGACTACCGAAGATACGGTAGCCTTGTGTAAAGCTTGGGTGGACGCTTCGGAGAATTCATTCTCTCGATCTCATAAGTCGAAAGGGTTTTGGGAGGAGGCACGTGATTTATTTTATCAAGAAATGGATGAGCGAAAAAGAGGTTATGACTCAATTATCAGCAAATGGAAAAATTCGATTCGTCCTAAAGTTGGTCAATTTACTGCGATTTACAATTACGTTACGTAGGCACCCGGTTGGGAATTCAAAAGATACTCTTTATCAAGAAGCCACACTTGAATATCGAAATCTTTTTCATATGGATTTTGAATACAACGAAGGTTAGAAAATTTTGAAACAAAGTCCCTATTGGAGCACCATTGGAGTGACATACTTCGACAATCCAAGAGTTTAAAAAATTTAAGTTTTACGACTTAAAAATTATTATTATGTTTCGTAATGTTTTTTAATTTATGTAATGTTTTTTATGGAATAAAATGTTTTTATTAAATAAAATGTTATTTTTATTGAATATAAAAAAATAAAAATTTTTGAATTTGGTCGCACTAGGTCGTCTTGTTAGGGCAAATAGGTCGCATTAGATCGCCGAAGAGAGAAAACTGAAAAATCAAAGTCGCGACCGGATCGCTGGGTAGCTTAAAAGTGTGATCTAGTTGAGCTAGTCGATACAGGAACTACTAGACACAAAACTTGACTTAATTTAAAAACCCGATCTTGATTAGGTGAAGTTATCGACATTTTCGAGCTACGTAAAATTATAGGTAGTGCAAAATTGATGAAGGTTGACATTACTCGATTTGACACTTCTAACTCAACTTAGAGCAACTACAATGGGCAAACCATCTAATGACTTTTCACTATTACAACAAGTTTTTGGGACTAGTTTTTAGCATTGCACCCAAGGCTTTTTGTAAGACTTTTACAAAGACTTGGCAAACACCAAGTCTTTTGTAAAAGTCTTAATCATATTTTGTGTTTGCATTCAATGTCATAAATGCAAAAAGCTATCAAAAGGTTTTTGCATTGGGTATGCTCTTACTACAAACTTACTACAGTAATATGGTACGAAAAGTACGTAAATATATAAAATGGAAAACGACGTAAACATATAAAATGTAAAAGTGTTTGGTTTGTAGCCGTTGGGTTTAAAATAAAAGAATTTTTTTTAAAATTATAAATTTAAACTTTTATTTTTATAAACTTAACTATCTTTTTTCAATTGTTTCACACATTCAAATTCAAACTTTTAAATCAAACAGTAATTATCTACAATGTCTAGTCAGAGAACCCAAAAATTAAAACCCTAAAATCTCGAGTTCTTCAATAAATCGTTCCCCATGTGACGTCGGACGAGGCTTTCAGATTACTAGTATTAGATTCTAATTATTATTGTAATGTTTTTTTATTTTATGTTTTTTTATTTTAATATTTTTTTATTTGAATTATTATGTAATGCTTTTTTAATTAAATGTAATATTTTTTTATATATTTTTTTCTAAACACAAAGTTTTTATCTACCAAAAGCAAACACAAAAACCATACAGTAACTTACACTGTGTAACAATAGCACTTACCTTTAGGGGTGGCAATTTCTAACCCGACACGAAACTTGGTCTAAAACTGACATAAAAATTAACAGGTTTGAATTGAGTAAACATATAATTGGATCATGCTAGGATCAATTTATCTGACCCATTTATTAAACAAGTTAGGTTGGGGTTGTGAATAAATTAAACATGTCGACCCGCCAACCCGTTTATTTATTTCTATAGATTTAAAACTATTTATATCATATTATACGTGTTAAGTGAGTAAATTGATCGATCAAAAAACACGTTTAATTTGTTTAACCAATGTAATATGTCAACTTTTTTGTATATAAAACAAGCTAAACCCATGTAGTCTCAACTTCTAAATATAAAACGGGTTAAATGAGTCAACCGAAAACTGTACATCCTATTCAACTCGTGTAACCTATTTAACCGTCAACATAAGTATATATGCGCTTTTTTAACGACAAAATTTTATAAAATCTAACAAGGAGCTAGGAAAACAATTACAAAATGAAATCCTCTAAAGGATTTTGAATCCAATTGTTCCAAGTAATAGAGCACAAATTATTTCTAAAGGAATACCACCTGAGAGATAATTCTACAATATTCTCGATAAATGATGCAGGTTTATATAGATGTCTTAAGGTATACGCTTTGTCCCTTACACGTATTTTCTTTGTGAATGACGCCTTATTTATTGGAGAATGGTCACATGAAAATATCAAATGCTTGGTGTCTGTTCTGGAATGCTTCTAACGGGTTTCTGGCCTTAAAATAAACCTTCATAAATCTAATCTTTTTGGGTTTGGAGTCTTGTTTGAGGAAGTGCAGCGAGCTGCCTTGATCACTGGTTGTAATGCTATGCGTTCTCCTTTTACATATCTTGGCCTGCCGATTGATTGTAATATGGCTAATGTTAAGAGTTGAGATCCTATTGTTGATAAATTTGGTAAGCGCTTATCTAAATGTAAGACTACAATGCTTTCTATTAGAGGTAGGGCTACCCTTAATTCCTCGGTATTGGGTTCTCTTGGTACGTATTACTTTCTCTTTTCCCTATGCCTATTATTGTATGTAAAAATCTTGAATATATTAGATCCAAATTTTCTGGGGAAGCAATGTTAGTTCTAAAAAGATTCAATGGACCGCGTGGAAGATGGTTCTTGTATCCAAAAGAAAGGGAGGTCTCGGCATTGGTAGTCTTTTCTCGTTGAACCAAGCTCTTATCCAAAAGTGGCATTGATGTTTTGTTAATAACCCGAATTCTCTGTGGGTTCGTTTGCTTACTTCTATTCATGGATATACTGTGACGCTTCTTTGTTTTTCACTCATGTGGGTTCTAAAGGATCTTGGGGTCGCATCGTGGGATCTATCAACACTATGCACGAAAAAGGTCTTGTCCCGTTATATTCTCTTCAAAGACGAGTAAACAATGCGGCTGCTACTAAATTCTGGTATGAATCTTGGGTTAACAATTCCCCTTTAAAGCATCAATTTCCTCGTTCATTTCATCTTGCTTTAAATAAAGATTGCTCGATTCGGGATTGCTGGAACAATGGGTGGAGAGTTGATTGGTCTAGGCCTATTTTGAATGGTACTAACGTGTATCAAGTTGAGGCTCTCTATAGTCTTCTTGCTAATTATGTTAGGACATATGTAATAGGTTATTTGTAATAGGTAAGCTAAGAGGTATGTAGTTCCTCCTGGTCCTAGTAGTAGTTGGAACAACACGTCCTCCTGGTATTGTTGAAAGTAAAACAGACTTATTCTTAGTAGTTGGTTAGGATATGCATGAGATATCTTAGGAAAGGATATGCATATCACTAGTTACACGTTTAGTAGTTAATGCAAATTAGGGTTTCCTTGTAGTATAAAAGGAACCAGTAGCAGAAGGGTTAGAGACACCTTTCTCTAATCTTATTTCATTTCAATATAGTAGAATCGTTAGAGAGGATCAAGTATTTTAGTTATTCTGTTTCTTCTTGTTCATAGTATTTGTATTCCGCACTTATACTTTGTTTCTTAACAAGAGTCTCTCATGTGAATTGGCTTGTGATTACAGAAGTCATTCACCATCCTTAACAGGCCGCAAGATCCACATTCAGTGGACCCATCAAGTGGTATCAGAGCCTGGGAGAGTCTCTACACAAGAAGAATCAAATTTATTGTTACTAACATCTTTGGTTGATCATGTATGCCGCTAGTTCTGCTGAAACAGAAGAGCCAAATACCAACACAACACCAAAGACACAGCAAATTGTGGCTACTGTTTACAATACAAATGGAAAATTCCCACTCTTGAAGAAGGAGGAGTATGATAGCTGGGCTATGAAGATGGAGTGCTGGATCACCAACACTGATTTAGACCTCTGGAAAATTGTTCTCAATGGCAACAGTAAAAAGACAACTAGATGTGACAAGAATGGTAATATCACTATTCTTGATCCTAAATTCATGAATACATCATTGTTGTTCAGAAGGAAATCAAAGCAAAAACTATTTTGCTTCAGTCTCTTCCTGATGATCATATGGGTGATTTTTATCACTTGGATGATGCTAGAGAAATATGGAATGGAATCAAGGCACGATTTGGTAGGAATGAGGAATCAAAGAAGATGCGCAAATCAATGCTGAGAGATGAGTTTTCAAAATTCAAGATTTCTAAGACATAAGGCCTTCATCAAGGGTATGACATGTTTCAGAAGATTCTAAGCCAATTGAATCAACTTCTCTCCAAGCCTGAAAATGAAGACATCAATGCCAGGCTTCTTAGAGCACTACCACATTCATAGAATCGGGTAGTTATCTCTCTAAAAGCTAAAGGAGGTCTTGAATATCTTTCTTTTGATGACTTGTTTTATAAACTCAAAACATTTGAGTCTCATATAAGAGGATACTCAAGTGACTCCTATTCCACTCCTGCTAATTCTGCTTTTGTGAGTTCCATGGGTTCTAGTCCAATGTCTTATCCCAGTAGTCCAAGCTACACGTTGTCCTCCCAACATACTACTGCTCCTGAACCAAAAACCAAGACTGGTAGCATGGTAGAAGTTGTTCTTCCCTCTTTTGTTGCTGATGTTGATCCACAACAGCAGCTTGCCTTTGATGATTTCAAACAGGTTGATAAACTTGAATAGGATGAAATGGATCTAAAGTGGCAGATGGCCATGCTTACTCTCCGGGTTCATAAGTTTGAAAAGAAAGCCGGTCAAAAGTTTAACTACAACCCACGAGAGCCAGCCAGATTTGATAGAAGCAAGGTTAGATGCTATAGCTGTCAGCAGCAAGGTCATTTTGCTAGGGAATGTCCTAACAAAACTGACCAGGAGAAGAACATATATTCAGCCTTCAAGGTTCAAGAGCTCAAGGATGAAAAGAAAGCTTTGGTGTCTGTTGACTCTATGGTCAACTGGAATGATCATCAGACTGCTACCTTGGAATCAACTGAATCTTCTACTGATGTATTTGCTATGATTGCTGGTCACATATCTGATGCCGAGGAAGCAGAAGAGTTTGCTCTCATGGGAATCTCTCCCCATGTACAAAATGGCCCTCTTGGTTGTGATGCTAAATATTCAGACCTATTGACTCAATGCAATGAACTAAATGCTCAAAATGATAAATATTTCTAGAAGTTCAAGCATATAAGAGTTCTTTAAAAACATTAGAACAACAAAAGAATTGGCTCAAAATACTTAACTTGAATATGAGGACAAGATTCGTGTGTTAAGCATAGACTTAGAAAACACCACTAATATGCTTATGTATTCTGAAAAGCTTAAGTGTGAGAGTATTAAGGAAAAACAAGACATGTAAGAAAATTGGATGCTACTCTTGTAAGATTTGAAAAATGGCAAAAAGCACCCAAGAATCTTTCTAAGTTAATTGATAGTAGCATGTCTGGTAGAACTAAGAGAGGTTTAGGCTTTGATAAGTATATTGATTCAGAAGATGTGTTTGATTTATCTTTTTCAAGTGTCTTTGATCCTGACAAGGAGGAGGAGGGAAAACCTAGTTACAATAGGTTTAAACCAGCTGCAGCAATGCATGTTGTTCCTCCACCTCTTATAGAAACGTTTATGCCCATTTCTAAGCATACTGACTTAGATGGATCACAGATGAATGAGTCTCCAAACAGTTCTACTAATACTAATGACTTTGTCTCTTGTACTTTCAGTGACAAGGCCAGTGACTATGCATCCTGTGGTTCAAGTGAAGAGTCAAGACCTACAAGCTCTAAGACAAATGACCCTACTGATACTAGTGCTAGGAAGAGTGAAGAGAGGGTTGCCTCTACTGCTTCAAGTTCTAGTTTATTGAGTCCTAGGAATGTTTATTCTCCTAGAGTTGTGTGTAATAAATTTAGCAGAATGAAACATTGTCATTTGAATAATAGGTCACTGAAAACATGCTTTGTTTGTGGTAGTAAATTTCATTTGATTAAGGATTGTGATTTTTATGATCAACCTCGTTCTGTTTCTCAAGCATGTCCTACTCCTGGTCCACCAGGAGTTGCTCCTTTTTCTTCTATAAGTCTAAATCCATGTGCCCAATCCTATTCTTCTTCTAGAAGGACCTCTCCTTTAGCTTCTGATCTTTGAAGAAGCAATGGTTACACTCACAATAGACCAACCAGCTATTATTTTCAGAACTTTAATCAAAATTATGCTTTTAATTCTGACTAAATGTATTTTGGGTTGGGAAATTTAGGTACTGCTGTTAAGCCCTCAGCAGGTTGTTCTTGGTCAAACAATAACACCAGTGATGAATAGGCAATCTATGAACAACAGTGGATCTCATCAATCTTCTTGGCTATCTTCAAAAGATCCACAAGGCAGACTCAAGCCTGAAAAGGTTTAGGTCCCCTTAAGACACTAACTATTTTATATTGACTCTGTGTTGTTGTAGATTACTCCATACCAAGACCCTTTGCTTGGAATTGTAGATAGTGGATGCTCTAGGAGCAGGACAAGAAATAAAGAACTTCTGACTAATTTTATACCATTTCAAGGTGGAAAAGTGTACTTTGGTGGTGGTGAAGGAAGGATCTCTTGCAAAGGAACCATTAGGACACCTAACCTTAATTTTGAGCAGGTCTACTATGTGGAAGCACTTCAACACTTCAACTTGATCTCTGTCTCTCAGATTTGTGACAAGAAGCAGTTTGTTCTTTTCACGAATACTGAAGCACTGGTGTTATCAAAAGACTTTCAGCTCCTGGATGACTCTCAAGTTCTACTCAAAATCCCTAGAAGACACAATCTCTATAGTATCAAGCTGAATGAAGTTAATCCTACTGGTCAACTAGCTTGTTTGGTTGCTAAAGCCTCAGAATATGAAGCCACTAAATGGCACAAAAGGATAGGACATGTAAACTTCAAGACCATTCACAAATTGGAAAATATGAACTTGGTCTCTGTTTTACCTTCCAAAACGTTCAGAAATGACATCAATTTCCTTGCATGCAGCAAAGGCAAACAACACAAAGCATCCTTCAAGGCCATTACTTCTCTCAGTCTCATAACTGAACCATTGCAGCTACTACACATGGATTTATTTAGTCCTACCTCCATTAGGAGCATTGACCATAAACAATATTGTCTTGTGGTAACTGATGAGTATAGCAGGTTCACGTGGGTTTTCTTTCTGGCTGCCAAAAGTGAGACCTACTTCATTCTCAAGGACTTCATTACACTCATTGAGAATCAGCTGTCCAAAAAGGTGAAAGGTATCCGATGTAATAATGGAACAGAATTCAAAAATGCAGACCTTATCGCACTTTGCAATTCTAAAGGTATCAAAATAGATTACAGTGCTGCAAGGACTCCTCAACATAATGGTGTTGTAGAGAGGAAGAACAGGACTCTTATAGAAGCTGCGAGAACCATGCTTGCTGATTCGAAGCTTCCAACAATGCTTTGGACAGAAGCTGTCAACACTGCAAGTTATGTGTTGAATAGGGTGTCAATTACCAATCCTCACAAGAAGACTCCCTATGAGCTACTCACAGCTAAAGTACCTAGCATTGCTCATATGAAGCCATTTGGTTGTCCTGTGACCATTCTGAATACTATTGACTATTTGGGGAAATTTGATGGCAAGGCAGATGAAGGATACATAGTGGGATATTCAGCTCACTCTCGGGCCTATCGTGTCTATAATCTCCATGCCAAGCGTGTCATTGAATCTATTAATCTCAGGTATTTTGAGGAGAAGACTAACATCCAAGGCAAAGGTCCTGAATGGTATTTTGATCTTGATTATCTTAGTGACTCATTGGGATATTTTCGTTTCAAAACTAACCAAGATGCAGGTCCACAAGTGTTTACAACTTCTAGTGCAAGTGCTCATTCTAGTTTTTCAGACTCAGATGAGGAGGATGATATTTTTGTTGCTCCATCATATCCTATCACAGTCCCTCCAAACAACAATGATACTCCTATTGATGCCTCTCCATCTGACATTGTGGACTCACAAAGAGCTCTTGACACATTGCTAAAGCAACAAGAAGATGCTACTACAACAGCTGCTCAAGGCGGCGTTGAGTTTCCTTTGAGTACCTCTGCTGTTCAAAAGACTTCTAGTGATCCTAATGTTACTCCTAGTGCAAGTGTAACACCTATTGGTAGTCTAGTTAATGATCCAACTTCCTCGACTAGGTTCTCTGGTCCTTCTGACCTGGGAAACTATAAAAAGAAGACCTCTACTAAGCTGGATGATATTCACAAGCAACCAATAGCTGGCATCTTCGACTCTGCTTCATATGATGATGACATTGTTGGGGATCTTACCAACTTGGCACCAGAAGTGGATGTAGCTCCTACTCCGATTCAGTAAATCCATAAAACGCATCCTACGACTCAAATCATAGGAGATCTTGGTTCTACTGTCAAGACCCGCAACATGCAGAAGAAAGCATCAACTGGTCATCATGCTCTTGTGAGCTACATTGATGATCACAAATGAAATAACCATACAGATTTTCTTCATTGCTTATTTGCTTGTTTTCTATCACAGGTGGAACCTAGGTCTGTCTCACATGCTCTTGCAGATCAAAGCTGGGTAGAAGCTATGCAGGAAGAGATGCAACAGTTCTTGTTTCGTAATGTTTGGATTCTAGTTGATTTGCCGGAAGGAAAGACAGCAGTTGGTACCAAATGGATTCTAAAAAACAAGAAAGATGCTCGGGGAATTGTTGTGAGGAACAAGGCGCGACTAGTAGCACAAGGTCACACTCAACGAGAAGGCATTGATTACGATGAAGTCTTTGCTCCTGTTGCACGCATAGAAGCCATCCGTCTATTTTTGGCTTTTGCTTCTTATATTGGCTTCACTGTGTTTCAGATGGATGTCAAAAGTGCCTTTCTCTATGGCAAGCTTAACGAGGAGGTGTACGTCACTCAACCTAAAGGCTTCATGGATCCACTTCATCCTAAGAAATTCTACAAGGTTGTCAAAGCTTTTTATGGGCTTCATCAGGCTCCTAGAGCCTGGTATGAGCGGTTATGTACCTTCTTATTGAAGCATGGCTACAGACGAGGTACTATTGACAAGACATTGTTCCTTAAACAAAGTGCCAAAGACATCATCCTGGTTCAGTTTTATGTAGATGATATCATTTTTGGATCTACAAAGAAGGAATGGTGTGATGAGTTTGAACATTTGATGAAAGGTGAATTTCAGATGAGTGCCATGGGTGAACTGACATTTTTCCTTGGTCTCCAAGTTAAACAACAGTAGGATGGCATCTTCATTAGTCAAGATAAGTATGTTTGGGACATTAGTTAGGAATTTGATGTGGAACCTCTTCGGACCAGCAACTACACCCTATGAAGTGACCAAAGTCGAGCTCAAAAATGAGTCTGATCCTCCTGTGAATGTGCATTTATACAGGTCCATGATTGATTCACTTATGTATTTGACTGCTTCTCGCCCCAACATTATGTTTGCTGTTAGTGCTTGTTCAAGACATCAAGTGGCACCTACAGTGTCCAATTTGAATGTTGTCATGAAAATCTTCAATATATCAAGGCTCAACCCAAGCTAGGCTTGTGATATCCTAGGGAATCACCTTTTGTTCTTGAAGCCTATAGTGACAGTGATTATGCAAGTGCAAATAATGATAGGAAGTCTACTACTGGTGGTTGTCAATTTTTGGGACGAAGACTTATTTCTTGGCAATGCAAGAAACAGACAATAGTAGCTACTTCCTCAACAGAAGCTGAGTATGTAGCTGCTGCTAGTTGTTGTGGACAAGTCTTGTGGATACAAAATCAGATGTTGGATTATGGGTTCAACTTCATGAACACCAAAATTTTCATCGACAACCAAAGCACTATCTACATTGTGAAGAATCCTGTTTTTCATCAAAAGACCAAGCATATTGAGATTCGGCAGCATTTTATACGTGATGCTAATGAAAAGAAGCTAATACAGGTTCTAATAGTTCATACGGATGATAATGTTGCTGACCTATTGACTAAAGCGTTTGATTGACCCCGGTTTAATCACTTGGTGGTTTACATTGGCATGGTCAATCCTTGAGGTCTAGGATTGAGGGGAGGCTAAGCCTAAGGGGAGGCTTTGTGTACATATTTTCATTGCACAGTCTAATATATGGTAGGTTCTAACAACAGCTTTCATGGGTATTTGCGGTGTGTGCTACTTCTAGTGGAATATTTTTGTTACTCCTAGTGGAAGTCTTCTACTTCTAGTGGGTACAACCTTTCTATTTCACTCATGGATGACTTCTGGTTTTGGGGTGGGTCACTGTTCATACTGTTGACTTTTTCGCTGCTCCTAGTGTTGACCCTTATGCGTTTTGACTTTTAGTCAACGCAAGTTACTTCTGGTCCATATATTTTGCTTATATTTGGTAACTGCATTCTGCTAATAATGGTTTAGTGGGCAAGTAGTTACTACTCATTAATGGATAATTTTGGAAAGGGCAACCCCCCATAATTAGGGGTCAATTGAACAGTTTCTTAGACCATTATTAATAGTCAAAGAGGCACATTTGAATCATTCATCCAAACTTCCACACACACACCTCCGCTCCTGCCCTTAACAATCTTCATCAATCATCTTCCACTTCTTCAATCATCAACAATGGCTGCTCTCCAGTACAAACCCGATCATAATAAGGTGGCCTATCTTGGCGAAGGTCCTAGACGAGACGAGTTCACAGACATCCTAGAATACATTGAGGCTTCTAATGTAAGGTATGCTCTTACGGTTTGCCCTACTGTATATGATAGTGTTATACGTCAGTTCTGGGCTACTGCCCATCGTGTTGATGTTTTGGGACACCCACTTGAGCTCCATGCTACCATAGATGGTCGCTCATATGTGGTGTCTGAGGCATCCATTAGGTCTGCCCTTCATCTCCAGGATGAAGGTGGCATTGTCTCTATCCCGAATTTAGAGATATTAGATGGGATGGCTGCTCTAGGCTATAATCATGGGGGGAAGTTTAATTTCAAGAAATATAGGTTTTCCCCTCAATGGAAGCTTCTGGTACACTTCTTGATTCATTGTTTGAGTCCAAAGTCTAGGAGTTAGGATGCATTTCCTGCCCCTCTTGCTACTGGTTTGATTTGTATTGCACAGGTTCGTATTTTTAACTTTTCTCGTTACTTGTTTGATAGTATGCTTGGTAATCTTAGTGATACTGGCTCTAGGAAGAAGTTCTCGATGTATCCTAGGTTTGTGCAGCAGGTTCTTATGTGTATTCCTAGGCATAGGGATGAATATGAGAACCCAAAGCTTACATCCAAGGTGTATTCGAATATGGCACTTGGCTTTAGGGGTTAGTGAAGGCCTCTTACTGATGCTATGCTGGGCCTTGCCTAAGGGGATCCCAATGTGGTTCCTTCGGCTGGCCAAGCCAAGGAGGAACCTCCATTAGAGGATGATCCTATGGAAGAGGAGAAACCTGCTTATGGTGTGCCTCATGTGGAGGTTGAGGAGCCAGTTCTAGAGGTGGTGGTCGACATACCATCCACCTCGCAGGCTGCCCCTTCTTCTCGCCCACATGTGACCCCATTTGCTGATTCTCCCCCTCCTAGTCCAGCTCTGCATTTTAGCGAGAAGCCGTCTAGTTCTCATACCCGTTTAGATGAACCATCTGTTGCTTCTGGTCCCGATGATGCTCTCCCCAAGCCAAGTCCTCTTGGTGGGGACGCTGAGGAACCTGTTACTCTAAATTCTTTGCTAGCTCTTATGCACATGTATTATGAGAAGATTGTTGCATTAGATAATGATCTTTATAAGCACCGTAAGCTTACACAGGACTTCGTGCTTCCATTGGCAAACCATATCAAAGCATTGGAGTCACAGCTAAAGCGCCAAAAGAGGAAAGTTGTCTTGTCTGATTATGATGCTGATGACGAAGAGGATGGGCTGAGTATGTTGTACTGGGCTGCTTTTTCTATCAAGACGGGTGATGCTATACCTGCACATCCAAGTCCCTCCCGTATTCCAATTACTGCTGGCCCCGTGCCAATGGATGATATTCCTGGTCCATCATCCCGTGCTCCTGGTCCATCTCATGATCCAAAGGGTAAAGCCCCTATGACTGATGCGCCCTGTCCTCCAAAGTGTACTCACAGACAATTAGAGGAAGAAAGATTGGGGGAAGAGGCTGCTCAAAGGTTGCAAGAAGAGTTTGATCAACAAGCTGCGGCTGCTGCCACGACTGCGGCTGAGGATGAAGCCTTGGCACAACAACGACGTGAGCAGTTGAGACATGATGCCATGCATTGGGATGACAATGACTGGATGCAGGTGCTTACCATTCATACTTCTGATTACTCGCAGTTCAAGGATTTGTTGGGTGACGATGTGAATCAGGGCAATTGTGTTCAGCGGGAATGGCTTTGATTCGTAAACAACAGTTGTCCCTTGCTGCTCAGCTTCGTGAAAAGCGCCGTAACAGACCTTTTTCGCGTGTCGAGGAGAGAAGGTTGATGCAGCAATATGTTAAGAATCAATCGGTTGCTTACTTTCAAACTGGATGGACATAGGAGAGAGTGAGGAGATTGACCTTTGATGAGCTTAAAGAACTTTACACAACCAAGCTCAGGCGTCAAAATAAACCGGTTCCCGAGCACTTCATCTATCACCCACCTCCGCGTGGTGTTCCTAAGGACACTTCTGGTGTTTCATCTGTTGGTGCTACTTCTACTGTTGTTCATTCTACCACCACCAATGAAGATACTACCCCTCCTGCTGCTCATCCCACCCCTGATACTCCTGCTGTGCACCCCACATCTACACCGATGACTGTACCACTTCCTAACCCATCCGCTGGTGCACCTACTTCTGATCCTTTGGTGGGAAAGGACTTTGTATCCCCTCCTACTGATGCTACTACGATTGGCCGAGTCAAGGATGAATCTTCTTCTAGAGTCCCTTCACCTCGTCGTTCTATTAGGAAGAAGAAGGCTCGTCGTGGTAAGTCTGCCCCGTTTGAGAAGAGAGATCCTGCTAATCTCATTGATGCTACCTCCGATAGTGAGACAGAGTTGCACATGGGTAAGGGTTGGATTGTCGCTTGGGAGGTTCGGCCATCTCCTATTGTTCGTGGAACTTTTACTCATAAGATTACAACCAGTGATGGTTTCGGGATTGCAAAATCTTTTGACATGGGTGAAGCGTCGTGATCTTATGCTGCTTTACGGGTTGGTTGATGCTGAGATTCCTAATAAGTCTGAAAACACTTATCCTTTTACCACTTATGTCCAATAATAACAAGACCAAAACGTGTATTTTATGTCGTAAAAGTCGGAATTATACGTGTTGTGTGTTTTTATTGTGTTTTAGGACCAAAAGATGCAAAAGGAAGAAAACACGGGCTATCACGGGCTTTTATGGAAGAAAAAGACTAAAGACGGAGTCGAAAGATCGAGAATGCAAAAAGAACGGAAGTCCAAGGCCTATTCTGAAGATTTATCGAAGAAAAAGTCTAAATACGGAAGTTTAATGAAGTCGAAGAACTCAAGTCTAATTATAGAAGAAAATTATAAGACAAGTTCAACTTATATCAACAAATCCCGAGACGACGTCGAGAAAGACAAAGAAGTTGAATCGAGTCGAGACGAGAAGAAAGAAAGAAGAAAGCTTAAGCACTTAATCTCCCCACCTCCTATAAATACCCTCCTAATATGTCATTAGGAGGGTGGTTAGTTTTTAGTAGTTGTAGTTAATTTCTAGTTTTTAAGTGTGTTTTTAATTTCTCTCTAGTTTTCCTTTCAAACTTATTGAATCTTTACATTAATCTTGTAATATTTTGATATTAATCTTTAATCAATCAAGCTTATTTCCTTAATTCTCATTCAACCTTTCTTAATCTTTTTCTTAATCTTGATAATCATGTAGTTTTATTTTAATTGTGTTGATGATTTGATTGTGTAGCTTATTTGGTTGTGCTTATTGAATTGGTGATTTTATAAGTTTTTAGATCATAGTGCTTATTTTCTTAATTTTTATGATTAATAGTTCTTAAAAATAAGTTGATTTTAATAAGTTTAAGTTTTTATAAAAAGTGTTTTTTGATTTCTAGCTTATTTAGTGTTCTAAAAGTTTTTAAATTCTAGCTTATTCACTTTTTTCTGAAATCTTTTTGGGTTAGTTTTGGTAAGTGCTTATTTTAGTTTTGCTTATTTGTTTAAGATTTATGTAATCCGAGTTTCTCATAACCCCTTTATTCCGAATATAGTCACCTTCCCTTGTATTCCGGATAAGCAACTCTTAATTATTCTGGATAAGCTGCATCTCCACCATTATTCCGAATAACAACATTTCAAGTATTACGGATAAGGAGCGTTTCAAGTATTCCGGATAAGCCAACATTTCAAGTATTCCGGATAGTGGGTTTTTCCAATTATTCAGGATAAGGGTATCGAGTTATTCCGGATAAAGGTATTTTCGAGTTATTCCGGATAAGCATCCGGAAAACATTCTGGACAGTGTTCACATCTCGACATTCCGGATAAAGCACTTTATCCATATTCCGGATAAGCACCTCAAGAACTTATTCCGGATAAGCCTTAGAAGTAAAGATTCCGGATAAGGGTTTTGTCCAGGATTCCGGATAAGCAGTAGGATCAATTTTCCGGATAAGCTGCGCAACAACATTATTCCGGATAAGATTCCGGATAACATTCCGGATAAGGTTTTGAATTTCCAGTTTTTGAATTTCAATTTTTCCCGCCTTTTTACTTAGAATTATTTTAACTTGTCTTGTTTTAATTCAATCTTTAAAGTTTACATTTTTGTAAGTTTTAATCATTTACTTTTCAATTTTTAAAGTCTTCATTTTTAGTTTTAAAATTTTAAGCTTTCATCTTTTCTTATTTACTCAACGACATTTTCATTTTTAGCTTACAATAGATAATCAAAACCCTTTTATTTTTCCACCAAGAACAATTGAGTCGCACTTTCTACTAGTAATCAATTCGAAAAGATCGGAGGATAACTTTTTTTATACTTGGCTAAAAACCTAGTTATTAAATGGCGCCGCTGCCGGCTCTTTTCGTAAAGATTAACAGTTTTAAGTGAGAGACGCGTTGGATTTTGGGATCCGTTCATCTTTGAACGTTATTTTTCTTGCTTAAATTTTAAAAAATCCTAAAAATATAAAATTTTCAAAAATCCAAAAAATAGAAAAACATAAAAAACCAAAATATTTCTTGTCTATTTTTCTCTTCCTTTTGTAGGTGTGTATGCGTACTCGTGCTCGTAAGAAGAAAGTAGCTCAAGCCGAAGTCATTACTCCACCTATTGTCACCATGGACAATCGACCAATGATCAAGCTTTTGCAATCGCATGTAGAGGGCAACACCGATGCTATTGTCATACCCGAGATTGGAGCCAACAATTTTGAGCTCAAATTCGGCTTCATTCAAATGGTCTCTGCTCAAACTTTCTTGGGGCGTTCGCTTGATGATCCTCATGACCATATAAAAAGGTTTCTTCAACTCACCCATACGGTTAAGTATAATGGGTCTTCACAAGAGGTAATTCGCTTACAACTTTTTCCTTTCTCCTTAGAGGGACAAGCCCGGAATTGGCTTGATAAGGAACCGCCACAAAGTATTCTTACGTGGACGGATTTAGAGACCAAATTTATCAACTACTTTTTCCCACCCTCACGTACTACCGCTTTGCGGAATGAAATCATTACCTTTGAACAAAAGTACGGTGAGACATTTAGTTAATCTTGGGACCGTTTTAAGGAACTTTTAAGAAAGTGTCCACAACATGTTTTCACAAAAGTACATCAAATTAATACTTTTTTCAATGGTTTAAGCATAAATGACCAAGATTCACTAAATAGTGCCTCAGGGGTAATATTTTCGTTAAGTCTTCTAATGCCGCTTGGGATATTATTGAAAATAAGTCTAGAGTGCAAACCAAGAGTGTTCGGACTAATGTGGCTAGTGCTAGCACGAATGAGAGCGACAAGAGAATTGATAAGCTTACTACGCTTGTTGAAACACTTGCCCTCCAAACCGCTAATAACACCAAAGCTATCAATGCACAAGGTAATGCTTTGAGTCAATCATGTGAAATATGCGGGGGATCTCATTCATACACCGATTGTCCTTCGACTCATGACAATCCGGAAAATGTGTATGCCGCCGACGGTAACTTTTCTACGGGAAGCTATCAAGCACGTCCTCAAGGTGACCGCAATTTGCTCAGCTACCGCTCAAACAACTTTCTTTCACCACCCGGTTTTCCACCTCAAAACCCAAACAACCTCAATCGCAACAATCAAAATCAACCTCGAGCTCCAAATCAATACCAAACCCAAAGAAACCCATATCCACCTCAAAGAAACAATCAAGTTCACCAACCACCCGCTTATCAACCACCTGCCTACCATACTCTTCCTCCAACCCAACCCACCACATTTAATCAAGAGGTTGACACTTACATGAGGACTAATGATGTGATAGTGCAAAATCTTCAGCGGGAAATGGTCAACATGAAAGGAGATATGGTGAAACAAGGGAATGATCTTCGAGCCGATATGCGAAACTCTTTGGCAAGTCAAACAAATGACTTAAGGAACATGATGGCTAGTTTCTTCCCAAGTAATTAAGCCTCTGGATCGGGTTCTCTTCCGAGTAACATCGTTGCTAATCCAAGGGGGGAGATGAAAGCAATCACCACTCGAAGTGGAAAAGGTTTAAAGGAACCCGAGCTTCCTACACCTACACCGGTGATTGTGACAAAGGAAAACGAGTCGACTTCTCCAATTACTCCAACTTCTACTTCTCCAATTCCACCACCTTCTATTTCTCCAACACCAACACTTTCTACTTCTCCAATTCCTCCAACTTCTACTTCACCCCTCCACCACCAAAGGATGTGAGTGAGAATTCTGTTGGAAACTCACTTTATGTGACGACATTTAAGAATTCCCATTAGTTATCATAGTCACACACGTTTAGACTAGACTAGGTTCTTGTACTGTTAAGCATGTCGTGTGTGACTATATATACCCCTCCTTAGCTTCCAAGGAGGGGTGTTGGTTGTGTCACATTTCACTTTAATACATTTTCTATTCATTTCACACACATTCAACCTCTCTCTCTCTCTCTAAGCCAACAATGGCTTCCACCACTATCTACCACCACATTAGACCACCGGATCCATTTTAGCATTTCTACATTTGGCATTAGAGCCTTGGTTCATTCCTTGGATCGTGTTTATGTTTTCGATTTGGTGGTCTAATTTTTTCTTGTGTTTCATTCTATAATCTGTTTTGTCCAATCAGTCACAAATTTTTTTTTTGTCACTTCTTACTTCCTAAGAATCTTGGTCCAATCTGTCACACATTTTTCACTGTCATTTACATCATTCTGTGTCCCAATCTAAGTCTCAAAATCATTTGTATCCAATTTTTGTACCCTGTTTTTTTGTTTTTGTCCTCCTACACATCAGTGTTGCATCATGGGGATAAGGACAAAAGTTGGTCCAAGATCCATTTTTTTCGGGGTACAAAACTTTTGGTCCAAACCCTATTGAGATGGATATTATGATGCTTTCATTGCGACGGCTTCTTTTTCGGATGTATTCCGATGGGTTTTCTTTTCATTCCGATGGGTAGGGCCGTCCTCATTACGATGGATGGTTTGATCCCATCGCAATGGTTGTCACGACGTCATGCTGCCCAAATTTCTCACAACATTGCGATGGGTTCTTGTACTAGTACGATGGTACCATTGCGATGGGTACCATCGTAATGGGTTCCATCGCAATGAGACATGTTTCGATGGACAGATTACAGAATCATTGCGATGGACTCTAGTTTATTGCGATGGGTTTTATTAAAACATTCCGATGGAATACTTATGACTGCGATGGACTCACTTAGTTTTTGATTGCGATAGGTCAAGGTTTGGACTGTGATGGTTAAATGCTTGTTACGATGCAGTTTTCACAAATCACGACCATGCATGTTGACTCAGTTCAACTTGACTTTATCCATCAGTTTAAAAAAGGTTTACACTTAACTTTTGACCAAAAACCCATCTCAAACCGAGTCAACTCGGTCATTACCGAGTTGACTCAGTTAAACTCACTGAGTTGACTCGTTACTCCCAACCTTATTACTCCTTAATCAACACCAATTCTAACCTAGTCCCATCGTCACCTAACCCATCTAAATCATATCTTGACTCAAACAAAATTAAATAAAAATGATTTCAGTCTTGGTTCTAATTTTTTTTACAGATCTACTTCGATCGTGTACTATTAGAATAAACCACATCATTAATCATTTTTATGGCTAAAACCACTTTTATTTACGAAATCAGAAAAGAAGATCCTTAACAAAAGTGTTAGGATCTTTCTTTGTTTCGTCAACACTCGATATCAAACGACACAAAACATCACTGATCTATGTCGTTGTAACCATCTGTTCCATTTTCGAATATAAAGAAGACGTAAAACCATTGTGTTCACGTCTCTCTTTGTTTCGATTCATTTAAACGACATGCATCATGTAATTACCTACCCAAGATCATTCAACTGATCGTGTAGTCGTGCTTTTGATACTCAAACGTGTGTTTTCGGACTTCAACTCAAGGTTTCACAAACATTGAGATGGAGATATTTGGAAGGAGATTCGTTTGGAGGTCATGCACATAGGGGATTAGCTGTGAGATTGAGATGGGGGTTTTGGTGTAGATTGGGTGAGGGACGGAGGTTACAAGAAAATAAGGGGCGGAGTATTTGATGGAATGAGATTAGGTCACTGTGAGAGAAATTAGGGGATTTTTATTTGTATCCCATATCTTGCATTTCTTTTGGACCGTTTCTTTTTGTGGTTACTTTTGGCTACACATGGGCACCTTGAGAAAAAAGGGGCGGAATTTACAAAAAATGAGATGGGGCAATAGATCGGGTAATTAGGGTTGGGTAAGTATGTACACCTTGTGGACCGGGCAAAACAAACTGTTGGTTGGGGGACTTGGGCCGAGTATTGAACAAATGGGCTGGGCTTAACAAAATGATGGATTGTAGCCAATTATTTCATCAATTGGGCCGTATGACTTGTTTTTAAATACACACAAATTTTTAACAAATTTGTATTTTTTTTGTATAAATTGTGTGTATTAAGTTATACGTTGGTCATCATCGGAACGAGACAAAGTAACAAGTGACGTGACAACGTGACGAGTCGTATGTGACGAGAATTTATTTGAGACGAGACCAATGGAAAAAAGGGCGATTTTTTAGTGGCTACAGATTTTTTGTGGATCGGATATTAATTATTTGAAGACGGAGACGAATTTTTTCGAAGGCGTGTATTTATTTTATCTTTCAATAGATAACTTGTTCGTGCTTAATCTTAGAATGAAGACTTGGTTATCTGGTTTTCGGGTTCGGGGTGGATGGTTGATGACTCGGATAACTATCACTCAAAGGGGTTACTTTGTTGTACTCAGTGTCACGCGCATAGTCGACGTGGATAATTTCAAGAGGGGTTGTGCTTATACACATCTTTAGTGATGCATTGGGCACTTAAAATTTTATCCACCGTTCTTCATTCAACAATAGTGCAAGCTTAAGTCACAAGATCGAAGGATTCTTATTCAGTTTCATGTTTGATGTATCTGGTTCATTCCATCAGTGGTCACTTCAAATTGCCTTCAAGTGGGTTGTTAAAGATGGCCATGGAGAGTTTATGAGAAGAGATTTTCAATCAACAGCTGATTCTCACCGAATATAATTAAGCTTATTTATTATTCTCTCGAGATTTTCAGGTTTATGTGCTTACGATTTATTGATGGTTCCGAGTTTCGAAACCATCAAGGGGGAAGAAGAAGACATATCGAACGCACAACGAGTACACGTGATGAACTTCATACCTTCTTTTGATTTGAAGACATTCCGGGATGACATTTGTCATAGCCGCAGAGAAAATCAGTGTTTTAGCTCGTGGCGTTATCAATCTCTAAACGGTACACTACTGATTCGATGATTAATTGTTTGGTTGTTGCAATTATTCATCATCATTATCCTATATGCACTCCCGGGACTTAATTGACTCTGGTGCATCTCCGGAAGAAGATATGTGCATTTCCGGGACTTAATTGACTCTGGTGTTACGATGTCAACTTCATGAATGGGATAAAGTGTCTACTTCAGTATTTGAGCTTCATAATGGGGATTGATTTACTTTCTTCAACTATGTGGGGGAAGAAATGTCTTGATTCTTTCTGGTATGCATAACTTGAACTTTCAGGGGGAAGAAAAATTCAAAAGAATTATTGAAGCGTGAGAAGAGAAGTTGTTGATCTACTTGGTGTACCCCAAACTTTCAATCTCTCTTAGCAATATTATCATGTTATATGATGGGATTTGCTTGTTAGATTCCGCTGTGCGCTTAATCATTCTAAGCTTTATTGAAAGCTTTGAAGTTGCTTACGAGGATTGTCGATTTAGGGGGAAGCTATTTCAAAAGCTTCTACATCAAGTTTATGTGGCATGAATTAGGGGGAAGCTAATTCAGAAGCTTCTCCTTAACCAGAAGTGTATGGGTTACTTAGCTCGTGTCGTTATAGTATTTCTACTACAAGTTAAAGATGAGTCGTTTTGAAGTCAAAGGCCTCAGAAGACATCATCAGCATTGGACGCTTCATGAAAGCTCTTGTTCTTATCATTATGTACTTGTTAGGAAAAAATATTGTAAGGAATTCTACACGTCGTCCCATGGGGGAAGATTGTTGGAAACTCACTTTATGTGACGACATTTAAGAATTCCCATTAGTTATCATAGTCACACACGTTTAGACTAGACTAGGTTCTTGTACAGTTAAGCATGTCGTGTGTGACTATATATACCCCTCCTTAGCTTCCAAGGAGGGGTGTTGGTTGTGTCACATTTCACTTTAATACATTTTCTATTCATTTCACACACATTCAACCTCTCTCTCTCTCTCTAAGCCAACAATGGCTTCCACCACTATCTACCACCACATTAGACCACCGGATCCATTTTAGCATTTCTACAAATTCCATTCCAAAGCCTTCATCTCAACCCAATATACCTTATCCCTCAAGGTTGACGAAAGAGAAATTGAAAAACAAGGATGATATTCAGGTTTCTAACTTTCTCAAAATGTTTAAACAACTGAATTTCAATATCTCCTTTGCTGAGGATCTCGCTCACATGCCCAAATATGCTAAAATGTTTAAAGATCTTCTAATTGATAAGGAGAAACTTCTTGACATCGCTCAGACCCAACTTAATGAGAATTGCTCTGCAGTGCTCTTAAGGAAATTACACACTAAACTTGGTGATCCGGGTCGTTTTCTCATTCCTTGCAACTTCCCCGGGGTAGAGAATTGTATGGCCCTAGCCGATCTAGGTGATAGTATAAACTCAATTCCTTTAAGCGTTTGGAAACAATTGTCTCTACCCGAGCTAATCCCCACACGAATGACTTTGGAATTAGCCAATCGTACGGTTGCTTATCCGGTGGGGATAGCCGAAGACGGCTTCGTCGGTGTCGACAAATTCATCTTTCCGGCGGATTTTGTTGTCGTTGACTACGAGATGGATCCCCATGTTCCATTAATCGTTGGGCGTCCATTCTTAAGGACCGGTCGCACTCTCATTGATGTAGCCGCGGGCGAATTAATCATGAGAGTCAGTGACGATAAAATCGTCTTCAACATGGTTAAACTTTCTAAGCAACCTTCTGAAAACGAGAGTGTTAATTTCATTGACGTTCTTGATGAGGCTTGTGAAGAACTTTTCAAAGACGCTTGTAAAAGTGGTTCTTCTTCTCTACCCATTGTTGAGACCGTTGCCTCTATTGCTCCATCACTAACTCCATTTGGAGAAAATGATTTCATCTTGAAAGAATTTGAAGCAACTTTGGGAGATGTGGACTTGCAATATGATGATTCTCCCTCCAATTGGGATGAAGACATTCGTACCATTGAGAAACTTCTCAATGAGTACCATATTTCTCCACCATATCCTAAGGATATCTCTATCGATGAACCAAATTTGACTACGCCTTCCATCGAAAATCCTCTGGATTTAGAGCTTAAAGACCTACCGTCTCATCTCGAGTACGTTTTCCTTGAAGACAACAAGAAGTCACCCGTCATCATCGCTAAGGACTTGAAAGAAGAAGAAAAATCCCGACTTATCACCGTGCTGAAGAATCATAAGAAAGCGATTGCGTGGAAAATCTCTGATATTCGTGGAATTGATCTTCACTTTTGCACACATAAAATTATCATGGAGGACGACTTTAAACCCACTATTCAAAGCCAAAGAAGGGTGGATCCCAAGATCCATGACGTTATCAAAAAAGAGGTTATCAAACTTCTTGATGCGAGAATGATCTACCCTATCTCAGATTCACCATGGGTTAGTCCCGTCCATTGTGTGCGTAAGAAAGGCGGAATCACCGTTGTGCCCAATGAAAACAACGAGTTGATTTCTACTCGTCTCGTTACAGGGTGGAGAGTTTGTATAGACTATCATAAACTCAATGATGCTACGAGAAAGGATCATTTCCCCTTCCTTTCATGGACCAAATGCTTGAACGTCTAGCGGGTAATAACTATTACTGCTTTTTAGATGGTTTCTCCGGTTATTTTCAAATTCCTATCGATCCCAAAGACCAAGAGAAAACCACATTCACTTGTCTTTATGGAACATTTGCTTACAAACGAATGCCTTTCGGCTTATGCAATGCTCCTAGGACTTTCCAAAGGTGTATGATGGCCATCTTTCATGACATGGTTGAAGAAACTATGGAAGTCTTCATGGAAGATTTCTCGGTCTATGGTGATTCTTTCTCTCATTGCCTTGCCAATTTAAAACGTATGCTCTAACGGTGTGAAGACACTCGTCTTGTTCTAAATTGGGAAAAATGCCATTTCATGGTAAAAGAAGGCATTGTGCTTGGACATAAAATCTCAAAATCCGGCCTTGAAGTGGACCGTGCTAAAGTAGATGTCATAACCAAATTACCTCCACCTTCAACCGTGAAGGGTGTGAGAAGTTTCCTTGGTCATGCGGGCTTCTATCGTCGATTCATTCAAGATTTTTCTAAAATCGCTCGCCCGATGACCCGCCTCTTGGAAAAAGATACTCCTTTCATCTTTTCCAAAGAGTGTCTTGAATCCTTCAATATTCTTAAGGATAAGCTAACTAAGGCACCGGTCTTGGTTACCCCTAATTGGGAGCTACCTTTTGAATTGATGTGTGATGCTAGCGACTTTGCTATTGTAGCGGTTTTGGGCCAAAGAGTGAACAAACACTTCCAACCAATCCATTACACTAGCAAGACAATGACGGTGGCTCAGTTGCATTATACCACTACCGAAAAAGAGCCTTTAGCTGTAGTGTATGATTTTGAGAAGTTTCGCCCCTATCTTGTCCTTTCTACCACCATCGTGTACACCGATCATTCTACGTTGAAGTACTTGTTGACTAAACAAGATTCTAAGCCAAGACTTCTTCGTTGGGTTTTGCTCCTTCAAGAATTCAACATTGAAATTCATGACAAGAAGGGAGCCGAGAACCTAGCCGCGGATCATCTAAGTAGACTTGAGGATCCTTATCAAGGGGATCATCCGAACCAAGAGACCAATGACTCTTTTCCCCTTGAGACCTTAATGTCTATCAATTCCAATCTTGATGACACCCTGTGGTTTACAGACATTGCAAACTACTTAGCGGGTGGTATTCTCATTGAAGGGTTAACATCCCAACAAAAGAAGAAGTTCTTTAAAGATGTTAAGACTTACTTTTGGGATGGCCCTTATCTCTTCAAACAATGTGCTGATCTGATTATTTGTTAGTGTGTTGATGGACCCGCAACTTTAGACATTCTCGAAGCTTGCCATAAAGGACCCATCGGTGGTCACTTTGGTCCCAACTACACCGCGAAGAAAGTGTTTGACTCGGGATTCTATTGGCCTACAATTTATCGTGACGCTCACGAGATGGTTAAAAATTGTGATGCTTGCCAATGCCAAGGCAAGATCACACATAAAGATGAGATGCCTCAAAATTTCATACAAGAATGTGAAATCTTTGACGTATGGGGCATCGACTTTATGGGGCCATTTCCATCATCTAAAGGGAACAAGTACATCCTGGTAGCCGTTGACTATGTTTCTAAATGGGTTGAAGCTAAGGCTCTCCCTACCAACGATGCGAGGGTGGTTGTGAACTTTTTGAAGCAGCTTTTTGCTCGATTCGGTGTTCCTCGTGCTATAATCAGTGACCGCGGGACTCATTTTTGCAATGATCAGTTCGCAAGAGTCATGGATAAGTACGGTGTCAATCACCGTCTTTCCACCGCTTATCATCCCCAAACTAATGGGCAAGCCGAGATATTTAACTGTGGATTGAAGCGAATTCTGGAGCGTACTGTGGGAGAGCATCGTGCCTCTTGGGCCGATAAATTAGATGATGCTTTGTGGGCTTTCCGTACCGCATATAAGACCCTGATTGGTTGTACACCTTATCGTCTTGTGTACGGGAAAGCATGCCACCTCCCTATCGAGCTTGAACATAAGGCATACTGGGCCTTGAAGTGGGCTAACTTCGATATCAACAAAGCCGGCGATCTTTGGAAGATTCAACTCAACGAGCTCAACGAACTAAGGAATCAAGCTTATGAGAACTCATTGATCTACAAGGAGAAGATCAAGATCATCCATGATGCAAGGATTAAGAACCGAGAGTTCCATGTTGGTGATCAAGTTTTACTCTTTAACTCTCGGTTGAAGATCTTCTCGGGAAAGCTGAAGAGCCGATGGTCTGGTCCATTCACCGTCGCCAAAGTCTTCCCATATGGCACCATTGAGCTTTCTCAGCCAAATGGGCCCAATTTTAAGGTGAATGGCCAGCGCGTGAAGTTGTACTTTGGTGAGGACATCTCTCATGAGATGATTCTATCCCTCACCACGTTTCCCTTGAATTAAGTTTTGGGTCGAGTCAGGCTCGTGACTCGGTTAACAAAAAAAACGCTTCTCGGGAGGCAACCCGTTGATCTATCCTTTACCGTTTTCATAATAAGTGTAGGGGGAGCTCCGTATGTATTTGTTGTCTTGTTTCTTCTTCTGTGCAGGGATTAAAGCTTCAAAGATCCATTCTCGATGAATTTTGACGAACCGTGATCCCGTGTACCCGTCTTCCCGGTTTATCCTAAACTGTCGTGATCCAATATTTCATATCTTATATGTTCACATTGAAATCACTATAGTTGTCCTTTCCTTAGCAGGATTTAAACAAAGTGCACAATGTCATAAGTGTAGGGGAGTTTACTCCCACATGCTTAAACATTGAGGACAATGTTTATATTAAGTGTAGGGGGACTTCTATCAAAGTAAGTGGGCTTTTCCATGAATTTGTCCTCATTCTAACCGGAAAATTTGATTTTTCGACATTTTTCAAAATTTTTAATCTATTTTGGCCTTGTAATTTTCCTTTGCTATCGTTATTTACTTTCTTTTCTAAAATAAAAGTTTAATAAAGTGGTTTTAAATTTTTCAAAGTCGTGAATATTTTGACTCAACCCGAGTTTACTTATCTAAGTTTACTCTAGCTAGTATCCTTAACGTGTTTAAGTCAAGTTTTGCTAAGCTTTTATATAGGGAACTTTAAAACACGAAAGTCTTAACTCTCACGGGTTAAGAACAAGAACTTTTCGCAAGTTCCTATTATTGATCCTAGAGAGTTGTTTATCAAGGGAACTTTAAAATGCGATTTATAAACTTGAAAAAGTCTAAGAGTTTGCAAGATCATATAGATGGCTCGAAAACCCAAAACTTTGATTTAATTGGCTAAGCATCCGCGAGTCTCATTCCTTGAGATTTTAAATTATGGAGAACGAGAGATGATAGAGTCAATTATAAGTTTGGTATTCTTTCGTGAATTTATGTGAGTTGATTATAAGCTTTTTCTCCCATCGCTTGCTAATAAATTTATCTGCAATAATTAAGGTTGTACGATTTGAAAAGTTACTTAGCTTCTAGCACAAGATCGTTTAAAAGTTGCTCGGTATTAATTAGAGTTCATAGCCAAGGCATAACTTATTGAAGCGGGATGCGAAGATTGGCGAGTCCAAAAAGGTCCTAACAAGACATGAGGGCTACATTTTGTTGCTAAAGATCCAAAAGTGATGTGAAGAATCATTTATCAAAAATCAATATGAAGGATCGAGACACACGACGAAAAGCAAAAACTCCCCTAAAGTCATGGTATGAGGATAAATAGATCCAAGGTATGAGGATAAATAGATCCAAGTCCTAAAAGGAGGCGGATCGTTGTATAACAAAGTCCAAAATAAAGATTGGAGAAAAATGAAGAAGTCGTGGTCCAAGTATGAAGAATCTCTCAAAACTTCAAGTGAAGAAATTCCTATTATGAAGAGAAGACCATAATCAAGAACGTCTCTCAAAGATTTGAAGTATAAAGTCGCTGCCAAATATTGGTCCGAGAAAGGTCTCAAATCGTGAAGCGAGTTATGCCAAGATATGAACTTTGAAAGGTCCCGAGAAGCAGTTTTAAAAGATTTTGTCCTTTAGCTAACTATTGATTAAATCGTCTCACTTTATTTTCAGCCTAAATAACTATCAAAATAAGTCAAACAATGCATCCTCGTGGTCATTTAAGACAATATTAAAATATAAGATATACACCTAGGAATAAGGGAGTCTAAGTGAATAATTGGGCCACATGAGTTTGTGTTAGTTTGCTAACTTATAATAACAATGATCTTGTTTTTAAGCTTTGTATGGGGAACGTGAAACTTGATAATGATGAACATTCGTGACAACCAAAAACCAAATGTAAGTCTTTGATTTCTTACTTGTTTTGTTCTTTTAGTTTTCTTAGTGTTTAGCATTTAATAAAGGCCAAGGGGGTTATTTATGATGAGAAATGTAATTTGTGCTTTAAAATTAATGCATTGCATGAGGGCATTGCAATGATCAAGTGTAGGGGATTTAATAAGTGTGAAAACACTTATCCTTTTACCACTTATTTCTAATAATAACAAGACCAAAACATGTATTTTATGTCGTAAAAGTCGGAATTATGCGTGGTTTGTGTTTTTATGGTGTTTTAGGACCAAAAGATGCAAAAGGAAGAAAACACGGGCTATCACGGGCTTTTATCAAAGAAAAAGACTAAAGACGAAGTCGAAAGATCGAGAATGCAAAAAGAACGGAAGTCCAAGGCCTATTTTGAAGATTTATCGAAGAAAAAGTCTAAAGAAGGAAGTTTAATGAAGTCGAAGAACTCAATTCTAATTATAGAAGAAAATTATAAGACAAGTTCAACTTATATCGACAAATCCCAAGACGACGTCGAGAAAGACAATGAAATTAAATCGAGTCGAGACGAGAAGAAAGAAAGAAGAAAGCTTAAGCACTTAATCTCCCCACCTCCTATAAATATCCTCCTAATATGTCATTAGGAGGGTGGTTAGTTTTTAGCATTTGTAGTTAATTTTTAGTTTTTAAGTGTGTTTTTAATTTCTCTCTAGTTTTCCTTTCAAACTTATTGAATCTTTACATTAATCTTGTAATCTTTTGATATTAATCTTTAATCAATCAAGCTTATTTCCTTAATTCTCATTCTACCTTTCTTAATCTTTTTCTTAATCTTGTTAATCATGTAGTTTTATTTTAATTATGTTGATGATTTGATTGTGTAGCTTATTTGGTTGTGCTTATTGAATTGGTGATTTTATAAGTTTTTTGATCATACTGCTTATTTTCTTAATTTTTATGATTAATAGTTCTTAAAAATTAGTTGATTTTAATAAGTTTAAGTTTTTATAAAAAGTGCTTTTTGATTTCTAGCTTATTTAGTGTTCTAAAAGTTTTAAAATTCTATCTTATTCACCTTTTTCTAAAATCTTTTTGGGTTAAGTTTTGGTAAGTGCTTATTTTAGTTTTACTTATTTGTTTAAGTTTTATGTAATCCGAGTTTCTCATAACCCCTTTATTCCGAATATAGTCACCTTCCCTTGTAATCCGGATAAGCAACTCTTAATTATTCCGGATAAGCTGCATCTCCACCATTATTCTGAATAGAAACATTTCAAGTATTCCGGATAAGGAGCATTTCAAGTATTCCGGATAAGCCAACATTTCAAGTATTTCGGATAGTGGGTTTTTCAAATTATTCAGGATAAGGGTATCGAGTTAATCCGGATAAAGGTATTTTCGAGTTATTCCGGATAAGCATCCGGAAAACATTCCGGACAGTGTTCACATCTCGACATTCCGGATAAAGCACTTTATCCATATTCCGGATAAGCACCTCAAGAACTTATTCCGGATAAGCCTTAGAAGTAAAGATTCCAGATAAGGGTTTTGTCCAGGATTCTGGATAAGCAGTAAGAGCATTTTTCCGGATAAGCTGCCCAACAACATTATTCCGGATAAGATTCCAGATAACATTCCGGAAAAGGTTTTGAATTTCCAATTTTTGAATTTCAATTTTCCCGCCTTTTTAATTAGAATTATTTTAACTTGTCTTGTTTTAATTCAATCTTTAAAGTTTACATTTTTATAAGTTTTAATCATTTACTTTTCAATTTTTAAAGTCATCATTTTTAGTTTTAAATTTTTAAGCTTTCATCTTTACTTATTTACTCAACGACATTTTCATTTTAGCTTACAATAGATAATAAAAAACCCTTTTATTTTTCCACCAAGAACAATTGAGTCGCACTTTCTACTAGTAATCAATTCGGAAAGATCGGACGATAACTTTTTTTTATACTTGGCTAAAAACCAAGTTATTAATTCCTGACTCTCCTAGTGAACTTCCCACCTGGCCTGGGTTGACCATCTGGGATGACTTGAATTTCCTGTTGGATCGCCCTTCTGAGTCTCCGTATGCTAGTGTTTGGGAGGAACAACCTCGATGGGTCATCACTAGGTGGAAGCTGTATGCGGGTTGTGGTGTCCATGTGTTGGAGCTTGAGACTGGTGTCGTGGTGTTTATGCTTACGGATATGGAGTATCCGTTGACAATTGCTAGAATGGAAGCTATGCTGGAATGTCATCTGCAGGTATCCAGTGCTCCTTCTGGTAATGAGTCTACTATGGCCACTACTTTGTTCGAAGGTATTCAAGCCCGGTTACATGCAGACAAGCTTGCGGCTTCTGGTTGGTAATTGGTATAGTTCTTCTCTTTGTATGTTTTACTTTTGCTTTTGTCTTCCATTTTTGTCACATACTGTACGGTGATTGGTGCCTAACTTGATCTTTGTTATCTGTTTAATACTTTTAGTTAAAATATATATATATATATATATATATATATATATATATATATAATAACTTTCATATAATATCTGCTTATACTTTTCAAATATACCGACATTTCGAAATTTGTAAATACAATATAATATCTGCTTATACTTTTCCAATATGTTTTTGGTTTTCACTCATGAGATGTACTACTGGTGTTGGACTTCATCCTCACAACAAATGGTGCTCGAGTCACCATGTCTAACCGACAAGAAAGAGTTGATTCACCATGAGGGTACGGCTCTGATGTGATTATCAAATCCATTGACGGTTGCCAATTTACCCAAAATTGGATGGTCTTCACTCGCCTTGGTCCTAGACTGAAGAGTGGCAAGTCCGAGGGGGTACGGCTCTTGGTAACGACTTATCAAATCCGTTGATAGTTGTAATAGCTTGCTCAAAGCTATAGGGTTCTCAACTCACCGATGCTTCATTGCTAAGAGTTGGCTAATCCAGAGGGGTACGGCTTCTGGTAAAGAACACATCAAATCCGTTGACGGCTGTGATGGTTTGCCCATAATCATCAGGGTCCTCCAACTCACCAATGATTCACGTTCTAAGAGTTGGACTGGGTACTGGTCTCCCAGGGTGATGTCATGATTCCACCAAAAGACGGGCTAGCCCAAGAGCTAGCAGCTACTTGGTAAAGGCTCATCAAATATGCTCATGTTGCTGTAAAGATTCAACAAGGTGCAGATCTGTTTCAAGCTTTCAAGAAGCTTTTCAATGTTCCTCATTGCAGCAGTCTTGGTGGTGCACATGTTGATGGTTCTACTGCTGCTGTTTGTTTTGTTGTTCCAATCCTCAAGCTGTTATGCAAGATCTACCAGGAAACTTGAACTCAACAAGTCAAATTCAAGTTTAGGGGAGGATTGTTAGGACATATGTAATAGGTAGGCTAGGAGGTATGTAGTTCCTCCCGGTCCTAGTAGTAATAGGAGCAACACGTCCTGCTGGTATTGTTGAAAGTCAAACAGACTTATTCTTAGTAGTTGGTTAGGATATGCATGAGATATCTTAGGAAAGGATATGCCTATCACTAGTTACACGTTTAGTAGTTAATGCAAATTAGGGTTTCCTTGTAGTATAAAAGGAACCAGTAGCAGAAGGGTTAGAGACACCTTTCTCCAATCTTATTTCATTTCATTATAGTAGAATCCTTATAGAGGATCAAGTATTTTAGTTATTCTGTTTCTTCTTGTTCATAGTATTTGTATTCCGCACTTATACTTTGTTTCTTAACAAGAGTCTCTCATGTGAATTGGCTTGTGATTACAGAAGTCATTCACCATCCTTAACAGGCTGCAAGATCCACATTCAGTGGACCCATCAAATTACACGCTTAATGACACGGATGATACTTGGTCTTGGTCTATAGGGACGCAATTTACTATTAAAACCCGTCGTGATCATATTGACAAAAGTTTTCTTCTAAATGATGGCATGTAAACAAGATGGAATCAATTTCTTCCCAAAAAAATTAACATCTTTATATGGAGGGCACGTCGTAACCGTCTTCCCACTAGATGGAACCTTAGCCGGAAAGGGATGGATCTATCTTCTCTCAACTGTCCGGTGTGCGATGATGGGATTGAAAACATTAACCATTCCATGTGGTTCTCCTCACTTGCTACTTAGGTTTGGCATAAAAAAATTTCGTGGCTTCATCTTGGTCCTCCTAATGTGTCTAATCGCATGATCTCTATGATTGGATTGATAATCTGCACGTTTCATCTTCGCGGAAAAGTATTGTGGATACTATCTGTGGTATTGTATTGTGGTCTTTGTGGATATATACGGGTTAATTGAGTCAAGTTTGGGTTATGCGTAAGCGAGTTAAAATTGACAAAGTTGACCCGATTATTTAATTCGGTCGAGTTGAGGTTGAGGTTTTCTGACCCGTCAACCTGTCAATCCGACCCTACACGAATTGCCACCCCTACTTACTTAGAGCATGAGCAATGCATCAAGCCACAAATGACTTGATGCATTAAATACAATTAATGTTGAAGTGTTTTATGCAAATCAATAAGTCATTGCTCCAATGCAAAGATTCATCAACAAAAGCTTTTCAGATATTTCATATGTTAAACAAGTACACATCTATCCTTTAAAAAGTATGCAATTAATGTGAATAGCTTGGTGTTTTTTTATGTCAAACGCTTGGTGTATTCCAAAGTCTTAGTATTAAAAGTCATTTATAAAGCTTTTCTCACAATGGCTCAAGTTGTCCCAAAACTTACTAAAAGGTCATGTGTAGTTGCTCTTATTGAATTTATGACCAATTGTAGTTGTAGTTAAAATAAAATAAAACTTGTGGTTATGAGAAAAAAAGGACCAGATGATTATAGAAAGGTAAGCCGGCTAAGAGGACTAGAAGCTTAGTTTGCTGGCGAGAAAAAGTGAGTGTTCAATACGCTTTTTAATTGTTTTTTTGGTTCACCCTAGATCTAATCTACTCGAACAACAATCAAGATGGTTATGGTTGATATTGTTGAGGCGATACTTTTAAGATTACCAGTCACAGATCTTCTCCGATGCAAACTCATTCACAAATCATGGCATTGTCTCATATCATCTCCTTCTTTTGCTAAAACCCATGCTAAATTCCTCACCAACAAACAAGAAGGTACAAGGATTGCTAAAGTCAGATCATATGAAGAAGACTTACCGGAAGAGTGGAAAGCCTACGAAAGATGAGACATCGAAGGCGCTTCGAACGGGCTTGTGTTGTATTCAGGACCTCGAGTTTTTGTAACCAATCCGGTGACTAGAGAGTTTAGAGAAGTTACACAGCCACCTGAAAGGATTCATATAGAGCGTCAGTGTTTCGGGTTTGGTTATGATAAATGTTCTGATGATTACAAGGTTGTTATGGCTGTATGCCAACCTGGTACTCAGTTTGTTCGTGTCTTGTGTTTGAAAGCAAATGTTTGGAAAGTTTCGCCACTTCATTACAGGTTTGATGATATGTGGATGGAAAAGCCCGGTATCTTATTCAACGGGGCACTTCACTGGTTTTGGACTGATGCTAACGATAAGACCATAATCGTGTCTTTTGATTTAGCTAAAGAGGAATTTAAAGAAATTCCTCAACCTCATGACAGGAGATATTTTTGGAATTTGAGTTGCGGAATTGGGATTATGGATGTCCGTCTATGTATATTTCCCTGTCTTGACGTGGACGAGGCGGATATGTTTCCCTCTTGTGGCACTTGGGTTATTAGAAACTACAATGTCAGCCACCCGTCTTGGGAATGGGTGTCAGGGGGTTGTGAGGTGATTGATCATGGTATTTACTATATACTTAATAATGATACTACTACGTCTAGTATGGTGCCGTGTTACTATTGTGATGAAAATGTAGAAGTCTCTAGCAGTAAGGAATATATCGCGGCTCCTCTCTTTGTACCAACACTTGTATCTCCTTATATGTTAAGTCAGGCAAAGGATAACAATGGCACTGCTAATGCCGGGAGTGTTAAGGTGAATGCTCTGTCCTTTATGTTCTTGTTTCACTATACGTTTCTTATGGGGGTGTTTGTTTAAGTTTATATGTGGCTTATGAGCTTATTTGGTTTCGGCTGATATTCCATAAGCCCCAGCTGTCCCGCTAATATTTCACTAAGCTTATTTGTGATAATAATCTTATATAATTCCACAAGTTTCAAAATAAGCCAAAAAATTGGGGCTTATGAAATATAAGCCAAAAAACAAATAAGCTCACAAGCAAATATAGTCTGTGTTTGTGAAGAGTCTTATAGGGGCTCACGGGGGCTAAGCCATGTTTGGTGTAAAGGCTTATGGGGGCTAATTAAACTATAACATGGGGCTAAAACTTTTAGAGTGGAGCTTTTGAACCATTTGCCAAATAAGTTTACAAATTTCTCTTTCGGCTTTAGTGCAGCCCCAACCCATTCCCCTTAACATACCTTAAGCTTAAACGAAGACCCCCTTAATACACATCTCTGATTATTTTATATCTGTATAAAATGTTTTATTATATATGTTTCTGATCAATTGTTTATGCAAGATGGGTTCTAGTTATTTTATTTAAGATATTTCAAGTAAACATAGCTTAAGGGAATTTTGACAGGATAAGCTTTTTGACAGGATAAGCCTCATTGGTGCCCCGTCTGTAAGAAAATGCTCTTTAAGACATGCGTTTGTCTAAGCTACATAACTAGAATAGCATAAAAGGTTGCTAGTTATAGTTACGTGTGTTCTATGTTATGGCATTTGAACCCCTTTTACATAGATAGAACATCAGGAATGTTATCGTCCTTACCTATGCTAGAATTACAAAAAGACCAGAGCGACTATGGATTAGTGATCTATTCATTTGCAGTGAAATCTGTATGTAGTATGTTAGAATATCTAATCATCTGTTTTCTGGGTTAATTTAATAGAAATACGGAAAAGCCTTTTGCTGCAGCTAGAATAGCGAGAACTAGAGGCAATTATCTTGAGTACGTGCTTATACTTTCTGTTGTTAAGTTAGACAATCAGTACAGTACTTTAGGAACATGTCATATATATAGTGACCCTTCATTTCACCCGCTCGTTATGCCTTTATTACAAAATCTGATGCTCTTGCGCTTTTGAAAGTGCAGGATGAAGAGTAACAACTAGGTCGTTTGAAACTGAAGGTCTCGGAAGGATCGTTGCTAAAGAAATACAGTAGCTTTCTGGGACATAGACTGTTAATGTCGCCTTTCATAATATCGTTTTTTAGAGGCATGCACAACCAAGTAATTATGGTGGGGTTAACAGTTAGCTATTTAATGTGTAATTTTCTAACTCAAAAGGCGATTTCAAACTTGCATGCCTCGGCTTGATTATGAGTTTTGGTATCGTACACTCGTGATCTCTTAATAGGTTCCCAAGTAGACATGTACTCGTATGATTTACTTATCTCGGTTAGCTAGCATCTATGATATATAAAAACTGAGTTCTTTAATGTAATGTGGAGGTCTCATTAATAGTTTGGAGCAAGTGTTTAATTATCAATATGGAGGAGATGAAGTGAAGGCATCCATCTTTTAACTTTATCTCATTTCATAACTCGCACTTCATCTGTGTCTATATAAACGGGTTTCAATCTCATTGTGGCAAAGGTGAGGGGAAGGTCGTCGATAGGGAGAGGGAAAATGTCCCTCAAAATATGTGTTATTGTTATACAAAATGCCAAGAGACTGTGTAATTTGTTTTTGGATTGTGGTAACATGACATGGGATGAATTTGCCTCTCGAGTTAGAACTCGTCAAATCGGGTTTATGGGACGACCAAATGTGTGTAAACCAGAAAAGGGATCGGGTCGCTGCATTATGTGCAGATACCAGTGATAAAATGAAGCAAACAAAAATGATCGGGACGAGTCAAAAATTTTAGTCACGGATGAATTGACTAGGGGAACGAAAAAGAACAGTTCTGTTAAACAACACATGGGAGCGAGAATGCGACTCAAGTTCAAAAATTGCCAAGAAGAAACAAAAATGATGCAGTGTATTGTGATTTGGAAGTATGTATATCCTGTTTGGATTTGCTTATTTTGCCAGCTTATGGAGTTATTTTAACTTGGAAAATGTTTAAAAGATCTTTTGATCTAAAACGAAGTACCTAAAGCTTTCATATATTTATATCATATTCTATGTATCAATTTTGAGAATAACATTACGCTTAATTTTTTTTAATTATTTTTATCGAAGTCGAATAAAACTCGCGATGTTTCACGTTTTAGCGTTCCTTATCACATATTTTCACGTCTTATTTCACGTCACGTTTAAAGATGATCTCTTGATTTTTTTCATAACGTGTAGGTTAGGGTTGAGCATCGGTCCAGAACCAAACCGGCTAAGACCGGACCGGACCGAGGACCGAAATTACCCGAAACCCCAGAACGAGACCAGACCGAAATAGTCCGGGGCGTTCTGTCCGGTTCGGTCTTATTAGGTAAAATCGATAAAAATTTTTGTAAGACCCAACCGGACCAGACCGAGGACCGAAATTGTCCAAAACCCCGGACCAAGGACCGGAGCGAAATTATACGGTTCGGTTCGATTTTCCGGTCCGGGTCAGTTTTGGCTCTGCCATGCTCAGTCCTAGTGTAGGTCACACCTGACGCTTTGACATTATTTACTCTGGACGTCCTAAAGTTATTGTCTCTCGAAAAAAATAAATACATCTAAAAAAAATGCAATTGTTACCATTTTATCTATTACTTTTTTCATGACATTTTTAACCCTTACCTAATTAATAAAGTCTTATTTAAAATTTGTATACTAATTTCAAACAAAGATAATAGAGTAAACTCGAATAAATTCTTATGTCTATTTTAATAGTTTTAATGCCCATGCACATACGGGACTCGAATATAAAAGATAAATTAAATAATAATTTTGTTATTGTAATTTTATATATATTATATATATATTTTTTAACAACATTGAATATTTATATGTTTGATTATTTTGTTCTTTTACTGTGCATCGTGTAAATTTACATAAACACGGCTCAATTTTTATTTTCTAATTTCATATTTTTTTACTTTCGATATTTTTATTCTAAATAATTAATATAATAATTATTAATTAACAAACTATTTACATCAACCTTATACGTACACGATTTATAAATTCGTGATTTTGTAATACTTAATACTATTAATCGATTATGTAAAATAATATTAAAATTTTAATACTTAAATAGTTGCGATGTTCATGGACCCCTAAGTTTTACATGATTTTTCATGATGTGATAATTTTAATTGATATTTTGTATAAATATTTTCTACACAAAGGATTTGACTTTTTTTAACTGAAATGTTAGCTATCATTTTTTAGACATTGTGTGTTTAGTAACACATAACGACCTTGTAAAAATATATGTTATTGTAATTTGTAGAATCTCATCTATTTATTTTCACCTCACACCGATATCTAAGGTCCTGCGTTCAATTTGAAAATTTGAAAATTGCATATTCTCTCTAGGTTTGGAATATCCTTTCAGGATATTTTAATCTCCAGATTCGGACCATACCACTAAAAGACAAAAAGGAGCGAAGTCTACTCCGGCGATTCCTTAGTGGCTATGACGGTTCCTTATCGATAAGGAAGCGTGGGCTCCAATAAGGAACCGCAGACAGATATAGCCGTTGGATGTTTGCCTTATAAATAGTGGGTCATTCTCAGATTTTCTCTTCACCGCTTTTGCACACACATTTTCAGATTCTTTCATACTTCTTAAATCATTCAAATCATTGGTCATTTGGTTGATTACTACTTGTTTAGAAGGGAATCTTTCTCCTCTCGTCTCTTCCTCTCAAAGTGAAAAGATAAGAACACTTCATCCTTGAAGTGTTGTGTCCACCTCAAAGATCTATTGAAGATCCAAACTTATTTATTCATTGTTGTGTCATTTTTATGAAGATCCAAGTAGTTGTGTCTATTAGGAAGTTGTGTATGTATTAAGGTTAATACTTGGTTCTTATAGTATATTGGTGTAGATTGGTCCTAGCTAAGATTAGGGCTCGACTTTTAGCTTAGAGTCGAAAATTGGTTAAGTGACGTTGTGTACAGTTTCTCCACATTAAGGAGCTTGTTGATTAGTGAACTCTCGAGTAAGGTATACTCGAGGAGTGGAGTAGGAACGAGGAGTGAGCTTTGTTGCCGAACCACTATAAATCCTTGGTGTTTGGTTTGATCTTTCTTTTCCTTATCTCTTTACATTCATTATTCTTTGCATATACATACTTGTGATTATTAGTCTAGTTTTACTATCCTTGTCCATATTGTGTATAAGAAGATTTCACATAAATACTCAAGCCTAAGTTTTTGAAAAGGATTTTTAAAGACCATCTTTTAACAAGTAAATTGAAGAAACTATTCAACCCCCCTCCCTTTTCTAGTTTCTACATTTTTTAACATAAATAGTCATATACCTAGTGAATCCTATGATGATGAGAATGGAGATAGTATAGGTAGTAAGCATAGGCTTGTACCTAAGATAGTGTAAAAACTAGTGACAGCACTATAGTTTCTAGTGAAAGTAAAAAAAGGTGTTCATACTGCTGATATAGATGTTCTTTCTGAGGTAGATAGATCACCTAATATTGAAACTGAGTCTAGTAGGAGGGACACTAGTAATGAGTATGAAACAGAAAAACTTATTTCTGAGGGTCTACCAGAAACTGTTAATGATGATGATAGTTCCTCTGAGGATGAAGGTACAAAGTCATTTAGTAATGTGTTTAATTGGTCACCAGAACCAGCAGCTGATAATACTGTTAGGAGAACACGTAGAAAGGTTAACTTTCCTTCCAAGTCTAAAGATTTTATGCCTAACAAAGATGTTAAATATAGTATGAATAAAGTTGTGAGTTATGCTAATCTTAGTGTTGGAAAATTTGTTTTTCTACCAATCTTAATAAAATTCACGAGCCTTCTACTTATTCAGAAGTTATCAAAGATAGTATATGGATAGAAACTATGAATCAAGAGATGAAAGCATTACATAGAAATAATACTTGGGTTATTACTGATCTTCCTGTTGGCAGAAAAGCCATTCCATGTAAATGGATATGGAAAGTCAAGTATAAGTCTAGTGGTGATGTTGAAAGATTTAAAGCTAGATTGGTAGTAAAGGGTTTAATCAAAGAGAGGGAATTGATTATGAGGAGACTTTTTCTCCTATTGTTACAATTAGATGTGTTCTAAGTTTAGATGTTTGCAATAATTGGCCATTATATCAATTGGATATGAATAATGCTTTCTTGTATGGTGAAATTGATGAGGAAGTCTACATGAAACTCCCTTAGGGATATGGTGATAATAATGATAATAAAGTGTGCAAATTGGTTAAATCACTGTATGGATTAAAACAAGCGCCAAGGAAATGGAATGAAGAACTTGTTTCTGTGCTTCTTGAAAATGAATTTGTTCAAAGTCCTAATGATTTTTCATTGTTTATTAAGAACAAAAATAACATTTTCTTGGTTTTGCTTGTATATGTGGATGACATTGTTATTAGTGGTAATAATCTTGATGAAGTGAATAAATTTAGACAATTTTTAAGTTTTAAGTTTCTTATTAAAGATCTTGGTAAACTTAAATACTTTCTTGGCATTGAGGTTATTGACATTGATAATGGTATTTGTTTAACACAGAGAAAGTACTGTACTGAGTTACTATCCAAGTTTGGTATGTTAGGTTGTAAACCTTGTGGTGCACCTATTAAAGTTAATTCTGATAGTAAAAAGCTTAAAAACAAATTTGGCGATGATGAAAACTTACTGAGATTACTCCATATCAAAAACTTGTTGGCAAGTTGATCTATCTTACTATGACTAGATCTGATATTGCTTATGCTGTGCATTGTCTTAGTCAAGTCATGCATAGTCCTATGAAGTCTCAGTTAAGCCTTTCTTTTAGAATCTTAAGATACTTAAAAGGTGAACCTGGTCTAGGTATTACTTTTAAGAAAGGTATCCGTAACACATTGAATGTGTTTGTTGACTCAGATTGGGCTAAGTGTAAAATTACCAGAAGGTCTTTAACTGGTTACTGTGTGTATCTTGGTGGTAATTTGGTTTCATGGAAGAGTAAGAAACAATGTGTTGTTTCTAGGTCTTCTACTGAAGCTGAGTACATGGCTATGTGAAATGTTTGTTGTGAAGTTATGTGGATTCAAAAAATTCTTTGGGATGAATTATGATAATAATTCTGCCTTCCAAATTTCTTTGAATCCTGTACTTCATTAAAGAAGTAAACATTTTGAAATTGACCTTTATTTTCGAAGAGAAAAAATTTCTACAGGTTTTATTAAACCTTTAAAAGTTAAATCTGAACATAATACTGCAGATATTTTCACAAAGGTGTTATTTAATTTCTGATCATAAAAGGTTTTGTAGTATGCTTGGTTTGTTCAATGCTTTGCAGGTTAAGGACTTAAGGGGGAGTGTTAAGAGTACAAGTCCATAACCCGAGGGACTTTATGTGACAAATGAGGAAAGATGAAGGTCCACATTTTATACTAAAGAGCTCAAGATTATACTAGAGGGACTAAAGATGCACATGTTGAATTCTCATGGGCTGAAGACGAATTATGGAGTATATATACTCTCACCTACCTTATCATTTATCTATCTTTCATTCTATTATCGTTCAAGTTTGTGTAAAACTGTGTGTGAGTTCTTGATTAACTATTTTGATCATTGTGAGTTCTGAGTGTGTTTTTTATTCATTCTTGTAAAAAGAAATTGTAATATTTCATTGATAAAGTGAGCAAGGGATGGTTGGCTGGGTTCGCTGTTATTATTATGTTCTTGTTGATACTGGGTATTGATTCATTAGTTTTTACAGTTTCCAAGGACCTGAAATTGTAGGATAGTAGCATTCAGGATCTTTCTTGTGAAGTTCTCATAACTTTTTGTTGGTGAGGTTTCTGTTTTTTATGTTGGAAATATAGTTCAATTGTGGGCTAGTTCATACTGGTGAATGGGGAAGGAGGTACGGAGTGTACACCCACAAGTCCCTGAACACCCTGACTCAATTATGGTTAAAGTTTGTTCAACATCGCTGATGATCTTCAAAGAGTGTAACTCTGGACTGAAGGTATTCATCAAGGAGTAACTTCACTAAAGATTTGTCTTCAGTGTTTACTCATCAACAAGTCTTCTTCAGTATTGAAGGCTTCAACGGGAACACCCTTCAGGGGTAGCTGATGCTTCAGTGGGACTGAAGAATAGACAAACGCTGGAGTTGAACTTGTACACTTGTAACAGTTTTTGACCCATTCAAGTGGAGTTAATGACCACGTTTAATTGGTCGTGTAACCACTTTCCTGATATTATGGAGCACATTAAGAGGAGATTAATTGACCGTTAATTCCTCTTAATTCCATTGACTAGGGTTTGAGTGCTACACCTATATATAGGTGATCATGACTTGCATGAAAAGAGAGACAGAAACATAAACACATAACAGCAAAAGGGTTAGTGATTTGTGCCTAAATCATTAACAGCATTTGGTCTTATCCCAAGTAGGTATTCGTGATACCCAAGCATTAGGGTCGAATAATTTAATTTGGAAAGTGATTACACGATTCCAAGTGATATCCGGTAACCATTATTTGGTACGTAGCTAGAATTGATTATCTATACCCTGGTTGGGACGAAGTAAACACCAACAATCAAAGTAAATTATTTTGTGATAATCAATGGCGGCTGCAATGAAGCATATAGTGGCTAACTTCTCCAAACTGGACAAGTTTGAAGGGGTGGATTTCAGAAGATGGCAAAAGAAGATGCACTTTCTTCTTTCTACCATGAGCGTGGTGTACGTGCTGAAAACTCCCATTCCTAATGGTGGTGATGATGCTACTTTGGAGGAACTGGGGAAAAGGAGCAAATGGGAGAATGACGACTATGTGTGTCGTGGTATTATTCTCAATGGTATGTCTGATTCCTTATTTCATATTTACCAAAATTCCGAATCTGGTAAAGAACTATGGGATTCCTTGGAAGCCAAATATATGGCTGAGGATGCATCAAGTAAGAAGTTCCTTGTGAGTGATTTCACAAATTACAAAATGACTGATTCAAGACCAGTCATGGAACAATACAATTAACTTCTTGGAATACTTGGTAGATTTACACAACATAAAATGAACATGGATGAGACCATTCAGGTCTCTTGTGTCATTGACTAATTACCTCATTCTTGGAAAGATTTCAAGCATACATTGAAACATAAAAAGGAGGAATTAACTCTTGTTGAGTTGGGCAGTCATTTGCGTATTAAGGAATCCCTCATGGTGCATGAAAATGACAAGCCAAAAAGCAACAATGTTGCTGGTTCATCAGTTGTCAATATGATGGAGCATAACAACTCCATCAGGTACAATGACAACAAGGGAAAACGTAAGCATCATGATAATACCAAAGCGAATCCTAACAAGAAGTCATCAGTGGCTTGTTGGAAGTGTGGCAAACCTGGACACTTCAAAAGGTATTGCAAAGGTGTTGATACTGGCAGCAAAGCTAGGGGATCAGGTACAAAAGGTTCAGTGATTGGTTCTAATAACACAACACTGAAAGGATGATGATGTTGCGTGATGGGTTGATTCTGGAGCAACTGTTCATGTGTGTAAAGATAGATGCTGGTTCAAGACTTATGAGTCACCGAATGATGGATCTATTCTTCACATGGGAAATGAGTCAACAGCCCTAGTGCATGGACGTGGTTGTGTAGATCTTAAGTTTAGTTCTGGAAAGATTGTTAGCTTGTTTAATGTTTTGCATATTCCTAATATTAGGAAGAATTTGGTTTCTAGTAGTGTTTTGAATAATTGTGGTTATAAACAAGTGATTGAATCTAATAAATTTGTTTTATCCAAACATGGTGTGTTTATTGGTTTTGGTTATTTGAGTAATCAAATGTTCAGGCTTAATATTGTGTATGAAACAACCACCAAAATTTACTCAGTGAGTGCTGGTAGTGCAAATATTTGTTTAGCCTCAGTGTCCACAAGTAAACTGAAGGATTCTTCACTATGGCATGCTAGACTGGGCCATGTCCACTTTAAAAGGATGCAAGATATGTCTAAGGATGAGTTAATCCCAGCATTTGACATGGACAGTAAAAAGTGTCAAACTTGTATGCTGAAAAAAATAACTAAGAAACCATTTCAAGATGTAAAACGTGTAACTACAGTTTTGGAGCTAATCCATAGTGATCTATGTGATTTGCATTCTACTCCCTCATTAGGGAATAAGAAATACTTGGTAACATTTATTGATGATGCTTCAAGGTTTTGTTATGTTTATTTATTACATTCCAAGGATGAAGCATTAGATAAATTTAAAGTATTTAAAACTGAAGTTGAATTACAACAAGGAGTCCAAATCAAAAGATTTAGGACTGATAGGGGAGGTGAGTACATGGATGCTCAGTACTTTCAGTCTGTTGGTATTATCCATGAAAAAAATAGAGTACTGAAAGAAATGGTTAACTCCATGTTATCCTATTCAGGATTGAGTCAAGGGTTTTAGGGTGAAGCTATGTTAACAGCTTGCTATTTATTAAATAGGATTCCAAACAAAAGGAACATAATTACCCCTTATGAACTCTGGACTAAAAGGAAACCAAACTTGAACTATCTCAAGGTTTGGGGTTGTAGGGCTGTTGTAAGACTCCCTGATCCAAAGGTGAAAACCTTAAGTGAAAGAGGCATTGAATGCATCTTTGTTGGATATGCTGAGCATTCCAAGGCTTATAGGTTCTATGTTATTGAACCTAATGATTCAGTTTCAATAAACTCAATCATTGAATCAAGGGATGCCAACTTTGATGAGACTAGGTTCTCATCAGTCCCTAGACCAAGCCTTAGGACTCCTACTAGAGCTAAGGAAATTGGTGCTTCAGTGGAATCTGAAAGGGTCACTAATGAGGTTGTTGTTCAGCAACCTGAGCCTGAGCATAGAAGAAGCACAAGGAATAGGACTCCAAGGATATTTGGGCCTGAGTTTCAGTTATACTTGGTTGAAGGTACAAGAGATGAGGTCTCTGACCAATTCTACTATTGCTTTAATGTTGAGGATGATCCCAAAACATTTGATGAAGCAATGAAGTCCCAAGATGTTGCTTTCTGGAAAGAAGCAATCAATGATGAGATGGACTCCATCATGGGCAACAACACTTGGGTGTTGGTTGATCTACCTCCTGGTTGCAATCCACTTTGTAACAAATGGATTTTCAAAAGGAAAATGAAGGTAGATGGAACTGTTGAAAAGTTCAAGGCAAGACTAGTCATTCAAGGGTTTAAACAGAAGTCTGGGATAGACTATTTTGATACTTATGCTCCAGTAGCACGTATCAGTACCATAAGAATGCTGATTGCTCTAGCAAGTATTCACAATCTGATTATTCATCAGATGGATGTGAAGACCATTCTTGAATGGTGATTTGGATGAGGAGGTTTATATGAACCAACCTCTAGGTTTCATCATGCCTGGTCATGAAGGCAAGGTGTGTAAACTGATTAAGTCCTTATATGGACTGAAGTAGGAACCTAAGCAATGGCACCAAAAATTTGATGAAGTAGTTTTGTCTAATGGTTATTCACTTAACCAAGCTGACAAATGTGTATATAGCAAATTTGATGAATCTGGTAAAGGAGTCATCATTTGCCTATATGTTGATGACATGTTAATATTTGGTACTGACCAAGCTAAGGTTGATCGGACAAAGGAATTTTTGTCATCAAAGTTCTCCATGAAAGACATGGGGGAGGTTGATGTTATCCTTGGCATAAGGATCAAACATGAAAGTGGTGGTATTGTAATTTCTCAGTCTCATTATATTGAGAAGGTACTGAAGAAATTCAATCACTTTGATTGTACTCCAGTGAGTACACCTATGGACACAAGTCAGAAACTGATGCCTAACAACGGTCAGGCTGTCTCCCAGCTTGAGTATTCAAGGGTGATTGGTTGCTTGATGTATGTCATGACAAGTACGAGGCCTGACATTACATTCGCTGTGGGTAAACTGAGTAGGTACACTATTAATCCTAGTACTCAGCATTGGTAAGCAATTCAGAGGGTACTGAAGTATTTGAAAGGAACAATGGATTATTGTTTGTCATATACTGGGTATCCATCAGTGTTGGAAGGTTACACTGATGCAAGTTGGATCAGCAATACTGAGGATGGGTTAATCCCAGCATTTGACATGGACACTAAAAAGTGTCAAACTTGCATGGTGAAAAAAATAACTAAGAAACCATTTCAAGATGTAAAACGTGTAACTACAGTTTTGGAGCTAATCCATAGTGATCTATTTGAGTTGCATTCTACTCCCTCATTAGGGAATAAGAAATACTTGGTAACATTTATTGATGATGCTTCAAGGTTTTGTTATGTTTATTTATTACATTCCAAGGATGAAGCATTAGATAAATTTAATGTATTTAAAACTAAAGTTGAATTACAACAAGGAGTCCAAATCAAAAGATTTAGGACTGATAGGGGAGGTGAGTACATGAATGCTCAGTACTTTCAGTCTGTTGGTATTATCCATGAAACGACTGCTCCCTATACCCCTCAGCAAAATGGTATATCTGAAAAAAATAGAGTACTGAAAGAAATGGTTAACTCCATGTTATCCTATTCAGGATTGAGTCAAGGGTTTTGGGGTGAAGCTATGTTAACAGCTTGCTATTTATTAAATAGGATTCCAAACAAAAGGAACATAATTACCCCTTATGAACTCTGGACTAAAAGAAAACCAAACTTGAACTATCACAAGGTTTGGGGTTGTAGGGCTGTTGTAAGACTCCCTGATCCAAAGGTGAAAACCTTAAGTGAAAGAGGCATTGAATGCATCTTTGTTGGATATGCTGAGCATTCCAAGGCTTATAGGTTCTTTGTTATTGAACCTAATGATCCAGTTTCAATAAACTCAATCATTGGATCAAGGGATGCCAACTTTGATGAGACTAGGTTCTCATCAGTCCCTAGACCAAGCCTTAGGACTCCTACTAGAGTTGAGGACATTGGTGCTTCAGTGGAATCTAAAAGGGTCACTGATGAGGTTGTGGTTCAGCAACCTGAGCCTGAGCATAGAAGAAGCACAAGGAATAGGACTCCAAGGAATTTTGGGCCCGAGTTTCAATTATACTTGGTTGAAGGTACAAGAGATAAGGTCTCTGACCAATTCTACTATTGCTTTAATATTGAGGATGATCCCAAAACATTTGATGAAGCAATGAAGTCCCAAGATGTTGCTTTCTGGAAAGAAGCAATCAATGATGAGATGGACTCCATCATGGGCAACAACACTTGGGTGTTGGTTGATCTACCTCCTGTTTGCAATCCACTTGGTAACAAATGGATTTTCAAAAGGAAAATGAAGGTAGATGGAACTGTTGAAAAGTTCAAGGCAAGACTAGTCATTCAAGGATTTAAACAGAAGTCTGGGATAGACTATTTTGATACTTATGCTCCAGTAGCACGTATCAGTACCATAAGAATGCTGATTGCTCTAGCAAGTATTCACAATCTGATTATTCATCAGATGGATGTGAAGACAGCATTCTTGAATGGTGATTTGGATGAGGAGGTTTATATGAACCAACCTCTAGGTTTCATCATGCCTGGTCATGAAGGCAAGGTGTGTAAACTGATTAAGTCCTTATATGGACTGAAGTAGGAACCTAAGCAATGGCACCAAAAATTTGATGAAGTAGTTTTGTCTAATGGTTATTCACTTAACCAAGCTGACAAATGTGTATATAGCAAATTTGATGAATCTGGTAAAGGAGTCATCATTTGCCTATATGTTGATGACATGTTAATATTTGGTACTAACCAAGCTAAGGTTGATCAGACAAAGGAATTTTTGTCATCAAAGTTCTCCATGAAAGACATGGGGGAGGCTGATGTTATCCTTGGCATAAGGATCAAACATGAAAGTGGTGGTATTGTAATTTCTCAGTCTCATTATATTGAGAAGGTACTGAAGAAATTCAATCACTTTGATTGTACTCCAGTGAGTACACCTATGGACACAGGTCAGAAACTGATGCCTAACAATGGTCAGGCTGTCTCCCAGCTTGAGTATTCAAGGGTGATTGGTTGCTTGATGTATGTCATGACAAGTACGAGGCCTGACATTACATTCGTTGTGGGTAAACTAAGTAGGTACACTATTAATCCTAGTACTCAGCATTGGTAAGCAATTCAGAGGGTACTGAAGTATTTGAAAGGAACAATGGATTATTGTTTGTCATATACTGGGTATCCATTAGTGTTGGAAGGTTACACTAATGCAAGTTGGATCAGCAATACTGAGGATAATTCATCCACCTGTGGTTGGGTATTCCTACTTGGTGGTGGTGTAATTTCTTTGGCATCCAAGAAGAAAACTTGCATTACTGGTTCTACCATGGAATCTGAGTTTGTGGCTCTAGCAGCTGCTGGTAAAGAAGCTGAATGGTTGAGAAACTTGCTTCTTGAGATTCCATTGTGGGTCAAACCTATGGCACCCATTTTTATCCGTTGTGATAGTGTAGCTACATTGGCTAAGGCATATAGCCAGATGTACAATGGTAAGTCTAGACACCTAGGTGTTAGACATAGCATGATTCATGAACTGATCACGAATGGGGTGATTTCAATAGAGTTTGTGAGGTCTCAACAAATCTTAGTTGATCACTTGACGAAGGGATTGGGTAGAGACTTGGTTATAAAGTTTGATGAAGGGATGGGTTTAAAAGTCCACTCTAGTCACTAAATGCTAGGACACCCAACTCCCTCCTGAGGAAACTTGGGAGCTGAGTTCAATGTGGAAAGCAGAACATCTAGGGGACTGAAGCACATGTATATTATCCCAAAGATGTGCTTGTACTTGCTGAAGGAGGATGAAGTTATAAACTTCTCAATGGTTAATGTCTTTGAAAAGCTGAAGCAAAAGCATGATCTAAAGAGGAACCACCTATGTAAATGTTGAGGTTTCGCCGCCTCAGGGAGCATGGACTTGGCTCTTACAACATTTATGAATTTAGATATGGACACATGGCTAGAAGTGTCAGGAGTTGTTATGTATTTGAAAACTTGTGCGTATTTTGTCTTCAGGTATTCAAAGAAGTTGAAGGGTTCAATTCTTAGAACACCCTGATTCTCGAATCTTTGAAGTGATGTACTAAGATGGAAATTCAATCCTTAGGATATTTTCATTTATGCACTGGTTTTGTTAATGTTAATTTTCATGCAAAAGGAATTGCACTATATTGGGGAGGATTGTTGGAAATATAGTTCAATTGTGGGCTAGTTCATATTGGTGAATGGGGAATGAGGTACGGAGTGTAGACCCACAAGTCCCTGAACACCCAAACTCAATTGTGGTTAATGTTTGTTCAGCATCGTTGATGATCTTCAAAGAGTGTAACTCTGGACTGAAGGTATTCATCAGGGAGTAACTTCACTGAATATTTGTCTTTAGTGTTTACTCATCAGCAAGTCTTCTTCAATTTTGAAGGCTTCAGCGGGAACACCCTTCAGGGGTAGCTGATGCTTCAGTGGGACTGAAGAATAGACAAACGCTGGAGTTGAACTTGTACACTTGTAACAGTTTTTGACCCATTCAAGTGGAGTTAATGACCACGTTTAATTGGTCGTGTAACCACTTTCCTGGTATTATGGAGCACATTAAGAGGAGATTAATTGGCCGTTAATTCCTCTTAATTCCATTGACTAGGGTTTGAGTGCTACACCTATAAATAGGTGATCATGACTTGCATGAAAAGAGAGACAGAAACATAAACACATAACAGCAAAAGGGTTAGTGATTTGTGCCTAAATCATTAACAGCATTTGGTCTTATCCTAAGTAGGTATTCGTGATACCCATGCATTAGGGTCGAATAATTTACTTTGGAAAGTGATTACACGATTCCAAGTGATATCCGGTAACCATTGTTTGGTACGTAGCTAGGATTGATTATCTATACCCTGGTTGGGACGAAGTAAACACCAACATTTGGATATCAGGTTTGTTATGTGGTCAATGGAAATGATGTGTTTTGGATTGCTTACAAAAAAACAAAAACCCATTCAGGTGTTAACGAATTGACCAATTTCTTTTCACTTAAATGAGACTCACATAGGTGATGCGTAAAGACCATAATAGTTCGAAGTCTTTTTTTAATTATTGTTACAAACTTTAGTAGCTTATCGGATACTTCATATTATTTATATTATTGCATTCATCTATTACGGAACTAGTTTCATTTTTTTAAATATAAACATCCGTTAATTTTTTTTCCCGAAAATCATTCTTTAAACTACTCCTGGCGTTAGACGGGTCTTTATGCTAGTTTATAATAACGGTACAAAGGAAATCCGTCATGGAGATTTAATTATGGCAACGCACGAAGCCTCTTGTATATTTTATTGAATATTTTGTTATCCTTTATTGAAGTTGTCTTTAGTCTTGCATGTTGTTACTGTTTACAATATTGTAAAGATGTTTTTTTAATACAAAGCTCATTATACGTAATCACATGGATGATGATTATTTTAACAGCGCTTTTAACTTGTAATATAGAGAAAGAAGAACTTATTAATATTAAAAACGAGAGTGTATGCAAGCGTTTTTTCGCTATAGGACATCGTAGACACACTTATTAGAAGGTAACATTTTTCCTTACTTGTCAGTAAATCTTTGTTTTAATTTATTTTTTAAGTTTATTATATTTTGGTAAAAAAAATTTGTACATCAAGTCATATTTTGTTATGACTTTGCCCTTGTCATGAATTGAGTGAAGTTATCGACATTTTTGAGCTAGGTAAAATTATAGGTAGTGCAATATTGATGTAGGTTGACATTACTCGATTTGATTCTTTAACTCAACTACCTTATTAAATTTATGACACTTTTTTTTGAACTTTCAATAGTCCATTTTTTAAAAATTCTTTTTTTGTGGTTGTGAAATAACGGTCCAGATGGGCTGAGTGTTGGGCGGATACACAAACAAATGTCAATCTGTATAAGGGTTGGGCTTGAACAGTGACAATATGCTTCTTCTATATATGGAAACCCTAATCTAGATCTAGTTTATTTGGTTTTTTTAGACACACTTTATTGCTTCTATATACTCGCACAAGTACTTTCGGTAAACCCTAGATCTAGATCTACTTGAACAACAACCAACCAAGATGGTGATGGGTGATATTGTCGAGGCCATACTTTTAAGATTACCAGTCCCAGATCTTCTCCGATGCAAAACCATTCACAAATCATGGTATTCTGCTATATCATCCCATTCTTTTGCTAAAACCCATGCTAAATTCTTCACCAACAAACATGGACCTAGAAGGATCACTAAGGTCAGATCGTATGAAGAAGAATTGGAATTAATTGATGAGTGGCGAGACTTCGAACTATGGCATATTGAAGGCTCTTCGAATGGTCTTGTATTATATTCAGGACCTCGAGTTTTTGTAACCAATCCTGTCACTAGAGAGTATCGAGAGATTGAACAGCCACCTGAAAGGATTGGTGGAGAGTGTCAATGTTTTGGCTTTGGTTATGATTCATCTACAGATGATTACAAAGTTGTTTTGGCCGTCTGCAAACCAAGTACGGCATTTGTTCGTATATTATCTTTGAAATCAAATGTTTGGAAAGTTTTGCCACTAGATTACAGGTTTGATGATATGTGGATGGAAAAGCCCGGTATCTTATTAAACGGGGCACTTCACTGGTTTTGGACTGATGCTAACGATAAGACCATACTCGTGTCTTTCGATTTAGCGAAAGAGGAGTTTCGAGAAATTCCTCAACCCGATGACAGGAGATATTTTTGGAATTTGAGTTGCGGAATTGGGATTATGGATGACCGTCTATGTATATTTCCCTCTCTTGATGATGTCGAGGCGGGTCAATTTCCCTCTTGTGGCACTTGGGTTATGAGAAACTACAGTGTCAGCCACCCGTCGTGGGAACGGGTGTCAACGGGCTGCAAGCTCAATGATCTTGCTGTTCACTATATACTCGATAATGATGCTCCTACATCTACGACGATACCCGCTTACCTTTGTGATGACAATATACAAATCTCTAGGAGTAACCGACATATCGAGTCTCCTATCTTTGTGCCTACACTTGTATCTCCTTATATGTTAAGTCAGGCAAAGGATAACAATAGCACTGCTCATGCCGGGAGTGTTAAGGTGAACGCTCTGTCCTTATTATGTTCTTGTTTCACTATCCGTTTCTTATGGGGGTGTTTGTTTAAGTTTATATGTGGCTTGTGAGCTTATTTGGTTTCCGGCTGATATTCCATTATCCCCAGTTGTCCCGCTAATATTTCACTAAGCTTATTTGTGATAATAATCTTATATAATTCCACAAGTTTCAAAATAAGCCAAAAAATTGGGGCTTATGAAATACAAGCCAAAAAACAAATAAGCTCACAAGCACATATAGTCTGTGTTTGTGAAGAGGCTTATAGGGGCTCACGGGGGCTAAGCCATGTTTGGTGTAAAGGCTTATGGGGGCTAATTAAACTATAACATGGGGCTAAGAATTTTAGAATGGAGCTTTTGAACCATTTGCCAAATAAGTTTACAAATTTCACTTTCGGCTTAGCCCAACCCCAACCCATTCCCCTTAACATACCTTAAGCTTAAACGAAGACCCCCTTAATACACATCTCTGATTATTTTATATCCGTATAAAATGCTTTATTATATATGTTTCTGATCAATTACTTATGCAAGATGGGTTCTAGTTATTTTGTTTAAGATATTTCGTGTAAAAGGGGATTTTGACAGGATAAGCCTCATGGGTGCCCCGTCTGTAAGAAAATACTCTTTAAGACATGCGTTTGTCTAAGCTACATAACTAGAATAGCATAAAATTTTGCTAGGTATAGTTATGTGTGCTCTGTGTTATGGCATTTGAACCCCTTTTACATAGATAGAACATCAGGAATGCTATAGTGCTTTGTGCACTTTGGTGTGGAAGTTGTATGTTAGCTATCGTCCTTTCCTATGCTAGAATTACAAAAAGACCAGAGCGACTATGGATTAGTGATCTATTCATTTGCAGTGAAAGCTGTATGTAGTATGTTAGAAGATCTAACCATCTGTTTCTGGGTTAATTTAATAGAAATACGGAAAAGCCTTTTGCTGCAGCTAGAATAGCGAGAACTAGAGGCAAATATCTTGAGTACGTGCTTATACTTTCTGTTGTTAAGTTAGACAATCAGTACCGTACTTTAGGAACAGGTCATATATATAGTGACCCTTCATTTCACCCGCTCGTTATGCCTTTATTACAAAATCTGATGTTCTTGCGCTTTTGAAAGTGCAGGATGAAGAGTAACAACCAAGTCGTTGATGATTGAAACTGAGGGTCTCAAAAGGGTTTATGGATGCTAAAGAAAAAGCTTGATGTGTCGCCTTTTATAATATCGATTTTTGGAGGGCCAATGTACAACCAAGTAATTATGGTGGGGTTAACTGTTAGCTATTTAATGTGTAATTTTCTAACTCAAAAGGCGATTTCAAACTTGCCTCGGCTTGATTATGAGTTTTGGTATCGTACACTCGTGATCTCTTACTAGGTTCCCAAGTAGACATGTACTCGTATGATTTACTTATCTCGGTTAGCTAGTATCTATGATATATGAAAATTGAGTTCTTTAATGTAATGTGGAGGTCTCATTAATAGTTTGGAGCAAGTGTTTATCAATATGGAGGATATGAAGTGAAGGCGTGCTACCTTTTAACTTCGTCTCATTTCATAAACGGGTTTCAATCTCATTGTGGGAAAGGTCAGGGAAAGGTCGTCGATAGGGAAAGTGAAAAAGAAATCCTTCAAAATATGTCGATGGTTATTGTTATGCAAAATGCCAAGAAATTGTGTAATTCGTTATCGGATTGTGGTAACATGACATGGGCTGAATTTGCCTCTCGAGTTAGAACTCATCAAATCGGGTTTATGGGACGACCAAATGTGTGAAGACCAGAAAAGAGAGTTCCACGAAATCGGGCCGCCTGCATTATGTGCAGATGCTAGTGATAAAAGTATACATCAAAGTCAAAGTAAAGAACAAATTCAAGATCAAACACAAATGATAGGGACGAGTCAAAAATTGTAGTCACGGATGAATTGACAAGGGAAGAAAAGAACCGTTCCGTAACACAACACACCGGGAGCGAAAATGCGTCTCAAGTTCAAGAATTTGCCAAGAAGAAACAACAATGATTCAACTTGGATTGAATTGGCTTATTTTTCCAGCTTATGGACTTACTTCAACTTGGAAAAAGTATATAAGATCATTTCTCTAGTTTATGAACTTATCAGAGCTTATGACTTAGCTATCTACTATCTAAGGTCAATTTGATAACTCATCAGCAAAAAAAGTGGATTTATTTGATTTTCAATATTCAAATGTGCCTATAATCCGAACAATAAGCTAATGTAACGAAGCCTCTTTTGTATACATTTATTGAATATATTTATCGTTTTATTAATACGATAATTTTGAAACGAGATGCGACGGGTTAATGTTTAATTTTATACCTCTTCTTTAACCGATCGAGCTAGCTCAGTTGTCTATCAAAAGGTAGTCTTGGAGAATTTTTAGAGAGGTTTTGAGTTCGAGTCACACCAAAAATGTTCAAAGGGCCGAATTAAATAAAAACATGAGTGTGGTTTATCCCTTAAATAAAATGTTCGAGGGTTGCATAATACTCAATTAAATGTCACAGTAAACTCGAATCACTAACTAATACCTCGCCGTTAAAAGAAAAATAATTATACCTCTTCTTTTATTCTTTCTAGTTCGTTATCCACCGTACCGTATACAAAGAGTGTTTAAAGTTATTGAAAATATTGAAATTTTAATAATAAAAAATGAAGTACTTTACTAATTAACAATATCTTAATATAGAACCGGTTTAATCGCTGGGTCAACCCGAGTCATCAGATTAAAAGTTCGACAACCAGATTAACCTGATCGAGTCACTGTTTCAATCAAGTCAAGTAATCGGATTACAGGTTCGACCGCCGAGCATCTTAATCGATTTACTGGGTTACAAGTTCGACTACCGAGTTAACCGGTCAAGTCACCGAGTATGATTCACCCACCGAGTTAATTAGCATATCGTTAAAAACCATTTGGATCATGTTTTTTTTTTTGCCAAAAACGAAAAAAAAGTTTCAATAAAATAAAATTGTAAATTTTTTGTTTTCTTCCCAAAATAAAAAAGTCAAAATTAATTTTTAATAGGTAAACTTTTTTATTGTCTAATTAATTTAAATTTAGTAGTCTCTTCGTCTTAAAATTATTGTTCATCTTTTTTTTTATTGTCCTAAAATTATTGTTCACTTGTATATATAATCGGTGAATTTGTTTAAATTTACTTTATTATCCTTAATTAAAAGTATTATTAACAAAAATTTAAAATAATTCTTAAAGCGTAAAATTGTCTTTCTTTTACTTTTTCAAAATTCAAAGCAGTAATTAATATTTTTTTTAAAATTGTGTAATTCTTGTCTGGTGCCATGAGACGGAGGGAGTAGGGGTGGAAACGAGCCGAGCTACTCGTGAAAAGCTCGAGATCGGATCGTAAAAAGCTCGAACGAGCCGAGCCTGAACGAGCTCGAGCCCGAGCTTTACGTACAAAGCTCGTTTGGGATTATGAAAAGAAAATCTTGGTGGTTATTGGCTTGTGATTATGAAAAGAAAATCGGCGAGAATATCTTGGCTTTGAGGAAATACGGGATGTCGAGTGATAAGATCGAGTCACTTTTGTTAAAGAATCCGAGGTTTTTGTTACAGCGTGTTCAGTGGTTAGATGGAGTTGTTAAAAAGGTTGAGCCTTTATTAGGGATTAGATCGACCTGGTTCGCCGCGTTTTTTTGATGGGGTTAGGGTAGTTACGGGGTTCAGTGAAGCGACTTTGGATAAGAAACTTGGGATTTTTAGATGTTTTGGGTGGACAGAGGAGAAGATAGTTAGAATGACTAGGAGTTTGCCGTTTTGTTTGAGTAGGTCGGAGGGTGTGATTAAGGCGAAGTTAGAGTGGTTTAAGGAGGAGTTAGGTTATGGGGGTGAGTATTTGTCGAGGCATCCCAAGTTGTTGGTGTATAGTTTGGAGAAGAGGGTTGTGCCGAGGTATCAAGTGTTGGTGACTTTGTGGGATAAGGATGCTTTAAAAAGTAGGTTTACGCTTTGTTCGGTTGTTTCTCTTTCTGAGGCGAAGTTTGTGAGGATTTTGTTTTGCCGTATTGTGAAGTTGTACCTAGTCTTTATGAGAATTACACCAATTCTACCGGTTTGACAATCAATTATTAGCATCGGTATGATTTTATGGTTTCTTGATCATTTTCTATATATATATTTGTTTTATTAGTTAACTTTAAGATAATTGAACTTACAGAAATTATAAAAGATAAAATATCATAATTTGTTTAACTTTGGTTTCGTTGTGACAGAAAACTAAGATATAGTTGGCGGCCTTATGAATTAGTTAATACAGTGTATATGAGTTGTGCTTACCAATGGTGCAAGGAAAAACAATGATGCAATTTGATCTTTTTCCCCTTATACTGTTTCGATATTTGCATAATAAGTGCTGGCTTTTTACCCAATCTGCCGCATTTTATGCCTTTACTCAAACAGTTAGGCTGTATACTGTTAAGTAAATTAGTCTACGAGGACTTGGGATATGTCACTTTTGTTATGTGCAACAATTTATGATCCTCTATTGTATTACATTAGATTGACTTTAGGTTGAACACGAACTTGTTACTGTCTACGTCTGTAAGAAAATGCTCTTTAACACATACTTTACTAAGGGGGCGTTTGTCTAAGCTTATTACATAGCTAGAATAGCATAAAATGTTGCTTGTTATAATTATGTGTGCTCCATGGTATGGCATTCGAACCCTTTTTACACAAATAGAACACCAGGAATAATTTAGTGCATTGTGCACTTTGGTGTGGATCCTCGCGCCATGATGTTGGCTGGTTGACAACGCAAGCCGACGGCACCACTTTACCGAACACTCTAGGATAAAGGGTAAGTTCACGAGTAACGACTATATGCTCATTTCAAGGTTTAAGCATTGTAGTTCATTCTCTAGGTTTGTGATAAAGCTAACTGGCATGTTACTTTTAGAGACTTAGCATTAAGCCTTGAGGTGCGTCATGATTCTGAGTTTGTATGGATTTCATCTCCAAATTACAGATGTAGAATGAAGCACAATACACTCGGACACAAGCACAGACTCAAAGCATTGTCTTGTCAGTTTAAACTAACTGCCGTGGAGCTTACTATTGCAGCATTATCCCGTTATAGATTATTACTGTAATAAATTTCACAAGATTAGACGTTGAGTAAGACAAGTAAAGTATATCACAGTTTTACTATTATAAGTACTCGTAACTTACCTGCCACTCTGTAAAACACCCGGTCATCTTTGCTTCACCAAATTCTCTCAACCTAAGCTCAGGCAACTCCACCTTACCAAGATCTGGGTTAGGCCTCAACGCAGCACACTGAATCAATAGTTTTGCAAACCCAAACGCTTCCTCAACTGGCTAATCGTGCATCAAATTTTCCTTTATTAGGCTATAAAAATTCGAACTTAAAGAACCAGACTATTTGAATTCATGTCTGCAAGCTGGTGTTCCTTGATGGCATACACAGAGCTAGGAATGCACGCGGTTCAGCCTGAACAAAGCTAACTAACCAGGCAAATCAAAATAATTTGGCTTGACCAGATGGCTCCCTGTGTAGGTCAACTAATTGGATGGAATTTTCTACACTGTTCATACAGGAAAATTACTTTTCATTTACTTCTTATTAGTACATATCTAGTACTTGAAAATAATAATTATCAAAATTTAAAATGTAGACAAGCTGTTCGGTGTTCTTCATTGTTCATACGAGTTGTTTAATGTTAGAAGATCTTAGAATTTCTTCACATTGACTAGGGATCCGTTTTTATTGTCAAGTGGTTTTAACATCTCAATTTGAAAGTCCAGAATCTTACGGGTGATTCTTGCATGGCATAAGGACGTAAAGGGTGTTCTGTTAGATGGTTAAAGCTACTGTTCATGCTCTTCAAAATTCGATTTATCCTGTTGCATTTTAGAAGTTACTCGTGATTTTTATGACAAAAGTAAGGGTTTTATAGAGATCTAGGTTGATTATATGTGCTAAAAAACAAAGTGGATTACACTCTTTTTGGCGATATATATAAATATAAGGTGTTTTTTGTGACGCGGTTCGATGCCTGCACTTTTTGTTCTGTGTGACATCAGATGTTTTAACTTTTAACTGTCCTAGAGTTGGTGGTGGAGCCAAGAAGATAAAGAAGAACTAATCTTCAAACGCGGACGATTACCCTCCAAAGAAGCTGCTTCATCTAGAGCTTGATCATGGATTGTGTTAGACGATGAACTTATTACCCTTACAACCATCTGATTCATTCTAGAAGACGGAGGCGTGTTCTTAGCCGAGGCTGATGACTTGGTGGATAATGGTGGAGAAATAGTGGTGCAAAATCAGACTAACTATTTTTTCGTCTGAAGATGAGGGGAGGAATTTGACAATGGGGCTTCAATTGTCCATACCATCCTTATCATTGCTGAAATTACCAAAATATTCGGGCGACTATGTATTAGTGTCTGTACATTTGCATTGAAAGTTGTATGTGGTATTTTAGAAGATATAATCATCTATTTACCGGCTTATTAATTTATTAGTTTAATGCAACTCCTTATGCTGCAACTAGAATAGTGAGAGCTAGAGGCAAATATTTTTGGTGCTTATACATTCTGTTGTTAAATTAGTACAGTACTCGAGAAACGGGTCATAGCTAAAGTGACCCTTCCTTTCACATCTCGTCATGTATTTATGACAAGGCTCTGATGCTTTTGCGATTTTGGATTTGCAGGATTGAGAACGAGCGTCTTAAAATAAAGACTGTTCCCGTCATTTTTGGAGGGCCAATGTACAACCAAGTAATAATTGATGAATGACAAAAATAGGACTATGGCGCAGCGAACAGTGGACTAAAGTGGCTCTATGGAAAGCACCTCACATGACACAGTTATCATCACATAAGGACACTGAGCACTCTAATTAAAAGTAAGATACCTGGAAACTAGAAATGTTGATAAAAATGAACCATTCGCAAAAGGAACCACATCCAGTAACCAACAATAACAAACATGAACATTAAAAATCCATTAACAACCGATAACCATGCATCCAGGTGTTAAAAACGACATTCAATCTCGCTTCATAGGCTCATCCCAAGCATCTCATCACAAGCATCCTCACAACAAGTATTCTCAGCAGCAGTCTGGCTGGATGCAAAGACCTCCAAGTACAAAAGAACATAATATCCTCTCCTCTTGGAAAGCAAAACCGCATTGTGCCAATCACGATCTGTCTTGACCCAAACATTCCCAACTGATCTATTAGGATGCTTGTAGGTTAGTTTGTAACATCCAGGAGACACGTTAAGTTGCTTCTCAAGCATACGGATAACATCTTCAAATGATTTAGTGCCATTCACCGAATACCACAACCCCCTACCCTTCAAAATAATAGTTATTTCATAATCACCCCCATGAATCCTAACTCGTGCTTCATTAACCTCATTCCAAACAAATATGTTTAATTGCTCAAGCCTTGCTTTGAGAGTCGGCAAGTCAACTGCGTATAAAAATATCAAAACTTTAAGGTGAATAATATACAACAGACTAACAACAAAAACGTTGGCTTGGTATAGTGACACCAGTTAATTTTAGAGAGTTTGAGAATAGATCCAATATCAATTACTTAAGGAATTACCATTGAACAAAGCTCGGGCTTGCTCAAAAGTCACTGATCCATTGTTTAGCGAAATAACTGATTCCTTTGTAATGTGCTCCATCAAGTTCTGTCAGATATTGACAACACAAACTATTGAAATTTACAAAATAGATGCAAATACATACATAAATGTGCAAAACATATATAATAGTAACTAAAAAACATTCATACCCCAGATACGTCATCACAAGCCTCCTCGTCAAAAGGATCCTCAACAAAAACAGGCTCAACATAATAATCTTCATCAAAATCTTCAAGATAAAAATCGTCATCAGTAAGATTCTCATCACAAGCCTCTTCATCACGAGCATCCCCATCACAATCCTCCTCATCATAAGCCTCCTCATCACAAGCGTCCTCATCACAAGCCTCCTCATCATAAGCCTCCTCATCACAAGCGTCCTTATAACCATCGTCCACATCACAAGCGTCCTCATCAGCAGTTTGGCTGGATGGAAAGACCTCCAAGTTCAAAAGCACAAAATGTCCTCTCAACTTGGAAATCAAAACCGCAAAATGCCAATCACGATCTGTCTTCACCCAAACATTCCCAAGTAATCTGTTAGGATGCTTGTAGGTTAGCTTGTAACATCCAGGAGACAGGTTAAGTTGCTTCTCAAGCATACGGATAACATCTTCAAATGATTTAGTGCCCTTCACAACATAACACCTCCCCAAACCCCTAAAAAGAACGTTTAATTCATAATCACCCCCATGAATCCTTACTAGTGCTCCATTAACCTCCTTCCAAACAAAGATGTCTAACTGCTCAAGCCTTGCTTTGAAAGCCGACAAGTCAACTGCACATAAACATATCAAAACTTTATAAAACTTGCACTAGATAGTATAATATCAATAAGAAAACGATGCAAATAAAAATATCCATGGTGCTGAATACTGATCATAAAAGATGTACCAGTTTTTCACTATAAAGGTACATTTTTAATAGATAAAATGGAAATTAAATTTCCACATCATAAAAACAAACCCACAACAAGCTAGATATTTATTCGTGAAGCGATATCAAATACATCCTAAAGGTATGCAATTTAATAACACAGCCATCGCTTGTAATGCATAACAATTAGGGTTAATGGCCTCTAAATGTATTATAGTTGTCACGATTTCCTTTTATATGTAGCGAACTATTATTTTTGCTATTCCATGTACTAAACGTGCATTTCTGGGCATTTTAATGTATTTTATGACCTATTTGCCCCTCCTAAGTTAATAAAATGAAGGGCAAAATGGTAATAAAGTACACTAAAATGCCAAAAATGCAAGTTTAGTAAAAAAAATAGTTCGCTACATATAAATGGAAATTATGACAACTATGATACATTATCACGCCTTTAACACTGACAATTACAACGCTGAACTCTATTGGCACAAATTTATGTTTAGGAAATTCATCAAAGAGTTAAGGTGAATGATATATAACAGACTAAAAACAAAAACGTTGTTAAAAATTACCATTAAACAAAGCTCGGGCTTGCTCAAAAGTCACTGATCCATTGTTTAGCGAAAGAACCGCTTCCTTTGTAATGTGCTCCATCGTGTTCTGTCAGAGCATATAGAATAACTTTAAAGCATTATACTTTGTTCAAAATAAACACCAAACAACCAACGCTAAACAGCATTCATGATTCAAAACACATACATATACATAATCCGAAAAAGCATTATACTCAAGTTATATCCAGGAAATAAAAAAATGTCAAATAAAAGAGAAGAGATCGAGGGTTTACCGAAGGTAAAAAGTGGCCTAAAGAGAATGAAGGGGTAAATTTTTACCCTATTTCAGGAAGAGTAAGGGCGTGTTTGTTTTTTATAAAAACATCTGACTCGCCTCTGATCGCTTACTGGTCAGACGCGGTCAGAGGAGGAGGCTGTTTTTTTTTTAGTCTAGTCAGACGTGATAACACTGTTGGCATGATGTGATAGTGTCTGACTGCCTCTAACCATCTACTGTACTACATACAAACCTCACAATATCATACTGAAAATAACAAAAATAAACATCTCGGGTTTTATCAAGAAAGATCATCATTGATCTTAAACAAAAAACATAAAGTACAACTTACTCGAGACCTATAAGAGATCTAAACCGAGATCAAACACAACACTACACGAGTGTTTTTTCTTGTCATTTGTGGGTTTGCAAAAAAAGAGGTATTTGATTTTAATTTCGTGTGTTTTGATATCAACATCAAAGAGATCATACCTGGGTTTAAGGAAAAGTTTGGTGGCAGTTTTTTTTTGAGAAATACAGTAGTAATAGGAAGGAGACGTGTATGTGTTTAGGACTAGGTTATATGAAGTTTGAAAGTACTGGACTATTAGGTTATATGAAGGTTTGGCAATTGGGCTGGACCTTAACAATTATTTTTTACATATATTAGGCTGGTGTTTATAATTTTCTTGTTTATACAAGTCTTTTATGTGAATCTACTATGACTACTGAGCAAGTTAACCCGAAAACTGAACTGAATCGAGTTGAATTGAACTGAACCGATTAAATTCGTTTAGGTTTTCGGTTTTGCATAAATAGCTCGGTTCAATTCGGGTCAAAACCAACACTAAATCGGTTCTTTGATAATATCGTACTTTTTTTCAAAATCGCTAAAGATCGTTAACCGTATTTCGTTGTTGAAAAAATGTGAACCGAAATCACGTGTATGTGAATTTCAGGATTGATAGTTTTCTTTTAAACATATCTTAAAGTTTACATTCAAGCTATTTATTTACCTTGTATTGCTATCATTTAATATATACTTAAAAACGAAGAAATAAAACCATTCAGACAAGTATAAAAAAACAAACAACATTATTTCATTAGATTCAGACTTTATAACCGCCTCTTACCAGTAAGAGGCGGTACTCATATTCAGACACAAAACATCTTAATGAAACAAACACCACCTAAGTTAGATACAGTGTCCTTGTGGTTTGGCGAAAATTGCATCTTCCATCCCTGATAATTTGAAATTTCGTTTTTGGTTCTTATCTTTTGAAAAGAATAACATTTTTTTGAACGACGATTTTATTAAGACTAAGCCGAAGCTAGAAACAATAAAGAAGCTACAAAGGATTACATAAATGAACAAGCAGTAGCCGGATCACTAGTCCATTTTAACCAACATGGTTTACAATTCCTACTCCTCGGAGGTTTAGCAGAGTCCATATTTCCCACAAGGTTGTTTGTATTACCTGATAGATTAGGTTAGCCGGGCCAAGCCCGTTTGTAGGTTTAGGGCCAGTTAGGGTTCCATTTATGTCTTTATATAATCGCTATATAATGTGACTTAATAATACATCAAACCTACGGGTTTTCTATCTTTCTATAGTTTGAACTATCGCATCAAAGAATAACATTATAACACCAATATTCCTTTACAATAAACAATCAAGAACGGTAACTGCAAATTTGGCCAAACCACAGGGACTATCGGTGTTATCGCTAAAGCACTATCGGTGTTATTCTTTGCAAAGATAAGGACCGAAAATCCAACTTTAAACTATGAGGGATGGTAGATGTAACCCTAAACAAAACCAAACGAAAAAACAAACAAACCACAAACACAGTCACTTTGTAAGTTTCTAACTCAGTTTTTTATGCGGTATACTAATTTAGGGTTTAACTTATATTGAAAAAATAAGTTTGTGAATGTGAAATAACCTGTATTAGGATAACTTAAACATCACATGTGCAAAATAAAGTTAACTGTTCGCTGTTCTTCGTTGTTCATATGATTTGTTCAACGTCAGACGGCCTTAGAAATTCTTCACGGTCACTAGGGATCCGTTTAATTTTCAAGTGGTTTCTTATTATGGGCGATTGTTGCCTGCGTGGCATAAGGATGCAATGTGTTCGGTTAAAAGTTCAAAGCTACCGTTCATGCTCTTCAAAAAGTTGATTTCTCTTATTGCATTGGTGTTTGTTTTGGCTTATATACCCGGCTTATCTTTGATACGTAGTAATATACATATTATGGCGGTGATTGCATCCTTTTTAGAGATATATACATATGAGGTGTTTTTTAATTTGTGACGATGTTTAATGCCTGCACTTCTTGTTCTCAGCGACATCAGATGTTTAGAGTTACTGGTCATCAACATTTTTTATTCTTTATCAGTTTATTTGTCCCAAACACCCTCATCTGACACAAAAAGAGGTGCAGGTGGGATTCCGATGGTGATATCTAATATGAGTGAAGAAGATGAAAAACAAGTGATCTTCAAACGCAGACGATTACCCTCCAAAGAAGCTGCTTCATCAAGAGTTCGATTGTGGATTGTGTCGGACGACGACGACGATGATGATGATGAATTTATTACTTTACAACTATCTGATTTATTTCTAGAGCACGATGGCATGTTCAAGGCTGAGGCTGGGGTCGGGAATAATAATGGTGGAGAAATAGAGGTGCAAAATCAGATGACTACTATTTCGTCTGATGATGAAGAGGAATTTGATACTTATAGTGAGGTATCCAATTGTCGGACCGTTACACCTCTTTTCCAGTATCTAGCTAGCTACTTTTACTTGTTTGTTTATTTATATCCATAGATCGCCTTAAGGTACATCTCCATGACTCCATCATCAATACATATGTATCTTTACCACTTTATCGCCGCTTACCCTAATATCACATTAGAAGAACTATTTCATGTACCATATAAGGAATATTTCGGGTACACATATGTAACATTATTGGACATTTGCAGAAGTACGTGGCCATTGTAGCTTAAACCCTATATATCAGTATATTGATTGTTGTTGCATATCGTTGATTTACTTAAATGAATTGTTGCTAGGTGTCGGATGCAAATCACATAAACAAAAACATGGAAGTGGAAGATGGAGAAGATCGTATAAGTGCCTTACCAGATTGCTTAATTCTTGAAATCCTTTCTCGTTTGCCGGAAACAAAAGAAGCCATTAAAACAAGTTCTATATCTGAACGATGGCAATATGTTTGCACTTAAGTCCCTAATCTTATTTTCATACATGAATTCCCCTTTAGTGATTCTTATGGTAGTTCGTATGCTCCTTTGCTCCCTTATTTCTTTACAACTATTGACCATACCCTATCCCAACATAGGCAAGTCAACCTAAACCAACTTATACTTAATACACTACAAGAAAACAAAGAACAGGTGACGGGGGTTTCCCTGGCGACACAATGTCGCCAGGGATAACCCCTTTTCCCTGGCGACATTGCTGACGTGGCGTTAAAGCAGATTTACTTTTTGGTCAAAGTTTGACTAGGGTTTCCCTGGCGACATGTCGCCAGGGATAATCCGTCCAAAATCAGATACCAAGTGAAAGAGCGCGAAATTTTCCCTCCAAAGTTTCCCTGGCGACATGTCGCCAGGGAAACTTTGTCCCAACTTATCCCTGGCGACATGTCGCCAGGGAAACCTCGTCCATCGTATTTAACAAAAATTATTTTTGCTAATGACCTGTCAAACTTATCCCTGGCGACATGTCGCCAGGGAAACCTTTGCCATACGTAATTAGTTTCAAGGTTAAGCACAAAATGTGTGGCGGGCTTTTACCCGCCAAATCCCAAAAGTTTCCCTGGCGACATGTCGCCAGGGAAACTCCCTGTCATATATTTAATTAGTTTTTGCTTGTTATGAAAAACTATTAATTATTCCATCTAATTATTATTTTAACTATTGATCCGATGTTATTTTATTTTGCGACGTTTATATAATAAAAATGAGACATTTATAAAACAAATATTTATTTATTCCAAATAATTATTATTTTAACTATCGATCCGATGTTATTTTATTTTTGCGACGTTTATATAATAAAAATGAGACATTTATAAAACAAACATTTAATTATTCATAATATTATACCTAGCCCTTGTGGAATCAAATGGACAACTTAAAAACAGACATTACTAATCAACTTAAAGTTCGTGAAGTAGTGCAGCCGATTACTACTCAACGCTAAGATTTTCCATTTCATTTAAAAGCTCATGAAGTATTGCAGCCGATTGACATGCTTGGTCTTCAGGATGCCTTTCCATTTTTAGTATTGCCTCTAACATCTTTATCTTTAGATCTTTGATCTTGCAATTTGAGCACTCAGTGGTTGCAGATTCAGAAGATCCTGTAGAAGAACTTGGATGTATTGAACGCCTTGAAGGAGAACCTTGAGGTGTTGAAGATCTAGAGGAAGATCTTATACGGAGTTCGAGATCTAGATCATCCTTCCATATAAAATTTCCACATCCATAATCTTGTTTTTTTGGCTGTTACAAAATAAAAAAATGACATGACATGTTATTTTAAAAATCACACATATTACATAAATAAAAATACTTTAGATTGTTTACATTCGAAAGAGGACATGCATAATAAAGTTTACCAAAGCTATGGTGTTTATGTGATTGTCTCAACACTATATATCCATTTTCACATGTACACTTATAAGCTTCACGGGGATCCATCTGCTACCAAATCAGGTGGTGGTGGTGGTGAGTTTGGTAGGAGATGATAAGTGTATGTGTGTGTGATCTGCTGATGATAAGTGTGTGTGAATCCTTTTATAGTCAAAAAGTGAGGGAAATGGTTAACATTTCCCGCCAATTTTTTCCCGTCAACGTTTTCCCGCCAATAGTTAAACGTTAGATGTTCAATGGATGACCCGGTTTGTTATGGTTATACGTTTGATGTTCAATGGATGACCCGGTTTGTTATGGTTATATGTTTGATGTTCAACGGATGAGTTGGTATGCATTTGTTAAACATTAGATGTTCAATGGATGAGTCGGCATGTCTTGGTTACACGTTAGATCTTCAATGGATGACCCGGTTTGTTATGGTTATACGTTTGATGTTCAGTGGATGACCCGGTTTGTTATGGTTATACGTTTGATGTTCAATGGATGACCCGGTTTGTTATGGTTATACGTTTGATGTTCAATGGATGACCCGGTTTGTTATGGTTATACGTTGGATGTTCAATGGACGACTCGACATGTGTTGGTTACACGTTAGATGTTCAATAAATGAGTCGGCATGTCTTGGTTACACGTTAGATGTTCAATGGATGAGTCGGTATGCATTTGTTAAACATTAGATGTTCAATGGATGAGTCGGTATGTTTTGGTTACACGTTAGATGTTCATTGGATGAGTCGGTATGCATTTGTTAAACATTAGATGTTCAATGGATGAGTCGGCATGTCTTGGTTACACGTTAGATGTTCAATGGATGACCCGGTTTGTTATGGTTATATGTTTGATGTTCAATGGATGACCCGGTTTGTTATGGTTATACGTTGGATGTTCAATGGACGACTCGACATGTGTTGGTTACACGTTAGATGTTCAATAAATGAGTCAGCATGTCTTGGTTACACGTTAGATGTTCAATGGATGAGTCGGTATGCATTTGTTAAACATTAGATGTTCAATGGATGAGTCGGTATGTTTTGGTTACACGTTAGATGTTCATTCGATGAGTCGGTATGCATTTGTTAGACATTAGATGTTCAATGGATGAGTCGGCATGTCTTGGTTACACGTTAGATGTTCAATGGATGACCCAGTTTGTTATGGTTATATGTTTGATGTTCAATGGATGACCCGGTTTGTTATGGTTATACGTTTGATGTTCAATGGATGACCCGGTTTGTTATGGTTATACGTTGTATGTTCAATGGATGAGTCGGTATGCATTTGTTAAACGTTAGATGTTCAATGGATGAGTCGGCATGTCTTGGTTACACGTTAGATGTTCAATGGATGACCCGGTTTGTTATGGTTATACGTTTGATGTTCAATGGATGACCCGATTTGTTATGGTTATACGTTTGATGTTCAATGGATGACCCGGTTTGTTATGGTTATACGTTGGATGTTCAATGGATGACCCGGTTTGTTATGGTTATACGTTGGATGTTCAATGGACTACTCGACATGTGTTGGTTACACGTTAGATGTTCAATAAATGAGTCGGCATGTCTTGGTTAAACGTTAGATGTTCAATGGATGAGTCGGTATGCATTTGTTAAACATTAGATGTTCAATGGATGAGTCGGTATGTTTTGGTTACACGTTAGATGTTCATTGGATGAGTCTGTATGCATTTGTTAAACATTAGATGTTCAACGGATGAGTCGGCATGTCTTGGTTACACGTTAGATGTTAAATAGATGACCCGGTTTGTTATGGTTATACGTTTGATGTTCAATGGATGACCCGGTTTGTTATGGTTATACGTTTGATGTTCAATGGATGACCCTGTTTGTTATGGTTATACGTTGGATGTTCAATGGATGACCCGGTTTGTTATGGTTATACGTTGGATGTGTTGGGAATAAATTTAGGCCAGAACACTTGAACGCTGACAAGAACAACTCAAGCGTTGACAAGAGCAAAGTGAACGCTGACAGCATAAGCGTTGACAAGATAAAGTCAAGCGTTGACAGATTGAAGACAAGCACTGATGGAAGATGTGAGCTACACGTATATTATATTCTAGATTACTTCTAGTAAGGATAGAAACGACAATGTATTTTCTATGTTTATCTTTACCTAGAATAATTGATTTGTAGCTTATTGTACAAGACTTCTTGTTCTATAAAAGAAGATCTTTTAGGTTAATGTTTAATATCAGTTTTTCATAGTATTCGCAAGTTAAACCTTTCATTGTAATCAACAAGATTATTCTAATACAAGTGAAAGTTTGTTTAACATCATTGTGTTTTAGATCAAGTGTTAATTCCGCATAACACTTTGTTACTTTATTCATAAGCAAAGGTTTCTCTACGTGTAGTACTTGATCTAATCTCGTATACACAAAGCTAATCGATCTAAGTTTGGGATCAACAAGTGGTATCAGAGCTTGTTGAGAAACTTTTGATCTTTAAGTAACGCAGAACCCTAAAACACCAAACCCTAAAAACCCTAAATTCTCAAAACCCTAAAAACACCATGTCTGGCACAAATCAACCTCCTGCTTTGCTGCAAAACAACTTCTCAAACCCTAGTATCAAAATTCCCATGTTTGATGCCAGGAACTTTGAGCTTTGGAAATCCAATTTTGAGCAATACATAGCTATTCATGACTACACTCTTTGGGAAATTATCGAATATGGGAACACATTCGATAAAGCAGCAAAGATTACTGCTGCTATTGCTACAAGGACAGCTATTCCTAATTGTCCTGAATCTGATAAGGTGGAAAAACCTGAAGATGGGAGAGCTGTTGCTGTTGAAGATATAGCCAAGAAGAGGGTGGACATGAAAATCCTGAACATCTTGAAACATGCCCTAGGTCATGAGAATCAGCACAAGTACAAACGATTTGAGTCTGCAAAAGAGCTTTGGGAAGCTCTTGAAGTAGCACATGGTGGCAATGCTGACACAAAAGAAGAAAAGAAGAAGCAACTCTTGCATGAGTATGCTGTCTTTAAAGCTCAACCTAATGAGAATCTCAGCAGTGTGAGAAGTAGACTTCTTGATATCACAAGTCAACTTTCCTTCATGGGAAAACAGATTGATGATCCTGAATTGAATGCTACTTTTCTCAAAAGCCTTGGTGATGTATGGAAGATTGAGACAAGATCTATTCTTGTCAATAACACCCACAAGACTTCCAGGTTTGATGACATCTTCAACAAGTTAAGGCTGTTGGAGAATGAATGGCAATTGGAGAGTGATAACAAATCTTCCAGCAGCAACATGGCTTTCTTTTCACAAAGTGAAGGCCAATTTGATTCCATGAACTTCTATGGACATTCAGCAACTGGATCTCAAGGTGTCAACGCTGGATGTCAATCTGTCAGCGCTGGATCATACCCTGTCAACGCTTTGTACTCAAGCGCTGACACACACAATCATGGCGCTGATAGAATTAAACCTGCTGGTTTTGATCTTGATACTGTGTGTGCATTCATTGCTTCTTTGCCTAGTGATTCAAGGATTACTTATGAAGATCTTGAGCAGATAAGTGATGAACAATTGGAAGAGATGGACATCAAGTGGACTATGGCTCTTGTAAGTTTAAGAGCAAACAGGTTCAATAAAAGGTTCAAGAAGAAAATGACCTTTAATGCTAAGGATGTTGCTGGCTTTGACAAGTCCAAGGTAGAGTGCTACAACTGTCATAGGATGGGGCACTTTATGAGGGAATGTAGATCTCCAAGGAGATCTGATGCTGGGAAGCCTTCTAGCCAAATGATTAAGAACCCAGATCCCAAGGCCATGGTTGCTGTTCAACAAATTGATGGCGTTGGAGAATGGGATTGGAGCTGGATGGCTAAGAATGAGGAAGAGGACAGAGCTTTGGTTGCTGAAGTTAAAGAAGAGCATGCTGAATATGCTCTCATGGCACACTCCTCCTCTTCATCAGATAATGAGGTATATGATGATGCTTTCTGTTCTAAGGGTTGTCGTTTAAATACTGAAAAATTAAAACAAGAGATAGTTAAATTATTAGATGATGCAAGTACTCTAAGATGCAAAGTATCTAACTATCAAATTGCTCTTACCCAAACAGAAAAGACAGTAGCTGAGTATAAGAAAATGGAGTTTGATTTAAAGGATCAAATAAATATCTTAAAACATGAGTTACATCAGAGTAAGGATGTTCAAGATATAGTAAATAGGGTTAATCTTGATTTGATAGCTCAGTTAGAGGAGGCTAACAAAAACAAAGATAATGTGAGTCTTAAAATCCAGAGATTTGATAAGGCCACACAAACCCTAGGAGAGTGTGTTAGTAAACAAAGAGACTCTAAGGATATGAGTGGGATTGGGATGAATAATTATACTGTTGTTCCACCACCAGCTGGGGATTTCTATGGTGTCCAATCAAAGGACTTATCTTGGACTGGCTTGCCAGAATGCCAAGAGGAGGAGTTCATTCCTCCACCTAGAGTGACTTCCCCAGTTGAGGAATATCAGCAAAAGCTGACTGACCTAGAAGAGTGGAAGAAAGCTAACCACACTTTGTTTGTTAAGGGAGGGTTATTGTGTGAAAGTCCAAATGAGCCCACACCAATCACAAAACCAATTGATGATCCTAAACCTATTAAGATCACACACCCTACCACTGGCAAACCTGTTGACCTTGGCCCACAAAATGTTAGAAAACCTAGTGTTAAATATGCAGAGATGTATAGAAATTCTAGGTCACCAAAAAGCCAAGTTAGTAACCATGGAACAGGCTTCTTTGCTTCTAAGACTATGTCTAGAAAAGCTTGTTACACATGTGGGAGCTTCTCACATTTGGCCTACAAATGTGCCAACGCTTCCAATGTCAACGCTGACAGGAACCATTTCAGCGCTGACAAAAGTCAACATAGGTCAAACACTGTCAGACCCAATACCTTTGTGAACAAAAATTCACAAGTTGTTAGACCAGCCCCATTCTTTTCTAGAGGGTCTAACACACAAGGCCTAAGACCTTTTCAAAAGTCAAATACTTGGTCAAATAGGCAATGGGTTCCTGTAGCAAACCCTAGGTACAACGCTGATAGGAGCAATCGGGGCGCTGACAAGAGAAATTTCAGCGCTGACAAACCTAGGTATTTGCAGCCACAGGGAAATAGGTCTAAAGCTTCTACTAGCTTAACATGGAGACCAAAACAAGACCAGAACCCTAATAATACTGGTATTTCTATGACATGCAACAGGTTTCATTATATTTCAAAGGCATTGTCAACACCAATTGGGGTTAACTGGGAATTTCATTCAAACAGGGATGAAAATGGGGTTGTTATGAGAACCAAGTCTGTTCTTGTTGAACAACCAAATGAATCCAAGTCTTCCAAGGCTTGGGTTCCCAAAGAAAACTAATGTGTTTTCTTTATGTGCAGGGCATTCAGAAGAAGATCAATGACTATGGATACTGGGATAGTGGATGCTCAAGGCACATGACTGGAAAGGAAGACTATCTGACCAATTTCTCTCCTATTCAAGATGGTGATAAGGTATACTTTGGAGGTGGCTACGGCACAATCACAGGAAAAGGAACCCTTGTCACCAACAATCTTAGGTTTGATAATGTCTTCTTGGTGAAAGACCTGGATTATAATTTGTTTAGTGTATCACAAGTGTGTGATAACAAAAATAAGGTTCTTTTCACAGATACTGAGTGCTTGGTGTTAAGCAAAGATTATAAGCTCCCTGATGAGAAATATATAGATTTTAGAACACCAAGGCATAAAGACATATATAATGTGAATCTTAATGGAATTAAGGTAAATAATAAAATGTCATGTCTGTATGCTAAGGCCTCAGTAGATGAAAGTAATCTTTGGCACAGGAGACTAGGGCACATAAACTTTAAGAATATTAATAGGCTTGTGAGGCTTGGTTTAGTTGATGGTTTGCCTGAAAAGGCTTTCCACAATGACCACTCTTGTGTTGCATGCCTTAAGGGCAAGCAGCACAAGGTCTCATTCAGGTCTAAACAGGTGCACTCTAGTTCTAAACCCCTTCACTTATTGCATATGGACCTCTTTGGTCCTACTAATATAGAGAGTTTGAAGGGTAAATCATATTGTTTTGTCATTACTGATGATTACTCCAGGTTCACATGGACTTTCTTTTTAGCCAAGAAAAGTGAAACTGCCCTAAGTCTGATTAATTTCATTACCCAGATTGAAAAGAAAAATGGTAATGAGGTCAAAATTATTAGAAGTGACAATGGGGGTGAGTTTAGAAATCAGTTATTAGATGATTTTTGTGCCAAGAAAGGGATTACTAGACAGTTTAGCATAGCTAGAACCCCACAACAAAATGGGGTTGCTGAAAGGAAGAATAGGACCCTTATTGAAGCAGCCAGAACCATGTTGGCTGATGCCCACTTTCCTATAGCTTTTTGGGCTGAAGCTGTTAACACAGCTTGTTATGTTCAAAATAGGGCATTGGTCAACAAGATACATAATAAGACACCTTATGAATTACTTTGGGGAAGGAAGCCCAATATTGGCTTTCTTAAGCCATTTGGTTGTCATGTAGTTGTGTTAGAAACTAGTGATGCCCTAGGTAAATTTGATTCAAAAGGTGATGAAGGCTACTTCATGGGTTATTCAGTGCAGAGTAAAGGATATAGGGTTTACATTAAAAAGGAAAAACGTATACTTGAAAAGGTACATGTTAGGTTTTTAGAAAGTAAACCTAGTGATCCTGAGAGTGGTCCAAATTGGTTGTTTGACTTAGAACCTTTGTCTAGAGCTTTAAATTATATGCCTGTTACTGATCCAGACATTGTGAAGGTAACTTCAAGTGTTTTGGAAAAGAGAATTGGTAATGTTTCAGGTATACAGGTTGCTAAGGAGGATGGACCACCAGCAGTTATATCATCTCCCATACAAGAATTTGTTACACTTCCTATATGGACAGATGAGTATTATGCTGCTGCTACTGCTGCTACTACTGCAAGGAAAGATAATGGTGGTATTCAAATATCACCAAATACAAACATGCATGATTCTTCAGGCGCTGACAAAGGGAAATCAAGCGCTGACACGACCAATTCAGACGCTGATGGCTCCAACGCTGACAACACCAGTTCAGGCGTTGTTAGCCCAAACGCTGACACACAAGGATCAGACTTTGGAGACACCTTTACACAGCTTTTCTCTTCTCATTTTGAACAGGGTGGACCTTCCAATATCCATGAAGAGATTCCTGTTGATGAAGAAGAAACTGAAGAAGATATTGGCAACATGGAGCGTGAAATTGAGGACACCAGACTTTTTGAAGGAGGCGTTCTCACTTCCACAGCAAAGGATCACCCCACATCTCAAATCATTGGTGATGTTATGGCTCCAGTTCAGACAAGAAGATCCCATCAAGGTCTTGGTGGATTTATTGCCAATATACACAAGAAGGTTGATACCCCTCTTGTACAAGCATGTTTGTTTGCCTGTTTTCTGTCACAGGAAGAACCCAAGAAGATTTTTGATGCTCTCAAAGAACCAAGTTGGGTGGAAGCAATGCAGGATGAGCTTCACCAATTTGCTATACAGGATGTTTGGGAGCTGGTTGATTGTCCTAGGTATGTGAGACCAATTGGGACAAGATGGGTTCTAAGGAACAAGAAAGATGAAAGAGGCATTGTGGTCAGAAACAAGGCACGTTTGGTAGCTCAGGGTTATACACAAGAGGAAGGCATAGATTATGAAGAAGTCTTTGCTCCAGTTGCAAGAATTGAGGCTATTAGAATTTTCTTAGCTTATGCTTCTTGCATGAATTTTACTGTTTATCAAATGGATGTGAAGAGTGCTTTCCTCTATGGCACAATTGTTGAGGAGGTTTATGTAATGCAGCCTCCTGGTTTTGAAGATCCTGAGAATCCAGACAAGGTTTATAGAGTAAAGAAGGCAATGTATGGCCTTCATCAAGCCCCAAGAGCATGGTATGGTACATTGTCCACCTATTTGGTGGAAAATGGTTTTAAGAGGGGCACCATAGATCAGACACTGTTTACAAAGAAGAAAGGAAAACATGTGTTGCTTGTGCAGGTCTATGTTGATGACATCATTTTTGGCTCTACTGATCCAAAAATGAGTGAGGATTTTTCCAAGCTCATGACAGATAAATTCAAGATGAGTGCAATGGGTGAGATGAACTTCTTTCTAGGTTTACAAGTTCAGCAGAAAGAAGATGGTATCTTCATCTCCCAAGACAAGTATGTAGCTGAAATCTTGAAGAAATATGGTTTTTCTCCACATGAGAAGGAGGCTTCCACTCCTATGGATAGGCAATACCCTTGGGGAAAAATTGGAGCTGGAAAGGATGTGGATGTTAGGCACTATAGATCAATGATTGGATCATTGATGTATCTTACAGCCTCAAGACCTGACATCATGTTTGCTGTGTGTGCATGTGCACGCCATCAAGTGACTCCCAAAGAATGTCACCTTTTTGCTGTGAAGAGGATTTTTAGGTACCTAAGATGTTATCCAGATCTTGGCTTATGGTACCCAAAAGATTCTCCCTTGGACCTTATTGCATATTCAGACAGTGATTATGGTGGTGACAAGTTTGATAGGAAATCCACAACTGGTGGATGCCAATTTCTTGGGAGCAGATTAATATCTTGGCAATGCAAGAAACAAACAGTGGTGGCAAACTCTACAACTGAAGCAGAATATGTGGCAGCAGCTGCTTGTTGTGGACAAGTATTATGGATTCAGAACCAGCTGTTGGATTATGGGTATAATTTTATGCATACCAAGATTTTTGTAGACAATAACAGTACTTTATGCATTATTAAAAATCCTGTACATCATTCTAAAACCAAACACATAGAAATTAGACACCATTTTATAAGAGATTGCTTTGAGAAAGGTTTAATACAACCAGATAGGGTAGATACTGAAGATAATGTAGCTGATTTATTAACTAAACCTTTTGATGCTGGAAGATTTCAATATTTGGTAACAAATATTGGAATGGTTAATCTCACTTAATATGTGTTTTGGAACATTTTTGTAAAAGTATGTACAGGATAATGCATTGTTATTGGTCTTTGTGATGATTTAGATTTTCCACATTATTTTTCTAACACTGACAAAGGTGAATGTAACGCTGTCAAGTGTTATTTTGCCGTTGTTAGAAATATTATGGTCTAACGCTGACAAGAGTTCCTTCAACGCTGTTAAAGTGTTGTCGGGACGCTGTTAGCAACAAATGTTAGTTTTGTGGTTTTCATCTAAATGTGCAGGTAATGGTAGCTTTATGCCATTAGATACAGAGTTGCTTATGGAACTTTGAAGAGCTATTTGAACATGTTTTGTTTATGGATGATGGTTGGAATATTTATATTCCTATCTTGACATAAATTTTTAATGTTCATATATATGTTTTGAGAACTCATGTATCACAGTTTAAGGGGAGGTTTAAGGAACCTTTAGGACTCTTGGGTATTCTTAGAATACTCTCATCACAATTCTAGATTGTGTCCACTGGTGAGTATGGGTTAGTTTTACTAAACCATGAGGCACTGTAGCATGCATAGTATATCAACTTTGCATGCTGCCAAGACATTTTTGACTTAGAATTGGTTATGGTCTGTTGGGAGGCTTGGGAATCCTTTTGATATGGGTTTTACCTGGGAGTAACAAGGATTTTATGAGGTAACTTGGTTGTTAAGAATTTTGGTTAGCAAGGGACACTAGAGGACTGTTATGTCTATCTTGCTTATGCAAGTGTGCATAACTGGACAGTGCTTGCCGCCCTATGATAATTATCAGCTTTTGGTTATCTTCTCTAGGATAAGTTACTTGTTAAGGTCATTTTTCACTTTTTAAAACAATTTTATTTTTGGACGCTGACAAGATTTTTCCAAGCGTTGTTGTGACCAAAATGGACGCTGACATGGCTTTAGGCGAACGTTGACAAGATTATAGCCGTTGGGCGTTGATGGGTTATATTTGACCGTTGACAAACAATGGGACCTACCCAGTTGTAACTTTTTGACATATTTTCAAGCCGTAATTTTAGGAGTTGTTACTTTCATTAAATGCATGGGATAACTTATAAACTTTTTCAATATTTTCATGATTGATTTTTGAAAATCTTTGCCTATTTTTGGGCCAATCACGTGCATTCATCCACTCCTATAAATTTGGCTCCTATTTTAAACAGGGTATCTATAATTCTTGTCTAACTCTTTTCTCTTATCAACCTTCATCTTTTATACATCAAATTAACAGCTTTCATCAATGGCACCAAGATTTAACTCAGTAGAATTGGATTTGGGGTTCAAGTCTCAACACAACATGATTGCTTATCTTGTTGCTGATAATACTTTGTTCCCTTAATACACTCAGATGGTGGAGTATTTGAATGCATCCCATTTAAGGTATGCTCTTTCTCATGCACCACTCATTCCAGTCACACACATTAAACAGTTTTGGAACACTGTCAGTTCCACAACAGTTAATGGAGTGACAACATTGACTTCTATTGTACATGGGAGACCTTGGGTGGTTACTGAGGCCTTGGTACGCCAGGCCTTGCATCTTAATGATGCTGATGGTATAACCATGCTTCCCATATCTGAAATAGAACAAGGGCTAAGGGCTTTGGGATACCCTATTCCTGATGAAGGTACTCTTAATAAGTACCATAAGCAGGAATTTCCCCCAGCCTGGAAGTACCTAATTCACATTCTCCTTCAGTGTTTGAGTCCCAAATGTACTGCACACAATGAGATCAATAGATCCATTGCATCTGCTATTGTGTGTATTGCAACAGGGCAAAATTATAATTGGTCTAAAATGATTTTTGAAGGAATGTGTAAAAACAAGGGGACAAAAATGACTTTAGCTTATCCCCGTTTTCTGCAAATGGTTTTTGATGCTCAAAGATATTGTTCAAGGGATCACAATGACTTTTATAAGATCCCTGAACAAAAGAAGGCTATTTTCACCAAGATGAATTCACCACCTCTTAGAGATCTACCCTTAACCCACGCCATGCTTGCTGTTATTGCAGCAGCACAACCCCAACCAGACCCCCAACCTCATATTGACCCTCAACCACAACTTGAGCCTATCCCTGAACCTTTACCCTCACCTGACCAAATGCAAATAGACCAAAATCCCTTTGACGCTGACACATCTAATGTGGGCGTTGACATGCCTATTTCCAACGTTGACACCCAACCATCACAATCCCAAACACCCCTTAACCAACCTACATCTACACCATCTTCTACACCATCTTCCACACCACCAGAATATAGGTTGATTAAACGCCAAAGGACTGCTGGAGTGTTCTCCTCTGGTGGTCCTAGCCATGAAGCAGAGAGAACCACCACCACAAGCGTGGCTGGTGATCTGGATGAGGCTGGGACTATTGGTTCTGGCTTAGAAGCTGGCCAAGACAGTCCCACCATAATTAAGTCCTCATCCATGCCCAATGAACCTGACTTGGGAGGTCAAATCCCCATTTTGGAAGAGGGCAGACTGGAACCAATGACGCTTTTAGAATTGACGGCTGTCTGCATTAGCTTGCAAAAGCAAAATGCAGACTTAGTACAAATTGTCAGTAACCAAGGCCTTGAACTCAAAGAATTGAGGGAGAGGATTGTTGTTTTGGAGAGTGCTCATTCAAGGGGAGGTATGGAGGAGTCTTCCAAAGGGGAGGAAGCAAGAAATCTGAGTGATAAGAGCAGTCAAGATGGTCAATCATTGGATATTGCTGAAGCTCTTACTAGTTTGAAGGAACAAAAAGGTTTTGATACGTCCTTAATCTCTCCAACAAAGTTAAATTTATCATTTACAGATATGCTGAGAGAGGTTACACAAGGCACTGAGGGAAAATATTTAAGCGTTGATAAGACAAGTTTGGACGCTGACAGAAGTATTTTGGGCGCTGATAGAGGAAATTTGGGCGTTGACAGATCTGCATATGGAGGTGATGTATTCCAGTCATCATCTATCATCAAAGATGTTCCTACTCAGGTATTATCATCTACCTTACCAACAATTGAACCAACAGATAAGGGTAAGGGTAAGTTGGTAGAAGAAGTTGTTCCAAAGAATGCAGCTCAGGTTGAATTTGATAGAAGATTGGCTGAGCAAATGATGGAACAAGGTGAGAAGGAAAAGTCACCATTTGTTGTGACTTCTGAGGAAGAAAGTGATGGAGGCAGCTCAGATTCAAGTGTGATGATTGTTGAACCAGAAAGACTTGAGTATGGTGATGAGCTTGCTAAGGAAAGGCTGAGAGATTTGAAGTTGCAAATTGATTTTGATATGCCAGAGGTAGTTCAGATGTACAATTCTTGGGAAGAAAGCTGCATGGATAATCCAGACTTGACCATTTCAGATCAGATATGGGGTTTGGAAATTCTTCTTAGAGTTCAGCAGGATTGTAAGGTGATGTTGAAGTACAGGGCAAGCAACATTCTCTCTGAATTGAAAAGGGATAGAAGGAAGCTCTATTTTATGTTGCTCAAATGTCATGGAGTTGGATGGACACATCAAAAGCTGAAGGCTTTGACATTTGATGAGTTGGAACATAGGGCTTATCCTATTTGGGTGAAAGTGCAGGAAGAGAACACTTTCAGACTTCTTTCAGATGAAAGAAAGGAGCAACTTGCAGAAGAGATGGCAATCAAGAAAGCTATGATAGTCCCTAGACCAGTGAAGAAGGGATTTGTTCTTGAGTTTCCAAAAGATATGTCTCAACTGTATCCAAGTGAAGCAATCATTAGAAAGAGCCTCAAGCTCTCCCCATTAGAAGCTTCAGATATGGTTCATGTGTTACCACTAGATTCCAGGAATCCAATTATAAGTTATGAGGAAGATGAATGTGGATTCTGGAAAATTGGAAGATTTGGCAAGGAGGTACACACTTTTACCACTCTCATATCTTTATTTGCAAGTTGTGACAGAGAAGACTTGGTAGACCTTTGGAGGTTGCTAGAGACCAAGTATGAGGCTGAAGCACCAACTTCAGCCAATGGAATAAAACTTTGGACCACATTCAAAAGAATGTGTGGGACAAATGAAGAAGATCCTGAAATATGGAAGGATCTTGAAGATGACCTCAGTGGTCTTCAATGGAGGTTATATTCAGCTGCTGGTGTATACCATTTGAGTTCTACAAAGTTTGCTGAGTATTTGCTTGTAGATGCTCAGTATTTCATATCCAAGGCTGTTTTGGAGAAGATGAAGGACACCCAGTTGGAGATAGACTACACAAGTGACGTGGCAAAGAATTTGATCAGATTTATTTATTACCAATATGATAAGGTTTGTCAGACTCCTCCAAGTTCTTAATGTTTATTCAGAAACTTGATCATAAGAGTGGATATCAAGTTTAGGGGAGGATTGTTGGGAATAAATTTAGGCCAGAACACTTGAACGCTGACAAGAACAACTCAAGCGTTGACAAGAGCAAAGTGAACGCTGACAGCATAAGCGTTGACAAGATAAAGTCAAGCGTTGACAGATTGAAGACAAGCACTGATGGAAGATGTGAGCTACACGTATATTATATTCTAGATTACTTCTAGTAAGGATAGAAACGACAATGTATTTTCTATGTTTATCTTTACCTAGAATAATTGATTTGTAGCTTATTGTACAAGACTTCTTGTTCTATAAAAGAAGATCTTTTAGGTTAATGTTTAATATCAGTTTTTCATAGTATTCGCAAGTTAAACCTTTCATTGTAATCAACAAGATTATTCTAATACAAGTGAAAGTTTGTTTAACATCATTGTGTTTTAGATCAAGTGTTAATTCCGCATAACACTTTGTTACTTTATTCATAAGCAAAGGTTTCTCTACGTGTAGTACTTGATCTAATCTCGTATACACAAAGCTAATCGATCTAAGTTTGGGATCAACAGGATGTTCAATGGACGACTCGACATGTGTTTGTTACACGTTAGATGTTCAATAAATGAGTCGGCATGTCTTGGTTACATGTCGCCAGGGAAGGTTTGGGAGATACGACAAAACAATTTAGGTACGTGTATATGCGTTGAAAAGTCAAAGGTATCCCTGGCGACATGTCGCCAGGGAAACTTTGTCACACCCCTCCAAAAACTTTCAGTCACGCGCGTTTTTGGCTAAACGACAAAAGTAGATAGTATCCTTGGCGACATGTCGCCAGGGATTGTCGCCAGGGAAAATTTGGACCTTTATTGACCAGATCTCCTTATCTTTTCTCACAACACTTATCCAAAAAAAACCCTCATCTCCTTCGATGTTGCTGCTGTATCACCACCACCACCACTCTCCTCCACACCCTTCGTTGCTATATCACCACCACCACCACTCACCACCACCACTCACCACCACTCCTGCACACGTGCACTCACCACCACTCACCACCATCTCCAGTCGCCAACACCACCACCACGCCATCTACATTCACCGGCACCACCACCACCGCAATCTATATTAAGGTTTTTTTATATAATTTATATTGTAATTGATAGTTTAAGGTTTTTTTATAATTTATGTTGTAATTGATTTTTTATATAACTTATATTATAATTGATAGTATATTTGGTTTTGTCTTTACATATCCGGTCACCGCAGCCGAGTCCCGACCGTAGCCGAGCCCGACCACAGCCGAGACCCGACCGCAGCCGAGCCTTGACTACAGCCGCGCCCCGACCACAGCCGAGACCCGACCACTCTTTAACGGTATGTTTTTTTAACTTTTAATTGTAATTGATAATACATATTGTTTTTTTTTAGTTTTTTTAGATTCCCTGGCGACATGTCGTCCGGGATGTTTAAACTTGTTAATTTTTGTTAAACGTAAATCCAAACACTCCTTATGTTACCTATTTGATGAGAATAAATTGTAGTAATCTTTTTTGGATAAGCTGATTTCAAACAGGTTAACCTGGCTTATCAGAATAAGCTGTTTGATAACAGCTTATCCTAATAAGCTTATCAGGATAAGCTGTTTGATAACAGCTTATCCTGATAAGCTTATCAGGATAAGCTATTTTCAAATAGCTTATCCTGATAAGCTTATCAGAATAAGCTGCTTATTCTGATAAGCTTATCGGGATAAGCTGTTTTCAAACAGCTTACTCTGATAAGCTTATCGGGATAAGCTGTTTTCAAACAACTTATTCTAATAAGCTTATCAGAATAAGCTGTTTGTAAATAGCTTATTCTGATAAGCTTATCGGGATAAGCTGTTTTCATACAGCTTATTCTGATAAGCTTATTAGAATAAGCTGTTTTTATTATATGATATAAATGTTTTATTGGACTAAGCCTTAGGAATGTTTTAGGATTTTAGCGATTAATTTCGGAAAATTCCCGTCTGAAATTGATCAACCTATAGAAAACCCACCGAAGTTAATTTATTAGGAATTAACTTCGGAAAGTCCCCTGTTTGGGACTGCTTTTTGAATGTTTTGTCTCATTTAGGATATGAATGCGTATAACCGATTTAGTATTTGAGATGATTTCGACAGTGTTTCTCCTTTACTCCTACGAATATGTCTTTAAACACATATTTGGGGAGTTGAGGGGAAATGCTGCCGAAATTTTCTCAGATAGTAAATCGGTTATACAGATTCATATATGAGACGAAACATTCAAAGGGTGGGTTAGGATTGCCTTCCATAGTTGCACTATGTGAACATACTATTTTCTATACTTGATAATTATATCTTTTAATAAATATTATTATATAATTATATACTTTATAAATAATAATTATATATTTTAAAATTATTTTTTATAATTTGATATAATACATATTATTATTTATGAAATATATAATAATTATTTTTTAAATTCCTTGTGTTAATTAAGTTGCATATAATAACTAAATGTATCGTTAAAACACAGTTATGGTACTCATTGATAAGAGTTGGACACGGTTAGAGCGTCATCAGCCAGAATTTAGGGTCTTACCAGTTTTGTCAAGCATTCCAGTTAGTTTGTGAATCGTTTGAATGAGATACCATGTCCATGCAAGCATTGTCAAACAAGACTCCTGGTACATATTGACATTCTTTCGAACCACGTTATGAAGTCCGGGTTTGACAACAGTTATACAACATGGGTACACCATGGTGAACCAGCTCCTCCTACACCTACACCTCCTCCTCCACCACCACCACCACTTCCAATAATAGATAACACAAGACAACCTTTGATTAGTGACATGACATCGTTACTTGATGATCTTACCTATATGCCTCCGGACTATATTCCTCCTCCACCTCCTACCAACTCAAGTAACAGACGGACTCAAGCTAACGAGTTAGAAGAGTTATATCGCAGTGCCAATGAGCCGCTGTACCCTGGTTGTGTAGAAGCGACTCGATTAGACTTTATGGCAAAGTTTACACATTATAAGGCCAAAGGTAAAATCACCGATACCATATTCAATGATATTCTAGAGTGGATGCAAACTATCTTTCCCCCAACCAGAGGATTCAAGCTCCCACCGTCATACTATGCAATAAAGAAGACATTTAAAACGATCGGGTTATGGTACGATTCGATACATGCTTGTGAACACGATTGTTGCTTATTTCGGGAAGGATACGTCGATTTGGATTTCTGTCCGGTGTGTAATACAAGTAGATGGAAAGACACTAACACGCCGGGGAAGAAAGTTCCTAACAAGGTGCTGCGTTACTTTCCGATCATTCCTAGACTACAACGTTTGTACAAGTCTAGTAAAAGTGCAAATGATATGATTTGGCATGCTACTGGAAAGTGTACGGAGCCCGGTAAGATGCAACACCCGTGTGATGGTGCGGCTTGGAAGAAATTTGATGCCAAGTATGGTGATTTTGTAGCAGAACCAAGAAATGTTCGATTAGGGTTGGCTGCTGATGGTTTCAATCCATTCGGCAACCTTAGTCAGACTTACAGCATGTGGCCGGTGATATTGACAACATACAACCTGCCTCCGTGGTTGTGTATGAAAGAGAGTTCTTTAATGCTGACGTTGTTAATTCCTGGCCCTAAATCTCCGCGCAAGGACATTGATGTTTACTTGAGACCTTTAAATGATGATCTAAAACTTTTATGGGATGGTTTCAGTACTATAGACCAAGCTACAGGCGAGGCATTCACCATGAGAGCGATGCTTTTATGGACCATCAATGATTTTCCGGCTCGAAGTAGTTTGTCTGGGTATAGTGGGCAAGGTTACAAGGCTTGCCCTACATGTAATGACGACACTCCATCTCTTCATGTGGCAAGCAAAATAGTTTATGTTGGCCACAGAAGATTCTTACCGCCCCGCCATAAATCCAGGACTTCACGTTTATTCAATGGTAAACCCAAACACCAGCCCCGTCATAGAACATTTACCATGGACCGGATTAACGATCAACACGCTTCACTGCCAAATCGACTTCCCGGTAAACATAAGAATTTTAGGGGTGTGAAGATAACACGCAATTTTCGTGTTGAGCCTAACTGGTCTAAACGGTCTATTTTTACGAGCTTGAGTATTGGCCTTTTCTTTCACTAAGAAACAATTTAGACATCATGCATATCGAAAAAAATGTGTTGGAGGCCATCCTGAACACTTTGTTGATGAATGACAAATCTAAAGACACTGTCAAGGCAAGACAATACTTGGAAAAGTTGGGCATTCGAAAAAGCTTGTGGCTCACCCAAAGTAAAAACGGGAAGTGCAAGAAGCCTTAGGCTTCGTATTCCTTCACACCAGAGAACATGAAAAAGTTTTGTCCGTACATCAAAAGTGTTAAACTACCAGATGGGTTCGGATCCAACTTCAAGCACAAAGTGACCGATAACGATACCAATATAACGGGCATGAAGTCTCATGACTGTCATATAATGATGCAACGTTTACTTCCTTTCGCACTTCAGGAATACTTGTCTGGTGAGATTGCAAGACTACTGATCGACCTATGTAACTTGTTTAAGCAACTCTACTCTATAACTTTAATGGTGGATGACATGTTGACTGCTGTAAAAAAGGTGGTTGACATTTTGTGCGATCTTGAGCTCATATATCCTCCTGATTTCTTTGACATTATGGTTCACTTGGTTATCCATTTACCTGATGAGGCCATTGAAGGCGGGCCTATCCGCCCCCGGTGAATGTATCCATTTGAAAGATACATGAAAGAGCTAAAAGGTTATGTACGAAATAAAGCTAAGCCAGAAGGTTCGATTGCGGAGGGTTATGTTGCACAAGAAGCATTGACTTTCTATTCTAAGTATTTTCGGTATGATGTTACCACTAAATTTAATCATCTCGACCGTAATGTGGACCCCCCTCCCCCAACGTGTCAGTTTCAGGTGTTCCGATCGGTATGTAACCCGCTTTGGAAAAAGTCTATTATTCCATTCCCTTATCAAGAGTTGAAGAAAGTGGAATGGTATGTACTAAACAACAGTCCTGAAATCGACAAGTATATTTACGAGTTCAAGAGGTACGCGTTTTTTATTTTATTTTGAAACTTCTTTTTCTTAACAATAGCGACTTATTCTAATACCATGAACTTTTTCAGATTATATCCTGACAAAGACACGAAAAAAGAATTCTCCGCGTGGTTTGGGAAAATGGTAAACTCAGACTTATCTTGTGTACTTACCTGTAAAAAATAATATTATTATAAATAGTTTTCTGTACCTAATCCTTTATTCCTCATAGATTTGTCAACGTCATGTAGACAATGACAAAGACCCAGAGGTTATCCAAACCAGCGAGTTATTCGCTTTGGCTTGTGGACCATCACCGCATCCAATCTCACTAAACTCTTGCATAGTCGACGGTGTGAGGTATGTCGTGCACAGTCGTGATGAACGTCGTACAACTCAAAACAGCGGCATTTGTGCGCCTGGCCCTGAGAACACAATGGCTTATGGTCAGCTTCAACAGATCCTCGTGTTTCATTATTTGTCATTCATTGTTGTGTTGTTCAAAGTTAAGTTGTTCGACACTCGCCCCACATTACGTAAACAACATCTTATCTATAGAAACAACATGACTCAACTCACCGACACAAGAGCTGAGTTTTGGAAAGATGATCAATACATTCTCGCAACACAAGTCAAACAAGTCTTCTACATTGAAGATAAGAACAAACCCAACTGGAAGGTTGTTGAACATGTTAATCATAAAAAGTTTTCCAACGGGGGTGTCATAGTGTCAGATGCCGTTCCTGCTATTATACATTTCGACAACTCATCTGATCTACCACTTTCCACTGATTTGAATGACTTGGGTGATGTGACCTTGAATATAGATGGCCACGAAACGGAGGTTGATGCACCGCCAAATATCATTGATGTTGATGACGAAGACGATGGTATTACTGATGATGAAGACGTCCCTCATGATTTAAGTGATGAAGAACGTGTGAATAATGATGATGGTGAAGACAGAGTTTGTTCCAGTGAAGAAGAAGATTGACCTTTAGTTGTAACTTGCAAAAGACACTTATTTGTTTGAATGAATGAATCTAATTGTTGTGGATTGTTTAAATGTGTATATTTATTTGGATGTGTTGTATTTGGATTTGTGCATGCTTATATTATTTTGTTTATGAATTTGTCTATGTTATGCTAATTGTACTTGTACAGATGTCAGCAGATGTTGTAGGATCACACGGTGGTGACGGTGGTGGTGAGGATGAACCTCCTACGCCAAACATCCGCAGCGGTTGTTTTGCCTTATTTAGAAATAAAGGTAAGAATATATGGATTATTGTAACACAATCATAAATTTGGTGCATATATATGTTGCTTGCCTTGAATTTTTATGACTTTGTCACTCACTTAATTTTTGCAGGCAAAGGCAAAAGAAAAGAAAATTTGGGCGGCAGAGAGGCCGGTAGAAAGACTCGGGGCATTACCCGATGTATCGATTTGTTGGAGGAAGTTGGTGAACATGGCCCTGTCCCGATAGATTTTGAAGAAAAATCTTTTCGGCCTCGCGGTACGCATGCTCAGCATTTATCTAATTACATCGGGGATTGTATTAGGAGGCTCGTGCCAGTGTACTACCCAAGTTGGAATGATGTCCCTGATGAGATCACGACGTTGGTTTGGGCGAACATAGAGGCCAGTTATCATTTTTATGTTCATAACATTATTGTGTTTATTTATTTAATGGTGTAAATATTTAAATAAATTTGTTTATTTATTTATATCATATAAATAAATAACAAATTTAAATAAATATACAAATTGTATCTTATTTATTTATATCATATAATTTTTTTTAAATATATATAAAAAATTCGAATAAATATAAAAAATTTTAAATAAATATATATTTGATGAGAATAATGTAATAAGCTTTTTCGGATAAGCTGTTTTCAAACAGCTTATCCCTATAAGCTTATCAGAACAAGTTGTTTGAATACAACTTATCTTGATAAGCTTATCAGAACAAGCTGTGTGAAAACAGCTTGTTCTGATATGCTTATCAGGATAAGCTGTTTTCAAACAGCTTGTTCTGATATGCTTATCAGGATAAGCTGTTTTCAAACAGCTTGTCCTGATAAGCTTATCAGGATAAGCTGTTTTCAAACAGCTTGTCCTGATAAGCTTATCAGAACAAGCTGTTTTCAAAAAGCTTATGCTTATCAGGATAAGTTGTTTTTATTATAAAAAATTAAATAAATATATAAGCCATAAAATAAATAAACAAAATAATGTATAAATTATATCTCTAACTCTAACTCTGTGTTTGTTTTATTTGTTGTATATGAATGCAGGCTAAGTTTAATTTGACGCCACACAAGAGTGATCATGATAGATGGAAGGGTATACGTGGCGGCATCAATCAAATGCTTACAAAGAGTTACAATTCTCGAAAAAAATACGCTCAAGACAAAGCATTGGGTTCGAGACATCGATACCGGCACGGTAGACATCGGTAGAGTCCGCAGCGAGCGTCCTGAGGAAATTACTTCCGAGGACTGGGAAAAACATATCGCACTTTGGAGTAATCCGGATTATGAGAAAAGATGCCTGACGAACTCCCAGAACTGGTCTAAACAGAAGACGCCGAGTCGGCATGGATCCTGATCGTTGGCACGCCTTCGAGACGAAGTGCTGAGAAATTCTATAATTAATTTACATACATATATGTCTTTGATTATATGTTTTGGTGTGTTGTGATTTTTTTTTTGAATTTGCTTCATCCTATATATGCGTGTCTATGTATGTACAGACGCAAGCTGCAATTGAAGCTGATGTGCCACCCCTGACTGTCATTGATCACTTCTTCATTGTGCACACCGACCAGGATGGGAATTTTCCTTGCGATGCGGACCGCGTTATGTATGTAAGTTTTTTTTTTTAAATTAATTAATCAATTAAATTTTTTTTAGATATGCCTTGGTTTTTTACTATTCCCTGCCAATAAATAATGTACCAACCCGACTAATAAATAATATACTAACTGTTGTTTCTTTTTGTCACTTCATTAGGAAAGGATGCTTACGATGAAGGCTGAAGGCAAACATACAGACGACAAGATCAACCGTATCTGCCGAGCTGGAAAGGAGCGAGGCCACATGCCCGGTGTCGGCCAGATAGTGCCGAGAAGGACTGCTCAATATATTCCTCCTCCTCCTGCCATCGACCCACGATTGGAACAAGCGGCTCAAGTGTTTGACTTTATGAGAAGTGACTATAGGTTTGCCGATGCGTTCTCAGCATTTCTATCGGGTGGTGCTAGCGGGAGTGGCACGGGAGGCAGCGGTAGTGGCGCCGGCGGGAGTGGCACGGGAGGCAGCGGTAGTGGCGCCGGTGGGAGTGGCGGGAGTGGTAATGATAATGTCGACGGGTAGAATGGCAATAATGGTTAGTATGCTTGTCTTGTTTTTCCTACCTTAGCATGCAAGTTTAATAATTGTAAACCCCCAATTGCAAGTTTAATAAGTGTAACTAGGAACTTTGTACTCAAGTTGTGACATATGTATTTGTATTGATCGAGAGGTTACATGTTATTGTGTTTTGGTACTAGATTCGTGGTAGATTTTTAGTATTTGTATCTTCAGGTTTTGTATTTGTATTCCCAGGTTTTGGTATATTTTTTCCGGAAAAAATCTGGAAATAGCCTGCTGTGCAGGCTGCTAAAAAAATGTCAAAGTTTCCCTGGCGACATGTCTCCAGGGAAACCATACACTCGCTTGACTTTCAGAAAAGTCATCAAAGTTTCCCTGGCGACATGTCGCCAGGGAAACTCGAGCACAACGTTGACTTGTCAACGCTACGAATAGTTTCCCTGGCGACATGTCGCCAGGGAAACTCGAGCACAACATTGACTTGTCAACGCCAGGCGTTGACTTGTCAACGCTACGAATAGTTTCCCTGGCGACATGTCGCCAGGGAAACTCAAGCACAACGTTGACTTGTCAACGCCAGGCATTGACTTGTCAACGCTACGAATAGTTTCCCTGACGACATGTCGCCAGGGAAAAGTGAGGTTTAATAATCATTTTTACTTACGTTTTTTAATCAGCCAACTTTTCCCTGGCGACATATGTCGCCAGGGAAACTTTCCCGCACCTAATCCAGCGTGGCACCAATTTTTGAACCAAAGAGTTGCGGGGCCCACTTAGTCGCCAGGGAAACCCGAAATAGTCGCCAGGGAAACAATCCCGCACCAGCCTTCGTTGGCGACGTTTTCCTGGCGATATGTCGCCAGGGATTCACTTTCCCTGGCGACATGTCGCCAGGGAAACGTCATGAATTTGGCCAGAGAAGGGGTCGAATATTGTAGTGATACCCGTTACGAAATTCAGATTGAATCTTAAATAAGAAATTGGATTTGTGATGTTATTAATCGTAGCGTCCAGGACCTTCAAATATTGTTACATTCTAGGCATTCATGTAGACTATTTGATTTTTGTAACATGGAATCTTTCTTCATCAATTCATGTATTACTAATCTCAAACTGGCTTGCTGCATATTTAATCCAACCGGTGCTATTTGTTGGAATAAACTTAAAAGTTTGAGTATTTCACGTGGGAAGTTAGATGAGGTTGTGATTCATAATATATTGTCCGGGAGTCCTCGTTTAGAAACACTTGAGTTGGACATTTTCTATGGATTTACAAAGCTTGATATTAATTCAAAGAGCGTTAAGAAATTGGTGTTAGTGAATCCTAGTGTTCGACAATGTAGCATTGACGCCCCTTATATTACAACACTAACATTAAAAATTCGTTTTGTGCTGGTAACAAATATAGTGCTGTTGAACGTCTCTTCCTTAATCAAAGCTGAATTAGATTTTCTATGTATTAACTCTTGTACAAACTTTGACGACAAAGTAGAAGAGACGCTCAAAGAAAACTTACTGGAGCTTCACCATGTCAAGGAGCTAAACTATGGGATATCATGTAAACTGGTAAAAAAATTCCTATTTCTTTACGGTAAATATTTATTGACGTATTTTCTCATAACTAAGTTTTTGTTTTTTTGTTGGCAATGGCAGGCGATATCTCATTTGAAAGCTAAAGGTTTTAGTTGTCCGTCTAACTTAAAGTATGTTGATTTTGGTTCAGCCTGTTCATGAAGTATGCTGATATGGTTTTCAAGTACCTATTAGAGTCGCCACAAGTGATTTAAGGGTTAAGACTACTATATGTATTTTTCTTGGTGATATTACAATTTACTTGTTTTATTTGTTTTTCATATATGATTTTGTTGATTGCTTAAATATCAGACACATTTATCAGCACGGTTTGAGTAGCATCATCGTCTGTTGATCATTTATGAGTTTGATGTCTACTTTTGTTGTCTTTTAAACCGTAACCCATTAGTTTGATTTTTTAAGGTCAAATGCGATGCAACTCCCTGTGATAGCGTAATATGGATATTATATGGGATTCTATTCAGACCGTTATAGCGTAGCACCTACCGTATGTTGTAAAGCCGAGTATGATTACATAATTTTTATCAAAGAATGACAAAACCTACATCAGCTGTATAATTTAGTTCCAGCCAGTTTGACCTTAGATGGAAAGCCATCTATATACACAACTTGAAAGATTGCTTTTGTCAAGTTCTGCCATAAAGAAGAAATTCATAAGCAAACCACGCGCCGTATACACCGCAACAAAACGGTGTTGTGGAGAGAAGAAACATGACGGTAGTTGAAATGACACCATCATTGCTGAAAAGCATGAACCTACCAGATTCATTGTGGGCGGAAGCAGCTCGCCATGTGGTTTAAAAACTATTTGGTTATTTGGCTTCATTTAGGTGTTTAACCCGGGAGAAAAGCATATAGATTGTATAATCCAAAAGGTAAAAGGATTGTGGTGGCACGTAATGCATCATTTGATGAAGGAGAGTCATGGTTGGGAAACTACAAAAGAAAGTATGCCAGGAAGTAAACCAACATTGAAAGTCCACATAAGACTAGCGTGAATCAAGAGGAGGGAGCACATACACAATTAACCCCACGTTCTAATGATGTTTACTTCGGCAGTCTGCCGATTAATGACTTTCGATACTTTTGATGACACTCCTGAGCGGGGAACTCGCCTTATACAAGATATATAAGAACGGGCTCCTTTGATGACATAATAAGAGGTACAAGATAAGTACCAACAAGCAGGTTGAACCAACTTCGTTTCTCGAGGCAACAAAGAAGACACAATGGATGGAAGCTATGCGTTCAAAGATAGATTCAATCGAGAAGAACCAGACGTGGACTTTAACCTTATTACCTCCCAATCAAAAGGTGATAGGGATAAAGTGGGTGTTTAAGTTAAAAAGGGATGCATAGGTACGGTCACGAAACACAAGGCACATCTTGTGGCCAAAGGTTACGTACAATAGAAGGTGTTAAGAAGTATAAGTCCAACACCTGAAGGACCATTATGCACTAATGTAAAAGATGGAGGATGTACTTAACACAACAAGTGACAACTTTACAACTAGAAGGACTAGAAGTGCACATAAGTGGAAGTTAGGACTCAGCTGCAAAGTGGGAGCTTATATACTCAATCGTTGACCATTTGTTTACTCACTTTTCATTCTTCGTTTCTGTTATTCATTCTAGAGAGAGAAAACTGATTTTGATCATTCTTGATCAAATCATGTGAGTTTGTTAGTTTGTGAGTATTGTTCTTAGTTTTGTTCTTGTAATCTGATATTGTATACTTAATCATTGATAAAGAGAGCCAAAGGGAGGTTGGCTGGATTCTCTGTTATAAGTTCTTGTTGATTTTAGTCATTGATTCATAAGTTTTTATATGGTATCAGAGCCAGGTTGCTCTGAATCGTGATTAAAATCTTTTTTAAAAAATTAGGGTTTTTTAAAAAAATTGGGGGTTTTGATCTAGTTGTATAGATCTTGGTCAATAGTTGGTGAATCATTGTTTTTAACTGGTTAATTTGGTTTTTTACAAGTTTAATTGGATTTTTAAAAAATTAGGGTTTCAAGAAAATTTGGGGGTTTTTTGTTATAATTGTTTCTGATCTTATTGGTGAGCTGGGGGTACTAATTTTGGGGTCTTATTGGTATTTTATGTTATTTAATTAGAAAACCCTAAATCCAGAAGTTAGGGTTTTCTAATCTTGGTAAGGATTTGTGATTATTGTTATTTCTTTGTTTTTCCTTCACGTGCAGGTTGTTTTTTCCGCTGCGTTGGTTATAGATCTTCTTGATCTTGTGGTTGAGTTTTTGGCTTCTCTGGATTGTCTTGATTCAGAGTTCTTGCTTGGTTTGCTGCGCGTGCTTTGTAACACCTTTCACACTTTCTTCTTTATATCTTGTTTTATTAGGTTTTTTTGTTGATTAGTGGAGATTAGGTGTCGATGGGATTAGTTTGATTCTGGTGTTGATTGATTCGAGGTTTGTGGTAGTTAATTGCTTATTTGTAGAGGAGATACAAGGAGGTTGTGTTTCGTGACCTACTACCTTTGGAGTGGTTTGGAAGCCTGAGAACTGCTTTTTGACCTGTTGTGTGTGTTCTTCGTTTTTTGGTTTGTATTCTTGGTTGATTCTCTATGTCTGGGTCTGGTCCTAGTTCCCCTAAGGGTGATGGTCCACCTAAAGGGGGAGTTGTCAAGAATGATGATGTGGTTAAATTTGATGTTTATGATCCTCTTTATTTGCACCCTCAAGATATTGGTTCTCAATTGATTACCTTCAAACTTGAAGGAACTAAGAACTATAAAGTTTGGTCTGCTGCTGTTAAACTTGCTTTACAAACTAGAAATAAACTTGGGTTTATAACTGGTAAATGTGTTCAAGACACTAATGATGGTCCAGCTAGAGACCAATGGGAAAGATGTAATCTTGTGGTTCTTTCTTGGTTACTTGGGTGTGTTTCACCAGATTTATATAAGGGTCAAATATTTTCTAAATTTGCTCAAGATGTTTGGGATGAATTAGAAGAAACATATGATAAACAAGATGGTTTTGTGATATATAATCTACATCATAAGATTTATACTCTTACTCAATCTGGAATGTCTTTATCTGAATATTATCATGAGTGTAATTCTTTGTGGAGACAATTTGATGCTCTTGTTGATTTGCCTAATTGTACTTGTGATTGTTCTAAAGAACTTAAGGAACATGATCAGCTTCTCAGACTGATGCAGTTTCTTATGGGTCTTGATGATTGTTATAGTGTTGTGAGAAGTCAGATTCTCACATCTGATCCCATACCAGATGTGAGAACTGCTTTTGCAACATTGTCCAGAGATGAATCACATAGAAATGGGCCTAAAAATAATAAATCTGGACCATATGCTTTTGTTGTTAAGTCTGGTGGAAATTCTAATAATTGGAATAGAGGTGGTAATAATTCTAATACTGGGAATTCTAATACTGGAAACACTAATATAAATAACAGGACTAGGTCTAATGGTTATAGAAATGGTAATCTTGTTTGTAAACATTGTAACATGAATGGTCACACTATAGACAGGTGTTTTGAGTTGATTGGTTATCCATCTAACTTTAAAAGAAATAATAACAACTCAACTCAAAATAATATTCATAATGTTAGTGTTAATGATAATAAATATGATCAGAATAAGAGTACATCTCATACTCTTACTTATGATCAATATCAAAGACTTATGAGATTACTGAGTGTTTCAGGAGAGAATTCTATGGGTTCTGCTACTATTGCAGGTACCTTTAAAGTGAATAATTGTGTTGTTAGTTTTCTTGCTTTTAGATTTTTCAACTATAATTCAAATATAAGTACTTATAGTACTTATATTGGTTGGATTATAGATTCAGGAGCTAGTCAGCACATTACATATTCAGAAAAATTGTTGTTTGATGTTATTGATGTTTCATATCTTAATATAAGTGTTGCTCATCCTAATGGTACTTTAGAACATGTAAAAAAGATTGGTTATTTTAAAATTAATAATTTGGTTATAAAAGATGTGTTGGTTGTTCCTGGATACAAAGTTAGTCTTTTATCTGTTCAAAGATTGTCTAAAGATAATAAGGTTAATGTTAGTTTTAATGAAAATTTTTGTATGATTCAGGACTTAACTCACAATGTCCTGATGGGGACTGGTAGTGAAAAAGATGGTTTATACTTTCTTGATGAAGGTAGGCCTGTTTTTAGCAAAAATGTGAGGTGTTGTCAGATTAGTAGTTCTATTTGGCATAATAGACTTGGACATCCAGCAGATCAAGTGCTGGATGTTCTAAGAAAATATAATATTGATATTAAACTTAAAGGATTAGACCTTGTGATGTGTGTCATAAAGCTAAACAAATTAGAGAATCTTTCTCTTTAAGTGAACATAAAACTAAAAAACTTGGTGATATTGTTCATATTGATGTGTGGGGTCCATATAAAGTTACTAGTAGAGATGGTTTTAGGTTTTTTTTTTACTGTGGTTGATGATTATACTAGGTCTGTTTGGGTTTTTTTATTAAAAAACAAAACTGAAGTATTTGGTTGTATTGAAAATTTTGTTAAATTTCTTGACAATCAGTTTAATAAAAAAGTTAAAGTTTTCAGAAGTGATAATGGGACAGAATTTGTAAATCAAAGATTTTCTGACTTTGTTAAAATAAATGGTATAGTTCATCAAACCACTTGTGCTTATACCCCTCAACAAAATGGTGTTGTTGAGAGGAAGCATAGGCATTTGCTTAATACTGCTAGAGCCCCATGTTTCAGGGGGGCATTCCTTTAAACATGTGGCATGAGTGTGTCCTAACTGCTACTTATTTGATTAACAGGTTACCTACTGCTATTTTGTCTGGTAAAAGTCCTTATGAAATGGTTTATGAGTCTAAACCTAGTATACTCCATTTGAAAGTGTTTGGTTGTTTGTGTTTTTCTAATGCTGTTAATGTTTCTGATAAGTTTGAGTCAAGGTCTGAGAAATGTGTTTTTTTTGGTTATGCTTTTGACAAAAAGGGTTATAAACTGTTTGGAAAATAAAAGATATTTGTTTTCAAGAGATGTGAAGTTTTATGAAACAGTTTTTCCTTTTAAAAATGATATGATTAGTAAAGATTTTGTTTTTTGTGATAATGGTGTTGATGATTTAAACCTTTTTAACATAAACAGTCAAGTACCTAGTGAATCCTATGATGAAAATGGAGATAGTATAGGTAGAAAGCATGGGCTTATACATGAAATCAATGAAGAACCTAATGACAGCACTATAGAGTCTAGTAAAAGTAGAAAAGATGTTCATACTACTGATACAGATGTTGTTTCTGAGGTAGATAGATCATCATATACTAATACTTATTCTAGTAGGAAGGACATTAGGGATGAGTATGCAACAGAAAATATTTTTGAGGGTATACCAAACATTGATAATGATGAAGAAAATTCCTCTGAGGATGAAGGTATTGAGTCTTTTGGTAATGTGTTTAATTGGCCACCAGAACCAGCAACAGATAATACTGTTAGGAGAACTAGTAGAAAAAGTGCTTTTCCTGCTTCTAAGTATAAAGATTTTGTACTTAATAAAAATGTTAAGTATAGTATAAACAAAGTTGTTAGCTATGCTAATTTGAGTGTTGATAATTTTGCGTTCACTACTAATCTTAATAGAATTCATGAGCCTAACACATATTCTGAAGCTATTAAAGATAGTAGATGGATTGATGCTATGAATCAGGAAATGGAAGCCTTAAACAGAAATAATACTTGGATTATTACTGATCTTCCTGAGGGAAGAAAGGCTATTCCATGTAAATGGATTTGGAAAGTTAAATACAAATCTAGTGGTGATATAGAAAGATTTAAAGCTAGGCTTGTTGCCAAAGGGTTTAACCAAAGGAAAGGTATTGATTATGATGAGACTTTTTCATAAGTAGTCAAGATTGTTACTGTAAGATGTGTTTTGAGTCTAGCTGTGAGTAATAACTGGCCATTATTTTAGTTAGATGTCAATAATGCTTTTTTATATGGTGAACTTGATGAAGAAGTTTATATGAAAATTCCTGAAGGTTATGGTGATGAAAATAGTAATAAAGTGTGCAAATTGGTTAAGTCATTGTATGGGTTAAAGCAAGCACCAAGAAAATGGAATGAGAAACTTGTTTCTGTGCTTATTGAAAATGGTTTTGTACAAATTCCAAATGATTTTTCTCTTTTCATTAAGAACAGTAATGGGGTTTTCTTGGTCTTACTGGTTTATGTGGATGATATTGTTATAACTGGAAATAACCTTGATGAAGTTAACAAATTTAAGAAATTTTTAAGTACTAAGTTTCTTATTAAAGATCTTGGGAAACATAAATATTTTTTGGGTATTGAGGTTATTGATATTGATAATGGTATATGTTTAACCCAGAGAAAATATTGCACTTAATTGTTGTCTGAGTTTGGTATGTTAGGATGCAAGCCATGCAGTGCTCCTATTGAAGTTAATCCAGATAGTAAGAAATTGAATAAAAGGTTTGGTGAAGATAAAAAACTTACTGAGATTACTTCATATCAAAACCTTGTGGGAAAATTAATCTACTTGACTATGACAAGACCTGATATAGCTTATGCAGTTCATTGTCTTAGTCAAGTCATGCATGGTCCTATGACATCTCACTTAAGACTTGCTTTCAGGGTTCTTAGATACTTAAAAGGTGAACCTGGTTTAGGTATCACTTTTAAGAATGGTGATTGTAGCAAGCTGAATGTGTTTGTTGACTCAGACTGGGCTAAATGTAAGATCACCAGGAGGTCTTTAACTGGTTATTGTGTTTTTCTGGGTGGTAATTTAGTTTCTTGGAAGAGTAAGAAACAAAGTGTTGTTTCTAGATCTTCCACAGAAGATGAATATAGGGCTATGTGTAATGTGTGTTGTGAAGTCATGTGGATTCATAAAGTGTTGACAGATATGAATGTGGATGTGGCTTTACCTGTTGATATGAATTGTGATAACAATTCTGCTATCCAAATTTCCATGAATCCAGTGCTTCATGAGAGAAGCAAGCACTTTGAAATTGATCTTTATTTCTTAAGAGAAAAAATTTCTGCAGGATACATTAAGCCTATTAAGGTTAAGTCTGAAAATAATACTGCAGATGTTTTTACCAAAGGCTTTCTTATTTCTAACCATAAAAAGTTTTGTAGTATGCTGGGATTGTACAATGCTTTTGCAGGTTAAGGACTTAAGGGGGAGTGTTAAGAAGTATAAGTCCAACACCTGAAGGACCATTATGCACTAAAGTAAAAGATGGAGGATGTACTTAACACAACAAGTGACAACTTTACAACTAGAAGGACTAGAAGTGCATATAAGTGGAAGTCTAGGACTCAGTTGCAAAGTGGGAGCTTATATACTCAATCGTTGACCATTTGTTTACTCACTTTTCATTCTTCGTTTCTGTTATTCATTCTAGAGAGAGAGAAAACTGATTTTGATCATTCTTGATCAAATCTTGTGAGTTTGTTAGTTTGTGAGTATTGTTCTTAGTTTTGTTCTTGTAATCTGATATTTTATACTTAATCATTGATAAAGAGAGCCAAGGGGAGGTTGGTTGGGTTCTCTGTTATAAGTTCTTGTTGATTTTAGTCATTGATTCCTAAGTTTTTACAGAAGGGTGTAGGCTTAGAATATGCATTTAATATGGTTGCTCGGATGGAATCAATACGGTTGCTATTAGCTTTGGCAGCGAAAGAAAACAAATTGTTCATCATTTAGATGTCAAGTCACCTAATGGGGAGCTAAAGGAGGAGGTTTTTGTAACTCAACCTACTGGCTTCGAAGTGAAAGGAAAAGAGGAGATGGGTCTATAAGTTGCACAAAGCTCTCTACAGGTTATGACAAGCACCTCATTCATGGAACGTAAAACTCGGCAAAGTATTAAAGGAACTTGGTTTCAAAAGGCGTGCACAAGAACAAGCTGCGTACAAGTTGGAAAGTAAGAGTACAACCTTGATTATTGTGTGTATGTTGACGATATAGTTGTGATGGAGTCGAGTGAGAAACAAATTCAAGATTTCAAGGTTAGAATGAACTTAATTTCTGATATGAGTGACCTGGGAAAATTTAATTACCCCGTACTATCTTGGGATATAGGTTAAACAAGGAAAAGATAGCATAGTTATAAACCAAGAAAACTATGATAGAAAGATTTTGAATGAAGCAGGTACGTTTAATTGTAACCCATCAAAGTGGCTTATGGATCCTAAATTGCAGCTGACCAAAGATGAAGGTGACAAGGAAGTTAATCCAACCAAGTACAGACGTATAATCGGAAGCCTTCGGTATTTGATCTTGGTATTTTATTAACACTCGTCCTATCTCAGTTACTCGGTTGGGGTAGTAAGTAAACTAATGCAGTTACCTAAAGAAGAAAGTCACTATGCAGCTGTGAAGAAATTTTGCGATATCTCAAGGGTACAATCGGGTATGGTTTGAAGTATCCGAAGAGTGGAAATGGGAAAATTTGCGGGTACACTGACAGTAGCTACGCTTCAAATATTGAGGACCAAAGAGGAACCACTGGTATGGTGTTCTACTACTCGCAAAATCCTGTTACATGGGCATCTCAGAAACAGAAAACGGTTGCTCTAAGTTCATGTGAGGCTGAAATTATGGCTGCGACCGCTGTATCAAGCGTTGTGGCTACGAAACATGGTTAGTTTCTTAACTGGAGAAGAAGCTCAAAAGATGCAGCTTGTAGTCGACAATCAATCTGATATAGCATTGATGAAAAATCCCGTGTTTAACGGGCAAAGCGTACATCGAAAGTTGTTACACCAATGTGCTAACTTTCCGTCCAAACCACTACGTGTTGTATTTATCTATATATATTGTATAACTTTAACCATTGAGTAGTTTCCCAACACGTACATCGACTCTTTCTTTCAGCTTTATTCTAGTTTTCATTATGCGTCTGTTTATTGTATTATCTATATAGCTTATTGCCAAACAACATTATGGTAAGTAACACAACTTTTACACTATGTCCATACTCAAATAGTGATAAATGTCACAGAAAAAATCTTGTTAATACGAGTAAGTGGGCCAGACCGAACTAATTAATCTGTATGAGTCGGGATTGGACTTAAGCATATATGCACTTGTATATATATAGTTTCCGCAGCCATGTTGGAACATTATTGTGTCAAACGATCGATAGAGATAGTTATGTCTGATATTCTCGAGGAGATACTTTTAAGATTGGCTTTCGAAGCAAAAGCGTTTGTAAGTCATGGTATTCTCTTATTTCAAGTCCTTATTTTGTTAAAACTCATTGTAATTTTATGTCCAACAAAGACGAATACAGTACAAGAAGGATCGCTATGAATAGATCATATCGAGATTGGAATTATGATCCGATTTATTCTGAAAGATACTACCATCCACCTTCTGGAGAGTGGGAATATTACGATCAATGGATCATTGAAGGTTCTTCCAACGGCCTTGTATTATATTGTTTTGGCTTTGGTATTTATGGGCCTCCAAATAGGGTTTGTGTAACCAATTAGAGAGATTAGAAAACTTCAACTACCTCAAAAAGTTTATCCAGGGGAGCGATGTTTTGACTTTGGTTATCATTCTTCTATAGATGATTATAAGGTTGTTGTTATCTGCAAACAAGTTGTTCATATATTATCTTTGAAATCTTATGTTTGGAAACTTTTTGGACAAATCACATACGAATTATATAGAACGAATTATATACGAATTAGTTAGAAAACGACAACCAGTGAAGTGCCCCATTGAATAAGATACCCGTTCTATATAATTCGTATGTGATTTGTCCAAAAAGTTTCCAAACATTAGATTTCAAAGATAATATATGAACAACTTGTTTGCAGATAACAACAACCTTATAATCATCTATAGAAGAATCATAACCAAAGCCAAAACATCGCTCCCCTGGATAAACTTTTTGAGGTAGTTGAAGTTTTCTAAACTGTCTAGTCACAGGATTGGTTACACAAACCCTAATTCGAGGCCCATAAATACCAAAGCCAATGAAATATAATACAAGGCCGTTGGAAGAACCTTCAATGGTCCATTGATCGTAATATTCCCACTCTCGAGAAGGTGGATGGTAGTATCTTTCAGAATAAATCGGATCATAATTCCAGTCTCGATATGATCTATTCATAGCGATCCTTCTTGTACTGTATTCGTCTTTGTTGGACATAAAATTACAATGAGTTTTAATAAAATAAGGACTTGAAATATGAGAATCACTTACAAACGCTTTTGATTCGAAGAAGATCTTCGAAGGCCAATCTTAAAAGTATCTCCTCGACAACATCAGACATAATCTCTATCGATCGTTTGACACAATAATGTTCCAACTTGGCTGCGGAAACTATATATATACAAGTGCATATATGCTTAAGTCCAAGCCCGACCCATACAAATTAGGTCGGTCTGGCCAACTTACTCGTATTAACAAGATTTTTTCTGTGAAATTTATTTAAGTTTGTCGTAATGGTCCAACTTAATTGGATGTGATGATGAGTTGCCGTTTAGATGAGTCGGGTTAGACATAACCATCTCTCTATCAATTGATTTTTATCAGTTCATTAGGTCGTATACGATAACTGAAATTGATGCGTGTTCGAAATCCTTTTCAGTTATTTTTCAACATTTGTGTTACGAATATTTGAATAAGTAGCCAGTGAATAATTCCCAAGAAAATAATGGTGCAAGTTGATGTAAGCATCAAGATTGAAGTTGGTGTTAAGTAGGAAGCAAATGTAGGAGGATATATCACAATTTAGATATGGACATCGGGTAAAATTTGTAGTACTTATCAAATGTAGAAATTGGCTATAAGCTATAATGAAAACTAGACGCATAATGAAAACTAGAAAAAAGCTGAAAGAAAGAGGTGATGAAAATCGAGAGACTTCTCTCTACGTGTTGGGAAACTTTATTTCATCCTTAGCGTTTTGCATCATGTTTTAATTTACGAGAAGCCCGGTGAAAAACTACTCAATGGTTAAAGTTATATAATATATAGTATCTATTCCCACAGAAAATATCCACGAAAGTTCGACTAAGAAAACTACATAGTAGAATCATTAACCATTCTACAAGAGAAACGTTTTGCAACTAAAAACCAAACACCTCTTTAAACGTTGTGCCACCGATGAATTAGCAGCTGATGTATCCATCGATTTTTTTAGCAGCTTTCAGCATTCTTGGAAACCTTGAAGAACTAAATTCAGAAAACGCCAAACATTACTAAATAAGTAAAAGTATTTGCCCTAAAACCAGGTTCCAAAAAATTAATTTTGTCACTGATGACATCTAGAATGCATGTTTAAGAAAATGAGAGTCTTGTAGATTAACAAATGTAAATAGTTCTTAGTATGTCATTTAATATGCATCCCTGAAAATTCTCTAAATTTGATCAGCTTTGGTGTTTTGATACATGAGAACTTTTGTTGTTTCGAGCATGATACTTTTGTTCATTTCAAATATGACAATTTTGTTGTTTCATCATTATTTGAAATCATGGATCTGCTCCGCCTATGCATATAGGGTTAACCGTCTCTAGTTTTGGTGTTTTAACAATGAGAATACTTGTTCTTCAACTTGGCAACTCTCACATGCCTACACTTTAAGATTGGCCGAGACTCTGATCTTTCTTTTATTTCGAGGCTTAGGTAAACTTGTCATGACGCCAAATTTTGCACCTTTCTTAGTGAATGGATAAGAATACTAGTGTGAGTCTATCTAACTCCAGTAACGTAAGCCTATTTTATAAGATAGTCATTGGATGAACGGTCCTAAAGCTTAACCAGTGACTGGTCTTTATTGAATTGAAGACAAGTAACACAAGCTCTCAAAAATTTAAAGTAGTATCGCGCCATTCCAATTAATACTACTAACACAAATATGGTTCAGACTTTTAATGACATATAGATCATAATCAGAATTTGTGGATTAATAGTACAAGTTGCAGAAACTCGTATCAGTATCTTTCCTATTTCATGTAATTCATTTCCATTTTGATATTCAATTCATTTCCATTGAACCTGCAGCTGGTGTGGCTGCGGACGAGAAGAAAAGTAAATTGGCTCGTGCATTCATCTTCCAAGCAATACCAGAAGATATTCGCATGCGGATGGCAAAGAAGAAAACAGCCCGTGAAGTGTGGGAGTCACTAAAAACCAGGTACGTTGGTGGAGATTGGTTTCAAAAGGCTAGGTTGTACACGTTAAAGAGTGAGTTTGAGTCGCTCAGAATGAAGGACGGCGAGTCCTTGACGAGTATGCGGGGAAGTTATCCACGATGATCTCGAAGTATAACAGTGTCGGTGCGACATTGAAGGACGAAGAACAGGTTCAAAAACTTTTTGATACGGTGACAGACTAGTATATCCATCTTAGCAATACTCGGATGTAGAAGAGATATAATTTGTGGAAGCAATAGGACGCTTGAAAGCTTACGAAGATAGGTTAATGTTTCGACAAAGAGGGTCGATGGGGAAAATTCATTGTTGTTAACAAAGGCGGAGGGACAATGAATAAACAAAATAACAAGGCACTGCATATAGAGTTAACCGTCGCTACTTTTGGTGTTTTAACAATGAGAATTTTTGTTCTTCAACTTGGCAACTCTCACATGCCTACCCTTTGCAGATTGCCCGAGACGCTGATCATTCTTTTAGTTTGAGGCTTCGGTAGACTTGTCATGACACCAAATTTTTCACCTTTTATTGTTAATAGATAAGAATACTAGTTTGAGTCTATCTAATTCCAGTAATGTAAGCCTCTGTTATAAGCTCGTCATTGGATGAATGGTCCTAAATCTTATACCAGTGACTGGTCTTTATTGAATTGAAAACAAGTAACACAAGCTCTCAAATATTTGAAGTTGTATCGCCATTGCCAATACTATTAACACAAATATGGTTCCGACTTTTAATGACAGATAGATCATAATCAGAATTTGTGGATTGATGTTGACCGAGATTTCAGTAGAACGTGCTTCGGAAATAGTCATGAAACGTTTTGATATTTAACACAAGCTTTGGTTGTGAAGCTTATAACAGTGTTTCTTCCTCTTTTGTCATCATCATTTCATGATATCATTATTCAATACTACTTATTTTATGTTGCAAGCCTAACAATTTTAATGATATAAAACTTTCCGTAACACTTTCTGAAATTAGATAAAATTCAATCCAGTACAAACCACTTTGATTAACATTACACAACATTTCTGGAAGTATATAATACCGATCATGACTCTTCTTAATTCCTTGAATGGTTCTTATTTCAGCCCCCTTTCTACTTCCAGAAGGCCTATAGCAATCTCTTTCTCTTCTTTGCTATAAACTTCCTCGATCTCTCTCTTTTCCTGCAATCGAATTTGGAACTATTATAAGAAAATAAATCAACGGACAAGTAATTCACAATCCTGCTAAAGAAATAGATAATGTTTTGCAAAATTTGTTGTGTTGTTGATTTATTGGCGATGCACCTGTAATACTAGAATCCAGAGACTTCTAACTACGTGATGCAAAAATTTATTTAACTTCTAATAATCGCCTCATCTTAAGTAGCCAGTGTTGGCGCTTTACTTCAACAACCTTGGCAAAGGATATATAATAGAATGATTGGTAATTAAGATCGATTTACAAATGGGAAATTTGACACCCTACGCCTCATACTGTATCCTCTATTATAAAAAGACATCACGAGCACACTCTTTGTATAACGGCTCTCCCTTTCTCAAGGTGCAATGTATGCTCATAATACTCCTGATTTTCACCTTTTACACTTTCTTTCATTCTGATAACAACCACAATATCTGGATTTTCAGAACACCTGTTGCTCGTTGAAAAAGGGAGCAGAGTTTTACAAAGGGCATATATGAGGCGTATCCTGTCAAATATCCCTTAACTATATTTCCTTGAGTCATTGATCAATAATACAAATAATAAAACAATGTATAGGGATATAAAGCAATCAGAGATATGGTGTATTATCAAGAATAGGGCAAATCTAAAGTGTATACTGTATTAAGAAACAGATAGTGAAACGAGAACATAATAAGCAGAACACGCTCACCTTAACATTCCCAGCATTAGCCGTGCTCTTTTTATTCATTGCGTGACTGGTCTGGCGTAATTGTTAACATAAGGAGATACAAGTGTTTGCACAAAGATAGGAGATGGAATATATTCCCTACTCCTAGAGAGCTGTATATTCTCATCACAAGAGTAAGCTTGCGTTATTTTAGATGACCCGCTAGTATCATTATTAAGTATATAGTGAATAGCATGATCATGTAAGATACCAGCTAGCACACTCGATCTCACTAAACTCACCGGTATCACAACTCACTGATATAGATGTGATGTATGACAAAGTGGAGAAAGTATTCTACTGATATGCTTGTTCTATTCAACAAAATAAAAGGCTTTTTATAGCCATACAAAAGCTACAAGATACTAACAGAAAAGTAGAAACGTGGTACACAAAACTCTCCTAAAGAACTGGTACTCTTATTGACCACTATCCCATAAAACTCGGTCTACTTAGACTACCAATTCAAATTATCAGTTGCTTTCTTTACTGCAGGAATACGTCAACTATAAATCGAAACATAATCATGCAACTCAAGACATTCATACGTGAACATAACCGATTAAATCCAACAATCACCCCCTTAATCGGTTATTCATTGTACCTCGGTCACGTCCTGAACACCTTCTTTCGAAACATCTCGTTTCTCGACTTTTCCGGACACATCCTGATTATCCGCACACCAAATCAAAGTCACCTGCTTTGATGTCTTCCTGTTCCACGAGACCTACATTAGATGCAACTTCCATGCTCTTGTTATTTCTCACTCACTAGTATACTGCTTTAGAAAACAGTCCTACAGTCCTTGCTACGTTCTCTTTTTTTTCTTTCTTGTGATCACCATACATGATCAACTTGTTTCGGTCTTTGTGTGAATCTTCGGCCATTTGATTCAACAGTTCGGTCATTAGCTATTAAAGCTTCGGTCTCGACAACCTGCCGGTCATGGTCATCTCTTTCGGTCTTCGGTCTATTCTTTCTCAGGTGAGCCTTCGGTCTTTTCCCACCTGTGTCGGTCTAGGTGCTGCCCGGTCTTTTGCAGCTCCTCGGTCTTTTCGGTCTTTCGGCCTTTCGGTCTTCGGCCTTTCGGCCGTCGGTCTTTCGGCCGTCGGTCTTTCGGCCGTCGGTCTTTCGATCTTTCGATCTTCGGTCTTTTGAATCAACAGTATCATTCGGTCTTTGCTGTTGAAACTCGGTCTTCCTTTCTTTCTCGGGCAACACGCGGTCACGGTCTCGGTCTTGGTTGCCTCGTTCGGTCTCGGTCTTGACTTTTTCAGTCTCGGTCTCGGTCTTGATTTTCTCGGTCTAGACATTTCTAGATCGGTCTCGGTCTCGGTCTAGGTACCTTCGGTCTTTTAGGGTAGGTCGGCCCTCTCGGTCTCGCTAACCTTGCTGCATACTTCGTCTTTCACTGCCTTAATACATAAAAAAAAAAAGGCATTCGGTCTGTTTTCAAACAGTCCCCCGCTGTCCGAACCTTCTCAACACCTGCCCGCCCTCCACCACCGACACACCCGCCGATGGCGGAGGCTTCCCCGGTACGAGCCTAGCGCTCTGATACCAAATGTAAGATACCAGCTAGCACACTCGATCTCACTAAACTCACCGGTATCACAACTCACTGATATAGATGTGATGTATGACAAAGTGGAGAAAGTATTCTACTGATATGCTTGTTCTATTCAACAAAATAAAAGGCTTTTTATAGCCATACAAAAGCTACAAGATACTAACAGAAAAGTAGAAACGTGGTACACAAAACTCTCCTAAAGAACTGGTACTCTTATTGACCACTATCCCATAAAACTCGGTCTACTTAGACTACCAATTCAAATTATCAGTTGCTTTCTTTACTGCAGGAATACGTCAACTATAAATCGAAACATAATCATGCAACTCAAGACATTCATACGTGAACATAACCGATTAAATCCAACAGATCATACATCTCACAATCCTTTGGCAACAGTTCCCAAGACGGTTTGACATTGTAGTTTTTTATAACCCAAGTGCCACATGAAGGGATATGCTCGTAGTCGTCACCAAAATAGGGATATATGCATAGACGGCCATCCATAATCCCAAGTGCACAACCAAAATTCCAAAAAAATCTCGGGTCATCAGGTTGAAGAATTTCTGTAAATTCCTCTTTAGCCAAATTGAAAGATACAATTAATGCCTTGTCTTCATGATTAGCATCAAACGACAACCAGTGAAGTGCCCCATTGAATAAGATACCCGTTTCATCATCTAATTTGTATGTGATTTGCCCAAAAAATTTCCAAACATTAGATTTCAAAGATAATATATGAACAAGTGCTTGTTTGCGGATAATCAAAACAACCTTATAATCATCTATAGAAGAATCATAACCAAAGCCAAAACATCGCTTTCCTGGATAAACTTCTTGAGGTAGTTGAAGTTCTCTAAACTCTCTAGTCAGAGGATTGGTTACACAAACCCTAGTTTGATTCCCTGAATATAATACAAGACCGTTGGAAGAACCTTCAATGGTCCATTGATCGTAATATTTCCACTCTCGAGGTACAGTGTAATCCAGTTCACCACTGTGTGATTCATACCAATCTTGATATGATGTAATCATAGCGACCTTTCTACCATCCTCTTTGTTGCAAGTTTTAGCATGAATTTTAATAAAATAAGGACTTGAAATAAGAGAATACCATGACTTACAAACGCTCTTGCTTCGAAGAAGATCTTTGACGGCCAATCTTAAAAGTATCTCCTCGAGAATATCAGACATAACCATCTCGATCAATTGTTTGACACAATTATGGCTGCGGAAACTATACATACAAGTGCATATATGCTCAAGTCCAAGCCCGACCCATACAAATTAGGTCCAACTTAATTGTCGTATTAACCTAAAAGAATGTTTACTAATTTGTCGTAATGGTCCAACTTAATTGATTTTTATCAGTTTTTTAGGTCGTATATATGTGATGATGAGTTGCCGTTTAGATGAGTCGGATTAGACATAACCATCTCTCTATCAATTGATTTTTATCAGTTCTTTAGGTCGTATACGATAATTGAAATTGATGCGTGTTCGAAATCCTTTTCAGTTATTTTTCAACGTTTGTGTTACGAATATTTGAGCCAGTGAATAATTCCCAAGAAAATAATGGTGCAAGTTGATGTAAGCATCAAGATTGAAGTTGGTGATAAGTAGGAAGCAAATGTAGGAGGATATATCACAATTTAGGTATGGACATCGTGTAAAATTTGTAGTACTTATCAAATGTTGAAATTGGCTATAAGCTATAATGAAAACTAGACGCATAATGAAACTAGAAAAAAGCTGAAAGAAAGAGGCGATGAAAATCGAGAGACTTCTCTCTACGTGTTGGGAAACTTTATTTCATTCTTAGCGTTTTGCATCATGTTTTAATTTGTGAGAAGCCCGATGAAAAACTACTCAATGGTTAAAGTTATATAATATATAGTATCTATTCCCACAGAAAATATCTACTGAAAGTTCGAGTAAGAAAACTACATAGTAGAATCATTAACCATCCTACAAGAGAAACGTTTTGCCACTAAAAAACAAACACCAGTTTAAACGTTGTGCCACCGATGAATTAGCAGCTGATGTATCCATCGATTTGTGAGCAGCTTGCAGCATTCTTGGAAACCTTGAAGAACTAAATTCAGAAAACGCCAAACATTACTAAATAAGTAAAAGTATTTGCCCTAAAACCAGGTTCGAAAAAATTAATTTTGTCACTGATGACATCTTGAATGCATGTTTAAGAAAAGGAGAGTCTTGTAGATTAACAAATGTAAATAGTTCTTAGTATGTCATTTAATATGCATCCCTGAAAATTCTCTAAATTTGATCAGCTTTGGTGTTTTGATACATGAGAACTTTTGTTGTTTCGAGCATGATACTTTTGTTCATTTCAAGTATGACAATTTTGTTGTTTCATCATTATTTGAAATCATGGATCTGCTCCGCCTATGCATATAGGGTTAACCGTCTCTAGTTTTGGTTAACAATGAGAATACTTGTTCTTCAACTTGGCAACTCTCGCATGCCTACACTTTAAGATTGGCCGAGACTCTGATCATTCTTTTATTTCGAGGCTTAGGTAAACTTGTCATGACGCCAAATTTTGCACCTTTCTTAGTGAATGGATAAGAATACTAGTGTGAGTCTATCTAACTCCAGTAATGTAAGCCTATTTTATAAGATAGTCATTGGATGAACGGTCCTAAAGCTTAACCAGTGACTGGTCTTTATTGAATTGAAGACAAGTAACACAAGCTCTCAAAAATTTAAAGTAGTATCGCGCCATTCCAATTAATACTACTAACACAAATATGGTTCAGACTTTTAATGACATATAGATCATAATCAGAATTTGTGGATTAATAGTACAAGTTGCAGAAACTCGTATCAGTATCTTTCCTATTTCATGTAATTCATTTCCATTTTGATATTCAATACAAGCTTTGGCTATGAAGCATTGTAACAGTGTTTCTTCCTCTTTTGTCATCTGGAAGCTATAATGGATGCACACGGGTTATGGGAATCCATTGAACCTGCAGCTGGTGTGGCTGCGGACGAGAAGAAAAGTAAATTGGCTCGTGCATTCATCTTCCAAGCAATACCAGAAGATATTCGCATGCGGATGGCAAAGAAGAAAACAGCCCGTGAAGTGTGGGAGTCACTAAAAACCAGGTTCGTTGGTGGAGATTGGTTTCAAAAGGCTAGGTTGTACACGTTAAAGAGTGAGTTTGAGTCGCTCAGAATGAAGGACGGCGAGTCCTTGCCGAGTATGCGGGGAAGTTATCCAGGATGATCTCGAAGTATAACAGTGTCGGTGCGATATTGAAGGACGAAGAACTGGTTCAGAAACTTTTCGATATGGTGACAATACGAAGAGATACCATTTGAGGAAGCAATAGGACGCTTGAAAGCCTACGAAGTTAGGTTAAGGTTTCGACAAAGAGGGTCGATGGGGGGAAACTCATTGTTGTTAACAAAGGCGGAGGGCCAGACAATGATTAACAAAATAACAAGGCACTGCATATAGAGTTAACCGTCGCTACTTTTGGTGTTTTAACAATGATAATTTTTGTTCTTCAACGTTGCAACTCTACACTTTTCAGATTGCCCGAGACGCTGATCATTCTTTTAGTTTGAGGCTTCGGTAGACTTGTCATGACGCCAAATTTTTCACCTTTCATAGTTAATGGATAAGAATACTAGTTTGAGTCTATCTAATTCTAGTAATGTAAGCCTCTGTTATAAGCTCGCCATTGGATGAACGGTCCTAAAGCTTAACCGTCTTTATTGAATTGAAGACAAGTAACACAAGCTCTCAAATATTTGAAGTTGTATCGCCATTGCCAATACTACTAACACAAAGATGGTTCCGACTTTTAATGACGGATAGATCATAATCAGAATTTATGGATTAATGTTGACCGAGATTTCAGTAGAACGTGCTTCGGAAATAGTCATGAAATGTTTTGATATTTAACACAAGCTCTGGTTGTGAAGCTTATAACAGTGTTTCTTCCTCTTTTGTCATCATCATTTCATGATATCATTATTCAATACTACTTATTTTATGTTGCAATCCTAACAATTTTAATGATATAAAACTTTCCGTAACACTTTCTGAAATTAGATAAAATTCAATCCAGTACAAACCACTTTAATTAACATTACACAACATTTCTGGAAGTATATAATACCGATCATGACTCTTCTTAATTCCTTGAATTGTTCTTATTTCGGCCCCCTTTCTACTTCCAGAAGGCCTATAGCAATCTCTTTCTCTTCTTTGCTATAAACTTCCTCGATCTCTCTCTTTTCCTGCAATCGAATTTGGAACTATTATAAGAAAATAAATCAACGGACAAGTAATTCACAATCCTGCTAAAGAAATAGATAATGTTTTGCAAAATTTGTTGTGTTGTTGATTTATTGGCGATGCACCTGTAATACTAGAATCCAGAGACTTCTAACTACGTGATGCAAAAATTTATTTAACTTCTAATAATCGCCTCATCTTAAGTAGCCAGTGTTGGCGCTTTACTTCAACAACCTTGGCAAAGGATATATAATAGAATGATTGGTAAATAAGATCGATTTACAAATGGGAAATTTGACACCCTACGCCTCATATTGTATCCTCTATTATAAAAAGACATCACGAGCACACTCTTTGTATAACGGCTCTCCCTTTCTCAAGGTGCAATGTATGCTCTCATAATACTCCTGATTTTCACCTTTTACACTTTCTTTCATTTTGATAACAACCACGATATCTGGATTTCAGAACACCTGTTGCTCGTTGGAAAAGGTAGCAGAGTTATACAAAGAGCATATATAAGGTGTATCCTGTCAAATATCCCTTAACTATATTTCCTTGAGTCATTGATCAATAATACAAATAATAAAACAATGTATAGGGATATAAAGCAATCAGAGATATGGTGTATTATCAAGAATAGGGCAAATCTAAAGTGTATACTGTATTAAGAAACAGATAGTGAAACGAGAACATAATAAGCAGAACACGCTCACCTTAACATTCCCAGCATTAGCCGTGCTCTTTTTATTCATTGCGTGACTGGTCTGGCGTAATTGTTAACATAAGGAGATACAAGTGTTTGCACAAAGATAGGAGATGGAATATATTCCCTACTCCTAGAGAGCTGTATATTCTCATCACAAGAGTAAGCTTGCGTTATTTTAGATGACCCGCTAGTATCATTATTAAGTATATAATGAATAGCATGATCATACATCTCACAATCCTTTGGCAACAGTTCCCAAGACGGTTTGACATTGTAGTTTTTTATAACCCAAGTGCCACATGAAGGGATATGCTCGTCGTCGTCACCAAAATAGGGATATATGCATAGACGGCCATCCATAATCCCAAGTGAACTACCTAAATTCCAAAAAAATCTCGGGTCATCAGGTTGAGGAATTTCTGTAAATTCCTCTTTAGCCAAATTGAAAGATACAATTAATGCCTTGTGATAATTAGCATAAAACGACAACCAGTGAAGTGCCCCATTGAATAAGATACCCGTTTCATCATCTACTTTGTATGTGATTTGCCCAAAAAATTTCCAAACATTAGATTTCAAGGATAATATATGAACAAGTGCTTGTTTGCGGATAATCAAAACAACCTTATAATCATCTATAGAAGAATCATAACCAAAGCCAAAACATCGCTTTCCTGGATAAACTTCTTGAGGTAGTTGAAGTTTTCTAAACTCTCTAGTCAGAGGATTGGTTACACAAACCCTAGTTTGATTCCCTGAATATAATACAAGGCCGTTGGAAGAACCTTCAATGGTCCATTGATCGTAATATTTCCACTCTCGAGGTACAGTGTAATCCAGTTCACCACTTTGTGATTCATACCAATCTTGATATGATGTAATCATAGCGACCTTTCTACCATCCTCTTTGTTGCAAGTTTTAGCATGAATTTTAATAAAATAAGGACTTGAAATAAGAGAATACCATGACTTACAAACGCTCTTGCTTCGAAGAAGATCTTTGACGGCCAATCTTAAAAGTATCTCCTCGAGAATATCAGACATAACCATCTGTATCAATCGTGTAACAGAATGAAATGTTGCAAAATGGTTACGGAAACTATATATACAGATTAGTTCTGTCTGGCCCAACTAGGCCCACTTACTCGTATAAACATGATTAGGGTTTCGGTGATTTTTTCTTGTATATTGTGAAATTTATTTTAGTACCAAGTATTGCTATATACACTACTTGTGTTTTGGCGAAAATAGCATTTTCAATTGATGATAATTTGAAATTTCATTCTTGGTCCTTATCTTCGCAAAGAATAACATTATAACACCGATATTCCTTTACCTTAAACTATCAAGAATGGTAAATGCAATTTTCGTCAAACCACAAGGACTATCGGTGTTACGCTCAAGCACTATTGGTGTTATTCTTTGCAAAGATAAGGACCAAGAATCCAACTTTAAACTACGAGGGATGGTAGATGTAACCCGATAGTCCTCCAGCGTAACACCGATAGTCCTTGTGGTTTCACGAAAATTGCATTTACCGTTCCTGATAGATTAAGGTAAAGGAATCCAACTTTAAACTATGAGGGACGGTAGATGTAACGCTAAACAAAACCAAACAAACAAAACCAGACCAATCAACCAATACAGTCACTTTACACATACGAATGAAGGACCAATTGATGAGCAGGGTACCCGCGCGATGCGGCGGCGGGTACCCTGTGATTAATCGGAAAAAAGGTAAAAGAAAAATGATTCCGGTCAGGCTTGGTTCGCTTATTTGCATAGGTTTCGGCCGGTTTTCTCCAATCTTCGATTAGACCCGTTGACCTTATCCGATTTTAAAATCATACGCACCACCAACTTGTAAGTTATATAAAAAAAAATTTGTGTTTTAATAGTTGTACAATATGTATAATAAGATGTATTATTTAATTTAAGGGTATTCTTAAAATATTATTATTAGAGTGTTTAATATATTAATTAATGTGTATTTGGAACATATGCTTTATAACATGTATTAATTAAAATGAATTTTAGAAAAGTGATGGTAATGGTTTTTTTGTGATTATTGTATGCTAAAATAGTTGTACATTTGGCTTTTGAAATTGTATTACTTAAATCGTTTTTGAGTTGATGCATTAAAATGATGTACATCATGTTGTTTTAGTTATACTACATAAACCTCGTGTATTTATTAAGAAGAGAGTGTCTAAAATGGTTTATATGTATTATAGATTAATAGTGGAGATAATTATAATAACAAAATTTAATTTAAGTTTTTGTAACCAACGTGCTATATTAACTTGTATAATATGCATTTAATATGTATTATAATACTTAAACATGTAGTATAAATAACTTGTAAAATATGCATAAAAACATGTATTACTTAAATAATTAATAAGAGAGAGATATTAATCTCTTTTATATGTAGTATAGATATAGATAACCCAGTGTAAGTTTCTAACTCAGTTTCTAATTTAGGGTTTAACTTATATTGAAAAAATAAGTTTGTGAATGTGAAATAACCTGTATTAGGATAACTTAAACATCACATGTGCAAAATAAAGTTAACTGTTCGCTGTTCTTCGTTGTTCTTCGTTGTTCATATGATTTGTTCAACGTCAGACGGCCTTAGAAATTCTTCACGATCACTAGGGATCCGTTTTATTCTCAAGTGGTTTCTTATGAGTGATTCTTGCATGCATAGCATAAGGATGCAATGTGTTTGGTTAAAAGTTAAGCTGTCGGTCATGCTCTTCAGATGTTGATTTCTCTTATTGCATTGGTGTTTGTTTTGGCTTATGAAGCCGGCTTAATTATGGCTTATTTGGTTTTGGGCTTATGTTTCATAAGCTCATTTTTTGTGGCTTATTTGAAACTTCTCAGCATATAGGCCAAAAAACTTACACAAGCCAAGCCGGAAAGTTTCAAAATAATTAAGGCACAAAAAGTTAGCTTATGAAACATAAGCCCAAAATCAAATAAGCCATAAATCGGATAACCAAAGCAAACATCTCTGGTTACTTGATTAGTTTATGACAAACGTAATGGATTTCTAAAGTATGATTATATTTGGCAAAAATCAAATTGGATTATGCTCTTTTCTCTCTAATAATATGGTGGCCGTGATGCATCCTTTTTGGAAATATATATACGGTGTTTTTTTTTGTGGCGAGGTATGCCTGCACTTCTTGTTCTCAGCAACATCAGATGTTTTGAGTTTTGACTGTCCTAGAGTTGGTGGTGGGCAGAGTCACGTTATGGCTCACCAGCGTTTTTTATTCTCTATCAGTTCTTTTGTCCCAAACACCCTCACCTAACACGAAAAAGGATGCAGGTGTGATTCCAGTGGCGATATCTGAAATGAGTGAAGTAGATGAAGAAGAAGTGATCTTCAAATGCAGACGATTACCCTATAAAAAAGGTGCTTCATCTAGACTTCGATCGTGGATTGTGTCAAACGATGATGATGATGATGATGAGTTTATTACCTTACAACAACCTGATTCAATTCTAGAGGACGAACACGTGTTCAAGGCTGATGCTGAGGTGGTGGATAATGATGGAGAAATAGAGATGCAAAATCAGATGACTACTTTTTCGTCATTTGACAATGACGCTTCAATTTTTCATGGCGCTTACTAATAGTGAAGTATCCAAGTGTCCGATTTGTCCCGTTTCAACTCTTTTCGAGGTATCTAGCTAGCTACTTTTATTTATATGTCTATTTTCTATCCATAGACCGCCTTTAGGTAGATCTCCATCATCAATACATCTTTACCTGTTATTTTCCGCTTATGAACATTATATCATAACAACTATTTCATGTACCATATAGGAAATATTTCTGGTACATGTAACATTATTGGACATTTGAAAAGTACAGGGCTATTGTATAGTGTTGGGCCGATTTCACAGCCCATCAAGATAATCCCAAAACCCGAAGATAGCAGTTGTTTGACAGTTACAAAATGACGGTTATTGGAAGTTATTACAAAACTCCAAACCATTACAATGGTTGATGAAACGATACAACGTTTCATCACACCGCTTAGAAAACTATATATAGGATATTTATTTGTAAACAATAGATGATGAATATTTGATGATTATTGATAACAATTATATCAAAGCTTGATTCATAAACAACTTTACATATTTCTGTATATCTTGATTGAGTTCGAAGATCCAAGACATATATTAAATTCAATAATTGGTATCAGAGCGAAGGATCAAGTAACACCAACAAATCATGTCGGCAATCATCAACCATGGAGGAATAAATTGAAGAACGCAATTTGTGTTCATGAGAAAACAGGAAAGAAAGAAGAACAGAAAGAAAAGAAAGAAGCGGACATGGCTGCGAAATATTTGTTGCAGATTCAAGGAAGAAGGAACACGCTTGTGTTCATAATAAATCAAGAAGATGTGTACGGTTTGGCCCAAAAAATTTTTGGTGCAATTGCAGAATCCTTGCACTAACAAGGATAGATGGAAGAAGATATGGCTTACAAGGGATGTTTATTACATTATTATATGGAACAACCCATAAGCACCCGCATCAATAAGGATGGAGGAAGACGACAAAGTCTTGAGGCGATGAACTTGTGCGAGAATTGGATGTCTAAGAGGGGTAAGCATATTATGGAGGATGATGAAGACTGCAAGAAAACAAACTATACACAAGGGGATAAGGCTTTGATTTTTAAATCAAAGCAAGAAGAAACCATATGCAACAAACCAACCAAAGCCATGTACACTTTAGAAGACACAGAACGCAGGGAATGCAAAGAGCCGAAGGGAACTAGGAGACGCTCAAGATTTTGGCATCTCGACATTAGGGGGGAACTGTTGGACCATTTAATGTCTATGATACCAAAACAATAAACGTCTGCTTTGTTTTCTGTTTGGGCCTCAGGCCATCAAGCCCATTAGGGTATATTTGACGGTTATATTATGTTGTATTATGAAACGTTGTGTCTATTTCTTTAGGCATGGCAACGATTCACTTCATATAAATAGATTAGGATTCTCTGTAAACAAAGTAACCCATTATATTCATATCAATAATATTTTGTAGAAGGGTTCAACCCAATACTTTTGTTCTTACTTTATTATTATAATGATTACTGGAAAACATGATGTTGCTATGATCATATGATCCTGGAAATCACATGATTCAAGACATGGCAGAAACAATAATTGAATGATGTTTACGAAGATACTGAGGAATTACTACTAGCAGAAGATGAACCCAAGAATTACAAGGAAGCTTCAAACGATCAAAAATGGATAGAAGCAATGAAGGATGTGTTAGATTCTATAAATAGAAATAACACATGGGAACTCACAACCTTACCTTATGGACATAAAGCAATTGGCTTAAAATGGGTGTTTAAGACGAAGAGAGACGCAAATGGGAAAATAATCAAGCACAAGGCTAGATTAGTAGCAAAAGGCTACATACAAGAGCATGGCATAGATTTTGAAGAAGTTTTTGCTCCTGTAGCAAGAATGGAAACCATTAGATTACTATTTGCCATAGCTGCAAATAGAAAATGGGAAATGCATCACCTCGACGTAAAATCTGCATTTATGCATGGAGATTTAAAGGAAGAAGTATACGTTGCACAACCTGAAGGATTTATAAAGAAAGATGGAAAAGTCTACAAATTAAGGAAAGCACTTTATGGATTAAGACAAGCACCACGTGCATGGAACATAAAGCTAGACAACACCTTGAAGTCTTTAGATTTCAAGAAGTGTGCATTGGAACAAGTCATCTACACGAAGGCCACAAGAGACTCAATCATATTGATAGGAGTCTATGTGGATGATTTAATCATTATTGGCACACCTAAGAAGGAAATTGACTCCTTCAAAGCTCAAATGGAAGAAAAATTTGAAATGAGCGACTTAGGATTATTAGCATACTATCTTGGCATAGAAGTCACACAATCAAAAGGTGAAATATCTATAAAGCAATCTGCCTATGCAAACAAGATACTAAATGAATCTGGAATGATTGACTACAATGAAACATGGACACCAATGGACCCTGGAACAAAGCTAACAAAGAAGACTGAAGACACATTGGTAGACTCAACTGAATATCGAAGCATAATTGGATGCTTAAGATATTTACTACATACAAGATCCGACTTAAGTTATTCTGTTGGATTACTTAGTCGATTCATGCAAGAACCAAAAGAGCAACACATGAAGGCAATAAAGAAGGTACTACGTTATGTAAAAGGAACAAAAGATCATGGAATCACCTACAAACATAATGGAGGAAACCAAATACAAGGATATAGCGATAGTAGCTATGGAGTTAACACTCTAGAAGGCAAAGGAACTACTGGCATTATATTTTACTATGGAGAATCACCTATTAGCTGGAGTTCACACAAACAAGCCACTGTAGCACTATCATCATGTGAAGCAGAATTCATAGCCGCAACTGCAGCAGCAACTCAAGCATTATGGTTAAAAAGACTACTTAGCAAGCTCACTCATACAAGAGAAGAAAAGATTACCATAATGGTGGACAACAAATCAGCAATACAACTAATGAAAAACCCAGTTTTTCATGGAAGAAGCAAGCACATCGACACTAGATACCACTTCATTCGAGAATGCGTTGAATTAAACGACATACAAGTGGAATTTATAAGTGGGGAATATCAAAAGGCTGACATACTCACAAAGGCACTACCAAAGATACGATTTCTTACGATGAGGCAACTTATTGGACTACGAAATCTACAACAACACTGAAGACGCATTTTGTGATTATGGGGGAGATGTTGGGCCGATTTCACAGCCCCATCAAGATAATCCCAAAACCCGAAGATAGCAGTTATTTGACAGTTACAAAATGACGGTTATTGGCAGTTATTACAAAACTCCAAACCGTTACAATGGTTGATGAAACGATACAACGTTTCATCACACCGCTTAGAAAACTATATATAGGATATTTATTTGTAAACAACAGATGATGAATATTTGATGATTATTGATAACAATTATATCAAAGCTTGATTCATAAACAACTTTACATATTTCTGTATATCTTGATTGAGTTCGAAGATCCAAGACATAGATTAAATTCAATATATAGATTAAACCCTATATATCTGTATATTGATTGTCGTTATTGATTTACTTAAATGAATTATTGCTAGGTTTCCGATACAAATCACTTGAATGAAAACATGGAAGAGGAAGAAGGAAAAGACCCTATAAGTGCCTTACCCAATTGCTTAATTCTTGAAATCCTTTCTCGTTTACCAGAAACAAAACAAGCCATTAAAACAAGTTCTCTTTCTAAACGATGGCAATACGTTTGGACTTCAGTCCCTAATCTCATTTTCATACATGATGCCCCCTTATTTCTTTCCAACTGTTGACCGTACCTTAGCCCAACGTCATCAAGTCAACCTAAACGAATTTATACTTAATACCCGTTACGAAATTCAGATTGAATATCAACTAAGAAATTGGATATGTCATGTTATTTATTGTAGCGTCGAGAACCTTCAAATATTGTTACATTCTGAGCATTCATGTAGCAGATTTAATTTTTGTAACTTGGAATCTTTCTTCATCAATTCATGTTTTACTAATCTCAAACTGGCTTGCTGCATGTTCAATCCGACCGGTGCCATTAGTTGGAATAAACTTACAAGTTTGAGTATTTCACGTGGGAAGTTAGTCGAGGTTGTGATTCAGAATATATTGTCGGGTGTCCTCGATTAAAAACATTTGAGTTGGACATTTGCTATGGGTTTACGAGGCTTGATATTAATCCGAAGAGCGTTAAGAAGTTGGTGTTCGTGAATCCCAGTGTTCGACAATGTATCATTGAGGCTCCTTATATTACGACACTAACATTAAAAAACCATTTCATGTTTGAAACGGATATCTTGCTGTTAAACATCTCTTCCTTAATCACAGCTGACTTAGATTATTTATATAAGGGTAACTATTGTAAAAGTTTGACGACGAAGTAGAAGAGACTCTTAAAGAAAACTTACTGAAGCTTCACCATGTCAAGGAGGTTAAATATGGGATATCATGGAAACCGGTAACAATTTCCTATTTTTAACGGTAAATATATATCGACTTCTTTTCTGGTTACTAATTTTTTGTTAGTTTGTTGGCAATGGTAGGTGATATCTCGTTTGAAAGCTAAAGGTTTTAGTTGTCCGTCTAACTTGAAGTATGTTCATTTCGATCCTCCTGTTCATGAAGTACGCTGATATGGTTTTCAAGTACCTATTAGAGTCATCAGCAGTGATTTAAGGGTTAAGACTACTATATGTTTTTTCTTGGTGATATTAAGATATACTTGTTTCATGAGTTTTTCATATAGGATTTTGTTAGTTGCGTAAATATCCGACACGTTCATCAGCAGGGTTTGAGTAGCATCATCGTCTGTTGATCATTCACGAGTTTGATGTCATTTTGTTGTCGTTTTAAACTTAATCCCATTAGTTTGATTTTTAACGTCAAATGCGATGCAACTCTCTTTGATAACGTAATATGGATATTATATGGAATTCAATTCAGATAGTTACAGCATAGCTGCGTACCGTATGTTGTAAAGCTGAGTATGACTACCCATCTATATACACAACTTGAAAGAATGTGTTGTCGGTTTTTATGCTTGGACATATTGCATAGACCGGTGACCAACATTGCATCATATATTACTCCATGCCAGAAAAAAGACATCACAAAATTTAAGAATCGTGATTAAAGGGTTGCTATGTACCGAATAAAACATTTAGATTTCACACAGACTATGCATATGGCAATGAGGCAGTCGCTTTGATGCGACTGGTGTTATTGATGTGATGTACGCGAACTATTTGTTTTGGGCAATTTCGGCCCTCAATTCAATGGTGCCGTCAAATGTCAATGAAGTAGAGTAGCTCGTTTGATCTTGCTGATGAATTCCAAGGCCTCGGGCTTCAATTATACCTTTGTCACCTTGTCATTGAATCTGTCAGTTGTGTATATCAAATACGCGTCCTCAAGAACACACTTTTTGCAAGTCCATGATGGTGTGTATACAAGCACAATCATTCTCATCAATGATCCAAAATCAGCTCAAAAAAAGATATGCATATCCAATCTTTTATATGACAAAAGTGAGGTACAGTAAGAAGAGCTCCAACTAGCTTTCGAGTACACAGCGTATACCAGGCGTTTGAGAGAACCATGTCAAATGAGCTCGGCAAAATTAATGATCCCGTAACTTTGTGATCATTAGGTTCATTGCAGCCATCATCAATGGAGTCTGATACATCAACGATCAATGCAAAACATAACTCTCATCACAGTATATACTGCAAGAAAAACTTATTTCAGATAGGGACTAAAATTGCACTTATAAGTTCTTCATAGGATGATGTCTGCACTTTCGAAAAGGAAGGGACTTGACATGCAATTTGGCTAAATCAAGGTAGTCATTTGATCCTTAAAAAACGAAAATTACTTTTTACAGATTTTCTAAAAAGTAACTTCTGTAAAACCAATCTGCCAGTTCCACCCATCACAAAAATATAGACACCCTTTCTGGAGTTAAACCAAGCCAATCTTCATTCTCAATTGATCTCACTGTTACATACCATTGTAAATCTCTAACTCTGGTAATTCTGGTAATTATGTTTTAGGATTTTTTGTGCTTTTTTTTTTCTGGTAATATAAACGAATGCTAACAATTAAATAATTCTGGTAATTTTGTTTTAGGATTTTTTGTGTTTTTTTTTGTGAATGTGGAATTACATGTATAAATAGGTAAACATGATTCAAGAGCGTGAAGGAATTGCGTCCTGTTATACGAATCAAATATGCAAAATCATTCAGTTTAGGCGGAGTTGTATTCTCTTAGGTGAATAAAAAATATTTTAACAATATAACGTTTGTTTGGTCGTTATTGCTGGTTGTGTTGAGTATAATAACAAACCTTGATAGTGTGTCAGGCTTAGTAGCTAACTGTTTGCTGTTCTTCGTTGTTCATATGAGCTGTTCCACGTTAGAAAGCCTTAGAAATTCTTCACCTTGCATGTATGTATTCGGTTAAAAGTTCAAAGCTACCGTTAATGCTCTTCAAAAGTTGATTTCTCTTGTTGCATTCTAGAGATATAGATTTATTATATGTGCCTAAATAAAAATTGGATTATCCTCTTTTGTATGTAATAATATTGATCCTTTTTGGCGATATATGAATATAAGGTGTTTTTTGTGGCGAGGTTTGATGCTTGCACTTTTTGTTCTGTGCGACATCAGATGTTTTGACTGTCCTAGAGTTGGTGGTGGGCAGAGTCGCAAAATGGCTCATCACCAGCGTTTATTGATTCTTTATCAGTTTTTTGTCCCAAACACCCTCATCTGACACAAAAAAGGTGCAGGTGCGATTCCAATAATGGCAATATTTGATATGAGCGAAGAAGATGAAGAACAACTAATCTTCAAACGCAGGCGATTATCCTCCAAAGAAGGTGCTTCGTCTGTTCGATCGTGGATTGTGTCAGACGATGATGATGATGTTGAATTTATTACCTTACAACAATCTGATTCAATTCTAGAAGACGAAGGCGTATTCGAGGTTGATGCTGAGGTGCAAAATCAGATGACTATTTTTCCGTCTGAAGATGAGGAGGAATTCGACAATGAGGCTGCAGTTGTTCATCTTGTGCTTACTGATAGTGAAGTATTTGATTGTCCGATTTGTCCCGTTACACCTCTTTTCCAGGTTTCTAGCTAGCTACTTTTATTTATTTGTCTATGTTATCCATAAACCACCTTAAGGTGCATCTCCATATTTTTTTCTGACTGGAGTTACCGAGTGAGTTACTCGCCTTTAGGTACTCTAAAATCACTTGAACGAACTGTTGCTAGGTGTCGGATGCAAATCACTTAAATGAAGACATGGAAGAGGAACAAGGAGAAGATCGTATAAGTGCCTTACCAGATTGCTTAATTCTTGAAATCCTTTCTCGTTTACCGGAAACAAAAGAAGCCATTAAAACAAGTTCTCTTTCTAAACGATGGCAACATGTTTGGACTTCAGTCCCGAATCTCATTTTTATAAATGACGCCCCGTATGGTGATTTGTATGTTCCTTTGACCCCTTATTTCCTTACATCTGTCGACCATACCCTAGACCAATGTCGTCAAGTCAACTTAAACCAATTTCTACTTGATACCCGTTACACAATTGACTTTGAATCTCAACTAAAAAGTTGGATCTGTCATGCTATTAAATGTGGCGTCCAGGACCTTCAATTATTATTACGTTCACACAGATTTGATTTGTGTAACTTGGAATCTTTTTTCATCAATCCATGTTTTACTAATCTCAAACTGGATTGCTGCATATTTAATCCAACCGGTGCCATTAGTTGGAAAAAACTTACAAGTTTGAGTATTTCACGTGGGAAGTTAGATGATGTTGTGATTCAGAATATATTGTCCGGGAGTCCTCAGTTAGAGGCGTTTGAGTTGGACATTTGCTATGGTTTTACGAGGCTTGATATTTACTCAAAAAGTGTTAAGAAGTTGGTGATCGTAGATCATAATGAACGAGAATGTATCATTGATGCTCCTTATATTACGACACTAACATTAAAAAATAATGATGTGATTCGAACGAAGACGGTGTTGTTAAACGTCTCTTCGTTAATCATAGCTGAAATAGATTATTTATATGGGGCGTATTGTACAATATTTGACGACGAAGAAGAAGAGATGCTTAAAGAACACTTACTTAAGCTTCGTCATGTCAAGGAGATTAAATATGGGATATCATGTTTACCGGTAAAATTTTCCTAATTTTTAACGGTAAATATATTTAGACTTCTTTTCTCGTTACTAAATTTTTGTTGGTTTATTGGCAATGGCAGGTGATATCTCGTTTGCAAGCTAAAGGTTTTAGTTGTCCGTCTAACTTGAAGTATGTTGATTTTAATCCACCTGTTTACTGATTGCACTTCTGGTTCAAGTTTAGTCTAGATATATGATTAATCCTTTCCAGTTAAGTGATTTAACGTTTAAGGTTGCTAGATGTTTTTTTCTTGATGATATTAAAATTTACTTGTTTTACGAGTTTTTCCTTCAGGATTTTGTTGGCTGCTTAAATATCAAACAAGTTTATCAGCAGCATCGCCGTCTGTTGATCATTCACGAGTTTGATGTCTAATCGTGTGGTCGTTTTTCTCATATATGTAAATTCTGGATAAAAACTTAAACCAGTTAGTTTGACTTTTTAGGTCAAATTAAATGCAATGCAACTATCTTTGGTAAGGTAATATGGATATTATCTGTGTTGCTATGTACTGCATAATATTTAGATTTAACCCAGTCCATGCACATGGGCGACGAGGCAGTCGTTTTCGGTCACGCAGACTGCTCTTATTGATGTGCTATACGAAAACTGTTTGTTTTGGGCTATTCCGGCCATGAACTTAATGGTGCCGTAAAATGTCAATGAAGTAGAGTAACCCGTTCAATCTTGCTGATGAATTTCAATTACCCGGGCTCTCAAGATATTGCTCACATGGTCATCCCGTTTCCCCCTCGCCATCTACGTTAGTTTCTTCAACCTCCTCCATCAGTTCTGGGGTCATCAAAAAGAAATAATCCAACAACACCTCTAGAGCTACTGCAACAAAATAGATTATTGATCCAACTACCAATATTACTAAAATACCTTATGTCACCTCTGGATACAAGATAGTCTATATTTGTGGAAATTTATAGAAAAATCAAGATAAGAAATAACTGAAAACCTTACCTTACTTACCCTTTAACTTGGACAATTGGCAATATAAATCCCTGTGTAGGGTATCCCTGGCGACATGTCGCCGGGGATTCACCTTCCAAAATCAGATGTCAAAGGAAAAAGCGCGAAATTTTCCCTCCAACGTATCCCTGGCGACATGTCGCCAGGGAAACTTTGACCGACGTAATTAACATTAATTTTTTATGATAATAACATGCCAAAATTATCCCTGGCGACATGTCGCCACGGATACTTCGTCCAACGTAATTAGCTTCAAACTTAAGCAGAAAATCTGTGGCGGGCTTTTGCCCGCCAAATCCCAAAAGTCTCCCCGGCGACATGTCGCCGGGGAAACTCCCTGTCATATATATTATTAGTTTTTGCTTATTAAGAGAAATTATTATTTATTCCATATAATTATTATTTTAACTATCGATCCGATGTTATTTTAATTTTGCGAAGTTTATATAATGAAAAATGAGACATCTAGAAAACAAATATTTATTTATTCCAGATTACATAAAACCTTTTGTAATATCACATGGGAGACTTACAGACAGACACTCCTAAACAAAATTTTATTCCTCACGGACACTTAAACACGCGCTTAATTAAACATGGATATTACAACGATATTAGACTCGTAAACACGGAAAAAAACACATCACAAACTAGTTCAAACTAAGGTTCCCCTTGTCATCGTAAAGGTCGTGAAGTAGTGCAGCTGAATCCACTGTGTGCCTATCGGCATGGCGGTACAACTCTACTGTACTCTCAAGTACCTTTATTTTTCCATTCAAGTGCACACAGTTTGCACACTTTGAAGAGCTTGGAGAAGAAATTGGAGTCCTTGAAGGTCTCGAAGAAGAGCTTGGAGGATAAAAGCTCGTTGAAGGTCTTGAAGAAGAGCTTGGAGGAGAAAAGCTCATTAAACCTCCAAGAGAATTGACAAGTAGTCTAACTCGTTCGTCTTTCCATAAAAAAAATCTGCATCCATATGAAACTGAAGGTTCCACCTTTGAACGTGGACAAGCATAGTACTGTCTACCAAAGGTATCATCTTGCCACGATTGTCGAAGAACTACATCTCCACGTCCACACATACACAGAAAAAGCTTCATGCTTCAACATCTTTATAATAACAATGTGTTTGTGATGATAAGTGTGTGTGATCTGCTGGTGGTTGTGATGATAAGGAGTGTGTGTGGTTCTCCTTTTATGCTAAAAAAATGAGGGAAATTGTTAACATTTTCCCGCCAATGTTTTCCCTCCAATATTTTCCCGCCAATGTTTTCCCTCCAATATTTAGCAACTCAATTGACCACTTATCCATCAAATCCATCAGTTGGACAAGTGTTGCATACTGAAACCTCATGCATGAGTGTATTTGGATATGGTACGTATAGCTATTTCAGATTTGGTACGTAGGCAGACAAAGAGAAAAGTGATATCTGTCGTCGGCCTTACTTTGCATTTAATTATTTCATCATTAAAATTTTGAAAAACAGTACCATGGATGAGTCGTTATGCATTGGTTACACGTTAGATGTTCAATGGAAGACTCGACATGTCTTGGTTACACGTTAGATGTTCAATGGATGACTCGGCATGTCTTGGTTACACGTTAGATGTTCAATGGATGAGTTGGCATGTCTTGGTTACACGTTAGATGTTCAATGGATGAGTCGGCATGTCTTGGTTACACGTTAGATGTTTAATGGATGAGTCGGTATGCCTTGGTTACACGCTAGATGTTCAATGGATGAGTCGGTATGTGTTGGTTACATGTTAGATGTTCAATGGATGACTCGACATGTCTTGGTTACACGTTAGATGTTCAATGGATGAGTCGGTATGCATTTGTTAAACGTTAGATGTTCAATGGATGAGTCGTTATGTGTTGGTTACACGTTAGATGTTCAATGGATGAGTCGGTATGTTTTGGTTACTCGTTAGATGTTCAATGGATGACTCGACATGTCTTGGTTACACGTTAGAGGTTCAATGGATGAGTCGGTATACATTTGTTAAACGTTAGATGTTCAATGGATGAGTCGCTATGCATTTGTTAAACGTTAGATGTTCAATGGATGAGTCGGTATGTGTTGGTTACACGTTAGATGTTCAATGGATGAGTCGGTATGCATTTGTTAAACGTTAGATGTTCAATGGATGAGTCGGTATGTGTTGGTTACACGTTAGATGTTCAATGGATGAGTCGGCATATGTTGGTTACACGTTAGATGTTCAATGGATGACTCGACATGTCTTGGTTACACGTTAGATGTTCAATGGATGAGTCGGTATGCATTTGTTAAATGTTAGATGTTCAATGGATGAGGCGGTATGTGTTGGTTACATGTTAGATGTTCAATGGACGAGTCGGTATGTGTTGGTTACACGTTAGATGTTCAATGGATGAGTCGGTATGTGTTGGTTACATGTTAGAGGTTCAATGGATGAGTTGGTATGTGTTGGTTACACGTTAGATGTACAATGGGAACAGGTCAGCATGTCTTGGTTACACGTTAGATGTTCAATGGATGAGTCGGTATGCATTTGTTAAATGTTAGATGTTCAATGGATGAGTCGTTATGCATTGGTTACACGTTAGATGTTCAATGGATGAGCCGGTATGTGTTGGTTACGCGTTAGATGTTCAATGGATGTGTCGGTATGTGTTTGTTACACGTTAGATGTTGAATGGATGAGTCGGTATGCATTGGTTACACGTTAGATGTTCAATGGATGAGTCGGTATGTGTTGGTTACACGTTAGATGTTTAATGGATGACTCGACATGTCTTGGTTACACGTTAGATGTTCAATGGATGAGTCGGTATACATTTGTTAAACGTTAGATGTTCAATGGATGAGTCGGTATATTTTGGCTACACCTTAGATGTTCAATGGATGAGTCGGTATGTGTTGGTTACACGTTAGATATTCGATGGATGAGTCGGTATGTGTTGGTTACACGTTAGATGTTCAATGGATGACTCGGCATGTCTTGGTTACACGTTAGATGTACAATGGATGAGTCGGTATGCCTTGGTTACATGTTTTATGTTCAATGGTTACCGAATTAGAATAAATCGAGAAACTAAACGGACTAAATCGGAATGAATTTAGAAATTAAACTGACCGGGATGATATTATTATTTTATAAATAATAATAATTATTTTATAAATAATAATAATAATTATTATTATTTTATAAATAATAATAATAATAATAATAATAATAATAATAATTTTATAACTAATTATAATAATATATAAGTAATAATAAATTTTATTTTGACAAAACTTATCCCCTGCGACATTTGCAACTATCCCTGGCGACATGTCGCCAGGGATAGTTTCCCTAGCGACACGTCGCCAGAGAAGGTTTGAGAAAAACGACAAAAAAGTTTAGGTACGTGAATATGCGTTGAAAAGTCAAACGTATCCCTGGAGACATGTCATCAGGGAAACTTGGTCACCTCCCTCCAAAAATTTTCATTCACGCGCGCTTTTGGCTAGACCAAAAAAAGTAGAAAGTATCCCCGGCGACATGTCGCCAGGGATTGTCGTCGGGGGAAAAATCTGACCTTTTTGACCAGATCTTCTTCACTTTTCTCATAACTTTTCTTATCCACAAAAAAACCCACTTGTTCTCCGTTCGCTGCTGCTCACCACCATCACCACCATCACCTCCACACCACCATCACCACCATCATTATCATCACCACCACCACTAGTCACACCACTACTCACCACCACACTTGCACACGTGCACCACTTCGCCACCACTCCGCCGACTGCCACCACTCCGGCGAGTCCAATCTTTTCCACTTTTCTTCTTTTTCTAACCCTTTAAACAATCAATCTTTCTCGATTTTAAAAGGTTGTAATTTTAATTTTTGATTTTGATTTTATAATAAAATTTATCTTATTATGATTGATAATTAAAATGGGTTTGTTTTATGTTATTGTAGCCCCGACCGCAGTCGGAGACGTAACCCCGACCACATCCGAGACCACAGCCGACAACCACCACAGCCCGACGCCAACAACCCCGACCAAACCCGTCTAAGAAGTATGTTTTTTAAATTCTTATTCATAATACATATGATTATTTATTTATTTATTCATTTAGGTTTCCCCGGTGACATGTCGTCGGGGTTTATAAACTAGTTAAATTTGGTTAAACGAAAATACAAACACTCCTTAACATTGTTAAACGCACAACCAAATACTCCTTATGCTACCTTTTTTATGAGAATAAATTGGTAAGCTTATCCGAATAATATGTTTTCAAACAGCTTATCCTGATAAGCTTATCAGGATAAGCTGTTTGAAAACAGCTTATCCTGATAAGCTTATCGGGACAAGCTGTTTGAAAACAGCTTATCCTAATAAGTTAATCGGGACAAGCTGTTTGAAAACAGCTTATCCTGATAATCAGAATAAACTGTTTTTAAACAGCTTATCCTGATAAGCTTATCAAGACAAGCTGTTTTCAAAGAGCTTATCTTGATAAGGTTTTCAGGATAAGCTGTTTTCAAACAGCTTATCCTGCTAAGTTTATCGGGACACTGTTTGAAAGCAGCTTATTCCAGTGAAGAAGAAGATTGACCTTTAGTTGTAACTTGCAAAAGACACTTATTTGTTTGAATGAATGAATCTAATTGTTGTGGATTATTTAAATGTCTATATTTAGTTGGATGTGTTGTATTTGGATTTTTTCATGCTTATATTATTTTGTTCATGAATTTGTCTATGTTATGCTAATTGTACTTGTACAGATGTCAGCAGATGTTGCACGATCACATGGTGGTGACGGTGGTGGTGAGGATGAACCTCCTACGCCAAACATCCGCAACGGTTGTCTCGTCCTATTTAGAAGTAAAGGTAAGAATATTTGGATTATAGTAACACATTCATAAATTTGGTGCATATATATATGTTGCTTGCCTTGAATTTTTATGACTTTATCACTCACTTGATTTTTGCAAGCAAAGGCAAAAGAAAAGAAAATTTGGGCGGCAGAGAGGCCGGTAGAAAGACTCGGGGCATTACCCGATGTCTCGATTTGTTGATCGAAGTTGACTTGTATGGCCCTGTCCCGATAGATTTTGAACAACAACCCTCTTTTCGGCCTCTCGGCGCGCATGCTCATCATTTTGCTAATTACGTCGGGGATTGTATCAGGAGGCTCGTGCCAATGTACTACCCAAGTTGGAATGATGTCCCTGAAGAGATCAGGACGAGCGTTTGGGCGAACATAGAGGTCAGTTATCATTTTTATGTTTATAACATTATTGTGTTTATTTATTTAATGGTGTATATATTTAAATAAATTTGTTTATTTATTTATATCATATAAATAAATAACAAATTTAAATAAATATACAAATTGTATCTTATTTATTTATATCATGTAATTTTTTTTTAAAATAAATATAAAAAAATTTAAATAAATATAAAAAATTTAAATAAATATAATTTTTTTAAATAAATATATATTTGATGAGAATAAGGTAATAAGCTTTTTCGGATAAGCTGTTTTCAAACAGCTTATCCTGATAAGTTTATCAGAACAAGCTGTGTGAAAACAGCTTGTTCTGATATGCTTATCAGGATAAGCTGTTTTCAAACAGCTTGCTCGGATAAGCTTATCAGGATAAGCTGTTTTCAAACAGCTTGTCCTGATAAGCTTATCAGAACAAGCTGTTTTCAAAAAGCTTATGCTTATCAGGATAAGTTGTTTTTATTATAAAAATTTAAATAAATATATAAGCCATTAAATAAATAAACAAAATAATGTATAAATTATATATCTAACTCTAACTTTGTATTTGTTTTATTTGTTGTATATGAATGCATTCTAAGTTTAATCTGACACCCCACAAGACTCCTACGACTTGGAAGGGTGTAAGTGGCGACATCAATCAAATGCTTCAAAAGAATTACAATTCTCGAAAAAATGCGTTCAAGGCAAAGCATTGGCACCGAGACATCGATACCGGTACGGTAGACATAGACAGAGTCCGCATAGAGCGTCCTGAGGAAATTACTACCAAGGACTGGGAAAAACATATCGCACTTTGGAGTGATCCGGATTACGAGAAAAGCTGCCTGACAAACTCCCAAAATCAGTCTAAGTAGAAGACACCGAGTCGGGAGGGATCCCGATCGTTAGCACTCCTTCAAGACAAAGTGGTGAGAAATTCTATAATTAATTTACATACATATATGTCTTTGATTATATGTTTTGGTGTTTTGCTTTTTTGTTTTGAATTTGCTTCATTCTGTATATGCATGCATATGTATGTACAGAACCAAGCTGCAATTGAAGCTGATGTGCCACCCCCGACTCTCATTGACCAATTCTTCTTGACGCACACCGACCCGGATGGGAATTTTCCTTGCTATGCGGACCGCGTTATGTATGTAAGTATTTTATTTTAATTAATTAATTTATTTTTATATACCTTGGTTTTCGACTATTCCCTGCTGATAAATAATGTACCAACCCGACTAATAAATAATATACTAACTATCGTTTGTTTTTGTCACTTCATTAGGAGGAGATGCATGTGATGAGGGCTGCAGGCAAGCATACGGACGACGAGATCAACCGTATCGTCAGAGGTGGAAAGCGGCGAGGCCACATGCCCGATGTCGGTCAGATAGTGCCGAGAAGGAGTCTAACTGCTTGATATATTCCTCCCCTGCACCTGCCATCGACCCACGATTGGAACAAGCGTCTCAAGTGTTTGAATTTATGAGAAGTGACTATAGGTTCGCCGACGCGTTCTCACAATTCATATCGTGTGGTGCTAGCGGGAGTGGCACGCGAGGCAGTGGTAGTGGCGCCGGCAGGAGTGGCGCCGGCGGGAGTGGCACGGGAGGCAACGGTAGTGGCGCCGGTGGGAGTGGCGGTAGTGGTAATGATAATGCCGACGGGTAGAATGGAAATAATGGTTAGTATGTCTTGTTTTTCCTACCTTAGCATGCAAGTTTAATAATTGTAAACCCCGAATTACAAGTTTAATAAGTGTAACTAGAAACTTTGTACTCAAGTTGTGACATATGTATTTGTATTGATCGAGTTAATCGACCGAGAGGTTACATGTTATCGTGTTTTGGTACTAGAGTTGTGGTAGATTTTTAGTATTTCTATCCCCAGGTTTTGAATTTGTATTCCCAGGTTTTGGTAGATTTTTTCCGGAAAAATTCTAGAAAAAATCTGGAAATAGCCTGCTGTGCAGGCTGCACACAAAAAAATGACAAAGTTTCCCCGGCGACATGTCGCCAGGGAAAACTGTGGCTCGTTTGACTTTCTGAAAAGTCAGCAAGGTTTCCCTGGCGACATGTCGCCAGGGAAACTGTGGCACAACGTTGACTTATCAACGCAAGGCTTTGACTTGTCAACGTAATGAAAAGTTTACCTGGCGACAAGTCACCGGGGAAACATTAGTATAACTTTGACTTGTCAACGCGAGGCTTTGACTTGTCAACGTAACAAAAAGTTTCACCGGCGACATGTCGCCAGGGAAAAGTGAAGTTTAATTAGCATGATTACTTAACTTTGGTAATCACCAAAATTTTCCCCGGCGACATCTGTCGCCAGGGAAACTTTCCCGCACCAAATCAAGCGTGGCACCAATTTTTGAACCAAATAGCTACGGGGCCCACTTAGTCGCCAGGGAAACACTAAAAAGTCGTCAGGGATACTTTCTCGCACGAGCTTTCCTTGGCGACGTTTCCCTGGCGACAAGTCGCCAGGGATTCCTTTTCCCTGGCGACATATCGCCAAGGAAACGCTCGAAAATTCGCCAGGGAAAGGCTCGAATTTTGTAGTGTGTATACTTTTTAACATTCCCCCATAGACTAACTCTTGTACATATCATACAAGCCCAACAAATCACAAAACTTATTATGATCATGAACACTCAGCCCTTTAGTGAAAATGTCAGCCACATTATCTTCTAACTTAATTTTCATTGTTTTAACAACACCATCACCAACTTTCTCCCTCAGAAAGAACAGCTCAATCTCAAAATGCTTTGTTTTCTCATGGACAACAGGATTAGTAGCAATTTGTATTGCAGAGCTGTTATCATAATGTAAAGGAACAGGAAGAGAGATATCAACATTCAACTCAGCCAAGATTTTGAGTATCGAAATTACTTCACAAGTAATAGTGTTCATTGCTCTATATTCTGCTTCAGAAGATGATTTAGCAAGCATATACTATTTCTTGCTTTTCTAGGATACAAGAGATTGTCCCAGAAATATAGAATACCCACTAACAAATCTTCTTGTAGCTTTACACTTAGCCCAATCAGAATCAACAAAAACAATAAGTTCAAGATTACTTTTAACAAAAGATATACCTCTAACAGGTGAATTTTTTAAGTATCTGATAACTCTAAACGCCAATTTCAAATGTGATTCTAAAAGAGCATGCATAAATTGACTAAGAACATGCACTGTATAACTGATATCAGGTCTATTATGTGTTAAGTAAATCAACTTACCAACAAGTTTCTAGTAATTATTGATACCAGTCAGAGGTTTATCCTCGACATGTTTATTTTTAACAGAATTTACTTTTGTTTCTATAGGAGTACCGCATGGTTTTCATGTAAGCATGCCAAACTCAGAAAGTACCTCCAAACAATACTTCCTATAAGTTAAAAACAAACTGTTATCAGATTCAATGACCTCAATTTCCAAGAAATATTTCAACTTACCAAGATCCTTGATAAGGAACTTAGAACCCAGAAATTCCTTAAAACTTTCAATTTCAGCTACATTATTTCCAGTTATAACAATGTCATCAACATATACCAACAAAACAAGAAACACTCCATTTTTATTTTTAGTGAATAGAGAAAAATCATTTTTACTCTACACAAAACCATTCTCATTCAAAACTAAAGTAAGTTTCTCATTCCAGTTTTTAGTAGCTTGTTTTAAACCATACAAAGATTTGACAAGTTTGCAAACCCTCTTATCATTTTTATCAAAATAACCTTCTGGTAAATTCATATAGACATCCTCTTCTAATTTACCATATAGAAAAGCATTATTAATGTTTAATTGATATAAAGGCCAATTAAAACTAACTGCCAAAGTTAATATACACCTAACAGTGACAATTTTGACTACTTGAGAGTATGTCTCCTCATAGTCAATTCCTTCTTTTTGATTAAAACATGTTAATGCAATGATGCCTAAAAACGTTACTTGCATTTTTCGGTCTCGCTTTGTTTTGATTACGAACAATATGTAAAAACAAGCATTTACGAAAACAACGAAAAACGAATTCTTGAGTTCAAGTATTTTTCATTTTAACCATTATCACTTATGGTATGACCAAACAAGTACTTATCCTAATTAAGGGATCAAGGATTTAATCTTTTCTTACAACTCACTTTTTATTAAGTGTGACAAGTTTTTTATTAAACTTTATTTTTAAGAAAATGTTTTATTAAATTAAATATTTAAAAATTTGAAAATGACATATTCTATCTTGGTTTAGAATATCCTTTTAGGATATTTTAATCACCATTCGAACCATACCACTAAAAGACAAGAAGGAGCAGAGTCTACTCCAGCGGTTCTGTTGGGTCCACTAGATGTAAATCTTGCAGCCTGTTAAGGATGGTGAACGACTTCTCTAATCACAAGTCTATTCATAGAGAGACTCTTAATTTAACACAAAGTATAAGTGAGGAATACAAATACTATGAACAAGAAGAAACAGATTAACTAAAAAACTTGATCCTTACTAAGGATTTCTACTATTAATATGAAATGAATAATGGTGAAAAGGTGTGTCTAACCCTTCTGCCAATGGGTTCCTTTTATACTACAAGGAAACCCTAATACTACATTAAACACAAACATGTAACTCCTGATATGCATATCCTTTCCTAACATATCTCATACATATCCTAACAAACTACTAAGAATAATAATGTTTGACTTTATACTAGACCAGGAGCACGTATTGATCCTACTACTACTAGGACCAGGAGGAACTACATACCTCCTAGTTTATCTATTACAAATATCTATCCCATATGTCCTAACAATCCTCCCCTAAACTTGAATTTGACTGGTTGAGTTCAAGTTTCTTGGTAGATCTTGCAAAACAACACAAGGATTGACACAGCAAAACAAAGAGCAGCAATATAACCATCAGAATTGAAAACACAAAGACTGCTGCAACTAGTAACTCTGAGAAGCTTCTTGAAAGCTTGGAACATATCTGCACTTGTTGGATCTTCACAACAACATGAGCAGATTTGATAAGCCTTTACCAAGTAGTTGCTCGCTCTTGGGCTAGCTAGTCTTTGTGGTGGAATAACCATCACCCTGGGAGACCAGAACCCAGCCCAACTCTTAGAACATAAATCAATGGTGGGTGGGGGTACCCTAATGATTTTGGGCAAGTCATCACAACCGTCAACGGATTTGATTTAGATCTTTACCAGAAGTTGTACCCTTCCGGACTAGCCAACTTTTAGCAATAAAGCATCGGTGAGCTGAAAACCCTATAGCTTTGAGCAAGCTATTACAGCTATCAACGTATTTGATATGAGTCTTTACCAAGAGTCATACCCCCTTGGACTAGCCACGTTTTAGTCTAGGACCAAGGTAAGTGAAAACCATCCAATTTTGGGTAAACTGGCAACCATAAACGGATTTGAGAATCACACCAGAGTCGTACCCTCATGGTGAATCAACTCTTTCTTGTCTACAAGACATGGTGAGTTGAGCACCATTTGTTGTGTGGACTGGTCCAACACCAGTAGTATATCTCATGACAACCCAAATGTGAAAAATCCAAGTGTTAAATAGGTTCATGATGGAAAAGTATAAGCAGATATTATATGATTTACAAGTTTGAAATTCCATCACATGTTAGAAGTATAAGCAGATATTATATAAAAGTACGTTTTTTTAACAAACTAAGTAAAGTGTTAGGCACCAATCACTGTACATATTGGTGAAAAGAATGTATGAATATCAAAAGTATAGAAGAAGCAAACCAATCACATACCAGAAGCAGCAACCTTGTCCGCAAGTAGCCGAGCTTGAATTCTCTCAACCAAAGTGGTGGCCATAGAAGACTCGTTGCCAGAAGGAGCATTTGACACCACCAGGTGGCTCTCCAACATGGCTTCCATGGTAACAATGGTCAAAGGATACTCCAAATCAACAAGCATGAAAACACTAGCACCAGATTCAAGTTCCAACACATGAACAACACATCCCGCATATAACTTCCACCTCTTTACCACCCAACGAGGTTGATTCTTCCATACAACAGCACTAGGAGCATTAGGGGGACTATCCAACATGAGCTTCAAATCACCCCAAAGGACCAACCCAGGCCAGTTAGGAACATCACTCAAGGACTTGGGAATAGCAGCATCAACCAACCCATACAACACCATGAGACCCTGACGATCCACCCAAGACAAAATATCATTCAAACCAGAGAAGTATTTGTAGTGGCTATCATTGGTATGGACCATATGAGTAAAAGTTTCAGCACGAATGGGTGACGGTTGAACCTCCCAATGCACAATCCTTCCACGGTCAAGGGGCAAGTCATCATCACTATCAGAAGCGGCATCTATCAAATGGGCAGGATCCCTCTTCTCAAATGGGACAGTCTTACCACGGCGAGCCTGTTTCTTACGAATAGACCAACGAGGGGTGGGGACAGTAGTAGAGGATTCCTCCTTGACCTTGACTATGGTAGGGGCAGCAGCAGTAGGAACATAGTCATCAACAATCATAGGTTCAGTAGTGGCTGCAGCTGCATGTGGAGTGGGAAGTGGTTCAGTAACTGGTGTAGGTGTAGGATCAACAGAAGGAGTGGTAGCAACATCAGGTGTGGTAGTAGCTTCATGAGTGGTGGAATCATCAACAGTAGAAGGAGTGGGATCAATCTTTGAAGAAGAGGTAGTGGGAACAGCAGTAGTAGCTTCACCAGTAGATGGAACACAAGAAGTTCCTTCTTCTTGAACAACCAAGGATGGAGTGGGAGCAGCAGCAGGCTTGGAAGTGTGGACAACACGAGGAGGTGGGTGATAGATAGCATGAGCAGGCATAGGGACATCCTTATGCTTGATCATCTTGGTGTACATCTCCTTAAGCTCATCATCAGATAGCTTCCTCACCTTCTTCCATGTCCAACCATTCTAATAATAGGCACCAGACTGATTCTTCACATACTGCTACATCAGCCTCTTTTGCTCAGCATAAGAAAAAGGGTGATTGCGTCGTTTCTCGCAAAGTTGAGCAGCTAGATCTTCCCTTTGCCTTTGCATCAACGACATTGCCCTTTGGACACAATTTCCCTGATTCACATCCGCACCCAAGACATTGGTAAATTGAGAGTAGTCAGAAGTGAGGACTGTAATCACATTCATCCAGTCAGCATTCTCCCAAAACATGGCATTGTGCCTTATCTGCTCACGTCTTTGTTGTTTCAAGGCTTCATCCTCAACCGCAGCCGTTGAGGCAGCCGCAACTTGTTGGTCAAACTCCTCTTGTAACTTCTGAGCAGCCTCCTCGCCCAATCTTTCTTCCTCCATTTATCTACGTGTTCTCTTTTTGGGAGGGGATGGTGCATCCGTCATAAGGGCTTTACCCTTTGGATCATGAGAAGGACCAGGAGTGGGGGATGAAGGACCAGCAGTATCATCCTTTGGCATGGGGCCAGCAGCAGCAGGTGGAATGCATGAAGGACTAAGAGGAGCAGGCAGGTCACCACTTGGCTTGGTAGCAAAAGCAGCCCTTGCCAAAACACTCAACCCATCTTCCTCCTCATCTTCATCAGAATCAGATAACACTGCCTTCTTCTTATGGCGCTTTAGCTGATTCTCCAATGATTTGATCCTGTTTGCCAAAGGGAGCACAAAATCCCTTGTAAGCTTTCGATGTTCGTTGAGCGCATCCTCCAAAGAAACAATCTTCTCGTAATACCTGTGCACAAGAGCAAGCAAAGTAGTCAGAGTAACAGGTTCCTCAGATTCCCCACCAAGAGAACTTGGTTTGGGGGATGCTTCATTGGGAACAGAAGCAAAGGATTGGTCATCCATACGTGTACGAGAGCTAGAAGGCTCTTCAGCTGAAGGACGGACTGGGCTAGAAGGGGGAGAATCAGCAAATGGGGACTCATGTCGGCGAGAAGAAGAGGCAGCCTTCGAGGTAGATGGCATTTCTACCACCACCTCTCGAACCGGCTCCGCAACCTCCCCATGGGGCACACCAGCAGAAGGAATCTCCTCCTCCATGGGATCATCCACCAATTGAGGTTCCTCCTCGGCTTGAACAGCCGGAGGAACCACATTGGGATCCCCTTGGGCAAGGCCCAGCATAGCATCAGTGAGGGGCATGTGAGGTCCAACATGTCCAATGGTCATATTCGCATAAACTTTAGGAGTAAGCCTAGATGGGTGATATTCTTCCCTATTCCTAGGTATACACATAAGAATCTGTTGCAACAACCTAGGATACATAAGAAACTTCTTCCTAGAACCAGTAGCACTAAGATTACTAAGCATACCATCAAGTAGATAACGAGAAAAGTTAAATGGTCTACCCTGAGCAATACACACCAAACCAGTAGCAAGAGAGATGGCAAATGCATCCCAACTCCCAGCTTTGGAACTTAAGCATTGTATCAAGAAGTAAACAAGCAGCCTCTATTGAGGGGAAAACCTATTTTTCTGAAAGTTAAACTTACCCTCATGATTATAACCAACCGCAGCCATACCATCTAACACCTCCGCATTTGGAATAGAAAGAATGACATCTTCATCTTGGAGATGAAGGGCAGACCTAACAGATGCTTCTGTCACCACATAGGAGCGACCATCTATAGTAGCATGGATCTCCAATAGGTGACCCAAAACAGCATGGGTGTTGGAAGTAGCCCAGAACTGACGAATGACAGAATCATAGACAGTTGGGCAAACAGTAAGGGCATACATGAGATTAGAAGCTTCAATGTACTCCAAGATGTCAAGAAACTCGTCTCTTCTAGGACCTTCACCGAGATAAGCAACTTTTTTGTGATCGGATTTGTATTGAAGTGATGTTATTGATGATGGTTTGAGCAGTGGAAGATGATTGATTGAGGATGGTTAAGGGTAGGAGCGTATGTGTGGGTGTTTATGTTTTGATAATTGAGTCAAATGAGCCTTTTGACCATAAATAATGGTCATAGAAACTATTCATTGACCCCTAATTATGGGGGTTGCCCTTTCCAAATTAAGTCATTAATGCTGAGTAACCACTTGCCCTCTAAATCATTATTAGCAAATCCCAGTTACCAAAGATAACAAATATGTGCACCAGAAGTAACTTGTGTTGGCTGAAAGTCAAAACGCGTAGAGGTCAATGCTAGGAGCAGCGAGTGGTCAACAAAAGTCAACATAATGAACAGTGACCCAAGGTAAGACTAGAAACCAAACACAAGTGAAAAAGGGGGGTTTTAACTCGCTAGGAGCAGAAGAGTGCCACTAGGAGCAACCAAAATCTTCCAATAGAAGTTGCACACACCACAAATACCCACTAAAAATGTTGTTAGTAGCTACTAGATGTAAGAATGTACAAGTATATATGTATAAGAAGCCTCCCCCTAGGCTTAGCCTCCCCTCAATCCTAGACCTTAAGGATTGACCATACCAATGTGAACCACCAGGTGGTTAAACCGTGGACCATCAAATGATTTAGTCAAAAAATCAGCAACATTATCGTCTGTATGTACCTTGAAACCTGTATCAGCTTCTTCTCATTGGCATCACGTATAAAATGGTGCCGAATCTCTATATGCTTGGTTCGTTGATGAAACACCGGATTCTTCACAATGCAGATATTGCTTTGATTGTCGATGAAAATTTTGGTATTCATGAAGTTGAACCCATAATCTAGCATTTGATTTTGTATCCACAAGACTTGTCTACAACAACTAGCAGCAGCTACATATTTAGCTTCTGTTAAGGAAGTAGCTACTATTGTTTGTTTCTTGCATTAACAAGAGATAAGTCTTCGACCCAAAAATTGGCAACCACCAGTAGTAGACTTCCTATCATTGCTAGCACCTACATAATCACTGTCACTGTAAGCTTCAAGAACAAAAGGTGATTCCCTTGGATACCACAAGCCTAGCTTGGGTTGTGCCTTGATATACTTGAAGATTTTCTTGACTGCATTCAAATTAGACATGGTTTGTGCCACCTGATGTCTAGAACAAGCACTAACAGCAAACATAATGTCCGGGCGTGAGGCAGTCAAATACATGAGTGAGCTAATCATTGACCTGTACATGTGAAGATTTACCAGGGGATCTGGCTCATTCCTGAGTTTGACTTTAGTGACTTCATAAGGTGTTGATGCTGGTCTAAGAGGTTCCACATCAAACTTCTGAATGATCTCATGAACATACTTATCTTGACTAATGAAGATACCATCCGACTTCTGCTTGACTTGAAGACCAAGGAAAAATGTGAGTACTCCCATGGCACTCATCTGAAATTCGCCTTTCATTAGCTGTTCAAACTCATCACACCATTCCTTCTTAGTAGATCCGAAGATAATATCATCCACATGTACTTGGACCAGGATGATGTCTTTGGCATTCCTTTTAAGCAACAGTGTTTTATCAATAGTGCCTCTTCTATAGCCATGCTTCAACAAGAAAGTGGATAGACGCTCATACCAAGCTCTAGGAGCCTGATGAAGTCCATAAAGAGCTTTGAACGCCTTATAGACTTTCTTAGGATGAAGTGGATCTACAAAGCCCTTAGGTTGAGTAACATAAACTTCCTCATCAATCTTGCCATAGAGAAAATCACTCTTGACATCCATCTGAAAAACCGTAAAGCCAAAATAAGAAGCAAAAGCAAAAAACAGACGAATGGCCTCAATTCTTGCAACAGGAGTAAAAACTTCAGTATAGTCAATTCCTTCTAGTTGAGTGTGATCTTGTGCGACTAGTCTGGCCTTATTCCTCACCACAATTCCCCTTGCATCTTTCTTGTTTTTGAGAATCCATTTGGTACCAATTGTTGTCTTTCAATCTGGTAAATCAACTAGGATCCAAACATTCTGAAACAAGAACTGCTGCATCTCCTCCTCCATAGCCTCCACCCAACTTTGATCGTCAAGAGCATGTGAGACAGACCTAGGTTCCACCTATGAGAGAAAACAAGCAAACAAACAGTGAAGAAAATCTGTGTGATTATTACGCTTTTGGTCTTCAATGTAGCTCACAAGAGCATGATGATCAGACATTGCTTTCTTATGCATGCGGTGAGTCGTGACAGTAGAACCAGGATCTCCTATGATTTTAGTAGTTGGATGATTTTTATTGATCTGATGAATAGGAGTAGGAGCTACTTCTACTTCTGGTGCCAAGTTATTAAGATCCCCAACTATGTCATCATCATATGAAGCAGAGTCGAAAATGCCATCTATTGGTTGCTTATGAATATCATCCAGCTTAGTAGAAGACTTCTTTTGATAGTTTCCCAAGTCAGAAGGACCAGAGAACCTAGTTGTAGAAGTAGGATCACTAACCGGACTACCAATAGGTGTTAAACTTGCACTAGGAGTAACACTAGGATCACTAGGAGTAACAGGTACAACAGGAGTACTCAAAGGAAACTCAAAGCCTCCTTGAGTAGCTGCTGTAGTAGCATCTTGTTGTTGCTTAAGCAGTATATCAAGAGCTCCTTGTGAGTCCACAATGTCTGATGAAGTAGCATCAATAGGAGTAACATTGGTTTTGGGGGCTTCTGTGGTGGAATAGGATGGTATGAAAAAAATATCATCATCCTCATCTGAGTCCGAAGAGCTAGAAGTAGCACCTGCACTAGAAGACGCAAACACTTGTGGACCTGCATTTTGGTTAGTTTTGAAACAAAAATATCCCAATGAGTCACTAAGATAATCAAGATCAAAATACCATTCAGTACCTTTTCCTTGGATGTTTGTCTTCTCCTCAAAGTACCTGAGATTAATAGTTTCAATGACACGCTTGGCATTGAGATTGTAAACCCGATAGGCTCGTGAGTGAGCTGAATATCCCACAATGTAGCCTTCATCTGCCTTGCCATCAAATTTCCCCAAATAGTCACTAGTATTCAGAATGGTGACAGGACAGCCAAATGGCTTCAGATGAGTAATGCTTAGGACTTTGGCTGTAAGTAGCTCATAGGGAGTCTTCTTATGTGGATTGGTAATGGTAACCCTATTCAACACATAACTTGCAGTGTTGACAGCTTCCGTCCAAAACATAGTTGGAAGCTTGGAATCTGCAAGCATGGTTCTTGCAGCTTCGATAAGAGTCCGGTTCTTCCTTTCTACAACACCATTCTGTTGAGGAGTCCTGGCAGCGCTATAATCTCTTTTGATACCTTTGGAATTGCAAAGTGCTATGAGGTCTGCATTTTTGAATTTAGTTCCATTGTCACAACGAATACATTTCACCTTCTTGGACAACTGATTCTCAATGAGTGTAATAAAGTCTTTGAGAATAGAGTCGGTCTCACTTTTGGAAGCCAGAAAGAAAACCCACGTGAACCTACTATATCAGTCAGTTACCACAAGACAATAGTGTTTATTGTCAATGCTCCTAGTGGAGGTAGGACCAAACAAATCCATATGTAGTAGCTGCAATGGTTCAGTTATGAGGCTGAGATCAGTAATGGCTTTGAAGGATGCTTTGAGTTGTTTGCCTTTGCTGCACGCAAGGCAAATGATGTCATTCCTGAAAGTTTTGGGACGTAAACCAGAGACCAAGTTCATATTCGCCGGTTTGTGAATGGTCTTGAAGTTTACATGTCCCATCCTTCTATGCCATTTTGTGGCTTCATCTTCTGATGCTTTGGCAACCAAACAAGCTAGTTGACCAGTAGGATTAACTTCATTCATCTTGATGCTATAGACGTTATGTCTTCTTGGGATTTTGAGTAGAACATGGTATTCATCCTGTAACTTAAAGTCTTTGGACAACACCAGTGATTCAGTATCTGTAAAGAGGACAAACTGCTTCTTGTCACAAATCTGAGAGACATAGATCAAGTTGAAGTGTTGAAGTGCTTCCACATAGTAAACCTGCTCAAAATTAAGGTTAGGAGTCTGAATGGTTCCTTTGCCAGATATCCTTCCTTCACCACCTCCAAAGTACACCTTTTCGCCTTGAAATGGTACAAAGTTAGTTAAGAGTCCTTTATTTCCTTTCATGGTCCTAGAGCATCCACTGTCTACTATTCTAAGAGATGGATCTTAGTATGGAGTAATCTACAACAACATAAAAGTCATAGGTAAAAGTTCGTGTCTTAAGGGGACCTAGACCTTTTCAGGCTTGAGTCTGCCTTGTGGATCATTAGAAGAGAGCCAAGATTAATGAGATCCACTGTTGTTCTTGTGTTTCCTGTTCATCATATAGGTGTTATTTTGTGACCAAGAACAACCTGGTGAGGGCTTAACAGCAGTACCCAAATGTCCCAACCCAAAATGCATTTGGTATGTATTAGTAGCATAAATCTGATAAAGGTTCTGAAAATAGTTTCTGGTTGGTCTATTATAGGGATAGGCATAAGCATCACTTCTCCAAGAAGTAGATGCTGAAGGAGAGGTCCTTCTAGTAAAATGATAAGATTGGGCACTGGGATTTAATCTTCTAGAAGCAAAACCCATTCCAAAAGGAGCAACTCCTGGTGGACTAGGAGTAGCATAAGCTTGATAACCAGAAGGCTTTTGATCATAAAAATCACAATCCTTAATCAAATGAAATTTACTACCACAAACAAAGCATGTTTTAAAAGACCTTTTATTCAAATGACATTGTTTTAAACTGCTATTCCTATTACCAACAATTCTAGGAGAATCAACATTCCTTTAACTCAACAAACTAGAACTAGAAACAATGGAAGTAGAAGCAGAAGAAACTCTCTCATCACTCATCCTAGCACTAGTAGTAGCAGGGTCATTTGTCTTGGGACTCGAAGGTCTTGACTCTTCACTTGAACCACAGGATGCATAGTCTTTGGCCTTGTCACTGAAAGTAGTACAAGAGACAAAGTCATTAGTATTAGTAGAGCTTTTGGGAGACTCATGCATCTGTGATCCATCCAAGTTAGCATGCCTGGATATGGGCATAAATGTTCCTGTAAGAGGTGGAGGAACAACATGCATTACTACAGCTGGTTTAAACCTATTATAACTAGGTTTTCCCTCTTCCTCTTTGTCAGGATCAAAGACACTTGAAAAAGATAAATCAAAAACATCTTCTGAATCAATATATTTATCAAAACCTAACCCTCTCTTAGTTCTACCATACATGCTACTATCTATTAACTTTGAAAGATTCTTGGGTGCTTTTTGCCATTTTTCAAATCTTAAAAGTGTAGCATCCAATTTTTCCTGCATCTCTTGCTTAGCCTTAATACTCTTATTGTTAAGTTTTTCAGTATATGTAAGCATGTTAGTGGTGTTTTCTAAATCAATGCTTCGCACTCTAATCTTATCCTCATACCCACTTTGAGTATTTTGAAGCCACTTCTTTTTTTGTTCTAAAGTTTTTATAGAACTCTTATAAGCTTGAACTTCTAAAAAATATTTATCATTTTGTTCATCTAGTTCATTGTATTCAGTCAAGAGCTCTGAATATTTATCATGACAACCAAGAGGGCAATTTTCTACCTGATGAGAGATTCCCATAAGAGCAAATTCTTCTGCTTCCTCTGCATCAGATATGTGCCCAACAATCATAGCAAACATATCAGTAGAAGATTCAATTGATTCCAAGGTAGGAGTCTGATGATCATTCTAGTTTACCATGGAGTCAAATAACACCAAAGCTTTCTTTTTATCCTTGAGCTCTTGAACCTTGAAAGTCGAATACCTGTTCTTCTCCTGGTCATTTTTTTTAGGGCATTCCCTAGCAAAATGTCCTTGCTACTGACAATTATAGCATCTGACCTTGCTTCTATCAAACCTGGCTGGCTCTCTTGGGTTGTAGCTAAATTTTCTATCGGCTTACTTTTCAAACTTATTAACCCTGAGAGTGAGCATAGCCATCTGCCACTTTAGATCCAATTCATCCAACTTAAGTTTATCAACCTGTTTGAAATCATCAAAAGCAAGTTGTTGTTGTAGATCAACATCAGCAACAAAAGAGTGAAGAACAGTTTCTACCATGCTACTAGTCTTGGCTTTTGAGTAGAAGTATGTTGAGATGACAAAGTATAACTTGGGCTACTGGCATAAGACATTGGACTAGATCCCATGAAACTCACAACAGCAGAGTTAGCAGGAGTGGGGTAGGAATCACTTGAGTATCCTCTCACATGAGACTCAAAGGTTTTGAGTTTATAGAACAAGTCATCAAAAGAAAGATATTCAAGACCTCCTTTTTCTTTTAGAGAGATGATTACCTGATTCCATAAATGAGGAAGGGCTCTAAGAAACCTGGCATTGATGTCTTCATTTTCAAGTTTGGACCGGAGTTGATTCAATTAGCTAAGAATCTTTTGAAACCTGTCATAGGCTTGATGAAGACCTTCTGTTTCAGAAATCTTGAATTCTATGAATTCATCTCTCAGCATTGATCTGCGCATCTTCTTGGATTCCTCATTCCCTCGAAATCTTGCCTTTATCGCATTCTAAATCTCCCTAGCATCATCCAAGTGATAAAAATCACCCATATGATCATCAGGAAGAGACTGAAGCAAAATAATTTTGCCTTGATTTCTTCATTAGATTTAGGATCTAGAATGATGATCTGACCATTCTTGTCTCTGCCAGTCTTCTTCTTGTTGTTGCCATTCTGGACAATTTTCCATAAGTCTAGATCAGTATTGGTGATCCAGCACTCCATCTTCATGGCCCAGCTATCATATTCTTCCTTTTTCAAGAGTGGGAATTTTCCATTAGTATTGGAAACAGTAGCCACTATTTGTTGTGTTTGTTGTGTTTTGGAGGTGCTTGCTTCTCCTGTTTCAGTAGAACTAGAAGCAGACATGATTAGATAATGATGTTAGTAAAAAAAAATTGATTCTTCTTGAGCAGATACTCTCCCAGGCTCTGATACCACTTGTTGGGTCCACTAGATGTGGATCTTGCATCTTGTTAAGGATGGTGAACGACTTATGTAATCACAAGTCTATTCACAGAGAGACTCTTAATGTAACACAAAGTATAAGTGCGGAATACAAATACTATGAACAAGAAGAAACAGAATAACTAAAAAACTTGATCCTTACTAAGGATTTCTACTATTAATTTGAAATGAATAATGGTGAAAAGGTGTGTCTAACCCTCTGTCAATGGGTTCCTTTTATACTACAAGGAAACCCTAATACTACATTAAACACAAACGTGTAACTCCTGATATGCATATCCTTTCCTAGCATATCTCATGCATATCCTAACAAACTACTAAGAATGATAATGTTTGACTTTATACTAGACCAGGAGCATGTATTGCTCCTACTACTACTAGGACCAGGAGGAACTACATACCTCCTAGTTTATCTATTACAAATATCTATTCCATAGGTCCTAACAGGTTCCTTAAGTGGCTATGCGGTTCCTTATCGATAAGGAACCGCGGGCTGCTCTAAAGAACCGTGTAGGTTTGCTATTTACTATGATCCAGTGGACTAGTAGGGTGGTAGATGGTGGTGGTAGCCATGGTGGAGAGAGATAGAGGGTTATGTGTGTAAAGAGAAAGAAAGAAAAAGTGTATTGAATGAAAATGGGAAAAACACAAACAACAACCCCTCCTTGGAAGCCTTGGAGGGGTATATATAGTCACACACCACCTAAACTATACATAGTTTCCTAATCTAGTCTATGCGTGTGTGGCTATGATAACTAATGGGAATTCTTAAATGTCGTCACATAAAGTGAATTTCCAACAATCTTCCCCCATGGGACGACGTGTAGAATTCCTTACAATATTTTTCCTAACAAGTACATAATGATTAAGAACAAAAGCTTCCATGAAGCATCTAATGCTGATGAAGTCTTCTGGGGCCTTTGACTTCAAGTCTTCACTTCAAAACGACTCATCTTTGTAGTAACTTGTAGAAGAAATACTGTAACCACACGAGCTAAGTAACTCATATACTTCTGGTTAAGGAGAAGCTTCTGAATTAACTTCCCCCTAATTCATGCCACATAATCTTGATGTAGAAGCTTTTAATAGCTTCCCCCTAAACTGACAATCCTCATAAGCAGTTTCAAAGCTTTCAATAAAGCTTAGAATGATTAAGCGCACATCAGAATTTAACAAGCAAACCCCATCATTTGAAATGATAATGTTGCTATGAGAGATTGAAAGTTTGGGGCACACCAAGTAGATCAACAACTTCTCTTCTCGCGCCTGAATAAATCTTCTAAATTTTTCTTCCCCCTGAAAGTTCAAGTTATGCATACTGAAAGAATCAAGACATTTCTTCCCCCAGTAGTTGAAGAAAAGAAACCAATCCCATGCATGAAGCCCAAATACTAAAGTAGACACTTTATCCCATTCATGAAGTTGACATCGTAACACCAGAGTCAATTAAGTCCCGGAAATGTACATATCTTCTTCCGGAGATGCACCAGACAATTAAGTCCCGGAAATGCATATTTCTCCATATAGGATAATGATGATGAATAATTGCAACATCAAAACAATTAAACATCGAACAATAGTGTACCGTTTAGAGACTGATAACGCCACGAGTTAAAACACTGATTTTCTCTGCGGTTATGACAATTGTCTTCCCGGAATGTATTCAAATCAAAAGAAGGTATGAAGTTCATCACGTGTACTCGTTGTGCGTTCAATATGTCTTCTTCTTCCCCCTTGATGGTTTCGAAACCTTTGAACTAGCAATAAATCGTACGCACATGTACCTGAAAATCTCGTGAGAATAATAAATAAGATTAATTATATTCGGCGAGAATCAGTTGCTCATCGAAATTCTCTACTCATAAACTCTCCATGGCTATCTTTACCTTCCCCCTTGTAGGCAATTTGAAGTGACCACTGATGGAATGAACTAGATATACCAAACGTGAAACTGAATAAGAATTCCTCGACCTTGTGACTTAATCTTGCACTATTGTTGAATGAGGAACGGTGGAGAAATATCTTAGTACCCAATACCTTGCCGAAAGAAGTATATAAGCACAACACCTCTTGAAATTATCCACATCGACTATGCGTGTGTCACTTAGTACAACAATGTAACCCCTATAAGTGATAGTTATACAGGTCATCAACCAACCACCCCGAACCAGTAAACTAGATAAACAAGTATTCATTCTAAGATTAAGCACGAACAAGTTATCTTTCAAAGATAAAATAAGTGCACGCCTTCGAAAAATCCGTCTTTAACTTCAAATAAGAATACCCGATCAAAATATTCGTAGCCACTAAAAATATAGCCATTTTTCTTGGTCTCGGCAAATAAATTTTGTCACTTTGTCACGTCTTTTTGTCTCGTCACTTTGTCACTTTGCCTCGGCATGTTGTCATTGCGGAGTCCAAAAAAATGAATTGATATACCAATAGTTTAGATAAAATAAACAAAATTTGGTACATGAGCAAAGTAGCTCAAATTCACTTTTTGTATAACATAACTCACGACACATACCAAGTTTAACGTCTAAGTTTAACTACAATAAAAAACATGGCCCATTCAACATTGAACCAAATCCAACGTGATATCCATTCAGTAACAGTCTCTTCGTATGGTGCCATCCCATATATAATATTAGACAAAAGGCCCATTTATCCCAAGTGAACATAATCCAAGTGTGAGAGTCGGTTATGAAAATTATATCACAATACATTAGTGATATATGGTCCAATAAAGATTTGTACCCGTCAAAAAGAAAAACACTTAGGATATAAAAACCACTCAAACCCTAATTTTCCTCACACAATTAACCTAATCTCTAGGATACTCCGCCCCTATCTAATCTAACCTCAAAACCTCCATCTCATCTCATACAAAATCAATCATCAAATCTGTTGATTCCATATCAACGAATCACATGAATCCTCCTTATCAAATCATCTACAAGTTAAATCTCACCAATCATGAACCACGAAAACCATGAACCATGAACACATATACTTCTAAAAATGAATAATTAAAAGCATACTGATCTTCATTATGTTCAAGGTACGAAGGCAACAGATCTTTCAAGGTCTCTTAAAAAAAAGAGGTCTCGGGTAAGTAATTGTAGTTGATTTTCGTTTTGTGTAAATTGAATCGAAACAAAATTAAAGATTATAGCATGCATGTTAATAATCTATATTTGTTTCGAAAATAAAATATGGGGCAACCCATTATTGATCCGTGATGATGATTTATTTTTCTCGTGTTGGTCTTGATAGATCTTGACAAGCACTGTCAACACACGAAAATAAAATAAAATAACTGAGATCATTTTAAATTATTTGTTTGAGTGTTCGAGTCTAGATGTGATGGGGTGTAGGTGACGATGGGTTTAGGCTAGATTGTGGATATATTGTGGAGATAAAAGGCTGGTGATAAGTGTTGGTCTCAGTGTCTTTGTTGACATAGTCTCGGAATGTTTTTAAACAACATGGTCTTTGGGTTGTGTTAAACTGGTCAAGGTCTTGTCTTTCGGGTTTTGGTATAGTTTTGATACAACATGTCGCGATGTTAAAATAAACCATCGCAATATTTTTAGCAATCATCGCAATGTTTTCTAACAATCATCGGAATGTTTTTCTATAAACCCGTCGTAATGTCATCGCAAAGTTATCGCAGTGTCATCGCAATGCCATCGCAATGTGCATTAGAATGTGCAAAATCGAATCCATCGGAATGTAGAATCTAAAATCTTATCTGAATGGTACTTTTTCCGTTTTTCCAGGATCATGGTTTCTGGGTATCATCTTTATCTTCACAGTTAAGAATCAATATTTAACTATACAAAAATATTGTTAAAGAACCAGATCTGTAAAACTTTGACCAATAAACTGTTTGACAGACAACAAAACTGTGACAAGAGACCACTTGTGATAAGACTAGCTAGTGATATTCAGACCATTGAGACAACAAAATTGTGACAAGAGACCAGTTGTGATAAGACCATTTGTGACAAGAGAAAACATTGTGACAAAAACGTGACCAAAATTTTGACTTTTTGGACAACAAACAAGAACGTAGTGACAAAAAAAATTAGAACAGATTCGAGACCAAAAAAATTTTAGACCACCAAAATCAATAACAAAAAACACGACGATCCAAGGATTGAACCGTAGCTCTGATGCCAATTGTGGGTTTGCTATTTACTATGATCCGGTGGTCTAGTTGGGTGGTAGATGGTGGTGGTATCCATGGTGGAGAGATATAGAGGGTTTTGTATGTAAAGAGAAAGAAAGAAAAAAGTGTATTGAATGAAAATGGGAAAAACATAAACAACAACCCCTCCTTGGAAGCCTTGGAGGGGTATATATAGTCACACACCACCTAAACTATACATAGTTTCCTAATCTAGTCTATGCGTGTGTGACTATGATAACTAATGAGAATTCTTAAATGTCGTCACATAAAGTGAATTCCCAACAAACCGCGTGCAGATATAGCCGTTAGAGCCTTGTCTTATAAATAGTGGATCATTCTCAGATTTTCTCTTCACCTTTTTTGCACATATAATTCCAGATTCTTTCATACTTCTAAAACCACTCAAATCCTTGGTCATTTGGTTGATTACTACTGTTAATCCCACTTTAATCCATAACACAAGATTTAGAGTAGATTTAGAGATAGAAAGAGAAGAAAGTTAGAGAGAGGAAGTAGAGAGAATTATGGAAGGTTAATGTTTACTAGAGAGAGAAAGTAAAATGAACCAACACCCTCTTCCACACATGGAAGAGGGTTTATATACCCATTAGCTTGGTGGGCTCATGGGCTTGTTTCCTTAGGTCGGGCTTGGCCTATCTTGGGCATAAAGCCCCTACCTTAGACAATATTAACTTAAAGTCCAAGCCTGGTTTTCCCGACTAACCTATTACAATACAAGACCTTTAACGACTAAGATGACCTATTACATTCTTGTTCGACTATATAAAATATAGTGCTAACAATCTCCCCCAATGTATCGGTCATCTTTAAAATACATAAGATGATTGAGTGAATACATTCTTGTGGAGGTGATCTTCCTTCTTAGGTCTTGTATCTTGGTCTTGATCTTGTTTGTAACAGATTTGATCCTTCATGCCTTTGTGATCTTTATCTTGAGCCTTCGTCATTTAACTTTTAGTGCTTGAGATCTTCAATCTATCCTTGATAGTGTTCATCTTGTGCTCTTGTGACAAGATCACCTATTACATTCTTAAGTATCTTGATTATCACCATCTTGTGCTCTTGTGACTTCTGAATCGACATCGGTTAGTACACAGCTACGCCACCTTCTTGATATGCAGCAACATATATAGACACGGACGAAATGGCTTTGAACATTTTACCCTAACTCGGTAGCGTTTTACCTCCAGTCGGTGAAGACCGTTAGACAGTATTGGATGTCGTACCTGTGATCGGGTAGATTCGATTAAGAACCTCCTTGACAGGGTTTCTTGGCGGTAGTAGCAAGTTCTCTTTACTCGACCGTCTCAAAGCAGACTGCGAACGTAAAGAGTGAATTAATAAGTGTGAAAACACTTATCCTTTTACCACTTAAAACAAATAAAAACGAGACCAAAACGTGTATTTAATGTCGTAAAAGTCGGAATTATGCGTGGTTTGTGTTTTTATTATGTTTTAGGACAAAATATGAAAAAGGAAGAAAACACGGGCTTTCACGGGCATTTATCGAAGAAAAAGACAAAAGACGAAGTCAAAAGATCAAAAGTGCAAAAAGAATGGAAGTCAAATGCCTATTCTAAAGATTTATCGAAGAAAAAGACCAAAGACGGAAGTTTAACGAAGTCGAAGAACCAAGTCTAATTAAAGAAGAAAATTAGAAGACGAGTTCATTTTATCTATCGACAAATCCCGTGACAAAGTCGAGAAAGACGAGTTATTTAAAAAGACGAGAAGACAAGGAGAAAAGAAGAAGCAACAACTCCACATCCCTTCCACTATAAATAGAACATTAAGCATTCGTTTGTAGTAGTAGTTCATTTTTAGTTTTTAATTAAGGTAATTAGGAGTAGGTGTTTTACTTTCTCTCTCTTGTTTTTCTTTCAAGTTTTGTTAATCTTTCATCTTAATCTTGTAGTATTTGAATCTTAATCTTCATCATTAATTCAAGCTTATTAAGTATTTCTCATTCTTCCTTTCTTAATCTTAATCTTGTGGTTGATTTGGTTAATCATGTAGTTAGTTTAATGTTGTTGATTGTTTGATTGATTTGCTTATTTGATTGTTCTTATTGATTTGATGTGTTTGATGTATTAGCTTATTGTGCTTATTGCTTATTGTGTGTTTAGTTTATTTTTAATTAAGTGGATTTGATAGTTTAATCTTTTAAAAAGTTGATTTTATTGATTTGGCTTATTTAGTGTTTTTATAGTTTTTGATTTGTGGCTTATTTAGCTTTTCTTAATTTTAGTTTGGTTTGATTTTTGGTTAAGTGCTTATTTGGTTTTTGCTTATTTAGTTCTTTTCCCGAATTATTTTTCATCAACTTTTTTCCCGGATTCCAAACCCCTTATTCCGAACTAGGTGTATTGCTTTTATCCCGAATTATATCTTCAACATTTAATCCGAATAGTAAATTTAAATTTAATCCGAATTAGGTTGATTAGTGTGTATTCGGATTAGACAAGAAGTTATTCCGAATTGTATGCAACTCCCTATTCCCGATTAGGCTTTAGCCATATTTCGAATTAGCATTTTTTTTACATATTCCGAACTTAGTTCGGAATCATATATTCCGGATTACGTTTTGTCACATTCCGACTTATATATATTTCATTATTCCGAATTAAGAGTTTAAATTTTTCCCGAATTAGTACTAATTTACCTTATTCCGTATTACAATCCGGATTCTATATTCCGGATTACATTTCGTGGTCATTCCGAATTAGATCAGGCTGGTATTCCGAATTAGGCTGGTATTCCGAATTAGCTAAATTTTGTGGATTCCGGATTAAGTGCATTTGGGGTATTCCGAATTAGTGTGTGATTAGTTTTTCCGAATTAGTTACATTTTTGTATTCCGAATTATACCTTGTTTTGTTTTCCGAATTGTTTTCAATATTTTCTTTTTCCCGCCATTTTTGTCTAAGTCTATTTTCAAATTTTACTTTTTATTAAGTTTTAAATTTGTTAAATTTCTTTTAAATTGTGTCATTTACTTTTCAAGTTTTCATTTTTATTATAAAATAGATAAACGAAATTTCCTTTTTACACCAAGAACAACAGAGTCACATTAAAAACCGGGACAATTCGATTAGACACCGTGAACGATTAGACCAATTCAAAAGAAAATAAAATTCTGTTATTAAAATGGCGCCGCTACCGGCTCTTTTCGTAAAGATTAACGATTTTTTGTGAGAGACGCGTTGGATTTTGTGATCCGTTCACTTCTGAACGTTATTTTTCTTGCTTAATTTTCTAAAAAATTTCAAAATCCAAAAAAATTTAAAAAAAATTAAAAAAATCCTAAAAATCAAAAAATTTCAAAAAATCCTAAAAATCCAAAATTTCAAAAATCCAAAAACATTAAAAAAAATTATAAAAAGCATTTCTTTTTGAAAAGTTTTGCACCAAAAATATTTTCTTTTTACATTAACCATTATTTTTCTTCTATTTCTTTGTTATATTTTTCTTTTGTAGGTGTATGTGTACCCGTTCACGCAAAAGGAAATCCATTCAAGCCGCTACTATTGAGCCTCCTGTTGTAGAGCCTCCTGTTGTCAACACCATGGAGAACTTTCCAATGATCCAGCTCTTGCAATCACACGTCGAAGGCAACGATGATGCGATTGTGGTGCCGGCGATTGACGCCAACAACTTCGAGCTCAAAACCGGGTTTATTCAAATGGTTTCCGCAACACCTTTCTTAGGATGCACTCATGATGATCCTCACGATCACATCAAGAGGTTCGTACACTTATCCAATACTGTAAAATACAATGGAGTTTCACAAGAGGCAATTCATTTGCTCCTCTTTCCTTTCTCTCTCAATGGTGAGTGGGAGTACCCTGATGATTTTAGGCAAACCATCACAGCCGTCAACGGATTTGATATGTCTTTACCAGAAGCCGTACCCCTCTAGACTCGCCAACTCTCAGCAATGAAGCATCGGTGAGTTGAAAACCCTATAGCTGTAAGCAAGCTATTACAGCTATCAACGGATTTGATAAAATCTTTACCAAGAGCCGTACCCCCTTGGATTAGCCACTTTTCAGTATAGGACCATGGCAAGTGAAAACCATCCAGTTTTGGGTAACCTGGCAACCATCAACGGATTTTAGAATCGCACCAGGAGCCGTACCCTCAAGGTGAATCAACTCTTTCTTGTCGATTAGACATGGTGAGTTGAGAACCATTTGTTGTGAGGACCAAGTCCAACACCAGATGAAACTAGTAACCAGCACAAGCACAATTCAGTAACCAGAACCCATAGTGTGAAGCAGCAAATGGTATCATATTCACAAGTATAAAATCCAAGATGTGTTTAAAGTATAAGCAGATATTATATAAAAAGTATTTGTTTTTTTTAACTATAAAGAATGAAATTCACCAATCACTGTACATATTGGTGAAAAGAATGATAATATGAACAAAAACACAAAACATAAACACTTACAAACCAACCAAATCAAAGACCAGAAGCAGCCTTCTTATCTGCTTTCAACCGAGCCTGGATTCCTTCCACCAACGCTGTTGCCATAGAGGACTCATTCCCCGAGGGAGCATTCGAAATCTACAAGTGACTAGCCAACATAGCCTCCATTGAAGCAATCATCAAAGGATAATCCACATTTGTGAGCATGAAAACCATATGACCAGATTCCAACTCCAACATATGCACACCACATCCCGCATACAACTTCCATCGCTGAATAACCCATTGCATATGATCCTTCCATATACCAGAAACAGGAGCATAAGGAGGTGCATCAAGCATCATCTTAAGATCAGCCCATACTCGCAGACCAGACCAGGAAGACACAGCCATGGGATCAAAAGGCATGCCAGAATCCACAAACCCATATAAAGCCATTAGATCCTTACGATCAGCCCAAGACAAAACACCCTGCAGACCCGAAGCTAACCGCACAGACCCATCACTAAGATTAATTCTATGGGATACCATACCAGGAAGAGTCGTAGAGCGCTCAACTGTCCAACCAGTAATATGTCCATTTCCCAAAGGCAAATCAGAATCACTGTCAGAAGCTGCATCAATCAAATTTTCAGGATCACGCTTCTCAGAAGGGACCGTCTTGCCACGTCTAACACGTCGAGCCGATTTTTGGCGAAGCGAAGGTCGAGGTGTGGAATCACTAGGAGAGGGTTTAACCTTTACCTTTACCTCAGCAGCAGCAGTGGGAGCAGGAGAAGTAGACTCATTAGTTTTCCCACTCAAGGGATCAATAGGAGCTGCACTAGAAGAAGGAATAGGTTAAGGACCAGGAACTGGTGGTGATGGTGATGCCATATCAGGTGTAGCAGTTGTGGTGGTTGTGGTAGCAAAGGTGGTGGTGGTAGCATGTGTGGTGGTGGTAGCAGGACCTGAAGAAGAACCTATAGGAGCAACCAAAGGAGTAGAGGTAGTACCAACTATAGAAGCAACAAAAACCGAAGGAATAGCAGCAGAACCAGGGGTAGGAGCAGATGGAGGACCAGTAGGAACAAAAGGTGAAGAAGTGGTCATCACACGAGGAGAAGGACGATAGATAAAGCGTTCCGGAATCGGTTGACTCTGATGCTTGACCATACGTTCATAAAGTGCCTTGAGTTCATCAAAAGACACAGCTCGAACCCTGTCCCACTTCCAACCAGCTTGAAAATAAGCAGCAGACTGATACTTCACGTATCGCTGCATCTGCTTGTGCTCCTCAGTTCTCGATAAAGGTCTGTTCTTACGCTTCTCACGAAGCTGTGCAGCAAGCGCCAACTGATGCTTGCGCATCAACACCATAGCTCTAGGAATACAGTTATGCTCATCCACATCCGCACCTAAAAGATCAGTGAACTGGGCATAATCCCTGGTAAGAATAGTCAATACCTGCATCCAATCACTATCATTCCAATGCATTGCATCATGCTGGACTTGTTCACGTCTCTGCTGTTGAAGCGCTTCCTCCGCAGCCCGATCAGCTTTATCAATCTCGGCTTGCATCCGTTGAGCAGCCTCCTCACCTAGCCTATCCTCCTCAAGCTGTCTGCGTGTACGCTTGCGAGGTGGTGAGGGAGCATCAGTCATTGGGGCCTTCCCCTTTGAATCATGGGATGGACCAGCATTAGAACCAGCAGTAGGACCAGAAGCACCAGCCATAGGAGTGGAAACACCAGCAGGAGAAGGAACACTGGAGGATGTCGGAGGAACCGGCAAATCATCATACAATTTATCAGCAAAGGCAGCCTTTGCCAACAATGTCAAACCATCCTCAACACGCTCCTTAACCTCCTCATCAGAATCAGAGTGGATCACATGCTTCTTTCGTCGTCGCTGCTGAGTCTCCAAAGCTTTGATGCGATCAGCCAGAGGAAGAACAAACTCCCTTGTAAGTTTCCGGTGTTGATTCAAATCAGCTTCTAAGGAAAGAATCCGCGCATGATACCTGTGCATAAGATCAAGTAACGACATAAGTGTAATAGGCTCCTCCGCCTGCCCACCAAGAGGACTTGGGCCAGGGAAGGCGTCATTGGAGCCCGAAGCAATAGATGGGTCAACATTAGGAGTACCAGCACCAAAAGGCGTATCAGAGGAGTGTGGAGCAGGACTAGGAGGTGGAGTCCCCACAAATGAAGACTTATATGGTACTGAAGAAGGACCGGCCTTGGAAGTGGATGGTTTGTCAACCACCACCTCCTCAACCAGCTCCTCCTCAACCACAGGAGAAGCACCACTAGCAGGAGCCTCCTCCTCCATAGGGTCATCATCAAGTTGAGGTTCCTCCTCGGCTTGATAAGCCGGAGGAACAACATCATCAGGAGGACCCTGAGCCAGCCCCAACATGGCCTCAGTAAGGGGCCTCCACTCCCTGGTAAACCCATGGACCATATTATAATACACTTTGGCAGTAAGCTTAGAGGGCACATGTTCAGTCCTATCACGAGGGATACAAACCAGTATTTGTCGCAAAACCTAGGATACATGAGAAACTTCTTCCTAGAACCAGCATTAGATAGATTACAAACCATCCCCTCAAACCAATAACGAGAGAAATTAAAAACTCTACCCTGAGTTAAACAAATGAGACCAGTAGCCAAAGGAGTAGGGAAAGCATCCCAACTCCCAGACTTGGGACTTAAACAATGAATCAGAAAATGCACCAAAAGCTTCCATTGGGGGGGAAACCGATTTTTCTGGAAGTTAAACTTCCCCCCATGATTGTACCCTAGAGCAGCCATCCCCTCCAACACCTCCGAATTGGGGATGGACTCAACACCACCTTCATCTTGAAGATGAAGGGAAGATCGAATAGAAGCCTCAGACACCACGTACGAACGTCCATCTATGGTAGCATGGAGTTCTCGTGGACGACCAACCACAACCACAAGACGAGCAGACGCCCAAAACTGACGTATGACACTATCATAAATAGTGGGACATACAGTAAAAGTATACCTTAGATTCGAAGCCTCAATGAAGTCCAGAATGTCAGTAAAATCATCACGATGTGGACCATCTCCTAGATAGGCGACCTTGTTGTGAGCAGGTTGGTATACCAGGGCAGCCATGGATCTTGATTAATTGAATGGAAGATGATTTTGGTTAGGGTTGAGAGAGTAGAATCGGTTTTGTGTGTGTGATGAGTGGAATGAATGAGTCAAGGGGGTTTATTTGACCATAAATAAGGAAGGGAGTAACTGTTCATTGACCCCTATTAATGGGGGATTGCCCTTTCAAATTAGACAATTATTACATAGTAACCACTTGCCCCTTTTAAGATAATTTCCAAATTCCAATTTACCAAAGTGAAATCAGAGTGTAAATACCATAATTGGAAGCGTTGACTAAAAGTCAACGCGCACAATGGTCAGTATTAGAAGCAAAATGTGGTCAACAAAAGTCAATATGAATGAACAGTGTCCCAGACCAGTACCAGAAGCCAATCACCACTTGACAAAGAAGGATTTTGAACCACCAGAAGCCAACCAATTATGACTAGAAGCTAACCAATGAGGACCAGAAGCCAGTCATGAAAGAATATAACCACCAGAAGTGAGCAAAATCCTCCACCTAGAGTAACACACACCACCAGAACCAATGTAATATGTTGTTAAAATCTACCAATACGTTAGTCTGTCCAAAGAAATATGTACACGAAGCCTCCCCTTAGGCTTAGCCTCCCCTCAATCCTAGACCTCAAGGATTGACCATCCCAATATGAACCACTAAGTGATTGAACCGAGGACCATCAAATGCTTTTGTCAGCAAATCAACAACATTATCATCCGTATGAACTTTAAGAACCTGTATGCTTTGTTCGCTGATGAAAAACAGGATTCTTCACAATGCAGATAGTGCTTTGATTGTCAATGAAAATTTTGGTGTTCATAAAATTGAACCCATAATCCAACATTTGATTTTGGATCCACAAAACCTGTCCACAACAGCTAGCAGCAGCAACGTATTCAGCTTCTGTTGAAGAAGTAGCTACTATCGTCTGTTTCTTGCATTGCCATGAAATAAGTCGACGACCCAAAAATTGACAACCACCAGTAGTAGACTTTTTGTCATTATTAGCACCTGTATAGTCACTATCACTATATGCTTCTAGAACAAAAGGTGATTCTCTAGGATACCATAAGCCTAGTTTAGGTTGAGCCTTGATATACTTGAAAATCTTCTTCACTGCATTCAAGTTCGAAACCGTTGGAGTCACCTGGTGTCTAGAACAAGCACTTACTACAAACATGATATCCGGACGTGATGTAGTCAAATACATGAGGGAGCCAATCATAGACCTATACATGTGAACATTGACCAGGGGGTCTGGCTCATTCTTGAGTTTGACTTTAGCAACTTCATAAGGAGTTGCTGCTAGTCTAAGAGGATCCATGTCAAACTTCTGAAGGATCTCATGAACATATTTATCTTGACTGATGAAGATCCCATCCGACTGTTGCTTGACTTGAAGACCAAGGAAGAAAGAAAGCTCTCCCATCGCACTCATCTGAAATTCGCCTTTCATTAAGTGTTCAAACTCATCACACCATTCCTTCCTAGTAGAAACAAAGATAATGTCGTCCAAATAGACCTGAACAAGGATAATGTCCTTGGTATTCCTCCGAAGAAATAGTGTTTTGTCAATAGTACCTCTTCTATAGCCATTCTTTAACAAGAAAGTTGAAAGACGCTCATACCAAGCTCTAGGAGCCTGATGTAATCCATAAAGAGCCTTGACCACCTTGTAAACTTTCTTGGGATGAAGTGGATCTACAAAGCCCTTAGGTTGAGTGAAATACACCTCCTCATCAATTTTGCCATAGAGAAATGCACTCTTGACATCCATCTGAAACACCGTAAAGCCCACATAAGAAGCAAAAGCCAAAAACAGACGAATGGCCTCAATCCTTGCAACCGGAGAAAAAACTTCAGTGTAGTCAATGCCCTCAATTTGAGTGTGGCCCTGTGCGACAAGCCTAGCTTTATTCCTCACGACAATTCCCCGTGCATCCTTCTTGTTCTTGAGAATCCATTTGGTATTGATTGCTGTCTTTCCATCTGGTAAGTCAACCAGAACCCAAACATTTTGAAACAAGAATTGCTGCATTTCCTCCTGCATAGCCTCCACCCAACTTTGATCTTCAAGAGCATGAGAGACTGACCTAGGTTCCACCTGTGAAAGAAAACAAGCAAACAAACAGTGTTGAAAGTCCATATGATTATTACGCTTTTGATCTTCAATATAGCTCACAAGAGCATGATGATCAGACGAGGCCTTCTTCTGCATTATGCGTGTCTTGACAGTAGAACCAGGATCTCCAATGATTTGGGTGGTAGGGTGATCTTTGTGTGATTGCAAGACTGGATTGGAAGCTACCTCCACTTCTGGTGCCAAGTTATTGAGATCACCAACAAAGTCAGCATCATATGAAGCAGTGTTGAAAATCCCATCTACTGGTTGTTTATGAATATCATCCAGCTTGGTAGAAGACGTTTTTTGATGGTTCCCCAAATCAGAAGGACTGGAGAAACGAGTATTGGAAGCAGACTCACTAGCTGGAGTACCAGTAGGTGATAAGCTAGCACTAGGAGCAGAAGCTGGGGTACCAGGAGCAGCTTTGTCAATATGCGTATTCAAGGGAAACTCAAAACCAGCTTGAGCAGCTGCTGTAGTAGCTTCTTGTTGTTGTTTGAGTAGAGTATCAAGAGCTACTTGGGAATCCAGTGCATCTAATGGAGTTTCATCACTAGGAGGAGTAGGAGAGACGGTGGTGGAGTAGGATGGAACCACAAAAATATCATCCTCATCATCGGAATCAGAAAGACTAGAAGGAACACCCGTACTAGAAGTTGCAAACACTTGTGGACTTGTATCATGGTTAGTTTTGAAACAAAAATATCCTAACGAATCACTAAGATAATCAAGATCAAAATACCCTTCAGGACCCTTGCCTTGGATGTTTGACTTCTCTTCAAAATATCTGAGATTTCTAGTTTCAATGATCCGCTTGGCTTGGAGATTGTAGACACGATAAGCCCGAGAGTGAGCTGAATATCCCACAATGTATCCTTCATCTGCCTTGCTATCAAACTTCCCCAAATAGTCACTAGTATTCAGAATGGTTATTGGACACCCAAAAGGCTTCAAATGAGCAATATTTGGAACTTTGCCCGTTAGAAGTTCATAAGGAGTCTTCTTGTGAGGATTGGTAATAGAAACCCTATTCAAAACATAACTTGCAGTATTAACGGCTTCTGTCCAGAACATGGTTGGAAGCTTGGAATCGGCAAGCATTGTTCTTGCTGCTTCTATTAGTGTCCTGTTCTTTCTTTCTGCCACGCCATTCTGTTGAGGAGTTCTTGCTGCACTATAATCTCTTTTGATACCCTTAGCATTACAAAGTGCTATGAGGTCTTTATTTTTGAACTCGGTTCCATTATCACAACGAATACCTCTAACCTTCTTGGACAACTGGTTCTCTATAAGGATAAGAAAATCTCTAAGAATTGAGTAGGTCTCACTCTTGGCAGCCATGAAGAACACCCACGTAAACCTGCTATACCCATCAGTTACCACCAGACAGAATTGTTTGTGGTCAATGCTCCTAATAGAAGTAGGACCAAATAAATCCATGTGTAGTAGCTGCAATGGTTCAGTAATAAGACTAAGAGCAGTAATGGCCTTGAAGGATGCTTTATGTTGTTTGCCTTTACTGCAAGCAATACAATTTATATCATTTCTAAACGACTTGGGAGGTAAACCAGAGACCAAATTCAGATTTGCAAGTTTGTGAATGGTCTTGAAGTTCACATGCCCCATCCTTCTGTGCCATTGAGTGGCTTCATCTTCTGAGGCTTTAGCAACCAGACATGCTAATTGACCAGTAGGGTTGACTTCATTCAGCTTGATGCTATAGAGATTGTGTCTTCTAGGGATTCTGAGCAGAACCCGTGAGTCATCCGGAAGCTGAAAGTCTTTGGAGAGCACAAGTGCATCAGTATCCGTGAAGAGCACAAACTATTTCTTGTCACAAATCTGAGAGACAGATATCAAGTTGAAGTGCTGAAGTGCTTCCACATAGTATACCTGCTCAAAATTTAGATTAGGCGTCTTAATTGTTCCTTTGCCAGTGATCCTGCCTTCACCTCCACCAAAATAGACCTTTCCGCCTTGAAACGGTACAAAGTTAGAGAGAAGACTTTTATTTCCTGTCATGCTCCTGGAGCAACCACTATCAACAATGCCTAAACTAGGATCTTGGTATGGAGTAACCTACAACAACAAGATAATAAAAATGCAAAAGTTAGTGTCTTAAGGGGACCCAAACCTTTTCAGGTTTGAGCCTGCCTTGTGGATCTTTAGTAGAGAGCCAAGAAGATTGATGAGATCCACCGTTGTTCCTTGGTTGCCTATGCATCATATGGGTATTATTGTTTGACCAAGAACAACCTGCTGAGGGCTTAACAGCAGTTCCCAAACTTCCCAAACCAAAATACGTGTGGTCATAATTATGTGGATAAATTGGATTAAAATGTGGAAAATAATTACTGGTGGTTTGTAATCCAATGTTTCTCCAATGATCAGAAGCTAAAGGAGAGGACCTTCTAGAAGAAGAAAATGATTGAGCACTAGGATTAAGTCTTCTAGAGGTATATGGAGCAGCTCCTGGTGGACCAGGAGTAGGAAATACTTGATTAATAGAAGCATGTGTGTCATAAAAATCACAGTCCTTAATCAAATGAAATGCACTTCCACAAACAAAACATGTTTTAATAGACCTTTTATTAGAATGACTTTGTTTCATACTGCTAACATTATCACACACAATTCTAGGAGTATCAAACTTCCTAGGACTCAATAAAACAGGACCAGACACACTTGACTTAACAGCAACACTTTCTTCACACATCCTAGCACCAGTAGCAGCATGATCATTCGACTTGGAACTCATAGGTCTTGACCCTTCACTTGAATCACGTGATGCAGAGTCACTGGCTTTGTCACTGAAAGTACACGAGACAAAGTCATTAGAATTAGTAGAACTTTTTGGGGACTCATGCATCTGTGATCCATCCAAGTCATTATGCCAAGAAGTGGGCATAAATGTTCCAGTAAGAGGGGGAGGGACAGCATGCATTTCTGCTGCTGGTTTAAACCTATTGTAACTAGGTTTTCCCTCTTCCTCTTTGTCGGCATCAAAGACACTCGAAAAAGATAAATCAAACACATCTTCTGAATCAATATACTTATCAAATCCTAACCCTCTTTTAGTCCTACCAGACATGCTACTATCAATTAATTTTGAAAGATTATTAGGATCCTTTTGCCATTTTTCAAATCTCAACATTGTAGCATCCAATTTTTCTTGCATCTCCTGTTTTTATTTGATACTGGCATCTCTTACCTTTTCTGTATATTTAAGCATATTAGTTGTGTTTTCTAAATCGATGCTTAGTATCTGTATTTTATGCTCATACGCACGTTGAGTATCTTGTAGCCACCTCTTTTGTTGTTCCAATGTGTTTAAAGAAGCCTTATAGGCTTGAACCTCTAAAAAATACTTATCATTTTGATCATTTACTTCATTAAAATGGGACAACAATTCTGAGTATTTATCATGACAACCAAGAGGACAATGTTGTACCTGAGGTGAGATGCCCATAAGAGCAAACTCGTCTGCTTCTTCTGCATCAGAGAGATTCCCAGCAATCATTGCAAACACGTCAGTCGAGGATTCAGCTGATTCCAGAGTGGAAGCCTGATGATCATTCAAGTTGACCATAGAGTCAACAGATACCAATGCTTTCTTGTCATCTTTTATCTCCTGAACCTTAAAGGCTGAGTACCTGCTCTTCTCCTGGTCATTCTTGCTAGGGCATTCCCTTGCAAAGTGACCTTGTTGCTGGCAGTTGTAGCAGCGAACCTTGCTTCTGTCGAATCTTGCTGGCTCCCGTGGGTTGTAATTGAATTTTCGACTTGCTTTCTTCTCAAACTTGTGAACCCTAAGAGTGAGCATGGCCATCTGCCATTTAAGATCCATTTCATCCAGGTCAAGTTTATCGACCTGTTTGAAGTCATCAAAAGCAAGTTGTTGTTGAGCATCAACATCAGCCACAAACGAATGAAGAACGGCTTCTACCATACTACCAGACTTGGCAGTAGGATCAGGAGTAGAAGTATGCTGAAAAGTATGTTAAGAAGACACAGTATTACTTGGGCTACTAGCATATGACATGGGACTGGATGCCATAGAACTCACAAAGGCAGAATTAGCAGGAGTAGGAAAAGAGTCACTTGAATATCCTCTCACATGAGGTTCAAAAGTTCTGAGCTTATGAAATAAATCATCAAAGTTGAGATAGTCAAGCCCACCTTTGGCTTTGAGAGAGATCACCACCTGATTCCATGAGTAGGGTAAGGCTTTAAGAAACCTTGCATTAATATCACCATCGTCAGGCTTTGAACGAAGTTGATTCAATTGGCTCAATATCTTCTGAAACCTGTCATACCCTTGATGTAAACCTTCAGTTTCTGAGATTTTGAATTCTGTGAATTCATCTCTCAGCATGGATCTTCGCATTTTCTTTGACTCCTCATTCCCACCAAACCTTGCTTTTATACCATTCCAGATCTCTCTGGCATCATCCAAATGGTAGAAGTCACCCATGTGATCATCAGGAAGAGATTGAAGCAAAATCGTTTTTGCTTTGACCTCCTTCTGAATAGCTATGATTTCTTCATGAGATTTAGGGTCAAGAAGAGTAATATTACCATTCTTGTCTCTTCCAGTTAGCTTCCTGTTGTTCCCATTCAGAATAATCTTCCAAAGGTCTTGATCAGTATTGGTGATCCACCATTCCATCTTCATTGCCCAACTATCATATTCATCCTTTTTCAGAAGAGGGAATTTACCATTCGTGTTGGAAACCGTAGCAACGATCTGCTGAGGTTGCACAATTTTAGGAGTGCTGTCTTCTCCTGTTTGAGTAGAAGTTGAGGCAGACATGATAAAACAAAAATGTCAGAGATTGGAAAACTTGATTCTTCTTGTATAGAGACCCTCCCAGGCTCTGATACCACTTGTTGGGTCTACTGGATGTAGATCTTACAGCCTGTCAAGAACGGTGAACGACTTCTGTAATCACAAGTCAATTCACAAAGAGACTCTATACATAATATAAATGCAGAATACAAATATAACTAATAAGAACAGAATAACTATAAAGACTTGATCCTTTCTAAGGATTTCTAATATTGATAATGACTAGAACTACGTTTGGTGAAGGTGTGTCTAACCCTTCTGCCTAAGGTTCCTTTTATACTACAAGGAAACCCTAATACAGCATTAAACAAAACGTGTAAAACTGATATGCATATCCTTTCCTAACATATCTCATGCATATCCTAACAAAATAATAATAAATACTAAAGTTTGACTTTGACCAGGACCAGGAGCACGACTTGCTCCTGCTACTACTAGGACCAAGAGGAACTACATACCTCCTAGTCTACCTATTACATTTAACTATTACAATGGTCCTAACAACCTCCCCATTGAGGTAGAGAATAAGGCTTGTTGGGCCTTGAAATGGGCTAATTTTGTTATAATCATAGCCGGTGATCTTTGGAAAATCCAACTCAATGAACTTAATGAACTTAGGAATGAGGCTTTTTAGAATTCGTTGATCTATAAGGAGGAAACTAAGCTCATTCATGATTCTAGGATTAACAACCGAGAGTTTCACATAGGTGACCAAGTTTTACTCTTTAACTCTCGGTTGAAAATCTTTTCAGGAAAACTTAAGAGCCGTTGGTCCGGTCCATTCACCGTGGCCCAAATCTTCCCTTATGGCACCATTGAGTTATCTCAACTAAATGGGCCCAATTTTAAGGTGAATGGCCAACGTGTTAAGTTTTACATTAGAGAGGACATCTCTCATGAGATGATTCCATCCCTCTCCACGTTTCCCTTGAATTAGTTCTGGGTCGAGTCAGGCTCTTGACTCGATTAACAAAAGCAAGCGCTTCTCGGGAGGCAACCCGATGATCTATCCTTTTTACTTGTTTTTCATAATAAGTGTAGCGGGAGCCACGTAGGTGTTTGTTGTCTTGTTTCTTATGATGTGCATGGATTAAAGCTTTCAAAGATCCACTTTTGATGATATTTGACGACCCGTGATCTCGTGTCCCATCATCCCGGTTCTATCCTAAACACTCTTGACACCATATTTTATAGATAAATGTTGAAATGGGAATCACTTTAGTTGTCTCTTCCTTAGCAAGATTTAAACTACATGCACAATGTCCTAAGTGTAGGGGAGTTTATTCCCACATGCTTAAAAATTGAGGAAAATGTTTATATCAAGTGTAGGGGAGACTTCTATCAAAGTTAAGTGGGCTTTTCCATGAATATGTCCTCATTTAAACTGGAAAATTTTAATATTTTTCGACGTTTTTCAAAATTTTTGATCTATTTTGGCCTGTTAGTATTTTTCATTTATTTTGTTTTATTTTCTTTCCTTTTGTCATCGCATCGTATGTATATATTCCATTTCAAGAATAAAGTCAAGAGAAATTAATGAATAAATAAAATGGTTTTAACAAGTTTAGATGTCTTTGATATATTAGGCCCGTCGTGAATATTTTGACTCAACCCGAGTTTACTTATCCAAGTTTACTCTAGCTAATATCATTAACCATATGGACCTTAATTGGTTTATTAGGCTAAGCATCCACGAGTCTCATTACTTGAGATTTTAAATTATGGAGAACGAGAGATGATATAGTTGATAATAAGTTTAAAGGTTAATTCTTGCTTATATGAGTTTTTGTGGCTCTTTCTTCCCGCTTGTATATTTAATTGCTTAATAAATGAGGATTTTTGCGGTTTAGATTCGATATTTTAGCTCTTAGCCAACTCTTTATCTCCTTGTAATTAAAGCACGAACACATTAAGGATGCCAACATTGTGGACTTCCGACTAAGGTGGCTCATAACCACTAAGTATGAGGTATTCAGACCATGGGACCGCGGAATTTGGCCTAATATATATATCATTAATAAAGAAAGAATAAGATTAAAACATGACCTCAAGGAGCCTTAGGATGTGGGGCATGTAGCACGAACCTTGTCATTAGAGCCTTAGGGTGTATGGCATGATAAGTGTTGAATAAAAATTGATAATTAATCAATTCTTTTGTTTGTGGTTCAAGGAGCCTTAGGGTGTGGACCATAGATGAGGATCAATTTTACATCTTAAAGAGCCTATGAGTATATGATGTGAATTTTCTAAACTCCACATAAAGTCAACATGACTTTGGAGGAAATAATAATAAGTAGTACTATTGGCTAAATTTTGGATCTGGGAATTTATTCCCTAAATCGTGTTAAATTATTCTTGATGTGGGCTTACTTTAGTGACAACATTTTTGAGGATGAGGTTAGGTTCTGAGTGTCGGGTTTACACCGTTTTGCCTTCATTTTTGTACTAATGATTATTTAATCAGTCAAATGAGCCTACGGGTGAATGACAATATTTAAAATCTAGAGATACAACTTAGGAATTGGAGAAGGAGTACTACACAATTGTCTGATATAAGTGGTTTTTGTTGGGAATTATTTGTCAAATGTCAAGTATCGTCAGTATATTTTAAGTAATGTTACTGTTATGTAAGTACCGTTAGTGTTAACGCGGTACATAGTAAGTACTGCTACTTATAAAGTAAGTACTGCTATACTGATTAGGACGAATATATCTTTGTATAAGATATGTCATAGTTATAGTTAGAGTATATCTTATGTGATATACTTAAATAGTCAGAATATTGATAATATATGGTCTGTGATATAGTTATCTTTATAGAATATTATAAGGTTTCTAGGGTTCCTTACACTATAAAAGGAACATAGGTACAATGTCTTTCATGTACCTCATTCAAGTCGATTAATAAGAGAATCGAATAGTTAAAAGTAATTATGTTCTTCTATGCTTTATAAGTTAGATTCCGCATAACTTATTTAGTGTTAGTAAGAGTGCTCAAAATGTTTTAGTTTGATTACAAACTACTATACTAATTCTTAACAGAATATAGATCCAATCAAAGGGATCAACAAGTGGTATCAGAGCTTGTTGAGAAACTCTGAAAAAGAAGAACACGTCCCCATACACTCCACACATACCAAAACTCAATGTCTCAACCAGATGGTGATGATGCTCACTTGGATGATGTTCAGAACCCTGATCCTATACCACAGGGACAACCACAAGTTGTGCATCCTGCACCAGTACAAGGTGTTCAAGCCGTGAATGCAGTAGTTACCTCTACAACAACACCTTCTCATACTTTATCTGCTGTTAAACTCCCAGTTCTCAAAGGTGACAATTATGAGACATGGGCTATGTAGATGGAACATTACTTGAATCACACAGATCACACTGTGTGGCAAGTTATCAAGAATAGGAACACACCAAAGAAGCTACACTGGTTGCCAGACGGTACATGTTATGCTCTACCTGCTGTGACTACTGAGGAGGTACAAGCAGAGATCAGAGAGAGAAAAGCCAGAACTGCTTTGGCTATGGCTCTTTCTGAAGACATTATACCAAGCTTCCATCATTATAAGGATGCTAAAGCTATGTGGGATGCTATAAAACTTAGATTTGGGGGTAATGACAAATCTAAGAAGATAAAGAAGATTGTTCTTAAGCAAGAATTTGATAACTTCTCAATTACCAGTATAGAGGGGATACATGGTGGTTATGGAAGGTTCAGTAAGCTGCTTATTCAATTGGCAGTTTATGGACAAGTAATTCCTAATGAAGAAGCTAATTTAAAATTCTTAAGAAGTGTTCCACCAGAGTGGAAAGCAATGGCTATGCACTTCATCACAAGAGATGATCTGGAAATAATTCCTTTTGATCATCTCTACAACAATCTTAGAGCATATGAGATGGATGTGAAAGGCACTGAAGTAAAGGAATCGACTACTTCAAAGTCTAACTTGGCTTTTGTGTCAGATGGGAACAACGGTACTTACTTTCATAATACCGCTAGTGGATCTAGCAGCGGTACATACTTCACAAATACCGCTGGAGGACTTACAAGCAGTACTTACCCACAAAGTATTGAAGGCAGTCCTATAGTCTCTTAAAATCCACATGGAAGGTCTTCACCATTGTTTAGTGACAATGATGCCTTCTCATTCTTCGCTGGACAAGACAACAGTCCAAGATTAACACTCAATTACTTGTTCCAAATGGATGATGTTGATGTTGAAGAGATGGATCTTAAATGGCAAGCTGCTATGGTGTCAGTAAGATCTAATAGGTTCTTCAAGAAGACTGGAAGAAAAATGACTGTTGATCCTAATGAGCCATTAGGATATGACAAGTCCAAAGTTGAATGATATAACTGTGGAAGGAATGGACACTTTGCAAGAGAATGCTCTAGAGACAAAGCTGAGAATAGCAATCAGAAGTCTAAGCACAACTATAGAACCAGTCCAAGAATAACTGAAAGCTTTCCAAAAGGAAACAGCAGGAGTCTTAAAGGAACCAAAGCATTGGTTGCTATAGATGGAGTGGTGAACTGGGTTGAAGATGAAGAAGAAGAAGAGCTTGGTTTAATGGCTCTCTCACATGAAGATACTGAGGTACATTCTTGTTCTAAAGACTGTGTTCTTAAATTTAATAGCCTAAAAGTAGAACTAGAGGAACAGTATCAAAAGGTTAACACATGCACTATAGAATTAAATGCTTTTAAACAGGGTGTTGTTAAATTAGAAGAAAATATAGTTTTGTATAAAAAGGCTCAACAAAACTATGAAGAGAAAATAAGAATTGTAACTCTTCAAATGAGGGAAAAAGATGTGGAAATAAAATCTTTGAAAGACAACTGTTAAAATTATTAACAGAAAATGAAGCTTTAAAAGCCAGTCTTTATAATGAAAGGGAAGTGATTAATCATTGGCAAAAATCCTCTAAAGGATTGGGAAAACTAATTAATTCACAAATGGGGTATTATGATAAATCAGGCCTATGATATATTGAGGACCAACCTGGGATAACTTTAACTGACAAGGACTTATCAAAAGGGATTTTTGATAGTTCTAGTGAGGTAAATGATACACCTGAAAATGATAGATATGCTGAAGGAATGAAGGCAGATCCTCCACCACTATCAGGAATTTTCATACCCCTAGTAATGATACAATTATAGAGTTAGAAGAACCAAAGGTTAAAAATACCTTAAACTCTAGTACTTTGTCCCAAGAAAAGACTATTGTGACCAAAAAAATTGTTTATCCACCTTTAATGAACAACTTTGTTTCTGAAGAATCTAAGACTAGTTCTGCTCCCAAGCAGGTAAAAACTCCTAGCAAGATATTGGAAAACAATGTAAAACATAATAAAGCCAAAAGGGGTGGGCTAGGTTTTGAGAAAGTTAAGTCAAAACAACCTTTTGGGTCTTCTTTAAGAAGAAAAGGTTGTTATGTTTGTGGTAGTCTAAGTCATTTTATCAAAGATTGTACTCTACATGAAGATAAGATTGTGAAACAGAAGACTGCACAAAATGTCATGAAAAACAGTAATGGGAAAATGCACAGGTTAATAGGAATCAGAAACTTAAGAATGACAAACCTAAGTTTGATCACTCAAGGGTATCCAAACAGGTCAAATATAACCCTGCCAAAAGTTTTGTTCCTAGAGCAGTACTTATGAAACAAGGTCTAGTACCTTTAAAGTGTAGCAAATCAAGTACCGGCAAGTCTAGACCTGTAAGTACTGCTAGACCAAACTTAAGTACTGTTGGTTTAAAGTCTATAGAACCAAAGTTCTCTAAGACTTCTAAGAAGGTTTTTGAAAAAGTTAAAACACCTAGAAGTAAGGATAAAAACAAACCAGTGCAAATGTGGGTTCCTAAAAGAGATCAATCATGTGTTAAAGCAAGTACCGCTAAAGGAGTACTTAAGGCAAAGAAGTCTGAGCACATAGAGTCACCCTATGTCTTTGACTACATAAATGAAACCATGAAGTATAAGAGCAGAAGTAGCATTACTGGGAATGCTTCAGAACAAACTCTTAAATGTGTAGGTCCCACAAGATCCGAGCCAGATGTGGCTTGGGTCCCTGTTAAAAACTAATTAGTTTTATTTGTGTGCAGGGGTATCTAATTGATGAATTGAAGGATAAAGGTATAGTAGATAGTGGATGCTCAAGACACATGACAGGAAACAAAGATTTTCTTGCTGAATTTGAAGAATTCAGAGGAGGTCCAGTAGCCTTTGGAGGTAGCAAAGGTAAAATCACTGGCAAAGGGAAAATCAACACAGGAAAGTTGGAATTTCAAGATGTGTTCTTTGTGAAAGAATTGAATGAGTTTAATCTCTTTTTTGTATCACAAATGTGTGATAAGAAGAACAAGGTGTTGTTTACAGACAAAGACTGGTTGGTATTGTCTAAAGACTTTGAGATGCCTAAGGAATCTCAAATACTGCTTAAAGTACCCAGGTGAGGAGTCTAGTGCAACTAATACAGGTACTCAAGAAGATGTTTCTTCATCAGATGATGATGTTCATATCTATGTGCCCAATATGCCAACTGTTACTCCCATGTCTGCCACTCCTAATAAGCAAACCATGCCATCAAAAGATGATCAAGCCTTTCAAGAGATTCAGAAGCTTCAAGATCAAGAAAAGAATGCTACATCTGCTAATAAGCATTCAGGAGAAGAATCTTTTGAGTCACAACACTCAGTAGTACATACTATACCTAGCGGTACTTCATCTGCAAGTACTGCTAAGTCAAAATCTACCAAATCTGTTGACTCACTAGATGAGATTTTACAAGCTATGGACGATAAAGACTTATATGCTAGTCCAGCTGAAGGAATCTTCTCCAAAGCTTCCTATGATGAGCAGGGTGTAGTAACTGATTTCAATAATTTGGAAACAGAAATTCCAGTCAGTTCTATTCCCACTCATAAAGTCAACAACAACCATCCTACTACACAGATTATTGGAGATCCCAAATTTGCTATACAAACCAGAAGACAACTTCAAACCAATATTGAAACTCATGCACTTGTGAGTTATGTCAAACAACAACAAAGAACAAATCATAAAGATACTCAGCATTGTTTGTTTGCCTGTTTCTTATCACAAGTAGAGCCCAAAAACATTTCTCATGCTCTTGATGAAGAAAGTTGGGCAGATGCCATGCAAGAAGAATTAACACAGTTTGAGCTACAAAAATTTTGGATTCTTGTGGATCTTCCCTCAGGTAGGAGAGTAATTGGTACTAGATGGGTTTTCAGGAACAAGAAGGATGAAAGAGGAGTTGTTGTGAGGAACAAGGCAAGACTTTTTGCTCAAGGCTATAGACATGAAGAATGGATAGACTATGATGAGGTTTTGCACCAGTGGCAAGGATAGAAGCCATTAGGTTATTTTTGGCCTTTGCATCATATATGGGATTTATAGTTTATCAAATGGATGTGAAAAGTGCCTTTCTATATGGTACTATTTCAGAGGAGGTATATGTCTCACAACCTCCAAGTTTTGTAGATCCTAAATTCCTAATAGAGTCTACAAGGTTATCAAAGCACTTTATGGTCTGCATCAAGCTCCAAGAGCCTGGTATGAAACTTTATCCAATTTTCTGCTAGAACATGGATATAGAAGAGGAACCATTGACAAAACTCTGTTCATCAAGAAGAATGCTAAGGATATCATTCTAGTTCAAGTTTATGTTGATGACATCATTTTTGGTTCTACCAAGAAGACATGGTGTGAATAGTTTGAAGCTTTGATGAAAGGAAGATTTCAAATGAGTTCTATGGGAGAACTAACTTTCTTTTTGGGACTGCAAGTCAAACAAAGGAATGATGGAATATTTATCAGCCAAGATAAATATGTTGCTGAAATCTTGAAGAAATTTTCATGTATGGATACAGGGAGTAAAAGCACACCTTTTGGAGCCAAGAAGTCTTTATCAAAAGATGAACATGGAGAAAATGTTGACATTCATCTATAGAGATCACTGATTGGTTCATTGATGTATCTTACTGCTTCAAGGGCAAATATTATGTTTGCTGTGTGTGCCTGTTCAAGGTTCCAAGTTCATCTAAAGGTGTCACATCTACATGCTGTGAAGAAGATTTTTAAATATCTTAAAAGTCAATCTAGTTTAGGATTATGGTATCCTAGAGATTCCACCTTTAAATTGGAAGCTTACTTAGACAATGATTATGCTGTAGCTAATCATGATAGGAAATCCACAATAGGAGGTTGTCAATTCCTAGGCAGAAGGCTCATATCATGGCAGTGTAAGAAGCAAACCATTGTTGCTACTTCTAAAACTGAAGCTGAATATGTAGCTACTGCTCATTGCTGTGCACAAGTACTTTAGATTCAAAATCAATTGTTAGATTATGGGTTTAACTTCATGAACACCAAGATTTACATTGATAATGAAAGTACTATATGTATTGTCAAGAATCCAGTATTTCACTCCAAGACCAACCATATTGAAATAAGACATCACTTTATAAGAGATGCTTATGACAAAAAGCTTATTCAAGTCTTGAAGATTCATACAGACAACAATGTAGCTGATTTGTTGACCAAGGCATTTGATGCAAAGAGATTTGAATTCTTGGTAACACACATTGGTATGCTCAACCAATAACCTGCTGCATATGTTGAGGGGAGGTAATAGATGTACAAATTTTTATAATTTTTATTGTATAGTCTATGTTTTGTGTTTTTGATGTAATTACAGGTTAATAGGAAAAGATAAAAGAGGTTACATTGATAGTGGAAAGCATGAACTGGTCAAAATTGTGAGGTACCGTTATAACTCCAAGTACCGCTAGAACAAATTCAAGTGTCGCTTATGTCCCATGTACCGCTACATGTCCGTTGTACCGTTAAGGGCCTCTTTTGTAAATTTGGCGGTTTCTTCGCGCTTGGGTTTGTTATTTATTTAAATACTTACTCCCATTATACAACTGATTCACCTAATCTTTTATTTTTATCTTTTGATTCTATAACCTTCTCTCTAATTTTTTGATCATCAAAAATACTAATGGCTGCTTTACAAGTGATCTCTAAGAATAATTTGGTTGTGAATCTTGCTATGAATGATGACTCTCTTGGTTTCCATAAGATTCTTGGTTTCCTATCTCAAAGTCATGTTCGTTTTGCACTCACTGTAAGTCAAGTTGTCTCTATTTCCATTGTTGAACAATTTTGGAATACTGTTGTATTAGGTACTCGGTTTAATCAACCTTGCATTAAGGCTAGGGTGAATCATAGAAATATATATGTAACTGAGATACTGCTAAGAGCAAGTTTGAGACTCAATGATGAAAATGGACTTAGTATGCTTAATAATACAGAGATTCATGATGGCCTTGCAGCCATGGGCTATGGAGGTGGTAGGGAAAGTCTCTCTTTAAAGCTTTATTTTCACCTCAATGGAAATTGCTTTTTCATGCTATTATTCACTGTTTAAGCTATAAAAGTACATCTTTTGATCAAATTCCTGTTGCATTGGCATCAGCTGGCATTTTTCTAGCAAATAACAGAGTTTTTAATTTTTCAAGATTAATTTTTGAAGGCATGACTAGGAATTTGGAAGGGACTAAAAACTTTTTGATGTATTCTAGATTCATTCAGACATTAGTTAGTGACCAAATACCTAACCTACCAGAGTTAACTGATACATGGGATGTTCCTACATTCACAAAGAGAACTTTCTCTTTCTTGACCAAACAAGGCAATGCCTTTAGGGGAACAGTTACACCATTGTTTGCTCATATGTTAGCCCAACCTGCCAATCAAGAAGGTGAGGAACCTAGCAATGCTAGTGTTTCTCAGCAAACTCCTTCTCACCAGAGTTCCAATTCCCTAAAAGATTCATAATCTTCTTCTCAAAATGTTGGTGCTCCACCTAACAATGATGAGATAATCCACACACCTGCTGCTTCTATTGCTGCTAGTGGTTCACCACAAGCACAAGCACCAGAGGTAGTAGATGTTGCAAATTTAACTGCTTTGTGTACAAGTTTGTCCCAACAGGTACAAGTGTTGCAGAAAGAAAAGCTTGTTCAAGAAAAGAAAATTGTTGAATTGGAAGCTACCCTAATAAAGTTGAGGAATAAAGTATCACCTTGGATGAGGCAACATATATTTATTCAAAAGTCTGCACTCAAGAAGCAAAGATTCAGGAACCACAAGAAAAGGCAACTGAATGTAACCAAACAGGGGAGGAATTATGAAGAACAACCACCTTCTTCTGATAATCAAACAAGGATCTCTGGAAATGACATCAATTTTGAGATAGATGAAGATGTCATGGGGACTTATGAAGATGGAACTGGTTTAGAGACTGGTGTGGATGGACCTTCGGATATGGAGATTCAACAAGAAGAACCACAACCTACTCATGAGGAGCCACAAGTTGAAGAAATGATGAAACTCAGCCAACCTAATACCTCAATCACCACTTCAAGTAAATTGGAGTACTTTCTATGAGAAGTTGGAGGAAATTAACATTCAGTTTCCTGTATCTTCAACTCCACCACCACAAAGACAAGTATGGTTTCAAAGGAAACAGACTTTGCAAGTACTATCTAGATCAAAAATGAGCAATGGATCAGACAAGACTAAAGAGGTACCAGTTGAAATGATAGTTTCTATGGAAGAAAGAGTATCTAGGGATACACAAGTGATTGAAGAAACAAGTGTGTCTAATACTGGTGAAACCAACACTGTTGAAGATCCAAGTACGGCTAAGCCAACTAAGCCGACTGCAAGTACTGCTGACATTGGTGAAGACCCAAGTACTGCTAAGCCAACTAAGCCTATTGCAAGTATCGTTGGTGATCATCCTTCACTAGAAAGTCAAACTCCTTTTGGAGAGGATGAGACTTTAGCCTAATTATTGCTTGACTTAAGAAAGAAGAATTTAGTTGAGAAGACTAAACAAGCAGAGGCAGAGAAAAAGACACAACAAGAAGTTCTTGCCAAAAAGAATCAAATTCAAGGTAAGAAAGTTCAAGCTTCACACCCTACTAAAGGTAATAGTTATTCAACAGCAAGCTAATGAGGAAAGATCTTCCAAGCTGAAGAAGAAGCCACCTAAGATTGATCCAAAGGATAAGGGGAAGAAGCAAATATTATCATAATCTGAAGATGAAAGTGATTCAGGTGATGATGTAAACAAAGTCATGTACAGATTTAATCAATTGGACCATAATGAGGAATATGCTTATAGAATGCAAGCACAAAATCATGAAGATGAATTACAAGAAGAACTTGCAGCAAAACAGCATTTGTTAGAAGCTAAGAGAATACAACAAGAATGAAACATACAAGAGTATGATAGGATTCAAGTTGAATTACATGCAAGTGAGCTTCTTGCAGACTCATTGATAGCTGAAGAGAGATGCTTATGATGAAGAAGAGAAATCAAAGTTGATTGATGATCTGGTAAGGGAGCAACAAAGATTCTTTGCTAAAAAGAGAAGAAGAGAAAAGATTAAGCCTCCAACTACTATGCAGATTAGGAATCAAATGATGAATTTTATTAAAAGAGTTAAGGGTTTTATTCATATTCAGCTGGTCAAGAAGAATTTTGAAGAAATCAAGACTTTGTATGAGCAAAATAAGAGAACTGAGTTGAATTTTGTTGAGATTGGATCTGAAGCAGACAGAAAAGTTGTTGAAGAGCTTAAAAGACATCTGCAACAACAAAGGCAATTTGGAAGTACTCCTAGAATTGAGCCAAGTACTGATGAACCTACAAATACATCTCCAACTATCAAGACCACTTATGTGAGGAAAAATAGAAAGCAGAAAGTAAGTTCAAGGGAGGAAGAGACTGCTCAAAGAATGAATACAGGAGTTGAAGCTCAAGATATTGCTCAGACTGAAAATGTACAAGTAGTACATACACAGTCAACCAGTACATACAACAGTACATACTGAGGAGACGGTACATACAAACTTGGAAGAAGGTTCAACAGAACTTGAGGGAACCTCCAAGGGTGTTAAAAGGAAAAGGTCAACAAAGACAAAGAAGAAAGCCAAGAGGGCTAAATCAACAGCAGAAGATAGTGATGATGATGAGAGATTGAAGAAGTACTTGAAGATTGTAAAAATGGAAGATCAATGTATTGATACAGAGATTTTTGGAAAGAGATCATCTATTACTAGATGGATTTACACTATGGATCAAGGACTTGAAGCTCATGGAATCAAAGAACTGATGGCACAAAAAGGATATTCAAACTTTTGGAGGATATTCTTCATATTCTTGATAGACAAGATATTCAGGATCTTTTCAGGTTAGTTCAAGAAGCCAGTGCAGGTAAAACTGAAGTATCAATGTTATACAGGGAATTTCTCTTTATGTATGAACCACATAATTGTGATCAAGAAATGTTAAAGGGATTAGAGAATCAGGTTCCTAGTTACTGGAGATATTATAGGTCTTGTGGATTGCATATTTTGGATATAGATGATGTTACATACTATATGCTGCAAGAGAAGACTTACCCTTTCAAAAGAAGATTGCTGGAAAAGATGTTGGAACAACAATTGGAAGTTATAGAAGAATCTGTTGATGCTTTGGAGTTGATCAGAATGGTTAAACAACAAATCAAGGATTTGAAAGATGAGGAAGAAGCTGAGAAAGAGCCTTAAGTGTTTGACTTTCAGTCACACTTCACAAATGGTTCTCAGTTCACCATGTCTAACACACATAAGAACTGGCTAGTCCATAAGCAAACGGTTTGTGGTAAAGACTTATCGAATCCGTTGAAAGCTGATAGTTTGCTAAAAACTATATGGTTCTAACTCACCTTGTTTTGAGACAAAGAGTTGGCTAGTCCTAGACAAACGGTACTAGGTAAAGACTTTATCAAATCCGTTGATGGTTGACAATTTACCAAAAATTGTAAGGTTATCAGTACACCTTATTCTTTATGAATAAAGTATTGGCTATTCCAGAGTGTACGGCTAACTGGTAAAGAATTTATCAAATCCGTTGATAGCTGGTGATTTGCAATACAGATTGGTTTTTGTTGTTAACGGTTTTATTTCAGGTATGAAGATTGCAAGAAAAGAAGTATTCATAGAAAAATACTTAGAAGGTTTTGTCTCATTAAAATCAAGACTGAAGTTCATGATTCAGAGTTCATAGATTTAACTCAAGAAGACAATTACTGATGCTGCAAAGAAAAATGAATGTTTAGAAGACACAAAGAAGATCATAGTTTGAAGACAAATATGATACTCATGATGTTTGAAGATTATCTTATCAGAAGAAGATATACATTTGAAGTGTTTGGCTACATTCAGTTGGATACAAATACAAATTACCAAGTTCAATCCAAGGATGAAGGAAAGACTGAAGACATGTATTTTTAATACATTCAGTACAAGAGAAACAAGAAGACAACAAGTTATCATTCTTGTTTAGGGGAGTATTGTTGGGAATTATTTGTCAAGTGTCAAGTACCGTCAGTATATTTTAAGTATTGTTCGTGTTATGTAAGTACCGTTAGTGTTAACGCGGTACATAGTAAGTACTGCTACTTATAAAGTAAGTACTGCTATACTGATTAGGACGAATATATCTTTGTATAAGATATGTCATAGTTATAGTTAGAGTATATCTTATGTGATTTACTTAAATAGTTAGAATATTGATAATATATCGTCTGTGATATAGTTATCTTTATAGAATATTCTAAGGTTTCTAGGGTTCCTTACTCGATAAAAGGAACATAGGTACAATGTCTTTCATGTACCTCATTCAAGTCGATTAATAAGAGAATCGAATAGTTAAAAGTAATTATGTTCTTCCGTGCTATATAAGTTAGATTTCGCATAACTTATTTAGTGTTAGTAAGAGTGCTCAAAGTGTTTTAGTTTGATTACAAACTACTATAATAATTCTTAACATAATATAGATCCAATCAAAGGGATCAACAGTTTTAACTTGAGAACTTATGGTAAACAATGATCTTTTTTTTATACTTGGCATGGGGAACGTGAAACTTGAGGGTGATTAATATTCATGACACCAAAGCCCTAATTTAAGTCTTAGATTTCTCTACAAGTTTCTCCATCAAACAATTTCAAAGTTAATAAATTGAAGGAAATTGTTATATCTTTTATAAGTTTTATTTTTTTCATCGTTGTTAAGTTTCTTTTATTATAGTAGTAGTAGTATATTATAATAAAGGCCGAGATTGGTTAATTATGATGGAAAATGTAAAATTGTTCTTTGAAATTATGCATTGCATGAGGGCATTGCAATGGTCAAGTGTAAGGGATTTAATAAGTGTAAAAACACTTATCCTTTTACCACTTAAAACAAATAAAAATGAGACCAAAACGTGTATTTAATGTCGTAAAAGTCGGAATTATGCGTGGTTTGTGTTTTTATTATGTTTTATGACAAAAATATGAAAAAGGAAGAAAACACGGGCTTTCACGGGCATTTATCGAAGAAGAAGACAAAAGACGAAGTCAAAAGATCAAAAGTGCAAAAAGAACGGAAGTCAAATGCCTATTCTAAAGATTTATCGAAGAAAAAGACCAAAGACGGAAGTTTAACGAAGTCGAAGAACCAAGTCTAATTAAAGAAGAAAATTAGAAGACGAGTTCATTTTATCTATCGACAAATCCCGAGACAAAGTCGAGAAAGACGAAATATTTAAAAAGACGAGAAGAGAAGGAGAAAAGAGGAAGCAACAACTCCACATCCCTTCCACTATAAATAGAACATTAAGCCTTCATTTGTAGTAGTAGTTCATTTTTTGTTTTTAATTAAGGTAATTAGGAGTAGGTGTTTTACTTTCTCTCTCTAGTTTTTCTTTCAAGTTTTGTTAATCTTTCATCTTAATATTGTAGTATTTGAATTTTAATCTTCATCATTAATTCAAGCTTAATAACTATTTCTCATTCTTCCTTTCTTAATCTTAATCTTGTGGTTGATTTGGTTAATCATGTAGTTAGTTTAATCTTATTGATTGTTTGATTGATTTGCTTATTTGATTGTTCTTATTGATTTGATGTGTTTGATGTTTTATCTTATTGTGCTTATTGCTTATTGTGTGTTTAGTTTATTTTTAATTAAGTGGATTTGATAGTTTAATCTTTTAAAAAGTTGATTTTATTGATTTGGCTTATTTAGTGTTTTTATAGTTTTTGATTTGTGGCTTATTTAGCTTTTCTTAATTTTAATTTGGTTTGATTTTTGGTTAAGTGCTTATTTGGTTTTTGCTTATTTAGTTCTTTTCCCGAATTATTTTTCATCAACTTTTTTCCCGGATTCCAAAACCCTTATTCCGAACTAGGTGTATTGCTTTTATCCCGAATTATATCTTTAACATTTAATCCGAATAGTAAATTTAAATTTAATCCGAATTAGGTTGATTAGTGTGTATTCCGGATGAGACAGTTATTCCGAATTGTATGCAACTCCCTATTCCGGATTAGGCTTTAGCCATATTCCGAATTAGCATTTATTTTACATATTCCGAACTTAGTTTGGAATCATAGATTCCGGATTACTTTTTGTCACATTCCGACTTATATATATTTCATTATTCTGAATTAAGAGTTTAAAGTTTTCCCGAATTAGTATTAATTTACCTTATTCCGGATTACAATCCGGATTCTATATTCCAAATTACATTTCGTGGTCATTCCGAATTAGATCAGGCTGGTATTCCGAATTAGCTAAATTTTGTGGATTCCGGATTAAGTGCATTTGGGGTATTCCGAATTACTGTGTGTAATAAGTGTGAAAACACTTATCCTTTTACCACTTATTTCCAATAATAACTGGACCAAAACGTGTATTTTATGTCGTAAAAGTCGGAATTATGCGTGGTTTGTGTTTTTATTGTGTTTTAGGACCAAAAGATAAAAAAAGAAAGAAAACACGGGCTTTCACGGGCTTTAATCGAAGAAAACGAGAAAAGACGAAGTCAAAAGATCAAGAGTGCAAAAAGAACGGAAGTCCAAGGCCTATTCTGAAGATTTATCGAAGAAAAAGTCTAAAGACGGAAGTTTAATGAAGTCAAAGAACTCAAGTCTAAATAAGTGAAGAATTTATAAGACGAGTTTAATTAATCCCGAGACGACATCGAGAAAAGTCGAAGAACTTAAAAGACGAAGAGCCAAGAAGAAAGAAAGAGGAGGCAACACATGCACCTCCCCATTTCCCTATAAATACCCTCCTAAACACATTAGGAGGGGAGTTAGCTAGTTTTATTTTTCTTTGTTTTAGTTTTCATTTTTAGAGAGAGAAAGTGTTTAACTTTCTCTCACTAAAACTTCATCTTTTCTTTCAAGTTAAGCTTTCTTTAATCTTTGTATTTGAGTTTTATTAATCAAAAAGTTAAGTTTCTTTTATCTTTAATCTTCTTCTACCTTTCTTTATTTTTGATTTTGATTCGTTATAATTGTAACACTCTCATTTTTCGTATCGATACAGCGGAAGGGTCTTTCAGAGTGTTACGGGATAGCACAATAACTCCAATCATAGACAACACATAAAAATGGTTGTACAAGGTTTAACAAACATTCATTCGATAAAAAGTTTCAAAAGTGTACAACAGGTCCCAAATTATACAGGTCATTAAGTTTACAAAACACATATCGAATGAACATTTTTAATATTAAGTGTGGGCCATCAGAGTCGATCTCCATCCGGATTACCTTCAAGCACCTGAGATAGAAAACATGCAAAAATCATATCAGCGAATGCCGAGTGAATTCATAGAGTTTAATGAAAACCGTTAAATAAAAACAATCGTTTACAATCATTTAAAATCAGAACACAAGTATAATATCGGAAGTAAGTCCACATATTGCTAGTCAGGCAATATATAAATCAAGCATACATCTGAAACCGTCCATGAGACCGTAGTCTCTATATTACCATGATAGGTAATATATTCATCGTTAATAGCGTCGTTATCATATATAGGATACATTTTTATTTGAATTAGGTAGGATTATTATTAGCCGCATGACATTGTTACCTTACTGTGAAAACAGCGGGCCGCGAACCCGACAAACAATTTGCCCATCTAAATTAGCGTGTCGTCACAAAAATCACGCTATGGAATCTTCTCATATATAAATTCGCTTACCAATCAATGTGGTACGACGGGGATCAACCGTCAAGGCGCGAACTGGGGTGATCGTCCCCAAATAGTACTATCAAATGCATAAGCGTCTACCAAAACCCGGTAGTTCACAATTCATGCTAATGTGACTTGAAGTGACATAACCTAACGACTAATAATCCTTTTAGTCTCGAATATAGGGTCATAGCATCATTCGGGTCCATATCATTAAGCATACAATCGGGACTACTTGTGTTCTATTTTTATAAAAATCTAGCATGTTATCTCCCTCGCGGGTTTACAAATCATTTTATAAAACATTTAAAAGAGTGCGAGGCTATGAACTCACGTTGTTAATGAAAGGCGGATTATCGGCTACGGGCGTGCTTCGGTCACGGAAACCTATATAAATAATAATCGGTCTTAGACTCGGTCCAATGACTTTTATCAATATAACAATATACATATATATGATTTTTGTACATATGATGATGATCAAGTGGGTTTATAAATCCTCATTTACTTATTTTAGCGTTTACGTTTTAGTATCGTCTTACTAGTTCACTAGTTTTACCGATTTTACCTATTTTAAGTCCATTAATTCTTTTATAAGTTCTTTAACTTGTTTTTACCCATTTTATACCTATATGATCAGTATATATACTTTTCATGTTGGGCCCTATTGGGTTAAGCCCAAATAATTCTTTTTACAAGTATTTATCTTATTAAGTCCAATTATTAGTCTAATAGGTTTAGTTAGCTCGTAAATGTCCGTAATTCTTATAGTTCGGGTTTTATCGGTTTTTACTTGTATTAGTTACTTATACATCAGTGTATAACTTTTATAAACTTTACATTAGACGGGTTTGGTCGTCTAAGTTTTATTTGATGAAAAACGTTAATTTCACGGCGATAGCCGAAAAAGTCGTAAAAATCAAGTTTATAGTTTTTATTATTTATAAATATTATTTTTACCACCATTTATATAATTTACCTATTCAATTAACCTTTTATACATTTATATAAGTAAGTTCTATAAGTTAGTGGGTTTATATCTTACATTTTATAAATTATAAAGTGAGTGCTTATATAATAATAATAAACATTATTTCCAAAATCTGATTTTTAACTTCATGTTTACCATTTTTATCATATCTAGAGTTCTACAATGACTTAGAAGCTCATATTTGGATGACAACTTCTTCATAGTATGTGCTAAATATAACTTAGTTATAGCTACTGCCCATTTTGAGTCTAAGTTGCCTTAACAGTCCCTACAAAACTGCTTATTCAGATTGTACCACCTAACTTATTTTGATCATATCTCACTCATTATTTTGATTCCATTGCATGGCCAACTCTCACATGTGTATAACATCATCTACTTACTGTAAATAGATCAAACCATGCAATTTTATCAGTTCATCATTTAGTTATCGACTGTTTTTATACAGCCAACTAATTAGTCATGATTTTAGCTTCATTTCTTATGGTTATCATCATTTTTAAGCATGTTTATCAACACTTGATCCCCACACAACATTTTTATCATCATATATACATCATATACATATACAAAATGAAAGAAAATACATTTGTTCTTTACAAAATAATAAGAGAAAAATGTAGAGGATGATCTTCTTTACCAATCCAAGTGGATTTCTTGTTTTAGGAAGGCAAGAACTTGATGAACACAACAAGTATCTCCAAGACCATCAAATATCAAGAACATATGTTGGAAAATCAGCCCTAGGACACAAGCAAATCACCTCCAAAGTTGTTTATATGGCCACCAAATGATCAAGGCTTCAAGGAAACACCTTAATAGGACTAGTAAACATGTGGTTTGTGTCTAGAAAAGATCAATGATGGTGTTTGTAGGCTTATAGTGGACGGCAAGATAGGAGAGTTGAGAGAGTTTTTGGGGTGGTTTGCATGTAGGAAATGGTAGAAATGAAACCATTTGCTAGTTTTGTTTAGTTGGTAAATGAGTTGGCTTAAAGTGTAAGCACAAGCTTACACTTGTGAAAACTTGTTAACTTGATGCCACCTATGTGTGGTGGTGTCCATATTGCCGTCCCATATAAGCTAGTGGGGTGGGGCAAAGTGTTTTGTCCCATCTCACTAGTTTACGGGTATTTCTCGATTCTAGTTTTCTCGATTTGCGTGCCCCCGGGTCGTTTTACGAAAAACATTTTTATAAATTATGAATCACCGTCACAAAACGAATCCAATAAAAATTGTCTCATCAAAAACGGAGTTCAAAAACGTAAATACGTAATCCTAAGGTTTCCGGTTTAGTCGTAAAAGACGCCAAATTATGCACGTAAGCCCAAATTTAAATCCGTAAATTGTGAGTTCGTCAACCAACACAAAAATAAGTTTCAAAATATTATACGAGAAAATATTTCACTACCTGAAAATGTTAGATTTGTCACAGCTTTTCCTCCTAAAAGGGATCAACGTCCTCGTGATCCATTTCATTTGGATGTCCGTTTCTTATTGAAATCGAAGAGGTGCGGATATTTCTTCCACATTTCATCCTCTCGTTCCCAAGTATACTCTGGTCCATGCTTTGAATTCCATCGGATCTTGACAATAGGTATCCGACTTTGTTTCAGTTGCTTTACCTCACGGTCCATAACTTCTACGGGCTCTTCGATAAAATGCAACTTCCCATCTATTCGAACCTTACCTAACGGAATTTTCTCATCACTCACTGCTAGACATTTCTTCAGATTAGATACATGGAATGTGTTGTGAACACCATGAAGTTCTGGGGGTAACTCTAGTTTGTAAGCCACCGGACCTACTCTAGATAAAATCTTAAAGGGTCCAATATAACGGGGATTCAATTTTCCTCGCTTTCCAAATCTTATAACGCCTTTCCATGGCGATACTTTCAACATTACTCGGTCACCCACTTCAAACTCCATTGGCTTCCGCCGCACATCCGCGTAACTTTTCTGTCTACTACGGGCAGTCAACAACCTCTTCTTAATCTGAACTATCATCTCCGTAGTCTCCCGGATCAATTCTGGTCCCGTGAGCTGGGTATCCCCAACTTCACTCCAACATACAGGAGATCTACACTTCCTACCATACAAAGCTTCAAACGGTGCAGCCTTAATACTAGAATGGTAACTATTGTTATACGAAAACTCTGCTAACGACAAATGTTTATCCCAATTCTTACCAAAGTCTAACACACAAGCTCTCAACATATCTTCCAGTGTTTGTATCGTCCTTTCACTCTGCCCATCAGTCTGGGGGTGATAAGCAGTGCTCATGTCGAGATTCGTTCCCAAAGATCTTTGGAGAGATTTCCAAAAATTCGATGCGAATCTAGGATCTCGATCTGAAATAATCGATACAGGCACTCCATGCTTGCATACAACAATATCAAGGTATATTCGAGTCAGCTTCTCCAGTGAGAACTGCTCCTTAACAGGAATGAAGTGTGCTGATTTGGTCAGTCTATCGACAATAACCCAAATCGAATTGTTTCCAGATGATGTTCTAGGAAGCTTGGTGATAAAGTCCATTGTAATTCGCTCCCACTTCCATTCAGGAATCTTTGGTTGTTGAAGTAGTCCTGATGGCTTTTGATGTTCCGCTTTAACTCTAGCACAAGTCAAGCATTGAAGAACATACATAGCTATGTCAGCTTTCATATTCGGCCACCAATACAACTTCTTCAAATCATGGTACATCTTATCAGATCCCGGATGAATGGAATACTTAGATTTATGGGATTCTAACATAACCAAATCTCTTAAGCCTCCAAACTTAGGTATCCACATACGACCTCTTAAACATTTCACTCCATCAGCTCTAACCTCTAAAGGATCTCCTTCTCCTCGGAACCCTTCATTAATAAAATTCTCCTTCTTACAAGCTTCTATTTGCGCATTTCTAATTTGCTCGGGCAAATTATTGTGCACGGTCAAGACTAGAGAACGCACCCTGATAGGCTCTCTATCTTTCCTACTCAACGCATCAGCAACAACATTGGCTTTTCCTGGGTGATATTTTATATCACAATCATAATCACTTAACAACTCTATCCATCTTCGTTGCCTCATGTTCAATTCCTTCTGGTCGAGAATATACTGTAGGCTTTTGTGATCGGTGAATACCGTACACTTGGTGCCATACAGATAATGTCTCCACAACCTAAGAGCAAAGACCACAGCTCCTAACTCAAGATCATGAGTAGCATAATTCTCCTCATTCTTCCTTAATTGCCTAGAAGCATAAGCTATCACTTTCTCCCTCTGCATCAAAACAGCTCCATAACCTCTAAGAGATGCATCACAATACACTACAAAATCTTCACTCCCTTCGGGTAATGATAAGATTGGCGCACTACATAATTTTTGCTTCAATGTCTGAAATGCTCCATCTTCATCACTTCCCCAAACGAAAGGTTTATTCTTCTGAGTAAGCTTAGTCAAGGGTTTAGCTATCAAAGAAAATTCTTTAATGAATCGCCTATAATAGCCAGCCAATCCTAAGAACTGTCGCACTTCCGTTGGCGTTGTCGGTGCAGACCAATTCTTAATAGCTTCAACCTTTGCAGGATCAACATGAATTCCATCTTTGTTAATCACATGACCAAGAAATTGCACAGAATCTAACCAGAAATCACACTTCGAAAACTTAGCATACAACCTTTCATCCTTCAACAACTTCAAAACAATCCTCAAATGTTCTCTATGCTCATCTTCATTCTTAGAATAGATTAGAATATCGTCAATAAACACAATCACAAATTTATCCAAATAGGGCTTGCACACTCGATTCATTAAATCCATGAAAACCGCAGGTGCGTTAGTTAACCCAAATGGCATTACTTGAAATTCATAGTGTCCATAACGAGTTCTAAATGCAGTTATAGGAATATCTTCTTCACGGACGCGAAGTTGGTGATATCCTGACCGCAAATCTATCTTAGAATACACACTAGATCCTTGCAGTTGATCAAACAAATTATCAATCCTAGGTAAAGGATATCGATTCTTAATTGTCAACTTATTCAGTTCCCTATAATCAATGCACATACGAAAAGATCCATCCTTCTTCTTAACGAACAAGACTGGAGCTCCCCAAGGCGACGAGCTCGGTCGAATAAAACCTTTATCAGACAACTCCTTAAGTTGCTCAGATAACTCCTTTAATTCAGAAGGGGCTAATCGGTAAGGCACACGTGCCACCGGTGCAGCACCAGGAATTAAATCGATTCGAAACTCTACTTGCCTTATCGGTGGAAGTCCGGGTAAATCTTTAGGAAATACCTCAGGAAATTCACAAATAATAGGTACATCTTCCAATCGTTTCTCCTTAGACTCATTCCCGGTCACTTGAGCTAAGAATAACTCACAACCGTTCCTGATGTACTTTTGGACTTTAATACATGAAACGATTTTCAAACGGGATTCACCTCGACTACCATCAATTACTAACGTCCTATTCCTAAGAGGAATCTTAACCTTCTTCTCTCCACATAAAATAGTAGCATATTTCAATGACAACCAATCCATACCAATAATAATATCAAAACTACCTAATTCTATTAACATCAAATCAATCGGAAAGGAATGGTTTAAGAGATTTAGAGAGCATCCTTCTAATAGCTTATTAGTTTTCACTAATTTACCATCAGCCAATTCCACCTCGTAACTGGTACTTATCTTAACAGGTTCAATATCAATAAGGGCACTAAATTTAGTGGATACAAAGCTCCTATCGGCACCCGAATCGAATAAAGCAACAACATAATGATTGTTGAGTAAAATCGTACCGGTAACGACATTCGGATCCTCTTTCTTCACCTCAATTGTTCCAAGTTGGTAGATACCACCCTGGGGGTTTCTTCCAGGTACAATCGCTTTCAACTTGGGGCATTCCGATTTCCTATGACCTTCTTCATTACAGTTGAAGCAAATCGTTCCCTTCTTACACCTTTCAACCTTGTGTCCAAGCTTTCCGCAATTTCGGCACTTCCAGCAGTCGCCAGGATGCCTCTTGTTGCCACACTTAGGACATCTATCATCGTTGCGCGGTGCATTGTTGGTAATAGCATTTGCATTCCCCTTTCTCTTGTTCTGACGGCGATTGAAATTCTTCCTATTATCACCTCTATCTACACGATCACCGTCTCCCTTTCTTTTCTCACCTACACGGGCTTCATCTTCCTTATCCTGAATTATATGTCCAATGAGTTGGTAAGCCATTCGAACAGCATCATCAATGGTCAGTGATTTCGATGATGTCACGTCCCCCCGGATATTCCTGGTCAACCCTTTCACATATTGCTCAATTCGGATCTCTTCGGGTTCAACCAATCGAGGACATAGCAAGGCCAACTCATGGAATCGATTCGTGTAACTATCAATGTCCACACCTTTCATTCTCAGATGAATCAACTCTTGTTCTAACCTAATGATCACACTACGAGGACAAAACTCCAAAGTCATCCACTTCTTGATTTCAGCCCAAGGAGTAGCATTAGCAGCATCAAGACCCATGAAAGCAATTCTCCCGTTCCACCAAGTCAACGCACGACCTTTAAGAGTAGCCATAGCAAAAGTCACCTTATCTTCCTCTTTACACTTACTAATCCTAAACACCGATTCAATCTTCTCGATCCACTGGCTTAGTCCTACAGCACCTTCAGTTCCATTAAAAGGTAGAGGTTCACACTTCATGAACGTCACATAAGTACAACCACCAACTTCAGGTGCATTAGTTCCAAGTCCTCCTACATTTCCTCCAGCATTAGCATTCACATTATTAGCATTCACATTCACATTAGTACCGCCAATTCCACTACCGCCAGCTCTACTACCGCCAGCTCCACTACCGCCAGCTCCACTACCGCCAGCTCCACTACCGCCAGCTTCATTTCTAGCATTTGCCATAAATTCAGTCATAGATGCGGTAACTTGCTCTGTAATAATCCTACGTACATCATCCTCAGTCACAGCCTTCTTGGGCGGCATAGTTCTATAATTCCACAATTTCAAAGTATTAAGCATTCATCCAACAAGGATTCATATAATATGGATCGAATTCATAATCAAGATACAAATAAGGCACAATATGGAATTCAAGACAAGATACATATTTCATTCGATTTGAAACAAAAGTATTGTCTTAGTACATCCATATCAAAGTTCTAACACTATATACACTCAAAATTCGTGCCAAGTCTACTACTAACAAGTCGGTTTAGTCAAAGCTACAAAAGCGCAAAAGATATAAAGGTCACTACTAAACACAGACTGGTCTACTGAGAACCGCCAGATGGTCCATCATCCATCGTCTTCTGGATCTTCGCCGGACGATCACTAGACACATCTTCAGCTGGGCGCTTACGGATTACTCCTCTTTCAACCATATCAGCATAAAATCTACTGTTCCATCCCACGGATATATTCAACTCCTTTTCGGCTTTCTCACGCATTGCACGAGCCACACTCAACTGAATCTCCATAGAATTCACCTTTCTCTTCATAGCAGCATACTCACCACTTTCCAATACCGATAACCTCCTAAAAGCCTCATTCAAACCACGTTCTACCTCACTCAAATCCAAACTAAGCAATTCTCGCTCTTTCTCGCCAATCTTAGTCTTCGACTCCAAATACGCAACCTGAGTCTGAACAACACCTAATCCAACCTCTGTCACACAACTCTTAACACGGGAAGCATCTAGATCACGTCTCAAGGCCCATGGTGCAAGACCATCAATATGAGTAGCCTCTCGAGTACTAGACGACTCTCCTATCTCACGTCTACGAGTAGCAATACCATCAGTACCGTCAGGTGCATCGTCATCCTCATCCTCCTCTGATTCAGAATCAGATTCAGACGATTCAGACATTTCATCCCTAGGTAACTCATCCTCAGAATCAGACAAACAAACTGGTGGGGGCAAAGGCTCGCCCTCTGGAACATCATACGGATAAATAAGCTCAGCTTCCTCATCGTCATCAACCTCAACATCTATACCTACGTCCTCCTCGACATCCTCGTCGTCAATCTCATCATCTAACTCATCTAACCCAATCTCATCATCGTTCTCAATATCAGCATTCTCAATATCCACGTCCTCATTACCCACATTCTCAATATCCACATTCTCATTACCCACATTCTCACTATCCACATTCTCATTACCCACATTCTCAATCTCATTCTCTACTAAGTCAACCTGAGGGGCAATCTGATCTCCTAGTCCTAACTCGGGCTCGGGATCCTCAAATGGTTCCTCCTCATCATCAATATCAAAATCTACTAAGTCTAAATAAGGATCATCTTCTATATTAGGTTCGGGAATAGCATGGTTTTCTACAGGAATATTAGGGTCAGCCATGACAATCTGCATTTATATATATTTATCTCGTATTAGGATAACATACTAGTTAAACAATTACATAATGAAATCACGATATATACATATATATAAATTATATTATATATATCAAAATATATATATATCTTCTCAATAGGGCTTGTTGGTAACGCCGGAGATCTCTGGCACCGTTATAGTCAAAAGATTTTTCAAATATTTTCTCAAATGTTCATTGTCAAAAGATTTTGAAAAGTTTTGTTCAAAACCTTGGTTTTTAAAATCTTTTGTTCTCTACAACGAGAGCTCTGGTACCAAACTGTAACACTCTCATTTTTCGTATCGGTACAGCGGAAGGGTCTTTCAGAGTGTTACAGGATAGCACAATAACTCCAATCATAGACAACACATAAAAATGGTTGTACAAGGTTTAACAAACATTCATTCGATAAAAAGTTTCAAAAGTGTACAACAGGTCCCAAATTATACAGGTCATTAAGTTTACAAAACACAGATCGAATGAACATTTTTAATATTAAGTGTGGGCCATCAGAGTCGATCTCCATCCGGATTACCTTCAAGCACCTGAGATAGAAAACATGCAAAAATCATATCAGCGAATGCCGAGTGAATTCATAGAGTTTAATGAAAACCGTTAAATAAAAACAATCGTTTACAATCATTTAAAATCAGAACACAAGTATAATATCGGAAGTAAGTCCACATATTGCTAGTCAGGCAATATATAAATCAAGCATACATCTGAAACCGTCCATGAGACCGTAGTCTCTATATTACCATGATAGGTAATATATTCATCGTTAATAGCGTCGTTATCATATATAGGATACATTTTTATTTGAATTAGGTAGGATTATTATTAGCCGCATGACATTGTTACCTTACTGTGAAAACAGCGGGCCGCGAACCCGACAAACAATTTGCCCATCTAAGTTAGCGTGTCGTCACAAAAATCACGCTATGGAATCTTCTCATACATAAATTCGCTTACCAATCAATGTGGTACGACGGGGATCAACCGTCAAGGCGCGAACTGGGGTGATCGTCCCCAAATAGTACTATCAAATGCATAAGCGTCTACCAAAACCCGGTAGTTCACAATTCATGCTAATGGGACTTGAAGTGACATAACCTAACTACTAATAATCCTTTTAGTCTCGAATATAGGGTCATAGCATCATTCGGGTCCATATCATTAAGCATACAATCGGGACTACTTGTGTTCTATTTTTATAAAAATCTAGCATGTTATCTCCCTCGCGGGTTTACAAATCATTTTATAAAACATTTAAAAGAGTGCGAGGCTATGAACTCACGTTGTTAATGAAAGGCGGATTATCGGCTACGGGCGTGCTTCGGTCACGGAAACCTATATAAATAATAATCGGTCTTAGACTTGGTCCAATGACTTTTATCAAAATAACAATATACATATATATGATTTTTGTACATATGATGATGATCAAGTGGGTTTATAAATCCTCATTTACTTATTTTAGCGTTTACGTTTTAGTATCGTCTTACTAGTTCACTAGTTTTACCGATTTTACCTATTTTAAGTCCATTAATTCTTTTATAAGTTCTTTAACTTGTTTTTACCCATTTTATACCTATATGATCAGTATATATACTTTTCATGTTGGGCCCTATTGGGTTAAGCCCAAATAATTCTTTTTACAAGTATTTATCTTATTAAGTCCAATTATTAGTCTAATAGGTTTAGTTAGCTCGTAAATGTCCGTAATTCTTATAGTTAGGGTTTTATCGGTTTTTACTTGTATTAGTTACTTATACATCAGTATATAACTTTTATAAACTTTACATTAGACGGGTTTGGTCGTCTAAGTTTTATTTGATGAAAAACGTTAATTTCACGGCGATAGCCGAAAAAGTCGTAAAAATCAAGTTTATAGTTTTTATTATTTATAAATATTATTTTACCACCATTTATATAATTTACCCATTCAATTAACCTTTTATACATTTATATAATTAAGTTCTATAAGTTAGTGGGTTTATATCTTACATTTTATAAATTATAAAGTGAGTGCTTATATAATAATAATAAACATTATTTCCAAAATCTGATTTTTAACTTCATGTTTACCATTTTTATCATATCTAGAGTTATACAATGACTTAGAAGCTCATTTTTGGATGACAACTTCTTCATAATATGTGCTAAATATAACTTAGTTATAGCTACTGCCCATTTTTAGTCTAAGTTGCCTTAACAGTCCCTACAAAACTGCTTATTCAGATTGTACCACCTAACTTGTTTTGATCATATCTCACTCATTATTTTGATTCCATTGCATGGCCAACTCTCACATGTGTATAACATCATCTACTTACTGTAAATAGATCAAACCATGCAATTTTATCAGTTCATCATTTAGTTATCTACTGTTTTTATACAGCCAACTAATTAGTCATGATTTTAGCTTCATTTCTTATGGTTATCATCATTTTTAAGCATGTTTATCAACACTTGATCCCCACACAACATTTTTATCATCATATATACATCATATACATATACAAAATGAAAGAAAATACATTTGTTCTTTACAAAATAATAAGAGAAAAATGTAGAGGATGATCTTCTTTACCAATCCAAGTGGATTTCTTGTTTTAGGAAGGCAAGAACTTGATGAACACAACAAGTATCTCCAAGACCATCAAATATCAAGAACATATGTTGGAAAATCAGCCCTAGGACACAAGCAAATCACCTCCAAAGTTGTTTATATGGCCACCAAATGATCAAGGCTTCAAGGAAACACCTTAATAGGACTAGTAAACATGTGGTTTGTGTCTAGAAAAGATCAATGATGGTGTTTGTAGGCTGATAGTGGACGGCAAGAGAGGAGAGTTGAGAGAGTTTTTGGGGTGGTTTGCATGTAGGAAATGGTAGAAATGAAACCATTTGCTAGTTTTGTTTAGTTGGTAAATGAGTTGGCTTAAAGTGTAAGCACAAGCTTACACTTGTGAAAACTTGTTAACTTGATGCCACCTATGTGTGGTGGTGTCCATATTGCCGTCCCATATAAGCTAGTGGGGTGGGGCAAAGTGTTTTGTCCCATCTCACTAGTTTACGGGTATTTCTCGATTCTAGTTTTCTCGATTTGCGTGCCCTCGGGTCGTTTTACGAAAAACATTTTTATAAATTATGAATCACCGTCATAAAACGAATCCAATAAAAATTGTCTCATCAAAAACGGAGTTCAAAAACGTAAATACGTAATCCTAAGGTTTCCGGTTTAGTCGTAAAAGACGCCAAATTATGCACGTAAGCCCAAATTTAAATCCGTAAATTGTGAGTTCGTCAACCAACACAAAAATAAGTTTCTAAATATTATACGAGAAAATATTTCACTACCTGAAAATGTTAGATTTGTCACAATAATCTTTAATTTGGTATCATCTTTATGCTTATATGATTAAAAAGTTCATCTTTTTTATCATCTTTAAGTTTTTATACGGATTAAGCTTTGAGCTTATCATACTTAGTGGCTTATTTCGTATTTAGCTTATTTGCTTTAAAAGTTTTCTTAAAGTTTTAATCTTTTTATGATTTGATTTAAAAGTTTGCTCATTTAAAGTTTTGAAAAGTTGTTATTCGAGCTTATTTGGTTTGCTTCGTTTTAGATTCGATCAAGCTTTGGATTGAGCTTATTGAAAATAGCTTAATACTTGGCTTATTTGCGAATACAAGTCATCGAAAAGGGTTTAACCCTTTTCCGATTGTACATCCCGATTAGGGTCCCATATTCCGATCAGCAACACATTTATTCCGATCATAGGATCGGATAAGGGTTTTGAGAATTCCGATTTGCCCCCCCCCCCCCCCCCCCTTTTATTCCGATCTCTAATCGGAAAAGGGTTTTAGACGCATTCCGATTGGGACAGTTTTACCTTATTCCGACTGCTTTCTTTTACTGGATTCCGATCTAGGATTCTGATTGCACCATCATTCCGATGAGGGTATTATTGGGTATTCCGATTAGTTCTGTTTTCCAACATTCCGGTTGTAGCATTCATTTTCCATATTCTGATTAGAGCATTCCGATGGGATTAATTTCTTGTTTTTCCAAAGTTTTCAAGTTTTAGATTCATTAAGTTTTCAAGTATTTTTCTAATCTTGTCTTTAAGTTTTCAATCACTTATTTTTTTAACTCATCATTTTAGTTTATATTTTAAAAGCTTTTATTTTACTCAACGACATTTTCTTATTTGCTTTTAGTTTAAATTAGACAACCAAACCACTTTCTTTTTTCCACCAAGAACAACTGAGTCGCACTAATTAACAGTAATCAATTCGAAAAGATCGGATTCAACGAACTTTGATACTTGGCTAAAAACCTTGTATTAAATGGCGCCGCTGCCGGCTCTTTTCGTGAAGATTAACGGTTTTTAGTGAGAGACGCGTTGGATTTTGGGATCCGTTCACTTTTGAACGTTATTTTTCTTGCTTATAAATTTTAAAAAATCCATAAAAATATAAAATTTACAAAAATACGAAAAAATAGAAAAACATATAAAAACCAAAAATATTTCTTGTCTATCTCTATTTTCTTTTTGTAGGTGTGCATACGTACTCGTGCTCGTAAGAAGAAAGTAGCTCAAGCCGAAGTCATTACTCCACCTATTGTCACCATGGACAATCAACCAATGATCGAGCTTTTGCAATCGCACGTAGAGGGCAACACCGATGCTATTGTCATACCTGAGATTGGAGCCAAAAACTTTGAACTCAAATCTGGCTTCATTCAAATGGTCTCTGCTCAACCTTTCTTAGGGCGTTCGCTTGATGATCCTCATGACCACATAAAAAGGTTTCTTCAACTCACCAATACGGTTAAGTATAATGGGGTTTCACAAGAAGTGATTCGCTTACAACTTTTTCCTTTCTCCTTAGAGGGACAAGCCCGGAATTGGCTTGATAAGGAACCGCCACAAAGTATTCTTACGTGGGCGGATTTAGAGACTAAATTCATCAGCTACTTTTTCCCACCCTCACGTACTACCGCTTTGCGGAATGAAATCTTTACATTTGAACAAAAGTACGGTGAGACATTTAGTGAATCTTGGGACCGTTTTAAGGAACTTTTAAGGAAGTGTCCACAACATGGTTTCACAAAAGTAAATCAAATAAATACTTTTTACAATGGTTTAAGCATGAATGACCAAGATTCACTAAATAGTGCCTCTGGGGTAATATTTTGGCTAAGTCTTCTAATGCCGCTTGGGACATTATTGAGAACAAGTCTAAAGTGCAAACTAAGAGTGTTCGGACTAATGTGGCTAGTGTTAGCACTAATGAGAGCGACAAGAGAATTGATAAGCTTACTTCGCTTGTTGAATCACTTGCTCTCCAAACCGCCAACAACACCAAAGCTATCAATGCCCAAGTTCATGTTTTGAGTCAATCATGTGACATATGCGGGGGATCTCACTCATACACCGATTGTCCTTCGACTCAAGACAATTCGGAAAATGTGTATGCCGCCAACAGTAACTATTCCACGAGAGGCTATCAAGCACGTCCTCAAGGTGACCGCAACTTGCTCAGCTATCGCTCAAACAACTTTCTTTCACCACCCGGTTTTCCCCCACAAAACCCAAACAACCTCAATCGCAACAATCAAAACCAACCTCGTGCTCCAAATCAATTTCAAACCCAAAGAACCCCATATCCACCTCAAAGAAACAACCAAGTTTACCAACAACACGCTTATCAACCACATGCCTACCATACTCCTCCTCCCAACCAACCTACCGTATTTAATCATGAGGTTGAAACTTACATGAGGACTAATGATGCGATAGTGTAGAATCTTCAGCGGGAAATGGCCAACATGAAAGCAGATATGGTGAAACAAGGGAATGATCTTCGAGCCGATATGCGAAACTCTTATGCAAGTCAAACGAATGACTTAAGGAACATGATGGCTAGTTTCTTCCCAAGTAATCACGCCTCTGGTTCGGGTTCTCTTCCGAGTAACACCGTTGCTAATCCAAGAGGGGAGATGAAAGCAATCACCACTCGCAGTGGAAAAGGTTTAAAGGAACCTGAGCTTCCTACACCTACATCGGTGATTGTGACAAAGGAAAACGAGTCTCCTTCTCCAATTCCTCCACCATCTATTTCTCCAACACCTCCAACTTCTACTTCTCCAATTCCACCACCTTCTACTTCCACCCCTCCACCACCCAAGGATGTGAGTGAGAATTCCATTCTAAAGCCTTCATCTCAACCCAATATACCTTATCCCTCAAGGTTGAGGAAAGAGAAATTGAAGAACAAGGATGATATTCAGGTTTCTAACTTTCTCAAAATGTTTAAACAACTGAATTTCAATATCTCATTTGCTGAGGCTCTCGCTCACATGCCTAAATATGCTAAAATGTTTAAAGATCTTCTCAGTGATAAGGAGAAACTCCTCGATATCGCTCAGACCCAACTTAATGAGAATTGCTCCGTAGTGCTCTTAAGAAAATTACCAACCAAACTTGGTGATCCGGGTCGTTTCTTGATTCCTTGAAACTTCCCCGGGGTAGAGAATTGTATGGCCCTAGCCGATCTAGGTGCTAGTATCAACTTAATGCCTCTAAGCGTTTGGAAACAATTGTCTCTACCCGAGCTAGTCCCCACACGAATGACTTTGGAATTAGCTAACCGTACGGTTGCTTATCCAGTGGGGATAGCCGAAGATGCCTTCGTTGGTGTCGACAAATTCACCTTTCCGGCGGATTTTGTTGTCGTTGACTATGAGATGGATCCCCGTGTTCCATTAATCGTTGGACGTCCATTCTTGAGGACCGGTCGCACTCTCATCGATGTAGCCGCGGGCGAATTAATCATGAGAGTTGGTGACGATAAAATCGTCTTCAACATGGGTAAACTTTCTAAGCATCCTTCTAAAAACGAGAGCGTTAATTTCATTAATGTTCTTGATGAGGCTTGTGAAGAACATTTCAAAGACGCTTGTAAAAGTGGTTCTTCTTCTCTACCCATTGTTGAGACCGTTGCCTCTATTGCTCCATCACTAACTCTATTTGGAGAAAGTGATTTCCTCTTGAAAGAATTTGAAGCAACTTTGGGAGATGTGGACTTGCAATATGACGATTCTCCCTCCAATTGGGATGAAGACATTCGTACCATTGAGAAACTTCTCAATAAGAACCATATTTCTCCACCATCTCCTAAGGATATCTCTATTGATGAACCGAATTTGACTACGCCTTCCATCGAAAATCCTCCGGATTTAGAGCTTAAGGACCTACCGTCTCATCTCGAGTACGTTTACCTTGAAGATAACAAGAAGTCACCCGTCATCATCGCAAAGGACTTGAAAGAGGAAGAAAAATCTCGACTTATCGACGTGCTAAAAAATCATAAGAAAGTGATTGCGTGGAAAATCTCCGATATTCGTGGAATTGATCCTCACTTTTGCACACATAAAATTCTCATGGAGGACGAATTTAAACCCACTATTCAAAGCCAAAGAAGGGTGAATACCAAGATCCATGACGTTATCAAAAAAGAGGTTATCAAACTTCTTGATGCGGGAATGATCTACCCTATCTCGGATTCACCATGGGTTAGTCCCGTCCATTGTGTGCCTAAGAAAGGCGGAATCACCGTTGTGCCTAATGAAAACAACGAGTTGATTCCTACTCGTCTCGTTACAGGGTGGAGAGTTTGTATAGACTATCGCAAACTCAATGACACTACGAGAAAGGATCATTTTCCCCTTCTTTTCATGGACCAAATGCTTGAACGTCTAGCGGGAATGACTATTACTGCTTTTTAGACGGTTTCTCCGGGTATTTTCAAATTCCCATCGATCCCAAAGACCAAGAGAAAACCACATTCACTTGTCCTTATGGAACATTTGCTTATAAAAGAATGCCTTTCGGCTTATGCAATGCTCCGGGAACATTCCAAAGGTGTATGATGGCTATCTTCCATGACATGGTTGAAGAAACTATGGAAGTCTTCATGGATGATTTCTCGGTTTATGGTGATTCCTTCTCTCATTGCCTTGCCAATTTGGAACGCATGCTTAAGCGGGTGAAGACACTCGCCTTGTTTTAAATTGGGAAAAATGCCATTTCATGGTAAAAGAAGGCATTGTTCTTGGACACAAAATCTCCAAAGCCGGTCTTGAAGTCTACCGTGCTAAAGTGGATGTCATAGCCAAATTACCTCCACCTTCAACCGTGAAGGGTGTGAGAAGTTTCCTTGGTCATGCGGGCTTCTATCGTCGATTCATTCAAGATTTTTCTATAATCGCTCACCCGATGACCCACCTCTTGGAAAAAGATACTCCTTTCATCTTTTCCAAAGAGTGTCTTGAATCATTCAATCTTCTTAAGGATAAGATAACTAAGGAACCGGTCTTGGTTAGCCCTAATTGGGAGCTACCTTTTTGAATTGATGTGTGATGCTAGCGACTTTGCTATTGGAGCGATTTTGGGCCAAAGAGTGAATAAACACTTCCAACCAATCCATTATGTTAGCAAGACAATGACGGGGGCTCAATTGCATTATACCACTACCGAAAAAGAGCTTTTAGCTGTAGTGTATGCTTTTGAGAAGTTCCGCCCCTATCTTGTTCTTGCCACCACCATTGTGTACACCGATCATTCAGCATTGAAGTACTTGTTAACTAAGCAATATTCTAAGCCAAGACTTCTTCGTTGGGTTTTGCTCCTTCAAGAATTCAACATTGAAATTCGTGACAAGAAGGGAGCCGAAAACCTAGCCGCGGATCATCTAAGTAGACTTGAGGATCCGTATCAAGTGGATCATCTGAATAAAGAGATCAATGAATCTTTTCCCCTTGAGACCTTAATGTCTATAAATTCCAATCTTGATGAAACCCCGTGGTTTGCGGATATTGCAAACTACTTAGCGGGTGGAATTCTCAAGGAAGGGTTAACGTCCCAACAAAAGAAAAAGTTCTTTAAAGACATTGAACACTATTTCTGGGATGACCCTTACCTTTTCAAACAATGTGCGGATCTTGTCATTCGTCGATGTATTGATGGGCCGGCAGCTTTACAAATCCTTGATGCTTGCCATAAAGGACCCACTGGTGGTCACTTTGGTCCCAACTACACCGCGAAGAAAGTGTTTGACTCTGGATTTTATTGGCCCACCATTTATCGTGACGCTCACGAAATGGTTAAGCATTGTGATGCTTGCCAACGCCAAGGCAAGATCACACATAAAGATGAGATGCCTCAAAATTTCATACAAGAATGTGAAATCTTTGACGTATGGGGCATCAACTTTATGGGGCCATTTCCATCATCTAAAGGGAACAAGTACATCCTCGTAGCCGTTGACTACGTATCAAAATGGGTTGAAGCCAAGGCTCTCCCTACGAACGATGCGAGGGTGGTTGTGAACTTTCTGAAACAACTTTTTGCTCGATTCGGTGTTCCTCGTGCTATCATCAGTGACCGCGGGACTCATTTTTGCAATGATCAATTTGCTCGAGTCATGGCTAAGTACGGTGTCAATCACCGTCTTTCCACCGCTTATCATCCTCAAACAAATGGTCAAGCCGAGATTTCTAACCGTGGATTGAATCGAATTCTTGAGCGTACTGTGGGAGAGCATCGTGCCTCGTGGGCCGATAAGTTAGATGATGTTTTGTGGGCTTTCCGTACTGCTTATAAGACCCCGATTGGTTGTACACCTTATCGTCTTGTATACGAGAAAGCATGCCACCTCCCTATCGAGCTGGAACATAAGGCATATTGCGCCTTGAAGTGGGCTAACTTCGACATCAACAAAGCCGGCGATCTTCGGAAGATTCAACTCAACGAACTCAATGAGGTGAGGAATGAAGCTTACCAGAACTCATTGATCTACAAAGAGAAGACCAAGATCATCCATGATGCAAGGATTAAGAACCGATAGTTCCACGTCGGTGATCAAGTCTTACTTTTTAACTCTCGGTTGAAGATCTTCTCGGGAAAGTTGAAGAGCCCCTAGTCTGTTCCATTTACCGTCACCAAAGTCTTCCCATATGGCACCATTGAGCTTTCCCAGCCAAATGGGCCCAATTTTAAGGTGAATGGCCAGCGCGTGAAGTTGTACTTTGGTGAGGACATCTCTCATGAGATGATTTCATCCCTCACCACGTTTCCCTTGAACTAGTTATGGGTCGAGTCAGGCTCGTGACTCGGTTAACAAAAACAAGCGCTTCTCGGGAGGCAACCCGTGATCTATCCTTTACCATTTTCATAATAAGTGTAGGGGGAGCCCCGTATGTGTTTGTTGTCTTGTTTCTTACGCTGTGCAGGGATTAAAGCTTCAAAGAACACTTTTGATGACATTTGACGAACCGTGATCCCGTGTACCCATCTTCCTGGTTCTATCCTAAACTGTCGTGATTCAATATTTCATATCTTATATGTTCACATTCAAATCACTATAGTTGTCCTTTCCTTAGCAAGATTTAAACAAAAGTGCACAATGTCCTAAGTGTAGGGGAGTTTACTCCCACATGCTTAAACATTGAGGACAATGTTTATATCAAGTGTAGGGGGACTTCTATCAAAGTAAGTGGTCTTTTCCATGAACCTCATTTTAGCCGGAAAACTTGATTTTTCGACATTTTTCAAAATTTTTAATCTATTTTGGCCGATTAGTTTTTCCTTTGTTAGCGTTATTTACTTTCTTTACTAAAATAAAGTTTAATAAAGTGGTTTTAAATTTTTCAACGTTGTGAATATTTTGACTCAACCCGAGTTTACTTATCCGAGTTTACTCTAGCTAGTATCCTTAACGTGTTTAAGTCAAGTTTTGCTAGGCTTTTATATAGGGAACTTTAAAACGCGAAAGTCTTAACTCTCACGGGTTAAGAACAAAAACTTTTCGCAAGTTCCTATAATTAATCCTAGAGAGTTGTTTATCAAGGGAACTTTAAAATGCGATTTCTAGACTTGAAAAAGTCTAAGAGTTTACAAGATCCTATAGATGACTCGAAAACCCAAAACTTTGATTTAATAGGCTAAGCATCCACGAGTCTCATTCCTTGAGATTTTAAATTGTGGAGAACGAGAGATGATAGAGTCAATTATAAGTTTGGTATTCTTTCGTGAATTTATGTGAGTTGATTATAAGCCTATTCTCCCATCACTTGTTAATAAATTTATCTACAATAAATAAGGTTGTACGATTTGAAAAGTTACTTAGCTTCTAGCACAAGATCGTTTAAAAGTTGCTCGGTATTAATTAGAGTTCATAGCCAAGGCATAACTTATTGAAGCGGGATGCAAAGATTGGCGAGTCCGAAAAGGCCCTAACAAGGCATGAGGGCTACATTTTGTTGCTAAAGATCCAAAAGTGATGTGAAGAATCATTTATCAAAAATCAATATGAAGGATCGAGACACACGACGAAAAGCAAAAACTCCCCAAAAGATCATGGAAAAGTCTATCCAAAAAGGCCCTAACAAGGTATGAGGATAAATAGATCCAAGTCCTAAAAGGAGGCGGATCATTGTATATCAAAGTCCAAAATAAAGATTGGAGAAAAATGAAGAAGTCGTGGTCCAAAGATGAAGAATCTCTCAAAACTTCAAGTGAAGAAATTCCTATTATGAAGAGAAGACCATAATTTCAAGAACGTCTCTCAAAGATTCGAAGTATGAAGTCGCTGCCAAACATCGGTCCGAGAAAGGTCTCAAATTGTGAAGCGAATTATGCCAAGATATGAACTTTAAGAGGTCCCGAGAAGCAGTTTTAAAAGATTTTATCCTTTAACTAACTATTGATTAAATCGTCCCACTTTATTTTCAGCCTAAATAACTATCGAAATAAGTATAACAATGCATCCTCGTGATCATTCAAGACAAAAATAAAATATAAGAGATACACCCAGGAATAAGGGAGTCTAAGTAAATAATTGGCCCACATGAATTCGTGTTAGTTTGCTAACTTATAATAACAATGATCTCGTTTTTAAGCTTGGTATGGGGAACGTGAAACTTAAGGATGATAAACGTTCACGACAGCCAAAACCCCAATGTAAGTATTTGATTTCTTTACTTGTTTCTATATTTTTATTTTCCTTAATGTTTAGTATTTAATATGGGCCAAGGTGGGTTATTTATGATGAAAAATGTAAATCGTGCTTTAAAATTAATGCATTGCATGAGGGCATTGCAATGGTCAAGTGTAGGGGATTTAATAAGTGTGAAAACACTTATCCTTTTACCACTTATTTCCAATAATAACTGGACCAAACGTGTATTTTATGTCGTAAAAGTCGAATTATGTGTGGTTTGTGTTTTTATTGTGTTTTAGGACCAAAAGATTAAAAAAGGAAGAAAACACGGGCTATCATGGGCTTTTATCGAAGAAAACGAGAAAAGACGAAGTCAAAAGATCAAGAGTGCAAAAAGAACGGAAGTCCAAGGCCTATTCTGAAGATTTATCGAAGAAAAAGTCTAAAGACGGAAGTTTAATGAAGTCAAAGAACTCAAGTATAAATAAGTGAAGAATTTATAAGACGAGTTTAATTAATCCCGAGACGACGTCGAGAAAAGTCGAAGAACTTAAAAGACGAAGAGCCGAGAAGAAAGAAAGAGGAGGCAACACATGCACCTCCCCATTTCCCTATAAATACTCTCCTAAACACATTAGGAGGGGAGTTAGCTAGTTTTATTTTTCTATGTTTTAGTTTTCATTTTTAGAGAGAGAAAGTTTTTAACTTTCTCTCACTAAAACTTCATCTTTTCTTTCAAGTTAAGCTTTCTTTAATCTTTGTATTTGAGTTTTATTAATCAAAAAGTTAAGTTTCTTTTATCCTTAATCTTCTTCTACCTTTCTTTATTTTTGATTTTGATTCGTTATAATCTTTAATTTGGTATCATCTTTATGCTTATATGATTAAAAAGTTCATCTTTTTGATCATCTTTAAGTTTTTATACGGATTAAGCTTTGAGCTTATCATGCTTAGTGGCTTATTTCGTATTTAGCTTATTTGCTTTAAAAGTTTTCTTAAAGTTTTAATCTTTTTATGATTTGATTTAAAAGTTTCCTCATTTAAAGTTTTGAAAAGTTGTTATTCGAGCTTATTTGGTTTGCTTCGTTGTAGATTCGATCAAGCTTTAGATTGAGCTTATTGAAAATAGCTTAATACTTGGCTTATTTGCGAATACAAGTCATCGAAAAGGGTTAAACCCTTTTCCGACTGTACATCCCGATTAGGGTCCGATATTCCGATCAGCAACACATTTATTCCGATCATAGGATTGGAATAGGGTTTTGAGAATTCCGATTTGCCCCCCCCCCCCCCCCCCCTTTATTTTGATCTCTAATCGGAAAAGGGTTTTAGACGCATTCCGATTGGGACAGTTTTACCTTATTCCGACTGCTTTCTTTTACTGGATTCCGATCTAGGATTCCGATTGCACCATCATTCCGACGAGGGTATTATTGGGTATTCCGATTAGTTCTGTTTTCCAAGATTCCGGTTGTAGCATTCATTTTCCATATTCTGATTAGAGCATTCCGATGGGATTAATCTCTTGTTTTTCCAAAGTTTTCAAGTTTTAGATTCATTAAGTTTTCAAGTATTTTTCTAATCTTGTCTTTAAGTTTTCAATCACTTATTTTTTTTAACTCGTCATTTTAGTTTATATTTTAAGAGCTTTTATTTTAATCAACGACATTTTCTTATTTGCTTTTAGTTTAAATTAGACAACCAAACCACTTTCTTTTATCCACCAAGAACGACTGAGTCGCACTAATTAACGGTAATCAATTCGAAAAGATCGGATTCAACGAACTTTGATACTTGGCTAAAAACCTTGTATTAGTGTGATTAATTTTTCCGAATTAGATACATTTTTTTATTCCGAATGATACCTTGTTTTGTTTTCCGAATTGTTTTCAATATTTTCTTTTTCCCGCCATTTTTGTCTAAGTCTATTTTCAAATTTTACTTTTTATTAAGTTTTAAATTTGTTAAATTTCCTTTAAATTGTGTCATTTACTTTTCAAATTTTCATTTTTATTTTAAAATATATAAACGACATTTCCTTTTTACACCAAGAACAACTGAGTCACATTAAAACCGGCTCAATTCGATTAGACATCGTGAATGATTAGACCAATTCAAAAGAAACTAAAATTCAGTTATTATGAATCATAAGGATAATATATCCGTCTGATTAGAGTCGTCAATTCAGAATTCCTATAACACGTTTGATTCTAAAAGAATCGCACCATTGTTGATTTCTAGTTTGTCACAAGCTCTATTCATAAAGAATCATGAGAGTTACCTACCGCAGTGCTGTTTGATGTTGAAACTGGAAGGATTTTCATTCGTCACTGTGAGTACTGAAGAGTGTCACTCTGAATGTTCTGGCAAGATCACACGGATTTCACGGAGAAACCTGGAATCAAGTTTGAATCAGTTAAGAATCCAAACTTAGTTACATTCCAGTTCTCACAAGTTTGATTCATGTAGAATTGCACAAGTTACCTACCATGAGCTTGTTTGATACTGGCTCAAGCAGGATTTCCATCTTTATTGTGAATCGTATGACTCAGATGTTCTGGCAATATCACAAGGATAATGCGTAGGACTCGATTATGTCCTAATGAGATAATAGATTGATCTCTTTTTGGCTCTAGACTCGATAAGTGCATTTTGGTAATCGGAGGCTGGAGCAGACTGCCACCTTTTCAAATATTAACTTATCTCGGAGTGAGAAAGTCAATAGATACGTGTTGATCTCCGTGGCAATGAGACAAGTTTCTTTTGAGAGAAAATCGAATGGTTGGGGAAGGGTTGTGCATTGCATCAATGGGTCCATGACACTTGTCTTCAATAGATGTGTTAACCCGTTTCTTCCTAAGTTGCATAGAATATTCAACTCCTTCAATGCTTACCAATACGTCATCACTAGCACCTTGTTGTGATTGTTCTAGTGCTAACTTAAGTAATTGGTCCGCATTCAGCTTCATTCCACTCCATCTTTCCTAAGGACAACTATTTCTAGCTACGGAATGTCCTTGGGTAGATCCCTCTGGTTCTGGTTGGATCTTAGGACTTAGTTTCCTATCCTAAACCACCTTTTGACTCCATCGTTCCGTTGTGGATAGTAAGTTATTTTAGGTATAGATCGTAACCATAAAACCATTTAAAAACCATTCAAAGTGCTTGATAAAAATAAAAACTTTTAACACTCTGAAAGTTTTACATTTCCGAAAAGCTCCCCCTACATACATGCATCGATATTTGAAATAGTTTAGCATGTAAAGGAAAGAGTTGCACTTGAGTCTTTAAGATCACATGTTGCGATATATTACATTTTAATCACATTTTCTCCCTATCTCTAATATAAAAATTTAATATTAGAGATACCAATTGACTAAAATAAGACAATTTTCTGAAAATCGACAGGAGAGAAAGATGTGTGCACGCATGAATCATGGAACTTTTGAAGTCGGGTAGCTCTCCCTCAAAAATATATGTGTGTCTTGAAACAAACATTTGACAATATTTTGGAAAAACGACAACACAAAATATGTTGAGGTACAAAGTTGAGATGCCTTATCCGATATGGTATATTACATATGACAGTTTTAAACCGTTTTCGGAATGTGTTGGATACATAAAATATGACAATATCTGAGATGTACCCAACAACATTAAAGGCTTGACTTTAAAACGCTCCCCCTCAAAAATTGATTAAAAAACATATGACATTTTTGAGATATAAAAACCATTTTATGGGGAAGGGAGTGTTGAACACACAATTTTAAAAGATTTAGAAGAACCTTTTGAGAAATTATTGAAAAATTATGTTCAACGGTTTTAAAATAATCATGATAGAAGACTTCTCTTCTATTGATTTTGAAAAGCGCACTGAAACGTACACTTCCCTTTCGGGTCCGTTTTTCATGAGCTCAAAACTTTTATTTTTTTGTGACTAGCGCATGACCGAGAAAAATTAATTTCCCGTTGTGAAGGATAAGTTATCATCTGTGATGAACTTTCCTTAAGTTGAAGTTCGAGTTCTAAGCTGACATTTACTTAGAAGTCGTTTTTCATTAGCTTAAAAACTTTGATTGTTTTTATGAGAAGCTCATGACCGAGAAATATGAATTTCTTGTTGAGAAGGATAAGTTATCATCCGTGATCAACTTTCCTTATTTGAGGTCCGAGTCCTAAGCTGTGATGCGCTTAGAAGTCATTATGAGAGATTATCAAGCAGCTTCATTTGCTAGAACGTCCAAGTTATCTAGAGTCATATACTTCATACCAAGACGACCAACGAGATACGCAAACCTATCTTGTGATAGAGCTTTTGTAAAAAAGTCTGCCAGCTGGTACTCAGTTTTGACAAAGTATAATTCCATGATGCCGTGTTCCACTTGTTCCTTGTTGAAGTGATATCTGACATGGATGTGCTTGGTGCGGGAGTGCTGAACCGGATTGCAAGAGATGTCTATGGCCGACTTTGAGTCACAATAAATAGGTATTTTATCAAAGTGGAAGCCATAATCCGAAAGTTGAGTTCTCATCCAGAGGACTTGAGCACAACACGCGGATAGAGACATATACTCTGCTTCGGCGGATGATAGCGAGGTGCAATCCTGCTTCTTTGACGACCAACTAACGAGTTTGTCTTCCCCTAGAAACTGTACGCCACCAGAAGTGCTCTTTCTAGTATCAAGGCAACCTGCATGATCAGAATCTGAAAAAGAAATTAGTTGAAAGGTTTCCTTCGAATACCAGAGTCCCATGTGAATGGTATTCTTAAGGTACCAAAATATCCGTTTAACCTCCTTGAGGTGCTTTTCAGTAGGTCTGGCTTGATATCATGCACAATAACATGTGGCATGATGAATATCATGCTTGCTGGTTGTAAGGTACATGAGAGACCCGATCATACTGCGATATCGCGTTTGATCTACGGGAGGTGAGTACAAGTCAGCATCTAGGGATGAGGTCGAAAAAGGTGTACCAACGCGAGCACATGAGGTCATACCATGCTTTTGAAGTATCTCTTGAGCATACTTAGCTTGGTTAACAAAGATACCACGTGGGGATTGATTAATCTGGAGGCCTAAAAATAATTTTAGCTCCCCCATCATTGACATTTCAAATCTGTTGTGCATTAGTTTTTCAAAACGTTTTGAAAGTTTTGGGTTCATAGAACCAAAAATAATGTCATCAACATAAACTTGCACCAGCAGCATGTCATCCCCATATTATTAATAAAGAGAGTAGGATCAATAGAACCTTTGTAGAATCCTTTGGAAACCAAGAAGTTTGATAGTTGTTCGTACCACGCCCTTGGAGCTTGTTTAAGTCCATATACAACCTTCTTGAGACGGTAGACTTTGTTAGGATGATGAGGATCTACGAATCCTTCCGGCTGATTCACATACACTTCTTCCTCCAAATGACCGTTGAGAAAAGCAGTTTTAACGTCCATCTGATAAACCATGAAGCCCTTATCTGCAGCATAAGCAAGGAATATCCTAACTGCTTCCAAACGAGTGACTGGAGCGAATGATTCATCGTAATCTATTCCTTTTTGTTGACGGTATCCCATAACCACAAGAAGAGATTTGTTTTTAATAATTGTTTGTTCTTCATCCAATTTGTTTTTCTAGATCCATTTAAAATCGAGAACCGATGTTCCAAATGTTCTGTCAACAAGTTCCCATACTCTAAGTCTTTCAAATTGATGAAGTTCGTCTTGCATGGATTCAATCCACGCGTGATCAGTCATGGCTTGTTTGATGTTTGTAGGTACAGTGAAACTCACGGTGAGTGCATACATACATACATCGCCATCGGTTTCGAGTTGTCTGCGTGTTCGAACTGGTTGTGAAGGATTTCCAATTACTTGAACCAATGGATGTTTACGTGTCCAATAGTGAGTGGATGGATATCGTTGGTAGAATGTATGCATGTTGGACGGATCAACATGTTGAGTAGAAGACTCTCCGACTTCGTGTACCGGTGTATCGAATGGGTTGATAAATTCTTCTTCGTTAGATTATGCATCGACTGCTTGATTGTTGTTCCTCCTGCAGCATTGACGGTTGGTGATGTTGGTTGTATGATGGTTTCTTGAGTTTGTTGAGTATCCAATGGAATCGTCTCTTGAGCAACGGTTGCTGAAGTAGATGCAATTGTGTCTTGTTGACATTGTTCGGGTGCATCAACAGTATTGACAGCGGAAGACTTTGACACAACTTGATTGTTTCCATAGTAATATTCTTCAAACATTGGATCATATAAATCAACCAACTCATTCATTTGTATAGTATCCGTCGAGTCTGCTGTAGGAGTACTTTCTTGACGTTCTTGCACGGGACGTACACTGTTTTGTGTAGGTGCCATTGTCAGACATTGAGGTGCGGGACTTGAACTGTTGTGATCAAGTACCATTTGTGGCAATTCGTCAAAGTTCACATGAATTGTTTCGACAATAATCGTTGTTATCTTGATGTAAACTCGATATCCTTTCTACAATGTAGCATACCCCACAAAAATACATGCATCACCTTTTTCTTTCATCTTGTCGAGATTCTCACCGCCTTTAAGAATGTAGCATAAAGATCCAAATACGTGAAAGAATTTGAATGTAGGTTTCCTGCCATTGATGATGTGGTAAGGTGTCTTTTCATGTCTAGGGATGACGAGAGAACGATTCTGAGTATAACAGGCAGTTGCAATTGCTTTAGCACAGAAGAATAGTGGTAATTTTGAAGTAGAAAGCATTGTTCGAGCTGCCTCAACCAAAGTACGGTTTCGTCTTTCGACAATGCCATTTTGTTCAGGAGTTCGAGCAATAGACGTTTGATGTTCGATGCCTTCTTCTTGAAAGTAATATTGCAAAGTCTTGTTCAAAACTTTTGTACCTCTGTCCATTCTTACGGTTAAGACTTGAGCTTGAAGATTGCGTTGTATCTTGAGAAAGTTTTTGAGAACCTCCAGTGTTTCATCTTTGGACCTTAAGAAGTAAGTCCATGTGTATCTGGAGTAGTCATCGACAATCACGAGAATATACTTTTTCCCATTAATACTCTCTACACGCATGGGACCACATAAATCCATGTGTAGAAGTTCCAATCGTCCTTTTGAGCTTGGGGTAGTCTTCATTTTTAAAGACTTTCATTTTGCTTTCCCCAACTCACAAGAAGAACAAAGATGGTCTTTGATGAATTTTAACTTAGGAAGACCGGTCACATTATCATTCTTCGAAAGCAAGTTGATGGTGTCAAAGTTGAGATGTGACAATCGTTGATGCCATAACCATGCTTGAGATGATGAAGCTTTAGCCATTAAGCAAATTGGATTTGTTGAAGATGTGTGTTGAAGAGTTACTGTGTAGAGCTCAGAACCACGAGAACCTGTAAGAAGGTCATTCCCATCGTAGTCTCTAACATAGCAAGTAGTTTTCCGAAAAGCCACTTCCAAATCCGCATCACAAAATTGACCAACCGAGAATAAATTGTGATTCAGTCCCTCGACGTAATAAACCCGTTTGATAGTGATATTCCCTTGAACCAAATCGCCATATCCAAGTATCGGTGCAAACTGATCATTTCCAAACTGCACCGTACCCAGAAACTTCTCCACGAAGTTAGTGAGAAGCTTGAGATTGCATGTCATGTGCTTTGTGCACCCGAAGTCCATTATGAATAGAATGATTTTGACGAGCTGCACAAGAATCAGAAGACGATGTAGAGTTTGACAAATGGGAGCCCTTGATAGAAGTGGGTTCCAAAATATTAGTAGGCCTAGATTCAAATTCTAAAGGCAAGCTAACATTCATAGACCTAATTAGAATAGTGGTTGTCTTAGGTACCCATTGGTATCTGGGTGGTATAAATCTAAAGTACCCCCGTTTACATATCCTACTCATGTTCTCATAAAGATTCTTTAACATGTTTTGTTTACGCAGAGTAGTGGATTCTAACGCACTTAGTTTCTTAAGTGGTTGAGCAAGGGTTCAAAATTCTTGTGGGTTTTCTAGTACTAGTGGGCACACGAATAGGCTTCCTAGTTCTAGCATTCACGACATTATGATTAAAAGCACAAGCATCATGATTGAAAGTACGAACACATTTTCCACATTCAACACAAGCAAATTCAACATTCGAGGTCTTAGCATTCAAACCGTCATTACATGCAGTTACAGACGTTTTATTCTTAGAAAACTTAAAATTCCTACGGTGGTTTTCTACTTCCAACTTCTTTCCTTGACTATTGTTAGGCATGACCTTATCTTGCATTCTAGTGCTCTTAAGTTGTGGTCCACTAACGCTAGTAGTGGGAATTACTCCTTTAGAAGAAGACACACGTTGATTAGTTTTCCTAATATATTGAGGTAACCGCGATGTTCCAGTTTGAGTGGTCCTAGTGTTCATCTTATACATTCTTGGTGCTATCACATTAGTGCTCTTATCATTTCCTATCTTAGGCAAAGTCTGTGAGGGTTTTCCCAAAACAGATGATTTAGGGCATTTAACCGCATTTGGTTGACGAATGGCGGATGGTCTACCCAATACAGACTTTCCTTTTATTTTCTCCATGAGTTTTTGTAACTCACTGATGGTTATGTCCCTTTCTTGTAGCTGAGCTTTCAAATCATTTATTTCGAAACCTTTTTCATTCAATTGACGTACCGAAGAAGCTGTAAGTTCTTGATATTTTTTATTATTATGAGATTTGTCACCTTTTTGTAAAGCAAGTTCAAGAGAAATGGAGTGTTTCTCAAGTTGTGAAAAACTTTTAGAAAGTTTGTTATATGATTGAATTTGTTTCGAAAGCTCAACTTCAAGATTGTGACATTTCTCGTCCGTTTCTGACACTAGACATGCTACATGACAATATTGATCAAGATCGGTATATACACCAAGTATAGCATTCATATGGTCAGCATAAAAGTATTCCTTCGAAAGTCGATCAATTTCGTTAGAAAGTTGGTGTTCTTGTGTCTTTAATTTAGTTTGAAGAGAATCAACTTCATCTTCAAGAGATTTAACATAAATCAGTTAACATTTCCTTAGTGAGAGCATTATAAAAGATTTCCACATTATTTGTAAGATCATCGATGGTTGGAACAATACATTGTTGAATGACGACTTTTAATTGTGGGTTAGGTTTAATATTCCAAATGGTATCTCTAGAAACTTTTTCATAGTCGACGACGCCTTTGTACAAATTTAAAACCCCTTGTTTTATAAACTCAAATTGCTGAACACTTTTACTTTTTTCATCCCATTTACGTTTTTCATCCGAAATTTGTTTTTCTAACAAAATTGATTGCTTTTTGAAACACCTTTTTAAAGAAACTTTCTTTTCCGTTTCAAGACTCGGTGGTGGAACATTTGTAAACATCTTTTGTTCTTTTGAAAGTTCTTTTTGAGGGATAAACTTAATATAATTATCAGAATTAGAAAGGTTTATCAAATCACTTAAGTTCGATCGACTTTCTTCTTGATGATGAATGATTTCGTCGCAGTCAGGGGAAAGCATAAGAGCAAGATTATCAACATAACAACCGATATCATAAAGAGCAGGCTTGATACTTTGAACTTTCTTGAGATAGTCAGGCTTAACAAAACTCGTTTTCATATTTCTATTGAGCATATTCATAGTTTGAATAGACTGACCCGTTTTGTAAACAATGTTGTTTAACGTTTCGACTCTCTTTTCCAAAGCAAGAATTTTTTCAATATCCTTTTCTTGACGAGTTTTATAAAGCTTAGTTTGATCTTTGTTAACCGACTCTAATTCAGTAATCTAGAGTTTATGTAGTAGCAGTTGTTCTTCAAGTTCCGATATCTTTTGTTTTGACATATGTGTAACTTAAGAACAATATTGTTCGTTGATTACCTTACGTTCATATACCAAACAATTAGCTATTGCAACTTGTCGATAAACTTCTTTTACATAATCTTTAAGCTTGTGTATCTCCTCGGCTAAGGATGTGTTTGCTTGCTTCAAACGTTTATTAGCCTCTTTGTTTTCCTTAATTTCATGTTTTAAAGAATCAATAATAGAGGCAAGCAAATCACGGTCCTAATCCGAGTCAGTATCCTGAGCAGCATTGCTATCATCATTACACATATGTTGTGAATCCGTAGAGATATTTCTATCCTCCGTGTCAATTACATATGTGTCATTGATGCTTTCGGGTTGCTCAGGATGTCGTCGTTCATTAGCAAACACAATATAGTTATCGTATGATGGTACCTTTTCAATTGGCTCAGTATCAAAGATAGGTCCAGAATTTTCAGCAGTCTCTGGAATCACTTCTTGAATCTTTGCCATGTACACATAATGTGCCTCCAACTCTTGATCATCGGCTTCATATCAGTGTCATCACGCCAATCAACTTCATCTGCTGTGAGTGGAATTCCTGCTTCTTCTTTCTTACGCAGCAACATCTTTTCCTTGTGATATCCCGAATCCATAACCCATTTTGGCTTCTTACATTCCCTAGCCATGTGCCCAAATCCCTTGCAATTGAAGCATTGAATCCTAGTCTTCTGCACAACCGAAGTGCCTAGAGTATCTCTATCCCCAACTAGATTTGGCAACCTCTAATTATCATACCTAGCATCACGATCATACCTAGGTGCATGATCAACTTCCTTATATCTGGCATTGGATGATGATCTGAGGTTGTTGTTGGTAGGTTTGTAGATCTTCTTATAAGTTGTGGTGAGTAAAGACATGAGTTCCTCAATCTTCTTGTCCCTTGAAGTTTGTTCATCATCACTGTCTCTATCTGACTCGGTGTCATACTTTGGAGGTGGAGTAGGGAAAATTGCTTTTGCTTTGTTTCTAGCAGTAGCTAGAGGTTTGGTGGATGAGCTGGATGACCTTGAGGAATGTGTAGGTAGTTGTTGACGATGAACGGGTTTTGTTGAAGTAGCAGCCATAAAAGCAATAGAGTTAGCAGACCGTTCTGCCTTTTTAGCCCTAAGTTCATTCACTTCATTCTGATGTTGTTTCAAGATATCATAAAGTTTGTGATAGGAGATGGTCTTGATATCTTCCCTTTGTTTAACCAAAGTCGTGAACCTTTGCCATTCCAGTTTAAGTTGAAATAGAAACTGAACATTGGCATGATGATTGGAAATGGTGCACTGATTTCTAACAAGCTCATTCATCATTTAGTAGAATCTCGAGTAATATGAGTCCATGGATTCACCATCTTCGGATGTGAATTTTCCAAACTCCCAAAGTAGATTAGTCTCGAGATCTTGAACATTGATCGACTCACCTTGCTTCAATTGATGAATTGCATTCCACATTTCCATAGCATTAGGACATGCATCAACTGTGTAATAGATATCGTTATCAATCCCAGTGAGTATGTAGTTTACAACATCAGCTTCATCTTGGAGGAGTGTCTTTTTCTTAGTAGGACATGTGTCGAAATTCTCCATAGCTCGTGTAGTTGATGAAGTACCATCCTTTGCTTGTGTGGTAATTGGTCTGAATTCAAAAACTGGAGGTGGATTCTCAAGGAAATGACGAAGAGCGGTTTGGTTCTCTTTTCCGTCAAGAAATTGCGGGAAACGAGATCTTCACTGAACGTAGCAACCGGTTGTCAGCACAGGTGGATTACCGTTTCCACCTTGTTCCAAACGAATTTGATTAGCAGTCGCAATGTTGTTGTTGTTTGACATGTTAAATGTGTGTGAATGGATTAGGATCTTAGTGGATGTGTTGTGATGAGGTGTGGTTTACAATTCGGAAAAGATTGATGAAATCCCTTAAGATTTCTCGAAAAACCAAAAAATTCTCCTAAGACCAAAAAACACATGAAATTTTTTTAAGTGTATTTTCGGAATATTCAAAAATCCTCCTAACTTCGCAATGTCTCAAATTAAATCCTTCGCAATACTCAAATTATACCTGTCGCAATACAAGCTAATGATCTGTCGCAATGTACACAAATGTATCTATCGCAATTCATACAAATGTATCTATCGTAATGCACACAAATGTATCTATCGCAATACCAAAGTTAAGACCCTATCGCAATACCACAATATCTGTCGCAATACACACAAATATTCTGTCCCAATGTGTACAAGTGAGTCTGTCGCATTGTGTATCTCAATAACAGAAACCCTATCGCAAAAAGTATCGCAATAAGTATCGCAATCAGAAACCCTATCGCAATAACTGTCGCAATGTATAAACCCTTGCCCTTTGCGATGGAAATTCAATTAGATGTACTGCAATATAGGTACTGTTCCGAATCTTGAAAGAAAAAAAATGAGATTTTTGTCTAGAAATCCGTGATTTTAACCAATTCAAAGCACCCTAATCTCTACCACAACTATATAGAAGATATGTGGATCACTTGGAACAACAAAAACACGAAAAAATTTTGAAGCTTGGGTAGAATCTATCAAGAACTCACGAATCCAATAAAAACACACCACAAATCTTCAATCACCTATCCACTACAGGCTCTGATACGAAACGTTAATCCCACTTCAACCTATAACACAAGATTTTGAGTAGATTTAGAGAAGGAAGTTAGAGAGAGAAAGTAGAGAGAATGATGGAATGTTAATGTTTACTAGAGAGAGAAAGTAAAATGAAGCAACACCCTCTTCCACACATGGAAGAGGGTTTATATACCCTTGAGCTTGGTGGACTCATGGGCTTGTTTCCTTGGGCCGGACTTGGCCTATCTTGGGCATAAAGCCCCTACCTTAGACAATATTAGCTTAAAGTCCAAGCCCAGTTTTCCCGACTGACCTATTACAATACAAGACCTTTAACGACTAAGATGACATATTACATTCTTGTTCGACTATATAAAATATAGGTCTAACAACTACTTGTTTAGAAGTGAATATTTCTTCTCCCATCTCTTCCTATCTAAGTGCAAAGAGAAGAACACTTTCATCCTTGAAGTGTTGTGTCTACCTTAAAGATCCATTCAAGATCAAATTTTATTTATTTATTGTTGTGTCATTGTTGTGAAGATCCAAGTAGTTGTGTCTATTTGGAAGTTGTGTATGTACTAAGGTTAATACTTGGTCCTTAAAGTATATTGGTGTAGATTGGTCCTAGCTAAGATTAGGGCTCGACTTTTAGCTTAGAGTCAGAAATTAGATAAGCAACGTTGTGTACGGTTTCTCCACCTTAAGGAGCTTGTTGATTAGTTAACTCTCGAGTAAGGAGTACTCGAGGATTGGAGTAGGGACGAGGAGTGAGCTTCGTTGCCGAACCACTATAAATCATTGGTGTTTAGTTTGATCTTTCTTTTTCTTATCTCTTTACATTCATTATTCTTTATACTTGTGATTATTAGTTTAATTGCACTATACCTTGTTCATATTGTGTATAAGAAGGTTTCACATAATCACTCAAGCCTAAGTTTTTGAAAAGGATTTTTGAAAACCGTCTTTTAACAGTTAAATTTAAGAAACTATTCAACCCCCCCCCCCCCCCCCCCTTCTAGTTTTTACAAAACCCTTTGCCATAAATCTGGCTTTCAACCTTTCAACTTTACCACTGGACAAATACTTAACTTTGTAAACCTACTTATGCCCAACTACTTTCCTCCCTTGAGGAAGATCAGTTATAACCCAAGTACCATTTCTGTGTAAGGCTTCCATTTCCAGATTCATAGCTTCAATCCATCTATTGTCTTTAACAACTTCCACATAAGTTTTAGGTTCTCTAATTTTATCAAGACTAGTGGTAAATTAAAATGTTTAGTACTCAACCTAGAGTACTTAACTTGATTATCAATGTTATACTTAACTTTAGTATTAACTTGAAAATCTTTGAATTTAACAAACATACTAGTTTTCTTAGCAGGCTTTCTAACCACACTCTCAATAGGATTAACAAACTGTTCATTAAACTCTTGACATACTATTTCATCACCCTCATACTCTACATTTTTATCAAGTGTTTTTCTATTTTCACTGGTGGCTTCTTCTAGTGTGTTATCATTAGAGTGCCCCTCATCACTCTTTCGAGCATCATTAGTATTCTCCTTACCTCCAAGTAAAGATTGGTCTGTACCTTCACTCCTATCTGTCTGACTATCTCTCTTATCATCATAGGGATCATTTGACAAATCCTCCTCTAGATCATTATTAAAAAAGTTTATACCGTTTAAATTTTCCGACTCAAACTGAAAATCTTTGTTTTAAGACTTGTTTTTAGAGGGATACACTGTTTCATAAAACTTAACATCTCTGGAGTAAAAGAATTTTTTACTTCTAAGACTAAACAATTTATAACCTTTTTTGTCAAAAGCATAACCCATAAACACAGATTTTTCTGACCTAGAGGAAAACTTATCAGTATTATTCAAAACAGATGAAAAACAAAGGCAACCAAAACATTTTAGATAAGAGAGATTAGGTTCAGTCTTATATATCATTTCATATGGTGTTTTTCTTGATAACACAGACCTAGGTGTCCTGTTAATTAAGTAAACAACAGTTAGAATACACTCAGTCCACATGTTTAGAGGAATTTCCCCTGGAACATGAGAGACCTAGCAACATTTAATAAATGTCTATCTTTTCTCTCAGCTGCACCATTTTGTTGAGGAGTATAAGCAGAAGTAGTTTGTTGAATAATTCCATTATTTTTACAAAAGTAGACATATTATTATTCACAAACTCTGTTCCATTATCACTTCTAAAAATCTTAACAGATTGATCAAATTTATTCTTAATCAAGTAATAAAATCCAACAATCTGTTCAAAAACTTCATTTTCCCCCTCAACAGAAACACCCAAACAGCCATAGTAAAATCATCAACCAGTGTCAAGAAGTACTTAAAACCTTCTCTACTAGAAATCTTGTATGTTCCCCATACATCCAAATGAACAATCTGACCAAGATGCTTGGTCTTATGTTCACTAAGAGGAAAAGGTTCCCTAGTTTGCTTTACATTATGGCAGACCTCACAAACCTTACTCTTATTATTCACATCGATATTCAATTTTTTGCTTTGCATTATGACCATGTCTATTATAAGACCTCAGTAACCTTACTCTTATTATTCACATCAATATTCAATTTTTGTTTAAGAACTTATAAGACTTGGTCTGAAGGATGACCATGTCTATTATGCCAAATACACTACGACACACAACAAAATTGAATATTATTATTCTCAATTCTTTTACATGTATTAAGAAAATACAGACCATTTTGTTCTCTACCAGCCCCCACTTGGGTACTTAGCACAGAATACCGAATCACACAAGAGTTCTCATCAAATATAACTCTACATTTATTATCTTTACTTAATCTTTGAACAGACAACAGACTAACTTGATATTCTGGAACAACCAAAACGTCATGAAGAACAATGATATCAGTATGTTTAATACTACCAATATGTGTCACCAAAGCTTTGGTACCATTGGGGTGACCAACAGTCATGTTAAGCTTTGACACATCAACAATATTAAACATACCAACAAAAGTAAAAGTCATATGCTGACTTGCACCAGAATCCATTATTCATCCAATATAAACACCATAAGTACCTAACAACACACAGTTAGTACCTACAATATATACAGGTATACTCCCAGATCCAGTCTTATCACTTATAAAATCCATCAATTGTCTACGTTGTTAATCTATAAAAGTCTTAGATGAAACATACAACTGATCTTTACTTCCAGAAACAACATTATTACTAGAAGTTCCTTTATTAAAAGCATTGTTCCTTTTGAAATTTGGAGGATATCCAACAATTTCAAAACATCTATCAACAATATGACCATTCATATTGCAATGAGTACAGACTAAAGATGGTCTATTAAACTTTTTAGCAAAATTATTAGAAGCATTATTATTCCAAGAAAGATTATTATGCCTAACATTATTAGGTCTAGCAACAAAAGCAGCACTAATACCATTCCCTCTAGAATCGCCTTGGGAATGAGACCCACTATGTGATTCATCCCTAGATAGAGTGGCAAAAGCACCCTTAACATTAGGAATAGGGTCACTAGTGAGAATTATGCTTCTGATAGGACCATAAACCTCATCTAATCCCATAAGAAACGGCATCGGCTTGATAAGCTGATTATGAGTCTTAAGGTTGTGCTGAGTTAGCACAAGTACACTCTATCAAATTGACAAGAGATTCATATTGCCTCCAAAGAGCAATAAACTTGTGATAATACTCAGACAGATGCATACCAGATTGAGTCAAAGAATGTATCTTAAAATGCATATTGAAAATAACATAAGCATCTTGTTTACTATAGGTTTATTTTAGTTCATCCCATACAGTTTTAGCATTTTTAGAAAAACCTTGTCCCATATAAACTTCTTGTGAGACACAACCAAGAATCCAGTTCAAAACAACACAATTACACCTATCCCATTCATCTTGCAAAAAACCAGCTGCCTCGGGCCTATCAATTTTACCATCAATAAAACCAAGTTTATTTTTAGTATGTACAGCCCTAGTCATATCAGCTTTCCAAATTTTATAATTTTATGTTCCTTCTAATATAAAACCAACTAGAGGAACCCCACTAGTATCATTACTATGCAAGTAAAGAGGATCAAACATATCTATCTCATTATTATAGGTGTAAAACCCGCATGCTTTTACCATGAATAGTACCCTTACGATAGTACGTACATGATTAGAACTTTCCTTTTATAGCACGTTACGTTTCATGAACAAGAATTACAAGTATTACGTACGTGTTATAACATGATAAGTATTTATTACGTATTAACACACGATAATTATTTCAATAATAATTATAATCACGAACATACGAACATGAAATCATGAACGTAAATTAATCACGAGCTAATATTATTTATGTATGTATATTTATTACGAGCACGAATAAATATATTAAGTCATGATCAATAACTAATAAAATCACGTAAAATACGAACACGAGAACACACTTATATTTTAGTCACGAGAAATGTACGGGTTACCCTTATGTTGGCCCCTACCCGCGGCTACAACAAGAAAACATGGGTCAAGCCCATGTAAAATTTACTAACTAGGTAAAAAGGGGAAAACATGTTTCATCTTAACAAAAGTTGGAAAATAATTAAAACCATAGTTCTTCTTTTGGTTCCCTTTTGGCCGCCGGGTTTAAGAACACCAAGGGGTGTTTCGGTTTGATTTTGTTCTTTGATTTATTGCAAGGATCGTTGTGTGTTCATCCTTCTTGATTTCACATGATCGGTATAAACCCTAACTCTTTTATTTTATATTTTTGATTTACTATCACATAAAATCATGAATGTTTTTTATAAACTAATTAAAAACAAGATTTAAACATGTTATTAATCATGGGGGTTTAACCAATTTAGGGTTAAGGGGTGTTTGTTTGTTGTGGTCGACGCCTAACCGAGCCCCAAGGGGGTCTCGGCTTGGGTTTATTCGCACCACCGAGACCACATGGTCTCGGTTTGGTGGTGATGGTGTCACGGCAGCAGCAAGGCAAGGGAAACCCCGACCTAGGTCGGGGTATGGTGATGTTTACGGTCCGGTTCATGATTTTTTTTTCAAGGTTTATTATTTTTACAAGTTATATTATTTTTACAAGATTTAAATTAAATTAATTAAAAGCATGAACATGATTAATTTAATTTACATGACTTAGGTTATTAAATTTATTATTAACACATGAACTTTAACCTAAGTATTTTATCTTTTAATTAGACTATATAATTAATTAATTATTAAAACCATGACTTATAATTAATTAATTTACATGACTTAGGCTATATTATTAATAGATAATAATACATGTTTTAACCTAAGTATTTTACCTTTATTTAATTAAATCATGTTATATTAATTAAATACTTTAACCTATAGTTTATTTAATTTACATGAAATAATTAATAAACTATACTATATAATAACATGACTTAGAATATTAATCAAAAAACACTTAAGCTTATATAATTAGCTTAATTATCCAGCTTATATCTAATTATAGAAACTTACTATTTTTAGAAACTTATTTATTTAAGGCAACTAATCTATTTATGGAAACTTTCTATTTTTAGAAACTTATCTATTTTAAGCAGTAACACTATTTTTGGAAACTTTCTATTTTTGGAAACTTTCTATTTTTGGAAACTTTCTATTTTTGGAAACTTTCTATTTTTGGTAACTTTCTATTTTTGGAAACTTTCTATTTTAGGAAACCTGCTATTTTTAGAAAGTTACTTATTATTACACAACAAGTATAATAATACATGAAATACAAGTAATACTTAGTCAATAGACAGAATATATGATAAACACAGTATAAAGCTTAAATCAGTAAAACATGACATGAACATATAAAACAAGCTAAGACATGATATAAAAACCAATTACGTACTCAGTAATCAGATACTTATACACGTATGTATTTATGTAGCATTAGTGATACCGAAGTAGGACTCTCTTCCGTTCGTCTTCTTCGTTCACTGGACATAAGGTACGGATTCTCCGTCCTTTCAGTATGAACATTCTTTCCTTATTAGGATTATCCGTATGCAGCCAAGTGCTTTCCCCAGTATATGTTTGATATGTTTTTGAATTACTTATGTTTAATTAGAATACCTAAAGCCATATACATGCATGACCAGTTTCACCTAGTTATGGAGGTACCATAACCATAACACTGGAGGCACCAGTGTTATGACTTCACCACGGCTGAGTGATAGCTCGTGGTGTCCCTTTCAGCTTTTGGCCATTTATTATATTTTCAGGTGGGGCATATGGGTGCATCCTAGTATACATGTTTCAGCAGATTACTCAGTGTGAATGTGGTGTGTGTCTTGCATCCTTCACAAGGAGCTGATCCCTCCTACCCAAATCTAGTATATTAAATTAGTGGCAGCCCCTCTAATTTGCATGACGAGGTCACCCCTCAAAGTATTCATGCACTTTGATATTTCATGACCTATATTGGCTAATGGTTAACATGTTAAACAGTTTTCATAAGATAAACATAAGGCTTTTCAAATTATAAAACCAGTGTTATGAACATGTTCCAGGTTTTCTAGGACTTATACATTTTCCGCTGCTATTAAGTCTTTATTATGTTTCAGTCATTCATACTATGTCTATATCCGTGCACTGAGCGTTTTTCTCAGCCGTTACTTTCCTTTCCATGTCCCAAAACGGCAGGTACCCAAGGACAGACTCGAGCATTTTGGAGGACATGCATAGGATGGAAGCTGCCATAGACTTCTTCTCATTTTGCCTTCATATACTTATGCTTGTTTAAGTCTTTCATTCATTTCTTTTACTTTATTATGTTTTGGGCTTATGTTTGGGAACCGATGTTTGATTCCGGTTTACCCTATGGTCATGTATGTTTTACTACATATTACCTTGCATGCTTTGATAACACGCCATAATTACGCGTAACGGTCCACTTATCAAAGTGGGGTGTTACAATTATGGTATCAGAGCCAAGGCTTCGACCTGTAGGCTCTAAATCTTGACATGTGACTAGTGGGTAGTCACCAGGAGCTTCCTAAGAAAACCCTTGTTATTCCACGTATTGATATGTTCAGCGCATTGTTGTTTTAACCATGATGTTTTCAGCACCTTGATGTTTTAACCTTGATGTTTTCATCGATATTGTTTTACTAATATGGATGGACAACCGTCATTCATATTTAGTTATGTGTCGTTGTTTCATGCATGATATTCCTCGTGAACTGTGGCTATATGGACTTAACCCCAGTAGTTCATAATTAGTCACATAAAATTTTTTCTGATAAGTTTTAACAGATGAGTTTCATTTATTTATGTTTCATGTATCATTGTTGCAGGAATTATGACTAAGTAATGGTTGGTACAGGACTGAACCTATTTAGTTGCATGTGCTTTTATCAAAACTTTTAACTTTGGGACCGACCCATAGGCGTCCCCTCGCCATGTCTTTTGTTTTGGGACCGACCCATAGGCGTCCCCTCGGGCATATAAAGGTTTTTATAAACTGCATCATGTATTCATGCACTGTTTTCATGCATAATTTTTTTTTCATGATTCATAAGCATAATTTTTTTTTCATGACCCCTCATAAGTTACGATGTCTTTTATGTCAAGTATGCTTTCATACTATCATGGATAACTTCAGTTTCATGCTGATTATGTTATACACTCCTTAATGTTAAATTGTTTCATGTTTCTTCATGATCATTCCGTCTTCATGTTGATTTCGTCTTACGCCTCTTTTGTTATTTATGCTTTCATGCAAGACATTGTTGGATTTCATTCATGATAGTCATGGCTGGTTTTCATTGATCATGCTTTCAGGCAAATCATCGTTGAATTTTGTGTAACCACACTTTAACGTTTCTCTATGCAACCAGAATGATGTCTATGCTAATATTGTTAGGCTATCATGATGATCAGCCCGGTTTGGTCTTCAAACCATGTCAAAAGATCGGCCCATATCGATCATTTCATGTGCATTCCATGCGTACTCCACGTACAGTATTCCATGTGTATTACACGTACTATAATCCATGGGTATTTCACTTACAATACTCCACGAGTATTCACTAGTCGATTCTAAATCATCTCATGCGTATTCCATTTGTTGATGTTCTACAAATTATTAATACCGCTCATAGCTTGGAGATGTTACTAAGGTTGATGTTGCTGATGTTTGGAGGCGCTACGAGATGCTGATGTTGTTCACAAACTGGAGATCGTACAAGACGAAGACAAAGGCGTTAGATCAAGAGATCGGACGAGAAGATGCTTCACCACCAGACGATTTCCATCAATCATTGTCCCACATTCTTAGTTACATGTCACACGTCATTCAGTTGTCGTTTTAGTCATATGAGTGCAAGCCGGTATCAGCCAGCCACTCAACTGAATAATTACATGAATCACAGTCATGAGAATGACCGTCATGGAACTGACAGACAAGACGATAGTAACCACTACTATGACAACAACTATCCTAGCAATCGCAACCGAAGCTCCGGCTACGGATGTGATCAGAAATACAAAGGATCAGTAGTCCAACCGATTCGCCAATTCTGGCATCATAACGTAATAGTTGTAGTTCTATTGGTTTCACATCTCGAGACACATGTCAAGACATCAGTCAAGACACATGTCTCGCGTATACTTTCTGAAGACACATGTCAAGACATCAGTCAAGACACATGTCTCACGTATACTTTCTGAAGACACATGTCAAGACACTAGTCGGGACACATGTCATGCTTACATTTCCCAAGACACGAGTCAAGACACATGACTCACGTCTAATTATGGAACATCTCTAAGAAATTCAGGGTACCCTCCAAAGGGTATATCTATTTTGTTGTGACATGTATTAATCAGGCCACAAGAATTTCAGTACCATCACCGGCGTATCAGTAAGGCCAGTCACGTTTGCCCGATGACACTTTCATTTCTTTCACCATATTTCATATATTCATGACCATGAAGGACGCCATTCGTATTCCCCAAGTATATGACGGTTTTCTTTCAGCCTAATGATAAGATCCAAGCTGCTAACGCATTTCCTCGAATAGATGCGAGTTGAATTTAATCCTAATTATGGACTACGAACCGCACACCATGCTACGATTCATGATTATGTACGGTGATGTTCAGACTCCTAAATATATTCAGCAGGATTTTCCATCAGGAAAATCTGTACAAATTATTTATGCTTTACAAGCACGAGCGTCGTTAGCTATTGGGGCTAAAAATATTCTAGCTGTCAGTTAAGACACGACCCCTTAAGTCCTTTAACGCATAACCATCAGATTATTCCAAAATCTTCCTTATACTCCAGAAGAACCTTCAAGGAGAAGGACGGTAACATGAGATTATGTGTCGACTACCGTCGATTTTAAATAAATCACCATTCATAACCGTTACTCTCCTCCACGTATTGACAAGATCGGATTCATTTAGGGCGTTAAGCACTTTCCAAGATCGGATTCATGATCATGCTGCCAACAGAGACGAGTGAAAGAGCAGGACATGTCCATGACTACTATTCGTACACGACTCGGTCATGTTAGACTCATAATTTTGTTTTAGTCTCATAAATGCTCCAGCAGCATTATAGGCTTAATAAATTGAGTTTCCATGAACTCATAAACAAATTCATCAGTGTTTTCATCTATGATAACCTAACCTTCTCTAAAGTCTAGAGAAGAGCAGGGTGACCATATTTACTCTATGTTGCAAATTCTACGACAGGAGAAATTTCACCCTTAAATTCTCAATATAAATTCTAGTTGATTACAGTGACATGCTGAATCACATGGATTCTCACGGTTAACCTTACCATGACTCAGCTTATGCATAAAGGTGAGAACCCTACACTACGTTAGGTGTTCAAGGAAAATCCTACGCTAAGAAAAGTCTAATTCCGGAGACGCATGGTTTCGCAAACTTCTATGTATCAAGTTGCTACAAGCAAGATATAGTTACGTTCATATCTAAATAGCGGACATACCAACAGGCTAAGATAGAACACCAACTGACTGGGATGTTTATCCACCATCGTAATTGTGATCAGAAACGGGACAAGATCTCCACGGATTTTGGTTATCAGATTAACGTAAACTCAGAAGAAGCATGATGCTATCTGTGTTATTGCCAACAGTTTGATCAAGTCTGCAAAATCCTTGCATCCGCAAGAATTTCAGAACCAACAGATTGATCGAACATGTTCCAGTCAAGGCGCATCCGATCACTTGGTAATCCCTCAGCTATCAAGTCAGACAAAGGTTCGCATTTGTGCTCCTTATTTACGTCCACATCTTTGTTCTAATTTCACGACTTGCTTTCACGCACACGTTCATGACACTATTCACGTTCATTATCGTATCTTGGCTTACGATTTTACGTTCATCTTCGTTATGGGAAGTTTTTGCAATAACTTGAGAGACCAGACTCAAGTCTAGTATAACTCTCTGTCCTCATATAGACGTTTCATGTCACATTCCATGTCTCAACCGATAGCATTTGGCGATACCGCCGCCGTATTCCATGTTCACGATATGTTTCACATGTCATGTTCATTCCACGTTCCTCATATCACGTTCACGATATGTTACACGTATCATGGATCATGATATGTTGCTCATACTACACTCACCATATCTCCACGTATCACGTTCAAAATTTTTCACGTATCACGTTCCAAATTTTTCACGTACTACGTTTCTATATGTCTCGCGCATCGTTGCTAATTATCAGTTAAGTAGAGTGTTTTGCACGATAACGTTTCAGTTACCCTTGCACGTTAATTCTTTTCCCTCAATCAAATTCAGGGGATCCATCTTACCTTGATAACCAGGAACTTTTACGTATTGTCAAATCAAGGTCACAAGACCAGGATTATCATATGTGTCAAGATCTCATAGAGGAACCATTCCGAGAGGGAGGCCACTTGGAAACGGACAAATTCTTCCGGACTTCTAATCCGTTTTATCTTATCAATTAGATATGTTCTTTTAGTCACGTCACGTTCCATGTCCTTTCAAGGCATGTCACGTTCCACGTTCCTTTCTACCACGTCGTTTTCATGTCCTTCTATCTTACATACTCTCTCAGTTTGATTCGGGTATGTTTCTCTTTCAGTTTAAGTTACCTATAATTCGGGGACGAATTATTCTTTCTAGGGGGAAGAGTTGTAAAACCTGCATGCTTTTACCATGAATAGTACCCTTACGATAGTACGTACATGATTAGAACTTTCCTTTTATAGCACGTTGCGTTTCATGAACAAGAATTACAAGTATTACGTACGTGTTGTAACACGATAAGTATTTATTACGTATTAACACATGATAATTATTTCAATAATAATTATAATCACGAACATACGAACATGAAATCATGAACGTAAATTAATCACGAGCTAATATTACGTATGTATGTATATTTATTACGAGCACGAATAAATATATTAAGTCATGATAAATAACTAATAAAATCACGTAAAATACGAACACGAGAACACACTTATATTTTAGTCACGAGAAATGTACGGGTTACCCTTATGTGGGCCCCTACCCACGGCTACAACAAGAAAACATGGGCCAAGCCCATGTAAAATTTACTAACTAGGTAAAAAGGGGAAAACATGTTTCATTTTAACAAAAGTTGGAAAATAATTAAAACCCTAGTTCTTCTTTTGGTTCCCTTTTGGCCGCCGGGTTTAAGAACACCAAGGGGTGTTTCGGTTTGATTTTGTTCTTTGATTTATTGCAAGGATCGTTGTGTGTTCATCCTTCTTGATTTCACGTGATCGGTATAAACCTTAACTCTTTTATTTTATGTTTTTTATTTACTATCACATAAAATCATGAATGTTTTTTTATAAACTAATTAAAAACAAGATTTAAACATGTTATTAATCATGGGTGTTTAATCAATTTAGGGTTAAGGGGTGTTTGTTTGTTGTGGCCGACGCCTAACCGAGCCCCAAGGGGGTCTCGACTTGGGTTTATTCGCACCACCGAGACCACATGGTCTCGGTTTGGTGGTGATGGTGTCACGGCAGCAGCAAGGCAAGGGAAACCCCGACCTAGGTCGGGGTATGGTGATGTTTACTGTCTGGTTCATGATTTATTTTTTTCAAGGTTTATTATTTTTACAAGTTATATTATTTTTACAAGATTTAAATTAAATTAATTAAAAGCATTAACATGATTAATTTAATTTACATGACTTAGGTTATTAAATTTATTATTAACACATGAATTTTAACCTAAGTATTTTATCTTTTAATTAGACTATATAATTAACTAATTATTAAAACCATGACTTATAATTAATTAATTTACATGACTTAGGTTATATTATTAATAGATAATAATACATGTTTTAACCTAAGTATTTTATATTTATTTAATTAAATCATGTTATATTAATTAAATACTACAACCTATAGTTTATTTAATTTACATGAAATAATTAATAAACTATACTATATAATAACATGACTTAAATAATTAATCAGAAAACACTTAAGCTTATATAATTAGCTTAATTATCCAGCTTATATCTAATTATGGAAACTTTCTATTTTTAGAAACTTATTTATTTAAGGCAACTAATCTATTTATGGAAACTTTCTATTTTTAGAAACTTATCTATTTTAAGCAGTAATTCTATTTTTGGAAACTTTTTATTTTTGGAAACTTTCTATTTTTGGAAACTTTCTATTTTTGGTAACTTTCTATTTTTGGAAACTTTCTATTTTAGAAACCTGCTATTTTTAGAAAGTTACTTATTATTACACAACAAGTATAATAATACATGAAATACAAGTAATACTTAATCAGAATAGACAGAATATATGATAAACACAGTATAAAGCTTAAATCAGTAAAACATGACATGAACATATAAAACAAGCTAAGACATGATATAAAAACCAGTTACGTACTCAGTAATTAGATACTTATACACGTATGTATTTATGTAGCATTAGTGATACCGAAGTAGGACTCTCTTCCGTTCGTCTTCTTCGTTCACTGGACATAAGGTACGGATTCTCCGTCCTTTCAGTATGGACATTCTTTCCTTATTAGGATTTCCCGTATGTAGCCAACTGTTTTCCCCAGTATATGTTTGATATGTTTTTGAATTGCTTATGTTTAATTAGAATACCTAAAGCCATATACATGCATGACCAGTTTCACCTAGTTATGGAGGTATCATAACCATAACACTGGAGGCACCAGTGTTATGACTTCACCACGACGGAGTGATAGCTCGTGGCGTCCCTTTCAGCTTTTAGCCATTTATTATATTATCAGGTGGGGCGTATGGGTGCATCCAGTATACATGTTTCAGCAGATTACTCAGTGTGAATGTGGTGTGTGCTTTGCATCCTTCACAAGGAGTTGATCCCTCCTATCCAAAACCAGTATATTAAATTAGAGGCAGCCCCTCTAATTTGCATGACGAGGTCACCCCTCCAAGTATTCATGCACGTTGATATTTCATGACCTATATTGGCTAATGGTTAACATGTTAAACAGTTTTCATAAGATAAACATAAGGCTTTTCAAACTATAAAACCAGTTTTATGAACATGTTCCAGGTTTTCCAGGACTTATACATTTTCCGCTGCTATTAAGTCTTTATTATGTTTCAGTCATTCATACTATGTCTATATCCGTGCACTGAACGTTTTGCTCAGCCGTTACTTTCCTTTCCATGTCTCAAAACGGCAGGTACCCAAGGACAGACTCGATCATTTTGGAGGACATGCATAGGATGGAAGCTGCCATAGACTTCTTCTCCTTTTGCCTTCATATACTTATGCTTGTTTAAGTCTTTCATTCATTTCTTTTACTTTATTATGTTTTGGGCTTATGTTTGGGAACCGATGTTTGATTCCGGTTTACCCTATGGTCATGTATGTTTTACTACATATTACCTTGCATGCTTTGATGACACGCCATAATTACGCGTAACGGTCCACTTATCAAAGTAGGGTGTTACAATAGGACCCCCCATTTCACTTTTATTCTTATCTTCTGGAGCCATACCAAAAGATCAAAAAACAATCAACAAAGATAACAACACAACAAGCAGATAACAACTACCAAAAAATAACCACCTTATATCACACAACAATCCAAGATCAACAAGATCAATACCCTTCGACACCTAATCCCACTAAAGAAGAAATAAAAGAGAAAGAGCGTGATAAATGTTACTTCACGCGCAACAACGAACAAGCAACAATCGAGATCAAGATGATCTCAAAGCCAAGAAACGCAGCGAAAATAATCACCAAGAACTACATGATTAGTACAAGAACTTATAACAAATCACAATAGTCAAACTTACCAAACTTGAATAACCACAACTTCTGATTTTGCGGTTTTTCAATCAACAATAACTCAATCACACAATTAATCAATGATTAAGGTGATTAAGCTAATCAATACCCAAGAAAACAGAAAACCCCCAAAAATTGAAGAAACCCTAATTTTTGGGAAATTCAATTAATCATCAATACGATCAATTAACCACAAGAATCACACGATCCAATTAACAAGAAGCCCAGAAAACCCTTAACTGAGTAAAACCCCCAATTTTTGAGAAAACCCTAATTTTGAAAAACAAAGATCTTTGTATCAAAGCCAACCTGGCTTTGATACCATGTGGAAATTTATACAAAGATCAAGATAACACCAAGAACTATTCAACCAACCACCCCTTTTATTATTAAACCGCCTCAGACTATTACTTTAAATGTAATACTTGGGTTTGTGATCATACAAATACAACTGAAAGAAACAAACAAGATCTTAAATATAGAGATCAATACTGAACGATTACAACCCAGAAAACAAGAACACCAACAATTGTGTGAAAACGTTGAGAGAGAATAAAGAAACGATAAGCTACACCTAACAGCTAAAAAATATATATATACAACTTTGCAATCCGGTCCTCAATATCTCCTATAATTGCACTCTTCAGTCCCTGCACTATAAACACAATAACAAATATAGAAATAACAAAAAAAACTTACCTTAATTACCCTTTAACTTGGACAATTGGCAATACAAATCCCTATGTACAAGAGTTAGGATATTACAAGTATACAAATGTATACTTAGCCAAAACACGGGACTTGGCTTATCACAGAGCTAAAAGAGCACGACAACCTGATTTGGCTGATTAGTCCCCAGGGATAGTATCTCTCTCCCAATTTTTTGTTGGGTCATAAATATGCAATTTTAACCACGGTCGAGCGTAATAGACTGCGAATCAGATGTGATCAAGAAACTGGGCCTAACCGGACAAGTTTCGGTCCGGTCCCAGTCCAACCTTTCTTTCATATTTGGTCTTTGTTTTAAGATAATTGGTCATTGTGTTTTGTTGGACTAGGCTGAACTCACCCGAACCGAACATTACGATCCAGTCGTTCGTCCGTTTTTAAACAAAATTGGTTTTTTGTCCGGTTCGATCTTAATTGGTCCAATATGGAGTTCGTACTCTAATCAGCCCTGAGACTATGTCTTTCACTTTGAGCGTTTTAATTTCACTTTGGGCCAGGAAAACATGCAAATCTCTGCACCTACAAGTGGACAATCCATTTTTTTTCAAAATCAGTTTGGTTGAGTCAATCGGTTCAACAAATCAATTTGACTTAAACCAGTTTGATTTAAATCGCTTTTGGTTTGATTAATTTTAATTGGTTCGGTTTTATTCGGGTTCCAACCGGTTCAGGTTAGTTTTAATCGGATTCAAAACCGGCTTAGGTCATTTTATTAAGCCGGTTATGAAATCACCGGTTCCATTTGAGAAAAACCAGTTAAAAAACCGATTTTTTGTTTGGTCTACCGGTTTTTCCCCACCAATAAAATAGTTTCAACAAAGACCACGCGTGCGCTTTCGGAAAGTTAGGGCATGTTTGTTTGATGGGTTTATAAATTATAGAATCCAATGACACCCTTACTAAATGTTTGATTCAAGTTTTAGATTCGAAAAAATAATAAAGTTATAGTATAGATACCCATAGAACGAAATCGACAAGAAAGGGTGGTGTTTACTGCTTCACATGAAACCCAGTATAACTTTCTCTTTCTTAACACTAAGTTTTATTTTTTTAAATTACTTCATTTACTAAACTTTTCATCTATTTCACCATGTCTAATTCATAAAACCTCCGATTTGAAAAATCTATTTTCAATTGTTTTCTTAGAAATTAAACGCAGTCCATTTTATTTCATACTTTCTATTTCTTGTTTTTTAATAACAATAATTATAAAATAATTATAATTTTTTACACCTACTTTAAGTTGGAATACAAATTTTTAGAGAACTTGGAGCGGCTAGCACCAGAAAGTGGTGTGTCACGTAGGATTTTCGGGTTTTGGCACTAAAAACCTTTTTTGCACCACACGAGAAAAAGTGGTACCAAATGGGTATAATGGGTCCACATATACCCACCTTTATTATAAAAAAAAAAAAAAAAAAGAAAACTCTTTGGTGTCGGCTGGTGGTTTTGGCGTGGCGCCAACCGGGGAGTGATGCGCCAACGAGAGGGTGGCGCCAAAGGGTCACCAGTCCACCCAACAGCTGCCGTTCCCTCCACTCTTATAGTTAACGAAAATTCATAGTCATTCTACCTTATACCGAAACATATACCCATCGTGATTCATGTCAACAAACCAAACGCCTCTTTAATGACTTTAATTGCACATAAACATACCACAAGGACTATTTTTGCAATCTAGATTATTCCATGGGTTAAAAAAAAAGAAAAAAAAAAGTAGAATATCTATTTATTTAGATAAAAAAAGTATAAAAATAAATATATATATTTTTTCTTAAACAACCTTAAACCTTAAACTCAGAATTTAACAATGGCGGCTGCTGCTGTCGTCGAACCCAAAACTAAATACGATCGTCAACTCAGGTTCCTGTTTCTTTTTTTTTTTTTTTTTTTTTTTTTTTTTTTTTTTTAATTATCAAGATTATTATGCATAAACCCTAGTTGGTCTTAATCGTAATGATAATTGAAGTTTAAGTTTCAGGAAGAAAAACCCATTACCAAACACCCCTTAAGATTCCAAATAAGCTGTAAAGATTTAAGCTTTACTTGTTTTGAGTGATTAAAACGCGTATCCAAACACACCCACTTGATAAAATTTGGTAAATTTGTTTGATTCGAGGGTTTGGGAATGTTAAGAACCCGCGAAAGATTGTGTAGGTTATCTCTGCTTATTGAGATGTAGAAAAGTGAATATCCATTTATATTGTGAATCGGATTAGCTTTGTTTATTTTTAAGTGCTTATCGAGACTTGGAAAAAGCCGATAAGCTTACTTTGTTCAGCTTTTTCTTAACTTGAGTATATTAGCTCAAGCTAATAAGCTCATAAGCTGAACTAAGTGAGCTTATTTGCTTTTTTCAAGTCTCTATAAGCACTTCAAATAAGCAAAGCTAGGCCGATTCGTTATATAATAGGTTTTAGGGGACTTATGGTGTAATAATGGTGGTTTTTGGATGAACACATATTCAAATTTATGTTTCAGAACCCAAAAAACTTTGTTTAGGTTTTAAAGGATTTAACGAGGGTGTTTTTGTTTGGATTAGCTTGTTTTTAAGTGCTTATATCGGCTAGTTGAGATTCGGAAAAGCTGATAAGCTCACTTTTTTTTCTGCTTTAGTTACAGGCTGTAACTTACAGCTTGTGCTTAATAGCTCAAGCTAATAAGCACTTAAGCTGAACATGGTGAGCTTATTGGATTTTCCGAATCTTAATAAGCTTGAATACGCACATGATGATAAGCTAATCCTGTTCACAATATAATTTTAAGAAACTTTGTTTAGGTTAGGGTAGTTATGATGTAAGGTGGTCTTTGGATTAGCTTGTTTTTAAGTGCTTATATCGGCTCGTTGAGATTTGGAAAAGCCGAGAAGCTCACTTTTTTCAACTTAAGTTACAACTGGAGCATATTAGCTCAAGCTAATAAGCTCATAAGCTGAACAAAGTGAGCTTCTCGGCTTTTCCAAATCTCAACGAGCTGATATAAGCACTTAAAAACAAGCTGATCCAAGATACGGAAAAAATGAGCTTATTGCTTATTTGAAGTTATATTAGATTGAATTTCCACATTTGTGCTCATGTAGTTTTGTTTGTTTAGAAACAGATAGTTTCTTTAGGTTATAGATGACAAAATATGACTTATTGAGATTTTGAAAAACCGAGATAAGTGCTTATTCAGAACTGGATTAGCTTCTTGAATTTATATTGTGAACTGGTTTAGCTTATTTCTATGTGGTTATTGAGACTTGTAAAAAGTAAAAAAGCTTACCTTGTTTAGCTTCTTTTAACTTGAGCATTCCCTAGGTCACAATTAAGTTTATTTGCTTATCTCTGCTTATTAAGCTTTGGAAAAAGCTGATAACCTCACTTCTTTCAGCATCTTGTAACTTGAGCATGTTAGCTCAAGCTAATAATCTCATAAGCTGAACAAAGTGACCTTATTTGCTTTTTCCATATCTTAATAAGACGGGATAAGCACTTAAGCTAAGCTAATCAAGTTAAAAATACAGTTTCAAGAAACTTCGTTTAGGTTTTAGGGGACTTATGGTGCGATGGTGGTGTTTGGATTAGCTTATTTTTATGTGATTATCTCGGCTCATTGAGATTTGGGAAACCGGAAAAGCTCTCTTTCTTCATCTTCTTTCAATTTGATTATTTAGCTCAAGCTAATAACCTCATAAGATGAATACAGGGAGTTTATTGTATATCCTAAATCTCAGCAAGCGAGATAAGCACATAAAATAATCAATGCCCGTTTTCTACTTTTTATATGGAGTGTGTCTCGTTTTCAGATTAGGATTTCAAAACGAAAACTAAACTTTAGTTATAGGGTGGGTTGAGTATTGTTTGAAGGTTACGGTGACTAGTTACCATTTGTGGGAAGCCAGGGAAGGGTCGGAAACGGTCACGGGGATACTTCGAGCTCTCCTAGGGTAACCTGAACAATGAAAAACCTCATCAGATAACATAGCCAGTGTCGTTCTGTGTGCAAATTAAAACGAAAACGAACATGTTTATACTATAGTTGAATAATCTGCGAGTTTAGGTTACATTATCAGTGTGCATCTCGTGTTAGATTATCGCGTGTATTCTATACATTGGTTACTGCATCGTACTTTGTCACTGAAGCTAAAATTCGAACTTGTAATGTTAATACAGGATCTGGGGTGAGCAAGGGCAGGCTGCGCTTGAGAAAGCGAGTATATGCTTGCTTAATTGTGGTCCTACTGGTTCCGAGACACTAAAAAACCTTGTTCTTGGTGGTATCGGAAGTATTACAGTTGTTGACGGTTCTAAAGTTGAAAATGGAGACCTTGGCAATAATTTCATGGGTACGTATCGGCTCTGCAGATTTTCTATCCCCGAACAACTTTTTGAGTGAATTGGCTGCATTTTTTCAGTTTATTTGCTAACTCTTTCTTATTCTTATGTGTCGTGTTTACAGTTAGCGAGTCAAGTCTTGGACAGCCAATGGCAAAATGCGTCTGCGCTTTTCTGCAAGAACTAAATGATGCTGTTAACGCTAAATTTATCGAAGAGCATCCAGTGACTTTAATTGAGACGAACCCTTCATTCTTTTCTCAGTTTACCTTGGTTGTAGCCACACAGGTAAATCGTTAACGCGTCAATTTTTCCTTCTAATTTTTTCGCAGATTGCAAGTTAGTAGCGTCGACACAGAGTCTTCATCTAGTATTATTAATAAATTATAACTGTAGTTGGTGGAAGATTCCATGGTGAAGCTGGACCGCATTTGTCGTGATGCAAATGTCATGTTGATATTTGCACGCTCGTATGGCCTCAGTGGGCTTGTACGAATCAGCGTGAAGGTAATCATTTTTAAGAAAAACTTGAATGTATATCAAAGCCTGACCATTTTCTTGTCACGTGCATTATAAAGTTTTAACAATATCGATGATGTCACAGGAACACGCAGTGATAGAGTCAAAGCCTGACCATTTTCTGGACGATCTTCGGTTAAATAACCCGTGGCCTGAACTTAAAATGTTGGTATTTTCTGAATAAACTTATTTTTATATATCTTCTATATCAGGTACTAATTTCTTACATCACTCGCAGGTTCACTGAAAACATCGACTTAGATACATCTGATCCGGTAGCCCACAAGCACACACCCTACATATTAATTCTCGTCAAGATGGCACAGGAGTGGGCTAAAGGTCATGATGGAAAGCTTCCATCAACCAGAGACGAGAAAAAAGAATTCAAGGTTTTCTCTCGGCTACCACTAACTTCTGTTTTTTTATAAATTTAATGTTTTGGCATTCTTAGGCTGATATTTTGGAGTTTATAGGATCTACTAAAAGCGAAAGCAACGGGAACGGATGAAGACAATTATAAAGAAGCTATCGAGTCCTCGTTTAAAGTCTTTGCTCCTCAAGGAATCAGTAAGTACATGCTTCTTCTTCTATTATGCATGAATGACCCATATTAATAATATTTACGAACTCATTCTCTTAAACTCCAGGCTCGAGTTTGAAACGCATACTTGATGATACGTGCGCGGATGTCGAATCCGGCTCATCAGATTTTTGGGTTATGGTGGCAGCATTGAAGGTAGTTTAAGTCTCGGTTTATTGTTTTAGAATAAAAGTACCGCCAGGTCAGCAAAGTCGTAACTAACTTTTTATGCTTCGTTATTGCAGGAGTTTATTGCTAATGAAGGTGGTGGCGAGGCTCCTCTTGAGGGATCAATACCAGATATGACTTCTTCTACCGAGTAAGTGGTCATTTTGACCCATTTGCTTATATTTGGGTCAATTCGGGTTCACAGGTTCAATATCTATAATGAAACAGATTAGCTTAAAATGAAATATTTCATATGGGTCAGTAGGCCAAACGAATCGAACGTGTATTTTTGAACAGCTCAATTCAGATTAACGGCCAAAGTGTAATTTTTACGATTCATTTAGGTTATTTGTTGAAAAACTAATAGCCGACCCGTTTTTATCCATACTCAACCAACAGTTTTTCAATCATTTATTTACTGTTGTTGTGATTTGTGAATCGGATGATGTAACTAACGTGTGCCGTCAATTCTATTATAGGTTATATGTAAACCTGCAGAAACTCTATCAGGCTAAGGCTGAGTCTGATATTCTCGTAGTTGAGCAACGTGTTAGAGATATCCTTAAAAAGATAGGCAGAGATCCATATAGCATCTCTAAAGCAGTCATAAAAAGCTTCTGTAAGAATGCGAGAAAGCTCACAGTAAGTTCGGTTAATAGCACCCACAACTACTTTTTACAATTTTTTATCTGGCAGATATGCCGTATACCAGCTTTTACATCTTTGTTATACGATTTATAAAAATTGTCCCTTCGTTTTTTAGGTATGCAGATATAGGCCCATTGAGGAAGAGTTCAATTCTCCAGTTTTGCCGGAGATGCAAAGATATCTGACTGATGAAGAGTACAGTGTGGCTGTCGGATTCTATATTTTGCTTCGAGCTGTTGATCGATTTGCAGCAAACTACAATACTTTTCCCGGGCAGTTTGACGGGTAACATTTGAATCTCACTTCTTAGACGTACTAAAACAATTATATATTGTTTTGTAACTGTGATAAGCGTTGTGCAGTGCAATGGACGAGGAAATATCCAGATTGAAAACTACAGCAGTTAGCCTCCTCACTGACTTGGGCTGTAACGGGTCTACCTTGACTGAAGACCTTATTAACGAGATGTGTCGTTATGGTGCTGCTGAGCTTCATGCAGTTGCTGCTTATGTCGGTGGAGTTGCATCGCAGGAAATCATTAAGGTTAGAATGCTTATTTTCATCTTTCACTTGTTTATTTTTACTTCTCGTCCATCTGGGGATGTTACATGGTACTAGCAAATAAGTCTATCGGGTTGACATCAAACTTTTATATAAGTTTGCTGATTTTACCCGTTTGACCCGTTATAAATCAAAACATAACCTAAATTATACCATTTATAAATAAACGGGTTGGAACTGACTTCTCTGCTCGTCAACAGAAGTTTAGTCAAACAAGTTCATGAAACTATATGAGATTATGAGGTCAATTTTGGTCCACGATATTTTGTATTATCGAAGGGCATGCCGAGAAAATTGGTCTATCATGGGATGGGAGGATAGTATCGATATTTTTGGTCTAAAAACCCCGTAGACTTGTGATGGTTAAACATTAGTCCGCTTTTGAGTGTGATTTAACGTTTAATTCTTGTGTTTCCGTGCAGCTTATAACAAAACAGTTTGTGCCTATGACGGGAACTTTCATCTTCAATGGCATTGATCACAAGTCCCAGTTGTTGTCTTTATAATCTTCAGAAAACGCCAGGTTAGCAAAACATTTCTCTGAAACTACGTAATAAATCAAATATTTTAATGCTCACGGGTACAAAAGGATTATAAAAAAGTTTAAGGTTAATAAATTCTCTTAACGATTTTATTAAAAGACAAAAAATGTGCAATATGTATCCAAAGTGCGTTTCTCAAAAGCGTACTCTTTTCTCATATAGTATACTTATATCTTAAATGTACGTTGCTTTTTCGTATAGTATAATAGTTGTGCATCATATAAGCTTTTTATACAATTTTATATAATAATTGAGAACGGAAATTGTTGCATCGATTCATAGTTACAAAATTAGTTTGTCCAACCTCAAAAGTCCAACAACCTTTTTTACTAAACGTAAATTTGAAATTTTTGTTCCGACAGGGGATTGATTCTATATTTTGACCTTACATCATTCGGAAGACACGAGAGAGGCTATACCTCGAAGACCGACAAGTAAAATCATATTCGAATTTCATTCTGACCTTGTTATTAGAACGATGATGCTCATGTGATAACTTGTACTTTAAATTTTTTACCTCTTGTGTCGATGGTGTTCAGTTTTCTCGATTCCTCTTAATATGCAGTCTCTTAAATAGTGACGGTAGAGCCTGTTTGACAATGGGCTCAAACCACACTGATTAGTCGGCCGAAAGGTCAGGTTCTATGTTTTGAGCGACTCGTCTTCCTTCTTCGATGAAAAGGCAAGATAGAAGATTGGCTGTTACATTATTTATTTCGGCAAATCTTTTTTGTTTGTTGTATTATACCGTAAAATGAGACTTTTATGCAATGTTAGTGATCACTATGTTTGTCTTGTTCACTTGGCTAGTAAGCCAATAAACCTAACCTACCCGGCTGGTCGTATTATGTCGATAGAGACGGTATTTGTATGCTGCTCCTTGTCCTAGAAGTAGGCTGAGCGGCAGACACAGACTGGACCGAGAACCGAATTGGTCCAAAACCCTGGACCGAATGATCCGGTCCGGTCCTAATTAGGCAAAATAAGCAAATTTTTTATAAGATCGAATTGTACTGAGGACCGAAATGGTTCAAAATCACGGACCGAGGACCAGACCGAATTTGCTCGGTCCGGTCTGATCTTCTGGTCCGACGGTCCAAATGCTCACCTTTACCTAGAGTTATGCCTTTTGTCCAGCGACTAGCTGTTATGGAACCTCATAACGACGTTTGTACTCCGTTGCTCACACGTCGTTTCTTCATTTATATCAAACAAGTTTTTTTGCTAGCTGATTATGCCAATGTCCTAAATTTATCGTATCTAGGGTTGAGCATCGATTCAAAACCGAACCGAACAGAACCAAACCGAATAAAACGAACCAAATCAAATCAATTTTGAAAAAAACTCGAATAAAAACCGAACCGAATTATATCGAGCAAAATCCAAACCGAACTAAACCGAATATTTAGTTAGGCGTATCTTTCGTCTGAACCGAACCGAGCAAAACCGACATAGATATACAAACCGAAAACTGAACCAAAAATGGTCGGTTCGGCTCGATTTTTCAGTTCGGTTCGGGTTGTTTTGCCCAGCCCTATTCGTATCTGCATATCATATCAAACAAGCAGTGGAGGCATAACCATCATATTTTCATATGTTGCGTTAAAACAAAGTTATCGAGTTTTAGAAACCTGGGTCAATCCGACCGAATCACCGGTTCATTTTAGTCCGTTTTTGGTCAAAATGGTTCAACTGGCTAAGGTCAAACCGGGTTCGAAAACAGTACCTTTCGTTGCTTGTTTCTTGAACATCTTACATAATATTCAAACTTTCATAATTATACTAATCTATATAAATCTTGTGAGTTTAATTTGTTAATTTTGATTATAGTTTCTCAAAAGCATGATTCATATTATTAAAAAAAAAAAAAATATTGGTCGACACATTAATTTTTCTCCAAGTTTGAATGTTTCAGTGTAACAATGTGCTTGTTAAAAAGTAGCCCACAATGTCTAATGTCTTGGTCATGACCTAATAAAGTAAATCTTGATATTACTAAATTAAATTTGAAGATTTGGTTAGAAAATATTTTATGAAATCATGCTTGATTGCTTTACTTATGGTTTAATGAAGATATTATGCGTAACTAGATGGCTACTCGTGCATAACAACGAAGTTTTACAGTGGCAGATAGTTATAGTGATATAAAAGTATACGGATTATAAACGAAAAATAATAAAAGTATGAAATTTGGATTAAAAGTAATTTTTTGAAACTCGGTTCGACTCGACCTGTTCAACGAGTTCTGGCTTAAAAGCTGGTCAAATTAAAATGGGTTTTATATTTACGAAACACGGTTAAACCCGTTGAGTTTGAAGTGAATCGGATCTTCCGATAACTCGATCGAATCAATTCAGTGATTGAATCAGTAACCATGTGACTCAACCGGGTGACTTGAAATTGTAATAAAAAGTATCGAATGAATTCTTAGAAGCTTGGATTTAAGTTGATTTTTTTACCATTGAATATTTTCTTAAAACACTTTCAGTTTTCAACAATTCACTTTTCAAGTTTCAAGAGCGAGTGTTAAATTAATTTATAGATAATATAGATTAACGTTAGTTTTAATCGACAAAAAGTCATTTTTACTTGCATAGTTAATATTGTATATAAATTAAAAATATGTTTTGATTATAAAAATAAAGTAAGAAAATCTATCATAATTATACTATTCAAAAAGAAAAACTAAACATTTTTTTAAGACAAACATAAATAACAAGATGAACATTTTTTTGAACGGAATAAGTATCTAGAGATTTGTCTCGTTCAGATTATACGGCGGTGCTAGTCTTTTACTCGGATGTACACGGTAAAACGTTTCATGTCACGTTAAATTTTGGTAAAATATACTAGTACCGATTGTGCATGTAATCAACCGAGAGTCGTCTTGTGATTTTCGATGGTCTTATGCGAGAATAATTAACATGTCTTATATAAAAGAAATCATTTATGACTTGAATTATATAACTCGCATATGTTTAATATTATATATATTTATCTGTGAATTATTGAAAATGTTAATTTTTTCAAATTTAAGCTTTGCGCGGCGAAACCTATTGAACACCTCTCTGAATCCCTTGCATCAGCCCGAAGTACAAGGTTCAATTAGTTAGGAAAACTTAAATTTCTAAGAAACAAGCTTCAATTATTTTAAATTTTCTTAAATTGACTAGAAACTTACAATATAATTCTTTACAAATAATGATTAACACTTTTTGATAAGTAAAGAAAAAAGTAGAACCCAAATCTTTTTATATTTATGTGTTGTTTTATTAAATAATTTAATTAACTAATCTTCTATCAAAAAGCTAACTTTTTGGCTTAATGATGGCTCAATAATTGATACATTTGTGCATGTCTTATGTACTCCCAATTCTCCACTCAAATTTAAATTTTTAATTTTTGGTTAATAATTCTTGCTTTTTTACAAATTTGGTGACAAGTTAAATAATTCATTTTGTCTTATTTATACATGATCAACCCCATTTTGTTTTTCTTTAATTTGTTTTATTGATCAAACTCAATTATTTGACTTAGATTCAATCAAGTGTGATATGATTGATTTTGATATGACCTTACTAAAGTTTATGTGACTGTATTCGGAGACGAAGCCAGAAAAATTCTCGAGCGTGATCATAAGTGGGATTAGTCACGTTCGCATGCAAAACGTGCGTGTTCATAACTAAACTATACCAATTTTAGACAACATGACTTTGACCGTGGTTCTGTCTCTGATTATATTTTAAATTACTGTTTTTCGATAAAAAAAAGTTTTTCAGTGTCTTTTTTTTTTTGCTAAAGAGTATTCTTTGTATATGTCGTGTTAAACCGTTGTACTGAATGATTTAGGCAACGTCTGGTTGACGTTGTTTATGCACAACGGTTTAACACGAAGCTTGTTTTTTTCCGGGTCAAAAACGAGTGATTACTAAAAAAAACAATGGTTCGTGGTTATATAATTTAATTTGGTGTCACCATGCTGCATGAAAGCAACATCATTTAGTGGATTAGTTGATCATGCATGCTTCTTTACAAGATAAATTAAATTTATTTCAAAAGTAGTAAATAAAATAATAAGTATATAATACATTTAAATGTGTAACAGTGCTTATTGTAAAATTATAGTGTTACAAGATATAATTTATATTTGATACGCGAGCGGAGCTAGGATTTTTAGTTAAAGAAAATTAAACGTATTTAAGACAAAAAATTATAATGATTAGAGAGGATTAATGTAGAAAATAGTACAAAAATTGTTTTTCGATCATATACATATATAATAAATGAAATATATATGTTGATTAAGTAAGGCACAACACCCACTAGTTCCCCTACTAGCTCCGCATCTGATCTAATAATTATTTAGTCGCGTAATTTTATTTAAGAAACGCTGCAACACTTTTTGCTTTTAGCGACTGTGGTCGTTATAAGCATGGACGAATTTTAGTGGAGATCGATTGAGAAGACCATGCATGATCCTCCCAAAATTTCGAAGTTATACTTATATGCGCTTAAAAGAATACAAATTTGGCTCGTCCACGTTAACTTACACAACACTCGATCTTTTTAATAAGTTCACCCAAGTTCCGTCTATGGTTATAGTATAAGTTGATTATGTGATCGTTAGCAGCGATCGTAGGTGGTCTTAATAAAATTCGCCTCCGTAGATCGGCTACTATAAGTTATGGCGATCACGAGTTTGCACTTCTAGCGACCACGTTTTGCCTTGACGTATCTTTCGGTTAAACTTTTACGACAAAACTTATATACCCAAATTACGCACACCACAAAATTGTGTATGCGATTTAACTAAAGTATCTTTTAGCTAGGGGCGGAGCTAAAAAATTTGACTTGAGGGGTTAAAATTCGATATTTTATATAAATTACACTTAAAGATGATTTTCAAAAAGGTCAAATTAAAAGAAAAACTCGAAATTATTTCAAAATTTACACTATAATATTTTCGTTAGGAGGGTCACGTGACCTTTGTGACCCCCTACCTCCGCCACTGCTTTTAGCGAGCTAAAGCATAAAATCATCATACACACATAATTTTTGACAAGATTTATTTTGGCGAAATCGATATTTTTAACAAATATATACATTACGCGACAAATTTTTTATAGATTTTTTGTGTATCGATCTCTAAAAACCCTTAGCTCCGCCGTTGCCATCATAAGGTTTCATCGCAAGACTTTTTGTGAAAGACATATATCTTTTTCTAACGACAAATGTTAGTAGTTAGTGATTCGAGCCGTGCAATGACATACAAGCGGCAGAATGTCTTCTTCGAACCCTCGTCTAGTTATGTTAAACTCCTTATCCTCTTCACCAGAGAGACCCTTGACATGTCTTAAACCAAATACTTTCAGAGAACTTCTCGCAAAAAAAAACCAGTTAGTGAAACATTGATGATCAACTGAACTAAACCAGTTGGTTTTTGTGAAAGACATATTAACAACTAAATCATTTTTGTGATTTTTTTATATTATCACTAACTATATTTAAGAATATTTATTAATATTAACTAATAATATTACCTTAAAGAAGTCTTTATATACACCATAATAAGCTGGTGTTCAATAAGCTCCTTAAAACAAAAACAACCATAATGAACCTAGGTACGATGATCATCATGGTGGTGATTACGCTACTCGTTTCGCCACGCGAAACCGTCGCAGCCGCAAAGTTATCATCTCTAACGTACCCATCTCACCAATTACTTGAAGTGCAAGCAACCATGCACGCCACAAAGTCCTCTTCTTCCCACGTACCAAAAACACAACTATTCGACCGAATAATGGAATCCGAAGAGCCTCGTGATGGTGGATGGTGGAAGCTGAACCTTGTGCACCGGGACAAGATGTTGGAGAAAGATTTGGGGCATAGAGTACGTGTAGAAGCTCGGTTAAAGAGGGACGTCGAAAGAGTGGCGATTTTGAATACTAGGATCGGTGGGAACCGAACCATTGGCAGTGGGAGGTTGAAAGTGGAGGATTTTGGTTCGGAAGTGGTTTCGGGCATGCAACAAGGGAGTGGGGAGTATTTTGTTAGGGTAGGGGTGGGGAGTCCCTCCCGGAGTCAGTACATGGTTGTTGACTCCGGGAGTGACGTTGTGTGGGTCCAATGCTTGCCATGCAAACAATGCTACCAGCAATCGGACCCACTATTTGACCCTACTAGTTCAGGTTCTTTTGTGTCCGTGCCATGTGGTTCTCCTGTATGTGACCATGCAGAGACCGCGGCCGGGTGTCGTGGTCGTGGTGGGGGTCGATGGTGTAGGTATGAGGTTTCGTATGGTGACGGGTCTTACACGAAGGGAACGTTGGCACTCGAGACGCTAACTTTTGGTAATACGTTTATTCGTAATGTTGCTATAGGGTGTGGGCATAGGAACCAAGGGTTGTTTGTTGGGGCCGCGGGTTTACTTGGTATTGGTGGTGGCTCGATGTCGTTGGTGAGTCAGTTAGGTGGTGAAGCAGGGTGGCGCGTTTAGTTATTGCCTTGTTAGCCGCGGAACTGATTCCCCGGGGTCATTGGAATTCGGGAGAGAAGCTCTCCCGACAGATAGCGCAGTTTGGGTGCCACTGCTGAAAAATCCAAGAGCCCCGAGTTTCTATTACGTGGGGCTTTCAGGTCTCGGCGTAGGAGGGGTTCAAGTGAGCATACCCGAACCCATTTTCAAACTAAGCGAAATGGGACATGGAGGGGTAGTAATGGACACCGGTACAGCCGTCACGAGGCTCCCAATAGCTGCTTATACCACATTCCGTGATGCCTTCATCGCACAAACAACAAACCTACCTCGTTCACGACCGGTCTCCATATTTGACACATGCTACAACCTTAATGGGTTTGTCCAAGTTCGAGTTCCCACCATTTCGTTCTACTTTACAGGAGGACCAATCCTAACACTTCCGGCTAGCAACTTTTTGATACCGATGGATGACGTGGGAACATTTTGCTTCGCCTTCGCTCCAACTTCATCAGGACTTTCCATTATTGGAAATATCCAACAAGAAGGCATCCAAATTTCTTTCGATTCTGCAAATGGACTAATGGGATTCGGCCCTAACGTTTGTTAAGCTGTGAACTAAGTACCTATCCGCCGAAAATTACATGTTCAACATACAGACCGTTGCACATGATTGTATAATAAGTACATAGTAGTTCCTGGTATCCTAGTATGAATCAGTAGCATTGAGTTTGTGTTTATTGTATCATGATAGCTTAATTTCCCTACGATATATCGTGAAAACTTAATGATTTTCACGATCTATCATTATGCAACAAGATCATTTTGGACCCATATCGGAAATTTTTAGCACCAATCATTGTAGAGGCTTTGGTTTTCTCTACAAGCACAAGTCATAAAAAGCTCGCTATCACAAAAACCTTTTATAGTGATATCGACCAATTGGCCTTGGCTTCTATCCAACAACATTCTTAAAAATCTTCTGCAAATCAATGGGACGAAATGATTGATATGGCCGAGTATCATTAGGCTGATGCTCGCAGTAGTATTTGTCTTCCAAATAAATGACCCTCCACATACACGGGTCCTTGCAGATTTGTCGCCAGTTAGTGCACACCTTCTGAACACTCACTCCTTACTGACCTGACCCATTTGACCCGTTTACTTTTTATTTAACCTTTTGACCCGTTAAAGAGAAAACTTGACCCAATTCTACCCATTCTTAAGTACATGGGTTAACATATGCTACATCTAATTGAAACGGTGTAAGTGGCGGATCAAGGATAGCAAAGCTTAAAACAGAATCAGTCACGCACCTTTGACGAAATTAGTTCCTGGTACTTCTGTACGCTTTAACTCGTGATATGTTCCTGTGCAACTTCGATTTGGAATGCACTTTTGATATGGTACAGCTAGAGCCATGGCAGTTACTTCAGATGCACCCTACTCCTAACCATGGGCTGAAAAACTTCGTACCGTACTGGCCTAATAGGTAACGGTTGCGTGCATATTACGTTTAACTGCACAGTTCAGTTGAATGTTAGACTGCCGCTTACTTGTTTTGTAGCAAAACACAGAAGCTAAACGGCTAAAACGGGTGATTAAGAATTGCAGAAAAAGAAGGACTTGGTTACGTTCAGAAGCACGTGAAGTTGTTGCAGACTGATACAACGACCAACAAGAAACCAGGTTTCTTGAAATCGTTAACAAGTTTCAGGCGACATAATGGGTTTGGGTAAAAAACGGGTAAAAGATGTTCATGGGTCAAAACAGCTTGCTCGGGTTGCCAACAACCACGCGTTGCCTACACAAACTCCACAAGTTTTGTATGTCTCAAAATAACTACCACAAACTACATTATTATTGCAACGAAGTTCTCAAAACGGGTCAAAATGTGTAAAATCTTCACAAGTTTTCTCTGTCTCAAAATAATTACCTCAAACTATATTATTTCAATGAAGTTCTCAAAACGGGTCAAAATGTGTAACACACACGAATCTGATTGCGAAGGTTGTCAGTTTTAACGAACATTAGTTCAATCTTCTCCCCTCGATTAAGCTGAACATGAATTTGTTTCTCAGAATCTCGCAAAACGATTTACTGAGAATTTACTCAGTAACTATTGAAACCGAAGATTTACTGAGTATAACTACATTTATGCCTAAGTTTGCATGTTTTATGAACTACACTACATTTATTTTTATTACTGTTGTTTTATTACTTTTGCCACCAACACATAAGCTTTTTCAAATTTTCGGTTCATTGTCTATTGAAACCGAAACCGACCTGGCAAAACCAAAAAAATCTGAGCAGGCCTGACTCGCATTTGGTTTGGATCAGAGTACGTTTATTCGCAGCCTATCACAGCCCAGTCTATCATTATAATATTATTTTCTTTTTCATCATTGCATGTATAACTTATAAATAACAATAAGCTAACATTATATGAAATCTCAAGTCTTGAAGCAATTAATTTCAAAATTTTGTGTCTAACTTTATTTTGATACGTGTTTGATGATGTCAAAAACCATTGTTGCTTTAAGCCCAATAAAAATCAAAGGGACATCATCAAGTTTGACTTTTGTTAGTCCAACATGAGATGTGGCCCGATCCAAATCACCAAAATATAATGTTTGCCTAGTGAACCAGTTTGCAAACCCACACTCCCGCACATGACTATATAAGTACATATCATGGTAGATTGGTATCACGGCATGAATTTCTATTTGGGTGTGCCAAATTTTTTATATAAATTGCTAAAAAAAACATGGATTTTGCTAATGACAGTCTTTAGGGTTGTGTTTAAGAGAATAAATTTATTACAAAGTCATTCATAAATCATTATGATTTGATGTAAATCCCGAAAAACATAGACACAGTCTCTAAAAATTCGGATGAACATTAAATATTTGATTATGATTGGTTGATTTCATTTCTTATATTCAATTGTACTAAAAAAGTTCCTCTTAAACACAGCCCTAAGAGCAAGGGGAGCGGTGGTGCAAAAGCTGGCTGTTAGCCCTTTGGCGCCAGCCCTCCGTTGGCGCACTGTACCACCCCTCGCGCCAACAACAACAGCCAGCGCCAAGAGATTTTCAGTTTTTTTTTTTTTTTTTAGTTATAAAGTGGGGTATTTGTGGGCCCAGTATACCCCTTTGGCACCACTTTTTCTCGTGCCAACGACTCCCCTCTAAATGTGGTGCCAACGAGTTTCTGGTGCCAAAGCCCCAAAATCCCACGTGGTGGCTTTGGCACCAACTTCTCGTGCCAACGACTCTCAGCTCTCTAAGGACTGTTATTAGCAAAACACAAAAAACATTATATATAACTATGTAAGAATTGTGTAATAAATTTGTCTATTTATCGTTTTAAGAGAACTAAATGCTAATACAAAATAGTAAAATGGACTTAGACTAAACTACATATCATGACTACCATAGATTTGTGGGTGACCTATATGTTTTTTCATGGCTAGTTCGATAAAATAGGATTTTAGTATAATATTTTTTAATTTTGTGCTTTTTTTAAAAAATGTTTTTCACTAAAAACTCAAATTACCTTCTACCCACACCCCTAAGTCCAGGTAACTAAAAGATATTGTTGCCTAATGGGTCGGGCTGCAAGCCCACATTCACATTCACATGTCTAAAAGTATTTCGGTGAAAGTTTTCTCGGTTTAATATACTCGGAAATGATGAATGTGTGGTTTATCTAAATCTATAGATAATTACTGCTAAGTTTAGGGAGTGTTTGGTTAAACTTATGAGTTGGGTTTATTTTATATTATAGAAGTTATATATATGACTTATATAATAGGATTTTTCTATCTTATACCTAGGGGCACATGATAAGAGGGTTAAAGTACACATGGTCACATTAAAAAGTACATAAGGATTCACATTTTACAAATTCCTGTGTACTTTTCTGTTAAATCATATATGCTTTTTATGTATTTTAACCCTTCCTATCATGTGCCCTAGGGCACAAGATAGAAAAACCCTATATAATATAAGCATATAAGGCGCATGTTTAGTGTTTGATTTATCTTATTAAAATTAATAAAGTAAAATAACAAAGAAAACACATAAATATTAAATGAGTTAATTATTAAATATGGGTATAAAAGTCTTTTTATATGATATTATTATATAAGTTTACTATTCCTTATAAAAGCTACAAATATTTGGTTTACCAAAATTTTTTTATATAAGCTTGTAAGCCTACTTACATAAGCTTAACCAAACACTTGATTTCTACTCATAAGCTTATAAGCCCACTATATGAACTAAACCCAAAAAATCACATAATCAGTTTTAATAATTTTTTAAGCTAATGATAGTCAACATTCATGTATTATAAGGATGATCATACCTTAAGCGTAAAAGTAAAAATTGGTTTGTTCAAACTTTTAAGAAAAACACAAATAGCAATAGCTAGCACTTTTAGATACAACGATTATTAACTTATATTCGGCCTAACTTCCTTGCAATTTAATTTGGTCTATAACGCGGTTCTATATTTGAGACTTTGATAATTGATGCCCTAATTTAATTCATTGAAGAAAAGTGGGTCAAATTTGAAAGCCTAAACGTGATCTCCAAGTCAAAACTTTCCTATAAATACCCTTGAACACCACCTTTCATATTTCATATCCTTTACATCTTTCTAAAATCTAAACTCAATTCCTAGAAAATATGTCGATGGCCACTTCTGCCCTAGCTGAAGCTTATGTAATGAGGAAACACCATCAACAAAAGATGAAGACGACAACTATTACGACCAAGGATAGCGTAATCGACGACGATGATGATCATGTTTCTTCGACCAGTGGTTGCTTCCCAGCTTTGTTCAAAAAGGTTCATCCTTCAAGTGTCGCGGTTTATGATTCTACTCTTCGTCGTCGTCATAAGAGCTAAAAACGAATGAAGATCAAGTGTTGTTGGAGTTGATTGTAAATAATGATGGAAACGTTTTATATATTGCAACAGGTTATTTATTTATTTTTTGATCTTTCTGTGTAATGTAATACGAAAAGCTATAGTTGAATGTCTAAAACATAATTCCTGGTGATTATTCGTATCAGTGAGGCATGGACGAAGTTAGGGTTCCCGCAGATGTCCGTAACACATATGGATTTTTTCTGTGTAGTGTTAAAATGTGAAGAAAACATTCATTTTTCTTTAATGCATCTTAAATTCACCCGGTTAATCGGAACGTGTTTCTACCCTTCATTTTAATTCACTTTTTACATATTTTATATTACAGTTCCAAAAAAATTCGTGCATCCAATTATATTTGGTCATGGCTTCGTCCGTGCAGTGATGTGCATAACTTGATTCATATAAGTAAAATAGCAAACTCATACATCAGTATCTAGTTTATATGCAATCTCAACTCTGAGGTCTCAACCACTGAAAAAATATTGAAGCTATTAGATTCAAAACTTTATGTCAATTTCTCAACTTTGTTTTCAAACGTGTTTGATGATGTCAAAAGTCATTGTTGCTTTTAGCCCAAGAAAAGGTCAAATGAGATATCTTGTTGCCTAATAGGCCGGGCTGGAAGCCCACAATCACAAGGATAGTTATTTAATTACCCAAGACTAAGAGATAATAATCAGTTTTAAATTTTTTTAAGCTAATGACAATCAACATTCATGTATATAGGTTGATCATATCTTATGCGTAAAAGTAAAAGCTAGCATTTTTGATACAACAATTTTTAAGGTATAGATGACTCGGGAGCCGATAGGGGGGAATAGAGTATTTGCCCGCTAATCGACCAAACAGTCGTACGGTTTGATTTAGTCGAAACTATGTTTCTATATAAAGATTGCATGTCGACGAGACTCGCCCATTTTGCATTAATTAAGAGACTAAACAACAATGTTTTAAAGTCCGGATTTACACGGTCGTTTAAACTATGAACCATTCATATGATCGAAAAATCGGTTTTGAGAAGAAAAAAAATTCGGTTAAACAGTGAACCTATAATTCTACCAAGTCAGTTAAAAATCCAGTTTTTAGGATGTTTATTAAGAAAACTTAAATTTCCTATAAATACCCTACACCTTACCTTTCATAACTCATATCTTTATTTCGTTTATCTCATTTCTTAAAAATGTCTTTGGTCACTTATGCCCTTGCTGAAGCTTATGTAATGAGCAAACCCCATCAACAAAAGATGAAGACCACAACACATAATACGACCAAGGATAGCGTACTCGACGACGACGATGCTCATGTTCCTTCTAATAATGGCCGTTGCTTCCCAACTTTGTTCAGAAAGGTTCACCCTTCAAGTGTCGCGGTTTATGATTCTACTCTTCGTCATCACAATAGCTATAACCGATGGAGATCATATGTGGCTAGAACCCTCGGCCATTTTATTGGATTTGATTGTAAAGAAAGTTTCATAGATTGATTATTTTAACTTGAATAGCAATTTATTTTGTCACAAACTCGTACGTCACAAGTTATGATTTGCGTTAAGTCACTGAACACTCGCCCAAAACATGGTGTCCAAAGTTTTGATAATTGTAAAATACTGAAAGTGTTTATTGATTAAATAATCATTACAAATACATTATATCTATTTATAATAGAACATGGCTTAGATAATAAGCTAACATAAACCTAAACTCTAATGGACTCAAAGCCCATAGGCCAATAATGACTCGTCTAATAATAATAACATCGCAGTATTTTCTATGGCTTATTGCTGCTTATTTGTTGCTTTTAGTGTATCCTATTACGAAATAGAAGAATATGTTAGTTGGCTCAAACCCATACGTAAGTTATATCTTCGTAAAAGATGTCACTAGTTAGTTTTGCTCTTTCTGAAGCTTATACGATGGCCAAGCTCCACAAAGAGACGACTAATACAACCTCGAATATACCAACATTCTATCGGTATACCAACAATTAAAAACTACGCTTATTCCAAATGCTTGGAACCCAAGGTTGATTGCAAAGAAAAGTTATTTACGACATGCTAAGTTATTTATATCTTAATCAATAAAAATACGTGATTATAAATGTTAGAAAAAATCCCGTGCGTGCACGGGTATTATAACTAGTACTCAAAACGAATATAAAGCATGCGGTACTTTAATTAACTTGATGCATTAGTCGATAAACATTATTATTAGCGAGGCATATATTAGGCTTGTGAACTCAGTTATCTTTTTTGTCACATCATTGGACCCGAGATCATCCTTTGGTTCAAGTAATTGGAAACCCTTCACAACCCGTTCGTACAAGACGACAACTTAACACCGATGGCGATGTTTTTATGTTCGCACTCGCCGTGAGTTCAGCTGAAACGAAAAACATCAAAGAAGCCATGGCTGATCATGCTTGGATTGAATCGATGACGGATGAACTTCAACAATTTGAAAGACTTAAAGTCTGGGAACTTGTTGACAGACCATACGATGTAATACCATTAAATCTTCGATGGATATGGAAAAACAAGATGGATGAAGAGAACACGATCATCAAGAATAAATCTAGGCTAGTGGCTAAAGGGTATGGTTAGAAAGAGGGTATTGATTTTGAAGAGCATTTGCACCAGTAGCTCGTTTGGAAGCGGTCAAGATTTTCGTTGCTTATGCTGCACATAAGGGATTCATTGTCTATCAAATGGACGTAAAGACGGCGTTTCTTAACGGTCCCTTGAAGGAAGAAGTCTATGTCACGCAACCGGAAGGGTTCGTCAATCCTCATTATCCTGACAAGGTGTATCGTCTCCACAAAGCACTTTACGGACTCAAGCAAGCTCCAAGGGTGTGGTACGACGAGCTCCCGAAATTTCTGGTATCCAAAGGTTTCTCAAAAGGTTCAATTGATCTAACTTTGTTTACTTATAAATATGGGGATGACATTTTGCTTGTGCAGATTTATGTTGATGACATTATTTTCGGGTCTACAAACCCAAAACTTTCAAAATGGTTTGAAAAAGTCATGCACATCAAATTTAAAATGTCAATGATGGGCGAACTAAAATTCTTTCTAGGAATTCAAGTTCACCAATCCCCAAGTGGTATCTTTATAAACCAAGCTAAGTATTGTCAAGAGATAATCAAAAAGCATGGTATGACCTCATGTGACCCTGTTGGGACACCATTATCAACCACATCCCTAGATGCTGAACTGGAGATTCTGGCAAAGAAGCCTGCTTGATTCATCTATCAAACATCTACCTGTAAATATATTTGGAAAAGCAAAATACAAAAATATAAAACATATAAAAACAAAACACAAAATTAAAAATATTTTAAAATCCAAAAAAGATTCTTCTCGACATGTCTTTCAGTATCGATAATATGGACGTACCTAGAAATGTCGCTCAATAACGACACGGGTGTGTACATAAAGCTCGAATGAAAGTTGTAAATATTTTTCAAAACATGTCATTTCTTTTAATAATGGAAATTGTCTATTTTGGACAATATTTCCAAACAACGGGTAGAGCAATCTATCACGGGTTGAGCTTGTCGCAAAACATTGCACGTTTTGAGCTCAACACAATGGCTTGTAATCACTTTTAGATTGCAAACCGGATCGATATTTACGGGGGAGTGTACGATTTAGTGCCCTTACCCTCCGCAAAAGAAGTTAAATCTTCTTACACTTGAGTGGATTTGTCAAGACATTCAAAGTCTATGAACTCAAGTTTATGCTTTAGAAAAACCTCTTCGCCAAAAAGAAATAGGATTTTTCAAAAAGCGTTAAACACATTTTTTTCGAGAATTTCTCAATGCTTATTCAAAATCTTTCAAAAATTGTGTGTTCAACAACTCCCATCCTCAAAAAGCGAAATGTGGTCAAATCCTCATAATGACAATTCAATTGGATCAAATTTTGAGGGGGATCATTTCAACTTCATGCAAAAGATTAACACATCTTTCTCCCAGAGACTTTCAAGACTATTTTTCAAAATATATTTTAATCAAATTTGGTATCTCTAATATCAATTTTTTATATATATTAGAGATAGGGGAGAAAATGTGATTAAAATGTGATCTTATATAAGACTCAAGCACTTTAACTCTTACCTACATGTGCAAAACACTTTCGATTATCGATGCACATGTGAAGGGGGAGCATTTCTGAAACGACAAAAACTATCAAGGTGTTAAATGTTTTTCAACACCTTGTTAGATGTTTGAAGTGGTTTTTATGGTTACGATCTAATACCCACAACATCTTTAATTCACGACGTTATTGGTGTCAAAAGGGTGGTTAGGTTTAAGTCCTATGATCCAACCAGAACCGGAGGGATCTTCCCAGGGACAATCCAATAGATTATTAGAAGTCCTTAGGAAAGATGGAGTAGAATGTGAACGTAGCTGAATGCCGACTAAGTACTGATGCTAGCACTGGAACAATCACAACAAGGTGCTAGTAATGATGTCCTGGTAAGCATTGAAGGGGTTGAATAATGAAAAAGAAATGTAAGGATAAAGGGTGTAAAGAAAGAAGCCCTCCATACAACTTAGGCAGAAACCGGGTCAACACATCATGAAGACAACTCATCATGGACCCAGTGATGTGAAGCACAACCCTTTCCTAGCTACTCAGGCTTCTCTCAAAAGAAGTTTGTTTTATTGTCACGGAGAACAACATGACTTCTATTAGCTTTCTCATTCCGAGATAGTTGATATTGAATAGGTGGCATCTGCTCCAGCCTCCGACCACTAAAAGTGCACAAATCGAGTCTAGAGCCAAGAGATCAATCAAATCTCGTTAGGACATACGAATGACGAACAAGAGAGTCCTACGCCATATCCTTGTGATATTGCTAGAACACTCAGAGTGATACTACTTAGTATTCACAATGATGAGTGGAAATCCTTCCAGTGTTAACATCAAACAGCACTGTGGTAAGTCATATGTAAGATTCTTTATGAATTAAACGTATGTAGAACTCAAAAGCAACAGTGGTTTGATCCTGAATTGATTCAAACTCGTTTCAGGTTTCTACGCAATATCTTTATGGTCTTGCCAGAACATTCAGAGTGATATTCATTAATATTCATAGTGACGAATGGAAATCCTTCTAGCGTGAACATCAAACAACGCTACGGTAGGCGACTTGTGAGATTCTTATGAATCAAGCTTGTGTCAACTGGAAAGCAACAATGGTAAGATTCTTTATGAATCACACTTGTTCCAGGAATTTGAATTGACGACTTTAATCAAGCGGATATTTATCCAATTGATTCACTCTTTATGTTCGCAGTCTTGCTTTGAGACGGTCGAGTAAAGAGAACGGCTAGTACAGCCGCGAAACCCTGTCAAGGAGATTTTTAACTGAATCTACCTATCACAGGTACGATATTTAATATCGTATAACGGTCTTCACCGACCGGAGGTAAAACGCTACCGATTTAGGACGAATGTCAAAGCCATTCAGTCCGTGTCTATGTTTTGTCTCGAGAAGGTGGCGTCACGGTGTACTCAGCAAAGTCAAAGATTCAAAACCACATACTCATGCCTAAAGACATATTCGACAATTAATAGTGTGAGCATGTGGATGAAGACACAAGATCGCAAGATGGCAAAGACAAGTCAAGGATGATTTGAAGATCTCAAGATTAAAGACAAAGTCGAAAGACAACTACAAAGGCTCAAAGATCACAACATGAAGAAACAAGACTACTATTACACGTTCAAGCCTCATTTATGGCGAGATTAGTAATCTCTACATTTCTCCAAATGACAAAGGGTAATGACCTCTCACAAAGGGTAATGACCTCTCATTGGGGGAGATTGTCAGCCTTAAAATATTGAGCCAAACAAGATTGCTCGGTCATATGTTTATTATGTATCATATATTAGAACGTTGTAATAGATAGTAGATTAGTCGTGTATTACGGGCTTAACTTTAAGCTAAGGTTTATTCATAAGTAACCAAAGCCCAAAAGAAAAGGCCGGCCTATTATCATGTAGCCCATCATGCCACATGTAGGCAGGGCTATATAAACCTCTCCTTGCATGTAAGGAGAGGTTGGTTGTCTCGTTTTTCTATTCTCCTAATCTAATATTCACCAAGTTTCTCACACACTTCTCTCTACTTTCTCTCACTACGTTCTCTCTCTAGAATTCATCTTTTATCTACCTATCTTTCTTGTTTAATCATCACAAATATATGGGACAACAGAGGAAGACATTAGTAAAACTTTAGTGCTTGAATTTTAAATAAATTAGATGGACTTAAATGTAAACTTATAATTTTTCATATTTTTTTAATAACTTTATAAAATAAACAAAATAACCTTTAAACTTTATACGCTCTAAACTTTATATTTAAAAATACAACATATATGTTATATTAAAAAAAATCAACAAATCACATGATTATAAATATTAAAATAAAAATGCAAATTATTGTCTATTTATATTTTGACACTTAACAAAGTCAAACAATGCAATATACGTAAATTATTGTTAACATGAATATAAATATTAAAATGAATGCATGACCTTAGACATCAGTATAAGATGAAAATAAAAAGACGGGATTCCACATATTACAACAACATATATTTTTTAAGGTCATCATATATTATTAAACACACAATGTCTAGAAAAACATAGCTAACATTTCAGTTAAACAAACTAAAATCCTTTGTGCAACAAATATTTATACAAAATATCAATTAATATTATCACATAATGAAAAATCACAATGTAAAACTCGTGGGTATATAAGTATCGTAACTATTTAAGTATTAATATTTAAATATTTTTTATAAAATAATATTAAGCATTACAAAATCGTGAATTTATAAATCGTGTATGTGTAAGGTTGATGTAAATGGTTTGTTAATTAATAATTAAGGTATAACTATTTAGAATAAAAATAGCAAAAGTAAAAAGAGTATGAAATTCAGAAAAAAATTGTGGTGAGTTTATATTAAATTACACGGTGCACAGTAAAAGAAAAACATAATCAAGCATATAAACATTAGATGACATTTATAAACATAACATACATAAAATCGTAATAACGAAATTATTACTTAATTTATCTTTTATTTTCAAGTCCCGTACGTGCACGGGCATTAAAACTAGTTTATTATTTATAAATATTTTTTTTCCAAACTTAGTGACAACATTATTGTTTTTAAACTTTTATTTTAAGAAGTTTTTAAACAAATTATTTACTGTGATATATGTTTATATGTACAGTATGTTCACATGAATAGTAATGAAAAAGCCCAAGAAAAATAATTGAAACCCGACCATTGAAGTCTAGTGATGGAGACATAAATCCAAAGTTTTATTAAAAGTCAAAATTTGAAAGCCTCAACAACTCAACGTGATCTCCAAGTGAAAACATTCTATATATACACTCCTTTCATACTTCATACGTACTTTATAATTTCTTGCATATCTCATTTCTTAAAAGATATGTCGATGGCCACTTCTGCCCTTGTTGAAGCTTATGTGATGAGGAAACACCATCAAGAAAAGATGAACAAGACAACTCTTACGACCAAGGAAATCAGCGTAATCGACGAGGATGATGATCATGTTTCTTCGACCATTGGCTGCTTCCCAACTTTGTTCAAAAAGGTTCACCCCTCAAGTGTTTCGGTTTCTGATTCAACTAATCTTGGTTGTCGTCACAAGAGCTAAAAACCAATGAAGATCAAGTCTTGCTGGCTCTTATTTATTACTAGTACAATTGTTTTGTAAATTGATTGAAATGTATTTTTATTATTCACTTTAATTAACTCGTTTTGTATCAACAATTATCATTATTAGATAATATTGTTGGAATTTATAAAAACTTTTATCATATTAACACATTAATAATCACGAGTACGCAGCGGAATTTAGGATCACGTATAGACAAGTAATTAACATAAACAATAAAGAAACGCGTACCTTTTAGCGATGGATAAAACACCTTTATCGAACCACCAATAAAGATCAAAGTATGATCTCTCTAAGAATACGCACACAATACGTTATAGCAAACAATTAAGTATGCTAGTACCGATAGTGATAAAGCTAATTCAAACTCCTTTAAAACAAATCAACGCAAAACTAACAAACAGATTTGTTATTTTGTTCACACAATAAAACAAATAATGAATCGCACTATTGTTTTATCGTTGGGAATCTTGTTGCCGTAGGAACATATATATATCACAATAATGACCAAGCCATTCTATATATATACATGATATGGTCGGTTGTTAATCCTATTCCAAATAAGAGACCAAATTCCTATATAAAAACAAAACAATCTATTCCAAGTATATCTTTTATTTGGTTTACATACAAGTCCCTATAGTTAACATTTAACTATCGTTTGTCAAACCCCATTAACTAACTATTAGTTAACATTCGTCATAGCTTATCACTAATTAATATATTACGCATAATATATTAATGTCTAATTGTTTTACGTATTAACGCGTGCGTCTCCTTAGGCTCGGGACGACTTCCAGACATATATTATTTACGTGTACATATTCCTTCAGCTCCCACTTGGACATGTACAATAATATAATATAATAACATTGGTTAGCGTCTAGCAACACGCCAATGCTCCCGGAAGTTCTCGAGTGTAGTTTTCCATAAAGTACATTTAAATGACTTAAAACATTTACAATCCCTTTGTTTCTCAAATGCCATGTTAACAATGGATATGGATCAAAGTCATTCCATTTTAACTATTCTGTTTCTCGCAATACATAATTAATATAGATTACCAATCTAATCGAGACAAATCTAGATTACCATTGGGTATGGCCATACAAACATCTAATTAATTAACGAGGGGCCCAGTAGCATTATTCTTCAATCCTAGTTGAATGAACAAATTCTATCTTGACTACACGTGCCTCTTACATGCTTCAAGATACAAATGATTATAGTCTTTATTACTACCTTATTCAGGATAGCGTTAGATCTATAGCAAAAAGTACCATCCACATATATAAGACCTGCTTGCATCTCAAGTCAAAGGATTTAGTAATGTAAATCATTTACAAGTTTCACTTAAAGACGCCGATCCATAAAGTGATTGACTTGTTAGTAGGAGATGTCCAATATACAACTTTTGGATATCGTATGAGTTGGTGAACCGTTCTTGCATATTCTACGAATATTACCATCTCTCATATATGTCTTAATTCAATTATATTCCCATATAATCAATCGACATAGACAATTTAGAATAACATATTATTCAAGGATTTAAACATGCAAAAATAGGACCAATAAATATTAAAGAAAACGAATATATCCAATACTTCAATTCATAAAATAAATATTGTTTAACAATATCCTTTATCCAAATACTAAAACAGATTACATGAAACTACTAGCAGGACGAAGTCCCATGCTCCTAGCATGTTGAGTAAGCTTTTTACCAGGTAAAGCCTTCGTAAAAGGATCTGCTAGATTATTATCTGTATGAACTTTAACTAGATCAATCTCACCCAATTCGATACATTCTCGAACATAGTGATATCTCCTTTGATAGTGTCTGGCGCCTCTCTGAACTCCCGGTTCGTTAGCTATGATGATTGCACTTGAATTGTCACAATACATCTTTATAGGTTCTTCATTGGTAGGAACTACACCAAGTTCTCCAATAAACTTCCTCATCCAAACAGCTTCCTTTGCAGCTTCAGAAGCAGCAATATATTCAGCTTCTGTGGCAGATTGTGCAGTAGTACTTTGTTTGGAGCTCTTCCATACTACCGCGCCTCCGTTCAAAACGAAAACATACCCAGTTTGAGATTTAGTGTCATCTCTATCGGTTTCAAATCCAGCATCACAATAACAATTAACTTGCAGCTCAGTAGCTTCAGGATTTCCACCATAAACCAAAAACGTATCCTTAGTATGTCTTAAATACTTAAGAATATTTTTCACAGCAGTCCAGTGACTTTCACCTGGATTTTGCTGAAATCGGCTTGTAATATTTTGCGCGAACGCAACATCAGGTCTTGTGCATCTCACAGCATACATAATAGAACCTACAGCCGAAGCATAAGGAACATTTTGCATACGCTTCATCTCTTCAGATGTAGTAGCACCTTGTGTTTTATTTAAGTCAGTGTGCACTTGCATAGGAATGAGACCACGCTTGGAATTATCCATTCTATACTTCTTCAAGATCTTATCAAGATATGCATTTTGACTTAGTCCAATTAACCGCTTCGATCTATCTCTATAGATTTTGATTCCAAGGATAAATGCCGCTTCCCCTAAATCTTTCATAGAAAAACACTTCCCAAGATAGGTCTTTACCTCTTGTAAACTTGGAATATGATTTCCCATAATGATTATGTCATCAACATACAAGATTAGGAAAACAACATTACTCCCACTAGCTTTTTGATATACACATGGCTCATCTAGATTTTGATCAAAACCAAACTTTTTGATTTCTTCATCAAATCTTTTATTCCAGCTTCTTGATGCTTGCTTAAGTCCATAAATGGATCTTTGAAGCCTACATACTTTTCTGGGATGCTTAGGATCAACAAAACCTTCCGGTTGTTCCATATAGATTTCTTCTTCCAAGTAACCATTCAAGTACGCGGTTTTTACATCCATTTGCCATATCTCATAGTCATAGTACGCTGCTATAGCTATGAGAATCCTAATAGCTCTCAAATCTGCAACAGGAGAAAAGGTTTCCTCATAGTCAACACCATAAGTTTGTGTAAACCCTTTTGCTACAAATCGAGCTTTATAGGTGTGTACAATGCCATCCATGTCCGTCTTCTTCTTGTAAATCCATTTACCCTTTACGACCTTCGCATTGGGTGATAAATCTACAAGTCTCCAGACTTGATTATCATACATAGATTGCATTTCCACATTCATAGCAACAATCCACCTATCGGATTCAGAATCCAATATTGCATCTCTGTAGTTAGTGGGTTCATTAAGATCCCCTAAACTATGTTCCTCGACTTCTACATTTAGACATAGTCGTTTAGGTGCTTTGATTGTTCTTTTTGATTTACGAATGGGGACAACATCCTCTTCTTGAGTTACATCAGGTGCAAGACTTTCTTCCTCAATTGGATGTTCGCTAGTAGTTTCAGAAGGTAAAATATCTTCATCCTCTAGTTCTACAATCCTCCCACTCTCTTTTTGAATTATGAGATTCTTTTCAAAGAAATCTGCATACCTCTCAACAACTATTTTGTTTTCAGGTGGGTGGTAGAAATAGTAACCCATAGTTTCCTTAGGGTAACCTATGAAGACACACTTAACCGATCTTGATTGAAGTTTGTCAAGCGTGTGATGTTTCACATGTGCCTCACAACCCCAGACCTTTAAGTAAGACAAGTTTGGGACTTTTCCATGCCATAGTTCATATGGAGTCTTGTCAACCTTCTTGGTTGGAACCATATTGAGAATGCGTACAGCAGTCTCTAGAGCATAATCCCAAAAGGATAGTGGCAAAGTAGAAAGACTCATCATTGATCGAACCATGTTTAGCAAAGTTCGATTTCTCCTCTCGGAAACACCATTGTGTTGTGGCGTGTAAGGAGGAGTCAGCTGTTGGACAATTCCACTAGCCTTTAGATAATCTTTAAATTCTTGACTAATATATTCACCACCACGATCCGATCGAATGGCTTTAATAGTCTTCCCGAGTTGATTTTCTACTTCATTTTTGAATAACTTGAATGTTTCAAAGACTTCATGTTTATGTTTAAGTAAATAAACATAACCATAACGACTATAATCATCAGTAAAGGTAATGAAGTATGTAGCACCTTGCTTTGACACATGTCTAAGTGGACCACATACATCGGTATGGATTAATCCAAGTAGATCTTTCACCTTTTCCGTTTTATGTGAAAAAGATTTCCTTGTCATCTTGCCCGATATACAAGAAACGCATTGATCAAACGGTTCACTATCCGTTGAGTTTAAAAGTCCATCATGTTGCAACTTTTCAATTCGCTTCTTGCTAATATGAGCAAGTCGACAATGCCAAAGATAAGTCGAATCTAAACTTGCTTTAGATTTCTTATTGCTAATCGAATACATTGAATTCACAATTTGCAAAGTAGGATCATGCATATCAATTTCATAAATACCATTAACACGGATACAATTAAAATAAATCATATCATTAAAAGAAACGGTCATACCAGAATCCGTAAATTTATGAATAAATCCTTTATCATGCAAACAAGAAACTGAAACAACACCTCTAGTAATAGTAGGTGCATAATGACAATCATCCAAAACAAGAATTAAACCATTAGGTAAAACTAAGTCAAAACTTCCAATAGCTTCTACTTCAGCACGTACGCCGTTTCCAACATACAAGTAGACAGCACCTTGCTTCAGCTTCTTTGCTCCTCTAAGTCCCTGTTTTGTATTACAAATATTAGTACCACAACCAGTGTCATACACCCAGGAATTTTTAGAACAAGCAAATAATTCAATAGTATAAATACCTGAAGAAGTGGACGATCCAACTTGCTTCTTCTTTTTCATCAACTCAGCTAGATAAACAGGACAATTCCTCTTCCAATGTCCAACCTCTTTGCAGTGGTGACATATGGAATCTTTTGCCGGATGCTCTTTCTTATAAGGTTGAGGCTTTTTAGGTTTAGGAGGATAAGAATTTTTAGGACCCTTATCCTTACCTTTACCTTTAGCCTTACCTCCTTGCGGTTTGTACTTCTGGATCCTACCACCTTGGATCGCCATCACTTGTGGTGTAGAAGAAGATGCAACATTTGACTTCTTGTTCTTCTTAACTCCTTTCTCAAATTCAATAAGCAAAGAATGAACTTCACTAATTGTCTTCCCCATGCTTTGCATATTGTAATTTTGCACAAAGCCCTCAAAATCACTTGAAAGTGAATTGAGGATCAAGCTGACAGAGACAGCTTCTGGAAGAACATAGTTGAGAGTTGCCAAATGATCCAAATAGCTTTTCATCAATAGAACATAATCGCTAACGGATTGACCCTCTTCCTGCTTGCATGAATGGAAAGTGTGTACTAACTCTTGTAGTTCGACACCAGGAGGCTTTCCATACATCTGTTGGAGCTCAGTTATCATGTCCTTCGGACTTTTGTATTCAAATTGCTGATAAAGCGATGGAGACATAGTTCCAAGCATTAAACAAGCAACTTCATTATGACGATCATAAAGAGCATTCCATTCTACTAATTGTTCATTAGTAGCATTAGCACCAGGATGGTCAGGCCAAGGATTGTCATACACATCCTCTAGTTTCTCCACACGCACAACTAGTTTGAGCGCGCGTAACCACTCATTGAAGTTAGGACCAGTAAGTTGTTGCTTCTCAAGCATCGACCTGAAAGCCGAACTGTTTTGTTTGGTTTGGGCATTGTTCGTTGCCATCTACAAATAAACAAAGTTCAATAATTTAGTATTTTCGATAATACTTCCTTTATAGAAAATTAAATACCCATGTTTATAAATAAACAATTAATTTTCTAAAAGCTAGAATCCACCAAGACATACCACCACCGCATCAGTTGATCTGCTAGTGATGATGATATTCAAGGGGTAATTGACGTTCAATAATTGCATCCAATACAAATTCTAGAATTATGGGACTCAACTTTATATCCATCACTTGTGACAATTCAAAAGTGAAAAAGTGAGCATGTTTATCCCATCTATTGCCACGAGTTAAGGTCTCACCTATCTTAACTTGCTTAAGTCGTCCAACTAAAAACCGTGATTATATAGCACCGACGTCTCACAATCGAGTGTATTATATCACCTTGGGTTACAAAATCACCACAGTCTCACGTATGGTGAAAGAGTAAGTGCAAGTGCTTTTACACGTTGGATGGCAAATAAACTTATTTCAAAGGGTATAAATTTTGACAATTCAAAACATGTACAAAGAAGCATGCAACATCTTTGTATCATGATAATTTATAAAATTTACTCAATTCGTTAATTATAAACATCCCTTATTTAACTTACAATTCAATTGTATAAATAGTGATATCATAAAAATTGACGATTCAACATGTATTCTATTTAAAGAAGTTTAATTTTATCACGGGAAAAGATTAAAGAATGATTAAAAATCATTCAAACCCTAGACCATTTGCGGCTTCCTAAATAGTATGCAAGATAAGGAGACTACAAATAGTCAGGTATTATAGGGCAATGGTATCTACAAGACTGAAGTCTTGATGAGTCTTCCCGAACCTTAGCCTTGCAGCTAGATAGTACTTTTGCAAATTACGTCATTAATAAAATTTTACAACTTTAAAATAGAAAACAAATTATAAACTTGATTCTTGCTAATCACGGCGTGAGTTAGATTTAAAATCATGTAAGGGCGACTCGTTTGTTGCCACATATGATCGTGCAAGAACAAGGTTATAATAAATCAAATTTCATATAGTTTTAGTCCGGTTTATTTTTATTTTTCGAAAAACCCTTTGCTTGAACCATGATATATAACAATTATAATCAAAAGCAAAACAAATAAACATTAACCTAAAACATATACCCAATTAACAATTAATCACATACTTCATGCATACCACATCTATCATGACTTCAATTAAAACAATTAATCAAGAACACATGATCCATGGTAAACTTGCATGATTCCCATGGACCGAACCATAAATTTAACAATTAACAACGTGATAAATAACGACTAAGTAACAACTAACAACATATTTATCAACAAAAATTGCATACAACTTAGAGTTTGTCTAATTAATTTTATTAACCCTAATTAGGGTTTATGAAAAACTAATCATCAAATAAAATAATTCAAACGCCATCATAGTAAGTTTACACAATTTTATCTCTTTCGTTATTTTTAATGTAATTAAAAGCTATACGAACGGCTCGTGATGCCACTGTTGGAATTTATAAAAACTTTTATCATATTAACACATTAATAATCACGAGTACGCAGCGGAATTTAGGATCACGTATAGACAAGTAATTAACATAAACAATAAAGAAACGCGTACCTTTTAGCGATGGATAAAACACCTTTATCGAACCACCAATAAAGATCAAAGTATGATCTCTCTAAGAATACGCACACAATACGTTATAGCAAACAATTAAGTATGCTAGTACCGATAATGATAAAGCTAATTCAAACTCCTTTAAAACAAATCAACGCAAAACTAACAAACAGATTTGTTATTTTGTTCACACAATAAAACAAATAATGAATCGCACATTGTTTTATCGTTGGGAATCTTGTTGCCGTAGGAACATATATATATCACAATAATGACCAAGCCATTCTATATATATACATGATATGGTCGGTTGTTAATCCTATTCCAAATAGGAGACCAAATTCCTATATAAAAACAAAACAATCTATTCCAAGTATATCTTTTATTTGGTTTACATACAAGTCCCTATAGTTAACATTTAACTATCGTTTGTCAAACCCCATTAACTAACTATTAGTTAACATTCGTCATAGCTTATCACTAATTAATATATTACGCATAATATATTAATGTCTAATTGTTTTACGTATTAACGCGTGCGTCTCCTTAGGCTCGGGACGACTTCCAGACATATATTATTTACGTGTACATATTCCTTCAAATATAACTTGAATCCCAGTTAGCATGCGTATTTTATTCCAATTTTCTAATTCGACAAGTATATATTCAATTGCAAAAATATTTTGATTTACACGAAAAACATTGGTTGTTTGCGATACGTCTAGTCTTACTTGGGTTCAAGATATACGAATATGTTTTAATATTCACGAAGGTTTGAGTTGCTTTCCAAACAACAAGAGTGATGTATTAAACGTCATACATCGTGACATAAAGAGTGTAGATAGATGTGTTGAATGGCCACTAGTTCTAACAGATTGACGATGCCTATTCATTACATTTGGAGTACATTAGTGAACTGGACAATAAAGTTAAGCTTGGAATTCATATTTCCACATACTCAGATTTGCGAATCAGAATCTTTAATCTCCGTTTGCGTAATATCAGCTACACCTTCATACTAGCCTTGTCGGTTGAAGATGAAGATACGAGGACACGAACTTGGAAACTTTTCACCGCAATAGACTAGTAGTTTAATTTGAAATCATGCTTAATTGTATCTAATGGAAGTCTCTATAACTATTTAGACCATTGCAGTGGATTGTATTTTCTTCACATTTGGGGCTTTTGTTATGAAGTGGTTCTCCATACACTAGAAATCTCTTGTCATTATCTAGTTTTTGTTCTACGCCTGTGTTTTCGACTGTTTTGAGGTTGGTTTCTTGGTATTCTAAGTTGATTGTCTATTATGCAGCAATGAATAACTAATGTTTCATAGTTGATTGTCCAAACTTTAAGTCCCCCTTGGTTTGTCCGGAAAGGCTGAAATAAGTGCTGACTTTAAAATTGTTTTTAAAGGTTAACATGACAGGTTATTGGTGTACAATGATCCCCACTTTACTTAGACTGTATGTGTGCAATATGAAACTGGACTTATAGTTTGGGATGGAGGGAGTATTGACGAGTGAGAGACTGTGTACATGTTGATTGTTATTAGTCGAGCCTACAACTAGTTTTTACGATTGATGCAGGTCATAATCTTGTCGAACTAAAGTGGGCGTTTACATGGCTTTCATGGACAATTTGAATCCAATGCTAACATGTTTGACCACTTACCAAACATAATTAGGATAATAAATGTTTATGACAGTAGAATATACTTTACCAAGTGATAAAAGATTTGAAGCCTAGTAGATTGCCATCGCGCAAAGGAAGAATAGAGATTTTCAGACAAATCCATAGACTTCACCACATATCCACATGACGACCCCGTTGATCTTCACCAATTTCATAGCTCTCTCGTGATAGGGTTAAAGTAATTTACTTTGTCAGCATCAATAAAAGCAAAGTCAAAGCTTCCTTCGTTTTTAGGCTAAAACACCAGATTGTTCATTAGACTAAGCATTAAGTTCAAACCATGAATTGGCAGCCGGGTTTGAATCCCATCGCAATGCCTTGAAGCCCCTTAATGGGAAACTGGATGGCTAGCATGTGGGTTGATATTCTCTTCGTGAGATGATTCGAACTCGGGTTAAGAGACTTGGTGCCTCGGTGGCACGCAAGATACTCCGCTGCACCAAACTGCCGTTCAAAAAAAAAAAATAATAAATCAAACTCGACTTACCAAACCATGGTTTAAGTCGTTTTGGCAGGGTCTGACCGGGTATGATCCGTTTTGGCAAGGTCTGATCCATTTTGACCGGGTCTGAGATTTTTGGCTAGGTCTGAGATGTTTTAACCAGGTATGATTCGAATTAGCTGGGTCTGATATGTTTTGGCCGGGTATGAGATGTTTTGACCAGGTCTGACCCGTTTAGCCGGGTCTGATAAATCACTCGTAGCAGACCCTGGTATTGACATCTCTACTGTTCCTTTAGGCGATTGCATCACCATTTGCAAATGTCTCTACTAGAATTCGGGACATTGGTTCAATAATTTCTACCATTCTGTTATACACATAGATCAGGACAAAGTAAACTTGGAAGCTGCAGCTTGTAGAAAGTATATCCAACTGAATTATGTCTCTCACAGTCACCAAAGCAATAAACATGGTCCAATTAGTTGAGTTGTGCATCATTATAAAAGAAGAATGTGATTCAAGATGAAAAACCAAGCATGCTAATAGTATCAACATAATAATATCTTCTTGCAAAGAAAAAAGTTAAACCAAGTCTGCATGCATTGGCCTTTTTATTTCTAAAGAAGACGAAAATCAAAATAGTATGCACAGTGACTGAATTTGATTCTAGACGAATGTAAGTACAACTGATGGATAAAATTGCTAGTTTCTTAAGGGTTACCAGATGACTAGTACATGGCGTTTTATCAGACAGACTAATAATATCAGTTATCCAAGAATCATCTGCTCCTTCTCTCCCATTGCCCCATGGCCACTTGAATCTAGGCCACTGAGTCATACGTCTAGAAACGCTGAGACACGAGGATCTTCAACTACAAGTCCTGAGATACGTACCAACATTTTGGATCATGATTGTTGATAATGACTAATGAGTCCTTTTAAAATTGGAATAAATATACTGTAGATGATTGAAATATAGCAGAAACAACATTGGCTTGTGAAATGGGCAATAAACGCTTTGCAACGGGCAAGATGGCTGCTGCCTAGCGATCATTTCCCCTTAGTGTAATACTTTCCATTAACTTCATCGTATATCCATAGTAGAAGTTTCAATTAATATGTGTATTTTTTGAAATCCAAAATAAAACCAACAGTTAGCAGGCAAACCCAATCCCGCCAGACGCCCAGACCCATTTTGACCCGAAACAATATATTACGAAACATACCTACATGTGCGGCAACATATAGACCGTTGCGCATGAATCAGTAGCATCGAGTTTGTGTTATTGTTTGCTGATAACATGGTTCAAAACTTGGAATGTATTGAAGCGATTATATTCAAAACTTTATTTTAAATTTGTTTTGATACGTGTTTGATGATGTCAATAACTACTTAACTAGTGTTGCGTTTTGGGCCAATAAAAAGTCAAATGAGACATTAAGTTAGACTTTTTTAGTCAAGTACTATATGTGGGCTAGTTCAAGGCTGCGAGCCCACATTAACATATATAGTTGTCTAACTTACTATAAAAAAAACTTAATTATTAAGTTATAAAAAACTGTTTGTTTATAATTTAATAAATACATATAACTTAAATTATTAAATAATAAAACTGAGACCGTATACATTGAATCGTTTCTTAATTAAACATTATTTAATAAAATAAATAACAAACAAATCCTGACTGAAATATTTTCGTGATAAAACCAACTTTTATTTCCAGATTACACCGAAACCAAAAGTTCTATATAGACCCAAAAATTAGTATAAACCTGTTGAATTTATCTAGACCTTCAAAATGAAAACACAGCTTTTAACATTTCCATTTAAAGTTTTTCAACTTTCAACTTTTCAACTTTCAACAATTGGGATACACCCTTTATAGGGTATATAGATAAGTAAATCACCAACCCCCAACACAGGTCCTTGCACAAATAGCAATCCGATACATTAGCAAATTAGCAATACACCATCTATATTCAACACAAAATTTCATTTAATCATAACCAATAATGTCTACTTCTCTACCTTGAATTAATAGCTGAACTAGTTACAAGTAAGATTATAGTTACGTAGTATACCTGCTTCATATATTGGGGATTGGAAAGGAAGGTTTACATCATAAAAAAATAGCTAGAAGTAATTGACTTATGTATGGCATGCCTCCAATCACGTGGTCTAACCCTTGTAAACCAAGACCACCAAATAATAATATGCAACATTAATTAGCCTATAATTATAAGAATAAACAAGTATAAAAGGAGTGCAGAATGTGTCACGTATTTAGTTTCGGTACTAGCAAATAGGAGGTTTCAGGACTACTTCAAAATGAATCACCTGATGTGCCCGAGGACCTAAATCCAAGAAGATCAATTGATTATTACCGAATTGAACAAGGTAATCGAAGACTTGGTGGATGTTAACGTAGGAGTTGCGATCGACGGTGATGGGTGACGACAGCAGGTGTGACAGCGGCGTTGCGGTGGTGGGGTGTGTTTGTTTCTAACGGAGCGTCCAATGAAAATGAAAGTGAAGTGTTAGAGAAATTAGGAAATTACTAAATTGCCCCTCTTTATTAGGTTTAAACCATCGGATTGAATTTGTAATTAACGGGTGGGATTTATTCTTTTGAACTTTTTTGTTACAAGTTCCCTAGGGAACTTTTCTCTCTTTACATTAAACCCGACAAAACAAGGGCTCTAGCAACACTTGATCTTCATTGGTTTCTAGCTCTTGTGACGATGAAACTTGAGGGGTGAACCTTTCTGAACAAAGTTGGGAAACAACAGCCAATAGTCGAAGAAACATGATCATCGTCACCATCGAGTACACTATCCTTGGTCGTAATAGTTGCCGTCTTCATCTTTTCTTGATGGTGTTTCCTCATCACATAAGCCTCAGCAAGGGCAGAAGTAGCCATAGACATTTTTAAGAAATGAGATGAGATATGAAATATTAAAAGTGGTGTTTTAAGGTATTTATAGGAAAGTTTTTGACTTGGAGATCACGTTGAGCCTTCATATTTGACCACTTTTCTTCGTATTATTGTCAACATAGCTTTCAATGAATTAATGATAATAGTAGGCGAGTGAATATTAGTTTTTCTTAACATAGATGTTGAGTATAAGTGCATAAACGGAACTTGGATAAATTTATTGCGAGGGCCGAGTGTTATATTAGTTAATTTGTGATGGTAAAAAATGTACTTTCTTTAAGCAAATATAAGTAAAATCTCAAAGTTTTGGGAGGACTATGGCCCTCCTCGGTCTCCACTAAGGTCCGTCTATGTATGAGTCACTAAACCACCTAAGAGCATCCACAATGCATATATCTTTCAAAGGCTTTTTTCATTTATGACAATTAATTTTTCATTAACTTTTATTTTTCAAAAGTCTTTTTTATAAAACATCTTCAATGCATAAAAGCTTCTTAAAAGCTTTTTCCATGTCTTCATTAAATGAAGATAGCTTGTAAATTTTTTGTCAAACACTTGACATCCATCAAGTCATTTAGTTAAAAGCTATTAGAAAAGCTTTTGTTGCAATGGATCAAGTCTTTCACATAACTTTTTCAAATAATAAAAAGTCTTCTAAAAAGCTTGCATTGCTTATGCTTTAAAAGAAAAGCAAATCTAAATTGGTTAATGCTTCTACATCAGGAATCACGTGATCCAAAAGTAACAAAGTGATCGAGATTAGTAAAGGCATTGCTGCTGAAATTAGGCTTAATTATGGCATTATGGATATACAAATATATATATACTAGTTTCGTAACCCGCCCAACAGGCGGGTTCGTTTCTTAAATCTTTCTCTAAACAACGTTTGTCAATATGTTTTAATAATTGGCGATGGTACATATAGCTGTCTGTGTTATAAAAACGTTTTTGTTAAAAAGAAAATAACTTTTGATAGTGTTAGGTCTTGGTTCACCCAACGGACGGGTTTCCTCCCATGTTAATCTTCGAGCGTGCATAAATCAATGGGACACTTTTCATTCATTTCTAACTGTTTCCGTGTTTGACTGACGAGAGAATCTTCAATCCATATGAGATTAATATCTTTGATAAAATAAATGAACTTTTGATAATCTTTAACTTTGGCTTTTAGTAATCTTCATTTTCAAGATAATGTCAATTGAAAGATAAACATTTACATATAGAGTGAATAAAGTATAAAAAGAAATGAATGGTAACGCAATAAGATAAAATACAACTTAATAAATTATTCATCATTACAAAGTATGTGTTTTTAGTTTACTCGAGCAATAAAGCTTTTTATGCACATCTTGGTCATTAAATTTGTTCCTTACCCCCTTTATAATAAAATAGAATTTTCAAATCCTTCTTATTGTTGATTCCAGCAACATCCACATATAGTTTACCATTGTTGTTGCGTGAGCAAGCTCTACATTAATAATCCATATCGATATACTCAATTTCACAAAGTGAATTACTATATAATACAGATAAATAAGATATAAAATTTCTTATAAATATTGATTAAGTTTTTTAATTATCTTACTTTTGAAAGTGCATTTAATTAATTAAGATCTTAAGCATATTCACCTAACACATAGATCTTTTGAATCGATATCAGACTGTACACCATCATCGTCCACCATCCTCATATTCATCGTTGTCACTGTTATTATCCTCATATCTGTCGTACTCATATTACTTCTTGTTTATAAACATTTAAAGAATGATAGTGTTTCTTGGTTGTCCTAAGTGTAGCTCTAAAAAAAGTTAGTCATCAAGGCCAAAGTGACCCTTAACCACATCTACCATATAATAATTGGTTGTGCTTATTAATTGTAATCTTAACATAATATTAATATAAATAGTTGACAATGTGTGTCTATCTAACAGTTGAAACTACATGTGCATATAATACTCTTATATGTTAATATCTTACTTCCTATAAAAAATTGGTGCAAGTTTTGTAACTTACATGTATAAAATATGTTCTTTAGCTATCTTTTTTTAACAATGTTTATTTATCCGTTAAGTTGGTTGGTATTGGTACATATAGTTATCCATGTGATAAAAGCACTTTTGTTAAGAAGGAACTAACGTTTGATAGTTTTAGACCTTGGTTCATTTAACGGACGGGTTCGACCACATGTTAAGCCACTGCTTTTAACAATGTTATTAAATATATATTATCAAGTTATTAGATATCTTCCTCACATTATATACCATGATATTTTGTAACAATTTTATGTAACAAACTTTTGTAACAACCTATTAAATAATATAATTAATTATTGAAATATTTATTTATTTATTTATTATTTTCATAACTTAAATTCACCATATTTTATAAATTTTGTGCTTTTTAATTCAATATCTATTTCGATAAATTTTATTAACTTATATTTTTTTCTTTTTTAGCGGCTTTATTTTGATTTAATTTTTTTACCACTTTAAATGAATGTAAATAAAAACTTGATAGGTAAGAAAACTACATTTGTTCGCTTCAAAATTGTCACGAAATATTCGTCATTGTGTCTTATAAATGACGAGGTATTATATAAAATCACGAAGACGTGAGCTTGTGTAAAAGTAGAAAGAATAAAGTACGTAAATAACTAAGTGTACAAAAACATTTGGTTGTTAATTTTCACATCATTACAATAGGTCAAATACGTTGTACAAATGGTAAATAAGGTAATACTATATCTTTGTTGGTATTCATAAAAACATGTATAAAAATCACCTTAAGGTGGCGAGATGGAGGGCTTGGGTAACGTGTCAAAATAAACAAATAAAAGAGCTATTAAGAGCTTTCATGGCTGCATCCTAAATAAGCAAAAAATCAAATAAAGATCTTGGTGAAAAGAGTTGTGTGTAACTCTGTTTGTGAATGTACTTTAACAGAACTTGAAGCGTAAATGGAGTGAAACAATAGTCTTAAGAATAAGCAAAAAAAAGCTTCCATAGACAACAGTCCTAAGAACTTGAAGGGTAAATGAACTTTGTTGGCCTGTGGAATCTGACCAGATGCAAACTAATAAACCATAGTCAGCCTAAAAAGAAACCGGAGCCCAGCAACTCAAAAGGACGGCGTATAATACGCCAAATGAGTATTTATATAATTAGCCTATACGTACCCTTCTTCCATGATCGATCCGACGTTTCAACTATGCGCCTATGGAAGTTGCTGTTTTGGTAAATTAGGTCGTAGTCTTGTTTCCAAGTGGTACAAATTCTTTTCATTTGTTTCCATGTGCTCGGAAAAAGGGGCAATGAAAACCGTCTCGAGAGAAATTTATGATGTTCTTGCTATGGAAGTGGCATGGGGCCAAGTCAAGCTTCACGAAAACCTACATCAGTTAAGAAAGATGAATTAAAACCACTTACCTAGGGAAGTGCAGCACATATCATGTAAATCAAGAATAACATGGATTGTAAGTACATTCTCATAAATCAACTTAGACACTTGCTAAATAAGTAAACATGATTATGATATGTATTTTCTCGTGCATTGCTTGGTTAAAATATAAGGTCAGTGCGTTGTAGTTTATTGCATTTTTTCCAATCTTCATTTATAAAAAAGATTTGTGCAGTTGAGTACTTACTATCTTGGGCTGAAACCTCACGAAGTGTGAAATCACAAGTAACAATGGAGAAGCTCCCTCTTTCAAAAGTCCCCAACGTGCTTGCAAAGGATTCCACGTGGACCGGTGGAGAATAATAGGATGACAAAGTCAGACGATTCACTTGGATCTTAATCGCTTGCTAGTCATTTACAATCTGATATTCAAGCACAACATGTTGTTTAGTTGTCAACAAAGATCAAGTTTCAGACGCAGATAATACTTCAGATGTTAAAATAAAGAATGAAAGTAAAGTTTAATAAAGCAACAGAAAGTGGTTTAATCACTTCAATGCCCTGTTATTTGGATCATTTTATGTTTGTTCGTATCCTTTATTTGGTAGAGTAATAAATACTGTTGATTCAAACTATTTGGTTTAAGATAACGACCAAACGCTTCAAAATCCTTCTTGGAAGAAGTGGGGTCAAGAGCTGATGCATCAGAGAAAGCAATATTAATGGAATCACTCCCAACTCCTGGTCCATTCATCATGTGATGTCGGTCAATCCTTTCAGATGACTGCTACCCATGCAGAAGTGATCCCCTGCTAACCTAAAGAAGTTGACTTATTGTAATTAGCTTTGGTCGCTCGGAGTTGAGAGTTCTATGTCGTTTGAGATTTATTATAGGGCTTCCATACCTGTAATGTTATAGTAAGCTGTAGTGATTAGTTTAGAAGTAAATAAATAAGATCTTAACATAGAGTTGATGATCATAATATCACAACCTATACATTAGAAGAAAAAAGAAGTCCAAATGAGGGTCGAGAACAGGAAGCCATGTGGGCCGAGCTTGAGCATGAATGGCTGTTCTCAAGTATCGTGAACCTCATTCCTATTGAAGCGAAGGCGGAAATTAAATACAAAAACTGTCTGGTCTTGCAAAATAGACCGTGTCACAAAAAAGTAAGACAAACAACTGTCACAGGGTTCCTACCCAGATACACGATTAGTAGGAGCAGCAACACCTCTTCCATGGGCCACTCCTGATCTGTAGGAGATAATATTAAGGAAAAGAATAAGCTTTCTAAATTTGATCATAACATAGTACTATACAAAAGATCACAGACACATAATTCTACTATCCCATAATGGAGTCTAATTGCGAATGTGTTCAAATTGAAAAAAGGGGCAGGCCTGAACAGGTTTCCTTTTGGTACAGGTCTGTTGGTTGACTTACATTTGCCGGAACATATTTATTTCAAATTATCAAACTTGCCGATATAATTCTATGTTATATGCGGAGTGTAGTCTTATACAACTGTCAGATACAAAACAACACATTTGACTATCATAAGCATCATTCGATACATTTATTGAAGCCAATCCAAATGGTTTTGACTCGTTTTGTTCATCCACTATTCATATGATTTAGAAAAAGGTGTTAGTCATGTTAAAACTAAAAACTAATCAAAGAGAGCAAATCATATACTAAAACAACAAGCAAAATTGTGCCTCACACGTGTGCAAAAATATATGATTTATATAAAGACATACCTATATCAAGATTCGCACAAGCTCGTCTCATTGAATCATTAAAAGTAAATTAACCTACAACTAAACTTCATTAAACATAGCATGACGTGATGAAAATAAGCAACAAATATAGAATTAAAGGGCTTAGTTCTTAACATTAGGATAGCTGCAAGCTTAGACTGTTGAAAGGCCATTGTAGGAACATCATTATAATAATGATCATTCCCGACTCTTACGGGTGGATTAACTTCAAAGCCCATTTTCGATCCTGCTTGAGATGCATTTGGTTGCTGACCCATTTGATTTGGGTACATTGTTCCATGTTTCTGATAGTGGACAACCCGTAACAGATTTACTTAGTAGTCCCAAACAACCCCTTTACACCTATTTTGCACTCAAGACCACACACCGGCAAAAACATGAATTAGGGGTGTTGGGTATAATGCATGAGAAAAATGTGTTGTATCAGATTAGATTTTTCAAGAAATATGGTTAATAGGTGCAGTGGTTAGTAAACGTTTTTGACCCATTGCCAGACTTGACCGTCTTTTCACATAAAAAATGAGCATAAAGCATACTTGAGTATGAAAAGCGTCTTGGATCTACTCTTAGCAATATGATTTCAAACCTTTTTTCTGAGCCTTTTGTCTGGCTTTTCAAGCATGTTTTCAAGCATGTTTCAGGTATGTAGAATATATTAAAATAATTTTGCCCATATTTTTCACTCTTTGGGGCTGCAAGTTTATGAGAAGAAACAGCGAGAAAAAACTTTTCGTTAGTTGGTACATGTAACGCAATATACTTATCTGTTTTTTTAGATTTAACTTAATTGTTTAGATTTAACTGCTAGTTTAATATGCTGATCAGTCATTTCGTCTAGAAACATTTTGTATACCAGATTTAGGTGATTTGGGTCTAAGCTAACTGTTTCGTTCATTTTCTGGAGCTAACCGTTTCGTTCAAAAAATATTATCAGACAAGTTTTAAGAGCCATGAAGTGAACACTTACGTTTAAATCTCCAATATCTTCCTGACATCACTTTGTTCCTTTTTGATCCATTTGAGCTCTTCTTGCTGTCCGTGATTGCCTCTACAATCTTTTCAAATCTACTTTGAATTTGTTTTTCTTGTGACTCGAGCTCTTGTTTTTTACTCTCTAACTGCTGCAAATTCTCTTCCACATACTTCATGTTGTAAACTCAAATACTGTGAATAACATACTTCATTTTTTACACAAATATTTTAGCAATTATTCCTTGAACAGAACCAGTGAAGGCAAATAATGTTACAAAGAAGCAAAGAAGGGTGAAGAAACGAAGAAGAATCCACTCACATGTCTAAGATAGATGCAATATTTTTTTGACAATCCCGATGATTTGTAACTTTGAGCTCTTGTGGTTTGTTATTTGCGGACCCCATTGGCATAACAAAACTTTCAACCATCTATTACATGCAACCTTTTTGAAACATTTTGTATCACATAAGATATTGAGCTTAACATCTGCTTTTGTTCATCATGGAACCATGAGGAAGAAAATTTCCAAAACCCAAAGCCGCAAAAAAAACATCGCTAACCTTCTGTCTGAATTAGCTCCTGGTCCATGTGTGCTTTGTAACCGGGCCTATCTATCCCAACACGTCTACGTTGAACCAAATGTTGGGTGGCATGTGACACTTATTAGGGGTGACTTGCCCTCCTTTCATGACGACTTGAATCTGATTCAGTAGATCCACACATAGCTACTTCTTACAATAATTTTATGATGGCAAAATCAGTAGAACTCGCGCCACAACATTCAACGGGCCGGGATTATAAAAAAACAAAATCATATTCGTGAAAAACTAATGTATAAAACAACTTTTAACATTAGAAAAACATGGCATTGTAACCATATATGTTAGGAATGTACATGCTGTTCGGAATCTATTCTTTAAGCTGAGAATGAATGTCCTGCTAAGATCTATAACAACAATATTAAGCTTCCAATCGAAAGTCTCAAATCAAGAAATAGGAATAGAAAGTATCCACCACTCAAATCAATAACAGTCAACCTATAAACACAACAAATAAATCTTAATAATACCATGCATCTTTCATCTATAGCTCCGAGAGGAGACCATTGAAGATCTGTTTTCAACGCTTCAACCAACAAATGCCTAAATCAAATCAAACAAAAACTAAAATCATCATTATTATGTTTTCTTTAAAATTAAAAGACCTGAAGGGTGATGCCTGACACTGTTATGTACGGATTGGCTCCACCTTGCCATTGTGTTCTGCCACTATTTTGTGAAGTGAATCCAAAGGAATGACTCGCAGGTGTCTGGAAGGCCCAAATGGTTAAGCCATGCAATAGGTCATATAGTTTACAAACCAATAAAGATAAAAAAAAATTGACACGGCTATGATGGAGATTTTGAAAAAAATACACCAGGTCCAGCAAATAAGCTACTTGAAGGGCCCGGAAAGAATAAGAATTAGTTGTCCATCACCAGATCTTTGACATGTTGTTGTTTTCGATTGATAACCTGCACAAATATAGAGTATATGAGAATGTTAGAACTTGAAACACATATGAAACTGATGTCCATTAACTTATTAACAATCTAAGTGTGTATTATATGTGAATTAACCTTATTAACTTGGTCACTAATCGTTGTGGAGCAGGCTCATCGGTCATACAAATGATACTCAGTTCTTCCAGTGGTAGAGTGACCCTTAAGGCATTCTTCGTACCAGAATGTAGCCCGATAGTGTCTACATTATTGGTTACGGTCTCCTAAGTCGACACAGGATGGTGATACACCTTCATAAACAATATATTGTGCGAGAATCCGTTCAAATCACGATGCTACCTATTTAAATAACAAACCGTCTATTACAGTAAAGTTAAAATCTGATTGAACAACATGAGCAAACTATTTATCTTCAGATTGAACAGAGTTGGATCCCTCTGCAGTCGTACTACAAACTGGTTTGTCACAACACGCTTGAGAACGTTCCTTTGAGTAAACTTTTGTTATGACTGGCATCTACTGGTTGTGACCGACGCCTTTTTTATGACGGTTGAGAGTGGCTTAAGTAGATCCACAAACAGCTGCATCTGTGGCTGAAAAAGAAAGAAGGGAAAGAAAAAAAGTTAACCGGATCGTTATTGAGAGTCCTATGTCATATATCAGAATTACTTACATTTCATAAGAATGAATGAATACACCGTAATTACATAACTACATCAAACAAACTTTTATTATTTCTATATGCATCGTTGTAGAATGAGCAAACTACCTAAACCACAGTTTTGATACAATGAAGCTTAAATGACTATTTGGACCATAATTACCAAACTATGCATGGAATATGGTGTTAGAAGTTGTTTTTCAGACCTGTCAGCCATCCATTTGGATCAATGAAGCTTCCAAGCATAGGCCACCAAACTTAATATGAACTTGTTTCGATCAGAACAACACTCCCGTATTCCCACCTCTATTAATGATTAATACAATTTTGAAATTTAGAAGTATTTGAGTCATGATTAATGTGATTTGTTTGTGTCATGCCAACTGGAGCATCTGGGTCCATGACCCTGCATAAACAACACGCGGTGTTGATCTGTCACTTGGACAACCATTGCAATCAAGTCACTTTGGTAGCATTGGTGTTATCGGCAGAAGAAGTCTTTCGGACCTTGGTGCTACTGGAGACAATCTTAATGGAATAGCCGCAAGCTTAGGTGGCACTCACGATCAATAATATAATCTATAGATGCTCGACACAGGGAGGTTAATATCCGCTTACATTATAAGATCTAGAAATTTGAATAAACATTGTTTTTATATGTAGGTATTACAGCATAAAGAACAATAGGACTTACCTCAAAGTTATGCTTAGCTTCACTATATTCAATCACAGTTGAATCTACATATCGATTATTTGTATCTGAAAAATAAAAGAAATTATGTGTATTAGCAAATGATCATATACAAATAAGCAGATTCAAGAACATGAATCCGAGTAGTTTCAATTGACCTCTAAATGATAAGTGGCTCATAATCAATGGCTTAGTTTTTATTTTTCAAAACATATGACGTCCAATTCCTCACGGACACTTTTGATTTGGTATATCGTGGGATGAAGTGTGTTGTGCGAGCTACTGAGGTTACTGGATGGGCTCCGGAATTTGAAGAAGATAAAGAGGAGGAGGAATTGGCAGACGATGTAAGTGAAGGAGAGGTACATGTTGATATGAGGAAGGACCATAAAGACTTCAATGTAGACAGCGATGAGGAAATGGTTCCAGACACTGTGTTTGAGGAAGGTGAATGTAGTCACATTAAGGAGAGTAATGAGATAAATGCCAATAGTAATGATGGAGATATTCAGTCAGATGATCCATTCCAAATTTATGATTTGCTGAATAAAAATAAGAATGTGGTTAATAGTGCGACTATGGAGGGGAGTAGCATACAATATCCACCTGGTTTCACTCCAGATAAGGAGGGTGATATTAGTACTAATGAGGGGAGCAAACATATGGAGGGTAGTATGTTTGTTAACGATAAAAAGGGTGAGGGTAGTCCAAGAGGAGACGAAGAGACTAGTGCTGATCATACCTTTAGAGGCTCGAAACAATTCAAGAAATCAAAGAACACTAAGACGGGAGGGTCCATCATACAAATGATTGAGGATTTGGTCTCGGTGGGACAAGTTATGGGATATGATATGAACGGATGTATCAAGAATTTAGAAGATATCATAGGGTCACAAGGAGGTGAACCTGTCGATCGATGAATTTTATGTCCTTAAACATTCAAGGCCTAACCCATAAGGCTAAACAAGATTGGGTAAAGGAGTTGTGTACTTTTCATAAAGTCAATTTTCTTTCGTTACAGGAAACAAAGATGGAGGATATTGATACCTGGTGTATTAAACGGTGTTGGGGGAATTCTTCTTTCGATCATGCTGCTAGTAATGCTGTTGGAAATTCTGGAGGCATTGTGTGTGTTTGGGATACAAGTGTATACTATAAGTTAAGTGTCACTGTTTCGGATTATTTTGTCATTATTAGGGGCAGGTGGATTCCGAGTGGAAAGAATATGCTTATTGTCTCTATCTATGCTCCACAGGAGTCTAGAGAAAAAATATTGTTGTGGGAGTATATTGGCTCGGTTGTTCGCAATTGGAGGGGAGAAGTAGTGTTGATGGGGGATTTCAACGAAGTTCGGAATCCTAGTGAAAGATTTGGTTCGGTGTTTAACAAACAGGGTGCTCGTGTTTTTAATCAGTTTATTTCGGACGCGGGTCTTGTGGAGGTTAGTATGGGGGGGAGCATGTATACCTGGTGTCATAAAAACGCTACGAAAATGAGCAAATTAGATCGCTTCCTTATCTCGGATGAGCTTATGTGCAGATGTCCGGCTATTACCGCTATCGCTTTGGACAGATTTCTATCTGATCATCGTCCAATTCTTTTGAGGGAGAGACATTGTGATTTCGGTCCTACTCCTTTCAAATTTTTTCATGCTTGGTTTGATTTAGAGGGTTTTGATCAGATGGTTGTAGAATCTTGGCAATCGGCTAAGGTTAACCATGGTGATAATTATTCCAATTTCATGGCTAAACTTAGATTTTTGAAAGATAAGATTCGTCTGTGGATCAAAAAACACAAGGATACTTCTAAAAGCAGATTGCGGTGTCTTAAAGAGGAGCTAAACATTCTTGATAGTATTATTGATGGAGGTGGAGTTACTGACGACATAATTAATCGTAGAGGAGAAGTTTTTAATAGTATTGTAGAGATGGAGAAAGCTGCCACTTTGGAGATTGCTCAAAAAGCAAAAATCAAATGGGCCATCGAAGGGGACGAAAACTCTAAATATTATCATGGTATTCTTAATAAGAAACGTAGTCAACTTGCAATCCGCGGGGTTTTAGTTGATGGGGATTGGATTGAGTCTCCCCAAGATGTTAAGGATAAATTTTATGACCATTTTCGTAGAAGATTCGAACCGGTTCAACATCAAAGAATAAGACTTAGTATGGAGTTCGATAGACGTATCAACAGTGATCAGAAGGAAGTTCTGGAGGGTGATGTTTCGTATGAGGAAATTAAGAAGGCTGTTTGGGAGTGCGGTGTGGATAAAGCTCCAGGACCGGATGGATTTACGTTTGGTTTCTATCGGAGATATTGGAAAACTATTGACTTAGATGTGGTTAATGCGGTGAAGCATGTTTTTGATGAAGGTCATATTCCTAAGGGAGGTAATTCATCATTCATCACTCTTATTCCTAAGATTCCAAATGCTAATATGGTTAAAGATTTTCGTCCGATAAGCTTAATTGGTAGCTTGTATAAAATTGTTGCTAAGATTCTTGCCAATAGACTTGCCGGAGTTGTTGGGGATTTAGTCAATGAAATTCAGTCAGCATTTGTGGCGGATAGACAAATCTTGGATGGGCCGTTTATTCTTAATGAAATTGTTAATTGGTGCAAGATGAGAAATAAACAAACTATGGTTTTCAAAGTCGATTTTGAAAAAGCATATGATTCTGTCAGTTGGGAATTTCTTGATGAGATTTTAGGCAAGTTTAGTTTCGGGGATAAATGGAGACAATGGATTCAAACTTGTTTACGATCGTCAAGGGGATCGGTTCTTGTTAATGGAAACCCTACGAAAGAATTTCCATTTGGTAGAGGTCTCAAGCAAGGAGATCCTCTATCTCCCTTTCTTTTTATTTTGGTTATGGAGAGTCTTCACGTTTCTTTCCAAAGGGTCGTGGATGAGGGACTGTTTGCTGGAATTAAGATCGGGGCAGATTTACATTTGACTCATATGTTTTACGCGGATGATGCCCTTTTTATTGGCAGGTGGTGTACGAGTAATATTAGTATCATGACAAAGGTTCTTCGTGTGTTTTACTATGCCTCGGGCCTCCGGATTAATATGTCGAAAAGTAAGCTGATGGGAATTTCGGTGGTGAATTCGTTAGTTCAGCAGGCTGCAAATAATATTGGTTGTAATGTTCTTAAACACCCGTTTAAGTACCTTGGATCTAAAGTGGGGGGTCTCATGTCCCGTGTTAATGAATGGACTGATATGATTGAAGGAATGGAGCAGAGATTGTCGAGATGGAAGTTAAAGACTTTATCGATAGGGGGTAGATTAACTTTGCTCAAATCTGTTCTAGGGGCAATTCATATATACCAAATGTCTATGTTCAAAGTTCCAATGCAGGTGTTGAACAAGTTAGAAGCTATTCGGGCAAGATTCTTTAATGGAGCTGATGGTAAGTCTAATAAACTGAGTTGGGTAAGCTGGAAACATGCTCTGAGGTCTAAAGAACGTGGAGGCTTGGGAGTCTCAAGCTTATATGCTATTAATAGGGCGCTTATGGCTAAGTGGGTGTGGAAATTCAAAACGCAGGGGAAGTCTTTGTGGGCACGTGTTATTAAAGGTTTACATGGGGTAGATGGAAAAATTGGAGCGAAGGCTGTTATGGTGTATCCATCTATATGGATTAACATTGTTCGTGAAGTGGAGGTTCTTAAAAATCGAGGTATTGATATTATGTCCCTTTTTAAGCGTAAGATAGGTAATGGTGATGATACGTTATTCTGGGAGGATCGATGGAGAGGTGATATCAAGTTCAAAGATTTAGCTCCTCGTGTGTATGCTTTGGAAAATATGAAGGATATCACTGTTTGCGATAAATTTTCGCATGAGAATTTGATGCAGTCGTTGCGTCGGTATCCAAGGGGAGGAGTGGAATTGACTCAACTGAATTTACTTCAAGATGTAATTGACGGGGTCAGTTTTAGCAATACTTCTGATAGGTGGTCATGGTCTTTGACAGGTGACGGTGTGTTTTCTGTAGCTTCTCTTCGTATCATAATTGACGATAACTATTTACCGGTGGCTGCTCAGAAAACTAGATGGATTAAAGAGGTCCCGATTAAAATTAATATTCATGCTTGGAAAGTGTTTCATGATGGTTTGCCGACTAGGCTGCGGATGTCCCGAAGGGGTATAGATTTGGAGTCGATTATGTGCCCGATTTGTGAAGAAGCTGTGGAATCAAACTGTCACTTGTTTTTAAATTGTAGACTTGTCAAGAGTGTCATGGTTAAGGTTTTTCGATGGTGGGAATTGGAGCCTGCTATGTGGAATTCCTTTGATGATTGGAAGTCGTGGGTGGATGCTCTAAGATTGAAGAAAGATGCGAGACAATTCCTGGAAGGCATATGTTATGTTTTGTGGTGGAAGATTTGGAACTTGAGGAACAAGAAGTTATTCAGCGATCAAGTGATCCAAGAGGCGAATGTGTTTGATGATGTGGTTCAAATTTCTTATACGTGGATTAGCTCTCGTTTTAAATCTAAGTTTAGTTGGATAGAATGGTTAAAGAATCCTAGTTTAATCGTGTAATTCTAGCTTCTTGCTAGTTTTGTGTTGTTGCTTTTTAATAAAATCGCCGTTCAAAAAAAAAAATTCATATGAAAAAACCAACAGGTCATGTTTGTTCTGTACTGAGTATTAGTGATAGTTTTTTTGTTCACAACAATGTTGACATGCTTCACAACCACTTATCAGGCAGATCGTCTGTGATGCAATAATGAAGATCGTGAGTTGTATTACACAAACAGTATACGTGAAGAAAAAAGATTAGGGTTTTGAATATTATGTAAATGTCATTAGGGTTTTGCAAAAAAAATATTACCTGCAGAATCAAACCGAATGAATCAATAATTTTATTACAACAGGAGATCTGTATTTTTTTCCCAAATCGTCACTGTCAGAATCCGACAGATCCAAGCATTTGATTTTTCTCTCAATGATCTCTTTGGTTATTACAAATCGTTAAACCTATTCCGATGACATGTATGTGACAAGCCTGAATATAACAATGTTTCATAAGATATCAAGAGCAAAATTTTCATAAAATCGTACCAATCATGACGGTTTTGTTGTTTCCACCAAGCAAGTCCTGTTAACAATTTTGTTATATAAAAAACATAAAAAAGAATTAAAAACAACTAATTCTTACCATAGAACCTAATGATCTTTCTTCAAGACTTTTGTGAATCTCCCTCAAACCCTAAAAGAAACAAAACATTAAAAACAACAAAAAGAGAGTCGTATTTTTTCTTGTGTGAAGATACGAATAAATTAGGGTTTAGGGGGAAAAGTATATACCAAATATCGGTATTAGGTTTTATTCCATAATTAGGTTAATAATTTTTTAGCCAATAAGAAAATGCCATGTAGGATATGAGGTGGCGTTATCCTATTATCCTATGTCAAACTTAGCCCCATATATATATTATAGATATATATGGGCTTTGAAGAAAATGGTTCCTCCAAAATTTGGGCTCTCTGCTCAGGCCCAGGTTGCCCTTGCCCAAAGCAGATGAATCTAAGAAAAACTATATTTTGATGAAAAAAAAGGTTGTAATGAAGACAATTGTGGTTTGTAGCCGTGACATCCTGTCGAAAAGTTTTTTTAGTTAAAAAGATAAATGAACAACGTTTAATCAGCTATTTTACCAAAGATAACCAATAACCATAATACTGAAACTTAAAAACAAAACTCTTGGTCGTTTTTATAAATCAAACATAAAGAATTTGACTTTTCCATAGAAAAACATGGGAGCCGTTTATGATGATTTGACTGTTGAAGAGGATGCAAGCAGGTGAACTTGTTTATCTTTAATTTGCTCTAACCCTAAATCTGTGTAGTCTTTCCATGCATTCTACCAAATTTTCGATGATTTTTATTAAAAGTCGTAATTCTGTCTCGATCAATTCTTTGTTTGTTTCAGCAATGATAATATATCATTGGAAGGACTGCAGCAGGAGCTTCAAGAGTGCAAAGCCGATGAGGTACGTACTTTAAGTCTTAGTTAGGGATACATTTGGTCTTAGGGTTATTTAAAATCCTTTCTTAAGCAAGCCAAATTTCTATCTAGTGCAAAACTATTATTGCAACTGATTGAGGGTGTAAATCATACGAAATAAGTATCATTTTCAAGTTGTCAATACCATACATTGGTTTAGTATATATCGTTTTAGGGTTTGTAGTTTGATAATATAGCTCATGGCCTTGGGAAGATGCAGCAAACATATACCGATCGAGAAAGGGATTAGAAAATTGCGTGAGTTTAGATGAAGCAACTAGACAACAGTTTTCGGTGTAACGATGTAACAGATATACGGGTTGACTCATTTAGTTGAAATTTTTTATCTTTTGTATATTACATATAAGATTCCAAGTTGTGATGCGAAATTTAGAAAAAAGTAGGCAAGATTTCCATATGGCATGACCCGGCCTTCCAGCATCCCTGCAATTTCAACACTATAGTTAAAGCTTTTCCTGTTCTTGAAGATACTATAAGTTAGGGAACTCGGATCTGGTCCAGACGGGGTCTTGCTTTTGTACAATGTTGTCACCATATTACCATTTTACTCATCATGGAGGTTCGTTTCGTCCTCCTATCTACGCAATTCTCTGTCTTCGTTCGTGATCATGTTGGGCGAAAGGTAGTAAACACGAAACATTATGGCCAACTATAGTTAATTTGATATTGGAGATAACCAAGAACATGTTAAACATAGGAGAGAATACACTTCCATTGCTTACTGACATGAAGGGAGTGCTTAATATTTTATTAACATCAGTCGTTTCCCTTATCCACTTCATAATGCATTCTCTCTGGTTTTTAAGATTTACTATAGCATCGTTAAGCCTCCACATGGGATTATTCCAGTCTAATGTATTACTTTTTCCGCTTAGGTTGTTGCAAAAATATTATCAAAAGGTGTGAAACTGCGGGAATATACAAAGGGAGTGGAAAACAATTTACGCCAAGCAGAATCAGACTCAATTCAGGCAGGTGACCCTGTCATTTTTATTTTGTTGCTAGCAATTTTCACTTGAGTATTTGGTTTGCTACACTGACCATATGTCGATGTGTTTCAAACATGTGCTGATTGTTGACTTCGACTAGTATATAAGTCTTATCATTCTATTTACAGGAGTACGTAACAGAGAGTGATAATCTAGTATCGTTGCATGATCAAATTCGTGATTGTGATATTATTCTTTCACAAATGGAGACTCTATTAGGTGGATTTCAGGTATATGATCACATATTAGACCATAGTGCATTGCAGTTTTCTTAACATTGAGTATCTTTCAAGGCGTCAAATAGATGCAAGGGAGCCACCTTTTTATTGTTAGACTTGTACAAATTAACATTTAACTTTTGTGATAGGTTGAGATTGGTTATATTAGCTCCGACATAAAAAATCTTCAGGAGACATCCTTGGATATGGGGCTGAAGCTCAAGAATCGCAAGGTATTGTGTGTGTTATACACAAGTGTCTGCGCATGTTTCTAGTAATCCACTACGATTTTACAGTTCGTGGCATATCTCACAGCTTGCAGAATCAAAGTTGGCCAAGTTTGCTGATGACATAATCATACCACCAAGGATGATAGATATAATTGTTGATGGAGAGGTAGTTAGTTTGCGTATCTGCTCATTTTTATTACTTAATATTTTGGTTGTTGGCTTTCTATTCTACTGTATGTCCCTATTATTTCTTACAAAATATTTTAAACGTCTTTATAGGTGAATGAAGAATACTTGAGAACTCTTGAGATTTTGAGTAAGAAGCTGAAGTTTGTCGAAGTAGATTCCATGGTAAAAACGTCAAATGCTGTAAAAGATGTTCAGCCCGAGCTTGAAAAACTTAGACAAAAAGCAGTTTCTAAGGTAAAGCTGACTGGTTATATCTGTATTCTTCGTATGTGTTCACTTCATCTCTTGGCGTTCCTATGTTTCCTCTATTTAGTTTTTATATTTTTTTCCATTTTTTAGGTGTTTGAATTCATGATTCAGAAGCTTTATGCATTGAGGAAACCTAAAACAAATATCCAGATTCTTCAGCAGAGTATTTTGTTAAAATACAAGTGAGTTTTGTTTTCTTATAATGTTCGGTATAATATATTCATTAATTATGGTATCTGTTTAGTCTGATCACTTTAGTAGTTCGCTGATAGACCGCAAAGGTTGAATGAAATTGTTTTTTATGACAACTGCATTTCAGTGATTATTTTTTCTAGAGAACGTTAAGAGCTTTAACTGAAGTTAATGATGGCAGTATATAAGCTTTTTTCATTTTTGCATTATCTTAACGTTGATTTGATTAGAATTTCGGCATTATTCTAGTATATTATCAAAAACGCACATGCTGATGCAGGTATGTTATTTCATTCCTCAAGGAGCATGGGAAGGAGGTCTATAGTGAAGTTCGGGCAGCATACACGGATACAATGAACAAGGTAGATTAGTCTAAGTCGTAATTCTAATAATCTGTTATATAGTTGTATTATACCATTCTTTTGTATTGCGTTTTGTACCATATCATGTATTCAATCTGGTCATTACAAGGCTTCATTTTGCGTGAAAGTGATATTTTTATGATTGGCAGGTTCTAAGTGCTCAATTCCGTGCCTATATTCAAGCATTGGAAAAACTACAACTAGATATAGCGGGTCCCACTGATCTGATCGCTTTTGACACCAGAAGCACAAGCATTTTTTCAAGAGGAAGAGAACCTTTGAAAAACCGATCGGCTATCTTTGCTCTTGGAGACAGGATAAGTGTTCTCAAGGTCTGATTTTGCGACCTACATAAGTCATTATATCTGAACACTAATTTTATTCCTGGCATATATTTATGTTATTTAAATACTATTGGTTTAGGAAATTGACGAGCCTTCATTAATTCCACACATCGCTGAGGCAAACTCAAAAAAATATCCTTATGAAGTCCTCTTCCGGAGCATGCACAAGCTGCTTATCGATACCGCCACTTCAGAGTACTGATTAATTGTTTTTTTAATCACTCTACACACAATAACAGTAGTTTCATCTGCACTCTAAGCATCCCGTTATAACTTTTATGTTGCTGCACAGGTATGTCTTCTGTGGTGATTTCTTTGGAGACGATTCTGTTTTCAATGAGATATTTTCAGGTATTACACTTTAATAAAACTACACTCGTATCAATAGACAATTTTGTTAGTTTTAGGCTGATGTGTAAGTTTTACTTTGCCAGGGCCATTTGCTGTAATGGATGAGCACTTTGGTACAGTTCTTCCATATTCCTTTGATGCAATTGGTATACTACTTATGATCCGGATTACACATCAACACCAGGTATCGACTGTTTATTACAATAATACAAGTATTCGATTAGGTCCCGTTTTCATTTTATTTTCGTAACGAATAGGTTTTTCATCTGAAGTTTTCCCAATGTTGCACTGTTCTATTTCGTTTTATCCGGCAGTGTGGTGAAATATATATTCTTGATAAATAGGCATGAGAAGAATGAAACTTCATCTTTTTTTTTTTGAACGGCAAATGAAACTTCATCAGACATATCTCTACTGCATTTATCTTTCTTGGATGAGGAATCACTTTTATCCTGTTTGATGACAAAGTCATGTTTTCGTACTCTTTTCAGCTCATAATGTCTAGGCGACGGATTCCATGCCTTGATTCTTATTTCGACAAGGTATGTACGTAGTAGGCAGTTCAGGGTATTTTGGCTTGTAAATCAAACTTCTATCTGCTATTTGTGGATTTTGTTGGATATATGAGACGTTACTCTCACAAAAATATTGCTCACAAAATTATTTGGCAAAGTACTAAATAACTCTTAGTTATTTGTAAAACAATGAATCGCACACATGTTCTCAGTCACTTTTTGCGTATTTGGTCGTGCTGTCCATTACATGGCATGATGTGCCAGCACATCTATAATTTACTAGTTACGCCTGTGGTTAGGTGAACATTTCATTGTGGCCACGTTTCAAGATGGTATTTGACATGCACATCATCAACAGTCTACGGAACGCCAATATGAAGACATTATGGGAGGATAATGTGCATCCACATTATATCATGAGGCGCTATGCCAAGTTTACAGCTTCACTTATTCAGCTTAACGTTGACTATGGGGATGGCCAGGTTAAGAAACACAAACACATGCATATAAATGAATTAGTTTTGTTATTCCCGTAGGTATTTATGATTTTCTCCATTTACAGCTTGATTTGAACATGGAAAGACTGAAAATGCCTATTGACGACTTGCTGATTGAGCTTGCCAAAACATTCACGAAAAAGAAACTGCAGACAGTTTTTCTTATTAACAATTATGACATGACAATTGCAGTTTTAAAGGTATGGTTCCTATCTTTTATCTGTCGAGGAACTTAACAATTGTATGTATTGTTTTTTATTCCTTTCTCAGTTGCCGCTACTACAATGCAAATTCTGAACATTTTCATCATGGCCTAGAAACATATGTAACAAATTTATTAAGTTGTTCACACATATGAAATCATAAAAACTGCTTACATTTTTATGCTTGTAATGTTTGCCCATTCAAGCACGGGGAAACATAGAATTTGTGTACGCTTAATAATGTCAAGCTCACTTTGTTAAACCTAAATTTCTACATTCAAGAGGAAGCGTGTACTTAAATTTATGCAGGCTTAGTCTATAACGTGATCTGGTTTTCAGGAAGCGGGCCTAGAAAGGGGCCAAATTCAGGTCCATTTTGAAGAACTCTTAAAGAACAATACAGATATTTATGTGGTGAGTCGTGTGATTATTCTCATACATGGTTACTATCATAATTTGGCAATACATGTATATGATAACTTTCTTCGACTTCAAACAGGAAGAGTTGCTGTTGGAACATTTTGGCAATCTGATCAAGTTCGTCAAAACCCGTGCCTGTGAGTATCTGATCTTTCTAGACATGTAGATACTTTGCTTGATGTTATGTTGGTTGAAATTATAGATTAAATGGCTGTTCGGGTAATGGATCATTATATATAGGATGAGGACTATTTGGTACAAATTATATAACGGGCAAATTATATCAAGACACTTTGTGGGCAGCTTACAACTCATCTGACCATTTCCGGCGAAACAATTTCTGATTTTATACCATTTTTGTTCGTTAGAGATTAACCTTTACCTGTATCGACCCGTTCATAAGTTATTGGGTCGAAACTGCCACTCTAGTTGAAATAAGTGACTAAAACTTGATTGAAATGTCTGCAGCTGAGGACCAGAATTCTCGGTCTGAGAAAGCGATCACCGTGGCCAAAGTTGAACCGCTTGTGAAGGACATTGCAAGCAGATGGAAAGCAGCGATAGAGCTGATGCACGGTGATGTCGTCACTTCATTCAGTAACTTTCTTTGTGGAATGGAGATATATAAAGCAGCTTTGGCCCAACTTCTACATTACTATACAAGACTCTCAGATTGCATGAAAAGAATTGCGGGTGGATCTGCCCTCAGTAAGGACCTCGGTTCCATATCGTCGATAATGTCTTGTGAGATCAAAGAGCATTTGAGGAACATGTATATTATAGGTAGGGCTAATGTGGAACCTAACGTTAATATTTCATAAATCGTTCAATTAAAAGTTCACTCGTGCTCGTTTATTTATTAATTGGACGAACATGAACAAAATTTTATGTTCTTTGAATTTACGTCCGTGAACGTCCAGTGATACACTCTAGGTAACTTAGGCAAACTTAGAACAAGCGTTACAATATTCTAGATAGTTAGTGCTTATTTTTATGAGCCTTTTATGAAATAACATATTTGAACAATCTTATTCTGTTGGCGAACGAACATGAACAAGAAATTGCATCTGATTAAACGTTCGTGTAGATTTATTTGTCTGACTAAGCTTAACCAAACGAACATGGCCAAGCCTCTGTTTATCCGACTCGTTTGCTACTAGAAAAAAACGGACAATGGTGTAAATGATTGTCCTATAAATACTACTAGAAAATATCAATGATGAGTTCTTCCATGGCTGAAGCTTATGTCACAAGTATAATCCTTCAGAAGAAGATGAATAGTACGACGGAATCTAACAGACATCGTGCAACCAAGAAGAGCGCGCCAACCAACGGTGATCATGCTTCAAATGTCGGGTGCTTCTTGATGACGTATAGTCCCCAACCGGGTCATGGACCCGGCCCATGGGTACTACCCATATCTAACCCATCACGCATGGGTTGGGTTAATCAGTTAAGCTTATGGGCTTAAATGAACAGTGGCCGCATAAAGTGTGTGCGGCCCACGGCCCGGTACAGCCGGGACAAGGTTAGATAGAATCGCAATCTTATTAGGGTTGGGATTCACCCTAAAGTACAGGATATACACTAAACATAATTAGAAGATAACAATCAAGCTAATTATGGTGGTTATCCTATACTTGCGGCCGAATTAAACAGTGAGCCCATTAGGGGGTTTCACTGCGTATATAAGTAACCCCAAGGGTTCCACAAAGGTATTACACTCTCCACACTCTAAACCTCACATCCGATTTTTAACCCTAACCGATTACTTACTCTCACGCCGGAGTCTAATCGTGGGATACATTCTCACGGTAAGCCTAACGCGTGTTGCTTTAGTGTGCAGGATCTCAGCAAGACTATGCACTTGGTGCAAGAGCCGGAGCCCAGCCAACTCGAATTAAGACTTTGTTCAAGAAGATTCATCCTACAACTTCTTCGACTGTCCCTGGTTTTATTTCGTCTACCGGTTCTTCACAATAGCAAGTACTGTAGTTAAATCCCATATAAGATAGGGTTGTATAAAGATTAGTCATTATATAACTTGCTACTATGAAGTTTTTTTTCTTTTATTTTGGAACGACAGATATCATTAAAAGAAACTTTCTAGCAAATGGCTAAAAGAGGAACTACAAAGAATCGATTAACCAAAAGTTCAAATTTACGATTTCTACGTTTAGACTAAGAAAAAGAACATATGAATACAATCAAACAATTAACTTTTTCTCGTACGATAGAGAATTAAAAGTGATACTATTACGATATCGCCACAAGATTCATATATCCGTGGCAAGTAATACATGAACATGATCCTTGTAAACCTTAGAAGCTCCAAATCGGCGATCCATTGAAGCCAATCAAATCAAGAAACAAATGAGGGCATAGAAACACTGATCTAAATTCGAATAAGCCGGTCATATATATGGTAATGTTTTGGATAACCAAATTTAATGTTTTCATACTTTGAGGAAATACTTCATTGCCAACATTGACTTTAAGTCAAATTTAAGGAATATTTAAGAAAATACCGAGGAGTTAAAAAAGAAATTTCATAGATATAAGTTGGTGTCTTTTTGTCAAGAAACTTTTCGACAAAACTTACACTTTAAGTATTGATAACAAAACCCCATCGAGGTATTCTGCCAAACTCTCGCGAAAGATTAGTCCACTTGTCAATGTTGACTTTTCGATTAACATGCTCGTCATCTCCAAATAACCTAAACCAACACCATCGCCCGAATTTAGCCTCATATATTAGGTACATGTTTACCTGCTGCATGGTTTTATATATTTGATTGCATAGTTTCAAAGTATCAAAAGAGTCATTGAGATTGTTAACCTTTGTTAAATAACAAATTCTAGTTTGAGATTGCAATATTCTACATATTTTGTGCTTATTTTTATGCGTTCGTTTTATTTAAAACTTTAATGAACGAGCAAAAAGGAACAAAAATAATCTTATTATGTTAGCAACCGAACATGAAAAAGAAATTTCGTCTAGTTAAATGTTCGTATTCATGTATTTGACCAGCTAAACTAAAACGAACGAAACGCCAAACTTGTTTGGGCTCATCCGACTCATTTACGCCTCTAACACTACTGAAATTTTTTTTTTTTTTTTTTTTTTTTTTTTTTTTTTGTAACAGTGATTTCCGACTAATTCACGGGGTTTGAGCCCACCGCCACACAGACTCAAACCAGGTACCCTCCCTTTTCAGAAGGTTGGCGTGGTCACTTCAAGGTTGTTTGCACCTAGTGAGAATTGAACTTAAGACCTCACACACTTTGGAATGATAGCGACAAATCTTTTTGTCACTAGGCTACCCTTGAGTGGTTCTAACACTACAGAATTATGACATTTTCTAACATAGTTAAATGTAAACAAGGTAAGAAAATAAGAGGGTCACTCGAGGCGGAGGTAGGCAAAGGTCAAAAGGGTCACGTGACATTCTTAGCGAAAAATTTTTATTGTAAATTTCGATAATATGCGGGTGTTTTTATAATTTTCCCTCCTCTAAAAACTATTTTATAATGTAATTTAAAAAATATACCAAAGTGCGACCTTCCTTGCCGAACCTTTTAGCTCCGCCTCTGAGATCACTAAAAATATATCTTTTATCAATTTTGCTAAAGAGAGTATCTAAAGATTATTACCAACTTTTACTAAAAAAAATTATAAAAAGATTATTAAAAGTCTATTTTTACTTAATATTTAGTAAGTAAAATTTTTAATTTTTTTTTAAGTAGGTAAAATATGTGAATTTTTTTGCTACTTTTATATTTAATAAGTTTTAATAAGAAAAAGTATATTAACAAAAACAATTCTTTCTCTTATTAGTAAAACAAAAATTTATTAAATAAATGTCTATTATTTAATAATGTAAATATAATTTACATGAATAGTGATTCGAAAATGAATAAAGAAAACGCGTACCATGACGTAAGAGAGTCATTCTTGTAGCCTAAGAGAAAGAATAGAAAGCCAAATGACAATTAAAGTCTATATTATTGATGGAGATATTAATAAATCCACACCCCATATTATCGTATTAAAAGTCAAATACTTGTCCTATAAATTCTACTAGAAAAAATCATACACATGCATAACAAGTTTACATTATTTCTTTTGCTTAAACATGTCAATGATAGGTTCCTCCATGGCTGAAGCTTATGTCACAAGTAGAATCCTTCACAAGAAGATGAATAGTTCGACGAAATCTAATGGACATGGCGCAAACAAGAAGAGCGCGCCCAACAACGATGATCATGCTTCAAATGTCGGGTGCTTCTCGACTTTGTTCAAGAAGATTCATCCTACAACTTCCTCGACCGTCCCGGGTACTGGTTCTTCATAATAGCGAAAATGGATGAAATACAAGTTTCTTGTAATGTTTTGTAAGCCTAGTATGAATATTTGAGGGTTTACAAGAAATTGATTAACAAAAAGTTCAATTTTACCATCTCTACCATATACGCCAAGAAAAAAATACATATGAATACACTTTTGCTCATAAGATAATAATTGAAAATGATACTATCCTCATACCGCCACAAGATTCATAAAGCCTCCGCATACATATACATGATCCATATAAGCCTTAGAAGCTCCTAATCGGCGAGCCATTGAAGCATGAAACAAATGAAGGCGGCATAGAAACACCATCCAAACACTAATAAACCATCATATGCTTAGAAGCCGTATCACACCAAAAGAAAATAATACAGTGTATTGGATAACCCAAATTAATGTTTTTGAAGAAATATTTCTTTGCCAACATTGACTTTAAGTCAAATGAAAGAAATGTTTAAGAAAGTAATGAGGAGTAACAAAGAAATTTCATAGATATAAGCTAGTGTTTTAGAAACTTTTCAACAAAACTTACACTTTAAGGGTGTGCTTGGTTAAGGGTATTAGGGGGTAAAGAATGAGAAAGAGAATGATTAATAGTGCTTGGTTAACGAAAATATAGGTAATCATTACCTACTAATAGGTAATGAACCATTCCCTTGTAAATTGGGGGTAATGGATTCAAGGTAATATCAGACGTATGTATATGTGTCTCCACCGACCACCACCACCATCACTGACCACCACCATTGTCGCTACCACCACACTCCTAATGCCACCACCACTCTCCGACGCCACCACCACCACTGACCACCACCATTGTAGCTACCACGACCATCCTAACGCTACCACCACTCTACGATACCACGACTATCTGATGCCACCACCACCACTGATCACCACCCTTTTCGCTACCACCATCCTCGTAACGCCACCATTCTGTGACACCACCACTCTCCGACACCACCACTCTCCGATGCCACCACCACCACCACTGTCCACCACCATTATCGCTACCACCATCCTCATAATGCCACCACCACTCTCCAACGCCGCCACCACCACTGACCACCATGATTATCGCTACCACCAACCTCCTAACGCCACCACCATTCTCCGACGCCACCACCACTGACCACCACCATTGTCGCTACCACCACCCTCCCAACTCCACCACGACGCTCGTCATCATCGCAACCACTGACTATCACCCTAACAGTTGTTGTCACCATCTTCAATCACCATCATGTCTTATATTAAACAAGCACCAACAATGGTAATGATAATACTAAGGAATGTTCATTGCATTTCTTGTATTCCCTTACCCTTACCCATTCCCATTCCCCTCAGATTAACCAAGCGCCCCCTATTATTGTATGGTTTTATATGTGTGATTGCATAGTTTCAAAAGAGAGTGATTGGGATTTTTTTTAATAATTAAAGTGTAAGTTTTAACATATTGCACCATACGGGCTCTGGCCATTGTTCGATGCCTGCCTGAGATTCAAAGACTTTCAAGTGGTCTTCTGGATCCGTCGTGCCATCATAAGTTTTTACGTTCGATGGCATACGACGCTTTCTGGTGTCTCCATAATGCTGTATGCGCCTCGTAAAGGCGTTTTTCCTAGCTCTCCTCTAAGGTTGTGAGAAGATTTGGTCATCCGAGGAATAACTTGCGCGCGTACATTTTCTGACGGACTATTACTTGATCCTGACAGATTGCCCTCTGAGGATGAGGCATGCTTAGCGTGCTTTGATTCTTCTACCATCTTTTCATATTTTGCTACCAAAGGGATGAGCCCTTGTAAGTTATGAGCTACATACTCCTCCATCATGTGTGCCTTTGTAGCTATGACTTCCCCTCTCTCCTCTTGGGGCGTCTTTCTTTTTCGTTTATTGGGAGGAGGCTGAGTTGACTCCCATTCGGTGTCTCGTTCTCCGGCGGCGAGTAGGGGAGTTGAGAACAGTCCTCCTGTTCTTGCGACTAGGGGATTTTTCATGTCCCGAGTGTTTGCCTCGCTGACAGATCCAGGGGTAACATTTACTGATGTGATACGGCCATCCACCGTCGAGGATCCTTGACGGCCTTCGTTCTTACCGTTTTTCGTCATTTGTTAGATCTTAGTAAGGGTCCCACGAATGGCGCCAAATTGTTGATGCAAAAGTTGGGGTCAAGCTAACCCAAATTAGGCTAAATTTGGGGTCTTGTGGACTCGGGCTCTCGCACCAAGTGAAACTTGCTTTAGGACCCTGCGCACTAAACAGACACCGTTAGGCTTACAGTGGGTTTGTTACCCACGATTAGACTCTGGCGTGAGAGTAAGTAATCGGTTTGAGTATATTAGTGTTTAGGGTATTGTGTGTATCGTACCTTTGTGGAACCGGAGGAGTTCCTTTTATACTCGAGAGAGTCCAGGTTGGGCTCCCTGTTCTTGAGGCCTAAGGAAGAGATAATGACTTGAAATAGCTTGATCTTCATTATCCAACCAAGGAAAGTGTATATCCCTTTTCCTTTGGCGAATATAACTATAATTTAAGTTATATTCGGTCTGATCCTGTCGCACTACGACGAGGACTTGGCTAAGTAATTAACCTCTTGTGCGACAGCGGCTTACCAGGCCTTATGGGCTATACACGCACATCGCACAAGTATCTAATCCATTCCTGATGGATGCGGGTAGTACCCGTGAGTCGGACTATCCAGTCCGACTAGGGACTATACGTCATCAACCCAGGTGAAGAAAATCTTAATAAGATGGATTTAAATAAGATTAAAACTCAAATTTAAACCTTTCATAAATAAAAATAAGTTCAAAGATTAAAAACAAGATAGAGATCACCACAACTAATCTGGTGTGATCCTATTATCTAAAGTGATAATAGTTTTACAAAGATAATGAACAAGAAATGATCTAGGTTACATGTTTAAAAACGAGAGAGAACACTCATGAAAAACACACAGATAAGAAACCCAGATAAGGGTCAACGATGGGAGCGTCTAGCTATTATACAAAACCACAAAGAGCTGTTGGGGGCCTTTGTGGGCTTCTATATGACTTGGGCTAAGTAAGGACATGGGCTTCAAACGTTTATATAGATGGCAAGAGTAGTCCTCCACCTCACAAGCTGCTATCATTAAACAACCAAGCTATAACTGAAACAATAAAAAACATCCACAATAAGTCCCTGAAGGTTTGTTGAGGTATCTGATTACGTCCTAAAAATTTAACATCCCCCCTTAATCAGATACCTCATACAGATTAAGCATTCCAAGTTTTTTAACAAGGATATTGTGTTGCAATTTATCTAGTCCTTTTGTGAGGATATCTGCTATTTGATTAACAGAATCCACCTTACAAGTTTTAACTATACCATTTAGAATTTTTTCCCTTACAAAGTGTAAGTCAATTTCTAAGTGTTTAGTTCTCTCAAGAAAAACTGGATTAGCAGCTATCTTGATAGCTGAGTTACTGTCACGGTACAAAGTTACAGGCAAAAGGTTTTCATATTGTAAGTCTTTTAAAACCTTAAGAATCCAGATAACCTCACTGGTTTCTGAAGCAAGAACTCTATACTTTGCTTCAGTGGAAGAAGTATTTTGGTTTTTACTCTTCCAAGAAACAAGATTGTTGTTAACAAACATACAATAACCAATAACAGATTTTCTAGTGACAACACACTTAGCCCAATCAGCATCAGAATAAGCATTTAGAAACGTACCAGAGGTCTTCTTAATGTGAATGCCCAAACCTGGAGAAACTTTGAGATATCTTAATATCTTGAAGGCTGTGTTAAGATGAGATTTCAAAGGAGAGTGCATAAATTGACTTAGGCAGTGAACTGCATAAGATATGTCAGGTCTGGTATTGGTCAAGTAGATAAGCTTACCCATCAGCTTCTGATAATCAACAATATTATCAAGAAAAAGGTCATCAATAGTGGGCGCATTAGATATAGTAAGTTTAGTAACCAAAGGGGTGCTAGCAGGTTTACAAGCTAGCATACCATACTCAGAAAGAAGGTCCAACACATATTTCCTTTGATTTAAACAGATGCCACAATCAGTATCAACAACCTCAATACCCAAAAAGTATTTCAACTTTCCTAAGTCCTTAATCATAAACTTAGTTTTCAGAAAAAATTTAAACTTCTCAATCTCAGCAACATTGTTCCCAGTAATGATGATATCATCAACATACACAAGTAAGGCAAGAAAAATATTACCATGAGACTTAGTGTATAAATAATAGTCAGATTTACTTTGAACAAAGCCATTTTCACTCAAAACAGCTGTAAGCTTAGCATTCTATTGCCTAGGAGCTTTTTTAAGCCCATACAATGATTATTTAAGCCTACAGACCATGTTATCACCACTAGAAAGATATCCTTGAGGTGGTTTCATGTAAACAGTCTCATCAAGGTCACCATAAAGAAAGGCATTGTTAATATCAAGTTGAAAAACATGCCAACATTGCACAATAGCTAGATTAAGCAAGCATCTAACAGTAAGCATCTTAACAATAGGAGCAAAAGTTTCATCAAAGTCAATCCCTTCTTTCTGACCAAAACCTTGGGCAACAACCCTAGCTTTGTACCTTTCTATTTCACCACTAGACTTAAACTTAAGTTTCCAAACCCACTTACTACCTAAGGCCTTTCTACCCTTTGGTAGTTCAACAATATCCCAAGTATAATTCTCAAGAAGGGCTGCAAGTTCAGAATTCATAGCATCAACCCAGTAAGGATTTTGAGAGGATTCAAAAGAGTTTTTTGGTTTACTGTTTTTGTTAAGTTGGGTGACAAAACAGAAATTTTCATGATTAAGTTTTGAATACCCCACAAATTTTTTAAGACCATATTTAACTTTGGAATTAACCACAAAATGATTATAGTTTTTAGGAAAAACAGAGGGTCTGGTAGACCTTCTAACACCCTGAGTAGAAGAACTTGGATTTTGATCCAAGTGACCTTCAGATTCATTGTTATCATCAAGTGATGCTGCCTTTTCTTCCAACCCAGCTTCAATATCATCACTGTTATCAGCATCATTTCCAATATTTGGAGAATCAACAGTGTCCATATTGTTCCCTTGGTTGGGAGAGTGGCTACCCTCACTTTGTGACTCATGGTCACTATTATGACTAAGTGTTACTCTCTCATCATCATTAGGTAGCTCAGGGTTATCTAAGTCAAAAAAGTTTAACATATTTTTATCTTGACTAACACTAGGGACATTAGACTCATCATGCTTGTTTTTAGAGACAGAATTCTTAAAAGGAAATATAGACTAAAAAAACTCACATCTCTAGAGACAAAAAACTGATTTCTATCAAGACTAAAAAGCCTGTAGCCCTTTGAGAATTAGAATAACCCATCATAACACATTTTTTAGATCTATTAGACAGTTTATCATGACTATTCAAAATAGTAGCAAAGCACAAACAACCAAAAATTCTGATAAGAGAGAGATTAGGACAAGTATTGTAAATCATTTCATAAGGGACTTTCCATTTAACACAGAAGAGGGTAATCTGTTATTGAGAAAAGTAGCAGTTAGAATGCATTCAGACCAATATTTCAAAGGAATTCCCCCATGCAACATAAGACACCTAGCCACATTTAAAAGGTGTCTATGTTTCCTTTTAGCCACCCCATTTTGCTGTGGGGTATAAGCACATGAAGTTTGATGAAGTATGCCATTGTTGTTACAAAACTTGTTGAAAGTTTGGTTAACAAATTCAGTACCATTATCACTTCTAAAAACTTTAATGTTTCTTTTAAACTGATTTTTAATCCTTTTATAAAACAGATCAATAAAAGTGACAACTTCATCCTTGGACTTAATGAGATATACCCAAACAGCTCTAGTAAAGTCATCCACAATGGTCAGAAAGTATCTATGGCCAGTGTGACATGTTACCTTATATGAACCCCATAAATCAAGGTGAACAATATCCCCCAAACACTTGGTCTTATGGTCACTCAAAGGAAAATTCTTTCTGGTTTGTTTGGCCCTTTGACATACTTCAGAATAATCATATTTATCATGTTTATCAAGTTTCAAGGTATCCTTTAAGGTGTGCAAGGCAGGGTCTGCAGGGTGGCCAAGCCTGCAGTGCCAGTCATAGTAAGATAGAGAACAAACACGGATAGTTTAGCTAGCATTACTGTAACACCCCACTTGGATAAATGGAGCGTTACGTGTATTTATGGCGTGTCATCAAAGCATGCAAGGCAATGTATTAAACATTAACTGACCATACGGAAATACCAGAATCAAACATCGGTAGTCTAAACATAAGCTCAAAATATAAAGATTTAAATACTGAAAGAAAAGGACGAAACAATGTCCAAACAACCAAAGTAATGTAATGTGTGAATAAAAATAAAGGAGTCTGGATAGCTCCCATCCAATGCACGTACTCTCTTAGAAGTCCTAAGATCGTCCCTGTGTACCTGCCGTTTGGAAACATGAAAGGAAACTACGGCTGAGCATGACACTCAGTGAACAGATAAAAACATGATAAGAATGCACTGAAAGAAATGGAATAAATGACAAACAATGAAGCTATGAGACTGATATGTAAACATGTGGTAGTACCCTGTATAAAATTTGAGGAACCTGGTTTATAAATACTGAAACTGAATTATTAACTATTAAATCTGAAAACATGCATTTATTATATTTTAATTGCTAGAGCTTATATAGGTCACGTGTTGTAACAATCGTGCATGAATAACTGGAGGGGTGACCTCGTCATGCTGTAGAGGGGTGACCTCTAAATAACTGTAGAGGGGTGACCTCTAAATACTGTGCTGGGTGGAGGGATCAGCTCCAATGTGAAATATGTAGAGCACACACCACATTCACCCTGATAACTTATAAACTTATAAGCCTAGGATGCATCCATACGCCCAACTAAACATACATATAAAAATGGCCAAACTGAACATGAGTGAGACGATGCAGGATATCACTCTCCTGCATGTGAGTCACGACACCGGTGCCTCTAGTGTCGTGGTTACGATACCTCCGTAACTAGTACATAAACTGGTCGTGCTTGTATATAATGTTCAGGCAACTTATTTCGTTTTTAACATGATTTCTGATAAGCTTAAACACATACGGGGAAAAACATTTGGCTACAGACGGGGAATCCTAATCATGCATAGAAAGGAAGTCCTTACTGAAAGGACGGAAAATCCGTACCTCGTGTCCAGTAACCGACCGAGATCAACTGACAGAAAGTCTACTCTGATTTCACGTGAGCTACATGAATAAAGGACGCGAATAAGTGATCTAATCTTTATTTAATTACTGATTTTATTGGTTTCTTAATTATTTATGAAATTCTGTACGTATCTTAAATGATAAATCTGAACTTATAATAATTCTCTTAAAATATATATAGACTTACTTATAATTAGGATACACGTGTTCTGACGTTATGTTAATACTAAAATAAATTAACTCGTTAAAACATAAGATTTCTAAATTAGAAGTTCTAAAATACTTTAATTTATAATAAGATTATACCCTTTTAATTTAACTCATTTAAAATACAATTTAAGACATTTTTAAAACAATTAATAAAAGGTATAATATTAAAAATCTTCGTTTTATATGTTTAAATTACGTCCCGAGCCTACCGAGATACCCCTTCTCGGTCGCACTAAATAATTCAACATAATATACAAAATCTGTCTATTTGAATCTGCGACAGAAAAACTGTCGCTAAAAACTGTCAATAAAAGCTGAAAATTCCAAACTGTCAATAAACAGTTCTGCGACAGAAAGTTCTGTCGCGAAACTGTCACTAATTTCGTTTTAAAACTTTCTATTATTTCTGTCTTAACTTCCCACTGCTTTCTATATGAGTTTCCCATCGTTTGTCTATGTTTTCCCACTATTTCAATAAACCAAACGCACCCTTATTTATGAAACAACCTGTTTGGGTTTGTCTGACAGTTTTGGGTCGACCACAGCCCGAGCCGCCCCTGTATGGGTCACGGCTGGGCAGAAAGGTGAAGCCAACAAGACCTTAGGGTCTCGGTTCAATAAACCAACACCCCTCGCCCATCATAAGCTACACGAACACACCCCTTTGGGGTTTTCTGCCTTCACCCGACCAAAATAGCCACCACCGAGACTCTTTGAGTCTCGGTTGGACAATTCCAACCCAAACGAACCCTTATACATGTAACTGCGAGGTTGGCTAGGCAAAAGAAGGACATGTCTCGGTCCTATAAAAAACCAGATGGAAACGACTACAAGAAAAGGATGGACGATTTATCTACTTACAATGATTTAGGAATGGAAGGATTTCTTAGATCACGAACAAACAACACACCAAAACCCTCTTTTTTTTTAAACCGGCGGCCACAAGAACCCTAGTTCTTCTTTCCTTTTTTTTGTCGACTGTGTGGAAGAAAGGGTTAAGTCCCGTATATATTTTTACAATTGGCTTAGGCCCATGTTTTTTCCTTTTTTTTTAAAAAAATATGAACCGACCATGACCCTTTTTTTTAATTAGTTTAAAGACCGGCCCGTATTAGGTTTTGTAACTTTTCATTTTTTTCTAAACGTAATCGTATGTATTATTCCCGCGTGTTTTAGTTTTCCAAAACGTATAGTTTCTGCGTATTTAATATACTTGTAATTAAATACGGGTTTTACAATTCTTCCCCTCTAAAAAGAATAATTTGTCCTCGAATTAAGGATACGACCACACTGGGTTTTACAATTCTCCCTCTCTAAAATGAAAAATTCGTCCTCGAATTTAGGGTACTTTAAGCTGGGGAATATATTTAAACTGAATGACACATGCACTAAAAGAACGTGAAAGTTGAAACATATAAGCTGAAAGACGTATTACTGAAAGACATACCCGAATTAAAACTGGAAGTGAGGATAAGAAGTCCGTATAGACTCCTCTGTTTCCCAAGTAGCCTCCCGCTCGGTATGGTTCCTCCACAGGATTTTGACGAAAGGAATGGTCTTCCTTCTCATAACTCGATCTTGGCGATCTAAGACTGCTTCGGGTTTTTTAATATAAGATAGGTCCTCCCGGATCTGATCGAGTGAGTAATTTACTTTATGAAGCTCATGATAGTTGTACCCTCTTAGTAGTGATACGTGGAACACGATGTGAACATGTGAAAGCTGAGGCGGTAACGCCAACCGATATGATACTTCACCGACACGTTCAAGGATTTCAAACGGTCCGATGTAGCGAGGGCTGAGCTTGCCTTTGAGGCCAAAACGTCTGACGCCGCGTACGGGTGATACTTTGAGGAACACCCGATCCCCAGTCTGAAATGATAGATTTCTGCGATGCTTGTCGGCGTAACTCTTCTAGCGAGTACGCGCTTCTTGCAGTTTTGCCCTAGCAATGACGACCTTTTCATTGGTCAGTTCTATTAATTCTGGTCCTTCAATCAACCGTTCTCCTACTTGATCCCAACAAATAGGAGCACGACATTTCATGCCGTATAACATCTCGAATGGAGCACGCTTGATACTAGCATTCCAACTGTTGTTGTAGGCAAACTCGACCAAGAAAATATAGTCATCCCAGTGCCCCGTCCATTCTAATGCACAAGCGCGTAGCATGTCCTCCAAGGTCTGGATGGTACGCTCTGATTGACCGTCCGTCTGTGGATGGAAAGTTGTGCTGAGCTTGAGCCTGGTTCCTCAAGCTTTATGCAAACCTCCCTAGAAATGAGAAGTGAAACGTGGGTCCATATCTGATATAATTTCTGAAGGTGTACCGTGTAACCGTACAATTTCCTTGGTGAATAGTTCTGCTAATTTACTGACTGTGAAATCTTTGCGGATAGGAATGAAATGTGTCGACTTGGTCAAACGATCGACAACAACCCAGATTGCATCATGTCTCCGCTGAGTTTGTGGCAGTCCAGTGACAAAATCCATAGAGATCTTGTCCCATTTCGACATTGGAATATCTAACGGCTGAAGAAGACCACTGGTACGCTGATGCTCTATCTTAACCTGCTGGCAGGTTAAGCATTTAGACACAAAAGTTGCGACATCCTGTTTCATGCCGCTCCACCAGAAATGCTGCTTAAGATCGTGGTATATTTTAGTGGAACCTGGATGGATAGAGAACGGAGAGCTGTGAGCCTCAGTCATTAAGGCTTCTCTGAGAGCAGGGTCTTCTGGAACGTAGAGTTTGGTACCCTGCAATACGATACCATCGTCATTGATGCGAAATTCGGTCTGCTGGTCAATGTTCTGGACAATCACCCAGATTTCACCATCATCCTTTTGTGCGGCTTTAATCCTAGAGAGTAAATCTGGTTCTACCCTTAGACTAGCCCAATATCCCCTCTGTCCGCGTACTAAGAGCTCAATATCATACCGCTCTAAGTTCCGAATAATTTCTTCCTGAACTTTGATGCCATTTATCATTCTTGATTTTCTGCTAAGGGCATCTGCTACCACATTTGCTTTACCTGGGTGATACTGAATATTAGTGTCATAGTCTTTCAGCAGTTCTAACCATCGCCTTTGTCTCATGTTCAGCTCTCGCTGGGTAAATATGTACTTGAGACTTTTGTGATCGGTGAAGATATCACACGACTCATCGTATAAATAATTCCTCCAGATTTTAAGGGCGAAAACGACTGCTGCGAGCTCTAGATCATGAGTAGGATAATTTTTCTCATACGACTTCAGTTGACGCGAAGCATAGGCAATGACTTTCCCATGCTGCATAAGAACACAACCTAAGCCCTTTCCTGAAGCGTCACTGTAAATCTGATAACCACCTGTACCGGATGGAAGAGTAAGTATCGGTGCTGAGATCAATCGATGCTTGAGTTCCTCTAAACTCTTTTCTCTCTCCTCGGTCCATATAAACTTCTCACCTTTTCGCATAAGTTGGGTCAAAGGTAATGCCAAACGTGAGAAGTTTTCCACAAACCTGCAGTAATAACCCGCCAACCCAAGAAAACTACGTATCTCTGTGACAGATGTCGGTCTCGGTCATTTGGTGATAGCCTCCACCTTTGCAGGATCCATAGTGATTCCTTATGCAGAAACAATATGACCTAGAAACGAAAGAGTATTAAGCCAAAACTCGCATTTCGAAAATTTAGCATATAGCTTTTCTCGTCTGAGAATCTACAAAACTGTACGGTGATGATTCTCATGTTCATCTTTGTATTTGAAGAAAATAAGGATATCATCGATGAATACGATCATAAACTTGTCTAAAAATTCGTGGAAGACTCTGTTAATCAAGTCCATAAATACTGCAGGCGCATTCGTGAGACCGAATGGCATAACAACAAACTCGTAATGACCGTACCTCGTGCGAAAAGCAGTTTTGGATATATCCTGCTCTTTTACACGCAGCTGATGGTAGCCTGATCGTAGATCGATTTTTGAGAAGTGCTTGGCACCCTGAAGCTAATCGAATAAATCGTAAATACGAGGAAGTGGATAACGGTTACGAATAGTGAGCTTATTCAACTCACGGTAGTCAATACACAATCGCATACTACCATCCTTCTTCTTGACAAACAAAACTGGCGTGCCCCAAGGTGACATGCTTGGACGAATGAAACCACTTTCTAGAAGTTCCTGAAGCTGATCTTTCAGTTCCTTAAGCTCTACAGGAGCCATGCGGTAAGGAGCTTTAGATACTGGTTCTGCACTTGGAATGAGATCGATACCAAATTCTACCTCTCGTATAGGAGGTAAGCCTGAGAGTTCCTCTGGAAAGACATCTGGAAAATCTGACACAACTGGCTGATCATGTATTGAAGGTGTCTTAGAAGTCGTGTCATGAACTGTAGCTAGGAAACCCTCACAACCATGGTATAGTAAAGTACGGGCCTATAAAGCTGAAATAATCTGAACATGTTTTCCTGGTAGAAAACCCCGGTGAATATACTCTGGTGTCTGGACATCACCAAAGATGACCCGGTGAGCATGACAATCTATGGTGGCACGATGAACTGACAACCAATCCATACCTAGAATAATATCGAATTCGCACATATCTAGAGGAAGGGCACTAACTGGACGGATTTTATCATCAAACTCAAGAGGGAGATCTTTATACACCTGGGTAATGAGTACAGAGTCTCGCATGAGGGTAGATATACTAAGTACATTGTCTAGTGGCGTAGGGTTCATGTTTATTCTAGCAGCATATGAAGTAGATATAACTGAGTGTGTGGCGCCTGTATCGAAAAGCACGCAGGCAGACTGTCCGTGTATAAACAAAATGCCAGTAATGGTACCTGTGGTCTTATTTGCTTGCTCACGGGTAGTAGTGTAGACACGACCAGTGGTTTGTGGTATTGGTGGTGGTGGAAGTAAAATCTGAGGAATCTGGCCTGAGGTACCGACAGCATCCCCGCTCTTGCAATCCCTCTTCAAATGGCCCGGCTGACCACACTTGTAACAACTACCCGTACCACGACGACAAGGTCCCGTGTGTTTCTTCCCACATGTGATGCAAGTGGGATAAGAATACCCGGTAGAAGTAGCTCTGGTTTGCTGAGAACTTGATTTACGAAGATAAATACGTGTCACGATTCTGATAACATAACTGAAATAAGGCTGTTTGGCTGAAATTTAAAATTACCAGAATTTGCCGGTCGGGCAAACTATTTACCTCTGTTGTTTTGGTCACGCCCCTGTCCAACATCTCTGTTGGAATATACAAAAAAAATTTAAGATCTGTTTTACACGATAGTCTAGTATTTCTGGAGCTTAAAGAATCACCTGTAGTTGCCAGATGAGTTGGAGCTACCGTAGTAGTTATCACCACCGCTCCTCTTATCTGATCAATTACGGTCATATGACTGACCGTGGTTACTGTAGTTCTGATGTGGAGTAGCTGATTGGGATCGGTCTCCTCCTCTGTGTCTCTTCTCTGGACGCTCTACATTCTCGAGCTCATCCCTCTCGAAAAGCATCTCAATATCACGAGCTGCATTAGCTACTTGTGACACATTAGTGAATGTGGCACTCACCAACCTATCTTCAGTCCTAGAGTGAAGAGACCAGCGAAATTGCTTCGCTTGCTCCTCTGCGGGACCCGCAACCTCCCCTAAGAATCCAGCCATCCTGAGGTATCGGTGCATGAACTCTATACTGTTCTCGCCATGATTCTGACGAATTACGTGGAAGTCCCTCTTCAGTTTAGCTTGCTCCTCATGCGGGAAAAACTTGTCATAGAACATCGTCTTGAAACGTGCCCAGGTCAATGCAAGCTCCCAAGCATCTCCCCTATTGGACAGTTTCTGAGACCTCCACCAATGCAGAGCAAGGACCTCCAATTTGTAAACTGCAAGCCTAACCTTGAAAGCATCACCACAACCATAGCTCCAAAAAATTTCTCTACATGATAGATCCAGTCTTCCGGTTGGAGCTACAGTCTGCTCAAAAAGTCGGGGTTTTTGTTTGTTAAAAAATCTAGCCAAGCGGCTAAAGTGGCAGGTGGTGGAGCAGGAGGGTTGTTATTCTGCTGAGGTCAATTTTGATATTCAGCTCGGATCTCATCACGAATTTGGGGTAACATGGCTTGTATAGCAGCCTGAACAACAGCAGCAATGGCAGCTGCGTTAGGATCATTCTCGGTTTCGCATTTGGGTGGCATCTGAAATAACAGAGGATAAGTTGATAAAACTGTCAGAACCGGGAGTAATAAATCTGAATATGCATAGTGTAATTCATGAAGGCATAGCCAACAAAATATGACATGAATACTGGTGAACGCCTAGGGTCAGTTCACAAAATGACAATTTACAGAAACATAAATCTGACATGAGTAAGGATGAACGCCTATGGTCAGTTCATCTATACAACATTTAAATGGGAAAGGGTGAACGCCTATGGTCAGTTCACCAAAACGAAAAGTTCGTTGAAAATCACATGCGATTAAGTATGGCCAGTCCTGTACCAACCGTTTACTTAATCAAAATTTTGAAAATCCGACTGATAAAATACATGAGTAGCATGGAAGATAACGACGCCAAAATACAGGAAGTTCTTGGTGACTACAGTTGGGAATAAAATGTAACCAGTCCACTTGAGCGCTGACAAGAAGAAAACAAGCGTTGACAAGAAGAGAACAAGCGTTGACAGATCAAGCGTTGACAGGAAGAAGTCAAGCGTTGATAGGTTGAAGACAAGCACTGATAGAAAGATATGGTCTACGCGTATTTTGTTTCTAGTTTGTTTCTAGTAAACATAGGATCAACAATGTATTTTCTATAATTATATTTACCTAGAATAGCTGATACGTAGACTCTTATACAAGGCTTCTTATGTCCATAAAAGAAGACCTTTAGGTTATGTTTTCATATAAGTTTTTCATACGTTTAACACTTTCATTGTAAGCAAGTTCGTTATTATCAATCAAGTGAAAGTTTGTTTTACAACTGTTTGTGTGTTCTTATTTGAGTGTTAATTCCGCATAACACTTAAATTGTTTTATACACAAACAAAGTTTCTCTACGTGTTTAACTTGATCTAATCTCGTTTACACAAGCTAAATCGATCTAAGTTTGGGATCAACAAGTGGTATCAGAGCTTGTTGAGAAACTTTGATCTAAAAGAACACAAGAACCCTAAATCACCAAAACCCTAATTTTCACAAAACCCTAAAAACATCATGTCTACTCCAGAAGTAACATCCTCCTCCTCAAACCACAACATCAAGATTCCCATGCTAGATCCAAACAATTTTGAGCTGTGGAAGTTCAACTTTGAGCAATATCTGAAAATCCATGACTACACTCTCTAGGAGATTATTAAATATGGAAACACATTCAATAAAGCTCAAAAGATTGCAGATGCCATTGCTACAAGATCAGCTGTTTAAGGATGCTCTGAAGCAAATAAGAAAGAAAAACCTGAAGATGGTAGAGTTGTGTCTGTTGAGGACATAACAAAGAGAAGGGTTGATATGAAGACCCTAAGCATTCTGAAACTCTCGTTAGGACAAGAAACAAGCACAAATACAGAGGTTATAAGTCTGCAAAAGACCTTTGGGCAGCCCTTGAAGTTGCCTATGGTGGTAATGCTGATACCGTGGAAGAGAAAAAGAAGCAACTCTTACATGAGTATGCTGTTTTTAAGGCTCAACCTAATGAGAAGCTAAGTAGTGTGAGAAGCAAACTTCTTGACATTACAAGCAAGCTGTCCTTCATGGGGACAGTAATTGGTGATGTTGACATTATTGCCACTTTTCTTAAAAGCCTTGGTGATGCCTGGAAGATTGAGGCAAGATCTATAATTGCCAACAACACTCACAAAAGTTCTACTTTTGATGATGTTTACAACAAACCGAGGCTGTTGGAGAATGAAACTCTTTTGGAGCATGGAAGTAAGACTACCAATGGAAACATGGCCTTCTTCTCACATAGTGAAGGTCAATTTGATCAGAAGGATTCATACATGCATCCAGTTACTGCATCAACCTGTGTCAACGATGGATCATATCCTGTCAACGCCTCACATTCAAACGCTGACACATACAAAATTGACTCACCAAGAGTTAAACCTGCTGGTATGGATCTGGATACTGTGTGTGCATACATTGCTTCATTACCCAATGGTTCAGTGATTACATATGAGGACCTTGAGCAAATAAGTGATGAGCATTTGGAGGAGATGGATATAAAGTGGATCATGGCTCTTGCAAGTATAAGAGCAAACAGATGGAATAGAAGATTCAAGAAGAAGATGACTTTTAATGCTAAGGACACTGCTGGATTTGATAAATCCAAGGTTGAGTGTTACAATTGTCATCGTATGGGGCACTTTATGAGAGAATGCAGATCTCCAATAAGATCTGATGCTGGAAAACCCTCAAGCCAAATTGTTAAGGCTCAGGATCCCAAGGCCATTGTGGCAATGCAAGAAATTGATGGTGTTGGATGGGACTGGAGCTATTTGGCTAAGGATGAGGAAGAGGATAAAGCTTTGGTTGCTGAGATAGAAGAAGAAGAGCATGTTCAATATGCTCTCATGGCACACTCCTTATCTTCATCAGACAATGAGGTATATGATGATGCTTTTTGTAGTAAGGGTTGTCGTTTAAATACTGAAAGACTTAACAAAGATGTGAGTACTGAGAGATGCAAGTTGTCTAACTATCAACTTGCTCTTACTCAAACTGAAAAGACTGTAGCTGAGTATAAGAAAATGGAGTTTGACCTAAAAGATAAAATAAATATCTTAAAACATGATTTAAAAGCTAGTACTGATATTAGAAACATCATGGAAAGGGTCAATGCTGAATTACAGGCTAAGTTAGATGAGGCCATTAAGAATAAGGATAATGTAGACCTTAAAATTTAGAGATTTGATAAGGCCTCACAAACCCTAGGAGAATGTGTTAGTAAACAAAGGGATTCTAGGGACATGACTGGGATTGGGATGAAAAAGTATGTTGGTGTTCCACCACCAGCCGGGGATTTCTATGGTGTCCAAAGAAAGGACTTATCTTGGACTGGTTTACCAGAACTCCAAGAAGAGGAATTTATTCCTCCACCAAGAGTCCTTACCCCAGTAGAGGAATATAAGAAAAAGTTGACTGATTTGAATGAATGGAAGAAAGCCAACCCTACCTTGTTTGTTAAGGGTGGCATGCTTTGTGATAGTCCAAATGAGTCGACCCCTATCAAAGTAACAAACCCAATCACTGGCAAGACTGTTGACCTTGGCTCAAACGTTGTTAGAAAACCTAGCATTAAATATGCAGAAATGTATAGGAATACTAGGTCACCAAAAAGCCAAGTTAGTGATAATGGAACAGGTTTCTTTTCTTCTAGACCTAGAGTTATGTCTAGAAAAGCCTATTATACTTGTGGTAGCTTTTCACATTTAGCCTATAAGTGTGTCAACGCTTCCAAGGTCAACGCTGACAAAAGGTCAAACACTGTCAGACCCAAAACTTTTGTGGAGCAAAGTCCACAAGTTGTTAGACCTACCTCATTCTTTACTAAAGGGTCTAACACTCATGGACAAAGACCTTTTCAGAAGACCAACACATGGTCTAATAGGAAATGGGTTCCTGTAGCAAACCCTAGGTTCAATGCTGACAAGGGTAATTTCAGCATTGACAAGACCAAATCAAACGCTGACAGAAACGTTGCCAGACCAAATAAGGGTAAATATTCGCAACCACAGGGAAATGGGTCTAAAGCTTCTTCTAGCTTGACATGGAGACCTACGAAAGATCAAAACCCTAATTCTAATGGGATTTCTATGACCTGTAACAGATTTAATTATATTTCAAAGGTCATCACAAAACCAATTGGAGTTAACTGGGTATTCAATCCAAAAAGGGATGAACAAGGGGTTGTTATGAGGACTAAGTCTGTTCATGTTGAACAACCAAATGAATCCAAGTCTGCCCAGGCTTGGGTTCCCAAATAAAACTAATTTGTTTTCTTTATGTGTAGGGCATTCAAAAACAGGTGAATGATTATGGCTATTGGGATAGTGTATGCTCTAGGCACATGACTGGGAAGGAAGATTATCTCACAAACTTCACTCCCATTAAGGATGGTGATAAAGTTTACTTTGGAAGCGTATATGGAACTATCACATGCAAAGGAACTCTACTCACCAACAACTTGCGTTTTGAAAACGTGTTTCTGGTAAAAGAACTTGATTATAATCTTTTTAGCGTATCACAAGTTTGTGATAACAAAAATAAGGTTCTTTTCACTGATACTGAATGCTTGGTGTTGAGCAAGGATTTTTAGATGCCAGATGAGAAATTTATTGATTATAGAACACCTAGGCATAAGGACATTTATAATGTGAATCTTAATGGTATTAGGATGAATAATAACATGTCATGTTTTTATGCTAAAGCTTTAGTTGATGAGAGTAATCTATGGCACAGGAGACTAGGGCACATTAACTTTAAAAATATAAACAGACTTATGAGACATGGCTTGGTTGATGGTTTGCCTGAAAAGGCTTTCCACAATGACTACTCTTGTGTTGCATGTCTTAAAGGCAAACAGCACAAGGTCTCATTTAAGTCTAAACAGGTGCACTCTAGTTCTAAACCACTTCACTTGCTGCATATGGACCTGTTTGGTCCAACGAATATAGAGAGTTTGAATGGTAAATCTTACTGCTTTGTCATCACAGATGATTTTTCTAGGTTTACTTGGACTTTCTTTTTAGTTATGAAAAGTGACACTGCTGATACTTTAATTAACTTTATTAACCAAATTGAAAAGAAAACTGGTAATGAAGTTAAAATGCTTAGAAGTGATAATGGTGGTGAGTTTAGAAATAAACTGTTGGATGATTTTTGTGCCAAAAAGGTATTACTAGACAGTTTAGCATTGCCAGAACCCTACAACAAAATGGGGTTGCTGAGAGAAAGAATAGAACCCTAATTTAAGCAGCCAGGACTATGTTGGCTGATGCTCACTTTCCCATTGCCTTTTGGACTGAGGCTGTAAATACAGCTTGTTATGTTCAGAATAGAGCATTGGTCAACAAGATTCATAACAAAACACCTTATGAGTTACTTTGGGGAAGGAAACCTAATATTGGTTTTCTTAAACCTTTTGGTTGTCATGTAGTTGTGTTGGATACTAGTGATGCCTTAGGTAAATTTAGTGCTAAAGGTGATGAAGGCTACTTCATGGGTTATTCAGTGCAGAGCAAGGGATATAGGGTTTACCTTAAGAAGGAAAAACGTATACTTGAAAAAGTACATGTTAGGTTTTTAGAGAGTAAACCTAGTGATCCTGAAAGTGGTCCAAATTGGTTGTTTGACTTGGAACCTCTATCTAGGACTTTGAATTATATGCCTGTTACTAATCCAGACACTGTGAAGGTAACTTCAAGTGTTGTGGAAGAACCAGTTGTTGATGTTTCAGGTACACAGGTTAATGAAGAGGTTGGATCACAAGCAGACAAGTCATCTCCCATACTTGAGTATGTCACTATTCCCATATGGACAAATGCTTTTGCTGCTGGAAAGGAAAATGGTGGTCCCCAAGTATCACAGTTAACAACATGCATGGTCTTTCAGGCGCTGACAAAGGAAAATCTGGCGCTGACAAGACAAATTCAGGCGTTGATGGCTCAAACGTTGACAACACTATTTCAAGCGTTGATGGCCCAAACACTGACAACCTTGGTTCAGGCGTTGACAACTCTTTTGAGCATATTTTCTCCTCCAATTTTGAACAAGGTGAACCTTCAAGCAGAAATGGAGAGGTTCATACAGATATTGATGGAATAGAGTCTTAAGAAGCTATTGGTAACTTGGATGATGAGATTGAAGACAACAGACTTTTTGAGGGAGGAGTTCTTACTTCTACAATGAAGAATCACCCCTCTTCTCAAATTATTGGTGATGTGATGTCTCCTTTTGAAACTAGAAGATCTCATCAGAATCTTGGAGGATTTATTGCTAATATCCACAAGAAGGTTGATACCCCTCTTGTTCAAGCATGTTTGTTTGCCTGTTTTCTGTCACAACAAGAACCCAAGAAGATTTTTGATGCTCTCAAAGAACCAAGTTGGGTGGAAGCAATGCAGGATAAGCTTTACCAATTTGCTATTCAGGATGTTTGGGAGTTAGTTGATTGTCCCAGATATGTCAGACCTATTTAGACAAGGTGGGTTCTTAGAAACAAGAAAGATGAAAGAGGCATTGTGGTCAGAAACAAGGCACGTTTAGTGGCTCAAGGATATACACAAGAAGAAGGGATAGACTATGAGGAGGTCTTTGCACCAGTTGCAAGGATTGAGGCTATAAGAATATTTCTAGCCTATGCTTCCTGCATGGGCTTCACTGTTTATCAAATGGATGTGAAGAGTGCTTCCTTGTATGGCACAATTGTTGAGGAGGTGTATGTTATGCAGCCTCCTGGTTTTGAAGATCCAGAGCATCCATACAAGGTGTATAGAGTCAAGAAAGCTATGTATGGACTTCATCAAGCCCCAAGAGCATGGTATGGAACATTGTCCACCTATCTGGTGGAAAATAGATTCAAAAGGGGCACCATAGACCAGACCTTATTTACAAAGAAGACTGGTAAGGATGTCTTACTTGTTCAGGTTTATGTGGATGATATCATCTTTGGCTCTACAAACCCAAAGATGAGTGAAGACTTTTCCAAGCTTATGACAGAAAAATTCAAGATGAGTGCAATAGGGGAGATGAACTTCTTTCTAGGGTTACAAGTTCAGCAGAAAGAAGATGGTATCTTCATCTCTCAAGATAAATATGTAGCAGAAATCTTGAAGAAGTTTGGCTTTTCTCCACATGAAAAACGGGCTAGTACTCCTATGGATAGAGAACACCCTTGGGGAAAAGTTGGAGATGGAAAAGATGTGTATGTCAGGAACTATAGATCAATGATTGGTTCATTGATGTATCTCCCAGCCTCAAGACCTGACATTATGTTTGCTGTGTGTGCATGTGCACGCCATCAAGTGACTCCCAAAGAGTGTCACCTTCATGCTGTCAAGAGAATCTTTAGGTACCTTAGATGTTATCCAGATTTGGGATTATGGTATCCAAAAGATTCACCATTGTAGCTTATTGCATATTCAGACAGTGACTATGGTGGTCATAAATTTGATAGAAAATCCACAACTGGTGGATGTCAGTTTCTTGGGAGTAGGTTGATATCTTGGAAATGCAAGAAACAAACAGTGGTGGCCAATTCTACAACTGAAGCAGAATATGTAGCAGCAGCTGCTTGTTGTGGACAAGTCTTATGGATTCAGAACCAGCTGTTAGATTATGGGTATAATTTCATGCATACCAAGATTTTTGTAGACAATAACAGTACTTTATGCATTATTAAAAATCCTATACATCATTCTAAAACAAAACACATAAAAATTAGACATCATTTTATAAGAGATTGTTTTGAAAAGGGTCTAATACAACCAGATAGGGTTGACACAGAAGAAAATATGTCTGATTTATTAACTAAACCTTTTGATACTTGAAGGTTCCAATACTTGGTAACAAGTATTGGAATGATCAATCTCACTTAATATGTGTTTTGGGTTCTTTTTGTAAAAGTATGTACAGGATATGCATTGTTATGGGTCTTTTTGAAAAGTTAGATTTTCCACTATATTTGTCTAACGCTGACAAAGGTTATCTTAACGCTGATAAGTGTTATCGTGACGTTGTCAGCAACAATGTTAGTTTTGTGGTTTTTGATCTAAGTGTGTAGGCGTTGTTAGCATTGTACCATTGGATACAGAGTTGCTTATGGATCCTTGGAGAATCATTTGAGCATGTTTTCATTTATGGATGATGGTTGGAATATTTATATTCCTATCTTGACATAAATTTTTTATGTTCTTGCATATTATTAGGCAACATATGTATCACAGTTTAAGGGGAGGTTTTAGGAACCTTTAGGACTTTTGGGTATTCTTAAAATACTCTTATCACAATTCTAGATTGTGTCCACAGGTGAGTATGAGTTAGTTTACTAAATCATGAGGCACTGTAGCATGCAAAGTTGATATACTATGCATGCTGCTAAGACATTTTTGGCCTAGAATTGGATGTGGTCTGTTGGGAGACTTGGGAATGATTTATAATGGGTTTTACCTGGGAGTTACAAGGAATTTTATGAGATAACTTAATTGTTAAGAATTTTGGTTAGCAAGGGACACTAAAGGACTGTTATGTCTATCTTGCATAAGCAAGTGTGCATAACTGGACAGTGCTTGTCGCCCTATAATAATTATCAATTTATAGGTTATCTTCACTAGGATAAATTACTTTGTTAAGGTCCTTTTTCATTTTTATTACTTTTATTTTTGGACGCTGACAAATATTTTTCCAAGCGTTGTTATGACCAATTTAGACGCTGACATGGCTTTGGCAAACGTTGACAAGAATATAGCCGTTGGGCGTTGATGGGTTATTTTTGACCGTTGACACTCATTGGGACCTACCCAGTTGTTATTTTTGACGAATTTTTGGGCCGTAATTTTGGGAGTAGACAACTTTTAATTAATGCACAAGATAAATTATTTTCTTTTCAAGATTTTCATCATTATATTTTGAAAATTTCTTGCCTTATTTTTGACCAATCACATGTGCCTATCTCTCTATATATTTGGCTCCTATTTTTTTAAACAGGGTATCTCATATTCTGGTCTAACACTTTTTCTCCTATAATTCATCTTTCTCAATAATTCACAAACAACTTTCTTCAACAATAGCACCAAAGTTTAAACCAAGTGACTTGGTATTGGGATTCAGGAGTCAGCACAACATGATTGCTTATTTGGACGCTGATGATACTCTGTTTCCACAATACACTTAGATGGTGGCGTATTTGAATGCATCTCCAATTAGGTATGCACTTTCTCATGCTCCTCTCATCCCTGTCACTCATATTAAACAGTTTTAGAACACTGTTAGTTCCTCAACAATTAATAATGTGACTACATTATCAACTATTGTTCATGGGCGTACTTGGGTGGTTACTGAAGCCTTGGTTCGCCAGGCTTTGCATCTTAATGATGCAGATGGTATAACCACTCTCCCCATCAATGAAATAGAACAAGGACTTCGGGCTTTGGGGTATCCTTTCCCTGATGAGGGAACTTTAAACAAATATCATAAACAAGAGTTTCCCCCAGCCTGGAAGTACCTCATACATGTCATCCTTCAATGTTTGAGTCCCAAATGTACTGCACACAATGAAATTAATAGATCAATTGCTAGTGCAATTGTGTGCATTGTAAATGGGAAAAAGTTTAATTTTTCAAAAATGATTTTTGATGGCATGTGTAAAAACAAAGGGAATAAGATGACTTTGGCTTATCCCAGATTTTTGTAAATGGTTTTTGATGTGCAAAACTACTGCACAAGGGATCATGATGATTTTTATGAGATCCCTGTGCAAAAGAAAGCTATTTTTACTAAGATGAATTCACCCCCTCACCGTGAATTACCCCTCACCCAAGCTATGCTTGCTGTTATTGCAGCAGCACAACCCCCACCAGACCCACAACCACAACTTGACCCAATACCAGAACCTTTGCCTTCACCTCAACACATGGAAATTGACCAAGAACCCTTCAATGCTGACACATTAAATGTTGGCATTGACACATGTAATCTAAACGTTGACACATTTCCTTCACAGACCCAAACACCCCTTAACCTTCAAACTACCACCCAATCCATGCCCCATGACTCTACTTTGGGAGGTTAAATACCCATTCTAGAGGAGGGAAGATTGGAACCATACACATTGATGGAATTGACGGCTGTCTGCATTAGCTTGCAAAAGCAAAATGCAGACTTGGTACAAACAGTCAGTACACAAAGCCTTGAACTCAAGCAATTGAGGGAGAGGATTGTCATTTTGGAGAATGCTAGCACTAGGCGTGGAATGGAGGAATCTTCCAAAGGGGAGGATGAGCAGATTAATGTGAGTGATAAAGGCTCACATGATGGGGAATCTTTGGGTGTTGTTGAAGCCCTCACTGCATTGAAGAAGCAACCAGGTTTTGACACATCTCTGGTTACTCCTACAAATTTGAACTTATCTTTTACAGCTATGATGGAGCAGTTCACAAGAGGAGCGGAGACAAGTAATTTGGGCGTTGACAAGCAAAATTTGAATGCTGACACACCAAGCGCTGACATGAGTAAATTGGGCGCTGACACAAGGAATTTGAGTGTTGACAGACCTGCAGATATGGTTGATGTATTCCAGTCATCAGCTATCATCAAAGAAGTGTCTTCACAGGTATTACCATCATCCTTACCCATCATTGATCCATTAGATAAGGGTAAAGGAATTATGGTAGAAGTTCCAAATGATGCATCACAAGTAGAGTTTGATTCAAGGTTGGCTGCACAACTTGTGGAACAAGAGATGAAGAAGGTTGGTGAATCACCATTTGTTATCACTTCTGAGGAACAAGAAGGAAGTGATGAAGAAAGTTCAGATTCAAGTGTGATGATAATTGAACAACCAAAAAGACTTGAATATGGTGATGACTTGGCAAAGGAGAAGATTAGAGAGTTAAAATTGCAAGTAGACTTTGATATGCCAGAAGTAGTTCAGATGTACCATGCTTGGGAGAATAGGATTATGGAGAATTCAGATTTGACAATTTTAGACCAAATTTGGGGATTGGGGATTCTTCTAAGAGTTCAAAGAGGCTGCAAGGTAATTCTGAAACATAAGGCTAACAATGTTTTCTCACTACTGAAGAGGGATAGAAGAGAGCTTTACTACATGTTACTCACATGTCATAGAACTGGATGGACCTTCAAGAAATTGCAGGGATTATCCTTTCAAGAATTAGAGTACAAAGCTTATCCCATTTGGGCAAGAGTGTAGGAAATGAACACTCTTAGACTTCTTTCAGATGAAAGGAAAGAAGAACTTGAAGAAGAGATGGAGATTCAGAAGGCAATGATTGTTCCAAGGCCTTTGAAGAAGGGAGTTCCACTTGAGTTTCCTAAAGATCTAAATAATGTGGTTCCCAGTGAAGCTGTTCTTAGAAGGAGCATTAAGCTCTCACCCATGGAAGCTTCAGATATGGTACAAGTGTTACCTCTTGATGCCAGAAACCCTATCATTAGCTATGAAGAGGATGCAAGTGGGTTTTGGAAGATTGACATATATGGGAAAGAGGTACACACATTTACTACTCTTATGTCTCTCTTTGCAAGTATGGATATGGAAGACTTGGAAGACCTTTGGAGGTTGTTGATAGCCAAGTATGAGACTGAAGCTCCTACTTCAGTCAATGGAATAAAATTTTGGTCAACATTCAAGAGAATGTGTGCACCAGAAGAAGAAGATCCTGTTTGGAAGGATCTTAAGGATGATATCAGTGGTCTTCAATGGCGTTTGTATTCAGCTGCTGGTGTGTATTATTTGAGCTCTACAAAGTTTGCTGAGTATCTTCTTGTAGATGCTCAGGATCCCATGTCAAAAGAAGTTTTGGACAAGATGAAGACAACACAGCTGGATATTGACTATTCAAGTGACGTGGCCAAAGATTTGATTAGGCATGTTTATTACCAATTTGATAAGATTTGTAAGATTCCTCCTAGTTCTTAATTTTTATTCAGAAACTTGATTACTAGAGTAGATACCTCCTAGTTCTTAATTTTTATTCAGAAACTTGATTACTAGAGTAGATATCAAGTTTAGGGGAGGATTGTTGGGAATAAAATGTAGCGAGTCCACTTGAACGCTGACAAGAAGAAAACAAGCGTTAATAAGAAGAGAACAAGCGCTGACAGATCAAGCGTTGACAGGAAGAAGTCAAGCGTTGATAGGTTGAAGACAAACACTGATAGAAAGATATGGTCTACGCATATTTTGTTTCTAGTAAAGATAGGATCAACAATGTATTTTCTATAATTATCTTTACCTAGAATAGCTGATACGTAGACTCTTGTACAAGGCTTCTTATGTCTATAAAAGAAGACCTTTAGGTTATGTTTTCATATAAGTTTTTCATACGTTTAACACTTTCATTGTAAGCAAGTTCGTTATTATCAATCAAGTGAAAGTTTGTTTTACAACTGTTTGTGTGTTCTTGTTTGAGTGTTAATTCCGCATAACACTTAAATTGTTTTATACATAAACAAAGTTTCTCTACGTGTTTAACTTGATCTGCGATCTATGTTTGGGATCAACAACTACCCACTAGTCATAGGTCATGTTTTAGAGCCTACAGGTCGAACCTTGATCTCTGATACCATAATTGTAACACCCCAGTTGGATAAATGGACTGTTACGTGTATTTATGACGTGTCATCAAAGCATGCAAGGCAATGTATTAAACATTAACTGACCATACCGAAATACCGGAATCAAACATCGGTAGTCCAAACATAAGCTCAGAATATAAAGATTTAAATACTGAAAGAAAAGGACGAAACAGTCTCCAAACAACCAATGTAATGTAATGTGTGCATAAAAATAAAGGAGTCTGGATAGCTCCCATCCAATGCACGTACTCTCTTAGAAGACCTAAGATCGTCCCTGTGTACCTGCCGTTTGGAAACATGAAAGGAAACTACGGCTGAGCATGACGCTCAGTGAACGGATAAAAACATGATAAGAATGCACTGAAAGAAATGGAATAAATGATAAACAATGAAGCTATGAGACTGATATGTAAACATGTGGTAGTACCCTGTATAAAATCTGAGAAACCTGGTTTATAAATACTAAAACTAAATTATTAACTATTAAATCTGAAAACATGCATTTATTATATTTTAATTGTCAGAGCTTATATAGGTCACGTGCTGTAACAACCGTGCATGAATAACTGGAGGGGTGACCTCGTCATGCTGTAGAGGGGTGACCTCTAAATAACTGTAGAGGGGTGACCTCTAAATACTGTGCTGGGTGGGGGATCAGCTCCAATGTGAAGGATGTAGAGCACACACCACATTCACCCTGATAACTTGTAAACTTATAAGCCTAGGATGCATCCATACGCCCCACTAAACATACATATAAAAATGGCCAAACTGAACATGAGTGGGGCGATGTAGGATATCACTCTCCTGCATGTGAGTCACGACACCGGTGCCTCTAGTGTCGTGGTTACGGTACCTTCGTAACTAGTACATAAATTGGTCGTGCTTGTATATAATGCTCAGGCAACTTATTTCGTTTTTAACATGATTTCTGATAAGCTTAAACACATACGGGAAAAAACATTTGGATGCAGACGGGGAATCCTAATCATGCATAGAAAGGAAGTCCTTACTGAAGGGACGGAAAATCCGTACCTTGTGTCCAGTAACCGACCGAGATCAACTGACAGAAAGTCTACTCTGATTTCACGCGAGCTACATGACTAAAGGACGCGAATAAGTGATCTGATCTTTATTTAATTACTGATTTTATTGGTTTCTTAATTATTTGTGAAATTTTGTACGTATCTTAACTGATAAATATGAACTTATAATAATTCTCTTAAAATATATATAGACTTACTTATAATTATGATACACGTGTTCTGACGTTATGTTAATACTAAAATAAATTAACTCGTTAAAACATATGATTTCTAAATTAGAAGTTCTAAAATACTTTAATTTATAATACGATTATACCCTTTTAAAATGTTAAAACTATTTTAATTTAACTCATTTAAAATACAATTTAAGACATTTTTAAAACAATTAATAAAAGGTATAATATTAAAAATCTTCGTTTTATATGTTTAAACTACGTCCCGAGCCTACCGAGATACCCCTTCTCGGTCGCACTAAACAATTCAACACAATATACAAAATCTGTCTATTTGAATCTGCGAGAGAAATACTGTCGCAAAAACTATCAATAAAAGCTGAAAATTCCAAACTGTCAATAAACAGTCCTGTGAAAGAAAGTTATGTCGCGAAACTGTCACTAATTTTGTTTTAAAACTTTCTATTATTTCTGTCTTAACTTACCACTGCTTTCTATATGAGTTTCCCACCGTTTGTCTATGTTTTCCCACTGTTTCAATAAACCAAACGCACCCTTATTTCTGAAACAACCTGTTTGGGTTTGTTTGACAGTTTTGGGTCGACCACAGCCCGAGCCGCCCCTGTGTGGGTCACGGCTGGGCAGAAAGGTAAATCCAACAAGACCTTAGGGTCTCGGTTCAATAAACCAACACCCCCTCGCCCATCATAAGCTACACGAACACACCCCTTTGGGGTTTTCTGCCTTCAGCCGACCAAAACAGCTACCACCGAGACTCTTTGAGTCTCCGTTGGACAAATCCAACCCAAACGAACCCTTATACATGTAACTGCGAGGTTGGCTAGGCAAAAGAAGGACATGTCTCGGTCCTATAAAAAAACAGATGGAAACGACTACAAGAAAAGGATGGACGATTTGTCTACTTACAATGATTTAGGAATGGAAGGATTTCTTAGATCACGAACAAACAACACACCAAAACCCTCTTTTTTTTAAACCGGCGGCCACAAGAACCCTAGTTCTTCTTTCCTATGTTTTTTTTGTCGAATGTGTGGAAGAAAGGGTTAAGTCCCGTATATATTTTTATAATGGGCTTAGGCCCATGTTTTTCCTTTTTTTTAAATATGAACCGACCATGACCCTTTTTTTTATTAGTTTAAAGATCGGCCCATATTAGGTTTTGTAACTTTTCATTTTTTTCTAAACGTAATCGTATGTATTATTCCCGCGTGTTTTAGTTTTCCAAAACGTATAGTTTCTGCGTATTTAATATACATGTAATTAAATACGGGTTTTACAATTACACTTAATACCTTTAGTATCTAAGTAGTATAAACCACCACACTGATTACCAATCCCTAGAATGTTTTTCAGATTCAAATCCTGATTCAGAAAAAGGCATTTATTTTCATCAAAAACAACAAAGATCTTATTATCCTTGGCTAATTTATGCACATATATTAAAGAAACACAATACTCACGTATAACCAACACATCAAACAAGACAAGACCATTTCCCAATTTTGAGATTTCCAATCTTAGATATGAAAGCTTCAGTACATTAGGGTGGCTGACATTAATTTTAAGGTGAGATATGTCAAACACATTGTCCAATTCCTTTTCATTATTAGTCATGTGTTGATTTGCCCCAGAGTCAACAACTTTCCCATGTTGAGTCACTTTGGAATGAATATTAGAACAAATAAATTTCCCCAAGTTATCATTAAAAACTTTGCTAGAATTAAGATAAGTACCTGCCATATTGGCCTGCACTCCTTTTTCAGAACTAGTGTTCTCTTTGATAAGAGAGAGTAAAGTAGAAAGTTATTCATCAGAGAACACAGAGTTGGAATTAGAGCCAACAGAGTTGTTAGAAAAGTTTTTTCCTTTGGAATTTTGACCAGATTTCTTTTTTCCAAAATCAGCAGGAAACCCAATGAGTTTAAAACACCTATCAATAGTATGCCCATTGTACCCACAGTTTTCACAGACCACTTCAGAGTTCCCATTAGGTCTATAAGTATTAGGTCTATTGGCCATGTTAGGTCTAGGGCTGCTATTATAGTTAGGTCTAAAGCCATCATTAGTTCTGAAAGTATTAGGGTTAACATTCTGATGGCTTTGAAACATATTTCTGGTGGGCCCATTTGAGAGAAAAGCAGAAGTATGATTCCTCTAAGAGGTACCAGATAAGTTGCCAGAAGCAACTCTGTGAGACTCCTCACTAGAGATGATGGCATAAGCACCTTTGATATCTGGTAAAACCTCTCTAGAGAGAATGGAACTTCTATTGGTCATATAAGTGTCATCAAGACCCATTATGAATTGCATCAACTTCAACAACTTGTTATGATTCTTGAAATCATTAGTAGCAGCACAAACACAATTAGGAAGTTCAACCAAAGCATCATATTGTTTCCACAAAGCATTCAAACTATGATAATAATCAGACATGTTGGAACCATTTTGCTTTAAGGTGTTAATCTTATGATGAAGATTAAATATCACAGACCCATCAACCTTATGATAGGTTTCTTTCAAATCATTCCAAACATGCTCAGCTTTCTTAGAAAAAATTTGACCAAGAAACAATTCATCAAATAGAGAATTAAGAATCCAGCCTAACACAACAACATTGACTGTGTCCTATTGCTTTCCCAACACATCATTAGTTAGGGATCTTTTACAAGACCCATTTATGAAACCAGTTTTATTTTTTACTTCCAAAGCCAAAAGCATAGCATTAGACCAAATTTGATAGTTCTCAGTTCTTTTGAGTTTAATAGAAATCACAGTCAATTTGGCAGAGTCATTTGGGTGAAGGTGCAAAGGATCACTAATATCAAGTTTACTGATCAAGGTGACAACAGAGTTTTCCCCAATCTGGTCATCTTGATGTTCAGTGTCTGTGTTACCATGAACACTAGTCATGGAGTGCAATCACAGACACCAAACCCCAAAAAAGAACTTAATCAAGGTCAACAAAGTTCCCAGGCTTCCAAACCACTCAAGGGTGACAGGTCAAGGGCAAGACAATGATAAAGGGTCCAAATAAATAGAATACCCCAATAACAACCAAGCCAACAAAAGAGAGAGTAATAAATACAAAGAGTACAAAGAACAGTCAAAACACGTATATGAAAAACAAAATCAACCAAATAACCAACCACCAACAAATAAGGAGAGAGAGAAGAGGTGTTACAGTGTATACACAAAAGTACAATCGAACTGCCTCTTCTAGATTCACTTAGTCTAGAAGAAACATAACCTCCCTACCACTCCCTAATTTAAAAAATTAGGGAAAAGTATAATCAGCAACATATCTAAACAATAGATCACAGGAGAACCTTCCCTGTAACCAAAATAAGATTAGAGCATAAAGAATATCGAAACCCCCAAAGAAGTTTTGAAACCCTAAAATTAAAAAATCAATTTTAAGACCGATAAAGAAGAAAAAAGTATAAAATCTTTCAAATCTAGCTATCTCAATAGCAGATCTATCCAAAAAACATATCAATTTTAAAAACACCCAAAAAAATTTGAAACCCTAATTTTTTTTTCAATGATTTCAGAGCAACCATGCTCTGATACCATGAAAAAAATCTTAATAAGATGGATTTAAACAAGATTGAAACTTAAACTCAAACCTTTCATAAATAAAAATAAGTTCAAAGATTAAAAACAGGATAGAGATCACCACAGCTAATCTGATGTGATCCTATTATCTAAAGTGATAATAGTTTTACAAAGATAAAGAACAAGAAATGATCTGGGTTATATGTTTAAAAACGAGAGAGAACACTCATGAAAAACACACAGATAAGAAACCCAGATAAGGGTCAACGATGGGAGCGTGTAGCTATTATACAAAACCACAAAGAGCCGTTGAGGGCCTTTGTGGGCTTCGATATAACTTGGGCTAAATAAGGACATGGGCTTCAAATGTTTCCATAGATGGCAAGAGTAGTCCTCCACCTCACAAGCTGCTATCATTGAGCATCCAAGCTATAACTGAAACAATAAAAAACATCTACAATAAGTCCCTGAAGGCTAGTTGAGGTATCTGATTAGGTCCTAAAAATTTAACAACATCAAATGTTTAGGGGCATTAAATTTTACATTTGTGTATATTAGTTAGGACCAATTTATAGATCTAAGATTGTGTTGGAAGAAAAAAAAATAGTGATGGAAGACGATGATATGCAGAAAGAGAGACAGAGAAAACAAAATTTGATGTGTGGATGTGTGATCCTCACGTGGCTAACAAGTTTTTATTAAAGATTTGTCTATCAAATATAGTACTACAGTACTTGTTAAGCTTTTTATATTTTCTCAAAGTTTTACTTATCTACTTAAGTTGTACAGTAATTCTGTGTTTCGTGACTTGTAAAAACTAAAAACAATTCAGTTTTTTTTTACTCGTAAAATGTATGAGTCCACTATTATTCTCATTTGTAATATGGATTAAAAATACATCTGGGCTGAATACGAATATTCACCTGTGACGACTTTTGAACTATTCAGAAAAGATAATCGTTTTGAGATTAGTCGACTCACAATGTCCAACCGAAAACCCAAGTATGACAAAGTAAAAAAATGATTAAAAATGTAGAAAAATAAAACGTATTAGTTTATTACTCACATAGTAACATCTTAGAGTACTTTTTAATAAGTGTCGTTTGTTTTAAAGTGTTCGAACTTATAAAATTTATTTTTGTTTATAGGTGATTACGATACGATGTTTGTTTTTCATGACATGATGATATTAATTTAGCGCGTGCTGATTAAGATAGATAATTGATGGTTTCATCTCAAGATTCAACTGACAATTCATTACAACAGTTGAATTTTAAAATTGTGATTCTATGTTTATATCTTATAACACAGAATTATATTTATTAATGGAAACTTGGTTAAGGATGGGCGACGCAACTTGTGTAGGTTAGAAATTCTTATAAATATTTTTTCTAATACAAGGGATATTTTTTTATCGTCTCGCCCAGGATATCCGAAAGCTCAGGACCGGCCCTGATCGTAAGGTAGTAAACACGCCTCTTAACAATCACATTTAGCTTATTTTAAACTTTATTTCGAGCAATTTCTTACATAGAAGACACAACGACTCAGTGGTATATATTAGACTACGCGTAATAGAGCAATCCTTAAAGCGTGAAAGCCACCAAGGACGTGTCGTCCTTTGTTATGGTACCCCACCAACGGCGCTTGAAGGACTAGTTTTGAGCACAACTTGGTTGTGTGAACAACCAACTTCTCTTTCTTTGTTTTTCGTCTGTGTGTGAAGTGTATCGCAGGCCGGTACTGTTCAACATTGAATAAAATTCATAGTTATTATGTATTATTCATTCACATTATATAATGGTAAAACCATTGACATTCTAAACCCACAAATCGAGTTTGTGCCCATTTATCTGGTAATAGGTAGTATACGTTTATATTGAAGAGAAGTATTTTATTTTGTTCTAGCTTATAAAGGTTCCAAGTAAAAATATTATTATACAATTTTTGGCCTCCTTGTTCCGCAAGCAAAAAAAAGTATTCAACAATTTGTTTTGAAATACATGTCAAACTCAATTTTGCTTCTAAAAACAAATGATAATGTTTTGTTTTTTTGTCCTAAAAGTATCTAGCCAACAACTCCCATCAGTATAGTAGATTTACTTGTTGCCCAAGGCCCCAACGAATACTAATCCATTATAAAGTTGACATGTTCATACCATTACTTCATTAAGCTCATTCATTTTGTTCCAACTTATAATCAACACCTATGGCTGGTTACGACTTGAGTGAAGCTTACGTGTTGAAAAAGCTTCATGACCAGAAGATCAAGGATGACGAAAAACAAAAAGGCGAGAAATGCGTCACGGATGATGGTGGATCTGAAAATGCCTCGTCGCAAAGTTGTTTGTGTTGGGAGTTCAAAAAAGATCGTGCAACCTCTAACACGCGATCAATGAGACCTGCACAAGATCTCGTAACATCGGAGTTAAAGAAAGTATGATAATTAAGAAGTAGTAAAAGGTAGAAAGAGGTTCTTGACCAAACCTTTTTGGATGGTCACTTCATGTAATTCATATGTTACTTTTTGTTTCATTTTTTGTCTTTCAAAATGTTGGACAAAATGGTTAATTGTAATTTTCCCTATCGTTATAAAAAGTATTTTACTACTCAGAGCTTATCATCGTACTAATGTCGGGTTTACATTCAAAACCATATATTTCAAAAGGTTATGAGCACGGATTAGTATATTTTTGCTTCAGCATCATCTTCGATACGAAGAAACAATCATTTGACATTTGATCTTTAGTTTCAATGAGTTGTCGAGTCCAAGCCTTAGCTCGAGCTTTACCTTTGGCCATTACTTGTCATGGAAGATGCAACCAATCTCATGTATAACTACTAGACCAAGTTAATATATATTCACTGATGTGGCTTCGATATAAGATTGAATATTGACTTTGACTTTTCATATACACGTAAGCAAAACATTCTTTCTTGTAGCGTAAGAAAAAGTCAACTAAAAACAAGTACTCAATTGTTACTTCATTCATCAAAATTTATCTATCCCTTCTTGCTAAGTTTGTTTTGGATGTTGTAACTAGGGCTGAGCATCGGTCCAGGACCGGACCGGACCGGCTAGGACCGGACCGGACCGAGGACCGAAATGGTCCGAAACCCCGGATCAAGACCGGACCGAAATGGTCTGGTCCGGTCCGGTTTGGTCTGGTCCAGTTCGGTCCTCGGTCCGGTCCGGTCCTATTAGGCATAATTGTCGAAATTTTGGAAAGACCGAACCGGACCGAGGACCGAATTCGTCCAAAACCCCGGACCGAGGACCGGACCGAAATTGTTCGGTCCGGTTCAGTTCGATCCGGTCCTGTCCGATTTTCCGGTCCGGGTCGGTTTTGGGTCTGCCGTGCTCAGCCCTAGTTGTAATGCATCAAGTTTACATGTATAATCTATGCTTTCATGAATATCAAATTAAAAGAAGAAAAAAAAACATGCATGATGACGTAAACGAGGTGGAGTCAAAAAGTTATCGTTGGTGAAACAACTGATAATTTCTAAAAATGTACATAACAATCGTTAATTAGGGGCAAATTACAAAGCAAAAAAAATAATTTTATACTAAAAAATTACACTACAATTATTTTTGCTAAAAAAACACACGCTGACTCTGACCCTTTCAAGTCGCTCGTGTCTTCACCAGTGAACGTAAAATAGGGATCCTTGTAGCCCAACAGAAACAATAGCGAAAACTGATATAAACATAAGTAGTGGTTAAATCCGATACAAGATTGAGTTGTAATGTATAGACTAATCAATATAGCCGTGCTTCTCAAAGTGTTGTTGAAGTCACTCAATGGGAAGACATAAAGCAAATTATAGACTTGGTTTGTTTGACATCAACGGAAGATAGTTGGATATAATCTGTGAATGGGTCAGGGTTATTTTCGTTAGCCTCTACTTGATTCATGACAGATTTTTTTTTATTGAGCTCGGGTGGTGATTCGACTAAATGGTGCAAACTTCTTCCTGTAAAGGTTAATATTATGGTTTGGAAGCTCGCGCTAGATAGGCTTCCAACTCGTATAAATCTTTCGTCTCGTAGCATTGGTATTCCTACTCTTCATTGTCTGATTTGTGAAGACCATTCAGAATCGAGAGATCATATTTTCTTTTCTTGTACGTTTGTTAAAAATGTTATTGATAGATATGCGAGATGGTGGGAGATTCAAATTCCTCATATGTCGACATTTCAACAATGGGTGGATTAGTCTAATTCTCTTCATTTAAATAACAAGCAAAAAGATTATGTTCAAGGAACTTTCTTCTCTTTATGGCGACACGTTTGGGCGTTTCGTAATGCTTGTATTTTTTGATCGACGAGACCTAAGTAAAACTTGTTTTTTGATAGTTTTGTTTCAGTAACTTTTAGTTGGGTCAATAGTAGAGGCAAGTCAAATTTAAGTTGGGTCGATTGTCTTAAAACCCCATCTCTTTGTACATCTTCTACGTAGTTTTGTTTTGATCTAGCTCTTTGCTAGTTGAATAAAATATCGTCGTTTAAAAAAAAATATTTCAAGATAAATATATGTCTTTTTAATTTGTTTACTCGTTTTAATACAATCGTATGCTTTAATTAATTTTATTTATTTTGTTCTTGAAAAAACTCTGCACTGCTACCTACTCTCTGATTTGCTCTAAAAAGTGTATATGTCATCTATGGTCCCCTACAGGGGTGTATATGGGATTGTTTTGCTTAAACAAAGAAAATGGATGGCACAACTTCTAAAGGACATGGTGCACCTAAGAAAAGCATATCCGACAACGACGATAAACTCGCTAGCTTCCTCGACTGCCCCGGTTTCTGTTTCCATCTACTCTTCCCATGTAATAGCCCAAACTGAGTTAGAACCATAAGTCTTGGTTCAATCTATTGTTATTTCGTGTTATACACTTGTAATGTAAATGTTGGAATACTAATTTACATGAATTAGTGATATAAAAAAGAAAAAAAAAAACGCGTACGATGACGTAAGAGAGTCATTCTTGTAGCCCGGGCGAAAGAATAGAAAGCCAAATGACCATTGAAGTCTAGTGATGGAGACAATTTTGTAGGGGTGAGCATGGTTCAGTTTGGTGCGGTTTTTAACTAAAACCGAACCGCAACCGCACTTGCGGTTTTTATAAAAATAGAAACCGCACCGAACCAAAAACCGCGGTTTCGGTTTTGTGGTTTTTTTGCGGTTTCTGCGGTTTTGCGGTTTTTAACCGCACCGAACCATTACTTGTGACTTATATAATAATTGTGGTTTTTTGTGGTTTTTTGTTTAAAATGTTGAATTTTTTCGGTTATAACAATGCATAAATTGAATCTAACAAACACTTTACTAATAACATATATGAATATCAATGATAATATGCACTAGAAGTCTTATAACTCACATAAAACAGACGATGTGACGTTTTTTAGTATAAAATAATTATTGTGCGGTGCGGTTCGGTTTTGCGGTTCGGTGTTACGCGCGAAAACCGCAACCGAACCGCATTTGCGGTTTTTCCTTTTTCTTAAAACCAAACCGTCGGTTTTTGTCGTGGTGCGGTTTCTGCGGTTCGGTTTTTACGATTTTTTACGGTTTTACGGTTCGCGTTTCGGTTTCTGCTCACCCCTACAATTTTGTATAGCCACACCCAATGGGTAACGTGGTCGAAAAGTCAAATGATTTTCCTACAAATACTACTAGAAAACATCATAGACATGCATAACAACAAGTTTACATTATTTATTTTGTCTAAACATGTCAATGATTGGTTCTGCCATAGGTGAAGCTTATTTTACAAGTAGAATCCTTGAGAAGAAGATGAATAGTTCGACGGCATCTAATGGACATAGCGCAACCAAGAAGAGCGTGCCAACCAACGATGATCATGTTTCAAATGTTGGGTGCTTCCCGATTTTGTTCAAGAAGATTCATCCTACAACTTCTTCGACAGTCCCGAGATCTGTTTCGTCTACCGGTTCTTCACAATAGCGAAAATGGATGCAACCATAAGTAGTGGTTAAATCCCATGTAGGATTTGCATGGTTGTAATCTAAAGACTAATCATTTTAGCAATACAAGTTTCTTGTAATGTTTTATTTACGTCGTACTAATTTTTGAATTTTTTAAGAATACTAAGATATTGGTTGTGTAATAGTAGTGTTTTTTGTTTTTTCTAATGACGGATATCATCAGAAGAAACTCTCTAGCCAAAAGTTAGAAAAGAAATTAAAAAGATTGATTAAATAAAAGTTTCATTTTACGATCTCTAGCTACAGAAAAAAAAAACATATGAATACAATCAAACAGTTCACTTTCTTATAAGATGAAAATTAAAAATGATACTATTTCCATACCACTATAATATTCATTTAAGCCTTAGAAGCTCTCAAATCGGCGAGCCATTGAAGCCGATGGAAACATGAAACAAATGAAGGCATAGAAACACCTATCCAAACACGATTAACCGTCATATGATACAAGTCTTATCACACCAAAAGAAATACTAATCGTTTCGTCCTATAATTATAATCTATCGACAAAAAATACGTAATTTAATAAAAAAACATTACTATTCTAGTTTTTCTCTCTCATACTTTTCACAGAGTGACACTTTTACCCTTAACTATTTAATTTACAACTTACTTATTATTTATAATAATACCTTTAAGTAAAAATGATATGATAAAATTAATCTATGTTATTTATCTATGTTTGAAAGTGGACTATTAATTTAGAACGTCCGAAAATAATAATATGCACTATAGTTTGAATAGTGTTTTAGATAACCAAATTTAATGTTTTTAAGGAAATATTTCATTTCCCACATTGACTTCAAGTCAAATAATACAAATGTTAAGAGAGTAAGGAGTAACACTTTATGCATTATTCATCATAAAAGCTAAGTAACAAAGATCGAAAAACATTCTTCCTTCAGTCCCTTGTATACTATGTAGTAACCAAAGATATTGTTAAGATGAGTCGCCAATATTAGAACGGGAAAAATACTGTCCCATATGACCTTGAACAAAACCTGTTGGAGTCATTGTATGTTGACCCATACCCTCGTGTACAAGGTTTGGCCCAATGTAATTAGCAAGTGGACTGAAGCCAGGTGGAGTGGGTTGTGGATTAATTGCCCGAGCAATTGGGCTAGGAGATCCATTATGACTAGAAGTGATATTATTACTTCCCAATGTTGCGCCAGAATATCCATATTGAGTTAATAACCCTTGTTGGGACTGTATGAAGGCCAACATTTGTTCTGTGGTTAAATTAGCCATGAGGATCACAAACACCAACAATAAGCAAAGATTACGAACTGATGACTAACGATTGACAATTAAGGTGGCTACTGGTACAAAAAGAAACCTAAATCTGAAGAACAATAAATTAATACCAACTGAACTTTCTTTTTTATGAAAGTGACAGTAAATAAAGAAGCAGCCTCGTGACCTAAGCACAGATCATCAACACAAATAAGCCTGGACTGTTACCAAAGAACAAGTCACGACACAATGAGAGAGTCAGAAGTAGAAGGTAAGGAAAGGATGTTTAGAGATTGTTTAGGATCGAAGGTAGCTCTGCATCTCTCTAATACCATGTAAATATGGTAAATGTGTGTGCCCATTCATCACTGATACGATTACAATATATAAGGATAGAAGGATCATTCTAGACATGGGCTTGAGCTCGATACACCTAGAATATAGTTGTGGGTTACAGATAAAGATTTGACTAAGCTAAATATGAAATGCAATCACACATAACATAAACTACGGGCTAACAAATTGTCTTATAAATACTAGAAAACATCATACGTACAAATTTTTGCCTAAACATGTCAATGATTGCTTCTTCGATGGCTTAAGCTTATATCACAAGTAGAATCCTTCACAAGAAGATGAATAGTTCGAAGACATCTAATGGACATGACGCAAACAAAAAGAGCGCGCTCAACAATGACGATCATGCTTCCAATGTCGGGTGCTTCCCGACTTTGTTCAAGAAGATTCATCCTACAATTTCCTCGACTGTCCTGGATACCGATTATTCACAGTAGCGAAAATGGATGAAATCAAAAGTAGTAGTTAAATCCCATATAAGATAGGGTTGTAATGTAAAGACTATAGTAATACGAGTTTCTTGTAATGTTTTGTAAACTTAATATAAATTCTCGAATTTTTGGAGAATACTAAGATACTGGTTATATATTTTGCTACCAAATATTAGTGTTTTTTTTTATGACGGATATCATTAAAAGAAACGCCCTAGCCAAAGGTTAGAAGAGACATTAAACAATTCATTTTTGCTTATAAGATGAAAATTAAAAGTGCTACTATTATGATAGTTGCAAAAGCCTTAGAAGCTTCAAATCGGCGAACCATTGAAGCCAATTAAAACATAAAACAAATGAAGGCATAGAAACACCTATCCAAACACGATTATTTTTTAGGCCTCAAAACTGGTCAAATGTTGGATTAGCCAATGCATATTATTTTGATCACACTACAGTCAAAAATATGTAATAAAATATCATTACGTGACAAATGATCTCCTTGTCCCCCAAGCAAAAGTGGGTCAATACATCATATATTAAGGGACCAGTTCATATAATATGTACAAATCAAGCACATTGAAATTTCATACTAACTTTGTTTCTTTTGCCTAAACGTGACAATGAGTGGCTCTACTCTTGCTGAAGCTTACTTCATGACTAGAAACCTTCAAAAGAAAATGGATAGCACAACTTCTAATGGACATGGTGCACCTAAGAAAAGCATATCCGACAACCACGATAAACGTGCCACTTCATCCATCTGCTGCTTCCCGACTTTGTTCAAGAAAACTCGTCCTACAGCTTCCTCGACTGCCCCGGTTTCTGTTTCATCTACTCATTCGCCATAATATAGCTAGCACAAGTTGATAGAAACAAAAGTCGTGGTTAATTTCATTGCTATTTCGTGTTATATAAACTTGTGATGTAAACAAGGCTGGAATACTAGTTAGTTGTAATGTTTTGCATATTTATGTAGTCCAATATTTTATAAACATTTTGTTGCTAAATAATCGAATTTGATGTATGTTTAATGTTCAATTCTTTGTTAGATTTTTCCGTTTACAAGAGTTTAGTGTGAATCGTAAGGTAGTAAACACGCCTCTTAACAATCACATTTAGCTCATTTTAAACTTTATTTCGAGCAATTTCTTACATAGAAGACACAACGACTCACTGATATATATTAGACTACGCATAATAGAGCAATCCTTAAAGCGTGAAAGCCACCAAGAACGTGTCGTCCTTATTCATGGTACCCCACCAACGGCGCTTGAAGGACTAGTTTTGAGCACAACTTGGTTGTGTGGACAACCAACTTCTCTTTCTTTATTTTTCGTCTGTGTGTGAAGTGTATCGCAGGCCGGTACTGTTTAACATTGAATAAAATCCATAGTAATTATGTATTATTCGTTCACATTATATAATGGTAAAACCATTGACATTCTAAACCCACAAATCGAGAAGTATTTTATTTTGTTCTAGCTTATAAAGGTTTCAAGTAAAAATATTATTATACAATTTTTGGCCTCCTTGTTCCGCAAGCAAAAAAAAAGTATTCAACAATTTGTTTTAAAATACATGTCAAACTGAAATTTACTTCTAAAAAAACAAATGATAATGTTTTATTTTTTTGTCCTAAAAGTATCTGGTCAACAACTCCCAAACAGTAGAGTGGAGTTACTTGTAGCCCAAGGCCCCTACGAATACTAATGCATTATAAAGTTCACATGTTAGTACCATTACTTCTTCATTAAGCTCATACATTTTGTTCTAACGAATAATAAACACCTATGGCTGGTTACGACTTGAGTGAAGCTTACGTGTTGAAAAAGCTTCATGACCAGAAGATCAAGGATGACGAAAAACAAGAAGGCGAGAAATGCGTCACGGATGATGGTGGATCTGAAAATGCCTCGTCGCAAAGTTGTTTGTGTTGGAAGTTAAAAAAAAGATCGTGCAACCTCTAGCACGCAATCAATGAGACCCGCAGAAGATCTCGTAACATCGGAGTTAAAGAAAGTATGATAATTTAGAATTAGTAAAAAGGTAGAGAGAGGTTCATGACCAAACATTTTCGGATGGTCACTTCATGTAATTTATATGTTTCTTTTTGTTTCATTTTTTGTCTTTCAAAATGTTGGACAAAAAGGTTAATTGTAATTTTCCCTATCATTATAAAAAGTATTATACTAAAAAATTACACTACAATTGTTTTTGTTAAAAAAACACACGCTGACTCTGACCCTTTCAAGTCGCTCGTGTCTCCGCCAGTGGACGCAAAATAGGGATCCTTGTAGACCAAGAGAAATAATAGCGAAAACCCATATAAACATAAGTAGTGGTTAAATCCGATACAAGATAATGTATAGACTAATAAATATAGTAATACAAGTTTCTTGTAATGTTTTAGAAAAAAATTTCAATTTTTTCGGAAGATAAAATAATAAAACGGAAAATATTGGTTATATTTTGCTACGAAATAACAGTGTTTTTCTAATCAAATTTGATGTTTTTTGAGGAAATATTTAATTGCTTTAAGTCAAATGAAAAAAATGTTATATTGGTTATATTGGCTTTAAGTCAAATGAAATAAATGTTACTTTGTGTAAAGAAACTTTTCAAGAAAACTTACAATCTAAGCATTATTGATTATAAAAGCAAAAGTAACAAAGATCGAAAACCATTATTTCTTGGGAATTGATTGACACACTTCACTTTTTGATTGAGACACTCAAATGTATAATCTGTCGAAGCAACAATACAACCGTACAATGCACAGTTTGAAATGTCCCAATCAAATAATAGAGTGTGCAAATCATTAGCATTATTTCTTGTAGCCAAAAGTATTGTCATTGTAGACGTTTCATATTAACAAGTACAACCATCCGCCTACCTAAGGGTAACAGCCTTGGGTACGGCGGCTACTGGTGGCTTGGCTCGCCATCATGGCGCGAAGCCATGGCGCCGGCCGCCAATCACACCGTGCCCAGCGTCAAGAGCTTTGGGCTGGCTGTGGCCAGCCGATATTATGGCCATGGCGCGACCACATGGCGCAGCCAACCATACCGTGGCTCGCGCCATGGGCTGCGTTATCTTTTTTTTTTTTAATTTTAAATTTTTTTTTTGAAAATTAAAAAATCTAACCGTTATGTAACGGTTACTTTTTTTGACTGTTTGAAGTGAAAAAACCCCACTTTTCCTCATTATTTTACTATAAATCCCATTTTAAACTTACAAAAAAAACGTACCTTCTTTTATAATCAAATTCTTCAAATTTCTATATTTTTTATATCCACCATGTCTCAAAATCTAAATCAATACCCTAACCAATGGATAAACAATTTTTTATCCGATCCTCAAAATCGAATTCCGACTACTCAACTACCAAATTCGTCTGCTTCGTCTAACCCGAATACTCCATCATCCGCAACCTCTAACAACCAATTTTCTTCATTCCCCAACTATAATCAAATACCAAATCCTTTTGCTAACTTCCCACAACAAAACCTATGTGTTAATTGCACACCCGAGACATTCAATTTGTGGTTCCAACAATCTCAAAAATCACAAATCTTCCAACAATTACAACAACACAATTTCCAAAACATTCCGGAAAACTCCTCACAAGAACCTCAAGAGCCCGACGTGGCCGGTGAGCCCGATGCGCCCGAAAAACAACCCGCTGGTCCATCGAAGAAGGGTTCGAAAAAGAAACATATGTCTAAGCGAGACACGAAGAAAACCGCACCACCACCACAAAGTCGGACCGTTCTTTTTGGACCCAACGTGAAGAAGAAGTGTTGGCCGAATGTTGGATTGAAGTATCCGAAGACCCGAAGCTCGTTTCCGATCAATCTTACGATACGTTTTGGTACCAAATCATGGACATGTATAACGATCGGCTTAAGGACGAGGGTTTTAAAGCTCGGAACAAAAATATGTTGACCGAGAAATGGAAAACTTTGAACCGCGAGGTTCACAATTTTAATTCATTTTATGAAAACGCCAAACTTTTGAGTGGCGAAAATCAAGATGATTTGATGACTCGTGTGGTGAGTTTGTATCGAGATGGAAAACGGGAACAAGGAGTTTCCACACAAAAGTGTTTTGCTTGTTTTGAAAGAGAAGTATAAATGGAAAAACCCCGATTCAACTCGCACACGCCGTGCCCGGAGGAAGATAGCCGGTCTAGATCTGGATCTTTTCAATGACGATGAGATCCGTCGTCCATCAGGTGTTCCAAGAAAGGCCAAGGTTTAACGCTCAACAAGCTCGTCCGCCACATCGAGGTCTCAAAAAGAACAATTGGTCGAATTGCTACAACAACAAATGTTATCAGATGATGAAGCAAAAAAGTACCGATTGGACCGAGAGGTGGCGGAAAGATTAGAAGTGGTTGAGCTTCAAAAAAAAGAACGAAGAATTGCAAATCCTTCGGTTCGACACAACCGGAATGAGTGCACAAGACGTGGCGCGAATCGAAAAGCTCAAAGACGCATCACGCGCAGAATAGTTTAATTTTTAAGTTGTATTTTCTTTAAAGTCTTTTTTTCGTATTTGTGTTTTTTAATTCGGTTTTTTTTATTTTTTTTATTTCATGGTTTTTTTAATTAGTAATTGTAATTTTATATTTATTAATGAAAAAATGAAGTTTAAGTTAACTAATTGTTGAGTATAAAAATAAGTCGTGGGGTAACGATAACACGAGAATGTTGGTGTTAACCAGAGAGGGGGTTTGTAGGTTTATAGAGAGTTTTGGTGTTATGGGAGAAAAAGCTGACGTGGCAGTACTTTTTGCCCACGGCTTGAGCTCCACGGCTCAACCGAACCCAGGGCTATAAGGGTCATTGCTTCAGTTGGTAAATAGCTCGAGAGGAGGGAGAGTGAGGCTATCGTATTTGATGGGCGATCATCTTCCAATAAAACTAGCGTAGAAGGGCGTGCCTACAAAAGTTTTGGGGTTACGAACAATGTTTTGAAAATCTATTTTTTAATCGACTTGGTCAGATTATCATATCGGTATTGGGATAGTGATTCAACCGGCTCGACTCGAATCAATTCGTTTTTTTTAATTAAAAAAATTAGTTTGCAACGATTACAAAAATTATATCTAAATTATAAAATCTTTCGTAATTAAGTATATAAATTATTTACCAACAAATATATATTTACAAAATAAAATTATATCGCAAATATGTAAATAACATGTTTTATTCGTAAAAATACGAAAAATTTAAAGTTGATCGGGTCTTGGGAACCGGGTTGACCCAGATCACATCAAACCCGTCGGGTTTAACCGAGTTTCGAAAATGTAAAACCTGATTTAACTTGACTTGGTTTTCCAAACGGAACCGGTTCTACCAGTGGAACTGGTCGGGTCGAACCGGGGTTCAAAACATTGATTAAGGAAACTCGTTAGATTTGTCGTCATGTGTAAACAAGTGCAATACCCGTGCGTTGCCCGGGTATACTACTTTTTGACGACTTTTGTATTAGTTAGAAAAAGAAATGTATATAAAGTTAAAAGATGTAAGTAATTAAGGCCATACAACTAAAATACAAATTTGCCAGATGTATGTCTATATTTTTCTCTTTTTGTTACCCGAACAAACTCTCTTATGCCACACCGTCACACAAACGATTTATATTTTCATGCGGATTAAAGCCATGTTAAAGAGTGGAGGTATCTGAATAAAGTGTAAAGAATATCTAAAAGCAAAAAACTTGGTATAAAGTTTAGAATAACATCACAATATCATACAAAATGTAATTTTTTTAGTTTTATGACGCACATTATAAGTAGCGTGTTACCATACGTTGAAATAGTTAAACTCGAAACTTTAAAAATAGACAGAAGAAAATAACTGAAAGAAAGTACCAGAATAATTTAAACTTGAATAATATCATGGAGATTTTGGTGGAAAGAGCCATTGTTTTTAGTATGCAGTTCATGTCTTACATTTAACAAATTTTCCAAATTTTTGGTTATGGATGATAATCGGTGTATTTTGCATTCACCTCATAACATGTTAATTTAGCATAATTGTATATTTATTTGTTGTTATATATGTATTATGAGTGTATTTTGTGATTATGTAGGTTACGAGCGAAATGGAATAAAATGGCCGCTTAATTAATTTTTTTGGAGAAAAACATTGTGAGCGCCGATAAATGAAGAAAAAATATTGAAGAAAAAGATTTGAGCGCGGCGCAATATTTTCGGTCATCTTTTATTTGTCCGGGTTCGTTCGAGCAATTATCAATGTTGGGTTATTTTTTTATTGGGCCAAAATTATTATATGCCAAAAGAATAAAAGAAAAAAAATAAATTAAGAAATATATAATAATAATTTTTAGGCCCAATACCCAATAACCCACTGGTGGATACTATAAAAAGAAAAAAAGAAGACACAAAAGGGGGAGGATTATCAGCCGCCACACAAGGAAAAAAAAGGGACATTCGTCCATTGTTTTTTCTTTAAGAAACATAGTCAGCCGGCATTTAGGAAGGAGATAAAAAAAATACAAGTTGGTTGTGGTGTTGCACGTCCGCCGAGGCAGCATTAATATTAAATAAAGGAGCAGCTTATATTTAAGTGAAACAATTCAAAGTTAACATACAAGACACAATATGAACAGTAGATTGCGGGCGGGTACATCGCGATGTCCAACTAATTTTGTTGTAATTCTTTCCGGTAACTTTATTTATGGTTTGATCACTACTTTTGGATTATCATATTTATTTTACATTGATTTATAATTTATTTATAAATTATTTTTATTGACTTAATGTTATGTTTAATTATGTCTGTTAGACAATTTATTATTAGTTAACGATTCATACTTATTTTGTTTAGTTAAAAAAAAGATGGTCGTATAATCAACATAAGTTGTACCTAAATAAATTATTAAAACATGATTATTGGTTGGATTAATATAAGATTTATTATCGCGAGTCATTGATAAACATAATAAATGCCGACATTAATTCATTCAAATTAAGTCAAAATAATCTTTGTAATCGGTTCTAAAAAGTTTCGATAATCCATAAGTGTGATCAACCATAAATATTAGGAGCTGGAAGGGATTATATTTTTCTTTTAATTGTTTACATCTTTATTTTATTTTTCTAGCTTAATTATTAGCTTAATAATTATTTTAATTTTTAATCCGAATTTTTATTATTAAAAGTATTTTAGTTGCCAGATTTCAAAACCAAAACCTTTATTGATCAGTGATCACCCCAAAACTTAAACTAAAACCACATAGTCCTCGTGGATTGATACCCGCTTACCCTATCTAGTATAAGGTAATTAGGTTATTTTTTACCGGCACTTCGACGTCGATAAAAAATTTGGCGCCGCTGCCGGGGACTCAGTGAGCTTTTCGTTTAAGTTTTTGTTAATATTTTTTTTAAATAAATACAAAAATACAAAAATATTTTATTTTTCTTATTTTGTTTTGTTTATTGTGAGTGTGCAAGTTAGTGTATGCACACACGTAGATCAAGACGTACATCACCGTTAGCTTACGATCCTGAGGTTGAGAAAAGTGCAAGGTTAAGAAGGAAGACGTTTCGACAGTTTTCTACTAATCTTGATTTTTCAGGTTTAGCAGAGATTTTCGCTGAAATGCCAGGTGACGAAGATGTTGGCGGAGGTGCTAGCGGAAGTAGCAGCGGAGAATAATCCCCACCACGGGGTGTTGATTCTTATTATAGGCCGGGAGTCTTCTAGGATCCCTCGCCTATCGTTTATCCAGATCTGGTTAAAGGAGTTACAAGTAACTTCAAGATCCAGCCGAACCTCATAGCAATTTTGCCAGTGTTTAGAGGTTGTGAGGAGCCATACGCACATCTCTTGAGCCAGGTAGTATTAACTCATGGTCTGAAATGCAATCTGCTTTTCTTGAGGAATTTTATTCTATAAGTAAAACTGCTGCCATTAGGAATAAGATTAAATCCTTTCGTCAAATCCCAGGCGAGCAGTTTCATGAAGCATTTAATAGACTTACGGAGTTATTAAGAACATGCCCTCATCACGATGTTCCAAAATGGGAGCTTGTCAAAGTCTTCTATGATGGGTTGGATTATAACAACCAATAATTTATGATGGCCACTAGTGGGGGTATGTTTTTCTCGCGACCTATGGAGGAAGAATGGGAGTTTTTTGAAAAACTAAGCAAAGGTTCTAAGACCCAAGCTTCATTGGATCGAAACAACCACCCATCTTCCGCCAATTATGTGTCTAACCAACGTGGCACAAATTCTGAAATTAGCGAGTTAAGTAAGAAAGTTGATCTTTTGTTGAAAAATATAGGAAAAGATGTTCCGAATGTGTCTAATGTGTCTCATAGTGGGTGTTCAATGTGTGGTGATCCAAGTCACTCTGTTGATAATTGTCAAAGTTGGGGGGCACCACCAAATGAGGAGGTAAATGGAGTCTATGGTGGTCGTCCACGAAATGACCCATTCTCTGAAAGTTACAATCCTGGATGGCGCAATCACCCCAACCTCCGTTGGAAAGATGAAGACAATGACCCTAATAATGCCCAACAACAACACTATGGTTACAAACCAAGGTATGAGGGTGGCGATTCATATAATTTTCAACAAAATTCTTACAATCATAGGCCACAACAACAATATCTAAATCAAGGCCAAGGACAAGATGATAACCGTCTCTTGAACCTTAACCGAAAGTTTGATAGGCTTATGGATTCATTGTCTACCAACAATCAAAAGATCAACAGAAAATTCGAGGTCACTAATCAAAGACACGAGACCACTACTAAATCTATTGCAGCTCTTGAGAGACAAGTTGGTCAATTGATGGATCAATTAAGCAAAAGAGATGAGGGAAGGCTACCGAGCTACCCCACCATGAATCCCGCACACAAGAAAAATGGAAATGAGCATGTGAATATGGTGACATCTCTTCGAAACAGTAAAATCTACAACAATGACAAGGGAGTTCCAAATTCTCCTGATGTAGAGGATTTCGTCACTGATGATGAAATCATTGTTGAAGGTAAAAATTCTGATAATGTTAAGTCTGGCTCTGAGTTGGTAAATGATTTGTTAAATGATTTTCCTAAACCAACAGCACCGAATCCTAAAGCTACTGAATCTCCCAAAGTTGGGGAGGGTGGTGTGTCCAACACAACTTACCCTACGGCTTTGGAGAAATCGACATCTGCAAGGTTAGCTAAAAAGGGTCCTCACGCTGAGGATATGTGGGAGACTTTCAAGCAAGTTAAGATCAATCTCCCCCTTATTGATGCTATCAAGCAAATTCCTGCTTATGCCAAGTTTTTAAAGGACTTGTGTACTCAGAAGAGGAAGCTGAAGGCGTATTTGCCTAAAAAGATTGACCTAACTGAGCATGTTAGTGCAGTCTTATCTAGCTCTCTTCCTCCTAAATTCAAAGATCCTGGAGCACCATTGATTTCAGTTGTGGTCAGAAATATTGCCATTAAGAAGGCGCTCCTTGATCTTGGTGCTAGTATCAACATCCTTCCTACTAGTTTGGTTGATAAGTATGACTTAGGAACTCTTCGTAAGACAGACACCATTATTTCCTTAGCTGATCGATCTACCAAAATTCCTAGAGGTATCTTAGAGGATGTTATTGTGAAAGTTGATGATTTCTATTACCCAGTTGACTTCTTTGTTATGGACACCGAGTCACAATACAAAGATGTTCAACCAACTATTATCATTGGGCGCCCATTCTTAGCCATGATAGATGCTAGGATTAATTGTCGAACTGGCGCCATGGATATTGCATTTGGTAATAAAAAGATAAGACTAAATGTGTTTCATTCTATGAATTCTCCTACGATGAATGAATGTTACCAAGTAGATGTGATTGATGAGGAAGTTCAAAAGCATGCATCCCATATGCTTAAGGATGATCCTTTGGAATTATATCTACCTGGTGAGAGTGAGGAGATTCTTGATGTTACTGAAGTTCAAGAGATTCAAGAGTGTTTGGTCAGTTCTTTGGACCATCAAAAACCACCTTGGTCTTATAAAGTGGAGCCCTTGCCTTCTACTTTTGACACAGCTACGAAGCCGTCTCTAGAGGTGCCTCCCGCTCTTGAACTAAAACCTTTGCCATCGAATCTCAAATATGCTTTTCTAGGTCCTAACAATAAGTTACCCTTTATTGTTGCTTCTGATCTTTCTGAATCACAAGAGGAAGCACTTCTAAAAGTGCTTTCCAAGTACAAAGCAGCAGTAGGATGGACGATTGCGGACTTGAAAGGGATCAGCCCTTCATTATGTATGCATCGAATTGTTACGGACCCAGATATTAAGCCAGCAAGAGATGCGCAAAGGCGTCTGAATCCTAATATGAAAGAGGTGGTGAAGACGGAAGTTCTTAAATGGTTAGATGCTGGTATCATCTATCCCATCTCTGATAGTAAATGGGTAAGTCCTACTCAAACGGTGCCTAAAAAGGCCGGAATCACCGTTGTAGAAATCGACAATGGGGAAAAGCTCACAACCCGACCCGTTACTTGGTCGAGAGTTTGTATAGATTACCGTAAGCTGAATAATGCCACATCTAAAGATCACTTCCCACTACCCTTCATTGATCAAATAGTTGAGAAGCTTTCGGGTAAAAAGTTCTATTCCTTCTTGGATGGGTACTCCGGTTATAATCAAATACCCATCAATCCTGATGACCAGGCCAAAACTACGTTTACGTGTCCATATGGGACGTTTGCATTTCGAAGAATGCCTTTTGGCCTGTGTAATGCACCTGCTACCTTTCAGCGGTGTATGATGAGTATCTTTTCTGACATGGTTGGAGAATCTGTAGAGATATTTATGGATGATTTCTCCATCTTTGGTCAATCCTTTGAAAGCTGCCTTGATCAGCTTGAAAGCGTGTTAAAAAGATGCACCGAAACTAATCTGGTGCTTAGTTGGGAGAAGAGCCATTTCATGGTTCGATAGGGAATTGTATTAGGGCATGTTGTGTCTGAAAAAGGATTTGAGGTTGACCGTGCCAAAGTTCAAGTAATTTCGACCCTTCCTCCTCCCACTACCATCAAAGGTGTGCGATCGTTTCTTGGTCATGTCGGGTTCTATAGGCGATTTATTAAAGATTTTAGTGCAATATCAAAGCCCTTTGTAATCTACTCTTAAAAGATGCACGCTTTGACTTTAATGAATCATGTCTTAAAGCATTCAATATGCTTCAGCAAAAGCTTGTAGAAGCCCCTATTCTGCAATTACCTGATTGGTCGAAGCCTTTCGAGATCATGTGTGATGCGAGTGGTTATGCCGCTGGGGCGGTTTTAGGACAGCGGGTAGATAAGAAACCCGTTGTAATCTTTTATGCTAGTAAGACTTTTTCAGAAGCTCAAATGAATTACACCACTACTGAAAAAGAGTTGTTAGCTGTGGTTTTCGCTCTTGATAAGTTTAGGTCATATATTTGGGGGCATTCTAAGGTGATAGTATTTTCAGATCATAGTGCCTTAAGACATTTGTTGACTAAGAAAGAGACAAAACCGAGGTTTCTAGGTGGATTTTGCTTTTACAGGAATTTAATTTAGAAATTCGGGATTAAAAGGGGTCAGAAAATGTAGTTGCCGACCATTTGTCTAGAATTATCCCTCCGCCGTTCAACCCTTCTGATGTGATTAAGGAAAGCTTTCTGGATGAAAGCCTATTTGAGGTTTCTAAGGTTCCTTGGTACGCAAATATAGTTAATTACCTAGCTGTTAAAAAGCTTCCGGATTTTTGGTCCAAGCAATAAAGAAAATACTTCTTCTCCCAGTTGAAGCATTATTTTTGGGAGGATCTGGAGCTCTATAAGGTGTGTGCTGACCAAGTCGTTAGGAGATGTGTTCCTGACCATGAGCATATGGACATATTGGCTCATTGCCATTCTTATGCATGTGGTGGTCACTTTGGTGCTACGAAAACTGGGCATAAAGTCCTGCAAAGCGGTTTCTTTTGGCCGACTATATTCAAGGATGCCTAGTTTTTTGTGAAAACATGTATTCGTTGCCAACAAGTTGGTAGGGTTTCAAGGCATGATCAAATGCCTATGAATCCCATACTTGTTGTTGAGATTTTTGACGTGTGGGGTATTGATTTTATGGGACCATTCCCCACTTCACATGGCAATGTTTACATTTTAGTGGCAGTTGATTACGTGTCTAAGTAGGTAGAGGCTGAGGCTACTAGAACCAATGACCATAGTGTAGTTCATAAGTTTGTTAAGAATAATATCTTTGCTAGACATGGAATTCCTAAGGCTATAATTAGTGATGAGGGTTCCCACTTTTAGAACTTTTGATTTGGGAAATTATTGAAACATTATGGAGTTAATCATAGGATAGCTACCCCTTATCACCCAAAGACTAGTGGACAGGTGAAAGTATCTAATAGGGAGATTAAGCGAATTTTGGAAAAGACCGTTCGTAGTGATAGGAAAGATTGGTCCTTGAGGTTAGATGATGCATTATGGGCATATAGGACGGATTTTAAGACTCCTATTGGTATGTCACCGTATAAGTTGGTATATGGCAAGGCGTGTCATTTACCGGTTGAGATAGAGCATAGGGCTGAATGGGCGATTAAGACTGTTAATCTGGATTTAGAGAAAGCGGGTAGTTCTAGGAAACTTCAATTATCTGAACTGTATGAGATTAGACGTGATGCTTATGAGAGTTCTAGGATTTATAAGGAGAAAACCAAAGCTTTTCATGATCGACACATCACCAAGAAATCGTTCTTGGTTGGTCAAAAAGTTTGGTTATTCAATGCTAGACTTAAGCTTTTTCCTGGAAAATTGAGAAGTAAATGGACGGGTCCATACATAGTGACTCAAGTCTCTCCATACGGAGCCATTGAAATAAAAAATATGGTGGGTGGAGAGCCTTTTAAAGTTAATGGACACCGTTTGAAGCCGTATGTTGAGTTAGAAAGTGATCAGATGGAAACGGTGGATGTGGTTTACTTGGAACCACTCCAACCGTCTCAATAGCTCATTTGAGTTATGTCTGGCTGAAGACGGTAAACTTAGCGCTTCACGGGAGGCAACCCGTGGTTTGTGGAACTTTGTGGGTATGTTTACTACAAACCCTCACGAGACAAAACTCGTCCAGTCGGGCTACCGAGTGGTTTAAAGGCTTGTTGCATACGCTAAATGCAACCGTGATTCCTATTAAAGTGAGTTAGGTTTTTGTTTTGTGTGAGTTTGTCAAATTTATTTTTAACCAAAATTTCAATTTAAAGTTTTTGCATTAGGGACAATGCAATGCTTTAACTTGAGGGGGGTGACACATATGTTACATGTTTTTGTGTGAATTTTTTGTCAAAATGGGTTAAAATGTGATTTTTGGGAAAAATTGAAAATTTTTAAAATTTTAAATCACATTATAAGAGTCTTGAGCTAATTAGATGTGGAAGTTTATTCTACATATATGTTTGTTAAGTGTTTGCAGATTTTAAAGATTAGCTTGTGGATGATTTATTGGAGCAAGCTAGAGGATTTGGCCATAATTATCAGTTGCACCCGATTCCATTGTATAATTTGGTTATTAAATTGATTTGATTGTTTGCATGTAGTTAGGCATATGTGTAATTAGATGATCAAACCACGCCGGTTGAATTTTCTCTACTTACCTTTGCTTAGATCGAGTAGAAAGTTTAAATAAATAATATGAAATATAGTAATGTAATAGTTGGGTTAGTGTTGGGAATCTAAACTTGTTAGATTCCCTGATCATAGATTTAAACATAATTAGGCTGTTAGATAGTCCCTTGCCTGTGCCTAGGAGGCAGGCAAGTTTCGCAAGACTCACAGAGATCCAAGTCTTTGTGAGCAACCTCAGAGGAGTCCATGTCAGAGACATTGTCAAGGAAGTCAAAGATTACTTGAAGACATACTCATTGGCTGTGATGGATAACAACCAAGATGTATCAGGGACTCTGAGGGGTTGAGGGTTAACAGGGATGGCAATACCCTGTTAACACTCAGCACACTTTGGACATGCCATTTGTGTGTTCGAGACTATGAAGAAAAAGGAAACTGTTTTGACAACTGTTTCCTTAAAGCATAATGGAAGACTACCAAGAATAAAAGGACATCATGTGACTGATGTGGGAACTTGTAAAAGCTTGTGTAGTCACCATCAAGTACTATTTAGGTCAATCTCGTAACACTATAAATAGGATGTGTATCCATGCATTAATGTTCAACACTTTGAGATATTCATAACATTATTTCATATAACTTAGTGAATCAAACAGCTACGACTGTATTCATAAGTTAGGGTTTATAGTTGTTCAAAGTGTGCACAACACATTGTCATCAAACTGTGTTATCAATAACACTTGTAATTCTTTATTATACAATAATAAGATTACGTTTGAAAAGTAATACCTTGTGTTGATTAAGTTAAGATTAGGGTTTCTTGCATTGATTAGGGACTTTCAATTGGTATCAGAGCGGTGTTTGATATTAAAACCTTCAAGAAATATCGTTCTCAGTTTTATAATCAAGATCCACCATGCCAGAAACTTCTAACCCACCACAATCACCTTCCACAAACCCATCTTCACCAAGACTCAACCCTCCTGCCAATGGCGATGATCTACCCCAACTTCTTGACTCAAGAGGTGGATCACACGTCACAAGTGTACCAGTCTTTGATGAAGAAGATTTTGCCAGTTGGAAGAGTCAATTTCTTGTTTATCTTGATGGGCTTGAACCTTTTCTTCTAGAAATTTTAGAAAATGGTCCTTATATTCCCATGGCGCTTACATCCACTAAAGAAAACCCTCTTCCCAAACCTCTCAAACAATGGACTCCAGCTGATAGGAAATTGGCAAACCAAGATAAACGTCTCAAAAGCATCATAATATCCTGCCTTCCCAAGCATATCATGAAGTCTGTCATTCAGTGTCCCACAACTAAACAAATGTGGACAGACCTCATCCTTGGCCATGAAGGACCCTCTGAAATAAGAGAGACAAAGATTCAGGCACTCAGACTTAAGTTCAATGCCTTCAAGTCACTTGAAGGTGAAAAGGTTCAGCAAACCTATACTAGGCTGAAGATTCTTCTCAATGACCTAGCAATGAATGATGTCACTATTGGTCAAGCTGAGATCAATGCTACTTTTGTCAACAGCCTTCCAAGAAAGTGGCTGAGCATGAATCAGACTCAGAGAGCTAACAAATCGATAAAAATGATACCCTTGCTCAGCTCTATGGAAAGTACAATTATGAAGAAGGACTGATTGATACTATTTACAAGTCAGAGACTGAAAGATTTGTAGTCCAAGGAGCATCTTCCAAAGCTTTGATCTCTGCAACACATCCTCATGACAGCGATTCTGATGTTGAAGAAGATAGGGAGCAGCCAAGAGTTCTTGACAGACCTTAATGCAGAGTTCCATGAAAGAGCCTTGCTAGCCAACCAAAGAAGATACTTCAAAAGATCAGGAGGAGTAGGATCAACTAGTAAACCAACTGACAGGTCAAAAGAAACTTGCTTTGCCTGTGGAAAGCTTGGACATTTTCAAAAAGACTGTCCTTCCACCAAGACATCCTCACCCTCTTATCCATCATCTTCATCCAAACCTTACAAGTTCAAATAACATAATAACTCATCTCATCAATCCAATTCATCAGACACTCAGAAGAAGGATTACAAAAATAAGTACAAGGCACTTAAAGCTGAGTTAGAACAAATGAACTTGAAGATTGAAGCTCTGTCCAAGAAGAAGGGTAGTGAGAAAAAGACAGAGAAAGGGTTGGTTGCTGAAACGTATGATTGGAATGATGAACCACTGACTTTAGATGAAGAAGATACCACCAGAGTCAGGGCTTTCATGGTGATAGCTGAGGATGAACCATCTGTTGGAAAAGGTGATGCAAGATCAGGATAATGGGTTGACATCACAATGAAAAAGGTACACAGGCTCTTATCCATGTCTGATAGTGATGAACGTAAGCATGTCCTTGATTAAACCATTGTTGATTTACACTTTGTTGAGGAACAAAGAAAGAACCTACTTGATAAGTTTCACTCTGTTAAATCTGAAATGCTAAATGCTAAAGCTGAATGTGAAACTCTCAGGCAGGTTAATTTAGAGAAAATATCCCTTCAAAATGAAGTAGCTAGATTAACCTTGAAAAACATTGCTTTAAATGATCAAGTCTCTGAATTAAACAAGGTTATTGAAAAATGGCGGTGTGCTAGGTTTACTATTGATCAATTGCTTAGGGATGAAGTGCCTGCTGACTTAAAAAGGGATATATCTGCTAAGAAAAATAAGCTGAGAATTCTCACCAAACCCAAAGACATTGTCTTTAAATCTATAAAGACTATTCATATGTCAGATACCACTTTGACTAATGAACCTGTCTCTGAAGATGTGGCTGAGCTACCACCCTTGCCCAAACTCTCTGGAGTTGAACCCAGCAGTTCTTCTAGATCTGCTAAGGGTGAACTTAGGACAAATATTGAGAATCCTCCAGCTAAAGTTTTTCATGTGCCTGCTAAACAAACTGGCAAACAAGTAGCTTTTAAGCCTGTTACTACTAAAGCTGTGAATAAGCTTAACCCTACCACTGAAGATCGCCTGTTGTCTCTTATGAAAGAAGTAAAACTCTTAAAACAACACATTAAGCCTTCCTCTGAATGCTCTACTTCTCATGAACCTAAGTCAGTCCTAGGTGAACCCAAAGGGGAAAGGTTAATCAAACCTTATTGCAATGTATGTAAAAACTCTCACCATACGACTTTAGATCATGACAGACACATGGCAGCTAAAAGAGCTCAGACACCCTCTAGGGATAGACCACAGAGTTCCAAAAGACAACAGGGAAATTACAAACCTTATCCTTCCTGTAAATTCTGTGGGTTCACAGACCATCACTCAGACGAGTGTGGTGACTTCCCTAGGTGTGATATCTGTGGAAGTTATAACCATGAAACAATGAACTGTCCCTCCCAACGCCAAAAGTTCTTCAGGAACACAAGAGTTGCTAATAAGCAATTCAGAGAACCCACTGGAAAGTGGGTTCACCATAGGAACTAACCTGTTTCTATGTATCTGTGCAGAAATATCTCAAGGAATCGGTATGGTATCTAGATAGTGGCTGTTCTAGACACATGACATGAATTCAACAATACCTGCACAGATACTCAAAGGAGCCAGGTCCTAAAGTGGTGTTTGGAGATAACTCTTCAGGTGACACAGAAGGATATGGCTCAGTGAACTGCAATGGGATTACATTTACCAGGGTTGCATATGTGAATGGTCTTAAACACAATCTTATTAGCATCAGCCAATTGTGTGATGCTGACTATAAGGTTTTGTTTACTAAGACTCAGGGAACCATATTCAACAAAAACAATGATGTTGTGCTGATTGCACCTAGAAGGAGAGATGTTTATGTCATCAACATGGTTGTGTGCTCTGAAGACAGCTCAAATTGTTTTCTTGCTAAAGCCTCTGAAAGTGTCAATTGGCTGTGGCACAAAAGACTGTCTCATCTCAACTTCAAGAACATCAACAAGATAGCCACTCAAAACTTAGTTGCTGGTCTACCTTCAGTAATGTTTTCCAAAGACAAGACTTGTTCTGCCTGTGTCAAAGGAAAGCATCACAGGTCTTCATTCAAGACTAGGCAATCATTCTCTATTAACAAGTGCTTACATCTCCTTCACATGGATTTGTTTGGGCCTGTCAAACCTCAGACCATTAATCACAACAAATACACCTTGGTCATAGTTGATGAATTTTCAAGATACACATGGGTGTTCTTCCTCAGAAGGAAAAGTGATGCAGCTGAAACCATCATGTCCTTCATTAGACAGGTTGAAAAAAATGAATGATGTTAGAGTCAAAGCTCTAAGAAGTGATAATGGTATTGAATTCAAGAATGATCAACTTGAATATTTTTGTGATGAAAAAGGGATTTCACAGAGCTTCTCTTCAGCTGGCACTCCTGAACAAAATAGTGTGGCTGAAAGAAGAAATAGGACTTTGATTGAAGCAGCAAGAACTCTGTTAAATGGTGCAGCCTTACCAAAGCAATTTTGGGGAGAAGCTGTTCACACTTCCTGCTACACACAAAACAGATCAATCATTGTCAAAAGACATGGTAAAACTTCCTATGAAGTTTTCAGAAAAAGATCTCCAAATTTCAGCTATTTTCATGTGTTTGGATGCCCTGTGTTTATTTATAACTACAGGGATAAACTTGGAAAGTTTGATGAAAAAGATGATGATGGTTTCTTCCTAGGATACTCTCCAACAGCCAAAGACTTCAGAGTATTCAACATCAGAAGACAAGAAGTAGAAGAAACCTTCCACGTTAGATTCAATGAAGATTATGAAGTCATACAGAGAACAAGAACAGAGGGTGATGAAATTGATTTTAATGAAAATGTATCTTTCCCAAGTGATGAATTCACAGAACCCAGACCTACCAGTCATCATCACTCCAACACTCTCACTCCTTATGTCCCTGCCTTTGACCCTCTGTCTACTCACAACATAGAAGTTCCTACCTCTCAGGAACTGGATGAAGAAGAACCTCAAACCTCTGGTGGTCCTTCTCCTTCTAATGCTATTGATGACTCGCCAATTCTTCAAATCCCTGAAGACTCTCCTGCTGATAATGAAATAGCACCTCTTGATATGGCTAAAGAAAACTCTGACACTGAAGTAGTCTTTGAAGAAAGCCCTCCTAGTTAGCAGGATGAAACTCAAATTGTACCAGTTGTGCCCACAAGTGTACCTGTCCTTGAGTCCCCAGCTCCTCAAAATAAGTGGTCAAGAGATCAACACATTCTTCTTGTCTACATTATTGGGGAACCAAATGCAGGGGTCACAACTAGACAGCGAATCCAAGACTCCGAGTCAGCCTCAGCAGATGAATGTCTCTTTGCTGAATTTCTCTCACAAATTGAACCTAAAAGAGTAGCTGAGGCTCTGGTAGAAGAAGGATGGGTAGCTGCTATGTAAGAAGAAATCAATCAGTTCAAAAGGAACAAAGTATGGACACTAGTGCAAGCTCCACCTGGAAAGAATATCACAGGCACTAGATGGATCTATAGAAATAAGATGGATGAAATTAGGAACATCATCAGGAACAAGGCCAGACTGGTAGCACAGGGGTTTTCTCAAACTGAAGGAATTGATTATGATGAAACTTTTGCTCCAGTTGCTAGACTTGAAGCCATCAGAATCTTCCTTGCTTATGCTGCCTATATGAACATCACCGTGTATCAGATGGATGTAAAGAGTGCATTCCTCAATGGTGATTTGGCTGAGGAAGTGTATGTTGCACAACCTGAAGGATTTGAGAACAGCGAGTTTCCCAACCATGTGTATAGACTTCACAAGGCAATGTATGGGCTGAAACAAGCTCCAAGAGCATGGTATGAAACTCTTTCCAATTTCTTAACTGAAAATAAATTTGTCAGGGGTTCTATTGATAAAAAACTCTTTACCTTCAAGGATAAGAGTGATTTCATCATTGGCAGATTTATGTGGATGATATCATCTTTGGGTCAACAAATGTCAATCTTAGTAAACGTTTTGCTAAATTATGGTTTGCAAACGTATGCGAGATTATATGCAAGTTAGTTATGTAAAACGGGTATCTCATATCACTATCTTATTTTGTACTTATTCTAGTATTCAACTTTATTAAACGTGTGTAAATTAAAGCTCATGTATCTAAAAGGAAAGAAGACCATATATATTTCCTTAATTGTAGATGAGTTTGTTTCTTCCTCTTATCTTCTTGTATTGACTGTACATGCAATGTTGGTATACATTATTTCTATTATACAATCTCAGCCACATAAATTAGTATTTTAAGTTGATCCACGGGATGAAAAACTTGTACATGTCAACATTTTTTCTCTATGCTACGGTAGCAATAGATATTATAATTTATGTTAAGAATTTTAATTTTTCTAAAATGAATGTGTTTTTAACAATTTGTGTCACGTAAATACATGTTATGTTTAGTTAATCGACTAATATTTCAAGATAAATCTGTTTAGGTGATCATATCTATCTTGAAATATTAGAGAATGGTTGTAATACCAATTTTTAGAATGATTTATGGTTAGGTGATTATCTCTCAAGATGTGTTTTTCAAGAGTGTTTGTTTTGGAGATAAACAAAAATATATTAATGACACATAAAAAGGATTAAGGATCGAGTATGGTATCTTTTAGTCGTGCTCCTCAGAGTGTTGTTGAAGTCACTCAATGGGAAGACATAAAGCAAATTATAGACCCTTGATTTGTTTGACATCAATGAAAGATAGTTGGATATAGTCTGTGAATGGGTCGGGGTTATTTTCGTTAACCTCTACTTGAGCCATGATAGATGTTTTTTATTGAGCTCGGGTGGTAATTCGACTAAATGGTGCAAACTTCTTCCCGTAAAGGTTAATATTATGGTTTGGAAGCTCGCGCTAGATAGGCTCTCAACTCGTATAAATCTTTCGTCTCGTGGCATTGGTATTCATACCCTTCATTGTCTGATTTGTGATGATCATTCAGAATCGAGAGATCACATCTTCTTTTCTTGTACGTTTGTTAAAAATGTTATTGATAGGTATGCGAGATGGTAGGAGATTCAAATTCCTCATATGTCGACATTTCAACAGTGGGTGGATTGGTCTATTTCTCTTGATTTAAATAACAAGCAAAAAGATTATGTTCAAGCAACTTTCTTCTCTTTATGACGACACGCTTAGGTGTTTCATAATGTTTGCATTTTTGGATCGGCGAGACCTAAGTAAAACTTGTTTTTCGATAGTTTTGTTTCAGTAACTTTTAGTTGGGTCAATAGTAGAGGCAAGTCAATTTTAAGTTGGATCGACTGGCTTAAAACCCCATCTCTTTGTACATCTTTTATGTAGTTTTGTTTTGTTCTAGCTTTTTGCTAGTTGAATAAAATATCGTCGTTTAAAAAAATATTTCAAGATAAATAGTCTTTTTAATTTGTTTACTCGTTTTAATAAAATCGTATGCTTTAATTAATTTTATTTATTTTGTTCTTGAGAAAACTCTGCACTGCTACCTACTCTCAGATTTGCTCTACAAAGTGTATATGTCATCTATAGTCCCCTACAGGGGTGTATATATAAAGGGATTGTTTTGCTTAAACGTGACAATGAGTGGTGCTACCCTTGCTGAAGCTTACTTCATGACTTGAAACCTTCAAAAGAAAATGGGTAGCACAACTTCTAATGGACATGGTGCACCTAAAAAAAGCATATCCGACAACGACGATAAACTCGCTAGCTTCCTCGACTGCCCCGGTTCTGTTTCCTTCTCCTCTTTCCATGCAATAGCCCAAACTGAGCTAGAACCATAAGTCTTGGTTCAATCTATTGTTATTTCGTGTTATACACTTGTAATGTAAATGTTGGAATACTAATTTACATGAATTAGTGATTTGAAAAAGAAAAAAGAAACGCGTACGATGACATAACAGAGTCATTCTTGTAGCCCAAACGAAAGAATAGAAAGCCAAATGACGATTGAAGTCTAGTGATGGAGACAATTTTGTATAGCACACCCAATGGGTAACGTGGTCGAAAAGTCAAATGATTTTCCTATAAATACTACTAGAAAACATCATAGACATGCATAACAACAAGTTTACATTATTTATTTTGTCTAAACATGTCAATGGTGGGTTCTTCCATGGGTGAAGCTTATTTCACAAGTAGAATCCTTGAGAAAAAGATGAATAGTTCGACGACATCTAATGGACATAGCGCAACCAAGAAGAGCGTGCCAACCAACGATGATCATGTTTCAAATGTCGGGTGCTTCCCGACTTTGTTCAAGAAGATCCATCTTACAACTTCCTCGACAGTCCTGGGATCTGTTTCGTCTACTGGTTCTTCACAATAGCGAAAATCGATGCAACCATAAGTAGTGGTTAAATCCCATGTAGGATTTGCATGGTTGTAATATAAAGACTAATCATTTTAGTAATACAAGTTTCTTGTAATGTTTTATTTACGTCGTACTAATTTTTGAATTTTTTAAGAATACTAAGATATTGGTTGTGTAATAGTAGTGTTTTTTGTATTTTGTTTTTACGATCTCTAGCTACAGAAAAAAAACACATATGAATACAATCCAACAACACTTTCTTATAAGATGAAAATTAAAAATGATACTATTTCGATACCACTATAATATTCATTTAAGCCTTAGAAGCTCTCAAATCGTCGAGTCATTGAAGCCGATCGAAACATGAAACAAATGAAGGCATAGAAACACCTATCCAAACACGATTAACCGTCATATGCTACAAGTCTTATCACACCAAAAGAAATACTACTCATTTCGTCCCTTAATTATAATCCATCGACAAAAAATACGTAATATAATAAAAAAAATCACTATTCTAGTTTTCTCTTTTATACTTTTCACACCATGACACTTTTACCTTAACTGTTTAATTTACAATTTTTTTATTATTTATAATGATACCTTCAAATAAAAATGGTATGATAAAATTAATCCATGTTATTTATTTATATGTTTGAAAGTAGACTATTAATTTACAACGTCTGAAAATAATAATATGCTCTATAGTTTGGAGTAGTGTTGTAGATAACCAAATTTAATGTTTTTACGGTTATATTTCATTACCAACATTGACTTTAAGTCAAATGATAGAAATGTTAAGAAAGTACTTGGGATTAACAAAGAAATTTCATAAATGTCTTTTTGTGAAGAAACATTTGAACACAATTTCTACCTCACACTTTATGCATTATTGATCACAAAAGCTAAATAACAAAGATCGGAAAACATTCTTCTTCCTTCGGTCCTTGTATACTACGTCGTAAGTTAGTAACCAAACCTATTGTCAAAATGAGTCGCCAATACTGGAACCGAGAAAATACATGTTTCTCACACATATAAGGTTTTTTCGCGATCAATACTATTGAGCAGCTAGTACGTATGTATTATGCCTACATACCTTAAGGTGCCAACGAGACATCCAAATAAGACTATGTCGTCTATCTCGTAGGCCTTACTGCGCAACATTGTAGGTTTTTCTCATACACGGGTTTTTGAATCGATAATAAAAGCCGATTAATCTAAAAAAGATTACTTTTTAGGCCTGAAAACTGGTCAAGTGTTTGATTAGCCAATGTATATTATTTTGATCACACTAAAGTCAAAAGTATGTAATAAAATATCATTATGTGACAAATGATCTTCTAACCAAGATTTAGTATACTCAACTCAAACCTGTTAATTTTCGTGTCGATTTCATGTCAGATATCGCGTCGAGTAAAAAATTGCCACTTCTAAATAGAATAGTATTAGTCTTTCTACTAGCTTCACCCATATCAATCGCGAAACGCAAAATCTCGACTTGTATCGAGCAGAAATAGCATATACGAGATTGATAAAACAAAAACAAAAAGTTAGAATGGGTAGTCAAGTTTGACTTGACTCACACTGAAAAAATAATTATACAATTCTGGCCTCCTTGTTCCCCAAGCCAAAAAAAATATTGTTTATTTCATATGATATTAGAATTTGCTTTTCAAAACAAACGACAATGTTTTGTTTTCTTATAAAAGTAGCTAAAGACCAAAAGTTACTTGTTGCCCAATGCCTCAGCGAATCCAAATGCATTATAAAACTCACATGTTAAAACCATTTCTTCATTAAGCTCATTCATTTTGTTCCGACTTATAATCAACGCCCATGGCCGGTTACGATTTGAGTGAAGCTTACGTGTTGAAAAAGCTTAATGATGAATAGATCAAGGATGCCGAAAAACAAAGAGGCGAGAAATGCATCATAGATGACTAAGAATATGAAAATGCCTCGCCACAAAGTTGTTTATGTTGGAAGATCAAAAAAAGATCGAGTAACCTCTAACGTGCGGTCAATGAAACCTGCCGCGGATCTCGTAACATCAGAGTTAAAGAAAGAATGATGATTAATAATTACTCCGTACTAAATGGAAGAGGTTCTTGACCAAATATTTTTGGATGGTTACTTCATGTAATTCATAATGTAATAGCCAGCTTATCATGAATTACAAAATGTTGGGCAAAGCTTATCATCGTACTAATGTTGGTTTTACATTTAAAACCATGAATTACAAAAGTTTATGAGCAAGGATTACTATATTTTGTGTAAGTATCGTCTCCAAGATGAAGAATCTGAAAGTTTATGGACTTAAAATCGATAGTCGTGTAATAGGATCGAACTCGAGATCACGGGATTGCACACATTACGTAAAGGGTTAATTTATTTATTAAATATATTTATTATATTTATTATATTTATTAAATCAAACCGTGACTTAAACTAACGATCGTTAAGTAATTAAAAGTTAAGTATTAAACGACCGTTATGGAATCAATAGAAGCAAAAAGAAGCAAGGAAAAATTACGGGAACACCCCTGGGGGTTGTTCAACCGGCGGCTACAACGAGGGGGGGGGGGGGGGGGGGAAGGGAAAATTTTGTTTCTTTTTTTCGTTTATAACTTGGATACCAAGGATTGCCAAGCCTATATAAACAAACCCCTTGGCCTCATAATTTTTTCATCCCTCTTTCTTTTCTCTTGCTTTGATCGCCAGCCATACACACCCAACTTAGGGTTTCGTTTGGTTTTCGATTAAATCTATTTTATCTAGTCCTAGCCCCTCTCTAGGGTTGTTGGGTAGATATTCCATAAGCGTGGAAGTTTGGTTTGTTCGTGCTAGACTCACGATTAACTCACCGTATTACGTGTGTACAAGATCGTGATATAGTCTTGCTTTAGAATAATCCTGGTGGTGTTCGTGATCTATCTTTACCGGTGACCGTTCCGTTGTCTTGTAGATCTTGCTAGGATAAAGGTATGTAACCCTAATCTTGATTAATTATAATTGTGTTAAATTATGATCTTGTTTAATTTGCTTCCGCTGTGTGTGCTTTGATCCATCTTAGGGTTTTAAATAATTGTTATGGTATATATAAACCGTCAGTGGCATCGAGATCCGTTTTAACATGATTATAATTATCAAGATCTAAAGTTTTTTTAACTAATATTTATTCGTGTTAAAGATCACATGTTGTTTTTTAGGTTTTATAAAAAATTAGGGTTTTGTTTTTATTGTTTTTTTAAAAATCGGCTATGCCGAATTTTTATTAAATTTTTTTTTGTAAACCCTAAAATTACATGGTAATTGACTTTAGATGTTTTGCATGAATTAATTGTTATGTCATGTGTGGTTACGATCCGTAGTTTTTTAATTGTTAAGAGAATGTGGGAGATCCGTAATAAACATGCATGTTTTTTACGGATCATATATTTTGAGTGCTATTTGCTTTATTTGATTCAAAGTTTTAAAATTAGGGAAAACTTTTTATGTTTATAAAAACCCTAGATTTGATGTTCTTTGAAAAATTGTTATGCATGTGGCTATTTGATTTAGTTTTTTTTGTACTACTTGTTTTCATGCGTTTTTATATTGTATGTTGTAAACAATGGTAGTTTTTTTTAAGAAAAATAATTTGGACTAAATCTTATACAAAATTAATGAATTGTTTTGAGATCTAAATTACATATGATTTGCGTTGATTAGAATTGCAATAGCAACTTAACGGCCTACTCAATTTTGACAAACTATAAAGTGGGTATAACGCACCGCTGGTCATGTACCCGGTTAAGGAAGGAGGTGTTATGCTTCAGCACTGACCAAATTCCCGGCTCGCCTGTGCGTCAAAATTGGAATTACCTACGGTTGTTATTTGTATAATTCTTTAAGGTTGATTTAACTGCATTAATTCACATCCGAAACAAAATGAAAAAGGTTATTGCTTTGTGCTTTAGCTAAGTTCTAGAAAAAGTACGGTGTGAATTGTGTTGTGTGTAAAATCTTTAATTGATTTAACCAATACCTCAACTTGCAAATATATGATGAAATTTTAGTCTCACCAAAAAGTTTACTAAACGTTTTTTATTAAACTTATGTTATTGAGATGTATGCATGCTTCTCCATACATGATTTTGACACCAAAATCTATACCCTTAAATTTAAGTCATATGCTATCTAATTGACGAACACTTGAAGTTACAATTGTCATCATATAAGATATTGGACGATGTTGTAATGAGAGAAAACTTCATGACTGAATAAGATTGCACATGAAGGTTTTACGTTCTTTAGATTAGTCGACTTAATTAAGTTACTCAATAAGAACTGGAAACTTAAGGCGTAAAGTAGAGATGAAACATGTTTACAATGCAAATGATTTTGGCAATGTAAATCCCTAACATATCTAGAAATTGCAAATTTGTTTGTCAATTATTGTTCGACAAGTTACTATGTTGAATACATTTGTCACTAGCAGATTAACTGATGTTATGAATCTATGTCAATATGGATTCTAGTTTTTCAAGGAAAATACTATGGTTTTATTACCGGGGTAATTTTATTTTCTTGAATTGTATTATCAAAAATACTAATGTTTGAACTTATTTCTGTAGAAATGGCTCAACCCGAAAACAATCTTACAATAAGCTCGACGTTCAAAGCTTTCTTTGAACGGTTTGAACTTACTGGCCCTAATTTCAATGACTGGTATCGCTCATTAAGAATTGTTCTGAGAGCAGCCGATACTATTGATATCTTGACTACTCCTTTTCCAGAGGATCTTGCTGAAGGAGCATCTGATGCGGAAAGGCTTCAACACGCTGCTAACGTTAAGAAGCACCATGAGGTGGCTACTGTAATGTTAGGGATAATGGCTTCATCACTTCAAAGGAAGTATGAGCTATTTTCACCTCAGCGAATGCTTGATGAACTCAAGGCTTTGTATGAAACGCCGCAAGCTGTAGAGATCTATGATTTGGTTGATGCTCTACATATTTGCAAGCAAGCTCCTGGAAAGTCCGTAAGTGCCCATTATATGGAAATGAGGGGTTATATGGAACAACTCATCGCACTAGGACAACCCTATGATCATAATATGGCTATAAACTTGATCATTAGGTCCCTTAATAAGGACTTCAATGATTTCGTTCGTAACTATAATATGCATTGCACGGGGAAGACGGTTAATGATCTGCATGCAATGCTCATTGACTTTGAAAATGGGTTGAAAGATAAGGCATCCAATGGTACTCCTCAAGTACTTTATGTGCAAAAGGGTAGAGTGACTCAACCAAAACCACAAGTGAATAAGAAGTAGAAAGGCAAAGGCAAGGTTGATAAGAGCAAGCAAGTTGCGACTCCATCAAAAACAAAGCAGAACTTTGTCAAGACGAGTCAATCTCAGAAAGATGAGACTTGTCACCACTGCAAAATAACTGGACACTAGAAGAGGAATTGCTCTCTCTACCTCCATGAGTTGCAAGAACATAAGAAGAAGGTTGAGCTAGCTCTTGCTGCATCTTCAGGTAACTTATTTATGATAGAGTTATTTAATCTTACATACAAATCAAACTCCTGGGTATATGATACGGGATGTGGTATTAATATTTATAATACCCTGTAGGGATTTGAGTTGAAGAGGAAGCTTTCCTATGGGGAACAATTTTTGCAAGTGGGCAATGGCGCACAAGCAGCGGTTGAAGCTATAGGAATATTTAAACTAGTTTTACCTTCGGGTTTAGTACTATTTTTAAATAATTGTCATTATGCACCTACAATTGTTAGGGGTGTTATTTTCTTTTCTTGTATGTTGGATCTTGGATTTAATCACACAATTGATAATAATAGAATTTCTGTTTTCAAAGATGGTTTATTCTATTTTGATGCAATTTCTGTGAATGGTATTTTTGAAATTAACATGCATGGTAATAATTCCAAGAGAAAAAATAATTTTGTTTTTAGCATGAATAAGAGGAGAAAGTTAGACAATAACTCTTCTTATCTTTGGCATTGTAGACTTGCCCATATTGGGAAGACTCGCATACAAAAGCTTCAACGTGATGGTCTTTTGGAAAATATCAATGATGAATCATTTGATAAATATGAGTCTTGTATCTCTGGAAAATGACCAAGAAACCTTTTAATAGCAATATTGAAAGAGCTACTGAACTACTTGGTTTGATACATACTGATGTGTGTGGACCACTTAGACATGTGTCAAGGAAAGGTGCTAGCTACTTCTTAACGTTTACGGATGATTATAGCCGTTATGGTTATGTTTATTTACTTAAGCATAAACATGAGGTGTTTGAAGCATTCAAAACGTTTAAAGCAGAAGTAGAGTTAGAACTAGGAAAGAAGATTAAAGCTCTTCGTTCTGATCGAGGTGGTGAATATTTAAGTCAAGAGTTTAAAGATTATTTAAGTGAGAATGGAATTGTTCAGAAACTTACTTCTCCGTATACTCCACAACAAAATGGTGTATCTGAAAGGAGAAATCGTACATTATTAGATATGGTGCAATCTATGTTTAATCTTACAACTTTACCATTATCCTTTTGGGATTATGCCCTTGAATCTGATGTTCGTATTCTGAATATGGTTCCCACAAAGAAGGTTGATAAGACACCATATGAACTATGGCATGGCAAGAAGCCACATTTGTCTTATTTGAAAATCTGGGGTTGTGAGGCGTATGTGAAACGTGACTCTGGAGATAAACTCCAACAACGCTCAGTAAAATGTATCTTTGTAGGTTACCCTAAGGAAACTATGGGTTACTACTTTTATTATCCGACTGAGAACAAAGTAGTTGTGGCTAGGTATGGAGACTTCATTGAAAGTGATCTTGTAAATCAAGAAATCAGTGGGAGAGATTATGATCTTGAAGAAATTCAAGAAGATACATTGCCTTCTAAAAATACTTTCGAAGAAATTCATGTAGAACCAGAAAGTATGGGAGTTCTACCGGAATTAATTCCTCCACGTAGGTATCAAAGAACCATACGTGCGCCAGACAAACTATGTCTTTACATAGAGGATGATGAGGAGGAAGTAGGGGATCTTGGTGAACCTACTAACTATCGATCCGCAATGTCTGATCCAGAAAAGTCAAAATGGATAGTTGCGATTAATGAGGAAATGAAATCCATGGATATCAACGATGTTTGGATTCTTGTAGACGCGCCTAAAAATGCTAAAGTAGTGAAAAATAGGTGGATCTACAAGAACAAAACTGACATGGATGGTGAAATACAATCCTATAAAGCACGTTTAGTAGCTAAAGGTTTTACTCAAACTTTTGGCGTAGACTACGAGGAGACATTTTCTTCTGTAGCAGACTTACGAGCTATCAGGATTCTCATAGCTATAGAAGCATACTATGACTATGAGATATGGCAAATAGATGTCAAAACTGCCTTCTTGAACGGTCGCTTAGATGAATACATCTATATGCAACAACCGGAAGGGTACGCTGATCCTAAATATCCAAAGCGCGTGTGCAAACTTCAAAGATCTATTTATCGTTTGAAGCAAGCATCACGTCAATGGAATAATCGATTTGATGAAGAAATCAAAAAGTTCAGATTTATTCAAAATCGTGATGAGCCATGTGTATATCGCAAAGCTAGTGGGAGTAATGTAGTGTTCCTAATTTTATATGTCGATGACATATTAATCATGGGAAGTAACATTCCAAGACTTAAGGAAGTTAAGGATTATCTTGGTAAATGTTTTTCTATGAAGGATTTGGGAGATGCTGCATATATTCTGGGAATTAAAATCTATCGAGATAGAAGTAGACGGTTAATTGGTCTTAGTCAAGATGCTTATATAGATAAGATATTAAAGAAGTATAAGATGCATAACTCTAAGAAAGGTTTTCAACTGATGGAGGTTAAGCATGAGTTAAGTCATGAGAAAAATGCATCAACACCCGAAGAGGTGGCTTACATGCAAAAGGTGCCTTATGCTTCGGCTGTAGGATCTATTATGTATGATGTAAGATGCACAAGGCCTGATGTGGCGTTTGCTCAGAACTTGGTCAGTAGATACCAACAGAATCTAGGAAAGTTCCACTGGGTTGCTTTTAAGCATATTCTAAAGTATTTGAGAAGTAAAAAAGATATGTTTTTGGTATTCGGGGGTAAACCAGACACGGAATTGAATGTAACAGGGTTCTGTGATGCGTCTTGGGAATGTGATAAAGACGATACGAAGTCTCAGACGGGTTACGTGTTTGTCATCAATGGAGGAGCAGTTGACTGGAAGAGCAGTAAGCAAAAAACCATTGCTATGCATGCAACTCAGTCGGAGTACATGGCCGCTTCAGAAGGTGCAATGGAAGCTGTTTGGATTAGGAAGTTTATTGGAGATCTTGGAGTGATGCCTTCAATTAAAGAACCTATTGATATTTATTGCGACAATTCTGCTGCAATAATATTCGCCAATGACCCTGGAGTTATGAAAGGCGCCATACACTTTAAACGTAGATATCATTACGTTCGAGAACAATTGGAAGCTCGAGAAATAAAATTAATAAAAATTCACATAGATGATAACGTAGCTGATCCTTTTACTAAGGCTTTATCTAGGCCAAAGGTAGTTAAGAATGCCAAGGCTATTGGGCTGCAACTAGCTAGCGAATTCATGCAATAAATCTATTGGTTAGTATTTTGATAAAGGATGTAAGACATTATTAAATTGATGAAATAAAGATTGGATTTCGTTTATTTTTCTGTTATTTGATTTTGTATCCTATTTTACATGTTTTAATCCATGAGCATTATGATGTTTCTAAATGTCCGTTGTCGATTAATGTAAGGATTTTATGTATTAGCAATTAAGTTCGTTTCCTCGACTCACTCGAATTGATATCCAATTAAACGTAAGATTACTTGTTCTTTGTAATTAATACTCTTTTTGGTATTTTAAAAACTAAAAAAAACTATTTAATCAAAATCTAATTAATCTAATTAAAAAGAAAATAAGTAATTAAAAATACTTAATTAAAAACTATTTAATCTATTTTAAAACTCTTAAAATTAAATCTAATTTAATTAACTAAAAACCTTACTATTTAAAATTTAAAAATAATTTTAAACTATTAAAAACTATGTTTAATTTAAACAAAATTTTAAAAACTAAATTTCATAAAACGTATTAAAATAAAAAAAAAAATTAAAAAAAAAAATTTTAATTTATAAAAGTAATTAAAATATTTGTATTTTTATAATTTTTTAAAACTTTATAAAAGAAAATTTAAAGAAAACTTTTAATTAAAATTAATAAAACTAAAATTTGTATTTAAACTAAATAATCTGACAGCTAGATTAATTAAACTATAATAATTACTTAAACTAGAATTAAACACAAGTAGAAGGCCTAGACGGATGGTTAAGACGTGTTGCTATTGAGCTAAAGGTCAAGGGTTCGAGTCCCTGACCAGACAAATTTTGAACGATTAAAATTTTTTTTGACTAAAAAACTCTCAGACCAATTGAGTCTGAGATTTAAGCAGCAATATCAGCAAGATAAGATAAGCAAATAAGAACAAGGCAAAAATAAGCAATCTTAAACTATAAGCAAAACAGCTTAACAAATAAGCATATGATAAGCAAATAAGCTTAAAACTATAAAAAGCAAATCTGATCCTAAGCAAACAAAATAAACATAAATAAGCAACTTATTACTGAATAAGCCAAACTAAACAGAATCTAATAAGCAAATCTAGACTTAAACTAGCAAATCTAAACTCGAACAAATAAGCAAATAATAATAAGCAGACTCGATCCAAACTTAAATATAAGCAAATTAAACCACGAACATAGATCAAATCAGCATAAAAAACAAAACAAATCCTAGCAAAACTTACACCAATAAGCAGATAGGAAAATAAGCAGTTCCAACCAAAACTAAAGCAAAAACAGATATGAAAATTAAGCAATCTCAATACCGCATAAACAATCTAAACAGATATAAAACAAACTAAACAGATGAACCCTTTTAAAACTGAAATCAAGCATACACATAAAACTCAAACAGTTCTAAAGAAATAAATCAGACGAATCATACGAAGAAGATCCAAACAAACTAAAATCCAAACAGATACTAACTACACAAGCAGATTTAATTAAAATTAACTAAAAAATAAGATTAATCTAAACTTAACAAAAAAAATAAAAAGAAAATATGAACTTGATGATGAAACCGTTGAGCCGAAGGGTGAAGCGCTGAGCCCCCTTATAATCGAAAACGAACACCTCCTTACCCCAAAACCATCATCGAGCCACAACTTCTTAGATTCAGATTTTAAGAAATTTCCCAGTAGGGGAAATTTTATACCACTTTTATTTTTACTTTAATTAATCCAAAATCAGAATAATAGAGAAATTGCAATTAACTTTAATAAAATAAATAAGACACGAATTTATTTAAAACGAACTTTTCATTAACATTAAAAGATTACAATACTGGAAAAAGGAAAATTACATTTAACCTATCATCTAATTTTGCATAAAATAAAATTAAAATAAAAGAAAAGGCACGAATTAAAATTACACAATGAGGGGTTTTTATAGGAAAACCCTAAAAACTATTGGTGAAGCTTGGTGAGTAAGGAAATCAATCCTAGCCGCTCTTTTCTTCACTTCTCTTCTCTTTCTTCAATCAACGGTTGAGATGAACATTATCCTCACACGGATCACCACGTTGTACAAATGTGTGCTTCTTATGTTTCTTTCTTGATGACATGGCTTAATTTAATTGGGGTATTTGTGGTGGTGTGGTGTGAGAGCCAATCAAAATAGGGATAGGAGCCACGTCAGGAGAGGACCACCACCTTAATCTTCCGGTTTTGATGGTGATTTATTTATGGGACGTGTGATACACGCGCCTTCAGATTAAAAAGCCCCAATTAATTTTACTGATTAGGGTTTGGAAAGGGGGTAAAAAGGGTGTTCTGCGTTTGTTTGAGAGAGAGAGATGAAAGGAATGGAGTGCATAGGTTATATCGGAATAAAATAAGGTGTGGGTAAATTAATAAACGTGTGAGTGGGGTGGGTAACATAAATGGTTGGTGTGAGGTGTATTTGGGAGTAAATAAGGTAAATGTTGACCAAATATTTTTGACCTAACAAAGTGAAAACTTTGTTCCATCCATTTCATTTTTTCTTTGTTAATGGGCTTGGCCCAAATTGCCAAATACCCATCCGTATCTTGTTAAAATTGCCCTGGGCTTTGATCAATCCGTCCCATTTGTAATTATTTTGGGCCATGTATTGGGCTTTTTACCAAAAGTGAATAATAATATATCCACTATTGGGCTTTTGGGCCCAATAAGTAAATGTGGGACCCACTAAGCCCAATTATCTTCATTAAGTTGAAATCAACTATAAACGAACTCGATTTTGGCTTCCTTGATCTTTCTTCAAAACCTATGTTGAATTTGCCGGTTTTCGTGAACTTTGGCACACTTTTGGTTCTTTGACTTTGTCTGTGTCTCTTTCTTGGACTTTTCTTCAACAAATGACCGTGAAACCCCGTGTTTTCTTTCCTTTTGATCTTTTGTACCTATTTCACACAAAAACACAAAACTACGCGTAATACCGACATTTACGATACTAAACACATGATTAGGTCTTGTTTTTCCTTGATTTTAGTGGCAAAAAGGATAAGTGTTTACACACTTATTAAATCCCCTACACTTGACCATTGCAATGACCCCATGCAATGCATAGTTTTAAAGCATAAAGTTACATTTTTCTCATAATTAATCCATCTCGGCCTTTATTAAGATATACTATTACTACTACGATAAAAAGATAAAAACCTTAAAGGAAACAAAAAGTTATAACAATTTATTAACTTGGAAATTATTTGATGGAAGAAACTTGTAAAGAAATCTAAGACTTAAATTAGGGCTTTGGTGTCATGAATATTAATCACCCTCAAGTTTCACGTTCCCTATACCAAGCTTAAAAACGAGATCTTTGTTTACCATAAGTCCTCAAGTTAAAACCACTTATATAAGACAATTGTGTAATACTCTTTCTCCAATTCCTAGGTTGTATCTCTAGCTTTTAAGGATTGTCATTCACCCGTAGGCTCATTTGACTTATTTGATAATTATTCATCCAAAAATGAAGGCAAAACGGTGCAAACCCGACACTCAAAACCTAACCTCGTCCTCAAAAACGTTGTCACTAAAGTAAGCCCACATCAAGGATGATTTAACACGATTTGGGGAATAAATTCCCGGATCCAAAATTTGGCCAATAGTACTACTTATTAATTATTCCTCCAAAGTCATGTTGACTTTATGTGGAGTTTAGCAAGTTCACATCATATACCATTAGGCTCTTTAAGATGTAAAGATGCTCCTTATTTATTGTCCACACCCTAAGGCTCCTTGAACGATAAAGAAGGGAATTGATTTTTGATCAATTTTTATTCAACACTTACCATGCCATACACCCTAATGCTCTAATGACAAGGTTTGTGCTACATGCCCCACACCCTAAGGCTCATTGAGGTCATGTTTTAATCTTATTCTTTCTTATTTATGATATATATAGTAGGCCAAATTCCGCGGTCACATGGTCTGAATACCTCCTACTTAGTGGTTATGAGCCACCTTAGTCGGAAGTCCACAACGCTGGCACCCTCAATGTATTCATGCTTTAATTACAAGGAGATAAAAGATTTGGCTAAGAGTTAAGATATCGAATCTAAACCGCAAAAATCCTCATTTATTAAGCTATTAAATATACAAACGGGAAGAAAGAGACACAAAAACTCATATAAGCAAGAATTAACCCTTAAACTTATTATCAACTCTATCAACTCTCGTTCTCCACAATTTAAAATCTCAAGGAATGAGACTCGTGGATGCTTAGCCTAATAAACCAATTAAGGTCCATATGGTTAAGGATACTAGCTAGAGTAAACTTGGATAAGTAAACTCGGGTTGAGTCAAAATATTCACGACGGGCCTAATATATCAAAGATATCTAAACTTGTTAAAACCATTTTATTCATTTATTTATTATTTATTTTTTTTTACTTTATTCTTTGAAATATAAATACGATGCGATGACAAAAGGAAAGAAAATAAAAGAAAATAAATGGAAAAATACTACTAGGCCAAAATAGATCAAAAATTTTGAAAAACGTCGAAAAATTAAATTTTCCGGTTAAAATGAGGTCAAAGTTATGGAAAATTCCACTAAAATTTGATAGAAGTCCCCCTACACTTAATATAAACATTGTCCTCAATGTTTAAGCATGTGGGAGAATAAACTCCCCTACACTTAGGACATTGAGTACGTTGTTTAAATCGAGCTAAGGAAGAGACAACTAAAGTGATTTCATTTATTCATCTTATTATATACAAGTATAAATCACAATAGCAAAAACTTATCGAAGAAACCGGGTACACGGGAACACGGGTTCACGGGTCGCGTCAAAAACACCAAAAGTGGATCATTAAAGCACATGTTCCTGCACACATCACAACACACAAACAACCTACTTGGCTCCCCCTACACTTATTGGTGGAAATGGGTGAAGGTGAAAAAGGGTGGAAAGGATGGAAAAGGTAAAAAAATCTAACCTAGTTAAACGATGCTTGATTTATTTATCACGAGTCTCTAGCTCGACTCGATTTCCCGAATTAATTCAAGGGAAATGTGGAGAGGGATGGAATCATCTCATGAGAGATGTCCTCTCTAAAGTACTACTTAACACGTTGGCCATTCACCTTAAAGTTGGGCCCATTTGGTTGGGATAACTCAATGGTGCCATAAGGGAAGATTTGGGCCACGGTGAATAGACCGGACCAACGGCTCTCAAGTTTACCCGAAAATATTTTCAACCGAGAGTTAAAGAGTAAAACTTGATCACCAACGTGTAACTCTCGGTTCATAATCTTGGAATCATGAATGAGCTTAGTCTTCTCCTTGTAGATTAATGAATTTTCATAAGCCTCATTCCTAAGTTCATTGAGTGGGATTTTCCTATGATCACCGGCTTTGTTTATGTCAAAATTAGCCCATTTCAAGGCCTAATAAGCCTTATGCTCCAACTCAATGGGGAGGTGGCACGCCTTTCCGTACACATGGCGATAAGGAGTACAACCTATAGGTGTCTTATAAGCGATACGGAAAGCCCACAAAGCATCATCTAATTTATCGGCCCATGAGGCACGATGCTCTCCCACGGTTCGCTCTAAGATTCGCTTAAGACCACGGTTGGAAACCTCGGCTTGTACATTAGTTTCTGGATGATACACGGTGGAAATTCAGTGATTGACACCATACTTAGCCATGACTCGTGCGAATTGATCATTGCAAAAATGAGTCCCGCGATCACTAATAATAGCACGAGGCACACTGAATCGAGCAAACAATTGTTTCAAGAAGGTAACAACCACCCTCGCATCGTTAGTAGGTAAAGCCTTTACTTCAACCCATTTTGATACGTAGTCAATGGATACGAGGATGTACTTGTTCCCTTTGGATGATGGAAATGGCCCCATAAAGTCGATGCCCCAAACGTCAAAGATTTCACATTCTTGTATGAAATTTTGAGGCATCTCATCTTTATGTGTGATGTTGCCTTGTCTTTGGCAAGCATCACAATGCTTAACCATTTCATGAGCATCATGATAAATGGTGGGCCAATAGAATCCGGAGTCAAAAACTTTTTTAGCGGTGTAGTTAGGACCAAAATGACCACCGGTGGGTCCTTTATGGCAAGCTTCAAGGATTTGTAAAGCCGCCGGCCCATCAACACATCTACGAATGATTAAGTCCGCACATTTCTTGAAAAGATAAGGGTCGTCCCAATAGTACATTTTTACGTCCTTGAAGAATTCTTTCTTTTGTTGAGACGTTAACCATTCGATAAGAACACCACCCGCCAAATAGTTTGCAATGTCCGCAAACCATGGGGTATCATCAAGATTGGAATTAATAGACATTAAGGTCTCAAGGGGAAAAGATTCATTAATCTCTTGATTTGGAAGTTCCCCTTGATAAGGATCCTCAAGTCTACTAAGATGATCCGCGGCTAGGTTTTCCGCTCCCTTTTTATCACGAATTTCGATTTTAAATTCTTGTAGGAGCAAAACCCAACGAAGGACTCTTGGTTTAGAATCTTGCTTGGTCAACAAGTATTTCAAGGCGGAATGGTCGGTGTAAACGATGGTGGTGGAAAGCACAAGATAGGGGCAGAACTTCTCAAAAGCATACACTACAGCTAGAAGCTCTTTTTCGGTAGTGGTATAATGCAATTGAGCCCCCGTCATTGTCTTACTAGCATAATGAATGGGTTGGAAATGTTTATTAACTCGTTGACCTAAAACCGCTCCTACCGCGAAATCACTAGCATCGCACATGAGCTCGAAAGGTAACTCCCAATTTGGAGAGACTAAGACCGGTGCCCTAGTTAATTTACCTTTAAGAAGTTCGAAAGAGTCGAGACAATCTTGAGAAAAGATGAAAGGATCATCCTTTTCTAAGAGATGAGTCATTGGACGAGCTATTTTGGAGAAATCTTGGATGAAACGTCGATAAAATCCCGCATGGCCTAAAAAACTTCTAACTCCTTTGACGGTGGTAGGTGGAGGTAACTTAGCAATGACGTCAACTTTAGCACGGTCGACTTCGATACCGGCTTTGGAAATTTTATGACCGAGGACGATGCCTTCTTTTACCATGAAATGGCATTTTTCCCAATTAAGAACGAGACGAGTGTCTTCACACCGTTTAAGCATACGTTCTAAATCATCAAGGCAAAAAGAGAAAGAATCACCATAGACCGTGAAATCGTCCATACAGACTTCCATAGTATTTTCAACCATGTCATGAAATATTGCCATCATACACCTTTAGAAAGTCCCGGGAGCATTGCATAAGCCGAAAGGCATTCTTTTGTAAGCAAACTTTCCATAAGGACAAGTGAATGTGGTTTTCTCTTTGTCTTTTGGATCGATGGGGATTTGAAAATATCCAGAAAAACCATCTGCTAAGAAGCAATAGAAATCATTACCCGCTAAACGCTCGAGCATTTGATCCATGAAAGGAAGAGGGAAATGATCCTTACGAGTGGCATCATTGAGTTTACGATAGTCTATGCAAACTCGCCAACCCGTTACGAGTCCAGTAGGAATCAACTCGTTGTTTTCATTGGGAACAACGGTGATTCCGCCTTTCTTAGGCACACAATAGACGGGGCTAACCCATGGCGAATCCGAGATAGGGTAAATCATTCCGGCATCGAGAAGTTTGATAACTTCTTTCTTAATGACTTCATGAAATTTTGGATTAACCCTTCTTTGATTTTGGATTGCGGGTTTAAAGTCATCTTCTATGAGAATTTTATGAGTGCAAAAATTAGGATCAATTCCGCGGATGTCAGAGATTTTCCAAGCAATTACTTTCTTATGATTCTTAAGCACATCGATAAGTCGAGATTTTTCATCTTCTTTTAAGTCCTTAGCAATAATGATGGGTAACTTATTATACTCTTCTAAGAAAACGTACTCTAAATGAGACGGTAAATCCTTAAGCTCTAAATCCGGTGGATTGTCAATGGAAGGCTTAGTCAAATTTGTATCATCGTTTGTAACTTCCTTAGGAGTAGGTGGAGAAATATGGTCCTCATTGAGAAGTCTCTCAATGGTACGAATGTCTTCTTCCCAATCGGTAAGAGAATCGTCATATTTTAAATCCACATCCCCTAAACTTGCTTTAAATTCTTGTAAAAGAAAGTCACTTTCTCCAAATGGAGTCAATGAAGGAGCAATAGAAGCTACGGTCTCAACATGAGGTAAATGAGAAATCGCATTCTTACAAGCCTCGTGAAAATGTTCTTCACATGCTTCATCGAGCACATCGATGTAATTCACGGATTCGGGCTCATCGGGAAGTTTGGAAAGTTTACCCATGTTAAAGACGATTTTATCATCCCCGACCCTCATGATAAGTTCACCCGCGGCTACATCAATCAATGTACGCCCAGTTCTCAAGAAGGGTCATCCCACAATTAAGGGAACACGGGGATCCATCTCATAGTCGACTACAACGAAATCGACGGGAAAAGTGAATTTGTCGACTCCTACAAAAACATCCTCGGCTATCCCCACCGGATAAGCAACCGTACGGTTAGCTAATTCAAGGTCATACAAGTGGGGACTAGCTCGGGTAAAGATAATTGTTTCCACACGGACAATGGCATAAGATTGATACTCGCTCCGAGATCCGCCAAAGCCATACAATTCTCAACACCCGGAAAATTGCAAGGAATAAGGAAAATTCCCCGGCAGCGGCGCCAATTTAATGTAAGGGTTTTATGTATTAGCAATTAAGTTCGTTTCATCGACTCACTCGAATTGATATCCAATTAAACGTAAGATTAATTGTTCTTGGTAATTAAAACTCTTTTTGGTATTTTAAAAACTAAAAAAACTATTTAATTAAAATCTAATTAAAAAGAAAATAAGTAATTAAAATACTTAATAAAAACTATTTAATCTATTTTAAAACTCTTAAAATTAAATCTAATTTAATTAACTAAAAACCTTACTATTTAAAATTTAAAACTAATTTTAAACTATTAAAAACTATTTTTAATTTAAACAAAATTTTAAAAACAAAATTTCATAAAACGTATTAAAATAAAAAAAAAACTAAATTTAAAAAAAACAATTTAAATTTATAAAAGTAATTAAAATATTTTTATTTTTATATTTTTTTGAAAACTTTATAAAAGAGAATTTAAAGAAAATTTTTAATTAAAATTAATAAAACTAAAATTTGTATTTAAACTAAATAATCTGACAGCTAGATTAATTAAACTATATTAATTAATTAAACTAGAATTAAACACAAGTAGAAGGCCTAGACGGATAGTTAAGACGTGTTGCTATTGAGCTGAAGGTCAAGGGTTCGAGTCCCTGACCAAACGAATTTTGAATGATTAGTTTTTTTTTTTGACTAAAGAACTCTCAGACCAATTGAGTCTGAGATTTAAGAAGCAATACCAACAAGATAAGATAAGCAAATAAGCACAAGGCAAAAATAAGCAATCTTAAACTATAAGCACAACAGCTTAACAAATAAGCAGATGAAAAGCAAATAAGCTTAAAACTATAAAAAGCAAATCTGATCCTAAGCAAACAAAATAAACATAAATAAACAACTTATTACTGAATAAGCCAAACTAAACAGAATCTAATAAGCAAATCTAGACTTAAACTAGCAAATCTAAAATCGAACAAATAAGCAAATAATAATAAGAAGACTCGATCCAAACTTAAATATAAGCAAATTAAACCACGAACATAGATCAAATCAGCATAAAAAACAAAACAAATCCTAGCAAAACTTACACCAATAAGCAGATAGGAAAATAAGCAGTTCCAACCAAAACTAAAGCAAAAACAGATATGAAAATTAAGCAATCACAATACCGCATAAACAATCTAAACAGATATAAAACAAACTAAACAGATGAACCCTTTTAAAACTAAAATCAAGCATACACATAAAACTCAAACAGTTCTAAACAAATAAATCAGACGAATCATACGAAAAAAATCCAAACAAACTCAAATCCAAACAGATACTAACTACATAAGAAGATTTAATTAACATTAACTAAAAATTAAGATTAATCTAAACTTAACAAAAAAATAAAAAGAAAATATGAACCTGATGATAAAACCGTTGAGCTGAAGGGTGAAGCGTTGATCCCCCTTATAATCGAAAACGAACACCTCCTTACCCAAAAACCATCATCGAGCCACAACTTCTTCGATTCAGATTTTAAGAAATTTCCCAGTAAGGGAAATTTTATACCACTTTTATTTTTACTTTAATTAATCCAAAATCAGAATAATAGAGAAATTGCAATTAACTTTAATAAAATAAATAAGACACAAATTTATTTAAAACGAACTTTTCATTAACATTAAAAGATTACAATATTGGAAAAAGGAAAATTACATTTAACCTATCATCTATTTTTGCATAAAATAAAATTAAAATAAAAGAAAAGGCACGAATTAAAATTACACAATGAGGGGTTTTTATAGAAAAACCCTAAAAACTATTGGTGAAGCTTGGTGAGTAAGGAAATCAATCCTGGCCGCTCTTTTATTCACTTCTCTTCTCTTTCTTCAATAAACGGTTGAGATGAACATTATCCTCACACGGATTGCCACGTTGTACAAATTTAATGTGTGCTTCTTGTGTTTCTTTCTTGATGACATGGCTTAATTTAATTGGGGGATTTGGGGTGGTGAGGTGTGAGAGCCAATCAAAATAGGGATAGGATCCACGTCAGGAGAGGACCACCACCTTAATCTTCCGATTTTGATGGTGATTTATTTATGGTACGTGTGATACACGCCTCTTCAGATTAAAAAGCCCCAATTAATTTTACTGATTAGGGTTTGGAAAGGGGGTAAAAAGGGTGTTATGCGTTTGTTTGTGAGAGAGATGAAAGGGATGGAGTGCATAGGTTATATCGGAATAAAATAAGGTGTGGGTAAATTAATAAACGTGTGAGTGGGGTGGGTAAGATAAACGGTTGGTGTGAGGTGTATTTGGGAGTAAATAAGGTAAATGTTGACCAAATATTTTTGACCTAACAAAGTGAAAACTTTGTTCCATCCGTTTCATTTTTTCTTTGTTAATGGGCTTTGTCCAAATTTCCAAATACCCATCCGTATCTTGTTAAAATTGGCATGGGCTTTGATCAATCCGTCCTATGTGTAATTATTTTGGGCCATGTATTGGGCTTTTTACCAAAAGTGAATAATAATATATCCACTATTGGGCTTTTGGGCCCAATAAGTAAATGTGGGACCCACTAAGCCCAATTATCTTCATTAAGTTGAAATCCACTATAAAAGAACTCGATTTCGGCTTCCTTGATCTTTCTTCAAAACCCCGTGTTGAATTTGCCGGTTTTCGTGAACTTTGGCACACTTTTGGTTCTTTGACTTTGTCTTTGTCTCTTTCTTGGACTTTTCTTCAACAAAATACCGTGAAACCCTGTGTTTTCTTTCCTTTTGATCTTTTGTACCAATTTCACACAAAAACACAATACCACGCGAAATTCCGACATTTACGATACTAAACACATGATTAGGTCTTGTTTTTCCTTGATTTTAGTGGCAAAAAGGATAAGTGTTTACACACTTATTAAATCCCCTACACTTGACCATTGCAATGACCCCATGCAATGCATAGTTTTAAAGCATAAAGTTACATTTTTCTCATAATTAATCCATCTCGGCCTTTATTAAGATATACTATTACTACTACGATAAAAAAATAAAAACTTTAAAGGAAACAAAAAGTTATAACAATTTATTAAATTGGAAATTATTTGATGGAAGAAACTTGTAAAGAAATCTAAGACTTAAATTAGGGCTTTGGTGCCATGAATATTAATCACCCTCAAGTTTCACGTTCCCCATACCAAGCTTAAAAACGAGATCATTGTTTACCATAAGTCCTCAAGTTAAAACCACTTATATAAGACAATTGTGTAATACTCTTTCTACAATTCCTAAGTTGTATCTCTAGCTTTTAAGGATTGTCATTCACACGTAGGCTCATTTGACTTATTTGATAATTATTAATCCAAAAATGAAGGCAAAATGGTGCAAACCCGACACTCAAAACCTAACCTCGTCCTCAAAAACGTTGTCATTAAAGTAAGCCCACATCAAGGATGATTTAACATGATTTGGGGAATAAATTCCCAGATCCAAAATTTGGCCAATAGTACTACTTATTAATTATTCCTCCAAAGTCATGTTGACTTTATGTGGAGTTTAGCAAGTTCACATCATATACCCTTAGGCTCTTTAAGATGTAAAAATGCTCCTTATTTATTGTCCACACCCTAAGGCTCCTTGAACGATAAACAAGGGAATTGATTTTTGATCAATTTTTATTCAACACTTACCATGCCATACACCCTAAGGCTCTAATGACAAGGTTCGTGCTACATGCCCCACACCCTAAGGCTCATTGAGGTCATGTTTTAATCTTATTCTTTCTTATTTATGATATATATAGTAGGCTAAATTCCGTGGTCCCATGGTCTAAATACCTCCTACTTAGTGGTTATGAGCCACCTTAGTCGGAAGTCTACAACGCTGGCACCCTCAATGTGTTCATGCTTTAATTACAAGGAGATAAAAGATTTGGCTAAGAGTTAAGATATCGAATCTACACCGCAAAAATCCTCATTTATTAAGCAATTAAATATACAAGCGGGAAGAAAGAGCCACAAAAACTCATATAAGCAAGAATTAACCCTTAAACTTATTATCAACTCTATCATCTCTCGTTCTCCACAATTTAATATCTCAAGGAATGAGACTCGTGGATTCTTAGCCTAATAAACCAATTAAGGTCCATATGGTTAAGGATACTAGCTAGAGTAAACTTGGATAAGTAAACTCGGGTTGAGTCAAAATATTCATGACGGGCCTAATATATCAAAGATATCTAAACTTGTTAAAACCATTTTATTCATTTATTTATTATTTATTTTTTTTTGACTTTATTCTTTCAAATATAAATACGATGCGATGACAAAAGGAAAGAAAATAAAAGAAAATAAATGGAAAAATACTACTAGGCCAAAATAGATCAAAATTTTTGAAAAACGTTGAAAAATTAAATTTTCCGGTTAAAATGAGGTCAAATTCATGGAAAAGTCCACTAAAACTTTATAGAAGTCGCCCCTACACTTAATATAAACATTGTCCTCAATGTTTAAGCATGTGGGAGAATAAACTCCCCTACACTTAGGACATTGAGTACGTTGTTTAAATCGAGCTAAGGAAGAGACAACTAAAGTGATTTCATTTATTCGTCTTATTATATACAAGTATGAATCACAATAGCAAAAACTTATCGAAGAAACCGGGTACACGGGAACACGGGATCACGGGTCGCGTCAAAAACACCAAAAGTGGATCATTAAAGCACATGTTCCTGCTCACATCACAACACACAAACAACCTACTTGGCTCCCCCTACACTTATTGGTGGAAATGGGTGAAGGTGAAAAAGGGTGGAAATGATGGAAAAGGTAAAAAAATCTAACCCTAGTTAAACGATGCTTGATTTATTTATCACGAGTCTCTAGCTCGACTCGATTTCCCGAATTAATTCAAGGGAAATGTGGAGAGGGATGGAATCATCTCATGAGAGATGTCCTCTCCAAAGTACAACTTAACACGTTGACCATTCACCTTAAAGTTTGGCCATTTGGTTGGCATAACTCAACGGTGCCATAAGGGGAGATTTGGGCCACGGTGAATAGACCGGACCAACGGCTCTTAAGTTTACCCGAGAATATTTTCAACCGAGAGTTAAAGAGTAAAACTTGATCACCAACGTGGAACTCTCGGTTCTTAATCTTGAAATCATGAATGAGCTTAGTCTTCTCCTTGTAGAGTAATGAATTTTCAAAAGCCTCATTCCTAAGTTCATTGAGTTTATTGAGTTGGATTTTCCTATGATTACCGGCTTTGTTTATGTCAAAATTAGCCCATTTCAAGGCCCAATAAGCCTTATGCTCCAACTCAATGGGGAGGTGGCACGCCTTTCCGTACACAAGGTGATAAGGAGTACAACCTATAGGTGTCTTATAAGCGGTACGGAAAGCCCATAAAGCATCATCTAATTTATCGGCCCATGAGGCACGATGCTCTCCCACGGTTCGCTCTAAGATTCGCTTAAGACCACGGTTGGAAACCTTGGCTTGTCCATTAGTTTCTGGATGATACACGGTGGAAAGTCGGTGATTGACACCATACTTGGCCATGACTCGTGCGAATTGATCATTGCAAAAATGAGTCCCGCGATCACTAATAATAGCACGAGGCACACCGAATCGAGCAAACAATTGTTTTAAGAACTTAACAACCACCCTCACATCGTTAGTAGGTAAAGCCTTTGCTTCAACCCATTTTGATACGTAGTCAACGGATACGAGGATGTACTTGTTCCCTTGATGATGGAAATAGCCCCATAAAGTCGATGCCCCATACGTCAAAGATTTCACATTCTTGTATGAAATTTTGAGGCATCTCATCTTTATGTGTGATCTTGCCTTGTCTTTGGCAAGCATCACAATGCTTAACCATTTTATGAGCATCATGATAAATGGTGGGCCAATAGAATCCGGAGTCGAAAACTTTTTTAGCGGTGTAGTTAGGACCAAAGTGACCACCGGTGGGTCCTTTATGGAAAGCTTCAAGGATTTGTAAAGCCGCCGGCCCATCAACACATCTACGAATGATTAAGTCCGCACATTTATTGAAAAGATAAGGGTCGTCCCAATAGCACGTTTTTACGTCCTTGAAGAATTTTTTCTTTTGTTGAGACGTTAACCATTCGATAAGAACACCACCCGCTAAATAGTTTGCAATGCCCGCAAACCATGGGGTATCATCAAGATTGGAATTAATAGACATTAAGGTCTCAAGGGGAAAAGATTCATTAATCTCTTGATTTGGAAGTTCCCCTTGATAAGGATCCTCAAGTCTACTAAGATGATCCGCGGCTAGGTTTTCCGCTCCCTTTTTATCACGAATTTCGATTTTAAATTCTTGTAGGAGCAAAACCCAACGAAGGACTCTTGGTTTAGAATCTTGCTTGGTCAACAAGTATTTCAAGGCGGAATGGTCGGTGTAAACGATAGTGGTGGAAAGCACAAGATAGGGGCAGAACTTCTCAAAAGCATACACTACAGCTAGAAGCTCTTTTTCGGTAGTGGTATAATGCAATTGAGCCCCCGTCATTGTCTTACTAGCATAATGAATGGGTTGGAAATGTTTATTAACTCGTTGACCTAAAACCGCTCCTACCGCGAAATCACTAGCATCGCACATGAGCTCGAAAGGTAACTCCCAATTTGGAGAGACTAAGACCGGTGCCTTAGTTAATTTACCTTTAAGAAGTTCGAAAGAGTCGAGACAATCTTGAGAAAAGATGAAAGGATCATCTTTTTCTAAGAGATGAGTCATTGGACGAGCTATTTTGGAGAAATCTTGGATGAAACGTCGATAAAATCCCGTATGGCCTAAAAAACTTCTAACTCCTTTGACGGTGGTAGGTGGAGGTAACTTAGCAATGACGTCATCTTTAGCACGGTCGACTTCGATACCGGCTTTGGAAATTTTATGACCGAGGACGATGCCTTCTTTTACCATGAAATGGCATTTTTTCCAATTAAGAACGAGACGAGTGTCTTCACACCGTTTAAGCATACGTTCTATATTAGCAAGGCAAGAAGAGAAAGAATCACCATAGACCGAGAAATCTTCCATAAAGACTTCCATAGTTTCTTCAACCATGTCATGAAATATTGCCATCATACACCTTTGGAAAGTCCCGGGAGCATTGCATAAGCCGAAAGTCATTCTTTTGTAAGCAAATGTTCCATAAGGACAAGTGAATGTGGTTTTCTCTTGGTCTTTTGGATCGATAGAGATTTGAAAATATCCGGAAAAACCATCTAAGAAGCAATAGAAATCATTACCCGCTAAACGCTCGAGCATTTGATCCATGAAAGGAAGAGGGAAATGATCCATACGAGTGTCATCATTGAGTTTACGATAATCTATGCAAACTCGCCAACCCGTTACGAGTCGAGTTGGAATCAACTCGTTGTTTTCATTGGGAATAACGGTGATTCCGCCTTTCTTAGGCACACAATGGACGGGACTAACCCATGGCGAATCCGAGATAGGGTAAATCATTCTGGCATCGAGAAGTTTGATAACTTCTTTCTTAATGACTTCATGAATTTTTGGATTAACCCTTCTTTGATTTTGGATTGCGGGTTTAAAGTCATCTTCCATGAGAATTTTATGAGTGAAAAAATTAGGATCAATTCCGCGGATGCCGGAGATTTTCCAAGCAATTGCTTTCTTATGATTCTTAAGCACATCGATAAGTCGAGATTTTTCATCTTCTTTTAAGTCCTTAGCAATAATGACGGCTAACTTATTATCCTCTTCTAAGAAAACGTACTCTAAATGAGACGGTAAATCCTTAAGCTCTAAATCCGGTGGATTGTCAATGGAAGGCTTAGTCAAATTTAGATCATCGTTTGTAAATTCCTTAGGAGTAGGTGGAGAAATATGGTCCTCATTGAGAAGTCTCTCAATGGTACGAATGTCTTCTTCCCAATCTGTGGGAGAATAGTCATATTTTAAATCCACATCCCCTAAACTTGCTTCAAATTCTTGTAAAAGAAAGTCACTTTCTCCAAATGGAGTCAATGAAGAAGCAATAGAAGCTACGGTCTCAACATGAGGTAAATGAGAAATCCCGTTCTTAAAAGCCTCGTGAAAATGTTCTTCACATGCTTCGTCGAGCACATCGATGTAATTCACGGATTCGGGCTCATCGGGAAGTTTGGAAAGTTTACCCATGTTAAAGACGATTTTATCATCCCCGACCCTCATGATAAGTTCACCTGCGGCTACATCAATCAATGTACGCCCGGTTCTCAAGAAGGGTCGTCCCACAATTAAGGGAACACGGGGATCCATCTCATAGTCGACTACAACAAAATCGATGGGAAAAGTGAATTTGTCGACTCCTACAAAAAAATCCTCGGCTATCCCCACCGGATAAGCAATCGTACGATTAGCTAATTCCAAGGTCATACAAGTGGGGACTAGCTCGGGTAAAGATAATTGTTTCCACACGGACAATGTCATAAGATTGATACTCGCTCCGAGATCCGCCAAAGCCATACAATTCTCAACACCCCGAAAATTGCAAGGAATAAGGAGAATTCCCCGGCAGCGGCGCCAATTTTAATGTAAGGATTTTATGTATTAGAAATTAAGTTCGTTTCCTCGACTCACTCGAATTGATATCCAATTAAACGTTAGATTAATTGTTCTTGGTAATTAAAACTCTTTTTGGTATTTTAAAAACTAAAAAAAACTATTTAATTAAAATCTAATTAAAAATAAAATAAGTAATTAAAAATACTTAATTAAAAACTATTTAATCTATTTTAAAACTCTTAAAATTAAATCTAATTTAATTAACTAAAATCCTTACTATTTAAAATTTAAAACTAATTTTAAACTATTAAAAACTATTTTTAATTTAAATAAAATTTTAAAAACAAAATTTCATAAAACGTATTAAAATAAAGAAAACTAAATTTAAAAAAAAAACAATTTAAATTTATAAAAGTAATTAAAATATTTTTATTTATATATTTTTTTAAAAACATTATAAAAGAAAATTTAAAGAAAACTTTTAATTAAAATTAATAAAACTAAAATTTGTATTTAAACTAAATAATCTGACAGGTAGATTAATTAAACTATATTAATTACTTAAACTAGAATTAAACACAAGTAGATGGCCTAGACGGATGGTTAAGACGTTTTGCTATTGAGCTGAAGGTCAAGGGTTCGAGTCCCTGACCAAACGAATTTTGAATGATTAAATTTTTTTTTTTACTAAAGAACTCTCAGACCAATTGAGTCTGAGATTTAAGCAGCAATATCAGCAAGATAAGATAAGCAAATAAGCACAAGGCAAAAATAAACAATCTTAAACTGTAAGCACAACAGCTTAACAAATAAGCAGATGAAAAGCAAACAAGCTTAAAACTATAAAAAGCAAATCTGATCCTAAGCAAACAAATAAACATAAATAAGCAACTTATTACTGAATAAGCCAAACTAGACAGAATCTAATAAGCAAATCTAGACTTAAACTAGCAAATCTAAACTCGAACAAATAAGCAAATAATAGTAAGCAGACTCGATCCAAACTTAAATATAAGCAAATTAAACCACGAACATAGATCAAATCAGCATAAAAAACAAAACAAATCCTAGCAAAACTTACACCAATAAGCAGATAGGAAAATAAGCAGTTCCAACCAAAACTAAAGCAAAAACAGATATGAAAATTAAGCAATCTCAATACCGCATAAACAATCTAAACAGATATAAAACAAACTAAACAGATGAACCCTTTTAAAACTGAAATCAAGCATACACATAAAACTCAAACAGTTCTAAACAAATAAATCAGACGAATCATTTGAAGAAGATCCAAACAAACTCAAATCCAAACAGATACTAACTACACAAGCAGATTTAATTAACATTAACTAAAAATTAAGATTAATCTAAACTTAACAAAAAAGATAAAAAGAAAATATAAACCTGATGATGAAACCGTTGAGCCGAAGGGTGAAGCGCTGAGCCCCCTTATAATCGAAAACGAACACCTCCTTACCCAAAAACCATCATCGAGCCACAACTTCTTCGATTCAGATTTTAAGAAATTTCCCAGTAGGGGAAATTTTATACCTTTTTATTTTTACTTTAATTAATCCAAAATCAGAATAATAGAGAAATTGCAATTAACTTTAATAAAATAAATAAGACACGAATTTATTTAAAACGAACTTTTCATTAACATTAAAAGATTACAATATTGGAAAAAGGAAAATTACATTTAACCTATCATCTAATTTTTCATAAAATAAAATTAAAATAAAAGAAAAGGCACGAATTAAAATTACACAATGAGGGGTTTTTATAGGAAAACCCTAAAAACTATTGGTGAAGCTTGGTGAGTAAGGAAATCAATCCTGGCAGCTCTTTTTTCACTTCTCTTCTGTTTCTTCAATCAACGGTTAAGATGAACATTATCCTCACACGGATTGCCACGTTGTACAAATGTGTGCTTCTTGTGTTTCTTTCTTGATGACATGGCTTAATTTAATTGGGGGATTTGTGGTGGTGAGGTGTGAGAGCCAATCAAAATAGGGATAGGAGCCACGTCAGGAGAGGACCACCACCTTAATCTTCCGGATTTGATGGTGATTTATTTATGGGACGTGTGATACACGCGCCTTCAGATTAAAAAGCCCCAAATAATTTTACTGATTAGGGTTTGGAAAGGGGGTAAAAAGGGTGTTCTGCGTTTGTTTGAGAGAGAGATGAAAGGGATGGAGTGCATAGGTTATATCGGAATAAAATAAGGTGTGGGTAAATTAATAAACGTGTGAGTGGGGTGGGTAAGATAAACGGTTGGTGTGAGGTGTATTTGGGAGTAAATAAGGTAAATGTTGACCAAATATTTTTGACCTAACAAAGTGAAAACTTTGTTCCATCCGTTTCATTTTTTCTTTGTTAATGGGCTTGGCCCAAATTGCCAAATACCCATCCGTATCTTGTTAAAATTGGCATGGGCTTTGATCAATCCGTCCCATGTGTAATTATTTTGGGCCATGTATTGGGCTTTTTACCAAAAGTGAATAATAATATATCCATTATTAGGCTTTTGGGCCCAATAAGTAAATGTGGGACCCACTAAGCCCAATTATCTTCATTAAGTTGAAATCTACTATAAACGAACTCGATTTCGGCTTCCTTGATCTTTCTTCAAAACCCGTGTTGAATTTTCCGTTTTCTTGAACTTTGGCACACTTTTGGTTCTTTGACTTTGTCTTTGTCTCTTTCTTGGACTTTTCTTCAACAAATGACCGTGAAACCCCGTGTTTTCTTTCCTTTTGATCTTTTGTACCTATTTCACACAAAAACAGAAAACCACGTGTAATTCCGACATTTACGATACTAAACACATGATTAGGTCTTGTTTTTCCTTGATTTTAGTGGCAAAAAGGATAAGTGTTTACACACTTATTATCGATTTATAATATGGGAGTATTATTAAACTAAGACAGTTCAAATGGTGACAGAGTATACTTGAAAGTATATTGGTCAATTTTAGATGATATTTGATGGATCAAATATTGGACTTATCCCAACTATATGATTTTACTTTATGGATCTTTGTCATTAAGTAAATCATAAATAGTTATCCTTAGACCTGAGATACCAGAAAACTGCATTGAATGCAGTGCATTTCTCTAAGGTAACCTAACGCTAAATGTAAATGGTAGTTATAAGGGTTATTTTCAGAAGTGTTGCGAAGTTCATGTGTTTTGCTTGTAGTCAAAATGGGATTTGTTTCCTTCAAATTATTTTGAAGTATAAATACAGCTGGACCCCTCGGGGGAGTAGTAAGATGTTTGTGTGGCCACACCCAAATGTGTTTTGGTAATCTTGCTATATCCGTAAACGAGAAACATAATAGTTAATGAAAGGAATGACTGGGATCCATATCCTTATTAACGATGTATTTGAAATGAAAGGATAATAATAATGATTATATATCATTAAAAGGTTTTGTCCAGGAAACCTTACTCGAGTTGTACTAGTGACATTGTTAGTGTAACTAGACACTAATCAATGTGATCACGATATTCGAATTTTGTCCAAGTGGGAGCTGAAAGTTTATGGACTTAAAATCGATAGTCGTGTGATTGGATCGAACTCGAGATCACGGGATTGCACACATTACATAAAGGCTTAATTTATTTATTAAATATATTTATTATATTTATTAAATCAACCCGTAGCTTAAACTAACGACGTTAAGTAATTAAAAGTTAAGTATTAAACGACCGTTACAGAATCAATAGAAGCAAGGAAAAATTACGGGAACACCCCCTGGGGGTTGTTCAACCGTCGGCTACAAGGGGGGGGGGGGAAATTTTGTTTCCTTTTTTCATTTATAACATGGAGACCAAGGATTGCCAAGCCTATATAAACAAACCCCTTGGCCTCATAATTTTTTCATCCCTCTTTCTTTACTCTTGCTTTGATCGCCGGCCATACACACCCAACTTAGGGTTTCGTTTGGTTTTCGATTAAATATATTTTATCTAGTCCTAGCCCCTCTCTAGGGTTGTTGGGTAGATATTCCATAAGCGTGGAAGCTCGGGTTGTTCGTGCTAGACTCACGATTAACTCGCCGTATTACGTGTGTACAAGATCGTGATATAGTCTGGCTTTAGACTATATCCTGGTGGTGTTCGTGATCTATCTTTACCGGTGACCGTTCCGTTGTCTTGTAGATCTTGCTAGGATAAAGGTATGTAACCCTAATCTTGATTAATTATAATTGTGTTAAATTATGATCTTGTTTAATTTGCTTCCGCTGTGTGTGCTTTGATCCATATTAGGGTTTTAAATAATTGTTATGGTATATATAAACCGTCATTGACATCGAGAGCCGTTTTAACATGATTATAATTATCAAGATCTAAATTTTTTTAACTAATATTGATTTGTGTTAAAGATTACATGTTGTTTTTTTAGGTTTTATAAAAAATTAGGGTTTTGTTTTTATTGTTTTTTTAAAATCGGCTATGCCGAATTTTTATTAAAAATTTGTTTTGTAAACCCTAAAATTACATGGTAATTGACTTTAGATGTTTTGCATGAATTAATTGCTATGTCATGTGTGGTTACGATCCGTAGTTTTTTAATTGTTAAGAGAAAGTGGGAGATCTGTAATAAACATGCATGTTTTTTACGGATCATATAATTTTGAGTGTTATTTGCTTTATTTGATTCAAAGTTTTAAAATTAGGGAAGACTTTTTATGTTTATAAAAACCCTAGATTTGATGTTTTTTGAATAAATTGTTATGCATGTGGCTATTTGATTTAGTTTTTTTTTGTACTACTTGTTTTCATGCGTTTTTATATTGTATGTTGTAAAAAAAGTAGTTTTTTTTAAGAAAAATAATATGGACTAAATCTTATCAAACTTAATGAATTGTTTTGAGATCTAAATTACATATGATTTGCGTTGATTAGAATTACAATAGCAACTTAACGGCCTACTCAATTTTGACAAACTATAAAGTGGGTATAACGCACCGCTGGTCATGTACCCGGTTAAGGAACGAGGTGTTATGCTTCAGCGCTGTCCAAATTCCCGGCTCGCCTGTGCGCCAAAATTGTAATTACCTACCGTTGTTATTTGTATAATTCTTTACGGTTGTTATTTGTATAGTTCATGTTGGCTAATAAGAATTACTCCCTCCGTCCCAAAATTATTGTCCATCTTTCCATTTTGGGTTGTCCCAAAATTATTGTCCAATACTAAAAATAGATAGGAAAATTTGATATATTTACTATATTATCCTTAGTTGAAATTGTTATTACAAACTTTAAAAAAGAATTAATTAATTAGCTAAGGGTAAAACTGCCATTATGCTAAAAAGTAAGAGAGAAAAAGTTGTAATAAATGTAATTTTATTAAACTATGTGATTGTTGTCTGGTGACAATAATTTAGGGACGGAGGTAGTAAGATAAATGTATGAATTTTTTTTTAATGAAATTCAGGGGGCCCATTTGTATTTATTTTTATTGTGATTGGCTAACTTTAACTATTAAGTATTTAAGTTAGCTATAACTTAAGAAAATCCTCCTCCTAAAAATAAATGTCTTTTGTGAAAAAACTTTTCAGAAGAACTTATAATTTAAGCATTATTGATCATAAAAGCAAAAGTAACAAAGATCGAAAAATATTCTTTCTTATAGCCAAAAGTATTGTCATGTTAACAAGTACAACACCTACAAGGTTATCGATAATTTTTTTTTAATTTTTTTTCTTAATCGACAATTTTTACAACTCACACAACATCTCTTACAAATTCTATCTCACATGTCTCCACCGAGACTTGAACCCACAACCTTTAGGTTAGAGGACCATTCACATACCGTTAGACCAAGAGGCCTTTGGTTTGAAAATCTATTTTTTAATCGACTTAATCTAATCCTCGGTGTTGAGCTAGTAATTCAACAGGCTCGCCTCGAATCAATTAGCTTTTAAGATTAAAAAGGTTAATTTGCAACAATTAAAATATTTTATATCTAAATTATAAATTTTTTCGTATATTGACAATATAACTTATTTATCAACAAATATATTATTTACAAAATAAAATTATATCGCAAATATATACAAATAACATGCTTTATTTGTAAAAATACGAGAAATTTAAGATTTAAGTTCATTTGGATATCAAACTTATCTAAGATATGAGGGGACTCATCCCCACTCTCCATCTCCCTCCCATCTAATGGTTGAGATTAAATCTCCATTTTACACTGGAAGGGTATTTTCGTCATTTCACCCGCTCACTATAAGCATTTTTCTCACTTCTTTCTCATAAAACACACACACACATCGGCTTTCTGTTTCTCTCTCTACCCGCTCTAGTTTCTCTCTCTACAATTGATAGATCGAAGCTTTTAATCACGAATCCCTCGCGAATATCATCAGGATTCCATCACGAATCACTTAATTAGATCAATTAATCAATACGAATTCATGATTAGGCACGAATTGAATCATCAGGGTTGTATAAAATCTATTCTTATATTTAGCTTATTTGATTTTGAATAAGCTTATTAATTTACTATCATGTTAATTATAAGCTTTGAATTAGCTTATTTTGAATGAATTATTTTGATTGCTTGTTCTTACTTATAAGCTAACTTCTTACGTTATTTATGTGAATAAGCTTATTTGTTTGAATAAGCTTTTGAATTAGATGAAATTTATGAATAAGCTTGCGAGTTAGATGATTTGGATTTATTTTGTTGAAATATAAGCTAGCTTATTAGCTTATTTTAACGAATTATAAGGTTTTGTGAATAAGAGAGTTACGAATAAGCTTATTTTCGTTTGAATAAGCTGCATTATTAGGGTTTTTTTATGTAGCTGATATATGCTGAATTAAGCTTGATGTCTCATATATGATACATCATTTATCATATATGATACATGGGTATCATATATGATGTTTCTGAATAAGCTTAAGTTAGCGTGAATTAGCTGTATCATTAGACATTTTTAACTATATTGCTGATGTAAGCTTATTATGTTGGATCTATCATATATGATACCTCATTTATCATACATGATAGTTATATGATATGTGATATATGATAGATATATCATATATGATATATGAGGTATCATATATGATATATCTAACATGCCATATAAAAAACCAGACATTGATATTGTACATGATTTTTTTTACAGTTTTGACCTATTGCACATTTTGATATAGTCTGCTAGGTAATTCACTCGTTGATAAAATGATGCCTAATATGTTCTTTCATCTTTTTTATTAATGCAGACTGTCTGAACACAACAACGAGCATATATAGATGTGACAATTACATGGTTGGAGCAAAGCATGATGACGTGCACGCATATATGTAATGATAAGATGAAGGTGTCGTCGAGGCCAAAGAAGATTTACAAGAGAAAAGTGATTTGGTCGAAAATGAAGAAGAACTGATTGAAAATGAAGAATAATAGTTTCAATAATAAGAATGTTATGATTTAGTTATGAATTGATTAGACACTTTTGTTCTTGTATCTTTTTTATTATGAATAAGTGTTTTAATCATGATTGGTTACATTCTATTTGAACAAGTGTTAAATCATCAATTGTATGCTCTTAAAAACTATTTTTTTATTATAAATCCTCTATATACGTCAAAACTCCATTAGGAGATTACAAGAAAAATACAAAGAATACATTTTAAACTTAAACTAAAATTTTATGAGCTTCTTCATTAACCTTCTTGGCCGTTTGGATGCTTGTAATGTTCAATATTCCTTGAAAACAGCATTCTCTACACAAAAAAGAAGATTTAATTTAATTTTCAAGCACATAATCATATATGATATATCTTATCATATATGATATTTTAGCTTATATCATATATTATATAGTATATCATATATGATATTTCACTAAGATGTCATACTAAATCTCCTCAACGAGATTAAGCCATAAAAAATAAGATTTAATTCAATATTCAAGCACATAATCATATATGATATATTTTATCATATATGATGTTTTAGCTTATATCATATATGATATCGTATATCATATATGATACTTCACTAACAGGTCAAATATGTTCAACGAGATTAAGCCATAAAATCTTATAATTTATGAAAATAAGCTAATAAGTTAGTTTATTATTCATGATAATAAAGATGATGATAAGTTATAAGCTTATTCACATGAATCATCTAGTAAGTTACCTTATCATTCGTTAAATTCATGTAATTTCTCAAATAAGCTATAAAAGAATAAGATGAATAATAAGCTTATTCACATAGAATAAGCTAAAAAAAGATGAATCAAAACGAATTGAATGAATTTTACCTTTTTTATGAAGGTGATGATCGACTTACGAATGTGATTATCGATGAATTTGATGTATTTGATGATAGATTATGATTTGAATATGTGTATGTGTGTGTGTTTTTGTGTGTGTTTAAGAGAGAAGAAAAAAAAACACCGACTGTTAGATCTGGGAAGTGGGAGATTGGTAGGTGATGTTAGGTGGGAGGGGTAAAATAACGAAAATACCCCTCCGCTTTTTTTAATTAAAAAATAAGAATTAATCTGGGCCTTTGATTAATATTAAATGGAAGGTGGGGATTGGTCCCCTTGTATCCTTTGGATACAAGGTATCCAAAATAACCGGACTCGAAATTTAAACATGTTCGAGTCTTGAGAACCGAGTTGACCCAGGTCACTTTAAATCCGTGAGATTTAATCGATTTTCGAAAATTAAAACCTGATTTAACTTGACTTGGTTTTTCGAACCGAACCGGTTCAACGGGCCAAGTCAAACCGGGTTTCAGAACATAGGTTACAGGAACTCGTTAGATTCATGTTGTTTTAATTTTTCTGAAATGAACATGCTTTTGTAATTTTATGTCACGTAAATACACATCGTGTCTAATAGTTAGTCGACTAATATCCCAAAATAACAAAACTTATTTTTATAAAAATTAAATATTTTACAAACCGTTAATCGTTATCCAAAATAAAATATATCATTGCGACGAGAAAATCATATATAATTGGTATCCGAATCGTATATGATTTTTTGAAATCATATGTGATTTGTATCACAGATCATATATAATTTTTATATGATTTTCTTAAATTATATTTGATTTTTAAAAATCATATATGATTTTAGAAAATCATATATGATTTTAGAAAATCATATATTATTCGTGAATTATATATAATTTTCTCAGACAAAAAAAATTGTCGAAAGTTTATACATGTGCCATTATATAAAAAGATGATTTAATTCTTAGTATAATGATATATTTTTTATCACTTGACTATTTATCGTTTACGAAATATTTAATTTTTTTTCAAAAGATAAAAAGTTAGTTTGAATAAATATGATTGATTGATATGTTTATACTAAATTATAAGTTTATATTAATCTAAACTTTACACTTGTAATATAAACAATGTTGGAATACTAGTTTACATGAATAATGATTTGAAAATGGAAAAAGAAAAACACGCACTACAAGAAAATAGCCTTTTAGCGAATTTTTTAGTGACATGTTTAGCGATGTGTTTAATGTTTGCGAGAAGCTTAGCGTCACAAAAGAATATGTCTCTATAAATGAGTGGCAGATTTTGCGACATGTAAATATACGTCGCAAATATTGACGACTCCGTTTGCGATATTTATGTATAAGTCGCCATTTAAATAGCGACAAATTTTCATATGTTGCTACTTAAATCGCTATATATATGCCATGTCGCTACTTGCATCGTTATCTATGTCGCTAAATACCCTTTTAGCGTCGTATTTTAGTGACATAGATAACGATGCAAGTAGCGACATGGTATATAAATAGCGATTTAAGTAGCAACATATGAAAATTTGTCACTATTTAAATGGCGACTTATAGATAAATATCGCAAACGAAGTCGCCAATATTTGCGACGTATATTTACATGTCGCAAAATCTACGACTCATTTATAGAAACATATTCTTTTGTGACGCTAAACTTCTCGCAAACGTTAAACACATCGCTAAACATGTCGCTAAAAAAAGTCGCTAAAAAACTATTTTTTGTAGTGGACATTGTAGGTTTTTCTCTTACACAGGTTTTTGAATCGATACTAAAAGCCGATTAATCTCAAAACAATTATATTTTACGCCTGAAAACTGGCATCGTTATCTATTCGTTCGACTATTTTTGATGATGGTGTTTCTTTATCTTTTTTTTGGTGTCGTAATAGATGTAGAAGAATGCTTAAATGGGATGATTGGTTGACAAAATCCTCATTTAATTGCTTTGTAGTTGTCTTCTAGCGTCTTGCTCGTCTTAATAAAATTCGTCGTTCAAAAAAAAACCTGACAATGAGTGGTTTTACCTTTGCTGAAGCTTACTTCATGACTAGGAACCTTCAAAAGAAAATGGATAGCGCAACTTCTAGCGGAGACCTAAGAAAAGGATATCCGACGACGACGATAAACGTGCCGCTTCTTCATCCATATACTGCTTTCCCACTTTGTTCAAGAAAGCTCGTCCTACAGCTTCCTCGACTGCCCCGGTTTCTGTTTCATCTATTTATTCGCCATAATAGCTAGCACAAGCGGAAACATAAGTCTTGGTTAAATGCATTGTTATTTCGTGTTATAAACTTGTAATGTAAACAAGGTTGGAATACTAGTTACTTGTAATGTTTTGCTTATTTATGTAGTCCAGTATTTTGTAAACATTTTGTTACTAAATATTACTAATGTATGTTTATTACTTTAGTCAATGTTCAACTCTTTGTTACACAGTGCCGTTTACAAGTGTATACCGTGAATCGTCAGCTAGTAAATGATCGATAGCGGAGGACTTGATATTAATCTTTCTAAACACGCCTCTTAACAATCACGTTTAATTTAATTTCGAGCAATTTTTATAAAGAAGACTCAATGTTATACTTTAGATTGACTGCGCGTAATAGAGCAATCCTCAATGCTTACCTCCACCAACGACTAGATAAGGATCACGTACATTTGAGCACAACTTGGTTATCTGGCAACTTGCTCGGATTAGGTTATGTGTAAGTTTAGGTGAGGTATTTTTATATGGTTAATACGGTGATCATTAGTACGCGTTTCTTTATGTGAAAAACTGGTGAGACGTTAAGTTAAAAATGATACTACTGATGACAATACTTAAATAGAATGTTGTACGATATCGACAATAAATTTGAAGCTCGATCGTGAAATACTAGTTCGCGAGTTATATCGTGCAGAAGTAGAGAGACACGAGAGATTGCTAAAACAAAAAGTTACGATGGTTAGTCAAATTTGACTTGACTCATACTTAAAATATTATTGTACAATTTTGGCCTACTTGTTCCCCAAGCGAAAAGAAGTATAGTTTGTTTCATATTACATACTACTATATTGGATTTTCCTTTTCATAACCACGAGTTAAGATGCTGCCTGTAGCATGTGGTTAATTTGGTATCTCAGCCACATTCCTTTGTACTTCAACACTTTTTTTGGTTAATATATTTACCGAGAAACCCTTTATAAAAAAAAAATACTTGTTGCCCAAGGCCCAATGAATCCTAATGCACTATAAAGTTGACATGTTAATACCATTACTTCATTAATTAAGCTCATTATTTTTGTTCCAACTTATAATAAACGCCCATGGCCGGTTACGATTTATGTAAAGCTTACGTGCTGAAAAAGCTTAATGACAAGAAGATCAATATTAGAATGCATAAATCCCTTATGAGAGGTATTATGTTATTGATATGAATTTATAGTGCAATATGGATCATACTAGAAACCCTAACCCACATTCGGGCTTGGGCCATGATATCCTTTAATACAAGGATGTCGAAAAAGAAAGAAGCGATAAATGCATCACTGATGACGACGAATATGAAAATGCCTCATCGCATAGTTGGCTTTGTTGGAAGTTAAAGAAAGATCGTGCAATCTCTAACGCGTGATCAATGAAACCAGCAGAAGACACTACTAAAAAAAAGCATCAAGACCTCTACGAAAAAAACATGTCTAGACACAAGAAATTCGGCCCCCCAAAATCATCGGAACCGGGTTTCAGAAAACTAACCGGTCTTGACCCACATAATTAAATCAGACCGGTTGGTATTTTGAAAACCGGTATGGGAAAACGTAAATAAGACCGGTTGAGTAAAAAAAACGTCTCGATACGTGTTTATAGAAGGACCGGTTTTTAACATATAAACCGGTCTCTATTTTCCGAAAAAATAGTCGTTGCCATCTGCAGAGCTGCAGTTGGCTCGATTTTCATATAAATAACCTCATTTAATGTCATTTTTAACACACAAACACATACTCAAGCTCATTTCAACCAAAAACATCATTCAATGCTTTCAAATGTATCAAATACATCTTATTTATCAAATTTTAATTTACCATTATATATTATTCTTGTAGCTAATATGTTTTCTTTAAATATTATTTCATATGTATAGGGTTGTTTGCGGATACTATTACTTACGACTCGTTGAAGTAAGGTATTATATCAAACTATCTTCAACCAACCTTCTATAATTATCTAGTTTATCGCCCATCCAATGTCAACCTATTAGAGGTTGATCATATATTTCCTGATTTGAGACTAATTTTAAATTACAATATTTTATTTAGGATATGAATGACTATTTTAAGATAGAGTGTTGTTTTAAAAATAAACTAATATCATTTTTCCCATACTCCTACTAGTATGCTTTAATATGTATGTTTGAAGAGTTAGGGGGATCGAGTGTTATTTTAGAAAAACTATCTTATTATAGATCTTGTAACTATATTATATATGGACCGTTCCACATGGATGTACAACATAAAGCGTGCTACCCCCGAATGCAGAGAAAATTTGTCTCATTTCATGAAAGTTGTCGAGGAAGATAGGGTGATGAGCACAAAAGATGAAATTCTTTGTCCTTGTAAAAAATGAAGAAATGGTGTGTTATATGAGAGCGCTAAAGAAGTTAAAAACCATCTAATAAGAGACGGGTTTACGAGAGGTTATACGTGTTGGGATTTTCATGATGAAAAAAGAATTGCTTCTACATGTAATGAAGATCATGATTTGCCAATTAAGGCGGACCGTCGTAATTTAAATGACATGTTAAATGACATGGATATTGATGTTCCTCAAAAGGAGCATGCTTAATTTGAAAAATTATTTGTTGCCGCTGAGAAAGCGTTGTTTGGTGGTTGAACAAAACTTACCATACTTTATGCGGCGATAAAGTTGTTCAAAATAAAAGCATCATTTGGCTGGAGGGATATAGGTTTCACAACTCTATTAGAGTGTTTACAGGAAGAAATGCTCTCCGACGACAACGAATTGCCCGTTCCAACATACCATGCAACAAAACTAATGTGCCCAATGGATTTGGAAGTTGAAAGAATAGATGCATGTCCAAATGATTGTATATTGTATAGAGGCACTGATAAGGATCAACAAGTGTGCAAGGTATGCAAAACCTCGAGGTATCTGCAAATAAAACAGAAAGGACGTGACGGTGATGTGATAAAAATTTACCTCCTACTAAATTATTGTGGTATTTTCCGATCATACCTCAAGCGATTATATGCAGATGCCAAGGAGGCAAAATTATTACGTTGGCATGCCGAGGAGCGTAAATAGATGGAAATAGAGACATGTAGTTGATTCTATCGAATGGAGAAATATTGATAGTTCGTTTGAAAATTTAGGTGGGGATATTAGAAATATACGGCTAGGACTTAGTTCAGATGGATTTAATCCATTCAGAAACATAAGTAGTGTTCACAGCACTTGGCCAGTTCTTTTATGCAACTACAATCTTCCACCTGGTGGAGATGAAAGTGTTACTGTATTAGGTAAAGTGATTGGTAGCTTTTTTCAATGGCCTCAGTGTAGAATTAGTCGCATGAAGGTATATTAACAAAACTAACTCATCTTTTTGTATATTGTACTTAGTCACATTTTCTAAAATACATAATTGGAAATTGATTACAGGAGATAACACCAACGTCCAAAAATAAAGATCAACAAATGAAAACATCAATGCTGACAACAAGTATGCCTGCTCTTGAAATTGATAAGGTAGATGCTCAAATCTTTTAGTTCTGATGATATAAAGTAGCGATAATATGATACATAAAAAACTAATGGTGTATTTTAGGTCACTAAGTACACAACATCTATGCCAATTTCTAAATCTAAAGAGGCATTGCCGAAAGCCAAAAAAGCTGTTCAAAAAGCCACCACTCACGTAGCTATAAAGAAAACACCAAAACAAAAACAAGGATTCTCGGTTGCTCAAAAAGGTGCTAGAACAGTTGCTTGGAAAGTTGTGGCTCAAGAAGCTAAAGAAGTGTTAGTGAATAGATTGAATGATGTAAGACATACCATTGGTTTCAGAGGAAAGATATTGAATGTTGCTTATCTCCGTTGGATGAGCCGTGATGATTGTACTTCAGGTTATGTTGTTGATGTTCCCGATGGTATGTTTGTTGGGCAAGAGGAATCCTTTGTCATTACGGTCGATACTGATGACATTTTGAAATGTGGAAGAATGGATGGCTCGATGCAAGCATTATTACTTACTTTAACTCGTAAGAGTACTTTAAAACTACTTCTAAAGTATTTAAGTTCTGGTTTAGAATTGGTTATTGAAACTTCTTGCTTTTTGGTTGCTTATATAGAGGTTTTTGGCATTGTTTATTAAATTTGCTTATTTCAATATCAACACTTTGGGATTACATATCGATTAGGGGCTATTTAGGATTGTTTATAGATGAGTAGTTGTTTCATAATGTTAATTAGGCAGTTTGCTTTTAGATCGAGACTAGGGTTTTTATACACCTAGGGATGTTTGGGATTTTTTCCAAATGTTAATTGGGGGTTGTTTTAAATTGCGTATTTAGACTAAGCACTCGTTGTTTTAACTTTGGAATTATCTTATATATCTTTGATTTGTTTTTAGCGGGCTATACAATTTGATGCAGTCAAGTTTCAACCAATGTCGTCTATTAAACCCATATTTGATTCAAGCAAGTCAATGCCTTAACAACAGTTCAGGTGTTAAAGATTACTTGACAAGAGCATTCACTTCTCCCTATGACATTTTCCTTGCGCCATTTATTAGAAAAGTATGATATGTGTTTTTTAAATTGTTTTTTTGCTTATGTGCAAATACGGTTAATAATTTTGTTTTAACTTTATCAGAGGGAACCATTGGGTGTTGTTTGTTGTATGCCTTAAACAACGCACGTGCTACATCTTGGAATCACATCATCTAAAAGATAAAAAGAGGACTGATCGAAGCTATTGGCTTACAAGCTGTTTGAACAAGGTCGTTGCAAATTACAAAGTTCTAGAGGTAAACTCTCTCTATAATTAGATGCACAACCAAATTGTTTTTATTATACAACTTTTAACATGTGTAAATACTTGGTATATTTAAATGCAGTGTAATCAACAAGCTGACTTATGAGAACGTGGTTACTATATACTTAAATGGATGCATGAATTTTTAACTGTTCATCAACATACTCAAATGGATGCATGTTTGTAACTGTTCATCAACATCACTTTTCAAATACAGTAAGTAATATCCTGATTTAAGAATATGTAAATGAAATTTTTGGATGGAATAAGTACGCTTAATTATAATCAGCCAATATATTATATATCTTTTTTTAGAAATTTTCTTTTCTTCAATATCTCTAAACAATATCTTGTATATTTGTTTTATGTGTAGATCCCTTGGAATGACACTTGTGCATTATCCATGAATCAGATTGAAGACACAATTGAAAACTGGCATCAGTTATGTCCGATTTGATTACTTAGTTGTTCGCCATGTCGTTGTCTTTTGATTCAGGCATTTGTACCTTCTAGTATTTAAGTTAAGATGATATGTACGAACTACTTTCTTAGAAGGCATTTTAGAACTTACGTTAGTGCTAGAACTCATTATATATCGTCTAAGTTAAATTCTGGAATATATGTATTGACGTTTATGATTTATTAGTTAAATTTCTGGATATTTAGTAATATATGGATATTTAGTAATATATGGATCAAAGCTCTGTGTTGGTGTACTGCTGCAAAAATGAAGGAGGAAACTGCAGCATAGTGTTTATTAATGCTGCTGGAAAGAAGATTTTTATAAAACTTGTTTTATTTAAAAGTCGATTCCACACGGGTTTATTACTAGAAACCAGGTCTCGTTATATGAACAAGACAAGTTATACACATTTAAACAGGTCTGAAAACTGATAATAAGACCGGGTATATAGCTACAGACCGGTCTCGATTACGTTACACCAAATCGGTTTTGTAACACATCTCGATATGATTTCATATCAATAGCCCCCACCTTAGAGACCTCACGTAAAACCGGACAAACTCTACAACGGGTCTTAAAAGCACTTTTTGTAGTAGTGAGATCTCGTAACATCGGAGTTAAAAAAGTTATAATGATTAATATAAGGGTGTAGGTTCATAACCAAATTAACATTTTTGGATGGTTAATTAGTTCATATAATTCATGATGGATGTATTATGTTTCTTTTTATTTTATTTTGTCTTCTTAAAATGTTGGAGAAAATGGTTAATTGTAAATTTTCTTATCATTATAAAAACTATGTAAGCTTATCATCATACTCTTCAAAACCATGTATTACAAAAGTTTATGAGCAAGGTTTAGTATATCTTTTATAAAGTATCATTTTCGATATGAAGAATAGATATGTTGACATATAAACTTTAGTTTCATTGTGTTGTCGAGTCCAAGCCTTAGCTCGAGCTTTATCTTTGGCCGTCACTTGTCATGCAAGGTTGTTTGGCTCGAGTTCCCTATGGATCATAATGTAACATGTTGCAACCAATCTCATGTAAAACCTAACCAGTTACCATTCGTGTTGTCTAATTATCATCATAATTATCAACGTGTATATCGAAATGGCTAAGAACTTATTGCTATTGCTTCGATATTCAAGTTTTTTATATTCTTTTAAAGTTCTTTGTGCTGATTACGAAGTATGATTTTTTTAAATGTACGTAGCATACTTTAAAAAAAATAAAAAAAAATAATAAATTTATGTTTTTGGGGTTTCATATGAGCGGTTCATGTAGCGCAACTCTCGTTTTATTTTATTTTTTGCTTTCGGACAGATGATCAATATTATCATGCAACATGTTATAGAACTATTTTCAGTTTAGATAAGTGTGACTCGTAACACCATGTAGCAATATTTCAAACTGCAAACATTGTGATTTCATAACCATCTTTTTTATTGTATTGTTCAGTGTAACTATTTTTTTCCATATATTATTATTTAACAATATGATTTCTTACATTGTGTGGACTGGTAAAATGTTTGATTTGCTCAAATAGATTAATTTAATGAGTGTTTAATTTCCTATTTCATCATTAATCCGTTACATTAATGACCGTTAATATAAAATAATTAAAATTTGATTAAATTTTTTTAAAAAAAGTTGCACCTTACTCATTAAAGTGTTTTGTTCAAGAAAAATTGCACCCTGCTATGTAAATTATACTTTTTTTTTTACAAAATTCAAAATTGTTCTTTTCTTAAAAATAGCAAGTTAAATGATTTTTTGAAGTTTTTTCAAAATTCAAAATTGTTCTTTTCTTAAAAATAGCAAGTTAAATGATTTTTTGAAGTTATTAGCCCAATTTAGAACTATGTAACATGTTGACAAAAGTTCAATTACAATCTTGTTTTTACTTACAAACTAATAGACAAATCCTCCTCATCATCTATTTTGCTATAATTTTAATGTAAAGATTAACTTAAGATTTAAAAAAAAATATGGAGAGATAATTTTTGCCAAAAGGTCCAAAAATTTCAAATATTAGACGAAGTGACTAAAGTTGTAAATTTTCCGAACTAAGTTTATCACTATTAACATTTTACTAGTGATAAAACAATTAAATATCGCTAGTGATAAAACAATGAATATTACTAGTGATAATACACTGTAATTATGTTATTTAGTTATATTATACTATTTTTATCACTAGTAAGATATCAGTATTTATAAATAGTTTTCATCAAATTTACAATTTAATTCTTTCGCCGATTTTTTTTTACAATTTTTGGACATTATGGAAAAAGTGGCATCTTCGTGTTTTTTACGAAATTTAATCTTACGTAATAAATAACTAAAATTAGTCTAAGTTTATAAATAAAAAAAATGCAAAATAAATCAACTCGTAACATGTTTGTGTTCTTTAAGTTTTGTAAAAAACAATTAAACATAGTAAAAAGTTACTATATCATAAATAACAAACTTAAATACAAAGGAGAAAAAATAATAAATAGTACGTCGGTGGGGTTGATCATGTCGGTGCAATATTGCTTATAAATAGACAAGCTATTGTATCTCACGTATATATGTAACGCGATCATTCGATAATAAAACATGCCGTCGTGTGATTTCTGTGTCGATGATATTTGTCCCTCGGATTGTCCTGCGTCGTCGGACCTCTTTTCGAAAGAGCACAAGATGTCTTTGGCCAAATCAGAAAAGACTCTAAATGCTCTCGCTGAGTTTCTTATGGATTGTACAAGGGATGAAAAGATGTCTGGAGCAAGGCTTGAACCTCACAGGTCTATTATTTTAAACACAATTCTGGGACATGAGGCTGTGCGTAGAGAGGATCGTGCTGTGATGGAAAAACTTCGCGCTAAAATTAAAAAGGCTGAAGCTGAGAGTGTAAGGTTGAGAAAAGCTAATGAGAAACTGGTTAAAGATCTAGTCAATGCTGGTGTAACTCCAGAAATGTTTCAGGCTTTGCGCAAGGGTAACATTACTGTCATGGATGAGCTGGACAAAAAAGATGAACTTAGCAACGATGAAGACGTCTCTGTTGGTGATGAAGTCGTTCCTATTGGTTATGAACTTGTTGCTGTTTTTGTGATGGCGTTCGCATTTTTCACTTATCTATTGTTTTTGTTTTTATCTTAATTTCTAGGGTTATTTCATTACATACGGGTTTCAGTGTAATCTTAAAACGTAAACGCATGGTGATAATAATCTAGCTATAATGATTCTTCAGCCTTCAACCGGGCTTGGCATACAACATAACTTTGTTACGCCAATTCTATTCTATAGCAGTATGTTCATAAAGAAAAAAAAAAGCCATGTTTGGTAACAAGGAAATGGCATGTCTGTATCGAACACGGACAGACTTAGTTCTAATAATGTTTTGTGTCGTTGAGTGATTTAGTTAAATGTCATTAAACAAGCCATAAGCTAGCCAATAAAAAAGTTATATGGCTTATGCAATAGCTCCAAACACCCTCTTACATAACAGCAATCTCAATTGTGGTAACATATCGAACAAAGTGAAACATGATCCATACAAACTAGAGTATTAAACCAGGTTCGGGTCAAATACGGCCAAACCCGGGTCTTGCAGGGCCAAACCTGTTGGGTTATGCAGGGTAAACCCGAATCGTTCATAAAATTGAATATGAGTAGCCGATCATAGGTACTGAAGTCATCACGCCACTACATCCATTAAAATCATGCCAGATTACATCATCAGCAGCGGACCCGAAGATATAAAATCACTTATGCGAAAGATCAAAGTAATGCAAGCATAATGCATCCACCACACAGAGTTACAACGAGTACAAGAACAATCAAATATCGGACAAGCAACCATAGTAATATTGCTTAAACCTTTGTTGATTTGGTTATCTTCTGACACAAAGTTGGCACAAGTATGAGTTTGCTTTATAGATGACGCATAATGTTTTGGTGTTGATAATGGTTATCTTTGTAGGAAACGGTGTACACTTTTATTATAAATCGAATTTACAATAAAATAACAGAAATTAAATTGACAGAATGTAATTAACAGTAATAAGAAAGCAGTAAAACAAAGACGAGGCACGTGTTTAACACGCTTCCCTTAAAACAGATTCGTCGTCTGTTTCCCAGGGTACAACGTCTAAAGCTGTTGTACAGCCGGACTTGACTTACTTGCCTGAAAGATCACGGATACAGTTTGTGTTTCTGACTGAGAAAAATTGCTGGAGCTATGATGCAGAAAAGCTGCGTTTTTTGGATGTCTGAATGAATGAAAAACAAGTTTAATTTATAGGCATTATATGTCTTGGTCACCAAGACATAATATTTGCTCCTAAATTAAACTGACATGAAAATCTGTTATTACTAACACAGATTCGCAAATCTTTTAATACACAAAACAGATTTCTGTACACTTAATTAATAAGTTTGTATCTATTCCTAAAATAGATTATAAAAATCTGGAAGGAAAAATTCGAATGAGCAGCAAAAAATACACCGAATTTGCCCGCACCCAAGCAGATTTCGGAGCTGCATTCGTATCCGCAGGTCGCGCGCTCGTGCACAAGTTCAATAGCTTCGAACCCGTTTTTGGCCTAAAAATCCCACTTTCTGCACCCCCCCCTGCGCGCGCGTAGGCGTGGGAGTAAAAACCCACAAATGAATATTTTAGGGTAGAAACTAGGATTTCTTTATAAACATGTTTTCACTTCATGTTTCAAGCGATGTGGGACAAATATTTTTCCAAATATTGTGTTTCACGTGACTCACTTTGAGACAAGATATCTCATTCATATTAACTCCATATTGGACATACTTTAGCTCGTTGCGAAGCTCTCTTCGAGGAGAACGCAAATCTACTAAGTACTACGAATATATATAACATATACATATATAAAATTATGTCCAAAGTATTGCAAAAACCATATTTTGCAAAACATTTTCCAACAATCCCCCACATGAATGGGAATCGGTCGAAAACACACGAAAGTTTCGGAAAAATTTCTGCGGTTAAGTCCTGCATAGGATAGGTAGGTGTAACCCTTTGAACCTTCTTTTGTGAGATACACTTAGTCTCCTAGATCTGAGTAGACGCGATGTCCTTGAACTCAGCCTCTGTTTACGTAGACGACAATACACACTCACACAAGACTCCCCCTGACCTTGTCAAGTCCTCATAGTCGTGTTCGTTATGGTCATGAACACTCGCCTGGTTCTGCAAGAGCTCTTAGAAATTGCGCCCCCACAATTTCCTTCGAAGCGACCCCACTTCTCTCTCACATAGGTGATTTCATCTTGAATCATTAAAAACATATGTTTTATAATTTCATCTTGAATCATTATGCTTTATGATTTCATCCTGAATCATTAAGCTATATGTTTAACCTCTCAACATGTCACATTATTCTAGGAATGGACTAGGAAAGTTACTATATTAAGTAACTCCCCCACATTAACGTGACTTCTCCCACATTTCTATGATTAGGTTGTCCTATTGAACCCAGATCTTGGGATCTCCAGTCAACTGGGTTAGGTTTTTCTTCATAGAAACTCATTCCTTTAAGGGCTTTAGTCCCATTCCTTTAGACGACTTACTAACTAACTCTCTGCATAAGCCTTTCGTAAGCAGATCCGCGATGTTATCCTTTGACTTCACATAGTCAATTGAGATAACTCCTGTTGAGAGTAGTTGTCGTACCGAATTATGTCGACGACGGATATGTCTAGACTTTCCATTATACATTGTGCTATGAGCTCTGCCAATTGTCGATTGACTATCACAATGTATACTAATGGCCATTACCGGTTTAAGCCACCTGGGTATGTCCTCTATGAATTGACGTAGCCATTCCGCCTCTTCTCCGCATTTATCTAACGCGATAAATTCTGATTCCATCGTAGACTTAGCTATTACAGTTTGCTTGGAAGACTTCCAAGATATAGCGGCCCCTCCCAGTGTAAACACATATCCACTGGTCGATCTAGAATCCTTTATGTCAGATATCCAATTTGCATCACTCTATCCTTCAATAACAGATGGATATCTAGCATAATTCAGTCCATAATCACGACTGTATCTCAAATAATGAAGTACCCTAGTCATAGCTTTCCAATGTGCATCACTTGGATTACTAGTATATCTACTCAGCCTGCTAACAGCATATGCTAAGTCAGGTCGGGTACATGTCATCAGATACATTAACATGCCAATAATTCTTGAATACTCTAATTGGGCAACACCTACGCCTCTATTTTTAGATAGATGCAAACTGGTGTCTATTGGAGTTCTAGCTAGGCCGGAATCCCCCGCATTATGAGTATTAAGAATTTTGTCCACGTAATGTGCTTGACTTAATGCAAGTCCACTTTGAGTTCGTATGATCTTTATACCAAGGATCACATCAGCCAAACCCATATCTTTCATGTCAAACTTTGATTTCAACATGTCTTTAGTAGACTTGATCATCTTGTCGTTACTGCCAACGATAAGCATATCGTCGACATAAAGACACAAGATTACATATCCACTATTTGTGTCTTTGACATAAACACACTTGTCGCATTCATTAATTTTGAATCCACCCTCTAGCATGGCGTGATCAAACTTCTGATGCCATTGTTTTGGAGCTTGCTTTAAGCCATACAACGACTTAACAAGCCTACAAACTTTTCTCTCTTGTCCAGGACCCATGAAACCCTCAGGTTGGTTCATGTATATTTCTTCTTCTAAATCTCCATTTAGAAAAGCCGTTTTCACATCCATTTGGTGAACTTATAAATTTCTTAATGCTGCAATAGCAAGAAACATCCTAATAGAAGTTATTCGCGTAACAGGCGAATAAGTATCAAAGTAATCTAGACCTTCGCGTTGTCTAAAACCTTTGATCACCAATCTTGCTTTATACTTATCAATGGTGCCATCAGCTTTCATCTTCTTCTTGAAGATCCATTTATAGGCTAGTGGTTTACAACCAGGAGGTAAATCCACGAGCTCCCAAGTATGATTTTGTAAAATAGACTCTATTTCACTATTAATTGCTTCTTTCCATCGAGGCCCTTCCGAGGAATTTACAGCTTCTTGATAAGAAGTGGGTTCATTTTCTACCATAAAAGAGACAAAATCGGGTCCAAATGATTTCTCGGTTCTCGCCCGTTTGCTTCTTCGAGGTTCAACCTCTTCTTCCTCGGGTTGATCTTGTCTCTCATCTTGGAGATCATTATCATCGCGTTGTCTCTTATCTTGGACAACTGCATCATCTATTCTAGATGTGCTTCCATTTTCCTTCTTTAAACAAGGAAATATGTTTTCAAAGAAGGACGCATTTCTTGATTCCATAACTGTGTTCTTTTGTATATCTGGATTTTTCGAATCATATACAATGAAACGATACGCACTACTATTCTTAGCATATCCAATGAATATACAATCCAAAGATTTAGGTCTAATCATTTGGGCCTTAGGTGTCGGCACAGCTACCTTGGCTAGACACCCCCACACTCGTAAGTACTGGTATGATGGTTTTCTTCCCATCCACAGTTCATATGGGGTTTCCTCTTTATCCTTACGAGGTATCTTGTTTAAAAGATATGTAGCCGTTAGAATGGCTTCCCCCCACATGTCCCGGCTCAAACCAGAACTTAACAACATGGCATTAACCATCTCTTTCAAGGTACGGTTCTTTCTTTCGGCAATACCGTTTTGCTGAGGTGAATAAGGAGCAGTAAACTCATGTCTAATTCCATGTTTCGCACATAGATCAGCAAAAGGAGACACATATTCACCTCCTCTATCACTTCGTACAACCTTGATTTTCCTACCAAGTTGATTCTCAACTTCGGTTTTATATAGAACAAACTTGTCTATAGCTTCATCTTTACTTTTCAACAAGTAAACGTAGCAGTACTTTGTGCAATCATCAATAAACGTGATGAAGTACTTATTGCCACCTTTTGTGGGTAGTGATTTCAAATCACATATGTCTGTGTGTATCATAACAAGTGGTTCGGTTTTTCGTTCAACCGATTTGAAAGATGATCTTGTAAGTTTGGCTTCGACACAAGTTTCACACTTATAATTTGAATCAATATGAAAATTTGGTATGCCATTAAATTTAATCAAACGACGCATTGAATTAAAATTAACATGTCCAAGACAGCCATGCCACACATTAGAAGACTCAATCAAGTAAGCATAAGAATTCATTTTATTGATATCATTCTTAACAACTATTACATTGAGCTTAAACATACCATTCATGGCATACCCCTTACCAACATACATTTGATTCTTAGAAAGTACAACTTTATCAGACTAAAAAACAAGACGAAAACCAAACTTATTCAAAAGCCATCCGGACACAAGATTCTTGCGAATCTCCGGAACATACAAGACTTTAGTCAACTTGAGCTCTTTCTCGGATGTCATCTTCAAAATAACATCTCCTTCGCCCTTGATATCAGCAGTTGCAGAGTTGCCCATGTACAGCTTCTCTCCATTGTCAACCGCTCTGAAAGAGTGAAACATACTCTTGTCAGCACACACATGACGGGTTGCCCCAGTATCAACCCACCAATCATTATTATTAGAACCTACCAGGTTAACTTCAGAGATCATGGTAACGACATCAGACACCATAACAATCATGTCCACATTATCATTCACCATATTAGCCTCGCGTGGAGTCACCCGCTTTGGCGCTTTGCAATTAGCAGCACGATGACCTGGCTTGTCACAGTTGAAGCAATTTCCTTGGAACTTCTTCTTCGCAATTCCAGCCTTAGGAGCAAGGTACTCAGACTTCCCTTTGCTCTTCTTGTCATTCTTCCCTTTTCCAAAGCTCTTGCGTTTAGACTTTGAAGAAGACGAACCATGCTCAACCATATTTGCCTTGGCAGAATCAGGTGTATAAGTGTTTTTCTGAGCCAGCTTGTTGTCCTCTTCAATACGAAGACGAACAACCAAGTCTTCAACAACCATCTCCTTTCGCTTATGCTTCAAGTAGTTTTTAAATTCTACCTAGCTTGGAGGTAACTTTTCAATGATAGCAGCAACTTGAAAAGTTTCACTCAAAGTCATACCCTCAGCATGAATGTCGTGTAGCAAAACCTGAAGATCTTGAATCTGAGTTATCACACTCTTTGAATCAACCATCTTGTAATCCAAAAAGCGAGCTACCACGAACTTCTTTGTACCAGCATCCTCGGTTTTGTACTTGCGTTCCAACGACTCCCATAATTCTTTGGTAGTCTTAGTCTTGCAGTACACATTGTACAAAGAGTCCACCAAACCATTCAGAATATAGTTGTGACACAAGAAGTCTGAATGTTTCCATGCTTCAACAGCTTGCACGACTTGTTGATTTTCGGGTACACCTTCTTTAGGAGGTTCCACCTGAGGTGCAGTCTCCTTTAAGAACTTCGCAAGGTTCAAAGTAGTGAGATAGAAGAACATCTTCTGTTGCCACCTCTTAAAATTCTGTCCATTGAATTTTTCTGGTTTTTCAGCATGATTAGCAACTGTGTGGGGAACTGGCGCACCAGTTACATTCACAGTAGTAGTTGCAGGAGTTACAAGAGTTACAGGAGTGCTGGTAGACATCCTGAAAGATCAAACAAGATCAAAACACAAACAGTTAGACAACTGTTATAAATCTGTATATAAGAAATTCAATCGTGATCTCTATATACTTATAGTGGATCTGCTTCAAAGAAACTCAATCTTGGTTTCAATGAATCAGATGTAATTATCTAATATATCAGTTTAACAGAAACACAATCTTGGTTTTAATATAAACTGATAAGAACAACTGCTTAAAGAAAAACGTTAGAGATCTGTTAATTAAAATCTGTAAAATTAAAACTGATTCCAGTGAAACTCAATCCTGGTTTCGGCAGAAACAGTTTATAATAAATCTGATAAAAATTATTAATCCGATTTAATAAAAGTTTTAATTCTGTTAAACCGAATCTGTTTTAAGATTGTAGGAAACGGTGTACACTTTTATTATAAAATCGAATTTACAATAAAATAACAGAAATTAAATTGACATAATGTAATTAACAGTAATAAGAAAGTAGTAAAACAAAGACGAGGCACGTGTTTAACACGCTTCCCTTAAAACAGATTCGTCGTCTGTTTCCCAGGGTACAACGTCTAAAGCTGTTGTACAGCCGGACTTGACTTACTTGCCTGAAAGATCACGGATACAGTGTGTGTTTCTGACTGAGAAAAATTGCTGGAACTATGATGCAGAAAAGCTGCGTTTTTTGGATGTCTGAATGAATGAAAAACAAGTTTAATTTATAGGCATTATATGTCTTGATCACCACGACATAATATTTGCTCCTAAATTAAACTGACATGAAAATCTGTTATTACTAACGCAGATTCGCAAGTCTTTTAATACACAAAACAGATTTCTGTAAACTTAATTAATAAGTTTGTATCTATTCCTAAAATATATTAGAAAAATCTGGAAGGAAAAATTCGAATGAGCAGCAAAAAATACACCGAATTTGCCCGCACCCAAGCAGATTTCGGAGCTGCATTCGTGTCCGCAGGTCGCGCGCTCGTGCACAAGTTCAATAGCTTCGAACCTGTTTTTGGCCTAGAAATCCCACTTTCTGCACCCCCCTGCGCGCGCGTAGGCGTGGGAGTAAAAACCCACAAATGAATATTGTAGGGTAGAAACTAGGATTTCTTTATAAACATGTTTTCACTTCATGTTTCAAGCGATGTGGGACAAATATTTTTCCAAATATTGTGTTTCACGTGACTCACTTTGAGACACGATATCTCATTCATATTAACTCCATATTGGACATACTTTAGCTCATTGCGAAGCTCTCTTCGAGGAGAACGCAAAGCTACTAAGTACTACGAATATATATAACATATACATATATAAAATTATGTCCAAAGTATTGCAAAAACCATATTTTGCAAAACATTTTCCAACAATCTTATTATAATGATTTACAGTAGTTGGGAAGAAAAATTACAAAACGAGTCATTAGTCTCCTTTGTTCCACCGTAAAAGTTGATCGAATACAAACAAAAATTACAAAACGAGTAGTGATCCCAATGCACTGGTCATTGATCATTCAATAGACCTTGCCACCTTAGCCCATTATGGATGCCCAATGATGTTGGACAAAATGGTCATAAGAGGGCACGGTATGGCTAGCTGGTGGCTGGCTGGCCACGACGGCGCGAGGCCACGGCGGCGCTAACCACATCGTGGCTCGCGTCGTCGGTTTTGTGCTGATTACTACCAGCCGACGCCATGGTGACGGCGCGAGGCCACGGCGGCGCCAACCATATCGTGGCTCGCGTCGTCGGGTTTTTTATTTTATTTTTATTTTTTTTTTAAATTTAAAAAAGTTACCGTTGGGCATTTATTGAACCTTAATCATTGATGTTTTTTTTATTATTGTTATTTTTTTTAAATGTAATTTTTTTTCGTGTATTATTTTTTTAAAAATTTTTATTTGTATTTTTATTATGAATGAAATGTGTTTTGTAGTTTAAAATTAATTGTTGAAAAAAAAAAAAGTTGGGTGACGACAACACGAGAATTCTCGTGTTAACCAGGGAGGGGGGTTGAGCCATCATGGGGAGTTTTGGTGTCGTGGGAGTAAAAAGTGATGTGGCATCACTTTTTGCCCACGACACGAGCACGACGGCTCAACCATACCGTGTGCTCTAATGGTCCTGATTTAGTGCTCTGGATTTTTTCCCGATCTAAATTTTTTTTATCGATCTCGTATCGGTACCGGGAAATCGAGATTTTCCTATTTTTGAGAATTTCTCGATTTAGTACCGGTCCCCTACCGAATTAGTGATCCCGAATATTTTTTCACCTTATTTTCTAGTCCCAGTACTTTACCAAACAGGATTCGGGTACCGAAAACAGGTACGATTCGGATTTGAGATTTGGGTCGAAATGCTTATCGGATCACCATATGGGCTGAAGGAAATGAAATCTGAAGAATAAGGCTTATATCGTATCCATCTTCTGGTTACATGGGCTAACCGCTAACCATGTGTTCACCGGTAGAATTGCAGCTTATTTCATTGAAGCAATAGCTCTATGATGCATGGGATCGCCCAGAAAGGTGGCGTATCCGTTTGAGAGCGGGTTGAGATCGGGATCACCGGCGATTCGGCTCAGGATCGAATCTTGACCGATTCCAAATCGAAGGGAGCGTTTGTTGACCGACTCTGGCAACGATTCGTATTATTAAGCCCAGTTTCATGGCGGATTTATTGCTTGGCTACGTGTAGCACGTGCCACACGATTGGCAGCCATGCTTTTTTTTTCTATGTAGGTTTATAGTTCAGGTTTGGTGTTGTGTACGAAGAAGACGGCGATATAGATGATTAGAAATTGTTACATTTAAACTAAAAAGGCCCATCAAATAAGCCCAACAACATGAGACGTAAATGTTATTTGCCATTTTTGCCCAATTTTAATGACCGGTTAATGATCAATTCTTTTTTAAAAATACGCGTTTTATTTAGTTTTTTTCTTTATGCTACTAATTATTTAATGTCTATTTGGCTTCATCTATACAGTATACTAAGAAGATAAAACATATATATATGTCTTTAAAAGTGATGTTTTCTTTAAGACTTTAAATATTACCGTGGCCAATTTTTTGTTTTATTGACACTTAGGTAACTATATGAAGTTATGTCTAGAAAGCCCCCCTTAAAATCTCAAAAGATGATTTTTCATACGAGGATCGACCTGACTGTTTTAACATGTATGTCGCGAGCACAGATTTTGTGCCACACCCATTTTAAAATGCTAGATCTGCCATTGAATACAGTATACTAATACAACACAACGATTCATCATTCAACGAACGATACATCTTATTAGTTATTATTATCTATTATTTATCATCAACGATTCATCATTCAATAGCCACCATTATGTCTTCCTCTTCCCAGAATACAACACAACAAACACAAGCATCATCTTCAACTGATGATGAACAACCTCCATTGTGGGATTTTTATAATATATCTATTTTTTTATATATTTTTATTGCCGTATCCATGCCGATCCCGTATCTTGATTTTTTTTATTTTTGCCGATTCCTGTTCCCGTATCGCTCCCGTATCCCTGTTCCGTTCCCGTTTTGGTGCAACCTTGCAATAGCTAATTGGATGCTTAAAGGGTTAATGGCGGAGCCAGAAAATACAACTACATGGGGCATCGAGAAATAAAAAGGTTATTAGTGTAACTTGAAGTAAATCGGATCGATTTTTATTTATGGCAAAAAAAATCATTCTTTCATGCATTCGACATTTATATATTATATCCAGGCGACTAGGTGAGATTGTTTAATAATGATTTGATTAAATTTTTAATCTTAACTAGTTTCTCTTAAAATCCTGTAAATGATGATTGAAAAGCTTCGCATCTCCTGTAAATGATGTTACCCATTATTTTATTTTACATAAATAATTAAATTTATAAAAAACTATTTCATACCCAATTGGCTTTTTTTTTCAGGCCACTAAACTAATCCTCCTCATCACCATACACCTTTCTAAATGGTTCCTTTTTTCTCCATTTGTCCCGACGAAGAAACCATCGTAAAACAAATTTAATTATAAAAGAGGACACTTTTTGTTAATCTCACAAAATATTGAGGGCACTTGTAATATTTAAGTGAGGGCAGCTGAGCTTTTTCGACCAAAGCTTCCATTTTTCTATATAATGATGTGTTTATACAGGTGCTCCGTTGCGGGAAACGTTCCTCGCTACTTAACTAGTGGCTCCGCCCTATAAAGGGTGGCTTGGCATATACAGATAAAAGTGATAGGCATGGTAAGTTTAAGAAAAAAAAAGTTTGGTTGATCATTCATAATGCAACATATGGCAAAATTCGTTTTTCGTGTTCGAAAATCACACAACGAACTAGTCGCTTAATAGCACAAGGAAAGGTGACAAAACACCTTCGTCACTCCTACATGGCACCTCGCTAGGCTTCGCCACCCCTTTCCACCATGCGAGCCAAGCTCGCCAAGTCTGAAATTCGCTGTCCCAACGACGAGGTAAAAGACAAAAAAAAAGAAATCTCCTATCTCCTCTTTACTCAACGGATATTTCTTTTATTAAACCTTTATCCCCTTAATTAAATAATAAATACTCTACAAAACTAACATTTTTACATACAAACATCTCAATAATCTTCTTTCAATTCTAAAACATTTCGCAAAATTCAAACGAAGTGTACTTTACCAATCTCCTTAAAACTCACCCACAACAATTTCTAATCCCTCTACTCCATCGTCACAAAACTCTATCAGATCCTCACAACAATATCCTACTAACTTATCTCAATTTTCACCCGATCAAAATAACCAACTTGGCTTCCATAACCAACCACAACTCGGATTTCAATATTATCAAAATTCAAGAAATAACGCATCACAATTCTTTGCATCCCAACCACCCCTACCGTCTCAATACCACTACTTTACATCACAATCATATCCTCTACAATCTCAACCAATTCCGACACAATCAAAAAGACAATTCAAAGTACCACAATCTCGAGAAGCAACATGCAAAGAAAATGCCCCACGAGAATTTCCAAATCGAAAAAACAAACATCGATTAATTTATACGACTATGAGGATGAGGTGGAGGTTCCACAGGTTACTACCCGTTGTCAGCCACTAAAGAAACGTAATTAACGGAGAGTTGGATCGAGGTTTTTAAAAACGCTGAAATCGAAAATGACCAATCCGATGATGAATTTTGGAACCAAATCTTGAAAGAGTTTAACCTTCCTACCCCGTGTGATCATCGTACGAAGAATATGATTACGGAAAATGGTCACGAATTAATAGCGATTCCCAAATATTCAACAGTATTTACAAGCATTTGCTACGTAAAAGCGGTGAAAATGGGGGTGAACCAATCTACTTGGAAAATCTTGAAAATGATTGAGAATGCAAAGACTAATTACGTTCAATGAGTCGATGTAAAAAAAGTGTAATTACGTCCACTATTGGAATATTTTGAAAAATTATCCAAAATGGGACGCGGCTAAACTGACCGACTTGAAAAATCTTGAAGCACTATTCGTCCCAGACCCACGACCTCGTCCTGCCGGAAAAAACCACGTCCGGCAAAATAAAAAATCCGAAACATCTCGTAGCATAGGTTGAAGTAACTCAGGATCTGCGTCGGAAATTTTTTCAGCAAGATTATCGCTGATAATATGTAGCTACGAAATTTGCTTATGTTGCGACCGAAGACATGGAAGTGGCGTTGATGAAGTGTAGAGAGTTGGACCCGACACACTGCCGCCACATAAAGTCACATTCATCCGAGAGAAACAAGAAGACATAATGAGGCGATATCTAAATGCTTGAACAAGAGCGAACAATAAATATACTTTTTTTATTTATGTAAATTTTTTTATAGTTTTTTATTTAGTTCGTACTTCTTTTTATTGTATTGTAATTTTAAATTTTATGAAATGAATTTATTTTGGATAAAAATTGGTAGAATAAAATAAAATGGATTGTGGCCGGGCCAAATGCAGAGGGGATTAAGGTTTGAGAAGAGTTATTTTGGATATTATATTTATCTTGGATACAAAGTCACTCATCCTCACCATCCATCTCTACCTCAATTTAATGGATAAAATTAAAAGTATTTAATTAATTAACATATTTTTATAATTTAAATATCTTTTAAACCGTTAACTGTTAAACGAAAAAAATATATCTTTACGACGAGCATTAATTTATCTTTCTAACCGTATGCACTATCATATACTTTTGAATTAAAAAAATTCGTTTTTTTGTTGTTAAAATTTACGTAAAATATATTATATGATAATAGTGTTTCATTATATATGATAACAGTGTTAAATAATAAATTGTTGTTAAATTATATATGATATTGGTTTATATCATATATGATAAATTATATCATATATGATAATAGTGTTTCATAATATATGATACCAGTGTTAAATCATAAATTATTATTAAATCATTTATGATATTGTTTTATATTAGATATGATAAGATATATCATATATGATACTAGTGTTATATCATATATGATAATTTCAACAATAAAAAAAATGTGAAAAACTGAAGAAAAAAATTGTTGAAAGTGTATCATATAGCATATCTATCGAAAGAAAATTAAATGCTCTTCATAATGGTATATTTTTTTCGTATAATGATAAAAGGTTTAAGAGATATTAATGTTTGAAAAAATATGGTGAAAAAAGACGTTGTGTTTAATCTCATCCATTAGATTAAATTATAAACTTTATAAAAATATTATATAAATTTAATAAAAAGATTATATAGATTTTATTTTCTTGGTTACAAGAGTAAAACCAAATAAATATTTTTCTACAAAATTTTCTTAAAATTTTAAATTTTCTATTTAATTTAGTAAATTTGAACTTTTCATTTTTTATATAAATATTAAAAAAATTATTTAAAATTTATGATATATTTTTGTATAAATTTTATTTTTTCTATTTAAACGAGTAAAACTCAATAAATATTTTTTATAAAAATTTTTAAAAGTTATAATTTTTCTATTTAAACGATTAATAATTAAAGATTTCACATTTATATAAATTTCATAAAAGTTTATAGAAATTTTTTATTTTCTTTTATAAATTATATATATTTTTATATAAATTTTACCTATTTAAAGGATTAGAAACCGAATAAACAATTTTTATATAAAGTTTGTAATTTTCTATATAAACAAGTAAAGACCACTAGGAAAAAATTTATAAAAATAATTGTCTAGTAAATGAAATATTTTCACTTTTTGGAGAAATTTTAATTTTCCTCTATTTGGTAATTCAGAGAATTCTTAATTCTTTCGTTTATTATACCAAACGTAATATTTATAAAAATTAAAATATAAATGTCATGAATATTTCAAAAATAGTCCAACCAAACGCCCTTTGAAAAAAATGAGGGGTCTTTTTTCTCATAATGTTTATTAGGGGTGTGCACGGTTCGGTTTGGGGCGATTTTTGTCAAAAACCGAAACCGAACCAAGATATTCGATTTTAAAAAACCAAAAACCGAAACCGTTCGGTTTTGGGCGGTTCGGTTTTGGCCGGTGGTTCGTTTTTTCGGTTTTAGACCCGTTTATATTTGGGTACGTCCGATTTAGATTAAAAAACTTGTTTTGCGTGAAAAAATAGTTTTTATTTATTTTCAATCTAAGCCTAATAATGTTTATTTCAAATTTCTAATCTATAATTACACATATTTTTAAGATAAACACATATGCAAATAAACATGCGTACAAACGATTATTATCACATATATAATTATATATTGTCAAGTAAGTACAAATATATATCAAACACGCGTATAAACAATAAGATAAACATATTACTCCTATTTCTCAAAAAAATGAATATTAATTTATAATTTTGATATATTATTTAGTTATTTATATTATATTATAGTTATATTTTTTATATAATAAAATGGTTTGGTTCTGTTCGGTTTTTACGGTTTGGTTTTTGGATGAAAATCGAACCGAACCGAAACTTTTCGATTTTTGAAAACGTAAAAACCGAACAATCGATTTTTATATTCGGTCGGTTTCTTCGGTTCGGTTCTTTTGGTTCGGTTTCTGTTTTTCGGATTTTTTCTCACCCCTAATGTTTTTGAGGGAATTGCAATATTTACAAGGCATTGTAATTTAATTTAATTGTAATTAAAAGAATTAGTATGTGATGAATTTGTAATGTAATGTAATTGTAATTGATTAAATTAGACAATATGTTTGGTTGAATCCTAATGTAATGTAATTTAAATTTTTTTTATAAAACTTAAGAAATAATAAAAAAAGCTAATAGTTGAAATAATTAAGACTAAATAATAATAACTAATTATTTTAATAATGATGATAATTAAATAATAACAAAAATAATAACAATATTTATTATTTTAATATGTTTATAATATAAAAATAAATAATAATAACAATAATAATAATAGTAATAAATTTTAATTAACTAATTAATTATTAATATATTAATAATAAACAAAAAATTAAAATAAATTTTTTTATAAATATAAAATAATAAATAAAAGAGTTAACTACTTTTTTGGTCCTTATGGTTTGGTCCTGTTTTTAAATTTGGTCCAAAAATTTAAATAGTTTCGATTTTGGCCAAAAATCAAACTTTTTCTTCACTTTTAGTCCAAATTCACGTTGACCGCTAGTTTGACCAGTTAACTAACATAAAATGACATAAACGCCCTCAACTTTATCCTTTTTATTATATTATGAATATTTTTTCATTATTTTCTTTAACACTTTATAATTATTATTATTACTCCAAACACATAAATAAATAAACAAATTACGTAGTAACATTTTTGGATCTAATACATTACTGTATTTCAATGAAATTTCCTCCATCATAAAAATTAAATCCCTAAGATCCCAGAAAGTAAATCTACAATCCCATCTATTATTTATTATAAACACACACATTAAAGATAATCCTTAATCTTCTTTATCATCTCCCACCACAACTACAATCAATCTCAATCCTCTTGTTTATCATCACATACCCCAAAAAACCTTAAATCTCTATCACAACCTAAAACCCACCCAAATCAGCAATTAAAAAAATCTTCTGCCAATACCCACCCAAAGCGCAAAATTACTACGCCTTCTGCCAATACCCACCCATTGGGACATCGGAAAAAACATCCAAACCCAAAATCAGCAACAAAAAAATCTTCGTTTTAAGGCCTTCATTCCAAAAATTGATAATCATTCAATTACTTAATAAAATAAAGAGGTCATATAGCATAACCTTTCTATTATGTCACCACAAATCCATCAGAATGACTATTCGTCGCCCATCACAACCTCAAACAGACGCCACCCACACAGCGGAGTTTAGTATTTTTTTTATTTGTATGGAGATGGTTTTGTATGATTACTGTAATATATGACAAAAGAAAAAAGAAAGAAGATGAAGAAGAAGTGGTGCAAGACACAAAACTGACGGGGTCTTTTTTATATTGTTAATAATAATAATTATTAAAAAATAATGATAGTTATAATTTTGATTATAGAAAATAGAAATAGAATAAAAGAATTAAGAGAGGGTAAATTAGTAATTTGACAATACGGGAAGGGGGTATTTAAGTCATTTTATACGGTCAAACAATTCAAACTGACGGAGTTGACGAAATTGGACCAAAAGCGAAGAAATAATTTACTTTTTTGGTCAAAATCGAAACTATTTGAGTTTTTGGACCAAAAGTGAAAACACACCAAACCACGAGGACCAAAAAAGCAGTTAACTCTAAATAAAAATTTAAAAATTACAAATATTATAAAATTAAAAATTATAAAAAATAAAAATTATAAAAGTAAAAACAAAAACTAATAAAAATTTAAAAATTTATTGTTCTGATTAATATAATAATAAAAGTTATTGTTACTAGTATTATGATATTTATATTATATAATAATAAAATGAAAATTTTCATTATTATATTCTTTTAATAATAATATTAATAATAATAATATAATAACAATAATAACAATAAGATTTAAGTTCATTTGGATACCAAACTTATCTAAGATATGGGGAGACTCATCACCACCCTCCATCTCCCTACCATCTAATGGTTGAGATTAAATTCCCACTTTATAATGCAGGGGTATTTCGGTCATTTCACCATATACTATATAAGTCTTTCTTCTTTTCTTTTTTCTCATAAAAACACACACGCCGTTACTTTTTTTCTCTCTCTAGCCCGATCTTATTTATCTCTCTAAGATGTCTCTAACATCATAGATCTATCGTTACGAATCCACGACTAATTTGCAGGGATGATTATGAAACCATCACGAATCCATCAACATGAATCCATCACGATCCATCATCAGGTTAGAGTTTTGTTATTTTAGACTTGATTGGAATAAGCTTATTAATTTATCATCATCATAATTATAATCTTTTAATTAGCTTATATTGAACAAAATTGTTTGAATTCATTGTTCTTTTTAAATAAGCTAGCTTATTAGGTGATTTATGTGGATAAGTTGGTTTGTTTGAATAAGCTTTTAATTTAGATGAGAGTTATGAAAAAGATTTTTAATTTGATTAGAGTTATGAATAAGCTTGTTAATTAGATGATTTGAATTTATTGTGTTGAATTATAAGCTAGCTTATTAGCTTTTTTTTTATGAATTATCATATTATTTGAGTAACAGAGTTGTGAATAAGCTTATGCTTGTGTGGATAAGCTGTATTACAAGGAACTTTTTATGTTGCTGATGTAGGCTAAATTAATCTTGATGTATCATATATGATACTCCATTTATCATATATGATAGATATATGATATATGATAGGCATATTAAATATGATTCATATTTATCATATATGATGTTTCTGACAAACCACAAGAAAAAAACCAAACTTTATAACTAATGTACATAAAATATATTTAATCTCTTCAAACATGCCTTCGATCATGTATAATACTGTATATATATATGATATTGTATATTAGATATGAAATAAAACTCAAAAGTGGCTGTTGTAAGTGGCATGTGGCTTAAAGTTAAGAATCAAATATGTTTGACAAGGCTCGGTATCAATATCAAATATGTTTGTGGCTTATTATAAGGTTTTATCTATGCACTTATGAATATGCTTATGTTGGTGTAAGGAATTTTAATCAAGTTGTTCATGTAAGTTGAAATAAGTTTGATGTATCACATATGATACCATAGTTATCATACATGATAATATATGATATAAGAGGAGGGGTATGCCACATCATATCCACGTCATCACCTTACCATAATTATTACAATTTTTGTATTTTTGTTTTTTAAATTTTTTAATGAATTTTCGTTGATGTTTTGATTTTTTATCATTTAATTTTCGGATTTATTATTTAATTCTGCATTTTATTAAATTCTAAATTTTTTATCACTGAATTTTCGGGTTTATTATTTAATTTTGTATCCGATTTTTCTTCAAAAAATATAGGTCCCAAGCATGATTCGAACCTAAGTCTCCTAATTCACAAACAACACCTCAACCAATGGAGCTAGCCAGAACTTGTGATAGATTTTTAAAAACAAAATATATATTTTAACATCGACTAGATTAATATGTACCTAATATTAGTGCTCATATATATATTTCCTCAAAATCTTAAAATCCGTCGTTCGATTTGTTTTACCAGTTTCTCTAAACCCTAATACTGTTTACGTATCCTTTACATGTACAACTTTAACGATTGTCATCTTCTTTGCAGTTAGACAATAAGCATGTTTACACACAGGTACAACCCTAAAATCCATTATTCGATTTGTTTTTTTTTCTATAAACCATAATATCCTTCACGTATCTATGTTTTGGTTTGATATTATTATTCATGTGGCAGGTTCTGAGCATTAGAATCAGAAATCCAGAATAGTAAATAAAACATGAGCGGTAACTCTATAAACAAGCATAACATATACAACTTAAGAATAATAATATGATAAATATATCCTATTCTAACTTTTCATGAAGAACATTCTGTTGTAGCAAACCAAAGGGGAACAATCATAGAATTAAACCCAAACCTCTAATCTGACGCTAAGCCTGACTTTCAATCTAACAGGTATGTTATTAGATTTTAAAAAAAATTACAATTTAGCTTTTGTATAAAGGAATCATTTGATTAGTATTTTCATTTGATTTATGTTTGAATGCATCTTAATTTGAGTCATAGGTGGATTTACTAGGTTTGGAAGCTCTTAAATATCAGAGATTTTGTTGGAGTCATATGTTATTTGATTTCCTAATTTTAAACTGCTTATCTTTGAATCAATCTTAATTTGAGTCTTATATTATTAATACAAACAAAAAATTATATTTGTGATTGATAATTATCAGGTTTGTTGTTAAAATAACATGGAAGAGGATGCAAACGACATAGAAAAAGAAGCATGTGGTAGTGAGGAAGGTTGAAAAAACAGGGAAAGTGAAAAGGTTGCGGATGTAGCAGCTGTACGTTAGGTTTCTTCTTCAACCGCCTTTTTTGCAAAATCTAACATATCTTGTGTTTATGGGACTTATAAAGTGTATAATATCGTTTTTTTCAGCAAGACACAACTTCTCCTGAAAGCAATTTAAAATCAATGAAGCATATTAGAAGCTGCAAGATGGGTGGCATAGCAATGGAGATATGGTACTGCCACTGTGCCACCTCAGTTGGAATAGGTAATATCTTCATTCATCCAAATGTCACTCCTCTTTTTTGTTTCTCATAACATGACACTAGATCTACATGAGTAGATGTATTTCACATATATTAATGACCAATTATGATGGCCTCATCACAGATAAGTCGTTGAGGTCGCCATGTGGGCCTATATTATTTGTGGATGCACAAGTACACTTATCTATACCGTCCGCATAAAATTTTGTTGATACAATGGATGTCCCGTTTAAAGTTAAAAATGTAAACTTCAAGTCAGACATAATGGTATTAACTCTGAACAGCCAATCTTCAGGACCAACTTTGCACGGTTATAAAGAAGAAGCCTTTTATGTCAAGGTTCATCATAAGTTAAATGTTGTACATGATATAGGGAGACCAGACACGGACTCAATGCAATAAGCAGGTGCTTCCTCTCTTAAAAGTTTCGTTCTTGGGGCAGTTTATGTATATATAATACACTTTTTTTAGATAGGAGAGTCTCGGTATAGACATGACCAGATTTGAGATTGATTCAATGCGCCCACCCCCGCGCCACCACCACCACCACCAATTCTGACGTCCAAACCAATCCTCTACCTTATGAAAAGGTTATCGTAGAACCCATTGTACACACTGCTGATAATTACAACTTTCAATTGTTGATTTGTACACCATTTATATGCTGCTTTTAATCCATTTGTACGTCATTTTTACAGCTTTCAATGCTGATTTGTACACTTTTTATATGCTATTTTGATAGCGTAAATACTGTTGTTTTTAACAGATTTTGTTTTGTCTTGGAATCTACTTTTGAGTATAAGTCTAATACAAAAATTATAACTTTATTTAGCAAATGGATTGAGGTGTTCGCAGCATGTGGAGAGGATTCGAGTTTGGAACTCACTGAGTTCTAAGATCTGGCAAGAGGTGATGTAGGAGGCGAAATATTTTATGTAGAACACCCGTTTCAGCCACGGAAACTCCAAAGCATGGTGGTGCATTCGTTTGGACACGTACTAATCGTTTGGACAGGTTTCAGAACGACAATGGTGATGTTTCTTATTCTATGTCTGTTAATCGTGGTGGTGATACTACTCCACATAGCCTACATCATAAGCATAATCAATGTTGCCACATATTATACACTAATATTAAGATTTTGTTCATAATTTATTACATTGAAGAGCGGACCGTTGAGACTCTATCATTGGAACGATTTTCCAGGTATGCACTTTGTTATGGACTCCTTACATCTTTTAAGTTCACGTTGTTGCCAATGATCTTTTATAGTTTTAGGCGAAATGCATAGACACATGGAAACTGTTGCTATAGAAGTTTTGCAAGATAGAAGATACAACTGTGAGTTGCTGAAAGTCTGAATCAGGCATTGAAGCTTACGACGGTGTTGAAGATAGTACTTGGTAAGTTTAGTTAACTATATAACCATTGTTAGTGCAACTATATGTAGGCTGAAAGGACTAATCATGTAGTTCTACAAAAATATTCCAACATAGAGAAAAACAGAGAAACTTTGAAAGATATTCCAATTTTCACTTTTCCTAGACTCACTTGCTATCTTGCAATAATCAAATGGCAAGGACTACTCTCTAAATCCGGAGAGACGGTTAGTGACCTGCATATAACATTTTGTTATCTTAATCCGTGGTGGGAAAAGGGTATGAGTAATAAAATTCGTGTAAAAGGTTAAAGATCAAATTGGTCGAAAGTCACCCAAATGTATGAATTGTAAAAGAGTTGGTAAAAGCAATGTAAAGGGTTGGCCTTGATACCCTTTGCAGTGCGCATAATATTGCTTTGGTTCACTTTCTAACGAGTGCAATACATATAAAACTACAAAGAGTGCATACCGAGCAAAAATGAGAGGCATGCCCTAATCCAACTTACCATTGTTATCTCTGTAAATAATTAGATAGGTAAACCTAAAATGAAAGAAACACCAAGATAGTCACTGGAAATGTTATAGACAGGTGCAGTTTAAGAGGGTGTATAACAATAAAATAAATAGGCCCATTTGATATGTGCCTAAATGCATTCTCTCGCCTCAAGCAAATCGTCATGTTATGGATATTGTGCAAGATACGCTGTTAGGCTGCTGTAAAATCACCAAGAGAGACACCTTCATAGAGAAGGTAATAATTACAAGCTTGTGTAGATTGATGTTACGGTGCACACCAAGTTGCATATTCTTTTCATCGTGTGCGTGTGAGTTAATATTTTGTACGTTTAACAAGTTACGTATGGGATGCTCCGCTCTACTGCAACCTTCAATGGCGATTGCAGTTCGACTCATCATATACCATTTTTACAGGTCTGGTTTCATCATATATGAAAATTTTGTGGTAGATAAAAAAGTTGCGTACACATCAAACACAAATAAAAAGGTAATTATTCTTCTCCTATTTTTGTAGTTGATATAGATCAATATATATTCTCAGACTGGATATGAATTCCAATGATTTGTATATTTTTCATTGATCAATTTGATTTACAGGCACTAAGATGCATGAATCCTCCTGTAGTCACAAGCAACTATACAAATAGAGGTAACAATGTAATTTCTTCTTTCAAATATTGATTTCCCATGTTGCTAAGCAAAATAAACAATGTAATTTCTTGTCATTTACTATTTTTCTTTGATATTTATCAAGTTACATGGTGTTTCACATCACGTTTTGATATAGTATAGCAAGATAATCATATGCTGAGAATAGAGCAAAGCCCATTTATCTCCTAACAACCATGGGTCTTACTTAAGCCCGAGTTCGGTTAATATCATTACCCGGAAATAAGCCATCACAAGTAAGCAATGTGTTGTGGCTGTGACTGGACCAAGATGGCGAGCTCTCTGCAACGTCCTTCTGACTGTGTCCAGTTACATAGTCAAGAAATGTTAACATGATGATTAGTCTATTTTTATATTTATTCAACTTTGATGTTAATTAGTTTATTTTGGCAAACTCCTAGCGTGCATAACCTATTTCATCCAGGGATTTAAATCACTATTGCAATAATAGTATTCTTTTTTTAAATCATAATTAACGCATTATTGGAAAATAGGATGATAACATGTCTAGCAGACATTGGAAAATAGGATGATAACATAGTAGGTACAACATAAAGAGAAGCTCCGACCGATGGGAACAGATAGGATTTTTATTTCTTAAAATAACCATTTGTTTTTTATTTTAACTTTCTTTTTATATAATATAACTGTTAAACAAAAATACGGAATGAGAATTATAAAGTTTACTAATAAAATGAGGTGAATTTACGTGAAGGATGATGAGGTAAATAATTTTACATGATGAGGATGATGAGTTTTGGAATCTATACATTCTGCATCTTTGATTGTGCTATTAGGATACATGTTCGATCTAATTCTTAGATGTATGACCAGCAAAGAGGGATTAGCGGACCAAATTCTATTGATATGGTTGGCTAAGATACATTGGCTAAAAGTTATCCAAACTTTAAATCATAATGAAGTATAGTTTTAAAATCATAATCGACGCACTCATTACCTATTAGAAAATGGACAAAATTTTTTTTGCATCGGCCTGACACGTTTAAATTTATCTAACGATAAAATACTACTTGCCTTAAATTGTATGGATTTTTACTTATTACCAATCTGCTTACTTTGACACTTTAACCACTTGCATTTTGTCACAATATGTCATGAGAGGCATGACAGATTCAAAGACTTTTGTAATTAGAGTAAACTTCAGCTTATTTCTTTTATTATATGATGAAGTTTGATTGGTTTCGTAGTGAAATTAGTTTACTTTGATACGTTGGCTATGTTTCAGCGGTACTTTGAGTCTTACAAGGAGAAGCTGTCAAACAGTGCTTGCAGTCATTTACTCTCGATAGTGAGAGTAATTGCCTCAATTATACCTCACATAGCTGAAGACGCGTAGAAAAATCTTCCTTTGGAATATAGCATTGACGAAGCGGATGTAGCCAAATTTGATTTTGAGTCAAAATGGCCTGAAGTCTATGAAAGGTAGCTTGCCTTTCCTGAAAAAGATATTTAGTTTCGGGGAAATATACATCAGGTAACTACAGTTATGTCTTACCGATAACATATCCATGAATTTTGATTTTTTTAATAATCATCTTTAGGAATTTTTTATGTTTAAGACTCAGAATGTGTACAATCGCTCATATGGTAAGCTTGATGAACTTTACCTATGGTGTTCTCCGTCCTTTATGTTTCTGTATGTCTATTTAGTTTCAGTGGTTGGCTTGGACATTAATATTGTCGAATGTTATAATTATCAAATATGATTACAGAATAAGTGCTTCTCTAACAGCAGATCCAAACACCCCTTAAGACGTAACCAATATATGGTTTAGGAATCTGTACAAAATGGGAATGGGCTGTTTATTTTACCTCCAGTAAGCAGATTACTGGAAGCATTCCGGCACAAAAAAATTGATTCCAGTTAAGAAGCAAAAAAAAAACAAGCAATCTTAAACAGATAAGCATTTAGAAATAAACATATCCGGTACTGAAAATTACTTAGTTGGATAAAAAAAAGAAGCAGTTACCAAAACATATTGAGCGTGTGGAATGAGTATGGTCCTTTTTTATTTTTAGATGCTTTTTAATGCTCCTGATATATACATTTTTATGGGCGTTTGGCACAAGTGGCAACGCTATTTGCAGTTTCTTGGCTGTTTGGCCCACTCAGTATGCTATATATGCGTTTTTTAGTTGATATTTGCAGGGCCATAGAAGACAACGTGTTGCCATGGTGTGATGGTATCCTAACCCAGATTCTTAAAGAACTGTTGAGCATCCAGTTTGAATTGATCCAAACGTCACCTGAGTAAGTCTTACATGCAAAAGAAACTGTATATACACGATCATTACATCTTACAAGGATTTGTATCTCTAGGATTCGTGCTACACATAGTTATTTTTTTATTACAGACTTGTGCTTCAGTTGTATATCCAAAGTATGTTTGGACTGAACTTGAGTGTAATGGTGCAAAGCATATTTAATTATCCCAGGAGCGCCTTTCGACCCGTTTGACTACAATCGAACTTTCTGATTCTCACTATTTCACAACAGCATATTTTTAAATTTAATACATTGTTATTGACTTTAAATATTGGTTTTTTGTTCTAGGCATTTACATGTGATGGACGTTTGATCAAGGAACCATTATGTAATACTGGAGAAGCCAGCCTAACACTAAAGAAGATCGGAAAGAATGGATGAGGCAACTCAGTTGTATTACGTAAGGGATCCCATTCTATAGCTCTATGAATTTGTGATAGGCTTGCATAGTCACAGGTTGCTAAATGTATTTTTGTGTATTTATATATCTTTTGAAATTCAGGTTTTAGCGAGACATGTTTGAAGCTATGCGTTGGACATGAGCTGTCTGCATGAGTATTTGTTATCTATTGCTTAGACGCCCAACACTCTGTTTATCATCATTAGAGTATTTTTTTTCTTCTACAGGTTTCGGTTACTCTCCAAATCCACACAGTTAAGTATCATATTTGATAAAAATCATTTAGTACAATTCTGACTGTCTTTTTGAGTTTGGCTTTTAATATGTTCTTTTTGCCCCAAATGAAAAACTCTAGGTTTGGGTGCGTGACAGCCCTTATGTCGATAGGATCAATACCGAACAGACCGGATTTAAGGAAAGTTTTAGACGATCACATATGGAGGTCCCTTTGGTATCACGGTTAAAAGAATGGGTGAAATTTAAGTCACGAGATTGTAAAAATTAAAGTAACTTACTGTCTTTTAATCTCTATTAATAACTTCAATGTGTATAAGTTAAATGAATGGATATGTACTCATAGCTCTTTGACCCCTGTTGTATAGTCACAAACATATATTTTGAAGAATAAAATGTAACTGGCCGAAACTTCCTATACTTCTACCAGGCAGGAGTACAAGGTTTTCTCACAGCCGTTGATCGGCTTGATTCAGGAACAATATCCCGAAGCTATCAACATACACTCTATTACGGATCAGTCAAGCATATGCTCCATGACTCTCTCAAATTTTCTTTACATGTCTCCTTTGGCTTCGCATCGGTATGTTTTCTCCAATGCTGAGTTAAAGCTTATGACATCCAATGCGTACAGCTGCTCGCATTTCAGTCCTGACTTGATGGTAAGCTTTCTTATTTTCACGTGTAGCTTTTATTGGTGCACGAATACTATTGGACATGGTAGATTGTAACCTGGGCTTGATTCTGTTAATCGATACTACATGATTGGATTTAAATTCACATATGAAAAGAATTAGAAAAATTCCAAAATTGTCCCTATCATGTTTTTGTATTTATTAGTTTGTTCTTACCACGTCTAACAATGAGTGTGAGGTGTTACCAACTGTTCTTCTGGAAATGCGTGGTTTTGGGACTGTTCAAAAAGGCTGCGTTGAGAAAAACACATATGGATTGTTAAGTGGGAAAATTTTAAGTCATATTCAAATGTATGTTGCCCAAAGTCCAATATTCCCTCACGTGTATAACCATCTAAAGTGAATTAAGCTTTTTGGACTGCATTGTTACCTTGATTTGTACACTTTGTGAAACTTTTGATCCATTTAATTAGTGCTCTTTTAGCTAATTTTTTTGTTTTTCCTATTTGGAATAAGATATTGTACATATATTTTCTCTCAGTAAAAAACTAAAGACATTTATTTAATAAAAGTTTTGCTTACTAATAAAATTTAAAATTATTTAAGTCATTATAATTTTTTTTATTAAAACACAATGAATATAAATGTAGAAAAAAGAAACCCACAACTTTTACTTACTCTTTTACATACTAAAAAAAGTCATTAAAAGTATTACACGTTTGCTTACTTTTTTTTAGTAAGAATAGACTTTTAGTGAATTACTTACTTTTTATTTAAGAGTGGAAGTTGATAAAAATACTTTTTGATGAATTTTTTTAGTAGAAATTGATAGAAAATACTTTTAGCGTCCCCTCTTTATTACTTACAAATTTTTCACATTTATTTTTATTACGCAAATGTTATAAATTTGTAATGAATTTTCAACCATAATGATATGTAAATGAGTCAAAATTACAACCTTAATGACAAGGGTAATAGACCATCATTTGAATAATGAATTAATGATACACAAACATAGAGCGGCACTGCATACAACGAGAGGGTCAGAGTTTTAGATGTCACCTACAACCGTGGTTTTAAATAGTGTGTTATAGCGCGCGCTATAGCGTGAACTCCACATTACGAAATAGATTAAGGCGTCGTCTCTAGGCGTAGCGTGTTAAAAACGGCATAAAGCGTGATATAGCGTGCTATAGCGCGTAGCGTGACGCTTCTTTTTTTAATTTTTTTTGCAGATTTACGAGAGTTAGCTTTGGGTTATTTAGTAGATTTAGGCTTTTTAAATTAATTTTAATATGTAGATAAATTCTTGAGTCACTACAAGTCGATTTTGTTTTAAATTTGAATCAAATTCTTGCTCCATTCAGTATCATCTAAGGAGTAAGTTATTAATTAAGAGATTTAATTTCTTATGTACACCGTCTTTTGTAAAATCGCTATATAAATATTATTAAGTTACAATAATTTTGGGCCGCTATATATCACGCTTTTAAAAAAAGTCGTAGCTTCGCTATAGCTTCTGTAGCTTGAAGCTTGGCTATACCGCTACGCCGCGCTTCACGCTATTTTCTACCTTGCCTACGACGACTACACTCTACATCGAGCAAGCTAAAGTACTAAACAACATCAACACAAGTCCATTACATATGCAAAAACTTTGTATCCTTCTTATGATATTGTACTACTCTCTATTATTTTTTTAGAGTTATTAACGGAAAGTATGTTGCTCATGAAAAAAAACTAATAAGCTTATTGTTTTTCAGAGCTATTAAAACAAAAGCTTATTGTTTTTTAGAGTTATTAGCGGAAAGTATGTTGCTCATCAAAGAGAAGTCCAACTCAAAGATAAAAGTCCAACCAAAATAACTATAAATGAGGATGTCTTGAAGATGATAACTACTAAAACCCACGACAAGCCTTTAAAAAAAGATGATGAACTACTAAAACCCACGACAAGCCTTTTAAAGAAGATGATGAACTACTAAAACCCACTACTTAAAGCCACGACAAACATAGTTTACAAAGAAGTTTTGATTCATATTAATTAGGCAATGTACAATAAAAAAATGTCTATTTTATCATGATTTTTAACACACATTTAGATATTGTGAATTTTTTTTGAGTTTATTAACAAATATAAAGTTGATTACATAAACAAGTGTGAACAAACTTTAAAACATCACATATATAATAGTTGAAAATAAAAATTTATATCTTTTAATGTGAAAAATTAATAATTTCTTCACACTTTCAAATGTCGATCCTATTTTATTACACCTATATTTATCACACTTTCAAAGAAATGAGGAGTGTTGTCATAAAAATGAGGAGTGTTGTCATTTTGTTATACCCATTGTCACGAATTAATACTCATATTGTCGTAAGATGATTGTCTATTTTATGACTGAATATGTCTCATGTATATTTAAGCATGATGTGACTCTTTTATTTGCTACAATCTTACATTATGTTGCTTTAATTTGAACCTTTTATACATGCTTATTACGATTCATTTTGTTTTAGTAAAAGAACAAAGATTCTTAGTATACACAAACATTGCAACCATTAGAACTTATCGAAAAAACATTCTTCCAAAAAAAATAATACACAATTAATAACTCATATTATGCTTTAAAATATACACAAACAAATATTTAAACACTTAAACAATCTAAACGATAATTAGAAGTCATACCCGCCCATCGGGCGGGTTTTGCAACTAGTGTTATATATGATAGGTATATCATATATGATACATGAGGCATCATATATGATGTTTCTGACTAACCACAAAAAAGCAGAGTTTGATATTGTACATGGCTTTTTATAATTTTGACCTATTGTATATTTTTTTTATACTTGTTTGCTACATAAATCAGTTGTTGAAAAAATAATGCCTGATATGTTATTTTTTCGCTTCTATAAATGCAGACTATGCGAACACAACAAATAACAAGTATGGACATTACAATTGCTCGGTTGAAGCAAAGCATGAAGACGTGCACGCGTATGGGTAAGGATAAAATGAAGTCGCCGTCGTGGACAGGATGATGTCTTGCAAAAGAAAAGTATATTTGGTTGAAAATGAAGAAGAATTGATTGAAGAAGAATAATAGTAGTTTCAATAATAAGATGTTTTGGTAGTAATTCTGAATTCAATAGACTCTTTTATTTTTGTATCTTATGTGAATAAGTGTTTTAATTATAACTGGTTATATTTTATTTGAACAAGTGTTTTATCATTATTTGTATGGTCTTAAATAGCACTATTTTTTATTTTCTGAACAAGTGTTTAATCATTGATTCAATAGGTTGCTTGTTTTAATCATGAATTTATTAGAACCTTTGTTTAATATGCAAAACATTTTGTAGTATCATATATGATAATGTGTTATCATATATGATACTCACAGAAAAATATTTTTTTTTATTTTTTGAAAAGTATTTAAACATGAATATAACACTCTCTTTTTAATATGTGATATTTTTTCTTGAGTATCATATATAATACTGCGTTATCATATATGATAATGAAGTAACATATATGGCACAACTTAAGAGTTACATGTATTGTCATATATGATTTTAAAAAAAGGTAAGACTATGCTTCAGGAACATGATAAAAACTTTAACAAAATAACAACATTATCCAAAAATTACATTTACATATGTTTTGTCATTTTCTTATTCAGCAAAAATGACAATTATTGAGTAGCGTTACAAAGTTAGACTAATACATCACCATACATAAATTACTAAGAAATTAAGTATTCAAATGTTTGAAACAATGAATGTTGATCTCAGTCATCAATATTTTTCTTGCAAACTAGACGCTCTTCTTTCATGCACATGATCTTGTTATTTAAGTCCGGAATCCGATGTTCTACTTCTTGGCCTTGAGATGATTGAGTTCTTCGAAATGCATTGAAAAAAGCTTCCACTGCATAAATAAAAAGACTTGGTTTTAGTTTCAACCAGATTATCATATATGATATATTACAGAAGTTGAATTTCAACTAGATTATCATATATGATAATATACACAAAACTAACTTTTAATTACCCACCTGGAGATAACATACTTGCTTGTATTTGTTTTCAAGCACATTATCGTATTATCATATATGATACATCCATATATCATATATGATATATGGAGGTATCATATATGATACATCTGTTCAACGTAGCTTACAACTTCAACACAACTCTCCTAATAAGCTATTCACATAACTCGCCTTATGCTTATACTACAGTTTCAAAAAACTCTATTTATAAGCTTATTCACATAACTCTATTCAAATTTGTAAGCTTATTCATATAACTATCATAATAAGCTTATTTACATAAAGCTTTAGTATAACACATCAAATAAGCTTATTTATAACACATCAAATAAGCTAACACATTCATAATCACATCAAAATAGGCTAAAAAGAATAAATTGATAAGCTAAAAAAAGTTATCATCTTATTCCTACTAAATCTGAACATGTATATAAATTCACGTGATAAGCTTAAAAACAAGCTTATTTACATCAAATAAGCTAAAAAAAGATACATATCATAATCATATTACTTTATGTTAATCAATTTTCGAAAGAGATGATTGAATACGAAATAAATGATGATATAATAGATCGAAGATAGATCAAATTCGTGATTTAGATTGAGGGTGGTGGATTTCAAGATGTGTTAATGTGTGTTTTTTGTGTGTGTACTTTGATTTTTTAAGATCTGAGAAAAAAGAAGAAAGACGGGGATGATGTATGTTGAAGGTGAGGTAGGTGGGATGTGAAAAGACCAAATTGCCCTTCTGCTTTTTTTATTAATAAAAGTGGGGTTTAATCTCAGCTATTAATATTTGGTAGATGGAAGGTGAGGATTGGTCCCTTTGTATCCTAAAGATACAAGGTATCTAAAATAAATTTTCTCTAACAATAATAATAATTAATAATAATAATGATTTAAATTATAAAATATGAATTACGATGTAATTCAAAACATTTCATCCAAATTCTTATATAATCTGAATTTCCTCTTTCAATGTAATTGTAATGACTGATTTACAATTATAACGTGCGTAATGTAATGTGAATTACAATTTACTTCATTATGCGAACCAAACTTTTTATGTAATGTACTTTGAATTACAGTCACATCCAATTAAAACGAATCAAACGGGAACTGAGTGTATAATACATGATGAATTGGTTTCTCAAATGCTCAATTATGATCATTAAATAACACATAGAGCAGATGGTTGCATTTTCGAATAGGCAAATGGATGTCTCTACTATTAGCCAATTCAGATTACTTTAATCACACTGAAGTTAAAAATGTGTACTAAAATATCATTATGTGACAAATTGATCACCTTGTCCCCCAAGCAAAAGTTGGTCAATAAAATATCCCACACATTGAAATTTCACACTAACTTTGCTTCTTTTGCCTAAAGGTGACAATGAGTGGCTCAACCCTTGCTGAGGTTTACTTCATGACTAGAAACCTTCAAAATAAAATGGACAACACAACTTCTAATGGACATGGTGCACCTAAGAAAAGCATACGTGATAACGGCGATAAACGTGCCACTTCATCCATCTGCTGCTTCCCGGCTTTGTTCAAGAAAGCTCGCCCTACAGCTTCCTCTACTGCCCCGGTTTCTGTTTCGTCTACTCATTCGCCATAATAGCTAGCACAAGCTGATAGAAACATTGTTATTTCGTGTTATAAACTTGTGATGTAAACAAGGCTGGAATACTAGTTAGTTGTAATGTTTTGCTTATTTATGTAGTCTAGTATTTTGTAAACATTTTGTTGCTAAATAATCAAATTTGATGTATGTTTAATGTTAATTCTTTGTTACATTTTGCCGTTTACAAGAGTTTAGTGTGAATCGTAAGGTAGTAAACACGCCTCTTAACAATCACATTTAGCTCATTTTAAACTTTATTTCGAGCAATTTCTTAGTTTTGAGCACAATTTGGTTGTGTGGACAACCAACTTCTCTTTCTTTGTTTTTTGTCTGTGGGTGAAGTGTATCGCAGGCCGGTACTGTTCAACATTGAATAAAATCCGTAGTTATTATGTATTATTCATTCACATTATATAACGGTAAAACCAAAGACATTTTAAACCCACAAATTGAGTTTGTGCCCATTTATATGGTAATAGGTAGTAATGTGTATACATTTATAGGAAAAAGTTCAATATACACCATTACATTAGCACAGACTCAATCAACCAATCACAACCACCCATTTTTATCATCTAACAAACAGATTCATTTTTTAAAAATTAAATATCTCACAAACCGTTCATCGTTACGTAAAACAAAATATATCATCGCGACGAGAATTAAATCATCTATCTATCTAGGGGCACATGCATACACTTTCGACGAACTTTTTTGTGACTTTTTTTCTTAAATCACGTCTGAAAGGAATCATGTATGATTCGTCACGAAACATATATGATTTTCAGAAAATCATATATGATTTTCTGAAATCATATATGATTCGTGACGAATCATTTTCCTCTCAGACGTGACTTAAGAAAAAAAGTCGAAAAAAAGTTCGTCGAGAGTATATACATGTGCCCCTCGATAGATAGATGATTTAATTCTCGTTGCAATAGTGTATTTTTTTTTTCATTTGAAGATTTACCGTTTGTGAGATATTTAATTTTTAAAAAAGTGGTGGGAAGTGGGTTTTTTAAAAAATGGGTGATTATCATTGGTTGAATGGGTCTATGCTAATTTAAGGGTCTAGATAGATCTTAGAGTAAACGGTGTCACGGCGGAGGGCCCTCGTCGGTGCTCGCCGTGACACCCACCCACCCTCGCCGTTCCCCATTCGTCAGTATTCAACGAGAGGAAATGGAGAAAAAAGGGCCCAACATGTTTTTTAAGCCGTTGCCAACGGTAACATTTTAAAAAAAATTATTTTTTTAAAATTTATTTATTTTCCTTTATATACATACACACTACATTCACAATGTACACACACTACATTCACAAATTTACATCTACAATCACAAAAAAATGTCAAACTTCCCAAATGATTATCCTCACCTCTCCTACTCGCAACTTCTTAACCAAAGCACGGATCCGAATCAATCGTCGTCCTCTTCTCCGGCGACGCAGTCCGGCCAAAGCTCCGGTCAATTCGCTGCCCTCCCACCATTTTCGCATCAATACTTTCCAAACTTGTCACCCCAACAAATCTACTATAATCAACTACTAGCTTTGCAACAATCTCAGTTTAATCCATCTCAGTTTAATCCTAATCCATCTCAACGTCAACAAGTCCCTGAAACACAATTCAAAATACCAGCACCACGACCTCCACCACATAAAAAAGTTACCGTTCGTAAAGGAAAACGGGGGTCAAAAAAATATATCGCGGTTGATTTGTCCGCAGACGAAGACGACATCGATGACGAAGCCGATGTTGTGGTGGAGTCGACACCCCAACGGTGGTCACCTGCCGAGGAGGTCATACTGGCCGAGTGTTGGGTCGGCGTTTCAGAAGACAAAGATCGCGGGACTGATCAAACTGAAGAGTATTTTTGGAACACGATTTATGACGATTTCAATGGTCGTAACGCCAATCGTCGTACCAAGAATATGTTGACCGGGAAATGGACAAAGATGCACCCCGGTGTTCAAAAGTTTCACGCTATCTTCAAAAGTCTTAACAAGAAAAGCGGTCAAAACGAAGATGACGTGATTCATGCTGCAAAACTTGAATTTGCGGCTTGTAAAAAGGGGAGAAAATTTACGCTTGACCATGTGTGGAGGGTGCTTAAAAACTACTCAAAATGGGACGCACCCGAGGGTCTTGACGAAAATGATCATACCTCCGTATTCGGTCCAGATCCTCGAGCTCGACCAGCCGGCAAACAGAGACCCGCCAAGAAGTCCCGATTAGAAACAACTGGCAGCAGCACGGGTAGTGGTTCGACCACTTCGAAGGGAGAAATAAATGAAGCTTTACTCCTCAAAATAAATGCCGGTAAAGACATGTACCACTCGAGGAGAGCTAGAGCCGATGCCGAGAAAGTTAAAGCCGATGCTGAATTGGAGTTCAAAGAGATGGAGTTTCTCTCGATCAGAACCGACGATTTGCCTGAACCGAACAAGTCGATTATCAAAAGAAAACAGGCAAAAAGCGCGACGAAATATGCACTCGATGATTAGGATGTTTTTATTTCCGTATTGTATTTTTTTCCGTATTTTTTGTAAGTATTTGTATTTTTATTTGAAGTATTTGTAATTTTTAATTTTATGAAATGAATTTTTAGTTTGTGTGAAAAATGAAAAAAGAAATAAAATGGTGAGTGGTGGGACCCAAGTGAAGAGGAGAGACTAGTTGTGAGTGAGGGGTATTTAGTTAGTTTTTTGTTTTGGTTAGTTGAGATGATGTGACGCTAAGGTGACACAAATAAAGAGGTAAAACCTAGTTGTGACACCTTTTACTCTTAACTCTACGTTTATATTGAAGAGAAGTATTTTATTTTGTTCTAGCTTATAAAGGTTCCAAGTAAAAATATTATTATACAATTTTTGGCCTCCTTGTTCGGCAAGATAAAAAAAGTATTCAATAATTTGTTTTGAAATACATGTCAAACTCAATTTTGCTTCTAAAAACAAATGACAATGTTTTGTTTTTTTTCCTAAAAGTATCTAGCCAACAACTCCCAACAGTATAGTAGATTTACTTGTTGCCCAAGGCCCCAACGAATACTAATCCATTATAAAGTTGACATGTTAATACCATTATTTCATTAAGCTCATTAATTTTGTTCCAACTTATAATCGACGCCCATGGCTGGTTACGATTTGAGTGAAGCTTACGTGTTGAAAAAGCTTAATGACCAGAAGATCAAGGATGCCGAAAAACAAAGAGACGATAAATGCATCACGGATGATGGTGAATCTAAAAATGCCTCGTCACAAAGTTGTTTGTGTTGGAAGTTCAAAAAAGATCGTGCAATCTCAAATGTGCGGTCAATGAAACCTGCAGAAGATCTCGTAACATTGGAGCTAAAGAAAGTATGATAATTAAGAACTAGTAAAAGGTAGAAAGAGGTTCATGACCAAACATTTTTGGATGGTCACTTCATGTAATTTATATGTTACTTTTTGTTTCATTTTTTGTCTTTCAAAATGTTGACAAAATGGTTAATTGTAATTTTCTCTATCATTATAAAAAGTATTTTACTACTCAGAGCTTATCATCGTACTAATGTTGGGTTTACATTCAAAACCATACATTTCAAAAGGTTATGAGCACGGATTAGTATATTTTTGCTTCAGCATCATCTTCGATACGAAGAAACAATCATATGACATTTGATCTTTAGTTTCAATGAGTTGTCGAGTCCAAGCCTTAGCTCGAGCTTTACCTTTGGCTATCACTTGTCGCGGAAGATGCAACCAATCTCATGTATAACTACTAGACCAAGTTAATATATATTCACTGATGTGGCTTTGATATAAGATCGAATATTGACTTGTCGTGGAAGATGCAACCAATCTCATGTATAACTAAAGTGTGTAGCTTGGACATGCCGCTACGCCACGTCTTACGCTATTTATAACCATGCACGTAAGCAAAACATTCTTTCTTGTAACCTAAGAAAAAGTCAACTAAAAACAAGTACTCAATTGTGACTTCATTCATCAAAATTTATCGATCCTTCATGCTAAGTTTGTTTTGGATGTTGTAATTCATCAAGTTTACATGTATAATCTATGCTTTCATGAATATCAAATTGAAAGTAGAAAAAAAAGTGCATGATGTCATGATGACGTAAACAAGGTGGAGTCAAAAAGTTATCGTTGGTGAAACAACTGATAATTTATAAAAACTACATAACAATCATTTTTTGCTAAAAAAAACAAATATTTTTATATTAAACAATTACACTACAATTATTTTTGCTAAAAAAACACACGCTGACTCTCACCCTTTGAAGTCGCTCGTGTCTCCGCCAGAGGACGCAAAATAGGGATCCTTGTAGCCCAAGAGAAACAATAGCGAAAACCCATATAAACATAAGTAGTGGTTAAATCCGATACAAGATAGAGTTGTAATGTATAGACTAATAAATATAGTAATACAAGTTTCTTGTAATGTTTTAGAAAAAATTTTGAATTTTTTCGGAAGATAAAATAGTAAAACGGAAAATATTGGTTATATTTTGCTACGAAATAACAGTGTTTTTTTTAATCAAATTTGATGTTTTTTGAGGAAATATTTAATTGCTTTAAGTCAAATGAAAAAAAATGTTATATTGGTTATATTGGCTTTAAGTCAAATGAAAGAAATGTTACTTTGTGTAAAGAAACTTTTCAAGAGAACTTACAATCTAAGAATTATTGAATATAAAAGCAAAAGTAACAAAGATCGAAAAACATTGTTTCTTGTAGCCAAAAGTATTGTCAATGTAGACGTTTCGTATTAACAAGTACAACCATCTGCCTACCTAAGGGTAATAGCCTTGGCTACGGCTACTGGTGGCTTGGCTCGTCATCATGGTGCGAAGCCATGGTGCCGTCAATCACATCGTGCCCAGCGCCATGGGCTTTGGGTTGGTTGCGGCCAGCCGACGTTATGGCCATGGCGCGACCACATGGCACAGCCAACCACACTGTGGCTCGCGCCATGGGCTGCATTATGGGTTTTATTTTAATTTTTTTTATTTTTTTTTGAAAATTCAAAAATCTAACCGTTATGTAATGGTTACTTTTTTTGACTGTTTGAAGTGAAAAAAACCTACTTTTCCTTATTATTTTACTATATCCCATTTTAAACATACAAAAAAAACATACCTTCTTTTATAATCAAATTCTTCTAATTTCTATATTTTTTATATCCATCATGTCTCAAAATCTAAATCAATACCCTAACCAATGGGTAAACAATTTTTTATCCGATCCTCAAAATCAAATTCCGACTACCAAATTCGTCTACTTCGTCTAACCCGAATACTCCATCATCCGCAACCTCTAGCAACCAATTTTCTTCATTCCCCAACTATAATCAAATACTAAATCCTTTTGCTAACTTCCCACAACAAAACCTATGTGTTAATTACACACCCGAGACATTCAATTTGTGGTTCCAACAATCTCAAAAATCACAAATCTTCCAACAATCACAACAACACAATTTCCAAAACATTCCGCAAAACTCCTCACAAGAACCTCAAGAGCCCGATGTGCCCGGTCAGCCCGATGCGCCCGAAAAACAACCCGCGGGTCCATCGAAGAAAGGTTCGAAAAAGAAACATGTGTCTAAGCGAGACACGGAGAAAAACGCACCACCACCACCGAAGTCGGACCTTTCTTTTTGGACCCAGCATGAAGAAGAAGTGTTGGCCGAATGTTGGATTAAATTATCCGAAGACCCGAAGGTCGGCTCCGATCAATCTTACGATACGTTTTGGTACCAAATCATGGACATGTGTAACGATCGGCTTAAGGACGAGGGTTTTAAAGCTCGGAACAAAAATATGTTGACCGAGAAATAGAAAACTTTGAACCGCGAGGTTCACAAGTTTAATTCATTTTATGAAAACGCCAAACTTTTGAGTGGCGAAAATCAAGATGATTTGATGACTCGTGTGATGAGTTTGTATCGAGAAGAAAACGGGAACAAGGAGTTTCCACACAAAAGTGTTTGGCTTGTTTTGAAAGACAAGTATAAATGGAAAAACCCCGATTCAACTCGCACACGTCGTGCCCGGGGGAAGATAGCCGGTCTAGATCTAGATCTTTTCAATGACGATGAGATCCGTCGTCCATCCGGTGTTCCAAGAAAGGCCAAGGTTTAACGCTCAACAAGCTCATCCGCCACATCGGGGTCTCACAAAGAAGAATTGGTCGAATTGCTACAACAACAAATGTTATCAGATCGTGAAGCAAAAAAGTACCGATTGGACCGAGAGGTGGCAGCAAGACTAGAAGTGGTTGAGCTTCAAAAAAAGGAACGAAGAATTGCAAATCCTTCGGTTCGACACAACCGGAATGAGTGCACAAGACGTGGCGCGAATCGAAAAGCTCAAAGACGCAGCGCGCGCAGAATAGTTTAATTTTTAAGTTGTATTTTCTTTTAAGTCTTTTTTTTCGTATTTGTGTTTTTTTAATTCGGTATTTTTTTTTCGTGTTTTTTTTTATTTCGTGCCTACAAAAGTTTTGGGGTTACGAACAATGTTTTGAAAATCGATTTTTTAATCGACTTGGTCAGATTATCATATCGGTATTGGGATAGTGATTCAACCGGCTCGACTCGAATCAATTCGTTTTTTTAATTAAAAAAATTAGTTTGCAACGATTACAAAAATTATATCTAAATTATAAAATCTTTCGTAATTAAGCATATAAATTATTTACCAACAAATATATATTTACAAAATAAAATTATATCGCAAATATGTAAATAACATGTTTTATTTGTAAAAATACGAAAAATTAAAAGTTGATCGGGTCTTGGGAACCGGGTTGACCCAGATCACATCAAGCCCGTCGGGTTTAACCGAGTTTCGAAAATGTAAAACCTGATTTAACTTGACTTGGTTTTCCAAAGGGAACCGATTCTACCAGTGGAACTGGTCGGGTCGAACCGGGGTTCAAAACATTGATTAAGGAAACTCGTTAGATTTGTCGTCAAGTGTAAATTTATGTTAAGAATTTTAATTTTTCTAAAATGAATGTGTTTTTAACAATTTTGTGTCACGTAAATACATGTTATGTTTAGTTAATCGACTAATATTTCAAGATAAATCTGTTTAGGTGATCATTTCTATCTTGAAATATTAGAGAATGGTTGTAATACCAATTCTTGGAATGATTTATGGTTAGGTGATTATCTCTCAAGATGTGTTTTTCAAGAGTGTTTGTTTTGGAGATAAACAAAAATATATCAATGACACATAAAAAGGATCAAGGATCAAGTATGGTATCTTTTAGTCATTTTCCTCAGAGTGTTGTTGAAGTCACTCAATGGGAAGACATAAAGAAAATTATAGACATGATTTGTTTGACATCAATGAAAGATAGCTGGATATAGTCTGTGAATGGGTCGGGGTTATTTTCGTTAACCTCTACTTGAGTCATGATAGATGTTTTTTATTGAGCTCGGGTGGTAATTCGACTAAATGGTGCAAACATCTTCCCGTAAAGGTTAATATTATGGTTTGGAAGCTCGCGCTAGATAGGCTTTTAACTCGTATAAATATTTCGTCTCGTAGCATTGGTATTCATACTCTTCATTGTCTGATTTGTGACTATCATTCAGAATTGAGAGATCACATATTCTTTTCTTGTACGTTTGTTAAAAATGTTATTGATAGGTATGCGAGATGGTAGGAGATTCAAATTCCTCACATGTCGACATTTCAACAGTGGGTGGATTGCTCTAATTCTCTTCATTTAAATAACAAGAAAAAAGACTATGTTCAAGCAACTTTCTTCTCTTTATGACGACACGTTTAGGCGTTTCATAATGTTTGCATTTTTAGATCGACGAGACCTAAGTAAAACTTGGTTTTTGATAGTTTTGTTCCAGTAACTTTTAGTTGGGTCAATAGTAGAGGCAAGTCAATTTTAAGTTGGATCGACTGGCTTAAAAGCCCATCTCTTTGTACATCTTTTATGTAGTTTTGTTTTGTTCTAGCTCTTTGCTAGTTGAATAAAATATCGTCGTTTAAAAAAAATATTTCAAGATAAATAGTCTTTTTAATTTGTTTACTCGTTTTAATAAAATCGTATGCTTAATTAATTTTATTTATTTTGTTCTTGAGAAAACTCTGCACTGCTACCTACTCTCAGATTTGCTCTACAAAGTGTATATGTCATCTATAGTCCCCTACAGGGGTGTATATATAATAGGATTGTTTTGCTTAAACGTGACAATGAGTGGTGCTACCCTTGCTGAAGCTTACTTCATGACTAGAAACCTTCAAAAAAATGGGTGGCACAACTTATAATGGACATGGTGCACCTAAGAAAAGCATATCCGACAACGACGATAAACTCGCTAGCTTCCTCGACTGCCCCGGTTCTGTTTCCTTCTACTCTTTCCATGCAATAGCCCAAACTGAGCTAGAACCATAAGTCTTGGTTCAATCTATTGTTATTTCGTGTTATACACTTGTAATGTAAATGTTGGAATACTAATTTACATGAATTAGTGATTTGAAAAAGAAAAAAGAAACGCGTACGATGACATAAGAGAGTCATTCTTGTATCCCAAGAGAAAGAATAGAAAGCCAAATGACCATTGAAGTCTAAGTGATGGAGACAAATTTGTATAGCCACACCCAATGGGTAACGTTGTCGAAAAGTCAAATGATTTTCCTATAAATACTACACTACTACAAAAAAGTCCATGGAGACTGGTCCAAAAAGGCAATGGAGACTGGTTTTGTAGGACGTCTCTATGTGGAGGATCTCCTTGCTCGAAACATAAAGAGACTGGTTTTTAAACTAGTCTCTATTAAAAGAATAGACACTGGTTATCTTCATAAAAACAAGTCTCTTTAGAGATTGGTCTCCATACTAATCTCCAGAAAGCAGTCTTTTTTAAGAGCATCTAACCAGTCTTTTTATGGAGTAAAAAATGTGTTTTTTTAAAAAACCAGTCTCTTTTTACTTAATTTTTAAAAAAAAAATTGGAATTTTTATTAAATTCCAAATTTTACAAATTTAACCCTCTACAATGGAATAATGTAAGTACAAGAATTATATAAAAAAACTAAATTAAAGGACTTGAATTGTCATAAACAACAAATGTATGTAAATAAAAAGAACTTTATGAATTGGAAGGATTAAAATTGTCAAATACATATTTCGAATCAAATTTGTTTTTATTTAACTTTTCGCCACAATGTAAACCAAGCTCCAACACAATCGTGTTCAAATCTTTCTTATCCAATGGACGCTCGTTATTCCACGGTACCTACAAGTAATTTAATCAAATTAACACAATAAGCTAGATAAAAGCAACATGCAAATCAGACCAACCAAGGGAATTAAAAGCTATAACATTGGCTTGTGGAAAGAGTTGTTAAGGCTACTAACGGATACTAACACAACTACTATAGCTTATTGATACTAACTCAGCGTATCCTTAACCTAAACTATACTAACAGCTTATCTAACTAATGTATACACGGTTTAAAAAAGACTTACTGTGTTTGGAAAGTTATTGTTTTGACATTTCAGGACGAAGTCATGCATCCATTTCATGATGTAATATCCACACTCCCAATCTTCCGGCTGACGATTCACTAGAGGAAAATCCCACTCCATAGTACCAAGGACACTAAAAAGTAGAGAACATCTGCAAGTTAAATTTCACAACAACAAATGTGAAATATTAAACTTTTTAAATAATACTTACGAGTTCACAAGTCCAGCGAGTCTGTAACAGTTCTCATTAGTTTGTGAATCCTTTTGCAGATTCAAAATAAAACCTTTACCATCCTTGGGGCATATTATGATTAGTACATAATGCCGATTGCATTTATTGTATACGTTTTAGGATAAAAAAATAACGACCAAATATAGATGATAATTAAGATGGTAAGAGATGTTACCCTTGTAGAAATGGTGCAAGATAAAAATCGTAAGAAGTCAATGCTTGAGCTAAGTAGTCCATTGTTGCAAGCTTTTCATGAAAGCACCAATCTGCGGTAATCTTCATCGGGTTCAGGAAACCAACCTTGTTATTTGAGTAGTGGTCCCTCAACTGATACAATGACCTAGTTCGAACATACAATATATAAACATAAATTTATGTGATATAAAAAATCATTTGCAATGAAGTATATAATAAAATATATATTAATTACCTCAAAAATTGTGACAACCCTGGTTTTGATATAAAAACCATTTGGTAAATGTTGTTTGAGAATGCATATTTGCATGTATAGTTATTCGGGACTTGTGTTAATAAGAGTCTTTGTTTTATCAAAGAGTCATTTGTGAGATTTATTGACTGTGAGGTCAAGAGTTTAGCAATGAATTTAGATATTGTTGGTTAGTATATGTGGTAATTTGAGACTTGAACTAAAGTTCACATGGAAATGAGAGGAGTTCATTTAGAACAAGTATCCTCAGTTGTTTGTTAATGGTATGTTTGATCCTAGGGAGTAAATCTCGGGACGAGATTTCTATTAGGAGGGAGTGATGTGACAACCCTGGTTTTGAGGTTCGTCACTTAGTTTTATTTTGTGCTAGTTACGTGTTTTTACGTGTTTATGTGCTAATTGGTGTGTATAGATTGTGGTTTGGATATCGTTTTCGGTACGGGGTACCTTGTGAGTGAAACGATGTGTGATGATTTCATGTTCATGAGCTCATATGGTAGTGACTATGAAATAAGATGGTGTTATTTAGTGGTTTTACGTATACGTATATGTATTATAGAAAATTGTATTTTTACGATTTACGGTTTAGCATTTAGAGGTCTCGGATGAGGTGTTTAGTCATGTGAGTATTTTTCGGGATGGTTTTAAGTCATTTAGGACTTAGTTATAAAGTTTATTTCAAAATTTGAGATTTTTTATAAAAGTGTATATTTTACGTCTTTTACGGTAAAACGCGTAAATTTGACTAGTTTTACGGTTTTGAGGTTTTGGAGGCTTTAGGAGCTGAAATAAATTAAGGGAAATTAAGGCAATATTATTAATACAATTATTAATAATAAAAAGAAAAAAAACGAATTTTAAGGGGTGTTGGTCGGTTTTGGACGCAAGAAAAGGAAGAGAAAAAGGAAAAAAAAGAAAAAAAGGAAAGTTGGGTTTATATTTAGACTAGGATTCTTGTGTACACTATATAATGTTTTATACTAAACAAAAAAAACATAAATCCCTGGAGAAAAAGAATAAGTCGACGATTTATGGAAAATTTTTAGGGTTCCATTGTTTTTTTTTCATCTTCCATTAATCTTAAGGTAAAACCTTCATAACCCTTTTTAATCTAATTGTTTTTAGTGTTTATATAATCATCTTATGATGGATTTAGGTTAGGGATTAATAAAAATCTGTATTTTAATGATTTCATAATGATTGGATGGTTTAGGGCTTGTAATTGGTGGGATTATGGGTAATTAATGAGGTTAATTTAATTAAACCCGTTTTTAAAAACTGGGCAGAATTTTGAGTCAGTTGTTTTGATCGTATCGGGAGTTCTACAAACTCTTATTTTGCGATTGGTATCCCTGAAAAGGTAATTGAAGTGGCTTTCCAATGCAAGAAACGATAACTAAATTGGAGGTCGGGAAGTGGGTCAAAAACAGGTTACAACAATCGAAGGTCAAAGCAGTTTTGAAATCAGCCTGTTTTCTTTTTAAGTTTTGGGTTGTTTGGGGTACTTAGGGTTGCATTGGGACATTCAAACGAACATGATAGATGGTTTATATATTATAGTAAGTATCTGCATTGGGGCTAAGAAGGTGGATTAGGGTAAGACCCCCTAATCATAACAAACTTTTTGTATGTTTAAAATCAGTAAATCTGGAATGACAAAAGTATATATATACTAGTTGCAAAACCCGCCCGATGGGCGGGTATAACTTGTGATGGTCGTTTATATTTTTTATTTTAATTAATAAATTTACATATTTTTCGAATAATATGAATTTGTTTTAATGAAAGCATAAGATGAATTATTTATTGTTTCTTTTAGTATATTAGCGGGACACTATTTTATGGTTGTGAGTGATTATAATATGAACAAAATGATGTTAATGTGTTTGTGAAATAATCATATTTTATTATTTAAGTGCTTGTACAATATGTAATACTATATATTTGCGGGTTTGTTTGATAAAGAGAAATTAGAAAAATACATATAAGATAGAGAATGGAATTGTATGTAAATTAAATTGTTAAAGATATATTTTTTTTTCAAAATTTCATTCTTCGATAAGAAGAAAGAAATCATTTTGAGACTTATATAGAATACAATATAATGTTTAATTAATAGATTAATAAGAAAGAAAACAAAAGAATGTGACAACAATATATTTATCTTTTGTTCACGCTTTTTATTCACATTTTAAAAAGTATGAATTTTATTTATAAAATATTCATATTCAAGTTTAAAGTATTAAAAAGTATAAAGTATTAAAAAGTTTACATATAAAAATATAAAATATTAATAATTTCACACATATAATTAACTGTTGTTTATAATAATTTTTTATACTTGAAAGTATGAAATTATTTGTTATATCAAATTTATTCATACCAAGGATATATGACAAACTTTTCAAAATTTCATATTTTAAAGTGTGAAAAAATATAATAATAAATATAAAAAGTCAACTCATTTGTTGTAGTTTGTGTAATCCTAAACTCACTGATCACAAAAAAAAAACCAATGTTTTGAAACTCGGTTCGACCCGGCTGGGTCAACCGGTTGACCTAGTTCAAGTCGAAAAAAGGGTCTTTTAGACCCGGATTTCACATTTTCGAAACCCGGTTAGATCCACCGGGCTGGGGTGACCCAGTTCAACCCGGTTTTCGAGACCCGGCCGAGTTTCTATTTTTTCGAGGTTTTTTTAAAAAAATATGTAAATTTTACGTATTTGCGATGAAATTTTATTTTTACATATTATATTGGTTGGTAAACAATTTATATCTTCAATATACGGAATTTTTTATTGTTTTAATTGTTTTTATTTTTAAATTTTGCTAATTATTAAAAACATGAATTTTTATTTTTTTTAGAAAACCAGGTTAATTCGGGTCGACCCGGATTAACCCGGACCCAATGACTTGACCGAGTCGATTCAACAACCGGGTTTTAAAATATTGCAAAAAACACAAATTCACGATGATAGTTTGCATTGCAGATTGCACAATATATTAAAGAACTACATACATACCCAATCTAGCAATTCCAACAAAGAAATATTTATTTAACTAACCTTCTCACTTGCTTATATGATGTCAAATGAAAAACTTAAAAAATTGTCAAACGACAACACTGAAGAATAGGGATAAAAACTAAAATTCCTCAAACTAATCTTAGCACAAAACTATCAATCATATCGTAGATGAAAAAAATAAAAGTAAGATGAGATGCTTGTCCACAATGAACATCATACGATGAAAAATAACTATTGAAGACAACTAAGAGCACAGGGTACGGGACGTTTTCGTCCAGTGTTTTCCCACGGCGCCACACCAAAATGCGAGAGACCACACCCCTGTTGGTGTTTTCGTGTCTCGAGCCGAGGACACAGCGCGTGTTTTCGCACGAAAACGCGAGACCGTACCCCGTGCTCGCGTTTTCCTGCATTTTTTTTTCTTTTTTTTTTAAGAAAAGTGGGCCCAATTTTTTCCCCATGACTCAAGCCAACCAGGGAGCGTGAAATATAGTGTTTTCGTATTTGTGGTGTGGTGGGATCATTTAGCAACCACTCACCATACCCCTTGAAAAATCTCGTATTTTCCCACGGCTCAACACAAAAACTCAACACCATACCTCGTGCTCTAATAATAAGATGCGATTCTGCCTTACTGTGATTTTCACGTGAGTTTTGTTTTTTACCCCATTTAGTTATTGTGATTTTAACTTTATTTTGTACTATCTCCGCTTCTCACTTTTTTGCACTCCAAATTGGTGTAAAGAAAAATACGAAAGAGCTTTTTCTCAAGAGTTTACATATATCTTCGTGACTGCAATTCTTTGTGTTACCAAATATGGGAAATTGAGTTAAATCCTTTTCACGAGCTCCATTTTTTTTACCAAACACACCCAATAGCCAAAAGAATTTGCAGTCACTAACAAAATGACAGGTGCTTAAGCGAGTCTCAGGAGTGCATTAAGGTTGTGTGAGCAACGACCACACTAATTGCACAGTTTGGCTGTTTCAGACTCCATAGAGACAACCTACTTTATTTAAAACATAATTACATTCCCATATTTCTAACTTTAAAATCGATTTCTGAATATTAATCTTAAAATATTTGTTAATATGGTAAATCTGGTTAGTGCACATTGTTTTTTGCTCACTTTTTATCCGTTGGTCTTAGTTAGTTACATACCAAACCCTCATATTTCTGACATATTCAGTATAACCATTATTCGCGAGGAAGAGCTACTAAAAGCTTTGCTAGAATACGCGAGGAAGAGGTAGTGAATTTGTTGTTAAAGAGCTTTCGGGTTGAGATACCGACACAATGACTTATAATATGTTATGCTCAACTACTGCAAAAACAAAAAAACCAACTGATGTCATTGTATGTAGCTTAAACATCAGATATGCAATATTATTCCCTTTATTGTGCATAAATATCAAATTCATGGCTATTGTTTCAGTCACCATGTATGAAAACTCATCTGCTGAAATCAGTAATTTTCAGTTTGCAATATTATCCATTTATTTTCACAGTGGATTACTATAAATCTAAATAATTAATGGGCCAATGCTTGGTGGTGTTTGGAAAACCTTATATTAACAATTTATACTTGTTTAGAAACAGCTCTGAGCTCATGAGCTCATCCAGTGTCAAAACACAATGTAAGAGACAGTGTTTGAGTTGGCTTGTCGGGTTATTTGGTCCAAATGAATAATCATTACTGGTTGTGCACTATTTAAACCCTCCAAATTGCTAATTTGTTGTGTGTGGAGGTCAAATTAATTCTCAATAAGCTACTGAGAATATATATAAGTTATACAAAATCATCCAATATTGGATTGCTTATTCAATCTGATGATCCAATATCCTATTACCTTGTACTTTTTTCGATAATACGCTAGTTCTTAATCAACAACTTATAGTGGGTGATTGGTTAAACTTTTTTTTACAACAGCTTATGTATTTTAAGAATACACAATATCAAGAATAGCTTGTTGGGTGAAACGCTACTTCGTCTTTTGTGCATTAATACGAATAAATTCGACATACTTGGACTCTGTAACTATTTCTTTGACAATAAATGTTTCGGACTAACCCAGCCTGAACCAAACTGAAAGTAACTCATTTCGATGACCTGACCTGACCCTTTTTACGAAAAAAAATAAACGCGCGGAATCATAAACTCTATTAAACAGAAAAGAAGTTTCAAAGTTACGAAACTTGACCTCACTCATAGACGGAGCTTTAATACGGCAGGGGTGGGGTCATGCCCACTGCTCACTTTGAAGAGTTGATGAAATTTGCACGAAAGAGTGTCAGTGATGGTGACATCGGTAAATACCAAGCTTTTGCTCAAACCTTGCAGCAGTCCAGGGGGATTAGACCTCTTTCAAATAGAGGACTAATCCCATGATGTGGAGCTGGAGTGCAATTGGAACCATCTGATTGTTTGCAAGGATATTCAAATGTAGAGTTGCTTAAGGAATTCCAGTATATCCAAAATTCCACTTAACCACAGCTTATCCCTGAATCTGATAACTTAATATAGAATGACTACTTATTAATGCATACTTGTGTATACTTTTCACAGAGCCATATATTTTATGTGTACATCATTTATACTATAAAATATACCAGATGTCTCACCTATCATTTAATCAATGGCTCAAATAGGTGTGTGTCAATTAAAAAGCTTATAAATAACAATCTAGATATAAAGTAACCTGTAATGTAGAATTTGAATCAGAAGATATTGCTATCATCGTATCATTTAGCAATTTGTAATTTGACCAAGCGGTAATATCAAAATAATTATAAGATTAAGGATTGATCAACTTACAACCAATAGCATTTGAGATTCTTGTGCATTTATTTCCAATCTCAAACTTCTGAATTTCATGATGATTTTGCATCTTCAAACTTCAAATATGTGAGCCTAAGTGAGTTAACAAAGTAAGTTAACATGTCCTTCCATGAGCCCAAAGTGTCTTTTTATTCTTTCCAACAGGAATAAGTTCTATTGCATCATTACCCTTTTCTTTATGCCCACCACCACCTTCTTTGTCTCCCATTGCATCTTTCAACTCCTTAAGAAACGAAACCGATGTTGTTCTGTCACAAATTGCTATGTGAATGTTTAAAACCGTTACGTATTTCTCGCCAAGCAATGTGCACCCGTTAATCAAAATAAAATATTTGCAAAAAGTTCCACAATGTAACTCAGAACCTGCCATGTGATTAAGGTATGAAGAAAAACTCCACGATGGTAACATATAAACAGTAAAAAGATGTACTCACTGTCATTTTTCAATGTTTAATCTTTTACGGACAGAGCATCAAGGTTAAAGCAATCAAGAACAATTCGGTTTAGAACCTGAAATCATAAAATCAAAACCAAGCTGAAAATAATTCATTAGAGGACGCAATTTTGACCATTTATTTACAAATGGATCAATCCAGTTTAATTGGTATCAAAAAATAATAAACACACGTAACGAATCATAATAAAATAAATTTCATAAATAGATGCATCCTCTTAAATCATTTGGTCTACTGCTAGTAATGTAACAAATTTATAACTACCTAAATTTCAGAGGTCCTTTAGGGCCCTCCTAAATACAATTTCAAACCACAAAGCCTGTCACGCATGACAAGAGCAAGTGTTTTAGTTCTGAATGGAAAATGCTCGCACACGTTCTGATTTTTTGTGTAAAAAATTGAGTTATGTAGATGGTGGTGGTTCCTGAATATTTTCCTTGGCAGGTGGCTTTGGATCTGCACGTGGTGCACTTGAACTGGCTCGTGTTTTTGTCGGACCGGACTTCTATATCCTTGTTTCCCTTCCACCATTCTTCAGCTTGTTGCGCATTAAACCTCTTTTTACTGAACGGAAAATTTACACAATTTGGATTATTAAAAAGAATGGAGCACCACCAAATCCTAACGTGTGTAGATTTCTAATTCGGAGGGTTGGGTTGGTTAAACATGCATACACTTCTTGTACAATACATTATTTTTATTAATTTATATAAATAATGAATATGTTAATCATAGCGATAGTACTGTTACTAAAGCACAGAAAAGAATTCTACAATACTACAGCTTATCAATGGAAATGCGTTAAAAAACAACTTCATATATAAGATCATATCTTGTGTATGGAGACTAAATATTGAAGCATATTCTATGTGCAGGCACCCATGTATTTTCCAATCTGTTATGTGTATTCTTATTCTGTTAATGGAACCTCACCACCACAATTTGGATTGACACCAAGAAGATATGAGAGAGCACACAAGCTGAAACCACACATGCCACCTTTACCCCCAGACACCCAATCTACCTAAATATTGTTAGTTGTTAATAATTATTTTGCAATAATCATGCCACATTTACCCCATATACACCCAATCCACCTCAAGTATATCAAAAGTCTAGCAATAATGGGTGCACCAGGTACAAATCCAACCTCAGCCATTCTACCAAGGACTCGCATAATCACATCCTAAACAGGCAAATATCAATTCCTTTAAACTTTGAATTAGGTTCGAACATATTAAATGTAATTAGGATTAAAAAAACAAACAATGAAAGGAGATAGTAAGCTCACATGGCTCTTGCGCATATATTACAACCACCCTTTCATCTGATTCAGCGGTTGGGTCAACTATTTTCAAAGATGCATCCGTCTCTGTCTGCAATGCTCCAATGCTCTTTTATAGGAACCGCCTTTACCGATCAAAGTCATCAAACTGTCAACTTTTTCAGCTTGACACAACAATCTAAATACACTTCTTATTTTATGCCATCCGGTGGAGGTTGAATATAAAAAGAACACGTGTCCTTAACGTGTACACTGCCCGTCAGACCAGATTCATTTTGAGCTAAACCATAAGAAATCAGTTGTGACCAAAACCTACCCTTTCATCAATTAATGGGTTGACATTGCCAATTATATGGGCATCGATCAAATTGAAACCTAATACACAACAAAATTCGAAGATCATATAGTTATACCTAAACAGGAAATACACCTTTTATGCTTTGCAAACTAACATTTCACACCTTTATTGTCACGTCAACTTAAAAACCCAAAAATTTCATGAAAGCAAACAATTTGAATACAGTTAATGTATTAAAGAACTAAAAAGGAAAAACATGCCTTAATATCATGTAGCACATTTAACTATAATGTGGCTCCGCCGACGCTTATTCAGCAACAACCTAGCCAGACTTTGATCAAATGTCTTGTAATCTCACAAGAAACAGGTATGTATTATGAATGCAGTTTTGATTTCACAACTTCTCTTAGTTGCTTAATTGGTCTAATGTTTTTAAAATAAAATCGAGAGCCACAAATCCATGAAGATTCATCACAGTTGCAAAAACATTTGCTTGTCCTCCACTTGGTACATCCTTTTGATTAATCTCTCAATAACCCTAACATATAAACACAAAACATATTAGGACTTACAATAAGTATATTGGACCAGTAAGTAAATGTTCATCTCAAGCCAACATGAGTAGCAAGTAAAGGAAATACATTTGCTTTCCATGAAATTTCTACAATAACAAACGACCCATTGACAATTCTCATAACAAAAATTCTTACCAATGATATAAATAAATGTAAGGCATTATTATAAAAATTAAAACAAACTTGAAAAACAACATATCATCCAAATCTAAAACTAAGCTAACTAAAAACATCATTCAAATCTAAAACTAAGCTAACTAAAAACTAATCAAATTCCGAGTCTTAAAATCTCTTAATCATAACATATATCTCAGTTTTTATAGCCAAACAAATCATAAAACACGACATATTTTGTATCTATATTTTAAGAAACCTAAGGTCGATGTGTGAATGGTGAAATCTCATATCACAACTTAAAATTCAATTAAACCATTCGATACCCCAAAACCCCTTTAACAACTTAAAGTATTAAACCTCAAATCACCAATCCATATATTTGAAATACACAATAATCAACAAAAGAATAACAAAATTGATAATACCCAAAATTTAAAAAAATTAAAAATAACCTGAATATGAAATCAGTAGTATGTATCCATCTTTGTTTCAAATTTAATATAGGCAAAACCACGATTAGTGATCATCAAAACTTGGTTGACTCCTCCAAAGATTTCCTGCACCAATAGGGGGAATCGTAAAAACAGAAAAAAAAATATAATCTAGGGTTTTGAAGATACGAATGAATATATATGATATTAAGGTTTTAAAAAAATTTGATTTTAGGTTTCGTACCTGTGTGTTTTGAAGATATGAACATATATGATTTTAAGGTTTTGTAAAAAATATGATTTTAGGGTTTCGAACATGTGTGTGTTTTAAAGATACGAATGAATGCCTGAGTATAATAATTAAATCTTCAATCATCATTGATTGATCAACTATTCTTCCGGCAAATTTGATTCACAAATAATTATTTCTTGGTTCGAATACCTGATAAATCTTCAACTTATGGATTTGATTTCTGATCTTTCACCTTCTTGGTTCGAATACCTGATAAATCTTCGATTTTTTATGGATTTGATTTCGGATCTTTACCAATGGTGAGTGTTTTTTTAGAACGAATATATATTTTGTTTTTGTTTTAATGGGTTTGCGATAATAGCAATTTTAAGCCCGGAAGGTAAAGCCCATATGACGTGGATTAGCAGAAGATTAGTGACGTGGCAAATCCCTCCTGTTATATATAATGTAAAGATATATATATATATATATATATATATATATATATATATATATATATATATATATATATATATATATATATATATATATATCGGGGCCTTAATAATAGCTTTAAGGTTGGGGCAAGTGGGAGGTGTTAGCTAACATATGTAAGGGCATAAGTATTCCCTTTACAGAGATCATGGGTATGTTTAAGTGGGCGTTTGGCTTATAGTTTGGAGACCTAAAACCGGGACTGTTTTGGGTAAAATGTTAACGGGACGGGTTATGAAGTATAATGAGTTAAGGGCTTTATAGAGGGGTGTAATGAGATGCTTAGAGCATATAAATGAGGTATTTATATAGGAGGAGGTTAGATGTCCATCATAGGTTGATGAGCCATCTTAGTGATTGGTTCATGTTTTGATTATGTGTTTTTAGTTTGTTAGTTTTTTGCTAGTGCGAGGACTTTTGGAGAAGCTTAATCAGGTGAGTTTCATAGTCCCATGTCTACTAATGATTTTGACTTCCAGATGGGATGGAAGAAAAACTGTTTTGTTTTATAAATTATGCTGTGAATGTTTTGTGTTTGGTGATGGACTTGTATGTGCATACTTATGTGATTAACTGCTAGTTGATTCTTGATTGCTTTATGTTTTGACTTGGTACCAAGGGGATGTTGGCAAAGCGGGGCCTTGAGATTGGTTCATAGGTGTTTGGATGCCTATGGGAGTATGGTGTTTGGTAAGGATGGGAGCCTTGGATTTGGATTTGGATTTGGATTTGGATTTGGATTTGGATTTGGTTTGGTTTGTTTAATCTTGAATAATAGTTGTAAATGCATGTTTTTATCACATTGTCCATATGTTCGTAAATTTGGTTATTGTTCACAGCTTATGGTTTGTTTTGGCGTTGGAGTCTAAACCTATGACTCTCACCAACTTTATGTTGACGTGTTATAGTGTCTCTTTCAGGTGATAACGTGGTTAAGCGTGAGAATATATGTGGCTAGGATTGGAGTCGAGTAGGAATACATTTAGAAGGAGATCCCCGTTCCTTCTTAGTTTATTTTTCTGTTTGTTTCAATAAGTGATACTATGAACCTATATGTTGATTGTTAGTGTTATTTGTTCGTCTTGGGTAAGAGGTAGGACTGTTACCTACTTAGCTAGACTCCTGCTATGTTGAGATACTGTCATGACATTTGTGTCGCCATTTATGACATTATATTTGCATTTTAGTTTTCTCTATAGAGACACCGTTTTTTGTGATTATATCCATACGTTGCACCCCATATTCCGCCATGGTGGGGTGTTACAGAATGGTATCAGAGACAATGGTTATAGAGAATTAGGTTGCCTAGTCGCGTAGCCTAGTCTATAGCTTAAGGGTCCCTGCATATAGGCGTCATAGGAGTATGTGTGCATTTTATATTAATTGATTTGTTTGGATGTTATTTATTGTGATGTTTTGACTAGTATGAATTGAACCATAGTAAGTTCATAGTTAGCCACATGTTATTTTCTTTTCGGGTTGTGACTAGTGCGGGTTGAACCATAATCGTCCACGCTAGTCATCGTCGTATTTTTCTTAAATTGTACATTATAGTACATAATTTGGTACATGGTAGTTTCTATCTTTTGTTGGGTTATTTTATGTACCTGAGGTATAGTATTTTTCTTTTGATGTTTAAGTCATGTTCCCTAAGAATCATGTGGTTGTTCGAGGTATTAGGAGTAGGTGGGTATGAAGGATTTTAAGCTGTTTCCACTCTTACGGGCGACATGACTTATAACTGATTATGTTTTCGTTTTGGATTTAGTTTATGTTGTTTTAGCTAGACTATGGATTTATGTATTTCAAGAGTTTTACTATGTTATTTTAATAGATGGAGTTTTGGACCTATTTGGTTATGTGGTTATGAGCTTATGTGAGTAGATGGATTTATGTGTTATATGTTGTATTGATTCTTATAAGTATCATCATAGGAGGGAGTGCATTGGAGAAATGGTAATTGTATAAGTATGGTGGCCAACATAGTGATACAAGTACCACAACTTCAATGGGTTCTCAAGTATGATTGCATGAAAGAGGGTTAGTACATGCTTGTATATGATGAGATGTAGAATTTGGGTATACGTATAATATATGGGTTTATGTAATGGATGCCTATGATATTCCTATTGTTCTTTTTGTGTTATATGTTTTGGGTTATAGTTGTGTTGTGTGATTATGGGGTCACACGATATGGTTTGGTTTTGGAGGTGGGCTTTATGCCTTGTTGTGTCACGGTGAGATGGTGATTACTCATATGGAAAAACGAGCGTATAAAGCGATTGATTGACTTGACGTGTATGATAACGAGTATGTTTGGGGGATTCAATAGGTATACATATGCGGATGTATATATACTAGTAGATGTTATGTTATGATTTACGGTCGTTCAGTAGTTATTATAACTTGAACGTACCTAGTGCTCTCTCGTGTTTAAACAATTTATTAGTGCTCGAGTTTGATGGAGTTTCAACAACGTTTTGAATCTTTTGAAGTGTGTCTTGTATCATATTCTTTGAGTTTTGTATTTCACGTGTACGTTTTAAAATGGTGTTTTTGGTTTCAAGTCTATTGAAATAACTTGGGATTTCTTTTGAGATAATGAAATCTTTTGTGTTGGGTCTTGCATTTCTTTTGGTCGGTATATATTGAGTTAGATGGTTGGTTGTATTCGGTAAAATAAGGGTAAGGTGTTGGAGTCGTGTTTGAAACAAGATGTAACATAAGATTTCTTTTTAATCAACACTTATATATTTCAAATTCTAAAAGACTTTCTTTGAAATAAAGCGAAGTAAAAATTTCTTTCTACCTACATAGTTTATATAATTGAGTTTGACCGATTTATGTCATTTATAATTATTTATACAAGGTTAAATTGTGTTTATGAAGATTTCACATACAATTATATCTTTCATTTAAAAGGATTACATTAATCACTAAGTTTATTCTTTAGTTTTTTTAAAACAACTAGTATAAAACTGATTTGGTCATAACTTGTTCGTTTTTAGAGCTTTTTGAGTGATTCAAAAGCCAAAAATTATGTACTCGGAACGTACTTTTCAAATATTCAGAATGTATAGTCATGGGAGGTCAGTATCCTGGTCGAAATTTTTGTACAAGTATCGGGTTCAAGGTTGAGTTTTGAATAGTAGTTTATTTTTTTGATTTGGGATGCACGGGATACCTAGTCTTTAAGTTGTGTTTTGAGTTCGTCAAGAGGGTTGTTGGTAGATTCTTTGAGTCACATAGATGTGGGGAGGTAAAAAAATATATATCCTTTTGGAAAAGTCGATCTTTTGCACTGTTTAAATAATATGTCGCGGGGTGTAATATGTTTTGGTTGCCATTGGGTGTTTCTTGGACCATTTTTCTATGCCATGGGTCATTTTGAATTGATACATGCTTTGGGTTTGAGTTTTCTTTTGAGTCTCGTGGTTTTTGATTTGTTTTAATTGGTGCACGTGAAATGTCGTTTGTTATCTGTGAGTTTGATTCGTTGATCGTATATAGTGGATTCAGGATGTAGTTTTGGGTTCGTATTGATTTGGAGTGTTGAGGTAGACATATGAAAGACTTGGTCGCGCCTATCCGATTAAGTAGGTGGCCATGGGAGAATGGTTGGAATGTCCTTAGTGGGGATGAAAGAGTTAAAAGTTCGTAGACGAACTAATGTGGTCATGAGGTCTCTTAGGAGTGCCAAGGGAGATGAATAGATATATGTGTAATGTATGGATATTGGCACACGTAACGTGCCATAGAGAGTGTTGGAAGGGGATATAATACCTCAAAGGTATTTATGATTGTTCGTAAGGCATGTAAGTTTTCCAAAAATTTCCTGAGATTTAGTAGGTTTGCCTATTACTTTGAGGTAGAACCATGAATAGAGCAAGTAGGAGAAGTGAGAGGAGTTGTAGTTAGTGCCTTTCAAAAGCAATTGTTGATGGAATGATTTATAAACAAGAGTTGTTAGAAATTGCAACGGATGCAAGGTAAAATTTGAGTTGCTTAGTAGTAGATTGGATGTGGAAAGCGGTTGAGTGGTCTGATGAGAGGAAGTATTGGTCTTTTAAAATGCGTGTAGAATTTTGCAAGTAAAACGAGGTAGGAATTTATTCGTATTACCGCTAATAGAGGGTGCAAGGAGGACGTAGTTGAAACTGCTAAGGATGTTGTATGAACGCTTTGGGCTTACGGTTATGCATTTGGCTTCGCCAAAGCACTAGCGGTTTTCATGGAGTCAATGAACCAAGTGTGCATGAACATGTATAAACGAGTTGTCATCGGCATCAACGACATCTTGATCTACTCAAATCTTAGAAGGAGAGTGAGGCGAATTATGAGTGGGTTTTGGAGTTGTTAGGAAAGGGAATTATACGCGAGATTTTCAAGGGTGAGTTTTAGGATTAAGTTGGCCACCACGAGTAGTCAGAGATGATGGCATATCAAGGAACCAGCAAAGGGTAAAGTGAAGAAGGATGAGGAAGCGTTTGGAGGCTGAAGAGGTGGATCGGATAATGAGCAGATCTTGGCATTATCGGAAGGACTGGCTGAATTCGCGAAGCATGACGATACGTGGAGCAAGGATTTGGAGGCGTACGAGAACGAAAAAGAAAGGCGATTGCTTATACGATGCAGGAACTGAAGATTTGGAAGAACTAGATAAGACTTAGTAGTGGAGATGGATTGCTATATCTGCCTAGAATGCTAGAGGCATTTGGTGTACGAGACGTAGAGAATGATCTATACGGATCATGAACGTCTCTAACACATATTTAATCATCTTGATTGAACATTTGGAAAAGGTGATGGGTGGAGTTAAGTGATGAAAGAAAAATTGCAAGGCCAAGTACCATCTGGGAAAGGCAAGCATGGTTGATGAGACATGGAATAAGAAGAATGAAGTGAAGCTGAGACAAACTTGAACTATATGGACGACGTATTAGGGTGGCTTAGATGAAGGATTTAGGTTGCACGAGTTGAGTTATCTAAAGCAGAGAACGCGTCAACATTTATGTTGCGTGGCTTGGACAATCGTAGGGAGGAAAGGGACGTAGACTATAATTCCTACATAGATAGGAGTAGTTTAGAAAAGGCGATGTAAGGACGAAGTTGGTGGAAGGGATACATAATGCGGAGGAGGATTAAGTACGATGAGAGTTGGGTGATAGTCGATAGACTAACTAATTCATTCCATATTTCAAGAGGAATGAGAAGTCACGTAGTTGAGAAGTTGGAAGGATTGCGTACGGATGTGATGGAATAGAGGGTTTTGCGTAAAAGTTAGCCTAATATGTATGGAATGCCTTATGAAGGATTATGGCAAGGGAAGAAACGATGGGAAGCATCACATCGTGATGTATGGTAGGAGTTGAGGAAGAAGAAGGAAGTGTGTATAGAAGCGAAGCATGAATGAAATAGGTCATTTTGTAAGGAAATTGGAATTTTTAAGTAGTTTGGAATACGGACTAAAGGGAGTTGATGAACATGATTGGATATGAGTATATCCGGCTAACTGGAAAAGGATAGGCAAGTGAGATATTTATACAACCTTAGGTGTTACACTGAGGGCATGGGTGATTGATTTAGAGGTAGTTAGGAAACTCGTTAGCGATGGCTGAGTTTTCATATAATGATAGTTATCATACTAGAATTCGATAAATACCATTTGAGGCACTATATGAAAGGATAGGGTGAGTTGTCCCCATTGTGGACTAGAATTGGTAAAAGAGGCTACTAATGTGGTAATGATGTTTGTGGAAAGGATGAGGGAAACAAGGGATGCTATGTAGAAAAGGAGGAAACCACTAAAATTAGTAACAAAGTTATGTAGGGAGTTTCACCCATAGTAACGGGTGGTATGTTTTTGTAAAATGGAAGAGTTGATGTAGAGTTTTGTAGGTCCATTTATGATCTTTGGAAAGATCGGACCAGTAGCTTATGAGCATAGAATTACCTGGGGGGAAAATGAGTGGTATACATGATATATTTCATGTATTGAGATTGGTAAATGTTGTTTGAGAATGCATATTTGCATGTACAGTTATTCGGGACTTGTGTTAATAAGAGTCTTTGTTTTATCAAAGAGTCATTTGTGAGATTTATTGACTGTGAGGTCAAGAGTTTGGCAATGAATTTAGATATTGTTGGTTAGTATATGTGGTAATTTGAGACTTGAACTAAATTTCACGTGGAAATGAGAGGAGTTCATTTAGAACAAGTATCCTCAGTTGTTTGTTAATGGTATGTTTGATCCTAAGGAGTAAATCTCGGGACGAGATTTCTATTAGGAGGGAGTGATGTGACAACCCTGGTTTTGAGGTTCGTCACTTAGTTTTATTTTGTGCTAGTTACGCGTTTTTACGTGTTTATGTGCTAATTGGTGTGTATAGATTGTGGTTTGGATATCGTTTCTGGTACGGGGTACCTTGTGAGTGAAACGATGTGTGATGATTTCATGTTCATGAGCTCACATGGTAGTGACTATGAAATGAGATGGTGTTATTTAGTGGTTTTACGTATATGTATATGTATTATAGAAAATTGTATTTTTACGATTTACGGTATAGCATTTAGAGGTCTCGGATGAGGTGTTTAGTCGTGTGAGTATTTTTCGGGATGGTTTTAAGTCATTTAGGACTTAGTTATAAAGTTTATTTCAAAATTTGAGATTTTTTATAAAAGTGTATATTTTACGTCTTTTACGGTAAAACGCGTAAATTTGACTAGTTTTACGGTTTTGAGGTTTTGGAGGCTTTAGGAGCTGAAATAAATTAAGGGAAATTAAGGTAATATTATTAATACAATTATTAATAATAAAAAAGAAAAAACGAATTTTAAGGGGTGTTGGTCGGTTTTGGACGCAAGAAAAGGAAGAGAAAAAGGAAAAAAAAGAAAAAAAGGAAAGTTGGGTTTATATTTGGACTAGGGTTCTTGTGTACACTATATAATGTTTTATACTAAACAAAAAAAACATAAATCCCTGGAGAAAAAGAATAAGTCGACGTTTTATGGAGAACTTTTAGGGTTCCGTTGTTTTTTTTTTCATCTTCCATTAATCTTAAGGTAAAACCTTCATAACCCTTTTTAATCTAATTGTTTTTAATGTTTATATAATCATCTTATGATGGATTTAGGTTAAAGATTAAATAAAAATCTGTATTTTAATGATTTCATAATGATTGGATGGTTTAGGGCTTGTAATTGGTGGGGTTATGGGTAATTAATGAGGCTAATTTAATTAAACCCGTTTTTAAAACTGGGTAGAATTTTGAGTTAATTGTTTTGATCGTATCGGGAGTTCTACAAACTCTTATTTTGCGATCCAAGTATCCCTGAAAAGGTAATTGAAGTGGATTTCCAATGAAAGAAACGAGAACTAAATTGGAGGTAGGGAAGTGGGTCAAAAACAGGTTACAACAGTCGAAGGTCAAAGCGGTTTTGAAATCAGCCTATTTTCTTTTTAAGTTTTGGGTTGTTTGGGGTACTTAGGGTTGCATTGGGACATTCAAACGAACATAAGAGATGGTTAATATATTATAGTAAGTATCTGCATTGGGGCTAAGATGGTGGATTAGGGTAAGACCCCTTAATCATAACAAACTTTTTGTATGTTTAAAATCAATAAATCTGGAATGACAAAAGTATATATATATATATATATATATATATATATATATATATATATATATATATATATATATATATATATATATATATATATATATATATATATATATATATATATATATATATATATATATATATATATATATATATATATATATATATATATATATATATATATATATATATATATATATATATATATCGGGGCCTTAACAGTAGCTTTAAGGTTGGGGCAAGTGGGAGGTGTTAGCTAACATATGTAAGGGCATAAGTATTCCCTTTACAGAGATCATGAGTATATTTAAGTGGGCGTTTGGCTTATAGTTTGGAGACCTAAAACCGGGACTGTTTTGGGTAAAATGTTAACGGGACGGGTTATAAAGTATAATGAGTTAAGGGCTTTATAGAGGGGTGTAATGAGATGCTTAGAGCATATAAATGAGGTATTTATATAGGAGGAGGTTAGATGTCCATCATAGGTTGATGAGCCATCTTAGTGATTGGTTTATGTTTTGATTATGTGTTTTTGGTTTGTTAGCTTTTTGCTAGTGCGAGGACTTTTGGAGAAGCTTAATCAGGTGAGTTTCATAGTCCCATGTCTACTAATGATTTTGAAGTCCAGATGGGATGGAAGAGACACTGTTTTGTTTTATAAATTATGCTGTGAATGTTTTGTGTTTGGTGATGGACTTGTATGTACATACTTATGTGATTAACTTCTAGTTGATTCTTGATTGCTTTATGTTTTGACTTGGTACCAAGGGGATGTTGGCAAGGCGGAGCCTTGGGATTGGTTCATAGGTGTTTGGATGCCTATGGGAGTATGGTGTTTGGTAAGGCTGGGATCCTTGGATTTGGATTTGGATTTAGATTTGGATTTGGATTTGGATTTGGATTTGGATTTGGTTTGGTTTGTTTAATCTTGAATAATAGTTGTTAATGCATGTTTGTATCACATTGTCCATATGTTCGTAAATTTGGTTATTGTTCACAGCTTATGGTTTGTTTTGGCATTAGAGTCTAAACCTATGACTCTCACCAACTTTATGTTGACGTGTTTTAGTGTCTCTTTCAGGTGATAACGTGGTTAAGCGTGAGAACATATGTGGCTAGGATTGTAGTGGAGTAGGAATGCATTTAGAAGGAGATCCCCGTTCCTTCTTACTTTATTTTTCTGTTTGTTTCAATAAGTGATACTATGAACCTATATGTTAATTGTTAGTGTTATTTGTTCGTCTTGGGTAAGAGGTAGGATTGTTACCTACTTACCTAGACTCATTCTATGTTGAGATATTGTCATGACATTTGTGTTGCCATTTATGACATTATATTTGCATTTTAGTTTTCTCTATAGAGACACCGTTTGTTGTGATGATATCCATACGTTGCACCCCATATTCCGCCATGGTGAGGTGTTACAAAAATAGGGTCAAGATGCCAATATCCAGTTGTTTGTTTGTCAAAAGCTCAATGATGTCCGTTACGTTTATTGAAACGTAGAACTCCTCAGTTGCACAAAAAACCTTCTGATTAACAACAATAGAATACGGCTCAGCAATATCCTCACGGCTCATCCAATTATTATACCCATCTATCACATTCTGTGGTTTACTGAGTATATCATTTTGCATATCGTGCAACTTCTTTCGGTTGGCAGCTTTCTCATTTGCAACCTGACATAACAAACAGTAAACACAAATCAACATTATCATATCAACAGTGGTTTATATCAGATTAAGACTTGCTCCCTAAGAGTAAAGCACTAATATGTGAAACTGCATATTAAGAGGGTGTTTATAGCTTCCTCTTGAAACTTGGTTCTTCCGATTTTGAAACCCAGTAAACCCAATACTTATATCACTTCTCTGTAATTGCTATAATTTTTCTGGACTGTTACCAATAGCATAAGCCATTTTGAGATACCTAAAGAGATACTATTACTACCAACTAAATTGTGTGTTTATCTCCCCTTGTACCAAATTAGGAGATGTTTAGATGGCCTAATATATACAGGGGTGTTCAGTTTTGCTACAGACTTGCGGACTAATGAATAGTTCACTGCATCCCAATTCCCAACTACATAAACACCGATTTGGATACACACTTTAAGTTTAACCACCATCTGAACAGGACCTAAAACCCAACACTCATGATTCATCATCACCAACTTCCCAAGACATTTTAGTGGTGGGTTCATCAGCTCCTTCAAGAGAAGTGCTTCCTACTTTATCCTCTAAAGCTTATTCTAAAAGCACACAAGTGGTTTTCATAAAAATGCGATTCCAAATCAAAATAAACCAAAACAAACACACAAAAAAGATATATTAAACACACTAGTAACTTTTATTTCATCATAACCAAACCGACAAGTAAACATCATCCGGTCACACATAAAATCCATCACAAAGAAGACACGCTAAACATAAAAAGTAAAGGACATATAATGATAACATGCACAAATCAACATAACGATATAAAAGTAAGTCTTACCCGCTCTATCGATTTTTGTTTTTTGATTGCATCTTCAGATGCTTTATCCTTCATGTTCAATTCTTTCGGGGTAACATTTACTTTTCCCTTTTTTGATGAAGGTGCCGATTCAGGATGAGGCATCAAACGTTTTGTTGGAAATTGTGTTACAGGTTTTTTGGACGTCCCCTACGAATAACAATCCAACTAAGTTAACAAATACTTAATTATGACAACTGCTATATAAACTATCATAATACCTTATAGCGACCAATAGCAAAAATCGGCCATTGAATAAAGCCATTCACTGTAGACTCTAAACAAGGCAGTTCATCGTCTGGCATAGGGAGCTCCATATTTTTATGGTTTTCCATAACTTTGTGAACTGCTACCTTCATGTGACCTTTTCTTAATTTCTGCAAATGTGCCGTACCATTTTCAAGAATCGAATATATTGTTGCAAAGGCACACATCGCTGGATTCCCGGCTAAAGCACAACTAGGGACGTACAAGCAGCCGTAGGTTTCCTCCTAAATAAAATGTATCAAGTAGTGAGGTAACAAAATAAGCAATTTAACAATTCTTACAAGGCTAATTACAAAACTGAAGTAGTTAACCTGTATGCATTGTATCTTAAAGACATTGTTTGAACTTGGTTGATTCTGTTCCCCTTGTTCCTTCCTTACGATATTTGAGGCCTCCTAAATAAAACGTTTCAAGTAGTTAGAAAAAAAAATTAGCAAATTAACAATTCATAAAAGGCTAATTAGAAAAGTGAAGTAGTTAACCTGTATGCATTGTCTCTTGATGACATTGTTTGAACTTGACTGATTATGTTCTGGTCCGAACACCTTTATGATGGCATCTACTCTCGAGTTAGATTCGTTTGAATTTTATGATAACTCATTGGCTGCTTCTACCTACGCAACGTACCAAAAAATGTAATTAATGTACCAAAACTAGAAAACTTAGATATATGTAGTTATAGATCATATTAGATTAAGAATGACACATACCAACTTCTTAGAAACATCAATTAAATGAGCAGGCAATGGCTTGATCCCATCCTTGTCTCTTGGAGCTCGGGCTAAACAGTAGTTGCTTGAACGAATATCCGGTATTAAGTGAAGTTATGTCGCCCTATCAGGATCATTTCGCTCCTCTTCCCACTGTTTCTCAAAACTGCGATACCCTTTCGGTCCTACACGAGGACGAGTTATTGGTTTTTGTCCTCGTGCACGGGCTTGCGCACGCAGTTTCTACACAAGTGAGTAAAACTGAATTATAAACATTTCTAGCTTAATAGTATAGTATAATGATAAAAAAAAGCAGTGACACTAACATTTTTGGCAGCCGTGTTTTCATTCAGGCAGAATTGATCCCGTACATCTTGCTCTATGTATGTCCATTTAGTTAACGGGGATATGTTTTTTAGCATGAATTTCATCCTTAGTTTTGTTTTGAAGGCCTTCCACTTGATAGCACATGATAAAAGTGTCTGTTTTTTAATCAGTTTATCATTTTGTAGTCTAAAATGTGCCTGATATAAACATGTTATAAGTTAATACATTAACGAAGTTAGAATATAATAGAATTAGTGATGGAGGATGCCATACCATAATATCGGACCACAAAAAGTCCTTTCTGACGGTTTCACAGCCTTCCAGTTCTTTATGAGGATAGAAATTAGTCTCCTAGTTCGAGTGCCTACACACTTTCCAAACAGAAATTGCCACTTTCCTACGGCTTGCCCAAATTTATTGAATTCTACAGATTCGCCATCTGGAAGATCTTGAATTTGATTGATTCCTCTGATTCTTCTTTGTGCGGGAGGGTCCTAAATTTCAAGTACAAACCGAATGAGTCATGAAAGCTAACAATTAAGCCAATAAGTTTCTATCTAAACACAATTATTACCAACTAACAACAAGATCTGTACCGACTATAATTCCTATATGTCATTTCAGGTATGTTTTATTTTTATGCTTCCTGTTAAGTTTTTTGTTTAGTTCAAATAGTAAAGTAGCCTTTCCGAAACATTCTCATAATTTTACACCTTTCAAGTACTGTTACAAGTACCTTAAGTAAAACCATACGACATTATATACACCAGTACGTAGACTATGCCAAGTAGAACTTCTAAAGCAAATAACCAACGAGGTCTTGAATCAGTACCTTAAGTAAAACCATATGACATTATATACACCGGCATAGATGTTTAAACATATAAAACACATAATATTGGTCTAATCCAAACACCCCTTTAAACCATTGTTCGGCTGGCTGCATATTTTTATAGTAGTTGTCTGCCTTTTTTAGAAACCAGTATGCTTGAGAGATGTGAAAGTCTCAACCACAACTATACCTTAAGGGGTCGTTGGTTGTTACTCTGGTATGATTTTCAAGCAGTCCAAGTCCCACGTGTACTATACCATTTCACAGAGTGTGTATACTAAAGCTATTAATAGGATCGTTATAGAACCCCAACTGTGATCTTATAAGCAGTATGACTATATGATACGACTATATGGTTGATTGCAATTTAGATAAGTTATGGCCATAACAAAGCATATTGTCCTAAATAGCTACAACATAGACTATTAATAGATGTTAATTAGTATGCACCACTTTTAGATAGTATGGGGGTGTTTGGTTTAGCTTATACATGGTCTTACAAGCTTATTTGATTTCGGCTAATAACATAAGCCTGAGTATTTTGGCTTATAAGACAACATATAGACCTAAACAAACACCCCTTAAGTGTTACTTAAATCAATAAGACACAAGCATGTGCATCTAAAGTCTAAACCTAACAACATCTAAACCATAAAATCAAATATAGAATAAGAAAGTATATTTAATTACAAACAAATAGAGTATGATACATAGCTATACCATCTTTTGTTGCTCGTCTGAAAGTAATTTCTTTAATTCGTTGATGAGATTTGGTTATTGGTGGTTTAGGTTTAGGAATCGTGGACTTTTTATATACCATTCTTAGGCGGGATTTGAGATAGGGATCAATAAACAGCGCGAGAAGATGAAAAAATTGGAGGGATATTGAATTAATTTGGAGGGCGGATTTGTAGCGATTGAAATTGAAGATCGTCATTGTACAAAAAAATGAAAAACATATCTTGGGTATCCTGGAAATAATTTGGAGGGATGTTGAATTAATTTGGAGGGCAAATTTGTAGCGGATTTGTTGAAGTATATGGAAATACGACCTGCAAATAGAGTGAAGGTAGGAGATTTAATTTGTATTTCTTTGTATTTTATAACTTATAAATTAAAATTGTATTTTATTTAAATATTAAATATTAAATTTGTGTTTTATAAAAAATTAATTTGTTGTAAAAAAATAAAAAAATAATATTAAATTTGTAAATAATTTCAAATTAACTAGTTGTAAAAAAAGTATAAACGAATGAGATTCGATCCGACTTACAAGTCTAAACGAATGAGATTATCCATTGAAAAAAAAGTGATGTACTATACAAACTATACAACGCTTCCTGAAATATTAAAAAAATAGATCAATTAGTTATGACTTTTATAATAATATATGAGTATTATTATCTTGAATTTTTATACGAACAAGGTTTTTTAAATCTTCTTGTCCTTCTTGGTGATCGGATCTCAAGTAAATTGTATCAGAAAGAACAGGATCTGATTGAACACCAATAGAAAAAGAAGGTAGCTCGTCAAACTTATTGTAATCGTCTTCGTCAACAACATCATCGACGCCAACTATACTCCGTTTACTCTGCAGGACAATGTGCCATCTCTTGTCTAATGGGTCTTGAACATAGAATACTTGATCAACTTGTTTTGCTAAAATGAATTTATCAGACGGATATCCGTTTGTAGAGAGATTAACACACGTGAAACCGTCATTATCAACTCTAACACCTGAATTCATATTATCGACCCATATACACTTGAATACCGGTATAACAACCGTAGTGTAATCCAATTCCCAAATTTCTTCAATGACACCATAATATGACTTTTTTGCGATTTTTTTCCTCGATGAATTTGGCGTTGCTGCTATTACTGTCTGTAACACCCCACTTGGATAAGTGGACCGTTACATGTATTTATGGCGTGTCATCAAAGCATAAGGTAAATGTCCTAGAACATTAAATGACCATAACGGAAATACCGGAATCAAACATCGGTAATCCAACCTAAGCTCAAAACATGAAAAATAAAATACTGAAGGAAAGGACTAAACAATGTCCAAATAAGCAGAATAATGTAAGTACATAAAGTAAGAAGTCTAGATAGCTTCCATCCAAATGCACATGCTCTCAGAATCCTAAGAGCTTCCTGGGGTACCTGCCGTTAGAACATGAAAGGGAACTACGGCTGAGCATAACGCTCAGTGAACGGATATGAAACATGATAAGGAATTACTGAAATGAAGTAGATGATAAATACTGAAGCTGTAAGACTGATAAATAAGGTTGCAGCGGAAATCTGTAAATAATCTGTAAAGTCTGATTTATCAATAATGAAACTGAACTATTATCTGTTAAATCTGTAAAACATGCATTTACTGTATTTTAACTGCCAAGAGCTTATATAGGTCATGTGATGTAACAACTGTTGCATTAATACATAGAGGGGTGACCTCATCATGCTGTAGAGGGGTGACCTCTAAATAACTGTGCTGGGTGGAGGGATCAGCTCCAATGTGAAGGATGTAGAGCACACACCACATTCACCTGCTAAACTGTAAACTGTAGCCTAGGATGCATCCATACGCCCCACTAATGAAACTGATAAAATGGCCAAGCTGAGCTGAGTGGAACGATGCAGGATATCACTCTCCTGCATGTGAGTCGCGACACCGGTGCCTCTAGTGACGTGGTTACGGTACCTCCGTAACTAGTACATAAACTAATCATGCTTGTATATAATGCTCAGGCAATTTATTTTATTATTAACATGATTACTGATAAGCTTAAACATATACTGGGAAAAACATTTGGCTGCAGACGGGGAATCCTAATCATGCATAGAAAGAAAATCCTTACTGAAGGACGGGAAATCCGTACCTCGTGTCCAGTCATGAAATTAGAATGAAAGCTGAAGGATCGACTCTGACTTCACGGATACTACATAAATAATGGACGAAAAGTAAGTTGACTGACGTTTTTTTACTGCTCTTACTTTTTTCGTTGGATTAAAATTATTCTTGGAATACTGATCGTATATAATCTGTTAGGTTCTGACTGTTCGTAAATATTACTGATTTAATGTATTCGGTAATTCTGATTATCATATAATGTATACCCTGGTATTACTATACATAGTAACTCGTTATTATAAAAGTTTCCTATCTTAAAATATTTCCAATTTAATATCTTTAAAATTAAATTATTTATAAATCAAAGGTTTTATATAGGATAAAAAAATATGATAAAGCTAGAACTAATTTAATTTTATTAATTAGATTAATAAAATTGGACAATATAATTAATTTATTTATAAACTCATTTATAAAATAGTTTATCCATTCAAATAATTCGTGATTCCCACCGCTTGTGTTAAGTTCCCTCTGCTTATACAAAGTTCCCACTGTTTGTACAAAGTTCCCACTGTTTTTACAAAGTTCCCACTGCTTATACAAAGTTCCCACTGTTTGTTTCGTTTCTCCTGCTAGTGCTTCTATAGTAATGCCAAACACCCCCTTTTGTTGAGGTAATCCCAAACACCCCCCCTGCTGTCATCTTTTGGTCGCTACAGTCCTCACAGAAACCACCAGCGCACCCCTTGAGGGTCGCGGCTGGTCCCGAAAAGAAAAACACACCGAGACCTTAGGGTCTCGGTTTCCTTACACAAGCAAAACCCGACACCCCTGTTTGGGGTTTTCTGTCCTCGGTCGTCCAAAGCAACAGCACCACCGAGACCATGAGGGTCTCGGCTGTACACCACCCCAAACCAAATCCGACCCCCTTTTGTTTTATTTATTTCTTGATCTTGTTTAATTTACGTAAATCGTGATATAAGGAAAAAGAAAAGAAAGACTGATTACCTTTTCGGATTGGGATTAAACAATGAACAAAACTCGATTATCTTGAATGATCAAAGCTGCATTCTTGTTTTTTTTTTTTTTTTGCCGGCGGCCATCCAGGGATAAAACCCTAATTCCCGTCTCTTTTTTTTTGTCTTCTGTTAGTGAAAAGGGGACACCCCCCCGTTTGTTTTTCTTACTCCAAATGGGCTTAGCCAATTTCTTTTTCTTTTCCTTTCTTTCACAAACCGGCCCAAAGAGCACAATTATTTGTTTATTTTTTCTTCTTTTTTTTAATTCGCGTTTAATTATTTACGTAAAGCTCGTACTTAAAATCTCGTTCTGAAACGTAAATATATTTCTCGTTTTTTAGTTTTTGAATCGTGATAATTATTTTCTGCATAAAAATACATACGTAATACCTACGTAATCTTTTCTAACACTTAATAATTATTTTCTGAATAATTAATTTTCGTAGCATTTAAATAAAACTAAGGCTGCGTGTTTTTAATATTAACGTTCGATTATTTCTGTAAAATAAATAATTTATCTGTAATATTTTCTGAGACTAAATACTTATTATCTGAATAAATTGTAATATTATAGTATTTAAGTAAACTGGGATTGCGTATTTAATTTCTGCGTTTCTATCTTTGTCTAATAATTAATACTTATATAATTTATTAAAATTAAACCGCGTATTTAAACATTCTGATTTTTAAATACGGGTTTTACAATTCTTCCCCTCTAAAAATAATAATTCGTCCCCGAATTAAAGATACGACTATACTGGGTTTTACAATTCTTCCCCTCTAAAAATAATAATTCGTCCTCGAATTAAAGGTAATAAGCTGATGAAGTTATAAGAACTGAAAGAACACGTAGACTGAAAAGACAATTAAGCTGAAGGATGAATTGTCTTCTAATTAAGACATAATGCTGTTGATAGGTATAAACCTGACATGACTGAAATTATCATGTAACGTGACATGGCTGAAGAGAACATGGAACGTGACATGACTGAAGTTACTTAACTGGATTTATTGAAGGAAAGGGGATGAGAGGTCCGGATGGACTCCTCTGTTTCAAGTGGCCTCCCGCTCGAAACGATTCTTCAAAGGTCTAAACAGAATAAAAAAAAATCTTGGTCCTGATGACCCTTTCCTGATGATGCTGAATACTTTCAAGTTCCATACTTAAGATGGAATTCTCTGAATCTAAAAGAATGAAAAGCCATAGCATGTAGGATACATGAAACGATACGTGTAAATATTCTGAAAAGATAATATTTATATCTCTGAGAAAGCTGCTGAATTATAGGGACGAACTACGTGAACAATTGTGAACGTGCTGAGTGAGCAATTGTGAACGTGGTTCATAATTATATGTGGAGCGCTGGCATGGAATTAGAATATGATAAGTGAATCATACTGTGAACGTGATACTAGAACATATCATGAACGTATGCTGGCTGAGGAATGAATGCCAAACGATACGGCCTGAGATGTGAAACGTCTGCCTGGTTGATAGTTGTGCTAAACTTGAGTCTGATTGCCCAAGCTTTCTGTAACCGTATTCGGTAATAAACTACGAAACGTGTATCGTGAAACGGCACACGAACTTGAACGTGAACAATGTTATGAACACAAACGTGAGCTTAAATTATGAGACAGCATAAAAGATGAACTGAAACAACATCATACCGCGAATGAGACGCAAACGTGAAAGTGAAAATAAACATGAATTTAAAGTGGGCGTAAACATACACTTGATCATGAACATGAATTCAGTCTGATATGACGGTCGATGGAATGCCTTGAATTCGTATGATTTACTACTGAATTTTCTGCATGTCCGCTACTGCTTAATCCTTCCGGTTGAAAGGAAACGCGTAGGTTGATTACATAGTCGACAATGACTTAGATAGTATGATACTTTTTCTGAGTCTGTGGTAGCTGATAACGATTTCATGGAATTTCGTCTCATTTCTGTTCAGAAATTTCTAAGGGTTGTAGTAACTCACTAACATGACGGCGTTCTATCTTGAACCTGCAGTAGGTCAGGCATCTAGATATGAACATAGCTGCATTAATGTGTGATGCGGATTCTATTAAAGTTTTGTCTGGGATTATGGAACATTCTGGTGGAAATCTGGTTGAATAGTCATAAAACATTTTTAGTGAGAACTATCGGCAATTTCTGCGGTAGTAGTCAATTGAGTTCTAGAAGATTGTACTTCGTTCACAGGCGTCAGTCGGGACCATCAGGTGATGGCCTTCACCTGCGCAGGATTGTCTGAAATTTTCTTTCTGTTGAAATGTGGTGGCTCAGAAATGCCACTTTGTTCAAGTGAGATTTATATCTGGAAAGTTGTGTATAAAAATAACTCCTATTGAAGATTCGGTAAAATTGTGAGAAGATGAGTCTCGTGTTCTTCTCTAGTATTAGGCATATCAGAATGTGATCAATGAATATACTGATGATATTGCATGAGAGTCATAAAAAAAAATTTTATTCATAATTTCATAATCTAACTGGAGCGTTAGGGAGCTCAGAAGTATAAAATCAAAATTTTTAGAGAGACTGTAATATGTGCAACAGCAGTCTGGAAACGTCATGTTCTTTCTCTCACCACTGATGGTAGCATGATCGGAAATTTGTTCCGGAAAATGTTTAGGACATCATAGCAGGTCAGATAAACCTGCTATTTATGGAATGAACATTGATTAAGAATGGTGATCTGGTAATAAAAAATTTAGTGGTCGATACATGATCTCATGATACCGACCTTCTTCCTGATAGACATAAACGGTGCACTTCCTGGTGGTGCGCTAGGGTGAATAAGGCCTCGTTCCGGTAACTATTGCAGCAAATGCTGCAACTCTTTAACTTAGCTTAAGCCTTGTAATAAAGAGTTTGAAGACAGGTTCCGTTCTTGAGACTAACTCGATGTTAAATTATGTCTTGTAGTCAGGAATGAATTTCTGGAAAACCTTCTGGAATTACATCTGGAAACTTTGGGATAATCTGTTGATCATGAACTTAAGGAATTTCAGAATTCGTATCATGAATGGTGACTAGAAGTCTTCGCAACTAAAGGATAATAATTCACGTGCTCGTAAAGCTGGAACAATTTGTACTGATTTTTCTGGCAGGAGTAAAATGAATATAATCAGGGTTGGTAAGACGGATCTCGTCGTTAACTGACAATAAAACTTTAATAAATATGGTGATACTGTTGAGTCCTTTCTGGCTGAGAGGCAGGTGACCACCTGATTTAAGATAAAGCTGACACAGGAATACGTGAAGTAAACATGGCGACTTTTCACTGAATGTGTTCGTCTGTAACCTCACAGAGTGAATACTGCGTGTTTAACCTGAATAATACTCCAGTGGTAACTGAGTTTTAATTATCTGATTTAGGCGTGCCATGACAAAAACGGTATACTCCCCTCGAGGGTACCCCGAATTCCTGAGAGCCTGATTAGCAAACATACAGAGTTATGAGTTCTGACTCGTTAATTATAATCACGGTGGTTGTCATTACTGCTTTGTCTGTCAATTTATGAAAATCATTATCATGACCGTGATTCATGTATCTATTCTGCTGAGTGGCCGGCTGTGTTCCGGTTCCCACTCTTCTGAATGAACGGTTAGTTGAGTGAAGTGTGACATCTAGCTGAGAAAGTAAAAGTCTGGAATAGAATGGTAGTGTCTGATGGTTGAAATTTATCCTTGCCCGAAATTTCAAACTTGTAGTTTTCGTCCTTGTTCTGCAGAGTCTTCATAGTATGAACGGCATCAGCATCTTGAGAGATCTCTAAAGTATCAGCAGCATCAGCATTCGTGAGGTCTTCAAAGTGTTAGCAGCATCGGCATCTGGTAAAATCTTCAACTCACAAGCAGCATCAGCACCTGGTAGAATATCGACAAGTGGAAACGCCTGAGATGATTGAGGATCGATTAGCAATATACATGGGGTACGGTATATGAAGTACACCTGAATACTGCACATGAATTACAAAATGGATACTGCACATGGAGCATATCTGAGACACTGTACATGGGGTACATAGGGTATACTGTACATGGCACTGGTGTAAATTTTATGGGATGATCGATACTGGTGTCGCTTGTCTGAAATTATCAAAGAAATAAACTGATTTAAACGGTACTAAACTGAACTGAAACGGTTAACATGATAGGCTGACAATTTCTACGTTGACTTATTGCTGGTTGTTTGTAGGCTGAGAAGTATGATATAATCGAAGTTCCAACAGTGGTCAGCATGAAGCATGATTAATGAAGGCCAATCATGATGTATCATGAAAACAGGTTTTACTGAAATTCTTTTTTGTGTCTTAGCATGGAGACATTTATCATTCTTCTGAACATAAAACCCTTGTACGGAGACATGAAACTGAAACAGCGTTGAAGCGACATCAATTTGAGATTGTGCGAACTGGATTGTTATAAAGACTATAAGAGTATGATCAACTGACGTGGATGGCTATGAGTCAATCCACAGGATTCAAGGAACAAAACATGTGACTAAGTATGGCGATTCTGGTTTGATCCATACTTGTCAAAATTTTCTGAGAACTGTCATGTATAGAAGTTTATAATCTGGGACTAAATATGGTTGGCTGAGGTCCAATCCATACTTGTCAAAGTTTATGAAATGTCATGATATGACAAAGGTGAACAACTGTGGATCGGTTCATAAGAAATCATTCGACTGAATAGTATGAAAATTTGACCTGAAAAATGGTGAACATTTTTTTTTTGCTGATTCACCCAGTAATATTTTACTGGAAACATGAACCTGACATGAGTAAGGGTAAACGCATATGGTCAGTTCATCTATACCAAAAATCTGAACGGCAAGGGTGAACGCCTATGGGTCGGTTCACTAAACAAAATTTGAATGAAACACATGCGACTAAATATAGCCAGTCCTGTACCAACCTTTTACTTAGTCAAAACTTTAAGAAAACTGACTCATAAATGAAGAAATCTGATTGAACAATCCATGAGGAACATGAAAGACAACAATGCCAAAATCTGGGAAGTTCCTGGTGACTACCCACTAGTCACAGGTCAAGTTTTAGAGCCTACAGGTCGAACCTTGCGCTCTGATACCATAATTGTAACACCCCACTTGGATAAGTGGACCGTTACATGTATTTATGGCGTGTCATCAAAGCATAAGGTAAATGTCCTAGAACATTAAATGACCATAACGGAAATACCGGAACCAAACATCGGAAATCCAACCTAAGCTCAAAACATGAAAAATAAAATACTGAAGGAAAGGACTAAACAATGTCCAAATAAGCAGAATAATGTAAGTACATAAAGTAAGAAGTCTGGATAGCTTCCATCCAAATGCACATGCTCTCAGAATCCTAAGAGCGTCCTGGGGTACCTGCCGTTAGAACATGAAAGGGAACTACGGCTGAGCATAACGCTCAGTGAACGGATATGAAACATGATAAGGAATTACTGAAATGAAGTAGATGATAAATACTGAAGCTGTAAGACTGATAAATAAGGTTGCAGCGGAAATCTGTAAATAATCTGTAAAGTCTGATTTATCAATAATGAAACTAAACTATTATCTATTAAATCTTTAAAACATGCATTTACTGTATTTTAACTGCCAAGAGCTTATATAGGTCATGTGATGTAAAAACTGTTGCATGAATACATAGAGGGGTGACCTCATCATGCTGTAGAGGGGTGACCTCTAAATAACAGTGCTGGGTGGAGGGATCAGCTCCAATGTGAAGGATGTAGAGCACACACCACATTCACCTGCTAAACTGTAAACTGTAGCCTAGGATGCATCCATACGCCCCACTAATGAAACTGATAAAATGGCCAAGCTGAGCTGAGTGGAACGATGCAGGATATCACTCTCCTGCATGTGAGTCACGACACCGGTGCCTCTAGTGCCGTGGTTACGGTACCTCCATAACTAGTACATAAACTAATCATGCTTTTATATAATGCTCAGGCAATTTATTTTATTATTAACATGATTACTGATAAGCTTAAACATATACTGGGAAAAACATTTGGCTGCAGACGGGGAATCCTAATCATATGCATAGAAAGAAAATCCTTACTGAAGGACGGGAAATCCGTACCTCGTGTCCAGTCATGAAATTAGAATGAAAGCTGAAGGATCGACTCTGACTTCACGGATACTACATAAATAATGGACGGAAAGTAAGTTGACTGAAGTTTTTTTTATTTTACTGCTCTTACTGTTTTCGTTGGATTAAAATTATTCTTGGAATACTGATCGTATATAATCTGTTAGGTTCTGACTGTTCGTAAATATTACTGATTTAATGTATTCGGTAATTCTGATTATCGTATAATGTATACCCCGGTATTACTATACATAGTAACTCGTTATTATAAAAGTTTCCTATCTTAAAATATTTCCAATTTAATATCTTTAAAATTAAATTATTTATAAATCAAAGGTTTTATATAGGATAAAAAAAATGATAAAGCTAGAACTAATTTAATTTTATTAATTAGATTAATAAAATTGGACAATATAATTAATTTATTTATAAACTCATTTATAAAATAGTTTATCCATTCAAATAATTCATGATTCCCACCGCTTGTGTTAAGTTCCCTCTGCTTATACAAAGTTCCCACTGTTTATACAAAGTTCCCACTGTTTTTACAAAGTTCCCACTGCTTTTACAAAGTTCCCACTGTTTGTTTCGTTTCCCCTGCTAGTGCTTCTACAGTAATGCCAAACACCCCCTTTTGTTGAGGTAATCCCAAACGCCCCCCCCTGCTGTCATCTTTTGGTCGCTGCAGTCCTCACAGAAACCACCAGCGCACCCCTTGAGGGTCGCGGCTGGTCCCGAAAAGAAAAACACACCGAGACCTTAGGGTCTCGGTTTCCTTACACAAGCAAAACCCGACACCCCTGTTTGGGGTTTTCTGTCCTCGGTCGGCCAAAGCAACAGCACCACCGAGACCATGAGGGTCTCGGCTGTACACCACCCCAAACCAAATCCAACCCCCTTTTGTTTTATTTATTTCTTGATCTTGTTTAATTTACGTAAATCGTGATATAAGGAAAAAGAAAAGAAAGACTGATTACCTTTTCGGATTGAGATTAAACAATGAACAAAACTCGATTATCTTGAATGATCAAAGCTGCATTCTTCTTTTTTTTTTTTGCCGGCGGCCATCCAGGGATAAAACCCTAATTCCCGTCTCTTTTTTTTTTGTCTTCTGTTAGTGAAAAGGGGACACCCCCCCCCCCCCCCCCCCCGTTTGTTTTTTTTACCCCAAATGGGCTTAGCCAATTTCTTTTTCTTTTCCTTTCTTTCACAAACCGGCCCAAAGAGCACAATTAATTTTTATTTTTTTTCTTCTTTTTTTTTAATTCGCGTTTAATTATTCACGTAAAGCTCGTACTTAAAATCTCGTTCTGAAACATAAATATATTTCTCGTGTTTTAGTTTTTGAATCGTGATAATTATTTTCTGCATAAAAATACATACATAATACCTACGTGATCTTTTCTAACACTTAATAATTATTTTCTGAATAATTAATTTTCGTAGCATTTAAATAAAACTGAGGCTGCGTGTTTTTAATATTAACGTTCGATTATTTCTGTAAAATAAATAATTTATCTGTAATATTTTCTGAGACTAAATACCTATTATCTGAATAAACTGTAATTGCGTATTTAATTTCTGCGTTTCTATCTTTGTCTAATAATTAATACTTATATAATTTATTAAAATTAAACCACGTATTTAGATATTCTGATTTTTAAATACGGGTTTTACACTGTCACTCCACTATTTTGAACAGTACTATTATCATCTTGTCTCTTGGTATAGAACGTATATCCGTTAATGTCGTAGCCTTGATATTGAAGTACACGACGTGGACGGTGCCCTAGTTGTATAACGTCTTGGTCTACATGTGAAAGACACATATCAGTGACTTTTTCTGCCAACCATTGTGAAAAAAAAATTTGGTGCTCGGCTTCCAAAAACCGTTGTTCTCGTCTACCAGTTTTTATTGCTAATTCCTTCATGTGCTCTTGTAAGTATGGTTCAAAACATGTCATGCTTTGCAATACTGTAAAATGTGCTTGTTCAAACTCTTCAGGGTTGGGCTTGATATCTTTGAGCCCAATTGTCCCCACCCCTGCAAGTCTACCTTGATGTCGCGGTTGCGGAAGGCCAATATCAGCGACATCATCCATATAGTTTGTACAAAACTGAACCACTTATTCGGCTGCATACCCTTGAATAATACTACCCTCTGGCCGATATCGGTTCCTTACATATGCTTTTAAGAAACCCATATACCTCTCAAATGGGTACATATACCGTAGGAAAACAGGACCAGCAATCTTTATTTCCTCAACAATATGAGATACGAGGTGAACCATGACATCAAAGAAATAAGGTGGAAAGTTCATCTCAAGTTGACAAAGAATAAGAATAATATCACGTTGCATTTCCTCCAGCTTTTCATGATCAAGAACTTTTGAATGAATCATGCTAAACAATAGACACAACTCTGTAATTGTCAGCCGCACTTGAGGTGTCATCAATCCACGAATAGCGATTGGAATCATTTGCGTCAATAATACATGACAATCATGAGATTTCATACCAAGCAACTTCAAATCTTTCATTGAGACCAAACTCTTAATGTTAGCAGAATAGCCGGATGGAACCTTTAAACCATTTAAGCATTCACAAAATGAGGTTTTCTCCGCCTTTGACAAAGTGTAACAAGCTGGAGGCAAATACATTTTTTTCCCATTCGTCTCTTGTGGTGCAAGCTCTTCTCTAATTCCCATCGCGAGCATGTCGTTTCGAGCATTAACCCCATCTATTGTTTTTCCAGGAATATTCAATAATAACCCTAACAAGCTTTCGCAAACATTTTTCTCGATATGCATCACATCAAGGCAATGCCGGACAATAATATGTGTCCAATACTTTAAATCCCAAAATATATATTTTTTTTCCAGATACGTTTAGTAGCATGTTTAACATTTTCCCGAAGGTAATATCTAAGTCGACAACTTGGCATAACGTAGCATATCCGTCCATATGTTTGGGCATGGATATATCCTCCGATGTACCATCAAAAAGATTTGCTTTTTTACGGTACGGGTGATGTCTGCCCAGCGCCCTTCGATGCCCCATATATATTGTTTTCCTACAATTAGTCAACCATCGGGAGTGGGTGTCATTTTCACAAACAAGACATGCCTTTTGCCCTTTCGTAGCATACCCCGACAAGTTACTGTATGCTGGAAAATCATTTATGGTACAATAAATCATGGCAAACAGCCGGAACCTCTCTTTTTTGTACGCATCATAGATTTCAAGGCCTGTTTCCCATAAATCAATCATGTCATCAATTAGCGGGCGCAAGTACACATCAATGTCATTCCCTGGTTGTTTCGGACCTTGAATTAATAATGACATCATGATGTATTTCTGTTTCATGCATAACCAAGGTGGAAGATTGTATATACATAAAAGAACAGGCCAAGTGCTGTGACGACAACTCAAGCTTCTGAATGGATTAATTCCATCTGAACAAAGTCTAAACCGTATGTTTCTGATCTCAAAACCAAATTCTTTAAAATCACGATCGATATTTTTCCATTGAGGAGAGTCAGCAACATGTCTCATTTTCCCATCAATTTTACGTTCTTCAGCATACCAACGCAACAATTTGGCATCCTTTGGGTTTGCGTATAACTTTTTCAATCTAGGTTTGACTGGAAGATACCACAAAAGTTTAGCAGGAGGACCATTCTTTGTCACATCACTATCAAGTTCCGTTAGAGACTTATGCTTATACCTCGATGCCTTACATACAGGGCACTCATGTAGGTCTTTATAAGCTTTTCGGTACAATATAGAATCGTTGCGACATGCGTGTATTCTTTCTACCGCCAATCCCATCGGACATGTTAGTTTTTCGCCTGATATGTCGTAACGGGCATGTCGTTATCTGCAGGTAACGCTTCATGGAACACATCTAATAGGGCAGTAAAGCTTACATCACTCCAATTACTTTTTGCTTTTATGTCCAACAACCTCAGAACTAAAGAAAGTTTGGTAAACGTCTTACAACCTTCATACACTGGTTTTTCTGCATCAACAAACAGTTGCTCTAATTTTTTAGCCTGCTTTTCATCAGCATTACTTTTCACGTCTTCCAACATCCCTTCTAGTTTATCTCGATGCTTATCATCATTTGCAAAATTCTCATCCATATTAGAGTCCGAATCAATTGTGTCATTATCAGCTTGCGGTTCTATCTCACCATGAAGTTTCCAACATGTATAATTTGTGTCAAAGCCGTTCTCTATCAAATGATATCTAACTGTGGCAGACTTATCATACGACTTATTATTTCTACACCTTACACATGGAAAAGAAATTAGTGTTTCTCCTCTACTTTTTTGATGAGCCTCAGCACACTTGATAAATTAAGCAAACCCTTTCACATAAGCGGGAGTACAACGATCTATATCCTACATCCATGTTTCACGATCCATCTGAAAAAAGAACACCCAAAAAAATGATTATGGTAAGAATACTTGTTTAGGAAAACAACGTATAATGGGTAAGACAAAACAAAAGACGAGGTACGCTAAAAATTACAATACGACGTAAAACGAATGAAATCGTAAAACGTGACAAAAATAAAAAGTACTCAAAAAATTACCAAAAATTAAGAAAAATGCAAATAAGACTAAATTGAAAACCAAATTGTCCAAAAAATTTTAATAATTTTATAATAATTTTTAAAGTTAATAAAAACTACAAAATTAAGTAAAATTAAAAATAAGCCGAAATGGAAATTTTTTCAATTTTAAACCTAAAAAATATTAAATGAAACCTAAAAATAATTTTTATAAAATTTTATACCAATTTTAACTATTTTTAATCTATTTTCTAAAAACCCGGAATTTAAATAATAATAATAAATTAATAAAAACGTAAAAAATAAAAATTTTAAACCAAAAAGTCCAAAACTACTTGAATAACAAAGCAAAAAAGAAAAGCTAAATAAAATCAAACATAATAAGCTGAAATCAGCTTATTAAGCTTCTAATTTAATTAATAAGCAAGACCACATCACCCCTTAAATAATAAATTGTGCAAAGGTATACCAGTCAAAGACCCTAGGGTAGTTGGTTGAGGTATTGGTGTGTGGTGTAAACGACGCAGGTTCGAGTCCTGGCCCAGACTTTTTGTAAAAAAAATTATTTTTTTATTTTTTATAAAAACTTAAACCTGGTAATCCCAACTACACATAACAGTCTAACACACATAACACCACTCACTCAGTCAAACACACATTTACTTTACACAAATAACACCGATCATTTCACACACACAAAACACACACTATCACCGATCATTTCAATCAAACACACACTCGATCATGTCACACACACACATCAACCTAATTCGATCTTTCAAAAATCAGCACTAATGTTTGGTAAGTTTTACCCCATTTTCCGTTTTATTTTGGAGTTATGATTATATAAAGGGTTGTTTGTTTCGGCTTATATGTGGGGTTATTAGGAGGTGTTAATTTCGGCTTATATTTGGGCTTATTTCGGCTTATATTTGTGCTTATTAGGGGGTGTTAATTTCGGCTTATATTTGGGCTTATTAGGTTATTAGGTGGTGTTAATTTCAGCACATTTTCAACTAGTTAGGCAGTAGAGTTATTAGGTTATTAGGTGGTGCCCTCAAGAATCTGCCACAATTTGAACAAGCTGCCTTAATATCTCAAAGCCGAAACCTTCTCAACTAGTTAGGCAGTAGAGTTAGGCAGTTTGTGTGACATGTTTTTTTCCTCTTAAACTTCAAATATCTAAAACTTTCTTCAGTCATTTCCGCCATCTCAGTAAGACTTTGGCCAAAAGAGCTTGTAGCTATTCCATTATAAAAATCTTGTTATCATACTTAAAGGGGTGTTTGGTTTAAGCATATTAACTAAGTTGAGTGACACAATTAGGGTAATATTGGCATAAATTCATTCAAAATGGTAATGGTAGTGTTCAATGATAGTTTGTTTTAAGTTTGATGGTTAGAAAATAGATTTTTCAAGTTCATAGTTGTTTAAAAACAAGCAAAAAATCAGTAGGCATACAACTCTTTTGTTTTAGTGAATTTAGGGTGCGTTTGGTTTGTTTACGGGAATTACAATTGGTATGACTATGACTGTAGGGTAGAATCACAATAGGAATCACTAATGCAAAAACATTGTTTGGAATATATGTGGGTTATTCACAATCATATTGGACTCTTTGTCATCACTTCCCCTGTTGCTACTCCCTCACCAAACTTATTTCTCTAAAAAACAAAGCATAAAATCTGCATATCTTTCAAGTATGAAAAGTTGACATCAAATCCTTTAATCATATACGTACCCACAAAATTATAAAATGTTTGTTGTAATCATATGCGTACCCATAAAACCTTTGAACGTTATGGAACACAAAAAGAATCCCGATTATCCACATGATTTCTATTATAGTCTTCAAAAGCTTTATATACAAAACATTATTGCTTATGAAATTTTTGGGATGCACATTTTGAGAAAACATCAAATGAGAATAAGATAAACATATGAAAATTTTGTGGCTATAGATAAAAGAGGTGCGGGTCCCACAGGAATGATGTAGAAAGGTGGCTTTCTTAAGGGGAATGAGTCTATGGGTTACAGAATGATATTTCAGATTTATTTTTCTAACCAAACATTTGATATCATAGTCAATCCCATTCTTTCATTGTCATACCCTGAAACCAAACGCACCCTTATATTCCAAATCTTTTGGTATAACTAAAGGACTATAATTCAATGACTATGAAACCGATTGAACTTGTTTGGTTAGTAATCCCAAGAATCAAATGTAGATATGAAATCTTAATATGGGCTATATACCATACCAGTCTACAAGGCCTTCTATGGCCAGGTATCTTAATTTACTACTGTATGTTTCTTTTTATTATCATCAACAACAAAAAAACCCGGTTAATCACATGATAGATTTTTCTTAACACCGTCATTAATTTCCTCAAACTTGTTGTGGGTTAGCCTAAAACTCTCATCATATTCATCAACCTTGTTAACCTTTCGGTTGTCAGTGGTCCTCAACAAAGTGATCATTGGTCCTCAACAAAGTCAATGAGGCAATTAAGCTGCTCATCAACCAATTCTTGATCCTAGTTATATGATGGTAATCGATAACTTGTTTGTGGCATGGAATGTTGACCCATTAAAATGACAATCTTTTTTTATACTACTGATTATGGAGTTTTTGGTAGTATAAGATCTGGGCATATATCCTTGAACTAATAATTTTGATATTTGTTTGTTTAGTAAGATCTATGAAATATGAAAAGTTTGGAACTGAGAAGCAAACACAGTGAGGTATCTTGCACTTTGATGAATAAAAATGAAATAATAGTATCTAAAACTTTATATCCAAAGGCTAATCTTTATACCAAACATATTTATAGAAAATGATAGTTGAACTCATACCAATAGTCATTCAACCTCATACTTATACCTTTACCGATAGTGATTGTGTACTGTAAACCAAACACGCCCTTAGATTATCTGTTAATATAGGGTTATATGTAGATAGGTTATGTTTTGGTTATTTTTTGCTTAAATTGTTGTGGCTTGAAACTCGTTTCTTTGCCATTTGCATCAATCACTGTAGCACCAGACCCCTACATTCAAAACAGTGACTATAAGGACTTGTTTTCTTGTGTTTGAGGTTTGTAACTTTGAGCATAGTTAGATAATAGGTTAGAATAGGGTCGTGCTTACATTTGTTAGGTGTTAGAGTGTTTTGGTGCAAGAATAGATAGCTCATAATCCACACTAGTGCATTAAACATCAGCAGACTTCTTCTATTTGTTAGTAGTTCATATCAACAGATCTAGGTTTTCATTTTTGTGATTCGGACTTTGAAAGTTGGCACATAACTAGGTTTTAGGTTAGTATTTTACCAGAATCAGCAAGAATCTAACGGTACTGTATTCAATAACCTATGTTCTTGATTAAAAACCCAAACGAACTATTTTTATGGTTCCTGTTAAGTTTTTTGTTTACTAACTGGATTGATGTTGACATTGTAGAAAAAGTCGAACAAATTTTGGATTACATTGTAACAAATTACGGGGAAATAGATTACAGTCCACAAACTTGGAGAGTTATTGATGCTGACGTTTCAAATACATTTTCTTTTCAACGATTCTACAAGCAAGGTATGTAATCATCAAATTATATTTTCATTTTTAGCCTTTTTTTTGTAGTTTATATATTTTAGTACCTTTATTAAGCGAGTGTTTTTTATTAGTGTAAGAACCACACACTATGGAAAAAAGTGCCCCTAGTGACTGATCAAATGTGGAAGTGGGGTGTCGCCAAGTATGGTAAACCAAATAAGAATTGGAGTCAAAAGATGTTGGATGAATTTACTAATGGTATGTTCGCTGAATTTGGAGACGATGGCACTGAGTCTTCAACGAAAACCTTTTCTGTTCCCATAATCTTTATCCAAGGTAGCTTGTTAAAACAGTTGGATAGAAGTTTGGACTGTTAGATTTTTAAGTATTATATCAGATGAAAAGGACTAACAATTATATTTTGGTTTTGTAGAACCTGTTCCTAGATCGGGAAAACTCAGGAATGAAGTTTCGGATTACAGAAAGGAAAAGTACGGGTGGTCAGAACAACTTTTTTGGCCACTTTCAAAGTGGATACAAATAGATGATGATGTTTCAAATAAATTCAATATTCCAAAAAAATCAATTATAAAGGTTCCTTTAAACCAGGTATGTAATCATCAATTTTTCCGACCTTCTTTTATAAAATAATAAATCTGTTTCAACTTAGTTTTCAATATATGTTTATTAGATGATGACCAAGATGATGAACAAGATGAAGATGAACAAGATAAAGATGAACAAGACGAGGACGATGACGAGGATTATGATGATGAGACATGGTGATACACTGATTTTGCTAGGTTCAATTTTCTCTCGATATCCTCTCGAATTGATCTCGGTCTTAAGTGGAATGATTGTTCTTGGTTACTAAATAAAGGGGTTTGGTTTTCTAGTCTAATAAGAAGTGGAAATTATGATTAACAAAGACTTGTATTAAATCTAAGATTAAAATCAAGATTAAAAATTAAAATTGAAATTTAAGCAAACAAACATAAAGAAACAGTAAAGTAGACAAACAGTAATCTAAAGGAAAAACTTGATTCAGAACTTTTAAACCTTGATTCGAAACTTGTTCATGCGGAACTTACTGATTCGGAACCTTCTGGATGAAGGTTGTTGATTCGGAAGTTTTGAAACTTCCGAATGAAGGACTGGTTCGGAACTTTCCGAATGAAGGATGTTTTCTCTTGATTCGGAACTTATGCTTGACTCGGAACTTTCCGAATGAAGGGTTAATTCGGAACTTTTTGTTGACCCGGAACTTACTGATTCGGAAACCACTGATTCGGAAGTTAATGCTTGGTTCGGAAGTTTCCGAATGAAGGCTTCATTCGGAACCTTTTTAATTGGTTCGGAACTTTTGAATACCCAGATACAGTAACAGTTTTAGCGAAGAACACGGAACACTAAGTTTAATCAAAATCAAACCCAATACTTAAAAAGGATTTACCAAATTAAACACAAATCATTTAGACACCATAAGCAACGAATCCCACTAATAAAAACGCAAATCCAAACAACTTTTGAAGATCAAATCAAGAAAAATAAAACTTAAGAACTTGAAGATAAAAATGGAGATGAACAAGATGAAATGAAAGATTAAACAAGAATTTGTATTGATTGATTAATGTTTTGACAAGATAAAACAAAGATTAAAATTACAAGATTAAAGAATCAAAGATGAAAATCACCAATCACCCTAGTGGTGATGGTGAAGCTACGAACCAGGAAGAAAAAAAATGGGGAAGGAGAAAAAAAAAAATAAAAAGCTTTTTCTAAAATGTGTGAGGGGAAGGCTATTTATAGTCTTGTCCTTTGGTTGGTGAGTGGGCTTTCTCCCGTTCTTCTTGTCTTTTCGTCTTTTCAGAAAAGTTTCCGTTTTCGATTCTGATTCGGGATTTGTCGTCGATTAAATTCAACTCGTCTTTTAATTTCTTCGTTTAATAGACTTGAGTTTCTTCGACTTATATAAATCTTCCATCTTTGGTCCTTTTCTTCGATAAATCTTCGAATAGGCCCAGTGACTTCAAATCTTTTGCATCTCTTGGACAATAGACTTTATCTTGAGTCTTTTTCTTCAGTAAAACCCGTGCAATCCCGTGTTTTCTTCAATATTCATCCGGTTGGCTCTGAAAACACAATAAACACAAAAACCACGCATAATTCCAAACAAATGATATTAAATACGTGTTTTGGTCTCGTTTTAGCCCGAATTAAGTGATAAAAGGATGGGTGTTTACACACCTATCAAATCCCCTACACTTAACCATTGCCATGCCCTCATGCAATGCTTAGTGATAAAGCAAGCTTACACTTTTCTCATAATTAATCAACCTTGGCCTTATTTAAATTCTACTAAACAAAAATTAAAGAAATAAAACGTCAAAGATAACAAAGGGATAGAAACCATTTTCACTTGAAAATAGCTACATGGGAATAACTTGCAAAGAAATCGATGACTTACATTAGGGCTTTGGTGCTGCGAAGATTTATCACCCTCAAGTTTCACGTTCCCCAAACTAAGCTTAAAAACGAGATCATTGTTATTATAAGTTAGCAATTCAAACACTTACACACATGGCTTAATTAAATGCTTAAACTCCCTTATTCCTAGGTGTATCTCTTATATTTTATTTTTGTCTTAGAATGATCATGAAGATGCATTTTTGGACTTATTTCGATAGTTTATTAGGGCTGAAAGCAAAGTAGGACGATTTGATCAATAGTTAGCTAAAGGACAAAATCTCTTAAAACTGCTTCTCGGGATATCAAAAAGTTCATATCTTGGCATAACTTGGTTCACGATTTGAGACCTTTCTTGGGCCGTTATTTGGCATGTACTTCATACTTCATATCTTCGAGAGACGTTCATGAGATAATGGTCTTCTCATCATAATAGAGTTTCTTCACTTGGAGACTTTTGAGGGGTACTCCAACTTTGTTGACCACGACTTCATGATTATTTCTTCAATCTCTAATTGGGATTTTGAGATACAACGATCCGCCTCCTTTTCGGAGTTGGATCTATTTATCCTCATACCTTGTTAGGGTCTTTTCGGATAGACTTCTCCATGATCTCTATGGGAGTTGATTGCTTTTCGTCGTGAGTCTTGATCCTTCATATTGACTTTAGGAATAATGCTTTTCACATCACTTTGGATCTTCAGCAATAAAATTGAATCCTCATGCCTTGTTAGGGCCTTTTCGGACTCGCCAATCTTCGCGCCCCGCTTCATAAGTTATGCCTTGGCTATGAACTCTTATCATTACCGAGCAACTTTTAAACGATCTTGGGCTAGAAGCTAAGTAACTTTTCAAATCGTAAGACCTTACTTATTGCAGATAAATTATTAGCAAGTGATGGGAGAATAGGCAAATAATTACACCAAGTGGGCTTGCGCAAGAATACCGACTTATAATTGACTCTATCATTTCTCGTCCTCCACAATTTAAAATCCCAAGTAATGAGACTCGTGGACACTTAGCCTAATAAACCAGTTAAGGCCTATATGGTTAAGGATACTAGCTAGAATAAACTTGGATAAGTCTATTCGGGTTGAGTCAAAATAAACGCAACGGGCCTAATAGATCAAAGATTTCAAAACTAGCTATACCATTTTATTAATATTTTTGACTTTATTGCGGGATATATACATACGAAAGCAACGATAAAAATTTTAAAAATTTACAACTAAATGGCCAAAGTTAATAAAAAAAATTTGAAAAATGTTGAAAAAAATAGGATTTTCCGGTTAATTGAAGGCATTTTCATGGAAAAGTCCACTTAAAACTTCGATAGAAGTCCCCCCTACACTTAAGATAAACATTGTCCTCAATGTTTAAGCATGTGGGAAAAGTTTCCCCTACACTTATGACATTGTGCACGTTGGTTAACTCAAGTTAAGGGTGGGACGACTAAAGTGATCAATTTCAAATGTGAAGAAAATTGAATCACGATAGTTAAGAGATAGAACCGGATTTCGGATAAACACGGGAGCACGGTTCTTCAAAGAGTCCAAGAGTGCACTTATCCCTGCAATCACACCACCATGCAAAGACAAGCACATATAGAAGTCCCCCCTACACTTAGGGGATTAAAACATACAAGGATAGATACTCGGGCTGCCTCCCGAGGAGCGCTTGTTTTTGATAACCGAGTCACGAGCCTGACTCGACCCAAAATTAGTTCATGGGGAACGTGGTGAGGGATGGAATTACCTCCTGAGAGGTGTCCTCACCAAAGTACAACTTTACTCGTTGGCCATTCACCTTAAAATTTGGTCCATCAGGTTGAGCGAGCTCGAGAGTACCATATGGAAAAAATTGGGCAATGGTGAATGGGCCGGACCAACGAGATTTGAGCTTTCCCGAGAAGATTTTCAACCGAGAGTTAAAAAGTAAGACTTTGTCTCCAACATGGAACTCTCGGTTTTTGATCTTGGAGTCGTGAATGAGCTTAGTTCTTTCCTTATAGATCAAAGAATTTTCATAAGCCTCATTACGGAGTTCATTCAGCTCATTGAGTTGGATCTTGCGTAGGTCACCGGCTTTGTTTATATCAAAATTAGCCCACTTCAAGGCCCAATAAGCCTTGTGCTCCAACTCAATGGGGAGGTGGCACGCTTTCCCGTACACAAGACGATAAGGCGTACAGCCGATCGGGGTCTTGTAAGCAGTACGGAAAGCCCACAAAGCATCATCAAGTTTATCAGCCCATGAGGCACGATGCTCTCCCACGGTCCTTTCAAGAATTCGCTTCAGCCCTCGGTTGGATATTTCAGCCTGGCCATTAGTTTGTGGGTGGTAGGCTGTGGAAAGACGATGGTTTACACCGTACTTAGCCATGACTCGAGCAAATTGGTCATTGCAGAAATGAGTCCCACGATCACTAATAATGGCGCGAGGCACACCGAATCTAGCGAAAAGAGCTTTCAAAAAGTTACAAACCACCCTTGCGTCATTAGTAGGCAAAGCTTTGGCTTCAACCCACTTTGAAACATAGTCAACGGCTACAAGGATGTATTTGTTTCCTTTAGAAGAAGGGAATGGCCCCATAAAGTCGATACCCCAAACATCAAAAATTTCACACTCTTGAATGAAATTCTGAGGCATCTCGTCTTTATGTGTGATTTTGCCTTGCTTTTGGCAAACATCACATCGCTTGACCATATCGTGAGCGTCACGGTATATGGAGGGCCAATAAAATCCCGAATCAAACACTTTTTTAGCGGTGTAGTTGGGACCAAAGTGACCACCGGTGGGTCCTTTGTGGCAAGCATCAAGGATGTCCGACGCTGCCGGTCCATCAACACATCGGCGAATTATCAGATCAGCACATTGTTTAAATAGGTAAGGGTCGTCCCAAAAGTAAGTCTTGATGTCGGTAAAGAACTTCTTCTTTTGCTGGGACGTCAACCCTTCCTTGAGAATTCCACCCGCCAAGTAGTTTGCAAAGTCCGCAAACCACGGGGTTTCATTCGGCTTCGAGTTTATAGACATTAAGGTCTCCAAGGGAAAAGAATCATTGATTTCTTTGGTCGGATGATCCCCTTGGTATGGATCCTCAAGTCTGCTAAGATGGTCCGCGGCTAGGTTTTCTGCTCCTTTTTTATCGCGGATTTCGATTTTAAATTCCTGGAGCAACAAAACCCAGCGAAGAAGTCTTGGTTTGGAATCTTGCTTTGTCAACAAGTACTTCAACGCGGAATGATCGGTATACATGATGGTGGTGGAAAGGACAAGATAGGGGCGGAATTTTTCAAAAGCATAGACAACAGCTAAAAGCTCTTTTTCGGTTGTCGTATAATGCAATTGTGCCCCATTCATTGTCTTGCTAGCATAATGGATCGGTTGGAAGTGTTTGTTCACTCTTTGTCCAAGAACCGCTCCAATAGCAAAATCGCTAGCATCGCACATCAACTCAAAGGGAAGCTCCCAATTAGGGGTAACCAAGACGGGTGCCTTAGTTAGCTTATCCTTAAGCGAGTTGAAGGCTTCAAGACACTCTTTAGAAAAGATAAAAGGAGTATCTTTTTCCAAGAGGTGGGTCATCGGGCGAGCGATTTGAGAAAAATCTTTGATGAATCGACGATAGAAGCCCGCATGACCCAGGAAACTTCTCACACCCTTCACGGTTGAAGGTGGAGGCAACTTTGCGATGACATCGACTTTAGCACGGTCAACTTCAAGACCGGCTTTCGAGATCTTATGTCCAAGCACGACGCCTTCTTTTACCATGAAATGGCATTTTTCCCAATTTAGAACAAGGCGAGTGTCTTCGCACCGCTTTAGCATACGTTCTAAATTGGCAAGGCAAGAAGAGAAGGAATCCCCGAAGACCGAGAAATCATCCATGAAGACTTCCATGGTTTGTTCGACCATGTCATGGAAGATAGCTAACATGCACCTTTGGAAAGTCCCGGGCGCATTACATAAGCCAAAAGGCATTCTTTTGTAAGCGAAAGTGCCATAGGGACAAGTGAATGTAGTCTTCTCTTGATCTTGGGGATCGATGGGTATTTGAAAATAACCCGAGAAACCATCGAGAAAGCAGTAATATTCATTTCCGGCTAATCGTTCAAGCATTTGGTCCATGAAAGGTAGAGGGAAATGATCCTTTCTCGTGGCATCATTGAGTTTGCGGTAGTCTATACAAACTCTCCACCCAGTAACGAGACGAGTGGGAATCAACTCGTTATGTTCATTGGGAACAACGGTTATTCCGCCCTTCTTGGGCACACAATGGATTGGACTAACCCACGGTGAATCCGAAATAGGGTAAATCATACCCGCATCAAGAAGTTTGATAACCTCTGTTTTGATGACTTCATGGATTTTTGGATTCACCCTTCGTTGGCTTTGAATAGTGGGCTTATAGTCGTCCTCCATGAGAATTTTGTGCGTGCAGAAGTGAGGATCAATTCCACGAATATCCGAGATTTTCCAAGCAATAGCCTTCTTATGAGCTTTCAGCACGGCAACGAGGCGAGTCTTCTCTTCATCTTTCAAATCCGTAGCAATAATGACGGGCGACTTCTTGTTGTCGTCAAGGAATACGTACTCGAGATGTGGCGGCAACTCCTTAAGTTCCAAATCCGGAGGATTTTCGACGGGAGGCGTTTTCAAAGTCGTGGCATCGATAGCAATAACCGTGGGAGATGGAGGCGAAGGATTGTCTTCAGTGAGAAGATTGTCAAAGAAACTCATATCTTCATCCCCCTCGGTGGGAGAATCATTAGTAGCTAAATTCGCATCTCCCATGGTAGCTTCAAGATTGTTCCAGAATAAATCACTATCTCCAAATAGAGACAACGATGAATCAATAGAGGACACGGTCTCAACATTGGGAAGAGAGGTAGGAATACTTTTGCAAGCATCATTAAAGTTTTCTTCACAAGCCTCATCAAGAACGTCAATACAATTAACTTTCTCATATGAATAAGGCTGTTTAGACAACTTACCCATGTTGAAGACTACTTTGTCGTCACCCACTCTCATGATAAGCTCTCCGGCTTCAACATCAATAAGAGTGCGACCGGTCCTCAAGAATGGACGACCAACAATAAGTGGCACACGAGGGTCCATCTCGTAGTCGACGACAACAAAATCAGCAGGGAAGGTGAATTTGTCGACTCCTACAATGACATCTTCGGCTATCCCCACTGGATAAGCAACCGTACGGTTGGCCAATTCCAAAGTCACTTTAGTGGGGACTAGCTCTGGGAGAGATAATTGCTTCCAAACACTTAGAGGCATGAGATTAATACTGGCACCTAGATCGGCTAGGGCCATGCAATTCTCTACTCCCGGGAAATTGCAAGGGATAAGAAAACGACCCGGATCACCAAGCTTGATTGGCAATTTCCTTAAGAGCACTGCGGAACAGTTCTCATTAAGTTGGGTGTTGGCAATGTCGAGGAGCTTTTCCTTGTCGCTCAGAAGGTCTTTAAACATTTTGGCGTATTTGGGCATGTGAGCGAGAGCCTCAGCGAAGGAGATATTGAAATTCAGTTGTTTAAACATTTTAAGAAAGTTAGAAACCTGAATATCATCCTTGCTCTTTTGCTTCTCTTTCCTCAACCTAGAAGGATAAGGTATATTGGAAGAAGAGGAAGGCTTTGGGAGTATAGGATCACTCACAACCACGGGTGGAGGAGGGGTAGAAAGAAGAGGTGGAGAAATTGGGGAAGGATAAGGATGAGGAATAGGAGCAGGTGACTCGTTCTCCTTAGTCACAACCACCGGTGGGGGTATAGGAAGCTCGGGTTCCTTGGTAACTTTACCACTTCGAGTAGTGATTGCTTTCATCTCTCCTCTTGGGTTCGCAACGGTGTTACTCGGAAGAGTACCCGAAGAAGAGGGTTGACTACTTTGGAAAAAACTAGCCATCATGTTCCTTAGATCATTAGTCTGGCTATCCAACGTGTTTCTCATGTCAGCTCTCAAATCATTTCCTTGCTTGACCAAGTCTGCCTTCAAATTGCGCACTTCCTCTTGGAGATTTCCCACTATCACATCATTGGTCCTCATGTAGGTAGCAACCTCTTGGTGTAATGCAGTGGTGGCTTGGTTGGGAGGAGCATTGTATGCAGGTGGTTGGTAAGCAGGTTGTTGGTAGACTTGATTGTTACGTGGAGGTGGTTATTGTTGCTTGTGAGGTGGGATGTATGGTTGTCGAGGTTGTTGTTGTTGTTGCGGAGAGCGGTTAAGGTTTTGTTGTTGGTTTGGGTTGGTAGGAGGGAAACCAGGTGGTGAAAGATAGTTGTTTGATCGATAGCTAAGCAAGTTACGGTCACCTTGAGGTCTGGCTTGATAAGCAGGTTGTTGGTAGGTGCCATATGCCGCATTCACATTCTCAGCAGGGTAATCTTGGGTGGCGGTACAAGTTGTGTAAGAGTGGGGACCACCGCATATCTCACAAGGTTGGCTGACAGCGTTCACTTGTGCAATTTTGGCGTTGTTGCTGTTGTTGTTGCTGACGGTGTGGGTGACAAGTGATTCAAGAAGCGTGGTGATTTTGTCTAATCGCTTGTCGCTGTCATTAGTGCTAGCACTAGCAACATTGGTCCTAACGCTCTTGGTTTGCACACGAGACTTGTTCTCAATGATGTCCCAAGCAGCATTGGAAGTCTTAGCCAATAGATTACCCCCCGAGGCACTGTTCAGTGAATCTTGGTCACTCATGCTTAAACCATTGTAAAATGTATTAATTTGATGTACTTTGGTAAAACCATGTTGTGGGCATTTTCTTAAAAGATCTTTAAAACGATCCCAAGATTCACTGAACGACTCATCGTACTTTTGTTCAAAATTTATGATTTCATTCCGCAAAGCGGTAGTACGAGAGGGTGGGAAAAAGTAATTGATAAACTTTGTTTCCAAATCCGTCCACGAGAGAATACTCTGTGGCGGTTCCTTAGCAAGCCAATGCCGGGCTTGTCCCTCTAAAGAAAAGGGAAAAAGTTGTAACCTGATAACCTCTTGTGGAACACTATTGAATTTGACCGTGTTGGTGAGTTGCAAGAATCTCTTGTTGTGGTCGTGTGGATCATCAATGGTACGTCCCAAGAATGGTTGAGCGGAGACCATCTGGATAAAGCCTGATTTTAGCTCGAAATTGTTGGCGGCAATTGGTGGAATAACAATTGGATCCATGTTGCCATCAACATGAGCTTGCAGCAATTCAATCATTGGGCGGTTATCCGGAAGGTGCTCATTGTTGTTATTATTCATGTTGTTGAAAGGCGGGTTGTTGTTGTTATTAGTGTTGTTCGGAGGTGGTATGTTATTGTTGTTTTGTACACCAGCCATGTCTAAGTTATCGAGAGGCTCGGGCTCTTGATAAGACGTGGATCGAGTGCGCATACACCTGCAAAAGAACGAACAAAGAAAAACAAAGCAAAAATATTTTTGGTTTTTTATTGTTTTTTAATTTTTAGGATTTTTGAAAATTTTATATTTTTTTGTTGTTTTTGAAAATTTTTGAAAAAGTAACGTTCACGGGGAACGGATCCCAAAATCCAAGTTCTCACAAAAAACTTTTGATCTTAACGAGAGGAGCCGGCAGCGGCGCCATTTGATACACTGATTTTGCTAGGTTCAATTTTCTCTCGATATCCTCTCGAATTGATCTCGGTCTTAAGTGGAATGATTGTTCTTGGTTACTAAATAAAGGGGTTTGGTTTTCTAGTCTAATAAGAAGTGGAAATTATGATTAACAAAGACTTGTATTAAATCTAAGATTAAAATCAAGATTAAAAATTAAAATTGAAATTTAAGCAAACAAACATAAAGAAACAGTAAAGTAGACAAACAGTAATCTAAAGGAAAAACTTGATTCGGAACTTTTAAACCTTGATTCGGAACTTGTTCATGCGGAACTTACTGATTCGGAACCTTCCGGATGAAGGTTGTTGATTCGGAAGTTTTGAAACTTCCGAATGAAGGACTGGTTCGGAACTTTCCGAATGAAGGATGTTTTCTCTTGATTCGGAACTTATGCTTGACTCGGAACTTTCCGAATGAAGGGTTAATTCGGAACTTTTTGTTGACCCGGAACTTACTGATTCGGAAACCACTGATTCGGAAGTTAATGCTTGGTTCGGAAGTTTCCGAATGAAGGCTTCATTCGGAACCTTTTTAATTGGTTCGGAACTTTTGAATACCCAAATACAGTAGCAGTTTTAGCGAAGAACACGGAACACTAAGTTTAATCAAAATCAAACCCAATACTTAAAAAGGATTTACCAAATTAAACACAAATCATTTAGACACCATAAGCAACGAATCCCACTAATAAAAACGCAAATCCAAACAACTTTTGAAGATCAAATCAAGAAAAATAAAACTTAAGAACTTGAAGATAAAAATGGAGATGAACAAGATGAAATGAAAGATTAAACAAGAATTTCTATTGACTGATTAATGTTTTGACAAGATAAAACAAAGATTAAAATTACAAGATTAAAGAATCAAAGATGAAAATCACCAATCACCCTAGTGGTGATGGTGAAGCTACGAACCAGGAAGAAAAAAAATGGGGAAGGAGAAAAAAAAAATAAAAAGCTTTTTCTAAAATGTGTGAGGGGAAGGCTATTTATAGTCTTGTCCTTTTGTTGGTGAGTGGGCTTTCTCCCGTTCTTCTTGTCTTTTCGTCTTTTCAGAAAAGTTTCCGTTTTCGATTCTGATTCGGGATTTGTCGTCGATTAAATTCAACTCGTCTTTTAATTTCTTCGTTTAATAGACTTGAGTTTCTTCGACTTATATAAATCTTCCATCTTTGGTCCTTTTCTTCGATAAATCTTCGAATAGGCCCAGTGACTTCAAATCTTTTGCATCTCTTGGACAATAGACTTTATCTTGAGTCTTTTTCTTCAGTAAAACCCGTGCAATCCCGTGTTTTCTTCAATATTCATCCGGTTGGCTCTGAAAACACAATAAACACAAAAACCACGCATAATTCCAAACAAATGATATTAAATACGTGTTTTGGTCTCGTTTTAGCCCGAATTAAGTGATAAAAGGATGGGTGTTTACACACCTATCACATGGAATCCTAAAAAAATAGAAGAACATGCAGTTCCAGTGGATCAAAAAAGAAAAACGTTGTCAAGAGACGTCCACCAGTCAGGCATTGCATTATTGGGTTACCATGTATAAAACCCATTGATGTCAGTGCTAACAATCAGCAGCTTAACAAGGTTAAACGAAAGATGCAAGATTAATAACCGTTTTTTTTTCTTATCTGTTATCCTTGACACGTTATTCGATGCGATCAAAAAGTGAACCAAAACAGTGATTGTATATATAGTTAGGTGCAACAACTTGCAACATAGGCAGTTGTAACCTAATCTTTTTTGACACCCTTTATAAAGGGTTTTGATATATCTTAGTTAATAGGTGCAGGTAATTGCAACATATGTAGTTGCAATGTTATATACTTTGACACCCCTTAAAAAGGGTTTAGACAGGACTTTTACATTATGTAATATATTATGAATGAATGAATATCTGGGTAAAAGATATTCAATTTTGTAACCGTATATGTTAATTATAATGGCATAAAAAAAGTGAAGCACAAAGACTTAGAACATCTAAAATAATAACAATGAAGAACATATATGTAATCAACCCGCGTATATGTAACTAAATAATAACAACAATGAAGAACAAATACTTACAGCAAGAAGAAGATCGACTAATATTCTGTTGTATGTTTTCGTCGACTAAATATACTGTTGTTGTAGATTTCGTCGAACTAATATCTGTTGTTGTAGGTTTTCGTTTTGAACCTTTATAATTAAAATTATACATATATGATATATATATACAGTAGGTAAATATGGTTTATATAAGTTTTACACAAATTATGATTCTTAATTTTTTATGTATTAATGGCCCTTATACTTTAATCACATATATATTTTATAAAGTCTAAAAACGTAATATGTTATAAAAAAAGTATGTACGGTTTAGTCCTTATGATTTTAAGTTTAAAAAAAATTAACCACAATCTATTAAAATAAAAACAAGACTGGTTTTTTAAAAACCAATGTCTTAAAATGTGTAAAAACACTGTTTGTTTTTATAAAAAATGGTGTCCATAAAACAGACACATAGAGACATGTTGTTACGTAAAAACCAGTTTCTTTACTTTTATAAAAAAGACTGGTTGCATCTTAAAAACCGTTTTCTTTGGAATTCACATTATGGAGACTGGTTTTTTTCAAGAAAACCAGTTTCCATGCATTCCCTTCCTACTATTTTTGGTCATAGAGAGATGTTTTTTTCATAACCAGTCTTTTATAGGGGGTCTCTTTAGCGTTTTGTGTAGTAGTGCTACTAGAAAACATCATAGACATACATAACAACAAGTTTACATTATTTATTTTGTCTAAACATGTCAATGATGGGTTCTTCCATGGGTGAAGCTTATTTCACAAGTAGAATCCTTGAGAAAAGATGAATAGTTCGACGACATCTAATGAACATAGCGCAACCAAGAAGAGCGTGCCAACCAACGATGATCATGTTTCAAATGCCGGGTGCTTCCCGACTTTGTTCAAGAAGATTCATCCTACAACTTCCTCGACAGTCCCGGGATCTGTTTCGTCTACTGGTTCTTCACAATAGCGAAAATCGATGCAACCATAAGTAGTGATTAAATCCCATGTAGGATTTGCATGGTTGTAATCTAAAGACTAATAATTTTAGTAATACAAGTTTCTTGTAATGTTTTATTTACGTCGTACTAATTTTTTATTTTTTAAGAATACTAAGATATTGGTTGTGTAATAGTAGTGTTTTTTGTTTTTTCTAATGACGAATATAATTAGAAGAAACTCTCTAGCCAGAAGTTAGAAGAGAAATTAAAAAGATCGATTAAATAAAAGTTTCATTTTACGATCTCTAGCTACAAAAAAAAAACACATATGAATACAATCCAACAACACTTTCTTATAAGATGAAATTTAAAAATGATACTATTTTGATACCACTATAATATTCATTTAAGCCTTAGAAGCTCTCAAATCGGCGAGCCATTGAAGCAGATCGAAACATGAAACAAATAAAGGCATAGAAACACCTATCCAAAATACAATTAACCATCATATGCTACAAGTCTTATCACACCAAAAGAAATACTACTCATTTCGTCCCTTAATTATAATCCATCGACAAAAAATACGTAATTTATTAAAAAAACATCACTATTCTAGTTTTCTCTCTTATATTTTTCACACAGTGACACTTTTACCTTAACTGTTTAATTTACAATTTCTTTATTATTTATAATGATACCTTCAAGTAAAAATAGTATGATAAAATTAATCCATGTTATTTATTTATATGTTTGAAAGTGATCTATTAATTTACAACTTCTGAAAATAATAATATGCTCTATAGTTTGGAGTAGTGTTGTAGATAACCAAATTTAATGTTTTTACGGTTATATTTCATTACCAACATTGACTTTAAGTCAAATGATAGAAATGTTATTAACAAAGAAATTTCATAAATGTCTTTTTGTGAAGAAACATTTGAACAAAATTTCTACCTCACACTTTATGCATCACAAAAGCTAAATAACAAAGATGGAAAAACATTCTTCTTCCTTCGGTCCTTGTATACTACCTCGTAAGTTAGTAACCAAACCTATTGTCAAAATGAGTCGCCAATACTGGAACCGAGAAAATACATGTTTCTCACACATATAAGGTTTTTTCGCGATCAATACTATTGAGCAGCTAGTACGTATGTATTATGCCTACATACCTTAAGGTGCCAACGAGACATCCAAATAAGACTATGTCGTCTATCTCGTAGGCCTTACTGCGCAACATTGTAGGTTTTTCTCATACACGGGTTTTTGAATCGATAATAAAAGCCGATTAATCTCAAAATGATTACTTTTTAGGCCTGAAAACTGGTCAAGTGTTTGATTAGCCAATGCATATTATTTTGATCACACTAAAGTCAAAAGTATGTAATAAAATATCATTATGTGACAAATGATCTTCTAACCAAGATTTAGTATACTCAACTCGAACCTGTTAACTTCTGTGTCGATTAAATTGCCACTTCTAAATAGAATAGTATTAGTCTTTCTGATCGCGAAACGCAAAATCTCGACTTGTATCGAGCAGAAATAGCATATACGAGATTGATAAAACAAAAACAAAAAGTTAGAATGGGTAGTCAAGTTTGACTTGACTCACACTTAAAAAATAATTATACAATTCTGGCCTCCTTGTTCCCCAAGCAAAAAAAAATATTGTTTATTTCATATGATATTAGAATTTGCTTTTCAAAACAAACGACAATGTTTTGTTTTCTTATAAAAGTAGCTAAAGACCAAAAGTTACTTGTTGCCCGATGCTTCAGCGAATCCAAATGCATTATAAAGCTCACATGTTAAAACCATTTCTTCATTAAGCTCATTCATTTTGTTCCGATTTATAATCAACGCCCATGGCCGGTTACGATTTGAGTGAAGCTTACGTGTTGAAAAATCTTAATGATGAAGAGATCAAGGATGCCAAAAAACAAAGACGCGAGAAATGCATCATACATGACGAAGAATACGAAAATGCCTCACCACGAAGTTGTTTATGTTGGAAGATAAAAAAAGATCGAGTAACCTCTAACGTGCGGTCAATGAAACCTGCCGCAGATCTGGTAACATCAGAGTTAAAGAAAGAATGATGATTAAGAATTACTCCGTAGTAAAAGGAAGAGTTTCTTGACCAAATATTTTTGGATGGTTACTTCATGTAATTCATAATGTAATAGCTTATCATGAATTATAAAATGATGGGTAAATAGCTTATCATCCTACTAATGTTGGTTTTACATTCAAAACCATGAATTACAAAAGTTTATGAGCAAGGATTACTATATTTTTTGTGTAAATATCGTCTCCAAGACGAACAATCGGGCATTTGACATACAAACTTTAGTTTCATTGAGTTGCCGAGTCCAAGCCTTCGCTCGAGCTTTATCTTTGGCCGTCATTTGCCATGCAAGGTTGTTTGGCTCGAGTTGCTGATGTGTCATAATGTATATAGATTAACCAATCTCATGTATAACTAGACCAACTTAATATTGATGTACAATTCACCTAAATGTCATGACGAAATAGTTATGATCGAACTTACGAAATCACTGATTTGGCGTCAATATAAGATTAAATATGTTTTTTAGTTATTTTCTTATTTTGTATTTAGGAATAACAAAGAAATGTCTTTTTATTAAAAAACTTTTCAGGAGTAAAAACAAAAGATCGAAAAATATTCTTTCTTATAGCCAAAAGTGTTGTCAATGTTGACTTTTCATATTAACAAGTACAACACCTACAAGATTTTTAAAGTTATAAACAATGTTTTGAAAATCGATTTTTTAATCAACTTAATCTAATCATCGGTGTTGAGCTAGTAATTCAACCGGCTCGCCTCGAATCAATTCGGCTTTTAAGATTAAAAAGGTTAATTTGCAACGATTAAAATATTTATATCTAAATTATAAAATATTTCGTATATTAACAATATAACTTATTTATCAACAAATATACTATTTACAAAATAAAATTATATCGCAAATATATACAAATAACATGCTGTATTTGTAAAAATACGATATTTTTAAACACGCTCGAGTCTTGAGAACCGAGTTGACCCAGGTTATTTTAAACCCCTCAGATTTAGCGTAATATTTTAGCGACATAGATAACGATGCAAGTAGCAACATGACATATAAATAGCGATTTAAGTAGCAACATATGAAAATTTGTCGCTATTTAAATGGCGACTTATAGATAAATATCGCAAACGAAGTCGCCAATATTTGCGACGTATATTTACATGTCGCAACATTTGCGACTCATTTATAAAGACATCTTCATTTGTGACGCTAAACTTCTCGCAAATATTGAAGACATCGCTAAACATGTCGCTAAATAAGTCGCAAAAAGGCTATTTTCTTATAGTGATTGTAGGTTTTTCTCTTACACGGGTTTTTGAATCGATACTAAAAGCCGATTAATCTCAAAACAATTATATTTTACCCCTGAAAACTGGTCATCTTGTCCCGCAAGCAAAAGTTGGTCAATTTAGGTGGCCTATTAAGGACCAGTTCATATAATATGTACAAATCATATCGCGCATGCATCAGGCACATTAAACGTGCATGCATCAGGCACATTAAAATTTCGATGTTCTAACGCGCGATGACGACGAATATGAAAATGCCTCATCGCATAGTTGGCTTTGTTGGAAGTTAAAGAAAGATCGTGCAATCTCTAACGCACGATCAATGAAACCAGCAGAAGACACTACTAAAAAAAAGCATCAAGACCTCTACGAAAAAAACATGTCTAGACACAAGAAATTCGGCCCCTCAAAATCATCGGAACCGGGTTTCAGAAAACTAACCGGTCTTGACCCACATAATTAAATCAGACCGGTTGGTATTTTGAAAATCGGTATGGGAAAACGTAAATGAGACCGGTTGAGTAAAAAAACGTCTCGATACGTGTTTATAGAAGGACCGGTTTTTAACATATAAACGGGTCTCTATTTTCCGAAAAAAAAGTCGTTGCCATCTGCAGAGCTGCAGTTGGCTCGATTTTCATATAAATAACCTCATTTAATGTCATTTTTAACACACAAACACATACTCAAGCTCATTTCAACCAAAAGCATCATTCAATGCTTTCAAATGTATCAAATACATCTTATTTATCAAATTTTTATTTACCATTATATATTATTCTTGTAGCTAATATGTTTTCTTTAAATATTATTTCATATGTATAGGGTTGTTTGCAGATATTATTACTTACGACTCGTTGAAGTAAGGTATTATATCAAACTATCTTCAACCAACCTTCTATAATTATCTAGTTTATCGCCCATTCAATGTCAACCTATTAGAGGTTGATCATATATTTCCGATTTGAGACTATTTTTAAATTACAATATTTCATTTAGGATATGAATGCCTATTTTAAGATAGAGTGTTGTATTAGAATTAAACTAATATCATTTTTCCCATACTCCTACTAGTATGCTTTTATATGTATGTTTGAAGAGTTAGGGGGATCGAGTGTTATTTTAGAAAAACTATCTTATTATAGATCTTTTAACTATATTATATATGGATCGTTCCACATGGATGTACAACATAAAGCGTGCTACCCCCGAATGCAGAGAAAATTTGTCTCATTTCATGAAAGTTGTCGAGGAAGATAGGGTGATGAGTAGAAAAGATGAAATTCTTTGTCCTTGTAAAAAATGAAGAAATGGTGTGTTATATGAGAGCGCTAAAGAAGTTAAAAACCATCTAATAAGAGACGGGTTTACGAGAGGTTATACGTGTTGGAATTTTCATGATGAAAAAAGAATTGCTTCTACATGTAATGAAGATCATGATTTGCCAATTAAGGCGGACCGTCGTAATTTATATGACATGTTAAATGACATGGATATTGATGTTCCTCAAAAGGAGCATGCTAAATTTGAAAAATTATTTGTTGCCGCTGAGAAAGCGTTGTTTGGTGGTTGAACAAAACTTACCATACTTTCTGCGGCGATAAAGTTGTTCAAAATAAAAGCATCATTCAGTTGGAGCGATATAGGTTTCACAACTCTATTAGAGTGTTTACAGGAAGAAATGCTCTCCGACGACAACGAATTGCCCGTTTCAACATACCATGCAAAAAAACTAATGTGCCCAATGAATTTGGAAGTTGAAAGAATAGATGCATGTCCAAATGATTGTATATTGTATAGAGGCACTGATAAGGATCAACAAGTGTGCAAGGTATGCAAAACCTCGAGGTATCTGCAAATAAAACAGAAAGGACGTGACGGTGATGTGATAAAAATTTACCTCCTGCTAAATTATTGTGGTATTTTCCGATAATACCTCGAACGATTATATGCAGATGCCAAGGAGGCAAAATTCTTACGTTGGCATGCCGAGGAGCGTAAATAGATGGAAATAGAGACATGTAGTTGATTCTATTCAATGGAGAAATATTGATAGTTCGTTTGAAAATTTAGGTGGGGATATTAGAAATATACGGCTAGGACTTAGTTCAGATGGATTTAATCCATTTCAGAAACATAAGTAGTGTTCACAGCACTTGGCCAGTCCTTTTATGCAACTACAATCTTCCACCTAGTGGAGATGAAAATGTTACTGTATTAGGTAAAGTGATTGGTAGCTTTTTTCAATGGCCTCAGTGTAGAATTAGTCGCATGAAGGTATATTAACAAAACTAACTCATCTTTTTGTATATTGTACTTAGTCACATTTTCTAAAATACAATAATTGGAAATTGATTACAGGAGATAACACCAACGTCCAAAAATAAAGATCAACAAATGAAAACATTAATGCTGACAACAAGTATGCCTGCTCTTGAAATTGATATGGTAGATGCTCAAATCTTTTAGTTCTGATGATATAAAGTAGCGATAATATGATACATAAAAAACTAATGGTGTATTTTTAGGTCACTAAGTACACAACATCTATCCCAATTTCTAAATCTATAGAGGCATTGCCGAAAGCCAAAAAAGCTGTTCAAAAAGCCACCACTCACGTAGCTATAAAGAAAACACCAAAACAAAAACAAGGATCCTCGGTTGCTCAAAAAGGTGCTAGAACAGTTGCTTGGAAAGTTGTGGCTCAAGAAGCTAAAGAAGTGTTAGAGAATAGATTGAATGATGTAGGACATACCATTGGTTTCAGAGGAAAGATATTGAATGTTGCTTATCTCCGTTGGATGAGCCGTGATGATTGTACTTCAGGTTATGTTGTTGATGTTCCCGATGGTATGTTTGTTGGGCAAGAGGAATCCTTTGTCATTACGGTCGATGCTGATGACATTTTGAAATGTGGAAGAATGGATGGCTCGATGCAAGCATTATAACTTACTTTAACTCGTAAGAGTACTTTAAAACTACTTCTAAAGTATTTAAGTTATGGTTTAGAATTGGTTATTGAAACTTCTTGCTTTTTGGTTGCTTATATAGAGGTTTTTGGCATTGTTTATTATATTTGCTTATTGCAATATCAACACTTTGGGATTACATATGGATTAGGAGCTATTTAGGATTGTTTATAGATTAGTAGTTGTTTCATAATGTTAATTAGGCAGTTTGCTTTTAGATCGAGACTAGGGTTTTTATACACCTAGGGATGTTTGGGATTGTTTCCGAATGTTAATTGGGGTTGTTTTAAATTGCTTATTTAGACTAAGCACTCATTGTTTTAACTTTGGAATTATCGTATATACCTTTGATTTGTTTTTAGCGGGCTATACAATTTGATGCAGTCAAGTTCCAACCAATGTCGTCTATTAAACCCATATTTGATTCAAGCAAGTCAATGCCTTAACAACAGTTCAGGTGTTAAAGATTACTTGACAAGAGCATTCACTTCTCCCTATGACATTTTCCTTGCGCCATTTATTAGAAAAGTATGATATGTGTTTTTTAAATTGTTTTTTTGCTTATGTGCAAATACGGTTATTAATTTTGTTTTAACTTTATCAAAGGGAACCATTGGGTGTTGTTTGTTGTATGCCTTAAACAACGCACGTGCTACATCTTGGAATCATACCATCTAAAAGATAAAAAGAGGACTGATCGAAGTTATTGGCTTACAAGCTGTTTGAACAAGGTCTTTGCAAATTACAAAGTTCTAGAGGTAAACTCTCTCTATAATTAGATGCACAACCAAATTGTTTTTATTATACAACTTTTAACATGTGTATATACTTGGTATATTTAAATGCAGTGTAATCAACAAGCTGACTTATGAGAACGTGGTTACTATATACTCAAATGGATGCATGAATTTGTAACTGTTCATCAACATCACTTTCGAAATACAGTAAGTAATATCCTGATTTTAGAATATGTAAATGAAATTTTTGGATGGAATAAGTACGCTTAATTATAATCAGACAATATATTATATATCTTTTTTTTTAGAAATTTTCTTTTCTTCAATATCTCTAAACAATATCTTGTATATCTGTTTTACGTGTAGTTCCCTTGGAATGACACTTGTGCGTTATCCATGAATCAGATTGAAGACACAATTGAAAAGTGGCAACAGTTATGTCCGATTTGATTACTTAGTTGTTCGCCATGTCGTTGTCTTTTGATTCAGGCATTTGTATGTTCTAGTATTTGAGTTAAGGTGATATGTACGAACTACTTTCTTAGAAGGCATTTTGGAACTTACGTTAGTGCTAGAACTCATTAATTATCGTCTAAGTTAAATTCTGGAATATATGTATTGACGTTTATGATTTATTAATTAAATTTCTGGATATTTAGTAATATATGGATCAAAGCTCTGTGTTTGTGTACTGCTGCAAAAATGAAAGAGGAAACTGCAGCATAGTGTTTATTAATGCTGCTGGAAAGAAGATTTTTATAAAACTTGTTTTATTTAAAAGTCGATTCCACACGGGTTTATTACTAGAAACCAGGTCTCGTTATATGAACAAGACAAGTTATACACATTTAAACAGGTCTGAAAATTGATAATAAGATCGGGTATATAGCTACAGACCGGTCTCGATTACGTTACACCAAATCGGTTTTGTAACCCATCTCGATATGATTTCATATCAATAGCCCCCCACTTAGAGACCTCACGTAAAACCGGACAAACTCTACAACGGGTCTTAAAAGCACTTTTTGTAGTAGTGAGATCTCGTAACATCGGAGTTAAAAAAGTTATAATGATTAATATAAGGGTGTAGGTTCATAACCAAATTAACATTTTTGGATGGTTACTTAGTTCATATAATTCATGATGGATGTATTATGTTTCTTTTTATTTTATTTTGTCTTCTTAAAATGTTGGAGAAAATGGTTAATTGTAAATTTTCTTATCATTATAAAAACTATGTAAGCTTATCATCATACTCTTCAAAACCATGTATTACAAAAGTATATGAGCAAGGTTTAGTATATCTTTTATAAAGTATCATTTTCGATATGAAGAATAGATATGTTGACATATAAACTTTAGTTTCATTGTGTTGTCGAGTCCAAGCCTTAGCTCGAGCTTTATCTTTGGCCGTCACTTGTCATGCAAGGTTGTTTGGCTCGAGTTCCCTATGGATCATAATGTAACATGTTGCAACCAATCTCATGTAAAACCTAACCAGTTACCATTCGTGTTGTCTAATTATCATCATAATTATCAACGTGTATATCGAAATGGCTAAGAACTTATTGCTATTGCTTTGATATTCAAGTTTTTTATATATTTTTTTAAAGTTCTTTGTGCTGATTACGGAGTATGATTTTTTTAAATGTACGTAGAATACTTTAAAAAAATAAAAATAAATAATACTAAATTTATGTTTTTGGGGTTTCATATGAGTGGTTCATGTAGCGCAACTCTCGTTTTATTTTCTTTTTTGCTTTCGGACAGATGATCAATATTATCATGCAACATGTTATAGAACTATTTTCAGTTTAGATAAGTGTGACTCGTAACACCATGTAGCAATATTTCAAACTGCAAACATTGTGATTTCATAACCATCTTTTTTATTGTATTGTTCAGTGTAACTATTTTTTTCCATATATTATTATTTAACAATATAATTTCTTACATTGTGTGGACTGGTAAAATGTTTGATGTGCTCAAATAGATTAATTTAATGAGTGTTTAATTTCTTATTTCATCATTAATCCGTTACATTAACGACCATTAATATAAAATAATTAAAATTTGATTAAATTTTTTTTAAAAAAAGTTGCACTTTACTCTTTAAAGTTTTTTGTTCAAGAAAAATTGCACCCTACTATGTAAATCATACTTTTTTTTTACAAAATTCAAAATTGTTCTTTTCTTAAAAATAGCAAGTTAAATGATTTTTTGAAGTTCAAAATTCAAAATTGTTCTTTTCTTAAAAATAGCAAGTTAAATGATTTTTTGAAGTTATTAGCCCAATTTAGAACTATGTAAAAATTTCAAATATTAGACGAAGTGACTAAAGTTGTAAATTTTTCGAACTAAGTTTATCACTATTAACATTTTACTAGTGATAAAACAATTAAATATCGCTAGTGATAAAACAATGAATATTACTAGTGATAATACACTCTAATTATGTTATTTAGTTATATTATACTGTTTTTATCACTAGTAAGATACCAGTATTTATAAATAGTTTTCATCAAATTTACAATTTAATTCTTTCGCCGATTTTTTTTTACAATTTTTGGACATTATGGAAAAAGTGGCATCTTCGTGTAATCTTAAAACGTAAACGCATGGTGATAATAATCTAGCTATAATGATTCTTCAGCCTTCAACCGGGCTTGGCATACAACATAACTTTGTTACGCCAATTCTTTTCTATATCAGTATGTTCATAACGAAAAAAAAGCCATGTTTGGTAACAAGGAAATGGCATGTCTGTATCGAACACGGGCAGACTTAGTCCTAATAATTTTTTGTGTCGTTGAGAGATTTAGTTAAATGCCATTAAACAAGCCATAAGCTAGCCAAAAAAAATCAAATATTGGACAAGCAAGCATACAAAGGATATAAATACATTAATTGGCTAAAGTGACTTGACTATCTGCACTGATTTAACGTTAATGTAGCAGTATTAGCGAGTCAAACAAAAAATTACAGTGAGTAGTCAAATTTTACTTGATTCATGCGTATAAATTACTTCCAAGACATGTAATAAAAATATCATCATACAACCTTTGGCCTCCGTGTTCCCCAAGCGAAAAAGGTAACATATATTGGATTTACTTGATGCCCAAGGCAAGGAAAAAAAAAGGCTCTCAAGGAGGTACAGAAGCTACATAAGGAAGCCTTAGAGCAGGATCCATCAGCACTTGCATAAGATGAAAAATACGATGACATGCAGGTCGAAAAAGCTCGTCCAGTTGCACAGGATGGACACGAAAGAAAGGTACAGCCAAGGTATATTCATGCAATGCTTGAAAACACAAAAGTGCGTAGAAGATGAGATAAGAAAGGAAAGAAAGCTTGTTAAAGAGAGGAGCAAAGAAGACCACCTTTATGTTGACAAGGAGACGTTTGTTACGCCTGCGTACAAAAGGAAACTTGCAGACCAAGCAAAATGGTTGGAGGAACGTCAACTTTGTGACAAAAGGGAAGATGTAAGTTCTACTAAAAAGGGTGCTGATATGTCTGAGTTCTACCGCAACTTGTCAAACAATGCCGCCTTTGGAGCACCCGACAAACCCAACAAGCATAAACAGGAGTCGAAGAATCAGAAGTTGGAAGAAGGTGGTGCACAAGAAAAAAATCATGGTGAAACCTTGACGGCTTCCAAGGAAGGTTCTGATATTGTCCAAGCAAAACCTGCTCGTGTTCATTGTAAACGGGAAAGCTCTAATGATTCCCTGAAGCAAGAATCTAAAACTGAAAGCGTGACACCTCATCCTACAACCGATCATCATAAAAGAGATCAGGACGCTGTGGCTGCTGCTACAGAACGGTATAATGCACGAAAAAAGGCAAAGCAAGGTTTAGAATAAACGACAAATGTTATTATTAAAATTATTGGGATACCCATTTGTAACCTTAGGGACTTATTGTGTAACTTTCCTTGTTTGCAGTTACACTTTGGACTTGGGTTGAAGAGAGCTTAATGAGGTGGAGGGCCTTTCATGGACAAATGGAACTTGAAGCACTTGTGGATAAATTGCACAAGCGTACAATGGACGCCAACGTATCTTTGACCCTTGGTCTTATATGGAGACGCTCCCATTTCTTGTTTTGGTTATCTGGGTTTTTGTGTGTGTTTCTTGTTCAAATACTCTCTCTCTAAAATGTAACCCAGATCAATGTTTATTCTTTTTTGTTCTTGTTCTTGTAAGACTATTATCATTTAGATAATAGGGTTACACCAGTGTAGCTGTGGTAACCTTTTTTAATGTTTTGATTCGTACTCGTTTTGATTAATAGAAGTGTTTGATTCAGTGTTCAAATCTTCTTATTTACCCTTCTGCATTATTTCTTCATGGTATCAGAGACCTGGTTCTCTGAAATCGTTGGAAATATATTTTAGGGTTTCAAAATATTTTTGGGGGTTTTTTAAATTAAAACGTTTTTTGGATAGATCTGCTATTGAGATAGTCAGATTTAAAAAGATTTTGTTCTTATTATTGCTTATTCATCCTAAAATCGATTTTTTAATTTTAGGGTTTCAAAATATTTTGGGGGTTTTTATATTATACTTGTTCTTAACCTTGTTCGTGGTGCAGGGACGTTACTTAACAGATCTATTTCATAGATCTGTTGCTGGGTGCACTTTTCCCTAATTTTTCTTAAATTAGGGTTTGGTGAGGAGGTTCTGTTTCCTCTAGACTAAGTGAATCTAGAAGAAACAGTTTGATTGTGCTTTTGGTTTATGCTTTGTAACACCTCTGCTCTCTCTCCTTATTTGTTTATTCAGTTTTCTGCTTATTTATTTGTTCATACTTGTTCCTTTGGTGCTATCTGTGTTTATACTCTCTCCTTTTTTGATACTTGTTTTTTGGCTGATCTTATTTTTGATTGTTGGGGTATTTTGCTTATCTGGACCCTTAATCACTGTCTTGCCCTTGACCTGCCACCCTTGAGTGGTTTGGAAGCCTGGGAACTTTGTTGACTTTGATTAAGTTCATTTCTTTGGGAGTTTAGTTTCTGTGTCCCTTCACTATGACTAGTGTTCATGGTGACACAGACACTGAACATCAAGATGACCAGATTGGGGAAGAATCTGTTGTCACCTTGATAAGTAAGCTTGATATTAGTGACCCTTTGCATCTTCACCCAAATGACTCTGCCACATTGACTGTGATTTCTATTAAACTCAAGGGAACTGAGAACTATCAAATATGGTCTAATGCTATGCTTTTGGCATTGGAAGGAAAAAATAAAACTGGTTTTATAAATGGATCTTGTAGAAGGTCTTTAACTAATGAAGTGTTGGGAAGACAATGGGACAGAGTTAATGCTGTTGTGCTAGGATGGATCCTTAATTCTATTTCTGATGAATTGTTTCTTGGTCAAATCTTTTCTAAGAAAGCTGAGCATGTTTGGAATGATTTGAAAGAAACCTATCATAAAGTTGATGGGTCTGTGATATTTAACTTGCATCATAAGATAAATACCTTGAAACAAAATGGCTCAAATTTGTCTGATTATTATCATACCTTGAATGCTTTGTGGAAACAATATGATGCTATGGTTGAGCTTCCTAATTGTGTGTGTTCTGCTACTAGTGAGTTTAAAAACCATAATAGTCTATTGAAATTAATGCAATTCTTAATGGGTCTTGATGACTCTTACATGACTATTAGAAGTTCTATTCTCTCTAGGGAGTCTTTACCTGATGTCAAAGGGGCTTATGCTATTATTTCTAGTGAGGAGTCTCATAGAGTTGCCTCTGGCAATGTGTCTAGTTCCTCCCAAAGGAATCAGACATCTGCCTTCTTTGCTAATGGGCCCACCAGAAATGTGGTTCAAAGAAATCAGAGTAATAACTCTGGTCGCTTTAGACCTAATTTCAATACTAACCCCAACTACAATAGTAACCCTAGACCTAATGTGCCTAATGGGAATACCTATAGACCCAATGGGAACACCTACAGACCTAATGTGAACTCTGAAGTGATTTGTGAAAATTGTGGGTACAATGGGCATACTATTGATAGATGTTTTAGACTCAGTGGGTACCCTGCTGATTTTGGTAAAAAGAGACCTGGGCAAAACCCTAAAGGAAAAAATGTTTCTAACAATTCTGTGGGGACTAATCCCAATTCTGTCTTTTCTGATGAACAACTTTCTGCTTTACTTTCTCTTATCAAAGAGAACAATGGAAGTGAGAAGGGTGTGCAGGCCAATATGGCAGGTACTTACCTTAATTCCAGTAAAGCCTTTAATGATAACTTTAGTAACTTTTTTTGTTCTAATATTCATTCTAAAGTTACTCAACATGGTAAAGTGGTTGACTCTGAGGCTAACCAACATATGACTAATGATGAAAAAGAACTGGACAATGTTTTTGATATTTCTCACTTAAAAATTAAAGTCAGTCATCCTAATGGGACTGAAGCTTTCATATCTAAGATTGGAAATCTGAAACTGGCTAATGGCCTTGTCTTGTTTGATGTGTTGGTTATTCCTGAGTATTGTGTTATCTTGATATCTGTGCATAAATTAGCTAAAGATAATAAGATTTTTGTGGTTTTTGATGAGAATAAATGCCTTTTTTTGAATCAGGATTTGAATCTGAAAAACATTCTAGGGATTGGTAATCAATGTGGTGGTTTATACTACTTAGATACTAAAGGTACTAAGTGTAATGCTAGTCAAACTGTCCCTATTTGTTCTTTATCTTATTATGATTGGCATTGTAGACTTGGCCATCCTGGTGACCCTGCTTTAGATATCTTAAAGGCCACTTTGAAACTTGATAAAAATGATAAGTATGACTATTGTGAAGTTTGTCAAAGGGCTAAACAATCTAAAAAGCCCTTTCCTTTAAGTGACCATAAGACTAAGTGCTTGGGGGACATTGTTCATCTTGATTTGTGGGGTCCTTATAAGGTGACATGTCACACTGGCCATAGATATTTCTTAACCATTGTGGATGATTTTACCAGAGCTGTTTGGGTATATCTCATTAAGTCCAAGGATGAAGTTGTTACTTTTTTAGATGTTTTTCATAAAATGATTAAAAATCAGTTTAAAAGAAACATTAAAGTCTTTAGAAGTGACAATGGGACAGAATTTGTTAATCAAACTTTTAATAAATTTTGTAACAACAATGGCATCCTTCATCAGACTTCATGTGCTTATACCCCACAGCAAAATGGGGTGGCTGAAAGGAAACATAGACACCTATTGAATGTTGCTAGGTGTCTTATGTTTCAGGGGGGAATTCCTTTGAAATTTTAGTCTGAATGCATTCTAACTGCTACTTTTCTCATTAACAGATTACCCTCTTCTGTGTTAAATGGAAAGTCCCCTTATGAAATGATTTACAATACTTTCCCTAATCTCTCTCTTATCAGAATGTTTGGCTGTTTATGTTTTGCTACTATCTTGAATAGTCATGATAAACTGTCTAATAGGTCTGAAAAATGTGTTATGATGGGTTATTCTAATTCTCAGAAAGGTTATAGGCTTTTTAGTCTTGATAGGAATCAGTTTATTGTCTCTAGAGATGTAAGTTTCTTTGAGTCTATATTTCCTTTTAAGGATTCTTTCTCAAAAAACAAGCATAATGAGTCTAATGTCCCTAGTCTTGGTCAAGATAAAAATTTGCTAAACTTTTTTGATTTAGATAACCCTGAGCTACCTAATGATGATGAGAGAGTAACAAGTAGCCATAATAGTGACAATGAGTCACAAAGTGAGGGCAGCCACTCTCCCAACCTTGGGAACAATATGGACACTGTTGATTCTCCAAATATTGGAGATGATGCTCATAACAGTGAGGATATTGAAGCTAGGTTGGAAGAGGAGGCAGCAACACTTGATGAAAACAATGAGTCTGAAGGTCACTTGAATCATATTCCAAGTGCTCCTACTCAGGGTGTTAGAAGGTCTACCAGACCTTCTATTTTTCCAAAAAACTACAATGATTTTGTTGTTAACTCTAAGGTTAAATATGGTCTTGAAAAATTTGTAGGGTATTCTAGACTTAATCATGAAAACTTTTGTTTTGTCACCCAACTTAACAAAAACAGTGAACCAAAGAACTTTTTTGAAGCCTCTCAGAACCCTTATTGGGTTGATGCTATGAACTCTGAGCTTGCTGCCCTTCTTGAGAATGACACCTGGGATATTGTTGAATTGCCAAAGGGTAGGAAGGCCTTAGGTAGTAAGTGGGTTTGGAAACTTAAGTTTAAGTCTAGTGGTGAAGTAGAAAGATACAAGGCTAGGGTTGTTGCCCAAGGCTTTGGTCAAAAGGAAGGTATTGACTTTGATGAAACCTTTGCCCCTGTTGTCAAGATGGTTACTGTTAGATGTTTGCTTAATATTGCTATTGTGAATTCCTGGCCTGTGTTCCAACTTGACATTAATAATGCTTTCCTTTATGGTGATCTTGATGAAACTGTTTACATGAAACCACCACAAGGATATCTTTGTGGTGGTGATAACATGGTTTGTAGACTTAAGAAGTCATTGTATGGGCTTAAACAAGCTCCCAGGCAGTGGAATGCTAAGCTTACAGCTGTGTTAAGTGAAAATGGTTTTGTCCAAAGTAAATCTGATTATTCTTTGTACACTAAGTCTTTTGGTAATATTTTCCTTGCCTTGCTTGTGTATGTTGATGATATCATTATTACTGGAAACAATGTTGGTGAAATTGAAAAATTCAAGATATTTCTTAAAACTAAGTTTATGATTAAAGACTTAGGCAAGTTGAAATACTTCTTGGGTATTGAAGTCATTGATACTAATGGTGGCATTTGCTTGAATCAAAGGAAGTATGTTTTGGATCTTCTTTCTGAGTATGGTATGTTGGCTTGCAAACCTGCTAGCACTCCCTTGGTTACTAAGCTTGTTATTTCTAATGAGGCCACCATTGATGACCCCTTACTTGATAATATTGTTGATTTTCAAAAGCTGATGGGTAAGCTTATTTACTTAACCAATACCAGACCTGATATATCCTATGCTGTTCACTGCTTGAGTCAATTTATGCACTCTCCTTTGAGATCTCATCTCAAAACTGCCTTCAAGATATTAAGATATCTTAAAGGTTCTCCAGGTTTGGGCATTCACATTAAGAAGACTTCTGGTATGTTTCTAAATGCTTATTCTGATGCTGATTGGGCTAAGTGTGTTGTTACTAGGAGATCTGTTACTGGTTATTGTGTTTTTGTTAATAACAATCTTGTTTCCTGGAAAAGTAAAAAGCAAAACACTCTCTTCAAATCTTCTACTGAAGCAGAGTATAGAGCTCTTGCTTCAGTCACCAGTGAAGTCATCTGGATTTTAAAGATTTTAAAAGACTTAAAATGTGAAAATCTTTTGCCTGTTACTTTGTACTGTGACAGCAACTCAGCTATTAAGATAGCTGCTAATCCAGTCTTTCATGAGAGAACTAAGCACTTAGAAATTGACTTACACTTTGTAAGGGAAAAAATTTTAAGTGGTGTTGTTAAGACTTGTAAGGTGGATTCTGCTAATCAAATAGCAGACATCCTCACAAAGGGATTGGATACATTGCAACACAATGTCCTTGTTGAAAAACTTGGCATGCTTAATATATATGAGGTATCTGATTAAGGGGGGATATTAAAATTATTGGACCTAATCAGATACCCATTTGTAACCTTAGGGACTTATTGTGTAACTTTCCTTGTTTGCAGTTACACTTTGGACTTGGGTTGAAGAGAGCTTAATGAGGTGGAGGGCCTTTCATGGACAAATGGAACTTGAAGCACTTGTGGATAAATTGCACAAGCGTACAATGGACGCCAACGTATCTTTGACCCTTGGTCTTATATGGAGACGCTCCCATTTCTTGTTTTGGTTATCTGGGTTTTTGTGTGTGTTTCTTGTTCAAATACTCTCTCTCTCTAAAATGTAACCTAGATCAATGTTTATTCTTTTTTTTTCTTGTTCTTGTAAGACTATTATCATTTAGATAATAGGGTTACACCAGTGTAGCTGTGGTAACCTTTTTTAATGTTTTGATTCGTACTCGTTTTGATTAATATAAGTGTTTGATTCAGTGTTCAAATCTTCTTATTTACCCTTCTGCATTATTTCTTCAGTTATATATTTTTGTAACATGCAAATCAAGATTTATGGATTTGGTGTCATGACTGAGATTCCAATTGTTAATCTCTCTTTCTATGTTTGATTACCGAGCTTATTGATCTTGATCCACAATTTCTCTGTACTAATATTGTTTCATATCAACGCCAAGTTAATGATACCAATCCTTTTTTTAGTTAACTATCAATATTTGTAGCTCTGAAACAACGTCATCTGAATATGCGACATTTGATTTTGTGTCGTGTAGATTATGTTAGAAATATCGATCAGTGGGTCACTTATACCCAGAGGCCACAACAAGTAAATGAGGCATAATTTTATAAATTTAGACTTTAGAAATCATATACGCATTGTGAAACATAAGCTGTACTCGTCCAACTTCAATGGATCTTCAGCAGGTGTTGATGAGCTTCAAAGATATTTTTAAAAGGGATCAGCTAATCAATGGAAGTAGAACACAATTACAAAATTGCCCGTGAAGTTCGTTACCTGTAAGGAATAGGCATTCCCATTGCGTCGATGGTATTTGTAGTGTCCATTCCACCACAAGCCCCTGTTCCCGGGTAAGAATAATTTAGTAGATTTTTTCTTTCTTCAGCGGTTATAGAACCGCTAGCATATTCTTCATAAGTATAACATTAATAGCAATAGTATCTGTACCTGAAAATGCTGATACTATGTCCTATGTGTGGCCTTGAAAGGGTGCAAGGAAGGGAGAAAATTTAGTACTATAAAACTTGTCTTTAAAACCGTATATGGTTAACAAACACGTAGCTCATGATTCAAATATCGACATATCGTAAGAGTTAAAGGCGTGCTAACATCTGTTATCTATTGGATATATCTGTTAGAAATTAAGCGGCTGCTAACATGGGCAAAATATAGCAAACAAACATCATAGAACAAGAACAGAAGGGTGTTTGGGAGCACAAAGAAACTGGTCATTTTATTATCCAAAAGCTCCAAGTTACAAAATTACAGATACAAGTTAATATATACAAGCAAAACCGACCTATACTTACAGGTTTCCTACATATGAAGTTACTAGCGAAGTGACTAAACTACCCTTACTACCAAAATTACTAAATGACCCTTAGGAGGTCAAAGTCAATATCCAACAATCTCCACCTTGACTTTAGCTCCTAAGTAGCTATACTTCAATTCCGGTCGAAACTTCATACCAAACCATTCCTTCATCTTCAAATACAAATTTCCAAACGCTAGAGATACTAGCCAAATTCAAAACAAACGATCGAATCCAAAAACGATCCAAAACCAAATGATCGAATCTGAAAACGATCCTACACAAACCTAAATGGATCGAACCTGAAAACGATCCAAAGCAAACTAAATGGATCGAACCTGAAAACGATCCAAAGCAAACTAAACCTACGAACAACCAAATGTTAACCGACAAATTCAAACTCGGTCAACCAAACAAACAAATAGGCTCAAACGATCTTCCACAATCAAATTCGGGCAACTAACTTCAAAAGCCCGACAAACGAAGATTCAAATTTCTAAATTTCAAACGATCGAACAAACTTCAAACGACATGATGATAATTAAGTCTTCAAACACCAAATCGATCCTCAAATTCCAAATACCAAATTCAAATTCTAATTGTCCACTTATATAATAAGAATTACGACCCAAACTTCAAAGTTCAAACTAATAGCCCACGTATCATATACGAATTACGGCTCAAATTCAAACAAACCCAAATTCGAATACCAACCAAACCAATTCAAAGAAACCAACGCCATCCATCGTTGATCTCATACCCATATCGCTACAAATAGCAAAATTCCAACTACAAACACTAATCCAAATTTAAAGTCCTTCCCTAATTCAAACAAAATAATAAGTCTAATGGAGTGAACATATCAAACAACGAATACCCAAATGCTCCACCATACCAAAAGAATTACCAAGCCATGCTATTTGTTATATCTAGGCAACAAACGGGGTTTACTATGTAACGAACAATTTCAGTATCAACTCCTATGTAACAAAGAGTTGTAAACCAACAAGCACCCAATTCAAAAAATCTAATTCTAATTCCTAATCAACAAACCCCTCTAAACAAACCCATTGAATCTATCAAATAAGAGGAAGCAAGAAACAATTAAGCAAAAGAAAACCCAAAACACAAACAAACCTGATGTTGTTTCTAATCAAATCACCAAGTAACCAAATCATCAAATCAAGAAACTGATTCTTGAAATCAACCCAAAGCTGAAACCAATTCACCAATCAATAAAAACAAAACAAATTCTAAAAAACCCCAAACAAATTCAGCTTGATTCATTGATCGAATCGCTCTGATACCAATTTGTTAGGAATTAAGGGGCTGCTAACATGGGCAAAATATAACAAATAAACATCATAATATCAGCTACACAAGAACAAGAACAAGAACAGAAGGGTGTTTGGGAGCACAAAGAAACTGGTCATTTTATTATCCAAAAGCTCCAAGTTACAAAATTATAGATACAAGTTAATATATACAAGCAAAACCGACCTACACTTACATGTTTCCTACATATGAAGTTACTAGCGAAATGACTGAACTACCCTTACTACCAAAATTACTAAATGACCCTTAGGAGGTCAAAGTCAATATATCCAACAGTATGTGTAGCATAATGAATCATGTTTTGATTTGAACCTCGTGGGATCGTTTCTACTCAGACTGAATTGATTATTATGCTGGTTGTGTACCCCTCAAGATTACAAGTGGTGCATGGACAGTGTTGGATAATTCAAACAAACAAAACCAATAAACAAAGTCGAACAAAATAAGCGGAAGTTTTTATTCAAATAGTAAAGTTACAATTCAAAAGATACAAAAAAATAATGGGATTGGTCTCTATTTATAGGAACCAATGATTCAAAACATACCAAGCAAAGATAAACTAAATTAACAAAACTTGTTTGACAAGCCAAACAAATTACTTAAAACAAATTTATTAAACGAACCCTAAAGTTTAACTCACTTTCCGACAGAGAGCTTACAACCCGGGCTCTTTATTACATTGATGCCACATCATTTCTTCCCATCGACTATCTTAAACCAATTAGACCCTGTGTTGCGTAGATATGAATAGCTTACTCCGTGGTTACCTTTTGGGCTTATGAGTCAGTGGTATGATAAATTGGTTATGTATTAACTACTGTAGCGAGCATCACTATATAGGATTGATTTTCACGTTAAGGGTGTAAATTATGTAAGTAGCTATTGCACTTGTTCAAAAGCGAAGAACTCTCGATGCTGAATTTTGTTTACATGACACAAGAAATAGATTGTTAGTCGACTGATATAGTATTAAAATAAAGAGCTTTATTCGTTTATTGGAAGGACATCTATAGATACTCATAGTCGTTATATTTGATGAACATGTATGGTTTGCTGCACTCGTGTAGTGTGTTTGGGTTGTCGGCTGGTCAGGCTGCTACGTTGAGTAGAGTCAGGATGGTGTTTGACTTGTGTTTTAGGTAGCCGGTCAGATGCTTGGGGTCTGGCGTATATCCTGAAAGTTGGTTGTGAGTGATGCGTATTTGCATACGCAGTTCAGGTACACCAAGTTGGTGGTTTGGGTTGAACTTATGCAGTTATGCAACCTTTTCATTATATCATACAGCCGATGTATTGAAATACAACCTTTTACCTGTTTATGAACATCAGGTACATCTGTTTGAATCTAAATACTAATTTTGTAGTGCTTCATCTGAGGCTGCAGATGTTAGTAGCTTTTAATCGATGTACATAGAGTTATATCTATAGTAGTTAAGCTGAAAATATAATTGGGCCTAATCATCTTTCTTTCCAATATTGTTTGTTAGAGAATTATACTTACTGTACAGCTTGAAACTCAATACACAAGGTGCTGCAGTTTATGCTTTTTCTGAAATGGGACAATCCCAAAACTTTAGCTAACAAAGGAATACGTTAAATGTGTTGCACATGTTGTCAGTCCTTTCAACCTCATACAACCTGCTAGACATTTTATCAGAAGATTTAAAGGTGTTATGACATTTTTGTTGATCTTAATTAATGCAACTGTTATTAAACCGATATAAATAAAATTTCTAGGTCAAGCTAATCCCACCCAGACTGAAAGTGATCCGTTTCAGCCAAACCCTTTTTGATTTGTGACCCAACTTCTCATCTTACCACCTTTGTATGCTTCTCCTGTCGCATAATTGAAGCAACAGAAAGAACAGCAAACTTAATTACCACTCAGCATCCAACACATACCGTGAATTTGTTTCTTTCATCCCTTTTAGGATAAAACTTTATCTACTGGAATAGTTTCTTTTCACATGACTTGTAAGCGGAAAGATAAGCTGGTGCTGTATTCCCGTAAGTAAGATTCTTAAACAAGTGTTGAATGAATGTGTGACCACAGATACGTGTGGCGCCTATCTCTCCTGGTTCGTGATGAAGATGAGCTTACCTTAGCTCTCAAGGTAATTCCAATCACTTATTCTTTGATCGAGATTACTTGTGGTTTTAAATTTGTTGATACCACTGGATCAACGTAATTCAAACTACTGTAGTTGAGCTATAGAAATTGTATATATGCTCATCAATTTCTTCATGAATTTCACGGTTATAATGACATCTAAACCTCCATTCCCGAAGCACGGACCCGTGGGCACATACCAAAGAGACCAGTGTGTGGACCAAAGTAACCACATCGTGGACTCGACCCATATGGGCTCGAATCAAAGGAACCAAACCCACAGGGACGAACCAGTCTCTTCGATTTAGAGGGACAGACCGCTGAAACCAAAGCGACCAAATGGGCTCAAACCATGGGACTAAATCAGATCGAACCAAAGAGACCAAGCCGTCGGCACGAACCAAAGGGAGGGAACTAGACCATGGATCCGAACCCAAGATACCAAAGTGTGGGCCTGAACCAAAGACAGCAAACCGTGGGCTCAAACCAAAGAAGCAAAATCATGGGCTCAAACCAAATATTCCAAACCGTGGGATCACACCAAAGGGATCAAACCATGCATTGACTCGAACCAAAGGCACCACACCTTGGCTCTTATATATAAAAGTGTCAGCGGTCACCATGCATGTGTAATCGCATCTCTTGCATTCCTCTAATAAGGGTTTTTGGCCCAAGCCCAATATGATGACCACCGACATATAAGTTACCAACCGACATATGATTTCATCTTATAAAAAGAGGTGAGGTGAGGGGACCTATATTCTATATTCTATCCTTGATTGATCGAGGTTTCGTTCTTTTGGTTTTAGTTTGTTGCAATTCCTATTCGCGATCGTCTTACAAGTGTTCTATATAAATTCTGAATCCTCGAATTGTTAGGCTTATTGCCGATTTTACCAATGGCAGCACACACCAGGGTTGAGGAAGCTGAGGATGAACAGAACAAGTCAAATGCCGCCCCTGCATCAATCGCAACACACACCAGAACTGTTGGAATTATACACCCTCCCCCGGATATCAGAACCATTGTGGACAAAACTGCAAGCTTTGTGGCAAAAAATGTACCTGAATTTGAAAACCGAATCATTGCTAGTAATGCATGGAATCCAAACTTCAATTTTTTGAATGCTTCAGATCCCTATCATGCTTACTACCACCATCGCTTGTCTGAATTTCGCGCCTCCTTCACTTCCTGCAGAACCTGAACCAAAGAAGCGAAGGCTTGATGATTCTTTGCTTGTTCCTGGGGATCAGTTCTTTGCTTATCATTGTAAAACCTATTTCACTATTTAGATTATATCGTACTACTAATGTTAGTTTTACATTCAAAACCATGTATTGCAAAAGTTTATTATCCGGGATTATTATTTTTTTGCTTAAGTATCATCTTTGATATGAAGAATCGATCTTTTGACATTTGGAATTAGTTTCAGCGAGTTTTCGAGTCTAAGCCTTAGCTAGAGCTCTACCTTTGGCCGTCACTTGTTATGCAAGGTTGTTTGGCTCCAGTTGCCTATGGATAATAATGTAACATTCCAACCAATCTCATGTAAAACCTGACTAGCTTTCGTGTTGTCAAACTATCAACTTCTATTTCGAAATGGTTATGAACTTATTGCTATTGTTTCGATATTCAATTTTTCTTTGTATCTTTTTATAGTTTTGTGTGTTGATTATGGAGTATAATTTTTCTAAATGTACGTAGCATACTTTTAAATTTTATTTTTTTGGTGTTTCATATGAGCAGTTTAATTTGTATATTACTTGCCTGATTTACTTCTCTTCTTCTTAATTCGAATGCATAAATTTACCGTAAAATCGTCAAATGATACACACATGAAACCGAAGCTAGCTGGTGTAAACTTGTTTGTGGGTGGACACTGGCTAGTGCTACAAAAGCAACCAAGATTCATGTAACGTAACCCTCGTTTTATTTTCTTTTTGCTTTCGGACAGATGATCAACGACATGAGATCGAAGCTGTTGCATTAAAGACGTGATATGTTTAACACATAGTACTATTTTTAGTTTAGATAAGTGTGACTCGTACATAGGGAAAGTCAGCATAGTAACTTTCTTGAGATGATAGCTATACCCTCAAAATAGTTTTGTACCTTGTGATTTTCTCAATCTTATATATCCACTTATAATTACAGCAAACTAATTCCATTTTTTTCATTTTGCTTCACAAGGTTTGCAAGCTAACGAGCTATCCGGGAGTATCCCATCAAGCTTATCACGTATATCAACTCTTGAAGAGATTTATCTCGGATATTCATCAATACTTACACAGGTGGAATTCCATTTGGTTCGTTAACATCATTAAAACTACTCGACATAGCAAATGCTAATCTCACTAGCAAAATTCCTGCAAGTCTTTCAAATCTAAAAAGGCTACACACAATATTTCTCCAATGGAATAATCTCACAGGCAAAATACCACCCGAGGTTTCAAGACTAGTTAGTTTGATGTCACTCAATCTTTCTCATACGAATGATCATGTTGTAGCTTCTCTAAACTTCTTTTCATCATATGATAATAATTTGACTGTCCTTACCTAGCATTATTTTAACCAATTTATAATTAGCTTCACTCTATTCAAATAGTAAAGTATTACTTAAAAAAATTAGCATGTCTAAACGTGTGTGACGTACATGTCAAGGGGTGGGCATACTTGAGGCACAGAGTATGCACGTGCATACGCGTGCCATTAGTAGCATAAATTGTTTGTTTTCTTACTAAAAATTATAAATTCTAAGACGAACTGAACCTTTGCCATTTTTAAAAAAAATGCATACCCTATGACGGATTTCTGGATTCGCGGATGTGCCAATATGTGTAAACAAAAATGTCATTATTTTGCTGGTGAAAAATGTGACACTTTGTCAGAAATCCCCCGTAGAGGCGTAGATTAATATGAAATTCTTATATAATCATGTATAAGGAAGTAAAATGGGAATTTAGAAAAGAGGTTGAAAATTAAACATGGTAATTAAAATTCTCTTCAACATAACATAAGAACATATTTCTCGTGTTAGATTTTAACAACATGTTTATTGTACTGTTGATGGTTTCAGGCAGGTTGACAACATTGATTCTAATGGACAACTACTTATTTGGCCCCCTACTGGAAGAACTCGGCATTTGCAACTCACTAACCAGAATTCGTATCAAGAACAACTTCATCAACGGTACTATTCCGGCGGGCATCTTCACCTTGCCTCAACTCACAATACTTGAAACAGACGACAACTATTTCACAGGCCAACTTCCAAACAAAATGTCTAGCCATTCTCTTCAAAGTATCTCAATGTCCAACAACCATATAACCGGTAATATACCTTCAGCTTTTGGTGGTTTAGTGAACTTAGCAACTTTATCTCTCGATTCTAATAAGTTCGTAGGCAACATTCCTGCAGAGATGCTAAGTCTTAGAAAGATATACACAATAAATATAAGTAATAATAATCTCAGTGGTGAGATTCCAAAGTCTTTTGATATATGTAATCAACTTACGTCATTAGATTTGAGTCGTAACAACTTTTTTGGTTTTCCTAAGGGAATATTAAGTTTGTTCAACTTGAACATACTTAATGTGTCGCAAAACCAGCTTGTAGGTAAGATACCGGTTAAGTTAGGTCATATGAAGAGCTTGACGGTTTTGGATCTTTTGTATAATTTCTCTGGTAGAGTCCCGATGGACGGACAATTAAAGGATTTTTGGGACACAATTTTTGCTGGTAACCCAACCTTTGTTTACCAAAATGGCTCACTGTCCAATCATGTCTGGGCCTGGACAAAAGTGCAGTTCTTTCACTACATCAAAGGTTATGATATTGACCATTGCTATAATAACAATTGTAGCGTTGTTCATATTGTCATATTGACATTTGTAAAAAAAAGAAACAAACGGAATGAGAGATCAAAAGTATGGAAGCTAACTACCTTTCAGCGGTTAGATTTAAGAGTGGAGGATGTTCTTGAGTGTTTAAAGGATGAAAACATTGTAGGAAAAGGTGGGGCTGGGATAGTCTACCGAGGAATAAGAGCAAATGGTCTTGATGTAGCTATCAAATGGTTAATGGGTAGAAACCATGGGTTTCATGCTGAGATACAAACGTTAGGGAAATCCGACACAGGAATATTGTGAGATTATTGGGATATGTATCCAACTGTGAGGATAACATTGTTGATATATGAGTACATGTCGCATGGTAGTTTACTAGTTTAGGTGAGATTTTGCATGGGTCAAAAGGGGCTTATTTGCAGTACGTGGGAAACAAGGTATAAAATCGCGGTTGAGGCTGCTAAGGGGTTGTGCTACCTTTACCACGATTGTTCACCTATTATCTTACATCGAGATGTGAAATCAAACAATATATTGTTGGATTCGGATTATGAAGCTCACATGATTTTGGCCTTGCCAAGTTCTTGATTAATACGGGTGGTTCTGAGTGTATGTCTTCGATTGCTGGATCTTACGGGTACATTGCACCAGGTACATAAAAAACCGATCATTATTTTTTCTATGACATCCTAGAATTTATGTTTTATCATAAATTTCCCATAAGTAGCTAATAACGGTATGTAATACTGTGTTGTGCAGAGTATGCATACACGTTAAAGGTGGATGAAAAGAGTGATGTGTATAGCTTTGGAGTCGTGCTTCTTGAGTTGATAGCCGGCAAGAAGCCAGTCGGGGAATTTGGTGATGGAGTGGATATAGTGATGTGGGTCCAGGAGACTATATCGGAGCATTGTGAGCCGTCTAATGAGGCAGCAGTGCTAGTAGTGTTGGATACCAGGCTCAACGGCTATCCATTAGCAAGTGTTGTAAATGTCTTCAAAATCGCAATGATTTGTGTGGAAGATGAGAGTACGGCTAGGCCTACTATAAGGGAAGTTGTTAACATGCTAACGAATCCTCCTCCATCCAAAAGTGCAACCGCCATGCCGGCTCACTCCTTAATATAGTTTGCGTTGAAATATATGGGGAAATTGTAATAACTCTGATTCTTCATCAGTCAAAAGTAAGTAAATCCTTTATTTTGTGAAATAAAGATCATTACGATAGTTTCTTTCTGTAAGATTTTGTATCAGGCAATCATATCTGGTGTTTAATCTGTATACTCATCGGTCATAACTAATGTCCTTTTTATGTATTACTCTTATTTTTAACTGTGCTCTCATTCTAACTTGCTACTGTATTAATGTCATGTAATTAGAGTTAAGAAAACTTAGACTGTGCTTAGTTTTTTCATTAAGCTTAGAAAACTTATGATAACATTGATAAATAATGGACCGACTTTCATTGTTAAGTCATTCCTATCATATTACTTTCATAAAAGAGTATAGATGTTGAATCTCAACATATAGAGAACTTTGAACTGCTTAGTTCAGTTGTACATGATGGCAAATGGGGTTTTGACCGAATATTTACCGGATACCCAAGTCATATATCCTCCACCCCATGGACCTTTCGCATGATCCATACAATCACGAGAAAATATTACTTCGTACGAAACCTTTTCGTGCATTGCTGTGAAACTCAGCTGCTGAGAATGAGTGCTAATCTCAATATTGACACCTTGTGGTAGAGAAACATCACCGATGGTGTATGTTGAGTTTCCCTTACCCACATTAGTCACTGTCCTTGAGTATGTTTTACTCTCACCTCTTTTTAGTGCAACCACAAAAGAAGGATAGTTGAGTTGCGCCTCTGGTATGGTTCTTGAACAGGAAACAGTCTTCTTCACGATCATTTGAACTTGCTTTGGTGAATAGCCTAAGCCACACAAGTATGGAATGTAATCGTCAGGTTGGATGTCAAAAACTAGGCCAGGATCATTGGCTTTTGATGCTATCACGTGACCAGCGCCAATGGCAAACACGTCTGCAGGAATATCTCTTTCATCTACAATGGGTTTTCCACTTAGGCTTACTTGGCTTGCCGTGGTCATTATTGCCGACTTGATTGCAGCGGGAGACCATTCTGGGTGTGTGCTTCTAAGAAGTGCTGCTATGCCAGCGAGATGAGGACAGGATATTGATGTACCCTTATCAAAGTCAAACGCTTTTTTGGCCCCAACCACAGGCTTTGGCCAAGCCACAAGAATTTCAATACCAGGTCCAAGAATGTCCGGTTTCTTTATTCCAGGACTTACCTTGTTAGGACCTCATGAAGAGAATTTAGTAACCTCTGGAGCCGATAAGAATTTCAATACCAACTCACAGCAATAAAAATCCTAACTCAACTCAAACTCACACACTCTGAATCGTTCCTCGTCTCAATTAGTGTCTCGTTGAATGATTTAATTAGGGTTTCATTTAATTGTTGAATCGATTTAATTAGGGTTTCATTTAATCGTTGAATCGATTTAATTAGGGTTTCATTTAATCGTTGAATCGTTGAATCGTTGAGTCGATTTAATCAGGGTTTCGAGATTAGTTAATCAGTTTCGAATTATAGTTCGGTGCGAATCGACACACAGTTGTAAGTACTCTACTTTTGTTCATTTTTAGAATGATTGATTGTTAATTGTAGTATATGGCCTGAATGTTTGTTGATTTTTATGAGTTATTAGTTAAATCGTTTAACTCTGTTATGATTAGTGTAGAATTTGGAAGAAGAATTAGTTATTTTAGGAGGTTTGGTTATAATAAATCTTTAGGAGATTGATTAGAAGCAAAAGAAATGAGGAGTAGTAATGATACTGAAATTCAATAAGGTTGATATCGAGTTATTTTATGATTGGTGTCGTCTGGTGCAAGTACCATTCGTCTGCTGTTAGGTTTGTGGCTTCCGCTGCGATTGTTGACCGCGATAAATTAACTCTGATTGGAAAGGAATTTGTTGTTTTAGAATATGCCAAATGATGTGTTGGTTATTAGTTATCCGAAATAAAGGGTATCTAAGTAACTAGGATATGTTGTTTTTACTACCTTTACATGTGAATTTTTTTACCACTATCACAACTTAGAATCTTATTCAGCTCAAAATATATATATAGATGTTAGCTTAGAGTGCAGGGTGCATTATACGATAAGCCTCGTTAATTGTTATAACGTCAAAATGGCGCTTATGGCACCCACCACCACTGTTGGCACTGCACCATGATCACTCGTTATATGCGCAAATGTGATAATGACAAAGAGCGTTATGTGTAGTTTTGTTCATTTAAGTATGTGTATTAGTTGGTCGTTTACTAGCAGCTTCAGGGCTATGGTCCATTTCCAGCACTTCTTCTTCGCGGCGATGCTATTTGTATATGGTCTTATTCTTAGTCACCTCCTTATCAATACAGTCACGACATACAAGTATTTTTAAACTGGGCCATAGAGTTTGCATCTGGATCTTATGGTGATCTGTAAGTCTTATATGACTCAGCGCTCCTTCCTCCTCAAATCAAACGGCCTTTGGGCTTGGATTTTTTCCCTAATTAAATGAGCCTTTTGATTTTTTAGTTCAGTAATAAACACTTTTCAATGATATATGATAGTGATTTTCATATGAAAATGATTAAAAATCATCTTAAAATGTGTTGAGCAAAAGGTTCGTTTATATTAGGATTAAGAGGTTTAATGTCATGCATGGTTTATGATTTTACATCTGGATCATATGGGGATCTAAAATGACATAAAATATATTAATGTAGATATAAAGGTACATATCGTAGTCAAGAGGTGGCTATCAAGGTGCGCAAGGTCGAGAAAATAATATCAGCTATGCAACAAGAATTTGCACAAGAACTCTTGGATGTATCAATTTGGATGCAGAGGTTTAATTATATATGAATATCCTTGCATCCAAGCTTTCCAACCTTTTTATATACCTTTTATAAGTTCCTAAGTTTGACTAGTTTACAGCTTTTGTATCTTCTAATCAGGATTTTCACACGTTACCTAGCTAAGAGGTCGGTATCTTTATGAATTAAAATGATACTGAAATACGCTTCTATTTTGTATATGCAGGAAAGTCAAACATAAGAATGTTGTACAGTTCATAGGAGCATGCACAAAACCTTCCGACTTGTGCATTGTAACTGGTAAGTACTAGTTGCTATTTGAAGTAGTGTCAAGCGTGAGATGGAAGGATTTTTTCCGTATGTACTATCTTATTAATGGTATCCACCTTCTGTTGATCTGACGCAGAATTCATGAGTGGTGGAAGCGTGTACAGTTATTTGCACAAACAAAAGGCTACCACTATTACTCAAGTTCGCAATCGACATATTAAGGGGAATGGAATATCTACACCAGAATAATATAATACACAGGACCTGAAGGCTGCAAATCTTCTGATGCATAAGAATGACGTAAGATTCCTAGTATTTTAAAAATTAGTTTGATTAGTATTTTTTATAGCATTTTAATGCAGTACTTCCTTTTCGACCTAATGGAAACTAAATTACTTCTGTATAGGATTTATGTAGAAGTCATTATTGTTCATGATGCTTAGCCAAAAATCTAAGTAATATTTCATATTTAGGTCGTTAAGGTAGCTGATTTTGGTGCTGCTGGAGTCAAGGCTCAGACTGGTGTCATGACAGCTGGAATTGGGACATATCGATGGATGGCTCTTGAGGTGCCTGATCATTCCTATCAAGCTTTATAATGATAACTTTATTTTTTTATATAAGTTCATCTGTTTAATGTTACCTTTATATAAGTTCATCTGTTTATTTTTTTATATAAGTTCATCTGCAAAGCTGATAACTGTCCAAACAGCTCGGGAGTATCTAGATCCCCTGTTCTCCGCATAGTCACTATTATACCTTATAGTCACTACTGAATTTAGCCAAATTCACAGTAGTACTATCCTTAATAACCCCGATATCTCTTTACATAGAGGTGATATTTTTTTATGTTGTTTATCGGATGGTTTCATCTACATATTAGATAATGCATCACAACATCTTAAAAATAGTTTTGATGTCATAAGTTTTTTTTTGTAACTGGGGGAGATGCAGGCATGTTAAGCAATTGAGATTATTTAACGCTGCTTTCTGATCAACTACTTTTCTGATTGTGACAGGCTCACAGGGACATAGCAGTGGAGACCCTTGGTAATTATTCTTCAGGACGAAGTGGTGGTTCTGGGTGAGTCTTTGCTTAGTATCTTTTTTTTCATCTCTTATTTGGTTTTTGGTATCAGTTATATGGGTATTCAATGATCTTGAGAGATCACGTCTGTGCATGCTATAGATGTAGCACTAGGAAATAATATTTCACCTGACATTAGTGACCTGGTCTCAGAAAGCTAGCTAACCTACCCTTTGGACGTTGACCAAGTTGACAGGTCCACCGCTGTAAATGTCACATTGACTAACTGCAGGTTTATCTTTCAGTGATATTGCGTTAGTGTATTTTGCTGTAGATAGAATTGTTTATGTGTTTTCTTTAAGCTACTTTTTGGGTCCTAATAGAATGGAAACTTGTTTGAGCAACAGGTTAAAGTAGGTTTAGCAAAGACCTCATGATTCATGATTTAGTTGTTGACATTTGAGGGCTACCTAGTTTGACATTTTTACTGTCTGTAGATTGGTCCTTTTAACTACCTATAAATCTGTGAAGGGCTCCCAAAAAGCAGTGCTTAGGTCCTTTTATCTTATTATTACGAACTTTAAGAAAGCGAGACTTTTTTTTAACTACCTATAAATCTCTTTTGAGACAGTTGAACGAGTTTTGAACTTCTGTAGAATGAGACAGAAGTACCAGGATACAAAAATGACAAATAGCAGAGCGGTGATTGAAATCTAGTTTGAAAAAAAGGAATTCTATGGTAACGCGGGGGTATGATAAAAGTGCTGCATGTAAATAGGTTGTACGCTGGCTATAAGAGAAATTGTATTTAGGTTGCTGTGACATTAGCTAAGATGTGCAGCAATAGGAATGAATAACTATAAAAACTCATTAAATTGAATTCAAGTTATTGTCTTTCACTCAAATGCCCTGTTATTGTATTCTTTTGACACCGTAATTGTATCAACCCATGATGATAAAAATCTTACTCAATGGTTTTTGAACGTGCAATGTTAATGTTAACAGGAACCAATCAAGCGACGTGACGATTGCGAAGCCCGATCATACCCAATTTTTTCTTTTTTAAACTCGGTTGTATTTCGAAAAATTGTGATAATCATACTTGCATTTCACACTTGATAAAGTTTTTTTTATCTAGATGTGGTTGAAATAATAAATATATTTGAATCTCGATTTTTTGTTTATTAGTTATTAGGTTTTTTGTATTAATTAGAATAGTTTGTGAAGTATTTTTATAGCAGGCCATAGTAACACGTATAGTGACAGATTGTGTGTGTCAGAGATAGTTTCAACTTGTCCTGACACTATTAAGTGTCAGAAAAAGGTGTCACTATATACTTTTACCAGCACGACTTTAACTCTCACTTTTTATAACTGTAGGTGAAAGAAAAAGTCTTTTAGTGACACTTTTTTGGACATTTTCTGACACTTTTTGTGTGTCATTAAAAGACCTTTTTCTTGTAGTGTTTTAACTGTGCTCTCATTCTAACTTGCTACTGTATTAATGTCATGTAATTAGAGTTAAGAAAACTTAGACTGTGCTTAGTTTTTTCATTAAGCTTAGAAAACTTATGATAACATTGATAAATAATGGACCGACTTTCATTGTTAAGTCATTCCTATCATATTACTTTCATAAAAGAGTATAGATGTTGAATCTCAACATATAGAGAACTTTGAACTGCTTAGTTCAGTTGTACATGATGGCAAATGGGGTTTTGACCGAATATTTACCGGATACCCAAGTCATATATCCTCCACCCCATGGACCTTTCGCATGATCCATACAATCACGAGAAAATATTACTTCGTACGAAACCTTTTCGTGCATTGCTGTGAAACTCAGCTGCTGAGAATGAGTGCTAATCTCAATATTGACACCTTGTGGTAGAGAAACATCACCGATGGTGTATGTTGAGTTTCCCTTACCCACATTAGTCACTGTCCTTGAGTATGTTTTACTCTCACCTCTTTTTAGTGCAACCACAAAAGAAGGATAGTTGAGTTGCGCCTCTGGTATGGTTCTTGAACAGGAAACAGTCTTCTTCACGATCATTTGAACTTGCTTTGGTGAATAGCCTAAGCCACACAAGTATGGAATGTAATCGTCAGGTTGGATGTCAAAAACTAGGCCAGGATCATTGGCTTTTGATGCTATCACGTGACCAGCGCCAATGGCAAACACGTCTGCAGGAATATCTCTTTCATCTACAATGGGTTTTCCACTTAGGCTTACTTGGCTTGCCGTGGTCATTATTGCCGACTTGATTGCAGCGGGAGACCATTCTGGGTGTGTGCTTCTAAGAAGTGCTGCTATGCCAGCGAGATGAGGACAGGATATTGATGTACCCTTATCAAAGTCAAACGCTTTTTTGGCCCCAACCACAGGCTTTGGCCAAGCCACAAGAATTTCAATACCAGGTCCAAGAATGTCCGGTTTCTTTATTCCAGGACTTACCTTGTTAGGACCTCATGAAGAGAATTTAGTAACCTCTGGAGCCGATTTTACGCCAACTACAGTTCCTTGTTGAATTATAGTTGCTACAGGTGATGAAGTCGAATTCAGACACATTTTGATCTCAACTCCTTCTTTGTAACCGACATGTGATGAAGGAAGTGAAGGAATCAACCCCTCTTAAACCCGGACTAGCACCCGACGAACACCAATCAAAACAACCAACTGGGTTTTCAATGCTTTGTTTATTAAGAGGAAACTGATTACTCAAATAATATGTGAAACCTGCACCTATTTATATACTGTTGCACAAGCCTTCAATTCGTGATATTCAAGATCGTTCATAACCAAACAAGCATCATATCATCATAGAATAAGAAAATAAAGAACAAAGGGATATGAACCCTAATAACTTTCTGATATATTGAATCAAGTGGGTTGGTTCGAATTACAAAATTCCTAATCTATTTATACAAAGTGAATCGGTATCTTGAAGCGTTGTGATGGTTCTGTGAAACCAACAAATACGTCCCTTCAATATTTTCCTAATGGGCTTGATGGATATGCGGCCCAAACCAGAAAACATTGTAGACGTTTGTTATTTTGGCATTACAGACATTACAAGTCCAACAGTTCCTCCCTAATGTCGAGATGCCAAAAACCTTCGTTTCTCGGTTTCTTTCTTGCATTCTTGCATTGTCTTTGATCTCTTGGATTGTGATCAAACCCGCCTCGCTGTTGAGAGTCAAATACGCCTAGCACATAATTATCACGTCCGCTTCCTGCTAATGACAACTATGTCCGCTTCCTGCTAATGACAATCAAACTCGCTTCTCCGCTGTTGATCTTGATCAATCCCGCCTTCTGGCTAATGATCTCAATCCCCTGACCAAACTTCTTTCTATTCCTCTAGTATTTATCTTCTACAATAACGTTCCCTCTAGTTCTTGATTAAGCCTGCCTTGCTGTTGAAAGTCAAACTCGGCCTGCCAATGATTTGTCAATCCCGCCTTCTGCTAATGACAATATAATCAATCCTGCTTCTCTGTTTCCGACAATCAAACCTGCCTCCCCGCTGTTAATCCTAACTAGTTCCGTTGTTGCTAATCAATCCATTCCTTCCTGATCTATATTTTCATCCGCCGCCTTTTAGGCATGATCGATTGATGATTGATCATGATTTGATGTGTTGTTTGATCCCTTCGCTCTGATACCAATGTTGCACAAGCCTTCAATTCGTGATATTCAAGATCGTTCATAACCAAACAAGCATCATATCATCATAGAATAAGAAAATAAAGAACAAAGGGATATGAACCCTAATAACTTTCTGATATATTGAATCAAGTGGGTTGGTTCGAATTACAAAATTCCTAATCTATTTATACAAAGTGAATCGGTATCTTGAAGCGTTGTGATGGTTCTGTGAAACCAACAAATACGTCCCTTCAATATTTTCCTAATGGGCTTGATGGATATGCGGCCCAAACCAGAAAACATTGTAGACGTTTGTTATTTTGGCATTACAGACATTACAAGTCCAACATATACTGCATACTACTAAGAAACTAACTACATAAAACATGCATAAGAGGGAACGTGGGTAATACTCCCATGACCTCCTAAATAACAGCTAGTAAAACAAACGTAAGCCCTGGTCATTTGCCGTACTTTTTGGTACCCATCACTTTTATCTTCACACTATCTAGGCCCACAAACTGACCCATACCCGTTTACTCGTGATCCATCAAGATTAAACCCAACAGGAAGCAAATGATATGATGCTTCTACACTCTGGCCAGTAGAATTACTGTTCGCAATAATCATAGCAGCTCCTCCAGCATACTTAAGTGCCTTGATCATATCAGATCCTGCGCCATTGTCACACAATACTACCTTCCCTTTGACATCAATGTGGTCCAGTGACTCTTTACTGCATGAATAACCCTTTTCAGCCGGGTAAACAAGGGGGCGAAACTTTGGTTTGTAATTCTTTGGTTGGTATAACGCTTCACCATTAAGTATCTTCTTATTTCCGAGATAAACTATTGTCCTCATTCTTCTATCAGTGGTCCTTGCCCCAACCGTAAGGATCCATGGGGCCTCATTTGATAATGTCCTATTCGAAGGCCCGTCATTACCTACTGGCATACTCACGAATATCCCTGACTGTATGGCAGTGAAGGCAGCAATTGCAACACTATCTCTATAAAAGGGTAAATCTACCTAGCGACACTGAAAGCACATCAACACCTTCTTCAATAGCTGCATCCATGACGGCTAAGATTGCGCTACCCGAACAAACTATATCACCACATACTTTATACATGGCCAAGTGTGCGAGTGGTGCCACCCCACTTGCAGTTCCATTGGCTTGTTCAAATATACTCACATTGTCTACATAATTCCCTGCTGCAGTACTTGAAGTGTGTGTCCCGTGACCATCGTTATCAATTGCAGGATCGTGGCTAACAAAGTTTCTAATTCCGATCAGTTTATTATTACACCCTGCCATCTCACATTTGCCTTTCCATCTTGGTGGTGGAGGTGGCACTCCTTTGTCATTAAATGAAGGATGTCCAGCCGTCCAGGAGTTATTCCCGGGTCAATAACCCGGCCCAATTATGGTTCCTACCCCATAACTTGAATCTTTCCACAAACCAGTACTTTGGCGCAAGCCCAAAAAGTTCGGTGAATGAGTTGTATGCAACTGATACATTACTTCAGGGTTTACAAATAAGACTCCGCCTAAATTCTCCATCGCTTTCGCTTGATTAGCTGACATTTTGGCAGCAAATCCAGTAATCACACGGTGGTATGCATAAACCAACTTTGGTCTCTCGTTTGTACTAGAAGCTACTTCTGACAAGAACGAGTTATACCATTCTTCAAGCTTGTGTGGCTGATAAAACTCTTGGCCTAGAGGTGAATTTAAGTGAATAATGTAGGTTTTGAGTTCATCGCCTTTTGTAGGAAAGGTGCTGAAAATGGTGGTGCAACTAAGAATTAACACAAAGCCAATCGTTAATTGCAACATGTATGTATGTTGTATCTCTCACTAGTTATAAATGACAAAGAGTTTGAGGGCATATCTCAATGGATACTCCCTACGCTTATATATAGATTATTGAGAGGGTTACATACGAGAGTGGAGTTTCGTATAATCGTGTTCCACCACTGGCTTTTCGTGTTAAACGAACTCTGATGGAATATGACATGTTTCACTAAAACTTCTGATACACACAATAATGAACATTAAGATTACTCAATCGTCTACGAATAGAAAATTACTTTTAAGACAACTTTTTTGCCTTCATTAGTAGGTTTCTTCTTTGCTCAAGGTTTCCCTTCATTTAAAAAAGTTTCAGCTCCATGGGAACTTACTTATAATTAAGTTGCTTCAAGATTACAAAAATGACTTTGTCGATCGTTACTTGTAGCGACCTTTTTGTTTTTGGTAACCATGGTATCAAATGTTTTGCTTATTTTGTAAATATGTAGTCCAATAATTTATAAACTTGTAATGTTTTGCTTATTTATGCAGTGCCGTTTACAAGTGTTGGCGTGAATTCGTCAGTTAGTAACTTATCGATAGCAGAAGACTCACGCCTCTTAACAATCACGTTTAACTTTTTCGAGCAATTTCTTACAATATAAAGGCGCGACTCAATGATAGATACACATTAGAGTGGTTGCTCGTAATATATAGGGCAATCGTTGATGCGTTAAGGCAACTAAGGACGTGTCGTCCCTTGTTATAGTACCCTCACTAACGACTAGTGAAGGACCCCCCATTCGAGCACAACTTTGTTGTCTGGACAGCCACAACTTGTGTTTAGATGAGGTATTTCTATTTGGTTGACACGGTGGTCATTAGTACGCGTTTCATTATGTGAAAAACCGATGAGACGTTAAGTTGAAAATGATAATACTGATGACAAAAGTAAAATGTTGTACAATATCGACAACAAATTCAAAGCTCAATGGTCAAACGTTAAATTACGAGTTGTATCGAGCAAAGATACACGAGAGATTGGTAAAACAAAAAGTTACCATGGCAGATGGCTAGTCATTATATAATTCTGGCCTCCTTGTTCCCCAAGCGAAATTTTTTTTTTAATTTTTTATTTTTTTTTTAGAAAGGCAACATTTATTGAAAGAACAAAACAAAGTATTGTTTATTTCATATTACATATCATATTCGATTTTGCTTTTCAAAAACAAATGACAATGTTTTGTTTTCTTAAAAAAAGGAGCTAAAGTTACTTGTTACCCAAGGCCCCAACGAATCCTAATGCACTATAAAATTGACATGTTAATACCATTTGTTAGCATTATTACCAATATTAGTTAGAATATAGATTAGGAGATTTACTTTCGATGTAAGCTTGTCCTTATGGTAAGTGTGTAGTCGGCTAAGGTTGGGCCATGGGTGTTCCTGGCCTGCGTAGTCTTTGTAACCGACCCCCTCACCCTATAAAAGGAGGTGAGGGGGTGATGCCAATACACATGCATCTTCTATTCGTTCGATTAACTTTGTGGGTTTCGTTTATGTGTTCATTGTGATTGTAATTCTGCGATCTTCTTTAAGGGATCTAGGGTTTCGCGTTCGATCTTCCGGTTTGTTGGGTTGTCAATCCAACAAGTGGTATCAGAGCTGCGGGTTTCGTGGTCTCTTGAAGATCGGGGCTAGATCAAGAAGATATCGTGGAAGAAAAGAGTTTCGAGGTTTTGTCGGAATATCTTTTCTTGGAGTTGCAGGGGAGTGGACGGAGAAGACGAAACTGTACATGTGAAGAAGAAGATAAATTATCAAGACCATTTACTTTGATTGGTTGATTATTAAACTTCACGTGGGGATAAACAATAACAATTGGTTTTATATTGAAAAAAAAACTTGTAGTTATTATTCGTTTTTTTTTAAAACGTATAGTGGAGGTTTTTTTTTGTTAACCAAGTTGTATTTGTGAAAGTTTCTTGTGGTTCAAGTTTGATCGTAGTTTGCTTGGGTTTTCAAGTATACGATCGGGTTTGCTTGTACGTGATCGAGGTTTAGGGTTATTCTAATTAAATCGATTTGCAAGAAGGGATTTTTAGCAACAAGGGAGAAAGAATATGTCGTCGATAGCGAAGTTTGACGTCGAAAAATTCGACGGGTCTAATGACTTCGGGTTGTGGCGTGTGAAGATGCGGTGTCTGTTAATATAACATGGTTGGGAGGCTGCGTTAGATCCATTCCCGGATACCATGACGGACGCTCAAAAGACTGCGGCGTTGAAGACGGATGTCTATAAAAAAGCACACAGTGCCTTACTCTTATGCTTGGATAACAAGGTGTTGAGGGAAGTCAACAAAGAAAATTTTGCTGCGGGTGTTTGGTTAAAGTTAGAAACTTTATACATGACAAAATCTTTAGCCAACAAGTTGTACTTGAAGAAGAAGCTGTTCACTTTCTACATGCATTCAGGTAAGAAATTATCTGAACATATAGATGAGTTTAATAAGTTGATCGTTGACTTGGCGAACATAGACGTTGAAATTGATGACGAAGATCAGGCACTCATGTTACTTACATCATTACCATCCTCGTATGATAAATTTGTGGAGACATTGCTTTATGGAAGGGAGTCGCTCTCTTTGGAAGATGTCTTGTCTACCCTCAATTCACGGGAGTTGAAGAAGAGGACAGATGCAAAGGATGATGGTGATGGGTTATTTGTAAGGGGGAGGCCGGAGCATCGGGGTAATCAAGGACGTGGTAGTTCGCGATCAAAGTCAAAAGGTAAAGGAAATTATAAACAGAAGTGTTACATATGCTATTATGAGGATCACCTTAAGAAAGATTGTCCAAAATGGAACAAGAAGAAATCAACTGGCTTTGTCAACAAGAATGCAAAACAGGACGCTGGGACGTATTCTAAGGGTTATGACAATGGTGATTTGTTGATGGCGGTGAGTGAGGAAAGGTTCTTAGAGTGGATCATGGACTCTGGTGGTTCCTATCACATGACGCCTAGGATGGGCTTCTTGTTTGATTTTAAGGAGCTTGATGGTGGTATGGTTTTGCTCGGTGATAATAGAGCATGTGCCATCAAGGGGATAGGGAAGGTGAGAGTACAGATGAAAGATGGTTCAAGTTTTGTGCTTGAGAATTTGCGTTACATTCCCGAGTTGAAAAGAAATTTGTTATCTTTGGGCACTCTGGATCGAGAGGGCTATACCGTGAAGTTGCAGAATGGAAGAGTAAAGGTGATCAAGGGTTCTTTGATGGTTTTGTCAGGAACTTTGAAGGAAAATTGTGTGTACTCCTTGGATGGTTGGGCTGAATCAAGTGAAGCTAGTGTCGGTATAGAAGAAAAGGAAAGTCTTGCGCAGGTGTGGCATAAATGCCTAGGTCACATTAGTGAAGCAGGCTTGAATGAACTCAAAAGAAGAGAGGTGTTGGGAAGGAAGGTAAGCTCGAACTCTGTGAAAATTGTGTTCTTGGAAAATCGACCAGGGTGAGTTTTGGTCGAGGTCAGCACACAACAGAGGGAGTTATAGACTATGTCCATGCGGATCTCTGGGGTCCTTCTCGGGTGGAATCGATGAGTGGTTGTCGTTACTTCTTATCGATTGTTGATGATTATTCGAGGAGGGTTTGGGTTTATTTTCTTAGACACAAAAGCGAGGCATTCAACAAGTTCAAGGAGTGGAAGCAGTTGGTAGAAAACCAGACAGGTAGAAGACTGAAGAAACTTCGAACGGATAATGGTTTGTAGTTTTGTAATCAGGAGTTTAATAACTTGTGCAAGGAGAGCGGGGTAGCAAGACATTTGACGGTTGCTGGAACTCCGCAACAGAATGGTCTAGCTGAACGAATGAACAGGACGCTCTTGGACAAGGTTAGGTGTTTACTGATTCAGTCTGGTTTGCCAGAGTCATTCTGGGCAGAAGCAACGGTGACGGCAGCATATCTGATCAATAGGTCTCCATCTACAGCATTGGAGAAGAAGACACCTATGGATATATGGTTAGGACATCCGGCGAATTACGAGATGTTGAGGATATTTGGTTGCGTTGCTTATTCACACGTGAATCAGGGGAAGCTCAAGCCTAGAGCTATAAAATGCATATTCCTGGGGTATCCTGAAGGTGTGAAGGGATACAGATTATGGAGGTTTGATGATGTTAAACCGAAGATAATCATAAGCAGGGATGTGGTCTTTAATGAGAGCCTTATGTATAAGGATACTCTCAAGGGTGCTGGTGCTGCAGATTCTGGGAAGTAAATTGAGTTTGAGGTGGAACTTCAAGGCAGTCGGGTCGAACCAACTGTGGATCCTCATACTGGGGTAAATCCAGGGAATGAATATGAGGATCAAGTTGAAGATGCAGTAGATGCAATGCCTCGACAACAGAATCTGGACAACTATGTTCTGGTACGTGATAGAGCTAAGAGAACAACTACTAAACCTGTAAGGTATAGGAATGAAGGTAATGTATCATTGTCTAGATCATCAGGGTCTAGGGAAGAAGATGATATTACGGCTTATGCGTTTGCTATTGCTGAGGAAGAAGATACACATGAACCAATCACATTCCAGGAGGCGATTAATTCATCTGAAAGGGATGAGTGGGTTCGTGCTATGGAGGAAGAGATGAGTTCTGTAAAGAAGAATCATACTTGGGAGCTGGTCGATCAACCACGTGGTCAGAAGCTGGTAAGCTGCAAGTGGTTGTATAAGATTAAAGAAGGGATTGAAGGCGTTCAGAAACCAAAGTATAAAGCAAGGCTGGTAGCTCGGGGTTTCACACAACGAGCAGGGATTGACTATAATGAGGTATTCTCACCCGTGGTTCGACATACATCTATTAGGGTGATTCTCTCATTAACTGCTTGTGAAGATTACGAGTTGGAACAACTTGATGTGAAGACGGCGTTTTTGCATGGTAATCTTGAAGAAACCATTTATATGAGGCAGCCGCTTGGTTTTGAAGAAGGAACGGGCAACAAGGTATGTTTGCTGAAGAAATCCCTTTATGGTCTTAAACAGTCTCCAAGGCAGTGGTACAAACGGTTTGATGTGTATATGGTCAGCAATGGGTTTAGCCGTAGCAACTATGATAGTTGTGTTTACTTCAAGGAGTTTGCACCAGGTATGTACATATATCTACTGCTGTATGTAGATGATATGTTGATTACTTGTAGAAGCAAGTCTGAGATCGAATATACCAAGGGACTGTTGCAGAAAGAGTTTGATATGAAGGAACTTGGTCCAGCTAGGAAGATACTTGGTATGGAGATTGTCAGGGATAGGGGTAACCGAACCCTGAAGGTGTCTCAGTCGGGATATGTGCGGAAAATTCTGAATAACTATAGAGTGGATAATGGAAAGTCGATCTCTGTGCCATTGGGAGAACACTTCAAGGTGTCTTTGAAGGATTGTCCGTCGAATGACTGGGATGTGGAAAGAATGAGTAAGGTCTCATATGCGAATGTTGTAGGTAGTTTAATGTACTTGATGGTTTGCACTAGACCGGATATTGCGTATGCTGTTAGCATTGTGAGCAGGTATTTGGCGAATCCAGGTAAAAATCACTGGGAAGCGGTGAAGTGGATTTTGAAGTACTTGAAGGACACTGCTGATGTAGGTCTAGTGTATGGTAGAGATCAAGGGAAGCACGTGGATGTTGACGGTTTCGTGGATAGCGATTATGCTAAAGACCCTGACAAGGATAGGTCGATAACCGGGTACGTGTTTATGGTACATGGCTGTGTTGTGAGTTGGAAAGCAACTCTGCAGCATGTTGTTGCATTGTCTACTACAGAGGCGGAGTATATGGCGCTTACGGAAGCTGTTAAGGAAAGCATTTGGCTTAAAGGTCTACTAATCGAGTTGGGAATAAACCTAAGGTCAGTGGTTGTGAATTGTGATAATCAAGGGGCAATTCATCTCTCAAAAAATGCAATGTTTCATGAGAGGACGAAGCATATCAACGTGAGGTATCACTTCATCAGGGAGATCGTGGAATCTAAAGAGATTGAAGTGGCGAAGATAGGCACGGAAGATAATGCAGCTGACGCATTTACAAAGGTGGTTCCAGGCCTGAAGTTCAAGTATTGCATGGAGGTACTTGGTGTCGGGGTTAACTAGTATTGGTACTAAGGTGGAAATTGTTAGCATTATTACCAATATTAGTTAGAATATAGATTAGGAGATTTACCTTCGATGTAAGCATGTCCTTATGGTAAGTGTGTAGTCGACTAAGGTTGGGCCATGGGTGTTCCTGGCCTGCGTAGTCTTTGTAACCGAACCCCTCACCCTATAAAAGGAGGTGAGGGGGTGATGCCAATACACACCGCATCTTCTATTCTTTCTTGTAATCGATCGTGGGTTTTAATAAACAAATCGTTCGATTAACTTTGTGGGTTTCGTTTATGTGTTCATTGTGATTGTAATTCTGCGATCTTCTTTAAGGGATCTAGGGTTCCGCGTTCGATCTTCAGGTTTGTTGGGTTGTCAATCCAACACCATTGCTTCATTAAGCTCATTCATTTTGTTCCGACTTATAATCAACACCCATGGCTGGTTACGATTTTAGTAAAGCTTACGTGTTGAAAAAGCTTAATGATGAGAAGATCAAGGATGTCGAAAAACAAAGAGGCGAGAAATGCGTCACCGATGATGACGAATATGAAAATTCCTCGCCACGAAGTTGTTTATATTGGAAGTTCAAAAAAGATCGAGTAATCTCGAAGGCGCGATCAATAAGATATGCGGAAGATCTCGTAACATCGGAGTTAAAGAAAGTATGATGATTAAGAATTATTACAAAGATAGAGGTTCATGACCAAACATTTTTGGATAGTTACTTCATGTAATTCATAATGTAATATGTTTCTTTTTGTTTTATTTATTGTCTTCCTAAAATGTTGGGACAAAATGGTAAATTGTAATTTTCCTTATCATTATAAAAACTATGTCACTATTTATCTTATCATCGTACTAATGTTGGTTTTACATTCAAAAGCATGTATTGTAAAAGTTTATGAGATTAGTATATTTTTGCTATAACTATCATCTTCGATATGAAGAATCGATCTTTTGATATTTGAACTTTATTAGTTTCATTTAGTTGTCGATCGAGTCCAAGCCTTACTCGAGTTTTACCTTTGACCGTCACTTGTCATGGAAGGTTGTTTGGCTCGACTTGCCTATGGATCATAATGTAAAATGTTCCAACCAATATGACGAAAAATCTGACAATCAACCTTTATGTCGAAATGGTTATGAACTTATTGCTATTGTTTCGATATTCAAGTTTTTTATATATTTTTTTAAAGTTCTGTGTGCCGATTACGAAGTATTATTATTTTTAAATGTACGTAGCATACTTTTAAAATTTGTGTTTTTGGTGTTTCATATGAGCAGTTCATGTAGCGCAACTCTCATTTTATTTTATTTTTTGCTTTCGGACAAATGATCAATATTATCATGCAGCATGTTATAGAATTGCAAACATTATGATTTTATAACTATCTTTTTTATCGTTCAGTGTAACTATTTTTTCCTTATATTATTATCAAACAATATGATTTTTTACGGTGTGTGGACTGATAAAATGTTTGATTTGCTCAAATAGATTAATTTAATGAATGTTTAATTTCTTATTTCATCATTAATCCATTACATTAACGACCGTTAATATAAAATAATTAAAATTTTGATTTAAAAAGATATATATAATTCTTGTAAAAAAATTTGCACCTTTACTCTTTAAAACTTTTTCTTCAAGGAAAATTTTACCCTACTCTTTTATGTAAATCATACTTTTTTTTACAAAATTTAAAATGTTTTTAATTTTTTTAATTTTTCCTTTTCTTAAAAATAGCAAGTTAAATGATTTTATAATTTATTAGCCTAATTTAGAACTATGTAACACGTTGACAAAAGTTCAATTGCAACCTTGTTTTTATTTACAAGCATATAGACAAATACTCATCATTTATTTTGCTATAATTTTAAAGTAAAGATTTACCTAACATTTAAAAAAAACATGGAGAGACAATTTTTGCAAAAAGGTTCAAAAGTTTCAAAAATTAGACGAAGAGACTAAAGTTGTAATTTTTTCGAACTAAGTTTTATCACTATTGATATTTCACTAGTGATAAAATAATGAAATATTGCTAGTGATAAAACAACGAATATCACTAGCGATATTACACTCTAATTATGTTTATTAAATATCACTAGTTATATTTCATTATGTTATCGTTAGTGATATTTTATTGTTTTTATCACTAGTAACACCCAACCTTAGCTCTTGATACCTTGTTGAGAAAGTGACACTGGATTTAAGCAAACCCACAGTTAAATATGAAATGAAATAAAATATAGACACGCGAATATAACGTGGAAAACCCCCAATAAGATAAAAACCACAAGCAAGGGAAGATAACTCACTATGTAGAAATTAGGAGTTATGCCTTCTCTAGTTACAAGGATTCACTTGTGACTAGGAAATATACTACAAACTCTCTAACTACACACTTAAACTAGGAGAAATAGATGAAGAGAATGGGATGACAAATTGAGCATCCCAGCCTCCTATTTATACAAATGATCAATGGCGGTAACTAACTTAGACAAATGCATGTGAGAATATGCATTCTTATCCAACAATATTGCATCTTGCAAATTGTGATTCCAAGTTGTAAACCAAGTGGACCACCCATTCTAGAAGTCTAATTTATTAAAAAAATAGTGCCGAGTACCTTGAAGTAATACACCGATGGTTTAGATCCACTCTAAGCTTCTTTTGTACATTTGTTCTTTACAACAAGAGTTGGACTTCAATTAAGAATCTGAATCGTCCAATTCACGGCTTCTGGCCAAAATGTTTTCGGCACCTTTTTCTTATAACATGCTTCTAACCATATTCACGTTGGTCTTGTTTTTCTTCTCCACTATACCGTTTTGTTGAGGGGTGTATGTTGTTGTTAGTTGCATGTGAATACCATTCTCAACACAGAAATTAGTAAATTCATCATAGGTAAATTTCCCTCCATGATCAGGGCGAAGACCTTTTATAGCTAAACCAGATTCTTTCTCTTCTCGGTGCTTACATTGTTTGAAAACTACAAAAGCTTCTGATTGTTTGACAAAGAAAAACGCCCATACTTTACGACTATAATCATCGAGGCTTTACAATCAAGAATCATTTTCTAAGCATATACCTTTTGTTGTTGTTCAAAAAAGGTTTGATTGGTCCATATATATCAACATGTACGAGTTCCAGAACTTGAGTGGCTCTCCGCGTTCTTTCTTGAGGAAATGGATTCCTTTGTTGTTTACCTACAAGACAATATTTGCAAACTCTTAATGAAATATTGATATATGGAAACCCTCGCACCATGTCCTTTTGTTTAAGTAAATTAAAACCAGTAAAACCTAAGTGGCCATACCTACAGTGCCAAACTCAGGCTCGATCTTCAGTTGTGGAGTTGAAGCTAATAAGTGACAATAAAGCCCAAGCCCGGTTTGTGAGTTTTGTGATTAGGGTTTTGCCATTATAAATAATGGCTATGAATAATATCATTCGATGGGGTTTTAATCAGTCTAACATGGTATCAGTCATGTAGATCCACAATAAAAAAACCTTCCGCTGCTTTGCTCTTCAACTCCGTAAAAAGAAATCCCTTAACAACACCCATCGTTATACATCTATCAACCCAATCCAAAATCTTCTAATCCATGCTTATCCTTACTATCATTGGACCTGTGTTTGTGTGTGCAAGAATGTCATACCCTTTCTGTTTTTAAGGTTGTTCCTTCATGTTTGGACCAAAATAATCTTTCATCTTCCGATCTATGAAAAAAAACCTCTTTCAAGCCTGTCAACAGCCATTCTTCCAATCTTTTATCTTTGATCTTTTTTATTTGTTCCGGATCTGAAAATTTGTTTCCAAAATCGTGGTGCAACAACTATTTTTTTCTTCTTTTTTTTATTTTATTATTTGTTTGTTGTGTTGGTGATTTGTGCTAAGGTCACAAATCCACACAATCGTTATTTGTGTAGATGATTTATGCTAAGGTCACAAATCCATACAATTGTATGTTGTTTGTGCTTCGGTTATTTTGGTTTATCTAGGTTTATCAGTCCGTGACTACAAATTTGAAGATTATAAGAAGAATGTTTGAAGATGCTTGTTGTCGGATGTCTTTATAGGTGTTATTTCTTTTAATGTGGTGTCAAGAATGTTTCGTTATGTTACTGTTTTGTTTGATTATTATTAATTTTTTTGTTCTTGTAACCTTCTCCAGTTCGAGCTTTCGCGATTGCGCGCTCGAACTGCGGGGGAGTATTAAGTGACAATAAAGCCCAAGCCCGGTTTGTGAGTTTTGGGATTAGGATTTTGCCATTATAAATAATGGCTATGAATAATATCATTCGATGGGTTTTAATCAGTCTAATATAAGCAAGTTTTTTTATTTGGTTGTACCACGGCTAGAAACTTGAACAACGTGTTTCTTGTCATTGCAATCTCCACTATCCTCCATTTATATGGATGGTAGATTTTACATGAACCTGCATTTTGGATAATTTCAAGACCCTTTTTGATTAGTTGTCCGCTACTTAGAAGATTGTTTCTTAAACCGGAAACATAGTAGACTGTGGGTGATGGTTTGTATATAACCATTTACCAACAAACGTACAATACCTTTTCCCATTACATTGATGCTCCTGTTATCTCCTAACTTCATCGATTCCATGAAATTTTCATCAAGATTAATAAAAAATTCCAGTTTACCACACATAAGATTGTTGCACCTTGAGTTGAGAAACCAAAAATACTAGGCTTTCATTAGTGGCATTCAGTGACGCCATCATAAACACTTCTTCAAGGTTTTCCTTGCCACTAGTGATGTTATCTACAGATGCCATCAACAACATTTCTTCATAATTATCTTCCATGTAATTCGCTCTTGTACCAATATCCTTGCTGAGACATTCTTACTGGAAATGCTCGACCATATTATATCGATAACACTAAATAGTAGATTTGTCATAAGTACACCTGCTCCACCTCTACCTCGTCCTCTCATTCCACCTCGACCACGACCTCTTCCTCTAAAGGTCTCTACCGATGAAACTTTTAATGCTTGCTCTTCAACACCCAATGGCTTCATACGCTGCTCATGTACCTAAAGCTTACTTTGCATCTCGTCAACGGTAACTACATCAAGATTTTCTGAACATAATTGAACTTGGGTGTCATCGATCGTAAAATCTTATCGATGACATCCACGTCTTCTATTTTCTCCTTACAAACTCTCAACTTATTGACAATAGTGAGAGTGCGAGCAAAGTACTCATTCACAGACTCGCTGACATGTATGCCAAGAATCTCATACTCCTTCTGAAGAGCCTGACGTTGTGCTCGTTGCACGCGTATAGTCCCTTGGTACTTCTTTTTTAGAGAGTCCCATATCTCCTTAGTCGTCCCTCGTTGAGAATGGTTTCACGAATTGTAATAGCCTGAAACAAATAATTCTTTGCCTTTATATCTTTCAATATTCAATCACTTATCTTCGGAGTTTGTGCTTCAGTTGGTGGAGTGTCTCGTGTTACAACAGGAATTCCATGTTTTATCACACTCCTTTTGATCTCATCAAATTCTACATGAGCATACGCTAATGATCGTAATGCCCATCAAATTTCGGAATTAGCGGTTGCACAAATCTTTCCTCGGTTGACATCATCACGCTTGAAGGTTGCTACTTCTTTTTTCTTACAAACTAGAAGATTGTTGCTTCTAAATTTTTTAATCAGATCCTAGTGGGGCTCTAATACCATATGTTAAATGATAAAAAGATGAATGTAATTTAGGATTACTTGATGATTATATTGAGATTCTAATATGGCTATATATATATATCCTTACCGAAAATAAATGCAAACGACTAAAAAGGAAGCACGTTCAACTAATCCTTAGAATTAAGAAAATGATTTGTAAAGGTATATAACTTGACATCATTTCTTCTTGTAGGAACTCATCTTCTTTTTTTTTCAATTGTGGGTATCTAACTTTCTAATTCTGATTACTTTGTGAATGATTTTACCTTCCTAACAAGTATTTTATAAGTTTAGTTAGTTTAATCAGATTACACTAACCCGATTACACCGTTAGTCCATAACGACGTTGTAACATTATTCTATTTATCTCTCACTTCATTCTTTTATAAATATTATTATTATTATAAATTCTTTTTTTCATAGTTTTATTATTATTACTAAAAACATATACTCTTTTTAATTTTATCATCCCATGACATCAAGAATCTTATTTCACTTCATTTATCTCATCTACATAATCATCATCTTCATAGTTAATTTTACCAACCCATTACATTCAAAAATCAAGGCGATGAATCACATCAAGGAAACTCCCACACACAGTCACACCATCATATTTCTATGATGATGGTAAGGTGGCGGTTGTTAATCATGTGGTGGTGGTTGTGATGGCCACCGCCGGATCTATATAGATCTTGAGTAAGAAACCGATTTAAATTTCGATACGGTATTATTGTACACACTTTGCCATAGTTAATTAAAATGAGATAACATAAGTGACAAATACGTGCCAAATATTTTGAGGTGGTGGTGGCAGACTGAGTGTTGCAGTCACAGATGGTGATGGCAGACTAGTGGTGGGTGTCAGAGATGGTGGTGTGTGTCGGAGATGGTGGTGGTGAATTAAGGGTTGCAGTTAGAGATGGTGGTGGTGGACTGTGGTGGTCGGAGATGGTGCTAGTGGTTGTTAGAATTTTTTTTATTGTTTTAGAAAATGATAATGAAGAAAGAGTACTTAAAAAAAGATAATGAAATAAATGTTGAAAGGATTTTATTTTGTTAATATAGAAAAATACTTTCTTAAAGATAATTAGAAATTAATTTTTTAAAAGAAATCAAATTTTAAGTTATGTATAAACTATCATTATTATACAGGATTAACTATTGTAAATATTCGTTGGAAAAATGGATTAATGTTGGCACATGACGTCATTTGAACTAACGGTGCAATGGGACTTAACTAACACTATTAGTTACATGTTGGGGAGGTAAAATAAACCCATATTAGTCAAAATTGGAAAGTTTACCCACATTTATAAAAATAAAGTTGAGTACCCAGAAAAAGAATTAGTGCCAAGTTTGATACTTTTACAAATCATTTTCCCATAAAACAACGACAACTTCAACAACGTATTAGTACGTTGTTAAGATCTTAGTACTTCTTACTATCTTACTATCTTATCTTACTATATTATAAAGTGTTTGAGACTTTTATAACAAACTTTTAGATGGTTGTATTTTAAAATATTTTTAGTTAGTATTATGTAAAGCAAGTTGTTAGATATTTTCCTCACATTATATATCATTACATTTTGTAACTAACTTTTGTAACAACCGATGAAAATAACATTTTTAATTTTAATCTTAAATATCTTTTTATCTATTTATTATCTTCATAATATAATTCAACATTTTTTAAAATGTGCTCTTTAATTCTATGTATATTTCGATGAATTTTATTAACTTTTAGTTTCTTTATATTTGGTGGGTTTATTTAAATTTTTTATTTTTACCACTTTAAATTAATGTGAATAAAACTTGATAGATAATATAGTAACATTGGTTGGCTCCAAAAATCATCACCAAGTACTCGTCGTGACATTGCGCAGGCATCATGCTAGTATAATAAAAAGCATTTTGGACATTTTTATTTTTAGAAAGTCTGAAAATTAACACATATAAAGTTGACTTTAATGAAAACATTAATTTTGTAATTGACCATCATCTCCTTTTGTAACAACCTATTAAATAGTCATCTTTATCTTTAATTTCATAATCTAATTTCGTCATATTTTCTAAAAATTAATGCTTTTTTATTCAATATCAATCTTGACCTATTTTAATTAATTTTATTTTTTCTAATTTTTGAGAGTTTATTTATTTTGATTTAATTATTTTATAACTTCAATTTTTAAATATAAATTTAACTTTGTCACTAATAAAATCGTCACTGTGTACCTGTTGTCACATTGCGCATGTACCATGCTAGTATACTAGAAGACTAGACAAATTGGGCAAAAAAGTCAGGATGGCAGAGTGGTCTAACGCACTCACTCAAGTTCTTTTAAATCTTTTTTTCCTTCTTATTTTACTTTCATGTTTGGGTCGTAGTCGTTTTAGACCCTATCATTCATGTTTGAATCGTAGTCGTTTTAGATCCTATCAAAATTGTAAGTTTAATAGTACGATGTTTTTTTAAATCGAGTGTAGACGTGTAGTATGTTAAATGTAAGGTACATTTTAGATATCTATTGTGTGATGGTAAATTTAATGACCCTCGACAACTATGTAAAGCACATTTGAGATATCAATTGTGTCATAATGAAAAAAGATAATGTAAAGCACAATTTGTGTGATAATGAAAAAAGTACTTAAAAAAGATAATGAAAAAAGAAGATCAAGGAATTTTATTTCGTTAGTATACAAAAATACTTTCTTAAAGATAACTGGTAAATAGTTTTTTATAAAGAAATCAAATTTTAAGTTATGTACAAACTATTTGTAGAAAACTAGAAGAAGGTTGAATAGTTTTTACCAACTAGTTTTAATTACTTTGAAACTTTTTCGTGATCGTGAATGGATATAGATGAAGTGTGAATTAGAAAAGTAATACACTTGAAGTAATAAATAAACAAGTCACAATGCACAATGATTTATAGTGGTTCGGTCTAGCAAGATCTCACTAATCTTGCCCCTACTTCCACTCCTCGAGTATCCACTCGACAGTTATACTTCACTAGTAAATAAATCTCCTTTACACTGGTGGATAAACCTTCTCACTTAAGCTTACAATCATTAACGACACCTAAGCTAGAATGTCGTGTTCTTTACAAAGGCACAACAACACCTTATACACTATACACGCGTGGTTTATAACACTAACCACACTATTATACAAGTAGGTAGATGAATGTATACAATGGCGATTGTGTATGTAAAACTTAACACATTCACACAAAGTGAAGCCTTGAAGGATCAAATCTTAGAATAGAGATTTCTCGTAACCGACCTTGATATGCACAAAGATCTAAATCACAAGAGAGAAAAGAATAGACAAGAGTGAGACTAGACAGTTAGATATATGCATGGAGAGAAATATATAGAAGGGGTGAGTTCTAAGCGTGATACTTATAGGCAAGTATCAGACAGGCACGAAAGCCGTCGGTCCCCATACCCAGGGGTCCGGCGGGGTCCGCCAGGTCTAACTTTTGTTGCGTCATAAATGTTTATCCAAGATCATAAGCAAACAGTGTATGTGGCTTGAGTTGACTTTGTATATCTGACATAAGGAGGTCAAAGTTAACATTTGGTCCATTTTATTTTTCTATTTTTAAGTTACATAAGTTGTGTAAACTTTTTGTAAAGTTTATTATATAAGTTCATGGACTAAAAAAGGCTTGTATGTTTCTTCTAATTCAAACATAAAAATATGTTTGATGTTTTGTCATTAACAAAACGTTAAGTATGATTAAAACGTAAATATCATTTTAGTGCGATATTTGCATTTACAATCTCCCTTTTTTGTTTAAGACAAAACGTGAACTTAGTTTTTAGTTGGTATGTACATCAACATATATGTTTTTGTAAATATGGACTTATATTTCTCTTCTCCCCCTTTTGTCTCAATAAAAAGGGAAGGTTTAATAGAAAAATTATTGACAGAGATAGATATCAAATGTCTTTCCATGTACTCCGCCTCGGTTCATACTCCCCCTAATTTAGAGAACCAGGAGACATGGATTATGAAAATCTTGTAAGAAAAGGGTTAGAAACATAGACACGTGTTTACATGTACATGAGATAGGCCAACATTAGACTATGAATTTACACATTTTATACAAGTGAAAGAAAAACATGTAAATGGTGTTGTGACTAAATTAAATTGAATCTCATGGTACTCCCCCTAGATTCATGCCCATAACTTTGACTCTTAACATAATTCCTGCAAGAGAAAGTTAGTTTCTCGAAACCAATAGTCAAGACATAATACATGTACAAGTCATAGATTGGAAAGAAAATGCTTCATTCATTTTGCCCCAAAGTAAATTACTGCTATTAAGCATGTGAAACATTGGTAAAGAAAAATGAATTATATTTGATAAAAGTAAATAAGAAAAGTAAAAATTCAAACAGCAGACCCACGGAACATTTCTGGGTGACAGACCATGCTAAGAGGGGTCTGACGGGGTCCGGGTCTGTTTGTAGATAGAAAGTAGGAATCGGGGAAATGTGATCCCGAGAGTTTGTAGGCTTAATGCTACTGAGAAGGAGGGAAGTAAAACATTAGCACTTTGAAGGATGTTGTTTAGAATGAACCTCATTTCATCACGAAGATCCGTGACAAGAGTTTGAGTATAATGACAATGGTCGCATACATGAGGTGTGTTTGTGGTAGGGAGATCATAATGAGTGGTGTGGTTTGGAAATGCCCTGAGAGTCTCCGCCTCATGGAGATGTATGTTAATCATATCATTGAAGTCATAGAGATTATTGAGCTCATTAATACGTGCTTGCCTTTGTTGAGCGGGTGAAAGCACACTAGAAGGTGAACAAGGTGGGTGGGTAGAAGGAATGTAATGTTCGATTAGTGAAGACCCATACCAAGGTGATTTGTCTATTCCCATAAATGAGGGAATATATGTAGACTCCACTGATGGTATAGAGAGGCTATTCATAGGTTGAAGGTCCGGTGAAAAGGGTGTTTGGGACATATGGATGAAAGCGGTTTGTAATAGTTAAGAGAATATAGGATTGGGAGATCTAGGTGGGGCATTCTCGTTTTCGTCTAAAAATGGATTTGGTGATGTTGGAGGTGTGGCAAATACCTCCATAGGTTGGAGGTTGGTACTTCTATGGATAGTGGATGTAATTGTTGGCGTGTGAGTTGGTGCGGGAGGTGGAGTGGTAGCAATTAGTGTTTTGGTAGGTGGAGGTGTGATCGGAGATCTAGGTTGTTGAAGGAATGTGCTTAGATTTTGTGGAATTTCTTCCTGGTTAGGTGAAGTGATTTTGGAAAATTGGTTTGGTGATGGTTGTGAAGATTTTTGAGCAGTGGTGTAACTTGGTTTAACTCGTATCCGGATAGTGATTTTGGATTTTGGAATTTGTGAGGTGCTTTTAGTCATGGTGATAAAAGAAAAGCTAAGATTTGGTTTAGAGTAAGTGATAAAGATATGGTGAAGAACATGAAGATTTAGCTGTTTAAATAGATGTGTTTAGATAATGGTTGATTTAATGAAGTGAGGTTGGATTGGACGAAGAGAAAAAAGATGAGTAGGAGTGTAAATGTGCAGCCATTAGAGAGTCAATGCTAATGAGAGGAAGAAGAGTTCAACACCCGCTCCGATAAAGAGACAAAGTGTCAGGTTATGGTGTCATATCAAAAACATATACGCAAGCGGAAGTCTTAATTTATTAAAATATCAAATCAAGTCAAAACAACTATCTAAAAGTGTAAAATTCCAAAACATAAAGTATAATGCAAAACTTCAAAAGATAAAGGTCTTGAAACATTTCCTTAAGATACAAAGGTGACACTAAGGTAACTCTCTAACCTAAACTCTCAATGTCAGCTTCTCGCTTAATACCTGCCATATGGAAAATAAACACGGTTGAGCAATTGCCCAGTGAATGGATACAACAAATAAAACTGAAAGCTAAAGGGTGGTAATGAAAGCTGCGCATATCAACAATGTATGAACAAGAGAATGAATATAGGAATCATAAAGGTAATGAAGGAAATGTAACAAAATGCCCGCGAGCTCATATAACATATCACATATCATATCAAATCAAATAGTCACATAGGTGTACATGGGGCGCGCTCCCATGTTCCAAAAGAGATATGGGGTGTATAACACACACAACCCATTCACTACAAATTGATATCAAACTTACCAAAAGCCTAGGATGCATCTATACGCCCCCTACAAATCAAAATCAAAAGCACGTATACTAGCTCATGACTAGTACACGCACTAACAGAATATAACAAGATAATGGCCATCAAAAGGGAACGTCGGGGTCTAATCACACCGTCCTAGATGCTGTCATGTCGTTGGTGCATCAATCGACATGGTCATAGTACCTCCATGACTAGAAACAAAATATGGCTCAGGCATGAGGGGTTCATAACAAAAGGGCATATCAAAGCATATATTATAATTCATCAAAAAGAAGCATAAGACGACATATCAAACAAAGGGATCATAACAAAGCAAAGAGAATCAAAGATCATATCAAAACATCAATCAATCTCATAGGGAACATAGCAATGGACTAGGGAATGATCAAATGGAAGAATTACAAAAGAGTACGAGATGTAACACCCCCAAATATTCATAGTTTAGTTCAGCGGAAGAGTCGTTGGTGTTACGGGATAGCACATTACTCAAATCATAGACAACACTTAAAAATCACGTCGTTTAATAATAAAACATTTTCCATTCATGAATATCAAATTACATAGGTCCCAAGTCATAGTATTTCACACAATTTTACAAAATATTTGAATGGAAATTTTATTTGAATGCGGGCCATAATTTTTTGTCGTCTTCCCGAGAATTACCTTCAAGTACCTGAGATAAAACATGTTAAAAAGGTCAGCTAAAACGCCGAGTGAATTCATAGAGTTTAATAAAAACCATTAATAAATTACCAGTACATAATTATTGCCGAAAATCATTTTGTACAAATCTTTGTAGTAGGCCATAAAATAGGCCAAAGACATTTTATACAACTCTTAGTCGTAAATCATAATATAGGTTTTTGGCCTTCAAAACTATTATACGAACCATTGTCGTAAAAAAAGCATCATACAATACGCTTTATAACGTTGTATAAAGTTAAATAAAAACCGTTATATGAAAATGGTTATGAAAAAACAAAACACGAGCATATAATCAATAATAACACCCCGTATTGCTAGTCAAGCAATATGTTATTATTCTAATCGTATATCAGTATTTTTATTATTGGATTATTATAAGCCGCATGACATTGCTACCTTACTATAACGAACAACGGGTAGCTAACCCGTAATTTCCTTTGCCCACCTAAAACAATGTGTCGTCACAATAATCACGCATATATAAATCTTCTCATACATAAATTCGCTTACCAATCAATGTGGCACGACGGGGATCAACCATTAAGGTGCGAACTGGGGTGATCTTCCCCAAGTAGTACTATTATATGCATAAGCATCTACCAAATCCCGGTAGTTCACAATTCATGCTAATGGGACTTTTAGTGACATAACCTAACTAATAATAATCCATCTCATTTCAATCATCGGGTCATATAATCATTTGGGTCCATATCAATAACCAAATAATCGGGACAACTAGTGTCCTATTTTTATTAAAACTAACATGTTATCTCCCTCGCGGGTTTATAAAACATTTCATAAAACATTTAAAATAGTGCAAGGCTATGAACTCACGTTGATTGGGAAAGGCGGGTTATCAACGATTTCGATGTACGGTACGTGCTTCAATCACAGAAACCTAGAAAAATAATACTCGTCTTAGACTCTTATCCAATGACTTTATAAAAACAATGGCTATGTATATATATGATGATATTATAAGTATGATGATGATGATCAAGTGGGATTTTTTATCTTCATTCAACATTACAGTTGTTATGTGTTAGTAAGTTTTAGACTAGTTACACTAGTTTTAACTTGTTTATATATTGAGGCCCAATAAGCCCATTAAAAGCCTAATACATTATATTAGTCCATTTATACTTTTAATACTAGGCCTATACTCATATGTTGGGCCCAAGTGGGTTAAGCCCATGAGTAAGTCCATTAGTGTTTAGCCAAGCTAGTTGGGCTAGTGGTCCAATAAGGCTACTTTGGCCCATTAATGTCCATAAGTTATAAAGCTCGGGTTTTATCGGTTTTTACATGTCAAATGTATGTACATATCAATAGATGAGTTATAAAAAGTTTACATTAGACGGGTCCGACCATCTATGTTTTATTTGACGAAAACATTAATCGTTCGGTTTTAGCCGAAAAGACATAAAACTTATATATATAGTTTTATAACTTAGAAAACATATCAATTTGTAATTTTATAAAATGTCACACTTATTTATCAAAGTATATAACTTATTTTTATAAGTATTATCTTAAGTTAGTAGGCTTTATATATGTATTTTATAATAGTATCACTTGAGTTCTTATTTTATAATATATACTTTTATTTTCTAAATCTGATTATCAAACTCACCTTCACCATTTTTGTCATATCTTGAGTTCTACAAGAAGATAGAAGCTAAATTCTGGGCCGCACAAACTACATAATATGTGCTACAATTAACTCCAGTTTAGCTACTGCTCATTCATCCTCTAAGTGTCCCTAATAATTCGTCCAAAACAGAATATATAGATTTGAACCTTAATAATGTTTTGATCATATCTTGCTCATTTTATTGATTCCATTGAGTGGTCAACTCACCACATATGTAAAAATCATATACCTTACTGTATATTCATAATCCAAGTCATTTTATCAAGTTATCACATGGTTACTTACTGTTTTATACAGCCCATAATTTTAGTAATGATTTTAACATCTTTACATGTAGATTTTAATTATTTTAACCAAATTTATCAATACAAGATCCCCACATAATACTTTGATCATCATTTATCATCATATGTATATAAATTTATAAAGAAAATATAAAATTACATTACAATATAACAAGGTAATGGAAGAAATGATCTTGGTACCAACCAAGATAGTGAAAGTTAAGAACAAGGCTTGGTTTTTGATGACCAATCTTATGATAAACCAAGACCACCTTCAAGATCACCCAACTATATGAACACTTTGAGAAAAATCAGCCCTAGATTCCAAGGAAACTTCTTTGTAGATGTTAGAATCACCTCCAATCAACAAGACTTCAAAAGGCTTTCATCTTGTGCAAGTTTAACACAATGTTCATGGTTAAATTTTGATCAAATGGCTGTTTATGATGGTCTAAGGGACGACAAAGAGAGAGTTTTAGGGAGAGTGAGAGTTGTTTTGCATGTAACAAATGAGTTCGTGGTTTATGTTTTGGTTTTTTTAAGGTGTGAATGGTTTTGATACAAAACTAAGGACAAGTGTCCTAGTTTTAATATTAAGTTGACACACGTTATGGTGTGTTGGCTAAGCTCGGCCATCCCACTGTGGGGGGTGGTGCAAGTGATAACTTGTCTCATCCCCACTAATTTACGGGTACTCCTCGATTCTAGTTTCCTCGATTTGCGTGCTCTCGAGTCGTTTTCCGAAAAACATTTGTATAAATTATGAATCAACGGCACAAAACGAATCTAATAAAAATTGTCTCATATAAAACGGAGTTCAAAATCGTAAATACGTATACCTAGGGTTTCCGGTTTAGTCGTAAAGGACGTTAGATAATGCACGTAAATCCTAATTTCTTCTCGTAAATTTGTGAGTTTATGAACCAACACAAATTAAAATTCGAAAATAATATTCGAGAATAAATTTATTTCCTGAAATGTCGGACTGTCATCAAAAAGGTGTATGTAAACGTAAGCACGTAACGTAGAATTCTCCGGTTTAGACGTAGTTGATGCTACTTTAAGATGTAAACCCAAATTTCATCCCAAAAATTAGTGAGTTCGTAATATAACATTAAAATAATTGTTTTAAATAATACTTGAGAATAAAATATCGACCATAAATTGACGGATTGTCACAGCAGTTACCCCTAAAGAGGATCTTTGTCCTCAAAGATCGATTTATCTTACTACTCGCTTCTTATAGAGTTAAAGCCATGTGGGTATTTCCTCCACATTCGGTACTTTCTCTCAAGTGTAATTCATAACAATACGCGAGTTTCATCAAACATAACTACGGGAATACGATCAGGCTTAAGTTGACTTACTTTCTCTATCCATGTTGTTCACGGGTTTTTGATGAATGCAAGTTTTGCCGTTCCAAACTTCATTAAGAAATAGTCTGATTTTCACTTGATATACATTTATCAAGTTCGATATACGAAACATAATTCACGCAGCCCTTGAAGTCCTAGGGTAGATCCAGCTTATATGCCTTTCAAACCAACTTTTTACATTATCTCAATGGTCCCATACAATGGGGACTTATTTCCCATGATCTTTCAGATCATAAATTCACTTTTCCATGATGAAAATCTTTGGCATAGCTTCTCTGCCCATCCTTCACTTCAAGATCTACATTTCATATTCACATAACCTCATGCCCACTACTGGCAGTCAATAACCAGATCGTAATTTCAACAATCATTTCAGGACTCGCGGGTCGGGTATTTTGTAAGGTTAGGTTTTTCATCATAGACAACTTAAACCTAAAAGACATGTCCAACTTACAATGGGAGTATGTCGGGAATCTTCGTCCCAACTCCTACCTACAGATGCTCTTTTATTTAGATCCTCACAAGATTCGCTCTCGATCCTAATATGATAATTATCAATAATAATCTCTCCAAAGGAAAACGATTATCCCGTTCATTACCAAAGGTCAATCATTCAAACATAAATCAAGACTTCTAGTGTTGGTATCGTTATTTTACCCTGTCCCTTCGATTGGGATGGTAAACAGTACTCTCATCAAGATTCGTTCCCAATGACTTCTGAGCAAATCTCTAGAAATTGATGCGAAGCGAGGATCTTGATAGAGATGATCGATAAACGCACACCATGCTTACATAACTCCTTTAAATACAAAAGAGTCAATTTCTTCATCGAGAATCTATCATTAACGGGAATGATATTAGCAGATCTGGTCAATCTGTCGACGATGACCCAAATCGAATCAAATCCAGATGATGACCTTGGAAATTTTATCATAAGAATCCATGGTGGTTCTATCTCACTTCCAAACAAGAATAATAAGCTGTAGAAGCAATCCTTATGGATTTTTGGCGTTCAACCTCAGCCTTCGCAAAAGTTAAACATTTACTAACATATGTTGCGATGTATACTTTCACATTTAGCCATCAGTACAACTTCTTCAGATAAAGATATATTTAATAAGAAATGGTATGAATAGAATACTTAAACTTATGAGATTCCAACATGACTAAATCTTAAAATCCTCTATATTTAAGCAACCACAAGCGGCCTTTTAACATTTAACGCCATCGGCTCTCATTTCTAATGGTTCACATTAGCCGCGAACCCCTTTTTATTATCTATATTATCCTACTTACAAGCCTCGGCTTGTACATTTTTAATTTGCTCATGCAATTTATTGTGTAAGGTCAATACTAAGGAACACATCTTAATTGGTTCTTTAACCTTTCTACATAATGTGTTAATATCTACATTCACCTTCCCTGATGAAATAATTATCATAACCAAAATCACTCAGAAATTCTTTCTTCTTATTCTCTAAGTTTTAGTTTCGTCTCAACTATTATCTTTACTAGTTTTTCTCAATCCGTCGTTTAAAGCGTCGATAAATATTACAAGTAATTAAATAATAAATACTTAATTTTTATGAAATGTAAACGTAAAAAATTTTAAATTTCTCAGTTCGGCCAGTTATAGAAAAATGTACAAAATAAATCTGAATTTAGTTAACATGATTTTTGTTGATTTATCGAGTTAATTAATAATATTTGTAAATGTTCGAAAAATCTGTGTTTATGCTTTGGTCAAAATTTTCTTAGTTGAAAAGCAAAATTTGTCGTTACAAATTCCAAGTCATGGTTTAAACAGTTTCCTCAATCCCTCTTAGGGTGTCTTGAGGTATACACAAACATTTACTTCTAAGGGAGTTCAGTTAAATGATCTGGGTATAAGGCAATAATTCCTTAAAAATCCTTTGATAAATATTTGTCAAAACATTTTTTTACTTTCTTTTTGGTATAACCCAAAGCCTTAATGGCTCTAATCTTTGAAGAGTCAATATAGATTCCATTATCTATTACTCATACGGTCAAATAATGTAAAGTATTAAGCCTTAAATCACATGTTAAATATTCAAGGTACAAGTTTTCACTACTCGGCCAATTCAAGCAGTCTATAAATGATTAGTAACTCCTTCTTATTCTTAGAAACAAACAGATGGTCCTTAATGATCACAAGCATGAGTTTATCAATTTACAGCCTATACACGTGATTCACCAAATTTATGGATGCTACATGTGCATTGGTCAATCTAAACGACATTACATGAAACTCATAATGTTCATTACGAGTTCTGGATGTAGTGATTGGAATAGATAATCTTCCTTGCGGATGCGAAGTTGATGATAACCATGTCGTAGATCAAATTTTTGAATATACGCTAGAACCTTGTAAATGATCGAACAAATCTTCCATCTTGGGTAATGGATATCAATTTTGATTGTCAATTTACCTAGTTCACGGTAATCAACAAATATAAGGAATGATAACACCATAGCTCTTCATGATGACGAGCTCGGTAGAATAAGAGCTTTTTCTGAAAACTCTCTCAGTTGCACGGTAATTCTTTTGGTTCAGATGGTGCTGAAGTAGGGTGCACACACCACAGGTGCAGCACCGGGAATATAATCAATACCAAATTCAACTTGCCATAATGGCGAAAGTCTAGGTTAATTCATCAACAAATACCTTAGAAGTTTCAGATAACAGAAACATCTTTTAATAAATTCACCTTAGGTTCTTTCTAGATTACAAGATCTATGAATAATTCATAACTATTCATGGTATAATTTCAAGCCTAAATGTAGGATATGGTCATCCTTCAAGAATTATTTAGATCACCTTTGATAATCAACATCTTATCGTTTAGGGGAATTCTACTTGAGTTTCCAACAATTAAGACAATGACATTATGTCATAATCAATCAATCCATTCTACTGGCACTACCAACTTTCCAGGATGTGAACTTCTCAAAAGACTACTAATAACTCATAACCCTTCACAGATTCAAGGATATCCGGAGACATAACTAACATCAAAAGAGTAAGGTCAACGCATAATCTACGCGAGAGAATTTCAAATCAGATACAGACGAAAACATTAACGAATATAAGTATATCCTATGTTTTCATGAATTGAGTACGCATTCGAAAGCTCCTCGGGTCGTTACCCAAGTCATTCAACTGAAATCCAATCAAAAGAAATGATAGGAAAGTCGATACATCCAGTCGGGTATCAACACTCGGTAATTAGATAATTTACCAATGAATCTTGCCATAAAATAATTAGACAAGAAGGGGATATCAATTGTCAAGTAAGACAATTTCCACAGATGTGTAAATTCGATTCAAAAAAATAAATGGTACGAGCACATATGTAGGTGTCTCTAACAATATGTCCCTATTTTTTTACACTTCTTGCAGATCTCATAAAAATTCAATCTTTCCACAAAAAAAATGTAACAATTTTATGGTGACTAATAATCAGCCTTGCATGGTCCCTTCCAAATTGTACGTAGGCGCGCAACTATATACAATTTTTAGGATAACGATGCAATACTCAGTTCGTCAAAATCTTGTCTTCATGTTTAATGTATTCATATTTAATTATGAAATAAAAATAAAAATGATTTTACCGAAATATTCATAATTATGAAAGCATTCCCATTTAAAAAAGTTTTAATAAAAACCTTATTTCGACCATAACTTCTAATAGTACCAATTTAAATAACTCATATAAAATGAGAATTTCATATTTTCACCCAGATGGTATCGTATTACTTATAAAAACAACGAGTGATCTGCAAAAGGAGTGATGAAGAGTTATTCACCAAGAACTAACTACAATATAGTAGGAAATTAGCTTAGCCAATTAATCATGAGGTTCATGACCTAGATGACACTCAAAAAGAATAATCCACAACGTAACTCAAATCGAGATGAGTACTTGTTCAATGGTTGCATCTCGAATGCGAACATAAGGAAGAAGCAAGAAAATATAGATAACATCGATACATGTAGGATTTAGCAATCAAATGTATTCTTTTCATTAATCACAAACAAGTCAAAATTGTACCGTAACACATTACGTGTTGCCATGTCATACAATTCCAAAAACTCATCCTACCAACTGATGTCTCAGTTAAGTTAGGGATTTTAAAAGATACCACAATGAATACTAATCTACAATAGTCATTAGGTGTTCCACTTGTCCCGGAAGATCCATCGGTCTCAATTCAGAAGAAGATTTCTTCAATTTATTTCTTGGACACTGGGCATCCTCGTCATTAGACATGGCCTAGGAACAACCCTTAACACAAACCAAAAATCATTTAAAACCTTATAATTCAATCATAGGACTCAACGACTTCCTCTTAACAATCTCGTATTCCATACGAGTTAAATTTTACTTTATTCAAGTTTCAATCAACTTATAATCAATACGACATCCCCTACCTCATTCTCCAATACTTTCAACCTTATTGTTAGACCTTAAAAGGGCAATAAAGGCTCTTACAACAATATTTATCAAATGAGTCACTAGTAGAAAATGACTCACATATTCAATTAGACTTCTCGGAAAGATACTAGTAGCATGAGGCTTTTGGGTAATAGTTCCAATGACAGCCTCAAGTGCAACATTCACTTTTTCGATTTCAAATTTAAGAATTGGGTGACACCGAATCAGATGACACCTTTCTAGGTGGTAAAGTTTTGTCAAACTCCACTCTATAAGGAAAAATCGTCATGACATCGATATCAGATTTAATCTCGCCAATTCTTCTTTAATATCATAATCAACTAATACCAACATTTCTACGAATATCAACCATTTTGTTGGAATTCTGAATATCCACAACTTGGTTTAGATCTAGAATAGCTAGAATTCTGAACATCCACAATTGGCAACTACGTAATTAATGTTTGCCTTACATGCAAAAATTGCTCCATATGTGTTTAGCTGGATTTATGTTTTTATCTAATCTTGCTCTTTATATTTCAACGTTGTCAGTCTTCCATCAGCAAACGACTAGAATCTTTAACACTGACATCAAGAGAAAAATTCAGATGACCTAATGAAAAATATTCCATGTAGAGTGTTTACCAGATGTGGTAATTTTGACCCATTTAACCACTTAATTATAAATGGGTCGTTTTGGTTATCAGTCATCTTTGACTCTCTGCTACCTTATAGTTAAAAAGTACTTGAGTTAGGGTCAAAATTGAAGAGAACCTAGACACACCATCGTTGGATATTAGTACAATATCACTATCAACCAGTACATAGTTTTTCTTCTATTTGTGAAAGTTAAGCTTTCACATTTGTCTTTTGCGTATACCTATTTGTTGGCAATCACATTCAGTTTTTTTTATAACATGTATCCTTAACGTATTTTCAAATCTTTTTCAAACTTAGAACCAAATGTCTATATTTTTATCTATAATGTGTCAACGTTAGTCCATTTAGTTCACATTAGTCCACTTAATTCTTTATATTAATGGACGTTTTTAATTAATTAAAAATAAAAAATAAAAAATTTGCTTTTAATTTAATGTTTAATTTTTTCGTATATAAAAAAAATTAATTAATTTCATACATTTGAGCTTTAAAAATAAAATTATTTTTTTATCAAAATAAATTTCTTTTTTTCTTTCAAATGTTCGCTGAAATAACTTTTCTTACAATATTTTTTCTTTTTTACAAACTAAATAAAAATATGCAATTTGTTTAAAAATTAAGATTTCTAAAAATTAAAAAAGTTAAATCTTACATTTTTTGAAAAGAATTGCACTTTGCTATTTTAAAAAAGTAAAGGAAAAAGTATGGTTTTTAACTATGAAAACAAATATAGTTTTTCTTAAGAAATAAAATTACATCTTTAAAGCTACTTTTATGAAAATTTAGAATGTGCGAAAACACTTGAATGTTACTAAAAAAATTAAGATTTAAAAAAGTAGAAAATAAATTAAAAATTTAATTAGATAGTAATAATTAAATTAAAAGTAAAATTAAGATTTATTGAAAAACGTGTTAATATAAAGGACTAATGTTACAAATGATCGTTGGTCAAATGCACTAATGTTGCCACATTATAACTAACAGTATATACATCTGATTCAAGTTGAAAACAAATTTGAAAGTACGTTGGTGACGTCGGTATAAGTATTTCATTGTGTTAAATTTCAGAAAGTTTGTTGTCTTTCTATAACTTTTATCCTTTTTATATTAATAAATAACATTCTTAGCATTTACACGCGTTCGAAAATTAACATGAGACCAAACCCAACATCTTGGGTGAGCAACAGTCAAACACTATCAACTGTTAGTATCCTTTTGAAAAACGGTTTTATTACACAGAAAGCTAAATGTCCCCTAGCAACGAATATAATGGATCGACAAACGTTGTTTAAGAAAAAATTATAAACCGAACCTACACATTGATTTATGTACGTTCGAAGACTAACGTGGGATCGAACTCGTCCGCTGGGTGAGCCAAGGTCTAACAATATCGAAGTTTGGTTTCCTTTTATCAAAAAGGGTTTTAGGACTTTATCACACTAACAACTATATGTCCCACTGCCAACTAATATAGCGAATCAAAAAATAATGTTTAAAAAAACTACGAACCAAACCCGCCCGTTGGGCGGGTTACGCAACTAGTATGTATATATATATATATATATATATATATATATATATATATATATATATATATATATATATATATATATATATATATATATATATATATATATATATATATATATATATATATATATATATATATATATATATATATATATATATATATATATATATATATATATATATATATATATATATATATATAGATTTGCGTTCATGTGAGAACCGGCCTTAAGGTAAAAACAATAAGAACCAATTAGAGTTTGCCAAGTGTCTATTTTCATTTAAAAAAACATAAACTAATAATAGTGTCTTTAAGGGTATCATCGTCATTTGATGTATTTTCATGACATTAACTAATCTCATTAAATTAAAAAAAAAATTGTATCTACCGCCATTTACTTTTGCTCTCAATCATTTTAGTTGAGTAAAGTTTTTTTTAACAAATGTACAAATTTTATGCGTACATGTTTTTATATATTAAAACAAGTTAATTTTGTTGACAATGCAATGAACTCAATGTTTTTTTTGTGTTTAGTTTATCGAATCTTTATCACCGTTCATTTTCGGATATGTTTCTGTTAGGTTTGTTTTAGTTAGTCGTGTATTTTTTAAATACGTATCTTTTCACGACAATGGTTTTTCGGATATATATCACCATTCTTTTTTGCGTGTTTTTTAGTCTCCATTCGGATATGTATCACCATTTGGATATTTAAAAACTCGTGTAAAGAGTCATGACTTTTTAGTCTCATTCATTTAATCATTATAGTGTAGTTTTTTTTCAACTCATTGTTATTGGTTATATATTATGTGTAAAAAAATTAGCGCCAACATGTTTATCTATTAACGTGTGTTTTTAACTCATGACTAATATTGTTCCCTATTATTTTTGACGCTTCACTTCGGTCTATTATAGTTGGTTGTGTTATTTTTAGGACCTACTTAGTTTTAATGCTAATATATCTAGTTTAACATAAGTATAATAAGTTCTATAATACAGGTCATCCAAAATGAAATGAAACACATTGAATCTTAAATAAAAATAATTAATATGAGTAAAATAAATCCATACACAATTGTTGTTAATAATAAAACATGTCACTAAAAATAAATCTAAAGATATATCATGAAATCAAGTTTGTTAAAAATTCAAATTTTTAAAAAATATGTTAAAAAATTTGTCATTACAAATGCAGTAAAAATTAAATGTATCGCAAAAAATATGTTAAACAGGATACTGTGTCACTAAAAATGTATTATAAAAGTAAGTATGTCACTACAAATGTATTATAAAATAACTATGTCACTAGGAATGTGTCATAAAAACTTGTGTCACTAAAAGTGTATCAAAAGATTTGTTGTGTCGGTATATTTATATATGTATCAATTAACGTTGTGTTCTAACCCAATGTGCACTACAACTCAGCTCCAATGTATTAAAAATGTTTATTGTGTGAGTGTATATTTTTTTGAAACTTGTGATCTAAATATAATGTGTCATTGTAATACGTAATTTAAAATAAAGTGATATATATCCGAAAAATATATAATCAGCTAAAAAAAAACCAAGTGATACATATTTGAAAATTGCACAACCACCTAAAAATGCCGAAATGATACGTATTCAAAAAAATACTCAACCAACTAAAAAAGACTCAAGTGATACGTATATAAAAAATATACAAGCAAAAAAAGACAAGTGATACGTTTCCAAAAAAATACACAACCAACTAAAAAATACCCAAGTGATACGTATCTAAAAATTAAACAACCAACTATAAAAAGAACGAAACAATACATATCCAAAAAATACGCAACCAACTAAAAAACTCAAGTGATACGCATAAAAAAACACAACGAACCAAAAAAACAGATCTGACAAAAAAAACACAACCGACTATGATAGACTGAAATAACACACATAAAAAAATATATAACCAATTAAAAAAACTAAAATGACACACATCCAAAAAGTACCTACTAACACGTATTTAAAAAATTCTTACACAACAAAAATTTTACACAATGAATTAAAGAAATACACAAAAATAAAATAACATTAATTAGAGTAGACAATGAGATTTCAACGAAAAAAAATAGCTTATGGTTCTAACATTCAGGAAACTTTAAAATAATCAATTTGCAATAGTTAAGTTTAGTATTTATTCGTAGGATTGTCAACAACATAGAATTAATTTGTATTGATTGTAGTATTTACTCACAAATTGATTATGTTTTAATTACGAGGAACACTACATCCACTCAAAATTTACAAAAAGAATTCTACACAATGACTTGTCTAAATTTTGATTGGTTTATTCAAAAGAAAGAGAGAGAAATAAAAACATAAAGCACCAATTAAATCTATGACATGTCATTGTGTGAAACTCTTTGTGTAAATTTTGAGTGAATGTAGCATTTCTCTTTAATTACAAGAGTGGTTATAATACCCATAACGCCCTTATATGTTTACTAATAAATAAATTGTATTTTCATTCTTATTTATTTGCATATTGATAATAAATGCCACATGTCATATTCTTATTGGGTTTACTGTTTTTATTTTAAGACCGATTCTTACATGAACGCAAATATATATATATATATATAACATTGATACAAATTTCTAACATTTGATATTAGATTCAATTTTTACTTTAACAAATTAGCATTTCACTTTCATTTCTTAGCCCATGAAATCTCATTTACGTAGGACATGTATGTATAATTTATATTATGTGTAGTCTATAATTATGTATCATAAGCATAGTTCGATAATTACCTAATAAGCTAAACTCAATCAATCGAAGCCAAAACATCGACACGTGTACGAACGAGTTCGAACACGAACATTTAGATTCAACGAGGTACGATCCAAACTGAACCTACAGGTACACACGAAGAAATGAGCCCAAAAACCTGCCACTTCCGAATTCTAATTACATGTGAACGTTCCCGAACCGTCTTCCGAGACGTGACACGATCAAGTTTACTTGAGCATACGTCGAACTAGGAACAAAATATCGAAGAGTAACTCGAATCTGGCAACACGGTCGAGATGTACACCAGGATCAAAACGCAACCGATATGGAGTTGTAGCCTTAAATTAGAAAAGTGAACCAAAATCTCCGCATGGTCATGAACATGATCTCATGCATCAACAGGACATAGATTCCGAATCAACTCAGAATTTGACGCAACTCAATATCCTTCTTGTTTATACCAACAGACTGTTGTTTTAGGAATTCTTTAGGTTATATTTTGAGATTGTGAAAAAGGTATAATGAATATGCGTTTATAAACTACTCTTGCCAGCTATCTAGCGGTCTAGCCGCAATAAACGGAGGTTATAATTTGAGAATATATGGAGCGTTTATTTATAGATTGGTCAAAGATTTAGAAGAACGACGTATATAGCCCGCGTTTCGCAGCAAAACATGTAGGATCAACGCTTGTAGTAGACCGATAACACGAAGGATTGTTCAAGTCAATGACTGAACTTGTAGGAAATGAATAACATCAAGAACTAACTTGATAAATAATATTTTAAATGTGTATTAAGTTTTAATATTTTTTTAAAATCACACGTATGTCAAAAGCATTGAGATATCACAACTAGACGATCTTTTCGCCATTATTTTCTTCTCGAATAAAATCGATGGATATATTAAATAAAATTAGGTATAGCAAAAAGGTGTAAATAGTAAAAATTGTAAGGTCGTTTATGTAACATGTCATATAACATAAGGGTTGTTTTGTAATTTGTTTTCTTACTTCACGTAAGTGGGCCATTTCTTTTGATGAGGGTTTAAAACGACACCGGCAATTGAGTGAAACGACTTTGTACAAGTTCTGTACGACGTCGTTTGCGGCCACAATTAATATATATGAGATGTTTATCTCACGCTTTGCGACGGAGGGTGTACGACTAACAATTGCAGTCTAGATCGATACTACGAAGAATTGTTCGTCGTCAATAACTGGCTTTAGGGGAAACGAATAATCTCAAGTACTATTTGAATAAAAAAATATTTTAAATGTGTATTAAAGTTTAATAATCTTTACAAAATTTTACGTATGTTAGATGTTTTGCAATATTGGGCTTGTTTGCTTCACAATTAGACGAACTTTTTAATTGTATTTTCTTTAAAAATAATCTATAGATATATGTTTCATATTTGATAAATATAATTTGTTAAGGTAAAATGTGAAGATAATTAAAAGTCTAAGGTTATAACTATAATACATTGCATATGTAAAGGGTTGTTTCGTAAAATTGTTCTTTTATTCGCGTAGTGGGCCATCGGTGTCACTGTAGTATTTCAAAACGGCATTTAAGAGTGAACAAAACGACTTTGAGAAGTTAATTACGATGTCGTTTCCTGCACAATTTAAATATATGAGGTATATAGCTCGCGCTGTGCAACAAAAGATGCAAAACAAACTACTAAAGTGCACTGATAATACGGAAGATTGTCGCATAAATGACTGACCTTGGAAAGAAAGAATAACCTTAAAGACTATTTTGATAATAAATATATTTTAAATGTTTCAGCATTATTTATAGAATCTTGCGTATTTTAAAAGCATTGCAATATTGAGCTTCTTTGGTTCACAATCGGTCGGGCTTTTCAAGGGTATTTTTTCTCCGAAAGAAAAGATAATATACGTCATGTATTTGATAAATAAACATAGTTATATCAAAAAAAATGTATATAGTTAAAACTGTAAGGTTAATTTTGTATTACTTTGCATAATGCAAGGGATTATTTTGTAAATTTTGTTTTTTTATTCACCTAGTGGGGGTGGCATCATCTGTTTTGGTTGGAATTCCAAACGACATGAACGAATGACCAAAATGACTTTGTCAAATGACATACAACGCCATTTGAGGCATGATTTATTATAATAAATGAGCTTGCTTTTAAAAGGAATCTTTTTATTACAACTGAGTGTAAGAAATGAAATCAACCAATAATAATTAAATATTTGTTATGCATCCTGATTTTTAGGGATTGTGTCCATGTTTTACGGAATTGACATCCAATCAGAATGATTCATTGATACCATTGTAATAAATTTCTTCTATTAACGACAAACCCTAAGGGTTGTCATTAGCAAAACCCATTATAGATAACTAAAATCTCGATTTACATCGAATAATTTTGACAGATATTTTTTGGTCATATCAAAAGCTTAATAATTTTTTTTGTGCTAGTATTTATTATGTCAATATAAATTGTGTATGTGATTTTGATGAGAATAATTCAAGATTTTGATAACGTAGGATAAGCCAGAATATTTGGGCGAAGAGTAACGGTTTTGAGTTTTTGACAAGTCTTTTAAATGAAAACCATGAATTTATTTATTATATGTTATTAGTTTAAGTTAAGTTTTTATTATTTTTAAAAACTATTATATAAAGTTTAATTATTCACACTTTTTTATAAATTCAAAAACATACTTTATATTATATGAAATGAAAGTGAAAATTCATATTTTTCAAATTTAGGTTTTACAAAGTGTGTTTAAATAGATGGAAAAATTAAAGAAAGGTAATGATAGAGATTTGCATGTGGGCTGCGGACAGATGGAACCGGCCGACCCTTTTGGGGAGGGGTCCAGCGGGGTCCGCCTAATGGAACGGATAATTTTTGAATTTTGTTTTTAGGAGGGAATTACACGGGACCGGCCAGACCTTTTTGGGGAGGGGTCCGTACTTGTCTGAGACCAGCAGAATATAGAAGAGAGAAATTTTGAATGTTGACCCGAACCTTAGTATTTTTTGTGTTTGGAAATGAAGGGCGTAATGTTTCAGATGAGTTGACTGTAATTTTACTTGTATAGAGCATGAGAATGTAGTTTTTGTGATCCAAGTCATGATCCAACGAGTATGAGCAACTAGCCATTCATCACATAAAGGTTTTGATAATCCTAACATTATTTACCAATAGTTAAACTAAAGAGAAAGAATGAAAACAAGCACAAGTGTTAAGTATTTTACAAATCATCATTGTTTTAACCATGAAACATAGTCCATGTGTACCCACTCATACCACCGTTCTTTACTAGCCTTTCTTCTTGTGCATCTTGGCAAAGAACCTTACAAGATACTTGAACATACCTTTTGTTTGCTAGAACTCAGGAAAATCATTAGGTATCTCGGTAATCAGATGAGGTAGTCTAAGGGTGGTAACCTAGAGTCCAGAATACCATCATTTTCACTACCCGACGATGAAGAACTTGATGGATGTTGAGGTCTTTTTCCTTTGCCCCTAGATTCGGTTCCCATGATTCTTGTCACTCTTTCATCACTAATAGGAGTCATGACTCTATCAACAAGGTGATATATTCCCTTTCGACCATTAGGACTTAGTAGAATGGGTGCTATGGAGTGATAAAGGCGAGTGAGTAGCATTCCATATGGGAGTACGTATGTGACAAGGCTTCGGATATGGGACATTCTATGTACTATGTAGTAAGAAAGATTGAAGGGTTTTCTGGTTTCTAAACTATAAAGCATGTAGCTCTCACATGCGTTTATATGATCCTTGTTTCCTACTAGGCTCATGACATTGCATCTTAAAATCCTTTCCTATTTTTCAAACTTATCCTTGAGTTCCTTGGCGTCCATTCCTTATGGCTCTTTGTGGATGACCTTATTTGTGTTTGAAGTCTATGGTCATCGACTCTTCGTTTGAAAAGGGTTGCCTTGACAAGATCCTTGTCGTCTAGTTTAGTATTATACCTATCTTGAGCATCCCAAGGTATGTTGGTTTTCTCAAGAGTGGTGAGTGAGTGAAGGTCCGAATAAAAAAAATGCTCCTTGGTTTGGAATTCTAAGAATACTAGCAAATTGATCTAAAGAGTAGGAATAGTTGGTGTCATTTGTTCGAAAGTTCACAAAGAGGATTTGGTTTTCATCAAAAGTCACTATGACGGACATAAAGAACTCTAGAATAAATTCGAGACAAATTTGCTCATTTATATCTAAGAGGAAATCAAATTTGATCCTAGATAATACTTCACGGATGTTGGTGCTATCCATGAAGGAACGATGGACAACTCGACCTCCGTGGAAGTTGCGGTTTTCTAACACTTTGCACAAATATTTTTGTGTGGAAGAGAAGTGTTTGAACATATGGTGTTTAGGAATGTAGCTAACGGTGTTTTTATGGTCATATGTCCAAGCGGATGGCATTTTTTATCATAAGACAATATTTTTCAAGTTAGTCATTTTCAAGGAAAATGAGTATAGGGATGCCTAGTGTGTGCCTATATGGAAAAAATGTGGAGGTGCGGTTATCTCGACCTGAAAATTATTTGCTAAAGAAGTGAAATATGAATGATTTTTGAGATAACACAAACGCTCCTTAAGTTCAATTTAGCTTGATATGAACGTACCCTGAAAATGCATATGAATTATGCAATTTCTTTAGCATTCATGAGTCTTTATGCCATGATTAAAACATCGTTTTTGGATATTTGTTATTTACAATGAGAAAAATGTTTTTCGGCATGACCTGTGTAGTGAGAATGATCTTTAGAAAATTATTTGTTCAATTAGGGATTCCGAGTTATTCCTATTGATTTGATTAATGGGCTTATGCGTACAAAGTGGTTTAACATCGTAATTGATCAATGCATGATTTAATTTCACTAACCTAGATGAATCCACAATTTCAATTTTGTGCAATTAAATAGAGCCGTAGACTCAGATTAAGGATAATGTGATGATAAATGAATGTAAATGAATTAGAAATACTAACATTGGTTGATTAGCACAAAGAAACTAGTTAATTTTGTCCTAAAATTATTAGAGAGATGAAAAAATGGTGGGTGTACTCATGTTTTTGTAGAAAAAATAAAGTGGGTTATGAGTTATGGGGTGTTTGTCTAACTGTTTTAGCATTTGCAACTTCTGCAGACAGGTGGACCCTTGGGGTAAGGGTCCAACGAGTTCCGTCTGTGTTGAGGACAGACTGCATTGGTTTTTAAGATGAGATTTCCATTATTCCCAAATCTAGTCTCAATAGGTTAAATGGTTCACGCTTAAGAGGTTTTCTTAGACTATCGGCTATGTTATCTTCCGAATATACCTTTTTCTATGGAGATGTTACCTTTTTGGTCGTTTTCTTGTAGAAAATGATGCCGAATTTCGATGTGTTTGGTTCGTGAGTGCAACATGGTATTTTTGCTAAGATCAATAGCTCCTTTATTGTCACATAAAATTGTTACCTCCTCCAACTTGATGTCATAGTCAACAAGTGCTTATTTCATCCCTAATGCTTGTTGACAAGCTTTGCCCGCCGACAGGTATTCGACCTCAGTTGTAGAAATGGCAAGAGCGGTTTGCTTTATTGAAAACCATGAGTCGAGACAACATCCGATAAATGGACATACACCACTTGTACTTTTTCCATCGACATAGACACCGGTATGGTCCGAATCCACATAGACAACGGTTTCCATTCCCGTGCCTTTGGGATACCATAGTCTAAGATGAGTTGTTCCTTTGATATATTTAAAAATTCTCTTGACCGCTTCAAGATGTGACCCATTTAGATTGTCTTAGAAACGAGCACACATACAAACACTAAACATAATATACGGCCTACTACCCGTAAGATAAAGTAAACTACCAATCATGCCATGATATTTGGTGGTATCAACATAATCATTTGTACCGTCTTTGGTTAGTTTAGTTTCGGTTGATATTGGAGTGTTTGTTGGTTTAAATTCTTCTAGTCCAAATTTCTTAAGCATTTCTTTTATGTACTTAGGTTGATTGAAGAAAATCCCGTCTTCCATTTGCTTAATTTGTAGACACAAGAAAAAATTACGTTCACCCATTATACTCATTTCAAATTCGTCATGCTTAATTTTAGAAAACTCGTCACAAAGTTCATGACAGGTAGACCCAAAAACAATATCGTCAACATATATTTGAACGATAATTATGTGTACCCCTTTTTCTTAGTGAACAATGTATTGTCCACTTGACCCATTCAGTATTTATGTTCAGGTAGAAATGAGTTAAGTCGGTCGTACCATGCCTTGGGTGCTTGCTTGAGACCATATAGAGCCTTTTTTAGTTTATAAACATGATTAGCCTTTTCAAAGTCTTCAAAACCCACAAGTTTTGCGACATACACTTCCTCATTTATAAAACCATTTAGGAATGCACTTTTAACATCCATTTGATACTGTTTGAAATCGTGAGCACAAGCATAAGCAAGTAAATTTCTTATGGACTCAATCTGAGCAACATGAGCATAGGTTTTGTCATAACCTATGCCTTCTTGTTGGTTATACCCATAAGAAACAAGTATAGTCTTGTTTCTCGACACTACACCATTTTCATCTAGTTTATTTCGAAAGACCCTATTTTGTTCCAATAATCGTTTGATTTGTAGGTCTTGGTACAAAATACCAAACATCATTAATCACAAACTGATTTAATTCTTCTTGTATAGCAAAAACCCAACATTCATCAATAATAACTTCATCAATATTATTAGGTTCAATTTTAGACACGAAACAAAAGAAATTACTTTCATTTTGATCTTGTGACCTTAAGGTCCGTTCATTCAGTTTTCCAGTAAAGTTATCTAAAGAATGGCCTTTCGTTTCTTTGATATTTAAGGGTTCAACTTTTAATGGTTCATTTCCGTTCCCCTTTTTTCAAATTAACTTGTAGACTATTGGCTTGACTTTCAACTAGATCATCATCTACCAAAGGTAACGTTCTAGATGGACGTGGACTTCCGTTTATTTAAAACAACGTAAGCTTTATTTTTTTGAGAATATCCAAGAAAGACTCCCTCTACGATTTTGGGTCGAACTTGGTGAGATAATCCTTAGTGTTAAGAATAAAACATTTGCTTCCAAACACTCTAAAATATCCAACTGTCGATTTTCTTTCTTTTAATATTTCATATGGTGTTTTATCTAGAAGTGGTCTAATTAACACCCGATCTAAAATATAAGTTGAGGTATCAACTACATGACACCAAAAATTTTATGGCATGTTTGACTCATTTAACATTGTTCTACTAATTTATTGAAGCCTTCTATTTTTACGTTCAACCACCCCATTTGATTGAGGTGTTCTAGGAGCCGAGGAAATTATGAGTGATACCCTTGGTGTCACAAAACGCTCCGAATTGCACCTCATTGTCAAACTCCCGACCATGATCCATACGAATTGAAACAATTCGAAATTTTAATTGATTTTCAATTTTCTTACTTAGAATCTCAAAATGGTCAAAGGCTTCAATTTTGGTTTTCAAAAACTTTGTCCAAGTATATCTTGAGTAGTTTTTGCACCGCGGATGGACCAACCAAATCCATATGTAAGAGTTTTAGACACTTAGTCGTGGAGACGACATTTTTAGCATTATGACTTGCGTGTGTTTGTTTTTCGATTTTACATGCGTCACAAAAATGTTGTTCATATTAAATTTTGGTAGATTTCAAACAAGATCTTTATTGGGAAAAGATTGTAAAAGACCCATGTTCATATGACCGAGACGCCTATGCCAAAGGGTGGAGGTGTCATTTATAGTGGTCAAACAAATGGCGTATTTTGATGAGTCAAACTTTATCATGTATATTTTATTTTTCCTAATTTCTTTTGCAATTGTTATTCCGTCTTTTAGTATTTTACTACCATTTTCCTCTAAGAGTACTTTGCATTTGTTACTAAAAAGTTGACTAATACTAAGTAGATTAAATCTTATATTTTAGACATGAGCAACATTATCCATGGTGATATGGTCATTAAAATTCATACCTTTGCCGATGATTTTGTTTTTGATGTTTGCACACAAAAAAACATTACCTCCGTCCGTTGATGTGTAGGTGCTAAAAAGGTTTCTGTTTCCCGTCATGAGTCTTGAACATCCGTTGTCCTTGATCCATTCATCTGGTTCAAGTCCAACCATTAAGCATACCTACACATTTTAAAACTCAAAAGTTTGGTCCCCATCGTCTCATGGATCCGTTTGGATTACACATACTCCTCATGGCAATCCCGATTGGAGTGTCGCCAAATAAATCCCAAGGTATAAATATCCCATTGAATATTTGTTATGGTAGTCATAGTTGAACGGTACTTGACTATATTTTCCTAGTAAGCTTTGGTTACTTTTCAGAAATGGGCGTTTGGGAAAAAGATAGTTTAGGTTGAGTTTGTATGTTTCTAGCTCTAGTATTTCTTTCTATATTTTGTAATCTTGTATTATACCTATTTGGATTAAATGCTTTAGGTTTCCTAGAAACAACCACGAATTTGACACGATTTCTTCTTTGTTCTTCTGTCAGACCCACGAACCCCTTGAACGGTGTCGGCCCGCTGTGCAGAGGGGTCCGATGGGTTCCGTGGCCTTCTGTAACAACATTTTTTGAAATGTTGCTCGTGTCATTTTGTGGTGGTGTCGTTGAGCTAGATCTTGTTTCTCAAACCTTAGTCCTGTTTTATCTTTGTTATTTCTATGACATTTAAGCATTTCATCAATGCAATTTGTGTTTTTGTTAAATTTCACAAATTCTAAGCTTTGTTTGGTTAACGCCTATTAACTAGCTTTAAGCTTCTCAATTTCAAGGTTGAGCTCTTGACATGTTTCACATTTATCTTTAGGTGTTTTTCCTCGTTCTAGTCTTTGTAGTTTAGCCTTTAATTGATAAACCTCGTTTTTCACACTTTCATTTTTTTGCTTTTAAAAGTTTATTTTTGTTTATGATTTTAAGACTCAACTCACATATTTTGTTATATTCAATTAGTAATGTGCCGTCATCTAATGAGGAAGAATAGTATGAAGAGTCCGAATGTACCTCATTGGTTTCTTGTGTCATAAGGGTTAGCTCTTATGTTTTGGAGTCATCTTCTTCGCCATCACTAGCATTACATGCTTCACTCACAAAAGCTCTTTGTGTCTTTGGCTTTGCTTTTGTATAATTACCAATAAAGTGATTTTGATCACCACATTAGAAGTATTTCCTTTCATCCTTAGCCTTTTTAATGTGAAATTGCTTTCCAGATATCGTCTTGTTGTCGAGTGATTGTCTCACAAGTCTTCCTTGTCTTTTGAAGAATTTCTTGAAGTCACGTACGACCATGGCATACTCTTCGTCATCGCTATCGGACTCTTCATCATCACTTGATTCAACTCGAGCTTTTAATGCTAGTGACGTTTGTTTTTCTTTCTTACCTTTTGTTAACTTATATGATTCAAGCTATTAGGATCGATCTGGAGGTCGAGGATGATGAAATAAGTGTTTAGACATGTTAGAAAGAGAAAGTAACAAGGAAGAATGTAGTTTGTGTACTTTAGAGATATAATAAAGATACAGCAAATGGGAATCCTCACCCCTCCATAGAAGTATGGAGGGGTATATATAGCTCAGGTTTATCTCACTTGTAACATGTGACGATCCTAGCCCCTCCTATATTAAACTATTGTAATTCCGTAAATGACCCTCAAATTTAGGGCTAACATCTTTGATGATTTTGGAGACTATTTGCATCACCATTTCATATACCTTGAGGTTCCAAATAAGTTTGTCTAGTGACAAGCTTGAAAGATCTTTAGATTCTTCGATCGTCATGACTTTGGCTCCCATTTTGGATGGAGTGCTCTTAGAATTTTTTTGACAAAGTTCTTATTGGAGAAAGCCTCGTCAAGTGCTTTTAGTGATACTATGATAGTGTTAAACCGAGCAAGTCCCTCATCAATTGACTATTGTTAACGGATAGAAAACTGCTCATATTGTTGAACAAGTAGGTGAATTTTATTTTCCTTGCCTTGCGAGTTTCCTTGATGTGTGACTATAAGTGAGTGTCAAATTTCTTTGGCAGTTTGACACATGAAGATCCTTTCATACTCCTTTTTAGGTAGAGCGTTGTAAAGCATCATTTTGGCTTCATTATGTTTTGCCAACATTTTCTTTTGATCATCGGTTTGTTTTTCACGTGGAACTGAATCAAGTTGGTTAGTGGTGATATTTCTAACCGTTGGTGTAATCACCTTAAATGGTTATATACCAAAGATCTATATCTTTTGACTTCATATAAGTTTCAAAACGATTTTTCCAATATATAAAAAAATCGGTTTCAAAAAGTAGTGGTCTTTGCACAGATTACCATTCTTTGTAATTTTCAGAATCCATGGATCGATTCAAGTTTTAAAGTACAATATACCTTAAAGATCTTGAGTACGTAGCACTGATACCAATTGTAGAAAACTAGAAGGGGGTTGAATAGTTTTTACTGAATAGATTTTATTACATTAAAACTTTTTCGTGTTCGTGAATGGATATAGATGAAGTGGGAATTAGCAAAGTAATAGACTTGAAGTAATAAAGAAAGAAACCACAATTCACAATGATTTATAGTGGTTCGGTCCAGCAAGATCTCACTTGTCTTGCCCCTACTTCTACTCCTCGGGTATGCACTTGAGATTTCTACTTCACTAATAAATGAATCTCCTTTACACCGGTGGAGAAACCTTCGTACTTAAGCTTACAATCTTTAACGACACCAAAGCTAGAATTTCGTGTTCTTTACAAAGGCACAACAACACCTTATACACTATACACTTGTGGTTTATAGTACAAACCACACTATTATACAAGTAGGTAGAAAATGGGTACAACAATGGTGAATGTGTATGTAACACTTAACACATTCACACAAAGTGAAGCCTTGAAGGATCAAAGCTTAGAATAAAGATTTCTCGTAACCAGTCTTGATATGCACAAAGATCTAAATCACAAGAGAGAAAAGAATAGACAAGAGTTAGATGCGAGAGTTAGATATATGCAAAAATATGGAGAGAAAAGGTAGAGAATGGATGAGTTCTAAGCTTGGTATTCATAGGCAAGTATCAGACAAGCACGAAACCCGTCGGCCCCATTACTCAAGGGTCCGACGGGGTCTGCCAGGTCAGACTTTTGTTGCCTTATAAATGTTTGTCCAAGATCATAAGCAAGCAATGTATGTGCCTTGAGTTGACTTTGTATATCTGGCATAAGGTGGTCAAAGTTAACTTTTTGTCCATCTTATTTTTCCATTTTTATGTTACATAAGTTGTGTATACTTTTACAAAACTTTAGTATATAAGTTCATGGACTAAAAAACTTATATGTTGCTTGTAATTCAAATATAAAAATATGTTTGATGTTTTAGTGCGATATTTGCATTTACAGTATTGTTATTATATAGGATAAGTGTTGGTTGGAAAAATGGACTAATGTTGGCACATTAAGTCATTTGGACTAATGGTGAATTGGGACTTAACTGACAATATTAGTTACCTGTTGGGGAGGTAAAAAGATACTCATATTAGTCTGACTTTGAAAGTTACATACCCACATTTAAAAAAATAAAGTTGAGTACCCAGAAAAGAAATGATGCCAAATTAGATACTTTTACAAATCATTTTCTCATAAAACAACAACTACTTCAACACTGTATTAGTATGTTGTTAAAATATTGGTTCATCTTACTTATATACTAAAAGACTAGACAAATTGAGCATAAAAGTCAGGATGACAGAGTGGTCTAATAGGCCAGACTCAAGTTCTTTTAAATCTTTTTTTCCTTTTTATTTAACTTTCATGTTTGGGTCGTACTCGTTTTAGACCCTATCCGAATTGTAAGTTTAATAGTACGCTGTTTTTTTTGTTTTAAATCGAGTGTAGACGTGTAGTATGTAACATGTTTGTAAGGTATATTTTAGATATCAACTGTGTGATGTTAAAATGGACTTTGTATATCTGGCATAAGGAGGTCAAAGTAAAAAAAAAATCAAATTTATTTTTCCATTTTAAAGTTATATAAGTTGTGTAAACTTTTTACAAAAGTTAAGTATCTAAGTTCATGAACCAAAAAAGACGTATATGTTGCTTGTAATTCAAACATAAAAATATGTTTGATGTTTTGTCATTAACAAAACATTAAGTATGATTAAAACGTAAATATCGTTTTAGTGAGATATTTGCATTTACACTATTGTTATTATATAGGATTAACTGTTGTAAATATTCGTTGGAAAAATGGACTAATTTGGGCACATGACATCATTTGGACTAACGGTACAATGAGACTTAACTTATAATATTAGTTACCTGTTGGGGAGGTAAAAAGATACTCGTATTAGTCTGAATTTGAAAGTTACATACCGACATTTAAAAAAATATAGGTTGAATACACAGAAAAATAAATGATGTCAAATTAGATACTTTTACAAATCATTTTCTCATAAAACAAAGACTACTTCAACAATGAATTAGTACGTTGTTAAAATCTTAGTCTATCTTACTAATATACTAAAAAACTAGACAAATTGAGTATAAAAGTCAGGATGGCGGAGTGGTCTAATGCGTCATACTCAAGTTCTTTTAAGTATTTTGTTCCTTTTTATTTACTTTCATGTTTGGGTCGTAGTCGTTTTAGACCCTATTCGAATTGTATGTTTAATAGTACGATGTTTTTTTTTAAAATCGAGTGTAGATAAAATGGACTTTGAAATATTAACCGTGTGATGATAAAATGGACTTTGTATATATGGCATAAGAAGGTCAAAGTCAAAATTTGGTCCATTCTTTTTTTCGTTTTTAAGCTATGTAAGTTGCGTAAACTTTTTACAAAAGTCTAGTATATAAGTTCATAGACAAAAAAAGACTTATATGTTGCTTGTAATTCAAACATAAAAATATGTTTGATATTTTGTCATTAACAAAACGTTAAGTATAATTAAAACGTAAATATCGTTTTAGTGCGATATTTGCATTTACGCTATTGTTATTATATAGGATTAACTGTGGTAAATATTTGTTGGAAAAATGGACTAACGTTGGCACATGACGTCATTTGGACTAACGGTGCAATGGGTCTTAACTGACAATATTAGTTACCTGTTAGGAGGTAAAAAGATACCCGTATTAGTCTAGATTTGAAAGTTACATACCCATATTTAAAAAAAATAAAGTTGAGTACCCAGAAAAAGAAATGATGCCAAATTATATACTTTTACAAATCATTTTCTCATAAAACAACGAATACTTCAACAATGTATTAGTACGTTGTTAAAATCTTTGTCGATCTTACTAATATACTTAAAGACTAGGCAAATTGAGCATAAAAGTCAGGTTAGCGGAGTTGTCTAATGCGCCAGACTCAAGTTCTTTTAAATCTTTTTCTCCTTTTTATTTTACTTTCATGTTTGGGTCGTAGTCGTTTTAGACCCTATTCGAATTGTAAGTTTTATAGTACGATGTTTTATTTTTGTTTTAAATCGAGTGTAGATGTGTAGTATGTAACATGTAAGGTATATTTTAGATATCAACTATGTGATGGTAAATTTGATGACTTTCGACAAACGATGACCATGTCACCACATGTAATCGCATATACTCCTGAATATATTATCAATAAGCCTAATAAAATTAATCGAGCCCGCGCATTCTGTCTCACCTACCGACCCATGAATTCTCCAGAGCGGGCCGACAGGTGTTCCAGACATCCATGTGACACTTCCGGAGCGTACGGGTCAATATAGGCAAAAGTTCCAAGTAACCAAACCAACCTTTGTAGCTAGAGTTTTTTTAAAAACATATAAACCTTTTTATAAAGAAAAACATATAAACCGACTTATCCTTTAATTAAGGGTCCGTTTGGTTTGAAGTCAGGTTTTACTTTAGGTGTGGGTTTATAAAGTGGGTGGTTTAGGTTAGAAAGAAAAAATATAAGAGTTATTATAAGGTTGTATTAATAGTTGTTTGGTTTATGTTGGGTTAGGTTTAGATTTAAAAATTTATTTATTTATAAAAATTTAAATATGAATTTAATAGTGAAACTTAATATTAATGTAAATAATTGGTGGTCGTTAAGAAAGATTACAGTTTTTTTTAAAAAAGGTGATGTGGGGCCTGTCAGAACTTTCAGAGAAAAGATACATATGAGCTAGGATTTTTAAAACCCCTTGAATTAGGGGATAAGGCCCAATTTTAAAACCTGAGTGTACCTACCAAACATTAAATTTCAAATCTAACCCTTGACTTTCAAAGAAAAGATGAAAACCAAACGGGCCCTAAGAAAAAACAAACCGACCTTTGTAGTTTTTTTTTTTTAATTTTTTTTTTAAGAACCGACCTATATATAATTTATATATACGACGGGATCCTCCATTAAAATTTGATTCACACACAATCATCGATTCTGCAATTTTTAAACAATCATCGATTCTGCAATTTTTAAACAATCATCGATTCAACCAGAACGTAAATTCATTCACAAACAATCATCGATTCAAAGGTACGTATTACTGCAATTTTTGTTTACTAGCTATCTAGGGCTTATTGCAAATCCGTAACAATAATCGAATATATGTTTAGATTAACATTGCTCATTCTGCATGCATTCTTGCTTGTAAAATTTTCATTCTTTAGGGTTTATTAATTACTAGTTACTTTATTAGCTTATTTGAAGGAGCTTAAGCTTCTATTACCTAATCTAAGCAACGTTCCAAAAATCGTTAGGGCTAGTTAGGTGATAAAAGCTTCGGATTGGCAATTTTCTTTGTATAGATTTTGAAATTATATGTATGACATGAACATAATACTTGAAACTCCAATTAGTTCAATGTTGACATAGGTTATTTGAATCGCTTTTTACAACCTAAATCAAAATTATCACTTGCTCATGTGATTTTGACCTAATATGCCCGATTTACTCAAATAGCCAGAGGCCTGTTTTGAAGCTCTTTAAATAAGCCTCTTCAAATAAGATAATCTGAAAACCCCCTAATTAAGCTTCTTACTCAGTTTTCAGATATCAAAGTTAAAACACTTGTTTAAACTTTTAAAACCAACACGATGTTATAAGATATCAAATTTAGTCACTTTTAAGCTCATTAAGTTCACAATGATCAGCAACACGAATCATCTCTTTATCCTTTTAAAACTTTTTCATATACTGACGATCGTGGATGATGTGATTCCCATAAACGTTTCCGTTCTAAATTTGATTATTTTAGACGTACTTTACAGATTTTTAAATTTATCTGGTCTATATATGAGGAACCATATCAACCTAAAGTGACATTTTTTAACTACAGGGAAAGTTTCTCGCATAACTACCAACCGCTCGAGTATTTGATGCCTCGAATCCTTGTGCATACAAATACATGATTTTGTATCTATATTTTATGAAATACTGATAAATTATTCAACTTCATTTTTTTTCTTTATTTCTTTCTGTTTGTGCTACCAGTTATTAACTATACTTTTTTCCTTTGCAGGGTACTTCTGGAGCAAAGTTAACTGCTACTGAAACTAGATAACGCGAGTGACTAATATAGATTCTGAATCATATATTTTCTCCTACAAGTGTCGTATATAGATTCTGAATCCTCGAAATGTTAGGCTTATTACCAATCGCAGCACCTCCATCCGATGGTCCATGCCAATTACAATCAATGGTAACACATACCAGAAGTATTGGAATTATACACCCTCCCCCGGACATCAGAACCATTGTCGGCAAAACTGCAAGCTTTGTGGCAGAAAATGGACCTGAATTTGAACATCGAATCATAGCCAGAAATGCTGGGAATCTAAAATTCAACTTTTTGAATAGATCAGATCCTTATCATGCTTATTACCAGCATTGCTTGTCAGAATTTCGGGTCCAACATCAAAACGGGGGGCAAAAGTTGCCGGATACACCTGCTCCTGATTCAACAGCAACTCAGAAAGCCTCAACAAATAGGTATGGTGCAACTGAGAACACTGACCAGTCAGCAAAATTTAGACCAGTTCGAAAAGCTCTTGACCCACCTCAAGCTGAGGAGTACACAATTCGGCTTCCTGAGGGCATAACTGCAGAGGAGTTGGATCTTGTTAAATTAACCGCACAGTTTGTGGCACGAAATGGGAAGTCTTTTTTGACTGAACTAACTAGTAGAGAAACTAATAATCCTCAGTTTCAATTTCTGAAACCCAATCAAAGTATGTTTAGGTTCTTTACTTCAGTTGCGGATACCTACTCAAAAGTCTTGATGCCTGCTGAAGGACTGACAGATAAGCTGAAAAAAAGTGTAACAAACATGACCACTGTACTTGAGCGGTGCTTGCACAGGCTCGAGTGGGAACAATCCCAGGAAGAGGCGAAGCAAAAAGCTGAAGATGAGATACAACAAGAAAAATTGCAAATGTCAATGATTGACTGGCATGATTTCATTGTTGTTGAGAACATAGATTTTGCAGACTATGAAGATGATGATATGCCGCCACCAATGAGTCTTGATGAGGTTGTAAGGAGGATCAAGATGACGTATATGGAGGAGGATGAAGTTGTGGAGCCTGGGAAGGAAGTAGAAATGGAGATGGACGAGGAAGAGGTACAACTTGTTCAAGAAGGTATGGTGGCTGCAAGTCGTGAAGAGAATAATGAACCACAAATGAGGATTGTGAAGAATTGGAAGAGACCTGAGGAAAGGACCCCCGCAGAGAGAAATCCGGCTAAATATATGTTTTCGCCAATCACTGGTGAAGCAATTCCTGTCAACGAGATGGCAGAACACATGAGAATTTCTCTTATTGACCCTAAGTTTAAAGAACAAAAAGACCGAATGTTTGCTAAACTGAAAGAAAGTACGCTTGCTAAAGATGATGAAATTTCTAGAAATATTGTTGGGCTTGCACGGACCCGGCCTGATATATTTGGGACCACAGAGGCGGAGGTTTCTAATGCTGTTATCAAGTCTGAAACTGGAAAGAAAAACGGCGAGCAGCCAAAGCTTGGGCAGACTGCAACCCACCACCTGGGCTTGCATTGAATCTTCCTGGTATTGAAGCTCCTGTTCGGACCCTACCTCCACCACCTGGGCTTGCATTGAATCTTCCTTATGTGCCACCTAATGCTCAATACTCGATTAAGACAATGCTTACACCGCTACAGCACCTGCCGCCCCCAATGCAAATGAACCAAATTATGTCTGTTAATCCGCTTGTGCTACCACCACCAGGATCCCTTGGTCATCGTCCTTATATGCCCCAATACAGCATGCCAATGGTTGCTCCGCTACCTATGCCTCGAGGGCCACCACTCCCAGACATTGCTGCTCCTCGACTTCCAGAAGAACCTGAACCAAAGAAGCGAAGGCTTGATGATTCTTTGCTTGTTCCTGAGGATCAATTCTTGGCTCAGCATTCGCAGGGATCAGTTCGCGTAACTGTGTCACTGCAAGTGGATGATGAAAAACTGAAAACAAAATCACCACTGGAAATTACAGTTGAGTCCTTGTCTGAGACAGTAGGAAGTTTGAAAGAGAAGATTGAGAGGGAGATTCAATGCCCTGCAAACAAACAAAAACTGAGTGGAAAGGCTGGTTTTTTGAAAGACAATTTATCTCTAGCGTATTACAACGTTGGTGCAGTTGATACGCTTACTCTCTCTTTAAGAGAACGTGGTGGTAGGAAGAGGTAAGAGGCATTTCCGATTAGACGTTCCACGGTCAGCATATCTATCACCTAACAATGCCACTCTATCACCAGTTGTTCTATCATAGCTTGAGCCACGGCCACCATATCTATCACCTAACAACGCCTCTCCATCACCCGTTGTTCTATCGGAGATTTCAGCCCGACCACCATATCTATCAACAAACTCCGCCTCTCCATCACCAATTGTTCTATCATAGCTTGCGCGACGACCACCATTTATATCACGTAACAACGCCTCTCCATCACCTGTTGTTCTATCATAGCTTGCACCAGGGCGGCAGAGCTTGATTGGTTAGCGGAATTATAGGCTTGAAATATCTCTAATATACTTAAGACTGCATTGTTCATTAATGTACACTCAATTTCAAGTTGTATGACAAATTGACAATCGATATATATATACAGCTATTACTAGCTCGTTGATTTTGTTTGTTTCGCTATTTGGCTATTACGGAGTACTAGTTTTACATGCATCATTTGGTGGTTAGTTGTGTTTTGTGTTCGGCTATTTTTCATATAATCAAAATCTTAGAATCCTGAAAATGTAAACTACCAAATAGGGGTATGCAAAACCAGTCTGTTTCGACAGAAACTGAAAGTTGAACAAGGACTTACTGAAATCGAGCTGCACAATGCAAGGTTCTGGATTTGGAAGTTCGGTATTAAACATGCTTTTTGTTTATCATTCGTTAACTTTGGATGCTACTTGGATACCAGATCATATTTGGCGTTGTTTTATGCATTTGGCGGTACGTGTTTCAGTGTCCAAGTCCCTCTTACATGTCGTGAACTGTCAAACCTTGATCAATCAAGATAATCTGTACGAAACCCTATATAAATTTGTAACACCCTAAAAATCGAGTGTTAAGTATTTTATTACCAAAATGCAATCGTGTAAGTTTAACTATGACTTCAAAGTTTGAATGCTTTATGTGATTAGTTAGTCAAACCCGATACTGGTATATATATCATATCATTTGTTGTAGAATATATTATGTCCCCTAAGGAAGAAAGAACTTAAGGGACCTAAGTTACCAAAATCCCAAAGTTAATACTAGAACCAAAAGGATTAACGGTGCAAAGGATTTAACTACAAGAGCTAACGATCGTTAAAATCAAGGGTTAGGGTCGAAAATTTCGACCCTAAATACAAAGGGTTTTCGACCCTAATTTTTAGGGTCGAAATATTCGACCCTACCTGCTCGACCCTAACTATTTGACCCTAAAAAACTAGGGTCGAAATACCCTTTGTAATTTAGGGTCGAAAAAATGGGGCCCACCACTTTTCAGCAAAGCTATTGACCAAAATTTAGGGTCGAAAGCCTTTGTAATTTAGGGTCGTAATTTCGACCCTAAATAATATCCACGTGTAATTTAAAAAACATTGTGAAAACTTTTTTTTTAATTTATTAAATTAGGGTCGAAATTATAATTCAACTTTAGGGTCGAAAATTTCGACCCTAAATATTATCCACGTGTAAATTAAAAAACATTGTGAAAACGTTTTTTTTTTTTAATTTAATAAATTAGGGTCGAAATATTTTTCAAGTTTAGGGTCGAAAATTTCGACCCTAAACATTTTATATTAGTTTTTTTTGCAGAAATCATGTGTGCAGGAAGGATTTAGGGTCGAAAATTAGGGTCGAAATTTTCGACCCTAAGACTTAGGGTCGAAAATTTCGACCCTAACTATAAGTTAGGGTCGAAATTTCGACCCTAACTATATGGTTAGGGTCGAAATTTCGACCCTAAATGGTTTCTGGGCAAAAAAAAAACTTCATTTTGCAGCTTGTTTCCAGATTTTTTTCCGGCATTTTTTTCGGAAAAAAATCTATATTTCAACAAATCCACAATATTACAAATCACTAAACAGTACAATACTAATAATTTACAATACGTTAAATAGCCAAAACGTTAGAATACATTTCACCAAATCCTTATTTCACAAATGTAACAAGTCTAAAATTATTACACATCACAATAAATCCATGTTTCACAATTTAACAAGTCTTAAGTTATTACACAAAATAAAAAGTCTAAAACCAACAACAACTCCTAATCTGAATAGTCCCCGGCCTGATCATCATCCCCCTCATCATCCCCCTCATCAGCATCCGAGTTAATTAGCTCATTATCGGACATGTTGTAGGCATTCTCAAGATCTTGAGCCAACTCGTCGACGGTCCGAGTATCATTTTGATGAGGATTTAGGCTGACGGTATAGTTGGGACTTTCCCGAGAGTTAGAACTCGAGGGGCCAGTGGTGTTGACAACGGGTCGATTACAGTTGTTGAAACTGTTATTTTGGGTAATTGGAGGTTGGAGTGGGTTGAGTGGAGCATTATATGGAAATCCGGGAGGGGGAGGAATACCACAGATCTGGGGCATAACAGGGACCTGAGACATACCAGGGAACTGAGGCATACCAGGGAATTGAGACATGCCAGGCATAGAAGCGAATTGGGGTGGCGGTACAAAAGGGTTATTAGGTCCGGTATACCCTCGACCCACATGTGAAGTATAATGAGAAATCAAATGACTTAGGCGGGCGTTGTTTACCTCAGCATTTTGTTGCGCCACACGAGCATACATATGGGCCAAATTAGCCCGTTGCTGCGCCTCCTCGGTTTGCTTCCTCAACTGCTCTTTTTCTTGCTCATGAATCCTAAGTACCTCCGAGAGTTGTTCTCGAGTCACTCCCTCACTATAAGAACTAATCCCGCATCCATATGAGGTACCATCACCCGGCAACTTCCTGCCCCTGCCGACGATATTTTGAGTGTTGCGGCTCGGATTTACTAGATCAATTATTTCTTGATCACTTTTGTACTGCTCAGCACCGCAAGAAATCGCTTCTTTTATGACCATCATTCTCGACTGTGAAAAAGAAAGAGAAAAAAAGAAGTTAAAAACAAATAAAAATATGTTATTAAAGCATGTATAAATTAAATTACTTACATATCTGTCTGCATTTTCCTCGGACATAGTGCCATTCTTGTTTGTGTGTGCCCTCTTCCAAGTTTGTATAAGGTCCTCGTGGGACCCATGCTTGACTTTCTATACAATATCAAATAAATTAATAACAAGATCTTTACCAAAAAAAATTAATAACAAGATACAAATAAACAATATAAAACTTTTAAATGATCACAAAAACTATAACGATTCTTACATATTCGTTCCTTCCTTGAGCGAATGATTTTTTCCCTTGATGTGTAGAAACGTTGTTTTTCGAGCGGTTAACTGCATTAACTTCACTTCTCATCACCTGTTTCGGGTCGGACCAATACAACACAAATCAAGCCACTCCCTTGCTGATCTGTTGCCCCATGTAGAACTCGATGGGGGCAGTACAAGCGCCGCTTCCTCGGCCGAATCATGGATAGAATAATAGTCACGCTTTAACTTGTTCTTATTTTTGCGCCAAAGTAGCCTCAACTTACAGTTAATTCCAGTTTTTATCCTTTCTCCCACTACATATGTTATCCCGTCATAAGTCACACTATCACGTCTATCCAACCAACCCGTCAGGTTGAAATAGGTCTACATGTAAACATATGCATTTAAATAAACAAACAATTTTCAACCAAAACAGTTAATAAGACTAGATGTAACGCAAACAATTAATACCTCAAGTGTAGGAAAGATATGGGTTTTGAGGTGCAATGGTATATGTTCCCACTCGCAAGCAAGTGGAAGTGGTCGGACTGTTTCCCCCATCAGAGAGCTCAACATCGCAGCATTATCGCCTAACGGATGGAAGCTATTAAGATCATAAATATCAAATGTAACTGGCAAAGGTCCTCCATGCGCCCTATGCTTCCTCCTTAGGCTCGTATTAACCGTAACCATATGTGGTATCGGGTCACCTGCAAAGATTAGTTATTCAAGCTATTGATTCGTGAAAATTCAAACACACTTAATTAACAATAAGAGTTGACATAAAATAAAAATAAATCACAATTTCTTACTTTCGCAATTGCCAGGTACGGACTTTGTAGGTCGTCTAGGTGGAGTACCACCACCATCCCCACCGTGTGATCTACCACCTACACACGCCATCTGTAATATAACAAGTACATGAACACACAATTTCGTGGACCGGTTAATGCTAATACACAAATTCATAAAAATTTACACATTTAAACATATAAGAACAATTTCATTAAAAAAATTACACATCTAAAGATTAAATCATTGTTTCATTCAAATTACAACTTAAGATCAATTATCACAATCTGAATCATCGCTAGATAAAACTTCTTCAACAACATTATTAGGGTTCACTTCATCATCATCAGACATTTCAACATCATCATCATCATCAAGGGCATGTGCAACGTCATCATCTTCATTGTTGATTAGATCATCATCGTCTTCATTAACCTGTGTGGCGGACACTTCTGCCGATTCATCATTCAAACTCAAATTTGTATCCTCCAAACAAGTCAAACCAACATTCAGCGTAAAATTTGATGAACTGCTACCATGTATAACTAATGTGAGATTTTGCTAGGTTCGAAATAAGTTCTCTCGATATCCTCTCGAATTGATCTCGGTCTTACGTGGAATGATTTGTTCTTGGTTAATAAAAAGTGGTTGGTTTGTTTATCTATTTTAAACTAACTATAAGAAATTAAGTGTCGAAGAGTAAAATTAAAGACTTGAAAGATTAAAGTGAAAAGACGAATTTAAAATTAAATGTTTGAAACTTTAAAAATTATATTAGGAAAATAAATGGACATTCAATTAAATCTAACTCTTGGAAAACTTTGTGAAAAATATGAACTTAATTGGAAACTACTAAAAGAAAGTAAGAACGGAGAATAGCAAAGCGACTCAATCGGAATAACCAAATATGGTGCAATCGGAATGTTATTCCGATCAATTGATCGGAATATGGAAGGAGACAAGCGATCGGAATATGGTAAAAGGTAGGCAATCGGAATGTTAAAACTTGTACAATCGGAATGAGCAAAATAAGACTGGTCGGAATACTAAAATTAACAATAATCGGAAAATGAGGGAAACTCCCAATCGGAATATCTAAAAGCAACAGCAATCGGAATATGGTAAATCTTGCTACAATCGGAATAAGGTTAAACAATACCCCGTTGGAATAACTGACAATACCACCAATCGGAAAACAAAACCCTTTTCCGATTGGACTCAATCGGAAAGAGGGGAGGGCCGGTCGGAATAGCTCAATAGGAAAGGGGTTTAAACCCTTTCCTAGATTTATGGAATTCGGTTATAAGCTAATGAAATAAGCTATTTTGACAAGCTTAACACCAAACTAAACCGAACCAAAGATTAACCGAATCAAATAAGCACTTATCAACTTGTCTAACTCGAAATCAAACAACTTTTTGGATCAAACAATAAAAACATAAACTTTTTAAGCACGAACACATAAATGAACTACACGGATCATAAGTAATTCGCACCAAAAGTAAGAAAGGAAGGTGAGAGTAAAGATTAAAAGATAAAAACTTGAACTTGATTAATTGAAAAAGTAATACAAATGTTGATCTTGAAAGAAAAAAGATGAAAAGTAGTGAGAGAAAGTTTAGAACTTTCTCTCTCTAAAACTAGAAACTACCTAAAAACTAAGTGTGTGAAAATTTGTGAGGTAAGGCCTTTATATAGGCGTGTATAATGGTGATGATGGGCTTTTGATTGGGCTTCAATTTGGGCTTCTTTTTCTTCTTTCTTCTTAAGTCTTCACGCATCTTTAAATAAATGTTTCCACTTTAGATTTGAGAAGTGTCGGTGAATTATTCCAACTCGTCTTTTAATATATTGTTTTATAGACTCGAGTTCTTCGACATATATGAATCTTCCATCTTGGGCTCTATTCTTCGATAAATCTTCAAATAGGCACAATGACTTCAAATCTTCTGCATCTTTTGGACAATAGACTTCGTCTTGAGTCCTTTTCTTTGATAAAACCCGTGCAATCCCATGTTTTCTTCAATATTCATCCGGTTAGCTCTGAAAACACAATAAACACAAAAACCACGCATAATTCCAAACAAATGATATTAAATACGTGTTTTGGTCTTGTTTTAGCCAGAATTAAGTGGTAAAAGGATGGGTGTTTTCACACCTATCAAATCCCCTACACTTAACCATTGCCATGCCCTCATGCAATGCTTAGTGACAAAGCACAATTACACTTTTCTCATTATCAATCAACCTTGGCCTTATTAAAATACTACTAAACAAAAATTGAAGTACTAAGAGAAGTTGAAACTTTAAAGTAAACAAAAGGATAGAAAATAGCTGTGTGGAAATAACTTGCAAAGAGATCGAGGACTTACATTAGGGCTTCGGTGCTGCGAAGATTTATCACCCTCAAGTTTCACGTTCCCCAAACTAAGCTTAAAAACGAGATCATTGTTATTATAAGTTAGCAATTCAGACACTTACGCACATGGCTTAATTAAATGCTTAGACTCCCTTATTCCTAGGTGTATCTCTTATATTTTATTTTTGTCTTAGAATGATCATGAAGATGCATTTTTGGACTTATTTCGATAATTATTTAGGGCTGAAAGCAAAGTAGGACGATTTGATCAATAGTTAGCTAAAGGACAAAATCTCTTAAAACTGCTTCTCGGGATATCAAAAAGTTCATATCTTGGCATAACTTGGTTCGCGATTTGAGACCTTTCTCGGGCCGATATTTGGCATGTACTTCATACTTCATATCTTTGAGAGACGTTCTTGAGATAATGGTCTTCTCATCGTAATAGAGTTTCTTCACTTGGAGACTTTTGAGGGGTACTCCAACTTTGTTGACCACGACTTCATGATTATTTCTTCAATCTCTAATTGGGATTTTAAGATACAACGATCCGCCTCCTTTTCGGACTTGGATCTATTTATCCTCATACCTTGTTAGGGTCTTTTCGGATAGATTCTCCATGATCTTTATGGGAGTTGATTGCTTTTCGTCGTGAGTCTTGATCCTTCATATTGATTTTAGGAATAATGCTTTTCACATCACTTTTGGATCTTCAGCAATAAAATGGAATCCTCATGCCTTGTTAGGGCCTTTTCGGACTCGCCAATCTTCGCGCCCCGCTTCATAAGTTATGCCTTGGCTATGAACTCTCGTCATTACCGAGCAACTTTTAAACGATCTTGGGCTAGAAGCTAAGTAACTTTTCAAATCGTAAGACCTTACTTATTGCAGATAAATTTTTAGCAAGTGATGGGAGAATAGGCAAATAATTACACCAAGTGAGCTTGCGCAAGAATACCGACTTATAATTGACTATATCATTTCTCGTCCTCCACAATTTAAAATCTCAAGTAATGAGACTCGTGGACACTTAGCCTAATAAACCAATTAAGGTCTACATGGTTAAGGATACTAGCTAGAATAAACTTGGATAAGTCTATTCGGGTTGAGTCAAAATAAACGCAACGGGCCTAATATGTCAAAGATTTCTAAACTAGCTACACCACTTTATTAAAAATTTTGACTTTATTGCGCGATATATACATATGAAAGCAACGATAAAAATTTAAAAATTACGACTAAATGGCCAAAGTTAATTAAAAATTTGAAAAATGTTGAAAAAGATGATTTTCTGGTTAAATGAAGGCATTTTCATGGAAAAGTCCACTTAAAACTTCGATAGAAGTCCCCCCTACACTTAAGATAAACATTGTCCTCAATGTTTAAGCATGTGGGAAAAGTCTCCCCTACACTTATGACATTGTGCACGTTGGTTAACTCAAGTTAAGGAAGGGACGACTAAAGTGATCAATTTCAAATGTGAGTATGAAGAAAATTGAATCACGATAGTTGAGAGATAGAACCGGATTTCGGATAACACGGGAGCACGGTTCTTCAAAGTTTCCAAGAGTGAACTTATCCCTGTAATCACGTCACCACACAAATACAAACACCTATGCAGGTCCCCCTACACTTAGGAGGTTAAAACGTAAAAGGATAGATACTCGGGCTGCCTCCCGAGGAGCGCTTGTTTTTGATAACCGTGTCACGAGCCTGACTCGACCCAAAATTAGTTCATGGGGAACGTGGTGAGGGATGGAATCATCTCCTGAGAGATGTCCTCACCAAAGTACAACTTCAGACGCTGGCCATTCACCTTGAAATTGGGCCCATTTGGCTGAGAAAGCTCAATGGTCCCATACGGAAAGACGTTGGCGACGGTGAATGGACCAGACCAGCGGCTCTTCAACTTGCCAGAGAAGATCTTCAACCGAGAGTTAAAAAGTAAGACTTGATCACCAATATGCAACTCTCGGTTCTTGATTTTTACGTCATGAAGGATCTTCGTCTTCTCTTTGTAGATCAGCGAGTTCTCATAAGCTTCATTCCTCAGTTCGTTGAGCTTGTTGAGTTGAGTCTTGCGATGATCACCGGCTTTGTTGATGTCGAAGTTAGCCCACTTCAAGGCCCAGTGCGCCTTATGCTCCAGCTCGATGGGAAGGGGGCATGTTTTCCCGTACACAAGACGATAAGGTGTACAACCGATCGGGGTCTTGTAAGCAGTACGGAAAGCCCACAGAGCATCATCTAACTTATCGGTCCACGCGGCACGATGCTCTCCCACAGTACGCTCCAAAATTCGCTTCAATCCACGGTTGGATATCTCGGCTTGCCCATTGGTTTGGGGATGATAAGCGGTGGAAAGACGGTGATTGACACCATACTTTGCCATGACTCTTGCAAATTGATCGTTGCAAAAATGAGTCCCGCGGTCACTGATAATGGCACGAGGAACACCGAATCGAGCGAACAGCGATTTCAAAAAGTTACAAACCACCCTTGCATCATTAGTAGGTAAAGCTTTGGCTTCAACCCACTTTGAAACGTAGTCAACGGCGACAAGGATGTATTTGTTTCCTTTAGATGAAGGGAATGGCCCCATAAAGTCGATACCCCAAACATCAAAGATTTCACATTCCTGAATGAAATTCTGAGGCATCTCGTCTTTATGTGTGATCGTGCCTTGTTTTTGGCAAGCATCACATCGTTTAACCATATCGTGAGCGTCACGATAGATGGTGGGCCAATAAAATCCCGAATCAAACACTTTTTTAGCGGTGTAGTTAGGACCAAAGTGACCACCAGTGGGTCCTTTGTGGCAAGCATCAAGGATTTCTAAGGCTGCCGGTCCATCAACACATCGGCGAATAATCAAGTCGGCACATTGTTTGAAAAGATACGGGTCATCCCAAAAGTAAGTCTTAATGTCTTTGAAGAACTTTTTCTTTTGCTGGGATGTTAACCCGTCAACGAGGATTCCACCCGCCAAGTAGTTTGCAATGTCTGCAAACCACGGGGTTTCATCAGCAGTCGAGTTTATAGACATTAAGGTCTCCAGGGGAAAAGAATCATTGATTTCTTTGTTCGGATGATCCCCCTGGTAAGGATCCTCAAGTCTGCTGAGATGGTCCGCGGCTAGGTTTTCTGCTCCTTTTTTATCGCAAATTTCGATTTTAAATTCCTGGAGCAGCAAAACCCAGCGAAGAAGTCTTGGTTTGGAATCTTGCTTTGTCAACAAGTACTTCAGCGCGGAATGATCGGTATACACAATGGTGGTAGAAAGGACAAGATAGGGGCGGAATTTTCAAAAGCATAGACAACAGCTAAAAGCTCTTTTTCGGTTGTCGTATAATGCAATTGTGCCCCTGTCATTGTCTTGCTAGCGTAATGGATCGGTTGGAAGTGTTTGTTCACTCTTTGTCCAAGAACCGCTCCAATAGCAAAATCGCTAGCATCGCACATCAACTCAAAGGGAAGCTCCCAATTATGGGTAACCAAGACAGGTGCCTTAGTGAGCTTATCCTTAAGCGAGTTGAAGGCTGCAAGACACTCTTTGGAGAAGATAAAAGGAGTATCTTTTTCCAAGAGGTGGGTCATCGGGCGAGCGATTTGAGAAAAATCTTTGATGAATCGACGGTAGAAGCCCGCATGACCCAGGAAACTTCTCACCCCCTTCACGGTAGAAGGTGGAGGCAACTTGGCGATAACATCGACTTTAGCACGGTCTACTTCAAGACCGGCTTTGGAAATCTTGTGTCCTAGCACGATGCCCTCTTTTACCATAAAATGGCATTTTTCCTAATTAAGAACAAGGCGAGTGTCTTCACGCCGCTTAAGCATACGTTCTAAATTGGCAAGGCACGCAGAGAATGAATCGCCATAGACCGAGAAATCATCCATGAATACTTCCATAGTGTCTTCCACCATGTCATGGAAGATAGCCATCATGCACCTTTGGAATGTCCCAGGAGCATTACATAAACCAAAAGGCATGCGTTTGTAAGCAAATGTTCCGTAGGGACAAGTGAATGTGGTCTTTTCTTGGTCCTTGGGATCGATGGGAATTTGAAAATACCCGGAGAAGCTATCTAAAAAGCAGTAATAATCATTACCCGCAAGACGCTCGAGCATTTGATCCATGAAAGGAAGAGGAAAGTGGTCTTTTCTCGTGGCGTCATTGAGCTTGCGATAATCAATACAAACTCTCCACCCAGTAACGAGACGAGTGGGTATCAACTCGTTGTGTTCATTGGGAACAACGGTTATTCCGCCCTTCTTGGGCACACAATGGACGGGACTTACCCACGGCGAATCCGAAATAGGGTAGATCAAGCCGGCATCTAGAAGTTTGATAACCTCTTGTTTGATGACGTCATGAATTTTAGGATTAACCCTTCTTTGGTTCTGGATTGTGGGTTTGAAGTCATCTTCCATGAGAATCTTGTGAGGACAAAAGTTCGGATCAATTCCGCGGATATCGGAAATTTTCCAAGCAATTGCCTTCTTATGAGCTTTAAGCACATCGATGAGACGAGTTTTCTCTTCTTCTTGTAAGTCCTTAGCGATGATGACGGGTGACTTCTTCTCTTCTTCAAAGAACGCATACTCGAGATGAGGCGGCAACTCCTTAAGTTCTAAATCCGGAGGATTGTCGACGGAAGGCGTATTCAAAGTCGGAGTATCGATAGCAATGACCGTGGGAGATGGAGGCGAAGGATTGTCTTCGGTGAGAAGATTGTCAAAGAAATTCATGTCATCATCCCCATCGATAGGAGAATCATTAGGAGCTAAATTCACATCTCCCATGGTATCTTCAAGATTGTTCCAAAATAAATCACTATCTCCAAATAGAGACAATGATGAATCAATAGAGGACACGGTCTCAACATTGGGAAGAGAGGTAGGAATACTTTTGCAAGCATCATTAAAGTGTTCTTCACAAGCCTCATCAAGAACGTCAATACAATTAACGCTCTCATAAGAATAAGGCTGTTTAGACAACTTTCCCATGTTGAAGACTACTTTATCGTCACCCACTCTCATGATAAGCTCACCGGCTTCAACATCAATGAGAGTGCGACCGGTCCTCAGGAATGGACGACCAACAATCAGTGGTACACGGGGGTCCATCTCGTAGTCGACGACAACAAAATCAGCAGGGAAGGTGAATTTGTCGACTCCTACAATGACGTCTTCAGCTATCCCCACTGGATAAGCAACCGTACGGTTGGCTAATTCCAAAGTCATTTTGGTGGGGACAAGCGCTGGGAGAGATAATTGCTTCCAAACACTTAGAGGCATGAGATTAATACTGGCACCTAGATCGGCTAGGGCCATGCAATTCTCTACTCCCGGGAGATTGCAAGGGATAAGAAAACGACCCGGATCACCAAGCTTGATTGGCAATTTCCTTAAGAGCACTGCAGAGCAGTTCTCATTAAGTTGGGTGTTGGCGAGATCGAGGAGCTTTTCCTTGTTGCTCAGAAGATCTTTAAACATTTTGGCGTATTTGGGCATGTGAGCGAGAGCCTCAGCGAAGGAGATGTTAAAATTCAATTGTTTGAACATTTTAAGGAAGTTCGAAACCTGAATATCGTCCTTGCTTTTGAGCTTCTCTTTCCTCAACCTAGATGGATAAGGTATATTGGAAGAAGAGGAAGGCTTTGGAAGAATAGGATCACTCACATCCTTGGGTGGAGGAGGGGTAGAAGGAAGAGGTGGAGAAATTGGGGAAGGAGAAGGATGAGGAATAGGAGCAGGTGACTCGTTCTCCTTTGTCACAACCACCGGTGGAGGTATAGGAAACTCGGGTTCCTTGGTACCTTTACCACTTCGAGTAGTGATTGCTTTTATCTCCCCTCTTGGGTTCGCAACGGTGTTACTCGGAAGAGTACCCGAAGAAGAGGGTTGATTACCTTGGAAAAATCTAGCCATCATGTTCCTTAAGTCATTCGTTTGACTATCCATAGTGTGTTTCATATCAGCTCTCAGATCATTCCCTTGTTTCATCAGGTCTGCTTTCAAGTTGCGCACTTCCTGTTGGAGATTATCCACGATCACATCATTAGTCCTCATGTAGGTTCCAATGTCTTGATGTGATGCGGGGGTTTGGTTGGAAGGAGCAGTGTATGCGGGTGGTTGATAAGCAGGTTGCTGGTAAACTTGGTTATTTCGTTGAGGTGGTTGTTGCTGCTTGTGAGGAGGGATGTATGGTGTACGAGTTTGTTGTTGTTGAAGAGGGCGGTTGAGGTTTTGTTTTTGGTTTTGGTTGTTAGGATTAAAACCAGGTGGTGAGATATAGTTGATGGAACGGTAGCTAAGCAAGTTGCGGTCACCTTGAGGTTTTGGTTGATAAGTAGGTTGAGTATAGGTGCCATATGCTGCATTAACATTCTCAGCAGGGTAGTCTTGGGTGGCAGTACAAGTTGTGTAAGAGTGAGGACCACCGCATATCTCACAAGGTTGGCTAACAGCGTTCACTTGAGCGTTTTTGGCGGTGCTATTGTTGTTGTTGCTGACGGTGTGGGTGACAAGCGATTCAAGAAGCGTTGTGATTTTGTCAAGTCGCTTGTCGCTGTCATTAGTGCTAGCACTAGCAACATTGGTCCTAACACTCTTGGTTTGCACACGAGATTTATTCTCAATGATGTCCCAAGCAGCATTGGAAGTCTTAGCCAATAAATTACCCCCTGAGGCACTGTTCAGTGAATCTTGGTCACTCATGCTTAAACCATTGTAAAATGTATTGATTTGATGTACTTTGGTAAAACCATGTTGTGGGCATTTTCTTAAAAGATCTTTAAAACGATCCCAAGATTCACTGAACGACTCATCGTACTTTTGTTCAAAATTTATGATCTCATTCCGCAAAGCGGTAGTACGAGAGGGTGGGAAAAAGTAATTGATGAATTTTGTTTCCAAATCCGTCCACGAGAGAATACTCTGTGGCGGTTCCTTAGCAAGCCAATGCCGGGCTTGTCCCTCTAAAGAAAAGGGAAAAAGTTGTAACCTTATAACCTCTTGTGGAACGCCATTGAATTTGACCGTGTTGGTGAGTTGCAAGAATCTCTTTATGTGGTCGTGTGGATCATCAATGGTTCGTCCCAAGAATGGTTGAGCGGAGACCATCTGGATAAAGCCTGATTTTAGCTCAAAGTTGTTGGCGGCAATTGGAGGTATGAAAATTGGATCCGTGTTGCCATCGACATGAGCTTGCAGTAATTCAATCATCGGGCGATTATCCGGAAGGGGCTCATTGTTGTTATTGTTCATGTTGTTGAAAGGCGGTTTGTTGTTGTTATTATTGTTTTGAGGTGGTATACCGGCCATGTCTAAGTTATCGAGAGGCTCGGGCTCTTGATAAGACGTGGATCGAGTGCGCATACACCTGCAAAAGAACGAACAAAGAAAAACAAAGCAAAAATATTTTTGGTTTTTATGTTTTTTTACTTTTTAGGATTTTTGAAAATTTTATATTTTTTAGTGTTTTTGAAATTTTTTTTGAAAAATTAACGTTCACGGGGAACGGATCCCAAAATCCAAGTTCTCACAAAAAACTTTTGATCTTAACGAGAAGAGCCGGCAGCGGCGCCATTTTAATGTGAGATTTTGCTAGGTTCGAAATAAGTTCTCTCGATATCCTCTCGAATTGATCTCGGTCTTAAGTGGAATGATTTGTTCTTGGTTAATAAAAAGTGGTTGGTTTGTTTATCTATTTTAAACTAACTATAAGAAATTAAGTGTCGAAGAGTAAAATTAAAGACTTGAAAGATTAAAGTGAAAAGACGAATTTAAAATTAAATGTTTGAAACTTTAAAAATTATATTAGGAAAATAAATGGACATTCAATTAAATCTAACTCTTGGAAAACTTTGTGAAAAATATGAACTTAATTGGAAACTACTAAAAGAAAGTAAGAACGGAGAATAGCAAAGCGACTCAATCGGAATAACCAAATATGGTGCAATCGGAATGTTATTCCGATCAGTTGATTGGAATATGGAAGGAGACAAGCGATCGGAATATGGTAAAAGGTAGGCAATCGGAATGTTAAAACTTGTACAATCGGAATGAGCAAAATAAGACTGGTCGGAATACTAAAATTAACAATAATCGGAAAATGAGGGAAACTCCCAATCGGAATATCTAAAAGCAACAACAATCGGAATATGGTAAATCTTGCTACAATCGGAATAAGGTTAAACAATACCCCGTCGGAATAACTGACAATACCACCAATCGGAAAACAAAACCCTTTTCCGATTGGACTCAATCGGAAAGAGGGGAGGGCCGGTCGGAATAGCTCAATCGGAAAGGGGTTTAAACCCTTTCCTAGATTTATGGAATTCAGTTATAAGCTAATGAAATAAGCTATTTTGACAAGCTTAACACCAAACTAAACCGAACCAAAGATTAACCGAATCAAATAAGCACTTATCAACTTGTCTAACTCGAAATCAAACAACTTTTTGGATCAAACAATAAAAACATAAACTTTTTAAGCACGAACACATAAATGAACAACACGGATCATAAGTAATTCGCACCAAAAGTAAGAAAGGAAGGTGAGAGTAAAGATTAAAATATAAAAACTTGAACTTGATTAATTGAAAAAGTAATACAAATGTTGATCTTGAAAGAAAAAAGATGAAAAATAGTGAGAGAAAGTTTAGAACTTTCTCTCTCTAAAACTAGAAACTACCTAAAAACTAAGTGTGTGAAAATTTGTGAGGTAAGGCCTTTATATAGGCGTGTGTAATGGTGATGATGGGCTTTTGATTGGGCTTCGATTTGGGCTTCTTTTTCTTCTTTCTTCTTAAGTCTTCACGCATCTTTAAATAAACGTTTCCACTTTAGATTTGAGAAGTGTCGGTGAATTATTCCAACTCGTCTTTTAATATATTGTTTTATAGACTCGAGTTCTTCGACATATATGAATCTTCCATCTTGGGCTCTATTCTTCGATAAATCTTCAAATAGGCACAATGAGTTCAAATCTTCTGCATCTTTTGGACAATAGACTTCGTCTTGAGTCCTTTTCTTTGATAAAACCCGTGCAATCCCATGTTTTCTTCAATATTCATCCGGTTAGCTCTGAAAACACAATAAACACAAAAACCACGCATAATTCCAAACAAATGATATTAAATACGTGTTTTGGTCTTGTTTTAGCCAGAATTAAGTGGTAAAAGGATGGGTGTTTTCACACCTATCAATAACATCTTGATCGAACTCTTCAACATCGCCATGATAAACATGTTCGACCACATTCCAACCCTTTGGTTTTCTAGCAAGGTCTTCAAGGTAAAATACTTGTGATACTTGTGTCGCAAGAATGTATTGGTTATTTTTGTGAAATTCCTTATTAGTTAAAATATGATGTATGCCCTGCTCAATGTAAGAACGTCTATTGCGTTTCGTATAATTTGGGGGGTTAATGGTGTCAAACCTTTTACATCAAAACAACACAACCTTGCGGTTCCCGATATAAGTGAGCTCCAGAATTTCTTCGAGTTGACCATAACACATCTCTCCATCAAGCCCGGCTGTTGAAACACCGCTGCATTGACTGGTTTGAAGTTTATCGCGTTCATGTATCACAAACCTCACACCGTTAACTACGCAAGCGGGGTATGTACATGCACTAGTATGTCCGCATGCCAAAGAGAATAACTCTTTATTACAGTCGCCTGTCGTTTTTTTTTCACGAATCTACGAAAGAGATACAAACATATTTAGATATATGAGCAATAACTCCAAGGTAATATATCTAATGTATTTACCTTGTGACTAAACCAGGTGGGAAACCTCGTTTCCACGTTATCAGGCGATTCTCTGCAAAAGTTCATGATATTAGGATAAGTCATCCCGAAAGAAGATTTTTTAAAATATAGATAAGGAAGAGACATACTCTTTGTAAGCCAAGATGTCTGATTCGATTTCAGGACTGTTGTTAAGTATATACCATACAACTCCCCGCGTAACATCTAAACTCATATGAATATCTTTGACTCTACCCATCAGTTTGCATGCGGACCGGAACACCTGGAATTTATCTTTTTGTTCAGGCAAACCGTCGTCATTCCTGTCAAGACGGTTAAATCTCGTCTCGACATCCTCAGCAAGATAACGCGAACAAAAAGTTAATGCTTCTTCTGCAACATAACCCTCCGCAATAGAACCTTCGGGCTTTGCTTTATTTCGGACATAATTCTTTAGCTTATTCATGTATCTTTCAAATGGATACATCCACCTGCAGCGAATGAGGGCACCTAGAATAGCCTCATCGGGTAGATGTACAACCAAATGAGGCATTATGTCAAAAAAACAGGAGGAAAGATTTGCTCTAAATTAATCATCACACTGATCAATTGGTTTTTAGCTTTTACCATGTCCTCCTCCGTCAAAATTCTAGAACAAAGCTGCTTAAAAAACAAGCAAAGCTGGATTATAGGATCTGCAATGTTTTTGGGCAAGTATTGTTGTACTCCGTAAGGAAGTAACCGTTGCATCATTATATGACAGTCATGAGATTTCATGCCCGTTATATTGTCATAATTAGCGGTGACTTTTTGCTTAAAGTTGGATCCAAACCCATCAGGTAGTCTAACTCCTTTGATGAATTTACAAAAACGTTCCATGTTAGCTTTGGTGAAAGAGTACTTTGGATGAGGCTTCTCAAACTTCCCGTTTCCTTTTGGAACTAACCACAACTCGGGTCGAACTCCCAATTTTTCCAAGTCTTGCCTTGCGTTTGCCGTGTCTTTTGATTTATCGTTTTGTAACAAGATATTCAGTATTGCCTCAAGCACGTTCTTTTCGATGTGCATGACATCCAAATTGTGTTTTAGTAGAAGAAAGGGCCAATACTCAAGCTCCTAAAAGATAGAACGCTTAGTCCAATTCAATTCAACATTTCTATCAGGCGGTGGGTTGGTTTTCTTAATTTTTGGATGCTTCCCCGGCTTACGACTCAAGAGGCTATTAATTTGTAACTGGATATCCATTTCAGTAAACTTTCCCGGTTTAGGTTTCCGTTCGGCTTTACCATGGAATTGCCTAGTTTTACTCCTTAGATAATGATTTGTTCTTAACCATCTTCTATGACCAACATAAACGATTTTGTTCTTGATAGCCATCGATGGAGTGTCCTTGTTACAAGTGGGGCATGCGTAGTAGCCTTGCCCAACCCACCCAGAAAGACTACCCCAAGCTGGAAAATCATTGATGGTCCATAAAAGCGCCGCATTCATATCGAAATAAGTACCCGTAGCAGCGTCTTTCGCCCTGACTCCTTTCCATAAATCTTTGAGTTCTTTAATCAAAGGCGCCAGGAAAACATCAATATCTTTTGCAGGTGATTTAGGTCCGGGAATTAACATCGTCAACATTAAAGAAGTTTCTTTCATACACATCCACGGTGGTGTGTTGTATGCTGTCAATATGACCGGCCACATGCTGTAATTTTGACTCATAATGCCATAAGGATTAAAACCATCAGCAGCCAACCCTAATCGAACGTTTCTAGGGTCACTAGAGAAATCAGGTAGCATCAAGTCAAAATGTTTCTATGCTTTACCGTCACAGGGGTGATTCAACTTGCCATCCTTACACTGTCCAGTAGCATGCCAAGTCATCCACTTTGCTATGTGTTTTGTGTTGAACATGCGTTGAAGTCTAGGTTTTAACAGAGAGTAACGCACCACCTTGTTTGCAACCAACTTCCCCTTTGTTTTCTTGGGGTCTTTATATCTACTCTCTCCGCAGACTGGACAATTATCCCTCTTTTTGTTATCCTCTGATCCCCAATATAAAAAGCAATCGTTTATACAAGCATGAATCGATTCGTATCCTAACCCGATCTTTCTGTATGTCTTCTTGATTTCATAATATGACGATGGGAAATTGAAACCTTGACTACGGGTACAAAACTTCTGGAGACAAGCTAGAATCTGGTTAAACCCGACATCACTAATTTTATTTGAAACCTTGATGTGTGCAATCTCTGTTGTAAATTCCAATGTAGTCAAATTGGTAAGCGTGTGCAACTTTTGGGTTGACCTACTAAGTAACTCTTCAAACTCGTTATTAGGACCCGTTGTTTGATCAAGTGGAGTTTGAGTCGGAGGAGTTTGAGTCGGAGGAGTTTGAGTCAGTGGAGTTTCGACATTAGTTACAGAAATATCTTCTAAGAACGTATTCATGTCAAGGTGTTCAGGTGAATGTGATACTGGTGTAGGAAGCGGAAGAATCGGTTCACCGTGATATTTCCAAGTGGTATAATGTTCGTCCCACCCGTGTTGGGATAATTGTACCTCAAGAGTGTGGAGGTCAACTAATCTCTCACAGTTACAACAACGTTTACATGGGCAACGGATCATTTGTGTGATGGGGTGCACAAATGTCTTACAATGCTCGAGGAAGGTGAAAAGACCATATAAAAATTCATCGGAATTACGATTGGATATAGTTGTCCAACTCTTATCAATTATCATAACTGCGTTGCAAATAAACATTATTCAAATAAATGATTTAATTAAACACCTTAAAACAAACAATCAGGAATGTTTTTTCACCTACTAGTGCACTATGGAAGGCAATCCTAACCCACTCTTTGAATGTTTCGTCTCATATATGAATGCGTATAACTGATTTACTATTCGAGAATATTTCGGCAGCATTTCCCCTCTACTCCCCAAATATGTGTTTAAAGACATATTCGTAGGAGTAAAGGAGAAACGCTGTCGAAATCATCTCAAATAATAAACCAGTTATACGCATTCATATCCTAAATGAGAAAAAACATTCAAAAAGCAGTCCCAAAAATGGGGACTTTCCGAAATTAATTTCTAATAAATTAATTTCGGACGGGTTTTCTAAGGTTGATTAATTTCGGACGGGGCTTTTCCAAAATTAATCGACTAGAATCCTAAAACAATCCTAAAATTATTTACTACAAAAGACTAACCATATATAATATAATAAACATATGCATAATATTAATTACACACCTCGGTCACGGCTGAAATAAACAAAGATGGAAAGATAGAAAAAAGGTCCGGATGAGGAACTTGTCCCGACTGTCCCGGTGCTAACCAAACACAAACATAAAATAAAAAAATCTAAATTAGTTGGTTTCCGAGATTTTATCTAATTTGAAACAAACACTAAAACAATTTCAAAAAAAACATTACCTTTTATACGACTGTGACTCGGGAATTCGGTTCTCGACTCGCTTCCCCGCTAACTCGGTTGTGACTCGGGTCTCGGCTACGACAAACATATCAAAAAATAAAATAAAATTATGCCTATATAAGCTGAAATCTATTAAGCCTAAATCAGTTAATCCCTAAATATAATCTGAAATCATAAGCTTAAATATAATCCGAAATCAACTAATAAGCGTATATCGTGATAAGCTTATCAAAACAAATACACTTTTCAAACACCTTTCAACTAAGCCTAAATAAGCCTAAATCAATTAAGCCGAAATCATAAGCACCTGTGGTGGTGGTGGAGGCTACTGCTGTTGCCGATGGTGGTGGTTGCTACTGCTACCGCTGCCGGCAGTGGTGGTTGCTACTGATGCCGCACGGCGGTGGTGGTGGGTGGTTGCTAGCAAAAAAATTAACAATAATTTAACAATAACAAAACATTAACAATCACATTTAGCAAAAAATTAAACAAAATTAATATATTAAACAAAAAATCAATTACCTTTATATTTATTAAAAAAACAAAGTGGTGGGACTGTGGTAGTGCTATATGCCGATGGTGGTGGTGGGACTGACTTTGTGGTGATGGGTGACGGGGTGGAGTGAGGTGGTGACGATCTTGTGGTGATGGGTCGGAGTGTGGTGGAATAGGGTGATGAAAATGGTGGTGTGTGGTGTGGGTGATGAATGTGGATAAAAGAAAAAGAGATAAATGACTCCCGTCTGTGGTGGTGCGAAGGTTGTGGTGGGAAGGAGTGGTGGTGCGAAGGTGGTGGTGGTGCGGATTGGTGATGCGAATGGTGATGCGGATTGGTAGTGATGCGGATTGGTGGTGCGAAGGTGGTGGTGATGCGGGTTGGTGATGCGAATGAAGATGAAGATAGATGACTCCCGTTTTTTTTAATGAAGATGAAGATAGAATGAATGAAGTGTTGTGGGTAAGTTGTGGATAGAATTTAGGGTCATAATCTAGGGTCGAAATTTTCGACCCTAATTTTTAGGGTCGAAATTTTCGACCCTAAATATAAACCGCGAATTTTTTAATGTTGGTATAGAATTTTAAAATTTTCGTGAAATTTTTGAAAATAAAAAGTTTTAGTGCCAAATTTAGGGTCGAAATATTTCGACCCTAAATTTCGAAACTATAATAGTTTTGAATTTAAAATGTTTAAAAAAAATCAATAAATAGAGTTTTTAAACTACTAAATTATTAATATAAAATATTAACAGATTATTTTGTTTATATAAAAATTAATAAGTATCACTAATATATTTTATTTATGTAAATTTATTTTATAAATTACAATAATTACGTTTTAAAATAGTAAATTTCGAAAGGAGAATAATTTTAATTTTAAAATGTTTTAAAACATTAATAAATAGAGTTTATAATTACTAAATTATTTTATAAAATATTATCAAGTTATTTTGTTTATATAAAAAATTAATAAGTATCACCAATATATTTTATTTATGTAAATTTATTTTATAAATTACAATAATTACGTTTTAAAATAGTAAATTTCGAAACGAGAATAAAATTTTAAAATGTTTTAAAACATTAATAAATAGAGTTTATAATTACTAAATTATTTATATAAAATATTAACAAATTATTTTGTTTATATAAAAAATTAATAAGTATCACCAATATATTTTATTTATGTAAATTTATTTTATAAATTACAATAATTACGTTTTAAAAGAGTAAATTTCGAAACGAGAATAATTATAATTTTAAAATGTTTTAAAGCATTAATAAATATGAGTCAATAGGGTATCGTATTACATGATATGAGCCAATACGGTATCGTATTACATGATATGAGTCAATACGATATCGTATTACATGATATGAGTCAATATGGTATCGTATTACATGATACGAGTCAATAGGGGATCGTATTACATGATATGAGCCAATATGGTATCGTATTACATGATATGAGTCAATAGGGGATCGTATTACATGATACGAGTCAATGTGGTATCGTATTACATGATATGAGTCAATAGGGTATCGTATTACATGATACGAGTCAATAGGGGATCGTATTACATGATATGAGCCAATACGGTATCGTATTACATGATATGAGTCAATATGGTATCGTATTACATGATATGAGCCAATACGGTATCGTATTACATGATATGAGTCAATACGGTATCGTATTACACGATACGAGTCAATATGGTATCGTATTACATGATACGAGTCAATAAGGGATCATATTACATGATATGAGCCAATAGGGTATCGTATTACATGATATGAGTCAATAGGGGATCGTATTACATGATATGAGCCAATATAGTATCGTATTACATGATACGAGTCAATAGGGGATCGTATTACATGATATGAGCCAATATGGTATCGTATTACATGATATGAGTCAATGTTGTATCGTATTACATGATATGAGTCAATATGGTATCGTATTACATGATATGAGTCAATGTGGTATCGTATTGCATGATATGAGTCAATATGGTATCGTATTACATGATATGAGTCAATGTGGTATCGTATTACATGATATGAGTCAATATGGTATCGTATTACATGATATGAGTCAATAGGGGATCGTATTACATGATATGAGCCAATATGGTATCGTATTACATGATACGAGTCAATAGGGTATCGTATTACATGATATGAGTCAATAGGGGATCGTATTATATGATATGAGCCAATATGGTATCGTATTACATGATATGAGTCAATGTGGTATCGTATTGCATGATATGAGTCAATATGGTATCGTATTACATGATATGAGTCAATGTGGTATCGTATTACATGATATGAGTCAATATGATATCGTATTACATGATACGAGTCAATAGGGTATCGTATTACATGATACGAGTCAATAGGGTATCATATTGCATGATATGAGCCAATATGGTATCGTATTACATGATATGAGTCAATAGGGGATCGTATTATATGATATGAGCCAATACGGTATCGTATTATATGATATGAGTCAATATGGTATCGTATTACATGATATGAGCCAATATGGTATCGTATTACATGATATGAGTCAATATGGTATCGTATTACATGATATGAGTCAATGTGGTATTGTATTGCATGATATGAGTCAATATGGTATCGTATTACATGATATGAGTCAATGTGGTATCGTATTACATGATACGAGTCAATAGGGTATCGTATTACATGATATGAGTCCTTATCATCACAACCACCAGCATTGGAGGGAAAACATTAGAGGGAAAACATTGGAGGGAAAACATTGGAGGGAAAATGTTAACAATTTCCCTCACTTTTTTAGCATAAAAAGAGAACCACACACACTCCTTATCATCACAACCACCAGCAGATCACACACACTTATCATCATAAACAAATTGTTATTATGTACATGTTGAAGCATGAAGCTTTTCCGTGCAGGTGTGGACATGGAGATGTAGTTCTTCGAGAATCGTGGACAACTAAAAACTTTGGTAGACTGTACTCTGCTTGTCCACGTTCACGGGTTCAACCTCCAGTTTCATATGGATGCAAATTTTTTTTGTGGAAAGACGAACGCGTCCAACTACTAATCAATTCTCTTGGAGGTTCAATGAGCTTTTCTCCTCCAAGCTCTTCTTCAAGACCTTCAACGAGCTTTTCGACTCCAAGCTCTTCTCCCAGACCTTCAACGATTCCAGTTTCTTCTCCAAGCTCTTCAGCGTGTGCAAACTGTGTGCGCTTGAATGGAATGATAATGGTACTTGAGCGTACGATAGAGTTGTACCGCAACTCCGATAGGCACACATTGGATTCAGCTGCACTACTTCACGACCTTTACGATGACATGGGGAACCTTAGTTTGAACTAGTTTGTGATGTGTTTTTTTTTCCGTGTTTACGAGTCTAATATCGTTGTAATATCAATGTTTAATTAAGCGCGTGTTTAAGTGTCCGTGACGAATAAAATTATTTTTAGGAGTGTTTGGTTCTGTGATTAATTAGTGTTAGCTTGAATCATTGTGAGAATTTAGTTTGTTTGAGTCACAAAATTTAGTTTAAGTCTGTTGTGTTAGGTTTTGCAGTCAAAAGTTCAGTCAAAAGCATTTTACTTCAATCAAAAGCATTTTACTTCAATAAAATTTTGCTCAAACTCATAAATAAAGGAGCCTTTTTTATTCATACAAACATACAAGTACATTTCAAACACAAAAACCATAAAAGATGCAGAAGCATCATTATACACAACAACATGTGTTAGTATGGTTCTTATTCTATATGAACAACAATTATTAATTAGATTAAAAGAGACACAGTCTTAACGAATTCCTTCATTAAACTTTGCTCAAACTCATAAATAAAGGCTCCTTCTAAGCATTTACGAATGCTTATTTATTGATCCTTCATTTCCTTAACGAATTCTGTTGATCCCAAAGTCAGATCTTAAACCTTAATAGCTTGTTTAAGGGTTGTGATAGAGAGAAATAATTCAATCTAACACTAGAGAAACTTTGCAAAGCAAAGTAACTAAACAAGATGCGGAATGTAATGTTTAGCACAAGAACAAATGTGATTGAAACGTTGAACTTTAATATATCAAAGATATACGAATACCCAAAATGGTATTAGGGTTTACAAAACCTTAAAGTAATATACTGAAAGACAAATGAGAAAGACACACTTTGCATGCTAACCTAGTGAGTCCTTTTATAGGCACAATGACTCACGTACAAGATCACTACTAACAAACTATGGAAAGTATTAAGGAATAATAACTGAAACGCGTAAAAATCTATTCCATGTTTATCTTTGACAGCAGGGCCTTTGACTTCAGCAGGGGAACCAATCCCCCTGCCTTTTGTTATTTAGCAGGGGAAACAAACTAAGCATAGATTTATTCCCAACAATCCTCCCCTAAACTTGTGCTTTCCCCTAAAGACAAGCTTCTGAATAAATACTAGTTGATGAGGATGCTTACAAACTCTCTGGCCAAATCTGACTATGAACCATTCTTACCAGATCATAAGTAACAGGCTTTTTAGCATCTACAATCAGGTTAGCCTGTGCCAGTTTCTTCAAGGTGTCCTGAGAGAAGGGATAATACCTATGATTGAGCAAGTACACACTCACACCTTCCATCACTACCTCATAAACCCCAGAATTGGTAAACAGCTTCCAATACAACAAATCTCCTTTATTCACTGCATCAAATATGGGATCAAATAACTCATGCTCATACATCCTATACATGCACTCCCAGATTACCCAATCCTTCTCCACACCATCCATGGTAGGAGGTTTTGCAGCAAACGTCTTCTTCAATATTTTCCACAGATCTTCTAAGTCTTCACTATCCAAAATTTGAAACATGACATCTAGACTTAGAAAGGTCTGTGCTGTATTGTTAGCTCTTGTAAGCTTCCACCAAGTCCTCCCTTTGTGTTCATAAACAGCATACTCTATGATAGCAAACTTCTTTCCAAGTTCACTAGGTGAGATATCATCATTTTCCTGTAGAATTAGCTGTTTATCAATCTCATCATTTGAAGGCCTTTGAGACTCTTTAGTAACTGTACCCACTTTCTCCATTCTCTTGAGTCTCTTTGCTGCTCTTTGTACATTAAGTACAGACTTCTCAAGTACTTCCGGAAAACTTCCACCTGCTTGATGTGATGCCCCTGCTTGTGATGATGCACCTGCTTGGGATGATGCACCTGCTTGTGTAGTTTCCAAAGTTGTCTCTTCAGCTTTTATTTTCTTTGATTCTCTAGCTTTCTGTAGCATTTCACTTTGTCTCCTAAGATACTCAGCTTCCTCAGGAGTGTTGATAGTCATCCAATCCTCCACATCATACAATTTTAGAACTGGTCTGACTGGTCTTTTTATGGCTTCAAAACTCATATCACTGAAGTCACCATCCTTCCATTTTCTATGTCTCTTAAGCAGAACTTTGTAGTGATCAAGTTGCCCTTTCTCTGAAGTTAGATACTTCTCACTCTGAATTTGAATTGCCTTTCTTTCCAGATACTCAGTTTGATATTTGTAAACATGGCAAGTCAACTCATACCTGTCTTCCAAAGGAGCATTTATCAACTCCTTCTCCCATTGATCAAGAAACTCTCCAACATGAGGTACCCTATCATCTAGTTCTCTATGCATAATCTCAACCTACCAGAGCATACCTGTCTTTGGGCCTCATCTGTTGCATTCTTTGGTCCTGGATATCCATCTCCTCTTGTTGTAGCCTGAGAGCTACTTGTGCATCATGTGCTTCTTGAGCCCTTTGCTGTTCAGGAGTTAGATGCTTGTATTTTCTCTTAGGCTGTTGCACCATGATTCCTTTACCTTTGTCTTTTGGATCCACTGTTGGTGCTTGTTTCGCTTTAGATGCAGGTTCTTTGATTGTAATCCCCTTCTGAGCTGGCTGCTTTCTGTTCTTTCTAACAAAGTATTGAGTAATACTCTTAGCAGGGGATTGACTTACAGCAGTGGGATCAGCAACGGCAGGGGAAACTTTTGAAGCAGGGGCTTCTTCTGGATTGCCCCTGGTGAGCAATGTTTGAGCAATATCTTTGGTTGCACTCCCCTTGTCACTTCCCTTATCAGCACTTCCTTTCTCCATTCCTTTCTGAGCACTTGTTATCTTTCCATGTACCCCACCAGGATATGAATAGTACTCAGTAGACCCTTCTGTATGTGGAACTTCCTCCCCTTTGGAAGCATCCTCATCTGTTGAAAGAATCAGTCTGGGCTTTCTCCTCCCCTCATGAGTAGCAAGTCTGGTTTCCAAGTGAGTGATAACCAGACCTTGCTTTTTGACATCTTGTACCAGTTGTGCATTCTGCCTTTTCAGACTCATACACATTTTCGTCAATTCCAAATTAGTCATTGGTTTCATACTGCTCTCAATCCTAGAAGGGAATTTCTCCCCTTTTTGGATATCATGGAGTGGGGGAGAGGACTTATTGATGGTGTCACTATCCTGCTCACCCCTTGAGGATGAGACAGTAGTGGCAGCCAAACCCCCAGGTTGCTCCAAACTCTTGGAGACTCTCCTCTCTGCTGCTTGTGAAGATTCACCAGGCAAGGGAGACCTGGCAAACCTGGATTTTGAACGCCTTTCTTGTTGTGGATCAGCAGGTGGTAGGTTCTTGACAGGGGAATCAGAAGGTTGATTTGTGGCTGTTTGATTTTTGGCTTCTTCCCTTCTAATTTGGTCCATCATAATTGAAGTGAGTGGAATGTTTTTGCCAGAAAACAAAGGTGATGGTGCAAGTAGTGTGGTGAAGAGTTTGGTGGTGTGTTGGGTTGCTGAAAAATAGTTTTTGTGTTTAATGGGACCATGATCACTCATATTCAGCAGAATTTCTATAAACCTTAGATACATACAAAACTTTGAGGTGCTTGAAACATTTTTAACCATGCCTTTAAAAATCATTTGAGAAAAACAATACTTCCTCTCTGTTGCAAAGCAGATCAGGGCAGAAGTTATCTCACTACCAACCTCATTGAAAGCAGTGGTTTTTGGTGACAAACATTGCATAATTGTATGAATCAAATATTTCTAATGAGGGGCAAACTGGCCTTTAGCAAACTTACATTTTTGATTTTCAGAAAGTTTGTACCCCAATTTAACAAGACCTGCAAAAATTTCAGCCTCAGAAAAGTTGGTTATTCCATCCTCATCATCAAGGAGAAGGTTCTCCCTGATGGAGGCAAGTGTAATTACCTTGGAATGACCATCAACCGTGCTTTGTATTATAACCTCTCCATTCACTGTTTTGGTCATGGCTTTAGACCAGAACTGTTGAATGTGTGAGGTATAGATTCGAGGATTGATGAGAAGGGCCACTCTGAAGTACGAAGACTTTAGAAAGGCCACAGCATCAGCAAACTCGGCTGGTTCATCATGAAGCAAAGCGATTTGGTTATGATTATGAGCAATTTTAAGAGTCATGACAAATTTTGAAAATAGTTTGAAGGTTTATAGAGATGAGAGGTAAGTGGGATTAAGTCGAAGGATAAAGATGGACCTGCTGGTAAAGGGAATTAAGTTTTTATAGGCGAATTGAAGAGCTGTGATTGGACCAAAATTTTTTAAATTGCAAAAATATCAAAGATAAATCTTGATAAAAAATTAATTTATTTGAAATAAAAGGAATAGATTACCAATCAGCGAAGAAAGCGCCTTAAATATCTTTTAAAAATAATTAAATATTCCCTAACCAAATTTTAAGCAAGCAGGCCCAACGGCTATGAACAGGGTAACGGTATTGTCGGTTAACGGTCAAACAGGGGAATGTTATGATAGCCGGGGAATAGAAGTTAAAAGCAGGGGAAACTTTCCTAGGGTTATTGAACTAGTCATGGAGAGACTAATGCTAACTAGCTCTGCTCTAATGCACACACTTGCATACACAAGATAGATACATAGAAACTCAAGAGTCCACTATTCAGCAATGGTCCCAATACAAAAAGTCAATACATAAGTCCCCCTACACCAGGTTATCCCAAGAAAACATGCATACCCCAGTCACCATCCCAACCATGTCCCTTACCTATAGTCAGTCAGTCTTGGCAATGTGTGCCACACCTCTGTATTTGAACAGCAAGCTGTTTTAATAGAGAAATGTAAGCACACACTACAGTGCCTCAAGGTTTTAGAGTTCTGACAAGCTTTGCAGCAAGTCATCATTACCCTGAACCCTCACTCACTAGTGGATATGATCTAAGATCATATATGAGTATCCTAAGGATACCCTGAGTCCTAAAGGTGTGACCTAACCTCCCCTGAAATATAGAGTATATACCTGATCCACCAATGAGAATAGTATGCACCATATGAACCTCTGCATTGTTAGTCTAAAACCACATAGAACCACTTTTGTAAAAAGAACACACCCAGCTTAAGAGAAAAATTCTCTTGGCAGGGGAGTGAACCCCCAGCAGGGGAATCTGTGTTAAAAAGCAGTGGAATGAAAGAGATGGAAAAATGGACTAACAGTTATACAACAACAGCAGTGAAGCAACCCTGATCATACATGACAAAATAGACATCAGATTTTAAGGAGTAACCATTCCAATACCTGCAACCAGATACTGAAACCTCCCTACTTCAAAAGCTTTTGTTAAAAGATCAGAAACATTAAGTTCTGTATCAATTTTCTCAGGAACAATCAGTCCTTTTTCAAAACAATCTCTGATAAAGTGATGTCTAATTTCAATGTGTTTAGTTTTGCTATGAAAAACAGGGTTCTTTATAATGCAAATAGTGCTGTTGTTGTCAATGAATATCTTGGTTTTAAGAAAGTTATACCCATAATCAAGCAGTTGATTTTGCACCCAAAGAACTTGACCATAGCATGCAGCAGCTGCTACATACTCAGCTTCAGTTGTGGATGTTTCCATGATAGTCTGCTTCTTACATTGCCAAGATATAAGCCTGCTTCCCAAAAATTGGCATCCCCCTGTTGTGGACTTTCTATCATTGTTGTCACCAGCATAATCACTATCTGAATAGGCTATCAGCTCAAATGGTGACTCCTTTGGATACCAGAGTCCTAAGGTGGGATGACATTTTAGATACCTAAAAATCATTTTCACAGCAAATAAGTGACACTCTGTTGGTGACACCTGGTATCTTGCACATAAGGAGACTGCAAACATGATGTCAGGTCTTGAAGCAGTGAGATACATAAGAGACCCAATCATAGACCTGTAATTCCTGACATCTATAGGCTTTCCAGGACCATCCTTACCCCATGGATGATCCTTGTCCATTGGAGTGGACACCTTCTTTCCATCAGACATGCCAAACTTCTTCACAATCTCAGCCACATATTTGTCTTGTGAGATAAATATCCCATCTTTCCGCTGCTGAACTTGTAACCCCAAAAAGAAGTTTAGTTCTCCCATGGCACTCATTTGGAATTTATCCTGCATCAATTTGGCAAACTCTTTGCTAAGCATAGAGTTAGTTGATCCAAAAATGATGTCATCCACATAGACTTGTACTAGCAGAAGGTCACCCTTTTGTTTCTTGGTAAACAGGGTCTGATCAATCTTCCCCCTGCTGAATCCATTGTCTAAGAGATATTTAGAGAGAGTACCATACCAGGCTCTGGGAGCTTGGTGAAGTCCATACATGGCCTTTTTCACTTTGTATACTTTGTCAGGATGTTCTAGATCTTCAAACCCTAGAGGTTGCATGACATAGACTTCTTCATCAATGGTTCCATATAGGGAGGCACTTTTCACATCCATCTGGAAAACAATGAAGTCCATGAATGAGGCATAAGCAAGAAATAATCTAATAGCTTCAATCCTGGCTACTGGAGAAAACACCTCTTCATAATCAATTCCTTCTTCCTGAGTATACCCTTGTGCCACTAGTCTTGCTTTGTTCCTGACCACTATTCCCCTTTCATCCTTTTTGTTCCTGAGTACCCACTTTGTCCCAATAGGCCTTGCCCATTTGGGACAATCTACCAGAATCAAAACCTCTTGTATGTCAAATTGTAAGAGCTCCTCTTGCATGGCTTCAACCCAACTTGGGTCATTTAAAGCCTGATGAATCTTCTTTGGCTCTTCTTGTGACAAAAATGCAGTAAACAGACAACATTTCATGTTGTCATGATTGAACTTCATGGTGATGTTAGCAATGAAGCTGTGCTCCTTTGCTGTATACCTTGTATGTCTGGGGGCTTCAGGATTACCAATGATCTATGCGATAGGATGATCCTTATTGATTCTGTAGGTAGGCTGCATGATGACTTCAGTTTCATCTTCTTCCAAATCAGAATTGATGGGGCTATTTTGATTAGGAAAGAAGTCCTCAAAGGAACTTCCAAATGATACAGCATGACCTAGAGATGGGTGCTGGTGAGCATAATGAAGCTCTGAATAACTAGGACCGCCACTCATGATGATTCTGCTTCCACTGCTGGATATAATAGGACCATCATTTATGGGTGTAGATGATGAAAGGAGTGGGGATTCTCTTTCTGCATCAGTAGTCTCATTAGCATCATGATCCTTTGTGAAAGAGGAATCAATTGGTCTAGCAGGGGAATCCTGGATTCCACTACTTTCAGCCATTCCGCTGCCTTCAGTCATAGCAGGGGATGAGATTGGCTGTTCTTTTCCTAGAGAAGAATTATCTTCTTGAACATCAGCTTCAATAGGAAACAATGAGGGTACATTCATGTACCTCAGGGGTGACTTCTCTGCACTAGTTGTTTCTTGAGTACCTGAAATGTTAGTGTTTTGCAAAACAACAGGTACATAATTCATAGACTTTGAAAGTACATCTATATCAAAGAACCAGTCAGGACCTGTTTGAACATCTTCAGGTTTGTCTTCAAGAAAGTTCACATGAAGATTTTCTGTGATTTTGCTTGTCTTCTTGTTGAAGACCCTATATCCCTTGCTGCTTAATGAATAATCCACAAAGTATCCATCATCACCCTTTTCACTGAATTTACCTAGATTATCAATAGTGTTCAAGATGATCACATGACATCCAAAAGGTCTGAAAAAGTCAATTAAAGGAGGTCTTCCATTGAACAGCTGATAAGGGGTCTTGTTGTGTGCCTTAATTACCAAGGCCCTGTTTTGTACATAACAAGCAGTGGATACATCTTCAGCCCAAAAGATAACTGGAAGTTTGGAATCAGATAGCATAGTTCTAGCAGCTTCAATGAGTGTCCTATTCCTTCTTTCTGCAACTCCATTCTGTTGAGGTGTTCTTGCTATGCTGAATTGCCTCTTGATGCCTTTGTTAATGCAGAAAGAGTCCAGTTTCTGATTTCTGAACTCACCACCATTGTCTGATCTCATGGTAACCACCTTCATGCTTTTTGATAATTCAATTTGATTGATGAACCCAATGAGTACATCAGCTGTGTCACTCTTCTCAAATAGAAAGAATGTCCATGTGAACCTTGAAAAATCATCAGTAATCACTAAGCAGTACCATTTCTTCATTATGCTTGCCACAGAAGTAGGACCAAAGAGGTCCATATGCAGTAGTTCCAATGGCTTGGTGGTGGACATACTTGTTTTTTATTTGCAAGATGCTCTGTGTTGCTTCCCTTTCAGACATGCAACACAAGTATGTTCATTGGCAAAGGACTTGGAAGGAAGACCATGAACCAGATTATACTTTACTAGTTTGTTCATGTTCTTGAAATTAAGATGACCAAGTCTTCTATGCCATTTCTTACATTCATCTGCTGAAGCTTTGGCAATGAAACATGTTTCATTGTCTTGGAGAGATATGTCCTTAAGATCAATTGTGTACATATTCTTCTGTCTTGGTGTTCTGAGTACAATAGGAGTGTCTTTTGGCAAGACAAACTCCTTTCCTAACACCAAGCATTCAGTGTCAGTAAACAAGACAAAATTCTTGTTATCAGTCATTTGTGACACACTGAAGAGATTGTACTTGAGTTCTTTCACCAAGTAGACATTGTCAAAGGTCATTCCATTAGTGACAATAGTTCCTTTTCCTGTTATAGTTCCATGCCCATCTCCAAAAGAAACATCATCATTGTCATGCAGGGGCACAAAATTAGACAAGTAAGCTTTTTGTCCAGTCATACTCCTTGAGCATCCACTATCCCAATATGCTCTATCATCCCTTGTCTTCTTTGTCACCTGCAAAAAGAAAAACAACTTAGTTTTTCTTGGGGACCCAAGCCATTACAGACTTGGATCTACCTCGTGTATCAATGTAGGATAGCTTATCAAAAACTAGAGATACACCATTAGATTGAGTACCCCTTTTGGGTGCCCAAACCCAACGAGCTGAGGCTTTCACAGCTTTTCCCCATCTTCCCATGTTCCTAGAATACACAATTTTGCTAGCAGGGGATACCCCAGTTTTAGCAGGGGAATCTCTATGCTTAGCAGAGGGAACCCACCTTTTATTTTGGCCTCTAGTCATGTGTTGGTAAGGTCTAGATCCAGTTCTATATGCAGTATAAGGTGTTGGGGTGGTCACAGAAGTGTTGGGCTTTGAGAGAACATCATTCTCCTTCCTAAGGGCAGGAATAATGTATTTATCAGTCACCCTATTTCTTAAGGCAGGGGCAACATACTTGGCAGGGGAAAAGGATTTTGCCCCTGCATTTAGAAGAATGGTTTTAGGTTGCATATCCTTTAAGGGATTTGCAGCCACCATCTCCATTGGTGCCTTACACTCTTGATAAGTGTGTTCAAAGCTGCCACATGTGAAGCAGGGCTTGGTATTAATCACAAAGTCTTCTCCTAATTGATGAGACTTTTGGTCATTCCAATTTCTTTGATTACCTCTGACATTCCTGTACATACCAGCATATTTAATGGTGGACTTAGGGAATTGTGACCTGGTCTTAGATTTTAGAGAGCCACTCTTAGAACCAGAAATTCCTTCTCTTGAAAATCTAACAGGGTTATCAATTTGTTTTAAACCAACCTGTTCCTTTTCAACATCCCTAATAACACTAGTTTTAACTAGAGACTCTTTTGTATCAAGATTATTAGGTATATAAGCACTCAAGTCAAACTCAATGTCATCCTGTTTTTCAAAACAAGGGAGACCAGTCCAGGACAGGTCTTTTCTAGGAGAAGGAGCATGGATGTTAGCAGGGGGTGGTGGTATGGTAGCATGCATATTTTTAATCCCAAACCCTGTTTTGTCCCTAGGAGATTGACCAATTTCAACTGCTTTGGTTAAATCTTTTGAAGCTTTTCCAAATTTTTCAACAGTTTCTTCATCTATCTTTTGGTTAGCTTTGAAAGTTTCAAGTTCAGCAGTCAATACCTTTATAGATTGGTTATTCTCCTTAGCATCTCTTTCTAGAATCACAATGTGATCCCTATAGTCACTTTCTCTTTGCCTATACTCTCTTATGATGGACTCTAACTGTTCTAAAGCATGTTTATAATTATCAAGATCATTATCACAATTGATATAGTTAGCTTTTACCTTTCTGATTTGATCATTCAAAGATTCAGTATTTTTCCTACAAGCTTTAGTATAGTATGAGTCATCATATACCTCATTGTCAGAGATGGAACTTGACATAGCCATAAGTGCAAAGTCTTCTTCCTTTTCCTTAGCAATCAAAGCTTGATTTCTTTCCACATTCTCTGTCATAGAAATCCAGTCCCATCCACTTGCTCCATCTATCCCCTGCATGGCTACCATGGCTTTAGCACCAGAATCATCGTCTCTTGTTTCCTTTCTGTAGCTATTTCCAGTCTTAGGTCCTCTGCATTCCCTGGCAAAATGACCCTTCTTGCCACAATTGTAGCATTCAACTTTTGTTTTATCAAACCCAGCCACATCAGAGGGATTAATTGAGATCTTCTTCCCATACTTCTTGTAGAACCTGTTGGCTCTCATGCTGAGCAGAGCCATATTCCACTTGATATCCATTTCTTCTAGCCCTTGCTTACTGATTTGACTTAGATCTTCATGTAACACTGTAGATCCTTGTGGCCCTTGAGATGCTATAAAAGCACAAGCAGTATCAAGGCTGAATGTAGCTGGTCTTTCTTCATCATAGGAAGGTCCAGACCTGGTAGCAGGGGAATAAGTAGCAGGGGCTACTTCAATTCCACTGTTCTTGGAGATTCCACTGCTTTGTGATATGAACGCCATGTTAGCAGGGGAATCAGTGATTCCACTTGAGTTGGTGGGAATTGTTCCTTTTGAGTTCATCTCATTGACAACAGGTTTAAAAACCTTTAAGTTATTATATATGTCATCAATGTCTTTTTCGTCCAAGTCATCCTTATTCTACCAAATTGCCTTATAGACAAACCATTCTTTCTGGAGGCTGTTAAGAAACTTGGTATTCACCTGCTCTTTTGATACCTCAATATCAAAGAATTCCAACTGGGCCACCATGTCTTGAAGCCTATTGTAAATAGCTCCAATTGAGTTATCACCAATTGCTTTGAAAGAAGCAAAATCATTCAGCATTTGATTTTTCTTCTTCTTCTTTATGGCTTCATTTCCTCCAAAGGTTTTGCCTATGGCTTCCCATAGATCCTTAGCTGTTTTGTATTTCCTGAATCTGAGTTGATGTCTACCAGGTAGGGCTAACAGCAATGAGCTGTGAGCCCTGACATCATGCCTTCTAGCCAGTATTTCCTTATCACACAGAGCAGCAGATTTCTTCTTGTCCTTACCTTTGGAACTTTCACCTTCTTCCTTGCCCTCTTCAACTGCCACCATTTTGTTGAATTGATCACCAAACTCTATGATCTCCCAAAGAACATAGTGTTCCATTTTCAGGTATTGTTGGATTCTGAATTCCCATAATTCAAAGTTTTCAGGATCCAGCATGGGTAACTTGAGGTTATTGTGGTTGTTGCTGTTTGAGGATGAATCTGAAGACATGTTTGCTATGAGGATTTTGTTCTTGATTTAGACAAAGTTTCTCAACAAGCTCTGATACCACTTGTTGAATCCATTGGATCGTTAGACTCAATGGTTTACACCATTTATCTAGGATGATCAACATTCATATGAATTAACATAGCGGAATTGAATGATAATCATGAACAAGATGTTTAAGAGACGAATAATTCCCAAAAGGATTTGTATTAATCATTAACACAAATCACTCTAGGTGTGTATACATTGAATCCCACACCTAGAGATCATAATAGTAGTAGGTTACATTTTGTGTGTTGGAACTGATGAATAAACCTACGGTCTGGTGTTCCTTTTATAACTTAAGGAACCCAGGGATACATGGAAACTAAATAAGATAATAATGACTAAATCAAAATAGAATTATTCATTCTTATCACTACTTGACCAAATCTCCATCTTTATGTTGAATCCATTGGATCGTTAGACTCAATGGTTTACACCATTTATCTAGGATGATCAACATTCATATGAATTAACATAGCGGAATTGAATGATAATCATGAACAAGATGTTTAAGAGACGAATAATTCCAAAAAGGATTTGTATTAATCATTAACACAAATCACTCTAGGTGTGTATACATTGAATCCCACACCTAGAGATCATAATAGTAGTAGGTTACATTTTGTGTGTTGGAACTGATGAATAAACCTACGGTCTGGTGTTACTTTTATAACTTAAGGAACCCAGGGATACATGGAAACTAAATAAGATAATAATGACTAAATCAAAACAAAATTATTCATTCTTATCACTACTTGACCAAATCTCCATCTTTTTAGTATATAGCAGGGGAATCTTCACAACAGTGGAAAGTTTTGTAGCAGGGGAAACTTTCTTGTATTTTGTCCACCAGCTTGAAGTTTCTCCTAATTCCATATTTGGCCTTCTTGTTTCCATAGTGATTTGACTCATCAACTTTTGACCCAACAATCTTCCCCTAGTTGATGATGTCAAAACACTTCCCCTTAAACATACAACACCAAAGATCAAAAGGCTGAACATTCTTTGTAGACTTCTTCCCCTTTTTGACATGATCAAATAGGGGTCTTCTATGTGAACAACCTTGATTTTCAACTACTACTAACCAATATCATACATCAAACCCAAGTATTCCACCTTTTAAAATACCATCCATGAAGCACATAGGCCTGACTCCTAATAAAAAATGATTTTGAGCAGTAGATACTCTCATTAGTTGTAGTAATACCAATGAGTAATAGCAAAAATCTTCACCTTGATGTCATATGTGAATGACTAACACTTTATCAAATAAGCTTCCCCTTAAAGTATGCTAGTCATTGATGAATCTTCAATTCTGTAGGCTTTATGTAATGATTACATATGAAGAAAACTGATTATAACTTACTTGATGATGAAGAAGAATAACCCGAACTTGCGTTCTATATCTTGCACTAACCACATGACAAAGAGTCTGCATATACAAAATCCTCATTTACCTTTGAAACGAGACACTGAGCACGATAATGTAACTCCTTCAAGTGATAGAAAATATGTGCATAGAGTGCTATAAGAAAAATCACATATTCCTAGATCTTGTATCACTTTGTCATTAGGTGTTTAAGAATAAAACACATACCCGCGAAAATCTACTTCGTCCTCAAATAAATGATAAAAACTTATCTTCGTAATCAATAAAATTAAATCAAGCCTTTATACCTTTAAACCAGTTGCTGTGAATATACCAAAATCCAAAACACTGCTGTCCCAAAATTCATATCTGACAGCAGGGGGAACTTTCAAAAAACAGTGGGAATTCTTTAATGAAAGTAGGGGGATCTATTGAAGGCAGGGGGCGTAGCAGGGGTAACTTTTAATGAAAGCAGGGGGAACTTTTTCACAAGCAGGGGGAACTTTTAATGCCACTGTTTTTGTTATTATCTGTGCCAAACCCATAAAAAATGGGAATGAATTTATAACAGAAAAGTAAGAAAACAAATGAAAACAAAAGTCATACCCTACTGTTTGTGCATCCCATGTCATTTTATGCTTTCTTAAAAGCATCACGTCACATTAACTTGGTAGGCCTCCTTTTCTTTAGTAATCTGCTTGTGACCGAACTTTGGTAAAATGTATCTTGTAGGCTCAAAGTCTGCCCCACGACCATTAGCACACGTCCATGATATTTTGATATAAAACCAAAGGAAACAACATCACGTGACTGTAGACAAACCAAAATACTAACCTCTCATTGCTTTTGTCGTATTAGCTGTCACACACAACCAAACCACTTTTTCATAAACATGTGAATAAGTTGTCTTTGTTTAACCCATGGGACCACCAAGGTAATCAATAACCTTAGACAAAATATAATCCGTGTGAACACGACACTTTCCCAAAACCAATTAATGAATCCAAACGTATATAACCAATTTGTATCATGGGACCATAATTGCATTTTGTCCTTTGACTGTTTGAATGAATTGGGCCAAAACATCACACGTGAATTACTTCATTCTTGGACCCACACATTTATTAACCAATCTCGTGCAACACGTCTGCTTCAATATTATTAGACCAAAATCCACTGTTCGTGTGAACACATTACTTTGCTTCGTTAGTTTTGACACCAAACAACAGTGGGACCATGGTAACCCCACGTGAATACCCATAACAACCAGATTGAGCAAATGATTTTGTGTACTCAAATGCACACGTCCCTATCAATCATCATATAAGACGAAAAGATTATACCCATTTGATTGGTTTGCTTCCTATGTCGAGAGTACCCAACACATAAAACAAACAATCTGTTCTTTTATTTTCGTGTAGTAATAGATGAATATATCACGACTTCAATATTAATTATTTAGGGTTTTAACATAAACCTTAAATCTTCATAGCAACAAAATTAGACACCTTGATTCTCCTAGATATCGAGAGCCACCCGCTCTGATACCACTTGTTGATCCCAAAGTCAGATCTTAAACCTTAATAGCTTGTTTAAGGGTTGTGATAGAGAGAAAGAATTCAATCTAACACTAGAGAAACTTTGCAAAGCAAAGTAACTAAACAAGATGTGGAATGTAATGTTTAGCACAAGAACAAATGTGATTGAAACGTTGAACTTTAATATATCAAAGATATACGAATACCCAAAATGGTATTAGGGTTTACAAAACCTTAAAGTAATATATTGAAAGACAAATGAGAAAGACACACTTTGCATGCTAACCTAGTGAGTCCTTTTATAGGCACAAGGACTCACGTACAAGATCACTACTAACAAACTATGGAAAGTATTAAGGAATAATAACTGAAACGCGTAAAAATATATTCCATGTTTTTCTTTGACAGCAGGGCCTTTGACTTCAGCAGGGGAACCAATCCCCCTGCCTTTGTTATTTAGCAGGGGAAACTTACTCTAGCAGGGGTACGAATAATCAACTAGCAGGGGAAATAAACTAAGCATAGATTTATTCCCAACAAATTCCTCCTTCTCAGTCATTCTTGCTGCTGTATCTTTAATTAAACCTTCCAACCGACTTGAGGTTTTCTTATCCTTCTTTTGAGTATCTTTCAATACTTTAGCGCATTTCTTTAAGATATATATATCTCCAGCACGTTCTAATTCCTGGATAAACTGTTGTCTTTCTTCAACAGCTTCATCTAAAACCTCATGTAAACGTTCAAGTTTCAGACCAAAACGTTTGTCCGCTTCGGCAGATTGTTCAAAATATGCTACCATTCGATCAGTCCAATTATCTGAACCAGCAACTTCTTTTAATTCTTCTAACCTTCCTAACCAGGCCATTATTGTTGTTTTTTTTTAGTATTGGAAAACTGAGATGAGTGATAATTGGAGGCAAACTACAAACCATTAAATAGCAAAACAACTACCCAATATGGATGGCACACATACATCTATTATCATCTTCCTGTTCACAATGGGTACATAATGAAAGCACTAAAACTAGTACCATCAATAGTTGGACTAATGAAAGCACTAACACAATGGGTACAGTCATTTGTAGTCTAGTTGGTTTTTCATAGTGGTAAACAGCTTGATCTTTCTGAATTTGTGGTGTAATTGATGAACTTGTTATGTTCTTGTAGTTGCTAAGTTGTTTGCACAGCTTTAATTCTGCTTAGACTTAATTATTTTTAGCTATTACTGCATTATCTAAATATATACATATATTAATATTTTAAAAGCATTCACACTAAAAGAAAATTTTAAAAATATATTTAATAATTTAGGGTCGAAATTTCGACACTAAATATAAACCGCGAATTTTTTAAATTTTTCGTGAAAAATTTTCGTGTGAAATTTAAAATTTTTCGTGAAAATTTTTTAAAATTTTAAATTTAGGGTCGAAATTTCGACCCTAAAATATTAAATATTAAAAATAATTTTTTTTAAATTATTTTTAATTATTAAAAATATATTATATAATACATAAATTAAAATTATTTAAAATTTTAAATTTAGGGTCGAAATTTCAACCCTAAAATATTAAATTTAAAAATAATTTCTTTTTAAATTATTTTTAATTATTAAAAATATATTATATAATAAATAAATTAAAATTATTTAAAAATTTTAATTTAGGGTCGAAATTTCGACCCTAAATTTCGTGGGTCCCACCTGCTTATTGACCAGCCCTTTTGGGTTGAAAAAGTGTGGGCCCCACCTTAATTTAGGGTTGAAAATTTCGACCCTAAATTAGGTCCGACCCTAAACATTGATTTTGTTGTAGTGAGAAATTACAAATTTAGCCTTATGACTATAAGACTTATCACTATGGTAATTAATCACAAAAACACACGTGTATGTGTGTTGGCACATTGGTGTTATCATACGACTTAAAAAGGAAAATAAATTATTATCCATTAGAAATCTTAGTCCATGAGCTTGAAGAATCAAGTTGTGGTGGTATTAGTGTGTTACTAACATCATCCAAGAGTTAGAATCTATTCCTCATCAAGGTTAGTGTGATTGTGCCGTAGTTTATATTTTTCTTAATTTGGGGATTTTGTGAATTAAGGGTTTTATGAACTGGTTTGAGGTCTGGAGCGTGCCTTACCTTTTCGGAAAGGCGAAAGAGTCTATTTTCTAGCAAAACTGGTTTGAGGTCTGGATTCCAGGTCTAATTAGGTCAAAAACAGAAAAGTGTAGCAGACTGCGTAATTTCTACATAAAAATGACTTGTGGTAAAAAGTGTTTAAGGATGATATAGCATCTTACATGATTATATTTGAGTGTTTTAGACCCAATACATGTTAGATATATGAATTTTCAGATTCTAGTTGTCCTATTATGGTCATACTATGACTAGGTACTATTTGAAAGCTTACGGAAGCATAATCAAGACTTAGAGATGAGTAACGGATTAACTTTATGTACTAGTTTATTCATGAGATAAGAATGATGTGTAGCTTCGGTTTTAGCCAAAGGTTATCATGTTTAAAGACTCGGAAGTAGCCGAGTATTATTTATCATAATTCGGGTTTAGCCGAAAACTAGTCAAGTTAAGATGCTCACAAGGAGCATCCTTGTTATGCTAAGGGTACTCACAAGGAGTATCATATCCATGTTAAGTATGCTCACAAGGAGCATCATAAATTAGGGTGCTTTAGTAATGCATCAATGACACGTAGTGTTCCCAAGAAGTGTATGATATGAAATTCCCGTTCAAGCATCCTAAGTGGATGACCCGTAGCATCCTAAGTAGATGACCCAAGCATCCTAAGTGGATAACATGTGCTTAGTTCAGAAATAACGTCCTTTGTGGATGACCCATGTCAAACAAGCACATGCAAGTTACATGACGACTATAAGTCGTACCATATATAGAATTATTTGTTTATAGATTCATGTATAATTTACAAGTTTTACTTAGATTTGTTATCTCACTAAGTCGCAAGGACTTACCGTTCTCAGTTTATGTCTTATGTAGGTAATTGAAGATAGAAGTTGGGGGCTTGTAGATAGTATCTAGAAGTGAATTTTGGGAAAAGACGGTTACGCTCGAAGTAAAACCCGCATACTTTTACCATGAACAGTACACTTATAATCGTACGTACATGATTAAAACTTTCCTTTTATAACATGTTTACGGTTCACGAATATTAATTACAAGAAGTACGTATGTATTATTACACGATAAGTATTCAGTATGTATTAATGCACGATAATTATTACCAACAATAATTATAATCACGAACATGAAAACATGAACGTAAATAATCACGAGCATATTATTATGTAGTTACGTAGTTATTATTACGACTACGTACAAGTATTTATAATAACACGAACATTAAAATAATAATGTCACGTAAATACGAACACGAGAACACATAAAATATTAGAACACGAAAACTAAGGGTTTCCCCTAGGTGGGCCCTCATAGCCGCGGCAAAAAGGAAGGGAAAGGGGCCCAGCCCATGTTAATTTTGCTAAATAACAATTTAGGGAAACATAATATTCATTCACAAGAAAATCTTAAAAATTAAAAACCTTAATCTCTCCTTCTCTCTTCCTTGGCCGGCGGCTACCACAAGAACAAGAGGTGTTCGTTTGATTTTTGCTTAACAAATCATTAGAACGTGTTCGTGTGTTCATTTCTCATAGATTCCACGTGTTTTGGTAATCCGAAAACCTTTATTTTTATTTTATTTTTATGTTTCGTGCATAGTTAATCATGGGAAAATAGAAACAAGATTAAAAACATGTTAAGATTTCATGGTGGGGTATATTAATTGGTTGATTTCGGGTTTGGTGTTTGGCCGCCACACAAACCGAGAGCCATGATGCTCTCGGTGGCGTTTGGATCGCACCACCACACGAGACTATGTCTCGGTGGTGTTGGGGGTTCGGTCGGCAGCAAGAATAATGCACCCCGACGCACGACGGGGGTGTCCTTGTGGTTGTTTTGGGTCGCGGCAGCCACAGCCCCACCACCGGCCAAAGCCGGTGGTTATTTTTGGCAAGCAGTGGGAACCACCGACACAAAGTCGGTGGGAACCCGTGGGTCAGCGGCTAGCCGAGCAAGGGCAAGACCACCGGCACGCAGCCGGTGGAAGTGAACCGAAGGCAGGGGAAACCGGCATGGGCCGGTTTGCCACTGTTTTCGGTGGGGTTTTGATTCGGGCCGGTTCACGCGTACGGGTCCGGTTCATGGCACGGTTTAATAATTAATACACGGGATCGGGTTAATTATTTTACAAGTTTAATTATTTTTACATGTGCATTAATTTTTACAAGTAATTAAGTTAATTTAACATGGTACTTAATTAATTTAATTAAAACATGACTTAGGTTAATTATTATTAATAGTACATGATTTTAACCTAAGTATTTAATTATGAAATTTAGACTAAAGTAATTAATTAATTATTAAACATGACCTATAACTAATTAATTTTCATGATTTAGGTTATATTAATATAAATATTAATACATGTTTGAACCTAAGTATTATATACACCTTAATTTAATTAAATCATGTTATATTTAATTAAATCTTTTAACTTATAGTTTATTTAATTTGCATGTATTAATTAATAAACTATACTATTAATCACATGACTTAGTATATTTTAATCAGTAAAACTTAAGCTTATTTTAGCTTAATAATTCAGCTTATTTCTATTTATGGAAACTTTCTATTTTCAGAAACTTATCTATTTTAAGCAGTTAATCTATTTTTGAAAACTTTCTATTTTTGGAAACTTTCTATTTTTGGAAACTTTCTATTTTTGGAAACTTTCTATTTTAGGAAACCAGCTATTTTTAAAAAGTTACTTATTATTATACAACAAGTATAATAATACAAGAAATACAAGTAATACTTTATCAGAATACCCAGAATACATGATAAACACGGCATAACGTTAAAATCAGTAAAACAAGACATGAACATATAAAACAAGCTAAGACATGATATAAAATCAGTTACGTACTCAGTAATCAGGATACTTATACACGTACACTATTTATGTAGCATTAGTGAGACCGAAGTAGGACTCTCTTCCGTTCGTCTTCTTCGTTCACTGGACACAAGGTACGGATTCTCCGTCCTTTCAGTATGGACATTCTTTCCTTATTAAGATTCCCCGTATGCAGCCAACTGTTTTCCCAGTATGTTTTTTATATGTTTTGATTTGCTTATGTTTAATTAAATTCCTAAGCCATGTACATGCATGACCAGTTTCACTTAGTTATGGAGGTACCATAACCATAACACTTGAGGCACCAGTGTTATGACTTCACCACGGCGGAGTGATAGCTCATGGCGTCCCTTTCAGCTTTTGGCCATATTATTATATTATCATGTGGGGTGTATGGCTGCATCCTAGATTACATGTTTTTACAGATTATTCAGATGAATGTGTTGTGTGCCTTGCATCCTTCACTAGGAGCTGATCCCTCCTACCCAAACTTATATTAATTAGAGGCAACCCCTCTAATTGCATGATGAGGTCACCCCTCCAAGTATTCATGCACGTTGATATTTCATGACCTATAATGGTTAACATGTTAAACAGTTTTCATAAGATAAACATAAGGCTTTTCAAACTATAAAACCAGTTTTGCTAAGTTATACCAGGTTTTCTAGGACTTAATCAATTCCGCTGCTATATGTTGTATATGCTTATATTATTCATGTTATGCTTGTATATCCGCGCACTGAGCGTTATGCTCATCCGTTTTCCTTTCATGTTTCTCCAAACGGCAGGTACTCAAGGGCGCTCGTAGATTCTAAGCGTAGGTGCATATAGATTGGAAGCTTACTAGCCTTCATTACTTTATGCATTTATTCATACATTTTTTTACTTATTTCCATGGACATTGTTTAGTCCTTTTCCCTTACAGTACTTATGTTTGTGTGTGATGAGCTTTTACTTTAGGGTACCGATGTTTGTTTCCGGTATTTCCTTTATGGTCATGTAATGTTTAAGACATTTATCCTTCTATGCTTTGATGACACGCCATAATCATGCGTGACATTCCATTTATCAAAATGGGTGTTACAATTATGGTATCAGAACCTGATTTCGACCTGTAGGATCTCAAAACACGACCCGTGATTAGTAGGTAGTCATTATGGTCTTCCTAGAACTGACAGTCGGTTTTCATGCATTCATTGTTTTCATGCATCCACATATATGTCATTGTCGCAGGTTTATGACTAAGTAATGGTTGGTACAGGACTGGCCCTATTTAGTCGCATGTGCTTTTATCGAAAATTTTAACTTTGGGACCAACCCATTGGTGTCCCCTCGTCATGTCTTTTGTTTTGAGTGAACTGACCATAGGCGTTCACTCTCGCGCATATAAAAGTTTTCATAAAAACTGCATCATACATTCATGTACTAGTTTTCCTGCATAAAAATTTTCTCATGATTTATTGGTATAAATTTTTTCATGTATATATATTTTTATGTTGATCAGTTTAATCATGTATTTTTAGGTTATACTGTCAGATGGTTCTCACACGCGAGCAGGAACAACTCAATGCAGCAGTCCAAGCTGCGATGCAAGCTTTGCTTCCTCAGCTGAGGAACGAAATCGGGGCTGAGGTGCAGGCTGCCAATAATCAGTAACAACACCCATCACCTTCTCCTCCTCCTCTAGCAACATTAGTCACATGGATGGAGAGATTCAGCAAGCTACGCCCTCGATCCTTCGAGAAAACTGATAGCCCCACTGAAGCTAAAAGTTGCTTGGCTCACATTGAGAAGATCTTCGATGCAATGGGCTGCGACCCCGTCTTCAAGTCGAGGTTGGCCTGTTACAGGTTCGAAGGTGATGTGCTAGCATGGTGGAAGGCACTGAAGCAGTCTGAGGGAGGTGATGATAAGGTGGCTGGTTTGACTTGGGCTCAGTTCAGGGAGTTAGTGATGGGACAGTTCTTTCCCAAGGCTGAGCTAGACAAGCTGAAGAGGGAGTACCATGGAATCAGACAGAGAGATGGGGAGAACAACGAGTTCATGTAGCGCTTTCTTCGTTTGGCTGGTTTTCTTGGTGCAACAGCAGGTACTGCCAAAGAGCAAGCATACCACTTCCGGTGGGCTCTTCGTACATCGGTCGCCAACAACTTGGTGTGTGCTACGTTCAACACGGTGGCACAAGTTGCCGATGCAGCACGTAAGCTGGAGATACTGCAGGAAAGAGATGAGTTCGGGGAAGCCGAGAGACCCGAGAAGAGGTAAACATTCGTTATTCAGCGGTGACCAAACCGTATTCTTTCAGTATATGTCTATATTTATATCTCTTTTAAACTGCATCTTCCAGGAAGAAGACTGGGGACCGGTCACAGCCGGCCACTTAGCAACAGCCTACTCAGCCCAAGGGAAACGGTCAGACTCAAGACCGTTCTGCTACCAGTCACTATCCACACACCAATATTATATTATTTGTGATTTTTTTTCATGAGGTATACTAGAACCACAAAATAAAATCCACAAAATGATGTGGTATGTTAAGATGTGGTAATCTCTTTCTTACTTTTCAAATTATCTCTTTCTTATGACCAATGATAACCATGAAAACTCATTTTGTAGATTTTCTTTTGTAAAATTTTTGTGAGTCTAGTATTTCTCTTGTTTCATACCCACAACCGGTTGTGTAAGATCAAGGATAAACAAGGTCTAATAAGGATCCTATCCAACTCGCATATCTCTTCACAATTAATATGCCCTAGGAGGTGCTGACATATTAAATTTTCCCAAACTTACTACACAACTACCAGCTCTTGATTTTTTTCATTTAATAAATTGCACAACAACACCGTTTATGCCGACCTACGCATTTGTATAAAACGGGTGGCGAAACGGGCGGGCTAAACGGGCATAAGCTAAAACGAAAAAAAAATATAAAAACGTAAAATAAAAAAATAAAAATACTTGATTGAAAGTTGGGGATAAAAAAATTAAATAAAAAACATCCCCGAGTAGCCTAATTAGTATTTTACATGTGTGCCCATTAATCTCATTTAATTTCTTACATGTACGCACGTTTAGCTCATTAATAATAAATAATTGGCAAAAAGTGCCCCATTTTGTTTTTTAAAATATCAAAAAGTGTCATATTTATCAAAATAGACGAAATTTGTCACATCTACCTCTAGTATATCCTGCCCAATACTTTTTAACTGATAAAATGAAAAGTCAGTTTATATGATTTTTTACTATAATAAAAACATATGAATCTTTTATAAAGAAAAACATATAAACCGACTTTTCCTTTAATTAAAAAAAAGAGTAAAATGCATAAATGCTCTCTGTGGTTTGCCAAAATTGCAGATTGACTCCCCAACTTCTAAAAATTGCAGGCGGCCTCCCGGAGGACGAAGGAAAGTAGCAAAGAAACTCCCTTGTGTTAATTTTTTCTTGTTAACTTTGTTTTGTTCAAGGGTATTTACGTCTTTTCTTATTTTCTTAGGAGTATAGTTTATTTTTGTTGCACATTTACTCCTTGGATTTTATGGTTATATAACCATTCTTCACAAATATTTTATTAAACAAACTAAAGATCAAAATCCTCTTTTTCAAAAACACATAAACACAAATCATGCAACATATCATGAACTCGACATGTTTTAATCCCACCACTAGCCCTTCTTTTCTCGACCAAAACAAGATTCCGTTCCACAAGATCTTGCAAGTTCTCTTCCACCATTTCTTCTGTACTAGCATCTCCAGTTCACTGAATAAACCCTTCAGCGACCCATTTATAAATCAATTTCCACACGGGTATTTCAAAATCATCTGGAAATACACCAAAATAGAGGAAACAAGCTTTTAAATCGTATGGTAAATGGTTATAACTTAGTGCTAATACATCCCTACATTGCTCTGGCTCCATAGCTACGTAAGTATTCACCTTCTCCTCTACCCGTTCCCACAATCTGGGCGTTTTATCTTTTCCTTTTTAGAATTCCAGCAATCAACAATGGCAAGAGGTAACCCATAACACTTCCTTGCAATTTGCTTACCTAAATCCTCCAATTCTTTGGTGCAAGGGGTTCCTTTAGGGAAAACTTTCTTATCTAAAAGCTCCCAGCTTTCACCATCTCTAAGAAACCGAAGCTGATAAGGAGGCAGAGTCGTGTTAGCATGTATCGCCACATCTCTGTTTCGACTAGTTAACCCAACAACTTTTAGCCACCCAGCAAGTTTTTCATCCTTTAGCCACCCAACAACTTTTTCAGCTTCTTCGTTAAACCCCACAACATTAACCTCCTCAACAATGTCTTCGGCTTTATAAACTTCGAGAAGCAATGCAAGTTTAGCATTGACCTCCGACCCTCATCACCCGCCCTCGAGAAATTAGAAGCAGAGGTGACAAATGAAATTTCAAGTTCTCCACCCAAAACACAAACAGAACCCGACCCACTTAAACTTGGACTGCCATTTGCTAAAGCTTCAAGCAAAGAGGTGGTAGAGGTTGACCCCTCAGAATCACAACCCACAAAGCGGGTTAAATTAAATGAGTCATCAACTGAATCATCTTAAGACCTGTAACTTATGTAAATATATGTATCGTGTATTTTGCCTTTTGGTTATAGACTTCATTAGTTAAGAACGCCAATTAGTGCTATGCTAGATGCAATTTGTTGTATCGTGGAAATGAAGTTAGCTAGACGTTGACTTTGTTTGGCTTGAGTGTAAATATGCATTGAATTTGTGTTAGCAGCTATAGTCTTGCTAAAGTAGCAGTAAGTTGATTTTACCACTGATCACACTCTTGATCTTAAAGGAATCTATATTAACTAATAAACCAAAATAATTTACAAACCTTTTAAGCTTACAAAATTAAAAACATTTCCTTGAATAACTCATTTGTACAACTCTTTTAAGCATGAACATTAAAAACCTCATAAAAACCTTTACTTAATTAAGTTTCGATTTTGCAACAACAGAAAAAGGATATTATGCAAAAGAAAAAGAACGAGACGTGTATTATTTTTCACCAAAAAATGTCATTAATATGTTTCCATATTTAGCCGATTAGTACATACAAACTTTGTAAAACAAATAAATATCCAGTTATTTGTTTGTAAAAAATTAATACCCTGTTTAAAAACTTTATAATCGGCCTGTTAAAAAAGTTTGTAAAAAATTATTTATAACCATACAATATACGAACTTTGTAAAACAAATATTTTATAAACATATAATTTTAATAAACATGTTATTTTTAAACAAAACTTAAAAAACATAGTTTTAAAAAAAAAATTTAGGCAATGTTTTACTACAAAAACACAAAAATGCACTAACTTTTTAAACAATATGTGTACATTTAAAAACAAGAATCATTTTTTTTAAGAAACAAATTATTAAAACAATCATTAAATAAATTAAAAAAATACAAAATTATTTTTTAACAAATAAATTATTTAAACAGAACAGTTTTTAAGCAAACCCGTGATGAAAAAATTATAAAAAAAAGATACAATTTAAAGTGTCCATATTTAAATCTTTTAACCAACGATTTATTTAAAATGATGTTATTTCTATAAAGTCATAAATATTTTTAAGAAATAACATTTATTTTTAGAAATTAATAAGTAATTGATGTTATTTTTTAAACTAAATATTAAAAAACGCTTAGCATTTAATAAGTTACCATATTTAAAAAAGTAATAGTGGTACACGTATTACTAAAAAATAAGCGTTTTTTTTATTTTGACAAGTAAGAATTAAGTTCAATTACTTTTGTAAAGATGAGATGTTTTGAAAATAATATTATAAGTCATAACAAAGAATTGATTTTCAATATTAACATTAAAAAATGGTGTAACATTTAAAATAAACAAGATGCGTAGTCCACTGTTATATTTAGAAAGTCAAAACTAATTTAAGGCAATACTGCATCCTAAAGCTATTTACATTAAAAATCAGTGAATACGCTGATGTGTTTTACCATAAATAAACTCGAATGCACACAACTAATACGTATAATTTAAAATCAGTAAATTTTTTTATATGATTCTTCAACAGCATAGGCAGTTTCAATGGAAGATTTAATGCCTTAAAAACTTTCCAAAGGTCACTCAAAATCAGTTACAGTTACACCTATTTAAATCAACCTCTCAAACACATATTCAAAAACAAATGCACAATCTTTTACTTCTACAATTGGTTTTCTCTTTTCATGCGTTGTTGTGATTTGAATATATGTTTTACTGATTTATTCCTACTTTTGCAGGCTCCACAAGTCAATCTACAATGATTTCAAACTCTTATTCGACCTGGTAGTTTATGTAAGTTTCAGTTGTATTGAAATCCATCAAATTTATTTTATTGCTGATCATTTTTATGTTTATGGTGTAAAACGATAATCCAATTCAAAATGATTATTTTTATGATTATTCTCAGTCTTTTATACATTTGATCTGATGTTTTGATACACCATAATCAAACGCCTGATACGTATGAAAGTTTTTCAGGTATGAGTTATTACTTTTGTGTGCATAAGGATACTAGGATTTTTACCATCCTAAATGGTAATATGTTTTATAAATGTCTTTCAACATGAACACCCCCCCCCCCCCCCCCCCCCCCCCGTTATTGGTTTCAAGTCTTTCAACATGTAAAACTTATGTAACTGTTATGGTACAATGTGGGATAACCCATTACATATAAAATAACCAAATTACTAACGTTTAATTAATAACAAATTGAAAGTCACACTTAACAATTAGTAATATTTAGTATTGGTAATTTTTGAATTTAGTATTGCTACTTTTTGTATCGTTATATTAGTTTTATTTTTTAAATGTCAATATTGTTTTCGTTTTAAATGTCAATAATTTTCTTTAGTAATTATATCACTAATCAATTGCATTTTTTAAAAAATTTCCTTGAATGCATGCTCCATTTGAATTCCGAAGGAAGGATGTCGAAAAGAAATGATAAGAGATGATTGTATACAAGAAGGAAGACTTCTCCGAACATTTTGAAAAGAATGATTCAAAACAAGTATTGAAGTTAATCAACATGAACATGTTAGCTAGAAAAAAATTCAGAACTAGGAACATGTTGTAGTCGAAGATTATGGGTATAGTAATTCGGGCCTATGTACAACTATGATTTGCAATGTAATATAAGTATCAAACTTATGAAGATAAATGTATGTAGAAAAAGTATGTAATCTTTTTTTATTTCTATTTATTTGCTTCATTTAGACGGGTATAAGAAAACTCGGATCTTCTTCATTCTTACTAAATTCTTTTAATTTCTTATTATTTCGAAGATTTATGTGTTTTTTTTACTATTTTTTGTATTTATCGCAAAGTTAAAATTGTACCGAATGACGAATTAAATACTTATAATGTTAGTAGTAAGCAAACAACGATCGCAAATAAGTTTCATTACATGCTCCATTAATTTACCAATGCTAATAGGTTCCATTATTTTACTAATTCTTAGATCTCATACGTTTACTTTATCAAACATTTTAGCATTTTTCTATCGAGGCATCCTTTTACTTTTAACCATAAGCTTATCGAAACTGTTTTTTTTACTATCTCAAAATTTTATGTTTTACACATTTGTTTCTTTATTTTAAGGGTAGTGAAAAAAGCATATATCAATAGTTCTGCACAAAATTCTTTAAGATACTTTGATGGTAGAACAAGTACTCTCATATCGTACAAGTGAATATAATCCTTGAACTCCTCTTCTTTCATGTCATTCTCAAAATAAAGTTGGGTTGGGTCGATCGATATGCAGGCGGTAAAAGTGGTAAAATGGGTAGCCCTTTTTTTCTTTAATTTAGGTGTTCACGTAATGAATAAAGGTTATACTCAAGTGTTTAATGTCGAGTCCATATTTACTCTCTCAAGATGATAGATGCATATTTATTTTCTTAATAGTTATAAGCAAAATTTGTTTATCGTATTTTGACTTATTATTTCTACAAAAACATTATGAAACGAGTTTACTTTAGTTGTTGTTTGTTAATTCATTCGCATACGTTACAAACAAGTCAACAAACTTTGAAAATCTCTCAAAATAATAATGGAAAAAAACTGTGTATGCCATGATATATAATTCTCTCTAATTATTTGATGAACTTTGTATGCCATGATTTTTGCTGAGGTTTTTAGACAAGATCCGCATATAGATGTCATTTTGTCTTTTAAAAATAGAATACTAACACATCTATTTTCGTAAGTTTCAAATTAGTTTTCTAAGCCCAAATGGAAAACAAGTTTTGTTTCAAAGCATTAGATAGCATCTTAAAAGATCACTCAATAAGCGTATAAATATAACAATGTTTGTAGATATTTGTTTCAAAGCATTAGATCGCATCTTAAAAGATCACTCAATAAGCGTATAAATATAACAATGTTTGTAGATATATGTGTTGTGATTTTTTTTCTTTTCAAATTGTTCAAATCATATTTACTACAACAAAATCACACGAATACCATTGTTTGGTTTTTTTACATATGAGAAATGTTGCTAATGATAAAACCCATAAAATTTCATGGTTAGAATTGTTCGGGTAACGGTTCGATAAAGGAGACTTTGTATAACGGGTCGATATATGAGATGTTGCGCAACGGGTCGATATGGGCAATTCTATGTAACATGGGTCTTTAAGCTACTAAAAGATAACAAACACATATATTCGACTAACATGTGCAACTACTATGTTATCATGACAAGAACGTAGCTGTTTGCATTACTACTATGAGGAGTTTGTAAAAAGTTACACATCTTCTGAAAGCTACAATGTATACGACCATACAACATATCATCAACACACAACTTTTCCTAAACTAAAATATTTGTATATCAGGTAACCTAAACAACAAAAATATAACATATTGACTAACCTAAAGTGCATAACTATAAAATCTAAACCACACATATGACTCAATGAAATACATCAAACATGTCTAAATAACTACAACCATGTGATGTAGTCGTTTTGGCACAATAAAAAATATTTGTAAAAAAGTTGGAAATATAACAACACAGACTTAATTAACTAAGTATCGCGTCAAGTATTGATCTCCTGATTTGTCTTTCTAAAGGGGGAATTGAATGGAGATCCACGATACTATTTTTTGTTTGATGCTTTATTATCTTTTATGTTTTAAAATTATAAACTAATTTTAATATTAGAGGATCGATTATAAAAGGAATTCAAAGGAAACTGCTACAGAGAAGTGTCAACGTCTATGAACAAGATTTTAATAGGATGTATAATATACAATTTCAAACGATTTTCTAATATTTTGTAATTTCTAATACATTTAAATTCTTGCTCATATTTTCCTTTTAATTACTTGTTATTTGATAGGTGTGTAAACACCCATCCTTTTACCACTTAATTCGGGCTAAAACAAGACCAAAGCACGTATTTAATATCATTTGTTTGGAATTATGCGTGGTTTTTGTGTTCATTGTGTTTTCAGAGTTAACCGAATGAATATTAAAGAAAACATGGGATTGCACGGGATTTATCAAGGAAAAAGACTCAAGATAAAGTCTATTGTCCAAGAGGTGCAAAAGATTTTAAGTCACTAGGCCTATTGAAGATTTATCGAAGAAAAAGACTAAAGACGGAAGATTTTCATAAGTCGAAGAAACTCAAGACTATTTAACGAAGAAATAAAAAGACGAGTTGGATTTAATCGACGACAAATCCCGAATCAGAATCGAAAACGTCAACTTTTCTGAAAAGACGAGAAGACAAGAAGAAAGGGAGAAAGCCCACTCACCAACCAACCACTAGGAGTATAAATAGTCTTTCCCTTCACACAATTAGGGAGTTAGTTCATTTTTTCTTTCCCAGTTTCTTTGGTTCGTGGTTTTCATCACAAACACCACTAGGGTGTTTGATGATTTTTCATTTTTCTTTTTCAATCTTGTAATCATTGATCATTAACCTTGTTACTCTTCGAGTAATCAATCCATTCCATCTTTCTATTCATCTTGTTCTTCATCATTTTTATTGCAAGTTTTTAAGTTTTTCTTTGATTCTAGTTTGATCTTAAAAAGTTGTTGATTTAGTGTTTTTATTGGTGGGATTTGTTTCTTATGGTATGTTAATGATTATTGGTTAGTTTGGTAAAACCTTTTTAAGTATGGGAGTTGATTTTGAGTAAAATCCGTGTCCCCTGTTATATCGCTGCTGTTACTGTTCTTCATCTCCCTGACTTTCCGAATAGCCAATTTTGAGTTTCCCTTATTCGGAACTTTTGATATTCCGAATAGGGGTGTTGCAATTTCTTTTACTCGGAATCTTGGATTTTCCGATTAGCTCTTTTTCGTTTTCCTTATTCGGAACTTTTCAGTTTTCCGAATTGCTTGTTTTTCCCTGCCTTATTCGGAATATTTATATATTCCGAATGGTCCTTGTTTTCCGCATAGACCTTGATTTTTCCGCATAGCCAAGTTTATTTTTCCTTATTCGGAATATCTCATATATTCCGAATAGACCAATTTTTCCGAATAGCACATCATTTTCCGCATAGAACTTTATTCCGAACGATCCTTATTTTCCGCATAGAACAACATTTTCCGAATAGAGGATTTTCCGCATAGGGAAGACTTTCCGAATGGCCATACTTTCCGAGTAACCTTACTTTCCGCATAGAGCTCAACTTTCCGAATAGAGCTGTCTTTCCGAATGGTGTTTTATTCCGCATAGGGTATTCTTCAGTAAGAGTTATTTTTCAGCTTTGTCATTTAATTATTTTTATCTTCTGTTTCCAGCTTTAAACTTTATTCACTTCAATTATATAGAATAGAAAACCAAATCCACTTTTTGTCACCAAGAAAAAATCATTCCACTTTTAACTGAGATCAATTCGAGAGGATTCCGAGAAATATAAATTGAACCTAGCAAAATGCAAATATCAAATGGCGCCGCTGCCGGCTCCTCTCGTTAAGATCAAAAGTTTTTTGTGAGAACTTGGATTTTGGGATCCGTTCCCCGTGAACGTTACTTTTTCCTAAAAATTTTCAAAAAAACACTAAAAAAATATAAAATTTTCAAAAATCCTAAAAAGTAAAAAAACAATAAAAACCAAAAATATTTTTGCTTTGCTTTTCTTTGTTCGTTCTTTTGCAGGTGTATGCGCACTCGATCCACGTCTTATCAAGAGCCCGAGCCTCTCGATAACTTAGACATGGCTGGTGTACAAAACAACAATAACATACCACCTCCGAACAACAATAATAACAACAACAACCCGCCCTTCAACAATATGAATAACAACAACAATGAGCCCCTTCCGGATAATCGCCCAATGATTGAACTGCTGCAAGCTCATGTTGATGGCAACACAGATCCAATTGTTATACCACCAATTGCCGCCAACAATTTCGAGCTCAAGTCAGGCTTTATCCAGATGGTCTCAGCTCAACCATTCTTGGGACGAACCATTGATGATCCACACGACCACATCAAGAGATTTCTACAACTCACTAACACGGTCAAGTTCAATGGGGTTCCACAGGAGGTTATAAGGTTACAACTTTTTCCCTTTTCTTTAGAGGGACAAGCCCGGCATTGGCTTGCTAAGGAACCGCCACAGAGTATTCTCTCGTGGACGGATTTGGAAACAAAGTTCATCAATTACTTTTTTCCACCCTCTCGTACTACCGCTTTGCGGAATGAGATTATAAACTTTGAACAAAAGTACGATGAGTCATTCAGTGAATCTTGGGATCGTTTTAAAGATCTTTTAAGAAAATGCCCACAACATGGTTTTACCAAAGTACATCAAATTAATACTTTTTACAATGGTTTAAGCATGAGTGACCAAGATTCACTGAATAGTGCCTCAGGGGGTAATTTATTGGCTAAAACTTCCAATGCTGCTTGGGATATCATTGAGAACAAATCTCGTGTGCAAACCAAGAGTGTTAGGACCAATGTTGCTAGTGCTAGCACTAATGACAGCGACAAGCGACTTGACAAAATCACTACGCTTCTTGAATCGCTCGTCACCCACACCGTCAGCAACAACAACAGCAACACCGCCAAAAACGCACAAGTGAACGCTGTCAGCCAACCTTGTGAGATATGCGGTGGTCCCCACTCCTACACAACTTGTACCGCCACCCAAGATTACCCTGCTGAGAATGTGAATGCGGCATATGGCAACTACCAACAACCTGCTTATCAAGCTAAACCTCAAGGTGACCGTAACTTGCTTAGCTACCGCAGCAACAACTATCTTTCACCACCTGGTTTCCCTCCTACCAACCCAAACCAACAACAAAACCTTAACCGCTCTCCTCAACAACAACAACAACCTCGACAACCATACATCCCACCTCACAAGCAACAACAACCACCTCCACGTAACAATCAAGTCTACCAACAACCTGCTTACCAACCACCTGCATACAATGCTCCTCCCAACCAAGCCACCACTGCATTACACCAAGAGGTTGCAACCTACATGAGAACCAATGATGTGATAGTGGGAAATCTCCAAGAGGAAGTACGCAATTTGAAGGCTGATTTGGTAAAGCAAGGGAATGATTTGAGAGCCGATATGAGAAACACGTTGGATAGCCAAACAAATGATCTGAGGAACATGATGGCTAGTTTTTTCCAAAGTAGTCAACCCTCTTCTTCGGGTACTCTTCCGAGTAACACCGTTGCGAACCCAAGAGGGGAGATGAAAGCAATCACCACTCGCAGTGGTAAAGGTACAAAGGAACCCGAGCTTCCTATACCTCCACCGGTGGTTGTGACTAAGGAAAACGAGTCGCCTGCCCCTATTCCTCCTCCTTCTCCTTCCCCAATTTCTCCACCTCTTCTTTCTACCCCTCCTCCACCCGTGGTTGTGAGTGACCCTATTCCCCTAAAGCCTTCCTGTTCTTCCAATATACCTTATCCTTCAAGGTTGAGGAACGAGAAGCAAAAGAGCAAGGATGATATTCAGGTTTCTAACTTTCTTAAAATGTTTAAACAACTGAATTTCAATATCTCCTTCGCTGAGGCTCTCGCTCACATGCCCAAGTACGCGAAAATGTTTAAAGATCTTTTGAGCGACAAGGAAAAGCTCCTCGACATTGCCAACACCCAACTTAATGAGAACTGCTCTGCAGTGCTCTTAAGGAAATTGCCAACCAAGCTTGGTGATCCGGGTCGTTTTCTTATCCCTTGCAATTTCCCGGGAGTAGAGAATTGCATGGCCCTAGCCGATCTAGGTGCCAGTATTAATCTCATGCCTCTAAGTGTTTGGAAGCAATTATCTCTCCCAGAGCTAGTCCCCACTAAAATGACTTTGGAATTAGCCAACCGTACGGTTGCTTATCCAGTGGGGATAGCCGAAGACATTATTGTAGGAGTCGACAAATTCACCTTTCCTGCTGATTTTGTTGTCGTCGACTACGAGATGGACCCCCGTGTGCCACTTATTGTTGGTCGTCCATTCTTAAGGACCGGTCGCACTCTCATTGATGTTGAAGCCGGTGAGCTTATCATGAGAGTGGGTGACGACAAAGTAGTCTTCAACATGGGTAAGTTGTCTAAACAGCCTTATTCATATGAGAGCGTTAATTGTATTGACGTTCTTGATGAGGCTTGTGAAGAACACTTTAATGATGCTTGCAAAAGTATTCCTACCTCTCTTCCCACTGTTGAGACCGTGTCCTCTATTGATTCATCGTTGTCTATATTTGGAGATAGTGATTTATTCTGGAACAATCTTGAAGCTACCATGGGAGATGCGAATTTAGCTACTAATGATTCTCCCATCGAGGGGGATGAAGACATGAGTTTCTTTGACAATATTCTCACCGAAGACAATCCTTCGCCTCCATCTCCCACGGTTATTGCTATCGATGCCACGACTTTGAAAACGCCTCCCGTCGAAAATCCTCCGGATTTGGAACTTAAGGAGTTGCCGCCACATCTCGAGTACGTGTTCCTTGACGACAACAACAAGTCGCCCGTCATTATTGCAAAGGATTTGAAAGATGCAGAGAAGACTCGCCTCGTCGCTGTGTTGAAAGCTCACAAGAAAGCTATTGCGTGGAAAATCTCGGATATTCGTGGAATTGATCCTCACTTCTGCACACACAAAATTCTCATGGAGGACGACTTCAAGCCCACTATTCAAAGCCAACGAAGGGTGAATCCAAAAATCCATGAAGTCATCAAAACAGAGGTTATCAAACTTCTTGATGCGGGTATGATTTACCCTATTTCGGATTCCCCATGGGTTAGTCCAATCCACTGTGTGCCCAAGAAGGGCGGAATAACCGTTGTTCCCTAATGAACACAACGAGTTGATTCCCACTCGTCTCGTTACTGGGTGGAGAGTTTGTATAGACTACCGCAAACTCAATGATGCCACAAGAAAGGATCATTTCCCTCTACCTTTCATGGACCAAATGCTTGAACGATTAGCCGGTAATGAATATTACTGCTTTCTCGATGGTTTCTCGGGTTATTTTCAAATACCCATCGATCCCCAAGATCAAGAGAAGACTACATTCACTTGTCCCTATGGCACTTTCGCTTACAAAAGAATGCCTTTCGGCTTATGTAATGCACCCGGGACTTTCCAAAGGTGCATGTTAGCTATCTTCCATGACATGGTTGAACAAACCATGGAAGTCTTCATGGATGATTTCTCGGTCTTCGGGGATTCCTTCTCATCTTGCCTTGCCAATTTAGAACGTATGCTAAAGCGGTGCGAAGACACTCGCCTAGTTCTAAATTGGGAAAAATGCCATTTTATGGTAAAAGAAGGCGTCGTGCTTGGCCATAAGATTTCGAAAGCCGGTCTTGAAGTAGACCGTGCTAAAGTTGATGTTATAGCTAAGTTGCCTCCACCTTCAACCGTGAAGGGTGTGAGAAGTTTCCTGGGTCATGCGGGCTTCTATCGTCGATTCATCAAAGATTTTTCTCAAATCGCTCGCCCGATGACCCACCTCTTGGAAAAAGATACTCCTTTTATCTTTTCCAAAGAGTGCCTTGAAGCCTTCAACTCGCTTAAGGATAAGCTAACTAAGGCACCCGTCTTGGTTACCCCTAATTGGGAGCTGCCCTTTGAGTTGATGTGCGATGCTAGCGATTTTGCTATTGGATCGGTTCTTGGACAAAGAGTGAACAAACACTTCCAACCATTCCATTACGCTAGCAAGACAATGACTGGGGCACAATTGCATTATACGACAACCGAAAAAGAGCTTTTAGCTGTTGTCTATGCTTTTGAAAAATTCTGCCCCTATCTTGTCCTTTCTACCACCATTGTGTACACCGATCATTCCGCGCTGAAGTACTTGTTGACAAAGCAAGATTCCAAACCAAGACTTCTTCGCTGGGTTTTGCTGCTCCAGGAATTTAAAATCGACATCCGCGATAAAAAAGGAGCAGAAAACTTAGCCGCGGACCATCTCAGCAGACTTGAGGATCCATACCAAGGGGATCATCCGACCAAAGAAATCAATGATTCTTTTCCCTTGGAGACCTTAATGTCTATAAACTCGAAGCCGAATGAAACCCCGTGGTTTGCGGATTTTGCAAACTATTTGGCAGGTGGAATTCTCAAGGAAGGGTTGACGTCCCAGCAAAAGAAGAAGTTCTTTACCGATATCAAGACTTACTTTTGGGACGACCCTTACCTATTCAAACAATGTGCCGACTTGATTATCCGACGATGTGTTGATGGACCGGCAGCGTCGGACATCCTTGATGCTTGCCACAAAGGACCCACCGGTGGTCACTTTGGTCCCAACTACACCGCTAAGAAAGTGTTTGATTCGGGATTTTATTGGCCCTCCATATACCGTGACGCTCACGATATGGTCAAACGATGTGATGTTTGCCAAAAGCAAGGCAAAATCACACATAAAGACGAGATGCCTCAGAATTTCATTCAAGAGTGTGAAATTTTTGATGTTTGGGGTATCGACTTTATGGGGCCATTTCCTTCATCTAAAGGAAACAAATACATCCTTGTAGCCGTTGACTATGTTTCAAAGTGGGTTGAAGCCAAAGCTTTACCTACTAATGACGCAAGGGTGGTTTGTAACTTTTTGAAAGCTCTATTCGCTCGCTTCGGTGTGCCTCGCGCCATTATTAGTGATCGTGGGACTCATTTCTGCAATGACCAATTTGCTAGAGTCATGGCTAAGTACGGTGTAAATCATCGTCTTTCCACAGCCTACCACCCACAAACTAATGGCCAGGCTGAAATATCAAACCGAGGGCTGAAGCGAATTCTGGAAAGAACCGTGGGAGAGCATCGTGCCGCATGGGCTGATAAACTCGATGATGCTTTGTGGGCTTTCCGTACTGCTTACAAGACCCCGATCGGCTGTACGCCTTATCGTCTTGTGTACGGGAAAGCGTGCCACCTCCCCATTGAGTTGGAGCACAAGGCTTATTGGGCCTTGAAGTGGGCTAATTTTGATATAAACAAAGCTGGTGACCTACGCAAGATCCAACTCAATGAGCTAAATGAACTCCGTAATGAGGCTTATGAAAATTCTTTGATCTATAAGGAAAGAACTAAGCTCATTCACGACTCCAAGATCAAAAACCGAGAGTTCCATGTTGGAGACAAAGTCTTACTTTTTAACTCTCGGTTGAAAATCTTTTCGGGCAAGCTTAAATCTCGTTGGTCCGGCCCATTCACCATCGCCCAAATTTTTCCATATGGTACTCTCGAGCTCGCTCAACCTAATGGACCGAATTTTAAGGTGAATGGCCAACGAGTGAAGTTGTACTTTGGTGAGGACACCTCTCAGGAGGTGATTCCATCCCTCACCACGTTCCCCATGAACTGAATTTGGGTCGAGTCAGGCTCGTGACTCGGTTATCAAAAACAAGCGCTCCTCGGGAGGTAGCCCGAGTATCTATCCCTTTAACCCCCTAAGTGTAGGGGAGGACCTATTTTGGTCGTTTGTGTTTGTGTGGTGATGTGCTTACAGGGATAAATGCAATCTTGGAAATCTTTGAAGAACCGTGCTCCCGTGTAATCCGAAATCCGGTTCTATCTCTCAACTATCGTGATTCAATTTTATTCATCCTCACATTTGAAATTGATCACTTTAGTCGTCTCTTCCTTAACTTGAGTTAACCAACGTGCACAATGTCATAAGTGTAGGGAAACTTTTCCCACATGCTTAAACATTGAGGACAATGTTTATCTTAAGTGTAGGGGAGACTTCTATCGAAGTTTTAAGTGGATTTTTCCATGAAAATGCCTTCAATTAACCAGAAAATCCTATTTTTCAACATTTTTCAAATTTTTTATTAACTTTGGCCATTTAGTCGTAATTTTTAAATTTTTATCGTTGCTTTCATATGTATATATCCCGCAATAAAGTCAAAAATATTAATAAAGTGGTGTAGCTAGTTTAGAAGTCTTTGACATATTAGGCCCGTTGCGTTTATTTTGACTCAACCCGAATAGACTTATCCAAGTTTATTCTAGCTAGTATCCTTAACCATATAGACCTTAATTGGTTTATTAGGCTAAGTGTCCACGAGTCTCATTACTTGAGATTTTAAATTGTGGAGGACGAGAAATGATAGAGTCAATTATAAGTCGGTATTCTTGCGCAAGCTCACTTGGTGTAATTATCTGCCTATTCTCCCATCACTTGCTAATAATCTATCTGCAATAAGTAAGGTCATACGATTTGAAAAGTTACTTAGCTTCTAGCCCAAGATCGTTTAAAAGTTGCTCGGTAATGATAAGAGTTCATAGCCAAGGCATAACTTATGAAGCGGGGCGCGAAGATTGGCGAGTCCGAAAAGGCCCTAACAAGGCATGAGGATTCAATTTTATTGCTGAAGATCCAAAGTGATGTGAAAAGCATTATTCCTAAAGTCTATATGAAGGATCAAGACTCACGACGAAAAGCAATCAACTCCCATAAAGATCATGGAGAAGTCTATCCGAAAAGACCCTAACAAGGTATGAGGATAAATAGATCCAAGTCCGAAAAGGAGGCGGATCGTTGTATCTCAAAATCCCAATTAGAGATTGAAGAAATAATCATGAAGTCATGGTCAACAAAGTTGGAGTACCCCTCAAAAGTCTCCAAGTGAAGAAACTCTATTATGATGAGAAGACCATTATCTCAAGAACGTCTCTCGAAGATATGAAGTATGAAGTAAATGCCAAATATCGGCCCGAGAAAGGTCTCAAATCGTGAACCAAGTTATGCCAAGATATGAACTTTTTGATATCCCGAGAAGCAGTTTTAAAAGATTTTGTCCTTTAGCTAACTATTGATCAAATCGTCCTACTTTGCTTTCAGCCCTAATAAACTATCGAAATAAGTCCAAAAATGCATCTTCATGATCATTCTAAGACAAAAATAAAATATAAGAGATACACCTAGGAATAAGGGAGTTTAAGCATTTAATTAAGCCATGTGTGTAAGTGTTTGATTTACTAACTTATAATAACAATGATCTCGTTTTTAAGCTTAGTTTGGGGAACGTGAAACTTGAGGGTGATAAATCTTCGCAACACCAAAGCCCTAATGTAAGTCCTTGATTTCTTTACAAGTTATTTCCATCCTTTTGTTTATTTTAAAGTTTTAAGTTCTCTTAGTATTTTAATTGTTGTTTAGTAGAGTTTGAATAAGGCCAAGGTTGATTAATTATGAGAAAAATGTAAAATTGCTTTATCACTAAGCATTGCATGAGGGCATGGCAATGGTTAAGTGTAGGGGATTTGATAGGTGTGTAAACACCCATCCTTTTACCACTTAATTCGGGCTAAAACAAGACCAAAGCACGTATTTAATATCATTTGTTTGGAATTATGCGTGGTTTTTGTGTTCATTGTGTTTTCAGAGTTAACCGAATGAATATTAAAGAAAACATGGGATTGCACGGGATTTATCAAGGAAAAAGACTCAAGATAAAGTCTATTGTCCAAGAGGTGCAAAAGATTTTAAGTCACTAGGCCTATTCGAAGATTTATCGAAGAAAAGGACTAAAGACGGAAGATTTTCATAAGTCGAAGAAACTCAAGACTATTTAACGAAGAAATAAAAAGACGAGTTGGATTTAATCGACGACAAATCCCGAATCAGAATCGAAAACGTCAACTTTTCTGAAAAGACGAGAAGACAAGAAGAAAGGGAGAAAGCCCACTCACCAACCAACCACTAGGAGTATAAATAGTCTTTCCCTTCACACAATTAGGGAGTTAGTTCATTTTTTCTTTCCCAGTTTCTTTGGTTCGTGGTTTTCATCACAAACACCACTAGGGTGTTTGATGATTTTTCATTTTTCTTTTTCAATCTTGTAATCATTGATCATTAACCTTGTTACTCTTCGAGTAATCAATCCATTCCATCTTTCTATTCATCTTGTTCTTCATCATTTTTATTGCAAGTTTTTAAGTTTTTCTTTGATTCTAGTTTGATCTTAAAAAGTTGTTGATTTAGTGTTTTTATTGGTGGGATTTGTTTCTTATGGTATGTTAATGATTATTGGTTAGTTTGGTAAAACCTTTTTAAGTACGGGAGTTGATTTTGAGTAAAATCCGTGTCCCCTGTTATATCGCTGCTGTTACTGTTCTTCATCTCCCTGACTTTCCGAATAGCCAATTTTGAGTTTCCCTTATTCGGAACTTTTGATATTCCGAATAGGGGTGTTGCAATTTCTTTTACTCGGAATCTTGGATTTTCCGATTAGCTCTTTTTCGTTTTCCTTATTCGGAACTTTTCAGTTTTCCGAATTGCTTGTTTTTCCCTGCCTTATTCGGAATATTTATATATTCCGAATGGTCCTTGTTTTCCGCATAGACCTTGATTTTTCCGCATAGCCAAGTTTATTTTTCCTTATTCGGAATATCTCATATATTCCGAATAGACCAATTTTTCCGAATAGCACATCATTTTCCGCATAGAACTTTATTCCGAACGATCCTTATTTTCCGCATAGAACAACATTTTCCGAATAGAGGATTTTCCGCATAGGGAAGACTTTCCGAATGGCCATACTTTCCGAGTAACCTTACTTTCCGCATAGAGCTCAACTTTCCGAATAGAGCTGTCTTTCCGAATGGTGTTTTATTCCGCATAGGGTATTCTTCAGTAAGAGTTATTTTTCAGCTTTGTCATTTAATTATTTTTATCTTCTGTTTCCAGCTTTAAACTTTATTCACTTCAATTATATAGAATAGAAAACCAAATCCACTTTTTGTCACCAAGAACAAATCATTCCACTTTTAACTGAGATCAATTCGAGAGGATTCCGAGAAATATAAATTGAACCTAGCAAAATGCAAATATCATTATTCAATTATTAGGTGTTCATGGAATGAGCATTTGTTGTTGATTTTATTTGCTCTCACATACGTCAAGGTTCAAGATCAAAATGCTTGAAACTTTGTTATTGTGATTGTTACAAACTTAAACGATTATCGAATAATTTATGGTTTTTTTGTCTACTGCCATATCCCGTTTATGTTCTTCTAATATTAACATCCGTTTATTATTTTTTTTATAAAAATCACTCATTAAACTAAATCCGACGTTAGACGGGTCTTTAAGCTAGTGGGTATATAAACATAAAAGCCAGGGAGTACATTTGCAATAAACATAAATTAGACTTATAAAAATACAAGAAAAGACGTAATTACCTTGAAAAAAAAGATAACGAGAAAATATTAACATAAATTAGACTTAGGTCTAGGGAGTTTCTTTGCTACTTACATTCGTCCTTCGGGAGCCCGCCTGTACTTTTTGGAAGTTGGGGAGTCAATCTGCAATTTTGACAAATCATTTATGCATTTTACTCTAAAAAGAAAAACAAACCGACCTTTGTAGCTATATAAATACGACGAAACGTAAATTCATTCACACACAATCTTCTATTCAATCAAAGGTACGTATAATTTACGGTTTTTGTTTACTACAGTTAGGGCTTATTGCAAATCCGTAACAATAATCAGCTGATGGTTGGTTCGTTTTAGGGTTTATTAATTAGTTACTAAGCGATTAGTGGTTAGTTAGTTCTCTACATATATTGTGACCTGGTCGACTAATATGGCCGATTTACTCAAATAGCCAAGGCATATATGGCCGCCTAGCGATTAGTCGGCTTATTTGATTCAATTTTACCATCGTATAACTTTTGGTTGCCAACATGTAATTTGAAAGTCTACTTCGAAGCTGCATAAGCTGACCTAAATACTATTTCAAATAAGATATTGTGAACACCCCCTAAGCTTCTTACTCAATTTTCAGATATCAAAGTTAAAACACTTGTTTAAACTTTTAAAACCAACACGATGTTATAAGATATCAAAGTTAGTCAGTTTTAAGCTCATTAAGTTCACAATGATCAGAAACACGAATCATCTCTTTATCCTTTTAAAACTTTTATATATGCTGACGATCGTGGATGATCTGATTTCCATAAACCTTTCCGTTAGACTTTACTGATTTTTAAATTTTTAGCATAAGTGCATACCAATCACTAGAGTATTTGATGCCTCGGCTCCTTGTATGTAACACCCCACTTGGATAAGTGGACCGTTACATGTATTTATGGCGTGTCATCAAAGCATAAGGTAAATGTCATAAAACATTAAATGACCATAACGGAAATACCGGAATCCAACATCGGTAATCCAACCTAAGCTCAAAACATGAAAAATAAAATACTGAAGGAAAGGACTAAACAATGTCCAAATAAGCAGAATAATGTAAGTACATAAAGTAAGAAGTCTGGATAGCTTCCATCCAAATGCACATGCTCTCAGAATCCTAAGAGCGTCCTGGGGTACCTGCCGTTAGAACATGAAAGGGAACTACGGCTGAGCATAACGCTCAGTGAACGGATATAGAGCATGATAAGGAACTACTAAAATGAAACAGATGGTAAAATACTGGAGCTGTAAGACTGATAAGTAAAGTTGCAGCGAAAATCTGTGCATAATCTGTAAAGTCTGATTCGTAAATAATAAAGCTGAACTAATATCTGATAAATCTGAAAACATGCATTTACTGTATTTTAATTTGCCAGAGCTTATATAGGTCATGTGCTGTAACAACCGTGCATGAATAACTGGAGGGGTGACCTCGTCATGCTATAGAGGGGTGACCTCTAAATAACTGTGCTGGGTGGAGGGATCAGCTCCAATGTGAAGGATGTAGAGTACACACCACATTCACCCTGATAACTTGTAACACTTATAAGCCTAGGATGCATCCATACGCCCCACTAATAATACTGATAAAATGGCCAAGCTAAGCTGAGTGGGACGATGCATGATATCACTCTCCTGCATGTGAGTCACGACACCGGTGCCTCTAGTGCCGTGGTTACGGTACCTCCGTAACTAGTACATAAACTGGTCGTGCTTGTATATAATGCTCAGGCAATTTATTTAGTTATTAATATGATTACTGATAAACTTAAACATATACTAGGGAAAAACATTTGGCTGAAGACGGGGAATCCTAATCATGCATAGAAAGGAAGTCCTTACTGAAAGGACGGAAATCCGTACCTCGTGTCCAGTCATGAAATCAGAATGAAAGCTGAAGGATCGACTCTGACTTTACGGATACTACATAAATAACGGACGCGAATGAGTTAACTGATTACTGTTTACTATTACTGAGTCTCATCTGCTCTTAGTTTAATTTATTTTATTCTTGTATTACTGTTTATGTATAATCTGACTTATCTGATTGTCCGGCTTAATTATGATAAGTCTGACTGTTCTTAAAATGTTTACTGATTAGTATATATCCTGTATTTCATGGTTACTGTGTATTATACTGTGTTCCGATATTTACGATATTACTATATATATAGCAACCTGCCATAAATAGAAAGTTTCCTAAAATAGCACGTTCTTAAATAGAGAGGTTATCCAAAATAGTTTCATAAATAATTGAGTCGTTTTATTATAATCAAGTATTAAATAAGCAATTTCATATAACGTGATTAACTTTAATAAACGCTAATTAAAGTAAAATGAAAAGGTTTATACTTGATTAATTCATTCAAAACAATTTAATAAAAAAATATACTTTTAGAATCGTTAAAATGTACGTGTCTTGTTAAATTTTTTGTGTCACTCGAACCCGAACCAAAACTAAAACAAACCCCGAGACGCCCATGTCTCGGGTTAACCAAACTGGCCCACTACGTGGTCCCCTTGTTGTTCTTCTAGTTCCCACTGCTTTTATTGATAAAGTTCCCACTGTTTTGTTATTATAGTTCCCACTGTTAGTGCAGTGGTTCCCACTGCTAGTGCAGTGGTTCCCACTGCTCGCAGTCCCAAACGCCCTCTTTCTGAAATTTAATCCCAAACACCCCCTTGCTGGGACTGCAGCCCCAAACGCACCCTGTTGTGACAACTCTAAACCCAAACACCCCTTTAATTCCATGATTTAATATTTTATAACCAAGTGTTCATATGTTTGATAAATCAATCGTGAATCAAGAAAGCAATAAAAGATTGAAGGTCTTTAATAATTACCAATGCGTGACGATTTAAGGATTAAAACAGGAATCCCCGTTCCCTTTTGCTTGCTGCCAACGGCTAAAATAAGAACACCAAACGTTCTCTTTTTTCTTGGTGCCGACGGCTAAACAAGAACACAGATCGTTCCCTTTTTGCTTGCTGTCGACAGCTAAATAAGAACACCAAACGTTCTCTTTTTGCTTGGTGCCGACGGCTAAACAAGAACACAGATCGTTCCCTTTTTGCTTGGTGCCGACGGCTAAACAAGAACACAGATCGTTCCCTTTTTGCTTGCTGCCGACAGCTAAATAAGAACACAAACCGTTCCGTTTTTGCTTGCTAATTGGCGGCTAAATAAGAACACCTACTAGGGTTTTTGTTGTTTTTGGTTAAACGTGTAAATGGGAAAATACTACAATCCCTGATGGTTTAATGTGTACATGGGCCGGGCTAAAAGCCCTTGTTTTCTTTCTTGTTTTCTTTTTTTTTAAGCCGGCCCAAAACCCTTTTCTTTTTTTTCGCCTAGAATAAAATTATTTAACTTGCATGTTCATTTAAAAAAAAACCCGTCATATAAATATTTATCTGACTGAGATGAATACGAACGTAATATGGAATAATTATTTTCTGAATAAATAATTTCTTTGCGGTCTTAATTAAACTGAGGCTGTGTAATCACTGTTAACGTTTTAATTATTTTATGTATAAAAATAATACATACGTAATTTTTGCTGAACTTAATAACTATTTTCTGAATAATTATTTTATTGTAGTATTTATATAGACTGAGACTGCGTGATTTACTGTTTACGTTTAAATAAGGTTAGAGCTGATACTACGCGTATTTAATATTCATGTATTTTAAATACGGGTTTTACAATTCTTCCCCTATAAAAAAAATAATTCGTCCTCAAATTAAGGATGCGATTATGTCGTGGTTTTACAATTCTTCCCCTTTAAAAAAAAGGAGAAATTCGTCCTCGAATTAAAGGTAATAAGTTGATGGAGTTATAAAAGCTGAAGGGACATATGTGTTGAAAGAACATGAAGGCTGAAAAGACATATAAGCTGAAGGATCATTCTTCCTTGATTTAGAACATGATGTTGCTGAAAGTATATAAACGTGACATGGCTGAAGAGGACATGGAACGTAACATGACTGAAAGAACTTAACTGGATTTATTGAAGGAAACAAATGAGAGGTCCAGATGGACTCCTCCGTTTTGAGTGGCCTCCCTCTCGAAACGATTCCTTCAAAGGTCTAAACATAATAAAGGAATCTTGGTCCTGATGACATTGTCCTGATGATGTTGAATAGTTTCTGGTTCCATACTTAAAATGGATTTTCTGAATCTGATAGAATGAGTAAGTTATAGCATGTAAGGTACATGAAACGGTACGTACAATTATCCTGAAAAGATAACATTTATATTTCTGGGCAAGCTGCTGAAAATATATAGGGATGAACTACGTGAACAATTGTGAACGTGCTACGTGAGCAATTGTGAACGTGGTTCGCGATTATATAAGGAACGTTGTGCATGAAGTATATCGTGAATGTGATACGTGAAGCATACTGTGGACGTGCTACACGAACATATCATGAACGTATGCTGACTGGGGGAGGAATGCCAAACGATAAGGCCTGAGATGTGAAACGTCTGCCTGGTTATGGAATAGTTGTGCTATACTTGAGTCTAGTTTCTCAAGCTTCCTGTAACCGTATTAGGTAATAAATTGTGAAACGTGTATCGCGGAATGAAATATTGACTTGAACGTGAACAATGTTATGAATGCGAACGTGAGCTTAAATCATGAGATAGCATAAAACATAAACTGAAACAGATCATATTGCGAATGAGATGTAAACGTGAATGTGAAAATAAACGTGAACGTGAATGTGAACGTACACGTGATCGTGAACATGAACGTGAGCGCGATTCGCGAACGCTAATTTCCATCTTACAAGATTGTGGATGGAATACCTTGGAATCATACGATCTATTTCTAAATTTCCTGTAGATTTGTTACTGCGTAATCATCTCGGATAAAAGAAGACGTGTGGGTTGGTTTAACTGGTTAACCACGACTTAGATAGCATCATGCTTCGTCTGAGTCTATGGTAAGTGATAATAACCTCCATGGAATCTTATCTCATTTATGCTTAGAAATTTCTAATGGTTGTAATAACTCATTAGCATGTCGGTGTCCTATCTTAAACCTGTTGGGATGGCAGGCATTAGATATGAACATAGCTACATCAATGTGTGATACTGCTTCTATCAACCTCCTGCCTGGGATTATGGAACATTCTGATGGAAATCTGTTTGAATAGCCATGGAAGAAATTTTTAGGGAGAACTGTCGTCAATTTCTGCGGTAACAGTCAATCGAGTTCTAGAAAGTTTTGTACGTCGTTCACAGGCGTCGGTCGGGACCATCAGGTGATGGCCTTCACCTTCGCAGGATTGTCTGAAATTTCGTTCTGCTGAAATAGGGTGGTTCAGAAATGCCACTTCTTCAACTGGAATTCACATATGAGGAGTTGCTTATATAGTTTTTCTCCTATCGGGGATTCTGTACAACTGCGAGAAGGTGATTCTTTTGTACTTCTCTAGAATTTAGGGGATCATGATACAGACCTTCTTCCTGATAGACAGAAACGGTGTACCTCCTGGTGGTGCGCCAGGGCGAATAAAGCCTCGTTTCAGTAACTCTTGCAGCAATTGCTTTAACTGTTTTAACTTACCTGTAGTCCGCAACATGGAGTTTTGAAAACAGGTTCTATTCTTGAGACAAGCTTGACGTTAAATTTTGTCTCGTGGTTAGGAAGGAATTTCTGGAACACCTTCTTAATTACTATGGAAATGCTGAAATATCTGCTGATCATAAATTTTTAAGAACTTCAGAAGTGGATTTTAACTGGTGGCTAGAAAGTCTTTGCAACTATAGGATAATAATTCACGTGCTCGTAAAGCTAGAACAATTGAACTGATTTTTCTGGCAGGAGTAAAATGAATATGCTCAGGGTCGGTAGGACGGATCTCGTCGTTAACTGAAAATAAAACTTAATAAATATGGTGATACTGTTGAGTCATTTCTGGCTGAGAGGCAGGTAACTACCTGATTTAAGATAAAGTTGACATAGGAACACGTGAAGTAAACATGGAGACTTTTCACTGAATGTGTTCGTCTGTAACCTCACAGAATGAATATTGTGTGTTTAACCTAAATAATACTATAGTGGTGGTGACTGAATTTTAATGATCTGATTCATGCGTGGCATAATAGAACGGGTATACCCCTTTCTAAAGGGTACCCTGAATTTCTAAGGCCCTGGTTTAGAAACATACTGGAGTTATGAGTTCTGACTCGTATTTTGAGGAAAGATTCATATGACGTGTACCATGACTGGTGTCCTAATATGTGTCTTTCGAAAAGATACCCGAGGCCTATGCCTTGACTGATGTCTTGACACGTGTTTTAGTAGATGAATCTGAACAAGGTTAAAAATTTTGGTAACTACTAGGATTGGGGGACCGGTTAGACTACTGACCTCTGTATTTCTGGCCACGTCCGTTCCGGGGTTCCGATGGTTACTGACTGATAAATTATAAGCACGGTGGTTGTCACTACTGCTTTTTCTGTCAATTTATGACGGTCATTTTCATGACCGCGATTCTTGTAACTATTTGCTGAGTAGTCGGCTGGTTTACGACTCCCACTCTTCTGAATGAACGGTTAGCTGAGTAACGTGTGACAGCTAACTGAGGAAGTAAGGCATGGACTAGAATGGTAGTGTCCGATGGTTGAAATTTACTCTTGTCAGAAATTTCAAATTTATAGTTTTCGTCCTTGCTCTGCAGTGTCTTTATAGTATAACAGCATCACCATCAGCATCTTGAGAAATGTCCAAAGTATCAGCAGCATCAGCAATTGTGAGGTCTTCAAAGTGTTAGCGGCATCAGCATCTAGCAAAATCTTCAACTCACGAGCAGCATCAGCACCTGGTAGAATATCGACAAGTGGAAACATCTGAGATGATTGAGGATCGATTAGCAATATCCATGGAGTAGGGTACCTGGAGTACACTTGGACTACTGTACATGAAGTACAAAATGAATATTGCACATGGAGCAAATCTGAGACACTGTACGTAGAGTACACGTGAAATACTATACATGGAGCTGGTGGAAATTTTATGGGATGATCGATACTGGTGTCGCTTGTTTGACATTATCAAAGGAATAAATGATTTAAACGATAGTAAACTGAACTGAAACGATTAACATGATAGGCTGATAATTTCTGCGTAGACTTAATGTTGGTTGTATAGAGGCTAAAAAGTATGACTAAACGGAGTTTCATCAACATTTAGTATAAAGACATGATTGTTAAAGACCAGAACATGATTTATCATGAAATAGTATTTTACTGTAATCCTTCTGTATCTTAGCATGAAACATTATCATTCTGTTGAGAACATAATACTTGTAAGGAAACATGAAACTAAATCATCATGTAGATGACATCAACGTGAGGGTATGAAAATTTGACTGTTACAAGGAACATAAAAAGTCAAATCAACTGAGGTGTAATATCAACTGATGTGAACGGCTATGGTTCAATCCAAAGAATTCAAAGAAGAAAACATGAGAGTAAGTATGGGCTATTCTGGTTCGATCCATACTGGTCAAAATTTTCTGAGAACTGTCATGTATAGAAATTTATAATCTCGGACTAAATATGGATGGCTGTAGTTCAATCCATACTTGTCAAAATTTATGAAATGTCATGATATGACAAAGGTGAACAACTGTGGATCGGTTAACAAAACATCATTTGACTGAAAAGCATGAAATTTGACTTGAGAAATGGTGAACGTTTATGGCTGGTTCACCAAGTGATATTTGACTGAAAACATGAATCTGTCATGAGTAAGGGTAAACGCCAATGGTCGGTTTACCAATACAAAATCTGAACGGCAAGGGTGAACGCCTATGGTCAGCTCACCAAAACGAAAATTCGCTAGAAAGCACATGCGACTAAATATGGCTAGTTATGTACCAACCTTTTACTTAGTCAAAACTTTAAGAAAACTGACTGATAAATGAAGAAAACTGACTGAATAATCCATGAGGAACATGAAAGATAACAACGCCAAAATCTGGGAAGTTCCTGGTGACTACCCACTAGTCACAGGTCAAGTTTTAGAGCCTTCAGGTCGAACCTATAGCTCTGATACCATAATTGTAACACCCCACTTGGATAAGTGGACCGTTACATGTATTTATGGCGTGTCATCAAAGCATAAGGTAAATGTCCTAAAACATTAAATGACCATAACGGAAATACCGGAATCAAACATCGGTAATCCAACCTAAGCTCAAAACATGAAAAATAAAATACTGAAGGAAAGGACTAAACAATGTCCAAATAATCAGAATAATGTAAGTACATAAAGTAAGAAGTCTGGATAGCTTCCATCCAAATGCACATGCTCTCAGAATCCTAAGAGCGTCCTGGGGTACCTGCCGTTAGAACATGAAAGGGAACTACGGCTGAGCATAACGCTCAGTGAACGGATATAGAGCATGATAAGGAACTACTAAAATGAAACAGATGGTAAAATACTGGAGCTGTAAGACTGATAAGTAAAGTTGCAGCGGAAATCTGTGCATAATCTGTAAAGTCTGATTCGTAAATAATAAAGCTGAACTAATATCTGATAAATCTGAAAACATGCATTTACTGTATTTTAATTTGCCAGAGCTTATATAGGTCACGTGCTGTAACAACTGTGCATGAATAACTGGAGGGGTGACCTCGTCATGCTGTAGAGGGGTGACCTCTAAATAACTGTGTTGGGTGGAGGGATCAGCTCCAATGTGAAGGATGTAGAGCACACACCACATTCACCCTGATAACTTGTAACACTTATAAGCCTAGGATGCATCCATACGCCCCACTAATAATACTGATAAAATGGCCAAGTTGAGCTGAGTGGGACGATGCAGGATATCACTCTCCTGCATGTGAGTCACGACACCGGTGCCTCTAGTGCCGTGGTTACGGTATCTCCGTAACTAGTACATAAACTGGTCGTGCTTGTATATAATGCTCAGACACTTTATTTAGTTATTAATATGATTACTGATAAACTTAAACATATACTGGGGAAAAACATTTGGCTGAAGACGGGAAATCCTAATCATGCATAGAAAGGAAGTCCTTACTGAAAGGACGGAAATCCGTACCTCGTGTCCAGTCATGAAATCAGAATGAAAGCTGAAGGATCGACTCTGACTTTACGGATACTACATAAATAACGGACGCGAATGAGTTAACTGATTACTGTTTACTATTACTGAGTCTCATATGCTCTTAGTTTAATTTATTTTATTCTTGTATTACTGTTTATGTATAATCTGACTAATCTGATTGTCCGGCGTAATTATGATAAGTCTGACTGTTCTTAAAATGTTTACTGATTAGTATATATCCTGTATTTCATGGTTACTGTGTATTATACTGTGTTCTGATATTTACGATATTACTATATATATAGCAACCTGCCATAAATAGAAAGTTTCCTAAAATAGCACGTTCTTAAATAGAGAGGTTATCCAAAATAGTTTCATAAATAATTGAGTCATTTTATTATAATCAAGTATAAAATAAGCAATTTCATATAAGGTGATTAACTTTAATAAACGCTAATTAAATTAAAATGAAAAGGTTTATACTTGATTAATTCATTCAAAACAATTTAATAAAAAAATATACTTTTAGAATCGTTAAAATGTACGTGTCTTGTTAAATTTTTCGTGTCACCCGAACCCGAACCAAAACTAAAACAAACCCCGAGACGCCCATGTCTCGGGTTAACCAAACTGGCCCACTATGTGGTCCCCTTGTTGTTCTTCTAGTTCCCCCTGCTTTTATTGATAATGTTCCCACTGTTTTGTTATTATAGTTCCCACTGTTAGTGCAGTGGTTCCCACTGCTAGTCCAGTGGTTCCCACTGCTCGCAGTCCCAAACGCCCTCTTTCTGAAATTTAATCCCAAACACCCCCTTGTTGGGACTGCAGCCCCAAACGCACCCTGTTGTGACAACTCTAAACCCAAACACCCCTTTAATTCCATGATTTAATATTTTATAACCAAGTGTTCATATGTTTGATAAATCAATCGTGAATCAAGAAAGCAATAAAAGATTGAAGGTCTTTTATAATTACCAATGTGTGACGATTTAAGGATTAAAACACGAATCCCCGTTCCCTTTTGCTTGCTGCCAACGGCTAAAATAAGAACACCAAACGTTCTCTTTTTGCTTGGTGCCGACGGCTAAACAAGAACACAGATCGTTCCCTTTTTGCTTGCTGCCGACAGCTAAATAAGAACACCAAACTTTCTCTTTTTGCTTGGTGCCGACGGCTAAACAAGAACATAGATCGTTCCCTTTTTGCTTGCTGCCGACAGCTAAATAAGAACACAAACCGTTCCGTTTTTGCTTGCTAACTGGCGGCTAAATAAGAACACCTACTAGGGTTTGTGTTGTTTTTGGTTAAAAGTGTAAATGGGAAAATACTACACTCCCTGATGGTTTAATGTGTACATGGGCTGGGCTAAAAGCCCTTGTTTTCTTTCTTGTTTTCTTTTTTTTTAAGCCGGCCCAAAACCCTTTTCTTTTTTTTCGCCTCGAATAAAATTATTTAACTTGCGTGTTCATTTTAAAAAAAAAACCCGTCATATATAATTATTTATCTGACTGAGATGAATACGAACGTAATATGGAATAATTATTTTCTGAATAAATAATTTCTTTACGGTCTTAATTAAACTGGGGCTGTGTAATCACTGTTAACGTTTTAATTATTTTATGTATAAAAATAATACATACGTAATATTTTCTGAACTTAATAACTATTTTCTGAATAATTATTTTATTGTAGTATTTAAATAGACTGAGACTGTGTGATTTACTATTTACGTTTAAATAAGGTTAGAGCTGATACTACGCGTATTTAATATTCATGTATTTTAAATACGGGTTTTACATTGTATATACAAATACATGATTTTGTATAAATTTATGAAATACCGACAAATTATGCAACTTCATTTTTTTTCTTTATTTCTTTCTGTTTGTGCTACCGGCCAGTTATTAACTATACTTTTTTCCTTGCAGGTACTTCTGGATCAAGGTGAACTGCTACTGAAACTAGATTACGTGAGTGACTAATATAGATTCTGAATCATATATCTTTTTCCTCGAAATGTTAGGCTTATTTCAGATTTTACCGATCGCAGCACCTCCATCTGATGGCGATCTGGGTCGTCTGCCTTCAGTCGCAACACATGCCAGAAGTATTGGAATAATACACCCACCCCCGGACATCCGAAGCATTGTGGACAAAACTGCAAGCTTTGTGGCAAAAAATGGACCTGAATTTCAAAACCAGATCATTGCTAATAGTGCTGGGAATCCAAAATTTAATTTTTTGAATGCTTCAGATCCCTATCATGCGTACTACCACCATCGCTTGTCTGTCCAACATCAAAACCCCGATACACCTGCTCCTGATTCAATGGCAACTCAGAAAGCCTCAACAAATAGCAATGATGCAACTGAGAAAACTGACCCATTAGCCAAATTTTGTCCCGTTCGAAAAGCTGTTGACCCACCTCAAGCTGAGGAGTACACAATTCGGCTTCTTGAGGGCATAACTGGGGAGGAATTGGATGTTATTAAATTAACCGCACTGTTTGTGGCGCGAAATGGGAAGTCGTTTTTGACTGGTTTAACAAGTAGAGAAAATAACAATCCTCAATTTCAATTCCTGAAACCCACTCACAGTATGTTTAGCTTCTTTACTTCAGTTGCGGATACCTACTCGAAAGTCTTGATGCCTGCTAATGGACTGACAGATAAGCTGAAGAGAAGTGTAACAAACATGACAACTGTACTTGAGCGGTGCTTGCACAGGCTCGAGTGGGAACAATCCCAGGAAGAGGCGAAGCAAAAAGCTGAAGATGAGATACAAGAAGAAAAGTTACAAATGTCAATGGTTGACTGGCATAATTTCATCGTTGTTGAGAACATAGATTTTGTAGACTATGAAGATGATGATATGCCGCCACCAATGAGTCTTGATGAAGTTATAAGGAGGAGCAAGATGACGTCGATGGAGGTGGATGAAGTTGTGGATCCTGGGAAGGAAGTAGAAATGGAGATGGACGAGGAAGAAGTACAACTTGTTCAAGAAGGTATGGTGGCTGCAAGTCGTCAAGAGAATAATGAACCACAAATGAGGATTGTGAAGAATTGGAAGAGACCTGAGGAAAGGGCCCCCGCGGAGAGAAATCCGGCTAAATATATGTTTTCGCCAATCACCGGTGAAGCAATTCCTGTCAACGAGATGGCAGAACATATGAGAATTTCTCTTATTGACCCCAGGTTTAAAGAACAAAAATACCGAATGTTTGCAAAACTCAAAGAAAGTACACTTGCTCAAGATGATGAAATTTCTAGAAATATTGTTGGACTTGCACGGACCCGGCTGGATATATTTGGGACCATAGAGGCGGAGGTTTCTAATGCGTTTAAATCTGAAACTGAAAGGAAAAATGACGAGCAGCCTAAGCTTGGGCAGACTACAACCCAAGCTATGTCTCAAAATGCAGATGATCACATTAACGATGGGAGGAATCTTCCTAGTCCTTCAGCTCCTGTTCGGACCCTACCTCCACCACCTGGGCTTGCATTGAACCTTCCTAGTGTGCCACCTAATTTTCAATACTTGGCAGTAACTAATGGCAGTGTTGTGGCGCCACAATCTATGCCATGGGTTAACACAATGCTTACACCGCTGCAACACCTGCCGCCCCCAATGCAAATGAACCAAATCCGTCAACCTATGTCTGTTAATCCACCTGTGCCACCACCACCACCTGGATCCCTTTGTCATCTTCCTTATATGCCCTAATACAGCATGCCTATGGTTGCTCCGCTACCTATACCTCGAGGGCCACCACTCCCAGACATTGCTGATCCTCCACTTCCTGAAGAACCTGAACCAAAGAAGCGAAGGCTTGATGATTCTTTGCTTGTTCCTGAGGATCAATTCTTGGCTCAGCATCCGCAGGGATCTGTTCGCGTAACTGTGTCACTGCAAGTGGATGATGAAAAACTGAAAACAAAATCACCACTGGAAATTACAGTTGAGTCCTTGTCTAAGACGGTAGGAAGTTTGAAAGAGAAGATTGAGAGGGAGATTCAATGCCGTGCATACAAACAAAAACTCAGTAGGAAGGCTGGTTTTTTGAAAGACAATTTATCTCTAGCGTATTACAACGTTGGTGCAGGTGATACGCTTACTCTCTCTTTAAGAGAACGTGGTGGTAGGAAGAGGTAAGAGGCATTTCCGATTAGACGTTCCACATGGCAGAGCTTGATTGGTTAGCGGAATTATAGGCTTGGAATATCTCTAATATACTTAAGACTGCATTGTTCATTAATGTACACTCAATTTCAAGTTGTATGACAAATTGACAATCGATATATATATGCAGCTATTACTAGCTCGTTGATTTTGTTTGTTTTGCTATTTGGCTATTACGGAGTACTAGTTTTACATGCATCATTTGGTGGTTAGTTGTGTTTTGTGTTCGGCTACATTTTTCATATAATCAAAATCTTAGAATCCTGAAAATGTAAACTACCAAATAGGGGTATGCAAAACCAGTCTGTTTTGACAGAAACTGAAAGTTGAACAAGGACTTACTGAAATCGAGCTGCACAATGCAAGGTTCTGGATTTGGAAGTTCGGTATTAAACATGCTTTTTATTTATCATTCGTTAACTTTGGATGCTACTTGGCTACCAGATCCTCTTACATGTCGTGAACTGTCAAACCTTGATCAATCAAGATAATCTGTACGAAACCGTATATAAATTTGTAACACCCTAAAAATCGAGTGTTAAGTATTTTATTACCAAAATGCAATCGTGTAAGTTTGACTATGACTTCAAAGTTTGAATGCTTTATGTGATTGGTTAGTCAAACCCGATACTGGTATATATATCATATCATTTGTTGTAGAATATATTATGTCCCCTAAGGAAGAAAGAACATAAGGGACCTAAGTTACCAAAATCCCAAAGTTAATACTAGAACCACCTTGTTCTAGCTTGACGGGACCATTCTTGCCAATATTAGTTAACAAAAAGGATTAGCGGTGCAAAAGATTTAACTACAAGAGCTAATGATCGTTAAAATGCAGAAATTACAATTTTAGCCATATGACTATATGACTTATCACTATGGTAATTAATCACAAAAACACACGTGTATGTGTGTTGGCACATTGGTGTTATCATACGACTTAAAAAGGAAAATAAATTATTATCCATTAGAAATCTTAGTTCAGGAGCTTAAAGAATCAAGTTGTGGTGGTATTAGTGTGTTACTAACATCATTCAAGAGTTAGAATATATTCCTCATCAAGGTTAGTTTGATTGTGCCGTAGTTTATATTTTTCTTAATTTGAGGATTTTGTGAATTAAGGGTTTTATGAACTGGTTTGAGGTCTGGAGCGTGCCTTATCGTTTCGGAAAGGCGAAAGAGTCTATTTTCTAGCAAAACTGGTTTGAGGTCTGGATTCCAGTCTAATTAGGTCAAAAACAGAAAAGTGTAGCAGACTGCAGAATTTCTGCATAAAAATGACTTGTGGTAAAAAGTGTTTAAGGATGATATAGCATCTTACATGATTATATTTGAGTGGTTTAGACCCAATACATGTTAGATATATGAATTTTCAGATTCTAATTGTCCTAGTATGGTCATATTATGACTAGGCACTATTTGAAAGCTTACGGAAGCATAATCAAGACTTAGAGATGAGTAACGGATTAACTTTATGTACTAGTTTATTCATGAGGTAAGAATGATGTGTAGCTTCGGTTTTAGCCGAAGGTTATCATGTTTAAAGACTCGGAATTAGCCGAGTATTCTTTATCATAATTCGGGTTTAGCTAAAAACTAGTCAAGTTAAGATGCTCACAAGGAGCATCCTTGTTATGCTAAGGGTACTCACAAGGAGTATCATATCCATGTTAAGTATGCTCACAAGGAGCATCATTGATAAGCGTAGGGTGCTTTAGTAATGCATCAATGACACGTAGCGTGCCCAAGAAGTGTATGATATGAAATTCCCGTTCAAGCATCCTAAGTGGATGACCCGTACTTGTATAATAGCATCCTAAGTGGATTACCTAAGCATCCTAAATGGATAACATGTGCTTAGTTCAGAAATAACGTCCTTTGTGGATGACCCAGGTCAAACAAGCACATTCAAGTTACATGATGACTATAAGTCGTACCATATATAGAATTATTTGTTTATAGATTCATGTATAATCAACTAGTTTTACTCAGATTTGTTATCTCACTAAGTCGCAAGGACTTATCATTCTCAGTTTATGTCTTATGTAGGTAATTGAAGATAGAAGTTGGGGGCTTGTAGATAGTATCTATAAGTGCATTTTGGGAGAAGACGGTTACGCTCAGTGTAAAACTCACATGCTTTTACCATGAACAGTACACTTATAATCGTACGTACATGATTAAAACTTTCCTTTTATAACATGTTTACGGTTCACGAATATTAATTACAAGAATTACGTATGTATTATTACACGATAAGTATTAAGTATGTATTAATGCACGATAATTATTACCAACAATAATTATAACCACGAACATGAAAAAATGAACGTAAATAATCACGAGCATATTATTATGTAGTTACGTAGTTATTATTACGACTACGTACAAACATTTATAATAACACGAACATTAAAATAATAACATCACGTAAATACGAACACGAGAACACGTAAAATATTAGAACACGAAAACTAAGGGTTTCCCGTTGGTGGGCCCTTATAGCCGCGGCAACAAGGAAGGGAAAGGGGCCCAGCCCATGTTAATTTTGCTAAATAACAATTTAGAGAAACATAATATTCATTCACAGGAAAATCTTAAAAATTAAAAACCCTAATCTCTCCTTCTCTCTTCCTTGGCCGACGGCTACCACTAGAACAAGAGGTGTTCGTTTGATTTTTGCTTAACAAATCATTAGTACGTGTTCGTGTGTTCATTCCTCATAGATTCCACGTGTTTTGGTAATCCGAAAACCTTTATTTTTATTTTCTTTTTATGTTTTATGCATAGTTAATCATGGGAAAATAAAAACAAGATTAAAAACATGTTAAGATTTCATGGTGGGGTAAATTAATTGGTTGTTTTTGGGTTTGGTGTTCGGCTGCCACACAAACCGAGAGCCATGATGCTCTCGGTGGCGTTTGGATCGCACCACCACACGAGACCATGTCTCGGTGGTGTTGGGGGTTCGGTCGGCAGCAAGAACAAGGCACCCAGACCCATGTCGGGGGTGTCCTTGTGGTTGTTTTAGGTCGCGGCAGCCACAGCCCCACCACCGGCCAAAGCCGGTGGTTATTTTTGGCAAGCAGTGGGAACCACCGACACACAGTCGGTGGGAACCCGTGGGTCAGCGGCTAGCCGAGCAAGGGCAAGACCACCGGCACGCAGTCGGTGGTAGTGAACCGAAGGCAGGGGAAACCGACATGGGCCAGTTTACCACTGTTTTCGGTGGGGTTTTGATTCGGTTCGGTTCACGGATACGGGTCCGGTTCATGGCACGGTTTAATAATTAATACACGGGATCGGGCTAATTATTTTACAAGTTTAATTAATTTTACATGTGCATTAATTTTTACAAGTAATTAAATTAATTTAACATGGTCTTTAATTAATTTAATTAAAACATGACTTAGGTTATTTATTATTAATAGTACATGTTTTTAACCTAAGTATTTAATTATGAAATTTAGACTAAAGTAATTAATTAATTATAAACATGACCTATAATTAATTAATTTTCATGACTTAGGTTATATTAATATAAATATTAATACATGTTTTAACCTAAGTATTATATACACCTTAATTTAATTAAATCATGTTATATTAATTAAATCTTTTAACTTATAGTTTATTTAATTTGCATGTATTAATTAATAAACTATACTATTAATCACATGACTTTGTATATTTTAATCAGTAAAACTTAAGCTTATTTTCGCTTAATAATTCAGCTTATTTCTATTTATGGAAACTTTCTATTTTTAGAAACTTATCTATTTTAAGCAGTTAATCTATTATTGGAAACTTTCTATTTTTGGAAACTTTCTATTTCTAGAAACTTTCTATTTTAGGAAACCTGATATTTTTAAAAAGTTACTTATTATTACACAACAAGTATAATAATACAAGAAATACAAGTAATACTTAATCAGAATACCCAAAATACATGATAAACACAACATAACGTTAAAATCAGTAAAACAAGACATGAACATATAAAACAAGCTAAGACATGATATAAAATCAGTTACGTACTCAATAATCAGGATACTTATACACGTACACTATTTATGTAGCATTAGTGAGATCGAAGTAGAACTCTCTTGTTGATCCTAAACTTAGATCGATTAAGCTTTGTGTATACGAGATTAGATCAAGTACTACACGTAGAGAAACCTTTGCTTATGAATAAAGTAACAAAGTGTTATGCGGAATTAACACTTGATCTAAAACACAAAGATGTTAAACAAACTTTCACTTGTATTAGAATGATCGTACTTGATTACAATGAAAGAGTTTAGCTTGCGAATACTTATGAAAAACTGATATTAAACATTAACCTAAAAGACCTTCTTTTATAGATTAAGAAGTCTTGTACAATAAGCTACAAATCAACTATTCTAGGTAAAGATAATAATAGAAAATACAATGTCGAGCTTATCTTTACTAGAAGTATTCTAGAATATAATAAACGTGTAGCTCACATCTTCCATCAGTGCTTGTCTTCAATCTGTCAACGCTTGACTTTAACTTGTCAACGCTTATGCTATCAGCGCTTACTTTGCTCTTGTCAACGCTTGAGTTGTTCTTGTCAGCGTTCAAGTGTTCTGGCCTTAATTTATTCCCAACAATCCTCCCCTAAACTTGATATCCACTCTTATGATCAAGTTTCTGAATAAACACTAAGAACTTGGAGGAGTCTGACAACCCTTATCATATTGGTAATAAATAAATCTGATCAAATTCTTTGCCACGTCACTTGTATAGTCTATCTCCAACTGGGTGTCCTTCATCTTCTCCAAAACAGCCTTGGATATGAAATACTGAGCATCTACAAGTAAATACTCAGCAAACTTTGTAGAACTCAAATGGTATACACCAGCAGCTGAATATAACCTCCATTGAAGACCACTGAGGTCATCTTCAAGATCCTTCCATATTTCAGGATCTTCTTCTTTTGTCCCACACATTCTTTTGAATGTGGTCCAAAGTTTTATTCCATTGACTGAAGTTGGTGCTTCAGCCTCATACTTGGTCTCTAGCAACCTCCAAAGGTCCACCAAGTCTTCTCTATCACAACTTGCAAATAAAGATATGAGAGTGGTAAAAGTGTGTACCTCTTTTCCAAATCTTCCAATTTTCCAGAATCCACATTCATCTTCATCATAACTCACAATTGGATTCCTGGAATCTAGTGGTAACACATGCACCATATCTGAAGCTTCTAGTGGGGAGAGCTTAAGGCTCTTTCTAATAACTGCTTCACTTGGATATAGTTGATTCATATCTTTTGGAAACTCAAGTACAAATCCCTTCTTTACTGGTCTGGGAACTATCATAGCTCTCTTGATTTCCATCTCCTCTGCAAGTTGCTCCTTTCTTTCATCTGAAAGAAGTCTGAAAGTGTTTTCTTCCTGCACTTTCACCCAAATAGGATAAGCCCTATGTTCCAACTCATCAAATGTCAAAGCCTTCAGCTTCTGATGTGTCCATCCAACTCCATGACATTTGAGCAACATAAAGTAGAGCTTCCTTCTATCCCTTTTCAACTCAGAGAGAATGTTGCTTGCCTTGTGCTTCAAAATCACCTTACAATCCTTCTGAACTCTAAGAAGAATTTCCAAACCCCATATCTGATCTGAAATGGTCAAGTCTGGATTATCCATACAGCTTTCTTCCCAAGAATTGTACATCTGAACCACCTCTGGCATATCAAAATCAATCTGCAACTTTAAATCTCTCAGCTTTTCCCTAGCAAGCTCATCACCATACTCAAGTCTTTCTGGTTCAACAATCATCACACTTGAATCTGAGCTAGCTCCATCACTTACTTCTTCAGAAGTCACAACAAATGGTGACTTTTCCTTTTCACCTTGTTCCATCATTTGCTCAGCCAATCTTCTATCAAATTCAACCTGAGCTGCATTCTTTGGAACAATTTCTTCTACCAACTTACCCTTACCCTTATCTGTTGGTGCAATTGTTGGTAGGGTAGATGATAATACCTGAGTAGGAACATCTTTGATGATAGATGATGACTGGAATACATCACCTCCATATGCAGATCTGTCAACGCCCAAATTTCCTCTATCAGCGCCCAAAATACTTCTATCAGCGTCCAAACTTGTCTTGTCAACGCTCAAATATTTTCCCTCAGCGCCTTGTGTAACCTCTCTCAACATATCTGTAAATGATAAATTTAAATTGGTTGGAGAGATCAAGGACGTATCAAAACCTGTTTGTTCCTTCAAAGTAGTAAGAGCTTCAGCAACATCCAATGATTGACCATCTTGACTGCTCTTATCACTCAGATTTCTTTGATCTTCCTCCCCTTCGGAAGACTCCTCCATACCTCCCTTTGAATGAGCACTCTCTAAAACAACAATCCTCTCCCTCAATTCCTTGAGTTCAAGGCCTTGGTTACTGACAATTTGTACTAAGTCTGCATTCTGCTTTTGCAAGCTAATGCAGACAGCCGTCAATTCCAAAAGCGTCATAGGTTCCAGTCTGCCCTCTTCCAAAATGGGGATTTGACCTCCCAAGTCAGGTTCATTGGGCATGGATGAGGACTTAAGTATGGTGGGACTGCCTTGGCCAGCTGCTAAGCCAGAACCAATAGTCCCAGCCTCATCCAGGTCACCAGCCACACTTGTGGTGGTGGTTCTCTCTGCTTCATGGCTAGGACCACCAGAGGAGAACACTCCAGCAGTCCTTTGGCGTTTAAACAACCTATATTCAGGTGGTGTGGAAGATGGTGTAGAAGATTGTGTAGATGTGGGTTGGTTAAGGGGTGTTTGGGATTGTGATGGTTGGGTGTCAGCGGTGGAAATAGGCACATCAACGCCCACATTAGATGTGTCAGCGTCAAAGGGATTTTGGTCTATTTGCATTTGATCATGTGAGGGTAAAGGTTCAGGGATAGGTTCAAGTTGTGGGTGAGGGTCAATATGAGGTTGGGGGTCTGGTTGGGGTTAAAGGTAGGTCTCTATGAGGTGGTGAGTTCATCTTGGTAAAAATAGCTTTCTTTTGTTCAGGGATTTTATAAAAATCATTGTGATCCCTTGAACAATATCTTTGAGCATCAAAAATCATTTGCAGAAAACGGGGATAAGCTAAAGTCATTTTTGTCCCCTTGTTTTTACACATTCCTTCAAAAATCATTTTAGACCAGTTATATTTTTGCCCTGTTGCAATACACACAATAGCAGTTGCAATGGATCTATTGATCTCATTGTGTGCAGTACATTTGGGACTCAAACATTGAAGGAGAATGTGAATGAGGTACTTCCAGGCTGGGGGAAATTCCTGCTTATGGTACTTATTAAGAGTACCTTCATCAGGAATAGGGTATCCCAAAGCCCTAAGCCCTTGTTCTATTTCAGATATGGGAAGAATGGTTATACCATCAGCATCATTAAGATGCAAGGCCTGGCGTACCAAGGCCTCAGTAACCACCCAAGATCTCCCATGAACAATAGAAGTTAATGTAGTCACTCCATTAACTGTTGAGGAACTAACAGTGTTCCAAAACTGTTTAATGTGTGTGACTGGAATGAGTGGTGCATGAGAAAGAGCATACCTTAATGGGGATGCATTCAAATACTCCACCATTTGTGTGTATTGAGGGAACAAAGTATTATCAGCAACAAGATAAGCAATCATGTTGTGTTGAGACTTGAACCCCAAATCCAATTCTGCTGTGTTAAATCTTGGTGCCATTGATGAAAGCTGTTAATTTGAAGTATAAAAGATGAAGGTTGATAAGAGAAAAGTGTTAGACAAGAATTATAGATACCCTGTTTAAAAATAGGAGCCAAGTTTATAGGAGTGGATGAATGCATGTGATTGGCCCAAAAATAGGCAAATATTTTCAAAAACTAATCATGAAAATATTGAAAAAGTGATAAGTTATCTCATGCATTTAATGAAAGTAACAACTCCTAAAATTACGGCTTGAAAATATGTCAAAAAGTAACAACTGGGTAGGTCCCATTGATTGTCAACGGTCAAATATAACCCATCAACGCCCAACGGCTATAATCTTGTCAACGTTCGCCTAAAGCCATGTCAGCGTCCAATTTGTCACAACAACGCTTGGAAAAATCTTGTCAGCGTCCAAAAATAAAATTGTTTTAAAAAAGTGAAAAATGACCTTAACAAGTAATTTATCCTAGAGAAGATAACCAAAAGTTGATAATTATCATAGGGCGGCAAGCACTGTCCAGTTATGCACACTTGCATAAGCAAGATAGACATAACAGTCCTCTAGTGTCCCTTGCTAACCAAAATTCTTAACAACCAAGTTACCTTATAAAATCCTTGTTACTCCCAGGTAAAACCCATATCAAAAGGATTCCCAAGTCTCCCAACAGACCACAACCAATTCTAGGCCAAAAATGTCTTGGCAGCATGCAAAGTTGATATACTATGCATGCTACAGTGCCTCATGGTTTAGTAAAACTAACCCATACTCACCTGTGGACACAATCTAGAATTGTGATAAGAGTATTGTAAGAATACCCAAGAGTCCTAAAGGTTCCTTAAACCTCCCCTCAAACTATGATACATGAGTTCTCAAAAATATATATGAACATTAAAAATTTATGTCAAGATAGGAATATAAATATTCCAACCATCATCCATAAACAAAAACATGTCCAAATAGCTCTTCAAAGATCCATAAGCAACTCTGTATCCAATGGCATAAAGCTACCACCTACCTACACATTTAGATGAAAACCACAAAACTAACATTTGTTGCTGACAGCGTCCCGACAACACTTATCAGCGTTGAAGGAACTCTTGTCAGCGTTAGACAATAATATCTCTAACAACGGCAAAATAACACTTATCAACGTTACATGTACCTTTGTCAGTGTTAGAAAAATAATGTGGAAAATCTAAATCATCACAAAGACCAATAACAATGCATTATCCTGTACATACTTTTACAAAAAGGTTCCAAAACACATATTAAGTGAGATTAACCATTCCAATATTTGTTACCAAATATTGAAACCTTCCAGCATCAAAAGGTTTAGTTAATAAATCAGCCACATTATCTTCTGTGGCTACCCTATCTGGTTGTATTAAACCTTTCTCAAAGCAATCTCTTATAAAATGATGTCTAATTTCTATGTGTTTGGTTTTAGAATGATGTACAGGATTTTTAATAATGCATAAAGTCCTGTTATTGTCTACAAAAATCTTGGTATGCATAAAATTATACCCATAATCCAACAGCTGGTTCTGAATCCATAAGACTTGTCCACAACAAGCAGCTGCAGCCACATATTCTGCTTCAGTTGTAGAGTTTGCCACCACTGTTTGTTTCTTGCATTGCCAAGATATTAATCTGCTCCCAAGAAATTGACATCCACCAGTTGTGGATTTCCTATCAAACTTGTCACCACCATAATCACTGTCTGAATATGCAATAAGATCCAATGGAGAATCTTTTGGGTACCACAAGCCAAGATCTGGATAACATCTTAGGTACCTAAAGATTCTTTTCACAGCAAAAAGGTGACATTCTTTGGGAGTCACTTGATGGCGTGCACATGCACACACAGCAAACATGATGTCAGGTCTTGAGGCTGTAAGATACATCAATGAACCAATCATTGATCTATAGTGCCTAACATCCACATCCTTTCCAGCTCCAATTTTTCCCCAAGGGTGTTCCCTATCCATAGGAGTGGAAGCATCCTTTTCATGTGGAGAAAAACCATATTTCTTCAAGATTTCAGCTACATACTTGTCTTGGGAGATGAAGATACCATCTTCTTTCTGCTGAACTTGTAAACCTAGAAAGAAGTTCATCTCACCCATTGCACTCATCTTGAATTTATCTGTCATGAGCTTGGAAAAGTCCTCACTCATTTTTGGATCAGTAGACCCAAAAATGATGTCCTCAACATAGACCTGCACAAGCAACACATGTTTTCCTTTCTTCTTTGTAAATAGTGTCTGATCTATGGTGCCCCTCTTGAATCCATTGTCCACCAAGTATGTAGACAAGGTACCATACCATGCTCTTGGGGCCTGATGAAGTCCATACATTGCTTTCTTCACTCTATAAACCTTGTCTGGATTTTCAGGATCTTCAAAACCAGGAGGTTGCATAACGTATACCTCCTCAACAATTGTCCCATAGAGGAAAGCACTCTTCACATCCATTTGGTAAACAGTAAAATTCATACAAGAGGCATAAGCTAGAAAAATTCTTATAGCTTCAATTCGTGCAACTGGTGCAAAAACTTCTTCATAATCTATACCTTCCTCTTGTGTATATCCCTGAGCGACCAAACGTGCCTTGTTTCTGACCACAATGCCTCTTTCATCTTTCTTGTTTCTTAGAACCCATCTTGTCCCAATTGGTCTCTCATATCTAGGACAATCAGCCAGCTCCCAAACATCTTGTATAGCAAATTGGTGAAGCTCATCCTGCATTGCTTCCACCCAACTAGGTTCTTTGAGAGCATCAAAAATTTTCTTGGGTTCTTCCTGTGACAGAAAACAGGCAAACAAACATGCTTGTACAAGAGGGGTATCAACCTTCTTGTGTATATTGGCAATAAATCCACCAAGACTTTGATGGGATCTTCTTGTCTGAACTGGAGCCATAACATCACCAATGATCTGAGATGTGGGGTGATCCTTTGCTGTGGAAGTGAGAACTCCTCCTTCAAAAAGTCTAGTGTCCTCAACTTCACGCTCCATGTTGCCAATATCTTCTTCATCAGACTCTCGTTGATCAACATGAATCTCTTCATGGACATTGGAAGGTCCACCTTGTTCAAAATGGGAAGAGAAAAGCTGTGTAAAGGTGTCTCCAAAGTCTGATCCTTGTTTGTCAGCGCTTGGGCTAACAGCACTTGAACTTTTGTTGTCAGCGTCTAAGCCATCAGCGTCTGAATTAGTCTTGTCAACGCTTGATTTCCCTTTGTCAACGCCTGAAGAAGTATGCATGTTTGTATTTGGTGGTATTTGAAAACCACCATTATCTTTTCTAGCAACAGCAACAGCAGCATAATACTCATCTGTCCATATAGGAAGTGTAACATATTCTTGTGTGGGAGATGATTTAACTGCTGGTGGTCCATCCTCCTTAGCAACCTGTATACCTGAAACATTACCAATTCTCTTTTCCAAAACACTTGAAGTTACCTTCACAATGTCTGGATCAGTAACAGACATATAATTTAAAGCTCTAGATAAAGGTTCTAAGTCAAACAACCAATTTGGACCACTTTCAGGATCACTAGGTGTACTCTCTAAAAACCTAACATGTACTTTTTCAAGTATACGTTTTTTCCTTTTTAATGTAAACCCTATATCCTTTGCTCTGCACTGAATAACCCATGAAGTAGCCTTCATCACCTTTTGAGTCAAATTTACCTAGGGCCTCACTAGTTTCTAAAACAACTACATGACATCCAAAAGGCTTGAGAAAGCCAATATTTGGCTTCCTTCCCCAAAGTAACTCATAAGGTGTCTTATTATGTATCTTGTCGGCCAATGCCCTATTTTGAACATAACAAGCTGTGTTAACAGCTTCAGCCCAAAAGGCTATAGGAAAGTGGGCATCAGCCAACATGGTTCTGGCTGCTTCAATAAGGGTTCTATTCTTCCTTTCAGCAACCCCATTTTGCTGTGGGGTTCTAGCTATGCTAAACTGCCTAGTAATCCCTTTCTTGGCACAAAAATCATCTAACAACTGATTTCTAAACTCACCCCCATTGTCACTTCTAATAATTTTGACCTCATTACCTTCTTCTTTTCAATCTGGGTAATGAAATTAATCAGACTTTGGGCAGTTTCACTTTTCTTGGCTAAAAAGAAAGTCCATGTAAACCTGGAATAATCATCAGTGATAACAAAACAATATGATTTACCCTTCAAACTTTCTATATTAGTTGGACCAAAGAGGTCCATATGCAATAAGTGAAGTGGTTTAGAACTAGAGTGCACCTGTTTAGACCTGAATGAGACCTTGTGCTGCTTACCCTTAAGACATGCAACACAAGTGTGGTCATTGTGGAAAGCCTTTTCAGGCAAACCATCAACTAAACCAAGCCTCACAAGTCTATTGATATTCTTAAAGTTTATGTGCCCTAATCTTCTGTGCCAAAGATTACTTTCATCTACTGAGGCTTTAGCATACAGACATGACATTTTATTATTTATCTTAATTCCATTAAGATTCACATTATATATGTCTTTATGCCTTGGTGTTCTAAAATCTATGTATTTTTCCTCAGGGAGCTTATAATCTTTGCTTAACACCAAGCACTCAGTATCTGTGAAAAGAACCTTATTTTTGTTATCACACACTTGTGATACACTAAACAAATTATAATCCAGTTCTTTTACCAGGAAGACATTCTCAAATCGTAGATTGTTGGTGACAAGGGTTCCTTTTCCTGTGATGGTGCCATAGCCCCCTCCAAAGTATACCTTATCACCATCTTGAATAGGAGAGAAATTAGTCAGATAGTCTTCCTTCCCTGTCATGTGCCTTGAGCATCCACTATCCCAGTATCCATAATCATTGATCTTCTTCTGAATGCCCTGCACATAAAGAAAACATATTAGTTTTTTTTGGGAACCCAAGCCTTGGAAGACTTGGATTCATTTGTTTGTTCAACAAGAACAGACTTGGTTCTCATAACAACCCCATTTTCATCCCTGTTTGAATGAAATTCCCAGTTAACCCCAATTGGTGTTGACAATGCCTTTGAAATATAATGAAACCTGTTGCATGTCATAGAAATACCAGTAGAATTAGGGTTTTGGTCTTGTTTTGGTCTCCATGTTAAGCTAGTAGAAGCTTTAGACCTATTTCCTTGTGGTTGCAAATACCTAGGTTTGGCAGTGTGTCTGTCAGCGCTGAATTTGTTCTTGTCAGCGCCCCGACTGCCTTTATCAGCGTTGAACCTAGGGTTTGCTACAGGAACCCATTGCCTATTGGACCAAGTGTTTGACTTTTGAAAAGGTCTTAGGCCTTGTGTGTTAGACCCTCTAGAAAAGAATGGGGCTGGTCTAACAACTTGTGAACTTTTGTTCACAAAGGTATTGGGTCTGACAGTGTTTGACCTATGTTGAATTTTGTCAGCGCTGAAATGGTTCCCATCAGCGTTGACATTGGAAGTGTTGACACATCTGTAAGCCAAATGTGAGAAGCTACCACATGTGTAACAAGCTTTTCTAGACATAGTCTTAGGTCTAGAAACAAAGAAGCCTGTTCCATTATTACTAACTTGGCTTTTTGGTGACCTAGTAGTCCTATACATCTCTGCATACTTAACACTAGGTTTTCTAACAGTTTGAGGGCCAAGGTCAACAGCTTTGCCAGTGGTAGGGTGTGTGATCTTAATAGGTTTAGGATCATTATTGGACTCCACAATTGGTATCATGTTTGGTGTGGGCTCATTTGGACTTTTACACAACAACCCTCCCTTAACAAACAAGGTGTGGTTAGCTTTCTTCCATTCATCTAAGTCAGTCAGTTTTTGCTTGTATTCCTCAACTGGGGTAGTCACTCTAGGTGGATGAATAAATTCCTTCTCTTGAAGTTCTGGCAAGCCAGTCCAAGATAAGTCCTTTGATTGGACACCATAGAAATCCCCAGCTGGTGGTGGAACACCAGTATAATCTGTCATCCCAATCCCACTCATATCCTTAGAGTCTCTTTGTTTACTAACACACTCTCCTAGGGATTGTGTGGCCTTATCAAATCTCTGGATTTTAAGACTCACATTATCCTTATTTTTGTTAGCCTCCTCTAACTGAGCTATCAAATCAAGATTAACCCTATTTACTATATCTTGAACATCTTTACTCTGATGTAACTCATGTTTTAAGATATTTATTTGATCCTTTAAATCAAACTCCATTTTCTTATACTCAACTACTGTCTTTTCTGTTTGGGTAAGAGCAATTTGATAATTAGATACTTTGCATCTTTCAGTACTTGCCTCATCTAATAATTTTACTATCTCTTGATTTAGTTTTTCAGTATTTAAACGACAACCCTTAGAACAGAAAGCATCATCATATACCTCATTATCTGATGAAAGAGGAGGAGTGTGCCATGAGAGCATATTCAACATGCTCTTCTTTAACTTCAGCAACCAAAGCTCTGTCCTCTTCCTCATCCTTGGCCATCCAGCTCCAGTCCCATTCTCCAACACCATCAATTTGTTGAACAGCAACCATGGCCTTGGGATCTTGGCTCTTAACCATTTGGCTTGAGGGCTTACCAGCATCAGATCTTCTTGGAGATCTACATTCCCTCATGAAGTGCCCCATCCTATGACAGTTGTAGCACTCAACCTTGGACTTGTCAAAGCCAGCAACATCCTTAGCATTAAAGGTCATCTTCTTCTTGAACCTTTTATTAAACCTGTTTGCTCTTAAGCTTACAAGAGCCATAGTCCACTTGATGTCCATCTCTTCCAATTGTTCATCACTTATCTGCTCAAGATCTTCATATGTAATCCTTGAATCACTGGGCAAAGAAGCAATGAATGCACACACAGTATCTAGATCTAAACCAGCAGGTTTAAGTCTATCAGCGCCAAAGTTGTGTGTGTCAGCGCTTGAGTATAATGCGTTGACAGGATATGATCTAGCGCTGACAGACTGACATCCAGCGCTGACACCTTGAGATCCAGTGGCTGGATGTCCATAGAAGTTCATGGAATCAAATTGGCCTTCACTTTATGAGAAGAAGGCCATGTTACTACTGGAAGATTTATTATCACTATCCAATTGCCATTCATTCTCCAACAGTCTTAGTTTGTTGAAGATGTCATCAAACCTGGAGGTCTTGTGGGTATTATTGAAAAGAATGGATCTTGTCTCAATCTTCCATACATCACCAAGGCTTTTGAGAAAAGTAGCATTCAATTCAGGGTCATCAATCTGTGTTCCCATGAAGGAAAGTTGACTTGTGATGTCAAGAAGTCTACTTCTCACACTGATGAGATTTTCATTGGGTTGAGCTTTAAAGACAGCATACTCATGCAAGAGTTGCTTCTTCTTTTCTTCTTTTGTGTCAGCATTGCCACCATGTGCTACTTCAAGAGCTTCCCAAAGCTCTTTTGCAGACTCAAAGCGTTTGTACTTGTGCTGATTCTCATGACCTAGGGCGTGTTTCATGATGTTCAAGATTTTCATGTCCACCCTCTTCTTGGCTATATCTTCAACAGCTACAGCTCTCCCATCTCCAGGCTTTTCCTTCTTATCAGCTTCAGGACAATTAGGAACAGCTGTCCTTGTGGTAATTGCAGCAGCAATCTTTGCTGCTTTTTCGAATGTGTTCCTATATTCGACAATCTCCCAAAGAGTGTAGTCATGAATAGCTATATATTGCTCAAAATTTGACTTCCAAAGCTCAAAGTTCCTGGCATCAAACATGGGAATTTTGATACTAGGATTTGAGGAGTTGTTTTGTAGCAAAGCAGCAGGTTGATCTGTGCCAGACATGATGTTTTTAGGGTTTTGAGAATTTTAGGGTTTTTAGGGTTTTTGGTGTTTTAGGGTTCTTGCGTTACTTAAAGATCAAAAGTTTCTCAACAAGCTCTGATACCACTTGTTGATCCCAAACTTAGATCGATTAAGCTTTGTGTATACGAGATTAGATCAAGTACTACACGTAGAGAAACCTTTGCTTATGAATAAAGTAACAAAGTGTTATGCGGAATTAACACTTGATCTAAAACACAAAGATGTTAAACAAACTTTCACTTGTATTAGAATGATCGTACTTGATTACAATGAAAGAGTTTAGCTTGCGAATACTTATGAAAAACTGATATTAAACATTAACCTAAAAGACCTTCTTTTATAGATTAAGAAGTCTTGTACAATAAGCTACAAATCAACTATTCTAGGTAAAGATAATAATAGAAAATACAATGTCGAGCTTATCTTTACTAGAAGTATTCTAGAATATAATAAACGTGTAGCTCACATCTTCCATCAGTGCTTGTCTTCAATCTGTCAACGCTTGACTTTAACTTGTCAACGCTTATGCTATCAGCGCTTACTTTGCTCTTGTCAACGCTTGAGTTGTTCTTGTCAGCGTTCAAGTGTTCTGGCCTTAATTTATTCCCAACATCTCTTCCGTTCATCTTCTTCGTTCAATGGACACAAGGTACGGATTCTCCGTCCTTTTAATATGGACATTCTTTCCTTATTAGGATTCCCCGTATGCAGCCAACTATTTTCTCAGTAAGTGTTTTATATGTTTTGATTTGCTTATGTTTAATTAAATTCCTAAGCCATATACATGCATGACCAGTTTCACCTAGTTATGGTGGTACCATAACCATAACACTAGAGGCACCAGTGTTATGACCTCACCATGGCGGAGTGATAGCTCGTGGCGTCCCTTTCAGCTTTTGGCCATATTATTATATTATCATGTAGGGCGTATGGGTGCATCCTAGATTACATCTTTTTACAGATTATTCAGATGAATGTGTTGTGTGCCTTGCATCTTTCACAAGGAGTTGATCCCTCCTACCTAAACTTATATTAATTAGAGGAAACCCCTCTAATTGCATGATGAGGTCACCCCTCCAAGTATTCATGTACGTTGATATTTCATGACCTATATTGGCTTAATTGTTAACATGTTAAACAGTTTTCATAAGATAAACATAAGGCTTTTCAAACTAAAAAACCAGTTATACTAAGTTATACCAGGTTTTCCAGGACTTAATCAATTTCGCTGCTATATGTTGTATATGCTTATATTATTCATGTTATGCTTGTATATCCGCGCACTGAGCGTTATGCTCAGCCGTTTTCCTTTCATGTTTCCTAAAACGGCAGGTACTCAAGGGCGCTCGTAGATTCTAAGCGTAGGTGCATATGGATTGGAAGCTTACTAGCCTTCATTACTTTATGCATTTCTTCATACATTTTGTTACTTATTTCCATGGACATTGTTTAGTCCTTTTCCCTTATAGTAATTATGTTTGTGTGTGATGAGCTTTTACTTTGGGGTACTGATGTTTGTTTCCGGTATTTCCTTTATGGTCATGTAATGTTTAAGACATTTATCCTTGTATGCTTTGATGACACGCCATAATCACGCGTGACATTCCATTTATCAAAATAGGTGTTACAATTATGGTATCAGAGCCTGGTTTCGACCTATAGGCTCTCAAAACATGACATTTGATTAGAGGGTAGTCACTATGGTCTTCCTAGACCTGACAGTCAGTTTTCATGCATTCATTGTTTTCATGCATCCACATATATGTCATTGTCGCAGTTTTATGACTAAGTAATGGTTGGTATAGGACTGGCCCTATTTAGTCGCATGTGCTTTTATCGAAACTTTTAACTTTGGGACCGACCTATTGGCGTCCCCTCGTCATGTCTTTTGTTTTGAGTGAACTGACCATAGGCGTTCACTCTCGCGCATATAAAACTTTTCATAAAAACTGCATCATGCATTCATGTACTAGTTTTCCTGCATAAAATTTTTCTCATGATTTATTGGTATAAATTTTTTCATGTATATATATTTTAATGTTGATCAGTTTAATCATGTATTTTTAGGTTATACTGTCAGATAGTTCTCACACGCGAGCAGGAACAACTCAATGCAGCAGTCCAAGCTGCGATGCAAGCTTTGCTTCCTCACCTGAGGAACGAAATCGGGGCTGAGGTGCAGGCTGCCAACAATCAGCAACAGCACCCAACACCTCCTCCTCCTCCTCCAGCAACATTGGTCACATGGTTGGAGAGATTCAACAAGCAACGCCCTCGATCCTTCAAGAAAACGGATAGCCCCAGTAAAGCTGAAAGCTGGTTGGCTCACATTGAGAAGATCTTCGATGCAATGGGTTGCGACCCCATCTTCAAGTCGAGGTTGGCCTGTTACAGGTTCGAAGGTGATGTGCTAGCATGGTGAAAGGCACTGAAGCAGTCTAAGGGAGGTGATGATTGGGTGGCTGGTTTGACTTGGGCCCAGTTCAGGGAGTTGGTTGAAGAGGGAGTACCATGGAATCAGACAGAGAGCTGGGGAGAATAGCAACGAGTTCATGCAGCGCTTTCTTCGCTTGGCTGGTTTTCTTGGCGCAACAGCAGGTACTGTCGAAGAGCAAGCATACCACTTCCGGTGGGCTCTTCGTACATCGGTCGCCAACAACTTGTTGTATGCTACGTTCAACACGGTGGCACAAGTTGTCGATGCAGCACGTAAGCTGGAGATACTGCAGGAAAGAGATGAGTTCGGGGAAGCCGAGACACCCGAGAAGAGGTAAACATTCATTATTCAATGGTGACCAAACCGTATTCTTTCAGTATATGTCTATATTTATATCTCTTTTAAACTGCATCTTCCAGGCAGAAGACTGGGGAGCGGTCTCAGCCGGCCACTTAGCAACAGCCTACTCAGTCCAAGGAAAACGGTCAGACTCAAGACCATTCTTCTACGGATAGGCGTGGTGGTAATGATAATTACCGTAACAACGCTGGAAATTCCAACAGCAGCAGGTCCTTACACTTACTCATTCTCTTATGTTACATGCAATAGTTCATAATTCTGACACATTAGCAATCTTCTACCAGGAATCATGGTAATGGGAGGGACCAGAACCAAAGAGGTTCACAGCCTAACCGTCCAGCTATCACTGGTATTACATCTTACGATTTTTCCGCGTCGTCCTTTGTACCTATTACCATGTCTCATGTATATTGTTCTTAACAGGCTCCCAACCAACAAGGGCACCTGCTGGAGGGTATACTCATCCTCTTTGCACTACCTACAACCGTAGGCACCCAGGGCCATGTCGCCGCAACAGTGACGCATGCTACAAGTGTGGCCTTACTGGTCATCACATGAAGGACTGCCACAAGGGCGAAATGGAGGGCACATTTAGACATGCTGATTCCAAGCCGCCTCCTACTAGTGAAAGCGTTTACACGACTTCTCTCTATCAGGCCAATAAGTCTACAGGTACCATCACTGGAATCTTGTATATGTATGGTCAAGTTGCATGTGTTTTATTTGACACGGGTGCTACTCATTCGGTCATTGCTACTTCTCATGCTAAGAATGTTAGGATATCCCCTATGCCATTAGAGAATGTACTAAACATTTACACGCCTTTAAGAGACTTTGTACGCATAACCCATGTTTACAAAAGCCTTCCCCTAGAGTTTGACGACAAGGTTCGTCCTATTGACACACTTCCGCTTGAAATGAATGATTTTGACATGATATTGGGCATGAACTGTCTATCCAAACATCATGCCACCATAGACTGCCATACATATCGGGTCATTTTCGGTGATGTTAATGCACCAGAGTACATTCACAACGGGTTCGTACTTGGAAGGTCTGTGCAAATCATATCAACCCTGCAAGCCCGTGCGTTACTTTCACATGGTTGCGAGGGCTATCTAGCTATTGTTCATGACATGGATGCTGAGATCAATTCAGAATCAACCGATAGTGTCAGAATTTCCAGACGTATTTCCAGAAGAACTTACGGGCATACCACATGCACGTGAAGTAGAGTTTAATATCGAGCTCATTGATATGAGCTTAAATACTCATATCATTTGTATCTTAAAACAAGCTATAAGTGCATAAAATGTATCATTGTTATCTTGTATTTGCATGTTTCTTGCTTTAATGTGTGTAGGTACCAAAGATCGCGAAAATCGACAAAAACGGACACAAGTTTGAAGAAAAGATCGAGGAAGCCAAAATCGAGTTCGTTTTAGAGGATTTAATATTTAAATAATTGATTTGGGCCTAGTGGGTCCCACATTGGAGCAATTGGGCTTAAAAGCCCAATATTGATTAGACATTGAATTACTTTTGGGTCAAAAGCCCAATAGGCCCAATACCATAATAGCCATGGGACGGATGGCACTTTATGTTTCAATAAAGGCCCAATTGGAAGATTAAATAAAGAGGACGTGTTTTGGGTCCAAGTAGAAGGCTCATTAGGGTTATAACTTGTGGGAAAGATATAAGTTTTATAAGTGAAGTTTATTTCACACTTATCCCCAGTCAGTCAACACACGTTTATTTCACAATCACCACACACATAAATAAGACGTCACTGCCTCACCCACTTTCACACTTTCTCACACAATAAATTAAAAAAAACCTTTGATAAATCCAATGTATCTTCTTCAACCCCAAAAAAATAACCAGTGATATTATTACTGTTCACCCAACCCTAATCAATAATTACTTCAAATTAATAAGGGGCTTTTTGGCACATGTATGATTCAAGCATGGGGGAATTAAATCCCCCAAGTTTAAGGAAGAGAAGAGATGGAAGGCTAGGGGTACGTGGAAGCATAGCATGGGCCAAGACACCTTATTTTCCCTCATTTATCCAATCACTTGTGGACACCTCAGCATCAAACTAACACAACTAGCACAAACGGATGCCACGTTGGCAATCCGTGTGCTAGTTGAGTATTTTCAGCCATCCGATTAAAATAACCAAGAGAGAGAAGATCAAGATACCCTTTGGACGGTGAAGATGATGATTTATGCCTCAACAACCCTCCCTCAACAGCCTAGGAGGTTGGCTATATAAACCCCCAAAATACTTGTAATTTTTATCCATTGATTTACTTTAAAGTTATTATGTAGAAATAGTTTTAGATTTAATTCTATAATTTCCTTTATCAAATCTTGTATTATTTCTGGAAATTTAATAAAATCTTATTCACATCTTTATAATTTGTGTCTTATTTTTTACTGTTAAAAGTGATATTACGAATTAATTTTTATAGCTGTTTCATATTAATAATGTTTGTGATATTAAATCTAAGCTAATTAATAGCTTAAGTTTAATATTAGAAGTAAAGATTTGATTAAGACTTATCCCCACTGGATAAGTGAAAAGAAATTGGAGGTGTATTTGGTTCGAACAATTAAGGTGGTTTTGGTGACAGTTCGAAATGGAAGATGGTGATGTCGTTTAGGTTCTATGTCAGCTCAGCGCTGCACATCTTCACAACGGCTTTCTTCAAAAGGTTCGAATCTACTTTTATTTTTAATGTTTTTAGATTAAGTTAGTTTAAAGTTAATGAAAAGTTGTTAATTATTTGGGGTAGTTTGATGTTACTGCTTGGATTAAATGAATGAGTTCAACTGTGTGTTTAAAGTTTAATAACCTGCTTGGATTTAATAGTGAATTTTATTTAATCTGATAAAGTTTTATTATGGCTGTATTTGGTTGAGGAGTTCTAGTTTAAACTGATTTGATATAATTGACTTTTACTGCTATTGAAAGTTGATTCTGATATTTAGGTTTAAATTTGTAGAATCGGTTTCAATTGTTGAATTTAGTCGCTATCTTGGTATGATTTGAGTTATCAGTTTTATGTAATAGCTGCTAGTGGTAAACTATTTTTCGTATCCTTGGTGATCATTTGTATATATTGTTTATATTTTTATCCACAAAAGCAAAATACAAAAATATAAAACCATATAAAAACCATAAAAATTGAAAAATTCATAAAAATCCAAAAATATTTTTACTTAATTATTCAAAGGCATGTCTTTTGGTACGATAATATTTACGGCCTTGGAAATGTCGATTTATATTGACACGGCGCCATAAATAGAGTTCGTATAAAAGTTGTAAATATTTCATAAAACATGCCCTTATGGCTTGTAGTTATTTCAGACTGCAACCCGGTTTTCATATTAAAGTCAAGTATTTCTTATGAAAGCTTTGGCTCAACAACGGGAATTAATTTTCTCGGGCAAGGTTTACGTTAAAACCTTGTAAGGGATCAAGTTTACTGTATAACTTGGTCTAACACAAATCTATGTACGCTTCAGTGCATTTATTTGTTAAAACAAGAGAAGTCTTGTTTTCATGAAGTTATCATCTCTACAACCATAGAAATCTACAATTGGTATCTACATACTCGACGATGCAACTACTCAACCGACGACTACAGCTCTTTCAATAGAACACGGGTCAAAAATTGAGGGGGAGCAATTGTCAAGAATTCAGAATCTTCGATGCCGAACGTGCCAAGTTCACAAACTGGTGTCAAGACAACAATACCAATCGTACACGTGGTGTCAAGAGATGACTTCAGACGTGACGAGGCGACCAACATATGCTGACAAGAACCATTTGATCTTATCATATGATGTTCTCATCAATCAGGTCCAACCTTATCATTGTTTTTTCTAATATGGTGAATATGTGATCATGTTACAAATCGATATCATATCTCATACATTTGGTATCATGAAGATAAAACGGACTTGCATTTTTCTTCCCAAAACCTTTGTTAAAACTTCATTAAATCAATTGATATTAAAAACATCGATTGGGTTAATTTTTAAATATGGGGGAGAAAATTTGATTTAATATGGGAAATTATCACAAATAGTTTGACTTAATGTGCTGGCTCATCCCGACATGTGCGAAATGTTTTCGAATATCGTGGCATATGTTAAGGGGGAGCAAAACAGATTTGCATACCAAAATGGATTTTCATGGTGACATATACTTACCCAAAACCCATTTATTTCACGACGATGAAGATTGTGGTGACATAAGGATGGTAGGATAGGTTAAGTCCTATGATTCTTCCAAAACCGTAGGAATCTTCCCAAGGACATTCCATAGCTAGAAATAGTAGTCCTTAGGAAAGATGGAGAAAGATTGTGAACGTAGCTGAATGCTGACCAAGTATTTAAGTTAGCACTGTAACAATCACAACAAGTTGTTAGTTATGACGTATTGGTAAGCATTGAAGGGGTTGAAGAATGAAAAAGAATTGTAAAGATAAAGGGTGTAAAGAAAGAAGCCCTCCTTACAACTTTAGGCAGAAACCGGGTTAACACATATGCTATTGAGATCATTTGAATGATGCTCGATATTGAAGATAGACATCATGGACCCAGTGAATGCACAACCCATTCCAACTAACTCATATATCTCTCAAAAGGTATTTGTTTTAATCACACAGAGACAACACGTTATCTATCGATTTATTCACTCCGAATAAATAGGTATTGAAATGGTGGCACTCCTCTCCAGCCTCCGATCACTAAAATCCAAAATGCACGATCGAGTCTAGAGCCATTTGAGATCATCAAATATCTCATTAGGACACACTTTCATAATTCCTTGCTTTTTCTCACACTATGAAAAGTAAGAAAGATATTAAGAGTCCTACGCAAAATCTTCATGATCTTGTATGAACATCTGAGTAATACGAAAGTATTTACAATGAAGATGGAAATCCTTCTTGAGTGAATATCAAAAAGCTCTTTGTAGGTGACGTGTACGATTCTTTATGAATCAAACTTGTTATAACTGGAAAGCAACAGTGGTTTATTTCTTAGCTGAACTTAAACACGTTCCAGGCCTCTATGCAATATCTAAGTGATCTTTCCAGAACACTCAGAGTGATACCTTAGTGTTCACAGTGATGAGTGGAATCCTTCTAGTGTTAACCTTAAACAGCACTTGGTTGGTAACTTGCAAGATTCAATATGAATCAAGCTCGTGACAACTGGAAAGCAACGATGGTGCGATTCTTTAATGAATCAAACTTGTTCCAGGAATCAGAATTGACGGCTTCAATCATACGGATAATTTTATCCAAATGATTCACTTTTTACGTTCGTAGTCAGCTTTGGACGATCGAGTAAAGAGAACGGGTTTACCCGCAAAATCTTGTCAAGGAGATTTTTAATTAAATCTACCTGTCACAAGTACGATATCTTATATCGTCCAACGGTCTTCACCGACCGGAGGTAAAATGCTACCGAATTAGAATGAAATGTTTAAAGCCATTTCGTTCGTGTCTACTTATGTTGCGACATTTGAAGACGGTGGCGTTGCGTAATCTAAGAAGAAGTCGTCCCCGCATGCTTATACTTTATGAACTTAATATTTCATCTAATTCTAGAAAGCCTAAAAGGTAAGTCTTCCGCTGTATCGAACTCTGAAGCTTTCAAGAATTACAAAGGTATAAGTATGTGGGACGTGATGTCACGAAGAGGCAAAGATCACAAGTGATGGATGCACAAGATCAAGGCTAGAGACTAATGCTAAAGATTGATATCTAAGATCACATCAGCATGTTCACCAGAAAAGAAAAGGAAAATAAAGACGAAGACTACGAGCTCAAGACAAGCATAGTATGATAGGTTTATTTTATTATTGTAACTTGGGTAACTCCCTTGTTTGGAGTGACCTTTCTTAGGGGGAGATTGTTGGAAATACGTTTTTACGTATTTAGGATGATTCGGTCACTCCGACAATGTATTAAGTAGTAGCTCGTAGTCTAGATATCTTTTAATATATCAAACAAGGAAAGGCCTAGTCCATGTTATGTATGGACGGCCCAAATGTAAGCCCAAGCCCATCTTATAGGCTTGGTATATAAACCCTCTCCTTTGATGGAGAGGGTGGTGGTTTTCATAATTTACACATAGTAATCTTTTATTTCTCTCTCTATAAGTGTGTGAACTCCATCATCTCTCTATCTCTTTCTCTCTCTAAAACATAAGCAAGATTTACATATTCTACAAGTAAGCTAGGGTTGTGATGTAACCCTAGTACCTCTATTATATAAAGAGGGTTAAGCACACATGATTATTCACTGATTCATATACAATGTAAACTAAAGGTGTGTACGTTTTCTCCTGGTGTCAAGCCTATTAGGCACCAGGAATAGTAGTAGCTTATTAGTATTTTATGAATAAGAAAGCCTTGTTCATAACTTTGAATGTGTTCTTTATGTTCCACTGTGCTTATTACAATCATTGTTATATATCCCAGATGAGTTTATATCCTAAGACCCAACAAGTGGTATCAGAGCCTCGTTGAGAAGCTTTTATTGAGAAGAACAAGATTCATACATCCGTGTTGCCGAAGAAGACATGGCGTGTAGAACTTCAATCCCAGACAATAAGGTAATTCTTATGACTGCATCTGAAGTTAGAGAATATAATGCTAAATTAAAGAATAATATGCATGCTTATAACAACTATCATTTAGTAATTAGTTGTGTAGAAACAGATGAACATAAATATTTAGAACTTCAAAGACAATGTGCTGATCTGAATGCTGAAAATGATAAATATTATCTAGAAGTTCAGTCATACAAAAGTGCTCTTAAAACATTAGAACAACAGAAGAAATGGTTTCAAAATACTCAATTAGAGTATGAAGGTAAGATTAGGGTATTAAGTATTGACTTAGAAAATATAACTAACTTATTGTCATATTCTGAAAAACTTAATGTTGATTTAAACAAAGAAAAGCAGGAGCTACAAGCTAATCTGGATAGCGCTTTGGCTAGGTTTGATAAATGGAAAAGTTCTTCTAAAAACCTAATCAAACTAGTAGATAGCTCCATGTCTGGTAGGACTAAAATTGGTTTGGGGTTTAAAAACTATATTGGGCCAAATGATGTTTTTGACTCCTCTTTGTCTAGTGTGTTTGACACTACCCCTGAAGACGTGGAAGGTAGGCCTGTTTTCAATAGATATAAACCCGCTGCAGAGATGCATGATGTTCCTCCACCTCTCACAGGGACATTCATGCCTACCTTAGACCACTCTGACTTTGATGAATCATAAATGACATATGGTACAAGGTCCACTGGCTCACTTGAAACTAATTATGTGTCTAATGACTTTGTCTCTTGTAACTCTAGTGACAAGTCTTTAGAACCTAAGACTAGTGACCTTGACTCTTGTGAGTCTGACTCTAGTGTTGAAACACTTGAGTCTGTGCCTGAACCAATTATAGTTGAACCTATGACTAGCAAATATGCCTCATGTAATTCTACCTTAAGTGCTAAATCACCTAAGTTCTATCCTTATTTTGTTTATGCTAAGAATGAAAGCAATAGAAATGTAGATAAACCTATGAAAAATAATAAGAGTCCTAGAGGTAATCAAAGAGGTTGGAATGGCATGATGACTCAAAAATTAGGTGATAACTTTGAGTTTAAAAATAAGGCTTGCTATGTGTGTGGCAGTTTTGATCACTTGCAATATACTTGTAAACACAAGAGAAAGATTAATGATCAACAACAAGTTAAATCGGTATGGAATAACTCAAGACGGGTGAATCACAAGAACTTTGGTAGAATTTTTCACCCCAATCCTAAAAATAACATTATTCCGCAACCAAGATGTTTTAACAATGTTAAGGGTACACAGGTTGAGTCTGCACGGTCAAAAACAAAGGTTAATATTGTTAAGGCTTTAGCTAGGTGGGTTTGGAAACCTAAACAAGATGGTTTAAAACATGTCTCTAAATCAAATAGTTCATCAAAGGCCTTACCAAGATATGACTATGTTGATGTCTTTGGAAGATTCAAGTCTGTTTTGGCTTGGGACTTCCATAAGCACTAATCTTTACTTGGTTTGTGTTTATTTTTCAGTGAGTGTGATTGTAAACTACTATGATTTGTATTTTCAATATTTGTGTGAACTAACATTTTGCAGGAAAAGAAGAGTGTTAAAAAAAAGGATTTCCTCGCTGGTGGATACTTAGCTCTGTTTGAGGGGAGGTTTTTTTGCCTAAGGGGAGGCTTGTGTGCATTTTTGTATTTTTCGTCTAACCATATATGCAGGATGACATTGTTGCTGGTGGATATGGTTTCTCCTAATAGAATTAAGTTGCTCCTAGTAGCACATGGTTCCTCCTAGTTGCTCTATTCATGCTTCTGGTGGACCATTGTTCTACCTGGTGCATCCTACGTTCCTGCTGGTTGACTCATAGTCTTTGACTTGTTTTTTTAAAAAAAATTTAAAAAAAACAAAAAGAAAAATTGTATATATTTCACTTTTTAGGCTATTTTGTTTGGTACTATGGTGTTGGTTAGTAATCGGTGTATTTTGCATACACCTCATAGCATGTTAATTTAGTATAATTGTATATTTTTTAGTCGTTATATATGTACTTTGAGTGTGTTTTGTGATTATATAGGTTACGAGCGAAATGGAATAAAAATGGACGCTTAATTAATTTTTTGGAGAAAAGACATTGTGAGCGCCGATAAATGAAGAAAAAATATTGAAGAAAAAGATTTGAGCGCGCCGCGATATTTTCGGTCATCTTTTATTTGTCCAGGCTTTGTTTGAGCAATTGTTGGCGTTGGGTTATTTTTTTTATTGAGCCAAAGTTACTTTATGGAAAAAGAAGAAAAGAAAAATTAAATTAAAAAAATAATAATAATAATAAAAATTGGCCCAGCCCATGACTAACCGACTACCAATTGGATATAAAAAGAAAAAAAACAATTCTTGTTTTTTGGGGGTGAGATTGCGATCAAATTGGGAACAAGACATTCTCTGACATCTTTTGAGGTGCAAGATACAAAGCAAAAGAAAGATTATCAATAGACAATTCACAAATAATAATTGAAAAAGTCAATTGAGGTGGGTGCTTTGCTTGGGATCAACAGCCGACAATTAAACAAAAGATGGAAAAAAATCAACATGTGGACAATTGCAATTAGTGGTGAAGACAGAACCGATTAAAAAAAGGGAAAAAAAACAGTGGAAGGCAATAAGAAAAAGTGGGGCAAAGAAACAAACAATAATAAAAAAAAGATCTTGAGTGGACATGAACAGCGGGAAGTGGCTCGAGTGCACCGTGATGTCCGGCTAATTTTGTTGTAATTCCTTCTGGTAACTTTATTTATGGTTTGATCATTACTTTTGGATTGTCATATTTTTATTACACTGATTTATGATTTATTTATAAATTATTTTTATTGACTTAATATTATGTTTAAATTATTTGTGCAAGACAATTTATTGTTAGTTAACGATTCATACTTATTTTATTTAGTAAGAAAAAAGATGGTCGTATAATAAACATAAGTTGTACCTAAATAAATTGTTAAAACATAATTATTGGTTGGATTAATATAAGATTTATTATTGTGAGTCGTTGATAAACATAATAAATGCCGACATTAATTCATTCATATTAAGTCGAAATAATCTTTGTAATTGGTTCTAAAAAGTTTCGATAATCCATAAGTGTGACCAACCATAAATATTAGGAGCTGGAAGGGATTACATTCTTCTTTTAATTGTTTACATCTTTATTTTATTTTTCTAGCTTTATTATTAGCTTAATAATTATTTTAATTTTTAATCTGCATTTTTATTATCAAAAGTATTTTAGTTGTCAGATTTCAAAACCAAAACCTTTATTGATCAGTGATCACCTCAAAACTTAAACTAAAACCACATAGTCCTCGTGGATCGATACCCACTTACCCTATCTAGTATAAGGTGATTCGGTTATTTTTGACCGGCACTTCGACGTCGATCAAAAATTTGGCGCCGCTGCCGGGGATTCAGTGAGCTTTTCGTTTAAGTTTTTGTTAATATTTTTCTTTAATAAAATACAAAAATACAAAAAGATTTTATTTTTCTTGTTTTGTTTTGTTTTGTTTGTTTGTTTTGTTTCTTGTGAGTGTGCAGGTTAGTGTATGCGCACACGTAGATCGGGACGTACATCATCGTTAGCTTAGATCCTGAGGTTGAGAAAAGTGCAAGGTTAAGAAGGAAGACGTTTCGACAGTTTTCTACTAATCTTGATTTTTCAGGTTTAGCATAGCTTTTCGCTGAAATGCCAGGTGACGAAGATGTTGGCGGAAGTGCTAGCGGCAGTAGTAGCGGAGAAGAATCTCCACCACGGGGTGTTGATTCTTATTACAGGCCGGGGATCTTCGAGGATCCCTCGCCTATCGTTTATCCGGATCCGGTTAAAGGGGTTACAAGTAACTTCAAGATTCAGCCGAACCTCATAACAATTTTGCCAGTGTTTAGAGGTCGTGAGGAGCCATACGCACATCTACGAGAATTCTTCTCAATTGCTGACACACATCAGGTTAATAACATTACCAAGGATGAGGAAAGACTTGGCCTTTTTCCTTTCTCACTTAAAGATCAAGCTAAGGACTGGTTATCATCTCTTGAGCCAGGTAGTATTAACTCATGGTCTGAAATGCAATCTGCTTTTCTTGAGGAATTTTATTCTATAAGTAAAATTGTTGCCATTAGGAATAAGATTAAATCTTTTCGTCAAATCCCAGGCGAGCAGTTTCATGAAGCATTTAATAGACTTAAGGAGTTATTAAGAACATGCCCTCATCACGATGTTCCAAAATGGGAGCTTGTCAAAGTCTTCTATGATGGGTTGGATTATAACAACCAACAATTTGTGATGGCCACTAGTGGGGGTATGTTTTTCTCGCGACCTGTAGAGGAAGAATGGGAGTTTTTTGAAAAACTAATCAAAGGTTCTAAGACCCAAGCTTCAGTGGATCGAAACAACCACCCATCTTCCGCCAACTTTGTGTCTAACCAACGTGGCACAAATTCTGAAATTAGCGAGTTAAGTAAGAAAGTTGATCTTTTGTTGAAAAATATAGGAAAAGGTGTGCCAAATGTGTCCAATGTGTCGCATAGTGGGTGTTCAATGTGTGGTGATCCAAGTCACTCTATCGATAATTCTCAAAGTTGGGGGGTGCCACCGAATGAGGAGGTGAATGGAGTCTATGGTGGTCGTCCACGAAATGACCCATTCTCCGAAAGTTACAATCCTGGATGGCGCAATCACCCCAATTTCCGTTGGAAAGATGAAGACAGTCGCCCTAATAATGCCCAACAACACTATGGTTACAAACAAAGGTATGAGGGTGGCGATTCATCTAACTTCCAACAAAATTCTTACAATCATAGGCCACAACAACAATATCCAAATCAGGGCCAAGGCCAAGATGACAACCGTCTCTTGAACCTTGACCGAAAGTTTGATAGGCTTATGGATTCATTGTCTACCAACAATCAAGAGATCAATAGAAAATTTGAGGTCACTAATCAAAGACACGAGACCACTACTAAATCTATTGCAGCTCTTGAGAGACAAGTTGGTCAATTAGCGGATCAATTAAGCAAAAGAGATGAGGGAAGGCTACCGAGCTACCCCACCATGAATCCCGCACACAAGAATAATGGAAATGAGCACGTGAATATCGTGACATCTCTTCGAAACGGTAAAATCTACAACAATGACAATGGAATTCCAAATTCTCCTGATGTCTAGGATTTTGTTACCGATGACGAAATTATTGTTGAAGGTAAAAATTCTGATAATGTTAAGTCCGGTTCTGAGTTGGTAAATGATTTGTTAAATGATTTTCCTAAACCAACAACACCGAATCCTAAAGCTACGGAAACTCCCGAAGTTAAGGAGGGTGGTGTGTCCAGCACACCATACCCCACAACTTTGGAGAAATCGACATCTGCACGGTTAGCTAGAAAGGGTCCTCACGCTGAGGATATGTGGGAGACTTTCAAGCAAGTTAAAATTAATCTCCCCCTTATTGATGCTATCAAGCAAATTCCTGCGTATGCCAAGTTTTTAAAGGACTTGTGTACTCAGAAGAGGAAGTTGAAGGCGTCGTTGCCTAAAAAGATTGACCTAACTGAGCATGTTAGTGCAGTCTTATCTAGCTCCCTTCCTCCTAAATTCAAAGATCCTGGAGCACCGTTGATTTCAGTGGTGGTCGGAAATATTGCCATTAAGAAGGCGCTCCTTGATCTTGGTGCCAGTATTAACATCCTTCCTGCTAGTTTGGTTGATAAGTATGACTTAGGAACTCTCCGTAAGACAGACACCATTATTTCCTTAGCCGATTGATCTACCAAAATTCCTAGAGGTATCTTAGAGGATGTTATTGTGAAAGTTGATGATTTCTATTACCCAGTTGACTTCTTTGTTATGGACACCGAGTCACAATACAAGGATGTTCAACCAACTATTATCCTTGGCCGCCCATTCTTAGCCACGATAGATGCTAGGATTAATTGTCGAACTGGCGCCATGGATATTGCATTCGGTAATAAGAAGATAAGATTGAATGTGTTTAATTCTATGAATTCTCCTACGATGAATGAATGTTACCAAGTAGATGTGATTGATGAGGAAGTTCAAAAGCATGCATCCCGTATGCTTAAGGATGATCCTTTGGAATTATATTTAACTGGTGATAACGAGGAGATTCTTGATGTTGCTGAAGTTCTAGAGATTCAAGAGTGTTTGGTCAATTCTTTGGACCATCAAAAACCACCTTGGTCTTATTAAGTGGAGCCCTTGCCTTCTACTTTTGACACGGCTACGAAGCCGTCTTTGGAGGTGCCTCCAACTCTTGAACTAAAACCTTTGCCATCCAATCTCAAATATGCTTTTCTAGGTCCTAATAAAACGTTACCCGTTATTGTTGCTTCTGATCTTTCTGAATCACAAGAGGGAGCACTTCTAAAGGTGCTTTCCAAGTACAAAGCAGCAGTGGGATGGACGATTGCAGACTTGAAAGGGATCAGCCCTTCATTATGTATGCATCGAATTGTTACGGACCCAAATATTAAGCCAGCAAGAGATGCGAAAATGGCGTCTGAATCCTAATATAAAAGAGGTAGTGAAGACGGAAGTTCTTAAATGCTTAGATGCCGGTATCATCTATCCCATCTCGGATAGTAAATGGGTAAGTCCTACTCAAACGGTGCCTAAAAAGGCCGGAATCACCGTTGTAGAAACCGAGAATGGGGAAAAGCTCACAACCCGACCAGTTACTGGGTGGAGAGTTTGTATAGATTACCGTATGCTGAATAATGCCACATCTAAAGATCACTTCCCACTACCCTTCATTGATCAAATAGTTGAGAAGCTTTCTGGTAAGAAACTCTATTTCTTCTTGGATGGGTACTCCGGTTATAATCAAATACCCATCCATCCTGATGACCAGGCCAAAACTACGTTTACGTGTCCATACGGGACGTTTGCATTTCGAAGAATGCCTTTTGGCCTGTGTAATGCACCCGCTACCTTTCAGCGGTGTATGATGAGTATCTTTTCTGACATGGTTGGAGAATCTGTAGAGATATTTATGGATGATTTCTCCATCTTTGGTCAATCCTTTGAAAGCTGCCTTGATCAGCTTGAAAGTGTGTTAAAAAGTTGCACCGAAACTAATTTGGTGCTTAGTTGGGAGAAGAGCCATTTCATGGTTCGAGAGGGAATTGTATTAGGCCATGTTGTGTCTGAAAAAGGATTTGAGGTTGACCGTGCCAAAGTTCAAGTAATTTCAACCCTTCCTCCTCCCACTACCGTCAAAGGTGTGCGTTCTTTTCTTGGTCATGTCGGGTTCTATAGGCGATTTATTAAAGATTTTAGTGCTATATCAAAGCCTCTTTGCAATCTACTCTTAAAAGATGCACGCTTTGATTTTAATGAATCATGTCTTAAAGCATTCAATATGCTTAAGCAAAAGCTTATAGAAGCCCCTATTCTGCAATCACCTGATTGGTCGAAGCCTTTCGAGATCATGTGTGATGCGAGTGATTATGCCGCTGGGGCGGTTTTAGGACAGCGGGTCGATAAGAAACCCGTTGTGATCTTTTATGCTAGTAAGACTTTTTCAGAAGCTCAAATGAATTACACCACTACTGAAAAAGAGTTGTTAGCTGTGGTTTTTGCTCTTGATAAGTTTAGGTCATATATTTGGGGGCATTCTAAGGTGATAGTATTTTCAGATCATAGTGCCTTAAGACATTTGTTGACTAAGAAAGAGACAAAACCGAGGTTGCTTAGGTGGATTTTGCTTTTACAGGAATTTAATCTAGAAATTCCGGATAAAAAGGGGTCAGAAAATGTAGTTGCCGACCATTTGTCTAGGATTATCCCTCCGCCGTTTAACCCTTCTGATGTGATTAAGGAAAGCTTTCTGGATGAAAGCCTATTAGAGGTTTCTAAGGTTCCTTGGTACGCAAATATAGTTAATTACCTAGCTGTTAAAAAGCTTCCGGATTTTTGGTCCAAGCAACAAAAAAAATACTTCTTCTCCCAGTTGAAGCATTATTTCTAGGAGGATCCGGAGCTTTATAAGGTGTGTGCTGACCAAGTTGTTAGGAGATGTGTTCCCGACCATGAGCATATGGAAATATTGGCTCATTGCCATTCTTATGCCTGTGGTGGACACTTTGGTGCTACGAAAACTGGGCATAAGATCCTACAAAGCGGTTTCTTTTGGCCGACTATATTTAAGGATGCCCAATCTTTTGTGAAAGCATGTATTCGTTGCCAACAAGTTGGAGGGATTTCAAGGCGTGATCAAATGCCTATGAATCCTATGCTTGTTGTTGAGATCTTTGACGTGTGGGGTATTGATTTTATGGGACCATTCCCCACTTCCTATGGCAATGTTTACATTTTAGTGGCAGTTGATTATGTGTCTAAGTGGGTAGAGGCTGAGGCTACTAGAACCAATGACCATAGTGTAGTTCTTAAGTTTGTTAAGAAGAATATCTTTGCTAGGCATGGAATTCCTAAGGCTATCATTAGTGATGGGGGTTCCTACTTTAAGAACTTTAGATTTGGGAAATTATTGAAACATTATGGAGTTAATCATAGGATAGCTACCCCGTATCACCCACAGACTAGTGGACAGGTTGAAGTATCTAATAGGGAGATTAAGCGAATTTTGGAAAAGACCGTTCGTAGTGATAGGAAAGATTGGTCCTTGAGATTAGATGATGCATTGTGGGCATATAGGACGGATTTTAAGACTCCTATTTGTATGTCACCGTATAAGTTGGTATATGGCAAGGCGTGTCATTTACCGGTTGAGATAGAGCATATGGCTGAATAAGCGATTAAGACTGTTAATCTGGATTTAGAGAAAGCGGGTAGTTCTAGGAAACTTCAACTATCTGAACTAGATGAGATTAGACGTGATGCTTATGAGAGTTCTAGGATTTATAAGGAGAAAGCCAAAGCTTTTCATGATCGACACATCACCAAGAAGTCTTTCTTGGTTGGTCAAAAAGTTTGGTTATTCAATGCTAGACTTAAGCTTTTTCCTGGAAAGTTAAGAAGTAAATGGACGGGTCCATACGTTGTGACTCAAGTATCTTCATACGGAGCCATTGAAATAAAAAATATGGTTGGTGGAGAGCCGTTTAAAGTTAATGGACACCGTTTAAAGCCGTATGTCGAGTTAGAAAGTGATCAGATGGAAACGGTTGATGTGGTTTACTTGGAACCACTCCAACCGTCTCAATAGCTCTTTTGAGTTATGTCTGGCTGAAGACGGTAAACTTAGCGCTTCGCGGGAGGCAACCCGTGGTTTGTGGAACTTTGTGGGTGTGTTCACTACAAACCCTCACGAGACAAAACTCGTCCAGTCGGGCTATCGAGTGGTTTAAAGGCTTGTTGCATACGCTAAATGCAACCGTGAGTCCTACGAAAGTGAGTTAGGTTTTCGTTTTTTGTGCGAGTTTGTCAAATTGATTTTTAACCAAAATTTCAATTTAAAGTTTTTGCATTAGGGACAATGCAATGCTTTAAGTTGAGGGGGGTGGCACATGTGTTACATGTTTTTGTGTGAAATTTTGGTCAAAATGGGTTAAAATGTGATTTTTGGGAAAAATTGAAAATTTTTAAAATTTTACATCACATTATAAGAGTCTTGTGCTAATTAGATCTGGAAGTTTCTTCTACATATATGTTTGTTGAGTGTTTGCAGATTCTAAAGGTTAGCTTGTGGATGATGTATTGGAGCAAGCTAGAAGATTTGGCCATAATTATCAGGTGCACCCGATTCCATTGTATAATTTGGTTATTAAATTGATTTAATTGTTTGCATGTAGTTAGGCATATGTATAATTAGATGATCAAACCACTCCGGTTGAATTCCCTCTATTTACCTTTGCTTAGATCGAGTAAAAAGTTTAAATAAATAATATGAATATAGTAATGTAATAGTTGGGTTAGGACATTTGAAATTGATCTTATTCGGCTCGCCACCCGCGCACGGTGGCCTTAGAAAAGAGTTGGAGAACTGTCATAATTATTGGTGGCAGTCATATGCTGGGCTTGCCTATCTAATTCGTCACCCGCGCAAAGTGATACTTTAGTTGTTAGCATGGGTCAGACGCCAATTTTTATGATGGATAGCATTGCACTTAGCTGAGACAATTTTATGTGAAATAACCCAATCCTTGTATTGTTGTAATGAAATTAGGAAGATTAGTTTAATTTAGTGCATTGTATAATTATACTATGTGGTAGATAATTCCATCATGTGATGTACCAGTAGGCACGAAGTATAACTGTTCCCATTTAATTAAACAGACTTAATTAACCGGTTCCCATGTGCCAATGTGTCTTAGTATGCACCTATATGATAGATATTCATTTTTTTGAATAATTTGTCTTTGTATCAACCTTGAAAGGAGTGTATAAAGCGTTCGGGGTGACTAGTATAAGAAACGGTCCCGAATGGCTAAAAAAAGAGCTTATGTGTTATGTGAAAAAAAAAGAGTGAAAAAGAAAATGAAAAAAAATAAAAAATTTGTGAAAAAAAAAACAAAGGAAGTAGAAGTATATAAGCTAAAGTATAATGGCTTATGATGTGCTCTTATGCTATAAAAACTCCAATGTTATAAAAGGTGTACGATATTCTCACCTCTTGTTTTAGATTAATGTTTATATTGATTATAGGTGTGTAATAGGTACGTTGGACACATGGTTAATTATATGAAATAAAAAGTAAATGGAGTCAATGGGAATGGTTATGCTAAGTGTTTAAGAAGGACAAAAATATTGGTAATCATTTTGGATTATTTGTCATGTAGGATGGTTATTAGTGTATTAGGTTGAATGTGATCTTTTTGATTAAATTTCAATAGTATGATTAAAAATTATGAAATTAACATGCTTGTATATTTTTATTTTATTTTTACACGAGACGGTAAAAGTTAAGTTAAGAGGAGTTAATCGATGTATTTTGCATACACCTCATAGCATGTTACTTTAGTATAATTGTATATTTTTTAGTCGTTATATATGTACTTTGAGTGTGTTTTATGATTGAGCGAAGTGGAATAAAAATGGACGCTTAATTAATTTTTTGGAGAAAAGACATTGTGAGCGCCGATAAATGAAGAAAAAATATTGAAGAAAAAGATTTGAGCGCGCCGCGATATTTTCGGTCATCTTTTATTTGTCCAGGCTTCGTTTGAGCAATTGTTGGCGTTGGGTTATTTTTTTTATTGAGGCAAAGTTACTTTATGGCAAAAGAAGAAAAGAAAAATTAAATTAAAAAAAATAATAATAATAAAAATTGGCCCAGCCCATGACTAACCGACTACCAATTGGATATTAAAAGAAAAAAAACAATTCTTGTTTTTTGGGGGTGAGATTGCGATCAAAATTGGGAACAAGGCATTCTCTGACATCTGTTGAGGTGCAAGATACAAAGCAAAAGAAAGATTATAAATAGACAATTCACAAATAATAATTGAAAAAGTCAATTGAGGTGGGTGCTTTGCTTGGGATCAACAGCCGACTATTAAACAAAAGATGGAAAAAAATCAACATGGGGACAATTGCAATTAGTGGTGAAGACAGAACCGATTAAACAAAGGGAAAAAAAACAGTGGAAGGCAATAAGAAAAAGTGGGGCAAAGAAACAAACAATAATAAAAAAAAAGATCTTGAGTGGAGATGAATAGCGGGAAGTGGCTCGAGTGCACCATGATGTCCGGCTAATTTTGTTGTAATTCCTTCTGGTAACTTTATTTATGGTTTGATCATTACTTTTGGATTGTCATATTTTTATTACATTGATATATGATTTATTTATAAATTATTTTTATTGACTTAATATTATGTTTAAATTATTTGTGCAAGACAATTTATTGTTAGTTAACGATTCATACTTATTTTATTTAGTAAAAACAAAGATGGTCATATAATCAACATAAGTTGTACCTAAATAAATTGTTAAAACATAATTATTGGTTGGATTAATATAAGATTTATTATTGCGATTCGTTGATAAACATAATAAATGCCGACATTAATTCATTCATATTAAGTCGAAATAATCTTTGTAATTGGTTCTAAAAAGTTTCGATAATCCATAAGTGTGACCAACCATAAATATTAGGAGCTGGAAGGGATTACATTCTTCTTTTAATTGTTTACATCTTTATTTTATTTTTCTAGCTTTATTATTAGCTTAATAACTATTTTAATTTTTAATCTGCATTTTTATTATCAAAAGTATTTTAGTTGTCATATTTCAAAACTAAAACCTTTATTGATCAGTGATCACCTCAAAACTTAAACTAAAACCACATAGTCCTCGTGGATCGATACCCACTTACCCTATCTAGTATAAGGTGATTAGGTTATTTTTGACCGTCACTTCGACGTCGATCAGTTAGCCTCCATACAATAAATGGTTCTCAACTCACCATGTCTAACCGACAAGAAAGAGTTGATTCACCATGAGGGTACGGCTCTGGTGCGACTATCAAATCCGTTGATGGTTGCCAATTTACCCAAAATTGGATGGTTTTCATTCACCTTGGTCCTAGACTGAAGAGTGGCTAGTCCACAGGCAAACGGTTTATGGTAAAGACTTTTCCAAATTCGTTGATAGCTGTAATAGCTTGCTCAAAGCTATAGGGTTTTCAACTCACCCATGCTTTATTGCTGAGAGTTGGCTAGTCCAAGAGGGTACGGCTCTTGGTAATGTCTTTTATCAAATCCGTTGATGGCTGTGATGGTTTGCCAAAAATCATCAGGGTACTCCAACTCGTCAATGATTCACGTTCTAAGAGTTGGACTGGGTACTAGTCTCCCAAGGTGATGTCATGATTCCACCAAAAGACTGGTTAGCCCAAGAGTGAGCAGCTACTTGGTAAAGGCTCATCATATCTGCTCCTGTTGCTGTCAAGAATCAACATGTGTAGATGTTTTCAAGCTTTAAAGAAGCTCAGCAGTTCGTGTATCAGCAGCTACTTTTATGTTTCTTCTAGTGTTATCAAGTGAGATTGTTGCTGATGTGGTTCATATTCCAATCCTCATGCTTATTGGTGGCACATCTACTTGGAACCTTGAACTCAACAAGGTTAAATTCAAGTTTAGGGGAGGATTGTTAGGAATAATGTATTTAGAAGTTACTCCTGGTCATATAGCAGTTCCTACTGGAGTACTTCATTCCTCCTGACAGCTTCTAGTTCCTCCTGGTCGTATTATAAAGTTGATACAAGATATGATCAAGGAAGATTATAGAAGATAAGATCAAATACTTAGTCTTCCTAGTCTTATGGAAAGTATTAAAACATGATAAGGATGATGAGAAAGTTACAAGTTTGTTTAGGAAACTATTAAAGGATATTGTGTATAATACTTAGGTAAGTATTAATTATATTGTAACCATCTAGGACCCCTTGCACTATAAAAAGAGGTCCTAGGGTGTAGAGATGAACACACTTTTACACACACATATTCTCTACATATTTCCCTCATTGTTTGTTATAGCTTCAAGGTTGTAAACCCTATCACTATTTAGAGTGATTGTATTAATATATTGAGGCTTGAACGTTTGGTTATTTCTATTGTTCTTCTTATATAAAGATCGGTTTCTGCACAGTCTTTGTATCGTGATCAAGGTTTCAAAGATCCTTCAAGAAGTAAACCCAACACAAGTTTTGAAGGTTTTCTTTATATATCTATAGGTTTATTTGTAGATTTTTGAAATTCTATTGCAGCCACGTCTTTGCCGGGCTATATGTTGCCTTCGTCGGAATTTGCTGTCGAGATGTTTAGGTTCTTATAAAAATTGTATTGAATTTGTTGTAAAATTATATGTAGTATTTTATTTTAATTTGTTTGTATGTACATTGGTTGGATATGGAGAATGAATATGAATTGGATAAGGTGTATGATTTGTTTAATGAAAAGTGGTTTTATGATCAGATGTCATTTTAGAAAGAAGAGAACTTGTTTGTTGTTGTTGCTTGTGTATCTATAGAGTGTTAGATCTGAATCAATGTGTTATGTTATGTATTGTAAAGCTCGTTGCCGATTTCGTAAAACCATAGATCTGAATCAATGTGTTATGTTGTGTATTGTAAAGCTCGTTGCCGATTTAGTAAAACCACTCGGTAATAGGCATGCAAGACGCGGTCGAACCGGTAAGATCACCTGTAATGGTAATTGGATGACCTAATTATGAATTTGCATTCTTCTTATAGTCTTGCAATCACTCATAAGTTTAGTGTTTAGTCATATACATGCGCAAATTTCTAAACAAATCCCTTTTTATCTTTTACACGTGCAAATTTCTCAACAATGCAATTGAATTATTGTCAAAGTCAAAACCTATTTAAATGCATTTTGTGGTTCAAAGGTGATAACAATTTAGCAAGTGTAAAAGATTAAGTAATATATTAAAAAAAATTAGTTACTTTGACCTCTAGAGATCAAAGTTCAAAAGATACAAGAACAATCTATATACTACTTATAAACAAGGAACGGGTGAAAAGTGAAATCTTGAAATTTATTTTTATTTATTTTTGGGAATGTGGAAACCTGAAACTAAAAACTAAATGAAATAATGATATTGGAAAAATTCAAGTTGCATATATACTAAATTTATAGTTCTTTTTTGAACACAAACAATTCATGCATACTTCTAATTGGTTACACTGATTTGTTTTAATACATAATTTCGGAAAGCTTTCTAAACATGAGATTTCTTTCCCCTAATAAGAACTTTGGAACAAAACAATTTATACAACTGAATAATCTCAATGAGTCAAAATCTTAAATAAATTAAAATAATTAGTTACCTTTACCAAGTCAAACAATATTTTAAGCAACTTATAACTCAAAATTTTATTTTATTTTATGTTTTAAATAAGTCATAATTTACGCAGCAAGTTTTATATTTCATCATATCTAATTGGTTTTTTAACTTTTATTTTCTTTTGCAGATTGGATAAAAGAGTCGAACATCTTCTATTTCTAGGTAATTTGAAATTAGTATCAATTTTGTAAGGTAATCGTTGTCAAAAAAATCACAAATGTTATTCTTTAATCAACGTTTTTTTCGTATATTTTGTTCTTCTTTCGGACCGAAGTAAAAGAAACTATCACATTATGCCACTTTAAAGGTAAGACCGTTAATTGAATGCCAAAATGCAAGTTGCAACGTTATCTAAAATGTTACGAATTCAATTAATTTACATGTTTAAACAATGGAGTATGGTTGTTATCCTGGAAGCATTGATTTGTAGACGTGATCCTAGCATTGTCTGTATTTGTAATTTTAATACATGAACTTTTTTTTGGGCGATCTATTATCAGGTTATTGATCTAGCGCTAAGAATACTAGCGAATATTTGCGCATAATTACGATAATAACCGGCGGCAAATAATTGACGGTATGATAATTGTTTAAGTAGACGAATTGATAATCTGGTGAATCGATCGGCTTAACCGCTGGTCAAATCGTTGACTCTATAACTCGACCGGATTAACCCGGTGGTCAAATCAGTAAGCCAGTGACCCGACCAAATTGATCCACGTGTACTCGCCTGTAAGATCATATCCACATATACATGTATTTCGCATTCGTACACAAAAAACTTATCACACTATCGCATATCGTTAATTATCTACCGTTAAAGATTTCCGCCGCTATGCGCGGGTACTCGTCTAGTACCCTATAAAGGGTGTATGAGAATTGTTGAAAATAGAAAGTAGAAAGTTGAAATGTTGAAAAACTAATTAATTATGACAATATTGAAATGTTGAAATGTTGAAATCACATGCTTGCAAAATACGTGTGTTGCCCACCCTATTATAATCATGAAAGTTGAAAAATCATTATTTTTAGAAATGTTTGAAAAATTAATGGGGAAATGATCCCTGCAGTTAACTGCAGGGAAGTTTATATGCTGTTAGGTATAACAAACGGATTAAATATGTAATATTATTAGAGTTGAAGGGCCATATTTGTAAATGTAAAAATCTATTTTCTGTGTAGCATCAGATAACTTAGCTGCAGTTTGCAGCAAGGATGTTATTCCCAAAATTAATTACACAAAAATTAATGCATGAAATTATATTTTTAGTAATGTTGAAAGTGTTTATATACACGAATGAAAGTGTTGTTTGACAGCTAAATGTGTTAATCAAATGTAGGATGAGCATTTTGACCCGAATTCTGAATTCGAACCCGAATCGTTCCCGGAACCGTACCGATTCCCGGTACCCGAATCTCGTTCGCTACGGGATCGGGACTACGAAATAAGGTGAAAAAAATCGGTGTAAAACCCCAAAATTTGGGCTTTTAACATATCACTGGATTCATTATTATTATCATTGATCATATAATATTTTTACGGACCACCTTTACAATACACCATCACAAGACTTATTTCGTACAAAAATCATGATTTTATTATATAAAAATAGTGAAGTATTTTAACTTAATATTATATACACACTTTTACCTGAATGAATAATAGATTCATCACCTCAGTACATATTTTGAGATAAACTGTAACTTTACTTAATTAAATTATTAAGTACTTGGACTTATTTCTATATGTATATATTTACATGTATTTATAATGGAAATAAACACCTAACACTTTAAAAACAATTTACATTATTTTAACATTGTCATCTATTTACTTTCTTCAAGTAAAATATTATAACAATATATTCATTATATACTTTCACTAAATTACCTAAAGCTTCAACAAAAATACCTATAACTCAACAAATGCATACTATACTTACAAGGAACCATACAACTTGCTATACTTCGTACACATGCATACTATGCCATACTTACACAACACTATGTCACCATACACAAATGCTTTACATTGTCAATTTTGTCTCACTTTGACCTCCCAAAACACACGGCTCAAACACAAAAATGGGAAGGAAGTGCATTTGCTAGTTTTGGCATTTGCTAATATCTCACCATATCTTACACAAATCCCACAAAATCTAGGCTAGATCACATGAGATCTTCACTTGATACACCAAAATCTTCCTATATCTTGTACTAGCCGATCCTCTCTCACACATACATAAACACATACTCAAACCTCTCCCAAAACTCTCTCAACCTACGGCTTATTTTATTTTCTTCTTCAACAAAAATCTTCAACATTCATTTATTACTTCATTTACTAGCCTCAATCTATGTCTCTTCCATATTGAAGACTAATCATTGACACTCCTACAACCACCTTGATCATCAAGTCAAGAAAAGAATCCCTAGAAGCTCCATTGAAGCCCACGGCTACATTATTGTTACTAGGATCTCCATTGTTGAAACTTAGCTCTCATTCCTACTCATTCTCTTGTTCATCCCTAGATCTACCTAAACAAGTAAGTAACTTAAAACCTATCTTTCAATATACTTACTTTTGATACACATGAACATACACATGATTATTATTACAAAAACTTGATGTTGAAACAAAATATGAAACTCTAGATCCTATATGGGTCACGGCTTAAAATAGGTTGTATGTTAAGATGATGTAAAATCTTGATAACCATGATGAACATAACCTTATGAACTAGTTAAACTAGAAAAACTATGAAAAGCATAAGCATGCATATATTAGACGTGGCGTTTTTAAACCCTAATGGTTCTATATATGTTAATCTTGTAATATTTAGATAAACCTAGAAATACTAGATCTATACTACTAGTTGCCTTAGAATGATAAGCTCACTATGTTTGCCTTATAGGATTTAGTTTTAAGCCCACTATAATAAGCTTGCCTAAAATAAACTTCATAGATCTTTATTAAATAATGTTTTATAAAACTTATAGTGTGAAAAATATGATTTCACAAACTTTTGGATTGAAAAATGAGATCTATAAATGTTTTGGATTAAAATGATAGATTTATAAATGACTTGGACTAAAATGTTAGATCTATGAAGTTTGGGGTTAAAATAGTAGATCTATAAGTTTTCAGATTAAAAATAGTAAAAATAATACTTTAGGGTAAAATTAGTAATTTTATTAAGTTAAGGGATCTAAATAAACAAGTATAAAAACTCACGTCCCAAAAATATAAACATAAGGGTGGATTTTGTAAAATGTCGTGAGTTGAGGGTAGTGTTTTGACACTATCCGAAACTCCGAAATTAACAACAAGGACTTAAATGTAATTATTACTAAGTTAGGGTAATTTGTGTAACATAAATAGGAACCTAGGTACCCCTTTTTGCCTTTGCCGAAACATAGTAGTAACCCTAGGGACTCCTTTTGCCAACTTGCGAAGTTTAATAAACACTAGACAAACCCTAGGGGCTGTTTTGGACACAAGCAGAAATTTATAGATACCCTTGGGACTATTTATGGCAAGAACCGAAAAGTATTACATGATTAAAAATGTGGAGGACTTGTTTTGCCATATGACAAAAGATTAATAAGCCCTAGTTCTTTTATTAATTAGTTAAATAAAACTATAAAAGAAACCCTAAACCCTAAACGAATACCACAAGGACTAAACCGTCATTTCTTAAACTTATAATCTAGGGGCTTATATGGTAAATATTAAAACTTGAGGACCTTGGTGCAATTTAACTAAAGTTATTTATATTAAATAAACTTTAGGGTTTTTAATGTAAATCATAGAAACTTGAAGGACTCACTATATATATGTATAAATAAATACATACGGATCGGACAATAAACGACAAGATATCTAAAACAAGTATAAGCATGCACTTTAATTATCTGGACGCATCTATGCATTGTATATGCATATACTGAGATCATTTAAATTACTTAGGTAATTAACTATATCGTGAGCATACTATCTGGACTATCTGTGATTTTATTCGGACACTGCTATTCAGGTGAGTTCATAGCCTCGCCTTTCACAACTATTTATGTTTTTACTAACCCGTGAGGGGAGACATGCTATAACTTGTTTTGACTATATGATTTTTATATCGTGAGATCGTGGCCCCACACTTATACTTAATAAACTGTTGATCGAGGAAACGCAAACTGAACTGTTACCCTTAATTACATTTGCCTATTGTAGATGAACCCGCATGACCCGTGCATCCGAAACTGTTAGAATTTTTTAATTGCTTGAATGTTATAAATAGATCTATTTGGGATTGACCGTCCCCATCTGGGTGAGTCATGCTCACTGTGCCTAGGCCAGGACAACAGATGTTTCACATGTCAGCACTTATTATTTTTGGGTGCCTTTTAATAAGGCGAAGGGTCCTCATTTGTCGAGGACTTAACTGTCAAGTCTCAGTTTCGGGCAATATGGGAATGTAATTACCTTATAGTATTTGGCTTTGTGCGATACTATGCTTGTGATGTTTACGGTTCTAAACTTGACCTTTTATTATTTGGTACATTAATACATGGAACATACTGATATATCTGAACTTGATTATTATCTAACCTTATGAAATACTATATGGGATATTTGAGATCCTACACTTGATTTTTATATCAAACTTTGTGCAACACTATGTAGGACAATTTACGGTCCTGAACTATGATTTTACAAAACTCTATGAATTCACCAACTTTATGTTGACTGTTTTAAGCATGTTTTTCTCAAGAAATTAAGCTGGATTATTTTGAGCATGGACTGAGCATCATTTAGGAGCATCATAATGATTGGGGGGATCTGTTTTCACTGGGGTATTTGTAACAACTGATATTTAACATTTTAACTAATTGTACTAAAACCATATTTGTATCAATTGTATTTCAAATCATGTAATTATGATCAATGCTTTGTATGCCATTTGTTCTGTCACCCAATTACTATTCCGCTGCAAACCTGATTTGGGGGTGTCACAATCGGGACCACCAATTTGGTACGGGACCGGTACCAAATCAGGAAATTCCCGAAAAAAAGCAGGAAAATCCCGATTTCCCGGTACCGGTACCGATTCCCGTACCAGTACCGATACCCGAATCCCGTTCGGTACGGGATCGGTACATAAATAATTAGATCAGAAAAAATCGAGAGCACTAAATCGGGACAGGTTGGGGACTGGATCGGTACCGAGCTCATCCCTAATCAAATGTGATAAATTTAGTAATGTTGAAAACTTACAGAAGAAGCTTCATAAGTTTCGGATATACATCCACCAGTTGTAACCCAAATCTTTTCACCGTTCATTCTACTCTACGCCATCTCATTCAACAATCACTCGGTATAATAGATAGGGTTAATAATTCTTCTTCCAAATCATGAGGTATGTTATACACTTTCACTATAATTTGCTATTTTGAATTATTTAGTTATTGTTTTCTTCTTTTTATTTCTTGTTTTTGCAGATTAGGTTAAAACTTCTATGAATTTATCAATTCACCCATTTCGAAAGGTATGTTTATTTCTCTAAATGTGCATTAGGTGTTTGTTAAAATGATTAAGTATGGGCGCGTTCACTGTTCCTCCACAATTTTCAATTGTGATTGAATATGTATGTAGCTAGATTCGTGTTGATCGACTTATCCATTGTTCTTTTCTTCATTGCAGGAGCTTCTTCATCTAAGTGTCACTGATTTTGAATTCATGTTCACATTCTTCATTGAAGGCGTCTCTGTCTAGATTTTATGGTTTTTGGCATTGTCGATTATTCTATCTCTTTTTTGTGGTAATGGTTGCAGGTCATCGTGAATGAAGTCTTATCTAAAAGTTATGAAATCATACCTAACTACCTACTAGAAGCATAAAGCTCATCTAAGCACCATTGTTTAAGGTTCTATAATTATTAAGCTAATGGAAAATGGTTAATTTTGGATATTGTATACATGTTTGATTAAGACTATAAAACACTTTAACCAATAGTCAGATACGTTGTTGATTTGCAAAAGGTTTAACCTTTTTAAGAACTGTTGTAATGTAGTAAAGTTCATAAGAAAAATAGGTATTATGTGTCATCACGTATTTGAATCATCATTATCACATTATGTGGTTGCTTTTATCCCTATTATAAAAACTAATGTCTAGATAAAAAGAAGATATTTATAAACACTCCTAAACTATGTAATCTACATAAGTAAATCACTAAAGTCAGGTAGCATTAGTATGGTCAAATATTTCTTAGTAACCATAGGTCAAGGTTTCACACCAAAGGTATATAATCAGTTCTTTTAGTCTATAACTTTTCTCAATGTATATATTGTACTTATAATAAATGACATGTTCCTCATAAGCCACAACTTATGCTAACATAATTCAGTTTATTGCCCCTTCATAGGTTCTGAAGTACAAATTATGATAAGTGGTCATGAAAGGTGTAAGTACGAACTATGTTATAGCTAAGCTAGTATTTTTATTTTATTTTTTTGATTTCGACTATCATTGATGCATATGTGTGTTTTACAAGTTTAAAATATATGTAATGGCATGAGACTAATATGCAAACAATTAGATCCTATCACTCATCTAAGACTCTTGGTTTTGCAGATAAGAAGATTGTGTAGTGAATAATGGAAAGAAAGGATCCACTAATTCTCCGTAGAAGACCAGCTTTTTCTATCCGTACCAAATTGTTTTCTAATGAAGTTGAGTGCTGCTGAACAATTAAGGCCCCGTTTACTTCGCATAATGTTTTTTAGGGAATTGTAATCTTTGAAAGGAATTATAATTTGATGTAACTGTAATTGAAAGAATGGGAATGTCTTGGAATGTAACATTGTGGAATTGTATGGATGAAATGTGAGATGTGCTTGGTTGAGTCTGAACATAATGTTATTCAATTACGTAGTATACCAAACACCATATGTAATGTAAAGTGAATTACATTCCCCTCATTCTGTGAACCAAACAGGTTATGTAATGTAATTGAATTACAATTACATCCAATTACAACGAAACAAATGACGCCTAAGTGTTAAACATAGGAAGTTCTCTCTTTCATTCTTTTAAAAATGACATGTACAACATTGTTGGGGTTTGGTCTACCTTTTTCCTATGGACACTGGATAAACTAATGTCTGGTCCACAAATGTGTATCATCCCAATGTTAAATCACAATGGAAGATGTTCAAAATATGACTTCGGGTGTGGTTTGTTGCGTTTTCCCGTCGCGTTTTTCCACGGCGCGAGCCATTCTCCTCCCGTACTTTGTGCTCTTGTATAAAAATAAATGTGTTTTACATTGTTATCCGCTTGATCTTTCTTTAATAAATCATCAATAATTTAGTCTTGTTTTTCTATATGAATAAATCATGTATTCTCACCTATTGCAGTAGTTTATTTACATGCATTAACATATAATGTTTATTATGCAAGATTTTACTTTTTTGTTATTTTGTTGTTTTATGTGTACAAGGACTTGGTCAAAGATTGGCGGTAACCCTTCCTCTTTCTACTTAAATATATTATGCAATTCGTTTGTTCTTGGAGTTCTTGGTATTTGCTACTTTTAAGGTTTATGTCGTGTTTAGTGTAAGAATATGGGATTATGTATTTAACTTACGATAGTAACTAAATGGAGAATGATGGCTCTTTTTTATGTTAAGTATATCTAAAGTTAGTATTTGTTATCATCCCATCCAAGTATTATCCATTTTGCTGGGTAGTCGTTAGGCTATAGGGGGTTTTGGACAAATCTAATCGCACCAACGTCGGTCGCGTTAAAGGAACGCTGGTCGTGCATGATCCGCCTAAAGAAACGACGTCAAAGAAGTTTCTTATATGGCTTGCAACGTGAATATAACATACTAACCTTTGAGAACTATGACGAGTGGGATTGGTATTATTGAAACCAGTCAAAGCCTTTGGTAATAGATTATCTACACTTCGAATGTTGTCTTTAAAAAAGTTTTGCGCGATGAGTAACGTGCGTTGTTAGATTTTATCTCATAATTAATGTAATGTTTTACTTTTAGTTTCACTAAATGTTTTTATGTGTTTGATACATGCTAAGAGTTCTGTTACAAGCATTTGCAATTTTGTTTTTACGAACTTGCTTTAAGTTTCACGAGACACTTACCATAAAATCACATATCGTTATTATTTATCTGCCGTTAAGCATTTCTGCCACTTTGCGCTGGTACTCGTCTAGTTTTATATAATATAAACATCTGTTAATTTTTTTTTACGAAAATCCTTTTTTAAACTACTCTCGACATTAGGTGGGTCTTTAATACAAACAAATATGGAAAAAATTTGCTAATAAATAAGTTATTTGTGTTGTTCCAATTGATAAATATAATTTAAAGATTGACATATACATTAGTCTTTGAATTATAACTTATGTTACGTGCTCAAAAATAGCTTATTTGAATTTATTAGTTCAACCTATAACCGACTATCTTAATTACAGTACAAAATTGGCCATATATTGTATCAGCCTAATAAGGGTTTTGGTTTACTAGCTATAACCGACTATCTTAGGGTTTTGGCCCAAGCCCACCACCGACATATACTCCTATATATATTCTCAATAGCCTAATCAAATTCATTCAATTCACACACAATCATCTATCGATTTTAAGGTACGAATATAAGTTTAGATTTTTTAGTTTTTGTTTTTGTTTTTGTTAGAAATTTCATTTAGTTTTTGTTTACTAGCTAGCTAGGGCTCGAATATAAGTTCAGATTTTTTCCCTAGAAAAATGTTAGGCTTATTGCCGATTTTACCAATCGTAGCGCCTCCATCTGATGGTCCATGCCAAGTACAATACAATCCCAGGGTTGAGGAAGCTGAGGATGAACAGTACAAGTCAAATGCCGCCATCGCAACACACACCAGAGCTATTGGAATTATACACCCTCCCCTGGACATCAGAACCATTGTCGACAAAACTGCTAGCTTTGTGGCAAAAAATGGACCTGAATTTCAAAACCAAATCATTGCTAGACATGCTGGGCATGCAAAATTCAATTTTTTGAATGCTTCAGATCCCTATAATGCTTACTACCACCATCGCTTGTCTGAGTTTCGGGTCCAACATCAAAACACTGATACACCTGCTCTTGATTTAATGGCAACTGAGAAAGCCTCAACAAATAGCAATGATACAACTGAGATAACTGACCCGTCAGCAAAATTTAGACCGGTTCGGAAAGCTCTTGACCCACCTGAAACTGAGGAGTACACAATTCGGCTTCCTGAGGGCATAACTGCAGAGGAGTTGGATCTTGTTAAATTAACCGCACAGTTTGTGGCGAGAAATGGGAAGTCGTTTTTGACTGGTTTAACTAGTAGAGAAAATAACAATCCTCAATTTCAATTCCTGAAACCCACTCACAGTATGTTTAGCTTCTTTACTTCAGTTGCGGATACCTACTCGAAAGTCTTGATGCCTGCTAATGGACTGACAGATAAGCTGAAGAGAAGTGTAACAAACATGACAACTGTACTTGAGCGGTGCTTGCACAGGCTCGAGTGGGAACAATCCCAGGAAGAGGCAAAGCAAAAAGCTGAAGATGAGATACAAGAAGAAAAATTGCAAATATCAATGGTTGACTGGCATGATTTCATCGTTGTTGAGAACATAGATTTTGTAGACTATGAAGATGATGATATGCCGCCACCAATGAGTCTTGATGAAGTTATAAGGAGCAGCAAGATGACATCGATGGAGGTGGATGAAGTTGTGGATCCCGGGAAGGAAGTAGAAATGGAGATGGACGAGGAAGAAGTACAACTTGTTCAAGAAGGTATGGTGGCTGCAAGTCGTCAAGAGAATAATGAACCACAAATGAGGATTGTGAAGAATTGGAAGAGACCTGAGGAAAGGGCCCCCACAGAGAGAAATCCGGCTAAATATATGTTTTCGCCAATCACTGGTGAAGCAATTCCTGTCAACGAGATGGCAGAACATATGAGAATTTCTCTTATTGACCCCAGGTTTAAAGAACAAAAAGACCGAATGTTTGCTAAACTCAAAGAAAGTACACTTGCTCAAGATGATGAAATTTCTAGAAATATTGTTGGACTTGCACGGACCCGGCCGGATATATTTGGGACCACAGAGGCGGAGGTTTCTAATGCGTTTAAATCTGAAATTGAAAGGAAAAATGACGAGCAGCCTAAGCTTGGGCAGACTGCAACCCAAGCTATGTCTCAAAATGCAGATGATCACATTGACGATGGGAGGAATCTTCCTGGTCCTTCAGCTCCTGTTCGGACCCTACCTCCACCACCTGGGCTTGCATTGAACCTTCCTAGTGTGCCACCTAATTTTCAATACTCGGCAGTAACTAATGGCAGTGTTGTGGCGCCACAATCTATGCCATGGGTTAACACAATGCTTACACCGCTACAGCACCTGCCGCCCCCAATGCAAATGAACCAAATCCGTCAACCTATGTCTGTTAATCCACCTGTGCCACCACCACCACCTGGATCCCTTTGTCATCGTCCTTATATGCCCCAATACAGCATGCCTATGGTTGCTCCGCTGCCTATGCCTCGAGGGCCACCACTCCCAGACATTGCTGATCCTCCACTTCCTGAAGAACCTGAACCAAAGAAGCGAAGGCTTGATGATTCTTTGCTTGTTCCTGAGGATCAATTCTTGGCTCAGCATCCGCAGGGATCTGTTCGTGTAACTGTGTCACTGCAAGTGGATGATGAAAAACTGAAAACAAAATCACCACTGGAAATTACAGTTGACTCCTTGTCTGAGACGGTAGGAAGTTTGAAAGCGAAGATTGAGAGGGAGATTCAATGCCCTGCAAACAAACAAAAACTGAGTGGGAAGGCTGGTTTTTTGAAAGACAATTTATCTCTAGCGTATTACAACGTTGGTGCAGGTGATACGCTTACTCTCTCTTTAAGAGAACGTGGTGGTAGGAAGAGGTAAGAGGCATTTGCGATTAGACGTTCCACATGGCAGAGCTTGATTGGTTAGCGGAATTATAGGCTTGGAATATCTCTAATATACTTAAGACTGCATTGTTCATTAATGTAATCTCAATTTCAAGTTGTATAACAAATTGACAATGTATATATATACAGCTATTACTAGCTCGTTGATTTTGTTTGTTTCGCTATTTGGCTATTACGGAGTACTAGTTTTACATGCATCATTTGGTGGTTAGTTGTGTTTTGTGTTTGTGTTCGGCTACGTTTTTCATATAATCAAAATCTTAGAATCCTGAAAATGTAAACTACCAAATAGGGGTATGCAAAACCAGTCTGTTTCGACAGAAACTGAAAGTTGAACAAGGACTTACTGAAATCGAGCTGCACAATGCAAGGTTCTGGATTTGGAAGTTCGGTATTAAAACATGCTTTTTATTTATCAATCATTAACTTTGGGTGCTGCTTGGCTACCAGATCATATTTGGCGTTGTTTTAATGCATTTGGCGGTACGTGTTTCAGTGCCCAAGTCCCTCTTACATGTCGTGAACTGTCAAACCTTGATCAATCAAGATAATATCTGTACGAAACTGTATATAAATTTCTGTAGAGAAAGCTCAACAACATAGAAAGAAATAAAACATCCTAAAGTTGATAGCTCGAGGGGCTTTATGAGAAAAGCTCATGCTTGACGCGTGAAAAAGTTTGAATTTGGCTCGAGCTCGAGTTGTAACGACTTGTTATTTAGACCAATTAAAGTTATAATATTAAAGAAAATTTAAATTTTGCTCCAACTCAATTCGAACACCTCTATACATCACTTCAAAATGGGGTGTTTCAATAAATTTTTACATGAAGATTGCTTTTTCTTTTTTCCTAATTAGTTTGTTTGATAAACACAGTGATAGGATTTGATCACCCGTAATACACATTGGCTAATATATAACATCAATTGTTCGCGGTATGTGACCATGTCATCTTGAAGCCGTGTTACGCGTTCCATTTTTAGCATAAAACGTTTATGGACCATTTTTATGGGAGGAGATTTGCACACTCAAAAATATGATTTGCACACTCAAAATATTATGTCATGACATATATACCCTTAAGATATGTGACTTTGTGTGCACTTCACTAAATAATATAGGGGGTATAAATGTCCAAAGACAAGAAATTTGAGTGTGCAAATCAAATTGTGGAGTGTGTAAATCACCTCCCATTTGAAAATGCAAGAATAGACAACCAAAATTAACCAACTATAAGTAAATTGGTCAGACATGCTACCTCTTTACATGATATAATTAAATCGACCTCGAGTGTACATTAAAGGAAGGCTAGGATTAATAGTTTAATATTGATACATTTATGTCATATTTTTGCATTTGTGCTACATGGCAGGATGTTGATGCCATCTGTAGTGGGTTACCAACCTTAACAACACTTAATTTGACACGCAATCTAATATCAAAGGATGTAGTCAAAATGTCTCACTTAATAAATCTTCGGCGTTTGGTGATGTATTCTTGTTCTTTGACTCATTTTAATGACATGGTTTCAAGTTTTTAACATACGATTTGCAAGTCTCTGAATCCGGGTTGTGTTTGACATGGCGTGTTTATTATCAGTATCACCTAAGAATCTTCGCAACCCCTGCAGGTGGTCGAAATTGGCTCTAAGTTTCTCTCATGGAGGAGAAGATTTCGCTTAGTATTCATAACGGCTCAAAAGGGTAAAATACATATATTTTGCTTAGTAGTCTAACACCACCACCAGCCCCTCTTAACACCACCACCAATTACCGATGGCGGTGGTGGCTGGGTATGGTGGTAATGGCGCCAGTGGGAGGTGATGACTGACGACCAATGCTAGGTGGTGCTTAGTAATGGTAGTGGTGATTGGAAATGTTGGCTGCGGCGATGGACTTAGAACTTGACGGATAATTGTTTAATATTTAACCAAGAAGACTTCTTTTCCTTTCAAAACCCCAGATCCCCTTAGCTTTTCACACAACCTAGGTCAAAATCCTTAAACCCTAATCACCATGTGGATTAAAAACCTTAAATCACTCCAACACAAACCAATAACCCACATTTGATTACAAATCACCTAATCACATCACTAGATTTCACACAAAATGAAGCACTCACACTTTTAAATAAGTTACCACATCTTAAAACCCTAGAAAAACCCAATTCAGTAATCACCTTTTTAACCCAATGTGGCCTTACCAAACCCCAAATCAAATCCATTTTAACAACCTCACCTACCCTTTTAACCACTGATATCAACAAAACCCTTAAACCCAAATTTCATCCCTTTCAACAACTAGGGTTTAAGGGTTCTTCTTGGCTTGAAAAGCTTTTTAAGCAAAGTTGTTCTTTTTCTGGTACTAGGTTGGATAATAATGTTAAATATTTAAGGGTTTTGTTGGGTTTTGATGATACCAAAGTTTTTAAGGTTGTTTCCAAATCTTGGAGGTTATTGGCTTGTGATTATGAAAAGAAAATAGGCGAGAATATGCTGGTTTTGAGGAAACACGGGGTATCGATTCATAAGATCGAGTCACTTTTGTTGAAGGAGTCGGGGTCTTTGTTACAGCGTGTTGAGTGGTTCGATGGAGTTGTTAAAAAGGTTGAGCCTTTATTAGGGATTAGACCTGATTCGCCACGATTTTTAGATGGGGTTGAGATAGTTATGTCGTTGAGTGAAGCGACTTTGGATAAGAAACTTGGGATTTTTAGAAGTTTTGGGTGGACGGAGGACGAGATAGTTAGAATGACTAGGAGTTTTCCGTTTTGTCTAAGGAGGTATGAGGGTGCAATTAAGGCGTCGTTAGAGTGGTTTAAGGAGGAGATAGGTTATGGGGGTGAGTATTTGTCAACGCATCCCAAGTTGTTGGACAAGAGGGTGATTCCGCGGTATAAAGTGTTGGCGAGTTTGAAAGAGAATAATATTTTGAAGAGAAAGCTTTCGCTTTATTCGGCTGTTGCTCTATCTGAAGAGAAGTTTGTGAAGGATTTTGTTTTGCCATATCGTGAAGTTGCACCTTGTCTCTATGAAAGCTATACTAATGCTACTCGTAAAAATATCAAATGCTAGCGTCGGGACGATTGTATGTTTTCTTGTTCATTTTTTAGATACTTTGATCATTTTAATTCGATTTAAGTCGCCGCTTTGAAATTAGAAATTTGTCATGTGTGTGTAAATTGGTGATGTTCATGTTGTCCCTTGATATCGTTTAAGTCGCTAACCAATGGTGTATGTAAGGAAAAGTGAGAATGCAATTCGACTATTCCCCCTTATTCTGTGTGGATATTTATATATCTAGTGCTGGTTTTTGACCGAATCTGTCGCCTTTTAGACTTTTACTCAAACTGTTGGGCTGTATATTATTAAGTAAATTAACTTGTGAAGACTTTGGATATGTCACTTTTGTTAAGTTCAGCAATTTATGATTATGCAGCGAGTGAAGGGTCATAAACGATCAAGGGTTACCCCGGTTATCCCGTGTGCATCCGAGTCAAAGACTCGCCCTCCCTTGGTAACCTGAACGGCGAAAACCTCATTTGTAGACCCGTTATGGTATTGCATTAGATTGACTGTCAAATAATGAACTCCTTGTCACTCTATATGTCTGCGAAAGAAATGCTTAGACTAACACTTAACACATAGTTCGTTGTTTGTCTAAGCTTATTTTTGGGCTTAAGCTTATTGGATCAATATGGTTTTGATTGGATCTTCTATATACGTCTTCTATGGCATGATTGGATCAATATGGTTTTGGTAAAGGAGGTCGATTTAATTGTAAATCTGCGAGTGGCAGGTATGTTTCTTTCTATCACACATATACAAAGCGACAACTGTATTGTGGTTCCAATAGAGGTTATAGTTATGCAAGAGGTATGATAGGTGTGTAAACACCCATCCTTTTACCACTTAATTCTGGCTAAAACAAGACCAAAACACGTGTTTAATATCATTTGTTTGGAATTATGCGTGGTTTTTGTGTTTATTGTGTTTTCAGAGCTAACCGGATAAATATTAAAGAAAACATGGGATTGCACGGGTTTTATCAAGGAAAAAGACTCAAGACGAAGTCTATTGTCCAAGAGGTGCAAAAGATTTGAAGTCAATGGGCCTATTTGAAGATTTATCGAAGAAAAGGACCAAAGATGGAAGATTTATATATGTCGAAGAAACTCAAGTCTATTTAACGAAGAAATTAAAAGACGAGTTGAATTTAATCGACGATAAATCCCGAATCAGAATCGAAAACGACAACTTTTCTGAAAAGACGAGAAGACAAGAAGAAAGGGAGAAAGCCCACTCACCAACCAACCACTAGGACTATATATAGTTTTTCCCTTCACACAATTAGGGAGTTAGCTTCATTTTTCTTTTTCCCAGTTCTTAGGTTCGGTTCATCACAAACACCATTAGGGTGTTTGGTGATTTTTCATTTCTCTTTTTCAATCTTGTAAGTGTTAATCATTACTCTTGTTACCTTTACATTAATCTATTCATTCCATCTTTTCATTCATCTTGATCTTCATCATCATCTATTGCAAGTTCTTAAGTTTTTATTTGATTCTAGTTTGATCTTAAAAAGTTGTTGATTTAATGTTTTTATTGGTGGGATTTATTTCGTATGATATTTAAATGATTTGTGTTTAATTTGGTAAAACCTTTTTGAGTATTTGGTTCGATTTTGATTAAAATTCGTATCCCCTGTTTTGTCTCTACTGTTACTGTTCTTCGCTGCCCAGAAACTTTCCGAACAGTCAAAGTTTATATCTCCCTTATTCGGAATTCTGGATATTCCGAATAGGGGTGTTTACATTTCCTTTACTCGGAATATTTTATATATTCCGCATAGCAGATTTTTCCGCATAGACCATATTATTCCGAATAGGGTTTTTAATTTTCCCTTACTCGGAATATTTTAAATATTCCGAATAGTGTTGTTATTCCGCATAAGGTAGGTATTCCGAATAGGACTATTTTTCAGCATAAGCAAATTTTCCGAATTGAACTTTTTATTCCGCATAGGCCATATTTTCCGAATAGGGCTAGTCTTTCCGCATAGAACCATATTTTCCGCATAGATGTGTTTTTCCGAGTAAGTCCATTTTTCCGCATAGAAGAATTCTTTTCCGAATAGCATTCTTTTCCGAATAGCATCTTATATTCCGAATAGGGTAATTTCTGCTTGGGTATTTTTCATTCACTGTTTGATTTAAATCTTTAAGTCTAGCTTACTTATTAATAGAATAGAAACCCAAATCCACTTTTTGTCACCAAGAACAAATCATTCCACTTTTAACTGAGATCAATTCGAGAGGATATCGAGAGAAATATTTTGAACCCATTGCAAAACCATTGTATCAAATGGCGCCGCTGCCGGCTCCTCTCATTAAGATCAAAAGTTTTTTGTGAGAACTTAAATTTTGGGATCCGTTCCCCGTGAACGTTACTTTTTCATAAAAATTTTCAAAAACAACTAAAAAATATAAAATTTTCAAAAATCCTAAAAAGTAAAAAAACCATAAAAAACCAAAAATATTTTTGTATTGTTTTTGCCTTGTTAGTTCTTTTGCAGGTGTATGCGCACTCGATCCACGTCATATCAAGAGCCCGAGCCTCTTGATCACTTAGACATTGCCGGTGTACCACCTCCAAACAATAATAACAACAACAACCCGCCTTTCAACAACATGAACAATAACAACAACAATGAGCCCCTTCCGGATAATCGCCCGATGATTGAACTACTGCAAGCTCATGTAGATGGCAACACGGATCCAATTGTCATACCTCCAATTGCCGCCAACAACTTCGAGCTCAAATCAGGCTTTATCCAGATGGTCTCCGCTCAACCATTCTTGGGACGAACCATTGATGATCCACACAACCACATTAAGAGATTTCTATAACTCACCAACACGGTCAAGTTCAATGGCGTTCCACAAGAAGTTATAAGGTTACAACTTTTTCCCTTTTCTTTAGAGGGACAAGCCCGGCATTGGCTTGCTAAGGAACCGCCACAGAGTATTCTCTCGTGGACGGATTTGGAAACCAAATTCATCAATTACTTTTTCCCACCCTCTCTTACTACCGCTTTGCGGAATGAAATTATAAATTTTGAACAAAAGTACGATGAGTCGTTCAGTGAATCTTGGGATCGATTTAAAGATCTTTTAAGAAAATGCCCACAACATGGTTTTACCAAAGTACATCAAATTAATACTTTTTACAATGGTTTAAGCATGAGTGACCAAGATTCACTGAACAGTGCCTCAGGGGGTAATTTATTGGCTAAGACTTCCAATGCTGCTTGGGACATCATTGAGAATAAGTCTCGTGTGCAAACCAAGAGTATTCGGACCAATGTTGCTAGTGCTAGCACTAATGACAGTGACAAGCGATTAGACAAAATCACTACGCTTCTTGAATCGCTTGTCACCCACACCGTCGCAACAACAACAGCAACAACGCAAAAAACGCTCAAGTGAACGCTGTCAGCCAACCTTGTGAAATATGCGGTGGTCCTCACTCTTACACAACTTGTACCGCCACCCAAGATTACCCTGCTGAGAATGTGAATGCGGCATATGGCACCTATCCTCAACCTGCTTATCAAGCTAAACCCCAAGGTGACCGTAACTTGCTTAGCTACCGCAGCAAAAACTATCTTTCACCACCTGGTTTTCCTCCCACCAACCCAAACCAACAACAAATCCTTAACCGTCCTCCTCAACAACAACAACAACCTCGACAACCTTACATCCCTCCTCACAAGCAACAACAACCACTTCAAAGAAACAATCAAGTCTACCAACAACCTGCTTACCAACCACCTGCATACAATGCTCCTTCCAACCAAACCACCACTGCACTACACCAAGAGGTCGCAACCTACATGAGAACCAATGATGTGATAGTCGAAAATCTCCAGTAGGAAGTGCGTAACTTGAAAGCAGATTTGGTCAAGCAAGGAAACGACTTGAGAGCCGACATGAGAAACACGTTGGATAGCCAAACTAATGATCTGAGGAACAGGATGGCTAGTTTCTTCCAAAGTAGTCAACCCTCTTCTTCGGGTACTCTTCCGAGTAACACCGTTGCGAACCCAAGAGGGGAGATGAAAGCAATCACCACTCGAAGTGGCAAAAGTACCAAGGAACCTGAGCTTCCTATACCTCCACCGGTGATTGTGACTAAGGAGAACGAGTCACCTGCTCCTATTCCATCTCCTTCCCCAATTTCTCCACCTCTCCCTTCTACCCCTCCTCCACCCGTGGTTGTGAGTGATCCTATTCCCCTAAAGCCTTCCTCTTCTTCCAATATACCTTATCCTTCAAGGTTGAGGAAAGAGAAGCAAAAAAGCAAGGATGATATTCAGGTTTCGAATTTCCTTAAAATGTTCAAACAACTGAATTTCAATATCTCCTTCGCTGAGGCTCTCGCTCACATGCCCAAATACGCAAAAATGTTTAAAGATCTACTGAGCGACAAGGAAAAGCTCCTCGATATTGCCAACACCCAACTTAATGAGAACTGCTCTGCAGTGCTCTTAAGGAAATTGCCAACCAAGCTTGGTGATCCGAGTCGTTTTCTTATCCCTTGCAATTTCCCGGGAGTAGAGAATTGCATGGCCCTAGCAGATCTAGGTGCCAGTATTAATCTCATGCCTCTAAGTGTTTGGAAGCAATTATCTCTCCCAGAGCTAGTCCCCACCAAAATGACTTTGGAATTAGCTAACCGTACGGTTGCGTATCCAGTGGCGATAGCCGAAGACGTCATTGTAGGAGTCGACAAATTCACCTTTCCTGCCGATTTTGTTGTCGTCGACTACGAGATGGACCCCCGTGTGCCACTCATTGTTGGTCGTCCATTCTTGAGGACCGGTCGCACTCTCATTGATGTTGAAGCCGGTGAGCTTATCATGAGAGTGGGTGACGATAAAGTAGTCTTCAACATGGGAAAGCTTTCTAAACAGCCTTATTCTTACGAGAGTGTTAATTGTATTGACATTCTTGATGAGGCTTGTGAAGAACACTTCAAGGATGCTTGAAAAAACATTCCTACCTCTCTTCCCAATGTTGAGACCGTTTCCTCTATCGACTCATCACTATCTCTAATTGGAGAAAGTGATTTCCTTTGGAAAGATTTGGAAGCTACCTTGGAAGATGTGAAGCAAGACAATGACGATTCTACTGCCAATTGGGATGACGATCTCAGTTTCATTGCAAACCTCCTCCGAGAAGATAATCCTTCCCCTCCATCTCCCACTGTTATTGCTATCAAGACTCCGACTTCGAATACGCCTCCCGTCGAAAATCCTCCGGATTTGGAACTTAAGGAGTTGCCGCCCCATCTTGAGTATGTATTCCTCGAAGAAGAGAAGAAGTCGCCAGTCATCATTGCTAAGGATTTGAAGGATGAAGAGAAAGCCCGACTTGTCGCTGTGTTGAAAGATCATAAGAAGGCTATCGCTTGGAAGATTTCTGACATTCGTGGAATTGATCCTCACTTCTGCACACACAAAATTCTCATGGAGGACGACTTTAAGCACACGATTCAAAGCCAACGAAGGGTGAATCCAAAAATCCATGAAGTCATCAAAACAGAGGTTTTCAAACTTCTTGACGCGGGTATGATATACCCTATTTCGGATTCACCATGGGTTAGTCCAATCCATTGTGTGCCTAAGAAGGGCGGAATAACCGTTGTTCCCAACGAACACAACGAGTTAATTCCCACTCGTCTCGTTACTGGGTGGAGAGTTTGTATAGACTACCGCAAACTCAATGATGCCACGAGAAAGGATCATTTCCCTCTACCTTTTATGGACCAAATGCTTGAACGCTTAGCGGGTAATGAATATTACTGCTTTCTTGATGGTTTCTCGGGTTATTTTCAAATACCCATCGATCCCCAAGATCAAGAGAAGACTACATTCACCTGTCCCTATGGCACTTTTGCTTACAAAAGAATGCCTTTTGGCTTATGTAATGCGCCCGGGACTTTCCAAAGGTGTATGTTAGCTATCTTCCATGACATGGTTGAACAAACCATGGAAGTCTTCATGGATGATTTCTCGGTCTTCGGGAATTCCTTCTCTTCTTGCCTTGCCAATTTGGAACGTATGCTAAAGAGGTGCGAAGACACTCGCCTTGTTCTAAATTGGGAAAAACGCCATTTTATGGTAAAAGAAGGCATCATGCTGGGACACAAGATTTCTAAAGCCGGTCTTGAAGTAGACCGTGCTAAAGTCGATGTTATCACAAAGTTGCCTCCACCTTCAACCGTGAAGGGTGTGAGAAGTTTCCTGGGTCATGCGGGCTTCTACCGTCGATTCATCAAAGATTTTTCTCAAATCGCTCGCCCGATGACCCACCTCTTGGAAAAAGATACTCCTTTTATCTTCTCCAAAGAGTGCCTTGAAGCCTTCAACTCGCTTAAGGATAAGCTAACTAAGGCACCCGTCTTGGTCACCCCTAATTGGGAGCTTCCCTTTGAGTTGATGTGTGATGCTAGTGATTTTGCTATTGGAGCGGTTCTTGGACAAAGAGTGAACAAACACTTCCAACCGATCCATTACGCTAGCAAGACAATGACGGGGGCACAATTGCATTATACGACAACCGAAAAAGAGCTTTTAGCTGTTGTCTATGCTTTTGAAAAATTTCGCCCCTATCTTGTCCTTTCCACCACCATCGTGTATACCGATCATTCCGCGCTGAAGTACTTGTTGACAAAGCAAGATTCCAAACCAAGACTTCTTCGCTGGGTTTTGCTGCTCCAGGAATTTAAAATAGAAATTCGCGATAAAAAAGGAGCAGAAAACTTAGCCGCGGATCATCTCAGCAGACTTGAGGATCCATACCAAGGGGATCATCCGAACAAAGAAATCAATGATTCTTTGGTGAGGACACCTCTCAGGAGGTGATTCCATCCCTCACCACGTTCCCCATGAACTAATTTTGGGTCGAGTCAGGCTCGTGACTCGGTTATCAAAAACAAGCGCTCCTCGGGAGGCAACCCGAGTATCTATCCCTTTAACCCCCTAAGTGTAGGGGAGGACCTATTTTGGTCATTTGTGTTTGTGTGGTGATGTGCTTACAGGGATAACTGCAAACTTGGAAATCTTTGAAGAACCGTGCTCCCGTGTTATCCGAAATCCGGTTCTATCTCTCAACTATCGTGATTCAATTTTCTTCATACTCACATTTGAAATTGATCACTTTAGTCGTCTCTTCCGTAACTCGAGTTAACCAACGTGCACAATGTCATAAGTGTAGGGGAGACTTTTCCCACATGCTTAAACATTGAGGACAATGTTTATCATAAGTGTAGGGGAGACTTCTATCGAAGTTTTAAGTGGACTTTTCCATGAAAATACCTTCATTTAACCGGAAAATCCTATTTTTCAACATTTTTCAAATTTTTTTATTAACTTTGGCCATTTAGTCGTAATTTTTAAATTTTTATCATTGCTTTCGTATGTATATCCCACAATAAAGTCAAAATTATTAATAAAGTGGTGTAGCTAGTTTAGAAGTCTTTGATCTATTAGGCCCGTTGCGTTTATTTTGACTCAACCCGAATAAACTTATCCAAGTTTATTCTAGCTAGTATCCTTAACCATGTAGACCTTAATTGGTTTATTAGGCTAAGTGTCCACGAGTCTCATTATTTGAGATTTTAAATTGTGGAGGACGAGAAATGATAGAGTCAATTATAAGTCGGTATTCTTGCGCAAGCTCACTTGGTGTAATTATTTGCCTATTCTCCCATCACTTGCTAATAATTTATCTGCAATAAGTAAGGTCTTACGATTTGAAAAGTTACTTAGCTTCTAGCCCAAGATCGTTTAAAAGTTGCTCGGTAATGATAAGAGTTCATAGCCAAGGCATAACTTATGAAGCGGGGCGCGAAGATTGGCGAGTCCGAAAAGGCCCTAACAAGGCATGAGGATTCAATTTTATTGCTGAAGATCCAAATGTGATGTGAAAAGCATTATTCCCAAAATCAATATGAAGGATCAAGATTCACGACGAAAAGCAATCAACTCCCATAAAGATCATGGAGAAGTCTATCCGAAAAGACCCTAACAAGGTATGAGGATAAATAGATCCAAGTCCGAAAAGGAGGCGGATCGTTGTATCTCAAAATCCCAATTAGAGATTGAAGAAATAATCATGAAGTCATGGTCAACAAAGTTGGAGAACCCCTCAAAAGTCTCCAAGTGAAGAAACTCTATTATGATGAGAAGACCATTATCTCAAGAACGTCCCTCGAAGATATGAAGTATGAAGTACATGCCAAATATCGGCCCGAGAAAGGTCTCAAATCGTGAACCAAGTTATGCCAAGATATGAACTTTTTGATATCCCGAGAAGCAATTTTAAGAGATTTTGTCCTTTAGCTAACTATTGATCAAATCGTCATACTTTGCTTTTAGCCTAAATAAACTATCGAAATAAGTCCCAAAAATGCATCTTCATGATCATTCTAAGACAAAAATAAAATATAAGAGATACACCTAGGAATAAGGGAGTTTAAGCATTTAATTAAGCCATGTGTGTAAGTGTTTGATTTACTAACTTATAATAACAATGATCTCGTTTTTAAGCTTAGTTTGGGGAACGTGAAACTTGAGGGTGATAAATCTTCGCAACACCAAAGCCCTAATGTAAGTCCTTGATTTCTTTACAAGTTATTTCCATCCTTTTGTTTATTTTAAGATTTTGATTTCTCTTAGCATTTTAATTTTTGTTTAGTAGTATGTAATAAGGCCAAGGTTGATTAATTATGAGAAAAATGTAAAATTGCTTTATCACTAAGCATTGCATGAGGGCATGGCAATGGTTAAGTGTAGGGGATTTGATAGGTGTGTAAACACCCATCCTTTTACCACTTAATTCTGGCTAAAACAAGTCCAAAACACGTGTTTAATATCATTTGTTTGGAATTATGCGTGGTTTTTATGTTTATTGTGTTTTCAGAGCTAACCGGATAAATATTAAAGAAAACATGGGATTGCACGGGTTTTATCAAGGAAAAAGACTCAAGACGAAGTCTATTGTCCAAGAGGTGCAAAAGATTTGAAGTCAATGGGCCTATTTGAAGATTTATCGAAGAAAAGGACCAAAGATGGAAGATTTATATATGTCGAAGAAACTCAAGTCTATTTAACGAAGAAATTAAAAGACGAGTTGAATTTAATCGACGACAAATCCCAAATCAGAATCGAAAACGTCAACTTTTCTGAAAAGACGAGAAGACAAGAAGAAAGGGAGAAAGCCCACTCACCAACCAACCACTAGGACTATATATAGTTTTTCCCTTCACACAATTAGGGAGTTAGCTTCATTTTTCTTTTTCCCAGTTCTTAGGTTCGGTTCATCACAAACACCATTAGGGTGTTTGGTGATTTTTCATTTCTCTTTTTCAATCTTGTAAGTGTTAATCATTACTCTTGTTACCTTTACATTAATCTATTCATTCCATCTTTTCATTCATCTTGATCTTCATCATCATCTATTGCAAGTTCTTAAGTTTTTATTTGATTCTAGTTTGATCTTAAAAAGTTGTTGATTTAATGTTTTTATTGGTGGGATTTATTTCGTATGATATTTAAATGATTTGTGTTTAATTTGGTAAAACCTTTTTGAGTATTTGGTTCGATTTTGATTAAAATTCGTATCCCCTGTTTTGTCTCTACTGTTACTGTTCTTCGCTGCCCAGAAACTTTCCGAACAGTCAAAGTTTATATCTCCCTTATTCGGAATTCTGGATATTCCGAATAGGGGTGTTTACATTTCCTTTACTCGGAATATTTTATATATTCCGCATAGCAGATTTTTCCGCATAGACCATATTATTCCGAATAGGGTTTTTAATTTTCCCTTACTCGGAATATTTTAAATATTCCGAATAGTGTTGTTATTCCGCATAAGGTAGGTATTTCGAATAGGACTATTTTTCAGCATAAGCAAATTTTCCGAATTGAACTTTTTATTCCGCATAGGCCATATTTTCCGAATAGGGCTAGTCTTTCCGCATAGAACCATATTTTCCGCATAGATGTGTTTTTCCGAGTAAGTCCATTTTTCCGCATAGAAGAATTCTTTTCCGAATAGCATTCTTTTCCGAATAGCATCTTATATTCCGAATAGGGTAACTTCTGCTTGGGTATTTTTCATTCACTGTTTGATTTAAATCTTTAAGTCTAGCATACTTATTAATAGAATAGAAACCCAAATCCACTTTTTGTCACCAAGAACAAATCATTCCACTTTTAACTAAGATCAATTCGAGAGGATATCGAGAGAAATATTTTGAACCCATTGCAAAACCATTGTATCAAGGTACATTAAAGTTTTTGACATTTATAGGCAATTCTAGAATATCTCGCCCGAGTGTACATCAAACGAAGGCTAGGATTAATAGTTTAATATTGATACATTTATGTCATATTTTTGCATTTGTGCTACATGGCAGTGTTGATGCCATCTGCAGTGGGTTATCAACCTTAACAACACTTAATTTGACAGGCAATCTAATATCAAAGGATGTAGTCAAAATGTCTCACTTAATAAATCTTCGGCGTTTGGTGATGTATTCTTGTTCTTTGACTCATTTTAATGACATGGTTTCAAGTTTTTTATAATCGGTATGCATCTTCATGTGTCTAGGCCTTGTCCCTTTTCCCATCTGCTACTATTTTTTATTTTCTATTTTAAACTTCTTGGATGTGCAGGTACTCTTTTTTCGCATCCTGTTTTTCTTAACGGTCAAAAGATGTCTGGTCTTGCCCATCATGCAATGGAACATTGATAAAAAGAGCATGACTTGTCTTCATCAAGTCACTGCCGTCTTTGGCTTCAGGTTTAGTTGTGTCCGTAGACCAGTACAAATGGTCATTAGAGTTTTTAATATTCGAAGTTTACAAATTGGCTGATTTTACCTCATAGATGTCAAAAGGAACCGTTTAATTTGAACAAATAGATGGTGGAATAGAAATTGAGTTGTATACACAATCATCAAATAACATAACTGGTTATTATGTCGTTTTGTTATAGGTATATCAATTGGAAAAAGGTACGCAAGAACAAATGAACTTGGTGTTCCCTTTGTAGTTAGTGTTTATCAATCAACTTGAGTTACAAACCATGAGGCGTGAGAAAGAGTGTGAGACATCAAGGAACAAATCTGTGTGAATGTGGTTGAGGTGGCGGTGATGGTGAATGATGTGTTTGAGGGACGGATCACCTATGTGGAACAAATGGAAAATCTAATGGTACTGCTCCAATGTTGCGTGTGCTCAATGATACCACCCATTATGTTGACCAAGGAGGCGGAAAGAGGAAGGGTATCTGATTTTATTTTGCTGTGTTTTTTATAATATTGATCCGTTGTATTAAATCTTTTACTTGAATTAGGTGCTTTTGTTGTATATTTGGAGCCGTGTCATGATGACAACTTTTCTTTTCTAGATTTGAGGAAGAAAGATAATTTTGACGTATCTTACATAGTAAAGAGTAGGTAAATTCACAGTTGTCAAGGGTGTCTCTGAAGAATGTGTTGAAGCTTAGTTAATAAAATAATTCAAGTCCAGGGTACCCCAAGTGGAGATCAAACAGAGGTTTGTTATTACATCTACTGAGATTGTTGAATTCAGGTTCAAGGGATTTGATGCATTTCACTATTTTAGTGCATTTCACTATTTTAGTGTGTCACTCATCCATATATGCTTCTAGTTTGGAACAAACGAACCTACACCATATTTCTAGATCCGTGAGCTCGGAATTAGAAAGAACGCCTGGGATATCTCAGTGGGTTGGTGGTTCGAATCCACCCAAATCTGTCACCTGATACAAGAACCTGTACTTAAACGAAATAAAAATCACATATTTGTATCTGGTTGTTGATGCAGTTAGCTGCTTGATTAAGAACACAGTTGAGACTTCACATAATTCTCGACTTTCTGACAATTAAATAGGTACATATTATCTTCAATTCATGCATTACTTCACTCATAAACGGTACATGGGTGCTGAGATGATCCGGATCGTAAATGAATGTTTAATGCATTAGACTACCATCATGGGCACACAATTTGTATGTACTCCTACTAATACCATCTATGTTGCACGGAGACAGATATGGAAACAGAAACGGGGACGGGGACGGGTACTCAGAAACGCTAATGTCCTAAAATTGAAGAAACGGGTATGGCCGGAAACTTATGTATATTATATATATTTATATATATTCATTAATAAAATAAATAAACATTACATCAAATTGTTGTCACTAAAATTACATTAATAAAAAGTATAAAGATTTGAACAAATACTAAGTCAAAATACATCAATGTATCAATGTTAGACTTATTTTGGTATGGGTTCGGTTTAGTGTACCATAAAATTTGTTACTACCATGTAAATAATAGATAATGTTATGAATAATATGTGGATGTCTAGAATAAGGCCCATTGCCCAAGTAGTAATTAGGGTTTACCCTAGTATTTATCTTATAAATACTCCTTGTATCTAGCATCTGTAATATATCAACCGAAGAATACCACTTACTCTTTATGTATTTACAACACGTTATAAGCACGATTTGTAAAATTTATTATCGCAAAATAATTGATATTATATGCAAGAATCATGAAAGCGTTACCTGCTTATTATTTACTTTAATTTGATTTTATGTCTTCTATCATCCTTAAAACACTCATTGCCCATTTGTTACCATATACTTAAGAGTACTCCATCCATGCATATAACTAGAATTAAACAGATTTGCAAGTAATGATACATATGGGCGAACTTATATGGTTAACAATTACCTTGTGTTAAATGGAATGTTCCGTATATAAGGTAAACGTTATTTTAAACGTAAATAGGATAGATTGACTTACATTTGCAAATTCAGAAATATATTTTGACAATATCACATCAATCTTTTTTTATTTTTTTAAACTGATTCTCTTTCTCTAATAAAAACACAAGATTATATTATTCACACTTTTTCTTTAATTAAAAAAAAAACAATTGAATCATGTTACCGTAACAAAAAAAAACATAATATCATTCACATATTTTTTATTTGTTAAATGGCTTATCTATACTAATTATAAAGGAAGGATCTGAAATGTTGAAAATTGAAAATTTTCCTTTGTAGCTTCTCTTGTAAGCTTAAAAATAAGTTAATTATGGAATTGTTAATAAATCCATACATAGAATTGTTAGGAATAATGTATTTAGAAGTTACTCCTGGTCATATAGCAGTTCCTACTGGAGTACTTCATTCCTCCTGGCAGCTTCTAGTTCCTCCTGGTCGTATTATAAAGTTGATAGAAGATATGATCAAGGAAGATTGTAGAAGATAAGATCAAATACTTAGTCTTCCTAGTCTTATGGAAAGTATTAAAACATGATAAGGATGATGAGAAAGTTACAAGTTTGTTTAGGAAACTATTAAAGGATATTGATGTATAATACTTAGGTAAGTATTAATTATATTGTAACCACCTAGGACCCCTTGCACTATAAAAGGAGGTCCTAGGGTGTAGAGATGAACACACTTCTACACACACATATTCTCTACATATTTCCCTCATTGTTTGTTCTAGCTTCAAGGTTGTAAACCCTATCACTATTTAGAGTGATTGTATTAATATATTGAGGCTTGAACGTTTGGTTATTTCTATTGTTCTTCTTATATAAAGATCGGTTTCTGCACAGTCTTTGTATCGTGATCAAGGTTTCAAAGATCCTTCAAGAAGTAAACCCAACACAAGTTTTGAAGGTTTTCTTTATATATCTATAGGTTTATTTGTAGATTTTTGAAATTCTATTGCAGCCACGTCTTTGCCGGGCTATATGTTGCCTTCGTCGGAATTTGCTGCCGAGATGTTTAGGTTCTTATAAAAATTGTATTGAATTTGTTGTAAAATTATATGTAGTATTTTATTTTAATTTGTTTGTATGTACATTGGTTGGATATGGAGAATGAATATGAATTGGATAAGGTGTATGATTTGTTTAATGAAAAGTGGTTTTATGATCAGATGTCATTTTAGAAAGAAGAGAACTTGTTTGTTGTTGTTGCTTGTGTATCTATAGAGTGTTAGATCTGAATCAATGTGTTATGTTGTGTATTGTAAAGCTCGTTTCCGATTTCGTAAAACCATAGATCTGAATCAATGTGTTATGTTGTGTATTGTAAAGCTCGTTGCCGATTTCGTAAAACCACTCGGTAATAGGCATGCAAGACGCGGTCGAACCGGTAAGATCACCTGTAATGGTAATTGGATGAGCTAATTATGAATTTTCATTCTTCTTATAGTCTTGCAATCACTCATAAGTTTAGTGTTTAGTCATATACATGCGCAAATTTCTAAACAAATCCCTTTTTATCTTTTACACGTGCAAATTTCTCAACAATGCAATTGAATTATTGTCAAAGTCAAAACCTATTTAAATGCATTTTGTGGTTCAAAGGTGATAACAATTTAGCAAGTGTAAAAGATTAAGTAATATATTAAAAAAAATTAGTTACTTTGACCTCTAGAGATCAAAGTTCAAAAGATACAAGAACAATCTATATACTACTTATAAACAAGGAACGGGTGAAAAGTGAAATCTTGAAATTTATTTTTATTTATTTTTGGGAATGTGGAAACCTGAAACTAAAAACTAAATGAAATAATGATATTGGAAAAATTCAAGTTGCATATATACTAAATTTATAGTTCTTTTTTGAACACAAACAATTCATGCATACTTCTAATTGGTTACACTGATTTGTTTTAATACATAATTTCGGCAAGCTTTCTAAACATGAGATTTCTTTCCCCTAATAAGAACTTTGGAACAAAACAATTTATACAACTGAATAATCTCAATGAGTCAAAATCTTAAATAAATTAAAATAATTAGTTACCTTTACCAAGTCAAACAATATTTTAAGCAACTTATAACTCAAAATTTTATTTTATTTTATGTTTTAAATAAGTCACAATTTACGTAGCAAGTTTTATATTTCATCATATCTAATTGGTTTTTTAACTTTTATTTTCTTCTTTGCAGATTGGATAAAAGAGTCGAACATCTTCTATTTCTAGGTAATTTGAAATTAGTATCAATTTTGTAAGGTAATCGTTGTCAAAAAAATCACAAATGTTATTCTTTAATCAACGTTTTTTTCGTATCTTTTGTTCTTCTTTCGGACCGAAGTAAAAGAAACTATCACATTATGCCGCTTTAAAGGTAAGACCGTTTATTGAATGCCAAAATGCAAGTTGCAACGTTATCTAAAATGTTACGAATTCAATTAATTTACATGTTTAAACAATGGAGTATGGTTGTTATCCTGGAAGCATTGATTTGTAGACGTGATCCTAGCATTGTCTGTATTTGTAATTTTAATACATGAACTTTTTTTTGGGCGATCTATTATCAGGTTATTGATCTAGCGCTAAGAATACTAGCGAATATTTAAGCATAATTACGATAATAACCGGCGGCAAATAATTGACGGTATGATAATTGTTTAAGTAGACGAATTGATAATCTGGTGAATCGATCGGCTTAACCGCTGGTCAAACCGTTGACTCTATAACTCGATCGGATTAACCCGGTGGTCAAATCAGTAAGCCAGTGACCCGACCGAATTGATCCACGTGTACTCGCCTGTATGATCATATCCACATATACATGTATTTCGCATTCGTACACAAAAAACTTATCACACTATCGCATATCGTTAATTATCTACCGTTAAAGATTTCCGCCGCTATGCGCGGGTACTCGTCTAGTACCCTATAAAGGGTGTATGAGAATTGTTGAAAATAGAAAGTTGAAAGTTGAAATGTTGAAAAACTAATTAATTATGACAATATTGAAATGTTGAAATGTTGAAATCACATGCTTGCAAAATACGTGTGTTGCCCACCCTATTATAATCATGAAAGTTGAAAAATCATTATTTTTAGAAATGTTCGAAAAATTAATGGGGAAATGATCCCTGCAGTTAACTGCAGGGAAGTTTATATGCTGTTAGGTATAACAAACGGATTAAATATGTAATATTATTAGAGTTGAAGGGCCATATTTGTAAATGTAAAAATCTATTTTCTGTGTAGCATCAGATAACTTAGCTGCAGTTTGCAGCAAGGATGTTATTCCCAAAATTAATTACACAAAAATTAATGCATGAAATTATATTTTTAGTAATGTTGAAAATGTTTATATACACGAATGAAAGTGTTGTTTGACAGCTAAATATGTTAATCAAATGTAGGATGAGCATTTTGACCCGAATTCTGAATTCGAACCCGAATCGTTCCCGGAACCGTACCGATTCCCGGTACCCGAATCTCGTTCGCTACGGGATCGGGACTACGAAATAAGGTGAAAAAAATCGGTGTAAAACCCCAAAATTTGGGCTTTTAACATATCACTGGATTCATTATTATTATCATTGATCATATAATATTTTTACGGACCACCTTTACAATACACCATCACAAGACTTATTTCGTACAAAAATCATGATTTTATTATATAAAAATAGTGAAGTATTTTAACTTAATATTATATACACACTTTTACCTGAATGAATAATAGATTCATCACCTCAGTACATATTTTGAGATAAACTGTAACTTTACTTAATTAAATTATTAAGTACTTGGACTTATTTCTATATGTATATATTTACATGTATTTATAATGGAAATAAACACCTAACACTTTAAAAACAATTTACATTATTTTAACATTGTCATCTATTTACTTTCTTCAAGTAAAATATTATAACAATATATTCATTATATACTTTCACTAAATTACCTAAAGCTTCAACAAAAATACCTATAACTCAACAAATGCATACTATACTTACAAGGAACCATACAACTTGCTATACTTCGTACACATGCATACTATGCCATACTTACACAACACTATGTCACCATACACAAATGCTTTACATTGTCAATTTTGTCTCACTTTGACCTCCCAAAACACACGGCTCAAACACAAAAATGGGAAGGAAGTGCATTTGCTAGTTTTGGCATGTGCTAATATCTCACCATATCTTACACAAATCCCACAAAATCTAGGCTAGATCACATGAGATCTTCACTTGATACACCAAAATCTTCCTATATCTTGTACTAGCCGATCCTCTCTCACACACACATAAACACACACTCAAACCTCTCCCAAAACTCTCTCAACCTACGGCTTATTTTATTTTCTTCTTCAACAAAAATCTTCAACATTCATTTATTACTTCATTTACTAGCCTCAATCTATGTCTCTTCCATATTGAATACTAATCATTGACACTCCTACAACCACCTTGATCATCAAGTCAAGAAAAGAATCCCTAGAAGCTCCATTGAAGCCCACGGCTACATTATTGTTACTAGGATCTCCATTGTTGAAACTTAGCTCTCATTCCTACTCATTCTCTTGTTCATCCCTAGATCTACCTAAACAAGTAAGTAACTTAAAACCTATCTTTCAATATACTTACTTTTCATACACATGAACATACACATGATTATTATTACAAAAACTTGATGTTGAAACAAAATATGAAACCCTAGATCCTATATGGGTCACGGCTTAAAATAGGTTGTGTGTTAAGATGATGTAAAATCTTGATAACCATGATGAACATAACCTTATGAACTAGTTAAACTAGAAAAACTATGAAAAGCATAAGCATGCATATATTAGACGTGGGGTTTTTAAACCCTAATGGTTCTATATATGTTAATCTTGTAATATTTAGATAAACCTAGAAATACTAGATCTATACTACTAGTTGCCTTAGAATGATAAGCTCACTATGTTTGCCTTATAGGATTTAGTTTTAAGCCCACTATAATAAGCTTGCCTAAAATAAACTTCATAGATCTTTATTAAATAATGTTTTATAAAACTTATAGTGTGAAAAATATGATTTCACAAACTTTTGGATTGAAAAATGAGATCTATAAATGTTTTGGATTAAAATGATAGATTTATAAATGACTTGGACTAAAATGTTAGATCTATGAAGTTTGGGGTTAAAATAGTAGATCTATAAGTTTTTAGATTAAAAATAGTAAAAATAATACTTTAGGGTAAAATTAGTAATTTTATTAAGTTAAGGGATCTAAATGAACAAGTATAAAAACTCACGTCCCAAAAATATAAACATAAGGGTGGATTTTGTAAAATGTCGTGAGTTGAGGGTAGTGTTTTGACACTATCCGAAACTCCAAAATTAACAACAAGGACTTAAATGTAATTATTACTAAGTTAGGGTAATTTGTGTAACATAAATAGGAACCTAGGGACCCCTTTTTGCCTTTGCCGAAACATAGTAGTAACCCTAGGGACCCCTTTTGCCAACTTGCAAAGTTCAGTAAACACTAGACAAACCCTAGGGGCTGTTTTGGACACAAGCCGAAATTTATAGATACCCTTGGGACTATTTATGGCAAGAACCGAAAAGTATTACATGATTAAAAATGTGGAGGACTTTTTTTGCCATATGACGAAAGATTAATAAGCCCTAGTTCTTTTATTAATTAGTTAAATAAAACTATAAAAGAAACCCTAAACCCTAAACGAATACCACAAGGACTAAACCGTCATTTCTTAAACTTATAATCTAGGGGCTTATATGGTAAATATTAAAACTTGAGGACCTTGGTGCAATTTAACTAAAGTTATTTATATTAAATAAACTTTAGGGTTTTTAATGTAAATCATAGAAACTTGAAGGACTCACTATATATATGTATAAATAAATACATACGGATCGGACAATAAACGACAAGATATCTAAAACAAGTATAAGCATGCACTTTAATTATCTGGACGCATCTATGCATTGTATATGCATATACTGAGATCAGTTAAATTACTTAGGTAATTAACTGTATCGTGAGCATACTATCTGGACTATCTGTGATTTTATTCGGACACTGCTATTCAGGTGAGTTCATAGCCTCGCCTTTCACAACTATTTATGTTTTTACTAACCCGCGAGGGGAGACATGCTATAACTTGTTTTGACTATATGATTTTTATATCGTGAGATCGTGGCCCCACACTTATACTTAATAAACTGTTGATCGAGGAAACGCAAACTGAACTGTTACCCTTAATTACATTTGCCTATTGTAGATGAACCCGCATGACCCGTGCATCCGAAACTGTTAGAATTTTTTAATTGCCTGAATGTTATAAATAGATCTATTTAGGATTGACCGTCCCCATCTGGGTGAGTCATGCTCACTGTGCCTAGGCCAGGACAACAGATGTTTCACATGTCAGCACTTATTATTTTTGGGTGCCTTTTAATAAGGCGAAGGGTCCTCATTTGTCGAGGACTTAACTGTCAAGTCTCAGTTTCGGGCAATATGGGAATGTAATTACCTTATAGTATTTGGCTTTGTGCGATACTATGCTTGTGATGTTTGCGGTTCTAAACTTGACCTTTTTTTATTTGGTACATTAATACATGGAACATACTGATATATCTGAACTTGATTATTATCTAACCTTATGAAATACTATATGGGATATTTGAGATCCTACACTTGATTTTTATATCAAACTTTGTGCAACGCTATGTAGGACAATTTACGGTCCTGAACTATGATTTTACAAAACTCTATGAATTCACCAACTTTATGTTGACTGTTTTAAGCATGTTTTTCTCAGGAAATTAAGCTGGATTATTTTGAGCATGGACTGAGCATCATTTAGGAGCATCATAATGATTGGGGGGATCTGTTTTCACTGGGGTATTTGTAACAACTGATATTTAACATTTTAACTAATTGTACTAAAACCATATTTGTATCAATTGTATTTCAAATCATGTAATTATGATCAATGCTTTGTATGCCATTTGTTCTGTGATCCAACTACTGACACCCAATTACTATTCCGCTGCAAACCTGATTTGGGGGTGTCACAATCGGGACCACCAATTTGGTACGGGACCGGTACCAAATCGGGAAATTCCCGAAAAAAAGCGGGAAAATCCCAATTTCCCGGTACCGGTACCGATTCCCGTACCAGTACCGATACCCGAATCCCGTTCGGTACGGGATCGGTACATAAATAATTAGATCAGAAAAAATCGGGAGCACTAAATCGGGACAGGTTCGGGACGGGATCGGTACCGAGCTCATCCCTAATCAAATGTGATAAATTTAGTAATGTTGAAAACTTACAGAAGAAGCTTCATAAGTTTCGGATATACATCCACCAGTTGTAACCCAAATCTTTTCACCGTTCATTCTACTCTACGCCATCTCATTCAACAATCACTCGGTATAATAGATAGGGTTAATAATTCTTCTTCCAAATCATGAGGTATGTTATACACTTTCACTATAATTTGCTATTTTGAATTATTTAGTTATTGTTTTCTTCTTTTTATTTCTTGTTTTTGCAGATTAGGTTAAAACTTCTATGAATTTATCAATTCACCCATCTCGAAAGGTATGTTTATTTCTCTAAATGTGCATTAGGTGTTTGTTAAAATGATTAATTATGGGCGCGTTCACTGTTCCTCCACAATTTTCAATTGTGATCGAATATGTATGTAGCTAGATTCGTGTTGATCGACTTATCCATTGTTCTTTTCTTCATTGCAGGAGCTTCTTCATCTAAGTGTCACTGATTTTGAATTCATGTTCACATTCTTCATTGAAGGCGTCTCTGGCTAGATTTTATGGTTTTTGGCATTGTCGATTATTCTATCTCTTTTTTGTGGTAATGGTTGCAGGTCATCGTGAATGAAGTCTTATCTAAAAGTTATGAAATCGTACCTAACTACGTACTAGAAGCATAAAGCTCATCTAAGCACCATTGTTTAAGGTTCTATAATTATTAAGCTAATGGAAAATGGTTAATTTTGGATATTTTATACATGTTTGATTTAGACTATAAAACACTTTAACCAATAGTCAGATACGTTGTTGATTTGCAAAAGGTTTAACCTTTTTAAGAACAGTTGTAATGTAGTAAAGTTCATAAGAAAAATAGGTATTATGTGTCATCACGTATTTGAATCATCATTATCACATTATGTGGTTGCTTTTATCCCTATTATAAAAACTAATGTCTAGATAAAAAGAAGATATTTATAAACACTCCTAAACTATGTAATCTACATAAGTAAATCACTAAAGTCAGGTAGCATTAGTATGGTCAAATATTTCTTAGTAACCATAGGTCAAGGTTTCACACCAAAGGTATATAATCAGTTCTTTTAGTCTATAACTTTTCTCAATGTATATATTGTACTTATAATAAATGACATGTTCCTCATAAGCCACAACTTATGCTAACATAATTCAGTTTATTGCCCCTTCATAGGTTCTGGAGTACAAATTATGATAAGTGGTCATGAAAGGTGTAAGTACGAACTATGTTATAGCTAAGCTAATATTTTTATTTTATTTTTTTGATTTCGACTATCATTGATGCATATGTGTGTTTTACAAGTTTAAAATATATGTAATGGCATGAGACTAATATGCAAACAATTAGATCCTATCACTCATCTAAGACTCTTGGTTTTGCAGATAAGAAGATTGTGTAGTGAATAATGGAAAGAAAGGATCCACTAATTCTCCGTAGAAGACCAGCTTTTTCTATCCGTACCAAATTGTTTTCTAATGAAGTTGAGTGCTGCTGAACAATTAAGGCCCCGTTTAGTTCGCAGAATGTTTTTTAGGGAATTGTAATCTTTGAAAGGAATTATAATTTGATGTAACTGTAATTGAAAGAATGGGAATGTCTTGGAATGTAACATTGTGGAATTGTATGGATAAAATCTGAGATGTGTTTGGTTGAGTCTGAACGTAATGTTATTCAATTACGTAGTATACCAAACACCATATGTAATGTAAAGTGAATTACATTCCCCTCATTCTGTGAACCAAACAGGTTATGTAATGTAATTGAATTACAATTACATCCAATTACAACGAAACAAATGGCGCCTAAGTGTTAAACATAGGAAGTTCTCTCTTTCATTCTTTTAAAAATGACATGTACTACATTGTTGGGGTTTGGTCTACCTTTTTCCTATGGACACTGGATAAACTAATGTCTGGTCCACAAATGTATATCATCCCAATGTTAAATCACAATGGAAGATGTTCAAAATATGACTTCGGGTGTGGTTTGTTGCGTTTTCCCGTCGCGTTTTTCCACGGCGCGAGCCATTCCCCTCCCGTACTTTGTGCTCTTGTATAAAAATAAATGTGTTTTACATTGTTATCCACTTGATCTTTCTTTAATAAATCATCAATAATTTAGTCTTGTTTTTCTATATGAATAAATCATGTATTCTCACCTATTGCAGTAGTTTATTTACATGCATTAACATATAATATTTATATGCATATACGCAAGATTTTACTTTTTTGTTATTTTGTTGTTTTATGTGTACAAGGACTTGGTCAAAGATTGGCGGTAACCCTTCCTCTTTCTACTTAAATATATTATGCAATTAGTTTGTTCTTGGAGTTCTTGGTATTTGCTACTTTTAAGGTTTATGTCGTGTTTAGTGTAAGAATATGGGATTATGTATTTAACTTACGATAGTAACTAAATGGAGAATGATGGCTATTTTTTATGTTAAGTATATCTAAAGTTAGTATTTGTTATCATCCCATCCAAGTATTATCCGTTTTGCTGGGTAGTCGTTAGGCTATAGGGGGTTTTGGACAAATCTAATCGCACCAACGTCGATCGCGTTAAAGGAACGATGGCCGTGCATGATCCGCCTAAAGAAACGACGTCATAGAAGTTTCTTATATGGCTTGCAACGTGAATATAACATACTAACCTTTGAGAACTATGACGAGTGGGATTGGTATTATTGAAACCAGTCAAAGCCTTTGGTAATAGATTATCTACACTTCGAATGTTGTCTTTAAAAAAGTTTTGCGCGATGAGTAACGTGCGTTGTTAGATTTTATCTCATAATTAATGTAATGTTTTACTTTTAGTTTCACTAAATGTTTTTATGTGTTTGATACATGCTAAGAGTTCTGTTACAAGCATTTGCAATTTTGTTTTTACGAACTTGCTTTAAGTTTCACGAGACACTTACCATAAAATCACATATCGTTATTATTTATCTGCCGTTAAGCATTTCTCCCACTTTGCGCTGGTACTCGTCTAGTTTTATATAATATAAACATCTGTTAATTTTTTTTTACGAAAATCCTTTTTTAAACTACTCTCGACATTAGGTGGGTCTTTAATACAAACAAATATGGAAAAAAATTGCTAATAAATAAGTTATTTGTGTTGTTCCAATTGATAAATATAATTTAAAGATTGACATATACATTAGTCTTTGAATTATAACTTATGTTACGTGCTCAAAAATAGCTTATTTGAATTTATTAGTTCAACCTATAACCGACTATCTTAATTACAGTACAAAATTGGCCATATGTTGTATCAGCCTAATAAGGGTTTTGGTTTACTAGCTATAACCGACTATCTTAGGGTTTTGGCCCAAGCCCACCACCGACATATACTCCTATATATATTCTCAATAGCCTAATCAAATTCATTCAATTCACACACAATCATCTATCGATTTTAAGGTACGAATATAAGTTTAGATTTTTTAGTTTTTGTTTTTGTTAGAAATTTCTTTTAGTTTTTGTTTACTAGCTAGCTAGGGCTCGAATATAAGTTTAGATTTTTTCCCTAGAAAAATGTTAGGCTTATTGCCCATTTTACCAATCGTAGCGCCTCCATCTGATGGTCCATGCCAAGTACAATACAATCCCAGGGTTGAGGAAGCTGAGGATGAACAGTACAAGTCAAATGCCGCCATCGCAACACACACCAGAGCTATTGGAATTATACACCCTCCCCCGGACATCAGAACCATTGTCGACAAAACTGCTAGCTTTGTGGCAAAAAATGGAGCTGAATTTCAAAACCAAATCATTGCTAGACATGCTGAGCATGCAAAATTCAATTTTTTGAATGCTTCAGATCCCTATAATGCTTACTACCAACCATCGCTTGTCTGAGTTTCGGGTCCAACATCAAAACACTGATACACCTGCTCTTGATTTAACGGCAACTGAGAAAGCCTCAACAAATAGCAATGATACAACTCAGATAACTGACCCGTCAGCAAAATTTAGACCGGTTCGGAAAGCTCTTGACCCACCTGAAACTGAGGAGTACACAATTCGGCTTCCTGAGGGCATAACTGCAGAGGAGTTGGATCTTGTTAAATTAACCGCACAGTTTGTGGCGAGAAATGGGAAGTCGTTTTTGACTGGTTTAACTAGTAGAGAAAATAACAATCCTCAATTTCAATTCCTGAAACCCACTCACAGTATGTTTAGCTTCTTTACTTCAGTTGCGGATACCTACTCGAAAGTCTTGATGCCTGCTAATGGACTGACAGATAAGCTGAAGAGAAGTGTAACAAACATGACAACTGTACTTGAGCGGTGCTTGCACAGGCTCGAGTGGGAACAATCCCAGGAAGAGGCAAAGCAAAAAGCTGAAGATGAGATACAAGAAGAAAAATTGCAAATGTCAATGGTTGACTGGCATGATTTCATCGTTGTTGAGAACATAGATTTTGTAGACTATGAAGATGATGATATGCCGCCACCAATGAGTCTTGATGAAGTTATAAGGAGCAGCAAGATGACGTCGATGGAGGTGGATGAAGTTGTGGATCCCGGGAAGGAAGTAGAAATGGAGATGGACGAGGAAGAAGTACAACTTGTTCAAGAAGGTATGGTGGCTGCAAGTCGTCAAGAGAATAATGAACCACAAATGAGGATTGTGAAGAATTGGAAGAGACCTGAGGAAAGGGCCCCCACAGAGAGAAATCCGGCTAAATATATGTTTTCGCCAATCACTGGTGAAGCAATTCCTGTCAACGAGATGGCAGAACATATGAGAATTTCTCTTATTGACCCCAGGTTTAAAGAACAAAAAGACCGAATGTTTGCTAAACTCAAAGAAAGTACACTTGCTCAAGATGATGAAATTTCTAGAAATATTGTTGGACTTGCACGGACCCGGCCGGATATATTTGGGACCACAGAGGCGGAGGTTTCTAATGCGTTTAAATCTGAAATTGAAAGGAAAAATGACGAGCAGCCTAAGCTTGGGCAGACTGCAACCCAAGCTATGTCTCAAAATGCAGATGATCACATTGACGATGGGAGGAATCTTCCTGGTCCTTCAGCTCCTGTTCGGACCCTACCTCCACCACCTGGGCTTGCATTGAACCTTCCTAGTGTGCCACCTAATTTTCAATACTCGGCAGTAACTAATGGCAGTGTTGTGGCGCCACAATCTATGCCATGGGTTAACACAATGCTTACACCGCTACAGCACCTGCCGCCCCCAATGCAAATGAACCAAATCCGTCAACCTATGTCTGTTAATCCACCTGTGCCACCACCACCACCTGGATCCCTTTGTCATCGTCCTTATATGCCCCAATACAGCATGCCTATGGTTGCTCCGCTGCCTATGCCTCGAGGGCCACCACTCCCAGACATTGCTGATCCTCCACTTCCTGAAGAACCTGAACCAAAGAAGCGAAGGCTTGATGATTCTTTGCTTGTTCCTGAGGATCAATTCTTGGCTCAGCATCCGCAGGGATCTGTTCGTGTAACTGTGTCACTGCAAGTGGATGATGAAAAACTGAAAACAAAATCACCACTGGAAATTACAGTTGACTCCTTGTCTGAGACGGTAGGAAGTTTGAAAGCGAAGATTGAGAGGGAGATTCAATGCCCTGCAAACAAACAAAAACTGAGTGGGAAGGCTGGTTTTTTGAAAGACAATTTATCTCTAGCGTATTACAACGTTGGTGCAGGTGATACGCTTACTCTCTCTTTAAGAGAACGTGGTGGTAGGAAGAGGTAAGAGGCATTTGCGATTAGACGTTCCACATGGCAGAGCTTGATTGGTTAGCGGAATTATAGGCTTGGAATATCTCTAATATACTTAAGACTGCATTGTTCATTAATGTAATCTCAATTTCAAGTTGTATAACAAATTGACAATGTATATATATACAGCTATTACTAGCTCGTTGATTTTGTTTGTTTCGCTATTTGGCTATTACGGAGTACTAGTTTTACATGCATCATTTGGTGGTTAGTTGTGTTTTGTGTTTGTGTTCGGCTACGTTTTTCATATAATCAAAATCTTAGAATCCTGAAAATGTAAACTACCAAATAGGGGTATGCAAAACCAGTCTGTTTCGACAGAAACTGAAAGTTGAACAAGGACTTACTGAAATCGAGCTGCACAATGCAAGGTTCTGGATTTGGAAGTTCGGTATTAAAACATGCTTTTTATTTATCAATCATTAACTTTGGGTGCTGCTTGGCTACCAGATCATATTTGGCGTTGTTTTAATGCATTTGGCGGTACGTGTTTCAGTGCCCAAGTCCCTCTTACATGTCGTGAACTGTCAAACCTTGATCAATCAAGATAATATCTGTACGAAACTGTATATAAATTTCTGTAGAGAAAGCTCAACAACATAGAAAGAAATAAAACATCCTAAAGTTGATAGCTCGAGGGGCTTTATGAGAAAAGCTCATGCTTGACGCGTGAAAAAGTTTGAATTTGGCTCGAGCTCGAGTTGTAACGACTTGTTATTTAGACCAATTAAAGTTATAATATTAAAGAAAATTTAAATTTTGCTCCAACTCAATTCGAACACCTCTATACATCACTTCAAAATGGGGTGTTTCAATAAATTTTTACATGAAGATTGCTTTTTCTTTTTTCCTAATTAGTTTGTTTGATAAACACAGTGATAGGATTTGATCACCCGTAATACACATTGGCTAATATATAACATCAATTGTTCGCGGTATGTGACCATGTCATCTTGAAGCCGTGTTACGCGTTCCATTTTTAGCATAAAACGTTTATGGACCATTTTTATGGGAGGAGATTTGCACACTCAAAAATATGATTTGCACACTCAAAATATTATGTCATGACATATATACCCTTAAGATATGTGACTTTGTGTGCACTTCACTAAATAATATAGGGGGTATAAATGTCCAAAGACAAGAAATTTGAGTGTGCAAATCAAATTGTGGAGTGTGTAAATCACCTCCCATTTGAAAATGCAAGAATAGACAACCAAAATTAACCAACTATAAGTAAATTGGTCAGACATGCTACCTCTTTACATGATATAATTAAATCGACCTCGAGTGTACATTAAAGGAAGGCTAGGATTAATAGTTTAATATTGATACATTTATGTCATATTTTTGCATTTGTGCTACATGGCAGGATGTTGATGCCATCTGTAGTGGGTTACCAACCTTAACAACACTTAATTTGACACGCAATCTAATATCAAAGGATGTAGTCAAAATGTCTCACTTAATAAATCTTCGGCGTTTGGTGATGTATTCTTGTTCTTTGACTCATTTTAATGACATGGTTTCAAGTTTTTTATAATCGGTATGCATCTTCATGTGTCTAGGCCTTGTCCCTTTTCCCATCATGTATCGGATGGAATCAGAAGGTATTGAACGGGTTGTGTAATGAGGCTATGAAGCTCATGTATCGGATGGAATCAGAAGGTATTGAAGTGGATGATTATATACAATCAACCGTCCTTAGTGCTTGTGGCGATATTGAATGGAAGGGCGATGAATATCCGGTTAGATACTCCTTGAAGTCGAATTAATGTACCATACTTGTGTTGTAATCAGATAATGATTCATGTCTGTATATAGGGTGAAAAACTGAAAATATTTCCCACCCCTTTTAACATTTGATTAATTATGTACCATAGTGTACTTACTTACTACCACCAGTTGTTATTAACATACGATTTGCAAGTCTCTGAATCCGGGTTGTGTTTGACATGGCGTGTTTATTATTAGTATCACCTAAGAATCTTCGCAACCCCTGCAGGTGGTCGAAATTGGCTCTAAGTTTCTCTCATGGAGGAGAAGATTTCGCTTAGTATTCATAACGGCTCAAAAGGGTAAAATACATATATTTTGCTTAGTAGTCTAACACCACCACCAGCCCCTCTTAACACCACCACCAATTACCGATGGCGGTGGTGGCTGGGTATGGTGGTAATGGCGCCAGTGGGAGGTGATGACTGACGACCAATGCTAGGTGGTGCTTAGTAATGGTAGTGGTGATTGGAAATGTTGGCTGCGGCGATGGACTTAGAACTTGACGGATAATCGTTTAATATTTAACCAAGAAGACTTCTTTTCCTTTCAAAACCCCAGATCCCCTTAGCTTTTCACACAACCTAGGTCAAAATCCTTAAACCCTAATCACCATGTGGATTAAAAACCTTAAATCACTCCAACACAAACCAATAACCCACATTTGATTACAAATCACCTAATCACATCACTAGATTTCACACAAAATGAAGCACTCACACTTTCAAATAAGTTACCACATCTTAAAACCCTAGAAAAACCCAATTCAGTAATCACCTTTTTAACCCAATGTGGCCTTACCAAACCCCAAATCAAATCCATTTTAACAACCTCACCTACCCTTTTAACCACTGATATCAACAAAACCCTTAAACCCAAATTTCATCCCTTTCAACAACTAGGGTTTAAGGGTTCTTCTTGGCTTGAAAAGCTTTTTAAGCAATGTTGTTCTTTTTCTGGTACTAGGTTGGATAATAATGTTAAATATTTAAGGGTTTTGTTGGGTTTTGATGATACCAAAGTTTTTAAGGTTGTTTCCAAATCTTGGAGGTTATTGGCTTGTGATTATGAAAAGAAAATAGGCGAGAATATGCTGGTTTTGAGGAAACACGGGGTATCGATTCATAAGATCGAGTCACTTTTGTTGAAGGAGTCGGGGTCTTTGTTACAGCGTGTTGAGTGGTTCGATGGAGTTGTTAAAAAGGTTGAGCCTTTATTAGGGATTAGACCTGATTCGCCACGATTTTTAGATGGGGTTGAGATAGTTATGTCGTTGAGTGAAGCGACTTTGGATAAGAAACTTGGGATTTTTAGAAGTTTTGGGTGGACGGAGGACGAGATAGTTAGAATGACTAGGAGTTTTCCGTTTTGTCTAAGGAGGTATGAGGGTGCAATTAAGGCGTCGTTAGAGTGGTTTAAGGAGGAGATAGGTTATGGGGGTGAGTATTTGTCAACGCATCCCAAGTTGTTGGACAAGAGGGTGATTCCGCGGTATAAAGTGTTGGCGAGTTTGAAAGAGAATAATATTTTGAAGAGAAAGCTTTCGCTTTATTCGGCTGTTGCTCTATCTGAAGAGAAGTTTGTGAAGGATTTTGTTTTGCCATATCGTGAAGTTGCACCTTGTCTCTATGAAAGCTATACTAATGCTACTCGTAAAAATATCAAATGCTAGCGTCGGGACGATTGTATGTTTTCTTGTTCATTTTTTAGATACTTTGATCATTTTAATTCGATTTAAGTCGCCGCTTTGAAATTAGAAATTTGTCATGTGTGTGTAAATTGGTGATGTTCATGTTGTCCCTTGATATCGTTTAAGTCGCTAACCAATGGTGTATGTAAGGAAAAGTGAGAATGCAATTCGACTATTCCCCCTTATTCTGTGTGGATATTTATATATCTAGTGTTGGTTTTTGACCGAATCTGTCGCCTTTTAGCCTTTTACTCAAACTGTTGGGTTGTATATTATTAAGTAAATTAACTTGTGAAGACTTTGGATATGTCACTTTTGTTAAGTTCAGCAATTTATGATTATGCAGCGAGTGAAGGGTCATAAACGATCAAGGGTTACCCCGGTTATCCCGTGTGCATCCGAGTCAAAGACTCGCCCTCCCTTGGTAACCTGAACGGCGAAAACCTCATTTGTAGACCCGTTATGGTATTGCATTAGATTGACTGTCAAATAATGAACTCCTTGTCACTCTATATGTCTGCGAAAGAAATGCTTAGACTAACACTTAACACATAGTTCGTTGTTTGTCTAAGCTTATTTTTGGGCTTAAGCTTATTGGATCAATATGGTTTTGATTGGATCTTCTATATACGTCTTCTATGGCATGATTGGATCAATATGGTTTTGGTAAAGGAGGTCGATTTAATTGTAAATCTGCGAGTGGCAGGTATGTTTCTTTCTATCACACATATACAAAGCGACAACTGTATTGTGGTTCCAATAGAGGTTATAGTTATGCAAGAGGTACATTAAAGTTTTTGACATTTATAGGCAATTCTAGAATATCTCGCTCGAGTGTACATCAAAGGAAGGCTAGGATTAATAGTTTAATATTGATACATTTATGTCATATTTTTGCATTTGTGCTACATGGCAGTGTTGATGCCATCTTTAGTGGGTTACCAACCTTAAAAACACTTAATTTGACAGGCAATCTAATATCAAAGGATGTAGTCAAAATGTCTCACTTAATAAATCTTCGGCGTTTGGTGATGTATTCTTGTTCTTTGACTCATTTTAATGACATGGTTTCAAGTTTTTTATAATCGGTATGCATCTTCATGTGTCTAGGCCTTGTCCCTTTTCCCATCATGTATCGGATGGAATCAGAAGGTATTGAACGGGTTGTGTAATGAGGCTATGAAGCTCATGTATCGGATGGAATCAGAAGGTATTGAAGTGGATGATTATATACAATCAACCGTCCTTAGTGCTTGTGGCGATATTCAATGGAAGGGCGATGAATATCCGGTTAGATACTCCTTGAAGTCGAATTAATGTACCATACTTGTGTTGTAATCAGATAATGATTCATGTCTGTATATAGGGTGAAAAACTGAAAATATTTCCCACCCCTTTTAACATTTGATTAATTATGTACCATAGTGTACTTACTTACTACCACCAGTTGTTATTAACATACGATTTGCAAGTCTCTGAATCCGGGTTGTGTTTGACATGGCGTGTTTATTATTAGTATCACCTAAGAATCTTCGCAACCCCTGCAGGTGGTCGAAATTGGCTCTAAGTTTCTCTCATGGAGGAGAAGATTTCGCTTAGTATTCATAACGGCTCAAAAGGGTAAAATACATATATTTTGCTTAGTAGTCTAACACCACCACCAGCCCCTCTTAACACCACCACCAATTACCGATGGCGGTGGTGGCTGGGTATGGTGGTAATGGCGCCAGTGGGAGGTGATGACTGACGACCAATGCTAGGTGGTGCTTAGTAATGGTAGTGGTGATTGGAAATGTTGGCTGCGGCGATGGACTTAGAACTTGACGGATAATCGTTTAATATTTAACCAAGAAGACTTCTTTTCCTTTCAAAACCCCAGATCCCCTTAGCTTTTCACACAACCTAGGTCAAAATCCTTAAACCCTAATCACCATGTGGATTAAAAACCTTAAATCACTCCAACACAAACCAATAACCCACATTTGATTACAAATCACCTAATCACATCACTAGATTTCACACAAAATGAAGCACTCACACTTTCAAATAAGTTACCACATCTTAAAACCCTAGAAAAACCCAATTCAGTAATCACCTTTTTAACCCAATGTGGCCTTACCAAACCCCAAATCAAATCTATTTTAACAACCTCACCTACCCTTTTAACCACTGATATCAACAAAACCCTTAATCCCAAATTTCATCCCTTTCAACAACTAGGGTTTAAGGGTTCTTCTTGGCTTGAAAAGCTTTTTAAGCAAAGTTGTTCTTTTTCTGGTACTAGGTTGGATAATAATGTTAAATATTTAAGGGTTTTGTTGGGTTTTGATGATACCAAAGTTTTTAAGGTTGTTTCCAAATCTTGGAGGTTATTGGCTTGTGATTATGAAAAGAAAATAGGCGAGAATATGCTGGTTTTGAGGAAACACGGGGTATCGATTCATAAGATCGAGTCACTTTTGTTGAAGGAGTCGGGGTCTTTGTTACAGCGTGTTGAGTGGTTCGATGGAGTTGTTAAAAAGGTTGAGCCTTTATTAGGGATTAGACCTGATTCGCCACGATTTTTAGATGGGGTTGAGATAGTTATGTCGTTGAGTGAAGCGACTTTGGATAAGAAACTTGGGATTTTTAGAAGTTTTGGGTGGACGGAGGACGAGATAGTTAGAATGACTAGGAGTTTTCCGTTTTGTCTAAGGAGGTATGAGGGTGCAATTAAGGCGTCGTTAGAGTGGTTTAAGGAGGAGATAGGTTATGGGGGTGAGTATTTGTCAACGCATCCCAAGTTGTTGGACAAGAGGGTGATTCCGCGGTATAAAGTGTTGGCGAGTTTGAAAGAGAATAATATTTTGAAGAGAAAGCTTTCGCTTTATTCGGCTGTTGCTCTATCTGAAGAGAAGTTTGTGAAGGATTTTGTTTTGCCATATCGTGAAGTTGCACCTTGTCTCTATGAAAGCTATACTAATGCTACTCGTAAAAATATCAAATGCTAGCGTCGGGACGATTGTATGTTTTCTTGTTCATTTTTTAGATACTTTGATCATTTTAATTCGATTTAAGTCGCCGCTTTGAAATTAGAAATTTGTCATGTGTGTGTAAATTGGTGATGTTCATGTTGTCCCTTGATATCGTTTAAGTCGCTAACCAATGGTGTATGTAAGGAAAAGTGAGAATGCAATTCGACTATTCCCCCTTATTCTGTGTGGATATTTATATATCTAGTGCTGGTTTTTGACCGAATCTGTCGCCTTTTAGACTTTTACTCAAACTGTTGGGTTGTATATTATTAAGTAAATTAACTTGTGAAGACTTTGGATATGTCACTTTTGTTAAGTTCAGCAATTTATGATTATGCAGCGAGTGAAGGGTCATAAACGATCAAGGGTTACCCCGGTTATCCCGTGTGCATCCGAGTCAAAGACTCGCCCTCCCTTGGTAACCTGAACGGCGAAAACCTCATTTGTAGACCCGTTATGGTATTGCATTAGATTGACTGTCAAATAATGAACTCCTTGTCACTCTATATGTCTGCGAAAGAAATGCTTAGACTAACACTTAACACATAGTTCGTTGTTTGTCTAAGCTTATTTTTGGGCTTAAGCTTATTGGATCAATATGGTTTTGATTGGATCTTCTATATACGTCTTCTATGGCATGATTGGATCAATATGGTTTTGGTAAAGGAGGTCGATTTAATTGTAAATCTGCGAGTGGCAGGTATGTTTCTTTCTATCACACATATACAAAGCGACAACTGTATTGTGGTTCCAATAGAGGTTATAGTTATGCAAGAGGTACATTAAAGTTTTTGACATTTATAGGCAATTCTAGAATATCTCGCTCGAGTGTACATCAAAGGAAGGCTAGGATTAATAGTTTAATATTGATACATTTATGTCATATTTTTGCATTTGTGCTACATGGCAGTGTTGATGCCATCTTTAGTGGGTTACCAACCTTAAAAACACTTAATTTGACAGGCAATCTAATATCAAAGGATGTAGTCAAAATGTCTCACTTAATAAATCTTCGGCGTTTGGTGATGTATTCTTGTTCTTTGACTCATTTTAATGACATGGTTTCAAGTTTTTTATAATCGGTATGCATCTTCATGTGTCTAGGCCTTGTCCCTTTTCCCATCATGTATCGGATGGAATCAGAAGGTATTGAATGGGTTGTGTAATGAGGCTATGAAGCTCATGTATCGGATGGAATCAGAAGGTATTGAAGTGGATGATTATATACAATCAACCGTCCTTAGTGCTTGTGGCGATATTGAATGGAAGGGCGATGAATATCCGGTTAGATACTCCTTGAAGTCGAATTAATGTACCATACTTGTGTTGTAATCAGATAATGATTCATGTCTGTATATAGGGTGAAAAACTGAAAATATTTCCCACCCCTTTTAACATTTGATTAATTATGTACCATAGTGTACTTACTTACTACCACCAGTTGTTATTAACATACGATTTGCAAGTCTCTGAATCCGGGTTGTGTTTGACATGGCGTGTTTATTATTAGTATCACCTAAGAATCTTCGCAACCCCTGCAGGTGGTCGAAATTGGCTCTAAGTTTCTCTCATGGAGGAGAAGATTTCGCTTAGTATTCATAACGGCTCAAAAGGGTAAAATACATATATTTTGCTTAGTAGTCTAACACCACCACCAGCCCCTCTTAACACCACCACCAATTACCGATGGCGGTGGTGGCTGGGTATGGTGGTAATGGCGCCAGTGGGAGGTGATGACTGACGACCAATGCTAGGTGGTGCTTAGTAATGGTAGTGGTGATTGGAAATGTTGGCTGCGGCGATGGACTTAGAACTTGACGGATAATCGTTTAATATTTAACCAAGAAGACTTCTTTTCCTTTCAAAACCCCAGATCCCCTTAGCTTTTCACACAACCTAGGTCAAAATCCTTAAACCCTAATCACCATGTGGATTAAAAACCTTAAATCACTCCAACACAAACCAATAACCCACATTTGATTACAAATCACCTAATCACATCACTAGATTTCACACAAAATGAAGCACTCACACTTTCAAATAAGTTACCACATCTTAAAACCCTAGAAAAACCCAATTCAGTAATCACCTTTTTAACCCAATGTGGCCTTACCAAACCCCAAATCAAATCCATTTTAACAACCTCACCTACCCTTTTAACCACTGATATCAACAAAACCCTTAAACCCAAATTTCATCCCTTTCAACAACTAGGGTTTAAGGGTTCTTCTTGGCTTGAAAAGCTTTTTAAGCAAAGTTGTTCTTTTTCTGGTACTAGGTTGGATAATAATGTTAAATATTTAAGGGTTTTGTTGGGTTTTGATGATACCAAAGTTTTTAAGGTTGTTTCCAAATCTTGGAGGTTATTGGCTTGTGATTATGAAAAGAAAATAGGCGAGAATATGCTGGTTTTGAGGAAACACAGGGTATCGATTCATAAGATCGAGTCACTTTTGTTGAAGGAGTCGGGGTCTTTGTTACAGCGTGTTGAGTGGTTCGATGGAGTTGTTAAAAAGGTTGAGCCTTTATTAGGGATTAGACCTGATTCGCCACGATTTTTAGATGGGGTTGAGATAGTTATGTCGTTGAGTGAAGCGACTTTGGATAAGAAACTTGGGATTTTTAGAAGTTTTGGGTGGACGGAGGACGAGATAGTTAGAATGACTAGGAGTTTTCCGTTTTGTCTAAGGAGGTATGAGGGTGCAATTAAGGCGTCGTTAGAGTGGTTTAAGGAGGAGATAGGTTATGGGGGTGAGTATTTGTCAACGCATCCCAAGTTGTTGGACAAGAGGGTGATTCCGCGGTATAAAGTGTTGGCGAGTTTGAAAGAGAATAATATTTTGAAGAGAAAGCTTTCGCTTTATTCGGCTGTTGCTCTATCTGAAGAGAAGTTTGTGAAGGATTTTGTTTTGCCATATCGTGAAGTTGCACCTTGTCTCTATGAAAGCTATACTAATGCTACTCGTAAAAATATCAAATGCTAGCGTCGGGACGATTGTATGTTTTCTTGTTCATTTTTTAGATACTTTGATCATTTTAATTCGATTTAAGTCGCCGCTTTGAAATTAGAAATTTATCATGTGTGTGTAAATTGGTGATGTTCATGTTGTCCCTTGATATCGTTTAAGTCGCTAACCAATGGTGTATGTAAGGAAAAGTGAGAATGCAATTCGACTATTCCCCCTTATTCTGTGTGGATATTTATATATCTAGTGCTGGTTTTTGACCGAATCTGTCGCCTTTTAGACTTTTACTCAAACTGTTGGGTTGTATATTATTAAGTAAATTAACTTGTGAAGACTTTGGATATGTCACTTTTGTTAAGTTCAGCAATTTATGATTATGCAGCGAGTGAAGGGTCATAAACGATCAAGGGTTACCCCGGTTATCCCGTGTGCATCCGAGTCAAAGACTCGTCCTCCCTTGGTAACCTGAACGGCGAAAACCTCATTTGTAGACCCGTTATGGTATTGCATTAGATTGACTGTCAAATAATGAACTCCTTGTCACTCTATATGTCTGCGAAAGAAATGCTTAGACTAACACTTAACACATAGTTCGTTGTTTGTCTAAGCTTATTTTTGGGCTTAAGCTTATTGGATCAATATGGTTTTGATTGGATCTTCTATATACGTCTTCTATGGCATGATTGGATCAATATGGTTTTGGTAAAGGAGGTCGATTTAATTGTAAATCTGCGAGTGGCAGGTATGTTTCTTTCTATCACACATATACAAAGCGACAACTGTATTGTGGTTCCAATAGAGGTTATAGTTATGCAAGAGGTATATTAAAGTTTTTGACATTTATAGGCAATTCTAGAATATCTCGCCCGAGTGTACATCAAACGAAGGCTAGGATTAATAGTTTAATATTGATACATTTATGTCATATTTTTGCATTTGTGCTACATGGCAGTGTTGATGCCATCTGCAGTGGGTTATCAACCTTAACAACACTTAATTTGACATGCAATCTAATATCAAAGGATGTAGTCAAAATGTCTCACTTAATAAATCTTCGGCGTTTGGTGATGTATTCTTGTTCTTTGACTCATTTTAATGACATGGTTTCAAGTTTTTTATAATCGGTATGCATCTTCATGTGTCTAGGCCTTGTCCCTTTTCCCATCTGCTACTATTTTTTATTTTCTATTTTAAACTTCTTGGATGTGCAGGTACTCTTTTTTCGCATCCTGTTTTTCTTAACGGTCAAAAGATGTCTGGTCTTGCCCATCATGCAATGGAACATTGATAAAAAGAGCATAACTTGTCTTCATCAAGTCACTGCCGTCTTTGGCTTCAGGTTTAGTTGTGTCCGTAGACCAGTACAAATGGTCATTAGAGTTTTTAATATTCGAAGTTTACAAATTGGCTGATTTTACCTCATAGATGTCAAAAGGAACCGTTTAATTTGAACAAATAGATGGTGGAATAGAAATTGAGTTGTATACACAATCATCAAATAACATAACTGGTTATTATGTCGTTTTGTTATAGGTATATCAATTGGAAAAAGGTACGCAAGAACAAATGAACTTGGTGTTCCCTTTGTAGTTAGTGTTTATCAATCAACTTGAGTTACAAACCATGAGGCGTGAGAAAGAGTGTGAGACATCAAGGAACAAATCTGTGTGAATGTGGTTGAGGTGGCGGTGATGGTGAATGATGTGTTTGAGGGACGGATCACCTATGTGGAACAAATGGAACATCTAATGGTACTGCTCCAATGTTGCGTGTGCTCAATGATACCACCCATTATGTTGACCAAGGAGGCGGAAAGAGGAAGGGTATCTGATTTTATTTTGCTGTGTTTTTTATAATATTGATCCGTTGTATTAAATCTTTTACTTGAATTAGGTGCTTTTGGTTGTATATTTGGAGCCGTGTCATGATGACAACTTTTCTTTTCTAGATTTGAGGAAGAAAGATAATTTTGACGTATCTTACATAGTAAAGAGTAGGTAAATTCACAGTTGTCAAGGGTGTCTCTGAAGAATGTTTTGAAGCTTAGTTAATAAAATAATTCAAGTCCAGGGTACCCCAAGTGGAGATCAAACAGAGGTTTGTTATTACATCTACTGAGATTGTTGAATTCAGGTTCAAGGGATTTGATGCATTTCACTATTTTAGTGTGTCACTCATCCATATATGCTTCTAGTTTGGAACAAACGAACCTACACCATATTTCTAGATCTGTGAGCTCGGTATTAGAAAGAACGCCTGGGATATCTCAGTGGGTTGGTGGTTCGAATCCACCCAAATCTGTCACCTGATACAAGAACCTTAATTAAACGAAATAAAAATCACATATTTGTATCTGGTTGTTGATGCAGTTAGCTGCTTGATTAAGAACACAGTTGAGACTTCACATAATTCACGACTTTCTGACAATTAAATAGGTACATATTATCTTCAATTCATGCATTACTTCACTCATAAACGGTACATGGGTGCTGAGATGATCCGGATCTTAAATGAATGTTTAATGCATTAGAGCACACAATTTGTATGTACTCCTACTAATACCATCTATGTTGCACGGGGACAGATACGGAAATAGAAACGGGGACGGGGACGGGTACTCAGAAACGCTAATGTCCTAAAATTGAAGAAACGGGTATGGCCGGAAACGTTTGTATATTATATATATTTATATATATTCATTAATAAAATAAATAAACATTACATCAAATTGTTGTCACCAAAATTACATTAATAAAAAGTATAAAGATTTGAACAAATACTAAGTCAAAATACATCAATGTATCAATGTTAGACTTATTTTGGTATGGGTTCGGTTTAGTGTACCATAAAATTTGTTACTACCATGTAAATAATAGATAATGTTATGAATAATATGTGGATGTCTAGAATAAGGCCCATTGCCCAAGTAGTAATTAGGGTTTACCCTAGTATTTATCTTATAAATACTCCTTGTATCTAGCCTCTGTAATATATCAACTGAAGAATACCACTTACTCTTTATGTATTTACAACACGTTATCAGCACGATTTGTAAAATTTATTATCGCAAAATAATTGATATTATATGCAAGAATCATGAAAGCGTTACCTGCTTATTATTTACTTTAATTTGATTTTATGTCTTCTATCATCCTTAAAACACTCATTGCCCATTTGTTACCATATACTTAAGAGTACTCCATCCATGCATATAACTAGAATTAAACAGATTTGCAAGTAATGATACATATAGGTGAACTTATATGGTTAACAATTACCTTGTGTTAAATGGAATGTTCCATAGGTAAACATTATTTTAAACGTAAATAGGATAGATTGACTTACATTTGCAAATTCAGAAATATATTTTGACAACATCACATCAATCTTTTTTTATTTTTTTAAACTGATTCTCTTTCTCTAATAAAAACACAAGATTATATTATTCACACTTTTTCTTTAATTAAAAAAAAAACAATTGAATCATGTTACCGTAACAAAAAAAACATAATATCATTCACATATTTTTTATTTGTTAAATGGCTTATCTATACTAATTATAAAGGAAGGATCTGAAATGTTGAAAATTGAAAATTTTCCTTTGTAGCTTCTCTTGTAAGCTTAAAAATAAGTTAATTATGGAATTGTTAATAAATCCATACATAGAATTGTTAGGAATAATGTATTTAGAAGTTACTCCTGGTCATATAGCAGTTCCTACTGGAGTACTTCATTCCTCCTGGCAGCTTCTAGTTCCTCCTGGTCGTATTATAAAGTTGATAGAAGATATGATCAAGGAAGATTGTAGAAGATAAGATCAAATACTTAGTCTTCCTAGTCTTATGGAAAGTATTAAAACATGATAAGGATGATGAGAAAGTTACAAGTTTGTTTAGGAAACTATTAAAGGATATTGATGTATAATACTTAGGTAAGTATTAATTATATTGTAACCACCTAGGACCCCTTGCACTATAAAAGGAGGTCCTAGAGTGTAGAGATGAACACACTTCTACACACACATATTCTCTACATATTTCCCTCATTGTTTGTTATAGCTTCAAGGTTGTAAACCCTATCACTATTTAGAGTGATTGTATTAATATATTGAGGCTTGAACGTTTGGTTATTTCTATTGTTCTTCTTATATAAAGATCGGTTTCTGCACAGTCTTTGTATCGTGATCAAGGTTTCAAAGATCCTTCAAGAAGTAAACCCAACACAAGTTTTGAAGGTTTTCTTTATATATCTATAGGTTTATTTGTAGATTTTTGAAATTCTATTGCAGCCACGTCATTGCCGGGCTATATGTTGCCTTCGTCGGAATTTGCTGCCGAGATGTTTAGGTTCTTATAAAAATTGTATTGAATTTGTTGTAAAATTATATGTAGTATTTTATTTTAGTTTGTTTGTATGTACATTGGTTGGATATGGAGAATGAATATGAATTGGATAAGGTGTATGATTTGTTTAATGAAAAGTGGTTTTATGATCAGATGTCATTTTAGAAAGAAGAGAACTTGTTTGTTGTTGTTGCTTGTGTATCTATAGAGTGTTAGATCTGAATCAATGTGTTATGTTGTGTATTGTAAAGCTCGTTTCCGATTTCGTAAAACCATAGATCTAAATCAATGTGTTATGTTGTGTATTGTAAAGCTCGTTGCCGATTTCGTAAAACCACTCGGTAATAGGCATGCAAGACGCGGTCGAACCGGTAAGATCACCTGTAATGGTAATTGGATGACCTAATTATGAATTTGCATTCTTCTTATAGTCTTGCAATCACTCATAAGTTTAGTGTTTAGTCATATACATGCGCAAATTTCTAAACAAATCCCTTTTTATCTTTTACACGTGCAAATTTCTCAACAATGCAATTGAATTATTGTCAAAGTCAAAACCTATTTAAATGCATTTTGTGGTTCAAAGGTGATAACAATTTAGCAAGTGTAAAAGATTAAGTAATATATTAAAAAAAATTAGTTACTTTGACCTCTAAAGATCAAAGTTCAAAAGATACAAGAACAATCTATATACTACTTATAAACAAGGAACGGGTGAAAAGTGAAATCTTGAAATTTATTTTTATTTATTTTTGGGAATGTGGAAACCTGAAACTAAAAACTAAATGAAATAATGATATTGTAAAAATTCAAGTTGCATATATACTAAATTTATAGTTCTTTTTTGAACACAAACAATTCATGCATACTTCTAATTGGTTACACTGATTTGTTTTAATACATAATTTCGGCAAGCTTTCTAAACATGAGATTTCTTTCCCCTAATAAGAACTTTGGAACAAAACAATTTATACAACTGAATAATCTCAATGAGTCAAAATCTTAAATAAATTAAAATAATTAGTTACCTTTACCAAGTCAAACAATATTTTAAGCAACTTATAACTCAAAATTTTATTTTATTTTATGTTTTAAATAAGTCACAATTTACGTAGCAAGTTTTATATTTCATCATATCTAATTGGTTTTTTAACTTTTATTTTCTTCTTTGCAGATTGGATAAAAGAGTCGAACATCTTCTATTTCTAGGTAATTTAAAATTAGTATCAATTTTGTAAGGTAATCGTTGTCAAAAAAATCACAAATGTTATTCTTTAATCAACGTTTTTTTCGTATCTTTTGTTCTTCTTTCGGACCGAAGTAAAAGAAACTATCACATTATGCCGCTTTAAAGGTAAGACCGTTTATTGAATGCCAAAATGCAAGTTGCAACGTTATCTAAAATGTTACGAATTCAATTAATTTACATGTTTAAACAATGGAGTATGGTTGTTATCCTGGAAGCATTGATTTGTAGACGTGATCCTAGCATTGTCTGTATTTGTAATTTTAATACATGAACTTTTTTTTGGGCGATCTATTATCAGGTTATTGATCTAGCGCTAAGAATACTAGCGAATATTTGCGCATAATTACGATAATAACCGGCGGCAAATAATTGACGGTATGATAATTGTTTAAGTAGACGAATTGATAATCTGGTGAATCGATCGGCTTAACCGCTGGTCAAATCGTTGACTCTATAACTCGACCGGATTAACCCGGTGGTCAAATCAGTAAGCCAGTGACCCGACCGAATTGATCCACGTGTACTCGCCTGTATGATCATATCCACATATACATGTATTTCGCATTCGTACACAAAAAACTTATCACACTATCGCATATCGTTAATTATCTACCGTTAAATATTTCCGCCGCTATGCGCGGGTACTCGTCTAGTACCCTATAAAGGGTGTATGAGAATTGTTGAAAATAGAAAGTTGAAAGTTGAAATGTTGAAAAACTAATTAATTATGACAATATTGAAATGTTGAAATGTTGAAATCACATGCTTGCAAAATACGTGTGTTGCCCACCCTATTATAATCATGAAAGTTGAAAAATCATTATTTTTAGAAATGTTCGAAAAATTAATGGGGAAATGATCCCTGCAGTTAACTGCAGGGAAGTTTATATGCTGTTAGGTATAACAAACGGATTAAATATGTAATATTATTAGAGTTGAAGGGCCATATTTGTAAATGTAAAAATCTATTTTCTGTGTAGCATCAGATAACTTAGCTGCAGTTTGCAGCAAGGATGTTATTCCCAAAATTAATTACACAAAAATTAATGCATGAAATTATATTTTTAGTAATGTTGAAAGTGTTTATATACACGAATGAAAGTGTTGTTTGACAGCTAAATATGTTAATCAAATGTAGGATGAACATTTTGACCCGAATTCTGAATTCGAACCCGAATCGTTCCTGGAACCGTACCGATTCCCGGTACCCGAATCTCGTTCGCTACGGGATCGGGACTACGAAATAAGGTGAAAAAAATCGGTGTAAAACCCCAAAATTTGGGCTTTTAACATATCACTGGATTCATTATTATTATCATTGATCATATAATATTTTTACGGACCACCTTTACAATACACCATCACAAGACTTATTTCGTACAAAAATCATGATTTTATTATATAAAAATAGTGAAGTATTTTAACTTAATAGTATATACACACTTTTACCTGAATGAATAATAGATTCATCACCTCAGTACATATTTTGAGATAAACTGTAACTTTACTTAATTAAATTATTAAGTACTTGGACTTATTTCTATATGTATATATTTACATGTATTTATAATGGAAATAAACACCTAACACTTTAAAAACAATTTACATTATTTTAACATTGTCATTTATTTACTTTCTTCAAGTAAAATATTATAACAATATATTCATTATATACTTTCACTAAATTACCTAAAGCTTCAACAAAAATACCTATAACTCAACCAATGCATACTATACTTACAAGGAACCATACAACTTGCTATACTTCGTACACATGCATACTATGCCATACTTACACAACACTATGTCACCATACACAAATGCTTTACATTGTCAATTTTGTCTCACTTTGACCTCCCAAAACACACGGCTCAAACACAAAAATGGGAAGGAAGTGCATTTGCTAGTTTTGGCATGTGCTAATATCTCACCATATCTTACACAAATCCCACAAAATCTAGGCTAGATCACATGAGATCTTCACTTGATACACCAAAATCTTCCTATATCTTGTACTAGCCGATCCTCTCTCACACACACATAAACACACACTCAAACCTCTCCCAAAACTCTCTCAACCTACGGCTTATTTTATTTTCTTCTTCAACAAAAATCTTCAACATTTATTTATTACTTCATTTACTAGCCTCAATCTATGTCTCTTCCATATTGAATACTAATCATTGACACTCCTACAACCACCTTGATCATCAAGTCAAGAAAAGAATCCCTAGAAGCTCCATTGAAGCCCACGGCTACATTATTGTTACTAGGATCTCCATTGTTGAAACTTAGCTCTCATTCCTACTCATTCTCTTGTTCATCCCTAGATCTACCTAAAGAAGTAAGTAACTTAAAACCTATCTTTCAATATACTTACTTTTCATACACATGAACATACACATGATTATTATTACAAAAACTTGATGTTGAAACAAAATATGAAACCCTAGATCCTATATGGGTCACGGCTTAAAATAGGTTGTGTGTTAAGATGATGTAAAATCTTGATAACCATGATGAACATAACCTTATGAACTAGTTAAACTAGAAAAACTATGAAAAGCATAAGCATGCATATATTAGACGTGGGGTTTTTAAACCCTAATGGTTCTATATATGTTAATCTTGTAATATTTAGATAAACCTAGAAATACTAGATCTATACTACTAGTTGCCTTAGAATGATAAGCTCACTATGTTTGCCTTATAGGATTTAGTTTTAAGCCCACTATAATAAGCTTGCCAAAAATAAACTTCATATATCTTTATTAAATAATGTTTTATAAAACTTATAGTGTGAAAAATATGATTTCACAAACTTTTGGATTGAAAAATGAGATCTATAAATGTTTTGGATTAAAATGATAGATTTATAAATGACTTGGACTAAAATGTTAGATCTATGAAGTTTGGGGTTAAAATAGTAGATCTATAAGTTTTCAGATTAAAAATAGTAAAAATAATACTTTAGGGTAAAATTAGTAATTTTATTAAGTTAAGGGATCTAAATGAACAAGTATAAAAACTCACGTCCCAAAAATATAAACATAAGGGTGGATTTTGTAAAATGTCGTGAGTTGAGGGTAGTGTTTTGACACTATCCGAAACTCCGAAATTAACAACAAGGACTTAAATGTAATTATTACTAAGTTAGGGTAATTTGTGTAACATAAATAGGAACCTAGGGACCCCTTTTTGCCTTTGCCGAAACATAGTAGTAACCCTAGGGACCCTTTTTGCCAACTTGCAAAGTTTAATAAACACTAGACAAACCCTAGGGGCTGTTTTGGACACAAGCCGAAATTTATAGATACCCTTGGGACTATTTATGGCAAGAACCGAAAAGTATTACATGATTAAAAATGTGGAGGACTTTTTTTGCCATATGACGAAAGATTAATAAGCCCTAGTTCTTTTATTAATTAGTTAAATAAAACTATAAAAGAAACCCTAAACCCTAAACGAATACCACAAGGACTAAACCGTCATTTCTTAAACTTATAATCTAGGGGCTTATATGGTAAATATTAAAACTTGAGGACCTTGGTGCAATTTAACTAAAGTTATTTATATTAAATAAACTTTAGGGTTTTTAATGTAAATCATAGAAACTTGAAGAACTCACTATATATATGTATAAATAAATACATACGGATCGGACAATAAACGACAAGATATCTAAAACAAGTATAAGCATGCACTTTAATTATCTGAACGCATCTATGCATTGTATATGCATATACTGAGATCATTTAAATTACTTAGGTAATTAACTGTATCGTGAGCATACTATCTGGACTATCTGTGATTTTATTCGGACACTGCTATTCAGGTGAGTTCATAGCCTCGCCTTTCACAACTATTTATATTTTTACTAACCCGCGAGGGGAGACATGCTATAACTTGTTTTGACTATATGATTTTTATATCGTGAGATCGTGGCCCCACACTTATACTTAATAAACTGTTGATCGAGGAAACGCAAACTGAACTGTTACCCTTAATTACATTTGCCTATTGTAGATAAACCCGCATGACCCGTGCATACGAAACTGTTAGAATTTTTTAATTGCCTGAATGTTATAAATAGATCTATTTAGGATTGACCGTCCCTATCTGGGTGAGTCATGCTCACTGTGCCTAGGCCAGGACAACAGATGTTTCACATGTCAGCACTTATTATTTTTGGGTGCCTTTTAATAAGGCGAAGGGTCCTCATTTGTCGAGGACTTAACTGTCAAGTCTCAGTTTCGGGCAATATGGGAATGTAATTACCTTACACTCTGTTCTCGAGTCTAAATTTTAAAGAAAGGAAGAGAACAAGATGGGAAGGGGAAAGTACGGAATAGAAATGTAAAGAAAATGACTATTGCAATTTGTGTTCTTAAGTTTATATTTTAGTTAGCAAGGAAATGATAAGGAAGCTAACAAAATTACTAATATACCCCCAAAATTAAAATTTTGTTTATTGTAACGGTGGAGGCTAGTAATAGCAGGTTTTGATAATTTGCCTATGAAGAACGAGTGCCATGAATGATATGGGATCTATTAATTGTAACATTTTAGTTTTCGAGAGTGGCCTTCGGAAAATTCCACCCGACAATGTAGTTAAGATTTTAAAAACTAGTCTAGTTTAGATTCGAGGAAGTCTTACTAAATATTTTTACGTAAATTGTTACAGTCATTTATTTTATTGTTATTTAAACTCCTATATCATGCTGTAGATTTTCATATGTTGATATGAAAAATTCATTTGTTAGTTGCATAGAATATTACACGACATACATTATTGCACAAGCTATTTGTAATATATAATTATAATTTGATAACAATATGTATGGATGTTTTTTTGTTTGAATGTTAGACGTGAGCAGGTAAGTAATGGCGTTATCTTGTTGGATCAGCAACGTGAAAAAGACGAGGATATAATTGTAATTTAACACAAACATATAACACTAGTCAGTGGCTTCCCTTCCTAATCCCCCCAATTTTGGGAGGAACAAATCTATACAAAAAAGTCCCTAATTTCCCTTCCTCATCCCTTCCTATTCCCTACCTTTCCTTTTAAAAAAAACTTAAGAACACTAATATTTTTAGTTTCCCTTCCCATCCCTTACCTTTCCATCTTAAAAAAAACTCGAGAACAGAGTGTTATAGTATTTGGCTTTGTGCGATACTATGCTTGTGATGTTTGCGGTTCTAAACTTGACCTTTTATTATTTGGTACATTAATACATGGAACATACTGATATATCTGAACTTGATTATTATCTAACCTTATGAAATACTATATGGGATATTTGAGATCCTACACTTGATTTTTATATCAAACTTTGTGCAACACTATGTAGGACAATTTACGGTCCTGAACTATGATTTTACAAAACTCTATGAATTCACCAACTTTATGTTGACTGTTTTAAGCATGTTTTTCTCAGGAAATTAAGCTGGATTATTTTGAGCATGGACTGAGCATCATTTAGGAGCATCATAATGATTGGGGGGATCTGTTTTCACTGGGGTATTTGTAACAACTGATATTTAACATTTTAACTAATTGTACTAAAACCATATTTGTATCAATTGTATTTCAAATCATGTAATTATGATCAATGCTTTGTATGCCATTTGTTCTGTGATCCAACTACTGACACCCAATTACTATTCCGCTGCAAACCTGATTTGGGGGTGTCACAATCGGGACCACCAATTTGGTACGGGACCGGTACCAAATCGGGAAATTCCCAAAAAAAGCGGGAAAATCCCGATTTCCCGGTACCGGTACCGATTCCCGTACCAGTACCGATACCCGAATCCCGTTCGGTACGGGATCGGTACATAAATAATTAGATCAGAAAAAATCGGGAGCACTAAATCGGGACAGGTTCGGGACGGGATCGGTACCGAGCTCATCCCTAATCAAATGTGATAAATTTAGTAATGTTGAAAACTTATAGAAGAAGCTTCATAAGTTTCGGATATACATCCACCAGTTGTAACCCAAATCTTTTCACCGTTCATTCTACTCTACGCCATCTCATTCAACAATCACTCGGTATAATAGATAGGGTTAATAATTCTTCTTCCAAATCATGAGGTATGTTATACACTTTCACTATAATTTGCTATTTTGAATTATTTAGTTATTGTTTTCTTCTTTTTATTTCTTGTTTTTGCAGATTAGGTTAAAACTTCTATGAATTTATCAATTCACCCATCTCGAAAGGTATGTTTATTTCTCTAAATGTGCATTAGGTGTTTGTTAAAATGATTAATTATGGGCGCGTTCACTGTTCCTCCACAATTTTCAATTGTGATCGAATATGTATGTAGCTAGATTCGTGTTGATCGACTTATCCATTGTTCTTTTCTTCATTGCAGGAGCTTCTTCATCTAAGTGTCACTGATTTTGAATTCATGTTCACATTCTTCATTGAAGGCGTCTCTGGCTAGATTTTATGGTTTTTGGCATTGTCGATTATTCTATCTCTTTTTTGTGGTAATGGTTGCAGGTCATCGTGAATGAAGTCTTATCTAAAAGTTATGAAATCGTACCTAACTACGTACTAGAAGCATAAAGCTCATCTAAGCACCATTGTTTAAGGTTCTATAATTATTAAGCTAATGGAAAATGGTTAATTTTGGATATTTTATACATGTTTGATTAAGACTATAAAACACTTTAACCAATAGTCAGATACGTTGTTGATTTGCAAAAGGTTTAACCTTTTTAAGAACAGTTGTAATGTAGTAAAGTTCATAAGAAAAATAGGTATTATGTGTCATCACGTATTTGAATCATCATTATCACATTATGTGGTTGCTTTTATCCCTATTATAAAAACTAATGTCTAGATAAAAAGAAGATATTTATAAACACTCCTAAACTATGTAATCTACATAAGTAAATCACTAAAGTCAGGTAGCATTAGTATGGTCAAATATTTCTTAGTAACCATAGGTAAAGGTTTCACACCAAAGGTATATAATCAGTTCTTTTAGTCTATAACTTTTCTCAATGTATATATTGTACTTATAATAAATGACATGTTCCTCATAAGCCACAACTTATGCTAACATAATTCAGTTTATTGCCCCTTCATAGGTTCTGGAGTACAAATTATGATAAGTGGTCATGAAAGGTGTAAGTACGAACTATGTTATAGCTAAGCTAATATTTTTATTTTATTTTTTTGATTTCGACTATCATTGATGCATATGTGTGTTTTACAAGTTTAAAATATATGTAATGGCATGAGACTAATATGCAAACAATTAGATCCTATCACTCATCTAAGACTCTTGGTTTTGCAGATAAGAAGATTGTGTAGTGAATAATGGAAAGAAAGGATCCACTAATTCTCCGTAGAAGACCAGCTTTTTCTATCCGTACCAAATTGTTTTCTAATGAAGTTGAGTGCTGCTGAACAATTAAGGCCCCGTTTAGTTCGCAGAATGTTTTTTAGGGAATTGTAATCTTTGAAAGGAATTATAATTTGATGTAACTGTAATTGAAAGAATGGGAATGTCTTGGAATGTAACATTGTGGAATTGTATGGATAAAATCTGAGATGTGTTTGGTTGAGTCTGAACGTAATGTTATTCAATTACGTAGTATACCAAACACCATATGTAATGTAAAGTGAATTACATTCCCCTCATTCTGTGAACCAAACAGGTTATGTAATGTAATTGAATTACAATTACATCCAATTACAACGAAACAAATGGCGCCTAAGTGTTAAACATAGGAAGTTCTCTCTTTCATTCTTTTAAAAATGACATGTACTACATTGTTGGGGTTTGGTCTACCTTTTTCCTATGGACACTGGATAAACTAATGTCTGGTCCACAAATGTATATCATCCCAATGTTAAATCATAATGGAAGATGTTCAAAATATGACTTCGGGTGTGGTTTGTTGCGTTTTCCCGTCGCGTTTTTCCACGGCGCGAGCCATTCCCCCTCCCGTACTTTGTGCTCTTGTATAAAAATAAATGTGTTTTACATTGTTATCCGCTAGATCTTTCTTTAATAAATCATCAATAATTTAGTCTTGTTTTTCTATATGAATAAATCATGTATTCTCACCTATTGCAGTAGTTTATTTACATGCATTAACATATAATATTTATATGCATATATGCAAGATTTTACTTTTTTGTTATTTTGTTGTTTTATGTGTACAAGGACTTGGTCAAAGATTGGCGGTAACCCTTCCTCTTTCTACTTAAATATATTATGCAATTAGTTTGTTCTTGGAGTTCTTGGTATTTGCTACTTTTAAGGTTTATGTCGTGTTTAGTGTAAGAATATGGGATTATGTATTTAACTTACGATAGTAACTAAATGGAGAATGATGGCTATTTTTTATGTTAAGTATATCTAAAGTTAGTATTTGTTATCATCCCATCCAAGTATTATCCGTTTTGCTGGGTAGTCGTTAGGCTATAGGGGGTTTTGGACAAATCTAATCGCACCAACGTCGATCGCGTTAAAGGAACGATGGCCGTGCATGATCCGCCTAAAGAAACGACGTCATAGAAGTTTCTTATATGGCTTGCAACGTGAATATAACATACTAACCTTTGAGAACTATGACGAGTGGGATTGGTATTATTGAAACCAGTCAAAGCCTTTGGTAATAGATTATCTACACTTCGAATGTTGTCTTTAAAAAAGTTTTGCGCGATGAGTAACGTGCGTTGTTAGATTTTATCTCATAATTAATGTAATGTTTTACTTTTAGTTTCACTAAATGTTTTTATGTGTTTGATACATGCTAAGAGTTCTGTTACAAGCATTTGCAATTTTGTTTTTACGAACTTGCTTTAAGTTTCACGAGACACTTACCATAAAATCACATATCGTTATTATTTATCTGCCGTTAAGCATTTCAGCCACTTTGCGCTGGTACTCGTCTAGTTTTATATAATATAAACATCTGTTAATTTTTTTTTTACGAAAATCCTTTTTTAAACTACTCTCGACATTAGGTGGGTCTTTAATACAAACAAATATGGAAAAAATTTGCTAATAAATAAGTTATTTGTGTTGTTCCAATTGATAAATATAATTTAAAGATTGACATATACATTAGTCTTTGAATTATAACTTATGTTACGTGCTCAAAAATAGCTTATTTGAATTTATTAGTTCAACCTATAACCGACTATCTTAATTACAGTACAAAATTGGCCATATATTGTATCAGCCTAATAAGGGTTTTGGTTTACTAGCTATAACCGACTATCTTAGGGTTTTGGCCCAAGCCCACCACCGACATATACTCCTATATATATTCTCAATAGCCTAATCAAATTCATTCAATTCACACACAATCATCTATCGATTTTAAGGTACGAATATAAGTTTAGATTTTTTAGTTTTTGTTTTTGTTTTTGTTAGAAATTTCTTTTAGTTTTTGTTTACTAGCTAGCTAGGGCTCGAATATAAGTTCAGATTTTTTCCCTAGAAAAATGTTAGGCTTATTGCCGATTTTACCAATCGTAGCGCCTCCATCTGATGGTCCATGCCAAGTACAATACAATCCCAGGGTTGAGGAAGCTGAGGATGAACAGTACAAGTCAAATGCCGCCATCGCAACACACACCAGAGCTATTGGAGTTATACACCCTCCCCTGGACATCAGAACCATTGTCGACAAAACTGCTAGCTTTGTGGCAAAAAATGGACCTGAATTTCAAAACCAAATCATTGCTAGACATGCTGGGCATGCAAAATTCAATTTTTTGAATGCTTCAGATCCCTATAATGCTTACTACCACCATCGCTTGTCTGAGTTTCGGGTCCAACATCAAAACACTGATACACCTGCTCTTGATTTAATGGCAACTGAGAAAGCCTCAACAAATAGCAATGATACAACTGAGATAACTGACCCGTCAGCAAAATTTAGACCGGTTCGGAAAGCTCTTGACCCACCTGAAACTGAGGAGTACACAATTCGGCTTCCTGAGGGCATAACTGCAGAGGAGTTGGATCTTGTTAAATTAACCGCACAGTTTGTGGCGAGAAATGGGAAGTCGTTTTTGACTGGTTTAACTAGTAGAGAAAATAACAATCCTCAATTTCAATTCCTGAAACCCACTCACAGTATGTTTAGCTTCTTTACTTCAGTTGCGGATACCTACTCGAAAGTCTTGATGCCTGCTAATGGACTGACAGATAAGCTGAAGAGAAGTGTAACAAACATGACAACTGTACTTGAGCGGTGCTTGCACAGGCTCGAGTGGGAACAATCCCAGGAAGAGGCAAAGCAAAAAGCTGAAGATGAGATACAAGAAGAAAAATTGCAAATGTCAATGGTTGACTGGCATGATTTCATCGTTGTTGAGAACATAGATTTTGTAGACTATGAAGATGATGATATGCCGCCACCAATGAGTCTTGATGAAGTTATAAGGAGCAGCAAGATGACGTCGATGGAGGTGGATGAAGTTGTGGATCCCGGGAAGGAAGTAGAAATGGAGATGGACGAGGAAGAAGTACAACTTGTTCAAGAAGGTATGGTGGCTGCAAGTCGTCAAGAGAATAATGAACCACAAATGAGGATTGTGAAGAATTGGAAGAGACCTGAGGAAAGGGCCCCCACAGAGAGAAATCCGGCTAAATATATGTTTTCGCCAATCACTGGTGAAGCAATTCCTGTCAACGAGATGGCAGAACATATGAGAATTTCTCTTATTGACCCCAGGTTTAAAGAACAAAAAGACCGAATGTTTGCTAAACTCAAAGAAAGTACACTTGCTCAAGATGATGAAATTTCTAGAAATATTGTTGGACTTGCACGGACCCGGCCGGATATATTTGGGACCACAGAGGCGGAGGTTTCTAATGCGTTTAAATCTGAAATTGAAAGGAAAAATGACGAGCAGCCTAAGCTTGGGCAGACTGCAACCCAAGCTATGTCTCAAAATGCAGATGATCACATTGACGATGGGAGGAATCTTCCTGGTCCTTCAGCTCCTGTTCGGACCCTACCTCCACCACCTGGGCTTGCATTGAACCTTCCTAGTGTGCCACCTAATTTTCAATACTCGGCAGTAACTAATGGCAGTGTTGTGGCGCCACAATCTATGCCATGGGTTAACACAATGCTTACACCGCTACAGCACCTGCCGCCCCCAATGCAAATGAACCAAATCCGTCAACCTATGTCTGTTAATCCACCTGTGCCACCACCACCACCTGGATCCCTTTGTCATCGTCCTTATATGCCCCAATACAGCATGCCTATGGTTGCTCCGCTGCCTATGCCTCGAGGGCCACCACTCCCAGACATTGCTGATCCTCCACTTCCTGAAGAACCTGAACCAAAGAAGCGAAGGCTTGATGATTCTTTGCTTGTTCCTGAGGATCAATTCTTGGCTCAGCATCCGCAGGGATCTGTTCGTGTAACTGTGTCACTGCAAGTGGATGATGAAAAACTGAAAACAAAATCACCACTGGAAATTACAGTTGACTCCTTGTCTGAGACGGTAGGAAGTTTGAAAGCGAAGATTGAGAGGGAGATTCAATGCCCTGCAAACAAACAAAAACTGAGTGGGAAGGCTGGTTTTTTGAAAGACAATTTATCTCTAGCGTATTACAACGTTGGTGCAGGTGATACGCTTACTCTCTCTTTAAGAGAACGTGGTGGTAGGAAGAGGTAAGAGGCATTTGCGATTAGACGTTCCACATGGCAGAGCTTGATTGGTTAGCGGAATTATAGGCTTGGAATATCTCTAATATACTTAAGACTGCATTGTTCATTAATGTAATCTCAATTTCAAGTTGTATAACAAATTGACAATGTATATATATACAGCTATTACTAGCTCGTTGATTTTGTTTGTTTCGCTATTTGGCTATTACGGAGTACTAGTTTTACATGCATCATTTGGTGGTTAGTTGTGTTTTGTGTTTGTGTTCGGCTACGTTTTTCATATAATCAAAATCTTAGAATCCTGAAAATGTAAACTACCAAATAGGGGTATGCAAAACCAGTCTGTTTCGACAGAAACTGAAAGTTGAACAAGGACTTACTGAAATCGAGCTGCACAATGCAAGGTTCTGGATTTGGAAGTTCGGTATTAAAACATGCTTTTTATTTATCAATCATTAACTTTGGGTGCTGCTTGGCTACCAGATCATATTTGGCGTTGTTTTAATGCATTTGGCGGTACGTGTTTCAGTGCCCAAGTCCCTCTTACATGTCGTGAACTGTCAAACCTTGATCAATCAAGATAATATCTGTACGAAACTGTATATAAATTTCTGTAGAGAAAGCTCAACAACATAGAAAGAAATAAAACATCCTAAAGTTGATAGCTCGAGGGGCTTTATGAGAAAAGCTCATGCTTGACGCGTGAAAAAGTTTGAATTTGGCTCGAGCTCGAGTTGTAACGACTTGTTATTTAGACCAATTAAAGTTATAATATTAAAGAAAATTTAAATTTTGCTCCAACTCAATTCGAACACCTCTATACATCACTTCAAAATGGGGTGTTTCAATAAATTTTTACATGAAGATTGCTTTTTCTTTTTTCCTAATTAGTTTGTTTGATAAACACAGTGATAGGATTTGATCACCCGTAATACACATTGGCTAATATATAACATCAATTGTTCGCGGTATGTGACCATGTCATCTTGAAGCCGTGTTACGCGTTCCATTTTTAGCATAAAACGTTTATGGACCATTTTTATGGGAGGAGATTTGCACACTCAAAAATATGATTTGCACACTCAAAATATTATGTCATGACATATATACCCTTAAGATATGTGACTTTGTGTGCACTTCACTAAATAATATAGGGGGTATAAATGTCCAAAGACAAGAAATTTGAGTGTGCAAATCAAATTGTGGAGTGTGTAAATCACCTCCCATTTGAAAATGCAAGAATAGACAACCAAAATTAACCAACTATAAGTAAATTGGTCAGACATGCTACCTCTTTACATGATATAATTAAATCGACCTCGAGTGTACATTAAAGGAAGGCTAGGATTAATAGTTTAATATTGATACATTTATGTCATATTTTTGCATTTGTGCTACATGGCAGGATGTTGATGCCATCTGTAGTGGGTTACCAACCTTAACAACACTTAATTTGACACGCAATCTAATATCAAAGGATGTAGTCAAAATGTCTCACTTAATAAATCTTCGGCGTTTGGTGATGTATTCTTGTTCTTTGACTCATTTTAATGACATGGTTTCAAGTTTTTAACATACGATTTGCAAGTCTCTGAATCCGGGTTGTGTTTGACATGGCGTGTTTATTATCAGTATCACCTAAGAATCTTCGCAACCCCTGCAGGTGGTCGAAATTGGCTCTAAGTTTCTCTCATGGAGGAGAAGATTTCGCTTAGTATTCATAACGGCTCAAAAGGGTAAAATACATATATTTTGCTTAGTAGTCTAACACCACCACCAGCCCCTCTTAACACCACCACCAATTACCGATGGCGGTGGTGGCTGGGTATGGTGGTAATGGCGCCAGTGGGAGGTGATGACTGACGACCAATGCTAGGTGGTGCTTAGTAATGGTAGTGGTGATTGGAAATGTTGGCTGCGGCGATGGACTTAGAACTTGACGGATAATTGTTTAATATTTAACCAAGAAGACTTCTTTTCCTTTCAAAACCCCAGATCCCCTTAGCTTTTCACACAACCTAGGTCAAAATCCTTAAACCCTAATCACCATGTGGATTAAAAACCTTAAATCACTCCAACACAAACCAATAACCCACATTTGATTACAAATCACCTAATCACATCACTAGATTTCACACAAAATGAAGCACTCACACTTTTAAATAAGTTACCACATCTTAAAACCCTAGAAAAACCCAATTCAGTAATCACCTTTTTAACCCAATGTGGCCTTACCAAACCCCAAATCAAATCCATTTTAACAACCTCACCTACCCTTTTAACCACTGATATCAACAAAACCCTTAAACCCAAATTTCATCCCTTTCAACAACTAGGGTTTAAGGGTTCTTCTTGGCTTGAAAAGCTTTTTAAGCAAAGTTGTTCTTTTTCTGGTACTAGGTTGGATAATAATGTTAAATATTTAAGGGTTTTGTTGGGTTTTGATGATACCAAAGTTTTTAAGGTTGTTTCCAAATCTTGGAGGTTATTGGCTTGTGATTATGAAAAGAAAATAGGCGAGAATATGCTGGTTTTGAGGAAACACGGGGTATCGATTCATAAGATCGAGTCACTTTTGTTGAAGGAGTCGGGGTCTTTGTTACAGCGTGTTGAGTGGTTCGATGGAGTTGTTAAAAAGGTTGAGCCTTTATTAGGGATTAGACCTGATTCGCCACGATTTTTAGATGGGGTTGAGATAGTTATGTCGTTGAGTGAAGCGACTTTGGATAAGAAACTTGGGATTTTTAGAAGTTTTGGGTGGACGGAGGACGAGATAGTTAGAATGACTAGGAGTTTTCCGTTTTGTCTAAGGAGGTATGAGGGTGCAATTAAGGCGTCGTTAGAGTGGTTTAAGGAGGAGATAGGTTATGGGGGTGAGTATTTGTCAACGCATCCCAAGTTGTTGGACAAGAGGGTGATTCCGCGGTATAAAGTGTTGGCGAGTTTGAAAGAGAATAATATTTTGAAGAGAAAGCTTTCGCTTTATTCGGCTGTTGCTCTATCTGAAGAGAAGTTTGTGAAGGATTTTGTTTTGCCATATCGTGAAGTTGCACCTTGTCTCTATGAAAGCTATACTAATGCTACTCGTAAAAATATCAAATGCTAGCGTCGGGACGATTGTATGTTTTCTTGTTCATTTTTTAGATACTTTGATCATTTTAATTCGATTTAAGTCGCCGCTTTGAAATTAGAAATTTGTCATGTGTGTGTAAATTGGTGATGTTCATGTTGTCCCTTGATATCGTTTAAGTCGCTAACCAATGGTGTATGTAAGGAAAAGTGAGAATGCAATTCGACTATTCCCCCTTATTCTGTGTGGATATTTATATATCTAGTGCTGGTTTTTGACCGAATCTGTCGCCTTTTAGACTTTTACTCAAACTGTTGGGCTGTATATTATTAAGTAAATTAACTTGTGAAGACTTTGGATATGTCACTTTTGTTAAGTTCAGCAATTTATGATTATGCAGCGAGTGAAGGGTCATAAACGATCAAGGGTTACCCCGGTTATCCCGTGTGCATCCGAGTCAAAGACTCGCCCTCCCTTGGTAACCTGAACGGCGAAAACCTCATTTGTAGACCCGTTATGGTATTGCATTAGATTGACTGTCAAATAATGAACTCCTTGTCACTCTATATGTCTGCGAAAGAAATGCTTAGACTAACACTTAACACATAGTTCGTTGTTTGTCTAAGCTTATTTTTGGGCTTAAGCTTATTGGATCAATATGGTTTTGATTGGATCTTCTATATACGTCTTCTATGGCATGATTGGATCAATATGGTTTTGGTAAAGGAGGTCGATTTAATTGTAAATCTGCGAGTGGCAGGTATGTTTCTTTCTATCACACATATACAAAGCGACAACTGTATTGTGGTTCCAATAGAGGTTATAGTTATGCAAGAGGTATGATAGGTGTGTAAACACCCATCCTTTTACCACTTAATTCTGGCTAAAACAAGACCAAAACACGTGTTTAATATCATTTGTTTGGAATTATGCGTGGTTTTTGTGTTTATTGTGTTTTCAGAGCTAACCGGATAAATATTAAAGAAAACATGGGATTGCACGGGTTTTATCAAGGAAAAAGACTCAAGACGAAGTCTATTGTCCAAGAGGTGCAAAAGATTTGAAGTCAATGGGCCTATTTGAAGATTTATCGAAGAAAAGGACCAAAGATGGAAGATTTATATATGTCGAAGAAACTCAAGTCTATTTAACGAAGAAATTAAAAGACGAGTTGAATTTAATCGACGATAAATCCCGAATCAGAATCGAAAACGACAACTTTTCTGAAAAGACGAGAAGACAAGAAGAAAGGGAGAAAGCCCACTCACCAACCAACCACTAGGACTATATATAGTTTTTCCCTTCACACAATTAGGGAGTTAGCTTCATTTTTCTTTTTCCCAGTTCTTAGGTTCGGTTCATCACAAACACCATTAGGGTGTTTGGTGATTTTTCATTTCTCTTTTTCAATCTTGTAAGTGTTAATCATTACTCTTGTTACCTTTACATTAATCTATTCATTCCATCTTTTCATTCATCTTGATCTTCATCATCATCTATTGCAAGTTCTTAAGTTTTTATTTGATTCTAGTTTGATCTTAAAAAGTTGTTGATTTAATGTTTTTATTGGTGGGATTTATTTCGTATGATATTTAAATGATTTGTGTTTAATTTGGTAAAACCTTTTTGAGTATTTGGTTCGATTTTGATTAAAATTCGTATCCCCTGTTTTGTCTCTACTGTTACTGTTCTTCGCTGCCCAGAAACTTTCCGAACAGTCAAAGTTTATATCTCCCTTATTCGGAATTCTGGATATTCCGAATAGGGGTGTTTACATTTCCTTTACTCGGAATATTTTATATATTCCGCATAGCAGATTTTTCCGCATAGACCATATTATTCCGAATAGGGTTTTTAATTTTCCCTTACTCGGAATATTTTAAATATTCCGAATAGTGTTGTTATTCCGCATAAGGTAGGTATTCCGAATAGGACTATTTTTCAGCATAAGCAAATTTTCCGAATTGAACTTTTTATTCCGCATAGGCCATATTTTCCGAATAGGGCTAGTCTTTCCGCATAGAACCATATTTTCCGCATAGATGTGTTTTTCCGAGTAAGTCCATTTTTCCGCATAGAAGAATTCTTTTCCGAATAGCATTCTTTTCCGAATAGCATCTTATATTCCGAATAGGGTAATTTCTGCTTGGGTATTTTTCATTCACTGTTTGATTTAAATCTTTAAGTCTAGCTTACTTATTAATAGAATAGAAACCCAAATCCACTTTTTGTCACCAAGAACAAATCATTCCACTTTTAACTGAGATCAATTCGAGAGGATATCGAGAGAAATATTTTGAACCCATTGCAAAACCATTGTATCAAATGGCGCCGCTGCCGGCTCCTCTCATTAAGATCAAAAGTTTTTTGTGAGAACTTAAATTTTGGGATCCGTTCCCCGTGAACGTTACTTTTTCATAAAAATTTTCAAAAACAACTAAAAAATATAAAATTTTCAAAAATCCTAAAAAGTAAAAAAACCATAAAAAACCAAAAATATTTTTGTATTGTTTTTGCCTTGTTAGTTCTTTTGCAGGTGTATGCGCACTCGATCCACGTCATATCAAGAGCCCGAGCCTCTTGATCACTTAGACATTGCCGGTGTACCACCTCCAAACAATAATAACAACAACAACCCGCCTTTCAACAACATGAACAATAACAACAACAATGAGCCCCTTCCGGATAATCGCCCGATGATTGAACTACTGCAAGCTCATGTAGATGGCAACACGGATCCAATTGTCATACCTCCAATTGCCGCCAACAACTTCGAGCTCAAATCAGGCTTTATCCAGATGGTCTCCGCTCAACCATTCTTGGGACGAACCATTGATGATCCACACGACCACATTAAGAGATTTCTATAACTCACCAACACGGTCAAGTTCAATGGCGTTCCACAAGAAGTTATAAGGTTACAACTTTTTCCCTTTTCTTTAGAGGGACAAGCCCGGCATTGGCTTGCTAAGGAACCGCCACAGAGTATTCTCTCGTGGACGGATTTGGAAACCAAATTCATCAATTACTTTTTCCCACCCTCTCTTACTACCGCTTTGCGGAATGAAATTATAAATTTTGAACAAAAGTACGATGAGTCGTTCAGTGAATCTTGGGATCGATTTAAAGATCTTTTAAGAAAATGCCCACAACATGGTTTTACCAAAGTACATCAAATTAATACTTTTTACAATGGTTTAAGCATGAGTGACCAAGATTCACTGAACAGTGCCTCAGGGGGTAATTTATTGGCTAAGACTTCCAATGCTGCTTGGGACATCATTGAGAATAAGTCTCGTGTGCAAACCAAGAGTATTCGGACCAATGTTGCTAGTGCTAGCACTAATGACAGTGACAAGCGATTAGACAAAATCACTACGCTTCTTGAATCGCTTGTCACCCACACCGTCGCAACAACAACAGCAACAACGCAAAAAACGCTCAAGTGAACGCTGTCAGCCAACCTTGTGAAATATGCGGTGGTCCTCACTCTTACACAACTTGTACCGCCACCCAAGATTACCCTGCTGAGAATGTGAATGCGGCATATGGCACCTATCCTCAACCTGCTTATCAAGCTAAACCCCAAGGTGACCGTAACTTGCTTAGCTACCGCAGCAAAAACTATCTTTCACCACCTGGTTTTCCTCCCACCAACCCAAACCAACAACAAATCCTTAACCGTCCTCCTCAACAACAACAACAACCTCGACAACCTTACATCCCTCCTCACAAGCAACAACAACCACTTCAAAGAAACAATCAAGTCTACCAACAACCTGCTTACCAACCACCTGCATACAATGCTCCTTCCAACCAAACCACCACTGCACTACACCAAGAGGTCGCAACCTACATGAGAACCAATGATGTGATAGTCGAAAATCTCCAGTAGGAAGTGCGTAACTTGAAAGCAGATTTGGTCAAGCAAGGAAACGACTTGAGAGCCGACATGAGAAACACGTTGGATAGCCAAACTAATGATCTGAGAACAGGATGGCTAGTTTCTTCCAAAGTAGTCAACCCTCTTCTTCGGGTACTCTTCCGAGTAACACCGTTGCGAACCCAAGAGGGGAGATGAAAGCAATCACCACTCGAAGTGGCAAAAGTACCAAGGAACCTGAGCTTCCTATACCTCCACCGGTGATTGTGACTAAGGAGAACGAGTCACCTGCTCCTATTCCATCTCCTTCCCCAATTTCTCCACCTCTCCCTTCTACCCCTCCTCCACCCGTGGTTGTGAGTGATCCTATTCCCCTAAAGCCTTCCTCTTCTTCCAATATACCTTATCCTTCAAGGTTGAGGAAAGAGAAGCAAAAAAGCAAGGATGATATTCAGGTTTCGAATTTCCTTAAAATGTTCAAACAACTGAATTTCAATATCTCCTTCGCTGAGGCTCTCGCTCACATGCCCAAATACGCAAAAATGTTTAAAGATCTACTGAGCGACAAGGAAAAGCTCCTCGATATTGCCAACACCCAACTTAATGAGAACTGCTCTGCAGTGCTCTTAAGGAAATTGCCAACCAAGCTTGGTGATCCGAGTCGTTTTCTTATCCCTTGCAATTTCCCGGGAGTAGAGAATTGCATGGCCCTAGCAGATCTAGGTGCCAGTATTAATCTCATGCCTCTAAGTGTTTGGAAGCAATTATCTCTCCCAGAGCTAGTCCCCACCAAAATGACTTTGGAATTAGCTAACCGTACGGTTGCGTATCCAGTGGCGATAGCCGAAGACGTCATTGTAGGAGTCGACAAATTTACCTTTCCTGCCGATTTTGTTGTCGTCGACTACGAGATGGACCCCCGTGTGCCACTCATTGTTGGTCGTCCATTCTTGAGGACCGGTCGCACTCTCATTGATGTTGAAGCCGGTGAGCTTATCATGAGAGTGGGTGACGATAAAGTAGTCTTCAACATGGGAAAGCTTTCTAAACAGCCTTATTCTTACGAGAGTGTTAATTGTATTGACATTCTTGATGAGGCTTGTGAAGAACACTTCAAGGATGCTTGAAAAAACATTCCTACCTCTCTTCCCAATGTTGAGACCGTTTCCTCTATCGACTCATCACTATCTCTAATTGGAGAAAGTGATTTCCTTTGGAAAGATTTGGAAGCTACCTTGGAAGATGTGAAGCAAGACAATGACGATTCTACTGCCAATTGGGTTGACGATCTCAGTTTCATTGCAAACCTCCTCCGAGAAGATAATCCTTCCCCTCCATCTCCCACTGTTATTGCTATCAAGACTCCGACTTCGAATACGCCTCCCGTCGAAAATCCTCCGGATTTGGAACTTAAGGAGTTGCCGCCCCATCTTGAGTATGTATTCCTCGAAGAAGAGAAGAAGTCGCCAGTCATCATTGCTAAGGATTTGAAGGATGAAGAGAAAGCCCGACTTGTCGCTGTGTTGAAAGATCATAAGAAGGCTATCGCTTGGAAGATTTCTGACATTCGTGGAATTGATCCTCACTTCTGCACACACAAAATTCTCATGGAGGACGACTTTAAGCACACGATTCAAAGCCAACGAAGGGTGAATCCAAAAATCCATGAAGTCATCAAAACAGAGGTTTTCAAACTTCTTGACGCGGGTATGATATACCCTATTTCGGATTCACCATGGGTTAGTCCAATCCATTGTGTGCCTAAGAAGGGCGGAATAACCGTTGTTCCCAACGAACACAACGAGTTAATTCCCACTCGTCTCGTTACTGGGTGGAGAGTTTGTATAGACTACCGCAAACTCAATGATGCCACGAGAAAGGATCATTTCCCTATACCTTTTATGGACCAAATGCTTGAACGCTTAGCGGGTAATGAATATTACTGCTTTCTTGATGGTTTCTCGGGTTATTTTCAAATACCCATCGATCCCCAAGATCAAGAGAAGACTACATTCACCTGTCCCTATGGCACTTTTGCTTACAAAAGAATGCCTTTTGGCTTATGTAATGCGCCCGGGACTTTCCAAAGGTGTATGTTAGCTATCTTCCATGACATGGTTGAACAAACCATGGAAGTCTTCATGGATGATTTCTCGGTCTTCGGGAATTCCTTCTCTTCTTGCCTTGCCAATTTGGAACGTATGCTAAAGAGGTGCGAAGACACTCGCCTTGTTCTAAATTGGGAAAAACGCCATTTTATGGTAAAAGAAGGCATCATGCTGGGACACAAGATTTCTAAAGCCGGTCTTGAAGTAGACCGTGCTAAAGTCGATGTTATCACAAAGTTGCCTCCACCTTCAACCGTGAAGGGTGTGAGAAGTTTCCTGGGTCATGCGGGCTTCTACCGTCGATTCATCAAAGATTTTTCTCAAATCGCTCGCCCGATGACCCACCTCTTGGAAAAAGATACTCCTTTTATTTTCTCCAAAGAGTGCCTTGAAGCCTTCAACTCGCTTAAGGATAAGCTAACTAAGGCACCCGTCTTGGTCACCCCTAATTGGGAGCTTCCCTTTGAGTTGATGTGTGATGCTAGTGATTTTGCTATTGGAGCGGTTCTTGGACAAAGAGTGAACAAACACTTCCAACCGATCCATTACGCTAGCAAGACAATGACGGGGGCACAATTGCATTATACGACAACCGAAAAAGAGCTTTTAGCTGTTGTCTATGCTTTTGAAAAATTTCGCCCCTATCTTGTCCTTTCCACCACCATCGTGTATACCGATCATTCCGCGCTGAAGTACTTGTTGACAAAGCAAGATTCCAAACCAAGACTTCTTCGCTGGGTTTTGCTGCTCCAGGAATTTAAAATAGAAATTCGCGATAAAAAAGGAGCAGAAAACTTAGCCGCGGATCATCTCAGCAGACTTGAGGATCCATACCAAGGGGATCATCCGAACAAAGAAATCAATGATTCTTTGGTGAGGACACCTCTCAGGAGGTGATTCCATCCCTCACCACGTTCCCCATGAACTAATTTTGGGTCGAGTCAGGCTCGTGACTCGGTTATCAAAAACAAGCGCTCCTCGGGAGGCAACCCGAGTATCTATCCCTTTAACCCCCTAAGTGTAGGGGAGGACCTATTTTGGTCATTTGTGTTTGTGTGGTGATGTGCTTACAGGGATAACTGCAAACTTGGAAATCTTTGAAGAACCGTGCTCCCGTGTTATCCGAAATCCGGTTCTATCTCTCAACTATCGTGATTCAATTTTCTTCATACTCACATTTGAAATTGATCACTTTAGTCGTCTCTTCCGTAACTCGAGTTAACCAACGTGCACAATGTCATAAGTGTAGGGGAGACTTTTCCCACATGCTTAAACATTGAGGACAATGTTTATCATAAGTGTAGGGGAGACTTCTATCGAAGTTTTAAGTGGACTTTTCCATGAAAATACCTTCATTTAACCGGAAAATCCTATTTTTCAACATTTTTCAAATTTTTTTATTAACTTTGGCCATTTAGTCGTAATTTTTAAATTTTTATCATTGCTTTCGTATGTATATCCCACAATAAAGTCAAAATTATTAATAAAGTGGTGTAGCTAGTTTAGAAGTCTTTGATCTATTAGGCCCGTTGCGTTTATTTTGACTCAACCCGAATAAACTTATCCAAGTTTATTCTAGCTAGTATCCTTAACCATGTAGACCTTAATTGGTTTATTAGGCTAAGTGTCCACGAGTCTCATTATTTGAGATTTTAAATTGTGGAGGACGAGAAATGATAGAGTCAATTATAAGTCGGTATTCTTGCGCAAGCTCACTTGGTGTAATTATTTGCCTATTCTCCCATCACTTGCTAATAATTTATCTGCAATAAGTAAGGTCTTACGATTTGAAAAGTTACTTAGCTTCTAGCCCAAGATCGTTTAAAAGTTGCTCGGTAATGATAAGAGTTCATAGCCAAGGCATAACTTATGAAGCGGGGCGCGAAGATTGGCGAGTCCGAAAAGGCCCTAACAAGGCATGAGGATTCAATTTTATTGCTGAAGATCCAAAAGTGATGTGAAAAGCATTATTCCCAAAATCAATATGAAGGATCAAGATTCACGACGAAAAGCAATCAACTCCCATAAAGATCATGGAGAAGTCTATCCGAAAAGACCCTAACAAGGTATGAGGATAAATAGATCCAAGTCCGAAAAGGAGGCGGATCGTTGTATCTCAAAATCCCAATTAGAGATTGAAGAAATAATCATGAAGTCATGGTCAACAAAGTTGGAGAACCCCTCAAAAGTCTCCAAGTGAAGAAACTCTATTATGATGAGAAGACCATTATCTCAAGAACGTCTCTCGAAGATATGAAGTATGAAGTACATGCCAAATATCGGCCCGAGAAAGGTCTCAAATCGTGAACCAAGTTATGCCAAGATATGAACTTTTTGATATCCCGAGAAGCAATTTTAAGAGATTTTGTCCTTTAGCTAACTATTGATCAAATCGTCATACTTTGCTTTTAGCCTAAATAAACTATCGAAATAAGTCCCAAAAATGCATCTTCATGATCATTCTAAGACAAAAATAAAATATAAGAGATACACCTAGGAATAAGGGAGTTTAAGCATTTAATTAAGCCATGTGTGTAAGTGTTTGATTTACTAACTTATAATAACAATGATCTCGTTTTTAAGCTTAGTTTGGGGAACGTGAAACTTGAGGGTGATAAATCTTCGCAACACCAAAGCCCTAATGTAAGTCCTTGATTTCTTTACAAGTTATTTCCATCCTTTTGTTTATTTTAAGATTTTGATTTCTCTTAGCATTTTAATTTTTGTTTAGTAGTATGTAATAAGGCCAAGGTTGATTAATTATGAGAAAAATGTAAAATTGCTTTATCACTAAGCATTGCATGAGGGCATGGCAATGGTTAAGTGTAGGGGATTTGATAGGTGTGTAAACACCCATCCTTTTACCACTTAATTCTGGCTAAAACAAGTCCAAAACACGTGTTTAATATCATTTGTTTGGAATTATGCGTGGTTTTTATGTTTATTGTGTTTTCAGAGCTAACCGGATAAATATTAAAGAAAACATGGGATTGCACGGGTTTTATCAAGGAAAAAGACTCAAGACGAAGTCTATTGTCCAAGAGGTGCAAAAGATTTGAAGTCAATGGGCCTATTTGAAGATTTATCGAAGAAAAGGACCAAAGATGGAAGATTTATATATGTCGAAGAAACTCAAGTCTATTTAACGAAGAAATTAAAAGACGAGTTGAATTTAATCGACGACAAATCCCAAATCAGAATCGAAAACGTCAACTTTTCTGAAAAGACGAGAAGACAAGAAGAAAGGGAGAAAGCCCACTCACCAACCAACCACTAGGACTATATATAGTTTTTCCCTTCACACAATTAGGGAGTTAGCTTCATTTTTCTTTTTCCCAGTTCTTAGGTTCGGTTCATCACAAACACCATTAGGGTGTTTGGTGATTTTTCATTTCTCTTTTTCAATCTTGTAAGTGTTAATCATTACTCTTGTTACCTTTACATTAATCTATTCATTCCATCTTTTCATTCATCTTGATCTTCATCATCATCTATTGCAAGTTCTTAAGTTTTTATTTGATTCTAGTTTGATCTTAAAAAGTTGTTGATTTAATGTTTTTATTGGTGGGATTTATTTCGTATGATATTTAAATGATTTGTGTTTAATTTGGTAAAACCTTTTTGAGTATTTGGTTCGATTTTGATTAAAATTCGTATCCCCTGTTTTGTCTCTACTGTTACTGTTCTTCGCTGCCCAGAAACTTTCCGAACAGTCAAAGTTTATATCTCCCTTATTCGGAATTCTGGATATTCCGAATAGGGGTGTTTACATTTCCTTTACTCGGAATATTTTATATATTCCGCATAGCAGATTTTTCCGCATAGACCATATTATTCCGAATAGGGTTTTTAATTTTCCCTTACTCGGAATATTTTAAATATTCCGAATAGTGTTGTTATTCCGCATAAGGTAGGTATTTCGAATAGGACTATTTTTCAGCATAAGCAAATTTTCCGAATTGAACTTTTTATTCCGCATAGGCCATATTTTCCGAATAGGGCTAGTCTTTCCGCATAGAACCATATTTTCCGCATAGATGTGTTTTTCCGAGTAAGTCCATTTTTCCGCATAGAAGAATTCTTTTCCGAATAGCATTCTTTTCCGAATAGCATCTTATATTCCGAATAGGGTAACTTCTGCTTGGGTATTTTTCATTCACTGTTTGATTTAAATCTTTAAGTCTAGCATACTTATTAATAGAATAGAAACCCAAATCCACTTTTTGTCACCAAGAACAAATCATTCCACTTTTAACTGAGATCAATTCGAGAGGATATCGAGAGAAATATTTTGAACCCATTGCAAAACCATTGTATCAAGGTACATTAAAGTTTTTGACATTATAGGCAATTCTAGAATATCTCGCCCGAGTGTACATCAAACGAAGGCTAGGATTAATAGTTTAATATTGATACATTTATGTCATATTTTTGCATTTGTGCTACATGGCAGTGTTGATGCCATCTGCAGTGGGTTATCAACCTTAACAACACTTAATTTGACAGGCAATCTAATATCAAAGGATGTAGTCAAAATGTCTCACTTAATAAATCTTCGGCGTTTGGTGATGTATTCTTGTTCTTTGACTCATTTTAATGACATGGTTTCAAGTTTTTTATAATCGGTATGCATCTTCATGTGTCTAGGCCTTGTCCCTTTTCCCATCTGCTACTATTTTTTATTTTCTATTTTAAACTTCTTGGATGTGCAGGTACTCTTTTTTCGCATCCTGTTTTTCTTAACGGTCAAAAGATGTCTGGTCTTGCCCATCATGCAATGGAACATTGATAAAAAGAGCATGACTTGTCTTCATCAAGTCACTGCCGTCTTTGGCTTCAGGTTTAGTTGTGTCCGTAGACCAGTACAAATGGTCATTAGAGTTTTTAATATTCGAAGTTTACAAATTGGCTGATTTTACCTCATAGATGTCAAAAGGAACCGTTTAATTTGAACAAATAGATGGTGGAATAGAAATTGAGTTGTATACACAATCATCAAATAACATAACTGGTTATTATGTCGTTTTGTTATAGGTATATCAATTGGAAAAAGGTACGCAAGAACAAATGAACTTGGTGTTCCCTTTGTAGTTAGTGTTTATCAATCAACTTGAGTTACAAACCATGAGGCGTGAGAAAGAGTGTGAGACATCAAGGAACAAATCTGTGTGAATGTGGTTGAGGTGGCGGTGATGGTGAATGATGTGTTTGAGGGACGGATCACCTATGTGGAACAAATGGAAAATCTAATGGTACTGCTCCAATGTTGCGTGTGCTCAATGATACCACCCATTATGTTGACCAAGGAGGCGGAAAGAGGAAGGGTATCTGATTTTATTTTGCTGTGTTTTTTATAATATTGATCCGTTGTATTAAATCTTTTACTTGAATTAGGTGCTTTTGTTGTATATTTGGAGCCGTGTCATGATGACAACTTTTCTTTTCTAGATTTGAGGAAGAAAGATAATTTTGACGTATCTTACATAGTAAAGAGTAGGTAAATTCACAGTTGTCAAGGGTGTCTCTGAAGAATGTGTTGAAGCTTAGTTAATAAAATAATTCAAGTCCAGGGTACCCCAAGTGGAGATCAAACAGAGGTTTGTTATTACATCTACTGAGATTGTTGAATTCAGGTTCAAGGGATTTGATGCATTTCACTATTTTAGTGCATTTCACTATTTTAGTGTGTCACTCATCCATATATGCTTCTAGTTTGGAACAAACGAACCTACACCATATTTCTAGATCCGTGAGCTCGGAATTAGAAAGAACGCCTGGGATATCTCAGTGGGTTGGTGGTTCGAATCCACCCAAATCTGTCACCTGATACAAGAACCTGTACTTAAACGAAATAAAAATCACATATTTGTATCTGGTTGTTGATGCAGTTAGCTGCTTGATTAAGAACACAGTTGAGACTTCACATAATTCTCGACTTTCTGACAATTAAATAGGTACATATTATCTTCAATTCATGCATTACTTCACTCATAAACGGTACATGGGTGCTGAGATGATCCGGATCGTAAATGAATGTTTAATGCATTAGACTACCATCATGGGCACACAATTTGTATGTACTCCTACTAATACCATCTATGTTGCACGGAGACAGATATGGAAACAGAAACGGGGACGGGGACGGGTACTCAGAAACGCTAATGTCCTAAAATTGAAGAAACGGGTATGGCCGGAAACTTATGTATATTATATATATTTATATATATTCATTAATAAAATAAATAAACATTACATCAAATTGTTGTCACTAAAATTACATTAATAAAAAGTATAAAGATTTGAACAAATACTAAGTCAAAATACATCAATGTATCAATGTTAGACTTATTTTGGTATGGGTTCGGTTTAGTGTACCATAAAATTTGTTACTACCATGTAAATAATAGATAATGTTATGAATAATATGTGGATGTCTAGAATAAGGCCCATTGCCCAAGTAGTAATTAGGGTTTACCCTAGTATTTATCTTATAAATACTCCTTGTATCTAGCATCTGTAATATATCAACCGAAGAATACCACTTACTCTTTATGTATTTACAACACGTTATCAGCACGATTTGTAAAATTTATTATCGCAAAATAATTGATATTATATGCAAGAATCATGAAAGCGTTACCTGCTTATTATTTACTTTAATTTGATTTTATGTCTTCTATCATCCTTAAAACACTGATTGCCCATTTGTTACCATATACTTAAGAGTACTCCATCCATGCATATAACTAGAATTAAACAGATTTGCAAGTAATGATACATATGGGCGAACTTATATGGTTAACAATTACCTTGTGTTAAATGGAATGTTCCGTATATAAGGTAAACGTTATTTTAAACGTAAATAGGATAGATTGACTTACATTTGCAAATTCAGAAATATATTTTGACAATATCACATCAATCTTTTTTTATTTTTTTAAACTGATTCTCTTTCTCTAATAAAAACACAAGATTATATTATTCACACTTTTTCTTTAATTAAAAAAAAAACAATTGAATCATGTTACCGTAACAAAAAAAAACATAATATCATTCACATATTTTTTATTTGTTAAATGGCTTATCTATACTAATTATAAAGGAAGGATCTGAAATGTTGAAAATTGAAAATTTTCCTTTGTAGCTTCTCTTGTAAGCTTAAAAATAAGTTAATTATGGAATTGTTAATAAATCCATACATAGAATTGTTAGGAATAATGTATTTAGAAGTTACTCCTGGTCATATAGCAGTTCCTACTGGAGTACTTCATTCCTCCTGGCAGCTTCTAGTTCCTCCTGGTCGTATTATAAAGTTGATAGAAGATATGATCAAGGAAGATTGTAGAAGATAAGATCAAATACTTAGTCTTCCTAGTCTTATGGAAAGTATTAAAACATGATAAGGATGATGAGAAAGTTACAAGTTTGTTTAGGAAACTATTAAAGGATATTGATGTATAATACTTAGGTAAGTATTAATTATATTGTAACCACCTAGGACCCCTTGCACTATAAAAGGAGGTCCTAGGGTGTAGAGATGAACACACTTCTACACACACATATTCTCTACATATTTCCCTCATTGTTTGTTCTAGCTTCAAGGTTGTAAACCCTATCACTATTTAGAGTGATTGTATTAATATATTGAGGCTTGAACGTTTGGTTATTTCTATTGTTCTTCTTATATAAAGATCGGTTTCTGCACAGTCTTTGTATCGTGATCAAGGTTTCAAAGATCCTTCAAGAAGTAAACCCAACACAAGTTTTGAAGGTTTTCTTTATATATCTATAGGTTTATTTGTAGATTTTTGAAATTCTATTGCAGCCACGTCTTTGCCGGGCTATATGTTGCCTTCGTCGGAATTTGCTGCCGAGATGTTTAGGTTCTTATAAAAATTGTATTGAATTTGTTGTAAAATTATATGTAGTATTTTATTTTAATTTGTTTGTATGTACATTGGTTGGATATGGAGAATGAATATGAATTGGATAAGGTGTATGATTTGTTTAATGAAAAGTGGTTTTATGATCAGATGTCATTTTAGAAAGAAGAGAACTTGTTTGTTGTTGTTGCTTGTGTATCTATAGAGTGTTAGATCTGAATCAATGTGTTATGTTGTGTATTGTAAAGCTCGTTTCCGATTTCGTAAAACCATAGATCTGAATCAATGTGTTATGTTGTGTATTGTAAAGCTCGTTGCCGATTTCGTAAAACCACTCGGTAATAGGCATGCAAGACGCGGTCGAACCGGTAAGATCACCTGTAATGGTAATTGGATGAGCTAATTATGAATTTTCATTCTTCTTATAGTCTTGCAATCACTCATAAGTTTAGTGTTTAGTCATATACATGCGCAAATTTCTAAACAAATCCCTTTTTATCTTTTACACGTGCAAATTTCTCAACAATGCAATTGAATTATTGTCAAAGTCAAAACCTATTTAAATGCATTTTGTGGTTCAAAGGTGATAACAATTTAGCAAGTGTAAAAGATTAAGTAATATATTAAAAAAAATTAGTTACTTTGACCTCTAGAGATCAAAGTTCAAAAGATACAAGAACAATCTATATACTACTTATAAACAAGGAACGGGTGAAAAGTGAAATCTTGAAATTTATTTTTATTTATTTTTGGGAATGTGGAAACCTGAAACTAAAAACTAAATGAAATAATGATATTGGAAAAATTCAAGTTGCATATATACTAAATTTATAGTTCTTTTTTGAACACAAACAATTCATGCATACTTCTAATTGGTTACACTGATTTGTTTTAATACATAATTTCGGCAAGCTTTCTAAACATGAGATTTCTTTCCCCTAATAAGAACTTTGGAACAAAACAATTTATACAACTGAATAATCTCAATGAGTCAAAATCTTAAATAAATTAAAATAATTAGTTACCTTTACCAAGTCAAACAATATTTTAAGCAACTTATAACTCAAAATTTTATTTTATTTTATGTTTTAAATAAGTCACAATTTACGTAGCAAGTTTTATATTTCATCATATCTAATTGGTTTTTTAACTTTTATTTTCTTCTTTGTAGATTGGATAAAAGAGTCGAACATCTTCTATTTCTAGGTAATTTGAAATTAGTATCAATTTTGTAAGGTAATCGTTGTCAAAAAAATCACAAATGTTATTCTTTAATCAACGTTTTTTTCGTATCTTTTGTTCTTCTTTCGGACCGAAGTAAAAGAAACTATCACATTATGCCGCTTTAAAGGTAAGACCGTTTATTGAATGCCAAAATGCAAGTTGCAACGTTATCTAAAATGTTACGAATTCAATTAATTTACATGTTTAAACAATGGAGTATGGTTGTTATCCTGGAAGCATTGATTTGTAGACGTGATCCTAGCATTGTCTGTATTTGTAATTTTAATACATGAACTTTTTTTTGGGCGATCTATTATCAGGTTATTGATCTAGCGCTAAGAATACTAGCGAATATTTAAGCATAATTACGATAATAACCGGCGGCAAATAATTGACGGTATGATAATTGTTTAAGTAGACGAATTGATAATCTGGTGAATCGATCGGCTTAACCGCTGGTCAAATCGTTGACTCTATAACTCGATCGGATTAACCCGGTGGTCAAATCAGTAAGCCAGTGACCCGACCGAATTGATCCACGTGTACTCGCCTGTATGATCATATCCACATATACATGTATTTCGCATTCGTACACAAAAAACTTATCACACTATCGCATATCGTTAATTATCTACCGTTAAAGATTTCCGCCGCTATGCGCGGGTACTCGTCTAGTACCCTATAAAGGGTGTATGAGAATTGTTGAAAATAGAAAGTTGAAAGTTGAAATGTTGAAAAACTAATTAATTATGACAATATTGAAATGTTGAAATGTTGAAATCACATGCTTGCAAAATACGTGTGTTGCCCACCCTATTATAATCATGAAAGTTGAAAAATCATTATTTTTAGAAATGTTCGAAAAATTAATGGGGAAATGATCCCTGCAGTTAACTGCAGGGAAGTTTATATGCTGTTAGGTATAACAAACGGATTAAATATGTAATATTATTAGAGTTGAAGGGCCATATTTGTAAATGTAAAAATCTATTTTCTGTGTAGCATCAGATAACTTAGCTGCAGTTTGCAGCAAGGATGTTATTCCCAAAATTAATTACACAAAAATTAATGCATGAAATTATATTTTTAGTAATGTTGAAAATGTTTATATACACGAATGAAAGTGTTGTTTGACAGCTAAATATGTTAATCAAATGTAGGATGAGCATTTTGACCCGAATTCTGAATTCGAACCCGAATCGTTCCCGGAACCGTACCGATTCCCGGTACCCGAATCTCGTTCGCTACGGGATCGGGACTACGAAATAAGGTGAAAAAAATCGGTGTAAAACCCCAAAATTTGGGCTTTTAACATATCACTGGATTCATTATTATTATCATTGATCATATAATATTTTTACGGACCACCTTTACAATACACCATCACAAGACTTATTTCGTACAAAAATCATGATTTTATTATATAAAAATAGTGAAGTATTTTAACTTAATATTATATACACACTTTTACCTGAATGAATAATAGATTCATCACCTCAGTACATATTTTGAGATAAACTGTAACTTTACTTAATTAAATTATTAAGTACTTGGACTTATTTCTATATGTATATATTTACATGTATTTATAATGGAAATAAACACCTAACACTTTAAAAACAATTTACATTATTTTAACATTGTCATCTATTTACTTTCTTCAAGTAAAATATTATAACAATATATTCATTATATACTTTCACTAAATTACCTAAAGCTTCAACAAAAATACCTATAACTCAACAAATGCATACTATACTTACAAGGAACCATACAACTTGCTATACTTCGTACACATGCATACTATGCCATACTTACACAACACTATGTCACCATACACAAATGCTTTACATTGTCAATTTTGTCTCACTTTGACCTCCCAAAACACACGGCTCAAACACAAAAATGGGAAGGAAGTGCATTTGCTAGTTTTGGCATGTGCTAATATCTCACCATATCTTACACAAATCCCACAAAATCTAGGCTAGATCACATGAGATCTTCACTTGATACACCAAAATCTTCCTATATCTTGTACTAACCGATCCTCTCTCACACACACATAAACACACACTCAAACCTCTCCCAAAACTCTCTCAACCTACGGCTTATTTTATTTTCTTCTTCAACAAAAATCTTCAACATTCATTTATTACTTCATTTACTAGCCTCAATCTATGTCTCTTCCATATTGAATACTAATCATTGACACTCCTACAACCACCTTGATCATCAAGTCAAGAAAAGAATCCCTAGAAGCTCCATTGAAGCCCACAGCTACATTATTGTTACTAGGATCTCCATTGTTGAAACTTAGCTCTCATTCCTACTCATTCTCTTGTTCATCCCTAGATCTACCTAAACAAGTAAGTAACTTAAAACCTATCTTTCAATATACTTACTTTTCATACACATGAACATACACATGATTATTATTACAAAAACTTGATGTTGAAACAAAATATGAAACCCTAGATCCTATATGGGTCACGGCTTAAAATAGGTTGTGTGTTAAGATGATGTAAAATCTTGATAACCATGATGAACATAACCTTATGAACTAGTTAAACTAGAAAAACTATGAAAAGCATAAGCATGCATATATTAGACGTGGGGTTTTTAAACCCTAATGGTTCTATATATGTTAATCTTGTAATATTTAGATAAACCTAGAAATACTAGATCTATACTACTAGTTGCCTTAGAATGATAAGCTCACTATGTTTGCCTTATAGGATTTAGTTTTAAGCCCACTATAATAAGCTTGCCTAAAATAAACTTCATAGATCTTTATTAAATAATGTTTTATAAAACTTATAGTGTGAAAAATATGATTTCACAAACTTTTGGATTGAAAAATGAGATCTATAAATGTTTTGGATTAAAATGATAGATTTATAAATGACTTGGACTAAAATGTTAGATCTATGAAGTTTGGGGTTAAAATAGTAGATCTATAAGTTTTTAGATTAAAAATAGTAAAAATAATACTTTAGGGTAAAATTAGTAATTTTATTAAGTTAAGGGATCTAAATGAACAAGTATAAAAACTCACGTCCCAAAAATATAAACATAAGGGTGGATTTTGTAAAATGTCGTGAGTTGAGGGTAGTGTTTTGACACTATCCGAAACTCCGAAATTAACAACAAGGACTTAAATGTAATTATTACTAAGTTAGGGTAATTTGTGTAACATAAATAGGAACCTAGGGACCCCTTTTTGCCTTTGCCGAAACATAGTAGTAACCCTAGGGACCCCTTTTGCCAACTTGCAAAGTTCAGTAAACACTAGACAAACCCTAGGGGCTGTTTTGGACACAAGCCGAAATTTATAGATACCCTTGGGACTATTTATGGCAAGAACCGAAAAGTATTACATGATTAAAAATGTGGAGGACTTTTTTTGCCATATGACGAAAGATTAATAAGCCCTAGTTCTTTTATTAATTAGTTAAATAAAACTATAAAAGAAACCCTAAACCCTAAACGAATACCACAAGGACTAAACCGTCATTTCTTAAACTTATAATCTAGGGGCTTATATGGTAAATATTAAAACTTGAGGACCTTGGTGCAATTTAACTAAAGTTATTTATATTAAATAAACTTTAGGGTTTTTAATGTAAATCATAGAAACTTGAAGGACTCACTATATATATGTATAAATAAATACATACGGATCGGACAATAAACGACAAGATATCTAAAACAAGTATAAGCATGCACTTTAATTATCTGGACGCATCTATGCATTGTATATGCATATACTGAGATCAGTTAAATTACTTAGGTAATTAACTGTATCGTGAGCATACTATCTGGACTATCTGTGATTTTATTCGGACACTGCTATTCAGGTGAGTTCATAGCCTCGCCTTTCACAACTATTTATGTTTTTACTAACCCGCGAGGGGAGACATGCTATAACTTGTTTTGACTATATGATTTTTATATCGTGAGATCGTGGCCCCACACTTATACTTAATAAACTGTTGATCGAGGAAACGCAAACTGAACTGTTACCCTTAATTACATTTGCCTATTGTAGATGAACCCGCATGACCCGTGCATCCGAAACTGTTAGAATTTTTTAATTGCCTGAATGTTATAAATAGATCTATTTAGGATTGACCGTCCCCATCTGGGTGAGTCATGCTCACTGTGCCTAGGCCAGGACAACAGATGTTTCACATGTCAGCACTTATTATTTTTGGGTGCCTTTTAATAAGGCGAAGGGTCCTCATTTGTCGAGGACTTAACTGTCAAGTCTCAGTTTCGGGCAATATGGGAATGTAATTACCTTATAGTATTTGGCTTTGTGCGATACTATGCTTGTGATGTTTGCGGTTCTAAACTTGACCTTTTTTTATTTGGTACATTAATACATGGAACATACTGATATATCTGAACTTGATTATTATCTAACCTTATGAAATACTATATGGGATATTTGAGATCCTACACTTGATTTTTATATCAAACTTTGTGCAACGCTATGTAGGACAATTTACGGTCCTGAACTATGATTTTACAAAACTCTATGAATTCACCAACTTTATGTTGACTGTTTTAAGCATGTTTTTCTCAGGAAATTAAGCTGGATTATTTTGAGCATGGACTGAGCATCATTTAGGAGCATCATAATGATTGGGGGGATCTGTTTTCACTGGGGTATTTGTAACAACTGATATTTAACATTTTAACTAATTGTACTAAAACCATATTTGTATCAATTGTATTTCAAATCATGTAATTATGATCAATGCTTTGTATGCCATTTGTTCTGTGATCCAACTACTGACACCCAATTACTATTCCGCTGCAAACCTGATTTGGGGGTGTCACAATCGGGACCACCAATTTGGTACGGGACCGGTACCAAATCGGGAAATTCCCGAAAAAAAGCGGGAAAATCCCGATTTCCCGGTACCGGTACCGATTCCCGTACCAGTACCGATACCCGAATCCCGTTCGGTACGGGATCGGTACATAAATAATTAGATCAGAAAAAATCGGGAGCACTAAATCGGGACAGGTTCGGGACGGGATCGGTACCGAGCTCATCCCTAATCAAATGTGATAAATTTAGTAATGTTGAAAACTTACAGAAGAAGCTTCATAAGTTTCGGATATACATCCACCAGTTGTAACCCAAATCTTTTCACCGTTCATTCTACTCTACGCCATCTCATTCAACAATCACTCGGTATAATAGATAGGGTTAATAATTCTTCTTCCAAATCATGAGGTATGTTATACACTTTCACTATAATTTGCTATTTTGAATTATTTAGTTATTGTTTTCTTCTTTTTATTTCTTGTTTTTGCAGATTAGGTTAAAACTTCTATGAATTTATCAATTCACCCATCTCGAAAGGTATGTTTATTTCTCTAAATGTGCATTAGGTGTTTGTTAAAATGATTAATTATGGGCGCGTTCACTGTTCCTCCACAATTTTCAATTGTGATCGAATATGTATGTAGCTAGATTCGTGTTGATCGACTTATCCATTGTTCTTTTCTTCATTGCAGGAGCTTCTTCATCTAAGTGTCACTGATTTTGAATTCATGTTCACATTCTTCATTGAAGGCGTCTCTGGCTAGATTTTATGGTTTTTGGCATTGTCGATTATTCTATCTCTTTTTTGTGGTAATGGTTGCAGGTCATCGTGAATGAAGTCTTATCTAAAAGTTATGAAATCGTACCTAACTACGTACTAGAAGCATAAAGCTCATCTAAGCACCATTGTTTAAGGTTCTATAATTATTAAGCTAATGGAAAATGGTTAATTTTGGATATTTTATACATGTTTGATTTAGACTATAAAACACTTTAACCAATAGTCAGATACGTTGTTGATTTGCAAAAGGTTTAACCTTTTTAAGAACAGTTGTAATGTAGTAAAGTTCATAACAAAAATAGGTATTATGTGTCATCACGTATTTGAATCATCATTATCACATTATGTGGTTGCTTTTATCCCTATTATAAAAACTAATGTCTAGATAAAAAGAAGATATTTATAAACACTCCTAAACTATGTAATCTACATAAGTAAATCATTAAAGTCAGGTAGCATTAGTATGGTCAAATATTTCTTAGTAACCATAGGTCAAGGTTTCACACCAAAGGTATATAATCAGTTCTTTTAGTCTATAACTTTTCTCAATGTATATATTGTACTTATAATAAATGACATGTTCCTCATAAGCCACAACTTATGCTAACATAATTCAGTTTATTGCCCCTTCATAGGTTCTGGAGTACAAATTATGATAAGTGGTCATGAAAGGTGTAAGTACGAACTATGTTATAGCTAAGCTAATATTTTTATTTTATTTTTTTGATTTCGACTATCATTGATGCATATGTGTGTTTTACAAGTTTAAAATATATGTAATGGCATGAGACTAATATGCAAACAATTAGATCCTATCACTCATCTAAGACTCTTGGTTTTGCAGATAAGAAGATTGTGTAGTGAATAATGGAAAGAAAGGATCCACTAATTCTCCGTAGAAGACCAGCTTTTTCTATCCGTACCAAATTGTTTTCCAATGAAGTTGAGTGCTGCTGAACAATTAAGGCCCCGTTTAGTTCGCAGAATGTTTTTTAGGGAATTGTAATCTTTGAAAGGAATTATAATTTGATGTAACTGTAATTGAAAGAATGGGAATGTCTTGGAATGTAACATTGTGGAATTGTATGGATAAAATCTGAGATGTGTTTGGTTGAGTCTGAACGTAATGTTATTCAATTACGTAGTATACCAAACACCATATGTAATGTAAAGTGAATTACATTCCCCTCATTCTGTGAACCAAACAGGTTATGTAATGTAATTGAATTACAATTACATCCAATTACAACGAAACAAATGGCGCCTAAGTGTTAAACATAGGAAGTTCTCTCTTTCATTCTTTTAAAAATGACATGTACTACATTGTTGGGGTTTGGTCTACCTTTTTCCTATGGACACTGGATAAACTAATGTCTGGTCCACAAATGTATATCATCCCAATGTTAAATCACAATGGAAGATGTTCAAAATATGACTTCGGGTGTGGTTTGTTGCGTTTTCCCGTCGCGTTTTTCCACGGCGCGAGCCATTCCCCTCCCGTACTTTGTGCTCTTGTATAAAAATAAATGTGTTTTACATTGTTATCCACTTGATCTTTCTTTAATAAATCATCAATAATTTAGTCTTGTTTTTCTATATGAATAAATCATGTATTCTCACCTATTGCAGTAGTTTATTTACATGCATTAACATATAATATTTATATGCATATACGCAAGATTTTACTTTTTTGTTATTTTGTTGTTTTATGTGTACAAGGACTTGGTCAAAGATTGGCGGTAACCCTTCCTCTTTCTACTTAAATATATTATGCAATTAGTTTGTTCTTGGAGTTCTTGGTATTTGCTACTTTTAAGGTTTATGTCGTGTTTAGTGTAAGAATATGGGATTATGTATTTAACTTACGATAGTAACTAAATGGAGAATGATGGCTATTTTTTATGTTAAGTATATCTAAAGTTAGTATTTGTTATCATCCCATCCAAGTATTATCCATTTTGCTGGGTAGTCGTTAGGCTATAGGGGGTTTTGGACAAATCTAATCGCACCAACGTCGGTCGCGTTAAAGGAACGATGGCCGTGCATGATCCGCCTAAAGAAACGACGTCATAGAAGTTTCTTATATGGCTTGCAACGTGAATATAACATACTAACCTTTGAGAACTATGACGAGTGGGATTGGTATTATTGAAACCAGTCAAAGCCTTTGGTAATAGATTATCTACACTTCGAATGTTGTCTTTAAAAAAGTTTTGCGCGATGAGTAACGTGCGTTGTTAGATTTTATCTCATAATTAATGCAATGTTTTACTTTTAGTTTCACTAAATGTTTTTATGTGTTTGATACATGCTAAGAGTTCTGTTACAAGCATTTGCAATTTTGTTTTTACGAACTTGCTTTAAGTTTCACGAGACACTTACCATAAAATCACATATCGTTATTATTTATCTGCCGTTAAGCATTTCTGCCACTTTGCGCTGGTACTCGTCTAGTTTTATATAATATAAACATCTGTTAATTTTTTTTTTACGAAAATCCTTTTTTAAACTACTCTCGACATTAGGTGGGTCTTTAATACAAACAAATATGGAAAAAATTTGCTAATAAATAAGTTATTTGTGTTGTTCCAATTGATAAATATAATTTAAAGATTGACATATACATTAGTCTTTGAATTATAACTTATGTTACGTGCTCAAAAATAGCTTATTTGAATTTATTAGTTCAACCTATAACCGACTATCTTAATTACAGTACAAAATTGGCCATATATTGTATCAGCCTAATAAGGGTTTTGGTTTACTAGCTATAACCGACTATCTTAGGGTTTTGGCCCAAGCCCACCACCGACATATACTCCTATATATATTCTCAATAGCCTAATCAAATTCATTCAATTCACACACAATCATCTATCGATTTTAAGGTACGAATATAAGTTTAGATTTTTTAGTTTTTGTTTTTGTTTTTGTTAGAAATTTCATTTAGTTTTTGTTTACTAGCTAGCTAGGGCTCGAATATAAGTTCAGATTTTTTCCCTAGAAAAATGTTAGGCTTATTGCCGATTTTACCAATCGTAGCGCCTCCATCTGATGGTCCATGCCAAGTACAATACAATCCCAGGGTTGAGGAAGCTGAGGATGAACAGTACAAGTCAAATGCCGCCATCGCAACACACACCAGAGCTATTGGAATTATACACCCTCCCCTGGACATCAGAACCATTGTCGACAAAACTGCTAGCTTTGTGGCAAAAAATGGACCTGAATTTCAAAACCAAATCATTGCTAGACATGCTGGGCATGCAAAATTCAATTTTTTGAATGCTTCAGATCCCTATAATGCTTACTACCACCATCGCTTGTCTGAGTTTCGGGTCCAACATCAAAACACTGATACACCTGCTCTTGATTTAATGGCAACTGAGAAAGCCTCAACAAATAGCAATGATACAACTGAGATAACTGACCCGTCAGCAAAATTTAGACCGGTTCGGAAAGCTCTTGACCCACCTGAAACTGAGGAGTACACAATTCGGCTTCCTGAGGGCATAACTGCAGAGGAGTTGGATCTTGTTAAATTAACCGCACAGTTTGTGGCGAGAAATGGGAAGTCGTTTTTGACTGGTTTAACTAGTAGAGAAAATAACAATCCTCAATTTCAATTCCTGAAACCCACTCACAGTATGTTTAGCTTCTTTACTTCAGTTGCGGATACCTACTCGAAAGTCTTGATGCCTGCTAATGGACTGACAGATAAGCTGAAGAGAAGTGTAACAAACATGACAACTGTACTTGAGCGGTGCTTGCACAGGCTCGAGTGGGAACAATCCCAGGAAGAGGCAAAGCAAAAAGCTGAAGATGAGATACAAGAAGAAAAATTGCAAATATCAATGGTTGACTGGCATGATTTCATCGTTGTTGAGAACATAGATTTTGTAGACTATGAAGATGATGATATGCCGCCACCAATGAGTCTTGATGAAGTTATAAGGAGCAGCAAGATGACATCGATGGAGGTGGATGAAGTTGTGGATCCCGGGAAGGAAGTAGAAATGGAGATGGACGAGGAAGAAGTACAACTTGTTCAAGAAGGTATGGTGGCTGCAAGTCGTCAAGAGAATAATGAACCACAAATGAGGATTGTGAAGAATTGGAAGAGACCTGAGGAAAGGGCCCCCACAGAGAGAAATCCGGCTAAATATATGTTTTCGCCAATCACTGGTGAAGCAATTCCTGTCAACGAGATGGCAGAACATATGAGAATTTCTCTTATTGACCCCAGGTTTAAAGAACAAAAAGACCGAATGTTTGCTAAACTCAAAGAAAGTACACTTGCTCAAGATGATGAAATTTCTAGAAATATTGTTGGACTTGCACGGACCCGGCCGGATATATTTGGGACCACAGAGGCGGAGGTTTCTAATGCGTTTAAATCTGAAATTGAAAGGAAAAATGACGAGCAGCCTAAGCTTGGGCAGACTGCAACCCAAGCTATGTCTCAAAATGCAGATGATCACATTGACGATGGGAGGAATCTTCCTGGTCCTTCAGCTCCTGTTCGGACCCTACCTCCACCACCTGGGCTTGCATTGAACCTTCCTAGTGTGCCACCTAATTTTCAATACTCGGCAGTAACTAATGGCAGTGTTGTGGCGCCACAATCTATGCCATGGGTTAACACAATGCTTACACCGCTACAGCACCTGCCGCCCCCAATGCAAATGAACCAAATCCGTCAACCTATGTCTGTTAATCCACCTGTGCCACCACCACCACCTGGATCCCTTTGTCATCGTCCTTATATGCCCCAATACAGCATGCCTATGGTTGCTCCGCTGCCTATGCCTCGAGGGCCACCACTCCCAGACATTGCTGATCCTCCACTTCCTGAAGAACCTGAACCAAAGAAGCGAAGGCTTGATGATTCTTTGCTTGTTCCTGAGGATCAATTCTTGGCTCAGCATCCGCAGGGATCTGTTCGTGTAACTGTGTCACTGCAAGTGGATGATGAAAAACTGAAAACAAAATCACCACTGGAAATTACAGTTGACTCCTTGTCTGAGACGGTAGGAAGTTTGAAAGCGAAGATTGAGAGGGAGATTCAATGCCCTGCAAACAAACAAAAACTGAGTGGGAAGGCTGGTTTTTTGAAAGACAATTTATCTCTAGCGTATTACAACGTTGGTGCAGGTGATACGCTTACTCTCTCTTTAAGAGAACGTGGTGGTAGGAAGAGGTAAGAGGCATTTGCGATTAGACGTTCCACATGGCAGAGCTTGATTGGTTAGCGGAATTATAGGCTTGGAATATCTCTAATATACTTAAGACTGCATTGTTCATTAATGTAATCTCAATTTCAAGTTGTATAACAAATTGACAATGTATATATATACAGCTATTACTAGCTCGTTGATTTTGTTTGTTTCGCTATTTGGCTATTACGGAGTACTAGTTTTACATGCATCATTTGGTGGTTAGTTGTGTTTTGTGTTTGTGTTCGGCTACGTTTTTCATATAATCAAAATCTTAGAATCCTGAAAATGTAAACTACCAAATAGGGGTATGCAAAACCAGTCTGTTTCGACAGAAACTGAAAGTTGAACAAGGACTTACTGAAATCGAGCTGCACAATGCAAGGTTCTGGATTTGGAAGTTCGGTATTAAAACATGCTTTTTATTTATCAATCATTAACTTTGGGTGCTGCTTGGCTACCAGATCATATTTGGCGTTGTTTTAATGCATTTGGCGGTACGTGTTTCAGTGCCCAAGTCCCTCTTACATGTCGTGAACTGTCAAACCTTGATCAATCAAGATAATATCTGTACGAAACTGTATATAAATTTCTGTAGAGAAAGCTCAACAACATAGAAAGAAATAAAACATCCTAAAGTTGATAGCTCGAGGGGCTTTATGAGAAAAGCTCATGCTTGACGCGTGAAAAAGTTTGAATTTGGCTCGAGCTCGAGTTGTAACGACTTGTTATTTAGACCAATTAAAGTTATAATATTAAAGAAAATTTAAATTTTGCTCCAACTCAATTCGAACACCTCTATACATCACTTCAAAATGGGGTGTTTCAATAAATTTTTACATGAAGATTGCTTTTTCTTTTTTCCTAATTAGTTTGTTTGATAAACACAGTGATAGGATTTGATCACCCGTAATACACATTGGCTAATATATAACATCAATTGTTCGCGGTATGTGACCATGTCATCTTGAAGCCGTGTTACGCGTTCCATTTTTAGCATAAAACGTTTATGGACCATTTTTATGGGAGGAGATTTGCACACTCAAAAATATGATTTGCACACTCAAAATATTATGTCATGACATATATACCCTTAAGATATGTGACTTTGTGTGCACTTCACTAAATAATATAGGGGGTATAAATGTCCAAAGACAAGAAATTTGAGTGTGCAAATCAAATTGTGGAGTGTGTAAATCACCTCCCATTTGAAAATGCAAGAATAGACAACCAAAATTAACCAACTATAAGTAAATTGGTCAGACATGCTACCTCTTTACATGATATAATTAAATCGACCTCGAGTGTACATTAAAGGAAGGCTAGGATTAATAGTTTAATATTGATACATTTATGTCATATTTTTGCATTTGTGCTACATGGCAGGATGTTGATGCCATCTGTAGTGGGTTACCAACCTTAACAACACTTAATTTGACACGCAATCTAATATCAAAGGATGTAGTCAAAATGTCTCACTTAATAAATCTTCGGCGTTTGGTGATGTATTCTTGTTCTTTGACTCATTTTAATGACATGGTTTCAAGTTTTTAACATACGATTTGCAAGTCTCTGAATCCGGGTTGTGTTTGACATGGCGTGTTTATTATCAGTATCACCTAAGAATCTTCGCAACCCCTGCAGGTGGTCGAAATTGGCTCTAAGTTTCTCTCATGGAGGAGAAGATTTCGCTTAGTATTCATAACGGCTCAAAAGGGTAAAATACATATATTTTGCTTAGTAGTCTAACACCACCACCAGCCCCTCTTAACACCACCACCAATTACCGATGGCGGTGGTGGCTGGGTATGGTGGTAATGGCGCCAGTGGGAGGTGATGACTGACGACCAATGCTAGGTGGTGCTTAGTAATGGTAGTGGTGATTGGAAATGTTGGCTGCGGCGATGGACTTAGAACTTGACGGATAATTGTTTAATATTTAACCAAGAAGACTTCTTTTCCTTTCAAAACCCCAGATCCCCTTAGCTTTTCACACAACCTAGGTCAAAATCCTTAAACCCTAATCACCATGTGGATTAAAAACCTTAAATCACTCCAACACAAACCAATAACCCACATTTGATTACAAATCACCTAATCACATCACTAGATTTCACACAAAATGAAGCACTCACACTTTTAAATAAGTTACCACATCTTAAAACCCTAGAAAAACCCAATTCAGTAATCACCTTTTTAACCCAATGTGGCCTTACCAAACCCCAAATCAAATCCATTTTAACAACCTCACCTACCCTTTTAACCACTGATATCAACAAAACCCTTAAACCCAAATTTCATCCCTTTCAACAACTAGGGTTTAAGGGTTCTTCTTGGCTTGAAAAGCTTTTTAAGCAAAGTTGTTCTTTTTCTGGTACTAGGTTGGATAATAATGTTAAATATTTAAGGGTTTTGTTGGGTTTTGATGATACCAAAGTTTTTAAGGTTGTTTCCAAATCTTGGAGGTTATTGGCTTGTGATTATGAAAAGAAAATAGGCGAGAATATGCTGGTTTTGAGGAAACACGGGGTATCGATTCATAAGATCGAGTCACTTTTGTTGAAGGAGTCGGGGTCTTTGTTACAGCGTGTTGAGTGGTTCGATGGAGTTGTTAAAAAGGTTGAGCCTTTATTAGGGATTAGACCTGATTCGCCACGATTTTTAGATGGGGTTGAGATAGTTATGTCGTTGAGTGAAGCGACTTTGGATAAGAAACTTGGGATTTTTAGAAGTTTTGGGTGGACGGAGGACGAGATAGTTAGAATGACTAGGAGTTTTCCGTTTTGTCTAAGGAGGTATGAGGGTGCAATTAAGGCGTCGTTAGAGTGGTTTAAGGAGGAGATAGGTTATGGGGGTGAGTATTTGTCAACGCATCCCAAGTTGTTGGACAAGAGGGTGATTCCGCGGTATAAAGTGTTGGCGAGTTTGAAAGAGAATAATATTTTGAAGAGAAAGCTTTCGCTTTATTCGGCTGTTGCTCTATCTGAAGAGAAGTTTGTGAAGGATTTTGTTTTGCCATATCGTGAAGTTGCACCTTGTCTCTATGAAAGCTATACTAATGCTACTCGTAAAAATATCAAATGCTAGCGTCGGGACGATTGTATGTTTTCTTGTTCATTTTTTAGATACTTTGATCATTTTAATTCGATTTAAGTCGCCGCTTTGAAATTAGAAATTTGTCATGTGTGTGTAAATTGGTGATGTTCATGTTGTCCCTTGATATCGTTTAAGTCGCTAACCAATGGTGTATGTAAGGAAAAGTGAGAATGCAATTCGACTATTCCCCCTTATTCTGTGTGGATATTTATATATCTAGTGCTGGTTTTTGACCGAATCTGTCGCCTTTTAGACTTTTACTCAAACTGTTGGGCTGTATATTATTAAGTAAATTAACTTGTGAAGACTTTGGATATGTCACTTTTGTTAAGTTCAGCAATTTATGATTATGCAGCGAGTGAAGGGTCATAAACGATCAAGGGTTACCCCGGTTATCCCGTGTGCATCCGAGTCAAAGACTCGCCCTCCCTTGGTAACCTGAACGGCGAAAACCTCATTTGTAGACCCGTTATGGTATTGCATTAGATTGACTGTCAAATAATGAACTCCTTGTCACTCTATATGTCTGCGAAAGAAATGCTTAGACTAACACTTAACACATAGTTCGTTGTTTGTCTAAGCTTATTTTTGGGCTTAAGCTTATTGGATCAATATGGTTTTGATTGGATCTTCTATATACGTCTTCTATGGCATGATTGGATCAATATGGTTTTGGTAAAGGAGGTCGATTTAATTGTAAATCTGCGAGTGGCAGGTATGTTTCTTTCTATCACACATATACAAAGCGACAACTGTATTGTGGTTCCAATAGAGGTTATAGTTATGCAAGAGGTATGATAGGTGTGTAAACACCCATCCTTTTACCACTTAATTCTGGCTAAAACAAGACCAAAACACGTGTTTAATATCATTTGTTTGGAATTATGCGTGGTTTTTGTGTTTATTGTGTTTTCAGAGCTAACCGGATAAATATTAAAGAAAACATGGGATTGCACGGGTTTTATCAAGGAAAAAGACTCAAGACGAAGTCTATTGTCCAAGAGGTGCAAAAGATTTGAAGTCAATGGGCCTATTTGAAGATTTATCGAAGAAAAGGACCAAAGATGGAAGATTTATATATGTCGAAGAAACTCAAGTCTATTTAACGAAGAAATTAAAAGACGAGTTGAATTTAATCGACGATAAATCCCGAATCAGAATCGAAAACGACAACTTTTCTGAAAAGACGAGAAGACAAGAAGAAAGGGAGAAAGCCCACTCACCAACCAACCACTAGGACTATATATAGTTTTTCCCTTCACACAATTAGGGAGTTAGCTTCATTTTTCTTTTTCCCAGTTCTTAGGTTCGGTTCATCACAAACACCATTAGGGTGTTTGGTGATTTTTCATTTCTCTTTTTCAATCTTGTAAGTGTTAATCATTACTCTTGTTACCTTTACATTAATCTATTCATTCCATCTTTTCATTCATCTTGATCTTCATCATCATCTATTGCAAGTTCTTAAGTTTTTATTTGATTCTAGTTTGATCTTAAAAAGTTGTTGATTTAATGTTTTTATTGGTGGGATTTATTTCGTATGATATTTAAATGATTTGTGTTTAATTTGGTAAAACCTTTTTGAGTATTTGGTTCGATTTTGATTAAAATTCGTATCCCCTGTTTTGTCTCTACTGTTACTGTTCTTCGCTGCCCAGAAACTTTCCGAACAGTCAAAGTTTATATCTCCCTTATTCGGAATTCTGGATATTCCGAATAGGGGTGTTTACATTTCCTTTACTCGGAATATTTTATATATTCCGCATAGCAGATTTTTCCGCATAGACCATATTATTCCGAATAGGGTTTTTAATTTTCCCTTACTCGGAATATTTTAAATATTCCGAATAGTGTTGTTATTCCGCATAAGGTAGGTATTCCGAATAGGACTATTTTTCAGCATAAGCAAATTTTCCGAATTGAACTTTTTATTCCGCATAGGCCATATTTTCCGAATAGGGCTAGTCTTTCCGCATAGAACCATATTTTCCGCATAGATGTGTTTTTCCGAGTAAGTCCATTTTTCCGCATAGAAGAATTCTTTTCCGAATAGCATTCTTTTCCGAATAGCATCTTATATTCCGAATAGGGTAATTTCTGCTTGGGTATTTTTCATTCACTGTTTGATTTAAATCTTTAAGTCTAGCTTACTTATTAATAGAATAGAAACCCAAATCCACTTTTTGTCACCAAGAACAAATCATTCCACTTTTAACTGAGATCAATTCGAGAGGATATCGAGAGAAATATTTTGAACCCATTGCAAAACCATTGTATCAAATGGCGCCGCTGCCGGCTCCTCTCATTAAGATCAAAAGTTTTTTGTGAGAACTTAAATTTTGGGATCCGTTCCCCGTGAACGTTACTTTTTCATAAAAATTTTCAAAAACAACTAAAAAATATAAAATTTTCAAAAATCCTAAAAAGTAAAAAAACCATAAAAAACCAAAAATATTTTTGTATTGTTTTTGCCTTGTTAGTTCTTTTGCAGGTGTATGCGCACTCGATCCACGTCATATCAAGAGCCCGAGCCTCTTGATCACTTAGACATTGCCGGTGTACCACCTCCAAACAATAATAACAACAACAACCCGCCTTTCAACAACATGAACAATAACAACAACAATGAGCCCCTTCCGGATAATCGCCCGATGATTGAACTACTGCAAGCTCATGTAGATGGCAACACGGATCCAATTGTCATACCTCCAATTGCCGCCAACAACTTCGAGCTCAAATCAGGCTTTATCCAGATGGTCTCCGCTCAACCATTCTTGGGACGAACCATTGATGATCCACACAACCACATTAAGAGATTTCTATAACTCACCAACACGGTCAAGTTCAATGGCGTTCCACAAGAAGTTATAAGGTTACAACTTTTTCCCTTTTCTTTAGAGGGACAAGCCCGGCATTGGCTTGCTAAGGAACCGCCACAGAGTATTCTCTCGTGGACGGATTTGGAAACCAAATTCATCAATTACTTTTTCCCACCCTCTCTTACTACCGCTTTGCGGAATGAAATTATAAATTTTGAACAAAAGTACGATGAGTCGTTCAGTGAATCTTGGGATCGATTTAAAGATCTTTTAAGAAAATGCCCACAACATGGTTTTACCAAAGTACATCAAATTAATACTTTTTACAATGGTTTAAGCATGAGTGACCAAGATTCACTGAACAGTGCCTCAGGGGGTAATTTATTGGCTAAGACTTCCAATGCTGCTTGGGACATCATTGAGAATAAGTCTCGTGTGCAAACCAAGAGTATTCGGACCAATGTTGCTAGTGCTAGCACTAATGACAGTGACAAGCGATTAGACAAAATCACTACGCTTCTTGAATCGCTTGTCACCCACACCGTCGCAACAACAACAGCAACAACGCAAAAAACGCTCAAGTGAACGCTGTCAGCCAACCTTGTGAAATATGCGGTGGTCCTCACTCTTACACAACTTGTACCGCCACCCAAGATTACCCTGCTGAGAATGTGAATGCGGCATATGGCACCTATCCTCAACCTGCTTATCAAGCTAAACCCCAAGGTGACCGTAACTTGCTTAGCTACCGCAGCAAAAACTATCTTTCACCACCTGGTTTTCCTCCCACCAACCCAAACCAACAACAAATCCTTAACCGTCCTCCTCAACAACAACAACAACCTCGACAACCTTACATCCCTCCTCACAAGCAACAACAACCACTTCAAAGAAACAATCAAGTCTACCAACAACCTGCTTACCAACCACCTGCATACAATGCTCCTTCCAACCAAACCACCACTGCACTACACCAAGAGGTCGCAACCTACATGAGAACCAATGATGTGATAGTCGAAAATCTCCAGTAGGAAGTGCGTAACTTGAAAGCAGATTTGGTCAAGCAAGGAAACGACTTGAGAGCCGACATGAGAAACACGTTGGATAGCCAAACTAATGATCTGAGGAACAGGATGGCTAGTTTCTTCCAAAGTAGTCAACCCTCTTCTTCGGGTACTCTTCCGAGTAACACCGTTGCGAACCCAAGAGGGGAGATGAAAGCAATCACCACTCGAAGTGGCAAAAGTACCAAGGAACCTGAGCTTCCTATACCTCCACCGGTGATTGTGACTAAGGAGAACGAGTCACCTGCTCCTATTCCATCTCCTTCCCCAATTTCTCCACCTCTCCCTTCTACCCCTCCTCCACCCGTGGTTGTGAGTGATCCTATTCCCCTAAAGCCTTCCTCTTCTTCCAATATACCTTATCCTTCAAGGTTGAGGAAAGAGAAGCAAAAAAGCAAGGATGATATTCAGGTTTCGAATTTCCTTAAAATGTTCAAACAACTGAATTTCAATATCTCCTTCGCTGAGGCTCTCGCTCACATGCCCAAATACGCAAAAATGTTTAAAGATCTACTGAGCGACAAGGAAAAGCTCCTCGATATTGCCAACACCCAACTTAATGAGAACTGCTCTGCAGTGCTCTTAAGGAAATTGCCAACCAAGCTTGGTGATCCGAGTCGTTTTCTTATCCCTTGCAATTTCCCGGGAGTAGAGAATTGCATGGCCCTAGCAGATCTAGGTGCCAGTATTAATCTCATGCCTCTAAGTGTTTGGAAGCAATTATCTCTCCCAGAGCTAGTCCCCACCAAAATGACTTTGGAATTAGCTAACCGTACGGTTGCGTATCCAGTGGCGATAGCCGAAGACGTCATTGTAGGAGTCGACAAATTCACCTTTCCTGCCGATTTTGTTGTCGTCGACTACGAGATGGACCCCCGTGTGCCACTCATTGTTGGTCGTCCATTCTTGAGGACCGGTCGCACTCTCATTGATGTTGAAGCCGGTGAGCTTATCATGAGAGTGGGTGACGATAAAGTAGTCTTCAACATGGGAAAGCTTTCTAAACAGCCTTATTCTTACGAGAGTGTTAATTGTATTGACATTCTTGATGAGGCTTGTGAAGAACACTTCAAGGATGCTTGAAAAAACATTCCTACCTCTCTTCCCAATGTTGAGACCGTTTCCTCTATCGACTCATCACTATCTCTAATTGGAGAAAGTGATTTCCTTTGGAAAGATTTGGAAGCTACCTTGGAAGATGTGAAGCAAGACAATGACGATTCTACTGCCAATTGGGATGACGATCTCAGTTTCATTGCAAACCTCCTCCGAGAAGATAATCCTTCCCCTCCATCTCCCACTGTTATTGCTATCAAGACTCCGACTTCGAATACGCCTCCCGTCGAAAATCCTCCGGATTTGGAACTTAAGGAGTTGCCGCCCCATCTTGAGTATGTATTCCTCGAAGAAGAGAAGAAGTCGCCAGTCATCATTGCTAAGGATTTGAAGGATGAAGAGAAAGCCCGACTTGTCGCTGTGTTGAAAGATCATAAGAAGGCTATCGCTTGGAAGATTTCTGACATTCGTGGAATTGATCCTCACTTCTGCACACACAAAATTCTCATGGAGGACGACTTTAAGCACACGATTCAAAGCCAACGAAGGGTGAATCCAAAAATCCATGAAGTCATCAAAACAGAGGTTTTCAAACTTCTTGACGCGGGTATGATATACCCTATTTCGGATTCACCATGGGTTAGTCCAATCCATTGTGTGCCTAAGAAGGGCGGAATAACCGTTGTTCCCAACGAACACAACGAGTTAATTCCCACTCGTCTCGTTACTGGGTGGAGAGTTTGTATAGACTACCGCAAACTCAATGATGCCACGAGAAAGGATCATTTCCCTCTACCTTTTATGGACCAAATGCTTGAACGCTTAGCGGGTAATGAATATTACTGCTTTCTTGATGGTTTCTCGGGTTATTTTCAAATACCCATCGATCCCCAAGATCAAGAGAAGACTACATTCACCTGTCCCTATGGCACTTTTGCTTACAAAAGAATGCCTTTTGGCTTATGTAATGCGCCCGGGACTTTCCAAAGGTGTATGTTAGCTATCTTCCATGACATGGTTGAACAAACCATGGAAGTCTTCATGGATGATTTCTCGGTCTTCGGGAATTCCTTCTCTTCTTGCCTTGCCAATTTGGAACGTATGCTAAAGAGGTGCGAAGACACTCGCCTTGTTCTAAATTGGGAAAAACGCCATTTTATGGTAAAAGAAGGCATCATGCTGGGACACAAGATTTCTAAAGCCGGTCTTGAAGTAGACCGTGCTAAAGTCGATGTTATCACAAAGTTGCCTCCACCTTCAACCGTGAAGGGTGTGAGAAGTTTCCTGGGTCATGCGGGCTTCTACCGTCGATTCATCAAAGATTTTTCTCAAATCGCTCGCCCGATGACCCACCTCTTGGAAAAAGATACTCCTTTTATCTTCTCCAAAGAGTGCCTTGAAGCCTTCAACTCGCTTAAGGATAAGCTAACTAAGGCACCCGTCTTGGTCACCCCTAATTGGGAGCTTCCCTTTGAGTTGATGTGTGATGCTAGTGATTTTGCTATTGGAGCGGTTCTTGGACAAAGAGTGAACAAACACTTCCAACCGATCCATTACGCTAGCAAGACAATGACGGGGGCACAATTGCATTATACGACAACCGAAAAAGAGCTTTTAGCTGTTGTCTATGCTTTTGAAAAATTTCGCCCCTATCTTGTCCTTTCCACCACCATCGTGTATACCGATCATTCCGCGCTGAAGTACTTGTTGACAAAGCAAGATTCCAAACCAAGACTTCTTCGCTGGGTTTTGCTGCTCCAGGAATTTAAAATAGAAATTCGCGATAAAAAAGGAGCAGAAAACTTAGCCGCGGATCATCTCAGCAGACTTGAGGATCCATACCAAGGGGATCATCCGAACAAAGAAATCAATGATTCTTTGGTGAGGACACCTCTCAGGAGGTGATTCCATCCCTCACCACGTTCCCCATGAACTAATTTTGGGTCGAGTCAGGCTCGTGACTCGGTTATCAAAAACAAGCGCTCCTCGGGAGGCAACCCGAGTATCTATCCCTTTAACCCCCTAAGTGTAGGGGAGGACCTATTTTGGTCATTTGTGTTTGTGTGGTGATGTGCTTACAGGGATAACTGCAAACTTGGAAATCTTTGAAGAACCGTGCTCCCGTGTTATCCGAAATCCGGTTCTATCTCTCAACTATCGTGATTCAATTTTCTTCATACTCACATTTGAAATTGATCACTTTAGTCGTCTCTTCCGTAACTCGAGTTAACCAACGTGCACAATGTCATAAGTGTAGGGGAGACTTTTCCCACATGCTTAAACATTGAGGACAATGTTTATCATAAGTGTAGGGGAGACTTCTATCGAAGTTTTAAGTGGACTTTTCCATGAAAATACCTTCATTTAACCGGAAAATCCTATTTTTCAACATTTTTCAAATTTTTTTATTAACTTTGGCCATTTAGTCGTAATTTTTAAATTTTTATCATTGCTTTCGTATGTATATCCCACAATAAAGTCAAAATTATTAATAAAGTGGTGTAGCTAGTTTAGAAGTCTTTGATCTATTAGGCCCGTTGCGTTTATTTTGACTCAACCCGAATAAACTTATCCAAGTTTATTCTAGCTAGTATCCTTAACCATGTAGACCTTAATTGGTTTATTAGGCTAAGTGTCCACGAGTCTCATTATTTGAGATTTTAAATTGTGGAGGACGAGAAATGATAGAGTCAATTATAAGTCGGTATTCTTGCGCAAGCTCACTTGGTGTAATTATTTGCCTATTCTCCCATCACTTGCTAATAATTTATCTGCAATAAGTAAGGTCTTACGATTTGAAAAGTTACTTAGCTTCTAGCCCAAGATCGTTTAAAAGTTGCTCGGTAATGATAAGAGTTCATAGCCAAGGCATAACTTATGAAGCGGGGCGCGAAGATTGGCGAGTCCGAAAAGGCCCTAACAAGGCATGAGGATTCAATTTTATTGCTGAAGATCCAAATGTGATGTGAAAAGCATTATTCCCAAAATCAATATGAAGGATCAAGATTCACGACGAAAAGCAATCAACTCCCATAAAGATCATGGAGAAGTCTATCCGAAAAGACCCTAACAAGGTATGAGGATAAATAGATCCAAGTCCGAAAAGGAGGCGGATCGTTGTATCTCAAAATCCCAATTAGAGATTGAAGAAATAATCATGAAGTCATGGTCAACAAAGTTGGAGAACCCCTCAAAAGTCTCCAAGTGAAGAAACTCTATTATGATGAGAAGACCATTATCTCAAGAACGTCCCTCGAAGATATGAAGTATGAAGTACATGCCAAATATCGGCCCGAGAAAGGTCTCAAATCGTGAACCAAGTTATGCCAAGATATGAACTTTTTGATATCCCGAGAAGCAATTTTAAGAGATTTTGTCCTTTAGCTAACTATTGATCAAATCGTCATACTTTGCTTTTAGCCTAAATAAACTATCGAAATAAGTCCCAAAAATGCATCTTCATGATCATTCTAAGACAAAAATAAAATATAAGAGATACACCTAGGAATAAGGGAGTTTAAGCATTTAATTAAGCCATGTGTGTAAGTGTTTGATTTACTAACTTATAATAACAATGATCTCGTTTTTAAGCTTAGTTTGGGGAACGTGAAACTTGAGGGTGATAAATCTTCGCAACACCAAAGCCCTAATGTAAGTCCTTGATTTCTTTACAAGTTATTTCCATCCTTTTGTTTATTTTAAGATTTTGATTTCTCTTAGCATTTTAATTTTTGTTTAGTAGTATGTAATAAGGCCAAGGTTGATTAATTATGAGAAAAATGTAAAATTGCTTTATCACTAAGCATTGCATGAGGGCATGGCAATGGTTAAGTGTAGGGGATTTGATAGGTGTGTAAACACCCATCCTTTTACCACTTAATTCTGGCTAAAACAAGTCCAAAACACGTGTTTAATATCATTTGTTTGGAATTATGCGTGGTTTTTATGTTTATTGTGTTTTCAGAGCTAACCGGATAAATATTAAAGAAAACATGGGATTGCACGGGTTTTATCAAGGAAAAAGACTCAAGACGAAGTCTATTGTCCAAGAGGTGCAAAAGATTTGAAGTCAATGGGCCTATTTGAAGATTTATCGAAGAAAAGGACCAAAGATGGAAGATTTATATATGTCGAAGAAACTCAAGTCTATTTAACGAAGAAATTAAAAGACGAGTTGAATTTAATCGACGACAAATCCCAAATCAGAATCGAAAACGTCAACTTTTCTGAAAAGACGAGAAGACAAGAAGAAAGGGAGAAAGCCCACTCACCAACCAACCACTAGGACTATATATAGTTTTTCCCTTCACACAATTAGGGAGTTAGCTTCATTTTTCTTTTTCCCAGTTCTTAGGTTCGGTTCATCACAAACACCATTAGGGTGTTTGGTGATTTTTCATTTCTCTTTTTCAATCTTGTAAGTGTTAATCATTACTCTTGTTACCTTTACATTAATCTATTCATTCCATCTTTTCATTCATCTTGATCTTCATCATCATCTATTGCAAGTTCTTAAGTTTTTATTTGATTCTAGTTTGATCTTAAAAAGTTGTTGATTTAATGTTTTTATTGGTGGGATTTATTTCGTATGATATTTAAATGATTTGTGTTTAATTTGGTAAAACCTTTTTGAGTATTTGGTTCGATTTTGATTAAAATTCGTATCCCCTGTTTTGTCTCTACTGTTACTGTTCTTCGCTGCCCAGAAACTTTCCGAACAGTCAAAGTTTATATCTCCCTTATTCGGAATTCTGGATATTCCGAATAGGGGTGTTTACATTTCCTTTACTCGGAATATTTTATATATTCCGCATAGCAGATTTTTCCGCATAGACCATATTATTCCGAATAGGGTTTTTAATTTTCCCTTACTCGGAATATTTTAAATATTCCGAATAGTGTTGTTATTCCGCATAAGGTAGGTATTTCGAATAGGACTATTTTTCAGCATAAGCAAATTTTCCGAATTGAACTTTTTATTCCGCATAGGCCATATTTTCCGAATAGGGCTAGTCTTTCCGCATAGAACCATATTTTCCGCATAGATGTGTTTTTCCGAGTAAGTCCATTTTTCCGCATAGAAGAATTCTTTTCCGAATAGCATTCTTTTCCGAATAGCATCTTATATTCCGAATAGGGTAACTTCTGCTTGGGTATTTTTCATTCACTGTTTGATTTAAATCTTTAAGTCTAGCATACTTATTAATAGAATAGAAACCCAAATCCACTTTTTGTCACCAAGAACAAATCATTCCACTTTTAACTAAGATCAATTCGAGAGGATATCGAGAGAAATATTTTGAACCCATTGCAAAACCATTGTATCAAGGTACATTAAAGTTTTTGACATTTATAGGCAATTCTAGAATATCTCGCCCGAGTGTACATCAAACGAAGGCTAGGATTAATAGTTTAATATTGATACATTTATGTCATATTTTTGCATTTGTGCTACATGGCAGTGTTGATGCCATCTGCAGTGGGTTATCAACCTTAACAACACTTAATTTGACAGGCAATCTAATATCAAAGGATGTAGTCAAAATGTCTCACTTAATAAATCTTCGGCGTTTGGTGATGTATTCTTGTTCTTTGACTCATTTTAATGACATGGTTTCAAGTTTTTTATAATCGGTATGCATCTTCATGTGTCTAGGCCTTGTCCCTTTTCCCATCTGCTACTATTTTTTATTTTCTATTTTAAACTTCTTGGATGTGCAGGTACTCTTTTTTCGCATCCTGTTTTTCTTAACGGTCAAAAGATGTCTGGTCTTGCCCATCATGCAATGGAACATTGATAAAAAGAGCATGACTTGTCTTCATCAAGTCACTGCCGTCTTTGGCTTCAGGTTTAGTTGTGTCCGTAGACCAGTACAAATGGTCATTAGAGTTTTTAATATTCGAAGTTTACAAATTGGCTGATTTTACCTCATAGATGTCAAAAGGAACCGTTTAATTTGAACAAATAGATGGTGGAATAGAAATTGAGTTGTATACACAATCATCAAATAACATAACTGGTTATTATGTCGTTTTGTTATAGGTATATCAATTGGAAAAAGGTACGCAAGAACAAATGAACTTGGTGTTCCCTTTGTAGTTAGTGTTTATCAATCAACTTGAGTTACAAACCATGAGGCGTGAGAAAGAGTGTGAGACATCAAGGAACAAATCTGTGTGAATGTGGTTGAGGTGGCGGTGATGGTGAATGATGTGTTTGAGGGACGGATCACCTATGTGGAACAAATGGAAAATCTAATGGTACTGCTCCAATGTTGCGTGTGCTCAATGATACCACCCATTATGTTGACCAAGGAGGCGGAAAGAGGAAGGGTATCTGATTTTATTTTGCTGTGTTTTTTATAATATTGATCCGTTGTATTAAATCTTTTACTTGAATTAGGTGCTTTTGTTGTATATTTGGAGCCGTGTCATGATGACAACTTTTCTTTTCTAGATTTGAGGAAGAAAGATAATTTTGACGTATCTTACATAGTAAAGAGTAGGTAAATTCACAGTTGTCAAGGGTGTCTCTGAAGAATGTGTTGAAGCTTAGTTAATAAAATAATTCAAGTCCAGGGTACCCCAAGTGGAGATCAAACAGAGGTTTGTTATTACATCTACTGAGATTGTTGAATTCAGGTTCAAGGGATTTGATGCATTTCACTATTTTAGTGCATTTCACTATTTTAGTGTGTCACTCATCCATATATGCTTCTAGTTTGGAACAAACGAACCTACACCATATTTCTAGATCCGTGAGCTCGGAATTAGAAAGAACGCCTGGGATATCTCAGTGGGTTGGTGGTTCGAATCCACCCAAATCTGTCACCTGATACAAGAACCTGTACTTAAACGAAATAAAAATCACATATTTGTATCTGGTTGTTGATGCAGTTAGCTGCTTGATTAAGAACACAGTTGAGACTTCACATAATTCTCGACTTTCTGACAATTAAATAGGTACATATTATCTTCAATTCATGCATTACTTCACTCATAAACGGTACATGGGTGCTGAGATGATCCGGATCGTAAATGAATGTTTAATGCATTAGACTACCATCATGGGCACACAATTTGTATGTACTCCTACTAATACCATCTATGTTGCACGGAGACAGATATGGAAACAGAAACGGGGACGGGGACGGGTACTCAGAAACGCTAATGTCCTAAAATTGAAGAAACGGGTATGGCCGGAAACTTATGTATATTATATATATTTATATATATTCATTAATAAAATAAATAAACATTACATCAAATTGTTGTCACTAAAATTACATTAATAAAAAGTATAAAGATTTGAACAAATACTAAGTCAAAATACATCAATGTATCAATGTTAGACTTATTTTGGTATGGGTTCGGTTTAGTGTACCATAAAATTTGTTACTACCATGTAAATAATAGATAATGTTATGAATAATATGTGGATGTCTAGAATAAGGCCCATTGCCCAAGTAGTAATTAGGGTTTACCCTAGTATTTATCTTATAAATACTCCTTGTATCTAGCATCTGTAATATATCAACCGAAGAATACCACTTACTCTTTATGTATTTACAACACGTTATAAGCACGATTTGTAAAATTTATTATCGCAAAATAATTGATATTATATGCAAGAATCATGAAAGCGTTACCTGCTTATTATTTACTTTAATTTGATTTTATGTCTTCTATCATCCTTAAAACACTCATTGCCCATTTGTTACCATATACTTAAGAGTACTCCATCCATGCATATAACTAGAATTAAACAGATTTGCAAGTAATGATACATATGGGCGAACTTATATGGTTAACAATTACCTTGTGTTAAATGGAATGTTCCGTATATAAGGTAAACGTTATTTTAAACGTAAATAGGATAGATTGACTTACATTTGCAAATTCAGAAATATATTTTGACAATATCACATCAATCTTTTTTTATTTTTTTAAACTGATTCTCTTTCTCTAATAAAAACACAAGATTATATTATTCACACTTTTTCTTTAATTAAAAAAAAAACAATTGAATCATGTTACCGTAACAAAAAAAAACATAATATCATTCACATATTTTTTATTTGTTAAATGGCTTATCTATACTAATTATAAAGGAAGGATCTGAAATGTTGAAAATTGAAAATTTTCCTTTGTAGCTTCTCTTGTAAGCTTAAAAATAAGTTAATTATGGAATTGTTAATAAATCCATACATAGAATTGTTAGGAATAATGTATTTAGAAGTTACTCCTGGTCATATAGCAGTTCCTACTGGAGTACTTCATTCCTCCTGGCAGCTTCTAGTTCCTCCTGGTCGTATTATAAAGTTGATAGAAGATATGATCAAGGAAGATTGTAGAAGATAAGATCAAATACTTAGTCTTCCTAGTCTTATGGAAAGTATTAAAACATGATAAGGATGATGAGAAAGTTACAAGTTTGTTTAGGAAACTATTAAAGGATATTGATGTATAATACTTAGGTAAGTATTAATTATATTGTAACCACCTAGGACCCCTTGCACTATAAAAGGAGGTCCTAGGGTGTAGAGATGAACACACTTCTACACACACATATTCTCTACATATTTCCCTCATTGTTTGTTCTAGCTTCAAGGTTGTAAACCCTATCACTATTTAGAGTGATTGTATTAATATATTGAGGCTTGAACGTTTGGTTATTTCTATTGTTCTTCTTATATAAAGATCGGTTTCTGCACAGTCTTTGTATCGTGATCAAGGTTTCAAAGATCCTTCAAGAAGTAAACCCAACACAAGTTTTGAAGGTTTTCTTTATATATCTATAGGTTTATTTGTAGATTTTTGAAATTCTATTGCAGCCACGTCTTTGCCGGGCTATATGTTGCCTTCGTCGGAATTTGCTGCCGAGATGTTTAGGTTCTTATAAAAATTGTATTGAATTTGTTGTAAAATTATATGTAGTATTTTATTTTAATTTGTTTGTATGTACATTGGTTGGATATGGAGAATGAATATGAATTGGATAAGGTGTATGATTTGTTTAATGAAAAGTGGTTTTATGATCAGATGTCATTTTAGAAAGAAGAGAACTTGTTTGTTGTTGTTGCTTGTGTATCTATAGAGTGTTAGATCTGAATCAATGTGTTATGTTGTGTATTGTAAAGCTCGTTTCCGATTTCGTAAAACCATAGATCTGAATCAATGTGTTATGTTGTGTATTGTAAAGCTCGTTGCCGATTTCGTAAAACCACTCGGTAATAGGCATGCAAGACGCGGTCGAACCGGTAAGATCACCTGTAATGGTAATTGGATGAGCTAATTATGAATTTTCATTCTTCTTATAGTCTTGCAATCACTCATAAGTTTAGTGTTTAGTCATATACATGCGCAAATTTCTAAACAAATCCCTTTTTATCTTTTACACGTGCAAATTTCTCAACAATGCAATTGAATTATTGTCAAAGTCAAAACCTATTTAAATGCATTTTGTGGTTCAAAGGTGATAACAATTTAGCAAGTGTAAAAGATTAAGTAATATATTAAAAAAAATTAGTTACTTTGACCTCTAGAGATCAAAGTTCAAAAGATACAAGAACAATCTATATACTACTTATAAACAAGGAACGGGTGAAAAGTGAAATCTTGAAATTTATTTTTATTTATTTTTGGGAATGTGGAAACCTGAAACTAAAAACTAAATGAAATAATGATATTGGAAAAATTCAAGTTGCATATATACTAAATTTATAGTTCTTTTTTGAACACAAACAATTCATGCATACTTCTAATTGGTTACACTGATTTGTTTTAATACATAATTTCGGCAAGCTTTCTAAACATGAGATTTCTTTCCCCTAATAAGAACTTTGGAACAAAACAATTTATACAACTGAATAATCTCAATGAGTCAAAATCTTAAATAAATTAAAATAATTAGTTACCTTTACCAAGTCAAACAATATTTTAAGCAACTTATAACTCAAAATTTTATTTTATTTTATGTTTTAAATAAGTCACAATTTACGTAGCAAGTTTTATATTTCATCATATCTAATTGGTTTTTTAACTTTTATTTTCTTCTTTGCAGATTGGATAAAAGAGTCGAACATCTTCTATTTCTAGGTAATTTGAAATTAGTATCAATTTTGTAAGGTAATCGTTGTCAAAAAAATCACAAATGTTATTCTTTAATCAACGTTTTTTTCGTATCTTTTGTTCTTCTTTCGGACCGAAGTAAAAGAAACTATCACATTATGCCGCTTTAAAGGTAAGACCGTTTATTGAATGCCAAAATGCAAGTTGCAACGTTATCTAAAATGTTACGAATTCAATTAATTTACATGTTTAAACAATGGAGTATGGTTGTTATCCTGGAAGCATTGATTTGTAGACGTGATCCTAGCATTGTCTGTATTTGTAATTTTAATACATGAACTTTTTTTTGGGCGATCTATTATCAGGTTATTGATCTAGCGCTAAGAATACTAGCGAATATTTAAGCATAATTACGATAATAACCGGCGGCAAATAATTGACGGTATGATAATTGTTTAAGTAGACGAATTGATAATCTGGTGAATCGATCGGCTTAACCGCTGGTCAAACCGTTGACTCTATAACTCGATCGGATTAACCCGGTGGTCAAATCAGTAAGCCAGTGACCCGACCGAATTGATCCACGTGTACTCGCCTGTATGATCATATCCACATATACATGTATTTCGCATTCGTACACAAAAAACTTATCACACTATCGCATATCGTTAATTATCTACCGTTAAAGATTTCCGCCGCTATGCGCGGGTACTCGTCTAGTACCCTATAAAGGGTGTATGAGAATTGTTGAAAATAGAAAGTTGAAAGTTGAAATGTTGAAAAACTAATTAATTATGACAATATTGAAATGTTGAAATGTTGAAATCACATGCTTGCAAAATACGTGTGTTGCCCACCCTATTATAATCATGAAAGTTGAAAAATCATTATTTTTAGAAATGTTCGAAAAATTAATGGGGAAATGATCCCTGCAGTTAACTGCAGGGAAGTTTATATGCTGTTAGGTATAACAAACGGATTAAATATGTAATATTATTAGAGTTGAAGGGCCATATTTGTAAATGTAAAAATCTATTTTCTGTGTAGCATCAGATAACTTAGCTGCAGTTTGCAGCAAGGATGTTATTCCCAAAATTAATTACACAAAAATTAATGCATGAAATTATATTTTTAGTAATGTTGAAAATGTTTATATACACGAATGAAAGTGTTGTTTGACAGCTAAATATGTTAATCAAATGTAGGATGAGCATTTTGACCCGAATTCTGAATTCGAACCCGAATCGTTCCCGGAACCGTACCGATTCCCGGTACCCGAATCTCGTTCGCTACGGGATCGGGACTACGAAATAAGGTGAAAAAAATCGGTGTAAAACCCCAAAATTTGGGCTTTTAACATATCACTGGATTCATTATTATTATCATTGATCATATAATATTTTTACGGACCACCTTTACAATACACCATCACAAGACTTATTTCGTACAAAAATCATGATTTTATTATATAAAAATAGTGAAGTATTTTAACTTAATATTATATACACACTTTTACCTGAATGAATAATAGATTCATCACCTCAGTACATATTTTGAGATAAACTGTAACTTTACTTAATTAAATTATTAAGTACTTGGACTTATTTCTATATGTATATATTTACATGTATTTATAATGGAAATAAACACCTAACACTTTAAAAACAATTTACATTATTTTAACATTGTCATCTATTTACTTTCTTCAAGTAAAATATTATAACAATATATTCATTATATACTTTCACTAAATTACCTAAAGCTTCAACAAAAATACCTATAACTCAACAAATGCATACTATACTTACAAGGAACCATACAACTTGCTATACTTCGTACACATGCATACTATGCCATACTTACACAACACTATGTCACCATACACAAATGCTTTACATTGTCAATTTTGTCTCACTTTGACCTCCCAAAACACACGGCTCAAACACAAAAATGGGAAGGAAGTGCATTTGCTAGTTTTGGCATGTGCTAATATCTCACCATATCTTACACAAATCCCACAAAATCTAGGCTAGATCACATGAGATCTTCACTTGATACACCAAAATCTTCCTATATCTTGTACTAGCCGATCCTCTCTCACACACACATAAACACACACTCAAACCTCTCCCAAAACTCTCTCAACCTACGGCTTATTTTATTTTCTTCTTCAACAAAAATCTTCAACATTCATTTATTACTTCATTTACTAGCCTCAATCTATGTCTCTTCCATATTGAATACTAATCATTGACACTCCTACAACCACCTTGATCATCAAGTCAAGAAAAGAATCCCTAGAAGCTCCATTGAAGCCCACGGCTACATTATTGTTACTAGGATCTCCATTGTTGAAACTTAGCTCTCATTCCTACTCATTCTCTTGTTCATCCCTAGATCTACCTAAACAAGTAAGTAACTTAAAACCTATCTTTCAATATACTTACTTTTCATACACATGAACATACACATGATTATTATTACAAAAACTTGATGTTGAAACAAAATATGAAACCCTAGATCCTATATGGGTCACGGCTTAAAATAGGTTGTGTGTTAAGATGATGTAAAATCTTGATAACCATGATGAACATAACCTTATGAACTAGTTAAACTAGAAAAACTATGAAAAGCATAAGCATGCATATATTAGACGTGGGGTTTTTAAACCCTAATGGTTCTATATATGTTAATCTTGTAATATTTAGATAAACCTAGAAATACTAGATCTATACTACTAGTTGCCTTAGAATGATAAGCTCACTATGTTTGCCTTATAGGATTTAGTTTTAAGCCCACTATAATAAGCTTGCCTAAAATAAACTTCATAGATCTTTATTAAATAATGTTTTATAAAACTTATAGTGTGAAAAATATGATTTCACAAACTTTTGGATTGAAAAATGAGATCTATAAATGTTTTGGATTAAAATGATAGATTTATAAATGACTTGGACTAAAATGTTAGATCTATGAAGTTTGGGGTTAAAATAGTAGATCTATAAGTTTTTAGATTAAAAATAGTAAAAATAATACTTTAGGGTAAAATTAGTAATTTTATTAAGTTAAGGGATCTAAATGAACAAGTATAAAAACTCACGTCCCAAAAATATAAACATAAGGGTGGATTTTGTAAAATGTCGTGAGTTGAGGGTAGTGTTTTGACACTATCCGAAACTCCAAAATTAACAACAAGGACTTAAATGTAATTATTACTAAGTTAGGGTAATTTGTGTAACATAAATAGGAACCTAGGGACCCCTTTTTGCCTTTGCCGAAACATAGTAGTAACCCTAGGGACCCCTTTTGCCAACTTGCAAAGTTCAGTAAACACTAGACAAACCCTAGGGGCTGTTTTGGACACAAGCCGAAATTTATAGATACCCTTGGGACTATTTATGGCAAGAACCGAAAAGTATTACATGATTAAAAATGTGGAGGACTTTTTTTGCCATATGACGAAAGATTAATAAGCCCTAGTTCTTTTATTAATTAGTTAAATAAAACTATAAAAGAAACCCTAAACCCTAAACGAATACCACAAGGACTAAACCGTCATTTCTTAAACTTATAATCTAGGGGCTTATATGGTAAATATTAAAACTTGAGGACCTTGGTGCAATTTAACTAAAGTTATTTATATTAAATAAACTTTAGGGTTTTTAATGTAAATCATAGAAACTTGAAGGACTCACTATATATATGTATAAATAAATACATACGGATCGGACAATAAACGACAAGATATCTAAAACAAGTATAAGCATGCACTTTAATTATCTGGACGCATCTATGCATTGTATATGCATATACTGAGATCAGTTAAATTACTTAGGTAATTAACTGTATCGTGAGCATACTATCTGGACTATCTGTGATTTTATTCGGACACTGCTATTCAGGTGAGTTCATAGCCTCGCCTTTCACAACTATTTATGTTTTTACTAACCCGCGAGGGGAGACATGCTATAACTTGTTTTGACTATATGATTTTTATATCGTGAGATCGTGGCCCCACACTTATACTTAATAAACTGTTGATCGAGGAAACGCAAACTGAACTGTTACCCTTAATTACATTTGCCTATTGTAGATGAACCCGCATGACCCGTGCATCCGAAACTGTTAGAATTTTTTAATTGCCTGAATGTTATAAATAGATCTATTTAGGATTGACCGTCCCCATCTGGGTGAGTCATGCTCACTGTGCCTAGGCCAGGACAACAGATGTTTCACATGTCAGCACTTATTATTTTTGGGTGCCTTTTAATAAGGCGAAGGGTCCTCATTTGTCGAGGACTTAACTGTCAAGTCTCAGTTTCGGGCAATATGGGAATGTAATTACCTTATAGTATTTGGCTTTGTGCGATACTATGCTTGTGATGTTTGCGGTTCTAAACTTGACCTTTTTTTATTTGGTACATTAATACATGGAACATACTGATATATCTGAACTTGATTATTATCTAACCTTATGAAATACTATATGGGATATTTGAGATCCTACACTTGATTTTTATATCAAACTTTGTGCAACGCTATGTAGGACAATTTACGGTCCTGAACTATGATTTTACAAAACTCTATGAATTCACCAACTTTATGTTGACTGTTTTAAGCATGTTTTTCTCAGGAAATTAAGCTGGATTATTTTGAGCATGGACTGAGCATCATTTAGGAGCATCATAATGATTGGGGGGATCTGTTTTCACTGGGGTATTTGTAACAACTGATATTTAACATTTTAACTAATTGTACTAAAACCATATTTGTATCAATTGTATTTCAAATCATGTAATTATGATCAATGCTTTGTATGCCATTTGTTCTGTGATCCAACTACTGACACCCAATTACTATTCCGCTGCAAACCTGATTTGGGGGTGTCACAATCGGGACCACCAATTTGGTACGGGACCGGTACCAAATCGGGAAATTCCCGAAAAAAAGCGGGAAAATCCCAATTTCCCGGTACCGGTACCGATTCCCGTACCAGTACCGATACCCGAATCCCGTTCGGTACGGGATCGGTACATAAATAATTAGATCAGAAAAAATCGGGAGCACTAAATCGGGACAGGTTCGGGACGGGATCGGTACCGAGCTCATCCCTAATCAAATGTGATAAATTTAGTAATGTTGAAAACTTACAGAAGAAGCTTCATAAGTTTCGGATATACATCCACCAGTTGTAACCCAAATCTTTTCACCGTTCATTCTACTCTACGCCATCTCATTCAACAATCACTCGGTATAATAGATAGGGTTAATAATTCTTCTTCCAAATCATGAGGTATGTTATACACTTTCACTATAATTTGCTATTTTGAATTATTTAGTTATTGTTTTCTTCTTTTTATTTCTTGTTTTTGCAGATTAGGTTAAAACTTCTATGAATTTATCAATTCACCCATCTCGAAAGGTATGTTTATTTCTCTAAATGTGCATTAGGTGTTTGTTAAAATGATTAATTATGGGCGCGTTCACTGTTCCTCCACAATTTTCAATTGTGATCGAATATGTATGTAGCTAGATTCGTGTTGATCGACTTATCCATTGTTCTTTTCTTCATTGCAGGAGCTTCTTCATCTAAGTGTCACTGATTTTGAATTCATGTTCACATTCTTCATTGAAGGCGTCTCTGGCTAGATTTTATGGTTTTTGGCATTGTCGATTATTCTATCTCTTTTTTGTGGTAATGGTTGCAGGTCATCGTGAATGAAGTCTTATCTAAAAGTTATGAAATCGTACCTAACTACGTACTAGAAGCATAAAGCTCATCTAAGCACCATTGTTTAAGGTTCTATAATTATTAAGCTAATGGAAAATGGTTAATTTTGGATATTTTATACATGTTTGATTTAGACTATAAAACACTTTAACCAATAGTCAGATACGTTGTTGATTTGCAAAAGGTTTAACCTTTTTAAGAACAGTTGTAATGTAGTAAAGTTCATAAGAAAAATAGGTATTATGTGTCATCACGTATTTGAATCATCATTATCACATTATGTGGTTGCTTTTATCCCTATTATAAAAACTAATGTCTAGATAAAAAGAAGATATTTATAAACACTCCTAAACTATGTAATCTACATAAGTAAATCACTAAAGTCAGGTAGCATTAGTATGGTCAAATATTTCTTAGTAACCATAGGTCAAGGTTTCACACCAAAGGTATATAATCAGTTCTTTTAGTCTATAACTTTTCTCAATGTATATATTGTACTTATAATAAATGACATGTTCCTCATAAGCCACAACTTATGCTAACATAATTCAGTTTATTGCCCCTTCATAGGTTCTGGAGTACAAATTATGATAAGTGGTCATGAAAGGTGTAAGTACGAACTATGTTATAGCTAAGCTAATATTTTTATTTTATTTTTTTGATTTCGACTATCATTGATGCATATGTGTGTTTTATAAGTTTAAAATATATGTAATGGCATGAGACTAATATGCAAACAATTAGATCCTATCACTCATCTAAGACTCTTGGTTTTGCAGATAAGAAGATTGTGTAGTGAATAATGGAAAGAAAGGATCCACTAATTCTCCGTAGAAGACCAGCTTTTTCTATCCGTACCAAATTGTTTTCTAATGAAGTTGAGTGCTGCTGAACAATTAAGGCCCCGTTTAGTTCGCAGAATGTTTTTTAGGGAATTGTAATCTTTGAAAGGAATTATAATTTGATGTAACTGTAATTGAAAGAATGGGAATGTCTTGGAATGTAACATTGTGGAATTGTATGGATAAAATCTGAGATGTGTTTGGTTGAGTCTGAACGTAATGTTATTCAATTACGTAGTATACCAAACACCATATGTAATGTAAAGTGAATTACATTCCCCTCATTCTGTGAACCAAACAGGTTATGTAATGTAATTGAATTACAATTACATCCAATTACAACGAAACAAATGGCGCCTAAGTGTTAAACATAGGAAGTTCTCTCTTTCATTCTTTTAAAAATGACATGTACTACATTGTTGGGGTTTGGTCTACCTTTTTCCTATGGACACTGGATAAACTAATGTCTGGTCCACAAATGTATATCATCCCAATGTTAAATCACAATGGAAGATGTTCAAAATATGACTTCGGGTGTGGTTTGTTGCGTTTTCCCGTCGCGTTTTTCCACGGCGCGAGCCATTCCCCTCCCGTACTTTGTGCTCTTGTATAAAAATAAATGTGTTTTACATTGTTATCCACTTGATCTTTCTTTAATAAATCATCAATAATTTAGTCTTGTTTTTCTATATGAATAAATCATGTATTCTCACCTATTGCAGTAGTTTATTTACATGCATTAACATATAATATTTATATGCATATACGCAAGATTTTACTTTTTTGTTATTTTGTTGTTTTATGTGTACAAGGACTTGGTCAAAGATTGGCGGTAACCCTTCCTCTTTCTACTTAAATATATTATGCAATTAGTTTGTTCTTGGAGTTCTTGGTATTTGCTACTTTTAAGGTTTATGTCGTGTTTAGTGTAAGAATATGGGATTATGTATTTAACTTACGATAGTAACTAAATGGAGAATGATGGCTATTTTTTATGTTAAGTATATCTAAAGTTAGTATTTGTTATCATCCCATCCAAGTATTATCCGTTTTGCTGGGTAGTCGTTAGGCTATAGGGGGTTTTGGACAAATCTAATCGCACCAACGTCGATCGCGTTAAAGGAACGATGGCCGTGCATGATCCGCCTAAAGAAACGACGTCATAGAAGTTTCTTATATGGCTTGCAACGTGAATATAACATACTAACCTTTGAGAACTATGACGAGTGGGATTGGTATTATTGAAACCAGTCAAAGCCTTTGGTAATAGATTATCTACACTTCGAATGTTGTCTTTAAAAAAGTTTTGCGCGATGAGTAACGTGCGTTGTTAGATTTTATCTCATAATTAATGTAATGTTTTACTTTTAGTTTCACTAAATGTTTTTATGTGTTTGATACATGCTAAGAGTTCTGTTACAAGCATTTGCAATTTTGTTTTTACGAACTTGCTTTAAGTTTCACGAGACACTTACCATAAAATCACATATCGTTATTATTTATCTGCCGTTAAGCATTTCTCCCACTTTGCGCTGGTACTCGTCTAGTTTTATATAATATAAACATCTGTTAATTTTTTTTTACGAAAATCCTTTTTTAAACTACTCTCGACATTAGGTGGGTCTTTAATACAAACAAATATGGAAAAAAATTGCTAATAAATAAGTTATTTGTGTTGTTCCAATTGATAAATATAATTTAAAGATTGACATATACATTAGTCTTTGAATTATAACTTATGTTACGTGCTCAAAAATAGCTTATTTGAATTTATTAGTTCAACCTATAACCGACTATCTTAATTACAGTACAAAATTGGCCATATGTTGTATCAGCCTAATAAGGGTTTTGGTTTACTAGCTATAACCGACTATCTTAGGGTTTTGGCCCAAGCCCACCACCGACATATACTCCTATATATATTCTCAATAGCCTAATCAAATTCATTCAATTCACACACAATCATCTATCGATTTTAAGGTACGAATATAAGTTTAGATTTTTTAGTTTTTGTTTTTGTTAGAAATTTCTTTTAGTTTTTGTTTACTAGCTAGCTAGGGCTCGAATATAAGTTTAGATTTTTTCCCTAGAAAAATGTTAGGCTTATTGCCCATTTTACCAATCGTAGCGCCTCCATCTGATGGTCCATGCCAAGTACAATACAATCCCAGGGTTGAGGAAGCTGAGGATGAACAGTACAAGTCAAATGCCGCCATCGCAACACACACCAGAGCTATTGGAATTATACACCCTCCCCCGGACATCAGAACCATTGTCGACAAAACTGCTAGCTTTGTGGCAAAAAATGGAGCTGAATTTCAAAACCAAATCATTGCTAGACATGCTGAGCATGCAAAATTCAATTTTTTGAATGCTTCAGATCCCTATAATGCTTACTACCAACCATCGCTTGTCTGAGTTTCGGGTCCAACATCAAAACACTGATACACCTGCTCTTGATTTAACGGCAACTGAGAAAGCCTCAACAAATAGCAATGATACAACTCAGATAACTGACCCGTCAGCAAAATTTAGACCGGTTCGGAAAGCTCTTGACCCACCTGAAACTGAGGAGTACACAATTCGGCTTCCTGAGGGCATAACTGCAGAGGAGTTGGATCTTGTTAAATTAACCGCACAGTTTGTGGCGAGAAATGGGAAGTCGTTTTTGACTGGTTTAACTAGTAGAGAAAATAACAATCCTCAATTTCAATTCCTGAAACCCACTCACAGTATGTTTAGCTTCTTTACTTCAGTTGCGGATACCTACTCGAAAGTCTTGATGCCTGCTAATGGACTGACAGATAAGCTGAAGAGAAGTGTAACAAACATGACAACTGTACTTGAGCGGTGCTTGCACAGGCTCGAGTGGGAACAATCCCAGGAAGAGGCAAAGCAAAAAGCTGAAGATGAGATACAAGAAGAAAAATTGCAAATGTCAATGGTTGACTGGCATGATTTCATCGTTGTTGAGAACATAGATTTTGTAGACTATGAAGATGATGATATGCCGCCACCAATGAGTCTTGATGAAGTTATAAGGAGCAGCAAGATGACGTCGATGGAGGTGGATGAAGTTGTGGATCCCGGGAAGGAAGTAGAAATGGAGATGGACGAGGAAGAAGTACAACTTGTTCAAGAAGGTATGGTGGCTGCAAGTCGTCAAGAGAATAATGAACCACAAATGAGGATTGTGAAGAATTGGAAGAGACCTGAGGAAAGGGCCCCCACAGAGAGAAATCCGGCTAAATATATGTTTTCGCCAATCACTGGTGAAGCAATTCCTGTCAACGAGATGGCAGAACATATGAGAATTTCTCTTATTGACCCCAGGTTTAAAGAACAAAAAGACCGAATGTTTGCTAAACTCAAAGAAAGTACACTTGCTCAAGATGATGAAATTTCTAGAAATATTGTTGGACTTGCACGGACCCGGCCGGATATATTTGGGACCACAGAGGCGGAGGTTTCTAATGCGTTTAAATCTGAAATTGAAAGGAAAAATGACGAGCAGCCTAAGCTTGGGCAGACTGCAACCCAAGCTATGTCTCAAAATGCAGATGATCACATTGACGATGGGAGGAATCTTCCTGGTCCTTCAGCTCCTGTTCGGACCCTACCTCCACCACCTGGGCTTGCATTGAACCTTCCTAGTGTGCCACCTAATTTTCAATACTCGGCAGTAACTAATGGCAGTGTTGTGGCGCCACAATCTATGCCATGGGTTAACACAATGCTTACACCGCTACAGCACCTGCCGCCCCCAATGCAAATGAACCAAATCCGTCAACCTATGTCTGTTAATCCACCTGTGCCACCACCACCACCTGGATCCCTTTGTCATCGTCCTTATATGCCCCAATACAGCATGCCTATGGTTGCTCCGCTGCCTATGCCTCGAGGGCCACCACTCCCAGACATTGCTGATCCTCCACTTCCTGAAGAACCTGAACCAAAGAAGCGAAGGCTTGATGATTCTTTGCTTGTTCCTGAGGATCAATTCTTGGCTCAGCATCCGCAGGGATCTGTTCGTGTAACTGTGTCACTGCAAGTGGATGATGAAAAACTGAAAACAAAATCACCACTGGAAATTACAGTTGACTCCTTGTCTGAGACGGTAGGAAGTTTGAAAGCGAAGATTGAGAGGGAGATTCAATGCCCTGCAAACAAACAAAAACTGAGTGGGAAGGCTGGTTTTTTGAAAGACAATTTATCTCTAGCGTATTACAACGTTGGTGCAGGTGATACGCTTACTCTCTCTTTAAGAGAACGTGGTGGTAGGAAGAGGTAAGAGGCATTTGCGATTAGACGTTCCACATGGCAGAGCTTGATTGGTTAGCGGAATTATAGGCTTGGAATATCTCTAATATACTTAAGACTGCATTGTTCATTAATGTAATCTCAATTTCAAGTTGTATAACAAATTGACAATGTATATATATACAGCTATTACTAGCTCGTTGATTTTGTTTGTTTCGCTATTTGGCTATTACGGAGTACTAGTTTTACATGCATCATTTGGTGGTTAGTTGTGTTTTGTGTTTGTGTTCGGCTACGTTTTTCATATAATCAAAATCTTAGAATCCTGAAAATGTAAACTACCAAATAGGGGTATGCAAAACCAGTCTGTTTCGACAGAAACTGAAAGTTGAACAAGGACTTACTGAAATCGAGCTGCACAATGCAAGGTTCTGGATTTGGAAGTTCGGTATTAAAACATGCTTTTTATTTATCAATCATTAACTTTGGGTGCTGCTTGGCTACCAGATCATATTTGGCGTTGTTTTAATGCATTTGGCGGTACGTGTTTCAGTGCCCAAGTCCCTCTTACATGTCGTGAACTGTCAAACCTTGATCAATCAAGATAATATCTGTACGAAACTGTATATAAATTTCTGTAGAGAAAGCTCAACAACATAGAAAGAAATAAAACATCCTAAAGTTGATAGCTCGAGGGGCTTTATGAGAAAAGCTCATGCTTGACGCGTGAAAAAGTTTGAATTTGGCTCGAGCTCGAGTTGTAACGACTTGTTATTTAGACCAATTAAAGTTATAATATTAAAGAAAATTTAAATTTTGCTCCAACTCAATTCGAACACCTCTATACATCACTTCAAAATGGGGTGTTTCAATAAATTTTTACATGAAGATTGCTTTTTCTTTTTTCCTAATTAGTTTGTTTGATAAACACAGTGATAGGATTTGATCACCCGTAATACACATTGGCTAATATATAACATCAATTGTTCGCGGTATGTGACCATGTCATCTTGAAGCCGTGTTACGCGTTCCATTTTTAGCATAAAACGTTTATGGACCATTTTTATGGGAGGAGATTTGCACACTCAAAAATATGATTTGCACACTCAAAATATTATGTCATGACATATATACCCTTAAGATATGTGACTTTGTGTGCACTTCACTAAATAATATAGGGGGTATAAATGTCCAAAGACAAGAAATTTGAGTGTGCAAATCAAATTGTGGAGTGTGTAAATCACCTCCCATTTGAAAATGCAAGAATAGACAACCAAAATTAACCAACTATAAGTAAATTGGTCAGACATGCTACCTCTTTACATGATATAATTAAATCGACCTCGAGTGTACATTAAAGGAAGGCTAGGATTAATAGTTTAATATTGATACATTTATGTCATATTTTTGCATTTGTGCTACATGGCAGGATGTTGATGCCATCTGTAGTGGGTTACCAACCTTAACAACACTTAATTTGACACGCAATCTAATATCAAAGGATGTAGTCAAAATGTCTCACTTAATAAATCTTCGGCGTTTGGTGATGTATTCTTGTTCTTTGACTCATTTTAATGACATGGTTTCAAGTTTTTTATAATCGGTATGCATCTTCATGTGTCTAGGCCTTGTCCCTTTTCCCATCATGTATCGGATGGAATCAGAAGGTATTGAACGGGTTGTGTAATGAGGCTATGAAGCTCATGTATCGGATGGAATCAGAAGGTATTGAAGTGGATGATTATATACAATCAACCGTCCTTAGTGCTTGTGGCGATATTGAATGGAAGGGCGATGAATATCCGGTTAGATACTCCTTGAAGTCGAATTAATGTACCATACTTGTGTTGTAATCAGATAATGATTCATGTCTGTATATAGGGTGAAAAACTGAAAATATTTCCCACCCCTTTTAACATTTGATTAATTATGTACCATAGTGTACTTACTTACTACCACCAGTTGTTATTAACATACGATTTGCAAGTCTCTGAATCCGGGTTGTGTTTGACATGGCGTGTTTATTATTAGTATCACCTAAGAATCTTCGCAACCCCTGCAGGTGGTCGAAATTGGCTCTAAGTTTCTCTCATGGAGGAGAAGATTTCGCTTAGTATTCATAACGGCTCAAAAGGGTAAAATACATATATTTTGCTTAGTAGTCTAACACCACCACCAGCCCCTCTTAACACCACCACCAATTACCGATGGCGGTGGTGGCTGGGTATGGTGGTAATGGCGCCAGTGGGAGGTGATGACTGACGACCAATGCTAGGTGGTGCTTAGTAATGGTAGTGGTGATTGGAAATGTTGGCTGCGGCGATGGACTTAGAACTTGACGGATAATCGTTTAATATTTAACCAAGAAGACTTCTTTTCCTTTCAAAACCCCAGATCCCCTTAGCTTTTCACACAACCTAGGTCAAAATCCTTAAACCCTAATCACCATGTGGATTAAAAACCTTAAATCACTCCAACACAAACCAATAACCCACATTTGATTACAAATCACCTAATCACATCACTAGATTTCACACAAAATGAAGCACTCACACTTTCAAATAAGTTACCACATCTTAAAACCCTAGAAAAACCCAATTCAGTAATCACCTTTTTAACCCAATGTGGCCTTACCAAACCCCAAATCAAATCCATTTTAACAACCTCACCTACCCTTTTAACCACTGATATCAACAAAACCCTTAAACCCAAATTTCATCCCTTTCAACAACTAGGGTTTAAGGGTTCTTCTTGGCTTGAAAAGCTTTTTAAGCAATGTTGTTCTTTTTCTGGTACTAGGTTGGATAATAATGTTAAATATTTAAGGGTTTTGTTGGGTTTTGATGATACCAAAGTTTTTAAGGTTGTTTCCAAATCTTGGAGGTTATTGGCTTGTGATTATGAAAAGAAAATAGGCGAGAATATGCTGGTTTTGAGGAAACACGGGGTATCGATTCATAAGATCGAGTCACTTTTGTTGAAGGAGTCGGGGTCTTTGTTACAGCGTGTTGAGTGGTTCGATGGAGTTGTTAAAAAGGTTGAGCCTTTATTAGGGATTAGACCTGATTCGCCACGATTTTTAGATGGGGTTGAGATAGTTATGTCGTTGAGTGAAGCGACTTTGGATAAGAAACTTGGGATTTTTAGAAGTTTTGGGTGGACGGAGGACGAGATAGTTAGAATGACTAGGAGTTTTCCGTTTTGTCTAAGGAGGTATGAGGGTGCAATTAAGGCGTCGTTAGAGTGGTTTAAGGAGGAGATAGGTTATGGGGGTGAGTATTTGTCAACGCATCCCAAGTTGTTGGACAAGAGGGTGATTCCGCGGTATAAAGTGTTGGCGAGTTTGAAAGAGAATAATATTTTGAAGAGAAAGCTTTCGCTTTATTCGGCTGTTGCTCTATCTGAAGAGAAGTTTGTGAAGGATTTTGTTTTGCCATATCGTGAAGTTGCACCTTGTCTCTATGAAAGCTATACTAATGCTACTCGTAAAAATATCAAATGCTAGCGTCGGGACGATTGTATGTTTTCTTGTTCATTTTTTAGATACTTTGATCATTTTAATTCGATTTAAGTCGCCGCTTTGAAATTAGAAATTTGTCATGTGTGTGTAAATTGGTGATGTTCATGTTGTCCCTTGATATCGTTTAAGTCGCTAACCAATGGTGTATGTAAGGAAAAGTGAGAATGCAATTCGACTATTCCCCCTTATTCTGTGTGGATATTTATATATCTAGTGTTGGTTTTTGACCGAATCTGTCGCCTTTTAGCCTTTTACTCAAACTGTTGGGTTGTATATTATTAAGTAAATTAACTTGTGAAGACTTTGGATATGTCACTTTTGTTAAGTTCAGCAATTTATGATTATGCAGCGAGTGAAGGGTCATAAACGATCAAGGGTTACCCCGGTTATCCCGTGTGCATCCGAGTCAAAGACTCGCCCTCCCTTGGTAACCTGAACGGCGAAAACCTCATTTGTAGACCCGTTATGGTATTGCATTAGATTGACTGTCAAATAATGAACTCCTTGTCACTCTATATGTCTGCGAAAGAAATGCTTAGACTAACACTTAACACATAGTTCGTTGTTTGTCTAAGCTTATTTTTGGGCTTAAGCTTATTGGATCAATATGGTTTTGATTGGATCTTCTATATACGTCTTCTATGGCATGATTGGATCAATATGGTTTTGGTAAAGGAGGTCGATTTAATTGTAAATCTGCGAGTGGCAGGTATGTTTCTTTCTATCACACATATACAAAGCGACAACTGTATTGTGGTTCCAATAGAGGTTATAGTTATGCAAGAGGTACATTAAAGTTTTTGACATTTATAGGCAATTCTAGAATATCTCGCTCGAGTGTACATCAAAGGAAGGCTAGGATTAATAGTTTAATATTGATACATTTATGTCATATTTTTGCATTTGTGCTACATGGCAGTGTTGATGCCATCTTTAGTGGGTTACCAACCTTAAAAACACTTAATTTGACAGGCAATCTAATATCAAAGGATGTAGTCAAAATGTCTCACTTAATAAATCTTCGGCGTTTGGTGATGTATTCTTGTTCTTTGACTCATTTTAATGACATGGTTTCAAGTTTTTTATAATCGGTATGCATCTTCATGTGTCTAGGCCTTGTCCCTTTTCCCATCATGTATCGGATGGAATCAGAAGGTATTGAACGGGTTGTGTAATGAGGCTATGAAGCTCATGTATCGGATGGAATCAGAAGGTATTGAAGTGGATGATTATATACAATCAACCGTCCTTAGTGCTTGTGGCGATATTCAATGGAAGGGCGATGAATATCCGGTTAGATACTCCTTGAAGTCGAATTAATGTACCATACTTGTGTTGTAATCAGATAATGATTCATGTCTGTATATAGGGTGAAAAACTGAAAATATTTCCCACCCCCTTTTACATTTGATTAATTATGTACCATAGTGTACTTACTTACTACCACCAGTTGTTATTAACATACGATTTGCAAGTCTCTGAATCCGGGTTGTGTTTGACATGGCGTGTTTATTATTAGTATCACCTAAGAATCTTCGCAACCCCTGCAGGTGGTCGAAATTGGCTCTAAGTTTCTCTCATGGAGGAGAAGATTTCGCTTAGTATTCATAACGGCTCAAAAGGGTAAAATACATATATTTTGCTTAGTAGTCTAACACCACCACCAGCCCCTCTTAACACCACCACCAATTACCGATGGCGGTGGTGGCTGGGTATGGTGGTAATGGCGCCAGTGGGAGGTGATGACTGACGACCAATGCTAGGTGGTGCTTAGTAATGGTAGTGGTGATTGGAAATGTTGGCTGCGGCGATGGACTTAGAACTTGACGGATAATCGTTTAATATTTAACCAAGAAGACTTCTTTTCCTTTCAAAACCCCAGATCCCCTTAGCTTTTCACACAACCTAGGTCAAAATCCTTAAACCCTAATCACCATGTGGATTAAAAACCTTAAATCACTCCAACACAAACCAATAACCCACATTTGATTACAAATCACCTAATCACATCACTAGATTTCACACAAAATGAAGCACTCACACTTTCAAATAAGTTACCACATCTTAAAACCCTAGAAAAACCCAATTCAGTAATCACCTTTTTAACCCAATGTGGCCTTACCAAACCCCAAATCAAATCTATTTTAACAACCTCACCTACCCTTTTAACCACTGATATCAACAAAACCCTTAATCCCAAATTTCATCCCTTTCAACAACTAGGGTTTAAGGGTTCTTCTTGGCTTGAAAAGCTTTTTAAGCAAAGTTGTTCTTTTTCTGGTACTAGGTTGGATAATAATGTTAAATATTTAAGGGTTTTGTTGGGTTTTGATGATACCAAAGTTTTTAAGGTTGTTTCCAAATCTTGGAGGTTATTGGCTTGTGATTATGAAAAGAAAATAGGCGAGAATATGCTGGTTTTGAGGAAACACGGGGTATCGATTCATAAGATCGAGTCACTTTTGTTGAAGGAGTCGGGGTCTTTGTTACAGCGTGTTGAGTGGTTCGATGGAGTTGTTAAAAAGGTTGAGCCTTTATTAGGGATTAGACCTGATTCGCCACGATTTTTAGATGGGGTTGAGATAGTTATGTCGTTGAGTGAAGCGACTTTGGATAAGAAACTTGGGATTTTTAGAAGTTTTGGGTGGACGGAGGACGAGATAGTTAGAATGACTAGGAGTTTTCCGTTTTGTCTAAGGAGGTATGAGGGTGCAATTAAGGCGTCGTTAGAGTGGTTTAAGGAGGAGATAGGTTATGGGGGTGAGTATTTGTCAACGCATCCCAAGTTGTTGGACAAGAGGGTGATTCCGCGGTATAAAGTGTTGGCGAGTTTGAAAGAGAATAATATTTTGAAGAGAAAGCTTTCGCTTTATTCGGCTGTTGCTCTATCTGAAGAGAAGTTTGTGAAGGATTTTGTTTTGCCATATCGTGAAGTTGCACCTTGTCTCTATGAAAGCTATACTAATGCTACTCGTAAAAATATCAAATGCTAGCGTCGGGACGATTGTATGTTTTCTTGTTCATTTTTTAGATACTTTGATCATTTTAATTCGATTTAAGTCGCCGCTTTGAAATTAGAAATTTGTCATGTGTGTGTAAATTGGTGATGTTCATGTTGTCCCTTGATATCGTTTAAGTCGCTAACCAATGGTGTATGTAAGGAAAAGTGAGAATGCAATTCGACTATTCCCCCTTATTCTGTGTGGATATTTATATATCTAGTGCTGGTTTTTGACCGAATCTGTCGCCTTTTAGACTTTTACTCAAACTGTTGGGTTGTATATTATTAAGTAAATTAACTTGTGAAGACTTTGGATATGTCACTTTTGTTAAGTTCAGCAATTTATGATTATGCAGCGAGTGAAGGGTCATAAACGATCAAGGGTTACCCCGGTTATCCCGTGTGCATCCGAGTCAAAGACTCGCCCTCCCTTGGTAACCTGAACGGCGAAAACCTCATTTGTAGACCCGTTATGGTATTGCATTAGATTGACTGTCAAATAATGAACTCCTTGTCACTCTATATGTCTGCGAAAGAAATGCTTAGACTAACACTTAACACATAGTTCGTTGTTTGTCTAAGCTTATTTTTGGGCTTAAGCTTATTGGATCAATATGGTTTTGATTGGATCTTCTATATACGTCTTCTATGGCATGATTGGATCAATATGGTTTTGGTAAAGGAGGTCGATTTAATTGTAAATCTGCGAGTGGCAGGTATGTTTCTTTCTATCACACATATACAAAGCGACAACTGTATTGTGGTTCCAATAGAGGTTATAGTTATGCAAGAGGTACATTAAAGTTTTTGACATTTATAGGCAATTCTAGAATATCTCGCTCGAGTGTACATCAAAGGAAGGCTAGGATTAATAGTTTAATATTGATACATTTATGTCATATTTTTGCATTTGTGCTACATGGCAGTGTTGATGCCATCTTTAGTGGGTTACCAACCTTAAAAACACTTAATTTGACAGGCAATCTAATATCAAAGGATGTAGTCAAAATGTCTCACTTAATAAATCTTCGGCGTTTGGTGATGTATTCTTGTTCTTTGACTCATTTTAATGACATGGTTTCAAGTTTTTTATAATCGGTATGCATCTTCATGTGTCTAGGCCTTGTCCCTTTTCCCATCATGTATCGGATGGAATCAGAAGGTATTGAATGGGTTGTGTAATGAGGCTATGAAGCTCATGTATCGGATGGAATCAGAAGGTATTGAAGTGGATGATTATATACAATCAACCGTCCTTAGTGCTTGTGGCGATATTGAATGGAAGGGCGATGAATATCCGGTTAGATACTCCTTGAAGTCGAATTAATGTACCATACTTGTGTTGTAATCAGATAATGATTCATGTCTGTATATAGGGTGAAAAACTGAAAATATTTCCCACCCCTTTTAACATTTGATTAATTATGTACCATAGTGTACTTACTTACTACCACCAGTTGTTATTAACATACGATTTGCAAGTCTCTGAATCCGGGTTGTGTTTGACATGGCGTGTTTATTATTAGTATCACCTAAGAATCTTCGCAACCCCTGCAGGTGGTCGAAATTGGCTCTAAGTTTCTCTCATGGAGGAGAAGATTTCGCTTAGTATTCATAACGGCTCAAAAGGGTAAAATACATATATTTTGCTTAGTAGTCTAACACCACCACCAGCCCCTCTTAACACCACCACCAATTACCGATGGCGGTGGTGGCTGGGTATGGTGGTAATGGCGCCAGTGGGAGGTGATGACTGACGACCAATGCTAGGTGGTGCTTAGTAATGGTAGTGGTGATTGGAAATGTTGGCTGCGGCGATGGACTTAGAACTTGACGGATAATCGTTTAATATTTAACCAAGAAGACTTCTTTTCCTTTCAAAACCCCAGATCCCCTTAGCTTTTCACACAACCTAGGTCAAAATCCTTAAACCCTAATCACCATGTGGATTAAAAACCTTAAATCACTCCAACACAAACCAATAACCCACATTTGATTACAAATCACCTAATCACATCACTAGATTTCACACAAAATGAAGCACTCACACTTTCAAATAAGTTACCACATCTTAAAACCCTAGAAAAACCCAATTCAGTAATCACCTTTTTAACCCAATGTGGCCTTACCAAACCCCAAATCAAATCCATTTTAACAACCTCACCTACCCTTTTAACCACTGATATCAACAAAACCCTTAAACCCAAATTTCATCCCTTTCAACAACTAGGGTTTAAGGGTTCTTCTTGGCTTGAAAAGCTTTTTAAGCAAAGTTGTTCTTTTTCTGGTACTAGGTTGGATAATAATGTTAAATATTTAAGGGTTTTGTTGGGTTTTGATGATACCAAAGTTTTTAAGGTTGTTTCCAAATCTTGGAGGTTATTGGCTTGTGATTATGAAAAGAAAATAGGCGAGAATATGCTGGTTTTGAGGAAACACAGGGTATCGATTCATAAGATCGAGTCACTTTTGTTGAAGGAGTCGGGGTCTTTGTTACAGCGTGTTGAGTGGTTCGATGGAGTTGTTAAAAAGGTTGAGCCTTTATTAGGGATTAGACCTGATTCGCCACGATTTTTAGATGGGGTTGAGATAGTTATGTCGTTGAGTGAAGCGACTTTGGATAAGAAACTTGGGATTTTTAGAAGTTTTGGGTGGACGGAGGACGAGATAGTTAGAATGACTAGGAGTTTTCCGTTTTGTCTAAGGAGGTATGAGGGTGCAATTAAGGCGTCGTTAGAGTGGTTTAAGGAGGAGATAGGTTATGGGGGTGAGTATTTGTCAACGCATCCCAAGTTGTTGGACAAGAGGGTGATTCCGCGGTATAAAGTGTTGGCGAGTTTGAAAGAGAATAATATTTTGAAGAGAAAGCTTTCGCTTTATTCGGCTGTTGCTCTATCTGAAGAGAAGTTTGTGAAGGATTTTGTTTTGCCATATCGTGAAGTTGCACCTTGTCTCTATGAAAGCTATACTAATGCTACTCGTAAAAATATCAAATGCTAGCGTCGGGACGATTGTATGTTTTCTTGTTCATTTTTTAGATACTTTGATCATTTTAATTCGATTTAAGTCGCCGCTTTGAAATTAGAAATTTATCATGTGTGTGTAAATTGGTGATGTTCATGTTGTCCCTTGATATCGTTTAAGTCGCTAACCAATGGTGTATGTAAGGAAAAGTGAGAATGCAATTCGACTATTCCCCCTTATTCTGTGTGGATATTTATATATCTAGTGCTGGTTTTTGACCGAATCTGTCGCCTTTTAGACTTTTACTCAAACTGTTGGGTTGTATATTATTAAGTAAATTAACTTGTGAAGACTTTGGATATGTCACTTTTGTTAAGTTCAGCAATTTATGATTATGCAGCGAGTGAAGGGTCATAAACGATCAAGGGTTACCCCGGTTATCCCGTGTGCATCCGAGTCAAAGACTCGTCCTCCCTTGGTAACCTGAACGGCGAAAACCTCATTTGTAGACCCGTTATGGTATTGCATTAGATTGACTGTCAAATAATGAACTCCTTGTCACTCTATATGTCTGCGAAAGAAATGCTTAGACTAACACTTAACACATAGTTCGTTGTTTGTCTAAGCTTATTTTTGGGCTTAAGCTTATTGGATCAATATGGTTTTGATTGGATCTTCTATATACGTCTTCTATGGCATGATTGGATCAATATGGTTTTGGTAAAGGAGGTCGATTTAATTGTAAATCTGCGAGTGGCAGGTATGTTTCTTTCTATCACACATATACAAAGCGACAACTGTATTGTGGTTCCAATAGAGGTTATAGTTATGCAAGAGGTATATTAAAGTTTTTGACATTTATAGGCAATTCTAGAATATCTCGCCCGAGTGTACATCAAACGAAGGCTAGGATTAATAGTTTAATATTGATACATTTATGTCATATTTTTGCATTTGTGCTACATGGCAGTGTTGATGCCATCTGCAGTGGGTTATCAACCTTAACAACACTTAATTTGACATGCAATCTAATATCAAAGGATGTAGTCAAAATGTCTCACTTAATAAATCTTCGGCGTTTGGTGATGTATTCTTGTTCTTTGACTCATTTTAATGACATGGTTTCAAGTTTTTTATAATCGGTATGCATCTTCATGTGTCTAGGCCTTGTCCCTTTTCCCATCTGCTACTATTTTTTATTTTCTATTTTAAACTTCTTGGATGTGCAGGTACTCTTTTTTCGCATCCTGTTTTTCTTAACGGTCAAAAGATGTCTGGTCTTGCCCATCATGCAATGGAACATTGATAAAAAGAGCATGACTTGTCTTCATCAAGTCACTGCCGTCTTTGGCTTCAGGTTTAGTTGTGTCCGTAGACCAGTACAAATGGTCATTAGAGTTTTTAATATTCGAAGTTTACAAATTGGCTGATTTTACCTCATAGATGTCAAAAGGAACCGTTTAATTTGAACAAATAGATGGTGGAATAGAAATTGAGTTGTATACACAATCATCAAATAACATAACTGGTTATTATGTCGTTTTGTTATAGGTATATCAATTGGAAAAAGGTACGCAAGAACAAATGAACTTGGTGTTCCCTTTGTAGTTAGTGTTTATCAATCAACTTGAGTTACAAACCATGAGGCGTGAGAAAGAGTGTGAGACATCAAGGAACAAATCTGTGTGAATGTGGTTGAGGTGGCGGTGATGGTGAATGATGTGTTTGAGGGACGGATCACCTATGTGGAACAAATGGAACATCTAATGGTACTGCTCCAATGTTGCGTGTGCTCAATGATACCACCCATTATGTTGACCAAGGAGGCGGAAAGAGGAAGGGTATCTGATTTTATTTTGCTGTGTTTTTTATAATATTGATCCGTTGTATTAAATCTTTTACTTGAATTAGGTGCTTTTGGTTGTATATTTGGAGCCGTGTCATGATGACAACTTTTCTTTTCTAGATTTGAGGAAGAAAGATAATTTTGACGTATCTTACATAGTAAAGAGTAGGTAAATTCACAGTTGTCAAGGGTGTCTCTGAAGAATGTTTTGAAGCTTAGTTAATAAAATAATTCAAGTCCAGGGTACCCCAAGTGGAGATCAAACAGAGGTTTGTTATTACATCTACTGAGATTGTTGAATTCAGGTTCAAGGGATTTGATGCATTTCACTATTTTAGTGTGTCACTCATCCATATATGCTTCTAGTTTGGAACAAACGAACCTACACCATATTTCTAGATCTGTGAGCTCGGTATTAGAAAGAACGCCTGGGATATCTCAGTGGGTTGGTGGTTCGAATCCACCCAAATCTGTCACCTGATACAAGAACCTTAATTAAACGAAATAAAAATCACATATTTGTATCTGGTTGTTGATGCAGTTAGCTGCTTGATTAAGAACACAGTTGAGACTTCACATAATTCACGACTTTCTGACAATTAAATAGGTACATATTATCTTCAATTCATGCATTACTTCACTCATAAACGGTACATGGGTGCTGAGATGATCCGGATCTTAAATGAATGTTTAATGCATTAGAGCACACAATTTGTATGTACTCCTACTAATACCATCTATGTTGCACGGGGACAGATACGGAAATAGAAACGGGGACGGGGACGGGTACTCAGAAACGCTAATGTCCTAAAATTGAAGAAACGGGTATGGCCGGAAACGTTTGTATATTATATATATTTATATATATTCATTAATAAAATAAATAAACATTACATCAAATTGTTGTCACCAAAATTACATTAATAAAAAGTATAAAGATTTGAACAAATACTAAGTCAAAATACATCAATGTATCAATGTTAGACTTATTTTGGTATGGGTTCGGTTTAGTGTACCATAAAATTTGTTACTACCATGTAAATAATAGATAATGTTATGAATAATATGTGGATGTCTAGAATAAGGCCCATTGCCCAAGTAGTAATTAGGGTTTACCCTAGTATTTATCTTATAAATACTCCTTGTATCTAGCCTCTGTAATATATCAACTGAAGAATACCACTTACTCTTTATGTATTTACAACACGTTATCAGCACGATTTGTAAAATTTATTATCGCAAAATAATTGATATTATATGCAAGAATCATGAAAGCGTTACCTGCTTATTATTTACTTTAATTTGATTTTATGTCTTCTATCATCCTTAAAACACTCATTGCCCATTTGTTACCATATACTTAAGAGTACTCCATCCATGCATATAACTAGAATTAAACAGATTTGCAAGTAATGATACATATAGGTGAACTTATATGGTTAACAATTACCTTGTGTTAAATGGAATGTTCCATAGGTAAACATTATTTTAAACGTAAATAGGATAGATTGACTTACATTTGCAAATTCAGAAATATATTTTGACAACATCACATCAATCTTTTTTTATTTTTTTAAACTGATTCTCTTTCTCTAATAAAAACACAAGATTATATTATTCACACTTTTTCTTTAATTAAAAAAAAAACAATTGAATCATGTTACCGTAACAAAAAAAACATAATATCATTCACATATTTTTTATTTGTTAAATGGCTTATCTATACTAATTATAAAGGAAGGATCTGAAATGTTGAAAATTGAAAATTTTCCTTTGTAGCTTCTCTTGTAAGCTTAAAAATAAGTTAATTATGGAATTGTTAATAAATCCATACATAGAATTGTTAGGAATAATGTATTTAGAAGTTACTCCTGGTCATATAGCAGTTCCTACTGGAGTACTTCATTCCTCCTGGCAGCTTCTAGTTCCTCCTGGTCGTATTATAAAGTTGATAGAAGATATGATCAAGGAAGATTGTAGAAGATAAGATCAAATACTTAGTCTTCCTAGTCTTATGGAAAGTATTAAAACATGATAAGGATGATGAGAAAGTTACAAGTTTGTTTAGGAAACTATTAAAGGATATTGATGTATAATACTTAGGTAAGTATTAATTATATTGTAACCACCTAGGACCCCTTGCACTATAAAAGGAGGTCCTAGAGTGTAGAGATGAACACACTTCTACACACACATATTCTCTACATATTTCCCTCATTGTTTGTTATAGCTTCAAGGTTGTAAACCCTATCACTATTTAGAGTGATTGTATTAATATATTGAGGCTTGAACGTTTGGTTATTTCTATTGTTCTTCTTATATAAAGATCGGTTTCTGCACAGTCTTTGTATCGTGATCAAGGTTTCAAAGATCCTTCAAGAAGTAAACCCAACACAAGTTTTGAAGGTTTTCTTTATATATCTATAGGTTTATTTGTAGATTTTTGAAATTCTATTGCAGCCACGTCATTGCCGGGCTATATGTTGCCTTCGTCGGAATTTGCTGCCGAGATGTTTAGGTTCTTATAAAAATTGTATTGAATTTGTTGTAAAATTATATGTAGTATTTTATTTTAGTTTGTTTGTATGTACATTGGTTGGATATGGAGAATGAATATGAATTGGATAAGGTGTATGATTTGTTTAATGAAAAGTGGTTTTATGATCAGATGTCATTTTAGAAAGAAGAGAACTTGTTTGTTGTTGTTGCTTGTGTATCTATAGAGTGTTAGATCTGAATCAATGTGTTATGTTGTGTATTGTAAAGCTCGTTTCCGATTTCGTAAAACCATAGATCTAAATCAATGTGTTATGTTGTGTATTGTAAAGCTCGTTGCCGATTTCGTAAAACCACTCGGTAATAGGCATGCAAGACGCGGTCGAACCGGTAAGATCACCTGTAATGGTAATTGGATGACCTAATTATGAATTTGCATTCTTCTTATAGTCTTGCAATCACTCATAAGTTTAGTGTTTAGTCATATACATGCGCAAATTTCTAAACAAATCCCTTTTTATCTTTTACACGTGCAAATTTCTCAACAATGCAATTGAATTATTGTCAAAGTCAAAACCTATTTAAATGCATTTTGTGGTTCAAAGGTGATAACAATTTAGCAAGTGTAAAAGATTAAGTAATATATTAAAAAAAATTAGTTACTTTGACCTCTAAAGATCAAAGTTCAAAAGATACAAGAACAATCTATATACTACTTATAAACAAGGAACGGGTGAAAAGTGAAATCTTGAAATTTATTTTTATTTATTTTTGGGAATGTGGAAACCTGAAACTAAAAACTAAATGAAATAATGATATTGTAAAAATTCAAGTTGCATATATACTAAATTTATAGTTCTTTTTTGAACACAAACAATTCATGCATACTTCTAATTGGTTACACTGATTTGTTTTAATACATAATTTCGGCAAGCTTTCTAAACATGAGATTTCTTTCCCCTAATAAGAACTTTGGAACAAAACAATTTATACAACTGAATAATCTCAATGAGTCAAAATCTTAAATAAATTAAAATAATTAGTTACCTTTACCAAGTCAAACAATATTTTAAGCAACTTATAACTCAAAATTTTATTTTATTTTATGTTTTAAATAAGTCACAATTTACGTAGCAAGTTTTATATTTCATCATATCTAATTGGTTTTTTAACTTTTATTTTCTTCTTTGCAGATTGGATAAAAGAGTCGAACATCTTCTATTTCTAGGTAATTTAAAATTAGTATCAATTTTGTAAGGTAATCGTTGTCAAAAAAATCACAAATGTTATTCTTTAATCAACGTTTTTTTCGTATCTTTTGTTCTTCTTTCGGACCGAAGTAAAAGAAACTATCACATTATGCCGCTTTAAAGGTAAGACCGTTTATTGAATGCCAAAATGCAAGTTGCAACGTTATCTAAAATGTTACGAATTCAATTAATTTACATGTTTAAACAATGGAGTATGGTTGTTATCCTGGAAGCATTGATTTGTAGACGTGATCCTAGCATTGTCTGTATTTGTAATTTTAATACATGAACTTTTTTTTGGGCGATCTATTATCAGGTTATTGATCTAGCGCTAAGAATACTAGCGAATATTTGCGCATAATTACGATAATAACCGGCGGCAAATAATTGACGGTATGATAATTGTTTAAGTAGACGAATTGATAATCTGGTGAATCGATCGGCTTAACCGCTGGTCAAATCGTTGACTCTATAACTCGACCGGATTAACCCGGTGGTCAAATCAGTAAGCCAGTGACCCGACCGAATTGATCCACGTGTACTCGCCTGTATGATCATATCCACATATACATGTATTTCGCATTCGTACACAAAAAACTTATCACACTATCGCATATCGTTAATTATCTACCGTTAAATATTTCCGCCGCTATGCGCGGGTACTCGTCTAGTACCCTATAAAGGGTGTATGAGAATTGTTGAAAATAGAAAGTTGAAAGTTGAAATGTTGAAAAACTAATTAATTATGACAATATTGAAATGTTGAAATGTTGAAATCACATGCTTGCAAAATACGTGTGTTGCCCACCCTATTATAATCATGAAAGTTGAAAAATCATTATTTTTAGAAATGTTCGAAAAATTAATGGGGAAATGATCCCTGCAGTTAACTGCAGGGAAGTTTATATGCTGTTAGGTATAACAAACGGATTAAATATGTAATATTATTAGAGTTGAAGGGCCATATTTGTAAATGTAAAAATCTATTTTCTGTGTAGCATCAGATAACTTAGCTGCAGTTTGCAGCAAGGATGTTATTCCCAAAATTAATTACACAAAAATTAATGCATGAAATTATATTTTTAGTAATGTTGAAAGTGTTTATATACACGAATGAAAGTGTTGTTTGACAGCTAAATATGTTAATCAAATGTAGGATGAACATTTTGACCCGAATTCTGAATTCGAACCCGAATCGTTCCTGGAACCGTACCGATTCCCGGTACCCGAATCTCGTTCGCTACGGGATCGGGACTACGAAATAAGGTGAAAAAAATCGGTGTAAAACCCCAAAATTTGGGCTTTTAACATATCACTGGATTCATTATTATTATCATTGATCATATAATATTTTTACGGACCACCTTTACAATACACCATCACAAGACTTATTTCGTACAAAAATCATGATTTTATTATATAAAAATAGTGAAGTATTTTAACTTAATAGTATATACACACTTTTACCTGAATGAATAATAGATTCATCACCTCAGTACATATTTTGAGATAAACTGTAACTTTACTTAATTAAATTATTAAGTACTTGGACTTATTTCTATATGTATATATTTACATGTATTTATAATGGAAATAAACACCTAACACTTTAAAAACAATTTACATTATTTTAACATTGTCATTTATTTACTTTCTTCAAGTAAAATATTATAACAATATATTCATTATATACTTTCACTAAATTACCTAAAGCTTCAACAAAAATACCTATAACTCAACCAATGCATACTATACTTACAAGGAACCATACAACTTGCTATACTTCGTACACATGCATACTATGCCATACTTACACAACACTATGTCACCATACACAAATGCTTTACATTGTCAATTTTGTCTCACTTTGACCTCCCAAAACACACGGCTCAAACACAAAAATGGGAAGGAAGTGCATTTGCTAGTTTTGGCATGTGCTAATATCTCACCATATCTTACACAAATCCCACAAAATCTAGGCTAGATCACATGAGATCTTCACTTGATACACCAAAATCTTCCTATATCTTGTACTAGCCGATCCTCTCTCACACACACATAAACACACACTCAAACCTCTCCCAAAACTCTCTCAACCTACGGCTTATTTTATTTTCTTCTTCAACAAAAATCTTCAACATTTATTTATTACTTCATTTACTAGCCTCAATCTATGTCTCTTCCATATTGAATACTAATCATTGACACTCCTACAACCACCTTGATCATCAAGTCAAGAAAAGAATCCCTAGAAGCTCCATTGAAGCCCACGGCTACATTATTGTTACTAGGATCTCCATTGTTGAAACTTAGCTCTCATTCCTACTCATTCTCTTGTTCATCCCTAGATCTACCTAAAGAAGTAAGTAACTTAAAACCTATCTTTCAATATACTTACTTTTCATACACATGAACATACACATGATTATTATTACAAAAACTTGATGTTGAAACAAAATATGAAACCCTAGATCCTATATGGGTCACGGCTTAAAATAGGTTGTGTGTTAAGATGATGTAAAATCTTGATAACCATGATGAACATAACCTTATGAACTAGTTAAACTAGAAAAACTATGAAAAGCATAAGCATGCATATATTAGACGTGGGGTTTTTAAACCCTAATGGTTCTATATATGTTAATCTTGTAATATTTAGATAAACCTAGAAATACTAGATCTATACTACTAGTTGCCTTAGAATGATAAGCTCACTATGTTTGCCTTATAGGATTTAGTTTTAAGCCCACTATAATAAGCTTGCCAAAAATAAACTTCATATATCTTTATTAAATAATGTTTTATAAAACTTATAGTGTGAAAAATATGATTTCACAAACTTTTGGATTGAAAAATGAGATCTATAAATGTTTTGGATTAAAATGATAGATTTATAAATGACTTGGACTAAAATGTTAGATCTATGAAGTTTGGGGTTAAAATAGTAGATCTATAAGTTTTCAGATTAAAAATAGTAAAAATAATACTTTAGGGTAAAATTAGTAATTTTATTAAGTTAAGGGATCTAAATGAACAAGTATAAAAACTCACGTCCCAAAAATATAAACATAAGGGTGGATTTTGTAAAATGTCGTGAGTTGAGGGTAGTGTTTTGACACTATCCGAAACTCCGAAATTAACAACAAGGACTTAAATGTAATTATTACTAAGTTAGGGTAATTTGTGTAACATAAATAGGAACCTAGGGACCCCTTTTTGCCTTTGCCGAAACATAGTAGTAACCCTAGGGACCCTTTTTGCCAACTTGCAAAGTTTAATAAACACTAGACAAACCCTAGGGGCTGTTTTGGACACAAGCCGAAATTTATAGATACCCTTGGGACTATTTATGGCAAGAACCGAAAAGTATTACATGATTAAAAATGTGGAGGACTTTTTTTGCCATATGACGAAAGATTAATAAGCCCTAGTTCTTTTATTAATTAGTTAAATAAAACTATAAAAGAAACCCTAAACCCTAAACGAATACCACAAGGACTAAACCGTCATTTCTTAAACTTATAATCTAGGGGCTTATATGGTAAATATTAAAACTTGAGGACCTTGGTGCAATTTAACTAAAGTTATTTATATTAAATAAACTTTAGGGTTTTTAATGTAAATCATAGAAACTTGAAGAACTCACTATATATATGTATAAATAAATACATACGGATCGGACAATAAACGACAAGATATCTAAAACAAGTATAAGCATGCACTTTAATTATCTGAACGCATCTATGCATTGTATATGCATATACTGAGATCATTTAAATTACTTAGGTAATTAACTGTATCGTGAGCATACTATCTGGACTATCTGTGATTTTATTCGGACACTGCTATTCAGGTGAGTTCATAGCCTCGCCTTTCACAACTATTTATATTTTTACTAACCCGCGAGGGGAGACATGCTATAACTTGTTTTGACTATATGATTTTTATATCGTGAGATCGTGGCCCCACACTTATACTTAATAAACTGTTGATCGAGGAAACGCAAACTGAACTGTTACCCTTAATTACATTTGCCTATTGTAGATAAACCCGCATGACCCGTGCATACGAAACTGTTAGAATTTTTTAATTGCCTGAATGTTATAAATAGATCTATTTAGGATTGACCGTCCCTATCTGGGTGAGTCATGCTCACTGTGCCTAGGCCAGGACAACAGATGTTTCACATGTCAGCACTTATTATTTTTGGGTGCCTTTTAATAAGGCGAAGGGTCCTCATTTGTCGAGGACTTAACTGTCAAGTCTCAGTTTCGGGCAATATGGGAATGTAATTACCTTACACTCTGTTCTCGAGTCTAAATTTTAAAGAAAGGAAGAGAACAAGATGGGAAGGGGAAAGTACGGAATAGAAATGTAAAGAAAATGACTATTGCAATTTGTGTTCTTAAGTTTATATTTTAGTTAGCAAGGAAATGATAAGGAAGCTAACAAAATTACTAATATACCCCCAAAATTAAAATTTTGTTTATTGTAACGGTGGAGGCTAGTAATAGCAGGTTTTGATAATTTGCCTATGAAGAACGAGTGCCATGAATGATATGGGATCTATTAATTGTAACATTTTAGTTTTCGAGAGTGGCCTTCGGAAAATTCCACCCGACAATGTAGTTAAGATTTTAAAAACTAGTCTAGTTTAGATTCGAGGAAGTCTTACTAAATATTTTTACGTAAATTGTTACAGTCATTTATTTTATTATTATTTAAACTCCTATATCATGCTGTAGATTTTCATATGTTGATATGAAAAATTCATTTGTTAGTTGCATAGAATATTACACGACATACATTATTGCACAAGCTATTTGTAATATATAATTATAATTTGATAACAATATGTATGGATGTTTTTTTGTTTGAATGTTAGACGTGAGCAGGTAAGTAATGGCGTTATCTTGTTGGATCAGCAACATGAAAAAGACGAGGATATAATTGTAATTTAACACAAACATATAACACTAGTCAGTGGCTTCCCTTCCTAATCCCCCCAATTTTGGGAGGAACAAATCTATACAAAAAAGTCCCTAATTTCCCTTCCTCATCCCTTCCTATTCCCTACCTTTCCTTTTAAAAAAAACTTAAGAACACTAATATTTTTAGTTTCCCTTCCCATCCCTTACCTTTCCATCTTAAAAAAAACTCGAGAACAGAGTGTTATAGTATTTGGCTTTGTGCGATACTATGCTTGTGATGTTTGCGGTTCTAAACTTGACCTTTTATTATTTGGTACATTAATACATGGAACATACTGATATATCTGAACTTGATTATTATCTAACCTTATGAAATACTATATGGGATATTTGAGATCCTACACTTGATTTTTATATCAAACTTTGTGCAACACTATGTAGGACAATTTACGGTCCTGAACTATGATTTTACAAAACTCTATGAATTCACCAACTTTATGTTGACTGTTTTAAGCATGTTTTTCTCAGGAAATTAAGCTGGATTATTTTGAGCATGGACTGAGCATCATTTAGGAGCATCATAATGATTGGGGGGATCTGTTTTCACTGGGGTATTTGTAACAACTGATATTTAACATTTTAACTAATTGTACTAAAACCATATTTGTATCAATTGTATTTCAAATCATGTAATTATGATCAATGCTTTGTATGCCATTTGTTCTGTGATCCAACTACTGACACCCAATTACTATTCCGCTGCAAACCTGATTTGGGGGTGTCACAATCGGGACCACCAATTTGGTACGGGACCGGTACCAAATCGGGAAATTCCCAAAAAAAGCGGGAAAATCCCGATTTCCCGGTACCGGTACCGATTCCCGTACCAGTACCGATACCCGAATCCCGTTCGGTACGGGATCGGTACATAAATAATTAGATCAGAAAAAATCGGGAGCACTAAATCGGGACAGGTTCGGGACGGGATCGGTACCGAGCTCATCCCTAATCAAATGTGATAAATTTAGTAATGTTGAAAACTTATAGAAGAAGCTTCATAAGTTTCGGATATACATCCACCAGTTGTAACCCAAATCTTTTCACCGTTCATTCTACTCTACGCCATCTCATTCAACAATCACTCGGTATAATAGATAGGGTTAATAATTCTTCTTCCAAATCATGAGGTATGTTATACACTTTCACTATAATTTGCTATTTTGAATTATTTAGTTATTGTTTTCTTCTTTTTATTTCTTGTTTTTGCAGATTAGGTTAAAACTTCTATGAATTTATCAATTCACCCATCTCGAAAGGTATGTTTATTTCTCTAAATGTGCATTAGGTGTTTGTTAAAATGATTAATTATGGGCGCGTTCACTGTTCCTCCACAATTTTCAATTGTGATCGAATATGTATGTAGCTAGATTCGTGTTGATCGACTTATCCATTGTTCTTTTCTTCATTGCAGGAGCTTCTTCATCTAAGTGTCACTGATTTTGAATTCATGTTCACATTCTTCATTGAAGGCGTCTCTGGCTAGATTTTATGGTTTTTGGCATTGTCGATTATTCTATCTCTTTTTTGTGGTAATGGTTGCAGGTCATCGTGAATGAAGTCTTATCTAAAAGTTATGAAATCGTACCTAACTACGTACTAGAAGCATAAAGCTCATCTAAGCACCATTGTTTAAGGTTCTATAATTATTAAGCTAATGGAAAATGGTTAATTTTGGATATTTTATACATGTTTGATTAAGACTATAAAACACTTTAACCAATAGTCAGATACGTTGTTGATTTGCAAAAGGTTTAACCTTTTTAAGAACAGTTGTAATGTAGTAAAGTTCATAAGAAAAATAGGTATTATGTGTCATCACGTATTTGAATCATCATTATCACATTATGTGGTTGCTTTTATCCCTATTATAAAAACTAATGTCTAGATAAAAAGAAGATATTTATAAACACTCCTAAACTATGTAATCTACATAAGTAAATCACTAAAGTCAGGTAGCATTAGTATGGTCAAATATTTCTTAGTAACCATAGGTAAAGGTTTCACACCAAAGGTATATAATCAGTTCTTTTAGTCTATAACTTTTCTCAATGTATATATTGTACTTATAATAAATGACATGTTCCTCATAAGCCACAACTTATGCTAACATAATTCAGTTTATTGCCCCTTCATAGGTTCTGGAGTACAAATTATGATAAGTGGTCATGAAAGGTGTAAGTACGAACTATGTTATAGCTAAGCTAATATTTTTATTTTATTTTTTTGATTTCGACTATCATTGATGCATATGTGTGTTTTACAAGTTTAAAATATATGTAATGGCATGAGACTAATATGCAAACAATTAGATCCTATCACTCATCTAAGACTCTTGGTTTTGCAGATAAGAAGATTGTGTAGTGAATAATGGAAAGAAAGGATCCACTAATTCTCCGTAGAAGACCAGCTTTTTCTATCCGTACCAAATTGTTTTCTAATGAAGTTGAGTGCTGCTGAACAATTAAGGCCCCGTTTAGTTCGCAGAATGTTTTTTAGGGAATTGTAATCTTTGAAAGGAATTATAATTTGATGTAACTGTAATTGAAAGAATGGGAATGTCTTGGAATGTAACATTGTGGAATTGTATGGATAAAATCTGAGATGTGTTTGGTTGAGTCTGAACGTAATGTTATTCAATTACGTAGTATACCAAACACCATATGTAATGTAAAGTGAATTACATTCCCCTCATTCTGTGAACCAAACAGGTTATGTAATGTAATTGAATTACAATTACATCCAATTACAACGAAACAAATGGCGCCTAAGTGTTAAACATAGGAAGTTCTCTCTTTCATTCTTTTAAAAATGACATGTACTACATTGTTGGGGTTTGGTCTACCTTTTTCCTATGGACACTGGATAAACTAATGTCTGGTCCACAAATGTATATCATCCCAATGTTAAATCATAATGGAAGATGTTCAAAATATGACTTCGGGTGTGGTTTGTTGCGTTTTCCCGTCGCGTTTTTCCACGGCGCGAGCCATTCCCCCTCCCGTACTTTGTGCTCTTGTATAAAAATAAATGTGTTTTACATTGTTATCCGCTAGATCTTTCTTTAATAAATCATCAATAATTTAGTCTTGTTTTTCTATATGAATAAATCATGTATTCTCACCTATTGCAGTAGTTTATTTACATGCATTAACATATAATATTTATATGCATATATGCAAGATTTTACTTTTTTGTTATTTTGTTGTTTTATGTGTACAAGGACTTGGTCAAAGATTGGCGGTAACCCTTCCTCTTTCTACTTAAATATATTATGCAATTAGTTTGTTCTTGGAGTTCTTGGTATTTGCTACTTTTAAGGTTTATGTCGTGTTTAGTGTAAGAATATGGGATTATGTATTTAACTTACGATAGTAACTAAATGGAGAATGATGGCTATTTTTTATGTTAAGTATATCTAAAGTTAGTATTTGTTATCATCCCATCCAAGTATTATCCGTTTTGCTGGGTAGTCGTTAGGCTATAGGGGGTTTTGGACAAATCTAATCGCACCAACGTCGATCGCGTTAAAGGAACGATGGCCGTGCATGATCCGCCTAAAGAAACGACGTCATAGAAGTTTCTTATATGGCTTGCAACGTGAATATAACATACTAACCTTTGAGAACTATGACGAGTGGGATTGGTATTATTGAAACCAGTCAAAGCCTTTGGTAATAGATTATCTACACTTCGAATGTTGTCTTTAAAAAAGTTTTGCGCGATGAGTAACGTGCGTTGTTAGATTTTATCTCATAATTAATGTAATGTTTTACTTTTAGTTTCACTAAATGTTTTTATGTGTTTGATACATGCTAAGAGTTCTGTTACAAGCATTTGCAATTTTGTTTTTACGAACTTGCTTTAAGTTTCACGAGACACTTACCATAAAATCACATATCGTTATTATTTATCTGCCGTTAAGCATTTCAGCCACTTTGCGCTGGTACTCGTCTAGTTTTATATAATATAAACATCTGTTAATTTTTTTTTTACGAAAATCCTTTTTTAAACTACTCTCGACATTAGGTGGGTCTTTAATACAAACAAATATGGAAAAAATTTGCTAATAAATAAGTTATTTGTGTTGTTCCAATTGATAAATATAATTTAAAGATTGACATATACATTAGTCTTTGAATTATAACTTATGTTACGTGCTCAAAAATAGCTTATTTGAATTTATTAGTTCAACCTATAACCGACTATCTTAATTACAGTACAAAATTGGCCATATATTGTATCAGCCTAATAAGGGTTTTGGTTTACTAGCTATAACCGACTATCTTAGGGTTTTGGCCCAAGCCCACCACCGACATATACTCCTATATATATTCTCAATAGCCTAATCAAATTCATTCAATTCACACACAATCATCTATCGATTTTAAGGTACGAATATAAGTTTAGATTTTTTAGTTTTTGTTTTTGTTTTTGTTAGAAATTTCTTTTAGTTTTTGTTTACTAGCTAGCTAGGGCTCGAATATAAGTTCAGATTTTTTCCCTAGAAAAATGTTAGGCTTATTGCCGATTTTACCAATCGTAGCGCCTCCATCTGATGGTCCATGCCAAGTACAATACAATCCCAGGGTTGAGGAAGCTGAGGATGAACAGTACAAGTCAAATGCCGCCATCGCAACACACACCAGAGCTATTGGAGTTATACACCCTCCCCTGGACATCAGAACCATTGTCGACAAAACTGCTAGCTTTGTGGCAAAAAATGGACCTGAATTTCAAAACCAAATCATTGCTAGACATGCTGGGCATGCAAAATTCAATTTTTTGAATGCTTCAGATCCCTATAATGCTTACTACCACCATCGCTTGTCTGAGTTTCGGGTCCAACATCAAAACACTGATACACCTGCTCTTGATTTAATGGCAACTGAGAAAGCCTCAACAAATAGCAATGATACAACTGAGATAACTGACCCGTCAGCAAAATTTAGACCGGTTCGGAAAGCTCTTGACCCACCTGAAACTGAGGAGTACACAATTCGGCTTCCTGAGGGCATAACTGCAGAGGAGTTGGATCTTGTTAAATTAACCGCACAGTTTGTGGCGAGAAATGGGAAGTCGTTTTTGACTGGTTTAACTAGTAGAGAAAATAACAATCCTCAATTTCAATTCCTGAAACCCACTCACAGTATGTTTAGCTTCTTTACTTCAGTTGCGGATACCTACTCGAAAGTCTTGATGCCTGCTAATGGACTGACAGATAAGCTGAAGAGAAGTGTAACAAACATGACAACTGTACTTGAGCGGTGCTTGCACAGGCTCGAGTGGGAACAATCCCAGGAAGAGGCAAAGCAAAAAGCTGAAGATGAGATACAAGAAGAAAAATTGCAAATGTCAATGGTTGACTGGCATGATTTCATCGTTGTTGAGAACATAGATTTTGTAGACTATGAAGATGATGATATGCCGCCACCAATGAGTCTTGATGAAGTTATAAGGAGCAGCAAGATGACGTCGATGGAGGTGGATGAAGTTGTGGATCCCGGGAAGGAAGTAGAAATGGAGATGGACGAGGAAGAAGTACAACTTGTTCAAGAAGGTATGGTGGCTGCAAGTCGTCAAGAGAATAATGAACCACAAATGAGGATTGTGAAGAATTGGAAGAGACCTGAGGAAAGGGCCCCCACAGAGAGAAATCCGGCTAAATATATGTTTTCGCCAATCACTGGTGAAGCAATTCCTGTCAACGAGATGGCAGAACATATGAGAATTTCTCTTATTGACCCCAGGTTTAAAGAACAAAAAGACCGAATGTTTGCTAAACTCAAAGAAAGTACACTTGCTCAAGATGATGAAATTTCTAGAAATATTGTTGGACTTGCACGGACCCGGCCGGATATATTTGGGACCACAGAGGCGGAGGTTTCTAATGCGTTTAAATCTGAAATTGAAAGGAAAAATGACGAGCAGCCTAAGCTTGGGCAGACTGCAACCCAAGCTATGTCTCAAAATGCAGATGATCACATTGACGATGGGAGGAATCTTCCTGGTCCTTCAGCTCCTGTTCGGACCCTACCTCCACCACCTGGGCTTGCATTGAACCTTCCTAGTGTGCCACCTAATTTTCAATACTCGGCAGTAACTAATGGCAGTGTTGTGGCGCCACAATCTATGCCATGGGTTAACACAATGCTTACACCGCTACAGCACCTGCCGCCCCCAATGCAAATGAACCAAATCCGTCAACCTATGTCTGTTAATCCACCTGTGCCACCACCACCACCTGGATCCCTTTGTCATCGTCCTTATATGCCCCAATACAGCATGCCTATGGTTGCTCCGCTGCCTATGCCTCGAGGGCCACCACTCCCAGACATTGCTGATCCTCCACTTCCTGAAGAACCTGAACCAAAGAAGCGAAGGCTTGATGATTCTTTGCTTGTTCCTGAGGATCAATTCTTGGCTCAGCATCCGCAGGGATCTGTTCGTGTAACTGTGTCACTGCAAGTGGATGATGAAAAACTGAAAACAAAATCACCACTGGAAATTACAGTTGACTCCTTGTCTGAGACGGTAGGAAGTTTGAAAGCGAAGATTGAGAGGGAGATTCAATGCCCTGCAAACAAACAAAAACTGAGTGGGAAGGCTGGTTTTTTGAAAGACAATTTATCTCTAGCGTATTACAACGTTGGTGCAGGTGATACGCTTACTCTCTCTTTAAGAGAACGTGGTGGTAGGAAGAGGTAAGAGGCATTTGCGATTAGACGTTCCACATGGCAGAGCTTGATTGGTTAGCGGAATTATAGGCTTGGAATATCTCTAATATACTTAAGACTGCATTGTTCATTAATGTAATCTCAATTTCAAGTTGTATAACAAATTGACAATGTATATATATACAGCTATTACTAGCTCGTTGATTTTGTTTGTTTCGCTATTTGGCTATTACGGAGTACTAGTTTTACATGCATCATTTGGTGGTTAGTTGTGTTTTGTGTTTGTGTTCGGCTACGTTTTTCATATAATCAAAATCTTAGAATCCTGAAAATGTAAACTACCAAATAGGGGTATGCAAAACCAGTCTGTTTCGACAGAAACTGAAAGTTGAACAAGGACTTACTGAAATCGAGCTGCACAATGCAAGGTTCTGGATTTGGAAGTTCGGTATTAAAACATGCTTTTTATTTATCAATCATTAACTTTGGGTGCTGCTTGGCTACCAGATCATATTTGGCGTTGTTTTAATGCATTTGGCGGTACGTGTTTCAGTGCCCAAGTCCCTCTTACATGTCGTGAACTGTCAAACCTTGATCAATCAAGATAATATCTGTACGAAACTGTATATAAATTTCTGTAGAGAAAGCTCAACAACATAGAAAGAAATAAAACATCCTAAAGTTGATAGCTCGAGGGGCTTTATGAGAAAAGCTCATGCTTGACGCGTGAAAAAGTTTGAATTTGGCTCGAGCTCGAGTTGTAACGACTTGTTATTTAGACCAATTAAAGTTATAATATTAAAGAAAATTTAAATTTTGCTCCAACTCAATTCGAACACCTCTATACATCACTTCAAAATGGGGTGTTTCAATAAATTTTTACATGAAGATTGCTTTTTCTTTTTTCCTAATTAGTTTGTTTGATAAACACAGTGATAGGATTTGATCACCCGTAATACACATTGGCTAATATATAACATCAATTGTTCGCGGTATGTGACCATGTCATCTTGAAGCCGTGTTACGCGTTCCATTTTTAGCATAAAACGTTTATGGACCATTTTTATGGGAGGAGATTTGCACACTCAAAAATATGATTTGCACACTCAAAATATTATGTCATGACATATATACCCTTAAGATATGTGACTTTGTGTGCACTTCACTAAATAATATAGGGGGTATAAATGTCCAAAGACAAGAAATTTGAGTGTGCAAATCAAATTGTGGAGTGTGTAAATCACCTCCCATTTGAAAATGCAAGAATAGACAACCAAAATTAACCAACTATAAGTAAATTGGTCAGACATGCTACCTCTTTACATGATATAATTAAATCGACCTCGAGTGTACATTAAAGGAAGGCTAGGATTAATAGTTTAATATTGATACATTTATGTCATATTTTTGCATTTGTGCTACATGGCAGGATGTTGATGCCATCTGTAGTGGGTTACCAACCTTAACAACACTTAATTTGACACGCAATCTAATATCAAAGGATGTAGTCAAAATGTCTCACTTAATAAATCTTCGGCGTTTGGTGATGTATTCTTGTTCTTTGACTCATTTTAATGACATGGTTTCAAGTTTTTAACATACGATTTGCAAGTCTCTGAATCCGGGTTGTGTTTGACATGGCGTGTTTATTATCAGTATCACCTAAGAATCTTCGCAACCCCTGCAGGTGGTCGAAATTGGCTCTAAGTTTCTCTCATGGAGGAGAAGATTTCGCTTAGTATTCATAACGGCTCAAAAGGGTAAAATACATATATTTTGCTTAGTAGTCTAACACCACCACCAGTCCCTCTTAACACCACCACCAATTACCGATGGCGGTGGTGGCTGGGTATGGTGGTAATGACGCCAGTGGGAGGTGATGACTGACGACCAATGCTAGGTGGTGCTTAGTAATGGTAGTGGTGATTGGAAATGTTGGCTGCGGCGATGGACTTAGAACTTGACGGATAATTGTTTAATATTTAACCAAGAAGACTTCTTTTCCTTTCAAAACCCCAGATCCCCTTAGCTTTTCACACAACCTAGGTCAAAATCCTTAAACCCTAATCACCATGTGGATTAAAAACCTTAAATCACTCCAACACAAACCAATAACCCACATTTGATTACAAATCACCTAATCACATCACTAGATTTCACACAAAATGAAGCACTCACACTTTTAAATAAGTTACCACATCTTAAAACCCTAGAAAAACCCAATTCAGTAATCACCTTTTTAACCCAATGTGGCCTTACCAAACCCCAAATCAAATCCATTTTAACAACCTCACCTACCCTTTTAACCACTGATATCAACAAAACCCTTAAACCCAAATTTCATCCCTTTCAACAACTAGGGTTTAAGGGTTCTTCTTGGCTTGAAAAGCTTTTTAAGCAAAGTTGTTCTTTTTCTGGTACTAGGTTGGATAATAATGTTAAATATTTAAGGGTTTTGTTGGGTTTTGATGATACCAAAGTTTTTAAGGTTGTTTCCAAATCTTGGAGGTTATTGGCTTGTGATTATGAAAAGAAAATAGGCGAGAATATGCTGGTTTTGAGGAAACACGGGGTATCGATTCATAAGATCGAGTCACTTTTGTTGAAGGAGTCGGGGTCTTTGTTACAGCGTGTTGAGTGGTTCGATGGAGTTGTTAAAAAGGTTGAGCCTTTATTAGGGATTAGACCTGATTCGCCACGATTTTTAGATGGGGTTGAGATAGTTATGTCGTTGAGTGAAGCGACTTTGGATAAGAAACTTGGGATTTTTAGAAGTTTTGGGTGGACGGAGGACGAGATAGTTAGAATGACTAGGAGTTTTCCGTTTTGTCTAAGGAGGTATGAGGGTGCAATTAAGGCGTCGTTAGAGTGGTTTAAGGAGGAGATAGGTTATGGGGGTGAGTATTTGTCAACGCATCCCAAGTTGTTGGACAAGAGGGTGATTCCGCGGTATAAAGTGTTGGCGAGTTTGAAAGAGAATAATATTTTGAAGAGAAAGCTTTCGCTTTATTCGGCTGTTGCTCTATCTGAAGAGAAGTTTGTGAAGGATTTTGTTTTGCCATATCGTGAAGTTGCACCTTGTCTCTATGAAAGCTATACTAATGCTACTCGTAAAAATATCAAATGCTAGCGTCGGGACGATTGTATGTTTTCTTGTTCATTTTTTAGATACTTTGATCATTTTAATTCGATTTAAGTCGCCGCTTTGAAATTAGAAATTTGTCATGTGTGTGTAAATTGGTGATGTTCATGTTGTCCCTTGATATCGTTTAAGTCGCTAACCAATGGTGTATGTAAGGAAAAGTGAGAATGCAATTCGACTATTCCCCCTTATTCTGTGTGGATATTTATATATCTAGTGCTGGTTTTTGACCGAATCTGTCGCCTTTTAGACTTTTACTCAAACTGTTGGGCTGTATATTATTAAGTAAATTAACTTGTGAAGACTTTGGATATGTCACTTTTGTTAAGTTCAGCAATTTATGATTATGCAGCGAGTGAAGGGTCATAAACGATCAAGGGTTACCCCGGTTATCCCGTGTGCATCCGAGTCAAAGACTCGCCCTCCCTTGGTAACCTGAACGGCGAAAACCTCATTTGTAGACCCGTTATGGTATTGCATTAGATTGACTGTCAAATAATGAACTCCTTGTCACTCTATATGTCTGCGAAAGAAATGCTTAGACTAACACTTAACACATAGTTCGTTGTTTGTCTAAGCTTATTTTTGGGCTTAAGCTTATTGGATCAATATGGTTTTGATTGGATCTTCTATATACGTCTTCTATGGCATGATTGGATCAATATGGTTTTGGTAAAGGAGGTCGATTTAATTGTAAATCTGCGAGTGGCAGGTATGTTTCTTTCTATCACACATATACAAAGCGACAACTGTATTGTGGTTCCAATAGAGGTTATAGTTATGCAAGAGGTATGATAGGTGTGTAAACACCCATCCTTTTACCACTTAATTCTGGCTAAAACAAGACCAAAACACGTGTTTAATATCATTTGTTTGGAATTATGCGTGGTTTTTGTGTTTATTGTGTTTTCAGAGCTAACCGGATAAATATTAAAGAAAACATGGGATTGCACGGGTTTTATCAAGGAAAAAGACTCAAGACGAAGTCTATTGTCCAAGAGGTGCAAAAGATTTGAAGTCAATGGGCCTATTTGAAGATTTATCGAAGAAAAGGACCAAAGATGGAAGATTTATATATGTCGAAGAAACTCAAGTCTATTTAACGAAGAAATTAAAAGACGAGTTGAATTTAATCGACGATAAATCCCGAATCAGAATCGAAAACGACAACTTTTCTGAAAAGACGAGAAGACAAGAAGAAAGGGAGAAAGCCCACTCACCAACCAACCACTAGGACTATATATAGTTTTTCCCTTCACACAATTAGGGAGTTAGCTTCATTTTTCTTTTTCCCAGTTCTTAGGTTCGGTTCATCACAAACACCATTAGGGTGTTTGGTGATTTTTCATTTCTCTTTTTCAATCTTGTAAGTGTTAATCATTACTCTTGTTACCTTTACATTAATCTATTCATTCCATCTTTTCATTCATCTTGATCTTCATCATCATCTATTGCAAGTTCTTAAGTTTTTATTTGATTCTAGTTTGATCTTAAAAAGTTGTTGATTTAATGTTTTTATTGGTGGGATTTATTTCGTATGATATTTAAATGATTTGTGTTTAATTTGGTAAAACCTTTTTGAGTATTTGGTTCGATTTTGATTAAAATTCGTATCCCCTGTTTTGTCTCTACTGTTACTGTTCTTCGCTGCCCAGAAACTTTCCGAACAGTCAAAGTTTATATCTCCCTTATTCGGAATTCTGGATATTCCGAATAGGGGTGTTTACATTTCCTTTACTCGGAATATTTTATATATTCCGCATAGCAGATTTTTCCGCATAGACCATATTATTCCGAATAGGGTTTTTAATTTTCCCTTACTCGGAATATTTTAAATATTCCGAATAGTGTTGTTATTCCGCATAAGGTAGGTATTCCGAATAGGACTATTTTTCAGCATAAGCAAATTTTCCGAATTGAACTTTTTATTCCGCATAGGCCATATTTTCCGAATAGGGCTAGTCTTTCCGCATAGAACCATATTTTCCGCATAGATGTGTTTTTCCGAGTAAGTCCATTTTTCCGCATAGAAGAATTCTTTTCCGAATAGCATTCTTTTCCGAATAGCATCTTATATTCCGAATAGGGTAATTTCTGCTTGGGTATTTTTCATTCACTGTTTGATTTAAATCTTTAAGTCTAGCTTACTTATTAATAGAATAGAAACCCAAATCCACTTTTTGTCACCAAGAACAAATCATTCCACTTTTAACTGAGATCAATTCGAGAGGATATCGAGAGAAATATTTTGAACCCATTGCAAAACCATTGTATCAAATGGCGCCGCTGCCGGCTCCTCTCATTAAGATCAAAAGTTTTTTGTGAGAACTTAAATTTTGGGATCCGTTCCCCGTGAACGTTACTTTTTCATAAAAATTTTCAAAAACAACTAAAAAATATAAAATTTTCAAAAATCCTAAAAAGTAAAAAAACCATAAAAAACCAAAAATATTTTTGTATTGTTTTTGCCTTGTTAGTTCTTTTGCAGGTGTATGCGCACTCGATCCACGTCATATCAAGAGCCCGAGCCTCTTGATCACTTAGACATTGCCGGTGTACCACCTCCAAACAATAATAACAACAACAACCCGCCTTTCAACAACATGAACAATAACAACAACAATGAGCCCCTTCCGGATAATCGCCCGATGATTGAACTACTGCAAGCTCATGTAGATGGCAACACGGATCCAATTGTCATACCTCCAATTGCCGCCAACAACTTCGAGCTCAAATCAGGCTTTATCCAGATGGTCTCCGCTCAACCATTCTTGGGACGAACCATTGATGATCCACACGACCACATTAAGAGATTTCTATAACTCACCAACACGGTCAAGTTCAATGGCGTTCCACAAGAAGTTATAAGGTTACAACTTTTTCCCTTTTCTTTAGAGGGACAAGCCCGGCATTGGCTTGCTAAGGAACCGCCACAGAGTATTCTCTCGTGGACGGATTTGGAAACCAAATTCATCAATTACTTTTTCCCACCCTCTCTTACTACCGCTTTGCGGAATGAAATTATAAATTTTGAACAAAAGTACGATGAGTCGTTCAGTGAATCTTGGGATCGATTTAAAGATCTTTTAAGAAAATGCCCACAACATGGTTTTACCAAAGTACATCAAATTAATACTTTTTACAATGGTTTAAGCATGAGTGACCAAGATTCACTGAACAGTGCCTCAGGGGGTAATTTATTGGCTAAGACTTCCAATGCTGCTTGGGACATCATTGAGAATAAGTCTCGTGTGCAAACCAAGAGTATTCGGACCAATGTTGCTAGTGCTAGCACTAATGACAGTGACAAGCGATTAGACAAAATCACTACGCTTCTTGAATCGCTTGTCACCCACACCGTCGCAACAACAACAGCAACAACGCAAAAAACGCTCAAGTGAACGCTGTCAGCCAACCTTGTGAAATATGCGGTGGTCCTCACTCTTACACAACTTGTACCGCCACCCAAGATTACCCTGCTGAGAATGTGAATGCGGCATATGGCACCTATCCTCAACCTGCTTATCAAGCTAAACCCCAAGGTGACCGTAACTTGCTTAGCTACCGCAGCAAAAACTATCTTTCACCACCTGGTTTTCCTCCCACCAACCCAAACCAACAACAAATCCTTAACCGTCCTCCTCAACAACAACAACAACCTCGACAACCTTACATCCCTCCTCACAAGCAACAACAACCACTTCAAAGAAACAATCAAGTCTACCAACAACCTGCTTACCAACCACCTGCATACAATGCTCCTTCCAACCAAACCACCACTGCACTACACCAAGAGGTCGCAACCTACATGAGAACCAATGATGTGATAGTCGAAAATCTCCAGTAGGAAGTGCGTAACTTGAAAGCAGATTTGGTCAAGCAAGGAAACGACTTGAGAGCCGACATGAGAAACACGTTGGATAGCCAAACTAATGATCTGAGAACAGGATGGCTAGTTTCTTCCAAAGTAGTCAACCCTCTTCTTCGGGTACTCTTCCGAGTAACACCGTTGCGAACCCAAGAGGGGAGATGAAAGCAATCACCACTCGAAGTGGCAAAAGTACCAAGGAACCTGAGCTTCCTATACCTCCACCGGTGATTGTGACTAAGGAGAACGAGTCACCTGCTCCTATTCCATCTCCTTCCCCAATTTCTCCACCTCTCCCTTCTACCCCTCCTCCACCCGTGGTTGTGAGTGATCCTATTCCCCTAAAGCCTTCCTCTTCTTCCAATATACCTTATCCTTCAAGGTTGAGGAAAGAGAAGCAAAAAAGCAAGGATGATATTCAGGTTTCGAATTTCCTTAAAATGTTCAAACAACTGAATTTCAATATCTCCTTCGCTGAGGCTCTCGCTCACATGCCCAAATACGCAAAAATGTTTAAAGATCTACTGAGCGACAAGGAAAAGCTCCTCGATATTGCCAACACCCAACTTAATGAGAACTGCTCTGCAGTGCTCTTAAGGAAATTGCCAACCAAGCTTGGTGATCCGAGTCGTTTTCTTATCCCTTGCAATTTCCCGGGAGTAGAGAATTGCATGGCCCTAGCAGATCTAGGTGCCAGTATTAATCTCATGCCTCTAAGTGTTTGGAAGCAATTATCTCTCCCAGAGCTAGTCCCCACCAAAATGACTTTGGAATTAGCTAACCGTACGGTTGCGTATCCAGTGGCGATAGCCGAAGACGTCATTGTAGGAGTCGACAAATTTACCTTTCCTGCCGATTTTGTTGTCGTCGACTACGAGATGGACCCCCGTGTGCCACTCATTGTTGGTCGTCCATTCTTGAGGACCGGTCGCACTCTCATTGATGTTGAAGCCGGTGAGCTTATCATGAGAGTGGGTGACGATAAAGTAGTCTTCAACATGGGAAAGCTTTCTAAACAGCCTTATTCTTACGAGAGTGTTAATTGTATTGACATTCTTGATGAGGCTTGTGAAGAACACTTCAAGGATGCTTGAAAAAACATTCCTACCTCTCTTCCCAATGTTGAGACCGTTTCCTCTATCGACTCATCACTATCTCTAATTGGAGAAAGTGATTTCCTTTGGAAAGATTTGGAAGCTACCTTGGAAGATGTGAAGCAAGACAATGACGATTCTACTGCCAATTGGGTTGACGATCTCAGTTTCATTGCAAACCTCCTCCGAGAAGATAATCCTTCCCCTCCATCTCCCACTGTTATTGCTATCAAGACTCCGACTTCGAATACGCCTCCCGTCGAAAATCCTCCGGATTTGGAACTTAAGGAGTTGCCGCCCCATCTTGAGTATGTATTCCTCGAAGAAGAGAAGAAGTCGCCAGTCATCATTGCTAAGGATTTGAAGGATGAAGAGAAAGCCCGACTTGTCGCTGTGTTGAAAGATCATAAGAAGGCTATCGCTTGGAAGATTTCTGACATTCGTGGAATTGATCCTCACTTCTGCACACACAAAATTCTCATGGAGGACGACTTTAAGCACACGATTCAAAGCCAACGAAGGGTGAATCCAAAAATCCATGAAGTCATCAAAACAGAGGTTTTCAAACTTCTTGACGCGGGTATGATATACCCTATTTCGGATTCACCATGGGTTAGTCCAATCCATTGTGTGCCTAAGAAGGGCGGAATAACCGTTGTTCCCAACGAACACAACGAGTTAATTCCCACTCGTCTCGTTACTGGGTGGAGAGTTTGTATAGACTACCGCAAACTCAATGATGCCACGAGAAAGGATCATTTCCCTCTACCTTTTATGGACCAAATGCTTGAACGCTTAGCGGGTAATGAATATTACTGCTTTCTTGATGGTTTCTCGGGTTATTTTCAAATACCCATCGATCCCCAAGATCAAGAGAAGACTACATTCACCTGTCCCTATGGCACTTTTGCTTACAAAAGAATGCCTTTTGGCTTATGTAATGCGCCCGGGACTTTCCAAAGGTGTATGTTAGCTATCTTCCATGACATGGTTGAACAAACCATGGAAGTCTTCATGGATGATTTCTCGGTCTTCGGGAATTCCTTCTCTTCTTGCCTTGCCAATTTGGAACGTATGCTAAAGAGGTGCGAAGACACTCGCCTTGTTCTAAATTGGGAAAAACGCCATTTTATGGTAAAAGAAGGCATCATGCTGGGACACAAGATTTCTAAAGCCGGTCTTGAAGTAGACCGTGCTAAAGTCGATGTTATCACAAAGTTGCCTCCACCTTCAACCGTGAAGGGTGTGAGAAGTTTCCTGGGTCATGCGGGCTTCTACCGTCGATTCATCAAAGATTTTTCTCAAATCGCTCGCCCGATGACCCACCTCTTGGAAAAAGATACTCCTTTTATCTTCTCCAAAGAGTGCCTTGAAGCCTTCAACTCGCTTAAGGATAAGCTAACTAAGGCACCCGTCTTGGTCACCCCTAATTGGGAGCTTCCCTTTGAGTTGATGTGTGATGCTAGTGATTTTGCTATTGGAGCGGTTCTTGGACAAAGAGTGAACAAACACTTCCAACCGATCCATTACGCTAGCAAGACAATGACGGGGGCACAATTGCATTATACGACAACCGAAAAAGAGCTTTTAGCTGTTGTCTATGCTTTTGAAAAATTTCGCCCCTATCTTGTCCTTTCCACCACCATCGTGTATACCGATCATTCCGCGCTGAAGTACTTGTTGACAAAGCAAGATTCCAAACCAAGACTTCTTCGCTGGGTTTTGCTGCTCCAGGAATTTAAAATAGAAATTCGCGATAAAAAAGGAGCAGAAAACTTAGCCGCGGATCATCTCAGCAGACTTGAGGATCCATACCAAGGGGATCATCCGAACAAAGAAATCAATGATTCTTTGGTGAGGACACCTCTCAGGAGGTGATTCCATCCCTCACCACGTTCCCCATGAACTAATTTTGGGTCGAGTCAGGCTCGTGACTCGGTTATCAAAAACAAGCGCTCCTCGGGAGGCAACCCGAGTATCTATCCCTTTAACCCCCTAAGTGTAGGGGAGGACCTATTTTGGTCATTTGTGTTTGTGTGGTGATGTGCTTACAGGGATAACTGCAAACTTGGAAATCTTTGAAGAACCGTGCTCCCGTGTTATCCGAAATCCGGTTCTATCTCTCAACTATCGTGATTCAATTTTCTTCATACTCACATTTGAAATTGATCACTTTAGTCGTCTCTTCCGTAACTCGAGTTAACCAACGTGCACAATGTCATAAGTGTAGGGGAGACTTTTCCCACATGCTTAAACATTGAGGACAATGTTTATCATAAGTGTAGGGGAGACTTCTATCGAAGTTTTAAGTGGACTTTTCCATGAAAATACCTTCATTTAACCGGAAAATCCTATTTTTCAACATTTTTCAAATTTTTTTATTAACTTTGGCCATTTAGTCGTAATTTTTAAATTTTTATCATTGCTTTCGTATGTATATCCCACAATAAAGTCAAAATTATTAATAAAGTGGTGTAGCTAGTTTAGAAGTCTTTGATCTATTAGGCCCGTTGCGTTTATTTTGACTCAACCCGAATAAACTTATCCAAGTTTATTCTAGCTAGTATCCTTAACCATGTAGACCTTAATTGGTTTATTAGGCTAAGTGTCCACGAGTCTCATTATTTGAGATTTTAAATTGTGGAGGACGAGAAATGATAGAGTCAATTATAAGTCGGTATTCTTGCGCAAGCTCACTTGGTGTAATTATTTGCCTATTCTCCCATCACTTGCTAATAATTTATCTGCAATAAGTAAGGTCTTACGATTTGAAAAGTTACTTAGCTTCTAGCCCAAGATCGTTTAAAAGTTGCTCGGTAATGATAAGAGTTCATAGCCAAGGCATAACTTATGAAGCGGGGCGCGAAGATTGGCGAGTCCGAAAAGGCCCTAACAAGGCATGAGGATTCAATTTTATTGCTGAAGATCCAAAAGTGATGTGAAAAGCATTATTCCCAAAATCAATATGAAGGATCAAGATTCACGACGAAAAGCAATCAACTCCCATAAAGATCATGGAGAAGTCTATCCGAAAAGACCCTAACAAGGTATGAGGATAAATAGATCCAAGTCCGAAAAGGAGGCGGATCGTTGTATCTCAAAATCCCAATTAGAGATTGAAGAAATAATCATGAAGTCATGGTCAACAAAGTTGGAGAACCCCTCAAAAGTCTCCAAGTGAAGAAACTCTATTATGATGAGAAGACCATTATCTCAAGAACGTCTCTCGAAGATATGAAGTATGAAGTACATGCCAAATATCGGCCCGAGAAAGGTCTCAAATCGTGAACCAAGTTATGCCAAGATATGAACTTTTTGATATCCCGAGAAGCAATTTTAAGAGATTTTGTCCTTTAGCTAACTATTGATCAAATCGTCATACTTTGCTTTTAGCCTAAATAAACTATCGAAATAAGTCCCAAAAATGCATCTTCATGATCATTCTAAGACAAAAATAAAATATAAGAGATACACCTAGGAATAAGGGAGTTTAAGCATTTAATTAAGCCATGTGTGTAAGTGTTTGATTTACTAACTTATAATAACAATGATCTCGTTTTTAAGCTTAGTTTGGGGAACGTGAAACTTGAGGGTGATAAATCTTCGCAACACCAAAGCCCTAATGTAAGTCCTTGATTTCTTTACAAGTTATTTCCATCCTTTTGTTTATTTTAAGATTTTGATTTCTCTTAGCATTTTAATTTTTGTTTAGTAGTATGTAATAAGGCCAAGGTTGATTAATTATGAGAAAAATGTAAAATTGCTTTATCACTAAGCATTGCATGAGGGCATGGCAATGGTTAAGTGTAGGGGATTTGATAGGTGTGTAAACACCCATCCTTTTACCACTTAATTCTGGCTAAAACAAGTCCAAAACACGTGTTTAATATCATTTGTTTGGAATTATGCGTGGTTTTTATGTTTATTGTGTTTTCAGAGCTAACCGGATAAATATTAAAGAAAACATGGGATTGCACGGGTTTTATCAAGGAAAAAGACTCAAGACGAAGTCTATTGTCCAAGAGGTGCAAAAGATTTGAAGTCAATGGGCCTATTTGAAGATTTATCGAAGAAAAGGACCAAAGATGGAAGATTTATATATGTCGAAGAAACTCAAGTCTATTTAACGAAGAAATTAAAAGACGAGTTGAATTTAATCGACGACAAATCCCAAATCAGAATCGAAAACGTCAACTTTTCTGAAAAGACGAGAAGACAAGAAGAAAGGGAGAAAGCCCACTCACCAACCAACCACTAGGACTATATATAGTTTTTCCCTTCACACAATTAGGGAGTTAGCTTCATTTTTCTTTTTCCCAGTTCTTAGGTTCGGTTCATCACAAACACCATTAGGGTGTTTGGTGATTTTTCATTTCTCTTTTTCAATCTTGTAAGTGTTAATCATTACTCTTGTTACCTTTACATTAATCTATTCATTCCATCTTTTCATTCATCTTGATCTTCATCATCATCTATTGCAAGTTCTTAAGTTTTTATTTGATTCTAGTTTGATCTTAAAAAGTTGTTGATTTAATGTTTTTATTGGTGGGATTTATTTCGTATGATATTTAAATGATTTGTGTTTAATTTGGTAAAACCTTTTTGAGTATTTGGTTCGATTTTGATTAAAATTCGTATCCCCTGTTTTGTCTCTACTGTTACTGTTCTTCGCTGCCCAGAAACTTTCCGAACAGTCAAAGTTTATATCTCCCTTATTCGGAATTCTGGATATTCCGAATAGGGGTGTTTACATTTCCTTTACTCGGAATATTTTATATATTCCGCATAGCAGATTTTTCCGCATAGACCATATTATTCCGAATAGGGTTTTTAATTTTCCCTTACTCGGAATATTTTAAATATTCCGAATAGTGTTGTTATTCCGCATAAGGTAGGTATTTCGAATAGGACTATTTTTCAGCATAAGCAAATTTTCCGAATTGAACTTTTTATTCCGCATAGGCCATATTTTCCGAATAGGGCTAGTCTTTCCGCATAGAACCATATTTTCCGCATAGATGTGTTTTTCCGAGTAAGTCCATTTTTCCGCATAGAAGAATTCTTTTCCGAATAGCATTCTTTTCCGAATAGCATCTTATATTCCGAATAGGGTAACTTCTGCTTGGGTATTTTTCATTCACTGTTTGATTTAAATCTTTAAGTCTAGCATACTTATTAATAGAATAGAAACCCAAATCCACTTTTTGTCACCAAGAACAAATCATTCCACTTTTAACTGAGATCAATTCGAGAGGATATCGAGAGAAATATTTTGAACCCATTGCAAAACCATTGTATCAAGGTACATTAAAGTTTTTGACATTTATAGGCAATTCTAGAATATCTCGCCCGAGTGTACATCAAACGAAGGCTAGGATTAATAGTTTAATATTGATACATTTATGTCATATTTTTGCATTTGTGCTACATGGCAGTGTTGATGCCATCTGCAGTGGGTTATCAACCTTAACAACACTTAATTTGACAGGCAATCTAATATCAAAGGATGTAGTCAAAATGTCTCACTTAATAAATCTTCGGCGTTTGGTGATGTATTCTTGTTCTTTGACTCATTTTAATGACATGGTTTCAAGTTTTTTATAATCGGTATGCATCTTCATGTGTCTAGGCCTTGTCCCTTTTCCCATCTGCTACTATTTTTTATTTTCTATTTTAAACTTCTTGGATGTGCAGGTACTCTTTTTTCGCATCCTGTTTTTCTTAACGGTCAAAAGATGTCTGGTCTTGCCCATCATGCAATGGAACATTGATAAAAAGAGCATGACTTGTCTTCATCAAGTCACTGCCGTCTTTGGCTTCAGGTTTAGTTGTGTCCGTAGACCAGTACAAATGGTCATTAGAGTTTTTAATATTCGAAGTTTACAAATTGGCTGATTTTACCTCATAGATGTCAAAAGGAACCGTTTAATTTGAACAAATAGATGGTGGAATAGAAATTGAGTTGTATACACAATCATCAAATAACATAACTGGTTATTATGTCGTTTTGTTATAGGTATATCAATTGGAAAAAGGTACGCAAGAACAAATGAACTTGGTGTTCCCTTTGTAGTTAGTGTTTATCAATCAACTTGAGTTACAAACCATGAGGCGTGAGAAAGAGTGTGAGACATCAAGGAACAAATCTGTGTGAATGTGGTTGAGGTGGCGGTGATGGTGAATGATGTGTTTGAGGGACGGATCACCTATGTGGAACAAATGGAAAATCTAATGGTACTGCTCCAATGTTGCGTGTGCTCAATGATACCACCCATTATGTTGACCAAGGAGGCGGAAAGAGGAAGGGTATCTGATTTTATTTTGCTGTGTTTTTTATAATATTGATCCGTTGTATTAAATCTTTTACTTGAATTAGGTGCTTTTGTTGTATATTTGGAGCCGTGTCATGATGACAACTTTTCTTTTCTAGATTTGAGGAAGAAAGATAATTTTGACGTATCTTACATAGTAAAGAGTAGGTAAATTCACAGTTGTCAAGGGTGTCTCTGAAGAATGTGTTGAAGCTTAGTTAATAAAATAATTCAAGTCCAGGGTACCCCAAGTGGAGATCAAACAGAGGTTTGTTATTACATCTACTGAGATTGTTGAATTCAGGTTCAAGGGATTTGATGCATTTCACTATTTTAGTGCATTTCACTATTTTAGTGTGTCACTCATCCATATATGCTTCTAGTTTGGAACAAACGAACCTACACCATATTTCTAGATCCGTGAGCTCGGAATTAGAAAGAACGCCTGGGATATCTCAGTGGGTTGGTGGTTCGAATCCACCCAAATCTGTCACCTGATACAAGAACCTGTACTTAAACGAAATAAAAATCACATATTTGTATCTGGTTGTTGATGCAGTTAGCTGCTTGATTAAGAACACAGTTGAGACTTCACATAATTCTCGACTTTCTGACAATTAAATAGGTACATATTATCTTCAATTCATGCATTACTTCACTCATAAACGGTACATGGGTGCTGAGATGATCCGGATCGTAAATGAATGTTTAATGCATTAGACTACCATCATGGGCACACAATTTGTATGTACTCCTACTAATACCATCTATGTTGCACGGAGACAGATATGGAAACAGAAACGGGGACGGGGACGGGTACTCAGAAACGCTAATGTCCTAAAATTGAAGAAACGGGTATGGCCGGAAACTTATGTATATTATATATATTTATATATATTCATTAATAAAATAAATAAACATTACATCAAATTGTTGTCACTAAAATTACATTAATAAAAAGTATAAAGATTTGAACAAATACTAAGTCAAAATACATCAATGTATCAATGTTAGACTTATTTTGGTATGGGTTCGGTTTAGTGTACCATAAAATTTGTTACTACCATGTAAATAATAGATAATGTTATGAATAATATGTGGATGTCTAGAATAAGGCCCATTGCCCAAGTAGTAATTAGGGTTTACCCTAGTATTTATCTTATAAATACTCCTTGTATCTAGCATCTGTAATATATCAACCGAAGAATACCACTTACTCTTTATGTATTTACAACACGTTATCAGCACGATTTGTAAAATTTATTATCGCAAAATAATTGATATTATATGCAAGAATCATGAAAGCGTTACCTGCTTATTATTTACTTTAATTTGATTTTATGTCTTCTATCATCCTTAAAACACTGATTGCCCATTTGTTACCATATACTTAAGAGTACTCCATCCATGCATATAACTAGAATTAAACAGATTTGCAAGTAATGATACATATGGGCGAACTTATATGGTTAACAATTACCTTGTGTTAAATGGAATGTTCCGTATATAAGGTAAACGTTATTTTAAACGTAAATAGGATAGATTGACTTACATTTGCAAATTCAGAAATATATTTTGACAATATCACATCAATCTTTTTTTATTTTTTTAAACTGATTCTCTTTCTCTAATAAAAACACAAGATTATATTATTCACACTTTTTCTTTAATTAAAAAAAAAACAATTGAATCATGTTACCGTAACAAAAAAAAACATAATATCATTCACATATTTTTTATTTGTTAAATGGCTTATCTATACTAATTATAAAGGAAGGATCTGAAATGTTGAAAATTGAAAATTTTCCTTTGTAGCTTCTCTTGTAAGCTTAAAAATAAGTTAATTATGGAATTGTTAATAAATCCATACATAGAATTGTTAGGAATAATGTATTTAGAAGTTACTCCTGGTCATATAGCAGTTCCTACTGGAGTACTTCATTCCTCCTGGCAGCTTCTAGTTCCTCCTGGTCGTATTATAAAGTTGATAGAAGATATGATCAAGGAAGATTGTAGAAGATAAGATCAAATACTTAGTCTTCCTAGTCTTATGGAAAGTATTAAAACATGATAAGGATGATGAGAAAGTTACAAGTTTGTTTAGGAAACTATTAAAGGATATTGATGTATAATACTTAGGTAAGTATTAATTATATTGTAACCACCTAGGACCCCTTGCACTATAAAAGGAGGTCCTAGGGTGTAGAGATGAACACACTTCTACACACACATATTCTCTACATATTTCCCTCATTGTTTGTTCTAGCTTCAAGGTTGTAAACCCTATCACTATTTAGAGTGATTGTATTAATATATTGAGGCTTGAACGTTTGGTTATTTCTATTGTTCTTCTTATATAAAGATCGGTTTCTGCACAGTCTTTGTATCGTGATCAAGGTTTCAAAGATCCTTCAAGAAGTAAACCCAACACAAGTTTTGAAGGTTTTCTTTATATATCTATAGGTTTATTTGTAGATTTTTGAAATTCTATTGCAGCCACGTCTTTGCCGGGCTATATGTTGCCTTCGTCGGAATTTGCTGCCGAGATGTTTAGGTTCTTATAAAAATTGTATTGAATTTGTTGTAAAATTATATGTAGTATTTTATTTTAATTTGTTTGTATGTACATTGGTTGGATATGGAGAATGAATATGAATTGGATAAGGTGTATGATTTGTTTAATGAAAAGTGGTTTTATGATCAGATGTCATTTTAGAAAGAAGAGAACTTGTTTGTTGTTGTTGCTTGTGTATCTATAGAGTGTTAGATCTGAATCAATGTGTTATGTTGTGTATTGTAAAGCTCGTTTCCGATTTCGTAAAACCATAGATCTGAATCAATGTGTTATGTTGTGTATTGTAAAGCTCGTTGCCGATTTCGTAAAACCACTCGGTAATAGGCATGCAAGACGCGGTCGAACCGGTAAGATCACCTGTAATGGTAATTGGATGAGCTAATTATGAATTTTCATTCTTCTTATAGTCTTGCAATCACTCATAAGTTTAGTGTTTAGTCATATACATGCGCAAATTTCTAAACAAATCCCTTTTTATCTTTTACACGTGCAAATTTCTCAACAATGCAATTGAATTATTGTCAAAGTCAAAACCTATTTAAATGCATTTTGTGGTTCAAAGGTGATAACAATTTAGCAAGTGTAAAAGATTAAGTAATATATTAAAAAAAATTAGTTACTTTGACCTCTAGAGATCAAAGTTCAAAAGATACAAGAACAATCTATATACTACTTATAAACAAGGAACGGGTGAAAAGTGAAATCTTGAAATTTATTTTTATTTATTTTTGGGAATGTGGAAACCTGAAACTAAAAACTAAATGAAATAATGATATTGGAAAAATTCAAGTTGCATATATACTAAATTTATAGTTCTTTTTTGAACACAAACAATTCATGCATACTTCTAATTGGTTACACTGATTTGTTTTAATACATAATTTCGGCAAGCTTTCTAAACATGAGATTTCTTTCCCCTAATAAGAACTTTGGAACAAAACAATTTATACAACTGAATAATCTCAATGAGTCAAAATCTTAAATAAATTAAAATAATTAGTTACCTTTACCAAGTCAAACAATATTTTAAGCAACTTATAACTCAAAATTTTATTTTATTTTATGTTTTAAATAAGTCACAATTTACGTAGCAAGTTTTATATTTCATCATATCTAATTGGTTTTTTAACTTTTATTTTCTTCTTTGCAGATTGGATAAAAGAGTCGAACATCTTCTATTTCTAGGTAATTTGAAATTAGTATCAATTTTGTAAGGTAATCGTTGTCAAAAAAATCACAAATGTTATTCTTTAATCAACGTTTTTTTCGTATCTTTTGTTCTTCTTTCGGACCGAAGTAAAAGAAACTATCACATTATGCCGCTTTAAAGGTAAGACCGTTTATTGAATGCCAAAATGCAAGTTGCAACGTTATCTAAAATGTTACGAATTCAATTAATTTACATGTTTAAACAATGGAGTATGGTTGTTATCCTGGAAGCATTGATTTGTAGACGTGATCCTAGCATTGTCTGTATTTGTAATTTTAATACATGAACTTTTTTTTGGGCGATCTATTATCAGGTTATTGATCTAGCGCTAAGAATACTAGCGAATATTTAAGCATAATTACGATAATAACCGGCGGCAAATAATTGACGGTATGATAATTGTTTAAGTAGACGAATTGATAATCTGGTGAATCGATCGGCTTAACCGCTGGTCAAATCGTTGACTCTATAACTCGATCGGATTAACCCGGTGGTCAAATCAGTAAGCCAGTGACCCGACCGAATTGATCCACGTGTACTCGCCTGTATGATCATATCCACATATACATGTATTTCGCATTCGTACACAAAAAACTTATCACACTATCGCATATCGTTAATTATCTACCGTTAAAGATTTCCGCCGCTATGCGCGGGTACTCGTCTAGTACCCTATAAAGGGTGTATGAGAATTGTTGAAAATAGAAAGTTGAAAGTTGAAATGTTGAAAAACTAATTAATTATGACAATATTGAAATGTTGAAATGTTGAAATCACATGCTTGCAAAATACGTGTGTTGCCCACCCTATTATAATCATGAAAGTTGAAAAATCATTATTTTTAGAAATGTTCGAAAAATTAATGGGGAAATGATCCCTGCAGTTAACTGCAGGGAAGTTTATATGCTGTTAGGTATAACAAACGGATTAAATATGTAATATTATTAGAGTTGAAGGGCCATATTTGTAAATGTAAAAATCTATTTTCTGTGTAGCATCAGATAACTTAGCTGCAGTTTGCAGCAAGGATGTTATTCCCAAAATTAATTACACAAAAATTAATGCATGAAATTATATTTTTAGTAATGTTGAAAATGTTTATATACACGAATGAAAGTGTTGTTTGACAGCTAAATATGTTAATCAAATGTAGGATGAGCATTTTGACCCGAATTCTGAATTCGAACCCGAATCGTTCCCGGAACCGTACCGATTCCCGGTACCCGAATCTCGTTCGCTACGGGATCGGGACTACGAAATAAGGTGAAAAAAATCGGTGTAAAACCCCAAAATTTGGGCTTTTAACATATCACTGGATTCATTATTATTATCATTGATCATATAATATTTTTACGGACCACCTTTACAATACACCATCACAAGACTTATTTCGTACAAAAATCATGATTTTATTATATAAAAATAGTGAAGTATTTTAACTTAATATTATATACACACTTTTACCTGAATGAATAATAGATTCATCACCTCAGTACATATTTTGAGATAAACTGTAACTTTACTTAATTAAATTATTAAGTACTTGGACTTATTTCTATATGTATATATTTACATGTATTTATAATGGAAATAAACACCTAACACTTTAAAAACAATTTACATTATTTTAACATTGTCATCTATTTACTTTCTTCAAGTAAAATATTATAACAATATATTCATTATATACTTTCACTAAATTACCTAAAGCTTCAACAAAAATACCTATAACTCAACAAATGCATACTATACTTACAAGGAACCATACAACTTGCTATACTTCGTACACATGCATACTATGCCATACTTACACAACACTATGTCACCATACACAAATGCTTTACATTGTCAATTTTGTCTCACTTTGACCTCCCAAAACACACGGCTCAAACACAAAAATGGGAAGGAAGTGCATTTGCTAGTTTTGGCATGTGCTAATATCTCACCATATCTTACACAAATCCCACAAAATCTAGGCTAGATCACATGAGATCTTCACTTGATACACCAAAATCTTCCTATATCTTGTACTAACCGATCCTCTCTCACACACACATAAACACACACTCAAACCTCTCCCAAAACTCTCTCAACCTACGGCTTATTTTATTTTCTTCTTCAACAAAAATCTTCAACATTCATTTATTACTTCATTTACTAGCCTCAATCTATGTCTCTTCCATATTGAATACTAATCATTGACACTCCTACAACCACCTTGATCATCAAGTCAAGAAAAGAATCCCTAGAAGCTCCATTGAAGCCCACAGCTACATTATTGTTACTAGGATCTCCATTGTTGAAACTTAGCTCTCATTCCTACTCATTCTCTTGTTCATCCCTAGATCTACCTAAACAAGTAAGTAACTTAAAACCTATCTTTCAATATACTTACTTTTCATACACATGAACATACACATGATTATTATTACAAAAACTTGATGTTGAAACAAAATATGAAACCCTAGATCCTATATGGGTCACGGCTTAAAATAGGTTGTGTGTTAAGATGATGTAAAATCTTGATAACCATGATGAACATAACCTTATGAACTAGTTAAACTAGAAAAACTATGAAAAGCATAAGCATGCATATATTAGACGTGGGGTTTTTAAACCCTAATGGTTCTATATATGTTAATCTTGTAATATTTAGATAAACCTAGAAATACTAGATCTATACTACTAGTTGCCTTAGAATGATAAGCTCACTATGTTTGCCTTATAGGATTTAGTTTTAAGCCCACTATAATAAGCTTGCCTAAAATAAACTTCATAGATCTTTATTAAATAATGTTTTATAAAACTTATAGTGTGAAAAATATGATTTCACAAACTTTTGGATTGAAAAATGAGATCTATAAATGTTTTGGATTAAAATGATAGATTTATAAATGACTTGGACTAAAATGTTAGATCTATGAAGTTTGGGGTTAAAATAGTAGATCTATAAGTTTTTAGATTAAAAATAGTAAAAATAATACTTTAGGGTAAAATTAGTAATTTTATTAAGTTAAGGGATCTAAATGAACAAGTATAAAAACTCACGTCCCAAAAATATAAACATAAGGGTGGATTTTGTAAAATGTCGTGAGTTGAGGGTAGTGTTTTGACACTATCCGAAACTCCGAAATTAACAACAAGGACTTAAATGTAATTATTACTAAGTTAGGGTAATTTGTGTAACATAAATAGGAACCTAGGGACCCCTTTTTGCCTTTGCCGAAACATAGTAGTAACCCTAGGGACCCCTTTTGCCAACTTGCAAAGTTCAGTAAACACTAGACAAACCCTAGGGGCTGTTTTGGACACAAGCCGAAATTTATAGATACCCTTGGGACTATTTATGGCAAGAACCGAAAAGTATTACATGATTAAAAATGTGGAGGACTTTTTTTGCCATATGACGAAAGATTAATAAGCCCTAGTTCTTTTATTAATTAGTTAAATAAAACTATAAAAGAAACCCTAAACCCTAAACGAATACCACAAGGACTAAACCGTCATTTCTTAAACTTATAATCTAGGGGCTTATATGGTAAATATTAAAACTTGAGGACCTTGGTGCAATTTAACTAAAGTTATTTATATTAAATAAACTTTAGGGTTTTTAATGTAAATCATAGAAACTTGAAGGACTCACTATATATATGTATAAATAAATACATACGGATCGGACAATAAACGACAAGATATCTAAAACAAGTATAAGCATGCACTTTAATTATCTGGACGCATCTATGCATTGTATATGCATATACTGAGATCAGTTAAATTACTTAGGTAATTAACTGTATCGTGAGCATACTATCTGGACTATCTGTGATTTTATTCGGACACTGCTATTCAGGTGAGTTCATAGCCTCGCCTTTCACAACTATTTATGTTTTTACTAACCCGCGAGGGGAGACATGCTATAACTTGTTTTGACTATATGATTTTTATATCGTGAGATCGTGGCCCCACACTTATACTTAATAAACTGTTGATCGAGGAAACGCAAACTGAACTGTTACCCTTAATTACATTTGCCTATTGTAGATGAACCCGCATGACCCGTGCATCCGAAACTGTTAGAATTTTTTAATTGCCTGAATGTTATAAATAGATCTATTTAGGATTGACCGTCCCCATCTGGGTGAGTCATGCTCACTGTGCCTAGGCCAGGACAACAGATGTTTCACATGTCAGCACTTATTATTTTTGGGTGCCTTTTAATAAGGCGAAGGGTCCTCATTTGTCGAGGACTTAACTGTCAAGTCTCAGTTTCGGGCAATATGGGAATGTAATTACCTTATAGTATTTGGCTTTGTGCGATACTATGCTTGTGATGTTTGCGGTTCTAAACTTGACCTTTTTTTATTTGGTACATTAATACATGGAACATACTGATATATCTGAACTTGATTATTATCTAACCTTATGAAATACTATATGGGATATTTGAGATCCTACACTTGATTTTTATATCAAACTTTGTGCAACGCTATGTAGGACAATTTACGGTCCTGAACTATGATTTTACAAAACTCTATGAATTCACCAACTTTATGTTGACTGTTTTAAGCATGTTTTTCTCAGGAAATTAAGCTGGATTATTTTGAGCATGGACTGAGCATCATTTAGGAGCATCATAATGATTGGGGGGATCTGTTTTCACTGGGGTATTTGTAACAACTGATATTTAACATTTTAACTAATTGTACTAAAACCATATTTGTATCAATTGTATTTCAAATCATGTAATTATGATCAATGCTTTGTATGCCATTTGTTCTGTGATCCAACTACTGACACCCAATTACTATTCCGCTGCAAACCTGATTTGGGGGTGTCACAATCGGGACCACCAATTTGGTACGGGACCGGTACCAAATCGGGAAATTCCCGAAAAAAAGCGGGAAAATCCCGATTTCCCGGTACCGGTACCGATTCCCGTACCAGTACCGATACCCGAATCCCGTTCGGTACGGGATCGGTACATAAATAATTAGATCAGAAAAAATCGGGAGCACTAAATCGGGACAGGTTCGGGACGGGATCGGTACCGAGCTCATCCCTAATCAAATGTGATAAATTTAGTAATGTTGAAAACTTACAGAAGAAGCTTCATAAGTTTCGGATATACATCCACCAGTTGTAACCCAAATCTTTTCACCGTTCATTCTACTCTACGCCATCTCATTCAACAATCACTCGGTATAATAGATAGGGTTAATAATTCTTCTTCCAAATCATGAGGTATGTTATACACTTTCACTATAATTTGCTATTTTGAATTATTTAGTTATTGTTTTCTTCTTTTTATTTCTTGTTTTTGCAGATTAGGTTAAAACTTCTATGAATTTATCAATTCACCCATCTCGAAAGGTATGTTTATTTCTCTAAATGTGCATTAGGTGTTTGTTAAAATGATTAATTATGGGCGCGTTCACTGTTCCTCCACAATTTTCAATTGTGATCGAATATGTATGTAGCTAGATTCGTGTTGATCGACTTATCCATTGTTCTTTTCTTCATTGCAGGAGCTTCTTCATCTAAGTGTCACTGATTTTGAATTCATGTTCACATTCTTCATTGAAGGCGTCTCTGGCTAGATTTTATGGTTTTTGGCATTGTCGATTATTCTATCTCTTTTTTGTGGTAATGGTTGCAGGTCATCGTGAATGAAGTCTTATCTAAAAGTTATGAAATCGTACCTAACTACGTACTAGAAGCATAAAGCTCATCTAAGCACCATTGTTTAAGGTTCTATAATTATTAAGCTAATGGAAAATGGTTAATTTTGGATATTTTATACATGTTTGATTTAGACTATAAAACACTTTAACCAATAGTCAGATACGTTGTTGATTTGCAAAAGGTTTAACCTTTTTAAGAACAGTTGTAATGTAGTAAAGTTCATAAGAAAAATAGGTATTATGTGTCATCACGTATTTGAATCATCATTATCACATTATGTGGTTGCTTTTATCCCTATTATAAAAACTAATGTCTAGATAAAAAGAAGATATTTATAAATACTCCTAAACTATGTAATCTACATAAGTAAATCATTAAAGTCAGGTAGCATTAGTATGGTCAAATATTTCTTAGTAACCATAGGTCAAGGTTTCACACCAAAGGTATATAATCAGTTCTTTTAGTCTATAACTTTTCTCAATGTATATATTGTACTTATAATAAATGACATGTTCCTCATAAGCCACAACTTATGCTAACATAATTCAGTTTATTGCCCCTTCATAGGTTCTGGAGTACAAATTATGATAAGTGGTCATGAAAGGTGTAAGTACGAACTATGTTATAGCTAAGCTAATATTTTTATTTTATTTTTTTGATTTCGACTATCATTGATGCATATGTGTGTTTTACAAGTTTAAAATATATGTAATGGCATGAGACTAATATGCAAACAATTAGATCCTATCACTCATCTAAGACTCTTGGTTTTGCAGATAAGAAGATTGTGTAGTGAATAATGGAAAGAAAGGATCCACTAATTCTCCGTAGAAGACCAGCTTTTTCTATCCGTACCAAATTGTTTTCCAATGAAGTTGAGTGCTGCTGAACAATTAAGGCCCCGTTTAGTTCGCAGAATGTTTTTTAGGGAATTGTAATCTTTGAAAGGAATTATAATTTGATGTAACTGTAATTGAAAGAATGGGAATGTCTTGGAATGTAACATTGTGGAATTGTATGGATAAAATCTGAGATGTGTTTGGTTGAGTCTGAACGTAATGTTATTCAATTACGTAGTATACCAAACACCATATGTAATGTAAAGTGAATTACATTCCCCTCATTCTGTGAACCAAACAGGTTATGTAATGTAATTGAATTACAATTACATCCAATTACAACGAAACAAATGGCGCCTAAGTGTTAAACATAGGAAGTTCTCTCTTTCATTCTTTTAAAAATGACATGTACTACATTGTTGGGGTTTGGTCTACCTTTTTCCTATGGACACTGGATAAACTAATGTCTGGTCCACAAATGTATATCATCCCAATGTTAAATCACAATGGAAGATGTTCAAAATATGACTTCGGGTGTGGTTTGTTGCGTTTTCCCGTCGCGTTTTTCCACGGCGCGAGCCATTCCCCTCCCGTACTTTGTGCTCTTGTATAAAAATAAATGTGTTTTACATTGTTATCCACTTGATCTTTCTTTAATAAATCATCAATAATTTAGTCTTGTTTTTCTATATGAATAAATCATGTATTCTCACCTATTGCAGTAGTTTATTTACATGCATTAACATATAATATTTATATGCATATACGCAAGATTTTACTTTTTTGTTATTTTGTTGTTTTATGTGTACAAGGACTTGGTCAAAGATTGGCGGTAACCCTTCCTCTTTCTACTTAAATATATTATGCAATTAGTTTGTTCTTGGAGTTCTTGGTATTTGCTACTTTTAAGGTTTATGTCGTGTTTAGTGTAAGAATATGGGATTATGTATTTAACTTACGATAGTAACTAAATGGAGAATGATGGCTATTTTTTATGTTAAGTATATCTAAAGTTAGTATTTGTTATCATCCCATCCAAGTATTATCCATTTTGCTGGGTAGTCGTTAGGCTATAGGGGGTTTTGGACAAATCTAATCGCACCAACGTCGGTCGCGTTAAAGGAACGATGGCCGTGCATGATCCGCCTAAAGAAACGACGTCATAGAAGTTTCTTATATGGCTTGCAACGTGAATATAACATACTAACCTTTGAGAACTATGACGAGTGGGATTGGTATTATTGAAACCAGTCAAAGCCTTTGGTAATAGATTATCTACACTTCGAATGTTGTCTTTAAAAAAGTTTTGCGCGATGAGTAACGTGCGTTGTTAGATTTTATCTCATAATTAATGCAATGTTTTACTTTTAGTTTCACTAAATGTTTTTATGTGTTTGATACATGCTAAGAGTTCTGTTACAAGCATTTGCAATTTTGTTTTTACGAACTTGCTTTAAGTTTCACGAGACACTTACCATAAAATCACATATCGTTATTATTTATCTGCCGTTAAGCATTTCTGCCACTTTGCGCTGGTACTCGTCTAGTTTTATATAATATAAACATCTGTTAATTTTTTTTTTACGAAAATCCTTTTTTAAACTACTCTCGACATTAGGTGGGTCTTTAATACAAACAAATATGGAAAAAATTTGCTAACAAATAAGTTATTTGTGTTGTTCCAATTGATAAATATAATTTAAAGATTGACATATACATTAGTCTTTGAATTATAACTTATGTTACGTGCTCAAAAATAGCTTATTTGAATTTATTAGTTCAACCTATAACCGACTATCTTAATTACAGTACAAAATTGGCCATATATTGTATCAGCCTAATAAGGGTTTTGGTTTACTAGCTATAACCGACTATCTTAGGGTTTTGGCCCAAGCCCACCACCGACATATACTCCTATATATATTCTCAATAGCCTAATCAAATTCATTCAATTCACACACAATCATCTATCGATTTTAAGGTACGAATATAAGTTTAGATTTTTTAGTTTTTGTTTTTGTTTTTGTTAGAAATTTCTTTTAGTTTTTGTTTACTAGCTAGCTAGGGCTCGAATATAAGTTCAGATTTTTTCCCTAGAAAAATGTTAGGCTTATTGCCGATTTTACCAATCGTAGCGCCTCCATCTGATGGTCCATGCCAAGTACAATACAATCCCAGGGTTGAGGAAGCTGAGGATGAACAGTACAAGTCAAATGCCGCCATCGCAACACACACCAGAGCTATTGGAGTTATACACCCTCCCCTGGACATCAGAACCATTGTCGACAAAACTGCTAGCTTTGTGGCAAAAAATGGACCTGAATTTCAAAACCAAATCATTGCTAGACATGCTGGGCATGCAAAATTCAATTTTTTGAATGCTTCAGATCCCTATAATGCTTACTACCACCATCGCTTGTCTGAGTTTCGGGTCCAACATCAAAACACTGATACACCTGCTCTTGATTTAATGGCAACTGAGAAAGCCTCAACAAATAGCAATGATACAACTGAGATAACTGACCCGTCAGCAAAATTTAGACCGGTTCGGAAAGCTCTTGACCCACCTGAAACTGAGGAGTACACAATTCGGCTTCCTGAGGGCATAACTGCAGAGGAGTTGGATCTTGTTAAATTAACCACACAGTTTGTGGCGAGAAATGGGAAGTCGTTTTTGACTGGTTTAACTAGTAGAGAAAATAACAATCCTCAATTTCAATTCCTGAAACCCACTCACAGTATGTTTAGCTTCTTTACTTCAGTTGCGGATACCTACTCGAAAGTCTTGATGCCTGCTAATGGACTGACAGATAAGCTGAAGAGAAGTGTAACAAACATGACAACTGTACTTGAGCGGTGCTTGCACAGGCTCGAGTGGGAACAATCCCAGGAAGAGGCAAAGCAAAAAGCTGAAGATGAGATACAAGAAGAAAAATTGCAAATGTCAATGGTTGACTGGCATGATTTCATCGTTGTTGAGAACATAGATTTTGTAGACTATGAAGATGATGATATGCCGCCACCAATGAGTCTTGATGAAGTTATAAGGAGCAGCAAGATGACGTCGATGGAGGTGGATGAAGTTGTGGATCCCGGGAAGGAAGTAGAAATGGAGATGGACGAGGAAGAAGTACAACTTGTTCAAGAAGGTATGGTGGCTGCAAGTCGTCAAGAGAATAATGAACCACAAATGAGGATTGTGAAGAATTGGAAGAGACCTGAGGAAAGGGCCCCCACAGAGAGAAATCCGGCTAAATATATGTTTTCGCCAATCACTGGTGAAGCAATTCCTGTCAACGAGATGGCAGAACATATGAGAATTTCTCTTATTGACCCCAGGTTTAAAGAACAAAAAGACCGAATGTTTGCTAAACTCAAAGAAAGTACACTTGCTCAAGATGATGAAATTTCTAGAAATATTGTTGGACTTGCACGGACCCGGCCGGATATATTTGGGACCACAGAGGCGGAGGTTTCTAATGCGTTTAAATCTGAAATTGAAAGGAAAAATGACGAGCAGCCTAAGCTTGGGCAGACTGCAACCCAAGCTATGTCTCAAAATGCAGATGATCACATTGACGATGGGAGGAATCTTCCTGGTCCTTCAGCTCCTGTTCGGACCCTACCTCCACCACCTGGGCTTGCATTGAACCTTCCTAGTGTGCCACCTAATTTTCAATACTCGGCAGTAACTAATGGCAGTGTTGTGGCGCCACAATCTATGCCATGGGTTAACACAATGCTTACACCGCTACAGCACCTGCCGCCCCCAATGCAAATGAACCAAATCCGTCAACCTATGTCTGTTAATCCACCTGTGCCACCACCACCACCTGGATCCCTTTGTCATCGTCCTTATATGCCCCAATACAGCATGCCTATGGTTGCTCCGCTGCCTATGCCTCGAGGGCCACCACTCCCAGACATTGCTGATCCTCCACTTCCTGAAGAACCTGAACCAAAGAAGCGAAGGCTTGATGATTCTTTGCTTGTTCCTGAGGATCAATTCCTGGCTCAGCATCCGCAGGGATCTGTTCGTGTAACTGTGTCACTGCAAGTGGATGATGAAAAACTGAAAACAAAATCACCACTGGAAATTACAGTTGACTCCTTGTCTGAGACGGTAGGAAGTTTGAAAGCGAAGATTGAGAGGGAGATTCAATGCCCTGCAAACAAACAAAAACTGAGTGGGAAGGCTGGTTTTTTGAAAGACAATTTATCTCTAGCGTATTACAACGTTGGTGCAGGTGATACGCTTACTCTCTCTTTAAGAGAACGTGGTGGTAGGAAGAGGTAAGAGGCATTTGCGATTAGACGTTCCACATGGCAGAGCTTGATTGGTTAGCGGAATTATAGGCTTGGAATATCTCTAATATACTTAAGACTGCATTGTTCATTAATGTAATCTCAATTTCAAGTTGTATAACAAATTGACAATGTATATATATACAGCTATTACTAGCTCGTTGATTTTGTTTGTTTCGCTATTTGGCTATTACGGAGTACTAGTTTTACATGCATCATTTGGTGGTTAGTTGTGTTTTGTGTTTGTGTTCGGCTACGTTTTTCATATAATCAAAATCTTAGAATCCTGAAAATGTAAACTACCAAATAGGGGTATGCAAAACCAGTCTGTTTCGACAGAAACTGAAAGTTGAACAAGGACTTACTGAAATCGAGCTGCACAATGCAAGGTTCTGGATTTGGAAGTTCGGTATTAAAACATGCTTTTTATTTATCAATCATTAACTTTGGGTGCTGCTTGGCTACCAGATCATATTTGGCGTTGTTTTAATACATTTGGCGGTACGTGTTTCAGTGCCCAAGTCCCTCTTACATGTCGTGAACTGTCAAACCTTGATCAATCAAGATAATATCTGTACGAAACTGTATATAAATTTCTGTAGAGAAAGCTCAACAACATAGAAAGAAATAAAACATCCTAAAGTTGATAGCTCGAGGGGCTTTATGAGAAAAGCTCATGCTTGACGCGTGAAAAAGTTTGAATTTGGCTCGAGCTCGAGTTGTAACGACTTGTTATTTAGACCAATTAAAGTTATAATATTAAAGAAAATTTAAATTTTGCTCCAACTCAATTCGAACACCTCTATACATCACTTCAAAATGGGGTGTTTCAATAAATTTTTACATGAAGATTGCTTTTTCTTTTTTCCTAATTAGTTTGTTTGATAAACACAGTGATAGGATTTGATCACCCGTAATACACATTGGCTAATATATAACATCAATTGTTCGCGGTATGTGACCATGTCATCTTGAAGCCGTGTTACGCGTTCCATTTTTAGCATAAAACGTTTATGGACCATTTTTATGGGAGGAGATTTGCACACTCAAAAATATGATTTGCACACTCAAAATATTATGTCATGACATATATACCCTTAAGATATGTGACTTTGTGTGCACTTCACTAAATAATATAGGGGGTATAAATGTCCAAAGACAAGAAATTTGAGTGTGCAAATCAAATTGTGGAGTGTGTAAATCACCTCCCATTTGAAAATGCAAGAATAGACAACCAAAATTAACCAACTATAAGTAAATTGGTCAGACATGCTACCTCTTTACATGATATAATTAAATCGACCTCGAGTGTACATTAAAGGAAGGCTAGGATTAATAGTTTAATATTGATACATTTATGTCATATTTTTGCATTTGTGCTACATGGCAGGATGTTGATGCCATCTGTAGTGGGTTACCAACCTTAACAACACTTAATTTGACAGGCAATCTAATATCAAAGGATGTAGTCAAAATGTCTCACTTAATAAATCTTCGGCGTTTGGTGATGTATTCTTGTTCTTTGACTCATTTTAATGACATGGTTTCAAGTTTTTTATAATCGGTATGCATCTTCATGTGTCTAGGCCTTGTCCCTTTTCCCATCATGTATCGGATGGAATCAGAAGGTATTGAACGGGTTGTGTAATGAGGCTATGAAGCTCATGTATCGGATGGAATCAGAAGGTATTGAAGTGGATGATTATATACAATCAACCGTCCTTAGTGCTTGTGGCGATATTGAATGGAAGGGCGATGAATATCCGGTTAGATACTCCTTGAAGTCGAATTAATGTACCATACTTGTGTTGTAATCAGATAATGATTCATGTCTGTATATAGGGTGAAAAACTGAAAATATTTCCCACCCCTTTTAACATTTGATTAATTATGTACCATAGTGTACTTACTTACTACTACCAGTTGTTATTAACATACGATTTGCAAGTCTCTGAATCCGGGTTGTGTTTGACATGGCGTGTTTATTATCAGTATCACCTAAGAATCTTCGCAACCCCTGCAGGTGGTCGAAATTGGCTCTAAGTTTCTCTCATGGAGGAGAAGATTTCGCTTAGTATTCATAACGGCTCAAAAGGGTAAAATACATATATTTTGCTTAGTAGTCTAACACCACCACCAGCCCCTCTTAACACCACCACCAATTACCGATGGCGGTGGTGGCTGGGTATGGTGGTAATGGCGCCAGTGGGAGGTGATGACTGACGACCAATGCTAGGTGGTGCTTAGTAATGGTAGTGGTGATTGGAAATGTTGGTTGCGGCGATGGACTTAGAACTTGACGGATAATTGTTTAATATTTAACCAAGAAGACTTCTTTTCCTTTCAAAACCCCAGATCCCCTTAGCTTTTCACACAACCTAGGTCAAAATCCTTAAACCCTAATCACCATGTGGATTAAAAACCTTAAATCACTCCAACACAAACCAATAACCCACATTTGATTACAAATCACCTAATCACATCACTAGATTTCACACAAAATGAAGCACTCACACTTTCAAATAAGTTACCACATCTTAAAACTCTAGAAAAACCCAATTCAGTAATCACCTTTTTAACCCAATGTGGCCTTACCAAACCCCAAATCAAATCCATTTTAACAACCTCACCTACCCTTTTAACCACTGATATCAACAAAACCCTTAAACCCAAATTTCATCCCTTTCAACAACTAGGGTTTAAGGGTTCTTCTTGGCTTGAAAAGCTTTTTAAGCAAAGTTGTTCTTTTTCTGGTACTAGGTTGGATAATAATGTTAAATATTTAAGGGTTTTGTTGGGTTTTGATGATACCAAAGTTTTTAAGGTTGTTTCCAAATCTTGGAGGTTATTGGCTTGTGATTATGAAAAGAAAATATGCGAGAATATGCTGGTTTTGAGGAAACACGGGGTATCGATTCATAAGATCGAGTCACTTTTGTTGAAGGAGTCGGGGTCTTTGTTACAGCGTGTTGAGTGGTTCGATGGAGTTGTTAAAAAGGTTGAGCCTTTATTAGGGATTAGACCTGATTCGCCACGATTTTTAGATGGGGTTGAGATAGTTATGTCGTTGAGTGAAGCGACTTTGGATAAGAAACTTGGGATTTTTAGAAGTTTTGGGTGGACGGAGGACGAGATAGTTAGAATGACTAGGAGTTTTCCGTTTTGTCTAAGGAGGTATGAGGGTGCAATTAAGGCGTTGTTAGAGTGGTTTAAGGAGGAGATAGGTTATGGGGGTGAGTATTTGTCAACGCATCCCAAGTTGTTGGACAAGAGGGTGATTCCGCGGTATAAAGTGTTGGCGAGTTTGAAAGAGAATAATATTTTGAAGAGAAAGCTTTCGCTTTATTCGGCTGTTGCTCTATCTGAAGAGAAGTTTGTGAAGGATTTTGTTTTGCCATATCGTGAAGTTGCACCTTGTCTCTATGAAAGCTATACTAATGCTACTCGTAAAAATATCAAATGCTAGCGTCTGGACGATTGTATGTTTTCTTGTTCATTTTTTAGATACTTTGATCATTTTAATTCAATTTAAGTCGCCGCTTTGAAATTAGAAATTTGTCATGTGTGTGTAAATTGGTGATGTTCATGTTGTCCCTTGATATCGTTTAAGTCGCTAACCAATGGTGTATGTAAGGAAAAGTGAGAATGCAATTCGACTATTCCCCCTTATTCTGTGTGGATATTTATATATCTAGTGTTGGTTTTTGACCGAATCTGTCGCCTTTTAGACTTTTACTCAAACTGTTGGGCTGTATATTATTAAGTAAATTAATTTGTGAAGACTTTGGATATGTCACTTTTGTTAAGTTCAGCAATTTATGATTATGCAGCGAGTGAAGGGTCATAAACGATCAAGGGTTACCCCGGTTATCCCGTGTGCATCCGAGTCAAAGACTCGCCCTCCCTTGGTAACCTGAACGGCGAAAACCTCATTTGTAGACCCGTTATGGTATTGCATTAGATTGACTGTCAAATAATGAACTCCTTGTCACTCTATATGTCTGCGAAAGAAATGCTTAGACTAACACTTAACACATAGTTCGTTGTTTGTCTAAGCTTATTTTTGGGCTTAAGCTTATTGGATCAATATGGTTTTGATTGGATCTTCTATATACGTCTTCTATGGCATGATTGGATCAATATGGTTTTGGTAAAGGAGGTCGATTTAATTGTAAATCTGCGAGTGGCAGGTATGTTTCTTTCTATCACACATATACAAAGCGACAACTGTATTGTGGTTCCAATAGAGGTTATAGTTATGCAAGAGGTACATTAAAGTTTTTGACATTTATAGGCAATTCTAGAATATCTCGCCCGAGTGTACATCAAACGAAGGCTAGGATAAATAGTTTAATATTGATACATTTATGTCATATTTTTGCATTTGTGCTACATGGCAGTGTTGATGCCATCTGCAGTGGGTTATCAACCTTAACAACACTTAATTTGACAGGCAATCTAATATCAAAGGATGTAGTCAAAATGTCTCACTTAATAAATCTTCGGCGTTTGGTGATGTATTCTTGTTCTTTGACTCATTTTAATGACATGGTTTCAAGTTTTTTATAATCGGTATGCATCTTCATGTGTCTAGGCCTTGTCCCTTTTCCCATCTGCTACTATTTTTTATTTTCTATTTTAAACTTCTTGGATGTGCATGTACTCTTTTTTCGCATCCTGTTTTTCTTAACGGTCAAAAGATGTCTGGTCTTGCCCATCATGCAATGGAACATTGATAAAAAGAGCATGACTTGTCTTCATCAAGTCACTGCCGTCTTTGGCTTCAGGTTTAGTTGTGTCCATAGACCAGTACAAATGGTCATTAGAGTTTTTAATATTCGAAGTTTACAAATTGGCTGATTTTACCTCATAGATGTCAAAAGGAACCGTTTAATTTGAACAAATAGATGGTGGAATAGAAATTGAGTTGTATACACAATCATCAAATAACATAACTGGTTATTATGTCGTTTTGTTATAGGTATATCAATTGGAAAAAGGTACGCAAGAACAAATGAACTTGGTGTTCCCTTTGTAGTTAGTGTTTATCAATCAACTTGAGTTACAAACCATGAGGCGTGAGAAAGAGTGTGAGACATCAAGGAACAAATCTGTGTGAATGTGGTTGAGGTGGCGGTGATGGTGAATGATGTGTTTGAGGGACGGATCACCTATGTGGAACAAATGGAACATCTAATGGTACTGCTCCAATGTTGCGTGTGCTCAATGATACCACCCATTATGTTGACCAAGGAGGCGGAAAGAGGAAGGGTATCTGATTTTATTTTGCTGTGTTTTTTATAATATTGATCCGTTGTATTAAATCTTTTACTTGAATTAGGTGCTTTTGTTGTATATTTGGAGCCGTGTCATGATGACAACTTTTCTTTTCTAGATTTGAGGAAGAAAGATAATTTTGACGTATCTTACATAGTAAAGAGTAGGTAAATTCACAGTTGTCAAGGGTGTCTCTGAAGAATGTGTTGAAGCTTAGTTAATAAAATAATTCAAGTCCAGGGTACCCCAAGTGGAGATCAAACAGAGGTTTGTTATTACATCTACTGAGATTGTTGAATTCAGGTTCAAGGGATTTGATGCATTTCACTATTTTAGTGTGTCACTCATCCATATATGCTTCTAGTTTGGAACAAACGAACCTACACCATATTTCTAGATCCGTGAGCTCGGAATTAGAAAGAACGCCTGGGATATCTCAGTGGGTTGGTGGTTCGAATCCACCCAAATCTGTCACCTGATACAAGAACCTGTAATTAAACGAAATAAAAATCACATATTTGTATCTGGTTGTTGATGCAGTTAGCTGCTTGATTAAGAACACAGTTGAGACCTCACATAATTCTCGACTTTCTGACAATTAAATAGGTACATATTATCTTCAATTCATGCATTACTTCACTCATAAACGGTACATGGGTGCTGAGATGATCCGGATCTTAAATGAATGTTTAATGCATTAGACTACCATCATGGGCACACAATTTGTATGTACTCCTACTAATACCATCTATGTTGCACGGGGACAGATACGGAAACAGAAACGGGGACGGGGACGGGTACTCAGAAACGCTAATGTCCTAAAATTGAAGAAACGGGTATGGCGAAACGTTTGTATATTATATATATTTATATATATTCATTAATAAAATAAATAAACATTACATCAAATTGTTGTCACCAAAATTACATTAATAAAAAGTATAAAGATTTGAACAAATACTAAGTCAAAATACATCAATGTATCAATGTTAGACTTATTTTGGTATGGGTTCGGTTTAGTGTACCATAAAATTTGTTACTACCATGTAAATAATAGATAATGTTATGAATAATATATGGATGTCTAGAATAAGGTCCATTGCCCAAGTAGTAATTAGGGTTTACCCTAGTATTTATCTTATAAATACTCCTTGTATCTAGCCTCTGTGATATATCAACTGAAGAATACCACTTACTCTTTATGTATTTACAACACGTTATCAGCACGATTTGTAAAATTTATTATCGCCAAATAATTGATATTATATGCAAGAATCATGAAAGCGTTACCTGCTTATTATTTACTTTAATTTGATTTTATGTCTTCTATCATCCTTAAAACACTGATTGCCCATTTGTTACCATATACTTAAGAGTACTCCATCCATGCATATAACTAGAATTAAACAGATTTGCAAGTAATGATACATATAGGCGAACAATTACCTTGTGTTAAATGGAATGTTCCGTATATAAGGTAAACGTTATTTTAAACGTAAATAGGATAGATTGACTTACATTTGCAAATTCAGAAATATATTTTGACAACATCACATCAATCTTTTTTTATTTTTTTAAACTGATTCTCTTTCTCTAATAAAAACACAAGATTATATTATTCACACTTTTTCTTTAATTAAAAAAAACAATTGAATCATGTTACCGTAACAAAAAAAAACATAATATCATTCACATATTTTTTATTTGTTAAATGGCTTATCTATACTAATTATAAAGGAAGGATCTGAAATGTTGAAAATTGAAAATTTTCCTTTGTAGCTTCTCTTGTAAGCTTAAAAATAAGTTAATTATGGAATTGTTAATAAATCCATACATAGAATTGTTAGAATTGAAAAAACATGTGATGTTTTGCCAACTTAGTTAAAAACTTCTTATGGAAATATAAGAATCTATTCAGGATGGTAAAAAGTCTACTATGCAAATTTTGGAAATATAACTTCTGATGATAACTATTTTGTCAAAACTTTCGGAAGAAGCTAATCACATCCTCTGATATTTATGCCATCCTTCCACGACCTTCTCATTGCACTTCTCAATTTCAAAAACCAATATCTAACCCACCCTCCCCTTTCAACCATAACCATCCTTTGAAAATATTTATCATTTGATTTTGCAGGGCTAATCCAATTCATAGTAAGTTTATTCTTAGTTATATAGCTATTATTATTTGGGTTTGTGATCGGCATTTGTTTTTGTTTCTCATAGGTAGGGACCAAGGACTTGCTGAAGAATATCGAATGGAACGGAGTTCATAATGGCTTTTGAATATCTACTTTTTCGAGAGGTAGTGTGATGTTGTGAATTGGTGGTATGAAATATCAAATGTTTTAGGGTGTGCATGTGAAAAATTGTTTGGCCCATTCATTGTTTGATGTCAATTTTGTGTTCTTTTCGTTGCAGGTTTCTTAATTTAATTTGATCATCATTCAGGCGACGTCAATGGTGTTGAGTTTATTGCATTGCTTTGGTCAATATACTGTATGACGTTCTCATTTACGTTTCATTGATTAAATTCTTTAAAATAGTGTTTCATTCGTTATGTTTTTTGCTCATGATCAAAATAACAAAACTTCAAAGTCATTACCAAATAATGAGAATGTTCTCAAAAACCAGCCGGATTTTTAAAAAGAGAAATAATATATTAAATAATAGAGATAAGGCTTGGATAGACATTAATTTTCCTTTTTTTAAGTATCTTATCTACCGATGAGCTTCACACTCAAAATTCTCAGGATTAGTTATAGAAGAGGTGATACAATTGTTTTGTATGGGTTCAGATTACTCTCGATATCCTCTCGAATTGATCTCGGCTTTAAGTGGAATGATTTGTTCTTGGTTATAAAAAGGAGTTGGTTTGTTTATCTATTATTTACTAATAATACTTAAATTGAAGCTTTGAAAGATTAAACTAAATTGACAAGTTGAAAGTAAATGCTTGAAAACGTAAAAGAAAGATTAGAAAATTATTTTGAAAACTTAAATGAATTAATGCTTAAAAACTTGTTCTTATCGGAATAATGAAAATTACTACTATCGAAATGCAATAAAATCAGAAGCATCGGAATGTAAAAAATGATCCATCGGAATGTCCTTGTTAATCACCATCGGAATATTCAAAATACAAGCTGTCGCAATGATGCAGTTGGAATGAAGACGATCAGAATGAAACTATCGGAAAGATCTAGATCGGAATGCTGCAAATAAAATTTGGCCAGAGTTTCGTCTAGAAAAGGACCTAAACCCCGTCGGAATGTGCGATCGCAATATGCGATCGCAATCCCAGATCGGAATAGGTGAACTTACAACCTATCGCAAAGTAAAACCCCACTTGGGTTATTGCGATACTGAACAGGGAGACTATCGGAATGTGTTAAAACCCTCGTATTGCGATGGAATAAAGGCAGCTATTTTCCGAAAATGGTGGAAACTCAAAAAGTTCAATAAGCACTTACAATAAGCTACATAATCCGAAACTTAAATAACTCAAAACACTTAAATTTAACCACTTTTGAAAACAAGAAACTTTAAACTTAATAAACAAAACTTGTGAATGATTAAAACTATGAAGTAATCCGAAAACAATAAGCTTCAACAAGCAATAAACCAATAAGCATGGAGAGCTTATGGCCTATTCACGTAGAGCTTAAAAAGAAACTAAAAAGATCAAACTCTATTCACGAACACATCCAAATCCAAACCGTATGGATTTCAACAATCGGATCAAGGATTTTGACAAATCAAGAAAAGTAGGAAAAACTTAAAGAACTTAAAAGCATAAACTTGATTAAGATTAATGAAATCAAAAGTACAAGAAAGCTTAAATTTAAAAGATGAAATCAAAGGAAAGGTTTAGTGAGAGAAAGTTTGGAACTTTCTCTCTCTAAAACTAGAGAAAAAATGAAAAACTAAAGACTAGCTAAAACTAAGTGTGTGAAATTTGTGGAATGGAGTCCTATTTATAGGCGTGTATATGGGCTTGTGAATGGGCTTTGATATCGGGCTTCTTTTCTTCTTTCTTCCTTGGTCTTTCACGCTTCTTTTAAATAACCGTTTCCGACTTTGGATTTTTAGAAGTGTCGGTGAATAAAATAGACTCGAGTTCTTCGACATTTATGAATCTTCCATCTTTGGCTCTATTCTTCGATAAATCTTCAAATAGGCACAATGACTTCAAATCTTTTGCATCTCTTGGACAATAGAATTCATCTTGAGTCTTTTTCCTTGATAAAACCCGTGCAATCCCATGTTTTTCTTCAATATTCATCCGGTTGACTCTGAAAACACAATAAACACAAAAACTACGCATAATTCCAAACAAATGATATTAAATACGTGTTTTGGTCTTGTTTTAGCCAGAATTACGTGGTAAAAGGATGGGTGTTTTCACACCTATCAAATCCCCTACACTTAACCATTGCCATGCCCTCATGCAATGCTTAGTGACAAAGCGCATTTACATTTTTCTCATAATCAATCAACCTTGGCCTTATTCAAATACTACTAAACAAAAATTAAAGTACTAAAAGAAATTAAACTTTAAAGTAATCAAAAGGATAGAAAATAGCTTACGTGGAAATAACTTGTAAAGAGATCGAGGACTTACATTAGGGCTTCGGTGCTGCGAAGATTTATCATCCTCAAGTTTCACGTTCCCCAAACTAAGCTTAAAAACGAGATCATTGTTATTATAAGTTAGCAATTCAAACACTTACACACATGGCTTAATTAAATGCTTAAACTCCCTTATTCCTAGGTGTATCTCTTATATTTTATTTTTGTCTTAGAATGATCATGAAGATGCATTTTGGACTTATTTCGATAGTTTAATTAGGCTGAAAGCAAAGTAGGACGATTTGATCAATAGTTAGCTAAAGGACAAAATCTCTTAAAACTGCTTCTCGGGATATCAAAAAGTTCATATCTTGGCATAACTCGGTTCGCTATTTGAGACCTTTCTCGGGCCGATATTTGGCATGTACTTCATACTTCATATCTTGAGAGACGTTCTTGAGATAATGGTCTTCTCATCATAATAGAGTTTCTTCACTTGGAGACTTTTGGGGGGTACTCCAACTTTGTTGACCACGACTTCATGATTATTTCTTCAATCTCTAATTGGGATTTTGAGATACAACGATCCGCCTCCTTTTTGGACTTGGATCTATTTATCCTCATACCTTGTTAGGGTCTTTTCGGATAGACTTCTCCATGATCTTTATGGGAGTTAATTGCTTTTCGTCGTGAGTCTTGATCCTTCATATTGATTTTAGGAATAATGCTTTTCACATCACTTTTGGATCTTCAGCAATAAAATGGAATCCTCATGCCTTGTTAGGGCCTTTTCGGACTCACCAATCTTCGCGCCCCGCTTCATAAGTTATGCCTTGGCTATGAACTCTCGTCATTACCGAGCAACTTTTAAACGATCTTGGGCTAGAAGCTAAGTAACTTTTCAAATCGTACGACCTTACTTATTGCAGATAAATATTAGCAAGTGATGGGAGAATAGGCAATTAATTACACCAAGTGAGCTTGCGCAAGAATACCGACTTATAATTGACTCTATCATTTCTCGTCCTCCACAATTTAAAATCTCAAGTAATGAGACTCGTGGATGCTTAGCCTAATAAACCAATTAAGGTCTACATGGTTAAGGATACTAGCTAGAATAAACTTGGATAAGTCTATTCGGGTTGAGTCAAAATAATCGCAACGGGCCTAATATATCAAAGACTTCTAAACTCGCTACACCATTTTATTAATATTTTTGACTTTATTGCGGGATATATACATATGAAAGCAACGATAAAAATTTAAAAATTACGACTAAATGGCCAAAGTTAATTAAAAATTTGAAAAATGTTGAAAAATATGATTTTCCAGTTAAATGAAGGCATTTTCATGGAAAAGTCCACTTAAAACTTCGATAGAAGTCCCCCCTACACTTAAGATAAACATTGTCCTCAATGTTTAAGCATGTGGGAAAAGTCTCCCCTACGCTTATGACATTGTGCACGTTGGTTAACTCAAGCTAAGGAAGAGACGACTAAAGTGATCAATTTCAAATATGAGTATGAAGAAAATTGAATCACGATAGTTGAGAGATAGAACCGGATTTCAGATAACACGGGAGCACGGTTCTTTAAAGTATCCAATAGTGCACTTATCCCTGTAATCACATCACCACACAAAGACAAACACCTATACAGGTCCTCCCTACACTTAGGGGGTTAAAGGGATAGATACTCGGGTTGCCTCCCGAGGAGCGCTTGTTTTTGATAACCGAGTCACGAGCCTGACTCGACCCAAAGCTAGTTCATGGGGAACGTGGTGAGGGATGGAATCACCTCCGGAGAGGTGTCCTCACCAAAGTACAACTTCACTCGTTGGCCATTCACCTTAAAATTCGGTCCATTAGGTTGAGCGAGCTCGAGAGTACCATATGGAAAAATTTGGGCAATGGTGAATGGGCCGGACCAACGAGATTTGAGCTTTCCCGAGAAGATTTTCAACCGAGAGTTAAAAAGTAAGACTTTGTCTCCAACATGGAACTCTCGGTTTTTGATCTTGGAGTCGTGAATGAGCTTAGTTCGTTCCTTATAAATCAAAGAATTTTCATAAGCCTCATTCTGAAGTTCATTCAGCTCATTGAGTTGGATCTTGCGTAGGTCACCGGCTTTGTTTATATCAAAATTAGCCCACTTCAAGGCCCAATAAGCCTTGTGATCCAACTCAATGGGGAGGTGGCACGCTTTCTCGTACACAAGACGATAAGGTGTACAACCGATCGGGGTCTTGTAAGCAGTACGGAAAGCCCACAGAGCATCATCTAACTTATCGGCCCACGCGGCACGATGCTCTCCCACAGTACGCTCCAAAATTCGCTTCAATCCACGGTTGGATATCTCGGCTTGCCCATTGGTTTGGGGATGATAAGCGGTGGAAAGACGGTGATTAACACCATACTTAGCCATGACTCTTGCAAATTGATCGTTGCAAAAATGAGTCCCGCGGTCACTGATAATGGCACGAGGAACGCCGAATCGAGCGAACAGCGATTTCAAAAAGTTACAAACCACCCTTGCATCATTAGTAGGTAAAGCTTTGGCTTCAACCCACTTTGAAACGTAGTCAACGGCTACAAGGATGTATTTGTTTCCTTTAGAAGAAGGGAATGGCCCCATAAAGTCGATACCCCAAACATCAAAGATTTCACACTCTTGAATGAAATTCTGAGGCATCTCGATTTTATGTGTGATCGTGCCTTGTTTTTGGCAAGCATCACATCGTTTAACCATCTCGTGAGCATCACGGTAGATGGTGGGCCAATAAAATCCTGAATCAAACACTTTTTTGGCGGTGTAGTTGGGACCAAAGTGACCACCAGTGGGTCCTTGTGGCAAGCATCAAGGATTTCGAAAGCTGCCGGTCCATCAACACATCGGCGAATAATCAAGTCGGCACATTGTTTGAAAAGATACGGGTCATCCCAAAAGTATGTCTTGATGTCTTTGAAGAACTTTTTCTTTTGCTGGGATGTTAACCCGTCAACGAGGATTCCACCCGCCAAGTAGTTTGCAATGTCCGCAAACCACGGGGTTTCGTCAGCAGTCGAGTTTATAGACATTAAGGTCTCCAAGGGAAAAGAATCATTGATTTCTTTGTTCGGATGATCCCCTTGGTAAGGATCCTCAAGTCTGCTGAGATGGTCCGCGGCTAGGTTTTCTGCTCCTTTTTTATCGCGAATTTCGATTTTAAATTCCTGGAGCAGCAAAACCCAGCGAAGAAGTCTTGGTTTGGAATCTTGCTTTGTCAACAAGTACTTCAGCGCGGAATGATCGGTATACACGATAGTGGTGGAAAGGACAAGATAGGGGCGGAATTTTTCAAAAGCATAGACAACAGCTAAAAGTTCTTTTTCGGTTGTCGTATAATGCAATTGTGCCCCCGTCATTGTCTTGCTAGCGTAATGGATCGGTTGGAAGTGTTTGTTCACTCTTTGTCCTAGAACCGCTCCAATAGCAAAATCGCTAGCATCGCACATCAACTCGAAAGGCAGCTCCCAATTAGGGGTGACCAAGACGGGTGCCTTAGTTAGCTTATCCTTAAGCAAGTTGAAGGCTTCAAGGCACTCCTTGGAAAAGATAAAAGGAGTATCTTTTTCCAAGAGGTGGGTCATTGGGCGAGCGATTTGAGAAAAATCTTTGATGAATCGACGGTAGAAGCCCGCATGACCCAGGAAACTTCTCACACCCTTCACGGTTGAAGGTGGAGGCAACTTTGCGATAACATCGATTTTAGCACGGTCTACTTCAATACCGGCTTTCGAGATCTTATGTCCAAGCACGATGCCTTCTTTTACCATAAAATGGCATTTTTCCCAATTCAGAACAAGGCGAGTGTCTTCGCACCTCTTTAGCATACGTTCCAAATTGGCAAGGCAAGAAGAGAATGAATCCCCGAAGACCGAGAAATCATCCATGAAGACTTCCATGGTTTGTTTAACCATGTCATGGAAGATAGCTAACATACACCTTTGGAAAGTCCCGGGCGCATTACATAAGCCAAAAGGCATTCTTTTGTAAGCAAATGTGCCATAGGGACAAGTGAATGTTGTCTTCTCTTGATCTTGGGGATCGATGGGTATTTGAAAATAACCCGAGAAACCATCAAGAAAGCAGTAATATTCATTACCCGCTGAACGTTCAAGCATTTGGTCCATAAAAGGTAGAAGGAAATGATCCTTTCTCGTGGCATCATTGAGTTTGCGATAGTCTATACAAACTCTCCACCCAGTAACGAGACGAGTGGAAATCAACTCGTTGTGTTCATTGGGAACAACGGTTATTCCGCCCTTCTTGGGCACACAATGGATTGGACTAACCCATGGTGAATCCGAAATAGGGTAAATCATACCCGCATCAAGAAGTTTGATAACCTCTGTTTTGATGACTTCATGGATTTTTGGATTCACCCTTTGTTGGCTTTGAATTGTGGGCTTAAAGTCGTCCTCCATGAGAATTTTGTGTGTGCAGAAATGAGGATCAATTCCACGAATATCCGAAATCTTCCAAGCAATAGCCTTCTTATGATCCTTCAACACAGCGACAAGTCGGGCTTTCTCTTCATCCTTCAAATCCTTAGCAATGATGACTGGCGACTTCTTCTCTTCTTCGAGGAATACATACTCAAGATGGGGCGGCAACTCCTTAAGTTCTAAATCCGGAGGATTGTCGACGGGAGGCGTATTCGAAGTCGGAGTATCGATAGCAGTAACAGTGGGAGATGGAGGGGAAGGATTGTCTTCTTTGAGGAGGTTTGCAATGAAACTGAGGTCTTCATCCCAATTGGTGGTAGAATCGTCATTGTCTAAATGCACATCTCCCATGGTGGCTTCCAAATCTTTCCAAAGGAAATCACTTTCTCCAAATAGAGATAGTGATGAGTCGATAGAGGAAACGGTCTCAACAATGGGAAGAGAGGTAGGAATATTTTTACAAGCATCCTTGAAGTGTTCTTCACAAGCCTCATCAAGAACGTCAATACAATTAACACTCTCGTAAGAATAAGGCTGTTTAGAAAGCTTTCCCATGTTGAAGACTACTTTATCGTCACCCACTCTCATGATAAGCTCACCGGCTTCAACATCAATGAGAGTGCGACCGGTCCTCAAGAATGGACGACCAACAATGAGTGGCACACGGGGGTCCATCTCGTAGTCGACGATAACAAAATCAGCAGGGAAGGTAAATTTGTCGACTCCTACAATGACGTCTTCGGCTATCCCCACTGGATAAGCAACCGTACGGTTGGCCAATTCCAAAGTCATTTTGGTGGGGACTAGCTCTGGGAGAGATAATTGCTTCCAAACACTTAGAGGCATGAGATTAATACTGGCACCTAGATCGGCTAGGGCCATGCAATTCTCTACTCCCGGGAAATTACAAGGGATAAGAAAACGACCCGGATCACCAAGCTTGGTTGGCAATTTCCTTAAGAGCACTGCGGAGTAATTCTCATTAAGTTGGGTGTTGGCAATATCGAGGAGCTTTTCCTTGTCGCTCAGAAGATCTTTAAACATTTTTGCATATTTGGGCATGTGAGCGAGAGCCTCAGCGAAGGAGATATTGAAATTCAGTTGTTTGAACATTTTAAGGAAATTCGAAACCTGAATATCATCCTTGCTCTTTTGCTTCTCTTTCCTCAACCTAGATGGATAAGGTATATTGGAAGAAGAGGAAGGCTTTAGGAGAATAGGATCACTCACAACCACGGGTGGAGGAGGGGTAGAAGGAAGAGGTGGAGACATTGGGGAAGGAGAAGGAGGAGGAATAGGAGCAGGCGACTCGTTCTCCTTAGTCACAACCACTGGTGGAGGTAAAGGAAGCTCGGGTTCCTTGGTACCTTTGCCACTTCGAGTGGTGATTGCTTTCATCTCCCCTCTTGGGTTCGCAACGGTGTTACTCGGAAGAGTACCCGAAGAAGAGGGTTGATTACCTTGGAAGAAACTAGCCATCATGTTCCTCAGATCATTAGTTTGGCTATCCAACGTGTTTCTCATGTCGGCTCTCAAATCATTTCCTTGCTTTACCAAGTCTGCCTTCAAGTTTCGCACTTCCTGTTGGAGGTTTTCCACGATCACATCATTGGTTCTCATGTAGGTTGCAACCTCTTGGTGTAATGCAGTGGTGGTTTGGTTGGAAGGAGCATTGTATGCAGGTGGTTGGTAAGCAGGTTGTTGGTAGACTTGATTGTTACGTTGAGGCGGTTGTTGCTGCTTGTGAGGAGGGATGTATGGTTGTCGAGGTTGTTGTTGTTGTTGAGGAGGGCGATTAAGGTTTTGTTGTTGGTTTGGGTTGGTAGGAGGGAAACCAGGTGGTGAAAGATAGTTGTTGCTGCGGTAGCTAAGCAAGTTACGGTCACCTTGAGGTCTAGTTTGATAAGCAGGTTGAGGATAGGTGCCATATGCCGCATTCACATTCTCAGCAGGGTAGTCTTGGGTGGCGGTACAAGTTGTGTAAGAGTGAGGACCACCGCATATCTCACAAGGTTGGCTGACAGCGTTCACTTGAGCGTTTTTGACGTTGTTGCTGTTGTTGTTGCTTGTGGTGTGGGTGACAAGCGATTCAAGAAGCGTAGTGATTTTGTCAAGTCGCTTGTCGCTGTCATTAGTGCTAGCACTAGCGACATTGGTCCGAACACTCTTGGTTTGCACACGAGATTTATTCTCACTGATGTCCCAAGCAGCATTGGAAGTCTTAGCCAATAGATTACCCCCCGAGGCACTGTTCAGTGAATCTTGATCACTCATGCTTAAACCATTGTAAAAAGTATTAATTTGATGTACTTTGGTAAAACCATGTTGTGGGCATTTTCTTAAAAGATCTTTGAAACGATCCCAAGATTCACTGAACGACTCATCGTACTTTTGTTCAAAATTTATGATTTCATTCCGCAATGCGGTAGTACGAGAGGGTGGAAAAAAGTAATTGATAAACTTTGTTTCCAAATCCGTCCACGAGAGAATACTCTGTGGCGGTTCCTTAGCAAGCCAATGTCGGGCTTGTCCCTCTAAAGAAAAGGGAAAAAGTTGTAACCTTATAACCTCTTGTTGAACACCATTGAATTTGACCGTGTTAGTGAGTTGCAAAAATCTCTTGATGTGGTCGTGTGGATCATCAATGGTTCGTCCCAAGAATGGTTGAGCGGAGACCATCTGGATAAAGCCTGATTTTAGCTCGAAATTGTTGGCGGCAATTGGAGGTATGACAATTGGATCCGTGTTGCCATCGACATGAGCTTGCAGCAATTCAATCATCGGGCGATTATCCGGAAGGGGCTCATTGTTGTTGTTATTGTTCATGTTGTTGAAAGGTGGGTTGTTGTTGTTATTATTGTTTGGAGGTGGTACACCGGCCATGTCTAAGTGATCGAGAGGCTCGGGCTCTTGATATGACGTGGATCGAGTGCGCATACACCTGCAAAAGAACGAACAAAGAAAAACAAAGCAAAAATATTTTTGGTTTTTATGTTTTTTAATTTTTTTGTATTTTTGAAAATTTTATATTTTTTAGGATTTTTGAAAATTTTTATGAAAAAGTAACGTTCACGGAGAACGGATCCCAAAATCCAAGTTCTCACAAAAAACTTTTGATCTTAACGAGAAGAGCCGGCAGCGGCGCCATTTGATGCAATTGTTTTGTATGGGTTCAGATTACTCTCGATATCCTCTCGAATTGATCTCGGCTTTAAGTGGAATGATTTGTTCTTGGTTATAAAAAGGAGTTGGTTTGTTTATCTATTATTTACTAATAATACTTAAATTGAAGCTTTGAAAGATTAAACTAAATTGACAAGTTGAAAGTAAATGCTTGAAAACGTAAAAGAAAGATTAGAAAATTATTTTGAAAACTTAAATGAATTAATGCTTAAAAACTTGTTCTTATCGGAATAATGAAAATTACTACTATCGGAATGCAATAAAATCAGAAGCATCGGAATGTACAAAATGATCCATCGGAATGTCCTTGTTAATCACCATCGGAATATTCAAAATACAAGCTGTCGCAATGATGCAGTTGGAATGAAGACGATCGGAATGAAACTATCGGAAAGATCTAGATCGGAATGCTGCAAATAAAATTTGGCCAGAGTTTCGTCTAGAAAAGGACCTAAACCCCGTCGGAATGTGCGATCGCAATATGCGATCGCAATCCCAGATCGGAATAGGTGAACTTACAACCTATCGCAAAGTAAAACCCCACTTGGGTTATTGCGATACTGAACAGGGAGACTATCGGAATGTGTTAAAACCCTCGTATTGCGATGGAATAAAGGCAGCTATTTTCCGAAAATGGTGGAAACTCAAAAAGTTCAATAAGCACTTACAATAAGCTACATAATCCGAAACTTAAATAACTCAAAACACTTAAATTTAACCACTTTTGAAAACAAGAAACTTTGAACTTAATAAACAAAACTTGTGAATGATTAAAACTATGAAGTAATCCGAAAACAATAAGCTTCAACAAGCAATAAACCAATAAGCATGGAGAGATTATGGCCTATTCACGTAGAGCTTAAAAAGAAATTAAAAAGATCAAACTCTATTCACGAACACATCCAAATCCAAACCGTATGGATTTCAACAATCGGATCAAGGATTTTGACAAATCAAGAAAAGTAGGAAAAACTTAAAGAACTTAAAAGCATAAACTTGATTAAGATTAATGAAATCAAAAGTACAAGAAATCTTAAATTTAAAAGATGAAATCAAAGGAAAGGTTTAGTGAGAGAAAGTTTGGAACTTTCTCTCTCTAAAACTAGAGAAAAAATGAAAAACTAAAGACTAGCTAAAACTAAGTGTGTGAAATTTGTGGAATGGAGTCCTATTTATAGGCGTGTATATGGGCTTGTGAATGGGCTTTGATATCGGGCTTCTTTTCTTCTTTCTTCCTTGGTCTTTCACGCTTCTTTTAAATAACCGTTTCCGACTTTGGATTTTTAGAAGTGTCGGTGAATAAAATAGACTCGAGTTCTTCGACATTTATGAATCTTCCATCTTTGGCTCTATTCTTCGATAAATCTTCAAATAGGCACAATGACTTCAAATCTTTTGCATCTCTTGGACAATAGAATTCATCTTGAGTCTTTTTCCTTGATAAAACCCGTGCAATCCCATGTTTTTCTTCAATATTCATCCGGTTGACTCTGAAAACACAATAAACACAAAAACTACGCATAATTCCAAACAAATGATATTAAATACGTGTTTTGGTCTTGTTTTAGCCAGAATTACGTGGTAAAAGGATGGGTGTTTTCACACTATCAAGAGGGCGTGTTAGATGAAAGACTTCTAAATTTGCTCATCAAAGTAGGCGCTCCACCTAAAGAATGATTAATCTAAAATCTTTGAAACATAGGAATAACAACCTGTTATTCTATTGTGAAAGGAATTCGACAAAAGAAGAAAAAACAGGACGAAAATAAGAACATGCCTAGGATACTTTTAAAGCTTCTACATTTGGTGGTTTGGGTCACAGGCCAACAAAACCCAAAACCTAGATTAGGAAGCTGTTAATATATGGTTATGTAGAAACATTCTACCGATTCACTCCTTATATATAGATGATTAGGTTTTCTGTAAATACAATCAACCTTATTCAATTTATATTATCAGATTATTAGTAAAGGTTCAATCCCCTTTTTTTCTGTGTTCTTATTATTATGATGATGATTGTTCATGATGAGTGCTTGATCATTCCCAATCAAGACATGTGCATCGGAGAACCATCGGAGAACCATCTTCCCAAAAATATGCAGTCAGGTGTAAGTCTTTCTGATTTCTCACGGATTCTGCTATGTTTACGTCCGAGGGTGTCTAGAAGGCTTTTTTTTTCAAGATGCAAATGACTCGACGCTTGTTGTTAAAAGCTCAACGAATCAACCATCTTCAAGACCACGAGCCTCGACACGACTATCATACTTTCAAGATTAAACAACTCAAGTTGTTCCTGATGTTCAGGTTGGCCCATCTTCTTCAAACCTATTTGACCCAGCTTTTTTTTGAGTTTGTTCACTATTGTGTTGTTTTAAAGTTGTATACTCACCTAATTTTGTTTATCAAACTTTTTTTAGTTTTATACACAATTCTATGTTGTAATATTGTATTATGCAGTGTATATGACAACCTTATCTGATGTTTTATGTTAGTAATAAATCGTATCAAGTGTTATATAGGATGATATATTTTTGTTTACTAATGTTATTTTACAATATTGGGTATTCCTTGCAATATTGGGGTTTCGGATTATTATCCTCTTAGTTTCAGCAATCAATCTTTCGAGTACTTGAATTTAGGCAATGGCCTGTTTATATTAGTTCCTAATTACACTCATCTAAAAAAATTTCAGGTCCTTTCTTTGAGTTTGTGTTGCAAACTTAGACCGCTGTCAAAAGATCATGTACCAACTGTTAGGCGGGTAACAATACTAAAGGGGTTAGTTCATGTACTCTAACAAGAGGAAGGACAATCATTTTACAACTAACATACATAAATTAAAATAAAAGTTGCGCAACATTGACATTACAAACAGAAAATCTAACTGAACCGCTGATTAACTCACAATGGGGCAGCTGCTAGGCCATCCAATTTTGCAGCAAGTATCCTTAATTCTTGCTCGATTGTTACCTCTATGTTTCAATGTCTATAATCAGCATTAAATGCCCAATGAAATTATTTTGAAGGTCAAATTGTCATCTACTAACTAATATAATATGGGTTTTTGAATAAGAATTTATATGGAATGTTGCTAACTACATGATAGTTTCGTCGTAGTTGTGACCACGTGTTAATTTAGGATTAAAAGTGTGGTATATCTAAATCTATACTCTATATAATACTATACGATTATGAATCTATTAAAAGTTTTTTATCCCTTGAAACTTTAAAAACATAATAAGATGTTTACAACTTGTTTAGAGAATATTTGAATACGTGTGTCAGCAGTAATAACATATTGCTCTCTTATAAAAGGCATCAAATCATGTGTATACCATTTTGCTCTCTTATATGCTCTCAATACAAAACGTTTGCTCCTCTAAGTAGAGTTAAGTTCTGTCAAAGTAACGAAGTAATGAAATCCTCCCATGTATAGGCGGGAAATTATAATTTTATATTCAGGCACCCTAAATGCATATATAAACTACTTTATAGTGTGGATTCGGGCATAGATGTTCATTAATTCCTAGCCAAAGAACAAGAGAAATAACAACATATGACAACGAAAATGAAAACAATATTGACGATGTTCTGGATTTTTGTTTTCCCTTCATTAGAAGAACTTTGTTGCTTAATTGTAGTAGATATTAGAAAAACTTGGTTAAAATGAGAATGTGGCCTACTTGTGTTGTTTTCCAGCTTGATCCCCTTCCTCCACTATCTTTTACCAGATCTTTTGCTTTTATGTTTGCACTTATTCGTTGAATCCATTTTTATGCTTGTCTTGTGCATGTATGGACTTAATTATAAGAGAACGCTTTTAAAAAAATGCATATATGAGCTGGCTGCCATGCTACTATCTACTATGGCAGAACAAAGATCGCTATCAAGAGTCACGTTGCATTAAACCTAAGCTGGATCGGAGGGGTTGACTTCAGCAAGCGAATATAGCACCATATGGTACAACTAATTTTGTCCAAATGAACAATATATGGACTACAGCCAGTGGAAAAACAATTCTTATCTCCCGTTTCAATAAATACTTTTTTATGTTCTTTGATACATATTAAGAATTCATGCTTAAGTTGAATTATCGTACATTACAACCGTTTGCAATTACCTTTTGATATTTTTACGTTCTATTTTGGACGTTACACGAAAACATACCACAATATCACATATTGTTAATTATTTTATCTACAAATTTTCGCCGATATGCGCGGGTATTCGTCTAGTATTACAGTAATACATGCATTATATCATTTGTTGCTACATCTTATTTCGGTGCATATTATTATATGAAAAACCAATACTACATACTAGGTGTCTAAGTTAATAGAATATATTATTTTCTTTAACATAAATTGGTGAAAGTATGTAGCGATTCAAAGGATAATCACAAGATATTATTCTCTTTAACATATTTTTTTATGAATATATATAATGTGCCTTATCCGGTGAATATGGATATCAAAGATTAAATGCTTTTTAAAATACAGATATGTATATAGTTCAAAAACTAGAAAAAAAATAAAGCGCATATATCAACAAGACGTGCAGGTGTAATCAACATATAGATCTAAGAAAACCGACGTACCTTTTGGATTCCAAAGATAATAATGTATGTAACCGAACGAAAACCGAACCTTTCTTTTGAGGTTTGAGAACATGTGGTTTATTTGACAATATATATTGTTTTTTTGTCTAAATCGTGGAAAAGAGTCAAACTTAAGTTTGTCCAATGCTTAACTGTTGTAGACATCTCAAAATCATCATAAACACTTAAATCATGCATCATGCATGCAATTAGTCCAATATATGAAAACAAAAATCAAAATCTTATTAAATTAAGCATGATGCACTACGAAAAAAAACACAAGGCATATTAGCCTACAAAAGAAAAAGACCTTTTGTACCGGTGAAAATAATAGATCTCTTTACTCTTTTGATTATATTTATTCCGGATCTGTCAGCATTAATTATTTTAACTTAAAAAGTAGTACAGTAACAAGGAATATTAGTAATTTACCATAGCGAAAGAGAAACTTATCTCAACAACGATGTCACGTTCCGACCATAATCTTAAGAGCCAGATGATTTGAAGAAAAACGTACCTCTCGAATACAAAGAAAACAAGGAAGCTCTCGTAACCATACCGTAATCCATTACTCCATCTATGGAGTGTGTTTATTCTATAGATCAGATCGTCACTAAATTCTTTTTTCCGAAATCACAATAAAAATTTAGCCGTAGAGCGTGCTGATAACGTATTGTGAATGAAGATAAAGAATAAGTGTATTCTTCAATTGATATATACCAGAGGGTAAATACAAGGAGTATTTATAAGACAAATATTAGGGTAAACCCTAATTATTACTTGAGCTATGGGCCTTATTCTAGACATCCACATATTATTTATAACACTCCCTCTTTGATGTCTCTATAGATAATATGCTTTGAGAATGTTGCCTCGTTAAAAACCTTGTCAAGAAAACCCAGTGGGAGAAAACCATGACTAAGGAAAAGAGTGCAACGCGTATTATCTCCCTCTGATTACTACATCACTTAAGATCTTTAACTATTTCTATATTGTGAATAAGCTTCTTGAATGTGTTGGGAATAAAATGTAGCCAGTACACTTGGACGCTGACAAGAAGAAAACAAGCGTTGATAAGAAGAAAACAAGCGTTGACAGATCAAGCGTTGACATGTAGATGTCATGCGTTGATAGGATGAAGTCAAGCACTGATAGAAGACTTAGTCTACACGTAGTAAAGATATGATCAACAATGTATTTTCTATGTTTATCTTTACCTAGAATAGCTGATACGTAGACTCTTGTACAAGGCTTCTTAGTCTATAAAAGAAGACCTTTAGGTTTTGTTTTCATATAAGTTTTCATTCGTTTAAACACTTTCATTGTAAGCAAGTTTTTTTCTAATCAATCAAAGTGAAATTTTGGTTTACATTATTTGTGTGTTCTTGTTTGATTATTAATTCCGCATAATACTTAAATTGTTTTATACACAACAAAGTTTATCTACGTGTTCAACTTGATTTATACTCGTTTACACAAGCTTAATCGATTTAAGTTTGGGATCAACAAGTGGTATCAGAGCTTGTTGAGAAACTTTGATCTAAAGAACACAAGAACCCTAAATTGCCAAAAACCCTAATTTTCACAAAACCCTAAAAACATCATGTCTACCCCTGAAGTAAACTCCTCCTCCTCCTCAACCCACAACATCAAGATTCCCATGCTAGACCCAGACAATTTTGAGCTGTGGAAGTTTAACTTTGAGCAATATCTACAAATCCATGACTACACCCTATGGGAAATTATTGAATATGGAAACACATTCAATAAAGCTCAAAAGATTGCAGATGCCATCTTACAAAGAACAAATGTTCAAGGTTCTACTAAAGAGGATCGAAGAGAAAAACCTGAAGATGGTAGAGCTGTCTCAACTGAGGATATAGCAAAGAGAAGGGTTGATATGAAAACCCTAAGCATTCTGAAACTCTCTTTGGGACAAGAAAATCAGCACAAATACAAAAGCTATGAGTCTGCAAAAGATCTTTGGGCAGCTCTTGAAGTTGCGTATGGTGGTAATGTTGATACTGTGCAAGAGAAAAAGAAGCAACTCTTGCATGAGTATGCTGTTTTTAAGGCTCAACCTAATGAGAAGCTAAGTAGTATGAGAAGCAGACTTCTTGACATTACAAGCAAGTTGTCCTTCATGGGAACAGTGCTTGGTGATGTTGATATTATCTCCACTTTTCTTAAAAGCCTTGGTGATGCATGGAAGATTGAAGCAAGGTCTATAATTGCTAATAACACTCACAAAAGTTCTACTTTTGTTGATGTTTACAATAAACTGAGGCTGATAGAGAATGAAACTCTTTTGGATCATGGAAGCAAGTCTACCAATGGAAACATGGCCTTCTTCTCATATAGTGAAGGTTAATTTGATCAAAAGGAGTCATACATGCACCCCGTTAGTGGATCAACTTGTGTCAACGCTGGATCATATCCTGTCAACGCCTCACATTCAGACGCTGACTGATAGGTGTGTAAACACCCATCGTTTCTACCACTTAATTACAATAATAACCGGACCAAAACGTGTATTTTATGTCTTTTATGTTGGAATTATGCGTGGTTTGTGTTTTTGTTGTGTTTTAGGACGAAAAGGTGAAAAGTGGAGAAAACACGGACATTCACGGCCATTTACGGACTTTTATTGAAGAAAAAGATGAAAGACGAAGTCGAGAAATCAAGAGTGGAAAAGAAACGGAAGTCCACGACCAATTCTGAAGATTTATCGAAGAAAAAGTCAAAAGACGGAAGTTTATCAAAAGCCGAAGAATTCAAGTCTATTTTATTGAAGAATTTAAAGACGAGTTCGAAGAAATCCCGAAGCCAAAAGTCCCTTAAGTCCAAGTTTAAAGAAGATTAGAAGAAAAGGACTAATGACGCAATTAATGAAGATTAGTAAAAGGAGGGACTTAAGCTTGTAATTAAGAAAAAAATGAAAGAGGGGAGGAAGCTTCCTAATCCTCCCCTATAAATAGTCATTAGTTGTTTACATTTCATGTTGTTGGATAGCTTGACAAACTATCTCTTCCATTTTTAATTACCTTGCACCTTTAATTACTTGTCCAATTTAATTACCTTGTCTTGCACTTAATTACCATTTAATTTCAAGTAAGTTTTTCTTTTAATTCTTGTTAAGCTTTATCTTTACCTTGTTAATCTCATTCTACCTTTCTTTAATCTTTGTGTTGATTTGTTTATGTTTATGTTCTTGATTTGTGTTGATTTATTTAAGTGGGATTTGATTATCTTGTTAGTTTTATTGTTTTGGATTGATTGTTTATGATTATTAGTTGTTTATTTGCTTGTTTGATTTAATCGTGTGTTTGTTTTAGCTTAGTTTTTGTTAGATCCGAGCTATTTGTATCTTTCCTTGTTCTTCGGGTATTTGTAACTGAATATTGCAGGTTTCTGATCCCCAGTATTCCGAATACGGAGATTTTCCTAGGTGGTCTATTCGGAATATTTGACATTCCGAATAGAGGTGACATTCCGAGTAAGGCTTGGTATTCCGAATAGAATAGTTATTCCGAATAGGTGACAGATATTCCGAATAGGCTGATCTTTCCGAGTAAGGGCATCATTCCGAATAGGGACTTTTATTCCGAATAGGGGATATTCCGAATAGGCTGAATTTTCCGAATAGACTGAATTTTCCGAATAGGCCAAATATTCCGAGTAGAACTTTATTCCGAATAGGGACAGCTATTCCGAATAGAGGATTATTCCGCATAGGAGGTTTATTCCGCATAGGATCAATCATTCCGAGTAGACAAATATTCCGAGTAGGGTGATATTCCGAATAGGGACAGATATTCCGAATAGCCATTTATTCCGAATAGGAGTTTATTCCGGATAGGGAAATCTTAGTTTTTTAGTTTTCTGCCTTTTCATTTTAAGCTTTATTTTTCCCGCCTTTTTCCTTGCTCGCACTTTAAGTTTATTTGCCTTAGTTTAAGATTTGGTTTAGTTGCGTTTTTAAGTTTGCCTTAGTTAGATTTAAGTTTGCGTTATTTACATTATTGCCCTTTAATTTTAGTCTTGCTTTTAAATACCTGCACCTTTACTTTAATTAGACTTAGATTTATTTTAAAAGTCATTTACTTTAATTGTTCTGCACCTTTAATTTTCAAAACTACAACGACACATTTTTGTTTCCACCAAAGAACAGCTGAGTCACACATTAAACACAAGTTTTTCAATTCGATTAGACCAACACAACGAACTTTAATATTTTTATACGGGGGGGGGGGGGGGGGGGCAAAAGCCTTGTATCAAATGGCGCCGCTGCCGGCTCTTTTTGTAAAGATCAACAGTTTTCTGTGAGAGACACGTTGCTTTTTGGGATCCGCTCACTTGTGAGCGTTATTTTTCTTGCATAAAAAATTCAGAAAATCATAAAAAACTAAAAATTGATAAAAAAAACCATAAAAATTAAAAATTTCAAAAATCCAAAAAGATTTTATCTTTCTTGTGTATATATATTGTTTTTGTGTTTGGTTTTGTTTTCTTTTGCATTTTCAGGTGTATGCGTACTAGATCTTCTAATTATCAAGAGCCCGAGCCTCAAGAAGATTTAGATATGGCAGGTGTTAACAACAACATTCCACCGAACCTCAATAATAATAATAACAACAATGCTCTTCCACAGCCCGATCTTCGGACCATGGAGGAACTTTGTCAACCAACAATGTTTGGACGAGGAGGACCGATTGCGCCGATGCAAATCAACGCTCCTGAGTTTTCGTTGAAGCACCACATGATTCAGCAAGTACAAACAAACCCATTTAGAGGATTTCCTGATGATGATGCCAACAAACACCTCGACAAGTTCATTACAATCACCCAAAGCATGAAGTTGCCTGGAGCCACAATGGATGTTCTCCGCCTACAACTCTTCCCACATACTTTATCGCATCATGCCGAGAAATGGTTTGATCGTCTCCCGAAGAATTCTATTCACACTTGGGATGACATGACTCAATGCTTTTTGTCGCGCTACTTTCCACCATCCATGGTCACAAGCCTTCGCAATCAGATCAGCGGTTTCATGCAAGATCCCGATGAATCTCTTTTTGACGCATGGGAGAGATATAATGTCTTGATCGACCGTTGTCCAAACCACAACATGCTTCCCGTCACATTGATTGATACTTTCTACAACGGTTTGACTTTTCGAGATCGTGATACGACTAATGCAGCCGCCGGTGGCACATTCATGAAAAGGAGACCCGAGGAGTGTAGAGAGTTAATTGAGAACATGACTACTCATCACAAGAACTGGGATTCCTCTGCTTCTTCTAGGAATAACACGAGAGTCAATGTTTCCTCCACCTCAACAAACCCTGAGATGACCGAACTCACCCGCATGATGGCCGAAATGAGCAAAAGTATTACGCTTCTCGCTTCAAACCAGCAACAACAACAAGTTAAAGCGGTTGCTAATCCTTGTGAAACATGTGGCGGTCCTCACTCATACACCGATTGTCCTTCGACACAAGGAAATCCGGAAAATGTGTATGCAGCTTACGGTAATTATTCACCGGAAAATTACCAAGCTAGACAACAAGGGGATAGAAACCTGCTGAGCTACCGTTCCAACAATTACCTTTCACCCGGTTTTTCTCCTCAAAACCAAAATCCCGCCAACAACTACAATAGAAGCAACCAAATCCCACCTCGTGCTTCTAACCCTTATCAACCACCCACCCAACAACACCCACCCATTAATCCCGATGTTGACACAATCATGAGAACTCAAGGTGAGCAAATCAAGAATCTACAGAGTCAAATAATCAATTTGAAAGGAGATATCTTGAAGCAAGGTAATGACATCAGAACCGAGGTTCGTGATAACCTTCAATCCTCCTTCATCACTCAAACAACTGAATTAAATAATCTGTTGGCTAGTTTCTTGCCCGAAGCTCAACCTTCTTCTTCTTCGGGTTCTCTACCTTCAAACACCGTCACTAATCCGCGAGCTAATGTGAGTGCTATAACTACGCGTAGTGGAATTACCATTGTCAATCCACCTGACTCACCACCATCTACACCTCCTCCACCACCATATATCCCTACTCCTCCTACACCTAGTGTTAGTACACCATTACCGTCTCCACCTCGTCATGACGATGTATCTCGGAAGGACCCTTCAACATCACAACCTTCACCAACTACACCTTCACCTAACCCTTATCAACCCAGAATCCCATACCCTTCTCGCATAGGCAAGACCAACGAGCTAACCAAGAATGACTGCCAAGTATCGAAATATGTGGATATGCTATCTAAAATGACCATCAACATTAGCCTTGTTGAAGCACTTTGCCATATGCCGAAATTTGTCAAAGCATTCAAGGAATTGCTTAGCAAGAAGGAGAAGCTGATTGAACTCGCCAACACACGATTAAATGAAAACTGCTCTGCAGTCCTTCTTAGAGAACTTCCAGAAAAACTTGGAGATCCCGGTCGTTTTGTGTTGCCTTACGTGTTCAACAAAACTGAAGAATTTACTGCCCTTGCTGATCTCGGGGCTAGTATTAATTTGATGCCACTCAGTGTTTGGAAAACACTATCATTACCCGATCTCATTCCAACAAAGATGACTCTCGAACTTGCAAACCGCACTCTCGCTTACCCCGTTGGTATAGCCGAAGACGTGTTTATCAAAGTTGGCACATTTACTTTCCCGGTCGATTTTGTCGTAGTTGATTATGAAATGGACCCTCGTATTCCTTTAATACTTGGTCGGCCATTCTTGAGAACCGGACGTGCTTTAATAGATGTGGCCGAAGGTGAGTTAATCTTACGAGTCGGGGATGATTCAAAAGTTTTTAAAATGGGGAAGCTTACAGGCAAATCCTTTGGAGGCCGAGAATCAGTGAATATGATAAATGTGCTCGATGACTTTACCGTCTACGACAATCCTTTATTCGAGTCTTCCATCGATAATTCACTCTTTGACGATGATGTAGATGATTCTCACTCCACTTTGGAACCTTCTTCCATTTATGATTCTTCACCGGTCTTTGATGCTTATGATGATGATGATTCTAGCTCAGACTCGGATGATTTTGATTGTACTTCTGAGTATCCCGAGCTGCCCACTTTCGATGATTTTGATGAGGCTGATACTCTATCGAGCGATTCTTCACATGATGAAGATCCTCCGCCATCACTCGATCCTACTTTGGACGATTATTCATTTGAGGAAGATTTCTCTGAATTTCTCAACACATACTTCCCTCATGAGAGTGATGCTCCTCCTTTGGACTTTGAAGATTATCGTCTTGATCCTACTTTGGATTTGAAGAGCATTTTGTCAAAGGAGAATAAACCGGTCGACACCGAAATCCGTTGCACGTATGAGTTGACACCTCTTTATCCCACTTCTGAGGACGAGGTTGTGCTTCTTTGCGGATCTTCTTCACACTCGGCTGAGCCTGAGTGCTATTTTCCCTTAAAGGGAAAGGTGTTCGACCCTGGTATTGAAGTCTTTAAGCCATCTCAGTATCCACCTGATGAAATAAAAGGAAAAATCTTTGGAACCATTGAAGACATGCTTGCACCACTTCATCCTTGCTTCTACTGTGCTCCATCACTGCTTAAGGGAACCTTGCCTACTCTTCTTTGGCTTGCCTTGTTCGCCTTAAGCTTGTGTTATTTGCTCGATGAAAACTATGTCTTTGATCCTGGTGGATATGTTTCATGTTTCTTCCGTTGATGATCAAGGTCGAGTCAGGCTCACGACTCGGTTAACAAAAATCAAGCGCTTCTTGGGAGGCAACCCATGCATCTATCTTTTTGCTTTCTTTATCATAAGTGTAGGGGAGACCCGTTGGATTGTTTTCTTCTCCTCACTTCTTAATCAGGGATTTGAGCTTCAATGATCCACTCTTCATGATTCTTGACGACCCGTGATTCCGTGTTCTACTTCTTCCCGGTTCTATCTTAAACTCTTTTCGATTCACTATTTTATATTTTCTCAATATTAAAATAGGAATCTCCTTAGTTGTCTTTTCCTTAGCAAGATTTAAACAATGTGCACAATGTCCTAAGTGTAGGGGAGTTTACTCCCACATGCTTAAACATTGAGGACAATGTTTATCTTAAGTGTAGGGGGGACTTCTATCGAAGTTAAGTGGTCTTTTCCTTGTATTTTTCCTCATTTTAACCGGAAAATCAATTTTTCGACATTTTTCAAAATTTTTGATCTATTTTGGCCTATTAGCTTTTCCCTTTGTATGATTATTTTTCTTTCCTTATTAGAATAAATGTTTAATAAGCGGTTTTAATTTTTAATCGTTGTGAATCTTTTGACTCAATCCGAGTTTACTTATCTAAGTTTGCTCTAGCTAGTATCCTTAACGTGTTTAAGTCAAGTTTTGCTAGGCTTTTATATAGGGAACTATAAAACGCGAAAGTCTTAACTCTCACGGGTTAAGAACAAGAACTTTTCGCAAGTTCCTATAATTGATCCTAGAGAGTCGTTTATCAAGGGAACTTTAAGATGTGATTTCTGTCTAAGAATTTGCAAGATCCTATAGGCGACTCGAAACCCAAAACTTTGATTTAATAGGCTAAGTATTCACGAGTCTCATTACTTGAGATTTTAAACTGTGGAGAACGAGAGATGATAGAGCCAATTATAAGTCGGTATTCTTTCGTGAATTTATGTGAGTTAATTATGAGCCTATTCTCCCATCGCTTGCTAATAAATTTATCTGCTAATAAATAAGGTTGTACGATTTAAAAAGTTACTTAGCTTCTAGCCCCAGATCGTTTAAAAGTTGCTCGGTAATGACGAGAGTTCATAGCCAAGGCATAACTTATGAAGCGGGGCGCGAAGATTGGCGAGTCCGAAAATGCCCTAACAAGGCATGAGGGCTATGTTTTGTTGCTAAAGATCCAAAAGTGATGTGAAGAATCATTTATCGAAAATCAATATGAAGGATCGAGACACACGACGAAAAGCAAAAACTCCCAAAAAGTCATGGAGAAGTGTATCCGAAAAGACCCTAACAAGGTATGAGGATAAATAGATCCAAGTCAATAAAGGAGGCGGATCGTTGTATATCAAAATCCAAAATAAAGATTGGAGAAAAGTGAAGAAGTCGTGGTCCATATATGAAGAATCTCTAAAAATTCCAAGTGAAGAAATTCCAATTATGAAGAGAAGACCATTATTTCATGAACGTCTCTCAAGATATGAAGTATGAAGTCGCTGCCAAATATCGGCCCGAGAAAGGTCTCAAATCGCGAACCAAGTTATGCCAAGATATGAACTTTTTGATATCCCGAGAAGCAGTTTTAAAAGATTTGATCCTTTAGCTAACTATTGATTAAATCGTGCACCTTATTTTCAGACTAAATAATTATCGAAATAAGTCAAACAATGCATCTTCGTGATCATTCAAGACAAATAATAAAATATAAGAGATACCCATAGGAATAAGGGGGTCTAAGTGAATAATTGGCCCACATGAGTTCGTGTTAGTTTACTAACTTATAATAACAATGATCTCGTTTTTAAGCTTGGTTTGGAGAAAGTGAAAAGTTGAGGATGATGATTATTCATGACATTTTCAAAATCCAAGGTATGCTTTTAATTTCTTTGCTTTGCATTTTTATAATTTTCTATCTCTTTAATAAAGGCCAACGTGGATTGATTATGATAAAAAGTGTAAACATGCTTTGTAACTAATGCATTGCATGAGGACATTGCAATGGTCAAGTGTAGGGGATTTGATAGGTGTGTAAACACCCATCGTTTCTACCACTTAATTACAATAATAACCGGACCAAAACGTGTATTTTATGTCTTTTATGTCGGAATTATGTGTGGTTTGTGTTTTTGTTGTGTTTTAGGATGAAAAGGTGAAAAGTGGAGAAAACACGGACATTCACGGGCATTTACGGACTTTTATTGAAGAAAAAGATGAAAGACGAAGTCGAGAAATCAAGAGTGGAAAAGAAACGGAAGTCCACGACCAATTCTGAAGATTTATCGAAGAAAAAGTCAAAAGACGGAAGTTTATCAAAAGCCGAAGAATTCAAGTCTATTTTATTGAAGAATTTAAAGACGAGTTCGAAGAAATCCCGAAGCCAAAAGTCCCTTAAGTCCAAGTTTAAAGAAGATTTGAAGAAAAGGACTAATGACGCAATTAATGAAGATTAGTAAAAGGAGGGACTTAAGCTTGTAATTAAGAAAAAAATGAAAGAGGGGAGGAAGCTTCCTAATCCTCCCCTATAAATAGTCATTAGTTGTTTACATTTCATGTTGTTGGATAGCTTGACAAACTATCTCTTCCATTTTTAATTACCTTGCACCTTTAATTACTTGTCCAATTTAATTACCTTGTCTTGCACTTAATTACCATTTAATTTCAAGTAAGTTTTTCTTTTAATTCTTGTTAAGCTTTATCTTTACCTTGTTAATCTCATTCTACCTTTCTTTAATCTTTGTGTTGATTTGTTTATGTTTATGTTCTTGATTTGTGTTGATTTATTTAAGTGGGATTTGATTATCTTGTTAGTTTTATTGTTTTGGATTGATTGTTTATGATTATTAGTTGTTTATTTGCTTGTTTGATTTAATCGTGTGTTTGTTTTAGCTTAGTTTTTGTTAGATCCGAGCTATTTGTATCTTTCCTTGTTCTTCGGGTATTTGTAAATGAATATTGCAGGTTTCTGATCCCCAGTATTCCGAATACGGAGATTTTCCTAGGTGGTCTATTCGGAATATTTGACATTCCGAATAGAGGTGACATTCCGAGTAAGGCTTGGTATTCCGAATAGAATAGTTTTTTCGAATAGGTGACAGATATTCCGAATAGGCTGATCTTTCTGAGTAAGGGCATCATTCCGAATAGGGACTTTTATTCCGAATAGGGGATATTCCGAATAGGCTGAATTTTCCGAATAGACTGAATTTTCCGAATAGGCCAAATATTCCGAGTAGAACTTTATTCCGAATAGGGACAGCTATTCCGAATAGAGGATTATTCCGCATAGGAGGTTTATTCCGCATAGGATCAATCATTCCGAGTAGACAAATATTCCGAGTAGGGTGATATTCCGAATAGGGGCAGATATTCCGAATAGCCATTTATTCCGAATAGGAGTTTATTCCGGATAGGGAAATCTTAGTTTTTTAGTTTTCTGCCTTTTCATTTTAAGCTTTATTTTTCCCGCCTTTTTCCTTGCTCGCACTTTAAGTTTATTTGCCTTAGTTTAAGATTTGGTTTAGTTGCATTTTTAAGTTTGCCTTAGTTAGATTTAAGTTTGCGTTATTTACATTATTGCCCTTTAATTTTAGTCTTGCTTTTAAATACCTGCACCTTTACTTTAATTAGACTTAGATTTATTTTAAAAGTCATTTACTTTAATTGTTCTGCACCTTTAATTTTCAAAACTACAACGACACATTTTTGTTTCCACCAAAGAACAGCTGAGTCACACATTAAACACAAGTTTTTCAATTCGATTAGACCAACACAACGAACTTTAATATTTTTATACGGGGGGGGGGGGGGGGGGGGGGGGGCAAAAGCCTTGTATCACTGACACATACAAAATTGACTCACCAAGAGTTAAGCCTGCTGGTATTGATCTAGATATTGTGTGTGCATACATTGCTTCATTGCCCAATGGTTCAATGATTACATATGAGGACCTTGAGAAAATTAGTGATGAGCATTTGGAGGAGATGGACATAAAGTGAAATATGGCCCTTGCAAGCATAACGGAAAATAGATGGAATAGAAGATTCAAGAAGAAGATGACTTTTAATGCTAAGGACACTGCTGGATTTGATAAATCCAAGGTTGAGTGTTACAATTGTCATCGTATGGGACACTTTATGAGAGAATGCAGATCTCCAAGAAGATCTGATGCTGGAAAGCCCTCAAGCCAAATCATTAAGGCTCAGGATTCCAAAGCCATGGTTGCAATGCAAGAAATTGATGGTGTTGGATGGGATTGGAGCTATTTGGCTAAGGATGAGGAAGAGAATAAAGCTTTGGTTGCTGAAATGGAAGAAGAAGAGCATGTTCTCTATGCTCTCATGGCACACTCCTCATCTTCATCAAACAATGAGGTATATGATGATGCTTTTTGTAGTAAGGGTTGTCGTCTAAACACTGAAACACTTAACAAAGAAGTTTTAAAATTGTCAACAGATGTGGGTAATGAAAGATGCAAGTTGTCTAACTATCAACTTGCTCTTACTCAAACTGAAAAGACTGTAGCTGAGTATAAGAAAATGGAGCTTGACCTAAAAGATCAAATAAATATCTTAAAACATGATTTAAATGCTAGTACTGATATTAGAAACATCATGGAGAGGGTCAATGCTGAATTACAGGCTAAGTTAGATGAGGCTATAAAAAATAAGGATAATATAGACCTTAAAATTCAGAGATTTGATAAAGCCTCATAAACTCTAGAAAAATGTGTTAGTGAACAAAGGGATTCTAGGGATATGACTGGGATTAGGATGAAAGAGTATGTTGGTGTTCCATCACCTGCTGGGGACTTCTATGGTGTCCAAAGAAAGGACTTATCTTGGACTGGTTTACCAGAACTCCATGAAGAGGAATTTATTCCCCCACCAAGAGTTCTTACCCCAGTAGAAGAATATAGGCAGAAATTGACTGATTTGGACCAATGGAAGAAAGCCAACCCTACCTTGAGAGTTCTACTTCACTAGTAAATGATTCTCATTTACACCGGTGGAGAAACCTTCATACATAAGCTTACAATCTTTAATGACACCAAAACTAGAATGTCGTGTTCTTTACAAAGGCACAACAACACCTTATACACTATACACTTGTGGTTTATAGTACCAACCACACTATTATACAAGTAGGTAGAAAATAGGTACAAGAACGGTGAATGTGTATCTAACACAACACATTTACACAAAGTGAAGCCTTGAAGGATCAAAGCATAGAATAAAGATTTCTCGTAACCGATCTTGATATGCACAAAGATCTAAATCACAAGAGATAAAATAATAGATAAGAGTTAGATGATAGAGTTAGATATATGCAGAAAATATGGAGAGAAAAGATAGAGAGTGGATGAGTTCTAAGCTTGGTATTCATAGGCAAGTATCAGACAGGCACGAAACCCGTCGGCCCCTTACTCAAGGGTCCGGCAGGGTCTGCCAGGTCTGACTTTTGTTACCTTATAAATGTTTGTCCAAGATTATAAGCAAGCAAGGCTTGAGTTGACTTTGTATATCTGTCATAAGGTGGTCAAAGTTAACATTTTGTCCATTTTATTTTTCCATTTTTATGTTACATAAGTTGCGTATACTTTTAAAAAAGTTTAGTATATAAGTTCATGGACTAAAAAAACTTATATGTTGCTTGTAATTCAAACATAAAAATATGTTTGATGTTTTGTTACTAACAAAACGTTAACTAAAACATAAATATCGTTTTAGTGCGATATTTGCATTTACAGTATTGTTATTATATAGGATTAAGTGTTGGTTGAAAAAGTGGGCTAATGTTGGCACATGACGTCATTTGGACTAATGGTGCAGTGGGACTTTACTGACAATATTAGTTACCTGTTGGGAGGTAAAAAGATACCCGTATTAGTCTGACTTTGAAAGTTACATAACCACATTTAAAAAAATAAAGTTGAGTACCCAGAAAAGAAATGATGCCAAATTAGATACTTTTACAAATAATTTTCTCATAAAACAACAACTACTTCAACACTGTACTAGAATGTTATTAAAATATTGGTCCATCTTACTAATATACTAAAAGACTAGACAAATTGAGCATAAAAGTCAGGATGGCAGAGTGGTCTAATGCGCCAGGCTCAAGTTCTTTTAAATATTTTTTCCTTTTTATTTAACTTTCATGTTTGGGTCGTAGTCGTTTTAGACCCTATCTGAATTGTAAGTTTAATAGTACGATGTTTTTTTTTGTTTTAAATCGAGTGTAGACGTGTAGTATGTAACATGTTTGTAAGGTATATTTTAGATATCAACTGTGTGATGGTAAAATGGACTTTGTATATCTGGCATAAGTAGGTCAAAGTCAAAATTTTGTCCATTTTAGTTTTCCATTTTAAAGTTATATAAGTTGTGTAAACTTTTTACAAAAGTTTAGTATATAAGTTCATGAACTAAAAAAGACGTATATGTTGCTTGTAATTCAGACATAAAAATATGTTTTATGTTTTGTCATTAACAAAACATTAAGTATGATTAAAACGTAAATATCGTTTTAGTGAGATATTTGCATTTATACTATTATTATTATATAGGATTAACTGTTGTAAATATTCGTTGGAAAAATGGACTAATGTTGGCACATGACGTCATTTGGACTAACGGTGCAATGGGACTTAACTTACAATATTAGTTACCTGTTTGGGGAGGTAAAAAGATACCCGTATTAGTCTGAATTTGAAGGTTACATACCCACATTTAAAAAAATATAGGTTGAATACACAAAAAAATAAATGATGTCAAATTAGATACTTTTACAAATCATTTTCTCATAAAACAATGACTACTTCAACAATGTATTAGTACGTTGTTAAAATCTTAGTCTATCTTACTAATCTACTAAAAGACTAGACAAATTGAGCATAAAAGTCAGGATGGCGGAGTGGTCTAATGCGCCATACTCAAGTTCTTTTAAGTCTTTTTTTTCCTTTTTATTTACTTTCATGGTTGGGTCGTAGTCGTTTTAGACCCTATTCGAATTGTATGTTTAATAGTACGATGTTTTTTTTAAATCGAGTGTACACGTGTACTACGTAACATGTAAGGTATATTTTAAATATCAACTGTGTGATGGTAAAATGGACTTTGTATATATGGCGTAAGAAGGTCAAAGTCATCACTTGGTCTATTTTTTTCGTTTTTAAGCTATATAAGTTGTGTAAACTTTTTACAAAAGTTTAGTATATAAGTTCATGGACAAAAAAAGACTTATATGTTGCTTCTAATTCAAACATAAAAATATGTTTGATATTTTGTTATTAACAAAACGTTAAGTATAATTAAAACGTAAATATCGTTTTAGTGCGATATTTGCATTTACACTATTGTTATTATATAGGATTAACTGTGGTAAATATTCTTGGAAGAATGAACTAATGTTGGCACATGACTTCATTTGGACTAACGGTGCAATGGGTCTTAACTGACAATATTAGTTACCTCTTAGGAGGTAAAAAGATACCCGTATTAGTCTAGATTTGAAAGTTACATACCCACATTTAAAAAAAGTAAAGTTGAGTACCCAGAAAAGATGCCAAATTAGATACTTTTACAAATCATTTTCTCATAAAACAACGACTACTTCAACAATGTATTAGTACGTTGTTAAAATCTTAGTCCATCTTACTAATATACTTAAAGACTAGGCAAATTGAGCATAAAAGTCAGGATAGCGGAGTGGTCTAATGCGCCAGACTCAAGTTCTTTTAAATCTTTTTCTCCTTTTTATTTTACTTTCATGTTTGGGTCGTAGTCGTTTTAGACCCTATTCGAATTGTAAGTTTTATAGTACGATGTTTTTATTTTGTTTTAAATCGAGTGTAGACGTGTAGTATGTAACATGTAAGGTACATTTTAGATATCAACTATGTGATGATAAATTTGATGACCTTCGACAAACGATGACCATGTCATCACGTGTAATCGCATATACTCGTGAATATATTATCAATAAGCCTAATAAAATTCATCGAGCCCGCGTATTCTGTCTCACCTGCCAACCCATGAATTTCCGGACATCCATGTGACACTTCCGGACCGTACGGGTCAATATAGGGAAAGTTCCAAGGAACCAAACCGACCTTTGTAGCTAGAGTTTTTTAAAAACATATAAACCTTTTTATAAAGAAAAACATATAAATCGACTTATCCTTTAATTAAGAAAAAACAAACCGACCTTTGTAGTTTTTTTTTCAACCATCGATTCAACCGGAACAAACAATCATCGATTCTGCAATTTTTAAACAATCATCGATTCAACCAGAACGTAAATTCATTCACAAACAATCATCGATTCAAAGGTACGTATTACTACAATTTTTTTTTACTAGCTAGGGCTTATTGCAAATCCTTAACAATCATCGATTCAAAGGTACGTAAATTTTTTTTTTTTAGATTAACATTGCTCATTCTGCATGCATTCTTGCTTGTAAAATCTTCATTCTTTAGGGTTTATTAATTACTAGTTACTTTATTAGCTTATTTGAAGGAGCTTAAGCTTCTTTTACCTAATCTAAGCAACGTTCCAAAAATCGTTAGGGCTAGTTAGGTGATAAAAGCTTCGGATTGGCAATTTTCTTTGTATAGATTTTGAAATTATATGTATGACATGAACATAATACTTGAAACTCCAATTAGTTCAAAGTTTACATAGGTTATTTGAATCGCTTTTTACAACCTAAATCAAAATTATCACTTGCTCATGTGATTTTGACCTAATATGCCCGATTTACTCAATTTTACCATCCTATATAACTTTTGGCTGCGAACATGTAATTTGAGAGTGTTCTCTTTTTTAGTGATTGTACTTCGAAACTGCACAAAGTTGAGTACCCAAACGCTATTTGAAGAGGCGTGTTTTGAAGAAAATGGTAATTTCAGAAGAAAATGAACCACAAATCAGGATTGTGAAGAACTGGAAGAGACCTGAGGAAAGGGCCCCCGCAGTGAGAAATTCGGCTCAATATGTTTTTTCGCCAATTACTGGCGAAGTAATTCCTGTCAACGAGATGTCAGAACATGTGAGAATTTCTCTCATTGACCCCAAGTTTAAAGAACAAAAAGACCGAATGTTTGCTAAACTCAAAGAAAGTACGCTTGCTCGAGATGATGAAATTTCTAGAAATATTGTTGGCCTTGCACGGACCCGGCCTGATATATTTGGGACCACAGAGGAGGAGGTTTCTAATGCGGTTATTAAGGGTGAAATTGAAAGGAAAAACGACGAGCAGCCTAAGCATATGATTTGGGATGGATACACAGATACTATTGGGCAGACTGCAAACCAAGCTATGTCTCAAAATGCAGATGATCAAATTGATGATGGGAGGAATCTTCCTGGTCCTGCAGCTCCCATTCGGGCACTACCTCCACCACCTGGGCTTGCGTTAAATCTTCCTCGTGTGCCACCTAATGGCAGTGTTGTTGCGCCACAATCTATGCGATGGGTTAACACAATGCTTACACCGCTACAACACCTGCCGCCCCCAATGCAAATGAATTATGGTCAGCAACCACCGCCACTACCAATGGGTCAACCTTTGTCTGTTAAACAGCCTGTGCCACCATCACCAGGCTCCCTTGGTCATCGTCCTTATATGCCCCAATACAGCATGCCAATGGTTGCTCCGCTACCTATGCCTCGAGGGCCACCACTCCCAGACATTGCTGCTCCTCCACTTCCAGAAGAACCTGAACCAAAGAAGCGAAGGCTTGATGATTCTTTGCTTGTTCCTGAGGATCAATTCTTGGCTCAGCATCCGCAGGGATCTGTTCGCGTAACTGTGTCACTGCAAGTGGATGATGAAAAACTGAAAACAAAATCACCACTGGAAATTACAGTTGAGTCCTTGTCTGAGACCGTAGGAAGTTTGAAAGCAAAGATTGAGAGGGAGATTCAATGCCCTGCAAAGAAACAAAAACTGTGTGGAAAGGCTGGTTTTTTGAAAGACAATTTATCTCTAGCGTATTACAACGTTGGTACAGGTGATACGCTTACTCTCTCTTTAAGAGAACGTGGTGGTAGGAAGAGGTAAGAGGCATTTCCGATTAGACGTTCCACATGGCAGAGCTTGATTGGTTAGTGGAATTATAGGCTTGGAATATCTCTAATATACTTAAGACTGCATTGTTCATTAATGTACACTCAATTTCAAGTTGTATGACAAATTGACAATCGATATATATATACAGCTATTACTAGCTCGTTGATTTTGTTTGTTTCGCTATTTGGCTATTACGGAGTACTAGTTTTACATGCATCATTTGGTGGTTAGTTGTGTTTTGTGTTCGGCTACATTTTTCATATAATCAAAATCTTAGAATCCTGAAAATGTAATCTACCAAATAGGAGTATGCAAAACCAGTCTGTTTCGACAGAAACTGAAAGTTGAACAAGGACTTACTGAAATCGAGCTGCACAATGCAAGGTTCTGGATTTGGAAGTTCGGTATTAAACATGCTTTTTGTTTATCATTCGTTAACTTTGGATGCTACTTGGATACCAGATCATATTTGGTGTTGTTTTATGCATTTGGCGATACGTGTTTCAGTGTCCAAGTCCCTCTTACATGTCGGGAACTGTCAAACCTTGATCAGTTAAGATAATCTGTACGAAACCGTATATAAATTTGTAATCTTGTAAGTTTGACTATGACTTCAAAGTTTGAATGCTTTATGTGATTGGTTAGTCAAACCCGATATTGGTATATATATCATATCATTTGTTGTAGAATATATTATGTCCCCTAAGGAAGAAAGAACTTAAGGGACCTAAGTCAAAATCCCAAAGTTAATACTAGAACCACCTTGATAAGGGACCATTCTTGCCAATAGTTAACAAAAAGGATTAACAGTGCAAAGAATTTAACTACAAGAGCTAACGATCGTTAAAATGCAGAAATTACAATTTTAACCTTATGACTATAAGACTTATCACTATGGTAATTAATCACAAAAACACACGTGTATGTGTGTTGGCACATTGGTGTTATCATACGATTTACAGGAAAATAAATTATTATCCATTAGAAATCTTAGTCCATGAGCTTCAAGAATCAAGTTGTGGTATTAGTGTGTTATTAACATCATTCAAGAGTTAGAATCTATTCCTTATCAAGGTTAGTATGATTGTGTCGTAGTTTATATTTTCCTAAATTTGGGGATTTTGTGAATTAAGGGTTTTATGGACTGGTTTTAGGTCTGGAGCGTGCCTTACCTTTTCGGAAAGGCGAAAGAGTCTATTTTCTAGCAAAACTGGTTTGAGGTCTGGATTCCAAGTCTAATTAGGTCAAGAACAGAAAAGTGTAGCATACCGCAGAATTTCTGCATAAAAATGACTTGTGGTAAAAAGTGTTTAAGGATGATATAGCGTCTTACATGATTATATTTGAGTGGTTTAGACCCAATACATGTTAGATATATGAATTTTCAGATTCTAATTGTCCTAGTATGGTCATATTATGACTAGGTACTATTTGAAAGCTTACGGAAGCATAATAAGACTTAGAGATGAGTAACGGATTAACTTTATGTACTAGTTTATTCATGAGGTAAGAATGATGTGTAGCTTCGGTTTTAGCCGAAGGTTATCATGTTTAAAGACTCGGAAGTAGCCGAGTATTATATATCATAATTCGGGTTTAGCCGAAAACTAGTCAAGTTAAGATGCTCACAAGGAGCATCCTTGTTATGCTAAGGGTACTCACAATGAGTATCATATCCATGTTAAGTATGCTCACAAGGAGCATCATTGATAAGCGTAGGGTGCTTTAGTAATGCATCAATGACACGTAGCGTGCCCAAGAAGTGTATGATATGAAATTCCCGTTCAAGCATCCTAAGTGGATGACCCGTACTTGTATAATAGCATCCTAAGTGGATGACCCAAGCATCCTAAGTGGATAACATGTGCTTAGTTTAGAAATAACGTCCTTTGTGGATGACTCAGGTCAAACAAGCACATTCAAGTTACATGACGACTATAAGTCGTACCATATATAGAATTATTTGTTTATAGATTCATGTATAGTTTACAAGTTTTACTCATATTTGTTATCTCACTAAGTCGCAAGGACTTACCTTTCTCAGTTTATGTCTTATGTAGGTAATTGAAGATAGAAGTTGGGGGCTTGTAGATAGTATCTAGAAGTGCATTTTGGGAGAAGACGGTTACGCTCAGTGTAAAACCCGCATGCTTTTACCATGAACAGTACACTTATAATCGTACGTACATGATTAAAACTTTCCTTTTATAACATGTTTGCGGTTCACGAATATTAATTACAAGAATTACGTATGTATTATTACACGATAAGTATTAAGTATGTATTAATGCACGATAATTATTACCAACAATAATTATAATCACGAACATGAAAACATGAACGTAAATAATCACGAGCATATTATTATGTAGTTACGTAGTTATTATTACGACTACGTACAAGTATTTATAATAACACGAACATTAAAATAATAACGTCACGTAAATACGAACACGAGAACACGTAAAATATTAGAACACGAAAACTAAGGGTTTCCCCTTGGTGGGCCCTCATAGTCGCGGCAACAAGGAAGGGAAAGGGGCCCACCCCATGTTAATTTTGCTAAATAACAATTTAGGGAAACATAATATTCATTCACAGGAAAATCTTAAAAATTAAAAACCCTAATCTCTCCTTCTCTCTTCCTTGGCCGGCGGCTACCACAAGAACAAGAGGTTTTCGTATGATTTTTGCTTAACAAATCATTAGTACGTGTTCGTGTGTTCATTCCTCATAGATTCCACGTGTTTTGGTAATCCGAAAACCTTTATTTTTATTTTCTTTTTATGTTTTATGCATAGTTAATCATGGGAAAATAAAAACAAGATTAAAAACATGTTAAGATTTCATGGTGGGGTAAATTAATTGGTTGTTTTCGGGTTTGGTGTTCGGCCGCCACACAAACCGAGAGCCATGATGCTCTCGGTGGTGTTTGGATCACACCACCACACGAGACCATGTCTCGGTGGTGTTGGGGGTTCGGTAGGCAGCAAGAACAAGGCACCTCGACGCACGCTGGTGGTGTCCTTGTGGTTGTTTTCGGTCGTGGCAGCCACAGCCCCACCACCGGCCAAAGCCAGTGGTTATTTTTGGCAAGCAGTGGGAACCACCGACACACAGTCGGTGGGAACCCGTGGGTCAGCGGCTAGCCAAGCAAGGGCAAGACCACCGGCACACAGCCGGTGGCAGTGAACCGAAGGCAGGGGAAACCGGCATGGGCCGTTTTGCCACTGTTTTTAGTGGGGTTTTGATTCGGGCCGGTTCACGGGTACGGGTCCGGTTCATGGCACGGTTTAATAATTAATACACGGGATCGGGTTAATTATTTTACAAGTTTAACTATTTTTACATGTGCATTAATTTTTACAAGTAATTAAATTAATTTAACATGGTACTTAATTAATTTAATTAAAACATGACTTAGGTTAATTATTATTAATAGTACATGATTTTAACCTAAGTATTTAATTATGAAATTTAGACTAAAGTAATTAATTAATTATTAAACATGACCTATAATTAATTAATTTTCATGACTTAGGTTATATTAATATAAATATTAATACATGTTTTAACCTAAGTATTATATACACCTTAATTTAATTAAATCATGTTATATTTAATTAAATCTTTTAACTTATAGTTTATTTAATTTGCATGTATTAATTAATAAACTATACTATTAATCACATGACTTAGTATATTTTAATCAGTAAAACTTAAGCTTATTTTAGCTTAATAATTCAGCTTATTTCTATTTATGGAAACTTTCTATTTTTAGAAACTTATCTATTTTAAGCAGTTAATCTATTTTTGGAAACTTTCTATTTTTGGAAACTTTCTATTTTAGGAAACCTGCTATTTTTAAAGAGTTACTTATTATTACACAACAAGTATAATAATACAAAATACAAGTAATACTTAATCAGAATACCCAGAATACATGATAAACATAGCATAACGTTAAAATCAGTAAAACAAGACATGAACATATAAAACAAGCTAAGACATGACATAAAATCAGTTACGTACTCAGTAACCAGGATACTTATACACGTACACTATTTATGTAGCATTAGTGAGATCGAAGTAGGACTCTCTTCCGTTCATCTTCTTCGTTCACTGGACACAAGGTACGGATTCTCCGTCCTTTCAGTATGAACATTCTTTCCTTATTAGGATTACCCGTATGCAGCCAACAGTTTTCCCAATATGTGCTTTATATGTTTTTATTTGCTTATGTTTAATTAAATGCCTAAGCCATATACATGCATGACTAGTTTCACCTAGTTATGGAGGTACCATAACCATAACACTTGTAAAACCCGCATGCTTTTACCATGCATAATACCTTAAGTTCGTGCGTACTAGTTAAAAACTTTCCTAATATAGCATGATTACGATTACGTATTAGGAGTTTATGTATTACGTACGTGTTAGAACACGATAAGTATTGTATTTGCACGATCACGTAATAATTATTTAGTAATAATTATTCACGAACATACGAACACGAGATCACGAGCGTAATTAAAACACGAGATATTATTAATTACGTATATATATTTAATACGAGCGTAATTAAATATATAGGTGTAGGATATTTACGTAACGAGAACTTTTAAAACATGAATTAAATTAAACGTAAACGTGTATGAAATTACAAGACACGAAACGAGGTACGGGACCCCCATAAGGGAGTCCCTACCCGCGGCCAAACAAGAAACAATGGGCCGAGCCCATTGTTAATTTTACTTAAGGGGGTTAATTAATTTTCACTACTCAAATTAGTTTTACAGAAGATTTTCAAGAAAACCTAAAAACCCTTCCTCCTCCTTCTTGTGTGCCGCCACCTACAAATCACCACAAGGGGGTGATTTTGATCTTGGATCTTGGTGATTTAGTAATTGTTCGTGTTTGTTCTTCACCCTTTTGATCCACGAATACGGTAAAACCTTTTTACTTGTTTTCTTTTAATTAATCTTATATTAATTAAGAACACATGATGTTTTTCATAAAAACATATTAATTAAACCTAGATCTAACATGTTATGGTCATTAATTAATCAATGGGATCGATCTAAGGGGTGTTTGTTTTGGGCCGCAGGAACAACCGACCCCAAGGGGTTTCGGTTTGTTCTAACCGACCACCACCAAGACCTTTTTAGGTCTTGGTTGGTGCGTGTGGGTCCCACAGCATCAAGAGGGTACCCCGATTTGGTTCGGGGTACGGTGTTTGTTAAGATCTGGTGCATGTTTTTAAGCCTAGATCCGGATCATGATTATGTTAAATGTTTATGTTATAAACTTAGGTTAAGAATTAAATTAATAAGAAGTAATTAATTTAATAACATGAACTTAGGTTAACTAATTATTATAAACATGAATTATTTTAACCTAAGTATTTTTATTATTAAGACTTATAATTAATTAATTATTTTAAAATCATGGATATAATTAATTAATTAAACATGACTTAGGTTATATTATTAGTATTTAATAATACATATTTTAACCTAAGTATTTAATATATTTAATTAAAAACATGTCATACTTTAATTAAATATTATAACCTATAGTTTAATTAAATTACATGAAATAATTATTAAACTATATAATATATCATATGACTTAGAAAATAATCATGAAAATACGTAGGCTTATTTACTTAGCTTATTTAACCAGTTATTTCTAATTATGGAAACTTTCTTTTTTTAGAAACTTAATTAAATAAGGCAGCTATTTTATTTATGGAAACCAGCTATTTTTTAGAAACTTATTTATTTAAGGCAGCTAGTCTATTTATGGAAACTTATTTAATTAAGGCAGCTAATCTATTTATGGAAACTTTCTATTTTTAGAAACTTATCTATTTTAAGCAGTAAATCTATTTTTGGAAACTTTCTATTTTTGTAAACTTTCTATTTTTGGAAACTTTCTATTTTTGGAAACTTTCTATTTTTGGAAACTTTCTATTTTTGGAAACTTTCTATTTTTGGTAACTTTCTATTTTTGGAAACTTTCTATTTTTGGAAACTTTCTATTTAAGGAAACCTGCTATTTTTGGAAAGTTACTTAATATTACACAGTAAGTATAATAACACATGAAATATTAGAAATACTTAATCAGAATGAACAGAATATAAGATTTAACACAGTTTAAGGCTTTAAACAGTGTAAATAGTAAGAACACATAAATAAGCTAAGACATGATATAAAATCCAGCTATGTATGTAGTAAGCAGATACTTATTTCATGTACGTATTTATGTAGCGTTAGTGATATAGAAGTAGGATTCTCGCAGTTCATCGTTCTCGTTCACTGGACATAAGGTACGGATTCCCGTCCTTTCAGTATGAACATTCTTTCCTTATTAGGATTTCCTCGTATGCAGCCAACTGTTTTCCCGTAGTATAAGTATGAGTTTGATTGCTTATGTTTTAAATATGATTACCTATAGCCATATACATGCATGACCAGTTTCACCTAGTTATGGAGGTACCATAACCATAACATTAGAGGCACTGATGTTATGACTTCACCACGGCGGAGTGATTGCTCGTGGCGTCCCTTCAGCTTTTGGCCATTTATTTATATTTATCATGTGGGGCGTATGGGTGCATCCTAGTTACACGTTTTTATTCAGGATTACATGGTGAATGTGGTGTGTGCCTTGCATCCTTCACAAGGAGCTAATCCCTCCTACCCATAAAACCAGTATATTAAATTAGAGGCAGCCCCTCTAATTTGCATGATGAGGTCACCCCTCCAATTATTCATGCACGGTGGATATTCATGACCTATATTGGCTAAATGGTAAAATATGACAAACAGTTTTATAAGATAAACATAAGACTTTCAAACTATAAAACCAGTTTATTTAAGACTTAACCAGGTTACTCGGGACTTAGTTTCTTCCGCTGTTATATGTTATATGCTTATCCTATTCATGCTTTATCGTACATCCGTGCACTGAGCGTATTGCTCAGCTGTTTTCCTTTTCTATGTTCCCAAAACGGCAGGTACTCAGGGACGCTCGTAGACGATAAGAGTACGTGCATATGGACTGGAAGCTGTCTAGCCTTCTTTACATTATGCATTTCCTTTCTTTATGATACTTATGCTTTGGACATTGTTTCGTCCTTTTCCTTTACTATACTATGTTTGTGTGTGATGAGCTTTACTTTTGGACTACCGATGTTTGATTCCGGTATTTTCCTTTATATGGTCAAGTGATGTTTTAGACATTTTACCTTGTATGCTTTGATGACACGCCATAATTACTGTGATATTTCCATTTCCAAAATGGGGTGTTACAATTATAGTATCAGAGACAAGGCTTCGACCTGTAGGCTCTCAAATATGACCTGTGATTAGTGGGTAGTCACTACGGTCTTCCTAGAACTGACAGTTGTTCTCATGCATTCATCATTTCTAAGCATACATATATATGTCATTGTTACAGGGTTTTTGACTAAGTAATGGTTGGTACAGGACTGGCCCTATTTAGTCGCATGTGTTTTATCGAAACTTTTAGATTTGGGACCGACCCATAAGCGTCCCCTCGATATGTCTTTTGTTTTGAGTGAACTGGCCAGAGGCGTTCACTCTCGAGCATCCAAAGTTTTCATAAAACTGCATCATGCATTCATAAAAAAAAAATTTCTTGCATAAAATTTTTCGTGGAATTTTTAGTAGAAAATTTTTTTTCATGTATATATTTTATATTTTATGTTTTGAACTGTTAATCATATGTTTTATGTTATACTGTCAGATGGTTCTCACACGCGAACAGGAGCAGCTCAATGCTGCAATTCAGGCTGCCATGCAAGCCTTGCTTCCTCAACTGAGGAATGACATCCGTGCTGAAGTCCAAGCTGCCAACAATCAGCAGCAGCAGAATCAGGCACCTCCTCCTCCTCCTCCAGTGACATTAGCAGTATGGCTGGAGAGATTCAACAAGCTCCGCCCTCGAGCTTTTGAGAAGACTGATAGCCCCAGCGATGCTGAAAGCTGGTTGGCTCACATTGAGAAGATCTTCAATGCTATGGGCTGTGACCCCGCATACAAGGCGAGATTGGCATGCTATCGGTTCGAAGGCGATGTACTTAACTGGTGGTTAGCATTGATGCAATCTGAAGGTGGTGATGAGTGGGTTGCTGGTTTGACTTGGGCTCAGTTCAAGGAAAGGGTAATGTAGCAGTTCTTTCCCAAGGCTGAACAGGACAAGCTCAAGAGAGAGTACCATGGGATCCGTCAGAGAGCTGGGGAGAATAGCAACGAGTTTATGCAGCGCTTTCTTCGCTTGGCTGGTTTCCTTGGTGCGGCAGCAGGTACTCCTGAAGAGCAGGCGCATCACTTCAGATGGGCTCTTCGCACATCGGTCGCAAACAACCTGGTGTGTGCTACGTTCAATACTGTAGCACAAGTGGCCGATGCAGCACGAAAACTGGAGATGTTGCAGGAGAGGGATGAGTTCGGGGAAGCTGAAAGACCCGACAAGAGGTAAAACCTTCATATTCAAGCGGTGATCAATCCGTATATCTTTCATATGTCAATTATTCATCTCTTAAAATGTATCTTCCAGGAAGAAAACTGGGGACCGGTCTCAGCCGGCTACTCAGCAGCAGCCTCATCAGCCCAAGGGAAATGGTCAGACTAATGACCGATCTGCTACGCATAGGCGTGGCGGTAATGACAATTAGCGTAACAACGTCGGGCAATCCGGCAACAGCAGGTCCTAATACTTACGAAATTTCTTATGTTTTACGCTATAACTCATATTCTGACACTCTAGAAAAATTCTACCATGAACCATGGAAACGGTAGGGACCAGAACCAGAGAGGTTCGCAGCCTAGCCGTCCAGCTATCACTGGTATTCAATCTTACGATTATCCGCTTCGTCCTTTGTACCCAATTATTATGTCTCATGTAAAATGTTTTATCACGTCCTCAGCCAGCCAGAGCACCTGCTGGAGGATACACTCATCCTCTTTGCTCTACTTGCCACCGTAGGCACCCAGGACCATGTCGCCGTAATACTGATGCGTGCTTCAAGTGTGGTCTTCCTGGCCATATTATGAAGGATTGCCGTAAGGGCGAGATGGAGGGTACATTGGGACATGCTGATACCAAGCCGCCTCCTACTGCCGGGCGTGTCTACACGACATCTCGAGACCAGGCCAATAAGTCTACAGGTACCATCACTGGAATCTTGTATATGTATGGTCGCGCTGCATGTGTTCTTTTCGATACGGGTGATACTCACTCGGTTATTTCTACTGCTTATGCTAAGAACATTAGGATGCCTCCCTTGCCACTAGAAAATAGGCTTACTATTTCCACGCCTTTGAGGGACTCTGTATTAATCACCCATGTATACAAGAGTCTTCCCCTAGAATTTGATGATAAGGTTCGACCTGTCGACGCACTTCCGCTGGACATGAATGACTTCGACATGATTTTGGGCATGGATTAGCTATCCAAGTATCATGCTACCATAGACTGCCATTCATATCGGGTTATCTTCGGTGATGTCAATGCACCAGAGTACATTCATAACGGGTTCATACCCGGACGGTCTGTACAAATCATATCCACCCTGCAAGCGCGTGCACTACTGTCACACGGCTGCGAGGGTTATCTAGCTACGGTTTACGACATGGATACTGAATCTCCATCTATTCAGGATCAACCAATAGTGTCGGAATTCCAAGACGTGTTTCCAGCAGAACTTCCGAGCATACCACCTGCACGAGAAGTGGAATTCAGTATCGAGCTGGTTCCAGGAGCTGAACCAATCTCCAAAGCTCCTTATCGCATGGCTCCCATAGAGCTGAAGGAGCTGAAGGATCAACTACAAGAACTTCTCGAACGAGGTTTCATTCGACCGAGCGCATCTCCATGGGGCGCACTGGTTTTGTTTGTTAAAAAGAAGGACGGCAGTATGCGTCTTTGCATAGACTATCGCGAGCTCAACAAGATTACCATTCGGAATAGATATCTACTGCCACGCATTGACGATCTGTTTGACCAACTCCAAGGGGCCAAACACTTCTCCAAGATCGATCTTAGGTCAGGCTATCATCAGTTACGAGTCAAGGAGCAGGATATTGCTAAGACTGCCTTTCGTACTCGTTATGGCCACTACGAGTTTGTAGTTATGCCATTTGGCCTGACAAATGCTCCAGCAGTGTTCATGGATCTGATGAACAGAATCTTCCATGAATTTCTGGACAAATTCGTCATTGTTTTCATCGATGACATCCTGATTTTCTCTAAGTCCAAGGAGGGACACGAAGACCATCTTCGTACAGTACTACAGATTCTTCGCCAGAAGCAGCTGTATGCTAAATTCTCCAAGTGTGAGTTCTGGTTAGACAAGGTGGCATTCTTAGGTCACATTGTATCAGCAGAAGGAATCACTATGGATCCAGCGAAGATTGAGGCCATCACTAAGTGGCCGAGGCCGACATCAGCGACGGAAGTCCGCAGTTTCTTAGGCTTAGCTGGCTATTACCGTAGGTTCGTGGAGAACTTTTCCCGTTTAGCACTACCATTGACCAAACTGATGCGGAAAGGGGAGAAATTCGTCTGGACTGAAGATCGAGAGAAGAGCTTTGAAGACCTGAAGCAGAAGCTAGTATCTGCACCTATTCATACTCTACCATTTGGTACGGGTGGATTTCAAATCTACAGCGATGCATCTGGGAAGGGACTTGGGTGTGTTCTCATGCAACATGGGAAAGTGATCGCGTACGCTTCACGGCAGCTTAAGCCTTATGAAGAGAATTACCCCACGCACGATCTGGAACTTGCTGCAGTCGTGTTTGCATTGAAGATATGGAGACACTACTTATATGGAGAATCATGTGACATTTTCACGGACCACAAGAGCTTGAAGTATATCTTCACTCAACGTGAATTGAACATGAGGCAGAGGAGATGGTTAGAGCTGTTGAAGGATTATGACATTAATCTTCAGTATCATCCCGGAAAGGCAAATGTAGTAGCAGATGCCCTTAGCAGGAAGTCCGGAATGATGAACGGCATTAAAATCGAAGAGGAAATCATAAGAGACTTGGAGCGACTAGACATCGAGATCATGGTACGTGGACAGCACGGTTACTGGGCTAATCTTAGAGTAGAACCCGAGTTACTATCTAAGATCAAGGAAGCTCAGAAGGATGACGGAGAAATATGGGCGATAATACAGAATTTGGAGAAGCAGACAGAATTCAGAGTAGATGCAGATGGTATCGTATGGCAGGGCACTAGACTTTGTGTACCTGATGACCAAGAACTCCGGGAAGCTTTGCTAGCAGAAGCTCATAGCTCCCCATTCTCGATACATCCTGGTTCAACCAAAATGTACCATGACATTAAGCAGTACTTTTGGTGGAGTGGTATGAAGCAGGATGTGGCCACTTACGTCTCCAAATGTCTTACCTGCCAGCAGGTTAAGATCGAGCATCAGCGATCTGGCGGTCTCCTTCAACCGTTAGACATTCCAGAGTGGAAGTGGGATAAAATCACCATGGATTTTGTTACCGGTCTTCCGCCTACCAAAAGGAAGCACAATGCAATTTGGGTTATCGTTGATCGACTTACCAAATCAGCTCATTTCTTACCGATCCGCAAGGAAGATCCGGTAAGTAAACTCGCAGATACGTACAGACGAGAGATCATGAGACTACACGGTGCACCATCCAGCATCGTCTCAGACAGAGATCCTCGATTCACTTCGCGCTTTTGGAAAAGTCTGCAGAAAGCTTGGGGAACACAACTTAAGCTTAGCACGGCCTTTCATCCTCAAACGGACGGACAGTCGGAGCGAACCATTCAGACATTGGAAGATATGTTGAGGTCATGTGCGTTGGAATGGACGGGTGATTGGGACGAATACATCTGTTTGGTGGAGTTTGCGTATAACAACAGCTGGCACGCGAGCATCAAGTGTGCTCCATTTGAGATGTTGTATGGCAGAAAGTGTCGCGCCCCAATCTGCTGGGATCAGGTTGGCGAGCGAACACTCGAAGGACCAGAAATCATAGAGATGACAAACGAGAAGATCACAGTAGCTAGATAGAAGATTCAGGAGGCACGGTCACGTCAAAAGAGTTACGCCGACAAGCATCGTAGGGATTTACACTTTAACGTAGGAGATCACGTCTTCCTTAAGGTTTCGCCGGCACGTGGTGTTAGACGCTTCGAGATTAAAGGGAAGCTCAGTCCTCGTTTCATCGGACCGTTTGATATCATTGAACGAGTCGGAGAAGTATCTTACCGATTGGCGTTACCTCCGCAGCTTTCACATGTGCACAATGTGTTTCATGTGTCCTTACTCAGAGGGTACCAATATCATCCCCTTCACATGGTTCAGTATCCACTAGAACAGATTCGTGAAGATCTCACTTTTATAGAAGAACCCGAACGAGTTCTTGACAGGCAAGAACGCGTCATGAGAAAGAAGACGATTCCATTCGTCAAAATTCTATGGAGGGATCATACCGAGCGGGAAGCCACTTGGGAAACAGAGGAGCCTATCCGGACTTCTTACCCTCATTTCATATTCTGAATTCGGGTATGTTCTTCATTTCCAGTTTACTTTATCTATAGTTCGGGGACGAATTATTCTTTTTAGGGGGGAAGAGTTGTAAAACCCGCATGCTTTTACCATGCATAATACCTTAAGTTCGTGCGTACTAGTTAAAAACTTTCCTAATATAGCATGATTACGATTACGTATTAGGAGTTTATGTATTACGTACGTGTTAGAACACGATAAGTATTGTATTTGCACGATCACGTAATAATTATTTAGTAATAATTATTCACGAACATACGAACACGAGATCACGAGCGTAATTAAAACACGAGATATTATTAATTACGTATATATATTTAATACGAGCGTAATTAAATATATAGGTGTAGGATATTTACGTAACGAGAACTTTTAAAACACGAACTAAATTAAACGTAAACGTGTATGAAATTACAAGACACGAAACGAGGTACGGGACCCCCATAAGGGAGTCCCTACCCGTGCCAAACAAGAAACAATGGGCTGAGCCCATTGTTAATTTTACTTAAGGGGGGTTAATTAATTTTTACTACTCAAATTAGTTTTACAGAAGATTTTCAAGAAAACCTAAAATCCCTTCCTCCTCCTTCTTGTGTGCCGCCACCTACAAATCACCACAAGGGGGTGATTTTGATCTTGGATCTTGGTGATTTAGTAATTGTTCGTGTTTGTTCTTCACCCTTTTGATCCACGAATACGGTAAAACCTTTTTACTTGTTTTCTTTTTAATTAATCTTATATTAATTAAGAACACATGATGTTTTTCATAAAAACATATTAATTAAACCTAGATCTAACATGTTATGGTCATTAATTAATCAATGGGATCGATCTAAGGGGTGTTTGTTTTGGGCCGCAGGAACAACCGACCCCAAGGGGGTTCGGTTTGTTCTAACCGACCACCACCAAGACCTTTTTGGGTCTTGGTTGGTGCGTGTGGGTCCCACGGCATCAAGGGGGTACCCCGATTTGGTTCGGGGTACGGTGTTTGTTAAGATCCGGTGCATGTTTTTAAGCCTAGATCGGATCATGATTATGTTAAATGTTTATGTTATAAACTTAGGTTAAGAATTAAATTAATAAGAAGTAATTAATTTAATTACATGAACTTAGGTTAACTAATTATTATAAACATGAATTATTTTAACCTAAGTATTTTAATTATTAAGACTTATAATTAATTAATTATTTTAAAACCATGGATATAATTAATTAATTAAACATGACTTAGGTTATATTATTAGTATTTAATAATACATATTTTAACCTAAGTATTTAATATATTTAATTAAAAACATGTCATACTTTAATTAAATATTATAACCTATAGTTTAATTAAATTACATGAAATAATTATTAAACTATATAATATATCATATGACTTAGAAAATAATCATGAAAATACGTAGGCTTATTTACTTAGCTTATTTAACCAGCTTATTTCTAATTATGGAAACTTTCTATTTTTAGAAACTTAATTAAATAAGGCAGCTATTTTATTTATGGAAACCAACTATTTTTAAGAAACTTATTTATTTAAGGCAGCTAGTCTATTTATGGAAACTTATTTAATTAAGGCAGCTAATCTATTTATGGAAACTTTCTATTTTTAGAAACTTATCTATTTTAAGCAGTAAATCTATTTTTGGAAACTTTCTATTTTTGGAAACTTTCAATTTTTGGAAACTTTCTATTTTTGGAAACTTTCTATTTTTGGAAACTTTCTATTTTTGGAAACTTTCTATTTTTGGTAACTTTCTATTTTTGGAAACTTTCTATTTTTGGAAACTTTCTATTTAAGGAAACCCGCTATTTTTGGAAAGTTACTTAATATTACACAGTAAGTATAATAACACATGAAATATCAGAAATACTTAATCCGAATGAACAGAATATAAGATTTAACACAGTTTAAGGCTTTAAACAGTGTAAATAGTAAGAACACATAAATAAGCTAAGACATGATATAAAATCCAGCTATGTATGTAGTAAGCAGCTACTTATTTCATGTGCGTATTTATGTAGCGTTAGTGATTCAGAAGTAGGATTCTCGCAGTTCATCGTTCTCGTTCACTGGACATAAGGTACGGATTCCCGTCCTTTCAGTATGGACATTCTTTCCTTATTAGGATTTCCCCATATGCAGCCAACTGTTTTCCCGTAGTATAAGTATGAGTTTGATTGCTTATGTTTTAAATATGATTACCTATAGCCATATACATGCATGACCAGTTTCACCTAGTTATGGAGGTACCATAACCATAACATTAGAGGCACTGATGTTATGACTTCACCACGGCGGAGTGATTGCTCGTGGCGTCCCTTCAGCTTTTGGCCATTTATTTATATTTATCATGTGGGGCGTATGGGTGCATCCTAGTTACACGTTTTTATTCAGGATTACATGGTGAATGTGGTGTGTGCCTTGCATCCTTCACAAGGAGCTGATCCCTCCTACCCATAAAACCAGTATATTAAATTAGAGGCAGCCCCTCTAATTTTTGCATGATGAGGTCACCCCTCCAATTATTCATGCACGGTGGATATTCATGACCTATATTGGCTAAATGGTAAAATATAACAAACAGTGATATAAGATAAACATAAGACTTTCAAACTATAAAACCAATTTATTAAGACTTAACCAGGTTACTCGGGACTTAGTTTCTTCCGCTGTTATTATGTTATATGCTTATCCTATTCATGCTTTATCGTACATCCGTGCACTGAGCGTATTGCTCAGCCGTTTTCCTTTTCTATGTTCCCAAAACGGCAGGTACTCAGGGACGCTCGTAGACGATAAGAGTACGTGCATATGGACTGGAAGCTGTCTAGCCTTCTTTACATTATGCATTTCCTTTCTTTATGATACTTATGCTTTGGACATTGTTTCGTCCTTTTCCTTTACTATACTATGTTTGTGTGTGATGAGCTTTACTTTTGGACTACCGATGTTTGATTCCGGTATTTTCCTTTATATGGTCAAGTGATGTTTTAGACATTTTACCTTGTATGCTTTGATGACACGCCATAATTACTGTGATATTTCCATTTCCAAAATGGGGTGTTACAACACTAGAGGCACTAGTGTTATGACTTCACCACGGCGGAGTGATAGCTCATGGTGTCCCTTTCAGATTTTGGCCATATTATTATATTATCATGTGGGGCGTATGGGTGCATCCTAGATTACATGTTTTTACAGATTATTCAGATGAAGGTGTTATGTGCCTTGCATCCTTCACAAGGAGCTGATCCCTCCTACCCAAACTTATATTAATTAGAGGCAACCCCTCTAATTTCATGATGATGTCACCCCTCCAAGTATTCATGCACGTTGATATTTCATGACCTATATTGGCTTAATGGTTAACATGTTAAACAGTTTTCATAAGATAAACATAAGGCTTTTCAAACTATAAAACCAGTTTTACTAAGTTATACCAGGTTTTCCAGGACTTAATCAATTCCGCTGCTATATGTTGTATATGCTTATATTATTCATGTTATGCTTGTATATCCGCGCACTGAGCGTTATGCTCAGCCGTTTTCCTTTCATGTTTCCCAAAATGGCAGGTACTCAAGGACGCTCATAGATTCTAAGCGCAGGTGCATATAGATTGGAAGCTTACTAGCCTTCATTACTTTATGCATTTCTTCATACATTTTGTTACTTATTTCTATGGACATTATTTAGTCCTTTTCCCTTACAGTACTTATGTTTGTGTGTGATGAGCTTTTACTTTGGGGTATCGATGTTTGTTTCCGGTATTTCCTTTATGGTCATGTAATGTTTAAGACATTTATCCTTGTATGCTTTGATGACACGCCATAATCACGCGTGACATTCCATTTATCAAAATGGGTGTTACAATTATGGTATCAGAGCCTGGTTTCCACCTATAGGCTCTCAAAACACGACCTGTGATTAGTGGGTAGTCACTATGGTCTTCCTAGAACTGACAGTCGGTTTTCATGCATTCATTGTTTTCATGCATCCACACATATGTCATTGTCGCATGTTTATGACTAAGTAATGGTTGGTACAAGACTGACCCTATTTAGTCACATGTGCTTTTATCGAAACTTTTAACATTGGGACCGACCCATTGGCGTCCCCTCGCCATGTATTTTGTTTTGAGTGAACTGACCATAGGCGTTCACTCTTGCGCATATAAAAGTTTTCATAAAAACTGCATCATGCATTCATGTACTAGTTTTCTTGCATAAAATTTTTCTCATGATTTATTGGTATAAATTTTTTCATGTATATATATTTTTATGTTGATTAGTTTAATCATGTATTTTTAGGTTAACTGTCAGATGGTTCTCACACGTGAGCAGGAACAACTCAATGCAGCAGTCCAAGCTGCGATGCAAGCTTAGCTTCCTCAGCTGAGGAACGAAATCGGGGCTGAGGTGCAGGCTGCCAACAATCAGCAACAGCACCCAGCACCTCCTTCTCCTCCAGCAACATTGGTCACATGGCTGGAGAGATTCAACAAGCTACGCCCTCGATCCTTCGAGAAAACGGATAGCCCCAGTGAAGCTAAAAGCTGGTTGGCTCACATTGAGAAGATCTTCGATGCAATGGGCTGCGACCCCGTCTTCAAGTCGAGTTTGGCCTGTTACAGGTTCGAAGGTGATGTGCTAGCATGGTGGAAGGCAATGAAGCAGTCTGAGGGAGGTGATGATTGGGTGGCTGGTTTGACTTGGGCTCAGTTCAGGGAGTTATTGATGGGACAGATCTTTCCCAAGGCTGAGCAAGACAAGCTGAAGAGGGAGTACCATGGAATCAGACAGAGAGCTCGGGAGAACAGCAACGAGTTCATGCAGCGCTTTCTTCGCTTGGCTGGTTTTCTTGGCGCAGCAGCAGGTACTGCTGAAGAGCAAGCATACCACTTCCGGTGGGCTCTTCGTACATCGGTCGCCAACAACTTGGTGTGTGCTACATTCAAAACGGTGGCACAAGTTGCCAATGCAGCACGTAAGCTGGAGATACTGCAGGAAAGAGATGAGTTCGGGGAAGCCGAGAGACCCGAGAAGAGGTAAACATTCGTTATTCAGCGGTGACCAAACCGTATTCTTTCAGTATATGTCTATATTTATATCTCTTTTAAACTGCATCTTCAAGGCAGAAGACTGGGGACCGGTCTCAGCCGGCCACTTAGCAACAGCCTACTCAGCCCAAGGGAAACGGTCAGACTCAAGATCGTTCTGCTACGGATAGGCGTGGTGGTAATGATAATAAGCGTAACAACGCTGGAAATTCCAACAGCAGTAGGTCCTTACACTTACTCATTTTCTTATGTTACATGCAATAGTTCATAATTCTGACCCATTAGCAATTTTCTACCAGGAATCATGGTAACGGGAGGGACCAGAACCAAAGAGGTTCACAGCCTAACCGTCCAGCTATCACTGGTATTACATCTTACGAATTCTCCGCATCGTCCTTTGTACCTATTACCATGTCTCATGTATACTGTTCTTAACAGGCTCCCAACCAACAAGGGCACCTACTGGAGGGTATACTCATCCTCTTTGCACTACCTGCAACCGTAGGCACCTAGGGCCATGTCGCCGCGACAGTGACGCATGCTACAAGTGCGGCCTTACTGGTCATCGCATGAAGGACTGCCGCAAGGACGAAATGGAGGACACATTTAGACATGATGATTCCAAGCCGCCTCCTACTAGTGGAAGCGTTTACACGACTTCTCGCGATCAGGCCAACAAGTCTACAGGTACCATCACTGGAATCTTGTATATGTATGGTCAAGTTGCATGTGTTTTATTTGACACGGGTTCTACTCATTCGGTCATTGCTACTGCCTATGCTAAGAATGTTAGGATATCCTCTATGTCATTAGAGAATGTACTAAACATTTCCACGCCTTTAAGAGACTTTGTACGCATAACGCATGTTTACAAAAGCCTTCCTCTAGAGTTTGACGACAAGGTTCGTCCTGTTGACGCACTTCCGCTTGATATGAATGATTTTGACATGATATTGGGCATGGACTGGCTATCCAAACATCATGCCACCATAGACTGCCATACATATCGGGTCATTTTCGGTGATGTTAATGCACCAGAGTACATTCACAACGAATTCATACCCGGAAGGTCTGTGCAAATCATATCAACCTTGCAAGCCCGTGCGTTACTTTCACATGGTTGCGAGGGCTATCTAGCTATTGTTCATGACATGGATGCTGAGTCTCCATCAATTCAGGATCAGCCGATAGTGTCAGAATTTCCAGACGTATTTCCTAAAGAACTTCCGGGCATACCACCTGCACGTGAAGTAGATTTTAGTATCGAGCTCGTCCCAGGAGCTGAGCCGATTTCCAAGGCTCCTTGTCGCATGGCTCCCGTAGAGTTGAAGGAGCTGAAGGATCAATTGCAAGAACTTCTGGAACAAGGCTTCATTCGACCGAGCGCATCTCCATGGGGCGCACCGGTCTTATTCGTAAAGAAGAAGGACGGTAGTATGCGTCTTTGCATAGATTATTGCGAGCTCAACAAGATCACCATCGGGAATAGGTATCCTCTACCACGCATTGACGATCTGTTTGACCAACTCCAGGGGGCAAAACATTTCTCCAAAATTGATCTGAGGTCGGGCTATCATCAACTACAGGATAAGGAGCAGGACGTCGCCAGGACTGCTTTTCGTACACGCTATGGCCACTACGAATTTGTAGTCATGCCATTTGGCCTTACCAATGCTCCAGCTGTTTTCATGGATCTGATGAACAGAATTTTCCATGAATTTTTGGACAAGTTCGTCATTGTCTTCATTGATGACATTCTTATATTCTCTAAGTCCAAGGAGGAACACGAAGACCATATTCGTACAGTATTGCAGATTCTTCACCAGAAGCAGTTGTATGCTAAATTCTCCAAGTGTGAGTTCTGGTTAGTTAAGGTGGCGTTCTTAGGTCACATTGTATCAGCAGAAGGAATCACCATGGATCCAGCAAAGGTCGAGGCTATTACCAAGTGGCCAAGACCGACATCAGTGACTAAAGTTTGCAGTTTCCTAGGCTTAGCTGGTTACTACCGTAGGTTCGTAGAGAACTTTTCCCGCTTAGCACTACCATTGACCAAACTGATGCGGAAAGGGGAGAAATTCGTTTGGACTAAAGAAAGAGAGAAGAGCTTTGAAGACCTAAAGCATAAGTTAGTATCTGCACCGATTCTTACTCTCCCATCTGGTACAGGTGGATTTCAAATCTACAGTGATGCTTCAAGGAAGGGACTTGGTTGTTTTCTCATGAAACATGGGAAAGTGATCGCGTACGCTTCAGGGCAGCTTAAGCCTTATGAGGAAAATTACCCTACGCATGACTTGGAACTTACAGCAGTCGTGTTTGCATTGAAGATATGGAGGCACTACTTTTATGGAGAATCATGTGACATCTTCACAGACCACAAGTGTCTGAAGTACATCTTCACTCAACGTGAACTGAACATGAGACAGAGGAGATGGTTAGAGTTGTTGAAGGATTATGACATTAATCTGTAGTATCATCCCGGCAAGGCGAATGTAGTGGCAGATGCACTTAGTAGAAAGTCCGGAATGATAAACGGCATTGAAATTAAAGAGGAAGTTATAAGAGACTTGGAGCGACTAGACATTGAGATCATGGTACGTGGACAGCATGGTTACTGGGCTAATCTTAGAGTAGAACATGAGTTACTCTCTAGGATCAAGGAAGCTCAGAGGGATGATGGTGAAATCTGGGCGATAATTCAGAATTTGGAGAAGCAGACAGAATTTCGAGTAGACGCAGACGGTATCTTATGGCAGGGAACGAGACTTTGTGTCCCTGATGATCAAGAACTCCGGGAAGCATTGTTAGCTGAGGCTCATAGCTCCTCATTTTCTATTCATCCTGGATCGACCAAAATGTACCACGACATCAAGTAATACTTTTAGTGGAGTGGTATGAAACGGGATGTTGCGACTTACGTCTCCAAATGTCTTATCTGCCAGCAGGTTAATTTTATTGTTAAGTTTATAATTTAGTTATTGTTATTGTTTAATCTGCTTATTTGTTTTGATGTTTTTTGGATCTTCTTATGTTTGGATTGATGTTAGTTTTGGTCTGCTTAATCTGCTTGTGTTAAGTTTTTGTTGAGTATCTGTTTGGATTCGAGTAACTTTTGTTTATGATTCATTTTTTTATTTTGAGTAGTTAATGTTAAGTTTCTGTTTGGATTATAGTTTATTTGGATCTGCTTATTAGGTTTTAATCTGCTTGTGTTTGTGGGTATTACTGTTTGAATCAGCTTATGTTTATTTTCGGTTAATATTAGTTGATTGATTTTGAGTTTTGTTTGGTTTTAGATCTGCTTATTTTCCTTTCTGTTAAAATTTTGTTTAAAAGTTTTTATTATTTTTGGTTTTAGTTTTAAAATTTTCGGTATAAAAGGTCTGCTAGTTTATTTTGTGGTTACTGTTTGCTTTATTTGGTTTGACTGCTTATCTGTTTTTATTTTGCTAGCTTATTTGTCTTGATTGTTCAGCTTATTTGCATCTTATCTGCTTTTTGGTTTGTGGTTTAGCTTATTGGTTCTTATATCTTACTGGTATTATTTGTTCTCAAACATACAGATTCTATTGATCTGTATAAAATTCCAAAAAAATCCAAAAAAATAATATAGCAAAATTCGTCCCAACTAGGACTCGAACCCTGGACCCCCAGCTCAAGTGACCAACGCCATAACCATCTCAGCTTGACCTTTATTTGTGTTTAGATTCATAGCATTTAATTAATATAGGGATATTTCTAAGCTGGCAGTTTTAGTTTATTTAGTTTCAATGCAAGTTTAGTTTTATTTTAATTCTAATTAAAAGTTTTGTTAATTGGTTTTCATTTATAAAGTGTTATTAAAAAAAATAAAAAGATAAAAAAATATTTTATTTTTTTTTAAAAATTAGTTTTTTTATATATTTTAGTTTTGATTAAAAATAGTTTTAATAGGTTAAGTTTTTATATTTAGTTTTTTTTATTAAAAATTAGTGTTGAGTTTTATTTAAATTTAAATTAATTTTCAATTAGTTTTAATTTTAAATAGTTTTAAATTTTTAAATTTTAAATAGTTTTAAAATTTAGTTTAAAGTAGTTTTAAATTTTGAAATAGTAGTTTTTAGTTAATTGAATTAGTTTAAATAGTTCTTAATTAAATAGATTTTAGTTTAAGAATACAAAAAAATCCGTTTCACCAAAATCAATAAATCTTACGTTAAATTGGAAATCAATTCGAGTGAGTCGAGGAAAACGAACATTAATTGCTTAATTGCATTAAAAGAATTTGTAAAAATTCTTACATTAATTGATTAAAAGCCTTTAAAAATCTCCTATATTAAATTGGCACCGCTGCCGCTTCGCTCGTTACGATTGACGATTTTCATGAGACGTTTGGATTTTGGGATCCGTTCATTTTGAACGTTAACTTTCTTGCACAAAATCAAAAATACAAAAAAAATCAAAAAGATTAAAATACAAAAAAAAAATTTAAAAAACACAAAAGCAAACTCTTTCCTAAGATTTGCACCAAAAAAAATTAAAAAAATTCAAAAGTAATACTTTTTCCTAGAAGTATTACACCAAAAATATTACGTATTAGTGTTATTTTTTTAGTTCGATTTCTTTCGATTTTTCTTGTGAATATATATATTTTTCTAAAAAAATACAAAAAGATTTTTCATTTACTATACTATATTACGTAGCACAATTAATTTAGCTACTTTTCAAATAAGGCCTTAGTTGGGATTTCATCACCTAACTATTGTATTCGAATCCACAACGAAATAAAAGGGCAAAATAGATAAATACTAGTAAGGCGTTTGAAGTCGATATATACAAACTATAAGGTGGGTATAAGGCGACGCGCTATAAAAGGTCGTCTAAGGAAAAAGGTTTTTAAGTGCTTTGTGCCACCTCGTTTCCCCGCTTGCTTGTGCGTATATTGAGAGGGACGACCGATTATTGGTTTGCCAACTCAATTAGTATTAAGTATATATTTTTGTAGCTTTTTAATATTGCACCTCGAGAGGGAAAATCCTTTTCCTCTCAAAGTCGACCGAGGTCACCTACCTCATTCCAAGTTTTAAACGTATGCGCACTCCGCGTGTACATACATACCGATTGGTGTACCAAATTCTTCCAATTCTTCCAAAAAGAAGAAGAAGAAGAAGAAGAAAAACAAAAAGACCGTCATTCAATCCGATCCCGAGAATCGAGCTTTCGACAATACGATGGCAACGGATAATCGACCAATGATTGAGATTCTCCAATCTCACGTTGAAGGAAACGATGACGCGATTGTGGTGCCGGATATTGGAGCAAATCATTTTGAACTTAAAACGGGTTTTATTCAAATGGTTTCCGCTACACCATTTTTAGGCCATACTAATGATGATCCACACGCTCATATCAAACGTTTCATACAATTAGCCAACACCGTTAAATATAATGGGGTGCCACAAGAGGCTATTCGTTTACCACTCTTTCCTTTTTCCCTCGAGGGACAAGCCCGGATTTGGCTTGATAAGGAACCACCCCAAAGTATTACCACATGGATTGATTTAGAAACCAAGTTCATTAACTACTTTTTCCCACCATCACGGACCACCGCTTTAAGGAATGAAATCATTACTTTTGAACAAAAATATGGGGAAACGTTTAGTGAGTCTTGGGATCGATTTAAAGAGCTTTTGAGAAAATGTCCACAACATGGTTTCACTAAAGTGCATCAAATCAATATGTTTTACAATGGTTTAACTCTAAATGACCAAGACTCACTTAATAGTGCCGTGGGAGGCAATATTCTTGTGAAATCAATGAACGAGGCTTGGGCCATAATTGAAAACAAGGCAAAAGTACAAACCAAGAGTGTTAGAGCCACTATGGCAAGTGCTAGTTCTAGTGAGAACGACAAGAGAATTGATAATCTTACTTCGCTTGTTGAATTAATTGCTTTACAAACCCAAGCCCTCAATGGTCAAGTGAATGCCTTGAAAGAAACTAGTGAAACGTGCGAGACTTGTGGTGGACCACATTCATATTTTAATTGTGACAAGGTTTACAATCAACAACAACAAGTTTGTGCTTATAATACCAATGCTAATGAGAGGGTTCAATTCAAACCAAATGTTGATGTTAACCATTTGTCTTACAAGAGTACTAATTATTTGGCTCCCCCGGGTTTTGTAGCACCACAAAGACCACCCCCCACCCGCCCAAAATACCCAACACCAAAATAGGAACCAAGGTCCTCAAATGGGTAATTTTCAAGGGAATGCAAATCAAGGGAATTTTAATGGTCAAAATAAAGGTTTTCAAAATAATAACCAAGGTTTTTATAATAACAACGGTTTTCAATCTCAATATCAAAACCAAGGTTTTCCTAATCAAGGGGTTAACAATCAAGGGTTTAATCAAATGAACATGCACAACCCTCAAATGGAATTGGTTCTACAAAAATTGACCGAGGTAGAGCCACTTTAGTGGGACCTTCCATCTCTTCGCCCATAAAGGAGAGACAAGGCCCGGAGGTCATAATGAGTAATCCTACTCCCCCTCCGGTGATTCCTCCCACTACCACTCCTAGTACTAGTGCTTCATTTCCTAATGAGCCCAACCCTAAGGTTGTTCACGAAGCGAGTCCTTCTCCTCCTCAACCTTCAAAGTCTAAGCCTAATATCCCTTATCCCTCTAGGTTAGACAAGGCTAAAGTGCTCACCAAAGATGACGTTCATGTTTCCAACTTTTTGAAAATGATTTCCTACGTCAATGTTAACATTAGCCTTATTGAAGCACTTGCTCAAATGCTAAAATTTGTCAAAATGTTTAAAGAATTGCTTAATAAGAAAGAAAAAATGGTTGAGCTCGTGAACACCCGTTTAAATGAGAATTGTTCCGTGATTCTTCTCAAAGAGCTTCCCGAAAAGCTAGGAGATCCCTGACGATTCGTGTTACCTTGCTCGTTTCCCTAACTTGATGATTGTATGGCTTTAGCGGATCTCGGCGCTAGCATCAATCTTATGCCACTCTCGGTATGGAAACGATTATCATTACCCGACCTTGTACCGACTCGCATGACTCTCGAGTTAGCTAATAGAACTCTCGCATACCTCGTTGGTATTGCCGAAGACGTTTTTGTTCGAGTTGGTACATTCACTTTTCCCGTGGACTTTGTTGTTGTCGACTATGAGATGGATCCTCGTATTCCGTTAATACTTGGTAGACCGTTCTTAAGAACCGTAAAAGCTTTAGTTGATGTAGCCGAAGGGGAGTTAATTCATAGGGTTGGGAATGATCAACAAGTGTTTAAAATGGGGAAAATGGTAAATAAATCAAATGAAAAAGAATCGGTCAATATGATTGATGTGCTTAATTTTGATGATGAAGAATGTTTTATCAGTCCTTTTGAAACTAAAAAGTTTAACATTAACGATTTTGTGGTACATTCAAATCCACTTTTTGAAACTTCAAATGATAATCCACTTTTTGAAGAAAATGAGGAAACTAATTTTAGTGATGTCTCTTCCTTAAGTGATCATTCCACTTCGGATTTTGAGGATGCCCCACTCTATGACACTTATAGTGATGACACTTCTTTAAGTGATCAATTTCCTTTCGATCTTAGGGAAACACCTTTAGAGCCTCCAATCTTTGATACCCCAATCTACGATGACTATGATGACGAAACTTCTTTAAGTGATCTCATTTCTTTGGGTTTTTACGAGACACCTAGTGAGCCTAATGATCCTATTATCTCTATGAGTGATTCTCCCATTCTTGAGTCTCCCTTTGACTCTTATATTCCTAAATTGGGGGTGACGACTTTTGAGGAGGATCCTCCACCCTTAGAGGTTGCCCCTATTTTAGAGGATATTCCATTTGAGGAGGATTTAGATAACTTTCTAAACTCCTATTTTCCTCATGAGGATGAGTTTTCCTATGACTCCGATGATACTTATGTTTTCACATCGAGTTTGGAAGAGGACGACTCCTCCACTTTGGATCAAAATGACATTTTAAGCTTAAATGTCAACACCTCGCTATTTTCCCGTTAAGGAATCGGTGTTTGATCCCAGAATAGAGACTTCCATGCTTTCATTGCCATATCACCATACTACCCTTTCGTTTAAGAGATCGTTGCCTAAGGATACCCCACTTTTCTTTGACTTGCGTGATTTTACCACCTCGGGGTTTATTTCCTTTTGTGATGGAAATTATGTGTTTGACCCAGGTGGAATTTTCATGGGGTATGCCTTATATGACTTTGTTTCACCTTTATCATGGAGAGATTTTCCTCCCTTGGAAATCTTGGTTTTTCCATGATTTTTCCCATTTGAATGATGACATTCGGGAAATCGAGTCGAGCTAGAGACTCGTGATGAAAAATAAGCATCGTATAACTAGGTTAGATTTTTGCCTTTTTCATCCTTTCCACCCCTTTTCACCTTCACCCATTTTCACCAATAAGTGTAGGGGGAGCCAAGTAGGTTGTTTGTGTTGTGATGTTGTGTGTAGGGACATGTGCTTTGATGATCCACTTTTGGTGTTTTTGACGCGACCCGTGTTCCCGTGTTTCCCGTGTACCCGGTTCCTTCGATAAGTTTTTGTTATTGTGATGCAATCTTGTATATAAATAAAATGAATAAATGTAATCACTTTAGTTGTCTCTTCCTTAGCTCGATTTTAAACAACGTACTCAATGTCCTAAGTGTAGGGGAGTTTATTCTTCCACATGCTTAAACATTGAGGACAATGTTTATATTAAGTGTAGGGGGATTTCTATCAAAATTTTAGTGGGCTTTTCCATGAATTTGACCCCATTTAACCGGAAAATTAAAAAAAAAATTCAACGTTTTTCAAATTTTTTATCTATTTTGGCATAGTAGTATTTCCATTTATTTTCTTTCCTTTTGTCATCGCATCGTATTTTTACATTTCAAGAATAAAGTCAAAAATAAATAATGAATAAAATGGTTTTAACAAGTTTAGATATCTTTGATATATTAGGCCCGTCGTGAATATTTTGACTCAACCCGAGATTACTTATCTAAGTTTACTCTAGCTAGTATCCTTAACCATATGGACCTTAATCGGTTTATTAGGCTAAGCATCCACGAGTCTCATTCCTTGAGATTTTAAATTGTGGAGAACGAGAGATGATAGAGTTGATAATAAGTTTAAGGGTTAATTCTTGCTTATATGAGTTTTTGTGGCTCTTTCTTCCCGCTTGTATATTTTAAATTGCTTAATAAATGAGGATTTTTGCGGTGTAGATTCGATATTTAACTCTTAGGCAAATCTTTATTCTCCTTGTAATTAAAGCATGAACACATTGAGGGTGCCAGCGTTGTGGACTTCCGACTAAGGTGGCTCATAACCACTAAGTAGGAGGTATTCAGACCATGGGACCGCGGAATTTGGCCTACTATATATATCATAAATAAAGAAAGAATAAGATTAAAACATGACCTCAAGGAGCCTTAGGGTGTGGGGCATGTAGCACGAACCTTGTCATTAGATCCTTAGGGTGTATGGCATGGTAAGTGTTGAATAAAAATTGATCAAAAAATAAATTCCCTCGTTTATCGTTCAAGGAGCCTTAGGGTGTGGACAATAGACGGGGAGCATTTTTACATCTTAAAGAGCCTAAGGGTATATGATGTGAACTTGCTAAACTCCACATAAAGTCTACATGACTTTGGAGGAATAATTAATAAGTAGTACTATTGGCCAAATTTTGGGTCCGGGAATTTATTCCCCAAATCGTGTGAAATCATCCTTGATGTGGGCTTACTTTAGTGACAATGTTTTTGAGGACGAGGTTAGGTTTTGAGTGTCAGGTTTGCACCGTTTGGCCTTCATTTTTGGAATAATAATTATCAAATAAGTCAAATGAGCCTACGGGTGAATGACAATCAATAAAATCTAGAGATACAACGTAGGAATTGGAGAAAGAGTATTACACAGTTGTCTTATATAAGTGGTTTTAACTTGAGGACTTATGGTAAACAATGATCTCGTTTTTAAGCTTGGTATGGGGAACGTGAAACTTGAGGGTGATTTATATTCATGCACCAAAGCCCTAATTCAAGTCTTAGATTTCTTTACGAGTTTCTACCATCAAATAATTTTCAAGTTAATAAATTGTTATAACTTTTGTCTCTTTTAAAATTTTTATCTTTTCATCGTAGTAGTAATAGTGTATCTTAATAAAGGCCATGATGGGTTAATTATGAGAGAAATGTAACTTTATGCTTTAAAATAATGCATTGCATGGGGTCATTGCAATGGTCAAGTGTAGGGGATTTAATAAGTGTGTAAACACTTATCCTTTTGCCACTAAAATCAAGGAAAAACAAGACCTAATCATGTATTTAATATCGTAAAAGTCGGAATTACGCGTGGTTTTGTGTTTTTGTGTTAAATAGGTACAAATGATCAAAAGAAGAGAAAACACGGGATTTCACGGTAAAATGTTGAAGAAAAGTCCAAGAAAGAGACGAAGACAAAGTCAAAGACCAAAAGTGTGCCCAAGTTCACGAAAACCGGCTAAACCGACACGAGTTTAAAGAAAATGAACAAGAAAGCCGAAATCGAGCTCGTTTTTAGCGGATTTAATATTTATGGAGTTAAACGGGCTTGTGGGTCCCACATTCGGGTTAATGGGCTCAAAAACCCATTTGAAATTGCTTGATAAAAAGTTATTAGCCCAAAAAGGCCCAAATATAAAACAATTGAAACGGATGGGAGATGTTTTAAACATTATTGGGCCAAGCCCATTTGTGAATTAAGTTGGACGGTAAAAGAAGGGTTTATTATTTAGAATTGGTCAAATCTTTGGTCAACAACCCTACACCAACCCTCACACGTATACAACTTTCCAACCCCCACACACGTTTTTAATATAAACGTTTACCCACACATTAAATAAAACACTTTTTCTTACCCTCCCCACTTTCTGTTTCGTTAAAAACAAAGTAGCACCCACTTCTTTCTCTCTCAATGAAAACACAACCACCACTCTTATTTATCCCAATCCAAAACCCTAATCAGTAAAAACACAATTAATTTTTGGGGCTTTTATCTCAAACGCGTGATTCACACGATTTGGGATTAATTCCCCCATGATTCGGAGCTTGCTCACTGGTGGTCCTTCATCTCACGTGGCTATTTTCTTTGATTTAATTGGTGAAACCACCTCATATCACCAATCCACCAATAAAAATCCTCCACATCAGCAGTAAACAAACACAAGAAGCACATCGATGTATCCAGGTTGGCAATCCGTGGCTCAAGATGTATTTTCAACCGTAGATGAAGAAGAGAAGAAAGAGAAAGCAAGAAATGAAGAATTAAACGGCCAAGATTCATTGCTTAATCATTAAGCCATGAAGAGGTTTTCCAGGGGTTTGCCTATAAAAACCCCCTTCATCTGTAATTTTTAGACAACACTTTTTATTATTTTTTTAATTTCTGCAATTTAGATTTAGGTTTAAATTGTAATTTTAATTTCCCAGTATTGTATTAAATTTCTCATTAATGAAAAGTTATTTATAATTAATTTTCTGTTGAGTTTAATCCTTAATCTGTTTTATTTTATTATAACTGTTTGTTTTTATTATTATTATTATTATTATTGATAAAAAAAATAATAATAAAAATATAATATAAAGTGAAATATTAATTTTCCCCTACTGGGAAAATTAAAAAGTTATTGTTCGAGTAGTTTATTCGTTTGGTGCAAGCTGTTGCGAAGGATGATTTTTGGTGGGTAATACGGTGGTGTGTTTGTTATTTTCGGTTCATAAGGAGGTTCAGCGCCCACCTTCGTCCCAACGGTTATCATCAAAAGGTTTTGTCCTCCTTTTAATTATATTGTTAAGTTTATAATTTAGTTATTGTTACTGTTTAATCTGCTTATTTGTTTTGATGTTTTTTGGATCTGCTTATGTTTGGATTGCTGTTAGTTTTAGTCTGCTTAATCTGCTTGTGTTAAGTTTTTGTTGAGTATCTGTTTGGATTCGAGTAACTTTTGTTTATGATTCATTTTTTTATTTTGAGTAGTTAATGTTAAGTTTCTGTTTGGATTATAGTTTATTTGGATCTGCTTATTAGGTTTTAATCTGCTTGTGTTTGTGCGTAATACTGTTTGAATCAGCTTATGTTTATTTTCGGTTAATATTAGTTGATTGATTTTGAGTTTTGTTTGGTTTTAGATCTGCTTATTTTCCTTTCTGTTAAAATTTTGTTTAAAAGTTTTTATTATTTTTGGTTTTAGTTTTAAAATTTTCGGTATAAAAGGTCTGCTAGTTTATTTTGTGGTTACTGTTTGCTTATTTGGTTTGACTGCTTATCTGTTTTTATTTTGCTAGCTTATTTGTCTTAGATTGTTCAGCTTATTTGCATCTTATCTGCTTTTTGGTTTGTGATTTAGCTTATTGGTTCTTATATCTTACTGTTATTATTTGTTCTCAAACATACAGATTCTATTGATCTGTATAAAATTCCAAAAAAATCCAAAAAAATAATATAGCAAAATTCGTCCCAATTGGGACTCGAACCCTGGACCCCCAGCTCAAGTGACCAACACCATAACCATCTCAGCTTGACCTTTATATGTTTTTAGATTCATAGCATTTAATTAACATAGGGATATTTCTAAGCTGGCAGTTTTAGTTTAATTAGTTTTAATGCAAGTTTAGTTTTATTTTAATTTTAATTAAAAGTTTTTCTTAATTGGTTTTCATTTATAAAGTGTTATTAAAAAAAATAAAAAGATAAAAAAATATTTTATTTGTTTTTAAAAATTAGTTTTTTATATATTTTAGTTTTGATTAAAAATAGTTTTAATAGATTAAGTTTTTATATTTAGTTTTTTTTATTAAAATTTAGTTTTGAGTTTTATTTAATTTTAAATTAATTTTCAATTAGTTTTAATTTTAAATAGTTTTAAAATTTTAAATTTTAAATAGTTTTAAAATTTTAAATTTTAAATAGTTTTAAAATTTAGTTTAAAGTAGTTTTAAATTTTGAAATAGTAGTTTTTATTTAATTGAATTAGTTTAAATAGTTCTTAATTAAATAGATTTTAGTTTAAGAATACAAAAAAATCTGTTTAACCAAAAACAATAAATCTTACGTTAATTGGAAATCAATTCGAGTGAGTCGAGGAAAACAAACATTAATTGCTTAATTGCATTAAAAGAATTTGTAAAATTTCTTACATTAATTGATTAAAAGCCTTTAAAAATCTCCTATATTAGGACTCTCTGAAAAAGAAGTACCAAGGGACTGCACGCGTGCAACGATCACAACGTCAGGCTCTTTAGAAGAAGTATGAGATGCTTGGCATGCATGATAGCGAGTCTGTGAATGAGTACTTTGCTCGCACTCTCACTATTGTCAATAAGTTGAGAGTTTGTAAGGAGAAAATAGAAGACGTGGATGTCATCGATATGATTTTACGATCGATGACACCCAAGTTCAATTATGTACAGAAAATCTTGATGTAGTTACCATTGACGAGATGCAAAGTACGCTTTAGGTACATGAGCAGCGTATGAAGCCATTGGGTGTTGAAGAGCAAGCATTAAAAGTTTCATCGGTAGAGACCTTTGGAGGAAGAGGTCGTGGTCGAGGTGGAATGAGAGGAAGAGGTAGAGGTGGAGCAGGTGTTCTTATTACAAATCTACTATTTAGTGTTATGGATATAATATGATCGAGCATTTCCAGTAAGAATGTCCCAGCAAGGATATTGGTACAAGAGCGAATTACATGGAAAATAACTATGAATAATGTTGTTGATGGCATCTGTAGATAACACCACTAGTGGCAAGGAAAACCTTGAAGAAGTGTTGAGGATGGCGTCATTGAATGCCACTAATGAAAGCCTAGTATTTTTGGTTTCTCAACTCTTGTCACGGATCTTCGTAATGAAATGAGGTTCATTCTAAACTACATCCTTCAAAGTGTTAATGTTTTCCTTCCCTCCTTCTCAGTAGCATTAAGCCTACAAACTCTCGGGATCCCATTTCCCCGCTTCCTACATTCTATCTACAGACAGACCCGAACCTCGTCAGACCCCTCTTAGCAGGGGTCTGTCACCCAGAAAGGTTCCGTGGGTCTGCTGTTTGAATTTTTACTTTTCTTTTTTACTTTTATCAAATATAATTCATTTTTCTTAACCAGTGTTTCACATGCTTAATAGCAGTAATTTTACTTTGGGGCAAAATGAATGAAGCATTTTCTTTCCAATCTATGACTTGTACATGTATTATGACTTGACTATTGGTTTCGAGAAACAAACTTTCTCTTGAAGCAATTATGTTAAGAGTCAAAGTTATGGGCATGAATCTAAGGGGAGTACCATGAGATTCAATTAAATTTAGTCACAACACCATTTCATGTTTTTCTTTCACTTGTATAAAATGTGTAAATTCATGTTGGGTTATCTCATGTACATGTAAACACGTTGTCTATGTTTCTAACCCTTTTCTTGCAAGATTTTCATAATCCATGTCTCCCGGTTCTCCAAATTAGGGGGAGCATGAACCGAGGCGGAGTACATGGAAAGACATTTGATATCTATCTCTCTCAATAATTTTTCTATTAAACCTTCTCTTTTTATTGAGACAAAAAGGGGGAGAAGAGAAATATAAGTCCATATTTATAAAACATATATGTTGATGTACATACCAACTAAAAACTAAGTTCATGTTTTGTCTTAAACAAAAAAGGGGAGATTGTAAATGCAAATATTGCACTAAAACGATATTTATGTTTTAATCACACTTAACGTTTTGTTAATGACAAAACATCAAACATATTTTTATGTTTGAATTAGAAGAAACATACAAGCCTTTTTTTAGTCCATGGACTTATATACTAAACTTTACAAAAAGTTTACACAACTTATGTAACTTAAAAATAGAAAAATAAAATGGACCAAATGTTAACTTTGACCTCCTTATGTCAGATATACAAAGTCAACTCAAGCCACATACATTGCTTGCTTATGATCTTGGATAACATTTATGAGGCAACAAAAGTCAGACCTGGCGGACCCCGTCGGACCCCTGGGTAAGGGGATCGACGGCTTTCGTGCCTGTCTGATACTTGCCTATAAGTATCACGCTTAGAACTCAGCCCTTCTCTATATTTTCTCTCCATATTCTATGCATATATCTAACTGTCTAGTCTCACTCTTGTCTATTCTTTTCTCTCTTGTGATTTAGATCTTTGTGCATATCAAGGTCAGTTACGAGAAATCTCTATTCTAAGATTTGATCCTTCAAGGCTTCAATTTGTGTGAATGTGTTAAGTGTTACATACACAATCGCCATTGTTGTACCCATTCATCGACCTACTTGTATAATAGTGTGGTTGGTGTTATAAACCACACGTGTATAGTGTATAAGGTGTTGTTGTGCCTTTGTAAAGAACATGACATTCTAGCTTAGGTGTCGTTAAAGATTGTAAGGTTAAGTGCGAAGGTTTATCCACCAGTGAAAAGGAGATTCATTTACTAGTGAAGTATAACTGTCGAGTGGATACTCGATGAGTGGAAGTAGGGGCAAGATTAGTGAGATCTTGCTAGGCCGAACCACGATAAATCATTGTGCATTGTGATTTGTTTATTTATTACTTCAAGTGTATTACTTTGCTAATTCACACTTCATCTATATCCATTCACGATCACGAAAAAGTGTCAAAGTAATTAAAACTAGTTGGTAAAAACTAATCTTTAAGAAAGTATTTTTGTATACTAACAAAATAAAATTCCTTGATCTTATTTTTTCATTATCTTTTTTAAGTACTTTTTTTCATTATCACACAATCAATGTTTTAAAACCCGGTTTTTTAGTTGACCCGGTCTAGTGACCGGTTCACGGGTCAATCGGTTCAACCGGTTGAACCGCCGGGTCAACCCGGTTCTTATATATATATATATATATATATATATATATATATATATATATATATATATATATATATATATATATATATATATATATATATATATATATATATATATATATATATATATATATATATATATATATATATATATATATATATATATATATATATATATATATATATATATATATATATATTTAAATATTTTTAATGTGTATTATTTATTTTTTACTCATTAGCCTTAATTTTACGTTTTATATTTATAACATTATTGTAAAAATGTACAAAAATAAATAATTTATGTTTATAATTTGTAATAAATTATATTAAAACAATATTAGTGAATGTTTTAAGTTACTTTGACTTTATTTTAACTAACACTAGTAATTATTACTTCAATATATATATCTTTAAAACTTAAAAATATTTATAGAAAAAAGTTTTTAAAATTTTTTTTTTATAAAAAATGTCGACCCGGCCGGGTTAATTAGGTTCAACGAAAAACCGGCGGTTCAATCCGGTTCTCAAACAAGAAAAAACCTGGTCACATCCAGCCCGGTCTCCAAGGCGGTTCATGGTTCAACCGGTTCAACCGGCCAGGTCAACCCAGTTTTTAAAAGATTACACACAATTGATATCTAAAATGTGCTTTACATGGTTGTCGAGGGTCACTAAATTTACCATCACACAACAAATATCTAAAATGTACCTTACATTTAACATACTACACGTCTACACTCGATTTAAAACAAAAAACATCGTACTATTAAACTTACAATTTTGATAGGGTCTAAAACGACTACGATTCAAACGTGAATGATAGGTCTAAAAAGACTACGACCCAAACATGAAAGTAAAATAAGAAGGAAAAAAGATTTAAAAGAACTTGAGTGAGTGCATTAGCCCACTCCGCCATCCTGACTTTTTTGCCCAATTTTTCTAGGCTTTTAGTATACTAGCATGGTACCTGCGCAATGCGACAACAGGTACACGGTGACGATTTTATTGGGGACAAAGTTAAATTTATATTTAAAAATTTAAGTTGTAAAATAATTAAATCAAAATAAATAAACTCTCAAAAAATAGAAAAACTAAAAATTAATTAAAATAGGTCATGATTGATATTGAATTAAAGAGCGTTAATTTTTAGAAAATATGACGAAATTAGATTATGAAATTAAAGATAAAGATGACTATTTAATAGGTTGTTACAAAAGTTAGTTACAAAAGGAGATGATGGTCAATTACAAAATTAATGTTTTCATTAAAGTCAACTTTATATGTGTTAATTTTCAGACTTTCTAAAAATAAAAATGTCCAAAATGCTTTATATTATACTAGCATGTTGCCTGCGCAATGCTACGACGAGTACTTGGTGATGATTTTTAGAGCCAACCAATGTTACTATCTTATCTATCAAGTTTTATTCACATTAATTTAAAGTGGTAAAAAATAAAATTTAAATAAACCCGCCAAAAATAAAATAAACTAAAAGTTAATAAAATTCATCGAAATATATATAGAATTAAAGAGCACATTTTTAAAAAATGTTGAATTTATATTATGAAAATAATAAATAAATAAAAAGATATTTAAAATTAAAATTAAAAATGTTATTTTGATGGGTTGTTACAATAGTTAGTTACAAAATATAATGATATATAATGTGAGAAAATATCTAATAACTTGCTTTACATAATACTAACTAAAAACATTTTAAAATACAGTCATCTAAAAGTTTGTTATAAAAGTCTCATACACTTTATAATATAGTAAGATAAGATAGTAAGATATTAAGATTAGTAAGAAGTACTAAGATCTTAACAACGTACTAATACGTTGTTGAAGTAGTCGTTGTTTTATGTGAAAATGATTTGTAAAAGTATCAAACTTGGCACCAATTCTTTTTCTGGGTACTCAACTTTATTTTTGTAAATATGGGTAAACTTTAAGATTTTGACTAATATGGGTTTATTTTACCTCCCCAACATGTAACTAATATTGTTAGTTAAGTCCCATTGCACCGTTAGTTCAAATGACGTCATGTGCCAACATTAGTCCATTTTTCCAACGAATATTTACAACAGTTAATCCTATATAATAATGATAGTTTATACATAACTTAAAATTTGATTTCTTTTAAAAAATTAATTTCTAATTATCTTTAAGAAAATATTTTTGTATATTAACAAAATAAAATCCTTTCATCATTTATTTCATTATCTTTTTTAAGTACTATTTCTTCATTATCAATTTCTACAACAATAAAAAAATCTAACAACCACTACCACCATCTCCGACCGCCACAGTCCACCACTACCACCATCTCTTACTGCAACCCTTAATTCACCACCACCATCTCCGACACACACCACCATCTCTGACACCCACCGCCAATCCACCATCACCATCTCTGACTACAACACTCAGTCTGCCACCACCGACGGCCACCACCACCTCAAAATATTTGGCACGTATTTGTCACTTATGTTATCTCCTTTTAATTAACTATGGCAAAGTGTGTACAATAATACCGTATCGAAATTCATATCGGTTTCTTACTCAAGATCTATATAGATCCGGCGGTGGCCATCACAACCACCGCCACATGATTAACAGCCGCCACCTTACCATCATCATACAAATATGATGGTGTAACTTTGTGTGGGAGTTTCCTTGATGTGATTCATCGCCTTGATTTTTGAATGTAATGGGTTGGTAAAATTAACTATGAAGATGATTATTATGTAGATGAGATAAATAAAGTGAAATAAGATTCTTGATGTCATGGGATGATAAAATTAAAAAGAGTATATGTTTTTAGTAATAATAATAAAACTATGAAAAAAAGAATTTATAATAATAATAATATTTATAAAAGAATGAAGTGAGAGATAAATAGAATAATGTTACAACGTCGTTATGGACTAACGGTGTAATCGGGTTAGTGTAATCTGATTAAACTAACTAAACTTATAAAATACTTGTTAGGAAGGTAAAAACATTCACAAAGTAATCAGAATTTGAAAGTTAGATACCCATAATTGAAAAAAAAGAAGATGAGTTCCTACAAGAAGAAATGATGTCAAGTTAAATACCTTTACAAATCATTTTCCCTGATTCTAAGGATTAGTTGAACGTGCTTCCTTTTTAGTCGTTTGCATTTATTTCCTGTAAGGATATATATATAACAATATTAGAATCTCAATATAATCATCAATTCATCCTAAATTACATTCATCTTTTTATCATTTAACATATGGTATCAGAGCCCCCACTAGGATCTGATTAATAAAATATAGAAGCAACAATCTTCTAGTTTAGAAGAAGAAAGAAGTAGCAACCTTCAAGCGTGACGATGTCAACCGAGGAAAGATTTGTGCAACCGGTAATTCCAAAATTTGATGGGCATTACGATCATTAGCGTATTCTCATGGAGAATTATATGAGATCAAAAGGGTACTAGAGTGTACTTAACATGGAATTCCTGTTGAACACGAGACACTCCACCAACTGAAGCACAAACTATGGAGATAAGTGATTGAAAATTGAAAGATATGAATGCAAAGAATTATTTGTTTCAGTCTATTACAATTCTTGAAACCAATCTCAACAGAGGGAAGGCTAAGGAGATATGGGACTCTCTGAAAAAGAAGTACCAAGGGACTGCACGCGTGCAACGAGCACAACGTCAGGCTCTTTAGAAGGAGTATGAGATGCTTGGCATGCATGACAGCGAGTCTGTGAATGAGTACTTTGCTCGCACTCTCACTATTGTCAATAAGTTGAGAGTTTGTAAGGAGAAAATAGAAGACGTGGATGTCATCAATAAGATTTTACGATCGATGACACCCAAGTTCAATTATGTTCAGAAAATCTTGATGTAGTTACCAGATAAATGGATGATAATGGAGATTGCAATGACAAGAAACACGTTGTTCAAGTTTCTAGCCGTGGTACAACCAAATAAAGAAACTTGCTTCAACTCCACAACTGAAGATCGAGCCTTAGTTTGGCACTGTAGGTATGGCCACTTAGGTTTTACTGGTTTTAATTTACATAAACAAAAGGACATGGTGCGCGGGTTTCCATATATCGATATTTCATTAAGAGTTTGCAAATATTGTCTTGTGGGTAAACAACAAAGGAATCCATTTCCTCAAGAAAGTACGCGGAGAGCCTCTCAAGTTCTGGAACTCGTACATGTTGATATATATGGACCAATCAAACCTTTTTTGAACAACAACAAAAGGTATATGCTTAGAAAATTATTCTTGATTGTAAAGCCTCGATGATTATAGTCGTAAAGTATTGGCGTTTTTCTTTGTCAAAAAATCAAAAGCTTTTGTAGTTTTCAAACAATGTAAGCACCGAGACGAGAAAGAATCTGGTTTAGCTATAAAAGGTCTTCGCCCTGATCGTGGAGGGGTATTTACCTATCATGAATTTACTAATTTCTGTATTGAGAATGGTATTCACATGCAACTAACAGCAACATACACCCCTCAACAAAACAGTATAGTGGAGAAGAAAAACAAGACCATCATGAATATGGTTAGAAGCATGTTATAAGAAAAAGGTGCCAAAAACATTTTGGCCAGAAGCCGTGAATTGGACGATTCAGATTCTTAATCGAAGTCCAACTCTTGTTGTAAAGAACAAATGTACAGAAGAAGCTTATAGTGGATCTAAACCATCGGTGTATTACTTCAAGGTACTCGGTTCTATTTGTTGAAATAAATTAGTCTTCTAGAATGGGTGGTCCACTTGGTTTAGAACTTGGAATCACAATTTGCAAGATGCAATATTGTCGGATAAGAATGCATATTCTCACATGCATTTGTCTAAGTTATTTACCAAAAGGCCATTGATCATTTGTATAAATAGGAGGCTTGGATGCTCAATCTGTCATCCCATTCTTTTGATCTATTTCTCCTAGTTTAAGTGTGTAGTTAGAGATTTTGTAGTATATTTCCTAGTCACAAGTGAATCCTTGTAACTAGAGAAGGTATAACTCCTAATTTCTACATAGTGAATTATCTTTCCTTGCTTGTGGTTTTTATCTTATTGGGGGGTTTTCCACGTTATATTCGCGTGTCTATATTTTATTTCATTTCATATTTAACGGTGGGTTTGCTTAAATCCAGTGTCACTTTCTCAACAAGGTATCAAGAGCTAAGGTTGGGTGTTACTAGTGATAAAATATCACTAACGATAACATAATAAAATATAACCAGTGATATTTAGATATTTAATAAATATAATTAGAGTGTAATGTCACCAGTGATATTCATTGTTTTATCACTAGCAATATTTCATTATTTTATCACTAGTGAAATATCAATAGTGATAAAACTTAGTTCGAAAAAAATTACAACTTTAGTCTCTTCGTCTAATTTATGAAACTTTTGAACCTTTTGGAAAAAATTGTCTCTCCATGTTTTTTTTAAATCTTAGGTTAATCTTTACTTTAAAATTATAGAAAAATAAATGATGAGTATTTGTCTATATGCTTGTAAGTAAAAACAAGGTTGCAATTGAACTTTTGTCAACATGTTACATAGTTCTAAATTAGGCTAATAAATTAAAAAAAAATCATTTAACTTGCTATTTTTAAGAAAAGAAAAAAATTAAAAAATTAAAAAAAATTTAAATTTTGTAAAAAAAAATATGATTTACATAAAAGAGTTAGGTACAATTTTTCTTGAACAAAAAGTTTTAAAGAGTAAAGGTGCAAAATTTTTTACAAGAATTGCATTTTTTTTTTAAAATCAAAATTTTAATTATTTTATATTAACGGTCGTCAATGTAATAGATTAATGATGAAATAAGAAATTAAAAATTCATTAAATTAATCTATTTGAGCAAATCAAACATTTTAACAACCAACGGGTTTAGCTCAGTTGGTCACCAAGGTTGCAATAAGTGCTTTCTTTGGGGGAGGATTCCTGGAGGTCTTGGGTTCAAGACCTGCCAAGGGCCTTTCAGGCGAAGCGGATAAGGAGTCTAACATAACTAGGCGAAGGTTCGAAGAAGACATTCTTCCGCTTGGATGTCATTGCACGACTCGACCCACTAACCACTAACATTTGCCGTTCTAAAAAAAAACATTTTACCAGTCCACACACCGTAAGAAATCATATTGTTTGATAATAATATAAGGAAAAAATAGTTACACTGAACGATAAAAATGATAGTTATAAAATCACAATGTTTGCAGTTCTATAACATGCTGCATGATAATATTGATCATTTGTCCGAAAGCAAAAAAGAAAATAAAATGAGAGTTGCGCTACATGAACTGCTCATATGAAACACCAAAAACACAAATTTTAAAAGTATGCTACGTACATTTAAAAATAATACTACTCCGTAATCGGCACACAGAAGCAATAGCAATAAGTTCATAACCATTTCGACATAGAGGTTAACTGTCAGGTTTTTCGTCAGATTGGTTGGAACCTTTTACATTATGATCCATAGGCAACTCGAGCCAAACAACCTTCCATGAAAAGTGACGGTCAAAGGTAAAACTCGAGCTAAGGCTTGGACTCGATCGACAACTCAATGAAACTAATAAAGTTCAAATGTCAAAAGATCGATTCTTCATATCGAAGATGATATTTATAGCAAAAATATACTAATCTCATAAACTTTTGCAATACATGCTTTTAAATGTAAAACCAACATTAGTACGATGATAAGCTAAATAGTGACATAGTTTTTATAATGACAAGGAAAATTACAATTTACCATTTTGTCCCAACATTTTAGGAAGACAATAAATAAAACAAAAAGAAACATATTACATTATGAATTACATGAAGTAACTATCCAAAAATGTTTGGTCATGAACCTCTATCTTTATACTAATTCTTAATCGCCATACTTTCTTTAACTCCGATGTTACGAGATCTTTTGCATGTCTTATTGATCGCGCCTTCGAGATTGCTCGATCTTTTTTTAACTTCCAACATAAACAACTTCGTGGCGAGGAATTTTCATATTCGTCATCATCGGTGATGCATTTCTCGCCTATTTGTTTTTCGGCATCCTTGATCTTCTCATCATTAAGCTTTTTCAACACGTAAGCTTCACTCAAATCGTAACCAGCCATGGGTGTTGATTATAAGTTGGAACAAAATGAATGAGCTTAATGAAGTAATGGTATTAACATGTCAATTTTATAGTGCATTAAGATTCGTTGGGGCCTTGGGTAACAAGTAACTTTAGCTCTTTTTTAAAGAAAACAAAACATTGTCATTTGTTCTTGAAAAGCAAAATCGAATATGATATGTAATAAACAATACTTTTTTTCGCTTGGGGAACAAGGCGGCCAGAATTATATAATAATATTTTCTAGTGTGAGTCAAGTCAAATTTGACTAGCCATGTGCCATGGTAACTTTTTGTTTTACCAATCTCTCGTGTATCTTTACTCGATACAACTCGTGATTTAACGTTTGACCATTGAGCTTTGAATTTGTTGTTGATATCGAACAACATTTTACTTTTGTCATCAGTATTATCATTTTCAACTTAACGTCTCATCGGTTTTTCGCATAATGAAACGCGTACTAATGACCACCGTGTCAACCAAATAGAAATACCTCATCTAAACACAAGTTGGGGCTGTCCAGACAACAAAGAATGGGGTACTATAACAAGATACGACACGTCCTTAGTTGCCTTAACGCATCAACGATTGCCCTATATATTACGAGCAACCACTCTAATGTATATCTATCATTGAGTCGCTCCTTTATATTGTAAGAAATTGCTCGAAAAAGTTAAACGTGATTGTTAAGAGGCGTGAGTCTTCCGCTAATGATAAGTTACTAACTGACGAATTCACGCTAAACACTTGTAAACGGCACTACATAAATAAGCAAAACATTTGATACCATGGTTACCAAAAACAAAAAGGTCGCTACAAGTAACGATCGACAAAGTCATTTTTGTAGTCTTGAAGCAACTTAATTATATGTAAGTTCCCATGGAGCTGAAACTTTTTTAAATGAAGGGAAACCTTGAGCAAAGAAGAAACCTCCTAATGAAGGCAAAAAAGTTGTCTTAAAAGTAATTTCCTACTCGTAGACGATTGAGTAATCTTAATGTTCATTATTGTGTGTATTAGAAGTTTTAGTGAAACATGTCATATTCCATGAGAGTTTGTTTAACACGAAAAGCAAGTGGTGGAACACGAATACACGAAACTCCACTCTCGTATGTAACTGATGGAGGAGCATAAGAATAAACTTTTTATTTAGTTTTATTTTGTGACATTTTTTGTTTAGTTTTCTTATGTTGTGGTATCTTTTATTTAATGTTTTTATTTTGTGTTTTCTAGGAAGAATATTGTTTTCTTTTTCTCTAAGTTTAGTTTTCCTATAAATTTAGGACTTTGGTTTTATTGTAAGAATTATTAATGAAGTTATGAATAAAAAAAATACAGACTTTTAGTCTTTTGTTAATCAACTTAAATCCAGGTTATGGTTTACTGTTTGATTTCATCCTAATAATCGGGTATTCGTTGAATCAACGATTGTTAGAGTTTACCTGATTATCGGTATTCTTTTTGAATCAACGATAGTTGGAAGTATTGTGTCTGGCATTCTTTGGAATCAACAGATTCAATTATCTATCCTTGTTTTTCATTACATCAGTAACCCTCTCAATAATCTATATATAAGCGTAGGGAGTATCCATTGAGATATGCCCTCAAACTCTCTGTCTATTATAACTAGTGAGAGATACAACATACATACATGTTGCAATTAACGATTGGCTTTGTGTTAATTCTTAGTTGCACCACCATTTTCAGCACATTTCCTACAAAAGCCGATGAACTCAAAACCTACATTATTCACTTAAATTCACCTCAAGGCCAAGAGTTTTATCAGCCACACAAGCTTGAGGAATGGTATAAATCGTTCTTGTCAGAAGTAGCCTATAGCACAAACGAGAGACCAAAGTTGGTTTATGCATACCACCGTGTGATTACTGGATTTGCTGCCAAAATGTCGGCTAATCAAGCGAAAGCGATGGAGAAGTTAGGCGGAGTCTTATTTGTAAACCCTGAAGTAATGTATCAGTTGCATACAACTCATTCACCGAACTTTTTGGGCTTGCGCCAAAATACTGGTTTGTGGAAAGATTCAAGTTATGGGGTAGGAACCATAATTGGGGTTATTGACACGGGAATAACTCCTGGACATCCTTCATTTAATGACAAAGGAGTGCCACCTCCACCACCAAGATGGAAAGGCAAATGTGAGATGGCAGGGTGTAATAATAAACTGATCGGAATTAGAAACTTTGTTAGCCACGATCCTGCAATTGATAACGATGGTCACGGGACACACACTTCAAGTACTGCAGCAGGGAATTATGTAGACAATGTCAGTATATTTGAACAAGCCAATGGAACTGCAAGTGGGGTGGCACCGCTCGCACACTTGGCCATGTATAAAGTATGTGGTGATATAGTTTGTTCGGGTAGCGCAATCTTAGCCGCCATGGATGCAGCTATTGAAGAAGGTGTTGATGTGCTTTCAGTGTCGCTAGGTAGAGTTTCGCTACCCTTTTATAGAGATAGTGTTGCAATTGCTGCCTTCACTGCCATACAGTCAGGGATATTCGTGAGTATGCCAGCGGGTAATGACGGGCCTTCGAATAGGACATTATCAAATGAGGCCCCATGGATCCTTACGGTTGGGGCAAGTACCACTGATAGAAGAATGAGGACAATAGTTTATCTCGGAAATAAGAAGATACTTAATGGTGAAGCGTTATACCAACCAAAGAATTACAAACCAAAGTTTCGCCCCCTTGTTTACCCGGCTAAAAAGGGTTATTCATGCAGTAAAGAGTCACTGGACCACATTGATGTCAAAGGGAAGGTAGTATTGTGTGACAATGGTCAAGGCACTTAAGTATGCTGGAGGAGCTGCTATGATTATTGCGAACAGTAATTCTATGATTATTGCGAACAGTAATTCTACTATGATTATTGCGAACAGTAATTCTACTGGCCAGAGTGTAGAAGCATCATATCATTTGCTTCCTTCATCACATGTCGGTTACAAAGAAGGAGTTGAGATCAAAATGTATCTGAATTCGACTTCATCACCTGTAGCAACTATAATTCAACAAGGAACTGTAGTTGGCGTAAAATCGGCTCCAGAGGTTACTAAATTCTCTTCACGAGGTCCTAACAAGGTAAGTCCTGGAATAATGAAACCGGACATTCTTGGACCTGGTATTGAAATTCTTGTGGCTTGGCCAAAGCCTGTGGTTGGGGCCAAAAAAGCGTTTGACTTTGATAAGGGTACATCAATATCCTGTCCTCATCTCGCTGGCATAGCAGCACTTCTTAGAAGCACACACCCAGAATGGTCTCCCGCTGCAATCAAGTCGGCAATAATGACCACGGCAAGCCAATTAAGCCTAAGTGGAAAACCCATTGTAGATGAAAGAGATATTCCTGCAGACGTGTTTGCCATTGGCGCTGTTCACGTGATAGCATCAAAAGCCAATGATCCTGGCCTAGTTTTTGACATCCAACCTGACGATTACATTCCATACTTGTGTGGCTTAGGCTATTCACCAAAGCAAGTTCAAATGATCGTGAAGAAGACTGTTTCCTGCACAAGAACCTGATGGTTTATAGAGTTCATAACAATTATTTAAAACCCTAATATGGATCAAAGAGCGCATAGCGGAAGCGATTAACAAGATCATCAATTTAACACAATTATATTAATCAAGATTAGGGTTACATACCTTTATCCTAGCAAGATCCACAAGACGACGGAGCAAACGGCAACTAGGGTTTATCACGAACACCACCAAGAATATAGTCTAAAGTAAGACTATATCACGTTCTTGTACACACGTGATACGGCGAGTTAACCGTGAGTCTAGCACGAACAAACCGAGCTTCCAAGCCTATGGAAAATCTACCCAACAACCCTAGAGAGGGGCTAGGACTAGATCTAGAATAGCTTTATTGAAAATCAAAGAAGAACCCTAATTAGGGGTGTTTGGCCGGCGGCTAAAGCAAGAGAAAAGAGAGATGTGGAGTGAAAAATTATGAGGCATTAAGTTTGTTTATATACACCTTGGAAAACTTCTCTTCCAAGGTTAAACAAGATAAAGCCACAAAATCTTTTCTCCTTATCTTTGTCTCCTCTATTTAGGCCGGATATATTCATGCTCCAAAAGAGGTTTCCGGAACTTTTCCGACTCCTTCTTTTAGCTTCTTTAACCTTCTATAACGGTCGTTTAATACTTAACTTTTAATTACTTAACGATCGTTAGCTACGGTTTGATTTAATAAATATAATAAATATATTTAATAAATAAATAAATTAACTCTTCACGTAATGTGTGCAATCCCGTGATCTCGAGTTCGATCCTATCTCACGACAATCGATTTTTAAGTCCATAAACTTTCAGCTCCCACTTGGACAAAATTCGAATATCGTGATCACATTGATTAGCGTCTAGTTACACTAACAATGTCACTAGTACAACTCGAGTAAGGCCTCCTGGACAAGAACCTTTTAATGATTATATCATTATTATTATCCTTTCATTTCAAATACATTGTTAATAAGGATATGGATCTTAGTCATTCCTTCATTAACTATTCTGTTTCTCGTTTACGGATATAGCAAGATCACCAAAACAAATTTGGGTGCGGCCGCACAAATATCTTACTACTCCCCCGAGGGGCCCAGCTGTATTATACTTCAAAATAAATTTTAAAGGAAACGAATCCCATTTTGACTACAAGCAAAACTTATGAATTTTGCAACACTTCCGGAAATAATCCTTATAGCTACCAGTTACGTTTAGCGTTAGATTATTCCACAGAAATGCACTAGATCCACGACAGTTTCCTGGTATCTCAGGTCTAAGGATAACTATTTATGATTTACTTGATGACAAAGATCCATAAAATAAAATCATATAGTTGGGATAAGTCCAATATTTGATCCATCAAATATCATCCAAAATTGACCAATATACTTTCAAGTATACTCAGTCACTATTTTGAATTGTCTTAGTTTAATAATACTCCCATATTATTAATCGACAACGGACATTTAGAAACATCATAATGCTCATGGATTAAAACATGTAAAATAGGATACAAAATCAAATAACAGAAAATAAACGAAATCCAATCTTTATTTCATCAATTCAATAATGTCTTACATCCTTTATCCAAATACTAAAAATAGATCAATGCATAAAACTGGTACATGCATCATGCCTCTAGTAATGACATTCATACTTGTTTGGCAAAGCATAAAATAACCAATCTTGACCTATTGAAATTTTGAGAATACTTTCTTCAAGAATTCAATTCATTGAAACTCTTGTACATGTGCATTCAAATAATTTGATATTGCCACATAGTATCAAAATTGTGAAACATCCTTGATCACCAATTTCCTAAACTTCCAAAACACATTTGAAGTTTCAAAGTATTCTAATTCCTTAATGTATAATGCAACTTTAATCAACATGTCATCTCCAAAAGATCTCATGACTAATATTGAGTGTTACCTCAATTATATCTTTTCAAGTTTTACAACTTGCCATAAAAGATATAAATACGTTACCTTTAATATCTATTATGTAATGTTTGATTCCAACCAAAACCTTCAAAGTTTGTTGGCTATGATAATTTGCACAACGATTGACAAATTATTCATCTATAGAATATGGAAGCCGATCCAAGATTTAGGATGTTATTCTATTTCCAAACATATTCCTTCAGAATATTCATTACACAAGTTATTTAATAACTTTTTAGATAGATTAATATATTCAAATCATCATGTATTTTAAGCATGATATAAATACAACACGACACACATGAAAATTTCTCAAACCAGATTTAGATTTCTTCATGTCCTAAATATCCATGTAAACTTACTACATGGCATATTACGTTGTATTTCCACCGCATAAATAAATAAATTTATTTATCCCAAGGTTATGTATATCTTATTTCCTAAATCTCCAAAGTAAAGTTTCATCTCAAATCTAAACCAAATCAACATTTAATTTGAATGAAAACTTACTTTCTTACATGTCTATTTGACACATATAATTTAAGAAAATAACCATAATACTCCCACTAGCTTTTAGGAATACTTAGAAATCATCTTATTCAAATTTAAATCCAATCTTGGATTTCAAATTAAACATAAGAATAATCTTCTAGATGCATGCTTTTATCCATTAATAGATAATTGCATTTTTGTACATTTCCAAAGATTTATATTTTGAAGTAATAAACTTATTTCGATTACTCAAGTCCTTCCTCAAGTAGTCATTCAAGAAATAGTTCATACATATCCAAATTTTTCAATTTAAAATATGACCATCAAAATCTTTATATATTTAATGTGTTTAGGAAAGAATACTCAATCACAATTAATTACTTAAGTGTGACTAATAATCTATTCATAATACATACATTAAATATGTGTACAATTTTGTCCATATAATTTCGACACAAAGATTAAACCACTACAATTGGCGTTTTTCTTCCTTTGACGAAACTTATCTCCAATTTCTAGTCAAACTATTTAAGATAAAACAAATCTAAAATTGATTATCTTATTGGACAACATCTATATCGTTCATAGTATGAGTAATTTACCCAATTCAATATTTGGTAACAAATCATAACAATTATTTGTAACTCATAATTCTCGGCATATAAATCGCATATCCGAGATATCCTTACGGATTCTATGACATAAATTCCTTTATCTTGAGGTTTAGCATTTACACGTCTACCTCATGATAATTACTAGTGTATTTTAGAAGATCATGTATCTTGTAATTTTATCTTTCAAGATCAAAACTCCCACTTGCTTTTAGTAACTTAAAATTACTCTTTAAATACATAGCAAATAGATCAACACTCCAACGTTATCTATATGGGACATTACAAAACACAATGGCCGTTCCATACTCTTTATTTTCTAAACAATCCATTTCATAAATAGTTTAGCAAAATCCGAACTCCATTTAAGATGTAACGTGATTCATCACATTCCATATATAATGGTATCTTATTAATCTTCTTAGATCAAGTCATACTCAACTTTCTAACCTTGATTTCTTTTGGAATAAAGGAAGATATAGTTATCTTGAATCAAACATCACCATCATATTGATAATTTTGATTCTCCTAATGAACATACCATAACAATGATGTATTTCATTTAGTGAAATATTGTAAGTCAATCTTAACAACATTTAAGATAAATATATATCTTTAGGCTTACCTATATACCAACTAAATCATCTTAATGGTATAATAGATTTCCTAACCATTTTGCATGCTTTATAACTCAAGTGCTTTTAATACAAAGTCACTTCATAAAAGTTATAAGTCCATTACACGTTACATGTATATGTCTTTAGTGAAATAGAGACAATATATTAACGTCTTACTTTATATTATACGTCTTCCAAGACTTTATGTTTGTGACTTTATTCAATAAATCATAAACATGTATAACTAAAGTAAATCATGAACACCACTAGGTTTCATTCATCTTTTCAAGTTAATTCAATCATATACTATTATATGAACACCACTAGGTTTCATTAGTAGTATAAGATTACTCTATGTATCTTATGTCATTCCAGGAATTAGTCCATTTTAAGAAACTTCAAAACATTCCACGCCCGATCTTACGACATGTGGATATTTTACCCTTGTGTTTACAATTTAGTCCAAGCTCTTACATGACTAAATCAAAACTTCAAGTGTTTCTTAATGTGAATGATATATATACTTTTAAGTAGTCTTTTAATCATATTGACACATGATCTAAATATTAATTAGATTGTTTAATCTCTTATCTTAAGAGAATCATATCTTTATGAGTTGTTTCTTGCACACAATGTTCATTTCTCCCACTTGTGCATGGAACAACCTCATATATAAGATAAACATCACGTCTAACGTTCGTCTATACGAAATATGATTGTGCCACATATATTAGCTTTTTACAAGTAGATGTAGAATCACTTAATCAACAAGAATCAGTACATAACTATCTTTGAAGATATTAGTGTCAACAATTCGAAAGTAATTATCTTAGGACATACTAAAGATAACATGGGTTATTACCAAGACAACAAAGCTTGTAACTCCCACTGACTTAGAGAATGTTTTAATAGACTCAAAATCAGTCATACAACACAATTCTCCCACTGAACTTGACAACATTGAAAATGTTTCATAATCGGTGAAAATAATTAGTGTTGTGTTTACTTTCTTACACTTTTGAAAAACACATTCGCAACAATTACTAATAGTGTTTAAGAGTGTATTCTACTTCGTAAATGATGACTTACCCATCAAATGCTTTTTAACTTGAAAGACTTGACATGCAATTTCTTCCTTAATAGGTCTACCAACCCCAAAATGGTATGTAGTGCCTATAAATGGTCAAAGCACAACTACTAGACAAATATGCTAGTTTGCCTTATAACCAATTAGCGTTAACTTTTAATAACTCAAAATATGCACTTTTCTTAACTATTAAAATTTGCTATGAGTTATGGATTTGAATTTTACATTTCTAAAATCCTTATTACTCCTTCTTTACTCATGAAAAAGAGTTTTAGGTTTATCATTCATTTGTAAATTGACTCTATCCTCAACCATACGGTTTGTAGATCAATAAATGAATAAACCACGTTTACGGTGTAACGTTGCATTAATACATTTGCAAAAAAAAATTTACAAAATTCAATTTAGTATTTTCGATAATACCATTCAAGAGAATAAAATTACCCCGGTAATAATAACCATAGTATTTTCCTTGAAAACTAGAATCCAAATTGACATAATTTCATCACATCAGTTGATCTGCTAGCAATGAAAGTATTCAAGATGGTAACTTGTCGAACAATGATTGACAAACAAATTTGCAATTTCTAGACATTTAAGGGATTTACATTGCCAAAAGTCATTTTGCATTGTAAACATGTTTCATCCCTTCTTTATGCCTTAAGTTTCCAGATCTCACTGAGTAACTCAATTAAGTCGACTAATCTAAAGAACGTAAAACCTTCATGTGCAATCTTATTCAGTCATGAAGTTTTCTCTCCATTACAACATCGTCCGATATCTTATATGACGACAATTGTAACTTCAAGTGTTCGTCAATTAGAGGGCATATGACTTAAATTCTTAGGGTATAGATTTTGGTGTCAAAATCATGTATGGAGAAGCATGCATACATCTCCATAACATAAGTTTAATAAAACGTTTAGTAAACTTTTGTTGAGACTAAAAGTTCATCATATACTTGCAAGTTGAGGTATTGGTTAAACCAATTAAAGATTTTACACACAACTAAATTCACACCGTACTTTTTCTAGAACTTAGTTATAGCACAAAGCAATAACCTTATTCATTGTGTTTCGGATGTGAATTAATGTAGTTAAATCAACCTTAAAGAATTATATCAATAACAACCGTAGGTAATTCCAATTTTGACGCACAGGCGAGCCGGGAATTTGGTCAGCGCTGAAGCATAACACCTCCTTCCTTAACCGGGTACATGACCAGCGGTGCGTTATACCCACTTTATAGTTTATCAAAATTGAGTAGGCCGTTAAGTTGCTATTGCAGTTCTAATCAACGCAAATCATATGTAAATTAGATCTCAAAAACAATTCATTTATTTTGATATGATTTAGTCCATGTTAATTTTTCTTATAAAAAATTACCCTTGTTTACAACATACAATTAAAACAAAAACGTATGAAAACAAGTAGGTACAAAAAAAACTAAATCATAAACACATAATAACAATTTATATGTGCAATAAATAAATCAAATAGCCACATGCATACGATTTATTCAATAAATAATATCAAATCTAGGTTTTTATATTCATATAAAAGTCTTCCCTAATTTTAGATTTATTGAATCAAATAAAGCATATAGCAAAACACGTAACAATTACCACATAAAACATATGATCCATGAAAAACATGTATGTTCATCACGGATCTCCCACATATCTTAACAATTAAATCTCTATGGATCGAAACATGAATTTACACAACATAACAATTAATCATGCAATTCATCAAAATTCCACCCAAATCACTTAACAATTTAATTAAATCACTACGGATCGTAACCACGCATGACATAACAATTAATTCATGCATACATCTAAAGTTAATTACCATGTAATTTTAGGGTTTACAAAAAAACTTTTTTTTTTTTTTTTATAAAAAATTCGGCATAGCCGATTTTAAAAATAATAAAAAACAAAACCCTAATTTTATAAAACCTAAAAAACAACATGTAAATTTTAACACAAATCAATATTAGTTAAAAAACTTTAGATCTTGATAATTATAATCATGTTAAAACGGCTCTCGATGCCACTGATGGTTTATAGAGTTCATAACAATTATTTAAAACCCTAATATGGATCAAAGAGCGCATAGCGGAAGCGATTAACAAGATCATCAATTTAACACAATTATATTAATCAAGATTAGGGTTACATACCTTTATCCTAGCAAGATCCACAAGACGACGGAGCAAACGGCAACTAGGGTTTATCACGAACACCACCAAGAATATAGTCTAAAGTAAGACTATATCACGTTCTTGTACACACGTGATACGGCGAGTTAACCGTGAGTCTAGCACGAACAAACCGAGCTTCCAAGCCTATGGAAAATCTACCCAACAACCCTAGAGAGGGGCTAGGACTAGATCTAGAATAGCTTTATTGAAAATCAAAGAAGAACCCTAATTAGGGGTGTTTGGCCGGCGGCTAAAGCAAGAGAAAAGAGAGATGTGGAGTGAAAAATTATGAGGCATTAAGTTTGTTTATATACACCTTGGAAAACTTCTCTTCCAAGGTTAAACAAGATAAAGCCACAAAATCTTTTCTCCTTATCTTTGTCTCCTCTATTTAGGCCGGATATATTCATGCTCCAAAAGAGGTTTCCGGAACTTTTCCGACTCCTTCTTTTAGCTTCTTTAACCTTCTATAACGGTCGTTTAATACTTAACTTTTAATTATTTAACGATCGTTAGCTACGGTTTGATTTAATAAATATAATAAATATATTTAATAAATAAATAAATTAACTCTTCACGTAATGTGTGCAATCTCGTGATCTCGAGTTCGATCCTATCTCACGACAATCGATTTTTAAGTCCATAAACTTTCAGAACCATACCAGAGGCGCAACTCAACTATCCTTCTTTTGTGGTTGCACTAAAAAGAGGTGAGAGTAAAACATACTCAAGGACAGTGACTAATGTGGGTAAGGGAAACTCAACATACACCATCGGTGATGTTTCTCTACCACAAGGTGTCAATATTGAGATTAGCACTCATTCTCAGCAGCTGAGTTTCACAGCAATGCACGAAAAGGTTTCGTACGAAGTAATATTTTCTCGTGATTGTATGGATCATGCGAAAGGTCCATGGGCCGGAGGATATATGACCTGGGTATCCGGTAAATATTCGGTCACAACCCCATTTGCCATCATGTACAACTGAACTAAGCACTTCAAAGTTCTCTATATGTTGAGATTCAACATCTATACTCTTTTATGAAAGTAATATGATAGGAATGACTTAACAATGAAAGTTGGTCCATTCTTTATCAATGTTATCATAAGTTTTCTAAGCTTAATGAAAAAACTAAGCACAGTCTAAGTTTTCTTAACTCTAATTACATGACATTAATACAGTAGCAAGTTAGAATGAGAGCACAGTTAATAATAAGAGTAATACATAAAAAGGACATTAGTTATGACTGATGAGTATACAGATTAAACACCAGATATGATTGCCTGATACAAAATCTTACAGAAAGAAACTATCGTAATGATCTTTATTTCACAAAATAAAGGATTTACTTACTTTTGACTGATGAAGAATCAGAGTTATTACAATTTCCCCATATATTTCAACGCAAACTATATTAAGGAGTGAGCCGGCATGGCGGTTGCACTTTTGGATGGAGGAGGATTCGTTAGCATGTTAACAACTTCCCTTATAGTAGGCCTAGCCGTACTCTCATCTTCCACACAAATCATTGCGATTTTGAAGACATTTACAACACTTGCTTATGGATAGCCGTTGAGCCTGGTACCCAACACTGCTAGCACTGCTGCCTCATCAGACGGCTCACAATGCTCCGATATAGTCTCCTGGACCCACCACACTATATCCAGTCCATTACCAAATTCCCCGATTGGCTTCTTTCCGGCTATCAACTCAAGAAGCACGACTCCAAAGCTATACACGTCACTCTTTTCATCCACCTTTAACGTGTATGCATACTCTGCACAACACAGTATTACATACCGTTATTAGCTACTTATGGGAAATTTATCATAAAACATAAATTATAGGATGTCATAGAAAAAATAATGATCTTTTTTTACGTACCTGGTGCAATGTACCAGTAAGATCCAGCAATCGAAGACATACACTCAGAACCACCCGTATCAATCAAGAACTTGGCAAGGGCAAAATCAGCAACGTGAGCTTAATAATCCAAATCCAACAATATATTGTTTGATTTCACATTTCGATGTAAGATCATAGTTGCACAATCGTGGTGAAGGTAGCACAGCCCCTTAGCAGGCTCAACCGCCATTTTATACCTTGTTTCCCACCGCAAATAAGCTCCTTTTGACACATGCAAAATCTCACCTAAACTACCATGCGACATGTACTCATATATCAACAATTTTATTCTCACGGTTGGATACATATCCCAACAATCTCACAATATTCCTGTGACGGATTTTCCCTAACGTTTGTATCTTAGCATCAAACCAGTGTTTTCTACCCATTAACCGTTTGATAGCTACATCAACACCATTTGCCATTATTCCTCGATACAATATCCCAGCCCCACCTTTTCCTATAACGTTTTCATCCTTTAAACACTCAAGAACATCCTCCACTCTTAAATCTAACCGCTGAAAGGTAGTTAGCGTCCATACTTTTGATCTCCTCGTTCCGTTTGTTTCTTATTTTTACAAATGTCAATATGAACAATGCTACAATTGTGATTATAGCAATGGTCAAATATCATAACCTTTGATGTAGTGAAAGAACTACTCTTTTGTCCAGGCCCAGACATGATTGGACACTGAGCTATTTTATTTTTTTTTAAACGACACTGAGCCATTTGTGGTAAACAAAGGTTAGAGCTACCAGCGAAAATTGTGTCCCCAAAAGCCTTTAATTGTCCGTCCATCGGGACTCTACCAGAGAACTTAATTATTATACGAACGAACCAAAACCGTCAAGCTCTTCATATGACCTAACTTAACCGGTATCTTACCTACAAGCTGGTTTTGCGACACATTAAGTATGTTCAAGTTGAACAAACTTAATATTCCCTTAGAAAACTCACCAAAAAAGTTGTTACGACTCAAATCTAATGACACATATCAAATGATGAAAAGCAGTTTAGAGAAGCTACAACATGATCATTCGTATTATTCTGTGTTGTTTCATATCAAACAGATTCACTTTAATGTGGAGTAATACACCAAAAGTTGGGATTCCATATTAGAGACACATAGTGAAACACTAACTTATTTTAGCGCCACATATTCGATGATTATGATCAATAATTGAGTTATTCAGCCTGTTTTTTAAACAAACGCAAGAATACGTTAAAGACAATATTCTTAAAATTTTACGTATGTGGTACAAAACAAGTGTAAAGTAGTATCTATTAGAAAGAAAAGAAAAGAAAAAAAGCAAAAGCATATATTAAAAAATGTTACCTCCTTTGCATAAATCTTTTGGAATAGGTCCCGTGAGATGGTTGCCAGTAACATCGAGCATAAACAGCCTTCCATTTCGACCAAGATTCTCAGGAAGTTCAAACGTAAAATTATTCCCCCAAATCCCTAAAACCTCAAGATTCGGTAAATCACCTATGAACAAAGGAAAAGGACCAGCTAGTACGGTTAGCAAACACGTTAACCAACATCATATTTCTCAGCTCTGAGAAGCTATCCGGTATACCGCCCGTTAGATTGTTATGAGAAAGATCAAGTAACATCAAACTAACTAGTCCTGAAAGCTTGGGTGGTATTTCGCCTGTGAGATTATTCCATTGGAGAAATATTGTGTGTAGCCTTTTTAGATTTGAAAGACTTGCAGGAATTTTGCCAGTGAGATTAGCATTTGCTATGTCGAGTAGTTTTAATGATGTTAACGAACCAAATTCTGGTGGAATTCCGCCTGTGTAAGTATTGAAATATCGGAGATAAATCTCTTCAAGAGTTGATATACGTGATAAGCTTGATGGGATACTCCCGGATAGCTCGTTAGCTTGCAAACCTTGTGAAGCAAAATGAAAAAAATGGAATTAGTTTGCTGTAATTATAAGTGGATATATAAGATTGAGAAAATCACAAGGTACAAAACTATTTTGAGGGTATAGCTATCATCTCAAGAAAGTTACTATGCTGACTTTCCCTATGTACGAGTCACACTTATCTAAACTAAAAATAGTACTATGTGTTAAACATATCACGTCTTTAATGCAACAGCTTCGATCTTATGTCGTTGATCATCTGTCCGAAATAAAAAAGAAAATAAAACGAGAGTTATATTACATGAATCTTGATTGCTTTTGTAGCACTAGCCAGTGTACCCACAAACAAGTTTACACCGGCTAGCTTCGATTTCATGTGTGTATCATTTGACGATTTTACGGTAAATTTATGCATTCGAATTAAGAAGAAGAGAAGTAAATCAGGCAAGTAATATACAAATTAAACTGCTCATATGAAACACAAAAAAATAAAATTTAAAAGTATGCTACGTACATTTAGAAAAATTATACTCCATAATCAACACACAAAACTATAAAAAGATACAAAGAAAAATTGAATATCGAAACAATAGCAATAAGTTCATAACCATTTCGAAATAGAAGTTGATAGTTTGACAACACGAAAGCTAACTGGTCAGGTTTTACATGAGATTGGTTGGAATGTTACATTATTATCCATAGGCAACTCGAGCCAAACAACCTTGCATAACAAGTGAAAGGTAGAGCTCTAGCTAAGGCTTAGACTCGAAAACTCGTTGAAACTAATTCCAAATTTCAAAAGATCGATTCTTCATATCAAAGATGATACTTAAGCAAAAAAATAATAATCCCGGATAATAAACTTTTGCAATACATGGTTTTGAATGTAAAACTAACATTAGTACGATGATATAATCTAAATAGTGAAATAGGTTTTACAATGATAAGCAAAGAACTGATCCCCAGGAACAAGCAAAGAATCATCAAGCCTTCGCTTCTTTGGTTCAGGTTCTGCAGGAAGTGAAGGAGGCGCGAAATTCAGACAAGCGATGGTGGTAGTAAGCATGATAGGGATCTGAAGCATTCAAAAAATTGAAGTTTGGATTCCATGCATTACTAGCAATGATTCGGTTTTCAAATTCAGGTCCATTTTTTGCCACAAAGCTTGCAGTTTTGTCCACAATGGTTCTGATATCCGGGGGAGGGTGTATAATTCCAACAGTTCTGGTGTGTGCTGCGATTGGTAAAATCGTTAATAAGCCTAACATTTTTCGAGGATTCAGAATCTATATAGAACACTTGTAAGAAGCTAGCGGATCGGAATTGCAACAAACTAAAACCAAAAGAACGAAACCTCGGATAGAATATAGGTCCCCTCATCTCACCTCTTTTTATAAGATGAAATCATATGTCGGTTGGTAACTTATATGTCGGTGGTAATCATATTGCGCTTGGGCCAAAAACCCTTATTAGAGGAATGCAAGAGGTGCGATTACACATGCATGGTGACGCTGACTTCATGGGCTGCTCCCTTTGGTTTTACCTGTGTCACTTTTATATATAAGAGCCCAAGGTGCGGTGCCTTTGGTGTGATCCCACGGTTTGGAATATTTGGTTTGAGCTCATGGTCTGGTCCCTTTGGTTTGAGCCCATGATTTTGCTTCTTTGGTTTGAGCCCACGGTTTGCTGTCTTTGGTTCGGGCCCACACTTTGGTATCTTGGGTTCCTGCCCATGGTCCAGTTCCCTCCCTTTGGTTCGTGCCCACGGCTTGGTCTCTTTGGTTCGATCTGATTTAGTCCCATGGTTTGAGCCCATTTGGTCGCTTTGGTTTCGGCGGTCTGTCCCTCCAAATCGAAGAGACTGGTTCGTCCCTGTGGGTTTGGTTCCTTTGATTTGAGCCCTATGGGTGGAGTCCACGATGTGGTCACTTTGGTCCACACACTGGTCTCTTTGGTATGTGTCCACGGGTCCGTGCTTTGGGAATGGAGGTTTAGATGTCATTATAACCGTGAAATGCACCAAGAAATTGATGAGCATATATACCACTACTACACAAACACCTTTTTTCCACAGCAAGATCCGTGGGAAATTCTGTGGGAAAAGGCCCTTTCACACAGATTTCCCACGGAATTATTCCGTTGCTAAAAACCCCGTGGGTAAATATTTTTCCCACGGATTTTCCCACGGAGCGTTGACTATTTTCCCACGGATTTCCCACGGTTTTTATCAACCAAATTTCACACAAAATGAGTGGGTTTTTTGCCACGGATTTCCCACCGGGCATTTTTCCACGGATTTCCCACGGATTTCCAACAAACATTTTGCCACGGATTTCCCACAATTTTTTACAACCATTTTTCATGTGTTTTCCACGGATTTTCCACCAACATTTTCCCACTGATTTCCCATGAACATATTCCCACGGATTTCTCACAATTTTTAGCAACCATTAATCTGTGGGAAACATGTGGCCTAATTATGTAATATCCGCATTTCCCAGATTATAAATACGAAAAACTGATATTTGAAATAATAAAACCATTAATATCAACAAAATATACAAATCTAGTTCCCGAGATACATAAATGTGTCGCTCGTTGGACATAAATCCGTATTTCTAAAGCGTGATCGACATACTACAACCCAATAGTTCCAAATTCTAACACAAAAACTAGTCTAATGCCAAATCAAACTAGCTATGACCTGTTTAGCATGTCGCTTTGTTGAGATATTTTGAGCGGCTGGTGATGCTGTGAGTTTTTCTTCAGCTGCGTGCTATGATTTCTTTACCGCTTTTAGTATGTGGACTGGGTTTTAGATCTGTTTACCAGGGAATACATATGTTAGTAAAAAAAATATGAGTTCTTAACTCTGTCACACAAACTACTTTTGATTTAAATCATTTAAACAAAGATCAATAAACACTTTGAGTTTAATAAAGTTTCAACATTTGCACTACATTAGATCAGTAAAAGTATTATAGAAGTCGGAGAAAAAATATGTATATCAAAGACATAGACATGATGTCTGGCCATAAGACTGAACTTACATAGATGTGTGTAACTCGAAGCATGTTGGCGCTTATGTCTGTAAGTTGCTGCCAATACTTGGTTAGTAATGATTGTGTTCATATTGTTCCCAACTTCCTTATTTTGAGAGTTGAAAGGTGCATCTGCTTCTTGACGCTCATTACAATACTTCAACTCTTCATTAATAAACCAACTTGAGAGATATTGGAGGTATTGAAGGTCCAAGAGACACAGTAGGGGCAGGATGGAAAACAAGCATGAAATCTGCAATCACAGCCATCACCTGCAGATAATAATACACAGTAGAATATGTGCTAATTAGTCAAACTGTAAATTCATTAGTTGTTGTCGATCATTTTTACTAAATCTGCAACTAATATGAAGTCAACAAACATGTAACAATTGACATACCACGTCCACAAAAACAATTTCCAGCTTCTTGGTAAAATTTTCTTTACATTTTTCATAATCTGCGAATCTGCGCAGTCTGCAGACATATATCAAATTATAGATTACTGATGAGATACAATTATATGGAACGGTGACAGGACAGTTCTTTCATGCAAATGATCTCAAATTCAAAAAATCAAACGAGCAATGAACAAGGCTGTCTCGTTATTTTTTATGGCGATGTGCCATAGTTACAAGTATATGCCGCACTAGACACGAAAATGTTGAACACATGGCTGACTACGAGTTTCATATTTCATATTTAATATATTTATGTAAATTAATAGGTACTAATATGTTATTTTAGATGTATAAAAATATAGATGCATGTGATAACTTAGATGCTAATTAAAATTCTGACATTTGAAACCTTTGTTTGTTATAGATAGATGATAGATATAGATAGGGGTGGGAATCGGGTCAGGTCAACCGGGTTCGGGTGAATTCAGGTCTGGTCAAGTCGGGTCAAGACTAAAAAAAATCATACCCGAGCCTAATTAGAACTCGGGTCAGTCGGGTTCGGGTCAATTCGGGTCGGGTTAACTCAGGTTCGGGTCAACCCGGGTATAAGTAAATAAAATAAAATTTAGATAATTTAAGTATATTTACAATGTAAAATGTGTTAAAAAAACTCGGGTACGCCGGGTTCGGGTCAATTCGGGTCAAAGCTAAAAAATATAAACCCGAACCCGAGCCTAATTAGAACTGTGCCACATGTTAGTATAGTCTTAGCATAAGGAGAAAACGAATATAATGTTTCGTATGTGTATAATGCATGAGATAATGAACATATGTAACTAGTTTAATATAAAGTAGATCATCCTCATTTAAAAATGAAATAATAAGAATGTCAAAGCAAAATGTTAGCGCTGGTAACGTTATATTATGCTTAAGAATGTGAATAAACAATGTTGATGCCTTACTGGTAAGTCTTATGAATGTCAAATGAAAATGACTTGCCGTTTTTAGGATATATAAGGCATGTAAGAAACTTGATCAAAGACACATTTGATAATTTAGTTGTACAATAACCCGACAACCCGAACCCAACCGACTCGACATAACCCGATCTGAATATCACCCAAAGCCGATAACCAGATTTCTTATCGGTTTCGGATTGCGGGTGAGATTTTAAAAATCAAAACCCGATAAGAACCGATAACCTGACCCGATAACACCCCTACCAACAACTATAAAATAGAAGTTCAGGGTGATGCCGCATTGTAGTCAATATCGTAAAGACTTCATAGAAAAATGAATGATTCAGGTCTAAGTTGCAATGAATTTTAACCAAACAAGGTTAACAGTGTACATACCTTTCTCAAGATTCTTAACATTCTTGGAAGATAGGGTAATTCTGATCTTGTAAACTTGTTCTTGGTGCTCTTCGAGTCCCATCTTCCCTGGCTTCACTGTTGCATATGGTGCTACTGCTGCTGCCATCATTGCATTTTCTGTCATTATAAATACAATGCAAGCAAGTAAAATCAACACAATATTATCAATTAACAAAACCCAAAAACGTTATTACTTATAGCCTAGCTTCCAATTTCAAACAAAAAAAAAACATAACAAAAAAAATAAAAAATTAACACAAAACAAAGCATACCCATTTCAATGATAAGGTGTAGATCTGAGATGTGATTCCATTATAAAGCTTAGCAATAAAAAACACTAATTTACACTTGTTGTGACTGATTATCTTAATGGGGATTAGGTGGGAGTCTCGTCTACTCAATAAATTGATTTAGAATTCGTGGATTTGTTGTGACTGATGAACAAGGAGAAAAGTGATAAGGTTTAGATCTGACATGAAATTAAACATGAGATGATGTAAAGTTACAAGAAACTAAATCTTCAAACTTGATATAGATTCGGGTTTACATGAATCCTAATTCCTAAAGTCAACCAAACACGAAATTAACTCATAAAAACCTTAAATTGATGATAAATTTAAACATATAACACATCAAATTGCCTGAATCATATATAAGCAAGGTTAAAATCAAAGGGAAGTGACTCGTGGCGAGCGTATGTGGTGAGAAAAAGATGAAAGTGGTTTATGGTAAGAAGTGTGACTAGCAAATAAAACGAGATAAGGATATGAGATAAAGTGTGATGGTTCGTTGGTGAGTGGTTGACGGTGCAAAACAAGAGAAAAGTATGAAGTTTGAGATGAAGGGGATGAGATGAGTATCAGGATAAGGTAGGTACAACATACTATGAGTGTTTAACTTTTGGCAAATAGGCGCTTAATTTGAGTTTTTTTGGGAAAACCTAAGGCGGGTAAGTGAAAATGTGTTTGTGGGAAATTTGTGGGTATTTTACCTACGTTTTGGTGGGAAATCTGTGCGAAATCTACTCACGGATATTTTTGTGGGTAACTTGTCAGAAAATTTCACACATATTTCTTACGGATTTATACATCCATGGGTTATATATGGTAAACTACCTATGGTTTTCCCACAGACATGATCATTTCCCTTTATTTTTTATATAGTTGCGTGTTCGCACATATATACGTTCACGTACCGAAATAAAAACATCATAAGACATAATAAACGTATAAATGAACATATGGAACATACACGCATAAATATACAATGGACTAGTCCATATAATATTGTTGTACACGAGATGTTCAATGGATGAGTTTAAAGCGTATTGTTATACATAAATGTTAAACGTATGAGTCGAGAGAGTATCGTTGTACCTAAGATGTCAAACAATGAGTCGATATAATATTGTCGTACACGAGATGTTCAACGGAGTAGTCGAAAGGGTATCATTGTATACGAGATGTTCAACGGATTAGTCGATAGGGTTTCGTTGTATACCAGATGTTCAACGAAGTAGTCGATAGGGGTATCGTTGTAAGCGATATATTTAACGTATGAGTCGAGAGTGTGTCGTTGTATACCAGATGTTCAACGAAGTAGTCGATAGGGGTATCGATACGAAATGTTCAAATGAGCAGTCGATAACACTAACGTATCATTGCACACGAGATGTTCAAATGAGTAGTCGATAGGGTATCGTTGTACACGAGATTTTCAAATAAGTAGTCGATAGGGTATCGTTGTACACGAGATTTTCAAATAAGTAGTCGATAAGGTATCGTTGTACACGAGATGTTCAAATGAGTAGTCGATAAGGTATCGTTGTAAACGAGATGTTCAAATTAGTAGTCGATAGGGTATCGTTGTACACGAGATGTTCAACAGAGTAGTCAATAGGGGTGTCGTTGTACACAAGATGCTCAACAGAGTAGTCGATACGGGTATCGTTGTACACGAGATGTTCAACAGAGTAGTCGATAGGGTATCGTTGTACATGAGATGTTCAATGGAGTAGTCGGTAGGGTATCGTCGTACGCGAGATGTTCAATGGATTATTCGATAAGGCATCGTTTTACATGAGATGTTTAACAGAGTGTTCGATAGGTGTATCGTTTACACGATATGTTCAATGGAGTAGTCAAGGCAACAATGGACATTCGAACTATGCATGTGCAAACTACAAGTAATTGAATACAAAGTTAATAATACTCGAGGCAATAATGGAAACGTATGTGCACCGCGATCGTCACACAATGGAAACGTATGTGCATCGAGGCAAATGAGTAGTCGATAGGGTATCGTTGTACACGAGATGTTCAAATTAGTAGTCGATAGGGTATCGTTGTACACGAGATGTTCAAATGAGTAGTCGATAGGGTACCGTTGTATACGAGATGTTCAAAGGAGTGTCTGTTGTATAAGAGATGTTCAAATGAGTAGTCGATAGGGTATCGTTGTAAACGAGATGTTCAAAGGGTATCGTTGTACACGAGATGTTCAACTTAGTATTCGATAGGGTATCGTTGTACACGAGATGTTCAAATGAGTAGTCGATAAGGTATCGTTATATACGAGATGTTCAAATTAGTAGTCGATAGGGTATCGTTGTACACGAGATGTTCAAATTAGTAGTTGATAAGGTATCGTTGTACACTAGATGTTCAAATGAGTAGTCGATAGGTATCGTTGTATACGAGATGTTCAAGTTAGTATTCGATAGGGTATCGTTGTATACGAGATGTTCAAGTTAGTATTTGATAGGGTATCGTTGTATACGAGATGTTCAAGTTAGTATTCGATAGGGTATCTTTGTACACGAGATGTTCAAATTAGTATTCGATAGGGTATCGTTGTACACGAGATGTTCAAATGAGTAGTCGATAGGGTGTCGTTGTACACGAGATGTTCAAATGAGTAGTCGATAGGGTGTCGTTGTACACGAGATGTTCAAATGAGTAGTCGATAGGGTGTCGTTGTATACGAGATGTTCAAGTTAGTATTCGATAGGGTATCGTTGTATACGAGATGTTCAAGTTAGTATTTGATAGGGTATCGTTGTATACGAGATGTTCAAGTTAGTATTCGATAGGGTATCGTTGTACACGAGATGTTCAAATTAGTATTCGATAGGGTATCGTTGTACACTAGGTGTTCAAATGAGTAGTCGATAGGGTATCGTTGTACACAAGATGTTCAAGTTAGTATATGATAGGGTATCATTGTACACGAGATGTTCAAATGAGTAGTCGATAAGGTATCGTTCTATACGAGATGTTCAAATTAGTAGTCGATAGGGTATCGTTGTACACGAGATGTTCAAATGAGTAGTTGATAAGGTATCGTTGTACACTAGATGTTCAAATTAGTATTCGATAGGGTATCGTTGTACACGAGATGTTCAAATGAGTAGTCGATAAGGTATCGTTGTATACGAGATGTTCAAGTTAGTAGTCGATAGGGTATCGTTGTATACGAGATGTTCAAGTTAGTAGTCGGTAGGGTATCTTTATACACGAGATGTTCAAATTAGTATTCGATAGGGTAACGTTTTACACGAGATGTTCAAATGAATAGTCGATAGGGTATCGTTGTAATGTAATTCGTATGTTTTATCGACTTTGTAATGTAATTCATATGTTTTATCATCTTTTTAATGTAATTCTTATGTTTTTTCGACTTTGTAATATAATTCGTATGTTTTTTCGACTTTGTAATATACTTCGTATGTTTTTTCGACTTTGTAATATAATTCATATGTTTTATTGTTTAAATTTTTATCGACTTTATAATGTCATTTGTATGTTTTATTGAATAAACTTTTATCAACTTTCTCACGGATGTATAAATCACAAAATATTGGTAGTCCGTGGGAAATATGTGGCTAATATGTGGAAAATCTGTGGGAAATATGTGGGAAATCTGTAATCCGTGGGAAATCCGTGGGTAATTTACCCACACATTTCCCACGGATATATAAATAATAAAATAATGTGTTTTCCGTGGGAAAGTTCCGTGGGAAATCCGTAGGTAAACTACCCACGGATAAATTTTTAATAAAATATTATGAGTTCCGTGGGAAATTCGTGGGTAAATTACCCACGGATTTCCCACGGGATGGATAAATAATAAAATAATATGTTGTCCGTGGGAAATCCGTGAGTAAATTACCCACGGATGAATAAAAATTAAAATAATATGTTGTCCGTGGGAAATCCGTGGGTAAATTACCCACGGATGAATAAATAATAAAAGAATACGTTGACTGTGGGAAATCCGTGGGTAAATTACCCACGGATTTCCCACGGATAGATAAATAATAATAATGTGTATACCGTGGGAAATCCGTGGGTAATTTGCCACAGCTTTCCCACGGATGTGTAAAATAACAAAAATAATTTTGTACTCCGTGGGTAATTTGCAATCCGTGGGAAGTCCGTGGGTAATTTGTCACGACATTCCCACGACTTTCCCACGGAAAACGTGGTCAATGCTTCTGTGGGAAATCCGTGGGAAATTTCCCACGGAATATTTTTTTTCATTTCTGTGGGAAATCCGTGGGAATACCGTGTCAAATTTCCCACGGTTTTTGTTCCGTGGGAAAAATTCTGTGGGTAAAAGCTGTTTGTGTAGTAGTGTACAATTTCTGCTGACAGACACAAGTCATCTATTATATAACCCAAGCCGTCAGTTTGTAAAAGCCGGACTAGGGTCAAATAGCATTTCAATTCAAGCGAATAGTCAGGCTGTAGTTCGACTAAAGTAGTCTGAATTAAGGTAAATAGAATAGATCATGTTTTGTATCAACAAATTTAAAACCACAAGTAATATGGATCATCACGAACCTGGAGAAGTGGTTGGATTGGGTTTAAAACACTAACTGTGAAGAAAGTTCACAGATATATTTTCATGAAGTTACCTTGAGAGCTAATGTAAGCTCATCTTCATCACGAACCAAGAGAGATAGGCGCCACACGTATCTGTGGTCACACATTCATTCAACACTGGTTTAAGAATCTTACTTACGGGAATACAACACCAGCTTATCTTTCCGCTTACAAGTCATGTGAAAAGAAACTATTCCAATAGATAAAGTTTTATCCTAAAAGGGATGAAAGAAACAAATTCACGGTATGTGTTGGATGCTGAGTGGTAATTAAGTTTGCTGTTCTTTCTGTTGCTTCAATTATGCGACAGGAGAAGCATACAAAGGTGGTAAGATGAGAAGTTGGGTCACAAATCAAAAAGGGTTTGGCTGAAACGGGTCACTTTCAGTCTGGGTGGGATTAGCTTGACCAAGAAATTTTATTTATATCGGTTTAATAACAGTTGCATTAATTAAGATCAACAAAAATGTCATAACACCTTTAAATCTTCTGATAAAATGTCTAGCATGTTGTATGAGGTTGAAAGGACTGACAACATGTTCAACACATTTAACGTGTTCCTTTGTTAGCTAAAGTTTTGGGATTGTCCCGTTTCAGAAAAAGCATAAACTGCAGCACCTTGTGTATTGAGTTTCAAGCTGGACACTAAGTATAATTCTCTAACAAACAATATTGGAAAGAAAGACGAGTAGGCCCAATTATATTTTCAGCTTAACTACTATAGATATAACTCTATGTACATCGATTAAAAGTTACTAACATCTGCAGCCTCAGATGAAGCGCTACAAAATTAGTATTTAGATTCAAACAGATGTACCTAATGTTCATAAACACGTAAAAGGTTGTATTTCAATACATCGGTTGTATGATATAATGAAAAGGTTGCATAACTGCATAAGTTCAACCCAAACCACCAACTTGGTGTATCTGAACTGCGTATGCAAATACGCATCACTCACAACCAACTTTCAGGATATACGCCAGACCCCAAGCATCTGACCGGCTACCTAAAACACAAGTGAAACACCATCCTGACTCTACTCAACGTAGCATCCTGACCAGCCGACAACCCAAACACACTACACGAGTGCAGCAAACCATACATGTTCATCAAATATAACGACTATCAGTATCTATAGATGTCCTTCCAATAAACGAATAAAGCTCTTTATTTTAATACTATATCAGTCGACTAACAATCTATTTATTGTGTCATGTAAACAAATTTCAGCATCGAGAGTTCTTCCCTTTTGAACAAGTGCAATAGCTACTTACATAATTTACACCCTTAACGTGAAAATCAATCCTATATAGTGATGCTCGCTACAGTAGTTAATACATAACCAATTTATCATACCACTGACTCATAAGCCCAAAAGGTAACCACAGAGTAAGCTATTTATATCTACGCAACACAGGGTCTAATTGGTTTAAGATAGTCGATGGGAAGAAATGATGTGGCATCAATGTAATAAAGAGCCCGGGTTGTAAGCTGTTTGTTGGAAAGTGAGTTAAACTTTAGGGTTCGTTTAGTAAATTTGTTTTAAGTAACTTGTTTGGCTTGTCAAACAAGTTTTGTTAATTTAGTTTATCTTTGCTTGGTATGTTTTGAATCATTGGTTCCCTATAAATAGAGACCAATCCCATTATTTTTTTTGTATCTTTCGAATTGTAACTTTACTATTTGAATAAAAACTTCCGCTTATTTTGTTCGACTTTGTTTATTGGTTTTTTTTGTTTGAATTATCCGACACTGTCCATGCACAACTTGTAATCTTGAGGGGTACACAACCATCGTAATAATCAATTCAGTCTGAGTAAAAACGATCCCACGAGGTTCAAATCAAAACATGATTCATTATGCTACGCATATTGTTGGATATATTGACTTTGACCTCCTAAGGGTCATTTAGTAATTTTGGTAGTAAGGGTAGTTTAGTCATTTCGCTAGTAACTTCATATGTAGGAAGCCTGTAAGTGTAGGTCGGTTTTGCTTGTATATATTAACTTGTATCTATAATTTTGTAACTTGGAGCTTTCGGATAATAAAATGACCAGTTTCTTTGTGCTCCCAAACACCCTTCTGTTCTTGTTCTTGTTCTTGTGTAGCTGATATTATGATGTTTATTTGCTATATTTTGCCCATGTTAGCAGCCCCTTAATGCCTAACAAATTGGTATCAGAGCCATTCGATCAATTTGAATCAAGCTTAATTTGTTTGGGGTTTTTTAGAATTTTTTTTGGGTTATTGATTGGTGAATTGGTTTCAGCTTTGGGTTGATTTCAAGAATCAGTTTCTTGATTTGATGATTTGGTGACTTGGTGATTTGATTAGAAACAACATCAGATTTGTTTGTGTTTTGGGTTTTCTTTTGCTTAATTGTTTCTTGCTTCCTCTTATTTGATAGATTCAATGGGTTTGTTTAGAGGGGTTTGTTGATTAGGAATTAGAATTAGATTTTTTGAATTGGGTGCTTGTTGGTTTACAACTCTTTGTTACATAGGAGTTGATATGGAAATTGTTCGTTACATAGTAAACCCCGTTTGTTGCTTAGATATAACAAATATCATGGCTTGGTAATTCTTTTGCTATGGAGGAGCATTTGGGTATTCGTTGTTTGATATGTTCTCTCCATTAGACTTATTATTTTGTTTGAATTAGGGAAGGACTTTAAATTTGGATTAGTGTTTGTAGTTGGAATTTTGCTATTTGTAGCGATATGGGTATGAGATCAACGATGGATGGCGTTGGTTTCTTTGAATTGGTTTGGTTGGTATTCGAATTTGGGTTTGTTTGAATTTGAGCCGTAATTCGTATATGATACGTGGGCTATTAGTTTGAACTTTGAAGTTTGGGTCGTAATTCTTATTATATAAGTGGACAATTAGAATCTAAATTTGGTATTTGGAATTTGAAGATCGATTTGGTGTTTGAAGACTTAATTATCATCATGTCGTTTGAAGTTTGTTCGATCGTTTGGAATTTAGAAATTTGAATCTTCGTTTGTCGGGCTTTTGAAGTTAGTTGCCTGAATTTGATTGTGGAAGATCGTTTGAGCCTATTTGTTTGTTTGGTTGACCGAGTTTGAATTTGTCGGTTAACATTTGGTTGTTCGCAGGTTTAGTTTACTTTGGATCGTTTTCAGGTTCGATCCATTTAGTTTGCTTTGGGTCGTTTTCAGGTTCGATCCATTTAGGTTTGCGTTGGATCGTTTTCAGATTCGATCATTTGGTTTTGGATCATTTTTGGATTCGATCGTTTGTTTTGAATTTGGCTAGTATCTCTAGCGTTTGGAAATTTGCATTTGAAGATGAAGGAATGGTTCGGTTTGAAGTTTCGACCGGAATTGAAGTATAGCTACTTAGGATCTAAAGTCAAGGTGGAGATTGTTGGATATTGACTTTGACCTCCTAAGGGTCATTTAGTAATTTTGGTAGTAAGGGTAATTTAGTCATTTCGCTAGTAACTTCATATGTAGGAAACCTGTAAGTGTAGGTCGGTTTTGCTTGTATATATTAACTTGTATCTGTAATTTTGTAACTTGGAGCTTTTGGATAATAAAATGACCAGTTTCTTTATGCTCCCAAACACCCTTCTGTTCTTGTTCTATGATGTTTGTTTGCTATATTTTGCCCATGTTAGCAGCCGCTTAATTTCTAACAGATATATCCTATAGATAACAGATGTTAGCACGCCTTTAACGCTTACGATATGTCGATATTTGAATCGTGAGCTACGTGTTTGTTAACCATATACGGTTTTAAAGACAAGTTTTATAGTACTAAATTTTCTCCCTGCCTTGCACCCTTTCAAGGCCACACATAGGACATAGTATCAGCATTTCAGGTACCGATACTATTGCTATTAATGTTATACTTATGAAGAATATGCTAGCGGTTCTATAACCGCTGAAGAAAGAACAAATCTACTAAATTATTCTTACCCGGGAACAGGGGCTTGTGGTGGAATGGACACTACAAATACCATGGCATCTGCCATCGACGCAATGGGAATGCCTATTCCTTACAGGTAACGAACTTCACGGGCAATTTTGTAATTCTGTTCTACTTCCATTGATTAGCGGATCCCTTTTAAAAATATTTTTGAAGCTCATCAACACCTGCTGAAGATCCATTGAAGTTGGACGAGTACAGCTTATGTTTCACAATGCGTATATGATTTCTACAATATAAAATTATAAAATTATGTCTCATTTACTTGTTGTGGCCTCTGGGTATAAGTGACCCACTGATCGATATTTCTAACATAATCTACACGACACAAAATCAAATGTCGCATATTCAGATGACGTTGTTTCAGAGCTACAAATATTGATAGTTAACTGAAAAAAGGATTGGTATCATTAACTTGGCGTTGATATGAAACAATATTAGTACAGAGAAATTGTGGATCAAGATCAATAAGCTCGGTAATCAAACATAGAAAGAGAGATTAACAATTGGAATCTCAGTCATGACACCAAATCCAACAACCGAGCTTATTTCCATAATTTCTCTGTAATGCAGTGTTGGGTTTACGATTCCAATTGTTAATCTCTCTTTCTATGTTTGATTACCGAGAAATTGTGGATCAAGATCAATAAGCTCGGTAATCAAACATAGAAAGAGAGATTAACAATTGGAATCGTAACACTTCAATCTCTTTAGATTCTACGATCTCCTTGATGAAGTGATACCTCACGTTGATATGCTTCGTCCTCTCATGAAACATTGCATTTCTTGAGAGATGAATTGCCCCTTGATTATCACAATTCACAACCACTGACCTTAGGTTTATTCCCAACTCGATTAGTAGACTTTTAAGCCAAATGCTTTCCTTAACAGCTTCCGTAAGGGCCATATACTCCGCCTCTGTAGTAGACAATGCAACAACATGCTGCAGAGTTGCTTTCCAACTCACAACACAGCCATGTACCATAAACACGTACCCGATTATCGATCTACCCTTGTCAGGGTCTTTAGCATAATCGCTATCCACGAAACCGTCAACATCTACGTGCTTCCCTTGATCTCTATCATACACTAGACCTACATCAGCAGTGCCCTTCAAGTACTTCAAAATCCACTTCACCGCTTCCCAATGATTTTTACCTGGATTCGCCAAATACCTGCTCGCAATGCTAACAGAATACGCAATATCTGGTCTAGTGCAAACCATCAAGTACATTAAACTACCTACAGCATTCGCATATGGGACCTTACACATTCTTTCCACATCCCAGTCACTCGACGGACAATCCTTCAAAGATACCTTGAAGTGTGCTCCCAATGGCACAGAGACCGACTTGCCATTATCCACTCTGTAGTATTCAGAATTTTCCGCACATATCCCGACTGAGACACCTTCAGGGTTCGGTTACCCCTATCCCTGACAATCTCCATACCAAGTATCTTCCTAGCTGGACCAAGTTCCTTCATATCAAACTCTTTCCGCAGCAGTCCCTTGGTATATTCGATCTCAAACTTGCTTTTACAAGCAATCAACATATCATCTACATACAATAGTAGATATATGTACATACCTGGTGCAAACTCCTTGAAGTAAACACAACTATCATAGTTGCTACGGCTAAACCCATTGCTGACCATATACACATCAAACCGTTTGTACCACTGTCTTGGAGACTCCTTAAGACCATAAAGGGATTTCTTCAACAAACATACCTTGTTGCCCGTTCCTTCTTCAAAACCAAGCGGTTGCCTCATATAAATGGTTTCTTCAAGATTACCATGCAAAAACACCGTCTTCACATCAAGTTGTTCCAACTCGTAATCTTCACAAGCAGTTAATGAGAGAATCACCCTAATAGATGTATGTCGAACCACGGGTGAGAATACCTCGTTATAGTCAATCTCTGCTCGTTGTGTGAAACCCCGAGCTACCATCCTTGCTTTATACTTTGTTTTCTGAACGCCTTCAGTCCCTTCTTTAATCTTATACAACCACTTGCAGCTTACCAGCTTCTGACCACGTGGTTGATCGACCAGCTCCCAAGTATGATTCTTCTTTAAAGAACTCATCTATTCCTCCATAGCACGAACCCACTCATCCCTTTCAGATGAATTAATCGCCTCCTGGAATGTGATTGGTTCATGTGTATCTTCTTCCTTAGCAATAGCAAAAGCATAAGCCGTAATATCATCTTCTTCCCTAGACCCTAACGATCTAGACAATGATACATTACCTTCATTCCTATACCTTGCAGGTTTAGTAGTTGTTCTCTTAGCTCTATCATGCACCAGAACATAGTTGTCTAGATTCTGTTGTTGAGGCATTGCATCTACTGCATCTTCAACTTGATCCTCATATTCATTCCCTGGATTTACCGCAGTATGAGGATCCACAGTTGGTTCGACCCGACTGCCTTGAAGTTCCACCTCAAACTCAATTTCCTTCCCAGAATCTGCAGCACCAGCACCCTTGAGAGTATCCTTATACATAAGGCTCTCATTAAAGACCACATCCCTGCTTATGATTATCTTCGGTTTAACATCATCCAACCTCCATAATATGTATCCCTTCACACCCTCAGGATACCCCAGCAATATGCATTTTATAGCTCTAGGCTTGAGCTTCCCTGACTCAAGTGTGAATAAGCAACGCAACCAAATATCTTTAACATCTCGTAATTCGCCGGATGTCCTGACCATAAATCCATAGGTGTCTTCTTCTCCAATGCTTTAGATGGAGACCTATTGATCAGATATGCTGCCGTCACCGTTGCTTCAGCCCAGAATGATTCTGGCAAACCAGACTGAATCAGTAAACACCTAACCTTGTCCAAGAGCGTCCTGTTCATTCGTTCAGCTAGACCATTCTGTTGTAGAGTTCCAGCAACCGTCAAATGTCTTGCTACCCCGCTCTCCTTGCACAAGTTATTAAACTCCTGATTACAAAACTCCAAACCATTATCCGTTCGAAGTTTCTTCAGTCTTCTACCTGTCTGGTTTTCTACCAACTGCTTCCACTCCTTGAACTTGTTGAACGCCTCACTCTTGTGTCTAAGAAAATAAACCCAAACCCTCCTCGAATAATCATCAACAAACGATAAGAAGTAACGACAACCACTCATCGATTCCACCCGAGAAGGACCCCAGAGATCTGCATGGACATAGTCTGTAACTCCCTCTGTTGTGTGCTGACCTCGACCAAAACTCACCCTGGTCGATTTTCCAAGAACACAATTTTCACAGAATTCGAGCTTACCTAGACCTTCCTTCCCAGCACCTCTCTTCTTTTGAGTTCATTCAGGCATGCTTCACTAATGTGACCCAGGCGTTTATGCCACATCTGCGCAAGACTTTCCTTTTCTTGTATACCGACACTAGCTTCACTTGATTCAGCCCAACCATCCAAGGAGTACACACAATTTTGCTTCAAAGTTCCCGAAAAAACCATCAAAGAACCCTTGATCACCTTTACTCTTCCATTCTGCAACTTCACGGTATAGCCCTCTCGATCCAGAGTGCCCAAAGATAACAAATTTCTTTTCAACTCGGGAATGTAACGCACATTCTCAAGCACAAAACTTGAACCATCTTTCATTTGTACTCTCACCTTCCCTATCCCCTTGATGGCACATGCTCTATTATCACCGAGCAAAACTATACCACCATAAAGCTCCTTAAAATCAAACAAGAAGTCCCTCCTAGGCGTCATGTGATAGGAACCACCAGAGTCCATGATCCACTCTAAGAACCTTTCCTCACTCACCGCCATCAACAAATCACCATTGTCATAACCCTTAGAATACGTCCCAGCGTCCTGCTTTGCATTCTTGTTGACAAAGCCAGTTGATTTCTTCTTGTTCCATTTTGGACAGTCTTTCTTAAGGTGATCCTCAGAATAGCATATGTAACACTACTGTTTATAAGTTACTTTACCTTTTGACTTTGATCGCGCACTACCACGTCCTTGATTACCCCGATGCTCTGACCTTTCCCTTACAAACAACCCATCACCATCATCCTTTGCATCTGTCCTCTTCTTCAACTCCAATGAATTGAGGGTAGACAAGACATCTTCCAAAGAGAGCGACTCCCTTCCATAAAGCAATGTCTCCACAAAGTTATCATACGAGGACGGTAATGATGTAAGTAACATGAGTGCCTGATCTTCGTCATCAATTTCAACGTCTGTGTTCGCCAAGTCACCGATCAACTTATTAAACTCATCTATATGTTCAGATAATTTCTTACCTGCATGCATGTAGAAAGTGAACAGCTTCTTCTTCAAGTACAACTTGTTGGCTAAAGACTTTGTCATATACAAAGTTTCCAATTTTAACCAAACACCCGCAGCAGAATTTTCTTTGTTGACTTCCCTCAACACCTTGTTATCCAAGCACAAGAGTAAGGCACTGTGTGCTTTTTTATAGACATCCGTCTTCAACGCCGCAGTCTTTTGAGCGTCCGTCATGGTATCCGGGAATGGATCTAACGCAGCCTCCCAACAATGTTGAATTAATAGACACCACATCTTCACACGCCACAACCCGAAGTCATTAGACCCGTCGAATTTTTCGACGTCAAACTTCGCTATCGACGGCATATTCTTTCTCCCTTGTTGCGTAAAATCCCTTCTTGCAAATCGAATTAATTAGAATAAACCTAAACCTCGATCACGTACAAGCAACCCGATCGTAAACTTTAAAAACTCAAGCAAACCACGATCAAACTTGAACCACAAGAACCCGCAACAAGAACCTTCGTTTTAATCGATTTTATCAATATAAACGAAGTCGTGTAATTTTACAAAAATCAATTTTTATGAACAAAAAACCATCCACCACCACAATTCGTTTTTTTTTTTAAAAAAACAAATAATGACAAAAAATGTATAACTACACTTTTTTTTAAAGCCTCACGTGATGATAAAGAAAACAAATCAATGTTGATCTTATCTTCTTTATTGTCTTGGAAAGACAACAACCAACCACGGCAGTATTACTTCATCTTCTCCGATGGCTCAACCTGCAACTCGAAAAAAAAAAACAGCTTCGATGAAACTCGAATCCCTTTTTCTTCCACGACCTCTTCTTGATCTAGCACCGATCTCCAATGACCACGACTAACCGTAAGCTTTGATACCACTTGTTGGAATCGTAAACCCAACAACCGAAGATCGATATGCGGAAACCTAGATCCCTTAAAGAAGATCGCAGAGTTGCAACGACAGAAACCCAGAAGAACGACACAAAGGTAACCAAACGATTTACTTTATTATACCAATCGATTGATTACAGTAGAAAGAATAGAAGCTACGGTGTGATTTGAGCATCACCCCCTCACCTCCTTTTATAGGGTGAGGGGGTCGGTTCCCTAGTCTTCACCGACTAGGGATTGGGCTTGGATCCACCCAGCTCAAATACAACCTACCTTAAATAAAGCTTACATAGGAAACATGGCTTATACTAATCTTAACTAGACTTAGGAACTAATACTAACAATACCGTTCTGTAGCAGCAGCCACAGCGTCCTGATCTCTTTTATGATGATCGGTTGTAGGATGAGGTGTCACGCTTTCAGTTTTAGATTCTTGCTTCAGGGAATCATTAGAGCTTTCCCGTTTACAATGAACACGAGCAGGTTTTGCTTGGACAATATCAGAACCTTCCTTGGAAGCCGTCAAGGTTTCACCATGATTTTCTTCTCGTGCATCACCTTCTTCCAACTTTTGATTCTTCGACTCCTGTTTATGCTTGTTGGGTTTGTCGGGTGCTCCAAAGGTGACATTTGTTGATAAGTTGTAGTAGAACTCAGACATATCAGCACCCTTTTTTAGTAGAACTTACATCTTCCCTTTCGTCGCAAAGTTGATGTTCCTCTGACCATTTTGCGCTTTCTGCAAGTTCCCTTTTGTAGGCAGGCGTAACAAACGTCTCCTTGTCAACATAAAGGTGGTTTTCTTTTAACAAGCTCTCTTTCCTTTCTTATCTCATCTTCTACGCACTTTTGTTTTTTCAAGCATTGCATGAATATACCTTTCTTTCGTGTCCATCCTGTGCAACTGGACGAGCTTTTTCAACCTGCATGTCATCGTATTTTTCATCATATGCAAGTGCTGATGGATCCTGCTCTAAGGCTTCCTTATGTAGCTTATGTACCTCCTTGAGAGCATTTTTTTTTGGCCTTGCCTTGGGCATCAAGTAAATCCAATATATGTTACCTTTTTCGCTTGGGGAACACGGAGGCCAAAGGTTGTATCATGTATGATGATATTTTTATTACACGTCCTGGAAGTAATTTATACGCATGAATCAAGTAAAATTTGACTACTCACTGTAATTTTTTGTTTGACTCGCTAATACTGCTACATTAACGTTAAATCAATGCAGATAGTCAAGTCACTTTAGCCAATTAATGTATTTATATCCTTTGTATGCTTGCTTGTCCGATATTTGATTTTTTTTTGGCTAGCTTATGGCTTGTTTAATGACATTTAACTAAATCTCTCAACGACACAAAAAATTATTAGGACTAAGTCTGCCCGTGTTCGATACAGACATGCCATTTCCTTGTTACCAAACATGGCTTTTTTTTCGTTATGAACATACTGATATAGAATAGAATTGGCGTAACAAAGTTATGTTGTATGCCAAGCCCGGTTGAAGGCTGAAGAATCATTATAGCTAGATTATTATCACCATGCGTTTACGTTTTAAGATTACATTGAAACCCGTAGGTAATGAAATAACCCTAGAAATTAAGATAAAAACAAAAACCATAGATAAGTGAAAAATGCAAACGCCATAGCAATTACAGCAACGACTCGACCAATAGGAACGACTTCATCAGCAACAGAGACGTCTTCATCGTTGCTAAGTTCATCTTTTTTGTCCAGCTCATCCATGACAGTAATGTTACCCTTGCGCAAAGCCTGAAATATTTCTGGAGTTACACCAGCATTGACTAGATCTTTAACCAGTTTCTCATTAGCTTCTCTCAACCTTACACTCTCAGCTTCAGCCTTTTTAATTTTAGCGCGAAGTTTTTCCATCACAGCACGATCCTCTCTACGCACAGCCTCATGTCCCAGAATTGTGTTTAAAATAATAGACCTGTGAGGTTCAAGCCTTGCTCCAGACATCTTTTCATCCCTTGTACAATCCATTAGAAACTCAGCGAGAGCATCTAGAGTCTTTACTGATTTGGCCAAAGACATCTTGTGCTCTTTCGAAAAGAGGTCCGACGACGGCATGTTTTATTATCGAATGATCGAGTTAAATATATACGTGAGATACAATAGCTTGTCTATTTATAAGCAATATTGCACCGACCTGATCAACCCCACCGACGTACTATTTATTATTTTTTCTCCTTTTTATTTAAGTTTGTTATGTTATGATATACTGTACTAACTTTTTACTATGTTTAATTGTTTTTTACAAAACTTAAAAAGAACACAAACATGTTACGAGTTGATTTATTTTGCATTTTTTTTATTTATAAACTTAGACTAATTTTAGTTATTTATTACGTAAGATTAAATTTCGTAAAAAACACGAAGATGCCACTTTTGCCATAATGTCCAAAAATTGTAAAAAAAAATCGGCCAAAGAAATGAATTGTAAATTTTATGAAAATAATTTATAAATAGTGATATCTTATTAGTGATAAAAACAGTAAAATATAACTAAATAACATAATTACATTGTATTATCACTAGTAATATTCATTGTTTTATCACTAGCGATATTTAATTATTTTATCACTAGTGAAATGTTAATAGTGATAAACTTAGTTCGGAAAATTTACGACTTTAGTCACTTCGTCTAATATTTAAAAAAATTTAGCCCTTTTGGCAAAAATTATCTCTCCATATTTTTTTTAAATCTTAAGTTAATCTTTACATTAAAATTATAGCAAAATAGATGATGAGGTGTTTGTAAGTAAAAACAAAGTTGTAATTGAACTTTTGTCAACATGTTACATAGTTTTACATATAACTTAAAAAATCATTTAACTTGCCATTTTTAAGAAAAGTAAAAATTTAAAAAACTTAAATTTTGTAAAAAAAGGTATGATTTACAAAAAAGAGTAGGATGCAATTTTTCTTGAACAAAAAATTTTAAAGAGTAAAGTGCAATTTTTTTACAATTTTATTTTCTTTTAGAAAATCAAATTTTAATTATTTTATATGAGCGGTCGTTAATGTAACGGATTAATGATGAAATAAGAAATCAAACACTCATTAAATTAATCCATTGGAGCAAATCAAACATTTTAGCATTCCACATAATGTATGAAATCATATTGTTTAATAATAATATAAGGAAAAAAAATTACACTTAACAATAAAAAAGATGGTTATGAAATCACAATGTTTGCAGTTTGAAATATTGCTACATGGTGTTACGAGTCACAATTATCTAAACTGAAAGTAGCTCTATAACATGCCGCATGAACTGCTCATATGAAACACCAAAAACATAAATTTACTATTATTTTTTCCAAAATTATTTTAATGTATGCTACGTACATCTAAAAAATCATACTCCGTAATCGGGACACAGAACTTTAAAAAAATATATAAAAAAACTTGAATATCGAAGCAATAGCAATAAGTTCATAACCATTTCGACATACAGGTTGATAATTATGATTTTAATTAGACAACACGAATAGTTAACTGTCAGGTTTTTCGTCAGATTGGTTGGAAAGTTTTACATTATGATCCGTAGGCAACTCGAGCCAAACAAACTTGCATGACAAGTGACGTCCAAAGGTAAAGCTCGGGCTAAGGCTTGGACTCGAACTCAATGAAACTAAAGTTTATATGTCAAATGGTCGATTCTTCATATCGAATTGATACTTTAACAAAAATATACTAATCCTTGATCATAAACTTTTGTAATACACGGTCTTCAATGTAAAACCTATATTAGTACATAAGCTAAATAGTGAAATAGTTCTTATAATGATAAGAAAATTTACGATTAACCATTTTGTCCAACATTTTAGGAAGACAAAATAAAACAAAAAGAAACATGATACATCATCATGAATTACATGAACTAATTAACCATCCAAAAATGTTAATTTGGTCATGAACCTACACCCTTATATTAATCATTAGAACTTTTTTAACTCCGATGTTACGGTATCTTCTGCAGGGTTCGTCGATCGCACGTTTGAGATTGCGCGATCTTTTTTGAACTTCCAACACAAACAACTATGCGGTGAGGCGTTTTTAGATTCGCCATCATCTATGATGCATTTCTCATCTCTTTCTTTTTCGGCATCCTTGAACTTCTCATCATTAAGTGTTTTCAACACGTAAGCTTCACTCAAATCGTAACGAGCCTTGGGTGTTGATTATAAGTTGGAGCAAAATGAATGAACTTAATGAAGTAATGGTATTAACATGTCAACTTTATAATGGATTAGTATTTGTTGGTGCCTTGGGTGATACGACTCTCTCAGATAGTATCAGGATAAGGCACGACTTTAAGCGTGTGCTTGCTCCTTAAGAATTAGAGAAGGAAAACTAGACATGTTTATTGATTCATTTGATTGACTGATTACATTAACAATGCCGGTATTTATTAAACCTAGAAACCCTAATCTTAAGATAAATAATAGTGGCCAGTTTGGCCCAACCCTATCAAAGCTCAGCGTAACATTCTTCACTCCTTCGAATTCACCTTGCCCTCAAGATGACGTCTTGTAAAACACTCTTGATTCCTAGATCCCAAATTTTGAAACGTTTCCTAAGCATGTGCACACTTCTCTTCAACTTGGTCTTTGGCTTGGGAAGTAACTTTTTTTGTTTCCTGCTCTAGTCTCCTTCCATTTGAAAATTTTACAACTTTAGTCCCTGCGTCTAATTTTTGAAACTTTTGATCCTTTTGGCAAAAATAGTCTCTCCGTGTTTTTTTTAAATCTTAGGTTAATCTTTACTTTAAAATTATAGCAAAATAAATGATGAGTATTTGTCTATATGCTTGTAAGTAAAAACAAGGTTGCAATTAAACTTTTGTCAACATGTTACATAGTTCTAAATTAGGCTAATAACTTAAAAAAATCATTTAACTTGCTATTTTTAAGAAAAGCAAAAATTTTAAAAATTTAAATTTTGTAAAAACAAGTAGGATTTACAAAAAAGAGTAGGGTGCAATTTTTCTTGAACAAAAAGCTTTAAAGAGTAAAGTGTAAATTTTTTACAAGAATTGTATCTTTTTTAGAAAATTAAATTTTAATTTTTTATATTAACGATCGTTAATGTAAAGGATTAATGATTAAATAAGAAATCAAACATTCATTAAATTAATCCATCGGAGGAAATCAAATATTTTACCAGTCCACACAATGTAAGAAATCATATTGTTAAATAATAATATAAGGAAAAAAATAGTTACACTGAACGATAATAAAGATGGTTATGAAATCACATTGTTTGCAGTTTGAAATATTGTTGCATGGTGTTACGAGTCACACTTATCTAAACAGAAAATAGTTCTATAACATGCTGCATGATAATATTAGTCATGTGTCCGAAAGCAAAAAAGAAAATAAAACGACTGCTCATATGAAACAACAAAAACATAAATTTATTATTATTATTATTATTATTTTAAAGTATGCTACGTACATTTAAAAAAAATACTCTGTAATCGACACAAAGAACTTTAAAAAAATATATAAAAAACTTGAATATCGAAGCAATAGCAACAAGTTCATAACCATTTCGACATAGAGGTTGATAATTATGATGATAATTAGACACAAATGGTAACTCGTCAGGTTTTACATGAGATTGGTTGGAACATGTTACATTATGATCCATAGGCAACTCGAGCCAAACAACCTTGCATGACAAGTGACGGCCAAAGTTAAAGCTCGAGCTAAGGTTTAGACTCGACATCACAATGAAACTAAAGTTTATATGTCAACAGATCGATTCTTCATATCGAAGATGATACTTTATCAAATATATACTAAACCTTACTTATAAACTTTTGTAATACATGGTTTTGAAGAGTACCGTGATAAGCTTACATAGTTTTTATAATGATAATAAAAATTACAATTAACCATTTCTCCAACATTTTAAAAAGACAAAATGAAACAAAAAGAAACATAATACATCCATCATGAATTACATGAACTAATTAACCATCCAAAGATGTTAATTTGGTCATGAACCTTCACCCTTATATTAATCATTATAACTTTTTTTAACTCCGATGTTACGAGATCTCACTACTACAAAAAGTGCTTTTAAGACCCGTTGTAGAGTTTGACCGGTTTTAGGTGAGGTCTCTAAGTGGGTGGCTCTGAATGTGAAATCATATCAAGACCGATTACAAAACCGGTCTGGTGTAACGTAAGAGACCGGTTTGTAGCTATATACCCGGTCTTATTATCAACTTTCAGACCTGTTTAAATGTGTATAACTGGTCTTGTTCATATAACGAGACCTAGTTTCTAGTAATAAACCGGTCTGGAATCGACTTTTAAATAACACAAGTTTTATAAAAAACTTCTTTCCAGCAGCATTAATAAACACTATGTTGTAGTTTCCTCTTTCATTTTTGCAGCAGTACACAAACACAGAGCTTTAATCCGTATATTACTAAATATCCAAAAATTTAACTAATAAATCATAAACGTCAATACATATATTCCAGAATTTAACTTAAACGATAATTAACGAGTTCTAGAACTAAACGTAAGTTCCAAAATGCCTTCTAAGAAAGTAGTTCATACATATCATCTTAACTTAACTATTAGAACGTGCAAATGCCTGAAACAAAAGACAGCGGCATAGCGAACAACTAAGTAATCAAATCGGGCATAACTGATGCCCCTTTTCAATGGTGTCTTCAAACTGATTCATGGAGAATACACAAGTGTCATTCCAAGGGATATACACGTAAAACAGCAATACAAGATATTGTTTAGAGCTATAGAAGAAAATAAAATTTCTAAAAAAAAGATATATAATATATTGGCTGATTTTAATTAAACGTATGTATTACATCAAAAAAAATCATTTACATATCCTAAAATTAGGATATTACTTACTGTATTTGGGAAATGATGTTGATGAACAGTTCAAAATTCATGCATCCATTTGAGTATATAGTAACCACGTTCCCATAAGTCAGCTTGTTGATTACACTACATTAAAATATACCAAGTATATACACATGTTAAAAGTTGTATAATAAAAACAATTTGGTTGTGCATCTAATTATAGAGAGAGTTTACCTCTACAACTTTGTAATTTGTAACGAACTTGTTCAAACAGCTTGTAAGCCAAAAGCTTCGATCAGTCCTCTTTTTATCTTTTGGATGATGTGAATCCAAGATGTAGCACGTGCGTTGTTTAGGGCATACAACAAACAACACCCAATGGTTCCCTCTGATAAAGTTAAAAAAAAAAATATTAACCATATTCGCACATATGCAAAAAAAAACAATTTAAAAAACACATATCATACTTTTCTATAAATGGAGCAAGGAAAATGTCGTAGCATCAGCGATCTAACGGTCTCCTACAACCGTTAGATATTCCAGAGTGGAAGTGGGACAAAATCACCATGGATTTTGTTAGCGGTCTTCCGCAGACAAAGAGGAGGCACGATGCGGCTTGGATTATCGTTGATCGACTTACTAAGTCAGCTCACTTCTTACCGATCCGCAAGGAAGACTCGGTAAGTATACTCGCTGATACTTACAAAAAGGAGATCATGAGACTTAATGTTGCTCCATCCAGCATCGTCTCGGGCAGAGATCCTCGTTTCACTTCGCGATTTTGGAGGAGTCTGCAGAAAGCTTGGGGTACAAAACTTAAGCTTAGCACGGCTTTTCATCCTCAAACAGACGGGCAATCGGAGCGAACGATTCAGACATTAGAAGACATGTGAGGTCATGTGCGCTGGAATGGACGGGAGATTGGGTTGATTACATCTGTCTGGTAGAGTTTGCATACAACACAGTTGGCACGTAAGTATTAAGGGCCTGTTTGTTTAGTCTTTTTATTAAGTCCTATAAAATTAAAGTGTCTGTAAAAATATATGTTGTCTGTTTGTAGACGGATATATGACTGTTTGTTTTGTGTGCTGAATATAGAGTCTGAATCAGAGAAGTTTACTATTTTGTCCTTTTAAATTAGTTAAGTGAGGGAGTTAGAGGGTAAATATGTAAAATAAAGATAATAAGTCATGACTTAATACAGAAAGCACCCTCCTGCTAGCTTTTTCCAGAAAGTCGTTAGTTTATTTTAAGCACAAAACAAACAAACTACTTATGACTTAATCCATATTCCTATTTTTTAATTAAGACTCTATAAGTCATTATCAAACACTACCTAAGTGTGCTCCATTCGAGATGTTGTATGGCAGAAAGTGTCGCGCCCCAATCTGCTGGGATCAGGTTGGTGACCGAACACTTGAAGGACCAGAAATGATTGAGTTAACCAACGAGAAGGTCGCAGTAGCTAAGCAGAAATTGCAAGAACCTCGGTCACGTCAGAAGAGTTAAGCCGACAAGCATCATAGGGACTTACATTTTAACGTAAGGGATCACGTCTTCCTTAAGGTATCGCCGGCACGTGGTGTTAGACGTTTTGGAATCAAAGGGAAGCTCAGTCCTCGATTCATCGGACCGTTTGACGTCATTGAGCGATTCGGCGAAGTATCTTATCGTTTAGCGTTACCTCCGCAACTTTCTCATGTTCACGATGTTTTCCATGTGTCCTTACTCAGAGGGTACAAGTATCATCCGCTTCACATGGTTCAATATCCACTGGAACAGATTCGTGAAGATCTGACCTTCATAGAAGAACTCGAACGAGTTCTTGACAGGCAAGAACGAGTCATGAGGAGGAAGACGATGCCATTCGTCAAAATACTTTGGAGGGATCATACCAACCGGGAAGCCACTTGGGAGACCGAGGAGTCTATCCGGACTTCTTACCCTCATTTCAAGTTTTGAATTCGGGTATATTCCTCTTTTTCTAGTTACGTTATCTATAATTCGGGGACGAATTATTCTTTTTAGGGGGGAGAGTTGTAAAACCCGCATGCTTTTACCATGAACATTACACTTATAATCGTATATACATGATTAAAACTTTCCTTTGATAACATGTTTACGGTTCACGAATATTAATTACAAGAATTACGTACGTATTATTTATTACACGATAAGTATTAAGTATGTATTAATGCACGATAATTATTACAAAAAATTATTATAATCATGAACATGAAAACATGAACGTAAATAATCACGAGCATATTATTATGTAGTTACGTAGTTATTATTACGACTACGTACAAGTATTTATAATAACACGAATATTAAAATAATAACGTCACGTAAATACGAACACGAGAACACGTAAAATATTAGAACACGAAAACTAAGGGTTTCCCCTTGGTGGGCCCTCATAGCCGCGGCAACAAGGAAGGGAAAGGGGCCCAGCCCATGTTAATTTTGGTAAATAACAATTTAGGGAAACATAATATTCATTCACAGGAAAATCTTAAAAATTAAAAACCCTAATCTCTCCTTCTCTCTTCCTTGGCCGGCGGCTACCACAAGAACAAGAGGTGTTCGTTTGATTTTTGCTTAACAAATCATTAGTACGTGTTCGTGTGTTCATTCCTCATAGATTCCACGTGTTTTGGTAATCCGAAAACCTTTATTTTTATTTTCTTTTTTTGTTTTATGCATAGTTGATCATGAAAAAATAAAAACAAGATTAAAAACATGTTAAGATTTCATGGTGGGGTAAATTAATTGGTTGTTTTCGGGTTTGGTGTTCGGCCGCCACATAAACCGAGAGCCATGATGCTCTAGGTGGCGTTTGGATCGCACCACCACACGAGACCATGTCTCGGTGGTGTTGGGGGTTCGGTCGGCAGCAAGAACAAGACACCCCGACGCACGTCGGGGGTGTCCTTGTGGTTGTTTTGGGTCGCGGCAGCCACAGCCCCACCACTGGCCAAAGCCGGTGGTTATTTTTGGCAAGCAGTGGGAACCACAGACACACAGTCGGTGGGAACCCGTGGGTCAGCGGCTAGCCGAGCAAGGACAAGACCAGCGGCACGCAGCCGGTGGCCGTGAATCTAAGGCAGGGGCAACCGGCATGAGCCGGTTTGCCACAGTTTTCGGTGGGGTTTTGATTCGGGTCGGTTCACGGGTACGGGTCCGGTTCACAACACAGTTTAATAATTAATACACGAGATCGGGTTAATTATTTTACAAGTTTAATTATTTTATCATGAGCATTAATTTTTACAAGTAATTAAATTAATTTAACATGGTACTTAATTAATTTAATTAAAACATGACTTAGGTTAATTATTATTAATAGTACATGATTTTAACCTAAGTATTTAATTATGAAATTTAGACTAAAGTAATTAATTAATTATTAAACATGACCTATAATTAATTAATTTTCATGACTTAGGTTATATTAATATAAATATTAATACATGTTTTAACCTAAGTATTATATACACCTTAATTTAATTAAATCATGTTATATTTAATTAAATCTTTTAACTTATAGTTTATTTAATTTGCATGTATTAATTAATAAACTATACTATTAATCACATGACTTAGTATATTTTAATTAGTAAAACTTAAGCTTATTTTAGCTTAATAATTCAGATTATTTCTATTTATGGAAACTCTCTATTTTTAGAAACTTATCTATTTTAAGCAGTTAATATATTTTTGGAAACTTTCTATTTTTAGAAAGTTACTTATTATTACACAACAAGTATAATAATACAAGAAATACAAGTAATACTTAATCAGAATACCCGGAATACATGATAAACATAGCATAACGTTAAAATCAGTAAAACAAGACATGAACATATAAAACAAGCTAAGACATGATATAAAATCAGTTACGTACTCAGTAATCATGATACTTATACACGTACACTATTTATGTAGCATTAGTGAGATCGAAGTAGGACTCTCTTTCGCTCGTCTTCTTCGTTCACGAGACACAAGGTACGGATTCTCCGTCCTTTTAGTGTGGACATTCTTTCCTTATTAGGATTCCCAGTATGCAGCCAACTGTTTTCCCAGTATGTGTTTTATATTTTTTGATTTGCTTATCTTTAATTAAATGCCTAAGCCATATACATGCATCACCAGTTTCACCTAGTTATGGAGGTACCATAACCATAACACTGGAGGCACCAGTGTTATGACTTCACCACGGCGGAGTGATAGCTCGTGGCATCCCTTTCAGCTTTTAGCCATATTATTATATTATCATGTGGGGCGTATGGGTGCATCCTAGATTACATGTTTTTACAGATTATTCAGGTGAGTGTGGTGTGTGCCTTGCATCCTTCACAAGGAGTTGATCCCTCCTACCTAAACTTATTGTAACACCCCACTTTGATAAGTGAACCGTTACGCGTAATTATTGGCGTGTCATCAAAGCATGCAAGGTAATATGTACTAAAACATACATGACCATAAGGAAAACCGGAATCAAACATCGGTTCTCACATAAGCCCAAAACATAATAAAGTAAAGGAAATAAGAAATGACTAAACAAGCATAGGTATATGAAGGCAAAGGAAGAAGTCTATGGCAGCCTCCATCCTATGCACGTCCTTGAAACGCTCGAGTCCTGGGTACCTGCCGTTTTAGGAACATGAAAGGAAAACGGCTGAGCATAACGCTCAGTGCACGGATATACAACATAGTATGAATGGTTGAAACATAAATAAGACTAATAGCAGCGGAAATATATTAGTCCTGGAAAACCTGGTATAACTTAGTAAAACTGGTTTTATAATTTGAAAAGCCTTATGTTTATCTTATAAAAATTGTTTAACATGTTTACCATTTAGCCAATATAGGTCATGAAATATCAACGTGCATGAATACTTGGGGAGTGACCTCGTCATGCAATTAGAGGGGCTGCCTCTAATTAATATAACTGTTTGGGTAGGAGGGATCAGCTCCTTGTGAAGGATGCAAGGCACACACCACATTCACCAGAATAATCTGCTGAAAACGTGTAATCTAGGATGCACCCATACGCCCCACATGATAATAATAATAATATGGTCAAAAGCTGAAGGGACGCCACGAGCTATCACTCTGTCGTGGTGGAGTCATAACACTGGTGTCTCCAGTGTTATGGTTATGGTACCTCCATAACTAGGTGAAACTGGTCATGCATGTATATGGATTTAGGTATTTAATTAAACATAAGCAATTCATAAACATATAAAACATATATTGGGAAAACAGTTGGCTGCATACGGGAAATCCTAATAAGGAAGAATGTCCATACTGAAAGGACGGAGAATCCGTACCTTAAGTCCAGTGAACGAAGAAGACGAACGGAAAAGAGTCCTACTTCGACCTCACTAATGCTACATACATAGGATACATGTATAAGTATTCTGATTAATGAGTACGTAACTGGTTTTATATCATGTTTTAGCTTGTTTTATATGTTCATGTCTTGTCTTACTGATTTTAACGTTATACTGTGTTTATCGTGTATTCTATATATTCTGATTAAGTATTATCTGTATTTCTTGTATTATTATACTGGTTGTGTAATAATAAGTAACTTTCTAAAAAATAGCAGGTTTCTTAAAATAGAAAGTTTCCAAAAATAGAAAGTTTCCAAAAATAGATTTATTGCTTAAAATAGATAAGTTCCTAAAAATAGAAAGTTTCCATAAATAGATTAGCTGCTTAAAATAAATAAGTTTCTAAAAATAGTAAGTTTCCATAAATAGAAATAAGCTGGATTATTAAGCTAAAAAGATAAGCTTAAGTTTTACTGATTAATATTCTAAGTCATGTGATTAAATAGTATAATTTATTAATTGTAACATGTAAATTACATAAACTATAGGTTATAAGATTTAATTAAATATAAACATGATTTAATATTTATATTAATATAATCTAAGTCATGATAATTAATTAATTATAGGTCATGTTTAATAATTAATTAATTACTATAGTCTAAATTAAATAATTAAATACTTAGGTTAAAATCATGTATTATTAATTAATAATAATAAACCTAAGTCCATGTTTTAATTAAATTTATTATATAGCATGTTAAATTAATTTAATTAATCTTGTAATAATAAGTCATGATTTATTAATTTAATTACCTTGTAATTAATATACATGTAAAGCTAATTAAACTTGTAAAAATAATAACCCGAACCCGTGTATTATTTTATGAAAACGTGTTGTAAACCGAACCCGTGATAACCCGTGAAACTCGTGTTGTGTTTACCTATAAGCCGAATCAAACAGCCCCTTAACCTGCCCTTAAACCCACAACCAAACGCACCCTTAATTCTGTCTTAACTCAAAATCCAAACACCCCCCCTTAATCTGCCAGTTTCCCCTGGCAGTTATGCTACTGCCACCGGCAGTAGCCGGTTTCCCCTGCTTGTTATAATTTTCCCACCGAGAGCATAAGCTCTCGGTTCCCACTGCTAGAACAAACACACCACTGGCCGCAGCCAGTGGTTTCCCCCTACTTGGCCACCGTTGCCACTGCCAGAACAAAACCAAGCCGTCACCCATAAAGGGTTGCGGCTGGTGAAAGGATGTCACCACCGAGACTCATGGGAGTCTCGGTTTGCGTGTCTACTGAAAACAACAACCCCACACCCCTAAATCTCGTTAGAACCCACGTTTTATACATGTTTTAATTCTATTAAATGGATTCTTGAATAATTAATTCGTCAAAACAGAAAAAGAAAAAGAAAAAGATGAAGCTTACTTATTTGCTTTTAAGGTTTAGAATGGATTAAACGATAACCACCTATGTTATTCTTGGATCGAACTACTGATCATCCCTCTTTTTTGGTTCGTGTGTCGATGGCAGAAAAGAACAAGAACAGCCGTCGGCATGTTTTATTTGCTTTAGGGTTTTATTAGATTTGTTGTGTTGTCAAAAATATGTACCCCCCTCCGTCTGTTTCTTTTTAAGCCGAACAAGCACACTTGGGCCTTGAGCCCAAGTCCCTCCTCTTTTCTTCTTTGTATAAACAGCCCAAACACACACTTATACTTTTAATTAAATCGTGTCTTGTTAAATGACGCGTGTAATCGTGTATTGAATGTCGTGAATTTTCCCCATGGTTAACTTTATATGTTTAAACGTAACTATTTCGTACGTAATGACTTACCGTGTTTAATTTAATATACGAAGAATAATCGTGTTATTTATTCGTGTTTACGTGTTACGTAATTATTAATTATTCATGTTATTATAATTTATGTTATTATAATTACTTGTACGTAACATCATTCATCGTATTAATAATATACGTAAGTACATCATTATCTGTTCGTGATTTCATGTTCATGATTTTATGTTCGTGATTATAATTATTATTGTTAATAATTATCGTGTACTAACACGTATTTAATACATATCGTGTAATAACACGTACGTAATTATTGTAATTAATATTCGTGATACGTGTTCATGTTATATACGTAAAGTTTTAATCCTGTACGTACGATCATAAGTGTACTGTTCATGGTAAAAACATGCGGGTTTTACACTTATATTAGTTAGAAGAAACCCCTCTAATTGCATGATGAGGTCACCCCTCCAAGTATTCATGCACTTTGATATTTCATGACCTATATTGGCTTAATGGTTAACATGTTAAACAGTTTTCATAAGATAAACATAAGGCTTTTCAAATTATAAAACTAGTTTTACTAAGTTATACTAAGTTTTCCAGGACTTAATCAATTCCGCTGCTATATGTTGTATATGCTTATATTATTCATGCTATGCTTGTATATCCGCGCGCTGAGCGTTATGCTCAGCCGTTTTCCTTTCATGTTTCCCAAAACGGCAGGTACTCAAGGGCGCTCGTAGATTCTAAGCGTAGGTGCATATGGATTGGAAGCTTACTAGCCTACATTACTTTGTGCATTTCTTCATACATTTTGTTACTTATTTCCATGGATATTGTTTAGTCCTTTTCCCTTACAGTACTTATGTTTGTGTGATGAGATTTTACTTTGGGGTACCGATGTTTGTTTCCGGTATTTCCTCATGTAATGTTTAAGACATTTATCCTTGTATGCTTTGATGACACGCCATAATCACGCGTGACATTCCATTTATCAAAATGGGGTGTTACACTCAGCATAGGTGACGAGCGACTCATTCTATCACTTTGATATTACTTGTAACGCCCCTTATGTTTTTAGAAGTCTAAAACAGTGTCGAATCATGTTTATGTTCAGTTTCAAGTAGTCTTACTAGTTTAACATCAATTCATGTAAGTAGTGGGTCGAAAATAGGAGCGTTTGGCAAACTCCTTAATTTTTAAGCGCATGTTTCCGTTAGCCTTGTTATGTACGAAATCGTTCAAGGTTATATATATATATATATATATATATATATATATATATATATATATATATATATATATATATATATATATATATATATATATATATATATATATATATATATATATATATATATATATATATATATATATATATATATATATATATATATATATATATATATGAACTTTATGTTATATTTTTGAATGGTTCCATGTCGGTACAGTGTGTATCCAAAAAAAATTTACTCGTGTCAAGGGCGTTTCAAAATTTCTTAAAAGAGGTTAGTAGTTTCAGCGAGTTATGATTGATATACTGCTAACTTTTAGATCGATGGTAATCAATAAAACTTTGTGTCACTAATGTGAATTAAATCATAAGCTATTTGCAAGGAGTTGCACACAGGCTTGTGTGTGTTCAACTCGACGGTATTATGTTTTGCTCGATCTCGGCTTGATAGCTCGACGAGATTTTATGAGAAAAGCTTGAGCTCAACGCGTGAGAAAAAGTTTGAATTTGGCTCGATCTTGAGTTGTAACGACTTGTTAGGTAGACCAATTAAAATTATGATAGTAAAGAAAATTTAAATTTGGCTCCAACTCAACTCGAAAAACTCTATACATTACTTCAAAACTCGAAAATGCCATGTTCTTTTGAAACCCGGCCGGGACAACGAGTTGTTTAGCAACGACCCATGTCGACCAGGAGAAACATTTACAGCCAGTCGGATTTGTCACTTTTACTCTAATTTTACACATGTTTCTTTTCATACCACATGTTATGATATGACTTTGTTTTATAGTTTTTGTCAGTGTTGCAAAAAAATCTACAATGTCGATGAATCATCGCTTAATCGCTACAAGACCCTCAACCTTGCCGATTTATGTAAAAGCGATTAACAACGGTCAACTGTGGTCAACGTGGTCAAGGTAGGTCAAATTTCCCAGAAACCTGCAAATTTTGCCGAAAATACCGAAAACTGACTATAAACTTGTGTTTATCACTTATAGTAACTATTTATATGTATGATAAGTTGTATTTTAAGAATAATATCGTCATAAATAACTATAACTAGTTAAAGATACCCAAAACATGCCGGAAATATCCAAAATTTGCTAAAATGCCTATCCGATTAATCATCGATTAATCCCGCCTATAACGATTAGCTAAAAGATGATCGACCGACAGACTAGCAATTCCCGATTGCAACCTTGGTTTTTGTAATATCTAACGTAAAGTTAGATAAAAACATGTATGGGATGGGGGAGCATGTAACACAAGAGGTCGAATAAAAGAGTGTTCATTTGTAACACAACATGATACTAGTAATTTTTCTTAGAACGATACCACACTTGAAATCCGATCTCCCGAGTTAAATCATCCAATTTGACAAACCCCTCGGACCCGAACCATTATGAAAGACCAACGAAAGGAACTCTTGAAACTCACGACTTCATACGAGGAGGGAAATCCAGAATTTGTTACCCAAGGCCCCAACTAATCCTATTCACATGTTTATACCTTGTTGCGATTTGAGTGAAGCTTGCGTGCTAAAAAGGTTTCGTGGTTGCTTAGTTGGGCCAATGTTGGGCTATATAAGGTCTTAAAAAGACCGGGCCTCATTACACAGGATGATACTTCTCGTTAGGGTTCAAAATTCAAGTAATACACACAAAACCGAAACTAAACCAAACCGGAAAAAAAATCGAACTGAATGTGTAAACAGGTGAGAAATGGATAGTGAACCTGGCAAATAAATTCCTTTGAAGATCTGCTCGTCAACTGCTCTGTTAAAAGACAAGTGAAACGATTACATGACAAGAATAAAAAGGTAAGGAGCTAAGGGATCCCCTTGCTTTAACCCTTGAAAACACGAAAATTAATTGGTAGGGCTTCCATTGACTAGGATAGAAGATTTGGCTAAGACCAACGTTCCCTTGATCCAATTGCACCACGTCGGACCAAATCCAAAAGCTGCTAAAATATCAAGAAGGTAATCCCTACGTACCGAGTCGTAAGCTTTAGCAAAGTCAACTTTGAAGAACATGGCTTGATTCTTTTTCCGTTTACACCAACTGAAAATCTCGTCCAAGATGAAAGGACCATCCAAAATTTGTCTTCCCGAAACAAAAGCAGTTTGTGTATCCAAAACCAAATCCGATATAACAGAAACCAACCTGTTAGCTAGGACCTTGGTGACCAATTTATAAATACATCCAATTAAACTAATAGGTCGAAAATCATTGAAAAACTTTGCATCAATGACCTTAGGGATAAGGTCCACAAAAGACGAGTTACAACCTTTAGCAAAATTACCTCTGATAAAGAAATACTCCACAGCTTTACAGAAATCGTTCCCAACAAGGTCCCAATATTTTTTGAAGAATTCGAATGTGAACCCATCTGGACCTTGTGACTTATTATCACCACAGTCCCAAACAGCCCTCTTAATCTCGTCATAAGACACACGAGATTCCAGTTCTTCTGATTGATTTGGAAGTAGCCTCTTAAGAAACTGAAAATTCAGTTTAAATCTAGCGTGAGAAGGCTGCTTAAATCTGTTAGCAAAATGAGAAAGGAAAGCAATCTTAATAATGACCGGGTTAGTACACCAAAGACCATCCACAAACACCCCTCTAATAGCAAGCTGCGAGCGTCTCTTGTTAACAACTCCGTGAAAGAATTTAGAATTTTCATCCCCCTCTATCGCCCACTTAATCTTAGCTTTTTGAAGAAACTCCTTGGATTCAGAGTTAGTAATGTCTTGCAATTGTCTTAGAAGATCAAGACGTCTAAGACCTAAAGTAGCATCAGATGACCCACTGTCCAGATCTTTATCAACCTCACCTAACTCAACAACAATGTTATTTTTCAACTTAGAAGACTCGATTTTCTTCTTTTTCACCCATTCACGAATGTGGATTTTAAGAGCTTGAAGTTTTTTCTTGAAACGAATCAAAGCGTTGCTGTCTGAATAAGAAAATGATTCCCACGCAGATTTAATCATATCATCGAACCCAACCAAATCTAGCCACGAATAATAAAATCTAAAAGAAGTAGGTCCAAAATCAACACAAACCTCCCGAAGAAGAATTTGTCTATGATCAGAAAGATGTCGATCAAGAAAACTGCCAGTAACAGAAGGAAACAAGGAATAAATGCCATCCGAAATCAAAAAACGATCGAGCTTACTCATTTTAGATGCCGAAGGATGAGACCACGTAAAAGAGTAACCCTCCAAAGGAATATCAAACAAACCAGAATCCATGATAAATTTATCAAATTGTCTTGCACTGTAAGGATTGAAGCAAGAACCCCTTCTTTCACTGGCGAACCGGACCTCATTAAAATCACCCATAACTATAACCTCACCATTCCAACGACCCAGAATCAGTAATATGTAATCCCAAAGAGCTTCTTTTAAGAGACCTGTTGGGGAGCATATACCACAATAAAAAGTATTTTGGACTTATTAGTTAACCAGGTGCCGTAGATAGCTATGAAGTTATCTGAAACTGTGACATTATCTTTCTTAAAAATGGAGGCTTCCCATACACATAAAATACCACCAGAAGCACCTAACGAATCACTAGTAACAAATTCAAAATTCAAATTACCCCAAAGAGATCGAACTAACATAGTGGAAATAGAAGACATCTTCGTTTCTTGAATTGCTAGAAAATTGAGTTTGAATGAAGTAGCTAACCTTTTGATCCATTCCTTTTTAGTCTTGTGACCAAGACCCTGTACGTTAACAGATAATGCATTCATTTAAAACCGAAATCCTCTCTTTGTCGACCAATAATTCCTTCAAGATCTTTCTCGCATCCCTCCATTGTAAATCCCATAACATGCCCCACTCGAATAATATCCTCCATCACTTCCAGAACTGAACCTCCGTTGCTGTTAAGACACTGTATTCCTTTTTTTTATAGATTGATGTCGAATGAACAGATTCTGATCTACTGTCCTTTGAGCCTGTACCAAGGGGTATGATTCAAATCCTCTGGTTGATCCCTAACTTTAGAAGCATCGTTACCAGAACCACTGTTGTCTTGAACCTCGGGTTCCTCCGGAGTATACCCAGGAGGGTGAGGAATTGATGAACTCGCCTGTGTAACACGTATGGGAATGTTACGTTCCTCCAATAAGTCGTAAATTCCAAAAATGTCTTCTGAATGGGTGCCAACAGCAGCCTCTTTATCACCTTTCGTAGGTGACATGTCGGACCGAAAAACCGTTTCTGGAACATCTTCACTATCTTCACCCTCACTGTTAATCTCCTCTTCAAAAACACATGTACTATCACCCACCAAATCATCCTCTCTATTAACATTCTGAGTGGACGAATCATCATTGGATAAAAATTCAGAATCTTTACGATCTACAAAAGAAGGATTCCACGTGAATAGCTCTTTAACTCGTACCAAGTAAGGTCGCCCTTTAACAATGACTTTGAAAGACTCAAGGATCGATGTTGGATGATTGGTATTAATGCATATACGCTTACGACCAAAGGTATTGTCACCGTTATCCTCTAACTCCATCGCTACGCCCCATTTACTACAGATATTACAAAACGAATCAGTAGTCCATGCTTTCATAGGTATTCCTTCGATATCCACCCACATTATTCTTTCCTCACTAACAAAATAGCTGGATGCAATTTGGATCTCTTTAAACCATGATTTCACGCCTTGATGCAATAACAGATTATCTCTTACTTTGGCATTGATACATTCTATCAAAACCCACATACCGTTATTAGCTACTTATGGGAAATTTATCATAAAACATAAATTATAGGATGTCATAGAAAAAATAATGATCTTTTTTTATGTACCTGGTGCAATGTACCAGTAAGATCCAGCAATCGAAGACATACACTCAGAACCACCCGTATCAATCAAGAACTTGGCAAGGGCAAAATCAGCAACGTGAGCTTAATAATCCGAATCCAACAATATATTGTTTGATTTCACATTTCGATGTAAGATCATAGTTGCACAATCGTGGTGAAGGTAGCACAGCCCCTTAGCAGGCTCAACCGCCATTTTATACCTTGTTTCCCACCGCAAATAAGCTCCTTTTGACACATGCAGAATCTCACCTAAACTACCATGCGACATGTACTCATATATCAACAATTTTATTCTCACGGTTGGATACATATCCCAACAATCTCACAATATTCCTGTGACGGATTTTCCCAAACGTTTGTATCTTAGCATCAAACCAGTGTTTTCTACCCATTAACCGTTTGATAGCTACATCAACACCATTTGCCATTATTCCTCGATAAAATATCCCAGCCCCACCTTTTCCTATAACGTTTTCATCCTTTAAACACTCAAGAGCATCCTCCACTCTTAAATCTAACCGCTGAAAGGTAGTTAGCGTCCATACTTTTGATCTCCTCGTTCCGTTTGTTTCTTATTTTTACAAATGTCAATATGAACAATGCTAAAATAATTGTGATTATAGCAATGGTCAAATATCATAACCTTTGATGTAGTGAAAGAACTACTCTTTTGTCCAGGCCCAGACATGATTGGACACTGAGCTATTTTATTTTTTTTTAAACGACACTGAGCCATTTGTGGTAAACAAAGGTTAGAGCTACCAGCGAAAATTGTGTCCCCAAAATCCTTTAATTGTCCGTCCATCGGGACTCTACCAGAGAACTTAATTATTATACGAACGAACCAAAACCGTCAAGCTCTTCATATGACCTAACTTAACCGGTATCTTACCTACAAGCTGGTTTTGCGACACATTAAGTATGTTCAAGTTGAACAAACTTAATATTCCCTTAGAAAACTCACCAAAAAAGTTGTTACGACTCAAATCTAATGACGTAAGTTGATTACATAATATCAAAAGACTTTGGAATCTCACCATTGAGATTATTATTACTTATACATATTGTGTATATCTTTCCAAGACTTAGCATCTCTTCAGGAATGTTGCCTACGAACTTATTAGAATCGAGAGATAAAGTTGCTAAGTTCACTAAACCACCAAAAGCTGAAGGTATATTACCGGTTATATGGTTGTTGGACATTGAGATACTTTGAAGAGAATGGCTAGACATTTTGTTTGGAAGTTGGCCTGTGAAATAGTTGTCGTCTATTTCAAGTATTGTACGTGAGTTGAGGCAAGATGAAGATGCCCGCCGGAATAGTACTGTTGAGAAGTTGTTCTTGATACGAATTCTGGTTAGTGAGTTGCAACTGCCGAGTTCTTTCAGTAGAGGGCCAAAGAAGTAGTTGTCCATTAGAATCAATGTTGTCAACCTGCCTGAAACCATCACCAACAGTACAATAAAGATATTGTTAAAATCTAACACAAGAAATATGTTCTTATTTTATGTTGAAGAGAATTTTAATTACCATGTTTAATTTTCAACCTCTTTTCTAAATTCTCATTTTACTTCCTTATACGTGATTAGATAAGAATTTTATATTAACTATAAGCCTCTACGGACAAAGTGTCCCATTTTTCACCAGCAAAATAATGACATTTTTATTTACACATATTGGCACCTCTGCGAATCCAGAAATCCGTCATAGGGTATGCATTTTTTTTAAATGGCAAAGATTCAGTTCGTCTTAGAATTTATAATTTTTATTAAGAAAACAAACAATTTATGCTACTAATGGCACGCGTATGCACGTGCATACTCTCTGCCTCAAGTATGCCCACCCATTGACATATACGTCACACATGTTTAGACATGCTAATTTTTTTTAAGTAATACTTTACTATTTGAATAGAGTGAAGCTTATTATAAATTGGTTAATATTATGCTAGGTAAGGACAGTCAAATTATTATCAAATGATGAAAAGCAGTTTAGAGAAGCTACAACATGATCATTCGTATTATTCTGTGTTGTTTCATATCAAACAGATTCACTATTTGAATAGAGTGAAGCTTATTATAAATTGGTTAATATGTATTATTCTGAAAGCTTGGGTGGTATTTCGCCTGTGAGATTATTCCATTGGAGAAATATTGTGTGTAGCCTTTTTAGATTTGAAAGACTTGCAGGAATTTTGCCAGTGAGATTAGCATTTGCTATGTCGAGTAGTTTTAATGATGTTAACGAACCAAATTCTGGTGGAATTCCGCCTGTGTAAGTATTGAAATATCGGAGATAAATCTCTTCAAGAGTTGATATACGCGATAAGCTTGATGGGATACTCCCGGATAGCTCGTTAGCTTGCAAACCTTGTGAAGCAAAATGAAAAAAATGGAATTAGTTTGCTGTAATTATAAGTGGATATATAAGATTGAGAAAATCACAAGGTACAAAACTATTTTGAGGGTATAGCTATCATCTCAAGAAAGTTACTATGCTGACTTTCCCTATGTACGAGTCACACTTATCTAAACTAAAAATAGTACTATGTGTTAAACATATCACGTCTTTAATGCAACAGCTTCGATCTCATGTCGTTGATCATCTGTCCGAAAGCAAAAAGAAAATAAAACGAGAGTTACGTTACATGAATCTTGGTTGCTTTTGTAGCACTAGCCAGTGTCCACCCACAAACAAGTTTTACACTGGCTAGCTTCGATTTCACGTGTGCATCATTTGACGCTTTTACGGTAAATTTATGCATTCGAATTAAGAAGAAGAGAAGTAAATCAGGCAAGTAATATACAAATTAAACTGCTCATATGAAACACAAAAAAATAAAATTTAAAAGTATGCTACGTACATTTAGAAAAATTATACTCCATAATCAACACACAAAACTATAAAAAGATACAAAGAAAAATTGAATATCGAAACAATAGCAATAAGTTCATAACCATTTCGAAATAGAAGTTGATAGTTTGACAACACGAAAGCTAACTGGTCAGGTTTTACATGAGATTGGTTGGAATGTTACATTATTATCCATAGGCAACTCGAGCCAAACAACCTTGCATAACAAGTGAAAGGTAGAGCTCTAGCTAAGGCTTAGACTCGAAAACTCGTTGAAACTAATTCCAAATTTCAAAAGATCGATTCTTCATATCAAAGATGATACTTAAGCAAAAAAATAATAATCCCGGATAATAAACTTTTGCAATACATGGTTTTGAATGTAAAACTAACATTAGTACGATGATTTAATCTAAATAGTGAAATAGGTTTTACAATGATAAGCAAAGAACTGATCCCCAGGAACAAGCAAAGAATCATCAAGCCTTCGCTTCTTTGGTTCAGGTTCTGCAGGAAGTGAAGGAGGCACGAAATTCAGACAAGCGATGGTGGGAGTAAGCATGATAGGGATCTGAAGCATTCAAAAAATTGAAGTTTGGATTCCATGCATTACTAGCAATGATTCGGTTTTCAAATTCAGGTCCATTTTTTGCCGCGAAGCTTGCAGTTTTGTCCACAATGGTTCTGATATCCGGGGGAGGGTGTATAATTCCAACAGTTCTGGTGTGTGTTGCGATTGATGCAGGGGCGGCATTTGACTTGTTCTGTTCATCCTCAGCTTCCTCAACCCTGGTGTGTGCTGCGATTGGTAAAATCGTCAATAAGCCTAACATTTTGAGGATTCAGAATCTATATAGAACACTTGTAAGAAACTTGCGGATCGGAATTGCAACAAACTAAAACCAAAAGAACAAAACCTCGATCGATTAAGGATAGAATATAGAATATAGGTCTCTGACCTCTTTTTATAAGATGGAATCATATGTCGGTCATCATAATGGGCCTGGGCCAAAAACCCTTATAAGAGGAATGCAAGAGATGCGATTACACATGCATGGTAACCGCTTACAAGGTTCATCGAATTTACCATCAAATTTACCGCCACACAATTGATATGTTACATGTGGTTTGAACTAATTCTGAACCCATAGCAAACCACAGTTATCAAGCACCAGCGTATCTTTCCGCTTACAAGTCATGTGAAAAGAAACTATTCCAGTAGATAAAGTTTTATCCTAAAAGGGATGAAAGAAACAAATTCACGGTATGTGTTGGATGCTGAGTGGTAATTAAGTTTGCTGTTCTTTCTGTTGCTTCAATTATGCGACAGGAGAAGCATACAAAGGTGGTAAGATGAGAAGTTGGGTCACAAATCAAAAAGGGTTTGGCTGAAACGGGTCACTTTCAGTCTGGGTGGGATTAGCTTGACCAAGAAATTTTATTTATATCGGTTTAATAACAGTTGCATTAATTAAGATCAACAAAAATGTCATAACACCTTTAACTCTTCTGATAAAATGTCTAGCAGGTTGTATGAGGTTGAAAGGACTGACAACATGTTCAACACATTTAACGTGTTCCTTTGTTAGCTAAAGTTTTGGGATTGTCCCGTTTCAGAAAAAGCATAAACTGCAGCACCTTGTGTATTGAGTTTCAAGCTGGACACTAAGTATAATTCTCTAACAAACAATATTGGAAAGAAAGACGATTAGGCCCAATTATATTTTCAGCTTAACTACTATAGATATAACTCTATGTACATCGATTAAAAGCTACTAACATCTGCAGCCTCAGATGAAGCGCTACAGAATTAGTATTTAGATTCAAACAGATGTACCTAATGTTCATAAACACGTAAAAGGTTGTATTTCAATACATCGGTTGTATGATATAATGAAAAGGTTGCATAACTGCATAAGTTCAACCCAAACCACCAACTTGGTGTATCTGAACTGCGTATGCAAATACGCATCACTCACAACCAACTTTCAGGATATACGCCAGACCCCAAGCATCTGACCGGCTACCTAAAACACAAGTCAAACACCATCCTGACTCTACTCAACGTAGCATCCTGACCAGCCGACAACCCAAACACACTACACGAGTGCAGCAAACCATACATGTTCATCAAATATAACGACTATCAGTATCTATAGATGTCCTTCCAATAAACGAATAAAGCTCTTTATTTTAATACTGTATCAGTCGACTAACAATCTATTTCTTGTGTCATGTAAACAAAATTCAGCATCGAGAGTTCTTCCCTTTTGAACAAGTGCAATAGCTACTTACATAATTTACACCCTTAACGTGAAAATCAATCCTATATAGTGATGCTCGCTACAGTAGTTAATACATAACCAATTTATCATACCACTGACTCATAAGCCCAAAAGGTAACCACAGAGTAAGCTATTCATATCTACGCAACACAGGGTCTAATTGGTTTAAGATAGTCGATGGGAAGAAATGATGTGGCATCAATGTAATAAAGAGCCCGGGTTGTAAGCTGTTTGTTGGAAAGTGAGTTAAACTTTAGGGTTCGTTTAATAAATTTGTTTTAAGTAATTTGTTTGGCTTGTCAAACAAGTTTTGTTAATTTAGTTTATCTTTGCTTGGTATGTTTTGAATCATTGGTTCCCTATAAATAGAGACCAATCCCATTATTTTTTTTGTATCTTTCGAATTGTAACTTTACTATTTGAATAAAAACTTCCGCTTATTTTGTTCGACTTTGTTTATTGGTTTTTTTTGTTTGAATTATCCGACACTGTCCATGCACCACTTGTAATCTTGAGGGGTACACAACCAGCGTAATAATCAATTCAGTCTGAGTAAAAACGATCCCACGAGGTTCAAATCAAAACATGATTCATTATGCTACGCATATTGTTGGATATATTGACTTTGACCTCCTAAGGGTCATTTAGTAATTTTGGTAGTAAGGGTAGTTTAGTCATTTCGCTAGTAACTTCATATGTAGGAAACCTGTAAGTGTAGGTCGGTTTTGCTTGTATATATTAACTTGTATCTATAATTTTGTAACTTGGAGCTTTTGGATAATAAAATGACCAGTTTCTTTGTGCTCCCAAACACCCTTCTGTTCTTGTTCTTGTTCTTGTGTAGCTGATATTATGATGTTTATTTGCTATATTTTGCCCATGTTAGCAGCCCCTTAATTCCTAACAAATTGGTATCAGAGCCATTCGATCAATTTGAATCAAGCTTAATTTGTTTGGGGTTTTTTAGAATTTGTTTTGGGTTTATTGATTGGTGAATTGGTTTCAGCTTTGGGTTGATTTCAAGAATCAGTTTCTTGATTTGATGATTTGGTGACTTGGTGATTTGATTAGAAACAACATCAGGTTTGTTTGTGTTTTGGGTTTTCTTTTGCTTAATTGTTTCTTGCTTCCTCTTATTTGATAGATTCAATGGGTTTGTTTAGAGGGGTTTGTTGATTAGGAATTAGAATTAGATTTTTTTAATTGGGTGCTTGTTGGTTTACAACTCTTTGTTACATAGGAGTTGATATGGAAATTGTTCGTTACATAGTAAACCCTGTTTGTTGCCTAGATATAACAAATAGCATGGCTTGGTAATTCTTTTGGTATGGTGGAGCATTTGGGTATTCGTTGTTTGATATGTTCTCTCCATTAGACTTATTATTTTGTTTGAATTAGGGAAGGACTTTAAATTTGGATTAGTGTTTGTAGTTGGAATTTTGCTATTTTTAGCGATATGGGTATGAGATCAACGATGGATGGCGTTGGTTTCTTTGAATTGGTTTGGTTGGTATTCGAATTTGGGTTTGTTTGAATTTGAGCCGTAATTCGTATATGATACGTGGGCTATTAGTTTGAACTTTGAAGTTTGGGTCGTAATTCTTATTATATAAGTGGACAATTAGAATTTGAATTTGGTATTTGGAATTTGAAGATCGATATGGTGTTTGAAGACTTAATTATCATCATGTCGTTTGAAGTTTGTTCGATCGTTTGGAATTTAGAAATTTGAATCTTCGTTTGTCGGGCTTTTGAAGTTAGTTGCCCGAATTTGATTGTGGAAGATCGTTTGAGCCTATTTGTTTGTTTGGTTGACCGAGTTTGAATTTGTCGGTTAACATTTGGTTGTTCGCAGGTTTAGTTTGCTTTGGATCGTTTTCAGGTTCGATCCATTTAGTTTGCTTTGGATCCTTTTCAGGTTCGATCCATTTAGGTTTGCGTTGGATCGTTTTCAGATTCGATCATTTGGTTTTGGATCGTTTTTGCATTCGATCGTTTGTTTTGAATTTGGCTAGTATCTCTAGCGTTTGGAAATTTGCATTTGAAGATGAAGGAATGGTTCGGTTTGAAGTTTCGACCGGAATTGAAGTATAGCTACTTAGGAGCTAAAGTCAAGGTGGAGATTGTTGGATATTGACTTTGACCTCCTAAGGGTCATTTAGTAATTTTGGTAGTAAGGGTAGTTTAGTCATTTCGCTAGTAACTTCATATGTAGGAAACCTGTAAGTGTAGGTCGGTTTTGCTTGTATATATTAACTTGTATTTGTAATTTTGTAACTTGGAGCTTTTGGATAATAAAATGACCAGTTTCTTTATGCTCCCAAACACCCTTCTGTTCTTGTTCTATGATGTTTGTTTGCTATATTTTGCCCATGTTAGCAGCCGCTTAATTTCTAACAGATATATCCTATAGATAACAGATGTTAGCACGCCTTTAACTCTTACGATATGTCGATATTTGAATCGTGAGCTACGTGTTTGTTAACCATATACGGTTTTAAAGACAAGTTTTATAGTACTAAATTTTCTCCCTTCCTTGCACCCTTTCAAGGCCACACATAGGACATAGTATCAGCATTTCAGGTACAGATACTATTGCTATTAATGTTATACTTATGAAGAATATGCTAGCGGTTCTATAACCGCTGAAGAAAGAACAAATCTACTAAATTATTCTTACCCGGGAACAGGGGCTTGTGGTGGAATGGACACTACAAATACCATGGCATCTGCCATCGACGCAATGGGAATGCCTATTCCTTACAGGTAACGAACTTCACGGGCAATTTTGTAATTCTGTTCTACTTCCATTGATTAGCTGATCCCTTTTAAAAATATTTTTGAAGCTCATCAACACCTGCTGAAGATCCATTGAAGTTGGACGAGTACAGCTTATGTTTCACAATGCGTATATGATTTCTGAAGTCTAAAATTATAAAATTATGTCTCATTTACTTGTTGTGGCCTCTGGGTATAAGTGACCCACTGATCGATATTTCTAACATAATCTACACGACATAAAATCAAATGTCACATATTCAGATGACGTTGTTTCAGAGCTACAAATATTGATAGTTAACTAAAAAAAGGATTGGTATCATTAACTTGGCGTTGATATGAAACAATATTAGTACAGAGAAATTGTGGATCAAGATCAATAAGCTCGGTAATCAAACATAGAAAGAGAGATTAACAATTGGAATCTCAATCATGACACCAAATCCATAAATCTTGATTTGCATGTTACAAAAATATATAACATTTGTCGTTTATTCTAAACCTTGCTTTGCCTTTTTCGTGCATTATACCTGTTGGAATCGTAAAACCAACAACCGAAGATCGATATGCGGAAACCTAGATCCCTTAAAGAAGATCATAGAGTTGCAACGACAGAAAACCAGAAGAACGACACAAAGGTAACCAAACGATTTACTTTATTATACCAATCGATTGATTACAGTAGAAAGAATAGAAGCTACGGTGTGATTTGAGCATCACCCCCTCACCTCGTTTTATTGGGTGAGGGGGTCGGTTCCCTAGTCATCACCGACTAGGGATTGGGCTTGGATCCACCCAGCTCAAATACAACCTACCTTAAATAAAGCTTACATAGGAAACATGGCTTATACTAATCTTAACTAGACTTAGGAACTAATACTAACAATTTCTACCTTAGTGACAAGACTAGTTAGCCCCGACACCAAGTATCTTCATGCAATACTTAAACTTCAGACCTGGAACCACCTTTGTAAACGCGTCAGCTGCATTATCCTTCGTGCCTATCTTTGCCACTTCAATCTCTTTAGATTCCACGATCTCCCTGATGTAGTGATACCTCACGTTGATATGCTTCGTCCTCTCATGAAACATTGCATTTCTTGAGAGATGAATTGCCCCTTGATTATCACAATTCACAACCACTGGCCTTAGGTTTATTCCCAACTCGATTAGTAGAACTTTAAGCCAAATGCTTTCCTTAACAGCTTCCGTAAGGGCCATATACTCTGCCTCTGTAGTAGACAATGCAACAACATGCTGCAGAGTTGCTTTCCAACTCACAACACAGCCATGTACCATAAACACATACCGGTTATCGATCTACCCTTGTCAGGGTCTTTAGCATAATCGCTATCCACGAAACCGTCAACATCTACGTGCTTCCCTTGATCTCTACCATACACTAGACCTACATCAGCAGTGCCCTTCAAGTACTTCAAAATCCACTTCACCTCTTCCCAGTGATTTTTACCTGGATTCGCCAAATACCTGCTCGCAATGCTAACAGCATACGCAATATCTGGTCTAGTGAAAACCATCAAGTACATTAAACTACCTACAGCATTCGCATATGGGACCTTACACATTCTTTCCACATCCCAGTCACTCGACGGACAATCCTTCAAAGATACCTTGAAGTGTGCTCCCAATGGCACAGAGACCGACTTGCCATTATCCACTCTGTAGTTATTCAGAATTTTCCGCACATATCCCGACTGAGACACCTTCAGGGTTCGGTTACCCCTATCCCTGACAATCTCCATACCAAGTATCTTCCTAGCTGGACCAAGTTCCTTCATATCAAACTCTTTCTGCAGCAGTCCCTTGGTATATTCGATCTCAGACTTGCTTTTACAAGCAATCAACATATCATCTACATACCATTCGATTGATTACAGTAGAAAGAATAGAAGCTACGGTGTGATTTGAGCATCGCCCCCTCACCTCCTTTTATAGGGTGAGGGGGTCGGTTCCCTAGTCTTCACCGACTAGGGATTGGGCTTGGATCCACCCGGCTCAAATACAACCTACCTTAAATAAAGCTTACATAGGAAACATGGCTTATACTAATCTTAACTAGACTTAGGAACTAATACTAACAATTTCTACCTTAGTGACAAGACTAGTTAGCCCCGACACCAAGTATCTTCATGCAATACTTGAACTTCGGACCCGGAACCACCTTTGTAAACGCGTTAGCTGCATTATCCTCCGTGCCTATCTTTGCCACTTCAATCTCTTTAGATTCCACGATCTCCCTAATGAAGTGATACTTCACGTTGATATGCTTCGTCCTCTCATGAAACATTGCATTTCTTGAGAGATGAATTGCCCCTTGATTATCACAATTCACAACCACTGACCTTAGGTTTATTCCCAACTCGATTAGTATACCTTTAAGCCAAATGCTTTCCTTAACAGCTTCCGTAAGCGCCATATACTTCGCCTCTGTAGTAGACAATGCAACAGCATGCTGCATAGTTGCTTTCTAACTCACAACACAGCCATGTACCATACACACGTACCCGGTTATCGATCTACCCTTGTCAGGGTCTTTAGCATAATCGCTATCCATGAAACCGTTAACATCTACGTGCTTCCCTTGATCTCTACCATACACTAGACCTACATCAGCAGTGCCCTTCAAGTACTTCAAAATTCACTTCACCGCTTCCCAGTGATTTTTACCTGGATTCGCCAAATACCTGCTCACAATGCTAACAACATACGCAATATCTGGTCTAGTGCAAACCATCAAGTACATTAAACTACCTACAGCATTCGCACATGGGACCTTACTCATTCTTTCCACATCCCAGTCACTCGACGGACAATCCTTCAAAGATACCTTGAAGTGTGCTCCCAATGGCACAGAGACCGACTTGCCATTATCCACTCTGTAGTTATTCAGAATTTTCCGCACATATCCCGACTGAGTCACCTTCAGGGTTCGGTTACCCCTATCCCTGACAATCTCCATACCAAGTATCTTCCTAGTTGGACCAAGTTCCTTCATATCAAACTCTTTCCACAGCAGTCCCTTGGTATATTCGATCTCAGACTTGGTTCGTCCCTGTGGGTTTGGTTCCTTTGATTTGAGCCCTATGGGTGGAGTCCACGATGTGGTCACTTTGGTCCACACACTGTTCTCTTTGGTATGTGTCCACGGGTCCGTGCTTTGGGAATGGAGGTTTAGATGTCATTATAACCGTGAAATGCACCAAGAAATTGATGAGCATATATACAATTTCTGCTGACAGACACAAGTCATCTATTATATATCCCAAGCCGTCAGTTTGTAAAAGCCGGACTAGGGTCAAATTGCATTTCAATTCAAGCGAATAGTCAGGCTTTAGTTTGACTAAAGTAGTATGAATTAAGGTAAATAGAATAGATCATGTTTCGTATCAACAAATTTAAAACCACAAGTAATATGGATCATCACGAACCTGGAGAAGTGGTTGGATTGGGTTTAACACACTGACTATGAAGAAAGTTCACAGATATATTTTCATGGAGTTACCTTGAGAGCTAATGTAAGCTCATCTTCATCACGAACCAGGAGAGATAGGCGCCACACGTATATGTGGTCACACATTCATTCAACACTGGTTTAAGAATCTTACTTACGGGAATATAGCACCAGCTTATCTTTCCGCTTACAAGTCATGTGAAAAGAAACTATTCCAGTAGATAAAGTTTTATCCTAAAAGGGATGAAAGAAACAAATTCACGGTATGTGTTGGATGCTGAGTGGTAATTAAGTTTGCTGTTCTTTCTGTTGCTTCAATTATGCGACAAGAGAAGCATACAGAGGTGGTAAGATGAGAAGTTGGGTCACAAATCAAAAAGGGTTTGGCTGAAACGGGTCACTTCCAGTCTGGGTGGGATTAGCTTGACAAAGAAATTTTATTTATATCGGTTTAATAACAGTTGCATTAATTAAGATCAACAAAAATGTCATAACACCTTTAAATCTTCTGATAAAATGTCTAGCATGTTGTATGAGGTTGAAAGGACTGACAACATGTTCAACACATTTAACGTGTTCCTTTGTTAGCTAAAGTTTTGGGATTGTCCCGTTTCATAAAAAGCATAAACTGCAACACCTTGTGTATTGAGTTTCAAGCTGGACACTAAGTATAATTCTCTAACAAACAATATTGGAAAGAAAGACGATTAGGCCCAATTATATTTTCAGCTTAACTACTATAGATATAACTCTATGTACATCGATTAAAAGTTACTAACATCTGCAGCCTCAGATGAAGCGCTACAGAATTAGTATTTAGATTCAAACATATGTACCTAATATAAACACGTAAAAGGTTGTATTTCAATACATCGGTTGTATGATATAATGAAAAGGTTGCATAACTGCATAAGTTCAACCCAAACCACCAACTTGGTGTATCTGAACTGCGTATGCAAATACGCATCACTCATAACCAACTTTCAGGATATACGCCAGACCCCAAGCATCTGACCGGCTACCTAAAACACAAGTCAAACACCATCCTGACTCTACTCAACGTAGCATCCTGACCAGCCGACAACCCAAACACACTACACGAGTGCAGCAAACCATACATGTTCATCAAATATACGACTATCAGTATCTATAGATGTCCTTCCAATAAACGAATAAAGCTCTTTATTTTAATACTATATCAGTCGACTAACAATCTATTTCTTGTGTCATGTAAACAAAATTCAGCATCGAGAGTTCTTCCCTTTTGAACAAGTGCAATAGCTACTTACATAATTTACACCCTTAACGTGAAAATCAATCCTATATAGTGATGCTCGCTACAGTAGTTAATACATAACTAATTTATCATACCACTAACTCATAAGCCCAAAAGGTAACCACAGAGTAAGCTATTCATATCTACGCAACACAGGGTCTAATTGGTTTAAGATAGTCGATGGGAAGAAATGATGTGGCATCAATGTAATAAAGAGCCCGGGTTGTAAGCTGTTTGTTGGAAAGTGAGTTAAACTTTATGGTTCGTTTAATAAATTTGTTTTAAGTAATTTGTTTGGCTTGTCAAACAAGTTTTGTTAACTTAGTTTATCTTTGCTTGGTATGTTTTGAATCATTGGTTCCCTATAAATAGAGACCAATCCCATTATTTTTTTTGTATCTTTCGAATTGTAACTTTACTATTTGAATAAAAACTTCCGCTTATTTTGTTCGACTTTGTTTATTGGTTTTGTTTGTTTGAATTATCCGACACTGTCCATGCACAACTTGTAATCTTGAGGGGTACACAACCAGCGTAATAATCAATTTAGTCTGAGTAAAAACGATCCCACGAGGTTCAAATCAAAACATGATTCATTATGCTACACATATTGTTGGATATATTGACTTTGACCTCCTAAGGGTCATTTAGTAATTTTGGTAGTAAGGGTAGTTTAGTCATTTTGCTAGTAACTTCATATGTAGGAAACCTGTAAGTGTAGGTCGGTTTTGCTTGTATATATTAACTTGTATCTATAATTTTGTAACTTGGAGCTTTTGGATAATAAAATGACCAGTTTCTTTGTGCTCCCAAGCACCCTTCTTTTCTTGTTCTTGTTCTTGTGTAGCTGATATTATGATGTTTATTTGCTATATTTTGCCCATGTTAGCAGCCCCTTAATTCCTAACAAATTGGTATCAGAGCCATTCGATCAATTTGAATCAAGCTTAATTTGTTTGGGGTTTTTTAGAATTTGTTTTGGGTTTATTGATTGGTGAATTGGTTTCAGCTTTGGGTTGATTTCAAGAATCAGTTTCTTGATTTGATGATTTGGTGACTTGGTGATTTGATTAGAAACAACATCAGGTTTGTTTGTGTTTTGGGTTTTCTTTTGCTTAATTGTTTCTTGCTTCCTCTTATTTGATAGATTCAATGGGTTTGTTTAGAGGGGTTTGTTGATTAGGAATTAGAATTAGATTTTTTTAATTGGGTGCTTGTTGGTTTACAACTCTTTGTTACATAGGAGTTGATATGGAAATTGTTCGTTACATAGTAAACCCCGTTTGTTGCCTAGATATAACAAATAGCATGGCTTGGTAATTCTTTTGGTATGGTGGAGCATTTGGGTATTCGTTGTTTGATATGTTCTCTCCATTAGACTTATTATTTTGTTTGAATTAGGGAAGGACTTTAAATTTGGATTAGTGTTTGTAGTTGGAATTTTGCTATTTGTAGCGATATGGGTATGAGATCAACGATGGATGGCGTTGGTTTCTTTGAATTGGTTTGGTTGGTATTCGAATTTGGGTTTGTTTGAATTTGAGCCGTAATTCGTATATGATACGTGGGCTATTAGTTTGAACTTTGAAGTTTGGGTCGTAATTCTTATTATATAAGTGGACAATTAGAATTTGAATTTGGTATTTGGAATTTGAAGATCGATTTGGTGTTTGAAGACTTAATTATCATCATGTCGTTTGAAGTTTGTTCGATCGTTTGGAATTTAGAAATTTGAATCTTCGTTTGTCGGGCTTTTGAAGTTAGTTGCCCGAATTTGATTGTGGAAGATCGTTTGAGCCTATTTGTTTGTTTGGTTGACCGAGTTTGAATTTGTCGGTTAACATTTGGTTGTTCGCAGGTTTAGTTTGCTTTGGATCGTTTTCAGGTTCGATCCATTTAGTTTGCTTTGGATCGTTTTCAGGTTCGATCCATTTAGGTTTGCGTTGGATCGTTTTCAGATTCGATCATTTGGTTTTGGATCGTTTTTGCATTCGATCGTTTGTTTTGAATTTGGCTAGTATCTCTAGCGTTTGGAAATTTGCATTTGAAGATGAAGGAATGGTTCGGTTTGAAGTTTCGACCGGAATTGAAGTATAGCTACTTAGGAGCTAAAGTCAAGGTGGAGATTGTTGGATATTGACTTTGACCTCCTAAGGGTCATTCAGTAATTTTGGTAGTAAGGGTAATTTAGTCATTTCGCTAGTAACTTCATATGTAGGAAACCTGCAAGTGTAGGTCGGTTTTGCTTGTATATATTAACTTGTATCTGTAATTTTGTAACTTGGAGCTTTTGGATAATAAAATGACCAGTTTCTTTATGCTCCCAAACACCCTTCTGTTCTTGTTCTATGATGTTTGTTTGCTATATTTTGCCCATGTTAGCAGCCGCTTAATTTCTAACAGATATATCCTATAGATAACAGATGTTAGCACGCCTTTAACGCTTACGATATGTCGATATTTGAATCGTGAGCTACGTGTTTGTTAACCATATACGGTTTTAAAGACAAGTTTTATAGTACTAAATTGTCTCCCTTCCTTGCACCCTTTCAAGGCCACACATAGGACATAGTATCAGCATTTCAGGTACAGATACTATTGCTATTAATGTTATACTTATGAAGAATATGCTAGCGGTTCTATAACCGCTGAAGAAAGAACAAATCTACTAAATTATTCTTACCCGGGAACAGGGGCTTGTGGTGGAATGGACACTACAAATACCATGGCATCTGCCATCGACGCAATGGGAATGCTTATTCCATACAGTTAACGAACTTCACGGGCAATTTTGTAATTCTGTTCTACTTCCATTGATTAGCTGATCCCTTTTAAAAATATTTTTGAAGCTCATCAACACCTGCTGAAGATCCATTGAAGTTGGACGAGTACAGCTTATGTTTCACAATGCGTATATGATTTCTACAGTCTAAAATTATAAAATTATGTCTCATTTACTTGTTGTGGCCTCTGGGTATAAGTGACCCACTGATCGATATTTCTAACATAATCTACACGACACAAAATCAAATGTCGCATATTCAGATGACGTTGTTTCAGAGCTACAAATATTGATAGTTAACTGAAAAAAGGATTGGTATCATTAACTTGGCGTTGATATGAAACAATATTAGTACAGAGAAATTGTGGATCAAGATCAATAAGCTCGGTAATCAAACATAGAAAGAGAGATTAACAATTGGAATCTCAGTCATGACACCAAATCCATAAATCTTGATTTGCATGTTACAAAAATATATAACATTTGTCGTTTATTCTAAACCTTGCTTTGCCTTTTTCGTGCATTATACCTGTTGGAATCGTAAACCCAACAACCGAAGATCGATATGCGGAAACCTAGATCCCTTAAAGAATATCGTAGAGTTGCAACGACAGAAACCCAGAAGAACGACACAAAGGTAACCAAACGATTTACTTTATTATACCAATCGATTGATTACAGTAGAAAGAATAGAAGCTACTGTGTGATTTGAGCATCACCCCCTCACCTCCTTTTATTGGGTGAGGGGGTCGGTTCCCTAGTCTTCACCGACTAGGGATTGGGCTTGGATCCACCCAGCTCAAATACAACCTACCTTAAATAAAGCTTACATAGGAAACATGGCTTATACTAATCTTAACTAGACTTAGGAACTAATACTAACAATTTCTACCTTAGTGACAAGACTAGTTAGCCCCGACACCAAGTATCTTCATGCAATACTTGAACTTCAGACCTGGAACCACCTTTGTAAACGCGTCAGCTGCATTATCCTTCGTGCCTATCTTTGCCACTTCAATCTCTTTAGATTCCACGATCTCCCTGATGAAGTGATACCTCACGTTGATATGCTTCGTCCTCTCATGAAACATTGCATTTCTTGAGAGATGAATTGCCCCTTGATTATCACAATTCACAACCACTGGCCTTAGGTTTATTCCCAACTCGATTAGTAGACCTTTAAGCCAAATGCTTTCCTTAACAGCTTCCGTAAGGGCCATATACTCCGCCTCTGTAGTAGACAATGCAACAACATGCTGCAGAGTTGCTTTCCAACTCACAACACAGCCATGTACCATAAACACGTACCCGGTTATCGATCTACCCTTGTCAGGGTCTTTAGCATAATCGCTATCCACGAAACCGTCAACATCTACGTGCTTCCCTTGATCTCTACCATACACTAGACCTACATCAGCAGTGCCCTTCAAGTACTTCAAAATACACTTCACCACTTCCCAGTGATTTTTACCTGGATTCGCCAAATACCTGCTCGCAATGCTAACAGCATACGCAATATCTGGTCTAGTACAAACCATCAAGTACATTAAACTACCTACAGCATTCGCATATGGGACCTTACACATTCTTTCCACATCCCAGTCACTCGACGGACAATCCTTCAAAGATACCTTGAAGTGTGCTCCCAATGGCACAGAGACCGACTTGCCATTATCCACTCTGTAGTTATTCAGAATTTTCCGCACATATCCCGACTGAGACACCTTCAGGGTTCGGTTACCCCTATCCCTGACAATCTCCATACCAAGTATCTTCCTAGTTGGACCAAGTTCCTTCATATCAAACTCTTTCCACAGCAGTCCCTTGGTATATTCGATCTCAGACTTGCTTTTACAAGCAATCAACATATCATCTACATACAACAGTAGATATATGTACATACCTGGTGCAAACTCCTTGAAGTAAACACAACTATCATAGTTGCTACGGCTAAACCCATTGCTGACCATATACACATCAAATCGTTTATACCACTGTCTTGGAGACTGCTTAAGACCATAAATGGATTTCTTCAACAAACATACCTTGTTGCCCGTTCCTTCTTCAAAACCAAGCGGTTGCCTCATATAAATGGTTTCTTCAAGATTACCATGCAAAAACACCGTCCTCACATCAAGTTGTTCCAACTCGTAATCTTCACAAGCAGTTAATGAGAGAATCACCCTAATAGATGTATGTCGAACCACGGGTGAGAATACCTCGTTATAGTGAATCTCTGCTCGTTGTGTGAAACCCCGAGCTACCATCCTTGCTTTATACTTTGGTTTCTGAACGCCTTCAATCCCTTCTTTAATCTTATACAACCACTTGCAGCTTACCAGCTTCTGACCACGTGGTTGATCGACCAGCTCCCAAGTATGATTCTTCTTTAAAGAACTCATCTCTTCCTCCATAGCACGAACCCACTCATCCCTTTCAGATGAATTAATCGCCTCCTGGAATGTGATTGGTTCATGTGTATCTTCTTCCTTAGCAATAGCAAACGCATAAGCCGTAATATCATCTTCTTCCCTATACCCTAACGATCTAGACAATGATACATTACCTTCATTCCTATACCTTGCAGGTTTAGTAGTTGTTCTCTTAGCTCTATCATGCACCAGAACATAGTTTTCTAGATTCTGTTGTTAAGGCATTGCATCTACTGCATCTTCAACTTGATCCTCATATTCATTCCCTGGATTTACCGCAGTATAAGGATCCACAGTTGGTTCGACCCGACTGCCTTGAAGTTCCACCTCAAACTCAATTTCCTTCCCAGAATTTGCAGCACCAGCACCCTTGAGAGTATCCTTATACATAAGGCTCTCATTAAAGACCACATCCCTGCTTATGATTATCTTCGGTTTAACATCATCCAACCTCCATAATCTGTATCCCTTCACACCCTCAGGATACCCCAGGAATATGCATTTTATAGCTCTAGGCTTGAGCTTCCTTGACTCAAGTGTGAATAAGCAACGCAACCAAATATCTTTAACATCTCGTAATTCGCCGGATGTCCTGACCATAAATCCATAGGTGTCTTCTTCTCCAATGCTTTAGATGGAGACCTATTGATCAGATATGCTGCCGTCAACGTTGCTTCAGCCCAGAATGATTCTGGCAAACCAGACTGAATCAGTAAACACCTAACCTTGTCCAAGAGCGTCCTGCTCATTCGTTCAGCTAGACCATTCTGTTGCGGAGTTCCAGCAACCGTCAAATGTCTTGCTACCCCGCTCTCCTTGCACAAGTTATTAAACTCCTGATTACAAAACTCCAAACCATTATCTGTTCGAAGTTTCTTCAGTCTTCTACCTGTCTGGTTTTCTACCAACTGCTTCCACTCCTTGAACTTGCTGAACGCCTCACTCTTGTGTCTAAGAAAATAAACCCAAACCCTCCTCGAATAATCATCAACAAACGATAAGAAGTAACGACAACCACTCATCGATTCCACCCGAGAAGGACCCCAGAGATCTGCATGGACATAGCCTATAACTCCCTCTGTTGTGTGCTGACCTCGACCAAAACTCACCCTGGTCGATTTTCCAAGAACACAATTTTCACAGAATTCGAGCTTACCTAGACCTTCCTTCCCCAGCACCTCTCTTCTTTTGAGTTCATTCAGGCATGCTTCACTAATGTGACCCAGGCGTTTATGCCACATCTGCGCAAGACTTTCCTTTTCTTTTATACCGACACTAGCTTCACTTGATTCAGCCCAACCATCCAAGGAGTACACACAATTTTCCTTCAAAGTTCCCGACAAAACCATCAAAGAACCCTTGATCACCTTTACTCTTCCATTCTGCAACTTCACGGTATAGCCCTCTCGATCCAGAGTGCCCAAAGATAACAAATTTCTTTTCAACTCGGGAATGTAACGCACATTCTCAAGCACAAAACTTGAACCATCTTTCATTTGTACTCTCACCTTCCCTATCCCCTTGATGGCACATGCTCTATTATCACCGAGCAAAACCATACCATCATAAAGCTCCTTAAAATCAAACAAGAAGTCCCTCCTAGGCGTCATGTGATAGGAACCACCAGATTCCATGATCCACTCTAAGAACCTTTCCTCACTCACCGCCATCAACAAATCACCATTGTCATAACCCTTAGAATACGTCCCAGCGTCCTGCTTTGCATTCTTGTTGACAAAGCCAGTTGATTTCTTCTTGTTCCATTTTGGACAGTCTTTCTTAAGGTGATCCTCAGAATAGCATATGTAACACTACTGTTTATAAGTTACTTTACCTTTTGAATTTGATCGCGAACTACCACGTCCTTGATTACCCCGATGCTCCGACCTTCCCCTTACAAACAACCCATCACCATCATCCTTTGCATCTGTCCTCTTCTTCAACTCCCGTGAATTGAGGGTAGACAAGACATCTTCCAAAGAGAGCGACTCCCTTCCATAAAGCAATGTCTCCACAAAGTTATCATACGAGGACGGTAATGATGTAAGTAACATGAGTGCCTGATCTTCGTCATCAATTTCAACGTCTGTGTTCGCCAAGTCACCGATCAACTTATTAAACTCATCTATATGTTCAGATAATTTCTTACCTGCATGCATGTAGAAAGTGAACAGCTTCTTCTTCAAGTATAACTTGTTGGCTAAAGACTTTGTCATATACAAAGTTTCCAATTTTAACCAAACACCCGCAGCAGAATTTTCTTTGTTGGCTAAAGACTTTGTCTATTTATAAGCAATATTGCACCGACCTGATCAACCCCACCGACGTACTATTTATTATTTTTTCTCCTTTTTATTTAAGTTTGTTATGTTATGATATACTAACTTTTTACTATGTTTAATTGTTTTTTACAAAACTTAAAAAGAACACAAACATGTTACGAGTTGATTTATTTTGCATTTTTTTTATTTATAAACTTAGACTAATTTTAGTTATTTATTACGTAAGATTAAATTTCGTAAAAAACACGAAGATGCCACTTTTGCCATAATGTCCAAAAATTGTAAAAAAAAATCGGCCAAAGAAATGAATTGTAAATTTTATGAAAATAATTTATAAATAGTGATATCTTATTAGTGATAAAAACAGTAAAATATAACTAAATAACATAATTACATTGTATTATCACTAGTAATATTCATTGTTTTATCACTAGCGATATTTAATTATTTTATCACTAGTGAAATGTTAATAGTGATAAACTTAGTTCGGAAAATTTACGACTTTAGTCACTTCGTCTAATATTTAAAAAAATTTAGCCCTTTTGGCAAAAATTATCTCTCCATATTTTTTTTAAATCTTAAGTTAATCTTTACATTAAAATTATAGCAAAATAGATGATGAGGTGTTTGTAAGTAAAAACAAAGTTGTAATTGAACTTTTGTCAACATGTTACATAGTTTTACATATAACTTAAAAAATCATTTAACTTGCCATTTTTAAGAAAAGTAAAAATTTAAAAAACTTAAATTTTGTAAAAAAAGGTATGATTTACAAAAAAGAGTAGGATGCAATTTTTCTTGAACAAAAAATTTTAAAGAGTAAAGTGCAATTTTTTTACAATTTTTTTTTCTTTTAGAAAATCAAATTTTAATTATTTTATATGAGCGGTCGTTAATGTAACGGATTAATGATGAAATAAGAAATCAAACACTCATTAAATTAATCCATTGGAGCAAATCAAACATTTTAGCATTCCACATAATGTATGAAATCATATTGTTTAATAATAATATAAGGAAAAAAAATTACACTTAACAATAAAAAAGATGGTTATGAAATCACAATGTTTGCAGTTTGAAATATTGCTACATGGTGTTACGAGTCACAATTATCTAAATTGAAAGTAGCTCTATAACATGCCGCATGAACTGCTCATATGAAACACCAAAAACATAAATTTACTATTATTTTTTCCAAAATTATTTTAATGTATGCTACGTACATCTAAAAAATCATACTCCGTAATCGGGACACAGAACTTTAAAAAAATATATAAAAAAACTTGAATATCGAAGCAATAGCAATAAGTTCATAACCATTTCGACATACAGGTTGATAATTATGATTTTAATTAGACAACACGAATAGTTAACTGTCAGGTTTTTCGTCAGATTGGTTGGAAAGTTTTACATTATGATCCGTAGGCAACTCGAGCCAAACAAACTTGCATGACAAGTGACGTCCAAAGGTAAAGCTCGGGCTAAGGCTTGGACTCGAACTCAATGAAACTAAAGTTTATATGTCAAATGGTCGATTCTTCATATCGAATTGATACTTTAACAAAAATATACTAATCCTTGATCATAAACTTTTGTAATACACGGTCTTCAATGTAAAACCTATATTAGTACATAAGCTAAATAGTGAAATAGTTCTTATAATGATAAGAAAATTTACGATTAACCATTTTGTCCAACATTTTAGGAAGACAAAATAAAACAAAAAGAAACATGATACATCATCATGAATTACATGAACTAATTAACCATCCAAAAATGTTAATTTGGTCATGAACCTACACCCTTATATTAATCATTAGAACTTTTTTAACTCCGATGTTACGGTATCTTCTGCAGGGTTCGTCGATCGCACGTTTGAGATTGCGCGATCTTTTTTGAACTTCCAACACAAACAACTATGCGGTGAGGCGTTTTTAGATTCGCCATCATCTATGATGCATTTCTCATCTCTTTCTTTTTCGGCATCCTTGAACTTCTCATCATTAAGTGTTTTCAACACGTAAGCTTCACTCAAATCGTAACGAGCCTTGGGTGTTGATTATAAGTTGGAGCAAAATGAATGAACTTAATGAAGTAATGGTATTAACATGTCAACTTTATAATGGATTAGTATTTGTTGGTGCCTTGGGTGATACGACTCTCTCAGATAGTATCAGGATAAGGCACGACTTTAAGCGTGTGCTTGCTCCTTAAGAATTAGAGAAGGAAAACTAGACATGTTTATTGATTCATTTGATTGACTGATTACATTAACAATGCCGGTATTTATTAAACCTAGAAACCCTAATCTTAAGATAAATAATAGTGGCCAGTTTGGCCCAACCCTATCAAAGCTCAGCGTAACATTCTTCACTCCTTCGAATTCACCTTGCCCTCAAGATGACGTCTTGTAAAACACTCTTGATTCCTAGATCCCAAATTTTGAAACGTTTCCTAAGCATGTGCACACTTCTCTTCAACTTGGTCTTTGGCTTGGGAAGTAACTTTTTTTGTTTCCTGCTCTAGTCTCCTTCCATTTGAAAATTTTACAACTTTAGTCCCTGCGTCTAATTTTTGAAACTTTTGATCCTTTTGGCAAAAATAGTCTCTCCGTGTTTTTTTTAAATCTTAGGTTAATCTTTACTTTAAAATTATAGCAAAATAAATGATGAGTATTTGTCTATATGCTTGTAAGTAAAAACAAGGTTGCAATTAAACTTTTGTCAACATGTTACATAGTTCTAAATTAGGCTAATAACTTAAAAAAATCATTTAACTTGCTATTTTTAAGAAAAGCAAAAATTTTAAAAATTTAAATTTTGTAAAAACAAGTAGGATTTACAAAAAAGAGTAGGGTGCAATTTTTCTTGAACAAAAAGCTTTAAAGAGTAAAGTGTAAATTTTTTACAAGAATTGTATCTTTTTTAGAAAATTAAATTTTAATTTTTTATATTAACGATCGTTAATGTAAAGGATTAATGATTAAATAAGAAATCAAACATTCATTAAATTAATCCATCGGAGGAAATCAAATATTTTACCAGTCCACACAATGTAAGAAATCATATTGTTAAATAATAATATAAGGAAAAAAATAGTTACACTGAACGATAATAAAGATGGTTATGAAATCACATTGTTTGCAGTTTGAAATATTGTTGCATGGTGTTACGAGTCACACTTATCTAAACAGAAAATAGTTCTATAACATGCTGCATGATAATATTAGTCATGTGTCCGAAAGCAAAAAAGAAAATAAAACGACTGCTCATATGAAACAACAAAAACATAAATTTATTATTATTATTATTATTATTTTAAAGTATGCTACGTACATTTAAAAAAAATACTCTGTAATCGACACAAAGAACTTTAAAAAAATATATAAAAAACTTGAATATCGAAGCAATAGCAACAAGTTCATAACCATTTCGACATAGAGGTTGATAATTATGATGATAATTAGACACAAATGGTAACTCGTCAGGTTTTACATGAGATTGGTTGGAACATGTTACATTATGATCCATAGGCAACTCGAGCCAAACAACCTTGCATGACAAGTGACGGCCAAAGTTAAAGCTCGAGCTAAGGTTTAGACTCGACATCACAATGAAACTAAAGTTTATATGTCAACAGATCGATTCTTCATATCGAAGATGATACTTTATCAAATATATACTAAACCTTACTTATAAACTTTTGTAATACATGGTTTTGAAGAGTACCGTGATAAGCTTACATAGTTTTTATAATGATAATAAAAATTACAATTAACCATTTCTCCAACATTTTAAAAAGACAAAATGAAACAAAAAGAAACATAATACATCCATCATGAATTACATGAACTAATTAACCATCCAAAGATGTTAATTTGGTCATGAACCTTCACCCTTATATTAATCATTATAACTTTTTTTAACTCCGATGTTACGAGATCTCACTACTACAAAAAGTGCTTTTAAGACCCGTTGTAGAGTTTGACCGGTTTTAGGTGAGGTCTCTAAGTGGGTGGCTCTGAATGTGAAATCATATCAAGACCGATTACAAAACCGGTCTGGTGTAACGTAAGAGACCGGTTTGTAGCTATATACCCGGTCTTATTATCAACTTTCAGACCTGTTTAAATGTGTATAACTGGTCTTGTTCATATAACGAGACCTAGTTTCTAGTAATAAACCGGTCTGGAATCGACTTTTAAATAACACAAGTTTTATAAAAAACTTCTTTCCAGCAGCATTAATAAACACTATGTTGTAGTTTCCTCTTTCATTTTTGCAGCAGTACACAAACACAGAGCTTTAATCCGTATATTACTAAATATCCAAAAATTTAACTAATAAATCATAAACGTCAATACATATATTCCAGAATTTAACTTAAACGATAATTAACGAGTTCTAGAACTAAACGTAAGTTCCAAAATGCCTTCTAAGAAAGTAGTTCATACATATCATCTTAACTTAACTATTAGAACGTGCAAATGCCTGAAACAAAAGACAGCGGCATAGCGAACAACTAAGTAATCAAATCGGGCATAACTGATGCCCCTTTTCAATGGTGTCTTCAAAATGATTCATGGAGAATACACAAGTGTCATTCCAAGGGATATACACGTAAAACAGCAATACAAGATATTGTTTAGAGCTATAGAAGAAAATAAAATTTCTAAAAAAAAGATATATAATATATTGGCTGATTTTAATTAAACGTATGTATTACATCAAAAAAAATCATTTACATATCCTAAAATTAGGATATTACTTACTGTATTTGGGAAATGATGTTGATGAACAGTTCAAAATTCATGCATCCATTTGAGTATATAGTAACCACGTTCCCATAAGTCAGCTTGTTGATTACACTACATTAAAATATACCAAGTATATACACATGTTAAAAGTTGTATAATAAAAACAATTTGGTTGTGCATCTAATTATAGAGAGAGTTTACCTCTACAACTTTGTAATTTGTAACGAACTTGTTCAAACAGCTTGTAAGCCAAAAGCTTCGATCAGTCCTCTTTTTATCTTTTGGATGATGTGAATCCAAGATGTAGCACGTGCGTTGTTTAGGGCATACAACAAACAACACCCAATGGTTCCCTCTGATAAAGTTAAAAAAAAAAATATTAACCATATTCGCACATATGCAAAAAAAAACAATTTAAAAAACACATATCATACTTTTCTATAAATGGAGCAAGGAAAATGTCGTAGCATCAGCGATCTAACGGTCTCCTACAACTGTTAGATATTCCAGAGTGGAAGTGGGACAAAATCACCATGGATTTTGTTAGCGGTCTTCCGCAGACAAAGAGGAGGCACGATGCGGCTTGGATTATCGTTGATCGACTTACTAAGTCAGCTCACTTCTTACCGATCCGCAAGGAAGACTCGGTAAGTATACTCGCTGATACTTACAAAAAGGAGATCATGAGACTTAATGGTGCTCCATCCAGCATCGTCTCGGGCAGAGATCCTCGTTTCACTTCGCGATTTTGGAGGAGTCTGCAGAAAGCTTGGGGTACAAAACTTAAGCTTAGCACGGCTTTTCATCCTCAAACAGACGGGCAATCGGAGCGAACGATTCAGACATTAGAAGACATGTGAGGTCATGTGCGCTGGAATGGACGGGAGATTGGGTTGATTACATCTGTCTGGTAGAGTTTGCATACAACACAGTTGGCACGTAAGTATTAAGGGCCTGTTTGTTTAGTCTTTTTATTAAGTCCTATAAAATTAAAGTGTCTGTAAAAATATATGTTGTCTGTTTGTAGACGGATATATGACTGTTTGTTTTGTGTGCTGAATATAGAGTCTGAATCAGAGAAGTTTACTATTTTGTCCTTTTAAATTAGTTAAGTGAGGGAGTTAGAGGGTAAATATGTAAAATAAAGATAATAAGTCATGACTTAATACAGAAAGCACCCTCCTGCTAGCTTTTTCCAGAAAGTCGTTAGTTTATTTTAAGCACAAAACAAACAAACTACTTATGACTTAATCCATATTCCTATTTTTTAATTAAGACTCTATAAGTCATTATCAAACACTACCTAAGTGTGCTCCATTCGAGATGTTGTATGGCAGAAAGTGTCGCGCCCCAATCTGCTGGGATCAGGTTGGTGACCGAACACTTGAAGGACCAGAAATGATTGAGTTAACCAACGAGAAGGTCGCAGTAGCTAAGCAGAAATTGCAAGAACCTCGGTCACGTCAGAAGAGTTAAGCCGACAAGCATCATAGGGACTTACATTTTAACGTAAGGGATCACGTCTTCCTTAAGGTATCGCCGGCACGTGGTGTTAGACGTTTTGGAATCAAAGGGAAGCTCAGTCCTCGATTCATCGGACCGTTTGACGTCATTGAGCGATTCGGCGAAGTATCTTATCGTTTAGCGTTACCTCCGCAACTTTCTCATGTTCACGATGTTTTCCATGTGTCCTTACTCAGAGGGTACAAGTATCATCCGCTTCACATGGTTCAATATCCACTGGAACAGATTCGTGAAGATCTGACCTTCATAGAAGAACTCGAACGAGTTCTTGACAGGCAAGAACGAGTCATGAGGAGGAAGACGATGCCATTCGTCAAAATACTTTGGAGGGATCATACCAACCGGGAAGCCACTTGGGAGACCGAGGAGTCTATCCGGACTTCTTACCCTCATTTCAAGTTTTGAATTCGGGTATATTCCTCTTTTTCTAGTTACGTTATCTATAATTCGGGGACGAATTATTCTTTTTAGGGGGGAGAGTTGTAAAACCCGCATGCTTTTACCATGAACATTACACTTATAATCGTATATACATGATTAAAACTTTCCTTTGATAACATGTTTACGGTTCACGAATATTAATTACAAGAATTACGTACGTATTATTTATTACACGATAAGTATTAAGTATGTATTAATGCACGATAATTATTACAAAAAATTATTATAATCACGAACATGAAAACATGAACGTAAATAATCACGAGCATATTATTATGTAGTTACGTAGTTATTATTACGACTACGTACAAGTATTTATAATAACACGAATATTAAAATAATAACGTCACGTAAATACGAACAGGAGAACACGTAAAATATTAGAACACGAAAACTAAGGGTTTCCCCTTGGTGGGCCCTCATAGCCGCGGCAACAAGGAAGGGAAAGGGGCCCAGCCCATGTTAATTTTGGTAAATAACAATTTAGGGAAACATAATATTCATTCACAGGAAAATCTTAAAAATTAAAAACCCTAATCTCTCCTTCTCTCTTCCTTGGCCGGCGGCTACCACAAGAACAAGAGGTGTTCGTTTGATTTTTGCTTAACAAATCATTAGTACGTGTTCGTGTGTTCATTCCTCATAGATTCCACGTGTTTTGGTAATCCGAAAACCTTTATTTTTATTTTCTTTTTTTGTTTTATGCATAGTTGATCATGAAAAAATAAAAACAAGATTAAAAACATGTTAAGATTTCATGGTGGGGTAAATTAATTGGTTGTTTTCGGGTTTGGTGTTCGGCCGCCACATAAACCGAGAGCCATGATGCTCTAGGTGGCGTTTGGATCGCACCACCACACGAGACCATGTCTCGGTGGTGTTGGGGGTTCGGTCGGCAGCAAGAACAAGACACCCCGACGCACGTCGGGGGTGTCCTTGTGGTTGTTTTGGGTCGCGGCAGCCACAGCCCCACCACTGGCCAAAGCCGGTGGTTATTTTTGGCAAGCAGTGGGAACCACAGACACACAGTCGGTGGGAACCCGTGGGTCAGCGGCTAGCCGAGCAAGGACAAGACCAGCGGCACGCAGCCGGTGGCCGTGAATCTAAGGCAGGGGCAACCGGCATGAGCCGGTTTGCCACAGTTTTCGGTGGGGTTTTGATTCGGGTCGGTTCACGGGTACGGGTCCGGTTCACAACACAGTTTAATAATTAATACACGAGATCGGGTTAATTATTTTACAAGTTTAATTATTTTATCATGAGCATTAATTTTTACAAGTAATTAAATTAATTTAACATGGTACTTAATTAATTTAATTAAAACATGACTTAGGTTAATTGTTATTAATAGTACATGATTTTAACCTAAGTATTTAATTATGAAATTTAGACTAAAGTAATTAATTAATTATTAAACATGACCTATAATTAATTAATTTTTATGACTTAGGTTATATTAATATAAATATTAATACATGTTTTAACCTAAGTATTATATACACCTTAGTTTAATTAAATCATGTTATATTTAATTAAATCTTTTAACTTATAGTTTATTTAATTTGCATGTATTAATTAATAAACTATACTATTAATCACATGACTTAGTATATTTTAATTAGTAAAACTTAAGCTTATTTTAGCTTAATAATTCAGATTATTTCTATTTATGGAAACTCTCTATTTTTAGAAACTTATCTATTTTAAGCAGTTAATATATTTTTGGAAACTTTCTATTTTTAGAAAGTTACTTATTATTACACAACAAGTATAATAATACAAGAAATACAAGTAATACTTAATCAGAATACCCGGAATACATGATAAACACAGCATAACGTTAAAATCAGTAAAACAAGACATGAACATATAAAACAAGCTAAGATATGATATAAAATCAGTTACGTACTCAGTAATCATGATACTTATACACGTACACTATTTATGTAGCATTAGTGAGATCGAAGTAGGACTCTCTTTCGCTCGTCTTCTTCGTTCACGAGACACAAGGTACGGATTCTCCGTCCTTTTAGTGTGGACATTCTTTCCTTATTAGGATTCCCAGTATGCAGCCAACTGTTTTCCCAGTATGTGTTTTATATTTTTTGATTTGCTTATCTTTAATTAAATGCCTAAGCCATATACATGCATCACCAGTTTCACCTAGTTATGGAGGTACCATAACCATAACACTGGAGGCACCAGTGTTATGACTTCACCACGGCGGAGTGATAGCTCGTGGCATCCCTTTCAGCTTTTAGCCATATTATTATATTATCATGTGGGGCGTATGGGTGCATCCTAGATTACATGTTTTTACAGATTATTCAGGTGAGTGTGGTGTGTGCCTTGCATCCTTCACAAGGAGTTGATCCCTCCTACCTAAACTTATTGTAACACCCCACTTTGATAAGTGAACCGTTACGCGTAATTATTGGCGTGTCATCAAAGCATGCAAGGTAATATGTACTAAAACATACATGACCATAAGGAAAACCGGAATCAAACATCGGTTCTCACATAAGCCCAAAACATAATAAAGTAAAGGAAATAAGAAATGACTAAACAAGCATAGGTATATGAAGGCAAAGGAAGAAGTCTATGGCAGCCTCCATCCTATGCACGTCCTTGAAACGCTCGAGTCCTGGGTACCTGCCGTTTTAGGAACATGAAAGGAAAACGGCTGAGCATAACGCTCAGTGCACGGATATACAACATAGTATGAATGGTTGAAACATAAATAAGACTAATAGCAACGGAAATATATTAGTCCTGGAAAACCTGGTATAACTTAGTAAAACTGGTTTTATAATTTGAAAAGCCTTATGTTTATCTTATAAAAATTGTTTAACATGTTTACCATTTAGCCAATATAGGTCATGAAATATCAACGTGCATGAATACTTGGGGAGTGACCTCGTCATGCAATTAGAGGGGCTGCCTCTAATTAATATAACTGTTTGGGTAGGAGGGATCAGCTCCTTGTGAAGGATGCAAGGCACACACCACATTCACCAGAATAATCTGCTGAAAACTTGTAATCTAGGATGCACCCATACGCCCCACATGATAATAATAATAATATGGTCAAAAGCTGAAGGGACGCCACGAGCTATCACTCTGTCGTGGTGGAGTCATAACACTGGTGTCTCCAGTGTTATGGTTATGGTACCTCCATAACTAGGTGAAACTGGTCATGCATGTATATGGATTTAGGTATTTAATTAAACATAAGCAATTCATAAACATATAAAACATATATTGGGAAAACAGTTGGCTGCATACGGGAAATCCTAATAAGGAAGAATGTCCATACTGAAAGGACTGAGAATCCGTACCTTAAGTCCAGTGAACGAAGAAGACGAACGGAAAAGAGTCCTACTTCGACCTCACTAATGCTACATACATAGGATACATGTATAAGTATTCTGATTAATGAGTACGTAACTGGTTTTATATCATGTTTTAGCTTGTTTTATATGTTCATGTCTTGTCTTACTGATTTTAACGTTATACTGTGTTTATCGTGTATTCTATATATTCTGATTAAGTATTATCTGTATTTCTTGTATTATTATACTGGTTGTGTAATAATAAGTAACTTTCTAAAAAATAGCAGGTTTCTTAAAATAGAAAGTTTCCAAAAATAGAAAGTTTCCAAAAATAGATTTATTGCTTAAAATAGATAAGTTCCTAAAAATAGAAAGTTTCCATAAATAGATTAGCTGCTTAAAATAAATAAGTTTCTAAAAATAGTAAGTTTCCATAAATAGAAATAAGCTGGATTATTAAGCTAAAAAGATAAGCTTAAGTTTTACTGATTAATATTCTAAGTCATGTGATTAAATAGTATAATTTATTAATTGTAACATGTAAATTACATAAACTATAGGTTATAAGATTTAATTAAATATAAACATGATTTAATATTTATATTAATATAATCTAAGTCATGATAATTAATTAATTATAGGTCATGTTTAATAATTAATTAATTACTATAGTCTAAATTAAATAATTAAATACTTAGGTTAAAATCATGTATTATTAATTAATAATAATAAACCTAAGTCCATGTTTTAATTAAATTTATTATATAGCATGTTAAATTAATTTAATTAATCTTGTAATAATAAGTCATGATTTATTAATTTAATTACCTTGTAATTAATATACATGTAAAGCTAATTAAACTTGTAAAAATAATAACCCGAACCCGTGTATTATTTTATGAAAACGTGTTGTAAACCGAACCCGTGATAACCCGTGAAACTCGTGTTGTGTTTACCTATAAGCCGAATCAAACAGCCCCTTAACCTGCCCTTAAACCCACAACCAAACGCACCCTTAATTCTGTCTTAACTCAAAATCCAAACACCCCCCCTTAATCTGCCAGTTTCCCCTGGCAGTTATGCTACTGCCACCGGCAGTAGCCGGTTTCCCCTGCTTGTTATAATTTTCCCACCGAGAGCATAAGCTCTCGGTTCCCACTGCTAGAACAAACACACCACTGGCCGCAGCCAGTGGTTTCCCCCTACTTGGCCACCGTTGCCACTGCCAGAACAAAACCAAGCCGTCACCCATAAAGGGTTGCGGCTGGTGAAAGGATGTCACCACCGAGACTCATGGGAGTCTCGGTTTGCGTGTCTACTGAAAACAACAACCCCACACCCCTAAATCTCGTTAGAACCCACGTTTTATACATGTTTTAATTCTATTAAATGGATTCTTGAATAATTAATTCGTCAAAACAGAAAAAGAAAAAGAAAAAGATGAAGCTTACTTATTTGCTTTTAAGGTTTAGAATGGATTAAACGATAACCACCTATGTTATTCTTGGATCGAACTACTGATCATCCCTCTTTTTTGGTTCGTGTGTCGATGGCAGAAAAGAACAAGAACAGCCGTCGGCATGTTTTATTTGCTTTAGGGTTTTATTAGATTTGTTGTGTTGTCAAAAATATGTACCCCCCTCCGTCTGTTTCTTTTTAAGCCGAACAAGCACACTTGGGCCTTGAGCCCAAGTCCCTCCTCTTTTCTTCTTTGTATAAACAGCCCAAACACACACTTATACTTTTAATTAAATCGTGTCTTGTTAAATGACGCGCGTAATCGTGTATTGAATGTCGTGAATTTTCCCCATGGTTAACTTTATATGTTTAAACGTAACTATTTCGTACGTAATGACTTACCGTGTTTAATTTAATATACGAAGAATAATCGTGTTATTTATTCGTGTTTACGTGTTACGTAATTATTAATTATTCATGTTATTATAATTTATGTTATTATAATTACTTGTACGTAACATCATTCATCGTATTAATAATATACGTAAGTACATCATTATCTGTTCGTGATTTCATGTTCATGATTTTATGTTCGTGATTATAATTATTATTGTTAATAATTATCGTGTACTAACACGTATTTAATACATATCGTGTAATAACACGTATGTAATTATTGTAATTAATATTCGTGATACGTGTTCATGTTATATACGTAAAGTTTTAATCCTGTACGTACGATCATAAGTGTACTGTTCATGGTAAAAACATGCGGGTTTTACACTTATATTAGTTAGAAGAAACCCCTCTAATTGCATGATGAGGTCACCCCTCCAAGTATTCATGCACTTTGATATTTCATAACCTATATTGGCTTAATGGTTAACATGTTAAACAGTTTTCATAAGATAAACATAAGGCTTTTCAAATTATAAAACTAGTTTTACTAAGTTATACTAAGTTTTCCAGGACTTAATCAATTCCGCTGCTATATGTTGTATATGCTTATATTATTCATGCTATGCTTGTATATCCGCGCGCTGAGCGTTATGCTCAGCCGTTTTCCTTTCATGTTTCCCAAAACGGCAGGTACTCAAGGGCGCTCGTAGATTCTAAGCGTAGGTGCATATGGATTGGAAGCTTACTAGCCTACATTACTTTGTGCATTTCTTCATACATTTTGTTACTTATTTCCATGGATATTGTTTAGTCCTTTTCCCTTACAGTACTTATGTTTGTGTGATGAGATTTTACTTTGGGGTACCGATGTTTGTTTCCGGTATTTCCTCATGTAATGTTTAAGACATTTATCCTTGTATGCTTTGATGACACGCCATAATCACGCGTGACATTCCATTTATCAAAATGGGGTGTTACACTCAGCATAGGTGACGAGCGACTCATTCTATCACTTTGATATTACTTGTAACGCCCCTTATGTTTTTAGAAGTCTAAAACAGTGTCGAATCATGTTTATGTTCAGTTTCAAGTAGTCTTACTAGTTTAACATCAATTCATGTAAGTAGTGGGTCGAAAATAGGAGCGTTTGGCAAACTCCTTAATTTTTAAGCGCATGTTTCCGTTAGCCTTGTTATGTACGAAATCGTTCAAGGTTATATATATATATATATATATATATATATATATATATATATATATATATATATATATATATATATATATATATATATATATATATATATATATATATATATATATATATATATATATATATATATATATATATATATATATATATATATATATATATATATATATATATATATATATATATATATGAACTTTATGTTATATTTTTGAATGGTTCCATGTCGGTACAGTGTGTATCCAAAAAAAATTTACTCGTGTCAAGGGCGTTTCAAAATTTCTTAAAAGAGGTTAGTAGTTTCAGCGAGTTATGATTGATATACTGCTAACTTTTAGATCGATGGTAATCAATAAAACTTTGTGTCACTAATGTGAATTAAATCATAAGCTATTTGCAAGGAGTTGCACACAGGCTTGTGTGTGTTCAACTCGACGGTATTATGTTTTGCTCGATCTCGGCTTGATAGCTCGACGAGATTTTATGAGAAAAGCTTGAGCTCAACGCGTGAGAAAAAGTTTGAATTTGGCTCGATCTTGAGTTGTAACGACTTGTTAGGTAGACCAATTAAAATTATGATAGTAAAGAAAATTTAAATTTGGCTCCAACTCAACTCGAAAAACTCTATACATTACTTCAAAACTCGAAAATGCCATGTTCTTTTGAAACCCGGCCGGGACAACGAGTTGTTTAGCAACGACCCATGTCGACCAGGAGAAACATTTACAGCCAGTCGGATTTGTCACTTTTACTCTAATTTTACACATGTTTCTTTTCATACCACATGTTATGATATGACTTTGTTTTATAGTTTTTGTCAGTGTTGCAAAAAAATCTACAATGTCGATGAATCATCGCTTAATCGCTACAAGACCCTCAACCTTGCCGATTTATGTAAAAGCGATTAACAACGGTCAACTGTGGTCAACGTGGTCAAGGTAGGTCAAATTTCCCAGAAACCTGCAAATTTTGCCGAAAATACCGAAAACTGACTATAAACTTGTGTTTATCACTTATAGTAACTATTTATATGTATGATAAGTTGTATTTTAAGAATAATATCGTCATAAATAACTATAACTAGTTAAAGATACCCAAAACATGCCGGAAATATCCAAAATTTGCTAAAATGCCTATCCGATTAATCATCGATTAATCCCGCCTATAACGATTAGCTAAAAGATGATCGACCGACAGACTAGCAATTCCCGATTGCAACCTTGGTTTTTGTAATATCTAACGTAAAGTTAGATAAAAACATGTATGGGATGGGGGAGCATGTAACACAAGAGGTCGAATAAAAGAGTGTTCATTTGTAACACAACATGATACTAGTAATTTTTCTTAGAACGATACCACACTTGAAATCCGATCTCCCGAGTTAAATCATCCAATTTGACAAACCCCTCGGACCCGAACCATTATGAAAGACCAACGAAAGGAACTCTTGAAACTCACGACTTCATACGAGGAGGGAAATCCAGAATTTGTTACCCAAGGCCCCAACTAATCCTATTCACATGTTTATACCTTGTTGCGATTTGAGTGAAGCTTGCGTGCTAAAAAAGTTTCGTGGTTGCTTAGTTGGGCCAATGTTGGGCTATATAAGGTCTTAAAAAGACCGGGCCTCATTACACAGGATGATACTTCTCGTTAGGGTTCAAAATTCAAGTAATACACACAAAACCGAAACTAAACCAAACCGGAAAAAAAATCGAATTGAATGTGTAAACAGGTGAGAAATGGATAGTGAACCTGGCAAATAAATTCCTTTGAAGATCTGCTCGTCAACTGCTCTGTTAAAAGACAAGTGAAACGATTACATGACAAGAATAAAAAGGTAAGGAGCTAAGGGATCCTCTTGCTTTAACCCTTGAAAACACGAAAATTAATTGGTAGGGCTTCCGTTGACTAGGATAGAAGATTTGGCTAAGACCAACGTTCCCTTGATCCAATTGCACCACGTCGGACCAAATCCAAAAGCTGCTAAAATATCAAGAAGGTAATCCCTACGTACCGAGTCGTAAGCTTTGGCAAAGTCAACTTTGAAGAACATGGCTTGATTCTTTTTCCGTTTACACCAACTGAAAATCTCGTCCAAGATGAAAGGACCATCCAAAATTTGTCTTCCCGAAACAAAAGCAGTTTGTGTATCCAAAACCAAATCCGATATAACAGAAACCAACCTGTTAGCTAGGACCTTGGTGACCAATTTATAAATACATCCAATTAAACTAATAGGTCGAAAATCATTGAAAAACTTTGCATCAATGACCTTAGGGATAAGGTCCACAAAAGACGAGTTACAACCTTTAGCAAAATTACCTCTGATAAAGAAATACTCCACAGCTTTACAGAAATCGTTCCCAACAAGGTCCCAATATTTTTTGAAGAATTCGAATGTGAACCCATCTGGACCTTGTGACTTATTATCACCACAGTCCCAAACAGCCCTCTTAATCTCGTCATAAGACACACGAGATTCCAGTTCTTCTGATTGATTTGGAAGTAGCCTCTTAAGAAACTGAAAATTCAGTTTAAATCTAGCGTGAGAAGGCTGCTTAAATCTGTTAGCAAAATGAGAAAGGAAAGCAATCTTAATAATGACCGGGTTAGTACACCAAAGACCATCCACAAACACCCCTCTAATAGCAAGCTGCGAGCGTCTCTTGTTAACAACTCCGTGAAAGAATTTAGAATTTTCATCCCCCTCTATCGCCCACTTAATCTTAGCTTTTTGAAGAAACTCCTTGGATTCAGAGTTAGTAATGTCTTGCAATTGTCTTAGAAGATCAAGACGTCTAAGACCTAAAGTAGCATCAGATGACCCACTGTCCAGATCTTTATCAACCTCACCTAACTCAACAACAATGTTATTTTTCAACTTAGAAGACTCGATTTTCTTCTTTTTCACCCATTCACGAATGTGGATTTTAAGAGCTTGAAGTTTTTTCTTGAAACGAATCATAGCGTTGCTGTCTGAATAAGAAAATGATTCCCACGCAGATTTAATCATATCATCGAACCCAACCAAATCTAGCCACGAATAATAAAATCTAAAAGAAGTAGGTCCAAAATCAACACAAACCTCCCGAAGAAGAATTTGTCTATGATCAGAAAGATGTCGATCAAGAAAACTGCCAGTAACAGAAGGAAACAAGGAATAAATGCCATCCGAAATCAAAAAACGATCGAGCTTACTCATTTTAGATGCCGAAGGATGAGACCACGTAAAAGAGTAACCCTCCAAAGGAATATCAAACAAACCAGAATCCATGATAAATTTATCAAATTGTCTTGCACTGTAAGGATTGAAGCAAGAACCCCTTCTTTCACTGGCGAACCGGACCTCATTAAAATCACCCATAACTATAACCTCACCATTCCAACGACCCAGAATCAGTAATATGTAATCCCAAAGAGCTTCTTTTAAGAGACCTGTTGGGGAGCATATACCACAATAAAAAGTATTTTGGACTTATTAGTTAACCAGGTGCCGTAGATAGCTATGAAGTTATCTGAAACTGTGACATTATCTTTCTTAAAAATGGAGGCTTCCCATACACATAAAATACCACCAGAAGCACCTAACGAATCACTAGTAACAAATTCAAAATTCAAATTACCCCAAAGAGATCGAACTAACATAGTGGAAATAGAAGACATCTTCGTTTCTTGAATTGCTAGAAAATTGAGTTTGAATGAAGTAGCTAACCTTTTGATCCATTCCTTTTTAGTCTTGTGACCAAGACCCTGTACGTTAACAGATAATGCATTCATTTAAAACCGAAATCCTCTCTTTGTCGACCAATAATTCCTTCAAGATCTTTCTCGCATCCCTCCATTGTAAATCCCATAACATGCCCCACTCGAATAATATCCTCCATCACTTCCAGAACTGAACCTCCGTTGCTGTTAAGACACTGTATTCCTTTTTTTTTATAGATTGATGTCGAATGAACAGATTCTGATCTACTGTCCTTTGAGCCTGTGCCAAGGGGTGTATGATTCAAATCCTCTGGTTGATCCCTAACTTTAGAAGCATCGTTACCAGAACCACTGTTGTCTTGAACCTCGGGTTCCTCCGGAGTATACCCAGGAGGGTGAGGAATTGATGAACTCGCCTGTGTAACACGTATGGGAATGTTACGTTCCTCCAATAAGTCGTAAATTCCAAAAATGTCTTCTGAATGGGTGCCAACAGCAGCCTCTTTATCACCTTTCGTAGGTGACATGTCGGACCGAAAAACCGTTTCTGGAACATCTTCACTATCTTCGCCCTCACTGTTAATCTCCTCTTCAAAAACACCTTTACTATCACCCACCAAATCATCCTCTTTATTAACATTCTGAGTGGACGAATCATCACCGGATAAAAATTCAGAATCTTTACGATCTACAAAAGAAGGATTCCACGTGAATAGCTCTTTAATTCGTACCAAGTAAGGTCGCCCTTTAACAATGACTTTGAAAGACTCAAGGATCGATGTTGGATGATTGGTATTAATGCATATACGCTTACGACCAAAGGTATTGTCACCGTTATCCTCTAACTCCATCGCTACGCCCCATTTACTACAGATATTACAAAACGAATCAGTAGTCCATGCTTTCATAGGTATTCCTTCGATATCCACCCACATTATTCTTTCCTCACTAACAAAATAGCTGGATGCAATTTGGATCTCTTTAAACCATGATTTCACGCCTTGATGCAATAACAGATTATCTCTTACTTTGGCATTGATACATTCTATCAAAACCCACATACCGTTATTAGCTACTTATGGGAAATTTATCATAAAACATAAATTATAGGATGTCATAGAAAAAATAATGATCTTTTTTTATGTACCTGGTGCAATGTACCAGTAAGATCCAGCAATCGAAGACATACACTCAGAACCACCCGTATCAATCAAGAACTTGGCAAGGGCAAAATCAGCAACGTGAGCTTAATAATCCGAATCCAACAATATATTGTTTGATTTCACATTTCGATGTAAGATCATAGTTGCACAATCGTGGTGAAGGTAGCACAGCCCCTTAGCAGGCTCAACCGCCATTTTATACCTTGTTTCCCACCGCAAATAAGCTCCTTTTGACACATGCAGAATCTCACCTAAACTACCATGCGACATGTACTCATATATCAACAATTTTATTCTCACGGTTGGATACATATCCCAACAATCTCACAATATTCCTGTGACGGATTTTCCCAAACGTTTGTATCTTAGCATCAAACCAGTGTTTTCTACCCATTAACCGTTTGATAGCTACATCAACACCATTTGCCATTATTCCTCGATAAAATATCCCAGCCCCACCTTTTCCTATAACGTTTTCATCCTTTAAACACTCAAGAACATCCTCCACTCTTAAATCTAACCGCTGAAAGGTAGTTAGCGTCCATACTTTTGATCTCCTCGTTCCGTTTGTTTCTTATTTTTACAAATGTCAATATGAACAATGCTAAAATAATTGTGATTATAGCAATGGTCAAATATCATAACCTTTGATGTAGTGAAAGAACTACTCTTTTGTCCAGGCCCAGACATGATTGGACACTGAGCTATTTTATTTTTTTTTAAACGACACTGAGCCATTTGTGGTAAACAAAGGTTAGAGCTACCAGCGAAAATTGTGTCCCCAAAATCCTTTAATTGTCCGTCCATCGGGACTCTACCAGAGAACTTAATTATTATACGAACGAACCAAAACCGTCAAGCTCTTCATATGACCTAACTTAACCGGTATCTTACCTACAAGCTGGTTTTGCGACACATTAAGTATGTTCAAGTTGAACAAACTTAATATTCCCTTAGAAAACTCACCAAAAAAGTTGTTACGACTCAAATCTAATGACGTAAGTTGATTACATAATATCAAAAGACTTTGGAATCTCACCATTGAGATTATTATTACTTATACATATTGTGTATATCTTTCCAAGACTTAGCATCTCTTCAGGAATGTTGCCTACGAACTTATTAGAATCGAGAGATAAAGTTGCTAAGTTCACTAAACCACCAAAAGCTGAAGGTATATTACCGGTTATATGGTTGTTGGACATTGAGATACTTTGAAGAGAATGGCTAGACATTTTGTTTGGAAGTTGGCCTGTGAAATAGTTGTCGTCTATTTCAAGTATTGTACGTGAGTTGAGGCAAGATGAAGATGCCCGCCGGAATAGTACTGTTGAGAAGTTGTTCTTGATACGAATTCTGGTTAGTGAGTTGCAACTGCCGAGTTCTTTCAGTAGAGGGCCAAAGAAGTAGTTGTCCATTAGAATCAATGTTGTCAACCTGCCTGAAACCATCACCAACAGTACAATAAAGATATTGTTAAAATCTAACACAAGAAATATGTTCTTATTTTATGTTGAAGAGAATTTTAATTACCATGTTTAATTTTCAACCTCTTTTCTAAATTCTCATTTTACTTCCTTATACGTGATTAGATAAGAATTTTATATTAACTATAAGCCTCTACGGACAAAGTGTCCCATTTTTCACCAGCAAAATAATGACATTTTTATTTACACATATTGGCACCTCTGCGAAACCAGAAATCCGTCATAGGGTATGCATTTTTTTTAAATGGCAAAGATTCAGTTCGTCTTAGAATTTATAATTTTTATTAAGAAAACAAACAATTTATGCTACTAATGGCACGCGTATGCACGTGCATACTCTCTGCCTCAAGTATGCCCACCCATTGACATATACATCACACATGTTTAGACATGCTAATTTTTTTTAAGTAATACTTTACTATTTGAATAGAGTGAAGCTTATTATAAATTGGTTAATATTATGCTAGGTAAGGACAGTCAAATTATTATCAAATGATGAAAAGCAGTTTAGAGAAGCTACAACATGATCATTCGTATTATTCTGTGTTGTTTCATATCAAACAGATTCACTATTTGAATAGAGTGAAGCTTATTATAAATTGGTTAATATGTATTATTCTGAAAGCTTGGGTGGTATTTCGCCTGTGAGATTATTCCATTGGAGAAATATTGTGTGTAGCCTTTTTAGATTTGAAAGACTTGCAGGAATTTTGCCAGTGAGATTAGCATTTGCTATGTCGAGTAGTTTTAATGATGTTAACGAACCAAATTCTGGTGGAATTCCGCCTGTGTAAGTATTGAAATATCGGAGATAAATCTCTTCAAGAGTTGATATACGCGATAAGCTTGATGGGATACTCCCGGATAGCTCGTTAGCTTGCAAACCTTGTGAAGCAAAATGAAAAAAATGGAATTAGTTTGCTGTAATTATAAGTGGATATATAAGATTGAGAAAATCACAAGGTACAAAACTATTTTGAGGGTATAGCTATCATCTCAAGAAAGTTACTATGCTGACTTTCCCTATGTACGAGTCACACTTATCTAAACTAAAAATAGTACTATGTGTTAAACATATCACGTCTTTAATGCAACAGCTTCGATCTCATGTCGTTGATCATCTGTCCGAAAGCAAAAAGAAAATAAAACGAGAGTTACGTTACATGAATCTTGGTTGCTTTTGTAGCACTAGCCAGTGTCCACCCACAAACAAGTTTTACACTGGCTAGCTTCGATTTCACGTGTGCATCATTTGACGCTTTTACGGTAAATTTATGCATTCGAATTAAGAAGAAGAGAAGTAAATCAGGCAAGTAATATACAAATTAAACTGCTCATATGAAACACAAAAAAATAAAATTTAAAAGTATGCTACGTACATTTAGAAAAATTATACTCCATAATCAACACACAAAACTATAAAAAGATACAAAGAAAAATTGAATATCGAAACAATAGCAATAAGTTCATAACCATTTCGAAATAGAAGTTGATAGTTTGACAACACGAAAGCTAACTGGTCAGGTTTTACATGAGATTGGTTGGAATGTTACATTATTATCCATAGGCAACTCGAGCCAAACAACCTTGCATAACAAGTGAAAGGTAGAGCTCTAGCTAAGGCTTAGACTCGAAAACTCGTTGAAACTAATTCCAAATTTCAAAAGATCGATTCTTCATATCAAAGATGATACTTAAGCAAAAAAATAATAATCCCGGATAATAAACTTTTGCAATACATGGTTTTGAATGTAAAACTAACATTAGTACGATGATTTAATCTAAATAGTGAAATAGGTTTTACAATGATAAGCAAAGAACTGATCCCCAGGAACAAGCAAAGAATCATCAAGCCTTCGCTTCTTTGGTTCAGGTTCTGCAGGAAGTGAAGGAGGCACGAAATTCAGACAAGCGATGGTGGGAGTAAGCATGATAGGGATCTGAAGCATTCAAAAAATTGAAGTTTGGATTCCATGCATTACTAGCAATGATTCGGTTTTCAAATTCAGGTCCATTTTTTGCCGCGAAGCTTGCAGTTTTGTCCACAATGGTTCTGATATCCGGGGGAGGGTGTATAATTCCAACAGTTCCGGTGTGTGTTGCGATTGATGCAGGGGCGGCATTTGACTTGTTCTGTTCATCCTCAGCTTCCTCAACCCTGGTGTGTGCTGCGATTGGTAAAATCGTCAATAAGCCTAACATTTTGAGGATTCAGAATCTATATAGAACACTTGTAAGAAACTTGCGGATCGGAATTGCAACAAACTAAAACCAAAAGAACAAAACCTCGATCGATTAAGGATAGAATATAGAATATAGGTCTCTGACCTCTTTTTATAAGATGGAATCATATGTCGGTCATCATAATGGGCCTGGGCCAAAAACCCTTATAAGAGGAATGCAAGAGATGCGATTACACATGCATGGTAACCGCTTACAAGGTTCATCGAATTTACCATCAAATTTACCGCAACATAATTGATATGTTACATGTGGTTTGAACTAATTCTGAACCCATAGCAAACCACAGTTATCAAGCACCAGCGTATCTTTCCGCTTACAAGTCATGTGAAAAGAAACTATTCCAGTAGATAAAGTTTTATCCTAAAAGGGATGAAAGAAACAAATTCACGGTATGTGTTGGATGCTGAGTGGTAATTAAGTTTGCTGTTCTTTCTGTTGCTTCAATTATGCGACAGGAGAAGCATACAAAGGTGGTAAGATGAGAAGTTGGGTCACAAATCAAAAAGGGTTTGGCTGAAACGGGTCACTTTCAGTCTGGGTGGGATTAGCTTGACCAAGAAATTTTATTTATATCGGTTTAATAACAGTTGCATTAATTAAGATCAACAAAAATGTCATAACACCTTTAACTCTTCTGATAAAATGTCTAGCAGGTTGTATGAGGTTGAAAGGACTGACAACATGTTCAACACATTTAACGTGTTCCTTTGTTAGCTAAAGTTTTAGGATTGTCCCGTTTCAGAAAAAGCATAAACTGCAGCACCTTGTGTATTGAGTTTCAAGCTGGACACTAAGTATAATTCTCTAACAAACAATATTGGAAAGAAAGACGATTAGGCCCAATTATATTTTCAGCTTAACTACTATAGATATAACTCTATGTACATCGATTAAAAGCTACTAACATCTGCAGCCTCAGATGAAGCGCTACAGAATTAGTATTTAGATTCAAACAGATGTACCTAATGTTCATAAACACGTAAAAGGTTGTATTTCAATACATCGGTTGTATGATATAATGAAAAGGTTGCATAACTGCATAAGTTCAACCCAAACCACCAACTTGGTGTATCTGAACTGCGTATGCAAATACGCATCACTCACAACCAACTTTCAGGATATACGCCAGACCCCAAGCATCTGACCGGCTACCTAAAACACAAGTCAAACACCATCCTGACTCTACTCAACGTAGCATCCTGACCAGCCGACAACCCAAACACACTACACGAGTGCAGCAAACCATACATGTTCATCAAATATAACGACTATCAGTATCTATAGATGTCCTTCCAATAAACGAATAAAGCTCTTTATTTTAATACTGTATCAGTCGACTAACAATCTATTTCTTGTGTCATGTAAACAAAATTCAGCATCGAGAGTTCTTCCCTTTTGAACAAGTGCAATAGCTACTTACATAATTTACACCCTTAACGTGAAAATCAATCCTATATAGTGATGCTCGCTACAGTAGTTAATACATAACCAATTTATCATACCACTGACTCATAAGCCCAAAAGGTAACCACAGAGTAAGCTATTCATATCTACGCAACACAGGGTCTAATTGGTTTAAGATAGTCGATGGGAAGAAATGATGTGGCATCAATGTAATAAAGAGCCCGGGTTGTAAGCTGTTTGTTGGAAAGTGAGTTAAACTTTAGGGTTCGTTTAATAAATTTGTTTTAAGTAATTTGTTTGGCTTGTCAAACAAGTTTTGTTAATTTAGTTTATCTTTGCTTGGTATGTTTTGAATCATTGGTTCCCTATAAATAGAGACCAATCCCATTATTTTTTTTGTATCTTTCGAATTGTAACTTTACTCTTTGAATAAAAACTTCCGCTTATTTTGTTCGACTTTGTTTATTGGTTTTTTTTGTTTGAATTATCCGACACTGTCCATGCACCACTTGTAATCTTGAGGGGTACACAACCAGCGTAATAATCAATTCAGTCTGAGTAAAAACGATCCCACGAGGTTCAAATCAAAACATGATTCATTATGCTACGCATATTGTTGGATATATTGACTTTGACCTCCTAAGGGTCATTTAGTAATTTTGGTAGTAAGGGTAGTTTAGTCATTTCGCTAGTAACTTCATATGTAGGAAACCTGTAAGTGTAGGTCGGTTTTGCTTGTATATATTAACTTGTATCTATAATTTTGTAACTTGGAGCTTTTGGATAATAAAATGACCAGTTTCTTTGTGCTCCCAAACACCCTTCTGTTCTTGTTCTTGTTCTTGTGTAGCTGATATTATGATGTTTATTTGCTATATTTTGCCCATGTTAGCAGCCCCTTAATTCCTAACAAATTGGTATCAGAGCCATTCGATCAATTTGAATCAAGCTTAATTTGTTTGGGGTTTTTTAGAATTTGTTTTGGGTTTATTGATTGGTGAATTGGTTTCAGCTTTGGGTTGATTTCAAGAATCAGTTTCTTGATTTGATGATTTGGTGACTTGGTGATTTGATTAGAAACAACATCAGGTTTGTTTGTGTTTTGGGTTTTCTTTTGCTTAATTGTTTCTTGCTTCCTCTTATTTGATAGATTCAATGGGTTTGTTTAGAGGGGTTTGTTGATTAGGAATTAGAATTAGATTTTTTTAATTGGGTGCTTGTTGGTTTACAACTCTTTGTTACATAGGAGTTGATATGGAAATTGTTCGTTACATAGTAAACCCCGTTTGTTGCCTAGATATAACAAATAGCATGGCTTGGTAATTCTTTTGGTATGGTGGAGCATTTGGGTATTCGTTGTTTGATATGTTCTCTCCATTAGACTTATTATTTTGTTTGAATTAGGGAAGGACTTTAAATTTGGATTAGTGTTTGTAGTTGGAATTTTGCTATTTTTAGCGATATGGGTATGAGATCAACGATGGATGGCGTTGGTTTCTTTGAATTGGTTTGGTTGGTATTCGAATTTGGGTTTGTTTGAATTTGAGCCGTAATTCGTATATGATACGTGGGCTATTAGTTTGAACTTTGAAGTTTGGGTCGTAATTCTTATTATATAAGTGGACAATTAGAATTTGAATTTGGTATTTGGAATTTGAAGATCGATATGGTGTTTGAAGACTTAATTATCATCATGTCGTTTGAAGTTTGTTCGATCGTTTGGAATTTAGAAATTTGAATCTTCGTTTGTCGGGCTTTTGAAGTTAGTTGCCCGAATTTGATTGTGGAAGATCGTTTGAGCCTATTTGTTTGTTTGGTTGACCGAGTTTGAATTTGTCGGTTAACATTTGGTTGTTCGCAGGTTTAGTTTGCTTTGGATCGTTTTCAGGTTCGATCCATTTAGTTTGCTTTGGATCCTTTTCAGGTTCGATCCATTTAGGTTTGCGTTGGATCGTTTTCAGATTCGATCATTTGGTTTTGGATCGTTTTTGCATTCGATCGTTTGTTTTGAATTTGGCTAGTATCTCTAGCGTTTGGAAATTTGCATTTGAAGATGAAGGAATGGTTCGGTTTGAAGTTTCGACCGGAATTGAAGTATAGCTACTTAGGAGCTAAAGTCAAGGTGGAGATTGTTGGATATTGACTTTGACCTCCTAAGGGTCATTTAGTAATTTTGGTAGTAAGGGTAGTTTAGTCATTTCGCTAGTAACTTCATATGTAGGAAACCTGTAAGTGTAGGTCGGTTTTGCTTGTATATATTAACTTGTATTTGTAATTTTGTAACTTGGAGCTTTTGGATAATAAAATGACCAGTTTCTTTATGCTCCCAAACACCCTTCTGTTCTTGTTCTATGATGTTTGTTTGCTATATTTTGCCCATGTTAGCAGCCGCTTAATTTCTAACAGATATATCCTATAGATAACAGATGTTAGCACGCCTTTAACTCTTACGATATGTCGATATTTGAATCGTGAGCTACGTGTTTGTTAACCATATACGGTTTTAAAGACAAGTTTTATAGTACTAAATTTTCTCCCTTCCTTGCACCCTTTCAAGGCCACACATAGGACATAGTATCAGCATTTCAGGTACAGATACTATTGCTATTAATGTTATACTTATGAAGAATATGCTAGCGGTTCTATAACCGCTGAAGAAAGAACAAATCTACTAAATTATTCTTACCCGGGAACAGGGGCTTGTGGTGGAATGGACACTACAAATACCATGGCATCTGCCATCGACGCAATGGGAATGCCTATTCCTTACAGGTAACGAACTTCACGGGCAATTTTGTAATTCTGTTCTACTTCCATTGATTAGCTGATCCCTTTTAAAAATATTTTTGAAGCTCATCAACACCTGCTGAAGATCCATTGAAGTTGGACGAGTACAGCTTATGTTTCACAATGCGTATATGATTTCTGAAGTCTAAAATTATAAAATTATGTCTCATTTACTTGTTGTGGCCTCTGGGTATAAGTGACCCACTGATCGATATTTCTAACATAATCTACACGACACAAAATCAAATGTCACATATTCAGATGACGTTGTTTCAGAGCTACAAATATTGATAGTTAACTAAAAAAAGGATTGGTATCATTAACTTGGCGTTGATATGAAACAATATTAGTACAGAGAAATTGTGGATCAAGATCAATAAGCTCGGTAATCAAACATAGAAAGAGAGATTAACAATTGGAATCTCAATCATGACACCAAATCCATAAATCTTGATTTGCATGTTACAAAAATATATAACATTTGTCGTTTATTCTAAACCTTGCTTTGCCTTTTTCGTGCATTATACCTGTTGGAATCGTAAACCCAACAACCGAAGATCGATATGCGGAAACCTAGATCCCTTAAAGAAGATCATAGAGTTGCAACGACAGAAAACCAGAAGAACGACACAAAGGTAACCAAACGATTTACTTTATTATACCAATCGATTGATTACAGTAGAAAGAATAGAAGCTACGGTGTGATTTGAGCATCACCCCCTCACCTCGTTTTATTGGGTGAGGGGGTCGGTTCCCTAGTCTTCACCGACTAGGGATTGGGCTTGGATCCACCCAGCTCAAATACAACCTACCTTAAATAAAGCTTACATAGGAAACATGGCTTATACTAATCTTAACTAGACTTAGGAACTAATACTAACAATTTCTACCTTAGTGACAAGACTAGTTAGCCCCGACACCAAGTATCTTCATGCAATACTTAAACTTCAGACCTGGAACCACCTTTGTAAACGCGTCAGCTGCATTATCCTTCGTGCCTATCTTTGCCACTTCAATCTCTTTAGATTCCACGATCTCCCTGATGTAGTGATACCTCACGTTGATATGCTTCGTCCTCTCATGAAACATTGCATTTCTTGAGAGATGAATTGCCCCTTGATTATCACAATTCACAACCACTGGCCTTAGGTTTATTCCCAACTCGATTAGTAGAACTTTAAGCCAAATGCTTTCCTTAACAGCTTCCGTAAGGGCCATATACTCTGCCTCTGTAGTAGACAATGCAACAACATGCTGCAGAGTTGCTTTCCAACTCACAACACAGCCATGTACCATAAACACGTACCCGGTTATCGATCTACCCTTGTCAGGGTCTTTAGCATAATCGCTATCCACGAAACCGTCAACATCTACGTGCTTCCCTTGATCTCTACCATACACTAGACCTACATCAGCAGTGCCCTTCAAGTACTTCAAAATCCACTTCACCTCTTCCCAGTGATTTTTACCTGGATTCGCCAAATACCTGCTCGCAATGCTAACAGCATACGCAATATCTGGTCTAGTGAAAACCATCAAGTACATTAAACTACCTACAGCATTCGCATATGGGACCTTACACATTCTTTCCACATCCCAGTCACTCGACGGACAATCCTTCAAAGATACCTTGAAGTGTGCTCCCAATGGCACAGAGACCGACTTGCCATTATCCACTCTGTAGTTATTCAGAATTTTCCGCACATATCCCGACTGAGACACCTTCAGGGTTCGGTTACCCCTATCCCTGACAATCTCCATACCAAGTATCTTCCTAGCTGGACCAAGTTCCTTCATATCAAACTCTTTCTGCAGCAGTCCCTTGGTATATTCGATCTCAGACTTGCTTTTACAAGCAATCAACATATCATCTACATACCATTCGATTGATTACAGTAGAAAGAATAGAAGCTACGGTGTGATTTGAGCATCGCCCCCTCACCTCCTTTTATAGGGTGAGGGGGTCGGTTCCCTAGTCTTCACCGACTAGGGATTGGGCTTGGATCCACCCGGCTCAAATACAACCTACCTTAAATAAAGCTTACATAGGAAACATGGCTTATACTAATCTTAACTAGACTTAGGAACTAATACTAACAATTTCTACCTTAGTGACAAGACTAGTTAGCCCCGACACCAAGTATCTTCATGCAATACTTGAACTTCGGACCCGGAACCACCTTTGTAAACGCGTCAGCTGCATTATCCTCCGTGCCTATCTTTGCCACTTCAATCTCTTTAGATTCCACGATCTCCCTGATGAAGTGATACTTCACGTTGATATGCTTCGTCCTCTCATGAAACATTGCATTTCTTGAGAGATGAATTGCCCCTTGATTATCACAATTCACAACCACTGACCTTAGGTTTATTCCCAACTCGATTAGTATACCTTTAAGCCAAATGCTTTCCTTAACAGCTTCCGTAAGCGCCATATACTTCGCCTCTGTAGTAGACAATGCAACAACATGCTGCATAGTTGCTTTCTAACTCACAACACAGCCATGTACCATACACACGTACCCGGTTATCGATCTACCCTTGTCAGGGTCTTTAGCATAATCGCTATCCATGAAACCGTTAACATCTACGTGCTTCCCTTGATCTCTACCATACACTAGACCTACATCAGCAGTGCCCTTCAAGTACTTCAAAATTCACTTCACCGCTTCCCAGTGATTTTTACCTGGATTCGCCAAATACCTGCTCACAATGCTAACAACATACGCAATATCTGGTCTAGTGCAAACCATCAAGTACATTAAACTACCTACAGCATTCGCATATGGGACCTTACTCATTCTTTCCACATCCCAGTCACTCGACGGACAATCCTTCAAAGATACCTTGAAGTGTGCTCCCAATGGCACAGAGACCGACTTGCCATTATCCACTCTGTAGTTATTCAGAATTTTCCGCACATATCCCGACTGAGTCACCTTCAGGGTTCGGTTACCCCTATCCCTGACAATCTCCATACCAAGTATCTTCCTAGTTGGACCAAGTTCCTTCATATCAAACTCTTTCCACAGCAGTCCCTTGGTATATTCGATCTCAGACTTGGTTCGTCCCTGTGGGTTTGGTTCCTTTGATTTGAGCCCTATGGGTGGAGTCCACGATGTGGTCACTTTGGTCCACACACTGTTCTCTTTGGTATGTGTCCACGGGTCCGTGCTTTGGGAATGGAGGTTTAGATGTCATTATAACCGTGAAATGCACCAAGAAATTGATGAGCATATATACAATTTCTGCTGACAGACACAAGTCATCTATTATATATCCCAAGCCGTCAGTTTGTAAAAGCCGGACTAGGGTCAAATTGCATTTCAATTCAAGCGAATAGTCAGGCTTTAGTTTGACTAAAGTAGTATGAATTAAGGTAAATAGAATAGATCATGTTTCGTATCAACAAATTTAAAACCACAAGTAATATGGATCATCACGAACCTGGAGAAGTGGTTGGATTGGGTTTAACACACTGACTATGAAGAAAGTTCACAGATATATTTTCATGGAGTTACCTTGAGAGCTAATGTAAGCTCATCTTCATCACGAACCAGGAGAGATAGGCGCCACACGTATATGTGGTCACACATTCATTCAACACTGGTTTAAGAATCTTACTTACGGGAATATAGCACCAGCTTATCTTTCCGCTTACAAGTCATGTGAAAAGAAACTATTCCAGTAGATAAAGTTTTATCCTAAAAGGGATGAAAGAAACAAATTCACGGTATGTGTTGGATGCTGAGTGGTAATTAAGTTTGCTGTTCTTTCTGTTGCTTCAATTATGCGACAAGAGAAGCATACAAAGGTGGTAAGATGAGAAGTTGGGTCACAAATCAAAAAGGGTTTGGCTGAAACGGGTCACTTCCAGTCTGGGTGGGATTAGCTTGACAAAGAAATTTTATTTATATCGGTTTAATAACAGTTGCATTAATTAAGATCAACAAAAATGTCATAACACCTTTAAATCTTCTGATAAAATGTCTAGCATGTTGTATGAGGTTGAAAGGACTGACAACATGTTCAACACATTTAACGTGTTCCTTTGTTAGCTAAAGTTTTGGGATTGTCCCGTTTCATAAAAAGCATAAACTGCAACACCTTGTGTATTGAGTTTCAAGCTGGACACTAAGTATAATTCTCTAACAAACAATATTGGAAAGAAAGACGATTAGGCCCAATTATATTTTCAGCTTAACTACTATAGATATAACTCTATGTACATCGATTAAAAGTTACTAACATCTGCAGCCTCAGATGAAGCGCTACAGAATTAGTATTTAGATTCAAACATATGTACCTAATATAAACACGTAAAAGGTTGTATTTCAATACATCGGTTGTATGATATAATGAAAAGGTTGCATAACTGCATAAGTTCAACCCAAACCACCAACTTGGTGTATCTGAACTGCGTATGCAAATACGCATCACTCATAACCAACTTTCAGGATATACGCCAGACCCCAAGCATCTGACCGGCTACCTAAAACACAAGTCAAACACCATCCTGACTCTACTCAACGTAGCATCCTGACCAGCCGACAACCTAAACACACTACACGAGTGCAGCAAACCATACATGTTCATCAAATATACGACTATCAGTATCTATAGATGTCCTTCCAATAAACGAATAAAGCTCTTTATTTTAATACTATATCAGTCGACTAACAATCTATTTCTTGTGTCATGTAAACAAAATTCAGCATCGAGAGTTCTTCCCTTTTGAACAAGTGCAATAGCTACTTACATAATTTACACCCTTAACGTGAAAATCAATCCTATATAGTGATGCTCGCTACAGTAGTTAATACATAACTAATTTATCATACCACTAACTCATAAGCCCAAAAGGTAACCACAGAGTAAGCTATTCATATCTACGCAACACAGGGTCTAATTGGTTTAAGATAGTCGATGGGAAGAAATGATGTGGCATCAATGTAATAAAGAGCCCGGGTTGTAAGCTGTTTGTTGGAAAGTGAGTTAAACTTTATGGTTCGTTTAATAAATTTGTTTTAAGTAATTTGTTTGGCTTGTCAAACAAGTTTTGTTAACTTATTTTATCTTTGCTTGGTATGTTTTGAATCATTGGTTCCCTATAAATAGAGACCAATCCCATTATTTTTTTTATATCTTTCGAATTGTAACTTTACTATTTGAATAAAAACTTCCGCTTATTTTGTTCGACTTTGTTTATTGGTTTTGTTTGTTTGAATTATCCGACACTGTCCATGCACAACTTGTAATCTTGAGGGGTACACAACCAGCGTAATAATCAATTTAGTCTGAGTAAAAACGATCCCACGAGGTTCAAATCAAAATATGATTCATTATGCTACACATATTGTTGGATATATTGACTTTGACCTCCTAAGGGTCATTTAGTAATTTTGGTAGTAAGGGTAGTTTAGTCATTTTGCTAGTAACTTCATATGTAGGAAACCTGTAAGTGTAGGTCGGTTTTGCTTGTATATATTAACTTGTATCTATAATTTTGTAACTTGGAGCTTTTGGATAATAAAATGACCAGTTTCTTTGTGCTCCCAAGCACCCTTCTTTTCTTGTTCTTGTTCTTGTGTAGCTGATATTATGATGTTTATTTGCTATATTTTGCCCATGTTAGCAGCCCCTTAATTCCTAACAAATTGGTATCAGAGCCATTCGATCAATTTGAATCAAGCTTAATTTGTTTGGGGTTTTTTAGAATTTGTTTTGGGTTTATTGATTGGTGAATTGGTTTCAGCTTTGGGTTGATTTCAAGAATCAGTTTCTTGATTTGATGATTTGGTGACTTGGTGATTTGATTAGAAACAACATCAGGTTTGTTTGTGTTTTGGGTTTTCTTTTGCTTAATTGTTTCTTGCTTCCTCTTATTTGATAGATTCAATGGGTTTGTTTAGAGGGGTTTGTTGATTAGGAATTAGAATTAGATTTTTTTAATTGGGTGCTTGTTGGTTTACAACTCTTTGTTACATAGGAGTTGATATGGAAATTGTTCGTTACATAGTAAACCCCGTTTGTTGCCTAGATATAACAAATAGCATGGCTTGGTAATTCTTTTGGTATGGTGGAGCATTTGGGTATTCGTTGTTTGATATGTTCTCTCCATTAGACTTATTATTTTGTTTGAATTAGGGAAGGACTTTAAATTTGGATTAGTGTTTGTAGTTGGAATTTTGCTATTTGTAGCGATATGGGTATGAGATCAACGATGGATGGCGTTGGTTTCTTTGAATTGGTTTGGTTGGTATTCGAATTTGGGTTTGTTTGAATTTGAGCCGTAATTCGTATATGATACGTGGGCTATTAGTTTGAACTTTGAAGTTTGGGTCGTAATTCTTATTATATAAGTGGACAATTAGAATTTGAATTTGGTATTTGGAATTTGAAGATCGATTTGGTGTTTGAAGACTTAATTATCATCATGTCGTTTGAAGTTTGTTCGATCGTTTGGAATTTAGAAATTTGAATCTTCGTTTGTCGGGCTTTTGAAGTTAGTTGCCCGAATTTGATTGTGGAAGATCGTTTGAGCCTATTTGTTTGTTTGGTTGACCGAGTTTGAATTTGTCGGTTAACATTTGGTTGTTCGCAGGTTTAGTTTGCTTTGGATCGTTTTCAGGTTCGATCCATTTAGTTTGCTTTGGATCGTTTTCAGGTTCGATCCATTTAGGTTTGCGTTGGATCGTTTTCAGATTCGATCATTTGGTTTTGGATCGTTTTTGCATTCGATCGTTTGTTTTGAATTTGGCTAGTATCTCTAGCGTTTGGAAATTTGCATTTGAAGATGAAGGAATGGTTCGGTTTGAAGTTTCGACCGGAATTGAAGTATAGCTACTTAGGAGCTAAAGTCAAGGTGGAGATTGTTGGATATTGACTTTGACCTCCTAAGGGTCATTCAGTAATTTTGGTAGTAAGGGTAATTTAGTCATTTCGCTAGTAACTTCATATGTAGGAAACCTGCAAGTGTAGGTCGGTTTTGCTTGTATATATTAACTTGTATCTGTAATTTTGTAACTTGGAGCTTTTGGATAATAAAATGACCAGTTTCTTTATGCTCCCAAACACCCTTCTGTTCTTGTTCTATGATGTTTGTTTGCTATATTTTGCCCATGTTAGCAGCCGCTTAATTTCTAACAGATATATCCTATAGATAACAGATGTTAGCACGCCTTTAACGCTTACGATATGTCGATATTTGAATCGTGAGCTACGTGTTTGTTAACCATATACGGTTTTAAAGACAAGTTTTATAGTACTAAATTTTCTCCCTTCCTTGCACCCTTTCAAGGCCACACATAGGACATAGTATCAGCATTTCAGGTACAGATACTATTGCTATTAATGTTATACTTATGAAGAATATGCTAGCGGTTCTATAACCGCTGAAGAAAGAACAAATCTACTAAATTATTCTTACCCGGGAACAGGGGCTTGTGGTGGAATGGACACTACAAATACCATGGCATCTGCCATCGACGCAATGGGAATGCTTATTCCTTACAGTTAACGAACTTCACGGGCAATTTTGTAATTCTGTTCTACTTCCATTGATTAGCTGATCCCTTTTAAAAATATTTTTGAAGCTCATCAACACCTGCTGAAGATCCATTGAAGTTGGACGAGTACAGCTTATGTTTCACAATGCGTATATGATTTCTACAGTCTAAAATTATAAAATTATGTCTCATTTACTTGTTGTGGCCTCTGGGTATAAGTGACCCACTGATCGATATTTCTAACATAATCTACACGACACAAAATCAAATGTCGCATATTCAGATGACGTTGTTTCAAAGCTACAAATATTGATAGTTAACTGAAAAAAGGATTGGTATCATTAACTTGGCGTTGATATGAAACAATATTAGTACAGAGAAATTGTGGATCAAGATCAATAAGCTCGGTAATCAAACATAGAAAGAGAGATTAACAATTGGAATCTCAGTCATGACACCAAATCCATAAATCTTGATTTGCATGTTACAAAAATATATAACATTTGTCGTTTATTCTAAACCTTGCTTTGCCTTTTTCGTGCATTATACCTGTTGGAATCGTAAACCCAACAACCGAAGATCGATATGCGGAAACCTAGATCCCTTAAAGAATATCGTAGAGTTGCAACGACAGAAACCCAGAAGAACGACACAAAGGTAACCAAACGATTTACTTTATTATACCAATCGATTGATTACAGTAGAAAGAATAGAAGCTACTGTGTGATTTGAGCATCACCCCCTCACCTCCTTTTATTGGGTGAGGGGGTCGGTTCCCTAGTCTTCACCGACTAGGGATTAGGCTTGGATCCACCCAGCTCAAATACAACCTACCTTAAATAAAGCTTACATAGGAAACATGGCTTATACTAATCTTAACTAGACTTAGGAACTAATACTAACAATTTCTACCTTAGTGACAAGACTAGTTAGCCCCGACACCAAGTATCTTCATGCAATACTTGAACTTCAGACCTGGAACCACCTTTGTAAACGCGTCAGCTGCATTATCCTTCGTGCCTATCTTTGCCACTTCAATCTCTTTAGATTCCACGATCTCCCTGATGAAGTGATACCTCACGTTGATATGCTTCGTCCTCTCATGAAACATTGCATTTCTTGAGAGATGAATTGCCCCTTGATTATCACAATTCACAACCACTGGCCTTAGGTTTATTCCCAACTCGATTAGTAGACCTTTAAGCCAAATGCTTTCCTTAACAGCTTCCGTAAGGGCCATATACTCCGCCTCTGTAGTAGACAATGCAACAACATGCTGCAGAGTTGCTTTCCAACTCACAACACAGCCATGTACCATAAACACGTACCCGGTTATCGATCTACCCTTGTCAGGGTCTTTAGCATAATCGCTATCCACGAAACCGTCAACATCTACGTGCTTCCCTTGATCTCTACCATACACTAGACCTACATCAGCAGTGCCCTTCAAGTACTTCAAAATACACTTCACCGCTTCCCAGTGATTTTTACCTGGATTCGCCAAATACCTGCTCGCAATGCTAACAGCATACGCAATATCTGGTCTAGTACAAACCATCAAGTACATTAAACTACCTACAGCATTCGCATATGGGACCTTACACATTCTTTCCACATCCCAGTCACTCGACGGACAATCCTTCAAAGATACCTTGAAGTGTGCTCCCAATGGCACAGAGACCGACTTGCCATTATCCACTCTGTAGTTATTCAGAATTTTCCGCACATATCCCGACTGAGACACCTTCAGGGTTCGGTTACCCCTATCCCTGACAATCTCCATACCAAGTATCTTCCTAGTTGGACCAAGTTCCTTCATATCAAACTCTTTCCACAGCAGTCCCTTGGTATATTCGATCTCAGACTTGCTTTTACAAGCAATCAACATATCATCTACATACAACAGTAGATATATGTACATACCTGGTGCAAACTCCTTGAAGTAAACACAACTATCATAGTTGCTACGGCTAAACCCATTGCTGACCATATACACATCAAACCGTTTATACCACTGTCTTGGAGACTGCTTAAGACCATAAATGGATTTCTTCAACAAACATACCTTGTTGCCCGTTCCTTCTTCAAAACCAAGCGGTTGCCTCATATAAATGGTTTCTTCAAGATTACCATGCAAAAACACCGTCCTCACATCAAGTTGTTCCAACTCGTAATCTTCACAAGCAGTTAATGAGAGAATCACCCTAATAGATGTATGTCGAACCACGGGTGAGAATACCTCGTTATAGTCAATCTCTGCTCGTTGTGTGAAACCCCGAGCTACCATCCTTGCTTTATACTTTGGTTTCTGAACGCCTTCAATCCCTTCTTTAATCTTATACAACCACTTGCAGCTTACCAGCTTCTGACCACGTGGTTGATCGACCAGCTCCCAAGTATGATTCTTCTTTAAAGAACTCATCTCTTCCTCCATAGCACGAACCCACTCATCCCTTTCAGATGAATTAATCGCCTCCTGGAATGTGATTGGTTCATGTGTATCTTCTTCCTTAGCAATAGCAAACGCATAAGCCGTAATATCATCTTCTTCCCTATACCCTAACGATCTAGACAATGATACATTACCTTCATTCCTATACCTTGCAGGTTTAGTAGTTGTTCTCTTAGCTCTATCATGCACCAGAACATAGTTTTCTAGATTCTGTTGTTGAGGCATTGCATCTACTGCATCTTCAACTTGATCCTCATATTCATTCCCTGGATTTACCGCAGTATAAGGATCCACAGTTGGTTCGACCCGACTGCCTTGAAGTTCCACCTCAAACTCAATTTCCTTCCCAGAATTTGCAGCACCAGCACCCTTGAGAGTATCCTTATACATAAGGCTCTCATTAAAGACCACATCCCTGCTTATGATTATCTTCGGTTTAACATCATCCAACCTCCATAATCTGTATCCCTTCACACCCTCAGGATACCCCAGGAATATGCATTTTATAGCTCTAGGCTTGAGCTTCCTTGACTCAAGTGTGAATAAGCAACGCAACCAAATATCTTTAACATCTCGTAATTCGCCGGATGTCCTGACCATAAATCCATAGGTGTCTTCTTCTCCAATGCTTTAGATGGAGACCTATTGATCAGATATGCTGCCGTCAACGTTGCTTCAGCCCAGAATGATTCTGGCAAACCAGACTGAATCAGTAAACACCTAACCTTGTCCAAGAGCGTCCTGTTCATTCGTTCAGCTAGACCATTCTGTTGCGGAGTTCCAGCAACAGTCAAATGTCTTGCTACCCCGCTCTCCTTGCACAAGTTATTAAACTCCTGATTACAAAACTCCAAACCATTATCTGTTCGAAGTTTCTTCAGTCTTCTACCTGTCTGGTTTTCTACCAACTGCTTCCACTCCTTGAACTTGCTGAACGCCTCACTCTTGTGTCTAAGAAAATAAACCCAAACCCTCCTCGAATAATCATCAACAAACGATAAGAAGTAACGACAACCACTCATCGATTCCACCCGAGAAGGACCCCAGAGATCTGCATGGACATAGTCTATAACTCCCTCTGTTGTGTGCTGACCTCGACCAAAACTCACCCTGGTCGATTTTCCAAGAACACAATTTTCACAGAATTCGAGCTTACCTAGACCTTCCTTCCCCAGCACCTCTCTTCTTTTGAGTTCATTCAGGCATGCTTCACTAATGTGACCCAGGCGTTTATGCCACATCTGCGCAAGACTTTCCTTTTCTTTTATACCGACACTAGCTTCACTTGATTCAGCCCAACCATCCAAGGAGTACACACAATTTTCCTTCAAAGTTCCCGACAAAACCATCAAAGAACCCTTGATCACCTTTACTCTTCCATTCTGCAACTTCACGGTATAGCCCTCTCGATCCAGAGTGCCCAAAGATAACAAATTTCTTTTCAACTCGGGAATGTAACGCACATTCTCAAGCACAAAACTTGAACCATCTTTCATTTGTACTCTCACCTTCCCTATCCCCTTGATGGCACATGCTCTATTATCACCGAGCAAAACCATACCATCATAAAGCTCCTTAAAATCAAACAAGAAGTCCCTCCTAGGCGTCATGTGATAGGAACCACCAGATTCCATGATCCACTCTAAGAACCTTTCCTCACTCACCGCCATCAACAAATCACCATTGTCATAACCCTTAGAATACGTCCCAGCGTCCTGCTTTGCATTCTTGTTGACAAAGCCAGTTGATTTCTTCTTGTTCCATTTTGGACAGTCTTTCTTAAGGTGATCCTCAGAATAGCATATGTAACACTACTGTTTATAAGTTACTTTACCTTTTGAATTTGATCGCGAACTACCACGTCCTTGATTACCCCGATGCTCCGACCTTCCCCTTACAAACAACCCATCACCATCATCCTTTGCATCTGTCCTCTTCTTCAACTCCCGTGAATTGAGGGTAGACAAGACATCTTCCAAAGAGAGCGACTCCCTTCCATAAAGCAATGTCTCCACAAAGTTATCATACGAGGACGGTAATGATGTAAGTAACATGAGTGCCTGATCTTCGTCATCAATTTCAACGTCTGTGTTCGCCAAGTCACCGATCAACTTATTAAACTCATCTATATGTTCAGATAATTTCTTACCTGCATGCATGTAGAAAGTGAACAGCTTCTTCTTCAAGTATAACTTGTTGGCTAAAGACTTAGTCATATACAAAGTTTCCAATTTTAACCAAACACCCGCAGCAGAATTTTCTTTGTTGACTTCCCTCAACACCTTGTTATCCAAGCACAAGAGTAAGGCACTGTGTGCTTTTTTATAGACATCCGTCTTCAACGCCGCAGTCTTTTGAGCGTCCGTCATGGTATCCGGGAATGGATCTAACGCAGCCTCCCAACAATGTTGAATTAATAGACACCACATCTTCACACGCCACAACCCGAAGTCATTAGACCCGTCGAATTTTTCGACGTCAAACTTCGCTATCGACGGCATATTCTTTCTCCCTTGTTGCGTAAAATCCCTTCTTGCAAATCGAATTAATTAGAATAAACCTAAACCTCGATCACGTACAAGCAACCCGATCGTAAACTTTAAAAACTCAAGCAAACCACGATCAAACTTGAACCACAAGAACCCGCAACAAGAACCTTCGTTTTAATCGATTTTATCAATATAAACGAAGTCGTGTAATTTTACAAAAATCAATTTTTATGAACAAAAAACCATCCACCACCACAATTCGTTTTTTTTTTTTTAAAACAAATAATGACAAAAAATGTATAACTACACTTTTTTTTTAAAAGCCTCGCGTGATGATAAAGAAAACAAATCAATGTTGATCTTATCTTCTTTATTGTCTTGGAAAGACAACAACCAACCACGGCAGTATTGCTTCATCTTCTCCGATGGCTCAACCTGCAACTCGAAAAAAAAAACCGCTTCGATGAAACTCGAATCCCTTTTTCTTCCACGACCTCTTCTTGATCTAGCACCGATCTCCAATGACCACGACTAACCGTAAGCTTTGATACCACTTGTTGGAATCGTAAACCCAACAACCGAAGATCGATATGCGGAAACCTAGATCCCTTAAAGAAGATCGCAGAGTTGCAACGACAGAAACCCAGAAGAACGACACAAAGGTAACCAAACGATTTACTTTATTATACCAATCGATTGATTACAGTAGAAAGAATAGAAGCTACGGTGTGATTTGAGCATCACCCCCTCACCTCCTTTTATAGGGTGAGGGGGTCGGTTCCCTAGTCTTCACCGACGACGGCATGTTTTATTATCGAATGATCGAGTTACATATATACGTAAGATACAATAGCTTGTCTATTTATAAGCAATATTGCACCGACCTGATCAACCCCACCGACGTACTATTTATTATTTTTTCTCCTTTTTATTTAAGTTTGTTATTTATGATATAGTAACTTTTTACTATGTTTAATTGTTTTTTACAAAACTTAAAAAGAACACAAACATGTTACGAGTTGATTTATTTTGCATTTTTTTTATTTATAAACTTAGACTAATTTTAGTTATTTATTACGTAAGATTAAATTTCGTAAAAAACACGAAGATGCCACTTTTGTCATAATGTCCAAAAATTGTAAAAAAAAATCGGCCAAAGAATTAAATTGTAAATTTGATTGAAAAATATTTATAAATAGTGATATCTTATTAGTGATAAAAACAGTAAAATATAACTAAATAACATAATTACAGTGTATTATCACTAGTAATATTCATTGTTTTATCACTAGCGATATTTAATTAAATTATCACTAGTGAAATGTTAAGTTTGGAAAATTTTACGACTTTAGTCACTTCGTCTAATATTTGAAATTTTTGAACCTTTTGGCAAAAATTATCTCTCCATATTTTTTTAAAATCTTAAGTTAATCTTTACATTAAAATTATAGCAAAATAGATGATGAGGAGGATTTGTCTATCTGTTTGTAAGTAGGGGTGTCAATATTTCCGACCCGACCCGAACCCGACCCGAGCATATTCGGGTCGGGTTACTCGGGTTGAAATTTCAATTCGGGTCAACCCGACTAACCTGAATTCGAAATCGGGTCGGACATCGGGTAAAATATTTATGCTTAATTCGGGTTCGGGTCAACCCGATTGACCCGAATAAGAATTTTTTTTATTTTTTTTTATTTTTAAAATTAAAATTAAATATAATTTCTATTAAAAAAATTATAAAAAAAGTTTTTTTTTTATATTTTACCCGTAGTCGGGTTGACCCGAACCCGAATATACCCGACCCGAGTAGACCCGACCCGAATAGACCCGAACCCGACTAACCCGAGTTTAACTCGGGTCGGGTTCGGGTAAAATATTTTTACCCTCAACCCGAATTCAATCCGACCCGAATAACCCGAACCCGGCCAACCCGACCCGATTCCCACCCCTATTTGTAAGTAAAAACAAAGTTGTAATTGAACTTTTGTCAACATGTTACATAGTTTTACATATAATTAAAAAAATCATTTAACTTGCCATTTTTAAGAAAAGTAAAAATTTAAAAAACTTAAATTTTGTAAAAAAAGGTATGATTTACAAAAAAGAGTAGGATGCAATTTTTCTTGAACAAAAAGTTTTAAAGAGTAAAGTGCAATTTTTTTTACAATTTTTTTTTCTTTTAGAAAATCAAATTTTAATTATTTTATATGAGCGGTCGTTAATGTAACGGATTAATGATGAAATAAGAAATCAAACACTCATTAAATTAATCCATTGGAGCAAATCAAACATTTTAGCATTCCACATAATGTATGAAATCATATTGTTTAATAATAATATAAGAAAAAAAAATTACACTTAACAATAAAAAAGATGGTTATGAAATCACAATGTTTGCAGTTTGAAATATTGCTACATGGTGTTACGAGTCACAATTATCTAAACTGAAAGTAGCTCCATAACATGCCGCATGAACTGCTCTTATGAAACACCAAAAACATAAATTTACTATTATTTTTTCCAAAATTATTTTAATGTATGCTACGTACATCTAAAAAAATCATACTCCGTAATCGGGACACAGAACTTTAAAAAAATATAAAAAAAATTGAATATCGAAGCAATAGCAATAAGTTCATAACCATTTCGACATACAGGTTGATAATTATGATTTTAATTAGACAACACGAATGGTTAACTGTCAGGTTTTTTGTCAGATTGGTTGAAAAGTTTTACATTATGATCCATAGACAACTCGAGCCAAACAACATTGCATGACAAGTGACGTCCAAAGGTAAAGCTCGGGCTAAGGCTTGGACTCGAACTCAATGAAACTAAAGTTTATATGTCAAATGGTCGATTCTTCATATCGAATTGATACTTTAACAAAAATATACTAATCCTTGATCATAAACTTTTGTAATACACGGTCTTCAATGTAAAACCTATATTAGTACATAAGCTAAATAGTGAAATAGTTCTTATAATGATAAGAAAATTTACGATTAACCATTTTGTCCAACATTTTAGGAAGACAAAATAAAACAAAAAGAAACATGATACATCATCATGAATTACATGAACTAATTAACCATCCAAAAATGTTAATTTGATCATGAACCTACACCCTTATATTAATCATTAGAACTTTTTTAACTCCGATGTTACGGTATCTTCTGCGGGGTTCGTCGATCGCACGTTTGAGATTGCGCGATCTTTTTTGAACTTCCAACACAGACAACTATGCGGCGAGGTGTTTTTAGATTCGCCATCATCTATGATGCATTTCTCATCTCTTTCTTTTTCGGCATCCTTGAACTTCTCATCATTAAGCGTTTTCAACACGTAAGCTTCACTCAAATCGTAACGAGCCTTGGGTGTTGATTATAAGTTGGAACAAAATAAATGAGCTTAATGAATTAATGGTATTAACATGTCAACTTTATAATGGATTAGTATTTGTTGGTGCCTTGGGTGATACGACCCTCTCAGATAGTATCATGATAAGGCACGACTTCAAGCGTGTGCTTGCTCCTTAAGAATTAGAGAAGGAAAACTAGACATGTTTATTGATTCATTTGATTGATTGATTACATTAACAATGCCGGTATTTATTAAACCTAGAAACCCTAATCTTAAGATAAATAATAGTGGCCAGTTTGGCCCAACCCTATCAAAGCTCAGCGTAACATTCCTCACTCCTTCAAATTCACCTTGCCCTTAAGATGACGTCTTGTAAAACACTCTTGATTCCTAGATCCCAAATTTTGAAACGTTTCCTAAGCATGTGCACACTTCTCTTCAACTTGGTCTTTGGCTTGGGAAATAACTTTTTTTGTTTCCTGCTCTAGTCTCCTTCCATTTGAAAATTTTACAACTTTAGTCCCTGCGTCTAATTTTTGAAACTTTTGATCCTTTTGGCAAAAATAGTCTCTCCGTGTTTTTTTTTAAATCTTAGGTTAATCTTTACTTTAAAATTATAGCAAAATAAATGATGAGTATGCTTGTAAGTAAAAACAAGGTTGCAATTAAACTTTTGTCAACATGTTACATAGTTCTAAATTAGGCTAATAACTTAAAAAAATCATTTAACTTGCTATTTGTTAATGCAAGTGATGCCTAAAAACATTATTAGTATTAACTAATCTTTCTTAGTTTTGATCACAACAAACCATACAACACATTTAGTGTAAAACACAAAATGAATTATTTAACTAACACTATCATCAAGGTAATAATCATATCACTAACCTTTCTTAATCATACTTAGTGATCATCAAAATGATTATCCTTAAAACTCACTTTTGTTAATATGACAAAATACTTTTTAATAAACTTTATTTTTTAGAAAATGTTTTATTAAAATGGAAAATGAAAATTTGAAAATAGCATATTCCAAATGCTGTTAGAATATCCTTTGAAGGTTTCAAATACCTCAGATATTCCCAGCCCACTAAAAGACAAAAAACGGAGCGGAGTCTAGTGGCGGTACCTTAAGTACCTACGCGGTTCCTTAGCGATAAGGTACCGCGGGGTGAGATAAGGTACCGCGCACAGCTAGCCGTTATAGATTCGTTATACTTTGTCTCCTTTAAATAGTGGGTCAAATCTCATTTTCCAGCAAGCCTCTTGGACGTTTTTCTCAGCCCTCTTTCTATTTTCTATAGTATAATCATTAGTAAATGATCACTTAAATTGTTAAGGATGTTTACATATGATTATCCTCTTGATCCCCTCCTTTACCTTGTCCAATGAGAAGATCACTCACTCACTCGTGTTGTGATAAAGATGAATCTATGAGCTAGTCATATTCATCATGATACTTTTTTTGTTTTAGGTCAATCCAATGTATTTATGAATACTTGGACTAGTTGTGTTCATCCAACTTATTTGTGGATACTTGGATTTGTTGTGTACATCCATTTCATATGTGTTTGCTTGGATTTGTGTTGTGTAAATCCAAGCTACATGTGTGTACTTGGATAAGTCTAGTTGAGTTGTAATAGATTTGATTAGGAGTTCTCACTAAACTATAAAGTGATGTGGTTGTGTCTTGTGAGTTCTGACTAAACTTAAAAGTGATTAGTAGTTATGTTGTGTGAAGTTCTCACTTAGCTTCAAAGTGAAGAGTCGTGAAGATTGGTTCTAGCTTTCGATTAGAACTCGACATCTAGCCTTGTGTCGTAAAATGGTGAAGTAGGCAACGTCGTGAAGATTGGTTCTACCTTAAGATTAGAACCCGACATCTAGCCTTGTGTCGTTAAATTGTGAAGTAGGAAACGTCGTGTAGATTGGTCCTAGCTAAAGATTAGGTCTCGACATTTAGCTTAGTGTCGGAAAATAATGTAAGCAACGATGTAAGGTTTTCTCCGCCGAGAAGGGAGTTTGTGGATATAGTGGAAATCTCGAGTAGGTGTACTCGAGGAGTGGAGTAGAAACGAGGATAGAGCCTCGTTGTCGAACCACTATAAATCTTGGTGTCTTCCCACTAGGTTGTCTCCTTCCTTACTCTTTACTTATTTCATTATCATTATACTTACCTATTATATTTGCTAGTGCATTTGAATTGAACCTAATCATTATGCAACTTAGCCTCAAGTAAAAGATAGTTTTGATACAAACCAAATTGAAAGTAATTTTAATTTAGTCACCAATCGAAGAGAAACTATTCAACCCCCCCTTCTAGTTTCTACAATTGGTATCAGAGCGATGGTCACTCAAGATCTTTAAAGTATATTGTACTTTGAAACTTGGATCGATCCATTGTCTCCTCAAATTAGAAGGTCTAGTTGTACTAAAGTTTCTCTATGGTCAAAACTATGTTTTCTTTGAAAATAGGTCTTTTAATTGATAATATTGCATCCCACTTAAGATTAGTAGCCTTTATGCATTTTAGATATACTCTTGAAATGTATCTACTAGTTTGCATCTTGCTTTGTGTAGGTACTCATGAAGATCAATCACTTAATTGGTTGTGGATTGAGTTACTTGCACTTGTAAAAGAATCACCTTCATTGATCTTTAACATCTTTGAATAATGATACCAAGATGATTGGGAATTATACTAGTCCTTGAAGACTTAGTACTCATCATAGTCATTGATTGGGCATAGCACTTATTCCTTCATGGATTGCTCTTTGTGGCCAAGGTATGCTTTCGTTCTTCCACGCGCCCTTTGATCATTCTTTTGATCATTACTTGACTATGTGCTTGTTCTCGGCATCCTTACCTTGACATTTATTTGTGGTTTGTGTTTCTTTTCTTTTATCCTCCCAAACCTTCATTGCTTGGATACTTGACTCACTATGGTGATGTAGAGTAATTTAGTAGAAGCTTAAAGTATCAAGCATGATTTCCATGGTTTGCACCCATACGGTTAGTAGGCCCTTTGTGGGAGAGAAAGTGAATTAATACCTTGCTCATATTTTGGTTTAGACTAAGACTATTATTGAAAGTGATCTTAGTCTATACTTGAATAATTGCTTTGTGCTTATTCATTACCAAAGCCGCTTAACGTTTCCCCGGAAAGGCACGTCTTAAACCACTATATATGACACAAGCTCTTCGTTACCACTATTTGAAGATTGTCATTATTCCCTTGAGCATCTTTCCTAGTCTTGATTCACTTCCCTTGTCTTCTCTCCACTTAGTCGTTTTGCTACGAGTAGTCGTTTGTCCGTTTCGGTTCTTTTCGATCTTGATTTAACTCGTAATCCTTCGTTAAGGCATATTGCTTAGTGTTATGATGATCCAATGATATTCTAAAAGGCTCATGATTTAATCTTAAGTATTTTAGAAAAACTTGGTTTTCAAAATTTGGCGTTTTTCATAGATAAAAACCTGCCTCTGTAGGCGGTTCCTTATCTAGGTGGCTCAAAGGCGCGGTACCTTATCGATAAGGTACCGCGGGCAGTAACTTTTGTTAGAGCGCCAGTTTGATTATTTTATTCATTTTCAAACCACTATCTCTCTCTCCCAAAAACACACAGCCGACGGGTTTCTTGTTTTTCACCATTGTTGAAGCTTCCAAAACCTTCAATCACTCAAATTAATTGATTCCAAGTTGTGGGTTTCACTCATCCATCATCTAACATCAATTAATTGTAAGTATTTTCTTTCAATTTCATCTATTTTGTTCTAGGGTTCATTCTTTCATAATTGGGGATTTTTAAAATTGAAATTGAATTAAAACCTTAATAGGAATGTGGGTTGACATGGTTATTTTACTATGATTCCTTAGGTTGATATTCATTAAGATTTCACTAAAACCCACTTGTAGAACAAATCCGAATTTTGATTAATTATTTTTGATTAAAAGATGGATTTGAGATGAACCCATGAACAAGTAGGTAATGACATTGTTAATGCTTACCTAAAAACCTTGTTTTGAAAAACCAATGTTCTAATCCATTGTTGATCTAACATAGATCATGTGTTCTTGGTTAATGATGGAATAGACACATTGTGAACATGAAAATGATATGGATTCAATCCTATGTGTGTCAAGAAATTGATATAACACATTTTCATTTTTCGTTTTCTTTTTTAATTTTCATATGAGTGATTGGAAATATTTTTGTTTGTATTTAGGTACTTAATCATGCCTTCTCAATATCAAAAAGATCATCAATTCACTAGAAACTATATGTCGGACATTTCCCAAACCTTTGTTTCCCTTCAACTCCAAAACTCTTACCCATCCCTTTCCACTCGTAATTTCCATGAGGGTAGGATTGTAGATTCAAGAATAGCGGGAGATAATTATATCAACTCTATGTTCGAGCTTATTGGGTTTGATTGTTTGCTCTACATAGACGAGGTAATTTATCCCTTGTTTCTTCTCGAGTTCTTTAGTACTTACTTCATGCTTGAAATCAACGACCAAATCTTTATTCGTTTCTTATTGAATGGTCAAATCATTCAATATTCCCTCGATGACTTTGGTGATATTCTTGGTGTGCCATTTGAAGGCACTTGTCGTTTTACGGATAAGTGGAGACTAGATTCTCTCTTGGAGTCTAACGATAAACCTCCAAATGACACCACCGAAGTTGATCTAAATTTCATCCTTGAAATCATCACGAAAGAGCGTAGTGGAAACGTTGTGAGAAGCCTTCATACAAATGTGCGAAATGTGAATAGGTATGAAGTGCTCTCAAGCGACCTTAAGGATTACATGCTACAATGGGCAAACAGCCTTAGGGAAAATGTGTTTTGTCTTGGTGGGAACCGAGATCATATCCCGGCTTGCATGGGGCATATGTTTTTTTGCCTGTTTACTTCCACCAAGTACAATCTTGCATATTACATCGCTCGACGTATAAATTATGCTCTTTCCAAACCCAAAACAAACCTCCCGTATGCTATGCTTCTTACTCGCCTCTTTAGAAGGGTTGGTCAAGATTTTCCTCAACTCGATCTTTCTCGCTTTCACCCGGTTCAACGGGTTATGATGCCTATTCAAGAGGCGTATGAACGAAAGCCAAGAAGTGACCGTGGTTCGAGAAAATCCGACCATCAAGAGCCGGATGATGAGGACACCGATATGCCACCAAGTGATGGTGATGGCATCGGTCCTAGTTCTCATTTTGACTCTTCGAGTAACTCCTATCCATCCTCAAATCAATTCGAGGATGATTTTGAAGACTTAGCTCCTCATCCTCACCCTTCTAGTGATGTTCCGGAAGATCTCAATATGGAGCATCTTTATCGTGAAAATCTTAGAACTCGGGGAGAATTACATGAACACCGAGTGGAGACAAGAAAAGGATTAAAGTATTTGGGAAAGATGATCAAAGGTTTAGGAAAGAAAAGGAGGTGAAGACTTTGAAGTTGTGTCAAAGTTTGGATTTGATGGATAAACATTTGGTTATTAACACCTTGGTTTAGTTGTTTATTAACTTTTGTTGCATGTTTGGATTATTATTTATTTTGATCCTTAATGTTATTTATGCCATCATGTTTGTGATTTACATAGCTTTGTGCGTGCCTTATGATAGTTAGCTTATTACATTATGATCAGTAGTTAACTTTGGCTTGTGAATCTTTTGGGAAAAATCTGGGTTTTACAAAAACTGGGATGAAAGAAATTTTTGAAAGCCCTCTGGTCGCGGTTCCATATCGACCCACGGATCCTTATCGATAAGGAACCGCGGGTCCTAGATAAGGAACCGCCGATCACTGTGCACGACAGCATCTTTGCTTTACACTGTTTTCTTAAATCTGTGTAAACCCTGCATGATTTTCAGTAATAAAACTGCACATTTCCTAAATTAGCTTACCTAAATTCATTATTCACCTAAAATGATTTTAACCCATTACTAGTTTGGATCATCCCCTCACCCATTTAAACCTACCTTGTTTGCCATGTTCTTCACACATCAAACATACTTCCCTAAACCTTAAACCACCCTTGTCAACCATGGTGTGTACCAAAACCTCAAACACTTCCAAGACCTCCACCCCAAGGAAAACACTCAAAATAAGGATTAAGGTAGCTAAGCCTAACTCCTCACCTTTCCACACACCTAAGAATGAGATGGCTCCTATCCTCATTTCTTCATCACCTTCCCCACCTCTTGCACCATGCAAGACATCATCCACCCATGGTACTAACCACTCCATTGGTTCTACCTCCTCTTCATTCAACTTAAGAATGAATGAGCTCTCTTCACCCTTCACTCCAAGTACACCCTTGGATGTGACCACACAACCCCAACCAATCCAAAGCATTCTTTTTGTGAATGAATTTGATGACACTTTGGTGACTTCACCATTTACCCCTCACAACTCACCCATTTCACCAACCTTGGAGAATTTACCTCCACACTCACCCATTTCCCCTTTAGGGAACATGCCTCCACTCTCACCCACATCACCCTTGGAAAACATGCCTCCTCCACCTCCACCCAACTAAAACATTTAAATTTTTGGTGTTCCACTTTCCCTCCTTTTGGGTGATCCATACTATGGGTTTCAACAAACTCATGGTCCTAGTTGTCCATGTTGTCTTTACAACCACTACATCATCCATAACCTTAGGATGGATATGTATGGACTACATAGGAGGTTTCAAGAGTTCTTGCTTGCCTTGTTCTCCATGCCTCCTCCTAGGAGATGAATGATGGAGTTTTCTTAATAAGAGTTTTCAACAAAACCAAGCCAAAGAATATTTCTTATCTAGATCTAATGTTAAGCTAGCTATGTATTAGTTAGTTTTATTTGTCATTATACTTGCTTCTTTCATGAATATTTCTTGTTGTTGATCTATGGATTTAGCTTTGTGTGTTTCTATCCTTTTGTGCACACTAATCAACTTTAATTTGAAATTAAAATTGAACCTAAATCTATCACAACCTCTAAACTTGACTAAAATTGGTTCAAAATGATATCTAAATTATTTTGTCACCCTTTGTCAAGACATTCTTTGTGAATGTGTTGCTTTATGCAACCCTAGCATATTTTGGTGCTAATAGAGGTAAAATTCCAAGATTTGCAACTTTTTGAAAAAGTCTTAGTTTTTCCCAAAACCCAGGAAAAACATGGTTTCAAGTCTACTGGACGCGGTTCCTTAAAGTCCCGCGGTTCCCTAGCGATATGGAACCGCCGGTCCCTATAAGGTACCGCGGACAGTAAGTGGCTTTTGACGAATTCTTGGTCAAAACTTTTAAAACCCTATACCCTGTCAAGATTCCTTGTTTACTCAAATTGAGTAAACATTCCTTGACACTACACATTTTGTATTCAAATTCTTACCTTGATTACATTTTACTTATACCCCAACCTTGAGATTTCATTCTCACACCTTCCCAACCTTGAGATTTCATTCTCACACCTTCCCAACCTTAAGAATTCATTCTCACATAACCTTGAGATTTCATTCTCACACTCTCACAATGCCTAACTCCTACATTCCTAACCTTGAAATTTCTTTGTCACAACCCCACTCACCCAAAGCTTCCTCATCCAAGCTTTCAAAGAAACCGAAATCTCGGTTCGACCTATTTGGGTTAAGAATAATGAACCATCTTCGTCCAAACCACCCAAAAACCCTACCTTCTCTCCAATCAAGTATTGGAATGAGACTTATACCATAAACCCCATCACTGGAGCTAAAGAAAATGTTCCCCCACCACCACAATCCTTTAATACCCCTCAACTCAATGACCTTTCAACCTTCCCAAACCTCACAAGGCATTGTGAAAACATTCCCAAACCCATTACCCCACCACCACCAAACCCTAAGTTTGATGCCATACCCCCATCAAACGATTTTGTGTTGCATCATGGATCCTCGTGTGCTTGTTGTCGATTTTAACAAATTGAACTTGCTCATGTGTATGAGAAGTTAAATTTTCTTGAATTCCTCCTCACTCGACCTCCTATTCAAGTTTTCGTTCCGGTGGACAAAACTTCGAATGATGCATCGTCGTCTTTTTAGTCTTTTATTTCTTTTTAAGCAATCTTGGAAAATATCACTATTAGACTAGCTTATGCTTAGTGGTTTATTTTCCATATTTATTGCTTTTAGATACTCATATTGTGTGTATGACTATCTTCTTTGTTGTGTCTTTTTCTTTTATGTAACCTTTGTGTTGTTTGTGTGCTATTTCATTAGTTCTATTTTGAGTTGATCATGGTTAATTTTTACAATTGCTTATGGGTGGTTCCATCAGTTCTAAGCTTTAACCCATTGACAAGCTTATCATCTTTATTGGATTGAAGTTTGATTTTGTCAATTACCTCTTTGGACATACTTAGCAAAATACTTGCTTCTAATTTGAGATTTCTTCTCTCTCTCCCTCTCAAGTTACTTATTAGGTAGTGATCATATATACATTGGTGTTTCTTTCCTTTCTACTAACCTTTGTGTAGCATGTCACCTTAGCTCACAAACTTGGTGCCCCAAGCAAGGGGGAGCAACCACCAAGGGGGAGCTACTAGCAAAGTTCGATGTTCTTCAAAGACTTGTGCTAACCTTTTTGCTACGACAAAGGGGGAGAAATGATAGTGATAAACTAGTTAATAATTCCATATTTTGTGTTTCTACGTAAATGAGTTTATCGTTTGTCGAAATCAAAAAGGGGGAGATTGTTAATGCAAGTGATGCCTAAAAACATTATTAGTATTAACTAATCTTTCTTAGTTTTGATCACAACAAACCATACAACACATTTAGTGTAAAACACAAAATGAATTATTTAACTAACACTATCATCAAGGTAATAATCATATCACTAACCTTTCTTAATCATACTTAGTGATCATCAAAATGATTATCCTTAAAACTCACTTTTGTTAATATGACAAAAGACTTTTTAATAAACTTTCTTTTTTAGAAAATGTTTTATTAAAATGGAAAATGAAAATTTGAAAATAGCATATTCCAAATGCTGTTAGAATATCCTTTGAAGGTTTCAAATACCTCAGATATTCCCACCCCACTAAAAGACAAAAAACGGAGCGGAGTCTAGTGGCGGTACCTTAAGTACCTACGCGGTTCCTTAGCGATAAGGTACCGCGGGGTGAGATAAGGTACCGCGCACAGCTAGCCGTTATAGATCCGTTATATTTTGTCTCCTTTAAATAGTGGGTCTAATCTCATTTTTCCAGCAAGCCTCTTGGACGTTTTTCTCAGGCCTCTTTCTATTTTCTATAGTATAATCATTAGTAAATGATCACTTAAATTGTTAAGGATGTTTACATATGATTATCCTCTTGATCCCCTCCTTTAGCTTGTCCAATGAGAAGATCACTCACTCACTAGTGTTGTGATAAAGATGAATCTATGAGCTAGTCATATTCATCATGACATCCTTTTTGTTTTAGGTCAATCCAATGTATTTATGAATACTTGGACTAGTTGTGTTCATCCAAGTTATTTGTGGATACTTGGATTTGTTGTGTACATCCATTGCATATGTGTTTGCTTGGATTTGTGTTGTGTAAATCCAAGCTACATGTGTGTACTTGGATAAGTCTAGTTGAGTTGTAATAGATTTGATTACGAGTTCTCACTAAACTATAAAGTCTTGTGGTTGTGTCTTGTGAGTTCTCACTAAACTTAAAAGTGATTAGTAGTTGTGTTGTGTGAAGTTCTCACTTAGCTTCAAAGTGAAGAGTCGTGAAGATTGGTTCTAGCTTTCGATTAAAACTCGACATCTTGCCTTGTGTCGTAAAATGGTGAAGTAGGCAACGTCGTGAAGATTGGTTCTACCTTAAGATTAGAACCCGACATCTAGCCTTGTGTCGTTAAATTGTGAAGTAGGAAACGTCGTGTAGATTGGTCCTAGCTAAAGATTAGGTCTCGACATTTAGCTTAGTGTCGGAAAATAATGTAAGCAACGATGTAAGGTTTTCTCCGCCGAGAAGGGAGTTTGTGGATATAGTGGAAATCTCGAGTAGGTGTACTCGAGGAGTGGAGTAGAAACGAGGATAGAGCCTCGTTGTCGAACCACTATAAATCTTGGTGTCTTCCCACTAGGTTGTCTCCTTCCTTACTCTTTACTTATTTCATTATCATTATACTTACCTATTATCTTTGCTAGTGCATTTGAATTGAACCTAATCATTATGAAACTTAGCCTCAAGTAAAAGATAGTTTTGATACAAACCAAATTGAAAGTAATTTTAATTTGGTCACCAGTCGAAGAGAAACTATTCAACCCCCCCTTCTAGTTTCTACACTATTTTTAAGAAAAGCAAAAATTTTAAAATTTAAATTTTGTAAAAACAAGTAGGATTTACAAAAAAGAGTAGGGTGCAATTTTTCTTGAACAAAAAGCTTTAAAGAGTAAAGTGTAATTTTTTTACAAGAATTGTATCTTTTTTACAAAATTAAATTTTAATTTTTTATATTAACGATCGTTAATGTAACGGATTAATGATAAATAAGAAATCAAACATTCATTAAATTAATCCATCGGAGGAAATCAAATATTTTACCAGTCCACACAATGTAAGAAATCATATTGTTAAATAATTATATATGGAAAAAATAGTTACACTGAACGATAATAAAGATGGTTATGAAATCACATTGTTTGCAGTTTGAAATATTGTTGCATGGTGTTACGAGTCACACTTATCTAAACAGAAAATAGTTCTATAACATGCTGCATGATAATATTAGTCATGTGTCCAAAAGCAAAAAAGAAAATAAAACGAGAGTAGCGCTACATTAACTGCTCATATGAAACAACAAAAACATAAATTTATTATTATTATTATGATTATTTTAAAGTATGCTACGTACATTTAAAAAAATACTCCGTAATCGACACAAAGAACTTTAAAAAAATATATAAAAAAACTTGAATATCGAAGCAATAGCAACAAGTTCATAACCATTTCTACATAGAGGTTGATAATTATGATGATAATTAGACACAAATGGTAACTCGTCAGGTTTTACATGAGATTGGCTGGAACATGTTACATTATGATCCATAGGCAACTCGAGCCAAACAACCTTGCATGACAAGTGATGGCCAAAGTTAAAGCTCGAGCTAAGGTTTGGACTCGACAACACAATGAAACTAAAGTTTATATGTCAACAGATCGATTCTTCATATCGAAGATGATACTTTATCAAATATATACTAAACCTTACTCATAAACTTTTGTAATACATGGTTTTGAAGAGTACCGTGATAAGCTTACATAGTTTTTATAATGATAAGAAAAATTACAATTAACCATTTTCTCCAACATTTTAAAAAGACAAAATGAAACAAAAAGAAACATAATACATCCATCATGAATTACATGAACTAATTAACCATCCAAAGATGTTAATTTGGTCATGAACCTTCACCCTTATATTAATCATTATAACTTTTTTTAACTCCGGTGTTACGAGATCTCACTACTACAAAAAGTGCTTTTAAGACCCGTTGTAGAGTTTGTCCGGTTTTAGGTGAGGTCTCTAAGTGGGTGGCTCTGAATGTGAAATCATATCAAGACCGATTACAAAACCGGCCTGGTGTAACGTAAGAGACCGGTTTGTAGCTATATACCCGGTCTTATTATCAATTTTTAGACCTGTTTAAATGTGTATAACTGGTCTTGTTCATATAACGAGACCTAGTTTCTAGTAATAAACCGGTTTGGAATCGACTTTTAAATAACACAAGTTTTATAAAAAACTTCTTTGCAGCAGCATTAATAAACACTATGCTGTAGTTTCCTCTTTCATTTTTGCAGCAGTACCCAAACACAGAGCTTTGATCCGTATATTACTAAATATCCAAAAATTTAACTAATAAATCATAAACGTCAATACATATATTCCAGAATTTAACTTAAACGATAATTAACGAGTTCTAGAACTAAACGTAAGTTCCAAAATGCCTTCTAAGAAAGTAGTTCATACATATCATCTTAACTTAAATACTAGAACGTACAAATGCCTGAAACAAAAGACAGCGGCATAGCGAACAACTAAGTAATCAAATCGGGCATAATTGATGCCCCTTTTCAATGGTGTCTTCAATCTGATTCGTGGAGAACACACAAGTGTCATTCCAAGTGATATACACGTAAAACAGCAATACAAGATATTGTTTAGAGCTATAGAAGAAAATAAAATTTCTAAAAAAAAGATATATAATATATTGGCTTATTTTAATTAAACGTATGTATTACATCAAAAAAATTCATTTACATATCCTAAAATTAGGATATTACTTACTGTATTTGGGAAATGATGTTGATGAACAGTTCAAAATTCATGCATCCATTTGAGTATATAGTAACCACATTCCCATAAGTCAGCTTGTTGATTACACTGCATTAAAATATACCAAGTATATACACATGTTAAAAGTTGTATAATAAAAACAATTTGGTTGTGCATCTAATTATAGAGAGAGTTTACCTCTACAACTTTGTAATTTGTAACGAACTTGTTCAAACAGCTTGTAAGCCAAAAGCTTCGATTAGTCCTCTTTTTATCTTTTGGATGATGTGAATCCAAGATGTAGAACGTGCGTTGTTTAGGGCATACAACAAACAACACCCAATGGTTCCCTCTGATAAAGTTAAAAAAAATTATTAACCATATTCGCACATATGCAAAAAAAACAATTTAAAAAACACATATCATACTTTTCTATAAATGGAGCAAGGAAAATGTCGTAGCATCAGCGATCTAGCGGTCTCCTACAACCGTTAGATATTCCAGAGTGGAAGTGGGACAAAATCACCATGGATTTTGTTAGCGGTCTTCCGCAGACAAAGAGGAGGCACGATGCGGCTTGGATTATCGTTGATCGACTTACTAAGTCAGCTCATTTCTTACCGATCCGCAAGGAAGACTCGGTCAGTATACTCGCCGATACTTACAAGAAGGAGATCATGAGACTTCATGGTGCTCCATCCAGCATCGTCTCGGCCAGAGATCCTCGTTTCACTTCACGATTTTGGAGGAGTCTGCAGAAAGCTTGGGGTACAAAACTTAAGCTTAGCACGGCTTTTCATCCTCAAATAGACGGGCAATCGAAGCGAACGATTCAGACATTAGAAGACATGTTGAGGTCATGTGCGCTGGAATGGACGGGAGATTGGGACGATTACATCTGTCTGGTAGAGTTTGCATACAACACAGTTGGCACGTAAGTATTAAGGGCCTGTTTGTTTAGTCTTTTTATTAAGTCTTGTAAAATTAAAGTGTCTGTAAAAATATATGTTGTCTGTTTGTAGACGGATATATGACTGTTTGTTTTGTTTGCTGAATATAGAGTCTGAATAAGAGAAGTTTACTATTTTGTCCTTTTAAATTAGTTAAGTGAGGGAGTTAGAGGGTAAATATGTAAAATAAAGATAATAAGTCATGACTTAATACAAAAAGCACCCTCCTGCTAGCTTTTTCCAGAAAGTCGTTAGTTTATTTTAAGCACAAAACAAACAAACTACTTATGACTTAATCCATATTCCTATTTTTTAATTAAGACTCTATAAGTCATTATCAAACACTACCTAAGTGTGCTCCATTCGAGATGTTGTATGGCAGAAAGTGTCGCGCCCCAATCTGCTGGGATCAGGTTGGTGACCGAACACTTGAAGGACCAGAAATGATAGAGTTAACCAACGAGAAGGTCGCAGTAGCTAAGCAGAAATTGCAAGAACCTCGGTCACGTCAGAAGAGTTAAGCCGACAAGCATCATAGGGACTTACATTTTAACATAAGGGATCACGTCTTCCTTAAGGTATCGCCGGCACGTGGTGTTAGACGTTTTGGAATCAAAGGGAAGCTCAGTCCTCGATTCATCGGACCGTTTGATGTCATTGAGCGAGTCGGCGAAGTATCTTATCATTTAGCGTTACCTCCGCAGCTTTCTCATGTTCACGATGTTTTCCATGTGTCCTTAGTCAGAGGGTACAAGTATCATCCGCTTCACATGGTTCAATATCCACTGGAACAGATTCGTGAAGATCTGACCTTCATAGAAGAACTCGAACGAGTTCTTGACAGGCAAGAACGAGTCATGAGGAGGAAGACGATGCCATTCGTCAAAATACTTTGGAGGGATCATACCAACCGGGAAGCCACTTGGGAGACCGAGGAGTCTATCCGGACTTCTTACCCTCATTTCAAGTTTTGAATTCGGGTATATTCCTCTTTTTCTAGTTACGTTATCTATAATTCGGGGACGAATTATTCTTTTTCGGGGGAGAGTTGTAAAACCCGCATGCTTTTACCATGAACATTACACTTATAATCGTATGTACATGATTAAAACTTTCCTTTGATAACATGTTTACGGTTCACGAATATTAATTACAAGAATTACGTACGTATTATTTATTACACGATAAGTATTAAGTATGTATTAATGCACGATATTATTACAAAAAATAATTATAATCACGAACATGAAAACATGAACGTAAATAATCACGAGCATATTATTATGTAGTTACGTAGTTATTATTACGACTACGTACAAGTATTTATAATAACACGAATATTAAAACAATAACGTTACGTAAATACGAACACGAGAACACGTAAATATTAGAACACGAAAACTAAGGGTTTCCCCTTGGTGGGCCCTCATAGCCGCGACAACAAGGAAGGGAAAGGGGCCCAGCCCATGTTAATTTTGGTAAATAACAATTTAGGGAAACATAATATTCATTCACAGGAAAATCTTACAAATTAAAAACCCTAATCTCTCCTTCTCTCTTCCTTGGCCGGCGGCTACCACAAGAACAAGAGGTGTTCGTTTGATTTTTGCTTAACAAATCATTAGTACGTGTTCGTGTGTTCATTCCTCATAGATTCCACGTGTTTTGGTAATCCGAAAACCTTTATTTTTATTTTCTTTTTATGTTTTATGCATAGTTGATCATGAAAAAATAAAAACAAGATTAAAAACATGTTAAGATTTCATGATGGGGTAAATTAATTGGTTGTTTTCGGGTTTGGTGTTCAGCCGCCACATAAACCGAGAGCCATGATGCTCTAGGTGGCGTTTGGATCGCACCACCACACGAGACCATGTCTCGTTGGTGTTGGGGGTTCGGTCGGCAGCAAGAACAAGGCACCCCGACGCACGTCGGGGGTGTCCTTGTGGTTGTTTTGGGTCGTGGCAGCCACAGCCCCACTACTAGCCAAAGCCGGTGGTTATTTTTGGCAAGCAGTGGGAACCACAGACACACAGTCGGTGGGAACCCGTGGGTCAGCGGCTAGCCGAGCAAGGACAAGACCAGCGGCACGCAGCCGGTGGCCGTGAATCTAAGGCAGGGGCAACCGGCATGAGCCGGTTTGCCACAGTTTTCGGTGGGGTTTTGATTCGGGCCGGTTCACGGGTACGGGTCCGGTTCACAACACAGTTTAATAATTAGTACACGGGATCGGGTTAATTATTTTACAAGTTTAATAATTTTATCATGAGCATTAAGTTTTACAAGTAATTAAATTAATTTAACATGGTACTTAATTAATTTAATTAAAACATGACTTAGGTTAATTATTATTAATAGTACATGATTTTAACCTAAGTATTTAATTATGAAATTTAGACTAAAGTAATTAATTAATTATTAAACATGACCTATAATTAATTAATTTTCATGACTTAGGTTATATTAATATAAATATTAATACATGTTTTAACCTAAGTATTATATACACCTTAATTTAATTAAATCATGTTATATTTAATTAAATCTTTTAACTTATAGTTTATTTAATTTGCATGTATTAATTAATAAACTATACTATTAATCACATGACTTAGTATATTTTAATTAGTAAAACTTAAGCTTATTTTAGCTTAATAATTCAGCTTATTTTTATTTATGGAAACTCTCTATTTTTAGAAACTTATCTATTTTAAGCAGTTAATATATTTTTGGAAACTTTCTATTTTTAGAAAGTTACTTATTATTACACAACAAGTATAATAATACAAGAAATACAAGTAATACTTAATCAGAATACCCGAAATACATGATAAACACAGCATAACGTTAAAATCAGTAAAACAAGACATGAACATATAAAACAAGCTAAGACATGATATAAAATCAGTTACGTACTCGTCAATCATGATACTTATACACGTACACTATTTATGTAGCATTAGTGAGATCGAAGTAGGACTCTCTTTCGTTTATCTTCTTCGTTCACGAGACACAAGGTACGGATTCTCTGTCCTTTCAGTGTGGACATTCTTTCCTTATTAGGATTCCCAGTATGCAGCCAACTGTTTTCCCAGTATGTGTTTTATATTTTTTGATTTACTTATCTTTAATTAAATGCCTAAGCCATATACATGTATCACTAGTTTCACCTAGTTATGGAGGTACCATAACCATAACACTGGAGGCACCAGTGTTATGACTTCACCACGGCGGAGTGATAGCTCGTGGCATCCCTTTCAGCTTTTGGCCATATTATTATATTATCATGTGGGGCGTATGGGTGCATCCTAGATTACATGTTTTTACAGATTATTCAGGTGAGTGTGGTGTGTGCCTTGCATCCTTCACAAGGAGCTGATCCCTCCTACCCAAACTTATTGTAACACCCCACTTTGATAAGTGAACCGTTACGCATAATTATTGGCGTGTCATCAAAGCATGCAAGGTAATATGTACTAAAACATACATGACCATATGGAAAACCGGAATCAAACATCGGTTCTCAAACATAAGCCCAAAACATAATAAAGTAAAGGAAATAAGAAATGACTAAACAAGCATAGGTATATGAAGGCAAAGGAAGAAGTCTATGGCAGCCTCCATCCTATGCACGTCCTTCAAACGCTTGAGTCCTGGGTACCTGCCGTTTTAGGAACATGAAAGGAAAACGGCTGAGCATAACGCTCAGTGCACGGATATACAACATAGTATGAATGGTTGAAACATAAATAAGACTAATAGCAGCGGAAATATATAAGTCCTGGAAAACCTGGTATAACTTAGTAAAACTGGTTTTATAATTTGAAAAGCCTTATGTTTATCTTATACAAAATTGTTTAACATGTTTACCATTTAGCCAATATAGGTCATGAAATATTAACGTGCATGAATACTTGGGGGGTGACCTTGTCATGCAATTAGAGGGGCTGCCTCTAATTAATATAACTGTTTGGGTAGGAGGTATCAGCTCCTTGTGAAGGATGCAAGGCACACACCACATTCACCAGAATAATCTGCTGAAAACGTGTAATCTAGGATGCACCCATACGCCCCACATGATAATAATAATAATATGGCCAAAAGCTGAAGGGACGCTACGAGCTATCACTCCGTCGCGGTGGAGTCATAACACTGGTGTCTCCAGTGTTATGGTTATGGTACCTCCATAACTAGGTGAAACTGGTCATGCATGTATATGGCTTTAGGTATTTAATTAAACATAAGCAATTCATAAACATATAAAACATATACTGGGAAAACAGTTGGCTGCATACGGGAAATCCTAACAAAGAAGAATGTCCATACTGAAAGGACGGAGAATCCGTACCTTAAGTCCAGTGAACGAAGAAGACGAACGGAAAAGAGTCCTACTTCGACCTCACTAATGCTACATACATAGGATACATGTATAAGTATTCTGATTAATGAGTACGTAACTGGTTTTATATCATGTTTTAGCTTATTTTATATGTTCATGTCTTGTCTTACTGATTTTAACGTTATACTATGTTTATCGTGTATTCTGTATATTTTGATTAAGTATTATCTGTATTTCTTGTATTATTATACTGGTTGTGTAATAATAAGTAACTTTCTAAAAGATAGCAGGTTTCTTAAAATAGAAAGTTTCCAAAAATAGAAAGTTTCCAAAAATAGATTTACTGCTTAAAATAGATAAGTTCCCAAAAATAGAAAGTTTCCATAAATATATTAGCTGCTTAAAATAAATAAGTTTCTAAAAATAGAAAGTTTCCATAAATAGAAATAAGTTGGATTATTAAGCTAAAAAGATAAGCTTAAGTTTTACTGATTAATATTCTAAGTCATGTGATTAAATAGTATAATTTATTAATTATAACATGTAAATTACATAAACTATAGGTTATAAGATTTAATTAAATATAAACATGATTTAATATTAATATTAATATAATCTAAGTCATGATAATTAATTAATTATAGGTCATGTTTAATAATTAATTAATTACTATAGTCTAAATTAAATAATTAAATACTTAGTTTAAAATCATGTATTATTAATTAATAATAATAAACCTAAGTCCATGTTTTAATTAAATTAATTATATAGCATGTTAAATTAATTTAATTAATCTTGTAATAATAAGTCACGATTTATTATTTTAATTACCTTGTAATTAATATACATGTAAAGCTAATTAAACTTGTAAAAATAATAACCCGAAACCGTGTATTATTTTATGAAAACGTGTTGTAAACCGAACCCGTGATAACCCGTGAAACTCGTGTTGTGTTTACCTATAAGCCGAATCAAACAGCCCCTTAACCTGCCCAAACCCACAACCAAACGCACCCTTAATTCTGTCTTAACTCAAAATCCAAACACCCCCCTTAATCTGCCAGTTTCCCCTGGCAGTTATGCTACTGCCACCGGCAGTAGCCGGTTTCCCCTGCTTGTTATAATTTTCCCACCGAGAGCATAAGCTCTCGGTTCCCACTGCTAGAACAAACACACCATGGCCGCAGCCAGTGGTTTCCCCCTGCTTGGCCACCGTTACCACTGCCAGAACAAAACCAAGCCGTCACCCATAAAGGGTTGCGGCTGGTGAAAGGATGTCACCACCGAGACTCCCATGAGTCTCGGTTTGCGTGTCGACTGAAAACAACAACCCCACACCCCTAAATCTCGTTAGAACCCACGTTTTATACATGTTTTAATTCCAATAAATGGATTCTTGAATAATTAATTCGTCAAAACAGAAAAAGAAAAAGAAAAAGATGAAGCTTACTTATTTGCTTTTAGGGTTTAGAATGGATTAAACGATAACCACCTATGTTATTCTTGGATCGAATTACTGATCATCCCTCTTTTTTGGTTCGTGTGTCGATGGCAGAAAAGAACAAGAACAGCCGTCGGCATGTTTTATTTGCTTTAGGGTTTTATTAGATTTGTTGTGTTGTCAAAAATATGTACCCCCTCCGTCTGTTTCTTTTTAAGCCGAACAAGCACACTTGGGCCTTGAGCCCAAGTCCCTCCTCTTTTCTTCTTTGTCTAAACAGCCCAAACACACACTTATACTTTTAATTAAATCGTGTCTTGTTAAATGACGCGCGTAATTGATAAAAAGATTTTGTATACCCGTTTTTATTTCTATTATCGTTCCTCGATTCGACTCGAATTGATCTTCAATTAATGTGGGACTAATTTGCTCTTGGTAAACGTATTTTTAGGAATTTTAAACTTAAACTATTTTATAAAAACTATTTAAAAATTATCTAAACCTTTTACTCTAATTAAAACAAAATCTAATTTTAATTAAAACTATTTCAAAACAAAATTAAAACTAAATTTAAAATAAAACTTTTAGATCTAAATTTAAATCTAATTTTAAATAGACTAAATAAAAAAAAACTTAAATTGAAATCTATTTTTTTGTTTAAAGCAAAACTAAATGGAAAACTAATTTTTGAAACTAAATTTAAAAACGTAAAGGAAAAATATTTTTAAATAAAAGTAAAATGAAAACTAATTTAGAATTTATAAAAATAAAATAAAAATATATTTTTAGTCTTTTTATTTTTTTTATAAAAACTGAGTTAAAATAAAATTAAAACTTTTAAATAAAACTATTGATTAAATTCTATTTTAACTAAACTTGGACTAATTTTAATTAAAACTGCCAGAAATTAAAAATCCTATATTAATCTAATGAAGCATACTAATAAACAAAAACAAGCTTAGAGGAGATGGTTGTGCTGTTGGTTTGTATACGAAGGGTCCTGGGTTCGAGTCCCACCAGGACCAAATTTTAGCTATTTTTTTTTTATTTATTTAAACTTTTTTTTTTGGACAATCAAACATCACAGACCAAATGAATCTGTATGTAGCAGATAACAAATATACAAAAGCTATATGACAAAACAGGATAAGGAAATAAGCAGACTCAAATAGCAACTAAACTGACCTAAATAAGCTGATAAACCAATAAGCTATGATGAAAATAAACTGAAACAAATAAGCATACTACGCATACTAACAATAAGCAATTAAAAGCCGACTATATTAAACCAAAGGCAAAGCAGACACGATCCAAACTTAACTAAATTAACCAAACAACTAAAACGAAGCAGATCCAAACTAACTCGAGAACAATAAGCAGATTCAAGCAGTTATAACTTAAGCAGATTCAAACATAAATCATATAAAATTAAACTAAATAATAACAATAAAAATTAAATAAGAGATTAGAACCCGGTGTCGAAACCGTTGAGACGAAGGAGAGGCGCTGAGCCCCCTTTTAATCGAACCGAAACCGAACACCACCAATCATCAACAATTCTAACCAAACGACTCTACTCTCGAACCAAATAACATCCGAATGAACAAGAACAGTAGCCTTAAATATTTCCCAGTGGGGGAAAATATATATTCCACTTTCCTTTATTATTATTATATTTTTTTTATTATTTTTTTTTTATTATTATTTTATTATTATTTTTTTTAATCAACCGAATATAAAATAATAGTTATATAAAAAAGAGAAGCAGATTAAAACTTGAAAGAAAATTTAACTGAAATTAAAAGAGACGAATTCAACAAAATATATAACTTTTCATTAATCATAAAAAATTACATTTCTGAAAATTAAAATACAATAATAAATCTAAACCTAATTTTGCTGAAAATTAAACCTAATTAAATCTACTCCTAACTAATTAAAAAAACTGAAAAATAAAGAAAAGCTTCATATTGAATACAAGTTGTGAGGGGTTTTATAGGCAACCCCAAATGCCTTCTTCTTAGCTTCATCTTTAAGCATTTAATCTTGGCCGCATATTCTTCTCTCTCTCTTTTTCATCTCATCAAACGGCTGTCATTAATTTTGCCCACGGATTGCCACGTTGGAGGGAATGAGGACCACCTTGTGGATGCTGCGAAAAATGGGGGATTTAATTTGTTTTGGTGTGAATTAATCAATAATGTAAAAACCCCCAATTTTCGTGGTTATTTTTTATGGGTAAAAATCTAGGGTTTTGAGGGAAGAATGAAGGCTGTGAGTTTGGTGGGAGAGAGGAAAAGATGGGTGAAAACACATAGTAAACATCGAAATATTAAAGGGTGGGGTAAATTATTTTATTTATTTGGGTGAGTGGGGTGTACCACGTGGGATAGGGTTGGTAAGATTGTGTTTTGACCCAAAGTTTGACCGAGTGTGTGGGATTAAAAATTTCGTTTATTAAAAACTTATTATGGGGAAATTCGGGTGTGGGTGAGTGTATGGTAGACGTGTGTGAGGTGAGGATGGAGATTGAGTGTGGTGAGGGTGTAGGGTAAGGGGAGTGTGTGAGTTGAGGGTAAAAGGAAATGAGGGGTTAAGTAAACGTGTGAGGGTGAGGGTACAGGGGAAGAACGAGTGGGAGTGAGGGTAGTAATCGTGTGTTTGAGGGTGTATGGTGGGACGAGTGGTTATCAATTGAGTGAGGGTGAGTGGGTGAATAAATAATGCGTGTGAGGTGATGTGTTTGTGTTGACCAACAACTTGACCAAACAACATTATTATTTCTGTTTTTGTTTAAGAAACTGGTTAGGCCCAATTACTCTTGTCCCTTTCGTTAGCAATAATGGCTTGGGTTTGAATTCCATTCGTTTCTTTATATAACAAATGGGCTTGGACCCAATTTGATAACAACATCCGTTTTTGTATTGAATTGGGGCCTTATGGGCTTGTTTTGCTCAAGTGAAAATAAACATTTCCTCTAATGGGCTTTTGGGCCCATTTACCCAAATGTTGGATCCACAAAGCTGATTATCTTCAAAAGATTAAATCCGCTAAAAATGAATATGATTTCGGCTTCCTTGATTGTTTCTTCAAAACCGTGTCGGTTTAGCCGGTTTTCGTGAACTTGGGCACACTTTTGGTCTTTTGACTTTGTCTTCGTCTCTTTTTGGACTATTCTTCGACATTTAACCGTGAAATCCCGTGTTTTCTCTTCTTTTGATCATTTGTACCTATTTTAACACAAAAACACAAAACCACGCGTAATTCCGACTTTTATGATATAAACACATGATTCGGTCTTGTTTTTCCTTGATTTTAGTGGCAAAAGGATAAGTGTTTACACACTTATTAAATCCCCTACACTTGACCATTGCAATGACCCCATGCAATGCATTATTTCAAAGCATAAGTTACATTTATCTCATAATTAATCCATCTCGGCCTTTATTAATACTACTATGATAAAAAGATAAAAATTTAAAAGGAGACAAAAGTTATTAAGAATTTATTAACTTGGAAATTTATTTGATAGGAGAAACTTGTAAAGAAATCTAAGACTTAGATTAGGGCTTTGGTGTCATGAATATTAATCACCCTCAAGTTTCACGTTCCCCACACTAAGCTTAAAAACGAGATCATTGTTATTACAAGTTAGCACAACTAACACTTACTCATGTGCTTTAATTAATCACTTAGACCCCCTTATTCCTATGGTGTATCTCTTGTATTTTATTTTTGTCTTGAATGATCACGAGGATGCATTTTTGACTTATTTCGATAATTTATTAAGGCCGAAAATAAAGTGGGACGATTTAATCAATAGTTAGCTAAAGGACAAAATCTTTTAAAACTGCTTCTCGAAACCTCAAAAAGTTCATATCTTGGCATAACTCGTTTCACGATTTGAGACCTTTCTCGGACCGATATTTGGCTTGTACTTCAAACTTCAAATCTTGAGAGACGATCTTGAAATTATGGTCTTCTCTTCATTTTGGTATACATCTTCATAAGGAGTGAAAGATGCTTCAAACGTTGACCACGACTTCTTCATTTATCCTCTTCTTTATTTAGGATTTTGATATACAATGATCCGCCTCCTTTTCGGACTTGTATCTATTTATCCTCATACCTTGTTAGGGTCTTTTTGGATAGACTTCTCCATGATCTTTAGGGGAGTAATTGCTTCTCGTCGTGTGTCTTGATCCATCATATTGATTTGGATTAAGGATCTTCACGTCATCTTTGGATCTTTAGCAAAAAAAGTGAATCCTCATGCCTTGTGAGGGCCTTTTTGGACTCGGGTATCCTCATGCCTTGTTAGGGCCTTTTTGGATAAGCCAATATTCGCGTCCCGCTTCAATAAGTTATGCCTTGGCTATGAACTCTAATTAATACCGAGCAACTTTTAAACGATCTTGTGCTAGAAGCTAAGTAACTTTTCAAATCGTACAACCTTATTTATTGCAAATATATTTATTAACAAGTGATGGGAGAAAAAGTTCATAACTAACTCACATAAGTTAATGAAAGAATACCGAACTTATAATAAACTCTATCATCTCTCGTTCTCCACAATTTAAAATCTCAAGGAATGAGACTCATGGATGCTTAGCCTAATAAACCAATTAAGGTCCATATGGTTAAGGATACTAGCTAGAGTAAACTTGGATAAGTAAACTCGGGTTGAGTCAAAATATTCACGACGGGCCTAATATATCAAAGACATCTAAAAAAACATTTTATTTTTTTATTTATTTTTGACTTTATTCTTGAAATGGAAAATATAAGATGCGATGATAAAAGAAAATAAAAAAAATACTACTAGGCCAAAATAGATCAAAAATTTGAAAAACTTTGAAAAAATTTTAAATTTTCCGGTAAAATGGGGTCAAATTCATGGAAAAGGCCACTAAAATTTTGATAGAAATCCCCCCTACACTTAATATAAACATTGTCCTCCATGTTTAAGCATGTGGGAGAATAAACTCCCCTACACTTAGGACATTGAGTACGTTGTTTAAAATCGAGCTAAGGAAAGGACAACTAAAGTGATTACATTTATTCGTTTTATATACAAGATTGAATCACAATAGCAAAAACTTATCGAAGGAACCGGGTACACGGGAAACACGGGAACACGGGTCTCGTCAAAAGCACCAAAAGTGGATCATTAAAGCACATGTCCCTGCACACAACAACACAAACAACCTACTTGGCTCCCCCCCCCCTACACTTATTGGTGAAAATATATAAAAGATAAATAATCGGGTTGCCTCCTGAGAAGCGCTTGTTTTTTTTTTTAACCGAGTCACGAGCCTGACTCGACCCCGAATTAAATGGTCCATGGGGAAGCCTCGAATGTTATACCGGGATCAAAAATCTTATCCTCGGTCCCAGAGGAACATAATAAATGAGAGGCAGGAGGATAAGTCATCAAAGGTAAAAAGCTCCTCTCAACATACGAAAAGTATGTGAGGTCGTGATCCACGGGAGGTGGGATGGGTAAAGGAGACAAATTGTCATCCCCCAATGACATAGGATGGTCACTATTCGGCAAAGCCGTAAAGGTATCAATCAAAGAATGGTCAATGTCACCTCCCGGGTCAAAGCATTCATCCTCATGAACGTGAATCTCTTCGATTTCTTCATCATAGATAGGCTCGTCAAACAAAGGTTTGTCGTTCCCCTCATTGAGGATTTTAGAAATTCTCTCGAAGAGATCACGATCAAGTACGAAACCATCATTCATTTGTGGGATTTGTTGATAAGTTAAATCCTCACGAATGTGGTAAACGTAATTCTCATTAGAGGAGTGTTTATTAGGTAACTCCTCGAGAATTGGATGCGTGGTCATGTGAGTTGGTTCGTCATTATTATTAAAAATAAGACGTTCCAACTCATCAAGTTCGGCCTCGATATTGGAAAAATCGACCTCACTTGTAGGTGGAAGTGGAGGTAAAAGAGCTAGCTCTCGGTCGATAATTTCCTTAATCTCGGGCTCGAAGACGAAATCATCATACTCACCACATATAGAACTCTTATTGGAAGAATTAATTTTCGCATTTGGATTTGTGAGTATGTGATCGTGGACTAGCGGAACGACTGTGTCCGTAAGCTCAGCAAAAATCGGCACATCACAAACTTCAGCAAAGAATTTGTCGAGCCCAAAATCACTAATCTCACTCGATGTATCAAAATCCTTAGATGCATTTGGGATATTGAGAGAAGGAATTACAATTGCACTAGGACATTGAGAACAAAGATCATTCCAAGAAATAGTATTCTCATCGTCATCATCATCATAATAGTAAGAACGCACAAGAGGAGGAGTAGAAACACTAAGATTAGATGCTTGCTCTTGTTGTCTTTCGTCATGCAAGCTAATTTTGAGTTGTTTTAAGCTTTCTAGAATTTAATCCAAACTAATGCTTTGTTCCTTAAAAGAATGTTGATGAACGACGGAGTTTTGTGGGGGTTCAAAATTTTGAAAACCGGAATTATAGCACGGATGTGGCTCATAATTCATCGGTTGACAATAAGAAGTATCGTGAGGGCCCCCACAATGATTGCAACACGGGTATTGAGAAAAACCCGGTGCATGTTGAGGATAGGGATTGTCATAGACGGGAGGAGGGGAGAAATTTGTGTAAGAGGAGAAGTACGAATTTCTAGAATTGCACAATGGACAAAATCCAAATTGTGTATTATCGATATCGGAACCACACTTCGCACAAGTACACCATGGACATATTGGAAAACCAAGCCATGGTCTCCCACACCGAACGCAAGACAAATCCATGAAGAATTATAAATAAGAGGGGTTGAGAAAAAGAATAAAACACAATAGAGGATAAAGAAGAATATTTTTGTATTTTTTAGAAAAATATATATATACAAGAAAAATCGAAAGAAATCGAACTAAAAATTAACACTAATACGTAATGTTTTTGGTGTAATACTTTTAGGAAAAAGTATTACTTTTGATTTTTTAATTTTTTTGTGCAATTCTTAGGAAATAAATTGCTTTTGTGATTTTTTAATTTTTTTTGTATTTTTACGTTTTTGATTTTTTTGTATTTTTGATTTTTTGTGCAAGAAAATTAACGTTCAAGAAGAACGGATCCCAAAATCCAAACGTCTTCACGAAAAATCGTCAATCGTACGAGCGAAGCGGCAGCGGCGCCATTTGATAAAAAGATTTTGTATACCCTTTTTTATTTCTATTATCGTTCCTCGATTCGACTCGAATTGATTTTCAATTAATGTGGGACTAATTTGTTCTTGGTAAACGTATTTTTAGGAATTTTAACTTAAACTATTTTAAAAAAACTATTTAAAAATTATCTAAACCTTTTACTCTAATTAAAACAAAATCTAATTTTAATTAAAACTATTTCAAAACAAAATTAAAACTAAATTTAAAATAAAACTTTTAGATCTAAATGTAAATCTAATTTTAAATAGACTAAATAAAAAAAACTTAAATTGAAATCTATTTTTTTGTTTAAAGCAAAACTAAATGGAAAACTAATTTTTGAAACTAAATTTAAAAACGTAAAGGAAAACTATTTTTAAATAAAAGTAAAATGAAAACTAATTTAGAATTTATAAAAATAAAATAAAAATATATTTTTAGTCTTTTTATTCTTTTTATAAAAACTGAGTTAAAATAAAATTAAAACTTTTAAATAAAACTATTGGTTAAATTCTATTTTAACTAAACTTGAACTAATTTTAATTAAAACTGCCAGAAATTAAAAATCCTATATTAATCTAATGAAGCAGACTAATAAACAAAAACAAGCTTAGAGGAGAGGGTTGTGCTGTTGGTTTGTATACGAAGGGTCCTGGGTTCGAGTCCCACCAGGACCAAATTTTAGCTATTTATTTTTTATTTTATTTTTTTTATTTAAACTTTTTTTTTGGAGAATCAAACATCACAGACCAAATGAATCTGTATGTAGCAGATAACAAATATACAAAAGCTATATGACAAAACAGGATAAGGAAATAAGCAGACTCAAATAAGCAACTAAACCGACCTAAATAAGCTGATAAACCAATAAGCTATGATGAAAATAAACTGAAACAAATAAGCATACTACGCATACTAACAATAAGCAATTAAAAGCCGACTATATTAAACCAAAGGCAAAGCAGACACGATCCAAACTTAACTAAATTAACCAAACAACTAAAACGAAGCAGATCCAAACTAACTCGAGAACAATAAGCAGATTCAAGCAGTTATAAGTTAAGCAGATTCAAACATAAATCATATAAAATTAAACTAAATAATAACAATAAAAATTAAATAAGAGATTAGAACCCGGTGTCGAAACCGTTGAGACGAAGGAGAGGCGCTGAGCCCCCGTTTAATCGAACCGAAACCGAACACCACCAATCATCAACAATTCGAACCAAACAACTCTACTCTCGAACCAAATAACATCCGAATGAACAAGAACAGTAGCCTTAAATATTTCCCAGTGGGGGAAAATATATATTCCACTTTCCTTTATTATTATTATATTTTTTTTATTATTATTATTATTTTTTAATCAACCGAATATAAAACAACAGTTATATAAAAAAGAGAAGCAGATTAAAACTTGAAAGAAAATTTAACTGAAACTAAAAGAGACGAATTCAACAAAATATATAACTTTTCATTAATCATAAAAAATTACATTTCTGAAAATTAAAATACAATAATAAATCTAAACCTAATTTTGCTGAAAATTAAACCTAATTAAATCTACTCCTAATTAATTAAAAAAAAACTGAAAAATAAAGAAAAGCTTCATATTGAATAAAAGTTGTGAGGGGTTTTATAGGCAACCCCAAATGCCTTCTTCTTAGCTTCATCTTTAAGCATTTAATCTTGGCCGCATATTCTTCTCTCTCTCTTTTTCATCTCATCAAACGGCTGTCATTAATTTTTCCCACGGATTGCCACGTTGGAGGGAATGAGGACCACCTTGTGGATGCTGCGAAAAATGGGGGATTCAATTTGTTTTGGTATGAATTAATCAATAATGTAAAAACCCCCAATTTTCGTGGTTATTTTTTATGGGTAAAAATCTAGGGTTTTGAGGGAAGAATGAAGATTGTGAGTTTGGTGGGGGAGAGGAAAAGATGGGTGAAAACACATAGTAAACATCGAAATATTAAAGGGTGGGGTAAATTATTTTATTTATTTGGGTGAGTGGGGTGTACCACGTGGGATAGGGTTGGTAAGGTTGTGTTTTGACCCAAAGTTTGACCGAGTGTGTGGGGTTAAAATTTTCGTTTATTAAAAACTTATTGTGGGGAAATTCGGGTGTGGGTGAGTGTATGGTAGACGTGTGTGAGGTGAGGATGGAGATTGAGTGTTGTGAGGGTGTAGGGTAAGGGGAGTGTGTGAGTTGAGGGTAAAAGGAAATGAGGGGTTAAGTAAACGTGTGAGGGTGAGGGTACAGGGGAAGAACGAGTGGGAGTGAGGGTAGTAATCGTGTGTTTGAGGGTGTATGGTGGGACGAGTGGTTATCAATTGAGTGAGGGTGAGTGGGTGAATAAATAATGCGTGTGAGGTGATGTGTTTGTGTTGACCAACAACTTGACCAAACAACATTATTATTTCTGTTTTTGTTTAAGAAACTGGCTAGGCCCAATTACTCTTGTCCCTTTCGTTAGCAATAAGGGCTTGGGTTTGAATTCCATTCGTTTCTTTATATAACAAATTGGCTTGGGCCCAATTTGATAACAACATCCGTTTTTGTATTGAATTGGGGCCTTATGGGCTTGTTTTGCTCAAGTGAAAATAAACATTTCCTCTAATGGGCTTTTGGGCCCATTTACCCAAATGTTGGATCCACAAAGCTCGATTATCTTCAAAAGATTAAATCCGCTAAAAACGAATATGATTTCGGCTTCCTTGATTGTTTCTTCAAAACCGTGTCGGTTTAGCCGGTTTTCGTGAACTTGGGCACACTTTTGGTCTTTTGACTTTGTCTTCGTCTCTTTTTGGACTATTCTTCGACATTTAACCGTGAAATCCCGTGTTTTCTCTTCTTTTGATCATTTGTACCTATTTTAACACAAAAACACAAAACCACGCGTAATTCCGACTTTTATGATATAAAACACATGATTCGGTCTTGTTTTTCCTTGATTTTAGTGGCAAAAGGATAAGTGTTTACACACTTATTAGTAATCGTGTATTGAATGTCGTGAATTTTCCCCATGGTTAACTTTATACGTTTAAACGTAACTATTTCGTACGTAATGACTTACCGTGTTTAATTTAATATACGAAGAATAATCGTGTTAATTATTCGTGTTTACGTGTTACGTAATTATTAATTATTCATGTTATTATAATTTATGTTATTATAATTACTTGTACGTAACATCATTCATCGTATTAATAATATACGTAAGTACATCATTATCTGTTCGTGATTTCATGTTCATGATTTTATGTTCATGATTATAATTATTATTGTTAATAATTATCGTGTACTAACACGTATTTAATACTTATCGTGTAATAACACGTACGTAATTATTGTAATTAATATTCCTGATACGTGTTCATGTTATATACGTAAAGTTTTAATCTTGTACGTACGATCATAAGTGTACTGTTCATGGTAAAAGCATGCGGGTTTTACACTTATATTAGTTAGAGGCAACCCCTCTAATTGCATGATGAGGTCACCCCTCCAAGTATTCATGCACTTTGATATTTCATGACCTATATTGGCTTAATGGTTAACATGTTAAACAGTTTTCATAAGATAAACATAAGGCTTTTCAAATTATAAAACCAATTTTACTAAGTTATACCAAGTTTTCCAGGACTTAATCAATTCCGCTGCTATATGTTGTATATGCTTATATTATTCATGCTATGCTTGTATATCCGCGCACTGAGCGTTATGCTCAGCCGTTTTCCTTTCATGTTTCCCAAAACGGAAGGTACTCAAGGGCGCTCGTAGATTCTAAGCGTATGTGCATATGGATTGGAAGCTTACTAGCCTTCATTACTTTGTGCATTTCTTCATACATTTTGTTACTTATTTCCATGGATATTGTTTAGTCCTTTTCCCTTACAGTACTTATGTTTGTGTGATGAGATTTTACTTTGGGGTACCGATGTTTGTTTCCGGTATTTCCTCATGTAATGTTTAAGACATTTATCCTTGTATGCTTTGATGACACGCCATAATCACGCATGACATTCCATTTATCAAAATGGGGTGTTACACTCAGCATAGGTGACGAGCGACTCATTCTATCACTTTGATATTACTTGTAACGCCCCTTATGTTTTCAGAAGTCTAAAACAGTGTCGAATCATGTTTATGTTCAGTTTCAAGTAGTCTTACTAGTTTAACATCAATTCATGTAAGTAGTGGGTCGAAAATAGGAGCGTTTGGCAAACTCCCTAATTTTTAAGCGCATGTTTCCGTTAGCCTTGTTATATACAAAATCGTTCAAGGTTATATATATATATATATATATATATATATATATATATATGAACTTTATGTTATATTTTTGAATGGATTCCATGTCGGTACAGTGTGTATCCAAAAAAAAATTTACTCGTGTCAAGGGCGTTTTAAAATTTCTTAAAAGAGGTTAGTAATTTCAGCGAGTTATGATTGATATACTGCTAACTTTTAGATCGATGGTAATCAATAAAACTTTTTGTCACTAATGTGAATTAAATCATAAGCTATTTGCAAGGAGTTGCACACAGGCTTGTGTGTGTTCAACTCGACGATATTATGTTTTTCTCGATCTCGGCTTGATAGCTCGACGAGATTTTATGAGAAAAGCTTGAGCTCAACGCGTGAAAAAAAGTTTGAATTTGGCTCGATCTTGAGTTGTAACGACTTGTTAGGTAGACCAATTAAAATTATTTAGTAAAGAAAATTTAAATTTGGCTCCAACTCAACTCGAAAAACTCTATGCATCACTTCAAAACTCGAAAATGCCATGTTCTTTTGAAACCCGGCCAGGACAACGAGTTGTTTAGCAACGACCCATGTCGACCAGGAGAAACATTTACAGCCAGTCGGATTTGTCACTTTTACTCTAATTTTACACATGTTTTTTTTCATACCACATGTTATGATATGACTTTGTTTTATAGTTTTTGTCAGTGTTGCAAAAAAATCTACAATGTCGATGAATCATCGCTTAATCGCTACAAGACCCACAACCTTGCCGATTTATGTAAAAGCGATTAACAACGGTCAACTGTGGTCAACGTGGTCAAGGTAGGTCAAATTTCCCAGAAACCTGCAAATTTTACCGAAAATACCGAAAACTGACTATAAACTTGTGTTTATCACTTATAGTAACTATTTATATGTATGATAAGTTGTATTTTAAGAATAATATCGTCATAAATAACTATAACTAGTTAAAGATACCCAAAACATGCCGGAAATATCCAAAATTTGCTAAAATGCCTATCTGATTAATATCGATTAATCCCGCCTATAACGATTAGCTAAAAGATGATCGACCGACAGACTAGCAATTCGCTATTGCAACCTTGGTTTTTGTAATATCTAACGTAAAGTTAGATAAAAGCATGTATGGGATGGGGGAGCATGTAACACAAGAGGTCGAATAAAAGAGTGTTCATTTGTAACACAACATGATACTAGTAATTTTTCTTAGAACGATACCACACTTGAAATCTGATCTCCCGAGTTAAATCATCCAATTTGACAAACCCCTCGGACCCGAACCATTATGAAAGACCAACGAAAGGAACTCTTTAAACTCACGACTTCATACGAGGAGGGAAATCCAGAATTTGTTACCCAAGGCCCCAACTAATCCTATTCACATGTTTATACCTTGTTGCGATTTGAGTGAAGCTTGCGTGCTAAAAACATTTCGTGGTTGCTTAGTTGGGCCAATGTTGGGCTATATAAGGTCTTAAAAAGACCGGGCCTCATTACACAGGATGATACTTCTCGTTAGGGTTCAAAAGTCAAGTAATACACACAAAACAGAAACTAAACCAAACCGGAAAAAAAATCGAACTGAATGTGTAAACAAGTGAGAAATGGATAGTGAACCTGGCAAAGAAATTCCTTTGAAGATCTACTCGTCAACTGCTCTATTAAAAGACAAGTGAAATGATTACCTGACAAGAATAAAAAGGTAAGGAGCTAAGGGATCCCCTTGCTTTAACCCTTGAAAACACGAAAATTAATTGGTAGGGCTTCCGTTGACTAGGATAGAAGATTTGGCCGAGACCAACGTTCCCTTGATCCAATTGCACCACGTCGGACCAAATCCAAAAGCTGCTAAAATATCAAGAAGGTAATCCCAACGTACCGAGTCGTAAGCTTTGGCAAAGTCAACTTTGAAGAACATGGCTTGATTCTTTTTCCGTTTACACCAACTGAAAATCTCGTCCAAGATGAAAGGACCATCCAAAATTTGTCTTCCCGAAACAAAAGCAGTTTGTGTATCCGAAACCAAATCCGATATAACAGAAACCAACCTGTTAGGTAGGACCTTGGTGACCAATTTATAAATACATCCAATTAAACTAATAGGCCGAAAATCATTGATAAACTTTGCATCAATGACCTTAGGGATAAGGTCCACAAAAGACGAGTCATAACCTTTAGCAAAATTACCTCCTGATAAAGAAATACTCCACAGCTTTACAGAAATCGTGCCCAACAAGGTCCCAATATTTTTTGAAGAATTCGAATGTGAACCCATCTGGACCTTGTGACTTATTATCACCATAGTCCCAAACAGCCCTCTTAATCTCGTCATAAGACACACGAGATTCCAGTTCTTCTGATTGATTTGGAAGTAGCCTCTTTAGAAACTGAAAATTCAGTTTAAATCTAGCGTGAGAAGGCTGCTTAAATCTGTTAGCAAAATGAGAAAGGAAAGCAGTCTTAATAATGACCGGGTTAGTACACCAAAGACCATCCACAAACACCCCTCTAATAGCAAGCTGCGAGCATGTCTTGTTAACAACTCCGTGAAAGAATTTAGAATTTTCGTCCCCCTCTGTCGCCCACTTAATCTTAGCTTTTTGAAGAAACTCCTTGGATTCAGAGTTAGTAATGTCTTGCAATTGTCTTAGAAGATCAAGACGTCTAAGACCTAAAGTAGCATCAGATGACCCACTGTCCAGATTTTTATCAACCTGACCTAACTCAGCAACAATGTTATTTTTCAACTTAGAAGACTCGATTTTCTTCTTTTTCACCCATTTACGAATGTGGATTTTAAGAGCTTGAAGTTTTTTCTTGAAACGAATCATAGCGTTGCTGTCTGAATAAGAAAATGATTCCCACGCAGATTTAATCATATCATCGAACCCAACCAAATCTAGCCACGAATGATAAAATCTAAAAGGAGTAGGTCCAAAATCAACACAAACCTCCCGAAGAAGAATTGGTCTATGATCAGAAAGATGTCGATCAAGAAAACTGCTAGTAACAGAAGGAAACAAGGAATAAATGCCATCCGAAATCAAAAAACGATCGAGCTTACTCATTTTAGATGCCGAAGGATGAGACCACGTAAAAGAGTAACCCTCCAAAGGAATATCAAACAAACCAGAATCCATGATAAATTTATCAAATTGTCTTGCACTGTAAGGATTGAAGCAAGAACCCCTTCTTTCACTGGCGAACCGAACCTTATTAAAATCACCTATAACTATAACCTCATCATTCCAACGACCCAGAATCAGTAATATGTAATCCCAAAGAGCTTCTTTTAAGAGACCTGTTGGGGAGCATATACCACAATAAAAAGTATTTTGGACTTATTAGTTAACCAAGTGCCGTAGATAGCTATGAAGTTATCTGAAACCGTGACATTATCTTTCTTAAAAATGGAGGCTTCCCATACACATAAAATACCACCAGAAGCACCTAACGAATCACTAGTAACAAAGTCAAAATTCGAATTACCCCAAAGAGATCGAACTAACATAGTGGAAATAGAAGACATCTTCGTTTCTTGAATTGCCAGAAAATTGAGTTTGAATGAAGTAGCTACCCTTTTGATCCATTCCTTTTTCGTCTTGTGATCTAGACCCTGTACGTTAACATATAATGCATTCATTTAAAACCGAAATCCTCTCTTTGTCGACCAATAATTCCTTCAAGATCTTTCTCGCATCCCTCCATTGTAAATCCCATAACATGCCCCACTTGAATAATATCCTCCATCACTTCCAGAACTGAACCTCCGTTGCTGTTAAGACACTGTATTCCTTTCTTCTTATAGATTGATGTCGAATGAACAGATTCTGATCTACTGTCCTTTGAGCCTGTGCCAAGGGGTGTATGATTCAAATCCTCTGGTTGATCCCTGACTTTAGAAGCATCTTTACCAGAACCACTGTTGTCTTGAACCTCAGGTTCCTCCGGAGTATACCCAGGAGGGTGAGGAATTGATGAACTCGCATGTGTAACACGTATGGGAATGTTACGTTCCTCCAATAAGTCGTAAATTCCAAAAATGTCTTCTGAATGGGTGCCAACAGCAGCCTCTTTATCATCTTTCGTAGGTGACATGTCGGACCCAAAAACCGTTTCTAGAACATCTTCACCATCTTCACCCTCACTGTTAATCTCCTCTTCAAAAACACCTTTACTATCACCCACCAAATCATCCTCTCTATTAACATTCTGAGTGGACGAATCATCATCGGATAAAAATTCAGAATCTTTACAATCTACAAAATAAGGATTCCACGTGAATAGCTCTTTAACTCGTACCAAGTAAGGTCGCCCTTTAACAATGACTTTGAAAGACTCAAGGATCGATGTTGGATGATTGGTTTTAATGCATATACGCTTACGACCAAAGGTATTGTCACCGTTATCCTCTAACTCCATCGCTACGCCCCATTTACTACAGATTTTACGAAACGAATCAGTAGTCCATGCTTTCATAGGTATTCCTTCGATATCCACCCACATTATTCTTTCCTCACTAACAAAATAGCTGGATGTAATTTGGATCTCTTTAAACCATGATTTCACGCCTTGATGCAATAACATATTATCTCTTACTTTGGCATTGATACATTCTATCAAAACCCACATACCCCCGAGATATGTAAGCTTAATACCAACAAAACCCTCGTCTTTTAAAATAACATAAAGATTAGTAATGGAAGAAAAATCTTTGACCTTACCCATGACATGCATAGAAACATCACGTGATGACAAACACGAGTCGCCTAAGACGATATCAGGAGAAGGAACGTCCGATTGAAATGAATGATTCTGAGATACTGTATTTGCATAAGATCCTGCTTGAGGTTTAGGATGTTCTTGAAATTTGGTATGTTCCTGAACAGTGGGCCTATTAAGCTTAGAAGGAGCTAAGTTTTGATAGTCAGCATTCTTAAAAGAACGTGCAAATCGAGCCTGCGATGCATACAAATGATAGCTCCCAATCCATAAAGTACATAGGTTTTCAACAAGACGAGCGAGATTAGGAACCTTAATAAATTGAACAAACGCAAATCTTTTGCCAGCTTTGGATTTCTTAAAAGGAATAAAAACATCCACTATCGTCCCATAAGTGCTGCAGGTTTTCCAAAGATCTTTTGAAGATGTATAATCAGGAAAATTAGTGATGTAGATTGAATGCGAAATTCTGTGGGTCAGATCCTCAAAGGACCCAGGCCTACGGTGAGACGCATACAATAAAAACTCAAACCCTAAAAGTTGAACCGCCGCCAAGATGAAAATTAAAAAAAAACAGAAAAACCCCTAGAAAAGAGAAAACCCTAAAAATCAAAGTACCTTTGAGTGAAGCATATATGTAAAAATAAAGAAGAATCTAAATTAACTCACACATGAAAACAAAGAATGAACGAAAAGGATGAATATCACACCATCAAAGGATCAATTCGAAGAATTAACCCTAAAATCTACAACTACGTCGAATCCATTCGTACAGACCTTGAAATCAATAGGAATCGAATAAAGAGTCATCGTTATAATCAAGAGTGATGTTTAAACAAAAAGGAAACTTTAATTAAAAGAGTAAGAGAACCAATAATGACTCAAGATCTTAGACTAGGAAACCCAGCCCCTATCGCTTCGGATTACAAACACATAAAAAAGCTCGTTCCTGGATCACTCACGTGGAATGATATCAGGACGACAGGTTCTTTTTGTGAATGAAGTGACGAACGGTAGTATGATGGAGATCAAAGAAGAAGATCAAAAGGGGGCGCCGCCATTGCTAGGGTTTTTATATTATTAGCTACTGAAATTTCAAATGTGTTATCTAACATGAATAAGAACTCGATCGTCGGTAAACAACAGGATAGGATTCATATGAGTCTATCCACTTGCATATATTCACACTTTCGTTTGTATGTCAAGATTGTATTGTACCTGAATATTCGGGCCATGAATAACGTCAAGGCAAGGACTTGTCTTTTGGAATCATATGGTATTTAAAAGTCATGGGTATGAAAAATGATAAAAATTGTGTTTTAAGGATATGTCTTTTAAAAGGGGGGTGGCTTTGCTTAGTGGGTTTTTAAATAATTTGTTGTGATCAATCATGAGGATGTACCCAATACGACTAGTGATAGTGATGCAGTAGGGGAAGATGGGGATTTGAATCATGTAGAGACTATACAAGCTTCCGCTATATACTGTATCAAGCTAGTTGTGTGTGACTAATGTGGGATACCATCAGTGTTAACTTCATCATCATCACATCCCAACAAATGCCCATTTATGTCAATATCTTCGATTAAATGAGTTTCAAAAGGATCACGTATTTCTTGATTCTCAGAATTCAAGTTGTGATATAAAACCTTCTGCAATATATTCATATAGAACAAAAGGCTATTTAGCAATAAGCTATAAATTGATCCCTTTACTGTATGTTGTGACTAGTTACTCAATTGATGATAGAGATGATATGGTTATGGTAATTAGCAATGATAGATAATTGTATAACTTACAAATAGAATGTGATATAGGAATTGGGCATACGATTCGATCAATGGTTGATCTTGAGTTACCCATGGTTATTTGAGTGGATATGTGAACAATTGATGGTTGATCTTAAGTTAACAGTGGTTATGTGACTGGAGATGTAGGACTTGATTTGTGGATCTGTTTTGGAGATGATGAAGAAGAGGGTGCTTAATTGATAATTGATTGATTGACTCCAACATAGAAACAAAAAAAAGTTGGTTTTTGATTTAGACTTGTTGATTTGTGACTAGAGATGTGAAGATTGGATTTGTGTTTCTGGTTGAGAGATGGAGGAGAGAGTGATTTCGGGGGAAAAAAGCCTTTTATAATTTTAATGAAACGAGGTAGTTTTGACAAGTTCTACAAGTAAAAAAAACCCTAAAAATGGCCGCCCACACACAAAACCCTAAAAATGGCCGCCCCTTTTTTTGAATCTGATTCTTTTCTCTTGCTTGCTTTCCTCATCTTCTGGTGTGTATATTGGATTGAAGTTTTTCATCTTTATTCTTTCTAGTCACGATCTATTACGCCTGTGGTGTTTTAGGGTTTCTTTTTGTTTTGGTCTAATCCTTAACGAGATAAATCTTATTCACTCCAAAGGTGTGATTGGTTCGTCTATAGACTGGATCAAGGTTGAGGATTCTACTTTCTGTATATGCACGTTGGTGAAGGATCTAGTAGGGTTTCGAATTAGGGTTTCATTAGGGCAACGGTGGTTTTTATTCTGTCATTGTTTTATTTGGTGGTGTGGTGTTTTCGTGTATGTGAAGGTCATGGCAAACGCCTGTGGGGAAATTGATGTGGGAGCGTTTATGGCGCGTATGCAAATATTGAAAGAAACCAAAGTGGCTGATGTATCACAGCCTGTTTTGAATGAATCTAGGGTTTCACAGGAACTGCCTCTAATATCGATGCTGCTAGGGTTCTTGAGGAATCAAATGGTGTTCAAAGTGGTCCCACGGATGATGAACAACATGGTCAGGTACCAATGCATAGTCCTTGTGATACAAGCATTAAGATGCGACCAGGGATGTTTTCAGATCAGAATAAAGATGGTCATGTTACGGGTAATAAAAAGGAAGAGAATGGATCGATAAGGGATCAGAATGTTGATCAGAAGATGGGTTCATTTGCATCGGTCCTGTAAGGCAAGGCTGTTCAGAACATGGCTGTCCATAATAAGCCGAGTAAAGGTTGTGAAGATTTCAGAAGTGCGATGTGGGGAGCATGTTGAGGGAGCTCGAATTGAAATCCCGTATAATGCTGTTGATGCGATTGAATCACGTTTTACGCACACGCTATATGGTCATTTTATTGGTAAACGGTTAGCTTTCCCGCTTGTGGAAAACTATGTTAAAAATACGTGGGCTCGATTTGGTTTGAAACGTGTTCAACTTCATGAAGATTTTTTCCTTTTCCAATTTAATTCGCAAGAAGGAATGGAAGGAGTTCTTGAAAATGCCCCGTGGTTAATTAGAAACGTGCCTATTTTCTTGAACATATGGTCGCCGACTACTGATTTGCAAAAGGCGAAGATCAAGAAAGCACCGGTGTGGGTTAAACTTCATCATGTGCCGATTGTTGCTTATTCAGAGGTTGGTCTTAGTCTTATCACTACCCAAATTGGTACACCCATTATGCTTGATTCTTATACGAGTAATATGTGTGCTAACTCATGGGGTCGTAGCACCTATGCTCGTGCTCTTATTGAGGTTTCAGCTGATGTTGAGTTACTGGATTCGATGGTAATTGCTGTTCCTAAAGGTCGTGATAAAGATCATTCTTTGGTTACGATTGATATCGAGTACGAATGGAAACCACCTAGATGCTCTACATGCTTGATTTTTGATCATATTAATGATAGGTGACCGAAATTGCCTAAGGAAGTGGTCGCTCATGCTACTAGTGTTGTGGTAGATGATGGGTTTGAGGTGGTTAAGAATAAGAAGAATAAGGGTAAGAAGAAGCAACCACAAGTTGCAGGTATCAAGTTAACTAAACCGGCTCTTAATCTTTAGTTTCGTAATGTTGAGAGGGGTGAGACCTCTAAAGCTACGGGTAAGAATCCTAAGCCGGCTGCTCCTATGCTTAAGAATGGTTTCTTGAATAACAAAGCCTCGAGTTTTGTAGCTAAGACTAATTATAAGGAGAAGAGTTCTCATAATTCTTTTAGTGCTCTTTGGGATAAGATAGATGATGGTACAGATTGGGAGGATGGTTTTAACACCAAGGAAGACGTGGTTAATGCTAGTGATAGTGAGGTTGAAGAAGTCATATCGATTGACGATCGGCATGGCTCTCGTCAGCCTGATGTTCGCTCTAAGTGTTAATCGTGATGTCGTTTTACTTTCATTGTTCATGCACCTTTAGGTGGTTTTTTTCTATTGGTGTTATTTGTTTTGTAATTGTTTAGTAGGATCATATGGCATGTCATATGATATAGTGGTTGTTCAAGCTTTTGCTTGAGGTTAATGTAGCATTGCAGCTACATTCCATTGTAATTCAACGCTTTTGGGAATATATTTTACCGGGGTTGATTCCCCTTTACCCAAAAAAAAGTTCTACAAGTAAGGTTGTGTACCTAACAGCCTCATACTCACTTTTCCCATTATATAAATATTTTTTGCATTTACATAAATATCTTTGTCACTTTTATAATTACATTAATGTTTTTCTTAAACCATTGTAATTATATTAATATCATTTTCAAACTTTTAAATTCTCACATACATTTCAAAGATAAATGTTCAAATGCAACCTTATTTTTTCTCACAAGCAGGGGGACAAATCCTCACCATCCATTTTGGTTTGATCTAAAAGTAGAGATTAACCTAAGATTTTAAAAAAAAATATGGAGGGGGTTTTTTGCCAAAAAGTCCAAAATTTTCAAAAATCAGATGGAGGGACTTAATTTGTAAATTTTCCGAACTGATTTTTATCAATGGTGATATTTCAGTAGTGAAAAAAAACAATGAAATATCATCGATGATAAAATAATTTTATCACTGGTGATATTCCATTAGTTTTTTACTAGTGATGTATCACCGGTGATAAAATAGTTACCTCATTTTTTTTCACTAGTGAAATATCACCCTTGATAAAAATTATTTTGGAAAATTTTTAATTTTAGTCCCTCCGAAGATTTTTTTCATTTTATGACATTTTGGCAAAAATGATCCCTCCATGTTTTTTTCACAGGATCTACTAATCTTACGTCATGAATGGGTATGATTAGTCCCCTTGCTTACAAGTAAAAAGAATGTTGCAAAATAACTCAACTCCATTCCAAAAATCAAGCAAATCATAATTAGATTGATCTTAAATTTTTAAATTGTCATTATCTATTAGAGCAAACGGTGTCACGGCGAGGGCACTTCGCCGGTCTGAGGTGGCACCCTTGCCGGTGCTCGCCGTGACACCTACCCCGCCCCCCCTTCGCCGCTCCCTATTTGCCATTCTTCAACGAAGCTAAAAGGGTAAGTTTTGTGGGGCCCACCTGCAAAATATCCATTGCTAAACGGTATAAAAAAATTATTTTTTTATAACTTTTTTTTATAAATACTCTTCTTTTTATCTTAAAACACACACACACACAACAAACACTTTAAATCAAATCTTTTCACAAAAACTTTCAATCAAACTTTCAAAAAAAAATGAGTACCTCGTCTGATTATTCCAATCCGTCCGATCTCGAAGATATAGAAGAATACGAAATGGTGATGAAGATTAATGAAGATGAAGAAGATGAAGTTCAGCAGCATCGTAGATACATTTGGCGTGAACGTGAAGTCGCTGAACAACGTTTAATGGAGGATTATTTTAGTCCAAGTCCAAAATATACGGAGGAAACGTTTAGAAAACGATATCGCGTGAGACGTGAACTATTTTTGGAAATAGTTGAAGGTATTGAAACTTATTGTGCAACAAATAATCCTTTACCCAAGCATTTTCACTTTTTTACTATTCGATATGATGCTACGGGTATGAAAAGTATGAGTGTCATCTTGAAATGCACATCCGCCCTTCGCCAATTGGCAAACGCCACAGTGGCGGATGGGATAGATGAGTACTTGTAAATGGGGGAACATTGTGCGCGCGATTGTCTGGACTTTTTTTGTATGTGTGTTATAGATTTGTATCAGCCCGAGTTTTTAAGAAAGCCTAACCCAACTGACGTTCAAAGGTTGTATAGCGCACATAATACGATTCATGGGTTTCCGGGGATGCTAGGTAGCCTTGATTGTATGCATTGGGAATGGGTGAATTGTCCCAAAGGGTGGCAAGGGCAATTTTGGAGAGGTGATAAAAAACACCCAACCATCATTCTAGAAGCTGTTGCATCATACGATTTGTGGATTTGGCATGCATTTTTCGGGGTTGCAGGTGCGAATAATGATATTACCGTGCTGCATCATTCATCGTTGTTCGACGACCTTTTGGCTGACAACGAACCAGTGGCACCGTATACTGTAAACGGGCAGCAATTCGAAAGAGGGTACTACCTTACAGATGGTATTTACCCTCAATGGTCATGTTTTGTTAAGTCATTCAGCCAAGCACGCGATGACAAAATCGCTCTATTTAAACGGCGTCAGGAAAGTGCCCGGAAAGATATTGAAAGGGCATTTGGTGTCCTACAAGGACGATGGCGTATAATTGCTCAACCGGCGCGTGCTTGGACTGTGAACAAGCTACGCAGAATCATGTACACGTGCATCATTTTGCATAACATGATTTTGAAGAATTAAAGGTTTGCGATATCCGAAGCAGCTGAAATGTACATCCCTCCTGGGAACCATTTGTTACGGTCATGGGTCGAGCGATGTGCAATCCGTCGTAGGAAACAAAGAGAACTCCGAGATAGAGAAGTACATTCAAGCCTTCAACGGAACCTCATTGAGCATCTCTGGGCACAAGAGCAACTATGATTAATTGATCGTATTTTTGTTGTGCTTTTTTTTCGTATTGTTTTTTTCCGTATTTTTTTAAGTATTTGTATTTTTATTTGAATTATTTGTAGTTTTTATTTTTATGAAATGAATTTTTAGTTTGTGTGAAAAATGAAAAAAGAAATAAACGATGAGTGGTGGGACCCAAGTGAAGAAGAGAGAGACTAGTTGTGAGTGAGGGGGTGTTTAGTTTGTTTTTTGTTTTGGTTAGCTCGTGTGATGTGCCGCTGAGGTGTCACAAGTGAAAAGGGTAAACCTCTTCGTGACACCTTTTACTCTTATTTATCATATAAATTGATTATAATTATATTTTCTACATATAGTTATTGGTTTCGAGTGATAAAAGAACATGCAAATGTAATTACAAAAGTTTGGATATAAATACGATTTTTAATTTAGATCTCAAAATAATTCTTAATTTTAATATGATTTAGTCCGTATTATTTTCTTAAAAAATAATTACTCTTGTTTAATCCCGCCTATAACGATTAGCTAAAAGATGATCGACCGACAGACTAGAAATTCGCGATTGCAACCTTGGTTTTTGTAATATCTAACGTAAAGTTAGATAAAAGCATGTATGGGATGGGGGAGCATGTAACACAAGAGGTCGAATAAAAGAGTGTTTATTTGTAACACAACATGATACTAGTAATTTTTCTTAGGACGATACCACACTTGAAATCCGATCTCCCGAGTTAAATCATCCAATTTGACAAACCCCTCGGACCTGAACCATTATGAAAGACCAACGAAAGGAACTTTTGAAACTCACGACTTCATACGAGGAGGGAAATCCAGAATTTGTTACCCAAGGCCCCAACCAATCCTATTCACATGTTTATACCTCGTTGCGATTTGAGTGAAGCTTACGTGCTAAAAAAGTTTTGTGGTTGCTTAGTTGGGCAAATGTTGGGCTATATAAGGTCTTAAAAAGACCGGGCCTCATTACACAGGATGATACTTTTCGTTAGGGTTCAAAATTCAGGTAATACACATAAAACCGAAACTAAACCAAACCGGAAAAAATCGAACTGAATGTGTAACCGCACCAAGTTAGATATTTGGTTTCGGTTTAGATATAGTTTTCGCTAAATGTCCCTCAAATCGAATCAGAAACCGAATCTATATAAATATCATTCTTTAATATCTGTATACAAAAACCCTTAAATCTATTATATCTAATAAAACACAGTTTTATACAACTCTCTAAAGCAGTCATTGTACCACTTTTAAAACATCTATCTAATTAATTTTTTCCTAATATAACTTTAAGTATGGTGCCGCCACGTGTATTTTTAAACCATAAGCCATTGTAGTAATTTGTTTCAAAAGTTATTAGCGTAAATGTACAAGAACATAATGCTACAAAATTAAATGGCTATTAAAAGCATTTCCAAAAATAAGAGTTTTTAAAGAAAGTTTTAAAAAAAGATTCGGGAATTAAAAAGTTTTTACAGTATATTATTTAACAAAGATTTAATCAAAAAATTATAAAAAAATGTTATAAATATCATCTGTGCGAATTTAGTAAAAAAATTGTTTTAATAGATTTTGTAAAAATAAATAATTCTAAACTGATGGTAAATACGGTGTTTATAAAAAAAGTTAAAACATGATTTTTTATGAATAGTTATTATTCTTTAAGAAAAATTATGTATCCTTTAGATAACATAGTAAAAAAATAATTATCCTTCATTTTTATATTGTTCATCAGAGTGTACAAATTTTTATAAAGATTTCAAAAATACAAGTTGTTTAGGAAAGTTTTAATACAATGTTTATAAAGAAAAATAATTTCGGCGTGAAAAGTTTATAACAAAAATCTATCTGTCTATTTACTCTTATAAAATGAAGTTCTTTACAAGTTCATTAACCTTGCAATAATTAATAGCCTTCCTAAAATAATATATTTGTATAAGTTTGTAAAGCTTGCTATTAATTGTGTCATGAAAACCATTTCATAATTAACTTACAAAAATAATTATGTGATCAATTGAAACATGCGTTTTAATGTATTGGAAAAAATACTACACGTATACAATTTATTACGGTATCTCTATGTTTGTAAAGTCCTTAAATTTTTTTCAAGTATACAAACTGATTATAGGTTAATAAATATATTTTTGTAATCTTTCTTAATCTTTTCAAATAAATATACGCATATTTAAAAAGTCTCATTAAAATCGACATCAATATCATACCATAATTAGACAATTTGGACAATGACCAAATGCATAAAAAACTACAAAACCATAACTCGGAATGTTTTGACTGACCGAAACTTTAGCCCTAATTTTATACATAATACAACCTCCTTCATTGAAAATGAAAAAGATACCCATCTTGAAAACGTATTATTAATGATTAATGTTTAATGTGTCTCAATCAAATCGCAAACCTTATCATTAGCCTCAATCAAATATCATTTGCCTAAATCATATTATTTGAAACTCATCTTCAAACCCACGCGTGTTTCCAAAACCACATCGTCCCCAATATTTAATTTGATATAAACATATCACTTGATTGAAACTTCAAAAGTACGATAAGTTACAATTCGTCAGAAAGAAAAACCGATGTGCATTCTTTGACACCACCACTTTAGAATACGCCTCAATATCGCTGATTCAGAAACACGAAAACTGTTTCGATTCAAGCAGTTGCACACGCGATAAAATTGGTAATTTTCTTATTTATTCAATTCTTTTTTTAGATTTAAATTAAATTTAGAATGATTGAGTTCAATTCATTTTGTGTTCTAGCAAAACCTAAAAGTTCTCATAGATATACTTTGAATAAATGCAGTTTAAAGGACCAAAATTTTTGTTTTGTTGGCATTACAGGTGTGAGGTTTGGCGATGGAAGATCCTGATTATTTCAACTATTTTGTTAAGACGAGAATACTTAAGATTGGTATTGATGACAGTTCAATAACTTCTGGAACTAATCCTAAAACCATCTCAGTTAGGTGATGGATTCCTTTTAATTTTAACCTAACATGTATTTTTGGAAGTGTAGTATAAAATGATTGTGCGTTTTTTAAAAATATGTAGACGTATCAACGGTTATCCTCGTGAGGTAGATGATGGTGTAACCGAGTTGCTTAATCCTCGCATATATCGGATAAGTGACGACACATAAGTCATGCACATCTTTTAGTATTTTTCTAACGAATAACTGTGATTACTAATTTAAAGGTAAACATGATAAGTTAACCAACGTGATGCTAATTGTATAGTAATGTTGTCATAAGAAGTCTGCCTATTGGAATACTTATGCTATAGTTATATATAAGTCACCTAATAAAATAAGTTCTATTTTAAAGTGTGAAGCATATGAGAATGAGAAATTATCTTCGCTATTGATATATTGAACATTTGTCTTGAATGGGTTGTACATACCTCTAAGGAGATTCGTAAAGTGAAAAAGAATTTGGTGTCCACTTTTTTGTTGGTGAGAAGCAAAACTGGACCAAACCAGTTCGAATTGTAAGTAATTGTTTACGTTCATACTTTCATGCCTAATACTTTCTCTGTTAAAGTTGTCATTTTGTCAATGAATTCAAAATATTTATAAAGCTTTTATGTGCTTTACGTGCTTTACGTGCTAAAAAAGAAGACGTGGTTGGTTTACATGAATAGGTTAGTGAAAAAATACACATATTCTAAGTTCTTTGTTATTGGAATACATTTTGGTTGTCTTGGATTTCTTTTAAAACTCCATATACGGGCTACTAAACCTCTTAAGCAATAGCTATTTGGTTCACAATACATCAACACTTTAAACAATATATATGTCACTAAAATAGTTGTCCAATTCATTTAAAGTAACAACAATATAATTTTTGATGTTGTTACGCTTGATATGCTATAGATGACTCACAACTTTTTTAATTTATTTACCATCTACACTACTTTAACTCAAACTTGACCTCTAAGAAACTCAGTGAGCAAAGCTCAACTTAGGTGCCTAAATGAGTGCTTGGAGAATGTTGGTCAAAAAGTAAAAATAGGTCGATTTGAGGTCACTAAAAACAAAAACTGTATGGAATATGTCAAATGTTTGAACACGACTATAGGCATTAGAATTTTGATGCACTTAAACGCATACAGGTTGATATGGAATTACTCATACAGGTTGAAATAGAATTCATGTGTTATATGAACTCATATTTATACTTTATATATATGTCGTTTGTAACAATACTTTTGTTGTTGAAAGAATATATATACAAATGTGTAACACTCTTATTGTAGTGAAGTAATGATAATAATAATTAAGTTTATTATAATATTAAAAATCTTCTAGATTTTAATTTGTTATCCGTTTGATAAGATTTTATTCACATATTTTTTGAATTATGATGGATTAGAGTTGCTGCACTTTGTCTATGTTCTTTATACAAATTGTGGTACATATATAGTTTCAAGATAAGGATGATTCATGCAAAAAATAGATTAAGAAAAAGGTTAGAATTTGCCTAAACGAACGAATAGCAAAAATTACTCTTATATGTATTTTAGTTTACCTAAGAAGCGAATACACTTGCACTTAATCTCATTGTTTTTTCTTTCTTATTGATGGCCAAACATATCGTAGGTTGTATGCTCATGTCCTGTGAAGAAATAATGGGAGTGTCACCTGGTAACTTGATGTAGTAGGACTGTAGCGGAGGCTAAGAACTGTGAAGATCTTGTGTATTCTAAAGTAGACACTCTAAATGAAAATATCTTATTTTTTACATAACATTAATATTATTATTCGAGCATCTTGCTTTTGCATAACGAGGGTTCAAATATTGAAGCTTTTGCCTCCAATATCTTCTTAGAAGGTATAAACCATTGATTACTTTTCATATTTTTCTAATTCATATTGACACCGAACCCTCAAAATACGCACAAAAGATACAGAAGTGATTACTTTTCATTCGTTTACCAAGGCATTGCTTGGTCAAGGGTCATTACAAGCATTCAAGTCATTATAAAGGACATACTTGCTCACAAGGATGGTATGACAGCTATTAAAGTTTAGATTGTAATCGTGTATGATGGAAATCATGAAAGGTGTGGAAGTAGGAGTTGATTATGTTTCATCCGTTTAAGGCTAAATACCAATTATCATAGATGGAGGAATTGGTCAAAGAACGATATATTAAATGCTTTAAGTTTTGGTGTACAAGTTTTCATACTACTCATTCTCTATATTGTGCTTCGAAGAAAGTTATTATTCTCTCTTGCTATGTAATTGATATTGCATATTGGAGTTTAGATATCCAGTTTAATACACATTTGATGCAAAATTAGAGCATTAAGAAAGATGTGAGTGTAACGTTGAAGGATGCACTCGAGCTTACAATGGCTACTTTATTGTCCCACTCTTGATTATTTCACCAAGAACTACATAAAGACGTAGAGCGATAATCCTCTTTTTAGTCTCTAGATCCATATTAATGGATCTTATCAGGAATATATCATAAGGTGATGTATACAGTTTAGGCTCATGTATGTGAGTCTTATAGATGTTGAGGTTGAATATGCATTATCAGATATATTGTAATCATAATGTAATTTTCTTGCTATAATGTTTACTAAGAAAGTTAGGATATATTTTAGCTTAGTTGCAAATACTCAATCATCTGCTCGATTGAATCGGCTACAAACCACACAGTGGACTTATATATATTTTGACTTTATCTTTTAAAACTACTCATTCTTTTATCTTTTGACTATTGTGTTTATATGGTTCTTTCTAACTTATAACTTGATAATACGCAATGTATTTTTCTTTTCTTTTTTAATGTCACTTAAAAGTACCCGTGAATTTCACGGGTCTTTTAGCTAGTTCTAGTATAAATAAAACAATTTTTAAGCTTGATATATTTGTTTTGCTAAAAATTATGTATAATTAAGCTTTAAATAGATATAAATTGTGTAATTCTGGTTATTCGTTTCAACCAAAAAACCATACCAAATTCAAATTCGATGTTCGGTTTTACAAAGGAAGATTTTAACAGAACTAAACAAACCGAATAAATCAAACAACCATGATGAGCCCTCCTACGTTAATGTTAATTTCTATTTGTAACTTTTTCTACGATTCGTGATTGGGCCACTTTAATGATTGGGCCACTCTTGGACTATTTAAAAGTATTGAAAATACTGGGCCTCATGCCCTCTCATTATAAATTCACTTAAATTAAATCATCAATTTATCAACTGTTATGACGAAATGGTTATTAACTTATGATATGGCTCCAATTTTGGCTATATTTGACGCGTAAGTTTATCAGAGCTTATTGTAGCATGAGTTTATTGTTTTTAAAAAAGTAAGCTATTATTAAAAATAAGTCTTATTTGACTAACACATCTTGAAAAAGCTTGTTTAAAAAATAAACTTTTAAATAAAATACTAATTAACTATCGTGTAAAAATAAGCGATTCGCTCCGATTCTTAAAAATACCAAATATACCCTTTATATCTTTTCATATCATTTTTTAACTACTCAACAAACATGAATGTTTTCTACCAAATCATACATTAGAAATTTAAAATAAATGAATGCTATTCTATTTTAAGTCAGCATGGTATAACTAATTATACACCTCATTAATATTTTATTATTTAAAATTATAATCAGATTTGGATTTCCTTTTTAATAAAGACAGAGTATGTATTATTGACACGCAGAGAAATCTAATAGATTTAATCTCAACATAATATTTTTTTAATGCTCCAATTATTTAAAATTATTTATGCATCTCATCACCATTCAACTTGTATTATTTTTCAAATGATACAAAACAAGTGTTAGACAATAAAATGGCCTAAGTCCGACTTGTAGGCTTAGGATTTTTAGAAGGTTCTGTGTATTAGTATAAATCCTCATCAATATTGATGTGTATTTATACTAATATTATTGATGGGGACACAGAACATTTTAGAAATCCTAAGCCCATAAATCAAGCTTGGGCCATTTTATTGTCTAACAACAAGTACTAGCAGTAGTTGAGTAGAATAAACGACACCATTGTATATATTTGTCTTGTGAATCTAAAGTGAATGATTAGCATGATCTAGCATGTGGGATAATTAGTGAAAGTATACTTAGTTATATAAATCGCATGTTGTTGGGAGATTTTATTGATAAAATGTTAAAGGTTCGAGCTTCGTTTTATGTATATTTCAGTTGGTGTGTCATCAAAACAGAAAAACTGTCGAACTTACTGTATGTGAGGTGAATAATGATTGATGTAAAAAGATATCCGTAGCTATGACGGGGTGATCATATGAAACACGAATTTTGGGTTGGTTTGGTGAAATTCTTCACCCAACTAAAAAAAAGTTATGTTGTGTTTTTATTATTATTAATATTTTATTATTTATGAGTGTGTGTATGATTTTATATATGTGTAATGTTTGTATAAAATGCTACTATGTTTTTATGTATTTGATTACCTTGGTATCATTACAATTGTTAAGTGTTAGATTATGTAGTGTGATGCGAAACTGATGTAATGTTAAATAGAAATAGTGAGAAAGTGAAAGTTACATTAGGGTTGAGCATCGATCTGGGATCGGATCAGATCGATTAAGATCGGATCGGATCGAGGACTGAAATGGTTTGAAATCCTGGACTGAGATCGGACCGAAATGGTCTGGTTTGGTCCGGGTTGTTTTGATCCTGTTCGGTTCTCGGTCTGGTTCGGTATTATTAAGCATAATTGACGCAATTTTGATAAGACTGAATCGGACCGACCGAAGCGATGACCGAATTTGTCTAAAATCCCGGACCAATAATCGGACCGAAATTGTTTGGTTCGGGTTGGTCCAGTCCGGTTTTTCGATCTCAGTGTCTACCGTGCTCAGCCCTATGTTACATTTGTATCATTACAATTGTTAAGTGTTAGATTATGTAGTGTGATGCGAAACTGATGTAATGTTAAATAGAAATAGTGAGAAAGTGAATGTCGGTTTGGGATCGGAATGGACCGATTAAGATCGGATCGGACTGATGATCGAAATGGTCCGGTCCGGTCCGGGTTGTTCCTGTCCGGTTTGGTCCTCGGTCGGATCCGGTTCTATAAGGCATAATTGATGAAATTTTGGTAAGACTAAATTGGACCGATCGGATCAAAAACCGAATTGGTTCAAAACTCCGGACTGAAGATCAGACCAAAATTGTTCAACTCGAGTCGGTCTGGTCCAATCCAGTTTTCCGGTTTAGATCGATTTTAGATCTGACATGCTCAACCCTATGTTACATTGGCTTAATTTCTTACGAATAAAGATTCCTCAAGTTTTCTTACGAATAAAGATTCCTCAAGTTAGTTTGAACTGAAGTTTTTTCAAGTTAGATCGAATATAATAGCTCATGCAATATGTATTGATCGGTTATACTTAAAGGATCAAATAAGATGTGGTTGTGACTTCTGGTGTATATGAACTATATGGATCATGGTTTTAAATAGTTTGTTAAGGTTTGCTTTAAGGCGTTGTTTTGAGGCTATATAATAAGTTAAAATATGTTACGACATAGTGTAATAATTTTTTAAATTTAATATCAAAAACTAAATATTATTATATGTAAAAAGAGTTTTTTAACTTTAAGTAATGTACAACACTTTACTTATTGTAAACTTAATATAAAAATAATATTGAAATATAATAGATACAAATAAATAATTTTATATGCTATCTCATCATAAGACACGCTTTAAAAACATTAAAACTTTACTTTAGTCGCTAAAACGTGTATTTTGGACATGTCGTTACGTCACAACTTAAGTTATTTACATGATATGTATTAATTAAGTATTCAATATGTAAGAAAAGTTGCATCACGTGATCACAGGAAACATGCACAAATATGGGAATTTTATTTCTTTTATCCGCCTTTTATGAACAACAAAGAAAAAGAAAAACATAAATAAAGTGAACATAAAAAATTTGTTAGCAAATCTCATAATTCTTTTAACAAAAGAGAAAGGTAGTGGGGGAGACAAGAGGAGGTCACAAGGTCATATAACCTTTCTAGCAAAAAGATAATAGTATAAATTTTTAAAATATACTGTAGTTTGACAATTTTAAAAACCATTTTATAATATAGTTTATAAAAGGAAAATGATTGATATGACTAAAATGTATGGCTATGTTTAGCAAGACTAGCTGTAAGGTGTAAGCTGTTAACTGTAAGTTGTAAGCTGTTAACTGTAAGTTGTTTGCTAAAAACTGTTAATTTTAATAAAAGTGTTTGGTATATTAGCTGTTAACTGTAAAGGTAAGATGTAAAATGACTTAAAAGGACATTTTTTAATAAATTATAATATGGTTGGAGGTTATATCAGTAATTTACAGCTTTAACAGTTCTTGACAATCTAAAAAGTTGTATGAAACAGCTTTTTAATTAAGAGCTATTTGGTTAAAATAAAAAACTAACAGCTCTAAAAAAATGTTGTGCCAAACAGAGCTATTAGATTTTTTTTTAACCAAAAAGCTAACAGCTCTATAAAAGATTTAGAAATGCTCTTACCAAACGGACCCTGTGTCTAAAATATATGTCATTTGTTTATTAGTGATATACAAAAGCCCATAATTTTATAAACCAATAAACTAGTGACATGCATATTAGACATAAGTTTAAGTATACATTTTAATCATGTCAGTCATTTTTTATAAAAAAATAATAAAATGTGACTCGAGCCCAACTTTATAAAGGGTATATTACCAATTATCAAGATTATCTCCAACTATCAATGGCTATATATTTTTATGGTTATTCATTGTACTACACTAATACTTTAACATTCGATATTGTCGTTAAAAAGAAACTACGAATTGCATTCTCATCAAGAACTTTTTTCATAGGTGCACGAGCAGGTAGAGAATCAAATGTTGTTTACAGCATAAGTCGTTTTAAGCATTATGTGAGTCATTATTGTTTTACTTTTTAAAAAACTATGACTTGTTTGGTTCGTTATCAGTGAAATATAACCCAAACTGACCTAGTTTTCTTTTGCAGGTTGGAGTGCCAGATAAGAACTCGGTCGTCGGTAAACAAAGGGATAGGGTTCATATGATTCTATTCAATTGCATATATTCACACTTTCGTTTGTATGTCAAGATCGTATTGTACCTGAATATACAGGCCATGAAAAACGTCAAGGCAGGGACTTGTCTTTTGGAATCATATGGTGTTTAAGAGTCATGGGTATGAAAAGTGACATACATTGTGTTTTAGGGACATGTCTTCTGAAAGGGGGTGGCTTTGCTTAGTGAGTTTTCAAAGAATTTGTTGTGATCGATCCTGAGGATGTACCCGAGACGATTAGTGATGTCACGCCCTCAAATTACCAATGTATGTGAATATACGAGGATGTGACTATTATGACAATCAAGAGACATAGATATAAGGAACGACTAATAAAAGTCATTTTTCATTCATTAAACATAAGAATAAACTTGTTCCAAGGATTTGTTTAGTACATCATGATAACATAAATCAAAGTTTTCCAAATGTCATAACATTTAAATCAAGTCTCCAAAAGATGGTCATGATAATTTATATTATCTCCTCGGCACAACCACGTCACTCCTCCGCCTTGACATCTGAGAAAAACATTGCTAAAACGTCAACACAAAGGACGATGAGTTTATAGGTTAAAGTATAGATAGTGTGATGAAGCATAAGATTTTAGTTAGGCTACCGACAAATAATCTTATAACAAATACAAGATAATTATCAAATAGCATACGTTATAATACTCTACGTCTAAGTTCATGACACCGAAGCGTTAACCGTACCAACAAGTTTAAATAAGAGCCCAAGCAAATACCTACCCCAAGGTATTCGTAACATCTCAAATGTAAGTGTATCTAATTTGGCCACACAACAAACATTAGATAGGGAGGCCAATCCTAATAGATCTATCCATAACATTTGCGCTTACACAAAGTAATTAACGGTTCATAATAGTGGGCTAAAGCATCTAAGGGTATCGCTACTTAGACATCATGTAGGCAACGTATGAGTTTTCATGGTACTTATGTTCATCCGTAAAAACAAGCAATATTCTCACCCCAAATAGTTAAAAACAATCAAAAGTTGGGCTATTAACTCACCTCGTTAAATAAGCAAAGTGATGGAACTGCAAAGAAGTTCGAGAATATGACCACGTTGTCCACAACCTATTGGAGTATAATGATCGTGTTATGACGTCAAAAATTATACTATTAAGAATGCATGATATTCTAATTGTGCTTGACAATACAATTTGTGTTACAGAAAACATGAAGCATTGAGCTCGATAAATTAACAAGTGGGCTTCTAGGCTTTGTATTATAACATTACTAGATTTTCAGTTTGGGCTTATATAAACCCGACCGAACCAAGCAGCCCAAGCCTTCTATCACAACAATGGGTTCGGCCCACTAGTAGACTCAACCCATTCAACCCACAATGGGCGATACAAACAAGGAAGGGGGAGTCTTATATTGTTTTATTATTCCTAAATACTGAACCGACACACACATATCCAGACTCATCTCCCAACCGTCCCATATCTCTCTCTATTCAAGACCAGATTTACATCATCTAAGGCTAAACAATACTAGTCTGATTTATCATCATCATAAATTGGAATCCTAGATCAAAATAACATGTGTGGGATGTGGGGTTTCATCCCACATCAAGGTCAATCCGATTACATGGTGTTTCCAGGGTGATTTCGATGGTGGTCCTCCACAAAGATAAGTTTTTCGAATCCCCTTTCCAAAAAGAAAATGGTTTAAATGGTTATTGATTATACATCCGAAAACAAGGGTGTTCATCAGTTTTAAAATCATTTGATTATTCAAACACGGCAAGGAGGGTCTCGAATTTATTGAAACTAAATTAGGGTTTTCGAAACATTGGGGCTTTTCTCTAAATCCGGTTCTATTACAACTAATTAGTGTTTTTGGTTGTAAATACACGTTAATTTCATCATCTTGTTAAATTAATAAAAATTAGGGTTTCGGAATATTGGAGGTTTCTTAAATCTTTGGTGTTATACTAATTAACTTGTTTCTCTATGCATCTATTGATGTTAATTATCAATTAAAACAAGTTCTCGAAAATTAGGGTTTTGAATAATTAGGGATTTTTATGCACGAGGGTCAAACTAACGTTTCTATGAAAAGAATTTTATAAATTTCTATGTGTTGGTTGATTTTATAATTATTTTGTGTTTCGGTTTATTAAGTCATGAAATTCGAATAGTATTTTTTATTGTTACTGTTATTTCCATCAGTTTGTTTACACTTTTACACAAGGTAACAACAAAATGTTAAAAGGGGTCTCGGTATGGTCTCGGCAGTGGTTTCATATATAACTAAAGTCATTCGTCCAAGTTCTCGAATGACAAAGTATAATTTGAGAATGGTGGTTAACTTTATAATTCATGTTACATTTGTTTTCGCAGGTAAAGTTTTGGTCATGCACAATTCTACATATGGATGCAAAAGTATAAGAAAGGGGTGTGCAAAAGACTCACAAGGAGAATGGTTTCCGGCTGTGTATTCGGCCAGAAGATTTGGACAGGGGTGTTGGACTTTGGCTCGGCTCAGTCTAAGCTTTGGCACTTGTTTCCAACAATTTGTATCTTGTGAACCGAAATTTGTTTGATAATTTTTATTTTGTGTTGGGGTTGTGAGGAAGAATAAGGGGTATATATTTTGTAATAGTTTGGTTTAGGTTTAGCTAATATCTGGATTTTGCATCCTGTGATGTACCCATTCATGGTAAACTCGGCATGTGTGCTGGCTAGTTGTGGTAAGTGGGTTTGTAAAATATGTTTAAACCTTTTAGTTGACCAGAATTTGAAATCAGCTGGTATTTAATGAAATTTTACCTTAACTTAGTCTCATTTCCATTTTGTGAATAAATTGCATACACTCATAGTCAAGTTTGGCCCAATATGGTAAACTAGGTAAAATTCGGCCCAACCAGGGTTTAAATGGACAGTTTTTGGCCCAAGTCCTAAGACTTGACAAAGTTTGGCTAAATTGATAAAGGCTTGATTCCAAATAGTAACTTAGCTAATATAGCCGATTCAACATAATGCCATAGCATTTTCACGATTACTCAATGTCGTGACCAAAATGGAAATGGACACACATATTCTCGATATTTAAAATACATTATAGCTGGCACAAACCGATAGCATGTCTAAATGTTACACGCAAGCACGTCTTTAATATAATAATAAGACATGAAAATTTCAAGTTGTTACGTTCGCTCTCCCTAAAGAGGGCTTTGTCCGCAAAGCAAAATAAACAATACATTTTAAGTCGACACTACATTAGTGAACAAGTGAGGGTACTTTGCTTTGAATTGGTCATCGCGTTCCCAAGAAAATTCCGGTCCTCTACGTGCAATTCAACGCACTTTAACAATTGGTATACGGCTTTGTTGATTCGTTTGATTTCTCGATCCATAATTTCGATGGGTTCTTCGACGAATACAATTTTGTCGTTTAGTTGGATTTCCTCAATTGGTATAACGAGCGTTTCATCGGATACACATTTCTTCAAGTTGCAAATGTGAAAGACATTATGCACACGACTAAGTTCTTGAGGTAGCTCCAAGCGATAAGCAACATCACCAGTGCATTAAATAATTTCAAACGGTTCAATATAACGGGGGTTTAGCTTTCCTCGTTTACCGAATCGGATTACACCTTTCCAAGGTGTGACTTTCAACATTAGTCGATCTCCGACTTTAAATTCCAAAGGCTTTCGTCTTTTTTCGGCATAACACTTTTGACGATCGCGAGCCGCTTGCATACGAATCTTGATTTGAACGATTTTCTCCGTCGTCTCATGAATAATTTCCGGGCCAGTAAGTTGTGCATCTCCAACTTCCGCCCAACAAACGGGTGAACGACACTTTCGACCGTAAAGTGCTTCAAATGGTGCCGCTTTAATGCTAGTGTGGTAACTATTGTTGTACGAAAATTCTACTAACGGTAGATGTCGATCCCATCCGTTTCCAAAACCGATTACACATGCGCGGAGCATGTCTTCCATAGTTTGGATGGTTCTCTCACTTTGACCATCCGTTTGAGGATGGTAAGCCGTACTCATGTCCAATTGCGTTCCCAACGCTTCTTGGAGTTATTGCCAAAATCTTGAACAATGTCAACCGTCTCGGTCCGATATAATAGAAATTGGTACACCGTGCTTAGCAACGACTTCTTTCACATACAATCGTGCTAACTGATCCATTTTATCATTTTCTTTCATAGGGAGGAAGTGTACGGACTCTGTAAGGAGATCCATAATGACCCAAATGGTGTCATATCCCACGGACGTCTTAGGGAGTTTGGTGATAAAGTCCATAGTAATTCTCTCCCATTTTTATTCTGGGATCCTAGGTTGGAGTAGTAATCCGGAAGGCTTTTGGTGTTCAACCTTAGCTTTAGCGAAAGTTAAGCATTTACCAACATAAGTCGCTATGTCGGCTTTCATATTCGGCCACCAATAGAACATCTTCATGTCATGATACATTTTGTCCGATCCGGGGTGAATCGAGTATTTAGACTTATGTGACTCGTGCATGATCAAAGCTATAATATTAGCATAAACCAACTCCTATTATCAAGACACAATGTTCCATCGGCACGCGCAACAAGTTTCTTGGTGATCATCCCATCGGATTCTTCTTTATCGATGTTTTCTACTTTGATAGCCTCTCGTTGAGCATCTAAAATTTATGCGGGTATGTTCAAACCAATGGTCATCACTAAGGCTCGAACTCTTAGAGGTCTCTCACGAGGTTTCCTACTTAAGGCATCGGCTACAACATTAGCCTTTCCCGGGGTATAACGAATGTCACAATCGTAATCCCCAAGTAATTCCAACCATCATCGTTGTCTCATGTTAAGCTCTTTTTGGTCCAAGATATGTTGAAGACTTTTATGGTCGGTGTATACCACACATTTGGTGTCGTAAAGGTAGTGTCTCCAAATCTTGAGAGCAAAGACAACCGCGCCCAACTCCAAATCGTGAGTGGTGTAATTTTCCTCGTTTGGTTTTAGTTGTCGGGACGCGTAAGCAATAACCTTTTTCCTTTACATAAGGACCGCGCCTAGACCTTTAATCGAAGCGTCACAATACACTTCAAAGTCTTCACTACCCTCGGGTAATGCAAGAATGGGCGCATCACAAAGTTTTTGCTTAAGAGTTTGGAAAGAAGATTCTTGATCGTCTCCCCAAATAAACTTCTTATTCTTTTGAGTCAATTCCGTCATAGACTTAGCGATTTTCAAAAATCCTTCGATAAATCTTCTATAATAACCGGCAAGTCCAAGAAATTGGCGAATCTCCGTAGGAGTCGTAGGAGTCGCCTAATACTTTACCGCTTCAATCTTGGCAGGATCCACGTGAATACCACTACTATCAATCACGTGCCCGAGTAATTGTACCGTGTGAATCTAAAATTCACACTTTGAAAATTTGGCGTACAATTGTTCTTGTTTCAACAATTCCAAAATTTTCTTTAAGTGATCCTCGTGTTCTTCCTTATTACGGGAGTAAATAAGGATGTCGTCAATGAACACGATTACGAACTCGTCCAAATAGGGTTTACACACATGGTTCATGAGGTCCATGAATACCGCGGGTGCGTTAGTCAACCCAAATGGAATAACTTGGAATTCAAAGTGACCGTATCGGGTTCGAAACGTCGTCTTGGAAATGTCTTCTTCTCGTACCCTAACTTGATGATAACCCGACCTTAGATCAATCTTTTAATAAATGCTCAAACCTTGAAGTTGATCAAACAAGTCATCGATTCTTGGTAAAGGATAACGATTCTTTATGGTAAGTTTGTTCAACTCGCGATAATCGATGCACATACGGAAAGATCCGTCTTTATTCTTCACAAATAAAAGCGGGGCTCCCCATGGTGAGGAACTCGGTCTTATGAATCCTTTGTCGGTAAGCTCCTTTAGTTGGTCGTCTAATTATTTCATTTCGGCGGGTGCTAATCGATAAGGTGCTCTTGCAACGGGTGCGGCTCCGGGGGTTAGCTCGATGTGAAACTCTACTTGACGAAGTAGCGGTAATCCGGGTATGTCTTTGGGAAAATCACAAACAATCGGAACGTATTCAATTCACTTCTCCTTTGGGTCGGATTCAATCTTACTAGTAACTTGGATAAGGAAAATAGGACGATCTTCTTCGATATACTTTTGAGTTTTAGTACATGAGGTGACATTCAAACTAGCTTGGCTTTTCGCGCCATTCTTTTCTCCAAGGATGGTTAAGGTTCAACTTCCGTAAGGAACACAGACTTGTTTTTCATGGCAAATTATCTCCGCATGGTACTTGGATAGCCAATCCATACCAACGATAACGTCAAAACTTACAAGTTCGATAGGTAAAAGATCGATGGTGAAAGGGATATTTTGAAGACTTAGGGTGCAACACTTAGGTACGGTGCTTGTAGTGGTTGATTTACCATCGGCTAGTTCCACATTATAATTGACATCTAAAGGAGTGGGGTTCACATTTTATAGTTCACTAAAGGCAATTGACGCAAAACTTCTATCGGTACTAGAATCAAATAATACGGAAGCATAGATGTTATTGATGAGGAACATACCGATGACCACGTTGTTGTCTTGGATGGCCGCCTCGGCACACAAAGCATACACACGACCGGGTGCTCCCGCTTGATTCCAATTGTTTCGGCCATTTGGAGCTCCATGATTTTGTCAGGATTTTCGACGAGCTTGGTCGTTGTTGTTATTGCCTCAGATTTGGTTTCCTCGGCCTTGAGTGGCTTTAGGGCACCTATTCTTGAAGTGACCCTTTTCTCCACAACCATAGCAAGTGACATCCGCGTATTGCGAATTTTGAGTTTCCGGAGCCCTTTGGTTTGTGGGCTTCGGTGTACTATGACAATCCTTAGCAAAATATCCGGGTTTGCCATAATTGTGGCACGTGCTCCCACAAGCTCCATTGTGATGCTTGCCACACTTGCCACAAAATGGTAACTTTCCTTGATAACTGGGTCCACCATTCACATTAAACACCTTTTACACATCTTGGCGCTTGTTAGGTTGGTCACAATGATTAGGGTCATGGTTTCCTTCCCATTTCCGATTGTTATCACCACCCTCCAAAGTAACGGAGTCCATTAGGCCATCCGCCATTTCAATGGCCTAACTCAAATCGGTAGGTTTTGAAGAGATCACATCTACTTGGATTGAGGATGGTAATCCAACGATAAATCTTTCAACGGCACGAGTCTCACTTGGTATCATTTCGGGAAACATCAACCTCAACTCTTAGAATCGTTGAGTGTAAGCCATCAATTAACTCCATGCACACGGAGGTTACACAACTCGGCTTCCAACCGTTTCATTTCATTCCTAGGGCAATACTTTTTGAGAAGCATTTCCTTGAAATGAGCCCAAGGAGTAACATTAGCCGCTTCCAAACTCACGGCTTTAACATGGATGTTCCACCATGTCAAAGCACCATCAACAAGGGTGCTAGAGCCAAACTTCACTTTGTCGCTTTCGGTGACATTACTCACACTAAATTGAGATTCAAGTCTCTCAATCCAACGTGCAATACCTACAGAACCTTCGGTACCTTTAAAAGTACTGGTGAAGCATGAGCGGAATTCTTTGTATAAACACGCACGAGTAGTAGGTACCGGAATTTGCACTTGATTTGTTTCTTCTTGAGTGCTTGGATTAGTCTCGGCGGCGGAAACCCCATCGGCTATCATTTGGCTCAACACCGATGTATCGATAGCAATGGGTGCGGCCGGAGTTAGGTTGGCCCTATTCTTGCGAGTATTAGGTGCCATAGTCCTATAACCATAACAAAGATCATGGCAAGGTTATTAGAGGGTACAAACATGTCACAAACATGATATCGCAAGAAAATGATGACAAGATTCACAAGTTATGTAATGCACGAATAATTCATTCCATGATTAAATTGAGTACAAGAAAATGAAACACATAGTCTAGAAGTTTTAAGGATTACAACACATCAAAGGGAAAATTTGGAATGATGTGCAACATGAGTCAACTAAAGTTAGTCCTATTCATAACGATGCCCGAGGGCCGCGATCCTCTCGGTTAAATCGATCAATGCCCTATGCAAGAGATTGCGTAAAGCTCCAATCTCATAATGTTGGTCCTCAAGCCTTCGAGCAAGTCCCGCGACACGATCGGGTGCGGGTGGGGTATTCCTACCAAGATCCGTGATAACCGCCGCATAGCAAGTCTCGAGCCTAACCAATGAATCGTAAGACAATCCAACCAAGTTACAAAGCACGTGAGTCACGTTGCTTTGCAATGTAGCAAGTCTAGCAAAGCGGTGGGGAGGCATCCCACGCGCTTCGGCGGGCGCGGAGCACTCAGCTCCATTAAAGCCGCATGGTGGTAGTGGTGTAGGCATAGTAGGTCGAAATAGGGCATTGTGCCTTGAGGGCACTCTCATGGATGGTGTCTTCGAAGACTTGCGTGCGGTGCAAGTGGAGTCTAAATGTCTAGTGGCTAGCTTCTTCCCAAACATGGAGGGTCTCACGGACATCCTTGTGTTACGGTGTTGGCGAGGGGCCTTTGGGGCATGAGAGAATGAGGTGTATGGAGGAATCATTGGTGCCTTGTCACATCTCTTGTAGCAAATGAGTGGTGGTGGTGAGGAAGGTGTAGGTGCACGAGCAATCGGCTCCCCTCGAGTGGATGACATGGGTGAGAAGCCACTAGTGGAGGACTCTCCAATGGGCATGAGTCGAGCTCCATTGGTAGATGAGCTCACAAGGTACAACGAATCTCCAGACGAGGTAGACATGTCACTGCCAATTTAAGAAAACATGTATAAGGAATAAATCGATTTTGCAATCATGTATGTTGTAACCTAAAGTTATTATGGCACAAACCATTTAGCATAGAATTTCAAGTAAGTGTCGAAATAAAATCAATTTTGCATTCATGTATCGTGGCACAAACCATTTAGCATAGAGTTTCAAGTAGGTGTCGAAATAAAATCGATTTTGCATTCATGTATCATGGCACAAAGCATTTAGCATAGAGTTTCAAGTAGGTGTCAAAATAAAATCAATTTTTCATTCATGTATCATGGCACAAACCATTTAGCATAGAGGTTCAAGTAGGTGTCGAAATAAAATAAAATCAATATGCTCATAGGTTAAGTTAATTAGCAATTTTAGTGGTCAAAGTAGCATGGCACTAATGCAAAGGGTAATATAACTTACAACTTACTTGTGTCGATGGCGTGAGTGAAGTAGCCCATGGAGATGGAGGTTTAGTTATAGTCTAGTGTTACTCTTTACAAAAAAATTCATTTTCGACTCAACGTTTGTAAAAATGGTTTTTATAAAAGCAACCTAGTTCTCTATAACCACGTCTCTGATACCAATCTGTCACACCCTCAAATTATCAATGTATGTGAATACACGAGGATGTGACAATCATGACAATCAAGAGATATAGATATAAGGAACGAATATTAAAAGTCATTTTTCATTCATTAAACATAAGAATAAACTTGTTCCAAGGATTTGTTTAGTACATCATGATAACATAAATCAAATTTTTCCAAATGTCATAACATTTAAATAAAGTCTCCAAAAGATAGTCATGATAATTTTTATTATCTCCACGGCACAACCACGTCACTCCTCCGCCTTGACACCTGAGAAAAACATTGCTAAAACGTCAACACAAAGGTCGGTGAGTTTATAGGTTAAACTATAGATAGTGTGATGAACCATAAGATTTTAGTTAGGCAACCGGCAAATAATCTTATAGCAAATAGAAGATAATTATCAAATAGCATACGTTATAATACCCTACGTCTAAGTTCATGACACCGAAGCGTTAACCGTACCAACAAGTTTAAATAAGAGCCCAAGCAAATACCTACCCCAAGATATTCGTAACATCTCAAATGTAAGTGTATCTAATTTAACCACACAACCAACATTAGATAGGGAGGCCAATCCCAATAGATCTATCCATAAAATTTGCGCTTACACAAAGTAATTAACGGTTCATGATAGTAGGCTAAAGCATCTAGGGGTATCGCTACTTAGACATCATGTAGGCAACGTATGAGTTTTCATGGTACTTATGTTCATCCGTAAAAACAAGCTATGTTCTCACCACAAATAGTTAAAAACTATTAAAAGTGGGGCTATAAACTCACCCTCGTTAAATAGGCAAAGTGATGGAATTGCAAAGAAGTTCGAGAATATGACCACGTTATCCACAACCTATATGAGTATAATGATCGTGTTACGACGTCTAAAATTATACTATTAAGAATGCATGATATCCTAGTTGTGCTTGACAATACAATTTGTGTTACGGAAAACACGAAGCATTGAGCTCGATAAATTAACAAGTGGGCTTCTAGGCTTTGTATTTGTAACACCCCATTTTGATAATGGAAATGTCACATGCAATTATGGCGTGTCATCAAAGCATACAAGGAAAAATGTCTAAACATTACTTGACCATAAAAAGGAAAATACCGGAATCAAACATCGGTAGTCCAAAAGTAAAGCTCATCACACACAAACATAGTATAGTAAAGGAAAGGACTAAACAATGTCCATAACAAATGTATCATAAGAAAGGAAATGCATAAAGTAAAGAAGGCTAGACAGCTTCCAGTCCATATGCACGTACTCTTAGTGTCTACGAGCGTCCCTGAGTACCTGCCGTTTTGGGAACATAGAAAAGGAAAACGGCTGAGCAAATACGCTCAGTGCACGGATGTACAATAAAGCATGAATAGGATAAGCATATAACATATAACAGCGGAAGAAAACTAAGTCCCGATTAACCTGGTTAAGTCTTGATAAAACTGGTTTATAGTTCGAAAAGCTTTATGTTTATCTTGTAAAAACTGTTTATCATATTTTACCATTAGCCAATATAGGTCATGAAAATCCACCGTGCATGAATACTTGGAGGGGTGACCTCATCATGCAAATTATAGGGGCTGCCTCTAATTTAATATACTGGTTTTTGGGTAGGAGGGATCAGCTCCTTGTGAAGGATGCAAGGCACACACCACATTCACCATGAAATCCTGACTGAAAACATGTAACTAGGATGCACCCATACGCCCCACATGATAAATATAATATAAATGGCCAAAAACTGAAGGGACGCCACGAGGAATCGCTCCGCCGTGGTGAAGTCATAACATCAGTGCCTCTAATGTTATGGTTATGGTACCTCCATAACTAGGTGAAACTAGTCATGCATGGCTATAGGTATTCTTAATTAAACATAAGCAATCAAACACATAACTTATACTACGGGAAAACATTTGGCTGCATACGGGGAATCCTAATAAGGAAAGAATGTCCATACTGAAAGGACGGGAATCCGTACCTTATGTCCAGTGAACGAAGAAGATGAACTGAGAGAAAATCCTACTTCTGTATCACTAGTGCTACATAAATACATACATGAATAAGTATCTGCTTACTAAATACGTAGCTGGTTTTATGTCATGTCTTAGCTTATTTTATATGTTCTTACCATGTTTTACTGTTTTAAAGCCTTAAACCATGTTTATCTTATATTCTGTTTAATCTGATTAAGTATTTCTGGTATTTCATGTATTATTATACTTATTGTGTAATAATAAGTAACTTTCCAAAAATAGCAGGTTTCCTAAAATAGAAAGTTTCCAAAAATAGAAAGTTTCCAAAAATAGAAAGTTTCCAAAAATAGAAAGTTTCCAAAAATAGAATTAATGCTTAAAATAGATAAGTTTCTAAAAATAGAAAGTTTCCATAAATAGATCAGCTGCCTTAATTAAATAAGTTTCCATAAATAGATTAGCTGCCTGAAATAAATAAGTTTCTAAAAATAGAAGGTTTCCATAAATAGATTAACTGCCTTATTTATTTAAGTTTCTAAAAATAGAAAGTTTCCATAATTAGAAATAAGCTGGTTAAATAAGCTAAGTATATAAGCCTAAGTGTTTTCCTGATTATTTTCTAAGTCATATGATATAAGGTATAGTTTAATAATTATTTCATGTAATTAAATTAAACTATAGGTTAAAATATTTAATTAAAGTATAACATGTTTTAATTAAATAAAGTTAAATACTTAGGTTAAAACATGTATTATTATTTATTAATAATATAACCTAGGTCATGTTAATTAATTAATTATAATCATGGTTTTTAAATAATTAATTAATTATAAGTCTAAAATATAAAATACTTAGGTTAATTAATTTCATGATTATTAATAATTAAAATAACCTAAGTCATGTTATTAAATTAATCATGTCATTTTATTAATTTAATGTTTAACATAAAATCATAAAACATAAAAAAAACTAAACATACACCATGAACCGGATCTAGACTAAAAACCATGAACCGGACATGAAATCGACACCGTACCCCGAACCAAATCGGGGTACCCCTTGTCTTGATGCTGTCGTGGGACCCACACCAACCAACCGGGATCATATGGTCTCGGTGGTGGTCGGATGGCCAAACCGAAACCCCCTTCGGGTTCGGTGTAGGTTGCGGCCAAAACAAACACCCCTTAAAACCATACTTTTGATTTTATTAAACCTCAATTCATGTTAGATCCATGATTTTAATTAGGTTTTTGTAAAAAACATAACATGTTCTTGATTTATAAAAGATCAAATCAAAAGAAAAAGGTTTAAAAAGTATTTACCGAATTCGTGGATCAAAAGGACGAAGAACAAACACGATCACCAACTAATATTCCAAGATCCAAGATCAACAAACACCTCCTTATGGTGTTTTTAGGGTGGCGGCCAAAAAGAAAGAAGAGATGAGGGTTTTAGGTTTTTGCTAAAATCTTCTGTAAATGTAAAAATGAGTAGTGTAAAAATCATGTAACCCCTTTAGTAAAAATTACAAATGGGCTTGGCCCATTTGTCCCTTGTAGCCGCGGGTAGGGGGCCCACTTGGGGTACCCGTACCTTTTTCCATGTCTCGATGTTAAGTTATACGTTCGTGATTATTTGTGTTCGCATTTTAAGTGTTCTCGTTGCGTAAATATCGTGATCTAATATATTTAATTACGCTCTTAATAAATATATATACGTAATTAATAATAGTTCGTGTTTTAATTACGTTCATGATTTCATGATCGCATGTTCGTGATTAATTATTGTCAAATAATTATTACGTGCTCGTGCGTAGTAAATACTTATCGTGTTCTAACACGTACGTAATACGTAAAATCCTAACATGTAATCGTAATCATGCTATATTAGGAAAGTTTAAATCTAGTACGTACGATCTTAAGGGTACTATTCATGGTAAAAGCATGCGGGTTTTACAACTCTTCCCCCTAAAAAGAATAATTCGTCCCCGAATTATAGATAAAGTAAACTGGAAAAGAAGAACATACCCGAATTCAAAATATGAAATGAGGGTAAGAAGCCCGGATAGACTCCTCTGTTTCCCAAGTGGCTTCCCGCTCGGTATGATCCCTCCATGGGATTTTGACGAATGGAATCGTCTTCTTTCTCATGACTCGTTCTTGTCTGTCAAGAACTCGTTCGGGTTCTTCTATAAAAGTGAGATCTTCACGTATCTGTTCCAGTGGATACTGAACTATGTGAAGGGGATGATACTGGTACCCTCTTAGTAAGGACACATGAAACACATTGTGCACATGTGAAAGCTGCAGAGGTAACGCCAATCGGTAAGATACTTCACCGACTCGTTCAATGATATCAAACGGTCCGATGAAACGAGGACTGAGCTTCCCTTTAATCCCGAAGCGTCTAACACCACGTGCCGGCGAAACCTTAAGGAAGACGTGATCTCCTACGTTAAAGTGTATGTCCCTACGATGCTTATCGGCGTAACTCTTCTAACGTGACCGTGCTTCCTGAATTTTCTGCTTAGCTACTGTGATCTTCTCATTGATCATCTCTATGATTTCCGGTCCTTCAAGTGTTCGCTCACCAACCTGACCCCAGCAGATTGGGCGCGACACTTTCTGCCATACAACATCTCAAATGGAGCACACTTGATACTTGCGTGCCAACTGTTTTTGTATGCAAATTCCACCAAACAGATGTAATCGTCCCAATCACCCGTCCATTCCAACGCACATGACCTCAACATATCTTTCAATGTCTGAATGGTTCGCTCCGACTGTCCGTCCGTTTGAGGATGAAAAGCCGTGCTAAGCTTAAGTTGTGTACCCCAAGCTTTCTGCAGACTTTTCCAAAAGCGCGAAGTGAATCGAGGATCTCTGTCTGAGACGATGCTGGATGGTGCACCGTGGAGTCTCATGATCTCTCTTATGTACGTATCTGCGAGTTTACTTACCGGATCTTCCTTGCGGATCGGTAAGAAATGAGCTGTTTTGGTAAGTCGATCAACGATAACCCAAATTGCATCGTGCTTCCTCTTGGTAGGCGGAAGACCAGTAACAAAATCCATGGTGATTTTGTCCCACTTCCACTCTGGAATGTCTAACGGTTGAAGGAGACCGCCAGATCGCTGATGCTCGATCTTAACCTGCTGGCAGGTAAGACATTTGGAGACGTAAGTGGCCACCTCATGTTTCATACCACTCCACCAAAAGTACTGCTTGATGTCATGGTACATCTTAGTCGAACCAGGATGTATAGAGAATAGGGAGATATGAGCTTCAGCTAACAAAGCTTCCCGGAGTTCTTGGTCATCAGGAACACAAAGTCTCGTGCCCTGCCATACGATACCATCTGCATCAACTCTGAATTCTGTCTGCTTCTCCAAATTCTGTACTATCGCCCAGATTTCTCCGTCATCCTTCTGAGCTTCCTTGATCTTAGATAGTAACTCGGGTTCTACTCTAAGATTAGCCCAGTAACCGTGTTGTCCACGTACCATGTACTCGATGTCTAGTCGCTCCAAGTCTCTTATGATTTCCTCTTCGATTCTAATGCCGTTGATCATTCCGGACTTCCTGCTAAGAGCATCTGCTACTACATTTGCCTTTCCGGGATGATACTGTAGATTAATGTCATAATCCTTCAACAGCTCTAACCATCTCCTCTACCTCATGTTCAATTCACGCTGAGTGAAGATATACTTCAAGCTCTTGTGGTCCGTGAAAATGTCACATGATTCTCCATATAAGTAGTGCCTCCATATTTTCAATGCAAACACGACTGCAGCAAGTTCCAGGTCATGCGTGGGGTAATTTTCTTCATAAGGCTTAAGCTGCCGTAAAGCGTACGCGATCACTTTCCCATGTTGCATGAGAACACAGCCAAGTCCCTTCCCCAATGCATCGCTGTAGATTTGAAATCCACCCGTACCAGATGGTAGAGTAAGAATAGGTGCAGATACTAGCTTCTGCTTCAGGTCTTCAAAGCTCTTCTCTCGATCTTTAGTCCAGACGAATTTCTCCCCTTTCCGCATCAGTTTGGTCAATGGTAGTGCTAGGCGGGAAAAGTTCTCCACAAACCTACGGTAATAGCCAGCTAAGCCTAAGAAACTGCGGACTTCCATCGCTGATGTCGGCCTTGGCCACTTAGTAATGGCCTCAACCTTTGTTGGATCCATAGTGATTCCTTCTGCTGATACAATGTGACCTAAGAATGCCACCTTGTCTAACCAGAACTCACACTTGGAGAATTTAGCATACAGCTGCTTCTGGCGAAGAATCTGTAGTACTATACGAAGATGGTCTTCGTGTTCCTCCTTGGACTTTGAGAAAATCAGGATGTCATCGATGAAGACAATGACGAACTTGTCCAGAAATTCATGGAAGATTCTGTTCATCAAATCCATGAACACTGCTGGAGCATTTGTCAAGCCAAATGGCATCACTACAAACTCGTAGTGGCCATAACGGGTACGAAAGGCAGTCTTAGCGATGTCCTGCTCCTTGACCCGTAGCTGATGATAGCCTGACCTAAGGTCAATCTTGGAAAAGTGTTTGGCCCCTTGGAGTTGGTCAAACAGATCGTCAATGCGTGGCAGTGGAAATCTATTCCGAATGGTAATCTTGTTGAGCTCGCGATAGTCTATGCAAAGATGCATACTGCTGTCCTTCTTCTTAACGAACAAGACCGGTGCGCCCCATGGAGATGCGCTCGGTCAAATGAAACCTCGTTCAAGAAGTTCTTGCATTTGATCATTCAGCTCCTTCAGTTCTATGGGATCCAGGCGATAAGGAGCCTTGGAGATTGGTTCGACTCCTGGAATAAGCTCGATACTGAATTCCACTTCTCGTGCAGGTGGTATGCCCGGAAGTTCTGCTGGAAAAACATCTTGGAATTCCGACACTATAGGTTGATCCTGAATTGATGGGGATTCAGCATCCATGTCGTGAACCTTAGCTAGATAACCCTCGCAGCCATGTGACAGTAGTGCACGCGCTTGTAGGGTAGATATGATTTGTACAGACCGTCCGGGTATGAACCCATTATGAATGTACTCTGGTGCATTAACATCACCGAAGATAACTCGATATGAATGGCAGTCTATGGTAGCATGATGCTTGGATAGCCAATCCATGCCCAAAATCATGTCGAAGTCATTCATGTCTAGCGGAAGTGCGTCGACAGGTCGAACCTTATCGTCAAATTCTAGGGGAAGAATCTTGTATACATGGGTGATTAATACAGAGTCCCTCAAAGGCGTGGAAATAGTAAGCCTATTTTCTAGTGGCATGGGGAGCATCCTAATGTTCTTAGCATAAGCAGTAGAAATAACCGAGTGAGTAGCACCCGTATCGAAAAGAACACATGCAGCTTGACCATACATATACAAGATTCCAGTGATGGTACCAGTAGACTTGTTGGCCTGGTCTCGAGATGTCGTGTAGACACGCCCGGTAGTAGAAGGCGGCTTGGTATCAGCATGTCCCGATGTACCCTCCATCTCGCCCTTACGGCAATCCTTCATAATATGGCCAGGAAGACCACACTTGAAGCACGCATCAGTATTACGGCGACATGGTCCTGGGTGCCTACAGTGGCAAGTAGAGCAAAGAGGATGAGTGAATCCTCCAGCAGGTGCTCTGGCTGGCTGGGAACCTGATGAAACATTTTACATAAGACATGGTAATTGGGTACAAAGGACAAAGCGGATAATCGTAAGATTGAATACCAGTGATAGCTAGACGGCTAGGCTGCGAACCTCTCTGGTTCTGGTCCCTACCGTTTCCATGGTTCCTGGTAGAAGTTTTGCTAAAGTGTCAGAATATGAGTTATAACATGAAATCATAAGGAAATGCTTAAGTATTAGGACCTGCTGCTGTTGGAGTACCCAGCGTTGTTACGGTAATTATCATTACCGCCACGCCTATCCGTAGCAGAACGGTCGTTAGTCTGACCGTTTCCCTTGGGCTGATGAGGCTGCTGCTGAGTAGCCGGCTGAGACCGGTCCCCAGTTTTCTGCCTGGAAGATACATTTAAGAGATGAATAATTGACATATATGGAAATTATACGGATTGATCACCGCTTGAATACGAATGTTTTACCTCTTGTCGGGTCTTTCAGCTTCCCCGAACTCATCTCTCTCCTGCAGCATCTCCGTTTTACGTGCTGCATCAGCCACTTGTGCTACAGTGTTGAACGTAGCACACACCAGATTGTTTGCGACCGATGTGCGAAGAGCCCATCTAAAGTGATGTGCCTGCTCTTCAGGAGTACCTGCTGCCGCACCAAGGAAACCAGCTAAGTGAAGAAAGCGCTGCATAAACTCGTTGCTATTCTCCCCAGCTCTCTGTCGGATCCCATGGTACTCTCTCTTGAGCTTGTCCTGCTCGGCCTTGGGAAAGAACTGCTCCATCACCCTGTCCTTGAACTGAGCCCAAGTCAAACCAGCAACCCACTCGTCACCACCTTCAGACTGCATCAATGCTAACCACCAGTTTAGCACATCGCCTTCGAATCGATAGCATGCCAACCTCGCCTTGTATGCGGGGTCACAGCCCATAGCATTGAAAATCTTCTCGATGTGAGCCAACCAGCTTTCAGCATCGCTGGGGCTATCTGTCTTCTCAAAAGCTCGAGGGCGGAGCTTGTTGAATCTCTTCAGCCATACTTCTAATGTCACTGGAGGAGGAGGAGGTGCCTGATTATGCTGCTGATTGTTGGCAGCTTGAACTTCAGCCCTGATTTCATTCCTCAGTTGAGGAAGCAAAGCTTGCATAGCAGCCTGAATTGCAGCATTGAGCTGCTCCTGTTCGCGTGTGAGAACCATCTGACAGTTTAACATAAAACATATGATTAAACAGATCAAAACATAAAAAATATATATATACATGAAAAAAAATTATACTAAAATTTCATGGGAAAAAATTTATGCAAGAAAATTTTTGTGTATGAATGCATGATGTAGTTTTATGAAAACTTTTGTATGCTCGAGAGTGAACGCCTCTGGTCAGTTCACCCAAAACAAAAGACATAGCGAGGGGACGCCTATGGGTCGGTCCCAAATTTAAAAGTTTCGATAAAACACATGTGACTAAATAGGGCCAGTCCTGTACCAACCATTACTTAGTCAAAAATTTGCGACAATGACATGTATATGTATGCTTAAAAATGATGAATGCATGAAAACAACTGTCAGTTCTAGGAAGACCGTAGTGACTACCCACTAATCACAGGTCATATTTGAGAGCCTACAGGTCGAAGCCTTGGCTCTGATACCATAATTGTAACACCCCATTTTGATAATGGAAATGTCACATGCAATTATGGCGTGTCATCAAAGCATACAAGGAAAAATGTCTAAACATTATTGACCATAAAAAGGAAAATACCGGAATCAAACATCGGTAGTCCAAAAGTAAAGCTCATCACACACAAACATAGTATAGTAAAGGAAAGGACTAAACAATGTCCATAGCAAATGTATCATAAGAAAGGAAATGCATAAAGTAAAGAAGGCTAGACAGCTTCCAGTCCATATGCACGTACTCTTAGTGTCTACGAGAGTCCCTGAGTACCTGCCGTTTTGGGAACATAGAAAAGGAAAACGGCTGAGCAAATACGCTCAGTGCACGGATGTACAATGAAGCATGAATAGGATAAGCATATAACATATAACAACGGAAGAAAACTAAGTCCCGAGTAACCTGGTTAAGTCTTGATAAAACTGGTTTATAGTTCGAAAAGCTTTATGTTTATCTTGTAAAAACTGTTTATCATATTTTACCATTAGCCAATATAGGTCATGAAAATCCACCCTGCATGAATACTTGGAGGGGTGACCTCATCATGTAAATTAGAGGGGTTGCCTCTAATTTAATATACTGGTTTTTGGGTATGAGGGATCAGCTCCTTGTGAAGGATGCAAGGCACACACCACATTCACCATGAAATCCTGACTGAAAACATGTAACTAGGATGCACCCATACGCCCCACATGATAAATATAATATAAATGGCCAAAAACTGAAGGGACGCCACGAGCAATCACTCCGCCGTGGTGAAGTCATAACATCAGTGCCTCTAATGTTATGGTTATGGTACCTCCATAACTAGGTAAAACTGGTCATGCATGTATATGGCTATAGGTATTCTTAATTAAACATAAGCAATCAAACACATAACTTATACTACGGGAAAACATTTGGCTGCATACGGGGAATCCTAATAAGGAAAGAATGTCCATACTGAAAGGACGGGAATCCGTACCTTATGTCCAGTGAACGAAGAAGATGAACTGAGAGAAAATCCTACTTCCGTATCACTAGTGCTACATAAATACATACATGAATAAGTATCTGCCTACTAAATACGTAACTGGTTTTATATCATGTCTTAGCTTATTTTATATGTTCTTACCATGTTTTACTGTTTTAAAGCCTTAAACCGTGTTTATCTTATATTCTGTTTAATTTGATTAAGTATTTCTGGTATTTCATGTATTATTATACTTACTGTGTAATAATAAGTAACTTTCCAAAAATAGCAGGTTTCCTAAAATAGAAAGTTTCCAAAAATAGAAACATTCCAAAAATAGAAAGTTTCCAAAAATAGAAAGTTACCAAAAATAGAAAGTTTCCAAAAATAGAAAGTTTCCAAAAATAGAATTACTGCTTAAAATAGATAAGTTTCTAAAATAGAAAGTTTACATAAATAGATCAGCTGCCCAAATTAAATAAGTTTCCATAAATAGATTAGCTGCCTGAAATAAATAAGTTTATAAAAATAGAAGGTTTCCATAAATATATTAGCTGCCTTATATAATTAAGTTTCTAAAAATAGAAAGTTTCCATAATTAGAAATAAGCTGGTTAAATAAGCTAAGTATATAAGCCTAAGTGTTTTCATGATTATTTTCTAAGTCATATGATATAAGGTATAGTTTAATAATTATTTCATGTAATTAAATTAAACTATAGGTTAAAATATTTAATTAAAGTATAACATGTTTTAATTAAATAAAGTTAAATACTTAGGTTAAAACATGTATTATTATTTATTAATAATATAACCTAAGTCATGTTAATTAATTAATTATAATCATGGTTTTTAAATAATTAATTAATTATAAGTCTAAAATATAAAATACTTAGGTTAATTAATTTCATGATTATTAATAATTAAAATAACCTAAGTCATGTTATTAAATTAATCATGTCATTTTATTAATTTAATGTTTAACATAAGATCATAAAACATAAAAAAACTAAACATACACCATGAACCGGATCTAGACTAAAAACCATGAACCGGACATGAAATCGACACCGTACCCCGAACCAAATCGGGGTACCCCTTGTCTTGATGCTGCTGTGGGACCCACACCAACCAACCGGGACCATATGGTCTCGGTGGTGGTCGGATGGCCAAACCGGAACCCCCTTCGGGTTCGGTGTAGGCTGCGGCCAAAACAAACACCCCTTAAAACCATACTTTTGATTTTATTGAACCTCAATTCATGTTAGATCCATGATTTTAATTAGGTTTTTGTAAAAAAAACATAACATGTTCTTGATTTATAAAAGATCAAATCAAAAGAAAAAGGTTTAAAAAGTATTTACCGAATTCTTGGATCAAAAGGACGAAGAACAAACACGATCACCAACTAATAGTCCAAGATCCAAGATCAACAAACACCTCCTTATGGTGTTTTTAGGGTGGCGGCCAAAAAGAAAGAAGAGAGGAGGGTTTTAGGTTTTTGCTAAAATCTTCTGTAAATGTAAAAATGAGTAGTGTAAAAATCATTTAACCCCTTTAGTAAAAATTACAAATGGGCTTGGCCCATTTGTCCCTTGTAGCCGCGGGTAGGGGGCCCCACTTGGGGTACCCGTACCTTTTTCCGTGTCTCGATGTTAAGTTATACGTTCGTGATTATTTGTGTTCGCTTTTTAAGTGTTCTCGTTACGTAAATATCGTGATCTAATATATTTAATTACGCTCGTAATAAATATATATACGTAATTAATAATAGTTCGTGTTTTAATTACGTTCATGATTTCATGATCGCATGTTCGTGATTAATTATTGTCAAATAATTATTACGTGCTCGTGCGTAGTAAATACTTATCGTGTTCTAACACGTACGTAATACGTAAAATCCTAACACGTAATCGTAATCATGCTATATTAGGAAAGTTTAAATCTAGTACGTACGATCTTAAGGGTACTATTCATGGTAAAAGCATGCGGGTTTTACAGTATTATAACATTACTAGATTTTCAGCTTGGGCTTATATAAACCCGACCAAACCAAATGGCCCAAGCCTTCTATTACAATAATAGGTTCGGTCCACTAGTAGACTCAACCCATTCAGCCCACAATGATTGATAAAAACAAGGAAGGGGGAGTCTTATATTGTTTTATTATTCCTAAATACTGAACCGACACACACACATATCCAGACTCATATCCTAACCGTCCCATATCTCTCTCTCTATTCAAGACAAGATTTACATCATCTAATGCAAAACAATACTAGTCTGATTTATCATCATCAAAAATTGGAATCCTAGATCAAAATAACATGTGTGGAATGTGGGTTGCATCCCACATCAAGGTCAATCCGATTACATGGTGTTTCTAGGGTGATTTCGATGGTGGTCCTCCACAAAGATAAGTTTTTCGAATCTCCTTTCTAAAAAGAAAATGGTTTAAATGGTTATTGATTATACATCCAAAAACAAGGGTGTTCATCAGTTTTAAAATCATTTGATTTATTCTAACACGACAAGGAGGGTCTCAAATTTATTGAAACTAAATTAGGGTTTTTGAAACATTGGGGCTTTTCTCTGAATCCGGTTCTATTACAATTAATTAGTGTTTTTGGTTATAAATACACGTTAATTTCATCATCTAGTTAAATTAATAAAAAATAGGGTTTCGGGATATTGGGGGTTTCTTAAATCTTGGTTGTTATTCTCATTAACTTGTTTCTCTATGCATCTATTGATGTTAATTATCAATTAAAACAAGTTTTCAGAAATTAGGGTTTTGAATAATTAGGGGTTTTTATGCATTAGGGTCAAATTAACGTTTCTATGGAAAGAATTATAAATTTTTATGTGTGGGTTGATTTTATAATTATTTTGTGTTTCGGTTGATTAAGTCATGAAATACGAATAGGGTTTTGGATTGTTACTGTTATTTCCATTATTTTGTTAAGAATTTTACACAAGGTAACAACAAAATGTAAAAAAGGGTCTCGGTATGGTCTCGGCAATGGGTTCATATATAACTAAAGTCATTCGTCCAAGTTCTCGAATGACCAAAGTATAATTTGAGAACGATGGTTAACTTTCTAATTCATGTTACATTTGTTTTCGCAGGTAAAGTTTTTGTCAAGCACAATTCTACATATGGATGCAAAAGTATAAGAAATGGGTGTGCAAAAGACTCACAAGGAAAATGGTTTTCGGCTGTGTATTCGGCCAGAAGATTTGGACAGGGGTGTTGGACTTTGGCTCGGCTTAGTCTAAGCTTTGGCACTTGCTTCCAACAATTTGTATCTTGTGAACCCAAATTTGTTTGATAATTTGTATTTTGTGTTAGGGCTGTGAGGAAGAATAAGGGGTATATATTTTGTAATAGTTTGGTTTAGGTTTAGCTAATATTTGGATTTTGCATCATGTGATGTACCCATTCAGGGTAAACTCGGCATGTGTGCTGGCTGGTTGTGGTAAGTGGGTTTGTAAAATATGTTTAAACCTTTTAGTTGACCTCAGTTGACCAGAATTTGAAATCAGCTGGTATTCAATGAAATTTTACCTTAACTTAGTCTCATTTTCAGTTTGTGAATAAATTTCATACACTCATAGTCAAGTTTGGCCCAATATGGTAAACTAGGTAAAATTCGACCCAACCAGGGTTTAAGTGGACAGTTTTTGGCCCAAGTCCTAAGACTTGACAAAGTTTGGCTAAATTGATAAAGGCTTGATTCCAAATAGTAACTTAGCTAATATAGTTGATTCAACATCATGCCATATCATTTTCACGATTACTCAATGTCATGACCAAAATGGGAATGGACACACATATTCTCGATAGTTAAAATACATTATAGCCGACACAAACCGATAGCATGTCTAAATGTTACACGCAAGCACGTCTTTAATATAATAATAAGACGCAAAAAAATTTAAGTTGTTACAAGTGATAGTGATGCAGTAGGGGACGATGGGGATTTGAATCATGTAGAGACTATACAAGCTTCCGCTATATACTGTATCAAGCTAGTTGTGTGTGACTAATGTGGGATACCATCAGTGTTAACTTCATCATCATCACATCCCAACAAATGCCCATTTATGTCAATATCTTCGATTAAATGAGTTTCAAAAGGATCACGTATTTCTTGATTCTCAGAATTCATGTTGTGATATAAAACCTTCTACAATATATTCATATAGAACAAAAGGCTATTTAGCAATAAGCTATAAATTGAACCCTTTACTGTCTGTTGTGACTAGTTACTCAATTGATGATAGAGATGATATGGTTATGGTAATTAGCAATGATAGATAATTGTATAACTTACAAATAAAATGTGATATGGGAATCGAGCATACGAGACGATTAATGGTTGATCTTGAGTTACCTATGGTTATTTGAGTGGAGCTGTGAACAATTGATGGTTGATCTTAAGTTAACAGTGTTTATGTAACTGGACATGTAAGACTTGATTTGTGGATCTGTTTTGGAGATGATGAAGAAGAGAGTGGTTAATTGATGATTGATTGATTGACTCCAACATAGAAACAAAAAAAAAGTCGGTGTTTAATTTCGACTTGTTGATTTGTGACTAAAGATGTGAAGATTGGATTTGTGTTTCTGGTTGAGAGATGGAGGAGAGAGTGATTTTGGGGGAAAAAGCCTTTTATACTTTTACTGAATCGAAGTAGTTTTGACAAGTTCTACAAGTAAGGTTGTGTACCTAACAGCCTCATTCTCACTTTCCCCATTATATAAATATTTGCATTTATATAAATATCTTTGTCACTTTAATAATTACATTAATGTTTTTTTCAAACCATTGTAATTATAATAATATTATTTTCAAACTTTTAAATTCTCACATACATTCCAAAGACAAAAGTTTAATTGCAACCTTATTTTTTCTCACAAGCAGGGGAACAAATCCCCACCATCTATTTTCGTTTAATCTAAAGGTAGAGATTAACCTAAGATTTTAAAAAAATATCGATGGGGTTTTTGCCAAAAAGTCCAAAAGTTTCAAAAATCAGGTGGAAGGACTTAATTTGTAAATTTTCTAAACTGATATTTATCAATGTTGATATTTCACTAGTGAAAAAAAATAATGAAATATCATCGGTGATAAAATAATTTTATCACTGGTGATATTTCATTAGTTTTTTACTAGTGAAATATCACCGGTTGATAAAAGAGTTTTATCACTGGTGATACCTCATTGTTTTTCACTAGTGAAATATCACCGTTGATAAAAATCATTTTGGAAAATTTTCAATTTTAGTCCCTCCGGAGATTTTTTGCATTTTATGACATTATGGCGAAAATGGTCCCTCCATGTTTTTTTCATAGGATTTAATCTTACGTAATGAATGGCTATGATTAGTCCCTTGCTTACAAGTAAAAAGAATGTTGCAAAATAACTCAACTCCATTCCAAAATCAATCAAATCATAATTATATTGATCTTAAATTTTGAAACTATTATTATCTATTATTTATCATATAAATTGATTATAATTATATTTTCTACGTATAGTTATTGGTTCCGAGTGATAAAAGAACATGCAAATGTAATTACAAAAGTTTGGATATAAATACGATTCTTAATTTAGATCTTAAAATAATTCTTAATTTTATTATGATTTAGTCTGTATTATTTTCTTAAAAAATAATTACCCTTGTTTACAACAATTCATGTAATTTAAATAAACAAATAGCCAAACAAAATAAATAAATCGTAAACACATAATAACAATTTATATGTGCAATAAATAAATCAAATAGCCACATCCATACATTTTATTCAATAAATTTACAAATCTAGGTTTTTATATCCATATAAAAAATTTCCCTAATTCTAGATTTATCGAATCAAATAAACAAGTAGGCATATATGTAACAATTACCACATATAAATCATATGATCCATGAAAAACATACACGTTCGTCATGGATCCACCCAAATCACTTAACAATTTAATGAAATCTCAACGGGTCGTAAGCTTATTTACATGACAGAACAATTAATCATGCAATTTACTAAAAATCAAAACATGTAATTTTAGGGTTTCAAATTTATTTTTTATAAATCGGCCAAAATAACAAAACATAAAAGAAAATTATGAACACAAAAAAATGTAGTTTTAACTCAAAAAATTATTAGTTAAAGATCTTTAGATATCGATAATTATAACATGTTAAAACGGCTCTTGATGCCACTGTTACTTTATGTAGTTCATAACAATTGTAAAAACACAAGTAAAGATCAAAGCACGTAATAGTGGAAGCGATTAAAACATAGAATCATAATAATAATACATTCATAATTAATCGATTAGGGTTACGTACCTTTTGCAATGCAATTCCAACGAACAAGAACAAATCTCCAATTTAGGGTTTATGAGGATCACTGATTAACCCCTTACCACTTTGTTAATCGATCCAAGATATAATCTATAATGAGATTATATTACGTTCTTATACACACGTATAATAACGAGTTAACCGTAATACTAGTATGTATAAAATGAGCAATACGTTTAGTGGAAAAATCAAACCAAAACCCTAGAGAGGAATACTCGGCCGATCGGAAGAGAGAGGAGAAAAGAGAGGATAAAAAGTTATGAGGGATATCAATAATCACATGGGTATTTATAGGGGAACCAAACTTAGCCTTCAAGTTAAGTAAGCAAAAATTAGGAAAGAAAAAATCTTTCCTTTTGCCCTCTTCTCCCACCGATCGGTATACACCCCTTCTAGGGTGTTTCTGGATCATTTTTTTCCTCTTCTATTTTTATCCACATTAATTGTTAGTTCCTAACTATTAAAACATAACAATCGTTAAATGTTTAAGCTCGTTTTAATTAAAAAATATATAAAATACATTTATTAATAAATTAACTCTTTACGTATTGTGTGCAATTACGTAATCTCAAGTTCGATTCTAACACACGACTATTAAAATTAAAATTCCATAAACTTACAACATGTGAGATAATTAATGAAGATATACTTACTGATATAAATCACGTGCTTTGGAGAGATTTTATTAATAAAATATTAAAGGTTCGAGTCTTATCATTTGTCTAGTTCAGTTGATTATCGGGTCTATTTTATATGAGTTAAACAATGATTGATGTCAAAAGACATATGAGACCACACAAATTTGTTCATTTAACGCCACACAATTCTCATTAACATCATTAAAATCATCTATGGATCTCAATTACTACTATTCTTAGCTATATCTTTTACAAATCACAAACTATATCTAAGTATGTAAATATAAATTGTTAAACAATTTTATTCAACTACTATACAAAAAATGATAAAACATTCATATAATTTTATCCATGTACGTTAACACAAAAATGATTCACACCCACAAACCTTTGATGTAAACGAATCTGTTAACTACATGTAAAATTATTATTTTTATGTTGTAAATTGTAAAGAAACAATTAACTAATTAAAACCAATTAAAAAAAGTAAAGTATGAAACTAATATCTACTTGGTTTCTAGTGTGGGTTATATGAATTCAATATATACAGGATTATTAAAGTTTTATGAGTGGGTCATAACTCGTTTTATCATCTACTACCTTCGTCCCAAAATTATTGTCCACAAACAAAAAACATACAGTTTTAGAAAAATATTACTTTTTCAGCTTTCTCTCTCTTACTTTTTGCAGAATGACAGTTTTACCCTTAACAATTAATTTTTATACTACTTTATTGTTTGTAATAATAACCTCAAGTGAGGGTAATATGATAAACTCAAACAAAATTCTCTATCTAATTTTGGAGGTTTTGAAAGTGGAAAATAATTTTGGGACAACCTAAAATGAAATAGTGAACAATAATATTAGAACGGAGGTAGTACATGTTTACGCCATTGCTATTGAACCATTTAGTTTTTTTTTATGTTTGTGAGAAAACTTCATCGGTCATTAACATATGAACTTTAGAAGAGATTTTAATCTTATTATATGAGTTATGTTTGCATAACGTGATACGTATATTTTTAGGTATTTGATTAGCTAGTTACTAGTATAGTTACTTAGTGTTGAATTAAACGATGTAATAAAAAGTTGGGTGATATTGATACAACGTTTAATTAAAAGTTGTGAGAAAGTGATCGGTTGATACTTGTGATCGGTTATGTTTAAATGGATCAAACCATGATATTAGAGGGAAGGGTGTCACGACGGGTATTGCTTCGCCGAGCTTAGATGGCACCTTTACCACCATTTGTCAGATCTTGTTGCCACACTCACTTCCTCTTTTTCGTCGAGCCTTCGTTGCTGTAGCGGCGAATGCACAAAGAAGAAAGAGACAATTTTTTATTTTTTCTTTCTTTTTCTTTTTTTCCTTTCTTTTTCTTTTACGGGTTTTTATACTAGTGTGTGTGTGTTTATCTCGAAGAAGACGAAGGAGGCAAAAAAAATTTAGGTGTTTATCATTTTTTTTTCTTTTATTTAATAGTTTTACATATTTTATCTTTAATGTTTGGGTGTTTATTATTATTTAGTTAAAAATTTTAAATTTTCGTAATTTTTAAAATATGTTTAGTTTAGTATTTTTAATTTTTATTTAATTATTTGTAATTTTAATTTGAATGAAATGTATTTTAATTTGTGTGAAAATTTTAAAAAAAGAAAATAAAAGTTAATGGTAGAGCTAAACTGAAGAAATATTTATTTTCTACTAGTGAAGAGTTATTTTGGTTAATTGCTTAGTATCGATATATATGTAGAGACAAAACCTCTCCATGATACTTTTTCCTCTTATTAACAATAAATAACTGTTGCAGTATTGAAGGGCTATACTACCAATACCCCCTTGGCCCACAATAAAGTACAAAAAATGTACGTGAAAATTACGGCAGAGGCCACAATTAATGAATGTTTTCTGGCAGAGGCCACTCTTTTCTTGGGTTTCGAAAAAGGCCACGATGCTCGGGATTTTTTTAAAACGATATTGTTTTTGCCACGCGTCACAATTCTAATCGTTTAAAAAAAAGTCAAAACATTGATTTCAGGGACTGCGAATGGCAGATGTTGTCAGCCGGTGGTTGGACCCACACTGACGCCACAGTTATTATTTTCTGACAGTATGCATACTCGGTGGTTCTAACACCCGAGTATCATTTTATTTTTTTTTATTTTTTTTTACTTTTGTAAAGAAATAAATTTTAGTAATGTTTAAAAACTTAGTAAAAACCGCGTGTAACCCCTACTTTGCGCATGTTTAGTTTATCTTTATGATTTTATTTAACAAAATTTTATTGGCATTTTGAGTAGTTTTTAAAGAGCTATTCGCGTAGTGATGCGAAAAAAATTTAATTGCCATGTTGAATACTATATTAATGGGCAAAGTATGACACTCGTGAAGATTTTGATGAAAAAAAATTGTATAGTATTTTCTGTTTAAATAATGAGTAGGTATGTAGTATGCGCAAATTTTGTATAACGTTATAATAGAAAAAAATAATAAAGAAAGGAAAAATATATTATGTTTAAAAAAGAATATATACGAATTTCCTGTACATGCATGGTTGAGATATATTTTGAGATATATTTTGAACTGCAAATTAGTATTTAAATACTATGATGTGCAAAATGATCAAACATTAATTACTCGATACATTCAGGGTTGTATTAAAAGCATAATATTATTAGAATTACTAAAAATAACGGAACACACAGAAGATGAAAGTAACAATATAATGTTGTTACAGGATTGGATAATTTATATCGATCTGTAGTTACGAATTAATCGTTCCTTCTTAGCAATAGTTATAATCAAATTTTTCCTTGCTTCATTCAAGTTGTCATACATACGTTGATCTGCTTCTTGAGCCATAAGAAGTGTATGCAACCCGTAACTGGTAACTGTTTTCATTTGCATAGACTCCACCAACCTAATTCGTGGTTCACGTGCACGCATTCGTCGGAAGTAACAATTCAATTCTGTCACCAAATTGTGTGCAAGTGTGATCTCATCCTGTAGATCCCTTTCTATGCTCTCAATAACATCTGTTCTAAGTTGATTTGAAGAAGCATCCATATTATGTTAGTGTGGGAGAAATATTGTTTGTTTATTGTGTGGGTTAGAGATTAATTTGAAGATATATATATAGAGACTACGAATATGTGTAGTTGCTATCACAGCTTTATAATAATGATATCAGAATTTAAATAATATGAGAAAAATGGTCCACTGATTCCTTGACATTTAAAGCAGTGAAAGCATGTGAGCATCCAGCTAAGGCAATGATATACTCGGGAAAAATCATATGAGATGAAGGACATTGTCAGTGATTTGATGTGCTAATTTAGATATCCGAATCAAACAAATGTCATAGTACATGTGATGAGTAATGTAATATTGGCATGACATTTGATACATAAAGAAAAGTAAAATAATATATTAAACATTAAAATTTACATATTAATAAGACAGTTTGATTACTACTAACAAATGATGGAGTACTACTAACAAATGATGTTAATTGTAGTCAGTAGATAAGAGGAACCTTTTAGGTCTAAGGCGGGCAATTTCCTTAATCTCCTCATTCTCCAGGTGTTCTTGTTCTGCCCATTCAATCATTTGGTCATTTGTGAAATCATTTTGTGTTACTTCCTTATTTTCATCTTCATTTTCACCTTCGTAACCTGTTATTACATCGGCCATCATTTCTACAAGGGCAGCATTTGAACATATGTAGTTTGGTATAATAAAATCCACACCTACATGGTCGATGTATATCTCCAACATGTCGTGCGCTGCTGAGATGTCGAACATGACATGCATGTCATAGTTGTTTCTTAGTTTGATTGTGTGAGATTTCTCGTAATAATTTATTTTGTAATAAAGAGCATGAATTTTGTAAGAAAGAATGTTGAAAAGATATTGTTTAATATCTTTAATTTTCATTCTTGGGATGTTGATCATCATTGTACCACCGTTGACATATGTTGGGTTATTAGTTGCATCTATCACCAATTGGCCACTATTGTGAACAAGAAAATTGTAGTTGATTTGGGTATATGGTGTAGTTGGTTTTGCTTTTGTAACTAGTTGGAACGATCTATTTTGATCTAACCTTTTATTCTTTTGTTTCTGCATTTGATGTAGATACCGGAGTGATTCTTGTAGTTTTAGGTTTGTTTCTTCAGAAATGATACCTGTTAACGATTCCTCCAATGAACCGTCATTTGTAATCTCCGTGGTTAAATCTACCGGTTGATGAGAAACGTAAATCTGGAGTTTTCCAACAACTTTAGCAATGTCGTACATAACATCGATATCGTAATCGCTCTTTATTTTTTTCAGACCCTGTAAGTTGTTGATTTGTGGTAGTGCGTAACATATGTTGTCAATTGTTATATGGGTGTAATATAGAACAGTTAGCTTTGATTTTATGTAACTAACCATATCTGCATACAACATTGGTGGAACGCTAACATCTAGTACTGAACCGTGTTCATATCTTAGGGGGTTAAGTTTGAACTGGCCATTGTGGTTGACTTGAAATTCGAATGTATTTTGATTTGAGGTTGACATGTTTTTTTTGTGAGAAGATTGAATTAAAGATGAGTATGGATTGTAGTCTAAATGTAAGGACATATATATAACAAGAAGATGAAATGGAACAGTGGTTCATTTATTTCTATTGCAGGATTGATAAGACTAGTCACTTTGAAAGCTACAAGTTGGGCATGCATTACAAAGTAGTGGGTTACAATTTCATACCATATAATAATGAAGATGTCCCCACTTGTTACAAATTACTCAAATAGTTTTCTTGAACATGAACGCTTATCTTGTTTTCTCTGTTTGTTACCCTTGTCGATGTTTTGTTCCGCCACAACCAAAGGTGATAATTTGACACGAGACACATATACATGTAGTTCAGTTCGAGGAACATGCGTATATGCTTGGATAAATTCACGGTCTTGTAAAGCATCGTCCAATGAGAGCAGGCCTGAATCTAGAGAAAAATTAGGTTTTTTTATGTATAGAAATGTTGAGGAGGTAGGATCGTATCCTATATTGTTGGTCAAAATAAATTTTATTTTATTTGTTGAAAAAGTCTGAAGGTTGACTTGGTCTATTGTTGCAATGAGACCACCAACAAATTTTCTTCGAGGGGGTGAAGAGAACCTTCCATAATGGTGCAAGTGGATAGTGTATTTCATGTTTGGAATATGAAAATGGGTTACTAGACATTGTGATATTTGTTTGTTTGAAGGTGCATTATATAGATGTGTGCATTTAGTCCTTTTATGTTAGAATGTATTGTCATGTCACCTTTTTAATCAATAATAAATGATATGGCAGCGTATAATTCATTGTGGGTGTTTGATTATATGAACTAAATTTATTCGTTAAAGGAAATATTACAAGATACACCAAACAAGGCCAAATGCAATTTGAGAATTCGGAAAACAAATTAGTCTCTTAAAAACCAAAGTGTGTTGAAAAAACTAGAGTTGTTTGGGCTTATATCATCTAGGTGTTGAGAGGTGTATTGTTGTGAATTGTATTGTTCGTTCGCAAAAGATGTTTTCTGATAGTCATTTCTCTGTGTATGATCATACTATTGTGAGGGATGTATGTTGTGATTAAAGCTTTGTCCCCCATAAACGTTATCAGTATGTGGTACTTCAGGGTTATGCGTTTGGAAATGATCTGTTGGGTATGAGTTATGAGAGTTAGGTTGAAATGGTTGTGGTACTTCAGGGTTATGCGTTTGGAAATGATCTGTTGGGTATGAGTTATGAAAGTAAGGTTGAAATGGTTGTGAAGTGTTTTGTCCGAAATCGTTAAAAGTGTTCTGGTAAAATTCGTCGACGGGACTAGCATTATTTTTGTTTGTTGTTGGAACTTGTTGTCGGCGAGTCTTTACTGGTGGTTGTGGGATGTATGATTTTTTGCACTGATCATGCCTGTGGCCCCCTTCATTGCATCTGGTGCAATGTATACCCTTTGGTAACTCACTTTGTGACAATATACTGTTGGTGTTTTTAGGACGGCCAGGTTGTGGGCTATACATTTCAGGAGGTATAATGGGGCGTATATGTGAAGGAAACTCCCATTCATGCACATCTCCAACAAAGTGGATGGATTCTGCGTACGTGGCTTGGTATTTTTCCTTTCTAAACCAATCTGCTACAAATTGTACGCAATCTGTTGTATGCAAAAATCTAGTTACAGCTATCACGTGCCCACAAGGTATGCCTGAAATCTGCCATTTACGACATTCACATGTATGGTTTCCAAAGTAGACCAATCGGGTATAATGACCATCCATAACCTGGTACTGATATTGATTGACGCCGTGAACGATCCATGTTGCACTTTTAATCTTCCTTTTCTCCACCTTATCCGCGGCCCAATTTGTGATTTCGTACTTCATATTTGCTGGTAGAAAAAAAGGCAGATTATTGATTATATATAATTTTTTTAGAGTTTTACTTTTATAATTATGAACATTACTACCTACAGCTTCACGCCGATCGTAGTACCAAGTTTGCACCATTTTCCGGTACGACTCTGTCAGCATTGTTATAGGTAGCCTTATTGTCTTTCTTGTACAATTATTAACAGACTCGACGCTGTTAGAAGTACAATAATTGTAGCGGGGGCGGGGAGAATACGCTCTTGACCATCTTTGAGGACCTGCTTCAATTAACTTCTGGTACGCATCAGGCTGAACTGCTTGAAGTATATTCATGTTGGTTGTAAAATCCTCCACCGTGTACACCTTGCAAATCTTCCAGTAAATTTTTTTTGTCTTCTTCTTTTTCAATGATAGGTTCATCATTAGATTTCGACAACATATACCATGAAACGCTAATGGAAACTCGTTTCATACTGCCAAAGCTATAGTTGCATGTCTGTCGGATATGAAAATCAAATTTGGGTTTTCACCAATACATTCTTTAAGTATCGACATCCACCACGACCAGTTTGTGCCAGTTTCACCTCGACATATACCAAAAGCGATCGGCACAATTTGGTTGTTTCCATCCATCCCCACAGCTAACAAATTTGCACCCTTATACAAACCCTTCAAATGTGCAGCGTCGATTATAAGCAAAGGGCGTAGTTGATTAAGAAACGTTCGGATCTGAAGGTAAAAAATAAAAAAATATAACATATAAAAAATTGCATCACTATTATAATTATGAATGAATAATATAAAAAATAAAACACTGACCTGAGCACCTAGGGCAATGAATAGCATCTCAAAAACTCCTTCTTCGTTTGTCTTGATACGTGTGACAGTTCCGTGATTTTTTTTTTTGATAAATTGTAACAATAATATGGTAACATTTCAAAGGAATCATAAGGCGATCCCCTAATCATGTGTAACCCATAATCCTTAACTCTCCACGCTTGTTGATACGATATACTTATTTTATATTTTGACATGATGGCTTTTTGTATATCTTTACTTTTCAAATCACGCTTATTATCTTTTAACTCTTCTCTAAATATGTGACCAATAACTTTTTTGTTTGTGGTTTGGAAAAGTTTGTGTTTTTGGACATGTGTGAATATCAATCATGCTTGTAATCTCAAAAGCATCTGTTTTTGGCCAACGTCTTGCCCGAATAATCCAGTCGCATTCTTTATAATTATAGCAATGATAAACACGAGTATTGATGTTTGATTTTTTAGATCTAAATTGATAACCGGATTCTATAACTTTCAACCTAACGGCCAAATCTAGGGCTTCCAAACTTAAAAACACCTTTCCAACGTAAACCTGTGTATCTTTATTGTAATCCCTTGCTATCGTAGGTTTCGACTTATAAAAGGGGGTTTCCGGGACGTTAGGTAAGTTTGACATGAAATTTTTCCATTTATTTGAAAACGGTTTTTGAGTAGTATTATTATCATGTGTAGATGAATTATCATCATATTCATTTCCTTCATGTGTAGAAAACGCACATGATGAACCTGATTTTGTAAAATTTGCATACTTGTTATATCGAGAATCAACCTTTTCGTTATTAATATCTACGTTGTTGTCATTTTCTTCGTCCGATAAAAAAGCAAATGAAGATCCTCGTTTTATAAAATCGGCCTCATGTTTATATCCAGAATCTACAATATCATTTTCTGAATCTTCATCAGTTTGTGATTCTTTGTTTTGAAAATCGTTATCATCGAAAAAATTGAACATTTTTTTTTGTAAACGAACATACAAGTTGGGTATTTCGTTAGGAGAAGAACAAGCACATTCAACAAAAAAAGATACCTCATTGTCGTCAGTAATATCTAGCATACTATCAATTGAAGAAAGTTCGACCGAAAGTTGTATTTTTTTCACCGGGATTCAAATTGAACTTTTTGTATATCATCTCAAGTAACATTGAGTACGTCATATCTGCACGCATCATAGCACCACGTTCTTGATCGCGAAAGTGAATTATACATTTGAATGATTTTTGCTTTGAATACATTTTTAAAATTACGGTTTAATCGTTGTTAGGATAAACATTTATATCCCATTAAAAAAGATAGTCGGGAGAGGTTTAAAGAGAGCATCAATAATGGCAGTGAGTTGTCTAATCAATGTCAGTAACAATTAAAAAGATAATCGGGATAGTTTTAAAGAGAGCATCAATAATGGCAGTGAGTTAATGTCAGTAACAATTAAAAAGATAGTCGGGAGAGTTTTAAAGAGAGCATCAATAATGGTAATGAGTTGTCTAATCAATGTCACTAACAATTAAAAAGATATTCGGGAGAGTTTTAAAGAGAGCATCAATAATGGCAGTGAGTTGTCTAATCAATGTCAGTAACAACATTCATTATAAACATTTATTTTTTGCATGTAAACATTAATAAATAAAATATTTCATATAAACATTACATTACGAAATAAATATTTACTCTGAAATATTTTTTTTTTATTAAGACAGAATTGAAATAACATAACCTATTACATAGAAATACAACTTTTTAAACAATGCATAAAGGTAAAATACATTATGCAATTATATCACTAACTGGACGGTTTAGAAGGAATAAAGATTCCTTGTACGGGCCAACCATAAACGAACCCAGGATTCCTTTAATAGCTTCGTTGTTATTAAAGATCCCCATATCATGATTCCATGTTTCTAGTATGTGTGTTTCACCGTAGAGACCAATGCTCGTTTCAAAAATTGGGGTATCATCATTTGTGAATCCCAAAATTTTGGGCCTATGTTCAATTGGCATAGGGAGAAAATAATGCAATGGACCAACACTGACAATTCCACTGTTCAACAATAAATCCCATGCCATTGCACTCCTACCGTATTCTCAAGCTGTACTACCACCAAGGACGAGAGTGTTTTCAGATTGGGTGACCGTGAATGGCGGTGGAATGTGATTAATGATTTCTTGAGGAACATCTTGGACTAAGATTTGATTAGTAAGCAAATCAAATGACACGATCACGTACCTTATGTGAAGATAACCTTGATCACAAACGTATTTTTCACAAGCTGTCCAAAATATTTTACCATCAACAACTGCCTGACTACCCCTCTTAATTCTAAAAGTAGCATCAGGAAAACCAACAGATTCAAGATTGGTCCATGGCCGGGTAGTCATTCTAAATACTGATACAGACCATGTACCCTGACTATTTATAGCATAATTAATTTTGACAATAGTTGGATCTTGAGTTGGTTGATACACCCCAAACCCAAATATTCTTTTGGTAGCAGGAGGTTCAAGTTGTTGGAATGGTGTCAATATGGTTACCGACTTTGACATACACCGGTTCCATAACAGAAGTGCAACATCATCGGTAACTAAAAAACACAAAATCCCCTCTGACCTTGCAAGTGCCTTCAGAGCAGGATCATTAACTGGAGAATTTGTTGGTGTAAATGTTAAGTCAGCATCAACCGTGTACATTTCACTTTCATCTGTTTCCCTAAACTGTAAAATGAAACTACAATAATCAACTTCACGCGAACCAAACCGACGAATAAAACTTCGTCGATCAATGCAAGATTTCCATCGCTTAGACACAAGACGAAACCTGCACAAAGATTCTACAGGCAACCTAACCATGATTTCTCTTTGAATGTCAAATGGAATGTAGTCAGACATTTTTTTATTTTTCTAGTAAGATTATGTGTATTTGTTTAACAAAAACAATTTAAGTTGATACTTAAATAGATCCATTTAAATTGATACAATGTAGTCAGAATAAACAATGATATTTTTATGCTCGGGAAATAATCACTGAGACATTGTAAACTGTCAGTGACTAGTCTAATCAATGTCAGAATAAACAATGATATTTTTATGCTCGGGAAATAATCACTGAGACATTGTAAACTGTCAGTGACTAGTCTAATCAATGTCAGAATAAACAATGATATTTTTATGCTCGGGAAATAATCACTGAGACCTTGTAAACTGTCAGTGACTAGTCTAATCAATGTCAGAATAAACAGTGATATTTTTATGCTCGGGAAATAATCCCTGAGACATTGTAAACTGTCAGTGACTAGTCTAATCAATGTCAGAATAAACAATGATATTTTTATGCTCGGGAAATAATCCCTGAGACATTGTAAACTGTCAGTGACTAGTCTAATCAATGTCAGAATAAACAATGATATTTTTATGCTCGGGAAATAATCACTGAGACATTGTAAACTGTCAGTGACTAGTCTAATCAATGTCAGAATAAACAATGATATTTTTATGCTCGGGAAATAATCCCTGAGACATTGTAAACTGTCAGTGACTAGTCTAATCAATGTTAGAATAAACAATGATATTTTTATGCTCGGGAAATTATCACTGAGACGTTGTAAACTGTCAGTGACTAGTCTAATCAATGTCAGAATAAACAATGATATTTTTAAGTTAAATAATCAACTTCACAAATATAAATTCTTAGAAATTTTTGATTATTTCCAAATAGTGATATCTGAAATATTTATAATTTAACTATGTCTGATTATATACCGTTTGAAGTTCAAAGAGAAATAATGCTCAAGTCTGGTGTTGACGATTTAGTTCGTTTTCGCAACGTTTGTAGGAGATGGCGTTATGAGATACAAGGTAGGGACTTCATACGTAGTTACGATTCACGCACCACAAATCCTTTTTTTTTATATTTGGCATATAAGCAAGGTAATGATGGATACTTGTATGCGGTGCATAATGATCGATTGTGCACACGTATTCATTCTCAATTAAATCTAAATGCTCTTAAGCCAATAGCGACTTCAGAAGGTATATGGTGCTTCGCGTTTGCTGATGATATGGCTCTTGTATTGTGGAACCCTTCAATACAAAAGTGTGTTTCTATTATTCTACCAAACTTCGTGTCTCAACCCAATTCACCAAAAATGATATTTGGTTTTGGTGTTCATCCAAGAACGTTAGACGCAAACCTTTTGAAAATAAACTACCCATATACTCACAGGGACCATGGTACGTTCATGTGTTTACACTAAGGTCAAATAGATGGACCAGTATTCCTATTGATCGTTTACCACGCGATAGCATTCGAATAAAAAGGAAAGGGCAAGCAGTGGTTGGGGGTAAAAAGTTTTGGGTGGGCTCTGAATATTTAAATCCTGAGGGTATTTTTTCAGATAAAGTTTACTTAATTGTCTCGTTTGATTTACTTGCTAGACGATTTCATGTACAAAACATTCCTGAAACAATTACTTCAATGATTCCCCCACCGTTTTATGTTACTAATCTTGGAACCTCACTTGTAATTTCCGGAAGTTACATTCATGAAGATGTGAGGATTATTTGTGCATGGCTATTAGGAATTGATGATGCTGGTTTTATTAATTCAACTACATTACTATTCACTCGTGTGATGCCCTATTATGATTTGCCAAAATTATTAGGCTTTACAATTGATGGAGAGCCAATAATTGATGTTGATGTCAACAGAGTAATGTTTCTTAATGTTGTGCAAGTGTACAACCAAAATTTGCAATTATTTCAAAACCTTGGAGCTATGCAAGGAAATCGTGGCTCATTCATCGTTGGTCCATACAAAGAATCCTTAATTCTAGTTGACCGACTACAAAATGAAGTTATATACGGAAATTAGGTTTCTATTAAGACGTTATGTGTTTTTCAAATAATTTTAGTGTTTACAATATGTCTTTGTGTTTTGTGTTCGTGCAAGTTACTATATTATGTACTATGTTTTCTAATCAATGTAATATATGGTTTGTTTTAAATTAGTGCATTTTAAATTACAAATTAATCTACACACACAAACATAAAATAAATGTTATTAAATTTATTCTGAAAGGATACACTAGAAAAAAACACAAATACAGTCATAAACTAAAAGTACACATACAACATGTCCTTATCAAAGAACACAAGGTAAAACATAAACTAAAAATAACCATAAATGACATTGTTGTCAAACACCGTAACAATATTTTTCAAGGTGATGTTAAGATAATATTCCATTGGTTTGGGGTTAAACACGGACACGTTTTTTAGTATCAACACAGCTCCAACTGCTATAGACTTTTTGTATCCCTCTTTTTCCATAACTTTGTGATGAACTGTACCAGCAACAATACCAGATGTATCTTTAAGTGTTACATTTAGGTCGCCAATTGAATTTAGGTTACAACTTTTAACTACCGCAACAACTCTTTCAAGTTTCCCTTTAGGTGTCATAAAACTTTCACCTAAACAACCGATCACACTACTCCCTTCATCGGCTAAATACTGTATTACGCAAATCCAAGGGTCACGCGTAAAATGATCATCCTCACTTGCATCTTCAACAATTTTCTTTACATAATCTTGGGTAGATGTTCCAACAACATCACCAACTTCCTTTGTCACTATTGCTTTTTTATACTTCGCTTGCTGAAGAATACCAGTCGGTCCTGGTATGATCCTCAATGGTTTTTCAACACTAGTTGGAAAAACAACTGGGGTCAAAGGTAGGGGCTGGTTGGGTTGTGAATCAATTAGACGACCTGGGGAGGAAGTACGTGCCATATTAGGTTGTGTGGCGGAACCAACAAAAATGTACAAATTCTTTGGGTAACGAGAATTGTTATCTTCAGCCATACTTCAAAAATAATTGATATATTTAACAAAATATGTTGGCATTTAACATATGTATATATAGTGTTCAAAAAAAATTAAGGTCGGGAACTTTTTAAGAGACAAACATAAATTCATTGTATTGTCACACTAATAACTTTAAATGTCAGGGTTGTGTCACATCAATGTCAGTAGCTTTGTTTTAATTGATAAGTCACATCTATGCCAGTAGTTTTTTTTCTTAAAAACTTTCATTTATGAATATTACTCAATAACAACAAACATACAATTTCAACGAAAAAAAATAAATAACAGAAAAATTTATTTTTAACTCTTAGAGATTGACAGTTAACATTCAAACAAACAAATTCTGTGTATAGCCACAATCCCTTGTATCCTCGCAACGATGGGTATAGAAATTCTTCGACATTTCTTCTCTAACTTGGCGAAAGTGCATTAGGTTCACCTACTACATAAGGGATTATACCTTGAGAAAGGTTGTATATCAACCAACATGTTATTACCCCACAATCCATATAGTTTTCTTGTTGTGGAACTGGAAAATTGACTTCGTTGTAGGATACTTTGAAATCATGTGGTCTACGTATGCGGTTTTGAAAATAACCTTGACGATACAAAAGGTCGTTCACCACACTTGACCATTCTGAAAATTGCTTCTCCAGGGCATCCTTTCGAATATTGCAATGTAATGAGTCTAAGATCGACACCTGGTCAGTAATTAAATTAACTATAGCGGTTACCCAGTGACTACTACCGCAATTGATTGGCATATACACCTACAAATGTAAATCATTTTTATATACAATTGATTAGTAGAACGCATAACTTTTATATCACATACTATTAAATGTATGTTACGATGATAACATATAAATGGAAATACTTACAATTCGTACGTCATGCCACGCTGGGTATGGACACGTCGAACCGTTCAAAGTTCCTTTCAAGAACCTATCAAATAAAAGATAAAAAACATTTGATCCAGGGTAATACGTTGCAGTCCCAATTTTAGCAACTGTGCAATCAGCCCCACGCGGTCGACGCCTAACGGTCAACTCAATCCAACAATTAATTTGCTGTTTCAACAAAATAAAAAATTTTATTTTCAATAGCTACTAAATAAATTGTTAATACTTGAACACTAAAAAAAAAGCTTACACCATCTGACAACCAACCAGCCATTACAGAATTACGCTTTGAAAGGCTTATATTGGCAAGGTGAGGAACTAGTTCATACCAGAACGTATCCATAACAGTAAAACCCTTGACATGACAATCCAAGAATATATCAACCGGGTTCTCCATAAAATCCTCGTATGTAACATACATTCCTCGCGTTACCTAAATATGGCAAACAAATAAAGAATCGGTCTGCATTGACATAACATTTTAAAAATATTTAGCTAAAAATATACCTTGTCGGGATCTACGTTCTCAAACGAAACAAATTCTTTTGTGGTTGGACTTTGATTTTGAATCTGAAAACAATATTCGCCGTTCTCTTCATCACCCAGATTAAAGGTTGTAATGTTATCGAATACACTCTTATTTTTAGACTTTCCAACACGTTTTGTCGGACCTAATTTGGTTGTAGGCGGAAGAGATGTAAATGGGCTCATTTTTTGTGGTCCTGGACGACGTGCTCTTCTTTCACGGTCTATCGTTTCCTGACAATTATTTACAATTTAACACTTTTTTAATTAAACATTTTACATTATTAACTTGTATAAAAAAGTTTAATAATACTAATGATCTACTTACTGGGTGTACGCCGCGAATATCATGATGTTGTGAAGAGCTACCCTCAAATGTTCGATCAACCTTAGACCATCGACCAAAACCCTCGCGGGGCATCGGGTTATTCATTTCATACATACTATGACTTGAGGATGGCTTAGCAGGCTGCCCGAACGAAGCGTTTGGAGTCACTTTATTCGACGGCGTATATGGCGACGGAATTTGAATATCGTCAAAGAAGTGGCTACCAACTGGGGTAAAATTACCTAAACCATCTTTTTGTTGGTCCTAACATACAATATATTCGAAGTTATTTTTAATTAACATAAAAGTAAAAGTAACATGACAATTATATTTAAAAATAAAAATTACCTCAATGTTAACAAAACCACTATATTGAGTACCAGTAAACTCATTACCGAACCCACCAACATCAGATTCATTAACGACATTTTTATTTGGTGAGACTTGGCCACAACCCTGTAATGCCTGCATTAAAATAGTTGGAATAATTATACGTCAAGTTTTCGATGATAGACATTTACATACATCATGTTAACCATTTACCATAATTTTTGCATTCAATTCTTGGATAGTTCGATCCTTTTCCATCATAACTAAGTAAACGTCTGCTGGTACATCATCACGACTATATCGGTTATCAAACTCATGTATTTGGGGCGGTTGATGTATCTCATTATTGAAATATCTAAGGCTATCAATCCACCAGTCTGTCGACATATCAACTTCATCGGGCAACAACCTTTCGGTTGGGATAACACCCTTGCAAAATATTATAAGATTAATTAAACACATATACTAATTATTAAATAAATTATTGCCAAATAGGAATGTCTAAGCGTCGTAGAACTCACATCAATTAAAGAAGGAATTTGTCTACGAAAAAACTTTCTTTCTCGGAACCACCGGACTGATCGAGGATAACCATCAAGTCGTGTGAAATAATCCACCGCATTAACGCTATAAGTCTCCAACATCCAAGCCTGAAAATAATTTTTTTTCAAATTATACACGTACTATATTTTAGTTAGAAAAAACACAACATATTACATACCTTGAAAGCCCATGTAAAACCCATTAATTGATACTTGGGTGGTTCTTCGTCTGGGTCTCTGTCTACATTCGCGTGGTGGTGTTCGGCACGTACGTATACGGCATTCCTTAACTGATTATACAATGTGGACCAAACATACGAACCCCACGGATACAAGTTCCATGCATCTAAATTTTCAACTAACCTAAAGCACCATTCTGGAACAATGTAACTAGACTCATGCCCAAGTAGCACCAACTCCAACACAGCTATCAACGCAAGCCGTACAGCATCATAGTCATTTAGGTTTTCAAATGCATCGCTTTTAACAAACCTATATAAATCCCTAACGAGTATATGACGAGTATCATAAGCTGATGAAAAAACACGTCTCCTAAACGGCATTGGCCCCTTTAAATAACTACCATTAAACTGTACACCAAATTTTAAACTGGTCATTAAACAAAATTCTTCCCTGCCAAATTTTATAATATGACCACCAACATCATAACATAACGGAACATTTTCTGTCTCTTCTTCTACAAAATCCGTTTGACAACAAGCAAGGAAATGTATTAAAAGACCAGTCTCTACGCATTTTGGCAAATTCCACAACCAACCAAAACATGATTGCCTAAACAAACGTTCTTTTGGTGTGTTTCTAAATCTTTCTCTGAAAAACGGTAACAAGGATAACTTGCTTCTACACGTCAACGTAACACTATAATCCTAAAATTTTACAATAACAACATATCAATAATGTATAACAAATAAACATAAAAAATTATTAATGAAATTAAAAATTCATTAAATAACATACCGCCATAAAGTAGAATGAACAAAAAACCACCACCTAGACTCTAGCTGCTCCGCTATATTTAAATATGCTCGGGAGTATATATAAGAGATTATGATTTAAATATAACCTAGTTGCTAAAAACTTCCATTTTTAATAAAACTCGGGTTTTTGGTTTTGAGAGATTGTGGATTTGGCATAACCTAGCTGCTAAAAACTTCCATTTTTAATAAAACTCGGGTGAAAGGTTTTGAGATATTATGTAGTAGATTTCAAATATTCAACCGAAGGGGGCTTATTTATATAAGATACTCGGGAGTTATTTAAAACGATTTCCCTATTGTCAGTAAGTATTACTGTTGAGTCAGAAAGGGGTACACTAGCGTCAGATCCGGGCCCACCAACAACAGACGCTTGAAATCGATGTGTTTACTTTTTTTTAAAAAAACCGGTTAAAAAGGCGACGCGTGGCAAAAACAATATCGTTTTAAATAAATCCCGAGCATCATGGCCTTTTTCGAAACCCAAGAAAAGAGTGGCCTCTGCCAGAAAACATTCATTTAATATGGCCTCTGCCGTAATTTTCACAAAATGTACACTCGACTTGTACTTTCTCACTGTTTACAGTCCATCGTCAGGTTTTTATCAGTTTATTTTCCGCGTTTTTTGTATGTTTAATAATTTTGACTCGTAAAAATTTAATATTTGTTTTTCTCACTTTCAGTTTCACAGTTTTATAGCAAATACAAAATTAAGAAAAAAATTAAAAATAATAAAAAAAAATAAAAAAATAAAAAAATCAAGAGGGGTATGGATGGGGAAAGCTAAACCCATTCAATATTTCCTTGCAAAAGAAAAGTATTTGCAGTGTGTAAGAAAAGTGACATCCTTCCTTTACTCACGTGATCACAAGAAACATGCACAAACATGGTATTTTTTTTTTCTTTTATCTTGATGGATCCCTTTTCCAAACAACGAAAAAGAAAGAAAAACCCAAATGAAAATGACATAAAAAAAATTATTCCTTGCAAATTTCTAATATACGATCACCCATTATATAATTTTTCGTTAACATAACAGAGAGAGTAATGAGGGAAATGACGCATGACTGCTTTTTCTTTGAAACCGGAGATGCAACTTTTTTTTTTGGTAATCGTGATTTTCGACTCATTGGCCGACTAATCTACGGGGTTTGAGTCCACCGCCACACAGACTCAAACCAGGTAAATCCCTCCCTTTTTAGGAGGTTGGCGTGGTCACTTCAAGTAGGGGTGGAAACGAGCCGAGCCGCTCGTGAAAATCTCGGGATCGGATCGGTAAAAAGCTCGAACGAGTCGAGCCTAAACGAGCTCGAGCCCAAGCTCGAGCCTAAGTTGCAGCTCGTTTATTAAACGAGCTCGAGCCCGAGCTTTACGTACAAAGCTCGTTTGGGCTCGCGAGCCTAAACGAGCCTAATGTTTTATATACGAGCTTTTTAACGACCTTAATAACAAGCTTATTAACGAGCCTAATTTAGGTATATTACGAGTCGAGCTCGAGCCAAATTTTATGTTTACATTGCAAAATCGTATAAACGAGCCGAGCTCGAGCCGAGCCCGAGCTTGTCTACCAAACCACGAGCCGAGCCCGAGCCTAAATAATAAGGCTCGAAACGAGCCGAGCTCGAGCTCGAACTTTGTAAAACTTAAACGAGCCGAGCTCGAGCCCTGGCGAGCTCGAGCTCGGCTCAGCTCATTTCCACCCCTAACTTCAAGGTTATGCAACTTAAATGTTATTAGCTGAAGAATCAATTTAATGAAATGTTTTATAAAAAGCTTTTTGTTATTTGAAAAAGTTTTTCGAAAGTTTTGTATAATTGTGTGAGAAAACTTTTTAAGAAGTTTGTAAAAAATATTTGGCATGTGACAAGTCTTTGAAAAAATAACTTTTCAATTGCATTTATAGTAATAAATACATTAAAATATTTTTAGTTTGTACCGTTGGAAATATTCTTTAACCATAAATGTTTAATTTAAATCATAAAAAACTTTTAGTAAGGCAAGAGGGAGTAGGAAGAAAAAACTCATCGTTATCTCAGTGTCACGTCAGTTTTTTCTCATATCTCACTAACTCACAAAAACTCACCATTCAAAGGTAAAAAAAAATTCACGTTCACCCCACCTCCACCTCACATTTCCACTATTATTATAATTTTTTAATAACTATTTTTAATATAAATAAAATAACTAAAAAATTTGATATTCAATTTTAAAAGTTTTAATTCAGACTGCCTATTTAATAACCAACCTCTTTATAAAAAATAAAATTAAAAGTTCAACCCATTTTTTTAACATATCCAGCCTATTTACAAAGCCATAAGGGTTTTAAGGCTATGTTTGGTAAAATTAGCTATAAGCTGTAAGCTTTTAACTGTAAGCTGTTTACTAAAAAGCTCTATTTTTAATAGAAGTGTTTGGTATATTAGCTGTTAACTGTAAAACTTAAAATGTAAAATGACTTAAAAGGACATATTTAAATAAATTATAATATGGTTGGAGGGTATATCAGTAATCTACAGCTTTAACAGCTCTTGACAATTTAAAAAGTTGTATCATACAGCTTTTTATTTAAGAGTTACTTGGTGAAAATAAAAACACAGCTCTTAAAAATTATTGTACCAAACAGAGCTATTAGATTATTTTTTTAACAAAAAAGCTAACAGCTCTGAAAAAGCTTTAAAAAAGCTTTTGCCAAACATAGCCTAAAACACTTTATTCTTCATGTCGTCTTCTTCATCCTATTTGCAAGTAAGTTTTTTGTTTCTATTTTTTTGTTCAGTTGAGAAAATCACCATAGCTCACACAATTGTTTTAACCGAGTGGTGAGAAACTCACCAGTAGTGAACTTTAGTTTGCCTGGGATTCTTTACCCACGCGTAAGGTTAAGATATGGTTGAGTTGAAGTTTTTAGTAAACTCACGCGTGAATTTTGTCACATATATCCTATGAATAAGTTTTTCTCCTCACTCTCGTCGCCGACTTTGCGTATCTTTGACTATTATCAATGACTGCAAATTTGTCTAGCCAATTGGTTATACAAGTAATACAACTATATTGTATTCATCAAAAGCCTCTCTACCCAACGGTATAAAAGTGACGTTCTTATCTAAAAGTTGTAAGTTTAAGTTGTAGTGAAGACATGTGAAATAAAATTTTTGAGATAATTTATGTAAGTTGTGAAAAATTACTGCCATTTAAAAAAAATTGTATTCTATGTTTACACGTTGCGTCACTATAACTTTTAGACAATTTTATTTTAGTATTTACATCCAATAAAATTAACACCAACGCTCCCATATATTTGCAACGTTGTCTCTCCCGAACACTTATAAATTAACTTTTTATAGAATAACAGTTTTATCTTTAATTAATTAATTAAAATCTTCTTTCATATTTGTAATAACAACCACAAGTACACATGGCCAACACGTCATTAAAAAACACATTAGATGAGAATAGATCCATTGAAAAAGAACATGAAAGCAAGTACGAAGCCCAAAGTAAAAAATAACCAGAAAACACAACACATGTTTCAAGTAAAATAACATTAAACTCTTTGGCGGGTATCACTACTTGCATTATTTCACTTGGTTTATTTCGGTAGCATTAACTCTTTAAAACTCACACAAAGTTAGTTTTTTAATTTGAACGCCTGACTTGTAGAGTTTTCTTGTAAGCTTAACACTCTTGTTAACTTTGCTTGTCCAAAAGATATATTATACATTGTCACTCAAACTGTATAATTTATAACACATTATAATACTTAATTATTTATTAATAAAGTCTTACATTTGAAAAGTATTTCTGATGTTATTGTTGGGAATAAAATATGGGTCAGTTCACTAGACGCTGATAAGAAGAATGTCAACGCTGATAAGAAGACATTGGACGCTGACAGCCAAGCGTTGACATTGAAGAAGTCAACGCTGACAGCCTTGAAGATTGACACTGATGGAATATCTTCATACGAATCTTTTGTTTATTTGTTTCTTTATTGTGTATGGTAAAGATAAGCTCGACATTGTATTTTCTATTATTATCTTTACCTAGAATAGTTGATTTGTAGCTTATTGTACAAGACTTCTTGATCTATAAAAGAAGGTCTTTTAGGTTAAAGTAATATATCAGTTTTCATAAGTATTCGCAAGTTAAACTCTTTCATTGTAATCAAGTACGATCATTCTAATACAAGTGAAAGTTTGTTTAACATCTTTGTGTTTTAGATCAAGTGTTAATTCCGCATAACACTTTGTTACTTTATTCATAAGCAAAGGTTTCTCTACGTGTAGTACTTGATCTAATCTCGTATACACAAAGCTTAATCGATCTAAGTTTGGGATCAACAAGTGGTATCAGAGCTTGTTGAGAAACTTTTGATCTTTAAGTAACGCAAGAACCCTAAAACACCAAAAACCCTAAAAACCCTAAAATTCTCAAAACCCTAAAAACACCATGTCTGGCACAGATCAACCTGCTTCTTTGCTACAAAACAACTCCTCAAATCCTAGTATCAAAATTCCCATGTTTGATGCCAGGAACTTTGAGCTTTGGAAGTCAAATTTTGAGCAATATATAGCTATTCATGACTACACTCTTTGGGAGATTGTCGAATATGGGAACACATTCGACAAAGCAGCAAAGATTGCTGCTGCTATTTCCACAAGGACAGCTGTTCCTAATTGTCCTGAAGCTGATAAGATGGAAAAGCCTGGAGATGGGAGAGCTGTAGCTGTTGAAGATATAGCCAAGAAGAGGGTGGACATGAAAATCTTAAACATCTTGAAACACGCCCTAGGTCATGAGAATCAGCACAAGTACAAACGCTTTGAGTCTGCAAAAGAGCTTTGGGAAGCTCTTGAAGTAGCACATGGTGGCAATGCTGACACAAAAGAAGAAAAGAAGAAGCAACTCTTGCATGAGTATGCTGTCTTTAAAGCTCAACCCAATGAAAATCTCAGCAGTGTGAGAAGTAGACTTCTTGACATCACAAGTCAACTTTCCTTCATGGGAACACAGATTGATGACCCTGAATTGAATGCTACTTTTCTCAAAAGCCTTGGTGATGTATGGAAGATTGAGACAAGATCCATTCTTGTCAATAATACCTACAAGACCTCCAGGTTTGATGACATCTTCAACAAACTAAGACTGTTGGAGAATGAATGGCAATTGGACAGTGATAATAAATCTTCCAGTAGTAACATGGCCTTCTTCTCACAAAGTGAAGGCCAATTTGATTCCATGAACTTCTATGGACATCCAGCCACTGGATCTCAAGGTGTCAGCGCTGGATGTCAGTCTGTCAGCGCTGGATCATATCCTGTCAACGCTTTATACTCAAGCGCTGACACACACAACTTTGGCGCTGATAGACTTAAACCTGCTGGTTTAGATCTAGATACTGTGTGTGCATTCATTGCTTCTTTGCCCAGTGATTCAAGGATTACATATGAAGATCTTGAGCAGATAAGTGATGAACAATTGGAAGAGATGGACATCAAGTGGACTATGGCTCTTGTAAGCTTAAGAGCAAACAGGTTTAATAAAAGGTTCAAGAAGAAGATGACCTTTAATGCTAAGGATGTTGCTGGCTTTGACAAGTCCAAGGTTGAGTGCTACAACTGTCATAGGATGGGGCACTTTATGAGGGAATGTAGATCTCCAAGAAGATCTGATGCTGGTAAGCCTTCAAGCCAAATGGTTAAAAGCCCAGACCCCAAGGCCATGGTTGCTGTTCAACAAATTGATGGAGTTGGAGAATGGGACTGGAGCTGGATGGCTAAGAATGAGGAAGAGGACAGAGCTTTGGTTGCTGAAGTTAAAGAAGAGCATGCTGAATATGCTCTCATGGCACACTC